>OY728134.1:286304512-296009512 GCA_963277665.1 Viscum album
GAGACAATGACGCGTTGTTCGCCAAGAGAGCGGCAACAAGTTTACTCCATAGACGGTAGGCCATGGGCTACCGATGGATCCTCTAGTAGAGGCAGATGCGGCACCGACCATTATACCGGATGCAGGCGTAAATTCACAGTTCTATAATGGCTTCATGCAGTTTATGAAGACCTTCTAGGGAGCACCGCCGACTGCCACATCTATGGAAGAGTTGACATGTATCTTCCAGCAGCAGCATCCGCCTGCATTTTCACGGGATAGAGGACCACAAGCTACCGAGTCATGGCTGGACTCATTGTAGACTATATTCGAGCATCTTGAGACGCCTCCTAGGATGAGGTTCAAGCTCACTACATACATGATGACTGATTTCTCCAAGAGGTGGTGGGATGTTACTAACAAGTCTGAGCATGACCGAGATATGACAAGGGAATATTTTCAGACATCCTTCTATGAATTATTTTTCTTAGTGACGCAGAGGCCAGATTGAGATCAAGAGTTCATGAATCTAGAGCAGGGCACAATGTCAGTAATGGATCATTTCTGCCTGCTTCACCAAGCTTCTGCATTTTTTACCTGTTCTGGTGGGTGATGAGATGTTGAGAGCTAGAAGCTTTGAGGATGGTCTTTGATATGACATCCGATCATTGGTGAACATTTTCAGGTTTCCTACAGTTCATGATATTCTAAACCAGGCACTGATTACTGAGCGGAACCTGCGGGAAGCTAGTGGTGTCGGCCAGGGCGGTTCGACACCAATTTGTGGTACTATTTCTACCAGTAATAGGAAGAGGCAGATAGATTTGTGTCACGGTGGCAGTACTAGTCAGAAGAAATCTTCAAGTGGCCAGGTCATGTGCTACCAGTGTGGTAGAGAGTGGAACAAGAGACCACAGTGTCCACATGACCTAGTGGAGTGCTGAGCTTGCGGAAAGAAGTGTCATCTGTAGTGTTTTTTCTTGTTGTTTCCACTAGTGGCTAGTGAGATGGGCTATGTTGATACTACTTGTTCGGGAGTAGGACCAGCAGCTTCTTACCAGTCAAGAAATTGGAATACGTCAAGGCGTGTAAGAAAAAATGGTGGTCGTGGCCGTGGTAGCCAGACACCCGGATCCCAAGGGAAGTAGGGCGGGTCAGCTCAACGTAGCCAGGCTATGTCACAGGGCCACGACACTGGGCAGGAATCTGCAGTGCAACAGACCCAACAGGAGCAGGATCTCAGACCTTCCACTGTTAGAGGTACAATTCTAATAGATTCTATTATATCTGTAGTGCTTTTCAATACAGGTGATAGACATAGTTTTATATCTGTACCCATTGCGGAGAGCCTTGGGCTATGTTTTTCCTACTTCTTATGATATCATGATGCTAGACACTCTGTTGGGGACTATAACAACAGGTGTGCGTCAGTTCTGGGAATACCGCCATGATGTTGGTGGATGTCACTTTCTTGGGGACATCTATTTCATAGAGATGAAAGCTTATGATGTCATTCTAGGGATGGACTGTTTGGTACCCTTTCGAGCATTTGTATATTTCTATCGTCGCAGGGTGAGTTTCACGTCACCAGAGGGCAGGGAATTTCTATACAATGGAGAATGAGATGTCCCGAAGAGCAGAGATGGACCCAAGCATCATGGGAGAGGTGGTGTGACAGCCCAGATTGAATATTTATATTTGGACGATCAGGGAATGTGTTAGATGGATTTCCCTCCAGTAGTTGATCATTTCAGGTATGTCTTCCCAGAAAACTTTTCAGGTCTACCTCTAGAGTGAGATGTGGATTTCTCTATTCATCCTGTCCCATGAGCAGCACTGGGGTCCATTATTACTTATAGGATTTCTACACCAGATATACAGGAGCTCAAGATACCATTAGAGGGGTTCAAAGAAAACGGTTTCATCTGACCCGGTACTTATCCTTGGGGTTCGCCTGTTCTGTTTGCTATGAAAGAAGACTGTACCCTCAGAATCTGTGTTAATTATCATAAGCTGAACACGTTGATGGTCAAGAAACGATATCCCTTGCTAAGGATTGATGATATTTTTGAATAACTTCAAGGAGAACGAGTGTACTCGAATATTTACCTGAGATCCGGATACCACTAGTTGTGCGTTAGAACATTAGACATACCGCTTACTGCTTTTCGGATAAGATATGGTATCTATGAGTAATTATTCATGTCGTTCGGACTCATAAATATGCCAGCAGTTATCATGGATCTGATGAATCGTGTGTTCCATCCTTATCTAGATTCATTTTTGGTAGTCTTCTTGGATGACATCTTGGTGTACTCTCACACTCAACACAACCATGGTACCCATGTTGAGATCGTATTGAGTACACTGATAGGGAATCAGCTATATGTTATCTCTCAAAGTGACACTTTTGTAAGGACCATATACACTTCCTGGGTCATATCATCTTAGAGGTAGGAGTTGTAGTGGACCCAGAGAAAGTGAGAGCAGTAGTTTCCTGGGAGATTCCTGATAACATGTTTAAAATATGGAGTTCCATGGGGATTTCTGGATATTACAGGAACTTTATACAGGACTTCTCCCGCTTAGCAGCGCCATTGATGGGTTTGACTATGAAGGGTGTGAAGTTCATTTGTTCAGAAGCTTGCGAGACAGCCTTTCAGGAACTGAATGGATGGTTGAAATCAAAACCAGTCATGATAATTCTAGAGCAAGGGAAGAGCTATACAGTTTACTCTGATGCATTAGGTATTGGGCTGAGAGAAGTGTTGATTCAGGGAGATCGAGTAGTTTCATATTGGTCTCGGTAGCTGGGGCCACATGAGAGGAATTACCCTACGCATTATCATGAGTTGTATGTGGTTGTTCATGAGTTACGTTGTTGGAGACATTATCTCTTAGGATATCATTTAGTGGTGTTCACGGACCACACAAGTCTCAAATATAAATCTACCCAGCGTGACATGAATTTCAGACAATGAAGGTGGGTTGAATACCTTCAGTACTTCGACTTTGAGCTTGCCTATACACCTCGTATGGGTAATGAAGTTGCTGATGCACTGAGTAGAAGGACTCAGACACAGGAAGTGTAGTAGGCTAGTGGTGAGTGGATACTTTTGGATTTGTTCTCTGAGATACATTTAGAGGTGCATGATAGTCAGGAGAAAACTTATCTTTCATCCTTATCTATGAATTCTACCCTCCTGGATAGAGTGAGTATGAAACAGCTATCGGGTTCAGAAGGCCTAGTTCTACGGGAGTCGATGGAAAGTGATGACCCTCCTCCTGGTTTGACGATAGGCAATGATGATGTTCTGCGTGTCCATGGATGAGTGTGGTTTCCAAGGGATATACGCGAGGAGCTGATTTGGGAGTATCATGCTTTATCTTGGGCAGTGCATCACGGAGTTACCAAAATGTACCACGACTTGAGACGTTAGTATTGGTGACCGGGTATGAAATGAGAAGTATCTGGTTTTGTTGCGAGATGTTCCACCTTTCAGCAGTTGAAGGTGGGGCATCAGAGGCCAGCCAGACTGTTATAACAATTACCCATTCCGGAGTGGAAGTGGGACGATGTCACTATAGATTTCATGACTGGGTTACCGAGGTCACCTAGAGGCAATGATTTCAAGTGGGTTGTGGTGGACAGACTCACAAAGACATCTCAATTTTTTCCAATAAAAGAGACCTTCAGAGTATATGAGCTCAGGATGTTTAATATCCGTGAATTAGTACGTATCTATGGGGTCCCTCGTTCTATCATTTCTGATAGGGATGCCCATTTTACATCTCATTTCTGGCAGAGTTTTCAGAGGGCACTGGGTATATAGGTGCTTATGATCATAGGTTACCACCCTCAGACCGATGGCTAGCGAGAGAATATGATACAAGTTCTTGAGGACATGTTGTGTTCATGTTTCATAGACTTTTGGGGCTCTTGGGAGAAGCATATACCCCTGGTTGAGTTTTCCTACAATAATATTTTTCAGGAAACTATTTAGATGGAACCTTCTGAGGCTTTATATGGTAGGACATGTCGATCAACTTTGTGCTGGATGGAGGCAGGTGAGGCAGATTTACTAAGACCATATCTCGGGCAGGAGACTTCAGAGCAAGTCCAATTGATTCAGAAATGGATTGCTACTACAATGTCTCTTCAGAAATCTTATGCTGATCGTCGCAGATGACCCTTGGAGTTCGTGGTCAGGGATCAGGTTTTATTGCGTGTTTCACCGGGGTTGGGACACAGGTGGATCAAGAGACAGGGTAAACATTAACTGAGGTATGTAGGGCCATTTTCCTATCATTTGTAGTTACCATAGAGGTACCGGGCCATGCACGATGTCTTCCACATATCCCTTCTATGCCATTATCATTCAGACCAGTATCATGTCTTTCATCCCAAAGAGGTTGAGCTTCAGGTCGATGAATCCTTCGATGAGCATCTGATTCGTATTGTTGATATGATCACAACGGTTCTCTGAGGCTGGTCAGTTCATCTCGTATGGGTGCTATGGCAGCATGGCCATGTTCAGGATGAAACCTGGGAGTGGGAGACCAATGTACGTGCTCAGTGGCCAGAGTTATTCTCAGCTTTATCTTCACCACCCTTGGAAGGGAAATTCGGGGACGAATTGGTTTAAGGGGGGAGGATTGTAAGAACCCAATTTTTATTCATGAGGTACGAGTTTCTTCTTTTCCATTTTCCTTAGCAGTTTTTGTGAAAAATAAAGAATATGGGGGACAATCCAAAATTTTGCAAGTACATGCCATGTACTTTTCCACACGCAGTGTACTTTGGCCATGTGTGATGAGTACACATGGCGTGTAGGCCTATCGGTGATGAAGGGTGTAAAACCTGACTACATGCCAAGTACATGGTATTTACACGTCGTGTAATCAGTCAGCAGGTGAATAGTAATGTGGTGGAAGTAGCCTCCAGCGGAGTGATAGTACAAGCCGTGTATTCATAAATATACGTCGTGCATTCATATCGACGGATAAACAATGTCGTAGTGGAAAGAAGCCGCCAGGGTAACGGTTTAAAAAAATGAAAAGTCCACACCTTGTACTTGAGAGTACACACCGTGTAGTTTGTTTTTTTCACTTAAAATGGCCAGTATCCTCCTCATTTGTAGAGGAGGGTTTGATTTCATTTTG
The DNA here is from genome assembly GCA_963277665.1 of Viscum album. NCBI lineage: Eukaryota > Viridiplantae > Streptophyta > Magnoliopsida > Santalales > Viscaceae > Viscum > Viscum album. The sequence continues at coordinate 286,309,655 of OY728134.1, forward strand.
GAGCCAGGAGACGAGGCTGAAAGTTGGAGGATCTCCTGATCATACACCCGGAATCCGTTTCTTCCGCCTTTGATCTCGTTGAGACTGCATGGGTAAGACCTTCCTACTCCTTGAGCCTTTCTTACCAACTCTTACTCTATGGGAATTTATTTTAGTTTGAATGACTGAACGTTTATCCAAGCTCTACACCGTTCTTGGATGATTTGGGAGACGTCATTCGCATATATCGATCAGAGGAGATAGAGGTAGGTGGTCTTGTGTTTGTTTCCAACTACTGAGTTGAATTTGTGTACCATTTTTCTAAAAACCCATGTTTGGGGTGTTGTATGGATGAGTCCTTGAATGATTAAATACCTAGTATTGCGTAGGTTATTTAATGAATAAGAGAAACTGATATTTGGGATCATTTCTTGTATCCAGGACCACCCCGGGGGTGCGTTCCCCTGTTTATCCATTTGGCCAGGATACCCGAGGGTATTCTGTGATTATATTGCGGAATGATTTTATTTGAGAGGAGTTTTATATAAATTTCTTGTCTATGCTTTGGGCTCAGTGCAGTTACTTGCGCCTAAGGGCAGTGTTTTGGTTTAGCCTGAGGGTAGTGTTTGTTTAGCCTAAGGGAAAGTGTTTTTGTTTAGCCTAAGGGAAATGTTTCATACGTATGAGGAAAAAACATCCATGCCTGAGGGAAATATCTCGTTTGCCTAAGGGTAGTATTTTTATGCCTGAGGGAAGTTACCTAAGGGTTTTGTTTCTGATTAACTGAGGGTAAGATTTTTCATGTCTGAGGACACTAACTGTTTACCTAAAACATCACTTTGGTGATGTATTACATTTAATGGTTAAATGAATATTAAAAATGAAATGAAACTGGTAGTGATAGTTGCTTTTGAGAACTTACTAGTTTACTGCATTTATTTTAACACACTGTTGTTGAACATTTTTACTGACAGTTGGGCATAGGTCTTTGGTGGGTTCCTACTAGGAATTATTTCTCACACCCTGTTTGGGTCTTGTTTTCAGCACAAACACACTATATTGTTTTCGGTGTCGATAGGGGAAAGGGTCCCTACACAGGTACACGATTCTTATAGAGGAGTAAGAGAGAATGGGACCGAGCTTAGGCTTGTGATGTTGCTGAGTTCCTGTTGCACTGCTCATTTTGTTTTTCTGTACTTGTACCTTGATTTTGTATTGTAACGTATTGCAGTGTGTCCTTTTATGGCTATTTTAATAGATTTACTAACATGCTTAATCATTAGATATATATGGTTGTTGGTTATCTTTTACTGCCGTTATCTATTGTTTACCGCTTATACTGTTGTATGTTATTCATCTTTTCCAGTGCTCTACACTTTGAAAAATGAGGGCATTGTCTCCCCACAATTATTCCTTGGCCCTCGCTGCTAGTCGGTAGCCTCTGGAATTTGCGGAAATGTGCTTGAGGTCATGTGACCAACTAGTTTTGGGGCACCCGTTGTGTGGCACCCAGATCCGGGATGTTATATTTTTATTAAAGTCTTACACAATCCAGTTTAAGTGGACCTCAAGGTTGTGTATCATGTATAACCTTTTCCCAATATAGAAATTCAAAATCATCGAATCATTTTTGAAATTTTTCATATAGGAGAGTTTTCAGGAAATGGATACTTGGAGTCAGGGTAGTAGGACATATATTGGTAGAACTTCCTGATTCATGTATACTAGTTAGTAGGTTGTTGGATGTGTAGAAGTACACATGGTGTTATGGTAATCCCATAAACTAAGGAGGCATTTGTATAGCCATGAATTCTTGTCCTTATTTACCATATTTTGAAGCATGTTTGATAGTGTCTCATTGAAGGCCTCTATCTCTATATTTGTTGTTGTGTGATAGTGAGGTGAGTTATTGTACTTGATGTTATACTCCTTTTATAGATTCATCAAATCTGTGGAATAAAATATTGTGTTGGTGTCTCTCAATATTGTGTGAGGGAACCTGAACATAGTAATGGTATGGGACTTCTAAAGTTGGTGATATTATTCATCCCGACTTTCTAGAGGGGTATTACCTCAACCCACATGGAAATGATGTCGGTAGCAGTTTGGATGTAATTGAATTGCTTTACAGTGACTGGGGATATGGACCCATGACATCCATCCCCTAAACAATGAATGGATATAAATATTTAACAGTTTTTTGTAAATCTAGGGTATAATGGGTGAATTTTTCATGAATACTTCATTCATGAAATTTCATAGTGAATTGCATGTAGTCTTGTATCATGATCTATTAGTAATATCTTAGACTCCTAATTTGGATGGAGAGACTAATCCTAGATTTGTGGGCACCGTAGGAGCCTTTATGGACGTACTCCATGTATGCGAAATCTTCTCCTTGTACTTTTCACCAGAGGTGAATTACATAAAAACCACGCCTGTACGGGATTTTTTGATCCTTTGGACCACCATAAAGAGTGAATATTGATACTTGGTGGAGAACTTATTCCATTTTGACATGGTCTCTCAAGATATTCATGTCCCAAATATAGCAAATTACAGGCCCCATCAACCAAGGGGTGGTCACTAAGTCATCACACTCTATGGTGGTGTTACCTGATTATTTTATTACATTTGATAGGTGATGATCGATGAGACCATTATTAGATGTTTGATATGTAAGATTTCCTCCTTCTGATCAGGGAACATCAAGATGAAAATTGCATTATCCACTACTTTAGTTTTATATTTCTGTTTCTAGGGGACAATATAAAAGGTTTGTTCAAAGGGAAACTCTTCCATCAGTCCCCTAACATATACATTAAGGGGGTTCACTTCTTCCATCATGATGAAATATTCACCATTGATATGTTTTATCAATAGTTAATATTCCCCTTGCTTGTTTAAGTGGGATATATGTAGTTGTTAGTCTAGTTCCACTCCACCAATGAGGGCTTTTTGAAGCCTTTGAGGAGTTGGAAACGATAGAAAAAATCAACTTTGTCTGGAGAGAAAAAATATTCCCTAGAGAAACTCCATTGAGATTTGTGTTTTCCATCCATGGGACGATAAGAATCTAAGAGGAACCAAAAAATATATATCTCCCATTTCCGGGGAGTGTCATAGGAATATCAGACCTCTAAAGTAGGGATGTCGGTGTCCTCTGATATATTATATAGATCCGGATGTTCTATTAGGATGCCGACCATGTATTTCCCTTTTACAAAATATTAAGATATAAACCAGATGTCATATTGTTGTAGAATGGAAACCCATCAAGTTGTGTTCCTAGTCAACATTGGGAAACCAAAGATTTACATTATAAGATCTATGTGAAAGAATAGTTAGACTTCATGGTGTTTCATGTAATGCCTCAACTTTTTCATTGTGAAGATGAGTAAATGGTAGTTCTTCTAAGCATCAGAATATCGAGTCTCGGTACCTAGCATGGTCTTGCTAAGGTAATAGAGACTATTATCACTCCCTGCATCATTCTTCTTGGAGAGGAGGGTTCCCAATGTGAATTCCATGGTGTCCTCATATTATATGAGTTGCATTGGCATAACCGGAGGCATCAGAAAATGTTGGTACAACAAGTACAACTTAAGTCTTTCAAAGGACATATGAAATTCATAATCCCATTGGTATGTGAAACCCTTATTCATTAGCCATGTGAAGGGAATATCATTTCTATCCTATTCATCTATGAAATGAAAAATTTATGTGAAGTTCCCATGGATTCCCCTTAGTTATTTCAAATTCCCTGGGATGACATTGTTAGGATAACCCTAGTCTTCTCTGAGTCAACCTTTATTAAGTGGTGGCGACCACAATTACATTAATTTTCTCGAGGTTACCCCAAAAGTGAACATCATTATATTCATCTTTAGAATGTTGCACTACAACATGTTGATGATTTATCAGAGTTCTGTGAAGTGATCACATCACATACAAGATTTTAAGACTAGGTCCTCAATATAACATTCATATATCCTTCCCAATAATGTCATAAAGTTTCTATTAAAGGAACAGTTATAGGTGGAACCTCCGTTATTTAATCCAAAGGGCATGTCCTAGTAGCAGACGATCCCCTAGGCCACCCTGATGGTAGTAGATTCTTCATCCTCAGGGGTCCTTTTGATCTGATTGTTCCTCAAGTACCCATCGACAAATGAAAGGGCTTGGAAGCCAAAAACATCATTTATCAAGAGTTATATGATCATTATAGTTAAAAAATACTTTACGGAAATCCAATTAAGGTCTTGGAATAAATAAAGAACCTAATATGTCAATTCTTCTTCTAAACAAGGACAATGTTGGAAAGCGATATCATGTGTTACACTTATCGGAAAAAGTTTCATTTGATCAAATTGTCTACTTCTAGCTCTATGTTTCAAGAATGATAGGGGTGAATCCTCTTGGATTCTTACATCCAGCCTTTATTATTATCAGGTAGTCCGAGATGGTGCATATCCAAATCATGATTTAGTCCAAGAATTTCTGTATAGCTATAGGAAAACACATATCAATGCCACTTTAGAAATGAATTTTACATCTTTTGTTCATTGATGAGAAGTGAGGCACTCTTCAATGTAGGTTGTGTATATCCTTATTTAACCACTTTTATCTTCATTAGATGATCTATGGTGATGGAACCACATTACATGAATGATGGAGTGTCATTATTAAGATAAATCGTATCCATATCTGAGTCTGTGGAGGTATTTTTTAGGTGAAGATGGAAATATAGGGGGCCTCCACGTCACTATTTGGGAGAGGGAGGCCATTTAAAATGTGTTACCATCCCATTATATCTGTGTTGCTGTAGAGGGATTATATAGTTAGTCGTTTCTGAGGACTAAATAGGCTTGGGCCATGTGAATTGGACCTATTATTTCAACCATGTTTACGGGGAGTATATAATCATCATAAAACATGCTCCAAGTTTTTTCAAGGGTGGCCCCTAATACATTAGATAATGTGACCTATATAACACCATCAACCATTGATTTCTTACATCCATTCTTTTATAATTCTTATTCAGTATATATGGATCTACATGTTTTGATGAGGGTGATATCTCCATGCAATATTCCGACCTTCCCATTGATGGGGAACATAATACATTGATGAACTATTGACGGTAACATAGAGTGAATGTGAAGAAAATGCATCCTGATGAGGACATTATATGTGGTGTCTTGCTATATAACCATGAACTCAACATTAGATATGATCCCCCCAAATTTGTTCACAGGACTGATCTTCTCGTTGGGAATTTTCTCATGATTATCATATAATCCAAATCATGTATTTATTTGATAAAAAACGACTATAGATGAGAATAAAAATAAAACTACGGGGGTCATTTCTCATGATTTTCATATCCCATGTTGGAAATATTTGTGGGGGATACATGCCATTCACAATACCCCAACCGTTTGAGAGTTCGGGCTGGGATGAGATTGATCCCAGATCCAATATCAATCATATCCATTTAGACAAAGAAATCATTGTGTCTGACTAAGACATACAAGGGTCTGATGTTCCCTTTTAATGGAAATATACTGATAATGATCACTGAATGAAACTGGAATAGTGCATCCTAAGGACATGGTCTCCACTTGATAGACCTCACCTATAATTACATTGATATCAAAATCATGTCGGATCTGTAGGGCTTTAATAGTTCCTCCCTATGTTATATCGAATGACGGGGCACATCAATGATTTAGAGCATGGCTCGGACCACGACTAGGTGCTTTAGAACATATTAATTTTGCATCGTAGGTTGGCGCTTCCCATTATGGGGATTCTCTTCGGCATGATACACAAGAGTTTGATCATTTCATTCTACAACTATAGAAGATGAGTTATATAGACCTAGATCTTTCACAAAGGTTGAGGGAGTATCCTCTTTTAGTGGTGTGGTTCACACCGACCTTCCCCATTTCCTGGGTTGTTCAGGATGAACCACCGCTAAGTGGTCAGGCAAGAAAATCAAATTCAGAAGACTCGTATAGGGATTTGAGGCACCTACATGCCTTTTTTGTGCCATCTAGAGTGCTTTCCCACATGTTATAGATGCATATATGTCATCTATGGGGACATGAATGGGATATGAAGCCTTTCCACATCTATGATGCCCCCTGTATCCTCAGCACCAGCTCATGTAGACTCTTTTTCCCATATTATATGTATTAGAACCTTATCTTGGGTCATTCAAATCATTATTGAATTGGTTAATCAAGATATTCATGATGACCAAACCAAATACGAGTTCTTTATATGATGATGATTCCGTTTTGTGGGGTGATCCCTGGTCTATTTATGTTGTAGGGATAAAAATACAATAGTTAGGGCTATCATTAGAGTAGAATATGTATCCCCTTGTCTTTTTCTTCCTATTTATCATGGCCATTCCCACCCATAGGATGAAAATATGTATCCTTTTTGTGTTGCAGATCAATTTCAATTTTCCAGAATAGTTCTTTCAGTGTTCTATGATCTCAGTAATATGTTTTTCACATCATACACTTTTCCATCTTTTATAGTAACCTAGTAGGAACTATATTCAATACCTCATCTTATTCAAATCAGAATATGGTTATGCAAGCCACCTTATCTAGATAATTTTCTTGTGTGACCTATCGATAGTTAACCATGCCTTAAAGGATGTATTTTAAGATGAAACAATTCAAGATGTTATGACTCAACATTCTGTGTAATGGGAAATAATATGGATGATCAGTGGAGATGATTTCATCTGGTTTCATAGGCTATAGAATAATGAGAAGGGATTTATCCATGGAAACCAAGAAATATCCCAGGAATTTCTAATTTCTGATGGAGTATACATTTTTTATATGTTTCTTAAATATCGAGAACCCCTAGATTCTCTATGTTTTTGGCAAAGGGACGTTACGTGGATTACATTGTTTGACATTAGGTACTGGGGTGTTCAATGAATTTCTAGGTTCTTCGACAGGAACCACTGTGGGATTGAGAGTGATAGATGCATCTTCTACACTTCCAGGATTCATTTCTTATGCTATGGTTATGGGATGAGACTTCAATTAGGTTCAAAAAATAGCCTATTCCAGACAATGTTCGACTTAAGTAGAATCTATGAATCCACATTGTAATATCATTGAGATTAGGGGTTTCTAAAGTTCATCCATGAGATTTTCATCACAGAGTTCTAGTAGTTTCTCATTTGAGAGAGGGTTGCTAAACGAATAGGTTAAACCCTTCAACCTCACTATGATGTCAGACAACCTCTCATTTTCACACAGCTCATAGTTTGTCAGGTCGATAATCATTGTCTTCCTCAGTGTTGAACTGAATTGATAATGTAACCAACGTTGAAGGTGTTCCCATATTGTGAAAAATTTTATGGTAAGACAACAATAAAAAACAATGGTAGGCCCTATCTGAGTTTGTATAAATCACCTCAGCAATATTATCTCATGCTGATCTCGAGTTCCATCATTAGCCCACATTGGGAGATGAAGTGTGTGAGATGTTTCTCAATATCACATGCACTATCAAAGGAGGAAATGGTATAATTGATGAAATTAGGTGGTGGTAGAGAGTCATCATCCAACTCAGGATATAGATTTCTCTAAGGTTTCACAGGTTCGCATCACCCCTCCATATATTCTATTTGAGTGACCGGAGTTTCAATGGTGGTGAGTAAATTCGGGGGAACTACCACCAGAGATGCCTCCAACTTGTATGGAGTGGGTGGGGGGATAATGAGGTTGTCCCACTTTCATCTCCTTATAGTCATTTATTCATCCTGTTACTAAATTAATACCCGGGTGAGGGAGAGGATGTTGCCACAATGGACATAAGTCCAAATCATTTTTGGATTCCCTATTTATGTTGATAAACTATCAAGATCTAGAGCCAACCTGAAATTCATATACTACTCATGCAGTCAGATCTCCCATGGGTGGGAGAATATTCATCTCTAGCTGGAGATGATACTTGGTGAGAATATTTGCCCAATGTAACTCCTCATTGAGTTTCTAGAGAGACTTTATTTCCCTATAAAATTATGAAAACTGTTCTTCCACAAATGGAAACTGAGATATAGTTGCACCATTCCCATTATGTATGGAAATATTCTTCCGAGGAGGTGGAAACTCATTATTCCGTTGTGCAAAATTTTGGAGTCTTCTTTGGTTTTGGGTGTGTCCAACCTAATTTGGTGTGTCCAAATGACCCTCTAATTGGGGTATGTTTCCCATGATTCATCCCTCTGTATTTTCATCTTGATCGATGTCTTCTATATTGATAATGATAACCTCCATAGAGGCATATCAAGAAATTGTTGTCATTCCATTTATTTTTACGTGACAAGTAGGCTCTTCATAGCATTCATTAGGGTCATTATTCAATCACTTAGCCTTATTGGGATGTTTTGGTTTGCGACCCTGCTGGGGTCTCTTAGCCTTTTTCTACATTATTTTCCTCTTGGATATGAATAGTTACCATGAGGAAGTTTTCGTTCTGGATTGGTGAGTGAGCCCTAACTAATAGTGGAATGCCTGTAGCGAGAGGAACATGTGGGATGATGACAATTGATTTCTTCATCCCAACATATAGAATATTAATTCCTTTAAAGGTGATGATTATGATGAAAATTCCCCCAGACCTATGTGGTGGGGATCATCGGGTCTACCATTGGTATAGATTGGTTGTCTTATTAAGATCCCAAAAGATCCAATTATGGGGTTGATGATTCCCTAGATGGACATGATGATATAATTTAACCAAACCTAGTGGGGTGGGAATAATACAAATCCACCACTACTATTTCCTAGATCCTTCAAGGATATATTAATCTTCAAATTATGATTGTGAAATAAATTTCCCCTGCACAATGGGTTGGGGTTCACTTTCCTCTTCCAGAGGCATATCTTGAATACTATCATGAATTTATGATCTGAGGGGTGGAGGTGGTTGTAAATATTCTCCAGGCATAGGGGGAAAAGTATCCTCCTAGACATCCACTGTGGTAGATTCTAATGAAATCTCATTAACATAGAGTATCTTTTATCTCATGGGAGTTGGGTGCGATGGAAGCCCATGATGAGTATCATTCCTCAATAAACGTTTTCCATGCGATTTAAAATTCGAAATATGTGTTCATAAAAACCTTCTATTATCCTGTGGGGCCTAGTTTGAAATCCTTTTGGCCATTCATCCTCCCCATTGTGGTGTTTTGGCACCATTGGAGTGGGGGCGTTTGGTTGCAGTGACCAAATAGACCAAGCATTAGCTAGTCCCATTATTTTTCAGAGGCAATAACATTGCTGGTTGTAGTGTTTGAGGGGATATGATATTATAAGGTAGTGGAATAGTGTAATTATTCATATTGAACCCATACTCATATTATAGTACCTAATATGGGTTTGTAGATCCATTGTAGAAGTGTCACGATGAAATGGCTGCAAGCGTATTGCAGATTTGTGCTATACTTTTTCAGTTTTGGATCCCACTCCATAGAGATAGTAGGTAGGTTGAGCTAGAAATAGATTATCTAGATTTTAGGATGGTGAAACTAGTATTCCAGATAATGGTTATATCATTCCTTTAGTACCTGATGAGTAACCCACATATTTTGGCATAGATATGGAATGCACTTCTTTTCTATCTCTTCATGGATTTCTTGGTGGCAAGTAAAGAGGGGGGGAGACGTGATGGGGATTTTGTTTCCAGATAACTCTCTCCATATGTCAATGTAAACCTCCTCTTCATCACACAAACACACCCTTATATAGTAAGACTATAGAATATGGATCTGATGGTTTCCTAAAGGCAGGAATAGAGTGCTACTTGAGGATTATGGGGAACTATATACCATAGAGCCTGATGTTTCATGAACCTTTCTATATGAAGGTATCAGAGTTTTATTCACCTCCCTATATGGAAGTGTCTGGAGAAAGGAAAGATTTCCTTATCCATGGATGATATCACCATGGGGTGGTCGACCATAGTCGATGTTAGGAGTGGAGTCCATGTGATCCATCTCCACACTACCAAATGGAGTAATATCATGGCAATGAATGTCTTCTACTTCCAAATTGGTAAAAGATATGACGGAACCTCATGGTGTGGAGTATGTGTATCGAACAACCACAAGGACACTAGCATTTATATTATTAAGAATGTTAGGTATGTTCTATCATGTGGTTAGAATATGAAGACCGTCCAATAAAGGTTGAATAGGAATATGAGCATTCTTCAAGGCAATTTCTAGAACATGAATATAACCCCCTAGTGCAGTATGAGTATAAGCTCACTACGGAGAATTTTTCGGGATATATCTATATGATGTCCCATTATTTACATGGATATGATCCTGTCTTGATACATGTTCCATTATACCTTGGTAATCCTTAGTCAAGAGAGGGGTATGATCCTGATCTAGAGTCTTTGGGATATGACAGTAGTCTTTGTTGGTAGTATAGGAATTCCTTGAGGTGTGTTCTTATATCACCTGTTTGGCCTCATTTGGACAAAGAATATGAGCCTTCTCTAAATATGGATTCCGTGCAAGAATATCCTAATAGATCTTCGGAATGGGATAAGGAATATAGCCTCCTCTTGTATTACATTAGAATGATGCTAGGACATTCATTCATTGGATGAAGTGATAATATACACTTTTCTTCAATGATCCACTATATTATACCGAGGGGATTCAGTAACAGGTATATGATCTTATCATGAGGCTTTTGTGACTCACACATAGTTATCCTCAGCTAGAATAGTGATATAATCATGATATCAGGCCTTTGGATTATGAAAATAGTCTTCATTTATAGGAATGTGCCCCTATACTGAGGTGTGTACCACTCTCACCAGTTGACCTCGAGATCGAACATGGGTTTGATCTTGGCTCGATGCCTCTCCCTTCACCGGGAAATGCCAATAATCATCCTCAGTGGGAGAAATAATGTTTGATTTCTTTTGTACATCCACATGATCAGGTTGATCATACTGTTGTTTCATCGTCGATATAGGGATAATATTATGTGCCTATCCCTTCAACTGTAATAGTGTCAGAATATTCTAGTAGTGCTCTTAATCCATTTATAAAATATATTGGAATTATAGCAATGACTTTCCAGAGATATAAACCTATACATTTTCTATCCCCATGACATGTTGACAGATATCTGCTATTTATGTGTGGATAAGAACCCACTTATATCCTTCTTGTACCATTGGAATATTCCATTGGGCTTCATGTACGAGGGATAGATTATGAACCTCACTAATTATGATAAATTATTATTCCCACAGTCTTTCTCAGAGAGAGCATGGATATGGACTTGCTATTTGGTCCCTACAAGAGTATGCTGACAGGAACTGTCAGTAAGAGCAGGGATATGATCCATCTCCTACATATCCAATTTTCTTCTTCTCTAAAGGAGTATTTCTAGATGGAGCATGTGCATTGGAATCCAAGGTAGGTTCATATAAGATTGCACCCGTAATAGATGGCTGTTGGGTACCAGTTGAATGATACTGGTGATAACGGTTAGCAGGTTCCCTACTTGGTGGAACCTTAACCGTATAGTAGGATGATCAAGCTTCCTGAGAAACCTTCATCAAGTTTGTAAGGGGAAATTGTCATGATATTTGGATAACCTCCCAAAGCGGTTGGTCGTATCTCTCAGACCTACTGGATAAGCCGAATCCTTCCCTGGGAAATACAAACTCGCCAGTTGTCGTGTTAAAAGTATATCACAGGTACGTTCTATAGTTAGGATTGTACCATATTGGGGGAACTTGTGGACCCTTTTATTTTATACCTTCTGTTGGAGCCATCTGTCAGTCAAAATAACTTTATAACCCACTGAGGTCACAGCAGCAAATGAAATACCAGACCATGTTTTGGAGGATAAAGTCATTATCTCTGGTCAGGAGTTTGTAATGACGGAAACAAAAAATAATAAGGGTAAAATAATTTCTATATCATAGTAATGAAAATGATCATTTAGAAAAATACATGGTTAACAAAATTTCCATGTATCCCCCATAAAACCACACCCCTTGTGTGGACTTGTTAGCATGAGGGTGGACATATAGGAGTCCCATTTTATACTGGTCTTACTGCTTTTTTGTATATTATTTTCAAAACAAAGTAACCCAGGTTATTTACGTCAATCATGTTAGTGTCATTTTTGAATAAAGGGGAATGTAAAATGGATCAATAGATAATAACCCAAATGGTTTTTATTAGAAATATTCACATCAGGTTCACCATTTTTGTTTCATCAGATATTGGACGGGATATGGAATGGTTTCCCATTGATGGGTTGATTGAAAAATTATTTAAGGGATCATTCAATCACAGAAATCAGGTTTTATATTAGTCTCATATTCCCCTAAAACTCCCAATGGTTCCCTTATCTGTAGATTATTACAAACCTTCTTTCCAAAGGCCGACAGTTGTCTCGGTTTTCAGGAACAACAACTATTGGGGACTTCCATGTATCGAGAGGATAAGAGGTTGGAATCATAATACCCTTTGGAATGGTATTATTTCCAACTCTGAAACTCCCTTATATATTTAAAAAATGTTTTTGAATCTCGTCCTAATCACGATGCTGGACTAGTTACCCAAATTAAACAACTATAGCTTAATTGTCTTTTATATAAAAAATAATGTGATTTATTTGCTGAATCCATCTGTAAGTATCCGAGGATCTTCATCACTTTCCAGTAATTGGTGGATTCTTATATCGTGAAGAAATGATACCAAGTGTTTCATGATAGTATCCCATGTATGGAGGCTCTAGATATTATGAGGAGAGAATTGATCCATTAAGAGGTATCCTATGTAAATTATTTTTTTCCTGATTCATTACATACATAGTTTGCTCAACTCGTGATGTTTAATTTCATGTGGTAAGGACTAATATGGGGGTTCTAAGACACCAAATACATCATATAAATTGTTTAGGAGACTCCTACATATAATGGTTATGGAATGAAATAGAGTTATCGTAGTTTTTTTGATACTAGGGCTCACATACTGAATTTTATAGTGTATCCCTGATCTATACGGTGTAGATGAAATGACTTCTACAAATCCCTATGTCCATGTGAGCCAAGATCAATGTGGGAAACAAGGTTTATCATGTGATCTACTCCATTTCTTTTCATAAGGGTGTTTAATATCTTGATTTCCCTTGGTAATCAATATAGAGATCAAAACCCGTGTATATGTAGCCTATGTAAACTGAATATGGAAGGAATCAGAGTCGTCATAGTTCCCTTGGGGCATACACACTAAGGTTTCCCTGGTCAATGGAGATTATAATGCCTAATAAGGTGTTATTTACTTATCCCTAATAGCATGTGATCCATGCTCTATGTGAGAAACAAGGGGGAGGGTATGATTAACCTCATGACATTTAGGTATGGGACATGTATATTAGGATATTCCATGGTGTATTTGGTATAGATATCAGGCCTTGATAAGGTTTCCTATTTATCCCAATTGTGGAGGGAATTATTTTTCTCGTAGTTCATTTTATATTGGGGCTTACACACTAAGGATGCCTTGGGGATTAGGGCTTACACACCGAGGATAGACAATATCATCAAGTCCTAGGGTGTCTTAGTGATAGGACTTCTTGTCTGGGGAATGCCACGTGATACAGTTGGCATTCCCTAGGATCAACTACATGACCATGTTGGAAAAATATGGAGTGTTTCACTGGAGTCATTTTGGACTAGTCTGAGGTGTGTCTCATCTATTGGATGACAGCTCTGGGAGAGATCACAGGTTTCTGATGACATGTCTAGAGGGTGTCGTGAGTGTAAGTTGACTTGTCCATGGTGTACTAAAGGATCTTTTTTGTCATGTTCAGATTTGTTGGTGAGACTTGTATTACATGAAAAACCATCAGTGTATGATTCATAGGATGTGTCTGAATGATGTTCATGTTCTAGGTGATGAACCCAGAGGTTTCAGAAGATCAAAGTAGAACCCTTGGGAGAACCATGTGACTTTTTCTAACATTTTTTTAGTATCCCACATGTCACATATGGTATGCTAATGGAGTAATATGAGATCTAGATACATGTCCCTGTGCTGTCACATGTCTTTGAATGATACACACAATGTGAATGAGGCGAAGTTGGTATGTATTTTTTTTATTACATCTGCCCTTGATCATGGATCTAGCTCTCATGTTGCAAATACAATCGTGTTATTCTGTGTGAGTATTTTCTTAGTCTCACATGATGTATTGGGCTCATGGGATGTACATATCATAACCCAATAGAGGTCCTTCACGTGATCTATATGTGATAAAAAGAATCTATTTATGTATATGGAATGAATAATCTGACTATTATATGGTTTATTAACAGATGGAAAACATGCCAGCAACATGATCTGTTTCGAGAAGAAGTATAGAGTCCGAGCATTCGATGCCCGTATCAGGGTAGTGGAGTCTAAAATTCTATCATCCAAACCTTTCTTTCTGACGGCGTGGGGAATTTATAGGCATCACCACCCCGTATCCTCACCATTTTGAGCAGCGTATCTAGCACCAGTCTATATATGAGTCACCAAAGGAGCCTGGCACCACACATTTTTGTGAGTTTCTTTCATAGACCAATTGAATATAATATCTTAATTTTCAGTGATAACCATCCATATATCAAGGCTTCATCTCTTATGCATGTGGTCATATATGAAGGAATTCTATGTCTTCAAATTGACATATATAATTTCTTCCGCGAGATTCGAATGAAATTTGGATGGAATTCACGAGCCCTAGGGTGGCTTGTCCGGATGCTTCCACAAGATGAGGATGGTCTATCTAAGGGTATCATAGGGTTGCATTCCAGGTTCCTCATGCGCGTCTCTTGTCTTTTATAGTATTTGAACACTACTCGCCTCTACCCTTTAGATCAACCTTCATTTATATGATAATAGTTTGGAGTCAAGTGAGATTGACTGTGTGCTGTAGCAGATTATTCTTCTATTTTTTGGTGATGTTTCATGTGACCAATATAGTCCATTCTTAGGAAAATGATCATTCCATTTATAATTATATGTATCTGTCCTTAGAGTGTCCTAGAGTTTCTTGGGGTACTATGAGTCATGGGGATGAAAAGACAATGGTCCCTCACAAGATTATGTTATCATGTCACTAATGACTTGTTGCACCTTCTAAATCTTCAGGGACACATTGCTCTTCTTCCAACAACCAAGAATACCTTTAACCTCCTCCATTTGAATCCCCTTTGTTTCATGTGTCAACAGTTGAGATTCATGTGAGTTTTCATGATCAATGACTATGATGTTTATACGATGTTTCAATGGACTATCAGGTGACAAATATGGGTATTATGAGAGTGCACAAGAATTTAGTGGAAATAACCATGCGTCTATCCCGTGAGTTTCCTTAGGTTTTACTGGAAACACTCAATGATTTATTTTTGGTGAGGATGGAAATCCCGAGGGGATTTTCATGGTTCTTTTTTCATGATGCTAGGTTATCGAGGTGCATCACATGTCTCCAGGGTTGCGCTACATGTATTTCAGTGATCATGTACCCCTCTCGCATTCTCTCATTAATCTCATCTGTTTAAGGTGATGAAGTCTTGGAGTTCTTTTAATTTTTCTTGAATATCACCATGGGATTTTATCCTTCAAAATTACTGCATGATATGTAATCATCATGACCACTGAGGTCCTTTTCTATTGGATTACATTTTACCCTATTTCCAAAGGATTTTAGATTGTTTTTCATGAACATGATAATGAAATACCATGTGTCTTGGAGGCACTCATGTGGCTACCACACTACGAACATCAGATGTATTGAGAGAGTTTGTGGGAGAATGATGGTTCATTGTGGTAGACTCCATGTGACTTTCCACAAGTCATGCACCATGGATGATGAATTCACATGGCCCTGAAATGGGCACACAAACATGAGTCCTTTAGAGGCTCCACGAGTCTTTGACCATCCTCTTCATCCTTTAATTAATGTGGATGATAAGACCCATATTCAGATATTTATTCCTTTTTGATTTTTCAAATAATTATTTGGATGTTGTCAACAGACAACTTGGGATTGTTGAACACCTCAAAATAAAGTATTATCTACTCTACAAACATCAATGTGAAAACCTTCCTAAAGAGTCTGAGTGAAATAATTAGAAAAACCAGCTATTCCAGGGGTGCTTCCATAATTCAGACTAAAAACAACTTCTTTAATCACATAAGATAGTGGAATTTTAGAAAGATAAGACATACCCAATTGAATAACATGTTTTGGAATAATGTATTCAAAGAATTCATGAAATGTTATAGAGTCACCAGAAGGTCTCATGGATAACATTTTTTTTTGATTTTTTTTGGATCTAGATGTTTAAAACATAATCAAGAGAATCTTATTTGATGTTGAAGGAGCTTCAGGTATCCATAATTAGAAATTTAACTTTAGTGTGATCACAATATGAATTATAATATCTAAAGGGTAAAGGTGGTCCTTCCATTGTAGAGGTAAGATCAAATAAAATATTATTGTTATAATAATTGAAATAATCAAGGGGTTAGTTGGAAATAGAGGACCTGATATTGAAGGATTCATCGTTTATGAAATCTCTATTAAGTTTTTCCGCAATAAATGATTGGAGGTTCCTTCTATACAAAGTGTATTTTGACATATTATGTTTTATTTCATAGAGATTTCAATCCTCAATACATGTAATGAATTCTCTCATTGAGTTAGAGGAGATTCCCATTTCATGAATCTTCTCAGGAATTATAGTAGAATTTAAATCCCCTATGAGAATCCAAGGAGAACAAATAATCCTACTATTGTCTGAAATCGTTTTCCAAGGATATCATATATACGGATATAAATTGAAGGCATAAATGATAGAACACCATTTTAGTATCCATTCATATTTAATATAGAATGAAATAATCTTATCAGAGTCGATAATGAAGGATATTACATCCAATCTATGATGAGAAATACCATAATGTTTTTTGATGCTAGTGCTAGAAAAGGTAGTTCCTACCACCTCATAACCCATTATATCATGAGAGTATAATATCTCAAATACAATATTTTTCTATACAGAGAAACCCAAAATAATTGATTTATTCTTTCTCAAAAATTATGAAGATAACTAACAGTTTCATATTTAGAAATCCCCTATAAAATTTAGAAAAATATTTTCATTCGAAAAATTGTTTGGTGGAAGGAAATATTTTTATTTCTATTAGAATTTTTGAATCTTATTGATTTCCAGGTAACAAAGTGTTTTTATAATCATTTTTTTCTATTTATTTGGGAAGTTATTTTCTAGTATTGGATCATTTCAGGGAAAAATCCTTATCATAATTCTTATCAACATTCAATTTATTTACTACAATTTAATTACTAGGATCCTACATATACTCAATATCATTACTACATTTAATATTAAAGCTTGTTGCCTCAACAGTTTTCTTATAAGGAACTATTTTATAGTAAAATATGATAGTATCATTAGTACACTAATCCTCATGCATTTAAAGAATTTTATATTTTTCTGGGCCAAAGTACATTTTTTTCAGGTTGATTAGATAGATAAATATCATGACTGCTTGTTTGTTTATTAGCTAAATCATTAAGAGGCATATCAGTAGATAATTTTTTATCTATTATAGAACCACTTAACACAATAGAGGAGGGGTTTTTCATATGGGTGACATGAAGATGAAGTAAACTAAGCGTAGAAGGGTTTTCTTCATGTTGGTGAGTAGAAGATAAATCACATTGTACTAGAATAAAATCTTAATTATCAAGATATGTTTTATCAAAAAAATCATTTTATAATAGATATAAAAAATATATGTGCTTGTTGGAATGAACTGATGAAATCCACTCTATTATTTTAAAATAAACCCTAATAGAACCTCCCTAAATCAGGTTACTAAATCTCTTAGGGATTTAAACCTTGGTCATTGCTCCCCCTTAAACTTCTCCAATGAATCAACCCTCCCAAATTATTGGTTGTATTTAATATTTCATGTTTAGAATTTGATGTATTTGTTGAGTCAATAAGGTTTTCCTTATGACTTTTCCATTCCTTCTTGTTTTGAAAATCACAAAAACCTTATCCTTAAGGAAAATTGCTTTTATAAGGAAAATTGTTTTCTTAAGGAAAATTTCTTTTATAAGGAAAATTGATTTTATAAGGAAAACCACTTTTATAAGAAAAGTTATCCTTATTATATTCTAGATTTTTCTTAAGTATGAGATTCTGATTCATTTCTATTTTCTCGGAATTGCTTGAAACTTTGATATGATGTATTCTGTTTTAAGATCCGGATTCTGGATAAGAACTGTGATAAAGTTTCACTCCGAAATCCAGAATCAGAACTGTGATAATGTTTCATTCCGAATTCCGGATACAGTTTTAATCTAGATTCAGGATACGAATTCTTATGAAGTTCGATGACGAATTCTCATTACGAATTCTAATGACGAATTCTCATTACGAATTCTGATGACGAATTCTCATGGCGAACTATGATGATGAATTCGCATTCTGAATTCTCATTCCGAATTATCTTATTAAACAGAATCTATTTATCTCTGTTTTATACACTCTGAATTTATTCATACTCTGAAAATAATTTTGGTTAGACTCCGAACTTTCATTTTTCTCATGCCTTTATATTTTGACTACTCTTTATTATTCTCCTTACACTCCGAACCTTCAATCCGAAGCTTTCATTCTGGTCTTTTGAGTTAGAATTAAAACGATGTCGTACTTTCTGTTACACTTGTTTTGTTATAAAATGATGTTGTCTATTTTGTTATAAACTAACCGTTGTCTAAGTGACACGTGTACAGGTCCCTCCGATCTTTAAGGAAAATATGGCTTTTGGAGAAGGGTCCGACCATACCTATAAATAGGAGCTCATTTGAAAGAGCTCATAACACACAACAACAATTTTTGACATTGAGCATACATGCTGTTGAAGTGATTTCTAGAGAGAGAGAGAGAGAGAGGCTTTTATCAACTCTCAAAGCTTCGCGCGACTCTGAATGTTGGTTATTTCATTCGAGGACTTCCGGGGATAGGAAGACAGAGGTGTCAACTACCTTGAAGTTCGAGGGCTTCCTTGCTGAGGAAGACAGAGGTTTCCAACTACCTTGAAGTTGAGGGCTTGTGAGGATAGCAAGAGAGAGACACTCCAATTTTTGTATCGAGGGCTTACCCTGGTGTGGGTAAGACAGACTTTCTTGAAAGTATAAATCAAGGGACCTTTATCCAAGGTTGTTGGATACCCTTCTCTTTGGGTTAAAATAATATTATCTCGTTACTTGTAGTTTAACTACTTGTTTTATTTACGCTGCATTTTGTATTATAAGGAAATTATAACTTTCTTATACTTCCTTACATGTACTCTGTTTCATTTGGATTCTATACGCTTTAAGGGAGAATCTCATATTGTAATTTTTGTTTAGTTTCAATTTCCAGAACCATATTTCCAGAACCTACTTTTGGAATCTCTTTCCAAGTTTTCATTCGGTGTTAGAGGTGTTGTGAATTTGCTTAGTTTAACTTTGTTAAACTTATCCATTTCCTTTTCTTAAGTAAAACATAGTTATTTGTAACTAAATTTAAAGGTTCCAAAGGAATTTTTAAAGTATACAATTCACCACCCTCTTGTAAATTGAGCATATACATCACTATTTCGATCCTACAATTGGTATCAGAGCAGGTTTCTGAAATAATTATACTTACGAATAAGTTTTTCTTTCTCACTTTTTCATTCGGAACTTTACTATTCCGAACGTTGTCATTCTGAACTTTGTTATTACGAATCTTTTCTACTAACAAGTTTGTGTGCCGAAGGTTATTTTTAAGTATGGAAGGAATTAATGTTGGTTCTATTGATAATCTAAATCCTACAAGACCACCTATATTTGATGGTAATGATTATGAGTACTGGAGAGATCGAATGAAGACTTTTGTTATCAACACTGGAGTAGATAATTTTGTAATTATTACTGGTGATTATAAAATTCCTGACAAGGAAGTTAGAACTTTTACTAACCAGGAAAAGCAAGAATATAAACTTAACTATAAGGTACGCAATACTCTACTTTGTTCAATGACCAGGAATATATATAGCCAAATTTGTTCTTGTGAAGTAGCTAACTGTATCTGGAAGAAGTTAGAGGTTACACACTTTGGAACTTCTAAAGTGATCGAGTCTAAAAGAGCTATGCTTTGAGATGAATATCATTACTTCAACTTTCCTTATGGAGAACCAATCTGTAAAGTTCAACATTGATTCATGACTATAGTCAACAGCCTACAGTCTATGGGAGAAAAAGGTTTAGACGATGAAGCTCTTGTGGATAAGATAATTGATATCATTCCTAATGAGTGAGAATCCAAAAGAACTGCTATAGATGAAAATAGGAAGGTCACTCAGATCTCTCTTGATGAGCTTTTTGGAACTCTTATACAACATGAAACCAGCATAAAGAGAGATGTTGACAACATTAAGAAGAAGAATGGAAATGGTACTTTTTCTTTTACTACAACTTCAAATCAGATGAAAGCTAATAATCTTGAGAGAGTAACCGGATCCAAGTCTAAGAAAGTTATTTTCCAATCAGAATCTAGTGAGAGTGAAGTCTCAGAAAATAAACTAGAAAATCTAGCTCGAAGGATGAACCAGATAGCTGGCTAGAGAAATTTCCAATCCAAGTATAAGAAAAAGGAAAGGAAAGATAAAAAAGATGGAGAAGTTACATGTTATGAATGTAAGAGAGCTGGACATATAAGACCAGATTTCCCTATGCTCAAAAAGAAAGAAAGTAAAGAATGGCATTCAGACAGGAACAAAAATAAATTTTATAAAGCTAAAGCTATGAATTTTGTGAAAGCCAATGACACCTGGAGTGCAAGTGGTGGTGACTATTCAGATGAATCTTCTGATTATGAATCTTCAGGACAGAATAATCTTGGTCTTATAGCCAGATTACCTATTGATAATCATTGTTTTATGGCTAAGGTACGAAATGCTGAATCATTGACCAATGTTTCTTTAAATTCCAATGATAGTAAGTATTATAACTCTTCTGATGAAGAATCATCTTCTGATGAGGAAAATACTTTACCAACTTATGAATAAGTCTCTATGTTTGCTGAACTTCTTGAAATTGAGAATTCCAAACTCAATAAAAAACATGATAAGGCAAACTCTAGGAATTATATTCTTACAAAAGAGATATCAGATCTTTCTAAAGATCTTGATAAGAAAAATGCTGATTTTGAAAGTATTTCAAAAAATATTGATGAAGTAAGTTATTAAAAGAACAAACTTTGTAAAGAATTAGAAAAAGTAATTTCTATGATAAATGTTTTCGAGCCTAGATGTAGTTCTAAAACTAATGATTTTGAGGATAAAAACTTGGTTGTAAAACTCAAGTCCGAAATGTTTTCCTTAAAGAACTGTTTATAAAACTTTACCCATGGTAAGGAAAATTTTGATAAAATGTATTCTCAAATACGACCTTTAAGAAATAAATCCGGATTTGGTTATACCCATGCAAAACCAATTTTCAGTAACAATTATTTTGTTCCTCAAAGTTCCCCATTTTGTACCAAGTGTCAATGTGGTGGTCACTGGGCAAAGAATTTTTCCTTAAACAAAACCAAATATTTAGGATTTCACAAATCTTACTTCTCTAAGAAGATGTGGGTTCCTAAAATTTTATTATCTGGAAATCTCGGATCCAAACAAGTTTGGATTTCGAAAGTCTAATTTTCTTCTTGATTTCAGGAAAATAAAGAGAGTACCAGCAATAATACATCGTACATGGATAGTGGATGTTCCCAGAACATGACTGGTAACAAAAGCTATTTTGAAATGATTATCAAAACGAAAGGAGGAAAGGTAACATTCAGAGATAATGCTAAGGGAGAGATTGTTGGTATTGGTAATATTGTTCTTCTTGGTAAAACCTTGATTTCAAATGTTCTTTTTGTTAAAGGTCTTAAGCACAACCTCATTAGCATAAGTCAGTTATGTGATGAAGGTTACCTTGTGAATTTTAGGAATGATAAGTACTTAGTTCGCAATTCCAAGGAAGAATTTATTCTCTCAGCCAATAGGCAAGAGAATGTTTACACTCTGAACATAGAAGACCTCAGAAGCCAATATTTACCTTGCCTAAGTGCAATGGAAGATCACTCCTGGTTATGGCATAGAAGACTAGGTCACTGTAACCTTAGGAACCTATGTAAACTCTCTAAGAAGAAACTAGTTAAGGATCTACCGGAGCTTAGATTTGATTCTTCTAAAGTTTGTGATCCTTGTCAATATGGAAAGAAACATAAATCTAGTTTTAAATCAATCGGTGAAGTCTCAATAACCAATGCATTACAGTTAGTGCACATGGATCTTTTTGGTCCAACACAAACTGGAAGTATTGGAGGCAAATACTATGTGTTTGTTCTAGTTGATGATTACACTAGATTTACTTGGGTTTATTTTCTAGCAAAGAAATCTGAATCTTTTTCTTATTTCAAAAGTTTTAGATCTCAAGTTAAAAATGAGAAAAACCTTCCATTGAAAACTATTCATAGTGATCATGGAGGAGAATTTCAAAATTCTGATTTTGAAACTTTTTGTAGTAAAAAGGTATTACTCAGAATTTTTCAGCACCTCCTCAACAAAATGGTGTAGTTTAAAGAAGAAATATAATTTTTCAAGAGATAACTAGAACCATGTTGAGTGAATATTCTATAGCTAGACATTTCTAGGCTGAAGCTGTAAGTACTTCTTGTTATACTATAAATCGAGTTTTGATTAGACCTTTTCTTAATAAAACTCCTTATGAGTTATGGAATGGTAGAAAACCAAGACTATCCTACTTCAAGGTTTTTGGTTGCAAAGTATTCATTTTGAATACTAAAGATAAATTATATAAATTCGCACCAAAATATGATGAAGGAATTTTCTTAGGATATTCCACAACCTCTAAGTCTTATAGAGTTTTTAATAAAAATACATGCACTATTGAAGAAACAGTATATGTAAAATTTGATGAGTCAGATCCTTTTGTTTTTAAACCATCCCTACCTTCTTCCTCGGATGTGTTTTAAAAAACTGATTATCAACCTTTGATAGAAGAACCTTCTGATAAGGATAATGTTCTAGAAGATACTTCTGAAACATTTACCCCAGAAGACATTCTACCCTATGTTGATGAACATGTTTTACAAAACTCAAATCAGGTGTTTCTTAAGAATCATCCCAGTGATAGTATCATTGGTGATGTAAATCAACCTGTAAGGACTAGAAGTTCCTTAAGAAATGAAGTAGAACATCTAGCATTTCTTTCCCAATTAGAACCTAAAAGCACTGATGAAGCTTTAAGTGATGAAGATTGGATTAAAGCCATACAAGATGAACTAAATGAATTCGAAAGGAATAAAGTCTGGACCTTGGTTGAAAGACCTAAGGAAACTTCTGTTATTGGAGTAAAATGGGTTTTCAGAAATAAATGTGATGAAAATAGAGTCATAGTAAGAAATAAAGATAGACTTGTTGCTAAAGGCTATAATCATCATGAAGGAATAAACTATGAAGAAAACCTATGCTCCAGTAGCTAGACTTGAATCTATCAGTATTCTACTTTCCTTTGCAGCATTCATTAATTTCAAACTTTTCCAAATGGATGTGAAATGTGCTTTTGTTAACGATTATGTTCAAGAGGAAGTTTTTGTTGAACAACCTCCTGGCTTTGAAGATAGAAAACATCCTGATCATGTTTTTAGTCTTACCAAAGCTTTGTATGGTCTTAAACAAGCCCCACAAGCATGGTATGATAGACTCACTGGATTTTTCCTTCAAAATAACTATGTTAAGGGAAATGCAGATCCAATCCTTTTTATAAAGAAAGTTAAGAAAAATGTTTTGATTGTTCAAATTTATGTTGATGACATAATATTTGGTTCAACTCAGCAATCTTTGACTGACTCTTTTGCAAGTCTAATGAAATCTGAGTTTGAAATGAGTATGATGGGTGAGTTAACATTTTTCCTTGTTTTTAGAATTTCTCAAAAACCAGAAGGAACCTACATATCTCAACATAAGTATATTAAATATCTTATTAAAAATTATGGTTATGACAACACTAAGAGTTTAAGTACTCCTATTGGTACCTCAAACTCTTTAGATCTTGATGAAGCTGGGAAACGAGTAGATCAAACAGCTTTTAGAGGTATGATATGAAGTTTACTTTACTTAAAAGCTAGTCGACCAGACTTAATGTTTTCAGTATGCTTATGTGCAAGATATCAATCCAATCTTAAGGAATCTCACTTAAAGGCAGTAAAAAGAATTTTTTGCTACCTTAAGGGAACCATGGATCTAGGATTATTTTATACTTTTGGAAATGATTTTGTTCCAAAAAGATTTTCTGATGCTGACTTTGGTGGATGTAGATTGGATAGAAAAAGTACATCCGGAACATGTCATTTCTTAGGAGACTCACTAGTTTCCTGGTCCTGCAAAAAGCAACATTCTGTAGCACTCTCCACTGCTAAAGCTGAATATGTAGCAGCTGGAAGTTGTTGTGCTCAAGTGTTGTGGATGCAACACACACTCACAGACTGTGGCTTGAGTTTTACTAAAACTCAAATTTTGTGTGATAACACTAGTGCCATTGCTCTTAGTAAGAACCCTGCACATCACTCCCGTGAAAAAAACATAGATATTATGCATCACTTTTTTAGGGATCATACACTTAAAGGAGATATTATTCTTCAGTTTATTGGAACGCAAGATCAACTTGCTGATATTTTTTACAAAATCTTTACCTTCTGATAGATTTGAATATATTAAACAGAAGTTAGGAATGATAACCGTAAGGTAATCTTTCTTAATTAACTTTCTGTTAAAAAAAGTCTCCTTACAGCAGTAAACTCCTTTTCATAGGGGGAGTACATTTGTTTGATAGAATAACAAAGTCTTTCAATGTTTGTTTTCAAACTTTTTGGAACAAAGATTTCCGGAATGAAATTTCCGGAACTAAGATTTCCAGAATGGACATTTTTGTACAGAATACTTCTGGAATGGAAGTGTTCGTTTTGAAAACATCCAGAATGAAAATTTCGTTCTGGTATTTTCATAACGGAACTTTCGTACTGAATCTCTCATAATAAGTTTTTTTTCAAATTCTTATAATGTGATTTTCGTACATAGTTTTCCGTAATGAGTTTTTCCATACTGAGTTTGTTTTCCGTAGTAAAGTTTTTTTTGAGAACTTTGTCTTTTCATAATAATGTTTTTTCCCGTAGTCTTTTTCATATTACCCATTACGAATAATCCTCCTAAGCCAATCTGAAAGGTATGATTTCCTTACCCATGTTTTCGTAGTCATATTTTCCATGCTGGCATTTTCTTGTATTATGTTTTCGGATTATAGTTCTCTTAATTCTTTGTTTTAATAAAAAACCTCAAAAAGATCAGATTCAAGTTTTCAACTGTCAGATCTGAACTCAGCTTATACCAACCGTTAGATCAACCGAGAAAGTTGAACTGTTGTTCCACTGCCTATATAAAGGGGACCCAAATACTCGTCCCACATCGATTTCAAGCTCTCATGTCCCGAATCTCTGCCTCTCTGATTTAAGGTCGTTCCGAACTTCATATTTCTCTGTTCTGAACATCTCATAGGTCATCAGATCCGAATGTCTGTGGAGTTAGCCTCTCAAGAAATGTCATCCTCTAAGCCTATTTCACAATGGCTAGTTTATAGAGAAAGGTTATTCCATCCGGATTTCTTCAACAACTATGATTCTCGTATTTCAAAGAACATTAAGATGAATGGGTGGGAAGATATTGCTGTGTCCAAACCGGGGAATCAAGACGATGTCTTTTCAGAGTTACATGTTGAGTTCTATGAATCAGTTTCCTTCTTTAAGGAAGATGATAGAGAGAAATTTTCTTTTAAGTCTTATGGTAAGACTTACAAAATTTATTATACCAAAGCAGCAAGCATGGTAGGGGTGTCCTATGAAGTAGAAGCCGAGTTTATATTTCACGTTTTGCCGGATTCAAAGGGTAGCTTCGACAAATAAAAAGCCTTGAAAACTCTCAGACTCTCAGATGACAAAGCTCCGAAGATTGCCAGTTTGCCTAAAAATTTCCGGATTCTAGAGTTGTGGGTACAAGGTCTTATCGTACCGAGGAAAGGTGATAAAGACATCTTGAAGAAGAGTGAGATCTATATCTTAGATTTCCTGATAAATATAAGGAAGTTTAACTTCATGAGGCACATTCTTATATCCATTGAGAATCTTAAGAAAGGAAATCTCAGAGCCCAGATCGTAATGTACCCAGCAATTTTTTCAAAGTTGATAGTTCGGTGCCTTGAGTCCTTCAAGGAAGCTTGCAGATCTAAGCCAAGGGATTGCAAAAAAATTTTGGTCAGTGATGATACCCTTAAGAGGATAGATGTTGCTTTCAACAAGGAGACTGGTGATTTCATCGATCTGCCTAATCAAAAAGAAGCGGCTCCGAAGGCTGCTGAACCAGAATCATCTATGCCAGTAAAGAAAAGAAAGTTGAAAAAAGTTACAGCTGAGGTACAAGATCCTAAATCTAAGGAAGTTCAAACCGCACCTCCCAAACCAAAGAGGAAGAAGGCCTTTCCTGATGAGGTTGTTGCGAAGTGGAGAGAAGATAAAAAGAAAAGGAAAGAAGGGGATCCGTAGTTCGGATTGGACCCTACGGAGGCTAAGGCCTTAAAAGAGAAAACTACTGATGATCATGAAAAACAAGTAAAGGAAAAGAATCTCAAGAAGAAGATGTCAGAAGCCGAGGCAGTCCAAGCGTTGTTAAAATTTAATGAGTTGGTATCTGGAAGCATTCCAGTTCCGAGATCTTTCTCCTTGGAATCTCTACCTGACACTCCAGGAAGAAACCCTAATTTTCCGGAAGAGTCTAGAGCTGAGCATGTTGAGAAACTCGAGCAGATTCAGCAAGTGGGAGAGGAAGAAGTAGTTGTTGAAGGAAGTGGCGAAACGAGAGATTTATTGAAAGAAGTAGATGATTATAAGGGGTCACCTTCAGAACATCTATCACTATGAACTTAAGAGGCTGAATCATCTACGTTAGTAACTCCAGAGAAGGATAAGAATGAAGAAGATGTTGTTCAAAAATTTGTTGATGATATTATTCAAGTGTCTACTGGTGAGCAGAAAACTCCTGATCAAGAATCGATTCCGAAAAAAGACAAGGGAAAGAAACACCTTGTTGATACTCCGAAATCAGTGGCTAGCAAGAAAAGAGAATATGGTGATTCGTCTAAAAGGAAGTTGGAGCTTATTGAGGAAGAAAATTCTCCAAGCAAAGTTTCAGATTCGGAGTCATCCTCGGTGGGGCATGACTTTGTTGTCCAGTCTTTAATGAAGTTGGTGGGATCCATTCCGACCTTCTCAAGTATTGATTCAAGATGTCAGATGCTCCAACATGCTTTAAATAAGAAAACAGACTCCGTATCTATGGTTATGGACAAGTGCGTTGAGATTGAGGCTCAGTTAAAAACCTTCTTTGTTGGCTACGAAGCTCATAGAAAGTATTTCAAGAGAATGCCAAACTGGTCGAAGAAGACTGTTGAAGAGATGAGGTTATTCGATGAGTTTCAAGACAATGTTAAAGATTCCTTTGAGACTGAGGACAGGAAGATAAATGAGTTAACTTCATCCTGTAAAGATAAGCTGACAGATGAAAAGAACTTCCGGATCCAAGAAGTCAGAGATCTGAATGGGAAACTGAATTCCGTTTCTCAAACTGGAAATTTGAAAGAGATCATCGGATTGAGTTTGAATAGAAGATGATGGCTCAGGAAGAAAAGATCAAATCTCAGGAAGAAAATCTGAAAGCCCAGGAAGAAAAGATTGAAGTTCAATCTGCAAGAATAGTGGTCTTAGAGAAGCAAGCTGAAGAAGATCATAAAGACCTGAAGAAGATCAAGACTATTCTTAAGGGGCTCATTTCGAAGGAAAAATATCCGAAATAGCCAAATCCGATCTTTTTGTTGTATCTAGTTTTCCTTGTTGCCGACATTTCAAATCTAATGAAAAATGTGCTTCTCATTTCTTTTGTTGTTATTACTAATTTTTCAGGTACTTTGTTATTTTTTTCATTCCCTCAATTTCTTTTTGAAAATCACAAAGGGGGAGAAGGAAAAGATCCTTAAGAAAAAGAAGAACTCCAATGAGAGTTTATCAAAGGGGGAGAAGGAAAAGATCCATAAGGGAAAAGAACTCTAATAAGAGTCTATCTAAGGGGGATTTTTTATTAAAGAAGGCTTTCTCATTCGTAATAAAATGTAACTCCAAAAATCTGAATACGATCCTTAGAGTTTCAAGGACTAAGGGGGAGTTAGTCGTATTCATTAATATCCTTAAAGCAAAGGGAGATAATCTTTAATGTTTTTTTTCTTCCTAGAATTTATTTTTCGTAAGGATGTTTGTGATTTCCAAAAAGGGGGAGATTGTTGAGTCAATAAGGTTTTCCTTATGAATTTTCCATTCCTTCTTGTTTTGAAAATCACAAACACCTTATCCTTAAGGAAAATTTCATTTATAAGGAAAATTGTTTTCTTAAGGAAAATTGCTTTTATAAGGAAAATTGTTTTCTTAAGGACAATTTATTTTGTAAGGAAAATTGATTTTATAAGGAAAATCACTTTTATAAGAAAAATTATCCTTATTATATTCTATATTTTTCTTAAGTATGAGATTCAGATTCATTTCTATTTTCTCGTAATATCTTGAATCTTTGATATGAAGTATTTTGTTTTAAGATCCAAATTCTGGATAAGAACTGTGATAAAGTTTCACTCTGAAATCCAGAATGAGAACTGTGTTAAAGTTTCATTTCGAATTCCGAATACAATTTTAATCCAGATTCAGGATACAAATTCTTATGAAGTTCGATGACAAATTCTCATTACGAATTCTAATGACGAATTCTCATTACGAATTCTGATGACGAATTCCCATTACGAACTATGATAATGAATTCGCGTTCCGAATTATCATTCCGAATTATCTTATTAAACAGAATCTAATTATCTTTGTTTTATACACTCTGAATTTATTCAGACTCCGAAAATCATTTTGGTTAGACTCCGAACTTCCATTTTGCTTATGCCTTTATATTTTGACTAGTCTTTATTATTCTCCTTACACTCCGAACCTTCAATCTGAAGCTTTCATTCCGGTCTTTTGAGTTAGAATTAAAACGATGTCTTACTTTCTGTTACACTTGTTTTGTTATAAAATGATGTCGTCTATTTTGTTATAAACTAACCATTGTCTGAGTGACACGTGTACATGTCCCTCCGATCTTTATGAAAAATATGACCGTTGGAGAAGGACCCAACCTTACCTATAAATAAAAGCTCATTTGAAAGAGCTTATAACACACAACAACGATTTTTGACATTGAGAATACATGCTGTTGAAGTGATTTCTAGAGAGAGAGGCTCTTATCGACTCTCAAAGCTTCGCGTGACTCCGAATGTTGGTGATTACATTCGAGGACTTCAGGGGATAGGAAGACAGAGGTGCTGACTACCTTGAAGTTTGAGGGCTTCCTTTCTAAGGAAGACATAGGTTGCCAACTACCTTGAAGTTGAGGGCTTGCGGGGGTAGAAAGACAGAGACACTCCGATTTTCGTATCGAGGGCTTACCCTGGTGTGGGTAAGACAGACTTTCTTGAAAGTATAAATCAAGGGACCTTTATCCAAGGTTGTTGGATACCCTTCTCTTTGGGTTAAAAGACTATTATCTTGTTACTTGTAGTTTAACTACTTGTTTAATTTCCGCTGCATTTTTTATTATAAGGAAAGTATAACTTTCTTATACTTCCTTACTTGTACTCTGTTTCATTTAGATTCTATACGCTTTAAGGTAGAATCTCATATTGTAATTTTTTTTTAAGTTTCAATTTCTGGAACCATATTTCCGTAACCTACTATTGGAATCTCTTTCCAAGTTTGCATTCGGTGTTAGATGTGTTGTGAATTTGCTTAGTTTAACTTTGTTAAACATATCCCTTTCCATTGCTTAAGGAAAAAATAGTTATTTGTAACTAAATTTAAAGGTTCCAAAGGAATTTTTAAAGTATACAATTCACCCCCCTCTTGTAAATTGAGCATCTACATCACTATTTAGATCCTACAATATTAGGTTTTTCTTCGAAATTATAGCCTTAATAGTTTTTTCTAAAATCAGATAATGTCACTATATAATAGTTTTTGATACCATTATGAAAATGCATATTAATTCTGGGTCAGACTACTATAAATTTGTTTGTGGGTTTTTTGGAATGTTAATTTCATCGTAAAACAAAATGGTTTCCCAAAAAAAATTGAAACTAATAATATGGATTTTCCAAAATATCTAAATTAATTATGAATTATATAAAAATTAATGGTAACCCCCAACATTTATTCTAATTTTATAGTAGTAACATTATCACTATTTCTCGATAAAATAATTTTTACTTAATAATGTGTTATATTGGATTAAGCTGATTCACAAGGAGACCACTAATTAAGATATTTTGAATCTAATATATTAATTTATTCAAAATTAATATAATTTTATTTATTTAATTATTATTTGTAATGTATTTCTAAATGGTGATTTTTTTGGAATATTATTTTGAAAAAATGGGTTTTGATGAATGAAAAACAAGAGAAATAGTGCTATATGGTCGAAAAGAGGGAGAATTATATTATGTGGAATGTAAGAACTAGATTTAGAGTAGTGACCTTATACATGTTAAAGCTATATGGTTCCTCTTTGGTATTTTCATAAATATTTTCATTCAATAAATAAATATCATCACATAATCCATAATTACAAATTATCCAGTGATGTGGTTAAAATCAAAGAGAATATTTTCTACAATAAACTTAATAATTAACTTTCAATCAGTAACATTGATTAGGTAATCAATAAATATTGATGTAAATAGTTCAATGTAATACTAATTCGGCACAAAAGACAAACTGATTATTCATAAATTTATTTTTTTGGAAATAATTGAATCTATTAATATTTCGTTTTGAATTATTTAAATGGAATTCATCATGAAATAACATTTTAATAATATATGTTCAAACAAAAAAAATTAATGAGAAAACCTTAATAAAATATGTTCAAGAAGTATAAAATAATAATAAAAAAAATTTCTCAAAAAAATATAAGAAATCCCATAAAAAATAATATTAAATTACATAATATAAAATTGAATATTTCACTAGAGCTCTCCCACGTTTTGGTCACCAAAGGATTATCCAGACATGGACACATAACAACCTTTATCCCTTCTTCCATTGTAAATGTTTTTCTCATATCTTGTGTATAAAATGTAAGTGTGATTTTTTTTCATAGGAAAAAATCAAATTTCATAGAAGAATCAATAACTTTATCATTTTCTTTTGAAGATTCTATACTTTTATAAAACATAGGATTTATATATTTACGATTAAATATGTTTAGTCACACATATAAACAAAATTATATATTTACACACAAATGTTTATGTTTTGTGTACATATCATTGTATATATACATTATATCGATACCTTATGTGTAATTAGATAAATATTTTGTAAAAAATGAATGCTTTTGAACCTATTAGGATGGATATGAATTGAAAATGGACGGATTCTTTTATTTATATACAAAAATAGATTTTTAGGATGGATTTAATGAGTTTACAATGTTTGAAATAGACTATTAATATGACCCTTCTCAAATAATTTTATTGTTTGTAAATTTTTTTATTAAAGAATAATTCATCTAGATGACTTGGAAGACTATTATATTTTCTCACAAAATAGATAGAAATTATAAATATTGTACTAAACACGGGGAAAAACTAAATTTAAATACTAACTGTGATAATATTGAAATTGATGGATCATTTCATATGGATACTATTTTTAATGATCATTGAGGTTATATGGAATAAATAAAAATATAAATTGACGATGAACTTCATGATTATCCAAATATTTCTGAGAGGATATATATCTTTGAAATTAAACCATTGTATATCAGTTGTGTTGAATTTAAAATATTTGCATCCAAATTGAGGATATAAAAATTGAAACATATTAGGGGATGGAAAGACTCTAGATTTATAGAACTACTTGTTTCCTTTTATAATAATAATCCCAAATTAAATTAGATTATATGTCGAAAATATAACACTAAAAGAATATTATGACCATTGGGGATGATGTATTGAAAAAAAGATATCTGGCCATGTGATTTTATATTATTTTACAAGGTATATTAATTTGTATGAAAATAAATTATCTATGCTGTTTCTTGATAAAATAAAGTTCAATCATGTCCTATTTTTTTTTTGAATCTTTCCTTTCATCCAAAGGTTTATAAAACTATATGGATGACAGGAAACAACTAGAAAATTGTCTCAATGAATTTTCCAATCATGAATAAGAAAATTTTAGTAATATTGTGTGAATTCAATATGTTACTCCAAACCTAATTCATTTATATAAAGTTAATATTTATGGTTCACTTGGTTAGATAGATTTAACAATGTGGTAAGGTATATTACAGATGGATACAAACCATTAATGGTATATAGATATTTTGATAGGGTACATCAAGAATTAATGCTGGATAGAAGGCTTTACATTAGCATGGTATATTGTTGAAAATTATGTTGAATTCATTACCAATTACCTATAATATATTGATAGGATGTGTGTCTTAAAATATAATCATAGTGGAATCTTTATGTGATAAGGGATTTCTAGAATAGATGTTGTTGAAATTACCATTATAGATCTGAAAAAAAATCATGTTTACATTTTAAATAATAGTGCATATTTTATTCCATACATGAAATCCAACAAATTAATTCATAAACATTTAAGTCCATTAAGGGATAAAATATGAATATCCAATATAAATAATAAACAAATTATTGGATGGTTTGTGGATTATATTTATGAGGAGCTATCTGAAAATATGGATTCAATTGCTGAACAACATTAATGGCTAGATAAGGGACCAAGTGTAGATGTATTCCATTATAATAGTTATGTAATTAATTTTTATATTTACTATAAAAATGAATAATACATACACCATATGATAAAAAATAGTTGAGTTAGACATATGGTTGAAGAGATGTGTATATCCATATCTAAGGATATATTTCTAGTTTATGTGAATATGTCATAACTTGGAATCATTAAAAAAATACGAGTTGGATTATACAACATTTCATGTGATGATTTTCAATTTCAAATTGTTTTATAATAGGAGTGTAGTAAAACTCATTGAATTGAGCTGTGTGGCGGTTAATTTTAGTGTGGATGGACATACAGATGAACCATTCATAATGGAATCGTACGTGGTCCAAGTGTTTTATGTCCTAGATCCAATCTATATAAATTGGTCAATTTTATGTTTAGAGACTAATACAAAAGTAGGTTTTGATGAAAATTTAAATGGGGATTACCCTTTTATTTGTAGATCAAAATCATTTTATAGCAATCCTAATGTTGATATTTTATTGTTTGTTTGAGGGAACCACATGGAAGGGATTTTAATACTCAATAGAGGATCCAAAGCGATAATCTTTTAATAGAACAAATAAAGATCAATGAATTGGTTAATGTATATTTAATATAATATTATTTTACTCATTTTATTTTGTGTTCTAAAATAAATTTGTAAAACCTAAATTAGATGTTCATCTTATCATATAGATAATGAACCCTCCACATTCTAATAGTAAAAATCTCAAGGAAGAACACACTATCATTTCTTAAACTGATAAATTACTAGGGGATCAAAATCTTAGAGATATAATACAAGAGTGTTGTAGCATCCCCATGTTAAAAAAAATTTATCAATGAAATAAGAAAATCTGTAATATTTTAGGTTGTATGGAATCATTATGGATAACCTTTTGACCAAAACAAGTCAATGTTCATTAAAAACATTATGGTCATAACTTGTATGCAAGTGCCGATTAGTATCAGTACCTGGCACAATATCATGATTTCATTGGGAATATTAATTTAGTAATATATTTGTGTAATGTTATTATATACATTATCCATTAACTGAAAAAATTATTCGTTGAATATATTATTTACATTTCATTATTCTATAAAGAGTTTATTTATTTTATATAATTTTCAAACAGAATTTTTATAAATGGATTATAGATATGATAATCAATCCTTTCAGATACTTTTGAAAAATAAACATCTTATGAATTCTAAGGGGAAAGTAAGCCTCTGCCGACCAACTATGTATGAACACATTATAAGCCTAGATAAATGACAATATTTCATTAGTCACCGTGATGTGGAATCAGTTTGAGTGTATTGTAATTGATAATATTTTATTTGAAATTATTTATTTTATAAATTTTATTCAACACTATTAATTTATTAAATAAAAAAGGATAGCTAAATGTATGTACCATGCATCAAAACCAATGTACCCCAACTGTAAGGTAATGATAAATATGATTCAATTGAAGGAATGGTATTTATTTTAAATATAGTTTAAATTTATGAGGAATTATGTAAAAATATACGTTTTGTTGATTAAATTCTGATTTATGAGTCATAACCCAATGAAATTTTCATTCCAAATGATCTATAATGGAAGTAGGATCCTATAAATAATGAGGGGAAACTAGTATATGAAACTACAAAAGCTTCATGGGAATCTTGTATAAGTATGAAATATCAATAATTTTATATTATATATAATATTATTATATAAAAATAAATATTTTTATATGATTTATACCCATTAATATTCACCAACTATACCCAAAGTGAAGGAAATTTTAATAGCTTTAAAGAATCCATGACAATATGTAATGTTAGAGGTGCAGGTTTTGTGTTGTCAACATGAGAATATTTTCGGAATAAAATTACCCAAGTAGATACATATAAAATGATGAAATTCTTTTAGTACTAAATTGACAATTTAAATTTTGTTAATGTATTATATGGTTTGGAATACTGGTATATGTGAAAGGATCAAAGAGAAAAATTAGTAGAATAATGATCAGTACATAAGGAACCACATGGCCTCACAAGATTTTAGGGTAGCCATACACCCTGACCAACTACATTACCTGAGGAGATTAATTTAAGTCTTAAAACATATGAATAAATATGTATAAAAAACTACATATAAGTTTATAGTAAAAATATTCTTGTAGGTTTAAATTGTATACGATTTATATCTATCCTCACCCACACATCACCATGGTGTGAGGGGTATGGTGTATAATATCCAAGAGACAGTCCACATAATAAAAGACTCCAAAAATATCACTGTGAAGTGGTAATTAATGTATGAAATTATCTGATGTTTAGGTTTTCAATTTTTATAGATTATCTAGATGTCAACATGGTCGATGATACTGCTGGAACATTAATATCATAGTCTTTTAATCTTATAATGATTCATGTAGAAAATTATTTGTGTCCATTATTATATTTTCCAAATTAGAACCCTTTAATAGCTGATGATAAAAGATCGAAAATGATGTATAATATTAAAAATGTACAATCACAAAGATAAAAAGATAGTAACATAAAAAAAATCCAATGGACCAGCCAAGAAATATAAATAACAGTTTGAGAGCCCCAGTACCCCACCAGTTCCACTACAACATTTATTAACATTACATTTTTATGGGGAAACAACAGTCAAATATAGAAATTTATTCTATATATATTATGAGGAATAAATATTTGGTGTGTCTATTAAATAGACAATTGTCCTCAATTGTATAGAGGAAATTTCCATTTCTCAATTCATGGCAGCCTTAGTTGTGAATAGATATATGAGGTACATATTCATAATTATTTTCCCAAAAATGATCTATTATGTTTATTATAGTTAAAAACTATTCATTTTTATATAGGAGTATATATTACTACACTATAAATGAAAAAACAAATAAATAAAAATTTGGGATCATTAATCCTTATATCATTTCTATGATACAAGTTCAATTTGGAAAGGAATAAATTGAATGAAAAAATAATCTATTTGTAGTGTTTTAAAATAATATAACAGATGATAGACCTCTATTTATTCCTATAATACATGGGTAAAACATTAAAATCTAATTATAGAAATTTTTTGTTTACATTATAATTTTTAATTTTCTATTTTTTAGGAAGTAAAGGATTATCATCCCACTCAATTTGGATAAAACAAATGTTTATTCTCTGGATTATATGCATGCTTTCTCATCAAAAAAATGAAACATGATGTCCATTGATAATATTTAATGAATTACAATCAAAATTTAAAGATAAAAATATAATTATACAGTTTATTTTACACTTTAATGAGATTTTTTATTATAGGGATATATATAAATATCATGTAAATGATCATATGTGGTTGGTATCATGATAGAATATTCATTTTGTATATCCTCAAATGGATATAGATTAAATTATATATTCAATTATTTTTTTCATTCAAAACATACTTGAACATAATTTAATTATTTTTATCAATATTATTTTAGTATTTGAAACACAATAACAACAATTATTGTGAATATAATGTTTGTGATTTTAAGATGGATTCCATATACAATCAATAAACTAGATTCCACTAATAGTTATTTATAAATGTATTTAAACTCTAATTATAAATATTCATTAAAAATGATGTTATCTATATTTTGATAGTACTACCAAGAATTGTGAAAATATACAGAATCAATAGTGAAAATATGCTTTTTTAAAGAGGATTTGTTAGAGTACATGGTTCAAGAAGTATTTCGAACATCATGATTTTGGGATTAACTATTATTCATGTAATGTTTTTAGTTCACATTAATCATTATGAGTTTATTGCAGGTCAATATGACACACGATATGGTCGGTATGACTCAAAGTGTGTATTTTCAGTATAATAGTGAAGTTTTAGTTAAAAAACTATTTTAATTATAAAAAAAAATTATGACATATTAGTTTCAATCATTATTACAAAGGTTTATAATTCATTTTAAATGTGATGAAATTTTCCAAATGTCAATCTGATACTAGATGTTACTAGTACGACTCAAAGTGCATTTTTCGCTTTAGAAAAGTGTGATTCTACTCAAAAACACGTATCACTAGCCAAAACCATGAAAAAAGATCATATTTCCAAAATAAATGATGAAAAGTGTAACAATATTATCCACCCAAAGTGTAACTTTCTGAGGAATGTTCTGATAGAAGGGTGACGATGACTTCGTGAGTCCTACCTCTAGTAGGACCTATGTTGGAGAATATCTCTAAGGGAATCATAAACATTAATATGGTTGACATTATCCTCCATGATATCAATAATAAGAGAGAGATAATATAGTTACACAAATAAAAATATTCTCAGACATATATAAAAAGAAATCCCATGTGAAAACATAAAATTCCATACTAATCCAAAATAACTAAAAAAACTACAATTACTAAAAGGTAAAGATTGTAGTGCCCATGAATCAAAAAAAAATCTATAAATCCATGATCTATTAATATCCCTCATTATATCTAACCTACTCTGATTGACATAAAATATTTTGTACATTTACATCGGGTTATTAAAATAGTATACTCAGTAGGATCCTCCATAGAGCCACACATGAAAAATATAAAGTCTGTCAACAAACAATGAACAATAATGAAACCAACAAATCACCTAAATAGGTATACTATGTTCCAGTACCCACCATGGATAAATCTCACCAAATATCACATGTAGAAGAACATATAATATAATAATGAAACATCAATGATACCCCTCTCCCACTTCACCATTGGATTTTTGGTCTTCCTAAATATATCACATATGAAACAATATGTCTCTAAAATTGGATATCCCTTATAAATTATGGAAAGGAATCACAAAAAGAACCCTAGGAATTAAATCATCAAAAAATATCGCATCACATCACCATATATAGTAACAAGGTAGTTTCCGGGAGACACTATAGCCTTAATGACATTTATCAAATAGTAGATATTATACCTCAAGCCATCACATGCCATACAATAAGGATTGCAACATCCTATTATTATTTATATGTATTCTAAAACCCCTATTTTGATCATTGGTTGGATGGTATTATTTGGTATTGTTTTGGGAGATAATTTATTAGAAATATTTAAATTTCTAGGCTAGTGCATAGTTTTCACATGGTTTTCCCAAACCGTGCTCTATGCTAGTCATAACCGTGCAAAATGAGTCAGTGGGATTTTAAATTGCTTTCACATGGTTTGAAAACAAATTTTCCCACATAGAAGAGATCATGTTACACATGAAATGGTCACATGACCAGGGAACCTTATTTTTCTAAATCAGGCATATCTACCAAGGAAACTATGTTTGGATTCTAATAAACCTAAAAATCTTGTATTGAAATCCTAAAACATTCAATTTAGGTTCCTAAAGGACCTATAACAACCCACTATGGGTTATTCATCCTCGATAGCACCCAAGAGGTGATTTTTTCCCCTATACACCCCACAAAAAGTGAATCGATTCATTGAAACCAAAATTGAGCCTCCACTTAGTTAGTTTCCACTTCCCGTACTCAATCTTCTACTATTTCTCTGCTCCTCCGTACAATTACATATATCCCAAAGTTGATGGGTGGACCTAATCCCATATATTTTGGATCTAAGATCTAGGGTTCACCCCCATATTACATCTTCATCATTTTTTATTAGTTAATCATGTTTAGAGTTTGGTGTTTTGGGATTAGTGGATCATAAGGTAGGTACTTCTATTTTGATTAGACAATTTAATTAACTTTAAAAAACTTTATTTCATTAAATTTTTTTCTATTGAATACGTGGGACTTGATTGTAATGAAATTGAAGTGTTGAAAAATCAATTCAATTGAATTGGGGGATTTTTTTTATGAAATTGTGTTTTGGTATGAAATTGTGAAAACCTCTAATTCCATTGAATTTGGGTGTAATCGTGTAATTGATGGAAATTGGTGTAATTTAAATTTTGTGAAAATGATTGAAACTGTTTAAGAAATAAAAATTTTGTATTTAATTTTGGGAAGTGAATTGTGATATTGATTTGGTAAAATTTATATCAACTATGAATTTGTGAAAAAAGTATCAAAATGGTTTTGATAGAGACATTTGATTATAATCATAAAAAAAAATGTTTTTTATTAAAAATGAATTTTTGTTTATAAATGGAAATTAGAATACCTGAAAGGGATAATGGGTTGAATTCAATTTATTTTAAATGAATTTCCCATCATATAATTGTATTTGAGAACATGAAATCCACTAGTAGTTTTTGAGTAATTTAGACAACACTCTACAATTTCACAATGTCACTAAGACATAAATGTATCACATCACACACCTGAAGGGACTTTGATGATGTTAACTTAACTAGTGCATGTGTATACACATATTTCCGTGTCACCTTTAGTGTGTGGCATCCTATTTCCTTAACCTATCATACCTCTCAGGCATATGACCACGTTTCTCAATTTTTTAATTCTTAATTTTAAATATTCTATTTTTGTTAACTATTTTACATGCCTTAAAAATTTATATAAATAAATTCATTTAAAATGTTTATTAATCCATTTTAATATTATTTAAAACATTATAAATGTATAGTGAATATTTTTAAACATGATTATGAAATACTAAATATATTTTTGAAATAATGAAATATAATTAATTTTTTTAATTAAATGTTCAAATCATTTTATGGACTCCATTTGGATACCCTTTTAGAATTTTAGATCACGCCATACTTATAGCATCATGTTTTTGTGGATTTCATCCATCCTTGTTCAAGTAAGGTAAAAGCACCACTGGGTGGTGGGTTTCGTTGTTGATATGTGGACATAGAGATTTGTTTCCATTGGGACTTAGGTTATCTATCATGTTTTCCTTGTTCTTTTCTATTGTACTTTGGGTTTTTTACACCTATTTTAATTCTTGTACACTACTCTCTATTGGGATTCCTTTTATACATACTATCTTGTTTATTTGTCTTGAACAATGTCTATAGAAAATTCATTCCCAGATTAATTTTATATGATTCTAGGTGCTAGTGGCCAACCAATGGGGATCCAAAACACTATTTAGGCCATTCCATTGTTGGATCAATTATTGGGTTACCAAGGTAACTATGATGGTTTGAAAAAAAGTTGTTTCATTACTCTAGTTTTAAATTAATTTCATGGAGTTAGTAAGCATATGTGTAATCTTGTTCTGACAAAGGAGGTATGTGTGATTTGGTTTCCAACCATATCTCATCGCATTGAACCTTAAGTCACAAGGATTGGTTAGGGAAAGACATATTGAGGATTATTTCTTGTCTGTTTCGTAATTTTGATTTGTATTGATTTAAAATGAAATCTAGTTTCTCTTTTAATTGGCATTAATTTCTATTGTTAATATGCTTGAGTATTAATATGATGTCTTCCTTTTTCTATGTTGATGTTTTGTATCATCATGCCTCCAATTAGATATTCGAATTGGATCCATGAGTAATATACCGTTGAACCATAGGGAGGGAATCCTCTTGTGGACCTGAATCTAGTGGAGGTGATTGTGGGGACTGTATATACTTTGGGGTAGTCACCTCCACCAGTTTCCATTTAGACTCCAATTATGGAACCTCAAATGGATGGTCTCTAAAATCATTCTCAATAATTCCTTGTCTATAAGCTTCCAATGTTCAATGTATGAAATTATCCTCAAGTGGATAAGGAATGGATTATTAGGTAAGATCATTTTTTTGGATTCTTGGTGAAACCTAAAGAAATCAAGGTGAATTATTCCACCATCATGATCGAAGGACCAATAATAAGATTGTGGGAAACTATAGTGAAAATTAAGATGCATTAAGGCTTATAGTGGAAGGAATTTAGTGTTAATATCAAGAAACTTTTCTATACAGAGTCGATGATGTTAGCCAAAGAAATGTATTTTTTTCAACCATGAGTAGCCTGATAGGACAATGCACGAATAAGAAAACCATTTTCTTGAGCATGTGTAGTTTCCACCTAAGACAATATCAAATGAGAATATAAAGTCTCAAATGGTCAAGTTGGGTCTATGATCTAATATTCATTCTAATGTTTTCTTGATGAAGCTGACTTCTATGGATGATGTTCTAGATCGATATCTGATGGTTAAAATTGATCAGGATGGATTGTTTGGGTTGTCATGATTTTCTTTCTCTCTTAGTGGAAGAGAATGTTCCTTCAATGGAATTCAGAAGCGTGATGATTCCCATGGTGGATCTGGATAGTAGGGTTATTCTAGACCTGCTTCAGTGCATCACAGAGTCTTGATGATTTGTTAATAGTGTGTAAGGATAGGACATTCAAAGAGGGTTAGTGATTAGGTAACCAAGAATTATGGCTCTTGAGGATACTTGGGAGACTAACGTATGTTCTTCTATATATATTCCACACCTTTTAGTGACAAAGTATCATTATCACCGCAAACAATAGTGGCACAATTAAATGCTTCACGTGTAAAAGGGTTCTTGGAACAAGAATCCAAAACAATGCTTCTTAAAGCGGTGGAGGAGTCTCGTGAGGAAGAAGATATGAGTCCAGTAACCATAAGGTTCTATGACTACAACATCATCATTAGTGAGTAATTAATTTAATTCTGGCACTTCTGATTCATTTATATCAATATTTTTTTTTTATATTCTAAATAATCTTAGGGATCATACAACATATTTATTGGATATTAATACACCACTATGAACATAGAGAGACCATGGTCTCTGAAGCCCTGTTGGTGTTATCTCTTTATCGTATGTTAAATTTTCATGTATTTTATGGGATTTTGGTATAAAATCTCATAATATCCTATTTGGAATCGATTGGATCATCACTAATAACTCATATATTGATTGTTATCATCGATGGTTATCCTTAAATACATTTGATGGTGTTTATCATGTTTTCCGAGGAGAATGGAACCTAGGGTAAAGAAGAGTAGGACCATATTATCTAGAGTTTGAGAAAGTTATATATGTGTTTTTTTATCTAGAGTAAGAATCATTGAGCAGTGATCTCCCTCCAATGGCCATAGTGTTTCCCGTTGATCTTCCCTCTGATTTCTCTAGTTTTCAAAAAGTAATGGTGGAAGAGTATTCTATTGATTTAGTTCCTGGTACTCAGTCACAGTAAATTCCTTCTTAGTAAATAGAACTAGCTGAAATTAAAGAGATAATGGCTTAGTGGAATGATTTTCTAGAGAATGACTTTATATTCCCGAGTGTGTCACCATGGGAGGCTC
The DNA here is from genome assembly GCA_963277665.1 of Viscum album. Classification (NCBI taxonomy): domain Eukaryota; kingdom Viridiplantae; phylum Streptophyta; class Magnoliopsida; order Santalales; family Viscaceae; genus Viscum; species Viscum album. The sequence goes on from OY728134.1 coordinate 286,352,069, forward strand.
TAGTTCATTTTTCTAAAAATATTGTTCTTCACTTCTACTTTTCATTGATTATGAAAAACTCCATGGATTTACGGTAAAAATAATTACTCATTTCCATATGTTGATCACGTATTTCATCATTTGAAAGGATAAATGTGGTTCTCGAATATCAATCATTGATCTGGTTAACATCTGCTGATGATAAAAGAATACAACATTATAAATACCACCATTAAGAGAATGTAAGAGAATTATGAGTACCTTTTTATTCCATTTAGTCAAACAAATGCTTTTATAGTCTTTCTGGATATGATGAAAATGATTTTCCATGAGAATCGTGATACCCTTGTAGTCATATTTGTTGATGACATCTTGGTTCACTCTATGTATGAGGAGGATCATGAGTTTCATCTAAGACGGTTTTTTGATTTTTAGAGACATCAAAAACATTATGCCAAATATTCAAAATGATATTTCTAGATTTGAGAAGTGATGTTTTTAGGAAATGTTGTTTAATAACATTTTAATTCAGTTGATACTGAAAAGGTGAAAGTAGTTATTATAAGGGAGAAATTGTAATTTTTTTTTGAGATTCAGAGCATCATGGTTTTAACTGGGTATTATAGATGGATTTTAATAGAATAATCAAAGTAGGGTTATCTGATGATATTAATAAATCAGATGGGAGTAATGTTTTCTAGGTATAATAAAGTTTGTAATTCATTTGTGGAGTTGAAGTGTCTTTTGACTAATACACCTATATTGACTCTCCTCCACAGTCTGAGCAGATATATGTGGTATTTTGTGATGCATACGGTTTATTATTTGGATTATTTATTATTATGGGTGATCACATTAGTGATTACAACTATCATCATCTTAGGCCACATGAGAATAATTATCCAACCCACATACTTGAACTTTTTTCCTTTGACTCATGAACATAAGAGTTTGTGGCATTACATTTACAATGAATGGTTCACATGTTTTCAGATGACACGATCTTGAGTTACATCTTCTCTCAAATTTAAATGAATCCTCCCAAAGAGGCATTGTGTGAGTTATCTATGATCCATCAACTTTGATATCACCTAATCATAGAGGAAAGTGAATGTCATTTCAAATTCATTGAGTAGGAAAGCATCAAACCAAGGACTTAAAATAATCATTGGAAGAGTGGAACTTGATGGTTGTCTTGGAATATTTTAATATTGGGGTCTATGAATTATGGGATGAGGTTTCTTTAGCCAGTGTTAGTTGAAATACTCTATTCTCATGAGGATTCATTAGGATCAATATAATGATGACGAGTTATATAGCATTAGAGACTCTCTCTATGGTGGGGATCATTATTGAGTGGTATTTCACTAAATTGGGAATTTTATGCTATCATAATCACATTATATTTGTGCTAACATGTAAGGATGATGTGGTGTAAGAGTCCTATAACTCCTAGTGGGAAGTGCACCTAGGAACCAGGAAGATGTTCTTTGATATGTAGTGTCCATTATGGTGTCAAGATATGAGATAGGGCATTGTAGAATTGTTTTATTAATATTATACATGCCAATAGTTCAAGGTCTAGTACTAGAAACATTTTGGATTTCATCAGAAACTTCGAGTCCCTATATGGAAGTGGGATGTGATCAATATGGACTTTGAAGTTGTCTTGCCACATACCAATAGAAATAAGAACATGATATGGGATTTTATAGTTTGACATAACAAATATGCACAGTTTATACCCATTCATGATAAAACCATATTTGGGGAGTTATCAAATATCTATGTGAAAAATATCATTCAACTGTACAGAGTTCTATCTACTATAGTTTCTAGTAGAGATCCTTTTTTCTGATCTCTCTTTTGGAGGGGCCTTTAAGAAGAACTAGAATCTCAGTTCTGTTTTAGTACAGAATGACATCCGAAGTTGGATGTCCATAATGAAATAACTATACTGATTCATGAGTATATGATCCACAATTGTGTTCTCGACTTTTGTGGATCTCGAGATTACCATTTCAGAATGGTTGAGTATTCTTTTTTACAATAGTTACTAGTATATGATCAGAATGGAATATTTTGAGGCCTTGTATGGCTGCCCTTGTAGATATATATTAAGTGGGTCAAAGATTGGTTAATGTTACAAAGGTAGAACAATATTGGTTGAAGAGATGACAAAAAAGATTGAGTTCATTAATTATATAATGTTTAAGGCACAGAGCCGGTATAAGTCATATTTTGAATGTTGTCAAAGACAATTGGAATTTTTAGTTAACAACCAGGTGTTCTCGAAAGATTCACCCTGGATGGGTCATCATCGGCTTGAGAGGAAAGAGATGATTACACCTGATTCTGTGAGACCTTTTGAAACTGTTGAGAAGTTGGGGAACGTTATATAACATTGAGAACTTACACCATAGGTGAAATGAATATATAACATGTTTTATTTTTCAAAAATCAGCATTTTTATATCTGATCAATATCATTTTCATAGGTAGTGTGATCTTGAGGTCAATCCTGATTTATCAAGGATGGAAGGAACAATCAGGATGGATGATTCTAAAACATAGGTACATTGTGGGAGGACGATACCATTATTTCGAGTGATGTGGAAGAATAGTTCTAATTCTCGTGAGACATGGGAGGGCCATGTGACTGATGATAGAGAAGTGGCATCATATTTATGGAAATGAATCTATTTTATTGGTTTTCTAGGGATATAATGTTTCTATAGTGGAGAGGTTGTAATATTACGTAATTGTTCTCAATTATTATAAAAAACCTATTTTAATAGTTATTTTGTTGGGTTTCTTTTGTGGTTGTTTTGAGAGATAATTTTGGAATATTTTGATTTTTTTGGGATACTAAAGAGTATGGAATGGGTTTCCCAAAACCTTAAACCCTACTAGTAAAAACTGGGAATCATGAGGAAGTGGAGTTTTTCATGGATGGAACAAGGTTTGAAAAATTGTGCAACGTATTTAAACGGGTTCACATATAGGGTGCATGGTTTTTCCGAACTGTGAATCTCTACATAGAAACAATAGAAGTATTTTAATTGATCGAAAACTAGTTTTTAAAATATGGAAACCCCCATTTAGGATTTTTAATGAACTAGATTTAAACCCTATGGTTTATTCTACATATGGAGCATCTAAGAGGTGATTTTTCCCCTCTAAAACCTCTGAGAAATTTATCTATTCATCAAGAAAAATGCTCAATCTACACTCAAAATGTTTCCTCTTCCTGTTCAATATCTACTACTATCTCTCTTATCCTTGAATGGGTTCCGTAGATCCCCATGTTGATATTCGGATCTCATCCCCTATATTTTGGATCTAGGATCTAGGTTTGAACCATTGAATCTTCTATCTTTATTATTCATTATTAATTCACATTTATAGTTTGGAGTTTTGAGATTCATTGATCCCAAGGCATGTGATTCCATTTTGATTGGATAAATGGATTAACACGAGTCTTCTTGATTTGATAAAATTGTATTTAATTTAATATTATGGACTTTATTCTTATAATATTGAATTTTGGAATTGGATTTTTGATAGAAATTGAGAAAACCCCCAACTCCAAATAATTGAGGTGTGATTGTGAAATTTATTGAATGTTGTGGAATTTTTATTTTTTAACTGAAATTTGTGAAATTTAATGAAATTGACTATGATATTAAATTTTATAATTTAACCATGGAATGTGAATTAAGATATTTATTTACTAAAATTGATTTCAAATTGGTTTTTGAGAAAAATTTTATAAAATGGATTTGATGGAAGCCTTTTGGTTTTATCTTGGAAAATGTGTGTTTTTATTAAAAAATTAGTTTTTTTTAAATGGAAATTGTCATACTTAAGATGGAGAACTGAATGAATTTAATTTTTTAAATGATGTTCTCCTAGATTATTTGTACTAGAGAACATGAATGTCTTCATTTGTTGGTTAATTATTTGAAAAACAGTCAATAATATTACAATGTCAATAAAACATAAATACAACACATTACATCCTCAATTGGATGGTGATAAAGGCCTATTAATCTTTGTCAATGGGATCACATGTACACACATTCTATTTTTCACCGTGAGTGTGTGGCGTTCTATATCCTGAAACTATCATACCTATAAGGCATTTGACCATGTATCTCATTTGTTTGTATTTGAATTGTATATATTCCATTGTTGTAAACTATTTTACATGCCTTCTGAATTAATATTTTTTTACATAAAATAGTTATTATGCAATTTTTTAAATTGTTTCCATCACATTAAATGTATCACAAGAATTTTTAAGAATCCTTTTAAAATGAAAAACTTGTTTATTAAAAATGGAAAGCATATTATTTGGTTAACTAAATGTTAGAATCTTATTATAGAATCCTTGGTATGACCCTTTTGGGATTTTAGATCACACCCTTTTTGTGCCTTTGAGTCCTTGTATATTTATTCCTTCAAGGTTTGACCAAGGTAAAATAACAACATGGATGTGGCTCTTCCTATTGATTCATATATATATATAGAGTTTCATTCATTGGGACACTGTTTATCTATCATGTTTTTATGGTACTTTACTATAGTTCATTTGGTTTTTTACACCTATTTGACTTGTAATAGACTTCTCTCTATGTAATTTTCATGTATGCATACTGTCTTGTTTATCCATATTCAAAATATTTATATAAATTCAATTTCATCTTTAATTTTGTTTTATTTTAAGTTCTATTTTCCTACCCATGGTTATTGGTAATTCCTATCAGTCCATGTCAGTGTCGGCATAGTAATCTGGTTTCCAGGGTACTCAGGCAAGTTCATAACAAGTATCACTAAAATAAATGACTTATACCCAAAAAAATTTATTAAGAGATAGTACATCTATTGGTATCAATGATAAATTTTAAGAGATAATAAATATTACTGGTATAGATTATAAGTACCAACACTTGTTTTTATGAATAGTCGTATGTGTTGATATTGATCATTTAAGAACAAAAAATCTTTTACAAATAGTTAAATATATTTCTTTATCACTTCAATAATAACATTTTTTTACTGTAAAATGAATCTACTATAAATAATTATTTTTACCAACAAATTTTGTACCATTATAAGATTTTGTTTCAATATATTTTCCAAGAAAGTTTTTTTTACCAAAATAGAATATATATATATATATTCAATAAATGTTATAAATTAATAATATTTTAATAAAATCATATAATCATATGTTTTCATTGACACATTATATGTTTGTGATAATAATAATATATATATATCTGATATAAAATTGATGATAAATGATTATAAATTTTGGATGATCGAATTTTGTAAAAATTAAAAAGAGAAAGACACTTATATATAAACTCAATATATGTATATAATAAAATTTTTTATTCAAAATATTTAAATTTAAATGTTTTTTTATTATGAATAAATTATATATAAATTTATTACACATCCTGATAATTTTTTAAATTATACAAATAATGTGAAACTCTATTTCAAAAATTAAAAATCACAGGCCACATCGATGACATCAGCATTACTGTGTTATCCATTATCACCGACCAACATGGTTAAATTATAATAATAATTATAATAATAATAATAATAAATGTTATTTTTTTTTGTTATTAATATTATTACTATTATTATTATTATTATTATTACCGATGTCTCCCGAAATCCCCGCAACCCCCTTATGCTCTGCCCTAGACCTGCTCTGACATCTCTTGAAATCCTCAACCACGATAATGAAAGGGAGGCACAAATAGGTCAAGGTAAAGAAAATTTTTCCATCCTCGATGTTGCAAAGGGTTTATCCTCCTCAACTGCCCTTGTTTTTGCATCTCCCACAGTCCTTCACATCATGGGTGTGTTAGTGATGGAATTCCAAGAAGAAGTGGAATAACATATCTCATTTAATAAGCATTTTTATCTTATAGGAAATTTATTTTTTAGTTGTACTTCTACGGTAGTTTTGAAAATTCTTTTGGAGATCATCGATATACAAAGGGTCGAGAAGGGGATTTTGGATGAGGAAATGTGCTTCGAAAATTTGAGGATAAGGATTTTTACCGCAACGAGAAAAGGGAATCCCAGAGGATTTAGGGGTTATGAATAATGATACAGAAAGAGACTCCAATTGGAAAGAAATTATGTATTCATCAAAGGATCTAGAATATACTGGGTTTGTGGGTATCCCAGTGCAACTATCAAAAACTGAAGTTATCAGTGGAATAGTTGTACTGGTGATAAAGATGATTAAAATTGAGGTAACTACAAGCTCGTGGAATGTGCCCGCAATTTCAAGGATGTGTATTGAAGTTAACATGTCTCTATATTTACCTTAACATAATTTGATTCGGCATGAAATGTATATCATTTTTCAGGTAGTGATGTAAGACAATTTTCCTCTCATTTTTATTTAAAATACAGAAAGTAGTGTCATATGACATCTTCATGATGTATGTTAAAAGTGGATAATGTATGGATAGCCTTTAGAAATGGGAATGATGTAATTTATGTTCAAGTCACCAAATTAGATTTAATGGAATGTTATTTAGATTCATGTATAGGGAATTGACTTGTGAAGGATTTCATTAATAAAAAAGATTCAAATAGTCCATTAGTGGAATTTTCTATTGTTGGGATTGATTTCTCTAAGATTGATTAGTGAAAATTTCTAATTGTTGATGTGGGGGTATCACTTATTTGAAAAACATACCTTGCTGGACATGTAAAACCATTTTATCCTATACAAAAGGATGTGGTTAGGGATTATTTTTACTTTTCATGAAATTCTCCTGCATCTGAAGAAGGCATGGTTGATATTACCCCTCCCCTATCAATAAATATTTAATCCTAATGAGTGGTATTCACCATAGACAATAAATTATTCCCAATATCAGTGACCCATGATAGATTAATTTTGATATATATTCAATGATTGATATATATGATTTATTATCTATAAAAATTAGTTGCGTAGAAATAGAATGTAAATAATGGTCAAGATAGCTCAAACCAAGGATCAAGGGTGGACTATTTCATACCTTGAGGAAAAACCTAGATGTGATTTATTGTTTGATGATCCTATAATTGTGGAGCTAATCATCATTATCTTAGGCCCATAATGGATCAATAATCATGAAAACCCGGATAGGTATGGTATTCAACTAAAACATAGAATATATGATGTAAACCCCATATTATATTTCATTCAGACTTAAAATCATAGCCATAATGAAAACATACATGGCCTTTCTTTCAAATATTTCATGCCATGTGATTAGGAATTAAAGAATCAATAGCCCTTCAACAATATGAAACTATCTAATCCTCTATGATCATCACCAAATCTAGTATATATTCATAAATAAATTATAACAAAACAAAAAATAATATAAGTTGATCGAAATACAAATTTGAAAAATATAGATAATAGATCCCAAAATAGTGCTGTTTTTTTGATCATGATGTTTTGTATGAACATGATATATAATGTAATCCATTTACATATGAATGAAACCCTAATAATCTAATTATAAGGGGATTCGTTTTTCCTTTTGTGAATAATGCTTCCCCATTTTGTGTTTTGTTAAATTATATTAGTTGATATTCATGGTGTAATGACTCCATGTTGTTTTTTTTCATAACTACTGAATGATTCTCATTCCATTTGGTGTGTAAGTTTATTATATCCATCTTATTACATTCATCAACTATTTTTCCATTTAATTTGATATATATTTAGTACTTATAAATTTTTTTACAATGCATGGATTGGGGTCAAAAATTTATTTTGATCAAATGTGAAAAATAGTATATATATATATATATTGAATTATATATAGATATTTAACATAAAAATTTTATTTTTATGTTATTATAAATTTGTAGTTTTTCATGTTCATGATTTATAGTTTATTTTATTATTTAGAATTTATTAATTTATGTATTATTTATTATTATGTTTCTTTGTTAATACCTGGTTAATATTTTCATTATTAATTGATTACTATATGTTTTAGTTTTCATTATAATTAAATTTATCACTTGACTTTTTATTTATTACTAAGTAATGTTATGTTACAGACATTTCATTAACATATTAATGGTTTACTTTTTGGACGTTATGTGTGGAATTTGGAAGTAATGTCAAACATATCATTATGACATGATTAAACTAGTTATATATGATCCACTATGTTGTTTTTGACAGTAAGTTTCAGGTTTGTGCATTTGATGAGTATTCTATTTTTTCAGTAAAAAATAATTTCATCCAAATGTGTTTGATCATGTGAACGAATAGGGTCTTATAAATTGTATCATCTTTCTCCATCCTCATTAGTTTCCATCCCCCTGCTTTTGTATAATATGCATTTATTTTTCATTTTTAATGTAAATTATCAGGTATAATTTTTAATAGAACGTCAGCTTATTTAAAATATATTGTGTCAATATTAAATTTATATTCAATATGCATTCCATATATCAGTTCATTAAATTTATATTCAATATGAAAATAATTAATACCTATGTAATATATGCGTTTTCATCATGGGATTTTTTTGGATTAGGGGGATACCTTACCCCATACATTGGTTTCTTATTTCTATATTGATTCTATGCATTATAGATGATCTATTTTTTTGATAATATTTTAATTTTTTATAGTATGGTATCATAATTATTAGTTTGATTGTTGTTTTTATTTTTCACTCTACATTCATGTATTAATTATTTCATTATGTTGATAAGACCCATGTTTATACAATGGTGATATTGTATTGCAGGGACTACTTTTAATTGTACATGCCTTCTTGAGCTGAAATCATCCTTGTTGATGTACATTCTATGTGTGAAATTCTTCAAAAATTGAACACATGACATGTACAACCGTATACATTGGCATATATTACACATGAAACATGGCTTGTAACATATCCATGGAATATAGAAGCATACAAATCATGTCCTTTCACATGGTCTGTCACATGATCAATACATTCAAGCACATCATGGATCATTACTCATGGCCATGTGTTCAATGATGTACAGGCCATGTGTTCATGTACTCATGTATTGAACACCAATCATGTACAATTACGCTCAATTCTGAACAATTATGAACTTGACTGTATATCATGGTGGTTGTTCCCACCTGTGTGGATCCATATATTAGAATTATTAGTGTCTTGAATAAGGATCTTGAGTACCAGATTAATTCTAGATGAGGTGCAAAATCATTGTATGCTCGGGCATGAGGTAACACCTCCCTATTTCCCCCTCATTTTGTAGATATACTTGTATACAAGTGAATACTCCTCATAAACGTTTAAACCTTTTCATAGTTCATATATTCAAAAAATATGAATATGATACTAAAACTAATTTACAGACAAGTAATATACCATGATTTCAATGTAATGAAAAAAAATTTATGAATAAGGAATTAAAACCAGTGTTATCTAATTTCAGTAAATCAAAGACAACTAGGGATAAGAACCATTGGGGCCTATGGTTATTGTTCTCGTGAGTATTTATTATTTAGAAAGTTGACAGTCAAATCATATGTACAGATTTTGTGTCATGTCCTTGGAGATGATTACTGAAATGCTAGTTATTGATGTTGTTTGTTCCACCGAATAGTAGAATCTATGATATCTATTTTAATTTCAAGTTATTATTTCAAACATAATGCCACATCCACATTTTTTATAAATAAAATGATGTCTTTGAATGTTTATTTCCTTATTGTGTAGGTACTACATTTTTTGAAAGTCAAAGTAGAGTTCAATACAAATTCAAATTATTTTATATTTTCATTATTTATACGTTCATTTATTTCTATTTTGGTTTCAATTCATACAGATATATTTTCCAGATTTGTGGATATGATCTTTGGTTGTGTTTTGTGTAGATAATAGAGCTAAAGGGTGTGACAAAGCATCAAATTTAGGCTCCTCATTGTTCCTGAAGTGTAATTGATTTTTTTGGATGTCAACAGAGATGATGAATGAAAAATTTCCATTCTATGAGTTTCATTTTTTATATTTTTATTTATTTCTATTTTGGTTTTACTTCATATAGATATGTTGAACAATTTTTTCAGTATTCTCCTTGGTTGGGTGTGTTATTGATCGTGGAGTTGATGGTTCAACATAGAAGCGAATTGAGGTTCCTCACTGGTATTGGAGCAGATGTGATTTGTTGAGATGCCAACTGTGATGATGAATAGAAAATGATGATTCTATGACAATATTTTTTTGGTACTTCCATTTTTTTCCAATTCCGGTTGATATTTTTGATAGATTTGTGGTATGTGCTTTGCTTGACTATAGTGTAGATCTTGGAGTTGAAGGGTGTGACATTACAAATTGAGGTTTTTCATGGGTATTGGAGCTGGTTTACTCTATTTTTTCTAATGGACTACTTGAGGGGTGAGAATTATATTTGGTTGGAGTAACATTTCTTCCAACATTATGGGTGTTGGAGGATTGGATTCAAGTGATTACATACACTTTTATCAGTTGAGGGGGGGGGGGATGGGTTGTACGACATAGGATAATCCAAAGTTTTTTTGATATTTTTCAGTATCAATCAACATGAGTATGAATTTATTTATTTTTTATTAAATTTAATTATTAATTTGATTAGTATTTTTCTAATTTTGAACATTTATGATAATCATATTCTATTTTATTATTAAAATAGGTGTTTTATATATTATAAATTAATAAATATGATAAAAAATTCTAGAAATAAATATTGAAATACCCAAACATAATATCTTATTTAAAATATAAATTACATAAGGATATTAATTATTGATATTTTTTATGAAATTTGATAATAATATTACCAGCAGATAAATTTGTCATCATAATCTGTTTCTATGAATTTTGACTAACATTTATAAAATTTGTTTGTATTATTGTAATTATAACAGACCAATTTTATCTATCGCAATATAATTTAGCAATTGAGTTTCTACCAATAGTATAGTGACACAATAGTTATTGTTGGTGAGAAATTTACTAATAGATATACCCCTATTTGGAAAAGGGAAATTATTTTTTAGTGTTGGTACAACAACCTAAAGAACCAATAAACGCCATATCTATAATAATCATTTTGAATAATATATATGTTAATAAGAGTTTCACCACTATAATTTTTTTAAAGTGAATTTTTGGACGTTAATATTTCAGTAAAAGTGTTGTTTACCAATGTGATGTTAAAATATGACCGTTATCAGGGCTAGTATAAAAGTGTTGATAAAAGAACCCTTTGACCGTGTTAAAAAAGCATTAACAAAGGGGGGATTTATCTACAATTTTGATGAGTACTGATAAAGGGCCCTTAATAGTTTTTTTTCATCACTACTAATAGGTGACTTTAACAAATATAAAAAATAATTTTTAATGGTCCCCTTTATCTGTGCTTGCAAAAAGAACTGATACAAGGAGGATGAAATTATATTTTATTTAGTATTATCTCCACCAATCCTTTCTCAACTGCAGTACACATGGTTTCTGATATGTGACCCTTACTTGATGATTCTTATAGTCATAATGTTTATCGGTAATAAAGGGGAGAGTCAGGAGAACTTTGAATGTTGTTTTGAGGCAAAGGGGAAGTCACACAGGAAGCGCATAATTTGTCTAACCGTACAGCCAAACCCAGCGTAGTTTTTCATTTTGCGGTAGTGTATCTCAAAAATTTGGAGCATGATTAGATAGACCATGCGAGGAAGTCATATTAGTGTCTGTATAGGATGTGGCTATGATACAGTTAGCACACAATTTTTCTAACCGTGTGAACTAACAGTGTAGGCAGATAAGTGAGATCCTAAAAAAGTGGATCTCACACATTTTTTTCAACTAAGTGGCTTGTTTTTTCTCCTAAGTAACTATAACTTGGTATTTTCTTCTCCTAAGGAAAGACAAGGATCCCCAATCTATCTAGAGGAGTTATGAAGGCTTCTATAGGCGAATCTAACCCAGATTCTGGAGGTATGAGATCACCCTCCTTCGTTCTTGATCAGTTTCTTAAATCTACTTAGATATAATTCTCTAATTCTCTTGGTTTCATAGATATAACCCCGTTATGGGTAGATCTAGGCTGGTGGATGCCAAATATGGTGAGAATTTTCCTTGTTCTTGGTAGAATAAGAGATCTAAGGATGGTTCTTGGATATTTGATCCAATTTTCTTGTGCGTTCTTATTTCATTGGGGTTTTTTGTCAAAACCATTGTGGTAGGATACATCTCATTTAACTTCTATCGCTAGAATTGATTAGTTTAATTTCAAATTGGTTTATTTTAATGTAATTGATTGTAAAAAACATGGTATAAATCTTCTTTAGAGATGATTTATGGTTTTTTTTGAAATTGTGAAATGTTGGTGAAATGTTGTTCAAAGGGGTTTAGTCTCATGAATTAAGAATGATAGTTTTAAATTAATAATTTCTGTAATTTATGAATTGTTGATGAAAAATAGGATTTCAATAAAAAGGTTGATTTATTGAAATGGTTTGAAATTGAAATGACTTGTAATTGAAATGGGTTTTTATGGAAATGGTTCTCAATAAAAAGCTGTTTTTTATTGAAAGTGTTGTTTTGGAAATTTTTTTGGCCATATGTGTTATGTGTTCATGTTTCATATATGGGGATTGGTTGAAATATGACATTGTGCTCAGTACTGAAGGGATAATGGAATGTGGTAAACAATTACTGTGTGATGACTAGGTATATTGACAAGAAACCACTAATGACTATGGAACTGTCATAACATACCATGCATTGATGATTGGATGGGTGTGCGGAATGGATTGGGTATGCAATAACGGGATATTGTAAAATGGTTTTAAATCTGTTTTTAATATTTTTTTAGAAAAATAACATGCTGGAAAATTTGGTTTCAATTGTACTTGTATGCTTTTTGGTGATGAATGTTTTTTGAAACTTGTTAGACTTAGTTACAAACTGTTTTTCATAAATTGATTTATATAAACAATTTTATATAACAGTTTTTATCTATTCTATTCATGTTATGTGAGTAGGGAAGTCATTGTGGGAAATCTTACTGAGTTTTATACCTACCCATGCTTTGGAACTTTTGTGCTTTTTCAGATTCCATCTTCCGAGACAGGGGAAAAGGTAATGTTTCCCATGTTTTTAGCACTATCTCGTGATGTCTGGGATGCTCGAAGATTTTGGAGCTTGGAGCTTGTATAGAATGGATACTTTTGGTCTTTTTAGACACTTTTATCGTTTATCTTCATTATACTATGATACATGTTTATTCTTCCACTATTACATTTTTGATGTGGTTTTGATATACCTGAAGTTGTTGAGTTGTCTTTCATTCGATGGTGCATCATATTGTGAATGTTTGGTTATGGTTGGTTGGTTTATTGTTTTATTTCAGAAATGGTAAATAGTATCCCCCTTGTATTTGAAACCCTTCTGCATTTATTTCCAGTCTTTGGTATCTTGGGGATGTGTCTTAAGGCCTATTAATGGATCGTTGAACCCTAAGGCCAATCAGAATTGGCGGGTCATTACAAATTGTATCAGTCTGGTCCTTCCTTTCTCGTACAAATTGTAATTAGTGTTCCTAGTGTTGGAGTTGAAATTATTTTGTGTCTATCCATTAGGATGAAATCATAGACATGAGTAGGATTTTCATAACTTGAAAAATATTTCCTAATAGGACGTAGCTACCCCTTGTATGATGAACTTCATGTTACCAGGGAGTTGGGTACTTAAGTGTTCAGAGACACTTCTTGGATATAGGAATCTCATTGTCATAGGATTAGCCAATGAGATGTGCATGACATGAATTTTAGAGGAATGAATTCTCACTAAGAGTGCATACATAATTATAAGGAATTATTTATGTTGTGAAAAAGTGTTGATTTTTTTAAAAATTATGAAATTGTTTTTTTTCTTCAAATTAATGATATTGAAAAAGATAATGATTACGGTATTTTGAAAATGGTTTATTTTTCAAAATCATGGAATGTTTCAAAAAAATTATGATCATGGAAAAATGTTGTTTTGAAAATCAATGTGGTGATAGAATAAGTGATATAATATGAAATTCAAACCCATCAGTTGGTAGAGAGTGAGAATAACGGACATTGTTATTGGATTAGAAAATGGAACCCGGTAAGAGTTGTTGTAACCAACCTGAAGAAGCGATAGGGAATGTGGTTGCACCTAAACCACGAGTGATCCATGAGTTGGTTCAATGTATTTTACAAGAATTTTCAAGATGTGGATATAGGTAACTTAAGAAATGTGGCATGCCATGTGGATCATACAATCCAGTTCATGCAGAAGAATCCACAAAAATTCGGGGGTGATTAAGAAAATGAGAAGGCCGAGTTGTGGCTGAGTAGGATGGATCATCTCTTTTTCTTCATTGTCACACCAATTGAGAAAAAGGTCAGGTTGGTGATGTATATGCTTAAATATCTTGCATTCTATTGGTGGGATTTAGCAGTGCATGCTAAATTTGATAGAGGCCTTACGTGGGGTGATTTTGAGGAATTCTTCAACAAACAATTCAATCCTCACACGTTCAAGATCAAGAAAATGATGAACTTTTTCAGCCTGAAACAAGAGAGTATCTCAATCAAAGAGTATGCTGCCTTGTTCATGAACATAGTGCACTTTGCACTAGAAGTTTTGGAAAGTGCGTCTTTGAAGGAACACGTCTTTGAATTGGGCATGTGGAGGATATACTATCAAATATTTTGGATCTATGTATTATGGATTATACAGAAATACTGAACAGAGTGATTGTGGCTGAACGTGATATATACGGATTTATAGGAGGAGGAATTATGATAACTACAGGGAATGGTGGGAACTCAAATGATGGAAGCAATTAGAAAAGGGACACCTATTTCTAAGGAAAATGTGGAAATCAAAATTAGATAGCTGGATCAGTGAACCTTCCTCCACGACCATAGAGAAAATCATGTTGTTTTCAATGTGGTTCACTTGACCACATAATGAATTATTGTGCGACAAAACATAGAGATTGTAATAATTACAACAATATGGTACATTTTCAGTGCTACTATCATAGTGCTCCATGATGAGGTGCTCAGGACCCTTCTCAGGCATCACAAGCATCATATGCTTCGACATGGTGGGGAAAACCGAATCATTCTCATTAGAAGAGCAGAGCTAGCCACAGGGATTCTAGAAATACCATGAATCCTCAACCAGGGAAATCTCAGTACAGAAAGCAGGATCACAGTGCAACAACGGAGAAATTTTACGGAGCTGAGCAGATGATTGTCGATGATCAGGATTGACCATGTACAGTGAGAGGAACCATTCTTTTTAATTCTACCCTTGTACAAGTACTCTTTGATTTTAGTGCATCACATTACTTAATTTCTTCTCATGCTGGCGACTTACTATGGTTAAAGATAGAAATGATTCCTTCTGTTTTAAAACGTAAGACTTCTCTTAGTAGAAGAGAATGGAAAAACATTGTGTGTAGAGAATGTAATAAAACTGTTTATGGTGATGAGATGAAAGTGGACTTCTAGATGTTGGAGATGGATATCTATGTTGTAATCCTGGGTATGGATCATATGACAACATTCAATACTCACATCGACTGTTATAGGAGAACAATTAGATTCATGAATGAGGATGACATCGAGCATATCTTCCGAGAAGAGATGATGAGAAAGAAAGGTGAAAAGTGCTTTTTGGAACCAATAGTGGGAACAATATCTTACTAGTTGGTGGTGTTGACATTCTGATAAATAGCATATATCGACAGAATTAGATTTCCAGTAGTTGTGGATCACTTTATAGATGTTTTTTCCAAATAACTTTTCAGGGTTACCACATATAAATGAATTGGAGTTTACGATTGATCTCATTCCATGGACAAGTCCTATTTCACTTCAAACTTATAGGATGTCACAAATGATTTATTGGAATTTAACGTGTAGTTAGAGGAGTTAGAAATCAAGGTTTTCATTAGACCAAGTATGTCTTTATGGGAAACACCCATTTTGTTCATGAAGAAAGCAGATTGAACTTTCTGGCTATGTGTTGATTATCGTAAGCTTAACCAAGTTACTATGAAGAATAGATATCCACATCACACATTGATTATTTCTTCGATCAATTAATGGGATCTCAGTGGTTCTTCCAAATTGACATGCGATCAAGATATCACTAATTTTGAGTTTGGGTGGAATATTTTCAAAAGATAGCTTTCAAAAGTAGATATGTCCACTATGAATATGTAGTAATGGATTTTGGTCTAACGAATGCACCATCGGTCTTCATGGCCATAATGAAAAAGATATTTCATTAATATCTACATTCTTTTGTTGTAGTGTTTCTGAACGATGTATTGGTGTATTAAAATACACGATCTGACCATGATGAGCACCTGGAAACAGTCTTACAAATCTTGAGAGATCACCGTTTGTATGCCAAATTATCAAAGTGAGATATTTGGATACATGATGTATGTTTCCTTACCAATGTTATTTCAGAGAAATGAGTTTATGTTAATCCTGAAAAGATAGAAGCCATTGTCTAGTGGAAACCACCAAATTATATTTACAATATATAATGTTTTAGTGGTCTATATGGTCACTACCGATTCTTTTTGAATGATTTCTCATGACTATCTTTTCCAATAAAAAATATTACAATGATGAATTTTCAATTCCAATGGACGGGGGAATAGGAGAAATCCTTCCGGGAAATTGAAAGTTTATCTTACATAATCACCTATCTTGATGTAGCAAGAATCAAGATAGGGTTATGTGGTGTACTATGATGCTTTGGGATTAGTTTTTGGATCTTTTCTCATGAAAGTAGACAATGTGGTTGCTTATGGTTCAGATCATTTGATGGTTCATGAGAAGAATTACCCACAACACGATTTGGAGTTGGATGTAGTCATCCATGCCATGAAAACATGGAGACACTATATCTGGGGTGGGAAATTCACTGTGTTTACAGACCACAAAAGCATGAACCATATTTTATCACAATGAGATTTGAATATTATGAAATGAAGATGGAAGGAGTATCTCTAAATGTTTGACTTTTCCATGATGTAAGGACCAGGGAACATAAATTTGGTGGTGGATGCATTGAGTAGAAATTAATATGCTCAGTTGGCGAAAGAAGCGTCAAATGAATGGTAGTTGATGTTAGCCTTAATCAACATGGATGAGGATATTGAAAACCAAGGTGATGTTTTAGTTTTCTTTTTAGCTACAATTGTTCTTAATTTGGTAAAAATTGCCAAAGAGGAAAAAACATATGATGCATAATGTCTTCTTATGAGGTCTAAACTCCATGGTGGGGATTCCATTGAATGGTGGAAACTTTATGGGAGTTCAGATTTCCATTTTAGAGATTGGATGGTTGTACCTATGTCTTTTTAGGAACAATTCCTTCATGCCTACCACCATTCAATATGGGATGTAAATCAAGGTACATAGAAGATGTATAATGTGTTGAAGGTATATTTTTGGTGGAGTGGCATGAAAAGGAAGTTTTCTGAGTTAATCTAGTGATTCTTAACTTCCCAGAATGTTAAAGAAGAGCATCAGATCCAAGTATGCATGTTGTAGTCTTTACTGATCCCAGTCTGAAAATGGCACCAGATAAGAATTTATTTTGTTACAGGTCTTCCATGAATGATCAGGAAACATGATTCCATTTCGGTGATAGTGGATCGTCTTACTAGTTAAGGACATTTCATCCCTATTTGTTAAACTCATATGATTGAGGATATGTGAAAAATCTATATCCAGGAAGTAGTAAATAGGCATGGAGTACTAGTTTCAATAGTCTCAGATAGAGATATGAGGTTCATATCTCGTTTCATGAAATCCTTAAAGTATGCCCTTGGGACTCAGTTGACTATGAGCATAGCGTATCATCCTAAGATGGATGGGAAATTTGAGTGGATGATACAACTATTTGAAGATATGTTTAGGGATTTTTAATGGAATTTGGTAGCTCATGGGATGAGAATATACCTTTAATGGGGTTCTTATAAAATAACTACTATCAGGAATCGATACATATGGCTTCGTTTGAAGCACTGTATGGGTGTCCTTGTCTTTATCCACTTTTCTGGGTGGAAAAAGGCGAAACATCACTAGTTGGGTTGAGCCTTGTCCAAGAAACAATAGAGAATATCCAGTTGATTAGAAATAGGGTCGATATATCCTAGAGGTCATCAAATATCATATGGAGAACACCATCAAAGACCATTTTTATTTGTTGTGGGTGATCATGTATTCCTTAGAATCTCTCCAAGACATGGATATCATCATTTAGGGAGGCAGGAGATGTTATCTCCTAAAAACATTGTCCCTTTCGAGATATTGGAATAGGTTTTAGAAGTGGAATTTCTACTGATATTACCACTATAGTTCGGTTCATTAAATAATGTGATCCATGTATCACATTTGAAAAATTATCAGCCGGATCATGACCTTGGGGTCAGATGGGATCACATAGTCTTAGAGACAGATTCTTCATTGATACATTTCATGGTGCAGATTGTGGATTGGAATGTAAATGCCTTGTGTGGAAATG
Source organism: Viscum album (assembly GCA_963277665.1). Lineage (NCBI taxonomy): Eukaryota > Viridiplantae > Streptophyta > Magnoliopsida > Santalales > Viscaceae > Viscum > Viscum album. Next base: position 286,370,676 of record OY728134.1, read on the forward strand.
TCATTGGTCTAGTGTGGGTTTTATGTCAGCATGGTTGGATTCAGGAAGAGACTTAGGAACGTGAGAATGAGATGAAAGAGAAATGTCCGAAACTCTTTCAGATCAATGTGGGGTTTCTACATTCCGAGGATGGAAATTCTAATGGTGGGGAGAATTTAGAACCCCCAGCTTCTATTATGTAAACCTTACTTTATTATTCTTATAGTCATGATGTTTAAGGTTAATGAATGAGAGAGTCGGGAGAATATTGAATGATGTTTTGAGGCAAAGGGGAAGTCGCACGGGTGGCACATGGTTTGTCTAACATTGTAGCCAAACCATATGTAATGGGTCCTTTTGAGGTAGTGGCTTCCAAACCGTTAGAGAATGGTTAGATAGACCATGTAGGGAAGTCATGTGAGGGTCTTCATAGTTAGTGGAAAACACACAGTTACTGCAAAATTTAACTAATCGTGCGAACTAACTATGTGGGAACATAAGTGATATCATAAATCACAAGTTGATTACTCTATGTTGATCATTTTTCCTTTTATGTGGCCATAACTCAGGATTTTTATTCTTCTACGTCAAGAGAAGGTTCCCCTATCGTTCTAGATTCGATCCGAAGTCTTCCCTTGGCGAATCAAAGCCAGATTCTCGAGGTATGTGACTGTTCTACTTTGTTCTTAATTGGTTTCTTAGCTCTAATTAGATCTAATTCTCCTCTCCTCTTTGTTTCATATATCTACACCCATTATTTGTAGATCATGGTTGGTGGATTCGAAATATGATGTGATTTGGGATTGTTCTTGGAATGGGAAGAGATCTAATGAATGTTCTTGGAGATTCGAACCCGTTTCTTGTGTGTTCTCCTTTAGTTGGGGTTTTTGGTCAAAACCATTGAAGAAGGAGACTTCTCTCTATAATCATCTTGATATAATTTATTTTCCTAGGTTACAATTGGTTTCTTTGAATTGAATTGATTGTGAGAAGCATGGTATTATTGATGATTTATGGTTTTTGTGAAATTCTAAAATATTGGTGAATTATTGTGAAAAGGGGATTACTTTCTTTAATTTAAAATTATAGTATTAAATTATGACATTCTATAATTGATAAATGGTTGATGAAAAAGGGGTTTTCAATAAAAATGGTGTTTTTATTGAAATTGTTTGACATAGAAATTATTTGGCATTGAAATGGTTTTTTATCGGAATAATTGTCAATAAAAAGGTTTTTTTATTGAAAGGGTTGTTTTTCCATGGTTGTTGGGAATATGTGGGGTGTCTTCATGTTTCATATATGGGTCTTGGATGAAATATGACCCTGTGGTTGGTTCCAATGGGTTAATGGAACTTGTGAATCAATTACCTTGTGATGACTTATTAGATTGACGAGAAACTGGTCATGAGTACGAAACTATCATAACGTAGCATGTGTGGTTTATTTCAATGGTGTGTGGAATGGATTGGTTATTCCAAAAAGGGATATTGTGAAATGGTTTTAAATTATGATTGGTTATTATTTTGGAAAAATTACTTCTGGAAAATTTGGTTTCAATTGTAGTTGCATGCTTTTTGCGATGAACAGTTTGGAATCTTTTTTATATTTAGGTATAAACTAATTTTGAGAAACTGTTTTATATAATTGTGATGGATAATTTATCCTAGTGGCATGAGTAGGGAAGTCATTGGGGTATAACCTACTGAGTTTAATACTCACCCATGCTTTGGAACTTTGGTGCTTTTGCAAATTCCATCTTCCGAGAGAGGGGAAAAGGTAATGTTTCCCACGTATTTCTCACTACCTCATGATGTTTGGGATTTTCGGAGATTTTAGATCTTGGAGATTTTGGAGCCTGGATTTTTGGGGTGTTTTGAGATTCTTGTATCATTTATCTGTTGTGTACTTTTTTACTTTTTTTATTCTTCCGATGTTACACAGATGATGTGGTTTTGAGATACATGAAGTGGTTGTGTTTTCATTCATTTGGCCATTCATCATATAGTCAATGTTTTTTATGGTTGTTTTGTTTATTGGTTTATTTCTAAAAGGTCAAATCTTCCCCCACTCTTATTTGAAACCCTTCGGAATTTCTTTCCAGCCTTTGGAATTTTGGCGATTTCTATTAAGGCCACATAAATGATCGTTGTACTCTCAATCCAATGGTAATTGGCGGATCATTACATCATTTCTCCCCCTATAAATGCTTATCATGCACTCGTGTTCTCTATAAACATTTCTTCAGCCACCATTTAATAGCGCTTTAAAAAATTCCAGCCCTCCTATGTGTGTTGGGATTTAAACCTTAGACCTCCATTTTTGGATTTGAATTCCTTTACAACTGCACCATATTGTTTCGTTTTATCTTTTTTGATATTTCTATTTATATATATATATATATTGACATGAATATTTTTATTCATATATTTTTATATTATTTGTCAATACATGTTTCAAATATATGCTAATTCTTGTGACATATATATTTATATTTTTTTAAAAATTAATATATATTGATATGTATTAACATATATTAGAATATATATATATATATATTATTAATAAAAAAATTTAATTAATTTTTATATAGTAAATAAAAAGGATAATGATTTTATTTAAATAAAATTAATAATAAATATTTAATATATATATAAGTAAATATAATGTAAATTTGTCAATATATGTATTTATACAAGTGATTTATTATAACTAAATATAAAAAAATATTCATATATTTATTTATAAATAAAATTATACAATAAAAAATAATATTTTAAAACCATAATATTAATATGAATTTATGACATTGGAATAAATTAAATCGTCAACTGAAACGGGAAACAATACCTCCTTAAATAATGCTAAAATTCCATCATATGTTAAATAATTAGGAATCCCTGACTAAAGACAAAATTTTAGAAGCCTTCTTTGCCTTTTCCATCCTAAAAATGTAATTGGTGTTCTGTCGAGTAACTAGTGCATGAATTTCATTTCACACATTTATTTGATATATGGTAGAGCACAAATAGACACCCGGAATAATAGTTATTGGAATTTGAAGTTCAAGCTAGGTTTTCAACTTTTCGTAGACCATTCATTAATTCATATAATTTTTTTCATCACACTTTTATTAAATGGTTGTTACTCCATAATAAATAGAATATAATTAACTAATCATATTTTAATTTTTTTTATAATCCATTTTCACTAAATATCTTTTATGTTATGTCTCAATTCCTATTATCCCACATCTAGAACATATTAAAATATTATAAATTATATTTATATATATTTAATGATTATTATATATTAATATATTTTGTAATGATATATTTTTTTATGAAACATATCCTTTATCAGTGCTTATAAAAATCACAGATAAAGGCCACATCTTTATCAGTTCTTTTTTATAATCATTGATAAAGGCCCCCATTTATCAGTTCCTTTATATTACTTGTGATAAGGGGGAATTTACCAGTTTAATTTTTAGAAGTTTTAATAAAGGTTTTATTTATTAACACATTTTCAAAACTGATAAAGGGACCCTTTACCATACATTATTTAGAACTAATCAAGTCCCCTTTATCAATTATTTTCCTATTTCTCATAAAGGGGCCCTTTATGAGTACTTTTTTCTGGTGTTAATAAACCCAAATCTTGTTAATGGACGATTTTGTAGTAGTGTGTGTGAAATAACCACAATACATCAAAGACCTCTAAAACATATCTAGGGAATATTACCATCATTCATGCAAGAAAAATTTACTACCAAGAGAAGATATCAGGGCCAGAGGGGGTAGTCATCCATTTATCCTTCCATTGGGATGTTAGAGACCATAATCCACTAGGTGTTAGTCACCCTAACCAACATTTTTGGGGTATCATATGAAATAATATAATATAAATAATATAATATTTCTCACAACCACACAATGGGAATGAAATAGTCTTAGAATCAAAGGTAACTAATATCACTCAGAATCTCAGTTACCACTACTAAGACTAAATATCCTATAATCACACAAGCATTTAAAATAGATACTTGAATTACATATTTATTATTAATCATCTACTCTCGTTAATTAATTTATTAACCATCAATTAACCATTATCATTATTCCAAATTACAATTCATTAACTATCATAGTAACGTGCATATTGTCTATGCATAATCCAAACTGAGTCTATATTTACTCAATATCATATTCTCACTGCATTCCATCATCAACAAACCCTATGGGTTAAAAATATATTAAACATTATTAACATCGATAATAATCCAAATACTAAAGGAATACCATATGAATATACCACCAAGATGAATCATAGAATCATGATTACCAAGTTTCCTCACACATTGCGGAAATGAATGTATATAAAAAAACCTTTCCATCAACAATTAAATAGATTCATAAGTATGAAAACCTTATCTCAACATCACATCAATTGTTATGACATGCTTTTAAATATTCCATTAACTCTAGATTCATTCGTGACACTGAAATGTATATCACGATGCATCTTTTCATCTAAGGTTTCATCTACTTTAAAATCATCTGTTTCTCTTCACCCCATGCATCGTCCATTTGAGGTTCATATCAAAAATGATATTCCCTAACCCATATCACAATGAATAGATATGATCACATCCATAGAACATCATAAATGTTATATAAAAGAGATCAAAATAGTGAAATCTAGGCTCCACAACATGTAATCCATCATTCACACATAAATATTTTATCATAGCTCTAATAACAAGTTACTCAGCCTTCTCAAGAAAATTGGATACTCATGCCTTGTAATTTTTCTTTATCAAACTACCAGTTTTTGTTCCATGATGAATTAACAGTTACATTATTCATAGGTTTGAACTATGGTAAACCAATGGAATCAAGCTATTATAAGATATCAAAAGCTAAATTTTATTTTAGCAATAAAATTGGTTTCATCAAACAATGAGGATAACATTATTAATTGACATGCCACTTTATTATTATCATCGACAAAGAATTATCATGCATCAAAATATGTATAAATTACATTAAATATTTTAAGATAAAATGTTATTGTTCCAGATAATTGCATCAGTTTTAATATCATCATGTTATAAGAAACACTACGTTCAAACATTACTCTTCATTAATTATTCTTTAAGACAATTAATTATCAATTAATTCTGGCTATACATTATTTTCCAATTTCCATTAGGACAAACATGATAATACATAGCATAAAATTACATTCTCATAATGAAGATATATATATCACACTATGTAGTAAAATAACAGGAACACAACTATCACCACATAATGAATAAATATGAGATCACTACAAACAATTTCATTATTAATCAGATTAATAATTATTAGGTGAATTACATTTAAATAATAATGGATAAACCAAGAAAACATTATGATTGAATGTAAATAATGATGAGAAACAATGAATACCCCAACTCAAATGAGTCAATGTTATTCATACGGAAAATAGACTAACATTATAGATCCCAATCACCTCTATCTGAATATGTTTCATCCCTCCAAGGAAATTATAACATAACCACACCAACTAAAAAACAATTGAAAATCCATTTGAAACATGTAGATGATCTTTCATCAAATGGAATGAAGAAATATGAGGAACTAAGACTAATAACTAAAATTAAAGTGGTTTAATGTACCTTTTATTACCAAATATTAAAGATATATGGAAAAGGATCGATCCTTGAAGAAGGAATCCCCAAACGCTTGGAGAGAGGGCTATCGAATACATGGAATATGGGAGAATAACTTATGGTTTAAGGAAAAATGATGACTCTGTAACATTTATAGGCACACGGTATAGGGTATTTATATTTTGTGAAGCCACATTTCATGTCGTTTTATTGTTGGACTTATGATCTCATTAGAAAAAAAATCATCTCGGAGGATTTATTATATAAAATTTGTCAATCATGTAACACCTCATGAACTAGAAATAATAAATGATGACTGAATTTTAGTCTGAAAAACATCCTTACCTAAGCCATGGAATTTGATTACATGATGTGAAATACTTACAATACATATAATCTTCGTACTTCCTTATTTTATTTTCTAAACCCCCCTTGAATCACTCCAGACCTCCTCTAGGAACCATGATATTCAGAAACTCACATATGATTGACTATAAAAATGTAGTCCGTTATAAAAATTATCCATATTATATATATATAAATTTTCTATATGTCTTTCTAAAACAAGATGAGACTAGTAGAAGTCAATTTTAATGTTTTCAGATTAAAAAATTGTTAAAATACTCTAATAGAATCTCACTTATCCAAAACTAATGAAACAATATCATATTATCTCTTTGATTTTGGAAAATAATCCATAATTCATTTTTCCTGTGTAGGAATTTTTTGTATGTCAATCAGATGCATTACATTGAAGGTAGGAATTAATGTGCTTATTTTCTATATAAAAGTGTAATTTTATTATAAAATATGATTCACTAAGGAAAAACTTAGAAAACAAGATTGAATTATCATAATAAATTAGAATAAAAATCCAAAATTTATTTGTGGAATTTATGAATTTAACCCACATCAATATAATACAATAAGTGGATGGAACTGCTCAAATTTCTTATTTTTTTACATTTAAGGTGTAATTTTACTCTAAAAATTCATTATATAGAACAAATTGAGTAAACAAGATTGTATTTTCATTTTTTTTGAAAAAAATATATATTGAATTTATTACATTAAAGAATTACTTCACATAAATATTGTAAGTGATGTGGTCTGTGTGACATTAAGTGAATGTTTTCTTTTTAAAAGAGTCATATTAGTCTAAAACATGTGTCATTTTTCCAAAATTAATAAAACATGATATTATTTTCTTCAAAAAATTTTAAAATTAGAAATAATTCATTTTTGGTGTCTAGGGATTGACCACTTGTCATCCTAACAAATGATATGGCTAGTATGACTCATTGTGTTTGTTTTCAATATATAAGTGTAATTTTAGTATAAAATGCATATAAAATATTCAAACCCAATAAATGAGCATGAATTGTTATAAAAAAAATTAAAAATGATCCATAATTTAGATTCGTGTTTTAATAATTGACCAGATATCATTCCAATGAACTATGTGGTCGATAGGCCTCAAGTTACGCGTTTTCAAATTTATAGTGTCATTTGACTCTAAAAAATAACATTTCCAAAACAGATAAGATGAAACCGAATTACATTGATAAAATAAAAAAAAATACATATTTGATTTTTTATGTGAATTAGTATACCTCACATTAAATCTATACATGACATTCCTGGTAAAACTCAAAGTGAATGTTCACAAAAAACAATTTCATTTTAGTCTTAATCAAAATTCAGTTATCCAAAACCACTAAACTGAGACCGAATTATCATTATACATTTTGAAAATGATACAAAATTCATTTTTTAAGTGTAGGAATCTGTAACATCCCAGGTAAATAATGAATATGACATTTTCATATTTAATAATATTTTAGAAATAAATATTAATTTTACCTTAAAGGGGATGCAATGTTTGATAGAGTACCTGATACGCAGCAACAAGTTTCATTGAAATCTTATGTTGCACACTAACAATATATTAATATTATTGGTAATTTATGCCTAGCCGTTGTAATTTTGGGAATGAAAATAACATACTAAAAAGTGATTATAAATGTTTTTTAAATATTTTAACATTTATCCAGTAAATTTTAGCGGCTAAAATTGCGAATGAATCCAATTTAAGCATAAAATATTATTTAAAAGGTCTATTAACCGCCTTTTGAGGTAAAACACCATTTAAATCAACTTCTTTAAACTTCTATATATTATATTTGACAAAATAAAATCCTTCTTTTTGATCAGGGCATCAAAATATACTTTGTGTAAATTTTTGGTATTTTTCTGATAAAGTTCATTTTTATTATTAATAGTGTAAAATGCTGTATTTTAATTCAAAAAATCCTTTTAATATAATTTATTAATGTGGATAGATTATCTTTTTAATTGGTTTTAAAGTGTAATTAAAATATATTTTTACCATTTAATCCAATGGTATTCATTAGAATTAATTTCACTCTGAAAATGGACATAAACAAGTGTCAATATTCTGATAGATATTGTTTCTTAAAACTACGTTATTTGTTTTGTCAGCGTGAATTAACAATATAATTTATTAATGAAAATTATATGTTTATAATTTGTTAAATTGGACATAATTTTTTAATTTGGAATATAACATATATCTTATGGTGATTTTTGGTATTTTTCTGATAATTTTCATTTTTTAATGAATATTGAAAAATACAACATTTTAATTCAAAACTGCATTTTCCTCCAATTTATTTATATAGTGATATTGTAATTTTAATTGAGTTTATGGTTTAATTTAATTATGTTTTTATCATTTAATATAATTTTGTTTATTGGATGCAATTTCACATTTAAATTGGATGTAAAAACAAATCAATCTTTTGAAAGATATTACTTCTTAAAAACTCGTCTTTGGCTTTTACAATGAGAATTATTTTTAAATTAATTACTGAAATTTCGGTATTTGGAATTTGATAAAATGGAATCCATATTTGGAATCATAAGTTCCATATTATGTAATTAATACATTTGTTTTTGGACATTATGAATAGTAACGACGACAATTATCATTAATTATCATGATTAATTATTAATCGGGTAGTTATGAGTAATAAAATAATATCATAACAATATAAAATGACCCCAACATGTGTACAAATACACATTTATGAGTCATGGCCGACCAGGAAAATCCATGGGTCAATTTGGGGACCCCATGGAGCCAAATGGGTATGAGAATGACATTAATACCTTTTTATTTAAAGTAAAAATAAAAATTTCACAAAGTTGTATTATTTTACTAAAAAAAAATTTACATGGGGTTATAAAAGTTATATTTTTTACTATAAATATTCATTAAAAATATAAAATGATTTCATAAATCATGGTAATTTTTTTTAATTTTTAGACATCAAATAAATAAAATTATTTATGAGACAATGATGATGCAGTGTTTACGTCATTAATGAATTATTTAAATAAATAAGAATATAAATTTTAAAATTGTATCCAACACTTGTAAAATTATTATTTTATGATTTTATTTCGAACATGGGAAAAATTATATTCTACTTTAATGATTTTTGGACCTTTAGAAACCGAAAAGCAATAGATAATAACATAATATTTTCAATCTTTCCAAAAGAGCTCCTCCTCTCCATTATAAAATAACCCCACTTCCTAACCATTTCTCACACTTATAAAGACCTTTGGATCTTCCAAAATCTACTTAAATAAGCTCTCAAGATCCCTTTATTCATCCTAAAATCCTATCCTTAGGTAGAAAGCACTTCAAGAAACCGTTTTGGTTCATACCAAGGGGTGTTACTCGATTTAACGACAATGTCTTCTCTTATGTTCTTTTGGTTTTTTCAGCTTTAACAAACCCCTAAAATATTTTTATTCCATTATTTTGTAACAAAAAAATTATCTTAAATATACTAGGATTTTGTTATGAGAAAAATTCTAGCTACACTTATACACATATTCGTCTAATGGTTAAAGGACATACTGTTTCTGTGGCTGGTGAATTACTACCTCACGAAACGATGATTGTTCATTATTTTTTAACACCTTTCATGGTGGACATTAATATGTAAATGTATTTATATATGATAAATATTATGTTTATGTTTTACTTATGATTTTGTATTTTTCATTTATTTCATACCTTTATGGTTTCTATAATGGGTAAACATGATAATTTCATTTTAGGAAGTGCAGACTACCGCCCTCTAAAAGTGATATGATTCACTCATGCCATACGATGGACGTATAAAGGATAGAATTTATGAACATATGTAACATATATAACATATATATTATACTGTAATTATAATATTCCTATTTATTATTATGTTTTTGTTCCATTAATGTATTAAATAAAAATGAAAGTAGCGTTCATTCATACATACAGCTTACGGTCTCCATGAAAGGTGCATTTTATTTCTTATCTCCTAATGTCATGTACTATTATAATTACATATATATAATGGATATATATGATATATATTACATCTAAATGATTAATATCATCTTGTATTTAATGAACATTGGACTACATGAACATTGTGTAATTATACGAAGTCCAATTTTTTACTCAAGTTCCGAACATCGATAAAATGTCCATTATCAACTCAAATAAATAAATAAATGATATAGATAATTAATATGTGATATAAATGGAATAATAAACTTGAAAAATATTCTTAATCAAGTAGAAATTAATTTATTTTTATCATTCAGGAAGAACAAGTAACATACGAGCGAGTGAAGTCGGACACGTGGTAAGGGATTTCTTATCACGCTATTAATTCTAAGAGATTTCCATTGTTTGAAACTTGTTTATTTCATGTGGTATATTGTGTATTGTCATTTGATATATATAATAATTATTATATTTATATTCATGGTATTCATTGATTCATTTTGTTCTTGTTATCTTGTGGTCATACGACTCGATTTATTACTACGATGTAAGGGGATTTTATCTCACATTTTATTCCCGTGAGATTCATGCTATATTTGCCACTATCTCCTTTGGGTGATGTATGAACTTCCCATTATTCTAAAATTTGAGTAATATACATCCATTTATGGGTATTTACATCAACATTGTATGGTCTTTCTTTCATGCGGTGTATGTTTCGTAGGTTACAAAATCGGTAAGGGATCCTTTCACCCTCTTCTTTTTAAAAGGCTTCTTTTTTTTGTGTCTTTTAATTCACATCTTCTTATGTTGGGATATGTTCTTATATATCCTTATTGTAGTAAATTTTATGTTCAATTGATGAGATACTCATTTTTCTGTCATCAACCCATTTTCCGAAATTTGATGTGACATTGTAAGGCTACTGAATTTATGTAAGGGAACTTCTTAATCCAATTTCAATAATTTGGGTTAAACCTCTACTTCTTTATTATGTCGTGCTATGAACATGTGTCAATGACTTATGCTTGTTTTAAACATAATATCCAATTATATTGGGTGTGTTTATTTTTTCCCACATAATTATGTCATTAATTTATTCTTAATCTAAGGATACCATCTTTATAAGGGACTTCGTCTCAATATCCATTCATTGAGGAATGTTTTTATTTATACATGACTTTATTTTATACAGTGTATAAAACCCTTTTGACTTTTCATTTCATTCAATAGGAATATTGTCTCTACGAAGCATATTGCTAAATGAAAAAGATGAATGGTTCTTTTTTTTACGTAAGCTGTGACGATGGTCTTTTCCGCCACCGTGAGTATTATTTGATCTATGGCGTCCTTAACAAGACGTAATGTTTTCAAAAGAAAAATAAATAACGTATACTCTTTTTACGTATTTTGGTATAGAAAATGGGTTTTAGAATGGAATTATTATTTCAATATCATAAAATGTAATATTGTTATTGCAATGTGGGAACGTTATCTTTCCTTTATCCCTAACTTATGTGTTATGATTATGTTATGGTTCTTTTCCATTGTTATGTATACGGGTGGTTACATGAAAAAACTATGGTGGGTGAGCCTGAGATAGATCTCCAATGAGTTGGGTAACATGAAGGAGGTAAACGTGAATGTTTCTCCAAAGTGATTTAGGGAATATACTGTGATGGGTATTCCAAATGAGACTCCCCATGTAGTTGTGATAGCTACAACGTAAGTATGTTATGTATGATTTAAGTTACCTTTTTTATTTATGATTTCTATGTGTATTCCTCAAATCTTATGATTTCATGAGGTATGTTAAAAAGCTTATGTTATGTATATATTTATGATCTAATGTTTTATTTCCTTGTTTTATAACCCTTACTGAGATTTTTATGCTCAACCTAGGTTTTTGAATTGTTTTCCACAGGTTATAAGGAAGGGTAAGATAAAATAATTATTCAAGAAGATTTATATCAAGAAAAGAACAATTGATTTATTTAAGGATTTGAGAAATCAGTTATAGTATAAGCGTATAATTTGTAATATTCAAGTTGATATGTAGTAGTTATGTCTTAATTATCTAAACCACTAAACCTGAAAAGATCCTCAATGTGAATTATTCATTTAATTAAAGATAATGTAATGTTATAAGGATGGGTCCTTATAGTTGGTATCAGAGTTCGGTTTAGATAACTATAGAGGTTAGGGTATTCTTTAAGCATAAGTTACATTACCATAATGGTTAGGATTTCAGAAAGAATCACAATATTTATATAAAGTAAATGAGTTTAAGATAATATGATTAATTATATATTAGTATTTACCCTCCTCATAAGATATTATATGATGATTTTACTGATATACTCACACTGACCATTTTGGTTATAGTAAATGGCTGGATCTAGCAGGCACCAAAGTAACAGTGGATTTGACGAAAACTGTGGAAATTTTCTAAATGTGAAACTGAATGATATGTGGGATACAATGATAACTCTTGTGGTTATTCTCAACCAACTATCTGGAATCATGATTGACCACCTGAACCTTAGTGAATTTTATAAGTCATCATACATGCGAGAAACAAATCCCTAAGGATGTTCTGGTAATAATCATAAATGTATGTGTTTTCAAAAACTCATTTGTCAAATATGTGGAATGAACCACCATGAAAAATATTTCAAAGGGACATAAAGATGTTATAGATTTGGAAATGAAGTTCATAAAGCAAGAACCTTCCATGGAAAAAGGAAGCATCTAGTTGACTCTAGGAAATGGAATGAAGTTATTTCTAAGGGATCAATTGAATGTTTTAAATGTGGTGTCCATGGTCATTATGAAAACACATGTCCAATGAAGACGTTTCGTGAATCGGATCACCAAGATCGTACAAATATTTTTTTACCAATACCTAATGCTATTCCGATTGAGGATGAAGAAAGTCACAATGACCAATAAATGGTATGGATTATTTCTTAACACTTTTTTCCTATTATTGAAATCCTAGGATATAATTCATGGTTTTGTTTTTAGGAAAGAATTATTTCAGAATAATTTAGAAAGGACTGGTTAATGGATCATGATGAATGTAGAATTAGTAAGAAGTCAACAAATAAGGGATTCATGAGTTATGGTAGATTTTAAGATGGTGAAATGGTTAAAATTATTAAGGATATTTTGATGATGGTATTACATGAGAATACATTGTATAGTATGTGTAACCCGGAAGTTTGATATATGAAAATTTTATCAAGTAACAATGATGTTTTCTTTTCTGGATATAGTTATAAAGAACTATTTGGTTTTATATGATCCTAGAATTTGAGGCAATCATAGGTTAGTAAATTTTGGGATGCAAAATGAATGATATTAGATAACCTTTGTGGTTAAAAAATGTTATAATTATTTTTGATGAATTGATCACTTTTTTGGAATGTAATAAATTTATATAGTTTTTGAAAAGGGACAACACCGAGATCATGTGACAACCAGTCGCGTCGGAGGAAGCTGCGGTAATCGAACCCACAACCAAAGTGCGACAGGTGTTTATCGCCTACCACTGGACTACATGAAGTCCCTGGTTAGTTTGACAAATTATTTTTAGTTAAATGATTTTTTGAATCAAGAATTATTTTAATTTGGGTTACCTAGGGAAATGATTAACCTATTAGGGAGGATATGTAATTAGGTTAATTACTTTTCAGTATGAGACTTTTAGAGTAGCTGATGTTATTTGGAGATAAATGGTAAGATTTATCTTGGAAGACTATGTGATTAAATCCTTCAGATATTTGGGTTTAAATCAAAGTTGGGATTATTTTGACGAATTTTATGGAAAACTGTTTATTGAATGGTATTTAATGAAACTTAGGTTTTGTTGGAAAAAGTGTGGAGATTAAGATTAGTTTTTATTTATGTAAAAGATTATCCTTTTTGGGGATTATCCAATATTTTACTAAACATTTTAGTTTTGGTTAAGGTACTAAGATATGGGATATATATATTTAATATTTTCTGGATTATGTGATTCTCTAGAAGTTTATTATAATCCTTTTAATGTGAACATGTCATCCTGGATACTCATCGTTTGGAGAAAATATGAGTTTTTGTTAGAAATATAGTAAAAGATGAAGTCTACATGACAAGTATTTATGTTTACATATGTTTTAGTTAATACCATAAATAAATTCCTCAATGAAATGTTACTTAAAACCAAAACGTTGTCTGTTAACTTTTCCAACTGGGGAATCAAATACCGTTTAACCCGTCACAAGTTTGCGGATTTTAGATTGTCTACTTTCTCCTAATCATGTTTTCTATCACTCTCCATCAGAACGTGACACTATGTTTCTCCTCCATAACCATGTTTTCATGGAATCTTAGTATGTGTTTTCATAGGTGACCATTGTACATCCCTTTATTTCTTTTAATGTGGTATATTTATTGACTCCTTTTTGGATGTGGGGATTTCAATGAAGTTTCCGAGCCCAATTTTAAAATTGCAAGGATTAAATTCCAAAAAGGGGGAAGTTTGTAGCATCCCAGGTAAATAATGAATATGACATTTTCATATTTAGTAATATTTGGGAATTAAATATTAATTTTACTTTAAAGAGAACACTATGTTTGATAGCATACCTGATACGCAGCAACTGGGTTCTTTGAAATCTTATGTAGCACACTAACAATATAATATTGTTATTGGTAGTTAACACATAGTCTTTGTAATGGTGGGAAGGAACAGAACATACTAAAAAGTGATTATATATATTTTTTAAATATTTTTACATTTATCCAATAAATGTTAGAGGCTTAAAATGCGAATGAATCCAATTTTAACCATAAAATATTCTTTAAAATGTCTATTAAACACCTTTTGATGGATAACCCCTTTTAAATCTAATTTATGAAAATTTTAAATGTTAGATTTGAAAAAATAAAATACTTCTTTATAATAAAGACATAAAAATTTACTTGGTGTAATTTTTTTTGTTTTTTTCTGATAATGTGAATTTTTTTTAATAGTGAAAAATGGTGTATTTTAATTAAAAAATTCATTTTAATCTAATTTATTTCTATTGGTTGATTTAATTTTTAATAGGATTTAAAGTTTAATTAGAATATAGTTTTACCATTTAATCCAATGGTGGTCATTATAATTAATTTCACTTAGAAAATGGACATAAAAAGTGTCAATATTTTGATAGATATTGTTTCTTAAAAACACAATATTAATTTTGTCAGTAGGAATTAACTATATAATTTATTAATTAATATTATATGTTTTGACTTTGGTAAAATGGGGATCATTTTTGAATTTGGAATATCAAATATAGCCTAGGGTGAATTTTTGGAATTTTTCTGATAATGTTCATTTTTTAATGAATAGTAAAAAATACAGCATTTTAATTCTAAACTACCTTTTCATCCAATTTTTTTATATAGTTATATTGTCGTTTTAAATGGTTTTAAGGTTTAATTTAATTATTTTTTTTATCATTTAATTTAAATTTGGTCATTGAATGTAATTTCACTTTTAAATTGGACGTAAAAACAAATCAATCTTTTGATAGGTTTTACATCATAAAAACCCCTCATTGGTTTTGACAACATGAATTATTTTTAAATTAAATAATGCAATTTCTGTTTTTGGAATTTGATAGAATCTATTTCATATTTTGAATCATATGGTCCAAATTATTTAATTAATACTCTTTTGTTTTTGGACATTATGAATAGTAACGCCGAAAATTATCTTTAATTATCGAGGTTCATTAGTAATCGGGTAGTTAAGGGTAATAAAATAATATCATAACAATATAAAATGACCCAACATGTGTCCAAATCCATTTGGATGAGTCCTGTCTGACCGATACAATCCATGAGTCAATTTAGGGACCCCAAGGAGTCCCTTGGGTATGACAATGACAATAATACGTTTTTATTTAATGTAAAAATAAAAATGTCACAAACATGTATTCATTTAATAAAATAATTTTTACATGAGGGTAATATAAGTTATATTTTTTACTATAAAAATTCATTTGAAAGATAAAAATATTTTATACATCATGGTAATTTTTTTATAATTTTTAGATATCAAATAAATAAAATTATCTGTGATACAATGATGATGCAGTGTTTATGTCATTAATGAATGATTTAATTAAATTAGAATAAAAAATTTACAATAGTATCCAAAACACGTACAATTATTATTGGATGATTTTATTTCTAACATGGGTCACATTATATTTGATTTTAATGATTTTTTGACCTTTATAAACCGGAAAGCATTATATGATAAAATAATGTTTTCAATCATTTCAAAAGAGCCTCTCCTCCCCCTTATAAAACGACCCCACTTCCTAACCCTTTCTCACATTTCTCATGCCCTTTGTCTCATCCAAAATCTACTCAAATAAGCTCACAATATCCATCTATTCATCCTAGAAGCATTAACTTAGGCAGAATTCACATCAAGAAACCATTTCGGTTCAAACCAAGGGGAGTTACCCGATTTAATGGTATTGTTTTCTGTTATGTTCTTTTGTTTTATTATGCTTCTCCAAACCCCTAAACTCTTTTCATTCCATTATTTTGTAACAACATAATTATCTTCAATATACAAGGATTTTGTTATGAGATTTATTCGAGCTACACTTACACACACCTCCGTCTAATGGTTAAAGAACGTACTATTTCTGTGGGTGGCGAATTACTGCCTCACAAAATGATGATTGTTCAATCTTCTATTAACACCTTTCATGGTGGAAATTAATATGTCAATATATTTATATATGATATATATTATTTTTAGGTTTTCATTATGATTATGTATTTTTCATTTATTTCATACTTTTATGGTTTCCGTAATGGTTAAACGCGATCATTTCATTTTAGGAAGTGCGGACTACCGCCCCTCAAAGTAATATGACTCGCTAATACCATACATGGAACGTATAAAGGATATAATTTTTGACCTTATTTAAATTATAAAACATATATATTATAATTTAATTATAATATACCCATGTATCATTATTTTTTCATTCCATTAAAGTATGAAATAAAAATGAAAGTAGCGTTCATGCGTACGTACGACTTACCGTCTCCATGAACTGTGCATCTCATTTCTTATCTCTAAATGCTATGTACAATTATAAGTACATATATATAGTAGATATATATGATATATATTACATCTAAATGATTAATATAATTTTGTATTTAATTAACATTGGACCACATGATCATCATGTAATTATAAGAAGCCCATTTTTTTACTCAAGTTGCGAACATCGACAAAATGTCCATCATGAACTCAAACATATAAATAATTAATACAGAAAGATAATAAGTGATATAAAAGGAATAATAAACTTGAAAAATATTCTTAATCAAGTAGAAATAAATTTATGCTTACAATTATGGAAGAAAAAAGAACACATGAGCAAGTTAAGTCGGACCCATGTTAATGGATTTCTTATCTCGCTTTTAATTTTGTGATATTTCCATTGTTCACCACTTATATATTTCATGTGGTGTATTGTTTCTGAAATTTGATATATATTATCATTATTATGTTTATATTCATGGTATTCTTTGATTAATTTTGTTCTTATTATCTTTTTGTCATTCGAATCGATTTATTACTACGAGGTAATGGGTTTTTATCTCACTTTTTATTCCCGTGAGATTCATGCTATATTTTCCCCTATCTCATTTGAGTGGTGTATGTACTGCCCATTATTCTACCCTTTGAGTAATATACATACATTTATTTGGTTTTACATTAACATTTTATGGCCTTTCTCTCATGGGGTGTATGTATCGTATGTTACCAAATCGGTAAGGGAACCTTTCACCCTCTTATTTTTAAAAGGCTTCTTTTTGTTGTGTCTTTTAATTCACATCATCTTATATTGGGATATGTTCTTATATACCCTTATTGATTTATGTTTTATGTCCATGTGATGAGATACCCATATTTCTCTCATCAACTCGTTTTCTCAAATTTGATGTGACGCCATTAGGCTACCGAATTTATGTAAAGGAACTTCTTAATCCAATATCAATTCATTGGGTTAAACCTATACTTATTGACAATGTCATGATATGAATATGTGTGAATTAACTATGATTGTTTTACAATTAATATCCAATTATATTGGGTGTATTTATTTTTCTTCACACATAATTATTTCATTGATTTATCCTTAATCTAAGGATAGCGTCTTTATAAGGGAATTCGTCTCAATCTCCATTCTTTGATGAATCTTTTGATTTCTACATGACTTTATTCAATACGGTGTATAAAACCCTTTTTTACTTTTCATTTCATTCAAAGGGAATCTTTTCTCTACGAATTGTTTTTCTAAATGAAAAAGATGAATGCTTCTTTTATTTACATAAGCGGTGACAACGTCCTATTCTGTCACCGCGCATATTATTTGATCACTGGATTCCTTAACAAGCCATTTTTGTTTTCAAAAGAAAAATAAATACCATATAAACGTTTTATTTATTTTTGTATTCAAAATGGTTTTTATAATGGATTTAAGATTTCAATATCACAAAATTTAATATTTTTATTGCAATCTGGGAATGTTATATTTCCATTATGCTTAAGTTTTATGTTATGATTATGTTATGTTTCTTGGCCATTGTTACGTATATGGGTGGTTCCGTGATAAACCTATGTCAGGTGAGCTCGAGATAGCTCTCCAATTAATTGGGTAACTTGAAGTAGGTAAACATGAATGTTTCTCCAAAGAGATTAAGGGAATATACTATAATGGGTATTCCAAATGTGACTCCCTATGTAGCTGTGATAGCTACAACGTAATTATGTTATGTATGCCTTAAGTTACCTTTATGATTTATGATTTCTATGTGTATTCCAAAAATCTTATGATTTCATGAGGTATGTTGAAAAGTATATGTTATGTATATATTGATGATCTAATGTTTTCCTTCCTTATTTTATAACCCTTACTGAGATTTTCATTCTCATCCCATGTATTTGAAATGTTTTTCACAAGTTAAAATGAAGGGTAAGGTTAATGTAGTATTGAATAAGATTTATATCAAGAAAAGAACTCTTGTTTTATTTAAGGATTTGAGAAATCAGTTATAGTAAAAGTGTATACATTGTAATATTCAAGTTGATATGTAATAGTTATGTCCTAATTCTCTAAAACTCTTAACCTAAAAAGATCATTAATGTGAATTATTCACTTAATTCAAGATTATGTAATGTTATAAGTCCGGGTCCTTATAGAATCAACCTCATGTCAATCATACTCATGATGTGTCCAGTATGAATAAAAATGAGGGTTTTCTAATAAACAATTTTCATTTTCCTATGAAATGTGGGTAACATAGAAAAAACTAATAAAATGATCATGGATTTTCATGATACAATAGTTAAACGGTCAATGATTCATTTTTTATATGTATAAATTAAATTTATGAAAATACAAAAGATGATGTTTTCGATATAACTTCAAGTACGTGTTAATAATAAAAATTGACATTTTTTTCTAAAACATTATTTGTATGTCCAAAATGAATAAAACATGCTCAAATTGGCTTAATAATTTATCAAAATGATCGATAAATAATTTATAATTTGTATGAATCTACCATACATTAGTATGACACACATTGTGGATGGTATGATTCAAAGTCTTTGTTTACACATTAAAAAGTGTTACTTTCCTCTAAAACACGTGTCTCATTGCCAAAATCGACTAGACAAGATCAAATTGGCTTGATAATTTTAGAAAATCATCCATAATTAATATTTTAGGTGTATAAATATACTAAACTTCAGTTTGAGTTATGATGTGGCATGTATGACTCTAAATTAATATTCACATTAAAAATGCCATTTTATTCTAGAACTATATTCAGATAGACAAAACTAAGAAAATGATACTATTTTTTTTATTCTTTATTAAACAATACATAATGAGTTTTTAACATGTATCAATTGACCTCACATTAATCTTACACGAGATGTATCTACTTTGGCTACATTATAATGGTATCAATTTTCTCGAAAACATTCTAAACATAGAAAAAATTTAAGCAAATTGGCTCAGTTGGTCATCATATTTAAGGAAAACGATCCACAAATCATTTATGATGTGTATTAATTTATTACATATTATACAGAAATAATATGCACCCAATATAGAAAAAAGTAAATGTTCACAATAAAAATTCATTTTACACTAAAACATTATTCACAAAGCTAAAACTAAATAAATATGTGCATATTTTCATGATACTATTTGATAAATGGAAATGAAATTCAGTTTTGATAAGTGGGAATAGATCCCAAGAAAATATGAAAAATGATGTGGATGGTATTGCTCAATGTTTGTGATTGCAATTTAACTTTGTAATTTTACTCCAAAATATGCTCCATAGAGTAAAAATTGAACAAACATGATCATTTTGTCATAATAATTTAGGAAGGAAATCCATAATTCATTTTTCACATGTAAGAATCAACATGACATCAATTTCACACATAATGTTCCTACTAGGACTCCAAGTGAGGGTTCATAATATGAAATGTTATAATAGACTAAAATGTTATTCATGAAGAAAAAAACTTGAAATTATTATCAGATTGTCGTGATAATTAAAGAAACCAATACATAATTCATTTTCTGACTTGTCTGAATTGACCTCACATAAACCCAACACATAATGTGTCATATATGACTCATACTTTATGATTTAACATTGATAGTGTCATTATAATTTAAACAAGTGTCATATATTCAAAACCAATGAAATGAGATCAAATTTTCATGACACATTAGATCAAAAATCCACAATTCATTTGTGATGTATAGGAATCAACAACTTGTATATTTGAAACATGATGTCCCTGGTAGGACTCCAAGTTCTTGTTTATAATGAAAAATGTCATTTTAGTCTAGTATTTAATCACATAGACAAAACTAAGGAAAATAGATCAATTTTACATCATATATGGTTGATTCCATCCACAAAAAAAATCAATGCATGCAAACAAATTTTAGTAAACTTTAAGGTCTGCGTACTTGAACCCATGACTAGCCCAAATCCCCCAATACCCTTACAACCCCAAAAATAATTGTTTATATTGAATTGAATTTATAATTTATTAAATTAATAAATAACTTATTTTTCAAATGTGGGAATTTTCAGCACATAAATTAGACACATGATGTGGCTGGTATTAGTGAATGTGCGTGGTTTGACATTAAAAAGTATAAAATTACACTAAAACACATGTCACATAGACAAAACTGAGTAAACGATCTTGGAATTTCTTGATAAAATCGGAAAACAATAAATATTTAGTCTATGACATTTAGATCATTTATCACATTTTAATCTAACATAAATGTGGCTGATATGACTCAAAGTGAATGTTTTCAATACAAAAGTGTCATTTTAGAATAAAAAATTATTCATATTTCCAAAACTATGGAAATGAGATCATATTATCATGATAAATTTTGAATTAAATCCACAAATCATATGTGACATGATTAAATTGACCACATGTGAATTTGACACATGTCATGGCCGGTAGGACTCAAATTTCTTATTTTCACATTTAAAAAGTGTCATTTTTTTTTCTAAAACACGATGAAAATAACTAAAATAGTGAAAAACTTCTCAAAATCTCTTAATACCATAGGAAATTAATCCAAAACTCATTTTTACATGTAACAATAAACCACATATTAATCTTTCACTCAATATGGTTAGTATGACTCATAGTGTGTGTTTTCACAATAAATGTTTCATTTAACTCTGAAACACATGTCACATTCCAAAATTGATTAAACAAACTAAAATTGTCTCAAGACATTAAATAAATGATTCATAATTCTATTATGTCATATAGGAATTATCTAAACTTAAATATGATTCATTATGTGCTTGATATAACTCCTTGTTCATGGTTTCAATATAAAATTTTCAATTTCTTCTAAACCGGATGTCACATATCAAACCCCCGAAAATAAGCTTTTATATTCCTAGATCTATTTCAAAAAGATGTATATTTAATTTTTTCCAAGTAGGAATCAACCACATGTTAATACAACAAACAATGTTCCCATTATGACTTATTGTGCATATTTTCAATACAAAAGGTTAATTTTAGATTTAAATGGACATAAAAATATACAAAAAATATATCTTTTGTTTTCAATTTTTTTTAAAATGATACAGATTTATAAAAAGGACTCTCAAGTAGCATGAACATAGACCCAGGATAGACGGAGTGAACCACATTCACATTTGGTGTGCAAGCTACAATAACAAATAACATAAATAATGTACTTAATTAGATCGATAAATAATAGTAAAAATTAACTAACTAATATGATAAATAAATATATATAAAATTAATAAATTATAATGTAATTAAAATATTAGTAATTAATAATATAATTATTAGGTACAATTTATGTAATAAAAATAATTAATAACTAAAAATATAATTAACATATTTAGTAATTGTCAATATAATCTATGTAGATTACTAATTAACAATGAAATTATTAATCCAAAATATATTCATTAAGTAATAGTATAATTAATAAATAAATATATAATTAAAAATATATTCATTAATAATATAAATAAAATTATAACTAATATCTTAATTAATATATTCAGTAATAAACATTATACGTCATCTTATGTTGATTATATAACATTAAAATGTATTTAAAAATTTTATAGTACTTTTTCTTAAATAAACAATGGTTTTATTATAGGGACACTCTTTTTAATAGATATTTATCAATAAAAAATCATGCTTCAAGAGTTTTTTTATATATAGGGTTGTAACTTTTTGACTAAATGTAAATATCACATCAATATAAATATTTTCTATGATAAAGTAAAAATGTAAATGATGAATTTAAATGACGGTATTACTTATTAATTGTGTTTAAATATTGTTTAATTTTAATATTTAAGCTATTTTTTACTATGCATTCTACTATATTCTTTTCTTTTAGGGATTCTATAGTACTTCACCCACGAAAAAGATGATATTTCCTTTTTCAACTTGGAAAAAATTTCAAATAAATCACCTCGATAGTGTTAAATAATGTAATCATTAAGTCCAATTTTATCAATGCTAAAATAAACCATAGATAAAGGCCACATACTTTCTGGAGCTATTATATTTTCAACACTTTTTGGTATTGAGAATTGCTATTTCTAGTATTGAACATGGACTTATTGTAGTAGTAAATGGAGGATGGTGAGGAGGAAGGTGGGTAATTCCATTGCGTACAAATATTCATATATCAATATCTATTATTAGTATAACTATATATAATATGTGTCAAATTTACTTTAATATCACCCCTCCAATCATTCACATTACTTAATTTTTATCATGCCTTTATTTTCATTGTTTCTCTCATGGATGTCTTTTCTAATTTAATGAATATCACACAAAAAGTCCCTCAGAAGTAATAATTAATAAAAAATGGTAATTATCTACTGATCAGTTACATTTTTCTAAATAATATATAATTTTATATAATTTTATATGTTAGAATCATTTGTTAAAAAAACAAAAAAAAATTCTATGAAATTTATTATCAGTTATATTAAAAACGGTAAAGCCATGCCATTTTTTTCTCCACTATGGGAGACTTATTTTAATGGTATTCCATTTTTCATCCACCACTTTGCGATCTATTTCTCTAATTTGTTTGTCTATTTCCAACTCTCTTGATTCTATTTTTCAGTACTTTATTCAGCTTCATCATATCGAAGACAATAGTTGTTCTTTTATCTCATCACCATAGTTCATCAACCAATAATTTTCTTCTTAGGTTTATCATATCTACATAAATAAGGTTAAATATTCACTATTGGACTAGTTTCACCATCCCTGTTGTCATGTTGGTGGCTTCATCATATTAAGATATTTTTTATCTAACCGTAGTTAAATTTGGATCATTATCGAGTTTGGATCATATTTCTTCTCCAATAATATTTTCATATTATCATTTTCACATTATTATCTTTTTTCAATTGTCGTAGGAATGTGATCTTTATCAAATTGATATCATTACTGGATAATGTTATCTGTTTCATCTAATATGATTTATCATACCATAATCATATTGAAATAATTTTCATCTTATTTGTTTCTTCTAGCTTCATTGAGATTATATATTCTTTTTCAGATTATATTCTTCATTAGATTAGTGGTTTTGGATTCATCATATTCTTCATATGGAAATCTTCATCTAATTTTAGGGATATGCCTCTTCGAGTTTATCATGAAGCCCCATCCTATGTGAATTAATAAAACTATTTTATTGGAACTCTCACGGTCTCCCTAATCCATGAAAAATTAGTTCACTCCTCTGTTTAGGCTCAAAATACATCCTAGATGTGGTTTCCAGTAAGAATCATTATTGTAATAAAGGTATATGTAATGTGTGGGATCACCATTAGGTGTTTAATGTAGATTACTAGTTGGGAGATAGGGTTATGAAAGTGGATTATCCTTTATTTGGAAACATAACATAGAGGTTAAAATTAGAAAATAATATAAAAATCATATTAAACCATTAATTTTGTATGATGGAATTGTAGACTTTATTTTATGTTATTATATGTATAGAATAACTACATTGATAAATGAAAATTTTCGGAACTCCTGAGGTGTGTGTGAAATGATATTTATGGCCGTTTATTAGTTTAGGGGATTCAATGGAATCTATTTACCAGAGAGAAAATGATGGGGGTTTATTAAGGACCCTTTCTATTATGGATGTCTTAGAGGATGTTTTTAGACCATTGTGGATTATTAATTTTGGATTAAAATGTAATCGTTTCACTTTGTTTTAGGGAAAGTTGAATAGAAATTGGATATCTATTTTACATGCAAGATTTAGAGGGTTTTATCAGTGAATATATCTTTTTTGTTCATTAGGACTACCATATTTCCGATGATTCTATATAAATATATTTTATTCTTCTCACCACTAGGTGAGGTGGTATTGAAATTGAAAATATGAATTTTTCAGGTTTGAAAGCACGTGGATAAAGGAGGAAGACTATGAATTCATGGTTAGGTCTACATGGAATTCCTGTAATGATGATTACTATTCTAAAATTGGAATTATTTTTATTTGACTTAATAAATGAATAAAATATAA
This sequence comes from Viscum album, assembly GCA_963277665.1. Lineage (NCBI taxonomy): Eukaryota > Viridiplantae > Streptophyta > Magnoliopsida > Santalales > Viscaceae > Viscum > Viscum album. Next base: position 286,395,913 of record OY728134.1, read on the forward strand.
ATATAATTTTTTTAATTTGATATTTATCACACTAAGAAGACTTTAAAAGGTTTTTATTCTCATAGTAAATTTATTTTTATAATATTTTAGATTTTTCTCTTGAAAAACCATTAGAAATAAATATTAGAATAAAAGAGAATTTTTGTTTAATGTGGGAAAAAGAATGAAAAATTAATGAAGGAGACTAGAATAAACTATATTCCTATTAGAATGATTTAAAACGATAATGTAAGAAATTATTTTTGAAATTAGAGTGGCTTGACGGAGGAATCATTAGATAGGAAAGTGAGATCCAGTATATTATTTTGAGATCCTATCATAATCTGTACTCTTCTAAAGGTTCTTTTATTCCAGTAGTGGTTTCCTCATGTATCTCCCATGTTGTGAAATATTCATTCAATACTAATCATACAATATAAATATTTTTGGGCAATTCAGCTCATATTTTTGAAGAATACAATACACAAAGTCCCCCTCCCATTTTTTATTTCATTCCATTTTACTCAATATGTATGGATTATTTGGGGATTTATATCAAACAAATCATTAAATAAATTTTTAAAGGTAAGGCTTTTTAAAATTCAGTTAATCAAACAATGATCACCCTGATTTCTTATGGGAAAAATATTTCTATTGTTTCAGAATTAAGATATATTAATCATTCCAATGTGACCCATAATATTTTATAAAAAATTAGTTTCAATGAGATTATAATATTGTTTCATTCCATTAATTCTGAAAATAATACTTCATTTTCTCCTAAATGTATCAAATCAAATAATACATTACTTTCAGATGATTTTTTTTCACTTAATAAACACCCACACTCTATGAATGTGGTGTTATAGCATAGAAATTGGACATGAAAAAAGAATATTTTAGAGTTGAATGACCTTTTTTTCTTAATAATATTAGATTTTTATCCAATGGGTTGAAATCATTATGCAACATGATTCCTTTCCTTAATTCAAGATCAGAGATAATGGACATCTTAGTCGAATATTAATTCCATCAAGTTGTATTTTTTATGTATATCCACTTTCCATATACAAGTTAATTTTTATGGATGATATTTCCTCTTGCCTTACAATTGGTAAATAAATGGATAAATTAATTTATGGTGATTATGTATTTTAACGCAGCCCTACTATCACCCATTTACTTTTTTTAGAGAAAACCCTTTTATTTTCATAATCCACTTCGGAGGAACATCGTTCCAGCAAGAATATTTTTTTCATATATGAAATAGATTCAGGATAGTCTGTTAACTTATCTAAATATAATACCACCTTTAACAATTATATATATCCTCTCAAGAAATATTATCTCCAGGGTGATTTTATTATCTATCTAGTGCATAAAAACAATAAAAACCATGCTCTTCTTATTGTTTTGTAAGACCAAAGAATGGGGTAGTATATAATATTCTTGATAGAATTGATAAGAAAATTTAGATATGGTCTAGTATGGGAGATTCTAATTAATGGAAAGATATTAATACCAAGGTTGTTTTCCAATATATCCCCACTTATGTCATGTCTATGTTTCATCTCATACGTAGTCTTATGAATTCGTTACATTTTCAATTGTTTGGATTTTGGTGGGGAAATAATGATTAAAAAATGAAATACTTTTGAGTTTCATTAGATAATTTATTAGTATCAATGGCTTGTAAAGGTATGGGATTAATGAAATAGAGATCTTTTAATGATGTTTTTACTTTTAATAGGGGTTGGATCCTTTTAAAAATCCATAATACCATGAGTTATTGAATAATTTATGGAATGTATTATCCATGTTCTTATTTTTTGAATGCAAAGATGGTGCTATGTGCTAGGTTTTATAGATATTTTCATGATGATAGAATTGAAATTAAAATAATAGTTACTATTGGAGAATTGGTGATGGGAAGGGGCTTAATAATTTTAGTTAACCATGGATTTTATATAACTTATGCTCAAGGAAGACACCACAGACTATTCCAGGAATTGACAATGGGATGGTTTGACAGTTTTTTTATAATTATTTGGATGGATGGTGTTTGGATAAGGTTGTTTATCAATTTAACAACAGGTACCATGATTTTGTTCTCAGTATTCCAATTACATTAGGAGAATCCAAAGATTACTCTTTCCAGAGTACTAATATAAGATGAAACTTATGGAACTGAAGACCGTTTAAATACACAACCTATCACATGAGATATATTATCTAAAAAACATTGGTATGTATGCCACTACATCCATATATAATTTATTTTTCTTGTTTTTCCACTCATGTGTCCCAGATTTTGTGTCCTTTATATAATCATCTAATCTCTCGACAGTAATATAGATCCCAATCCATCTCTTGAGGCATCACATTTCACTAAGTAACCAACCCAAGGAACTAGGAGTATCAATACATGGGAAAATTTCAATTGTCAATTTATCCATTATATATATTTCTCACACAAATCAATCCACACAAACATAACCAGATTATAATTATGCTTGGATATTGGTAGTTCCAAACTAGATAATTCTAGGACAAACGATTGATTATTCCCAAAAGACTATTAAATATCTTAATCTTAATAATGTTCCTTAGATATACTTGAGGCATCATAAACTCTTCCTTATCTAGACCAACTAAATTCCATGCCTCAAAAATTAAGTTATCAATGAAACACACCTCTTGAATCACAAAGAGATACATTGAATGTTTTGCATGAAGTTGATATTTTCAATGTGTAGTCATGAAAATACCAATGTTCCTATAATGAATATTTAATTTCATGGAATATGTTAATGAATAATCCATATATAAAACCAGAATGGACTCAAGGTTCAAAATTAGTATCTTTTTAAGGTTATCCATGGACACTCCTTTCACATTTATGAACCTGAAATAAATGAAAATATACTCATGAAAACTATAATTACTCCTAAAAAAATAATTTCAATGACTATTTCTCATAACCACAAAAAATATGTATGAATAAAATAATATCAACCTAAGAGATTCCTCGAGCTCCCTATAACTAGTCATCATAGTTAAAAAACATACTAATAACATTAGAAGTTTCTAAATATAAAATAACACTATCTATGAAATTTATAAATTCTAAAAGAATTTAGATTTTATTAATATATATTTAAATTAATTTTTTTCTCAAAATATATATATCAATTTTTATTGATTATTCAATAAAAACAAATATGTTACAAATTGTTACATTAATTTCATTATAATAGAAATAATTTTTTTTGAATACATCAATATTTTAAAAATACTATTATTAAAAATAAAAAAATATCCATCAAAATAACTATGTTTTTCATATATTTAATTAGAAACATTTTTTTAATGAAATTTATTATTAAAGTTTATGTTGAAAAATTTAAATATAACGACTGAGAAAAATATGGATATTATTTAAAATTCGAGAGAAAACTCATCCCCAAACACCATCTCCCCTCACAATTACTCTATTAAAATATATAAACCCATGTCCTCTAAACAAGAAATATCATCATGTTCTCACACACTTAATTCATCATCATCATCAACCACTACCTCTCAAATAAAGAAACCATCAACAAATACATTCTATATATTACTCTCCGAACCCTTATATCATTGATATATTATTTCCTAATTAAAATCTAATGATGAGGTTTCATAAGATCAAGTATATTTATATATTTCTTATCAAAAAATTCTATTATTTTCCCTCAATTATTTTATGTGTTTCATGTTTTACTTTTCTAATAAGCTGAAAAATGAGGTTTTTAAATAGATACATTATAATTATTTGATTCAAGAAACATTTGATTTACATAAGAATTATGTTTTCAAACATGTTTAATTTATTCAAATATTTATAATTATAAATTAGTATAAGAGGAGCCATGTAGTGAAATCATTAAATTCATCTCACACAATGCATTCACAAATTTTACATTCTGTTGTCCATCTTTTTTTAGTTTTATATAAACTCTATTAAATTTTAAAAATATAATTTTTTTAATAAATTTATCTAAATGGATATTTATTTTAATATATTTCTTATAATAATTATCTCATACACAGTTAATATTACTAGTTCCATATCCATAACATTGACCAATGAAATGTTTAATTAACATACAATTATATAGGAGAGGAGGTGAATTTTTAAGATGTTTCATCCATTTATATTATTTAATAAATAAAATATATATAATAATGAAATCATATAATATAAATTATCATTCAATGGTATATTCATTTTTTAATTCATTTTATTGGAAAAAATATTGAAAACGATTATATTTGATCAAAATTTTTTACATTATAAATTAAAAATTTTATTTATAGAATATCCAGAGTCATTTTTCGAAAAAAAAATTCTGTAGATTTAAATATTAATTTTTCTTATTTATGGATCGTTTTTTTCTATTTATTTGTATGTTTATGGAGTTTAAAATTTTTAAAAAATGAAATTAGCGAAGCTATATTTGAATACATATGTATATATATATTGGGATATATCATAAAAGATTAAAATATTAATTTAATTATATTTAATATTTTATTTGATACTCCTATAATCAATAATAATCATTTTAATATACATTATATTTATATTTTATTAAAGAAAACAATTCATAAGTAAACTCATAAATAAACCACACATGTGTATTTTTTTCAATAACATATCTATAAAACACAGATCCCAAATAAATTAAATGATTTTTTTCATATTATTTTCAAATGTAAATAGAAAATATACCACTGATTGATTTTTAAATAGGCCAAACCATCCAACCCAATAGCATATATACATGTGTTGTTGTACTTTATCACAAAAAACTATAGTGTAATCAATTTTTTTATAAAAGGTACATCTATGAATATTTTCTATTACTAAAACATCATTTTATGTTATAGAAACCTAACTAATATAATATAATATAAAAATAATTATTTTCTCATTCATTTATATGGAAACAATTTCTTTTAAAGACATTAATATGTTTTCTTATTAGATTTCCATTTCAATGTGGGAGAACATTGTTATCGCATGATCTTATTCTAAATTGAATCAATGAAAATAAAGTCTATAATATAATTAATTGGATATGGTTAATCAATGTGGTCAAAAAAATTATTCTCATTTGTTGATTGATTGTTTTTTTCCTCTCAAGGGGGATGTTTTGATAATTGATGTAATAATACATAATTTGTATTTGACTCATTAAAATGTATATTCATAGAAATTTTCATGAACCAGCCTACACACAATGCTTCCAGGATTCCCAAGCCTATACAAATATGGAAAAAGGATGATTTAACTCTCCATGAGTTTGTAACTTTCACCTATAATCATAAAAGAGAATATAGGAAACAAATTTTCTGTTAAAAAAAGTGAGATAAAGATACAAGTTAGTAAGCTCAACACTATAAATAAGAAAACAATAAGAACCAAATATGAATAACCAAAAACCATTTTAGTACATTATAAAATTTATTAGAAACTTGAATAAGAAACCCAAAAATCCCATTATACTCATCACCACATGACCAAAGCATTAATCAATAATAGATATTCCAATAGGTTATTTCCCTTTTCATAGACATGGAAGATGAAAATCTAAAAATGATTGAACGTAAAGGTAGGGTGTGAGATATTAATAAATTTAGGTTTCACTAAGTATTCCCTAATAGAATCCATAATAATAAAAAATCATTCTTTAAATTTAAATAAAACAAGTCATTGAAATAAATTTTAAAATTCCAAACAAAAAATGACATCATTTAAAAATGATTATTTTTTTAAAAAAATATATCAATTAAGAATTTTATATAATATAGTTTATATAAATTATTTATAATGGAGAAAAATATTGTTTATTCATTAGAATATAAATAAAAAAATCATATTAAGAAACATGGTGATTTTTAATATATTGAATTTGTTTCATGTTATAGGATCCTCGTACAACTCATACCAATTAACATGGAATGTATTTGTGAACACATCCCCTAGGTCAGGGATAATAAAACTAATCAACATCCTATAAATGATAAGCTATTGCGAACTATATTTTTGTTATTTTATTAACCATCAATACATTGATAGGGAATTCTTATCCTTGACTACTTATCCCAAATAACCAACTAACTACATATTATTTCATGTTCTCAATCAATCAATCAAAAATGGAAATATCCAATCATTTCAATACACACATTAATTACAATTCAATTTCATTGTTTTTAGTTTCGAAATATCAATTCAATTTAAAATTCAAAAAATGGGTTTTACATTATTTAATTATTTTTTAACACAAACCCAGTCATTAGTATTTGTAAATTCAATTTAATCCATTTTTCAAAATAAAATTATCATTAAAATTCATCAAATTAATAAAATATCATATTTCGGTTCAAATTGCAATTCCATTGGAATAGGGGGTTTCACCAAAATCCATATAGTATCAAATCACATTTCCAATTTTCATGAAATTGGGTGTTTATAACTCAATTGACTTATATATAAAAAAATCAATAAAATTTTGTTTCAATTACTTGGAAAATATCAATAGACCAACCTACCAAAATCTCAAAAGAAGAACACACAACACCAACAACAAGGAACACAAATGAAGAAACAAGGTGATGTAGAATAAGAAATCAATCCTATAATCAAGATAAATATATATGGAGCATATATCCATCAATAAAATTATTATCTAATAGTATATATGGTGTAGGTCAAGGGAGATCATTTGGAAATACATGATAAGAGATTCACATACATTGAGGTGATCGAAAAAGATCCACCGCACTTCGATCCACCAATTGAATGGTTTGGAGGTAAAAAATCTGATTATAGGGACCCTTCGAAACCCTATAATGTGTAATTTAATTTAGTGAGAGGTTTTAGAATCTTATTTAGGGGTTTTTGAAATCTTATATAATTTCCAAAAGTGAAATATCTAACACACAAGGCTTCTTGGAGTGGGCTGCCTATTTCGAGAATCTATGTTCCATAAAAACATGTCCTATATGGGATGAATATCCAAGGCACACAATTTCTACAATCTAGGAACATGGTTCATCATATCTTGTTCCAAATATACAAAACCCATTTTCTTGGTTTGCACGATATGTACTGGGGGGGTGCATGGTTGGGAAATACCATGTTCCAACCAGGCATATCCTAGAAAACCACAAACATTTTCCAATTTCTCCCTGAAACAACCCAAGAAAATCAATTACCAATAAACGAATAATATAATCTTCTAGGAGTAACTAAAAACTAGAAATATGATGTTAAAAATTCCCACCATAGAAACGTTCTATCCCCATATAACATGTCATTTCATTTCCATATTGAATAGATGATCCCTCTAATCTCTAATTAGTGACTCAGACACCCATGCTATGCTTCAACTAGAATAGTAATTCAACTCTGCATGGACCAAAGGTATCATTCTCACACAAATTAACTTTCTCCCAGAATAAAAATTATTGATTGGATTTCCAATTATTTATAAATAATTATCATCACCAAGATCACTCCTTCTCAAGCATGAAATGGATTAGAATCATAGATCCGAAGCGAGATACATGAAACACATTATGTATTGATGCCAATTTTGGATGATGTTCTTGATGTTAAGAAAAATTCTCCACCTTATAAAAAACCTAAAAACGTCCCACATAACTAGTTAAAAGGTTTCATTGACTCTAAAACCATTGATGAACCAAATATTTTGAAACATTAAAGAACACATTTTCACCAAATGAAAAATCCAATAGTCTATTATGATGATTAGTATAGGATTTATACATTCTTTGTTCCATATAAATTTTATGATGAATCAACTAAATACTCATTATCACCTCTTGGTACAAACATGATCCAGACAATTAATTTTAATCCATCTCTGACCAACACAATAATGATTTACTTGGCCCCTAGCAGAATCCCACAAATGAAGCCTTTCTTTACACACAATGATAACTATTTTTAAAATAAAAATAAACCATCATCAATTTTTCATTGCAATATAAACCAAAATTTTTTATTCATGCACCTAGACATTTTTAAGAATATGTGTATCTTTCTCTATCTGGACATCCGTATGAAATTGGTATTCCATAATCAAAAAATCCTTAGAAAAAATTGCATCCTAAAGGCCTCACCAAAATAAAATTTACATCATTGATCACTATTAGAAACTATATATGTTTTAACACTTAAAAAAATTCATATAGGGATTTCCCAACTCCTCAATATTGCTTGAATAAAGAATGGGTATGTTGTTATGTGATTTGGCCAGCTTATCAATCACAAAAAATATCTCAATCATCTTTCTCTTGGTATGTACAAAGCTGTCCACAATGTAACTAAAGATCTGATCCCACATCCATGTCACAACTATATGGGGATAAATTAAACAAAAATTTACTTGATGACTACGGTTTACCTATTGTAAATTATAACAATGAGAAACAAAATAAAAAATTTCACATCTCAAAACTATCCTCAAGAATTATTGTTTAATGTCAAAGAACATCTTTGTGGTTATTGGTTTCATGTTCCATTATGACATAACAAAATCTAACATCATATATTTACTCAATGGTAATGAAAAAAAAACCAATAACGAAGTCATAGAATACACTCAATATAGAAATGAAACTAAATATGGTTTCCCCACAATATATAGATGGAATAATGATGGAAAACTCTTCATCAAAATGTTTTTATGGAATAATAATATTGAGAAGACTGTTGGTATGAACAAAACTCTCAATTATAGCCTATGTTCCTATCTCCAAAACTAGTATATGAAACTGTGAAAAAATAGACATCATGTTTCACTATTATGATGATTCATTCATGACCTAGGTTGAAATTTTATTTCTCAATGAATAGTCAATGACATTCCCTTTATCCAGGGTATAGGTGATGTCAAAATCAATATACTTTAGGTACTCCACCATTTAATTGTAGAAGATATTAATATATTTTATGAGAATAAATGAATCAATCTATTGTGTTTGTAACACAACGTTAATATTTCACAAAATTGGTAATGCCTCCAACAATTATGTTCACACATTAGTGTTATGAGTCCATGGCCACGGTTTAGATAATTATTCATGTGTGGGATAAGGTTATGAAACCCATAGGAAACCTTGTAAAAACCCAATGTTAAAAAACATACCAAAACTAATCTAGATTTTTCATAGAAGACCACGTAGCTCTACTAAGTCTTAGGATGAGACAACATTGGTGTAGAGTTTAAAAGAACGATCAACTCAAACGAATAACCATGCCATTTATCATTCCATGCAATCGTAACTCCCATCTAAGTGATATTGGTCATTTGTTATTACAAATTCATAATATCCATTACACACTAGAGATAACACACCTCTAAAAAAATAATCACAGAATCCTGAAAATAGTATGTGGTTGTTACCATGTCATATCACTATTCCCATTTTTATGTGTATGTTGAGATACAATCTTCTAATATCGTGTGTCTAGATAAATTCACATCCTGAATCCAACAATAAAATTTCAATATCATGACATAAATCAGGTTATTTCTAAAAAATTACAAAACCCCATTCATAAGTTCCACATAATTGTCCTCAGAAAAAGAGGAAACCCGGATTTCACTCATAAAGACCACTATAAACATATAAATATACTCATGGAATTTTTTATCAATTCCATAAATACTGAAGGATTATTAGGTAGACCAAATATAAATATATCATTCTCATAATTTCTATACCTACTCAAAAAGGTGGATTTTGGGAGGTCATATTATTTTTCTCAACTGGTGATAACCAAATGGATGATCAATCTTAAATACCCACATATAACCTTTAAACTAGTAAAAAAACAACATCAATATATGGAAAACTATTAATTTTAGTTAATGGAACTCGGTTGAGATTATAGTACTAATAAATAGGCGAAATATTCCATCAAAATGATTAAAGTACATAGTAGGAACAACCCAAGGTGAAAAATGTGGGAAAATAAATCCTTTCATTAACAGGTCATCCAAATGAATCATTATCTCATTCATTCATTTGTTTCGATATAGTAATATGGTTTAAATATTGTTTGAGTACCATTACCTAAATAAATTGAAAACTCAACCACCAATATCTATAGAATAATATTGAATTTTTAAGGAAATAACATATCAAAATTGAATGAAAACTAGATGAAAAAAATTACTCAGTGATTATTTCTCAAATTAAAAGATTTTTTTTTAATTTTATCATTTTATATAAGAAAGAATATATCTACTCAAAATAAGGTCCCATTCTCCATAAAAGATTAGGAACAACCCATTGGGTGTTGAAAAGGACACCTATTAAAGATAAAATACAATTAAGGACTTATTATTAATAAGAGAATGCATTCGAAAAAATAAAATCAATTGGTGTTATGTATATAACTAGAAAATCCCATGTATGATCGATCTAAAATAAAGGGAAAATTAAATAAAGAAAATGGAGACTTCTCTCCCTATGTTATGAGGGTGTAGTAATAACAATTACATAAGAAAAAAGATCTCAATGAATATTTAGTAGGTTCATAATACATGTTGATATAAATGGGAGAAATGAACCAGTATCAAATAAAGAAGTAAACAGAGGGGAATATATAGTGATTGTACCAATAAAAGTCACTAGACCCATATATTCTTCCTATAAAATACTCTTCTAATATTAGAAGAAGCATTGTTTTGGGTGCCTAGGGATGGAACTCCTATTCTTGTGAATAATATGAATGTACTATTGGCCTTTTTTAAAAAAAAACATTCAACAACATGTGGATGAAGTGATATAACATAATTTAATCTAAAAAAATTATCATCCACATGAACTATAGATCGTTTGTGACTCATTGAAATCCCATTTTAAATTATAAGGCTTACTAAACTAGAAGGAAGTCAAATGGACTCTGAGAGGCACTGTAGGAGGTCCATAAAAACCATATTTTCATGATCGGCAATGATACTCATCAACTTACACTTCAATTTATGGGTACATAAATAACTACAAATGGGATAAAAAGTAACTCCCATTAGAACTTATATACCATCCACATATAGCTCATCCATCAATGCCCTATCTAGTATGTCAGCATAAGAACATTTTTTCATTAATAGATTAAGAGAAAAAAAATTTGATCAAAGGATCATGTCAAACTAAGGAATAAAAATCGTACCCTTCAATTAAGCCTCATGTGAAAAGTACACAAGTTTGGAAAATATTATTTCATAATCTTCCATAGTCTTTCCACTGTACAAGAGATTGATATCTTCTATAGCATCTTATAGCACACAAAACGCTGGATATAATTGTAGATTGATAAGAACCGCAATTTAAATCAAATCTAAACTCTGTACATAGTTTCCAAAAATATATAATATAATCATCTCATTCTATATCCCTATAGATTAAAAGTATAACATTTCACATTGAAATAATATGGTTTTTTATTTAACCTAAAAATATCTCAATCTTCCTTAACCAATCGTCCGCCTTATGAGGATCATTTGAGCCTTTAAATACATGTGTCCTATGGTGATGGAAATCCTGAAAATAATTCATGGAATCATAATTATAATGTTATACAACTAAATACTCAATTAGAATGGTTATAGATTACTATCCCTAATCATGTATATCTTTCAAAATAATTATAACCATTTTCTTGTCTACAAGAGGGTTATATTGATGTTGTTCACCAGCAGCTTCCTCCTAGGTCATATTCAAATTTCTTCTCAATGTATTGATGATACAAAAAATCCTCATGATATTGAAGATATCATAGAATTACATAGTCATCATTACAAACTAATAGTAGGGAAAAATTAATTTCCTCAGATAAGATATCAATATGCTTAGTTCAATATATCATAATCAAAAGAATTGAAAAAAACAATTTAATAAAATTATTCCTCAAAATGCATTTAACATACCACCCATGGTATCTTAGGCCTCATTATAATGATGTATGGAAATGAAATAAATTTAAACTAACTCATACACCTCGTTATGATATTCCAAATTTCATATGTACATCAATGAACAATTTTCAACCTATACCTTTGATACCAAATTTCGATGAACAAGACAAGATACATAGGAAACCTGATACCTGAGATGCCTCCAATATGGCCAAAAGTGTATTTCCAATCTCCAAGGGTTGGTGACTAGAACCAAGAATCAAATAATTTAAAATAGCGAATGAATATTCCAAAAAACATTGAAAGATAAATATACAATTCATTATGATAAACCATCCAAAAGGAGAAACATCTAACTAACAAACAAGAACAATTAAACCCCAAAATATACATCACCAATGTAACCATCCACTATAATTTTAAACTATTATTTCCCAAATGTGACATCATTCCAATCCCAAAGGATCAATAATATCTACCTAATGTAAGTGGAACTTTCCCATTGCATGGACATGGAAGTGTGAAATCTAAAAAAACCAAAGGAAATTTTAGGGTGTAATCTATATATCCTAATAGGGTTTCACTATGTGTTCGACAACATTTTTCATAATAATAAACCAAATAATTATTTGAATTTAAATAAAAAAGATAATGGAAATATATTTTCATAATTGGGAAAAAAATTCATTCATTTTAAAATGATTTAAAACATTTCAAGAAATACCTCCATAAACATTTTATATAAAACATTTTATATAAATCATCAGTCATGAAGATAACTATTCTATAATCAATTGATCATATATCAAAACCATAAGAATAAGAACCATGTCAATTTTACCTACAGGATTATAATTTGTAGTCATTAAATCCTCACACATCTAATATCAATGAACATGGAAGGTATGTATACACACACCCATCTTCCTCAAGAAGAATAGGACTCATAAACATCCCATTGGAGTTATTATTTTCCTAAATATTTTTTTTAGTGTATTCATCATTAATCGATTTATAAAAAATCATCAACCCAAAGTTATAATAAAAAACCAACTCAATACCCATCCCTATATATTACAAATAAATCTATAAAAATGAAAAAATCAACCCATTTAAAATAATATTTCATTTACAATTCAACCACCCAATTTATATTTTAAAAACACTTATTTAATTTCAAAAGAATATCATGGGTTTAGTTTATTTAATACAAATTAAATTAAAAACCAAATAATTTATTTTTTAATTTTAAAATAATCTATTTTTCTAAAAAAAATCTTAAAATAATTCATAATATCCATAAATATCAATGTACGCCACAAATTCCCACTCCATTAGAATTGGGGGGGGGGGGGGGTTAAGAAAATACATACCACGTAAAATTCTTATTCTAATTCACATAATATTGGGCTTTCATTGATCAATTATAACTAAAATCAAAGAATAATAAAAATTTCAGTACATTTATATGCAAAATTTTAATATAACCACCATTCATTAATCACAAAGTGCTAATACAAAACACCTATAGTGGGGAACACTAATGAATAATGAATGTGAAAAATACTAAGAAACCAATCCTAGAATAATGATATCTACAAAAAAATTATATATATAAAAAAATATTGTAGTATAGCACTCTCTATGGATGAGGTAAGGATAGAGTAGTAGAATGTAGATGATAAGAGATTCACATACTTAGAGGTGACATAATGGGAACATCCATGATTCAATCCACCAAGAGAAGGGTTTCAAGGAGCCAAATGTGATTCTAGGTAGCCTTATCCACCTTGAAATTGGGTCGAGTAAGCGGTTTTTAGGATATCAAATGGGGGTTTAAAATGTTTTAAAATATTTTTTGGAATTAAAATATAATGTTCAAAAAGATTCCTAGAGGTGACCGCAAATGTAGAAAGAAATGTTCTCTAACTGTGCACACCCTATAAACACACTACTGATGGTGTTATATTTCTACTATGTGTGTGCATGGTATGAAAAACTATATTCTAACTATGAAAATTAAACTTTTGAGGGTTTCATTTTTATCATTTGAGTATTTCATGGTTTGGGAAAACCTTACCCCAATAATGCACAACCATGAAAACCAATAAAATATCCAATTTATACCCAATATAACATGATACAATCCCCAACTAAATAATGATATAAAAAATGGTCATGAAGAATCCTAAAATGAGTAATAAGACTATAGATAAATTATTCTCCAAATAATTATTAAATTATAATACAATTTAGTTAGTTCAGATGGAAATTAAAAAGGAATTGGTGATGATTTATAATAGCTGATATATCTTGTTTGAAAATCATTCTAACCATATAAATATAAATAAAATTCAAAATATGAAAATGTTTTGATTATATTTTGTCACATATTAAAAAATATTGGATAGAAAATTTCTCTAATTCTAATTAATTAATGATAATTTATTTTGATATCCTTCGTTATGATATTCATATACTGAAATAACATTTTTATTTTGATGAAAATTATATTTACTAAGAAAAATATAAACATCGTGTAATTTTTGGTGAACATGTATTCACAACCATAAATATTAGATACGATATAGAAATAAATAACTTGGAAATTATTTTTATTTATTTAATGGGATTTTTCATCTTTTAAATATCAAATTTCATAATACTGTAAATATTAATATATGTTGATTTTGGAAAAGATATTTGAATCTAGGAAACCAAATCTATTGAACAAAATATATTATAGAATTTCTTCAAGCCACACACTCACCTAACATATGGCATACTATTTTAAACTCATTTATATTCCTTGAGATAAAAATTGTATCTCTATGTTTCATATACTTATTTTAGTAAACATGTTCATTGTTATATTTATAAAATTTTAAATGATCCATTCAGACAATATTTCAATGAATATATAGAATTTATAAGGTTATAATTTCACTAAAATATTTTTTAAATATCAATATATGATTCATTCCAAATTAATATATGTGAATCATCATTACAAAATTTCATACCAAATATCATTCTATTTCATTAACTTTTATATCCTGAAACATTAGTTCAAATATGCTTGTGAAACCACTATCAATCTTTTCCAAGTCTCTGATTTAATTCCTTGATTAGAATTATTAGTTTTTTAACTGAATGATTATATGTTACTAAATTATATCAAATTTTGATACACATGATAGGATGATGGCGGTTTTTTGTAATTTAATACTGGAACTAGGAATTGAACACTGAAACTGATATACTAATCAATTGTAATATCACTAAGATGATTAAAAAAATTGAGTTTTTTGATTTTTTATTTTATAATATATATTTTAATTAGAAATATTATTATATATAAATTATTAGTTTTTTTACATTTTTTATATTAATATTATATTTTTTTATCAAATCACTTAGACTGATTTATTTACATCAATGTCATGTATGAGTTGAAAATTAATATTGCTTTTATGTAAAATTTATCACAGTAATTTTATATTCCATGTACATATGTGAAATACACACAAACTAAAATTATTTCTCTTAATGTTCACATTTATTTCAATTTAATTCTTACATAAAACATATAATTGTAATTATGTCAATGTGGTAGAACGTTTTATTTTTATTAATCCATTTTTCAATGTGTTCTGTGGTGTTAATAATGAAAGTAGAATAATGATTAATTATGTTTTAAATGATAGATTAATATTCCTTCAATTGATGAGAAAAATATTATTATTTAAGACAGTGACATTAAAATTAAATTTTGAATTTAATCCATAATAGGTGGTATCATGAATAGTGATAAGGTGTATGGAGATGAGTAGTAATTCATGGAGTGTGTGGAGGATTTGAGTTTTCTATATTCATTGAAACATATTGTGGATTTTTTATTGCCTAATAAGTCACAATCATCTCATTTTTATAATATTTCTTAATTTTTTATTTCATAGTTTGATTTAAGTAGTTCTTGATGGAGTGTATAATTATATCTAGAACGTTATGTAAAAGGTAATATATTTAGGCTTAATCATTGATTGTTTTATCACAATGACCGATTTATTCCGATCATATAATTCTAAAAATAAGGCTTTAAATGTTAATGTAAAAAATCACATCAACGAAATAAACAATGGTTTTCTTGAGAATAGATAGAATGAATTGATGTCCAATATACGATCATGAAACTTATATAGATGTGGTAAAATGATCACCTCCAATAAATGTAAAATTTTAAATTTTTAAATACATAATCCTTTTATAAATGTCATATAATAATAAATAGATAAAACATAAATTTTTTGAATCACTACGTTTAACATCAAAAATTGTTTTTTCCTATAGATAGATTATATTTGATTATGTTTTGGATCATAAAAATGTTATTTTTAGTAGATAAAAATGTATGAGTGTTTATTTATTATTGTACAAAAAGGCCATTACTAAATTTAATTTTAATAATTTCTTTATAGATTCTATAATGATATGTTAAATTAGGATATTTATTTCCAAAACATTTCAAACATATATTGTTAACACTATTTTACTCCCCTATCTCTATAGTCATATTGCCTATTTATTTTCAATTTTTTAGATCTAAAGGAATATTTATGTTTAAAAAAAGGAATAATTACATAAGATAGGTTGTCATCACTCCATCCAAACAAACTTATATTTGGATTATGGATTTCTTCCTCACCTACCATTTCATTATATATGATTATTATTTCTATAAATGATAATAAAAAAATATTCTTTATGGAATTTATTTTCCCATTGTATCTTTTAGGAATTATAAAACGATATATATAATATATGATGTTTTTAAATGAATTAATATTTTTTATAATATTAAAATTTTCCATAATATTTTTTATTTTTATTAGATGTTATTGAAGTATTTCTTTCATATAGATTTACAAAATTAAATTTTTATAAGTCATGCTACTTAATGTTATTCTTCATAATGAAACAATAATCCCGAGTAATGGTGTTCCCATGTCAAATCCTCCCAATAACCACTTCATGAGGACATGTGGTAAATAGTAGATCATGACCATGGTTTTTTCCATTTTTCTTTTACGATGAATCATAATAATATTTAAACACATGGTGTGTATTTTATGTCTAGATAGATAATTAAATGAAATTTTATCTTTAATACATTTCAGTGGTTTAGTCTTGTTTTTTGGGAAAATATGATTTTTGAACATCTAGAATATATATTTAATGAATCTAAATATTCGTTCAATATTAAATATTGCATATTATGATTTTGAATGAAGAATTCTATATGAAAGAAATTTATAATGACTATTTAGTGATATATATATATAATAATAAAATCAATATGAATAAACATAATAATTTAGGGAATATAAATTATATTTTAAATATTCATATAATTTTTGTTATAGTTAACATGTAATGCATTTTCAATATTCAGTATAATGAATATGCAATTTAGAATATAAGACTCCAATTTTTGTGATGAAATATGAATTTTATTCTATATGTGACTTAATTATAACATATATTCATTATTGAGTAAGAAATATGTTTCATGAGCCCCTCGCAAAAATTATATGACCATGAGGGGAGAGAGATTGTGATAACCCAAGTCCCTCCTCGACTAGTCCATGAGTTAGTGAATGGAACAAAGTGTATAGTAAAACTTTATATGGGATGCATTTACCTTTAAGAGAAACACATAGAAGATAGATATCATAAGGGTACAATAAAAAAACCCTTCTCAATATATATATATGAAATCCCATGTTATAGAATTATATTTCATATATTACTAAACTACTAAAAGGAACACTACATGTACCAAAAATATAATGATAGTAGCGACCACAAATCCTAAAAAACTATTAATAAACCACGATTTAGTACTATATAGTCTAATCAATAACATTATCTAGATTATGTAAAATTTGTTTATATATATGCAGGGTATGTATAATTGTACACTCATTAGGATACTTCTCGGATCCTTTAATGAAAAATATAAATAAATAATGTTAAATAAAATTGAAAAACAGAGAAACTAACTCATCACCTAAATAGGTATACTATGTTCCAAATGTAACCATGGTTATCTATCAACATGTATCACATATAAGAGAGAATATAATATGTAAATAAAATATTAAGGGTACCATGCTCCCGCTTCCTTAATGGTTTACCTCTATTCCCTATCATCTCTAATCCTTTGTTGTATCGCTCGAAAAGTAATCCATTAGAAGGAATCCTAGGAAAAGAACCCCAACCTGATCCTGTTGCGTCACATAATGACACCATCCCACATCACAGATCAATATATAGTAACTATCTAGTCTCTAAGAGCCACCGTTTCCCATATGATATATATCAAAAAATAGTATTAAACTTAAAGACATCTCATCATGTACACTAGGTGTGTACCTCAATACCTAACAAAATTTGCACATACAAATTATAACAATCCATTCAAAACTATTTCTCATTATACCTATGTGGGAAATAAAAACATTACTTCATAGAACTCTACCCAAATATATTTGGAAACTAGAAACCATGCATAGATGCACAAGTAACTACCAATAGATTATAATAGTGCCTAAGGGCGTAGTCATTTATCCCTCCATAATCTAGGATTTTCGGGAAACACCAGCCATGATTCCACAAGGTTCAAGTTTCCTTATTTAATATTTTGGAGTTAGCTTATAAAACCATATAATTTACATGATATAATATATCTCATAACAACACTATGGGCATATACATGTCTTAAAATTAATCTCATCTATTGTCTCTTTGACTCTGATATTCCAATGCTTTGACACGTCATGTTATATGAAAAAAATCATATAATAGAGAAAAATTAATTTCAACCATTTACCTTTTAATTTAATTTCAATTAATTATTTCATTATCAATTAATTAACCATTAAATTTTTATCAAATTTCATTACCTTGCAATAATCATCATAATAATTTCCATTTCCTCCTGGCATATTCAAAACTAAGTCCATTGTTTATTGTGGTTAACATCATTAAATAATTTTTATTCCATAATAAACCAACCTCAATGGTTAAGCATATATTTATATGATTATAAAATTTATTAAATATCTATATAATCTAGTAAAACAATCATATGCTACCAAAAATAGAAAAAATTCAACCAAAAAATTCATACTGTCGGTAGTAGTGGAGAAATGAATGAAAATAAAACAAGAAACATGGCTATAAAACATTAAACATTTTCCTAAGTGACCCAACTAGGTTTCAAAATCCAATCACTGGGTAATCTCATCTGTAAACCATTCCATCACCTCGGGTTCCATCCTTGAAACCCACAAGCATATACCAATGTAACCTTCAATCAGATGTGTCATCTCTAATGCATCATTTGAGCCACACTTCCCCAATTATAACAAATATTAATCCCACAATCAGTCATTCTAGGCTCACACAACATCTAGTCCTCCCCATAAAATATAAGGCATCTAAAACTCCATTGTATCAAGATCATATAATATGTCATGTATCCAGAGAACATCTTAAAGAACCAAGAAACATATAAGAAATCAACAAAGAAACTACACCCTACAAAAAGGAATTCAACACTCTAAAAAAAACTATCCCTCATGAATCCAAACCAAGACACTCAACCATCTCAATAAAATGGGAAAATATGGACCCTAAAATTTATAGTTATCATACAACTTATCATTTTTCAATATTGAGTTAACTGATTCATTTAGCAATATGTTCCAACAACGATGAACCAAAGGCATCAACCTATTACTTGGTATCAATGGAAAAACATTGGAATATAATTTATTGTTATTTAAACCAACATAGATAAGTAAATTTTTTAATTAACATGCCTTTTCAGTTATTATCATTATCAATAAACATGATTAACATTACTTTAGGCCACCTTGAACTCACCCTTGGGTGGAGGGGTGTTCTCCATTCATGGGTCTTTTTGTTGCTTGTTGCTTTTGACCTTGTTTTTTTACAAGGCAATAATAATATTAATGATGATGATGATAAGGAAGATCATTTTCAATTAAAAATTTACATTGATCAATTTGATTATCATCAAATTATGTCAACTACAAGATTACAAACGTGCCTCTTCATTAATTATTATTATTCCAATTAAATATTTAATTAAATATTTTCATTATCATTTCCAATTTTCAACCTTCTATTCCTCGAATAATAACAGTTTAACCAGCATACTACATATATATCACACAATCTGGAAAATCATGAGGAAATATTCTATCACTGTACAAAGAAACAACATTGAAAAAATGCGATCACAAATAATTATTTCGTCTGGTTAAATAATTATTAGGACATTTATATTTCCATCCAAATGGTTAAGCACGATCAATTTATAATTACACATAAAGAAAATAGATTATCAAATCCCCTACCTCAAAATATCTCAATGTTTTTTTGATGAGGGTGAACCACTTTACAGATCACTAATTACCTCTCACACATGAACTGCATCCATCTAAGGACATATAGAGGCAAAAACAACAATAAGAACCAGGAAAACCCCATTAGAACCATGGGTGATGATCCCATGTAACAAGGACATAATAAATGGGAGTACAAATGATCAAATATGGTTAAAAAGGAATGTGGTATTGATCAACTCGGGTCAGTAGAGATTGAAGATGGATTCCCTTGGATCGATCGACAATGAAGGAGTCTCAAAACACAGAAAGAAGGAGATTATGGCCTCTAGAAAACAAGACTATCTATAGGATTTGAGAATTTGTTTATTTAGTACATCGTTAATTAATGTGTTTCAAATAATAGTGACACACAATTTACACCATTAAAACATCATGTAAATATATGGCTTTGGTTCTCGTGAAAAAACACATCTCCTTCTATTATTTAACCATGATTATTTGAATTTTTTCTTAAGAACCATGGAATTCACTTACATATAATGTAATGATTAATTGGTGTGAAATCTCCATGTTCCAGAATTTTCATCATCTAACACCACTAGGCTACTTCCAAGACTCTTATGAGATCCACAATCCTCAAAAACATTCATAGGTTTTGTCTACCAGGATCTGGGACCATACATTACATACTAGTCAATCAATTATGATCCTATAGAATCCAAATCCCTCCAAAGTTAAAACAAAATGTTGTTTTCTGATTAACCACCCAATGAGATACCTCTCAATAATCTCCCTATCTCATGAGATCCACGACCTCACTCATAGGAATAACACAAATTCATGAATCAATAAAATCCATATCCTACAAACTCTCCCATGGGAGATAAATCTAAATAAAGAGAAAATATAAAATTTGAAAAAATATAAAAACTATGTCACAATAAAAAAAGGTCATTATACATAAGGAATCAATTTTTTAGGTGGGTTGAAAAATAAAAAAGAGTTCTGGATACTGAGATCACATCTATAACTCACACTCCAAGATGATATACTACATTCCACCATTAAAACATTATACATGAACCAATGTAATAACATGGCCCTAAAACACTTTCTCATAGTGTTCTTCGATGTCCAACAGCTTCCCCGAAATGTTTTCATCATCATTAGCATCAATATCCCCCCAATGGATGACAATATATTCATCATGATTAAAATAATAGAGTATGTGAACATGAAACAAATCATGTATCCATATCATCATTAGGGGATGTTTTATCTAATACTCCTTTTCTCTAACATAATACAACTCCCTGAAAGGCCCATCAAACCCAGGAGAAAAATTTCTCCTATAGTCAAACCATCACATTCCATGGTGAGGAGTCACCTTCAGAATCGTGTGATCTCCAATATCAACCTCTATAGGTCTCCTTTTGTGATCAAATTAAGAAATATAATCATCCTCCACTACCTTAATCCTTTATATATTTACATTGACCATCTCTATTTTATGATGTATGATTTCAAACCTATGAACTGTGTACTCTTTGACCTGAGTCTATCACAATAGATATCATAAAGATAAACTATACACAACATCATATGGTGTCGTACATGTGGTGTAGTGGAAACTATTATTGTATGAAAAATCAACCAACGGAAGGTAGATCATATAGTAACCTCCAAAATCTATGATAGAAGAGTGCAACATGGCCTTGAGAGTTCTCATGGTCTTCTCTATCTAGTAGTCCATCAGTTAATGAAAATATGTGCAATTGAATAAGTGAGACCAAAAAGAATTCTACAAACCACTCCACAACCTAGATGTAAATGGATGTTCTCGATCAAAAATTATATTCATTGGGAATTCAAGGACTCACACCACCTCTTCCAGATATAGCCATGATAAAAAATATATCACACCCGAGTTCCAAATAACTATAAATATAAATTAATTTATTAATCAACCAAATGTCACATATATTGCATCATATTAACATTAAGATATAAAAAAACTTATATGTTGACCATAATGATGCACTCCATATTGAATTATTAACGTATAATCACCGTAGAAAACCATTGGGACGATTGTGCTAGGAAACGACCCTCTAGAAGAACTAACATCAAGAAAAACACTCTCCAACAACACACATCAACCTAGGACACCAAAATTAACCTCTCAATGACCGGTACATATTGTCTACCATAGTATTTACTTCCAACGAAGAACTCATAAACTCTAAAAGAACCATCTCATTAATCATTGAAGAAATAATAAAACTTCTATAGAACAACACCCTATTTTTTCATCCCTAGATCAATGATATGGGGAATCACCGAAAAAAACATGGTATCTCCAAACCTCCACCTTAGAATACACTTACAGTAATTCTACCTGTTTAGCACAAAATAGGAATTAATTTTAAATTATAAAAGTATAACACTTCCCCAAACCTCTCCCTTATCAAATACAATACTTAGATTCCATTAATCATCCTCCAATAATCACAAGATTCATACATGACATCAGTTCATTAATTTCTAAAAAGAATATTAGCCACAAAATTTACCTTTAATAATAACATATATTATATCTCAATGTCATAATCCATCAATGATTACATCCACCTATACTAGCTCAAGTCCATGTAATGAAGGAAGAAGACGTACCTCTAACTTTTATGTTCAGTAAAAACAAAAAAATACATGATGATGATGTAATTCCCCCACAATGTCAAATAAAATACAGATTTTACCAACTCAGGATCATTTATTATAGTGTTACACATTTGGGGACATAAAAGTTGAGACCCATAGGAAATAAATGATCACTTTTTCATCATAACTCATCCCAATATAGGATGTAATGAATCATAGAAAACAAAAACATGAACACCCTATACTGAAGAAAATGAAATTTAATCATTGAAAAAATTATACTTCTAGTACTCAAAGTCTTCCAAACACTATTCAATCATCCATGATGCCTAATCCTTTTGTTTAAAGTTTATAAAAGGGATCACCAAAAGCGAAAAATTGGCTAAAACACCAATAATATCCCATAATACCCAGGAAACCCAACACCTCTACCAATCTCTTAGGGGATTACCATGAAAAAACCACCTCTATAAATTAATTTTACATAGCTACAACCTACTGGGATTCAATATTCCCCATGAAAGTGCATTCGAAGGCCCAAAGCACACACTTTTACTACTTCTCAAATATCTACTCATGAAGAAGAGCTCCCAAAATTACATGGAGATGATTTCCAATGGGTGTATTCATGGAACTAGAAACAATCAATGGTTTTTTTCATAGGGACCTGCTATCCAAAGGCAAGTTTTCATTAGGGAGATTGGCCCATGTTTATTAAGAACTATCATTGGTCTAGAGGATTGGAGGTTGCACTCGTCAAAACCTTATGGAAGGGATTATTGAAAAAATCCAGGACACTATTATAAATTTAAGATATGATCGTGAATCATTCATTGATTTCCACATATAAAGTGGGTTGTTCCAATATTAGAAATCATTTATTATAGTATGTGTAATTTGGAATCATATGTATGTTTTAAAGGTTATTCATTGATTGGATACATTTGTATGCATCTGATGATCTCCATAAATGGTATCTACTCATATTCTACATAGATATTCTTTGTTCATTTTTAAGACGATGATGGTTCACTATCCACCCAGTGGGGAACTCTTGATTTTATGGTCAAATAGGTAGATGAATGTAACTACAGAATTTACCTTCATAGTGGTAGATGAATATTGTTTCATATTTTAGTCAACTCATAAATGGGCTTCATACATATCATTGAGAATTAAATAAGAACCCAAGTATTTCAGTGATACTTATTGTAGAACATCATACCTTTTAAGGACGTGTGATGAGGTCCCAAGCATTTATTTTATCTTCATTTGGAAAGGAAGTCTAAGTGGATGTTTTCTATTCAATGGGACTTATGTTGAAAATTCCTAAGGAATATAGACGGTATATTAGACCCCATGTTTAATTAGACCCTGCTGGGGATACAGCCAAGAACAACAGGTTTGGATTAGGTTGTAGAGTTTCAATCATAGGGAGGATTACAATTTATCCCACTCAGATGGGAGTCATAGCCTATGTAGTTCATTAGTGGGGAACCATGCCTATGGAGGCCCTCAATGGTAAGAATTTTTGTGGGGTATGAACCTTATAGACGACATGATAGGGGTTTATCAGGAGAAGGATATCCCCTATGAAATAACCATGATAGATGTTTTCCTTCATTGTGATTTTCTAGATTATGTTGGGTATTACTCCTGAGTAGGATACCCAGATTATGGGAATTATGATTATTGATTATTGTCGAAGAGGATTCCTATTGAGCTCATGCCATAGTACGGTGTCCTAAATATCAATTTATGGAAGGAATAAGAGTGGTCATAGTTCAATACTTCATATGGATTGTGTAGATGTCATAATCATCACTATCCTATAATCCAATTTGAGTCATTGCTGTTGTGAGAAACACGAGAAAGGGGAAGATTTTACAAAACACATAATCTTATCTGTCCACTGATGGATGAGTTTTAGAGATGATTGGGGGCTTAATCTTAAATAGGACAACCAATTTTGTTTTTTTTAGGATTAATCCTATGCAGGATTCCTATATGATTACACCAAGCCTAGGAGTCGGGTGATGAGGTTTGATGAGTTTCTTGAGGATTGTATCGAATCATGTTTTTGATGGAATCAGGGATGAGAATTTCAAGTCAAAACAAGATAAAGGGGACAATAAGAGTATGTTGATTTATGAATGTTAATGGAGTGTAGATTATATCTCTAATCATGGTATTATATAGGAGGATATAAAGGTCGTATAAGATGCAGGAAAAAATGTCCTTGAACCGACCTAAAATGTTTGTTGATCAAGTCTCTATTTGTAATGGGGTAAGAAAAAAGGAAGGGGACAACATCTAAGGGTAATGAATGATGCCTAATAATGATGTTGAGTTAGGGTGTGGGGGAATATCCCCCACAGTATGGAGCAAAGGGGTTTTCCACGTGGGTCTCCCTAGTATGGGTCTCCCTGGTTGGTCCCCCCTATTATGGGTTGCCCAGGTTTTGGTTCACCCAGGGGGTACCTCACCCATGTAGTATTAGGGTTGATCAGACTACCTCACCCATGTATTTGTATCCCATGTGTGGGTCTCCCATGTGTTGAGATTGGGGCCTTACCTTTGTGAAGGAAGAACATGAAAGGTCACCCATGTTGTGACAGACAACATGGGCGGGGGATGTGCATGCCCAGATCTCTATACTGATTTCGTAACCTAAGTATTCATTCATGTTTTGAAAATGTTAGGTAGAGTGGTCTATTTATAGACATTTAGGTGTTCCTACACCGATGGTCCTATATAGTTGGATTTCACAGTTGACGTTCACATATGGATCATGTGGTGAAGCCATTACTTTACAAAATATTTTGATCTTATTGTATCCTTAACAATTTATGCATGTGTCCATTTGAGCTCTGTGAATATTAAAATCTAATAAATCCATGAGATATATGTTTATATATATGGGAATAAAATAAATCATATTATATGAAACATTTTAATTGAATTTTTTTTCATTAAGACCTTTTTGTCATCGATCTTGGAAAACCATAACATACTCTTAGATGTGGGGGATATTTCAACAAATCCGCCATTATGGAGTTGTTTCATAGAAAATGGAAATTCAACCATGAATTCTACGAAGAATTTCATGAAAAAATTATATTTTGTAAACACTGGTTAAAAAATTTAGAGAATTATTCACACTGAATAATACCATAAATAACTCATAATTTCCTAGATGATAAAAAAATAAATGCTTTGAATATACTCATCGTTCAACAACATTTGATGATAACATGGCCAAAAAAATATATTTTTGAAAAAAAAATTCCCCCTTCAATGGATCTAATAAATCCACAATTCATGGAATAGGGTAACTGGTCTTTCCTATTACATGGTTCATGTGATGTTAATTGATAGAAAGATAAAATCATTCCCCAATCTTCTTTAGGAACAAAACTATTCCACCTTATGGTGACAAACATGGATGAAAAAAACCTCAATTAAATAGATCATAAAGCTATATTCACATATCTGAAAACTCATAAGGTTCCCTCATAATAGATACATCGAGATAGAAGACATGCCTGGTTATAGCTCAATTCTAATCATGATCTCACATTGAGGGGATAATGACATAACATCTCATATAAATACATTAGTGAACATATACAATCTTATTGGAAAACCAAACATCTTACCCAATTATGAGTTTTTAATTATCTCATCCATCAATATTGAAAATGATGGAAATCATCCATATCCCATATTTGGGTATCACTTTCTAAAAAACACTATTGGATCTCCACTTGCATCATAAAACAATAAATTCCACCAGAAACAATTTATGATAGCATGCACCAAATATAATAAATTCCTGATGATGATGATTTCATATGATAATATATATAAACATAAGAAATATCGGAAAGGGTGGTGCTTTCACATCACTATATTATAGTCTATCCATACATCATAGAAGCCAACTCGACATCTAACTCACTTAGTAAATTCCAATAGAACTAGAAGTCCTTCAAACTCAAGTCCAACCTAATGAATTATGATATGTGATATAGTGGATTGTGTTCCTCCTGAATGAACAAGATCATTATCCCCAGAACAAAAAAGGGAACCTCAAATAATGTTTATCTCACTTGGAAATGGAAATCAAAATTATTTAATCTTACCATGACCTACTCCACATCTTCTCTAACCCTACTAATGACCACCTATATGGTCATGCTATACTCTCTAAGGATGAGAAGCATCATTGGGGTGTTCTATAAAAAATCCATACCCAATAATCTAATAAAAAACTAGACCACCATGTGGTTTCTTCCACATATGACACTTACTATGTATATGAACTTAAATCATAAAAGCTATCATAGGATAACTACCCAGAAAAGTCTGGCACTACTACAACTGAAGGCCACAAAATTCACAAGAAAAACATGTTTCTGATATATTTTTATAAAACCAATAGTTTCTCCATCAACTAAATGAGATTATTATAGATGAAATCTACCCCCATCCAAGAAAAATATATTTTTTCCAAAAAAATGGATAACCTTGTACCACACAGATTTGGGTGGAATTCGGAAGAATCCCCTCTTATGAGAAAATGATTCTGGGTGTCATCCTCTTAGTAACATATACTCCTTTCATAAAAAAAATAAACATCATCAGCATAAATGGGGTAACTTGTTCCTGAATATATACAAGAAAATCCTCCATGATATTCCTCATACTGTATTCCTAATATGGATGTAATTATGAAGAATTTCATTGAAGGGTCATCAAATGGATCTCAAACTCTCGTGCACTCGAGATCACCTGAAAAAGGGTCTGATGCTTCAGCTGAATGGACTCAATTTGATTCTCAGAATGAAAATATAATCTATACTGGTCTCTGAACATAACCCACGAGAACAATGACTCCTTGAAATCCCCGAGGAATAAGAACCTCCACTTTCTCACTACTTCAAGAAACATCATCATGAACAATGATACCCAGTCCTCCTGCCAAGGATGGATCGAACAAAAATTGTTATCAACCTCATTGAACCATTATTATGTGACTTCATTGGGAATATAAAACTCATACATCAACAGAATATATCACTAAAACTCTCAGATCATCCTCTTCTAATTGTCATTTTTATCTACCTCTTCTCTATGATGATATTCTATAACATCGTGTTCGTCATCATCATTGTGAATCAGATGAGGAAATCAACCTAGATGTATAACTACAAGAATAATAAATTGATTGATACCATAAACTTGGAATTTATAATGGTAAACATTAATTAATTAGTTATTAAAACTATCTTTTTATGGGTTGATGTTATCCCAAGGTGTACTCATTTGAAACATAGACACAAAGATGAATGATGCATGATCATCTCCTAGGTCTCTAAAACACATACAGTATAATAACATTTTTTAAACTCAATATAATTAGTGTAATGTGCATTAGAAAACATGGACCCCCAAATACGTATACATCAGTTGTTCCCTTGTAGTTATATCTCTTACTATACATGTCTAACACAATTTTCGTACCATCACATGCATCCTCACATGTTCCTAACACAAACCTTCATTTTATCTTTCAAATAAGATCCTTTAATACCACTCTCTCATTACCCCCAACCTACAAGGATACAACAATGAGGGGAGAGATATAGTGACTTCCAAAGTCCCGTATCAAGTAGGACCTAGGATGGTGACTACCACCAACGGTATATTGATCATTCATATTAGATTCATTACCCACTATAAAAAACATGAGGAAGAGATAAACAATAATAACAACCCAACAAACACCTAATCTGAAATGTATATAAATATATATAATATAAACACCAAGTAAAAACATATAACTACATATTTTACTAAAAAAAATTGAAAGTAAATTTACAAGTACCAAACAAAAGAAGGTAGCGACCACGATGCTGAAACAAATGTTGTTAAACCATGAGATACTAATATAAAACCCGATTAGCATACTGTTTTAGATTACCTATGAATTATTTATATATATGTTGTTTGAGAATAATAGTATAATGAGTTGGTTCATCCATGGAGCCTCATAATAATAATAAAAAGTAATAATGTTAAAAAGCATTGAAAAATTATGAAACAAACTATTCACTCAAAAAATAAAACTATGTTTTCATCATCACCATGGATATCTATCAGCAGGTATCAAAATATTAATGAAACAAAATGGCTACCCCACTATCTCTTACCCACTAATTTTCCATTCTACTCTATCATCATATATCCTGATCTATCTCTCTCTAAATGTAAGCCAATCCGAAGACTGATGGGCTAGGTATCACAATATGAACCTTGTGCATAAAATAACTACCCCATCCCTTATTATATATCCACATATATTAACTATCTATTCTATAAGAAAAATTCATGTATGTATGATTTATATAAAACATCAGGTATTATACCACAAGAACTTATGTTCAGTATACCACAAAAGTACCTTATCCATCACAACCTATACATTCCTTATTAATAATAATACACTGGACACTATATTTTGAAATTAATGTTTATAAAATAATAATAAGATATCAAACACCTCTACACACATATATAGGAAATATAATTTTCATTCCTACTAGTATAGGTAACTATAAAGAGAAGATATCATGTCTGGAGGGGGTAGTCAGGCATCCATCCTCCCACTAGGATGTTGGGGAAAACACCCTCCTAGAGTCTACTGGGGTTTATTTTTCCAAACCGACAAGGTTGGGGAATCATATGAAATCATATATTATACATGAAATAATATATCATGAAATAGTAGTATGAGAATATCTATGTCTTATACTAAACCATATCTGACATCACATGACTCCAAATACCCAATTCTAAGACCAAATATCATATGAGAAGATACATATATAAAAGAGATAAATTTAATTAAAACTTTTCCTTTTTAATTTAATTTAAATTAATTAATTCAGAGTTCCTTAATTGACAAATTAAAATTTTCATCATTTTATTAAATTTCAATAATCATAATACTAAAGACCATGCGCTCTAGGCATAATTTGAACCAATCCGATTGGTTAAAATGATTAAGATCACTAATTCATCTACATTGTATCATCTACCAACCATATGGGTTAAAAATTTATTTATTTCATTATAATATTAATTCCATATCAATGCACATATAAAAACCCATCATATCCTATCACATAGATAAAAAATACAACCATGCACCTCCAATAGCCTCATGTAGTTTTGAATTGAATTAAAATCAAATAATCAAACTTTCCATCATCCATTTAACCTATTCATAAGAGAGGCCATCAACTACCAACATATCATCAATATTTAATTCAATGTTTTACCTATTCCATCACATTTTGTTCCATCCCTAACACCCACATGAATATACTGTTATATATATCCATCATAATTGTCATATACTTCCACATCATCTAGGCCTCCCTACCCCAAATATCACAACATCCATCCCATGCTTTACCATACCTTTCTCACATCAAATCTGGGCCTCCCTGCCATGTATCATCCATCCAAGGATCATAAATATTAGGCTCATATAACAAGTCTCATGTCGCATGCCTAATTACTTATATATATTTTTTATTGACATATATGGATTTAATTCATGAACAGGCATTGAGACGATGTGCAATTCGAAGTCCCTGTGTTCCCAGATCAAATCTATGAAAAATATTTAAATATTTAATATCATGTGTGGGAAATGTTCCATAAAACGTGTAATAAATCCCAAATAGGTGCCCAAATCCGAAATCTAAGGGTACTGTTGAGTTCAAAATAGTAGTTTTAGACTAGGTGTGACCTACAATTGGTAAGCACGGGACATCTATAGGAAATGTAACAAAGTGTGTTACCATATGTAAAATAAATAAATAAACATATTTTATTTTTAAATTCAAATATATCAGGAATATGGACTCAAATAAGAAACTTCAATTCCACCATTGTGATCATAATGTGGTGTTTTATATATGTAAAACATAACATTATTTGGCATGGGATTTCTGTTAAATGATATCACAGGTGTGGAAATGAATAAAATAACATAATAAAATTACTTTATTTCATTTCACTAGTGAAGTGAATTTTCAATCATTAAATTGGTTGTTATGTTGGAAATATAGGGTTAGCCACATCACCCAGGACACATTGGATATCTCCCAGATAAATCCTTCGAGAATCCTCCCAAGAGAACGACATTGGATCATGGATCGATCAATCGATGCAACCTCATATTCAACGGATCATTATTCAATGAATGATGACAATGCTGCTTCATTATTCATCAATGATCGATCCAAATTGATGTAGGGGTTGTTTATGAATCGTTTAATATACACATTCTTAGTATCTAAAACGAACGTGAATTAATCGATAGACAAATTAATTCATAGATTTTATGTAATCCTAGTAAGGATTTATTTTGAATGGATTTTGTGGGAGAACTTATTTCAGTTAATCTGCTAATTGTTTCAGATTTCCCTTCTAATTGTAATGAATCACGATCAATATGAACATTGATCGAGGTTCATTCCTCATTATTGATGGTACATTTCCCATTCCATTTATGTGTTCGAAAACGAGCATTCTTCAATGGCACGGGGTTTGACACATCCCAATAAATATATCATTGCACACCCATTTCATGAAATAATGATATTATGTTGTAGATCATTTATTGGTACAACACAATGGAGGTGAGATGAAATAGATAGATCAATTTGGGTGATGAATGATTCATGAATTCATGTTCTTTGGTGACAAAATATGTTTGATGAATTAATCTGTTTCTAGAGTAAATCAGATGTCGAGACACATTTTTTGATGAGTACAAGGCTTGTACGAGCCCATATCTAATAAAATTTAATGTTTTTGTTATCATTCGATTCATTTATGCTTTAAGAAGCAGAGGTAGTGGTATCTAGTGTAGGAAGTGTCACATTGAGGATGTGGCTGGTGTCATGGGAAGTAGAGCCACATGCAGCAAGCCCGATGACAGCCGATGTGGGGGGTCCGATTTGGTATGTGGGGGAAGATGTAGAGAGGACAGAGATGGGAAAGTGGGTCAAGTTGGGATAGACGGGACAAGTCACGAAGATGGTCTATGTGGGGAAATTTTAGTTGACCAGTCATGACCTTGGTCAGATCTAGGGAAATTGGTCCGAGTGAGTTGTCATTGACTGTGGTGATTTAATGTGGTGGTTGACAGTGATTTTGTGATATCTTGAGCTACCGTGGGGTGGAACGACCATATAAACAACCAACATAGTTGAACATGACGGTTGACTGTAGTTGAAGGTTAAGCATGGAAGGTGGACCTAAAATAAAATCCAATCCACCGATGGAGGATTTACATAGTAGTTGGACCGACCATTATAGTCAACTATGGTGGTAGGTCTGCAGGCACCCAACAGGTTTTGGGCAGTTTCATTCAAATGATATTAACTCATAAAATGAGTTTCCAATCAATGAGCCTTTGGTGGAGTTGAGACCCTAACATTGAGATAGTAATATTATACAAATTTTGGGATCCTTATGTCTCCACAAATTGAGTATACCCTTATACACATCATGTATATGGAGACAACATTCCGTGTGAGGCTATTCCACCAGGGAAAACATGGGAAAACTAGGTTTGTAGTTTACTCCCATCAAGTGTTTTTTAGGTTCATTGTTTCCTCGTTTAAACCAATATAGGTGGAGTGAATTGCCTTGGTTCATTAATTGAGTGTTTAGTATAGAACTATATGCACATATTTGTGTTTTAATCCACTCTAGAGTATGATTCTCAAATATTATATGGTATCCCTCCCCATGGCTAGAGTATGATGTTCAATCACCCTTAGTGAATCTTGTCGATTCATGTAACCTCATTATATAGGGAACTAATCCTCCATCAAGTGGACTAAATCGGTAGTATTTATAGAATCCACCAGTCAATTTTTGGCATGATCCCTAATGTAGAAGGTTAAACCAGATTGGGTGTGTGGTATCCCCCAGTGAGTCTGGGCATGATATGTAGTGTCCCCCCGTCAGTTATGGGGGTGGCCCTTCTATATGTATCATAGTCTTATTGGACCGATACAATTAATTTTGGGAGTTCCCAATGATCTAGACCTATCAGAGAGTGTATTCAAGGATATCATGTTTCTAGAAGTGAGTTCCCTTGGAAGGAGAATGCATCGAGTAGAATCATGTGGCTAGAAGTTAGTTATGAATTCCTGATGGTACAATCTCTATATTGAGTATATCATTGTATTCTTGTTATATGTTTTGTAGTTATATAACTTTGTAAAGATTAATGTAATTTCCATTATGGTATTATTTTATAGTATTAATTTTTTGTATTAATTTTTGGTATTAATTTTTTGTTTCAGGGTGTCCTATTGAGTATTTTTATACTCACCCCTTCAAAGAATTTTCCACACATTTTGTGTCTTATGTAGACACTTGACCCATTAGATGGAGTCGAAGGTGGAATAAGACAAGATAGTGCATAGTATGACTGAAAAAACTGAGGTGTGTTCCTGTGGCTTCTAAAAAATAGTCCTAGTACCATTACATTAGGGTTGGACTTATGTTAGAAACTCTATTTGGTGGGTTTGTATTTAGTGCTGTTTACTTTTCATTATTTTTATTTTCATACACTTTTGTGAGATCTTAGTGCTATGCATGAATTATCTACTTAGTAGAATATAAATTTCATCATTTTGTGTCTTGGAGATGTGTTCATGTGTACAGGTATTTAGGATAATGCCTCCCATTTGTGGGACATGCCTACCCAGTGTTATTCACCAGCCCCTAGACTATTACAGGTGGGATTGGGTTTGTCCTGTAATGACCCCCTCTAAGATCGGTCGTGATATAGTGGTATCAGAGGGGGTCAATTCTATTTAGGATGGGGAGTCATTGATATTGGTTTGGGGAAATTCTGTTATGTGTTTCTAGTTCATATTTTAGGACATGGACTCTAGTGTTGATGTATATACCAATGTATCCATGCACAAGGACTCTAGTTACCTACTTTTCGACATGGTTCATGAATCATTAGTTGTAGGAATAAACTAGTATAATTATTATATAGGAATTTTTTTGTTTTAGAGGTCGTTATTTTTTCATCTCCCCATATATACTCAGATGAATGTGGTTCGTCTTGTTTTAATTCAGAATGTCTCAATATAGATAGATAGCTAGGAATCCAACTTGTGATCAAGAGGATGATCCACTAGGTGATGATTCATTAGAAGATATTTCTTTACATGAAATAGAACATCTATTTTGTGCATGGTCTATACCACCAAATTTTGAGATGCACATGGAACTTGAAGTACCAATAGATGAGGTTCGAATGGTGAGTTCACATCATGAGTTTCAATTGAAGAGACCACTCCGGTTCCAAGAAGAGCTCAACACATAGTCATTTGTGGACTAGATTGAGGTAGTGAGACAAGTTTTCTATCTAATTAGGACCCTATAAGATAATATTTTATACCTCCAAAAGAGCCTTATACACAACTCAATAGGAATATGGTGTGATTTTGTTACTCAATATAATCATGAGGGGACTCTTCAATTGACATATTTTTAGAACCTTATCATTGAGGGATTCTGACATTATAAGATAAATTCTATTCATTTCCAAAATCTTATATAGGTCATGCAGAATGACAAATCAGTATCTGAGTATTCCTATAGGAATACCGACCTCTCCTAGTACATAATTGATATGATACACACTCACTAGATTAAGACTCATAAATTCAAGAAAGGAATTTTCATAGACATCTGAGCCTATCAAATCCATCATATCATTCTTACTTATGTTAGGGTGCTTGATAATGCTTTCGAGGTCGAATTTTGTTTGGATTAATTAATTCAACAAGTAATTTTCACCAGTGGTCAAGCAGAAGCAGTGTCCTCGGCAGAAGGGAGTCAATATCAGTCTTAGGGACTTGGATATGCAAGGAATTTAAAGGGGAGGTATCATGAAAAATAATATGTAGTTTAGGGCTCATAGTGTGGGTGATTTTAGCGATGAGAGATGAGGTGTTATTCATGTGATGGAAGGAGACATGTCAACCATAATTGAACAACCCATAATACTATTGATAGGGAGACTGTGGATAGACCACCAAGGCAGAGATAGTGATAGGAGAGTATGTATTAGTAGGGTAACAGATGTGGAAGTTGGTCTGGGAGGGATGTTGGAGGTGGTTGACGTTTTCAAACATTTCCACCACCACACATCAGTGGTCCACATCAAGCTCAGTGATCATGAGGACATGGTATGGGAAAACAACATGATGTCAAGTCATATGAAACAAGGGTTCGATTAATGATTTAACGTATGATCTCTATATTTTATAATTTAGTTTCCATATTTATATACATAAGGGCTAGTCATTTTTTCCTGAAATGAATATTGTTAGATATTCTAATATTCTTGTTTAATCGTTGACTCCACCATCATGCTTAGAAACTCCCACTAGTGGAGACCCAATGATCACACACTTGTTCTGAAAGTGTGACCTGACTCATGGAGGTGATAATTTCAATTGCGATATCTGGTTAGTGGTGTCGAGGCCTTATGAAGTCTTTCGAATGTATAGACTAGTTATCCACAGTTCAGGCTCATATTTTCTGTTTTAGGTGAAGAGTGCAGTTTTTCCATCATTTTGGAAAAAGGTTTTCCTTGTTGGTGAAAAGGAATTCTAGGAAGAATATTATGGACTCAGAATTATGAGGGTATAGGTGATTACACATCAATTGTTCAGGATAACCCTAGTTTTAGTGGATGTTATAAGTCCATAGTTTTCTGTAGTGGTTCCAGAGTTGCAGTCGATTCTGTGATCTTTAAGGTAATGCATTCATGGGAGCCTCCCAAAATTGTTACCGAGGTGAAATGTTTCCTTGAATTTTATGGTAACTATATAAGGGTTGTACCTAGCTTATAAATAGTGTAATCACCATTGAAATATTTACATGATAGGAGTATCATTTCATATGGACAAAAATGTTATACAACAACTTTCAATAGCTGAGGTAGAGGATAATGAGTGATTCCATAATTATATTAATAGATGAAGGAATTGATTCTGTGGTGTTTTATGATGAATTAGGGACTAGGATTGGTTGTTTTAGGATGTCAAGGAAAGCAGTGACTACCTATGGTTCACACCATTTGATCCCACACAAGCATAACTATGTGACATATGATCTAGAGTTAGCAGCGATAGTATTTAGATTGAAGATGTAGTGACACTACCATATGTGAAAGTGGATTATCATCTACACAAATAAAAAGATTCTCAAGAATATCTTCTCTTAGAAGGATTTGAACTAGAGGCATAGTCATTGTATAGTGTTCCTCAATGAATGTAACTTTGAAATTTTCTATACTCATGGGAAGGGGAACACGTTGACATATTCTCTTAATACAAGATCTAATTTTAGTACCTGAATGAGGCATTAGAGTAGTAGGCCTAATTGTTGTTATCTATTATTTATGAATATATAGAATCACACATGTAGTCACTGGTTGTCACCCCTAAAATCTTACAAGAAGTTAGGGAGGCACAACGTGGGGATACTAACTGCAACACCATACATTCTCATATATCAACAGGACATACTCATGATGAATATTCAAAACGTTGGGAGTACATTTTAGAAACACAAGCTTGACATACATGGACATTACATTACTTTTGAGGAGTACTTAATACATAACAAAAACAAACATCAAAGGATCGAAATAGTTTATTGTCATTGGAAACTCAGAACATAATCTTCTAATAATGGTGAAAGATCTTCAACATCTCCCATAATGATATTCAACTTTTTTTTCTTACCATAAACCTTTCTTAATATCCTAGGGAAAAGAAAACATAAAAAGGTTGAGCTCAAATTCCATTTAAGGGCATACATGGAGAACATAAAACAAACCATAAACATTTTAACGTAAAAACATGAACATGACATAAATCTCAGCGGTACATAAGGCATATATCATAAAAGAACATTAATCATAATTAAAAATCATGGGAATAAAACATGTAATTTTGGAAACCATTACGCACATGATATTATTTCCATAGTAACCAAGTCATTGCTTTCTAGACCATCATAGTGGACAAAGTCCATTACTGAAACGAGATTACTTGTCGTTCCAGCCCTGTATTACTGAACCAGATTCACATGACATTCTAGCCATGTCTATATCATTAGATATAAATCATTAACCAATGAATTAGAGGGAGATATAGGTCCCAACCATCTCTTAACGAAATCATTATTTCGTGTGCCATAAAATCATAAATCATACATCATAGCATAACCCATGTATGAAAATGGGATTCTAAAACATGAGGACATCATAACATAATCCATATAAAAATTGGATATAATTTCATCATAATAAAAATAAAACCACGTAAATAATAGATACAATATACTTGAAACATAAACATATTAAATAATGTCCTTTTATATGGAAAATAGTTTTTATAAAACAATTGAAATGAATTCTTGAAGAAAATATCATTTATTCTTAAAAATCATTTTCTTTTCACAAAAGTCCATGAAATTTTTAAAGAAAAGTATTTTGCTAAAAATAATTATGAAATATTATAGATTAAGATTCATGAAAATAAGGTGTTATGAAACCATAAAAATCAGCTCATGCCATATATGATAAAAAAATTCTCCTCGTACTTTTGTCTGAAAAGTCAAAAAGTACCTCGTATGGTAAACAAAAGAAATATTCCTTCCATACCTTGTGGTAAAAGTCAAAAAGGGTAAAAATGACTTTAAACATACATGGAAGAATAGTAATTATTTTATGAAAAAATTTCGAGAAAACATGGACATGGATGATAAATATAACCCCTGTAAATACTTACGAATAAACAATCTCAGATAAGAACGAGATTGGAATAATTGTCCCTTTCCTTTTATGATAGGTGTAATCATACACGTCATAAAATAAAGAAAATTACATGAATATTTACATATCATATCCTTCATAATAAAAATCATAAAACATTCATAGGAACTATAAACAACAAACAAAGGAAATAAATGGTGATTAAGGCATTTGTCTCACACAAATAAAAGTGAGACAAAATAATCCATTACCTTAGGTCCAATTTCTTCTGTATGTTTCCAAATATCTTTTATATTGGGATTAAAAATATTATTAACTTGTAATAGAATCATAATAATATTTATGATATCATATATGATTTATATAGGACTTTATATTACCAGTTTTTTGTAAATTCCATTTTAAGGCTTCATTTTGGGTAAAATCTTTTCATTTATCGTACATATTTCGACTTGTTGTTCTTGATATTATTATTTATATCCTAATATAATTAATTCCATAATTTAATACATGATTTATATATACTATATATTTTGCATATAAATATATATATGAAAGATCGATATATGGAATGAAATACACCATTCATGGAGACAGTAGACCGTTTGTACGCATGAATAATATTTTCATTTCCCTATTGAATTGAATGGAATTAAGTAAATGAAAAATATATGTATATAGACACAGTATCATTATTATGTCATATATTTCTTGATTATTTATTATATATATGTTATAATCACTCTTGAATGGTTAACATGGATAAAGAATCCCATCACGTTCGTGGAGACGGTAGTCCGTACGTACGCAAGAGCGAAAATATCATTCTTTTGATATTAAAATCATATATAATTGGATGGTATATCATATATACAGAATCATAATAATTTTATATTTGTTATTTATATCATTTATACTCATTATTATACCCATCCAAATGTTGAAATTTTTGAATGAAAAACTACACCATGACGTGGAGACGTTAAGCCGTACGTACGAACGTGTGGTGACATTTTCATTCATAGGATGTATAAAATAACTAATATTGTTGTAACATTTATACAATAAAATCATAGTATATATAATATACTAGATTTATTATATCATAATGGAAACATCAATGAAGGAGGAAGTTGAAGAAGAATGGAATTTGAAATAGGTGGTGAGATATATACCTCTTCTTTGGGTTCATCCTATTGATTTGATCACAAGGGCTCTATTGGTTGGATTTCTGACTAAAGTAAGGCCTTTAAGAAGAATGGAGGATAGTGGAGAGGGTATTTTGGTAGGGTTTGGCTGATCCAAATGTTTGGGAGGAGTTAATGTGAGAGAAGAGAGAGTTCCCTTTTATAAGAGAGGTGAGGGGCACCTTAGGAAAATATTCAAATGTTATTTTATAATAAAGTCATATTTAGTTTATAATGGATCCAAAGTGACTTATTTATAGGATAGGGTGGGTATGGGTCGAAATAATTTCAAAAAATATATTTTAGATAGGTTTGTGTCACTATATTAACCTTATCGTTTATATTTAACTCTTAGTTAAATAGTTTGACATTTACCTTGTCTCTTTGTATTTTTATATGATATGGTTAATAAACTTACTATAATAAGGCAAACAAACCCCAAGTGTTTAATTATTAATATATATAACATTATCTAAGTCATTTGGCTAAGCCTTAGATATTTAGGAATAGAATATTAATTAATAATATAATATTTGTTTTAAAAACTCTTTTATGTCAATTTTTACAGTATTTGGTAATTGATTTTTGTGAAAATCATAACAGCAAGATTAGTTAGAAAAAGTTAATTAAATCAATACTAACATGTCATATTAACCTAGAAAATTAGTGTAATTCATAAAAATTCTAAAATTACATTTATTTGGGTATTTAAATATCAATTATGATAATATTTTCTTAATAAGGTAATTGCTGCATCATCATTGTGTCATAAATAAATTAAATTATTTAATGTCTAAAAATACTAAATAAAATACCATTATTTAGTAAGTCTTTTTAGATTTATAATGATTTTTTATAGTAGAATTTATATTCTTTTTAACCCTATATTAAAAGTGCTTTAGTTATTAAACATTGATTTTAGCTCTTTTAACTCTTCTTTGAATTATATAATAATAAATGTCCTAATCAAATCCAGGTGGACCTAAACTATCATATTTTATTCCTACAGTTGTTTTTGGTCGAATTAATCTTATACAATAGAATTAGGACATGTGTTTGGGTAGTAATAATATCATTTTTACTCGTAATTACCCTATTTACTTTTAACCGTGGTAAATAAACACTACCACAAAAACAGTTTTTCCTGTAGCCAACCTTTATGAATGCTTTTTTTAGCACGGATAAAAGGACCCCAATTATCAGTTATTTTTTAGTAGCACTGATAAAGGGTCGAATTCAAAAAAAAAATAACAAAAAATTATATATTAATATAAAAATATAAAAATATATATATATTTATATACAAATAATATATAATTTATAAATATATTTTAGATAAGATTAAATATACATTTACGCTTAATATACTTAATATATAAGATATTTAGTTAAAATGTATTATAAAAAAATTAAAAAATATTTTTAATTAATTACTTGATTATTAATATGGAGTAATATTTATTTAATAAAAATTTGAAGAATAAAAAAAGATCCAAAATATGTTGAAAACAAAACTCGATCTTCAAACGACCATAAATTTTGATCAGGGTGTCTGTTTGAGATCTACCACATATCAAATCGAAGCCTACGACGAGATCTAGACCTGTGTGACAAAAGATATCCCCAGTCATGGTTTTTTCACAGTCAATAAAGGCCTATAAGGCCTCTAAAACTATGTTTTTAGTCGAGGTACCCCGATTTTTTAACATTTTGTTGATTTTCAGCCTCATTTAAGGGAAAATTATTGGCTTTTTTTTTGTTGGGGACTGAATTTATTCTAAGGTATTACATTCTTATTGATATTATGTATTTGAAATTTTATTGTTTTTTATAATGCATTGCAACTTATAATCAAATATAAAACTATATGTACGTATTTTTTATATATTCACACCTAAAATTTTAATTTTTTAAATAAATAATTAAACATATTTACATATAAAATATATTAGCGTATTCTAAATAATAACTAATATCCATTTTATTTAAAATACAAATATATGAATATTTATATAACTATATATTAATCTAACTATATATATATATATTAATATAACTTCATATATATATATTGATATAACAATAAATATATATATTAATAATACTTTTAATATATATATTAATATAACTATATATATATTAATATAACTATATATATATATATCATATAAATATATCAATATAACTATATATATATTAATATAACTACATATTATGTTTTGAATCTTAGTTAAAATAATGGCCAATCCACTAAATGCCAAAATTTCAATTTCTCAGGGATTTATACATTGTATTGAAAACACGGGTCATTACAACCTCCCCCCTTAGATCTTATCATCCATGAGAAGCCTTTAGAAACAATGAAAATATCACTTGACCTATAGGGGTCCTGAAGTCTCATTCAAATGGTCACATTGATTTTCCAATATATAAATATTTATATACCATTTACATATAAAATATATTAGCTTTATCTAAACAATAACTAATATCCATTTTATTTAAAATACCAATATATAAATATTTATATACCTATATATTAATCTGACTGTATAGATATATATATTAATACAACAACATATATATATAAATATAACTATAAATTTATATATTAATATCACTATAAATATATATATTAATATATATATATATATATTAATATAATAATATATATATATATATTAATATAACTATATATATAAATATAACTATATATATATTAATATAACTATATATACATATTAATATAAATATGTATTTATATACGAATAAATATAACCTAATATATATATAAATAAATATAAATATCATTAATAAGATAAAAAATCAATATAAGGGAGTGGCAAAGGTTTCAGGCGTGAATGGGGGAGGTATCGAGATCATATCAGGGTGGAAGCAGGGTACCGCGCATGGGTGAATTTGGGGTCTAGTGCTGATAAAGGGTGGAGGGGTGCGTGCAGGAGCTGGAGGGGGCGGAAAAGCGCTGTAAAAGCGGGGATCAAGCGCTATAAAAGCCCCCCGATTGGTAGGATTTTTTTAATTTTTTTAATTTTTTTAACTTTTATCAGCGCTAAAACAAAGCGCTGATAAAAGGGGTCCTTTATTAGTTCTAAAACGAAAGCGATGATAAAGGACCATTTTATCAGCGCTTTGTTTTAGCGTAGATAATGGACACCTTTTATCTGTGCTTTTATTTAGCATTGATAAAAGGGGTCTTTATCATTTTTTTTAGAGAACTGATAAAGGGGAACCCCCCTTTATCTTCACTGGCTTTAAGAGCGCTTTTCTAGCACTGTTAAAGGCCATTTTTAGCGCTGATAAATGGGGTATTTATAGTAGTGAATAGTTTAATGTTAATATTCACCAAAAATTACTTTCATCTCATTAAACCACACATTACTTACTAATATCAACCGTGTCTCATGGATTTTTAAAATTCAACTCAATGAAGCGGTAACATTATGTTTTATGTATATTTGCAAATTCTTCTAGGAGGTGGGTAAGAGACGGTAAAAAGTTTAATAAAATGTTTATATATCTAAAATTATTATAAAATGACT
This sequence comes from Viscum album, assembly GCA_963277665.1. NCBI lineage: Eukaryota > Viridiplantae > Streptophyta > Magnoliopsida > Santalales > Viscaceae > Viscum > Viscum album. The sequence continues at coordinate 286,438,648 of OY728134.1, forward strand.
CTAATTAATTACATTGAACATATATATATTATGTATCTATTTTTACCTAAAATAATATTAAATAAAATAAATAAATATTTAAATAAAAATTCAGTTATTAAATAGTAACTAAGGGTTTTCACTATTCATCAAAAATTGAATGTCTTCAGAAAAATATCAAAAAATCACCCTAAACTAATTTTTATATTCCAAATCCAAAAATAAATTCCATATTCAATGATAAAATGTATAAAATTTCAAAAAGTGGGTATTACTGTTCATAACGGCTAGTTCATAATAATATTATAATAATTTCTCTTTTAGTGAAACTCGGTATTGCGTACAACACACGCTATCAAGGAAGGTTTCGTTGGTGTGCAACAAAAACCTAGAATATTGTTTGTGTATATTGCAAGCTAATCTTGGTGTAGTGTACAACACAAGACATCAATGAAAATAAAAAGAATATTTCTCATAAAATCTCGGGGTGTTACATTCTACCCCTTTAAAATGAATTTATCCTTCGAAATTTTTCGGGGTTATAAATCATTTATTACTTGTATGTTTCTTTCATAGAAACCCACATTGTATAATGAAATAATAAAACATAATTTTGAAAAGTAAAGTAGGAAATGTAACAGTTACCCAAATTAACTCATCAATGCGTTTCCACATAGAAGAACATAGGTGAAAATATAGATATGTAATAGAAATCTAACCATAAAGTTCTGATGGAGAGTGGTAGAGAACATGGCTATGAAAAATCCAACTATCAAAAAGCCATAAATTTTTGATGTTCTATCATACCATATGATTCATTAGATATGAGGGTACTAGGACAACATTTTTGGGTTTCACAATCATTTCCCTAATGATGATAAATTTTTGAACAAGGAGAAATACTTATTTGTTTTCAATGTAATGTTATCATTGGTCATTCCATGAACAATTTCCACTTCATCTCTTATTGAAAGAAATGAAGTTGAATTTGTCATTTTGAAATGTTATCAGATCATGTGAAAGAATTATGGGTCATTCTATCTATCTTTATCACAAAAATATTAGCACAATTTATTAAATATACATAAGTCTATCTATGCCGGGAATAATGGAATATGGTTCCTAAAATGTACTTATACTTCATATATCAAATTAGTTAAAAAATTAAAACTAATTTATAATGACCAGGGACATCCTGTAGGATAGTGGTAGGTGATAAAGGCATGTCGCCCTTCGGTTGTGGGTTCGATTCCCATAGCCTTGTCCGACGTGATGGGTTGTCGCCCATCCTATGAGTTTTACTTTTTCTAAATCAATACTTATTTTAACCTAACAAAAAGTTCTAACCTTAAATAATACTACATGATGTCCAAAATAGTCCATTCCAATCTTTATGATTATGCAAAAAACATCTATCCAATCTCATAGTATAAATAAAATGATTACTAGAAAGGACATCTACAAAGAATTGAATACAATCATTTATCGCCCGTATATCATAATATATATATATTGTTGGTCACATTCTAAACATGTGAATTCCTTAATCATGTATTCTCTTGAAATACGAGTTACCATAGAACATTTGTGAAAACATGAATTCTGTCAAATGTTAACTATTTCCACTTACCACAATCCCAAAAATTTAATATACTCAAACCATGATATCACTTTGTCCTTATATTAGTCATGATCTCATGAATTCTTTCACGCATATTATTTTCTCCTTATCTGTTCATTATGCGCATATCATCTGCTTTCCAAAAAAAATTCAATCACTTTTCATGGTTACCGATACCATTTAAAAAATACTTTCAACTAATCAATGGAATAAAATAGTGTAAAAATACTTATATTTTTATTTATTCCATGGTACCATATATTATTCTTGATAAACATTCAATCATTCGACTACTTTCTTAAAAAACTGTCTGAGCTTCATCATTTTATTCCTTAACACTTCTTTCATATTATATATCATTTGTAGTCTCTTCATCAGAATCCACATAAACACTACCCATACCACCATGTTGATTATCTTCATTATATTTTCCCTTAGGGAATTGGTATTCATAATTCCTGTACATTCCACATTTAAAACATTGAATCGTTGTTGATTTCTTCGAAATACCATTATCCATGTCCTTTGTGTAACCAAACCTTTTCCTTTGTAATTAATAGCTTTGTATCCTTATTTTCCACACCCAAAGCATCTTCCAGTTCCTTTTAAACCATCTCCTTGATGCCTCTTCCCACATGATTTACTTGAGGGAAATTTAACTTTCTTTCTTCTATGATCATCGTGAAACTCCATCTTTCTCTTATTAGATGAGTCAGGAAAATTACCAAAGATGATAGTATTGATCATATTATGAGATTTCTAATTAGGAATTATAACTATGTTTCACCTTCCGAATCCCGTTTCATTTGGTTTCTCAGGAAGAATATCATTCCATTGTCCATCATATTCTCTATTAACATGAATCTTCGTGTTTCCAACTATTCTCTAAAACCCAAAAAAGAATAGTGTGAGAGGAAAAAAGCATGCGAGGAAAACAACATAATAAAGGGGGAGTACCTTCAATATCTAAAATCTTATGATTTATTATTATATAGTTACCATAAATCTAGGACTATAACCTATACATATACTTAACCTTAAGGATATCCCTAGACATACCTTATAAATATCCTTAGGGATCTCAATAATGCTTTCGCATCCTAGTTTCTAAAGTTTCATTAAAACTTTCCATTGATACCAACTGTAGAAACCCAAGATTAATGTACATTGACATTACATTATATTTGTGGAATACTTAATACATAACAAAAACAAACACCCAAGGACCGAAATAATTTAGTCTATTTGGAAACTCGGAACATAATATTCTAATCATTGTGAAAGATCTTCAATATCTCCCATAAATATCTTTTCCATTTCTTTTCTTACCTAAAAACTTTCTTGATATCCTGGGGAAAATAAAACATAAAATGGGTTAGCTCAAATTCTCAGTAAGGGAAAACATGGAGAACATAAAACAACCCATAAACATTTTACCGTAAAAACATGAACATGACCTAAATCATAGAAGTGCATAAGGAATATATCATAATGAAACATTAATCATGATAAATTAGCATGGGTATAAAACATGTAATACTAAAAAACCATTAAGCACATGATATGATTTCCATAGTTTCCAAGGCATTGCTGCCAAGACCATCATAGTGGACAAAGTCCATTACTGAACCGAGATTATTTGCCGTTCCCTCCCTGTATTACTGAACCAGATTCAGTTGTCATTCAAGACATTTCTATCTCATGAGATATAAATCTTTACCAAATTCATTGGAGGGAGATATAGGTTCCACCCATCTCATAATGAAATAATTCTTTCATGTTCCACAAAATCATAAATCATACATCATAGCATAACCCATGTAATAGAAATGGATTCTAAAACATCATTCCATCATATCATAATCCATATAAAAAATGGATATCATTTCATCATAAGAAAAATCAAACCATGTAAATAATAGAGACATTATAATTGAAACATAAACATAATAATTAATTTCATTTTATATGGAAAATAATTTTGATAAAACACTTGAAATGAATTCTTGGGGAAAATATCATTTCTTGTTAAAAATCATTTTCGTTTCACAAAATTCCATGCAATTTTAAAATAAAAGGATTTTTTTAAAAATAATAATGAAATATTTTAGAGGAATATTCATGAAAATAAGGCGCTATGAAACCGTAAAAATCTATTCACGCTGTATAAGTTAAAAAACATTCTCCTCGTACTTTTTCTGGAAAAGTCAAAAAGTACCTCGTATAGTAATAAAAAAGAAGATTCCTTCCATACCATGTGGTAAAAGTCAAAAAAGGGTAAATATGACTTTAAAAATACGTGGAACAATAGTAATTATTTTATTACAATATTTTGAGAAAACATGGACATGGATGATAAACATAAACCTAGCAAATACATACGAATAAACAATCTCGGATAAGAACGAGATTGGAATAATTATACCTTATCTTTTATGATCAATGGAATCATAATTTTCATAAAATAAATAAAATTACATGAATATTGAAATATCATATCCTTCATAATATAAATCATAAAACATTCATTGGAAGTATTAACTCCATACAATGGAAATAAATGGTGATTAAGGCATATGTCTCCCAGAAATAAACGTGAGATAAAATAATCCCTTATCGTAGGTCCAATTTCTTCTTTATGTGTCCGAAACTCCTGTATAGTGGGTTTAAACATATTATTAACTTTTAACATAATCATAATAATATTTATGATATCATATATGATTCACTTAGGACTTTATATTACCCATTCTTTTGTAAATTCCATGTTAAAGAAGCATTTTGGGTATAATCGTTTCATTTATCGTACGTGTTTCGACTTGTTTTTCATGATATTATTATTTAAATCCGGATTTAAGAAATTCCAGAATTTAAAACATGATTTATATATAATAAATATTTTTCATATAGATATATATATGATAGATCGAAAAATGGAATGAAATACACCGTTCATGGAGAAGGTAGCTCGTACGTACGCATGAACGCTGTTTTCTTTTCCCTATTGAATTGAATGGAATTAAGTAATTGAAAAATATATGTACATAAATCCAGTATCATTATTATGTCATATATTTCACTATTATTTATTATATATACGTTATAATCAATTTTGAATGGTTAACATGAAGAATGAATAACATCGCGTTCGTAGAGACGGTAGTCCTTACATACGCACGAGCGACAATATCATTATTTTTATATTAAAATTATAAATAATTGGATGGTAAATCATATATAAAGAATAATAATAATGTTATATTTATTATTCATATCATTTATACTCATTATTATACCCTTAAAAATGATGAAATGTTTGAATAACAAACTACACCATGATGTGGAGACAATAAGCTGTACGTACGCATGTGTGGTGACTTTTTCATTCATATGATGTATAAAAAAAATATGGTCATACCATTTATATAATAACATCACAATATATATAAGATACTGGAATTATTATTTTAGAATGGAAAAATCAATGAAGGATGAAGTGAAAGAATAAAGGAACTTGAAATATGTGGTGAGATATTTACCTCTTCTTGGGGTCTTCCTTTTGATTTGATCACAAGGGATCCATAGGATAGATTTCAGACTAATGGAAGACCTCTAGGATGAAGGGAGTATAGTTTAGAGGGTATTTGGGAAGGGTTTTGCTGATCCAAATGTCTTGGTAGGAGTGAATGTGAGAGAAGAGGGAGAGCCCTTTTATAAGAGAGATGAGGCGCACCTTTGAAAAAATATAAAATATTATTTTATAATAAAGTCATATTCGGTTTATAATGGCTCCAAAGTGACTTATTTCTCATCTAGGGTGGTTATGGGTCAAAATAAGTTCAACAAATAGATTTTATATGGGTTTGGGTCACTATATTAACCTTATCATTTACATTTAACTCTTAGTTAAATAGTTTGACATTTACCATGTCTCTTTGTATTTTTATATTATATAGTTAATAAACATTCCATAACAAGATAATCGAACCCCAAGTGGTTAATTATTAATACATATAACCATATATAAGTCATTTCGTCAAACCATATATTTTTTGGAATAGAATATCAATTAATAATAAAATATTTGTTTTGAAAACACTTTTATGTCAATTTTTCCAGTATTTGGTAATTAATTTTTGTGAAAATCATAACAGAATGATTAGTTTGAAATAGTCAATTAAATAAATAATAACATCTCATATAAACCTATAAAATTAGTGTAATTCATAAAAAGTCTCAAGTTACATTTATTTGGGTATTTATAATATCAATTATGTTAATATTTCATTAATAAGGTTATTACTGCATCATCATTGTGTCATAAATAAATTAAATTATTTAATGTATAAAAATTAGAAATCAAATACCATTATGTAGGAGATATTTTTAGATTTATAATTAATATTTATAGTGGAATTTATATTGTGTTTAACCCTATATTAAAAGTGTTTTAGTTATTAAACATTGATTTTAACTCTTTTAACTCTTATTTGAATTAAATAATAATAAATGTCCTAATCTAATCCAAGTAGACCTAAATGGTCATATTTTCTTCCTGAGGTTGTTTTTGATCGAATTAAACTTATCCAATAGAATTAGGACATGTGTTAGGGTAAAAATTATATCATTTTTAACCTGAATTACCCAATTTACTTTTAACTGTGGTAAATAAAAGATAAAAGTTACTATTCATCAAAAAATATTTTCATCTCATTGAACCGCATTTTACTTAATGATATCAAGTATTTGTCTTGGTAAATTCAACTCATAGAAGGAGTAAAATTATGTTTTATGTAAATTTGCAAATGCTCCTAAGAGGAGGGTAAAAGACGGTAAAAAGTTCAAAAAATGATTATATATCTAAAATTATTATAAACTGACTCTAATGAATTACATTGAACTTATATATATATATATATTATTGATCAATATTGACCTAAAATAAATTTAAATAAAATAAATAATTATTTAAATAAAAAGTCGGGTTTTAAATAGTAACTCAGTATTTTCACTATTCATCTAAAATTGAATGTTTTTAGAAAAATAACAAAAATTCACCCTAAGCTAATTTCAATATTCAAAATCCAAAAATGAAGTCCATTTTTAAAGTTTAAATTTATAAAATTTCAAGAAGTGGGTATTACTATTAATAATGGCTAGTTCATAGTTATATTATAATAATATATCATTTAGTGAAACTCAGTATTGCGTATAACACATGCAATCAAGGAAGGATGCTTTGGCGTGCAACACAAGCCTAGAATAGTGTTTTCATATACTGCAATATAATCTTTGCGTAGCGTACAAAATGAGACATCAATTAAATTAAAAACAATATTTCTCATAAAATCTTTGGGTGTTACACACATTGAACTTTTCAGAGGATTCATGGTAGTACAAGTGGTGTAGAAGGTCTAGGTTTTAAGGGATTTCCATACATACCCTTTGGAAGTACATCTATGTGAGGTGAAGATATACCAGGACCTCCAACACTAGTTTTCTTTCTAGAGATTATGAAATGAGTTGCATGGTTTATTTATCGATGCCATAATTATCATCAAGTGATGGATGACCACCAGGTTCTAGCATGTTTAGCTCAACACCTTGATTTACCAAAATTCAAGTGTAATGGGTTATTGATGGAATTCGTGATGGCTTTACCACATACATCATGGGGACATGATGACATGTGGGTGATCATTGAATGACTCGCCTAGTCATCCAAATTTCTTTTATATCCAAGAATGGAGTCCATTAGATAGACTGGGACACCTCTATGTTCAAGAGTAATTTCAAATCCTAGTAGTTACATGAATATTTTTCTAGTCGTGATTCTATCATTAAATCCCTATTGTGGAAGGTGATGATGTTTTCATTCCGGTTTCACCTCAATAAGGATTATATAAATTTGGTCTCATAGGAAATCTATGTCTTAGGTTCATCGGCCCATTCTAGATACACTATAGAGTTAGTGATGTGATGTACCACATGGATATACATCCACATTTAGACTAGGAAGATGATGTCTTCGACAGATTAAAACTGAGGAGGTACATGCATGACCCATCTACCATCACAGACTGGGATGAGATGGACATCATGGATAGAGTGATGTTTTATGAGTACCTATTAGAGGTCAAGTATAATCACAAGAGAATCCTTTGTGGGAAGTTGATTCCATTGGTTTATTTCTGGTGGTAGCACGGGAATCCCTAGGATAAATCATTCGAGTGAGAGACTCAGATTCATGCTCAGTTCCCTCATTTGGCTGTGTAGCCCTTGATTTTTCTTTTTACAGAAACAAAGCATCATGGTGTGGATAACTTAACATATAATATTTTCTATTTATTACTTTTTGATATTATATGTATTGATTTCATGACCATGAACTGAGACAATATGTCATTCAAAGGCTCAGTGTTCCTAGAAGAAATGTTCAAAAAATATTAAAATATTCGATAGCACACACGCACTATGTTTATGAAACCCTGGAAGAACACCCGAATGTGTTCCTATTTCAGAATAATATGGCAAAATTTAATTCAAAACAATTTATTTACCCTATGAGTGAGATAGAATTTTTCAGTGCTTGTCATTGATAGAAATCTCACCAAGTACATAACTGTAAATAAAATAACTAAATTATATTATTCTAAATTTAAATCATAATAACTCATGAACATGGACAAATATTGGATACTAAATAACATCATTATGTTTGTAATGTAATGTTTTTCCTAGATTTCATATAACTTTGGTTTGTGTGGGCTTCTTGTTAAATGTTGTCATGGGCATGGTAATGAATAAAATTATTTCATAATTTTTTTCCATTTTGCTGGTTAAGCTATAATTTAATCTATGAATATATTTTTTTCAAGGAAATCTAGGGTTATCTGCACCACCCTAGAGATTCTTGAGGATATATAGAGATAACCTTAATGAAACATCTCAGGAAAATGGTAGTGTATCATTGTTTGATCAATCGACAAAACCTTAAATTCTACAATTCAAGGATTTAAAAAAAATGATGAAACAAATTCATTCTTCATCAACGACTGGTCAAAAATGATGTAGTTTATTTGTTTAAATCATTTAATTTCCTCGTTCGTAATTAATAATTTTAACTAGAACCAATTTTCAAACAAACTATTTCAAGAAACATGTGTATTGCGAGAAGGGATTAATTTTATTGGGATATATATGATGAATTTCCATTAGTTTATCTATTGATGGTTTTCTATTTTTATTCTAATGTAGAAAACCCATGATTGACATGAACATAGATCCAGGTTTGTTCCTCTTTACTGATAGAACTTTCCTCCACCACAATTTCACATTTCACAATGGGTGTTTTACGTAAGATCAAGGTTCGACACACCCCGATCAATGGATCATTGTATAACCGTGTCATAGTGAAATGATCTGATATCAAAGATCTGGAATTGATATAACATGACATATGTGAGACATCAGTGATGGAGAAATTCAGATGATAGTTGATTAAAAAATATGCATCCTTCAATTAATAATGAAGAATGAATATTTGATTAGTTTTACTAGGACATCGGTAGAATGGAAATATTGTTTGATGATGGTGTGTAATGGATGATCCCAAATCAATGATTATTTAAGGTTTCAAGTATCTTCGGATTCGTAGAGGCTTGTGGAAGAAGTGGAGGTGGCAGCCGGTGTTAGTGGAGAAGCCGGATGGGCTAGTTGGCTCAATGATGGGCAGACTGGGCCGACCATTGGGTAAAGCATGTAGTTTGGGTCAGTTTAGCAGTCTAGGCCATGATAGTGGGCTGAACAGAACCTAAGTCAGTTCCAAAGAATCCAATCATAGACGGTTATGGACAAACGTGGCGAGCGACTACACAGGTCGCTACAGCGCTTTGACATCTTGAGCTATCACTGGGCACTATCACCCACTACAATTGTCGACCATGATGGTCAACCATATCAGCTGGTTAGTCATTCAAGATGGAATGACCATGATGTTCACCCCCTAGAGGCTAGTCAGTGTGGTATGTCGATGACTACATAATTGAACTATGGGTAGAGGTATACCTACCAAGGCAGTATGTCCACAGTCCCCTGACATGTTTCATAATGTTTTGTTCAAATGCTAATAACCCATAAACATAGCATCCAATCGATGACATGTTGGAAACATTTCAAGCCTAGCATTGAGATGATAATTTTAAAAAGAAAAATTGTAACATGTGTGTCTCTACCAACCATGTATACCCTTCAACACTCTGTATATATGGAGACTACATGATGTGTGAGGCTCTACCATAATGGAAAACATGTGATAGTTGGACAGGCTGTGTAATCCATTGAATACTGTTTGAGGATCTTCGTTTTCCATTATTGGACTAGTATAGGTCAATTGAGTTAACATGGTCCTTTCCACGATTGTTTAGTATGAAATTACATCCACATCACTAGATTGTAATCCCCTATTGAGGGAGAGTCTTAGATATAGTATGTTATCCCTCCCTAATACTAGAGTGAAAGCCTATGTCACCCCTAGTGGAGTCTTCGGTATCAGGTAACCTCCGTTTGTAGGGTGCTAATCCTCAATCTAGTAAACCTCATCCGTATGGTTTATGGAATTTCATGGTTACTTATAGGAATGATCCTATAAATTGGGGGTTAAACTATATTTGGTACATGTTATCCCCATGTGATTCTAGGTGCAATTTGTTGTTCCCCCTGACCAATTCTAGGTGTGACCCCCAAACTATGTATTTTAGTCTTCCTTGACCAATATTAACTCTTTAGTGAAGGCCCAATGAGCTAGACCTCTTTGTGAGTTTCTCTGAAAATATCATGTCTTGAGGATTGAGTATTGCCAAAATGAAAATGGTTCGAGCAAAATCTAAGATTGAAAATTTGTTATGATGGCCAGATGGAAGTTTGTCTCTCTTGAGTAAATCTAGATATTCTTGTTATATGTGTGATAGACCTATACTCATATAGAGATGATTGTACCTATCTTTTTGGTATTACATTGTGGTATTCCTTTGTGGAATTCATTTTTGGTATTCCTTTTTGATATTTCTTTATGGTTTTAGGGTTTCTTACTAATAATTTATAAACTCACCCTAGTACATGCTTTTCCCACATGTGTTATCATCTATAGAGGGTCAAGGATTTGGATTGAGTCATTGGTGGACTAGGACCAGAGGTGGCATTGTGAGATGGAACACACTGATTTTTGTTATGTGGATATTAAACTACAGTATCTGTACCTTTTTATCCAGGATGTACTTGTGTTATAGACTCTTTGTGGTGGGCTTGTAATCGACCCTATTCACGTTCCAGTATATTTACTATCATACTATGTTGTGAGATATTAGTGGTATCCATGCATTTTCTTCTTAGTAGTTTTTACATTCATCATTGTTTTTATAGAGATTTGTGTGTGTGTGTTTACAGTTTTACAGGCTAATTCATCACATTTGTGTGATATTTCTACATAGTGCAAGTCACTAGCCCCTAGCCTATTAGAGGAGGGCTTGTGGTAGTAATATCATGGGCCCCTCTAGGATGGGTCGTGACATCTCATATACATAGCGCAAGATGATTATTCCTAAAACAAAGAAGAAATCTATAGGGAAACTAGTCCCTCAGAATAGGGAGTTCAACCCTCTCATTCAAACTATCCTTCAAGGATCCAGAACAAGGCACTCATCATTCTCAAGAAAATAAGAAGCCTATACCCAAAAAATAAACTTTATTATAATGATTTCTCTTATTAAATATTTATTTAACAAGATTATTTATTAAATGGTTCACTCTATTGGAAACCAAAGTAATCATTCTATAACAATCTAAAAAAGCAAACACATGCCATTAACATTTACTGAATTTTCAACAAGCATGTATAATTTCCATTCCCAATTAACATATCTTTTAAATTGTTATCACCAAGATTAAAAAGGATTAAAATTTTTTACCAATGAAATTAATAACATGTAAAATCATTTTAATTTACAGATGTGCAATGAATCAATATCACTATCATCAAATTACGTCAACAATTAGATTACGAAAATTCATCTTATTGTATTATTCAAAGGAAAAGTAATTAACTAATTCTGAAATTACTCCTTTAAGAATATCCAACAAGCAAATCCAATCATAAGAACTTGTTATAAAACATACAAAAATATATAACACTATCTAGAAAATCATCAGGACAACCACTATTAAAGTACAATGAATCAATTTGAACATCATGCAATAAAAAACAATTTATTAATTAAGTAAATTAATTTTTCTATCAATTGAATTTCCAAAATGGTGTAAATAAGGATAAATATTCAAGGTCACATAAATAAAATAGAATCTATGAATCCCCTACATAAAAATCTATAATTTTTCATTGCAAGAGAGTAGACCATGTCACAAATCTATAATCACCCCTCCAATAGGATGTACATCCATATGATGATTATATAGTACATCATCACTATAAATAATAAGATAAACCCCATTGGAATCATTTATGATGATCCAAAATTACATAAAAATGACAATGGAATTGAAAAGAGATCAAACTATGATAAACCACTAGAAAAAAAAGAAGGAACATAACATGGATAAACACGGGTCACTAAAAATAAGATGGAATCCTATAGATCAATACCTATAAATGGTGTCTCCAAAAATGTAACGGAGGTGTTGATTTCCACTAGAAAACAAGATATGGGTTTTAGGAACCGTCTTTCTACTGAAACAATTATTAAAAAACTCCAAAAGATATTTACATGGTGTGTAATCCATTTAAAAATTCTGTAAATTTAGGTCTTCAGTTCTGATTGAAAAAATATAAATTTTTTTGTTTAACCCAAATTATTTACTTTCTATGTAACACCCCATGAAATTTACTTAACTTGATGTGAACCACACTTACTCAACATTTAATGAGTACACATAATTTAATCTTCTAGATCCATCATTTTTAGAATATAGTACCTCTAGGATACATTCAAGACTCCATTTCTCTCCATGATTCTCAGAAACATGAAAAGGGTCAGTCTACTCACATATGATCCCTTATGATATGGAAACATCTTACTTAGGAATGTTGTGCAATTTATTACCTGAATATTATATTTTTCTATATAAAATACAATAGATAAATAATTTTGAAAAATATTAATAGTTTTAATTATATCTGTCTTTTTTTACCATGGAATAACTATATCTATAATAAAATATTATGTTATAAATTAATGTTTTTCAGTATATATTATTTAAACTCATTCATGATAATGATTTTTAATACATTTTATATATAATTATCAGAGTGACATCAGTATTTTTAATTATATTCCTCAATTTTTAATTTTATTTATTAATGATAAGTGTTTAATTTGGCCATATCATTCGTTTATGTGTTGTGTTCCCATTTTATTTGAGAAATACTTTCCTCTCCTTCCCACAACACCTCATTTCTTAATTTTATACACTTTGTTTTAGGATGTTGTATGAAACTATAATCCCATTGACTTATATTTTCCATTTTTTGATTTTCCATTATCCTATTCTTTGTATCATCCTATTTTGACAATGTATTCCCTAATCTCATATTATATTATTTTATTTTATGTGTATATTAACATTATTTTCAATGTGATAATAGGGGTGAAATATTTCCATAAAATGCGAATGGAAGGTTCCACACATATATGAGTGGGAATGATCGGCTTCTTCTTTCAACCTATATCTGAAATTAAGATTAACCCTATTTATTCATTACGTTATGATCCTATTCTATTAGAATTATAACATTCATCCCATGATATGACTATGTCTGTGAACTGAATGTGTTAAACACACCCCCTATGGGAATAATGAAATTGTTGGATAATTTCCAATAGAAATAGTTTGTGGATGATGTCTGATAGAGTTTTATATAAATTCTGATATTGTTATAACATGTTTGAACATATTTTTATCATGTATTATGATAATTATTGTGTTTCAATATGTTTGAAAATTTATTTGAATAATTATTAGACACATTTCATCAGATAATGAATCATATTGTTAGGGATTAATATATTATTATTTCATAATAATAATTTAATTAATATAATATATATTTTATATAATTATATTAATAAATTTTGAGAACCAAAACAAGTATCTTATATATAGTGATTTCATTATTACATTGTCATATGATAAAATTAATCACATCATGATGGACCATATAGTTTTTCAGTAATTGTAAATTATATACATACAATATTACTATTTCATGACCCATACACCGAGGCCCATGTCGTGACTATCCCAAGCCCACCATCCATATGCTAGGGGCTGGCGACTAGCACCAAAAGGCATATTCCCTAAAACCGGTAAGGCATTATATTTGTAACCTATAATCACACACGTCCAATCACACAACAAGATATGAACACATGTAAACTGTATAGTACAAAAGAGTGTGTACAGTAAGAAAAAGGGGCCAGAATACATGCCCAAATGGTAAGTACAAGAAAACTGAAAAGAAAAAGTAAACTAAAATAGCTCATGTGAACTCCCACAATTGGTCCTACCTGAAGTGTAGGTACAACTCTCTAACAGTCTTCTATGTGGTACGCATCATCTAATTTCCACCTCTAAGCTACCTCCAGTCCTAATAATCTCATCCTCAGTCAGCTATATCCATCGTCTACACAAAACATAACAAGGTGCATGCATATCCTGTGTAGGGGTGAGTATGATGATATTCAATAGTGACCCCAAGACCCTTGAAGGTCTCTAAAAATCCAAAAAGGATAATCCACAAGGCATGGAAACAATTTTCAACCCTACTTAAGTATTTTACCATACATATGTCTAGGTGATCAATTATACTCATCTCATTCATGAGGAGACACATGGCCCAACTCATTAGACCAAACCTCAACTATTCCACGAAGGAAAGAATACCATGATGGTAACACCACAAAGTTATCACCACGAAGGTAAGTACCATAAAGGTATTCCACACAAAAGAACACAACAAAGGTCTCACCGTGAAGGTAAGAACCACAAAATTAAATCCACACAGAAGAATACCTCAATGGTATCAACACGAAGGGAAGGACCACAAAGGTAAAGCCACACATAAGAATACCACCAAGGTATTACCACAAAGGTAAGGACCTCAAAGGTAAAGCCACAAAGAAGAATACCATAAAGGTAAAGACTCATCTCCCACCTTGTATAACTTATGTACGGTAACAAAGATGATTAGATGTAACTACTGAATCATATTACTCTGTTAAGAGGAAGACCCACATAGGATCCTATGTAATCAGACCCATATAGGATCTTAGTAGAACATACCCATGTAGGATCCTAGAGAAGTCCCACGTTGATTCCTAGAGCAGATCCATCTAGGACCCTCGAACACAGACCCACGTAGGATCCCAAAGCACAGACCCACGTATGATCCTAAAGCACATACCCACGTAGGATCTCTTTCTCATGTTACAGTGATCCAAAGGGTTCTTACACTAAGATCTCTTGATTCTAGGAGGGTATCCTTATCAAAAAACAGTTCTATATTCCAACTTCCACTAAGTCCCATGAAAAGTATCCCAATGGGCCGCCATGTAAAAAGGGTCTCAACGCAATAGATAGTGCGTCAATAGGATGCTTGGTCTGTAATTTATAGGCCTTTTAGTCTCGAGTACTAGGTTGGATTCATGTTCGATCCATTCTAGCCATAACATAACATTATCCAAAACTCAGGCTGTGTATTCCAAAAAGAACATATCTATACAAGGTATTTTTCACCATAGACGATTCATCAAATGGTTTCCCCAAAGTCATGTTATGGCCAAAAAGGTGAAAATGGTCGAAATTGGTCCTAGAATGGTCCGACCCAGCCTAGGCTGACCTGAACTAGTTCGGGTCAACCTGGCTCAATCCGTGTCCAGCACTGGGTCTGACCCCACCCACTGGGCGTCCCGCTCGGCTCGCTGTTGGCCGGACGACCAACCCTCTTCCACGTCACGGTCACACGATGCGCCTCCACCAGTGGCTGCCAACGAGCCAGCCGCCCTCCGTTGCCACCGTGACCTCTTGTCGCGGCTCCTGCCCGTCGGACGACACAGATACGCACCTCCACCCCCATCATGATGCCAACCGTCCCTAGCCACCTCCCTTTCTCCGCAGCAGCTGATAGGCCGTGGCCCTTCTTTAGAGGTGCGGTTGCGCCGCCACCTTCATCATGGCATGCCAGAGTGCCAGCCACCATTCTCGAGCCCCACTAGTGTTGGTCACTAGAATAGTCGCCGACGACATTCATTGGGTCACTAGGTGTTCCTCGGTGGCCCGATCTTCATTCTGGAAATTCCCGCACTCATCTCGGGACTTCTCCAATGATTCAAGACCATCAAAATCCCATAAAAATTACGGAGGGTTTGGGACGTGTTCATTTGGCCTACAACCTCCCCATTAAGACAATAACAAGAGGAATGATTGTTTTTAAAATATGATGAACATCAGGAATGGGGTAAGGGGTATAAAAATAACAAACCCATCCTCGATTGCTCATTAGAAGTGTCAGAGGATGAAGTCGGTGAAGGTGATGAGGGTTCCAATGATCGTCGCTTCTGCAACACACTTCCGAAGTTGGGCTCGTGAATCATTCTCATTCATGATTTTTAATAATTTTCATTGTTGGAGAGTGTGTTCTTCATTAGAAGAGGAGTTTCCCTGATGTTCACTCAGATCCTCCCTTTTCCAATGTTTTCCCTAAGTAAATGGGGAACCAACAAATTAATATAGGATTATCAATTTAATTCACGTTTTCACAATTAAAGTTTTCACAGTTAAATGGAAAAATTAATTAATTGAAGTAGAACTATTAAATAATTGAAGAATTGTAGGTTTTGCCAAATTAAGAGGGGCTTCGGGTGGTCCACACAACTAGGATTCAAATCGGCAGTTTACTAGATCGGGTGGTTCCCACCTCCATAACTCTAAAAGAGAGGTCTCAAAAATAAAATAAAAGTTCGATATTTATTTTATTTTTTATTTACATGAAAAACATGAAAACTAACTTTTACCCTTGTCCTACTACAATTGAGGTGAAAGTATCCTTAAGTGAATATCATCACTATGAGTTCAAAGGTGCCCTCAGATTTTAATTTCAAGCACCAGTTCAAAAGTTACAAAAACCCACTTGTACATTTACTAAACGTACCTAAAATGTTTAGAAATTCATTCCGGGAAGACATAGCCTCAGAATCACGTGCCATAAATATTCATAGACTCTTCATTTTCCTATATAATTAAAAACAATTACATGGAAATTTTTGGGTCTTTACATTCTCCCAACCTCAGGGCTTTGCGTCACTGAAAAGAAAATCACAAAAAATACGAACCCATGTTGTGGTACAGAGCACAAATTTGAGCCTCCCTCTCCCATGTTCTCTCCTAGAGGTTCTCGTTTAACCAAAGTACAAACACTAAATGTATCAACCACCCTCTAAGTACCAACTTCTATCGATACTCAATCTCTACTGGGACCTATATAAACGTCGCCCCATCGTAAATGTCCAGCTCTCTGTTGTCGATGATGTGAGATGGGTTATGCACGTATCTCCTCAGCTGAGATAAATGGAAAACATCGTGCAACCGGTGCAACTAAGCTGGAAGAGCTAAATGGTATTCCATCTCACCAACTCTGCTGAGGACCAGAAAGGGTCCGATGAGCCTCAGAGATAACATTCCACCCTGGCCAAATCTCTGCAAACCTCGTCGAGGTGGTACCTGTAGAAAGACGTGGTCCCCATCCTCGAACTCAAGTGGTACCTGTATCCTATCAACATAAGACTTCTACCTACTTTGTGTACTCTTAATCTTCTCCTCGATGATTTGAACCTTCTCCGTGGTAGCCCATACCATATCTGGTTCCATTAGTGCAGACTCCCCTGGCTCAGTCCAGCATAAAAGAGATATGCAAGGTCAGCCGTAAAATTCCTCGAAAGGTGACATCCAAATGGTGGAGTGATAGATGTTGTTGTAGTAAAACTCCATTAAAGGGAAATTGATCCTCCCAGATGTGCCCGAAGTTGAGGACGCAAGCATGTAGTATGTCCTCAAGGGTCTAAATGGTCCACTCCATCTAGCCATTCGTCTGAGGATGGAAGGCAGTGATCTATTGAAGATACGTCCCAAAATCCTCTTACAAACCCTTCCATATCCATGAATTGAAACATGAATCACAATCAAAGACAATTGTCTAGGGTACTCCATATAGCCGCACAATTTTATTGCCCATAGAGGCACACAATGATCTCTACTGAACCCTTCTCTCTAATCGGTATGAAGTGGGCCGAATTGGCGAGTCAGTAGATGATCACCCAGATAGAATCATGAAAATTACATGTATGTGGAAGTCCTGTCACGATGTCCATGGATAGCCCATCCCACTTCCACTCTTCAATCTCAAAAGGTTAAACTAAGCCTACTCATACCTGATACTCCGCCTTCACTTGCTGACAAGTGAGGAATAGAGAGGCAAACTTTGCTACTACATTCTCCATCCCCGTCCACCAGTGCTGTCGTTAGAGATCCTGGTACATCTTCGCCACTCATGGATATACAACTAGATGGGATTTCTGTAACACCCTCAAAACATCCCCCCGAAGAAAAAGTGGTACCACAATACGTCCTCTGAAAAGGATGACTTTCTCCCCACCTTTAAAAAATCCATCAGGTTCCTGCCCAGAGGATATCTGACTACAACGTGCCTCCCAGTCAGTGTCCCAAGGCTTCGCCTCCCAGACTCGCTAAAGATGTGGGTGAGAAAATGTAAGAGAGTGATGAAAATATGCTCCATCTCATTCCACAAAAGATATCTGTAAGGCAGCCAGCTTCCAAGTTTCCTCACCTAGTATCTCTATTCAAGATCTTCTAATAAGTGAATCAGATACAACGTTACCCTTCTTAGAAGTATAGACTATCTCGAAGTCATAGTCCTAGAGGAACTCAAGCCCACTTCGCTATATCTGGTTTAGCTCCCTATGAGATAAGATATATCAGAGACTCTTATGATCAGAGTAGACTGTAAAATGTTCTCCCATCACGTAATGTCACCACATCTTCAAGGAGAAGACCACCGATTCTAACTATAGGTCATAAGTAGCATAGTTTTACTCATTGTTTCTTATCTAACGAGAACCATATGCGATAACAGCTTACTCTTGCATTAGGAAAAATCTGAGCATGGTCCTTCATGCGTCACGGTAGACTACGTACCCAATGCCCTCCTCTGGAAGCCTCATGATGGGGCACTTGTCAGCCTCTGCCTCAGCTCCTGAAAAATCCACTGATATCTTTTCGACCACATGAAGGGTTTTACCTTCTTCTTCAACACTGATAATGGTGTTGCAACTTGGAAGAAATCTGGTAAAAATATCTATTAGTATCTGGCAAAACCCAAGATACTCCGTACCTCCATCACACTCCTGGGTGGATCCTAGGAAATTACCACCTCAATATTCACTGGATCCACTACAAATCCATCCTATGGTATGACATGTCCCAGAAAGTTAGCCTCTCGAATCTAGAATTGGCACTTCGAGAGATTACCAAAAAGAGGGTGCTCTCAAAGTGTGTCAAGAACTATCTGCGAATGATAGACATCCTCCTCCTTAGTAGCCAATTATATCAGAATTTCATCGATGAAGACTACTACAAAGCAATCAATGTATGGTTGAATGACCTTGTTCATGATTCCCATGAACACTGCTAGATTGTTGGTTACACCAAATAGAATAACCAAGAACACGTAGTGGCCATACTGACATCTAAAATTCATCTTTAGCATAACTTCGTCTCATACTCTGAGCTGGTGATATCATGATCTGAGGTCTATCTTTGAGAACCATAGTGCTCCCTTCATCTGATCAAAGAGATCGTAAATCCTCAGGAGTGGGTACTTGTTTTTCATGGTCACCTGGTTCAGGCCTCGATAGTCAACATAATGTCTCAAGCACTCATCCACATTCTTGGTGAACAAAATTGGGGCAGACCAAGTAGAAACACTGGGCCTAATGACCCCCTTCTCCTCTAAGTCCTCCAGGTGTACCCGCATCTCACAAAGCTCCGTGGGAGACATCTGATATGCTGGTGTAGATATTGAAGCCGTCATGGGGTACAAGTCAATTAAAACGTCCACCTCTTTGCGAGGAGGTAGACCTAGAACATCATAAGGGAAGAAATCCGTGTGCTGGTCCACCACTACAGGATAGCTCATAATCTCCACATTAACTGATCTAAGGGTATGGATAGCCAACTAATGAGTGATCAGCTGTACTCTCTTATGGGTAAGTTCATCATGTGCTGCAAAGGATCCCTTCTCGTCGGTGAAGGTAAACCTAGTCCCATCAGTGCGAAACACCACACTTTACACCTAATATGGTCAATATAAACTTCTAATGTAGATAACCAGTCCATACCCAAGATGACGTCATAAGGCCTCGACACTGCTACTAAGCGATCCTAGCTGAATCTCTCATCTCCCAGAGTAAGCTCACACTGTCGGCACTAGTGTTCAATCATTGAATACTCTACCATATGAGTTTATACCCATAAGGATCGAGCCAACAGCTCTACCAGAATCTACGAGCTCCGAACGAGGGAAGTGGAAACAATATAATTATTTTCACTTGTGCCTACATGTACTCTCGCTAAGGTGGAGTAGACACAGATTATACCTCTTATCATCTCCAGAGCGCCATCGTAAAAGGCCATAGATTCATGAAGATGAGCTCGCCCCTGGCCACGTACTTCTTGTGGTCGGGGTGGACCACTTGGTGGTGGTGGCGGTAACACTTCAAATCATCTCACACCTCCAGTTTCATGGCCATCTTCTCTTCCACGTCCACCTTCTCCCTGCAGACCTCCTCGGTCGAACCTATGTCTCAACCTTGCTGGTCCTTCAATTATATGCTGATCATTTGTATGGAAGGATGAGAAGTCTCGAGCCATATACCATGCCCAACACATGTGTAACACTACCTTCTCGTCACATGACTGGCTCTACCTCCAGTGCCCTGCACAACTGACCCTGAATCATTTGGTCATCCACATACAGATCTGGTCCTGTTAGACCACTGAGACATGTGTTTGCTGTCAGCTGCAGAAGAACCCACTACGTGACGTGCGGTGGTGGGTCTCGCTGCTGGTGACTGCTCAGCAAGAAAACTCTCCACTAAGAGGGATCTCTCTAACACCTCTGCCTATGTCGGAATGCTGCGAGAAATTATCGAAGCCCTGATCTCCCACCTAATTCCAAGATCAAAGGTCTGGGCCCTGATGAATGGTTCCCGCACCATATCAGTGGAGTAGCGCGATATGTCGGTGAACCTCACTGAGTACTGATCCACAATCATGCTACTCTACTGCAGATGAAGAAGTTCCTATATGAGCATTGTGCGAAGGGTCCCTGGGAAAAACTCTTCCCAAAACAGGCTCTTAAAGTCTACCTAGAGATGAGTCACATCGTCGTGAACTTGGATCATCAAGCTCCACCATCTGCAGGCTACTGTATGTAGAATATTGATGGCAATGATCGCCATGAGATCAGCTGGTGTACCTACAATTCAGAACACTATCACCACAGCCTCCACCCAATCCTTAGCCGTATGTGGGTCCATCTCACCCTTGAACCTCAGTGTCCTGTTGTGCTGGAACTCATGAAACAAGCTCCAGCGGAGTTCAAACTATACTGCTGGTGCAGGTGGAATTGGTGGCCGAATAGGTAGTGGTACCTCTGTTGTGTTGGCTAGTGCCTCTACTGAAAGAGGATCCAATATCGAGGCCTCATCGCTCAGGGGCCTATCGTCACGTACTATACCAGGAACCCTAGCTGGTTTTCTATGTGGAGGCATCCTGAAATGAAATAGGTGTTCCATGATCAATGAGTTATACCTGGTGAGATGACTCAAATAGGGCATAAAGAAAAAATTTCAAAACACACACACAATCAGTGTTTTCATGAACAATGTTATAAATCAGAATCCATGGTCCTGGTGTTTGGATATTTCGGCCGCTACACCAACACTAGATTCCATAAACTGATAACTACACTCACTACACTTAACACTATTGCTGTTAAAATATTAGAGTCCAATTTATATTGTAGAACTGATTCCTCTAATACCAATTTGTCACGACCGGTCCCTCGGAGCCCATGTTGTGACTACCCCAAGCCCGCCATCCATAGCCCAAGGGCTGCTGAAAACTCAACTGTTCCATGGAGGATAGAACAACACGACGGTAACACCACAAAGGAATCACCATGAAGGTATGTACCACAAAATTATACCACACAGAAGAATACCATAAAGGTATCACCACAAAGGTAAGTACCACAAAGGTTAATCCACACAGAAGAAAACCAAAAAGTTATCACCACGAAGGTAAGGACCACAAAGGTAAAGCCACACAGAAGAATACCAAAATGGTATCACCACAAAGGTAAGGACCAAAAAGGTAAATACATACAGAAGAATACCAAAAAGGTAAAGACTCATCTCACACCAGGTATAAAATATATACGGTAACAAAGATTATATGATATAGCTATTGAATCATCTTAGTCTGTTAAGAGGCAGACCCACGTAGGATCCTAAGTCATCAGACCCATGTAGGATCCTAGTACAGAAGACCCACAAAGGATAATAGTGTAGTACCACATCGATTTCTAGAGGGGCACCATGCGGAACCCTCAAACACAGACCAATGAAAGATCCCGAACCACAGTCCCACGTAGTATGCTAAAACACAGAACCACATAGGATCTCTTTCTCATGTTACAACCAGCCATAATGTTCCTGCACTAAGATCGATTGATTCCGAGAGGGTCATCTATCAAGCGTTATGTAGAAACTCCAACTTACACTAAGACCCACAGTGATGATTCCAATGAAATTCCACATAAAAGGTGTCTCAACACAACAGATGGTGCATCAATCGGACTCCTGGTCTGTATGTTACCAACCTTTTAGTACTGAGGGCCCGGTTGGATTCATGTTCGATCCAACCAAGACGTACCCCAAAATTAACCAAAACTCAAGTGGGGTATGCCAAAAGGACCATCTCAATCCATGGTTTCTAGATCCGTATATAGTTCCTCAATCAGAAGCCTATATATCATGTTATGGCCGAAAGAACAAAAAATGGTCGATGTTGGTCTGGTCCGACCCGGCCTGTCCAAACCTGACCCGACCTCACCCGGGTCTGGACCGGGGTCTTACTCATCTCGGCCCACCGGCACAGCCCGTGGTGTGGTATTCTCTGCTCACGACAGGACGGACGGCCGACCCTCCTCCATGGTGTGGTCGCACACTGCGCCTCCACCGGCGGTGGGTAGTATGCTGATCTCCCTCCTTCACCGTCATGGCCTCATGTTGCAGATCCTACATGACAGGCAGTACAAACACCTGCTGCCGCCCCCTTTGTGCAGCGGACCGTCACCGGCTGCCACCCTTTCTCCACCGCAGCCCTTCTTCGACAGCGTGGTCACGACGCCACCTTCATCATGGCCGACCAGAGTGTGGGCCTCTGTTCTTGAGCCCCACCGATGTCGGTCTCCAGCAAGGTCTCCATCAACATTCATCGAGTCACGGGGTGTGCCCCGGTGGCCCAATAATCATTACGGAAATTACCACACTCATCTCGGGACATCGCCAATGATTCAAGACCATTAAAATTCTCACAAGGATTGTGGAGGGGTGGGGCTGTGTTCGTTTATCCCGCACCCTCCACGTTAGGATGATATTAAGAGCCATAATTATTCATAAAACATGATAAATGTCAACAAATAGGGTAATGGATATACAAATAACAAACCCTACCTCGATTTCTAGTTGGAAGGGTCGTGGGAAGAATTTGGTGAAGGGGATGAGGGTGCCAATGATCATCGCTTCCGCAATAGGCTTCTGATGTTGGGCTCATGCGTCATCCATGTTCTTGATTCTGAATATTGTTTTTTCGTTCGAGATGGCATTCATCATTGGAGGAAGAGTTTATCCACATTTCAACCCATGACTCCATTTTCCCTTGATTTCCCCAAGGAAATGAGGATCCAACAAATTAAAATAGGTTTATCAATTTAATTCACATAGGCACAATTAATTTTGGCAAAATTAAATGGCCCAATTAATTAATTGAAGTGGCACAATTAATTAATTGATGAGTTCAAGGTTTTAACACAATATTTGGAGGTTCAGGTGGTCCCCACAACTAGTATTTAAATGAAGATTTTCCTTGCTTGGGTGCCCCCCACCTCCATAACTCTAAAATAGGGGTTTCAAAAATAAAATAAAAGATTGATCATTATTTTATTTTTTATTTAAATGAAAAAAATGAAAACTAACATTTAACCTCGTCCTACTCCAGTTGAGGTGAAAGTATCCTTATGCGAATATCAACAATGCGAGTTCAACTATGCCCTCAATTTCAATTCTGAGCACTAGTTCAAATGTTACAAAAACCCACTCGCACGTTTACTCATCATACCTAAAAATGTTTAGAAATTCATACAGGAACACCGGGCCTCAGAATCACGTGCCTTCAATTTTTTCAAACTCATAAAATTTCCATATAATTAAAAAAAATTACATGGAAATTTCTGTGTCATTACATACTATTGTACATTTGAATTAAAAAATTACAATATTTTTTTGGGAATTGCATTATTTCTTATATCACGTCCTTTCATATCAAACAAATTAAAATGCATGGATTCCTGATAAAGGAAACAACATAAGGGTGAGGTTAAATAATTGGTAGGGTTTATATATAAAAGATTATATAATCAATCCTTATGAGTAATAATTATGGGCAGTAATGTAACTAGAAACACATTCCATTTAATCAAAAACTTTACTATCATAATTGGAAAATTTATAATAAATATGGAAAGGTAAATAAGAGAAATTCAATTCCACAATGTTAGTAAATTTAAAATACAATGAAATGAGAGATAATGTAATATTGAAAATATCATGGATAATAATAAATGAACTCTTAATTATGGAAATTCATTATTATTTGATTCCATTATCTTAGGTATCTTGATACCTCTACTATCAAGACCTTTAACAAGATAGTTTAACACTATAGATGAATAAAAATTAATTCTATCTTGCTGATTTGACTTAGGATACATACCAATGCCTCAATGAGCTATATTATAACATTATCCACCTATCGCTGCTGGTTGACATCATTCCTCATATAATAAATGATCAATTATGTTCATAATTAATGATCTTTATCATAAAATATATATAATTAGTAAAACAATACAGATGAATCAAGATTTACACAGATAAAAAATGACTTTCAATGATGAAAACCATATGTAGAAATTATATATGTTTTAAATAATAAAAATATACATGATAAATAATATGGATATTTATGGGAACTTTAATTTCAAATTATTATTGGAATGTGAAAAACTCAAAGGAATGATAATGAATTAAAAAATGAACAATGAATGTGAATTTCAACAATTTCCTTGGTAAAAATTGTTATAATACATCCATAGATATTAATTGGATGGTATTTATAAAAAAAAACTCATTAGAGTATGATTAATGGGTTCTTTTCATTGATTAATGGAAATACATTAAAAATATTATTAAAGACATTTTTTAGTGAAATAATATTTTAATTTTAAAAAACATATTGAAAATCATTTTCTTTAGAAATAAAATTTGAACAGTGTCCTCTTAAAATATCATTTTAAACATACTAGGATAACATAAAATATAAAATTTTATATAAATTTTCACCCCTCCAAATCATATTGGGAAGGTGTATGGACGTTACATGTCCTTAATAGATATCGAAATGTCAGCATAGGCTAGGAATAAATGCCTAGGGATTCAGTAAAATTCGTCACGAATTTTACTTTTTGAAATGAAACAACCAAACCACCATTACATAATAAAATACAACTTCATTATTCATGATAAAAATTTAAAACAACAAAAAGTGTTATCATTTATATCAAAACCAAACTACAATAGTGTACCATACTGGAAAACAACAAAAATCAATGTACAAAATAAGAGGGAAAAAACCTCAATGAGACAAAACAAAACTATGACTCTCTTAACATGATCTATGCTCCAACACAAAAATAAAACCCAAGAATTACTAATAACACCCATATAAGTGTGATACTTCTCCATTTAATTTCTCCCAGTTAACAGTATCTGCAAAACCACCAAAGTTCCAATGTTATTGTATGTACAGAAACTCATTATATTTTCCCCAAATTTCTTCCTTACTCACTCCACTATGATAGAACAAGTTAGAACATTTATAAAAAACAATTTTTATAAAACAATTTCAATAAATGTACCAAAACACCATAAAATATTTCTAAAAAAATAGTTTTCAAAAATAAAATTTTTTCCATGGAAGAAACAAAAAATAATTTCCAGACCATTTAAAAATCCAATTGGCATAAACCATTTTGATCCACACCTTCAAATACCCAAAAATGAATTCGTAGGTGATATTTACATAGTCATGAGTATTCCCTCATCGTCCTACTATGCGATCACAAGATAACCAATAATCTATGTTCCAATAATGCTCTATCATAATTCCCTGTGTAATATTTAATCAAGACCTCATAAAATGTAACGTAAACACCAACCACCAAGTATTACCAACAACCATGCCAATAAAACCATGGATAAACTATTTCAATAAAATATTCATTTAATTAAAAGTCATTTTTCTATCCCTTTATCCAAGAATATAACTAATATTTTATTTTAAAATCATCATTTTAGAATTAATTATCAATGAACTTTTCACAAAAATTTCACAATTTCAAGAAAATCCACAAAAAATAACACTAAACATGGTTATCAGAATTATTTTAAAAATAATTTCACAAGATATTTCTATCAATTTAGAATATTTCAATCTCAACACTTATTTTCATAGAATATGAGTCAAGAGTGAAGGCACCTACCTCAGGAATTTTGTTGAAAATCATGAACTACATGAAAATGTCCACAAAACCTTGATGAATCACTAAAAACTCTTCTTTGGTCACATAACCTAAAATCAAATAGTCTAAATCTAACAATTAGATTCAATAAACTATATATATTTTTCCGCAAATATATTATTACTAAGAGACTGATAGAGGGAATAATGTACATCCAAGAAAAACCATGAAACTAATCCACAAACGTGGACCGATAAATGTTTTCATGTTTCAATGAACCATGAAAATCATTTGGATCACTCCTGATTTTAGGGTGTAAGGTTCGGTAACCATTGGGGAAAACATTCATGAATTATGGCCAAAATATATGAAAATGAGGGGTTAATATTTAATTATGACCTATATCAAATATTTTTGATCTTGTTTTTAAACTATTCATGGTTATTCACAAGGTTATGAAAATCATGTGTTAATTTTTTTCCAAACTCTTACTCGTGGAGTGACTCACATGGTTGTCCCACACTGTTAGAAAAAGTATGCACCAACTATGAAATATCTCTCTATCCTACTTTTCATGTATTCTACTAGGTGGAAATATGGTTTGCAAAACCCATCTGCCTTACCACGTTCCATCCCCTTCGACCGTATCTCTCTGTGCATGGTTTTATATTGGGTGGTTGTATCATGTTTTCAAACCATTATTGGGAGAATATTTACAAAATCCATGGTTATTTTCATCCATTTACAAATAGTAATCGGTATGGAATGCATCATACCTTCTGGTTGATTATTATCTTGCTTAACCTTCTGACAATTTGAGAATCTCTAAAATAACTCAGCCACATTACTTTTCATATGGACCTAATAAAATTATGCTTTCAATTACATATATATATATATATATATTCTATATTCTAGGCTGAAAACAGCATCTTTAAGGGAGGTAATAATGAACATTTTTTTACTAACAAGCTATGACCATCCAATCTCTAAACCATATAAGTGAACTCCATTTATAATCTTAAACCCTCAATGGTCTCTCCACCACTAAGTTTTCACCTCATAACAAGACATTATGAATCAGAAGTTTGTGCCTATTTAATTTTATAGATAAAATCAGGAATGAATAAAACTAGAAATAAAACCACAACTTAAACTCAATATTCACATTCCTCATTCATGTCATCGAGAACCAACATCAACATCCACCCATATGATGCTTTTTTCCAACTGGGTATATAAATTTATTCGTAATGAATCATCCATGAAATTGAATTTACTCGATGTATATCTCCTAAAAAATTCACATAATTTGTTACTCTCCATCCATCTTATTAATTTGATGTTAAAATATATTTTTTTATAAAATGTTTTTCTATTTATTATGGTATGTTAATAGTGTAAATTTCCCAACAATGATGTAATGAAACCTTTTATTCCAATCAATGACTACTATATCTAAATAAAAATATGTTGTTGGGTAGCTATTTTCCTTTAATAATAACTATGTTTTCAGAAAAGGAATAACATGATCTCCTTTCATAAGATCGCATCCCAACAATAATTCTACTGCATCACAATACCCCACATACCACAGTCTTGATTTTGATAAAATCATGATTTTTTGAGGTAATGTGAACATTATTATCTTTAAAATAGTTTTTAAATCCATCATTCTATTGTAATATAGTGTTATTATTTTTAAAATCTACCAATGGTGAATCTAGTAAAGAGATATAATGAAAAAAACATCATAAAAACCCACTAAAAAAGAAAACTGTTTATCTTAAAGAAATTCATTCTATGATTCCATGTAATAATAAACACTATAATTTCAATATGAATAGAAAAAATATTTTATATAGAACTTGGTGATGAAAAAAAACTCCATAAATCAATAAATATAACATTTTTTTTTCATATGGATGATTATGCCATATGATTACCAACACTATCGCCATGTGTTGCTCATTCTCATTCATTTTCTATGAATATACCAATATGCAATCTAAAAAACCACCACATAAGAGTTCATATGCCCCTAAAATATTTGATTCATCTAATCCATAATTATTTTAGGTTTATTCATAATACCTAAAGATATTAACATGTACTCATAATGGATATATGTACTCTTTGATGATATCTTTGGAATATAGTCCTTCCGAACCCACAACTGGTGATATTCTAATATAATTTCAATTTTAGGGAACCAAAAAAATCTAAAAATTGACCAAATAGATCATCTTAACATGTAAATGGATAAATTTTATTTATATTACCATGGTTAAACCTATGATAATCAAAAAACAACCGAAAATATCCATATTCCTTTTTGAAAAACAACATTGGTGCTGCCCATGGAGAAATGCTAGACCGAATGAACCCTTTATTTTATAGCTCTTATGACTTCAATTTCAGTAACCTTAATTATATCAATTACATCCATTATGATGGATGAGATATATGACTGGTCCTCAGAAGGATATCAATCCTAAACTCTACGTATCTTGTGGATATAAACCCTATGATATTGTTAATAAAATATATGGAAACCTATCCACAGCTTTCGAGAAACATCTATTCATGATATATTCAATCGATGAAAATATAAACATTACCAAATGTCATGAGATAGTTGATAAAACTAGTTATGAAAAGTCTATTTCACCTACAATTACATTCCATTATCCTTTAAAGTGATGCTCAATGAAATAAATCATCGTAAAACTTGCCATTTGGGTATAACAGGTGATGAGAGTATTGAAAATTCTCAAATAATCCATATCCAGGATAATTTCATAGAAATACATCTCAACCATAGAGATATCCCATATCATCTAGGATCCATCAATAGTTATAAAACATGCACTATAATTAATGGATCAGCATTCTATTTGATAAATTGCTCATAGTATTTTTCACATACATGATATTATCTTAAATTTTATACTCTTGATGTCAATAAAACAAGAATCAATAAAGGAATGTGATGCTCTAGTATGAAACAATTCTTAAATAATGGTATAATTCAAAATAATCGTAACTTGCACTTTCAATGGTAAAGATAGATCATCCACAAAATCTTGACCAGTTATACATAACTGCTTACTCACTGTGCTTTGATCCATATTTCCTTATTATGATTTCTCCTTTTGAAGGGACATAGTATATCTATATTCTCCATTGATAGTGTAGTTCTACTGATGTGAGGTATTCTACTACCCTTGTCTCATTAAATCATATGATTTTTTTGATAGATGTGATGTGTCTTGAACACCTATCTTTAGAGAACTATGAGAATAATTTTAAAGATTTCCAATCTTTTTGTAATTGTGATATTATCTAGGTGTTATTATATAACCTCTCATCATGTGGTCGAATGATCTACAGAGAAAACATCATTCTTTTCTCTTAGGTCATGGAGAATTATTTACTCATCTAGTTGTCTGATTCTGAGCCATACTCCCACCATCGAAACATGCGTCCCTATTACATGTGATTTCATCATTGTAGTTCCCACCATCTACCATATGTATCAACATGATTTCTCTACCCTTATCTCTTGATATGTCCCTTTGTTCATCTATTGATCAGTTTTCCATCTCCAAATAATTTTTTATACAGAGCATAAAATTTGTAAGAGAATCTATTTCCGTAGCCTCAATAAAAAAATTAATGACATGAAGGATTTAGTAGTACAAACATCAGGTGAAAAAATAATACATTCATAAATATGGCCACCTATTCTGTCACTATGAGGATCTCCTTCTGATGGCTGAAAAATAATATAATTCTTTTAATCCTGAACATTTTATCATATAATTGTATGTCAAAAAATTATTCAAAATCCTCCCATGCCAGGCCATGGTCTAATTTATCCTAAACTCATAAATCACACCATTGGAATTCATGATCCTTCTGCATATACATTTCCAACAAAATATTAAACAAATATAGTGTGATAAGGGAATTTAAGATATGATTCATCCTATTATGCCATACCTCTGTCTTTTCTGATTATGAATCTCCTTGAATGGTGGATGAATTTTGCTTCTCAAACTAGATGGAATTATCCAATATCCTTATTTGATCCAAATTTATAACTCTGTTTGTATACTAAATGTCTTAAACTATACTCAGAACAATTTTATTGTTTACATGTGACTCATAATCAACCACGTTATAAACATCTTCATATGAATGGTTTCAAAAATTCCTACTAGGTTCCATTTTCTATAAAAAACAATAAACAATATATGTATCACTCTCTATAAACTAAAGGCCTAAAAATATGAAATTTTATCACATCACACACCTCAAAATACTACTTTCCAATTTTATAAATTTTCCATGATCAACCATTTTTGAAAATATCATCATGATTTTGAAAACCAAGTCATTCCTAAAATTACCATTTTATGTATTTTCAAAATGTATCATTTGAAAAAAAGAATTAAAAATTTGAAAAAAGAAATAATTTTATACAACATCATATATCACTACACAAAATGAAATATTTACGCATAGTGGGATATGATTTCTATAATAATGGACACCCTATTCTCATTGGGTAAACACATGATAATGAAATTCTGAATCCTATATGTGTCACTAGGACACTTATGTGTCCATCTCTGGGGTATGTTGATGTTCAACATAAAATTTTCATGTACCTCTTTTTATGAACTACATTTCATTTTCAATCAATCCTACTCTTTTCTATTAACCCGACATAAGGAATATAAAAATATGAAATTCAACTCCAATGTCGATAAAAGATAATTGAGACAATGAATGAACTTGACTAATACCATGTGAAAGTCTATGACCGAATAGATTGATACCAATTTTAAAAATTAATGATAGAACATACATTCTGTATCATAAAAACCATCATCATATGTGTGAGAAGGAAGAATGACATTACATGGCCTTCAACAACATCTCTTATGGACCAAAGACCTGTAATATATTCCAGGGGATTCTGTAAACTTTTGGGATGATTTTTACTTTTTGAAATCAAATAATCCACCCAACATTCCATTATAAAATACCACTAAATGTTTTATCATAACAATGTCAAAGAATTCATTGAAATACATTTTTTTCATCGAAAAACTACAATAAAGTACCACCGTAGAATAAAATTGGCATCAAGGTACAAAGTGGAACATAATCCAATAAAATTCAATGACACCAAACAAAATTCCAAATCTCCCAACAACCACTATGATCCAAATCCATAATACATATCAAGTATCACAATGATCTGCTTCTAATTTTTAATAATATACCATTTCTTTTGTCTTGATAAACAATATCTACAAATTAACTAATGTGACAAAGCAGTGATGAGTACTGAAAATCATTATTTTTTCACAAATGGTATCACCAAAAACACCACTAGTATAGATAATTTTATATAATTTATATAAAACAATTTTCATGAAAAAAATATATAAAAAAATTTGAAAGAGAGTATCATAAAACCGTAACTTTTTATAAACAAAATAGTTATCCAAATCAAAACAAAATAATTGGAGATTCCAAGAATGTTTTCTAAACCATTTCATAATCCAATTGGATTAACCCATTTCAATCCACACATTCACACATCCACAAATTCAAGTCTAGGTGATAATTCCATACTCATGAGTGGTCTCTCATCGATCTATCATGTTTTTAAAAGTTAACCAATATCACATGTTCCATAATAGATTTGGCACCATGAACCTAGTCATATTTCAACAAGGCCTTATAAAATTCAACACGATCTCACACTACAAAGTATTCCAAAAAAACATGCCAATATAATCATCCCAAAACCATTCCTATAGAAACATAATTTTACTGAAATAATTTTTATAAAAAATTTCCATGAATTAAAGAAAGAAATGATTTTGAAGTCAATATAATAAAATCATTTATCAAATAAAAAGGCACAACATATCCATAATTTCCATAAAATACATAGATTGTCACTAAAGGGAGTTTCTATGATGCTTTTGAAAAAACAATTACATCCAAATTCACTCAATTTAAAAAAAATGAAACTAAGACTTCGATTTCTAAGAGAAAGAGTTGAGATTTAATCCACATACTGTGAGAATATTTGTGAATAAGAAGAACTACATGAAAACTCCCACAAAAATTGGTTAAATATCTCGAAACCCTCCTTAGATCATATTCTCTAACAACGTCTACGGAAAACATAACCATGATTCGCATCAACCACCTTATAACTATCGACATGTGACTAGATCTATGAAACTAAGAGAGGGAAGAAAATATATCTATGAAAAAACATGAATGAAAATCACAAATGAAGACTTACCTAGGTAATAATGATTCAAAGCACTTTGAAATTCTCGTGGTTTTCTTCTGATTCGATGGGGAATTTTCCACCGCCCTTGATATGAATAATTCTCAAGTTACGGTGAAAATTGAAAAAAATGAGGTGTTGAATGTTAATCTTGACCTAGAAATACTTTTTAGGATCTAGTATTTAATCCATGCATCATTAGTCACCCTATTATGAAAACATTTCACGAATTTTGAACCAACTGCTATCTTAAGAAGAATGTCATGATGTTGGCCTAAATGGTTAGAGAAATTATACTTCAACAATTAAAAATCACTATGTGAAACTTCATATGGTTTCTCCTGGGTGGCCACACAATTTGGAAAACCCATGTTTCTGATTGTGTGCCATCTCCTTATCCCATGTCTCATTGGTCATGGTCTCTTATAGGATTTTCATTATTTCCACTAACCATTCAAAAATCATGAACCACTAAAAATCCACAAGAAAAATTAATATGTCTTCTAAACCCTCAAAAACATCATCCAAAAACATTACATATGTAACATACCACCCCATAACATTGGCATGAGAAGCTATAAGGACAATAATTTTCTTTAATAGATATCCCCACAGTTCCAAATGATTAAAATAAGTGACAAGGGATTCAATTAAAAATTGGGGATGATTTCTTATTTGATAATAAAATAACCAACCAAACATTTCATATGAAAACAAACACTAAATTAATCATGACTTTTATGAAATAAAACTCAATTAAATACCATATATTTGAAAACCAACTTCAAAGATTACCATAATGGAATACTACAAAATATCCTAGTACACACTGAAAAGAAAACCAATAAAACACAATGACAACAAATAACACTAAAATTTTAACATTATCACTTCTATAACTACAAAAATAACCCATGTATCACCATGAGCCACTATAAATGTGTGATACATTACCTTTCCCCATGTACCTATAACCAAACTCAATTATAGATATAATGTCCTGATGCATGGGGGAGTAATGAGACTTGGTATGCATTCCCCAAATTTCATCCATAATCATCCCAATAGGATTTAACATGATATCATATTTATATACAATAATTTATATAAAATAATTGAAAAAATATTATATCAAACCCATACAATTATATACTAAAATTTCTTTTCATAATTAATATAATTTTTAAGGAATTCAATGAAAGAAGTCATTATAACATTATTTAATTTCTATCTAGAGATAACCCATTCAATTTTAGAGTACCAAAAATGCACATTTTCAACTAGAAAAATACAAAGAATTGGAGTATCTATTGATGGTAGAACTTCACATCAATAAACAATCCCATTGGTGATGGTACATCACTTACAATATCCAAACAATTTGACACACAAATTACCAATTTAGCCAAACATATGCCAATACCATTTTTGAGAATAAATTTTAGTAAAACAATAATTTTATATAACAATATTATTATGCATAAAAACCATATTACAATTTTAAAATCAGTTTTTTGAAATCTGGTTACAATTTTCACTTCTAAAAAAACACTAAATTTTCTTAATTCGAAAAAAAAAACATTAACAATGATGGATTGAAAAATTTATTGATCAAATATTTAAAATTAAATTTCATGAAAACATTAAATTTGAAATAATTCCATCATTTTCTAATAATAGGAGTCTTGAGGGAATCCAACTACCTTGGAAAATAGGGATAAAATGAAAAATAGAATAAAAACATCCATGAAACCAGGCGGAAACACAAAAAACACACCTTAGATCTCATACCCTAACATAGATAGTGCCAAATGTAATCATATTTTCCATCTAAACCCATAAATATATCTACAATAGAGTAATATCTATGAAACCAATAGAAATAGGTATGTAGAGATAAGGAAACCATTGAAAACATGTATAAGCAAATGACATACAATGAGAATTCCACTTCAACACACCATGATAATGCTTTATATCACCATTGGATAAATGTGGGAATCCTATAAAACCATATGGAGGAAGTGTTCTAGATTTAGTTTTGTTTTGGAAAAAAATTTTGTGTAAATTAATAATATCGACCTAGATCAAAAATTTGAGGATCTTGTTTTTAAACCATGGATGATTTGTCAAATAACTAGGAAAAGTTTGTGATAATAGTGTTTCATCCTCTACCTCAAGAGGGACCTCACATGTTTGGCCTACATAGTTAAACAAACCCAACACTAAATGTGTAACATTCAAATCTATTAATATG
This sequence comes from Viscum album, assembly GCA_963277665.1. Classification (NCBI taxonomy): domain Eukaryota; kingdom Viridiplantae; phylum Streptophyta; class Magnoliopsida; order Santalales; family Viscaceae; genus Viscum; species Viscum album. Next base: position 286,473,839 of record OY728134.1, read on the forward strand.
AAACTTTTCTCAAAGTTATTCATTCATTTTTGAAAAACCATGTTCCTACCAATGTTCCTTATCCTTAGACCCTGCGACATTGCGAATAGTTTTCATTTAGATTTTTCATAGTTTCCACAAATCATGCACCGATCGTCCACCATTATGAAATCCCAAAAAACATTAATATCTTCTCCCTAACCCTCTCAAACATCAACCAAATACTATATATACCTGTAAATAAAAACACAGTGTTACATAATTTAAAATGATGGTGCTACATTCTCCCCACCATTATTATATTGTCCCCCAAACATAGAAAAAAACATTTTACTGAAATAGTTAATAGTTATTGCACCTTCATTTACTTCTCCTGTTCCCATGTCACATTCTGATTTTGACCTTGTTTCAACAAAACCCACACTATACCAAAGCTTTTTATATGAATAACATTCTCTTACCTATCAAAAATTCATACAAACACATGAACTAACGAATCATATTACATCAGGATAATGTAACCCCATTGAATCACATGGTATGGATTTGGGAAATACATTTTCAACTAAGATACAATAAACAGATTTTACATAACACTGATCCACAGTGGAAATTCCAACTTATATTACACCTAATTGTCAATTTGATGTTTTTCAAAATGGCTTATGAATCTAAGAGATAACTTTTCATGATTTCCAAAACAAGTATGTACATCCCATGGAGAGATCATCAAAACCTTATGAAAAAACAACATGAATGAAAAATGCCATCGACGATGATAAAAAGGTTATTCCTATTGACTATGAACTATATCAATCCCTTTCTAGATAACTAAATATTATATGTTGATTCTTGGATAAGCCTAGGCCTAACTAGTGAATCTTCATCTGTTTCCACCCAATAATCTGGAGACATACAATGAAACCCAGAAAAAGTTTCAGAAGGATCCATATGTATTGAGGCTCGATAATTTTTTTTATAAAAGTGCTCAACTAATTGAACATTATCCACCATGGGGCCCCCAAAATTTAAAATAAAATCCCTCAAATGTCTCACATGGGTTGTATCATGATTTTCAATTTCCCATCCATTGGAGGTTGATTTGTTGTGGTAATTTTCAACTGAGTCCCAATATATTTTCATAATCATTTCCATAAATGATATTAAACCCTCAAATCACAATCTAAAACTTTTGAAAATAGTATTCCATTCCTCTTTAACAATTATAATCGATATATTTTTAAAAGGTCCTCCACTATATGAGATTCATGAATATGGATGAATTGTGTAGGATTTGTGATCCAACCAACTAACACATACATGGAATCATGTTTAAACATCATTATTGGGAGAACTGTTAAAAAATACTTGATAATATGACCCCATTTTCAAATAGGAATTGGAAAAGACTACAACATACCTCCTAGTTGATGATTATCTTCCTTAATCTGCTGGCAAGTTGACAGTCATGAAAAAATCTCAACCACCTATCTTTTTATAATTAACCTAAAAAAAAATATTCTAATTCCTTAAACATCATCTATATTCCACAATGAAAAAACAATTTCAAATGGTGGTAGTCAAGAAGTTTTTTTCCTAATATTCCATGTGTATGACCATATGAGTTATGAACCACAATACTGAACTCTCATCAACATTCCATCTCTAAATGGTTTCCTCACCATTAGGTATTGACCACATAGCCATATATTCTACATTAAATGTATTTTAATCTTTGAACATCTCCAAAAAAGTTAGAAAAAATATAACTATATTGAAAACGACAATATCACCTTCGTCTTCACAATCCAAGTGCATGTCGGCTAGGACTGACATCAACTACCACTAATCTAAAACCTCTTTTTCAAATGGAGAATATCAATTTGTGATCCATGTATCTTCCAATGAATTTTGGTTTTTTGGATGTATATTTATTGTTAAAATCAATCATTTTGTTGTATTTAATCCATATTATTTCTTTGAGATTCAAATCCAATTTAGTGAAATTCATTTTATTGTTCTTATTATCCAAAAACACTGAAAATTTGTCATGAAAGAGGTAATGACATCTTGTATTCAAGGCATGGACTAGAAAAGATAACACCAAATAAAGATTTTGGTTGTTCTTCTCATAAACTTGTATCATCCTTGATCCAAAATAAAAAATATCTTCTCTCTTCCTGAGAACACATCCCAACACTAATCTTGATGCATCAAAATACACTGACTTCTATGGTCAGGATTTGGGAAACATAAATATTGGTGCTTATATAAGGAGAACCTTAACATCCTGAAATGACTTATGATATTACTCATTCCATTGGAATGGATCATTATTACTTATCAAATCCTTCGTAGGGAAATGTAGTATTTAAAAGTCTCATACATTATGTCGGTAATAATTATATAAAAAAATGGAACTCGGTACCTCGAAGACATTCCATGGTGGTGTCTAATAGATAACAACTTCTATCTATTCTCTAACCACTGAAACACATTTTTCAGAGATTACATTCACTATGAAATGTACCACATTTAAAAAAATCAGACTTGGATATTTTTTCATACAATTGATGATCCCTCATGATTCCCAACACCATTTTTTGGTGTTTTATATATTCATCCCCTTTTGTGAATATACCAATATGTCTTTCAAAAACACAATCACAGAAGATTTCAAATATCACTGAAATATCCATTTCATACTTTAATAAATATTGATGGTGAATTAATATGACATAAAGTAATTACCAAATACCCATAATGGTCATATCTACATTTTATAGATTTCACTATAATATCATCCTTTCGAACCCACAATTGGTGATATCATGATCAAAAGTAAATATTATAGAACCATTAAGGTCCTATAAATTTATTGAAAATATCATTACTGAATTCAAGTGGATATAGAATATTTATCATAACATGGTATGGATTATTATTATCCCCACACAACCGATGAGTTCCAACCACCTTTTTGATACACAAGAGCAGTGCTTCCCATGATGATGTGGTATGCCGAATGACCCATTTTCATTAATAAATTTACAACATCACATTAAATTAAATAATATTAGTCATTTTTAACTAATAAGATATCGTGGAAATATGAATAGTCATTAAGAGGTGATCAAAAGTAAATTACGATTATCTCACAGGAGGAAACAATAATTATTTTCCTAATAAACACATTATAAAATTGATAAACCACTACTACAAAATAATTATTCTTGATATCGTCCATCCATTAATAAGATAAAACTTCCAACTAGAATGATATTGTTCAAAATTCTAGTGTCAATGGGTTCATTGAAAATTCCATTACATTTTAGTCTCCTCAAAAGAGATGTTTGATACCATCGTTAGTTGTAAAACATACCATTCTAGTAAAAAATTAAATGGATACATTGAATATTATCAACCAATACATACCCAAGATTAAATCATAGAAATCCATTTCAAGACCAGATATATCCCAAATCAACATATATCCATAAATTGTTATATAATTTTCCATCCCCATAAGGGCTCGATATTCTATTTGGAAAATAGGAGTTTGAAGTTTCAACAAGAAGACATCACTTATACTTTTAAACAAATCAATTAAATATAATGAGGAGAAATAATTGAATTGGCTTCAAATATATCAACCAAATAATTCATGGGTAAATAGTTAAAAAAATTATATCTTGCACCATGGATGGTCTGGACTGGTCATCCAATATCACTTGATCTGCTCTATATAATTTCATGCTTTCTTTACTTTGTCACAAATTTATCTTTTGATATTAACCCTATGGACGAGTCATGGTACTCCTAGAATAACATTGGATTAATCAGTTCTACTGATGAAATAGATTATGGGGCACTCATTTTGTCAAATCATGCGACTGATGCGACACTGGATAAGTTTAATGAACACTAGTCCTCAATATGCTGTGACAATAGTGGTGAATATTACCCATATAATTAAATTATGGAATTATCTAGTAGGTTTCGTACACACTCAGTTATTATTTTCCAAGGAAGAATATAAAAACATCCTATTTTCCTATTAGTTCACAGAGTATGTTTTACAAATCCATCCATTTAATTTATGGTCATACTCTTACCATTTAAATATGTGTCCATGTTCCTCCTTCACCCAACATTAGATTTCCCACTGTTTTCATAGGTTTTAACATAATCCCTCAAACCATATATCCTGATATTTATTTTTAGACCACCATAATAATATTATACATATCCATATGATCTGTTATATAGAGAACAACAATCTCCACATGTATCTCTTTACTTACCCCCGATTCAGAGATTCATTCCTTCAACGATGCACTATTAGTAACATCGGGTCCAATGCGGACTGAATTTATAAATTTAGCCACATACTATGTCACAAAAAGATTTTTCTTCTTAAAGATGAATGATTCCATAATTTATTAATGTTTGAACGTATGATTATAGAATTTTTTGTTAAATATTTTTTCAAAATCCCCACACGCCTAACCTGTGTATAATTTAGGATGTACCACTAAATCCCACCATTGGAATACACATTCATCCCCAATATACATATCTAGCTTTAATTTATTCTCTACTAGAGTTCCATGGAAATTAAATATTGGATTCAACTTATTCAACCACACCTCTACCATATCTGATTCTGAATCACCCCTATTGAATAGTGAATTCTACTTCCGTAATTGCACTTAATTACCCATATTTATTAGTTCATTCCTCATTCCACCTCTATCCATAACCTGAATGGATGAGGCTATACTTGATATAGTTGTTGGTTCAAATGGGTCTATAGTGAAACCACATTCTCATCAGCGTCTTTGGATAGTTTCTATGATTCCCATTGGGTTCCATTTTCAATATTAGTAAAAAACACGACATGTCCCACTCTATATAAACTGAAGGATTATCAATTTAATATTATACCAAGTCATCTTATCCCAAAATTTCATTCCAAAATTCATCATTTCACACATTCAATCATTTTGAATAATTTCTCCATTATTTTTAAAATCACATCATTTTCAAAATACGACAATGTGTCTCATTTAAAAATAATTCATTTGAAAAATAAAATAATGTTTTTGAAATCAAAAAATTCATCTAAATAATAAATAATTACTAAAAATGGAATATGAACTCCACGTGGGACGTAATTTATAAAATGTGTATCATGAATCTATCATTCTCTCAACCCATGATAATGAAATTCTAAATACTATATGTTTCTAAAAAACACCTCTATATCCAACTCTTTGGTAACTTGATGATGATCATAAAAAGTTTAGAAACATCTTCTTATAGTCTACATTTATGATGCAACTAACATAATCCATTCTACCAACCCGATACAAGGAATAATCCAGAATTAATTTCATCATTAAGACCAAAATAATTAAGGACCACTCGTTAGTCACAGACCAATGAAACTAATACCACTTGTTCTGTAAATATATTTGGAAGGACCAAGACATTTACCACATGTTCCACGATGATATTTTCAATGAATAAGAATGATACCACTTTATTAAAAATTATATTTAGATATTCTGAAGTTATATACCACTTTTTATATTCTACCACTCATCATTGGATCGAGATGGACAAATGAAATTATATGGCCTTTTCAAATTTCACTAAGGAACCAAATTCGGGAAATAAATGCCAAGGGATTCAATTATAAACCGGGGACACATTTCCTTCTAAAATAAAACAACCAACAAAAAAATATATCAACAAATAAACACTCTATGATTCAGGACTTCATTGAAAGAAAACTCAATGAAAAAACATTTATATCAAAACCATATACAATGAGTACCATAGTGGAAGACCACAAACGAACAAATTACACACTAGAAGAAAAAACAATCAATACTGAATAAAAACCATATACCTAAAAATATCCAACATGATCTACTCTCCAACTCTAAAAACGTACAATTTATAACTAATCACCACTATAGATGTTTGATACTTTACCCTTATCCATGTCCCAATAAAAAACATCTAAAAAACCAAATGTTTCATAACATTGGTGAGTTATGAAACTCGGTAGGATTTCCCAAAATGAATTCCTTACTCACTCCACTAAGATATTACATGTTATCACATTAATAAAATAATTTATTTATAATAATAAAATAATTTTTATAAAAAATCCAAACAATTCCATACTAAAATAGTTATTTTAAAATAAGAAAATATCTATATAAAGACACCAAACAATTCATTAAACAATTTCTCAATTTCAATTATTTAGTAATAAGTTCCACGTTACATAACCACACATGCACATTGCTAGCCACAAAACCAAACAATCAGGGTGTTTCTATTGATGGTAGAACTTCACATCCATAACCCATCCATTTGATGGCGATACTTTAGAGTCAATATCTGTCATATTCCACATATGATATACTAATTAGTCCAACCATATATGAAAACAATATTATATAAATAATTAAAATATAAATGTCTTTTTATTTTAAATCATTTTTTATGTATCGAGAACAAATAATAATTTTAAAATCATAAATTTAAAATATAGTTACCATTATCACTTTTCACAAAAACACCCAATTTTCACAATTCCAAAAACCTTGACCAAATATGGTTTCCAAAAATAATACAAAAAAATTCCACAAACAACATAAAAAAAAATTCAATATGATTTCAATCCATAAGTTTCTAACAAGTGGAGTTGAGAGTGAATCCATATACCACATAAAATGAGGAAAAAACAATAAATGTCACAAAACATCCTCAAAACTGGGTTGAAACTATAAAACCCTACCATATATCTCTTCCCCTAACATCAACAAGGAAAAATATATTAATATTTTGGATTAAAACCGTTTTGATCTATCCATATAGGATATATATATATATATATATTTGGAACAGATAGTAAGAGGAATGTAGATTTAAGAAAACCACTATAACTAGAATAAACTATGACTTACCATGAGAATTAATCTTTACACACAAATAAAATCTTTTATATTTGCATCATATAGATGAGAGAATCCACTAAAACATTAGGGTGGAATAATTATTGAGTTAGAGTTATTTTGGGGAAAATTCGGTGTAAAATCATAATACGAACGTAGATATACAATTTATTGGATCTTATGTTTATACATGTCATAGTTAGTGACACAATTAGAAAAAAAATGTAATAACTATGCTCCATCCTATACCTGAAGAGGGACCACACACGGTTAACCCTAAGGGTAGAAACAACAGTTCACTAAAAATTTAGAATATAATTGTAAGAATATTCATGGTTTATCAAGGGTAGTCACACTATTTTTTACTAACCACTAACCTACCCATGAACCCCCTCCTTAGAGACTACCTCATTTTTCATGCGTTATATTGGTGTTTCAATGTTTTAACAAACCGTACCCCAAACACGAACCCTTAGAAAATCCACAAAAACATTCCAAACCACTTCTAAATCTTCCCATACATCACCCTAAAACAATATATATATATATATATATAATCAATAATCAAAGGGCTATATACATGAAATATGGGGTGCTATAATATACATAAAAATATAAATAAATGGTTAATTTCATGAATCCAAGGATGATACATGTATTTATAGTTGATAATTATATACATGAAATATAAGTTAAATGTAAGATACATTTTTCAATATAAAAATGATAGAAAAAATCCTTATTCCAATTACAATAAGAATATTCCAATCAAAATTTCAGTAAAACAAAAAGTATTTCTGTTTTAAAAAATTAAAAAAAATAATTTCAAACATACTATTCATCAGAAAATATTAAGTAATAATATATTTAATAAATGATTTATAAATGTAAAAAAATTGAAAACCATTCTAGAAAACAGGTTATTTATAACAAATTATATTTCCAACTAATGGGAGAAACAAGTAAATATATTTTTTATTTTTATGTGCAAAACATTAAAAAGGGTACTCTTAAATTTAAATATCATGAATAAAAATTGGATAATAAATTTTAATGGGTTTATTATATACAATGAGTAAATTTTTTCATTAATCTAAAATTTTGGAATATATAATATCAAATAATAGGGGATTAAGAAATAAAACCATTCAAATTATTATAAAATTTATGTGAGAATAAATCAATGAATTGATTATGAGTTCACTTATAAAACAATAAAATGGTAATAATTAAAAATAAATTAAAAATTTATTTTATACATCGTCTTTGAATCTAAAATAAAATGATGATGTAATATATCCCATTTAAAATAAGTTGTGATAGGGAATTCATTACAACTTGGTAACATTTATGTCAAATCCCCTACGATGTAGTAATTTTAATTTTAAATTTAAAAAAAATGAATAATTATTTAATCATGATTTATATGTAAAATTAGTATTTTATAAACCATATACTATAAAATAGGTTCAAAACATTACAATATGCCTCTATAAAATGAAAATGAGATGACATCCTTTACCCCACACATATTTTTTTTATATCATTTTTTCACCTCATGTATAGTTGTTAGGAGCATGTTATAAATTTATACCAGAATATTATTCATACATATAATATCATATATAACCATTTTAATACATTTTACCACCAATCTATTAACAATATTTCATTATTTTCATTAATTTGGGCGGTAACTCCCTTATTTCATTGCACATTTTTTTCATTAATGTTATGATAATCATGAATATAAAATATAAAAATAATCTTAAGAATGTTAATACAATTATTAATGTAATATTTACTCATTCAATAAATTATATTAAATTTTTTTGAAATTTGGATATGGGAGATCAATCACATCGCTTCGTGGAGATGGTAGGATGTCTGTACAGGAAATGTAATCTCTAAGCTTACATGCCTTATTAGGTTTCCCCCTCATCCCTTGAAAGGGGGGTTATCAAAAAATTCCATAAAAAGAAGGCCCCCAGGCCATTCACAAAGTCACATAACTTTTTGTGGTTGTAGTCTGTTGTACAAAAGATATATATTATTGTACATTAAACAACATGGAAAATTAACCTTTAATCATGGTATTAAAATTTGAAAAGTATAAAAATATGATAAATATCATATATACGATAAAAAAATAATTATATTAAACCATTATATTTATTATTGTAAACATTACTGAGATTACTTTATGAGGAAGTAGTCCTTCATACACACAAATGATGATTTCATTACCCATTTGATTGAATGGAAGATAAATAATTTTGATTACCTCAACATTATATCATGAACGTATATTATAGATAATTGTTTTATTACATTTTATGTTACAATTCATAATTGAATATTGAAAAATAATAAATAAAATAAAAGATCATTATTAAGATAATTTCCTTATCTATGATAAACGTTATTTTTATAACCTTTTAATTATACTATATATGTCATTTTGGTAGGAAAAAAGCTATAAAATGTAATTGAGGATATTTGGGAGAGTATTGGGAAGTTTATTTTGGAGAAAAATGACTTTTAATTCCGGAATATATTATGGAAGGGAGTACCACTTTATAAGTATGGAATGAGAATCCTCTTGAAAACTACATGGATATTTCCAAAAAATTCAAAAAAATGATAAATCCATTAGATTGGAAAATACATAAAAATTCCCATATATTATAAAATGGGAAGGAAAATATGTTTTATTTTCAATAAGATATGATTTTGTTATTTTTTCCATATTTGTCATTATCTTCGTAGTTTAACCCCATTGTAAATCGTGTTGGACCTTAACCACCTTAAATAATTTTTATCACATTCACTATTAATTTTATTCAAAAATTAAATAAATAATAAAATAAATTATAGTTTATTTTTATTAATAATATGGATTCAAATGTTTAAAATTCAATTATCATAAGTATAAAATTTTAATTTATAAATAATCCTTCAAATGTGATGGGAATGTGGGGTAATTGGATAAAATGATTCATTGTTTACATTATATTTATATTAGAATTAAATATAGAAATTTTCCCAATGAAGTAAATTTAATTAATATACATATAGCTAAAATAATGTTTCATTAAAAATAGTAAAAAAATATAATTTCAAATTATAAAATATTTAAATGAAAAGGTAATTATTTTATTAAAATTCAATATTTTCCCCTATTCTTCAAAAAATAAAACATTTAAAAAAATCCAAATTATTTATCCAATGATAATTTTAGTATTAATGTTTTAGTAAAAAGTTTATTTTTCCTATCAATTTTATAAATATTTTAAATTTAAATTAATGTTATCAATTAAAAGAATAACTAAATTGTCTTTTATAATAATGATATTTTTTCCGAAAAACTTTTTCTTCCATTTGAATGATTAGTATTGTATATCCAATCAATAAAAAGAAAAATATACATAATTTATCAATTATTATTCAAAAATTACAATTTAACATCTTGTTTATAGATATAAAAATAATGAAAAATATTTCTATAATATATCATGTTCTGTTTAAAATCAATGTTTCTTGTAGTGAAAGATAATATCTGTGGCACGTATAATGCATGATTAAATCTGGGTTATATATAATGAAAGCCAAGATCAATGATTCATGGAATGAAATCTAAAATTATTGTTTAGTTTATCATATTCTATCAGATATAATGTTCATATTTTATAATTTAGTGATGTTAAATTCTCCCCACCATAATCGACAATCAATGTTTTCATATTTTTAAATAATGATTTCAAAAAACAACCACATAAAATGATTTGATAAAATATCCTCTTGAGAAGAGATCAATATAAGTGATAAGGTAACCTGGAATAAAATATATTTTTTTTCCAAATTACGATTATATTTGTGAAAACATTTGATATAGATATTGTTGAAAATCATAAATAATTATAGAGAGTCATTAAGATCATTATTCATTAGAAATTAAAGGGTCAATGTAGAATTAATGGCCTCAGAATCATAACTACGATGTGATTTAAAATACCATCTCATTCATTAGAGAAAAATATAATCGGATAATATTTTTTTCATGATATTTTTACTAATGTTGAGTAATTGTTTTACTATCTATGGATATAAGGAAATATAATTACTTGATATTTTTTTACTTCATAGTCATAACCTATTATTTTGGTTATTGTATAATATTATTTTATTTAATCCCATACTCCATGAAATTGATATTAAAAAATTCATTTTCAGTTCCTGAAGACATTGAATTATATTTTTACTTATCACATAATACAGAAAAGAGTGAAAAATATTTAGTCATTCTCTAATTTTTTTTGGAAAAATAAAATTCTTACCACATGTTATAAAATATAAAAAATTAATCTATAAACCTCAAAAATAGAACCGATTCATCATTAATCTTTATTTTTCAAATCGATAAAGAAAAAAAATAATATAATAACTAGAACATTGTGTCGGCCAGTGGTAGGTGTTAAACCCTTAACATCCTTCACTCTTGTGTTCAAGATCTATGACCTTGATAGACTAGATGGGTTGTCACACAGTATCCATGTTTATCATTTTATATAATATGTTAATTTAATTCATATATCTTTCTAATGAATATTAGGGACTTCCATGGAAACATATTAATCATTAAATATCATTTTTTCTAGGGTTTTAATTTCATATTTTTTACAATGACTAATAATCTTGTTTGAATATTATAATAGTGTTAGTAATGATATTATTAATCCAAAAGGTTATCAATAACTTTTAACATCTATTTATGAAATTTAAATTCCTTCATCCAAAACATATCTTTCCACTAAAACATATATTTTCAAAACATTTATAAAAAATCATATTAACCATAGTAGAATCTCATCACATAAAACCTAACAAAAAGTTTTCTTTATTTGATATCATATCCTATTATGGTATCCATAATTGTGAAGTCAATTAAAAAAATATGTGTTTCCTAAATTTAACACAAACAATATACTTTTAATAATTCATATAACTAAATACCATTGGAAAAATAATTCAAAAATATTTATCATCCATTTTATTATAGGAGAGTATCATCCTTGGTAAATAGGTAAAACCTTAGAATTGGAAATTAAAACGAGTAATTCTCAGGATCCCTATATTAAAAACACTATAAATGGATATATAGGATGAGATTTATGTTTTCTGTAAAGCTCTTTAATTTTATTTGGCAATTCATTTATTTTTCCATACATTGTTATAAAACATTTTCACATTCCACTGAGAAAATTATTTTCAATCAGTGACACATTATGTTTAACCTAGGTCATTCAATATAGTCATCTATTAAAATACTTCAAAATGGTTTATAAATAAAATTTTAATTATTCTATAAATATCCACCATGAGTGCTAAACAAATTGCACTATAAGACCCATTTTTATGCAGTAGTTGATGATCAGGACAAGCCCAATGAACCCTTTTCAGATATAATATCCCTAGGCACTCATAAACTAGGAATTTTTTTTTCTAATTTCTATATTGGGATATATTGAAATAAAAACCCATATAATATCCACTGAACTAAAACATTATGATTAATTTCTATACATATCAACAGTTTCAATGATATATTTATATTTCTATATATGATTTCTCCTAAATCCAATTTCCAAGGATGCTAATAAACTTCTTCTAATACCAACTATAATAACCACAACCCCATTAGTATATAGATGGTGTTTTATATAATTAAATAGTATAAGAAACAAGAAATTTCATCACAAAGTCATAGTATTTATTAGTCTTAGAAATCTAGATACATAAATTATTAATATATTGAATTTTAATAAAACAATAAAATATTTTTTTGATAATATAATTATTCCCACAAAAATATCATTACATATTAAACATTGTAGATGTCATCGATTCCTATAAAATAAAATAAAATATTTGTGAGCATAAATGATAAAACAGTTAATTATAGTTGAATTTTTTATCGATAAATAAGAATATCAAATATGGAAATATAAATATCATTAAAAAAGTTCCCTTAAATAAAAACATGACTATACTAACTTGACAACCCATTATCAATATGGCATGGAAAATAACGGAAAAAACTGATTTCTTCAATAAATTTAAAATGAAATGCATCCAACGATACTATAATATTTAAAACATAATAGATAATTATAAACAATGTCTTAATGGAGTAAATAATTAATTATTAGGTTCTATGATGTCATGAAAAATTATACCACAACTATCAAGACTATTGACAAGAAAGATTAAACAATATGCAGAACCGATGTAATATTAGCTTACTTATTTGTCTTATGAGGTATAACGATTCATTGAGGGGATAAAATATATTTGGCCCCACCCATAGGATGGAATCAGGATCCAATATTGCAATAAAATTTGACATGGTCAAGGAATTCTACCAACATCAATGGGACTTCATTTTTAAGGTGATTTCTTTTACGGGTTTTACACCATGGCTTTGGGATATATTTTTCAGGTGCATCAAATTATCCTAAAACTTTTTGAATTTATTGTATAATGGTTGTAGTAATTTTCAAATTAGTATGGTGTCTAATTGAATGAGAACCAATATCTCCATTTCTCTTCTATCTAGCTTCAAACTCATTCAGTATTATTATTTCCACCTATATCAATAATTGAAGATTCCTCACTTATAGTTGTAGGAGTCATTTTAATGGGTTTTCCCACATCCGGTTTTCTAATGACATCTAAATTTTCATCAATGGTAATATTATATCAATCCAAGGAATAATTAATTCATTGATTGAATATTGAAAGTTGATTGGTAAAATCATTAATTATGAAATGAATAAATTTTCTTTATCTAGATCATGCCCTGAGCTCCGTGTCAAACAAAATTGAGGATATGCAAGGAATAAACTGAAAATCCTTTCCTCTGGATTACCTTGGGTCTCTTATTACTCCAAAGGGCCTTCTCATTTATCCCTATGAGATATTTTTCAGAATGATTTCTACTCTTATTGATAATTGGAATAGTATTTTTTGTCCATTGGGGGTTGTATCACATTGGTTAATCGATTTTATGCCTCCATATTGATACATTTAGATTCTTTTCATAATGTTTACATATCAATGTTTAAAAAAACAGAAAAATATTGAAGTCCTTTATTTTGGAGCCTCATATAAACGGGAATTACCATTGAGAATCATTGTCCTGAAGGATGACCCTATTAGAATCTGTTAGTACTGGACTCAATAATGTGGAGGAAACAATGCATAGTCTCCATGAAAAACAAGATTGGCATGACAAGGAGGGTTAGAATATATTTATTCATTTCATTGTAAGTAAGTATGGGGAAGATTTTATCAAATATAAAGTTTATATAAGCACTTTTTGGAAATTGATGTGAGGACATCAACCAACTATGCAACAACAGATTATCTGGATAGTTGGATATGGAAAAATAATATACATGAAACTTAACTATGAGGGTTCACCCATGATATTTTTGGAGTACCCTACACCGAATATTTATTTCACCAAAGCTAGTTTATTCCTAGAGATTATTAAAGCTATAATCAATCTGGATTAATATGTGGTCTTCAACAAAAACCTACAATCCCAGGAACTGGACAAAATTTTTCTCCCCAGTATCTCATATGGGGTATTCTAGGATATGGGGTATCATTTTACTCTTCAGGTGAATACTAATGTTCGAACATGAAAGATAATGTGATATAGGGAAATCTCGATTAATTAATTATTATCAGTCTATAGCATATGGAGTCAGGTTATTCCTTATTATGATTTAATAAATCAAATAGGTAAGAAAAAACGATTGTTTATTATGACTACAAATAATAAACTATTGGTTATTCTCCCCCTCATAGTGATTGGGACAATACTGTTTAGTGTTTCTTATGGAGTCTTGCAAGTGTCATTTTTTTGGAATGTGTATAGTGTATCTCATTTTTAGGTACAGGTTCAGGGGGGTCTAAAAATAAAATGGAATTTTAGAAAAGATCATCTATAGATGTGGATGTCTTTAGGTGTACATCAAATGTCAAGAACATGTTAAGGGTTGAAGGATTTAAGATATACATTTTTCCTTTAAAATCGTAGTCCATGTGTTTGGCTATAGAGGTAGTTCCTATTATAAAACATTGAAAAATTTCTCATTATTTTAGAACAGTTATGTTCGAAATGGTCTATTAATATCTAATGAAGAGAGTGATTCCATCAAGTATATGACTATGGTGGAATCCCCCCTCTGATGGGTTCAATATCAACTATGATTATTCATAAAATATTGGAATTCTGAGGGGAGGTGGGGTGACTCATGGTTGTAATGGCTCCATTTTTCATTCATTTTGTGGTTTCTATATGCATGGTGATTCTCATAAGCTATAGACCAAGGATTTTTAATGGTTTAGAGGTGTTTCAATCCTACAAAATTACCTCCTTTATTGTTGAATCTGACTCCCTTATCATCCTCAACTCTCTCTAAGGGAGGTTCATCACTTTGTGTTCCATAATATATGAAATTTACATATGAAAGTCCTATTTTTTTTGTATAGAAATATCACATAATAGGTGTGAATGAAATCAGGTTGATGATTTTCTATCCTCTAAGGGTACCTAGGAAAACCCTATTTATATCTATTCATACATTTGTTTCTTAAACATAGAGTGTGTTTTATTTATCTGGGATGATGCAGTAGGTGTCAAATCATTTTGGTCTCCATAATTTCTTTTTATTTTTTTGTTTCCCTTATTTCATTCTACTTTCTTATACAATTAAAAAAATCTCCCATTTTGTATTTTTTGGACCGATACACATCATGTGAATGAATTTACATGTTTTTACTTGTTTGATGGTTTCAATCACCAAATTACATCAAAGTATATACCATTCACTGGTCCAAGGTTTAAGGACATTGTATATTATTTTCCAAGGCATAAATTATTTTACATGAGTATTTAATATGAATCATTTCTAAAAAATTCAAAGATATATTATATTCCATCAAATATCTGCATTTAGTATAAAATATGAATTTATCCATATTTTCCTCGATAAACAAATAACGTTGAAAATAAAACCCTATATGTATAAATGATATATGGATTATACAATAAAACATCCCTGATATATTATTTTTATAATTAGGGTATTGTTATTGCCTAATTATCAGAGGAAAGTGATCATTTAATAGGGAATGTAAACGGAAATATAAATCAATTAAGAAAGTGAATTCATATACCAAACATTTTCAAAATGATCGTAAACCAGAAAAATAAATAATAAGGAAGGAATCAATACAACATATAAAAATTGGGGTACTAATAATGGGTTTTTTCATTGATGACTATAAATAACATAATTGATAATTAGAAAGATTATTG
The DNA here is from genome assembly GCA_963277665.1 of Viscum album. NCBI lineage: Eukaryota > Viridiplantae > Streptophyta > Magnoliopsida > Santalales > Viscaceae > Viscum > Viscum album. The sequence continues at coordinate 286,490,183 of OY728134.1, forward strand.
AGGAAAATTACATTTTGATTTTGGAAAACCATTTCAGAATCCTTTTCATTGAGAATAATATTTATAAATGATCTATTTAAAATAATCATTGCTAAAATGAAAAGGAGGATTTCATCAAAATATGTTCAAAATGGTGTATAATTTAATTCAATTTGTGAATGATAAAAAGTTATTTTCCCTTTAAGTATAAAAGGGTAATGAATATCAATTTTTCCAAAGCTGATAAAATGATTAGTGTTATATTTTTTTTGATATCCAAAATGGAATTATATTGAAAATAACTAAAATGTTTCATTTAAAACATTTTTTTAAAGTAAAAATGTTAACATATTTATATAATAATTAATATAGAAACGTTTTAATTTTCTTAATTAATTTTATAATTCATGGTTTAAGATGAATGCAGATTTCTAGCCATAGAGTCAAATATATGAAAATTTACATAAAATGATTTTCTAAAAAAATTTACATAACAATGATAGGAAATTGGTAATATTAATTGAAATTATCTTTAATAAATAGTCGATAAAAACCATAAATTGTATTATTTTATAAATTATTAGTAAATTATGTCTACTGAAATTCAAGAAAATAAACAATCTTGATTAAAATAATATTGGGAAATAAACGCCAAAATAATTATAATGTTGATGTGGGAATTAGTCGATGAATCAATTAAGTGAGAAAACTAGAAATATAAATAAAACATTGGAAAAAATAGATAGTAAATATTAATTTATGACATAATCATAGAGGATATAACAGAAAAATGAAAGAAATTGGATGGTGAGGTGGTGGTCCCACCTACACATAAATGATGATTTCAAAACCCTTTTCATGGATGTGGAGATATATTATTATTATTTTATATAAAAAATACCAGATTATTATATTTTATATTATGGTTTTATTATATTTTTGGATTTAATACTTTATTGATGATTAAAAGGAAGATGGAAAATGAATTCTAATTAATAACATAACTAACATCTATAAGAGATACATTCCTTGGATATCCTCTGTTTGACCTTAGTAAATGATGTTTGGAAAGTCAAGATAATCTAAAATGTAAATAAGCATGTTGTGGATAGAAAAGGGAAGGGTTTTCCTGATTAAATATTCATGGGAGTGAGATTAATTATATCCATGGAGTTTCTTTTTATATGTGTTTAAGGGGAACTCCCTTGAAAATTTCCTTGAAATTTCCCAAAAGAATCCAAAATATTGAATTCATTCACATAATAAATGTCTAAAAATTGGAATTTATTAGAAATTGTCAAGGATAAGATGAAAAAATTACCATATAATAAGAAATTGAAAATTTTACATGTCATTTAATACTTATATTCATTGTTTAACACAATAGTTAAAGAATTTTTACCATAACTATGGAAATTAGTTTTTATTTAATTTACTATTCATTTTGGTAAGAAATTAACGATAAATTTTTTATAAATAATAAATTATGAATAATAAAAATATAGAATCATGTTTTTAAATTCAATTTCTATAGAAAAAAAAATTTAATTTAAAAGTAATCTCATCGAGGGGATGAGAATGAATAATTTTTTTAAGAGTAAAGGTTCAACTGTTTACAAAGATTTTATAAAAAATTAAATATAAAAATGATTCCAACGAACAAAATTTTATATATATATATTTTAAATAATTTTATATTTAAAATGACTAAAAATATAATTTATCATTATACACTATATACGAATCTATGTTTTTAAATGAAAATTAAATATTATCACTATTCCTTAAAAAAAATTAAACCTTTTTAAAATATCAAAAAACATCATCATATGGTAATTTTGGAATTATTGTTCCAAAAATTATGTTAATTTTTTCATATTAATTATACAGATGTGGTAATAATTAAATATATATATTTTGTGGAAATCATGACTCAAATGTCATTAACAATAATAAAATTGGTCAAAATGAAATTATACTTTTTTTTAAATAATCCGTATATTATTTATAATAATTAGATAAATATACTTTTTAAAAATTAGTTATTAATTTTCAAAACCACCAATTTAATGGCTAGATTATATCTATTTCATTATATAATAATATTTTAATAATGTTCCATGTTTCATTCAAACTCGGTATTTTGTGTAATGCAAGCTAAACAAAGCATTGCATGTAATGCAAGATTAACTCTGTATTTCACATAATGAATACTAAAAATATTTATCTGTGTAATAAAAGATGTACGTAATGTTACGTGTCACATTTTATTTTATCGAAGTCAATGTTAATATTCAAGTTTTTTATCTGTGTTATAAAAACAATGGTATAAAAATTAATATATAAATTTCAAAAACAACACATATTTTTTTCTATTATATTTAATTAAACAACAAATATTCATTAAAATTATTTCCGAAAAATGATGATTATCATATTAATAATATATAAATCTATCATATGAATATGTATTTAAACATCTTACATGACATATATATTAATATTTTTAATATATTTATTGTAACAACCATAATAAAGAAAAGAAGAAAATATTCTGTGTTAGAGAATGTGAAATGAATATCTAAGCATAAATATCCTATAATATATATTTATTCCAATTTAATCTCTTTAATAGTTCATAGATTATGCTACTGTAAGTCAAAATGAAAAGTAATATAGTATACCACAATTACCAAAAAGTTAAATTTGATTGTAGGAACAATACTAAATAAATTATTATATTCTGTTATATATATTTATTACAAAAACATTAATTATATAAGGAAATAAACATTTTCATAAAAACTATATATTTTTCTAAAATATGGTTTTATCCTCTATTAATCACAGAATTTATAATTTACTTTTTCCAGTAGTTGAAATATTATTTGATAATACATTATTCATTTTGATATCATAATTTCAAAAATATATTTGTCTTAAAATATTTTATTTTTTATAAATTTTTCATTTTCTAATGAATAGTGTGGAACACAAATATTTATTGAAAAAACACAATTTGATCAATTAATATAAATTGATTAACAATATTATAAATTGGTTTCAATGAAAACATATTTCATATATATTTATATATAATAATCATAGTGAATTTTAATGAATTTAATATTTAATTTTGAAATTAAAACCTTACATTCATAAGGATATTTTTCACTTTGAAAACTAAATTTTTGATTACCTCCGAGGGTAGAACATTAAATTGAATTCAAACACATCCATTAATTGAATTTAGAAAAATGAATTTTATATTTATAATAATAATTATATATATTACATAATAAGTTAATTTTTTTACCATTATTAATAGAAAAGTATGTAATTAATTTTTACTCTGATTATGTTAAAAACATATGTATTAGATGGAAATAATAAGATTTTAAAGGAATAAATGACCAAATAAAATCATTAAAACATATTTTTATGGACCTATTTCGACATTATAACCTCTAAGTATCATTATTGAATATTTTCATTGCTTTTAAAATGACACAAATAGAGTTGTAATTGATTATTTTCAAAAATGACATGTAACTCATATCTCCACATATAAAGGGCCACCTATCCCCTCTCCAATTTACACATCCAAATCCATTTATGATTAAAAATACATGAAAATTTTACTTAATAAATACTCTATGTATATTCTATATACCATTTTTGGATCATAAATTCATCATAGTAATGAATTTTGTGCATACCTAATGATGATTTACAAAGAAGAGTTGTCATTCATAAATGAGTGTATTTCATTCTTTCTTCTATCACCTCATTAAATTCATTTTCTACACTGATCATCCATGTATGCATATAATTATTTAAATAAAACAATTTCCGATATTTATCATATTATTATACTTATTTAATTATAATACCACATATAACATCTTACTTTCCATCCATTTAAAATATGAAAATGTCGCCCGTGTAAAGGGTGTCCTACGCCCTAGCGAAGCAATGTGTTTCATTTTTCACATACTAATTATATGGAATGTAATAAGGATAAATTTTATTAATTTATGTGATATATATGAGATGATATTAATTATTTAATATAAAAATATCTCACCATTCATTATCATTTCACTCATTAATTGAATAATATTATCACTCATGTTTAGGTATAACATACCGTCTCCACAAAATGATGTTATTAAATTTCAATGTTGAGCCCTCTGTAATAACTCAAAAAATCTATATAATTATTAAATATAATATTTTTTACATTAATATAATTCCATTGATTATGTATGTATTTTATTTAACAATGAAAAAAGTATTATGATAAAGAATGAATGAGAAAACAAGAAAATTAGTATGCAAAACATGGAAAATAATGAAATATTATTTTTGAATAGGTTGTAAATGTTTTAAGAAGATATTATATAATATTAATAATATTATTACGATTATTTTATAAATTAATAAAAATAAAAAGATATAATTCAATATTTTAAATCATGTTTGACCACATTGAATCATGAGGTAGCGGATTTCTTATCAATTTAATTTCATTAAGTCATGTTGTAATTTTATTAACCAAATTTCAAATATATGGTGTATATATTTCCCCAATGATATTTTATATACATTTCTAAAAATTCATTGAGATTTAGGTATCAATTTTATTGATTTCATCTAATAGGATTTTTTCTTAAATTTGAAAATTTGGAAAGGAATTTTTTAACTCATATTTTATATATTTTGTTAAATTACTCCTTAATATTAATTAATATTTTCATATTACATGTTTATTGAATTTGGACCATGAATTTTGTTTGTTAAATATTTTTATGGGGATTTAAAAACTAAAAAAACATATTCATTGGATAATTATAACTTTAGTAATATGATCTTTGTAAGGGTTGATTTTATAATCTATTTTCAATATGTATTTTTTTTAAGAGTAAAACTAAATTGAAGGAAATACTTTGATCGCTGACTTATAAATCCCATATATTTTTTCATAATATGTCTATTTATTATGTTTTCATGTAATATTACAATTTTATACTCTTTGTTACATAAAAAGAATGATATTTTTTTTATGAAATCATAATTCATTTCTCTCTTCGATCAATAATCGTTGTTCTTCGAACTCAATGATTAAAAAAAATGTTATCAAAATATATCAAAATATACAAAAATTATGTATTTAATTAATTGTTAATGTTGTTTTTATTTTTTAAAAATTTTCCCAAAAGAATCTTAGTATATATTTTTGAATAAATTCATTTGTACCCTTTTATAATATTGTGTATATAATTTACATTTAAAATATGAAACATGTATAGTGTTTAATACCATCGTGATCTGTTATTTTTTTTATCTTCAAAGGATAAAATTTTACTCTTATAATAATATTTTTTCTATAATATACATGAATATTTTAATTTTAAAATATTATTACCAAATTTAATATAATATTTTAATCAAGGAGTTTTTAAAAAATAAATTTTTCTCTATTCATCATCAACAACATCCATTTACATTAAATATAATCTACTATGGATATTTTATATGTAATCCATCCATATTAATTATATATATAGTTTATTTTAGTTTTTACCAATGAAATTATTGAAATTAAATTTCACGATTTTTTTTGTAGTAATTATGTTTACCTTGAAATATTCATATTCCTATTCTAATTGGATGATAAATTTACCTAATATATGCATACTATATATCATGGATATACTAATTTCACAAATCACACATAGTTTTTATATATTATTTTTTACTTTCAATGGTATTTTGTTGACTAGTATAATATTGATAAATCATTAATATATACTCAACACTGTTATTTATTTATAAGTAATATTTTAAATGATTTAAATCTATTATTCAATATATGTATAAATTTTTTTAAACGAATCTATTTGATGGTTCCAATTATAGATATCCCCTCGATACATCTATAGTCTCATGAGACAATCATATGGCTAGATTTAATTAAATCAGATTCTGGTGTATACCTACCCATAATTTAAATATATCTCTTGAGTGGACTTTATAATATAGGTACAATGATTCCTAAGATGATGACATCTAGTTATTAATAATTTCCTTTATCATAAATTTAGTTATTAATTTCCCATATATTTTCTCAATGATATTATATTAGGATTCATTTTATTCATAGTTTAATTATTAAATTACATGTGTTTTTAGTTACATACCGTGTCATTTTTCTTATTAATTATCCAGTTATGTTAGTGATGTAGTTGATTAAATATAATATTTGTTCTATTTTTTAGATTTATATATTGATTATTCTAGTAAAATTATTTAAATTGATTTTGTTTTTAGTTATTTACCATTCCATGAATGGGATTATTAGTTCACTATAGCATCCATTTTTCATAATCATTAATAATAATGTGGGGTCTCCTTATTCATGTTTCTAATTCAATGGATATAAGATGTTTACTATGAGTGATATGATATGGTTTTCTTAAGAGAAGGATAATAGTATCTAAAACATGTTTTAGTTTTTGTTTTCAACTGTAATTTGGGAAATATTTATGTATCTAGTTTACAATGAGTTACAAACTATTCAGAAAATTGAGATATGATTACGTGTATCATATGACAATGAAATAAAGAATACATCATTCCTAGGATTCCTAACTCCATTTAATTATTTTTAGTATTAGAGGGTGTTTAGAAGAAAATAAGGAAATTAAATATCGGAAAATATATATTGGTGAACATAAACCTATAATAGACATTGAGGATATGTATAGAATAACATCTATATTTGTTATGAATATATTACGTGATTTTTCATAGGAAACATCACTATATAGATACACTAAGTGAAAATGGTTCTATAATAGTTATAACTAGGGGTAATAAAACCTAAAAGGGATTATTGGGATTGATCCTATCAATACATATTTCTTGAAAATATGCCTTATAGAGCACATTTTTTCTCATTCCTAGGGTATATGGTTGGGATAAATCAAGTTTTCATTAAAAAAAATGTGATGGATTTAATTAGCTAATAATAATTAAGGATTTTGGATAGAAATAGGGAATAATTATTTTAAAATTATTTTTATAGATTTAGACATCCTATAAATGATTATATAGTTTCCCACAATGATTATTGTTTGACACGCTATAATTTTATTAGTCAATGTCTCAAACCCAAAGGAATAATTTAAAAAATGAATATGAAGGAAAATTATGAGACTATGAGAAAAAAATATGACAACATAGTAGTGGAATATATAATGATTATTGAAAATTATTTGTGCTAAAATATGATAAACTACTTATAAAATAACTGTCACCTAGACTCCATAAAGAATACTTGGATGATGTTTGATAAGAGAACATTTACTAGAGATCATTGACGAATGTTTTCTTAATTTCATTAATTTTTTAAATGTGGAACATGAACACTAATAATGTTTCTCAATTGAATGGTAAAATTTATTGTATTTGGAAATGGGGGTAGAAAAGATATAAAATTCGGATGAAAATTTATATATACGATAGAGGGAAATAAAATTCACATTGGGGTTCCATATATAGGTCATTTCCATTAATTAAGGGATCCTATGCATTATCTGAGTCAATGACATCTTCTTAAGGGTTATCTCATAAAAGAGGGATGGACATATGTTGATATAAAACGAAATATGCATTTACGTAATGAAATCCAATAATTAAATATTATATGTATTATCATAAATTGAATTTTTTTATAAGAATCATGAAATAAATAAGGATTGTGTTAAATTTATGAATTATATACATCCTCCTTATCGTTAGAGTTATTGATACCATTTTGGTTTGCGAGTTTTTTGTTTACCAAATATTAAATTTCTATCGATGTACTATTATATATATATAATGTTATGGAATATTATATTTGATTTTTTTACATCCATTTATATATTATTTGGGAAATATTTTACTGACCCTTTTAATAATATGGTTTTTCAAAAATGGAATTTACAAATATTAAACCCTTGAATTGTGTGCACAATAACAAATTTTGAGTAATTAATTTATATAAGATAGGGAAAATGTAACACTATGAAATTAAAAAATAATGAAAACATTTTCAATAGAATAAAATAAATGAATCACCTATCTTAGTCAATTGTGGAAAAATATTTCTTCAAATATGATATCCTTGATAGCTTACGAATCATGTATGTCCAAATATAAATAAGGTGTAATATTGTATATTATTATAAACATGATGTTATGTTGGAATGTAGGAATTTTCTTAAATAATATATGAAAATTATTTTTATCTCTTTATTAGAAACATTTTACATAAATCATTTAATAGGAAAATAATCTTTTTATGAAAAAATTATATTTTTTCCTAAAATTTTGTTTTTTATACATTATTCACATGACATAAATTTTCTTTTAAATTTTTTTAAAATTTATATTATAAAATTGAAATAATTTTATATATTACTGTATCCAATTTATCTTAGGGTTCTTCTTTTTATTTAATTGATATTTTTTATTTTTATTGAATTGTAAAAAAGAATATTTTTTAAAAAACAAAATTTTCATTTAAATAATTCATAAGGTTAAATTTAATTTTAATTTTTTTGAGAAAATTTAGTTCAATAATAAAAAAATATAACTATTTTTGGACATTGAAATAAATTATATTTTTAGTTTTTATGTTCACACCATATATACTTATGTTATGTTTCTCATTTAAACGTATATTTTACATCACATCCATATAATAAATTTTTAATTAAATTCTACCAATTATGTGAATTGAAATTGGAGAAATTTATTAAATTTTAGAATAAAAATAATTTATATTATATAAAAATTTAAATATAATTTTTAATTATTATTATTAGTATATTTAGAAAAAAAATATTTACCACAGTTAATGTATTAATGATATACATGGGGTTGCTCTAAGAATATAATAGTTACATGTGACACATTAAAATGTAAAACATCTATTTTTATAAAATATTTAGACCATATATCGTAAAAGGTATTATAATTATCCATTTTATTGGATTATGTAATAACAAAAAAATAGTAATTGGCGTATTTAAATAGTTCTACTATTTTCCACTCCACTTATAAAAGACCACCCATTCTCAACCCCTATTCACATATAAAAATCCATTTATCAGAACCAAGACTTACTAATTTATATTCCGTAGTCCATTATCAATTTCATAGAATAATTTATTTTATCTAAATTCTATCATAGGATTCATTTTGGTGGAATCCTAAAGATGTTTTGTTAATAAGAGGTTACATTCTAAAACAAGGATAATTTTATTCTTCATTAACAAACATAAAATATATTTAATACATGATAAAATATTCTCTGTGGTATCTTCATCATGTATATATTTAATTCTAGTTGGGAAATAAACTATATCAATATCATATTCCACAAAATGGGAATGAAAATCATCGATTATTTGGGTGGCAGACTACATCCACTTGAAATGATGTACATGTATTTTTCCATCTCCACCATTCAAGGATAGATATAATGATTTATCTAAAAAATATTTATGATATATATGTAACAATTATTATTATTTAATTATAATATAACATATTACTACTCACTTTCCACCTCATTTAATAAATTATATCATCAATCATGTGTACAGTGGACTACAAACTCAAAAAGCATTATGATTTCTTTTTCAATTTGGATTTACATGTAAAGTAATAAGGTTGTATTTAAAAAATTTATGTGATATATATAGGAATTTATTTATTATATAACAATAATGAATCACCAAATGTTTTATCCTTTGACTCATTTATAGAATTATATCCTCACTCGTGCGTATGTACATCCAATTGTCTTGTTGAAACTATATGATTCATATTTCAATTACAACCTCCAAGAATTATTCTAAAATTGAATAGAATTAATAAATATAATATTTGAAAATAATATCTCATTATAGGTGTTGTATATTTATATCATATAATGAAGAACCTAAACATTTATCAACAAGAATGAATTGGAAAACATGGAAATTAACACATGAAACAATGAAAATAGTGAAATATGTTTTTCTAAAAGTTGGTAATGTCTTTTAAGAGGATCATATATGATATTATAAATATTAAAATTGTTTATTATTAATAAATAATAATCATAAAACCAATATTTTTTTGTTTAAGTTATGTCTAACATAAAAAATGTTTGATTTATGGGATTTCGTCTCAATATCATTTTATTAAGGATTAAAATATTGTTATAAAAAATATATATTTTATATTGTGTATATAATTCCAAAATTAAATAATATCTCATGAATCCTTAATAATTCAATGGTATTTTAAATTTCAATTTTATTTATTTCATCCAAAGGGATTTTGACTTAAGTTTCACCATGTGGTAAAAAATTTAAGAACTAACTTTATTTTCATTGGGTTATATTACATCTTTATTGGAATTAATATTTTATGTTAATAAATGTAATTTCTATTGAATATCAATTATTTTACATCCATACTACTTATTTGGATATATATATATTTGATACATATAACCTATTCATCAGTTAATTCTCACATTAATCAGTATTGTTTATTCATGTGTTAAATTGATGGAAACTATTTGATAATTATATAATAAAACCATTTCATATAATTATATCTAGTTATTCACGTTTTATTGACATAATAGTACCACTTTCACTCTTTAATACATAATAAAATGATAATGTATTTTAAATAAAATCTGGAAACTTCCCTCTATAAAGTTGATAATTGTTTTTCTTCAAAATGAATGTATTTTTATTTTTATCATAATTTTTTTAAAATTAGACAAAATAGTTATTAAGGAAATTTTTTACCCATTTTATAACTTTTATAAAATTATTTTAATAGAATAGTTGTGCATATTTCAAAACAAATAAATTTTTATCAAATTTAGATTACAGTTAAATGAATGGGTTTTAACTTATATGTCATGTATGGAAATTACGATCCTCATGAACTCCCATTTCATTGAAGATTCCATTATATGCATGAAATATTATATTTAAATTAATTTTGTTACTAATAGAAAGGAATTTTTTTAAAAAAATTATTTTAATATTTAAATGGATATTTTATTTAATACATTTTAAAAAATTATATTTATGGTATGTCAATTCATCAATGAAAAAAAAACATTATTTGAAATATAATCCACTTTGGATTGTATTATTGATATCATCCATATTTGTTTGTTTTGTTTTATGATCATTGTGACTATGTAAATTATTTACATTCACATTCATGATTCATTTTTTGTATTAATTAACATTACCATAGAATATACACAATCTCATAATCATTAGAAATTAAATATCCCCTTGATATAAATATTATTTATCCTGGATATAATTTTTTCATATGATGGTTTACATTTAATTTTATTCAATTATCTAGGGAAATATTGATTAATAGTTTTTCTTTACACAATGCATGTTTGTTTTGATAAGTCATAATATTTATGAATTAAATCATTTATTCAAAAAATAAAAAATATTGGACATATAGATATTGGTGGGTCCTCGTTATAGACAACACCATGATGCATAAGTAGTGTCATGATATGATCAGTTGGATATAATTAGTTTAATTAGTTTCAAGTGTATAACTACACATTAGATTTAAATTATTTTGTAGAAGGTCTTGGATATAGCCATATCATGATGATTAAGATAATCAAATCCCATAATTATTAATTTCTATCTTGTAGATTTCAGTTATTAGTATCCAAGATATTTTACAAATTATATAATATCTAGATAAACTTGATTATCTATTTATTGATTAATTGGAATGTGTATTCAATTCCTCGACTTTTCATATTGATTATACATAATATTGTTTTGATATTTATATTATTTATTAAATTATATGTTTTTTATAATATTGACCATTAGATATTGATTATGATAGTCAAATTAATTAAATTGATTTTTTTGTTTAGATATTTAACTTTCCATTATTTTTCTTATTCATTTATCATAGATTCCACAATACATAATACTTAAATAGTATTTGAGATCACCCTTCATATAAATACATTCTTAAGAACCTTTTATGATTAATAAGATTTTTATAAATCAATATGAAATATAAAATAATGGTATTATATACAATTGTATTTTGTATTTCAATTATAATAATGAAAAATTTTGGGTATCTAGCTTACTAATACTACTAAAATATTAAGTCCTTTAGGATTTTATTCTTTGTAAAATCATCTAATATGTAAAATAAGACAAAATATTTTGGTTATTTGTGACCTGTTTATTTCAATTATAACCTCATTAAAACTACTTTTAATGTAGCCATTATTTTTCTCAATAAGAATTTTTCAAAAAAAAAATCGTTAATGGGAATAAGTTTTTCTAAAAAATAGTAGAAAATTATAATTTACCAATACCAAATGATACTCCACTAATAGGAAGTAAATATGTTTTGTTAAAAAAATCATTTAACCTTGTTATTCATTACTTTTCTCCAATGTTACCATATTCATCTTCTTATAGTCTATAAAAATTTATGGAATATTATATGCCTTATTGAAAAAATAATAATTTCACCCAATGATGATATAATCCATCTAATAAATCCCATTTCCTCAAAACAATCAAAACCTCCTTTTATAATTATCATATGAGTCAGATTATTATAATAAGGATCAATCGATTTTATTTTTTCCCCAGGAACAAAGTCACACTCCATCCATATTCTCATATCCTGAGAATGCCATGATAAATGATATTATTTGGAATCATGATTATGATACACAATAGTTTAAAAGTAAATAAGAATACTACTGATTATACCATTATAGATTATCCTAATAATTATTTCAATATATATTTATAATTTTATATAGACCATGTCCCGTGCTGTTTATATTAATATTCTACAAATTGATCATCAATAAATTATTTACTTTCAATGAATTATCTGAAACCTTCCTATAGTAGAAATCAATGTGATCATTATCATTTTCTATAATTCCAACCAAACTATAACTACGAACATGTCCATATAAAAAATAATTTACTCTCACAAGTGTTTAAGGACAGAAACATATATAGAAAGCTCCTAAAATAACTGATGTCAATCTAAATGCATTCCAAAGGGTGTGTCTTGATTGGATAACTCAAAATAAAACATCATAAGTTTGTTAATATCACCAATAACGTTTTATGATTTTAATAATTGGAATACCATGTATCATAAAAAATATAGTACAATATATAGTTAATCAATATAGAATCTCTTATAATAAATTGTACTTCTCCACTAGTAGATAAAACCCTATAAATGTTATAAACCATTATCAACTACAAAGAATGACACTAATGAGTCCATAATATTAATGTTTCATAGTTTTTATACTATGGAGGACCCCTTATCAGCCACTTTATTTTTATAATAGAATTTTTATGTTATATTTTTGTATAAAACCACTAAATATGAATAATAATGCCACACTAGTCATATTAAAAAGGTGGCATTGTGTATATTGTAATTATGTTCTATTATTATATATATTTATATCAAATGATTGACCCTCCACCCAATGAGGATGTTTAAGAATAAATAAAGATCTATTATTATCAGACTCTATGATGTACCACTATATCATTCCTCTATATACTAACAGAATTTGAACAAGTTGATGAAAAAAAAATCTTATCATCACCATATTTTTTGTTTTAAGGAACCCTATGAACCATTAAAATTTTCACCCCTTCACAAAATTAATGTTCACGATAAGTAAATAAAAATATTCCATCTAATAAAAATACCTAACATGATGTATTAACATAACCAACATCAGCACAATTCTATCAAGAATTAAAGAGAAGCAAAATAACTTTTTATATAGAGATGCATATATATGAACTAACATAAATCCCTACTGAATCAACATATATAACATATCACAACCCATAATCAGTGTACTAAGAAATAATTTCATTAAGAATATTTTCTTCATATCATTTCATGTATGATGTCCATGCCTTTCCTCCTGTCAAGTGACACTTCATAACATCATGTATTGTTCCAGAAACATTAACTCTTCGATCTTTAATGTTTTATCACTAGTATTCTACAATAGATAAAAGATACCATCTATGATATCAAATTTTTACTTCATTTAATAGGGACACTAGTTAATATAATTTTTTTAGAACATTGTATTTTAATGTCCTTTGAATAATTTTAATTAATTATATACACCCAAATGCCTTAGGAAGACACAATCTGTATGATGTCGAGCTTAGCCTGGATCACTTCCAAGACCACTAGACTATGTGATGGACCTTTCTCATGTGACTCTCCTTTCATTTCTATGTTGGAAGATGTGTGTAGTCCCAAGTAGGTGTAACCTAGAATCTACATGAAGTAATATTTATGAATCTCAATGAAAATATTCAAAAAATCTTAAATAACGTTCACAGGTTCCAACATGTGATCATATAGGGAAAATAAATTGTGTTACTATATAAATACCCATCCTAAGTGGATGAAAACTATTATTGCGTATAACCCTTCTATGAAAACAAAAATTTCAATCCTAATACTCTACACATGTACACATATCAAAAAATTATTTAGATAAAACCTAATATCATGGTTTTTTTCAACTATCTAATGACTAACATAAATTAAAAAAAGCGGAATACAATTATATCACTCCATAGACAAATCATTTATATCAGAAATATATTGAAACATCATGGAATTATATTAATATACTATTATAGAAAACCAAATATATAAATATATATAATGTGATTGAATGTCCCTAATTATGACCCATGAACATCCTAAAATCCCATTAAATTGTATCTGAAATACCTTTTCGAGTAACAAGGTGGTCTATTAAATATGAGCATACCATCTCTCATTAACCCCCTACAAGACTCTGAAATAGTCTATATTATATGTACCATAATTAAAATAGAAACTAAATAAAGTTATATCAGGTCAGTAATATCATTTTGTAACTCCTTGATTATAATCGTAATGTTCTTACTATGGAGAAAAATTACCTCTTTTTCACCTTCGTATTTGAAAGAGTATTCTGAAATGTGTTTAGGTTATAATATAATGTTGGGAGAAAATAATATTTGTAATCATAGAAATCAATTTTGTTTAAAACATAACCAAAAGCCCAAAATTATAGAAAAACATAACATTAATAATAAAATATATTTTACATATTTCTATAAAAATTGGACCATGTATGTCAATCGATTCATATTGTGGTATGTCAATAGTTATAAAGTACATTGAAAATTTTAATAAATAATGATATTTCTAAAATAATATAGAGATAATATTATTACCACATACTTCCTATAGATGCACACTCCTCAGAAACAAGTCATTAGGTAATTTTCATTTACTATACACCTTATCATTATCCCTACAAAAAAATAGTTATCCACATATTGTGTGTGGGTATAAACAATTTGGGCACCACAAATCCATCTTAAACATAGCTTGACTTAATAATATACATATTGATTATTTGATAATATTTTAAACTAATGAACACATAAAAATACAATCATTCAATTACTATGAAATGCATTATAACGAAGAAAATACATCTAACACCCTTATTGTTTAGAAATTTAATGTTTTTTTGATAGCATATTCAGTACACAAGAGTGATCTTAATTGACCAATGAAATATATAACTTTTATCATCTAGTTGTTAAATTGATCAGTACTATATCCTAATGAATATAATTTATTGATAACAATTTATTATACATTCAATTAGTATTTATTAATGTAATTTTATACATCAATTGTATTTGTTACTCATAATTTTTTTTCTTATTAAATGTCATGAAATATTTTTTATAATTAATTTTTGGATATTTTCAGAAACTATTTTTTTAAATAAATATAACTATTGAATTAATAATATAAAAATTTACTTTGGAAGAATTATTGGGATTTTTTGTTAAAAATTCATTTTTTTGTGAAAATTCAAAATACAGATTCTTAAAAATGTTACTTCTATTCAATTAATTAATCATTTTAAAAAAATACAATTATGTTTAAAATAATATTTCATGAAACAGTATTGTTATATGGTTTTATTTGACCCACTTATTTTATTTTCAATATATTTCATATTAGATATTAGTATAGTTTGCATTGGGTTTAAAAACATGATTTTTAAAAACTATTTTAGGGGCATAATGTATCTAGTATTTAAATAATTAAAAAAAATATAATTATGAATTTACTAAATAAAATCATTAATTTATATATCAATAGATATTAATTCGGATTCATAAAATTGTTATTATTAGTCACTAAGTTAATATGAAATATCTATTTCCTTAAAAAATATACTTCTTGAATACCAATTATTTATCACATATTTGGGTTTAATTTATAATTATTTTCATCCAATTCTCTGAATTAAATTTCCACAAAATGTGATATGAAATAGTCGTTATTGTGCATAGAATATTATCATCTCATGAATCGATGTCTTTCATTTTCAATTATAGCCTCTTAAAGATTGTTGTTATGATGTGTTAAAAGTATATATATAATATTTGTTACATATTTTCACTTCTAGAGTAATGACATAGCATATATATTTTTAAATTCTATTTAGTGGGGGATACTATAATGTCTTTCAAGTGTTTGGGGAAATTCCTCATCATCGAGAGATATGATTATTTTTCCACTAATGATTTATATAGATGGAAATAAAGAAACTGTTAATGAATATACATGATATAAATGAAATCATAATGATATTAATAACATATTTATCATTATGAAAATATAATATATAATTTTATTTCATACCTTTCACTCACTAAAAAGTGGTAACGTCGTTTAATTATGTTTAGGCTGCCACCTTCCTGAAGCGATGTGTCTCTTTTAATCACCAAACGACATGGATGATATATATAAACATATATAATGAAGAAATATAGTTTTATTATATTTTAAAAAACATCAATGGTAAAATATCACCTAATTTAACTCAATATCGATAATTGAAAAGTAGAAGCATTACTCAACCATACGTACAACATACTATGACCATGATTATAACATATATCATTTTTCAAAAATGTATTTCATGATTGGAATTAAAATTGTTATTGATGTATAATTTTGAGAATAATTCCATTATTATTATATTGGTGATGTTGAAATAATGAAATTTTTGTCCACGGTCAACACACCAAAACAGTTTTGAATCAATAAACACAAAATCCTCAAAACACAAGGCCGGGAATTATATGAAAATGTTTTCAAATATGTCATTATTATGAAATAGAATCAATTATTTAAGTATAATATCGTAATCATATAATTGTTTTAATAAAATATGTAATTTGTGTCTAATTATTATACCTGATTTATAGAATATACTATGCAATTGAAGATATGTGTTATGGGATTTTCGTATCTAATTTTTTATTTCAGTGTGACATATGCTATATTAAAAAGTTATTTATGATGTTTAGTGTATATAATACCCTATATACATGTAACATTATGAATCATTAATAAATCATTTTATTTTAGGATTCAATTAAAATTATATATTATAAATTGGTTTGACTTGAATGCTATCATTTTGAAAATAACTTCATAGATCCATTTATTTTCATTGGAATATATTTATTTTCATTATTTTTGATATTATTCAAATATTATTTTCCATAATTTAGATTATATCATACAAAATTTATATTTTTATTATGTTGATTTTAGTTTGATACACAAAATCAATTCATTGACTAATTTTAAATTTTTATGGGATGAATTTTTTAGGGGTTATTCATAAAAAAATAATCCTTCTTTGAGTTGTAGATTTATGATATGAACTTACTATAAATTTAAAGGTGTAATTACTACCCATTAACATGTTATATTATGAAACTCCTTAAAATAATATTATATAATATATTTTTTTTCATTCACGTGGGTTACGATTGAAGTTTTACCAATGCGGTGATGAATTTATGTAACCGTCTTATTCAATTAGAAACTGTTTCTCTACAAGGTTCCATTAAAGGAAGTAATATTCACTTCTATTATTGAATAAAATATATTTAATATACAGTTGTTATGAATTTGGAAAACATATTTTATTTCTATTTTCTCCCCCATTGATTAAATAAAATCTAAGAAATTCATTTCTAAGAAATTCTGATCTATAATTTTCTTTTTGATTGAGTATATTTCTCTTCCATTATCAGGTATTAAAAAAGGTTATCAGCGATTTTATTTTAGTAACATTAATTTTTATTAAATAAATATTATAATATCTTTTACGATAATTTATATTTTTTTTAATTTATATTTCATTATTTTCACCAAATTAGTCACTTTTGACACATTTTTTTAAAATGTTTGGAAATTAATGTTTATTTTTATTATTCGTAACATGAATAAATTTTACCACCATCACATTCATTAATTTAATTTATACTTCCATTACATGTTTCAAATTATTTTTTAAAATAACATTACTTTAGTTACATTTTATAAATTCATTATTTTAAAATTTTATTTTCGAAAAAAATGTTAATTTTCGACACACAAATGATTGTATTGATCATTTAATTTTTTTTTCTATTCATCAACACCAACTTATCAATTTATTTTTAATATTTTTAAAAGGATAATTTTTTTAAAACATACACATTATATATTTCAAGGTATTATTATTAATTTAGAGATATTATTATGGAACCCTTTTCATTTTGATGGGTTTAGTATATTTCAATGATATTTTTGTAGGATCCATTTTTTTCATGGAATAATCATATTTTAATGATACTGTTATAAAAAAACATATTTTTACCAAATGATAATAATATGTAATGGTATTATTATATAAATAATTTCATTTTAACGGGTTAATCTTATTTTAATGTTAATTTTATGGATCCATTTTATTTTCCACTTCTTAATTATCTAAAATATAGATAGACATAAATCTAGTCTATTTTCAATGGGTTAATCCAGTTATGAATTGATTAAAAAATTGAATGATTTTCCAAAGAAACTAAAGCTATATGTAGTTATTTTATGTTCCTTTAACATTTTTTATGATAGCTGTATCTATATTTCATTGGGTGATATCGAAATAACTAATTCGATTGGTGCGAAAAGAGGTCATATATTTTTAATGATATATAATATAGGATGTGTGATCGCAGATATCACTCTAATTCATTATTATTTTCCATGAAGAACAAAATTCAAAGTTGATAGTATATTTATTTCTTTTTTATGTATTTTATGGGTTTGATGATGATATTTTTCAAGATAAAAATACATTTTCATTATGATTTGTATAATTATAAATGTTTCCTTTGATCAATAATTACATCACATGGATCAGTGTAATTAATTTTTATGAATAGATACTTTTTTAAAATTTTATGTCATGTATCCAAGTTTGATGATCTAGATATTTTTGGGTATTAATATTCTTATATTTTATTTAATCACATTGATTATATAACCATTCAATTATGCTCATCTTATTCTAACTAATGAAAATAAATTTTTCATACTTATGTTTACACTTAACGATCATTTTAGATCACCCAAATTATGTTTCCATTTACACATGTTATCTATAATTCTATATGTAAGGTATTTCATGTAGATGGCATTGATAACATAATGTGAAATATAAAAATATTGGTTTAGTGGATGATGATGTTCATAATTATAATGAATTTGTTTATGAATCCATGATTTTAAGAGACCTTAATAATTCAATTAATATATTAACTGTCATGATCTTCTATAATTCACATGACTCCATATTTAAATAAGATTTTGAATGTTTGGATGTTGAAAAGTGGTTCACCTTTGTTAGTATTAAATATATAAATTCCATGTTTTCGAATTTAGTGTTGGATCTAAGAGTATGTATTCATGTATGTTATAGTTGTTATCAATGAAATGTGTTATATATAATTGTAGACTATGATTTTTTTATCTTGCGAGGATATATTCAGGGTTATGGAGACATTTATAGGTCTATATTATTAACAACGATCATATGTTAAAAAACATAGACACCCCTTTTAGGATTTAGGTTCTTGGATTTTGGGGATATTAATGATATTTTTGGAGTCATTTTTTTAAATAGAATTATATTTAATTATTTTTATTAACATGAAGTATGAATTTTATTTAATGGAAATAATATTTTTGGTTTTACGAACCCCTAGTTTTTATATGATCATCGATATTAAGGTAATTATTGTATTTTTTAATTGTATGGATAATCATGGGATGAAAAAATGATTGGATGAAAATGTGATTAATTTCATTTAAAGAAAAGTGAGATTGAAATATCAATGATTTTTAAATAAAAAATGTATTAGATAAAATTTGAGGATAAAAAATTCTTTAATGTTGTGGTTTAATTTAAATGATATAGTTTGACCTTATTGTATTACTATTGAATTTCATAGATTAATTTATTATTTAATCATATGATGTTTCACTCAATTTTTAAACATCTTATCATACACTAATCATTGTTGTTTTGTATAATTTCTAAATGTAGGTGGAATATATTAATTATACCTATTATGGTTATGCTGTCTTTAAATGTTGACATTTGTATTTCACGCATGAAACAAATCATGAATACTCATCATTTGGGAAAATGCATAACATTTTTGTGGAAAATGACCAAAGGATTAAATTAGACTCAACAATTCATTATATTTACAATTTATCATAATATAGGTGTAAATGACATTATCAAACTTGTAAAAAAAATCAATAAAACATTTTCATATTACCATAATTTCTAATAATATAAATTTACTTTTTCACACCTCTTTGGTTTTTGGTTTCATGGCGATTAATCTACTATTGATATTTCAAATAATTGTTATAAATGATCTCTGACAATATATAAAATTATCCGAAAATGAAAAATTCATTCCATTACTAAAAATCCACTTCATCCAAAGTTATTCTATATTAAAACCTATCATTATTATTACATATGACCTTCCTATATTCCTCATACTTTCATGAAGAGGATTCATTGATAAAACATTTTTACAATGTTTTATTACACAAAAGGTATTATAATATTAAAAAAATTAATAAAGAGATAATTTTTAACATGAGAGAACATGACTAATTAATTTTTTATGATCTATCAAACTACGATTTTATAAAATAATGTTATTCTTAATAGTGTATTTAACACTCAACAACGAGACTAAAGGATCCATGAAATATTTAAGTTTTATAACCAATATATTAAATTTTTGGTTATGAATAATATTAAATGTATTATTATTATATATATATTGGAATTTCATACTTAATTTAAATAACTGATATAGTTTTATTAAATAATAGTTTGATTTTATGTAATGGAAATTTATTTTTCAAAGAGACATTTTCCTAAAAAATGATTATTGTATCCTTTCATGAAAAAATATTGAAATAAATATTTGGAAAATATGTAAAATTTAATTTTTAAAATGGTCATAAACTATTAAAAATCAAAAAATTAAAATTTCATTTGGATAAAAAATTTTGATTTATCAAAATGTATTTATTTTAAGTGAATTATAAAATTATAACTTTTTAAAAAAATGACATTTCATGTCAGTAAATTAAAAAATTTAAAAAACATTATATTTTTAAAACTATACAAATAAAAATTACTATTATTCAATTATATTGAATCTAAATAAATTATTTATTATCATATTTTTATTTGATTTTACAATATGTTCGAGTTTGTTTATAAAAATCAATTCTTCTCAAAACTTGTTAAAACTGAAAAATGTTCTTCTATTTAATTTGATTAAAAAATCATGTTTAATAAATTAAATGATATTTATATATTATATATCAATATGCATTAATTTATATTAATATAATAATTATTATCAGTAATATAGTTAATATAAAATCCACTTTTCCTTGAAGATTTTTTTTTTGAAAATCATTGTTTTCATCACACCATCATGTTTGATTTTAAATAAAATTCTACATTTGAATTTAATTTAGTAATTTTTATTAATTATTTTTAATCATTTTAATTTATAGTCTCTAATATAGTAATGTTAATTTTTTCCCAAAAAGAATTTTGAAAATGGTAAAAATAAATTACAGCTAATAATGTGAAAATTTATTTACATGGTGTTAAAACAAAGAATAATTTCCAACATGACCTGATAACATGTCCAAAATCCAATTTATTGATATATGTATCCCATATAATGAATATCACTTATGAATGACATGATTGGTACCCATCTTTCATGCAAAAAACTTGTGTAATCCTGTTTTGTTTCAAAAATTAAAAGTGTTCCACACACCTCACCAATAATATTTCACCCCAATTACTTTATTATTCAAACCGTAAAACCATTTTTTTAGAATAAATACACAAATAAATTCCAAAAATAATTCTCATTATTCTTATATACCTAAATATTTCATAAAAACATTCCAGGAATTCTCTATTCTTGATCATAATGATGGTTTTTGAGAAGAGGTAAACATATTCAGTATGTTTTTTTGATTAATTCCTTCTCCCACATCCTTCACATAATATTCAAATAATGACATCTGATAACACATATACATAATTTATATTTAGTATTTATTATATTAATTGAATAACCTAAACCCATGTCATATTCATTTAAATCGGAGATGAAATCCTTATTCATTTGTACGGTGGGCTACATTCTAATGAATTGACGTCATATTTTTTCCATAATTTCCTCTCACAACATGTTTTAATGATGGATTTAAATTATATATATTATTTATATATGTTATTTATACATCTAGTGTTATGATATGAGATTTATCATTTTTTATTTCCATTTAATGGGGGATATGATAGTTGGGGTTTGGCTTAGTGGTGAGCACCCCTTAATCCTTGATGAAAATGGGGGGGTTCAAAACCCATTGGGCCAGTGTGCTTTAGAAATACTGTAGCGTACTGTAGTAGTGGTGACACTATAGCAACAACGTGCACTATAGCGACAACATGTCATTGTAGCGGCGGAAGGGTACTACAGTAGTAATGGGTACAGTGCGGTACTATAACAGCGCAGGTACTGTAACAGTACTAATCACGGAATAGGATTTGGGACACAAAATTGGGCATACAAATAATTTAATGGGAAAAATGACCCCAGGGCCTTCGGGCTATATAATGGGTCTCCCTCTACCAAGATAAGGAGTTCATTGCTGTCCTTTAATAATAATTGAGGATTCTTCCCCAACCGTTAAATATATATATATATATATTGAAGTCTCATATTTCACCCACGTATATTAAATCATGTGTGCATCTTACATACATCAGCATAAGATGCATTGGTACATATTAATCAAATAGAAAAATGATTTATTTGACGTTCAAGATTGTTGACTTCTAAAATTATATCTATCATTATGTATATATATATATATATTAATTTTTAATGTTAATTTATAGAAATCATATGTTCAAATATATATATATCCATGAAAGATATTAATATATAATTATGTATGATGCATAATTAACTGTTACATATGATCATTTTTATGAAGACTAAATTATATATTTTCTATTGCTATTATTTTAT
Organism: Viscum album; assembly: GCA_963277665.1. NCBI lineage: Eukaryota > Viridiplantae > Streptophyta > Magnoliopsida > Santalales > Viscaceae > Viscum > Viscum album. The sequence continues at coordinate 286,513,837 of OY728134.1, forward strand.
GAATTTATGTCCTTATTTCATGAATAAATCAATTAAACAAACATGTCTTAGAAATTTTTAATCATGATTGTGTTATTAAAATTGTGGAAGTTATAATTATATGCAATCATTTTTTTCATAAACAACCGGGTACATACATGGATGTTTATGTAAATTCAATGTGGAAAGTCTTTTGGAGGGAACGATACTCAAAAGTGATATGAAAAGGATGTTCATATATTTATTTATATAAACAATTATATATATAAATATAGGATTGAATTTCTATTTTAATGTGTTGACATGTTTACGAAATCAAAAACACCAGTGAAAGTATATATATGTAAGGAAGGCTTCAAAATGTTTTTAGAAAATAAAAAACATGAATGTTGTAAATATGGTAAGGAATTGGAGAGTGAAACCAATCCCTTAACAAGTGGGATGGTCCAAGATAGCCTTCAATGTTTCCAATATTCACATTCCATAGTGTTTTGATTTAAAAATATTGTGTATTTTTTTTCTAAAAATAACATTATTATATTGAAAAAACAAGAAATAAAATTCAATGTGGTATAGTATTTTAAAAGTGTAAATAATGTAAATTATGTTTTCAAAATGTTTTAAAAAAAATATTTTAAATAAATTATTTTTAGAATTATTGAATGTAATTATCAATGTTATTTTTAAAGATGTATTTAATAAAGATTATATCAATGATCTATTTTAAAACTCATTATTAGGAAATTTAATGCTCACCCATTTTGTTAAAAAGATTATCATAGGTATCTTAGATTTTCTTTTTCAGAAATATTTTCTTTTGGAGTTAGAACATGAAAAACCAAAGTAGGAATTATTTTATTATTTCCAACATGAATAAATGTAAGGTATTGTGTAATCCTCCAGAACATAGCCCAAAAAATATCATCTATTTTATAATGCATAGTGTCTTTTAGTTATCCTTTATAAAAAAATAAACATTACGTTTTTAACACAACATATGGAAGCTTAGATTTAGGGAGTTATTATTGGTATACTGGGAACGGTCAAGACAATGTTTGAGATTAGATACTGTCTTTTGAGGAAAACAAATATAAGTGATAGAGTATTATTAATATAGTTATGTCCCCATAGAATTTTTTTAATTTATAAGATGAAAATTTATAATTTTCATAAGTCCACCTAACGAATTGTGAGGGCGCAATTCGTTTAAAGGGGGGAGAATGTGACACCCCATAAATATAATGTATTTAATAAACTAATTACATTTTAAATAAAGAATGTTATGAAATATATTTTAAAATGAATGTGATTTCATTTAATCAAAATAAAAATTATATTACTTATATTGGTTTAATTTTTTTAAATTGTCACTTATTAAACACTTGATGAAATATTAAAATAATATAAATTAATTATACTTTTATGAAATATTGATCCAGAAAAAATTATTTGGCAATTTTTTGTTTTTATAAATAATAATATAAAAAAGAATGAAATATTTTCTTAAAAAAATATAATATTTTTGTCAATATATGTTTATGAATTTGGGGAAATTATAATATATAAATATAATAATTAAACATAAACCTTAATAAAAATAATAATATAATTAATTTATTTTGAATTAAAGGAATTAAAATTTTTAATAAAAATAAAATTATAAAATATATTTAAGAAACATATTATTTTTAGATAATTAATTTATGAATTTATTTTATAAAATAATTTAATTATGAAATTAAAAATTATGTTAACAGAAATATTATTATAATTTTATGAAATAAATTAAATTAAAAAAATTATTAATTGGTTTAAAAACCAAAATTAAAATAATTTTAAAAAATGAAAGTCATATATTGAAATTCGGAGTGAGGTTATGAATTTTTATGTTCAGATGAACCGAAGGATCTAGGGGATTAGGTATTGGATTAAGGCCCTCTTTTTTGTGAGGTTGTCCAAATGAAGATAAAGATGAGAATAGATAATCATGGAATTTTTGGTATCGATGAGGCCGATCGAGGTTCCACGCACTGGATAAGAAATTTCTAAGTGTGTGTTGATGCCAAAGGGAGTTTTGAGCCCCGACGAGCTTTTAAATAGTAGGATAAATGTTCTATAATGTTTTTAAATGAGGTCCTTGGAAAAATGACCTTCAATTTTCAATATCTATAGGGCATCATATAGATCCACAAGTTGGATTTTTTATTTAAGTTTTGAATATCCAAATCTACCTGAAATCGGATTATCGGCTACTTATTAATTAGTTTTATTCCTTTCATTAGCATATCCCTTGTCTTATGATGTTATTTGAGAGTATTTTCGAACTATGTAAACATGTGTTGTTTTCATATTCTAGATTTTTTTCCTTCAACTACTTTTATTTCTATCCTACTATAATAGTATTATTATTGTTCAATGCACCATAATTTTTAATACTTTTGTTGATTAAATTAAGTGAACTTGTATACATTCAAATTAAGTGTTTTCTTCAACACTGAAAACAATTTCATGATGCGTTGAATAGGTAAGATAAAAATTAAATTTTTGCACCGATATATTCATCTTTAATTTATTTAGATTCATTCCATTGGATGCATTTTATCACTATCTATCAGTTTTGGAAGATATTATGTCATACTCTAGTATGCACCTCTTATACACCTCCAAAAATCACATCAAATTGTCAAATATTCATATCAATAGTATAATATTATAATTATAGATGAATATTCTTTAAATAAGAGCCTTGTACCATCTTCTTTGACATCACATAGAAGTATATCATTTTTTGATCAAGTAATAGGGTTGTGGCCTTGTTTATATTATTTTGTGTTTTCCACTCATGAGAGTATAGGATTTATAATAGTAGGGATGAGGTTGTGATGATTCATTTTCAAAAAAACTATTAAGGTATGTTATTGTATAAATAATTCATTTTTTCAAATAATTATATTTTGATAATTATATTTTTTTGTAATTTTAATTGTTTTTATATTATTCTTCCATGATGTATTAATTTAAAAATACTTAATTTTTGAATAATGGTGTTAAATTATATGTTATTAAGGGATATAAAACAATTTATTTTAATAAATTATATATTTTTAATATAAGAAATAATTTAGTTATATTTTTTTTATTTAAGTGTATATTTTAATTTTTCGTTGGTATAGGAAATAATATTTTTGAAATGTTTATTAGTCTGAAAATATATTTCTATAAATGTTTTATTAAATTATTTCTAGTTTTTTGGTTCATGAATTTTTTTAGAAATTCTAAAAGTGGGTTTTATTAGGAATATATTTGTTTAAATTTAAAATTTATATATATGGGTGTTATTTCCATATTTTAATAATATCTTCTTTAAGAATTAAATAATTTGATTACATGTTTTATACTTGTATTAATTCTGAGACAATATTTTCATTCATTAATTGAATATGTGTGTATTTAAATTTATTTCTAGTTTAGTGTTTAATCTTTATGTTTATTCATGATATATATATATATATATATATATTTAAGTGATATATTTCACTCACATTGATTAAATCATGTAAGTATCTTACTTACATGAGAGATAGATACATGGGTATATATTAATCAAAAACAAAAATGATTTATTCAACATTCGAGATCAATGAATTCTAATTTAAGTTCTATTATTATGTATATATTGATATATATATATATGTACTTATTAAAGTTGAGTTATTAAAATCTCATATATATATATATCCATGATATTAATAAATGTATAATTTTGTATGACACATAATTATCTATTGATTATGAATATTTTTAGGTAAATAAAAATATATGTTTTATATTTCAATTATTTTACGCAGTTAATTATTTATATGATGAGTAAATAAATTAGAAAAATTTTACTTTGAAATTTTCATTCAATCTATAGTTATTAAATAGGTTGAAGTTATATAAATATGTAATCTTATATTTCATAAATTTTGGGTACAAACATGGATGTTTATGCAATGTCTATGTGGAAAGTGATTTGGTTGGAACCAAACTCACAAATAATATGAAAAAGAAATTTCATATATTTATGTATATATATATATAGGTGTTAATGTGTATTTTAATTCGGTGAAATGTTCTTGAAATCAAAAACACTAATGAATGTAGATATATTAAATGCAAGATAAAAAATGTTTTCATACAATCCACCACATGACTGTTGTAAATATGGTAGGGAATTGGGGAGTGAACCGGATACCTCAAAATGTGGGTTGGCCTATCATAGCCTTCAATGTATATTGTTGCAACATGACATAGTATTTTTTTCTAAATATTGGGTAAATTGTTTTTAAAACTAACTGGATTATATTTAATGAAGTTTTTATTGTAAATAATTTTGAAAATGATAGAGTATTTAAAAGCATCAATAATTTCAATTATGTTTTCAGAATGTATTTAAAAACTATTTTGTTTTTATTATTTAATGAATAATATAATTCTATTCTAAAATTAATTGTCATTGAATGATTTAAAAAAAGTAATTTGATTAATTTTATTTTAAACCCCTTACACGGAAATTGAATTCTCACCTTTTTAAAATGATTTTCATGATTATCTTAGTAGTTATGTTTTCAGGCATCATTGATTTTGGAGTTAGTTCTCAAGGAAGCATAGTATGAATTTTTTTTATTTTTCTTAACTATGATAAATGTAACGTGTTATCTTATCCTAAAGAATCTATAAATGAAAAGGTGCAATATTATATAATGCACAGTGTATTAATTAGTAACATTTTATAAATCATTCATTGCATGTTTAATGCACCGAATCCAAAAATGTGAGTTCAGAGTGATATAATTTGTATCAGAGGAATGTTTTAGAATACATTAGAGATTAGATGTTGTCTTTTTATGGAATCAAAATCAATGTGGTATAGTTTTCCTTTAATAGTTTTGTCCCCTAAGATACTCGTTAATTCTTAAGATGAAATTCATATTTCTCATAAGTCCAATGAACAAATTGTGATTGGGAAATTCATTTAGGGGGTGGGAGAATGTAACATTCCAAAAATATTAAGAATTTAATAAAAAATAGGAATATTTTAAATAAATAATATTATGCTATATTATTATAAAAGTATGTGATTTCATTTAATAAAAAACAAATTCAGATTACATTTATTTTCATAATTTTATAATAATGAAATTTTTGAATAAATGATTAAAAATTAATGTAACATAAACTAATTACACTTTTGTGAAATATTGTGTCCGGAAATAATTTTTTTTAATATATATATTTTAATAAATAATAATAATTAAAAGAATGAATTTTTTTTAAGTAAATTATAATATAAATTTCAATATATTCTGAAGATTTATTTTAAATAATAGTATATAAATATAATAATTAAACATAAACATTAAAATAATCAAAATATAACTTCTTCTTTTTGAAATAATGGTAATAAAAAATTATAATAATATTAGAAATATATTTTTAAACCTATTATTTTAATATAATGTATTTATGCATTTAAATTATAAAATAATGTAAGTATGAAATTATAAATTATGTTAACTGAAATATAACTATAATTTTATGAAAGAATTTATATGAAACAAATAATAATATGTGGTTATAAAAAAATTAAATGAAAATAATTAAAAAAATAGAAATTAGATAAGGAAATTTGGAATGAGGTTATGGATTTTTGGGTTCAGATGAAGTGAAGACTCTAGGGGATCGAGACATGAGTATAGGCTCATTAAGTCATGAAGGAGTCAAGCCAGAGTCGAAACTGAGCATGTCAGATCATGTCTATTCTAGTTTTGATGAGGATGATCGAGGAGTTGTGTAATGGATCTGAGGGTTCTATGTGATTGTTTATTCCTTAGAGAGTTCCGACTGGCGGTGATCAGTTTAAAAGTTAGATCTATGTTCCATTAATGTTTCAAATGAGTTCTAGGGGAAAATGACCTACGATTTTCAATATATGTCTGACATCATCAATATCATCAAGTAGGTTTTTAATTGATGTTTTGTACTTCTCAATCTCCTTGAAATCGGATTTTCGGCTGCCTGATGGTTATTTTTCTTCCTTTGGTCATCCCATCCTTCATTTTTTGAATTTATTTGTTAATATTATCAAAATATGTAAACATTTTTGATTTTATTATTATATATTTTTCGTTCATTTATCAATTTTCTTTTGTGTCTAACAATAAATTTATTGTCATTGTTCAACACACTCTCATTTGAAATTCATGTATTAATTAATCTAACTAATCATGTATACATCTAAATCATGTTAGATTATCATAGCTAGAAACTGTTTAATGATTTGATTAATATGTTCAATGGATATTCTATTTTTTAAAAAATATATACATCTTTCATCTATTTCGATTCATGGAATATGTTAAATTTTTTATTATCTGTTAATTTTAGAAAATCTAATGTGATACTCTTGTGTGCACCTCATTTACTTCTTTGAAAATCCAATCAGATTGTAAAACTATAATATTATTTGAATAATATTATAATTATATATGGGAAAAACCATTGATTGGTTATTGGTTTTGAATATTTTATTGTGTAGTGTCCAAAACCAAAATAATAATGGAATCTCCCAACTTTCCATTATAATCACACCCATGAACCCATTACTCTTCACTATAACTATTATAGCTCATCCAAACTATTTTATATACTCCATAGAGACCAACCATGTTTCCCAAAATCTTCCAATAATCATCTCCCAAGACTTTGGGATCACACATCCAAGTAAAGGATCTTTCACTCTCCTATTTTATGATGCACTTCATTTATGATAAGCCTTTTAATTTTAATTGTAATCAACTGGGATATGATCATAAATATTACCATTAAAATAATATTTATTTCTATATAATTATATCTTCCTTTTATCTCTAATTGAAACCACCCATTTCCTTTACATGCACATGTCACTATGCCAAAATTTCATTAGGGATTGTCATCTTCCACTCCTCCATTCAATTCAAGAACCAAGTCTGAAATTTGCCAATTTCAATTGGTTATATTTTCATTCTTTTATAAAAATTTTACTACTCTCCATTTGATGTTATTTCAATGATGGCTCATTTATCCTTCCCCATTTGGATGATCACCAAAGTCGTTACTATGCCGAAATTCCACAAGGTATTTCACTCTTCATATTTTCATTAAAGAACTTATTTTTATATTATTCTTCATAAATTCCATTATTATATGTTGGGTTATGATGATTACATGAACCCATTTCAGCCAATTTTATGTATAAATGTCCAGATCCTTTTTGAAAACTCATTAACACCCCATGATTCTTTATTTACACCCATTACTATTCAAAAAATTTGTAAGGGTTCCATCATTTCTAATTTTATCCATGTTTCCATATTTTGTTATAGAATTTTATTTTCAATTAAAAATTATTTATTATGTTTTAAAAACCCACATACCTACCATATTATGTTTGAGTGATTATATACCCCTTTATTTATCATTAATACCTCCCTTGTACACCTAATACTGTCCCAAAATTTCATATGATTTTTTCCATGTTTCTTCTATCTACAAGTTTCATTATTATCTTAATCCTTATATTTACATTTTTTTATTTTGACACATGCATTTATATGACCCTCTTGTTGTCCATTTCATTTATATATTATGATATACCCCTTTTTCCCCCATCAACCTATTTTACGAGTTTCCATATTACGTGTCATAGCCCAACCATAAACTCCTATTATTTTATTCATTTTTCAATCTCATGTCATTTTGATGAGGTTTAGTTGGGTCCCAGTTTGAACTTTTTCGACTTTTGATGTTTTCAGTGGGTTTCAGCATGGTGCCCGGTCACCGTATCATTGGTGGTACCCATGAATTCATTCATGTCGTATGCGAAATTGAAGATAGTTTAAATAAATAAATTATGTTGATTGAAAAATAATGTTAAATGAAATTTCACAACGACAAAAACATGGTTAATGATTAAATAATAATAATGACAATATTTTTGCGAAAATGGTAATATTATTATTATTTAATTTAGTAATAATACTTTTTTTATTAAATTTTTATAAATATAATTATAATTTAAAAAGAAATGTAATAAATTTTTTATTTTAATTATCAATAAGTTTTAATTTAATTTCTTTTGTTGTTATTAATATTATCATCATCATTATTCTATTTATATTATTACTATTATTATTATTGTATCAGTGATATTATTTTTATTATTACATAAAACAAAATGTATAAGAAACAGTTAAATTTATTGGTTTTATTAAAATTTATTAATTTTATTATAATTATTATTGGAATTTTTATTAATGTTATTTCTCTATTATTATTATTATCATATTATTATTATTATTATATTTTTTCTTTTTTATAAAACCCTAAAATTCCCCTCACCCCCACCCTTCCATGTTCGCAAGCTAGTCTCCCCCCTCCCAATTTCCCCTTGTTGTTATGCGCCGCAAGCCCACATACCCAGGCCCTCGACTCCTTCTGCTCTGCCTCATCCGACACGACCTTCATCTAAAATGGCCTCCGCTTAGTGCGGCCTCCCCTCTGAGTCCGGCATTGCCTCCAACCAGTGCGGCATCCCCCTCGTGGTCCGGTGCAACCTGCCCCATCCGGAACGACCTCACCTGTCCGGTAGACATTTGAAATAATCCCTCCCCTCGCTGTCCCATGCTCTGGCCTGCCTCTCATTGACCTCCCATGTGACCAACCAACGCGAACCCCTCCTTTGCTGAAAATAATCTCCTTCTATATAATTTTCTATTTTTGTGTTTTTCACAAATAAATCAACACTATATTTCCTTGGGTCATGTTTTCACATTTTTCTCGATATCTGGGGTTTGTGTTTTGTTTGAGAAGTGATATTCTTCTTTCCGTTAAGGTATTGTTCTGATCGCACGAGTTTGTGTAGGTGTTCCATGCCTTTTGTTTCAATTTCAATCCATTTTATGCATGAATTTTTATTAATTTATATATATAATATGTTTTACCACTATTATGAGTATAGTTAATTCTTGGAACCCTTTAAATTATTGATATATTTGATTATGAATATGTATTAAATTGTTTCTTGGAATATGTACATAAATATTTTTTGATAACATGGTTGGAAAAAATTTCCTTACCTTGAAATGGTTGTGTTATATTTTGAGTGTTGTTTCCTTGTATAATTATTTTATCGAATATATTTTCATTGAACTGGTTGGTTTATGAAACATGATGTTTTAGTGAAATGGATTTATTTCTATTCTCTATTTGAAAAGTGGTTCCATGGTTCACTATGTGACATTGGGTGGTTTCAAAATAGTGTGAAAAGTTTTATAATTTCTTTGGCATGTTTAATGATTAATTAGAGTGGTGTACATTTTATTTAGATACATTGCAGGTGTGAGTTTATTCATAAATGAGGGTTCCAGATTGGTATTGTGTGTGTAATGCCTTTGATTACTTTTTAAAATTGTTTAATAGGATTTTAGAAGGATTGTTAAATAATGAATGTGGTGTAAATCATGTTTTGGAAATGTCTATAGGTGTGTGTGATTTTCAAAATTGGATATTTAAGGTGTGTAACATTTTTGTCAAGTTTTGCACATTATGATTATTCATTAAATGGCTTGATTGGCTCTTGAAAATGACTTGTGATTTATCGTGGAACAGTTTAGTTTTTGTAAACACGTATTTGAATTTCAAGGTGATGCTTTAAATATTTGATAGGTTTTCTCCCATTAGGTGCTTAGTGGTATATGACTCATTTGATGTTGCAAATGTCTTCATTATTGAATGGTGTGTGAGACTGATGAAATGCGTTTTTAATATTTATGTCTTTATGAGATGTTGGGTTGTGTGCCATTGTTTACTATGTCAACTGTTTGGTGAAAAGAATGTAAGGCATGTTTTTCCACATTGGTAAAAAGATGATATTTGGTAATGTTTTTGGAAAATGGTTTCGAATTTTTTGTGGATAATGGTTAAATGTGGTGATGTTATGGGCCAAATTGTCACTTTCAAATGACTAATTGGAAAACACCTATTAGGTAGAGTCTCCTGCCTAGTTTATTGATTATGAGTTGGGAGGGTCCTAGATATGGGACCACCTGTGAGTAATTATTATTTAAGGCATGGGACTAACATTGAGGTGTTCAGGGTGGTGTTGGTCTGTGCAATGTGTGTGTGTGTGGTAATATATGTATATATATGTGGCTTGTTTTTTTAAATTTCATGGCACAACCCTTTGAGAAATATACAAGGTAATCTATCATAACAAAGAGGATCACGGAGAATGATTGTTGCTCTAGTTAGAATATGTATTGATAGTGCATCATAATAGGGGGATGTTTTGTTTTTATTGAAATGAGACTGGGCCCCTAGACCAGGATAGGTAGGGAGATGGTACGTCATTTGGGCATTATGACATCATTGAGTAGGGAATGCCTTCAAGATGTGTCTCATGTATAGTATGTTCATGTATACCTTTGAGTTCCAACGAGTTCTCGTGTTTCCCTGTTATGATTATGAATAGTGTCATTTCCCTCATCGTTTTGAATACCTTTTATTTGTACCTGGTTTTGGTTTTTATTTGGAAAACATTGACCATTTTTTTGGTTTTAAAAGATTTTATATGTTGATGTTTGATAAAGAAAGAACATTTCCTCATTTTCCTTCTTGTTCCTTGTTTTAAAATATGAGGGAAATGGACCATGTTGTTTGTTTGTATTTAAAATCCATGGTTGATAAAGAAATCTATTTTTATAAATGAATTTAAAATTAGGGCCAATGAAAATGTTTTTGGAAAGAGTGGCATGGAATTTGTGGTGTTTTCTATTGAGCATTTCGGTGCTCACTCCTACTTTATCTTCTCAATTTCTGGTTCTGTTAGTGTTGGATCACTCTTGGAGTGAAACTTTTTCAGATTTGGTCGATGGCCTAAGAGGCCACACTGAGGAATGGCCATTTTATTTTCATTCCACAATTAGTTTTAATTTTTGTACTTCCCGTATTTTTTTTTTATTTTATTAATTTTCTAAATCATTACCACCTGTTTAGTTTTGATGCCTGACACTAGTTCCCACCCCTTGGGGATCGAGAACGCCCCTCGGGACAGGTAGGGAAACTAGGTCAGAGATGATTTGAATTTATTTGTGAGAAAATGGTATCAGAGTGCATGCCCTTGTTATTTGGGGTGTCCGGTAGAAGGAGAATATGACTCTTGGGGCTCATGAGGTAGGTTAGAGGTCAGTTTCTGATCACCACCACTCACGATGAGACATGAGTTACGAGGGGTAGTCTTGGATTTCAGCCTTTTTTATTTGGTTATTTTGGATTGATGAATGACAATGGGGTCGAATCGGTTCACGTTTGCAGCATCACATGGGGGTGGGGAACCATGTGGAGTCCAATTTCCCGGTTTAAGGTCCTCTAATTGTTATGCCTTCATGGGGCATGGATCACCACCATGGCACCCGGTTGGCCACAAGCACTAGTTCCTCATTCTGATGGTTTATAGTTTGTTGTGCTTCATTTTGAACTTAGTTGATGTGAGTGTGTGTTAAAAATGAAAGTGATTTCAATGTGAAAATATAAGGGTTTTCTTCCAATTATTTTTTGAAATTAGTAAACTGGGTTTGGAAAGTGGAAGGGTTTGGATTTGGAAGGTTGGGTATGTGTTTGGATTTGGTTATGAAAATAAGTGTTTTATCCTAGGAACTTCTTATGGAGGGTCACGCGTGCATGGGTATGTATGGAGAGTGTGGGGGGGGGGGAACTTGTTCTTAGGTGATGCGAGTGAGATTGAATGATCGTACATGTGGCGTTTCATAAGGTTCCATAGGTGAGTTTTAAAATTATAATGAAATAGCAATTATGGAAAAGTAATTTATGATTGTGTTTGTATATTCGTGTCTTATGAGTATGTTTCCCTTGGATTGTGTTTTTTATTGCTTGAGTTTTGGCATGATGATGGTTTTGATTGTCTTTTTCGTGTTGTTATGAGTATTCCACCTAGAAGGCCTCCAAATGTTGTTAATGAGTTATCCCTAGTTCCCAATTTTTTTCACTGGTTTTCTTTATTATCGAGGTAATAAATGTTTTCTAGAGGCAATTATATAGTTCAGAAAGATAATGTGTCTTCGAGTTGTTGGAAAATCCCATGGTGGTTATGGTTTGTAATGTCCAAGAGATATATGAGGGTTCAGTTTTGGGATAGTAAAAGAGGTGTGTCTCATTGTCGTTAGAGTTTGGTGTGTAGTTGGTGGGGTTTGGCTCTTGTGAAGGTTCCGTGTCTCATTAGGATATCATTCTATACCGAATCCAAGTTATTTGGACGATTCTCTCGCATTCCTCTAGTGTGGCCAGTTTAGACATTTTAAGCCTCCATGTCGTATCCCTATAAATTCTTACTACCATGCGACTGTTTAGGCCACTGGGGAGAGTTCTGAATGAAGCGTCATTTAGGAGGAAGGAGTTAAATAATGGAGGATGAAAATTCTTGACTGTGAGGTAAAATATGTTTCAAACATTAGGGCCCCAGCCACAGCTCTCAGGGTGAATCCCTCACATAGTAAGGAGTTGACGAGGGTGTGTGGATCCTCGGTCTAGATAATGTCTTCAACATTGGGATGGAAATATCCAAAATTTCATTGTTATATTCATTTCATTTTCGTAATCTAATATTTTTTTGTGGAGGCATTATGAGATCGATCTACCATAATCCAATCGGTCTTATCTTCTCTTAGCGTGGTTTCCAAATCGTTCATTGTCCTTGAATGGTGTAAGGCCCATGAATAAAATGACCCATTTGGATTTTGAGTTGGTCTCAGGTGTGTTCGTTAGGGGGGGGGGTGTTTCATTTTTTCAAATTTAAGGGATTGGTTGAGTTCATTTCCCATCATTAGGTTTCTAGGTTATTCTGTAGTGAGTTTTTCTTCAAATTATCAGGTATGTTGTTCGGTCGATGTGGGGAAAATTAATGACTTCGGTTTGGGAGTTTCCATGTCCCCCCCCAAGGGGGGGGGGGGGGTTGTTTGGTATTAAGGGTTTCTATATTAGTAAATTCTTTTGGTGGGGAGAACCCTCTCATTTTCTCCCCTTAATCTCTGGTAGTGGTTTTTCTTAAATTGGTCAGGTGTGACGTTTGTTAGGGATAGTCACCCTAAGGATCTCAGTTGTCTATGATTTTTCTGGGATTGGACTCATGTTTTTTCAAATATTGGATTTATGAATTTTTGGGGGTAGAAAGTGTCTATGGTGGGGATAGTTTTCACACCCCAACCACAGACGCCTATTATTTTATTTTTTCAGATCTCGAGTCATTTATATGAGGTTTAGTTTGGTCCTAGTTTGAAATTTTTCCACGTCTGATGTTTTTAGTGGGTTTTGGGCCGATGCATAGTCATCGTATCATTAGAAATGCCCATGAATTCAGTCCTGTTTTATGATAATTTTCTGATATTTTAAATAAATAAGTTATGTTGATTAAAAAAGAAAGTTAAATGAAATTATTAAATAATAAAAACTAGGATAATGCTTAAATTATAACAATGATAATATTTTTGTGAGAATGGTAATATTATAATCATCTAATTTGGTAATAAAACTGTTTTTATTAAATTGTTATAAATGTAATTTTTATTTAAAATGAAATGTAATAAAATTATCATTTTAATTATCATTAAATTTTTTAATAATTGTTTTGTGTTAATTAATATTATTATTATCATTTTTCTATTGATATTATTACTATTATTATTTTTGTGACACTGATATTATTATTATTAGTATTAAATAAAATAATGTTAATAAGAAATAATTATATTTATTGGCTTTATTAATATTTATTTGTTTTATTATTATTATTATTATTTGAATTTTTATTATTGTTATTTCCAAATTATTATTATTACCGTATTATTATTATTATATAATTTTTCTTTTTTATATTTAAACCTAGAATTCCCATCAGCCCCTCCCTTCCTCGTTCACAAGCCGCCACCCCTCCCCCTTCTCCTTGTTGTTTCGCACCGTGATCCCCCTTGTCCTAGCCCACGACTCCCGCCACTTTTCCCCATCTAGAGCGGCCTTCGTCCAGCACAACCTCCACCCGGCGTAACCTCCCCCTCCTGGTCTGGCACAACCTCCTCCTACTGCAGCCTCCCCCTCCTCGTCCGACGCGACCTCCCACATCCGGCGCGACCTCCCCAGTCCGTCCAACTTCTGACCGCTACCCTCCACTCGCTTTCCCATGTTGTGGTCAGCCTCTCTCCGGCGTCCCATGTGACTGACCAGTGTGAACCCCTTATTTTTCGAGAACGATCTCCTCCAGTATAGTTTTCTATTTTGGTGTTTTCCCAAATAATTCAACACTATATTTACTTGGGTCATTTTTGCACGTTTTTCTCGATATCTCGGGTATTAGTTTGGTCCGTGGAGTGATATTTTTACTTTCATCAATGTGTCGTTCCATTCAGAGGGTTGAGGTAGGTGTTAATTTCCTTTAATTTCAATTAAAATCCATTGGATGCTTTAATTTTTATTAATTAATATTTACAATTTATATTGAACCACTTTTACGAGTATGGTTCCTTCTTGGGGCCATTTTTCTTATTGGTAGATTTGATTTATAATATGTTTAAACTGTTTCCTTACTTGTTTACATAAATATTATAAGTGAACTTGGTTGGAATAAATGTTGATACCTTGAAATGGTTTTGGTATATTTTTAGTGATGTTTCTTTGTGAACATATATTATAGAAGTTATTTTCTTTGAACTTTTCAATTAATGGAACATGAGGTTTTAGTGAAATGGTTTTATTTATCTTATCCTTTTGAAATGTGGTTCCATGTTATTCTATGTGACATTGGTTAGTTTCAAAGTAGTTTGACATGTTTTATAATTAGTTTAGGGTGTTAAATGATTAATTAGATTTATGCACATTTTATTTCGATAGGTTGCGAGTGCGCATTTATTCATAAATGAGGGTTCAGGATTGGTTGTGTGTGTGTAAATCCTTGGATTCCATTTTAAAAATCTTATATAAAATTTTAAATGGTTTTCTAAATAATTAAAGTGGTGTGAATCATGATTTGGAAATTTATAGAGGTGAGTGTGATTTTTAAAAATGGATTTTTAAGGCGTGTTATATTTTTGTCAAGTTTTAAAAATTATGTTTCCTCATTAAATGAACCTATTGGATCTTTAAAATGACTGGTGATTTATCATGGAACAGTTTAGTTTTGGAGAGCACATTATTGATTTTCAATGTGAAGGATTAAATCATTGAATGTGATTTCCACATTAGGTGCTTAGTGGTATATGCCTCATTGGTTTTTGCAATTGTCTTTCTATTTTAAATGGTGCTCGAGATTGATGAAATGAGTTTTTAAATGTATGCCTAGTTGAGAAGGTGGATTGTGTTCTATTATTTATTATTTAAACTGTTTTGGGAAAGGGTTGTAAGGATCGTTCAACCACATTAGTAAAAAGATGATGTTTGGTAATGTTTTTAGAAAATGGTTTCTAATTACATCTGGAAAATGGTTAAATATTGTGATGTTCAGTGATTTTGTGTCATTTTTAAATAACTATATGTAAAACTCCTCTTAGGATGAGTCTCCTGCCTAGTTGGTTGATTGTGTGTTGGGAGGGTCCTCGGTAGGGGACCTCCAGTGAGTAATTATTATTTCAGGCATGGGACTAACATTGAGGTGGTCGGGGTGGTGCCGGTCTGTGCGGTGTGTGTTTGTGTGAGGTGATATATGTATATATATGGCTTGTTTTTTAAATTTCATGGGACACACCATTGAGAAATATAAATTTTAATCTAGCATATCAAGGAGGATTATTGAGAATTATTGATGCACTAGTTAGTGTATGTACTTCTAGTTCCAAATAGGAGGGGGATGTTTTACTTTTATCTGTGTTGGATTGGGCCCCTCGATCAGGCCAGGTAAGGCGATGGTTGGGCATTAGGGTGTTTTGTCATCATTGAGTATGGCATGCCTTTAGGATGAGTTAGATGTATAGTACATTCTGTTCTTCCTCTGGATTCCTTGGATTTCTCGTGTTTCCCCATTATGAGTATTACTACTATAGATTCCCTCATCATTTCCAATACATTACCTTTGTACCTGGTTTTGGTTTTTATTTGGAAAACTGTGAAAGTTTTGTTTATTTTAAAAGGACTTATAAGTGGAGGCTTGACAAAGAAAGAAAAATTCTCCATTTTTCATTTTATGCCTTGATATAAAATAGGAAGGTAGTGAACCATGTTGTTTGTTTGTATTTAAAATGAGACGTAGATATAGAAATTTATTTTTTTAAATATATTTCAAACTCGTATTAATGGAAATGTTTTTAGAAAGCGTGTCATGGACTTTGTGGTGTTTCCTACTGAGAATTTTTTTGTTGACCACTACTTTATCTTTTCATCTTCAGGTTTAGTTAGTACTGGATCGCTCTTCGAGAGAACATGGTTTTGAGTTCATTGGGGGCCTAAGAGGTCAAACGGAGGTTTGTGATTTTTTTTCTGATATTAGTTTTTAATTTATTTAGATCTGGTAATTATTTATTTTATTGATTTATTTATGTGCCAAATTGTTCCCACATATTTAGTTTTGATGTCCGACACTAGTTACCAACCCATGGGGATCGGGAACATCCCTCGAGCCATGTCGCGGGTCGTCTCAGGTGACCGGTTCAGGGTCGACCCGGGTTGGTTCATGACATGACGTCGTTCTGCTATCGAAATCGCACTGTGATTTTCCATTCCAAAATCATTGTATAGTTAATGCCATAACCATTCCTCTGTCAAGGGTATTCACCTTTATGAACATATAATTTTTTGGGGACTTACATGTATGTATTCCATATTTTTTTATCATTAAATAACATATGATGTTTAATGAATCTTTATTATAGGATATATGTGGCACACACATACCTGAAAATGAAATAACATTGAAGGATGTTCCCTGATAGTGCTCCAATGTACTGGGTGATGATTAGTCTCATGATGCACTAAGTGTAATGAGGGTTTACACATGATAATTAATGTGAAATTAGGATTTACTCATTATAATTAATTTACAATGATGTTTTACTCATGTTAATCCATGTTCAATTATCCTAGGCTCATGATAATATAATGTTCTATATTATCAAGACATTTCCATGTTATGAATATCATGCTATATCATGCCTTTAGGTTCATGTTTCTTTTTCACTCCATTTATATGACTATTGACTAACATGTATTTCTTTCCTCATTTTATTCCATGTTTATTCCCTTACTAGGATTTATAGATCACCCTTTTCTTATCTATTTCTTCATGTTATCCCATGCAATGATATGTATGAAGGAATTTTGTGGTCATGTAAAATCAGTTTCCAATAAAGATGATTATTTCGTGTTTTATGTTGTTATGTAATGTTACATGTCCCCAAAGACACTATAACTCTTGATATTCTATGTTATATTATGTCAGAGTCTATGTTATAAATCAAGTTTATATATTAAATAAAGTGTACGGTTGTTATTGTTAGTAATAGAGGATAGGTTTAGTTTTTTTTGGTATTAGGATTAAAAAACTCTAGTGAATGCCTTAGGGAAATGTCTATGTATAAAGAAACAACCATTAAATTTTTTGAGTATAGATTAATTTTATTACTAAAACAATACATACCTATACTGATAAAAACATGTAGAGGATTCTATGGCACAAATATGTCTATGGGGAAAACCCAAAAAACAACACTTTGAGGATGAATCAAATGGGAAATTATACACGAAAATGGGTATTTCTGAACTATAGGTTCAAAACACATATAAGATGTTCATTGGTAAATTGATAAACTCATTACAAACCATTATTAAGATAGAAAATAAAAAATCCAATAGGAATATATGTTATGAAATAGATCATGGATAACCTAGATCGAAACTTATGGTTTCAAAAGATAGGACATACTATTCATATTCATTTTTATCCTTATATGTTCGATGTTCTCTTGTTATATTTTTTTAAGATATGTACTCAAAACCCTATTATTATTTTATTTTTATTAGTAAATAATATAAGGAAGAAAATCACGAACAACTCTTCTCACTCTTCCTAAATTAGTACATTGAATGATTATCCTAATGTAATACTCAGATGACATTGAAATTTTTTCAAATATCCATGTTAGATGAAACAAACCTTATGAGTCATCCATTACCTCTAGAATTGTATAATTCTTCAAGGATCAAGTACTGTCAATTATAGAATCTTGCACTCTCAACATTCATACCAAGATAAGCATGTGTTATACCATCACAAATTTCATATTCTTCTCTTTATTTCAAAATGATCAAGAACTAAATAATGTTCTATATGTTTCAAAATAGAGAGACATCCAAGAAGAATATATGTATCAAATTATAGATTTATTTTAGTGGGGAAATACCAAAACTAAAATAAAAATTCCATTTTTTGAAATATTTGATGATTAATGTGTATGATTTTTTTTAAAATAGGCTCAAGAAGAAATTTCAAAATTATATATAAAAAATACCTTCTTAAAGACTTATCGGTGCTACCATCAATATAATCCAAGATTCATTGGGTGTTTTGTGTAATGTATGTTATTTATTTTGAAAAAAACTCATGAGGTACCATTATGATGTATAACACTTTTCTACATAAAGGAAATGATATTTGGAAATATTTAAGAACCTATTGAAGATATGAATGAGAATTAACATAATCTAATTTCACCTTAATATGTAAAAAAAAATTCAAGGGTGATATTTATTAAAGGGGGAAGGTTGAAATGACCTGAATATTCATGAATAAATTTCTATTTCATTGAATTAAATGTCTTATTTATAGATAAAATTCATTCACTCCTTTGTATTTATTATTTCCAACTAGGTTTAAATGACTATATTGTATCCTCAATGATGATAATATAGTCATTGAACATTAATAACATGACTAGTATAACTACAGAGTTTAAACAAATCAATTTTTCACAGACAATGAATGTAATGGCCTCAACTTGTAGGATCATACCCTATGAGGCACATCTATCAGATCTTCTGAGGGATATATCATTTCTTGGATTTTCCGTAGACTAATCAAAAGTCGAGATAATAAAATTGAATAATTATAGAACTCATTTATGGGAGAAGTTCAAGCTAATCGAGATCGTGGCCCAAACAATATTCACCAAATTACCCCATGAATCACCCACCAACACACACCTTAATATTAGGGAATATGATGGTATAATAAATGGATATGTATTAGGAACCTAATATTATGATTTTATATATTATTTTGTTTATATAATAAAAAATTTTATTTCACTATATTTCTATTACTTTGTAAATGAATTTTTAAATAACAAATACTATTTTTGGTTAACAATAAAATTAAATTAAGGAATCCATTTTGATGAATTAATGTAATTTTTATGTAAATAATATTTTAATAAAATATTATTATTAACATTCATATTTTAATTATTAATTATTATATAATTCTTATGAAGTGAAAAGTATATTTTATTATGGTCTAATAAATATTATTCAAAATCCGATAAATATTAAATTTATGTCGATATTTATTTTAAAAGATAAAATTCATATTTTTGGGAAATTATTTAGAAATTATTAATATTATTCTAGGAATTGGGATGTCAAAATTATCCAATGGCGAATTTTCATAATTTTTTGATACAGTCAAATTTTTGGGTAAAAAATATTTATTGTAAAAATATATAATATATTTTACGACATCAAAATGACCCAATAGTGATGTAATAAAATAATATAAAAGGAATCCTCTTACAAAGATAGGTTTTTTCCATATATGTAATGTAATTTTAGGATTGATTTATTTATTTTATAAAGCCTTAGTGAATTCTCAATGACATATAAAATATTTTAAGTTGTTAAAATCATTTCCTTGAAAGTTTGATTCACCTCCAAATTAGAAAATGAAATATTTTATTATCTTTAGACTATAGCGTTAAAAAATAATTTATACAATTCCCCTAATATAGAAACTATGGAAAACAATAATGGGATGGTTTGTGGTTTTATATATTTTATTACATTGTGTCCAAAACTTAAATAATATAGAAATCCCCTTAATTTATAATATAAAAAAATCACCCATTCCACTTTACTAAATCACCTTAAAGCCCATCCAAACATTTATCTATACTACCTAGAGTCATCCCAAGGCGCCCCAATATCTGATTAAGCCTATCCCAAGCCATTGGGATCACAAATCAGTGTAAGGGCTCTTCCACTCTCCTCTTTTATCCCGTAGTCATTTTATGATGTGTCTTTTCATTTCATTTTAATTATGTTTGGATATGTTCTAACATACTCCCAATACTATAAATTTTATTTATAAATAATTACATCATACATTACAATCTCATTAATCCATCCATGAGCCTTTATATACAACTTCTACTATGCCAAAAGTTTGTAAGGGATTCTCACATTCCTCTCCTCCTTCAAAATCAAGAACCGTGTTTGAAATTAGTTCTTTTAATTTTAGTTGGTTTAATTTTAGTTATTTAATAATAATTTACCTACATTCCATTTTATTCTATTTCATTGAGGGATTATTTAGCATCCCACATTTGAACCCTTACCAAAGTCATTACAATGTATAAATTCCATAATGTATTTCTCTCTTTTCATTTACATTCAAGAACTTATTTTATATTATTATTCATAAATTCCATTTATATACATTTTATAATGATTATTCTATGATCCCTTAGTTTTTCATTTTATGTATATGTGATTATATATTTCATTCAATATCTTTAATTTCCCATGATCCTTTATATACTCCCACTACTATAGAAAAATTAGTTAAGGGTTCCTCCCTTTCTCATATTTATCCAAGTTTCCTTATATTGTTACACCCATTTATTTCATTAATAAATTATAGTGTATGATTTTAAACATTCCACATAATTGACTTATTTTTTGGAGTGATTAGAGACCCCTTTCTCCCTAATTAATCCCTCCCATGCACACCCATTACCATGCCAAAGTGTCATAAGAGTTATTCAATGTATCCTCATTATTCATGTCTATTTATTATGTTATACCTTATATTTACAAACTATTTATGTTGGAAAATGAATTTATATGAATCTATTACATCCAATTTCATGTATATATTTTGATATACCCCATTCCCTATCATCAACCCATTTTATTAATTTCCATATGACGCCGTTATACTGCCAAAATTGAACCATGATTTTCCATTCAAAAATAATCTTGTAGTAAATATCACACCCATTCCTCTATCAATGGTATTCGACTTTATGCACATATAATTTTTGGTTTGGGACTTAAATGTATATATTCTATATTAATTTATCATGTGATAACTTATTATGTCGAATGAATCCATGTTATATGATCTCTACGTCACACTTAATCATGAAAATGAAATAATTATGATGGTAGCACTGCGATAGTGAACTAATGCATTGGGTAATGTTAAGTATCATGATACGCCATGTTCAATGAGGGTTTTCACTTTATAATACATATGAAATGATGGTTTACTCATAATAATTCATGTGCAATTAGGATATACTAATGTTAATCCACGTGCAATGATCCTTTTCTCATTCTAATATCATGTCTGATGTTGTTTCCATATTTCAATAATATGAAAATCATGTTATATCATGCATTTATGTTCATGTATCTTTTGTGATACATTGATATGACTATTTACTAACATGTAACTTCTTCATCATGTTATTCTAGGATTAATCATTTACTGGCCTTTAGAGCTCTTCCTTTTCTTATAAATGTCCTCAGGTTATCCCATGTAATCCTAAATATGAAGGAATTTTGTGCTAATGTAAAAGAAGTTTTCAATTAATATGTGTATTCCATGTTTTATGTTGTTATATAATGATCTTAATCCCAAATGAAAACATACATCCCCGATCATCTGAGTTGTATTATGAGAATTTTTATGTAATAAATCTTGTTTGAATATGAAATAATGTGCTGGGTTGTTAAACCCTTAATGATTATATAGACATTGTTATATATGATGCATGTAAAAGTAAAGGGAAAATTACCTTCAATGGAATACCATGATTACTATTTCTTAAATTTGGTGATGTGATGAAAAAATGGTGACACATGTCACATGATAATGTATTGTATTGTTTTTTTATATTTCTGTCATCTTGGGTTTTATATGATTTGAACATTGTGTCCTCTTATTTATTTTGGAAATTATGTATACTACATTTAATGAATAACACATTATAATTTGTTAATAATGTTGGATTTATTTGTTTATTTGGATCCTTGTTATTTATTCCATTTTTGGATCATTCAATATTACAATTTTATAGCTATAATATGTATAGATAACTTAAGGTAGTTTCAAAATTTGATCTAATTATTCGATTTATTGGTTTTAGAGGGTGAAATAATTTCCAATGATAATGTTTGATACCTTATGTGCTTGTCACCATCCAAAAAAAGATAGGAAGGTTAATTAGGCTCTATGAAATACTAGATTCTGTGATGTAATAGTTTGACCTCGTCTCGTTTGTTTTAGGTATCAGGTACCTGGTGGGGGTTCCAGGGGCGGTTTCTCAAGGTTGGGACCACTGTGTGACTAGTGTTGGTAGACAAGGTTCTTTAAAATAATCATACTCATTTGTTCATTTTGAATTTATTGCTAACACTCCAACCTAGGGTTCCATTGATTCAATCAGTTGATATGGGGGGCCATTGCTCCTTCTCTCCCTCTCCTTCATCCACCATTGCTCCATAGAATCCTGGATGTTTTCTTTATCGATCAAGGTGAGTGAGTTATATTCATTTATATTATTTTCCTCCACTATATATTTATCTACATCTCTGTGATTGAGATTAAGGATTTGATGTAAATTTCAAATTATCATGGTGTAATCATATCAAATCAAGAGGGATTCCAATGATGGATGTTGTAGGAGGATCTAGGATGATTAATTAGTGAGGTGGACATCATTTTCATATAGGTAATTCAGTACTGTAATTTATTTTATATTTTCATCAAATTGGGATGTATTTAACTGAGTCCTTGATGCTATATGTTGGGTATCTAACTAGAAGTGGACTCAAAGGAGTGATAAGAGTTATATTCACCCCATTTCAAAAGGATTAGATAAGGATACGTCTCCTGTTGAATTATACCTCATTTATTAATAATTTCAATATAATGGTTTATCTATGTATATACATTATAATGTATTTTAAAATTATATTGTATCACCTTGGATGAGTTGGGGTCTCATGGAAGATTATAATGGTGGTCGGTTTCCTAGTTGAGGATAGAAGAAGCCGACTAAACGGTATACCTACTTTATCAAGGTTGGTAGTTCTTTATATTACCTATTCATATGGTCATATATATAGTATATGTATTTCATGAATGGGAACAATGGTGCAAGATAATGGAGATATGTCCATGTGTGGGTTCCCTTATGTGAGGTGATTATATGAGGTCCTGTTAGACTTTTCCAAGTCCTTGAGTGCTACACAATACTACATACCCATTGATGGATACATTGTCTATGTAAGAGGCTTGAATTAATAAGAAATTGGATCCCATTGTGGTTGTTAATCATTAATTGGTTTCTCTATGAACCTAGGGATGTCTTGTTATAGACAAGGATAATCACCTAGACTTCTGTCAACATGTTAGAATATATAATGTTTTGTTATTTTATGTGTAAAATATTTGCAAGTGTGGGACTGTGAGGATGACTGATGATTGAACCAAATAATGGTTTCTTTGATATTTGAGAAATTTTTATGGGCTCTATAGATTTTAATAGTTACCATAATATATATGAGTGAAACATATAACCCCAAATGGTCATGTCAGATCGAGAAAGTGGTCGGATACTTAAGGGGTAAAATTTCCAGGAGTGTCCTTCTCCTTATGTTGTGTGGTGAGAATTATAAATAATTCCCGAGTGTTCCAATGGATGGAAGTATAATTACCAAGGATTAAGATAGATGTATATTTAATTAATTTTAGATTAATAAAAATTTAAATTGTAAAAATACATGCATGAGGACAGTATTAGTTAATTGTATTCAGAAGCATGGAATCAAAATATTCTATCTCGGTGAAAGATATTCAACATCTCTCATAAATATCTATACCATTAGTAATTATAACTAAAACATTTATTCTTTACCTTGGGAAAGTAAAATCATGAAAGGGGTGATCTCAAATTCATAGTAAGGATAAATTAAGGAAATGCATAAGAATATCATCAACATAAGGCTATGAGAACATAATCATGATCATTAGACGAGCATACCCTGTATTTCAAAAATCATAAGCATGATTCATGGAATAAATAATTTCAGATCATAAGATTTGAATCTTAAGGGGATAAATAACATTATCCATGATTTAATAATATAAGAATATGGCATGGAATTGTGACATGAACATAAGCATATAAAAACCATATGTCATGGTGGCCTACTATGGAGTTTGTATCCTATTAGGATTATGTTAATTACCTATGTACCTGCTACAGGATTGGAATTACCTACCACGTACCCTCTTATATTGGTCAAGGGATTTCCTCATATGTACCCTCCTGTTTCAATTTTGGGATGAGCTCCGATGTATCCTCTTTTTTCAAAATTGGAATGTCCCCTCGTGTACCCTCCTGCTTTGGTACGGGGATTTCCTCCAATGTACTCTCTATTTTCAGGATTGGGATATCCTTCCCTGTTCCATTTGAAATCAAATATCTTTTATCATATCGCAATGCATTTTCGGGAGATATAGGTTCCAACCATATCATAATTTAATCATATACATGTGTGGAAAAAAATCATAAACAATCATACAATACACCATGAAATGAAATAGATTCCTCATACATGAAATCACAAGATAAAATATGGAAAAATAAATACTTTTCCAAATCATATCATCAAAACATAAATTGTAAAAATAATTTGGATTCATAGAAATATAACCCATGAGATAGAAACAGATTCCTTAATCATCATTCCATTAATCATAAACCATTTAGAGGATGAATATGAATGGAAACATTGAATAATTTCCCTAAAAAGACATTAGTAACACCCAATGATGTTCTCTTATAAGGTAAATATTTTTTAAAGATAATTTATAACATCTCATGAAGAAAATATCATTTCTTCCATGAAAAATGATATTTAAAACATAAAACCTATTGAAAACATTTTTTATTTTAAAATAGCTTGGAAAAATTATAAAGGACGGTTTTAAAATAAATTACATTTTTAAATTTCTTTTAAATTGGAAATTATATTAATATATCTTTTGAATTTTTTTTGGAATAATGTTTTGAAATCACAGTTTTAGAAATAAAACACATTTCTGGCTGAAGAGAGTAATACAATCAAATTATCTTAATTTTCTTTCATTAATATAATAGGTTACAAATAGTGGTAAAATCATAATAATCAATGGATATACCTTGAATATAAATAGTATAAATAAAATACTTAGTATTCTTGAGATTTAGATTGTAATATTTCATCAAAGAAGTATAATCATTAACAGTCTCAAAAAAGGATGAGATTATTTCTATATAATATTATTAGTTAGTAACTTGGAATCATACTCTCCATGTATGAAATGTAAATTGAATGAAGATTATAATATCACTAAAATATATATATTAATGATATAACATGTAAAATTGATGTATCTACACCTTAAAATTAATTTATATGAATAACCAAACAAGAGTCTCAATGAAGGAAAAATGAGACAAAACTATTTTACCGATTTGGTACCTTTTGAAACAGAAACACCATGAAATTAATAAAATGTAAAGGATATGTAAATACCAGTTAATTTAATTATAATAATAATATAATACATACATGGGAAGTATAAACACCACACAAATGTAATGTGTGGTGAATAAATCATGTATCTCACAAAAATAAAAGGTGAGATGAAATCCACTTACCTTTTGTGTTGACTCTCTTTGTAAAAGATAAATAATCCTTTATAATAACTATAAGTTTATTATAAATATTTTAAATAATAATTTTATTATATATAATACCATATATGCTTTTATTATTTCATTATATTAACCACTAGTTAACAGTCTTATGGAATTGTTACACTTCAGGTAATACTCTCTTTGTTCCTCGTAATGTCTCTATTTGTTATAGCATTAGCCCTTATACTTATAAATTTTTTTACTGAATGTAAAACATGATATTAATATCATTTATATTATGTATATATGTAGTATAAAATCTATACAATATATATGTATTAAATTGAATACACCGTTCATGGAGATGGTAAGTCGTAAGTACGCATTAACGTTGTTTTCATTTTGGTTGTCATATTGAACGAAAGAATGAAAATTTAATATATGTATATATATACATATATCAATATTTTATAAGAATTAATATAAAATATTTATCATATTATTTCACTTAACCCATCCATAATACATTCTATGTAGTGTGAGAATGAATCACAAAACTTTGAAGGGGCGGTAGTCCATACTTTCTCAACAGAAATTATTGTATTTACACTAAATAGAATGTAAAACATTTATGTGTTGTAAAAGGAATATAGATCATTAAAATAAAAATAAATATAATATATAACATATATAATCATAGTTTTCTTCATAATTTCCACCATGAGAGGATGTAAAGGAAAAATGAACCATCGTCGTTTAAGGAGGCAGTAGTTCAGCATACACATAAACAATATGTTTATTACCCATTAGATAGATGTGTGTGTAATTTTATGTAAAAAAATATAATAGAACCATTATTGTATATTTTATATACTTTTTTTTAAAACAATAATGAAATAATAAGAGTGGTAGGTTTGGTTAACGGAAATAAAATAAAGGAGCTTGAGAGAAGGCATTACCTCTTAACTGGATAACTCCTTTTGGTTGGAGCCAAAAGTCTTGATTGGATTAATTTATTACAATAGAAGGGATTTTAAGAAGGAATGTAATTTTTTTTGGAATTGTAATGGAAAAATCTTGGGAGAATCTATTTGGTTTTATTTGTGTAAATAATAGGGATAGTTGGTTGCCTTTTATTAGGAAGGGAAATGACACACCTGGCATTTTTTAAAACAAGTGAGGTGTTCCAAAGATTTTTATTAATGTAATAAAAACATACCCAAATCAATAATAGAATGTTAGTGGATGCATAATGGCCTAAAAAGGGATTTTGGACAACATTATACGTCTTTTGGGTCTTAATATTAAGGTATATTACATTATTAAAATAATTTTTCTTTTAACCGCTGTAATTAATTTAAATAACATTCCCTGATTTTTTTTTTGTCAAAAACTAAGTTAATGTTATTGTAAATTATAAATTATTATTATTAAAAACATAAAATCCATTTTTCTAAATTATAATCACATAAGGGTGAGAAATTAATTTAAAATTAATTATACTGATGGGATGATACTGCTGGTTCGTAAAGTTAAAATGTTTGAGAGTATTCTATGTTTGTATACCAAATATATAATTAAAATTGATTACAATGACCTAAATTGGATTAATTTAAAATAATATTATCTATTTATACTTTTAAATGAAATTAATATACAATCTTACCATATAAATAAATTGGACGAAAAGGATGTTTTGAATTTAAATCCGGTATTTTTGATATTCATACAAAAATGATGTTTATCAGAAATATAAAAACAATTTACACAAGAATATTTCTATTTATATATTAAAAAATGAATATTAAATTATAAAAATAAATGTATAAATGTTTTAATCAGTAATTTTAGTATTTTTTTCAAAGAGGGATATTAAAATCTGTTTAGAGGAGAAAATATTATTTTTAAACATATATGGACTTTACCAAAAATTATATCATTTGTTATCAATATGTTTTATTTATAGAAAACCATTACAATAAATATGTAAAAATTAGTTATTACTATTCATATTACTACATTTAGTGGAGAGGTTATAATTACCTCATTTAAATATTTATAAAAATAAAATTATGTTTTGTTGAATTTCAATGTTGTGTGTAACATTCTCCAAGTCAATGTTCCATGTAACATATGTCAAGTCTGTTCCATGTGAATGCAATGTTTGACTTTGTGATTTAATATAAAAAAACTAATCCAGTGTTATGTGATGTAAAAAATTTCAAAATATTGAAATAAATTGAAAAAATCACAAAATATCAGGGTGTTACACTCTAGCCCTTTAATGAAAATTTCCATTGATTTTTTTCTCCGTTATAAAACGATTCATACTTGAATTTTTCATTTATATAATTCAACATAGTAAAAATGAATACTAAAAATTCCCCTAAAATTTGAAATTTGGATCCAAAATAGTTACCTAAAATAACATAAAACTTGGCTTCCTCATATGAGAACATTGGATGGATGTGAAAACATTAATATGGAGAAGAAATCATTCTATCATGTTTTGAGATATATTGATAGAGAATATTGATCACCATAAGTGGGTGATATAAAATCCATACATCTGTAATGATCTAAGTGACAATATGATGCATCAAAAATATTTTTTATAGGATTAATATCTTTCAATATATTTTTTAGCTTTTGAGAATTTATTTTTCTATATTGGAACATAAGGTAATATAATTACTTCATTTCATTCCTTTTCATATGTATAATCTCAACCTTTGGGTTTTCCTGTATAATTTCCTGGTTCATCACATACTCTAGGGAATGACGGCGAAATTAACATTCCTATAAAACTAATAGATCGCATGATTCATGATATTTTATCCCATTTGAGATCAGTTATTATTACTAAAACTTTTCCATAATATCTTATCAAATATCCATAAATCCTTATATAGTGAGATATGACTTTATTCTCAAAAACATCATATGAAGATTATCTTAATCCCTTACACAAATGGTTATCCTTTCATCACTTCCACAAGTTGAAAATACATGACTTTATAAATAAGGTCACGAAATTTGATTAACAGTAATCCATCATATATTATATGGTAGATCTTGGTCTTCACATCAAAACATGTGAATACCCTAATCGTATATTCTATTGAAACATGGTAATGACCTAAATTAAAGTAAATACTTTTTTAAAATATTAACTCTTCCTTATTATAGAGATTACTATATATATTTCTTAAATAAAGAAGTTGTAAACATCATCGAAGAGAAAATTGACCACATTGTTAATAATTTGTTCTAGGGAAATCTGTACTATCGATATTACATATTCACATCCAACATATATTTATCCAATCATTATTATCTCAATGAAATGCATTAATTAATTCTTACCATCCCGTAAAAAAATATCACATTTCTAGGAAAACATATACCTTTCAACATTGGATTTTAAATACATAAGGAAAACCTATATGAAAAATAATTATAATTTTTATTATTAATTTAAAGTAATATTTTTTATTTCATAACTTAAATACTCCATCAATCCATCCTTATTCTTAAACAATTACTCATGCTTCATAAACATATCCCTTAATACATCATTCCTAGAATATGAAATGGGAATCATGTCTTAATGTTCCTAAATTTCAATCTAATCTTAATTCTTCTATTTTATGTAAAAAATTGTAGATGAAAATCACATACCTTTCACATATCGTTTTCATTTACAGTATCTTCATAAGTATAAAAATAATCATACCACCCTCATGGTTATATTTATTAGATTTAATCTTGGGAAATAGGTTTCCATAATTCCCACAATTTCAATATATGATATAGTGAATGTTAACCATGTTTCTTCTAGTTCCCTATATTGAAATAACAAGAAATCACAAGGAGATAAGAACATATCATATAACAATTCAACATAACCATGAAAAGTTAATTATAGGATGTCTAAATTATGACACCCTCATTAATATATAAAACATTATTATTATCCAAGGTTATTCATATCCAAATTATATTTAAGTCATTGATGATGGTTCATGATGTGTTGGGGAATTCCCAAAGCATATCCCCTTGGATTATCAAACCACGTTTGAATCAAGGAATGTTGTCAGGTAGAAAATTATCCCAAGTCAAGCCTGAAATATCTTGTTATAGATGTTAATCCTAGTAAATTTGTTCCTGAGCCACATCCACTAGTAGTATCTAAATAAGTATTTAATTCTAGGAATCCACTCATTATATCCTTTAACAGAATTCCAGGACATTTTTCCTAAACATTAACTCATCCTAATACTTATCATTAGAGACATAACTAGACATATAATTAGAAGTTTACCAAGGGTTATAACTAAATTTTTGTCAAAATATTTTCCAATGTATGACTAAACAATTAATTTGATAATAAATATTGTGACCTAGGGTTAACATACAAGGATATTACATCATTTTAGATAATATACAATACATTAAAAAAATACATGTCTGAGGACCATAATATTTTGGTGTCTTTAGTAAATTGGTAACATAATCTATTATCTGGGTGAATGATATTCAAATTATGCAATAAATATATCCACATTTAATAATTCTACCAAAATCATTTCTTTATAACCTAGTGAAAGGATAAACATGAAAGGAGTGAGCTCAAATACTTAGTAAGGGAAAAAAGGAAATTTCTATGAATATCATGAAAAGGGTATCAGAACATGATCATGATAATTTTAAGATCATACAATTCATATCAAAAATAATAAAAATTATTCATGTTATAAATAATTTCAAATCATAAGATGCAAATCATAAGAATATAAAGAACATTATCCATGAAATCATATTATATGAATAAGACATGAAATTGTGAAAGAAACCTAAGAATATATAAAACATATATTAAGGCATCCAAATAGGGCCTTTGTAACATTTAGGATTTGGTTAATCAATAGTGTATATATTTTAGGATTGGGATTACCTCCATTGTATAATCTTGTTTCAATCATAGTATGCACTCCCGTGTTCCTCTTTTTTTTGGCTTGGGATGTCCTCCGATGTACACTCCCTTTTTTGGGATTGGGATATCCTCATTTCTACCCTATTTTTTTGAGAAAGGGATATACTATACTATACCCTCTTATTTCAATCATAATATGTAATCCCATATACAATTTTTGATCATAAAACATTTATCACAACCTAATTCATCGGAGGGGTATACAGGTCCCACCCATCACATAATGAAATCATACATACATGAGAGAAAAAATAAAAATCAATCATATCATAACTCATGAAATGAAATGGGTTTCATAAACATTAAATAATTCATTAACATATGGAAAAATAAATAGGTTTCTTAATCATTTCATCAAATCATAACATGTGAAATATAGCGGGTTTCGTAGACATATAACCCATGAAAAGGAAACTGATTTAATAAACATCATTACATAAAATGTAAAACATTCAAAGAATGAATATTAATTGAAACATTGAATCATTTCCATAGAAAGAAATGAGTAACACCATGTATTGTAATCTTGGATGGGAAATAATTATTAAATACCGTTTAAAAATATTCTAGAGGGAAATATCATTTCTTAACTAAAATATCTATATATATTCTAAAATTGGCATTTCTCTGCCAATGTGTCACCAGCATAGCCTTCCACGACTCCCATGCCTGAAACTCCCAAATTTTCACTTCTGTAATCCGAGAATCCAACCCCTGACCCTCCCGCCTATCCACTGCCCGACACTTTTGCTCTCGTGTATGCAGTGGCTGTCATTTAGGATTTCTCCTCATCCGTGAAAATCCATCTCTTGCATATCTATGGCTACCTTTGATCCTCCCGAATTTTCTCCTCCACATTCCCCAACTCCATCCACCGACCCTCCCGTGTATCCACTCCCCTTCGATTACCTCAGGCGTATCCACTGCCTGACGAATAGGGTTTTAGATCCTCCGCCAAAATCCCGCTCTTACATATCTGTGACTACATCTGCCTCGACAGTATGATCTAAACTCTATCCCATCAGTTCCGATCATCCTCTTCTTTGACTAATCCATGTCCCTCTAAAACACACTCATCGACTACTCCTACTAAGGTACATCTCGCATCCACATCTCTATCCAGATCCCCAAACCACCATATATCCCACCTGCTGAAACTGCAACAAACTGTTTGAATATATGAATCGTATGTAGAAACCTATGAAAAACTTTGGTTATCGAACTACATTTAGGTTTTGCTGAGACTAAGTTACATCGTGCATCGTCCTTATGTACTACGCACATGCGATGTATTCCGTATTCCGTTGTTGTTTAACCTATCAAAAAGCTAAAATTTGAATTTATTTTTTGTATCTCCATCTTCACTACTTACAAAATACACATCCTGGCATTTGCGGTTGATAATTTCTATGTATAACTCTATATACAAAACGGAACGTTTAATTTCTCATAAAACATTCTTTATTTTTTAAACCCTATTTAATTGTTTCGCAACTGTTGCGAATTACTCTTACCTAACCTTTGTGAAATATTCTCTGTTTATGGAGTCCTATTTCTCTAATTTAAATATTATTATAATTTCTGTGTAATTAGTCATTTATTTCACCTTTCATTTCTTCGTACCTTCCCAGTAACACAATTAGGACATAAACATTCTTTGTATGAAAATGAGGATGCCAGTGCATTAATGATATGTGTGCGTTCATCCATTGACCAGAAGAAATTCATTCGGCTAAAAAAGTAACGGTAAGCCTGAAAAGGTACTCTTCTCCTTTATGATGGTTAATCCATTGGAATGTGTACTAATATGAATGGACAATTTACTCAGGCTGCCCTTGGTTCAACAACTGTAGTACCAACTGCAAGGTATGTTATCTAAGTCCATTAGGATATCTATCCATTCAATACTAAAATATATTGTTTACATGTATGCATTACTTTACTAATCTATCATAGTATTTAATCCTATTTCAATAGGATTAAGTCTCATTTTTTTGAAGGCATCTATGTTCTTATATTCTAAGTATGTGAGTACAAAGGTACAACTAACCGTAGCACTTACTACAAGCACAATCTAAGTACTACTTGACTGCTGCATTTACATGATCTATGCTATATGCACATTACAACAACTAAGTATATAGAAATATTAGTACCGACGATTTTTTATTTGAAAAATTATTACTATAATGGTTTAAATTATATTCCTCATATTATACATATTCTATTAGAGATGAAAAAACTGTTTAGCATGGCTATGCAGTCCTATTCAGTTTCATAACAAGAAAATAAATAGATAAACCGAACAAATATGCACTCCTCGTCAAGATATAAAGATGCACGATTTCAAAGAAGATTACTACGGCAATAACGTCAATCGGGTTGTCTTTTAAATATGGTCCACTACTTAAATAGTTTCATTATTTAAGAATCAAAAACATACATGTTTACTATATTACCAAATCGACAGGTTGAATGACCACTGAAAACATTACTGCACCTGAAACTGTGACGCCATATGAGAAGAGAGAAACAGAAAGTGGTATGTCTTCATCACCTATAACATTTTCAAATCTGATCATTATAGCCAAACGTTAAATTCAAACTGTTTAAAAAAATAAAATGATGTCTGACAAGGTATAATCTAACAGTAATGACAGTTTTACTTTAATAATTCCTATAGGAAATTATTTTACACAAGAACTGGTGACACCAGCTACTGACACTGTATTACATCGCCGCATTCCATTATCATCTATATCCATCAATGGTTAGTTCTTCTTACTGTCTCCCATTAAATTATTTATGATTACTATCTGAAAATATACATACCATGTATTCGTACAACAATTCCATTCCCTGTTCTATAGTCCCTCAAGAGTATTCCGAGCTATCAATGACATACGGCGGATCAAAGAACAAAAAAATGACCAAACACCACGATACGACATGGGATTTATTTCTGTAAACATTTATGCATTTAAACTTCTGTTAAATATATTGTGAATACTATACATTACAGTTTCACAACTTATAGTCCTAATATCAATCTTACAAGGTACGAATTCTGTTGGTTGTACTATTAAGGGGTCCAATGATGCATCCTCATCACAGTAAGCACCAAACAACCCACTACGTGTAGTCTTCTATATGGTAAACTATTCACTCTTATGAATACTTCTACTTTTTCAAACAATGCTAATTATACTACAACTGAAAACTGTATACTTTTGTCATCCACAAGTATGTTTCACATTACAACTGTCATCTCACATTTGTTATGTATAAATCACTTCATATATGTGCCCATTTTTATATCATCTAACATCTTGACATATCATTTCTTATAATGGAGATATTACCAACCATGAAGGATTCATAGAAAAAACTAATGAACAAGTTTCAATGAGAGGTACATACATGGATACTACTCCTTCCATGACCTCGGAGATATATCCTGCAATCAACAAAGAAGGTATGTCAACTTGGACATTCTATTACCAACAATACACTTTTCAACTCTATAATAATACTAAATATTCACCAACAACAACTATCTTGATGATTAATGTTGCAACTATTTCAATACATCATCAAACTGCTGAACAAATAGGTGTTTTACAATAACTAAACTCATTAATTACTACACACATTCCTTGTGTAATTTAAAGTTAAACATACTATATATATTTTTATTTCATATTATCTATTCCAATCCTTTTCTCTTCAAAATATTTCAACTACGGAGACCCTTTGAACATATGTGAAAACTGCAGTTCTACCTTCTGGTTTAAAGAGTGGAATAAAAAATATAGCCATAAACATGTCCCCATTTACTCAATATGTTTCTCATTGGGAAAAATATTTTACAGCCATTGCATGCATGTCCCCAATACCTTAGAACTTTTCTATTTAGTAAAAGATGTCCAACTTCTAAATCATTCCAAGATCACATGCACATATACAACTCTATGTTTGCATTCACGTCAATGGGAGGCAAAGTAGAAAAATCTCTGAACTGTGGTGGGTATCCAAATATTTTTAGATAAAACGGACAAATCTACCATCACATTAGTAGTCTGTGTCCTTCTTATGGACAACCACCCAAGTTTGATAAACTCTATTCATATAATACTGCAAATGAAACTTAGAATAGAGTATTGGAAATCAGGTATGTAATGTTGTATATCGTAATACAGAAATATTTTCTCTCGCATTTCTCACCACTACTTGACACTTTCTTATGCAGTTTTGATGATAGAAACAAAGAGTCTATTATTGATGTTAGTATTTTTCAAAATCTACAGAATATTCTTCATGAGCATAACAGTTTATCACATCATTTCTGAACAAAAAGGGATATTATTGAGACGTAGGCCATTACAATTTTAAAAATGTGACTGCATAGAAGACGAGGAAGGGATGCACATACATACAACTTACCAACTACTCCTGAGATTTCAATGCTCATTGGCAGTGATATTGATGATATAAATAATGAGAGAGATATCATCATTCAAGGAATAGATGGTGGCTATCAATGCATTGACGAGATTCACCTGCTATACCTTCCTCTTACAAATCCATTGGTTTTCACGAGTGGAGAGAACGGATATGTTGACAACATATCCCATCACACTACACCGTTTAATGACAATGCAAAAGTCAGGATTGTTACAATGCGAGAATATTTCTCCTTTCACCTTCAATCACATTCCAAGGATTCCTCCAGCCTTCTATTCTCTAGGAGGCTTCTTCAACAGTTTATTGTAGATGCATACACAATGATTGAGTCTTAGAGATTATCTTTCATTCGCTACAACCAGAATCTCTTAAGGGCAGAACTATACAATGGGTTGCAAGATGCATTCCTTAGGGGTGGTCAGGATGGTTCCTTATGTGGGAAGCGTATCATTTTACCTTCGACATTTACAGGCGGCACAAGATATATGATTAAGAATTAACAAGATGCAATGTCAATCTGTAATTGGGCAAGGTATCCAGATCATTTTTAACATTTACATGCAATCCAATGTTTCCTGAAGTTTCTCGATATGTTAAAGTAAACAACCTGCGCCCATCGGATTGTCCTCAAATACTGTCATGAAGTTTCAACATAAAGGTCCAAAAACTTGTGAATGATTTACGATAAGGATCCTTCTTTAGAAATTCTCAAGAAGGTGTATAACTACGTCGCTAAGCTATTCATGTTTTTTAATTACTACCTCAACCAGAATTTGTTAAATGTTTTTTAAATTTTCTTCTTCTGTATAATTTTCAATGTAGTTGTTCGTACGGTGGAGTTTCAAAAAAGAGGGCTACCGCATGTGCACATTCTATTATTTCTTAGTCAAGAAAGAAAGGTCATCCCTCCATCAAACATTAAAAGAATTGTTTCTACAGAAATACCAAACAAATATGACTTCCCAAAACTACATGCAGCGTTCGGAAATTTTATGATCGATGGACCTTGTGGTGAAGCCAACTATCACTTGCCTTGTATGAGGATTGGAAAATTCTCAATGTATTATCCAAAGAAATTTGTTCCCCAGACAACATCGGATGATGATGGTTATGTCATCTACCAGAGAAGAAATACAGGTTGTAATGTTCTCAAAATTGGTTTAGCAAAGGACAATCAGTTTGTGGTGCCGTACAATCATACTTTTCTATTAAAATATAAATCTCATCTCAATATCGAAGTTTTAAATTATCCATCCTCTATCAAATACCTTTTTATATATATTAGAAACGGGCACGATCATGTTACCGCAACACTCTTTGACAAAAGCAATAAAGATCTTCAGGACAAGGGTGTTGATTAGATTAAATTTTATTATGACTGCCGGTATATCTCACCTTGAGAAGCTTCTTGGAGGATTTTATCTTATGATATCCACTATAGATATCCTCTAGTTGATAGACTGCAATTTCATTTACTAGTAGAAAAAAATTTCACATATGCAGACTGTGATAAAATTGAAGATATCTGGAATAAGGCCAACATTTCTGATACTATGTTCACATCATGGTTTAATGCAAATCAATTGTATCCAGAGGGAAAAAATCATACTTATGTAGAATTTCCAATACGTTTTTTTCTACCACTGTCGTGAAAAGAAATAGTACCTGCACAAACATGATTTCAGTATTGGGAGACTATACTATGTGGCACCCTTTTCCGGGGAACTACATTACTTGCGTATTATATTAACAAAGGTCAGAGGATCAACTTCATATGAATCTATCAGAACTGTGAACCAAATTACTCATCTTACATTCAGAGAAACATGTTCAGTAATGGGACTTATATCTAAAGACAATGAATTCATACAATCTCTACAAGATGTATCTGCTTGGGGAATGGGATATTCTTTGCGAAGACTATTCACCAAAATGTTATTCTCAAATTCCGTTTCTCGACCTAACATTGTTTGGTTTGAAACATTGAAAATACTGACACAAGTCATTTTATATGCCCAACAACAGTGACTTCAATTAAAATGTACAAACATATTACTTTCTTGGCTGCATTAAATTGAAATTTTTCCAATTCTTCCTAAAATTATTAAACTATATTTTAGACTTGACAATTAGAGATCATCAAAAACAAATGTATGCACTATCTGAAATAGACAACATTCTTCGCATCAATGAAAAATATCTGCAGTGTTATCCTCCAATTCCCCTTTTAGAGTATAAAGTCTCTCATCAACTGAATCAACTTATTTCGGAAGAGCTTAATTACGATAGGGAACATATGCATCTTGAATACAAAACATTACACAATATCCTTACTGATGAGTAGAGAAATGTAATCCAGGAAATTATGTCTGCATTATCGTGTCCTAATGGTGGCTTCTTTTTCTTACATGGATTTGGATGTACGGGTAAGACTTTCATCTGGTGAGTGTTAACATGTCTACTACGGTCCGAAGGAAAAATTGTTCTACCAGTTTCCACGAGTGGAATAACATCATTACCCATACCTAGAGGTAAAACAGTTCATTCAAAATTTCGAATACCAATTTTTATAAATGACCAGTCAGTCTGTAACATTCAACAGGGGAGTGATGTTGCACAACTACAATAGAAAACCAAATTGATTTTCTGGGATGAGACTCTAATGATTCATAAACACTGTTTTGAAGATCTTGATCATACATTAAGAGATATTATGTCATTAAATAATGAAAGATCTTCTAATCTAACTTTTGGTGGTCTAACAGTGGTCCTGGGTGGAGATTTCATAAAAATACATCCATTGATCCTTGGAGGAGAGAGAATTGAAATTGTCATTGAAAGTATATGATCATCATATCTATGGAAGAACTGTCGGGTTTTAACATTGACATAGAACATGATGTTGAAATCACCCGATACTTTTGATGATCCAAATGAAGTTTGAGATTTTGCAAAGTAGATTTTGGACATTGGCAAGGGACTCATTAGAGAGATAGATGATGGGGGCGCGTGCATTGAAATACAATCCACCTACCTTCTTACAACAAATTAATCCCCTCTAACAGCATCTGTTGAATTTTCTTACATATGTTTAATTGAAAACTTTTCAGATGTTTTGTATTTGAAAGGTCATGATATATTAGCACCAACACGTGACATTGTGCAGGAAATCAATGACTACATGTTAACTCTTAAAACGTCAGATGGAAAAGATTATTTCAGCTCTGATTCTATTTTCAATGCTAGTTTTGATACAGATCCGATAGAGAACATATATACAACTGATGTCTTGAATGGTGTCACTGCCTCTAGGTGACCTGCACATAAAATTACTTTGAAAATCGGAGTACCCATTATGTTGCTTCGAAATTTTAACCAATCTGTGGGGCTATGAAATGGTACACATCTTATCATTAGACAATTGGGTAACCATATCATTGGCGAAGATATTTTAACTTGTTGTCATTCAGGATATCTTGCATTCATCCCAAGAATAAATATGACACACAATAACATAAGATGTCCTTTCAAATTACAATGAAGACAATATCCTTTAACGGTTTCTTATGAAATGACTATTAATATAAGTCAAGGCCAGTCTCTATCTTCGGTATGTTTATATCTTTTCAAGCCTGTGTTTTGTCATCATCAACTTTATGTTTCCATATCTAGGGTGACGTCACCAGGTGGTTTAAAAATTCTAGTTGATGATAGAGAAAAAAACACCAATAATAGTACAGAAAATTTTTTCTATAGGGAAATTTTTGATAACCTATGATAGGTATATTTTCATATAAATTACTACAATTCGATGCTTTGATTATTTTCTTATATATCGGCACAAAACATTATAATGGATTCTTCATCTATCATATTTGTACAATATTTGTAATCATGCAGAACCGTAAGCATGTCACGCAGAATCTGTCATGTGAATGATATTACTATTGATGCTGACGAAACAATGAATATAGAAGTGCGTGTATTGAATTTGTGGTTGAACTCCTCACCCAAATACTGTGTTGCTGCTGTCGATCTGATTATTTGTGATGCCCAAGTGAGTTTATCCAGTGCAAAAATTACAGTTCATGTAGTATTTCTATAACACCTACAATATGTATTTATTCTATAGTAAGTTTTTTAATCTCTCATAAATGTGACAGCTGGTTTTTAAATATGCACCTTGAAATTTCATTATTTCATGTTGGAGACAAAAATACAGTGTACAATTAACAACCTCCATGCAATAAACAAGTACAAACCAGTCTTGTGCGAAGGCCTTTGCTACATTATATGAAACTTATAGATTTTTCCTAATCAAGGAAGTTACATGGGGGTAAGACATGCTTGCATATTGTTTTTCACAACAACAACATGTGTTCGACCAATGGATGCCCAGTTACCAATCTTCTGTTTCGGCTTCATTAATTTTGAGGAAATCATCAACAAATCCATTCTGGAACATCATCTAATTGGTACATTAAATAGCACCAATTTTATATTAAAGTCTATGATTCAAAAAATATTAGTTACTGCGTGTTGAAATTATTTAGTTTCTACAGAAACTGTTGTTTCTAGTTCTATTCAATTTCATTGTATTCTATAGTCTTCATACAATACTTAATATTAATGCACTCTTCTTAAAAAACTACTTCTTCCACATCATTCATACCTGTTTTAGAAATTATTGGACATCTATGCCAATCATACCCCACACAGTCTGCTGGTACTACAAAACAAAAGCTTCGAGTCATTTTAGAGGACGACAGGTTATCATCCTACTCTTCCCACTACAATTTACATGTATTATTGTTATTAACAAAACATCTACAATGATTTCTTCAAGAGGATTTCAAATAAACTGTATCTTGTGGGGGGAGTTTCCGAACATCATGTCAAAGTACATGGAGAACAACATGGAATCCTCTACAGTAGTGATCTTCCTGTTGGTCAGGGAAAATCGGTTGACATGTAAGAAATCAATATATGTGTTAAAAAATAATCGTTACATGTATAACTAAATTTAGTGTATTTTTATTAATATGGATACTAGAATTTCGTCAAATTTTTTTCTACATGTCCCAGCATCTGTTATTATCACCACTTCAATTAATGCTTCGAAAATACAACTCAACCATGACAACTGAGTAGTCCAAGAGTTTAGGGGAAGGTAAACTATCAACTTACATTATTTTCGAACTTATTATGTCTTCAAATAAGTTTCATAAGTCTATAATTAACATTATTTCTGTTATTGAATAATGGTTTTACTTGAATAATCAGAACTGGCTTCATAGGTTATTCCCAGTTTCAAAGTCCTCCATAAACAAGATAAAACAGATTCATTACAACGATTCCTTTTTATAATAACCAAAAATGCATTTCTGATGTTAAACTATTGCTGCAGGTAAGTATAATATCTAGTTTCCACTATTTCAAGATGTAAACTATAATTCACTACATGTATAATCTTCTTTGATAACTGTATTAATAATACTAATTATTTCATAGTTGAAAATGTGTCTGATTGATGAAATAATAGTAAAACATCAAAGCACTCATTACAGGTGTTTTGAATCATGCAACTCATGCACAAAAATAATACAAGTTTCCGATGGAAAATTTTGGTGCCAAAGTTGTAAGAAACCACCAGCCATCACTACTCCTAGGTATTCATCTACTTTCTACCATCTTTTCAAACTATTTATTCATTAGTATGGTTCTTATATGAGAGAACTTGTAAAGACAGTTCACAAATATAAATATATAAGGTATACAATACAACTGCTTGTTAAAGATGACATAGAATCGCTATATGTTGTTCTCTTTGATAAGAAAGTCATGAAGTTTATAAGAAAATCAGATTCACAGTTGAGAGTTGATATGATGCAAGTAATATTCTTCACCTTTCTGTATTTTTTCACGTAAATAATGTTATTTAACTCACTTTCCCATTTTATTATAACATAGTACCATGATGAGCTTGGTTTCACCCATGAGAAAAATGTTTTCAAATCAATGAAAGTTATGCTGTCACTTGACGTGACAGAGTACAATGTTCAAAATCAAAAACACAGTTCAAGAAAATAACACATACACGACACTCTTCATCAGTGATAATAATGATTATATCAGTAACTATAATCAGAGTTCTGTACATACCCAGATATGTAGTTTCAAACATC
Source organism: Viscum album (assembly GCA_963277665.1). Taxonomy (NCBI): domain Eukaryota; kingdom Viridiplantae; phylum Streptophyta; class Magnoliopsida; order Santalales; family Viscaceae; genus Viscum; species Viscum album. The sequence goes on from OY728134.1 coordinate 286,555,506, forward strand.
CACATGAATTTCAAGGAAAGCATGCTGAAGATTACATAACATCAATGTTTTATAGTTACTTCTTTACAATTAAATTTATTAAAAAAATAGACCACATACTTGAAATGTTATAACCTCTTTTAACCATCTTTATTAGGAACATCAATGTGCTTCTTCTTCAGGATTCCGCTTGAACATATGTGTTGTTGTTGATATAAGTATTACTACTATCTCTTCATCCCAAGTATAAATTTTTAAAATTCTTACTCTGTAACACTGATGTTGTACATGTTGAATAAGGTAAAGTATCATTCTTCATATTTGTTTCCCATTACCTATAATCTTTATAACACTCTATTTTTTGTGATTTTACATCTCTTAAAAAATAATATCATGTTAGATTGGTATTACTAATAAGTATTGGCTTCTTCTCATTCGTTATAATTGAACCTTCATGTAGAAAAAATTGATGACTTACTTCGATGCTGAAGCTACTGTGGAAGTCTCCCTGTCCCCATAACCAAATCCTACATCATCTTTTTCTAAAGAACATTATCTCCAAATAGTTGAAATGAGAAACAAAAAAACAGACAAATTAGACTAAATGTATCTATGCCAAACCCAAGGTAGTTTTTACAACTAACTCTATCTAATTGTTTGAAATTGCCATTACAATTTTAACTCCATACATAATTCTTGAGAAGTATCTTAACTGTATTACGGTTGTGTTTGTAAACCTTCTTTTAGTAAGTGTTCCTTGTCGGTTTGTTTACTTTTCATATCTCAAAAGTGCAATAACTACTGCATTCTTTACTATATAATTGGTTTACTTATATTTAGTTCGTCTCATTCATTAGCATTGTTGTGTGATGTATAATGATGTCTTCTATATTACTTAGGATTTCATCTTTTATGAGAAATGAAGAATGTCGATCAGTATATTACTTTTGTGTCATTTCCAGCTATCTTTATTTAATTATATTGCAATGTTTGCTGTTTTTCGTTGGTGATTAATTGGGTCTGTGCATTGTAGTGTGGATTTTCCTCTTCATATGGATGTCTACCAATTCCATTCAACAACTAATCCCTAAATCCACTTCAAGGAATTTTTTGTTCATTATATTAAGTTGAAAAATTATGATCTAGTCATTTTTTTGGATTCTTGACTGTTAGGTAATCTAGATACGTTGTCGTATTAGTTTTTAAGGATCTTTATGGATATGTTTCCCTATTTATTTTTTTAATTAATGTTTGGATGATATTCAAAATTAGTTAGGGTTATTTTAGTTTTCATGGTGCATTCCATCATATTCTTCTAAGGTCAAAACATGTTTTATGAATACTAAATCATTTGGATACCATGTCGTTTGACATTTTTCTCACAGGGATTCTGCATTGAGGTACCATAAACAACCGTATTTGGAAACAGCTGTAATTTTTCTGGGTGAATTGTATGATGACTCTTAAAATTTAGTATACATATGGTTGTTTCACTTTGATAAATTAGTAGTATTTATTTCCCTTTGGTTATATTCACATTGTATAAATAATCCTTCTGACCTTCTGGTATTGAACACAAATATTCTGGAGCAAACAACATTCATGATTGGGGTTTTTCGATACTGAAATGTCATGGTACTGTTTACAATTCCTTAGTTTAAAGTATACTGAATTATTAAATAGATCAATTTTTTCAGATCTTCATTTTACTATGACTAACACTATTGAAGCATGTGAATCATGCATTATTTTGGGATATTTTATAATTTTATTTGTTAAAGTAGTGTTTATGTGTTTTATTAGATCAATGAATCATTTTACGAGCAAAAAATTAGAACAGCATAATGCATGCCATTTCTCAATAAAATCCTTGAGTAGTGTTTATGTGTTTATCGTATATTTATTCAGTTATTGCTGGATCAAATAGGTTATAGGTACAAAACATGTATCAGCACAAGGCCTGATCATATGGATTGAGAGTTCTACTATGTGTATCCCTTGGAGATTGGATATTCTAATCTCAGTGGACATCCTGCGATCCCAACAACAGGGAACTACTGCATCCATTCTCCCTTCAGTGGCAACCCATGAGGAATTTCAGGTGACGATAAAGTTGTAGATTTTGAATGAACTTCCTACCTCTAGGTATTGTGCCTCCAAATTGAAAAGTTTATGCATAAAATGGTTTATTAGATGCTTAGAATTTTTCTCCTATGATTACTTAAAGGTACAAAATTGTGGGTTAGTCATTTTACTAGCCTAACATTGGTAGAAGGAAAAAACTGTGTTAGGATTTGGAAATATGGATTAGAAGTGGTGTGTTTATATACATTTCGTGTTTTCCCACATAACTAGACAATCAAAATTTCTATTTTAGTTTTTTACTATGGAATTTTCATTAGGTACTAAAATAGTGTCTATGTCGTGAAAGTCTCATGAATTGGGAAACTGTACTCCTCGAGATATGATCATTCATAATGAATTGTGTAGTCTATTAGAATTGTGCAAACTGATGCATTTTCATTGTTTGTTGATTCATATAAAAATGGGTAATGATAAGAGAAATATGGTATTGGATAAAATATGTTCTACTGGAATAGTCCAGTACTGATTCCACTTCAAATATGGGATAAGACTGCTCTATAGTTACATAAATGAAGAAACATCAGACCCCTATCCATTACCAAGGTTGTTGTCTTACTATATTTTTTTTATTGATAAACTAATGAAATTCTTTTTATTGTTATTTCTGTATCAATTTTTGACTCAAAAACAACACATTCCATTACTATTATCTTATTTTATTTTGTAATTACATATATGTTCTCTTAGATGTTCAACAAGACTGTTCAGAATCGAGGTTCCCTTTTTAAAACATCACAATCTGTTACCATTTTTTTTCAGAATTTATATTCCATTACATATATAACAACTAAAATCTGTAGGAACTTCCTTGAACTAGACTTCAATCCATGTTGTTGGAGAATATCATGGCTCATGTGTTGCTGTATTCATGAACTACTGAAGCGCTGAACCATAACCAAAGTATATTATTTTCATCCCAATAGGTGTATGGGCCATGGAATCAGTTCCAAATTTCCATGACTCACCTTGATTTGCGTTCAATTCAGACTCCCATCATTTCAAATCCAAGGTTAGGACTTCATATGATGGAGATTTAGTGGCTTTGCGTTTGGTTTCACCAATAGTTAATGGTACCGGAAATGGTAGAGACTATACAAAAATTCAACTACCAAGGAGGGTGAGGGCTCAGCTGCAGGGGCTCAATTTCCTGGATAATGTCGTGGTGTCAAAAAACATGGAGGTTCCCTGGGACGATGGTTATGGTACAAAGAGAATGAAGAACTACCTTGATGATTCTAGGGAGATAATTAAGCCCGATGGAGGACCACCCTGGTGGTTTTTCCCGGTTGAATACTGGTGGTCGCTGAAATGATATCATGTCATCCTGTTTTTGCCAGGTAAGCAATGCTTGTGGTTTCAACTTCATATACTTCCCAAAGAATTCTAATCATTTGAAGGGTTTGTTAAACAATACCTATCAGGTTTTTCCGATTTATAGGCAGTTTAAGTGCTGGACGTTTTCTGTTGTATTTGTTTAGGAATGGATGGTGTTGGATTAGCCCTACTTTTTCATCATAAAGCTCTCATCAAGTAAGATTTGTATCTTTTCTTTCACTGTTCCCTTTTCTGTAAGTTGGTTGGGTGAATAAAAATTTTATTATTACCAGTATCCCCATCTTTTGTAGGTTTAATGATTATTTATTTCGAATGGAGATTTTGTGGTATAATAATTGATCTGATGATGCTAAAAATTATGCTTTTTTCATTTATATTTGGTATTCATGCATCACGCTCTACATGGTCCTGCAGGATGATCTTGCCACATGATCCACCTCACGAAGCAGTTGTAGAGGACTCAGCTGTTAAAGCATCACATTTTCAAATGATGTAATGGAGAAGAGGGTGTTATCCAACTCGGGGGGGGGGGGGGATCTCGAGGTCAGGGTCAACATAGGAAGAGGTGATCATCACTGTATGCACTTAATGTGGTTTTTTTCTTTCCTTTAGTATGATGGTGTTACACTTAAACATTTTCCCCTTATTTTATTTTGGTTTCTAATTAATTATTTTATGTTAACATTTCTTTTTTATTCTATAAATTTAGGTATTCTTATTTTAAACAATTTTTTCTATGAATAATAATCTATTAGGCATTTGATGTTGGATATTTGTATAGTAACATAATTGATTGGTGACATTAATACTTATGATGTATGTTTTGAATTTTAAATTTCCATTTGAATGTTATTTTCATTTCTGTCCAATGGAATTTTATGTTGTTTATACTAATGTTGTATAATAATTATTTCATGTTCTTTTCATTATATCTCAGCGACATTAACATTTATTTTATTTAATTCATGTTCATTTTTAATGTACTTTTCTAATTATTGTCCATTTTTTCTTTTTATTCACGTATTTGAAGTTTCATATTTATGTAGTTCTCTATATCGTGACCTATTTTTTTCATTATTCTTGTATGTTTTCATTCATGTTCATTTCATTTTTTTTTCAAAAATGTTCTTTTTCTTTTCAATTGAAAGTTATCTACAATATTCCAATTTCATTTTTAATGTAGGATTTCTTTTCCATTTTTAATCTCTAATATGTTCTCTATGTTTTCAAATGATTTTATTTTCCTTATATATTCTCTTTTATGTTTTCCTCATATTCTCCATCATGCATTTGTATGGTTTATTTTGTACAGTGATGGTACACTTATATTTTTCTTATATATTCTCATATATTCTCCTACATATTCTCCAATGTTATTTTATGTTACTTATTTTCCTATATTTTCAATTCTCTATATATTTTCCAATTATAGTTCAATATTAATAATCACCTTTTTCAATATATTCAATATTCATGTTCTTTATGAACAATGAAATATAGTTTTTTCTTCTTAAAAATAATCATTGAACGTATTGTCATGCTGACGCACGAGTATGTACTAGTTATTTTTAAAACATAAAACCATTTTAAAACATTATTTCCTTGTAAATTTATTTCAGAAACTAAAGAGGAATATTTTAAAACAATAAAATATTTTAAAATTTAATTTTCAATGAAATTTATCTTCATTTATTATTTGAAATGATTTTTAAAAATAGTTTGGATAACATGTTTTCTAAAATAATGTTGATTTCCAACTGAAGAGAGAAATATACCAAAATTATCTTTATTTTTTTATGAATCATATTAAGTACAAAAGAGTTGAAAATTGTACTAATAAATGGATATAACTTGAATAAATATAGGATAAATAAAATCTTGAGTATTATTGAGATGTGTATATTAGTATTTCATCGATGAAGTATAATCATTCAAAATATCAAAAAAGCAATGTGATTGTTTAAATAAAATCATTTCACTTGGTTACATGGGTTCAAAAATACATGTAAGAAAAGGAATTTACAAGAATATTTAAATATCATTAAAAATATTATATTTACTATAAAAAATTTAAAATTTGATTATTTAAACCTCAAAAAATAATTACAGTGTAAAATTAAATAATTTTCCCAATGAAGGAAAGTTGAGACAAGAATATTTTATCGATTTGGTATCATTTGAACCATAAAACCCATGAAATAAAGAAAATATAATGGTTATGTAAATACCCATTAATTTTATTATAATAATCATATAATATATACATGTAAAATATACAATCCACTCAAAATGAATGTGTGGTTAACATATCAGGTATCTCATAAAAATAAAAATTTAGATGAAATTCCCTTAACTTATGTCTTGAATCTCTTCATAATCATATAATATTCAAGTATTATTAATATATGTTTATTATAAATATTTTAAAAATAATAATTTTATATATAATTCCATATATATTATGATAAATACCTTATATTACCCACTTATTAACAAACCTATGTTAAGGTTTAACTTCAGGTAATATTCTCTTTTTTTCATTATGTTTTTCTTAAATTGTTATACATTCGGTCATTATACTTATATCATGATTTAAAAAATATAAAACATTATATAAATATCATTTATATACATTATCAATGAATTATAATAATATATATATGATATAAGTATGACATGTAATACACCATTCATGGATACGGTAAGTGGTACGTACGCATAAATATTGTTTCCATTTTTATTTTCTTATTGAAAGAAAGAATGAAAATGATTTATAAGTATATATATATATATGCATATATATCATTATTATCATATCATTATTATATCATATATATAATATATTTTCCCTAACCCCATTTTTAATACATTCTATGTAGTCTATGAATGAATCACATCACTTTGAGGGGAGAAGTCCACACTTCCTCAAACGGAATTATCGTATTTACACCAAATGGAAAGTAAAAATGGTACATGTTGTAAAATTAATATATATACCTAATTAAATAATTAATATAACATATGAAATATATAAATATATTTTCCATCATAATTTCCACCATGATTTGTAGTAATGAAAAAATGAACAATCATCGTTTAGTGAGGTGGTAGTTTTCCTTTCACATAAACTGCATGTTCGTTACCAAAAATATAAATGTGTGAGTTAGTGGAGGTATAAAAAATAGAATGAAAAAATATTGTTATATTTAATATAATGTTTTCATTATAGAATAATTGTATAATGTGAGTGGATGGGTTCCAGAATAGAATAAAATGGGGCTTGCGAAAAGTTGTTACCTCTTAATCGGGTAACTCCATTTGGTTTGTGCCAAAATGCATACATGGATTTAATTTTACCCATGTAGATAATTAAAGGGGAAATGTTGGTACTTTTTCATGTTTATTAGGAATATAGTTTCCGAACATAAGTGGTTTTAGAGGTTTATGGAATAGGTAGAGGTGGCATCATTTTATAGGGATGGTAAAGGAGATATGTGGGATTTTAAAAAACAAGTTATGTGTACCCACGTTTTTACTTAACAAAAGTAATAAAAACCAAACAAAAATAAATAATTGAAGATTAATGTCCAGATAATGTTCATATAATGGAATTTGTATAACATTATAGGTCGTTTTGGATCTTAGATTTTTGGTTTAGTACAGTATTAATATAATTTTTCACAAAACCATTATAATCAATTTTAATCACTTTCACTAATATTTTTGGTAATAAAATAATTTCAAATTTTTATAAATTATAAATAACTATTACTACAAATATTTAATCCATTTTTCAAATTTTTAATCTCATAACTGGACGAAGATGATTTAATATTAATCCCATTAATAGGATCACACTGTGGGGTTTTAATATAAAAATGATCAAAAGGTTTCTATGTTTTTATACCAAATTTAAAAGTGAAATTGATTCAAATGAAATAAATTGAATTAATTGATAAAAATATGATCTAATTAAACTTTTAAACCATATTAAATAATATTTAACCTTTTTAATAAATTAGATGAAAAATATGTTTTGAATTAGAGTTTGGTATTTTCACTATCCATCACAAAATGAGGTTTTTCCATATAATCCCAGAAAGTAATCATAAACTAATTTATATCGTATAATTTAAAAAATGAATATTTTTTATCCAATTAAATTTCTAAATGTTTCTAAAATTAATTTTATTAATTTCTTATAGATGGATATTAAAAGAAGTTCATTTGAGAGAATAGTAGTTTTAAAAATATAACGAATTTACCAAAAAAATTATCATACATATTAAATATGTTATATATATAACCATTATAAAAATTATTTTAAAACTATTAATTTTTATTAATGTTACAATGTTTAACATATAGGTGATAATTGTCTTATTTAAATCGTTACAAATTTATAATGATGTTTTTTTGACACATAATGTTGCTTGTAACGTAAGATAATTTGATGTTTTATATAACATATTCCACACCCGTTCTAGGTGGATGAAATGTTTGAGTTATTGATTTAATTTAAAAAACTATTTTTAATGTTTCAATGAATTGAAAATTAATTAATAGAGTATATTAATTTTATAAAAAATAAAAAAATCTGAGGGTGTTTTGGTATGGGTAAAAATAGATGTTAATCCTTGTTAACAAGTACTCTTATGTTATTATGGATAGAAGATAGATATTTCTCATCCTCCCAGGAAGGGGATGGCTGGAGGAAGAACCCCACCATGTCCCCAGATTTCAGTTTCCTCTCTTCCTAATTCATTTTCTTTGATATAAATAATATATTTCTCATGTTATATTCTATCTCCCCATTATAATGATTTTTATCTTCCTATTATCATATTTATCACGCTTTAACTATGAGTTACCCATCCTAAGAATGTGTTTCCTTTGGTGGAATTTGATCCAGTTGAATTTTCAAATGAAACCACACATGTTGATTGAACATTGATTGATATGATTAGAAATAGAAAACCCCCATTTCTGTGTTAAATAATGATATCAATGTAAAATGACGCATATGAGATTTAGTCATTGTTGGGATATTGATTCCATATTAGTATTCCATTATAATTTTTTCTCCTAAAGATATCAGATGTGATCAGTCAAGGAAAAGAAAGGTTATTGAATCTAAATAAATAATCCTATATCAGTGTAATTATGAATGATAATCCTGTAAGGATACTTATTTATTGTCTATTTATAATATACTTTTGGGTCTCAATATCTAATTTAAATACACCTTGATTCTTCCAATTCTTATAAATTCCATTGTAATGTTTCATTATCAGTATTATTATACAGTGTGAGGTAAATTTCTCTTTCCTGACATGTTTTTAATTAGGGATGAATAATCTCATTTATTGTATTAATTAATCTAATTTAATAGCAGCGATGATATAATGTTTGAGAAAAATATTTTTTCTGAATCCATGGACCCTTTTTTCTTGAGGATCTATTTACAGTGTCATGACTATTGTTATTGTAGTCATCTTTCTACCCAAATCGAGAGACAATCTATATGATCATTATTGAAGTATCATATAGCAATGCCTCAGGCTATGCATTCTCAATCTGTGGGATTAGCTGGTGATGAATAGAAATTATTATCAGAATCTCAAACTAGAGGGGCATTATAAAACAACAACTAGTATTCTAAAAATGTATTATGGGTGAACTCCATTCCAATTTAAGACACTATAAACATTTGTAATAGAAAATATATCTAGTTGAGGATAATGATGTTTATATAGAACTCCTTTATTTTCCTTGTGTAGGGAATATTGATGTGGGTTTTGCTTCAATTAGGGCTTAGGAGGATAATGTTTGTGATGCGGTTTCCAAAAAGATAGAGGTAGATTCGGATTTTTCTCCTAAAGTTGATCATAAAATCATCAAATTGTCTCATGGGGATAGTATCAAAGGCCTTGAGGATTTTTATATTTAGGTATCCTACCAATTACTAGGTGTTATGATCCCCCAATTGTAGTTGGTGATGTTTAGGTGGTATTAGTCAAGTTGAATACTACAAAAAATGGTGATTTGGGAAAGGTGAGTTTTTCTAGTCCAGTTTCTATAGCGCCTTATCTATCCAAATAGGAGATTATTTCTTTTTATGAAGAGTATTTTTATTATCATCTTTCCCCTAATATAAAACTTTATAATTATTGGTATATTCATAAATTTAAAAAGACCATTGGAACAGTATAGGTTTCTATAATTACACCGAAAAATAATCCAATATATGATACTAGAAGGGGTAATATATATTTTTTTCTTCATAAAGGTTCACTATATAATAAGGGAAAGAAAACAATTATTTATGAATTTTTTTGAAGCATATCAAAGAAACATTTATAGACCATTCAAGGACTACTCCACTACTCAAAGAATAATGGAAACATTATCTATGACCATATTTTACAAGTTGTACAATGTTACTCCAATGATGTTAATGGTGTATGGCAGGCATCATTATTTTTTTAATGATAATTTTTTGAAATAAAAAAACATAAATTTCATTTCAACAATAAATAGGAGAAAAAAATTGAAGGTATAATTCATTTTTAATAGAATTTCATTGAATATTAATTTAAATTGACGGATTCCTATGACTCTATTATTTATGGGTAGGATAGAAAATATTAAGTTGATATTGATGAATATTTTCAATTAAAGGATTTTATCTTGTTATAAGTGAATTATTTTCTTAAAATAAACCCCTAATTATGTGTGAAGGAGAAAAAATAGATGTAATTAGTTTATCATGTTCTATATGGTTGTTCTTTATTTTCATTGGTTTTTTGTTCTTGTAATTGTTTTTTAACTTCTATGTTCCATTCCCTCCACCATACACGGGGTTTTTAATAAAACAAAAAAGTTGTTTTAGTTGTTGTGTTCCCTAGTGATAGGAGCTCGTGTTTTGGATGAACTGAGGGGAGAATTATCCATTGTAATGGGAGTTTGTATGACAAATTCCCTATGTTATGTGACTCCAGTTATTAAAGTGATGGTATGGAACCCCAAGTCATGTTTTTATGAAACAATAGTAGTATTACGAAATTAGGTATACCATATCAAAAGTATGGGTAGTGTAGCGAGGACTCATTTAGTTGGGACCAATGACTAGGGTGAAAGATAGTTCACCATAGCTATGATCATTAATGAATTATTGTGTCCTAATAACCTATTTTTTAGATATATTGTTATAAATGCGGTGATATATCCTTCTCCTTGTGTGTGAGGTACCAGTGATGTATAATTCACTTTGGTTGTATTTTTAGTGGTATACCATATAATTTGTATAGTCACAGAAATTATTTACTTGGTGATTGATCATTCGTATAGGGGTAATGATTTTTTGATACAACATTCACCTATTGATAAATTATTTTTCCCAACTGTTATAAGTTTTCTTGATACATCGTTCACCTTGGGAATATGTTTTAATGGGTTATCATCCAAATTGGGAACTAATTTTGCGATACATTATTTATTTCTGGTTATGAATCCATGTTAGATCACTAACCATAGAGTTGTGATTCGATATTGGATGATTTTCCTTTGGGTGTACGCATGATTATAGATCATTCACCTAGGGAACAACTTTGTGATACATAACTACCATGATGTTATGTTTTAGTGATAAATCATTCACTAATGGGATATACTTTTGGAGATGGTTTAGTATCATTGGGGGTTATGTATGATGATAAATAAATCTCCTTGGAAATAATTTATTGATGCATTATTTACATGGGGTTAGGTTTCAGTGATAGATTGTTCATTTGGGAGATGATATTCAGTTATGGGTCATTCACCTTGGGGTTTTTAATTTTGATTCCATATTATTCATCATGGTATAATGTTTAAATGTTTCATCCTAAAGTAGGGAAATTGATTTATTAGTACATTTTTCACCTTAGGTATTGGGATAGTAATAGATCGATCACATTGTCTACTGCGTAATTATTGATCATTAACATCGATGTTGTGTTTAGACCATTGGAGTATTATCCCCTTATGGAATGTATTGAAGTATGTATGAGTCAATAATTGGGTAATCTTCTCATGTAACCCATGGTGTGATAGTCAGATTCATGCAATATAAACAACAAATTTAGTTCATGTATTCACACATATACTAGTTTTTATTAGTAACATGATTGGTGGTAGGCTATTGAGTTTTCTAAAATCACCCTACATGAGAACATTGATTCATGTTTAGATCATATGGTTGTTATAATAGAATGTAATATAGATAGAATATGGGTGGAAGAGATAGTATATCTCAACTGCTTCTAGAGATAGGATTCTAGAAAAGGATTTGGATAGTGGTAGGGTCCCCGTGTCTTTTGAATCCAGTTTATCCTATACTATTTTTGATCGGTCCATTGGGTTACTTTACTAATATTTATAGATAACTGACCTATATATTCATTTTATTATATATGATATATGTTTTTGTTATTTTTTTTGTTCTTATTGTTATGATTTACTTTTTTTATATAATTCTATATTGTTCACTTTGATGTGATTCCTATATTGGATGCTTTCATAATTCGATGTTGATTATTATGAAAACACTAAAGGATAAGGTCTCCCTATATGGTTTATTAGACTCTAAATGATAGTCAATAGCCTCTATTTTATGGAAAATCATGCCTGAGGTCATATGTAATCACCAAATTGGGCTAGGTGGTGGGGTCTAAGCTAGGAACATTACATAAGAAATGAAACCATTTCACTTAAGACATGAGTTGATTAAAAAATTCCATATTCCAATTTTTTTAAATTTCAAGGATTTCAAATAAAATAATTCCAATGTGAAAGTAACAATAATGGATGGTTTTGAATCCCTTGAAATAACACAAAATTTTAAATTGTGAAGAATTTTTCGAAGGGTCTATGTGTCAAATAGAAATTTGTGTTTCTTATAGAATGAAATCAGTGGGATAACCACATGTTTTCTCTCAATATTCCTTTATAATCAAAAAAAATCCTTCAATTTTTTTTAAAATATATACTTTATAGGAAAATGGAGAATGTAATAATTGTTTTGGTGTTATCCAATATAAAATCACGAAAAATAAAGAAAACAATGATAATTTTATGAAAAAACATATCGACCTTATGTTTAACTACATGTGCCCTTCATTTTCTATTTTAATTTATTCAATCACATTTAACAATTCAATAAATATATATCATATATTACATTACCCTACTCAGATATTGAAACCCTATGTACCATGGAGATATCATTGGGACACCAAATCTCACCTACTACATAATAGAAAATAATGAACACACCTTGGCCAATGTATTCCACCACTCTCCATCCAGTCGCATCATATATTTTTAATTAATTGAATAACCTCATACCATAATATATTTTATGATTTGAGATATGGTAGTGATAAATGGTGGATTGGAGTATATAATGAGTCTATGTAATTCCTTGGGTTTTTAGGAACCATATTATATTGAAAACAATATCTTTGGAATTATAAATTTGTTATTCTATTTGATTAATGTAATTAATATTGATTAAGAAATAATTTATAAAGTATTTGAATTAAAATAATAATAATGTATCCATTTTTATGTTAAAAGTGTCAATAAATTTGTATAAAACAATGCATTTCACACCATGTATTTTTACTCACAGTGGATAAAATTCAACTATTAAAAGTTAATAAATAATTATAGTATACTAGATAAAATGAATAATAAAACCATGAATGGATAATACATTTGAACATATGAAAACGTTAGAATTAATAATATCCATATAAAAATAATAATGATGATGATTATGAGGAAAAGAGAAAGCATTGTTCCAAATTAATAATATAAAATAAGATAAATTCCTTCAAATGTTAGAGTGGAATGAAAAAATGATTTAGTAAGTTTCTATATATGGGAATGAAATATATCCATTGAAAATATGATTGTTTCAAATATGGTCATTGATGATATGGTTATTGTTCATATACAAAATAGGTTTACCGAAGTTTTGTATTGTTAAGTAGTAAATTGAAAATAATATAACTCACACAGATATAAATATGATATTAAATTATAATAAATATGTATAAATATGTGTTAAATATAATTAATAATATTACTATTATTAAAAAAGGATATTATTTATTTATAAAAATCTAATAAATATTATAATTTAAAAATAGAAGTAAAATTAAATTTAAGAATATAAATAATTGATTTTATTCATATTTATAAAATCTTATTTCGTATAAAAGTAATTCTTTTATCAAAGAATCCTTCTGTTCAATATTGAATAATTTATCCTAATATAAAAAAATTAATTTATATAAATTATTATTATATATTCACTAATATATTAACATATTTTAAATTCTAAATTGATAATACTAAGATCACTTAATGTTATAAAATGACATTTTTTCAATAAAAGAATTTTTTATTATTATATTGCGTTTTCTTTTTAATCCTAAATTTATAAAATTTATAATAATAATATGATGAAAATAACTTCATTTTTATATTTATAATGTCAAAATTATCGTATGATGAATTTCAAAGACTTTTCTAAAAATATCATTTTAGTGAATGATATTCTCTTTACATACACAATTACATATATGACATTATAATTATATAATTATGAATTATAAATTTATGAAAACATTTTATTAGTCCAGAAATTTATTTTACAGGTTACTTTATAATTAAAAAAAATTATTTTAAATTATATACCCATATTTGACATCTTCTAAGTGAATACAATTTTTTTTAAAAAATATTATTACATTCTACATTTAGTTATTTTAAATTAATGTTTATCAGTTATAAAAATTTAGTAAAAAATATATTTGAAAATTAAATTCATTAGTTAGTATACTTTTATGTAAGGGCCATTTTATTTTTGGAACAGAAAAATAGATAATCTAGGTAAAAACTCATTATCCTAGAGAAATCTAAATTGGTAAAAAAAGAGTAACCTTAGAGGAAAAGGGACAAAAATTAAAAAATGTTTTAATTGAGTGGGTAAAGTGAGTATTGATATTATCTCCTCACATATATATTATTTCTTTGTTTGGATCCATTTTCCATGAGATTGTCATTTCATTATTGAAATGTTTCGGGTATTTAAATAATTGTCAATCCTTTTCACTTATAAAAGGTGATCTCATCTCCTCACATACCATCACATAGAATACCACACATTTCAGCCAAAAATAGTACAAAAAATATCCTCAAAAACTATTACACATTAATAAATTTATAGACTTTTCAAAAGATCATCCTTCAATGGTTTTATAGTAATCACACAATAAAGTGAGGTATATATTCCTCACTTCTCATCCAATTTAATTTTTCCATACATTAATTTATTCTTAATTAACATTATTTTCACATAATAAAATTGTTAACATCAGTATCCTTATTATTCTTGTATGATATTATAATTATGGTACAATATTTAATCACCCTTATCATTTTCCCTATGAAAAGTCAAAATGTCAATTGTGTGTGAACGAACTACTGGGTCCATAAAATTCCATTTTATATTTTACATCACTACCTTATATAGATGGTACTAAGAGAAAATTTAATAAATAATTATGATATATATAAAATATTTTAGATTCATAAATATTATAAAATAAAATAAATTATAATATTCCATGGAAAATTATATTAGAAACCACACGTACTTGTGGACAACCGACTCAATATAATGATTGATTTCAATTTTTATTTTCATCATGATAATACATTACATTAAATGAGAGATATTTTAATTGATAAAAATTATTATTATGATATCATTATTTTTTATGAAATATTGGATATCCTATTAATAATATGATCAACAAATTATTATCGTTAATTAAATCATGCAAAACAAGCATACTAAGAGGAGAGTCATTATTTTAAATTATTTTATATTTTAATAGCCATTACTTATTCTTCTACATTTTTTATAATTATGATAAATAACACTAATAAACACTATATTATATCAGTATCCTTCTGATGTAATTATATTTCATTTAAATCACCTCATAATCAATAAATATCATGATAGGTTCATGTTTGGGTTTGTTTAATCATGTACATGAATAATTCCATGAAATAATAAAATGTATCATTATAATAATTAATTATTGGAATAAGAAGATATAAATATATAAATAATGATTTGATTTTCGATCTAGAAATGATACCTCAATATTTAAGTCACTAATTATGAAATAACCCTTTATAGATTAAAAATCACTTGAAAATGATGGTTATCGATTTCATTTTCTCGATAAAGATTAATTTCATCATTGTTGGATCATAAATGCATGCCACATGAGGTAGTAACAATTTTACGACATGTTCAATGATAATCCATACTCAAAAGGACCATAAAATCCGTTAAAACTATTCTCAAGGGCTGGGTTAGAGAAGACCTTCGCAAGGTCATCTCGCCTCTACGATCATGAGAATCTGTGATAGACCCTTTTTGAGTCTGAAGTATCTTGACTCCTTCATGGTGTCACATTCTATATGTTCCATGCTCCAAGATGGAATCCTCAATGATCCCCTTTGCGACTAGATGGAGGCTTGCTTCCCTATTGCATCATATTTTATCTGTGTACAACTCAATAATCATCACATTGACAAATCATCTATGAGTTTGACTGATTCTAATGCATCCCTTTGGCTTCACAACATTAATTCCTCTAAGTGACACCTGGATTTTCCCCATGGTAAGTTGTGTAACCCTCAAAAACCATCGTTACATTGAAATAAATGGCTCACCCCCTTTCAAACCTTTGTTACACCACCACTTCTATTTCCAAGATCCCTTTTCATAATTACATTAATGAAGTTGATAAATGGGTCAACAAATGTACCATGCAACTACAAGTTATGCCTCATTTTTTTCTTTAGGTCCCCCACCTATGAAGGGAATTCCCATTGAGAAGGCATGTTCGGTTCACAAAATGGGGAACCCCATCTACATGCTTGAGGATTAATGAGGCATTATGCCTTCATGAAGTAATTTTAAAATATAGTTCTTTGATAAGGAGAATCAGTTATCCATTGAAAGCATCCCTTCATGAACCATCAGTCCAACATGAACACCCTTTCCTAGTGTCCTCTCATTCCTCCTCTCTCGTTGCGCTTTGTCTCCATGTCGCTTCGGGGAAGCCCATGCATCAGAGATGATGATCCTTGGTAGGGTTCACCCTATACAATGGTCATATCCTGCTCACACATCTAGAAATCCTCCTAGAGTTTCCCAATATTCCTCTCCATGGGCAGCCAACCACGCGTAAGTCCCTTTTTTCTATTTGGTCCACTAATCAGGTGTATTCCTCTCTCTACTCCTCACTAACACATTTTTCATGAAGCGATCTTTAAGTATACTAATATATCTTTTTATCACACCAAGAATCAGTCACATGGGATTCGAGTAAGAATTGACCGTGAAATCATATTTGGCCATCCTTAGTGTGTATGAACCATGTCCCTCTCTCAACTGAACTATGGGAATATTGATACATTCCATTTTTTGGAAAGGTATGTAGGAAACCTCTCTCAGATTCAGGCCAATAACCAATTGGTACCAACCACTTCATGTCGGTTCACACTCATTACGCAAGGCTTAGAACTATATTCTCCTTCCGTCCCACATGATTATAAACTATTTTCTTTCAAACTATGTGGGTTTTTATCCATATATCCTAGATATGGTATGTAGGAAGCCTCTTTGAGGCAACCCCAAACAGTCATAAACATTGGTGTCCATTTTTATAGGGCCTTATTCCTTGGACCACCCCTTAGGGGAATCATATTAGTTCCCAGGATGTCTCAGGGCATATTCCCCACACTCAAACCATACTCCACCATCCAAGAGTTTCTCTCTTGTAATGTGATGCTGACTACGCATAATCCAAATCATGTCGTTAGGTTTTTTTCCTCCAAGTACACATCAATTCAATACCCCATGATGGAACTATGTGGTATTTGATATTTTCCAATTGGACCAAGATTAGTAGGAAGCCTCCCCAAGGTTCCAACCCATCACCAACTCGTCACCCTAGTCTCCCACTCAAGACTTTCTGTCTCTGGAGGATTCTATCTTAACCCATTGGTTCAATTTCATTCGGGTCCCCAACGACACATCCAATATCATGGGTCACGTATTTAGTTTACTCATTGTACAATTAAAAAACTATGTGGACATTGATTTTCTTCCATGGGGATATGTAAGAAACCTCATTGAGGTTCAATTCCAATTATCTTCTTCTATTTTTACCCCGTTTTTCAGTTCCATGACCATTCATTCCATTATTCGACATTTCATCAATATCCATCTTGATTTTTCATGGGCCACCACATATTAGTTAAATCAATACATTTGAATGAGAAACTTACCATGTGTATTCGCCAACATATATTCATGTCATTTCCCTTTGTGTACACCCCTATTTCATGCCTCACCCATTTGAACTTTGTGGTTCTTCGTCCCTTCCTTCTATTCAGGGTACATATGAAGTCTCTATGAGTTTCACTCCCAGCCAATGGTAAAACATAGTGTCCCCATTGTTGGGACCCACATTCCCTAACCCAACCCCAATGGTATCCAGATCATCATTCACATTGAGAAATTTTCCTTTTTGTGGGACACGTTTTCCTAGATCCATCCTTATTTGGCGTTCTGACCCATCCATCTGGTAAACATTCTTGTTGATCCCTGCTATTGATACACCCATCAGATCCACTCCCAAAAATGTTTCGATGAGTATGATCCATCATTTATATATGTTAAACTCGCGACATGCCCCATTATAAACAATGGAATCTGAGAAAACCTCATATAAGTGCATCTGGAACACAATTCATCTTGTTAGACATGGGATGCCTCAGGTTTCCATAACCTTGAGAAGTCCTATGATATGGGAAAATCATGGTGTACTCGTTTTTCAATGTGCAGACACACCAATGAGGGAAACATGGCTAATCACCTGACCAAATATTTCCAACCTAATATGACTAATTTGTTATTTCATTACAAAATAATTTTAATTAACCGACATCCACAAAGACATGGAACCATGAAGCATTTCGTGAACAATGTCATAATATTTAAGGGAGAACCGGACTATGTGATGATTTTTGTGGATAAATCCATAGAAATATGGACCAACATCCCATCACCCAACTTTGATCAAGGATCAAGCATCCCTCATGAAGGTGATGGATGATTCCCTCTATTGGAAATCTAGAATGTGGGGAAATAAGGCAATCTTCATCTAAGAATCCCAAAACATGTGGCACATCATGGTGTGCTACAATGAAAGCATCAAAAATAGGAATGGTGACCCCTATGTGAATTTATTCTCCTCGATATGGGGATTAGTAATGTGCATGGCATTAGAAAATGAGAGTGTCACCAGATCCAGCTACCCCGCGCCAGGTCCCTCCAAGAAAATTGTGTGAAGGGAATGAAACTCACCAGGATTTGGGGATAGTAATACTTTGGAATCCCTGTATATGATGTTGTTAGAGTAGATATTTCTATACATCATGGGAAGACTAAACAGTGATAGGGATCTAGGCATTGATTTCCCACTCTCTGTAATGATTGATGTATCATCCTGCATTACAGGACCCATGCTATAGCAGCATGTAACCAATCACCTATCTCCCATAGACATAGGAGTATGGGAAAGGGAAATATTGATGCGGTAATCCCACATTTCCCCACCTCCATCGTGATATCAAAAACAACTGCAAAAAAGTAGGTTCCCACTCCCCATCTGAACATTTGAAATTGTCGAAAGGAGGGTAATGGACATTCTTATCTGTCGATACAAACAAGTGGGGTTTATAATGATGAAGGATATAAGCCATAAATATTTGGAGGCATCAATTCCCCTCCATCACATATTCCCCCAACATCCATGAAGGGATCTGCTACACCTTACATCAATCTTCAATCCTTTCGGTAGCCTCCCCCTAAAATGATCTTATGACCATATCCATTACACCCTTGAGATAGGGGGTGTCTGAGTCCTCTTGTCTACAAATCCATCCATGGGACAACTATAGAGGGATTCCACCAGGGAAAACAATTACCACTAGATAGTCAGGCAGGCCAAATCGCAAGTTGTCCATACCCTTGTACATTTGGACCTTTCTCGGAATACTCAATGGTAATACTAGGCGCAGGCTCAGGAGGATACACCCAAGTGGAATATTATTCTATTTTATTAGTGTCCCGATCCAATACTGACAAGGGTATCACTCCCCCACTTACTACAGAATAGATATACCTTTACGCCTAATCAGGATGGAGGTCCTAGACACCCCACGGGTAGGCTGGGATGGCTCCCCCAGTCAATGGAGAAAGTTGCATCCATCATGGGATGACCTAAGAGGATTAGATGTAGTAATTAGGTCATCCTGTTACTATCACATTTTAGTGTGGAGGTCCTCCCCATCTTATTAACACTCATCCTGGAGGTCCTCACCGTTCCCATGATCCTAGGTAACGAGGGTTTCCACATATTTTAGATCAACAACGTGAAGTTTATACTCACATTATAATCATCTCAAATGGGGGACCTCCCCGCAACATCATTAGTTAGTGAGAAGTGCCTCCTTACCCTATCATTCATCAGCTTGGAGGTCCTCCATGAGTATCAGTAAACATTTTTTGGGTGCCTCCCACACCCTATCTCATCCATGCATAGGCCCTCCATGTTCCAATACTAACCCACATGGATGTGTTCTCTATTTCAAAAAATCTACCATGTCCTAAAGAACCACCCTAGGGCAGGAGGGTGGGTCGCCGCCATGAATGAATGAACCCTAAGATACATCATATCATAGTCAAACTTGTTCCCTTTTTATTCATTGTCGTAGAGTGATAATCGGCGATGGATCCCTCACCCTGATCCATTTATTCAGGGTCCAGGGAAGGGAGTCGTCATATCATTTTTTTGCTCCTAGAAAACGAGATACACTGGATCCCGGAATCCCTCTATAGATACATATATAAGGGGTAATATTCGGATCATTTCCAAGGTATCACTGTCAAATCATCTCTTTCATCATCAGGAAAATTATACACATTTACAAGAGATAATGTATAATTGTTTTGGTGACCAATAAATGAAAAACACCAGCCCAACCCTCCACTAACGAATACCAATGTGTAGGAAGAAGTAGTCAATAACCATTATATCATGGATGTGGTGATATAGATAGTGCATTTTTTGAAAGATCGACCATTATATAGAAATTTTTTAGTTCATGCATCGTATTCTCAACCTATCAGTATACCACTATAACATTCCACTTATGTGATGTTAACTTTCCCTCAACCACCCCAGTCGATGTATGTGGAAACCAAGGGTTGAATCCCGAGTCTGAGCCGGGAATTTTGTTGCACATTCTCACAGTGGACCATCTCCAAAATGTCTTATAGAAAATTGAGACAATTATCTTCAATATAATGGATTCCTTCAGCTAGGAAAAGGTTGTGTTCATCTATTGAACCTTGGTAACAACGCATTTCCATATCCTTCATTGATGGGGAGAATAACCCAAATTTCAAGAACACACCAATGACATTGGAAAACAGTTCCACCTAGTTGAGTGGGCCACACTATATGTTGTTCAGCACCCCGAATCACCCGGTTATCATTAGAACATTCATCAACAATGCATTCATAACTATAGATTTCTTAGTAGAGTTATTAATTATGCTTCACCACACGTCCAAATTCGTTGATTGTGGCAGTATGCAACCCTTCATTTCAGTCATATCCTATTCCAACCCGGTTAACCAAGTGATGTCGAGGATATTCCATAGGGAATCTCCACATTAAAAATGGTTGATCCTGAGATATAACTAGAAGTGTCCATCAATACAGGTTTTGGAGATGATGAAAAACTCACTGGGGTAGAACAGCAGCCAACAGACCCTGCAGGTGTACACACTAGAAAACAATCGCAGATGCTTGGCCTTCCTGATCCTTAGGAATAATATCATTTGGTTTGACTTTCTAATAAGGTATAATCGCACATTTCAACTATTAGGCCTTACAATCCATCTTGATTAGTCCAAAATATAGAATAGGATCTCTAAATTACTATGTTGTGTCAAAATATCACTAAACATAAGAATATTATTGATGATCTCTTTGTTGAATATATAGCAGAACGATGACCAGATTACAGTAACCCTTGTCATCGGTAGATGTGGCCACCATTGATACCCCACTGAGAGGTGAATCCTAGTGATCTCTAAAACCCTTCCCATATAGATTTTCTAGAATCCAATGTTTATGGAAATCGAGCATGGTATGCATTTACAAATACACCCATGATGCATGAAAATATTCCTCAGTACTCGGCCCAAGTTCTACTGGTTTCTAATCAGGTTATACCGTTCACTCTGTAGGTTCCTCTAGTGGCCCCTAATGTCATTCCACCAGCTGCATCATGGGTCACTCAACTATCTTACTATTTTGAAGAAATTTTCAATGCTATTATGTTTATGAATCCTTTCCAAGATAGTAATCCTTGACAATATAATTCAATGTATACGCTCATCACTCAACTAGGGGATCTTGAAAACCAATAGGTGGTGATCCAACCTGGTGGGAAACCATATCTGGAATGGGTAGATGATATTATAAAACACTTGAACATTGAAATCATAACCTCTAAATTTTCAATTGGATGGGTGAACCACTGCAATATGTGGCCTAATCCATTCCATGATGTGGAACCATGCTAGGAACAATTATAAAACTGGAGTCCACTAAGCTCCAGTGTTTTGTGGGGATATTGGAAGGGAATATGTTCATTTGATACATGGAGTTACCCATCAGATCCTTAAATAGTAGGGATGATTTTCACTGGTAGTTTCTCTACTATTTATGTTACAAAACCCACGAGACTAGAATTGTCAAACTCATCAAGTGTAACCAAATGACAGATGAGCGAGTCACCGAGTTTCTCTCCATGTAGAAGGGCCTCGCATACTCACTTGACATTCAGCTGACTTAGGAGCAGCTACTAATGATGTGCGTTAGGAATGTGAGTTCCGAAATAGTTCCTTCCATAATCACTCGGAACATCCGAGGTGTATTCTAGGATTTAATTGAAATGGATCAACATCTAGTGTAAGACCTTTAGAAAGCCATGGAGTCATGCCCATTGCCTCCCATAGCTACCATAAGAAGAGCCTCCAAGGATGACAGCACTACTGTTGCATAGATAGAGGCCACTAGACAGCAAGAAATGTTTCTGGAAGAACCACTTCCATAGTTGTGTTGAGGGAAACCATCTCATGCTAAACCTCATGCTCTGATTCACCCACCCCAGAATTGGAAGGAGCCATAGTAGAACGCACCACCACCCCCTAGGAGAGATGACCATGTTCGACTTCCTCGCCAGGATCAAGTCCCTTCTTAGGGTTAGGCTCCCAAATACCCTTTACTGGATTGAAGAATCTATAACTACTCGTTCAATGAGGCTTAGGTCCCCAGTTCTTTTTGGAGTGCCTTAGCCTATGGAATCATGCAGTTTCCAGAATACAGGATGCCCAAAGACACAGATCTCACTTATCGTCTATATTACAACCCTTATAACTGGTTCCTTGGACACACTATCATGCAATGTTATGTTTTCAAAAAATTGATCCATGACAAAGTATATAGCAACACAGTTATATTGTGTATATCCATGACACTAGTGGCATGTGTGTCTTCATAATTTCATAATGATTTCATGGGTGAATGGAAATATGTCTCTAGTTATAGGTCTCAGAAGTATAATGATCAGATAGCATACAAGGTAGTTACCTTTTCCCATGGTATTATAAATGCCCATTTTAATCGACCTGAGTCTTATGAAGTCATTATGCTCTTCTTATCCACAACATATTCAGTGACACCATAGTTTTCTCCATATTTATAGAGAAGTCCCTGATGGTGAAATATAGATAGAATCCCTTCACCTGTAGAAAATCCATCCCGTACTATCAGCAACTTCATGCCCCAAGAGATGTGGATTTCCCCTAGGATCCACCCATCAATGGTGGTTTTCTCATGTGATTATTAGAAGTACACCTCGGTGAACAATACCAAGGAAGTGGACCCATGCATGGTAACTAAATATGATGACTTCTAGGAAGACCCTCATAATGTCCCTAGATGATGCCATCATCGATGAATATGTAGATATGTGAATTTTCAATGTGTGATAGCCAGAAGTAATAACCAAGATATGAACACCACTATTACGAGACAATAGGCTCAACACATAAATTAGCATGCACATTCCTCTTAACGTACATCATCAGACCCATTTCTTCTACAGTTTATGATGCTTTACCAAGAATAACAATTGTGACCATTCTATGATCAGCAACATACAGATGAGTCTGGGACAAATTCATCTGACAGTTAGCTAGTAGTTATTTTTCATTGTTTTACTAATGAGAAGTAGGATGTCCCTAGAACATGCCGAATATGTTGTTTTAACCTGCAGCATCCACTATACCTCATGACAAGGAGAAACATCATATTGAAATATGTTTGAAAAATTCATATATGTATGACTTATTGAAGGACCATTTCATCACTCTTACAATGACTATGATCCTCAAGTCTCCCCGTCTATCTTCATATATGAATAAATCCCTCAAAGAGGATTTAAGAAGACCATCCTAGTTTGAAACAGAGGTAAAATCCATATGAACCTCCTAGGATGAGAAAGTTGGACTTGAAGAATGTGGGGGCCATCACATCATTCTCAATAGAAGATGAAAGTTATCTTATATAGGGACACCTTCAACCATAGTACATCACTGGTCAGTTCAATGGAATGTATGTCCACTTTTTTCTTATTGACATGGATTCCAAGATCAATCTCATCCCAACATGGACACTCCAAATGTTGGTGTTGTCTGAAATAGATATGAATCCATATGACCTGAATATTCAAGGTTATGACAGAACAGAGTAGATGCTTGTTGAAAAATCATCTTGAAGACTGAATCAGTGGACTGATTGCATGCACATAGTTCATTGTTGTCTCACAAGACAAAATCTACAATGCACTAATGGGTATCTTCTAGATCCATATACATGTAACATTCCCCTCTTTGTATCACCAATCTACAAGTACTCCCTTAATTGTTGAGTGGGTGAGATCCAAGGTGATGAGTCTCCCTTTTCCTCTTGGGAATAATACTACCATGATGCTAAATTCTATAGGAGTAAGGAGAAGAAGGTTCAGGACAATGAGTTTGACCATACTACCATTGTGGAAGACCCATGGGAAGATGTGGATTATGTCTATATTTTCCCAATTCACCGATTGGTGGTAAAAAACCCAAACATGGGACACAACATTGTCATTTTTGGGACAATGGGAATGCTCATTCCCTAGTGTAGGGAGGGTAGGAAAATCACATCATTCTTCTACACGAATTATGGTTGAGTGATTCTAGAACCCATTACCCTTGTAAGGTATTAGGATTTTTCACCATTGAAACAAAAATATTTCATAGTTTATTATTCCACGGGGTAAGATTAAAATAGATCAAGACGATTAACAACTACTACTTTGATATTATCAATGGTGGCCCATTGGGTCAAAGGCCTGATTGAATCAGATCAACTGCTTTGGTCACCTTGATTTCCACAACATAGTATTCCCTTAATGAATATTCCACTATTTCTCAGGCTAACCCCATCATTTCATCAAAAGCAGACCATTAAAATTAATAATTCATGTCGATGATCATCTAAATGAAAATAGTGAACAAAATTTAGAGGACTCCACCACTGTGTTAGAGGAATGTGTCTCCACCACTGGAGATGAGTTGGTATAGGTGTACCTCAATACCAAGATATATATGAAACCAACAATGGTCAGTTGATCCATATCTGTAAAATAGAATAGATAGTATGTGTATTTTCAAAAAGTGGAATCAATATATATTTTCTTGGAGCTATGAAGTGATGCAAGGGATGGATCTTCAGGGATCCATCCACCACCTTGGTCTAATGATGAATCATCATAGGTCCAAAGAGCCTCCCAGAAAGATGAATCCCTCTCATAGTGCCATTGTTAATGCTGATTTTGATAAGATCATTAAATCCATATTCTTCAAGGAAGTATAGTTACCAATATCACGTTCTACATCGACTTCGATGATCTGAACCATCAGTGCCGAATGGATTATTGTCCCCTTCCTATGGAAGAGATGTTGATCGATGCTACCGCATGATTGAATTCTATCTCCTTCAATTACAACTATTCTAGATATAATAAATTCTAAATGAATCCGGAGGAAGAATATTCTACAACCTTTAGATCACCACATAAAACTTTCTCTTACCTATAATTCCTTTAGGTCTGTGGAATGTAGGTTCCACCATCCAATGATCTATTCAATGCATATTCAAGATGATCCTTCTGATGTTGGTATAATTCTATGTGAATGATTTGGTGGTTAAATAACACCATGTTCCAGACCATCTTAGATATCTTGAGAATGTATTCGTATTCCTCAGCTACCGTAATCTAATGATAAAACCCTTGAAATGTTCTTTCGAGGTGACCTCTGGAACATTTCTAAAACTTTTCATCAGATATAGTGGAATCAAGATTGATTCAATGATGATCAAGGTCGTCAGTCAGATGCCTCCTCCGAGCATCATATGGGATCTCTGAGGCTTTCCCTACCACTTAGCCTACATATTCTATCTTATTGAAAACATGGTTGGCATGTGTAATACAATTTCCGAGCTCATGAAAACGTGTGTGAACTATGTGTGGGAAGAAGAGTGTGAGGCCTCTTTTGAGGATATCCAGAATTACCTGCTACAACCTCCAATTATGATGCCACCCATCTCCAAAAGGCCACAAGTCATTTATGTGATCACCTTATAATATTTCCTTGGTTCCCTTCTCTTTCAGAAGTTAAAATAGGGTATAGAAAATATCTTATGCAATCTTAGCCGCATTCTACTTGATACACATACCATATATTCTTACATTGAGAGAAGATGCATGAAATTGGTATTCACGGTCCAAAAATAATGGAATTACTTAAAGCCCCAGGAGATACAAATTTTTTCACATGTTGTCCTACTGAAATAAATTTTGAACTTCCCCATACCGGCATGCCATCTAGATTGGTGGGCAGTGATCCTTTAGCAGTTTGACATCAGGTTTATTCTGCATAATGTTGTCAAGGGTCGGGTTATGTAATAATTTATTACAGAACATCCATGCACCATAGAGGTATATTTGGATCTAGGATTCTCATAAGAAGCCATATGTTTTGGAAATCAAGTTGTACCATGTTGGATGATGCACATTGATGATGCATAGAGAAACGTAACTAGAAGAACTCTCAATGATCCTATGCTTAATAGGGTGGGCCTGAGAATCGTCTTCACCATGATGACATAGACTGTCCTTCCCTATTCATTCATATTGTTAGATCTCTACCACCATAATGAGGCCTAATGTCAATATATCATCCCTAATATTTAGATGACCCTTGAGATTGATGTTCCCCACTAGAATGTGAAAGGGGACTCCAAACTAGTCATCAAAAAGATCAATGGTGACTACGTATCTAGGAATCAATAACATGTATCCATGTTATATTGAAGTCACCTGTTTATGTCCTAGTTCCATTCCCGGTTTGAATTCAATCATGTTCCTCGACCAAAAAATGGCCAAGTCAATTCTTTGTCCAACCTTTCTACATATCTCATACTGCGTGGCTAGGATGAAGTGATCATTCATGCGGAACATTGAATAGTCATCACTCCCATCACTCAAGATGATGATGATATCCAGCTCGAAATCCACCATATCATTGATGTCCCCATGTCGGGACCACCAATTCCCCCTTACAAAACAGTATAAGTGACCCCCTAATTAGACAACTATATTCATCAAGTAAATTCAACATGGAAATATCCTGATTAATAGAGATTAACTTGAATGAATACGATGACATGCGGTGTAGTTTACCATCCAGAATAGTCATAGTCATGTGCAGATCCACAATATTCACAGGTTTGACGGGGTTCTTCTCTGTTGCATTCAATGGGATGAGATTTCCCATGTTATATAGTTAATTCATGCTGGTACCTGTAGAGGTCATCAGGTAGGGTCGAAAATCAATCATCATATCCAATGGTTCAGCTACTTCTGGCCCACCGTGGTACATGATTGTATATAGTTCTCCAAGAGGTTCCACACATGACCTATCCATTCTAATTATGTGAATCATCCACCAGAGACTCCCCATAAAATCATATACTGTTATCCCTATGTGGTTTTGGGGGTCGATGTCAGGGTACTATATCCACCAGTAACATCTCGCAAATATAGGTTCATCCTAACTTCTTCAGATTTCTTTTCCAAGGGGGTAGAGACAATTCTATTCAAGAATGTCAAGGAATGTTCTTCCATTGATTTCATGATCTCTAATATCTTCCCCCAATTTGTATTCCCTCATGATTTCCTCATCGAAAAAGGAACCAACTTTCAAGCGCATAGTAAATAAATTTTATGCTAAATATAATATTCATTCTAATCATACCTCTTGATATCATTCACAATCAAATGGGTTGATCGAGGAAATCAAAAAAGCCCTCTCTAACATCATTCAGAAGGAAGTTGGTCAAAAATAGAAAAGACGAACAAAAATGATTCCCAATACACTATGGGATTGTTGGACGACGACTTGTAATTCTCCACATGACCCTATATTACCTAGTGTAATGAAATTACATAGTCTTTCCAATTAAGATTAATTTTACATCACTCCACACAATTGTTTATTATCATCACATATCAGAAAAGTTAGAAGAAGTCCATGTGGATGAACCATTATCCATTGATGAGAACATGCTTCATG
Organism: Viscum album; assembly: GCA_963277665.1. Lineage (NCBI taxonomy): Eukaryota > Viridiplantae > Streptophyta > Magnoliopsida > Santalales > Viscaceae > Viscum > Viscum album. The sequence goes on from OY728134.1 coordinate 286,583,926, forward strand.
CCTTGAACAATATGATGAGTCATCCAAACAATACATATATAGATTTCAATAAGAAAGTTTTTATTTGTTCCTTACTTCAAGGAGATATGACAGTTTCCTTAAAAATGCCAATGGTTCCCAATAGGATTCCACCCATGTTGGAACCAAAATGGGGGAGGGGGAGACCACATATAATTCTTGTGGATTAACCATAATGATGCATATTTTATGGTCTCCATGGATGTTGAACATATAAGGCCTCTCACTAATACCAAATACCTCAATCATTATAGCGCATGAGTGGTCACCCTCATCCCTCATGAAGATAAACTGTAGGGGGTAATAATACTCTACATTATGAGATCAAATAAATTTAAAAAAGATCTCTATTGTCCTACATGACGATAAACTACAACTGGTGAATTAACCTTATGGCCCGAGCTATACGACCATAAAATAAAATCTACATTCTCCATACGACAAGACAGTAAACTAACAAGGTACTATCATTCTTCACCTATCCCTTCATTTGGTTCTTCATCAACTTCCTCATAAGTAAGGACACCCTATTGTCCTAGACTCATTCCACCTCGCGCACCTACCATTTTGGGCCACAATCCTAGGGGATCTTGAATAATAATTTGATACAAGACCCACATTGAAAATATGGTTATAATTTGATATTAAATAGTTTTTTCTCATTCCATGTTTCTCAATATGGATACTATATTTTGAACATGGTTATCTATTATCCTATATAATTATTTCCATCCCCATGGTGTCCCAAATATCGGGCACGATGATTCACCTTTTTCAACCCATTTGTCCCATACACATGATATTTAACTGGGAATCAGTGGTCCGAGCTCTACGACTATAAACTATTATTTCCCTCATCATTAATGTGTTAAATTAAACTACATGACGTTTTAATAACTACATGTGTCTTGATTCACATACTTATAGGAAATTTAGGAATTTCCAAACATTATTTCTTTGAGTCCATCCCCAGGTAAAATAGATTATGCCTTTTTTCTAGCCTCTCAGCATTAATATCTTGTGATAAAGTGGAACGACGCGGAATTTTGTCCCAATTCATTTTATCCTTACAACCACCACATCATGTGTAACCCTTAAGGGATATCCACTTTTCATCCATACTGCACGACTTCAACCTTTTTGAGTTTTGATGAACTATGTGTGGCTTGATTCCCCCCTTGTAGGATGTGTTGGAACACCTAGACATTTTACCATTAGTTACAGTCTATAAAATATCCCCAACTAATTGGTTTACACTCTTGGATTAGTTGAGAGATTCATATGGTATGATCTGTACTTATTTTTTACACCTTCACATAATGTTTTAAAAAGGCTCACCAAGTTCCCCTCATTCCATATCATCCCCATTTCTCTTTGATCATTGCTGCCTAACATTAAAATATATGATATTTCATGAACTATGATTTGCTTGATTCCCATTATCATGGGTTATTTAAGAACACCCTGAATTTGTTTTCCTTGGGACCAGCCTAGGTCCCTTGATATTTCTAGGCCCCATGTCCCGAGATTCCCCATTGGGATTTCTCAAATTGTCGTGTAATCTACATCAATCATAGTTATCATCAGGTATGATTTATCACAACATTTATATTACCATTAGATCATTGTTCTTCAACATTTTTCTTTACCATATGATGTTAAACCGCACATATTTCAAGTACTACACATGTCTTCATTCCCATCTTTATGGGACTAATAGGAACCCCAATATGTTTTGTATTCAGGTTCATCCCTGAGTTCCCCATTTTTATCCTTCTTGCCTGTGATTTCTTTTGTATGCAAGTTATAGGGGTGGGATTTTGTCCCAATTCACATCTGGTTTACAATAGCCACATCATGTGCCTCCCTTAGTAATGTCTCCCTTCCCCATACATCCTTACCATATGTCATTAAACTACACTTCATTCTAGAACTACATATGTCTTGATTCCATCCATCATAAGATATGTAGGAAAACCTTGTCATTTTTTCCTAGGTCCAGCCCAGTATCTACAAATTATCTCTTCAACTCACCACCATAGCCATGATTCTTATGAAATTACATGGTGTGTCATGTGTACTTCTTTTTTTCTCATTCACATTGGATCTATAATAGACACACCATTATACCCCTTTATGGAATTTCCACATTCATCATCATCCTTACCATGTGATGTTAAATTTTACATAATTTCAATAACATTGTATGGATCGATTCCTTCCCTCACCAGATATGAAGGAACAACATGACATTTTTCAATGGGTCTAGCACTGGGATCACTAACCCATTTTAACCCTTTATTATTTATTTCTCCTTGAGTCATATACCCGTATTTAATACCATAAATCTCTATCCCACCTCATCAACATTCTTAGATGTGATGTGGTTTAGCACCTATTGTGTAGGAGTATATACGTACATGCTCTTATTCCATTTCTATGATTCGTGTGTCACGTTGTTTCGGTCTCAATCATATCATACATCTGAATGAACCCCTGGATGGTATAGATGATCAACCTTCTGTCTCGCCTACTTTTTGGGACAACATCTTGAATTATTTTAACTATATTTGTGACAGGTCCCATGTGGATAATATGGTTATCGGTCAACCGTAACTTGTTTTTTCCCATCCTAGATCATGTGATATGGATACTATGCTTTAAATATATTCAATAGGTATCCTCCATCGTTACACCAACCCCATTATTCCCTAAATAATGTTTTCATGATTCACACCCCTTTCTATTTCATCATGTTCATATGATGATTTGAAAGAATTTGAGTTATCCATCCTTTAGCATTGACTGGAAGAACCAATGTCATAGGGTCATCCTCAACAATGTACATTCATTCCATACCATTTTCTCCCATTTTTTTAAATATCTTATCATCCCTTGTTTCCCACATCGAGCATGGCTCATATCGGCATAGGGATTTGGGTATGGTTTGTGATGGCATGGAAGAAATAGACATCCCTACAGTCTGAACTATGATCTCTTTCATCCTTAATGCATGAAAGTATACTGCATGGAATTTCAGATGTATGTATGGCATGATTCTCACTCCTGCGAGGTACGTAGTGACACAAAGGTACATTACCCTAGATCTAGCATTAGAGTAATGAAATTTTCTACCCCCTTCTCGTTCTGTGTTATCCTCTATGGAAAGGAGCAGTTTGATGTGGATATCATTTTCCTAATTCACATTGGATTTACTCAAGACTCTATACTACACCTATCAACCGCATTCATTCCATAATCTATTCCTTTTAGACCAATACTTCCATTTTCTTAGTTTTATTGACATTATACTATGTAATAGCTATCGTTTTCCTCAACTATTTGGATACCGCTTTTTTCGTATTGGTATTCTTCCATGACATCTTCAAGAACTACATATATCTTGATCCCCTTTCTTATTGAATGTGTAGTTACACCATGACTCTTAGTCTATGGTCGAGCCACAACCCCTTTTGTCCATGTGGACTTTCAGAACTATCCCCCTATCTAGAATGTTTAGTTTGGTGTGGAAGTATTTTGTCCTCATTTAGGTCTGGTCATGTTCTACACCACACATTTTTGATTGAGATTCCCATATCCTCATCGTATGATGTTCAAATACATTGAATTCCAGAACTACAGACGACTTGATTCCTTCCCTCGTTGGATACGTAGGGACACATGGGAATATCATCTTAGGCACTGCCAAAAGCTCATTAACTGTTCTGGATCTTTTCCCCTAATTATGATCCAAACTATATGTCCCAAAATTAGGAATCCAATGTTTTTATGACATGACATTAATCAATTATCTAGGGTCTAGGTTTCATAACATTAGATTATGTACAACATCCTTATAATATGAAGATGAAATATTTACTGACTTATCCTTACCATATGATGTTATACCGCATTCTTACCATCCACATTTACATGACATGATACTAAAAACCATCCCTAGTCTGTGCTGGTGAGATCCCGTCTAGAAATAGGTTTGATTTTGATTCAGACTGAAATGTACAGATAGTCTATTATTTTCACAACGACATAATTTCAATATTGTTCGAACATATTCGAAGAGAATATCCCATCATGTCCACACTATTATTTGGATCCTCATTCTCTTTCACACCCAGGGGACACCCCCTAGTCCGGTCCCGTGCCACATTAAATTACCGACCATCACGGGAAAACGTTACATAAGACAAGTGAAAACATTTCATGTTAGGCCCCATGATGTGGAATATGGTCAGCGATTGGACCCCATTTTTTTGTTCCCATTCCAGGAGAGTAATATAGGTGTTTTTTATGAATAACAACTGTATTTATATTATATTTTATTGACCTCATCATTGTGTACCATATGTTGGGTTTCATGAATCACACCTCTTATTCCCCATAGATAGGATGGATTCCAATACCCCTGGTGTTGAACCTCTCGTGAACCAGAGAATCATGGGAAAATGATATTTGGCTGTTCTGAGAACTATTTCCACTAGTCACAGAACCCCTCTCTTCCCCTAGAAACTCTGAGTGGTCATTAATTTCCCACGATACCTATAATAGTTTGGCACTCTCATTTTTAGGGTGAACTATTATTTGGCCATCCATTGTTTCTCACACCGTCATGACCCATGTGAGCATAGTAATTGATCATTGGTTGTTTCACATATACAATTAAGATACAATAATCAATGTAGATAACGAAACTCATGAACGCAACAAAAATAAGAAAGAGATAATGAATGCATGTTTTGGTGTCTAGGAAAATTAAATCCCCCATGGATTGTACCCTCTAATATATGGGTATATATCTTCGATGGAACATCTTATCTCCACTACTCATTGGTTTGTGGCCGCCAATATTTTCTTCATCTACTAAGCTCCCTCTCTTCTTTTTTTGTCTACAAGGCATAGTTTAATTTCCTTGGTATGTGCCCGATACTTATCATCTTGGGTGCCTTCCATTTCATAGGATGGTTGCCTTAGCATCACTTTTTATTTCTACATATGAGACCAAAACATTGATATAATACCTACATATGTTTTGATGAAATATGATCATTCATCTTTATACATTCATAAGTGATGGATCTCTTATTCATCCTTCTGAAGATTCTAGGTGTTGATTACCTTCCACTACTATCGACCAATAATGAAGCCACACTTTTCCTCCCACATATTCTTAGTAAGGTAATATTGAATAAGAATATGATGGTTTTAGGAATCCACTCCCCTAGTTCATAGTCCTCCCATTGGAGAAAAAATATTCATATCTAGCTTGTCCACTATGATTTCACGGTGTTATTGAAGAAGTGTTTGATCAGCTTTAATGAAATTTGGTGTATGGACTTTATATCCTCTAAATCAAAAGCCGTCGCATTCCAATCCTATGGTTCAGGAGGTTCATATACATGAAATTCATCCAGGAGTTCAGCAGCAAGATATTTTTTGAGTTGGTATTCACTGCATGATTTTAATTCAAATATTTCCTCCTAGCCAACAAAAGACTCTATCCTACTAGTAGTATTTCACATCACTATTTATCATGCATAAGGGATTGTGCCCAGGTCAGCTCCGGTTCTCGGTCCAATATGGGTCTGCATACCCCAATGGAGAGGATACTCAATTCCATCAGTCATTTTCACTTGCAGCATGCATTCCATCATGAGAACTATTTAGATATAGGTCATCTGTAATGTCCTGGAAATTCCTTGGAATTTTGTTCTTCATAAATTCAAAGGATTTTTACGAGTCCGCAAAAATTTACTGCGCTTGATTATGAGTCCCGGTGAGACTGGAATAAAATTTTGAAGTTTTTTTTGTGTAGGTTTAGTAAACGTATGGGCTGGTTTTTATTAATTTTGAACCGGTGCTCGGAATTGAAATCTGAGGGCACCGTTGAACTCGCAACACCGATATTCGATTAAGATGACTTTCACCTCGATGGAAGTAGATTGAGAATGGAAGATTATTTTTGAGGGTTTTTAATAAAAATGAATAAAAATTATTGTTGTCATTTTTTATATTGTTTGGTGGTTAAAACATAGAAGTAGAGGTTAGAGGTGGGGCCCACTCACACATAACCTCCCATGGGAGGATATTATCTGGTTTGTCCCACATAAATTGTAACACCATATTTCAATTTATGGGTGTGGGGACCACCCGAGCTTTTTAACTCCTTAAACACCTCATTTATGTGGAGAAAACTGATAGACTTCCCTCATGAATGTTCCCATTCACCAAAATTAATTAATTGAACATTAATTAATTAATTTTGAAATATTTTTAATTCATTTCTACAATTAAATAAAATACAAACCAATTATTTCATTTTGGGTTGGAATTCTTTTCATTTTGTGGAGCCATGGAAGAACCGTGAAGAACCTTGAAGAACATAGAGGAACTAATTCTCTACAATGAGGAATGATCACCAATGATCCACACACACCTTCTTCCTTCTCCAACCAGGGAATGATAGGGAAGCATCGTCCTTGAAAAATTCCAACAACGTCATCCTTGATATCTTAGTCATCTTTCTAACGTTGACGAATCTATGCCCACCTTTCCACGACTTCACCAATGAACAAAGAACCTGAGGTAGGGGTGTGTTTGTATGATCAACATTATTCTTGTTCTTCAAAAGTTGTTTTATTCCTCTTGAAATTCTTTCTATCAAACTAATGTGGATGGACTAGACCAAATTAACACGGCCAAATTCCTCCTCCATGTATTTTTTGTGGTGTGTTCCTCGCGTTCTTCATTGGTGGAGAACAAAGGATAGTTGCAGGATCATTTTGCGATGCAATGATCCCTGAATAAAGACCCGACATCACGACAACCTAGAGAAGGTGCGGCGATAATAGCAGGTGACAGATCCGACTGGAATGGGTAGGACTATTCTTTGACCGTTCATCGAGCGGGTCAATCAAATCGTGTTTTCAGAGACGGATGTAGTCTTGAAAATACTGAAGATGAATTCAGAACATCGAGGAGACCTAATGTCTGCGATTTTGTGTCGATCAGACCATCAGAACAAAAATCTGGAGTCAGTGGAGGCGCACTGGCCAGAGGAGTCATTTCTGAAAAAATCCAAAATACACAACATGTACTTCAGAAGAACACGCCATGTAGTACATTTATTCGGTGGCTTCAGTTTCAGACGTTAGACAGGTAAGAAATGGCATGTGACTCTAATCAGATATCGTGTACTCTCTACATAGAATGAAAAAACTGACTTCGCGAGCCATGGTCGGTATTCGGGGAAATACACGGACACGGGCAGAAATACACAGACAAGTGGCAAGGCATGTATTCTGTACACAGAAAGGCTTAAGAATCTTCGTGGGACTCGGTGTGTATCTGTTGGATACACGGACATGGGGTGGAGTACATTGTCATGTACTCCACCACACGGCCAGGCATGGCCAGTGGAAGGGGCTACCCCATGTACCAGTTGCATTGTTTGGCGAACACGAGTTGAGGCCATGTAAGAGCACATGGCCAACATGCACGAAACCGAACCTAGTTGCATGGACACTGCGTGTAACTATACCTCATGTCGTGTACTTACTTTTTACTTGATCGGACTTTTGACATGGGTCGTTTCACATGAGCATTACCCGAGGACTGACTACACGACGTGTACCATATTCCAGCATGTCGTGTACTTTTTGGTAAATGGCTTGGTCATCTCGTCCTCTGTGTCTTGGACACAATTTGTTTGATTTTTCCCTCTATGATGTGGCAGGATCATAGTGACACATCCACTTTGGACTTCATAGAAATTGATGTATCGACACTTGTCTTGAAGAGGGGACCCTCCTGGAATAGAGCATACCTAAGCGGAACCCTGTGGCTGGCTGTGTACTGAAAACATTTCTTGTATAATGTGTTGGTCTGATAGTTCTGACTTATGTTCCTAGATCTTGTGTTGGTCTGATAGAATAGCTGGTCTGGGACCATGAGTTGGTCCGACAACTCTAATGACTATTCCTAGATCATGTGTTGTACCGAAACTCTTGACTTTTGTTCCTAGATCATGTGTTGGCCCGACAGAAAAGCTGGTCCTGGATCATGTTTTGGTCCGACAGCTTAGATGATTTAGTGGGTATATCTAATCATTTGAACCTATCTACAAAAATTGAATACCTTTATGAGCATAGTCAGTAACTCCTGTGTTTTCCTCATGATTGAGATTGGTCATTTGATAAATTTAGGTATATGTATAGGCATATAGCTAAGTGTGGTTTTCGATTGATCTCAAACATTTTAGTTTATCCTAGTTTGATATTATGAGAATTAGAGGGTATCGAGGTCCCTACTGAGTATCATTATGCTCACCCCTACACAGGCCTTTCCTGGACCTCGTTGTGTTGGATGAATACGAAGGACCGCACTGACCGAGGTGGAGTGTACGAGGACTGAATGGTACCCGGAGGTGGACCTCAGGACGAGTCGATACCTAGAGGAGACTGACGAATGTGGAGCACGAAGGAGGATATATATACCTACCCTTCAGGTAGGATCTGTGGCGGATGGTCCAGTAGTGTCTTGACACCATTAAGTTGATTTGTCCATTTTTAGTTGTACTTGTTTTTAGTTTCCCTTGTAATTTACAACTATGCTTGTATTTCTGGTCCCTCTACATTCAACACTCCTTTTTGTATACCGTTCTACATAGTGTATTGGTTATAGATTATAATCTTATTGTGTGTGTTTATTGTTTATATAGGCAATGCCTTCCCAATTATAGGGATTTACGCCTTTGGTGCTAGTCGCCATCCCATAGCCTATGGAAGGTGAGATTGGGGTCATCACGGCACGGACCTTGAGGATGGGTCATGATAAATTGGAGTCAGAGGAGTAGGTTCTACCATAGAACATATAACAATGATCTTTTTTTCTGTGAAGAAATATTGTTAAGGGTATTGAGTGTGGCCTTCGGTCCATGGAGTCCAATGTTGGCGCGGCGGCCGACGTATCCATACACCAGGACCCTGACCTCTGATTTCAGACTCAGTACACTAAAAAAATGTTGGTGTGTGTGTTTCAAGATTTATCTTTGTGATATATTTGAGTAAGCTCACCAGGTATAAAATTATTGACCATGGAACACCTGTTTCTTTTTAGGATGCCTCCACGCAAGTACATAGCCAGGGTTCCGAGAGTTGTATGAGATGAATTCCCACCGAGCGATAAGGCCTCGGTGCAGGGCCCTATCATAGAAGAGGCACCAGCGGTACCACTACCCATAGTTCCACCGATGCCACCAGCCCCAGAATCATAGAGTGCACACCGCTTGAGCGCATTACACGAGTTCGAGCACCAGAGTCCGCTCAGGTTTGGTAGTGAGACGGACCCACATGAAGCTGTGGATTAGTTGGAGGTTGTGTTGAGAGACATCAGGCATGTAGGGACACCACCAGACCTTATGGTGATCCTTCCTGTGAGTCTCCTTCAGGAAGAAGCAAGCAGATAGTGGACCCTGATGCTTTAGGTGCATGATGAGGCGACACTTCTCTGGGCAGACTTCGACAGCCTGTTCCGGGCGGAGTATTCCCTGCCAAACTATGTGAGGTGCGGATAAAGGAGTTACATCATATGTAGTAGGGAAGGATGACAGTGGAACAATACTCAGCAAGGTTCACTGACCTCTCGTGATACTCCACCGATATGGTGCGGGACCAATTCTTTAGAGCCCAAACCACCAAGCAGGGGCTCAAGGGACAGATAAGAGCTTCAATGATCTCCCTCGACATCTCGATGCAGGTGGGGGTGTTGGAGTGATCCCTCTTAGTGGAGAATTTCTTTGCTGAGCAGACACAAGCAGTGAGACCCACCACCAGACATCATGTAACAGAGTCTTTCATAGCTGACAGTATATAGCTATCGTAGAGGTCCAAGCAGACCAGACCATCAGGTGGACGACCTTCGGATATAGGTTCAGTTGTTCGGGGAACACGAGATAGAGCCAGTCAAGCTAGGAGAGAGCTATGATACTCTTGTGGTGAGTAGGGTCAAATGACTCGTGACTATCCGACCCGCCATTTTGACGTACAACAGATAGTTGAGGGACCTCCCATGAATAGGCAGAGGTTTTATCGAGGCGATCCATAGGGAGCAGGTGAACATGGAAGAGGAGCTGGACGTGCAGCTGTTGGTGGACGATGTTACGAGGTGTTAACCCCACCACCACCAGGAGAACCACCCTGACCACAAGGTGCATGTGGACAGGGGAGAGCTCCACATTAGGTAGCTAAGTTATACGAAAATGGAGCTCCAGAGATGATTCGATGTACGATCTGTGTCTACTCCACCATAGCTACATCTATTATAGACACAAGTTACATTCATTCTTTCATTTCCACTGCCCTCATTCGGATCATAGAGGTTCCAACGGAGACGTTGGCTCGATCCTTAGGCTAGATAATCCTACGAGAGAAGACTCGATGATTATGTACTGGTGCCGGCAGTGTGAGCATGATCTAGGAGGAAAGATCTTCCACTACGATCTCCTCATAGAGACATCAAGGCCTTACGATGTCAACTTGGTTGTGGACTGGTTATCTACATTTATTCAATGATTGATTGTATTATGAGAAAATTGTGGTGAGTCAGCATAGATGGGATCGTGTTCACCTTCCCAATTGAGAATGGAACCTATGCAGCATAGTACATACTTACTCAGAGGAGGGTGCAACCAATAACTCACCAGTTGACTTTCCTTACACTATGAGAAATTGATGTGGAGAGTCCCACTTATCCTGTAGTGGTGGACCAGTATGAAGATGATTTCACTGACTATGTCCCAGGACTACCTCCTCGCAGAGAGGTGGATTTCTACATGGACATGTACCCCAGGACGACCCCGATATCTACTCCATGATATTGGACCGCTCCCACTGAGCTTCGTGAGCTGCGGGTAGTTCTGGAGGACTTGCAGGGGAATGGATTCATCTGGCCCAGTGTTTCTCCTTGGGTAGCCCCGATTATATTCTCCAAGAAGGCAGATGGGATCTTGAGGCTCTGTGTCGACCATTTTCACATGAACCAGATGACCGTGAAGAACATGTACCCACTCTAGAGGATTAATAACCTCTTTGACCAGCAGAAGGTAGAACGTTGGTTCTCGAAGATAGAAATCATATCAGGCTATCACTATCTCAGAGTTCAAGATGAGGATGCAAAGAATACGGATTTCAGGTGTCATTATGGCAACTATGAGTTTTGGTTTAGGAACATCAGTGTAACCAACCCTCCAGCAGTGTTCATCAGTCTCATGAACAGGATCTTCCAGCCATACCTTGATTTCATTGTCATGGTCTTCATTAATGACATTATGATCTACTCGACTACTGAGGATGAGAATTCCTATTATTTTCATGTATTAATGGACACACTTCAAGAGAACCAGCTTTATGGTAAGCCCTTGAAGTGCCAGTTTTGGATTCAAGAGTTTCACCTTTGGGGACACATCATTTCGGAGGCTAGAGTTCAGTAGATCCAGCAAATATTGAAGCATTACTTTCTTTAGAGCCACCCAGGAGTGTGACAGAGGTACTGAGTTTCTTGTGTTTGGCTGGATATAGCTGAGGATTTGTTACAGACTTCTCCAGAGTTTCATCACCACTATCATCCTTAATTAATAAAGGGAAACCCTTCGTGTAGTCGGAGAGATGCTAGTAGAGCTTCCAGGAGATGTGTCAGAGGCTTATTAGTGACCCCATCTTGAGGAATCCATTGGAAAGAGTAGGGTACGTAGTCTACTTTGAGGCATACGAGACTGGACTCGGGTGTGTTCTGATGCAGGAGTGAGTAGTGATCATGTATGGTTCTCGGCAGCTGAGACAACATGAGTAGAACTATGCTACCCATGACCAAGAGTTAGCAGCAGTTGTCTTCGCCTTGAAGATATGGTGGTACTATCTGATGGGAGAATATTTTACCATGTACTCAGATCACAATAGTCTGAAGTATATCATCTCTCATAAGGACCTGAACCCGAGACATCGACGATGGCTTGATTTCCTCTAGGACTATGACTTCGAGATAGTCTATACACCTGGGAAGGGGAACGTGGTTGCAGATGCGCTCAACAAGAGTACTGGCATACAAAAACAATGAGAGGTGACAGAGCAGTTGGCTTCCTTACAAATATCCTTTGTGGGTAGACATGGAGGAGCCTATCTACATTATCTTACGGTTACTCTCCCACTTATTCAACGAGTTAGGGAGGTGCAACATGGGGATGCTGACTGCGAGACGCGACATGCTCTGATATCCACAGGGCAGGCACCTGATGGATTTTTAGAATGTGTAAAGAACATCATTCTCTACAGAGGACATACTATGGTTCATGTGACACTTTAGGAGGAAGTGTTGAGCGAGTTTCACACGTACCCTCTAGCGGTTCATCCAGGAGTGGCATTGATGTACCCGTATCATTGACAACAACACTGGTGTCCAGGTATGAAGAAGGAAGTAGCGGAGTTTGTCTAATGGTGCCTCACTTTTCAGCATGTGAAGGTCGAGCACCAGGTACCATCAGTCTTGTTTTATCCCATAGAGGTCCCATAGTGGAAGTGGTTAAGATATCCATGGACATTGTGACAGATCTACCATGTACGTCTAGGGGACATGTCACTATCTAGGTGATTGTCGACTGACTCACCAAGTCGGCCCACATCCGACAGATCATAGAGTAGGTTTCAGTAGAGAGCATGGGATGCCTCTATGTGCATAAGATTGTGTGACTACATAGAGTACCTTAATCAATTGTCTCCGATTGTGATGCATAGTTTACTTACCAGCTATAGAAGGGGTTGCAGGAGGCTTTTGGGACACTACTTCTCTTGAGAACCTCCTTCCATCCTCAGAAAGATGGACAGTCTGAAAAGACCATCCAGAACCTCGAGGACATGATCTACGCATGTGTCCTCGACATCAGTCATAGCTGGAAGGATCACTTACCGTTGGTAGAGTTTTCCTAAACAACAGCTATCACTCTACAATTGGGATGGAACCTTTCAGGGCGTTGTATGAACCACATTTGAGATCACCACTATACTGGATCTACCCTGGGGAGTCAACACTGGTGCGACCATAGATGGCTTACCTCTTGGCTCTTACACCTCAGTTACATCGGGTACATGACATCTTTCACGTATCTTAGCTGAGAAGATATGCCCACGTCCCTTCCCACATCATCGACCATGGAGAGATGGACATCGATGATGGGGTGACATTCACAGAGGTTCTAGTAGAGATTGAGGTTCAACAGGAGCGGGTCCTACGTGGATGTTCGATACCTCTGGTGCGTGATCGATGGTAGCACGGGAAAATCCAGGAGAGCACATGGGAGCGGGAGTCTCAGATGCTTGATCAGTACCCCCATTTGTTCCCATAGTTTGAGTTGTAGCTTATGAGGACGTAAATCCATGAGGTGGGGGGAATATAATGACCTGGAAATTCTGTGTAAAATTGTGTTTCTTAAATTCATGCGCTCTTTAATAGTTCTCGAAAATTTACGGTGCTTAATTCTGAGGCCTGGTGAGCCCGGAATAAATTTCTGAAGTTTTGTTTTGGTACGTTCAGTAAACGTACAAGCGGGTTTTTATAACATTTGAACCAGTGCATGAAATTGAAATATGAGGGCACTATTTAACTCACAACACTGGTATTCACTTAAGAAGACTTTCACCTCTATGGAAATTGATCGAGAATGGAAGATAGTTTTTGGGGTTTTTAAATAAAATTAAATAAAAATAAGTGTTACCTTAATTTTAATTGTTTGGTGGTTAAATCATCCAAGTAGAGGTTAGATGTGGGGCTCACGCATACATAACCTCCATTGTGTAGATATTATATGGTGGGACCCACCTGAAGTTTGACACCACTTGTCAATTTATGGTGGTGGGGACCACCCACACTTCTTAACTCATTAAACTCCTCATTTAAGTAGAGAAAACTCTTGGACATCCCACATGAATGTGCCAATCCACCTAAATTAATAAATGGAACATTAATTAATTAATATTTAAATCTTTTTAATTCATTTAAACAATTAAATAAAAGACAAACCTTTTATTTCGTTTTGGGTTGGCATTCTTTTCATTTGTTGGAGCCTTGGAAGAACATGGAATAAAATTGAAGAACTAATTCTCTCCAAAGGGGAAGGATCACAAAATAATGACAGAAACCTTTTTCTTTCTTCAACCGGTGTAAGAAAGGGAAGTTCCATCCTTGAAGAACGCCGACAACGTCGTCCTTTCCTTCTTCGTCATCATTCCAATGTTGACGAATCGACGCCAGCCTTTTCGCGACTTTGTCAACAAACAATGAACCTGAGGTAGGGGTGTGTTTGAATGATCAAAGTTATTCTTTTTCTTTATAAGTTGTTTTATTCCTCTTAAAACGCTTGCTATCAAACTAAGGTGGAAGGACCAGACCAAACTAACATGGCCCGATTCCTCTGCTGTATATTTCTTGTGGTATGTTCTTCACATTCTTTATGGCTGACAAAAAAACGATCATTGTGGGATCATTTTGGGATGCAATGATCCCAAGAATAAAGACCCAACATCATGAAGACCTAGCGGGGGTGCAGTGATGATAGCGGGCGACAGATCAAAATAGAATAGGTAGGACCATTCTTCGATCGTTCTTCGTGTGGGTCAATCAAATCGTGTTTTCAGAGCCAATCAGAGGCCCGAAAACACCGGAGAAAAAATCGGTACATCAGGACAACCAAAATTCTGTGGTTTCGTGGTGATTAGACCATCATAATGAAAAACGGACGTTAGGGGAGGCGCACTGGCCAGAGGTTTCCTTTCTGGAAAATTCCGGAATACACGCTGTGTACTTTAGACGAACACGCCGCGTAGTACAAGAGTTATGGGGATTTAGTTTCGAACGTTAGACAAGTAACACATGGCATGTGAACTTGGTCACACTGCATGAACTCTCTACACCTAATGATAGAAGAGACATCACGAGACATGACATGTATTTAGGGAAATACACGGACACGGGCAGAAATACACTACCAAGAGGCACAACGTGTATTCTCTACACAGAAAGGTACAAGTGGCTTCATGAGACTCGCCGTGTATCCCGGGGATACACAGACACGGGGTTGAGTACATGGGCATGTACTCCACCACACGGCCAGGCATGGCCAGTGGCACGGGCTACCCCGTGTACCAGTTACACGGTTTGTCAGACACTTGTTGAGGTCGTGTATGGGAACATGGCCAGCATACATGGAGCCAACCCAAATTTCATAGACACAACGTGTAACAATACCACACACCATGTACATACTTTTCTACATGAACATCCTTTTGACATGGGCCATTGCTCATGGGTAGTTCCCAAGGACTTACTACACGACCTGTACCATATTCCAATACACCATGTACTTTTTGGAATATTTCTTGGCTACCTCTTGCTATGTGTCTTGGACATGATTTTTTTGGTTTTTTCCTCTATGATGTTGAAGTACCATAGAGACACATCCTATTTGGACTTCATGGAATTTGAGGTATCAACACTTGTCTTGAGGAGCGTACCCTCCTGGAATCAAGCTTACCTGAGCGGAACCCTATGGCTGGCTCTATACTGATGACTGTTTCAAGATTATGTGTTGGTCCGACTGTTTTGACTTATGGTCCTAGATCTTGTGTTATTCTGACAGAATAGATGGTCTTGGATCATGTGTTTGTCTGATAGCTCTAACGACTGTTCCTGGATCATGTGTTGGTCCGACAGTCTGGACTTCTGTTCCTGGATCATGTGTTTGTCTGACAGAATAGTTGGTCCTAGATCATGTGTTGGTCCGATATCTTAAATTATTCAGTAGCTATATCTGATCATCTGTACCTCTCTACAAATGTTGTATACCTGTGTGAGTTGTGTCAGTAACTCTTGTGTTTTCCTCACAATTGAGAAGGTTCATTTGATAAACATAGGTATATGTATGGGCATATAGCTAAGATGGGTTTTCGGTTGATCTCATACTTTGTGGATTATACTATTTGGATTTTGTGATACCTAGAGGGTCTTGAGGTCCCTACTGTGTATCGTTATACTCACCAATTCACAGGCCTTTCCTGCACCTCATTGTGTTGGATGCAGATAACAGAAAAAACTGACCGAGGTGGAGTGTATGGGGAATGGATGGTACCCAGAGGTGGACCGCACGATGAGTCGATTCCTGGAGGATACTGACAAACATGAATCCCGGAGGAGGCTATATGTTCCTACCCTTCAAGTATGATCCATGGTCGATGATCCAGGAGCTGCTTGTCACATTTCAACTATTTTTTCCTTTTTCAGTTTTACTTGTTTTCAGTTTCCCCTGTACTTTATAGTAGGGCTTGTATTTCCGACCCCTTTACATTCAACACTCCTTTTTTATATAGTTTTACTTAGTGTCTTTCTTCTATCATATACTTTGATTGTGTGTGTTGATTTTTTATAAAGGCATTTCCTTCCTTGTTTTAGGGATTTACACCTTTGGTGCTAGTCGCCGCCCCTAGCCTGTGGAAGGCGGTCTTGGGGTAGTCACGACATGGGCCCCGAGGATGGTTCGTGACATCATGTTTGCTAGTTTAACTAGGTAGAAACCTCATGCGGCCCAAACTGTGTTAAAATTACATTTTCTAGCCACACAATCCCACCTTAGGCCTATAATTTCTTCTATTTCATGGAATTGTCTTCCATAAATGGTCGTGGACTCTGATGGTTCCATCGATACAACCATCACCTCCCAAGCACTGATATACTGTACAACCATCATCTCACTAGTTTTGGGCCCTACTGTTCGGTTTTATCTACCTATAAACCTACCATAATTACCTATTGCACGAGAACTTGGTGGAAGATCACATAATATAGATATGTGTTAGTTGAGAGACGAAAATAATGTAATATGTGTAATGAGATAACGAATATGGGTTAGGGATTACTTCAAGAGTTGTGGTATAGTTTCTCAGAGAAGACCGTATGAAGAAACTATTTTTCCTTCATGAAGAGAG
The DNA here is from genome assembly GCA_963277665.1 of Viscum album. Lineage (NCBI taxonomy): Eukaryota > Viridiplantae > Streptophyta > Magnoliopsida > Santalales > Viscaceae > Viscum > Viscum album. The sequence continues at coordinate 286,600,983 of OY728134.1, forward strand.
CATCCCCTTCAATATCCTTCCTTATCACCTATTCATAGGTCATTCTCACTAGACTCTTCCCCTAGGATTTTTCTGATTCATCATGTAGTGTAATGTGTTCTACCAGTTGAGTTGTAGACACCATTAGGGGGATGACCTTATTCAAATACACCCTTACCCGCTCTGACAATAGCTGTAGAGTACCTCTAAATTTTACCAATCACTCTATTTACCAAATGTTTTCCCTCCCACATGCATTGCTGTATTGAATCTTGCCTTCGCGGCCCCGATTTCCCCCTCTATTCCATGATTGTTCACATTCGCCCAGAGGTTGTCAGTATTGAGGTAACACATGAAGAATTAAAAACCATTCAATGAATTTGGATTAACAAAATCTATTTTAATCTATTTTTGGTGAACTTGCTTCCCGGGGTCTGGATGTTACTGTCCATGAGATCCCATTGATGATTCCCATCTTTCTTGGGTTCCTCCGGTCGGAGCAGCTGTGCTCATCCCTAGCATTTTCCTTTCTTCACACACCATCAACACACAACCTTGTAATGATAGTTGGTATGATTTTATCTCAATGCTATTTGTGCCATTATAAGTATACTTTCGAGTCATAGTATTAGATGGATGGAATATGAACTTTTCTTCCCACCCCTTCTTACCCAACCTAACTGATGCGTCTAGTTTTAGTGGGGAACAACCTGCAATATTCAAAATTACTAGTAAAGAGTTTATCCTAGGCGGAGATACATGGTTGAGATATTATTATCCCCCCCCCATATGTGTTGAAATATAGCTATACCAGAAATGGAACATCCTGTATAACCACAACATCCTCTTTCCATCACTGATGTACCGAAGTAAATAATATAACATTGAAAGCACCAGTATGTTGAGGTTCACACATTATCCACCAGCCAATATCACCACTATACTTAATGTTGTCAATCATAAAACCATGTGATCATTTCTAACTAGTATCATCTGCCCACAGATCAACATTGAGATGAATGTGGCCAACCTAAATATTGGTCGATTCTCAGTTTTTACACTATAACCCCACAGACTCCACTAGATATTCTCAATGATCCTGTAGTATGAACAATAATTGCCACGTTGAGATCCTATAATTCATGTGTGGGTGTATGCTTATTGGTAGTGTCTCTTAATCTGATAGGATTTTTGAAAAGTAGCTGAACCACTGCTTTAAGTGGACATCTTAGGTGTTCTCCTTTTCATCATTCATCCTTGGTACAAAATCTATTAGTTCCTTTTCCAGTGGTGACATATGTTCCACATCTTCTAATAAATTCATTTTTTGAAGGAACTCAACATACATAACTCTCAATATATGGATTCCAACTATATGATAGAGGTCATATAGAATGATACCAGTATCCCCATTGTGCATATGGAATGTTTGGTATATGAAGACCACATGCTTAGATGTTCTGGTATCCAAGCATTCAGTTTTGAAACACAAATTTGGGAAACCCCAGATGCTTCATATTGTCCTACCCACCTTAGTAGAGTCTCAAACAATTTATAGGATACACACATCCTATAGTCCCATCCCCACTCAATGGTAATATTTCTTCCCTGGTGGAGATCCCATCATCTAGTCCATACCTTATCTAGATTCCTAACCCCCACCATGATAATGGTCTTTTAACGAGGTAGTGCAATCTCAGCATCCAACCCCACTTCAAAAATGTTGACAATGTGTTTGTGTTGGAAGTACATTGTTACAGGATAATGATCCTTTCTAGCATGGAAATCCATAACCCTATACAATTGATAATGTTCTGGTGTGGTTCTAAACCAGTAATTAGGTTCAACTCTGTTTTCCTATGGAATAAAGATGTCGTCCCACAAGTCAAAGTCATTCTAAAATATGTTCATTCACAACATATATTCTGTCTAGAACCCTTTTGGAAGTATCTTGAATGATTGGTGAACACATGTCCTCTAGATATATTCCCATATTTTAATGTTGTTCACCATGGCCTCCCATCGAGTAGCGTGAACATGTTCCTCTTGAGAAACCTCCTCATAATAAATTGGCCTAAGTATTAGAAAAATATTCTATTCGGGTCATGAATATTTTCATAGAAACCATTAACAAGTATTTTTTTTCAACGAGACAACCTTTCACGGAGTATCCTTGGTCTCAGCCTACATCACAAAGGAAGCAACAGATCATGATGCACTAGTTCTGTAAAACATTCACGGAGGACAGAACCAATGAACTCAGTTCATACAGGTGTATTCACAAGGAGTATATATTCATGAAGGGGGGGGGGGATACGCAGTTCTTTGATGATATTCACGCATGAAAAAAATCCATGTTCACTGATTTATATGAAGGGTCGTTCCGGGATTCAGAATGACCTTTTCATGATCATTGCGGTGACCTGCGCCTTGGATTCGTGGCGACAATCACCCCTACTTCACATCTCTGTTTTTATGCCACCGCTTCACGATGATTCTTCAAAATTATGGTTCATGATTCCACTTTTTGATGATTCTTCACAATAAGACATTATGATCTATCTCACTGATCCCTCTACATGATCTGCCTTTTCCCAATCCTTCTAGTTTTTTGATGACTTACCCTCATTAACTCAAACTCTTTTCTTTCAGTTCCCATTTTAAGGGGGGTATTTTTTTGGAATTGAAATTTATTCCACGTGATGAATTAACAAATTTTAATGTGGTTCAATGTGAATCATAACTCAAAAGGTCCTTAAATGCATCAAAATTATTCCGAAGGGACTAGTTCATGAAGACCTTCGCAGTGTTGTCCCCCGTATGTGATTTCCAGCATCCTTGATAGACACTCTATGATTTTGATGAATACCAACATTTTCATGGAATCACATTACATCTATGCCTCACTCTGTGATGACCACCTCTGTGATCCCTACGTTACTCCATAGAACCATGCCTCTCTTCGGCGTCACCTTTTTTCCATGGGTAGAACCACAATCATCATGTTTACACACCCTCTGCAGGTATGGCCAATTAAAATTACACACCTTTGGATTCACAACATCTCATACCATTCATGAAACCCATATTTTTTCAAGGGGGAGCTATGAAACCGCCACTGACCAACGTTACCTATAAATAGAAGGCTCACCCCCGCTTTCAATCTGATGCTACTCCATCCTTTCTATATCAAAGCTCCCATTTCGAAAATACCTTATTGAAGTCAAAAAATGGATCCAAAAATTTACAAGGACTCTACGAGTCATGCCTCCATCTTCAATTCAAGACCCCAACCTTTGATGGGGAATGTCGTTGGCAAAGGACTATGCCTTTATCAAAGAAGGTATCCCCCTAAGGGTGATTGAGGATCTAGAAAGAATTTATCCTTCATGAAGAACTCTCAAAATAAATATTAATTTGATAAGGGAAATATCTACTCCATTAAATACCTCCATTCATAAAGAATAATTGCTTCATTAAGACCCCTCACTTCATGAATACCATCTTCTTTGAAATGCAATAGTCCTTCACAATGTCTATCTTCTTCATTAAGCACTAAGGATTCGCAATGATTCTCATTAAAAGGTATTAGTATTTGCAAACCTCACTCATGTGAGGCCCTCTAGGATTCTATGAAGTGATTTCAAGGTTCCCCGATTGGTGATTCAGGTTTCATTTTCCTTACCTTGTGCTTCTTCACATAGACATGCTATTGAATTTTGTTTGTTTGTATAGACATACTAAGGTTTACCCAATAATTGATCTCTCTGAAAACCCGTTAATAAATGGAGTTACTTTTTTCGTTACAATTCATAAGTATCGATTATTGCATGTTATATATGTTCGTGGGGTTTGGAGCGATTCATCTCTGTAAGAGTTGTTGGATGTTAAACTACCTAGAAATCCCACGTCCTCAACACACGATGATAAACTATGATCAATGCATGATTGATATTTTTGATAGAACCACAAAATGGATGGGAACCAACACCCTCTCACTTATCCTCCCTCATTGTGCATTGATTCCATGTGTGCGTTGGGAATCCATTGCATAATCCCTGACACACCATGGTAGGGTTCCCCCAATACAATGGTGGTATCCTAGTCATACATCAAAACACTCCCTTGGAGTTTTCCAATCTTATGGTCCTTAGGCCTAAATCCATGTGTAATACCCTATTTACTCTTTGTACACCTAATCATGGGTATACCCCACTCTTCTCATTGCAGACGCATGTTCCAAGACTTGATCGCAATGTCAATTGATTCCTCTTGTTTCTCACACCGAGGATGACTCATTTGGGATTAGAGTAGACATCAACAATGACATCCTCTCAGGAATGACATAGTGTGTAAACCCCATGTCCCCCTCTCTGCCCAACTATGTGTACATTCATTCTTTCACTTTTCATGTATGGTATGTAGGAATCCTCCTCGAGGACAAATCCCATCAACCATTGGTCATGTCCACTTCTTTTCAGTTCACCCACATTACACAAGTTGTTAAAATATATGTCCCTTCCATACCGCATGACGTTAAACTGTTTGCTTTTGAACTACATGGGTTTTGATCCCTATCTCGTAGATAGGGTACGTAGGAAGCCTCCCTACGGTTCAACCCAAAACACTGGTATACATCAGTGTCCCCTTTATTGGGACCCACAAACATAGTCCACACTTTCGTGGTGTCACACCATTTCTCAAGAAGTCTTAGTTCATTATTCCCATACTCAATCCATAGTCCTCTAATAAAGAGTGTCCCTCTTGTGATGAGAAGCTAACAATGTATAAGCCCCAACCTGTCTTTGGATTTATTCCAATTTTTTACACCCTAATTATGTGCCCCAATTTTGATCGACATGGAATTTTATCTTTTTTTAGTAAGGTATGTATGAATCCTCGCAGAGGTAAAAAATCATCACCCACTTTTTACCCTAGTCTTCCACTCTATCATTTGTGTATCAAAAAGATCATTCATTACCCTGTTGGTTCAATTTCCTTCAGGTCTGCATCCACACGTCCATTCTCATGACTCACCTTTTTTGTTGACTCATTTCCCCATTATATATCTACACATACATTGATTCATTTCCACATGGTGACGTAAGAAAACCCTTTGAGGTTTAAGACCAGTTCTCTTATTCAATTTTTACAGTGGTTTTCATTTCCATCCCCATTCATTCCACCCATTGAACATTCATCCATATCCATATTGATTTTTTGTAGGCAACCATATCCTAGTATAATAATTCCATTAGTATGGATAGTTACTCATGCGTATGACCCTAAATCAATCCAGGTTGTTGTCCATTGTGTAAACCCTAATTTGATGCCTCCCCATTCGAACTATGTGGGTTGTCATCCTTGCCATCTAAACTTGGTACGTAGGAAGCCTCTTCGAGGTCTAATCATATCCAATGTTAAACCATAGTGTACCATTTTCAAGGACCCACACTCCCTAATCCTCCCTCATTGGTGTAAAAATAGGCATTCATGGTGTGAAATTTTCCCTATTGTGAGACACACTATCATGGGTCTGTCCTTATTGGGAGTTCAGACCCATCCATCCGGTAAACGTTCTAGATTATCCCTTCTAGGGATATATTCATCTGACCCACTTCAATCAGTGTTATAACTAGTTATATTCATCTCCACTAGATGCTAAATTGAAAACATACCCCATGCTAATCATTATCAAATAAAGAAAATCTCAGTGATGTGCGACTGACATACAATTACCTACATTTGATGTGGGATTCCACAGGATTTTGTGCACTCAAGATTTAATCTGATAAGGGAAACACCAGGTGTACCGGTGTTTCTATTTTGAAACACAACCAAGATACCCATTGTGAATACTCCCTAGTCAAATGTTTTCTTCCCCAGTATGAACGATTTATAATATCATGACACAAGAAACATAATTATCCGACATCTTAAAAGACATGGAACCGTGAAGAGTTTCCTGAACAATGTATTAATATTTAAGGGGGAAATAACTAGGTATAAATTTCCAAGTAGGAATTAGTGGAAGTAGGGACTAACATCCCATCATCCCATTTTAATCAAGGAGAAAGCATCCCTTAAGAAGATGACGGATTACTCCAGCCTTTGGAAAGAGGGAATGTGGGGAAACAATTTGAAAATTATCCAAGTGTCCAAACATGCCTAGCATGATGAGGCAGACCTCGATGAAACCATTGTAAACATAAATGGTGATCCCAATGTCAATTTCTTCTGATCTATATGGTGATTATTATTATTTTGGGCAACAATATATGAGAATGACACCAGATATAGCAATATCACTCCATTCCCCACCATGAAAATAGTTGGACTAGCATGAAACTCACTAGGATTTGGGGCAGTTATTTATTGGGAATCATGGTCTATGACATTGTTAGTGTGGATCATTCAATATAGACATGGAATACTAAATGACATTGAGGAACTAGGTGATACATTCCAACCATCTATACTAATGGCCAAATCATCCGACTTAGGAGGAAAAAGATATCAAAGGATAGGTATAAGATTTTTAGACATGCCTATGGCATGGTAAGTTACATAGGAGGTTGGCCTAAGATTTCTTTTCATAAATTATGGGCGACTTGGTACCTAGTTATCTATGTAAATGGTTGTGGAGATGATGTGATTTTGAGCCAGTTCCTATATGAGCCATCTAGTATAGGAATATATATATTGGACATCATATGAAAAGTAAAACAAATTTGTTGTTTTCTTCTATAAAATTTGGCTAGTAAATGTTGACATATGTGGAACCTTTCGAGTGTTAAATGTTGATATGATATGATGAGTTCAGTTAAATTATTGATATTAAGACGTTGTGTATGTTCTCAGGTTATCTCTAGAGTATAGTGACCTGAGCCTTATGAAACCAAGTTCACCCGACTACTCGGGGGGTGGGGGGGGGCACTTTTTGGGACATGTGTGTTTTGACACACCGAAATGTTTAATTTTATATTTTATTCCATGTGATAATATGTGATGATTTTGGTTCATGTAATGACACTTTTGTGCTTATTTTGGTTCTGAACTATCTTGTCTAGAGTGGTTGGTCCCCTTTCTCGACATCTAAAACACTCCTAGATGGGGAGCATCATGTCGGTTCAGTTTAAATGTATCCTTATAGGTTTAAGTACAACAATCACGGATAATTTAGAAATGGTCAATACAACTTGAATGGATTTTAGATTAGCGAGTATTGAATCATGTTGACTTTTTATTTACAAAATGATGTTTTTTCATTTTTCATATAAGCACAGTCCTTCTGAAGAATCGAGGATCCTATATGGGCCTCAGTGGCTAATAATTAGAAATCATGGAATTATATGGGATAAGGGGATTGAGATCAGTAAAATGAAAATGTTTCAACGAGTGAAGCCAAGATTCATTCATAAAGTCAAACAATAGTGGTTCAGATATTTATTTCTAGTGATCATTGAAATCCACTTAGTGTGATATTTTATAAAAAATTCACATGTCCCCTATCAGGACTTATTCATATATTCACTAAGAGTGAATTAGTTATATTTCACAGTACAATATAATGTTTTTAGGATTGTTTGTTTTTCTTTATTGGCGTTGTGTACTGGATGCTTCATTTTAAATGAGGCTTGGTTAATCCTAACTGATAACTTGGGTATTCCTATTGAAAAACCATTGAAAAAATATATATTTCTCCTACATTCCATTAAGTTACCACCAGGAGGATGCCACTCTGGTTTCAGTTAATATTCTTATGTCGACTTCTGGACTTGCAACAATACCTCTCTTGTAGTGGGGAGTAATGAACACCTTGGTGAGTTCCATGGACTCTGTTTGATGAATCCGAGTTTATCATAGACTCATATTTGGGATCAAAGTGATTCAATGAATATGGGTAATGATTCTAGTGGGATGGATATTGTTTTTTCTTTTACTCATCCTTTGGAATTACCCTTTTTAATGATATGTGGATGGATTTTCAAATGAAAATAACCGAGAAACATGTATGGGATTTGGTGAACAGGATCATTGTGGAATCATGGTTCTTTGGGAAAAGACATTGTGTTTCTGTTACAATATTCTAGCCTCCTAAGCCAGGTGTAACTAAGGTAAGTCATCCAGTGATGGTTTCACTTGTTATTATTCATGTTCCTAATGTATAGTTCGAGTGAACTAGTTTGAACACTGCAAATGATTGAGGTGGGTGTGAATTGTATGTACTAAATGTATTTATATGAAATATTGTGGGACTAATTTGGACAATTTTCGACTGTTCTTATCTATGAGTCCACTGATACATATTTAGATGTGTTCGGGTTTACTTAGTAAAAGTAAAATCATGCTGGTATCATCGCTAGAACGCTCAGGTGTGTGCTTGATAGAGTTTTTCCAATGGTTTAGGTGTTATGGTAATGATGTCATTTTCATTATCCTTAATATACTCATTATGGTTTCACTCTTCCTAAAATTCTAGGAAACCATCAGTGTTGAAGAGTTTGGAAGGTTGTACATCCATGAGATTGTACGAATGCACAAGGTTTTGTAATTTATCATTTTAGATAGTGAATCCCTGCTAACTTCTCATTTCATACGAGGGATATATAGTGGAATGGGTACATTGGTTATTCTAAACCTATAATACAATCGCAATACATATATTTAGTCTGAGCATGCGATATAGGTGTTGTAGGACATGCTGTGGTCATGTATTCTGAATTTCATGGGTTCTTGGAAGATATGCATACCCTTGTTGAGTTCACCTACAATAATAGAATCTGGTATCCAATACATTAACCATATATAGTATTAATGAGGACTATATCATTTGATTATATCCCTGGTAATGCTTCTGTAACATCATAGAATTTCATCATAGTATAAAAATGATTTTGAAAGACCACATGGTATATTTCTTTGGTAAAATAACTATTCCACTTTGAAATCACTTAATATATAATAAGTTATTAAATAATAATGAAAATAGTTTCATTCAAAATAACATTATAATATTTTAATAGAGTCATTAAATATTTTTTTTACCATGATTGTGGAAAATAGTGTTCATGTTTGAGTGTTAAAAAAGATTCATTTCACATTTTCAATAAAATGTCAAAAGTGCCATGTTTGAAAAATGACACAAAGATTTCATTGAAACCACTTTTTAAAAACTATACCATGGGAAAAAATTCATTTAAAAATTCATTTTACAATAATAAACATATTTATTAATTTTTTTTAAACATGTCCATGTAAGGGAATGTATTTTAAAACATGTAGAGAAATAGTTAGTTTTTTCTTAAATACATCATTTTATATTTATGATTACCTAAATATAAGAAATTTAAAAGAAAAAATATAATTTATTTAATTAAATATAGTACTAGAAACATCATGTGTTTTCTAGGAGATATATAATAATATTTCATCATTAGAATCATTATCCTAAACAATCCTGATAAAAACAGGAGTGTAAAATAAAACAATTATCACTTTGGTAACTATTGAATTTTTAAAAAAAAAAGAATGAAAAACACAAAATGATACATTAAATATCAGGATAATAAAAAAATTCATTATGTATAATGTCACATGGTCTCTATATAAACCTCATAAAATAAGATAGGTGTATAAAATAACATATGTCACAAAGAAGGAAATTTGATACGTAAAAAACCTTACCTAAAATATCGACTTCATCATAAAAATTCAAAAATAAAATATAGTTAATATAATATTATTATAAAAATATTACATAAAATGAATCATATATTTCATACCATATATGATTTATTTATGACCTCTTATAACCTACTCATTAACAAATCCTTATTAAAATCACATTTTATATAATAATACCATAATTTTTCATGTATGTTTTGGTTTACTATTTTAAGTCCTTTTAATGTGATCATTATTACATCATATCTAGAATTTTTACCAAGATATAAATATCATATATATTCATTATATATTTATTTAGTTTAATATAGAATATTTAGAAAGAGAAAATGAGTTACACCATTTATGGAGATGGTTGGCTGTACAAACACATGAACATTGTTTCAATTTTCTTAATGGACGGAAGTAAATAAAAAATAATAATATATCACCTTTTAAAAATTATTTATATGTCATATATATTATATTTAATAATTAAATATATCCTTATTTCCAAACATTTCAAAAAATAAAAAATAAAACATACCACATCGCTTTGTGGTGATAGTTGTCCAGACGTACGCATGAGAGATGCTATCGTTTTCCAATGGATTAGAAGGTAAAAAGGTATATATGAAATTATAATTAAATAAGTATAATTGTTAAATAAAAATCATATATATTATTTAAATACATTATTATATCCATTTATTAGAGGTGGTGATGAAAAATGAATTACATCAGTTCGTGAGACGATAGTCCTCCATGAAAAAGATTGATAGTATCATTTCCCATATGATGGACGAAAAAAATATATAGGATATTAAATAAATATAATAAAATCTCAATATTTTTGGGATACAAATTTAATTTAATAAGTAATATAAAATTCATTGATAAGAATAATAAAAATTCTTCCGACAACCTCCTTTGGTTTCCATAAAAATCCTTCTTAGGGGGCTTACTAATCCAAATTATGCCTCCAGTTTGTGAGGAGAGATATAAGGAAGATAATTTGGTAGGTATTGGATGAATATAATATTTTTTATTTGTGAATAGTATAGGATTAGGGGTTACCTCTCATAAATTGGTGATAGGAAACACGTGGAATAATTGAAGAAATACATTATATGCACATTTTAAACATACCACAAGGCTCCAAAATGACTCATTATAGACCCATATATGATATAATATCATCATATATAAATAAAATTTTAATTTTTTTCTGTTTTATGGTCATTCTAAACCTAATAAATTTAGTTTAACAACCCCCCCCCCCCCGAAAACTGGTTATAACATTAACTATTGCACTTAATTTTTACTGTTTTTACTATTCATTTTGACCAAAATATATGTTTACCTTATTATATAATATTAATTATTATAATTTATAATATGGAATCCATTTTTATAAATTCAATTCAAATAATTGGAATAATTTTACTTAATATAAAACCTTAAAACATGATGAGGAAGTTGTTTTTCTAATCAGAAAATTACCATAAGTATAAAACATATTAATATAATAATTCAATTTTATTTTTATTATAATAAACTAAATTAGATCATGTATTATATAATTTAACAAATTTTAGATTTCAACCATTTAAAAAAATGTTTCTATGTTAATTTTTTAAATGAAAAACAATTTTTTTTATAAAAAATTATTTTAAACCGTTCATTGAAAATTTAATCATTTCTGAAAATTTGAAAAAATTTAACGTATGATGGTATATATGTTTTGTTTAAAAAATATGAATTTAATTTACTAATTAAAATACTTGTAAGTGTAAAAAATAAATTTTATTATATTTTCATATAATTAAATAAGTATAATTTTTTGAGAAAAAATGTATTTTCTAAGTAGATAAAGACATTACTTAACATAAAGTACTCATTTAAAAATATATTTCCATTATCTAATACCACCATCATTATTTTTCCATATTTTGTTATTATTATTAATAAATCAAAGTTTAAGGTCTAGGTTATAATGTTATTGTTTAAATAATAATAATAATAGTGTATCTTTATTTGCTAAAATTTACTGTTGTGTGTAGTGCAATCTATCTATGAAATTAAATTTATTTAAAAGATATAAATTTACCAAAACCTTATAGAGTTACAAATACAAACCACATGTTAATTATTTAACATCTTTTTTGTGGCTAGATACATTTTTAATGAATGTAAAACTGTTGTAAGGAAGATCGATTTGGTGATAACTGGTCGTTTTGGAAAAGATCATTATAGAAATGTGAACTAAACCAACATCCATGGAATAGTGGTTTGTAACACATTGTATCTTAGCCATATGTTTACCTCCATAGAATGTAAGACTCTATAACATGGTAGTTTTGAATGGATATTATATTACTATATGATAATCTTTACTTCTACCTATATCACATACATTTTAAAATCAATATTGGTTGAATCATTGTGTCATAATGATTGGAGGATTTTGGAAAATAATTGATAATTATAAAAAAATTATAAAATTACCAAAAATATTTATCCATGTGTTACAACAGTTTTAATGACTGGATTTTTTTAAGAACTCCATTAATATGGAAGGACATTTTAAATATTTGGAATGACATTTAATGGATATATAAACTAGTTCAATACAGACACATGTGTTTGATTGTTTCATCATGTTGTATTAGTTAGAACTCGTTACAGTTGAAATTATATTTCTCTCAAATTCACTTACACCATTAAAAAGGTTCTAGTATACCATGGTTTTGTGATAGGTCATGCCCAAGCATCAGGTCATTCCCATGATTTGTAGATAAATATAAATGAATTCTGAAAACTAACTCAGATAAACCTCTTAAATTGCACCTGAATTAGTTCTGGAACAACATGAATTTCATTCCTGATACCCATGGTATGGTGACTAGAACCTGGGAATCAAAACAAAGAGGAGGGAATTATTTTTTCACTTGAATTACTCATAGAGAAGAATCTATGAATAGAAAGAAACTGATAATTTTATATACCAAACACTCTATAAGAGATAATTACAAGATGTAGATAGATAAAAGTCTCAAAAAGGACATTTATACCAAATTAAACACATCAAAACATCAAAGAAAAATATCAAAATCTCCATGAAAGAAGTGGATCAAAAGCTTCAATGATCACCATAATATTCCAATGGTTGTGTTAATTAATAACATCCCTTACATCAAAGTAGTTCTATTCCATTCCTTTTATTAGTAATAAGAAGATCTATAAATTCCTAAAGGAATGGGTAGGGTGTGAGAAATAAAGTATTGTAGGATATCATAAATTGTTCTAGAAATAACTCAACTCAAACAAACCAAATATGATCCATTTTAAGTAGAATACAACATTGAAATAATTTCATAATTCATAGAAAATTATTATTTTTGATTCATTTAAATGGATTGTAAAAAACTAATAAAACATTTAATTTCCATGAAAATAGAAAAATATGATGACATTTCCCAAAATACATATGAATAATCATTTCTATAATTGTAGGAATTAATAATAATTTTAATCAAACACAAGAATGTTTAATCATTTTCAATCATAACACCAATGTTATAACACTTGGGGTGTGTTTTTTTCTATTCCAATGGTTATACACAATCTTAGAGACATACGACTCAATGTGTGCATATTATTACTAGATCTCAAACCTAAGGGAATACGAGGGAATACAAAATAAAGAAGTCCATTTTTTTATAATTGTATAGTTTTTTCATCATCAATCTATTATTAGATAGTAGTTTACCTAGAATACATATTCCCCCACCTTACTACATTGGATCCCATAATTATCAATGTATTAAATAATATGTGGTGATATCATAAATTTCAACCATTCTCAAATATTTTGAATCAAACATTTCATTCATCTCCATGTTTAATTTTGGAATCCTACAATTTAGACTGAAAAATATAATTTGAAAGCATTTCATTAAAAACTATTTCCCTTCAAATAAATTCATTTCATTTCTAATAATAATACTTTTCATTCTTGTTCATCAAAACATTCATAACCAAAATAATTCTTCAAATCATTCATTTCCAATCATGATCATTATCAAGAAATCACAATTTATTTAAAAATAAATTTTAAATGGAAATTAACCACCCAAACTCTGTGGCATTTTATGATATATTATAAAAGACATATATCAAAGTTTAGAAAGTAATCATAAATACCTTTGAAATTAAGAATTAAAAAATGGTTTCCAACAGTATGAATTTATTTATATAAACAACCACTTTAATTACATGATCAAATATCATCCAAAATAGGATTCACCAATGATGATATAATGGCTCAAACGATCAAAGTTGGATACTAGATCCAAAATTCTCACATAAAAATATATAATTCAATGTTTCTAGAACAACATGATAGAGAGTATACATACTTAAATGTTTTATAAATAACTCATAATGAGCAATTAACATCCGGGAAAAGAATCCCAATTTCATGATTGATCTATAATAGATACAGTTAAATCAAGTCACAAACCACATATATACTATCAAAAGCGTTGATTAATGACTCTATTCGAGATAATAGGGGTGGATATTGAATATCAATAATAATTGATAATATATATGATCATACCTATGAGAATATATATTCAAAAATAATTTATCCATCAAAATCAATATCTTCAAACAAAGGAATCCCCAAAAACTTGATGATGAATGTCCTTGGTCGAGATCCTAATATAATGTGAGAGTATTGATGGAAAATTTGAAGGTATCAGACTATAAAATTAAAATTCAAAATAATTAATTAACATTGAATGATTTGACTACATGGTTTGGAAAAATATGTTCCAATCATGGGCCTCTTTTTGGGTAACTATAATATGATTCACAATTTGGTCGTACTGGTTTCGAGACTATTCACCGACCATTCATGACCCATAATCCCAATCATCACAAGTAGAGGGTTAATCCAAAAAGTTACTACATAGTATTTATGCACCCTCTTTTGATAGTTATTCATAAGGCACAATGTTTCCAGGATTTACCCCATGGGTTTCAATAATTATACTACATTAATTCACTAAGGATAAACCTATGGATGAGTCAAAGTTCAAGAAAATTTCATTTAATTTTTGTAAAGTATTTAGTGAGTGGGTTCCAATAAATTACATCGATTTTTAGATATTAAATGTGGATTTTCATCTATCAAAGACGTTCCTTGGGGTAATAACTATGAAATGGGAGCATTAATCTAGACTTTATCATCACATTGTACACACCAACGGGCCTTGTATCACACTAGTTTTGACACTTTAGATGGTTACACATTGGAAATTCAAAAAATATTTATGAACCATCATGAATGTTTTAAATAGATGATGAATATAAATAACCCAAGGTAACCCTTATCTAACAAAAATTAAATAGGATCATCTTATTTCAAAATCTATGTTGTTATTTTTCATCGTTATGTGGATCCTAATCATGATTATAGTTTCTCAGAAAATTGTTCATATATTTTTTCAATTGTTAGATGCCAAAGGAACCGTGTTAATGCTGAGGGTGTTAGACATTTTAATTTATTTTCTCCCAAGAATACAAATTCTATTCGATTTAATGTAAAATTATTTTTCTATACTCACACAACATTATCAATCTATGAATTATGCTGTATATTGAAATGAACCTAGGGGACAATATTCTGTTCAGTCCGTCATGAGGCAACATCCAACTTCATTTAGATAATGTCTTATTTCGTTGGTTTAAGAACAATATATCATCATCAATGAAATTTTATTTTCCATTATTCATTATTTTGAAAATAAAAAAGTCATTTTGGTTGTATAACACTATGAAAGTGAATGGGAACATTTCTAGATTCTTATAAAAAATACGAGGTTATGGGATGAAATTTAATCCATGGATCGGGATTAATTGGAGAAATTTGTTTTTCAATAGGTACATTGATTGTATTATTTTTATGAAGATTGATAAGGAGATCCTTGAGTTGAATCAAAAGGATTAAGATTATTTTGGCATCCATGATGAAAATTTTAGAAGACTTTCAAAATACGCATCTAGAATTATCATCCAACATAAAAGAATGTTTGATCAATTATTTAGTGTCTTTAAACCATGTCCTTGAATTGAATTATACATAAGATACGTTAGTATAAATGAATATATTATTCTATTTTCCATCACAATGATATAGAGGTTGTAGTTACATATCAATCACATCGTTTTGACAAGAATATAAAAATGAAATTTAAATGAAAATATGAGAACCATAGAGAGATGCCGATGAGATTCCTTTTATACTCAAAGTGTGGGAATAGGCATGGAGGAAATCTTCATATGGTGAATAGTAAAGGTTTTATGTTTGAAAGGGATGGTTATTGAAAAATTGATTTTTTATGTGATGGTTAGATGTTATCTAGAGATGAAAATGGACAAAAAGAAATACAGAATGAACAACCCACACTCTGGTGTTTCAAATGTATAGAGTACGGTTGTTATGAAAATTGATGCCAAAATACTTAGGTTAATGCTAACTGTCAATGTTATAAACCAATTAATCAATGATATAAATGGAAATCTCATGTGATCACTATTTATGATGTGGGGTTTGATAATGACACAATGAAAGTTATAATTACAATCCAATATAGAACTGATAATATCTTTTTTGACTCTATATCGTCAAATTATTTCCTATATGAATAATTTTATAAGGGTATCATGATTCAACCCCAAACTATTTGAAGTAAAATTAGTAGTGAAGACATGTAATGGTACAATGATCACATATAATTTATATGATTCTTCTCTGATTGATGTTGGAAGTAATTCCATTCTTTAAAATATTATCATTCACCCTCTAGTTGAATTTGAGGTTATCATGGGAATGGATTCAATTTATCTGCATAAATATCACATCAATTGTCAAGTAAGGGAAATTATCATTGATATTTCAAACCATACCATGATCTTATATCAATGTTTTGAAAAATAAGAAATTATGAAGGATATCTCATCCATTGTATCGGTCTTAATTCTCATTCAAAATATATGTTTATCTCAAATGGTTAGGGATACATGTGGAATCAATTATATGACTATTTTCCAAGAATATTATTATTTTCATTACAAAATAGATTCCTATAAATTTATAAAATAAAGAATTATATTTCTCAATATAACTCATACCTAGTTGCATTCAAATATCAATGACTCCTTGTATAATTCCCCTAGGTGAGTTTCCAGAATTTAAGAAGAAACCCAAGAAAAAACCTGAAAAGGTATTCAATCATCCAAGTGTATAACATTGGAGTTTATATTTTATTTTTATTAAAAATATAGATGGATCAATATGTCCCTTCTTTTATTATATAGAGACTAACAACAACACAATTATAAAAAAGTATCATCTTCCACATATCGATGAATTTTTGGATTAACATTGTGGAGCTCAATACTTTTTCATGATTGACCATAGTTCTGGATATAATTAATTAAGGATTAAATGAGAGGATATTCCCAACACATTAATCTGTATAAGGTATCGACAATATGAATATATAGTTATTCCATTTGATCTTACTAATTCACCACTATCTTCATGGGTTTAATGAATATTTTCTTTAGATATTCCTTTATCATTTTTTGGTAGTAATTATATAAGACATTATTATATATTCAATGTAAAATTATGATAATGAACACATCATTATAATTTTACTAAAAGACCCTGAGGATGGTGAAGATATATTTAAAATTTACATCTTGTGAACATTTTGTAAAAATCTTTCTAGTTATGGGTTATATAATCTCAAGGGAGGGTATATATATAGATCCATAAAAATAGAGGTTATTAAATGCTTTCCTTGACCAACCACGCGGCTATGATCCATATATTTCTTGGGTTTTCTATATATTATAAATCATTTCTCTATAATTCAGCATTTATGTCTAATCCTCCAGCTAAATTAAATAATAAGGGAGCCAATTTCAACTATATAAATGAATTTGAGAAACATTTCATGGAAATTAATTGAACACTAGTCATCACACATTTACATAATTTACCCTATAGTGAAGAATGGTTTGTAATCTATAGGTATGTGTCCAAGAATGGATTGGGATGTTTTATTATAAATAATGTCTAGGAAATATATTATTTAACATAAAAATTGAATATTCATGATATAAATTACCCAACTCATGATGTAGAGTTTTCTATGGTAATGTTTCCATTAATGATATGGAGGTATTATCTTGATGGAGAAAGGTGTGATATATATAGTAATAATAAATGATTAAAGTATATATTCACATTGATATAGTTGAATATTTACAAAAGAATAAGGTTATATCTAATTAAATATTATGATTACTCAATACATTACGATCATTAGAAGGAGAAAGAATTGGATGATGCTTTTATTTAAAAGAAACTTGTTATCATATACATGATGTGGATTACAAATGATAAAATATTTTCTAGATTTTCAATGGATGGATCTAGAAATACTGAATAAATGGAAAAAATATTTTGTTTCTGAATTTAATGTTCACCCATCTATTCTTGTGAATATTAAAGAGGTGGATATGGAAGTTGTAGAGCTATAAAAGATGTTTAGAAATGATCATTTGTGTAAAATTGATCATGAAGGAATTCTAAAATTTATAAACTATCTATGCATTCCATCCATAGTAGATTTAAAGAAGGATTTTTAGAGTAAACTTATAGTTATTTATTCTCTATTCATTCATGAAGTAAGATAATTTATAGATACAATAAAGAGTATTTATAGATGGATGGAATTTAGAGATATATTGCAGTGTTTATATCTCAGTACCAGGTATTTTATAAATATTAGACTGAAAATACAATTTTAAGGGTATGTTACATCCATTACCCATACAAAAAGGAAATAAAAATATCACCATATATTTTGTCATTTGACTCCACAAAATGTCTAAAGGGAAATTTCTATATAGGTTTTAGTCAATCTCTTTAATAATTCCACACAATTATCACTATTTGTGAGGAATTATATATGGATCTATTTCCAAGGATTAACATTAAGTATGTCGTAAGGTTACATAAAGTACAACATTGAATCTATTATTATGAGATCCTTGGATTTCCTCCTATTTTTGGTAATGTCATGAGAAATCAATTAACATGGAGTTGAGTTTCAACACCGCATATCATGCTCAGATATATGGTCACTCTGAGAGAACAATTCAATTACTAGAGAATATGTTGTTCTCTTGTTTTTTAGATTTCAAAATATGTTGGGATAAACACTTTACACTGGTTGAGAATTCATACAACAATATCTTTCACTCAAGCATTCAAATGACTCCCTAAGAATCCCTTTTTGGAATGAAATGTAGATATCAATCATTGGAATGTATATTTAGCCAAATAAATATTTAGGGAAATGAAATATCCTAATGAATTGAAAATAATGATATATCATTTATCAACAAATCAATATGAATCAATGTTGGTGTAATGGTTATATTGATAATTGGAATAATGATCTATAATTTTAAGATTGTGACATGGAGTTTCTAATAATTTCACTATGGAAAAAGGTTATGATATATCAGAATAAAGTAAAAATGAGACCTATATATATCTTCCCCACTGAAATTGTTGTTCATATAGGGATTTTATCTCCTCACATTGAACAAACAGAAAACCTCTTTAAATCTATGATCTGGTCCATGTACCTTTCTTGAGGAGATACATAGCTAACCATCCATATGTACACAACTAAGAGGTCATAAAACATATGTAAGTGAATTATAATTATTTATAAGAATTATAGATTTTTATGTATGCATATAATTTTATATTAAATAATACAAATCACCAGGTCAATGTTTTGTGGTGAAAACACCAGTTTGATGAAGCTACATTGGATCCTGGGGAAATGATGAGGCATATTTATCCTTTTTTTTGTATCAGTATGATGAAATTTAAGGAAAATATTCATTTTAAGTGGGGGGGGGGGGGTAAAATGTTGAAATCGTATTTTTTATGAAATAATTTTTTCAAATATATTAATATTTTGATATCTTGTTGAACATGAAACAGTAAGAAAATATTTCACTACATGGAACATATGGATATCTTATATTACACATGACACTGATTTTTATCAAAACCATGATATATTATCAATATATTTATTTAAATGTGACAGTTATAACCTAGATATTAAACATTTCCATATAAATATAAATAACTGATTTTAAAATAGTAATTATAATAGTTTTATATTATCGAATCATATTGATAAAAAAAGGTACTGAATTTTTGGTTTTCTTTACACGATTCAATGATTATTTTTTATGAAAATAATTATTTTTATTTATTTTTTTAACATTAAGAAAAATAAATATTAAAAATATTATAAAAATTAATTTTATAAAATAAAACTCATTTTTGAAAATATGATGTATAAATTTACATAGGGTGGATAATTCGATTTTTTTTGAAAATATTCATTTTTTAATGAATATTGAAAAAAAATGAATTTTAAATAAAACAAATTCTTTTGGTTAACTTATTTAAAAGGTTAAATTGTAAATTAAATTGTGTTTAAAAGTAAATAAGTTCAATTTTACAAACATTAATACCATTAGGTCATTAAATACAATTTTATGATGATTTTTAAAAAACATTATGATGTTTTGAATATTTTCACTGTAAAAATTTGAATACTCATCAGGTCTGCGGGATATATTTTAAATTAAAATTTCCCACCATTGTGAATGTAATTTATAATAATTTACTCAATATTTTGAACAGTCATAATTTATATTATCTGATATAATAAAAGTATTTTTGAAGAATGTGAATAGTAAAAATAGTAAAAAACAATTGCAACGGTTATGCTAAAAATGGGTTCACTAGGGGTTAAACAAAAAATAGAAGGGTTAAAAATTTCTAATAACATATAAAAACCCTTTATATGTGTACATTGAGAACATATATATTTTATTCTTGATAATTTTCTATTTTGGAACCATTTTTGTAGATAAAAATATGGGTACACCATTTTCTTTCAAAAAATAACAATTGTGCCAGTCACCTCAATTACCGAAGGACACCCCCTCTCCTATCTTATTCACACCATAAACCCCATTTTAATACAATAAATATCCAAATCAATTACCTAAATTTCATGAATAGTCCTATAATCATTATATTGTATATAAATTGATCTTAGGATGTATTTTGGTGGAAACATGAGAAGGATACCTGAAGAAGATGTAAGATTCATCCATGAGTGTTTTGATTTATTTCATTCTCCAAATAATATAAATAATATAATAAAATGATAATATAATAAAAATATTACATTTAATATAATTATATGTTAATATGTTATGTCAATAACCTATATCTATATCCACTCGCGTCAAATGGGTTGTGAAATCATCGTTTGTATATACAATGAAGTACCGCCTTGTGAACCAACGTCATTAATTTTTTCATTTACATCTCTCAAGGATATAAATAATGATGTATTTGTTTTTTATATATAATATTTTGGATAATATTATATTTCCAAAACCATTATACCACACATACCTTCATACTCTTTGTATTGTGGGAATACACCAATGTCGCTTGTGTGTACGACAGATTACTGCCTTGTGAAGTAATATGATTCATCGATTATTTTTATGGAAGGTAATAAGAAATATTTTAATTAAAATATGTTATATATATGACATAAAAATTATACATCAATTATAATATATCATTTAACATTAATTCTAGAATAAGTATATGAAAATAGTAACAACATTCGTGTGTGCATACAGGCTACGTCTTCTTGAATAGTATATTTCATTTTCTATCCCAAAATATTATGGTTTACTAAAAATACATAAATTATTAATATTTATTATATTAATATAATGATTATTCTTAAATATATGATTAAATTATGTTCAATTTTATCAGACAAAAATTAATAAATGAAAAAATATATAAAAAACAATGTGGTTATTACCCAAATATACCATTAAGATGGAATTGTTAATAAACGAGTATTAAAACATTGAAATAAAATCAGATATATTATGATATATATAAATGTTTTTAATATTTTATAATAATATAATATTTATTATATGGTTTTTTCAAATGTTTGTTACTGAATTCAAGACTTACGGTATGTGTTGTTTGTCTCAATTTTGTTTCTTTGAGACATATATCATGTTATACACCAATATTCATTGATGTGGTATATACACAGAACCATTGAATTTTAATTTCATGAATTTATTTATCCTCATTATATTTTATGTTATGTTTTTTTATTCCTTATTGCATCTTATGATTCAAATTTACCCGGGTGGTAATTATATTAGGTTATAATTTAATCATTTATTAGGATTGTTCATTATTATGTTTCCAATGATACAATCATATGATAAATCTCTAAAAAAATCTTGAATTTTATTATCCTATAGTTTCTCCATGCCATTTTCATGTAATAGTACCATTTTCCACTCTTTGGTTCTTAAAATATGTAAAAATTTTATTTTATCAAAATTTTTATTACTAAACTATTTACCTTGAAATCACTATTCTTCCAAAACCATGTCTTAAAAATAAATAATTTCAAAAATTTATTAATTTAATCATATTTTTATTAACATACATTTTTATCCTTGTTTTAATTTTCAAAAAATTATTTAATTTTTTTATCATGTTGTATTCCAAATAATTCTTATTTAGATTTTACTAAAAATGTGAAATGAATATTTTTCATTAAGTGTACAGAAAGATTGAAACATACTATCATAATAACCATTATTTTCATTGAAGATAACTTTTTATGTTATTAAATTAATTTTAAATGAAAAATATTTTCACAATTTTTTATGTTTTAAATAGTTTTTTTTTGAAATAAGAAAATATGTTTTCATCAATAAATGTTTTAAACAACCATTATAAATAATTTTCCATCTATGATGAGATATATTTATTTTACCAATGCCATTCTGGGGATATGTACCACAAATACCATTCTTATTATTTATCATAATGGGTCTTTTTATTATGGTATGATGTTTATAAAAACCATTTCACTTCTATGGGTTATACCAGGACAGAAGTTTTATGAAACATGATTCCTTTTCCAAGGGTTATGATATAGTGAAATGGTGAAATTATTATGAATCATTTCACTTCTATATAGGTTATGATATTATGAAATTTTTATGATACCAATTAATTTTCATGGGTTAAGAGATGATGAATGTTTTATGATCTTTTGGAACATGTAAATAATGATTTCATTATGACACGGGTATGAATTATATCACGATAAAAATCAATGGAAATTGATTTATATATCATCATATATGTTTGACTAAAATGGGAAGTGAACCCAGTTTATTACGAAACATTATCTATTATGATGGTATTAGGAGTGAAAATTAACTACTATGATTGTTTGGGGAGTGAACCCAATACACAATGATAGACATGGATGTGATCCTTGACTATTATGGAAATAATTTACTTTGATAATGTGTATGCCTCAAATCTATGTCTTATTCAAATTTATTCTCTTATGGATCATATTCTTTTATTACCTTATGGTTCATGTCTTATAAACTAACACAATGTATTCCATGACTCAATAATATAATATTTCATATTAATGATAATATTTTCAAATTTTCATCTAATATTATATTAGTATTATGTCCATTTTCTACTTACGTGTCTCCCTTGTTTACCCTTACTATGAATCTGAGCTCACCCATTCTTATGTTTCCTTTAGGTAGGTTATAAATAAGTATATTAATTAATGATATATCTAGGAAGTCTTATAGTAATGAAGATCATAATGGGAGATCATGTAGCATACCTATGGACTAGATTTTTGTGTTTCTAAGTTTCCTAATACATTAAACATTTATAGTCATCAAGTATTAGTTTGGGTAATATAATGATTATTCAAAAACAATGATGTAACATCTATGTATAATATTCCCACGGCTTTATAATTTCAAACAGAAATTGATTTATTTTATATAAAAATGAACTAAATAAATTTTATATCTAAAACAAAAATTTATGTCAATTATAAATACTTAAAATATAATATTTTCAAAGAAAACTTGTATTTTTTTACTATATATTTAAAAATGAAAATTTTTATAGAATTATCATATCTTTACTATAGGATAATTTTGAAATTATTATTCCAAAAATTATTTTCATTTGTAAAATAAATTTTCTAAAAATTACCACAAATTAATTAAATTATTTCAACTTAAATATATAAAAATCATTTTTAAATAAAATATTTATTGATGAAAAAAAACATTACTAATAATTATGTAATTCTTTTCTAAACAAATAAAATAAATTTTTATTATATAATTGATTTGTATTTATCTCATAAATCAATTAATCCTATTTACTCCCACCAAATTAATGACTAGGTTATAATGGTCATATTTAAATAATAATATTTGGTTATTCTTTTATGCATAATGTGGAATTATTTGTACTTTATCGAACATATTTTTTCATTTAAAATATTAAGAAGATATAAAATGTTTAAGAAGATACATATATTATTAAAATATAATGACTATTTGATATTATATAATATAATATATGATTTTATCATATCTTATGGGTGGTTTTGTTAATATTTGTAAAAGTGTATAAAAAATTTTACATGGTATTCAAATGACGAACACTATATTATCATTATTTTTAGTTAGCATAATATAATAAATGATGTGTAAATATAATTAACCTTTCAATAGTTGAATTATCCCAAACTAATGTTCATCATTGATTATTGTGGGATATGTTGAAAATTTAAAGATAGAAATGGTAGAATATCATACAGTGAAATAAAATATGCTCATGAGGCAGAAAATTGATGTTTTTCACTGGATGATCGCAAAATATATTACAAATATATTGTCATGCAAAACATATTTACTATATTAGGGGTGGATGTTTCATATTTTTATTTCCTCAATCAATGGTTTGGTGAGATACCTAGCATTATAACATTCATAATTTCATACTATTATTACAAAATAATTCAATCTTAGCTAGTATGAGTGTGGTTGGCTATGTTACAAATCTTTTTATAGGATACATAATAACCATGATGGGAATTTAATACTTGTATTATGAGTATGTAACCTTGGTGATCAATTTATATGGACTATAAAGTATATATATCTACCTAGATAGTACATATGATTTGATTATATATTTAGATGAGGGGAATATTATATGATAGTCCACTTAATATGAATGTAATGATGTATTCATCCACCTATAATCCCATTCATGAAGAATCATGAACATATATGAAGTTATATGTGATTAAAATTATATATATCTTGTGGATACATGAGGGTTTAAAAAATGTGATTATATGAATATGAAAACTCACATATGATGCAACTTCTAGGCACAAGTTTAGAGATACATGTGTTTGTTTGGGACCATGCTTCATATCATTATATCTTGAGTAATAAAAATTATTTTATTAAGGCTTATCTTTGATTATATTTTAGAAATTTTTAATTTATATTTATTTTCAATGTTAAAAATGTCCATGGGGTTACAATATATGGTTTTTCAGTAAAGGAAAATGTTTACAAATTTTTTAGTGAAAATGAAAAAACATATTGGATGATATCTAAAAGATTTTTAGATGAATTTTCACCATATGTTTCATATGATGTTAAATGTAATGAAAATATATTATAGTTTTTTCAAAATGGAATTTAAAAAAAATAAAAAGGTGTTTTGGATGAGGATTCATAAGTTATTGCATATAATGTGACATAAGCTTAACGTGCACCATGTTTTTGAGGACATTAGTTCAAGTGGGATATATGTAGATACGTGCACTAGAATGATGACTAATATTTAGTGGTTCAATCTGCATAATGTTATAGAATAATATACACAATAGAATATTTTGATACACCATGTCTTGCAGTATATGCATGTGTATTTCCATATAATATGATAATATGTGGTCTTCTGCCATCACACGCTTCCAGTTATCATTATTAATTATTCCATCATGCAATGTTGGTTGATGGAGTTCTAAAATCCAATGTTAATAAATTAAATGAAAAATTATTATCATGAATATTGAACAATGTGTTATAAAGTTTAAAAATATTATAGTGTTTTTAAAATTCTTCATCAATATTGTAATGTCATGGATCTAAGCCACCCAAAGGTGCCCCGTACCTGGTTGGTCACATGGCCTCAAGCACATTTCCCAGAATGCTAGAGGCTGTCGACTAGTAGCGAGGTCCTTTGGTGTGATAATGGGGAAACTATGCCCTCATTGGTAGAGTACACATCAGATGTACACAAATACATACAACAACCGAATCAGTAAATACCAAACAACAGTAACCTAGGAAGTATGATATAAAGAAACAACTGGAGAATACTTATATATAAATGATGTGTGACACATATATGTATAGGAAAATAGACAAAAAAGTCACAATACTATAATACAACAGTGAAAATACATAGTTCAAAAGAAAGAAGATAAACTCCTCGCATCACATGCCATGGATTGGTCCCATGCTCTCCATCTCCACAACAATCAAGAACATGAAGTTGAGGGGAACTGGCCATTATATATACCTGCAATGATAAAATCAGTTTGGGCGCAAAAGCATGACCCAAATAGGGTGTGTGAAAAAATCCCAGTAGGAAACCACCAAAAGATATGTGCCTAACAGTCAGTGAAATTATGGAAGGTAAAACTACAGATGGCAGTAAATAGAAAAATACTAAACAACAAACAATCCAATTTTCTATCATAAAATTTACAAAAAATTATGTAGCCACTCAAGCAAGAAAAACAAATGGGTAACCCTCTAGGTAGATCTCACTGCCTAACTCCTATGGTTCAACCAACAAGTACTATATACCCTCTGGGAGGAACACACTATCTCACCCATCTGGTTCAACTAAATAATAGAATCTTTGGGGAAGAACTAACCATAAATTCCCCCTATAGTCTTGTATCGTACTAAAGGCTCTCTACGAAAGCACTCAACATCTCATTACCCCATGTGTCCGCTGTCGTGGAACTATAGACTCTCTGAGGAAGCACTCAATGTCAATTCTCCCTGTGGTATTGCATCGTATTATAAAGACGCTCTAGAGAATCCCTAACATCCATTTTCATTATGGTCTACTACACTAGGTTCTCACAGCCCTGTGTAATGTCAGTAAGTATCACATAGTGTAATGGCCAAGGTAACCTCATGAACTACTTGGCTAGAATTCAACTGCATCTCAGTATAGAAGAACAATAGTCACACCATCCTACAAACTAGGCATGTAACTGGAAAATTAGCATAACAGGAAAAACTAGACCAAATGATCATAAACAGTCAAAACATGCATTGGAAAAACATCTGAAGCACAATAAATTACCATATTCAAAAACATTAACCTCTACTCAGGCATACAAGCAAGGCAGGAAAACAACAAGGAGAAAACCGGAAACACACATACCCTGTTCAAGGATATTGGTTGAATTTGAACATAATATTCAACGCATTCCTATAGAATGGCACAAACCACCTACCATGATGTTAGGAGATTGGTAAACTTGGACCAGAAGTCTTGAATCACCTTATAATGTCGTAGATCTAATAAAATGAATAAAAAAGTCAACCCATGATAACTTGAGAAATAGGTGAAAACATATAATAAAACTCAACAAGATGGAAGATCTTACCGCTGTGGTTCTAACAAAAACAAAGACGGTCAATTCAGAGAATAGACTGAGACATGGGGGATCAGAGAAGATTCAGCGCCGTAAGGTTTCTCTCGGCGGAACATAACCTAGAATAAGACTCTTCTGGGGGTCAGACATGACCCCGGTGCATTTAATGAAAAAAACAAAGTACACGACGTGTACTTTTAGAGTACACAATGTGTACTCGTTGCTACTGTAATCCGAATTTGGGAAAACCCATGTCACCCTTACATGGTTGTGTGTATGGTAATTAAATGACCTACACACGGGCTCCAGAAGTGTCAATGTACACTACATATACTTTGAAAATATCTAGATTTTACACCTTTTTGCAAAAACGAACAAAGAAGGAAAAACGTACCTGAAAAAAAGACCCAGGTTTTTACAAACTTCTCCCTTAAATAAATTCTTCCTCATATTTCCCTAGCATGGAGTAGAAGAAGAATGATCAAACAACTCCAGCCACTGTGATTGTACATCTGCCTCCCTCACCCAAGACTCATCCTGTACCCGTCTGTGCTACCATAGCACTCATACAAGAGGGACAGACCGACCACAGAGAACATTCGTACTCTGATCAATGATCCGGATAGGATGCTCCTCAAACGATGCATCTGCATTGATTTCGACCTCCTCTGGTTGAATGACATGATACATGTCTTAAAAGTAACGTCGGAGCTGAGAAACGTGAAAAACATCATGCATAGCCCAGTACCACTGAGGTAACTGCAACTGATAGTCAATCATCCCAACTCTCTCCAACACCTCAAAAAGCCTGATGTGCCTCGATGAAAGCATACCCTATCTCTTAATCCTTCTTTTCCCCATCCTCGGTGTGACACATAAAAAATCATGATCCCTAACCTCGAACTCCATAGGTCGTCTCTGCCAATCAGTGTAAGAATTATGTTGTGACTGTGAAGTAGGCATCCTCTTCCGAATTAGCTCAATATGCTATGTGGTCTCCTGTACAAACGAGGTACCAGCAATGCTGCCTCTCCTGCCTCCATCCAACATAAGTGTCATCAGAATGGCCTACCATACAAAGCTTCATAAGGTGACATCTAAATAGTTTCCTGAAAACTATTATTGTAGGAGAACTCTAGAAGAGGTATATACTTCTCAAAAGAACCTCAATAATCTAGAATGCATGCCCGAAGCATGTCCTCAAGCAGCTGAATTGTACGCTCAAATTGGCCATCAGTCTAGGAATGGTATGTTGTACTCAAAAGTACCTGGGTAAAAATACCCTAATAAAGCCCCTGCCAGAACTGAGAAGTAAAATGTGCATCCCTATCTGAGAAAATGGAGTGTGGAACTCCATGCACGGATACAATCTCACGGATATAAATCCATACTAGCTCATCAACACTGAAGGACTCCGTGATTTACAAGAAGTGAGAAACCTTCGTAAGCCTATCAATGATATCCCATACTACATAATTTCCTCGAGGTGGCTATGGAAACCCTGTCCTGAAGTCCATCTCGAAGTCCCTCCACTTCCACTCAGGAATATGTATATACTATAAAAGACCTTCTAGTCGCTGATTCTCTGCCTTCACCTACTGACAAGTAGAACACCTCATGATGAAACCGGCAACGTCCCTCTACATACCTGGCCACCAATAATGATGGTGTAGATCACGATACATCTTGGCGACACCAGGATGAACTACCCAATATGAGGATTGAAAATCCCACATCATCTCCTTGCGTATATCTGCTGGCACCCATACGTGTCCCTGGAAATGAATGATCCCATCCTTGCCTATGGTTCATCAAGGAATATTGTCCACTCCTAACACAATCTCCCTTAGGACTAGGCCTTCAGAATCTGATAGCTTCCTCATTTGAACTCGTTCAAGAAGAGTATAGGTAATGGATACATAAGATAGAAAAGTATTCCCCTGTATATCGTGCACCTCCAAATGTATCTTAGAGAATAGATCCATAAGCAGCCACTCACTGTTGGCCTCCTGAACTTCTTGTATCTGAGTCCTCCTGCTCAGCACATCAGCCACTACGTTTCCTTTCCCAGGCATGCATGAATGCTCGAAATCAATGGACTGTAGGTACTCAACCCACCTCCGCTATCTCAAATTCAGATTACGCTGAGTGAACATGTACTTGAGACTTTTTTGGTTAGTGAAAACCACATAATTCCCTCACAGGAGATAATGTATCCGATAGCGCAAGGCATGAACAATCGCTGCCAACTACAGATCATGTGTCAGGTAATTCTTCTCGTGTGGCCTCAACTGCCGAGACCCATACACAATGACTCCATCTCCCTACATAAGCACAACTCCTAGCCCGATACCTGAAGCATCATAGTAAACTATGTAGCTCTGGACCGGATCTGTAAAGACTAATATCAGCACTGATGTCAACCATCCCTTCAGCTCCTGAAAGGCAGAATCACAAGAATCTGACTATAAGAACATAACACCATTCATTGTTAGACCAGTCTGTGGTGCTGCTAAGCGATAGAAGTCATGTATGAAACATCTGTAGTATCCAACCAGCCCTAGAAAACTCCACACCACAAAGACGCTCTTCGACTACCCCTTAGAAACTACACCTATCACCTTTTCTCGATCTACTGATACTCCTGTCTCTGAGATGACGTGACCCAAGAAGTGAATCTGATCCATCCAAAAGTGGATTTTTGAGAGCATATCATATTACTGATGGTCTCTCAGTGTACTCAGAAAAATCTCAAGAGGGGTAGCAGAGTCATGTCAGGTGTGATAGTACACAATGATGTCTTCCACAAAAACCACCACGAAGGAATCCAAGTATGGATGGAACACTCAGTTCATCAGTGCCATAAAAACTGCAGGCGCGTTTGTGAGACCGAATGGCATAACCATATACTCGTATAGACCATACATACTCTGAAAGGCTGTAAGAGGTATATCTGAGGGTCTAACGTGCAACTGATGATAACAAGTCATCATGTGAATCTTTGAGAAAACCTGGGATCCTTGAACCTAATCAAATAGATCATCGATCCTCGGCAAGGGATATCGATTTTTGACTGTCATCTAGTTCAACATCCATTATTCCACATAAAGATAAAGGGTAATGTCTACCTTCTTCTCAAATGGGACATGCGAACCCCAAGGAAAATTACTGGGTTGGATGAAACCCATTTCATGTAACTCCTCCAACTGCTTATTGAGCTCATGTAACTTAGGTGTAGCCATCCTATAAGGAGTAATGGACACCGGTGCTGCTTCTAGAATGAGCTCAATAGAAATGTCAACCTCACGCTCCATAGGAAAACCTGAGAAGTCCTCTAGAAAGAAATCCCTAAGAAGATCCACCACTGGAAGAAAGTATAAATGTGAAGTGTCCTGGTCATCCAGATAAAGACTGGCAATATGGGCTATAACTCCTCCTAGCCAATGATGCTTGAGACCCGCTCTTCCCACATAGACATAAAACTCACCCCTATGAAGAAAAGATCCTCCCTCTGGTGATATGAAACTCACCCTATAGCGATAATAGTCAACAACTGCCTGGATGGTGACTAACCAGTCCATCTCAAGAATGAAATCATATCATGTCATATCATTGACATGGATGTCTCATAAAAAGTGACATCCACTATCCCCAAGTGGGCACTCACTGCATTGACGTACACTAGCCGTTCTGGTCTGCAACAGAGTGTCTAGCGTCCAGATGTCGGTAGAGGAAAATATGTAGAGCCCAAGGCTCTCCTCAACCGTAACAGAGATAAATATATGGGAATCACTTGTATTGTAAATATAAGAAGATATAACTGAGGATACTAAGATCGTACCTCAATTTGTAGAGGGTCCGAGATCCTGATCTTGCTGGGTCTACTCCACTGCAAAAACCTGACCTGTACCATGGACCTGTGGCCCTTCTTAACCGCTCTATGTTGATCCACCCTGTTTTCACCGAATGAATGGTGACTGGCCCCCATGGACTCAACTTCCACCTAGGCCTGAATGGCTGGAAGAACTCCAGTTCCCAGTCTGGTGAGAAACTGGTGGCGCTTCTCCTGAATGAGGAGTCATGGATGAACCCATGTCACCAGTTTCTGGTGAGAAAACCAGATGGAAGCACTAAAGTTGGACCATCTTTCCACAAGAGCGGCACTCCACTGGGTCTCTATAGCATTGTTTCCTCGTATGCCCAGCCCTTCAACAATTGTATCATACCACCTGGCAACCTGAAGATGTGTCTCGCTGCCTAGGATCACCGTGAATAATCTCCATATGGTGGTTCCTACTATCATCTGGTGGAGCAATAACTATAGAAGTAGAACCATCCTGGATATCAGTTCCAGAATCTCTCAGATTTCTCTCTGCAATCAGTGCCTAGCTGATAATGGAAGTGATGGATCTCAACCTTATGATATTCACCTATGAGTGGATCTCCCGTCTGAGACCATCCTCAAACATCCATAACAAGAACAACCCATCTCCGCCCTAGAGGAATGTGAAACGGTGAATCATGGTGAAACAATAGAAATACTCCATAACAGAGATAGTACCCTACTCCAGACTCATGAATTCCTGGGCTCGATCAGTCCTCAAAGTCTCCGGATAGAAGTAGTCATAAAAGACGCACTAAATTTCCTCCACTGCCATAACCTGTTGATGACCCGCCTGTGAGATCATGTCCCAAAAACTCTTCATGGAGTCTCATAACATGTAGGTAGAGAGAATGACCCACCTTTCTGAAGGTGTCTTCAGATTCTCAATGATATTCAGCATGGATTCTAGCAATGAAAATCAAGCCTAAGGTCCTCCATCCCATGAGAAGTTTGGAGGATGCTGGTGTTAGAAAAGCCACGTCAAGTCTTCAATAGATGAGGCGGGAGGTGGTTCTTCCAATAAGGTATGCATCAACCTCATAAATCCTTCCCTAAACTGTGCATCAGCGCCTGTAACTGGTATCACTGTTGGTTGAAAGGCTAGAACAACAAGAGGATCTGTAGGAATCCCTTGATCAACCATATCTGGCGTCTGATCACAACCATGCAACTGATGGACAAGCGGAGGACGTCTCGATGGCATGAATCTATATGGTCAAACACACACCTTATATTTAAGATAAATGAGGACTGAAACTAGAAGGATAATAAAGGAACATGAGAAGAGAAGCATTTATTTATTGCAAAACATGACTACACAGCGTGTTTCCTTAAGTCAGTCATAGGGGCGTGTACTTATACTTTAACAGGTCGTGTAACACCCCAAACACACCGTGTGTTATCCCAAACACATGGCATGTACTTGAAAATTTCCATATTTTCCTCTTTTTCTCAAAAAATTTCAACAAAAAGACAAACATACCTGAAAAGATGATCCGGGTTCATAAAAATATATCTTAATATTTATAATCCAAGGAGGTTACTAAAAGGGTTATATAATCTAGCTCAATACTTTTAATATTATTGGATTATTCCACCATATTTAACACAGGAGAACTCCTAAAGGAAAATTTTATCCTAATCTTTATTTATATCAAACCTTTAAACAATGTTTTATAATACTCTAGTATTGAGAGATTTCATATCCCATCTTTTTATAATTCCCACAATTTATGGATACCTCTAAAGGATATATTATTTTGACTACTTCTCCGTGATTTTGATCAAATTATTGTTTAAGGATTTAAAAATTCCTATAAATTGGTGTAAGGTATATAGTTCATATTTTTAATTTATATTCATTCTAAGAGAATAAATTTTTTTTGGCTTCTTTGAATTTTCATTTTGTATAAAGACTACATTTTAGATGTTAAATATACTTCTGAAACCAATAAAATCTAATATTTTTTACTATATATATATCATAGAATCTATATTATCCATATATTCAAACCATTTTATGTATTTTAATTATTGAACATTTAATATTTTAAAACATTATAGATGTTGTATTTACTTGAAATTCCTTAGTGTCAATTAAATCATTATATGTTGTTAGTTTTTGGAGTCCAAACAATCTAATTAGATTAAATACATGATATTAAAACTTTTTTAATATCATAAAAAATTAGATTACAACCATATGGAATGGTTTAGTCAAAACCACTATAGGTTGTGGTCTAAGATAATATTTAGAGTATTTATTTTATATTATTTTGTTTTAGAGGAAAGTGTTAGTTGTGAGATCATATGTAAACTGTATGCACCATACCTGTTTGGTCACCAGTTTTAATGAATAAAATTTAATCCATGAACAATAAATATAGGGAAGGTTGGAGTATCATATAATTGTATCCATGAAAAAATTTATAATAATGATAACAAAGAATAATGAAGCTAAAATTACACAACCATTAATATAAAATATTACTAGGCTATGAACTAAAAATTTTGATGCTTGGGTTTTGAATTAACATACCATAATATTGAAAGAATGTGTAGGTAGTTTTAGTAGTTATGTATCTATAGACATTGATAGATGGGAAACACAAAATTTATGAAAATAATTAATTAAAAATTGGGGTCAACCCATTAAATATGATTTTATATGTATCTAATCTCATAGATTTGGATTGATGAGTAATCAAATACTAAACCTGAGCTAGGGTAATCATGTAGTAGGAGGGTAGGGAGATACATAATCCAAAAAATAATTTAAAGAAAATTGAATTGTTACCCCCTTATTGGAATGTGGATTAACACACATACACACCCCTGAACTCTACATATCAGGATGATTTCTATTTTTTTTGGATAATTGGATTGTCACAAACATCATTGAGGGGTATAAGTTTATATTAATCATAGACTCTATATCCCTTGGATTTGGAATATAAATTATTCATCCAATATAAAAAAAAAGACACAGTAATGCCTACATTAATATCAATGATCTGGGGACACTAAGTCATGTAATTTAACGAAAAAATTGTTTCACTGATAAGGTATAGTAGATAATGGATATTTGTATCGAAGAAGATTAATTGAATGACACTATTGATCAAAAATATTTGTTGAATTAACATTCCAATCATTCTTCCCTATACATGTAAATAAAACTAACATATATAGAGTTGTTTTTGTGTAGACTTCATAAGATACAAGAAAAAAATTATATTTCTTTATGATACATCATTGCACATTCATAAATGGGGCGGGGTAGAGTTTAGGACACCACCGGTATAGTAGAATCCATTTTCAGAGCATTTGAAATGGCAAGAAGTAACGATAGTATAATATTTGGGAATTTGGTTAACCCCCACTAAATCTGAATCTATGTAAAAATTGAGAACACTATAATAGAATTTTATATAGAAAAAACATGGTGGAAGATTTTCCATGAATATTCACATTATCAAATATATCTTAAAATCATTACTTTTACTTCAGTTAAAACAAATAATTTAACATTGTACCCTTTATTCATGGAGTGAAAACCTTTTCAAAATAAACCATAACACCCACAATAAAATAGGAGGGAGTGGATCCATTTTATATCACATCTCAATCAGGTATTGGGATGGAGGCCCCAATAATTAGTGTCAAATTTATGGTGCATCATATATAATTTTAAATTAATATCATGGAAACTTCTATTCCTTAAGTTAGTCCCTCAATAATTGAAGATTTTCCCTAATAATTGACTAATAATGTCACAATCCATCCTAGGTTGACCATGAACTGGTCACCTGAGTCACCCTGTGGCATGGCTCGAAGGGCGACCATGATCCCCACGGGCTGTCAACTACTGTCTGGTACTAAAAAATTAAAGTGAGAATGATTTGGCACAAAAATGAACGAAAAAATTATTTAAATAAAACTAAAAAATGCATATAATCTGTAACTACAGAAATAAGAAAAATTCGTGCAATAAAACATACCTCCAAGTTACCTCTTGGGTCACCAAAAGACATAGAACCACACTCACTGCAAGAGATATAAAAAACATGAACCATAAATTGAAAATCCAATTTAGGGGTGAGGACTGAAATGATAAGTATTAAATCACCATAGAATCTTATTATTTCCTTTCACAACATATTCTGTTAAGAGTAGTTTTAAAAAAATAGTAATAAATGTTTTTTCAATATTTTTTATTAAAAAAACCATAACATTTCCATTTTAAAATCCCACACCTTCCACCATCCATTTCCAAAATAGAAAACCATTTTTTTAAATAAAATCTAAACCAAAAGATACTAGGGTTGTTCTAAAACTAAAAAAATAGGGTAAAAAAATACTAAGTGCATAAAAATTATATCAAAAAAATTAATAAAGATACAATGTGGCATAAAAAATGACCACATGCGATCATAAACATCCCTAGAAGAACCGTAGGTGCACTCGGTTTAGAAACACATTTTGTAGTATGGTGAATCCCCCAAGTCGATTACCAATTGGATGCATTGTCCTATCCTCACTAGTGGAACAATCCTCATGGAATGTCTACGACTCCAGGTGGTTACCAAACCATTTATTCGGGACTTTTATGAAATTTTAACTCATTCATCTTGATGATTCCCACAAACCCATGTTGGTAGTAATACTGTGTAAGTAGGAGGCCCCCACTTGTGTGACTCACCTAACTGTTTTTCACCTTGCATACCCCCAAGATGTAAACCTGTTATACGATAACCCATAGTGGGAAATCCTAGATAGGTGATACCACTAATTGCATAGTATATACAATTATATCCCTTTATCAAAAGTTAAAACTGATCTATCACTTCATATATGCTCATAAATCCTTTCTTAAGAAATCAGTATTCCAATCATCAATCACACATTGAAAACCAAATTCTATTTCCATAACAAAATACTATTCCAATATGTCATTCCAATATATCCAAACCAAGAATATCATACAATTGTTCCAAATAATTTACAAAACAAAAAAATACCACATTCATTTTGGATGTCCAAACATTCCATTAAGCTAAACATTTACAATAACTCACACTAAAATCAAAATGAGAATACCCATTGAGATCCCATCTTAAATCATTTTTAGAAACCACACAAAGAACCCAACATTATTTAGAAAACAAGAACCATTTAGGAGGTAGGGGCAAAGAAAAATATGAGAAACATTTAGGGGAGAGAATATTATTTTTTGGTTCCACCCACATTTTATTGCACATCAATGTGGGATACTTATTCACCCAAGGTTGTGCCACATTTGATGACACAATAGAGTTACCAAGAAAAATTTTAGAGGCCATTTCTATGAACATCAATTTCAATTAAACCAATACAGTAATACTCCCAACACAAGGTCACTAATAATGTTCTAAAAACTAAAAGATCCATCCAAAAACATTTTACCTCATTTTATCAAGTATTAGAAATGCTTTCAAACCACCAAACTCACCCAAATAATAATCAAGATCATTTTATAAAATGTTCCCAAGACCAAAAATCACCACATGGTATCAATTTCATGTTTAGAAATGAATAATAATTTGCAAAATAATTTGATTAAATATAAAGATATGCATAATTAAATAGTCACCTTAAAAGTAATTATTTTCAAAATATATTACCATAAAATCACAATAATATAGTGTACATACGCAATATCCATGTGGGAATCACATAAAAATTTATTGAAACAAAATTTGGAATTAACCATACACCTTTAGCATTGACACAGATAAAAATATTCCAATAATTGCATCAAAAATATATTTAAAAACTCCTAAAAATTTAAGAGTAGTACAGAAGACCGATTAAGGGTATAATAAAATTGAAAATCGATTAAAAATTTATTAAAAGGATTCAATTATTAATGTAATGAATCTGAAAAGGAACCCATGGATTGTCCTAAATCAAAAATGGAGTGGACCAACCCGAGACACGTCGTTGCTTGACAAATTTATCAGTGACCACTCAAAACTGGCCCACAGAGACATACACACACACATATATATATATACATATATATGTAATCTAATGAAAATATTTAACGCACAATGAAGGAATATGTACATGGAGATAACTTATATATTATATACATACATACCTTAAGTACATGAGTGCGCTCCCCTAAAAAGATCTAAAACATACTGAAAAAAATATTCTGAACCATAAAGACCTTGTGACAAGGGTAACATATTTAATTTAAAATACCAAGACTCATAAATTACCAATTTACCAATTATAAATTATTCTCTAATGATGATTAAGGGAAAACTCACTCAAATGTGTTGGTGGAGAACAAAATCGAATCCATAAGCCTTTCCTCCGGTGGATGTTTTGGGAAGACACACCAAGGAGTCATGAGTGGCCAACCAAGAAACCTAACATCGACAGAAATAACAACAATTTGTTTTAACCCGACCTAGGGGTGGGTTAAGATGGAGAAAATAATTCAAAATTGAAAGAGAAAAGTACTTATTGCGGAGGTCACTGATGAGATGTTTCACGGCTGGAAAGGGTATTGGCTGTAGGGGAGGGGCACAACTAGAGTAGCTTGAAATGTATTAGGGCTCATAATGAATCCTCTCATCAGAGTATGAGGACATTGTTGGGAAGGGAAACATGATCAGGGATCCATCATTAGCGGATGGAGATGTGGAAAGAGGGGTGGTCGGATGGAGAACCAGTGAGGGAGGGGTTTGAAGGGGAGGTTACACATGTAAAAAGAGTGTAGGGTGGGTGGGTCGGTGTACTGTAGGATGAGAAACCAAAGGGGGTGTGTGGAATTGTCTAGGATTTCTCCCCCTCAAATAATCAAATAAAAAAACTCTACAATAATAATAATATTAATAATAATACATTATTAATAAATTATTTTTATAATTAATCAGTAATAAAATATTCTTATTAATATACCATTTTTATACATAATGATAATGAAACAGTAATAAAAATTATATTCTATTTGTGTCATATTTTTTCATTAAATAAATAAATAAATAAGTATATACAAATTGGGTATCTGAATGATCAACTGGGAGGACAACACTATTGCCGGTAACCATACAGTGCCCGTGCACTTGACCAAAACCCAACAAAATAAACATTCTCAAAAACATTTAAATGGAACACAACCCAGACCTCAATCTAATTAAATGAGTCCTTAAAATAAAAGAATAAAATGTTTTTTAAATGTCGGGGTGTTACAATTACCCCCACCATAGAATATTTCTGGCCCCAAAAATTCACCAAGCCCAAAGATAAACAAATCTCAAATTCATGCCCAGTAAAAACCGATGGAAGCCGAGAACCATGGGGTGACATTTCACTCCACAAGTCATACCCGAACAACCCAAAATAAAACACAAAAAAGAGAAAATTTGAGAAAAAATGTTTTCTCCTCTCCACAATGACTAAACTAGAACATATATTTAAAACCTAAACAGACCAACTTGGGGAGGGGGTCAACGTAGTAACATCCAATCGATCCAAACCTCTCAATACAATGAGAGAGTATAAAAACAGAAAGGAACATTAAGCAAAGAGAAAACACGACCCCATTAAAACAATCTAATTTTCCTCAAGCACAAACATCTCTAAATCATTACCACTAAATTATATCCAACCCATATAAGTCCAAAAACACATTAAAGAAACGAGAAATTATAAAAGTGACACTTTATAAAATGGGACTATCTGGATTAAATAGAACATTTTCATCATAATATCCCACAAAAATGATTGAATTACATTATCTAAAAACCTATAAATTAGAAAATAAGAACAAAAAGGCTTTAACTGTTCCAATCCCAATATAGTACACAAAACCCGGACAAAATATTCACACCCCACGCAACTCATGACTATAGACGAGCTTTACCCAGAAACCTGTGGATAGGGATCTGATGGATAATGCATTTCCCACCTCATAGTCAGGAAATGGAATTCCCTAATCATAACTCCTTCCAAGAACAATTATTCCTATAGTTGGTAATGAGAAAGGTTTCATGACGCCATTCCCATACCTACATCATGAGTCTTGATATTCCTAATCTCAAACTACCAAACACCCCAAATAACAAGGGATTCCTTTGATACCATTGTTTCATGAACCGAACCTGGTCAACCATGAACTGGTCACCTGAGATAGCCCACCACAAGTCCTGAAAGGCATTCCCAATCCCTATGGTCTAGAAACTACTGTCAGGCTTCAGAAATTATAATGTGGTAATGATTTAGTCAATAAATGAAAGAAACAATATAAATAAATAAATAGAAACTAAACACCATAGCTTATAATGGAAATAATATATAGTGGAAAGGCCAAAAGTACCTACAAATTACCTCTTGGTTCACCACCTAACACCAAACCTTGCTCACTACAAGAGAGATCCATACTGGGAACTAAAACATTAATGATAGAGTATGGGTGATCACTGAAATGATCAGTAGGAAATCACCATAGAATACAATTATTTCTTTTCCCAACACATTAAAATAACACTTTTTTGAAAAAATTGTAATATAAATAATTTTTTCACAATATATAATAAAAAAACATAGATTTCCATTTTTTAAATCCAAGACACTCCATCTTCACCTTCAAAAACAAACATCCATTTTATAAATAAATCCAAAACCAAAGGATTCAAGGGTGGTGTTGAAAATAAAAAAAATCATAAATAGAATACTATGTGATGAAAAATACAAACAAGAAAATAAAAAAATTATCCATGATGATTAAATAATAACCATGGGTTATCCTTAACATCTCGATAAGACCTCTGGACATACTATATTTGGAACCACCTGTCGGTGTATGGTGAATCCCCTATGAAAATAACCAAATGTAAGCTCTATCCAAGCCTCACTACTGTAACAACACTCCTACCCTGTATACAACTCTAGGAGGGTACCAAACTGTCTAATCAAGGATGGTAAAAAACCATAACTCGATTACCTAAAATATTCCTAGTAACCAATGGTGGTAGTAATATCGTGTAAGTAGGAGGCCCCCACATGTGTGTCTCACCTTACATGTCATCACCACACATGCCTTCCACAAACATGGACACCACCTATACAATAACCCAAAAGGGAAATACTTGATTGGGGTGACCACAATATCAATTTAAAAATATATACATAATTCTATTGAATATTCCAACCTGGATGTCAATTCACATAAGCTCATAAATCATCTGTTAAAAATATGAATATTCCAATAAGATATTACACTTTCAATACCAAATTTCATTTCCATTACAACATAAGGTCTCTCTCGGGCCTTTAAATACCTTCAAACCCATTATATCGTTAAAGACATCCAATGAATTTTAAAATCACTAATTATCACTTTAATTTATCATGTCCAAACATACCCTTATGCTAAACTTTTTCCAAAATACACACAAAGATCCAAACATGATACCCTCTATGATTCCATCTGAAACCATTTTTAGAAACCCCACAAATGACCCAACATCATTTCAAAACAATAAACATATAGTAAAATGGTGGTAATAAACATATGTGAAACTTTTAGGGTAATGAAGTGTATTTCATGGTTCCATCCTCAATTGAAGACACATCCATGTGTGAACCTTGTACACACATGGATATAATTCATCTTAGGGCACACTATAGTGGCCCAGAAATCATTTAGACACTAATTCTAGGAATTTCACTAACCATAATAAAATAATTTATCTTCAAAAAATAATGGTCGCTAATAATGATTTAAAAACCAAAAGAACATTCCAAATACATTTTTCCACATCTTCTCATGTACTAAAGAGGCCTCCAAACCACAAAAAAACCCAAATACAAATCATTATCATGTTAAAAAATGACTAAAAGACCAAAAATCATAAAAGGTTTTCAATTTTACATTTATAAATGAATAGGCATGGTATAAAATACAAATAGTGCATATACACATTTTCATCATAAATGTTTAACCCTAAATGTTATTTTTGTAAAATTATATTACCATAAAAACACCACAGTATAGTATCCATAAGAATTATCAATGTTTGAATCACATATAAAAAGTTCATTGAAATAAATTTGGCATTAATAAAACACCATTATAATTGAAGTAGATAATCATGTTCAATGTATTGAATGAAAAATATGTTTCAAAAATAGTAGTTATTTAAAAAAACTGTAGATGACCAATTATGTGAATAATAAATATATGAATTGATTAAAAAATAATTGGAAGGATTAAATTTTCAATGAAATGTGTCAAAATGGAAAAACATGGATTCCCTTACCTTATCAATGTAGAGGACTCAGCCGAGACACTTTGACGCATGTTTAATTTGGCGGTGACTACTTGAAACTGAACCACAGTCTCACTCCCCTAGCTATTTATATATATCTTTAATCCAATGCACGTATTCCCCACGACATGAGGGAATATGTATATAAAGGACATATATATATTATATATATACAAACCTTAATTATATTCATTCATGACCTTAAACACATCCCAAAATAACTCTAACAAATATCAGGAACCATAAAAAACACACAACAAGTTATACACACTTAATAAAAAATACCAGGACTCATCAATTACGAATCCCCAAGTCATTAATTATGTGAAAATGATGAATAAGGGATGAACTCTCCATTAAACATTCGTGGTGAACCAAATCAAATCCATCCACCTTGCCTTCAGCGGCGGATGCCAGATTATACACCATGGAGTCCTGAGAGTCTTTCGAACCATCCTAAAATCAAGGTAATAAGAAAATTTTATATTAACTCATAACTAGGGTTTGTAAAAGATGGGGAAAACCCTAAAACATGAAAGAGAAAAATGCTGGAGGTGAAGGGGAACAACAATGGGGATTACATCCAGAAATGATGCTGTTAATGGGGGAGGGGCATAGTTTGAGTATATCACACTAGAAAAGGGAACACGCCGGAGCAGTGCGCTAGAGCAGGGGGTCACTACCGGTAAAGGAAACATGGGTAGAGGTTCGTCTTTAGTATAGGGACATGCAGTTGAAGCAGAGGTTGGCATGAGCCCTAGTGAGGCTGTCACACGCACATAGGAGAAGCAGGGTGGGGGTCAGTGCGCTGTAGGTCGAGTGGTCGAATGGGGGGGGGGGGCATATAGGGTTTCTCCCCCATCAAAAAATCAATTAAAAGTTAAAAAACTTGATAATAAAATAATAATGCGTTATTAAAACATTCGTATTATAATAAAACATTGATAAAAGATTATTATTAATAACAAATTATTACTATAAATGAAAATTAAAAATAAATAAAACAAACATTCTCTTTAAATCATAATTGTCATAAAATTTTATCTATTTAAAAAAATTGCTGTATGTACGATCACCTGGTTTCACCACATGGTTCCTACTAATCAAACAGTGCACGTGCACCAGACTAGAACCCACAAAAATAACAACTCTAAAAAATTAAACTATAAGTCAACTTAAACCTTGTAGATACAAGATGAATAAAATAAATAATAGAATAAAATAGTTTCTAAAAGATGGGGTGTGACAAATACGACTCTTTGGATTGGGTGGATTACTCAACAAAAAAGGAAAAAATGTCACTGGTTTATATGCCTATTGTACCCATATACCATTTGGGAAATATTCCAATCATTTCATTTATATGTAATATATAAATTTTAGTTAGTTCATGATGAATGTCTAATGGTAGGTTTAGTAGAGGATGTCAAAATAAATGAAACCGAAAATAGATTATAGTAGTTTGAAATAGAAACATCCATCTATCAGAAATGAAAACCCTGAATGTTTTCACTCATAAATTAGTATCCCATTAGTCTTATCTAGGAGTATTTTTCCCATTTATCACTTGAACTTATATATTCTATTTCTGATACCAAACATATCCGGACATAACTATAAATAAATATAGGATGTGTTATTCATGTCCAAGAGTTCATAATTTCTACACCTATATTAGTATAATCCTATACCTCATAGGATATTATGCTAGAGACTACCATTCCAGATTCACTAAGGGTTTTTTCCAGAACATCCTAAGATAAATATATGAAGGTAATTTTTTTAAAGAACCAACAGATGATGTTGTAGTGGTGTGGTAGGATACTATTGTATGCGATGGTATTAATCAGTAGTAATCTTTTTTAATTCCTGATATTCAAAACCTAATCCATTTATTTTTCACCAATTTCAATGTAACCATTGATTATTTATAATAATGTTCATGAAATTTTAATTTAAATTTCACATTAAATATAGATAAAGGGGGACGTTTATATTCTGTCACAGGTTTCTCAGACATCTATTTATTTATATTATACGATAATTTAAATTCCCTTTAAGAACATAAGTATAATAATATATACCAATTCTTATAATATATTATGATTACTATATAATATAAATTTTAGTGGAGTTTGAATCATATCATACAATCCGATTTTGAATAATTTGGTCAATCATTTCATAATATTCGTCACCAATTCATTACCTTCGGATACCGTGGACCTAATTTCTAAAAAATACATGTTGTATTCAATGATATAGTTAATGAGGGGGGTTATCAGAGATATTTGAACACTATATTACTATAATAGAGTCTTCATTACATTTGTTATTGCTATAAGGTTCAGTGCATTAGGAATAATCTCTCAATATAGTGGTTGTGATTGATAATCAAACTTGGTATAAAAATAGATGGATATTGAAAGTAAAATATATCATGAATTATAAA
Organism: Viscum album; assembly: GCA_963277665.1. Classification (NCBI taxonomy): domain Eukaryota; kingdom Viridiplantae; phylum Streptophyta; class Magnoliopsida; order Santalales; family Viscaceae; genus Viscum; species Viscum album. The sequence goes on from OY728134.1 coordinate 286,645,080, forward strand.
TTATTAAATAAGAATTGAAAATAAATCTAAAAAAAGTAGATAATTCCTAGAAAAAAAAGAAGTGAATTCATTAAAATAGTGGAGGAATTGTGTTCAATCACAAAATATGATACTAAAAGATTGACAAAACATTAGCAAGCCATTGAGAATTAAATGAAATCAATGGCTCAACAATCAATGTAAAATGAACATTCATTTTTTATTCTTTATACTGACCTATACTTTCCATCCATATTTAAAATAATCAACAATATATTATTCATTTTAAATGATCCATCCTCCCAAATTAGTTGATGAAATAAAAATTTCTTGAATTTTTTTCAAATATCTATGTAACATAGCCTTATTAGAGAGTGATTGAATTGATACATAATATAATTAACTAATTTTTAATAAAATAAAAAAATTTAACCCTAAATATAATTTAGTCTTTGATTATTTTTATTTTTAAAAAAAATGGTGATATAATTATAATTTAAACCCTTTTTAACATGAAAGGGTACCAGATTTTGTAAATCAGGGTTTAAAATTTTTTATTCCATAATAAAGGGATTTTATTAATTGATTATATTATATAAAATGTTCTATTAGATGGTTATAGGTGTATTTTTTATGTTGTTCATGTGATTTCATCATAGTCCAATGTTATCAGATTAGGTAACAAAAAGGAAAGTAGTATGATTTCCTCCTAAACTTGTTCTCTTTCACAGCTATAAATAGTTTATATATATAGCACATGTTATGTCATAATGATCCTAGATTAATCAATTTACATATAGGAATATGGTAGACTCATGACATATGAAATAATTAAGGTTATTTAATACGAATAAAACAATGGTCAAGAATGTTTTAAATAACATAAAAATAAATTATTACACATCTTCTAAAAATTATAATAACCATTGTATGAGAAAAAGGAAAAGGTGTAATTTTTTTTTAAATTCATATATTTTGAAATAATATACTTAAATTTTAATAGTGATAAGAGTTATCCCCTAAAATATTTGTTTCTGTTTAATTTATGCTCTTGTTTTTTCCCAATAAATGAAATGATTTGGCTTAGAAAAGGGAGAACTAAATTTTTCTCTAGCATCCATTGATATATTTTGACCTGAAAATATTTTTGGTCTTCTTGAATATATTTTAAGTTATTATAATTCGGAACAAAATTACGTGTATAATGTTTAAGGGCATGCATATTTGACTAGTGATTTCTAATGTTTAATTTCTTACTACTTTAACTGAAGGTGGATGATGATTAAGGTCATACATCTTTTTAAAAAATATGTCTCCCTATTTAAATTCATAGACCATGAACTAAAATATTTGGTTTTTTTTATAAACAACATAACTGATACCCTAATAAGAATGGATAATTAAATTCTGATTTAAGTAAAAATGATATAACACAAAAATAAAATAAAGGGGAACACATCCTTTGAAATAGATCTAAAATTTTCATAGATATATTAATGTAGTGACCATGAGTCGTATTTTAAAGGGGTTAATTATTAGTCCCATGATTTTATGTATTATTCATTGTTTTACTATATTGTTTCTAATGAAGTAATGTATAAGGCATAATGATTGACGGCATAATTTTTATGATATTCTCCTCTCTGAGATTTTGGCCTAAAATTTTAATTTATTTTTAATTTTATTGATTAAATTCCCAGGTAAAATGACAAAACTACATTTATAAACATTAGTTATATATTACATGGACCAATGGGTGGATAATATTTATTTTTGTAGAGTTTTTCCCAAGAGGAGATCACATATCTGACCAAAGGGTGAAAATGAACCAATATGAATTATAAACACATTGAAATTAATGACAATTTCAAATGAGTAATCCTTTGTGTAGTTTATGGTTATAAAAATGATATATTTTGAGTATCTAAATTTTCATTCATCATTGTACCAAATGTGTCTATAGTTAATTTTTATATATCATTGACTGATGGTGGATTAAATTTATAAATGTATATTTTTACTAATGAATCATAGTTTAAATTCATCAATATTTGATCCAAAAGTGTTTTATGGTTTCTTTCCCCAACCTAATAAAATCTATAATATTGTGAATGGTGAATAAAATACTTGAATAAGATGTCTTTCCATTATAATAGGGACTAAGTGTAAACCAAAAAGACGTATTAAAACTAAATTAGTTTTTAATTATTTAAACATTTTCAAATTTAATGATGTGATTATTATCATGGGTTATTTGAATTTGGTATTGTGTAATGATAATTCATTGATTATGAAAACCAATGTAAATGTTTTAATGATGGGTATATTATGATAATATAAAAAAATTATACCGAGAATGATCATTGAACATGTGTTAATAATGGGATCCAACATAACATTATCAATTTTGTATGGGAGTAGATAATATTATCCCAATGAAAAATATATGCAATCAGATTAGTATATAAGGGACATATTTATGGTATTTGTGTGTGTCATCGCCATACCAAAGGGTTCAATTGAGATCAGATGTATTAATTACCAAAAACCATTAATTTTTTATGGTAATTAAAATTTTTAATATATGTAGTGTTGTATATGACATGGATTTAATAATATATATATGGAATGTTATATATTCAGGCTGATCAAATGGATTTGGAAAGAATATCTAAAAATATATGGAAGTATATGATAGGTTATATTTATGACTTGAATAGGATATTTGATACATTTATGTACTTTGTAGGGGGAAAACTAGCCACACATAATTATGTAAATTATAAGAAATAAATTTATGTAAATATAGTGGGAGAGACCCATAGTGAATTTTATAGTAAGAAACAGGGTGGACTAAATAACGTGGAAAAGGAAATGAGTTAGAATCATGTGATTGGGCGTAGTATGAATGATTTGGTTATAGTTACGTTTCATTAGATTGAACTAATGGTGTTTGTAACCCATCAATAATTGATTGGAATATACATTAGGATGTTTTGAATGAAGGATATGATGGACATAGGGTTTTTATATGGAGATAGGAGATGATATCCTTGAATAACTATGTATCATGTGTTAATATAATTCAATTCAATTTTAGTTTATGAAATAAAGATTCATGTGAACTCTTTATAATCATAGATATCTATGTTTGAGGTGGGGTATACCATAATACATGGATGGTATGTTAAAAATTATGTGAATTACTACAACCTAAAGATAAAAGGGGGAATTGGGTATTTAATGAAAAATAAATTTGTGGATGGAATCCGAATAGGAGATCTAGGACTCGATATGTTTCTTTCATTAAATCAAATCATGAAACGTTAATATAGTTATATAAATGTCAATGTTATAGGATAATTTAATAATTACATAACATGAATGAATTAATAATCCGCCAACACTATAAGAATTTCGATGTGAATTAACGGGATCAATATGTCATTAAATGGCATTGGGGAAACCAAGAAAATATATATGGGACCATGTATTAAGATGATTTAAATAGAAAATTGGATGGAAATTGAATTTTTTTTGTTAGAATATGGAAAATAGAACAATGTATTATATTATACCCCATGTTAAAAAGTTTTAATACATACATAGTCCAATAAAATGGGTTATTTATGTTATCAAATACCATAACAAATGGGGATATATGAGAGATCTATACAACAACCCCGACTCTAGTAACCTAAATTCGATGATTACTCATTACATTGGTATAAGATATATGGATCTAACAACCCAAGATTGATGAGTTTATCATTTTGTTAAGACCAATAATCATTTAATTGTTTTTTAAGAAGAAGAATGATTTTCATGAGGAATGATTTATTATGTACAATATTTTATTTTAAGTCATAAATCAATTGAAAAGACTAAGCATTCCTTATTATGTCTCCAAAAATATTTTTTGTAGAAATAAATATGTGATAATTCCATAAAATGTGAATGAATATATTCCAACTAACAAGGTCCAATGAATCAATTTGAAAAAAATAGGTTCAATAGAATTAAGTGATCAGATGAGACTGGTTATAAATTTTTTCATATTTTCATTCATAGTTTAATTATACAAGAGATGTTTGATAATGTGAAATTACAAAAATATTTATTTATATTAAATTTAATAATCATTATTTTAATATTATGGGATTAATTACTCATTCTAATATTTTTTAAAGGAATAAGTTAGTGTGACTTTTAGATATAATCCTATTAGATAAATGTTTCTGAAAAAACGAAACCAAAATTGAGTTTAGTGGATTGATCCTATCTAGAAAAATTATTCTGAAAGCATCCCATCTGATGGAGATAGTTTGCAGAATCATAAGATAGAGTTTTCCAAAAATAGGGATTGGATGTATGATTTTGAGGGAGTTCATGTTACACAGGCTTTTGATTGATCATACAACGGTTTAAAAATGAATCAATAAAATAATGGAAACATAAAATGTTCATTATATGTAGATATTATTGTGGAAGATCCATGTGGATGGAATTATGTATAATGAAATAGATTGAAGTATAAAATGTGAATAATGGATTTGAGATCATTAAACATATATTATTTCTAATGTCCTGATACAGGAGAAACTAAAAAGTTTCCTCGAGACCATTTACCACATGGAATCCTGTGCACCTCCATATATGCCAGTGGCTGTTGACTAGTATCAATGTTCTAAATAACGTATGGTGTCGAGACTATAACCTCATGATCATAGTATCATAGTAGTACATTGTAACAGCCCGAGATTTTATGAAAAATGTTCCTTTTAATTTTATTTCTGTCTTGTGTTATACGCTACACCAAAAGGAGCTTGCACAACATGCATCCTTGACTTGCCTTGCATTACACGCAATCACAACCTTCCTCGATAGCGTGTGTGGTACGTAATCCTGAGTTTCACGAAACAATGATATGCTATTAAAATATTATTAAAACTAGCCGTTATGAATAGTAATTACCACTTTTTAAATTTTTGAAATTTTAACTCTCAAAATGGACTTCATTTTTGGATTCGGAGTATCGAATTTAGCCTAAGGTGAAATTTTGGTACTTTTCGGATAACTTTCATATTCTGATGAATAGTGAAAATTACTAAATTATAATTAAAAACAACTTTTTTAATCGAAATAATTAATAGTGATAAATCATTAATTTGAGTGGTTTTAAAGTATATTTATAATATATTTTTACAATTTAATACAATGTTGGTCATTGGATGTAATTTCACATTTAAACTAGACATAAACAAGTGTCAATCTTTTGATAGATATTGTTTCTCAAAAACACGCTATTTGTTTTAACAGCGGGATTTAATTATAAAATTAATTAATGAAACTTTTATGTTATGAATTTGGTAAAATAGACTTCATTTTTGAATTCGGAATATGAAATATAGCTTGGGATGAAATTTTGGCATTGTTCTGAAAAACATCAATTTTTGATGAATAGTGAAACTACTAAGTGGTAGGTTAAAAACTGAATTTTGCATAAAACTGAATTTTACCGCTTCTGTGAATGGAATTTCGAAAATCCGAGAGACACGGTTAATATCAAGGACTAAAATGTGGTTCAATGAGATGAAAATAATTTTTTGGTGAATAGTAACTTTTTACTTTTTTTTACCACGGTTAATAGTAAATAGGGTAACTAAGGGTAAATATGATATTAATATTACCCTAACACATGTCCTAATTCTATTGGACAAGTGTAATTCGACCAAAAACAAACTTAGGAATAAAATATGACTATTTAGGACCACTTGGATTAGATTAGGACATTTATTATTAATTTATTTAAAGAAGGGTTAAAATAGTTAAAATCAATGTTTAATAAGTAAATCATTTTTAATATGGGGTTATAAATAAGATAAATTCGATTGTAAATATTCATTAGAAAGATACAAAGATTTCCTACATGATAGTATTTTATTTGTAATTTTTAGACATAAAATAATTTAATTTATTTATGACACAACGATGATGCAGTAATTATCTTATTAATGAAATATTGACATAATTGATGTTATAAACACCAAAATAAATGTAATTTGAGATTTTTTATGAATTCCACTAATTTTCTAGGTTACTATGATATATTAATGTTGATTTAATTAACTTGCTTCGAACATTTAATTCTGTTATGACTTTCACAAAAATCATATATCAAATAGTGTCAAAATTGACACAAAATAGTTTTTAAATCAAATATTATATTATTAATTGTTATTTTATTCCTAAAAATCTTAGGTTCGGCCAAATGACTTAAATAAGGATATATATATTAATAATAAACAATTTGGGGTTCGTTTGGCATGTTATAGTAAGTGTATTAACCATATTGTGAAAGAAAACAAAAAGACACGGTAAAAGTTAAATTATTTAACTTGGAGTTAAATCTAATTGATAAGGTTACAATAATATCCTAAACTTGTCTAAATTCTATTGGTTGATAGGATTTCGACCCATCCCCACCTTAGCTTCGAAATAAGACCATTTGGAACCATTATAAACCGATTTTGACTTTAATATAAAATAATATTTTGAGATATTCCTAAGGTGCCCCTCTCCTCCCCTATAAAAGGACACCTCCTCCCCCTCCTCCTCACACCAATTTGAGCACTCAAGCTCGGCCAAACCATGCCAAAATCTCTTCTCCACTTCCCTAGAAACATCCTAGAGGTTCTGGTCTTCCTCAAAGACCAATTTTAGTGCCCTAAGAGGAGGTCTCAAAGAGGCGCTTCAAAGAAGAGGTAATTACCGTTACCAATTCTTTCATCTTTATTTATTCTTCCACTTCTTCTTCTTAGGTTGTTTCATTATGAAGTAATAACATCAGTATCACTAATATACTGATATGTTATTATATCTATGAAATAACCCTATTTCACCATCTATCCATCCTACGGAAAAAGAAATCACCGCGCGTGCGTACGTACGGAATACCGTCTCCACGCCGTGGTGTAATCTATTTTCCACCACCACCTTACATGGATGGGTATAATGGTGTAAAGAATAACTATACATAGTTATTACAACATCATATTGATTCTGATATATTGTATAATCCACTCCAATTCAATTCAATATTTATAGAAATGATATCATCGCTCGTGCGTACGTACGGACTACCGTCTCCACGACGCGATGAGATTCATTCTCCATGTTAACCATTTAAGAATGATTATAATGTATATATAAGAAATAATAATGAAATATATGACATTATAAAGCTACTGGATTTATGTATATATATACATATGAATGTCATCTACTTAATTCCATTCAAGACAATAAGGAAAGAAAAACAGCGTTCATGCGTACGTACGGACTACCGTCTCCATGAACGGTGTTTTTCATTTCATTTAAATATCTATTATATATATATATATACTGAATATATATGATATATAAATCATATTTTATATTCTGTAAGTAATTAAATCATGATATAAGTAATAATAATGTCAAGAACAACAAGTCAAAACACCTACGATAAATGAAATGATTTTTACCCAAAACGTTCTTTAACATGGAATTTACAAAAGAACGGGTAATATAATGTCATAAGTGAACCATATATGATATCATAACAATGAATATGATTCTGTAATAAGTCAATAACATGATTTAAATCATTATACAGGAGGTTCGGACACTTACAAAGCAAGTCGGACCTAAGGTAAGGGAAATATCACAATCTCATTTTTATCCGAGATTGTTTATTCGTAAGTATTTACTGGGGTGTATTTTATCATCCACATCAATGTTTACTCAATATGTAATATTATTTCCATCCACCTAAAATTGTTTAAATCCATTTTTACCCTTCGGTGAGTTTTTAGTAATACGTATGAAAGGAATCTTTTGTCGTTTTTCGTACGAGGTACTTTTTGACTTTTCCGACAAAAGTACGAAGAATGTTTTTTTTAACTTATACGGCACGAACGGATTTCTACTGTTTTATAAAGCCTTATTTTCATGAAGCATCCTCTAAAAGATTTCATGACTATTTTCAATAAAATCTCTTTCTTTTAAAATTGCATGATGTTTTTTGAAAAGAAATTGATTTTGAAGAAGAAAGGATATTTTCCTCAAGAATTCAATTCAAGTGTTTTATCAAAATTATTTTCCATCTAAGATAATAAAGGGTTCTGTTTCTATCCATATTTTTACATTGATTTGACTATGTTGTGATGAAATTATGTTTATGAATTCCTTTATCTTATAAGAATGTTTTTATGATGTCATGTTGTTTAAGAATCCCATTTTTATTACATGGGTTATTCAATGATGTATGATTTATCATTTTGTGGCACACATAAGAAAGGATTCATTAAGAGATGGGTGGGACCTATATCTCCCTCCAATGCATTGGGTAAATATTTTATATCTCATGAGATAGACATGGCTGGAATGGTAGGTTATACCGGTTCAGTGAAACAGGACTGAAACGAGGATTACTCGATTCAGAAAGGGACTTTGTCCACTAAGATAGTCTTGGCATTGAGTCTTGACTAACAAGAAATGATTCTCTATGATTATGTGTGTATGCCACAAAGTTTCATGTTTTAAGTTATGATTATTGGGATTACATTTCACTTCTATTATTTATCCCATGTTATGATATTATGAGGTTTTTTGCAGGTTAAGATTTCCAAAAGCTATGTTCTATTATATATGATGTGATTGATATTTCTTTTGTTTACCCTTACTGAGCATTTGAGCTCACCCATTTATGTTTTCTTTTCCCCAGGATATAAAGAATGGTTTTAGGTAAAAAAAAGGGATGACCTTTATGGGAGATATTGAAGAACTTTCACCACGATTAGAAGATTACGTTCCAAGTTTCCAAAGACACTAAACTATTACGATCCTTTAGTGTGTGTTTTTGTTATGTACTAAGTATTCCACAAATGTAATGTAATGTCCATGTACGTTAGGCTTCGGGTCATTATAGTTGGTATCAGAGGCAAAGGAGGTAGGAATGTATCCGATCCTTGGGAACTCTCACATGTGAGCGTTGGACGAAGCATGGCTCTCCGCCCAAGGGCTTCATGAGGAAATGGCTGCCACTAGGGATGGTGGTGTGTCCCGCCCAGGGGGTGTAGCCGCCCATGGAGTGCCCTGATAGGTATCAACTATAGTCCACTGGAATTAATTCCAGACCATTATAGTTGGTATCAGAGGAAAGGTTTAGTCAACCTTTGGAAACTAGGATGCGAGAACTTTAGTGAGATCCCTAGAGATATTTATAAGGTGTGTCTAGGGATGTCCCTAAGGATAAGTATACGTATGGGATACAGTCCTATAACTACGGTAACGATCTTAGAATTTAACCTAAGAAGTTAGATATTGATGATACTCCCCCTTTATTATGATTTTTTCATCTAACACTATTCTGTTTGGGTTTTAGAAAATGGCTGGAAACAAGATGATTCACGATAATGGAGGATATGATGGACAATGGAATGATATTCTTCATGAGCAACCAAATGAAATGGGATTTGGAAGTCCAAAGATCATTATTATGCCGAATCAGCAATCTCATAATATGATCAATAAAGTAAAATTTGGTAAGTTTCCTGACTCGGCTAATAAGAGAAAGATGGAGTTCCATGATGATCATAGAGGAAAGAAAGTTCAATTTCCCCTATGTAAATCATGTGGGAAGAGGCATCAAGGAGAATGTTTCAAGGGAACTGGAAGATGCTTTGGGTGTGGAAAAGAAGGACACAAAGCAAGTAAGTGCAAAGGAAAAGGGTCGGTTAACACCATGGATGAGGATAATGGTATTGCTACGACATAAAAAATGGTTAAGTGTTTTAAATGTGGAATGTATGGGCATTATGCAAACAAATGCCCTAAGGGAAAGACTCATGAAGAGAATCAGTATGGTCATATGGGTAGTATTTATGTGGATGATGATGAAGAGACTACAAATGATATGTGAGATGAAAGAATTTTTGAAGCTCGGTCAATAGTTTGAGAATGTAGTGGAATGATTACATGTTTATCATGTGTAATTTTGGAATAAAGAGACATCTATGGATTGTTACACTGTTGTCTTTCCTTGTGTTTTGAAAGTGTATGATTAATGTTACCAGTATCCATGAAAGGTTATTCAGATATTTTTGGAATGTAGATGATATGCGCATAATGAAGGGATAAGGAGAAAATTAAATGTTTGATAGTATTCATGAGCTCATGATTGATATAAGGACTAAGTGATATCATGGTTTGAGTATATAGAATTTCGAGGATTTTGGTATGTGGAAAGTGTTAACTTTTAACTGCACTCATGTTTTCACTAAGGTATTCAAGAGAATACATGATTAAGGACTTTGAATGTTTGGAATGTGACCAACAAGACATATCTTATGATATGTGGGGGTCAACGACAGTATTAAATCTCTGGTAATCGATGTCACTATATTATGAGAGTGGACTGCAGTATTATGTATAAGCCTAATGATTAGACTGGATTATGTTGGACATAAGTTAGTATTGTTTAAGGATATAAGATTTTCGATATTATTGATGGGATGTTATAGTAACGTAGTTTTAGAAAAAGGGACAACCTGCAGGACGGGCGACAACCCATCGCTTCGGACAAGGCTGTAGGAATCGAACCCACAACCGAAGTACGACTGGCCTTTATCGCCTACCACTGGCCTACAAGAAGTCCCTGTTTAGTAGAAAATAGTTTTATTATATTAATGAGTATGATATATGAAGTATAAGTCCATTTTAGGAACCATATATGATTAATCTCACTAGAGATCGACTTATGCATATAATTTTTGCTAACCTTTTGTTTGAGACAGATGGAATGACCCGTCATTCTATCACATGATCTGCTAATAACAAATTAAACTTCATTTATTTAAGAGATGAAGTGGAAATTGTTCAAGGCACGAACAACAGTGAGATTGTACCAAAATAAAGTAAGTATTTATTCTAATTCAAATTTTCAACTTTAGGGAAATGATCTTGAAAACCAAAAATGTTGTCCTAGTGATCTTATACCTGATGAATCAGATGGTACCTTATATCATCACAAATCTATGGATTTGTGATTACTGGATTTTCCATAGCCATGTTCTCTACCACACTCCATCAGAACATGATCGTTAGATTTCTCTTCCATATCCATATTTTCACCTATGTGGAAACCCAATGATTAGTTTATTTGGGTAACCGTTACATTTCATACTTTTGTTTTTAAAGATTGGTTTTGATATTCCTTTTTACGATGTGGGTTTCTATTAAAGAAACTTTCGAATAGTAAACCATTTATAATCCCGACGAATTTCGAGGGCGAAATTCATTTTAAGGGGGGTAGAATGTAACAGCCCAAGATTTTATGAAAAATGTTCCTTTTAATTTTATTTCTGTCTTGTGTTATACGCTACACCAAAAGGAGCTTGCACAACATGAATCCTTGACTTGCCTTGCATTACACGCAATCACAACCTTCCTCGATAGCGTGTGTGGTACGTAATCCTGAGTTTCACGAAACAATGATATGCTATTAAAATATTATTAAAACTAGCCGTTATGAATAGTAATAACCACTTTTTAAATTTTTGAAATTTTAACTCTCAAAATGGACTTCATTTTTGGATTCGGAGTATCGAATTTAGCCTAAGGTGAAATTTTGGTACTTTTCGGATAACTTTCATATTCTGATGAATAGTGAAAATTACTAAATTATAATTAAAAACAACTTTTTTAATCGAAATAATTAATAGTGATAATTCATTAATTTGAGTGGTTTTAAAGTATATTTAGAATATATTTTTACAATTTAATACAATGTTGGTCATTGGATGTAATTTCACATTTAAACTAGACATAAACAAGTGTCAATCTTTTGATAGATATTGTTTCTCAAAAACACGCTATTTGTTTTAACAGCGGGATTTAATTATAAAATTAATTAATGAAACTTTTATGTTATGAATTTGGTAAAATAGACTTCATTTTTGAATTCGGAATATGAAATATAGCTTGGGATGAAATTTTGGCATTGTTCTGAAAAACATCAATTTTTGATGAATAGTGAAACTACTAAGTGGTAGGTTAAAAACTGAATTTTGCATAAAACTTAATTTTACCGCTTCTGTGAATGGAATTTCGAAAATCCGAGAGACACGGTTAATATCAAGGACTCAAATGTGGTTCAATGAGATGAAAATAATTTTTTGGTGAATAGTAACTTTTTACTTTTTTTAACCACGGTTAATAGTAAATAGGGTAACTAAGGGTAAATATGATATTAATATTACCCTAACACATGTCCTAATTCTATTGGACAAGTGTAATTCGACCAAAAACAAACTTAGGAATAAAATATGACTATTTAGGCCCACTTGGATTAGATTAGGACATTTATTATTAATTTATTTAAAGAAGGGTTAAAATAGTTAAAATCAATGTTTAATAAGTAAATCATTTTTAATATGGGGATATAAATAAGATAAATTCGATTGTAAATATTCATTAGAAAGCTAAAAAGATTTCCTACATGATGGTATTTTATTTGTAATTTTTAGAAATAAAATAAGTTAATTTATTTATGACACAACGATGATGCAGTAATTATCTTATTAATGAAATATTGACATAATTGATGTTATAAACACCAAAATAAATGTAATTTGAGATTTTTTATGAATTCCACTAATTTTCTCGGTTACTATGATATATTAATGTTGATTTAATTAACTTGCTTCGAACATTTAATTCTGTTATGACTTTCACAAAAATCATATATCAAATAGTGTCAAAATTGACACAAAATAGTTTTTAAATCAAACATTATATTATTAATTGTTATTTTATTTCTAAAAATCTTAGGTTCGGCCAAATGACTTAAATAAGGATATATATATTAAAAATAAACAATTTGGGGTTCGTTTGGCATGTTATAGTAAGTGTATTAACCATATTGTGAAAGAAAACAAAAAGACACGGTAAAAGTTAAATTATTTAACTTGGAGTTAAATCTAATTGATAAGGTTACAATAATATCCTAAACTTGTCTAAATTCTATTGGTTGATAGGATTTCGACCCATCCCCACCTTAGCTTCGAAATAAGACCATTTGGAACCATTATAAACCGATTTTGACTTTAATATAAAATAATATTTTGAGATATTCCTAAGGTGCCCCTCTCCTCCCCTATAAAAGGACACCTCCTCCCCCTCCTCCTCACACCAATTTGAGCACTCAAGCTCGGCCAACCCCTGCCAAAATCTCTTCTCCACTTCCCTAGAAACATCCTAGAGGTTCTGGTCTTCCTCAAAGACCAATTTTAGTGCCCTAAGAGGAGGTCTCAAAGAGGCGCTTCAAAGAAGAGGTAATTACCGTTACCAATTCTTTCATCTTTATTTCTTCTTCCACTTCTTCTTCTTAGGTTGTTACATTATGAAGTAATAACATCAGTATCACTCATATACTGATATGTTATTATATCTATGAAATAACCCTATTTCACCATCTATCCATCCTACGGAAAAAGAAATCACCGCGCGTGCGTACGTACGGAATACCGTCTCCACGCCGTGGTGTAATCTATTTTCCACCACCACCTTACATGGATGGGTATAATGGTGTAAAGAATAACTATACATAGTTATTACAACATCATATTGATTCTGATATATTGTATAATCCACTCCAATTCAATTCAATATTTATAGAAATGATATCATCGCTCGTGCGTACGTACGGACTACCGTCTCCACGACGCGATGAGATTCATTCTCCATGTTAACCATTTAAGAATGATTATAATGTATATATAAGAAATAATAATGAAATATATGACATTATAAAGCTACTGGATTTATGTATATATATACATATGAATGTCATCTACTTAATTCCATTCAAGACAATAAGGAAAGAAAAACAGCGTTCATGCGTACGTACGGACTACCGTCTCCATGAACGGTGTTTTTCATTTCATTTAAATATCTATTATATATATATATATACTAAATATATATGATATATAAATCATATTTTATATTATGTAAGTAATTAAATCATGATATAAGTAATAATAATGTCAAGAACAACAAGTCAAAACACCTACGATAAATGAAATGATTTTTACCCAAAACGTTCTTTAACATGGAATTTACAAAAGAACGGGTAATATAATGTCATAAGTGAACCATATATGATATCATAACAATGACTATGATTCTGTAATAAGTCAATAACATGATTTAAATCATTATACAGGAGGTTCGGACACTTACAAAGCAAGTTGGACCTAAGGTAAGGGAAATATCACAATCTCATTTTTATCCGAGATTGTTTATTCGTAAGTATTTAATGGGGTGTATTTTATCATCCACATCCATGTTTACTCAATATGTAATATTATTTCCATCCACCTAAAATTGTTTAAATCCATTTTTACCCTTCGGTGAGTTTTTAGTAATACGTATGAAAGGAATCTTTTGTCGTTTTTCGTACGAGGTACTTTTTGACTTTTCCGACAAAAGTACGAAGAATGTTTTTTTTAACTTATACGGCACGAACGGATTTCTACTGTTTTATAAAGCCTTATTTTCATGAAGATTCCTCTAAAAGATTTCATGACTATTTTCAATAAAATCTCTTTCTTTTAAAATTGCATGATGTTTTGTGAAAAGAAATTGATTTTGAAGAAGAAAGGATATTTTCCTCAAGAATTCAATTCAAGTGTTTTATCAAAATTATTTTCCATCTAAGATAATAAAGGGTTCTGTTTCTATCCATATTTTTACATTGATTTGACTATGTTGTGATGAAATTATGTTTATGAATTCCTTTATCTTATATGAATGTTTTTATAATGTCATGTTGTTTAAGAATCCCATTTTTATTACATGGGTTATGCAATGATGTATGATTTATCATTTTGTGGCACACATAAGAAAGGATTCATTAAGAGATGGGTGGGACCTATATCTCCCTCCAATGCATTGGGTAAAGATTTTATATCTCATGAGATAGACATGGCTGGAATGGTAGGTTATACCGGTTCAGTGAAACAGGACTGAAACGAGGATTACTCGATTCAGAAAGGGACTTCGTCCACTAAGATAGTCTTGGCATTGAGTCTTGACTAACATGAAATGATTCTCTATGATTATGTGTGTATGCCACAAAGTTTCATGTTTTAAGTTATGATTATTGGGATTACATTTCACTTCTATGATTTATCCCATGTTATGATATTATGAGTTTTTTTGCAGGTTAAGATTTCCAAAAGCTATGTTCTATTATATATGATGTGATTGATATTTCTTTTGTTTACCCTTACTGAGCATTTGAGCTCACCCATTTATGTTTTCTTTTCCCCAGGATATAAAGAATGGTTTTAGGTAAAAAAAGGGATGACCTTTATGGGAGATATTGAAGAACTTTCACCACGATTAGAAGATTACGTTCCAAGTTTCCAAAGACACTAAACTATTACGATCCTTTAGTGTGTGTTTTTGTTATGTACTAAGTATTCCGCAAATGTAATGTAATGTCCATGTACGTTAGGCTTCGGGTCATTATATACATGATAAATAAATCATCATAATATGCTATATAAATTATGGAAGTTTAAATAAATAAACCCAACAAAATAAATATCCAAACCCATAAACAATATCAGATACATAATTATTTCATTTAAATAATTAAAGGAATAAAATAATACAGGGTAGTAGGAACACAATACATGTGTGACCAAAATAAATAAACCCTAAAGTAAATATCCATGAGAAAAATGAGCATCTTCTTATTCATTTTATCATAATATCCCATATCTAAATTTATAACACAATCCAAAATCTAAAATCATGATCTTGTAACCATGAGGTCTATATAGGTACTAAATGGAAACCTGAATAAGGTGTGTTTAAACTCAGTAGGCCACCACCAATGGTGTATAATTCAATTTTCTCCTATGAATAGAAAATAAATTTGGTGAAGGTATAAAAATAACATAGAAAATAAATAAATATGAACATGTTAGAATGTGGTCCATCAAAGACACCTGATCGACCATACCTACATTTTAGTAAGCTAAAATTTCTATTAACATGTCCCATTATGTATATGCATGCATATATGTAATCCTATATATTAGTATACATATACATGTATTGGGGAGAACATGAGTGATATGACCAAGAAAACTATATATAATAGTAAAGGTGGTGGAAATTAAGTGATATTTGGACCCATAGATGTAACCCAGGGCATCTAGGACTATGTATATCTAATTTCAAGGAACATGCCCAGGTCATCACATGGCTCTGATCATACAACCATTAGTTGGTATATGGACAATAGGATTGAAAATGGTCCACGTATAAGACATATGAGTCCTAAAATTTAAGAATATAATAAATTTATTTCTATCATATGAGATTGAGCATTGAATTCTATCTTGGGAATCCATGTATCACGAAAAGTTTATTGTAAAGAATATTTGTGATTTTCAAATCCAATTAATTTATATTTTTGAAATCCACATTTCACACAAGGAATAATAATTCAATTAACTAATGATCCTATCAATGGTGTTAAATATATGCAACCTAGTTTTCTCTCCCAAGTCTGTTGGAATTCATTTAACTAGTTATCCCTTTCACGGAGTTTTGTATAATGATCCCATGTATATTCTATGTCATATAATATTTCTATATAATTTATGATCCCATCCAAGTCATTCCATTAAAAGAACCCATGGGTCTCCCAATGTGTATTATAATTACACTTAACCTATAAGATCATCTATGGAATTATGTATAAGAGGATATCAAGTGTATCTGAATGGGTAATAATACATCTAATCAATAAGGAACCTATGGATTGATCAAGGATTAATATATGGGAATATACATGTTCCTTTTAGTATTTAAACATTTTCCATGATATTTCTCAGTTCCTTTATTCATTTAACAATATGTTATAAAGAATTACATTTTAATAATCATGCTATATTAAAGTTCATATATGATAAATAATGAGGCCACAACCATAATCATTTCAAATTACAATTCATGTATGAATTTACAGGAGTCCATGTACAAAAGAATTCTATATTATAATTAAATAATTTTTTTTTTTCCATTTGAATGTAATTATTATGTCTATGGGAGGGTCCATGGAATTTATCATTCCTAAAAACATAATATCATTGACCATATTTAATAAATAAGACCATGCACCTAATATTTGGTTTTATTAAAAATGGTTCATAGTTGCAAAAACCATGTGACACCTACGTGTCCCTACACAGTTCCGGTGCACAATTAGTACTAACCATGTGCTAAATTGGTTTCTCCATTTAGATTTTAAAAAAAATAGAACATTCAAAACATGGGTCTCCCAAAACCAAACTAAACACCTATATAACAGCTTGGTCCATAAAACCCAACACATTTTTTTCTTCCAAAACTCATATTTACATTCTGAATCCTAGTTTATGATTCAAAACATCCACTGAATAAAAATTTCAAACTCTAATGGAAATTTACAAATAGTCCAAAACACGAGATCATAAAATCACAACCCATAGAACTTATCATCCCCAAGAACCCTTTGAGAACAATGAAATATCGCCTGAACTACATTTCATAGGGAATGTTTTTTTGAAATCATTAATTTTCATTTTAAATACCCAAATCACATACAATAATTACTTCTAACATGCGGTACATAATCCATTAAAACATGATCCCATGGTAGTATTCCAAACTAAAACATGAAGAAAATTCTTAAGTGATTAAGTTTTAAAAAAGACATTGTGACACATTTATCTCATTTACCAACTAGCCTATGGTGCTATCCACTATATGTTATATCATTTAATAGAGATTTTTGAACCACAGTTCTTCCCATAATAGAATTGTCTAAATAGATAACACCTTAATTCTCTAATAATTTTCCCACCATGCTTATCAACATCATGAAATGGTATACTCCCATAAAAATTCAATAATCCTAGTATTGTGGTATTTTCCTTGGGAAATACTTAGCTAAGATTTGTTCTGAACTTGCCTCATCCAAAATATTTTATATACACAATTCCTCTCCAACACCATTAAATCAACATGGATAATATAATGTAAACTCACTACAAACTGATTTTTTTTAAATATTATCAGCTTTAATAGGAAAAACATACCAAACCTGATCTCCATTCCCTCATTCCAAGGGACCTTGATACTTCTCCATGCATGCTCCAAAAATCACGAAAGCTACATCTGATGATGTCTCTAGAAAAAATGTTCTCTTTTTTCACCAATCTATATAATGAACATAGTTTTATACTTGATCCTACAAACTTGGATCATGAATCACTATTCATATCAACAAATTATAATATTATGTTTGGGGTAACTTCATAATCTTGTAATGCAGTCCATGGATTTCATCTAAGGTATTCTATTTTATAGAGTCTACAAGTGATCCATTGGTATATAACATAGATATACTCATCTAAAAACAATGACTAGTACAATAAGTGATATCTTACCTGGTGGTTGAGTAAAATATTTTTTTTGGTTTCATTGATTCTATCTAATGCATTACTAATGGAAATCCTAGTATCATTTATGGAAAACCACATAATTATGTTTAAACAAACTCTAGATATTCCACACCAAATAGTCTATCTATCTCACCAATAGTGAGTTTAATTATTTTGTTTATGATGGAATATAAATGAAGCTCTCTCGGTGAACCCTAAATGATTTAATGAAAATGGTCATGATCATCAATAAGAAAACAACACACTGAGAGGATATAAATGATTTTCAATTATATCCAAGACAATAAATTCATATCTAAGTAAAATTGTCTGTCATGGTTTCTAATCAACCATTCACAAAATCGAATAAGATTAAATGTAAAACCACTATTATGTAACTTCTTTTAAAATATCTCATCATAAACTATAGATGCATTATCATTAAATAAACAAAATTCCCATACTAATATGTTATTCTATGATTTTTTTTAAAACCCCCCATCAAATTACAGCCTCAACTCATGGTGTCCCAAAATATTTTCATACATAATCATCCATATTAACATCATGTTTCCTTACATGAACCAACACACAATAAAAGATTTACGGTATTAGGTCTCCCGCACACTTTGAGACTAAATCTAGTATCCAAAGCAAATAAAAACCAATCACTGAATTTGAACATTGAAATTTTCTCAATGACATGATAACTTGTATTACTAGACTCAAGTTAATTCAGAAGAAGTGATGACTACACACATATGGTCTTTTACGGTTATTCCCCCTTGATATAGGACACACATTCCAATATTTATGGGATACGCCCCAAATATAGAGTTCATAAATCATTATTTAATAAAAATGGGAACTCATCCCACGAAACATCTTCCATCACCCCTAAATATGGGTTAAAAGGTGTCCATCACACGTTTACATAGAAAAAATTGAAAATATTGGAAAATAATCCAGTTAAAAGTGTGAGAAATATTGTTTTATATGTTTATACATGTGTTTCTCTCCTGATTCGTTCTCACACATGTCATTAATATTAGTCATATATGACAAAATATAATTTATTGGTAGTGTTATAACACCCAATCCTTATCTGAAATCATCACCCATCACTGAGATAACTCAAATTTATCTATATATCCAAGTCATTGAACTCTAGAAAGACCCATGTTAGTTGAATAATAGCTCACAACCTAAAATATTCCACCAAAACTCATATAGATTGAAACATCATTTTATTGACTCAATGGGTATTATGGGTACTGATGCATACTACCCCTATATTTCATCAACACAACAACACATCATTTGATACTATCCATATGCATATCATCCCTATATAACCTAGTATCATATGTCCCTTACAAATATTGAAACTAAAGTCTTATGATCCCATATGACTCTTAATCTAGAAAATAGTATCATGAGTGGTCCATCACTATAGAAGAAGATAGGGCATTATACATTCAAAGTGTTTCAATATTAATTGTTATTGACTAAACTACAAAATCCGAGAATTAAAATATTTCCATGTCCCTAAAAAGTAAAAATTCAATACATGTTAACCCATCCAACATGGTTGTCATTTAGTAACTGAGAATGTAATATTATGTCATGCGACATAATGATGGAATTTCATTTTCCCATAACATAATGAAGGACTCTAATGGTTCTTTTATTTCAAAGGTGGTACTGAAATAGGGTATCTATATCAATGAGACATAAACTCTAAACGAATTTCATTCCATTAAAATTTCACTAGGTTTAGCAAGTTAATAATTAGATCTACATAACACAAATTACAAAAAGATCTATCAGTAATGTCTATGTTATTATTCATTGAAACTCTTAATAAAACCCTAAAAGTACCATTACATGATGTTTAAATCTATAAACAAATCATTATGGTTTTTTAATCCATTAAATCAAATCCCATTTATTTTAAACATTCAAATAGCATCAATTTGTGAAACTCCAAATACTACATATGATGAACAACTATACTTTTTCACTTTATTAATCTTGCATCATACTGAAAAAAATTCATGTTAAATGAGAACATCCATCCAAAATATATTTATTTAGATAACATCATATCCAATGCTTGGAATTTTGTCTCATAAGTTCATTTTAACCCTTTATTCATCCATAAGATTCTCACAATCCTTATTAGTTAAAGAAAATGTCAATTTCATTCCATAGAATAAATCACCCTTTAGGTTGTGATTGGAATATTAAATAACTAAATTCATTGATTGAAAAATATGGTCCAAAAGAAGAAAATAATTTCTCTATCATTTAATGGATCTGGTTCAGTTATATTCTATAAAAATTTAATATATAACACCATATAAGTGGGTTTGTATACATTAAATAACCATTATTGTGTATAATGATTATAACCCAATTGTGTTAAGCACTAAGGATTATCATAATAAAGTCGTCATATGAGGGTCCTGTCATTCCAACATGGATCTATTTTTGTGAAACCTAATATTAATTGATTTATTAAATATTTCATACAACCTAAGTTGGGATATCAATGAGTCATATAATGTCAAGTCCGTCATACTTGGGTTGTGTCCAATTTATCTCACAAGAATGAAATTCCATGACAATCCAACTCAGGTTGATTCATGTATAAGATCCATAAGAAACCAAATTATTTTCTGAGTAATATTTTAACATCATTTATTTTTAAAATAAGTACAATTATAATCACCGTTACTGATTTGTAAAGGTACTTTCCATTATAAGCTAAAATTGGAATTCATGTATCTATGACCAGGTTTTTTCCTTTGGTCTCAAATTATAACAAAGATCTATATGATGGTTTGATTATATAGGTCACGATTTATAATTTATAAGAGTCTATAAGCTTTAAAAAATGGAACCAATTTATTCATGACTACAAACGTTACATCCCTTGAAAATAATGGAACAGGGGTCAAATATGTCATAATTTATAACTTAAGGTGTAACCACCAAGAAAGGAAACCTACATAGAATGGAATATATATGGAATGAAAATATATATGTACCAATAATAATCTATGTAAGTATAATTACATTATATACATGTTCAAGGGTAAATTACTATGAATTCCACAAATATGTAACCACTAAAAAGTACACCAATCCCTTTAGTTGACATCATAATCAACTGTAATAACGAACAACATGAACAATGGTCTTATCCATTGACACATCAGTTTTTGCATGTAATTTGATTTATTGTTTTATTTGATTGAAACTCTCCTTAGGATTGATCCCTATTATAATACATTTTAATGTATAATTTTGAAAAATTACATGTTTTAATCAAGTTATATTTCATAAAATTTTATTATTATATTTATTAAATCATTTTTATCTTTGATCATATTATAATATTTCATTACATAACAAGTTATTTATATTTCATGACTTAAATATTCATTACATCTTCTATATGTTTTATTTTTAGTTCCAAGGATAAATAAGTCATTGACAACCTGAAAATATCAGTTTTATAAGTACTATAATTTTCCCTTATAGGAAAATTCACAATTGCAACATAACCAAATGGATATTAACATATGCAATTGGTTAACCATGTAGCATATTTTCAATCCATGTAGTGGTATTTCAAGTTTCAAATACTCTAGGTATTATGAATATGTAGTGGGGTTAAAAACCAAATTAATTGATTTTTTTAAGAAATATAAGAATATTTTAAAAAATTAATTAGAATTAATATAGTTATTAATATTTCTCTATAATGTATGAAATTAGGTCTGAAGTCATTTCATTTTTTTATGTCTGATTTATAATTTTTTAAGAGATAATTTCTTATATTTTTTATGATTACATTAGTTATATTGATCCGATGAAGGTGATTATTATTTATTTAGAATGATAATTATTTTTAAAATATAATTCCAAATTACCTATAGCTAATTTTACATTTACCAATATATTTTTGATCTAAAATATCTAAAGTAAAACTATTTTTAATTTCAAAGAATTACCTTACATGAATTGGTTATGTGATATATTACCATATGTGATAAAATTAGTTATGTGATTAATTGATTATGTGAATCACAGATATAAAATTTCCTCAATTAATCCCATACATGATTCATATACTTTTATTACCTTACATAGTAAATCACTTATGTAAGGAATTTGGATATGTGAAAATTCCTAATATAGTAAATCACTTACATAATTGCATATGTGAAATTCCTATATACTGAATCCCTTATGTGATTCTCCTATATAGAAAATGTACTTATTTATAGACAAATTCTTAAAAAAACCACTACATTATTCTTCATACATAGCTTATTGAAAACTCCTATATAAAATATTGCCTTATTTTATGTTTTATTTCATATTATGATTATTTCATTATCATGTCATATATTTAATTGAATTTAATGACATTATAAATTCACATTAATTATATATATCATATGCAATGTTAATTTTATTGTTTTAATCATGTTTTTATAATGACAAAGCAGTGTTTTATTTTCACACAAGAACAATACAACTTGCAGCTCAAAATTTTGTTTTTGTTATTTTATGTTGGTTTCATTGATTTAAATAATTATAAATTAATATTATCTAATATTATACTCTTTATCATTTATTAATATTTATAATTTATTGTTATTATTTTTTATATGTCACCCCACATTTACTACATATCATAAATAGAAATTAAATATTAATATTTTCATGGGATTTATCTTCAATGTATTTTTATTGAAAATATTTCAAATATTTATTGAATGAATAAAAATTTTATTGAATTAGTATTTTTTATTTTAAAATAATGTTATGTCTTGAGAAATATTTATGCAATTAAAATATCTTTTTATCTCTCACTCTCACTCTCTATGATAATCTAGTTTTATCATTTTTATTATTTTGAATTATTCTAATTTTTTTCTCAAGTGTGTAGTCCATATAGATTTTTATTTAAAGGACTCAATGATTCCTAAATAAACAAAATGGGATATATAATTATGACATGATGATTTATTAAGACATAAATAGATATAAAGTGTTTATACTAAGTGAAGCTTCAAATGTTCTTGTGTATTTTAATACTATTTTTTGATGATCTCTCAAAGACTAAAAAACATACTCTAGTTATACTTCATAGATGATATGTTAAAACATATCAAACACCCACAGACTAGTACATTTGTTTTATTATTTCTTTAGTTATTTATTATTGTTCATTGAGTATGTAACAGTTCATCTTATCTTTAACATACACTCTTTATTTTTTATGTTTTTACTTACAAACGTTTTTTTGATATTTAAATCATATATTCTAAGAGAATTTTTGAGGGTTATAACTCCCTCTATATAAATATAGCTCTTTTGTGTTGTGAATCAATGATTCTAATTTAAATATAGTTTGGGCAGTCACTTTTGTAATTGTGTTGTGACTCCCTATACAAAATCTAGGTCTTTGATTATTCTACCACTATAAAAAGAATGTTATAATCTGTTTTTTTATTTTCCTTTAAAAAACTAGTAGTTCACAAAATATCTCTCACACAGTAGAGAAGAATAACACATTACTAGTTCTATATTAAACTAAAATAGAATAAAAATATTTATTATCATTCGTTTATTTCTACTTCAAATTAACTTTCTTAATTAATTTTGACAATTATAATAAATAATCCATTAATTTATTGAAAGAATTGAATATATTTTATTCACCCTCACTAGACCATATATCATTATGAATTATGGACTAAAAATTGTATCAGAGGTTAACATTGTTAATAAGATTTTGGATCTATTATTATCTTCATTGATACACAACAATTGGTATCAATGATTATTCCCTTTATAAATTTTCCAGCACTTCTACAAAGTGTATTTGTTTTTTATTTTGTTTTCATATTCCTTGATCTAACATTATAAGTAAAAATATACTTAATGATGGATTTAGTAAACATAAATGATTATTGAATTCCTCATAAACAACCTAACTCTAATGGAAATGACTATGGTTACTAACTATAAAAAAATGAGGCCAACCATTATCATTAAAGCATACAACACTACTGGGGTATGGAAACAATTCACATGATACAAGGTGCTAACAAATATAAACTTACAAGAAATGATGAAACTAGATATGTTTTAAATTAAAATGTTGTTAATATTTTATATTATTATACTAAAATAAGTTTGATTAGTTATGATTATTCATTTAAGAGAGATCATTATAACTACATAATTATTCAGGTTACTAACATTGGAGACTTAATGTTTAATAGAACCAAACTCGTAATCATTAGAGTAGAATATCAATACATTATGATGGGTGAAAATTTCCAATAAAATTTTCTATACATTCAAGAGGATTAGGAATTGAATGAAAACTATTTATGGAGCATTAGATAACTATTTACGTGTTAAATGGATAATTGGAAGTATACCAAATAAGTTTCATGAAATTAATGTTGAAATTTATCAATGTAAATTTTTTTAAATAATAATCATTTGATGAACTAATTAGATAAGTTAAACAATAGAAACATGAGTTTAAGAATATTTCAGGGGAATATACAAAAAAGAAGAATGTTGTCACATCAACATCTCATATAAATGATTCCTTTAACTATTCTATATTTGAATCTCATGGAATCGATAAAGGATAAATGGTAAATATGACCAATCGAATCTATACGACAATGAATTGATTGAAAAGTTATAATAAGATACTAGTTATTATCCTAAAAAATAATAAAAAATAAATAAAGGGTACATAATGTGGTCCATATGTTGCATTTTTTGAATGTTGAAGGAAGGGTAACACCAAACCCTAATGTCCAAAGCTGAAGAAAGAATATTTAGATAAGAAATATAAAAGTAATTGAAAAATATTATCATGGTAGATAGAGATTCACTAAAGAATATTATTCATGTGATGAATCTACATGTGATATAGAGACCATTAAACTTTTTTATGGAAAAAATTAAAATGAGGTTTTTAATAAATATGATTTTAGTTATTATTTTTATAGTGTTTGTTATATATTTGGGGATTTATATTAAATAATCTGAATCATAAAAAGTATTTTAAGGGTAATTTAATTATATAATGTTATTGAATATGGGAATAAATTTGGGACTATGCAATGTAATACATTTAGTAAGGATAATTATATTCTCAAAGGAGAAAATGGAAATATATTTTTTGATAATGAATGTTTTCTGAAAACTATAGATTTTTATTATGAAGATTTAAAATAATTTTTTATGATAATAATATCTATATTCATTAAATATGGAATAAGTGATTTAGAATTTATGGTTCATTTAAAAATGATGAAGTCTACGATGATCTGGAAATTGTTCACAATGAAAATAATAATAAAAAAACATCAATTTTATATTTAAAAGAAATTTTTTCTACAATTGATCACTGAAATAAATATTATAATAATATAGTATCTATGATTAATATAAATACAGATTAATCTTATTTTGTTTATAATTTTTGAATTCATAAAGGGTTCAAGACCAATTTTGTTAAGAGTTGTGTTGGAATGGTTTTTACCATTACTTATTTCAAATTGTTTTTGGAATACAATTGGGATGTCAAATGATATCATAGGTTACATAAATTTCATTATGTAAATATATTTTATATCTCAAAAAATATATCATCTCATTTTCCTTACATTAAATGTTTTAATTATTCTTAGGTATCAAAATTTTTTACTAAACCAACTGGACCCAAATTTTCATGTTTACCTAATGGTGTGTGTTGTTCGTTAGTGTAGTAATCAACCACATGTAATTAAATTTTTAATGAAAGGGTGTCACTCTATACAAATATATTTTCATTTCATTGTGATATAATATGTATTTGAATATTTTTTTTACTAATGATTATAGACTGGTGGTAATTTTTAAATAAAGAATAAATTCATGGGGATCACAATTTTTGTATAAATTTATACTTCCTTTAGGGAGAGATATACACTTTACATTTATTTATGTCATTAAATCTATTTTATTATTAATAATAAATTTCTAGTCTCATAAATTTTTATTACAAGAAATCTATGAGAACTATAATCTGTTATTTAGATTGCAATTTTAAATTTTTATAAAAAATTTCATATTATATATCTTTTTTATAACCTCATATATAAACTTGATGATTTTAACGTATTCTTTAAATTTTTTTAAATATTATTCTGAGAAAAGTTTTACTTATTTTACCCAATATTTATTTAGAAACTTATTCTAACTAAATTCAATTATAGTTTTTAAAATTGGATGACATTATCATGTAACTTTTCTAAATGTTTTAAACTTTTCTTCCTTTTTTAAGTTACAAAAATGTGGGGATTTTTTATGGATATTAATTTTTTGTTTTATAATCAAAAAATAGGGATATTATTTTTGTATGTTCTTGCAAGTATTTATTAATTTATTACAAGAACTCTCATGATTTCTTAATCATGCATTTATATTTTTAATTGTGTATAATTACTTGTTTTATGCTTATAGAATTTCTGATATTTTGAATTTCATATTGATTACTGTATTTGTAAATTTTATCATATCATAATATTTATTTAATTTAATGTTATTTATATTTGATGTTTTTAATTTTCATTACATGATCTATATTATTTATTTTTAGTTCCAAGTATAAATAAATATTTATTGAACTTATAATATCATTTATATTTGTCTTATAATATTCCCCTGCTAAATGATTCACTATTCCCTGGTAGCCAAATTGTTATTCTTGTAGATAATTATCTAACAATGTAGACAGCTTTTAATACACATTGGCATTTTATTTGTATTAGATACTCCATATATTTTTAATATATCATAGGCTAAATAAAAAACATTAATTTATTATTTTTTTGGTAGCTAAAAATATTTATCAATTTTCATTAGAAGACATGATCTTCTTAATAAATCTCTATATTTTTTGAAATAAGGTATGGAGACAATGTATGTTCTTTAGTCTTCTTTCTATTATATTTTCAGAAATATTTATCTTATGTTTTCTATGTCAACTATAGTTTTATAGATCCAAAAAGATGATTCTTATTTACTTATAACAATACTAATATTTTATAAATATATTTCAGAACTACCCAAATATAATTATTTCCTTATCATGATCTTTCTAGCTATGAAATTTAAAAGGGAAAACTGTTTTTTGTTTTGGTAATAACATAAAATAAATTGGCAATGTGAAAAAAATCCCAAACATGAGAAAAACTCTTATATGATGAATTGTTGACATGAATCACCTAAATAATATTTTCAATGTGAGTCACAGACATGATTTTCCTACAATTATTTTCTTATGTAGTAAATCACTTATGTACGGAATTTGGATTTGGAAATTCCCATACATAGTATATGACTTACTTAATTTCCTTATGTGAAGCATCTATGTTTGGAAACCCTTATGCGACTCTCCTTCATAAAAATTTTTACATATGGAAAATTTATTATGTAAAAAAACCCAATGTGTTTCCTCATAAGTAGCTTAATTAAAATTCTTATGTAAAATATTTTTATGACATAAATTTTAGTTCATATACTAATTTAGTGCATGTTGATGTCATATATTTAAATTGTTATATTGATTTATAAATTTATATTAATTTTATAGAACCTCTGTGAATTGATTCTCACTGTTTGAACCATTTTTTTATTATTATTAAAGTGTTTGTTACTTTAACACATGAACCATTCATCTTGAAACTCATTTTTTTTAATTTTATGTTGTTTCCAACGATTTTAATATTTATAAATTAGTATTTGATTATATTAAAATAATTCAATCATGTTTTAATATATTTAATTCTGTGTTTTTATTTTTTAAATTATCCACATATTTACCTCTCATCCTAAATGGGAATTCAAATATTCTATTTTAATGGGATTTATCTTGGACATATTATTATTGAATCCATTTAAAATATTTATTTAATGATTTTAAATTTTCTTGAATCAGTCTTTATTCATTTAAATTAATGTCATCAGTTGAGTGATATTAATGTAGTGATAATATTGTTACCTCCACCTCTCTCTGATAATAAAATTTTATCATTTTTATTATTATAAATTGTGCTAATGGTTTACTTTAGTGTGTATTCCTTATATATTTGTATTTAATGTACTCTATTAGTCTTATAACATATACACATACATATGCAGTTATGATATGAAGAGTGGATATGAAATAAAGAGATAAAAACTGTTCATAAAATGTGAACCATTAGGTGATATTGTACATTTTTTTACCAATGTTGGACTATCTATGAAGGGTAGAACAAAAATGACTTTGAATTATACTACATTGATGAGATGATCAAGTTTATAAAAAATTATGAATTTGAACCTGTGTTTTATTTGTATTCAAACTATTTCATTAGGTTTCTTGTGTCTGTAACACTTCTTCTTATTCTTCAAGTAAATTAAATTTATCGATTTATTAATTTTTATTAAATTTTTTTTTGTTTATTTGTATTGATACCCCAAAATTATTATTATTGGATATGAGGCTTATGATTCCCTATATCTAATTTCTATTCCTTCATGTTGTCACACCCGAATTCTAATGTCTTGACTATTTGGGTTTTCGATCTCATAGTCTAAATTGAAGTTTCAAATTATGATTTGTATAAACATACAAAATTAAGCTATTTGGTAATTCTTCCAATAGAAAAATATGTTTATAATTGAGTTATGAGCCCCATTTAAAAATTAGGTAGTTCACAACGCAACCCATTCTGAGTAAAGAGGTATAATACTAGATAAGATCCACTTTGCGTTGAACATGTATAATATTCCCTACATTCATTATTTTATTTGTACCTCAAACTAAAAATGATAATTATTATTTATATGAAATAAATTACTTTTATGAAAAAATTAATATGGTCTATTAAACCCTTCAAGTCCATATAAAAATATATATTTCGACTTAAAAACACAAAATTTTTCTCATGAATTGGTTGACCACTCATAAACATATGATTTTTCCAGGTTATGACATGATTATTGTCTCCTATAACTAGCCCAAAAATGTATGAAAGAAGAAAAAAAATACCACCACATTATAACATCATGACCTGGGAACCATGAAAATAGTTCCCTAGTATATTTTACCACTTGACATCAAGCACATGTCATCACATGTTAATGGATTTTGACTAGTAATGTGGGGAAATGATGGTATGGGGGGATATACTCATGATTAGAGTATCATACTAGTAAATGGTATGTAAATAAATAAGATAAGAAATATAAATTAATAATATGGAAATAAATGACCCCAAGAAAAATAAACTATGAAAGACAAAACATTATCATATAAAAAATTATGTCATGTCAACAATATAATGAATACAATCAGACATGGATGTTTTCATACAATATATGTGTAGAAAAAATAAATAAATCCCAAAGTCTCTCTCGATGATAATCCAGACCACTAGTTCAGACGTATGCTTTTAAGCCCCCATATCCTATCATACATCTCATAACACAAATCATAATCCAATAATACAACCATGATTTCTATCTATGTACCAAATATTGGACCAACTAGGTTTTAAGATAAACTCGGTAGGCCACCACCCATGGTGTCTATTGAAATATAGTATATGAATATAAAAACAATAATGTGTAGGTATAATAATAAATTAGTAAAATAAGTAAATATAAACAATTCAAGATCATGTTCCTTAAGGACACCTAACTGAAAATACCTGATTTTTCCTAATCCATAATGTCGCTAAACACACATCATCATGTATATATATATATATTCATATATGTTATCCAATATATCTTCATATATATTCATTCACTTAAGAGGACCTTAGGTGAAATACCAAGGCAACTATATATAATATAAAAGATGATGGTAAATAAGTGATACTAGGAACCATGGCTACAATCCAACGTTTCCATGAGTAAGTATAGATAAATCCACAGAACATGTTTCAGTTATCTCAATGAATTTATTAAATTTAACTCTCTCCTATGAACCCCTTCATGGTATTCCTACTTTTGAATCCATGTATCTCTCAAGGGGCAATGTAATGAATTTGTATGTGATCCCATTAAAAGAATTTCTAATTAGGAAATCAATGGATCTCTCAAGGGTTAACAAATCTTTCACTAAGGATCATATACAAGGAATTCTATATGAGGAATCCATGTATTATAGCATGGTCAATTTAAAATTATTTATGAACTAAGCCCATATATGTAGTTTTGTAGACGTAATCTATGTATATCTCATGGATTAGTATTATTCAATTTAACATGTCTTCGAATCCAAGGCATTATATAAAAGGTACATAATTGTCTCTCGAGGTATATGATATTTTCATCCAAAATTTGATCCCATCTAATGCATTCTATATTAGATCAACCCATGAGTCACTCAAGGGGTAAAAATTCACCTAACCAATAAGGAACCCATGGTTCAATCAAGGTTTAATACAAATGCATAGTTTCATTTCCTTTAATATGTAAATAGTTTCCATAATATTACCCATTCCATTTATCCATTTAATGATATGTAATAAACCATTCCTCATAAAAAATAATGTCTTGTTATAGTTCAAGTATTAATAATGAAGATTTTGTGTTTATAATCCTTCCATATTACAATTCATGTATGAATTTATAACATGTTATTCCCAAAATAATTCCACAATACAATTCAATTAAGAATTTGGGACCATCCATTATTAGATAATTATGTAGTCCATGGGAAGTTCAATACCATTAATCATTTCAAATAACTCCATTTTATTTCCCCTTTTATTAACCTAGATATCACACCTCATAGGTGGTTTTATTACAAAGTAAATCCTGGTTTTTATACCAACTCATTTAATTAAATTTAAACATCTCATTTATAAAAGTTAATCAAACACACCTCATGGGTCACTAAATTATGGTCAGATCATTGTAGTTAAATCATTACCAAAACACCCATAAATGGTTGGTTTGGATTCCTAGTAAAGGAATAGAGTTCATGATGTATAATTGAGCTACCTAAATGGGCGGAACTCATTTATGTGAACAACATCAAATGGTTTAATTAAAAACACAATGTCAAATTAATTTAATTCATTAGTTTCCACATAATTAATTTCATATTAAAGGGTGATGTATAGTAAATATGTCATGTTTTATAATCAAATATATTATAGAATGATGATAATTTAATGAAAAATCCATAGAAAAAATACCCTAGGATTAGTTTGATTCACTTGTCCATTATCAGGATTTGATTTGACCCTGATCATGAAAAAAAATAACAGTAAAATTCCCTAAAAAATGAATGTAATAGCTAACATTGAAATAAAATTAAATATGGTATAATAACCCAATAAATGAGGAAGGATGTATTATATACTTACCATTTGTTATGAAAAGATATGAATGATGGTTAATTATGTTCTTGTATTGAGGAGATACTGCCATGCCCAATGTAGATGAGAAGATCTTTACACATAGGAGGGATCTCATACTTTAATGAGGAGAATAATGGATGAGGAATTTGAAAATAAATAAAGTGCATAATGGAAATTTCCCCTCCTTTAATGAGGTTCAGTGTTTGGCAATACAGTTTTCAAAACTATGCGCTAACCATATGCCAACACTACCTAAGGAGATTCCCCATCATATAATTTTTGCATGGTTTGACAAAGCATGCTCATCCCATGTAGATTACCTCTACAATTCTCCACACACCCCATTCATGGTTGTGCATACTCAAGTTTACGATTTGAAAAAATGGGTGACACTCTCTAGGCTATTCATATTTTAGTTTCATGAAAATCAGTAACCATGCTCTAATAGTTTTCATCCATTTGGAATTTCAAAAAACAAGTCTTTCGAAGCCTGATTCTCCTGAAACTCATTTGAACCCCAAATTTTCATCTCTATCCTTAAACCCTACCTAAAAAACACTTATTATTTTTACAATGAGCATATTAACATTCCAAATCCTGGTTTATGATTTTGATAGTCAAAAAAATGGAAATTTCAAAATAAATTTAAATTTTCTATCCTTTCCAATACATGGGAACATACAATATCAAATTAAATATCATGAGTTCAACTGACAATGAAATTCTATGTGGAGATGAGTCCAATTAATTTGTAACTGAAAAAGAATATCCATAT
Organism: Viscum album; assembly: GCA_963277665.1. Taxonomy (NCBI): domain Eukaryota; kingdom Viridiplantae; phylum Streptophyta; class Magnoliopsida; order Santalales; family Viscaceae; genus Viscum; species Viscum album. The sequence continues at coordinate 286,677,839 of OY728134.1, forward strand.
ATAGAAGATTCTACAATGATATACCACATAATGTTATATTGAACATTAATTTTCTTTAAAATTCATAATGTAAAACCTTTAGATTTTATTGTATGGATGTATATAAATAAATTTGACTTCTTTTGTTGATATATTTTCATTTAACAGTTTTTTTAAACAATACATGATATACAGTTAAAATAATAGTATTTATTTTGACAATCATCCCCTAGAAATTGGATTTGGATGTATTAATATGACTAACTAAATTAAAAAATATTTATGGTTTCTACATGTATAAAATAAATTAATTAGGTTTCAATTTATTATAAATGAGATATAAAAAATCATTTTAATGTAAATGTTCTATTTGGCTGAAAATTCTATTTTATGTGAATAATGTTTTTTTATCAAAAAAACATTAAATTTATCACTATTAGTTAATTATATGAAAAAATATATATTATATATTAAATTAATTATTTTAACATTAATATAATGTATTTTGTAATCATGATATAATAATATGTATATATAGTTTTAAGATTAAAATCTATTTTTTTAAAGAACGGTTTTCATTTCATTATGTACACTAATTTAAAAATGATTTTATAGAATATGTAGAAATTCAATCCTTAAAATAGTTTCAATATTTTGGATTGGGAGGATAAAATTTATTCAATAGGGCTATTTTATTTTTGTTCATTATGAATAGGAATGTTGTTAACATTCTGTCACCTTTGTAAGGGTAAAATATGTATTATTATGTTAAAACAATGGTTTATGTCTTTAAATTTCATCTAAAAAATCCCCCTATCAGATTTTACTGATTTATTTTTTCCATTATAAGAAAATTATAAAACATATGAACATATTGATCCAATTTTCCCTCATTCTGAACATTATATTATTTTTAGAACATGATAAATAAAAAATGTCACTGTCGTGAAATTAAAATCTCTAAATTTTTATTATAAGTATGACAAGTTGATTTTTGTACATTAAAAGTTTTATATAAAATATATATCAATTTTTTATCATTGTAATTTATTTTTAATTTTTAGTAATTATATAATTTCCTTATAATATTATGCAACACCAACATGGAATTTAATCAATTAATTGAAAAATAAAATAAATGATTCTAAAAAATTTATATGTAATATTGTTTGAATGAGTTATTATCTTAAAAAATTTATAGATATATTTTATATATTTGGAAATATTTATAGCTTTATATTCTAATTATTTTTTTATCATGTGGTTTTTAAATTCATATGAAATTAATATTTTTTAAAATTATATTTATGATATTTTATCTTAGATTATATTTTATTAAATAATTTAAAAATATCAAAAATATTAAAAAAGGATAAGTATGATGAAAATTGGAATAAAATTTCATCCCTTTTTCATTTATGAGATAACTAATACCTTATTGGTTAAATTATAACCCATTAATATTAAAAAATGTTATTACCACATTAAATATTAATATTATTAAAAAATGGGGTTAAACGAAATGATAAGGTTTCGAATGACACCAAAACCAATTAAAATTAATATTTATTCAATAATTTATACCTTATCCTTTTTTACTTTGATTCTCCTCCAATATTTAATTATTTTTCATGATAATAACTTAATTTTATTTTTATTAATTTCTGTAATTCCTATTGTCTGTTTTCCCACCAATAAAAAAGTGCACCCCTTATGTATTTCCCTAAAACTACTTTAATATAAATATCATAACCAAAACGTAAATAAATTTCTCAAAAAAATCCTTATCCATGTCATAGAGATTATTTTATTTTTAAAATACCAATTGTAAAGTCTTTAAGATGATATCTAAATGTGTGTTATAAAAATGAAATTTAATGTATTGTTATAAAAATGAGTAAATGTGATTTGGTTGTTTTCATAATGTTAATAAAAATCATATTTTCATGATTCAAAATTGTGTAAATAAATATGTTTGGGTTGTAAACCTTCATATTCTAAAAAAGGTTGATGGTTTTATAATGGTATTTGGGGAATGTAATTTTTTTTCATATCACTTGTATATGGAAAACCTATTTATATTATTATTTCAAACATGCATTAAGAAAATGGTATTCTTAAAATAAATGACACAAATACATTTGTTAAATAAATTTTGGATCATTTAATCACACCCTAGATACAAAATTTACTGTGTGTAGATCATATGGTTTCTCTTAGATGTCTTGGTTGGATCATTCTAGTAGTTATATTTATTTTCAGGAAATGATGGTTAGTACTGGGACATAGTGAAGAACAATGGATCATGAAGAGATTGTTAACTATGTATTGAATTATTTTATTTTCTTTTAGGATCATTTATATATTATTATTGTATCCCTTGACCCCTCATGGGATTTATTTTCTATTAACACAAACAACATTTTATATCATTTTATTATTTGATGTTTTGGATGAGTTCCTTTTATTATTGGTTCACTGTTATCTACTTCTATTGTTTCATTTTATGTTATTTATGTTTATATTAATGTTGTGGATATCCATGATATGTATTGGTCATTATATTTTTTTTTGTGATATCCTTGTATTTATTATTGTTAATACATAGGTGACATTATTCCAAATTTCATGTTCCGGATACTCATGCACTATTTTTTAGCCTGGAGGAATCAAGGACTCCCATTGGTCCTTATGGTGTATTATGGTTTGTGATGTGTTAGATAAACCCTGGTTTATTCTTCATAAAACATTATAATAGGAAGGGTTTATTAATGTACTAGGTTATGAAAAATGTCTCTTTATATTTATGAATTTCGGTAATATATATATAATAATTTTGGAACTTGAGAGGTAGGTATAGGGAGAGTGACATGAGATATTTCTCATCATTAACCGTTTTTTATAATGGTAAGTTCAGGTTGTTATCATTTTTTATGTTGAATTAAATTATTGAAATTGTTTTTTTATGTGATATTATGTTATTTTGATTATCATTCAATATATCCCTGATTTTAGGTATTTCTTTGAGATTTTTCTGTTGAAATGTAAATAGAATTAGAGTTGCACTATTAAATCATATGATCTTAGAAACCATGTAACCTCCATATAGTTTTTGTTTGTAACAATTGAAACTTTTTTTGAATGATGGTTCATCGGTTTTTTACTTGTGTGGAAAATCCATATATAATTTCTCTTTCTTGTTATATCTTTTTATAATCATTTTTTTAAAATTGATCTGAATCGTTACTACCATTTGTTTGAGGATTATTATGTTATTTTTATACTGATATGATTTTGTGGACTTTTTTTGTATTTTTGGTTAAAATTGTTTATTTGGCACTTTTTTTTTAAATGATAGTTTTGTGTTTTGAAAAAAATTGAATGGAAACAAAAAATTTATATAGAGGATTGATTTTATAAGAATATTTGGTGAGTTAATAAATCGTTTGTGATGTCTATAAATGTTATGGAAGGTGGAAATGTCTTTATATATTCATTTTATTTCATTGATTCTATAAAATTAATAATATATCATTTTATGAAATGTTTTGTCTGTAATTTATAAATTTGGATTCATTGGAAGAAGAATATTTACAAATTCTAATTTTATTAAATGTTGTTGATTTCTTTATAAAATTTATTGAATGATTTTGAAAATTATTGTATTGAATTGAATGGAAAATTGGAATTTTGGTTTAAATATGGTAAATTGATTTCATATAATGTTTTTTTTAAAAATAAATTTGATACTCCCTAATAAAAGAGAGTGGTTTTAAAACAAAATTGGGTTATAAAGATCCATTATTGTGTATTTTTTCCATTTTGGTCTAGTGTGGTTTGTTTTTACCCTCAGTGTAACTTTAGACCGTTTGATTTTTTTAATTTCAAATCGTGAATGGGTAAAATTTATGTCTTGGGTTATCTATTTTTTCTTCAAAGAAAGGTCTTGAAGTGTGGTAGAATGATTTTTTCATAGAATAAGACTTAGGGTGGGTCCTCGTGATATTTAAGTGTGACTATTCTAGTGGTTGTATTTTCCTAGACTCAAAATAGATTAGTGGATCTCTAATTTATCTTAATTTATGATTTATTAAATTATCTTCCTTTTATAATGTTTTCTAGGGTCCTTTTGTGGCTATGAAGTGGTTAGTGTATTCCATGAAATCTTATAGGTTAGATCATCTAGATTGGTTTTGTGTGTGACCTGGATTTAGGAGATTATAGAATCTAGGGTAATAATTATTGATCTTATAGTGTATTAACATTATTGATATGATCTTAATTTTATATTTTACTTATGTATTTTTTTCAACATACTATGATTTTGTTTATTGATATGATTATACTTATATAATGAATTTGATTTTTTTCAGGGTGTTTTAAGTGTGAGTAATGGTTACTTTCAATTTGGGTAACTACAATGGATGTGGAACCTGTTGAGATTATGTAATGACTACTTTTTATTTGGATCTTGTTGGGTTCATTGAGTGGCGGTATCCTGGGTATGAGGTCATACTATAAAATTTCCATTTATTTTAGAACCTATGTTCTAAACCTGTGTTGTTTCATTTTGATGCATGATTTTGAAGGGTTATTTCTCCCGTGTTTGTGATATGGGACATGATAAAATTTTAAGGCATACTTTTTGATCATTATTTTTCCCTGTGTTGAGATATTTTTTATATATTTTTTTATGAAAATTGGTTGTAATTGATGGCTTTTGGCCTCTCTGTTGGGAAGAGTTTTATGTTTCACTATCTTTTGGGTAAAGCTTTTTTGTGGTTTATTTCATAGTTTTTCAATCATTTCCACCATTTTAGAAGAATTATAAATGGATAAGATATTTATATTATATCTCTACATTTCTAAACTCAGTGTTTTTTGTGATGATTTGGATTTTTGTAGGGGATGTTCACGATTTATTTTGGATTAATTCTATGATTTGATGTATTTATGCATTTCAATAGTGTAACATAATCTTCAAACCTCATTAATCTTTTCCATCCGAACATCCTATTGTATCGGTGATGGGGTTTTAGTTTTCTAATTATTATTATTTTATTAATAAATTTCCTTATATTAAAATTTGAATGATGTGGAGAAGTGTGACACCCCACATGTCACTATTGTTTTAGATTTTATATAATTTTTAGTAAATTTAATTATTTTCAATGTTTTATGCAAGACATTTCAAATTATATAATTTTTTTCTCTTTCTATAATTTCTATAAATTCACTACATAGTTTGTAAATAATGAAAAATAACTCATGTAGGAGATACTTATATGTGTTGGTTAACACACATCATTTAACCTAAACCACGTGGGTAACATTATATATAGGGGTTCTCAATTCATTTTTTAAATGTGAATGCTTAATGAGCATGAGTAACACACATTTTGAGGTGACTCCTTGGGGAACCATGTATATTACAATTCCACATAAATGTAAATAAGGTTTTTATCACATAGTTTTCTATCAGTTAGTATAAATGGTGTGATTCATCCATGTGTCATGTTACTTCGTATAAAATTCCACCGATATTATTGGAGCATAGTTTCAAAAATAGTGAAAACAAAGCACATAGTCTACCTTGATTACATTTAAATATGATTTTATCCTTATAAAAACTTTTAATTAAACCCTCGTCACCCTCTATTATCTCCCATTTCAAATAGTCAGATATATGGTGCTCAAAGGAGAGTTCTTCTTCCCTTATTTCTTCGATTTTGAGGCTTTACATCATCAATTTTAATAGGCATGTCCCTAGTAAGTCCTTGGCTCTCCTTGTAATTCCTTATCCTCTAGTTAGTATTCCATTTATTATTGGTTTGGATTTATTCTATAATCCCAAGGGCTATTTGGCTGACGAAAGGGGTTAATGGTGGGTTTTAATTGGATTTTTTCGTTATTAGGGATTATATAGAGTGTTTTATTTCTTACTTTGGAATTATACACAATAGATGATATGGTTAATAATGGTTTATTAATTATATTATTTTGTACATGTATGGTTGGTTTGTTTTAATTTCCATAGCATTTCATTGAGTGATTGAGTTTTTAGAATAATTTATTTCAATAAATTAAATGAATATTTGATAGAGGGAGTTCATTTTAGATATTTTTGAAAGGTTTTTTCAAATTTATGAGCCTGATAAATTATTTTTCTAGTTTATAAAATATTTTTATAAATCCATGAATTTCGAAATGAATCCCAGGTGGATTGTTTTAAATTTAATGTAATGAATTAATGTGTTTCAATATTTTTTGGTCCATGGAAAGGTAATGTGTATTATATGAAGTGATTTATTCAATAAAAATATGTTGTTTTTCAATTTAAAACGTTTAAGGGAAAAAGATATTTGAAAAGATAAATAAAATGGTTTATAAATGTGGATAATGAATATTGGTATCCCAAGAATGTCTTTAAGGCTTCTTGAGACTTTTAATGAGATTTTTAAAATGAGTGATACCTTTGATAGAGCCCCTTGATTTTAAATGTACACTGCATATTTTGATACCTTATGGGATTTATGTGTCTTAATATATTTATTAGTATCATACAAGTAAAAAGGATCAGTTTCTAGTGAGGGTGTAGTAGGATAGATGATATTTATTTTAAATTATTTGAAACTATTTGGTATGTTGATCTCGTGCACTTTTGGTTTAATCAATACTATTTATGGATATCATGGGAGTCCAAAGTAACCATGAATAGTTCTGGATATATTCATCCCCTATTGTATATTGTTCTCATTATAGGGGTTCACTACCCATGGAAGTAGAATTCTCCTGATATGTTTTATACTCCCAATGTATTCTTCCACTCCTAGGATGGATAAGTGGCCTGAATAACACAACAGGGCCTCAACTATTTATATTTTCATTATTGTCTACCTAGGAATCATATATGTAGTCTATCATTAGGTTACATGAGCCTTAAGCATTTTTTATGACACATATCTCAAATGAAGGAATACATTGGGGATTTAACTATACACCTTGGTTGTATCCCTATTCCTTGATTTATTGCATAGAACATATTCTTGACTATAAAATTTGATTTAATATAAGATATTCTTGAGTATATTTGATATCAAAATCTTTTTTATTTATGGGTTCAATTTACTTTTGAATTAATTTTTTTAAATTTACTGGAATGTTTTTTCAATGGAGAAATGGTGTGTCTTTCATAAAAGGCAATTTTGAGTAAATCTTTAGAAAAAATGAAATTCATTTGGTTATTTTATTAAATTGTAAAATAATCCACTTTTTATTACTCAAAAAGTATTTCAAAAAAGGATATGGTTTTGACCATACCTATTCTACAAGAGAGATGTTATTTTAATGGTAGTTGTTAGATTTTATTTGGCTAAATATCAATATTTTATAAAAACTCTATTTTTTATTTATTTAAAATTATAAATAATGAAAATGGATTTTTAAAGGAATTATAAGTGCAACCACTTTTTTGAAATTCTACTAGGCTTGTTTTTCTCACATCATTCACTCATCATTCATTGTGTAATAATATTATGTTTTTTCTAAAGTGTGTTTCTCCTGTATTTATATGAATTAATTGTGGTTTGGACTAGTTATTCTCTATACTATGAAATGGAGAGTGATCAGGTGTCAGGAGGATATAGTCGATAATGTATTATTTTTGTTTCATTTATTTTTCGGATATTCATGTATCAAACATGTAAGCCATTAACTATCCTTTAGAATATATATATATATATATATGGATTCAATATTTATATCAATCTATTATTTGATATTATGTATGAGTTCCTTTTATCATTTTTTAATTTTCTGTTTATTTAGTCTTTGTGTTTTATATAATTTTTATTTTTGTGGATGGCATGGAAATCGATGTTGTAGACGTGTCATTCTAAATTATTAATTGAGATCGTTATCTTGATTATTTTTTATGATTGTGAAACCGTTACATAGTAAATGTTCCTAATACCTATGAAATAGTTACCATCCCCTGTAGGATAGATAATACCCTTCAAACCTTTTGGCATATCAAGTTGAGTGACGAATCGAGTCAGACCAAGTTAGTTCATTATTTTTTTTACCTTTTAATAACTAATATAAATATATATTAATGAATGTATTGAATGATAGTAATTCATAAGAAACACATGAATTTCACATGTTTAATAATAGGTAACACAATATGAAACCCTAGAAAATGACATATATTTTTTGACTAGTTAGGATTATGATAAGTCTACTTCCCGTCCACTTTCAAGTCCAGTTTTCTCTATGAGTAACTCATCTAAACTAATGGGTGTATGTATAACTGATCCAATGCAGTTGGGGTGGAAGTTGAGTGGTTAACACACCATGTGATCCTATATTAATCCCACGATCAAATACTGGTGGAGGAGTATTTCTGAATTACTATAGCATTACAGTAGCGGGTATAATAGTCGTATTGTATCATCCAAAACTATTCATCCATTTGGGACTTTTGGAAACCAGTTTAGGCATATGGGGCACATGGGCCTTTGGGCCATAAAAGGTGGTGGTTACACAGACATGATATATATATATATAGTGATGAATGGAAGATGCACGTAGGGACTTCAGCCTATATAATTGTGGGCCTAAGGGACATGTGTTCGGCTTCATACCCAATGGGCATACATGCCATTAAACATCAATGTTATGAAGTGGAAGGATCGGTGGGTTATACCCTGGCAGTGTTATGACCTACCATACATGCCTATGTCTATTGTGTGTGTAATTGTAACTATCCCCAAGAATCTAATATAATATACCTATAACTATATATAATGGCCAATTTCAAGGGGTAGTACACTATACAAAAGTACTCTATCATATTTGGAGATATCACATCTAACCTAAAAAAAATCATTATCATGGGATGCATCATGTCTAACCCATATAATATATATACTGATATGAATCACATAAAAAACGCATAATAAACACCCTATAAATAATCACTCCCAACTTTTTCCCAACTATTTTGTGACTAATCATTTGCAACCCACATACAATAATATTAGGAGGCATCATGTCAATATCATATCAAAATATATCATAAAGATTTATGTACAGTCCACATCATAATCATTATAGGTGGAATCATATCCAAACCAAACCAAAAAGTTATTAATCGTAATAACTTCCATAAAACAACACAACTATATCAGGAGGAATAACATCTGACCTGTATCGAACATTTAAATAGGTTTCAGATCCAACCCACATCAAAAAATCACTTGAAGAATCAAATAAAATCCACATAGAAACCATATTGGATGGAACCATGTCCATCCCACATCATGTCTTCATGGGAGGTATCTTGTCCAAACCACATCACACCTATATTAGGAGTAATCAAATCTGAACCACGTCAAAATAACTCATGAGGAATTACACCTAACCAGAAACATATCCATAATTGGAAGAATAATTTCAATCAGAAATCACAACTATCTGAGGAGGGATCATATCCAATATACATTACAATATGATTGGAGGTATCAAATCAAACCATTATCACAACACCTTGATATGAATTATATATAAGCTATATCACAACCATCTACAAAAGAATCATATACAACCCACATCAAAATATATTATAGGGCATTACATCTAACACGCATCACTACCATATAAATGGGTCATATTCAGAAATATTTACCTCAATAATGGTGTTAATCCATCAAACCTAGACTAATCCTCCCCCATCTATGTAATAATCTATCACCACCGTCTTCTATGATCCCCCACCACAATTGAAGGACTCGATGGTCAATTGTAAACAATTTAAAATCAATTTACATGAATTAGTCATGATTTTCCATTTATGAATAATTGTGGTAAAAACAACCAAGTGACATATCCTTTCCAAAATATCAAGATATAGGGTATGGATCACTTCATGAATGTGAAAGAGTACATTTACATGAAATTTATCATAATCTAACATCAATTCATCAGTTTAATGAATCATAATTTGATGAAAATAAAAAATAAATTACAGTAGAAACATTCATCTAGTGAAACAATATGTGACCACATTTGTTTACATTTATGTAGCCTATTATAAAATCCACTTATGAAATACCTTTAAAATGGATCTGATCCCTCTATGCTAGTGTGGAATCACCAAAAATACATATTCTTAATCACAATAAATTAATGGAATATAGATACGATGACTATAGAGATATAAAGAGGAAAAAATCACTGTAACTGATAATAAGAACACCTCAAGTCGCTAAGGATCAATGGAGGATAAATGGGAGGGATAATAGAAAATTGGAGAGGATCATATTTTTTATCAACTAGCTGATGAAATGAAACCCCAAATTATATTAATATGAAAGGAGTATAGAAGAACTATTCTAACTCTCTTTTAAAAACAAAATATAGGTGTCATTGGGTACCTAGTGAACCTACACTAGATACCTAAATGATCAATCCCAGGGAACCCTCCATAAAATCCCCACTAGGTACCCATTTCTTCCCAACTAAGTACAAGGTCACTCCCTAAATCCTCTAAAAACTATTACTAAACAATCAAACACCACTTATTTTTTTTCCACTTCTACCCAATCATCCACCCCATAAAAAATCATTAATTTTTTTTTAATTTATTCCCCAACACTAATTCTCTATTAAAAATATAAATTTAAAAATATAGTTGATTAAAATTTATTTTATACATGAATTTCCTTGAATTCCATTGACCCATATAGGTGAGGTTTACTTTAAAAAAATAGTTGATAAATATTATATCTATCCACCACATTTGGAGTATATTATTTGTGATGGACAGAATTTATCTATTTGAAAATGGAATATTAAAGGATGAGCGATTAGAATAGATATTAAACTATCAATAAATATTCATAAACTATGGTGTATAAATTTTTATACAAATTTTAAATGAAAATATTGTAATGAACTCAATGTTCAATGATGATGTTAGAATTTTCCAAACCAATCATGGAATTTATCATATAATCTATTAAGGGTATAATTTTAGTGCATGTATAGAATAATTTATTTTTAGTGTTATTGAACATAAACCACCTAATAAACAATGGTGGGTAAGGACCCAGAAGTACCATATACTATAATATTTCTAGAACTATTTTTTATCATGTAGTATCATTGGGGGATAAGGAATAAATTCTTCATCCATTTTCCTTTAATAACATTATTTTCTAAAATTCACAAAATCTTGCTTTATAGAAGGCCATATTTACCCATGTCTCCTATTTTTATTAATTGTTAATATCTCCTATTTGATGAATTCTTCCTGTTATAGCATGGAATTAATTCATAACAATGAGTATATCTTGTCCTTTTATAAACATGATAAATAAACCATCAAAGAATCATTTATATTTTATTTTCGATGAATTTACGCAATTATAGAGGATAAAATTCAGTTCTCATTGATGGGTTTTTCCTTTTATTAGATCTTTCATTATTAAAAACTATATTTTTATGGTAAAAAATAATCAGAATGATCTAAATGATTACTCAATTAATTTTTGGAACTAAATATTTGAATAGATTCTAAAATTTAATAATATCATATACTATTTATGTTTCTTTACATAAAAAGGAAACCACCCTATAATTGGTAATATATATAATCACTTCATAAAAACATGGGTTGGAATGTTTTGTGTCCAAATTTTCCAATTTATCTTCTTGCACACTAATATTTCTTATTATATCTGAAAAAAACAGTTCTAAGGAGAAATTTTAAATTAAAGCTCATTTGTGGAATATAAAATGCTCCACACTTCCTTCTTGATAACATATTTCTCATTGATCTATTTTATCACCTCTTATGAGTTTCTTGTAAAATTTAGTTGAACAAATGGTGATTTAAATTGAAATTCTATGTCTATTAAGGTCTTAGTATCCTACCTCATTATTAGTGAACCCTTATGAAAGGATTGATGACTATGAAAATATAATATAGTCTATTGAAATACATACAACTACAAATCTGACTCAGTTATGATTTGGATCCTTTATCATTTTTTTGTTTGGACTTTTAGATGCACTATTAATATACATTTCTAATGTTGTAGATTCATTGTAGATAGATAATACCACCTATTTGGGAAGAAATATTGGAAAATATGATTAAAATATGGAATGATATGAAACCAAAATAAATACCAACATCCATCCTTTGATCTTTTTCTGTGATATGAAATGGATATAAATTACTAGTGGATGACAACCAACATGGAATAATATCCATCAATAATGAAAGATAATATATTTATATTAAAGGATAAATGTATGAATATAAGTGAATTAGATAATTATATAGATAATGACACATATCTTGCGCTAAAAATATTAATGAAATACGATTATTTTAAATGATAGTATTTCATATCCTAACATCCATTATTTTTTATGTAATGTACTAAATGAGGTTTTCATTACCCACATAAATCATCTGGGAAACAAAATCATCATGATATATTTTTTATGCATCTAAATTGTTAATGAGTTGACTTACATCTATCTAAATAATTAAGAAGAGAGGATACAATATGTATTGCTTTTGGGAATCAAAATTACTTTATAACTATTTTTCTAGAGGAAAATCACAACGTTATACATTAGTTTCTAAAAAAATATGTATTTTTCTCTCAGGATTGCAATTAATATTCTAAATTAATAATATTATCCTTTTATTCCTTTAATCTCTCAAATATTCTTAGGTTGTTTTGATTATCTAGTTTATTTTATAGGGGTTGAAATCAATATCATGATGATCGACCACATTACTAATAGTATTTTAACATGACAATGAATTTCCATTTTATCATATTCATATTAAATATTTGTGATATATTTTTTCAAAAAATCCACCTCTAGGTTAAAAAATTGATCAAGATTATATCATGACATAATAATCAGATCATTGACGTAACATTAAATGGTATTTCCAAGAATAAGTCTGATGATAAAGTATTCAATTCAAAGATAAGTATATCTAGAATTATTTAAACTAAAAGGCCTTACCTTATAATAATATAAACAACAAGATTCCATAAATGGTGAGGGATTCTTTAACTTATTTATTCAATTATATTTTGTTATATATGGAGTACCCATCCATGAAATATAGGTAACAAAACCATTTTTTTCATCGATCGGTGGTTTTTTGATTGGGATGAGGATGATTTATTTTATAAAATAATGATTCATGTCCTAAAAGTCAATAAAAACTATGGTTTTATTATTATTTATATTAATGTGGATAATATTGGATAGTTTTTTGGGATATTATACATCTGGGAAAATAGCGTTGTGGTTATCTTATGTACTACAAATTGAACTTTGGTACTATTAGATAGTTTCATTTTTACACTTGATATTTATAGATGAAATAATTTTTTGGTAAAAACAGGGGATGAACAACAAATTGAATATATAAATGTATAATTTCAATGTAACATTTTTAATATACATCCCATTATTTATTAATAAAATAAATATATCTATATTATTCTTAGGGATACTTGTTGTTACAAATTAACATTGTCTGTAGATCTTCATTTATTACAAATATTACATGATCACATCAATAATAGTGGAGACACTCTCCTTAAAAGAGACAATTTATATCTATAATTTTTGCCAATATCATTATCGATAATATTGTATGGATCACCCACATGATCCTTAGAATATTTTGTACAAATATCATCACCTTTGTTAGAACCATACTTGATAGAACAAGACTTGTTAGTAGTGGTTGATAGTTCCTCTATCTTGGAAGATAGTATGTGAATGTATATGGAAGTCCCTAATACCAACATCTTTAATTAGCAGTATATCCTAATATCAGAAAAAAAAAATTTATTTGTGTGTTGACTCAGTATTAGTAATACCTATATTTTGATATATTTTATCAATGTTATCATCAATGTGAAAAGGACACATTATGGTTCAATATATTAATTTCTTTATTCATTATAAGGAAATTTTAACAAGGATTTTTTTCATTAACTATATGGATTACATGTCTCCAAAAATCCAATATTGATTATTCAATCTAATCAATAAATATGAAAAAATTTAACAATTACAAGGGAAAAATATGAATGATTTCAAAAACAATTAGAGTTAGGAGCTGTGTAATATTATAAAATTATGGATACCTCCCTTTTATTTTATAGTTACGCAAATTGATATGTTAACATTCAAGAATGTAAAGTGGAAAAATATCACCATAATCCATAACATTTTTTCATTATTAGAGTACTTTAGATATTGATTGAATGAAGAGGGCACTGATTTATATAGGTGATGTCATGGACTTCATAGAAAATTATTGAAAGTGGTTTCTTGATGAATGATAATGAGTTAAAAATGTAAAAATATACCTAAATTGGTTTTCAAATATAATATTACCCATGTTTTTTATGACTCTTATCATATTCGTGGATTTTCAAATCAACAGGACTTATGTTCGGTTCCTTATATATCCAAAAAAATACAATCTATTCGGAAATGACTTTGATCAATGAAACATTTTCCACCAATACTTGATGAATATTAATATCCTTGATATTTTATAATATTTATAATTATTTTATATAACATTTTATATCTATTTATTGAAATTACTCTGTTAATAAAATGTTTTAATTCACACTATTAATCATGTTTTAGTGTAAAATGTCTCATTGGTATCCATTTTAATATCAAATCCTTGAGGATTTGAAAAAGAAACAAGAGGGATATTTCTAAAATATTTAGAGGGATAGAGGGTTTAGATGATTAATATTCATTCCAAAATAATGGAAAAATAATTTATCACATCAAAATTTTATGTAAAGGCTATATACTTATTTTCATTCACTATCTTACATGATTGAGGCATGGAAGACAATGTTGGATGATGAAATAACACCCATAGGTCCGGATCAGGGGATATTTTTATTAATATCAGAATATTATGAGAAAATTAACATATATGTGATGATCTTTTAGGAAATTATTGATCTACTAATAAATCAAATATCGTAAAAAAGGTAGGGTGAACATTGGAAGGTTTGGGATTAAGCTGGAAAGTCTATAATCTTGCTAGATTTCCATCCTCTAGGTTTTGGTGAAATTTATTATGTATTAAAAGATATCACCTTAGATATTGGTTAGAACATGGGTATGTCATATATTACCCCAGATACAATTGTGAGAACTGTTGAGGGATCCGAATTCTTAAATCTCATGCATCACAAGAGACATATCAATTAGTTTCATTATGCTGACATAGTTGAAATAGATTACTTCATCAGTTGAACTATTTATTTGGTGGAATTGTTACCATACTAATAATTATAATTTATTACATTCTATGATAATTTAAACATGTTTTTAACCCATATGGATTTCAATTATCTTTTAGTTTTTCCAATATCAGTTTTATCAGTTCCTAAAAGTCCAAGAATTTAATGGTAATATAATAAATGTTTTAGTGGGAATATGGTTGATGACAAAATTGACTCAATCATTTCCTAATGATAAAATGCATGTGATTCATTGTTACTTGGGTCATCTGATTATCCATCTCTAATTAATTGATTTGAGATACCTATTTATATTCTTTTCACTCATTAGGAAAATTGGTTTTTATATATATCACATATTCCTTGGTGTTATATAACACTAATTGACCTTAATCAACCACATTATTCATGTATGTTTTAAAGAAAAAGATACATTTTATAGTTCTCACCAACATCAAATTGTATGGACAATAATTTGTGAAATCAAGATTAATGGATTTTTAGTATTATGTTGATAGTTTCTATCAATTTTTTTCCGGATACATTGATTGACATCCTATGGATGTTTTATTATTTTATTGAAGTCACATAATACACTAAGATGGTTTTTTAGATGAGTATAGTTACAATTTATCCTAAAGGTTCTCCAAAAAACATCTCTACATTTATTTTAATGAATTTATACCGCTAAAAAATAAATTACTCCCTTCAATATGCTAATGAAATATCTTAATATATCATTGTATTAGAACATTCAATTATATATATTGTTTATTATTATTTAACTAAATGTGATGATAAAATTAGAGAGAAACATTAGGAAAATATCCTCCGAATTAGTAATGGACCTAGTAATATGATATTTATGTCCTAAAAATTCAAGGATATATAAATTCTCAACAAATAATTGGAGTATATATAATTATGATATTTCTATATTTCATACTATTAGGAAACTTTGGGAGGAAAAGTGAGTAAGATTCTACAGAAAATATCTTGTGTCATTGAATATTGAAAAAATGGTATTTAAATAGTTTGGTGGATGAGGAGATGAGTACATGAATCGGGGTATTGATTCATCTATAAATACATTACCACACACTAGGTCTCAATTTCTTCCACACAAGTAGTAATATAAACTAGAATATATATTTATTATTTCATTTTATTTTAGGAATACCCCACATGACTAACCAGAGCCTATGATTTATGATAGACACATTTAGTAAACTACTATTAGTAGAGTGGTGTTGTGATTAACCATATAGGATGATACAATATAGAAATAGATAACCTGATTCAGTTTTGATGGTTGTAGAAATCCCATCCTTCTAAATAGGGTCAATTGAAGAAGGGATGTATTGAAACATAAATCCATGGATCACATATATGTTCATTCTAATAAATTTTGAATTATCTATATATATTTAATATATTATATCTATTTGATAAATATTTATTTCTTCAATGTAGATAGGATCAACATTATTGAGTGGATAATGGGATAAGTATATAGAAACACCATTTCCATTTTCCCTATTGCTATCTCATCCAGTAGTTGGTAGTGGTAAATCAACAAGGGATCCCAAATCATTGATTTTCCTCTAATTCAAATTTTAAATTTCTTCCTCGTGTACATTATTGTGAATGATTTTATCTAAATACACATTTTATTTTTCTCTATTCATTCTCAGAATCATATTACATAGATACTAAATATTTCCAATAGTAATAATTATTATTTAAGTAAATCCCAAAACCAAAACGAATTCCTCAAACGCATTAAAAAATTATGTATCATCATCAAATTCCAGAAAATTTTCAAATATTTTATCTTAATTATTCACTATTACAAATCTGATATTTAGAAATTCTATTTTGTTAAACTTGTTAGTTTTTTATTTATCCTAATGATATGATTATCAATATAAAATAAGGGATACCCATGATAATTAATTTTGTGGTGATCTCCAATAAATAATTCAAAATATTTTCGAAACAATAAAATCATCTCATAATATGTTTTTGAAATTGTTTATAGATATATATATATATCCTTGAAAACATATATTTTCATGGAGGTTTAATATAAATAATTTTAATATCATTATAGTTGATTAATTAAATCAGAGGTGATTATTGGGACACAAATTCCCTCATTATTATGGGATAGTGTCACTCATAGGGTGTTTCAAATACATTAATAACATTTGTCACTTCTCTAGATTGTATTTTGATGAGTTCTAGATGTATTGTATCTTATAATAACTATGTATAAGAGGAGACATATAAAAAGGATAGCTCCACCTTTATTTAATTTGAGCACCCCAATCCTTTCTATACATTCTTCCTAGCTTAGTATGAAAATTTTCCAATTACAAAATCCAATTAAGTTTGTATTATCTATGAATTAAAGAATCACGAGTTGCATATCCTACCTAAAAACATTTTATTTTTCAAGTTATAAAACTTATTTGTAATATCACTTTATAATACAATTATTATTATAATATTACTAAATGAAAAATGAAAACAATGTAATGCTATGGATTTTATACAACATATTATGAACACATAAGTGGAGGCTTACATGATTGTCTATAAAAGCTGCTTGATCTATTTAAAAAATAAATCATGATATTCTCACATTATATTCTAAATTTGTGGTAAATGTTATCGAGAGGGTGGAGAGGTCAACCCTGAGATGATACTAATTTAATACATTGTAATGATTGATATACCCCTTATAAAGTATGTATTTTCATCTAAAATAGAATAGTGTTTCCCATAAACTATAGTGAAGGTATGTTATGCATTATTCCTTATTGGTATTTTGAATTACATTTTGATATATGGAAGGGGAAAAAATTACAATATTTCATAATCATTCAATCCCTCATGTATGATATCAAAATTTTATATATCATTAGAGAATGTATAATTACTTTATTATAACTATATGTGATAGTTATTAGATGCATTGATGATTTATGTAGAGACCCATAGCTTGACGTACATGGACATTACATTACTTTCGAGGAATACTTAATACATAACAAAAACAAACACACAAGGACCATAATAGTTTAGTGTCTTTGGAAACTTGTAATATAATCTTCTAATCATGGTGAAACATCATCAATATCTCCCATAAAGATCTTCCTTTTTTTACCTAAAATCTTTCTTTATATCCTGGAGAAAAGAAAACATAAAAAGGGTGATCTCAAATGCTCAGTAAGGGTAATCATAGATAAAATAAAACAAACCATATACATATGAACTTAAAAACTTGAACATAATATTTAAACATCAATATCATGATCAATGACATAAAACATGGCAGTACATAAGGCATAGATCATAATGGAACATTAATCATCAAAAATTAGTATGGGAATAAATCATGGAAATGTGGAAAAGCATAAAGCGCATGATATGATATCCATTATAGCCAAGGAATTACTGCCAAGACCATCATAGTGGACAAAGTTTCTTACTGAACCGGGTTTATTTGTCGTTCCAGCCCTGTATTATAGAAACAGATTTACTTACCATTCCATCCATGTATATCTCATGAGATATAAATCATTACCCAATGCATTGGAGGGGGATATAGGTCTCACCCATCTCATATTGAAATCATTCTTACGTGTGCCACAAAATAATAATAAATCATTCATCATAACCTAAAGAATAAATTCGGTTTCATAAACATCATTCCATCATAAAATAATCCATATAAAACAAATGGATATCATTTCATCATATGAAAAATCAAACCATGAAAATAATAGATACATTATACATGAAACGTAAACATACTAAATAATGTCATCTTAGATAGAAAATATTTTTGATAAAACACTTGAAATGAATTCTTGAGGAAAATATCCTTTCTTCGTCAAAATCATTTTCTTTTCACAAAATGACATGAAATTTAAAAAGAGAAGGATTTTCTCAAAAATTATCATGCAATATAGTAGATTAAGCTTCGTGAAAATATTTCATTATGAATCTGTAAAAATTCGTTCATGTCGTATATGTTAAAAAACATTCTTCTCGTACTTTTTCCGAAAATGTCAAAAAGTACCTCGTAAGGTAAACAAATGGAAGATTCCTTATATACCATATAGTAAAAGTCAAAAATGGGTAAAAATGACTTTAAACATACATGAAACCATTTTTATAAAATAGGGGCATGGTTGATAAATATAACCCCATTAAATACTTTTCAATAAACAATCTCGGATAAAAATGGGATTGGAAAATTTATCCCTTACCTTAGGTCTGATATGCTTCATATGTATCTGAACCTCCTCTCCTTCGATACGCCTCTTTGAAACCTCCTCTTAGGGAACTAAAATTGGACATCGAAGAAGAAAATGACCTCTAGTATGTTCCTAGGGAAGTTGAGAATGGAAATGGGAAGGGGTCGGCTGAGCTTTATGACTCAAAGTTGTGCAAAGAGGAGAGGGAGGAGGTTCCTTTTTATAAGGGAGGAGAGGGGCACCTTGGAAAAAACATAAAATATTATTTTATAATAAATTAAAATTCAGTTTATAATAGCTCAAAATTGATTTATTTCAAAGATAATGTGGGTATGGGTCGAAATCCTCTCAACCAAAAGGTTTTAGACAGCTTTAGGTTACTATTTTAACCTTATCATTTAGATTTAACTCTATGTTAAATAATTTATCTTTTACCATGTCTTCTTGTTTTCTTACACTATATGGTTAAAACACTTACTATAAAAAGCCAAAATAACCCCAAGTGTTTCATTATTAATATATATAACCTTATCTAAGTCATTTGGCAGAACCTTATATTTTTAGGAATAGAATAACAATTAATAATATAATATTTGTTTTAAAAACAATTTTATGTCAATTTTGACACTATTTGGTAATTGTTTTTTGTGAAAATTATAACAGCATGATTAGTGCGAAAAATGTTAATATTATCAATACTAACATTTCATATTAGCCTAGATAATTAGTGGAATTCATATAAAGTCTCAAATTAAATTTATTTGGGTATTTATAAAATCAATTATGTTAATATATCATTAAAAATGTAATTACTGCATCATCATTGTGTCATAAATAAATTGAATTATTTAATGTCTAAAATTTATAAATAAAATACCATTATGTAGGAAATATTTTTATATTTCTAATGAATATTTATAGTCGAATTTATCTTATGTATAACCCTATATTAAAAATGTGTTTGTTATTAAACATTGAATTTAACTATTTTAAATCTTCTTTAAATAAAATAATAATAAATGTCCTAATATAATCCAAGTGGACCTAAATGATAATATTTTATTCCTAAGGTTTTTTTGGTCGAATTACACTTATCCAATAGAATTACGACATGTGTTAGGTAATAATAATATACTTTTTACCATTTATTACCCTACTTAATTTTAACCGTGGTAAATAAAAGTATAATGTTAATATTCAGAAAAAATTATTTTTATCTTATTGAACCACATTTTACTCCTTGATATTAACCATGTTTCTCGGATTTTTGAAATTCCACTCATTGAAGTGGTAAAATTATGTTTTATGTAAATTTTCAAATTCTCCTAGGAGGTGGGTAAAAGAAAGTGAAATGTTCAATAAAATATTTAATTATCTAAAATTATTATAAAATGACTCCAAATAATTACATTGAACTTGTATAGGTATTATCTATTAATTTTGACAAAAAATTAATTTTAATAAAAAAATAATTATTTAAATAAAAAGTCGGTTTTTAAATAGTAACCCAGTGTTTTCACTATTCATCAAAAAATGAAAGTTTTTAGAAAAATACCAAAAAAACACCCTAGGATAATTTCGATATTCTGAATACAAAAATAAAGTATTTTTTGAAAGATAAAATTTATTAAATTTCAAAAAGTGTGTATAACTATTCATAACGGCTATTTCATATTAATATTATAATAATATCTCGTTTAGTGAAACTCGTTATTGCGTACTACACACGCTATCGAGGAAGGTCTCGATTGCATGTAATGCAAGACAAGTTAGAAGTTAAGTATCCATTTGGTTTTTCGTATAACATAATCAAAACTTATTCCATTTATACATTAAAAATATCTATACTTAATGTTGCGTAGAATAATTTCCACAAAACGAAATTGAAAATGTGTGTAACACGAGCCAAGAATAGTGTTTCATATATAACAAGATAATACAATGTTGCGTATAGTACAAGATAATCTTGGTGTAGTGTATAATAGTAGACATCAAAGAGATTAAAAATAATATATCTCATAAAATCTCGGGTGTTACATTCTACCCACCTTAAAATGAATTTTGCCCTCGAAATTCATCGGGTTATAAATAATTTACTACTTGAAAGTTTCATTCGTAAAAACCCACATCGTAAAAGGAATACTGAAACTTAATTTTAAAACGTAATGTAAGAAATGTAATGGTGACCCAGATTAACTCATCACCCGGTATCCACATAGGAGAACATAGGTGGAAATATGGATATGGAAGAAAAATCTTACCATCATGTTCTGATGGAGAACGGTAGAGGACATGGCATGAAAAATACAACAATCACAAAGCCATAAATTTGTGATGATTTAAGGTACTATCTGATTCACTGGATATAAGGATACTAGGAGATCATTTTTTTGTTTTCCAAATCATTTCCCTAAAGTTGAAGAATTGTTGAATTAAAAGAAATACTTACTTGATTTTTCTACATTCTTACTGTTGTTTGTTCCTTGAACAATTTCAACTTCATCTCTTAATGAAATGAAGATGAATTTGTCTTCCATGAAGTGTTAGTAGATCATATGATAGAATTATAGGTCATTCCCTCGGTCTCAAACAAAAGGATAAAAAAGTTATTAAATATACAAAAGTCCATCTATAGTGAGATTAATCGCATATGGTTCCTAAAATGGACTTATACATCATATATCATACCGATTAATAAAACTAAACTAGTTTCTACTAACCAGGGACTTCCTATAGGAAAGTGGTATGCGATAAAGTCCTGTCACACTTCGGTGGTGGGTTCGATTCCCACAACCTTGTCCGACATGACGGGTTGTCACCCGTCCTGCAGGTTGTCCACTTTCTAAAACTACACTATTATAACATTACAGTAATAATATTAAAAATTTCTAGCCTTAAAAAATACTATCTTATGTCTAACATAATCCATTCCAATCGTTAGGCTTATATAAAATACTTCTATCCAATCTCACAGTGTAAGGAAAACAATTACATGAATGGTCACATAACATGCACGTGAAGATCATCATTTCTCCTCCATATATCATAAGATATATCTTTTTGGCCACATTCCAAACATGTGAATCCCTTAATCATGAATGCTTTTGAAAAATGAATTACCATTGAACCTTAGTGAAAACATGAATGATGTCAAAAGTTAACACTTTCCACATACCAAAATCCCACAATTTCTATATACTCAAACAATGATATCACTTTGTCCTTATATCAGTAATGAGCTCATGAATACTATAAAAATTTTCATTATCTCTTTATCCTTTAATTATGTTCATATAATCTTCCTTCCAAAAATATTTCAATAACATTTCATGGTTACCGAGACCATAAAATTATTGAAAACCATAATAGACCAATACATAAATATTCCAATATTCCAAGATACTATAAAACATTTTTTTGGAATCCCATTACATAAACACTTAATCATTCCACAACATATTTTTCATACTCAACATCACAAATAGTGATCGCATTTGACATCCCATTTTCCATTGCCTTATGAGGTTTCTCACGTCAATCATCATTAACCCTTGGACTAGGGAATTGATTAGCATAATGCCCCATTTCCTTTCACTTGAAGCATTTACGTGTTGGTGGTGCGTTCTCTGCCATCATTTCTTTATTCACATCATTATCAACCCTTTTTCCATTACATCGACACTCGGCTGATTGATGACCTTCTTTTCCACACAAAAAACATTTTCTAGTCCCTTTAAGACAATCTCCACCATGGTTCTTTCCACACTTTGAGCATAAAGAAACATTCATCTTCTTTTCACCATTATTATGAGATTTCTCCTTGAACTGCATCATTCGTTTTTTTCCAAAACCATGAGATGGATATGTAACACCAACTTCTAATTCTACCTTTATAGCCAAACGCACAATTTCTTCATAGCTACTGAAGTCTCTTATATCTAATGCCCATCAAAGACTTGGTTTTATTCCATTGAAGAATTGATCAAGTTTGCATTAAGGATGGATGATAAATCCAGATGCATACCTTGCAAGCCTTGTAAAATTCACTTCTTATATACCTCCGGATTCATAATCTTTTTGATTATGATCGAGGAAATCCTTTTCCATCATTGTTCAAAGAATATGAGGGAAGTACTTATTGAAAAACAAGTTCGTGAACTCATCCCATTCAATGGATTCAATTTCATCTTGGGGCCTTGTATTCTTAATTAAAGTCCACCACTGGTCTGCTTCACCTACTAAATGGTAAATAACCAGAATTACTTTTTCATGTTTGGAACATAGAAGTATGGAAAATATCATTTCAATGGTACTGATCCATTGTTCATTAATATGTTTATCAGAAGACCCACTGAAAGAAGGTGGACGTTGCCTCATGAAGGACTCCATAGAATATTATTACCTTCTCTGCTCATTTGGAAGTCCAAAATGATTCATAGCTTGTGTATGTATATAAATAAGATTTTTTACTTCATCTTCCATAACATTGGTTTTGTCGAGGAGTAAAATCATTGCATTGCCCATTACATTGATCAACACGATTCCTTCGGGTTCAGCCATCGTGTAAAACCCAAAAAGAGTAGTGTGAGAGGAAAAAATCTTGCTAGGGAAAACAACATAATAAAGTGGGAGTACCTACAATATCTAACATATTAGGTTAATTCAAATATCTTTACTGTAATTCTAGGAATATAACCTATACATATACTTATCCTTAGGGACATCCCTAGACATACCTTAGAAATATCTCTAGGGATCTCACTAAAGTTTTCGCATCCTAGTTTCCAAAGGTTAACCAAACATTTCCTCTGATACCAACTATAGAGACCCATATCTATATGTACATGGACATTACATTACTTTTGCAGAATACTTAATTCATAACAAAAACAAACACACATGGTCCGTAATATTTTATTGTCTTTCGGAACACGGAATATAATATTCTAATCTTGGTGAAATATCTTCAACATCTCCCACAAAGATCTTCCTTTTTTTCTTACCTAAAACCTTTCTTTATATCCAGGGGAAAAGAAAAAATATAAAGGGTGAGCTCAAATGATTATTAAGGGTATGCATGGAGAGAATAAAACAAACCATATACATCTAAACTTAAAAACCTGAACATAATATTTAAACATCAAAATCATGAGCAATGACATAAAACATGGCAGTACATAAGGCATATATCATAATGGAACATTAATGATCATAAAATATCATGTGAATAAATCATGGAATTATGGAAAAGAATAAAGCACATGATATGATTTCCATTGTATCCATGTCATTACTTCCAATCCCATCATAGTGGACAAATCCCTTACTAAACCGGGTTTACATTCCATTCCAACCCTGTATTACTAAACCAGATTTACTTGTCGTTCCATCCATGTCTATCTCATGAGATATAAATCGTTACCCAGTGAATTGGAGGGAGATATAGGTCCCACAAATCTCATATTGAAATAATTATTACATGTGCCACAAAATAATCATAAATCATTCATCATAACCCAATGAATAATGTGGGTTTCATAAACATCATTCCATCATAACATAATCCATATAAAAGAAATGGATATGATTTCATCATAAGAAAAATCAAGACATGTAAATAGTAGAGACATTATACTTGAAACATAAACATACTGAATAATGACGTCTTAGATGGAAAATAGTTTTCATAAAACACTTGAAAGGAATTCTTGAGGAAAATATCCTTTCTTATTGACAATCATTTTATTTTCACAAAATTCCATGAAATTTAAAAAGAAAAGGATTTTCTTTAAAATAATCCTGAAAGCATGTAGAGTAAGCTTCTTGAAATTATAGAATTATGAAATAGTAAAAATCTGTTCATGTCGTATAAGTTAAAAAAACATTCTTCTCATACTTTATTCCATAAAAGTCAAAAAGTACCTCATATGGTAATCAAAAGAAAAATTCCTTACATACCATGTAGTAAAAGTCAAAAATGGGTAAAAATGACTTTAAAAATAAATGAAACCATTTTTATAAAACAAGGACATGGATGATAATTATAACTCCAGTAAATACTTACGAATAAACAATCTCGGATAAAAATGATATTGGAAAAGTTTCCATTACCTTATGTCTAATATGCTTCGTATGTATTTGAACATCCTCTTCTTCAACACGCCTCTTTGGAACCTCCTATTAGGGTACCAAAATTGGTCTTTGAAGAAGACCAAGGCCACTAGTATGTTTATAGGGAAGTTGAGAAGGGAAATAGGTAGGGTTTGGCCGATCTTGAAGGCTCAATTTTGTGTAAAGAGGAGAGGGAGGATGTTCCCTTTTATAAGGGAGGAGAGGGGTACCTTAGGGAAAACAAAAAATATTATTTTATAATAAAGTCGCATTCGGTTAACAATATCTTAAAATTGATTTATTTAGAGTCTAATGTGGGGATGGGTCGAAATCCTCTCATCCAATATGTTTTAGACAGGTTTAGTTTACTATTTTAAGCTTATCATTTAGATTTAACTATATGTTAAATAATTTATCTTTTACCGTGTCTTCTTGTTTTCTTATACTACATGGTTAATAAACATATTATAACAAGCCAAAAGAACCCCAAGTGGTTCATTTTTAATATATATAACCTTATCTAATTATTTAGGCAAACCTTATATATTTAGAAATAGATTAACAATTAATAATATAATATTTGTTTTAAAAACTATTTTATGTTAATTTTGACACTATTTGGTAATTGATTTTTGTGAAAATCATAATAGCATGATTAGTTCGAACAATGTTAATTGAAACAATACTAACATTTCATATTAATATAAAAAATTAGTTTATTTCATAAAAAGTCTCAAATTACATTTATTTGGGTATTTATAACATCAATTATGTTAATATTTCATTAAAATGGTAATTACTGCATCATAATTGTGTCATAAATAATTTTTATTATATAATGTCTAAAAATTATAAATAAAATACCATTATGTACGAAATATTTTTATATTTCTAAAGAATATTTATAGTCTAATTTATATTATGTATAACCCTATATTAAAAAGGTTTTAGTTATTAAACTTTGATTTTAACTATTTTAACTTTTCTTTAAATAAAATAATAATAAATGTCCTAATCTAATCCATGTGGAACTAAACGATAATATAATATTCCTAAGGTTGTTTTTGATCTAATTACACTTATCCAATATAATTAGAACATGTTTTAGGGTAATAATAATATCATTTTTACCCTTATTTACCCTATTTACTTTTAACCGTGGTAAATAAAAGTAAAAAGTTACTATTCATCAAAAAACATTTATCTTATTGAACCAAATTTTTCTCCTTGATATTAATTGTGTTTCTTATATTTTTTAAATTCCAATCAAAGAAGCGGTAAAATTATGTTTTATGTAAATTTTCAAATTCTCCTAAGAGGTGGGTAAAAGGCGGGGAAAAGTTCAATAAAATGTTTATATATCTTAAATTATTATAAAATGACACAAACTAATTAGATTGAACTTATATAGGTATTATGTTTCAATTTTTACCTAAAATAATTTAAATAAAATAAATATTTACTTAAATAAAATGTCGTTTTTTAATTTGTAACATAATGTTTTCACTATTCGTCAAAAATTGAATGTTTTCAGAAAAATACAAAAAATTCACGCTAGGCTAATTTCGATATTCCGAATCTAAAAATGATGTCCGTTTTAAAAGATAATATTTATAAAATTTTAAAAAGTGGGTATTTCTATTCATAATGGCTATTTCATAATAATATCTCGTTTAGTGAAACTCGGTATTGCGTACTACACACACTATCGAGAAAGGTCTTGATTGCATGTAATGCAAGATGTAACGCCCCGACCGCAGCTAACTGGAGTCTGTGCAATACTTCGTAACATTGGCATGATCACAAAAGATCAAGTCTCGAAAGACCGATTAGTTTAGTAGCCTTGGAAACACTAGATACATTCATAAATGTTACATTACATCATAAAGTAAAAAACTAATAACAAAGTCTTCATAGTCCACACTCATATCCTCTTCTGACTATCCCTGAAGGTCATTAATAAAATACTTCTTCACATCCTGGAAAATATTAAAACATTGAAAGGGGTGAGCTCAGATGCTCAGTAAGGATAACAATATTGCGGAAGCTTTCATCAATAAACCTAAACCTTTAAGGCAATGTATAACTAAAACAAAAGCCTTTTAAACATGAACATCAACATAATATTGCAAAAGTAAAATGAAATAATTCCATTCACTTCTTCACGTGGATATTCTATAGGTCGAATAATCACATGCAATATCAATAACCACTTTCATAATGAGGTAATGTATAATGCCAGACATTCTGAAACATTTTGTCAAGGCCTCGGCCAAGACGTCTAAAATTATTAAGGCCTCGGACAAAACCATAAATCAAATTGGGAAAGGGCCTCAGCCAATTCCACGTCTAGTTGTCTCATTAGACCTACCGATGCATCAAGAAGCTATAGTGGGCTCCACCCGTCACTTATCAAGTCCAATACATTCCTCATATGAATAGGTTTAAACATATCATAAACCATAACATAATCGTATCATATAAAACATGCATAAAGGAAACATAAAATTTCCACATTTCAATCACAAGATATCAATACAACACATTGATATAATAAAAACTCTATCAAAACCATTTTCAATACCAAAATAAAAGAAAGTTAAAACTTTGTATTTACTTTTCATTAAAAAAATGATGGCTTGTAGAGGAAGCCGAAACTCAAATAATGGTCACGGTGGCGGAGAAGTCGTTGTCGCCGCATAAGTACGGAAATAAAACATTCCCTTTTTTCATTTAGCAAAACGCTTCGTATAAAAAGATTCCTTTTGAATAAACGTAAAAGTCAAAGGGGTTTATACACCGTATAAAAGAAAGTTGTGTCTAAAACCAAATATGCCTCAATGAAAGGGGATTGAGACGAAGTCCTTAAAAAGATCATTTTTAAAATAAAATAGATCTATTATGTGTATTCACTATAGGTACACATAAATAAAGTAAAAATACAAAATAGGACATAATAATATCATGACATAATTTGAGAGTAGGAGATTGACCCAAAGAATGGAAGTTGGGTTAAGAAGTTCCTTTACCTCGTGTCTGACTTGACTCAACCGTTCTTTAACCTCCTGATTAATAAACTAGAGTTAATATATCCCTTATTATGAACCATTTTTAATTTCATTATCCTTTTTATATCACTTATTACAATGATATGAACATTATGTAATTATTTAAGTTAATAACTGTCGTTTTGTCGATCTTTGGTACTTGAGTCAACAATAAACTTATTATAATTACAAGTTGTTCATGTGGTGAATTATCCATTATATCTAGAATTATATTCATGATGTAGATATCATATATATCATATATATCCATTATATACATTCATTCATAATATTAGATAACATTTAGAGGTAAGAAATGAAATGCACCGTTCATGGAGACGGTAAGCCGTACGTACGCATGAACGCTACTTTCATTTCTATTTCGTATTTAATGGAATGAAATCATAATGATATAAATTTATAATATAATTACAGTATAATATAGTGTATAATACCATTTACTCCATCCTTTATACATCCCACATATGGCATTAACGATTCAAATCACTTTGAGGGGGCAGTAGTCCGCACTTCCTAAAATGAAATCATCGCGTTTACCCATAATGGAAATCATAAAGTATGCCATAAATGAGAAATACAGAAGAATAAGTAAAACATAAACATATTATATATCATATATTAATATAGTGACATCTTAATGGCCTCCTTTGAAGGTGTTATATGAGTGTTGAACAATCATCGTTTCGTGAGGCAGAAATTCGCCATCCACAGAAATCGTATGTTCTTTAACCATTAGATGTAGGTGTGTGTAAGTGTAGCTCGAATCCGTATTATAACAACATAATAGTATATTGAGGATACTGGTGTTGTTACAAAATAAATTAATAAAAAGAGTTTAGGGGGTTGGAGAAGCTAAATAAAACAAAACAACATTAGAAAAAACATTACCTCAAAATCGGGTAACTCTTTTTGATTTGAGCCAAAGGCTTCCTTGGGAAGAGTTCTGCCCAAAGTGAGGATTTTAGGAGAAAGAGGGGGAAGTTGGGAGAGTATTTGTGCAGAGTTTTTCCGAGCCAAATGGCTTGAAGGTGTCAATAAGGCGGGAGAGGTGGGGGCCTTTTATAAGTGGAGAGGAGGGGCTCTTTTGGAAAGTAAAGAAAACTCACTTTATTATAAAATGAGTTTCGGATTTTAGAGGTCCCACACTTATATAATTCGAGGATAATGTGATAAGGGTTCGAAATCTACTAATCCAATAGGTTTTTAAAAAGTGTAAGCCTTGGATTTTACATTATCTTTTCATTTTATTAAAATCGTTAAATAATGAGGTCATCGCTGCATCATAATGATGTCATAAATAATTTAATTTATTTAATGTCTAAAAATTATAAAAAAATAATATGATGTAGGAAATCGTTTTATCTTTCTAATGGATATTTATAATCAAATTTGGACTTGTGTAACCCCACTTAAAAACTGTTTTAGTAAAACAACTCATGTCTGTGGCAATTTAAATTTAACATTAAATAAATAAATATTAATGTCATTTTCCAACCAAAGTGGCTCCATGGGGTCCCCAAGATGACCCATGGGTTGTCTTGGTCGGCCATGACTCATCCCATAGGATTAGGACAAGTTTCAAGCTCATATCATATTATTAAAACATTTTTTTTACCTTAAACTACAATAATTACCTCTAATCACGATTAAGAACTTAAAAGTTACTATTCACCAAAAAATTATTTTAATATCATTGAACCACATTTTACTTCTTAATGAAAACCATGTATGTCGGATTTTTGAAAATCAAATCACAGAAGTGGTAATATTTCATTTTAACGAAAAATCAGTTTTTAACAACCACTTAGTGGTTTCACTATTCATCAAAAATTGATGTTTTTCAGAATAAGGGAAAAATTTCACCCTAAGCTATAATTGATATTACGAATACAAAAATGAAGTCCATTTTGAAATATAAAATTTCTATAATTTTAAAAAGTGGTTATTACTATTCATAACGGCTACTTTGATTAGTCGCGGTGTTTTGGAACTCGATGTTGCGTACAATGCAAGCTATTGCATTATTGAATGAGAAGCGTATCATGGAAGCTCGGGGTGTTACATTCTCCCCTCCTTCAATAAATTGTGTTCTCGCAATTTGAAATTTTTTCTTTGAAAATAAAAGGTTGAAAATAGAAAATACCTTTGTGGAAAACCCACATCGGAAATAAGGTTAACAAAAATATAACATTAAAAGAACGAAAGACAAGTACAAAGGTCACCCGAGATTGCCCATTCTAGGATTCTATGAAAATATTGATATGGTGGAGAAAAAAACCATCAAGTTCTGATGGAGAGTTATAGAAAATAGGATTAGGAGAATGTTTAACTACAAGAAAATCGCAACCTTGTGATTGGTTAAACGATCATTGATTCCCCAGTAGGAAAAGTTAACCGACAACATTTTTGTAAGGGAATATACATACTTGTCATGTAGACTTTCATTCATTAATAAATTTTTACCACAAATCCATCTTTCACTCTAAAAGGTAATACAACTCAAAAATATTCTATTTATCCTAATCTTATAAGGTTCCAAATATTAACACATACCATTTAGATTAGTAAAACTATTTTGTAATAACCAGGGACTTCCTGTAGGCTAGTGGTAGGAAATAAAGGCCTGTCGAACTATGGTTGTGGGTTCGATTCCTGCAGCATTGTCCGACGCGACAGGTTATGCCCCACACTGCAGGTTGTCCTTTTCCTAAAACTACAGTATCATAATATTTAAAAATAATCATCATAAATTTTTTTAACCTTAAACATTTCTATCCAAAGATCAACATAATCCATTCCAACCTTTATAGTTACCCAAAATACCTCCGTCCAGACTTTCTCTAAAGGGTCGTTAAATTCCAAAATCAATTGTAGCCTAAGATTCCCCAAACAAAGTAATGTTTCTTTTATTGTCACATACTAAAAATAGGATTACCTTCATCATATTAAATCCTTAATGAAAACAACATGTACTGCAGTACAATCCTTATATATATCACATTATTCTTATAACCATAATCTATTTCTTGAGTCCAAAAACAAAAATACAATAAGTATTCTGCTTCAACTGTAGTCACAGCATAAGATTGGCCTTGATACCTTGGCCTTTTCTGAGATAAGTTTCCTTGACGCTTAGGACATTCATTTGCATAATGCCCCATTTCTCTACAATTGTAGCATTCAACATTGATAGCCTCTTTCTATCCCTTGAAATCACGCGCCTGGGGACCTTTTTCTCCACATTTATAACAAACTCCCATTCCTTTTAGGCAAGCACTGGGGTTATTCTTCCCACAACTATCGCATAATAGAAAATACTTCTTTCCCTTTTTCCCTTTATCTATTTCTTGTTCCACCATTCTCTTCTTCTCTTGCTTTACATTGTTGTCATAAGACTTAGAGAAGTCCTTTTCTGTCTTGATAGCACACAAGACAATATCTTCGTATGATGAGAAGGATTGTGATACTAAAGCTCGATGGAGAAATGGTTTTAACCCATCAAAGAAACGATCAATCTTACTCCTTGGGTTACGTATATAATCGGAAGCATTCCTCGCTAACCTTGTAAAGTTAGCCTCATACTTTGCGACATTCTCATCCTCCTTCTGCCTCAGACTCAGAAATTGCCTTTCCATATCCGCTCGATGGTCTCGAGGAATGTATTTTTCGAAGAACAACTCTTTGAACTCCTGCCATTCCATGTTTGTTAATTCATCATCTTCCTTTGTGTTTTGAATTGGTGACCACCATTGATCGGCATCTCCAGTGAGGCGGTAAACTGCCATGACAACTTTCTCCCTTTCACTACTCCCCAAGGCATGGAATATTTTCTATAAGGAATTTATCCATTGCTCAGATACTATAGGATTTGTACTCCCATTTAAGGTTGGTGGTTGTTGCCTCATGAAACGGTCTAGCATTGATCCTCTACGTTGCGGATCAGGGTGCTCCTTACGAGTAAGGTTATTATTCATAACCTGCGTGAGTTGTCCCAGTGCGGTGAGAGGCTGATCAGCACCAGTTGTATCACTAGATCCACCATAATTATCTTGAGCAGGAGGGAAATCCCTACACGGAGTGCGTGCATTGATACGGTTTCCATTCCTTCCACTATGCGCCATTTCTAAATAATGGCATAAACTGGATTAGTTTATGAATCAAAATACATAATTCCATACTTGTAAAACACTTAAAATAAATTGAACTAATTATGGATATAATCCATAATTATAAAAATGTTTTCTTTGAGGAAGTATTTACTCGTAACCCTTCATAGTGGTTTGTAAAGAAAATGGGAATTATCCTAAGCATATCCCCCGGGAGTGTCGTAACCAAGAGTGCAGCAAGGCCCGTTGTCGTGCACTAGTTCCCGTTCGAGTCTAGCTCAAAGCGGTGTTTTTGGGTTTTACCCCTAGGTACATCTGTGCCAGAGCCGCCTCTACCTGCTTGTATCCAGACAGGGATGTATTGCTCGGAAAACTCACAAAATCTCTACAATACCAAATTTTTTAGGAAGTTCTTCTATACTAATCTTCAAAGTTCATCTTAGGTCTATGTGCTCTAATCAGAGATTGTCTAAATCTAGCTTCCAAGGTTAGTACTAAACTGCCTCTGATACCAACTATAACGCCCTGACCCCAGCTAACCGGAGTCGGTGCATTACTTCGTAACATTGGCATGATCACAAAAGATCAAGTCTCGAAAGACCGATTAGTTTAATATCCTTGGAAACACTAGATACATTCATAAATGTTACATTACATCATAAAGTGAAAAACTAATAACAAAGTCTTCATAGTCCACACTCATATCCTCTTCTGAATATCCCTGCAGGTCATTCATAAAATACTTTTTCACATCCTGGAAAATATTAAAACATTGAAAGGGGTGAGCTCAGATGCTCAGTAAGGATAACAATATTGCGGATGCTTTCATCAATAAACATAAACCTTTAAGGCAATGTATAACTAAAACAAAAGTATTTTAAACATGAACATCAACATAATATGGAAAAAGTAAAATGATATAATTCCATTCACTTATTCAAATGGATATTCTACTAGTCGAATAATCACATGCAATATCAATAACAACTTTCATAATGAGGGAATGTATAATGCCCGACATTCTGAAACATTTTGTCAAGGCCTCGGCCAAGACGTCTAAAATGATTAAGGCCTCGGCCAAAACCATAAATCAAATTGGGAAAGGGCCTCGTCCAATTCCACGTCTAGTTGTCTCATGAGACCTACCGATGCATCGAGAAGCTATAGCGGGCTCCACCCATCACTTATTAAGTCCAATACATTCCTCATATGAATAGGTTTAAACATATCATAAACCATAACATAATCGTATCATATGAAACATGCATAAAGGAAACATAACATTTCCACATTTCAATCACAAGATATCAATACAACACATTGATATAATAAAAACTCTTTCAAAACCATTTTCAATACCAAAATAAAAGAAAGTTAAAACTTTGTATTTACTTTTCATTAAAAAAATGATGGCTTGTAGTGGAAGCCGAAACTCAAATAATGGTCACGGAGGCGGAGAAGTCATTGTCACTGCATAAGTATGGAATGAAAACATTCCCTTTTGTGGATTAGAAAAATGCTTCATATAAAAATATTCCTTTTGAATAAATGTAAAAGTCAAAGGGGTTTATACACCGTATAAAAGAAAGTTGTGTATAAAACCAAATATGCCTCAATGAAAGGGGATTGAGAAGAAGTCCTTAAAAACATCATTTTTAAAATAAAATAGATCTATTATGTGTATTCACTATAGGTAAACATAAAGAAATTAAAAATACAAAATAGGACATAATAATATCATGACATAATTTGGGAGTAGGAGATTGACCCAAAGAATGGAAGTTGGGTTAAGAAGTTCCCTTAACTCGTGTCTGACTTGACTCAACCGTTCTTTAACCTCCTGAATAATAAACTAGAGTTAATATATACCTTATTAAGAACCATTTTTAATTTCATTATCCTTTTTATATCACTTATTACAATGATATGAACATTATGTAATTAGTTAAGTTAATAACTGTCATTTTGTCGATCTTTGGTACTTGAGTCAACAATAAACTTCTTATAATTACAAGTTGTTCATGTGGTGAATTATCCATTATATCTAGAATTATATTCATGATTTATATATCATATATATCATATATATACATTATATACATTCATTCATAATATTACGTAACATTTAGAGGTAAGAAATGAAATGCACCGTTCAGGGAGACGGTAAGCTATACGTACGCATGAACGCTACTTTCATTTCTATTTCGTATTTAATGGAATGAAATCATAATGATATAAATGTATAATATAATTCAAGTATAATATAGTGTATAATACCATTTACTCCATCCTTTATACATCCCACATATGGCATTAACGATTCAAATCACTTTGAGGGGGCGGTAGTCCGTACTTCCTAAAATGAAATCACCGCGTTTACCCATAATGGAAATCATAAAGTAGCCAATAAATGAGAAATACAGAAGCATAAGTAAAACATAAACATATTATATATCATATATAAATATAGTGTCATCTTAATGTCCACCTTTGAAGGTGTTATATGAGTGTTGAAAAATCATCATTTCGTGAGGCAGAAATTCGCCATCCACAGAAACCCTATGTTCTTTAACCATTATATGTAGGTGTGTGTAAGTGTAGCTCGAATCCTTATTATAACAACATCATAGTATATTTATTATACTGGTGTTGTTACAAAAGAAATAAATAAAAAGAGTTTAGGGGGTTGGAGAAGCTAAATAAAACAAAACAACATTAGAGAATACATTACCTCAAAATCGGGTAACTCTTTTTGATTTGAGCCAAAGGCATCCTTGGGAAGAGTTCTGCCCAACGTGAGGCTTCTAGGAGTAAGAGGGGGAAGTTGGGAGAGTATTTGGGCAGAGTTTGGCCGAGAGAAATGGCTTGAAGGTGTGAATAAGGTGGGAGAGGTGGGGGCCTTTTATAAGTGGAGAGGAGGGGCTCTTTTGGAAAGTAAAGAAAAGTCACTTTATTATAAAATGAGTTTCGGATTTTAGAGGTCCCACACTTATATAATTCGAGTATAAGGTGATAAGGGTTATTAATATACTCATCCAATAGGTTTTTGACAAGTTTAAGCCTTGGAGTTTACATTATCTTTTGATTTTATTAAAATCGTTAAATAATGTGGTCATCGCTGCATCATAATGATGTCATAAATAATTTAATTTATTTAATGTCTAAAAATTATAAAAAAATACTATGATGTATGAAATATTTTTATCTTTCTAATGAATATTTATAATAAAAATTTGGACTTCTATAACCCCACTTAAAAACTGTTTTAGTAAAACAACTCATGTTTGTGTCAATTTAAATTTAACATTAAATAAATAAATATTAATGTCATTTTCCAACCAAAGTGGATCCATGGGGTCCCCAAGTTGACCCATGGGTTTTCCTGGTCGGTCATGACTCATAAAATAGGAGTAGGACAAGTTTCAAGCTCATATCATATTATTAAAACATTGTTTTTACCTTAAACTACACTAATTACCTCTAATCGCGATTAAGAACTTAAAAGTTACTATTCACCAAAAAATTATTTTAATCTCATTGAACCACATTTTACTTCTTAATGACAACCATGTATGTCGGATTTTTGAAAATAAAATCACAGAAGTGGTAATATTTCATTTTAACGAAAAATCAGTTTTTAACAACCACTTAGTGGTTTCACTATTCATCAAAAATTGAAGTTTTTCAGAATAAGGGAAAAATTTCACCCTAAGCTATAATTGATATTAGGAATACAAAAATGAAGTCCATTTTGAAATATAAAATTTCTATAATTTAAAAAAGTGGTTATTACTATTCATAACGGCTACTTTGATTAGTCTCGGTGTTTTAGAACTCGATGTTGCGTACAATGCAAGCTATTGCATTATTGAATGAGAAGCATATCATGGAAGCTCGGGTTGTTACACAAGCCAAGTCAGGCCGCGTGTAGTGAAAGCTCTGTTTGGTTTTTCATATAACATAATCAAAACATATTTCATTTATACATTAAATAAAATATATACTTAATGTTGCGTAGAATAATTTCCACAAAACGAACTAGAAATTTTGTGTTACACGAGCCAAGAATAGTGTTGCGTATACTACAAGATAATACAGTGTTGTGTATAGTACAAGCTAATAATGGTATATAGTATAATATAAGACATTAAAGAAATTAAAAATAATATATCTTTTATAAACTCGGGGTGTTACAATTTAAAAATACACCAATCATATTAAGGTAAGAAAAAAAATATTTATTTTCTTACTGTGGCACTGTGACTTACCAAAGTCATCTCGCGACAGAAGAAGTTGATATTGAACACTTAATATTCAATCACTTATTATATTTTTCAATTTTTAATATTATAATTAGAGTAAAATAAAACATGGGTTATTTTTTAAAAAACATGTAGTTAAATATAAAGAATAATATTTAAAATGTGTAAAGAGGTAGAAAGAAATGCCTCAATCCTAGGGTTGTCTACAACAGATCCATAAATATCAGTTATTATATTATAATATATAGTGAAAAGGAAATTTCTTCATACAAAAACAACTATATCATACTTGGAGTTTTAAACTTATTATACATTGAATATCTCTTCAGTAATAAAAATATTACATCCTCCAGTAGTAAATATTGATGAACATGCCTTAATTGGCAGTGTAACACCTCCCATGATTTGTATCCATCAAATTCATATTAATCTCTCAAAAAAACTAGAGTACATCAGCATAAGAAAATTATTAAGATAAGAGTGGGAATGATTAGTTTGTGAGGAATATAATGATATCGAGAAGCATGCCATATAGAGGAAGTAAATTTCTAAAAGAAAATAAAA
This sequence comes from Viscum album, assembly GCA_963277665.1. Lineage (NCBI taxonomy): Eukaryota > Viridiplantae > Streptophyta > Magnoliopsida > Santalales > Viscaceae > Viscum > Viscum album. The sequence goes on from OY728134.1 coordinate 286,715,526, forward strand.
TTATCCACCCTTACACATTTAAAATAGAAAATATACATTGAGAAATATACATTATAGATTTTGGAACACCGATATAACCTCCCCTAAGTCCATGTTATGAGTTAATTATTAACATCCATGATTATTTGAGATACAATGGAAGAAGTAAAAAATAATGATAAAAGAAATAAAAATTGAAATATAGTATATTAAAATTCACAAAAATATTAAAAAATTGAATAAATCAAGAACCCAAAAATTATTATCCAATAATAAATATGTTCTTTGTAGATTCTAACCCTCACCATTTCTTATGAAAATTTATAACTCTATAAATGGATGTGTGGGTAAAAATTTATAAACAATAAATTTTTTTCTACTTTCCTATAATTTTTTTGAAAATATTATTTATATTAGACAACAAAGACATTATAATCTTGAATTTTTATCATATAGGACGTTTTTTTACATTTCAAATGAATAATAAATTTTTTTAGTCTATATAAATTTTTTTAAAAATCATAAGATTTAATTACTAATGAAATATTTACTGGCATGAAATATTTTTTTCATTAACACGATCTACTTCCATATGAATTTATGGCATTATAATTGTAATAAAATTAAAAATCCATAATCAATGAAATTATTCATAGTACTATTTTAAATATACACACAAAATTAGAGCTCAATTGAAACTTCACTTTAGGAAATATTGTCCATATATTGATATTTTCTCAAAATACATAGAGAATTATTATTCCAACTTGTAATATTTTGTTGGTCCTTCTATGTTTAAATTCAATAATTGTACTAGTTGTATAAAAATTATTCCAAAACCCACATGATCCTAAATGAAATTAATTTGGATCGGGGTAAGGAATGATATTAAAAATACCAAACTGTTATCTTTCAACAAAAAATACCAAAACACATGAAATTTATGTTTCAAAATTTATTTTTATATTATTAATGAAGAGTTATAGATGAATGATAATGATCAAATTATTGGACAAAAAACAATATAATGTTTTCAAAACACTTTTGTAATGGTGAAAATATGGAATAATTTGTTTCACGATCACACCCCCACACAAGATCATTTTTACTCCTGGTACAAATTAATCTATTGTATATATCAAATTAAAAAACAAAATAATTAGATTATTTCCATGACCCTTTCAAAAATGGAATCTATCTTGTCCCATCTTTTAAAATCAAATTTTCATTCATTTTCTTCTATTACATTTTTTACTACTTAGATTAAAAAATACATCAATGAACAATTACAACTTAACTCACATAAAAATTCAAGTCAATAATATCTCAAGAAAAACTTTGTATATCGTTATACTCATAAATCAAAATTTAATGTGTAACTATAAGAAAGTTAAATATTGTTTTACTCTACACCGTGAGACAGAAGATTGTATTAAATAATGTGTTATTTATCTAGGTTATTTTGGTGGCTATGTTTTAGTGACTAAAAAAATTCTAATGTATAATGTTGAATACAGGAGGCTCAACTATTGAATATAATGCATGAATATTCTAGTAAAACCATTGAAAATACCTTAATAAATTCACATTACATGATATACACCACACTTGCTTTTTATGATGTGGGTCATGAGTCAAATAATAAATATAATTATTGATTTCATACTAAGTTTCTCCATTTTTTATATTTACAGTTTTTCTTAGAGGGTGAGATGCTAATTGAATATTGTTAATGATTGATAGTTTATGACCTTGTATTTTATAGGCATGTGAGTCATAAAAGTAATCAAAATGAATAATTCAATATCATCACCCTTTTCCTTCTATCCTTTTTTAGAGAAAAGGATTATATGGATTATTAATAAATGATGAAAATGAATCATGATCATTATTTATCTACTTCCTAGAATATTAACACACACCTCACAAAACAAAAATGACAACACTCTATAAGAACACGCATAAAAGGCCATTTCCCCTCACTCAAACATGAAATAGTCATGAAAATATATTAGGAGTGGTTGTAGGTATGGATAAATCAGTCGTCAATGTTACTTAAACAAATAAGTAAAATCATGGATTTTAATGGTTATGAAAGGGTATATATTCATTTTTTTCATGTTAAAAATGATGATAACAAAACAAATGCCTCACTAACATAAAAAATCATGAAATATAATTTATTTTAATAAAATCACAACTTCCAGTTTGCATAAAACTCCAAGGTTTCACTCAAAAAATGTTGGTATTATGAAAAAAAAATTAAATGGGGTTTAGAATACCTATTAGGATAGTCTTTCATGTATATTGATTTCAATACTTTTTCAAACTCAATTTTTTTAAAAAAAAATAAAATTCAAATAAAATATTCCATATAAAAAATAATTTTAAAACATTTATAAAAAATTATTATACTATCTCAAAATCAATTGAAAAGCTAAAAATTTAATTAATATGAAGAATTGATCTATCTTCATAAAATTTTAATGATAAAAAATATAATTGCGCCTCCTAAATATGTTAATAATCCCCCAAACATAAATGAAACTATCAATATTAATTAAAAAACTTGTGGAATTTATATCTAATATTGGTCTTGAATCATAAAATGCGGAGGAAAAAGGCTAATATATTTCTATGGGAAAGGATGTATATGATATCCTTGTTTTTTCCTACTAATTATCTCTATAAGAATAATAAATAACATAGTAATTATATAAAAATCTAATAAGCCTCAATCATACATATAAGAAAAGATAATCTTTTGTAATGCTCTAAGATGTTTTGTTTATTTTCTACCTAAAATTGGTATTTGTAAATGGTCATCCTCAATATGAAGTTAGAAGGGGATTCCTTGATTGGAAAACCCCCCTTTTGGTGTTCCTGGTGTTTGTGAGTAGACACTAAGAGTGTAGACCCCCAAGAAAAGATAAAAAGGATCTCAATACTACAATAGTAAAAGAGAATAAGTATGTTTTGGGGGAAAGAAAAATAAGGAATGGGTACACCCTATCATATTTTAGGATTCCTTCTATAGTATATGTTCATGTTGATATAGAAGATTCAATCACATCACCATGACCTCCTCCGACACTTTTTTTAATCACCACCTCATGGGTGTTTTCGTTTTTAACATCTAGGGATAGTTTCAAAAGTCCCAATTTTGCATGAAAATAATGAGGAATATAATTTAACAAATATATTGATAAAAATTGAAATAGAGATAATTTAATCCTTCATGATACTCCCAATTTTTATCAAATTTCAGTTTTATTTTATCTTTTAAAACCGTTGGAACTCTTCATCCATGAATTACACCACCATATTCTTCTCAATGGTGGTCACTTAATCCCAATCATCAAAACTCAATAGGAAACCATATGTGTTAGTTATAAAATTTTAAAATAATAGTACTGTATTGGTATTTTTAATAGTGTAAAATTAAAAATAATAGAATATTGTGAAAATTACACTCACTTTAATTGATCACGATAATGCATTGGATCTTCATGGAAGGCCACTGGGTAGACTGTAGAATTAAATGGGAGAGATGGGTTTTCTAGTTTAATTTATAAATCCCAAATTTCATTGTGAAATTTAGCAGGAATGATTTTTTTTTGTGTCATGGTCACCTATTAATGTAACTCTAAAAATTATCAAGTCAATTATTCGAGTTCTTATGATACATCTTTAAAATATGGTTTCAGGATTTCTTCCATTAGGTCCTCAATTACGACATTAAATGTATTATCTCCATATTAGTATTTCCCTTCCTCTTGGATATTACTTTATAATATCTTCAATGTTTCATTACTAATATGGGTGAGTAAATAATGATTTAATTTTTAAGATATTTATAATATTTTAAATGTATTAAAAGAATTTAAAATTGAATAATGAGTTATTAACATTGATACCAATAAAGAGTTATATATTTTTAAAACATCAATCACATGGTGGACTAAAAAAAACTTTTTCTAGTAAAACATAGTGGATAAACATGTTCATATTTCTCAAGGATCTGTTGTTGTTAGTCAATTATAATTAAAATGAATTATATTTTTTTTTAATATTTAAATAAAGATAAATAAAATGGGGTTATTGTTTTAAAATGGATTGAGATAAAAATAAAATCAATAATGAATGTACCCAATGATTTAGAATGAATGATCTCTATACTAGGGTTGGATACATAGGTTCCTTATTTATCCAATATTATTGCCTAAATTATATTTCACAGTTCCTCTCATTATACATGATCAATTTTTTCTACTTTGAGTGTGATAGTAAAAATTCCTAATAAAACTCTTCATCACACTAAATCACATGTCCTCCAATAGCCAACAATGATGAACACAACTCAATATAGAGTGTGACACCTTCCATGAAATTGATCTATCATATGTTATTTCATCTCACTAATATAATCAACTCTGTTATAAGAATATCATGCATGAGATTATAATGGAAATGATTTTCATAGCGTGGAATATAATGGTATCAAGAATCATTTCAGAGAGAGGGAGACAATTTTCACACCAAACAGAAACACTTTTTCCTTCCTGATTATAAATGAAAATTAAATATTTAGAAATACATATTAGAGATGTCCGAACACTAAAAGAACCCCCCCCCACGATCCTAGAGTTAGTTAATTACTATCGGAATTATTAAATACATAGGGAAGGAAAACAGATAAAATGATAGAATATTGAGAAAGGTAAATATTATATATTTAAACATGGAAAACTATTAGAGTAAAATAGATGGGAACTCTAAAAAAATCGACCAAAATCTGAACTCTTGACTTTTATTTCCCATCCCTATTATTTTCATAAAAAAATTTAATAATATTTGACTAAAAGTGGAGGTACATATTTTTAGGAATGATACGTGGGTATATATTACATCAATTATGATTTATGAATATTCATTATTACTGGACCAATAATAACTCTGAATAATAAAATATGATAATTTAGAAATAGTTTATTATATATCTTTTCTATTAATCCCACAAAAATTATGATCCATTGGACATATTAGGAAGATGTTAATAACGAATTAATAAATTCATATTTTCTAGACTAACTAGCTCTTAACATTCCCATAATCTAGTTTCCCATGAATTTATGTCATTAAAAATGGTTTAATCCAGATAATTCATATCCAATGAAATTATGTTCTAGATAATTCATTATATCCATGCAAAATTGGAGATCATATGGACTCGAATTGTGGGAGATATGGGACTAACAATAAAAATTGGTCAAATTGTAAATAGATTTCATAGACACACTTGTATACCTCATTTAGTCATTATATGGATGTATTTAACAATTAGTGTAGTTTAATGAAATGAACTACAAAAAATATTTAATCATCCAAATATTTATTTTCAATTTACATAGTTCTAGAGAATATGATGATAAAAATACCAATCCAATTACTTTCCATGAAAATATCAGGAAATGTAAAATTTACCCTTTGAATTTATGTTTATACAATGAAAAACAATTCTTTTTGAATGAAAAATGAATATATTATTGAATAATAAACCATATAAATAGTATATATGACTTGTGTATAGGTGAAAATAGATTATAATTCAATTTAAGTTCATTAGGATATGGCTATTTTGGAAATTTTCATCTCCCTCAAAGTTTTAGAAATTAGCTAAAGGATGTAATGATGATATTTGTTTCAGATCACTCAATAGTTTGGAGGAAACGTCTCAAAATTCTGAAGAATTGAATGATGATTTTATATTTCTCTTCTTACAAACCTCTTTTTGAGATTGTAAAATTTAAAACATTATAATTGGGAGAGGGGATTTATATTGATGTGATGTACTTTTATGGGGAGAAAATTTATAGAAGGTACTACATGGATAGACTCTAAGGGTATTGTATTGATTCACAGATGGTGCACCTATGCAGTTGATATTTTCTACATTATCAAACATGGGATAACCTCCATTTCGGATGGATATTTTTTATAGGGATAAATATTATGGTTAGAAACTATGTCATTTTAGGGAGGACCTTTGTTAAGGTACCCAATGAAGGGAAATTAGGATTAATAGATTGTTTATTATAATCATGATATGGAAATATATATTTGATATCACAGGAAAGATCTCTATGGTTTGAAATATCTTAGTCATCATCATGGATATAACCTTTATATTGTTCAGTTTTTAGGTTATAGGGAGGACCCTAATGTGTGTACTACGGAGAGAACCTATTGAGTTTATACATTAAAGATTATATTCATGGAGATTACCTCTATATATGTTAGAAACACAATCACTCAGATGGACTCTGAAACATAGACCATAGTGTGTACCTCCACGGTTACTTGATTCTAAGTTACCATGGGAATGATTTTTATAGATAGTGTGTTCGTGAAAATGTCCATATGAAGGAAAATAATACTAGGCTATTGAGTTATCATGGTTAGGTCCATAATAATGGATTATATTTTCTATTGGGGAGGACCTCCATGGATAGTGCCCTAGGGAGGACATCCAGTTTTCTTGATATTTCATTTTTGGGAGGAACTTTGCAGAAATGGATGTTCTCCATCAAAAGTGATGGTTATATTAATTGTGCCACCAACATTTTCCTAGTATATTCTCAAGGATTGATACTATCAGTGATATATAAATTTTTCCATATTACAATCATTATATTATGGTTAGTTTTTTAGAAAAATTAGTATGAATATGAATTTTCCCTCAAATTGTTGTGTAACATTTCCCAATAAGGGATCTCCTTCAATTTACCTAAATATAAATGATTGTTGTTGGAAGTTACATAGTGACATTATAGGTCTATGTGGTCATGTAGTGGTGATAGGAACAATTATTGGTTGGGTACCTCCATGAAAGTTATTAGGTAGTCACATAGACATAAGATACATCAGTATCAGTTTCCTCTTCTTAATGAAATAATAATTTTCAAATTATAGGGATCGAATCCAGTGAAAATATTATATCATAATTGAATGTACATAACCTATAATAGTCTATATCCAGGGTGTTGGATTTTATGGCCTCATGCCCTCTAGATTAGTGTTTTCTATTTCCAAGAATGGAATTATATCATATTTGATATATTGTATCATCCTTGAATTCACCACCAAGCATTTCTTGCATTGAGTGAGTGAAATTTTTTATCAATTCCTCATATACATGGTAGTTGTATTAGTATAATTGGTAGAATTTGTTCACAATTATATTAATATTTAGATCATGTAAACTAATGATACCATCTAATTTCAATGTTTCCAAATAAAGATCATAATTCATTTCAATATTTTATATAGTAATTCTATTTGGATTTTATATGAAATTCAGAAGAAACATTCCCCTTGGAACTGTATCACAAATGATAATATGTGGTAAACAATCAATTTCATATGAAAAGGATAACATGTCAGGCTTACTATATATATGTTCTTCATATTTTCATCGTTGGACAATTTTGGTTGGTATTGATTTATTTTAGGTAATACATATTGAAATTGAGATGATGATAGATCAAATAATATCATAAATGATATTGTTGTTATGACTAGTACACTCTTCAAGATTTATGAATGTTCATAAAATACATCCTAGTAACAATTTCAGTCATGCATTGGTAAAATTGTTTTATTATGATTAATGCATATAAAATAATACTATGAAAACCATTATTACTATCATATTTATGATATGGATAATTATTGTTATGGATATATAAGAAAAATATTAAATCAATAGATCAATTTTATATATAGTTTGAAACATTCCAAGAATGTATCATGTGTTATAAAGTGGTTGTAAAGTGTCATAGATGATATATTGGGCCAATAGATGGATTCTTATGTATCATTAACAAATGAATGAAAACCTACATAGTTAGATATCATAGCTTAAATCCATATGAAAATGCAAGAAAATTACTTAAACAAGTTATTAATTTTTAAGTCAATAATGATTCATAAGATGTAGTTTAATTCAAAACAATTAAGATGAATATCATTATATTTACTCCCCTGTGATAAGGAACTCTGTTGTTTCTTTTAAGGTCATATGGAAAGGACCAAGGTTTCACCTTTTATGGTTTTCAAACCATAAAAAATATTGTACCATGTAATGATATAAAACAGAAAACATTTTATCACGTGGATTGAATTCATTCGACAATGATCATTAGATGACAGATTCAAAAAAATTAACTATGTGTGGGACTTATGAATCATAGACCCATTTTTGGCATATATTGAAAGATTTCCAAGGGTAAAGTCATAATGTTTATATCAGAATGGTATCCCCTATATAAGTACAACCTATTAATAGTTAAATATACTTGGAAAAGGATTTATGTACACATGAGATGTTGGAATGAGTGAGAGTATCCAAGATGGGAAACCTTGGAGACTATCACATCAATATGGAAATACAAGGTTGAATGATATGTCCATTGTTCCTAAAAATATGTGATACTCATTATCAATAGGAAACAAGATTCCCAATACTCGGAAGAATCCTAGGTTGGATAGAAATAATAGTTGGATATCATCTACAATATTAAATATTATTGTTATCAATGGTTTATATGATAATAATTGTTAGAATATAATAGAAAATATAGTATCCCTGAATGTATGAATTAAATGATTCATGGCTATGTGAAATAGTATTTTAAATGGATAGACCTCGGTAGGATGGTAACATCAGACTTATTAAATTCACAAGTTGGAAACAATAATATTTCTCTTAGGTATGTGATCAGTGTGATCATTGATCACAATATAGCCCTTCATTTATTGGATCCACTAACTAGAATTTGAGGGATTTGGGTTCTAAGGAATTTCAACCTTCTTTTCACGAAATCTTCTTCATTAGGTTCCTTCATCATAGTCTATACTAATGAAATAGTGAAGAAGCCTATCACAAGGGTTACAGGTGTGTAACCCATGGATAACTCAGGTACCCTATTCTTTACCATCTCACCTTCGGATACAATTTATAAATCACATGATAAAATATATATATTATGGAGATAAAGATGTTATTTATTATCCTATATTCCTCAAAGCATAAAATTTTAATATTGGGGTCCCAATTTATATAGAAAATTTCCTTCAGTGGAATGATCTGTAGGGGGCATGTGTGGTTCCCAAACCCTTGAATGTCACATGGGAGAATTTATACATTGGATAGGGTTTAGGTACAATGATGTGGAAAGGATACATTGGTGAATGTATATGGAGATAACACAAGTGAATATACTTATAAGTTGTACTAAGAAATAAGATGTGGAGGGAACACACTTGTTTGTAGTGGGGTTCCATCCCACCCATTCATAGTGGGATAATTTGTCATTGTCTTAGGTATTTAGCTATCATTTTCTCTAAAACATTTTGAATTTCTCCCTTTTACATTTTATGAGTGTGATAATAAATTTTTGTGTTTCAATAGAATGGATGACCTATCTCACATATTTATTCTTGACATTTTCCCCCACATTAGGACTTTCAAATATAAATCCCTAGTTTATATAATTTTTTATATAATATATTTCCTTTATTTGAGGAAAAATTATTAGACTATATCCAATATTTAGGAATCGAAGAGTGTGATGTACGTTGTCTCCAAATTTATCTTCGATTTTATATGTTTTGTATGGGTCATATCATATTTGGGTATATGAGGGATTGTGAAACTGACCATAAATTTAAAAAAATATTGTTTCAATGGTTCTAGTGTGGTTATTAGATACTGTATATCCCATGATAGGCCCCAAGACATTTGATTTATATCCATAATTATTGATGGCCATTTTATCATTTTAAATTATTGACTGACCATGAAATCAGATTGTGCCAGGGGTTTCCTTGATTATGGATTAAACTAGGGAAACATGTGTGGTTCCCTTGAGTTTTCCTTGGTGATAAGAAACTATTCATCTTTTTTGTATTTTAATAGTGAATAATCCATATTATGGGACTTTAGTGTGTCTATTTCACATGTTAATGTGATCCCTTATGGGATGTGTATTTTCAGTGATCTAAATTCCTACAAATTGAATGTTAAGATGAAATAAGCTTCCTTGGAGTTTCTTGTACATAGTTAATTACTCATTAACCATTATATTTTTACTATTTATAGTCAATATCCATTCACCATTTATTATTTTACTTCATAGTGATTAATCATTCACCCACACAAAAATTAATGTTTAAGGGATTAACTGTTAACTGATATATTATTATTATTCATGATGATTATCCATTCACCATTGATTATGTTATTGTTATAGTGATTAATTATTCATCCTTTAATATTTTTATATATTTGTGATGACCTATTAAAAATTATGTAGTTATTTTTTAGAGTGATAATTCATCCACCATTTATTATATTTATTGATTTAATTAGTACTTGTTCACCATTATTTGAATTATATATATGGTTATGACATATTCAACAAGCTTATTGATTATGATTTTAGTGGGAAACTATCCACTGGGGAATCATACAGTTTAAGTCACTATGTTGATCTTTTCACCTCATTATAGATCATAGTGGTACCATATTATCTTAGGTAGTTTGTATTATCATGGTATCTCAATTACCTACTTTAATATTGGTGGTGATAGCACGTACAACATTATATTCTATTACGGTGATATCTCAATCACATGAATTATTTATTATGTTATGGTGATAACCCATTATAATCTCTTATTTTATTTTTATTATGGACACAACCCATTTAACTATGTTATAGAATATAATAGTGATAATACATTGACCTAGTTTATAGGTGAATGGTTTGTCACCCATGTAATAGTGATTACACATTCACCTAGTTTTTTTTATGAACAGCGAAAACCCATCAAATAATTTATATTAGGAGTGATTATTACCCATCCACCCATACTTTTATTGATGGTGGTACTATTCTATCCTATTTAATATTTTCTGGACATAAAAACCCATCATTATCTTTATTTTTATTAAAGGATAAGAGTGATTATCCCATTCTATTAGTGGGAAAATAGGTATATTCAATCAATACATTTATTTTTGAGAATTCCAAGATATGATTGGTTTTGTGTTATTATTATGATTTTATAATACCATACTGTGTATGAAATAGTGTATGGGAGGGTTTATTTAGGGACATTGTTGGTGATTTTCTACTGTGAATTTGTGCTAACACTTTAAAACTTCATTTTGGTTAGTGTGCATAATTTTTGAATAAGGATGTATGTAACATTATGGGTGTTATGGTTTTGGGATGAGTGGGATACATGTAATTATTGTTGTAAAGTCCCGTAATTCCTATTTAATTTTTTAAAATACATGGGAATTTTGCGAGTCTGTGAATTTTTACGGAACTTGATTCCAAGGCCCGGTGTTCCCAGAATCAATTTCTAAAGTTTTGTTTAGGTAAGTTCCGAAAACATGTGAGAATGATTTTATAACTTTTGAACCGGTGCTCGGAACTCAAATCCGAGGGATCCTTTGAACTCGCAGTGCTGGTGTTCGCTTATGAAGACTTTTACCTCATTGTCATTTGGTTGAAAATGGATGATAGTTTTTGGGGTTTTTAAATAATATAAAATAAAAATAAGCTGTTTTCTTATTTTTATTTTTGGTGGTTAAATCCTCCGAGGGGTGGTTAGTGGTGGAGGCCACCACACCATAACATCCCATAAGGGGTTACGGTGGTGGGTCCCACCCTCACATAACCTCCCTTGGGAGGATAATATTTGGTGGGGCCCACCCGATGTTTAACACCACTTGTCAATTTATGGTGTTGGGGCCCACCTTAGGTTTAAACATCTCTTTACAATTAAAGGGGTGGGGACCACACGGGTTTTAAACCCCTTAAACTCTCCATAAGTGGGGGAAACCCTTGAACATCCCTCATAAATGTTCCATTCCACATGAATTAATTAATGGATAATTAATTTATAAATTTTGAATCATTTGAATTCATGCCACCAATTAAATAATAGACAAATCTATTATTTCATTTTTGGTTGGAAACTTTCATTTGGTGGAGGCTTGGATAAACATGGAAGAACCATCCTCCAAATGAAGAACACCTCTTCTGCCAATGAAGAATGACATAAATCTATCCCTCTTCAACAGGTGAAAGAAGGGGAAGCACTGCCGCCCATGAAAAATGCCGACAACGTCATCTTAAACTTGTCTTCTACAAACTATCCTTCCACCATCAACGACCGGCATACAAGGTAGGGGGATTGGAGTTGTTTTTGTTCCCATTCAACGTTGTTCAATTTATGGATTGAAAATTGTCGAATGATATCAACATAACGTGGAGGGATCAATCCGCACGAACACGGCCTGACACTCCCCATAAGATTTCTTCCTTTGATGACGATGGTGGTGGCACAACAATACCACGACTGACAGATAGCCGCGGAGCAACGTGACCGGTGATGGGACGGCCTTGATGAAAATGGTGGAGCAAGGTCATCAGATCACTGGACGAGCAAGGAGACATCGTGCCTCTCAGAGGTGCAGAACCACCGGTCGTGGCAGAGGGGCGCATTACCATCGCGCCGCATAGGCGGTGCGGAGGGGCTGGCCGCTCGGCCAGCCAGGAGGAGCGGGACCCCAATAGGTCGTGCATGAGCTAGACCGGTGCCACTTGGAGCCAGTTTGGATCAACCCAAACGGTTCAACCATTTGAGAGCATGGGGGAGCATGCCTCACTCCAGGGCATGGCTAGGGCATGCTACCGTGTTGCTAGCCATCCGGGCCATGTAGACAGCCAGCCAGCCGGGCCACGCGGGCCACACACTCAGGACCGGCAGCCCCTCGGGTCGGGCTGCCTTCGAGCTGGGCCACCCTCTCGGTTCGGACTGCCCCTCGGTCCAGGCCAGACAATCAGGACGGGTCGGACCCGTGAACCGGGTCGGACCCCGGTCAAGACCTGGGTCAGGTCAGGTCGGTCCTAATGGGTCAGACCGGGACCAGACCCGTTTGACCCGATTACAGCTTTTTGCACATAACTTGGGCTACTAGTGTCTGATCGACGAACCATCAGTGGTGATAGAAATCATAGAGATATAGGGTTCTTTTGTAATACCCCACACGAGGTTTGGACATAGTTCGTGCATGGTATGGTTGGTTTGAACCTAAAATCTAACTGGGCCCCTAGAATGGAAATGCTAATAAATCACAGACCGAGCATTCGATTGACGCGCCATCTATTGTTTTGAGATTCCTATGACGAGTTGGATCATTGAGATACTTCTTCATGAAATTTTGTTATAGTTGGAGTGTCAACCCATAATTCGTGGAGTAGATCCTCCCAGAGTGAACGAGCAGAGTATAGATACATAGTAGCTGGCTGAGACCTGATGACTGCAGACCCTTCAACTAAGAGTATTTCAAATAGACAAGTGGGGGGAACCTTAGTGTGAGAACGGAAGACCCATAGTGGGGACCACCTCGTTGTGACGCGGAATACCCATGATACTCTATAGAATAAGTACCTCAGCAGGCTATGAGGGCGAGCGCCTCTGTGTGAGCTCGGCAGACCCACAGTGGGGAGCGCCTCTGTGTGAGCGCAGCAGACCCATAATACTCAACAGGAGGAGTACCATAGCAGTCCTGGAAGGTGGGAAGTGCCTCTGTGTGATGCGGTAGACCCATTGTACTCTATAGAGGAGGAGTACAACATCAGCCAATATTTTGACAGTTTGACTGTGGATGTTACCTGCTACTACCCCAAGAATGAAATCCTAGATTGAGCTAAGTCAATGACTTCAATGTTTACTTCATGATTGAGATGGGTTACTAGATATCTTCGGCATGTGTATGGGGATATACCTAAATAAGGGTTATCGGTTGATTCATTACTTTTTGGTTATCCTTTTTGGATATTATGAGACCTGAAGTGTCTAGGGGTGCCTACTAAGTATCGTTATACTCACCACTCCATGGGCTATGCCCGCACCTCATGGTGTCGGTTGGAGACGACAGACTACACTAACTGAGGCAGAATGTAGTAGGATGAGACAGTACCCGAAGGTGGACCACTCAGCGTGATGGTACACGGAGCGGACGAATGGATATGAAGTGTTGTGGAGGAAATATATACCAACCCTTAATGTAGGAACCCCAGAGGAAAAAAAGTAGCTATTTTACTTTTATTTTCAGTTGTACTTTCTTTCAGTTGTACTTGTACATTACTGTTGGGCTTCTATTTCTGACCCCTTTTACATTCCAACACTTCTTTTGTATTTAGTTTTACTTGTTGTCTTGCTTCCAGCTTGTACTCTGATTGTGTGTGTTGTAGTTTATAAAGAAAATTCCTTCCCAGTTTTATGGTTTTAGGCATTTGGTGCTAGTCCCCAGCACCTATCCTATGGAAGGGGCATGGGGTAGTCGTGGCGTGGGGCCCCGAGGATGGGTCCTAACAAATTGGTATCAGAGGTGTCGGTTCTACCGCAGGACTTTGGACTCTCATTATTCTTTTTGTGAATAAATAATGATAAGGGTACTAAGTGCAGTTTTTAGTTCTGTTAGTCGAGTGTTGCAGTGGGCGACCGACGTATCCATACACCAGGACCCTGACTACTGATTTCCAACTCAGTGTAGGAAAACACTGATTGTGTGCGAGTTTTCAAAATTTTTCTAAATTCAGTTCAACTAGGTCATCTCAATAGGTATAATATTTTGATCGTGTCGCATCTGTTTCTTCTAGGATGCCTCCCCGCTGAGCCCCGAGAGTCATACGCTCTGACATCCCACCGAGTGACGAGGTCTCGGTGTAGGGCCCTTTTCTAGTTGAGGCACCAGCGGTACCACTTATTATTGGGCCACCGATGCCACCAGCCCCAGCAGGAGACGATGCACGCCACGTAAGCACATTGCCTGAGTTCTAGCGCCAAAGGCCACCTAGGTTCTGGGGAGAGATAGACCCACAGGAGGCAGAGTATTTGTTGGAGGCTATGGGGAGAGTCTTCATGATAGTAGTGAAACCAGCATACTTTATGGTGATCCTTACTGCTAGAATCCTTCATAAAGCGGCAGGAAGATGGTAGAGCCTGATTCTCCAGGTCCATGACAAGGCATCACTACTCTAGAAAGACATCGAGAGCCTGTTCTAGGAGGAAATTGTACCATCCACCCTTTGTGTGGTGTGGATACATGAGTTAATGAATCTAAAACAGGGTATCATGATAGTAGCACGGTACTTAGCGAGGTTCACCAACCACTCAAGGTACTCCAAAGATATCTTGTGAGACCCAATCTTCAGGGCCTGGAACATTGAGATGGTTCTAGGTCAAGAGATCAGGGAATCAATTATCTCCCTTTGCATCCCAACGCAGGAATGAGTATTGGAGAGATCCAACCAAGTGGAGAGTTTCCTCCTTGAGTAGTCAGCAGTAGCGAGACTTACTATTGGTCTACATGTAGCAGAATTATCTTTAGCTGGAAATAGACAGATGACGCAGAGGTCCAAGATGACCAGACCCATGGGTGGATGACCGCATGACTTAGTATCAATTGTTCAGGGCACCCGTGGTAGAGACTTATCTTCTAGGAGCAGGTAGTTTTACTCATGCAGTAGGCAGGGTCACATGGCTTGTGACTGTCCGACCCACCATGCGGAAGACCATCTGTCTGTTGAGGGACCTCCCAGGCAGAGGCAAAGGTTCGATCGAGGTGGCCTCCATGGTAGATACGGGCATTGCATAGGAGCTGGTCGAGTAGCTGGTAGTGGATGAAGTTAAGAGGTGTTACCACCACCACCACAAAGAAGACCACCCCAACCACTGGGAGTTTTCAGATAGGGGAGAGCTCAGCATCAGGCAGCTGAGGAATACAACCATGGAACTCTAGAGATGATTGGAGGTATAGTCTATGTCTACTCAACCTTAGCTACAGTTCTTATAGACACATGTTCCAGTCACTCTTTTATTTCCACTCCCCTCCTTCGGATCTCGAATATTCTGATGAATCTGTTGGATCGATCATTATGTCCAGATACTCCTACGGGGGAAGACTCAACGATTACGCATTGGTTCCAGCAATGTGAGATTACTCTAGGAGTCGAGAGCTTTGGCTTTGATCTTCTCATTGCAGCATCGAGGCCTTACGACGTCTTCTTGGTTATGGAATGGTTATATACATTCCTGGTTTATAAAGACTATATTAGGCAAAAATTTATGTGTTTCCACACAAATGGGTCCTGCTTTACATTCACCGGCGAGAAGGGAACCTTTTCAGCATAGGAAAGACTTACTTGGAGGAGGGTGCAGCCGATCACTCACTATTTGGCTTTCCATACCCTTAGAAAAGTTGATGTGGAAAGTCCATCATATCCTGTAGTGGTGGACCTGTACGTGGATGTTTTCCCGAACAATGTTCCCAGACTACCCCCTTGTAAAGAGGTGGACTTCTACATTGACTTGTACCCTGGGATGACACCGATATCTACTCTAGCCTATTGGATAGCTCTCACTGATCTTCTTGAGCTGTGGGTAGAGCTGGGGGACTTTCAGAGGAAGGAATGCATCTGGCCTAGTGTTTCTACATTGGCAGCCCTAATTTTGTTCCCCAAAAAGGAGGATGGGAGATTGAGGCTCTTTGTCAACTACCATCACCCAAACCAGGTGACTGTGAGGAACAAGTACCCACTCCCAAGGATTGACGACCTCTATGATCTGATCAAGGGATCACGGTGGTTCTCGAAGATAGACCTCAGATCAGGCTATCACCATCTCAGTGTTCGAGATGAGGATGTGTAGAAGACGGACTTCAGGTGTTTTTACGACCACTATGAGTTCTTGGGTATGACCTTTGGCATAACCAATGCTCCATCAGTGTTCATGGGTCTCATGAACATGATATTCTAGCCATACCCTGATATCTTTGTCGTAGCCTTCATCGATGACATACTGATCTACTCGACTACTGTGGAATAGAATGCCTATCATTTTTAGGTAGTACTAGACACACTCCGAGACCACTAGCTTTATGATAATCTCACGAAGTTAATGTTTTGGATTTGAGAGGTTCACTTCTTGGGACACATCATCTCGGAGGTTATAGTTTCAGTAGATCCTGTGAAGATTGAAGAAATTATTTCTTGGGAGCCACCTAGGAGTGTGATGAAGGTACAATGTTTTATGGGTTTGGCTAGATACTACTAGAGATTAATTACAGACTTCTTTAGAGTTTCTGCACCACTATCAGCCTTGACGATGAAGGGGCAACCCTTCGTGTGGTAAGAGAGATTCAAATTGATCTTTCAAGAGCTGAGGCAGAGGCTATCTAGTACCCCCATCTTGAGGCTTCCATAAGAAGTCGTAGGGTACGTAGTCTACTACGACACATCAGGGACTAGACTAGGGTGTGTCCTGATGCAGCAGTGATCTGTGACGCATATGGTTCTCAGTAGGTGAGATAGAATGGGAAGAACAATGCTACCCATGACCTGGAGTTAGCAGCAGTGGTCATTGCCTTAAAGATGTGGCGGAACTATCTAATGGGTGGGTGTTTTACCATGTACTCTGATCACAAGAGTCTCAATTATATCTTCTCCCAGATGGAACTGAACTGGAGACAATGAAATTGGCTCAATTTTTTCCAGGACAATGTCTTCAAGATAGTCTATACTCTTGGGAAGTGGAAAATTTTTGCAGATGCACCCAATAGGAGGATTGGTATCCAACTTATAGGAGAGGCGAAAGAGCAGCTGGCCTCTTTATAGATATCCTTTGTATATAGAGATGGAGCAGCATTCCTTCAGTCTCTTATGGTCACTCCCCCACTTTTTCAGTGACTCAGGGAGGTGTATCATGGGGGACACTGACTGTAAAACACGACATTATTAGATATCCACAAGGCAAGAGACTAAAAGATTTTTTTGAAGGTGGGGAGCATGTCATCCTCTTCAGAAGACGTATCATGGTAGCAGTATCACATTAGGAGGAAGCATTGAGGGAGATCCACACCTCCCCTCTAGTGTTACATCCCGGAGTGGTGAAGATGTATTAGAACATTCGACAACAGCACTGGTGGACAGGTATGAATAAGGCAGTTGTAGAGTTTGTCTCACAGTTCTTCACTTGTCAATAAGTAAAGGCAGAGCACTATGTATCAACATGCTTGGATCTGCCGTTAGAGGTCCGAATGTATAACTAGAATGGGATATCCATGGACTTCGTGATGGGTCTTCCATGTACATCCAGAAGTCACGATTCGATATGGGTGATCGTTGACTGACACACCATGTCGGCCCACTTCCTATCGATCAGAGAGTAGGGCTCAATAGATAGCTTATGACACCTCTATGTGCAAGATATTTTGTGTTTTCATGGATTACCTTCATCGATCTTCTCCGACCATGACACACGGTTTACTTCATGACTATGTAAGGGGTTGTAGGAGGCTTTCAGGACACATCATTGGTTGAGCACCGCCTTCCATCCTTAGGCAGATGGTTAGACTGAGAGGACCATCCAGACCCTCGAGGACATGCTCCGTGCCTATATCCTTGACTTTGGTTATAGTTGGGAGGATATCTTTCCATTGGTAGAGTTTTCATACAACAAGAGCTATAACTCCACCATCTAAATGGAGCCTTTCGATGCCTTGTATGGTCGACCTTGAAGATTCCCACTATGCTGGATAGACCCAGGGGAGTCAACACTGGTGGGACCATAGATGGTACAACCCATCAAGGAGAAAGTGAAGATCATCCATGAGCAGATGAAGACAACACAGAGTAGGAAGAAGTCGTATGCTGATAAGAGACGGAGGCCTCTAGAGTTTGAGGATGGCAACCATGTCTTTTTTTGGGTCTCACCTTAATGAGGTCTTCAGAGATTTGGTCGAGGAAGAATGTTGTATCGACGATTCATCAATCCTTTCTAGGTCCTCATCATAGTAGGCGAGGTGGCTTACCGCTTAGCTCTTCCACCTCAGTTGCACTAGGTGCACGACGTATTCCATGTATCTCAGCTGAAGAGATACATGGACGACCCTTCCCACATCATCGACCATGGAGAGCTGGACATCTATTATGGGGTGACTTTCACAAAGGTTCTAATAGAGATTGAGGATCGATAAGAGCTCGTCCTATGTTGATGGTAGATACCTCTAGTGCGTGTACGCTGGAATCACGGGAACCTTCAAGAGAGAACATAGGAGAGGGAGGCCCAAATTCATGCTCAGTACCCCCATTTGTACCCATAGTTCGAGTTGTAGATTATGGGGGTGAAAAGCCCTAAGGTAGGTAGAATGTAAAAACCTAGAATTACTCTGGATTGTTTTTTAAATACTTTGGAATTTTTAAAGTCCACAAATTTTTGCGGATCGTGAGTTCGAGGACCGGTGTTCCCAGAATCAATTTATGAATTTTTGTTCTGGTACGTTCAGTAAATGTGCGGGCGGGATTTTATAACTTTTGCACCGATGCTCAGAACTGAAATATGAGGGCACTGTTTAACTCACATCTCTGGTATTCACTTAAGAAGACTTTCACCAAGATGAAAATTGGTCGATAATGGAAGATAGTTTTCGGGGTTTTAAAATAAAATAATATAAAAATAAGGTTCTTGATTATTTTTATTTGTGGTTCTTAAAACCTCCAAGGGGTGGTTAGTGGTGGAGACGACCACACCAGAACCTCCCATGAGAGGTTATGGTGGTGGGGCCCACCCGCACATAACATCTATTAGGAATAAATTTTTTGGTGTGGCCCACCTGAATTTTAACACCACCTGTCAGTTTATGGTTGCGTGGACCACCCGAGGTGTATACATATCATTTAAATTAAATGGGAGAGGACCACATGGGTTTTAAACCCTCTAAACTCTCCATAAGTGGCAAAAACACTTGAACTTCCCTCATAAATGTGCCACTCCACTTGAATTAATTAATGGACCATTAAATAATTATTTTGAAATCATTTGAATTCATGCCCAACAATTAAATAATAGAAAAATATATTATTTAATTTTTTGTTGGAAAATTTCATTTGGTGGAGCCTTGGAAGAATTTGGAAGAACCATCCTCACAAAGAAGAATACCTCTTCCACCAAAGAAGAATGGCAGACATCTCTCCCTCTTCAAACGGGACAAGAAGGGGAAGTACCGCCACCAACAAAAAACGCCAACAACGTCATCTTCGACTTGTCTTCTCTAAACTCTCCTTCCACCGTCAACGATCGACATACAATGAAAGATAATTTGAGTCGTTTCTGTTCCTGTTCTACATAGTTCAATTTATGGATTGACAATTTCCGAATGATATCAACATAACGTGGAGGGCTCGGACCGCACGAAAATGGTACGACCCTCCCCCTCCATTTTTCATCCCTTGATGAAGATGGCGGTGGAGGAAAAATAACATGACCTATGGAAAGAGGTGGAGAAACACGACAAGTGTCGGGCTGGCCGCGAAGAAACCAGTGGTGCAAGGCCGTTGGATCGCCGGAAGAGCGCAATGCCATCGTGCCGCGCAGAGGAGGAGAGCCACGTCCAAGGCGGGCCACGGTGGAAGGGCGTGGCACAGTCACGCCGCGTGGATGTGTTGAACTATGGATAGGGAGGGTTGCAGTGGAGTGGAGCGGTGCTTTCACGCAGTTCCGGTAATGCGGAGCGAATGGACACTCGGCCAGCCGGGAGGAGCGGGACCCCGCTGGGCCCTGCTTGAGCTGAACTGGCACTACCTGGAGCCAGTTTGGTTCCACACAAACGGTGCAACCATTCGGGAGCCAGGGGTGTGCGCCTCAACAGTAGGCGTGGCTAGGGCAGGCCGCTGGGCCGCCAGTCAGCCGGGCCACGCGGTCCTCTATGTCGGGTTGGGCTGCCCCCTCAGGCCAGTCCGCCTTCAGGATGGGCCACACACTCAGGCCGGGCTTCCAGCTCAGGCCAGGCCGGAACATCGGGCTGCATTGGACCCCTGTCCAGACCTGGTTTGGGTCGGGACTTTTCGAATGGGTTAGTCTAGAACGGGACCTGTTTCACCTAATTACACCTTTTTGCCCATAACATGGGCTACATGTGTCTGATCGACGAACCTTATGTGGTGACAGAGTGCATAGAGAGAGATGGTTCTTTTGGAATACCCCAATTGAGTTTTTCACATAGATGGTGGTACGGTCTAGTTGGATTGAACCTAAAATCCAACCGGTCCCCTGAAACGGAAATGCCAATAACTCACAGACTGGGCCTCCGATTGACGCGTCGTCTATTTCTTTTAGATCCCTATGACGAGGCGGACCATTGAGAAATTTTTTTGTGGGATTTCATGATATTTGTAGTGTCGATCCCTAGCTCATAGAGAATATCCTCTTGATGATGAGTGAGTGAAGTACATAGAATTAGTAGCTGGATGAGACCTAACGATTGTTGAACATTTGACTCAGAGTGTTTCAACTAGCCCAGTGTGCAGCGCCTCTGTGTGAGCGGGACATACCCACAGTGGGGAGCGCCTCTGTGTGATGTCGAAGACCCACAGTACACAATAGGAGACATGCCTTAGTAGGATACAAAGGGGAGCACCTTTGTGTTAGCGTGGCAGACCCACAATGGGAAGTGCCTCTGCGTGAGCATAGCAGACCCATAATACTCGACAGGAGGAGTACCACAATAGTCTAGGAAGGTGGGAAGCGCCTCTGTGTGACACAACAGGACCACTGTACTCTATAGGGGAAGAGTACACAATCAGCGGTGATTCCGACACTTTGACTTTGGATGTTACTTTCTACTACCCAAAGAATGAAATCCGGGATTGAGCTAAGCAAGTGACTTTTGTGTTTACCATATGATTGTGATGGTTTACTAGATGACATAGTTATATGTATGGGTATATACCAAAATAAGGGTTAATTGATGATTCTTTACTTTGTGGTTATCCTTGTTGGATATTGTGAGACCATGAGGGCCTCAGGGTCCCTACTGAGTATAGTTATACTCACCCCTACACGGGCTATGCCCGCACCTCATTGTGTTGGTTTCAGATGATGAACAATGCTAACTGAGGAAGAGAGTAGAAGGACTAGACGGTAGCAAGAGGTGGACTACTCAGCATGACGGTACACTGAGTGGACAGACAGATGTGGAGTGATGAGGCGTCCATCTGTACCTACCCTTCAGGTAGGAATCCCGGAGGATGACCTAGTAGTTGTTTTACTTTTATTTTCAGTTGTACTTGTTTTTAGATGTAGATTATTTCATTTGTAGATGTACTTTACTATTGGTCTTGTATTTCCGGAACCTTTTACATTTCAGCACTTCTTTTGTATTCAGTTTTACTTAGGGTCTTGCTTACATCTTATACTCAGATTAGGTGTGTTATAGTTTATAAAGGAAATGTCTTCCCAGTTTAAGGGTTTTACTCCATTGATGCTAGTCTCCAGCCCCTAGCCTAAGGAAGGAGGGCTTGGGGTAGTCATGAAGCGGGACATGAGGACAGGTTGTGACTATTGGGTTAAAAGACCAAGAAAATTCTTTGACCCATTTTTTAAGTATACATTATTTTGTATATTTAGGACAATGTTTTGTATATAATCCTCCCAATGGATGATTTTTCACTTGATTTATGAAATGTATTACATTAAAATTATATCTTATTTTTCAAATCATATAAAGTGTTAAATTATTGTTATATTATAGTCTTAATAACTACATAATGTTATTAACTTTCAATGATGACGTATAATTAATTTCATTATTGTTTTTAGTCACTTGGTAGAGGGTATGTCCTCCACATGGAATTGATAAACCCTCACTTCATGTTGATATCCTTAGGAATATTGGGAGTTACACCTGAGATCATGTTGACAACCAAATCAATGTTGTTCATGAAAACCTAATTTTGGAATGTGAAGCAACTATCAATATATAATAACAGTTTCTCATAGTTATGAGTGAGTTAAATCCATCAATATCCAATCCCAAACACATATTCTTTGGATCTAAAGAGAAATTTCGATACGAGGAATCAAACTACTTCCATGATTTTTAATGTCCTAAATGTCCTTCAAAATCATTTTCATAGTTTTTTATAGAATTACACATAATGTTATATATGGTTTAAATGATGTAAACAATATTTAAAGATTGGGATTTAATGGAATGTCTTGTAAAACCTTCTATGAGGTTTTTGTTTATTGTTTTTCATAGTAATATTTTCACTTAAAAAATCAAAATGATTTTTCAATTTCTTATTAGAAGTATTAAATCTTTTATAAAATTATCTATTAAATTATTGTCCCTAATATAAGACACAAACATGAGGGCATTCATTTATTATCGTATAATTGAAACTAAAAATATTAATAATTGTTTCCATTCCATAAACTAACTCAAGGATCTTATCTTTGGAAAGTGCATCATGATACAAATATTATATTTTTGACATTACATTATATGTAATTCCACATAAACACATGACATAAAAGATATTTTGTAGAATGTTACAGTTTTTATATTTTTCACATCACTAATTGAAATCATTATTTTAATCTTCTATAAATTTATAAAACCCATTTTATTTATCAATTTCACATTACCTTAAACTAATATTCCAAAAAATAAAAAGAGCATATACTAATATTTCATGATCATAACCGTGTTGTGTTATATTGTATAAAGAATTGTTAATAATGTTTTAAATTTAAATTTCCTCCATAATTATAAATGCTTGTTCATTATATTAAAATAAAAACGTTTTATTTGATGGGATAGTTTATTTTTCATGCAAAATGTTTCCTACAAATCCTAAAAAAATTGAATATATTTCAACATTTCATAAAATTAATGTCTTTTCATCAATTTTTGAAAATTATTATTAGGGAACAACAATTTTATTAGAACACTTATATGTTGATTTTAATATGAAAAATATACAATATCCACCAACCCCTTAACATATCAATATGTATTATGGGGAAATTTAATACATATTTAATCTATATATAATCCATTAAAAATATTTATATGAATAACAAAACACATGTTTTTTGAATAAAATCTTGTTAAAAATAAAACATTTAATTTATAGATTAATAAAATAAAATAATTAATTCTTAATGGATTGAAAAAAATTCTATCTCTATATTAAATTTATAGGAAAACCCCTCATTTAACTTGAAGAAGCATAGATAAAAAATATTTTTTGAAATAATAAAAAAATATACCAATAAAAGAATTAATAAAATTATAACACTCTAAATTAACAGATTAAAATATAAATTTTATGATATTAAAAATTTTGATATATAATATTAAAATAAATATATCATATAACATATTACTGAGAATAAAACATTGTGTAATGAAAACCCAATATAAAGGATGATTCCAATAAATATATTTATGTTTAGATAAAAATGGTTCTTTTGAATTTAAGAAAGTCTGATGTTAGTAAAAAAATATATTATATAAGGATTTCAATATAATTAATTTGTGACAAGTGAGAAAAAACTATTTAAAATAAATAATGCGTATATCATATATAATTACATATAATAAATATAAGTTCTGATTAACTATCATGATATATTTATAAAAAAATTTGAACCATTAAAAGAAATCAATAAAAATTATAATTGACTGTAGAAAAAAGTATCCAAAATATATAAACTTCATTTATTTATGATTTTGAACAATAATACAAATTAGGAAATTAACTCTATGAAATAGATTTTATGTTAATAAATATTAAAATAATATAATTTATAAATTTTTTATAAAATGAAACACATGAAAATAATATCTTGTTATAAAGTACTCGAAATCATGATAAATCATATAAATATCCCTCGATTCCTAAATTACCATTTTTAAAATTATATGAAACAAAATATATAAAATATGGAGATATATTATGCCAAAACAAAAAAAAATTTAGTGAAAAAATTTATGGCTAAACATTAACAAACATGGATTTAAATTTTGAAGAGAAAATCCATTGATATGAATTTATTTATACCTATAGTGTTTGTGGGATGGTGAAAACACTATGTTGGGAATCCATAGAAATAGTTCCATAAAAATGAACAATGTAAAAACACTAAAGGGATTGTCCATTGACCGATATCTTGAGTTTGAAAGTAGAGGTTGTTAACCAACATGTCTCAAATATATTCATCTATTTGAAGAGAAAATGAAAGGATTCATTGATTTCTCTACTAAGAGTATTATAATAGTGGTCATAAGAGTAATAAAATTTAAAGGGGGTGTTCATTTATAAAAATATCTTAATATTTTTAGTGACTTTAAATTATAGTCTTTAATTATACAATTATAAGTATTTATTCAAAAAAATACCACTAAATATTAACTTAGTAGTGTTTACATAAAACTGTCTCTAAATAAATGAAATAAACATTGAAAAAACCTATGAATTGTATGTATTAGTTTTTTAAGAAAACTATTTGAATAAAATAACCCTAATATTTCCTTTTTTATTGTAACAATTTAACTATGAAATGACTAAATATTAATTACAAATGTATTAAATTTTTTACTAAATAATTATTTATTTCTTATTGATTTATTAAATATTGTTTAATATAATGTATTTATATTATTAATGGACAAATTATTTAGATTAAATTATTCAATATGATTTTTATAAATTTCATCCCATACATATAAGTAGTTACGTTCTTTTTATGACATAAGATTTATTTTTAATCAACAAAATATATGATTACTTTTTGGATTATTAATGCCATTAAAAGGGTTGAATTTTATTTATACATTTTAGGTGTTACTATTGTACATTTTAACTTATTTATTATGTGTTTATCTATGGGTGGTTGGTAATTTATTTCAATATCTCATTAGTCTGGAAGCTTATGATCTGTTCTGGGAAAGTGGGGTTGGCTACCTGTCACATCGTACTTTCTCTTAAATGTTTTTTTTGGTTCTATATGATCAAAATCCTTTATGTAAAAGGGTTTTATGTACCTTATTAATGAGTTGTATTTATATATGTATAAATATAATTAGATATGTTTAGGTAAGTAACAAAAATCATTATTTGTATAAATATTTATACATATTAAAACATATAAATTAGATTTAAGGTATATTAAACAAAACTAAATAATTAAAATATAGAATACACGCATTGAATACATGGATGATATGAAAATATGTTTTAAAAATATTAAGAATATTGATTTTTTTATTCATTACAATTAAAAATCATTTAAAGAACTCAATCATTCAAATGGATTGGTCCATGATAATGTTGAGTTCCCATATATTATCTTATTAATGGAAATCAGTATATGATTAACCCTAACAGGAATATGTTATTTTTCGTGAAATTAGTATTATGTTACATATATTTATGTGAACCTAATAATACTACATAACCAAAGTGATTAATTTTGGATAATCTATATGTTGAATTTTGGAGAAGAGTTATCTACTAAAAAATTAAAGAGTTATATATTTTATAATTTACTTTATTTTCCAACAGGGCAGCAAAATATTGTGAAACATGTTTAAGTGACATAAATTTTAGTAAATTATATTTTTCCTCCTACATATATAAATGATAAAAAATATAAAATTGATTATAATTTTATTGGGATAAATTTTAATAATATTCTTTATTAAATGACTTTAAAACATAATACTCATCTAATAAAATATTTCATTATAGATGATAACTTCATCATTATCAATCATATAATTAAGACGAATATTAAATAAACATATGTTTAATATAAAAAACTTTTTATACTAATACAATAACTTATGAATAGTTCTAAAATAAGAAGAAATGTTAAATATGATTGAGAAACTCCATTCTGATTAATCAACTAGTCAATGTATTCAATATGTGTATCTATATGGTTACATATATCATAAGAAATATTTTATTTATCTATATATTCTTATTATATTATTAGTGGATCCTTGGATTAAAAACTAAAATTATAACAGGGTTGTAATCAAGATAATAGATGACATAAAGAGGTTCTATAATTAATAATAATGGCATTATATTTATAACGTTTCATTATTTAGTTGAAAATTGAAAAAATGGATTTAATATATACTCATGATCTCAATATTATTGAGTGTATAAATTATTTTTAGGGTGTAAGGAAACCTCCATGGTGGAATATACATATAAACATAATTCTAAAATCATTATCGAAAATGGCCTAATAATTTCTCATTGATATAAATCAATGATAATATACATTTATTACACATGGTTTATAATTTCATCAATTTTATTACATAGTTTGAAAATAAATGATAAATGTACATTTTCACATCATAAAAATATCACCATGTTATTTATTAAAATTTAATCTAAAGACTTCATTCCTTCCATAAGTGGAATATTATATCAAATAGCGGGTTTTTAATGAATATTACATTAAAAAATTATATATGACACATGGATTTTAATATTTTTTTTAAATATCATCACTAAAGGAATGATGTTTAATTTTTACTAAGGATATTGTTTTTGTGTTTTAAAATATATTTTCAGAAAATATTCTTTCTATGAGCACGTGAGAGAAAAATTTAACATATATAAATTCAAAATGTAAATAATGAATGACTATATTATTATAATTCAATGGAAAAGTTATTTTACATTATATAATTATTCAGTATTCCTTAAAAAATAATGATTTTCATATAATGATTTATAGTCGACCAAATGATATTAGATAAATTTTTGAATGGAATGGTTCTAAGATGAAAATAGCATAAATTTTATATGAGTTTTATATATTTAAAATAATAGCTAAAATTGAAATTGTAACATTTGATGTTATGATGAAAATAAATTTTAATACATTATTAAATTATTGAACATAAAGAATATGACCCTAATTTCACCATTATTCAATCTATTTTCATATAAAAATATTATATCTCAAATGAAGTATGGTGGGAATATTTAATCTATGGGGATATAGATTTTCATTTGATTTCGTAATGATATGTTACCAGTGTTAGGTATAATGTACAATATTTAACAGGACTATCAAAATACAGTAATGATAAGGTCTTTTGGGGTATTTTTATATCATTAATGGGAAATATTTATACTTATATATGGTTTTCATAGTATTATTCATGGATTTATGAATTTAAAAATTGTATCATGTTATACAAAAGATGTATCACCCGCAATTTGATGTACGTCATCATTTTGTGACTTTTCATTATGATTTTAGCAGTTGAGTTGACCTTTCGAGGGATTTGGAAGTGTACGATGTGCGATAAACATGATTCTAGTCATTGGAGACCTATACAGGAATTATTAACCTCATTAATAGCGGTTAGGTTGAAAATATGATGGGGGAATAAGCAGTGAGAATCCTTCAAGACGTAAAACATATTTTTATAGTATTTTTATATAGTAAAATCTGTTTTTATATAAAAATAAACATATGGGTTCGGTTTTCCATCATAATATACCCATCGATGGATTCTAAATTTAAATTTCCAATATACGCCGTCAATTGGTATAGGCTATGCCATTTTTAGTGCACCCAACAGTTGTAATTCCAAATTTTGTTCAGCTCCCTGAGCTGATATAAGTGTTTTTATGACCTTTTCCATAAAAAATTCATTTTCTGATGTATATTTGAGCATTAAATTGTGTTAATCATGGTTTTTGTCTCATTAATCCATAATGACATGGATATCCATATTTTTTTAGGACTGGAACTATATATTTGCATCAATACTATATCTATTTGATCTGGATGAATTATAATGAGATATCATTAGATTTTGTTTAATGATTGGAAGAAATAATTATTGTTTTGATAATAATCATAGATCCCTTATTCTAAATAAATTAATATATGTTAGTTGGATTATCGCTATCGCCCTCTGATTCTGTAATTGTAATGATTAGTTTTTTAAGGGGGTTTTTGATTTATTTTCATTAGTATGGTTTTGTGATTTCTTAATGGATAATAAATTTTTTCTCACTTGGGTAATTTTTTTATTTTTGTATACCCTCTATGGATACACTTTTAAATAATCAATTTTGAATTTATAATGTGGTTAAAAAAATGGAATTTGATTGATGAATTTTTTTAAGGATTAATATTTTTGAAATAATATTTTGGCATGGATATAGGGCATTTAATTGGGTTGATGTGTATTGGAGAGGGTGGATGAGGATAGATGTTCCTCTTTCAGGGTTAGCCTGATTATGGTCATCGAGTAACATCATCAACAGTAACAAAAATCTTGAGTTTATTAAGTGTATGGTTGGGTGTATATGGATATATATGTGTGTGGATCCACTGATGAATAATCTAAATATAAATAGATGAGAATAATATTATTTATGATTTTCACAAATGGATATCTCTTATATATTATC
The DNA here is from genome assembly GCA_963277665.1 of Viscum album. Taxonomy (NCBI): domain Eukaryota; kingdom Viridiplantae; phylum Streptophyta; class Magnoliopsida; order Santalales; family Viscaceae; genus Viscum; species Viscum album. The sequence continues at coordinate 286,744,895 of OY728134.1, forward strand.
TAACTATTTAAATTTTTTCCAATTAATTTATATAATATGTGACAACCTGTACTTTCCTAGAGGCATTGGTTGGGAAGTCGTTGGGAAATTCCTACTCAGTATATACTCACACCCTTCTCAGGAACATAGATTTATTTTAATAATTCATATTTGGTATATATTTAAGTTAAATGTATCATGTTTCTCTAGTGATGAGTCCTTATACCGTGGAATTTTTAGTTGTCATTGGATCTTACAGCTTTTTAGGTGGCCTTTATGATTGTGAATTGATGTCTTGAGTCTTATTGTCTTATTTATTTTCATCTCAAATTTATATTTTCACTTTGATATTGATATTATATTGGTTAAATGATTGTGTTGAATTATTTTATTCATGCTTCATATTGTTTCTTTGAAGATTTTGTTTCATATTATTTCTTTATTAAATTTTATAGGTAAAATAATCCCCCAACTATTCATTAATAGCCTATTATTTATTTCCAATATTTGGTGTCCTGAGGATGTCACCAATGGCTAGTAGAATCTGTGTTGTCTTTTATGCCAATGAGTTATGTTTGGATTTAAAAAAATATATATCTGTTTTATCATTCAATCTTATGACCACATGTTCAAAATGGAATCTATGAGATCTATAAAGCACTAAGATCTCAATTTTGGTAGAATATAATGAATAGGAGAGTGGAAGAGTTTATTTTGAGATGCCTCACCTATCAATTGTTCAAGTAAGATCTCCAAAGACCAATTGGTATGTTTCATTATTTACTGATTCCAATGTGGAATTATGAGTATATTTCCATGGATTTTGTGATAGGGATACCTAGAATACTTAGGAAACCCAATCCCATATGGATGATTTTGGATCAGCTCATTATGATTTCTCATTTCATCCATCTTATTAAATATAATAAGGTAAATTAATTAAAATATCTATATTACATATGTTTTGAAGATGTATGGTTCTACTAACTTGATTATATAGGGCTAGGACCCTAGGTTAAAATCATAGATTTGGAAATCTATATAGAAAGCACTTGGAACACAATTGACCTTGAAAAGAACATACCATAATTAAATGGATGGACAATATGAATAGAAGATCAAAATTTTTGAAGAAATTTTGAGTCACTTTGTGATGGATTTTTTATTTTCATGGGAGGCTCATAAACTGTCAAAGGAGTTATCTTATAATTATAGTTACCTTCTCCTTAATATACATGGATCCATTTGAAGAATTGTTTTATTTTCCTTATTTTTCTCCACTTTTTGGGTGTAAATAATTTAAACATCAAGGATTAGACCTAGGATAATACATGAGATAGTTAAACCAATTTAGATGAACAAAAATATAATTGCAATAGATCAGAGATGATGGAAATCATTTGCGGATAATCACCAATGGAGGATATCATTTGAGGTTTCTTTACTTGTTCTCTTGATGATCCCTATAATGATAGGGTAACAAATTTTTTGGTTAGTAAGGATATTTATATCAATGGTATAATAGAAATTTTAGATACATTAATGAGTGTATGAGGTGAATTATTTGTTGGATTTACCACGAAGGTTCATCTTAGTGAATAATGTGATTCCTGTATCTTAATTGAAGAAGTACGAGGTGGATTCTAACCTCATAATTTAATGGGAAAATGATGATCTTGACCTAGATTCTGTATTGAATCATGTGGTAGTATAGATTATATATTGTAAGGATATTATCAAGTGTGGGATAGGGATAAGATTTTATCGATTTTATGCCATAATGGACATATTTAGAAACATATTTAAGATCATGAAAAGGTAATTTGGGGGAAATGTCCCTAGCACTTCCGAAACAAAATCATTTTGTCGAATTTTTTAGGATAAAAAACTTGTGGTGGGGAAAATGTAAGACCCCAGTTTGTGGTATTTTATATTTTTATATTTTCAATTATGTTAGTATTTTTAGGGGTTTCCTATAGAATGTCCCACATGTGTAAGTGAAGGAATAAACTAGAATATGATTTTTGAAAACTTATACCAGAAATATTTACAACATAAATTGGATGTGTGATATAAATATTTTGGGGTATAATATATATGAATCCTTAAATCCATAAATTGTATTTGGCTCATATTATTACTAATTATATTATTTAACCTATTAAATAGTTTTTCCAAAGAAAAATAAACATAGGAATTGAGTTTTTTATGTAAGAACCCACTCAATGGATTCATGACATAAATTCCCAATTTGTACCAAAACTATGTCAAGGCGTATTTAGTTTAAGTTTGTTTAGTGGTTTTAATTATTGACTCATTAATCTAAACTCTAAGGGAATTAGTCTTGTATTTCAAAGACCATTATCATTTTAAATCTATTTCCAATGGATCATTGAACTCGCAATTTTGGGAATCATGTTTTATGTCTCTCTCTTCCTGCAGGACTCAAATCACCCTGTTCTGTCTTGATTAGAAACATAGATTTGTATTGATACCAGATCTATGGGGTTTGGATGAATTATGATGAGATATATTTAATATTTTATTTACGACTAGAAGTTGGAATTAACATTGTGATAATAATAATAGATACTTTTTTCCAAAAAAAAATTAATTAATTACAGGTTGATTCCCTCTCTCCATAGTTTCAGAACATGAAGGCTTAGTTTCATTAATTAGGTGTACATGGATTTCCATTGGTGTATCTATGTAATTTCATTAATAAACCATCTTTTTTCCCTCATTGGATAATTTTATGGATTTAGTAAACCTTATTTTGATATGACTTTAAAACATTAATTTTAAAATTATGAAATTTTATGAACCCATGAAAACTGTTTGATTAAATTTTATTATATAATAATTGTTTTAGAATAGAAACTGGGAATAATTGGGATGGGTATGTTGAATGGGTTGGATAAGTTAAAAAGATCCTCTATTGTGGTATGATAAATTATGTTCATGGAGTAAAACTATTAATGGTACCATAGAGATTGATTGTATTGAGTGTTCGGTTGTATATATTTGTATGGGTGTGTGTGAACCCTGAAATGGTTATACGTAATTTAAATGGATGAGAATAATCTTGTTTGGGGGTTTTCTCACATATATTTCACTTCTGGATTATATAAACTATTTGACTTTTTTACTATTTTTTTATAATAAAATGTTCAATATTTTTTTGTCCTAGTTGTGTGTGTTAGGAATTCATTAGGGAATTCCTATTGATTTTATACTCACCCCCTAACATTGTACATAAGATCCTTTATGGATGTCATATGATGAGATACATGGAATGAAAAGGTATCATATATCTTTAGTGATACATCATGATCCTAGGGGCTTGTTTTGTGGTGCAATAGATTGGAGGTTTTCTTGGTGCATCATGGTATCAGGAATTTATGTCATAAGTGTTGTTGTATTTTGGATTTTTATCACTTTTTTCTATTCTCACTCTGAAATTGATATAATTTTGGTTATATATTTTAGTTTCATTGTTTTTTTCGTTTATATTATACTAGTTTGATGGTTTGTGTTCCATATTATCTATTTTCTTCCTTTTATTGGGAAAATCGTACCCCAATTGTTCCTTAAGCCCATAGAATGTATTTTTACCCTTTTTTGACTTGGGGATGTCACTTAAATTTATAATAATACTTTCCTACATTAAACACAATGATTTTGGGTTGGATGATACAAAATACATCTCTATTTTATCATTCATCCAAGTGACATACATATTTAATTAGATGAAATGATAATTAACATCGAAAAATATGAATTTGAGTTATTATTTATCAATTCCAATCATATAAATTTATGAATTCTAAGTATATATGAATATTATATAATGTTTGGGATCCTGTGGAGATATAGAGTTTCATTCATAAGGGAAAAAATTAGTTCTTTGTTCTTGATCACCATCTACATTTTCTGTGTAAATTGTTATTATTAGAATAAGGGTTAATGATTCATACCAATCACCATTATTCAAGGTTAATAAGTAATCTATCTTGTGAAACATTATCATTGGATACCTTACTTATTCCCTCTATTATGTTGCGTTATTCAATGTTTTTTTGAGGATGTTTGTTGATTTTTGGTAAATTTTTATTATTTATGGTGAGATTTATCCTCTAGTAAGAAATGAATGACATTGAGGTCCTTTATTGAGATTGAATAACTACGTGTATTGATATACCTATATATGTGACATGTGATGTACATATATTTTTAGGTTATTAGCTTTTTAAGTAGTAATATAATTAGATAAATGACATGATATGTGTTCATAAATCTTATTTATTCATTACTAATTGAATCATGAATATATGAGTGAGTTATACAAGGGTGAATCATTATGGGTCTCGTGGATACATTATGTCTTAAATAAATGTACAATAGGATTATACATGATATACGCAATAAATACAGTAGATGCAGGTATGGGGATACAAGATTTTAATAAAAAAACACTATATCCCTTTGTATCATGAGTATAATTGAAGCTTAACTAGAGGCCTCGCCTTTCTAATAATTTTTAATTATTGAATCTATAATTTTTTTTAAAGCTAAAAATGAATGTGGGGTCACACTTATCTCTTGTTTGAATGAGTATATGTATTATTATAATGTGTATGTATATATCATTGAGTGGATAATGAAATCTTCTCCAAAATGAGTTTTAGTGGATTTCCAAAGGGTGTTTTGGATACTATTTCACAAGTGTTTACAGATAATGTGACAATATGTGAAAATAAAATAAATCTATGAGGATTTATTAATATTGGGATATTGATATAAATTTAAAATAAAAACTTCCAATATCATGATGAAATTAACCATGTCATTGTCTGAGCAAAATAAAACCATGAGGTAGTGAACGTAGCTATGTTGTGGTGATGTGAATTATGAGATAACAGAAAAGAAACATTTTTTTCTTATAGGTATGTTATGAAAATAAATTTATCATTATTAGATAATGATATTAAGAATTTATAAGTGATCATTTTTTTTAATCCTTAAAAATTTATTTGAAGGTTGAATAAAATATTATACGAATTTGTAAAAATTTTAATATTTTTTTAAAAATTAGTTGTTAGTTAAAATTTATGAAATATTTAGAAGGCAATGAGAGTATGTAAACTAAAAAATTGTTTAAATAACTATCCAATTGTGAAAAATATGTGATTGTGACACTCGGTATATTAAACTTCATGGTTTTTTCCATTGTTATATATTTTCCATTAATAAAAATATCATTTCATATTATACATTGAGAGAGAATCATGCACTATTGTTATGGGGTTCATAAATCCCATGTACTATATTAAGAAGAAGGATACTATTGATTAATTCTATAAGATCATTTTCAAACTCATTTTAAGGAGCTTGCTAAACTAATTTTCTGATCATTAGATATTTTGGTTATTTATTTTACATTAAATTAAAAAAAAATTGGTTTGAAATTAAAGAATATAATTTCACATGTTATTTTCACTATGTTTAGTCAAGTGTTATTGCCCAAAAAAACCCAACAATGCATTCATTTCCAGTTGAAATTTTTATGTTGATTTGTATGTGACTTAAATTATTTCTTACATGATTTTATTGATATGAGAATTAACATTGTATATTATTTTATTTTATTATGTGATTATTCCCACCTTTTTTATAATTACCCCCAATGGTGAAAGGATGAGTGTATAATATCATGAAATAACGTAAACCACTCTGATATGAACCTGAGTTGAAATAGAAAGCTAATCTACCCTTGTTTGAATCCCTTAGCCACCATAGTCTTGATAGGAGGCAAAAAAAATTAAACTCTATCCATGGGAAATATGGTAATAACATAACATGATCACGAAACACATGCCAATAAAATCATATATATAATGGAATACAATAATGTAATATATAATAACCACTATTAGTATAATAATACAATAAACACCATGGAACAAATACAACCCTATCGAATAAAAAAAAATATCACCAATGACACGACCACTATCTATAATGTAACCCAATAGACCCAAGATCATGAGTAGTAACAAAAATTGGTATCTACTACTTGTGAGTGGACTGAACACACCCATACCCCAATTTATCATTACTGACATAGTCCCCACACATATGTTGGTGTTTTTCAAAACAAAATTTTATCATTACCAATAAGTTACCCCCACCCAAGTGGATGTTTACCATAACCTCATCTCATTATTTTCAATGAGGTCCCCATATCCAAGTTGGAGTTTTCCAATGTTTTGTTCAATGCCTCACTAAAATCATATTAATAACAGTTTGAACCTATCAAAAATCATAATATATCAATTGAAAAATAAATTCCACTATTAAATAATAACATAAAACTCTCTGCAAGTCAATTTCTAAATAAATTAATATATAAAAATCCATAAAACTCAATGAACCCATTAAATCAAAACCAATTTCAAAAATCTAATTTTCAATGCCATATTTTTTGAATAGATATCACACACATTCCTGTAAAATATTCATGTCCAATTTTTCTAAAAAATGTACATGCCAAAACGCATTTGGACCAAAACAATAATAAAAAATATTAAATATTTCTAAATAAAAAATATAATTTTACTAAAATACAACATTCAATATCATTCTATTTGTCACAAAATGGGGTATAGAAGAATTCACTTACCACAACCAAATAAAGAATATAATAATCATGACCGAAACCAAGGTCATCAATATGTAGACTCCTTAATCCTAATAAAATGTACCAATTAATAAAAAGTATTTTCTCATTCCGCAATAAAATCCCCATGTTAAAACCCTATATTTAGGGGAAAATATTATATCAGAAGAGAAAATAGTAGAATAACTTTGACCGAACACCCAAATCATCAAATATTCAAAGGAGAAAGTACCTGATGAAGAGGATTGTAACATATCACCACAAGGTCGAGTCTCTGGAAGAATTTGGTATAACTTTAGTAAAATTGGGTAAAAGTAAATGTCTTGGGAGGGATATTAATTATATTTATAAGTTGATTTCACTATCCAAAATACTATTAATCATCCATGAGAATGAAAATATCAAAAAAAAATCATATTAATATAAAAAAACATGGTCCCAAGTGATCATACACTGACCATGCATCCCCTTATACTTCTATAAAAACAAATTGTATGGTCTCTGAGACCATGAATTGAACATTTATCAGTTGTAACCCTTACAAAAATGTCCCATTTTAATTCTAATAACCTCCATACACATCTTCATACTTTCAAAATACTTACAAAAAATTAAAACACATATCATTTCTTACTATATACATTAAACCCAATGCTTTATATTTTTAAAAAGGATGATCCATATAGTATGGGTCCCAACATAATTAAAATGGGTCTCTAAATAAAAATTTTGGATTTTGAACTGGTCACATTTTTGTTATATGATCGCTATATTTTGGATGGTCATATGAATCTTGACTATGTGACTATCTAACAAATATTGTTCATGGTGGTACTTATTGATATGATTTTTGGTGTTGAGTGTTATATTATATATATGTATATATATATATATATATATATGTATGATTATTTCTATTTTATTTTACATGATATATAGTGGGTTATGTGTATCGTTAGGATTGAATGTCAATGAAATTCGATGGCAGAATGTTTTAGTGGACTTTGAGGGATTTTATTTTAGTAGACCTTACAAGAGTATTTTATTGTAATTATTGATTTTATTATTTTTCAAATTCATTTTTTAACTTCATTTGTTTTATTAATATTATGTTGTTGAATATTTCTTTGGTATAATAATAATGATTAAAAATATTCACCACTTATTTGCACACATGCATGTATTTTTATTAAATTTAGTTGTTTTATTTATTAGAGGTGATAAGAATTTGTATTGAGGGAATTTTCTTGTTTACATGGTATCTTTTTTAATATGTACATATATAAAAAAATATAACAAAAAAATATTCCGGTTAAAAAATTGAATGGAATTTGATAGTGGGATACATTTTTGGTTATATTTGGCCTTTATAATGAAATATATTTTTAGATAATCTATTATTCAATTGTAGTAAAACACACAATAAACTAAAATATCTAATTTTTGTTGTTTTATACATAGTTATTTCTAGACCCAATGAATATATGAGGATTCTATAACCTAAATGACATATTTATTGAGGGGATGATCATACAGAAATTGAGATATTATAGTTGATTAATTGACCATAAATCCGGATTTTTTATATAATATTTGTGACATTGTAGTTTCCTGTTAGAGAAAATGATAATTATATAACATTTGTATTGGCGTTTAACCCTTTTCTAAAAATCGTATGGAAAGTATGATATTTGATATGATCTAATACCCAACTGTGTAGCTCCCTCTACGTAAAACATGGGGTTTTAATTTATAAATCTACCTATTGAATTTTTTTAAGGATATTTATTGAATGTATTGTAACACATATAAAAATTCATCTATCATGGAACAAAAAATACATTGTTTCACACAAATATTTGTTTCCTAAAAATTACATCCATTGAATTTTTTATATTTTGTGAATGAAAATTTTGATCATGGGGAAAGCCCTTTACATAATTTATTCTCTAATAAAAAACATCATATTTTATAATCAGTGATATAAGGTTTGTTTTTCTTAAACCATGATAAATTAATATATTTAATTTGTTTTTTATATGGTTATTTCCTATATATTTTCTAATGTTTTCTAACATTCATTAATTATGAGTGTTTTTTTTATTGAGTCCATACTTTGATGCTTTTTCGAGCTTTTGTTTCATTAGGGTATTGAGATAAAATACTTTTTTAAACCATTTTATATCATAATTTATTATTATTATCGATAATATTTTGATAATATGTATGGAAAAATCATATTTTTATTTTGTTATGATGTTTTCTAGGTAATAAAAATGTGGACATATAAAGATATTTTAGTGATTAATCTGTGATTTAGAATTAAATTTCCATGCACATGAATTTTAAAGAATAATGTTTTTATTGGTGAAATATTAATTCAAATGTGAGAATCCATTATTGTGTGATAATAATAGGAAAAAAATAACATGTATGATAAAAAAATATTCACGGCTTACATATGATTAACCAAAACCTCTATAAGAAAAAATTCAATTTATTCTAGAAAGTAAATTTTACTAAGTCATTGACAAAAATGCTTCAAAACATGGTTGTCATTGTAATAATAATGAGAAATATGTGAATGGAAGCTATATGAGTTCTTAGATATAGGAAAAATATAAGTATTTGAATCCCATAAGAAATGATTAGCTAAAGGTCATTTGAGATCAAGATTCATGTGAAAATTAAGGTAAAGATGTACCCAAATATATAACATTGGTAGTATGGGGTCATACGAAATGATATGTGGAAATATGAATTTATGATAAATAACCACATCTTCATCCATACATATGTTTGATGTGGGATTAGTGTGATTACTGGTGCACGTGAAAACACATTGATTCCATATTATTTTCCAAGAATTCCAAACATTATCAATAAAAAACTCCATACAATCAGATCAACCTTAAAATTTATGTAAAATATTAAACATCAGATTGGGAGCACTCAAGTTAATAATTATTATTTATCACATGGAATAAATTACCTGTATCACTACCTTTAATCATAAAATCATTTGAACCACTTGAAAACCAATTGAATCTCCCTAAAAGGATTGAGGGTTCTCTAATAAACATAATATAATTTATAAAGACAAATAATGGATATTGTATTGATTTTTTAAATGAATTTCATGTATGCATGAATCATCATCCATAAAATCATATTATGATTTTGTTATTTAGACAAATTTGGAACTTTATGATCTACTTTTCCACAATATATTATCCTATAAAAATAGTAAAACAAGGATTTTAGGGTGGGTATTTGGAATAAATAAATGATGGAGAAGGAATTGAAGGTTAATATGTATAATCATCCTACCATTGATAAGTTTAATATGGAGTCATCCCATGCATGAAGAAAATCAATAGATTCTCCAACCATTCTTATTAAAAAAGGGAGATTCCTACTTTTCTTGGTTCCAACTATTGTTTCATTTTTTATCATTTTTAATTTGGTTACATCATTTGATTTGTAGTATATGGTTATTTTTTTCTATGTTTTTATTTTTAAAATATTGTATCTTTATTTTTTATTCAAGTAACTTTTATTCACCCTTTTAAATATTTGTTTTAATGAAGTCTTCTCAAACACCATAATTATGAAGTAAGAACCTGATGTCATGAAATCATGTGACTTTTCATGGTATTCCAATGTTCCCAAGCATCATTAATTTAATTGGTTCTTTCTATTTATGATGTATTGGTGGGTGTTTCATGAGTTAATGTAAAAATTTTCAACATTCCCACAGAATTCTTCTAGAATATGATAACATAGACATAAAAATATTATAATTACATGTCTTAGTGAAAATATTTCATTAGAATATATTCCATGTAACATTAAGGTTTAAAGTTTTAGATAATTGGAAAAAACAGTAACATACAAAACACTTTTCATTTTCAAAAATGAACATTTTATTACTATATATGTAACTTGTTAATCCATAATATGAATTAAATAAATCAATCTATTTCACTATATAAGATATTCTTCTTTAAATTTCATACTTTATCCAAGGTAAATAGGAAAATGTGAATTGGTGAACTCAGATACAATGTAAGGGTAAATATAAGTTATAATAGTTGAAGATCATAAGTATGAAAAATATGAGAATATGGGTATAATAATAATACATAAAAAAGTATAACCCAAAAAATTTTAGGTCATAATCATGGAATAATAATTGATATAAAATAATACATAAATCAAAATAGTGAGTCAAATAACTTGGCTCTAGAGATAACAACATAAATAATGGAATAAATAAAAAACTATGAAACATCATTAAAATATGAACCAATCATTACTATATGGAGTATAGCTATCATAGGTCACATCATCAGTTCACATTCTACTGATAAAATAATATATATTCTCGAATATCTATATATTGAGATATAAACTTGTAATTATGTAATTTTATGGTGATATAGAACCCCACCAATCATTGTCCATGCTTGTGTGTTCAATAAGAAATCAAACATTCAACACAACTTAAATAACTAAAGGAAATAAAATTTTTTTAAAATAATTTTACATTGAATACCTTAAGGATAACATTTATAATTCCATTAATAATCATAACATTATAGACCCATGGAAAATAAATGGGAATGTAATGAAATCAAATAAATTTCCTGGTAAATACTATTAATTCAAGATAATTAAGAAAACGGTATTTACAACACATATAAAAAGGGTATAAGGATAATATATTAATTTTCTCATAAATAAATGTATGGAATCTAGGTGAAAACCTCTAATCAATGGAATAAACATTAGGTTATTCACAAAGGGATTGTATTGGAAGGAAAAGTTGGTTTATAAACCTTCAATGATTGGGAAAGAAAATAGTAGTAACAGATAATTTACATGATATAAGAGATGCTTAGTAATCCATCTAATTAAATAAGGTGTATTGTATCATTTTAAGAATATAGTTGATCATGAATAATTTGCATCAAATGATAATAGAGTAATTGAAAAAAAAGTTTAAATGTTTATGAAAAAAACAAATTTGAAATAACAAATAATTGTGGTATTTTGAAATAATTTTGAAAGATCATTTTTATAAAATAGGGAGAAAATTAATTTAATTTATAAAAAATATAGATATAATATTTTATATATAATAGAAATTTATAAAGAAACCTATAATCAAATTTTAAAAAAACATTTTTATCAATATCATAAAAAACAATCTTACTTGTCACATTCTAATGTAATTTTCAAAAAGGTTGAACTGAATGATTTTATATTTAATATTTTAAATGAAAACATTAATAATATAACCTTAAAATGAAATAAATGTTATAAAAATAAATTTCGAGTGGAATGTATAACATTTTACCTATAAAGGATAAAAACCCCCTTTACATATTTTCAAATACCTTTATTTGGAAACCCAAATCATAAAAAAAGTATTAAAGAGTCATTTTAAATAGGGGTAAATATATTTATGATAATAAAAGGAAATAATCTATATTATCTTCCCCAAATGGATGGGAAATAAATTTTGGGATGGAATTTAAGTACTTGTAATAAAACATTGATTAGTAATAAGGTGATTTATCCTCACCAATGTTAATCTATTAATTCAGAAATCATTTTATCAAATAATTGGTTATTTATAGTGAGATGTAATTTTCAATTATAACAAAATTATATAACATATAAAATATGGTAATTGTAATATCAATTAAATATTTAATGGTATATTAAATTAATAAATACTTTGATCCAATGAATTGACAATTGAGTCACTAAAACTCTCACAGAATTGGTAATGTAAGAATTAATGTATCTTTAGAATATGATAATGAAATGAAATTTAAATTCTCATAAAAAGGAATATATTTTAATATTTTAAGAAAATTGGGTAGTAATTAATCTATATAAAATAAATTAGTGATCATAATATCATAACATTTCTTATGGATTTGAAAATGATAAAAAACCTTACCCTGTTTCCCCACATAGTCAAATGATAAAAGCTTTTTTATAAGAAAATTATTATATTAAGTAAGAATTTCTTATTCATTTTCATATAAATAACCATTTATAATCTTAATTTATAATTATTCAACAAATTTATATTATGTATTACATATTTTTGATGTATGGTCTGGGTAATGTTAATCCATTTGAACTAGTTATGTAGTAGTGGTGTTGTAGTTCATTATTTCCTTAAATATGATCATTAAAATATTATTATAATTAATAAAAATTATTAATTATAATTATTTATGATGTTTCTATTTTTTCAGTAGTAATTTAGTCTTTATCCTAGAAGATGAAATCAACCACAAACATTTTCTGATGACTTTTATCCTATAAAGGATGTATTCTTAATTAGTGATTCTAATAATGATGTATCTATATCAGAACCTAAAAAAATTATTAAAATATCTATATTATATTATATCAGAAATTAATTATTCATAATCATATAGTACATAATGTCATTGAATTATTTACGAATCCAGTCAAACCGACCCAAATATAAACATACCAAGATTATTGATGATTATGAAGTGATTTAGTATAAATATAATTACAATAGAGAAATAATGATATAATTTATTATTTATTATTATGATATATAATAATTTCAAATTTAATTGTGTGAAAATAATTGAAATAAAAATATTCAAAAAATTTAAATAATGGTTTTCACCTTACAATGCGTGTTCTAAACAATTAAATTTATAATAATAATTGGTTGATCGTATAATTAATAGGTTATAAAATTACTAATAAGATCACATTAATTATATCATATACATAATATTTATCAATTAAGTCCATTCTCATTAACATCCATTCAGGGGAGTCATAAAATGAAAATGGAAAGCTATCATCTCATGGAGGTCGTTTCCAGCCATACACATAGTTGACGATTTCATTTTCCATAGAACGAGATATATTAATAATATTTTTTATCATTTTATAATATTATATTTATTATCAATATCTTATATATTTATCAAATTAAATATTAGTACAGTCTATGTAATGTGCTTTAGGAAAATGAAACCTAACATTTTGTTTAGGTATTATTCTGAGGCATATACAAATGTTAATTTAAATTTTCTTATGGATAAAGGGAAATCGGATTAATGATTGCACCATATTTATAATAACATAAAAGTATTACAATGGAAAACTATTTTATCATTTTGATGTGATGAAAAGGAATTTTATAGTGAATAAGTGCACATAAGGAAAAAGGAAAGGTGAAGAGAGGTTTGAAACTACACCACACTTCTTGGATTATATCCTTTGTGAATGGGGATAAACCATTTTATGTCTAGTATTTTGAGTGGATAAAATCCAAAATTTGTATATAAGGGTTTATAATAGTTTCAGTAGACTTTTTTCTAATAAAATTGGGTTTTTAGGGTAATTGAGGAGAGGACAAGCCCCTTTATAAGTGAAAATTAGTGGTATTTGTTGTAAATACCCAATACTTTTGAACAATGGAAAGTATCTATAAAATAAAATGACCAAAATATAAATAAAATACACAGATAATATTATATAACTTCAGTAAAAACATAAAACACCCAATTAAAACAGTTCTTTAATATTTATCCCCTTAACATCTTTGGTTACTCTTTTTTAACAATTTCATTTTCACTATTATAAATAGTTTTTACCAAGGTAATTTATCTTTTTGACAAAAATGGTACTTATTATATTATTTGGACCTAATTTTTCTAAATATGAAATAATATTATCTATTTAATTATCAAAATTTATAATGATAAAATTTTAAATTAATAAATTTATAATGTATTCAAAACATTTTTTTTTGAAAAATATAACAAAAATTATATAATTTATAATATTGGTTCATAAATTAGAAGAAACTATTAATAAAATATTAATGTCTTATAAAATTAATATTTTTCCATATATAAAACTTTTTATAAATTTCAAAATCAAACATATATACAAATAATGCCAAAAAAGTCATAGTTTTTGTCAAAATAATATTTGGTGCTGAAAATTAATATTATCAGAAATTCCTATAACATTCATGCAAGGATATGTTTTATATTATAAATTAGAAAATGAAGTTATTTTTCTACTTTATATTATATATTTTATAAATTTCATTTTTATTAAAATTGAAAATTTAAAAGTGAAAATGTCTTTAATTAAAAAATTTACATTTTTAAACAATATCAGTTCTTAATATTATCAATATATAATTGAAAATATTTTGTTATATTATTTAATATATAATAATATATTTTTATTTTTTATAATTTTAATCTATTAGTATTAGATGTTCAATGTTGGAAAAAATACTATATTCACAATAAATATGCTTTAACAAATACAATTAAAATTAATTATTTATAATATAAACGTTAATTTTACCAATCTGTGACATTAAAATATTTATTTTATTTCTATAAATAAATCATATCATATTTTACTAATCATGATATTAATATTATAATGTAAAGAATATATAAATATATATATATTATTTTAATATAATATTTTTATTTCACTGTGAGTTATATAGTTTTACATTTACTACTGAGACAATACATGACATAAATATCAAAATTGGGTATATGAAAAATTAGAATATTTTCAACAAACATGATTTAAAATAACATATTTAGAATGTCCTAATTTCATTCCACAAGATATAGACTTACTTTATAATTCATTAATATCAATCCCATGTCACAAAGAATAGATCAAATTTCACATTATATAATTTGAACAATGATTTCATATTTCATAGTGATCTTACTTATTGTAGGTTTTTTGGATATTGGTGATACTCATTGATTAATATGACCCAGGGGATTTCCTAGACAGAAATAATTTTTCATTTTTCCCTATTTCCCCATGTTTATTTGTACACTTTTAATTGATGTATTTAATCCTTAGTGAATTGGAATCCATGGTTTGCACTACATAGTCTCATGTTCATTTCTTGTGACACAAAACATATGAATGGTTGAAGTTATATTTTTTTAATTCATATCTCATATGAATTATTTCCTAATAAATTTATATTTCGTTAGATAAAGCGAAAAAAATATAATTATAAACATGTGGCCTATAAAAAAATATAATTCCTAAAAATAGGGGGTGATACATTCTTCCCCCTTAAATAAATTATGTCCTTTATATTTTAATAACACAAAACTAATGAAAGTATATGACGTTATTCTTAACATATTCATAAGTTGAGGTATGACTTATAATATAACATTTGATTTATTTTATAGTCTATATGATGATACTTATCATTCCTCATGCCAAATTGATCATTTAGAAAACCAAATACCATAGAATATATAGAAAATAATCACATATTATCAAAAATATGACTCTCTCAAAACCATTTTAATATCTAAGACATTAAACTTTTGTGAGATTTTATATCCTGCAAAATTATCAACATCTTTTATCCTCAGAGACATTAATAAGTAGTTACTATGGTCACAAACTAGTAAATATAAATCATAATCCCAAAAATAAATAAGACCCCCCAACAATATCATGGATTAATTTTTATTAAATAAATAAACAATTAAATTACAATCAAACACTATTATCATAAAATTAATCAACCCTTTATTACCTCAACATCATGATTATATTAATCATCAGAGTTATCCTTGCATAAATCTAGTGTTATGAATTTTTTATACTAAAAATAAAACCCTTTAAAAGAATCACATTTTATGGTTATCTATTCTATTTAATAGATGTTTCAAAATACTTAATGTATAGATATTAAGTAACAATACTTATAGTTTTCTCAGAACCCCTAGAACTCATAGAATACACCAGAATAACATCAATAAATATCATTCACTACTGAATATAGCTATTATTATTGAAAATTAATTTATATTATGGTATCAACCTCACTACTATTAAGAAATGTAAACTTACCATTTATATAAAAATAATAATATCATATTATTATCAAAAATTTCATAATACTCCATTATTTATTAATAATACATCGTGTTTTTTTTGTTTTATTCTGTCCTCAACTTCATCTTTATAATATTATATAAGAAAAATACTTAAAGAAAAATTCTTTTGATAGTATACAAAAGAATAAAATCATATGAATATGAAATCTCAGTCATAACATGTCTTATACAATGAATTCTATATTCTAACCTATGGTACATTCAATCCATCAATGTCTTACTAGGTTAATCATATAACTCTCTCTGTTCTACCTAAGTTAAATTACGATTTTTTTATCTAATACAATTTATAAAAATCTATTAATGTAACTAGAAAATAAATCTTTCCTTGCATTGATAAAAACTAATATGACTTTACAATACATATCCATTGGGGATGTATATCTAGGTGCATAGTTTGTCATCTTTTTCATTCACTAGGTCATGGATGGGTTAATACCCAACACATCATCATCATTTTTATTACAGTAAGGTACAACTATGTCAGTGCCTGTATGAACTTTCTAGAATCCATATAGGGATTTATTTTCAAGTAAAAAAAACAATCTCTACTTTACAAAAATTCCACATTGTTATCCTATACATAACATAATCCCATTGA
Organism: Viscum album; assembly: GCA_963277665.1. Lineage (NCBI taxonomy): Eukaryota > Viridiplantae > Streptophyta > Magnoliopsida > Santalales > Viscaceae > Viscum > Viscum album. The sequence goes on from OY728134.1 coordinate 286,762,146, forward strand.
CTATTGCCTAACTATTTTATCTAAATGTTTCTTATTACAATTAAGATAATATTGAAAATTACTGAAATTATCCTAAAGGGGTATCTATACCATTGGAATTAAGGTCAACCCAATATTATTAATCCTTAAAATATCCTCAACTAACATTCTATACACTAAATATCTAAACCATGCTCTTAATCCAAATATAAAAAATTAGATTTGAATATTTCTTATTATAATGGAAATATTTCATTATAATACCTTCCAAATACCGATATGATTTAGATTTTCATATAATCATGTGAAATAATTACCTAAAAAAACACGTCTTTTTAAATTATGAGATTTTTTATTAAAATATATATATAATGGATTAATACATAACAAGTGTTCAACATCTTACAAAAATTTATTAAATATTATTCTCATTTAGGAAATGCATATATTCTTATATCAATTACATGTTGAACTAGAAACATAATAAGGTGTGAGCAAACATTATCAATTATGGAAAAAAATATCGATAAAAATCAAAGTTAATAGGTGAGTATCAGGTAATATTTTGGGTGTGAAGGTATATAAAAATATCATACCATAAAAATACTAGGATATAATCATTGAATAAATTTTGATATAAAATAAAACATTAATCGAATGAGTTACATGATAACATAAAATAGTCATGAGAATAATGATAAAACATTGGAGAATAATTCAAATATGAACCATACATTATATAAGGAACATGGATTTCATGATCCACACCATTAGTGTGCATGTTTATGAGAAACAAAAATTTAATTGTGAATACCAATCTCCTGAGATATAAACTCTTAACCAATACATTGTAATGTGATATAGAACCCTGCCCATCAATATCCATACATATGTGTTCCATAAGAAAAAAATGTTTCTTATATTATAAATAATCCACAGAAAGAAAATGGGATCTATATCCTCTTCAAATTGATTTAATGAGGAAAAAAACACAATTTCATCAATAAACATTAATATATGAAAACATAGAAAACAAATTGATATCCAGTAACATCAAATAACATTCTAGGAAAATTCCATTCAATAAAAATAATCTGGAATATGGTATCCAAACCATATAGATAAAGAGTATGTGCTTAAAACATAATTTCCCCTAATAAATTAAGAAATATCATCCATCTGAATACGCATCAATCGAAGGAATCCCAAAATACGGTATTCACAAAGGGAATGCATTGGAAGAAAATATAGTTTTATAAAACATTAATTACAGTTTAGGAAAAAGGCAGTAGTAGATAATTTATATTATGTTATAAAATAGTTGTATGAATTCCGGAAAAATAAGGTAGATGATATAAATTTACTAATATCATTGATCATTAATAAAGTGTATCAATTTACAATGACATAGATAAACGATACATTTAAAATTTTAAGAAAACATTTGTTCGAAATAAGAAAGATTATTAATATTTCTAAATAATTTTATATGTTTTTTATAAAAATATGAGAAAAATAATTTCTTTTATAAATTATATATATATGAAGCATTATTTCCAATAAAAATATTTATTTAAATTTTAAAAAATATTTTACAAATAATTTTTATGATTATCGAAAAAAGATGATGTTATGGGTCAACATGAAAAGTTATTTTCAAAAAGGGTGAATTTGAAACATTTATATAATTTAAATATTTAATGGAAACAGGAATAATGGGTTGTTAAAAGGATATAATATCTATTAGAATAAATATGAAGATAAATAAAAAACATATGATTTTACATGGATGGAATGACCTGTTAAATATTTTGGAATAAATTTTCTTTAAACCCCACATCATTAAGTTTGCATTTAATTTTTCTTTTACAAAAGGGAAAAATAAAATAATAATAATCATTGAAAATAATTGATATAATCTTTCCCATTAATAAATCATGAGATTGGTGAGGAGGAAAATATTGTCATGAAAAAAAAATTAATTTCTAATCATGGGAGTTATTATTACAATTGATACACATTTATTTCAGGGGAAATTTATCAAAGAAGTCGTTATTTATGGTGTGATTTGATTTCACTAGAGAAAAAAAATGAAATAGCATATAAAATATGGGACTGATAGAATTAAGTAAATCTTGAGTTGTATATTCACTTAATAAATACTACCACTCAATGAATTATAAATTGATTCGATGAAAATCATTCCGAATTAGTCACATATGTGCCAATGGAGATAGAAGAATATGGGGAAAATAAACATTAAAATCATGTGAGTTGAATATAATTTAATATCTAAAATAAGTTTGAAATATATCACACCATATAAAAAAATTATGTAACAAAATATCAATACAATTCTCATTTGAAATGAAAAGGATACATAGAAACTCATACATTGTGTTCCCATTGTAACATCCCGACCTGGGAGCCACACACTGGTGTGCTGAGCCGGTCAGTCACATAACCTCAAGTGTACCTCCTCATATTCCATAGGATCCCAAATATCATCGAAGGTATAATATCGATCATGTAGAAACTATACCGTATTTTATCATCAAGTTACACCAATGGAAAATAATAATCAATAAAATGATAATATATAACCATAATAATCTAGTATCACAAGTTGGACAAAACTACAAATACAATATCAAACATAAATAATAGATATTACATGCTAATTTATATGATATATTTTATAATGAAACTCAAAATTAAACACATTGATAAATCCCATGTGGGTCCCAGACAACATTTAGTTCAGACATATATGCTCCATCCCAACTCAGCCATCTAAAACATGGCCTTTGACATTATCCTGTCTTGAAACCCTAAAATTTATTCGGGTACTCATTAGGCAGCCGGAGTAGGTTGTGAGTACAAACCAGTATGCCACCACCATTAGTTTATGAAAACATGATATAGTTAATAAAAATGTATGCGTTTTTATAAAGAATGAAATTCAAATCATAAGTAAACTATTATCACATTATCAAATATTATTTTATTAACTACATAACACCGAAGTTCCAAAGGACGCCCTAAAAATATCATATAATAAAATTCCACTATTAGCATTATTCATCTTATTTCACACATGAATTCCATTAGTACGATTCATTGTATCAATTCACACATGAATTCAATTGTAACTATTAATTGTCTCAATTCATACATGAATGTCATTGTAACCATTCATTGCCTCAATTCCCACATTTATTCCATTTTTACAATTCATTTCATCAATTAACACTTTAATACAATTTTTTCCATTCATCATTTCAAATTCATTCACTTAATTAATTCAATAATTAATCAATCGTATATATTCCATTAACTAACTCAACAATTTATTAATCATCTAAATCTGAATTAATTATCTAAAAAATCAATTAATCATCTCAAAATAATTATTAATTCAACAATTTGTTCATCATCTAATTCCAATTAATTAGTTCCCCAATTAATTTAAAAAATCAATACCATTGATTAATTAACCAATTAAATAATCAATTAACACAAACTCAATATCCCATAATTAAATAAATAATTAATTGATCAATTCCCAATTAAATATCTTCATAATTAAATCAATAATTAATTATCCCCATATCCCTATTCCTATTAAAAATATCACAAAAAATAATTCAAAAATAAATTATCTCGAATGAAAATGCTCAATATCTCATCATTAATTAAAAAATTAACTATATCAAATCATTAACCTAAATATATCATAATTAAATCTACAATTATTTTTGAAATTAAATTTTTTTCTATATCCCTTATTTCCCAATTACCAAAATTAATTAATTCACTAAATTAATTAATTAAATCAATAATATCAACTTCAAATCAACCAATAGAAGATGTAAAATTACATAAAAACAATTTAATTCAAGACATTGTTATTTTAATTATAGACCACATACCTCAATTCATAGACGAATGTTCACCCAATGGAAATCCCCAATTTGAGTGGAATAACAATGTAGAATGAGATCTTGGTCTAAGACCTATATTTATGATCATATGAATCAATATAAAAAAATATTATATATAGATCCAAACTCAAATATCAATATTTAACCAAAAAATATCAATATGTTCCCGATAATTGATAAGAGATGAATGGAATATGAAATGAAAGCACATGGGATAATTTCATCTTACTGAAAGAGGTGAAAATATTCAATATCTCTTTTGATTCTCCAAGAACAGAGTTCCGGAAATCTTGGAATCTATATTGGAGGCTCCAAAATTGTGAAAAGGTGTTATGAGTTTTGTTATGGTTGTATAGAGATTAAAATGGGGGTTATGAAATTTTAAAACTAATTTTCAAGGGATTTAAATCATATACGTATGGTTTTCTTCTCGGGGGACACAATTTCCCTTAACCATTGTCTTCAAACTTTCACCTCTTATATGAGGTGCATGGATACTCCATTTATGATTTATTGTTTTTAAAACCATTTTATAGACATGAAAATCCCCATTTTTGGGGTTTCATGGTTTCTAGGGCAATGTTGCAGGGTTAGTAAAAATTGTGCACCAACCATGTACAATCATCTTTCTTCCATTTTCTCCAATATATTCCCATTCACACCCCAAGTATAACCCAAATGAATAGTACTCAACAAAAGGAAAAATTGTACATATAAATGATCCTAATACCTCCCCATAAATTTTCATGGTTTTAAAATCTCCCCACCTTATAATATCTAATATTAATTCTAAACTCCCAAACATATCTAAGATTCTATTTCAAAATGATTTTTCAAATAAACCCGCATATATCCTTCTCACTCTCGATTTTCCTCCTAAACATATCCATGATTCCATAATACACAAACTACAGGTATGGTCTTTCCCCACACCCCATTCTCACGGTGACCCAACACGTATATCTTATGCTCCTTGAAGGATGTAGTGGTCTCAAGATCAACATCATTCACATAAATAACTTGAGAAGGGTTGGGATAATACATCAGGACTTGTGAAACATTGGAAAAAGCTTTCGTTTCACTGAATATGTATGGAAGATCGAATCGGAATGCCACTGGCCTGATTCTGTCCATTATAACAAACGATCCAATATACCTAGCGCACTGACTTTACATGTCTATATATCATGTGGTTACAAAATCTATGAGACACCGAAAGGAATAAATGATCACCATCTATAAACTCTTGGGTACATCAAATTATATTTTAATATTACTAATGACTTCTCCAAGATCGAGCCAAACGCTTCTTAATCAGTTTTACCTGCTATGACTTATCATATATGAAATTCGGTCCAAACAACACTGAATCACCAATATTCACCCATCATAGAGGTGATATGTATGGCCTAAAATAAATATCCTTTTATTTTTCCTTATAATGATTTTCATTATATCTATTTTTATAAGAAAATTCCCATTATTCCATGTGATTCCCTCAATACCCACCAAATTCTAGAACAAACGCTCGTAGCATATCCTTAAGAACTTGTATAGAATGTCTCAACTTCCCATCTGTCAGTGGGTGGAAATCAATACACATGAAAACTAATGAACCATTTGCCTTCTATAATCTAATATAAAATCATGACATAAAATTTGAATCATATTATTAAACTATAGATTGTAGAACCCCATATAGAATGACAATATCATTAATATACAACTCCCCCAAGTGATATGCTAATAACATTTCCCTTATAGGAAAGAAATGAACTACCTTTTTCAGTCCTTCCACAATCTCCAGGATAGTGTAATTATTTCATGTAATCCTTAAGGGAACTACAAAATCTCCATAGTCACATCATTCCACTTCTATTTCAGAATGGGAAACAGTTTTTGTAAACCACCTAATCATTGATTCCCATCCTTCATCTACTACCAGGTGTAACAGAATTTCATGAACCCTTCAATCTCATTTTTCATTCCTATCCACTAATGGTTTCATCATATTTCATGGTACATTTTGGTCACACCCAGTTGTATAGCCCAATTCCTGGCATGAAACTCGCCAATCAGATCCACCCTCATTCTCATGGGCACAACAACCATATTTGTGACATTGATTACCCAATCCTAATATATGGATCATGTATAAGGTGAATCCCGACCTTAAATTTTTTACCTTAAGGTCAAGCATTCTTGAATATTCATATTTTCTGTCTCTAATCCATCTCATTAGTGAATACTCCAATGATACATTCACAATAGTATTCTACTCTTGATTCCCTTTAACCACCACAAACATATCAACCAAAAAAGTCATAATCTTTCACTTAGCAGTAGACTCCTAAACTGCATGAGTCTATGTTTTCATTCTCAAGGTTTTATCCACTCTATTCCATTTTCATGGTGTATATATTATCTCTAAATTGAAGTACAACATATAATTAATCCATATCCACTACTATAGATTCAAATATAATTAATAAAATATGTATTTTAGTATCTTATTATCAGTATACAACATATAATTTTCACCCAACAGATAATATCTCCAAAACATCAAATAACAAACTACTACATCCAACTCGAGGTCATGAATAGGGTAGATTTGGTCATGATTCCTAAACTGCTGAGACCCATATGCCACAAATTGATCTCCTTATATGAACACTTATCCATCACTTGTTCTAGAAGCATTAAAAACTCTTTATTATCCTCAACTAGACCATGTCGGTTAATTATTGTTGTTGATTTCATCATCTTGTTTTTCTCCATGAATTAATTCTTACATGATTCTAAAATGTCAGGTTTTACCCCCTCTTTGTTCAAGATCGAAAGTGGAAATACCAAATGGGAAAATTCTTAAATTATCCTTTGGTAATATACAACAATCCCATGAATGCTATGGATATAAAAACATTTTTGGGATACACCCATGAATCTAATCTCCATAATTTCTCTATGTCCACAAATACTCCTTCCTCTGAGATGTTATGACCTAATATGTGAACTTGGTCAATCAAAAACTTATCCTGAGATAAAATAGTGTATAAATGATGAGATCTCAGTGTAGATAGAATGATGTGAAGATGCTGGGAATGATCATCATAAATCATGGAGTACACTGAGATGGAATCCAAATATATTTCCACAAAATGATCGACGAACGGATGTATGATTTTGTTCATAAAATCCAAGAACACTACTAGTGTGTTTTTCAATTCAAACATCATTACAGGGAACTCTAATAAGACATAACTTATTATGAATTAAATTCTTATTGTATTATATGAATGAAATCTCACATGATGATACCCCAATCTCAATTAAATCATAGATAAAATAAAATATCCTCTCAACTGGAAATATAAGTCATCAATACATGTATGTGGATACCAGTTTTTCACTAACATCTGGTTCAACTTCTTGTAATCAACACAAAATCGTAGAGTTGGATCTCCAATATTTGAAAACAAAACTAGAGAAACCCATGGTGATGTACTTTTATGGATAAATCCATTATCCTATAACTCTTCCAGGTAAGAGTTGAGATCTTGAATCTCTTTATGATTCATTCTATATAGTGGAATAGAAATTGTTCCAGTTCCTGATATGATCTCAATAGTAAATTCCAAAAATCTCTAAATTTTTAACCCAAATAATACTTTGGGAAACACATAATAAAACTGGTCCAATATATGTGAAAAAAAACTTCTTTATTACTCAATCATACAATAACAGACTAGCAAACTGGGCAATGAGATCTCGGATTTTCTGATTAATAAGATCTCATTGGCTTATCTAGTTATCCCACTCTCCAGGGTGAATATATTTTCCAACCATATTTGACATAAAATTCATCCTCCAATAGTAAAAATCGATGTGTTATCCATATTCTACTAAGTATTCCATACCCATGATGAAGTCAATGCCTCACATGTCTAGGATATAAAGATCACATAGGAAATGAAACTCCCAAACCTAGAGAGAACACACCTTGCATAAGAATATTTCTCTTGACTTTAATCCAAAAGGATTATCTACAATTAATTCCTTGCTCACAAACTCCACTACCAGGCTCAAACCATTGATAAGTTATACCAAAATAAAATAATTAGAGGCATCAATATTATATAAGGAACTTTATATTGTGGAAGGTACAAGAAGATTACCTCTCACTATCAATTATAATGATTTTCTATACACAAGTGTAGGATGAACCATATTCATCTATAATTCCCCTCTTCCCTATGATGCAGTCAGTGTACAATGTGTTGCACCACTCTACTGATACATTCACTCTTTCCTAGAAGTTCAACATCCACAACCTCTAGCACCTCGACCAGTAGAACTCTATATTTCATATAGATATCATTCAAAAGATCTCTTTCCCATACCCTGATTTTTTCTATCTCCCCCATCTCTACCCGTCAATCATAGGTTCCTACATAAATTTTGTAGAAGCCTCATCCTTCTAGATGATCCGAACTGTAATGGTGGTCGGGGATACTTTATACGGTAGTGGACCTACATATTGCATTGTTGGAATAAAATTCAGTTAAGTTTCAATGATATTGAAAATTCCCCATGCCACTACTCCTAAAATCAATGGGAAAACACCCTCATGATGAGGGTTCTTGAACTTGAAAGACATTCTACCTAGTTTTCCAATAGAAACTACTTATCATGCACTAGAAGCCTCTCTCAAGATCCCCACATCTATGGGATCATGATCCGGAATATTAGAAAAATTCGTTAACAATAATAGGTTCACCTTGGACTTAATATAAAATGTATGCTCATCTGGGAAATGAATCACCATGGTTGTCTCTTCTACTTCAAATGTTAGAGAAAAGTGTTTCATGTCAGTAAGGCATCCAACACAGTCAATAACGAACATTATCTCTTATGTCAACCTCATGAACCTCGATTCCTTATCCTTCCACAACATATCTAAATTTATGTTCTATAATAACTTCTTTATGATATCCTCAAGTAACATAATATCAGCCTATCCATTCCGAGCCAGAATGTGTGAGCACCATTTTACTAATCCTTGTAGCATATAAAAATCCAACTGGAACATTTCCTCTTTTAATTTTTCTAAACGATCTTGTATAGGATAAATGGAATAAATATATTACACATACCCCTCAGGTCCACCCTATCCAATAAAAAATAGTGTGTACTACAATTGAAGCATCCATGTGATGTTATATATAATCCCCAAACCCTGCTCTGGGTATATTCCCATAATGTGCATGAAACGAGAAATGCTATCTCGAAACATCTCCCATGCATGCTCACCCAGCACTATCGGTTCCTCAGGGTCAGTTAATGGTAGATCATATCCATCCTAATCCTCTTGTCATCCTATCAATAAGAACAATCAAGTAGGAATATCTCTATAATTTCATGAACATATATTAAGACACATAACATCACTTTGTTACATTTATGTATAATGGGAAAAAACAAGTCCCAATAACTCATCGCCCAAAACCCTCCACATGTTCAAAACTGAGGTGCTATTAATACCCTTCACCATCCTACAATAATTCACTACATAGAATGCATTTATCAATTATCATTCAATTTCCAAAAAACATCGGTGATACCATGGTTTATGTCGCATTTACACCTCTGACAACCTATTCAAATTCTCAAACCATTAGATTGTTTCTATAATATTATAATTAGAAATATTTCATCTATAAATATGTTCTATGCACGTTATTATTTGAAAGAACGTAGTTGTGTGGTATGGTAGTGAGGTAGAGCTTTTGTTGAAAAATTAAGAGGGTTGTAGACTTGTTTTTATTCTTTTGTGTTATCCACAATTGATATTATGAGTGTTATAGAATTTGGGAAAATGAAGTGAAGAGTAATCTACACATAAAACATGAAATGTATTTTAGTTTTTTAAAGAATATTTTATTTCAAATAACTATATTTTGAAAACTATATTTGGTGGATTTTTAATTATGTCAAAATAATTATTCCATACAGGTAAAATTTAAAAATACTACATTTGAGAATTATAATATTAAATTATATGTTAGTAAGGGATATACTACTATTTATATTTTATGAAAAACATTACTTTTAGTAATGGAATTTAACTAATTATAATTCTTGAATTAATTGAATATATTAAATATATTTTTCTAAATTAAAATTATTTATTTTCAATGTTTATTTATCATATAATATATTCATATAAAGGTGTAATTAAATTTTTTTATAGTTTTTTTTCATGATTTAATTTTAAAAACCAATAATTGGTGTTCATTTTTAAAAAATATTTGTTTCAATTACACGCACACAAAAAAACAAACACACACATATATATATAATGATATTATTTAAAAAAAATGAATATTTTCTTCAAGATATAAATAAATAAATTTCATGTTTATATTTTCATGAATTCCAATACAATATTTTTCATTCATGAATTAAATATTTCTGCATGTTGCACAATATGTAAAATGTTTTTGAAAACCATGTGATGGGGGTATCAAATCTATTCAACCATGGAAAGAGGATGCTCACATTGCTAGTGCATAGTTTCCCAAATCGTGTAGTCCTACCTAGGTAATCAGAAAACATAACCCTTCTTGGGAAGCAGTGCATAGTTTTGAAAATTGTGCAGCAAAACCGTGTGCCTCATTAAAAATTATGAATTTAAGAAACTAACCCTTATGTATTTTTATGTTCTCTAATGATTTTCCTCCCCATTATTCTACCAATCTCCCTTGTGATGAATATAAAGATATAAAGGATCATGTGGATTGATCTACCTTATTTATAGGATATTTTGATCAATGTTTGTTAAATATTTAAGAAAATAGTAAATCAAATATTCCTCTTTCTTATATTTTTTAATTAATTATTGTGGATTTTGATATCTATTTCTAAAACACTAAAAAAAATTTCTAGTGGATTCAATGTTATGGATTCATTAGGTTCTTGAATCTTGATCAAAGTATATTTTTAACATTTTGTTCGTCATTATAATCGTGGTATGTGGTGTGTACGTTATATCACATTGTTATATATATATTTTTTACTTGTGTGGTTGCGATAATTCTTCCCACATGATTTGTCTTTTTTTTCATGACTGATAATTGATAAAATGGATGATTATGTTATGATTTAAACCACTTGTGATGCTTATAGGATTTATTGAGATTGGTTAAACTGATTTAGGGCCTCCCATGGGGTGTGTAAATATTATGTAACATTGAAATTGGGTAAGTAAATCTTTGAGTTTATTATTTGGGAAATAATACCCATGATTATTATGTCAACCAGATTAGTTGGATTCTTTGGGCACTAATTGTTTTTGTTTCTATTTATTTGTGTTGGGATAAATGTTTGTCTGAAAAATTGTGAAGGGGGATAAATAGAATATCATTAATGTGATAAATTATTTTTGATTTGTAATTGAAGTGTGTTTGTGGGATAATTCTTATTAAATGATGAATTATGATAATGGATAATGTAATTTAATGCTAATGATTTATTTGTTGAAATAATTTTCAATTTGAATTTTTATATTCTTTGTTGCAATTGGTTATAGATATGGTAAATGTGGTGAAAGGATGAATAAGAATGTGCACAAGGATTAGTGGTATTAGATAAAGGATTGACGCTCCTCCCATAGGAAGGGATGTACTAATTCTATAATCCCACCAATATAATTCACAAGAAATGATGACAGACTGATGCTCCTTGCCTTTATGGCTTCATTGGATGAAACTACCTCGACTGATGCTCCAGGGTAAGTTTGGTGTAAAATGATGTTAAAGATATTTCCATAGTAAGATAAGGATATTGACATATACGATATTCTTGGTAATTGGTTTCCTTAAATAGTTTTATCAATTATGTAAATGTTTAACCCATGAATCATATGATGTAATTAGATAATTAATTATTCTTAACTAACATCTCGGGAGTTGTCTTTCATTTTCATTTTTTTATTTCATTATTACATGCCCTATCTATATAGAATCTATAATTTTTAGACACCATTGGTGGTGGAATGTTGTGTTGTACTAAAACCCTATAGAGGTCACTATTGGGTACTCGAGAAGATTTCATAGTTGCAGGTTAAGACAAGGGTAATGTCCATATGCTTGGGAGTTGAGTTGGGCATGGTACATGCATGGATAGGGATCCAGACATAGAGTCAGGACCCATTTTAGGGAGTTAGTTTTTTTGTACCATATTTTTTATTTTATAAAAAATTTATGTTCCTAGTTTATTTGTTTTTGATTCCCTTATATATATATAGTATGAGATGTGGCTTACTATGAAAAATGGGTAATACTAACCCCATGTGATTAGGAGACCATTGCTTCTATTTAGGAGCATAAGGAATATGTGGAGGTAATCTTGAGGTCTTGTGGAAACTTATCATGGGGAATCATTTACTGGATTCTTGTTGGGGATGTTACAACATACATGAAATTCCATTCATGCTTGCAATAATTGTGAGAAGAGATCCTACTTCTTCATTGAACCTTCTATCTATCTAGATTTCACTCATAGAGATTCTCATGAAGGCAGTCCAAGGATTTTGTGACCTCATAAGGTGGTAAATGTCTTGGGTGGTAGATTTTCATCTTTATCCTGAGCTTCATGATGGGTGTAAATTGAGGTTTATAGTGAACACAAAGGTGTTTAAGTGATGTCAAGCAGTGGAACACTGGTTCCATGAGGTGACATGGTATGTTTGAGACATGAACAAATTTGTTTAGCTGAAAACCCATTAAATCTATTAAAATTTGAAAAGTAACCTCATTTCAGTGTCCCTCATCCATTCCAAAGTGAGATGAGAAAAACATTTATAACCTATGTAATATAAGAACCGAGAAAAATTCATATAGTAGGGTGGGATCCTATATTCCAAACACACACATGACATATATAGTCCACACATACATGTGGCCCGTGTATCTTCTAGTTGTATTGGTTGGCTTTGCCATTGGTCTTGTATATGTAATGAGCTTCCTAGTTGAGAGATGCCTATGATGTTGGCTATTTTTTTTATAAACACATCGAAATAAAATTAAAATACAATGTACAATTCACCACATTCAATATTTAAATTTGAAATTTCCTAATATCATAATATTATTAATTTAAAAATCATTTATATAACCATCTATAATTTACAATTTTTTTATAAAATAAAGTAATATAAGGTAATTTCCATTCTAATTCATCAAAATACAATCATAAATTAATTAAAATTATGTATAATTTTTTTCCTTGTCAAAATATTCCACATTGAAACTATGATTTTCCTCAATTATAATATATCAACAAGGAAAATCAAAGTGTTCCAATATTTAAAAATATTTAGTATTTCAATGTAATAACATAAAACAATTATCAATTTGAAAAAAAAAATCAAATTTCACATCACATTTCAATTTGATTTCCAATTTTTAATGAAATAATTCATTAAAAAAGATTAAATTTTGAAATTGATGGGAACTTCTGTTATCATTCTTTTTTATTCCTCAATTCCTTAATGTTGAACATTAAAAATCATGATCTACTTATCATTTGAAAGTTTTTTTATCATTAATCATGATACAATTCATGTTTTGTTACGCTCATATCAGGAAAAAATTATCTATATCCATAAGATTATAAAATTATTAATTTATGTACTTTGTAAATACAAAATACAAATAAAATCATGAGGTATTTTCAATCAAGATTCAAATAACTCTTATCCTTATGGTTTATAAGATTTTGTAAGTAAACCTCAATGCAGTGGCTAATCTCTAAAGTAAGATGAAGGATATCATATTTAATATATCAATGAAAATATACCATTAAAATTGGAATCACTCCAACTTCAACAAACATAATATATGGTCATGATCAATGTAAATAATAATGATTGATTTTTTGAAACTCTTGAATTTCATTAATTTTATACGTATTTTTAATGAATTTATTTTCTTTATTTCGAATATTATGCTTATAATAAACACAACATACACAACTTAAATACATTTTAAAAAATAATAGTACTAGTAATTATGATTTTTTGTTCTCCCAAATCCAAACAATTTTTTTCCATTTTTAAGAAGAGAAAATAATGAGAAAATGAACGAATCAACAATATTTATCAGAAACCTTAATTAGCACACCAAAAATTGTTCCATGATACATTATTTAATCCATTACTCCATGAATCCCACCCCCTGTAGAATTCATCATTTAAATATCATGAAATTACTATGATTATGGTATGAATTTGTAAAAGTGGACAGAAACAATTCTCATTCCTTACAATGTCATTTATGATTTATATGGTTTAATAAAGGATTCATGTAAATGTAGTGATTTAAGGATACAAGAATTTATAAATATGCATCAATCATTATAAATTTGTTTTTTCACAGTCATAGCTTTGAAAAGTTAAAATGTATGTTTTAGTAGGTGACATGACACATGGTCAATCAAGATATGATTAACAATATATAGGATGTTATTGGTCTAGAAATAATCTCATAATCGGGAACCTATTATTAGATAGTCACTCATGGAGTTAATAATTATAATAAAACAATTAATATTAATTTAATAAATTTAAATGATGATTTTTTTGAGAAATTTCATTTACATGAATAAAATAATTCAATTAAATCACGAGTTCTTATCTTAATAACCATCTTTCACTTCAATCATTCAATTTTGTATTGTACTCATTCAATATCCATAACATTGAAATCTAGAACATTTCATCACAACATTATTTCAAAACTGATATATCCTATATAAGTAATGCAATGACATAATTCATTCAATGGAATGAAATTTTATTTAAATATCAAAACATGTTAATAGAAACTTATTTAGGGAATTGGAACACATGAAATACAGGTGAACCCCCATTCCCTTGATGGTTAGTCAATTTCTCCACTATTTGTGGGATTACATCTTCTATATTGAATATACAAAAGAGAATTTCTCAATTAAGAACAAGGGTAAATTCTTTAAAGATAAAAAAGATAATATGGAGTGGGTTGTACGCTAAACTAATTCTAATAATGAAATTGAAATCCTATAAAGTTTTTAAAGTTATGTCTTTTTATGATCCCCAATGAGGGACTTGATTTTTTACTACCTCTAGTGGGAAATACCAGCTGTTATACAAAGTCTAATGGTGGATGAAGATTCATTAACTTGAACCACCACATTTTTATTTTCCTAACTTGAAAATATTCCTTTTTTATGGTTAGGAATGATCCATGAATAGTGTATAAAATATCCCCTCCCAAATTATGTAAACCATTCATAGAGGGGGTAGGATGAAGTATAAACCATCATATTCCTTAGTTTCTACATGTGAAATATCTTCCTTCTTTTCTAGTGATGGATCAACGTGGGATGCAATAATCTAATGTTGAAAGTGAATGAAAAAAATGTATTTTTTACTTGATCAAAATTTGAATTCCAATTTTTTATATGTGATTTATGCCTTTCAAAATGAGCATCCTCTTCCTTGATATCCTTTTTTCTATGATATTGTTATTTCCTAATAGGGGTACTCAAATTAATATTAAAAATATTAGTGATCTATAAGTGTTCCTCAATAGGTTAATATACAATTTCATCAACTTCTTTTTAGTAATATAAAATATTGAACAAATCTGAAAATTAGAAAAACACGGATACTTAAATCAGATTGAATAAAATCAGAATAGAATATTTTCATAGAAAGAAAATATACCCGACTTAGTTTTGATTCAAACTCTCCTACAGTGGAAGTTGCATATTGAATTTGGATGAGGCCAAGTGGGGGCAGGTAGTTGTGATCCTCTATATTTATATAATATTCCACCACATGGGTTGTGTCTTCTTTCAATTTTATTGACTTCTCTTTGTTTCAAGGTTAGGGGATATCATCTAGTTACCCACATTCATTCCAACATTCATCCGTTTCTTTTTGATCTCCCAAACATATATTAATAGGAAAGTATTTCTCCTTGGCCTCCTCAAGTAAATCATGGATGTCAAGTGCCTTAACATTTGGTCCATGTTTAGATTTATCCATGGATATATTGAAGTTATTTTTTATCCATTTCATATTTCCTTACAGATCATGTACCATATCTCCCATATTTGAATTTGTATTCGATTTTTTGTTTATCCACTTTATATTATACTTTTTTGGAGGAACTTCTAAAAAGGATTGTGAGGAAACAACGACCATTGTTCTGATATCTCAACCATTTTTTGATAAAATTTTGAGATGTATTTCTATAATCCAATTAACACTCTAACTAATCCTTCAACCACTGGCTATTCGAGGGTATCATTGAGATTCAAGATTAATTCATTGAATTCCTCCTATATGATGCTATATTGCTAGCCTCCCTTGATTTGTCTAGACCATACTAAACCACATTCATCGACAGACCAGGGTGCTTCAAATACTAGTTCTTTAACATGTTATTAGATTTTACATGAATAATAATAATCATTTCAACACATCATGAAAAAGCAAATTTTTTATGTACATTAGATATGGAAAAAAACTATCTAAAATGTGAAAATCAGGATTGTAAGAAATATATAATTATATATTTAAAAAAACACCAATTTTTAACCCTATCTATCATGGGATGTGGAAAAATTAAATTATTTTCTTATTACAGTGTAGTGGCTAACTAGTGTTGTCTCGCATGAGGAGTTTCTCAGTTGTTTACACTCAATTGTTATAAATCACCTAAAATACTTATTTCTATTATTTTTATTATATTACGAAAATACATATAAATAATTTCATGTTTTTTTAAGTTTTATAATATATTGAAATGACCCTAAATATGATAAATTTAAAAAAACAAACTTGAAATTAAAAACAAAATTAGTTAAGAAAGAAAGAATGAAGTTTTGGTTGGTGTGTTGTGTAAAATAATTAATATCCTTTATTATATTGATTTTTGTTTTGTTAATCCAATCATGAAATAACATGATTAATTAAAAATATGTATATATTAATTAATGTTTAATTATAGTGAAATATGTAATATAAATTCTACATACTCTTGTAATCATGGTTGATGACACACCTTGGTCTGGGGTGTTCCATCTTCTAGGATCTAGCTGTATCAATTTTTTCATCCATTATTTAGCTAAACTTCATCATGTGAAGAGATAAATAAAGAAGTGAGGGAAAAAATAAGAATATAATATGAATATATTGAGTTACATTTCGTGGTTACATTCATTTCATCCATGGATTCCACTCAAATTGACCACAAACATAAACTAGACCTTAAGAAAAATCAAGAATAACATAACCTCCCCTGAGGCAATCCATTAATGAGCCTCCCATTATTGGGAGTAAGATATAACTTTGGTGGAAAGTGGTAAGATAATATAATAAAATTAAATGAATAAATAGATTAATATAAAATAAAATGTATAAGGATTAGAGAAGTGGTAGAAAACCAGTAACTAAAACAAAAAAAAAATGAAATAATAAAAAGGTGAGAGAGAGAGAGAGACAGTTGAATAATAAGATATTTATAAGAAATTTATATAGTATATAGAGATAAATTTTAAAAATAATCAAATAAAAATAAATAAAAGGAAAAGGAAAAATAATAAGAATGTTAAGAATATTAAATGGTTAATATAATGAGAAATTCATTCAAATGTATTAAATTCATATATTAATTATAATTAAATTTTAAAAATTAAAACTAATAGGATATAATATAAAACAATGAAAACAAAAACCAAAATAAAATGGTTGTGTTCAGCCTCCATGGAGGATACACCCCTCATAGATTTATCGATTTATCTTTTCAGGGAGTGTCAATATTGAATAATGAAATACCCAATGGTCTTGGTGAATCAATTCTACATAGAAGAATTCCATGCGGGGTAGTGTAAGTGGACACTGTCAAATTCCACCTTATTGAATGAAATAAAGATAATGTTTTCATGGGAGTGGTGTAGCAATTTTAAGTGGTGAAGAAATGTATGTGGAATCTTTTTTATGGATATGATAGTTCATAGAAAAGATCAACCATCTTCATCAAACCATTGAAGTGAACAGATGAAATTGGAGGTGATGCTCATGGAGGTCAGCTAATGATTCCGAGACATCCCAAGGTGGAATATGGTTTTTTTTTGGAATTTCGGCTCAAGCCTGAGATTTGGAACATGAAATAATGGATGTTTATAGTGAATAAAATGTTGGTATGGTGATGTTAGGAGATTGAGTTGTGGATTCATGAGGCAGTGTGGTCAGTCCGAGATGATCATGTGTGAGATAAGATGAAACATCGACATTATTGTTAAAATGTGAACAATAACCTCATTTCATGTTCTCATATCGATTCTGGTTTTCATGTAACACATAAATTATGACATATGGCATGTGAGAACCGAGAAAAATGATATTGTGTGGTGGGATACCACTATAAAAAATCTCATATGACATATACAGTTAACACATACATGCAGCCCTTAATGAAATTCAGTCCAGCTTTAATCATCTGTGGCTTTCACCACTGTTGACCCTGCATAGGATTGATTCCCTAGTGCATTAAAAATAATTGGATGGCTCTCCTTCATGGTTTACCCAGTTAGTCCATTAAAATTTGCTGTGTATCGAGCTACCTGGATGGGGGCTGGTCATCATATTATCTTTATTTTATAAACACAAAGAATTAAATTTAAAAATGAAATTATAATTTATAAAATTATATAATTAAATTTAAAATTTCATAATATCATTCATTTATTAATTTAAATATCATTTTCAACCATATCCATAATTCCCCATTATTTTAATAAAACAAATTATATAATGGAATTTCCATTAAAATAAAATAAAAATAATTATATATTGATTAAAATTAAACAATAAATTTATATTTTTCACCCATTTGAGAAAGAATATTTGAGTTTTATGGGAATCATTTAACATTCTAAAAATTAATCATTAAAGTTGGACTATTTTCACATTGTGTGGTGAATTTTTTAAATGAGTTTATGTTTTATATGATTTTAATCTTGTTTCATAATGTAATGAGTTTCTGTGTCCTAAATCATATTAGGCATGTAGGTATTTGTATATTATTCCCATGATTCTGAAACTGTCATCTTGGGTAGTTTCATTATGACATTGGTTTTTTATTTAATGTGTAAACATTAAACTATACATTTTTTCCAGTATAATTTAATAGTGAAACTCAATTTCATTAATCATTAAATAAATGTGGATATAAAATTGATAATTGTTGGTTAGATATAAAATTTTGGCAGTTAAATGGGGTTCTATGAACAACATATAGGGTTTTCCCAATATATCTATTATTTGAAACATTATATAATGGAATCATGGTAATGGGATTTGATAATTTAAAGTAACTGAAAATAAAAAATATTTAAATATGTATGATATATAAAATTAATATTACTGTAAATTATGGATTCAATTAAATAAAATGTCAATAAGTAACTTATTTAACCAAGAATAGTGGTATGATGCTTCTTCATATGTGTGACTTGACCCTAGAGTGAGTAGATTGGGCTAGTGGGAGTGCTCAATTTTTTCAGAGACTATGTCTGTTACATCTTCCGCAAAACAATAATATCACGTAATTTTTTAGTAATGTGAACAAAGTCATTTTGTTTATATTTTGAATAATTCCTTCTCATTGAACAAGGAGGGAACTAGTGAGAATAACCCTGAAATATTGAGGCTCCAGCCACCTATGGAATTGGTTCAACATTTTGATGCTCATATTTTGGAAAGTTTTATTAACATGGTGTTTTCTATGGAGTGAGACACACCTTGAGGTGACCACAAAATATCTATTTTACCTTGAGTGTCTTAGTTACATCATCTTCCAACATTCTCTAGTAATGGTGGCCCCTAGGTAGCCCTGTCATGGCCTAAGGGTATGAATACTATATTTTTTCATCTAGATATACCCCACGCCAAGAAAAAGAGAATCATTTCATCGAAATTAGTCGACTCTTTTCAGGGAAATGGTGAGATATTGTGATCCAGGATGATAAAAAGTCAAGAATGATCTAGAAGGATTCCCCATCTAGTTTCTTTACCACCTTTTTTCTTAAGACCATATGATAATATAGGGAAATAAAGTTCACAAAAATGGGGTAGGGGAGTATATCTTTCTTTTGGTATCCACGTGGTTTACTGTATTATTGGGGTTTTACATATCTATTTATAGTGATTATTTTTTCGAGAAAAATAAGCTTCATGGATAACATAGATAAGAGATAATAGCATTGGTTAAAATTCTATATCTTAACATATACTCTAATATTTTTTATTAAGACATGATTGTTTAGTGGTATATCAGATAGTTACATAGACTAGGGATGGACACACTAGGTGGAAGTGGATCATATCATTCCATTAAGTTCCACCTTGGTTGTACTAATAAGATAATGGGGGACAGACCATCCTAGGAGGTAGTGTTACTGTATTTGATCAATGAAAAAATATTTTTCATTATATATAGTGATATTAAATTATATATGTTTATTGATGATTATGTGGTATGGTATTTCATCATTATTTTTTTATATGAATACATCATAGAAACATATTGAGAGAGGTTATGGACAGGTTTAGGACCTCAAAACTAGATACACTACTCTACAAAATGTGGGTAGTAATAGTATCATTATTAGTGTAGGTTTATGTTTTGAATCGGGTCTATAGTGTAAGTGTTATTCATGCTAGAAGTGTCATAAAACATTGAGGGTGAAAAGCTAGGACACAAGGTCATTGTTTAGATAATGTTCATTAAATGTTTACTAATCCCCTAAATCAAGATATTGGGCCATATACCAAGATATTTTGGACTTGGTTTATTCAAACATAGATACTATTTTATTTGATATAGGGGATTTTCACTCTTTCATATTAAACTAGTTTATATTCGGGAATGGTTTGGTTGTCAAGTATATGTATGGGGTGCTTTCAGTTGACACCTCATTGGGAGTCTGATCTAATGTAGTATATCATTATAGGGAATGTTGTCTTGAGATTGTAGGTTCATAATTTCATTGGGAAACTTTTGTGGTAGATATGATTAGGTTTGACCTAATTCTTGGAATTGATTGTTTATTTTCCGTTTGAGTTCATTTATATTTATATCACTGATGTGTTTCATCTATGTCACCTAAATGCATTAGTTATGTTCGCGTGAGATAGTATAATATAAGTTATTCAAGTAGGTATTGATTAATATATGTTTTCTAGGATTAAGACCATTTAAAAAAAATATTTGATTATGTTGGTCAGTATATAATGGTAAACCAACCTTTTATTAACCAGTTTTTGTATTTTTTCTATAAATTACTTCTGTGGTTTACCTCTTGAGAGAGAGGAAAAGATCACTTCTCACATATAATTATTTATTTAGCCTATTTTCAGTCCTCTCTATTATATGGATGTGACCAAGAGTCAATAGGTGAATAACCAAATACAATTCATTGAGACCAAACAATTTGTCCACCCTGGTACATCTCCCTAGTGATATCCAATCAAATTTTATAATAATTTTGATGTAACTATATGCCTTTTTGTGTATTATCAGTAAATGAATAAGTGAATACAATGAAATTATATCCACTATCACTATTGGTGATCATATTTATTAGCCTAAGGGTATTTAGATCTTCTCCCACGTAGAGTTGAGGATAGGTTATCACAATGTTCAGGTGAGAGCCTTTGAGATCATACATACAAATTTATAATGTTGGTACAACCTCTATCAGTAATATATGATGATATTATTCATAACAAATGCATTTATAGTGTAAATATTTTTGAAGAAGATGTTTTTTTCACCCATAAAAAGATTATTTTGTGGTGTATATTACATGATATCCTAACGTATTCAAAGGAGAGTGATGATAAAGAACAAAACCTAGTGATCATTTTTGGTTTATAGTGGATTCATGGGCTCTATACAATGATATTAAAGTGTAATTTATTAATCAACCATGTACACTTCTTGTGGAATATGAAATCTCAAGTTCATATGTCTATTTATCCAATGAAAGAGAGAGATATATTTTTTATTTGGTTTCTATGAATTCATTTATTATTTAATAATTTATTTCCATGTTAAGATATTATTGAATATATACAATAGTTTTCCCTTTTAGAATCACCTCTTACAGGGGTGATCAAAAAAGGGGGGGAAGTTCATTTGGTCAAGAGATTGTGAGAAATGCATTTAAGATTTGATTGAGAGAGTTTCAACAATACAGATCATGATATTTCTAGATCTAGTTAGAGAGTAAAAAATATATTTCATTTATTCGTGTATTGATCTGTGTATTTTTATTATTAAGGTGATAGAGTCGTGAAGTATACACTACTGAAATATGGAGTGTTTGTGATGGGTCATTTGTGACGAGAACTCACCATAAATGACTATTTCAGATAGAGTCACATCAAAAATTTCATGTAGCTGATAAATTCATAGAAAAAAATATATTTTTTATGATGGGCCAAACCAAAACATTTTGTTCCCTAATGGAGGATGTATCCATTGTAAAAATATTTTACCAGTTATATATACATCATCATATGAGATGAAATTATTAATATGCCACAAATAATTATATGTGATGGGGGAACACTCGCATCAAAAATCATATAAAAAAATAAAAAAATAAATCCTAATAATAAATAATGAGTAATAAGTAAAGGAAATAAACTAAAAAATCATAATAATCTAAAAAACATAATATAAAAAATATAAAATAATTTAATTAATAAAAATATTACGAAAATCATGTTCATTCAAATGTTTATGATAATAAATGTGTCAAAAAAAATAAGTAAATAACCGAGGAGGGGCGGGTTATCTCAAGTATGATAGATGTAACTCCATCCCTACACCCTATGCCAAACATTTCATATACTGCATCATGTTATACTTCTTCTTCTCATGCACATGATGCCACTCCACCTACTTCTTCTCATGCTATAAAAAACCCTTTTTACATAGGGTCTCTATAACCTTATAATGACTTCAAAAATTAATCTCATTCCATAAAATGGATAATTATGACACACCATGAGCTCCCCTCATGAAGGATGATGAAAATTCAGAAGTACCATAATAATGACCTATTGTCAATCGGGAACTGATACCAATAACTCTTCATTTCTTGAATGCAAGTTGAACCTCTTCCATCCATGACACATCATCAAATCCTGATGCACTGGTGGCCTTACCCTCTTTATCGGACTAACTGTTATAATGTGTGTAATATTTCTCATCTTCCAATGACTCCTTTAAATTAAATTTCAAATTAAAATAATTAAAATATTATTTTTAGTTAAATTTAAAAGGGAAAAAATTATAATTACAACAACATGATTCTGTCGACCTGCAGTAATATATCTAGTGACAGGATTAATGTATTCCTCTTGTAAAACTCAAATTCCATAATATTTGGTTTCTCATGTACATATATGAATAATAAAATAAAATATTTACAATCACAGTTATATAAATTATTAAACGAAATTACTTTGAAAATATTTTTGATGAGTAATTAATATACAACTACTGTCTTAATGCGCAAACTCATGCCCCCCTAGTTATACTATTGTAATTATGATCTCCTCATAAAACAATCTGCTTTATAGTATGAGAAAAATCAATCCCAAAACTAATATAATATGTAATCCAATTTGTGGATAAAATAAGATCGATAAAAAACTATCACTTCATCTTCGACATGCCTCTCTAACATAGATTGTGCAAAAACCGATGATAACTCTCCCACATTTAAGCCTACCAAGATTTCCAAATAAGGTTATTCATACTATCATTGATGGGATACGATAAAAAATATAAACATATAATAAAAACATTTTAATTATTAATCAAATTTAATAATAACTATTACATATTTACATACAATCAAATGATAAAAATTTGGTTCTAAACATCAATTTGTATATGATATCATGTCACCAATGCTCCTGAAAAAAAATAATTATATAGAATAGAACTCCCTTATACAACATATATATGTGAAAAACTATGGGAAAAAAATAATTAATTAAATTTAATTATTATGAAAATTAACTAAATTACAAATCTAAACATACCTCTATATGTGTCGATCAAAATAAATATGTAGATGTTAGTGAGGAATATGGTCGAGAGTATTCAATCTCACAAGAACATTACCCCTCTTATTCGATGGTGAAAAAGCTTCAAACTGATGGTATGATGATGAAGCATAATGCTTATCACCAGGAATCATATTATCCTTGAAGCTATGAAATATGTCAACGAAAGTCTTATCATCAATATCAACCATGAAAATATTTTTGTGAGAATATATATATATATATATATATATAAATTAATTATTACTATAAACAACATGTAACTGGGTAATGATTTATCCTCATCCTTATATTTGTATACAAATTATTCAATATCTTCTTTTAACTCCTCAGTATCATCAATTTCCATTAGAGTTTCAGATTAATCATTTATTGCTAATTTAAATTCATTGTTACATCTTTAAAATCATCAACCTCATCATCACCATCATCTGATAACTATGTGGTTTCATAATAATTATTCATTTCTCTTAATTGAAAATATGTATTTGAAGATTTCTCTTGATAAAATTCAATTCCATGCACTTAAATACCCACATTAACTTAACATAAATTAATTTTTTGGGGATTTATTTTTTATAAATCCCCACCAATAAATTAACTCTCTTGAAGATGTATAATAGTTTTAATAATAAAATTTATATCTTTGAAAAGACAATAAAAATGGTTCATTTACTACGAGAAGGGTTTTATATTTAATGTTGATGATTCTATTTGGCGGATTAACCCAAAATCCTTTATTAATATCAAACCAATGAAATTTAAACATTGTAACATGATTCTGTCATAGATAACACAATTCCATTATTTCATCCGGTATGCCACAAAAGTCAACTTCAATTCCGCTTTGATGATGACATCTCCATAAACCACACTTATTCTTTGTTTTTCATGGTTTACCATATGGAGATGTATGAAATCAAAAAACATTCACCACATATTCATTATAAAATTTAACTATTTTTTATGTTGAGTTACTCAATAAAAACAATAAATTATCAATTATTACAATAGGTTGTGATACTTGAAAATTATCAAAAAAAATTATAAATATTAAAAACAATAAAATAATTACATATATTAATCAATACACAATTTAGTTTAGTAGTATTTAAATTATATAAAAAATATTATTTTTTCCACATTCTTCAAGGGTATAAGATGTAATTTTTTGACACTATTTCGATATATGATCATCATAAAATCAATAAAGTAATATTAAAAAAATTTAAAAAAATTTAAATAATTTTTGATAGTATATCTCACTGTAATTTTTTTATCTCGTCACATTTGAGAATTACATATGTATGAGGCCGATTGTGTTCATCATCTGAAATCTATTGTTCATGAAATTAAGAAAATACCTGTTTAGGTTGATTATAAACCGATTATTACACTTTCATTATGTATTTAAACATTCCTTGCTTATGTACCATTCAATTATGTTTTGAATGATATTTAGGTTAAAAATAATAGGTTTCTCAAAAAAATTCCCTATTCATATAAAATTTTACAATTTACCCTTAAAATGATGCATTTTACCTAAATTTCTGTTCAATTTTGTATGCATCTATAATTTGGGTACACACATCCGAACTATACCATCCCTCTTCAATTTTCACTATGTGGAAAATTTAATATCAAATGGTCCATTGAATCAAATAACCATGGTATAAGTTTCTTTCCAGATTACATAAAATTAAGATAAAATCTTCTTTCAGTCTACTAAGTGAATCATATTCAGTTTCTTTAACAAAAAAGTCATATAGAAAATATTATATTTCTCTTAGTACATCCAAAATCAAAGAATTCATCATACCACTAAATCCAATTGGTATAATATTTTCCATTAATAAATGACATTCATGGATTTTTAATTCTGTAATATGATTCTTTCAAAAAAATGTAGCCAAATTGGAAACATAATTTTCCAGAAATAGTGATATAACCAATGAATATATATGTTAAAATAATTTATTTAACATTTAATTATCTAATTTAATCTCCTTAAATTTTATAACAACATATAATATTATTATCTTACAACCAAGATATAAGGATTCATTAACCGTCCTCAACAACTCAAAAAATTAATATGGTTGTAACTCATGAGTTAAAGAAATATCATTCTGATTTTTTTTGAATAACAAAACCTCATATATAATTTACTAATGGTTGAATCCATGAAGGATCTGGAACGAAATTATTATAATAATTTATAGAACAACTTCTACCATGATATTTCTAGAAAAATAAAATTTCTGAAAACCAAAAACACAATAAAGGACCCCCAACATTGTCAAATGTTTCAAATCTATCCATGGCCTATTTCTGATATGTAAACATAAAGATACTATCTGAATGAAATTATTATTTAAGAGATTAAAATGATAAAAAATTCAACACATTCAATATATAATAATTTTTACCAGATCCCTTTTTATTGGTGTGATAATTTATCCAATAATGATCTTATAATAAATAATATTTTCTACTTCATTATTCCATAATTTTATAAAAAAAGGTTAAAGTATTTCTTATTATTAAATATATATATGAAAGGGTATATCCAAATATATTATGATGTCTTGAAATTAAAAAATTACATTAAAATTATATCAACACTTTCTAATTTCCTCTAATTTATTCAAATTCCCTAAATTATCAACAAATTTTTCAAATTACCATTAAGGGATAATGAAGGTGAAAATAAGTTCATTAGGGAAGTTTGGAGTAGAGGGAATTAAGGTGATTATGGAGTGAATTAATTCAAGGTCAATTGTGTTAATATCATATGGATGAGAGGAACTCATCGGTAAACCTATGATTTTACCCATGACAGCCTCTCCTTCAAATGGTCTGAATGTTCGGGAATTAAAATTAATTAATTCATTCATCACCTTATTCCCCTCCACTAAATACTTCCCTCAAGGGAATAAGGGAGTTGAGTAGATTGAGGTGATAACCATGAAAAATAATTTTGACCATGCTGGTTTTAGATCGATTTGAGAAGAGACTTACATGGATATTCCTGGGAGGGATAGAAGAGGAAGCATATGAGGGAGATCAAATATACATAGGGTATTATTTTTATTTTTTTAAATATATCATGATGAGAAAATAATTTTTTACTAGTAATCATTATTTTACATTAGGATTATCATCAAAACCAAATTTTATCAGGAAAAATATATTTTTCATAAAAATGGAAACAACTCACTAACTATGTTGTTATAATATATTAAATATATTTCATCTTCCAACACTAAAAATATTACTAATGAGTATAACCCCACTGTATTTTCTGAAATCAATTGCACTAGAATTTGTTAACTCTACCATCAACTTTATCTCATTATCTCCATGATTCCATGATTCACACCTACCATGTGGTTTTGAATTAATTTTATTACTTTTTTAAAGTCAATTTTTAACCCATGGTAGTCTCCCGAAAACAATTTTAGAAAAAAAAACGATGTTTCTCTTTTATTTAGGGGAAAAATTGGGGTGTTTTTGAAACTATTTTGTTATGAAAACAAACAAATAAATGAAAAAATTATGAAATTATGAAAAATATTAATGAAAATTAGAAAATAAAGTGATTTAAAACTATAATATGAAAAATATGTTCAGGTCGGGGTTAGTTTTCCAATTTCAATGCTACAATTGTTCCAACAAATCTAATAATCTTTATCAAATTTGATTAATGAATGATTACATGGTCTCTTCTTCTCACTCCATTGGTCAGATGGTTATGGTGAGATTAAACATTTCCATGATCTTAGTTTGGTCGAGTCTTTTTTATTGTGATAGAGAGTTTCAAATAGTGTCCTCAATTTATATAGGCAATAGCAAATCAGGTCTTTGTTGTCCCAAACAATACATAATATCCAATACCCAACCACACATATTGACAATCATTGAGTAATTCTCCAATAATATATAGTATATGTAATCATATATAGACTTGAACATATCAGTGGGTGATAATAATCAATGAAGAAATATAACATTATATAATAGAATCAAAAACAATATATGATCAAAATTGATAATAAAAACCAATATTATAAATAAAAAACAACTTCATGAAATAGAGAAAAAAATTGTATTCAATAAATTAATTTAAATAAATCATTACTAAATATAAAACCTCCCCATCCCCAATCAATGAAAACTTCACCCCACCATAGTAAGGGTAAAGAAGAAGAATGTGGATGAAGAAAACATTTCATAACAATAATTAATATAATAGCTAAAAAGAAAATTAAAAATTTCTCCTCTAGAATATATTCTCCAGTATTTTTTTCTTATTTTGTTCATCATATGGTTGAATAACTCCATGGTTTATACCTATAAGTTGTTCAAAAATTAATTTTTATATAGACCATCCAGATTTCACTAATATTATATATATATAAAACAAGATATAACACAATTAATTAGTCATATTCTTTGATGATGAATGTTTCTTAAATATTCTTTCATTTCAGACCATCTAATCAATGCATTAGTTAGATAATATCTCCATGAAATTCTATTTTCAAACATGGATTCGAGTCCTTTTTCAAATACACTTGGAATCATATAAATTTGAGTTATTTAACCCATGTTATCCTTAATTTAATGAGGTTGGGTCCACTCTGCCAACCATAATAATTTTTTAACTTGATTGATTTTTTTGGACATGTGTATGATTGAATTGTTATAGGATACTAACGAAGAAGAAGTTGAATCCTTAAAATAAATAAATACTAATAAAATAATCACTCTAATAAGATAAATATTTTAAAAGTTATTCTCTAAATACAAAATTGATAAAAATCTGTTAAAATTTCAAAACTACAAAAATTTCATATTTTAGGCCAAAACACACCAAATATCCAAAAAAGATTCAAATCAACTAAATTTATAAAATTTGAAGGATTTATATCATTTAAATTCATATTTAAATTGATCAAAATATTATCTTTATTAATTCCACCATATATTGAACTTTCTCTCTAGGGAAAGTAAGCATCCAAATAAATTTAATGAAAAGTCAAACAACATACCCATGAGATTGGTCATTTTTTAAAGAGACAAAGGATATTATGACACTAAAAAACATATTATTTCAAGTTATCCATTCATTTAATTAAATATATTTAAAATTAATTCCTCATATAATTCATTCAAATTATCTACCTCACATTAATTATCCCCCTTTTCATAAATTTCCATTTTCTTATAATGATTCTCTCATCCAAAACCTTTTTAGAGTCACCATATGACTGATAAATTTATAAAAATCTAACTAATGTTAGTCAAAAACATGTAATTATGATGAGAACATTATAGGGGTTTTCTATGGATTTCAGTTAGTAGGATATAGATGTAAAAAATGTTGAGGCTGAATGAGGAGGGTTGGGCTCTTTTTGATGAAAACTCGCATGATTCTAATTTTTATAAATTATGGTATACTCCTCACAACCCATGGAAAAAAATCATGTCCAAAATAATATCAAAATTTGATTCATATAAAGCCCATAAATTATAAAATTAATCCTCTTTATCATAAAATCTAATTCCCAAAATTTCTGTTTTTGTAAAGCTCCCGATAGGCACAACTCTCTTTCTCCATTAGAAGTTTGAGGAAGGGAGAAATGTTATTTGAAAGCTCCATAAATTTACAAATTTTGATAAAATAAACTTATAATTAGTAGAATAATCTATTAAAAATTTTATTTTCCACCCAATTTTTTCAATGAGGTAGCACAACACATGACAACTTCCCCCACAAATAAGATGAAATAGATCATTTAGTTTCACATCAAGAGTATATTGGATAGGTAAATTTGGCTTGTAATATGGTCGAATTAATATTATTTTCATGTATTCTAATATCTACAAAGATTAAATATATATTTCAGGATATAAAAAAATTATTCTCTTGAAAATTGGGGCTTTGAAACCAAATAAATTCCACAATCATTAAAAAATGTAACTCAAACCCTCATGTTTTGATAGCAATAAATAAAATTATTATTATAGAAATCATGGTTTGTTTCACTTAAGAAGATAGGTGAATGTAATGACTATAAATAAAGTTACATAAGACTTGTGAGAATGTTATTTTAAATATAAATACCTTGAATGTTGTCATGAGATTCGAAAATCAGATGATTTTTTATGAAATTATCTAATGACTTTAACTAAAACAAATTCATTTTCGGCATTCATTTAAGACCAGTTTCATGAAATAAATGAATTCAATCATACAAATTGGTTTCAAAAATGTGTAAAAGAAAATAACTTCATCTAAATATATAAAAACACTAAAAATTTTAAAATAAACACACACAAAATGTAAAAACAATTTTTAAAAAAAAATAGAAATTAAAATTAAAATCCTAAACTACAAAGAATATATCCCCTAAAAATAAATTATATAGTATCCTAAATTCTTTCATTTATAAATTAATATATAAATATATTTTTTATTTAATCATAACTGAAATAGAGTGTTATGGTAGGTAATATCTATGGACTTTTTTGATAAAATGGTTGGAGGAGGGTAATATCCTCCACTGGCTCTGATGAAATGTTCCCATAAATTTATTCATAATATGTCCATTAACATTTATGGGCTCCTACTCTCTATCAATCATAATCTGTAAAACACATCAAGGATATACATGAGTAACAATAAATGGAGGTTCCAATTTTTAACAAAGCTTTCATGGTATCAACATGAGTATTTAATTTAATAAATGAATTATGTCTATATGATGGACTTCTTTTTGTGGGATCATCTTTTCAAGATCTACTCATGTACTCCCTCTATAAATCCTGAATTTTTAAATTATTCCCTTATAATTCCCTCGAGACTCCTACAACCTAAATATATTCTATTTTCAAAAACATTCAAGATCCAAATTAATCTTTCTCATAGCCCAATATTCCTTATGCTTCAATTCCATAGGAAGGTGGAATATTTTACCATAAATCAACCTATATAGAATAATTACTATTAGGGGTTTTTTATATCCATTAATCCTCAAATGTATCCTACAATGTTTGCCTCTATGATTCCTATTTTGTTTAATAGTATTTTCTAAAATTCCTTTGATTTAACTTTTGGAAACATCAGCTTGACCATTAGTCTGTGGATGATAAGGATTTTATGTTTTATGATTCACCACATATTTTTTTAGTAAATATTCTACAATCATGCTGAAAATGTGAGTCCCTCGAAATATTATGATGGATCTATGCACTACAATCCTAGAAAATATGTCATCCCATTAAAAAATCACAAACTACCATGGAATCATTTGTCTTAGTGGATTTTTCCTCCACCCATTTCGAAACATAACAAACATAAAGAAGGATACAACAATTACCAAATGAAATTGGGAAAGGTACTGAAAAATTAATACACCAAACGTAAAAATTCTCACCAAAATGTATTGTCTTTGGAGGAATTTATTGTCTCTTATAAATATTTCCAATAAAATGACATTTTTTACACCTTTTAAAAAATTCATAAGGTTAATTAAAAATTGTATTGAATAAATTCAATATTCAAAAAAAATATTTTCATTATTTTATAGTCTAAAAAATAATACATAACATAAGGTGTGAAAAAACTGTTAGATATATTTAATTTCACTTTTAGGAAAAAGTATTCTTATAACTGGACACTAAAAATATTCCAATGAAATGGATCCTCCCATAAGTAAAATTTGGATTCATATTTTTTTTCGAATTTGGTCACAATTTAAATGATCTGGTACATGAGATGTTACCAAATAATTGAAAGTATTACCATTCCATATAACTTATCCTTAAATCATATAAAACATCTATATTTTAATGTGATCATTCAATGGAAAATTGTTTAAAATTTCAGCTACAGTACTATTGAGATGTCTACTTAAGTAATCAAATACACTGTTATTGTAACATCCCGGATAAATAAGGAATTAGAAAATGTTCATATTTATTTATATTTTTGTTAATTAAATATTAATTTAAAATTAAATGGTACACTATGTTTTAAGGCGTACCTGATAAACAATAATGGGTTTCTTTGAAATCTTTTGTTTCACACTAATAATATAATATTATTATTTTAAATGGTAGTTAATTCTTTGTCAATGTATTGGCATGAATGAAAATAACTAACTAAAAAATGATTATATATGTCTGTTAAATGTTTTTAAAATTATGCAATAAAATTTAAGGGCTTAAAATTTGAATGAATCTAATTTTAAGCATTAATACTCTAATATTCAGTAAAAGGTCGATTTAAAGCCTTTTGATAGAGAACCCTCTTTAAATATAGTTTTAGTCATTTTTATATGTTCTATTTAAAAAAATAAAATTCTACTTTAGATTATGGACTTCAAAATTTACTTTGGGTAAATGTTTTGTATTTTTCCGGTAAAGTTCATTTTATAATGAATAGTGAAAAATAATGTATTTTAATTCAACAATGCCTTTTAATATATTTTATTTATATAGTTAGATTATCTTTTTAAATTTTATTAAAGTGTAATTAGAATATATTTTTCCCAATTAATGTAATTTTTGTCACTGGAAATAATTAAATTTTGAAATTGGACATAAACAAGTGTCAATCTTTTGATATTAATTATTTCTTAAAAACACACTATTTGTTTTGACAACGGGAATTAATTCTATACTATATAATACAACTTCTATGTTTTTAATTTTTTAAAATAGACATTATTTTTGAATTTGGAATATAAATTATATCTTAATAATAATTTTTTGTATTTTTCTGAAAAACATCAATTTTTGATGAATAGTGAAACCACATAGTAGTAGTTAAAAAACTGTCTTTTTCATTTAAATAAAATTTTACCACTTCTATGAATTGAATTTCGAAAATACAACATACATGGTTGTTAATAGTAAGTAAAATGTGGTTCAATAAGATGAAAATAATCTTTGGTGAATAGTAACTTTTTACTTTTATTTACCACGGTTAAAGGTAAAAAAGGGTAATTCAAGGTAAAAGAAATATAATAATAATAAATATTTACCTTCAAAATTGTCCAAACCTTATTAGATGATCCTTGTCTGACCATGGGCATCATTTGGTCTATTTTTGGACCCAATGGAGCTACTTAAGAGTTATAATGACACTTTAAATTAATTAATTTATTGTAAAGGAAAAAATGAAAAAGACAAATATCTTTTTTTAAATTAATTTTTACATGGGGTAATATAATTTATATTTTCGTCTATAAATATTCATTGGAAAGCTAAAATGATATCCTACATCATGGTTTTCTTTATAATTTCTAGATATCACATATATTAAATTATTTTTGAAACAATAATCATGTAGTATTTACCTCATTAATCAATCATTTAAATAAATAAGATTATCAATATTAAAGCAATATCCAAAACCTATCCAATTCGTATTGGATGAATTTATTTCGACCATGAGTCATCGTATCTTCAACTGTAATGATTGTTTGACCTATAGAAACCGAATATCATTAGATAATAAAATAATATTAACACACTTTCCTAAAGAGCCCCTCCTCCCCCTTATAAAAGGAGACCATTTCAATAAAATTCCTCACACCTCTCAATCCGTTTTTCTCATCCAACCTCTATCCGATTAAGATACCTACATCCCTCTTCTCCTCCTAGATGCCTTACCTTAGGCATAAGGTACTTCAAGATGACCTTTTGTTTCAAACCAAAGGGAGTTACCCAAATTAGAGGTAAAGGTTTCTCTTAAATTCTTTTGTATTATTTTGTTTTATTTTACTTCTTAAAATCATTAAAATATTTTTATTACATTATTTTATAACAAAAAAAAATATCCTAAATATACTATGATGTTTTTATGAGAAGGATTCTAACTACACTTACACACACCTCCATCTAATGGATAATGAACATAATGTTTCTGTGGATTGAAACATAACGCCTCACAAAATGATGATTGTTCAATTATCTCCTAACACCTCTCAAGGTGGACATTAGGATGGAAATATATTTATATATGATATATATTATGTTTTTTTATATTTTTCCTATTTATTTCCCATTTATATTATACCTTTTTGGATTCCATAATGGCTAAACACGATAATTTTATTTGAGGAAGTCCCGACTACTGCCCCCTCAAATCCATATGACTCGTTCATGCCTTACGTGGAATGTATAATTGATGGAGTTAAATATATTTTATGATATTACACTTGAATTATAATATACCTAAGTATCATTATGTATTAATTCCAATAAAATATGAAATAGAAATGGAAGTAGCGTTCCTACGTACATACGGCTTACCGTTTCCATGAACCGTGAATTTCTTTTCCTATCACTAAATGTTATGTACTATTAATAATACATGTATATACTGGATATATATGATAAATATGATATCTACATAATTATTATTATTCTGGATATAATGAACATTTTACCACAATAACAACTTGTAATTCTATGAAGTTAATTTTTGACGCAATTATCAAATATCGACAAAACAACCATTATTAACTTTAATAATTACATAATGTTTATAACTTGGTAATAATTAATATAAAAGGAATAAAAAACTTGAAAAATGTTCTTATGTAAGTATAAATTAACTTTATTTTATTATTCAGGAGATTAAAGAACAAATGGGTCAAGTCGTACACGAGGTAAGGGATTTCTTATCCCACTATTAATTCCAATGGATTTTTATTATTCACCACCTCTTTATGGCTTGTGGTGTATTGTGTACTTCCATTAAATATATACTATCATGATTATCATTATATTCAGGGTATTCTGTGATTAATTTGGTGGTTATTATATTTCTTTCATACTACTCTATTGAATTACAACGTTGTAAGGGGTATTCATCTCACTTGTTTTTATTCCCGTGAGATTCATGATATATTTGCCAATATCTTATATTGTGTGTTGTATGTACTGACCATGATTGTACTATTTGGGTAATACAATTTCATTTTTTATTATTTACATATTCATTGTATGATAATTCTTTCATGTGGCATGTGTTTAGTAAGTTACCAAATCGGTAAGGGAACCTTTCACACTACTCTTTTTAAAAGTCATATTTTGGTTATGTATTTTAATTTACATATTATTATGTTGGGATATGTTCTTATATATCCTTATTTATTTAAATTTTATTCCCAAGTTATGATATACCATTTTTATCTCATCAACTCCTTTTCTGAAATTTGAAGTGACGTCGTTAGGTTGTCGAATTTTTTTAAGGGAACATATTAGAAAAATTTCATTTCATTCGATTAATCTCTTACATTTAAATTATGTAATGAAATGATTATGTAAGAAATAAATTTTATGTAAATTATTGAATGTATACATTTCTTATGTGTACTTATTTTGAATACGCCTAATCGATCTATTTTATTATCAAAATGATCTTTGTAATGGACTTCTTCTCAATATCATTTCATTGAGACATATTTTGTTTTATACACAACATTTATTTATACGGCGTATAAAACACAATGAATTTTATATTTATTCAAATGTAATCTTTTATCTATGAAGAATTTTACTAAATGACAAAAAGAATTATTTTAAGGTAAGCGGTGACAAGGACCTTTTTCGTCACCGCGATTACTGTTTAATCATTTGTTTCCACAATAAGATGTAATTTCTTTAAAAGTAAAATAAATACCATATAATCATTTTATATATTTTGGTATTGAAAATGGTTTTTATAATAGATTTTTGATGTCAATATATTTAAATGATATATTGTGATTGAAATGTTTAAATGTTATCCTTCCTTTATGTTTGTTTTATGTGTTATGAATATGTTATGGTTCTTGGGTATTGTTTACATGTACGGGTTATTCCATGATAACCCTAGGGCGGGTGATCCCGAGATAGCTCCCCAATGCATTGGGTAACGTGACGGTGGTAAACGTGATGTTTCTTTTAAGAGATTTAGGTAATGTACTATGATGGGTATTCCAAGTGTAACTCACTACGTAGCTCTGATAGCTACAATGTAGGTTTGATATGGATTCCATATGTAATATTCAAGTTGTTATGTAATAGTTAGGGCCTAATTCTTTAAAACACTAAACCTAAAACTATATTCAATTTGAACTATTCATTTAATTTAATATTATGTAATGTTAAAAGGCCGGGTTCATATAGTTGGTATCAGAGGTCGGTTTAGATAACTTTAAAGGTTAGGTTATTCTTTAAGCATAATTGACATAACCTTAATGGTTACAATTTTAGAAAGAATCATAAATTTATTTAATAAAGTGAATGAAAATAAGAAAACATTTATAAGTATATCTTATTATTTACCATCCTCATAAGATATTATATGATGATTTAATTGATATACTCAAACATACCCTTTTGGTTTTAGTAAATGGGTGGATCTATAAGGCACCAAAGTAACAGTGGATGTGAAGAAAACTGTGATGGTTTTCTTAATGAACAAATAAATGAAATGGGAGCTACAATAAGAACTCTTGTGGTTATTCTCTACCAACTATCTGGAGTCATGATTGAGAACGTGAACCATGGTGGTTTTTTATAAGTCATCTTACATGCGAGAAACAAATCCCTAAGGAAGTTCAGGTAATAATCATAAATGTAAGTATGATCAAAAACCTATGTTTCAAGGATGTGGAAATAAAAACCTAGGAAAATGATTCAAAGGGATGGGAAGATGCGATAGATGTAGGAATGAAGGTCATAAATAAATAATCTTCTATGTAAAAAGGAAGCATGCAGTTGACTCTAAGAATGGGAATGAAGTTCGTTCTGAGGGATCAATTGAATGTTTTAATTTTGGTGTGAATGGTCATTATACAAACATTTTTCCTATGAAGATGTTTTGGGAATGGGATCACCAGGATGATACAAATATATGTTTACCAAAACCTAATGCCGTTCCGATTGAGGACAAAGAAACTGAAAATGGCCAATGAAAGGTATGGATTATTTCTTAACATATGTTTTGATATTATTGAATCATAGGATATGATTCATGATTTTTTTGTTGGAATGATGCATTTTAGAATAAGTTGTAAAGGAATGGTCAATGGATCAAGAAGAAAGTTTAATGAGTATGTAGTCGACATATAAGGAATTCAAGAGTTATGGTAGATGTTAGGATGATGAACTACATAAAAGTATTATGGCTCTTTTGATGATGAGTTTATATTAGAATAATTTTTATAGTATATGTAACCCTGAAGTTTGATATATGAAAATTTTATTCAAGGAATAATTATCTTTTCTTTTGTGGATATAGTTATAAAGAACCATTTGGGATTATATGATCCTTGAATTTGAGAAAATTACAGCTTAATACTTTTTGGGAGGCAAAATGAAAGTTATTAGATAAAAATTGTGGTTAAAATAGGATATGGTAATTTTTTGTGAATTTATCTCTTTTTGGGAATGTTTCAAAATTATATAGTTTTTGAAAAAGGACATCACGGAGACCTCGTGACAACCCGCCGCATCAGACAAAGCTGTGAGAATCAAACCCACAACCAAAGAGTGATCTGTAATTATTTCCTACCATTGTACTACGTGAAGTACTTGGTTAGTACGATTAATTATTTTTAGTTAGATGATTTTATGAATCAATAACAAGGTTATTTTTGGTTATATATAATAATTATTTACCTATCACGGAGAATATGTGATTAGGTAAATTACTTTTAAATATAAGACATTAATATTAACTGATGTTATTTGGAGATAAATGTTAAGATTTATCTTGGAAGAATATGTGATTAAATCCTTCTGAGATTTGGGTTTCCATTGTAGTTTTGATTATATTAAAAACTTTATGGATAAAGGTTTATTTAATATTCATTATTGAACATTGGTTATTTTTTGACAAATTTTTGTGTTTAAGAGTAGTTTTTATTTTGGAAAATGATTATCCTTTTTGAAGATTATCTGAACTTTTACTAAACAATTTTGGTTTTTGGATGCTGTTTAAAGATAGGGGAAATATATATTTCACCTTTGGTAGATTATTTGATACTCTAGAAGTTGATTATAGTACTTCACGTGTGACCAGGTCATATTGAATACTAATCATTTGAATAAAAGGGGAGTTTTTGGTAGAAATTTCGTAAAATATTAAAGTCTATATGAAAAGTAAGTATGTTTCATTATCTTTTTAGTTAAACTCATAAATAAATTCCTTAATGAAAAGTAACTTAAAACAGAAATTTTGTCTGTTAACTTTTCATTCTAGGGAATCTGAGACTGTTTAACTCATCACAATTTTTTGATTTTCTGGTGGTTTACTTTCTCCTAATCATGTTTTCAATCACTCTCCATAAGAACTTGACACTTTTCTTTCTCCTCTATATCCATGTTTTCATTGAATCCAAGTTTCTGTTATCTCGGGTGACCTGTTTTCATTTCATTATTTATTTTAATGTGATAGTTTTATTGACTCTATTCCAAAGTGGGACTTTCAATGATGTTTCTGTAAGAACCCGGGTATTTTGAACGTGTCAAAATCCCGACCCTGTTTGAATTTTTTACTGGTTTCTGAGGAAACTGGTGAAAATGCGATGTTTCTAGAAATTTCCAAACTACACGCCGTGTATGTGTAGGCAAGTGACCGGTCGTGTGCTCGCCGATTACATGTTGTGTGATGACCGTGTAGTAGTTTCATTCTACACAACTTATTTTTTTGAACACACCGTGTATACCCCCAACCGTGTGAGGCCATACATGGCGTGTAGGCATGTGGGCCGGGTAGAACTAGAGACACACTGTGTTCTCTTTGGACATTCCATGTAGTCTAGTAGTGTATAAGTAAAACACATGGCGTGTGGGTAAGTCATTGAGGAAACGAAGTGGAAGCAAGTACACGTCATGTACCCCTAGTTGCACACCGTGTACTCATGTCGGCAGGTTCAGAAAGTAAGTCCATAGAATCCTTCCATCTTATGAATAGTTAAATGAACTATTCAAGGCATGTAGTCCTAAATTAAATGCCTTGAGATTTCTTTTTTTTGCTTAAAACGGGCAGTAGACTCGTATTGATGGAGAACCTCATAGCCTCCACTCGGATACACGGACGAAGTTGGACGAACCATCAATTGCTTCCCGGTTCTTCGTCCGAAGTCAGATCCAATCTCATTTGGATGCGTTGGAACCCCCTCAGTAGGGCCTTGATTCCACTTTGGTCGTTTTGTCTAATTTTTGTTATAGAAAGAGTTATAGGCATTTGAGTGGTATTGAATCTTTTTTATATTTACTGCAGTTTACATTGAATTGGCAGATGTTACCGGAGGAGTAGCATCGTGCGAGTCTCAGGTAGGTGGTACATACTTCATTTTGTGTTTTCGTGGTTGTTTTGGTAACACGGCCTTTGGCGCATTTTTGGGTATTTTGAGCGGGACCCGTTTTATCTTATTTTTCATACTGAATTTCTTATGGGACCTCTGGTATACCTTTGGGTATGCCCGGTTACCAGTTTGCATGAGAGGGGCTGGGTGAATGATCATTGATCATCGGGGAATTTTGGCCGTGGAATGCCAAAATGGTTTTAATTGAAATATTAAAGTTTTAAACTGTTTGGTTTAATTTATTAAAGCCTTTTATAATTTTTAGAGTCATTTAAGACCTCAGTGCTGGTATGGGACAACAACCTACGTAGTGCAATTCAACTGTTTAGTTTATTTTTCTAGGTTATGTTTTACAGTTAAATATGTTATATCTACAATTTCTGAATTGCATCTGCTGGACCCTTTTTGGTAGTGTTGGGCATGGCCCGGTTATGATTGAGTGATTCGGATAACAGGTTGGGGCTTTTCCCGGGTTACATTGGGTGGTTTTGACAACGGGATTGGGCGTCATGGACGTCAGCTTGAGGCAGTACAACTGTCAGGTTGGGCATGGCACAAGTTACTAAGATGGTGATTCCATTAGACTTGAGCGACAAGGTCGCAGGTACACGAGGTGTCAGACATGTTGGTGGCTTAAGACTATTTTGGTGATTACTGCTCACCCTGGACATTTATTAGTTTTCACACAGAGATACTCTGTGATGAGGTGGTTGTGACCACTCATGTGGTTAGAGGCCCCCGTAGTTGCGGTTAGGTATTTTGGTTGGGGGTTCATGATGTAGAAAGCCATGTGGGAGGTGAGGAGCCTTCCGGAGATGTGCTTGCCTTCAGGACATTGGTACATAAGAAACAAGGTGTCATGAGGTACATGGTGGTAGGTTACTATTCTTGGGCATGCCATCAGGACATCAATACTTGAGACACAAGGCTTTTGGAGGTACTTGGTGCCGGGTTACTATTCGTGGACGTACCTTCGGGACGTCGGTACTTGAGACACAAGGTGTTAGGAGGTACATGGTTCTAGGATACTATTTTTGGGCGTTACTTAGAGACGTTGGTATTTGAGACAAAGGGTGTCAGGTGGAACATGGTACTGGGTTACATGACAGACGTTCCGACATTGGTCGAAGCAAGGGAAACTCCATTTTGGCTGTTGATCACCAATGAAGTTTGTGTTTGTTTGTGCACTGTATTGTTTATTTCTTTCCTTGTAAATGCATGACTGCTTAAACACATATATTCGGTAGGCACTGTTGGTTGATATCCTATGGATATTTTTCTCACACCCTGCATGGGACCTTTTGGACGCGTGCAGACTTTATGGAATTACGTGCAGGAAAGAGGCCAGATTCAAGAGGTGGGTTACGTTAGTTGTTGCATGGAGATGGTATGGACCTTGAGGTCATGCCTAGCTATGTTTACTTTGTTTCGTTTCCTTTTCTATATCAGCATTCTTACTAGTTTTATCTACTATTGTTTAGCCATTAGCGCCCTTTTTATACTCAGTTATGTCTGACCAACTTTGGATGCATGCTTGGTTGTTTATAGTAGTTGTTGCAGTTGATTGATGGCATGTTGTTCTGTTTACATTCCGCTGTTTATTGTTATTGAATGTGCTTCTGCAATGCGGGTCTGGTTCGAGTCTTTTGAGTCATTCTTTCCACTACATCATTACTGTTATACTCGGACCAGTACCCTTACTATAGTCCTATGAGAGGGTATAGCCTCCCCACTATTCCTCTTCAGACCCTCGCTGTTAGTCGGAAGCCTTGGGCGTTTAGGGGAGGTGCGCCTAAGGTAGTGACACCCGACCCATTTGGCACTGTTCGGGTGGCTGGCCGGATTCAGGATGATACATAGTGGTATCATAGGGGTTCTTGACAAGGATTTAGTAGTAGTGTTTTTCTGGATACTAATGAGATTGAGACTTCTTTTTTTTTCTGCGGGTTTTACTATTTGGGATATGGTAGACTGGAGATAAGTTGTTGTTACTGGAACTGGGTTCCCAGCTTTTGCTTGGGTGCCTGCAACCCCTGGTACAAGGGATAAACCATATTTCCATGGGTGGGAATTGTTATTAGCTTTTTCTCAGATTACAGTTTATATGATTTCCACCTCAGTGTGTCACTTGATCTGTGATGTTGTTGATTGTGATGTGTGACCCTTGACCCGGTGTGGTAATGAATAATTGGGCCTTGGCCTGGTATGGTGAGGATACATTTCTTGGCTTTGATAGGCACATTTTTAGGGTATTTCAATATCATAATTGCATGTATGCTTTGTGAAGTGATAATTCTATGTGAAAAAAAATCAATTTCCATGCTTTATCTGCATTGAAATGTGAATTAGTGAAATTCCTCATAGAATTGCTAGTTTTGAAAATGAGTATTCCATGCTTTATATTTTTTAAAAATTGCATCTGGCAGGATATTTGAGTTTGACACTTTTGAGGGAAGGCATGTACTATGACTGAGGAAGTGTAACTGTCAGGATTGGGTGACTCGGTCATTGGTTTGAGGAAACTTGATTTGTCGGGATGGGCATGGCCCATGGCACTTTTGATACTTGGCTCTGCTGAGCGGGTAAAGAGGCCATGAGGACGGGATGCCATGTGGCATGGGTTGCGGTAAGGAGGAGTAAGGGAAGTTGTTATGCATTGCCTTTTACTGCTTTCCTTATCTTTGTAAAATATATTGTTGTATATATGTATGGGTTTTCTGACCATTTATGGTATTCATCGGGTTACTCCTTCACGACTCGAAGGAGCGTTAGGAAGGGGATGATACAGTGTCGCAGGATCAGGGTATGAATTCGGTACAGGCAGAGCATGAGCCGCAAGTACATGCTTAAGGATAGGATCAGGTTTAGGATCCAGTGCATGTAGGACAACAGCTGGTTTTGGCATCGTTCGGGTCATGGATCTACGAGCATCTACGAGCGAGCTTAGCTTGCGCCTTGCAGGGGATTCATAGAGGAACGTAGGGTATGAAGCCTTATATGGCGTATCAGATGTGGGAGTTCCAGTCGCAGCACCCACCACTGTTTCATAGTGAGGGAGGTCTAGAAGTTGCAGAGAACTGGATAGAAAGTATGCAGATGATTTTTGAGCAGTTTGAGATGCCTCCAATAAGGAGGGTCAAGCTGGCGACGTACATGCTGAGAGGACCGACGAAGCGTTGGTGGGACGTACAGGACCAAGATCGAAGCCATGAGGGACTGCCATGGAAGGACTTCGAGGACAGGTTCTTCAAACACTTATACCTGAAGACACTAGGTGCAGGGAGAGCTCGGGAGTTCTTGAGACTTCAGTAGGGAGACATGTCCATTATGGACTACGCAGCTACCTTCATAGATTTGTCTCGTTTTACACCGGGTATGGTGAGCGATGATGCAGCTAGGGTGAGGCGCTTCGAGGATGGATTAGGACATTCCATTCTGGTCTGAGTGAACATTTTTAGGCTGGTTTCTTTTTCCGAGGAGGTAAATCAGGCGCTCATTGCCGAGGGCAATGAGAGAGGTAAATCACACCTGGTCAGGGTGATAGATTCAGGTGATGGCTCGGACAACCGGAAATGAGGACGGGACGAGTTCCAGTAGGTCAGTCCGGCCAGGGATTCAGCTAGACCACGTCGTGGTAGATCTTTAGTGATTTTATTCTAGTGTGGATAGCGGG
Source organism: Viscum album (assembly GCA_963277665.1). Lineage (NCBI taxonomy): Eukaryota > Viridiplantae > Streptophyta > Magnoliopsida > Santalales > Viscaceae > Viscum > Viscum album. The sequence continues at coordinate 286,805,319 of OY728134.1, forward strand.
GACATGTTCGGGTGCAGTGCGATAGGCCTCCGAAGGAGTTCCGGGCATGTTGAAAGGACAACCATCTGGAGAGGTTTCGCAGGTAGCCTTCTCAGATAGCCGGCAGGCCGGGGCCAGGATAGACTGCAACGTCTGGAGTTGGTTCAGGTTTGGTACCCAGAGAGGGTATTCGAGTTTCACCTGTGTGTGAAGGTCATGACAGAGATTGTGGGACCCACCTGAGGGGTCAGTGGATGGTGACTGGAGTAGCATCACAGGGAGTTCAGGCGTCAGGCAGCCATGTTTTAGGCCAGGTGCATGCCGTGGAGCTTCCAGAGGCTGAGCAGGCTGGTGAGCCGATGACGGTTAGAGGTACACCGCAGTGTGACTGTGATCTCCATGTATCCTTTTTGGCATGACCTGTAGAGGAATGTCTATTTTGAGTGCACGTGGTTCGCAGGATCTATGTGGACTAGCTAGATGCTAGTCAGTGGGATTGGTATCATATCAGGTGTAAGATATATTTATATATATGTAGAAGATGTGTGGCATTGGGGCATCGAGGAAGCAGGTTACATGAGGTGCCTTGGGAATCAGGGCATCATGGATGCATGTTATTTGAGGTTCTAGGCACCAGGACCTCATAGAGGCGGACACCGATGTGGTGCGGGTTACATTGGGTGTCGGAAGTGACACAGTAGCACCAATGAGGTGCAGCGGTGATGATGCATCACGGGAGGGCTATGCATCTAGAAAACAGGTCAGTAAACTCTTTTTGCATTACATTTTGTTGGGTTAAGACTAGGTAAGGCAATTCCTAAGGTGGGGAGCCCCCCTTGAGGAATTAGCCGGAACCATTGAGACCGGGGGAGTCTGGGTCGCTTTGAACGGGGTGGTATGTTCAGTGCCATCTCCCGGATTCATTCTGTAGCTCGGGGATGAGCTATGCTAAGGTAGGGAGTTTGTAAGAACCCGGGATTTGGGAACGGGTCAAAATCCCAACCCTATTTGAATTTTTGACTGGTTTCTGAGGAAACTGGAGAAAATGAGATGTTTCTAGAAATTTCTAGACAACACGCCGTGTATTATAAGTACACGCCGTGTATGTATAAGCGAGTGACTAGCTGTGTGCTCACCGATTACATGCCGTGTGATGACCGTGTAATATTTTCATACTACACGGCGTGTAGTTTTGAAGACGCAGTGTATACCCCCGGCCGTGTGAGGCTATATATGGCATGTATGCCTGTTGGCCTGGTAAAACCTAGGACATGTCATGTTCCCTTTGGAAATGTCGTGTAGTATATCTGTGTATTAGGGAAACACATGGCGCGTGGGTAAGTCGTAGAGGAAAGGAAGAGGAACCAAGTACACGCCGTGTACCCCTAGGTACACGCCGTGTACTCATGTCGGTAGGTTTGGAAAGTAAGTCTGAAGAATCCAGCCGTCTTATGAATAGTTAAATGAACTATACACGTAATGTATTCCTATAGTACACACCGTTTACTTTCATTGTTTCGATTAAAACGGGTTGTAGCCTCGTATTGAGGAAGAACCTCATTCCCTCCACCAGTATATGCGAACCATGTCGGCCGAACCATCAATTGGTTCACGGTTCTTCGTTCGAAGTCAGATATGATCTCGGTCCGATGCGTTGGAACCCCCTTGGTAAGGCCTCGATTCCCCTTTGGCCGTTTTCTCTGATTTTAGTTCTAGAATGAGTTATAGCCATTTGAGCGGTATTGAATCTTTTGTAGATTTACCGCATTTTAGAGTGAATTGGAAGGTGTTACCAGGGGAGTAGCATCGTGCGGGTCTCAGGTAGATGGTGCATACTTCATTTTGTGTTTTTGTGGCTGTTTGGGTAACGCGGCCTTCGGCACGTTTTTGGGTATTTTGAGCTGGACCCGTTTTATCTACTTTTTTATACTGAATTTCCTATGTGACCTTTGGGATGCATTTGTGTACGCCCGGTTACCAGTTTGTGTGAGCCGGGCCAGGTGATGGGTCATTTCTCATCATGTAATTTTGACCGGGGAATGACAAAATGGTTTTAATAGAAATATTAAAGTGTTAAACTATTTGGATTAATTTATTAAATCCTTTTAGAATTGTTAGAGGCATTTAAGACCTCAGTGTTGGTATGGGACATCACCCTGCATAGTTTATTTTGCCTGGTTATATTTTCTGGTTAAATATGTTGTATATGAAATTGCAGGATTGCATCTGCTGGACCCTTTTTGGGTTGTGTTGGGCTTGGCCCGGTTATGCTTGAGTGATGCTGATCACAGGTTGGGGCTTTGCCCGGGTAACATTGGGTGGTTTTGACCACTGGATTGGGCATCAAGGACGTCGGCTTGAGCCATTACGATTGTAAAGTTAGGCATGGCCCGGGTTACTAGGATGGTGATGCCATCGGACTTGAGCGACATCGTCGTAGGGACACGAGGTGTCGGATGTGTTGGTGGCTTAGGACTATTTTGGTGATTACCTCTCACCCGAGACTTTGCGTAGTGTGCACAAAAAGTTACTCCGTGATGAGGTGGTTGTGACCACTCATGTGGGTAGAGGCCCCCATAGTTGCAGTTAGGTATTTTGGTTGGGGGTGCTTGCCGTAGAAAGCCACATGGGAGGAAAGGAGCCTTCATGGGATCGACATGCCTTTGGGATGTCAGTAATTCAGACACAAGGTGTTAGGAGGCACATGGTGCCAGGTTACTATTCTTGGGCGTGCCGTTGGGAAGTCGATTATTGAGACACACTGTGTAATGAGGCACATGGTGCTGGGTCACTATTCTTGGGCCTGCCTTCGGGATGTTGATAGTTGAGACACAGGGTGTCAGGAGGCACATGGTGCTGGGTTACTATTTTTGGGTGTGCCTTCGGGATGTCGGTACTTGAGACATAGGGTGTCAGGTGGCACGTGGTTCTGGGTTACACGACAGAGGTTCCAGAAAAGACCAAAGTAGGTGACACTCCATAGTGGCTATTGAGCAGCAGTGGAGTTTTTGTTTCTTTGTGCACTGTACTATTTACTACTTTCCATGTAAACCGATGACTACTTAAACACATATATTTGGTACTCACTGTTGGGTGGTATCCTACTGAGATTTTTCTCACACCCTGCAAGGGCCCTACGGGACGTGTGCAGACTTTATGGATTTATGTGCATGAAAGAGTCCATCTTCAGGAGATGGGATACGTTAGTTGTTTCATGGAAATGGTATAGGCCTTGAGGTCAAGTCTAGCTGGGTTTACTTCGTTTCGTTTTCTTTTCTGTATCAGCATTCATACTTTTTGTAGCTATTATCGGTTAGGCATTGGTGCCCTTTTTATACTCAATTATGTATGAACAGCTTTGGATGCATGCTTGTTTGTTTATAGTAGTTGTTGAAGTTGATTTCTGGAATGTTGTTCTGTTTACTTTCTGCTATTTATCGTTATTGAATGTTCTTCCTCTATGCGTGTCTAGTTTGAGTCTGTTGAGTCTTTCTTTCCACTGCATCTTTACTGTTATACTCGGACCAGTACCCTTACTATGATCCTCCTAGAGGGTATAGCCACCCCACAATACCTATTCAGACCCTCTCTTCTAGTCGTAAGCCTTTGGCATTCAGGGGAGGTGAACCTATGGTTGTGGAACCCGACCTGTTCGGCACTGTTCGGGTGGCTGGCTTGGTCTGGGACGTTACAATTTCTGAGCGAAATTTTAGAATTGCGAGGACACATTTCCCAAAAGGGGGAAGGTTGAAACATCCCAGATAAATAAGGAATAAGAGACCTTACATATTTGTTAATATTCGTGAATTAAATATTAATTTTACATTAAAGGGGACGCTATGTTCGATGGCATACCTGATACACATAACGAATTTCTTTGAAATCTTACATTTCACACTAATAATAAAATATTATTATTTTAAATGGTAGTTAATGCCTAGAAGTTGTATTAGAGGGAATGTATAGAACTAACTACAATATTATTATATATGTTTGTTAATTTTTTTTACAATTTTCCAATAAAATTTAGGGGCTTAAAATGTGAATGAATCTAATTTTAAGCATGAATACTATAATATATAGTAAAAGGTCGATTTACCACCTTTTGACGGTGAACTCTCTATAAATATTGTTTTGGTCATTTTTATATGTTATATTTGACAAAATAAATTTATTCATTATATTAGGGACATCAAAATTTACTTTGTGTAATTTTTTTTTATTTTTCTAATAATATTCATTTTTTAATGAATAGTGAAAAATATTGTATCTTAATTCAAAAGTGCCTTTTAATATAACTTATTTATATGGTTAGATTATATTTTTAATTGTTTTAAAAGTATAATTAGAATATATTTTTACCATTTGATCTAATTTTTGTCATTGTAAGTAATTTCATTTTAAAATTGGACATAAAAAAGTGTCATTCTTTTGATAGTTATTATTTCCTTAAAACACGTTATTTGTTTTCACAATGGTAATTAATTTTAAATTAATTAATTCAACTTCTATGATTTTAATTTTTTAAAAAAGACATCATTTTTGAATTTAGAATATCAATTATATCTTAGGAATAATTTTTTGGAATTTTTCTGAAAAACATCATCTTTTGATGAATACTGAAACCACTTATTACTGGTTAAAAAAACTGAATTTTTCATTTAAATGAAATTTTACTGCTTCTGTGATTTGAAATTTTAAAATACGAAATACATGGTTCTTATTAGTAATTAAAATGTGGTTTAATAAGATGAAAAAAATTTTTTGTGAATAGTAACTTCTGACTTTTATTTACAGTGGTTAAGATAAAAAAGGTAATTCTATGAAAAAGAATATCATAATAATACAAATTTTACTTAAAACTTATCCTAACCTTATTGGACGAGTCATGGATGACCGTGGGCATATTTGGGTCGATTTTGAGACCCCATGGTGCCACTTAAGAGTGATAATGACACTTTAGATTAATTAATGTAATGTAAAGGCAGAAATGACTCAATTAAACATCTTTAAGTAAATTAATTTTTACATGGGGTTATATAAGTTATATTTTTGACAAGAAATATTCACTGAAAATATAAAAATATTTCATACATCATGGAATTTTTTTATAATTTATAGACATCAAATAAATTATAATATTTATGACACAATAATGATGCAGTGTTTACCACATTAATAAATCATTTAAATAAATAAGATTATAAATATTAAAATAGTATCCAAAACATGTCCAATTATTATTGGATGAAGTTATTTCGACCATGAGTCATCTTACCTTCGACCTTAATGAGTTTTAGATCTTTAGAAACAGAATATCATTATATAATAAAATAATATTATCACACTTTCCTAAAGAGCCCCTCCTCCCCTTATAAAATGAGACCATTTATATCCAATTACTCACACCTCTAAAGCCTTTTGTCTCATCCAACCTCTTCCGAATTAAGCTCCCTACATCCATCTCCTCATTTTATAATCCTTACCTTAGGCAGAAGGCACTTTATGAAGTCCTTTTGGTTCAACCCAAAGGGAGTTACCCAAATAAAAGGTAACGATTTCTCTTAAATTATTTTGTTTTATTTTGTTTTATTTTACATCATTAACCCCATAAAATCTATTTATTATTTTATTTTATAAAAACACCAGTATCCTTAATATACTATTATTTTTTATGAGAATTATTCTATTTACACTTACACACACCTCCATCTAATGGGTGAAGAACATAATGTTTCTGTGGATGGAAAACTAACGCCTCACGAAACGACGATAGATCAATTATCTCCTACCACCTCTAAAGGTCTCCATTAAGATGGAACTATATTTATATATGATATAAATTATATTTTTTAATGCATATGTATTCTCTATTTAAATCATACATTTATGGTTTCTATCATGGGTAAATGCGATAATTTCATTTGAGGAAGTTTGAACTACCACCCCCTCAAAGTGATATGACCCATTCATGCCATAAGTGGAATTTATATAGGATAGAGTTAATTATATTATATGATATTATACTGGAATTATATTATACCTATGTATCATTATGTTTTAATTCGATTAAAATAAGAAATAAAAATTGAAGTAGCGTTTATGCATAAGTACAACTTACCATTTAAATGAATAGTGTGTTTCATTTCTTACCTCTAAATGTTATGAACTATTTAAATACATGTATATACTGTATATATATTATATTTATCTAATATAAATCATGATTATCATTTTAGATATAATGAATGTTTGACAACATGAACAACTTGTAATTATATGAAGTTCATTTTTGACTCGCGTATCAAATATCAACAAAACAATCATTATTAACTAAAATGATTACATAATGTTTATAACATTTTAAAAAGTAATATAAAAGGAATAATAAACATGAAAAATTATGATAAGTAATTATAAATTATCTTTAGTTTATTATTCAGGAGATTAAAGAACAAATGGGTCAAGTCTGACACGAGGTAAGGGATTTCTTATCTCACTTTTAATTCCGTGAGATTTTTATTATTCACCACCAATTTATTGCATGTGGTGTATTGTGTAATGAAATTAGATATATACTATCATTATTATCTTTATATTCATGGTATTCTGTGATTAATTTGGTTGTTATTAACTTTTGGTCATACTACCTGATAGAATTACAACGTGATAAGGGGTCTTAATCTCACTTGTACTTATTCCCGTGAGATTCATGCTCTATTCGCCACTATCTCATTTTTTGTGATGTATGTACTGTAAATGTTTGTAATATTTGTGTAATATACTTCCATTTATGAGTATTTACATCTTCGTTGTGTGATCCTTCTTTCATGTGTCATGTGTTTAGTAAGTTACCAAATCCGTAAGAGAACTTTTCACCCTCATCTTTTTAAAAGACTTATATTGGTTTTGTATTTTTATTTACTTATTATTATGTTGGGATATTTTCTTCTATATTCTTATTCATGTAAATTTTATGCCCAAGAGAAGGGATACCCTTTTTATCTCATCAAATCAAATTCTGAATTTTGAAGTGACATCGTTAGGCTGTCGAATTTTTGTAAGGGAACTTCTTATCAAGATTTCCTTTCATTGGATTAATCTCATACTTATAAATTATTTCATTCTACGATTATGTAAGAAATATAATTTGATTTTCATTATTCTATTTATACATTACAAATGTGTACTTATTTTTAATTCACATAATCGATCTGTTTTATTAACAAAATGATCATTGTAAGGGACTTCGTCTCAATCTACTTTCATTGAGGAATATTTTGTTTTATACTCAAATTTGTTTTATACAGTGTATAAAACACATTGAATTATAATTTCATTCAAAAGTAATCTTTTCACAATGAAGATTTTTACTAAACGGTAAAATGAATGTATTTTTAACGTATGCAGTGAAAATGAACTTTTTCACCGTCACGAGTATTATTTGATCATTGGCTTCCTTAACAAGAAGTAACATTTTTTAAAAGAAAATAAATACCATATACTCTTTTTATGTATTTCGGTATTGAAAATGGTTTTGATTATGGATTTGTTATTTCAATATATTTAAATGGTTTAGTGTTATTGAAATGTGGAAATGTTATCTTTTTTTCTGTTTGTTTTATGTTTTATGAATATTGTATGATTTTTGGGAATTGTTTACATATACGAGTGGTTTAATGATAATCCTAGGGCAGGTGAGCCGGATATATCTCTCCAATGCATTGGGTAACGTGACAGAGGTAAAATTGATGTTTCTTATAACATATTTAGGGAATATACTGTGACGTGTATTCCAAGTGTAACTCCCTACATAGTTGTGATAACTACAATGTAAGATTCATAAGGATTCCATAAGTAACCTTTATGGTTTATGATTTGTGTGTGTTATTAATAAAATATTATGATTTCATAAGATATGTTATCATTGAAAAGTATGGTTTCATTGATTTTTATTTGTTGATGGCATAATGTTTAACTTCCTTATTTTATAACCCTTTCTGAGATTTTTATGCTCATCCTATGTTCTTGAAATCTTTTCGATGTGACTTAAGGATGAATAGGGTCAATGATGGGATCAAGGAAAAGTCATTATGTTTAAAAAATGGAAGTAGACATTTTTCTTTTTAAGAGTTTTTATTTTATTAAAAAAAGTATTCTTATTAGTAGTGTCTACATGTAATATTCAAGTTGTTATGTGATTGTTATTGGCTAATTATCTAAAACTCAAAACGTGAAAAGATCCTCAATGTGAATTATTCATTTAATTAAATAGTATGTAATGTTATAAGTTCGGGTCCTTATAGTTACCATCTCCCTTATTTTCCTTAATTTATACATTTAAATCCATTACAACTATCATTCATCTCACTTTCTGTGGGTTAGCATTATCCTTCTTCATCATGAACCTATGACCTGGATGATTAGAAAACATAGTGATATTTAATCTATCAATATATTATTTAAATCGTTCTAAAGGAAATAAAATTGAAATAAATCATTTTTATGGTGGTTTAATTGAGTTATGATTCATCTAAGGTTATATATTCATATTAAAGGACTTATTTCCTACCCTCAATTCACTATGAAATGATATCTCTAACTTCTTGGTTGGATGTGTCACAATGTAGCTAGAATGGTTCATCCAAATTTGTTGGCTGCACCACTAGTGGTGTAATAAATATTCTCTTCACCACTTAAATTAATTCCCTACATGAACCATTGAAATAAAATCAGTAATTTACAAAAATTAATTTTTATAGAGGGAGTAAAATATTAATAAAATATTTGAGAAACATTCTATAGAATGCTTCATGTCCTAAAAATTATTTTTCATGTTTCAAAGAAGTTGGAAAATGTAATGATTTTCACAATTCAATTTACGATTTATCCACTTCAATTCCTTTTAAAGAAACATTACGACAAAGTTAAATTCATCACATAACCATCAAATTCCATTCTAATTATTTAAAACAAGATTCTATTCAATGTTGGTATTCAAAACATTTCGGTAATTTTAAAATAATGGTCAAATGTGTCTCCAAAAAGTTTGATCTCCTCTACAAAAACATCAATGGGATCATCAATTTATTTATAAAATATACATACCAAGAAACATTGAAATGTACATGGAGAATCCAATGATCCAAAAGGAAATATTTTTTGGGAAATAGTGTCGATGGAAAATGTAATGGTAGTATTGTCTTGATCATCATAAGCCATTAGTACAAGGAAATTACATCAACATCCATCCAAAAATAAATAATGAGTTCTCCATACTAAACTCTCTATCATATGGTCAATGAATGGGATATGGAATTTCTCTTTATTTGTGACCTAATTCAACATCCTAAAATCTATGCACACTCTCAAGATGGCCTCCGAGATTGGATTATACCAACTCATTGATTGTGGTCACGATACATTCATTGAATGTGGAAAGTGAATCGTCATAAACCACATCATTGTCCATTGTTGGTGGATCATTGGTAAGAGGAAATTCATATGTGTCACCAGATCCCATAGGATTAATTGTTCTAGCATAAATAGAGGTTGAATCCTAATATAGAGACCCTTGAACTACTAATACCATGGGGATGAAATTATCAGCCCAATTCCATATGGCCATCAACCTAAGTGTCCACACATGATAATATAAAAATAGTAGTGGTGTGTCATCTTGAGTATCATTATCCCAGCATGGTGGAACTAACATGTATGGTGTACTTTTGTTTCCATTGGGAGAATATCCCCATACATTATATGGGTAAGGAGATATGGAATCACTCGTGCATAATTCGTGTAAGAGTAAGATTTAATCATACCACACTCCTTTTATCTGTGAACGTGTCATTATCTAATCTCTGAAATAAAGAAGAAATATCCAATGTTTGGGTTATGGCCTCCAATAGGTGAATCTGGATAAGGATTTCATTATTAAAATCCATCCACATGCCAACCATAGTCATATTATGATCCACCTTATTAGTTTAAACCAAATTCTACATGCTCTATAATAACCAACATCTAAACTGTGTAATTCAAAAGAGTAAAAGGGAGATGAATAACCTTGGAGCACACCCACTTGACCATTGATGGAGTATTTTAGGAATTGGCGATATGAGGAGGTATTTCTAATTTGCATTCAAATCTAGGTTCTACCCATTCAATCATTTTAGGTAGTGTACAATGAGAAGACCATGAATTTAGTAATTATAATATGGTGACCAAACCGGGTCTTCAGTTGAATATTTCTACACAACCTCTTCTTGATCCTCTCATAACCTGGAATTTTCATGTCACAGGGACTCAAATATACTTCAAGATGTCTTATATATTGGGGTGTTCGGTTCTAGAAATGATTTGTCCTAAAATATATTTCTACAAGACAGTGGCTTACATTCACACCATTTTACAAGACAGTTTTGTATAATAGGTGGATGTGCCTCTATTCCAGGGAGTATTCATCTTCTTTGGAGAATGATATTTTCTATGTGAATTATGTATACTTATCTTCATCATCATGGAAGGTTTTCAGGACTACTAACTCTTTTTAGGACTTTAGGGGGCGTCGTAGATACATTTTGAGGGCTTCAATCATATATTTACACAATCAGAGAGCTTATAGGTTAGGGATCTTTGTGGGAATGATGGAAAGTTTATTAATCACATCATCCATCCGTGATAGATTCACATTTTTTTACTTCCAGAGGGATTCACTAAAGAAGGAGGTATGATGGGTGTCCCTTGTCAGGATGATGGATTCTGGCTGGTGCTGGGGATATCTCAATGCTCACTAGATGAATCCTGTGGAATTATTATTGGAAAACTTTAATATGACTGAGGTCTAGCCACAGTTTGGAATGGATGATCATGAAATGGTAATGGAATATATTCTTGGTTGTATAGCCTAAATGGTCGAGGTAGGGAATCTAACCATATTAGATGAGAGGACTACACATGATGATCTCTATGATGAACCTACTATCTAGTCTCTGTAGAATGCATGACCTGGCTACAGGTACAGACCCAGGAATTCTGACGATTCACATACCCACGACGACACAGATGATATTGTTGAATGAGAACATTAGGAGGGTCTTCTTGATTATCCCCAACATTGGGCACTATGTACGGGTCCAGCAGCTCAATGTTATGCACTGAGGCATACTCGTAGAATGAATCCTCTAATACTGGGAGGATTTTGGGGGAGTGTCCTATCCTTGGGTTTATAAAGTCACTGAGAGTGTGATATAGATATGGAACCTATGGGGAGATTATCATTCCCTTTCCCTATCAGTGCATACTCATCATAAAGGGAGAACACTAAGATGTAGATGATGAAGAAGTTGTGAGAGTAGGCCAACCACTTCAGGAATGTTGGGCCGATTTAGTTGGGCATGAATTACATCATTTTCTTGCGCAAAGACCATAAATACCAACCAATATACACAGTTATGACACTCATGACTAGGGAATTGTTTCCATTCACCCTCACTGTCACAATTAGGCTTTGTGTAAAAACACTCCACCTGGGATAGAGTATGATCCAATTTTACATTTTTGTTATCAGCATGGTCCTGGATACAGTCATTAAACACAGAACACTTTATGATTTTATTTCCATGGTATTAGTGATAGAGTTAGTAGTTGGGTTGATCAATGAGATCTGCCTATTATTTCTTCTTATATTCTTTAAACCTTAATATTATTTTTTCCAAAGATGTTCTGATACAATCTGGGACTTATGCCTCATCAAACAAGTAGGTTCAGTTTCGATGGTTTAGAAAATGGACTCGGGGGGGGGGGGGGGCATGACCATGATGAGGGGATAGTGCTAGGACATAGGGTGGAATCGAATTTTCTAGATAATTTTTTGGTTCTTAATGTGGTGGTTTCATCTAATTCTATGTAGGGTTATGTAGAGATTATGTTTGGGAATGAGGTTGTTTTCCTTTCTGAGGCTTTGTACGCAGCCCCAACTATAACAATTCTATTGGTCATGGTGACTCTACATGTGAGATGATAGCAGGATCAACCTTAGAATCTCTCATTTTAGGGGTTCTGGCAGGCTAAATGTGTACATTCATGGATTGCTGTAAGGATTATTCTAGGCACTGTGACTTTTCAAAATGATTCCAGAACCCACCTGGTAAATTCTAAGTGATGAGGGATGTGACCAGTTCAATCATTAAGTAACATATGGACATCATTACTAGTTTCTCTTTCATTGGTGGCATATTGAGTGAATACGTGAGGCCCTTACAACTAGAGATAAATTCTATGATATAGATATCTAGCCATTGTTTTCACTTGAAGAGGTCCATAATACATGGTGTTCATGTTGTGGAGTTGAAATAATAAAGAATCTACCTATGAATATCATTCCAACTAGATATAGTACAAATGGGTAACTAGTTTTACTAGAAAAATGTACTCTACACTACTGTCTGTACGAAGTAGTGGTGCTTCATGTCTTCCTATTATGATGGAGTTCCCAACATAGTTCCAAAAATTGAAATAAAGTAGACATAATTCTGCAAAGGGTCACCATTCGCATTGAAAGAAGATAATGTAGGACTCCTGAAGACCGAGGGAGTTGGCATATCATCCACCATGTCTTGATACAGATTTCCATCAGGCTAAATTTCTATATATCAGGATTAAAGGTACATGATGTGGGAAATGAGAGAATCCATTATATCATCTATGTGAAGATTCCTATCTTGGTTTGGATTCCTGACCACTGATATGTTTTCACACTCATCAACATGATAGGTAGGCCCAATGACTCATTAAGTGACTAGATATTCTTATTGAGTGGATGAAGGAATGTGTGGAACCACTAGGGGAACAACTTGATCTAGGTACCTTGGAGGGTTTTCATGTAGTACAAGCGGGTTTAGTGATGCATTCTATAATCTTTTTACATAAAATATTTCCTCTACCCTGTAACACCCCTACCTTCCATGGTACTCTACTCTTTGAATAAACCAGTAGTGTGTGTTTTACGCAACTTCGAGTTCTAATACACATCACAACCAATCAAACTAGTTGTTGTGAATATTAATCCATAATTTTTTAAAATTTTTAAATTTTAACTCTCAAAGTGGACTTAATTTTTGGATTCGTAATATCGAATTTATCCTCGAGTGAAAGTTTGGTACTTTTCGGATAACTTTTATATTTTGATGAATAGTGAAAATTAGTAAATTATAATTAAAAACAACTTTTTTAATCAAAATAATTAATAGTGATAAATTATGAATTTGAGTGGTTTTGAAGTATATTTAGAATATACTTTTACCATTTTATTCAATTTTGGTAATTTTACTGAATTTCCCAATTAAAACGGACATAAACAAGAGACAATCTTTTGATAGTTATTATATCATAAAAACACACGTTTTGTTTTGACAGCGAGAATTAATTTTAAATTAAATTCTTCCACTTCTGTGTTTTTAATTCAGAGAAATGGATTCCATATTTGGAATCAGGATGTAAATTTTTTTTAAATAGGTAACTTTTATTTTTAGACATTTTGAATAATTACTTCGGTAAATATTTTATTTACCATGGTTAACGGGTAAATCCGGTAAATAAGGGTAAAAAATAATATTATAATAATAATAAATTACCCTAAAACGTGTCTTAACTTTATTGGTTGATACATTTCCGACCATGGGAATCTTTGGGTCGATTGTGGGACCCCATGGAGCCACTTGTAGGTGATAGGGACAATTTATATTAGTTAAGTTAAAATAAATACAAAAATTACATAATCTTATATATTTTAGCAAAACAATTTTTATATAGGGTTATATAAGTTCTATTTTCCATTATTAATATTCATTAGAAATATTAAAATATTAACTACATAATGGTATTTTATTTATAATTTTTATAAATTGAAAAATTAAAAATATATAGGACACAATAATGATGCAACCTTTTCCTTATTAATGACAGAATCAAATAATTGATATTATAAATGTTAAAATAAATATAATTTGAAAGTTTTGATGACATAAAAGAATTTTTTTGGTTAATATGACATTCCAGTATTGCTTAAATGTTTTTGGTTAGATATAATAAAGTTGTTAAGACTTTAACAAAAATCAATTATTGACTAGTGTCAAAAATGTCATAAATGAGTTTTTAGAACAAATATTATATTATTAATTTATATTCTATTCCTACAAATAAATTGTTCGGAAAAAGGATTATATCATTATTGGTGTATAAATAATGGATCACTTTGGGGTCTCTTGGATGTATATATTACGTTTATTAACTATATAATATAAGAATAGAAAATGTCATTGTAAGAGTCAAACTATTTAACTAAGAGTTAAAACTAAAAGATAAGGTTAATATAATGACCCATCACTATTTAAAATCTATTGGTTGAAAGGATTTCGACCCATACCCACCTTGGACTTTTAATAATCCACTTTGGGTCCATTATAACCATAATATGATTCTATTATAGAATAATACATTAAGTTTTCCCTAAAGAGCCACTCACCCCTCATATAAAAGAGAACTCCCCTTCTCATTTATTCACACCATCAAATCCAATTGACTCGACCAACCTATGCCCAAATATCCTCCCAACTACTCTCACTTCGTCCTAGAGGCCTTATTTTGATCATAAATCCAACCTATGGATCCATTTTGATCAAATCAAAACAAAGAACTGAAAGAAGAGGTAACATCTTCACCACCCGCTTTAATGTTCCTTTATTCTTGAACTTCTTCTTTTATTGATATTTCCTTTATAAAATATTAACTCCAGTATCTTCTATATACTATGATGTTATTATAATTATGGACCAAACAAATTCATTATTCTATACATCTCTTGAATGACATGTCACCATACGTGCGTACGTACGACCTACAGTCTCCACGTTGTGGTGTAATTGTTAATCAATATACTATTATTTATATGGTTATAATAATGATGTATAATTCATTTAAATAATAAATATAACATTATAATGATTCTTTCTATATGATATATGATCCAATTATATACTATTTTAATAACAAAATAATGATATTGTCGCTCGTGCGTACGTACGGACTACCGTCTCCACGAATGCGATGAGATTCATTCCCCATCATATCCATGAAATTATAATTCTCATTTGATAATTACGAATAATTTTTAAGGACTTGATATCACTCTGGATATTAATAAGATACAAACTATCTATAACAATCATGGCTTATGTAACAAACAATATAAAAGAAAATGAGTAAGTTAACACCCAAAACAACGATAATACTAAGATACTATCAACAAAGCAATGTTAAATGATCATATATGATATCATATTAATTTATATGATTAGGGTTTAATTTAATAACAATTATTTCACAATTATACAGGAGTTTAACCAACCCTCTACCAAGGAAAAGTACATGGTAAGGGTTTCTTTCACAATCTTTTCATTATCCAAGGTTGTTTATAAGTAATTATCTACTGGGACCTCGTTATCATCCACATCAATGTTTCTAAAAAATGTATTTAAAAACATTCTTACTATTTTACAGAATATGGGTTAAAGTCATTTATACCCTTTTTTGACTTTTTATAAAATTTTTATAAAGGAATCCTTCCGTTGTTTTCTAAACAAAGTCCTTTCAAACCTTTTTGACAGAAATAAGGTAAGAATGTATTTTTTTAACTTATACGGTGTATGCCGCTATATTACACCCTTATAAAATCTTCAAAGCTTTCCTTACAATCTTATAAGAATATTTTCAAACTAAATGTTTTATTTTATAATTATGTGAGTTTTAAATGATTTAAGAAAAGAGATATTTCTCTCAAAAAGTTTTCATTTCATCTATGTTAACATCCTTTGATGGATTTTAGTCTTATTTAAAGTAGATTTATTATAAAAAAATCCATTGAAGGTTTTGTGATATTTTTTTACTCTGGATGTGTTACTTTTATACCATTCATGGTTTATGGAAAATGTATTGACATTTTGTATTCTTGTTTTAATACGAATGTTTATGTTATGTTGAAACATGTTCATATGAGTAATGCATTGGACTTAATAAGTGACAGGTGGAGCCCGCTATAGCTCCTCGATGCATCGGTAGGTCTAATAAGAATAACTAGTTTCTTGACACGAGGCCTTGACAAAATCTTATTTGTAGTCTTGGCACGAGGCCTTGGCTACATGGTTATGATAGTCTAGCATTATGCATTTCGTCATTATGAAAGTGGTTATTGATATTGCATGTGATTATTCGACTAGTAGAATATCCATGTGAATAAGTAAATTAAATTATTTCATTTTAACTTTTCCATATTATTCTGATGTTTAAGTTTAAAAGGATGTTGTTTATGGTATAAATTTTCTTAAATGTTTAGGTTTATTTATGAAAGTTTCCGCTATATTGTTATTGTAACGCCCCAAGATTTCATAGTGTGTTATTTCTTCAAAATAATTCAATAACTTGCACTACACGCAACACTGAGTTCAATTGCACCATGAATTACCAAAAAAAAGCCATTAAAAGAGGTCATGAATAGTATTAACTAAATTTTAAACTTTATATAATCCTTATAATTTTAGAATCCATATTATGAGTTTCTTAGTCATAATGCAAGAATAGATTCATTTTCAGTATTGCACTTTTATCAACTTTTGATAGTGAAACCTTTTTAAATACAATATTTTAAACTTTTTGACTAAATGGAGACATCAAAAAATTTAAAATGAAACATCCCAAGCTTCCATGGTACGCTTTCCTTTGAATAAAATATAGCGTGTGTTGTACGCAACTTCGAGTTCTAACACACCGTAACCAATCAAACTAGCTGTTATGAATAGTAATACCTACTTTTTGAAGTTATATATATTTTATATTTTAAAATGGACTTCATTTTTGGATTCGGAATATCAAATTTAGCCTAAGGTGAAATTTTGGTACTTTTCGGATAACTTTCATATTTTGATGAATAGTGAAAATTACTAAATTTTAATTAAAAACAACTTTTTTAATCAAAAATAATTAATAGTAATAAATTATGAATTTGAGTGGTTTTAAAGTATATTTAGAATATATTTTTACTATTTAATATAATGTTGGTCATTGGACATAATTTTACAATTAAACCGAACATAAACAAGTGTCAATCTTTTGATAGTTATTATCTCTTAAAAACATGCTTTTTGTTTTGACAGCGGGAATTAATTTTAAATTAATTTCTTCCACTTATGTGTTTTGAATTTAGGAAAATTGATTCCATATTTGGAATCAGGATGTTCAAATTGTGTAAATAGGTAACTTTTATTTTTAGACATTTTGAATAATTACTGCGGTAAATATTTTATTTACCATGGTTAAGGGTAAATCCGGTAAATAAGGGTTAAAAAATAATATTATAATAATACTAAATTACACTAAAACGTGTCTTAACCCTATTGGTTGATACATGGTCGACCATGGGCATCTTTGTGTCAATTTTGGGACCCCATGGATCCACTTGTAAGTGATAATGACACTTTATTTTAATTAAGTCAAAATGAATACAAAAATGACACAAGCATATATCTTTTAGCAAAACAATTGTTAAATAGGGTTATATAAGTTGGATTTTAGATTATAAATATTCATTAGAAAGATAAAAAGATTTCCTACATATGTTTATTTTATTTATAATTTTTAGACATTAAATAATTTATTTTATTTATGAAACAAAGATGATGCAGTAATTACTATAATAGTGAAAAATTAAAATAATTGATATTATAAATACCCAAAAAATATAATATGAAACTTTTAATGAATTAAACTAATTTTATAGGATAATATGATATATTAGGATTGATTGGATTGACTTTGTTCGAAGTAATCAATCTGTTATGAGTTAAAAAAAATCAACTATTGAATAGTGTCAAAATTGACATAAAAGAGTTCTTAAAACAAATATTATATTATTAATTGATATTAAATTCCTAAAAATCTAAGGTTCGGCCAGGAGACTTATATCATGATAGTTTAATCATTAATGGACCACTTGGGGGTCGCTTGGATGTATATAGTATGTTTATTAACCATATTATATAAAAATACAAAGAGACATTGTAAAAGTGAAACTAATTAACTTAGAGTTAATACTTAAAGATAAGGTTAATATAAGTACCCAAACCTGTCTAAATTCTCTTGGTTGAGTGGTTTTCGACCTATCCCCACCGTAACCTTTGAATAATCAACTTTGGAGCCTTTAGAAACCTAATATGAATTTATTATAAATTAATATTTCTAACTTTTCCAAAGGTGCCCCTCACCTCTCTTATAAAAGGGCACTCCTCCTTCTCATTTCTTCACACCATCAAAGCCTTTTGGTTCGGCCAAACTCTACCCAAATACTCTCCAAAAATCCCTCACTACAACCTAGAGGCCTTAGTTTGATCAGAAATCCAACCTATGGATCCCTTTTGATCAAATCAAAAGGAAGAACCCGAAGAAGAGGTAATGATTTCACCACCCTTCTCCAAGTTCATTTCTTCTTCCACTTCTTCTTCCTTTGTTCTTACCATTCTAAAATAATAACTCCAGTATCTCACATATACTGTGATGTTATTATAAATATGGTACAATCATATTCAGTATTCTATCCACCCTTTGAATAACATGTCACCATACGTGCGTATGTACGGCTTACCGTCTCCACGTCGTGGTGTAATTGTTATTCAATATATTATTATTTGGATTGGTATAATAATGATGTGTAACTCATGTAAATAATAAATATAACATGTTAATGATTATGTATATATGATATACCATCCATTTATATATTATTTTAATATCAAAATAATGATATTGTCGCTCGTGCGTACGTACGGACTACCGTCTCCACGAACGCGATGAGATTCATTCTCCATCGTATCCATTCTAGTATAATTATCATTTGATGATTTAAAAATGATGTTTAAGGACTTGATATCATTCTCGATATGAATAATATACAACCTATCCTTTACAAACATGTCTTACGTAACAAAACATATAAAATAAAACAAGTATGTTAACACCCGAAACGACGATAATTCTAAGATATTATTAACAAATAAATGTTAAAAGATCATATATGATATCATATTAATATATATGATTCTCGTATAATTTAATAACAATTATTTCACCATTATACAGGAGGTTAACCTACCCCAACCAAGGAAAAGTACAAGGTAAGGGTTATTTCACAATCTCTTCATTATCCGAGGTTGTTTATATGTAATAATCTACTGGGATCTCTTTATCATCCACATCCATTTTTCTTAAAAATGTATTTCAAAACATTTTTACTATTTACTAGAATATGAGTTAACGTCATTTATACCCTTTTTGACTTTTATAAGTGGTTTATAAAGGAATCTTTCCGTCGTTTTCAAAACAAGGTCCCTTTTTAACCTTTTCGACAGAATTAAGGTATGAATGTTTTTTTTAACTTATACGGCGGGTGCGGCTATTTTCCGCCGTTATAAATTCTTCAAAGCTTCCCTTATAAGCTTATAAGATTATTTTCAAAGAAAATGTTTTATTTCAAAATAAAAGGAGATATTTCTTTAAAAAGAATTTTGATTTCATCTATGTCAACATCCTTTGATGGATTTTAAGATTATTTGAAGTTGATTTATTATGATACAAAACTTCTATATTGTATTGAAGGTTTTGTAATATGTTTGACTGTGGATGTGCTATTTTTATACCATTCATAGTTTATGGTGTAAGTATTGACATTTCGTATGCTAGTTTTAATACGAATGTTTATGTTATGTTTAAACCTTTTCATATGGGAATGCATTGGACTTAATATGTGACGGGTGGAGCCCGCTATAGCTCCTCGATGCATCGGTAGGTCTCATGAGACAAACTAGTGTCTTGGCACAAGGCCTTGACAAAATCTTATTTGTAGTCTTGGAATGAGTCCTTGACTATGTGGTTATGATAGTCTGGCATTATGCATTCCAACATTATGAAAGTGGTTATTGATTTTTGCATGTGATTATTCTATTAGTAGAATATCCATGTGAATAAGTAAATGGCATTATTTCATTTTATTTATGCCATACCATGTTGAAAGTTCATGTTTAAAAGGCTTTTTTTTAGTTATACATTGCCTTAAATGTTTATTCTTATTTATGAAAGTTTCCGCTATATTGTTATCCTTACTGGGCATTTGAGCTCACCCCTTTTCTATGTTTTATTTTCCCCAGGAAGTGAAGATGTAAGTTATGAATGACCTGCAGGGATATTATGAGGGGATTATAGTGTGGACTGTGGAAACATTATGTTGTTGTAGTAGTTTTTCATTTTATGATGTAATGTAAAACTTATGAATATATCTAGTGTTTCCAAGGCTACTAAACCAATCGGTCTTTCGAGGTTTGATCTTTCTTGTGATCATGCCAATGTTATGTAGTAATGCACCGACTCTGGGCAGCTAGGGTCGGGGCGTTACAGTTGGTATCAGAGGAAGTTTAGTACAAACCTTGGAAGCTAGATTTAGATAAACTCTGATTAGAGCACGTAGACCTAAGATTAACATTGAGGATTAGTATAGAAGAACTTTCTAGAATTTTGGTATTGTAGAGATTTTGTGAGTTTTCCGAGCAATACATCCCTGTCTGGATACGAGCAGGTAGAGGCGGCTCTGGCACAGATGTACCTAGGGGTAAAACCCGAAAACACCTCTTTGAGCTAGACTCGAACGGGAACTGGTGCACGACAACGGGCCTTGCTGCACTCTTGGTTACGACACTCCCGGGGGATATGCTTAGGATAACTCTCATTTTCTTTACAAATCATTTTGAAGGGATTATGAGTATATACTTCCTCAAAGAAAACATTCTTATGATTATGGATTATATCCATAAATAGTTCAATTTATGTTAAGTGTTTTATAAGTATGGGATTATGTATTTTGATTCATAAACTGATCTAGTGTATGCCATTGTTTAGAAATGGCGCCCAGTAGAAGGAATGAGAACTCCAGAAATGCACATGATCCAAAGAGAAGGAAGGATCATATCTTTCATGGTCTTAAGATATAATTTATAAGAGAAATAGTCTCCCATGTATTATCATCATATGAAGAAATAATATCATGTGTTGATAAGATAAGTAAAGAGTTTACTGAGTCCTATGGCTTTGAAGGGAAGCAAGAGAAGAAAAGGATGGAAGAGAGAAAGATGGATAAAAGTAAGAGGGAAAAGAAGAATTTTCCCATATGTGGTAACTGTGGAAAGAAACACCCTGGAACTTGCCTGAAAGGAATGGGAGTTTGTTATAAGTGTGGAGGAAAAGGGCACAAAGTACGTGACTACAAGGGTAAGAAAATGGTTTCAAATGTACAATGCTTCATTTGCAAGGAGTTTGGACACTACGCGAACCTATGTCCCAGTCATCAGACTATGCCGCAAATGATGTTATTGGATAATTATCATGTTATGATACTACCACAGATGAAGAGGAATGATTAGAGTTCTTATGTTGATTATGTCAATTGAGTGTTGTATCAACAATGTACTTGTTATAATAATTATGGAGTATATAAGGATTGTACTGCAGTACTATTTCATTAAGGACTTGAGATTGTGTGGAACAAAGAAAAGTGACTCAATAGCAGGATAAATTTTTGGAAAATATATGGTTGAGAGAATGATAAATCATAATGTAGTTCTGATACTGAGGTAGTGATTTTGGAATAATATGTGATTGTTTTGGATAAATTATATTGGATATTCGTGACTACCCTAGAACTGATTAATGATTTGTATATTCCATCATTGTTGGGGTTTAAAACATTTTTGGATTAATGAATTATATCCAGCTTTCTATATGGAATAAGGGAGCATGAATGTAATCAATAAGAAATATGGTAATTAAGGATGTTTTGGTGTATTAAAAGAATACATGATGAAGGTATTCATATGCTATTATGGGGTAAGAAGGTTCTACATTATGTTTACCTTACTTATAAATGTTGGACTGTGAGTTTGGATAGAAGTATTTTGGATAGTTCTAGTTTGGATTATTTTGGATTGCCATAAAAGGAAAACCCGGAGGTCGGGCGGCAACCCGTCGCGTCCAGCAAGGCTACGAGACTTGAACCCGCAACCGAAGGGCGACAAGGGTGTATCACCTACCACTGGCCCACGAGATGTCCTGGATTAAATAATGTAGTTTTTATTAAAAGATCTTGTAGATGAATTATAAATTCGTTTTTTTTGGAACCCTATACGAATAGTGTAAATAGAATTTTTTTTACATTCTATTAACTTTTAGAGTGAAAGATGAGGTTGTTGTAGAAATTTATTAATGGATAAAACTCTAATTATAAACTAAGTATATCTCCTTATGATCTTAGCCAATCTCATAAATAAATTCCTCATCATTAATAAAAGGAACTTAGAACAAAATATTGTCCTAGATGGTACCTTAAATCATCACTAATTTATGGCTTTGGGATTGTTGGCCTTTTCATAGCCATGTTCTCTACCACTCTCCATCAGATAATTGATGGCTAGATTTTTCTTCCATATCCATATTTTCTTACATGGAACCCTAGTATGTGTTATTTTCGGTAATCTTCATACTTTCCACTCTTTATTTTAAATAGAGGCCTCATTAATTCATTTTTCGATGTGGGATTTCAACTAAGATATTTTGAAACGTCAAAAATGTGTTATCCTAATACCCTATGTTTTGTTGAACCGATGGTATTTCAAATCATCATAGATTGATGAATTTAAGGACCTCAATTATACACTTGTTTGTGATTGATGACCTCAATCACTACCTATAAATATTTACGTTTTTCCTCCGATTATATGTCTCTAATTTCCACCAAGGTTCTCCTAATCGAGATCATAATTTGGTGGTGACCCTTTGATTTCTCTTTTCCTCATATTAAGACTAAATTTTAGTAACCCAATTTCCGATGTGGGTTTTCCCACAAATATATTTTCTACTTTCAAACTTTTATTTTTGAAGAACAATTTCAAATTGCGAGGACGCAATTTATTGAAGGAGGGGAGAATGTAACACTCCAAGATTTCATAGTGTGTTATTTCTTCAAAATAATTCAATAACTTGCACTACACGCAACACTGAGTTCAATTGCACCATGACTTACCAAAAAAATCCATTAAATGAGGTCATGAATAGTATTAACTAAATTTTAAACTTTATATAATCCTTATAATTTTAGAATCCATATTATGAGTTTCTTAGTCATAATGCAAGAACCGATTCATTTTCAGTATTGCACTTTTATCAAATTTTGATAGTGAAACCTTTTTAAATACAATATTTTAAACTTTTTGACTAATTGGAGACATTAAAAAATTTAAAATGAAACATCCCAAGCTTCCACGGTACACTTTCCTTTGAATAAAACAGTAGTGTGTGTTGTACGCAACTTCGAGTTCTAACACAACGTAACCAATCAAACTAGCTGTTATGAATAGTAATACCTAATTTTTGAAGTTATATATATTTTATATTTTAAAATGGACTTCATTTTTGGATTCGGAATATCAAATTTAGCCTAAGGTGAAATTTTTGTACTTTTTGGATAACTTTCATATTTTGATGAATAGTGAAAATTACAAAATTTTAATTAAAAACAACTTTTTTAATCAAAATAATTAATAGTAATAAATTATGAATTTGAGTGGTTTTAAAGTATATTTAGAATATATTTTTACTATTTAATATAATGTTGGTCATTGGACATAATTTTACAATTAAACCGAACATAAACAAGTGTCAATCTTTTGATAGTTATTATCTCTTAAAAACACGCTTTTTGTTTTGACAGCGGGAATTAATTTTAAATTAATTTCTGCCACTTCTGTGTTTTGAATTTAGGAAAATTGATTCCATATTTGGAATCAGGATGTTCAAATTGTGTAAATAGGTTACTTTTATTTTTAGACATTTTGAATAATTACTACGGTAAATATTTTATTTACCATGGTTAAGGGTAAATCCGGTAAATAAGGGTTAAACAATAATATTATAATAATACTTAATTACACTAAAACGTGTCTTAACCCTATTGGTTGATACATGGTCGACCATGGGCATCTTTGTGTCAATTTTGGGACCCCATGGATCCACTTGTAAGTGATAATGACACTTTATTTTAATTAAGTCAAAATGAATACAAAAATGACACAAGCATATATCTTTTAGAAAAACAATTGTTACATAGGGTTATATAAGCTTGATTTTAGATTATAAATATTAATTAGAAAGATAAAAAGATTTCCTACATAATGATAGTTTATTTATAATTTTTAGACATTAAATAATTTATTTTATTTATGACACAAAGATGATGCAGTAATTTCTATAATAGTGAAAAATTAAAATAATTGATATTATAAATACCCAAAAAAATATAATATGAAACTTTTAATGAATTAAACTAATTTTATAGGATAATATGATATATTATTATTGATTGTATTGACTTTGTTCTAAGTAATCAATCTGTTATGAGTTTCAAAAAAAATCAACTATTGAATAGTGTCAAAATTGACATAAAAGAGTTCTTAAAACAAATATTATATTATTAATTGATATTAAATTCCTAAAAATCTACGGTTCGGCCAAGAGACTTATATAATGATAGGTTAATCATTAATGGACCACTTGGGGGTCGCTTGGATGTATATAGTAAGTTTATTAACCATATTATATAAAAATACAAAGAGACATTGTAAAAGTGAAACTAATTAACTTAGAGTTAATACTTAATGATAAGGTTAATATAAGTACCCAAACCTGTCTAAATTATATTGGTTTAGAGGTTTTCGACCTATCCCCACCTTAACCTTTGAATAATCAACTTTGGAGCCTTTAGAAACCGAATATGAATTTATTATAAATTAATATTTCTAACTTTTCCAAAGGTGCCCCTCACCCCTCTTATAAAAGGGCACTCCTCCTTATCATTTCATCACACCATCAAAGCCTTTTGGTTCGGCCAAACTCTGCCCAAATACTCTCCCAACATCCCTCACTACAACCTAGAGGCCTTAGTTTTATCATAAAACCAACCTAAGGATCCCTTTTGATCAAATCAAAAGGAAGAACCCGAAGAAGATGTAATGATTTCACCACCCTTCTCCAAGTTCATTTCTTCTTCCACTTCTTCTTCCTTTTTTCTTACCATTCTAAAATAATAACTCCAGTATCTCACATATACTGTTATGTTATTATAAATATGGTACAATCATATTTAGTATTCTATCCACCCTTTGAATAACATGTCACCATACGTGCGTACGTACGGCTTACCGTCTCCACGTCGTGGTGTAATTGTTATTCAATATTTATTATTTGGATGGGTATAATAATGATGTGTAACTCATGTAAATAATAAATATAACATGTTAATGATTATTTATATATGATATACCATCCATTTATATATTATTTTAATATCAAAATAATGATATTGTCGCTCGTGCGTACGTACGGACTACCGTCTCCATGAACGCGATGAGATTCATTCTCCATCGTATCCATTCAAGTATAATTATCATTTGATGATTTAAAAATGATGTTTAAGGACTTGATATCATTCTGGATATGAATAATATACAACCTATCCTTTACAAACATGTCTTACGTAACAAAACATATAAAAGAAAACAAGTAAGTTAACACCCGAAACGACGATAATTCTAAGATATTATTATCAAATCAATGTTAAAAGATCATATATGATATCATATTAATATATATGATTCTTGTATAATTTAATAACAATTATTTCACCATTATACAGGAGGTTAACCTACCCCAACCAAGGAAAAGTACAAGGTAAGGGTTATTTCACAATCTCTTCATTATCCGAGGTTGTTTATATGTAATAATCTACTGGGATCTCTTTATCATCCACATCCATTTTTCTTAAAAATGTATTTCAAAACATTTTTACTATTTACTAGAATATGATTTAAAGTCATTTATACCCTTTTTGACTTTTATAAGTCGTTTATAAAGGAATCTTTCCATCATTTTCAAAACAAGGTCCCTTTTTAACCTTTTCGACAGAATTAAGGTATGAATGTTTTTTTTAACTTATACGGCGGGTGCGGCTATTTTCCGCCGTTATAAAATCTTCAAAGCTTCCCTTACAAGCTTATAAGATTATTTTCAAAGAAAATGTTTTATTTCAAAATAAAAGGAGATATTTCTTTAAAAAGAATTTTGATTTCATCTATGTCAACATCCTTTGATGGATTTTTAGATTATTTGAAGTTGATTTATTATGATACAAAACTTCTATATTGTATTGAAGGTTTTGTGATATGTTTGACTGTGGATGTGCTATTTTTATACCATTCATAGTTTATGGTGAAAGTATTGACATTTCGTATGCTAGTTTTAATACGAATGTTTATGTTATGTTTAAACCTTTTCATATGGGAATGCATTGGACTTAATATGTGACGGGTGGAGCCCGCTATAGCTCCTCAATGCATCGGTAGGTCTCATGAGACAAACTAGTGTCTTGGCACAAGGCCTTGACAAAATCTTATTTGTAGTCTTGGCACGAGGCCTTGACTATGTGGTTATGATAGTCTGGCATTATACATTCCAACATTATGAAAGTGGTTATTGATTTTTTCATGTGATTATTCGATTAGTAGAATATCCATGTGAATAAGTAAATGGCATTATTTCATTTTATTTATGCCATACCATGTTGAAAGTTCATGTTTAAAAGGCTTTTGTTTTAGTTATACATTGCCTTAAATGTTTATTCTTATTTATGAAAGTTTCCTTTATATTGTTATCCTTACTGGGCATTTGAGCTCACCCCTTTTATATTTTTTATTTTTCCCAGGAAGTGAAGATGTAAGTTATGAATGACTTGCAGGGATATTATGAGGGGATTATAGTGTGGACTGTGGAAACATTATGTTGTTGTGGTAGTTTTTCATTTTATGATGTAATGTAAAACTTATGAATATATCTAGTGTTTCCAAGGCTACTAAACCAATCGGTCTTTCGAGATTTGATCTTTCTTGTGATCATGCCAATGTTATGTAGTAATGCACCGACTCTGGGCAGCTGGGGTCGGGGCGTTACAGTTATCCATACTGGGCATCTGAGCTCACCCCATTCAATGTTTTATTTCTCCCAGGATTTAAAGAAGTATTTAATGAATGACTTGTCGGG
Organism: Viscum album; assembly: GCA_963277665.1. NCBI lineage: Eukaryota > Viridiplantae > Streptophyta > Magnoliopsida > Santalales > Viscaceae > Viscum > Viscum album. The sequence continues at coordinate 286,832,538 of OY728134.1, forward strand.
ATAGTATGTGGGGATATGAGTGTGGACTATGGAGACTATGTTGATGTAGTTTTCATTTTTATGAAGTAATGGAAGACTTAAGAATATATCTAGTGTTTCCAAGGCTACTAAAGTAATCAGTCTTTCGAGATTTGATCTTTCTTGTGATCATGCCAATGTTATGTAACAATGCACTGACTATGGGTAACTAGGGTCAGGACGTTACAGTTGGTATCATAGGAAGTTTAGTACAAACCTTGGACACTAGATTTAGATAATCTCGAATTAGAGCACATAAACCTAAGATGGATTTTTAGTATAGAAGAACTTCATAGAATTTTGGTATTGTAGAGATTTTGTGAGTTTTCCAAGCAATACGTCCCTGTTTGGATATTAGCAGGTAGTGGCGTCTTGGGCACAACTATACCTAGGGGTAAAACCAGAAAACACCACTTTGAGCTAGACTCGAATGGGAACTGGTGCACGGCAATGGGCCTTGCTGCACTCTTGGTTACGACACTCACAGGGGATATGCTTATGATTATTCTTTTTTTCGTTACAAACCATTATGAAGGGTTTATGAGTATATATTTCCGGAAAGAAAACATTTTTATGATTATGGATTATATCCATAAACTGTTGAATCTATGTTAAGTTATTTGCAATTTTAGAATTATGTATTTCTATTCATAATCTAATCTATTTTATGACATTGTTTAAAAATGGCGCCTAGTAGAAGGAAGGGAAAATGTATCAATGCACACAATCCATGTAGGGATTTCCCTCCTGCTACGATAATTATAGTGGAGCTAGTGATGCAACTGGTGCGGAACAACTAATCAACATACTCGGACAACTCACTCAGGTTATGAATAATAACCTTACCCGTATAGAGCACTCTGATCCCCAACGTGGAGGATCAATGTTAGATCGCTTCATGAGGAAACAAAAACCAACATTAAACTGGAGTACAAATCCCATAGTAGCTGAGTAATGTATAAATTCCATAGAGAAAAAATTCCACGCCTTGGGGAATAGTGAAAAGGAAAAAGTTATCGTGGTAGTTTATCGCCTCTCTGGAGATGCTAATCAATGGTGGTCATTGATACAAAACATGAAGGAAGATAATGAAGTATCAGATGTGGAATGTAGGGAGTTCAAAGAGTTGTTCTTAGAAAAATACATTCCTCGAGACCATCTTGTAGATATGGAAAGGCAATTTTTGAGTCTGAGGCAGAAAGAGGATGAAAATGTCGCAAATTATGAGGCTATCTTTACAAGGTTATAAAGGTATGCTACAGATTATATACGTAACCCAAGATGTAAGATTGATCATTTCTTTGATTGGTTAAAACTATTTTTCTATCCAGCATTAGTCTCACAAACCTACTCGTTGTACGAAAATATTGTATCGTGTTCTATCAAGACGAAAAAGGAATTTTCTAAGTCTTATGACTTCAAAGCAAAGCAAGAGAAGAAGTGATTTTCTGATCAATCTGGAAATGGAGATAAAGGGAATATGGGAAAATATAAAAATCAAACCTGTAGTAAATGTGGGAAGAAACACCCCAGTACTTGCTTGAATGGAATGGGAGTCTGTTAAAATTGTGGTGAAAAGGCCACTAAGCTCATGATTGCAAGGGAAAGAGAGTTTCTGTCAACATGGAATGAAATAATTATAGAGAGATGGGACATTATGTAAATGAATGTCCTAATATTCAGGGGAACTTGCCTCAGAAAAGGCCAAGGGATCAATGCCAAGCATATGTTATCACTACTACTGAGGTTGATGCTCTGAAATACGTGGTGGCAGGTAATTTAATGGTTTCCCCAAGTTTAGAAAATGCATTATTTCATTCTGGATCATTGAATTGTTTCATATCATCCTAGTTTTCTATGAAAATTAGATCTTTCCAATTTGATTTAACAAGGGAGTTGTCCATTAAAACTCCTAAGCGATGTATCATTGGTACAATGTTTTGTCAATCAGTCCCCATTAAGCCATATAAATGTTCTTTATCTACTGATCTCATCGTCATACCCATGGTTGAATTTGATATAATCTTTTGTATGCATTGGATTTTAGACCATGATGCGTAGATTTATTATAATAAGTAGGAGGATTCAATTTTTGATGATGATGGTAAGGAACACCTTATCTTTAAAGCAGAATCGTCACTAGCTATTTATTATCTAGATCCACCCTAGTAGCTTAACTAAATTCAGTTATCGGGGAGGAAGAGAATGAAATGACTGAGGGAGAGGAAAGGAATGTTAAAATAGAGGATGTAACTATTGTGAGAGAATATGTAGATGTGTTTCCAGAAGATTTACCTGGACATCCATTAGAATGAGAAGTTGAGTTTTCCATTGATTTAATTCTTGGATCAAGGCCTATATCGAAGACCCCTTATAGAATGGCCACTGTAGAATCAGTTGAACTAAAGAAACAACTAGAGGAATTGAGTAATAAGGGATTTATTCAACCTATTTTTTCTCCATTGGGAGCCCCTTCACTTTTTGTTATGAAGAAAGATGGATCTATGAGGTTGTGCACTAACTACAGGGATATCAATGCTTTAACAATAAAGAAAAAGTATCCCCTACCTCGCATTGATGATTTATTTTACCAAATTTATGGAGCTCAATACTTTTCAAAGATTGACCTTCGATCTGGATACCATATGTTGTGTTTGATGGAGGAAGACATTCTGAAGACATCATTTTGAACAAGGTATGGGCATTACAAGTATACAGTAATGCGTTTTGGGCTGACTAATGCACCCTCTATTTTCATGGATCTAATGAATAGAGTTTTCAAGGAATAACTCGATGATTTTTAGGTGGCATTTATTGATGATATCTTGGTATACTCTAATAGCTATGATGATCATGAAAATCATAGGCGCATTATCCTAAAGACTCCTAGAAGACATGAATTATATGGGAAGTTTAGCATGTTTGAATTCTGGCTTCAGGAGATTTCTTTTATTGGCTATATTGTCTCTAAGGATGGAACTTCCGTTGATCCTTCTAAGACCAAGGAAATTCAAGAATGGCCTACACCGACGAGTATAACTGAGGTAAGCAGTTTTATTGGTTTAGCAGGTTATTATCGACATTTAATCCATAATTTTTCCCGATTGGCTAACCCATTAACGAAGCTCACACCTAAAGGGGTTAAATTTGTTTGGATAAAAGAGTGTGAAGATTGTTTCGAAGAACTGGATAGAAGATTATTCAATGATCTTATATTTACTCTACCATCGGGGAATAATGGTTTTGTCATTTATAATGATGCTTCAAATAAAGGACTTGGTTGTGTCCTTATGCAGAATGATAGGGTTATTGCCAATACATCATGATAGCTAAAAAATCAGGAGAAAATTTATCCTACTCATGATCTCGAGTTAGCAACTGTGATCTTTGCTTCGAAGATATGGAGACACTACCTCTATGGTGAAAAATGTGATATTTATACTGATCACATGATTTTGAAGAATATTTTTTCACAAAAAGAACTCAGCATGAGGCAAAGGATATGGCTTTAACTACTCAAGAATTATGATTTCACGATACACTACCACCCGGGGAAGGCAAATAAGGTGGCAGATGCTTTGAGTAAAAAATATCATGGTGTTTTGAACGTGATGAGAGTGGAAATAGATCCTATTTTCATGGATCTAGTAAAGATGGATATGGGAATCAACATGGAAGGTGAAACATCAAAACATTTTCAAATGGTTTCCAGACCATATTTACTATAAATGATAAAGAGTTCTCAGGCCGATGATGCAGAGCTTAAAAAGAAGATTAATGTTGTGAATGATGGGAGATTGAGTGACTTTGTGTATGAAGATGGAATTTGAAATTTGGGAGGAGACTTTGTGTTCCCAATATACCTGATCTAAAAAGGGAATTGTTGGATGATGCTCATAGTTCCAATTTCTCTATACACCCTTGGAGCACCAAAATGTATAGAGATTTGAAGGAACATTTTTGGTGGGACAACATGAAGAGGGGGATTGATGATATTGTGTCAAGATGTATGGTTTTTCCCCAAGTTAAAGTTGTAAGGCAACAACCTGGTGGAGTATTGCAACCACATCCCATACCTAAGTGTAAATGGGATAATATTATGAATGAATCTGTCATGGGACTACCAAAGACTACTAGAAGGAATGATGCAATATGGGTCATTGTTGATCATCTTACCAAGTCAGCACATTTTCTTTCAATAAGAGAAGTTATACCACTTGAACTTCTAGAAACATTATATATTAATGATGTTTTGAGACATCATGGAGTACATCTAGCAATTGTTTCTGATCGTGATACCTGTTTTACTTCAAGATTTTAGAAGAGTATTTAGAAGGCCTTGGATACTGAACATTATTTGAGCACTACCTACCTCCCTCAAATAGATGGACTATCAGATTGAACTATTCAAACCATATAAGACATGTTGAGATCATGCTCACTTGACTTTCATGGTATGTGGGGTCAATATTTTCCTCTAGTAGATTTTTCCTATAACAATTACTTTCATTCAAGTATTCAGATGGCACCATATGAAGAACTATACAGAAAGAGATTTCGCACACCAACCTGTTGGGATGACATTGGAGAAAGAAAACTTTTAGGCCCAGAACTGGTGGAGGAAACGATGGAAAAGGTGAAGGTAATCCAAAACCACATCAAAGTAGCTCAATGTAGGCAGAAGAGATATGCCGATAACCGAAGGAAGGATTTGGAATTTTAGGTGGGAGATCATGTTTTCTTGAAGGTATCTCCATGGAAGGGAGTTGTACGTTTCGGTAAGAATCGTAAATTGAGTCCCAGGTGCATTGGACCCTTCGAAATTATAGAAAAAATTGGGGTTGTAGCATAACTTTTTCCAATGCCGCCAAGTCTTTCCAAAGTTCACGATGTGTTCCACGTATCACTATTGAGAAAATACATGCCTGACCCAATGCATGTACTCACTTATGAGTAATTATAACTGGAACCCAAACTGTATTATTGAGAAGAGCCCATCAGGATTCTCTATACCAGAGAAAACGTGCTGAGAAATCAGACGACTCATATGGTAAAAGTTCTATGGAGAAACCATAAGATGGAAGAGGCAACGTGGGAACCCGAGGAACTTATGATAAAGAACCAACCAAGTAATTTTATGCATTAATATTCTAGAAATTTCAACGAAGAAATTATTTGAAGTAGGGTGGAATCTTACAGCCCAAGCTTTCACAGTATGCTTCTCTTGGAATAGTATAATAGCATGGGTTGTACAGAACTTCGAGTTCTAATACACACCACAACCAATCAATCTACCTGTTATGAATAGTAATACCTACATTTTGAAATTTTATAAATTTTATATCTCAAAATGGACTTCATTTTTTGATTCGTAATATCAAATTTAGACTAGGGTGAAATTTTGGTACTTTTCGGATAACTTTTATATTTTGATGAATAGTGAAACTTAATGAATTTTAGTTAAAAACAACTTTTTTAATAAAAATAATTAATAGTGATAAATTATAAATTTTTATATTTTTAAAGTATATTTAGAATATATTTTTACCATTTAATACAATTTGTCTCATTGGACATAATTTCACAATTAAACCAGACAAAAACAATTGTCAATCTTTTGATAGTCATTATATCTTAAAACCACGCTTTTTGTTTTGAAAGCAGGAATTAATATTAAATTAATTTATGCCACTTTTGTGTTTTGAATTTGGAGAAATGGATTCTATATTTGTAATCATGATGTCCATTTTGTGTAAATAGGTAACTTTTATTTTTAGACTATTTGAATAATTACTTTGGTAAATATTTTATTTATCATTGTTAAAGGGTAAATCCGTTAAATAAGGGTAAAAAATAATATTATAATAATAATAAATTACCCTGAAACGTTTCCTAACCTTTTTGGTGGATACATGTCCGACCATGGGAATCTTTGGGTCGATTTTGGAACCCCATGGAGCCACTTGTAGGTGATAGGGACACTTTATATTAATTAAGTTAAAAAATATACAAAAATGACCTAAGCTTATATCATTTAGAAAACCAATTTTTACATAGGGTTATATATGTTATATGTTCAATGATAAATATTTATTAGAAAGATAAAAAAAATTTCCTACATAATTTTATTTTATTTATAATTTTTAGACATTTGAAATGTAAAAATATATATGACACAATAATGATGATGTATTTTCCATTTTAATGAAATAATAAAATAATTGATATTATTAATGTTAAAAGAAATATTATTTGAATTTTTTGATCACCTACACGAATTTTATTGTTTAATATGACATGTTATGATTTCTTAAATTAATTTGTTTCTAATTAATAAAGTTTTTACGAGTATAAAAAAATCAAATATTGGGTAGTGTCAAAATTGACATAAATGAGTTTATAAAAAATATATTATATTATTAATTTATTTTCTATTCCTAAAAATATAACGATCTGAAAATTGACTTATATAATTATTGGTGTATCATTAATGGATCACTTTGGAGTCGGTTGGATGAATATAGTAAGTTTATTAATTATATAATTTAAAAATACAAAGTGACATGGTAAGTGTCAAACTAATTAACTAAGAGTTAAAACTAAAATATAAGGTTAATATAATGACCCAAAACATTCTAAAATCTATGTAATGAAAGGATTTAGACCAATACCCACCTTATACTTTGAATAATCCACTTTGTATCCATTAGAAACCGAATATGATTTTATTATAAAATAATACTTTAAGTTTTTTCTAAAGAGTCCCTCACCCCTCTTATAAAAGGGAACTCCCACTTCTCATTAATTCACACCTTCAAATCCATTTTTCTCGGCCATAATCTGCCAAAATATCCTCCCAACATCCCTCAAATCCTCCTAGAGGCCTTAGTTTGATCAAAATGCCATCTTAAGCAGCCGTTTTGATCAATTCAAACGGAAGAACCCGAAGAAGAGGTAACATCTTCACCACCCTCTTTAAAGTTTATTTCTCCTTCAACTTATTCTTTCATTGTTATTTACATTATAAAATAATAACTCCAGAATATTTTATATAATGTGATGTTATTATAATTATGGAACAAACAAATTCATTATTCTATCCATCCCTTGAATGACATGTCACCATACGTGCGTACGTACGACCTACCATCTCCACATTGTGGTGTAATTGATATTCAATATATTATTATTTAGATGGTTATAATAATGATGTATAATTCATGTAAATAATAAATATAGCATGATAATGATTCTATCTATATGGTATACCATCCAATTATATATTATTTTAAAATAAAAAGAATGATATTATCACTTGTGCGTACGTACTGACTTCGGTCTCCACGAACACGATGAGATTCATTCCCCATCATATCCATGCAATTATAATTCTCATTTGATGAATAAAAATAATGTTTAAGGACATGATATCATTATGTATATGAATAATATACAACCTATCCATAACATACATGGCTTATGTAACAGAACATATAAAAGAAAACGAGAATGTTAACACCCTAAACAATGATAATACTAAGATATTATCAACAAAGCAATGTTAAATGATCATATATGATATCATATTAATATATATGATTCTTTTATAATTTAATAACAATCATTTCACCATTATACAAGAGGTTAACTAATCCTGCACCAATGGAGTTGTACAAGGTAAGGGTTTCATTCACAATCTCTTCATTATCTGAGGTTGTTTATACATAATTATCTACTGGGACCTCTTTATCATACACATCCATGTTTCTTAAAAAGGTAATTCAAAAAAATTATTACTATTTTATAGAATATGGGTTAAAGACATTTATACCCTTGTTTTACTTTTTATAAGATTTCATGAAAGAATCTTTCCGTAGTTTTCCAATCAAGGTCCTTTTTGACCTTTTTGACAAAATTAAGGTAAGAATGTATTTTTTTAACTTATACAACATATGCAGAGATTTTACACATTTATAAAATCTTCAAAGCTTCCCTAATAAGCTTATAATAATATTTTCAATGTAAATGTTTTATTTTATAATTATTTGATTTTAAATGATTTCAAAATATAGATATTTCTCTCAAATAGTTTTGATTTCATATATGTCAACATCCTTTGATGGATTTTAACCATATTTGAAGATGATTTATTATAGAAAACCTCCATTGAAGGTTTTGGGATATATTTGAATATGGATGTGTTATTTTTATACCATTCAAGGTTTAAGGAGAAAGTATCGACATTTCATATTCTAGTTTTATTACTAATGTTCATGTTATGTTTAAACATGTTCATATCAAGAATGCATTGGACTTAATAAGTGACGGGTGGAGCCCGCTATAGCTCCTCGATGCATTGGTAGGTCTCATGAGACAAACTATTGTGTTGACACGAGGCCATGACAAAATTTTATTTGTAGTCTTGGCACGAGGCCTTGGCTATGTGGTTATGATAGTCTGACATTATTCATTCTGTCATTATGAAAGTGGTTATTGATATTGCATGTGATTATACGACTAGTAGAATATACATGTTAATAAGTAAATGGAATTATTTTATTTTATCATTTCCATATTATACTGGCGATCATGTTTAATAAGCTTTTGTTTTAGTTATACATTGCCAAAAATGTTTATGTTTATTTATGACAGTTTCTGCTATATTTGTATCCTTACTAGGAATCTGAGCTCACCCCTTTCAATGTATTATTTTTCCCAGGATGTGAAGAAGTATTTATTGAATGACCTGTAGGGATAGTATGTGGGGATATGAGTGTGGAATATGGAGACTATGTTGTTGTAGTTTTCATTTTTATGATGCAATGTAAGACTTATGAATATATCTAGTGATTCCAAGGCTAATAAACTAATACTCATTTCAAGATTTGATCTTTCTTGTGATCATGCCAATGTTATGTAATAATGCACTGACTCTAGGTAACTGTGGTCAGGGCGTTACATACCCTATCGAAGTGTGCAGGGTTGTTGAGATCAACATGATGCAACTCAGTAAGGAGAACATGTGGCCACCTCTACTATAAAAATATAGGATGGATGTGATCATATTTAAGATTACCATAGTATGTAAAACATATTGCAAGACTCTCAGCAAGGAGATCATTAATGATCCATTTGTATTCAAGAATCTGCTGGTTCAAGGCAGCCATGGTGGGGTCAACCTCCGTCTTCTACACAGAACCAGACATGTTGGAAGGCATATAACCCACAGTTGATCCTTTGACCATGCTAGGGTCTTGACCTAAGGAAAATGAATCATAAGGCTCTACAAGGAAAATTAATATCCTTTTATTATGTGCCACAACACCTAGGAGGTCTAGAAGATGATTTTATGCCCCTAGGGGAAGGTAATCATCATTAAACCACACATTGATGTATTTCTCATTATGTGTTCCATGGTCATCCATATTGACCAGGATTATGCCTGGAGGCATATCGTTAATTTAAATAGGTAGGTACTCTTATCACATGATCAGGATGAAGTGGAGAGAATTATAATAACCCCATCACTGAAACAACCTGGATGAGACATTCTGGAATGTACAACATTAGAACCATGATTGGCCAGAATGTCATGGATAACTTGTTTGTTGTAAGAATGTCCCATAAAAATATTCACTCAGAACTGGGTTCCACATCATGGTTGCCTTATTATTCATCTAGTACATCTAAGGATCCAAAAATTGCATAGATACACGCCATTTTGGTGGTGAACTGGTCAGTGTAGATAATTTTCCATGACCTAATAATATTCTATAGACTAGGTCATATCCAAAGGATTGTGCCGACCACAAAATTATGTCCATATAGGAATGTGTTTTGACCACCGCTTCATGTTTGAAGATCATAGTTATTGGTGGTAGATCTATCCATTGATAAACATATACCATTACCTAGAAACAATCTTTGTGATCTTGTGTCTAGGAGGATAAATATTTGAGTGATGATATAGAGTATTGAATGACAAGACCCTGGAAGGGAACTAAATCTTCTTCCTCGTTATTGTACATTCGTAGGGATTTGGGGATCCAATTAATCTCCCATATAGAGAGGAATAAGATCACATGGCTAGATACTACAATAGACCCTAATGTAGAGGATTGGGGTGAAGGATCCATCATTAAGTCATACTCTGCTTCATGATCTGAAAAGAATAATCTGTTGATGATCATCTGGAGCTTCTCAGAGTTCTTCCTCTAGTGGATAAGGATAAACATTATGACATGAGATAGCTCTTCAGGTTAGGGTAATTTTTAGACACGATATGACTTCTATGATAGGTTGGTGGTGGATCGGGGTGACCCTATTCTATAGTGAGAAGGGGTTCAAGGATCACCCAAGAATTTGTAAAACAAAACCCACAAATGACCTCTGTGTCTTTTTTCTAATGAGCGGGGATAACCTCTATGGTGTAAAGTGATAGAGCAGAGGGAACCTCCACTAGAGATGGCTATAACATGGCGAGTAACTCCATGATGATGGGTGATGGGGAATTAGGGAACTTCTCTCATGTTTTTAGTTCTATAGGTATGAATTATACTATGTATAGTTATGATTTGAGGAGGGCCCTCACATTTATAACCTAATATAAAGGGGATAACATCCAACCCTTAGATTATGGCCACAGAGAGAACCTCCATAATGATTGTGGGAGTGGGAGGAACTTCTTTCTTACTCACTATGGTTCAATTTAGGACCTCCTTACATAATATCATCATCATGGGTCATCCCACGATAGATATTGTTCATCCTAGTGATCAGAAGTGTTCAGCTAGCCTGATCATGTGGTGGGTCGGGTCTTGATCTCGATTGGGTGTAGACATTCCCCGACTAAATGATAATAAGGAATTAATTGTATACATCAATAGTGGAATGATCCACTGAATCTTTAGAAGATGAATACCCCTTTTGGGTTTCTTTCGGAGCCTATGACCGATGTTGACGCAAGGTCATCTGGATCAAATATAGTCCACTGTAGAGTAGACCTCCTCTTCCTTGGCTTTATGGGCTAAACATTGGTGGCACTAACGAGGAAAGGTTCGAGCCCTCCACAATGGCACTTAGGAATTATTCATTATTGTATTGACTATAATACCCTTAACTCATTGGCATTGGGGAATGAGTTATCGGACTGTTATGGTAAGAGGCTCATGAAATGGTTAGATGTTGGAGTGGGGAGCAATGTCTCCCTATACGGACCTTGGGGGTAGTAGTGATTGTGAGGAACAAGAGCCTCCAAATCCTAGTGTTCCATATCCCTTGCTGGAATTACCCCCCTCATATTCGTATCATCGAAAAAGAATGACAATATCCCTCGTTTTAGCAATTTCATATGGTGAGATAGGGTGTGGGAACCTAGTAGCTGTTGTAGTGGATGATTCTATGGAAGAGCTGGAGCTATATACAAATGTGACAGTATCGTTCCTCCTACACAGTATCTATGGGAAGTGGGATGATTTGTTTCATAACGATTTAGATAATTCCTTTCAATGATTGATGATTCCTCTTTATTCTTAGATATAAGGAATGAAATTACAAATTCCCTACTTCCATTAATCATTTCACGGTTGGAGAGAAAGATCAACGCTAACAGTTCCATAGGCATGAATTCCCAACAATACAATTCCTAGAATTATAGTGTGTTTCACATTAAGTGCAATATTTTCATGGGAAGACCATGTACTAGATATATAAATCTATCGACGCACTCATCATTCGATTCCTAGAGCACTATTAATCCCCATGATTATTGGAGAAAATATTCACATTGGGTTCACCAATTTTTTGGGTGAAGTGGCGTGGAATCTGAGTACATATACTGATCTGATTACCAATATAGAAGATATTCATGGATGAAGGAGAAAAGTTTCATGTTTTTTTCATCATTTTTGTTTCCAAATTTTTTTATTTTTTCATGCCCCCTAATGTTTTTTGATGCTGATTGGTTGCAACACTTCATATTTTTATTCCCTCTTCCAATGGAGGGATTCATTCTTCACTTCTTTAGAGATGTTTACTCATTTATCAAATTGGGATGATCAGTTGTCTGTCTTTCATTCAATGGATTTCTATTTGGAATTAAACAACTATTCAAGGTCTCCATTAGAGATTAAGTTGTTTTTCATGAAACATATTCAGGGTTCCAGGTATTTTTGAATGATAGTAAATTGCACTCCTTCTATTAGGACATTCCAAAGGATCAATTCAGGGATAAATCCTTCAGTCCGGAGTGTATTCACAAGGGGTATAGATGGAATGCCTTGATGTTGGAACATTAGAACACTTGTATTCTTCATTGTTAGAGGTCTTCTGAGGGATGATAAAACCCCAGGAGTTAAATTGTGAATTGATAGAATATTTGAATGTTGAAGCAACAGAACATCTATATAATTCCTCGCCAAAGGGATTCTCAAGGTTGAGGAAACCTGAGGATTCCCATGTTGATCAAGGGGTATCTTATGTTAGAGACATGTATCCAAGGTTTTCCTCGATTTCCTATGTTTAACATGGGCCATACCACAAGTTGAATGTCTAATAGAGAAAAATTATAATGATTAGAAATATAATGAATGTGGATCATGTAGGAAATCCTTAAGAGGGAGATATTTGAAGGATTACTAAATGGATAGATCAAAATGCCTAATGAATGTGAACCTCATATTGGATTTTCCCATAAAAGTAGGGTATTACACGGTGGGGGATGAACTGGAAAACACTGATGGATGGTTAGAGAGGTGGAACCCAAAGAGGGGGACACATTGGTTTAATGCATTCTTGGATTGAATCTCTAGGAGGCTTCCTATGTACCCTGTGTTAAAGACATGGATCTATATTCACATAGTATGAATGTTTGATTTGATTCATACACATGGATAGTTTCCCTTTATATATGGATCAATTTTGTTCGGAAAAATATGAATAATGATGGGATTATTAATGGTTTTCTAATCAGTTGATAATATAAGTAGCGAGGAAAAGACTCTCATAGTCTCACCGGGAGGTAACATTAACGATAGATATGAATGAAGTGACAATGAAATTAATGGAATATAGATGGTTATGCGATTGAACCTTAGGTATGTTTCCTACTTATATCAATGGATGGGAATAAATGTACATGTAGTTCTAGGAGTGGTGTGGTGGGACACCTAAGATGGTGGCCAATGAGAATGAATGAAAAGATGAGGAACTTAAGGATGAGAAACCTGTGGTTTGGGACATGATACAATCGATACATTAGGACCTAGGTGAATGATCTAATTGGGAATGGGTGATGGGTTTGATACTCAGGGAGGATTACTATGTACCCTAGAAGCTGGGGATAATATTTAACATAGATCGTGATGGAGGTATATAATCGAGATGTATATAATGGAAAATGACCTGGAGATATCCAAGGGGCTTATGCATGGTTAAAATCCATTCTAAAGAAGATCAATCTTGGATTGTGGACTGTGGTTATGTGTGTGGGGATTGATCATGGTTAGCTTCTCGAGCTGAAAGATCAGAACACCATAGGGGTGTATCTAGGAGATTATTCCTATAAACGAAGTATTTCACATCCAGAGGGTTCATCCATAGGAGGGAAACCATGAGTTTACCATTGGTTAGGATTGAACATCTTAGTGGATTATTACATAACAAAATGGAATCATAATATACACTGTTCAAAGTGTGCAGTTTAACATCATGAAGAATGACTGAACAAATGATAAATAGGCACAATAAATTGATTTTGGGGAGTGGTGGGATATATCTTCAAAGAGGGATTGTAAATAACCTATTTAGAGGATGGAGATCATGGTCCACAAAGTTTGGTGGATACAGTTTACCACCATGCCTGGTTAGCAGACTATAGTCATGCTAGGGATTATATTTGTTTAGTGGTCTAATTAAGATGTCCTGGTGAAAGGTACTCTATTACCATGTGATTCATGATTGGAAGGAGAAAAAAGAGGTAATAGTAGACCTGATGATGTAGTCACAAATGGTGCAGTGAATAGGGATTGTATGTGGATTACGCTTGGATAATGACTTAAGAATATAGAAATTGGGACATACTCTAGAAGGGTTGCCTAAATAAAGAGTTTGGAGATTACGTGAAGAGTTTCCAAGGCACACATGGAAGTAAAACCCAAAGTTATACAAAGAGAGTTCATTGTGAATAAAAAAACAAAAAGGTCTAGTACTTATCTCCACCCTGATCCCCGGTGTATTGTCACTCGTAAGAATACATATATTTTAATGTATTGTGTTAAAAATGTTGGTGCTTGAATTTTTAACATCATGTAGCTCAGAAAACACGGACTCATTTATCATCCCATTGACTTAAATAAATTGTAGCAACACAAACTTGTGAAAGGTAAGGAACAAGCAATGCTCAATGGGAGTGAGTAGGAGGAGTGGTCAATTATTAGGTCCATGTTAGTATAGATATGTAAAGAATCAATAATTTTTTGTGTACCAATGAGAAGATGACTAATGTAGGACAATGAAACATGAAGCACCACACAAGGAACCATGATGTCACATCATACACTCCTTGATGTCCACATTATAATGGAGTGTATAAATACAGTAGGATAAAAAAAAGACACTTCATGACAAAAAGGAGCTTCGTGAAGAAAGGGATCCACACGAAGGGAAGAATCTTAATTATAGAAGGGTTCTTCATGAAGAAAAAAATAATCAAAGCGCATTGAATTACAATAGCATTGATCTCATTATTTGGATAGTTCACTATGAAGGAATATTTATTCGCAGAGCTTCGGGAAACCCTAAGGGGATACCTCCTTCACAAAGGGTGGAGGCCATCATGAAGGGGATCCTTACCATATGAAGGGGCCAATAATAACAATGGTGGGGATAGAACATTATTATAAAGTACCTTGGTTGATCCATTTTCAGGTTCTTGATACACATCATGAAATGAGATCTCAATAGGTGAAAGGATATGGTAATAACTGTTATGTGGGGGGTGATCTAGCTATTGATAGGAAACGAGGGTTCTTGGTACTCATAGGTAGTGCTTCGATGAAAAAAAGGGGGTGATACAGTGGTAATGTTATGTCGTGAATCCAAATAGTTCCATAAGAATTTGACGGACTCATGGATGTATCACCAAATACTTTTTTAGTTACAGTGGTGCTCGTTGAATTCGCACGGACATCGTCAGAGTCACTCGTGGTTATGTGAAAAAGGAATATCCATTATAGAGCATCACAAAATAGACTCATTTAATGAATTTGGGGCCTTTATGTAATGTATTATCTTCTAAAATCCTTGTATTTGTGTATTCCTTCTCTCAAATATTTTTTGGTTCCATCAAAGTTGTTTGTAGAAAATATTGGTTGCCTGGAATGATGAAAGAAGATGCATGTTTCATGGCATGATGTCAAACTATTGGGTTGGTAAAGGCCGAGAATTAGTGTCTTGGTGGGTTTTTATAGCCATTACCAATACAATAAAAGAAGTAGTATTATGTTACCAAGGATTTCATTATATGAATTCTAATGATGTCTCAGATGAATTATGTCATATGGGTAATTTTGGATCAGTTGGGTAATGTGCAACATTTACTATTGATATGAGGGAATTTACGATGGATTATTTGGGTTGTATGTTCATGAAATATTATATTTCTAAAGGGTACCATAGATTATTATTTCATATAATGGTATATTTATTTACTCATTCTTCTAGAAAGGGTTGTAGAGGGATCTTTGTAACCTGGTGTTTTGATTACATATTTTCATCCACATAGTGATGGGACATCAGAATGTTATATTATGGTTGTAGAGGACATGTTGGGGGAATGTTTCCTAGAATTTCATGGATATTTGGCGAGTCACATGGTTCTTTTTTATTTAAAATAAATAAAAGTAACCAATTTAATTATCAAATGGAAGTATATGATTTGATGTATGGTAGTCCATGTAGATGAAGAATTACTGGATGAAAGATAGTGAATCAGAGTTATTGGGGATGATTCTTAAGAATATGGAATTAGTGTAGGTTCAATTAATTTGAAAACAGATGGCTATGTATTGGAGTATGAAGAGGTCATATGAAGATTAAAATTCTCAAAATCATTAGTTTAATGGCGGTTATTGGGTGTTTCTCCATCTATAAATAAGGTTCGGTCAACATCATATTTAAAATCAGTGTAAGTTAGAACACATGTACATGGGTCGGTTTATGATTATGGAGAGGATTAGATAGATTGTGTACCAATTGTCTCTTCCACAACATTATTGTGTTATTCGTGTTTTAAATCATGTTTTAGAACTATAAAAGTATGACCCAAACATTATCATTAGGTTTATTTTAATGATTTTGAGTGTGAGGTAGATGAATTGTTAAGGGAAATCTTCTTCATATTGTAGATCATAGTGATAATGTATTGATTTGTAAGATTGTGTCGGTTTTATCAGTGTTATGGCATCATGGCATTCATTAGTAGGAAACATGTTTAAGGGAGACAGATATGAAGGCCTAGTGGCCTGATATTGTTACCATATAAGATTAGTGATGCTAGGGAAGACATCTCAATGGAAAGACATTAGGTATTGAAGTTGTTTTAAAATACCAACAATCCATTAAGGTATATACTTGTTTCAATTTTGGTTAAAATATATTAAATTGGTTAATGAAATGTTTAATGATACTATGTGGTTACTTGGTGGTGTCTTTCTAGTTCAGGATGAAAAATATTGGGAAAGGATACCACTAATGGAGGTTTCACGGTTGGCACATGGTTACTACTAATTGTGATCCGAAACCATGCACCATGGAGAGGGATTGTGCATGATTTTTAAAACTGTGCATGGGGAGTAACATGGCTTCCACAAGGAAGCAGTGTGACATAGTCTTCTCTTGGATAGAGGGAGTAACATGGCTTCCACAAGGTTTGTCAAGTGGTGTGTCCAAATCATACACACAATTAAAAGTTAAAATGTCCAATTTTTTCCACATAGTTATTAAGGGTTATATGCCTATTTAATTCCCCATTCTTCCCAAGAAGCCTAGGTGACTAAAAAACTATCCCAAACTTCTAGGAGAATAATATCACTCAATTATATCCATTTAGAGAGTAGTTGGGTGGAGATTCTTGATTTGGGTTATTCAATCTCTCTTATTTCCTATATTATATATAATAAGGATTTTATTATCATTATTATACATTAAATGACCTAAAATAAATTTTACAACAGATTATATGTTGTGTATTTTAAGGTGATATGACTCTAAATCATGGGATTGGATTAACCGAGTGTTCCTCAGCTTACTTGATATAGGTGGTCTAAAAACTATATTCCCTAATCGTAGTTTTAGTAATGTTTACGTGAATTTGATATTTCTATAATTAATATTCAAATTTCATTTGATGGAATGAAATGGTAAATTGGATAAATAAATTAAAATTTTAACCCCTCATGATCTTTATGGGATGTTATATGGACGAGTGAGACAATTCATAAGTCCACCAATGTGGTGTTCCATACCATGAATATGTAAATTTAATAATTAAATTTATGGGTTATTGGATCAAATCAATGATATGTTTTTTTAACATAGAATAAGTGGTTGTTTAGTCATTAATAGATGTGTTATATTGGTTATATAATTTAAAATGAAAATGTGTTCAACAGTTAATGAAACATTTTCACTTGATTAACTGGTATTCATGGTGTATATGACATAGGCTCTACTTCCAAAGGTGGGGATAGACTAAGGCCCATTTACCCCCCTATATTGTATGGGTTAGGGTGTCTAATTGAGGCTATATTCCCCTAACAAATTCATGTGAAATAATTACATGCACCAAGTCTCGAAGGTAATATTATAAATTGATATATTGTGTTGTAAAATGAGTGTCCCTATAAATAAGAGAACCTAAACACCCTTATGTGTTATTTTGTTGTTCAGAATAATAAAAAGTTAATTTGATGAATATGGATAGAATTTGGAACCAAAGGTGAAAGTGGTTTATATAAATATTATTAAAAGATAGAACCTAATCTATCTTTTTCCCCTTATTAACTTTTTCATCTCTTCATATACATATTTTTAGTTCGAATATTTTAATGACGCAGTTGGTGGGGGAATACTGAGTTGTTTTCACACAATTCTCAAGCCTCCTTTTTGTACCTTAGAAGACTTCATGTTTTTAGGTCAGTAAAACGGATAATGACCTGTGCTAGATTGTTTATTTAGGATTGGTGTATGCCTAGATGAGGGTACCCAAGTTGGTGTTGGGACCCATTTTTTGGATTCATCATGTTGTAAATACTTTTTTGGTTTTCCAATAAACTTGGAACACTTGGAGTTTGTACCTGAAATGGATCATATTGATAATATATTAATAACCCCATTACGAAACGAAAAAATTAAAAAGTTGATGTATACAATGAATTTAAAACCACCCTCTCTTTATGGATAAGGTATCTGAACCAATCCCATATCTCTTATTTTCATGGATTAGTGATTTAAAATAGGGAAATGTTATTAATATAAATTTATACATTAGTATGTTATTAACCATTTTATGAATGTAAATATATTTATAGGGTGTTTTTAAAGTGGGTAGAGGATGATTCTTATAGGACTCTATTGTCACCTTATGAGAAATGAATTTTTTTTGGTTCTGGGGGGAGTATGGTCGCAAGGTTAAATCTTAAAAGAATTTATGGAAGGGAACACCAGGAGTGGAGCCTACGGATTAATTTGACTCAACATGGTGAAACTTACTAGGTCCATACATAGTAAGGATTGATAGAATGGGAGGTCTTTGGCGATTCTATGGGTGGTGGTTCATGGTCGATCATAGTTGGTGGAGCGATTTGTCTAGTTAATTCCGTTAACGAATGAGACCTCCTCCTTCTAACAAGATATTTGGGTGTACATGTTAAACATGAATGAAATATTTTAGAGTTTAGTTGATTGTTTTCATGAAATTGTTTTCAGGTAGTTTGATATTGATTTTTTATGAATGTTAAAAGTGAATGAAAAGTCTCATGTGTTTCTAAGAAAATTTTCCAATGTGTTGTAAGGAGTGTTTCTTAAATAACTACCTATGAAAATCATTGTATTATTGTTCAATGATTATTTTTTCTTACACGGAGTTAAATCATGTAGTCTTATAAATATTGAGGATGTAATCCATTTCATCAGTATAAAATATTCATGTATTTATTTTCCTCAGTTGAAACAAACACGAAAAGGGTTGATTTTTGTGAAAGAGATGATTAGATACATTTTAAGAAGAATATGATCAAAGAAGGTTTCCGCAATGAGTTTTGTATTTTTATATATCATAAATCACCTAGAATTTGTTTTATATCATTTATAGGTGATAATTTTTGTTATATTATCTAGAAAACATTGTATAGAGTCCCATGAAATGAGTTCATTTAATAAATGTAACTATCCTAATGCGATCGACTAGTTTTTTAGTGATAATAGTTTATCCATTTTTTTCACTCATGTCTTCTTAAATAGATCATTCGTCAAATTCAAACCATTTGTTTCATTTCTATTCTTATAGAACCTAAAATCATGTGTACTGAATGAAATCATGATTCTATCTTGAGTTGAAATGTTGAGAATTATGTTCATGTGTACAATGTTTATTCTATGAGAATCTTTGGAGTTCACTGGATAGATGTTTTTTTTTCAAAGTTGTAGTTGTTGAAAAATTATAAAAAAAGTTATGTAAAATATCCTAGACTGAGTTTTCGAATTTTATCCTTTTTTATGAATTTTTAGCAGTTTGATGATTATAAAGTCCTTCAATCTGAGGAAGTGCAGTGAAGTTTGAAATAGTGGTATCCATGATATTTCATTAAAATGATAACATTAGGTGTAATTTTATATAGTCATACAAAAATTTTAAATGGTTTTATAATGGATAAAATCCAGTTTTAAAGAATTTGGTGAGGAGTATCCACACTCATGAATGATTAATTTCATTGGATTGAGTGAACTAGATGGACCATTCATAATGTTATCAAGAAAAATATTATTATAATATGTGATGTGAAAATTCTCAAAATAATCACGAAATTTTTTTGAGTAATCTGATAGAAATCAACATTTTTGTTGTTAGAAAGAGGTAAATATAGGAGGTTCATTAGTTAGAGGTTGGAAAATAAATTCAATGGTTAATTTTTTTTCAATTCATCATATTCACGAATTGTTTAGAAAAATACTTCTAAGACGATCGATTTAGGTTGTGCAGAAACATCGATTGGAGTTTCCTCTAATGGAATAATTTTATAGACATATACTTAAATAAAGCATCCCAAGGGATTTTTAAAATCTTCGTTAAGATATTAATGGGTTGACGAATAGTCGATCATTTAATATTAAAATTATAATGGTGTGAATTTATATTATTCTATACATGTTATTAGAAAGGTTTAATAATGTTCACTGATGTAGGGAATTAAAGAAAGACCCTACCTTTTTGGAAGAATGAATTTAGATAAAATAAATTTTTTTCAGGGCCAGAATTCAATGTTTTGAGAAATAATATTGATTTTTTTTTCATTCATTTCAATGAAATGTCATTGTATCTCTTACTATATAAAAGGGGTTATGTACTAAGGAATTCTTTTGATTAATATTGGTAGTTGGGAGATGTTTTCTAGAAGGGGAATGTCGATCAAATGATGATATTGAAGTGTAATCAGTAAAAGAAATTATTACCAGCAACTAGTATCAGAAAAAATGTGTGTGTATAAGTTATGATAATATCATGTTAAAGAGGATGTTGGTTAATATAACGGTAGGTAATCAGTTAAATAGAAGAAATCCACTAGAAGGAAATAATTGGATAAATAAGGTAGAATAAAAAGTTTTATCAAAAAATGTATACCATATGGAGGAAAACTCACATGGATATTTTTCTAAAAATATATATGAATATTCCTTTTCTATATATTTTCAAATAGTTTGAATATGTACTGGAAAGAATATTAATTGTTGTGAAGGATCATGTATCATAGTGACAACATACTATAACTTCATAATGAATGTTTTAATAATTTTTATAATAATATTTCCATATCATTTAGTTGTATGAGGATCAAATAAACTATAAATTAACTATAATTTTATACAGTTTAAAGGATGTCCCCTTCACGAGGTTAATGTTTTTGTGGTTTTTTTGGTTGTTGATTACTTCCAAACCATGAGTTGTACTAACCACTCTGATTGAATGGTGATCATTGTTAATACCTATGTTTTTATGGTTATGATGTTTTGATTATTTTTCATCAGATTAATTTCTCACTAAAAGGAGTAGAAGTTTATTTAATATGAAATATAACATCCCAATACAAATCCTAGATTCACCCCTCCACCTCTTGTTGATCACGTATATCTTGAATGTTCTTTTCAATGTAGTTCCAATATCCTAAGGATTGGCGATAATTCATATGTAATGTTATAAAATTTTTGGAATCATTATATATATATTAACTAGTGTGTCGCCATTTGAGTGTTAATGATATAGTTAATTTTTAAGAAGAATATATGACTGAACTGTGGCTTTTTAACATGGATATTCAAATGGTTTTGGGATTGGTATGTTATATTCAATATATTATTAGTGTGTAGACATACATGGGTATATGATTATATGAATGGATAAATATTTTAAAATAAATATTAGATACTTGATGTACCCTAAGAGAGTATGGTAGATGTCCTATTAGATTTCATGCCTCAAACGATGAATGCAATATGAATAATCCCACCCACATTAAAAAGTTAGTGATAATTAATATTATAGGGAGGTAATTATTTTTATGGAGAGATAAGATAAAGCCCTGAGAATATAGTTCATTATTTCCTTTAAATATGTCATTCTATTTAATAGTTTTCCCCACATGTGACACTGATCATAAATAAAACTGTGATGAATTTAGATAATGTATAAATATTAAATTATTCTATTAAACATAGAAATTTAGTTTTTATAAATAATTATTAATAAATTTTTTTTGAAAAATATATTTAAAAATATGTGATATATTAAATATGAATGAAATAAAATTGGTTATCATAAAATGATTAATGATATTATTTAATTTATTTAGAAAATAATTTTTCTAATTAATTTCATTTTTTGGTGATATTAATTTCTATTTTATGAATCTTGTGATTATTTATCTTACAATATATTTGAAATGAACAATAGTATAATAGTTATATAAGAGGTAAATAAAATAAAATAATAATTTGTATAGTTAATATTCTAAAGAATAGTTTTATTATATTTTTTTCATTACATGCCAGTGTTTTTTTAAAGCTAAATTTCTAATATTTAAAATTTCAATTAGAAAATTAGAAAATTAATTTTAGAACCATCAAAGTAATAATTTTTTATGATTAAATTTTGAGATTTTTATAAAAATTGTGAATTTTTTCTTTGAATTTTAAGATTAATTTTCCCTATAAATATTGATTTTCTTTAAAATAGGTCTGAGTATGGAACTATTACTTAAAAATAAAATTTAAAAAATAGAAGATGGGTGGGGTCATAAAAACAATATTTCCCCCATATAAGAACACTGAAAGAAAATGAAACATTAATGTTAATAATGAATATGATGGGATGCAACATAATCATCATGCCTAAATGATTTATAGTCCATGGTTCCATGAGACCCGATAACCTTGGTTGTATTTAAGTATGAGTAGTCTTTCTTATGATTTTTTCCTAAGATGAACTGTGTAACACCACAAGATATTATGAGATAGACTCTTTTTAATTTCTTTTATATATTTGGTTTTATGATACAACAATATTAGCATGCACTATACACAAAATCATATTATCCTACAATATATGAAACACTTTTCTTGTTTTTCATCTTCACACAATTTCATGTTCATTTGATAAATTCTATTTCACACCACAATGAGTATATATTTTGTTCAATGTATAAAAGATCTATGTTCATATTATGTTATAAAGAACATTAAATTATTCTTTCAATAGACTCAGAACAGACTTGCCTTCCGTTACAGGCATTCATGACCATCCTCGATAGCTAACGTTGTACGCAATATTGAGTTTTCTATACGACAATATATTATTAAAATATTATTATTTAATAGGATATAAATTATATTTTATGAAAAATACTTACCAAAATTTTAAATTTATATAACATTTTCATTCAACATATATACTTTATAGAACATGATATAATGAAAATATAATTTTTTTCGATAAAATAAGTATTTGAAAAAAAATTATTATTTTTCCTTTTGATGGCGCACCAAATGAAAATCTATTTTTTAACACATTATATATTATATTTTGAAAAAATAAAAATCTTCTTTTTTATGTTGTATATCATGTTATATTTTGGTTGAGTTTTTGGTATTTTTCTACTAAAATTCATATTTTTATGAATATTGAAAATACTACATTTTAATTTAAAACTGCCTTTCCATCTAATGCATTCAGATAATTATATTATATTATTAATAATTTTAAAGTGTAATTTAGTTATAATTTATCATTTAATACAATAGTGGACATTATATGTAATTTCATATTTAAATTATAATTAAACACATGTAATTATTTTGATTGTTTTTATTTCTTAAAATGTGAATTTCTAGTTTTGAAAACAAACGTTAATTTTTAATTAATTACTAAAACATTTATGTTTTCAATTTTTTAATAATGGATTCCATATTTCGAATCAATTGGTCCAAATGATGTTAATAGGTTATTTTTAATTTTTGGATATTATGAATATTAACAAAAACAATGTTTATTTACCATTTTTAAAGGTATATTTGGTAAAATAGGGTACCAAATATTATGATAAATACAATAAAATAGTACATACACCTGAAAAAAAAATTGGTTGAATTAATGTCTACTGATACCACTTAAGGGTCACAATTGATTCATTTAATGGTCTTCTTTCAATGAAAGTTATGTAATTATAATTAAAAAACAATGTGGCAACCTGCCACTCTCTAGTCTCTTATAAGTATAACAATTTAAATATAATGATAAACATGATAAAACATCTAACATAAATATTATCTCAAAATATAATTCAATTATATCGATCTTATGAGTTTATTTATATTTTTTATAGATTAAATAATTACCATTAATTATGATATAAATGTGATGTTGAAATTATATAATTGATTGAAATATAAAATATATTTTTTTAAAAATATTAAAATAAATATAAAAAGATATAATTATTGTTATCCAATATTAATCAAGGTGAAAATGACATTTTGGGAGTGTATTAAACATTTTTTTTTCATATTTAGCTTCTTTATTGATATTATTTAAAGTCAAATAAATGAATAGTGTCAAAATTGACACTTGATATTTTATAAAAATATTATATTATTAAATTATTTAATATTCAAAAAATATTTAATAATTACAAAATGTAAATTATATGGCCCAAAATTTCATATATTATCTAATTATAGACAATTTAGAACACATACGTAAATATTTATAACCATTTAATATTTAGATTATTATTACCACAAGGAAAAGTAAATAGATTATATAATGATAAATAAAAATGATAAGGTTAAAAATAAACTCAAAACATGTCTAAACTATATTTTTTTAGATAATTCTGACCAATACACATCTTAACTTAAAAATAATTTTTTTGGGGACCATTATAAACTAAAAATAAATTTTTAATAATTTAATATTTCAAAACATTTCTAAAGATCCCCTCCTCCCTATTATAAAAGGCCACAACCTATACCCAATTACTCACACCATTGAAGACCTATATCTTTAAAAAAATTCCAAGATAAGGTCCCAACATCTATACCTTTCTCCCAGAGGGAACACATTTGAAAAAATCCATCATAGGGAGACATGTTGTTCAATTCAAAAGGAGATACTTGAAAAAGATGTAATTGTTTTAACAACTCATTCAAACATATTTTCTTCTTATACTTCCCCTTATTATGTAGTTGCCATAATAAATTAATAAATCCATTATAATATACCTGATTATATGTTATTATAATTATGATACCCCTTTATACCTCATTTTATCCATCATACAAAGAACAATATCACCATGCATGCGTACATACAGATCACCGTCCCCACGACGCAATGTTATTTTTTATTCAAAAATATGTAATTTGGATGGATAAAATGATGATTATAATGGATTTAAATAATTATTATAAAATAATAATAACTTTTTATAATTAATATACCATTTAATAAACTACCTTTTAACCATTAAGTGAATGCTATCATCGCTAATGTGTCTGTATGACCTACCATCTCAACGACATGATGAGATTTATTATCCACATTAACCATTAATGAATGATTATAAAGTATATATAATAATTACGAATGAAATATATGACATAATAATGATACTATATATTTATATATATATATATATATGTTGTTTACTTGCTTCTAGTCAATTTAAAAAATAATAATAAACATCGTTTATGCGTACATACAACCTACTGTCTCCATGAATGGTGTATTCACTTTAATTTATCTATATATCATATATATTTATATGCTGAATATATATTATTTATAAATCATGTTATAAATTATATAATTAATTAAATCATGTTCTATTTAACAATATCAAGAATAAAAAGCCAGAACACATATGATAAATAAAATGATTATTACACAAATAATTGTTTTAAAATGAAATTGATAAATAAAACAGTAATATATAGTAATAAGTGAATAATTTATGACACCATACATATTATTATTGTTCGGTTACATGTTAATAATATTTTTAAAACCACTATGAGGAGTTTCAAATACATACGAAGCATATCAAGCCTAAGGTAAGGTATAATTTTTCAATCTCTTTATTTTCTATGATTGTTTATTCCAATGTAATTACTAGGGTATATTTATCATTCACGCCCATGTTTACTAAACATATAATATTATTTAAATTATCCTAAACAACTATATAGTGAATATTTCCCATTGGTAAATTTTTCTTAAATTATATGGAAGGAATCGTTCATTTTTTTCCATACAGGGTACTTGCTGAATTTTATTAAAAGTGTATGAGAAGAATGTTTTTTAATGTATAAGACATTAATTTATTGTTACATATTCATAATTCCATATTTAAATGAAGTTTCCTCTATAATTTTTCACGATTATTTTCAACTAAATTCTATTTTTTCTAATTTGTCCAACATAATGAGAAAAGAAAAGGTTTTTTTGAATAAAAGAAGATATTATCCTCAAGAATGAGGTTCAACTATTAAATATAAATTATATTCCATATAAGATAATGCTCTTAAATAGGGTTAGGATTCTATACATATTAGTATAATTATGTGATTGGGTTTATAATGGAATGATATTTTATATGGATTATGTTATGATAGAATGTTGTTTAAAAAACCCATTTTATTTATTGGGATATGCTATGATTAGTGTTTTATGTTTTTGGGGAACATGTAAGAATGATTTCATTATGATATGGGTGGGAACTGTATCTAAATTGAATTTATTGGGTAATGATTTATATCTCATTATATAGAAATTATTAGAATGGAATCTAAATTCTGTTGAGTAATATAGGGCTGGAATGGAATAAAAATTTTGTTCTGTAATACATGGATGGAACGGAAAGTAAAATGTGTTCAATAATGGACTCTTTCTACTATGATGGTATTGGTAGAAATGACATTTATAGTATTGAAATAATAATATGTGATTATTGTTTTCAAAATTCCTTATTTTATTCCAATGCTAGTTTATCATTTTTAAATTTTCTTTTATGATCTATGCCATTTGTACTACCATGTTTTATTTTATGGCTCATGATTTTGATATTTAATCATTATGTTCATGTTTTTACATTCTTATTTTTAAGGAATGATTTATGTTATCCATGGTTAACCTTAATAAACATTTTATCTCACGCTTTCTATGTGTTCTTTTTCCTTATGATATAATTTGTAGTTTTATGTTGCAAAACAAAAGGGGAAGATCGTTATGGGAGACATGGAAGATATTTCAGTATGTTACAAGATTATATTCCATGTTTCCAAAGACAAAAAAATATCACATTCTTTGAGTGTAAATTTTTGAAATTGTATTAATTAATATATAAAAATAAATTTAATTTCCACATATGTCATGCTTCGGTCGTTAGAGTTTGTACTAATGAAATGGTTTAGTCTACCTTTGGAAACCAGTAATCGATAACTTTAGTGAGATACCTAGAGATATTTCTACGGTATGTCTAGGGAAGTCCTTAAGATTATGTATATATATAGGTTATTTTCCTAGAATTATATTAACAATCATTATTTTCCAAGGATTAAAACCATGACGTTATAGATTTATAGTACTCGCCCATGATTTTGTTGTTTCCCTACTATGACTTTTTCCTATCACACTATTGTTTTTTGCTTTTAGACAATGTATAGAATCTGAAGAAACCATTTTAATGATCAATGCACTCAGAAATGAAATGATTTTCCTCTTAAAAAACCAATTGTTAAGGGATATGGAATGTAAAGTCTTATTGATATACTTACACAACCTCAGAATCAATCTAGACTTCCATATGAGAAAATAAGAGAACAACAATATATTGAGTCCTTCATGAGGAAACATCCAAATTATTTTATTTTTTATTCTTATCCACTTGTTGATGAAAAATGTATCAATACCATTGAAATATATATTATTTATCCTCACTATTTGGAATATGAAAAAGTCATTTTTGTTGTTTATCGTTTAGAAGGTGAAGTAGACCATTGTGGGAATCCAATCAAGAATACAATGTAGCAAGATGAAATTGAATCCATGTAATGGGATGATTTTAAAAACATATTTTTCAGTAATAAAATCCATATAATTAGTTGAATAAAGTATAAAAAGTATTTCCTGGAGCTTAAGAAAAAGGATGATGAATCTGTTGGTATATATGGGGAAAATTTTGATACTTGCAAGGAATGATTATGGTTTTATCATAAAACCTAAAAGTTAAGTTGATATATTTATTAGCAGATTAAAACCAAGAATTTGAAGAAAATTAACTATAAGATAATATAGTATCTATGAATAGATTGTTCATTGTGCAATCATGGTATAAATGGATGTCTATTTTATATATAAATTTCATGGATGTGACATGAAAAAAATATGGAATTAAAGGGAAAATATCAAAATAATGTTGAAAAGAAGATGATTATTATATTATGATCAATGTGTGGAAATAAGAATTGTAGAGATTGTATTTATGGGAATTGAAAACGTTTTTAGTTTGTAAAATATGGTCATCAAGATGTTTAGTGTTGATGTAATGAGAAAAATTTTTCTAATGATTTGAATAGAGAAAAGACTACAGAGAATGAACCACTCACACTTCAATTCTACAAGTGAATGGAACTGAGGAATTATGGTGACCAATTCCCTACAGCAAGGGTTATAGATGATAATTGATTCCTACAGCCTCTTAAGGCCAAATATAAAGGCAAATCACATGTGATCACAATTGGTGATGTTGAGTAGGACAACAAAGTGGTGGAATAGATATGTGTTTCTGTAATGAGATTCCAAATTATTTTTGTATAATATCATTTATAGTATTAGGGAATACTGGAATATCTATTTATTGGTCCATTGTGGATTTTCATAAGTATATCATACCAATAATAATGAAAATTGATTGAAATTTTTTTGGAATGCACATCATATCCACATAATGAAGGGATAAGGAGATAATGGAATTCTTGATAGTATTAATGACCTCGTTACTGATACAAATAAAAAAGTGATATAATGGTTTGAGTGTGTACAATTTTTGGTATTTTTGCTGTTTGGAAAGAGAAAATTTTATCAGAATGCAAGTTCTCACTATGTTTCTATGGAAATTCATGTTATTACCATGTTTCTAGCAAATACATGATTACTATATTCACATGATTGGAATTTGGAAACAAATAACATCCTTATGAGATGTGGGAGTTAAATTTTATGTCGATATAGTTCACCTATTTCTAATTTTTTAATATATATAGTTTTTGTAAGGATTGTAATGATATCCATTTATAGATAGTATATGATATATTCAGTATGAGGTTTGTTAGAGTAATATATTATCTCACTATATGTGGGATTTTGCATATTTGATTGTATTTTATAACATTTTTATTGAGATATATGTAATGAAATATCATTTTATTTCATGATCTGCAAAAACAACAAGAATGAAAAATTAAACATCATTTCCATAGATAAGAGATGATGTGGAAATTGTTCATGGAACGTACAACAGTATGATTGTACCAAAATCCTATAATTAATTATTTTCCTGAAAAATTATTCGACTATGGGGATAGATTCATTAAACCCAAAAATTTCATCTCAGTACCTTCTTATCAGTTGAATCATATGGACCCTTAAATCATTTCATATTTATGGATTTCTAGTTGTTAACATTGTCCAAACTGTTTTCTCAATCACTATCCATCAAATCTCTGTAGTTATTTATTTTTCTTCCCTATCCTTGTTTTCACTTCCCACCAATGTTCTCCAATATGGAAACCCAGTGATGAGTTTCTTTGGGTATCCATTAGGTTTCAAAATTTCATTTTTAAAATGATGTTTTAGTATTTTTATAATGATGTGGGTTTTCATAAATGAATCATTCAAATATGAAACCTTTAGTAACCCCAAATAATTACGCGGGAGAATTTATTTTTAAGGGGTTATATTGTAACACCCTGATATATTATGAGATAGATTCATTTTTCCCAATTATCTCTCATACCCCCTCCATCATCCCTACGGTCACCCTCTCATCCCTCCCATGCTTCCCTATCGCACCCCTTCCCCTCCTCCTGTGGATCCATCGCCCGTCCGAGTTTTTATAGGGTTTGAACCCCCTCTACCCTCTAGGAAGGGAAAAATAATGGAGTCCCCAACCCTATAATGGTTCAATTCCCTTATCTTTCATCCCCCTCCCCAACAGCACAGATCGATGCACACGAGCCTAGTCGAAGATAATATAGGATAACCCTCCATGATGATCCCCGCATGCTAGGAGAACCAAATCCAGATCTAGACACATCCATGTATAATGTATCCAATGGTTATATGAAATTCAAGAGGCATCATTGCTCAGGTTAAAATGGATTTCCTTGCGGTAATGGTTCATAATCACAAGGTCAGTCTCATCACCATTATTGTTCACAAACAAAACCCCTCCAAAATTGATGATTTCTCTAGAAGGATATCAATGCTCGAGTTCAGGCATGTAGACCTTGTCAACAAGAATATATGGATCTTATGGAATCGTAATATCTCTATTTATCTTATTATGGATGGAGAACAACACATCAACACAAATATCTCATATGAATATGAAGTTATTTTTGTTTCCTTCAAGTGTATGGGTTGTGAATATCAGCAATGTAAGAACCTTTTTCAAGATCTCACCCGTTACAATCTGGATAACTATAACATGATCATGGGAGGGGAGTGGAATGTTATTTTTGACCTCGATTAAAGGAAGGGAAGGGGTCCCTTACATAGGAATGTGATCATGTCCATTGTTAGTCTCATGTATACTAATTTCCTTTCTTACCTTGGTTACATTGGAGTCTGTTTCACATGGGGCAGCAATAAATATGTGTCTCATATCTCCTAGAGTCATTCGGACTAGTTCTTGGGAAACATGAAGACCATTTCAGTGTACCCCAATAATAAAGTCATCCACATTTTTCAAGGTCTCTCTGACCACTCCTCGCTTCTCTTTTCTATAACGAAATGGAAGCTAACCCCTGAACCTCTGAGATTCTATCACCATTGGGATAACCATAAGGGATTTCATAAATTGGTTAGGGAGTCCTGTTGTGTGCCCGTTCATTAGAGGTTGTGGATAACCTTTTACAACTAACTTAGAAAACTATAGAGTTGGCTTGTGGACTAAGCTAAATCTATTCCACTGAGTGATGGGGACATTGGGGCTTCATTATAGGATATTTACCATCTTGAAGTGATACTTGAGGGAACCTGGGAGTAAGCAGTGTTCGAGTATTTATTAGGGAAGAAAGGAATCTTTTTAGATATGTTGCTTTGCCAGCAATATATGGTGATGGAGTCCTTGAGGGTTGATGTTTAGATGAAGGAGATAAGAACACCACATTTCCTCATTAATGCATTAAGGAACAGAATAACATGATCAATCCTAACATTGTAATGGAGGAAGAGTTGTACTCAAATGATAGAGAGGTTGGGGGAGGCCTCTCCCACTCTTTCTTCAGAGACATTCACGTAGGTCACAACCCTCACATGCCTAATGGATACCCCATGGGGGAAAAGGATTTCATTTCATTCATATCTAACTGTGTGTCTCACGAGGTCAATGAGATGATGGAGGCCCTTCTACCGGAATTGGATTTCCATGAGGCGATCAAGCACCACAAGATGAAGATTTATCCAGGAAGAAAGATATATATGCAGATATGATGCATCCTCAGGAAAAGATTATGAGGGAGTCCTCGAGGATTAGATGTTTAGATGAGGGTGACGGGAACACCACATTTTTACATGGATGAATTAATGAGAGGGATGGTATGATCCAACCTAACATTCTAATGGAGGAAGGGACGTACTTGAATGATAGGGAGGTGGTTTGAATCCTCATGCACTATTTCTATAGAGACCTTCTCATAGGTCCCAAACCTCGCATGCCTGAAGGATACCCAAGGGGGGAAGAGGAGATCATTGCAGACATATCTGACAAGGTTCCTCCTGAGGTCAATGAGATGATTAATACCCATCCGAAATATGTGTACATCTTGGATGCAATCATGCACCTCAAGATGAAATACTCTCGAGGACCTGATGGATTTATAGGCTCCTTCTATAGAGATGCATGGGATGTGGTGAAAGGTGACCTTACCTAGATGATTCCTGAATTTTTTAGGGATGGGAGTCTCCCATGAGTGGTGGTTTCAATGAATTTGGTTCCTATTCCAAAAACCAAGAACCCATCCACAATCCTTCATTATCACACAGATAGAATATTAAACTTCCATTACACAATCCTTACAACTTTCATCAACTCATGATTGGAGGCACATCTACCTCAGTGGATATTATTGGAGCATAAAAAACTTGTGAATGTACGTTCTATCCAAGGAAAAATTAAGGTGGCACAGGATCTAGTCAGAGATATCAACACCAAGACCCATGTCTCAAATCTGTACATTAAACTAGACATGAATAAAGCATAAAATCTAATCAAATGTGGATTTTTCAAAAATATCTCATGTATTGGGTTCTATCGTTGGTCGACTGATTCCATATTTCAGTGCTATAGTTATTCATGGTAGGTAGTGAAATATGTGGGGAAATATCAAGGATTTTTCAAGTCTCTTTGGGGAATAAGGTAAGATGACCCCTTCTCCCTGAGCCACTTTATCCTCTCGAGGAAATCATTATCCGACCCATTCACAAAAATACGATTAATGGTAGGATACATCTATACAAAAAAATGATGGAACTCCCCCTCCATCTCTTTCCTTTTGTTCAGTTTTGATAAAATGATCTTTATGAATGAAAATAGATGGCTTATTCGTGGCATCATAATTGTTCTTAAGGACGATTTCCATTGGAGTGGTTATGTAATCAACAAGATCAAGAGAAACTTATACATCTCCATTAAATATTCTCCTAATTGGGCCATCTCCATTTACAATATTCTTGGCATTGAATGAGGGTTATGTCCGATGATCTACTTGGGGGAACCCATCTCCTCGAGATGCCTTAATATCCAGAATTTTGATCACATTTTGAGTTGAATATATGATAATATCCTTAACTAGAAGAATATATAACTTTCGTTCGGTGGCTTCCATTCTCTTGTAAATAACGTTCATATTACTACCCCAGTCCATGCTCTCTCATCCCTCAATGTTACCAAAAGTTTTATCAAGAATACTGAAAAGATGCTAGCCCAGATAATAAGGGATGTAAGGGATTAAGGAATACACTCATAGGATTGATGGGGTAGGATGGAGAGACATGTTCAAGATGGTGGAATTAATGTTCGCAGTAATGCTAATAATCCCTTCTACATGCATGCCAAACTAGACTAGGATCTCTATGAGCATTAAACCTTATGAGGTAAAACCTTGGGAAGTATTTTCGCACATGGTTCGCTTTGGGATGATTAGAACTGGTACCCTTTCATTCATTCTCTACTTCATTTATTTTATTCTATTTTTCCCTATGTCTGTTGGATCATTGGCGTGGGTAAAGTTCTTTCTTGGCATGCCAACTATGCGGTAAATATTCTTGGCTTCTCAATGTACTATATATAAAGTATTTTGTTTGAAGAGGAAATAAAATTCACATACATTATTAAGGAAGTACTAAACCAGTACCAATAATAGACGTTCAATTTCATTGATATAAATATTGAAGCGGACAGCTACATCTTTGTCCCCTCTTGATAAGAAGCCTTTTATTCAAAAACCGGTCGTAGTATCCTCATTACCCCATCCCAACATGATCAATGGAACATTATTATTGGGCCCAAGAAAATGAATTCCAAATTTAACTTTCTTATGTGTAGGTTGATGAATAGATCACTTTTCACATATGCTAATAATAAAAAATGTTGTATCCCGACTGCTTCTCGTTGCTCATGCTGCAACGATCAAAAAGTGGAAAGTATGGATGAACATTTCGATGGGGGGGGGGGGGGGGGGGTTGGGACTAAGAGTTCTGGAATACCCTTGGTGTATTCACTATAGTGCATAATCATGATCAAAATTATGCTCCTTTCAACACCTTCTAGTTTTACGGTGGAGGTGATAAGGGAGTGGAATGGACAACCATGGCTATCATCTTTCATGTTGGTGTGTGCTTTATTTGGAAACTGAGGAAAATAGCTTCATATAAAAGGTTAATGTCATCATGGTGGACCATCATTTCCTACTATCACTTCCTTCTTAATGATCTGTTTATATATATTAAGGGGTGGAATGAATCTCCCTTGATCTATTTTCGGAAACTGTTGGCCCACGGTGTCCCAACTATTGTCCCTCATGGCAATTGTGTTTGGTGGCATCAACCTTCCTATTGTTTGAATATCAACATGGATAAATCCTATTCATAGGGGGTCATGATGTAATTAGGGGTGGTCCATGATTCAAGATCCTCTATTGTGTTTGACTTATTCATTTTCTTGGGAATGGATACCTCAATCCTGGAGGAATCCCTTGCCCTCCTATCATGCCTTTCCCTCTACTGGAAGGGTGGCCTTGTCATCACTAAAGCTGAAACAGACTCTCTTATTATCCTAAAATCACTGAAAGGAACATTCCTAACCCCTTGTCCGATCTCATACTACCTCATGAAAATCAGTTTTTTATTCAAAATACATGGATGAAGCATACTTGGCGGGAAGGGAATAATGTGGCAGATCATATGGCATAAATTTCAACCCAATGTTCGGGTACCTCTTATTTTCAAAATTTAACACATCTTAAACCCTAAGGGGTCACCCTAGTGGTAGGGGGTTCCCTTATATTTCATTTATTTTTCCCACCAGTCCCTCCTCTGCTTTACTCTTTACCTTATCATCCACTTCTTCCTGATAAAAAATAAATATTATGATTATGGTTTTGAAAAAAATAATTGAATTTTTTTTAATTATGATAACAGTTTTGTTTTGAATTTTGAAAAATGTATTAAAAATTTTGAATTAATATTTCCAAATTATTTAAATTGGTTACTTTTATTTTTTTCGATATTATGAATAGTAACCACAATAATTTTTATCTTCCACAGTTGATGTTAATTTGGAAAAATAGTGTAACCAATAATATGATAATGATAATAAAAGTACACTAGAACCTAAAAAAATATTATTGGATGAATTAATGATGACCAATATCACCTAAGGGTCATAATTGAATAATGTAACAGAATTTTTTCCATGAATGTTAGGTAATTATAATTAAAACAAACGAATGATAAAACATGTGTCTCTTTTATCACTTAGATGTAAAATAATATTAAAAAAGTGATACAGTTCATACAACATACAAAATTAATAGTCTATAAATATCTAATGAAATTATATACATCATGGGAATTGATTTATAATTTTTATAGATTAAATAATTACAGTTAAGGATGAAAAAATAGTGATGTATAAATTATATTATTGATTGAAATACAAAATAAATGGTTTTAAAAGCATTAAAAAAATATATTATATTAACTAAATAATGTGTCACAAAAACATTATAGGTGACTATGACATGTTAGGATGATATTAAATATTTTTTTTGGATTTTTTCTCTTAGGTTTATTTTATTTAATGTCAAATTAATGAATAGTGTAAAAATTTCAAAAATTGATATTTTATAAAAATAACAAAATTATTAAATTACATAAAAATCATAAAATGTTTTAAAATTAAAAAGTAAAAATTAAATGGAAAAAAATATCATGAAGTATACAATTATGGAAAATTTATAACATAGTAGTAAAAATCTTGAACCTTTTAATATTTATAATATTTTTACTACAAACAAATTTAAATAGATTTAACAAGTATAAATCAAAATTATAAGGTACAAGATAAAAAACATGTATAAATTTTATAGGTTGAGAGTATTTAGATCCACACTAATCTTTTCGTTGAAATAAATGAGATTTTGACCATTATAACCCGAAAATAAATTTATAAAATATTAATATTTTAATACATTCCTAATGTACCCCACCCCCTCTTATAAAAGGCCACAACCTGTACCCACATACACACACAATCCATGTCCATTGGATCATCAGAAATCAACTCAAATTAGATTACAACATTCATACCTTCATCATATAGGCCAATACATTTGAATAAATCCATTCTATGGAGGGCTTTTGTTCAAAACAGATAGGGATTCTCAAAAAAGAGTTAATTTTTTTATCACATCTTTCAAAACTATTTTACTCTTCTACTTCTACATCGAATATTTTTCAGATATAAAAGTAATAGATCGGGAGTATAATATACTATGATAGGTCATTATAGTTATTTAACAACATTATACCTCTATTTATACATCCTATGAATAACAATATCATGATGTGTTCATATGTAAGACTTTCCGTCTCTACACTGGGGTGTAATTTTTTATTCAACAATAAATAATTTAGATAAAATTAATGACATGTATAAAAAATTTAAATAATATATATAACTAGATAATTATTTCATTAAGTTAATATAACTTCCAATTCAAACCATTTATCCATTAAATGAATGATATTGTCGCTTGTGCATATGTACGATCCATTGTCTCCACGATGCGATGAGATTTGTTCTCCACATTAACCATTCAAGAATGATAATAATGTATATATAATAAATAAGAATAAATTATTTGACATAATAATTCTACTATATTTATGAATAGATATATATTTATATCAATTACATGGTTCCATTCAATTCAATAAAGAAACAGAAACATCATTCATGCGTTTGTAGGGCCTACCGTCTCCACGAATGGTGTATTCCATTTCATTTATTAATCAATAATATATACATACATAATTAATATATATGATATATGAATTTTTTTTACATTATGTAATTGTCTAAATCATAATCTAAGTAATAGTATCATGAATGACGAGTCAAAACACATACGATAAATAAATTTATTATTATACATAACGTTACTTTAACATGGAATTGATAAATGAAAAGTTAATATAAAGTCATAGGTGAATCTTATATGATATCATAAATATTATTATGGTTCTGTTACTATATATTAATAGGATTACAACCACTATAAAGATGTTTTGATACATATGATGCATATCAGACATAAGATAATTGATAATATTGCAATCTCTTTATTATCAGATATTGTTTACTCGTAAGTTTTTACTGGGGTATAATTAGCATTCACGTACATGTTTTCTAAATATATAATATTAAATATATTATTATAATATTATTAAATGTAAATCTTAACCAATATTTCTGTTTCATTAAATGATATGGATGGAATGATTCTTTTTATTTCCATACTAGGTACTTTTTGACTTTTCCATCAAGAGTAAGAGAAAAATGTTTTTTTAAATTATACGTCATGAACGACTTATCACGTCTTTATAATGCCTTATTTCCATGAAGCATACACTATATGATTTAATTTTCATTTTCAAATAAATTATTTTATTTAAATTTTTTTTTGTATTTTATGAAAATAAGATGTTTCTTGAAAAAAAAAATTTCATCAGAATTTTTGTTCAAGTGTTTTATCAAATTTATTTTTATATCTAATATGATGCTCTTAAATATGGTTATTTTTCTATCCCAATTATGACTATGATTTTATTTTGTTAAATATGGAATGATTTTTTATTTGTATTATATTATGATTGAATGATTCTTAAGAAACCAATTATATTTTATTAGTTATCATGTGATCAATGATTTATGTTATTTTGGAACCTGTAAGAATTATTTCATGATGAGATGGATGTGACCTGTATCTCCATCCAATGAATTGGGTAATGAATTAGATATCATTATATATACATGATTGTAATGAAAAAAAATCTTGTTCACTAATACAGGACTGGAACAATAACAAAATTTGGTTCAATAATACATGGCTAGAACAGAATGTAAAACTGGTTCTGTAATAGACTTTGTCCACTATGATGGTCTTTCCATCAATGCCATTTATATTGTGGAAATCATATTATGTTATTATTTCTTTTCCACAATTCATTGTTTTATTCCAATTTTATTTTATCATGTTTAATGTTCATTTATTATCTATTCCTTATGTAGTTCCATGATTTATGTCATGAATAATGATTATGGTAGTTAAACATTATGTTAATGTTTTTCAATTATTATGTTTGTGGTT
The DNA here is from genome assembly GCA_963277665.1 of Viscum album. Classification (NCBI taxonomy): domain Eukaryota; kingdom Viridiplantae; phylum Streptophyta; class Magnoliopsida; order Santalales; family Viscaceae; genus Viscum; species Viscum album. The sequence goes on from OY728134.1 coordinate 286,870,536, forward strand.
TGTTTTATGTTATCTATGTTTACCCTTACATAGAATTTGATTTGGCCCTTTTTATGTTTTTATCTCTTGGATATAATGAATGGTTTTAAGTACGAAAAAAAGTGATGAAGATCTTTTTTTGGGATGTCAAACATCTTTCACCAAGAAAGAAGATTATGTTCCATGTTTCCAGGGACACTAAAATAATATGGTATTTGGTCATATATTCATGTACTGTATTAAATATTCCCCAAAAATAAATGTATTTTCCATGTACATCACTCTTGGATCGTTAGAAACTATTTGGAAGCCATCATCATCCACAATAACTTTTTTCCTTTTGAAAATTCCAGAAAAAAAGATGGTTTTTGTGGAATTTTACTCTACATAACACCATCTTCGATGGACTCCCTATGTTTCCCTTAATTTATTAAGGATCCATGATATCTTTTCACCATGACTTGTATTTAGTTTCCCATGAGTTTTAAGAGTATAGTATTTTATAAAATGATCATATTCAATAGATTCTTATTATTTTAAATTCACCTCACCAACTTAAACATCCATTATTTTATCTAAAACCGAAGCTAGAGACATCTTTGTCCACAATCCAATCAATGAATTCATGGATTCCTTCATTTCATGGGAATATAACCCTTTTTATTACCATTAGAATCCTATTTCAATTGTGATATATGTTAATAAGATCCCCATATTTTTAGTGAATTAACACTAAAATTCTCTTTCCCCTATCAACATGGAACTTCCTGTACCTAGAAAATGTTTCTTAATTTTCATTGTGGGCCTCCTAGATTTATTCTTATTGGATTCCTTAATAATCCCCATTATTGAAAAATAAGAGCATACACCATTAAAAAAAATTAATCCTCGATGTGGATGATAATTTTAATGTATGTTCAAATATATGGTACTATTATATACTCCATTTTTCATCAATATCGTCATCTAATGATTAAAAACCTATATTATTAGTCAATATATAACTTTTTTATAAATCCACTATAGCATTAGCATAATGGCTAAATTTAACTACCTTGGTTTTCTGATCTATTTTTATCAAGATTCGTATGAAAGAAGATTTATCAAAAAATAGTTATATGATTCCATAGGATACAATTAACACAGAACCATTTTCTATAGATTTCATCCATAGTTTTTTATATAAAATGGGTTTAACGGAATATCCCACTCAATGAATAAAATCATACTTAGATTTAATGATATTGTTCCAATCCCTTGTCAATGTAATTGAGATACTTCTATGGTAAAATAACATTAATGAATCCATTACCCATAGATATAAATCTCTAATACGAGGATACCCATGTACATGTTATCATATGAACCAATTAATTTTTTTTCCAATGTTTTCCTCTAGTAGGTAAAAGAAGCATAAAAAGATAGTGTTTAATAATCATAAATACACCAATGATAGAATCCTAATTAAAAATCTATTATGAAATGTAACCTTTTATCAGGATTATATTGGTTGAAACATATCTCAAATATAAAAAATTTATGATATTGTATTCCCTTTTGGTATCACAAATACAATCTCTAGACTAATCAAGCATCCTTCTAGTGTATACCCTAGTTGTCAAAATACACGATTAATTAATCATATCAGAAGGACTAATTAAACCGTAAACCTTGAAATTAATATCCTCAAGTCGATTGAAATTGATTTATTCATCCACCAAATTGAATATATATTATAGGTTCCCATCATACTCTTCATTCACTTTAGATCGGAAATCCCCAATCCCATTGGTCACCACCACCATAGTCCAATACAATTTTTTCTCTATGGACTCGACTTCCATAGTCTTACAGAAATCTCTCATCATAGCCACCACCACCATTTATTAGTGAGTTTAATTAAATTTAGCTATCACCATCACAATCTTTTGAATACTATTTTCCTTGGTTTCCACCACCACATTCCACTGATCACCATTCACATTGGTCGAGTCAAACACCCAAGATCTATTCATATAAATGTACTAAACCACATTAAAACTAGATTGATGATATCTAATTGTCATTACCATAGATGAAGCAATAAAAAATAATCATATTTATAATTATCAACTCTGTCCTGATTACTGGATCCAAGAAAACTATGTGTCTCTATTTTTTTTATAACAAATATCCTTCCACGATACGAGAATCACATAACATAGGATCTCTCAAACCCGGATCATATTATTTTAGTTTTTTATAAAATGGATACTATATTAATAATAATCTCGACCAATTCATTTCTCTATTCCCCTATAATTTTTATACATCTAATATAAATTTCCTCTGGTCAATATTGATCACCATAGTTAATGTAAAATTGTTTTTTCAAGGAATTAATTTTATAACAGTTATATAATTTTTAACTAATTAAATTACATTAATATTCATTAAAATATGAATCTTATAACACATCTAAACACATAATGAATATATAATACCAATTTATAATAATAATTAATACTAAATAAAAATAAAAATATTTATTATATAAAAATAATAATTTTTTTAAAAAATATGTTTTCATATATCAAATGTTTTAATTCAAGAGTTAATTTTATCTCATTTAATATTTCAATTAGGTTAAATAGATATCAAATATTTATTCAACATGTAAAAATTTGAAATAATGTGTCATATTATATTTTTAGTCATAAAATAATAACCATGTTTAATTTTTAATCATGAATTATAAGTATAAAAATGGGTAAATGTGGTTTCTCAATTTTTTAGGAATTAAAAGTTGAATTACACCATGTAGAAATCATTTATAGTTATAAAATACACAACCAAATGTCAAAATATACATTTATCCACATAAAACATGTAACTCTTATGCAATTCCATTCATATCCCATACATAACATTCTTTTCTAATGTTTTATCCCTCCATCTCACCTATAAAAGTATCTAACTTCCTCTTACATAAATCCACAGCTATAATACAATATTCCAGAAAACATATTCCAAAATTACTTATTATGGAGACCCTATAAGCATTTTTAATCCCATTGGTTGAACAATGATCCTCAAGTCATTCATTTATAATACATACATCAAGAGAATATCCATTATCTCAATGCATGTTTTACTTACCATTTTAACATATTTAATCATCCTTTCAATGAACCCTCCTATAGTATAATTTTGACAATATTTATATGATGATATAAATGTAAATAATATATTTAAATGGAATTATATTTATGTAATAACAACAATATATTCTTATCTCATTCAATCAGAAAAGTAATGTTTATCTAATACGTGTGTGTTTACTACAACCTCCATGATTGAAAAATTTAATTTTCACCTATACATTTCAGGGATGGTTCTAGAAATATTTTTAGTGAATTGATATTGTAGTTAGGTCAGGATTGATTTTTTTATAATAAAATGAGATTAATTTATTTAATATTAGAAAAAAGTGATCACTGTAACAAAAAGTGTCTTAATAATCAATCCAAGAAGAAAATATTTTTATACACACTACATAATATTTTTATATACATTTTTCATCATATTCTTCCTTAAAAGTTTAATATATCAGTCCCAAAACACTAAATACGAACAGTATTCTTTTATTATAACAGTATTAATCAAAACCACCTAAAAATCATCCATTAATCATGGTAGGTTCATGTTTGGGTTGGTTTAACCACCGATTTGATAAATAGTATAAATTTATATATTTTATTATTATGATACATTATTTAATGGTATAATATGATATAAATATTATCATTTTACACATTAGTTAAAAATTATCCTTTACTCAATAAGAATAAAAGAAACTTGCCAATCTTTAATTAAAAATTATCAATCATAAATAATCCTACCAGGAAATAAATTCATAACATTATAAAATATTATTGAACATATATTATGGTATTGTTTATTACTTAATATGTTTGGGAATTAGATAAAGAATATATATCAATATGATTTTTATGAAACCAGTTCAATGTAAAAATAATTACTTACACAGAGTGTTGAAAATAGGCATATATATATACATATTGATTATAAATGATAATTATTAATGGTTATAGTTATGGATAATTTTATAAAGTAGTTATTTAATTAGAATAATATAATTATTCCTTATTTTTGGTGCATTTGTAGAATTTACATGGAAGGGTGTAAGGGTTTTCATCCTAAATTCTTCTCTTTAAGACATATTTGGTGTTATGCACCTCATTTAATTTATATGTTGTAAATATAAACTATTTGAGGTATCATATAATGAATAAAATATAAATAATGTAATTTCATGTTCAATTACAATACCACTCTATTAAAGGTATTTGATTTATGTTTTACTCTATTCATATGAGTTTTCTTGGTCTCAATTCTAATTAAATGGGTCATGATACTTGTTATGTCCCATATTTAAGTTGCATGGTTTTATATTGTTTTAAAATAACATGAATGTTTTCCAAAATTTGTTATAATTAATAGGAAAAACTAATTTAAAAAAATTTATATTCTTAAAAAAACATTGAATCATGTATTTTCACATTCATAATAATTTTCGGGAAAATAATTTATATTCATTTTGTTATGATAGTTCACTTGATCTTATTTCTCACACATTGGGTACATTATTTCCCTAATGATTTAATATTTAGCATTATCTCATTCTTTTAATTTTTACCACATAGACCTCTTTTCAAATGTTCATTTACTCACTGTGTATATTTCTAGTAAGTGATATTGATAACTAATGTCTTACTTAAATATTTTGTATTATTTTTTAAATAACATAGTACTATAATTCTTGGGTTATACCAACATAAAATTTCATTATTTTTTTTATAATACAATTTTAAAAAATTAATTATTAATATTACTGAATGTTTCATTACACTTCTTATAATTCAATTTTTGAACAATTTTATTTTGAAAATAATAAAAAGGGTTTCCCCTTCAAATTTTAGGAATTTATTTCTACTCACCACATTTATCCAATATATATGGATCATTTATTGAATATTTTATGTCATCCTTATATTTCACATAATGTTTTCAAAATTTACCATTGAAAACAACATGTAAATTTGTATTCTACATAAATCTAAAAAATGTTTAAAAAAATATCCTTTAGGGTTCATTTCCACATAAATTTATATTTTAAAAAGGAAATAAAATAATGGATTTTATTTTTTATTATTCGTTCTCTAATATATATAGGATAACATTTTGGGGATTTAACTCATGGTACCAAATAGATCGATTCGTAATCCCTTATTTTGTGATACCATTCAAATAACTCTTTTTTATAACGATGTTTCTCACCTATGTCATCATCAATTTATGATTACATTATTACATGAGAGTTATTTTCTTTTTAAACTATCCACATTATTTATATGGATCTATTATAATCATGTTATTCTATTATTGACATATTCATATACTAGTAAGTCTATATTGTGTTAACATCATGTTTTTTACATAATTTAGATGAAATGATGTCCATATAGAATGAAGGTTATGATATTGAAATGGGGAAAATATTTTCAATCCATCTATAGTTATTCCAAGAAATTAATTTATTGGTTAGTTGCGTATGTATTTTTTTACCATCCACCTTCATTATCTGGATGGGTCAAAACCATCTTATCCCTTTTATTTACATGTACCAATATATTAAAATTATTTATTATTATTGTCTTTTAATGTATGTTCATTTTTATTAGCATTCCATATTGTTAAATATAATGATATAAAAGTTATACTTAGTAAGAGATTTCTTTTGAAATTATATGAATTTTTTATTTAATCATATATTGAATGACATAAAATTATTATTATGATGGGTGGGCCACATGATATTATACCACTATGGGCATCGATAGGTCTCATGAAGAATATTGGATGTTTTTGTGATTCCATGTTCCTATAAAAGAATTTTTACTTTCCACCAGTCATTGAATATATGTTTTTGATTTCTATAATTATAAATTCCATAAATATTAAATCAGTATTATTTATAACCATGTTTTCTATTGTTATCATAGATATATAAAATTAATTATTCCATGTAGAATATGGATTCATGTTGTTATCACATTCCTGCCAATATATTTATTCCATGTTTATTTCATAATTCACATGGTATTTTTATTTGCTAACTATGAATTTGATCTCACCACTCATAATATTTCAATTTATTTATTATATGAAGAATCTTTATTCATGAGACATATTTATAAGGATAGAACACCTCTAATAATTTTTGTTAGATGTTTAAGATTAATTATTGATTAACTAGGTTTTTATATAGTGTGAAAAATGGATATTGGACCCAATGAACATGGGGGTTATTAGTATATTATTTTTCATAATTATATAAATCTATAATCTTGAAAATATACAAAATATTTATGCTACTAAATAACCATTTTTAATTTTTTTTAATTAAGTATGGATATATTTGTGGTTTTACTATGGGTATGAAATTAATTATGTAAGGTATGTATTTATGGATATTCATTCGTGAGAGTGATTTTGGGATGTAATATATAAATACACATATTTTATCAATTATATCATATAAAACTAACCTGGTTGATTAATAAATCTAATTTAATTAACCCTTATGAATGAACACATCACATCTTCATCATCCAATAGATAATCATGCCATGTGTCCTATTTAGTTTTATCCATACACTTCCTCATCCTATCTCAATTGAGAGACCAAATGCTTTACTCATTATAAAAGATGGAAAATCATATATATTTCAGGATATAAATTATGAAATTATTAGAAACATACAGCACTAACCACTTATTATCTAATCCAATGGACCCAAATGAATGGTATCAAAGCATAAAGGTTTTCTTTAATGACCCAAACCCCAGTAACCTGGAGCCGATGCTTATGTTATTACATTGATATAATATATAATGAATAAGATCCTAAAAGAAAATATAGTTTATAGGTATTTATAACTAAATATATACACTATAACTATTCTTTATTTGGATAATAAAATATAACAAAAGAAAATTATAAAGATTCTTGAAACTCATTCAGATGATTTATCTTCATGTCTTAAGGAATGAAAAAAAATTAACGGATATCCCAATGTCTCAGTAAGGGTTATATAATATGGATTATATTATGAGTAAAAAAATAATATTCAATATGGAAATGCAAATAACTGAAAAACATTAAAATTTATTGATATATTGTGCGTAAAATAATGCATACTCAATATGTCTTGATAGATAACTAAAAACACATTTCATTTAGTCAGCAAATGATGATGAAATACATTGATAGATAATATCAATGTTAACATATAACAGATAATAATAATAATAATTTATTTATAAATTAATAAAATTTAAAATTATTGAATTTTATTATATGATTCGTCATGATAACCCAATCTTCATGCATGTTTAGAAGGAATTTAAAAAATACATGTACTGATTTGGAAAAATGATTTGTCTCATGGGACACATTGATGAATTTAGGGGCTATAAATAACCAATACGCACCCATAAATACATTTCCATTGAAATCGTCTTATATCAAATAATAAATATAACTGAAGAATCAATATTCCTTGTCTTCCAATATCTTTATTAATTAAATCATAAAAATTTATCAATACATACCATATTAGTAAAATAAACTTCAATGCAAATACCACATATAAAACTATATATGATTGAGGAAATAATCATATAAATAATAAAATAATATATATATTAATGATAGTTTTATTTTCCAACGAAATGGGGCCAAAATAGTTTCATTATTTCAACACTAAGTTAACAATAAAAAAAGTAAATGAGATTGTACAATAATATATAACTCTTTGGTAGGTTTTTAATTACAACCCCTTGAATATTAAACATTAATTGAAACATTAATAATCATTTATAAATTTTTCTTCATGTTATGTTTGTCAATGTGTAATTATATACACCTCATAAAAGTGTATAGGTTCATATTAACAAATATGCCTCAAAAAATGGATATTAAGATGAAATCCCTTTCGTTGATCACACCTTTTATGTAAATATTAATAAATGTATTGATTATGAGTATAAAATATAAATTTAATGAAAAAGTGAAAGATTAACATATTATAATAGAAATTTATTTTACACATAGTATGATAATATAAAATATAATTAAGATGCTCTATATCCTAATTAAAAAAATTGAGAAATGAAATTCATTACCACTTGGTAATTTTTATGTTAATCCCCATTTGATGGAATTTATAAAATTCAAAAATTAAAATAACATCATTTATTAATTATTTATGATATTACATGTAAACTTTTATTTGTGTACACCATATAAAATAAATTAGTTGCAAAACATTAAAAAATTCCTCAATGATGGGAAATTCAAATGATATCCCTTACCATACAAAACCATTTCTTCAATCATGAATTTACATCATATATAGGATCAATAATAACGTTAATAATTTTTATTAGAACCATATTAATATTTATAATATCATATTTTATCCTATTATAACATTTTACAAACCATTTGTTAATAATATTTCATTATTTTGTGTGTAATTGCCTTATTTTCTCAATAAAATTTTCTACTGAAGTTACAGTTCTTGCGTATAGAATATATATCAGTAATTTAATGAATAATATTTTGTAATACACATAATTTTTACTGATTATATAAAATTATAGATTATTTCATGATGGTTGAAATTGGAAAATTAATATATTTTCTTTGTGGAGACAGTAGACTGTATGTATGCATGAGAAACAATATCATTTCATTTTCAATTGAAATTATATGGAAGTGGGTGATATATTATTTTTAAAAATAAATATAATCTCATATATATCATATAGATTCCATAAATTTATCCCTAATACTTTACATTTAATGTTCATGTAAAAACGAGCATCATTGCTTCGCGAGGCGGCAGTCCATCGTACACATGAGAGATGTTGACATATATTACAATTAATGGAAATTATTAAGGTATATGTGATAATATAATAAAATAAGTTTAATTTTTTAATAATTATTTTATATATATATACATTAAACATATCATTATATACAATCATGATAGGTGGATACTAGTTTCTTTGTTTTGTGAGGAGGTAGTCAGTCGTACACATGATCGAATGTTTCATTTCTCATTTGATAGAAGAGGTGATAGATAATGGTTTTTAAATTAAGATAATAAAATTTTAGTAAATTTTATATATTATTTATTTAATACAATTATTATTGAATAATATTTTAATTTTTTTAAATAAAAAAAATTAAGAATGAGTCCGCTTCTTTGGGAAACCTCTATAGTTTTTCACGAAAAGACTTCATATATTGGATATGATCAATAAATGATGATGGATATTGTTAGTGGATTATGGAAGTGATTTTGAAAAAATTTATTAGTAATTTTGGATAAGGTAGGATGGGGTACGACTTTTTATAAGTTGTGTAGGGGACATACATAGAATAAAAAAAAACTAATGACACAAATTATTTTATCATAAAACATTCCCCCAAATTGAAAATTATCAAAACTTATAGGTGATATGTTTGATAAATGGTATGAAAATTGGATTTTATGAAATTGTTTAGGTAATTTTAACAATTATATTCTTAATATTACCCTCTAGGAAATCGACATTCACTTTTACTATAATAATTATTCATTACTACTTTTGATAATTATAATGGTATGTCATTTAATTGAAATTATTATATAATATTAATTATATTTATTTCAAATATGTAATAATTTTTTTAATATTCAATTCACAAAATTGGAAGAATTAAAATTTAAATTATAGACAGAAACACAATAAAAAATGGGTTTCTATAGAGAAAACATTCATTTTTGTAGAAGGTTTTAATATAAAAACACAATATTCGACTGATTCCACTAACACAAACAGTATTTATTTTAATATATTTAAACTAATATCAACTCAATAAAAATTAAAATATCAATTAATTTTTTAAATATTCTAAATTAAAAGGATGTTTTCAATAAATAATTTTTATTTTTCATTATTCATCCAAAAATGAAACATTTTAGAAAAAAAATATTTACCCCATGAAAATTTTGATATTTTGATTAAAAAATTGAAGTAAAATTTATAAAATAAATTTTGTAAATTATTTTTAAATAAATTTTAACAGCCTTTTATTGAATATTGTTTTCAGAAAATATTTCTTATTTATTAAAGTGATTCTTATTTTATTTCTAATCAATAGATATTCATTCAATTTATGTTATAAATGTATAAAACATTAAATTTTCATAATTAATTTAGTATTATTAATAACTAAAAACATTAAAGATATGTTATAATGATCATGTTTTAATAATTTTTAATAGAATCTTTTCATTTAAACCTAGTGTTTTGTGTATTACAAGCTATCAATGATATTGGATTTATTTAAAAGGAAATAAATCATAATGTATTAGGTTGTTAAATTAGTCCATCTTAAAAAAAATTCATCCTTATAATTTTTTTATGTTACCTTATAAACATATGAAGCTAGTTCGTCACCATAAAATCATATGGTTCTCACATTGCTTTCTCTAATTTCTATTTTCTCAAAAGTAAATTATCTAATGTGTTGTCTGAATTCTCAATACTACCTCTCTAGTATGAATAGTCTTGATGGGTGCATCATATTAAGATAGACATGGTTGTAGTTTTATTTAATCATAGGTGAGAACATGGATTGGGTTAGGCATGTAATTCAATAAAAATGATATATTAAACACTTTATGTACTTTTTGAAGTCATGTTAAAATTTCCAAATGATAAAAAATCCCCAATTATTTCATGTATTCCAAAGGATTTTATATTCTTTTGGCTTAGCTTCTCTTTCTTCCAAACCATATGACTCCCTCCTATAGATATACTATAAAGAAAACCTTATCTCCCACATGGAATTCCAAATCTTTCCTTAAACAATCAATATAACTCTTTTCCATAGTTTGATTTTATTTAATATGATCCTTATAAGTATTTACCTTTATTGTTGTCTCTTAATCAATTTCTGGGGAACAAATTTCATTTCTCCAACATCATACCAATAATTTATTGTGTAATATATCATTCCATATAATGCTTCAAGGGTCACAATTTAAGTATTTAATTGGAAACTATTAATATATGAAAAAAATTAAAAAATATAAATTTTAATCCCCCATACCATATTTTTCATGTGATAAGGATCTAAACATGTAATCTATTATTTGAGTATTCATTTTTGAATACCAATTATATTGAGGATGGTATATTATTCTCAAATGAAACTAAGTATTATGATACTTCTGAATAAACTTCCATATTTTTTATGTAAAATGGGATCATGATCCGATATAAAAAATATGGGTTCTCCATGATGTCTTATAACATCATAAATATATATCCATATGAGGAAATAAATATATAAATCTTCTCTTATATAGAATAATTGTGATTATTTTTTAAGGTTGTCAAAAATTACAAATATTTCATCATTTCCATAGAAGTATTTGACTGATTATATTGTAGTGTAATCCAATTTCGACATAGTAACAGGTGGGTATTTCATGAATACTCTAATATTATATCTGTCAGCCTAAACCAATTGAAAAATAAAAAAACTCAATAAAAATTCCATAATTTCATACTTCATGTTATTCTACCAAAAATGGTACCATATATGCCTATACAACATTGTGCTGCCATGGATTATAGATAAATTCAGGATATGAGAATCATCAAAAAAATCAACATTTATCTCGGGTATAAATTGATAACATAATCTATTTACATATTTAATAACACCATTTTTAGAAATGAAGTATATTATTTTCCCATTATTCATTTCTTCTAGATTTTCTCATCATTAGATTGATATATTTTTTTATTGTCAAATTAATATTATTTTATTATCATTCAAAAAATGGACAGATGCCTCTCATTTCATAATAATTCCAGTATCCATTTTTATAAGATGCATGATCACAAGATCACTCTCAATCCTCATTTAGGTTATAAATCCAATTCCATTCCATACTAAATGCATTCACTAGATTATTTTCATTCCAATCGTGATAGTGTATCGAGAAATCATAATCCTTGAATATCTTGAGCCATCAATTATGACTAATATTTAGATCTTTCAATGAAAATATCCATTTTAATATTTTTTGATCTGTGTTTATCCTACACCCATCACAATATGGATAATGTCTCAATATATTTTAATAAATTATTATAGATAAAAACTCAAGATATTGGGTTAGATACATCTAATTACAAGTGTCCAATTTAGTTGATTCATAATAAATTATTTTATCATTTCCCATTAGACCACAATGGAGTCTCTTATTTTATGCATCACTATATATCAAAAACCCATCATTTACAGATGGTAGAGTCAAAAATAGATCACTGACCAATATCATATTTAGTTCATTAAAAAAATCTACTCACTGCTTTGTCTAAATCAATATATCTATTTTTCGTTTAAGTTTGGATGATGGGTTACCCAACTAGGAAAAATTGTGAATTAATCTTAGATAGTGACATACCAATCTAATGAAATTGCATACCTCATTAAAGTTCATTTTTTGTACAATGTTCTATGGATTCCTCTGTCTTCATATGATTAACTGAGATATCATCCTTAGAGATAATAATTACATTAAAAAAACTTTATGAAGCTATAAATCACACTAAATAAATGTACCTTATAACTCTATACTTCTATGAGTGTCCAGAATGATATTATAGTGATTATCATAGTCCTCATACATTTTAGAGTACACCAAGATATCATCAATGAATAAAAAAATAAAAAAATAAAAATATTACATGAATACTCTTCAAATTTATTCTATAAAAAATAGAGGGATCATTAGTTAATCCAATGGACATTACTATTAAATCATAATGTTTGTACCTGATTTGGAAAGATGTATTCAAATTTATTCCACTTTACTTTCAAATTATGATACCCATAATGAAGGTAAATATTTGACAAATATTTGGATCCTTATTATTTATTGAATAATTCATCTATGTGATGTAGAGGATACATGTTAATTATCATAACAGCATCGGTTTCCATATAATCAATGCATAGCCTCATGGATCTATCTTCATTATTAATGAACATAACATGGTATCCCTATCCTAAAACACATGGGTGAATAAATACATTATAACACAAATCCTCTAGTATTTTCATTAACTCCAATAATTCCATAGTGTCCATTCTATATGGTTTCAATAATATTGTTCATTAATTACGTATTAAGATAATGTAAAACATTACTTAATTATTTGGTGTATGTCTAAGTAATTCCCTTGTAAATAATCTAATGTATTATTCATTGTTAGGTATATCTACAATTTCATGGTTATATTATACATCCCTATATTCCTTTTTCTCTTATGATGATGGAATCTTATTTAGTAGATCAACTGTTGGTGGATCTAGACATGTCTTAGATGATGAAGTCTATTCTATAATGATATGGAATTATACACATTAGTCATGAATCATAATTTCAACTTATTATATTATTATTTCTATCATATTCTGAAATATATCCCATAAAATGTATTATATGAAATACAACCATATGTATGATAATAAGGTCAAAAAATTATATGTGTTTATGTGTTTGAATGGGAATTCATTTACACATCCTTATTTTAGGGTTACTACCACTATGTTTTTGACTAAAAAATATCTTCTTAATGTCAAGGGAACTATAAAATTTTCTTTTAATACATGGAGGATATAAAAGAGTGAGAGTACGCAAAATAAAATAATGATTTAGATAAAATTTATTTTATGATTACATCCTCCACCACCATGTGATTTGGTACTTCCACCTCAGTTGTATTGATATCATAATCATGTCCATCTCCCCTTGTAATATAATGTGGTAGATTCTCTCTATACACGGGGAATTAGTTTTTGAAGTGACCCATATCCCTAATGTTTAAAGATGTAATAAAAGTATTTTTATTCTTCTCTTTGCACAATTTATCCTGATTGCCCTCATATCTACACTTATAAAGAAGTCTCATGTCCTGCAAGAATATACCAAGATGGTTCTTTCCACAGTTCTCACAAGATGTAAATTGATTTATTATCATATTATAATTTTATTCATTACCTACTTCTTTGTGATAATTCATCATATTATTATCTTGATTTCCATTGAACTGTTAGGATTTAGATAACTTCTTCATTTTCATGGAACATAAAACTATTCCATAATGTGATGAATTAGCATGATAAACCCCTCCATTAAGATACACGGATTAATACCTTCGATGAAATGTTCAATAATTCACTCCATTTTTTGTATTTAATTAATATCATACATGTATAACCTTATAAAGGTAGGAACATACTCAAAAATACATTATTATTCTATTTTCATTAATGTGATGAATTTTCTCTTAAATTCATTTTCTTGATCATAGGGGAAATATTTTTTGATGAATGTATCCTTATACAATTTCCATTTCATTAGTTATATTTCTTCATACTCCGTAGTATCTAGGATCAATGGCCACCATTAGTCAAAATATCATTTCTGATAAATCAATATAATCGGGACATTTTTTATTTCATTTCATCATATGGCTATAATGATATTCACAAGATAATTAATCCATCACTCTACTACAATGGGATTAGTAGTACAACTAAATGACAGGGGATTCTACCACATGACGAAATCTAACATAGTAGAGTCACACCATGGAACATTTCACTACATCTAGGAATGGTTATCTAGAATAACCTATTTAAGATTCTCTAATATTGAAATGATCTAATCAGTTCCAATAAATGAAATATTGATATTCTTAGTAGGGTAATCTCTACATTGTCTATGAGTCTTGATACCATTATTTCTTCAAGGCACAATTTGTAGAAACTAGAATATACTAGATTAGTTCATAAATTTTTTAATATTAAATAATTATATATAATTCACGATATTTTGGAACACATACAATAATTCTTAAAAAATTATTCATTTTTAATATTAGAATAAAAAAATTGGTTTCATTGAGGATTTATTTATTTTCAAATCTATCATAATGGTTTATAATGAAAATGTGAATGTCCTAAGCATATCATTAGGGAGTATAAAAACAGGGGAACATTAAATCCTGTTTTTTTTCTATCTAGGTGATGAAAAAATCATTTCCATTGCTCCATTTTTATAGTTATTACACCTATGAACAATTGTACTAGATCCAAACCCACTTATAGTAGCCATATATGGATTTATTTCTCGTAAAGACCACATAATCTATTACTTACCAATAAATAACTATATTATTATATAATTATTCTTATGGTATATTATAGGTATATGATCCCTAATGAATCTGCACCTTAATCTAGTTCCCATGGTTTATAATAAAGAGCATATGATACCAACTTTAACAACCCTAACCCCAATAACTCATAGTTGGATCCAACATTAATACATGAATATAAGTTACAAAAAATAATATATTGAAGGACTTAATAGTTTGGTAGTCATGGTAAACTAGGCATAGAAATGATATAGATTTATCTTAGGGAAACTGAAATATAACAATATTAAATGGTCACCATCCTTGATTCCATTTGAAGATTCATCTCTACTGTCTGTGGAAAGGATACAAAATATGGTTGAGATCAAATGCACGGTAAGGGTTATATAAAAAATCTATCAAGGGTAAATAAAATCATTTTCAATATGTGAATATAAATAATTAAAAACATATGTCTTTTAATAAAAAACATTATAATGAAATAATGAATAATCAATATGGTATGGTATATAACATAAAACAAATTCCATATACTCAATAAATAAAATAAAAATGCAATCAGAGGTAATATAAATGCGAAAATATCATGGATAACAAAAATAACTGAATTATAAATGATGCAAATTCTTAATTATTGTACATCATGATCCTAGGCATCAAGATACCTCAAATTCCATGACCATTAAAAATAAAGATTAAAACAATGGGTCAAAACACATCTGATTTGGACAACTGATATTTCCTCATGAGACCTATCAATGCATCAAGGGAAAATATATGACCGCGACCCACCTATATCTACATGTCTAAATTATTCCTCGTATATTTAATAATTTATTTAACTCATTAATTAATATTCCTCATAATCCAAAATATTAATTGAATAATGAATATGGGTTTACAAATATTTATTCATTTAATAAAATAACATTCAATGTAAACATGATTTATAAAAAAATTATTTCTTTGGAGATAATAATACCCAACATAAATTAATATTTTAACATCCTTCCCAATCTCATTGGATATAGTTGGAAGAGGAATACTACATGGCCTTAAGAAATGTTCCCAATGCACCAATTGATGGTTAAAAATTTAGATAGCTTATAATAGTAAATTAGGTAATGATTTTACCTTAATAAAAAACCAACCAACTAATAAATCTACAATCTATATGATGCATGTAAAAAAACAACCAATCCCATTCACTAACAAAAGACAACCAACTATTCCATAACGATCCCACATGACAAATAAAATAAATCCCAAATCTTATTACCAAGATGAAGACTAAAACATGATTACAATATAATGAAGACACCATCCATAGCTCCACCCCAAGCTCCAAGCTCCAAGCACCACAACATCACCCAAGATTCAGTTCAAACTGCAAGCAAAATAAGAATTTGTACTCTTACTTATGTCTCATAACCCAACATCTACAAAAGAAAACATGTTCCATAGAATGTGTGATTAATAATATTCAGTAGGATTTCAAAAAATGACTTCCCTACACACTCCACTAAGATAAAACAGTTCGCACATTTATATAAAATAGTTTATATTAAACATTCAATATTTGAACAATTACCAATCAAAAAAATACACCCTACCAATCAACCATTCCCCAAACCATGAAACTGAAGGGAAATACAAAAACACATATTGTAAAACATTTTACCATTTAATATTGGAACAATAAATTCCCTGTTTTCATGTAACACACAACAAAACAATCCTTACAGTGTGACTTCCTCCCATTTAATTCACCTCATTTCCAACTAGCGATACTTCTTTAACACTACCCATAATGGTTGTTCTACTGACCACTATACATCATCATTAATAGTGATACTTCCTTCCCACATCCACACAAAAAATACAAGGCATAACACCCAATCGACCAATAATCACAAAACGTAATGGCCGCACAATAAGCAGACAACTATTTTCAACACACGCGATGTCATCTCAATAAATCACCCATTACTGAAAACACCCTTTAACTAACATTAAATTGCCAACCACATTTCCATAAAAAATATTTATTAAAAAAATCAACCTTTTTTAGAAATTATTTCAAGAAACCAATTATAAAATATTAATTTTAAAAGATTCCACTTGAAATTCCACCACCAAATCCATTTTCTCTGAAAATCCAAAAAACATCAAAAAAGGGAATTCAAACAAATATAACACAGAAAAAACAATTAATTAATAAAAAAATTAAATGGAAGAAGACATCTAGTTATGTCAATATGGATTCGAGAGAGTAGACACATACCTTTAGGGTTCTGGTGAAATCGACCCACAAGAAACCTCACCACAAATCCGCTGAACACACCACTGAATACTCTTTAAATCCTCTTCTCTATAATCAAAAAGCCATAAAATCAACACCCAAGGAAATAAGAACCCTATATATACAATAAATCAATGTATATCTATAAAAATGATAGAGAGGGAGCTGTATATCTAGAGGAATCCAAAAAGAACCACGAGAGGATACTTACCCAAGAACAATCACCTCCAATCCTCCAAGAAACCACTTCGATTTTCTTCCAAAACAGGTGGGAGAGAACATAAAACCAATGAGAACAGAAAATATCATTTGAGGCTCTAATAGGACGAAATTATGAGTGAAATAATGCATCCCCAAGGGATACCTTATTTAAAAACCCCCGATTTTTATGTGGTCGCACTATAAACATGCACAGTTTGGAAAACTGCGCTCTAACCATGAGCACACCACTTCCTCAAGAGAAGGGGTCCACATGGTGTGGAAAACCGTGAAAAGTCTATGTGATTCCCTTTTCACTGCCCCTACTCAGTTTCCAGGAGAATCCACATGGTTTCACCTAATCGTGAACCTACCATTCACCCCTAGAAATCCTCAAACATATTAAAATCCATCCAAAACACTCCCGACCTATTCCCAACTAATGATAAGAACTTTAAACACATAAAAAGGAAAAAGAAAAGGATGAATACCTTAAACCAGTGGTGTACATTGTCACTATCATTGTACATTCCATCCTCAAAATTTATGGATTTATTGCTTTGCTGAAAGATCTCGGGCTATTGCTTATTCATCTCTTTATCCATATCCAAAGTCTCCACCTGAATGTAACCATGATTCTATAAAACAAAAATTAAATGAAGAATTTACCACCTAATAATTTCTCTATCCTATCCAAAATCCACATATGAACATGCACCAAAGAAGCCACCGGTTGTATCCCAACATCATCCCATAAAATCACATGGTCACGATCTAGAAGCACTTTTTCAACTACGACACATGAAAAACATTGTTCACCTCACTAATACAAGATGGAAAATCTATACAATAAGACACTTTTCCATTCATATCAATTATCTTAAAAGGACCAATATACTTCAGAGATAACATACCCTTCATCCCAAATTGACGATGAACCAACCTTTGAGAGATTATAAAAACCACATGATCATCCACTTTGAATGAAAACAGTTGATGATGATGGTTCTCATATGATTTTTGATGACTTAGGGATGTCTCCATCATATTACTAATAAATTTTATCATCTTCATAGCCTCATAGACAAGGATCGGTCTAGTCATCGATGCTCTACCAATTCAACCCAACATTGGTGAGAAGACATGGCCCCATAAAAAGCCTCAAACATAGTCATATGTATTGAATCCTGATAAATATTATCATCAGAGAACTCCACCAATGATAAGTGGTCCTCCCATGAACTAGAAAAATCCATCAGACAAGCCCTTAAAATACCCTCCACGGTTTGTATCATCTTCTCAGATTGGTCATCTGTGTAAGGATGATACGTTGTGCCTGTAGTCAATTGATTCCCAAGGGCTTGCTGCAAGGATTCCAAAAAAATTATGTGAAACTCATATCTCTATCGGATTCAATAAAAACTGGAACATCATTCCTCTTTACCACCTCCCTGATATCGATTTTGGATAAAACCTCCCCCGTATGAGATTCACGAATTGGGATAAAATGGACAGATGTTGTGAGACAATCCATAATCACCCATATGGAATCGTTCTTCTGGAATGTTCATGGGAGACCCATCAAAAAAATACATTTCTATTTTATCCCATTTCATCGTTGGGATAGGTAATGACTGCAACATTCCTACTGGATGAGGATGCTCTACATTGACCTATTGACAATTCAAGGATCTCGAAATGTACTCCACCTCATTCCTTTTCATACCATCCCACCAAAACTGCACTATCAAAGCCTTATACATATTCTTAATCCTAGTACAGAAGGCCCACTTGGAGTGATGATAATCCTGGAGAAGTTACTCATGACTATCCACCAGTACCACCATGTGATTCAAAAAATACATAACTAAATTTCTTTTCAGTTCCCCTGTTCTCAATAGTCTCCCGAACATTGTGTTTTAACCTCACCATGAAACATTCAGAATCAGATTCCTCTACCTATATAACTTAAAAATGAAATTCAGGAACCAATGAAACTAGAAAAGAAGACCACTCTTCCCCCATGGTCCTCACATTCCAACTACATGTTGGCTATGACTGACATGAACTACCATGTATTTGATGACTGTTTCTCTACTCGAGCATATCATTGCCGAGTTTCTGCATCCACCACCAAATTTACCTTAATCGGTGTGTACATTAAGTAAAAATCAACCATATGGATACGTTTAATCCTTCTCTTTTTCCTAAAGTTCAAATATCTCGTTGATAGAAAATAATTTAACCTCATGTGGCCATTATACACTGTAAATTTCTCACTGAATAGATAATGAAGACATATTTTTAAATCATGAACCACTAATTCCATCTCCAAATCATCATTTGAGTAGTTCTTCTCAATAAATATCAACTTCCTTGAGTCATACGCAACCACATGTTCCCCCTACAAGAAAGAACACTCAATCCATGATCCTTATGAATCAAAATACACCACATACCCTTTCATTGGTTCTGAAAAAACTAAGATTGGTGCTGATGTAAGGTGAATATTTAGCTATTCAATGAATTTTAGGCAGTTCTCATCCCATTGTAATGGGATATTAGTCCTTGTCAAAGTAGTCATCGTCTAGGTAAATCGTGAGATATAACGAAAAAAATGTTGATAATACCCAGTAAGAACATTGAAGCTCTAGATTTTGAAAACATTATTTGGTGGTTTCCATGAGATAACCACCAATATCATTTTAAGGTCAACTGAAACGCCCCATTTAGGAAAAAAACATGGCCATGGAAATGAACCTCCTATATTCAAAGGTCACATATTGACCATTTGGCACACAATCGATGATGCCTCAAGATCCCAAACACTACTGCCAAGTTTTTCTCATACACTACTCATGTCCTCGAATAAACTTGTATATAATCCACAAATACCACAAAATATGGATCCAAACATCTTTTAGATATATGATTCATTAATTCCATCAACACTATTGACGCAATCGTTAGTCCCAAATGCATAATCATAACTCGTAATGGCCATATGTACTTCAGAAAGCTATTTTCAGAAGATCCTCTTTCCTCACCCATAATTACTGATATTGTGACATGAATTCAATCATGGAGAAACACTGAGCTAACCACATCTGCTCAAAAAATTCATCAACGTGCTGAAGTGGATATTATTTCTTTATCGTATTCTGATTATGTTTATGATAATCAACACAAAGAAGCTAGGTTTCAACCACCTTTTTATGAAATAAAACTGGTGATGACCATAGAGTCATGTTCGGCCGGATAAACTATTTTTTTTCTAAATCATTCAACTACACCTTTTAATCCCTCAATTATGCTAGTTCCATTCAGTATGATGGATGTGAGATTGGATAAGACCACGAAATGAGATCAATGGTAAAATCCACTTCTCTCACGGGTGGAAACCGTGAGAATTCATCAAGAAATACATCCTTAAGCTGATCCACAATTGCCAACAGAAAACATTTCTCCACACCTTCCAATGATGATGATTTCAAGGCCTCAAAATGATATGATATCATGCCAAATGTTGGTGCCAAAAAACGTGTTGCACCATACTTCTCAGTTTTCTCCCCCTTAAATAGATGTCAAACTCCATTGTCCATCGTAAAACTCACTGTTTTTCACATAACACTAGATTTTGGCCTCAAAAATCACTAACCCATCCATTAGTAGGATTATATTATAAGAATACATCATAAGAAAAGGTAAATCCCACATTAATTTAATGTCATCCAGAACTAAAAAACATGCTCGACATAGGAAGCCTTCGCACACTCTCTGACCTATAAGAGTTTGTAGTTTCAAAATAAAAAGGAATCATTTACTCATGTAATCCCAACAAATAAATGATGAGTGAAGTAATAAAAGAATATTGGGAACCCATATCATACAAATCGTGCATCAACGTGGAATTTAAAATCATTTTACCTCGCACCATGGATAGTACAGACTGATCGTCCCCCACATCCTGCTCAGCTCGGAATAATTGCATGCCTGCCACACTCTGCTCTTTATTACCCCACTAAGGCGTTGTGGTTCTTCTGAGAATCACCAAGACCCACTATACTCTGATGATGAAAATTATGCTGGTATACCCATCCCGTTGAGGCATTAGAGCCCTGCAATCCCTAAATAGTTTCATGGACACCGTACCTCAGAGCATTCTGAAAATAATGCTCTCGAGGACCCATCTACATAAAATTATGACATTATTGAGTTTGTGGTGTACAATCCTTCATCATGTGTCTCATAGAGCCACAATGAAAACATCCCACATTTCTATGAAGCTTTGAATGAAAATTAGTTGATGTTGTTGTCAAATTATGCACTATACTTCCACATGGAAAATAAGTGTCCCTCATATGCTAGAACCCAGTGTTCGAGTTCCCATCATTTCCCACAGGTAAAAACATACCTCCCCATCCTATGTACCCATAAAGTTCTTTCTCTACAACCATAGCTCGATTCCCTATTTTTGGGTAATCATTTATACACAACACCAATTTCTTGGAACGGATTTCCTGGTTCAACCCAGCTTAAAAAATTCATTCCTTTAACAATGTACTACCCACCACCTTAGGTGAAAACTACAATATGTTCATAAAATTTTCCGGATATTCCATTACCACCACATTTTCTTGAACTAAACTGAAGAAATCCATTGTACACTAAATAATGAATGTATGGGGGTAGAAGTGTTTATTAAATAATACCTCAAAACCCTTTAATGTCACACATTGGTCCATCCCAACATAGACCACCAACACCCACCACTATAGGGAATGATCTTCCAACATATACGTGGATTGTTTCACTTTCATCTCTACCAGTGTTCCTACGAAGTCAAATATCCTATTCATTATTTGCAGCCATGGTTCAACCTTTTTTGGCTCTAAATCACCACTAAACATGGGTGGATTCGGCCTTTGAAACTGGACAACTTGATCCACATGCCTTGGATCATCTTTTTTATTCACACATTCCACATCGTGAAAATATTTCACTATAATATACACTGGTTACTGGTTC
Organism: Viscum album; assembly: GCA_963277665.1. Lineage (NCBI taxonomy): Eukaryota > Viridiplantae > Streptophyta > Magnoliopsida > Santalales > Viscaceae > Viscum > Viscum album. The sequence goes on from OY728134.1 coordinate 286,893,409, forward strand.
ACCTGATGCCATTGTGCAACCACATTTTTAGCATCTTCCTTCGGTTCGTCTCTACGATGCCTACTTAGTTCTATTTGAATCAACATAGAAAAACCATAATTCCCACTCCCTTAATAAGAAACTGTATTCAATTTTCACAATAAATTTCTCGAAAAGTATCACAACCTGGATTTCCACAAGTTTACCTTTGGCATGTTCCACTATTTGGAAAAAATCCACCATTTTTTTTGAAAATGAACCCATTTTTAAAATAACACTAATTTCCATGATTCAAACCCTTCTATTTTGAAACCAAATTCATATTTTTCAAAATCCATAAATTCATACCGCACAGGAAATCATTATACCCCAATAAAATATGCATCCTAGAGGTATATAATCTCTACCATGCTGTCCATGGTCATATAATTTGCTACACCCACAAAAACAAGACATGCAATGCCTATAAGTGTCTTCAAACACTTATTTACCCAAATCCCTGGTAAAATGAAGTTCAACATAAAAGGGTTTTCTAAGTCCTTTTATGATATATATTCAATGTTATGACAATCCTACACCTTATTACCATCCCGCCTAAAGGATTAGTATATAAACAAATGTGAACACCAAGACCAATGATTGACACCATGGACCGAACAACTTCTGTCACTTGAAAGACATTGACTAGAGAAACTAATATGACTTGTAACATCCTACCCCATCTCACTGGCATGAGTGGGTGTAGGAATGCTACATGGACTTAAGAAACGTTCCCAAGGCACCAAAGGCTAACAATAAATTCGAAGGGATTCTTGAATAAAATTTGGAATGATATTAACTTAAGATTAAACCAACCAACCAAACAATCCACAAAATATATGATGCAGGTCAACAAAACAACCAAACTCATAAAATACTAAAAGAAAACCAACTAATCCATAATGGTCCCATATGACATATACAATAAAACCAAAATCATATTTACAAGTGGAAGACAACAAAAAGTCTACAATAGAACTAGGATTCCATCCATATATCCACACGAAGCTCTAAGATCCATGCACCATAACATCACCCACACTTCATGTCGAACTGCTAGAAAAATTTGAAGCTCTACTTTTACATGTGTCTTGTAACCCAACATCTGAAAAATTATCCAAGTTCCAATTCTTGGTTGAGTAATAATACTCAATAGGATTTCCCCAAATGACTTCCCATCACATGCCCCTAAGATAAAACAGTTATCACATTTATATAAAAAAGTTTATATAAAACATTCAATAGTTCAAAAATTAAAAATCAACCAATCCCACCCTTACTAAGACACATTTACCCAAACCATTCAACCAATATGTAAACCAAGAAACCATGCTAAAATACATTTCAAAATTTCACATTATCACAAAAAATTTTATCTTTGTAAGAAAAAGAAAACCAAACAATAATTACGGTGGGACATCCAACCATCCATTTGAACCAATTTCAATCTAGCAATACTTCCCGACCTCTACACATATTGGTCGTTCTTCCGACAAATATCCATCATAATTTATAGTGATGCGTCCCAAACACTACAATAATGATGTATCATCATACCACTACCCATCATCTTTTATAGTAATATTTCCCGCCACTTCCACACAACCAGAAAGAACCATGACACTCAATCCACTAACAATCATAATGCACCATGTCCACACAATAATCACCGAACCATTTCCAACACATGCCACATCATTTCAATAAATTATCTATTAATTGAAAACAACCATTAACTAAAATTCCATGCAAAAACACATTTCCATAAACAATATCTTTTTTGAAAACCACTCATAAACCATATTATAAAATAATTTAAGAAAACAATTTTTATAATATCTATTTTAAAACCATCAACCAGAACATTCCACCACAAAATCCCTTTTTCCCCAAAAATCCACAAAATAATACCAAAGGGAATTCCAAACAATGTCGCACATCAAAACATAATTAATTAATGATAGCCCAATTAATTGGAACAATACTTCTAGTTCTAGAAATGTGGATTCAAGAGATAAACCACATACATTTAGGGTTCCTGTGAAATCATCCCACTATAAACCAAACCAAAAATCCTAAATAATCTCCTCAAAACAGCTCTAGATCCCCTTCTCAATCATAAAAAATACTGAAAATCAACACCCAAGGCAACCAAAACCCTATATCTACACACAACATGTACAGATCTCTAAAATCAAGAGACAACGATATGTAGATATTGAGGAAACCACAAATAACCATGAGTGGATACTTACCCGAGAAGAACCACCTACAATCCCCCATCCACTTCAATTTTATTCCAAAACGTGAGGGAGGGAACTTACAACCATTAAGAACCCAAAATCCCAATTGGGGATAGAATGGGACGAAATTTTGGAGTGAAATAATGCAATTGTGAGGGCACCCTGATTTAAAAAACCCATTATTTTATTGCCATGTGGTTTGCTCGCACGATTTTCAAAACCGTCCACTAACCGTGCACATGTAACTACCTCGAGAGAAGGGTTCTGCATGGTTTCCTTCCACGGTTTGGAAAGGAATATGAAGCCCATGTGAATCCCACATTCTTCCATTTAACGGTTTCTAATAGCACCCACACAGTTTCCTCTAACCATGCTCCAACCATGTGCCCATTGAAAATAATTCAATCTTATTCAAAACCCTTCTAAACTCTCCAAAACTATTCCCAAGTAATCCCAAGAACAATAAACACATAAAAAAGAATAAAAAGGGCTAAAGAACTAAAATTTTGGGTGTTAAAAATAAGGATATTTATGATAATTGTAATGTTTAATAAAAAACTGTCACAAGAATGTGATTTTTTCATGAGAAAGTAAAGAAACAAAAACGAAATTCAGATTTTAAAATAATCCTTAACACTTTGGTAACATCTAAAATGATACCCCTTGAATAATTAACATGAAACTAATAATTAATAATAATTAATATATATACATTCAAGTTAAAAAAATAAAATTGAATGTATATACACCACACAAAAGAGAATAATTTCATATTAACATATTTGACTCAATGAGATTGAAATTAGGGTGAAATAACATACAATGATTTAACCATTGAAGTATGGATTAATATATGAATTGACTATCTTAATTAAACATAAATCCACATAAAAAGCAATAACTAAAATATAAGATATTAAAATTTACTACAATAAAAATCATATAATATCAATGTTAATATAGAATAAATATAACCCAATGAAATGAATTTGAGTTTTGAAATTTTTTTCCACTTGGTAATTTTCATGTCAATTCCCATTGAATGAAATTATTCAAAACAAACATTAAAATTCCATGAATTAGGATTTTATCATGATCTTACAAGTAAATTGAGAATTATATACACCATAAAAAATAAATTATGTGTATAACATTACAATATTCCTCGATAAAGGGAAATTGTTATGACGTTTCTCACCTCAAACTTACTTTTTGTGGAACATTATTTAAACAGGTGTATAATGGTTTTAAAATTTTTATTAATATATAAAATAACTATATTAATATTTATGATAACATATATTATATTTTTATAATATTTTATCACACGTTTGTTAAAAATAATTCATTATTTTTATTGTTTCAGGTGTTAATTACCATATTTAATTTGGCATGTTCTATCATTAATGTATCGATTATTTTCTAAGTTAAATATAAATCATTTAATTAATTATATTTATTTTATAAATATAATATTTAGTCCTTAGAAACATTTTTATAATTATTCTTGAGGGTTGGTAAAAAAAATGAATCACATAGCTTCGTGGAGATGGTAGGTCATACGTACGCCCGAGCGACGATATTATCCCATAACTGAATGAAAAGGTAAGGAAGTGGGTAATAAACTGATTTTATTGAATCCATATCATATCATATATATCACATTTATTAAATAAATTAATCAATATTACTTTTCAAGTAATGTAAACACAGCTTAAAAATGGGTATATACCCAGGGTTTTCATGAACCTTGGGTATAAGTGACATTTACTAACCTATACCCATGTTTCTTACTAAAATGTAGGTATAGGATACCTGTGTATGTGTGGGAAGACAAAAAAATGAATTGAAATTTCACAAGAAAACCAATACCCACATTTCACACTAAACAGTGGGTATAGGTGACATATATTCCCAATGTTCCATAAATTTTGGGTATAGAATTTGAAATATAAGATTATAACCATTGTTCTCATGAACCAACGGTATATATATTACATATACCCATGGTTTTACATAACCATGTTTATAAGATACGTTATTTTTTCATCTGAAAAATATATATAAGATATTATATTTTAAAATAATCATAATTGTACTTTGTATAGTGTTTGGATGCTTCAACATTGTAGAAGAGGCGCAAGTTAGAAACCTGCATGTAAATTTTTATTATTACCCCATGTTTATATTAATATTTTTAGACTGATATAGAATTATATAAATTTAATATAAGTAGCTAAGTTGGATAGGCATTGTGTGGCATTGTATAAAGATGCGGGTTCAAAACATGGAAGTTTCAATATTCAAATCCAATTATTTAAAAAAAATATATGAAAAAATAGATATATATTAACCTATATCCAGTAGCATGGGTGGATATTCATTGCATGCTTGAAGCGGTGGCCCCATGACTGAAACGTGCGAAATTTTAATTTAAAATACAGACAAAAAAATTAATATAATTAAATTAATGTTGATATATAAATATAAATATATATATATATACATAAATGATTTAGGTATATTTTTGAGTCCCCTGATGATGGAACTAACAATCATGCAATTGAAACCAACATGCACTATTTTTTGTAAATTATATACCCACAGTTTTAAAACAGTGGGTATAAAGCAATGACATATGGAAAAGTGCGTACAAGGTTATGACATAGGGGAAACAATGAAATACCTACAGTATAAAAAAACCAATTTGTATAGGCCATGGAACTATAATGACACCTCATTCTCCCATGATTCCGAAAACTATGGGTATATGTCATTTTCCAGTAGTGGCATGTGAAAAATGAATTACATCACTTCACAGGGATAAAATCCTCTGTACATATGAGCGACATTATCATATTATTAACCAAATGGAATGTAATAATGTATATGTGATATTTTAATTTTAGAAATATAATTATTTATTTAATAGTATATATATATATATTTTTAATCAATCATTTCATAAAACCATGATAGTGTTGATAGAAAATGAGTTATATTTTTTTGTGATGTGGTAATCTATTATACATGCAAACAAATGTTTTGTTTCCCATTTAATGATGAGAATATGGATAATGGATATTAAATTTAAATAATAAAACCCTAATATATGGAAAATAATGGTTCTATTATACAATCATCATTTAATATTAGTCAAATATGGAATAATGAGATAAAAATAAAAATAACCGTTTAATAATGTTACCTCTTCTTAGGAAATCTTCTTTAGGATAGAATAAAAATCTTTTATTGGATGGATTAATATTAAAAAATTGATATTTATTGTTGGAAGTAGATTAATGATGTTATTTGAGTATTTATTGTCCACATAAAATGGCATTGGAAGTGTAGATATGGGAGAAGAGTTGGTGGCCTTTTATATTTGTGGAAGATGGTGTATATAGATTTCTTCAAAGGAATCAATTACACCCACATTATTATCATTACAAAAGACTAAAAAATTATTCCTTTTATTCCATTATATGTTCTAAGATCTAACTATTTACATAAAATGGTGTTTGGACATGTTTTTAGGTCACATTAACCATAACTGTTATAATTTCACACCATGTAATACAATTATTACGTTGACCATGATAATTAATTTTTACTAATTTTATCATTCATAATGAAAAATATTAAGTTGAAATTGTTATATAATATAAATTATGTTTATTAAAAATATGTGATATATGATTCTAAATTCAATTCATTTATTTTTTAAAATTACATATAAAATTATACCCATATACATGGTATAAAAGAGAGTTTCCAAAGAAACAAGAATCATAAGGGTAGGAGGTTTCAATTTCAAAATTCAATATTATTTATTTCCACTAACATAATATGAATTTATTATAATGTAATAAAAATTTTGTTACTTTAAAAATAATTAAATTAAATTTACCTTTCTAAATAGTTTACATGAAAACATAGCTTTCAATAAAAATCAGTATTATTAACTATTCATCAAAAAATGAAAGATTTATGAAATATCAAAAACATTCACCCTAAGATAATATTGATATGATTATTTCAAAAAAATTATCAAATAATTTTTCCAAAATAAGTAATAATAAATTTTCAATTATCTGTGCAAAGTGTATCTAAACAACTTTTTTTGAGAAATACATTTTTTTCCATAAAATATAAATTTATTTAAGATTATTATTATATTAGTTTATAATATATATATATTCAATTAATTTATTTTATAATTGTATAATAAATATAATATTCATTATATAGTTACTATTGTTAGTACTCACCAATATATAAACATGGTAATTGTCCTGTTTTAATTACATTTTAATAGAGTATATTCATTTAAAACCAGTGTTTTTTGCCTCCCAAGCCATCAAATAGATTGAATATATTTAAATAGAAATAAAACATAAATTATTGGGCTGTTAAATTATCATTTTACAAATCCCCTAACATTATTATTGTGTGTATATATATATATATGAAATTTTCACCATTATTAAATAAAAAACATAGTGTATGACACTCCATGTGGTATATACATATGGGGTCATCTGGCGCCCGACACTAGTTTTCTACAACATGATAAAATTTTGTACCTAGATACATGAATTCTACTCATGATAACCATATCATTTCATCCCATAATATAACACTCAATGATGAAATTCATTTAAGGATAACTCAATGTCCTAATTTGATATGTTGATTCATATAATATATATGTATCTAATGCGATTTAAATAAGAAATATTTTTTATTTAAATAATAATTTTTAAATCCTTTTAATCTTTTGAGAACATTAAAAAACCAATACATAGGAACTTGAATTTGCGTAAACATATTATTAACCACCATATCTTCCTTATATTTGTTTCACTTCTTGGTTTTTTGTGAAATAATTAGATATCAATGTTAATCCTTCCAAATATCTATGTGAACATGTGACAAAATACTTTAAATAAATTCATTTAGTGAGTAACATTGAAATATCTAGGTTTTAATTGTAGTGAGGATTGTATGTAAAGTAATTAATGTACATTTATCTGAACATATATTCAAACTTATTTACATCGAAAAAATATATGTTCTAATTTTAATAACACATGTTGTCTTCTTCCCCATCATAGTAATCTTTGGAAACATTGTAGAAAACATTTTATAGAAATTATTTTTCTAACCAATGAAACACTGTATATAAATATATATCAACAAATGAAAAAAATTATTAGAATTTAAATTACTGTTCACTTCATTTTGTTCACAATATATATCTATTTGAATTTCTTATTACAATTAAATTCTCAAGTAGTTGAGTATATTAACTAATATTCACTTTGAATACTAGTTGAAATAATATTTTGTTTATTATTAATGAATTTATCTAAGTCATAAAGATAACCCCACTAGAATCATTGAATCTTAATTACATTATAATATCAATTTATGATTAATAAAAATTTATATGGTTAAAACATAACACTTATTTCTTGATAGTGGGAATATTTAATCAATAAATGATGGAAAACATTAACTTTTATAGTATTCTATACATTTAGATGTTAGTTTTAAAGGAAAAATTATTCTTTAAAATATATAACTACTAGTAGTGTAATAATATTGCTCATGTATTAATAAAATAAATTTGGTAAAAAAATTTATTGTAGAAAAATTTTGATAAAAATTTTATCATTTTTATGAAATTTATATAATATGAAGAATCATATTCATTTTTTATAAAAAATTATATTATTTATTCATTAAAAAATCATAGTTTACAAGAATATATTATTACAAAAGATAAAACATATGACATCCAAAATATAAATCCATTACTATAATTAATCTCAAAATTGAAGGGTTTTCCACATAAAACACTTTAATGTGGAAACTACAAGATCCATTACACAAAAGGAAACATCAAAATTAATCATTAAACTCTTTCCCAATCAAAAAGACTTATATATTTATAATTCTTGTAAAATTAATAGTTTTTATTATATACTCTTCCTAAAATATATGAATTGTTTTATATATCATCCTATCATTCGTATACATTATATTGGATTTTATATAACACACTTGGTGCTCTATAAAACTCATTATATAGGAGACTAAATCTATAATGGAAGCATTACCAATTCATTTTTTGTTGACCATTCGATTTTTCTGTTCTAAAGGATAATAGAACCACTACAAGCCGGATGGGTTTGAATGAGTGGTGAACTTTTACCAATTTCCAAAATTATGAAATGTAAAAAGTGAAACATGTTAGTGTTATTTCCTTATCAATTTTTTTATAAAATAAAAAGTATTTAGTTATAAGGTGGTAAAAATGGAACATAATATTTTCAGGGTTCATCCTCTGTGTGAGAATATACATACATTCAATGGAAAACTCCTGTGGGTGGATAGAAATTCAATATATAGAAAATGTGAATTAAAATATCATCCAACTTCTATTATATTTTATTTTCTCTTGATAAGAATAACAATATTGAATATCTTCATTTTAAAAGTTAATATTATAAACATTTATCCACAACCAAAACATGACACTTTATAATTAATAATCCCAAAGGATCATCAATAATGTTTATCTACTTTTTTAAGTTAAATATTTCTATCCAGTGTACACATTCTATGTCTAAAAAAGTCATTTCACTGTGCTTCAATGAAACTGCATTTCTTATAACCTATTTAATGTCCATTTAATAAAATCTATACCATAGAAACTATACTGGGAAACACTATACATTATACCCTATCTAGATTTTATGAACTAAAAAAGTATTCGATTATCTAAATGAAATATCTATCTAGAATTAGAATTCAATGTGAAACAAATGTTTAGATAGAAATTCACATCTAACATAAATTAGGTTGAAATTGTTTTATATATATTAATATTTAAATGAAGACTTCATTTTTCAATTCTTTAAATAGGTTCTCCAAAATTTGAAAACGTGTGAATCACATACCACATTCCCACTTGTTGAAACTAAAATGTTGGTTCTCCCTCTCATTTTTAATTCTCTCATTGATTCTAAAAATTTATTGAAAATTTATGAATTCCCATTAAATTCTCTAGAATCCACAACCTTCACTGAATTAACATAAACATGATACTAAGGATTGTTGATATAATTATTAATAACATTATGATAAAAATCATTGATGATTAGAAATCCATTATCATTATTGAAGGATATATAATGTTATGTTATCCTTCATTGAAAATATTATATCCAATGAATGTTTTCTTGTACATAAATTTCAACTCTTTATTTGAGGATGCATTTTCCATCTGATTTCGTAAAATCAGTTATAGAACATTTGCTTCCAATAAAAATAAATTTCTGACAGTTTCATTTGTTGAAACTTCCTCATCCCACACATTAATAAACACACATGTTTTTTAGAATATTATTCAATAAAATTTATAATGTTTTTTATATATTGATCTATCTTATGGACCCATGTCTATAATCACCAAAACCTCACCACAAAAATTTTCATGATATGGATGAATTATTTCATTTAAGAATTGAATAAAATTCCCCATATAATTTTTTAAATCACTAATCCTTTAAGGTTTTAAACTAATGCTCTTCATAAGCAAAAAAATAACAATGGACATTGAGAAATGTTTTTTTGATGGTCATTCATTACAACACATTTCATAACATCGCAACATCAAAATCCAAATAGACATCTCAATAAATTTCAATGAGGATGGGAACCTCATAATATTTTATTTTTTAAAACATAAAACATTTCTATTTGTTTCTTTTGACCCATTTGAAAAATTAACAACACATACATTTTTCCATTTATAGAGACCCATTGAAGATAACTAGATATGTTTTTTCTGATTCTAAATAATTTTTTCAAGGTTTCATTATTCATCTAGTGAACTGGTAAGATTTAACCCTTTTATTTATCCATTTAACATTACATACATATTTAAATATGCCTTCTTCTTCTATTTTGTATTTTTTTCTCATTTTTTTGAAATCCAACAAAACATAGAAACAAACTCTTATTTTGTCTTCTTTTTTATTAGGTTCTTCCAATAGTCTATATAGGGAATACAAAATTTAAATATATAAAAATTTATAATAATATTGTTCATCACATGAACAATTGTTATTTTATTTTATTAATACTAACTCAACTATTTTCACTTCAAACATATTTTTATAGAATATTTTCCACGTAACATTAGTTTTTTAAATCGTGTAAAGCTCATCAAATTTGTATTTTTCAAATATTTTTGTCCAGAAAAATATAATACATCATCCCCAATTGTAAATTTCATTTTAGATCATGAGTGTTTCACAATTTTTAGAAACATTATTGAGTAAAATTCTATAATCATACACAATTTAGAATGTTTCATAATAAACCTTTTAATAAACTTATTTCCTTCTTCTAGAAACATCAAAAACATTCTATCAAAACATAATTAATATTATTTCTAAAAAACCCTATATTAGCCTCAATTAAATTGTTAAAATAAAGTAATTTATAAAATTCGGTATTAAACAATTTAAAAATATTTATTGGAAAAAATGATCTTTAATATCCCCCTGTGTATTTGTTGAAAACATTCGTTAATGAATTTTACCACTCTTCATTTTTCATCACTCAATTTTTTTCAAAACTAGAATGTTATAAATTTTACAAAAACATTGACATTATCATATAAAGGGTCTTTAAAACACACTACTATATATTATTATATTAACATCCAATGTTTTAAACTGGAATTAATTTCCATTTGAGTTTGAAATTTTCAGTTGGTGCATGGTTGGGATCATATTTTGAGCATCAAAATGCACTTTTAAGTATTGGAATTCTAAAGTGTGTTGTTTCTAACAAATTATTAAGGTAATATAGTTTACATGGGAGTTTGATGTTGTTTTTGGAGGACCTTTATTTAAAAAAAATTAGTTTTTGGAAATAATAATGGGAGTGCATGGTTTACACATAGTTAGTGAAAATTGTTCCCCAAAATTATGTGGATTTTAAGGAGTGTTACATAGTTTTTAAAATCATTTAACCAAGTCCACATGAGTATAAAATTTTGGGAATGAAATTACAGATTCAAACCACATATGTTACATGTGGCTAAACAAATCACAATCCTAGCCATGCAAAGGGGTGCCACCTTAGGCAGAGCTGGAACATAGTGGGGGCCTGATTTGGGAAACCATGTCACCAAAACACGTGACTCATTAAAATGGGTGAAATTTCCCTTTTTTCAAATTTTTTATTTTTACCATAATCCCTCATTTATACTCCCCTAATTCAGAATATCTCCCTCACATTCATGGAGTTATTCCTATCTTTCTAGTATTCGACGGTGCATCGTCATCAGGACTTGGTATCAAGAATCATCATTCATGTGTTGTCACACTAGGTTATTCTATGACTATTAAGTGATCCATTATGATAATTTTTCCACCTTAAATTCTATTTCAAATCCCAATAATATACCCTATATTTATGATGTTTTTCTATTTTCCCATTTTCTCTCAGTACAGCTCAAATAAGAGAATGACAATGGATGAGTAAAGCAATCTAATAGCAAGGTATGTGGTATATATATTTTCGTTTATGGTTTTCCATTTTATAAAATATTTCACTGTCTTTTATGTTATTATATGCATGTTTGTAAGTATAAATGTCATATTAAATACGGGGAATCTAATTCCGTGAAATCAATATTTATTGTTTGTTTAGTTACACCATTAGACATAATTCGACACAACTCAAACCACCCCTTTGGGAGTGTTTCTTATATGCCCAGGTCCTATGACCCATTTAGTAAAATAAACAATTCATTTTGGGAGTTTTTTTAAATTATTTGATTACAATGCTCTATCTACACATTAATCACATTTGTGGGTATATGGATTTATTCGAATGTGAGGATATGTTTAAATTTAATTAAATGAGTTGGTATGATACTAATGCCCCATTTTATAATAAAACCACTTATGAGGTATGTATTCTTATTTTAAAAAATGGGATATCAAATAGAGCTATATAAAATTGTAAATTAAATCGACCTTCGAATGTATTTGTTAATTACATATAAATGGAATGGATTAAATTTTCAACTTAAATTGAGATATTTCATTATTAAGAATATAAACACTTTATTATGTATACATTAAATATAGTATGACATGTATACTAACATGAAATTATTTATTACATATATTTAAATGAAAAAATGGTAGGGGTAATATATTGGAAAATTCTTCCATATTAATGGAATTGTTCTTATTCTCTTATATTAAACATTGAGAGAACCATAGTTTCCAATGTAGGAATTAATTTTATAGGCTTAATGGTTAGCAGAATTCTTATTCCTTGAGTGACACATAGTTTCCAAATCTGGAATACCATTGATGAGATTAGAGGTTAGGTGAATTGTATTATTCCATGAATGACACTTGGGTTCCTAATATAGAATTCCATGGATGATAAAATTGAATATATGAAATTATCATACACCATGTGTGAAACTTTCGTTCCTTATACGGAATTCCATTGATAGTGTGAGGGTTGAAATAAAATTACCACACACCTTGATCCACACCCAGGTTCCTTCTATGGGACTACTTGGATAGCCTCATAGGATAAATGGAATTATTCTATGCCACATGAGATACCCGGGTTATTTATATTGAATTCCTTTGATGGTCTCATAAATTGATTAGAAAATATTATGTTCCTAGTGACACTTTGGTTTCTATACATAATTCCTTGGAAGAGATCATCGGACATAATGAAATTTATTATATTCATAATGATTATATAACATGTAATCCTTGTTTCCACATGAGCCACATATAAATATTATTATTATGTAGTCCTTGATAGGTTCCATTGGGCCTATACCAACTAATGTTTATATACTCAGATAAATGAGATGATCTGGACTGATTTTTTGGTTTCACCTATTATTACTCCTCAATGTTTGGGCTTATAGACATTGGTCCTAGTACCACATAATTGAAATCACCTTAAATATAATGTAGATTAATTTTTCTTCTGCCTTGAGTACTCTTTGGTGGACGTATATCTATGATTATATTACTATCAAATATAAGAATATATTTACTTGATGACATATTCAAAGACATTATGAATTCGACAAAAGAATGTATTGTCTATTGGGATTCCATTGATGATATTGAGACAAAATTGATTATATTTAATTATTCACATACTTATTTTTTATAACAGGATATTGATTGATTTTATATTCCATGACTGGATTTCATTAGTCTCATTTGGTGGTGGTTCATTGAAATTATCTCACACCATGTTCAGGCCACAATTTGGTACTTATACAATCCTCATGGCATCTGGTTTAGGATTATCAATTATACTTTGTGGTCTTCACATGTATATTGGATTTTAAGATATCATCATTGAGTCATTTTTAATGATCCTCATAAATAGTGCCTATAGTAATTAGTTCATTTTGATATACTCATATTTCTTTCTTGTTTCCATGTATTCCTTTTTTCCATTGGGTATTGACATAGAATCATGCAATATATGATACTTTTTATGGATTTGGAAATTTATTACTATTGGAATTATTTATTTACAATACCTTTCATTTATATTTATTACTTTGTGTATTTATTTATTATATACCATCGTGCTACTCTGACCATTAGATAGTATTCTTCTAATTGTACCATCATTGGACCATCGATGACAGTCGGTAGCCTCTGGTGTCTGGGGAGGAATTCACGAGGAAAAGTGTTTACTGATCTAGCTACTATATATAGGTTAAGATTAGTTGGGACATTACAAGGTGTTATGAGAGTTTATTTTGATATTTCTTACTATGCTTCCTAATACATAAGAGACTAGTAATGTGTCAACACATTGCATATAGCCTGCGTTTGGGAGTGATCTACCCATGCATGGGAGATGTATTATGATTCTAGGTATGGGACAGTTATTTATGTTATTCATTATTACTGTGGTTTATTATTTCACGGTGAGTGATTTATAAACATTCTGCAACTTACATGTATATGATATTTATAATATTTCAATATCACCTCAGTATGATGAGGATGTATTGTAATATGGATCATTATAGGAACAATGATATTCTTGTGTGAAGCATATTCCATGCCATGTATATTATATTTCTTTTCTTCCTTATACATGTGGGATTTTACATGTGTTATTTATCCTCTATTTTTCTATACACAATGTTTAGGTAACTATTTATCATGCATTATGATACAACATGTTGTGCGAATCATTTCCATGTTCAGATGTGTTTACTACCAAGTGATATCATTCCATTTTATAATTATGGAATTTTCCCAGCTAGAAAAATGATTTCATCATCATAATAAGTGGTTTCGTACAATTCACGATAGTTTTATTATATTTGACTAACTGATTATGACTTGTTCGGTTCATGGAAAATTTGTTGCATGGGATGAAACATTAGTTTTTGTTATTAAATGGGTGATAAAATTTAATATATATTATCAATGGGGATTAAAAAATTATAGAATGATTGGTCACACAATTTAACCATTATATACGAACTTTTTATATTCTGATACTGAAGGATAAAATCTGGTTACAGATAACTGAATTCCAATTATAACATATATAGGATGGAACCATTATAACCTTGGAATGATAATTTTTCTAACTGATTCATGTTATATATATATATATATATTTATATCATTATTCCTCAATAACATGGGAATCATAACCTTTATAACTAGATATTTATATGCTTGGAACGACCCTGGAAGATGAGTTTCAGCATTAAATTCTTATAATAAAAACCCACTATGGGTTTTTCAAATATTAATTATTAAAATGATATTAAATTTCATATATAAAATCCTATTACGGAATGAAGGGACCCAAATAATTCACCTTTATCTTTATTAGAATTATTGATTAACCCCATGGGGTTATAATAATGCTACATAGATAAGATTTTATAATGTTTCAGCATCAACTTATACAGTGTTAATTATAAATATAATGTGGAATATTCGTAAACAAATACCATTTAAATGATATTGAACATGTGGTATAATTTTGAACTATATTTTTATACATGGATTTTGTTATATTAAATGGAAATAAAAATAAAAATATTTTTCCCGTTATAGCATGAAATAGGAATATTCATTAACAAAGGATAATTGTGAGAACATTATGGATGAATAAATTGTTAAAATGAATATGTATTATATTTTTCATATCATGCAGTTTTGAATCAACAAAATAATCTTCTATATAATGTTATAATTATAAATATAATGTGAGATTAATATTTTTTCCATCATTAAAGATTAAAATAAATCTTAATTACTGAAAAATGATGAAATAAAACCTTTCTATGTTGTTCAAAAACAACACCCTCAGGTAAGAGTAGACTAAATGTTACCATGTGAGGTGGCTTGAATTGGAATGAGAACATTAACTGTAGATATAATTTTAGTTTCCAATCACCCAAATCATGATATTTGTTAGTATATCATAGTTATAGTTATGTATTGACCATATTTTATACTCAATACCTTGTGGAGTTGTATAACCTATTTTGGTAGTGCCTCACTAATAAAAAGTACCATTGCATGTTTTATTGAATTATGGGAATGAATGTTACTTTTGTATATAATTATATTGGGAAGGTATTTCAGTCTGTGGAATGAAACATGATTTGCATAGGTGGGGATGTGATCGATTGTCCCTTATTAGGTATGTGTGTGCCATTTAATGATCGAGATAGGTAGCATATACGTGCCTAATGTGTGGATGACCATTTAGTTGGTCACCTATTCCTTATTTTTATATGACTTATCACTTGGTATGTAATCATGTAGGTTAATAGTAATTCAGTTATTATGAATTTATGCTAAGACCATTCATGTGGTTCATCACTATATGATGCATAAGTATGATAAGACAGTGGTTGTGTTAATGGGTGATCCACTACACCGGTATAATATGAAGGAAGTTTATGTTTATATTAATGGTACCTATTTAAACATTAGTTGGAACATTTAACAATACGATTTTGGAGGAATTTCTTATGTTTCAATATCAAACACTATATTCATAGGTCATTTACAATGTATAATGACCTGTAAATTTGGATATGTTTGAGTTATAATATGCTTAGGGTTGACATTGCAAAAATATTGGGTGTTGTGAAACTATCAACCATTTTAGTTTTGGCTTATATTCCTCATACTAATTATGTGTGTGAGCCCAGATTAGGAGAGTTTCACATTCGTATAGATTAAATCTTATCTATCACACTTTTAATAAGTTAGGATTCCATTGTTTTTTAAATTTCCACAATAAAAAATAATTTTGGGCACATACATAAATTTTTCTCAGTTTTTTGATTGAGTGTTTGTTGTGGGATGAGTACCCATTCTTATTAAAAATATTTAAGTCAATCTATGGATAGTACCATCATTTTCATTTCATTTTAGTGAGTCATTCCATTTAGATGGTGTGAAATCAGAAAATGCCATTAAGATAGGCATAGAATGGATTTTGGATACATGTGAGGCTATTATATTATAGTATCCTTATCAAGACCCTTCTTCCTCAAGATTAGGGTAGGGACAACAATGTTCCACACCCTTAATTATATAAGAGGAATTAGTGATGATGTCTCTAAAGTCCTACCTTCAACAAGAATATAAATGGAAAATATCACCAATGATATATAATCTCACACAAAATAGTAGGAATTACAATTTTTAATCAAAACATCATCAGGATATTAGATGGAATAATAAAAAACAACTCCAAAACATTTATATAAATGAAACCAAAATCCATCCCATGAATGATTTAGATGTAAACTGCCAAAAAATTGCAACCCTGCAAACTAATAAAGTACCAAAAGAATGAAACTAAGTAGTATAAAATCAACTATTCTGGAGCCCGAGATTGTAATGTCCAACACGGTCCCCATAGTCCTCCTAGAAACCTGAAAATAGTTTTATAGATGTAGGGTGAGTATAAAAGTATACCCAGTAGGATAAATAAATCCACCCATGAACAAGCGGAGGAACATACAAATTCTCCTATGGGAATAGTGTATATCTTCAAAGCACCTTCCATGGAATATTAACCATCATAGGATTACCAAGGCACACTCACCATGTAACACAAGTCATGTAAATTATTAGTATATAAACATTGATATTTGGGTACCCCATACCACATTCCTACTGGTTAATATCTATTAATAATTGCTGACATCTTTACACTACCACTCTTCCAAAATTCCGTCCCACCTCCATAACCCTCCCAAGCATAGTTTTGTCCCAAACCACACACAAAACCCTCATGTAAACACATGGGACACAACAACCACACCTCTCACCTGAAAAAAAATTGGGCCTCATTCTGATGACACATGGGAAGTCAAATCCTGGCCCACAAAGACATAGGAACTTTATCCATAACAAACAATCCCAAAGGATATTTCGATACAGTAAGCCTCATGACATTACAACCTACATGGATACACTCGAGGAGTTAGAACCTAGATGATGGTGAGAGATAGAATGCTTGTAACCAGCCAACCATTCTCTCGATAGATTTTGGGAAAGAAAACCTCCCCCATGAATTGGGTGTATTCGGCACATGGATCTCAAAAATGGTGGGGTGAGTATAGGAATCAAATGGACATAATATATATATATATATATATTGGAAATAAAACACTCATCCAAACTTATAGATCCAAAAGATATCAACCAGCACATGAGAACCACATTTGTTGTTAGCCCTATCTGTTCAACCACACAAACAACTAATGCAAAGGTGTAATCCCAACCCCATTTTCATTCAACCATTTCTAGTTAATTATTAAGGGGATCTATTTTAATTTTTTCTAGCACCACCCAGGGAAACTACCAAAAAAATTACCATTTTAACACCCATTCATAATGGAGAAAAATAAAACAACCAACATGGTCTCCCAATACATCCCCATTTTCCCTAGATATCCATTCAACTAATACCAACTATCATTCATCAAATTTATACCTCAAAATTATTCCAATTCACCAAAACCAGAATCCCTACATCTCAATCAACCCCCAAATAGAGTACCACTACTTAACAAGAAAATAACCACATCGCAGCCCAATGTCTATTGACGGTCACAACACAACAGAGAAAGTCACACTGCCTAAAAGTTTATCCCTTACAAATTAATCAGTATCTCAAATTGGGATGCCAACTTTCCATCTGTACCACCCAACAAAAAAATTCCCACAACCTCTATAATGTAAATCACATCCCCACTGCACAGACATACCACACCCTTCTCATAGAACAAACTCATATGTCAACCCCTCTCCCCAAAATCTATACAAGGATACAACCCTATTAATGAAACCTCACATGACCACACCATCAATCCATTAGTACATAGATTTAGGTAACATAGGTTATTTAATTCCACATTCAATAACCAGGGTTATCACAAAACTTATTTGATTCCAACGAATCCCATTAATTAACCACGAATACATGATTATGAAAATTTAAGGTTACATACATTTATCAAACATCATGAAAAAAATAGCATCACCAGTGAACAAGGTAAAGCCACCAATGTCCATGATTTTAAGAAGGAATAAAACTAAAAAACCCCATAAATTATTCAAACATAATAATTAAAATAAGTGATCAACATCAAACAACTCCCAGCCTACAATTTTATTTATCTTGTTATATTTTTTTCATACTCCCTTATTAATTATTTATCATTTTAAGAGAACTAATCAACCATTATTAATGAATAAATCATTAGTACACCAAAACAACATAATGTATAATTAAATATAGGAAGCATAAATACCTACAAGAAGTAGGAGGTGACCAAAGATCCTCATTGCACCAAGAACAGGGGACCATGTGAGAAGTAGGATACACTAGGAAACTTAGAAAGAGTGGGACCCTATCATGGGTGGATGACTCATGTAGAGAGGAAGGATCCAAGAAACCCCATGAGGAACATTAAACACACATGTAAGGGTATATCATAGCCTTGATGATCTAGATACGTTATTCAAGGAAGAATGTAGTCAGAATGCATTAAAGTCGGATCTTGGTCAGAATCACACAGTTTGAGTATATCAAATCCCATGGTATGTATGGATATTAATGATATACATAATATCCATCGATATGTCCTCAAAAATTCTGAATAAAGGCTTTAAAATCAGTCTACATCAAATAAAATGTATGAGGAGAGAAACGAAAAAATAAGGGAAAACTGGAAAAATTGGAAAGGAGTCACTGGTCGGTTAGTAACCAACACTGAGCCTCTAATGGCTGATTTACTATTGTTGCTACTCTGACATTGAGCTACGAAAACAATGAATCAATATTTCCCCTAACTCAATGATACATACAGCCCTAACTAACCATGGAAAACACCCCTGACTAACTGATGATGATGTCCATAACTCACTGATGCACTAACATGTCGATGCACAGACATGATGATGAACTAACAAGCTGACATTAATAACCATGACTAATGAATAGAAAAACTATAAATTTGATAAATTCATTAAATGGGCTAGGATTGCCTCTATGAATACCCTAAACATTTAATTTTCACAAAGAAATATTCTGGATAAATATTGTTCATTAAATTAGATACATCTCAAGCTATTCTCATCCATGATCTTTTAAAATCAAACTGAGTAAAATATATGTCTCGACAACCACCCCATACGATACCTCTCAAGTGTCAAACCTCCTAATGTTGTTCAAAAATTAGAGTGAAATCCTTGACATCCAAGGACACCTCCTAGTCATATATCTCCAAAAAAAATATAGAAAACCAAGGCCCCACTACCCCAAACTACCACACAAACACCAAAGGTCACACTATCTAGACACATTGATTTGGGAGATCCTTCCTCTATGTAAAAATAAAATCTACTTTGGATGTCACTAACTCACCTTCATGGTTTTGATTGAATCATCGTTAATGTGTATTTATTAGGGATCAGGTCCTCCCCTCAAATGGTTAGGACATTTACACACATTCAGAGAACAGGGAAAAAATTCACTTGATAATGATCATGGTCATGCATTATATCATAAGAAAAAGACCAAAATTAATACATCAAAGAAAAACTCATAACAAATATGTGTATTGGGCATGCATGTAACACCCTGAGATTTTACGAGATATATTATTTTTTTTATGTCTTATATTGTACACTACACAAAATTATCTTGTACTATACACATCACCGTATTAGCTTGTAGTATACACAACACTAATCTTGGATCATGTTACACACAATTTCATGTTTCTTTAATATTAGTTATTCTATGCAACATTGAGTGTATATATATATACACTGTATAAATGAAATGTGGTTGGATTTTGTTATACGCAACAACAAAGAAGTCTTGCAGTACACGCAACCCGGACTTGGCTTGCATTATACGTAATCGTGACCTTCCTCGATAGCGTGTGTTGTATGCAATACTGGGGTTCACTAAACAATGATATATTATTATAATATTATTATAAACTAGCCGTTATGAATAGAATTAATTTTTTTTTCATTTTATAACATTATAATTTATCTAAAACATTTTCTAGAACATGGTATGAGAACAAAATAAATTTTTCGGGTAAAATAAGTCTTTTTCACAAAATGCAGTTTTGCCGCCTTTTGATGGCGTACCCACTTGAAATCTAGTTTTTGACATGTTTATAAGTTTAATTTGACAATATAGAATTCTACTTTTGAATCAGGATATAAAGAATTAATTTGGATATATTTTTTATATTATTCTGATAACATTCATATTTTAATGAATAGTAAAAACATGCTATATTTTAATTAAAGACAACTTTTTTTCATCGTCATAATTTATATGGTTGAATTATAATATTTAATGTTTAAAAAGTATAAATTCAATATATTTTTTCCATTTAATATAATTTATGTCATTACCATTGATTTTACATTGAATTCGTAGGTTAAATCAATTCAATCATTTGCAATGTTTTAAGAAAAACTGTTTTCTTTCTACTACATGATTATTTTTAATTTAATTTATGCAACTTCAGTGTATTGAATTTAAAAAAATGGATTCCATATTTGGAATCAGTGGGTCTAAATTATCTTAATAGGCTACTTTTTTTGTCATTATGAATAGTAAATACGGTAAATTGTTTTTACCATAATTAAATGTAAATCGGGTAATTAAGGGTAAATATAATATTATAAAATTACCCTAAAACTTTTATTAATATAATTAGATGCAAATATTCCATCCTAAGGCATATTTGGGTCAAAATTGAATCCATTGGAACCCACATGGATGTGATTAAGACCACTATTTTATTTTATTTAAAGGAAAGTCAAATATGCCTCACTCAAACATTAATAATTAATGTATTTTTAATGTGAGATTATACAGAATATAAATTCGTTTATAAATAATAATTTGAAATTTAAAATGTTTTTCTTTATCATGGTAATTTATTCGTAATTTTTAAGAAGTATTTAATTTCCATAAAATCATATACATTAATGATGTATAAATAATTTATTTAGTAAAAAATAAATAATATAGTTTTTATTAAAGTAACAATACCTATAAAAAGGACCAGAAACATGACCAAATAATATTGGTCAAGTATATCTATACCCTATGAATCTAAGGGTCAATTTTTTAACCATTTGGATCTTTATAAAACCGATTAAGACTTTTATATTATTTTATTTTAAATGATGTCAATGATGTCACCTTCATAATTTATTAAATATAACAATTTAAATGTTTTGATTTTAAGATGATAAATTCGATTAAAAACATTATTCTGAAATTTAACATATTTATATTCATCATATGATTTTATTTTTAATTTTTATAAAACAAATAACAATATTAAATAATTATACAAATAGGTTGTAGGAATTATTTTATTAAGAGAAAATCAAATAAATGGTTTTAAAAATATTAAAATAAAGACTATATGAACTAATTAATATCCTCAAAGAATTTTTAGATGAAGAATACATGTTAGGAACCTAATAAATATTTGGGTTTGAATAAATTCCCTGTGTGGATGGTAGTTAAATTAAAATAAATAAATAATGTCAAAATTGAAACTATTGTTATTTTATAATAATAACATATTATTAAATGGTTTAAAAATCAAAAAAATATTTAAAAATTATAAATTGAAATTTATATGGTCTACAATGTCATAAAGTATCAAATTATGAACATTTCACAACACATATGTAATTATTTATAACAATGTAAAATTATGAATATTATTACCACAAATAAAATTAAATAGATTAAATAAGGATAAATCAAGTTGATAATTTTTAATATAAATTCCCAACATGTCTAAATTTTATTGGTTGATGATATTACAACCCTATATCATATCATCTTCGAATGGAGGCATTTTTCTAGGTTCTTATGTGGGGATTCATTTATTAATAATTAATATTTTTAAGGTTTCCAAAAGTGCCCCTCTCATCTCCTATATAAGGGCACCTCATCCCTCTTCTCCTCACAACATTTTTAGCCTTAGAGCTCGGAAATCCCCTAAAAATATATCTTCTCCACTTCCATAGATTCATATTATTGTTCCTCGTCTTCTCTATTGACCAACATTAGTGCCCTATGTGGAGGTTAAGAATAGGCACATCAAAGAAGAGGTAATATTCTTTACTGATTGTTTCAATCTTATTTCTTCTTCTACATCCTTTTCTTTAGTTGTTTTATTATAAAGTAATAACATACGTTTTAATTATATTCTGATATGTTATCATAAATATGAAACCACCCTACTTCACCGTCTTTCCATCCTACGGAAAACAAAATTACCGCGCGTGCGTACGTACGGAATACCGTCTCCACGCTGTGGTGTAATCTTTTTTTCCACCACCAACATACTTGGATGGGTATAAGGGTGAAACGGATAACTATATATGGATATTATAACATCATACCAATTCTGAGATATTATATCATCCACTCCAATTAAATTCAATAATTATGGGAATGATATCATCGCTCGTGCGTACGTACGAATTACCGTCTCCACGATGCGATTAGATTCATTCTACATGTTAACCAATAAAGAATGATTATACATTAAGTAATCATGAAATATATGGAATAATAATTATACTAGATTTATGTATATATATATATATATTTCATTTATTTACTTCCATTCAATTAAATAATAAAATGAAAACAATGTTCATGCGTACATACGACCTACCGTCTCCATGAATGGTGTGTTTCATTTCATTTATCTATCTATTATATATATACATATACTTAATATATATGATATATAAATCATGTTTTACATTCTGAAATTAAGTAAATCACGATATATGTAATAATAATATCAATAACAACAAGTCCAAACACGTACGTTAAATGAAACGAATATTACCCAAAATGTGGCTTTAACATTGAATTGACAAATGAACGGGTAATATAATGACCTAAGTGAATCATATATGATATCATAATAATGACTACGATTCTGGGATAATTCAATGACATTATTTAAATCATTATAAATGAGGTTCGGATACGTATAAAGCATATCAGACCTAAGGTAAAGGATAATTTTGCAATTCTCATATTTATCCGAGATTGCTTATACGTAAGTATTTACTAGGGTTATATTTTACTTCCATGTCCATAAATATGTTTTTCAAAAAGTTATTTCTATTCTTCCATATATGTTTAATGTCATGTTTAACCTTATTTTACATTTACATTGTGTTATGGGATGAATCCTTCTTTTGTTTACCATACGAGGCACTTTTTGGATTTTCCAGAAAAAGTACGATAAGAATGTTTTTTTTATCTTATATGGCATGAACAGGTTTTTACAGTTTCATAACGGATTTTATTAATGAAGATTACTCTATAATAATTCATGACTATTTTCAAAAAAATAATTTTCCTTTAAAATTACATTCCATTTTGTGAAAAAAAATGATTTTGAAAAAGAAAGTATATTTTCCTCAAGAATTCATTTCAACTGTTTTATCAAAACCATTTTCCATCTAAGATGATATTATTTCATATGTGTATGTTTCAAGTATAATATATCTATGATTTAAATGGTTTCACTTTTCTTATGTTGAAATTATATCCATTTGTTTTATATTGATTATGTTATGATGGGATTATGTTTATGAAACCCATTTTATTCATTGAGTTATGATAAATGATTTATGATTATTTTGTGGAACACATAAGAATTATTTCACTATGAGATGGGTGGGACCTATATCTCACTCCGATAAATTGGGTAAAGATTTATATCTCATGAGCTAGACATGGCTGGAATAGAAAGTTAATCTCGTTCAGTGATACAGGGCTGGAACGACAAGTAATCCTGATTCAGTAAGGGACTTTGTCCACTAATATGGTCTTGGCAGGAATGCATTGGCTACAATGGAAATCATATAATGTTCTTTATGAGTTTACATAGTTAAATGTTCTGTTCCCATTCACCGTTATCATGATTGATGTTCCATTATGATCTATGCCTTACGTACTGTCATGTTTTATGTCATTGCTCAATATTTTTATGTTTAAACATTATGTTCATGTTATTAATTTAAAATGTATATGGTTTGTTTTATTTTCTCCATTATTACCCTTATTGAGCATTTGAGCTCACCCTTTATATATTTTCTTTTCCCCGGGATTTAAAGAAAGGTTTAGGTAAGAAAAAAAAAAGTGGAAGATCATTATGGGAGATGTTGATGATCTTTCAACATGATAAGAAGATTATGTTCCATGTTTACAAAGTAACTAAACTATTATGGTCCTTGAGTGTTGTTTCTATTATGTATTAATTATTCCGCAGAAGTAATGTAACGTCCATTTACATCAACCTACGACTTTCTACAGTTGGTATCAGAGGAAAGGTTTAGTCATCCTTTTAGAACTAGGATGCAAAAACATTAGTGATATCCCTAGATTTATTTCTAAGGTATTTCTAGGGATGTCCCTAAGATTAGGTATATGTATAGGTTATAGTCATAGAATTACGGTAACAACCTTAAAATTAATCCTAAGATGTTAGATATTGAAGTTACCCCCCCTTTTATTATGTTTTTTTCCTTACATGATTTTTTCCCCTCACTCTATTCTTTTTGGGTTTTAGAAGATGGATGAAACCTGAAGGACTCGTGTTGATCAATGTAATGGACGATGCAATTATTGTCCTCCTGAACAAACCAATGTTATGGTAGATGCAGTGCAAAATCTTATTGAAATACTTACAAAAGATATGAATCATTCTGGAATTCCAAATTAGCAGAGAAGGGAACAATATTCTATTGAGTCCTTCATGAGGCAACGTTCACCTTCCTTCAATGGGCCTTATGATCAACTTATTGCTAAACAATGGATCAGATCCATTGAAAAGATATTTTTCATACATCGATGTTCGGAACATGAAAAAGTCATTTTGACTGTTTACTGTTTAGAAGGTGAAGCAGACCAGTGGTGGACTCTAATTAAGAATAGAAGGCCCCATGATGAAATTGAATCCATGGAATGGGACGAGTTCAAGAACTTGTTTTTAAATAATTACATCCATCGCATTCTTCGAAAAAAGATGGAAAATGAGTTCCTTGAGCTTAAGAAAATGGATGATGAATCTGTTGGTATATATGAGGATAATTTTACATGGCTTGTAAGGTATGCACCTGGCATTATCATCCAACCTGAATGTAAAGTTGATCGATTCTTCAGTGGCTTAAAACCATTTCTTCGAAGGGAATTAGCTAGAGGAGACTTCAGTAGAAATGTCGAAATTGTGTGTTGTGCTATGAAGGTAGAACTGGAAGTTGTTGTTACATATCCCTCTCATGGTTTTTACAAGAAATGAATGATGGAGTTCAAAGAAAAATCTCATAAGAATAGTGAAAATAAGATGAATGTATCTTTATGCTAAAAGTGTAGAAAGAAGCATGGTGGAGATTGTCTAAAAGGTACTAGAAAATGTTTCAATTGAGGAAAAGATGTTCATCAAATATCTGAGTGCCAATGTAATGGAAAAAATGTAGCTAATGATTTGAATCGATAAAAGACTACATAGAATGCTCCACCAACACTTCAATGCTTCATGTGCAAGGAAATGAGGCATTATGCCAATCAATGCCCTAATACAAGGGTTAAGGATGATCAACTTGAGCAACCTCTTAATGAAAAGGAAAAAGGGAAGTCACATATGATCAATATTAGAGATGTTGAATATGAAAACGATGTGGTGGAATGATTACATATTCATGTAATGGGATTCCAAAATAATGTTGTATATAGTATTGTGGAATATTGGAATATTTATGTATTGGTCTATTGTGGTTTTCAATAATTTTATGGTACCGGTAACCATGAAAAGTGTTTGAAATATTTTTTTTGCAAAGTAGATGATATACGGATAATAAAGGGATACGGAGAAAATGAAATGATTAATAGTATTCATGAGCTCATGATTGATAAAAGGAAAAAGTTATATCATTGTTTGAGTGTATAGAAATTTTGGGATTTTTGTGTGTGGAAAGAGTTAACTTGTGACATCATTCATGTTTTCACTGAGGATTAATGGGTATTCAATTTTCAAGAGAATACATGATTAAGGTATTCACATGTTTGGATTGTAACCAATAAGATATATCATATGATAAATGATGGTATTCACATGCTCGGTAGATGACATTTCCAGTAATTGTTTTCTTTATACTATGAGATTGGATAGATTTATTTTGGATAGGTTAATGATTGGAATGGATTATGTTGGACAATAGATAGTATTGTTTAAGGTTAGAACTTTTTCGATATTATTTATTTAATGTTATAATAATGTAGTTTTAGAAAAAGGGACAACCTGCAGGACAAACGACAACCCATCGCGTCGGACAAGGTTGCGGGAATTAAAGCCACAACCGAAGTATGACTTTCCTTTTTTTCCTACCATTGTCCTATAAAAAGTCCTTCTTTAGTATAAACTAGTTTTATTTTATTAAGAAGGATGATAGATGAAGTACAAGTCCATTTTTGGAACCATATACGATTAATATCACCATAGATGGTCTTCTGTATATAAATTTTGCTAACATTATGTTTGAGACAGATGGAATGAAATATCATTCTATCGCATGATCTTCTAACACTTCACGGAAGACAAATTCAACTTCACTTATTTAAGAGATGATGTGGAAATTGGGCATGGAACCAACAACGGTGAGATTGTACTGAAATAAATTATGCATTTCTTATAATTAAAATTCTTCAACATTAGGGAAATGATTTTGAAAAACTAAAATGCTATCCTACTTCTCTAATATCTGATGAATCAGATGATACCTTAGATCATCACAAATTTATGGCTTTGTTATTGTTTTTTTTTTCGTAGCCACGTCCTCTACCACTCTCGATCACAACTTGATGGTTAGATTTATCTTCCATATCCATATTTTCACCTATGTTTTCCTATGTGGAAACCCAAGGATTAGTTAATTTCGGTAACAGTAATGTTTATTACTTCACTTTTTCAAATTAAGTTTAATTATTCCTTTTTATGATGTGCGATTCTATGAAATAAACTGTCATGTAGTAAACAATTTATAACCCCAAAAAATTTTGAGAGCGAAATTTATTTTAAGGTTGGTATAATGTAACAACCAGATATTTTATGAGATATATTCCTTTTTTATGTATTATATTGTACACTACACAAAATTATCTAGCGCTATATGCAACACGGTATTAGCTTGTAGTATACGCAACACTAATCTTGGATCAAGTTACACATAATTTCAAGTTTTTTTAACATTAGTTATTCTACACAACATTGAGTGTATATATATATATACAATGTAAAAAATGAAATGTGGTTGGATTTTTTTTATACGCAACAACAAAGAAGTCTTGCACTACACTCAACCCTGACCTGGCTTGCATTACAAACAATCGTGATCTTCCTCGATAGTGTGTGTTGTGCGCAATACCGAGGTTCACTAAACAATGATATATGATTATAATATTATTATAAACTAGATGTTATGTATAGTATTACCTAAATTTTTAATTTCATAACATTATTATTCATCTTAATCATTTTCTAGAACATTTTATAAGAACGAAATATATATTTCTGGTAAAATTAATATTTTTCAGAAAATGCAGTTTTACCACCTTTTGATGGCAAACCCACTTTAAATATAGCTTTTGACATATTTATAAGTCCAATTTTAAAAAACAGAATTCATCTCTGCAATTATGATATAATGATTTAATTTGGATAAATCTTTCATAATATTCTGATAACTTTCATATTTTTATGAATAGTAAAAACACGCTATATTTTAATTAAAAACAACTTTTTTCATCATAATACTTTATACGGTTACATTATAATATTGAATGGTTATAAAGTATAAATAGAATATTTTTTTACCATTTAATATAATTAATTTCTTTACCATTCATTTTTCATTGAATTTGTAGGTTAAATCAATTCAATCTTTTGCAATGTTTTAAACAAAAAACCTGTTTTCTTTCAACAACGTGATTAATTTTAATTTAATTTCTGCCACTTTTGTGTATTGAATTTAGAAAAATGGATTCCATATTTAGAATCAGTGGGTCCAAATTATGTTAATATGCTACTTATTATTTTTGGGCATTATGAATAGTAAGTACGGTAAATTTTATTTACAATAATTAAAGGTAAATCGAGTAATTAAGGGGAAATATAATATTATAAAATTACCCTAACACTTGTATTAATATAATTGGATGCATATATTTCAACCTAATACATATTTAGGTTGAAATGGAATCCATTGGAACCCAGTTGGATATGATTAAGACATTTAGTTTATTTTATTTAAAGGAAAGTGAAATATGTCTCACCCAAACATTAATAATTGTAGTATTTTTAATGTAAGGTTATACAGAATATAAATTCGGTTATAAAAACACATTTTAAAGCTAATTTTTTTTCATTATCATGTGAATTGTTTTTGTAATTTTTAAGAAATATTTAATTACCTTAATATCATATACGTTAATGATGTAGAAATTAGTTATTTAGTAAAGAATCAATAATATAGTTTTTATTAAAGTAAAAATACCTATAAAAAGGAAGATAAACTTGAAAAAATAATATTTTTCTAGTATATATATACCATAATAATCCAAGGGTCTATTTTTGAACCATTTGGGAGTTATAAAACAGATTAAGACATTTATATTATTTTTTACATGATGTCAAATATGTCACCTTCATAATTTAATAAATATATCAATTTAAATTTTGTAATTTTAAGATGATAAATTCGAGTAAAATTATTATTATGAAATTTAATAGATTTGTATTCATCATAGGATTTTATGTTTAATTTTTATACAACAAATAAGTGTATTAAATAATTATACAAAAATGTTGTAGTAATTATTTTATTAAGAGAAAATAAAATAAATGGTTTAAAAATATTAAAATAAATATTATAGGAACTAATTAATATCCTCCATGAATTTTATAGATGCATATGAGATGTTAAAAACCTATTAAATATTTGGGTTTGAATAAATCCTCTGTGTGTATTTTAGTTAAATTAAAATAAATGAATAGTGTCAAAATTGACACCATTGTTATTTAATAAAAATAACATATTATTAAATAGATTAAAAATCACAAAAATATTTAAAAATTATAAATTGAAATTTATATCGTCTAAAATTTCATAAGGTATCAAATTATGGGCATTTTACAACACATAAGTAATTATTTATAACAATGTAAAATTTAGAATATTATTACCACAAATAAAATTAAATAGATTAAGTAAGGATAAATCATGTTGATAATGTTTATAATAAATTCAAAACATTTATAAATTTTATTGGATGATGAGATTACAAACCTATATCATCTCATAATATAATTGAGTCATTTTTTGAGGTTTTTAAGTGGGCTTTCATTTTATAATTATTTAACATTTTTTAGGTTTCCAAAAGTGCCCCTCTCCTCTCCTGTGTATGGGCACCTCCTCCCTCTTCTTGTCACACCCTTTTTAGCCTTAAATCTCGTCCAAACCCTGCCAATTTATCTTCTACACTTCCTTAGATACATATTATAGGTACTGGTCTTCTCTAAAGACCAACATTAGTGCCCTAATAGGAAGTTATGAATAGGCGTGTCAATGAAGAGGTAATATTTTTTACGGATTGTTTCAATCTTATTTCTTCTTCTCCTTCCTCTTATTTAGTTGTTTCATTATAATGTAATAACATAATTATTACTTATATGCTGATATGTTATTATAAATATTAAACAACCCTATTTCACCTTCTATCCATCCTATAGAAAACGAAATCATCGCGCGTGCGTACGTACAGAATACCATCTTCGCGACGTTGTGTAATAGGTTTTTCCACCACCAACTAAATGGATGTGTATAAGGGTGTAAAGAATAACTATATATTTTTATTATAACATCACACTAATTCTGAGATATTATATCATCCACTCTAATTCAATTCAATAATTATGGGAACGATATCATCGCTTGTGCGTACGTACGGATTTCCATCTCCACGATGCGATGAGATTCATTTTCCATGTTAACCATTAATGAATGATTATATAGTAAGTAATCGTGAAATATATGAAATAATTATGCTACTGTATTTATGTATAAATATATATATGTCATTTATTTACTTCCATTCAATTCAATAAGAAAACAAAAACAACATTCATGCGTACATACGGCCTACCGTCTCCATGAATGGTGTGTTTCATTTAATTTATCTATCAATTATATATATATACATATACAGAATATATATGATATATAAATCACGTTTTACATTCTAGAAGTATGTAAATTATGATATATGTAATAATAATATCAAGAACAACAATTCTAAATACGTAAGATAAATGAAACGAAAATTACCCAAAACGTTGCTTTAACATGGAATTGGAAAATAAACGCGTTATATAAAACCTAAGTGAATCATATATGATATCATAAGAATGAATATGATTCGAGAATAAGTCAATGACATTATTTAAATCATTATACAGAAGGTTTGGATATGTACAAAGTATATCAGACCTATGGTAAGGGATAATTTTTCAATTCTCATTTTTATCCGAGATTGCTTATACGTAAGTATTTACTGGGGTTATATTTTTCATCAATGTCCATAAATATGTTTTTTATAAAGTGCTTAATATTATTCCATATATTTTTAAATTCATTTTACCCTTCTTTGACTTATACATTTTGTTATGGAAGGAACCTTTCTTTTGATTACCATACAAGGCACTTTTGGGTTTTTTCTGGAAAAAGTACGAGAAGAATGTTTTTTTAACTTATACAGCATGAAATGATTTTTACGGTTTCATAACGCCTTTTCATAATGAATCATACTCTATAATATTTCATGAGTATTTAAAAAAAATACTTTTCTTTTGAAATTCAATGGAATTTTGTGAAAAGAAAATGATTTTGAAAAGAAAGGATATTTTCCTCAAAAATTAATTTCAAGTGTTTTGTCAAAACCATTTTCCATATAAGATGGTATTATTTCATATGTGTATGTTTCAAGTATAATATATCTATGATTTAAATGGTTTAACTTTTCTTATGATTAAATGATATCCATTTGTTTTATATGGATTATTTTATGATGGGGTGATGTTTATGAAACCCATATTATTCATTGGGTTATGATGAATGATTTATTTTTATGTTGTGGAACACATAAATTTTATTTCATTATGAGATGGGTGGGACCAATATCTCCCTCCAATGCATTGGGTATAGATTTATATCTCATGATATAGACAGGATGGAATGGAATGTTAATCCAGTTTAGTGATACAGGGCTGGAACGACATGTATACTCAGTTCAGTAAGGGACTTTTTCCACTAAGATGTTCATGCCAGCAATGCCTTGGCAACAATGGAAATCATAGAATGTGCTTTATGATTTTCCACAATTACATGTTTTATTCCCATTCTATGTTATCATAATTGATGATCCATTATGATCAATGCCTTACGTACTGCCATGTTTTATGTCATTTTTCATGATTTTGATGTTTAAAAATTATGTTCATATTTTTAAGTTCAAATGTATATGGATTGTTTTATTTTATCCGTGATTACCCTTACTGAGATTTTGAGCTAACCCTTTATATGTTTTATTTTACCTAGGATTTAAAGAACGGTTTTAGTTAAAAAAACAAAAGTGGAAGATCGTTATGGGAGATGTTGAAGATCTTTCATCATGATTAGAAGATTATGTTCCAAGATTCCAAACACACTAAAATATTATAGTCCTTGTGTGTTGTTTTTTTATGTATTATGTATTCCGCAAAAGTATTGTAATGTCCATGTACATCAAGCTACATGTCTCTACAATGCATATGTGGTTGTCTCTCTCAAGTACAATCTTGGATGCCACCATGCCTTCATAACACACAAACAAATGAAATTTTCAATGCATGATGCACCTCCCTCTCATGGTCATTGATTCATACTGGTAGCTCCACAAATGTCACGTTATCCCCCATATCTAACACTTCCCATGTAATGACATGAGATTCATCGTGTAGATACCAACTTAGTTGAGAGACATGAAAGACATTGTGGATCCTCTCCAATCGTGGGAGAAAATCTAGCTGATACGCCATCATTTTGACTCTTCAGAACACTTTGAATGGTTTGATGAACCACAGAGAATGATTTTTCATTCTACCGACCCCCCATTACCCTCGTCGATTGGAAACATTCAAGAAAACAAGGTCCACAACCTTGAACTCTAAATTAATCCTATTACGATAGTAATATTACTTATGAAGGTCCTTTGATGCCTTCGTCCTCTTGTATATAGGTTGCACCTTCAATGTCGTACATTCCACCATGTCTGGACCAAGAGTTCTTTCCTCCCCAACATATGTCTAGCACAAGGGTGAAGGAACCTAACTCCCATAGAGTGCTTCAGATATATCCATAAAATTGGATAGTGGTAAATATTATTGTATGAAAACAATACCAAGGGAAAATGTCACAACCAATGTCTACTAAAGACCATAACACATGCTTATAACATGAAATCCAACATATGAATGGTATTATCTATCTACACATCCGTTTGAGGGTGGAATGAAGTGTTGAGGCACAATTTGGTGCCAGAGGTAATATGAAATCACCACTAGACTCCCGATATAAAATGTGTATCCCAAACCAAGGAAATGGCTCTCAGTACTCCATACACCCATAAATCCTCATCCATATACAATTGTGGGAAGTCATCCTCTACGATCGTCTGTTTCATCTCTATGAAATGAGCCAATTTCATCCACCAATTGACTATTACCCAAATAGAATCACATCATATCGGAGTATTGGGTAATCTTGTGATGAAATCCATCCATATTTCATCCCACTTCCTCTTGGGAATGTCTAAGGGAAGAAAAAGACTACTAGGAACAGAATGATAAACCTTCGCCTACTAACACATTAGCCATCATTCCACAAATTCATCCACAACCCTCTACAACCTTGGCAACAGAAGATTTTCTCTCATTCCTTGGTAAATATTAGAAAAACTTCGATTCACTGCTATGGGTGAGATATGGAACTCTTGGATAACACCCTCATGTATTGACATTATGAAAAATAACATCCCATGGAAGAAAATATGATTCTATCTATCCTCTGATCGTACCTCAAGATCATCACCATAGATCACACAGTCAAGCATCACATATATCACTAAGTCTCCCCTCTGAGACTCCTCCACCTACAACATTAATGAATACTGCATTTTCATCATAAACAGACTACCTCATCCATTATAAACTGTAACATCAAGATGCAATGTGGCCAACTTTTCCATTTCCTTCCATAAATTTGTGGATTCATGAACAACATCCTTCTGCGACATTCTACTGATGGAAACATCCACCATGTTCCCCTTTACTAAGGTGTAAGGGATATCAATATTGAAATCCTAGAGAGAATCCATCTACCGTTACTTCAACAAGTTCATATATCAATGGGGGGAGATATAACAATAGCTCTTTTAATCCTTGAGTACCAAAAAGTTCTCTTCGATGATGTAATGTCACCACAAAATCACCTAAAACATGTCCTCTACAAACTCCAGATCATGGTTGGTATAGTTACATCAATGTGGATGTACCTTCATGAAACAATAAGATATCAGTCCCCATTGCTTCATTTTCACGCATCCCATGCCTAGAATAGAAGCATTATAGAACACAAAAACATAACTCTGTCATCTGAAAACACAACTAATAGATCACTAACCAACATTACCTTCAGGTATTTAAAAGATTCATTAAAATACTCATTCCACGTGATGGTACAAACTTTTTTAGTGAAAGATGTCATCAGAGTTTTAACTCAAGAGAAAATCGTCATATACATATGTTAATAGCCAATTAGACCTAAAAATCTATGAATCCCTTGAACATTATTGAGTGCTATAAAATAAAATACCACCACGACAATTCATGGTTCCACTAAAGTCCCTTATTGAGACACCACATGTCCTTGGAAGTGCAACTCTCATGTCCATAACATGTACGTCGAAAACAACCCATAGAGTTGGTTGTGTTATAGGACCCCCATGATAGTCCTCAGATGCTTGACATGATCCTCCACTTACCATGTGTTGAAAAGTATTTCATTGATGAACATGATGAGGAACTAGTCCTAGAACTTGCGGAAGATAGAGTTTATGAGTCACATGAACACGACTTGTGAATTCGTAATGCCGAATGGGATGACCAAGAACATGATGAGCTCATAACTACAACAAAAACCAATATTAGAGATTTCTCCCTTATTAAGTCTCATATGGAGATATAAAGAATTCAAATTGATATTAGTGAACCAACCAAATCCCTTTAACAAGTTGAAAAGATATTCTATCCTCAGAAGGAGGTAATATTTCTTGATCATTACCTAGTTCCGTTTCTAGTAGTGTATTCATAGAAATAGACCACTATCTTCGGTCTTCATGAAATATACTATAGCACCCCACGAAGAAAAACTGTGGTGGATAAAGTCCATCTTCATGAGGTCTCAAACATGAATATGAAACCCCCATAACTCAGAAGTTTCCATTTGATACGGAGACATCAAAATCCGGAGGGCACTAGTTTCCAAATCTATTATGAACTCAATGTCACATCAAAGAGGTAGTGTAAAAACATCATTTTAAAATAAATCTATGAAAATTATGACAACCCCCCAAAACGCACATTATATTGCTTTATTGATCTAACTAGCAGCTTAGATTCTAAGTGGAGAATAGGCTCTGCATACCGATTTCACACATGAAACCTCCGCTCACAGACAAAAAATGCACGCTAGACATGCAAACCTAAAAACAAGATCCTCCTCAAGAAGTAGTCGACAGTAGTGTGCTTAGATAATAACCAATATATTCATACGATAACATCGTATGGTTTCATATATATAATAAGAAGATCCACAATGGACTAATATGACCCCATCATTAGTCAACATCTTCCGTAAATATAAAACAAAATGGTCTAACATCCAACTAGCATACTCAACACCAGCTGTATCATAAACCTCTTGAAATCTAGTCCCAGAGCATGGGATAAACATAAAAAAAATGGATTGTTAATCACTGTATTCATACAATGTAAACACAATAGTACTAAACAAACATAACGTACCTTAAAAATCATCCTCCCCTACTGAAAGTATATCCTCGACAGCGTGCAAATACACACACCCAGCTCCTCTACCTCCCTAAATTCATCCACACCCCGACCATTCATTAGCCAGGGTCCCTGAAAATCACCCTATGGTCTCCCCCACTCTTGCACTATCTATCCTCGGTGGAGTGGTAGCTTGCTTCCCCTAATGCTGTAATGTCCTTACCGGCAACAACAGCTACTGAGGTGGGCACTATACCTTCCCAGCCCCACAATAATAATCTCTCATTGAGAACGGGTTCTAAAGATGTCCATGGTATTTACAGAAAAATCACTTAGATTATGAGGAAATGGGAAAAGGGCAAAGATCCGGAGATCAGAACTAGAATTTCTGAGGCCTACTACCTGCGCGTCGAATCCTAGAAGGCCTTGCTGCTAGAGCCCAACTGCTGACTACCTTCCCCATTAATGATCTCGGCTAGCTACCCTCTCATGGTGAACCTCAAATGTGAGTTCATCCTCTCAAAATCTATATCCTTATTCTAAACTTTTATTAACGTAATTAGGGTAAAGAGAGTGACAACATAATGAATGGAAGGTCATAGTACCTCCTCTTAGAATCTCTCCCACAATCCTCATCTAGAAAGAGATCTGGTGTGAACTGTAGAAGATCCCTGAACTTCATTCCCATATCATTTACTAACATAATCCCCTGTTAGAGGGATAAAATATTCTGCCTATTCATGGCCTTCATCATAGAGAAATGGAACTCTACCTAAAACTCTTTCTCAAACTCACCCCTTCATACATCGGTCTCCTTACTCTACCCTAAGGTAAAGCGTCCTCCACATGTGTGCCTCTCCTCACATCTGGAACACTAATTGAGGAACCCAATACTGTAACAGATCCCAGATCATGTTGAAATAAATAAAAAGATTCACGAACCAACCCTCCCTCTACATGTTTGATATGATGCCCTTGTAGAATCCCAGAGTCTACCGATGGAAGCAATGAAGGGTCCATTTTCAGAAGTAATATATATCCTCTCGATCGGACTTCTACTGATCAATTGGGCCTACCTAATGGCCCTCAACTAATCGTATCACACATGGGTGACATCTGAGTGCCATATTGGGAAAGGGAAAACAAGGAACTCTCGATCCTAAATAAAATGGAAACCTTCATTTAAAATTTAATATAGCACTTAATTTAAATTAAATTCCCCAAATTACAAAACACAAAACAAAATTAATCATTATGATGCATGTACATATCCAATGGTATATACCATGAAATCAGTGTGGACTCAATTCATCGTTTAGTAGGTCTCGATTCCTTGCATCATATCCTAAGGGCCCTAAAATCTAGTGTCCTAGATATTCTTCCATGGGCTATTTCACACACCATGATTTCATAATAATATTTTATAACCATCCCATGAAATCCTAAATATTTATAACACTGAACACCTTTATATCCATAATAACCATCCTCATATAGCATTCTATCATTACCCACCATCGTCAAGAAGTGGGAGGGGAAAAAAAATGTGATATTCCCAATGTTCTTCAAGATTAAGAAGAGATTATGACTCCATGGTACCACGTTCAATATGCCTCGATGTCGTGACTAATTCCAAGAGTATATAATATAACACAAAATGAAAGGAATTACCATATTGAATGAAAATAATATCGGGAGAGAAGTTAAAAAAAATCCCAAAAAACTAACAAAACATATAAATAGGAAACCAAAATCTATCCCATGCCTGATTTAAATGTAATATTTTGAAAACGAAAAACCCAATCAAAAAAAATTACTAATTGAATGAAACTAATAAAGAGAATAGAAAATATCTCATCACTCGAGCTACTAAAGTCCATCATGGATCCAATATTCCTCCTAGAATTCTAATAATAGTTTTACAGTCATA
The DNA here is from genome assembly GCA_963277665.1 of Viscum album. Classification (NCBI taxonomy): domain Eukaryota; kingdom Viridiplantae; phylum Streptophyta; class Magnoliopsida; order Santalales; family Viscaceae; genus Viscum; species Viscum album. The sequence continues at coordinate 286,931,438 of OY728134.1, forward strand.
GTGTGAGTATAAAAATATAAAAAATTTGAAAACTAATGCCACCCCTGCACAAGTGGAGGACCATTGTAATTTCCCTATGATAAAATAGTAGAACGTTATAGAACCTTACATGTAATACTACCCAAACCAGCCTCACTAAGGCACACTAACTAAATAACACTTGTACTGTATAGTAGTCATATAGGGACATTGACAATTGCATACCCCACACCACATTCCCACAAGTTAACTACTATTCCTAATGGATAATTTCATGCATGTGCCTCTCTTCCAAAATTAATTCCCACTACCACATCCTCCTCACACAACCAATGACCCAAAATAAACAAAAAAATTACTCGTAGACACCAGTTCCACAACCACCACACCTCTCACAAGAAGACAAGTGTGCCTCATCATGAATACACCTAGAAAAAAATTCCTACCCAAAAATACCTCGGGCACTCATCTAATAAAACCCATCCCAAAGGATCTTGGACTATGGTAAGCCTCAAGACATTATATCCTTCCTAGATACACTTGAGCGGTATGAACCTGAAATAGGGTATGGGGATGATATTCTATAACCAGAAATCCATACTACCACAAGGATATTGGGAAATACATGCTCCCCCGTGAATTGGGGGTGTTCGAAACAAGGTGCACAACAATGGTGGGGTGTGTATAGAAATAAAAATGAACTTTAATTTATATTTAAAATTAAGACGTCTCCCATCATACCTATTAATCAAAAAAGAAACAGCCATCCCACAAGAACCACTTATTATTCTACCCCTTTTTTCACAACCATGAAAACAGCTACTGCTAAAGATAAAACCCAACCACTTATTTCATTAAACCATTTTACATTTAATTATATAGGGGTTCTCATTAATTTTTTCCCGCACTATCCAAGGAATCTACCAAGCACAACTACATCAATTTTAAAAAACATTCATAAGGAATAAATAATGAGCAACCAAACAGTATTTTCAATGCACCCCAATTTTTCCCTAAACTCCCATTAAATAACTACCAATTTTCAATCTTTAATGGTATACCACAAAATCATTCCCTTGCACCCAAACCGGTAGTCCTGCATCCCAAAAAACACCCAGATGCAGTCACACTGCATAACAATCCCATAAACACATCATAGTCCCACTACCCAACATCTCATAATGGTCACAAAACAAAAAATGTAGTACCACTTCCTAAAATTCCATCCATTCAACAATCAACCAGTCTCTCAAACTGGGTTAACAAAACTCCACTAGAACTTCCCCACCCACAAATACCATAGCAACTATCATTTGAACCATAACCATGATGCACACAAAAATAAAACCATTATCATTTAATTAAATCCACTATCCAAACCTATACCCACAACCTATATGATGCTAGATACCCATAAAACAAGATGCACACAACCACACCATAAAGCCAAGAGTATTCAGATTAATCCAACATGACTTCTGTAATTTAACATTAAATATCCTCAGTGATCATATAACATGTTTTATCCTAGGGAAACCCATTAAATATCAATGTATATGTGATTAATAATATTTAATTTTTATCAAACATCATGAAAAAAGATAGCATCCCCAACGTGCAAACAAAGACAACCAATGACAATGATTTTTAGAAGTCACATAGCCGGAACAAACCATAATAGAATCAAATATAATAATTAGAACATGTGATAAACATTAAACCACTCCAAGTCTTCTATTTTATTTTCCCTATTATGTTTTGATCATATTAATTTCTTATTTATTTCTTGTTTAAAAAAAATTATTCATTAATTATTCATGACAAAATCATTATTACACCCACCCCATGTGATTCACAATTAAAGAGTGGTAGAATAAATCCCTACTTGAAAGAGTAGGTGAGCAAAGCTCCTCTATAAACCAAGAACTGGGGATCATGTGAGCACTAGTAGATTCAATGAAACTGAACATGAGGGGGATCTAGAATAAGATCAAAACGTGTGTATAGAAGATGGTTCTTGGTGAACAAAAGATTGATAAAATACACACTATGAAGGTAATATAATATATTTGATGGTCCCGATCTTATATTAATTAAATAATAGTTTCAATTGACATTTACATGGGATCATGGTCATGATCACATGGTTTGAGTATCTGAAATCCCTCGAAACATTAGGATATAAATCATATACTAAATTTCCATTTAAACATCCTTAAAAACACCGAAAAAGGATTTAAACTCGATTTACATCAAATAAAATGTAAGAGGGAAAAAACTAGAAATCTGGGGAAAATCGGAAAAAATGGAAATATGTCATCGATGGTGAGTCACCTATATATCACCACTAATGGGTGATCTACTTATCTGACTTACTATTGATTATCCACCAACATGTGAGCTACTAATGAAACCTCTGATGTTGAGCCACCGATGCTGACCTACTGACAAAATGTCTCACCAATGCTGACACAGCTAACTCAGCGATTCTGATTCCCTAGACACACTGATTCACTAAAATACTGGTAAACTTACATATTGATGCACAAACATGATAAAACTGGCACCCTCGACTCACAGATGTAAAAACTAGAAATTTGAAAAAATCTCGATATTTTCTGCCATTTCCTCCCAGAACATCCAAAAAATGGGTTTCCAAAAAAAAGAATAACCTAAGGAAATGTGGTTCATTAAAATCATATCCTTTAAACAATTATACTGTAAATCCAAATTATTGGATGGTTATGAGGTAGATGCTAGATTCATACTTTGGGTGACTAAGTGATAAAGGATGTAATGCTTCAAATGTGTATCTATTCATTCCTGGAAGCACGATGATAATGTAGTTTCATGTGTATAATTTTTTTAAAAAGCATGGATTTGTGGGTGGACATTGGAGAAGGTATTTGAATAAACATATAATTCATTATTAATGGAGTAATAATGGTCGGTTAATGAAAAAATATTTTATTTTGCATGTGAAATCATCACAGTTATTTCACTAAAGGTGGTTTTTCTATTCATTCCTACTTGTAGTTGGAAGTGTTGGCATGAAACAATGTACGAAACTTATTCCTATATATGAAGGTAGTTCTATGGAATTTATTGTTATTTTCTTTTATCCTCTTAGTTAACTCTTAGAATAGTTATGATTACCCATTTATCATAACATAGTAAAATGTACACTTCGAGAATCTTGGTTACATGTTGAGATAATGAGTGAAATTAAATTATTTTTTGTCTTGATAAATAGAATCGTTGAGGTTTTTATCATGGATCGTGGATAATCATAGGGTTATGGACTATCATACATGAAACTGAAAAAAACAGTTTAGAAATAATTATGGGGACTCATGTAGTCTAGTCGATTCATTTAATTGATCAGTAGACATTATACCCATATTAGTATTAGTCAGTTTTCTTGATACATGGGCATCTAGTCTAGGAAACATCATCTGACTTTGAAGATCCTAAAATAGACTACATTATATGACCTCCTTGGATTCCAAAATTAGAATAATAGGTTATATCATAATTTTGGTGAGGCATAGTTGATATTATTAGTGTTTTATGATACATGGGTGATGTATCTATTATACACTGATGTTCATGTTGTGTCATGATGACATCAAAAAATATTTTTTTAGATATATCAATAGAAAATGGTTATGAGATTCATTGATAGTACAATAATAAATATTGAGGTGTGCCCTAGATTAAAAATTTCAGGACCGAGTTTCAGATGCACTAGCTGTTAAATCTATGAGATTCCAAATATATTCATCCAACATTAGGTGTACTTGCTTTTGTATTTCTCAGATGAATATATTCGGTGAGGAAATTATTATGTAAAATATTTTGGATGTGGAAACTATAGTGAAAAGTTAATCTGAATCCTTTCAATGAGAAAAAATCTCAATATGGTCAATTTGGTATAAAAAATTCAATCATGTTCAAAAATATATTGAACTACATCATTTTCACAACACATGCGTGCTTATATATGAAATTTTTATAGTGAGAGCATAATGAATCATAATAGTCCATTTAATCTAAAACCTATGTTGGGGAGTGCCATGTTCTATATGGTTGATGATACAATAACATTATCGTGTATCAAGTTAGGCAGGATTGGGTATGAAACATCTTAATATTTTAGTTTTAAATTCATGTACTAAAACAACTTTCATCAACTTAAGTGTTTTATATTTTTTTGTAATCATTGTTAACACAGTTGGTTTTAAAAAAACCCCACAGTTGTTTTAGGGAAAATTTCATGACTCACATAAAAATGGATATTTTTTTATTCTTCAAGGATTCTCAGGAGAATAAGATCCCTGGTGGAGAGATTATAAATTTTTTTTTGAACATGGTGTTATTTTAAAATGAGTTTGAAATTTTTATTTGTAAGATGGTCTAGTTCAAGATTTAATTTGTCAAATGAAATTATGTGTGTTGGAATAATTAAAAAAATTATTTTTAGATAGGTTTAATGGAAGAATAGTTGAATTAGGTCTTCATCAATGTTTTAGGATCATCAAGATTTGAAATTAAATATCTTAGAAGTGGTAAAGGGGTATCAATGTTCCCAGAAAGTTAGAAAAATATATTCCTCCAAAACATGCATCTCTATATTGGTGATAGTTGGTTTGTAAATTCATACACTAGAGTCCAAAAAGCCCTAAAAATGGTGTAATATACTATAGATTAAAAAAACATGGGATGTGAATGGTTAGGCATACCATTTTCATATACATGTGAATGGGGTTAAACATTAGGATGAGTTGTTACAATATTTAGATAACTATGAAGCCAAGCCTTGTGACACATTAAAATATTTGTAATTACCATCTCCCAATAATATTATTTTAACTATAAACCCATATTTATCCCCCATTTATATAACAACACCCTCCCTACATAGATCACTTCCTCTCAACCTAGGATTCATTAGTTCTTCCTCATCAGTAATCAGAATCAGGTATCATCATTCACGTTTTATAACCCTTGATTATTCTATGATTCCCCCTTCATCCTTTTGCTTTTTTATCATTCGATTATGATTTTTATAACAATTCAATGTAATAATCCCTATTTTTATGGTGTTTTCAAATAATTACATTTTGTCTCAATTTGGATTGAATTAAATCCTAATAATGGGAAATTGATGTTTCATAATCATGTGTTAAGTTGTTTATAGATTCTTTGTAATGGATTATTCATTTTATAAAGTATTTCATTTTTCCACACACTATCGTTTCTATGTGTTCCCTTTTAATCTGACATTAATTTATGTGGAACCTAATACTGTAAATTAAATATACATTGTGTGTTTAATTTAACCATTTTAGGTTCTTCACCTTAACAATAACCAATACTTTTGGTGTATTTATTATATTCTCATAACATATTATTTGTTTAATAAATTAAATCACCCTTTTAGGTGTTGATTTAAATTCATTGATTGTAATTATATGACTATGATTTAATAACATTTAGGTCTGTTGGATTTACTATATTATACTATATGTTTAAATTGAATTAAATTAGTTTGAATGAAAACTATTCCTTATTTAGTAAAAAAACAACTGGTAATGTTAGTTGTATTATTTAATAAAATGTGGTAATCAAATTGATAGAGAATGATAGATTGAAGGGTATCAAAATGGGAGGGAGATCCTTGATGTATTGTCGACCCTTGACCTAATGATATCACTATGGCTAGATGGATTCTCATAATCCCTCTACAAAACTACATGGGACGTGGTTAATAGGGATAATTTCATCCAATGAAAGATTACATTCAAGGTGGAATGCTCCCTATAGTTGCATGCACCACTAATATTGTTATGATTCCAACAAAAAAATATCCAAATTCAATCAATCAATATTAGACCATTTTTTTGTAAAATGTACCATATAGAGTTTTAGCATGTATTCTCAATAAGAAGATCACGATATACCAACCTTAATGGATATATGAAAAAAAATGGTTTCATCAAATCACAATCCATTCAAGGCACTGTCATTTTAGAAAATGATGTGATATTTGAGATTAATCAACAATCATTTGGCTCCAATATTTTAATTAATATGTACATGATAAAATCATATGACAGCGTCGAATGTGCATTCATCTTAAGAGTTCTTTATAGTATGCTATTCTCCCATTTGGTCATTAACCAATTGTTTTGATGTTTTATCTCGACATGGTTAGTTCAAATGTCCCAAATGACTCCCCGTTACTGATTTTCAATAATCCTCCTTTCGAGGGATGATGGGGAACCCTTATATGTCCCATTGAATTAGTGGATTACATAACCTGAAGTCCTTATAGGATTTCATCACATACATTAATAGATGTAAATTCTCATCCCCAACTTCTAGTTCAGGATGTCATCTTCCCACCATCACTTTTATTTTTATTCTAGAAATATTTAAGAAGATATGAACATGCATATTCTTGATAGAAATTCCCATACCCTATAATTATTTTATATCTAGATTTATTTGTTCAGGTGAAATATCTTACTCAATTTCCTCATCTCGAGATACTTCTTTTGGTCTGTCAGCTTGTATATTGACATCATCATATGTATTAGGTTGACCAAAGGCCTTGTGGTGGACTACAGGCATTTAGGTGGCTCAAAATTCATTAACTATCCTATAGTCCTTGGATGAGGCATGATTACCGAAAACATTCACGGGTAAATAATAATATTTATCAATGTAGATTGGGGCATAAGGTAAGGGGACCCTCTCTTCCCACCCTTGTTTATCCTCACTCAGGATGTGCTAGATTGTATTATCAACCAAAACATAGAAATGGGATGAATTATACAGTAACATAGTTTACATATGGTTAGTGTTATCTCATGACGAATGTTTATAGATGATTCCATTAATTTATTTATTTATAGAAGAATATTAGTACAAAGACTGAATGAGTCTTTGGATGAATATGAGAATGACGTGGGAAAGTAGTGAACCGAGACAAGAGATTATTTTATATGGAAAATAATATTTCCAATAGAATTTTTAGGAAGGTGGAAAATGGGATTAACATACAGAGAGGAGAACACCCGAATGAGTATTTGGGATCCCAAGTCTCACTAAGATAACTATGAATTATTTGCATTGAAACCTTATTAGATAGAATCATGGGATACATCACGAATTGCAGTACAACATTTCTACACATATGAGGATAATCACTCTTTTAAATAAATTTATTATATCAATACAGATGTATTTACTATATACCAATAATTTTACAATGAAAATAATATCTAATGTGGAGAGACTAATGGTTTCATTTTTTTGGAGGGGAAATTGGAAAGAAAACAAAATTAGGCCTCATGGTGTAGGCTGGAAGGACCTCTATCTAAGTGGAAAATCAACCATAAGAGTATATCATTGACCACAAGGGGATTCAATGAAATTCTATCACGAAAATTCATTTTGGTGAGGATCCTATAGGACATATACATGAAAGTTAACTATGGGTATGAAATCAAATTACAATGAGTTAAGGATTCCAAGATATGAAAAATTATCCATACCCTATCCCCCTATCTTCAAAATAATTCTCGATTGATAATTATTAAGGAAGATATAAATTTATAACAATATATCATAGTGCGGATGCATATTCGATTCCTAGGTTGTCCAATATGAAACATCACATTTAATGAAGCTATAGGTCATTCCAGATTTGAAAATTCCATTCTTAATGGGAAAAATAGTACTGTTTTTTCAAAATTTCCCTCACCTTTAATTAAAATATGTTTAATTTTATAGGATCCACATCAGGGGCCATCACGATGAAGGATTTCCTTAGCATGGAAATGGAAAATAATAAAAAAGATTCTTGGGGAGACATGTTATTGTGTAAGGAGATTCCAAAAAGGATGAAAATACTATTAAAACATATAAGGAATAAGGAACCTCTATTGGAAGTGAAAATTAATCACATGGGAGTTATTAATTCATCAATTTTCCTATGGTGTAGAAAACTGAAAAATTAAACTATAGAAGTTTTATTTTTTTGAAATTGAATGGTCAATGGTGGTATAGAGTGTGGTTGGTATATTCATTAGGATGTCTACTCAATCGAGAAAACCCTTTCTAGATCAATGGTTCCATGTGATAGGTAATTGTTATTTGTATAATAAATTGTTAATTTTAATCCTCATCATGGGCTACTTGTGTATATGGAGAAATAATATAGATAAAAAGAATAAAGAAAATATCACTACTAGAAGATGTATAATCTGGAAAACTAGTAATGTTTTACTGGATCATTCAAGGCTCTCTATGAACTATGAGAATGCCCGTCCCTCAGACCTCTTCTAGATTCCAATTCCCCCTTGGATAGAATCAATAGTCTAGACAAGGGGTGGTGGATAAGGTTGAAACTCCTCATAATGGGATAAAACAAAACATTGATGAATTATTTCTCATGGATGAAGTGCATGGGGGTCATTTGGGATTATCATGGGTCAATCATCCTAGCCTTATAAGATGACTATGTAAGAGGAAACTCTATTCAATAAGAAGAAATGTAATTTCTCAATGGTCTATTTGTTTGAAATAATATAAATATCCCCATGGAATTTGTTGACCCAAACTATTAGATTATTCATAAGGAGATTCATGGCACTGGTACCATACCTTGATAAATTGAATACACAATATGATGGTTCAAGGGGTTGATGGACTCTTGTATAGAGATCCATCATTCATGGAGATAATGAAATATAGTTGTGTATTTTTTGGCTTCTTAGGGTTCACAAAGTGACCAAATTATTTACTAATCTATTCTTGGGTCCCTTTTGGATTAGGTGGTTAATCTAGTCAATGTTGATTCCTTGGTTCTTCACTACATCAGACATATTTGATGGTGATTTATTGGTCTATATTTTTCCTCTACTACTCTCAATATTTTTATTAAAAAACTAATTTAATTGTTGGAAAAAATATTGATTTATTTGAAATGATAAATTACATTCACCATCCTAAGACATAATTAATTAATTATAAATGGAATGTCATAAATTGTATAACTAAATTATTATATGTCATTGTTATTCACATAGTATATTTATTATGCATACATGAACTATAATAAAAATTTCATATTAAGATGACAATATTTATTTTATATATTTTAAAAGACAAATGGAATGGATAATATCACGATAAATATTTACATATTCTAGTCTACATGAATATGTAATTATAGTAAACCTTGATTGAAACATGGTTTCTAAAGAATAAATTCCTTAGATGTATTGATTTTTTAGAAGAAATATATTGGATTGACCAATTCATGGGATACATTATAGAATACCTTGGATAAGCTCATAGGAAAGGTGAATTTTATTATTCTTTGAGTTGAAAATTCTGTCCTTATATGGAATTAATTGGATGACCTAAATGGTTAAATAAAATTATCATATTTCTCGAATTTCATGTGGGTTCCTTATAAGGAATTTCGTAGAAGATTTAAGTGGTTATTTGGAATTTTCATATGACCTGAATGTCAATCAGGATCCATATATGAGAATCCTTCAATGAGATAACAGGTTAAATGGAATTATGCTATGTCATGTGTGATAACTAGGTTATTTATATGAAGTGCCTTGGATGGATTATTAGATTTATTGGAATATATTATTTCATGGGAAACACTTTGTTTTCAATGTTTAATACATTGGATAAAATCATAGGACATAATTAAATTTTTTATATGCTTCACCATCACAACACATAGACCCCAGGGTCCAAATAATATATTTACTAATTAATGGACCATGTTAGGTTCCATTGGGACTATACCAAAAAATATTCTTGTTCCCAGATGCATGTGATGACTCAACTCATTCCATGGGTTTAGTGATACATACTTCTCCATGAATTGGATTATGTACATGGGTCCTTATATCACCTCATTACAATAACATTTGTTATTATAATGATGCATTGGTCATATTCCTCAGGTCCTCACCATTTTTTGTATATCATTGTGTTGGAACAATAGTTTTATTGATAAAAAAATAATTTTTATTATACTATTAAGGAGTTTATGTGTTATGAAAAAAAATTATAATATAAGGTTGATTGATGAAAATATGGATAATTTTGGGAATGAACAACCACCGAACTCTACTCACCATTAAAGATAAGCCAACACCAGTTTAGAGTCACTATCAGAATGTAATTTTGATATGTGTTTGAAACACTCGTCATCCAAAATTAATCACTATTGAGGATGATATATTTTTTAAAAGGTTTTGGAAACACTAATCGTCATACTTTACCTAACATTGAGGATTATAAACAGGGATAAGTGTTGAAAACACCCACTATTAGAAAAGATTCACCACCAAGATGTAACTATTGGAAAATTATGGTAAAGACTCACCAACCGAGGATGAATAACCATCATAACATAGTCACCTAAATATTTTTTAATGTATTGATATGACCTACCGCTAGACCTAAGACACCATAAGAATTTAAAAACCATTAGAATAAATTTTTTGAAAACTGATGGAATGAACTACCACCGAGATGACTCACCATTGGCCTGAATAACTGCCATATAATGTATCCATTAGGATGAATCTCTACTAGATTTGTCTCACTATTTCTAAGAGCCCCAATTATTGTTATTATTATTATAAAAAAAATTCCAATAGTAACATTATCAAATTTTATGGTGATAATTTTTTAAATTTTTTATTTTTAAAATATGATAGGGATGAATTAATGTTTTTGTTTGTTATTGATTATGATGAGCATAACATCTATATGATTCTTCCTACATGAGACTGATATATTAGGAAGAATACTCCCTCTTGTGTTCCAAATGTGTAGAAATTTTTAATCATATTACTAGATTGAGAAGTGTTCTGAAAGTGTGTATCTTTAGAAATACCATACATACTACATATCATCTAAATCCAACTGTGAGGACATGGAGAATAATGAACATAGAAAATCCATTCCTTTAGGGAGAGAAAATGAATATTCTGTTGCTCTATTTTATTTTCTTTTTTAGAAAAATGTATCGTGCTCTTATTTAATATGTATCCATAGAGATAAATGATGCATAGCATCTAAAATAGAAAAACATAATATTTTCAATATATTTATACATTCTTTCTCTGTTTACTATATTAAATTTTTGAGTGGTGTGTTATTTACTATATATTTTAAATATTCGTTGTAAGAACCTGGACCTTCTTTACGTTTTTAGTTTTCATTTTCTAGTCATATTTGAGAAAAATAGTAAAATATAGAAATTTTCAAAGTACATGATGTGTACATCGATACCGCTGGAGCCCATGTGATGGCCGTGTCATGACCTCACACATGTCCATGCAAGAGTGACATGGGGGGGCGCCTAAAGTGGAGTATAGAAACATTAAGTATACGCTGTGTACTTCAAAAGTACATGCCATGTTTTTTTCATTAAATGAAACATGGTTACATCTAACCCCCAAAATCGTCTTCATATAGGTTTCGTTCAGCTGATAGAATCCTTACGGCTCCAAAACATCTCCAAGCCCCCGAGCATTCGTCCATTCTACGATTAGACCGTTTTCGATTGCGTTAGAACCACAATGTTGAGCTCTTTCTTTCTTCTTGAGTTTCATTCCATGATTTCCCCTCTTTCCCAAGTTATCTAAAGTTTAACATTATAGACATTTTTGTAGATCATTGACGTTTTAAGGAGATTCAAGCCTCGTGGTTCAAGTATATTGATCTCCTAACCCAAAGGTAAGTGGTTTGTGACTTTCTGTTGAATGTTCTTGAATATTATGTGCAAATTCCTATAATACCCTTGAATGAGGTATTGTGTGTTTACCTTTTTACCCATTTTGTATGCCTTCCTTGATTGTATGCCTATGTAGAGTTTGTTATATTTTGACTATGGTTGAAATGTGATGCTCTAGAGGTTCTTCCCATGAACGTTCTGTTTATGACCATTTGGTCCTGTTTTTCTTTAGCTTCTCTGTCTATTTCCCTACCTATTGTAGTAGGATGGAGGAATGTTTTCTGACAAGCTTGTTATGCCCTAGAACCGATAGCCAAGTAGTTCTGAGGGTATACTTTGGTAATATTGTATTTCTATGGCGTTATTATACACAGGTCCATGAGAAGTTTCGTAGAAGACTATAATGGGATAAACCGAGTGAGATTCCTCAGAGAGTCTTTGAGCTTTATTCTCTATGACGATTGACCAAGTGAGCGTCCTTAAAGGGCTTGGTATTACATGTGGCTATAAAGGGATAGACAATGAGAGCTTCCTTAGAGAGTCCTTGATTGCTTTAGACTATACGAGGATAGATTATTTGAGCTTCCTAAGAGAGTCTCTGTTTTGTTGATTTGAATAACCTATTTACCATAAGCTATATGAGGGGTAGACTATGTGAGCTTCCTCAGAGAGTCTATGAACAACCTGGGAGATAAGGGGAATTGACTGACTGTGCTTCCTTAGAGAGTCCTTAACCATGGGGATATAAGGGGAATTGACTGTACGAGCTTCCTTAGAGAGTTCCAAACTACCATAGACTATAATGGTAGTTGACTACATGTGCTTCCTCATAGTGTCATTATATTTCTGTATGAACAAATCAGATGGGTTAGTCTGAGTGCACTGCCAAGAGGGATGTGGTACCTGTATGTAGGACCATAGGGGATGGTTGTGAGTACTTCCCAGAGGGTTAGATGTTGTGCTTCACTACTAAGTAGTTGTTTCTTGACATTGGAACATGGATTCTTTATTATTCATCATGTTCCTATTTACTTTTTCCTATGCTTTTACCTTCCATAAATTAACAAACTATTAGTAACAGATCATAGGGTGGTTGTCAACATGGAATAGTCTCACACCCTATTTGGGTCATTATTTTGGGCCCAAACAGACCATGTTGTTGCAGGTATAAACAAGGGAAAGCACCCTTCTACTTCAGAAACTTGATAGATGTGGAGTTGGAGAGAAAGGGACCAAGCTATGACTTGCGATGCTAAGGCACTGTTATTTTCCCTTTCTTTTGTACTTGTTTTAGTACTGTTGTATTTACATCATTGTGAATTGTTTGGATTTATTCCTACACATATGTATCATGCATCATTTATAAATGTTCTCCTATTGTTTATCATATTTAGTCTTCTGCTGTTCACTTGTGTTTGTATTTTCTACGGCTTCCTCTATTGTTTTTGTTTTTTTATTCCACTATGTACTCTACCAATGAGGTCATTGTTTCCCCCACTATCAATCCAAAGTCCCTTGGTGCTAGTCGAAAGTCCATGGCATTCAGGGAAATGCGCTTGAGGCCGTGTGACCAACCAGGTACGGGGCGCCTCTGGGTGGCTTTCGGAACTGGGAAGTTACATACTCTCTATATTATATACTTCAACAAGAAGATACTCAATATCTACTCCTCTAAATTTATACATGATTTTCCCCGATGTTGTCGAAGAGTTCTATATGTGGAATGTGTTTGTTATATTCCACTAGTTATTGTGGAAGAGGTCCTTGTGTGTCCGACATAGAAGGATTCATGTTGTGTACCAGATCTAGGTTGTGGATCAAGATTATAACATATAATTTGTTTGGTAACAAGTGATTTCCAAGTTGAGAGGATTATGTATCTTCTAGAGACAAAAGGTTTTAAATTTAGTCAACTGTGTTTTCTTAATTATATTCTTTAAACTGTATGTACTTTAATCTATAATAAAACCAAAACCTTGATAATTAGTCATAATTAGTGTTTACATATGGTTTTTATTATGTTACTTGATTTCCAATGATAACATACTATTCATATATTGTTTTTAATAATACCTAATCAATCATTACTAAATATTTTAAATGATGAGAAATTATATAAGTATTTTATTTTGATTAACAGGTCTATTTTAATTATTTTGGTGATTTTATCTAAAATAATTTTAACAAAATAAATTTTTTGGATCTCAATTCATGACCTCTTAAGATATACAATCCAAGAAATATTTGGAATGAGATGCCTTTTTAAAATAATTTCAACTATTATTTTAGTTTTGTTATTAAAATCTTAATTTTATGTCCATTGTAAATTTAACTATATAAATGCATAATAGAAAATAACATTCTTCTTCCAACAAAACTAATTTTTTTAATCTAAATAACTAATCTCAATGTAAAATAAACAGAAAATAAATATTTAAATAATGGGTTATGATATCATTTCTTATATAGAGGAAAAGAAAAAATTACATATAACAGCTAGGAATAGATGGGATGATGATGATAAAAAGGTATATTATAATAGAGAATGAACATTCGTGAATGATATTTTCAATGTATTAGGTGATGAATTATTTAATATTATATATTCTTGAAATATTTTTTTGAAATTTTTGAGATATTTTCTATAGCTCATGAAGGAACTAATAATGTTAATCAAATGAGATTGAATACTAATAAAATGATTTATGATACATTGAAGATGAAATATGATGAGCTGATTTTTGATATGTATCTCAGGTTTAATGAAATAAAAAACACAATGAGTCCCATAAGGAATCTAGTTTCAAAAAAATATAGAATCATATGATTGTTGATATATCATCCAAAGAGAAAGAAAGGGATATATGTCTCAGTAAGGGAATCATGTGACATTATTAAAATACTTGTCAAGGAATTGATTGGGATACTAATGATATATGACAAATATCATATTATATATCCTTAACAGGACAATGAACCCATGTGAAATATAAAACAATTAAGAACACTATATCAAAAAATAATGACATTAAAAATTACATGATAAATGATCCATGGATGATGAATCACTAATTTATAGTGATGTGGAAATGTCCCATATATCTATAAGGTTTAATATTATATACATAAATATGAAATTATTTATGAAACCATATTGTATGGTATTGTAGAAAAATAAAGGAAATTAGAAAATGGATTGAAAAATAGATAACAATTCAAATGATGTCACATGTTATGTGTATAAAAGGAATGGAAATGGTAAGAGTGGAAGGACGATGTTGAATTATAGAAAAAAGAATTAAGATAAGAAAAAACTATAATAATTGAACTAAAGACACATGCAGTGCCTCTAATAATAGCACTAGTGAAACTGTCACAAATCATTAATCAAATTCTGACAGAGAAAATATGTTCTTCATGAAAAAAAATATCTAAGGTACCAACAATATCTCCTATAAATAATTTTAATCATTATGAAAATGAAAAAATGAAGATTTTATGTAAAAAGAATAGATTATTTGATATTTATATATACATGAAGATACCATTAATTATGTCGAAGAAGAATAAAAAATTATGATGAAAAAAATGTTTTTCTACTAGTATTAGAACATATCACACTATAAAAAAAGAGATGAATGATTTATTATTAAATGAAAATACTGATATTAAATTATCAAATGGGAAACTAAAGTATGAATTAAAGTGATTTAAAAATGGGCAATAAATTCTCACTCAAACAATAAGAAAAAAAGTTCTCCAAAATATATTACTACTTTAGGTTATCCACCAAGGAAAAAAAGAATTGTTAATAGATATTTGGTTTCAAAGACTAAATATTGAAACTCTACATCAATTTTTTATTCATTTGGACGTAATAATTTTTTTTATGTCAAAGATTTTATATTCTTCATTAAAGGAATCTAATAAATAAAATATGGTTTCAAAATTAAAAAAATTTCTAAGTCCTATGGATCCATGAAAATCTGGGTAACACAATCTATCTTATTATAAACATTGTTTTGTGGGAATGATACTTGAAATTTTACTATAGAAATATTTATTACTTGGATAAAGGATGTTATAGGAATATGAAATCATATTACATGAAGTTCAAGAAATTAATTAATATTCATGGTGTTAATTTCACATTCGGTGACAATGATAAAGGAAATATCATCGACCTTTGGAAAATTTCTAACAGTAACTCATTTTTAATTTATAAAGTAAATTTTATTAATGGTTGATAATAAAATGAACTGTGAATATCATAACTATGTGAGGATGGTTTTCATGTAAAATTTCAATACAAGGGTTTTATTATTTTTAATTTTTAAAATGATTCAATATTAACTTTTTTGGTGAAAGGAAAATTTATATGTTGTTAATCATGATTATTTAATTTCACAAACAAAATACCGTCTTGAGTTACTTTCATTGAGAATATACTCATTTGAATTGGATACTAATTCACTTCCACATTCACTCAGTTAAAAATCTTACTTGGAATGGTTTTGTTAGGGATCCACCTAAATTTCAATGTCCATAAAATTTTTTAAAAATGTAAACAACGTATGATATATTTTAAAATAATGAATAAATTTCAAAATTCTAAACATCTTGAGTCGGTTCATATGGACTGGTAAGTTACATATAGGGTTTATTGATTAAATAATAATCACAATGTATATATACTTTTAAATAACTTTTCTATGTACACTTTTTTATTTTTATAGCTCACAAATGTGAATTTTGTTCTTATTTTACCAAGTATGCTAAATATTTAGAGAACCTATGTGGATATAGAATTAAGTCCTCAAGAAATGACAATATGTGTTAGTTGGAAAATCAATATTTTGAATCCTTTTGACCAAGAAATGGAAAAAATCATAACTTTTATACTTCTAATACCCCTCATATTAATAGAGTTATAGAAACAATAAACATAACAATTATATAGATAGGCCAGGAAATGCTTAATGAATATTATTTATCTATCTAAATTTGGGAACTGTCGGTTAATGAAACCTAATATATATTTAATATAGTTTTAATTAGTAATATATTTAATAAAACCCTTAATGAACATTCTAATAGTAGGAATCCTTTGGTTAATTAATTTAGTCTTTTTAGTTTAATAGTATTTCTTCCTTCATTATAAGGATAATTTTGATAATTATTCCTCTAAAATCGATGAAACAATTGTCTGTCGTTATTCAAAATAAATTTAATACAATAGAATTCTAAATAAAAAACCCATGACTAAGAATGTGATTTTCAATGTAATTTTTTATGAGACAAATCTGCCTGAACCTTAGTCCCCATTATAAAACCATGATAATCATTTAACCTAAATTAAAATAAATTGAAAACCTTTTTATTCTGCTATAAAATAAGAAAAACTTCATGTAGAAATGAGAAAATTCTAGAACCTGAAACTATAAGAAGCCGTGAGGTTATTTTTCCTTCCATTTAGAGAGTTCTTGGGACTCTTAAATAACATCATTAAATTTTATTTTTAGAGACTTGGACATAATTATATAATCTATATCTTCTTTAAGTGACTGATATTAACATAAATCTTTCTAGTCACATCATAATCCTAAGAAAACTAATAATGAAATTATTCATGAATTCATGTTATTGGATATGAAAGAAGAATATAATCAATTTCAATGAAATAATATTTTGGAAAATGTTGATAGGCCAAAGTAAACCGTGATTATATGGATTAAATGGCTGTTTAGACACATGGATGATGAATCTAGCAAAATATTAATAAACTAGGTTAGTCTAGTTTCCCAATGTTATAGTCAAGAAGAGGGAAAAGACTATAAATAATCATTTTCACTTATATTAAGAGTTGAATCCATTAGAATACTACTTTTCTATTCCATACATATATAATTCAATATATATAAATTAATTTCAAAAATTTATTTCTCAATGTAAATATAATTGATGTTGTTTTTTTGAACAACCCCCTAGATTTCGAATTCCTCATTTTCCAAAACACGTTTTCATGTTAAAAAATATTTATATCATTTAAAATACCCTCAAATAGCTTGGTGTTGTGGGATTATCTCAATTTTTATATCAGAATTATTTTCAACTGGTGAAGATGATCCTACCCTGTTTATAAAATTAATTTCTTTAGATATTTTAGTTGTTCCAATCTATGAAGATGATATTATTTTTAGTTATTATAAAAAAAATTATGTACATAATTTTCAAAAATGATGCAAATTGAATTTTAAATGTCTAAAATGTGTGAGTTGAAATTATTTCTTGGTTAACAAGTTTTTGAAAAAAAATAAGGAATGTTTTTTAATTTATTTAAATATACTAAAAAACCATTAAAATAATTTAGTTTGGATAAAACTATAAGTATTGACACTCATATGAGTACATCCTAAATAATAGAGCTTGATGAATCATAAAATCAGTGGATCAATCTATTTACAGAGGTATAATTAAAATTATCAACTACTTAACTTACATTTTACTTGACATTATCTTTAGTATGTGTATGTGTGATCATTTTTATGGAGACCCAAAAGAGTCACAATAAAATCTTCTAAAACTAATTTTCAAATACCTCAGCAATACAAAAAAATAAGGAATATTATACCCTGGATGAGAATAATTTTACCATGTTAGTTATTTAGATTATGATTTTGGAGGCTTTATTTTACATAGAAAAATAACCTATAGAACATGTAACATTTCGACAATGTTTCTAGTTTATTGTTGTAGTAATGGAAAAAATATGTTTCACTATCTTCTAGTAAAGATGAATACATAAATTCAAGAAGATGATATGTATAATTTTGTATTAAAAAAAACTTTGATAGACTATGGGTATCCTTTATGACCTATACCTATATATTTTGACAGCATAAGTACTGTAAAAATTTCTAAAAAGCATGTTTCTTACAATATAGAAAAATAATTTGTTGCAATACATCAGTTTTTGAGGAACCATTTTCAAAAGGGTGATAAATTTATTTAATGCATTGTAACTAATCATTATATTTATGATATTTTTACTGATCACTATAATTATGAGAGAATCAATTATATCAAACATGAATTGGTTATGATTAATTTTTGTTAATTTTAAATTTTTATGGGACCCAATACTGTGGTTTTAGCCATCATTGGATTTTTAACCACCATTGGAGATTTAAAAATAGTTGTATTTTTACCCACCATTGGTGTTTTAACAACCAGAGAGTTTTACCCACCGTTAGTGTCTTTCACAGCTTTAGAGTGTTACCCAGTGTTGTGTATAACCACTTCTAGTTTTAGGTCCATGATTGTTAATTTAATTATATGACATTTTTATTTAATTTTATTTAATTTCATTCAATTTTTTTTATTTTTTTTTTATGAATACTAAAAAAACTCTATGATAATAATTAGATATTATTCTGATTTCAATGCTCACTCCCTCACACCATTCTCTCAAGCCTCAGTGCGAACCTTTCTCTTAAAATCATAATCCTTACATTACCTATGTTCGAACCATTCAATCCAATAACCATGGGTAGAATGAGTAGAGACAATAAATCTTCTCTAGTTGAGTTTTGTCCTTCAATGTGAATAAATAAGGGAGAAGTTATTCTACTATTGAGCCAATAAACCTAAAGCATCCGATGCAAGTTGTGGTACACAAAAAAGTACTGTGTGATGAATGGTTGATGTCAATAAATTCATTAGTACTTAATTTTTTGAAATAGAATGGATGGATAGATTGGTATTCTAATAACAGGAGACACTTCCAACGCAGTTTAGTGGAATAGTTATATTAACATAATGTGTTTAGTTTCCAGGAAGAATAATACTGGATGAGAAACAGAATAAATGAGTTAATCATTTTATTATATTCATGATAATGAGATGGATTGTTGAAATTACCTCATAAAGGTGTTTCAAATGGATATCAAAAAACTATTACATGTGAAAATGATACCTTTTCTACTAGTATTCATTGTTAGAGTTGACTAGAAATAGGATAGTATAAAGACTAGCTGCTACTGAGCTTAATGGTGAATGTCTCTTGCTTTTGAGGTTTTATCTTTAATATGCTATGATTGGGAAAAACTTTGTTCTCTACAATGAGGTATCATGGTGTTTATATTTTGTGTCTTATGAATAATGGATAAAATATAAATTTATGAAGCCACCAAGTGGTTCACATGATGGAAATTTTGAAACCATCATCATGTTTAATCTCTCTAATCCATCCCTAGTTTATTTTTCCCATACTGGATTCCAATGTATTGGTTAAGGATGGGGAACAATATTTTGTTAAATTTGGAGGTTTAAATATTTCATGGATCATTTTCAATGAAATAAAGATAATTTAGAACCCATGGAAGTAGAATTGGAATGATGATTGATAAAGTCTATATGATGATTTTAGTCATATTGATCATCCAACTAGACTGAGGAATAATGTGGATCCAATATTGTATCATGATGTGGTTGATGAATATTTAGTTGTGGGGGAAGATGAGGATGCTTACTATAGTGACGTGAAGTAGGTGTTCATAGTGCATAGTGTAAGTGATATATATTTTCTTCAATTCTCACCAGCTACAACTTAAGGTTCTTCTAGCCCACTTAGATATCTCCTTGTATGATAGTCTCTGTTAAAAGAAGTAATTTAAGTGTAAAAAATAAAATTTTTTGGAGAAGATTTTATAAAAATAACATCAAATTCTCTGGAATAAAATGAAAATGGTGAAAATGGTGATGAATAATGGATAGAAAAATGAAAAGATAAATATGAAAATAGAGATGAAATATATACATAAAAATAGAGATGTAGATGATAATTATTGTAGTATTGTACATGATGGTCCAAGTGGGAACATTAGTACTGAGGATGTTGATATAACTCAGACACTTACTTCTTTTAATGTATTATTAGTTGTATCTAGATCTGATGAGATAACCAATGTTAGTCAAGATATGGATTAAGATGCAACAGATGAGATTGAAGAATCTATAGAGGGGGAGCAATCCCTAAGACTGGATAATCATCTTTTTTTATCTTATTATTGAACATATAGTTGTTCATAAGGCCGATGTGATGAATGTTGATGACAATATAGTTGTGGAATAGTCAGTTGATGACTAGATGGTGTTTTATCCTACAATTTATAATCCCATTATTATTGGGCAGAAAACTGATGTGTGGAAATTTAATGAGCAGTTTGGTGTTGTACCTGCTACATTTTAGTCTCGAAAATACAGATATTATAGTTGATTACACCTATTGTATAACTTCTATCTAATTGATGGAAACAATTCGTAAGGAATGGTATAACATTCTATGTTATATCAGACCTAGATTGGAATACCCAGATTCATATGATGAGGGGCCTATTATTTGAGATGAGATGGATCCTATGGGATATTTGGTAGAAAAGATATATAATAAAGGGGAGTTGTGGAGGTTTTATTCTGATGTTACTACAACTATCATTGCCTCTATATCATTTCACTCACGTATCATTACGGCTGTTCCAGATAATCCTATATCTTGTGCTGATATGGAATCATTCAGAAAATATATTCCCCATATTTTTTTTGTTATTATGAAATTAGGCAGCTGAGGTAATTGAGTTCAGTTAATGATATACATGGTATTTGTTTTAGATTTTTATACATCACATTTAGAAAAATATAATTAATCACATTCATTATGTTAAGATAGATAATAGGAGGATATGAAATGATATGGAGGATTTGATATCTACGGTATATGAGATGATATCTATCTTTATAGAATATATATTTAATTGTCTAGATAGTATGGAGAGTATTTATTGTATGTATTAAAATTTTGTGTTTCTCCCCCTATTTTAATGTTGTGTTGATTCAGTGAGTGATTAGAGAATAGATTAGTATTGCAATTTGGGATGCACCTGACCGACCTCTGGAAAGTCTAAGGAAAATATTTCATAATAGTGATCATGTACATATGATTGTTAAGGATTATATTATGGATATGAAAGATGATAGGGCCAAAATTACAAAGTATATAATTCATTATTTATCTTGGATTAATACTATGAATTATTTGAACACTTGTTTCGTGTTCTTAGATGAGAACCTAAGGATGCATCCAGTAAATCACGATTTCAAAGAACGTGTCAATCAGTTAAGGGTGATGACCCCGGTGCTCATGTTGTTTTTGGAAGAGAATAAGGGGTTTTATGTGTTATATAATATGGAGGAAATATTAATATGGAAATCATAATATTTATGAAACCCATTCATCATGTTTTTGCAACCATAATGGTGGCTCAGGATGCCATTCCACTTATAAACCATCTCATTCCTCTGTCTTCTAATCATGTGGTTTTTATACTAGGTGTTAAGAATGATCCGAATTCTCCCTTACAAGCTCATTTAAATCCCTCTAGTATAACTCCTATGTAATAAGAAAAAAATATTTTTCCTATCATTATTAGAGAGGATTCTTATTAACTTAATTTCCTTACAGCCATCCCAATGGTTAAATTAGTCTTGACTTATGAAACTTTTGGATATTTAAATTTGAAAGGAATGAAACCACATAATCATCCTCCCAATCATAAAAAGCGTTTCTATTATACTTTTTCAGTCTTTTATTGGTATTTTTTCAATCTTTTAGCTGTATAATTTATGATGAACTTCAATAATATTTCATAATGGTAACTCTGTTATTTTTCGTATTATATTCCATTTAATTTATAAATTTAATTATCTCTTTTTAATAATTCTAATCGGTGGATAATATATCTATGGCATTTATTTATTCAGTTTACAATGATTTTTCATTTATAAAATGTTTTTTAGTAATTCTAAATGCTACTTTGACACCACTGATTCTACTACTCTAACAGTAATACACTAATTTGATATCATCATATATGTACTCCTTTTAATTCTATATGTGTTTAGTGTGTTCCTTTAAAATATTATATCTTTAGTATATTTTATTTTATAAATATATGATATTGTTTTATATTTAAAAAAAATATACCATTTTGATCATAATATCAATATAGATATCCAATATACTAAGGAGATCTATTTTAACACAATAGTGTATTCTATGAATGTTTTATAAAATGACATGAATTGAGATCTCCATAAAGGAGGGATTATTTGAAACCTTTTTTAATGATAACTAAATCATGATTCTTTTTACATTAACGTGCTTTATGTCTTATGATAACATTTTATGACATAAGATGTCACGAGCTGAATCTGGTCACCACCAAACCCAACCCCAATCCCAGCCCGTGACAAGGTCCGAAGGGTGGTCCTGATCCCCATGGGATGGCACGAGTGCCTAAGTATCATATTATGAGAATTGGGAATAGTTTACCTGATTTTATAAACATTAAACAACAAACAAACTCAATAAAAATTCTGAATTTTTTAACGAAAACCATCATTTAGAAGTTTCAGAACAGAATTAAATAAGTTAAAAAGATGTTTAAATACCATTACAAAGTTACAAAACAAAATAAGGATATCCTAAGAACCTCCACATGGAAAGAGTCACCTCCCTAAGCCATCCCCACAAGACTTCACCACCAAGGACCTACTAGAAACCCGAACCACAAGCACTAAAAACCGTACCCAACTTGCCACAAAAAAATAACCAAGTCTACTTACACCCAAGGGTGTAAGTAGGGTTTGAGACAATTCCCAGTAGGATACCTCCACTAAGATATTCCATGTGATAAACATTATAAGATTTAAAGAATACAAGTTTTCAAAAACATGAAATGCTAGTTACAATTTCTAAAAGATGCAACATTAAATAAAAACAGTTCTCATGTGGGATAATTTAAAGAATAAATACTTTTAAAAGAAATAAAAAATATAATGAATTTTCAAGCCACTCATACCATATGCCGACGGTATGAAAAAAATATCTAGTGAGCACAAGCAATGGTAAAAGTCCCCTAGAAACCAGCTAGTTGTGGGTCCCATGTACCTTGTATCTCGGTGAGAGTAACCATAAAAAATATCCATTCTCGTGTATGAGCCTCTAGTAGGGAATATACCCATAACCTAGCGGTCCACAATCATCATCATCATAGTTTAGTTAGAGTTTTAAGAATCAATCTTGCTAAGTGAAACTAAGGCCAAACCCCAAGGATTCACTAGCATACTAGAACACGTTCACACACCTAGATACTTGTGTTTTCCCTTTGTGCTCAAAGAAGTTCAAAAAGTAAATGAATAAACTTTTCACATGAAAATATCATTTACATATCATAAATTTTGCATACATCCTACATGTATACAACACAAGTAAAAAATGTCCACTTTTATTTCAAATTGATTTTGAAATCCGACTCACACCAAAATAGCCCACAACACTATTCACATTTCATTAAAACTTCCACAAATCCATTAAACAATTTTATAAGACCATTAAAATATATATAAACTATCAAAACATCCCACTCACATATTACATAATACCCTATTTACCTTAAAAATCATTTTATCATCAAACTTACACGAAACGGCCCACAAACAAGTTTCTCTCCAACATCACTATTTAATTAAACATTTCAGAAATTTACAAAACATTCTAAAAAATTTTGACATACAAAAACATCACTTCACCTTTCAAAACCCCAAAATAGGTGAACACACATATAAAACATTACATATTCACCCTTTTCCCACTTTTTTAACCAACTAAAACATTTACAATTTTCATAAAAAGAACCCAAGTGTTGTAAATATGTCTTTCACACAAATCTCATTTCAAAACCCCAATTTAAGACCAAAAACCATTCACATTCCTATCCAAAACTAAATTGGAAGAACTAGATACATTTAAAAAACCACTTTCAAGTTTTATAAAACCACATTGAATAATACTACAAATGATCCAAATGAAAACACACATTTTCATAAATTACACTCAAGAAGTATAACAATGTTTTACACATATAACCTATTAAAAGCCCTCTTTTTATACCACCTAACACTAATAAATTACCAAACTAGAATTGGAAGGCCAAAAAATATTTAGTAAACCAATTCCATATGTTTTAAAATACACTCAAATAATACCCCATGAGTTACACTAGAAAACACCCAATTTCATGTTAAAATGAAACTATAACATTAAACACTTATCGAAATTAATCGTAATCAGTTTTCTCACCACACCTATTATATGATTAATATGAAAAATTAATAAATACCGAAATCTAACTCATCAATAATTGTTTACAAATGGAACCACCTACCGAATGTGTCGAATCCCTCAAAACATGGTGTGAAACATCAACCTCACCACCGCCGCACCACTAGGAAGCTAAATCCAGCCCTAGAACCCAATATTTGACCAAAAATACATTAAAGCAAACCCTAGGTTCTAACTCTAACATTTGGACATTCTATAAATTAATGAAATAGGGAGGAAACCCTAAGGAGAAGGGAGGAATTGAAAAGAGAAACACTTACATAAAACAATCTTGAAGAAAACGACCCAAAATCCACCAGTATCTGAATTTGAAATCAAAAAACCATTATTGTGAGGTTATAACAAGGATTAATAGATCATTTAGGAACTTGAATGGTGGGAAAATAGTAAAAATAAAAGGAGTTATAAAAGGATCAATTTACCTCTCCAAATCTGGGAGATTTCTGAAATCTAGAGAAGTTTCGATGATTTTCAAGACTCCATTGGGCTCCAAATTGTGGTAAAAGGGAATGGGGGAATTCCTTAGGTAAGTGGTCTCGGGTGAGAGTTGGAATAACCGAAAAAACACAAATATTGAAGGCGATATTAAGTAATGAAAATTTATTTTTAATGGAGAAAATGGGATTTCGGGCAGGCCCAATCCCTTAAATAAAAACCCATATTCACATTGATTATGGAATCCTAAATGGTCGAAATTAATATGGTGGTGTTAATAGGTCTGGGGATGACAATTAGAAATTGTAATGAATGAAATGTGTTGAAAAATGAAGGAGTTATAAAGGAATAAAATTTTAATTTTAAATCTTGAATTGACCTCACTGTTTGGCCCAATTCATTAAAACTCACTCATTCCTCCATAAATTCTTGGGAAACCATCACAACAAAGAATTAATGGATATTAAATGGAATTTAACATTAAAATATGTCATTTATGTGAAAATTCTCCCCACCATTAAAAATTTACGCCACGGAAAGACACATCAATGCCAAAGTAACAACCAAACCCAATTGAGAAACCATGAGGTACTCCCTTGTTAGGTTTCACCCCCAAAGGCCAAAACACCTCCAGTGATCAATTAATGAATGATTAATCTCACAAACAAAACATACACCACTTTCCTGAAATGATCAATCACATTCAACCATTATCCCAAAACAAAACTCCTTAAACACTATACGAACAAGACTCAAGAAATTCACCCAAATGAACAACAACACTAAACAAGGTTACACTTACCTTATTATAACTAAACCATTGGGAAATCTACAATCTCAATGTTTACCCAAGGAAGATATTTGTAGCATGATATCTCCAAATTAGACTACCTACCACCAAGACAAGATCAAGGATAAATTTGAGTTACTGGTACAGGGGAATAAACATAGGCTCCCCACTATAAGAGACAACGCATTTTTTTCCGAGACAAAATCAGGACACTAATAGAGGGAGTCCTGAATTGACTCCACAGTACAATGGGAATACATCCATCAGACCTTTATGAACGAACATATGTAAGACTCATAGTGGGTCTCCCCACCATAATAACCAACCATCTTAACTGACCAGCATAGACCGGTATAGAAAGACCCCAAAATTTGAAGAGTTGGGAAGGTCACATAGTTAGTCCGCACAGTTTGGGACACCATGCGCTAACAGTGTGGATCCTTCTATACACATGGTTTTATATGGAATTGTCACTATTAACCAAGTGAAAACAATGTTCTCAACCAATCTTGCAAAACTTCAAACCTTTCTCCAAAGACTCAGTGGAAACCAAAGGGGGAGTGAATAAAATTGGGCGATGACATGGGTATAAGGCCCTCCACCTATTTTCACCGAGTAGGAACAACCGAATAAAGATGATGAAACCATAGGTTTAAATTCGTCATATATTTCATATTGATGATAGGACTTTGTAATTGGGT
The DNA here is from genome assembly GCA_963277665.1 of Viscum album. Taxonomy (NCBI): domain Eukaryota; kingdom Viridiplantae; phylum Streptophyta; class Magnoliopsida; order Santalales; family Viscaceae; genus Viscum; species Viscum album. Next base: position 286,958,368 of record OY728134.1, read on the forward strand.
TTAAACAACCCTGTGATTTCCCCTGACTATGAGCTAGATTCTCTCCGAGACATTTGGTTGGAGCTCAAATGATTGAAGAATCTTCAGCCTCACAGTTAGGCATTGGAAACCCCGTGAATGGGAAATCTTCTTTTGGTGAAACCAAAAACTACAACAAAATCTCCGATAAGTTTTCCAAGATATAACACATTCTAAACTCACTTTACCCAAACACGATATTTCCCTGAAACACTGTCTTAGAAGATGCACAACCATCCCACCTTGTTTGTTCGGGTGAGAAACAAGAGAAGTAAAGAAACCCTATACTCACCATCCTCTAAAATGGAATATTTTTAGGTTTTTACATGGGATACATTCTCCCAACATAATAGAGACTCTCATATGATAGCCCAACTTTTAGATTTACGATCATTTGAGCACAGGACATCATAATGCATCACTGAACATGACCATTGTGACTGATATAATCAATTCATGGAGAGGGACCATATACCACATCCCCACACAACACACAATTCTAGAAAGTGTCCAAAATATCCAATCGGGGCCATATTTCCCACAATTTTGTTTTAACATGAATTCATGCTTCAAAGAAACTGTGAAAAACCCAGAGGCCCTCTTAGACACCATTGAGACACTCACCCCACTAACAACCCTTGACCACTTCTAGCTTCGACTAATAAGGAAACTTATTAAACAAAGGTCTCTTTCAACCTTCCATGAGAACTCTACATCTACAAGAGGATCTAAAAATCAAAGACAGGAATGGGTTTAGGCTCAATAAACAAAGATTGATAAAATATTCATTATATTGATAAGCTGGTGGATTTTCCATTGGAGAAACAATCCGGGTTTCACTTCTGTTATGCATTAACACTTAATGGGGGCATACCTTATCCAATGAGAGAACCTAAGGACCCAACCAAGCTGGTCTATTATTCAAAAAAACAATAAAATAGATCCAAACACATGAAGGGAACCACCATAAAGGTGTCTCGAAACATATCTCAGAGGAGACTACTAACGGGTTCTTCCACCCAGGTTACCGACCAAACATAATCCAAAAACACAATTCAAATACGAGGGTTTCTTAGACTCAAAACATCCCACAACATCAGCATTTTCCAAAAACACATAATATAACCCAACCCAAATAATTCATTAAGACATCGTGTTTTTATTTAAATATATTTCTTGAAAACAAATGGTTCATCGGTTAGTGTATCCGCCAATGGTACCCCATTGGCCTTACACATGAATGTTTCTGTGCCACATCGGGCACCCTCCTCATATTCAACCGAACACTCATCCATTCATGCCATTAACCATCCATCATCCCATATAACCCCATGCATGTGGTTTCTCAAGGAAATACCAATGGTTAAAAAATCATTCCAATTTTCAAAACCAAAATGGTAAACCAACTCATCAATTTTCTCAAAACCGATAACCATGAGATCAAAATCCCAACTCACATCATACAAAACTTTTCAGAAAGTCACAATCATTTAGAAAGGAACTCACTTTCAAGATATCCACATAAATTTCAAAACATCTCATCCCATTAAAACACTCTTTGTTTGTTTATAAAACTCTATTGGAAACACTTTTCAAAACCAACTTCAATATTGTTTCAACTTTCAAAAGATGTGTATGCACAACATTTTCCATTTCAAAACAATTTTGAAAATTCAGTTCCGCAATTTCATAAACCAAACCATTCCTTATTTATTTGAAAATCATTTCACAAAAACATTACGTTTATTAAAACCAAGTCACTTTAAAACCAAAGTTTCAAGATTTCAAAACTAAGCACAAAACAATGCGAGAGGAAACTAGTTTCAGTGGGTGACTTGGAAATATGGTTCGAAGCCATATTACATTCACTTCACCATCACAAATAGTATTCTAGGGAATATCTCCGGCTCTACATGGCATTCCAGGCCCTGCAAGCTCACTAAGACCATTAACCCAACTCTCTTTTCATTTCACCTAATCATCATTAAACCAGGAAAACAAAGGACTTAGATAAATCATGACTTCCCCTGGTGACTCGAATCCCATCATGAGGTGTGGTGATCAGGCACACTACCCATAACTGAACTACCATGTCCAAACAATCATAACACTAGACTATCCCAAAAGTTCCCTAAATAACCTGACCCAAATAGTTTACCAAAACTTGGCTCTAATAACATTTTGTCATGAACCAAATCCAGTTGCCACCAAACACAGCCCCAAACCCATCCTGTGACAAGTACAAAAGGGAGTTCCCGATCCCCATAGGATGGAACAAGTGTCCATGTAACACCCCAGGATTTCATAGTGTGCTATTTCTTCAAAATAATTCAATAACTTGAACTACACGCAACACCGAGTTCAGCCACACCATGACATACCAAATAAGCCGTTAAAAAGAGGTTATGAATAGTATTAACTAAATTTTAAACTTTATATAATCCTTATAATTTTAGAACCCATATTATGAGTTTCTTAGACATAATGTAAGAACAAGTTCATTTTCAGTATTGCACTTTTACCAACTTTTAATAGTGAACCCTTTTTAAATACAATATTTTAATCCTTTTGACTAAATGGGGACATAAAAAATTTAAAATGAAACATCCCAAGCTTCCACGGTACGCTTTCCTTTGAATAATATAGTAGTGTGTGTTGTACGCAACTTCGAGTTCTAACACACACCACAACCAATAAAACTAGCCGTTATGAATAGTAATACCTACATTTTGAAATTATATATATTTTATATTTCAAAATGGACATCATTATTGGATTCGGAATATTGAATTTATCCTAAGGTGAAATTTTGGTACTTTTCGGATAACTTTAATATTTTGATGAATAGTGAAAATTACTAAATTTTAATTAAAAGAAACTTTTTTATTCAAATTAATTAATAGTGATAAATTATTAATTTGAGTTGTTTTAAAGTATATTTAGAATATATTTTTACCATTTAATATAATTTTGGTCATTTGACATAATTTCACAATTAAACTAATCATAAACAAGTATCAATCTTTTGATAGTTATAATATCTTAAAAACATGCTTTTTGTTTTGACAACGGTGTAACAGCCCGAGATTTTATGAAAAATATTCTTTTTAATTTTATTAATGTCTTGTGTGGTACGCTACACCAAAAGGAGCTTGGACAACACACATCCTTGACTTTGCTTGCAATACACGCAATCACAACCTTCCTCGATAGCGTATGTAGTACGCAATACTGTGTTTCACAAAACAACGATATGCTATTAAAATATTATTAAAACTAGCTGTTATGAATAGTAATAACCACTTTTTAAATTTTAGAAATTTTGTCTCTCAAAATGGACTTCATTTTTGGATTCGGAGTATCAAATTTAGCCTAAGGTGAAATTTTGGTACTTTTCGGATAACTTTCATATTCTGATGAATAGTGAAAATTACTAAATTATAATTAAAAACAACTTTTTTAATCGAAATAATTAATAGTGATAAATTATTAATTTGAGTGGTTTTAAATTATATTTAGAATATATTTTTACAGTTTAATACAATGTTGGTCATTGGATGTAATTTCACATTTAAACCAGACATAATCAGGTGTCAATCTTTTGATAGATATTGTTTCTTAAAAACACGCAATTTGTTTTAACAGCGAGATTTAATTATAAAATTAATTAATGAAACTTCTATGTTATGAATTTGGTAAAATAGACTTCATTTTTGATTTTAGAATATGAAATATAGCTTAGGATGAAATTTTGGCATTGTTCTGAAAAACATCAATTTTTGATGAATAGTGAAACTACAAAGTGGTGGTTAAAAAACTGAATTTTTCATAAAACGTAATTTTACCGCTTCTGTGAATGGAATTTCAAAAATCCGAGACACATGGTTGATTTCAGTAAGTAAAATGTGGTTCAATGAGATGAAAATATTTTTGGTGAATAGTAACTTTTTTCTTTTATTTACCACGGTTAAAAGTAAATAGGGTAATTAAGGGTTAAAATGATATTAATATTACCCTAACACATGTCCTAATCCTATTGTACAAGTGTATCTCGACCAAAAACAACCTTAAGTGTAAAATATTATCATTTAGGCCCACTTGGATTAGATTAGGACATTAATTATTATTTAATTCAAAGAAGAGTTAAAAGAGTTAAAATCAATGTTTATTTACTAAAATATTTTTAATATAGGGATATACATAAGATAAATTAGATTTTAAATATTCATTAGAAAGATAAAATGATTTCCTACATAATGGTATTTTATTTGTAATTTTTAGACAGCAAATAATTTAATTTATTTATGACACAAAGATGATGCAGTAATTATCTTATTAATGAAATATTGACATAATTGATATTATAAATACCAAAATAAATGTAATTTGGGACTTTTTATGAATTCCACTAATTTTATAGTTTACTATGATATATTAGTGTTGATTTAATCAACTTGTTTAGAACATATAATTCTGTTATGACTTTCACAAAAATCATATATCAAATAGTGTCAAAATTGACACAAAATAGTTTGTAAATCAAATATTATATTATTAATTGTTATTGTATTCCTAAAAATATAAGGTTCGGCCAAATGACTTATATAAGTATATATATATTAATAATAAACAATTTGGGGTTCGTTTGGAATGTTATAGTAAGTGTATTAACCATATAGTGTAAGAAAACAAAAAGACACGGTAAAAGTTATATTATTTAACTTAAAGTTAAATCTAATTGATAAGGTTAAAATAATAACCTAAACTTGTCTAAATCCTATTTTTTGATATTATTTCGACCCATCCCCACTTTAGCTTATAAATAAGACCCTTTGGAACCATTATAAACCGATATTGACTTTAATATAAAATAATATTTTGAGATATTCCTATGGTGCCCCTCTCCTCCCTTATAAATGGGCACCTCCTCCCTCTCTTCCTCACATAACTTTGAGCCTTCAAGATCGGCCAACCCCTGACAAAATCCCTTCTCCACTTCCCTAGTATGATTCTAGAGGTCCTGATCTTCTTCAAAGACCATCCTTAGTTCTTTAAGTGGAGGCTAAGAAAAGGCGCGTCAAAAAGAGGTAATATCCATTGTCGATCTTTTTCAATTTCTTTCTTCTTCAACTTCTTCTTATTTAGTTGTTTCATGATAAAGTAATAACATCAGTATTTATTATATACTGGTATGTTATTATAAATATTAAACAACTCTAATTAACCTTCTATCCATCCTACGGAAAAAGGAAATCACCGCGCGTGCGTACGTACAGAATACCGTCTCCACGCCGTGGTGTAATCTATTTTCCGCCACCACCTTAATTGGATGGGTATAAAGGTGTCATGAGTAACTATATATGATTATTATAAATTTATATAGATACTGAAATTGTATACATACACTTCAACACAATTCCATGACCATGGGAACGATATCATCGCTCGTGCGTACGTACGGACTACCGTCTCCACGACGCGATGAGATTCATTCTCAATGATTAACCATTCATGAATGATTATAAAGTAAATATAATAAGTACTAATGAAATATATGACCTAATAATGATACTGGAATTATTTATATTTATATGTATGTCATCTACTTAATTCCATTCAATTCAATAAGGAAATGAAAACAGCATTCATGCGTACGTACGGACTACCGTCTCCATGAACGGTGTATTTATTTCCATTTACTGAATTATTATATATGTATATTCTGAATATATATATATATAAATCATGTTTTATATTATGTAATTATGTAATCATGATCTAAGTAATCATATGAATAATTACAAGTTAAAAACACGAATGACAAATGAGACGATTTTACCCAAAACGCTACTTTAACATGAATTTACAAAAGAACGGGTAATATAAAGTCATAAGTGGACCATATATGATATAATAACAATTAATATGATTCTGGAATAAGTCAATAACATGATTTAAATCATTATACAGGACGTTCGGACACTTACAAAGCAAGTCGGACCTAAGGTAAGGGAAATATCACAATCTCATTTTTATCCGAGATTGTTTATACTTTGGAATTTACTGGGGTGTATTTTATCATCCAAATCCATGTTCCCTCAATATGTAATATTATTTCCATACTTATACAATATTTTATATCCAATTTTACCCTTCGGTAAGTTTTTTTGTAAAAGATATGAAAGGAATCTTTTGTCGTTTTTCGTACGAGGTACTTTTTGACTTTTCCGACTAAAGTACGAAGAATGTTTTATTTAACTTATACGGCAAGAATGGATTTTTAAAACATTATTTCCAAGAATCCTCCTTTATAAGTTTTCAAGTTTATTTTTAATCAACTTCTTTTAGTTTATAATTGTATGACATGTTAAGAAAAGAAAAGTTTTTTTGAAGTAGAAAGGATATTTTCCTCAAGAATGGAGTTCAAATGTTTTATCAAAATTATTTTCCATCTAAGATAATATAGGGTTCTGTTTTTATCCCTATTATTACATTGATTTGATTATGTTTTGAGGGAATTATTTTTATGAAGTCATTTACCTTATATGATTTGTTTTATGATGTCATGATGTTTCAAGAATCCCATTTTTGTTACATGTGTTATGCGATGATGTATGATTTATGATTATGTGGCACACATAAGAAAGGATTCATTATAAGATGGGTGGGACCTATATCTCCCTTCAATGCATTTGTTAAAGATTTTATATCTCATGAGATAGACATGGCTGGATTGGTAGGTTATACCGGTTCAGTGAAACAAGACTGAAACGAGGGTTACTCGATTCAGAAAAGGGGCTTTGTCCACTAAGATAGTCTTGGAAATGAGTCTTAACTAACAAGAAATGATTCTCTATGATTATGTGTGTATGCCACAAAGTTCCATGTTTTAAGTAATGATTATTGGTATTTCATTTCACTACTATGATTTTTCCCATGTTATGAAATTATGCTCTCTTTTGCATGTTAAGATTTCCAAAATGTTATGTTCTTATGAATATGATGTGATTGATATTTCTTTTGTTTACCCTTACTAAGAATTTGAGCTCACCCTTTTATGTTTACTTTTCCCCAGGATATAAAGAAAGGTTTTAGGTATAAAAAAAGAGAAGATCATTATGGGAGATGTTGAAGATCTTTCACCAGGATTAGAAGATTATACTCCGAGTTTCCAAAGGCACTAAACTATTACGATCCTTGTGTGTGTGTTTTTGTTATGTACTAAGTATTCCGAAAATGTAATGTAATGTCAATGTATGTCAAGATTCGTGTCTCTACAGTTGGTATCAGAGGAAAGGTTTAGTCAACCTTTGGAATCTAGGATGCGAAAACATTAGTGAGATCCCTAGAGATATTTCTAAGGTATGTCTATGGATGTCCCTATGGTTAATTATACATATAGGTTATAGTACTAGAATTACGCTAACGATCATAGAATTAAACCTAAGATGTTAGATATTGAAGGTACTCCCCCTTTATTATGTTGTTTTCCCTAGCATGATTTTTACCTCTCACAGTATTCTTTTAGGGTTTTAGACGATGGCTGGAACCCAAAGGAACCTTTTTGATCTATGCAATGGACAATGAAATGATTGTCCTCCTGAAAAAATAAATGTTATGGGAGATGGAGTGCAAAATCTTATTGCTATACTTACACAAGCTATGAATCATTCTGGACTACCAAATGAGCAGAGAAGGGACCAATATTCTATTGAGTCCTTCATGAGGCAACGTCCACCTTCTTTCCGTGGGACTTCTGATCCACTTGTTGCTGAACAATGGATCAATACCACTGAAAAGATATTTTCAGTTCTTCAATGTTCTGAACATGATAAATTCATCTTAGCAGTATATCGTTTGGAAGGTGAAGCTGATCAATGGTGGAATCTTATCAAAAATACTAGGCCAAGAGAAGAAATTGAGTCCATTGAATGGGACGAGTTCAAGAACTTATATTTCAATAAGTACTTCCCTCGTATTCTTTGAACAAAGATGGAGAAGGAGTTTATTGAACTAAAGCAAAAGGATGATGAATCTGTTGGTATATACGAAGCGAATTTTACAAGACTTTCAAGGTATTCATCTGGCATTATCATCCAACCTGAAAGTAAATTTGATCGATTTTTCAGTGGCTTAAAACCAAGTCTTCAAAGGGCATTAGCTATAAAAGACTTTAGTAGCTATGAAGAAATTGTGCAGAAATGGAAGTTGGTGTTACATATCCATCTCATGGTTTTGACAAGAAATGAAAGATGGAGTTCAAGGAGAAATCTCAGAATAATGGTGAAAAGAAGATGAATGTTTCCTTATGCACAAAGTGTGGAAAGAAGCATGGTGGAGATTGTCTTAAAGGGACTAGAAAATGCTTTTAAGTGTGGAAAAGAAGGTCATCGAGCAGTTGAGTGTCAAAGTAATGGAAAAAGGGTTTCTAATGATGTGAATAAAGCAAACACTGCAGAGAACGCACCACCAACACTTCAATGCTTCAAGTGAAAGGAAATGGGTCATTATGCTAATAAATTCCCTAATCCAAGGGTTAGTGATGATCAACATGAGCAACCACTGAAGACAAAGGACAAAGGGAAGTCACATGCGGTCACTATTGGCGATGTTGAATATGACAATGATGTGGTGGAATGATTAAGTGTTTATGTAATGGGATTCCAAAATAATATTGTATCATGGAGTATTGGAATATTTATGTATTGGTCTAATGTGGTATTCAAAGTGATTGAGATATTTTTGGAAATAAGATGATATGCACATAATGAAGGGAAAACGAGAAAACGAAATGTTTAACAGTATTCATGAGCTCATGATTGATATAAGGACTAAGTGATATCATGGTTTGAGTATATAGAATTTTGAGGATTTTGGTATGTGAAAAGTGTTAACTTTTAACTGCATTCTTGTTTTCACTATGGTTCAATGGGTATTCAAGAGAATACATTATTAAGGACTTTGAATGTTTGAAATGTGACCAACAAAACATATCTTATGATATATAGGGATCGAAGATGGTGTTAAATCTCTGGTAATCGTTTTCACTATGTTATAAGAGTGGACTGCAGTATTATGGATAAGCCTAAAGATTGGAATGGATTATGTTGGACATAAGTTAGTATTGTTTAAGGATAGAAGTTTTTTTTCGATATTATTGATGGGATGTTATAGTATTATATTTTTAGAAAAAGGACAACCTGCAGAACGGGAGACAGCCCATCGCGTCGGACAAGGCTGTGGGAATCGAACCCACAACCGAAGTGCGACTGGCCTTTATCGCCTACCACTGGCCTACAGGAAGTCCCTGTTTAGTAGAAACTAGTTTTATTTTATTAAGCAGTATGCTATATGAAGTATAAGTCCATTTTAGGAACCATATATGATTAATCTCACTATAGAATGACTTATGAATATTTAATAACTTTTGCTAACCTTTTGTTTGAGACAGATGGAATGACTCGTCATTCTATCACATGATCTGATAACACTTCACGAATAACAAATTCAACTTCATTTATTTAAGAGATGAAGTGAAAATTGTTCAAGGCACGAACAACAGTGAGATTGTACCAAAATAAAGTATGTATTTATTCTAATTCAAATTCTTCAACTTTAGGGAAACGATCTTGAAAACCAAAAATGTTTTCCTAGTGCTCTTATATCTGATTAATCAGATGGTACCTTAGATCGTCACAAAATTATGGATTTGTGATTGTTGGCTTTTCCATAGCCATGTTCTCTACCACTCTCCATCTGAACATGATGGTTAGATTTTTCTTCCATATCCATATTTTCACCTATGTGGAAACCTAGTGATTAGTTTATTTGGGTAACCGTTACGTTTCATACTTTAGTTCTTAAAGATTTGTTTTGGTATTCCGTTTTACGATGTGGGTTTCTATTAAAGAAACTTTCGAATAGTAAACCATTTATAACCCTGACGAATTTCGAGGGCGAAATTCATTTAAAGGGGGGTAGAATGTAACAGCCCGAGATTTTATGAAAAATATTCTTTTTAATTTTATTAATGTCTTGTGTTGTACGCTACACCAAAAGGAGGTTGCACAACACGCATCCTTGACTTTCCTTTCATTACACGCAATCACAACCTTCCTCGATAGCGTGTGTAGTACGCAATACTGAGTTTCACGAAACAACAATATGCTATTAAAATATTATCAAAACTAGACGTTATGAATAGTAATAACCACTTTTTAATTTTTTGAAATTTTAGCTCTCAAAATGGTCTTCATTTTTGGATTCGGAGTATCGAATTTAGCCTAAGGTGAAATTTTGGTACTTTTTGGAAAACTTTCATATTCTGATGAATAGTGAAAATTGCTAAATTATAATTAAAAACAACTTTTTTAATAGAAATAATTAATAGTGATAAATTATTAATTTGAGTGGTTTTAAAGTATATTTAGAATATATTTTTACAATTTAATACAATTTTGGTCATTGGATGTAATTTCACATTTAAACCAGACATAATCAAGTTTCAATCTTTTGATAGATATTGTTTCTTAAAAACACGCTATTTGTTTTAACAGCGGGATTTAATTATAAAATTAATAAATGCAACTTCTATGTTATGAATTTGGTAAAATAGGCTTCATTTTTGAATTTGGAATACAAAATATAGCTTAGGATGAAATTTTGGCATTGTTCTGAAAAACATCAATTTTTGATGAATAGTGAAACTACTAAGTGGTGGTTAAAAAACTGAATTTTTCATAAAACTTAATTTCACCGCTTCTGTGAATGGAATTTCAAAAATCCGAGAGACACGGTTGATGTCAATAAGTAAAATGTGGTTCAATGAGATGAAAATAATTTTTGGTGAATAGTAACTTTTTACATTTATTTACCACGGTTAAAAGTAAATAGGGTAATTAAGGGTAAAAATGATATTAATATTACCCTAAAACATTTCCTAATCCTATTGGACAAGTGTATCTCGACCAAAAACAACCTTAAGTGTAAAATATTATCATTTAGGCCCACTTGGATTAGATTAGGACATTTATTATTATTTAATTCAAAGAAGAGTTAAAAGAGTTAAAATCAAAGTTTATTTACTAAAACATTTTTAATATAGGGTTATACATAATATAAATTAGATTGTAAATATTCATTAGAAAGATAAAAGGATTTCCTACATAATGGTATTTTATTTTTAATTTTTAGACAGCAAATAATTTAATTTATTTATGACATAATGATGATGCAGTAATTATCTTATTAATGAAATATTGACATAATCGATATTATAAATACCAAAATTAATGTAATTTGAGACTTTTTATGAATTACACTAATTTTCAAGGTTACTATGATATATTAGTGTTGATTTAATCAACTTTGATCGAACATATAATTATGTTATGACTTTCACAAAAATCATATATCAAATAGTGTCAAAATTGACACAAAATAGTTTTTAAATCAAATTTTATATTATTAATTTTTATTTTATTCCTAAAAATATAATGTTCGACCAAATGACTTAGATAAGGATATATATATTAATAATAAACTATTTGGGGTTCTTTTGGCATGTTATAGTAAGTGTATTAACCAGATAGTGTAAGAAAACAAAAAGACACGGTAAAAGTTAAATTATTTAACTTAAAGATAAATCTAATTGATAAGGTTAAAATAATAACCTAAACTTGTATAAATCCTATTGGTTGATATTATTTCGACCCCTCCCCACTTTATCTTCGAAATAAGACCCTTTGGAACCATTATAAACCGATTTTGACTTTAATATAAAATAATATTTTGAGATATTCCTAAGGTGACCCTCTCCTCCCTTATAAAAGGGCACCTCCTCCCTCTCTTCCTCACACAACATTGAGCCTTCAAGCTCGGCCAACCCCTGCCAAAATCCCTTATCCACTTCCCTAGTATCATTCTAGAGGTTCTGGTATTCTTCAAAGACCATCCTTAGTTCTTTAAGTGGAGGCTAAGAAAAGGCGCGTCAAAAAGAGGTAATATCCATTGCCGATCTTTTTCAATTTCTTTCTTCTTCAACTTCTTCTTCATTAGTTGTTTCATGATAAAGTAATAACATAATTATTTCTTATATACTTATATGTTATTATAAATATAAAACAACTCTAATTAACCTTTTATCCATCCTATGGAAAAAGGAAATCACCGTGTGTGCGTACGTACGGAATACCGTCTCCACGCCGTGGTGTAATCTATTTTCCACCACCACCTTAATTGGATGGGTATAAAGGTGTAATGAGTAACTATATATGATTATTATAAAGTGATATTGATACTTAAATAGTATACATACACTTCAACACAATTCCACGACCATGTGAATGATATCATCGCTCGTGCGTACGTACGGACTACCGTCTCCACGACGCGATGAGATTCATTCTCAATGATTAACCATTAATGAATTATTATAATGTATATATAATAAGTACTAATGAAATATATGACCTAATAATGATACTGTAATTATTTATATTTATATTTATGTCATCTACTTAATTCCATTCAATTCAACAAGGAAACGAAAACAGCGTTCATGCGTACGTACGGACTACCGTCTCAATGAACGGTGTATTTCTTTCCATTTACTGATTTATTATATATGTATATTCTGAATATATATATATATAAATGATGTTTTATATTCTTTAATTATGTAATCATGATCTATGTAATCATATGAATAATTACAAGTTAAAAACACGAACGACAAATGAGACGATTTTACCCAAAACGCTACTTTAACATGAATTTACAAAAGAACGGGTAATATAAAGTCATAAGTGGACCATATATGATATAATAACAATGAATATGATTCTGGAATAAGTCCATAACATGATTTAAATCATTATACAGGAGTTTCGGACACTTACAAAGCATGTCGGACCTAAGGTAAGGGAAATATCACAATCTCATTTTTATTCGAGATTGTTTATACTTTGGCATTTACTGGGGTGTATTTTATCAACCACATCCATGTTCCCTCCATATGTAATATTATTTCCATCCTTCTAAAATAGTTTATATCTAATTTTACCATTCGGTAAGTTTTTTTGTAAAAGATATGAAAGGAATCTTTTGTCGTTTTTCGTACGAGGTTCTTTTTGACTTTTCCGACAAAAGTACGAAGACTGTTTTCTTTAACTTATACGGCAAGAATGGATTTTGAAAACATTATTTCCAAGAATCGTCCTTTATAAGTTTTCAAGTTTTTTTAATCAACTTCTTTTACTTTATAATTGTATGACATGTTAAGAAAAGAAAAGTGTTTTTGAAGTAGAAAGGATATTTTCCTCAAGAATGGAGTTCAAATGTTTTATCAAAATTATTTTCCATCTAAGATAATATAGGGTTCTGTTTTTATCCCTATTATTACATTGATTTGATTATGTTTTGAGGGAATTATTTTTATGAAGTCATTTACCTTATATGATTTGTTTTATGATGTCATGATGTTTCAAGAATCCCATTTATGTTACATGTGTTATGCGATGATGTATGATTTATGATTATGTGGAACACATAATAAAGGATTCATTATAAGATGGGTGGGACCTATATCTCCCTCCAATGCATTGGGTAAAGATTTTATTTCTCATGAGATAGACATGGCTGGAATGGTAGGTTATACCGGTTCAGTGAAACAGGACTGAAACGAGGGTTACTCGATTCAGAAAAGGGACTTTGTCCACTAAGATAGTCTTGTAAATGAGTCTTAACTAACAAGAAATGATTCTCTATGATTATGTGTGTATGCCACAAAGTTCCATGTTTTATGTTATGATTATTGGGATTTCATTTCACTACTATGATTTATCCCATGTTATGAAATTATTCTCTCTTTTGCAGGTTATGACTTCCAAAATGTTATGTTCTTATGAATATGAGGTGATTGATATTTCTTTTGTTTACCCTTACAGAGCATTTGAGCTCACCCTATTATGTTTAATTTTCCCCAGGATATAAAGAAAGGTTTTAGGTATAAAAAAAGGGAAGATCATTATGGGAGATGTTGAAGATCTTTCACCAGGATTAGAAGATTATACTCCGAGTTTCCAAAGACACTAAACTATTACGATCATTGTGTGTGTGTTTTTGTTATGTACTAAGTATTCCGCAAATATAATGTAATGTCAATGTACGTCAAGCTTCGGGTCTCTACAAACAGGAATTAATTTTAAATTAATCTCTGCCACTTCTGTGTTTTGAATTTAGAAAAATGGATTCCATATTTGGAATCAGGATGTTCAAATTTTGTAAATAGGTAAATTTTATTTTTAGACATTTTGAATAATTACTGTGGTAAATATTTTATTTAACATGGTTAAGGGTAAATCCGGTAAATTAGGGTTAAAAAATAATATTATAATAATAAAACAATTACCCTAAAACGTTTCATAACCTTATTGGTTGATTCATGTTCGACCATGGGCATCTTTGGGTCGATTTTGGGACCCAATGGTGCCACTTGTGAGTGATAGGGACAGTTTATTTTAATTAAGTTAAAATGAATACAAAAATGACACAAGCATATATATTTTAGCAAAACAATTTTTACATAGGGTTATATATGTTGGAGTTTCGACTATAAATATTCCTTATAAGGATAAAACGATTTCCTACATAATGATATTTTATTTATAATTTTTAAATATTACATAATGTAATTTATTTATGACACAATGATGATGCAGTAATTACCATAATAGTGAAAAGTTATAATAATTGATATTATAAATACCCAAATAAATAAAATTTGAGACTTTTAATGAATTAAAATAATTTTATAGGATAATATGACATATTAGTATTGATTTAATGTACTTATTACTAAGTAATAATTCTGTTATGAGTTTCACAAAAATCAACTATTGAATAGTGTCAAAATTGACATAAAAGAGTTTTTAAAACAAATATTATATTATTAATTGATATTAAATTCCTAAAAATCTATGGTTCGGCCAAGAGACTTATATCATGATAGGTGTATCATTAATGGACCACTTGGGGGTCGCTTGAATGTATATTGTATGTTTATTAACCATATAATATAAAAATACAAAGAGACATTGTAAAAGTGAAACGAATTAACTTCGAGTTAATACTTAAAGATAATGTTAATATAGTAACCCAAACCTGTCCAAATTATATTTGTTTAATGGTTTTAGACCTATCCCCACCTTAACATTTAAATAATAAACTTTGGAGCGATTTGAAACCGAATTTGAATTTATTGTAAATTAATATTTCTAGCTTTTCCAAAGGTGCCCCTCACCCCTCTTATAAAAGGGCACTCCTCCTTCTCATTTCTTCACACCTTAAAAGCCTTTTGGTTCAGCCAACCTCTGCCCCAATACTCTCCCAACATCCCTCACTAAAACCTAAAGTCCATATTTTGATCATAAATCCAACCTAAGGAGCCCTTTTGATCAAATCAAAAGGAAGAACCCAAAGAAGAGGTAATGATTTCACCACCCTTTTCCAAGTTCCATTCTTCTTCCACTTCTTATTCCTTTGTTATTACCATTCTAAAATAATAAATCTAGTATCATATATATATGGTGATGTTATTATAAATATGGTACATCCATATTCAGTATTCTATCCACCCTTTGATTAACATGTCACCATACGTGCGTACGTACGGCTTACCGTCTCCATGTCGTGGTGTAATTGTTATTCAATATATTATTATTTGGATGGGTATAATAATGATGTGTAACTCATTTAAATAATAAATATAACATGTTAATGATTCTTTATAAATGATATACCATCCATTTATATATTATTTTAATGATATTGTCGCTCGTGCGTACGTACGGACTACCGTCTCCATGAACGCGATGAGATTAATTCTCCATCGTATCCATTCAAGTATAATTATCATTTGATGATTTAAAAATGATGTTTAAGGAATTGATATCATTATGGATATGAATAATATACAACCTATCCATGACAAACATGGATTATGTAACAAAACATATAAAAGAAAACGAGTAAGTTAACACCAGAAACGACGATAATACTAAGATATTATTAACAAAGCAATGATAAAAGATAATATATAATATCATATGAATTTATATGATTATTGTATAATTTAATAACAATTATTTAACTATTATACAGGAGGTTAACCTACCCTAACCAAGGAAAAGTACAAGGTAAGGGGTTTTCATCTCACTCCTTATTCCTGTGGGATTCATGCCATATTGCCACCATTACCTTTTGTGTGGTGTATGTACTGCCCATAATTATATTCTTTCTGTAATACACTTTAATTTATGTGTATTAACATATTCATTGTATGATACCTCTTTCATGGGTTGTATGTTTTGTAAGTTACCAAATTGGTAAGGGTTTATTTCGCAATCTCTTCATTATCCGAGGTTGTTTATACGTAATAATATAATGGGGTTTCTTTATCATCTAAATCCATGTTTCTTAAAAATGTATCTCAAAACATTTTTACTATTTACTAGAATATGGGTTAAATTCATTTATACCCTTTTTGTATTTTATAAGTGGTTTATAAAGGAATATTTTTGTGGTTTTCGAAACAAGGTCCTTTTTAACCTTTTTGACAAAATTAAGGTAAGAATGTTTTTTTAACTTATACGGCGGGTGCGGTTATTCTCCGCCATTATTACACCTTTGAAGCTTACTTCACATGATTATAAAGATATTTTCAAAATAAAGGTTTTCTCTATAATTATGTGACTTTTAAAAATTATTTAAAAAAAAAGATATATTTCTCTCAAATAGTATTGATTTCATCTATGTCAACATCCATTGATAAATTTTAAAATTGTTTCAAGTTGATTTATTATGATACAAATCATCCATATTGTATTTAAGGTATTGTGATATTTTTTACTATGGATGAGTTATTTTTATGCCATTAATGGTTTATGATTAAATTTTTGACATTTTGACTGTTAGTTTTAATACGAATGTTTATGCTATATTTCATCCTCTTCTTAAGATGAATGTGTTGGACTAGTATAGTCCTGGTTGGGGATCGGTAAAAGTAAGCCCTCCGGGTTGGTGTCCGGTTATTAGAGGCACTCCAGGTTGGTTTCCAGTTATTAGAGGCACTCTGGGTTGGTATCCGATTATTAGAGGCACTCCGGGTTGGTGTCCGGTTATTAGAGGCACTCTAGGATGGAGTCCGGTTATTATAGGCACTCTGGGATGGAGTCCGGTTACAGAGGCTCTCCGGGTTGGGTTCCAGTTACAGTTATCCCTTAGGTCTTGGCATGAGGCCTCAACATAGAAATTAAAGGTCGGCATTATGCATTCCATCATTATGAAAGTGGTTATTGATATTTCATGTGATTATTCTATTAGTAGAATATCCATGTGAATAAGTAAATGGCATTATTTCCTTTTACTTTTTCCATACTATGTTGATGTTCAAGTTTAAAAGGATTCTGTTTTAGTTATACATTGACTTAAATGTTTATGCTTATTTTTGTAGGTTTTCACTATATTGTTATCCTTACAGGGGATTTGAGCTCACCTGTTTTCTATGTTTTATTTTTCCCAGGATGTGAAGAAGTAAGTTATGAATGACCTGCAGGGATTTTATGATGGGATAATAGTGTGGATTATAGAGACAATATGTTTTTGTTGTAGTTTTTCACTTCATGATGTAATGTAAAACTTTGTGAATATATCTAGTGATTACAAGGCTACTAAACCAATCGGTCTTTCGAGATTTGATCATTCTTGTGATAATGCCAATGTTTTGTAATAATGCACCGACTCTGGGTAACTGGGGTCGGGGCGTTACATTTGGTATCAGAGGATGTTTAGTACAAACCTTGGAAGCAATATTTAGATAAACTCTGATTATAGAACATAGATTTAAGATGTACTATGAGGATTAGTATAGAATAAATTCATAGAATGTTGGTATTGTATATATTTTGTGAGTTTTCCGAGCAATACATCCATGTCTGGATACGAGCAGGTATAGGAAGCTTTGGCACAGATGTACCTAGTGGTAAAAACTGAAAACACCGCGTTGAGCTAGACTCGAATGGGAACTGGTGCACGACAACGGGCCTTGCTGCACTCTTGGTTACGACACTCCCGGGGGATATTCTTAGGATAATTCTCATTTTCTTTACAAACCATTATTAAGGGTTTATGAGTATATACTTCCTCAAAGGATACATTTTTATTATTATGGATTATATCCATAAACTATTTAATTTATGTTATGTGTTTTGCAAGTTTGGGATTAGGTATTGTTATTCATAAACTAATCTAGTGTATGCCATTGTTTAGAAATGGCGCCCAGTAGAAGGAATTATAACTCCAGCAATGCACATGATCCAAAGACAAAGAAGGATCATATCGTTCAAGGTCTTAAGCCATAATTTATAATATAAATAGTCTACCATGTATTATCATCGTATGAATAAATAATATCATGTGTTGATAAGATAAGTAAAGAGTTTACTGAGTCTTATGGCTTTGATGGGAAGCAATAGAAGAAAAGGATGGAAGAGAGAAATATGGATAAAGGGAAGAGGGAAAAAAGAATTTTCCCATATGTGATAATTGTGGGAAGAAACACCCTGGAACTTGCCTTAACGGAATGGGAGTTTTTTTTAATTGTGGAGGAAAAGGGCACAAAGTACGTGACTTCAAGGGTAAGAAAATGGTTTCAAATGTACAATAATTCATTTGCAAGGAGTTTGGACACTACGCGAACCAATTTCCCTGTCATCAGACTATGCCGCAAATGATGCTATTGGATAATAATGAAGTTATGATACTACCATAGATGAAGAGGAATGATTAGAGTTATTATTTTGATTATGTCATTTGAGTGTTGTATCAACAATGTACTTGTTATAATAATTATGGAGTATATAAGGATTGTACTATAGTACTATTTTATTAAGGACTTGAGATTGTGTGGAACAAAGAAAAGTGACTCAATAGGAGGATAAATTTTTGGAAAATATATGGTTTAAAGAATGATAAAACATAATATAGTTCTGATACCGAGGTAGTGATTTTGGAATAATAAATTATTGATTTGGATAAATTATATTTGTTATTCTTAACTACCTTGAAACTGATTAATGATATGTATATTCCATCATTGTTGGGGTTTAAAACATTTTTGTATTGACGAAGTATATCTATTAATCTATAAGGAATAAGGGATCATGAATGTAATCAATAAGGTTTTATGATAATTCTGGATTTTTCACTTTTTTAAAAGAATACATGATGAAGGTGATCACATGTTATTACGCGGAAAAAAAAAGAAGGATCTTCATTGTGTTTACCTTCCTTATTAATTTTGGACTGAAGTATTTTGGATCGTTCTAGTTTGGATTATTTTTTATTGCCATAAAAGGACAACCCGGAGGTCGGGCGGCAACCCGTCACGTCCGGCAAGGCCACGATACTTGAACCCACAACTAAAGGGCGACATGGGTGTATCACCTACCACTAACCCACATGATGTCCGAGATTAAATAATGTAGTTTTTTTAAAAAAGATCTGGTAGATGAATTATAAATTCGTTTTTGGAACCCTATACGAATAGGATAAATAGAATATTTTTTTTATAGTGAAAATGAGTTTGTGTTAGAATTTAGTTAAAGGATGGAACTCTACTTGTCAAGAATATATTTTCCTTCTTCACTTATTCTATGAAGAAGTTAATTCTTATGCTTTATTTAAGGAATCCTAAAACCAAAAATTTGTTATCCTAATACCGAATTTTCTGGTGAAATGATGGTATTTCAAGTCATCATAGATTGATGAATTTAAGGACCTCAATTTTACACTTGTTTGTGATTGATGACCTCAATCACTACCTATAAATATTTACGTTTTTCCTCCAATTATATGTCTCTAATTACCACCAATGTTCTCCTAATCGAGATCATAATTTGGTGGTGACCCTTTCATTTCTATTTTACTCATATTAAGACTAAATTTTAGTAACCTAATTTCTGATGTGGGTTTTACCACAAAGATATTTTCTATTTTCAACCTTATATTTTCGAAAAACAATTTCAAATTGCGAGGACGCAATTTATTGAAGGAGGGGAGAATGTAACACCCAAAGATTTCATAGTGTGTTATTTCCTCAAAATAATTCAATAACTTGCACTACATGAATCACCGATTTCAAGCGCACCATGACTTACCAAACAAGTCGTTCAAAAGAGGTTATGAATAGTATTAACTAAATTTTAAACTTTATATAATCCTTATAATTTTAGAATCCATATTATGAGTTTCTTAGACATAATGTAAGAACAAATTCATTTTCATTATTGCACTTTTACCAACTTTTAATGGTGAACCCTTTTTAAATACAATATTATAAACTTTTTTACTAAATCGGGATATCAAAAATTTAAAATGAAACATCCCAAGCTTCCACGGTACGCTTTCCTTTGAATAATACAGTAGCGTGTGTTGTATGCAACTTCGAGTTTTAACACACACCACAACCAATCAAACTAGCCGTTATGAATAGTAATACCTAATTTTTGAAATTATATATATTTTATATTTCAAAATTGAAATCATTTTTGGATTCAGAATATCGAATTTAGCCTAAGGTGAAATTTTGGTACTTTTCGAATAACTTATATATTTTGATGAATATTGAAAATTACTAAATTTTAATTAAAAACAACTTTTTTAATCAAAATAATTAATAGTGATAAATTTTGAATTTGATTGGTTTTAAAGTATATTTAGAATATATTTTTACCATGTAATATAATGTTGTTCATTGGACATAATTTTACAATTAAACCGAACATAAACAAATATCAATCTTTTGATCTTTATTATATCTTAAAAACACGTTTTTTGTTTTGACATCGGGAATTAATTTTAAATTAATTTCTGCCACTTCTGTGTTTTGAATTTAGAAAAATGGATTCCATATTTGGAATCAGGATTTTCAAATTGTGTAAATAGGTAACTTTTATTTTTAGACATTTTAAATAATTACTGTGGTAAATATTTTATTTACCATGGTTAAGGGTAAATCCGGTAAATAAGGGTTAAAAATAATATTATAATAATACCAAATTATCCTAAATCGTGTCCTAACATTATTGGTTGATAAATGTTCGACCATGGGCATATTTGGGACGATTTTGGGACCCCATGGTGCCACTTGTAAGTGATAGTGACACTTTATTTTAATTATGTTAAAATGAATACAAAAATGACACAAGCATATATCTTTTAGAAAAACAATTTTTAAATAGGGTTATATATGTTGGAGTTTCGACTATAAATATTCCTTAGAAAGATAAAAAGATTTACTACATAATAATATTTTATTTATAATTTTTATAGATTATATAATGTAATTTAGTTATGACACAATGATGATGTAGTAATTACCATAATAGTGAAAAGTTATAATAATTGATATTATAAATACCCAAATAAATATAATTTGAGACTTTTAATGAATTAAAATTATTTTATAGAATAATATGACATAATAGGATTGATTTAAATAACTTTTTTCGAAGTAATAATTCAGTAATCAGTTTCAAAAAAATCAACTATTAAATAGTGTCTAAATTGACATAAAAGAGTTTTTAAAACAAATATTATATTATTAATTGATATTAAATTCTTAAAAATCTAAGGTTCGTCCAATAGACTTATATAATGATAGGTGTATCATTAATGGACCACTTGGGGGTCTCTTGGATGTATATAGTAATTTTATTAACCATATATTATAAAAATACAAAGAGACATTGTAAAAGTGAAACTAATTAACTTAGAGTTAATACTTAAAGATAAGGTTAATATAGTAACCCAAACCAGTCTAAATTATATTGGTTTAAAAGTTTTCAACCTATCCCTACCTTAAAATTTAAATAATCAACTTTGGAGCCATTAGAAACCGAATATGTATTTATTATAAATTAATATTTCTAGCTTTTCCAAAGGTGCCCCTCACCCCTCTTATAAAAGGGCACTCCTCCTTCTCATTTTTTCACATCTTCAAAGCCTTTTGGTTTGGCCAAACTCTGCCCCAATACTCTCAAAACTTCCCTCAATACAACCTATAGGCCTTATTTTGATCAGAAAGCCAACCAACGGAGCCCTTTTGAAAAAATCAAAATGAAGAACCTGAAGAAGAGGTAATGATTTCACCACCCATTTCCAAGTTCCATTATTCTTCCACTTCTTCATACTTTGTTATTACCATTATAAAATAATAACTACAGTATCATTTATATACTGTGATGTTATTATAAATATGGTACAACCATATTCAGTATTCTATCAACCCTTTGAATAACATGTCACCATACGTGCGTACGTACGGCTTACCGTCTCCACTTCGTGGTGTAATTGTTATTCAATATATTATTATTTGGATGGGTATAATAATGATGTGTAACTCATGTAAATAATAAATATAACATGTTAATGATTCTGTATATATATGATATACCATCCATTTATATATTATTGTAATGATATTGTCGCCCGTGCGTACGTATGGACTACCGTCTCCACGAACGCGATGAGATTCATTCTCCATCATATCTATTCAAATATAATTATCATTTGATGATTTAAAAATGAATTTTAAGGAACTGATATCATTATGGATATGAATAATATACAACCTATCCATGACAAACATGGATTATGTAACAAAACATATAAAAGAAAATGAGTATGTTAACACCCGAAATGACGATAATAATAAGATATTATTAACAAAACAATGTTAAAAGATCATATATGATATCATATGAATGAATATGATTCTTGTATAATTTAATAACAATTATTTAACTATTATATAGGAGGTTGACCTACCCCAACCAAGGAAAATTACAAGGTAAGGGGTTTTCATCTCACTCCTTATTCCCGTGAGATTCATGCCATATTGCCACCATTACCTTTTGTATGGTGTATGTACTACCAATAATTATATTATTTGTGTAATACACTTTAATTTATGTGTATTTACATATTCATTGTATTGTACCTCTTTCATGGGTTGTATGTTTCATAAGTTACCAAATTGGTAGGGGTTTATTTCGTAATCTCTTCATTATCTGAGGTTGTTTATACGTAATAATCTACTGGGATTTCTTTATCATCCACATCCATGTTTCTTAAAAATTTATTTCAAAACATTTTTACTATTTAATAGAATATGGGTTAAATTCATTTATATCCTTGTTGACTATTATAAGTGGTTTATAATGGGATCTTTCCATCATTTTCCAAACAAGGTTTTTTTAACCTTTATGAAAAAAATATGGTAAGAATGTTTTTTTAACTTATACGGTGGGTGCAGTTATTCTCCGCTGTTATTACACCTTTGAAGCTTCCTTCAAAAGCTTATAAAGATATTTTCAAAATAAAGGTTTTCTCTATAATTATGCGACTTTTAAAAATGATTTAAAAAAAATATATATTTCTCTCAAATAGTATTTATTTCATCTATGTCAACATCCTTTGATAAATTTTAAACTTGTTTCAGGTTGATTTATTATGATACAAATCATCCATATTGTATTTAAGGATTTCTGATTTTTTTGACTATATATGAGTTATTTTTATGCCATTAATGTTTTATGATTAATGTTTTGACATTTTGTATGTTAGTTTTAATACAAGTTTTTATGTTATATTTCATCCCCTTCTTAAGAAGAATGTGTTGGCCTAGTATGTTCCGGGTTGGGGGCCGGTAAAAGTAAGCCCTCTGGGTTGGTGTCCGGTTATTAGAGGCACTCCGGGTTGGTGTCCGGTTATTATAGGCACTCTGGGTTGGTGTCCGATTATTAGAGGCACCTCGGGTTGGTGTCCGGTTATTAGAGGCACTCCGGGATGGAGTCTGGTTACAGAGGCTCTTCGGGTTGGGTTCCAGTTACAGTTATACCTTAGGTCTTGGCACGAGCCCTCGACATAGAAATTAATGGTCGACATTATGCATTCCATCATTATGAAGGTGGTTATTGATATTGCATGTGATTATTCGATTAGTAGAATATCCATGTTAATAAGTAAATGGAATTATTTCTTTTTAATTTTTCCATACTACGTTGATGTTCAAGTTTAAAAGTCTTTTGTTTTAGTTATACATTTCCTTAAATGTTTATGCTTATTTTAGAAAGTTTCCGCTATATTGTTATCCTTATTGGGCATTTGAGCTCACCCCTTTTCTATGTTTTATTTTTTCCAGGATGTGAAGAAGTAAGTTATGAATGACCTGCAGGGATTTTATGAGGGGATAATAGTGTGGATTATGGAGACAATATGTTGTTGTTGTATTTTTTCACTTCATGATGTAATGTAAAACTTTATGAATATATCTAGTGTTTCCAAGGATACTAAACCAATCGGTCTTTCGAGATTTGATCTTTCTTGTGATCATGCCAATGTTATGTAATAATGCACCGACTCTGGGTAACTGGGGTCGGGGTGTTACAGTCCAGGTATCATATATTGAGAATTGGGAATGATTTACCCGATTTTATAAACATTAAACAACAAACAAGATCTATAAAACCAATATAGATTATTTTAACTAAAACCATCTTTTCAAAATTTCAGAACTGAATTACATAAGTTAAAACTATGTTTATATACCATTACAAAGTTACAAAACCAAATAAGGATAGCCCAAGAACCTCCACATGGAAAGAGGCACCTCCCTCATGCCATCCCCACAAGACTTCTCCACCATGGACCTGCTAGAAACCCGAACCGCTACCACTACAAACTGTGCCCAACATGCGACAACCAAAACAAACAAGTCTACTTACACCCAATGGTGTAAGTAGGGTGTGATCCAATGCTTAGTAGGATACCACCACTAAGAGATTCCGTGTGATATTCATTTAATGATTAAAAGAATGCACATTTTCAAAAACCTGAAATGCTAGGTGTAGTTTTTAAAGATGAATCATTTAATTAAAACATTTTTTATGTGCGATAATGGTAATAATAAACACTTTTTAAATAAATACCAAAGATAGTTAATTTTCCATCCACTCATACCGTATACTGACGATAAGAACAAAATATCTAGCAAGCACAAGCAATGAGAAATAACCCCTAGGCACTAGCTAATTGTGGGTCCCAGGTACCTCGTATCTCGGTGAGAGTAACCATCACAAATATCTGTTCTCGTGCACGAGCCGCTAGTATGAAACTTACCCATAACCTATCGGTCCCCAATCATCATCATCATAGTTTTGTTAGAGTTGTAAGCATCAATCTTTCTATGTGAAACTATGGCCAAACCCCACGGATTCACTAGCATACTAATACACATCCACCCACCTAGAGACCTAGGATTTCCCTTTTTTCTCAAACAAGTTCAACAAGTCAATGAATATACTTTTCACATGAAAATATCATTTAGAAATCCTAATTTCACCAAACATCCCACATGTATACAACACAAGTCACAAAATACCACTTTTCATTTAAATTGATTTTTAAATCCGAATCACACCAAAATAGCCCACAACAATTTTTACATTTCATTAACACCTCCAAAAATACATTAAACAATTTTATATAACCATTCCAATATCTTAAAACTCTCATAACATCCCACTCACTTTTCGCATGATGTAACATCCCAAGGTTTTCTAAAAATAAATTGAAAATTCATGGAATTTTGTTTAAGGTATATATTTATAAGTATCCTTTAAACATAATTTTATTTCTTCTATGATTTGAATTTCATGAAACTGTCATCTACAATTGGGTTCGGTATGTTATTTAGAGTCTGATGAAACAAACTTGTTTTTTGGTGAATAGTAACATTCCCTTTTGAATAGTAATATGAATAGTAATATGACCTCATGAAAAGTAAATAATAATATTATTTTATTTTTCCATTCCAATAGGATAATGGGATCATAATTAATTTTCCAATGTCCCATGAAACTAGTTGCACTTAAATATTGTTATTTTTCAAATTAACTGTAACCATATTTAAAAATTAAATTAATAATATTTAGAAAATTATTTTTGAAAAATGGATTTCACTTTTGAATTCTACACGTCGAAAAATGGTAGGGGTAAATTTTTGGTATTTTTCTGAAACTCTTGAATTTTCATTGAATAGTGAAATATGATAAAATATAGTATAATCAATTTATTAGTAAAGATGCACTATTTATGACATCATAAGTGATGCAAGGCCACTTTCTTCGAAATCACGTGATATTATCACTATTTTGGGCCACTTGTTTTGAGATTATTCATAGTCTTGATAAAAATATTATAATAATGATTAAAATAATCTAAAAAACCTCCCCTCCTCCACTATAAATACCACCCTCACTCCCCTATTCCTCCCACACCTCTGAAGCCTTGATAATTGTCTAAATTCTTCCAAATTCCCTCCCCAATCTTCTTCCCCACGTCCTAGAGCTGCTGGTCTCACCAAAAGACCAAGACCAAAGCCCTTAAGGAGGATCTCAAGGAGAAAAGATCAAGAGGTAAACATCCTCTTTCATATTCATTCTTATCATCCATTTTATGTTATTCTCTTCCTTTCCCTTTGTATTTTGATGGGATATTTAATTAAATATTTCCCCTTACTGTCCAAATTTTGTATGATTGATGAGATATTCCATTCCTCTCATCAATCTTGTTTTTATGAAATTTTAAGAGGCGCCGTTAGGCTGCCGAATTTTTTTTGTAAGAAATTTCTCATGTTTTCTTTATTTCATGATTCCTTCCTCTTCTTTCTTCACCCCCTCTTATCCAAGAGGCCTGAAATCTCCAGAATCATTTATATTCTGGATGTTTTCATGTTTATGTAAAATTAAAATGCATTATTCCTCTCCTCTCTCACTTATTTAAAGAATCAAAAAACATTGTCCATTTGTATCGAATTGCCAATATCGTGGACGATGTATTTTCAATTTCCATTAATTATTTCAAGTCTGGTCATGAAACCATTTATATGGTTGAACCAGGTTATAATATATGTTTTATGACTCATATAAGGTTCTGGAATTCTTTTTTACTCATGATTCAAATTTATAAGATTAAATGAAGTTGTAATTATCAAAGAACCACTTAAATGATCTAAACGAACATAATTAATGTTTTAACTTATAAATCATCATAATATAAAGAATCAAAGTGACAAATGGTAAAATTTATGGTACTAGAAATATGTAAATACTACTCCTTTATAATTCTAGAGTTTCACTTCCAATCAACAAGAATGGTTCTTCATGAACCGTTCGTGAAAATCACAAAAGAACTCACCCAAAATAATGCAAGGAACAAAATACTAACAAATAAGGGGTGAAATGAGGTTATGAAATGACCATATAAGATGTTATAAACATGAAAATGTTTCTGTAAAATAATAATAACAGTCTTTTAACCATTATACAGGAGGTTTTAACAAGTTTTATGTAAGACCAGATTAAGGTAAGGGTTTCTTCATCTCACTTCCATTTTTGTGAGATATTCTGTAATCACTATTTTTACTTTGTATGATGTATGTATACTTCCCATTATTGTCTCATATCATGAATATATTTATTTTTATGATATTAAATTTATCATTTGACAATCATTAATTTTGGGTCATACAAATCAATTGATTACAATGTTGTAAGGGGTTCCTCGTCTCACTTTCATTTTTGTGGGATTTTAGTCGTTCGCTGCTTATTTCTTGTATGTGGAATATGTGTACTGTCATTTGATTTTGATTTATATAATAACATTATTCTTTTTATATTCATGCCATTCAATGATCCAATTGATATTTATTATGTTCTGGTCATATTATTCGACCGATCACATTGTTGTAAGGGAATTCTTAACCCGATTTCCATTCTTTGGGTTAACATTCTACTTTATAATTTATGTTCTATTTAAATTGTTTTTGTGATGGGTTTTGTTTATATTATGTTTCACTATGTTTATTTACAGAGTATATACATATTACATACACTCTATTAAGCCTCACTTCAAGTATATAATGTTTATAGGGGACTTTTCTTCTAAAATCCTCTTTTAAAATTCTGTTTTATAAGATTCAAAGGCAATGTTTTTATGCTATTATTTATGTTGTATGATTATGTTTTGGTTATTGGGCATTGTTTATGATGAAGGGTGGGACCTATATTTCCCTCCAATGCATTGGTTATGAGTAAGTTGGAGGTCGGCCGTATGGTTACTCCATGTGTAACTGTGATGGTTACACAAATTAAGGTAGCAGTGTGGGTTACAAATTTTAAGGTAGCCAAGATGGTTACAAGATTATGTAAGTAATGACCCAATATAACTCTATGATTATAATTATGTTTTTGTGGATCTTGTGTAAATCTCATGTTACGCAAAGTATGATTTTATGGGTGGAAAGCATGTCTTTTGAAAAATATTTCATACGTCATGCGTATTCATGGACTAATGTGATTTTTCCTTCTTTTTCATACCTTACTGAGATTTTTTGCTCATCCCAAGTTTTTAAATGATTTTTCACAGGTTAATGATGAGTAATACAAGGAAGGAAGACATGTTAAATGTTGAAGAATTGTCAAGGAGTCTTGTTTTATGTTTTAATGTTTTATATTCTGAGGAAAATGGAAACTGGTTTTATGGTATCCACTATGTAACAATGTGTAATGTTATGAATGTTTTGTCTTAATTCTCTAAAGCTATAAACTTGAAAATATCCTCAATGTAAAATGAAGTGTTTTCTTGATTAAATTCAAGATTATGTATGAAATAAGTGCGGGTCTTTATAGTTGGTATCAGAGGTTGGTTTAGACAACTTTAGGGATTAGGAGTTCTTGTGAGACACGTGATTAGTCCCTATATCTATTATTTCAGTTAAATCCTTGTTTTATATATTTTTTTCAGGTCAAGTAAAGTCGTTTACGAATGGAAGGATAAGGATCTCAAACGACATTCCTATCACTTCCTTATTACATGCTTGCAATAATTATTGCAAAGTCATCGTCAGATGATTGTGAAACTTTTTTTAGGATACAACTCACTTGCAAGAAGTTTTTTGAGATATCAAACACCTCCTCTATGCCTCGTTATCATCGTGGAT
The DNA here is from genome assembly GCA_963277665.1 of Viscum album. Lineage (NCBI taxonomy): Eukaryota > Viridiplantae > Streptophyta > Magnoliopsida > Santalales > Viscaceae > Viscum > Viscum album. The sequence continues at coordinate 286,987,508 of OY728134.1, forward strand.
CATGGGTTGTTTTAAGACAAATACTATTTTCACAATATTCATATAATTTCAAGAAAGGTATATATTATCAAGGTATTTTCAAATATTTTACCTTATCATAAGAATTTGAAGCATATTATGATTTTAAAAATGGTTCTGAGGAAGGAGACCCTTGTGCAACCTATTTATATTTGCTTTTAAAATATAGTCTCACATCACATACTTATGGTATTTTAAAAGGACCAATAATAGAAAGTTTCAACTCAATTTCGGTCCGACTATTTTATAGAAATCAAGTTTTATCAGATGCTTTGGAATTATATGTCATACATGATTATTTTCCAAAACTGTTTTTCTGTGAACACCCATATGACCCATGTTGTACGAGGTGTATTTGGATGGAGGAAGCAAATTATTTTGAAGGATCTCTAAATCATTTTTGTAATGCATGGGACCTCTACCTACATGAACAAGATGACGTTGAAACCGAGTGGACACCATGATCAAGGTACCCTCACTTGTTTAATAAGTAAATAAAATTGCGAGGACGCAATTTCAAGAAGGTGGGGATAATGTAACATCCCAAGGTTTTCTAAAAATAAATTGAAAATGCTTGAAATTTTGTTTAAGGTATATATTTATAAGTATCCTTTAAACATAATTTTATTTCTTCTATGATTTGAATTTCAAGAAATTGTCATCTACAATTGGGTTCAGTATGTTATTTAGAGTCTGATGAAACAAACTTGTTTTTTGGTGAATAGTAACATGCCCTTATGAATAGTAAAACTAATAGTAATATGACCTCATGAATAGTAAATAATAATATTATTTTATTTTTCCATGGAAATAGGATAATGGGATCATAATTAATTTTCCAATGTCACATGAAACTAGTTGCACTTAAATATTGTTATTTTTCGAATTAACTGTAACCTTATTTAAAAATTAAATTAATAATATTTAGAAAATTATTTTTGAAAAATGGATTTCACTTTTGAATTCTACACGTCGAAAAATGGTAGGGGTAAATTTTTGGTATTTTTCTGAAACTCTTGAATTTTCAGTGAATAGTGAAATACGATAAAATACCGTAGAATCAATTTATTAGTAAATATGCACTATTTATGACATCATAAGTGATGCAAGGCCACTTTCTTCGAAATCAAATGATATTATCACTATTTAGGGCCACTTTTTTTGAGATTATTCATAGTCTTGATAAAAATATTATAATAATGATTAAAATAATCTAAAAACCCTACCCTCCTCCACTATAAATACCACCCTCACTCCCCTCTTCCTCCCACACCTCTCAATCCTTGAGCATTGTCTAAATTCTGCCAAATTCCCTCCCCAATCTTCTTCCCCACGTCCTATAGCTGCTGGTCTCACCAAAAGACCAAGACCAAAGCCCTTAAGGAGGATCTCAAGGAGAAAAGATCAAGAGGTAAACATCCTCTTTCATTTTCATTCTTTTCTTCCATTTTATGTTATTCTCTTCCTTTCCCTTTTTATTTTTTTGGGATATTTAATTAAATATTTCCCCTTACTGTCCAAATTTTGTATTATTGATGAGATATTCCATTCCTCTCATCAATCTTGTTTTTATGAAATTTTAAGAGGCGCCGTTAGGCTGCCGAATGTTTTTGTAAGAAATTTCTCATGTTTTCGTTATTTCATGATTATTTCCTCTTCTTTCTTCACCCCCTCTTATCCAAGAGGCATGATATCTCCAGAATCATTTATATTCTGGATGTTTTCATGTTTATGGAAAATTAAAAATCATTATTCCTCTCCTCTCTCGCTTATTTAAAGAATCAAAAAACATTGTCCATTTGTGTCGAATTGCCGATATCGTGGACGATGTATTTTCAATTTCCATTAATTATTTCAAGTCTGGTCATGAAACCATTTATATGGTTGAACCAGGTTATAATATATGTTTTATGACTAATATAATGTTCTGGAATTCTTTTGTACTCATGATTCAAATTTATAAGACTAAATGAGGTTGTAATTATCAAAGAACCACTTAAATGATCTAAACGAACATAATGAATGTTTTAACTTATAAATCATCATCATATAAAGAATCAAAGTGACAAATGGTAAAATTTATGGTACTGTAAATATGTAAATACTACTCCTTTATAATTTTTGAGTTTCACTTCCAATCAACAAGAATGATTCATCATGAACCGTTCGTGAAAATCACAAAAGAACTCACCCAAAATAATGCAAGGAACAAAATACTAACAAATAAGGGGTGAAATGAGGTTATGAAATGACCATATAAGATGTTATAAACATGAAAATGTTTCTGTAAAATACTAATAACAGTCTTTTAACCATTATACAGGAGGTTTTAACATGTTTTAAGTAAGACAAGATTAAAGTAAGGGTTTCTTCATCTCACTTCCATTTTTGTGAGATATTCCGTAATCACTATTTTTACTTTGTATGGTGTATGTATACTTCCCATTATTGTCTCATATCATGAATATCTTTATTTTTATGATATTAAATTTATCATTTGACAATCATTAATTTTGGGTAATACAAATAAATTGATTACAATGTTGTAAGGGGTTCCTCGTCTCACTTTCATTTTTGTGAGATTTTAGTCGTTCGTTGCTTATTTCTTGTATGTGGAATATGAGTACTGTCATTTAATTTATATAATAACATGATTCTTTTTATATTCATGTTATTCAATGATCCAATTGATATTTATTATGTTCTGGTCATATGATTCGACCGATCACATTGTTGTAAGGGAATTCTTAACCCGATTTCCATTCTTTGGGTTAACATTCTACTTTATAATTTATGTGCTATTTAAATTGTTTGTGTGATGGGTTTTGTTTATATTATGTTTCACTATGTGTATTTACAGAGTATATACATATTACATCCACTCTATTAAGCCTCACTTCAAGTATATGATGTTTATAAGGTACTTTTCTTCTAAAATCCTCTTTTAAAATTCTGTTTTATAAGATTCAAAGGCAATGTTTTTATGCTATTATTTATGTTGTATGATTATGTTTTGGTTATTGGGCATTGTTTATGATGAAGGGTGGGACCTATATTTCCCTCCAATTCATTGGGTATGAGTAAGTTGGAGGTCGGCCGTATGGTTACTCCAAGTGTAACTGTGATGGTTACACAAAGTAAGGTAGCCGTGAGGGTTACAAATTTTAAGGTAGCCAACATGGTTACAAGATTATGTATGTAATTCCCCAATATACCTCAATGATTATAATTATGTTTTTGTGGATCTTGTGTAAATCTCATGTTACGCAAAGTAAGATTTTATGGGTGGAATGCATGTCTTTTGAAAAAAAATTCATACGTCATACGTATTAATGGACTAATGTGATTTTTCCTTCTTTTTCATACCTTACTGAGCTTTTGTGCTCATCCCAAGTTTTTAAATGATTTTTCACAGGTTAATGATGAGTAATACAAGGAAGGAAGACATGTTAAATGTTGAATAATTTCCAAGGAGTCTTGTTTTATGTTTTAATGTTTTATATTCTGAGGAAAATGGAAACTGATTTTATGGTATCCACTATGTAACAATGTGTAATGTTATGAATGTTTTGTCTTAATTCTCTAAAGCTCTAAACTTGAAAAGATCTTCAATGTAAAATGAAGTGTTTTCTTGATTAAATTCAATATTATGTATGAAATAAGTGCGGGTCATTATACATACTCCCCTTTTTACCTTCAAAATCATTTAATCATCAAACATACATGAAACGGCCCACAAACAAGTTTCTCTCCAACATCACAATTTAATAAAACATTTCATAAATTTTCAAATCATTCTAAAAATTTTTTACACCTTAAAACATCACTTAATCTTTAAAAACCCCATAATATATGATCACACATACCAAACAGTACATATTCACCCTTTTCCCACTTTGTTTAACCGACTAAAACATTTATAATTTGAATAAAAAGAACCCAAGTGATGTAAATATGTCTTGCACAGAAAAATCACATAAAAAACCCCATTTAAGACCAAAAACCAAACCAATTTCTTTCCAAAACATAATTGAAATCCATAGAGACATTTATAAAACCACGTTCATGTTTTATAAAACCACCATGAATAATACTACAAATGATCCAAATGAAAACACATATTTTCATAGAATACTCTCAAGACGTATAAAAATGTTTTACACATAAAACCTATTAAAAAAAAATCCTATTTTAGGACCACATGACACTAAGACATTACCAAACTAGAATTTTCAGAAAACAAAATATTTAGTAAACCAATTCCATATGTTTTAAAATACACTCAAATAATACCCCATGAGTTACACATGAAAACAACAATTTCAAGTTAAAATGAAACTATAAAATTAAAAACTTATCCAAATTAATCATTAATAGTTTTTTCACCACACATAACATATGAGTAATATGAAAAATTAATAAATAAATCAATCTAACTCATAAATAATTGTTTACACTTGGAACCACCTACCGAAACTGTCGAATTTCTCAAAACATGGTGTGAAACATCAGCACCATGGCCGCACCACAAGGAAGATAAATCCAGCCCTAGAACATAATATTTGACCAACAATACACCAAATACAACTCTAGGTTCAAACTCTAACTTCTGGACATTATACAAATTCATGAAATAAGGAGGAAACCCTACGGAGATGGGAAGAATTTAAGAGAGAAACACTTACCTACAACAATATTGATAAAAACGAACTAAAATCCATCAGTATCTGAATTTTAAAACATCCAACCATTCGTGGGAGGTTAGAAAAAATGTTAATAGATCAATTTTGAACTCGAATGGTGGAAAGATTAAAAATATAAGGAGTGATGAAAGGATCAATTTTCCTCTCCAAATCTGGGCGATTTCTGAAATCCAGAGATGTTTCGATCATTTTTGCGACTCTAATGATCCTCAAAATTTTGGGTGGAGGGTATGGGGGCGCGCAATAGGTATGTGGTCTCGAGTGAGAGTTGGAATCACCCACTAAACGCAAATATTTAAGGAGATATTAATGAATTAAAATTTATTTTTAATACGGAAAATGAGCTTTCGGGCATACCCAATCCCTTAAATAAAAACTCATGTTCACCATGTTTATGGATTCTAAATAGTTTAAATTAATATTGTGGTCTTAATCGGCCAGGGAATGACAATTAGGAATTGGAATGGATGAAAAATGTTGAAAAATGAAGGATTTATAAAGGAATAAATATTAAATTTTAAATCTGGAATCGGGCTCATGGTTTGGCCCAATTCATGAAAACTCACCCATTCCTCGTTAAAAGCATGGGAAACTGTAAAAAAATCATGAATGGAAATTAAATGGAATTTAAATTTAAAATAAGTCATGTATGTGACATAAGAAATATTTATGAGATTTTTTCTAAGTATGGGAAGGTCCCACTACCACACTATACTAACTATAAATGACGAGTCACCGCGATGGAAAAATACCTGTCAGATTTAAATTTCGCCATGTTAGACATTAGAACAATTGAGGATGATAAATTTTGAAAACGTGTTGGAAACACTCACTGTTATATATGACTCACCAATGAGGATGATAAATGTTTCCTAGTATTGAATAAACACACCGTATGAGATGAGTAACCGCCAGGATGTGAATTTGGAAAAGTATGTAAAAGACACACTACTAGAGGATGAATCACCATTAGAACATAGTCACCTCAAATTTGGATAAATGTTGATATATCCTACAATCGGACCAGACTCAACATCAAACATTTCATTCCCTTAGAATGAAAATTTTGAAAAAAAATTCAATGACCTACCATTGAGATGACTCAGCATTGGCCATACTCACCACCAAATTAATTCCATGATAGAATGGATCACATCCAATTTTATCTCACAATTCTTAAGAGTAATAATTATTATTTATTTTAGTTTGAATTAAACATTTCTAATGGATATATTATAATATTTAATGATGATATTTATCATTAAATTTTATTCTTAATCAATTGAAGGGATGAATTAAAGGTTTTGTTAGTTGGCCTGTAGAAGGAGTAGAGTATCCTGATGATTCTTCATGAATGATGCTATAATATTATAATTTCAACTCTCTAATGTATAGAAAGAGTTTAGAATGATTGAACTGCGTTTATTGAATGATAATAGTGCTAAAACTAGGAATTTTTACGATGTTATTACATGATGCATCATACTAGCATCAAACTATGATAATGTAGATCATGAAGAACATAAAAGATCCTTTTCTACTGTCATAAAAATGATAGATTATAATGCTATATTTTACACAAATTTCCAAAAAAATGGCTTGAGATCTAGTTCATGTTCTATCAAAGGATACTAAAGCTTTATATCATATCAGTTATAGGAACACAATGTTTTCTTCACAGTTATACATTTTCATTCTTCTTATTGAATTTTTTTTTGTTTAGTGTGTGATTTAATCTATATATTTAACACACACAAGGTCTCAAATGATTTAAATATAAGATACATGGTATCTTCTCAAATCCATTTATACTTTTTTTCCACATGTTGTAAAAGATGCAATCTGCAGCATGTTTTTGGTTTATTCCCATGGTAGTTTTGGAAGATGTCCATTTGTGGCATGGAAACATAATTTTTTGTTTTATCCCAGATCTATATTGCGGATCAAGATTATTTTATATAATCTTGTTAGAAATATGTGATTTACATGTGGTGAGTATTATGTCTCAACTTGAGACAAAATCTATTTCTTTTATTACACTTTGAGTTTTGTTTCATTTTGTATTCTTTATATTATTTAAAATAAATTTTATTTAAACTGTGAGAACACCACTTATTTTATAACTAGTATTAATTAGTCTTTATATAAGTTTTTTATTAAGAAAATTGATTTAAAAAGTTAACCTAATATTCATATATTCTTTTAACTGACTCCTAATCAACAGTTGAGAAATATTTTGAACTTTTAGTAGTTATATCAATATTCTATTTTGATTAACTTTGTTATTTATATTTTCTAGGGTATTTTATGTAATACTACTATGATAGAAATTTTTATGGGGTACTAAATTCTCACCCTTTTAAGAAAATAACTTCTACCAACACTCTACATATATTATAGTAACCTATATATGCATATATACCTGATGACATGTTTAGAGACATTCAAACTTAGGACTAAGAAGGTTTTGTCAGCTGCATCCCCATTGAAAAACACAAGACTGACATGATTATTTTTATTTATTTACTTATTTATTTTTTGTAACAGTACATTGTGGTACATTAGAATTTATAAATAGATTATACTAGATTCTATTAATGGTGGCCTATAGATTTTATCTAACACTCCATTTAGGCCATCATTGTGTAACCATACAAACCTCTTGGTTTCAGGATCTGTATTATAGGCTGTTTTATGTGTTGAACAGATGGATATTTGAGAGTAAGAGAATAATACTAAGAGAGTGCTTGGGATGATCATGAAGTTATCCTTTGGGATTTAGTTATTTTCATTATGCATGAATTTTATGCATGATTCCATGTATGCATATTTTTTGGTATTAATATTACCTCATTATGTATATGATACTATTAATCACATTCGCCATTAATTATTATTAGTATGATTTATTTCCACTTTCTTTCATTTATATTTATTCTGTCATTGATTTATTTTTCATGTACTATTGTGATAATATTATTACAATTGTATATTATCCCCACCATTACATCACTAAATCCCCACTTCTAATCAACAACCTCTCACATAAGGGTAGGTACTATATGGTGACTAGTCTAGATGATATTTATAGAGTTTTCTAGTTTGGGATGTCATGGTTATGTTTTTGATGTAATCACATCTATTGGTGGTTTGATAAATTATTTCCATGATTAGATAAACTTCCCGTCACTTTTTCTCTCTCAATTTTTGTTTTTCATTTTCCCCAATTTACACTAACCACATATTTAGTTTAATATATATATGATGTGCACTTACTATCCCCCATTCAAGATAGATGTTTAAATATCCCACCTTTTCTATATAATCTAAATCACGGTGGTAAGATTCTTTAATAAATTTTAAGAATACTTTTATAGAGGCTAAATATGAATTTGCATCCTTAATTCCAAAAAATTTTCTTTTTTCAATAACATTAGTGAAAACATCAAATATTTTTACTTCATCAAAAAATATTCTAGAATAATATCTCCACCATAATCATACTCTTTTCTAAAGTGATACATTATATCAATATATTTTTCTCTCGAATATAGAATATTAATTTTTGACTTATCAATGACACATTGATTATCACAAATAATATTCAATGTTGTAGAAAATTCACATTCAAATAAACATGTTTAACATTCATATAAATATTTTTTGTAAAATCTTGGGTTAAAGAAACATATTCTAATTCGATTGTAATCACTTTTTCTGAGATCAATTTCTTACTATTCCAACTGAAACAATATTCTCCCTTGAAAATTTTCTTCATAATGATGATTTTCTATTATTTCAATCTATACACCAATAAATATTTCTAACTCCATGAACGTCTATATTCCTATATATTTTTTAGAAAAACCAATAAGAATATATTCCTTTCCAATTATCGAAAAAAATTATAATTTTAGTATGTATGATTCATTTTTTATGCTAATATCTTACTATCAAAGTAACAACATAAATAATATAATTCATTAAACCTATAAAACACTGAAAAATTCTTATCAATGTTCAAAAATTGTTTCAATTAACAATATTTATAGCTTCATCAATACTCATCTTCAACGCAATAGAATTAGGAGTATAAATTTCATTATAATATTTCGGGCCATCATTCTTTAACAATTTTTGAGAGTAATTATATTTTTGATCAGAAGATATATCATTACCTACATTAAACATGAAAAACTAAATGAAGGTTATATCGTTAGGAATTGAAATTTCAAAATTCTACATTAATTCTTCATAAAATTATTTTAAATCATTTTTTCTATTCCCATAAAAATTAATGTCATCAATAGATGATACAAATCAAGGTACCATTGTTTATATCATTAACATGTACATTTATGTCAACTTCGCCTTCAAAAAATCACCATTTAAAGAAACATTTATTGAGTACTAGATAAGTGGTTTTTATTTTAACATATATAAATACATTTTCAACTCACATACATTGGATCTATCTTTTTCATCAATAAGTTGATAGTGATTCTCAATTTTAACTTCTTCCTCAATATCTCTATTTCATCATGTTTATATGGCATACATGAGTAAAACATTGTAACCACAATTTTCACACACTTATATAATCATTATGATATATTAAGATCCCACAGTGGGGGAAAAGTTTCCTCAAATTCCCCACCATTTTTCACTAAATAAAATTTACAAAATATCCACCCTTGTTTACAAAAAATTCCAAAACTTCATTCATCTTGTTTATGAACATCCTTTATGTCAAAAATATATTATCTCTTATTGTACGTGGAATAAGTTTATAGCTATAATTTGTATCCATATGATCTGACTATTAAATCATATAATCAACCCATTATTTATGTTTAACTACTTGTGATACTGATATTGGTTCATATTGTGATATAAGTGATGTTTTATTTTCTAATCTAAAATTTATTCTTGTTTAAAATAGATATTTATGTTTTCCAAAAACATTTTCATATTAAATTTTTTTTAATAGAATACTAATTGTTAGATATTTTCTTCCCACTTCAATCTTATAACTACATGATTCTTCCGAACCTCATATCACCTATTTTGACTCAAATTAATCTTTTAATTTTTTTTATTCATGTTAGGATAATTCATCATATATTTCACAATATTCTAAATAACCTATGTCAAAGAAGATGGATTATCAACAAATTCAACATCATAGGAATCAGCAAAATTTTGAAATTTTTTGTTACCATATTTGTTACAACATCTATTAAGTGAATATTAAATGAAAATTAAATCCTCATCTTTGACATCAAATTTTCCAAGATCCATTTTTTTAAAATTTATTAAAAAGATAATATAAAAAACCTTGAAATATTTTTGTTATGGATTTTTGTAATACCTCATCATTTATGAAATCATATTGCATTGTAACCTTTTGAATCATCTATTTTTAACATGCATAATAGCACTGATTACTCATCTCAGGAAAATCATTGAATATTTCGACTCAAATAGTAGACTTCTTCACAATTAAAAAAAATTATTTTTATATTCTCCAACTCCATTTTGTTAAGGTGTGTTATAATCACTATACTAATTTTTAATTCCATTTTATATTATAGATGATTCAAAATCAATACATTTATACTCCACTCTATTATTTTTTCGCCGTTACAGTATATAAACCCCAAACACCACTTCAATACGTCATCTATAAAATATGATCATTTTCACAGACTCTGACTTAGGAATCATAAAAATAATGTTGTTCATATAATTGAACTCATAAATAAAATTGATAAATTAATAAATGCTATTTTTTGACTGATGTATCATCGGTGGATATAAATTGTAGTGAACAAGATCAAGAGGTCATGTAGATTGAATTTTAATATTCTTAGTGATTATTCTAATCATCTCACATTTCATGCACATTTTAAAAATATAACCACTTTAATTTTCATTGTAATAATATTTGTTACATAATCTATTTTATAAATCTTTTTCATACTTTTATGTAATTTTTTTCCAAGCCTCTGATGGGATAACTTATTATTATTACAACACTCAAACAACATAAGTGACCATGTTCACTAATTAGAAATATATTTCCACGGTTTCTTTCTACCACGCTGTGAAATTTATTATATTACTCATTCCTGATAATGAATGAATAATTCAAAAAATAACTCATTTTTTCCAATCACAAATTTATGTCACGCTAAGAATGTTGTTCTTGATCAGAAAATCATATAAAAGAAATTTAAATTTAGTTTCATTCCTTCAATATCCTCTATTCTGATTCCTCTGATTTTAAATCCAAAATCATTTTCAAATGTAAGATTACCCCCATCATTATTTTCAATGTCATTAAATAATATTATATATCCTTTCGTGTATGAGGAATAATCACTATAGAGAATATATAGTATGGTTTTTTTTGTTAATTCGGTGCTACCTCCATAAAAAAGTCTAATTCATCATCTTTTTTCATTACAAATTATGTTTCATTACTCACATAAGAAACTTTTCCTAGAAGTGTATTTATATATTCATCAAAAAATTGACCCAGTTTGTCACATCAACTACATTATTTATCTATAATGTAAAACTAAAATTTGAATAGAAAATTTATAACATCTTGATATTTTTGTTTTTTAACTTTTTTTTCTTTAGTAATGTGACTTACATTTATTCTATTATTTACCCCTAATTTCATACATTTTCCAGGAAGATACATTTTCATCCAAAAATTCTAATATATGTGGTAAAATATACCATAATTGTAACAAACCTAAATATTTTGCGTCTTTATAAATACAATATTTTTCGGTAATCATTCTATTGAGGTTCATAATATAAATCTATTTTTGTTTCAACTAGCATGTGAAGAGTTTCTTATGGATGTTGTTATCAATATTTTTATATGTGAAATATATCTAAAATTCCATCTCAATCCATGACTTCTGTATAGTTTTTCTGTGACTAGAAAAGATAGTAATTTAGAAAAACCATTACATATTATATGTGGATTTTTTATCAGATTCATGTAATTAGATTTCTGAACTACCTGAGATGATTCATATTTTTACCTCTAAATCCTTGTTGAAAATTTTATTCATTTTTCTTAATTTACATTCAACATCATGAGTATTATATTCTGTTTTAATAGGATCATAATATTTAAAAAAAAATTCTTTTTTAATTCATCCACCATCTTAAAATTATATATAATTTCTCATTGAATGATTTTGACCTCCTAAATGTTATCATATTCCAATTTAAAAATATCATTCCTTACTATAATTTCCTTCCATGTTTCCTTCTTCATCTGTGCAATTTCATTATTTTGTTTTTTATATTTCTTAGGACATTCTACATGTTCATATCTGATATAATATCATCTAAAATATTGATCACCTCCTTATTCATCATGACTATTTAAGAAATATAACTTTTTCTGAACATTTTCAAAGAATGTTGTACTCACCTTTTTTGATAAATCCCAATTATGATTAATTATGTTTTGATAATCCCAAATTGTTTTTAATATTTAACCATTGCACTATTTTAGTTAATGTTTAGGTTCTTTAAAACTAAAAATTTAAATACATTAAAATACGTCCAACTGATCAATCTTTTATGATATATTTATGTATTTCGGTTAATTAAATTTTTATATGATTTAATTTATTCTAACCTATCTCATTCTGTAAAAAGAACGAATAAATAGAAACTTAGTCACTTCTACAGAACTGAGCAACCGATATGTATAAGTCTACCGGTATGAAAGTCTACCATTAGAGAATGGTCACCGGTACACAGCATGTCTACCGTTATAGAAAGGTTACTGGTACATAGCACGTCTACCATTACACCAGAGCTACCGGTACAGTAAGTCTACCGCTATATATAAGTCCACCGGTATAAGAAAGTCACCACTACTCATGTATGCTTATGGAAGGAGATACCGGTACAATAACAAAGAGCTACCGATAGGAGCTCACCGCTACACAGATACAAACATCTACTGATAGAAGGATATCTCATTTCAAGGAGCTACCATTAGATATACTAACAGCCACAGATAAAAAGGAGCCACTGCTACATGTTCACTATTACACGGGGATTCTGATTGGGAACCGTTCACTGTTCACTAAACTCTATTTATATTGATTTATTTAGAAACAGTCATATTTGATGTTTTTAATGCACATGCTATTAATTAATGATAGTGGTTGGAATTTCTGGAAATCGTACCTCATACCTAGATAAAGGTAATCATTCCTATTGCTGGATCTAAAAGTATAAAAGGAAGATCGAGCTGTAGTGAAGACATGTGACGAATACACATAACAGAAGATGAACACACTTGCAAGTAGTGTCATCTGAACAAGAAATTCAAAGAGATGAACACGAGAAGAACAAAAATAATAGTCATACACATCAAGATGAAGTTTCAAAGAAGAATCTAAAGTGTTACAAAGCACACTCTGTTATTCGAGTTGATCATCTACATCTGGAAGTGAAGGAACAAAACAACGACAATCTGTTTTCCTCACAAAAATCAGAGAAGGACTCTGAAGCTTTTCTGACTAAAAAAAGGATTCTAGAGCTGCACTTAAAATCACTAGAGCATTATAAACTCATATATACTCTCTCTCAGTGATTCATTTATTTATATTTTATTATTGTGTTTACTCTTTATATTTCGTACACACACTGACTCCTATACTAAACTGGAGCATTTTTAAATCCCCACTCAAAACATCTATAACTCTTTTTAATCCCAATGTGGATAGTGGTAGAGGTCATGTAGGACCTGGAAAACTTATGTGTGGTTGTCTTGTTTTCCCACAAGTAACTGTGAGAGAGGTATTAGTACCAGGACAGTCTGTGTATTGTTTCTTTACCCCGATCTAGGGTGTGGATCAAATTTATATAAATTGTTTGAGAGGATTAAGTCTCAGCTTGAGACTAAAACTCTTGATTATATCTGCTGTGCATCATAGATTATGTCTAAAGTATATTTTATATTTTATATTATGATGCTAATTACTTTGAAATACAAACTATTTTAATGTTACTCCGATAGTTAAACTAGAAAGTGTTTATTACTTTTATAAGCCAGTAAGTTAGTTTAAATAGATAATTAATCTTCAGACTGAGTTAACTGAGAAATAATCAAATTATTGAGAAACTAATTGAAAACATACAATATTTATAAATTTAATATAATTTATCTTGTTTTATAAATTGGGGTATTTTTATAGAAATATTTTTAACAGAGATATTTAATTAGAACTCAATTCACCACCCTCTTGAGTATCCACTCTAACCAAAAAATTTTATAAGAGGGTTGTTTATTATTAAAGGATTTAGAAGCCCTCTATCTTTCAATTGTGATTTTCGTTCAATGATAAATACCATAAATTTATGTTAGTTCAAAATTGTATCTCTTGAAATATTTTCTAAAATACAATCCTGGATAATCGACTAGAAGGTGATGCTACCAACAATCCACCATTCTTTAATAGTGTTAACTATGCTCAATGGAATCTAAAAATGAAAATTCAATTAGAAAGTATGGGATTTGATAAATGAGCTTCTACAGAAACTCATTATAATATTTCAGACACTAAAAGAACTACTATGGATAAACATACTAAAACTACTTACAATAATAACTGTAAACCAATGAATGCCTTGTATTGTGCTTTAGGAGATGAGGAATTTAATCCCAAATCTTCTAGTAAAACTTCTTATGAAATTTGGGATACGCTGGGTGTTTCTCATGAGGGAACAACCAATGTTTAGGAAATGAGATTGAATACCTATACTATTATGTATGATAATTTAAAAATTAAGCCTGATGAACCTATATCTGACATGTATCTCTGGTTTAACGAAATTGTAAATACAATGAGTTCAATGGGAAAATTTGATCCTGTAAAAGAACAGATCATGAGGATACTAAGATGTCTACTAGGCCGATGGAGTGGCCCATCAGTTTCAATTATATAATCTTGTGATATTGGTGTGTTTCTTGTTAAGAGATTATTGGTATGTTGATGATGTATGAAGAAGAACATAAAGTGAACATGGAAGAAGATGATGAACCAAAGAGGAAGTCAGTGAAATTTATGTCTACTGCCTCAAATAGAAAGGACAAGGAAAAATTCCACATACTGACTGAATGCACAAGTAGTGCTGAGAGTGCATCTGGAAATGATGCTGAAATGGATCAAATATCCAGGAGATTAAAGATGTTCTATAGGAAGAATAAATTATTCATAAAATAAAACTACAAATGAAAATATTAAAATAATGTTCATTGGATTAAGGATAGGAAAACTCCTTATAGGATTGATGAAGTTGACTTTTATGAATGAAAAAGAAAACGTCACATTAATGCTGACTATCCAAAATTGAAGTTCAAGAAGAAATATGACTACAAGGACAATAGGTATAAGAAAGCTAGGAAATCAACGTGGAGTTATTCAGAGGACATCTCAAGTGATTCCAATTATAATCAAGATGAAAAATATCAAATATATAACACGTGTTTTATGACAAACACATCTGAGGTAACATTGTACACTCTGGCTTTAAATTCATATTATTATGAAGTTGATTCTCATTCATAATCTAAATACATGTCTAGTGAACAGTTATTTTAATATTGTAATATAATAGAAGAAAACTGTAATTAGGTGAAGGACAAGTATAATACCTTAAAGACATATCATTCCTTAACTAGTACTATAAAATCTTTCCTTTATATAAAAAAGAAAAATAATGATCAATTACTTAATGAAAATACGGAACTGAAATTTTCTAATGGGAAATTAAGGAAGGACTTAGAGAAATTCACATATGGAAAGAATACTATAACCCAACTGTTACATAAACAAGTGTCACCAAAATATACCACTGGAATAGGCTATCAATTTGGACAGAGACATATTACTCAAACTAGATTTATTCAAGAATCTGGACAGAATTCTGCTAGTTATAGTTCTAGAATTAAATATCCTTCAACTACTTATTCACATTTTTATAGATCAAATTATGTTAATCATTCAAAATATATTGATTCTATATATTATATGAGACCCCTTAGAAAAATATGGGTACCTAATGTTTTGCTTGCTAACCTGTCTGGACCCAGGAGAATCTAGGAACCAAAATCATTTCCTGTTTAAACCTGTTTTGTAGGAAACATTCATAAAAAGTTCATGTAGGAAGTCATTTTATTTGGATAGTGAATTTTTAAGACACATGATAGGATACTTCTGATTATTCAAATTCTTAATCAATGTTTATGGAGGCTATGTCACCTTTGGTGATAACTCAAAAGTAATGATCATCGGCCTAGTCCAGATTGGTAACAAATATTCAGTTTTAATTTCTAAATTATTATTTGTTGATTGATAAAAATACATCCTGTTAAGTATTTCTCAGTTGTGTGATGATGGTTTCAATGTTAAATTTGAAAATGAATCCTATAATGTTTTTAACTCTAAAAATATCTTAGTATTTTCTGCTTTAAGAAATAAAAATGTCTATGAAGTTGATTTGAATTAATTATCCAAACAAAAAATTACTTGCTAAAATGCTTTTCATAAAGAGTCTTGGCTGTGGCACAAAAGATTAGGACACTTCAACATTCATTCACTAAGAAAACTGACTAAGAAGAACTTTGTTAGAGACCTACCCAAACATAAATTCCCAACTGAAAATGTTTGTAATCCGTGTTAAAAGGGAAGCTAAATAATGTTTCATTCTAATTAAAGAAATAATTTTCATCTTTTCAACCTCTCGAGTTGGTTTACATGGATTTTTCTGGACCTTCTGGAGTTTCTAGTTTAAATGGGAAGCACTATGTCAATGTCTTAGTAGATGAATTTTCTAGATACAGTTGGGTATATTTTATGACTCACAAAAGTGAAGCTTGCAACTATTTTATTAAATACTCCAAGTCTATACAGAAACTTAGTGGACAAATGATTTAGACCTCGAGAAGTGATCATGGTCGTGAGTTTGAAAATCATGAGTATGAATTGTACTGCCCACACAATGGCAATAGTCACAACTTTTGTGCCCCAAGGACACCTTGAAATAATGGTGTAGTTGATAGAATATATTTAACCCTTCATGAAATTGCTAGTACTATGCTTAATGAGTATGATATACCTGTTTATTTTTGGGCTGAAGCTGTGAATACAACATGTTATATTATAAATAGAGTCTTGATTAGATATGTTCTTAAGAAGACCCCTTATGAACTGTAGAATAATAGGAATCCTAAATTTAGATTCTTCAGAGTCTATTGTTGCAATGTTTTTATTCTCAATACGAAGGATAATCTTGATAAGTTTTCTTCTAAGATTGATGAAGGAATATTTCTAGGATATTCTATAACTAGAAAATCCTATAGAGTTTTCAATAATAGAATCAAATGTGTGGAAGAATCTGTTCACATAAAATTTGATGAAACTGATCCACATGAACCTAAGTCTTCTCTTGAAAATCTTGAAGAAGATATATCCATTCTAGACCTTAATGATAAAAGCAATAAACCTGCTGTATATACATACAATTCTTGAAATTTTCCAGAACCCGATTTTGTCGAACCCGAACATATAGAAGAACCTGAAATTTCTAGTCTCACCTTTACTAGATCAACTATGATTCTAAAGAATCATCCTCTAGATTCTGTTGTTTGAAATCTTGATAGAGGTACACAGACTAGATCTTCTCTAATAAATCAGGTTGAAAATCATGTCTTTCATTCACAGTTAGAACCTAAAAATTTCAGTGATTCAATCAATGGTGAATTTTGGGTATTGGTTATGCAAGGAGAATTAAATCAATTTTAAAGAAACAATGTCTGGTAATTAGTTGACATACCTAATGACACTTTGACCATTGGCACTAAATGGGTTTTTAGAAATAAAGTTGATAAATCTAGAAACATCATTAGAAAAAAAGAAATGCAAGATGCACAAGGATATAGTCAAGAAGAAGGAATAGACTATGAGGAAACCTTTCAACCTGTATCTAGATTATAAGTTATTAGGATTCTACTTTCCTATGTTTCTCATCTGAATTTCATGTTATATCAAATTAATGTTAAAAGTTCTTTTCTAAATGGTTTTATAGTTGATGATGTTTTTGTTGAAAAACAACCATGATTTACTAATCCTAATTTTCCAATTTGAGTTTTTAAACTCTCTAAATCTTTATGTGGTTTAAAACAATCTCCACCATCATTGTATGATAGGATTAATAATTTTCTTATTTCAAAAGTTTTTTCTAAACGAATTTATCATCCAGCTATTGTTATTAAAATAATTTCTAATGATATTTTTATTGATCAAATTTAGGTTGATGATATTATTTTTGGATCTTCTAAACATTTTTATGTACTTATTTTTGAAAGAGTATGAAAAATGAATTTGAAATGAGTTTAATTGGAGAACTCAAATATTTTCTTGGATTTCACATTTTTCAAAATGAAAATGGAATTATATTAAATCAATGTAAATATAAAATGGATATTTTAAAAGGTTATATTTCTGGATAGTAATAAGGGAAGTGATACACCCATGAGTACAACCTGTATTTTGGACATTGATGAATCTGGGAAACCAGTTGATCAATCCAAAAATAGAGGTATGATTGGAAGTGTACTTTACCTTACTGTTAATCATCCAAATATTATGTTTTGTGTGTGTATGTGTGAAATATTTCATGCTAATCCAAAAGATTCACATTTACTTGCTGTTAAAAGAGTTTTCAAATATCATATTCATACTGCAAACTTAAGACTATTTTATCCAAATGGTCAATCATTCAATTTAATAAGTTAATCAGATGATGACTTTTCCTATTACAATTAAAATAGAAAATGCACTTCTGGAACATGTCATATTCTTGGTTTGTCCTTAGTATCTTGGTGTAGTAAAAATCAGAATTCTGTTGCATTGTCTACTACTAAAGTATAGTATATAGCTGCTGGTAGTTGCTAAGTACAAAATATGTGGATGAAACACACTTTTTTGGACTATGGATAAGATTTTAAACATGTTTCAATAAATTGTGACAACAGTAGAGCCATTAAAATTTCAATGAACCCTGTTTCTCACTCTAGAACCAAACACATTGATGTTAGGCACCATTTTGTATGAGATCATTATCAAAAGAGAAATATAACTCTTGAATTTATAAGCACTGAACATCAACTAGCGGATATCTTCACAAAGCCTTTATGTTCAGAGAGGTTAAGTTACATTAGACATGAATTAAGAATTATTAACATTTAAAAACGTTACCATTAGAAACCTCACCATTATAAACCTCGCCGTTATAAACCTCGCCGTTAGAAACATCACCATTAGAAACCTCACCGTTAGAAACATCACCACATCATTAGAAGCCTCATCGTTAGAAACCTCACCATCAGAAACCTCGCCGTTAGAAACCTCTCTGTTAGTAACCTCGTCGTTAGAAACCTCACTATTAGAAAACTCACCGTTAGAAACCTCACAGTAAGAAACCTCACTCTTATAAACCTCACCCTTAGAAACCTCGCCGTCAAAAACCTCGTCGTTAGAAACCTCTCCGTTAGAAACCTCGTCATTAGAAACCCTCGGTTAGAAACCTCCCAGTTAGAAACCTCCCTGTTATAAACCTCGTCATTAGAAACCTCGTCGTTAGAAACCTCACCGTTAGAAACCTCACTATTAGAAACCTCGCCATTATAAACCTCGTTGTTAGAAACTCACCATTAGAATCCTCGCCGTTAGAAACATCACTGTTAGAAACCGCACCGTTATAATCCTCACCATTAGAAACCTCACCATTAGAAACCTCACCATTAGGAATACCTCAACATTAGGAATACCTCACCATTAGGAATACCTCACCATTAGAAATACCTCACCATTAGAGTACCTCACCGTTAGGGATACCTCACCATTATAAACCTCACACTTATAAACCTCACCATTAGAAACCTCACCGTTAGAAACATCGCCCTTAGAAACATCACCGTTAGAAACATCACCACACCGTTAAAAGCCTCATAGTTAGAAACCACACCGTCAGAAACCCCACCGTTAGAAACCTCTCTGTTAGTAACCTTGTCGTTAGAAACCTCACCGTTAGAAACCTCCCCATTAGAAACCTCACTGTTAGAAACCTCACCGTTAGAAACCTCACCATGAGAAACCTCACCGTTAGAAACCTCTCCGTCAGAAACCTCGCCGTTAGAAACCTTATCGTTAGAAACCACCCATTAGGAACCTCCCAGTTAGAAACCTCCCAGTTAGAAACATCATCGTTAGAAACCTCGTCGCTAGAAACCTCACCGTTAGAAACCTCACCGTTAGAAACCTCACCGTTATAAACCTCGCTGTTAGAAACCTCACCGTTAAAATCCACGCCGTTAGAAAAATCACTGTTAGAAACCTCACCGTTATAATCCTCACCATTAGAAACCTCACCATTAGAAACCTCACCATTAGTAATACCTCAACATTAGGAATACCTCACCATTAGGAATACCTCACCGTTAGAAATACCTCACCGTTAGAGTACCTCGCTATTAGGGATACCACACCATTACCATTCTCACCAGTAGGGATTACCATTAAAATTCTCATCAGTATAACATATCATGTTTTTTAAAGGGTGAAGATTATGAGTGTATTATTTTTTTATTAATAAATGATATATAATCAATAATAAACCTCACTCAATAAACCGCGAACTCTACCCATTCGAATACTCACCATCTTGTAAACCCAAACATTCAGACCTCTCATGAACCCTATGTTTCTGGTTGTATGGATTGTGTGAAGAGGGTGATGCTCAGTGAAGGAGATGCGGAAAATACTAAGTGGCAAAAATTAGACCCAGGAACCAGTGGCAGTGCCAATGTTAAGGAAAGAAGAGATCTCGTGAATCCGCATATGGACAAGAGGGATATTGTGGTTGAGAAGGATCTATGCGCTGAATGGTTGTTATCTAGAAAATCATTAATCTTGAAGATATTGGAAAATCAAGGCTATCTCGAGTGTTTTTAGAATAACAATGGATTTTACTTCCATGTTTTAGTGAAAGAATTTTATATGCATGTTCGTTTTGAGATGTCATAAGAGGAGAATATGATGATTTCTTTTGTTAATGGTAAAGTGATATCTTTGTCATCTAGTGAATGGGATGAAAATCATAGAGAACCTCATGAAAAAGAAATCAATTTTTCTTCTATGTCTATATACACAAGTAATTGATGCATTTTAAATGGTATACTATACAAACCCAACTGAAAGTGTAGTACAACTGAAAAGTATGGTACAACAACTGAAAGACAAAGCAGCAACCACCAGGACGTCCTCTAGGAACTCCCACCTGATGGGTGAGTACAGTCAGTCTCTTCGGCTCCTCGATTCCGGCCATCCTCTCTGTGTACGTCCCACCTGATAGAGCTCCTCTAGGTACCGTCCCGCTCCTCAAGACTCAACCACGATAAGCGTTTTCCGTTGTCTGTAACCAACACAACATAGTGCATGCGAAGCCCGTGCAGGGGTGAGTATACGATACTCTGTAGGGACTCCGAGACCCCCGAATGACTCCCAGAATCCACAAAGGATAAACCACAAAGAAAAGATACAATCACAAAGTATAATCCAACACTACATAGGTATATGACCATACATATACCTAAGTCATCAATTCCAGTTCATCTCCAACTGACGAGCACAAGTACAACCCAGTCTACACATGAAAGTATAACTCAATCCACATAGGAAAGTATGACTCAATCGACATAGGAATGCATAACTCAATCCACACAGGATATCAAGTCAATCACATCGTAGATAATGATTGAAAGTCAAGACTCGGCTCACACAAGTGTACTATTCACAAAGAGGGGTGGAGATGATTGATGTAGGCTTTGAATCATCTCCTCTGCCGAACCCACGTAGGATCCAAGTACAGATGTCATCGGTGTAGATCCCACGTTGGATCCAAGTACAGTAACTGTCACGTCTGAACCCACGTAGGATCCAATTACAGTTTTCATCGCTGCCAAAACCATGGAGAATCCATGTATAGTCGTCCTCACTGCCAAACCCACATAGGATCCAAGTAAAACTATCATCGTCATCGTAGTCACAGTCAGCTCTAGGGTTCTCGCACACAGCACGCTAATTCCGGGAGGGTCCGCTCCACGAGCCAGGGGGTTGATACATCAACTGTCATGAAGTCCAGAGTTGATGTATTGCAATGTCTCTTCTCATCAATAGGAACTCAACGCGACAGACAGCGTGTCAATATGACTCCCAGTTTGAGAGATATTGGCCTTTTCGTTCTAGGGGACCGTTTGGTTTTTAAGATAAAACCAATTCAACCACACTTCAGCTGCTTCTAAACCTAGAGTGGAGTAATCCAAAAGAACCTTCTCGCTATGATAAATCCAACAAAGTCGACAACATGTCAATCGGACATCTGGAACTCATGTTATAAACGTTTCCGCTCTAAGGGCCCGGTTGGTTTCGTTATCGAACAAAACTAGTTGTACCCAATGTTCTCCAAAATCTTCAGTGTAATATACCGAAAGGACCGTATCGATACAAATATCCCAACACAACTAATAGTGCTTCGATCGGAGGTTCATAGCTCATGTTATGGGCATTTGAACGGATTTTTTCGGAAGTAGGGGGGTTTGGACCTGGCACAATACCCCCTGGGCGGCCCGAACCAGGTCAACCTGACCTGGGTCTGGGTCCGGCCCGGGTGGGAGCGGCCCCACCTGGATGGGGTGTCTTCGGCGAAGCCAGGGCAGCCCAGCCCGGCGCGGGGGTCCGGCTCAGCGCAGGCGGCCCGGCCCAGCACGGGGCGGCCTGGCCCGGCGCGGCCGGTCCGTCCTAGTGCAGGCACCCATACGTTAAGCGAACGCAGAAGGGGGGAGGGTGCCACTCCATTGGAATCGAATGGCAGACCTGTGGGGTCCACCCTTGATGACTGCCAGTGTGTTCAAACCCACGACCTTCTTTGGAACAGCCGGCCGTTTTGGCCAGCCGGTTGCGCCATGCGGGACCCGCGGGGGGTCCCGTCTCCTCGATTGTTGGCGGCTGGTGTGGCCGACCGCCTCCTGCTACTCCGCCGCGACCAAATGCCATGGATCTTTTCCATCTGGCGCTACACGACGGCGTCGTGCCCCTCTGTCGCGGCCTGCTCTTTGTCGTGGCTTCCTTCGACATCACCGTAACTGCGCGACGGCGTCGCGCTCCTTCACTGCGGCCCGTTCCGGCCGCGGTTTCCCTCATTCTAGAGCAGTGTCGTTGCACCGCGCCGCGTCCGTTCCGAACCATGACGGTGATCAACAAAAAAGGGGAGTTGGATCAGCCGTGTTTCTACGGTCTGACCTCCTCCCGTTAAATTGATAACAGGCGGCCGATTATTAACGACGAACATCAAAAGAATACTTCAATGACGATACAAACCCTACCTCAATGCAATTCGCGGAAGCTTGCGTCGTGGAAGGCGGCGTCGCGGGTTGAGGTTTTGTATACGTCGACGGTGTACGTTCGATGAAGGAGTAGCGTCTCCCTTACATTGACGCGGGAAAAAGATGGAACAGCATGACGACGCTCTTCAGCGAAGTAGATATGTTCTTCTCCAGGAAGATGATGTTATTCAATGTAAAGAACTCTCCCTCTCTCAAATATTCCAACAACGAAAACAACCAAAATAAAATAAGGTCCTTTCTTTATATTATAAGAGTTTCCAACAATTAAAAACATCAATGGTTCAAAATTGAATTCACCTCATTTAATTAATCTTATGTTTTCATAATAAATGGAGTGCTAAGTTCGCATCATTAATGTGGAAGAGGGGTATCCACAACATTTAAAATAAGGGAGGTTTAGAGGGTTTAGGGAAGTTGAAGGGGTGGGGATCGTGTGGGCTCCACCTCACTAATATCCTAACAAGAGTCATGTGGGTCCCACCCCAACTTGAACACATGGGGTTTAACCACTTATAAGTGAAATAAAATTGTAACAAAATTTTATTTCACATAATACTTAATCCACAATTTTTAATAACTCTTCCTGAGTAAATGAAACTCTATAAAAGGTCTTCATAAGAAATTACCGGCACTGCGGTTTCATCGATTTCCTCAGATTTTGATTCCGAGCATCGGTTCAAAAGTTAGAAAAACCCGCTCATTCGTTCACTGAATGTACCTGAGCAAATCTTCGGAAATTGAATCCAGGCATACCGGGCCTCGAAATCAGGTGCCATTAGAAACCGTGTACTTGTAAAATCCCAATGATTAATATAAAAAAAATTCCTTGAAATTTATGGGCTTTACATTACACCCACCTCAGGGATTTACGTCCCCGTAAACATACATCACAAACTAGGGGAACAAATGAGGGTACTATGCATGCATCTGAGCCTCCCGCTCCCAAGTGCACTCTTGGAGGTTCCCATGTTGCCACCTGATGCGCACTAGAGGAATCAACCACCCACGTAGCACCCGCTCTTGTCAATCATCGATCTCCACCAGGACATATGCAAAAGTCACCATTTCATCGATGTCCAGCTCCCCATGGATGATGATGTGCATCGGGTCATGAACGTATCTCCTCTACTGAGATACATGGAAGGCGTCATGCACCCGATGCAACTGAGGTGGTAGATCCAGGCGATAAGCCTCCTCTCCTATACTTCTAAGAACCTAGAATGGTCCTATGAAGCATGGAAATAACTTTCCGCTCTGACCAAATCTCCGTAATCCACGTCGAGGTGTGACCCACAAGAAAACATGGTCACCATCCTAGAACTCTAGTGGTCTCCGCTTCCTGTCAGCATAAGACATCTGTCGGCTCCGAGCTATCGTCATCCTCTCCTGGATGACCTGGACCTTCTCTGTCATGGCCTGGACCATCTCTGGTCCAACAAGTGTTGACTCCCCAGGGTCTGTCCTGCACAAACATGATCTGCAAGGTCGGCCGTACAATGCCTTGTATGGTGTCATCTCGATGGTGGAGTGGTATCTGTTGTTGTACGCAAACTCCACCAAGTGTAGGTGATCCTACCAGCTACGGCCAAAGTAGAGAACACATGAACAGATCATGTCCTCGAGAGTCTGAATGGTCCTCTCCATTTGACCATCCGTCTAAGGGTGAAAGGAAGTGCACATATGTAGTTGCGTCCCGAATGCCTCCTGCAACCCCTTCCAAAGTTGGGAAGTAAAACCAACATCTCGATCAGAGACGATAGATGATGGAACACCATTAAGTCGTGCGATCTCTTGAATGTACAGGATTCCCAAGCTCTCCACTAAGCCATGCTCTCTGATTGGTAAAAAGTGGGCTGACATGGTGAGTCAGTCGACAATCACCCAAATAGAGTCATTTCCTCAGGAAGTACGTAAAAGTCGAGTCAATAAATCCATAGATATCCCATACCACTTCCACTCTAGGACCTCCAAGGGCTGTACCAAGCCTGCTGGTACCTGATGCACTTCCTTCACCTGTTGACAGGTGAGGCATCATGAAACGAACTCTGCCACAAACTTCTTCATACCCGGCTACCAGTGCTGTCGTCTGAGATCCTGGTATATCTTCGCTACCCCTAGATGTACCGCCAAAGGGGAAGTGTGAAACTCTCTCAGCACCTCCTCATGTAGTGCAGATGGTACCATGATACGTCCTCTGAAAAGGATGAAATGCTCTCCTCCAATAGAAAATCCATCAGGTTCCTGTTCTATTGAAATCTGTACACGCCGCGTCTCACAATCAACGTCCCCACACTGTGCCTCTCTGACCCACTGAAGTAGTGGAGAAGTGACTGTGAGTGACTGTATAATGGCTGCTCCATCTCTATCCACGAAGGATATTTGCAAAGTGGCTAACTACTTCGTCGCCTCTCCAAGTAGCTGAATGCCCTCCTCCTACATTAGAACACACCCGAGTCCGGTCCCTAATGCATCGTAGTAGACAACGTACCCTACTCCCTCCTCTAGTAGCCTCAAGATGGGTGCACTGGTCAATCTCTGTCTTAGCTTCTGGATGCTCTACTAATATCTATCTGACCCCACGAAGGGTTTCCCCTACTTCTTCAAAGAGGAATGTGGTGCTGTAACTTTGGAGAAGTCTGGCACAAACCTCCGTTAGTACCTAGCCAGACCTAGGGAACTCCGCACCTCCATCATGCTCCCGGATGGCTCCCAAGCTAGCACTGCCTCGATCATCGCAGCATCCACCGATACTCCTGCTTCAGAGATGACGTGCCCCAAGAAGTGGACCACACATATCAAGAACTGACACTTTGATATCATACCATAAATCTGGTGCTCTCGGAGTGTATCCAATACAACACGCAAGTGGTAGGCATGTCCACCTTAGTAGTTGGGTATATCAATATGTTGTCGATGAAGACTATGACAAATCGATCGAGGTAAGGATGGAAGATCCAGTTCATGAGACTCATGAACACATCTGGAGCATTGGTTACACCGAAAGGCATAACCAAGAACTCATTGTGTCCATACCGACATGTGAAGGCCATCTTCTTCACATCCTCATCTCGAACTCTGAGCTGATGATAGTCGGACCCGAGGTCTATCTTCTAGAACAACCATGCTCCCTTGAGATGATCGAAGAGTACTTCAATCCTCGAAAGCGGATGCATGTTCTTCATGGTCACCTGGTTTATGAGATGGTAATCTACACATAGTCGCATGCTCTCGTCCGCCTTCTTGGTGAAAAAAATCAGGGAATCCCAGGGTGAAACACTGGGTCGAATGAATCCCTTTACCAGCAAGTCCTCCAGTTGTACCTGTAGCTCACGAAGCTCAGTCGGAGCTATCTGATATGCTGGTATAGATATCAGTGATTTCCTAGGGTATAGGTCGATGTAGAAGTCTACCTCTCTGTGAGGTGGTAGTCTTGGAACGTCGTTAGGGAAAAAGTCCGCATACTGATCCACCACAACAGGAAAACTCGGTCCCCGCATGTCAACTACTCCGAGGATGAGGCTAGCCAACTGATGAGTGATCAGCTGTCCTCTCCTCTGGGTGAGTCCATCCTATGCTGAAAAGTCTCCCTTCTCACTGGTGAAGGTGAACCTTCTCCGATCGGGGTGGACACACTGCACCTTGCGCCTAAAACAGTCGATCTGAGCATGGGTCGTAGATAACCAATCCATGCCCATGAAACGTCGTAAGGCCTCAATGCATCTACAAGAAGATCCCATCTGAAGATCTTGCCTCCTAGAGTAAGCTCACACTGCTAGAACCAATGTGTAATCATCGAGTATTCTCCCGTAAGATCTCTAGCTGTAACGATTGAGCCAACGACTCCATCGGGATCTATGAGCTCCGAACAAGGGCAGCGACAATGAAAGAATGAATCGATCCTGGGTATATATGAACTTCCGCAAGGGTGGAGAAGACACATATAGTACCTCAAATCATCTAATGTGCGCCGTGGTCGTAGGAATCCACTACCTGAAGCTGATCCTACCTCTCTCCGCCATCTCCCTGTGGTCGGGGTGGACCTCCTGGTGGTGGTGGTGGTAGAGCCTCAAAACGTCGTCCACCACATGCCACTTGGCCAGCTCCTCTACCTCATCTGCCTGCTCCCTGTGGACAGCCATGGTAGAACCTCTACCTCTAATTGGGCAGTCTCTCAACCGTCTACTGATCCTCTACATGGAAGGTCGGGCAGTCACGAGCCATGTGGCCCTGCCCACCGTAAGCATAGCATTGTCTGCCTCTCGTATGACTGGCACTACTGCGTGCGACCCGCACCTCCGAGCCAATACCCTGAGGTCATCCTCCTGATGGTCTGGTCCTCTTGGACCCCTATGACATTCGTCGACTGCTAGCTGAATAAGACTCTTCTACGTGCCACCCTGCGTTGGGCCTCGTTGCTGGTGTAGGCTCACCAAGAAAACTCTATACAAGAATGGATTTCTCCAGTACTCATTCCTGCGTTAGAATGTTGCGGGAGATCATCGAAGCCCTGATCTCATGCTTCAATCCTTGCTCGATGGTATGGGCCCAGATGAATGGATCTCGTACCATGTCCGTGGAGTAGCATGAGAGATCAGTAAACCTCACCGAGTTCTAGGACACAGTCATACTGCCATGCCGCAACTGTAGTAGCTCCGGGATGCACACCGCAAGGAGGGTGGCTGGAATGAACTCCGAGCGGAAGAGGCTCTCGAATTCTGTCCAAAGAAGTGATGCCTCTCCGTGCACCTGGGGAATCAGGCTCCACCATCTACCTGATGCTGCGTGCAAGAGACATGCAGCAAGGATCACCATAAGGTAAGCTGGTGTCCCTACTAATCTGAAAACTTGAACAGCAGGCTCAAGCCAATCCTCAGCTGCCTGAGGGTCGGTCTCTCCACAGAACCTAGGCAGTCTCTGATGCTGAAATCATGCAGTGCACTAAGGCGACATGCACTCTCAGCGGATGGGGCTGGTGGCATTGGTGGCTCAGTGGGTAGTGGTATCACCGATGCCTTTACTATAATGGGACCCTGCACCGAGGCCTCGTCGCTCGGTGGGCTGCCATCTCGTACAACGCTCGGAACCCTAGCTGGATTTCATCGTGGGGACATCCTGAAAAGAAAAATGTGTGCCACTATCAATACAGTATACCTGGTGAACTGACACAAGTAAACAGAAAGAAAAGTTGAAACACACATGCAATCAATGTTTTCATGCACTGAATCAGAAATCAGAAGTTCGGGTCCTGGTGTATGGATACGTCGGACGCCGCATGAACACTAGACACCCTGGAGTGATAACCACACTCAAATACCCTGAAAACTATTGCTTCACATAAAGAAAGATCAGAGTCCTGAGTTCTGCGGTAGAACCGAACTCCTTTGATACCAATTTGTCACGACCCGTCCTCGGGGCCCGTGCCGTGACTACCCCAATCCCGCCTCCCATAGGCCAGGGGCTAGGGACTAGCACTAAAGGTGTAAATAATATTAAAAGGGAAGGAATTAACTTTATAAAGAGAACAAACATCACAGAGTATTCAAACTGAAGTAAACACTATGTAAACTATATACACAATTAACTGCTGGAAAGTAAATGAGCCTGTATACAAACCCATCAGAAAGTGCACTACAACTGAAAAGTAAAGTACAACAACTGAGAGACAAAGAAGAAACCACTGGGATGTCCTCTACGAACTCCCACCTGAAGGGTGAGTATGGTCAGTCTCGTCAGATCCTCGAGTGCGGTCGTCCTCTCCATTTATGTCCCACCAGATAGACCACCTCCAGGTACCATCCTGCTCCTCAATCCTCAACCACGATAAGCAATTTCCGTCATCTATAACCAACACAACGTATTGTTGGCGAAGCCCGTGCAGGGGTGAGTATACGATACTTAGTAGGGACCTCGAGACCCTCGAATATCTCCCAGAATCCTCAATGGAAAATGCACAATGAAAAGATAAAATCCCGAAGTATCATCCAACACAACTTAGGTATATGCCCATACATATACATAAGTCATCAATTCTAGTTTAGATCCAACTCACGAGCTCAAGTACTACCCAGTTCACATAGGAAATTATAACTCAATCCACATAGGAAAGTAGGACTCAATCCACACATGAAAGAATAACTCAATCCACACAGGATATCAAGGCAATCACTTCATTGATAATGATTGAAATTCAAGACTCATCTCACATAGGAATACTATTCACAAAGAGGGGTGGAGATTATTGATGTATCCTCTGAATCATCTCCTCTCCCGAACCCACGTAGGCTCCAAGTACAGATGTCATCGCTGCCTAATCCACATAGGATCCATGTATAGTAACCGTCACTACCGAACCCATGTATGATACATGTACAGTCGCCATCACTTCCAAACCCACAGAGGATCCAAGTACAGTCATCCTCACTGCCGAACCCACGTAGGATCCAAGTACAACTGTCATCGCCATCACAGTCACTGCCAGCTCTAGGGTTCCCGCACACAGCACGCTCATTCCAGGAGGGTCTGCTCCACGAGCCAAGGGGGGTCGATACATCAACTCTCACTAAGTACATAGTTTATGTATCAAAAAGTTTTTTCTCATCAATAGGAACTCAATGCGATAGACGGCGCGTCAATCAGACGCCCGATTTGAGAGTTATTGGCGTTTTCGTTCCAGGGGCTCGGTTGGTTTTTAAGCTAAAACAAACCCGACCGTACTCTAGCTACATAAAAACCTCGAGCAATGTAATCCAAAAGAACCGTCTTACTAAGAGGAATCCAACAAAGTCGTCGGCATGTCAATCGGACGTCCGGACGTCAAGTTATAAACGTTTCTGCTCTGAGGGACCGGTTGGTTTCATGTTCGAACCAACCTAGCCATACAAAAAGTTCTCTGAAACCATGATTGTAATATACTAAAATGGTCATCTCTATCCAAGGATCCCAATGAAACTGACGGTGCATCGATTGGAGGTCTATAGACCATGTTATGGGCGTTTGAACGGATCTGTCCGGAAGTAGGGGGTTTGGGCACGATCCGACCCGGCTCAATACCCCCGCATCGACCTGGCCCGATTTCGGGTTTGGCCCGGTTGGGCATGGCCCGACTCGGCCGGTGCAGGTATGCACTAGCCGGCGCGGGGGTCCGGCTCAGCGCGGGCGGCCCGGCCCGGCGGCGGCGGCCCGACCCGGCGCGGACAGCCTGGCCCGGTGCGGGTGGCCTTGCCCAGTGCGACCGGCCCGGCCCAGTGCGGGCGCCCGCACGCTGACCAGATGCAAAAGGGGGGAGGGCTCCGCCCCCTTGGAACCGAATGGCAGACCCGTGGGGTCCGCCCTTGATGGCTTCCGGGGGTTTCAAACCCTTGGCCTTCTTGGGAACGGCCGACCGGTTGCGCCATGCGGGACCAGCGGGGGGTCCCACCTCCTCGATTTCCGGCGGCCGTCTGGGCCAGCCGCCTCCTAGTGCTCCACTGCAGCCAAAGGTTGTATCTCTTCCCCATCCGGCGTAGCGTGACGGCGCCTCGACCCTCCGCCGCGGCCTTCCATTGTGCTCTGTCACGGCGTGACGGCGCCGCGCCCCTCCGTCATGGCCCACTCTTGGTCGCGGCTTCCTTCGGCTTCACCGGCATGGTGCAACGGCGCCGCGCTCCTACGTCGCGGCCCACTCCGGCCATGGTTTCCCTCATTCTTGCGTGGTCCCGTTTCACTGCGCCACCTCAAAGTAATACATGAACGACGATACAACCCCAATCTCAAAGTAATTCACGGAAGCTTGCATCGTGGAAGACAACGTCGCGGGCTGAGGCTCCGTATACGTCGATGGTGTATGTTTGATGAAGGAGCAGTGTCTCCCTTACATTGAAATGGGATGAATATGGAACAACGTGACGACGTTCTTCATTGAAGTAGAGATGTTCTTCACCAGGAAGATGAAGTTCTTCAATGTAAAAAACTCTCTCTCTCTCAAATCTTCACACAACGAAAACAACCAAAATAAAATAATGCCCTTGCCTAATTTTATTTACTTTTCCAACAATTCAATACATCAAAGGTTCAAAATTTAATTCACCTCATTTAATTCATCTTAAGTTGTCATAATAAATGGAGTACTATGTTGGCATCATTAATGTGGAAGAGGGGTATCCACAACATTTAATACAAGGGAGGTTTAGAGGGGTTAGGGAATTTTAAGGGGTGGGGCTCATGTGGGCCCCACCTCACTAATATCCTAACAACAGTCGTGTGGGTCCCACCACAAATCCCACACATGGGGTTTAACCACTTATAAGTGAAATTAAATTATAACACAATTTTATTTCGCTTAATACATAATCAACAATTTTTAACAACTCTTCCCGAGTAATCAAAACTCTATAGAATGTCTTCATAAGAAATTACCGGCACTGCAGTTTCATCGGTGCCCTCAGTTTTCGATTCCGAGCACCGGTTCAAAAGTTAGAAAAAACCCACTCGTTCGTTCACTAAACATACCCGAGCTAAACTTTGGAAATTGATTCTGGGCACACCGGGCCTCGGAATCAGGTGCCGTCAGAAACTGCGTACTCATAAAATCCCAGCAATTAATATATACAAATTCCTTAAAAATTACAGGACTTTACAGTTTACTTGGGTTGAGTCTAATTGAATATGGTCAATCATTAAAATGTTATATTACAATACATAACTTTATAATGGTAAATAAAATATTTATTAGTTTTATACAATTCAATAAAATCATGGGTTATTAATATATTATATCTCTTTTTGTTTTCCAAATTAATGGAGTTGTATATTAGTTTAAGAGTTTTTTGTTTTACTGGAATATAATTTTATCTGTGGCCTTGGATAACTTAGAACTACCCATGTTGATGAGTGTTTATCTTAATATCCTTAATGGTTTCTTTTGGATAATTTTACTTACTTATCGTGGTATTGGATGAGGCAATACTTTAGTGGTTTCTTATTATTAATTTAGGTAAAAGAATTGTTTCACAATAGATTTTAATTTGTAACACTTGGGTGGGGAGGATTATTTTGTAGGTCTTGGGAATATATAATTTTTCTATCATTGTGTTGTGATATGTGAATTACATTGAGATATAGGTCATATTTTATGTTTTATAATAATAATAAGATTTGGATTTACTGTGTGTATGGAATTCATTAGTAAAGTAGATTGTTTCTTTTATTTTCATGTGGTACCTCCATAAAAACTACATTTATATTCATTTCACTAATAAATAAATATATTTTTTCAATATGGGTATATCAATTTGAATTTTTTTTTATCCAAAATGATATTCTCATTAACAAATTTTTAGTATAAATAATATCAACAAATGTTTTTATTATAGATAAAATAGTTCTTTTGCAATTATAATATGACCAACAAAAAATATGTGACAATCAATATTTTTACCAACATATTCATACTATAGAATTATTGATCGATACTATTATTTCATGAATTTATCAGTATACATTATAACCATTCAATATTATAATTTTTCAATATAAATTATTACGTTGAAAAAAGTTGTCTTTAATTAAAATATAACATGTTTTAAGCATTCATTAAAATATGAAAGTTATCATAATAATATGAAAAATTTATCCAAAATAATTCATTATATCCTGATTCCAAAAACTTATTCTATTTTGTAAAATTGAACTTATAAATATGTCAAAAATTAGATTTAATGTGGGTGTGCCATCAAATGGCGCATAACTGCATTTTTTAAAAAATACTTGTTTTACCCAAAATATTTATTTTGTTCTCAGACCAGGTTCTAGAAAAAGTATAAGATGAATAGTAATTTTATAAAATTAAAAATGTAGTTAATACTATTAATAACTACAAGAATATAATAATATTATAACCGTATATCGTTGTTTAGTGATCCCCGATATTGCGTACAACACACACTATATAGAAAGGTCCCAATTGCGTGTAATGCAAGCCAAGTCAGGGTTGCGTGTAGTGCAATACTTCTTTGTTGTTTCTTATAACAAAATCCAACCATATTTCATTTATACATTATATATATACACTCAATGTAGCGTAGAATAACTAATATTAAACAAACTTGAAATTGTGTGTAACATGATCCAAGATTAGTGTTGCATATTCTTTAAGCTAATATGATGTTGCGTATAGCGCAAGATAATTTTGTGTAGTGTACAATATAAGAAATAAAAAAAGAATAAATCTCATAAAATCTCGGGGAGTTGCATTCAACTACCCCTTAAAATTAATTTCTCCCTCGAAATTCTTTGGGTTATAAATTGTTTACTACTTAAGAGTTTCTTTCATAGAATCCCACATCATAAAAAGGAATACTAAAACATAATTTTAAAAATTGACATACAAAACATAACGGTTACCCAAATTAACTCATCATTGGGTTTCCACATAAGATAACATAAGTGAAAATATGGATATGGAAGATCAATATAACCATCAATTTCTAATGGAGAGTGGTAGAGGATGTGGCTATGAAAATGCCAATAATCATAAAGACATATATTGTTGATGATCTATGGTACTATCTAATTCATCAGATATTTGAGCACCAGGAATACATTTTTGGTTTTTAAGATCATTTCCTTAATGATGATGAATCTGAATTAGAAGAAATACATACTTTATTTCGGTACAATCTCACCGTTGTTTTGTGCCATGCACAATTTTCACTTCATCTCTTAAATAAATGAAGTTGAATTTGTCTTCCGTGAAGTGTTAGATGATCAAGCGATAGATTGATTGGTTATTCCATCTGTCTCCAACATATGGTTAGAAAAATTTTTATATATAAGTCCATATATGGTGATATTAATCGTATATGGTTCAAAAATGGACTTATTCTTCATCTATCATCCTTCTAAATAAAATAAAACTAGTTTCAACTAACCAGGGACGTCTTGTAGGCCAGTGGTAGGCGATAAAGGCTTATCACACTTCAATTGTGGGTTTGATTCCTGCAACCTTGTCTAACGCGATGGGTTGTCGCCCGTCCTGCTGGATGTCCCTTTTTCTATAACTACATTATTATAACATTACAGAAATAATATAGAAAACGTTCTATCCTTAAACAATACTATCTGTTGTCCAACATAATCCATTCCAATATTTAACTTATCCAAAATACATCTGTCCAATCTCATAGTATAATGAAAAAATTACTAGATATGTCATCTACCGAACATGTGAATACCATCATTTATCATACGATATATCTTGTTGGTCACATTCCAAACATGTGAATACGTTAATCATTTATTCTGTTGAAAAATGAATACCCATTGATCCTTAGTGAAAACATGAATGTTGTCAAAAGATAACTGTTTCCAAACACCAAAATCACAAAATTTCTATATACTCAAACCATGATATCACTTTTTCCTTATATCAGTCATGAGCTCATGAATAATATTAAACATGTCATTGTCCCCTTATCCCTTCATTATGTGCATATCATCTGCTTTCCAAAAAAAATATTTCAAACACTTTTCGTGGTTACCGGTACCCTAAAATTATTTAAAATCACAATAGACCAATACATAAATATTCCAATATTCCACGATACTATATACAACATTATTTTGGAATCACGTTACATAAATACATAATCATTCCACCACATCATTTTCATATTCAACATTGCTAATAATGATTGCATATGACTATCCCTTTGTCATTTCATTAAGAGGATTCTCACGTCGATCATCATTAACCCTTGTATTAGGGAATTGATTAGAATAATTCCTCATTTCCTTGCACTTGAAGCATTGAAGTGTTGGTGGAGTGTTATATGTAGTCTATTCTATATTCACATCATTAGCTACCTATTTCCCATTAACTCCGCACTCAGCTGCTTGATGACCTTTTTTCCATAATTGAAACATTTTCTAGTACCTTTTATACAATCTCCACCATGCTTCCTTCCAAAATTTGAGCATAAAGAAACATTCATCCACTTTTCACCATTTTTCTGAGATTTTTCCTTGAACTCCATCTTTCGTTTCTTGTCAAAACTATGATATGGATATGTAGCACCAACTTCCAGTTCTACCTTGATAGCACAATGCACAATTTCTTCATAGCTACTTAAGTCTCTTATAGCTAATGCCCTTCTAAGACTTGGTTTTAATCCACTGAATAATCGATCATCTTTACATTCAGGTTGGATGATAAAGCCAGATACATACCTTGAAAGACATGTAAAATTCTCCTTGAAAATACCAACATATTAATCATCCTTTTTCTTAAGCTCAAGGAACTCCTTTTCCATCATTGTTCAAAGAATACGAGGGAAGTACTTATTGAAAAACAAGTTCGTGAACTCATCCCATTCCATGGATTCAATTTCATCTTGGGGCCTTGTATTCTTAACTAGATTTCAGAACTGATCTGCTTCACCTTCAAAACGGTAAACAGCCAAAATGACTTTTTTATGTTCCGAACATCGAAGCGTGGAAAATATATTTTCAGTGGTACTGATCCGTTGTTCAGAAACAAGTGAATCAGAAGACCCACTGAATGAAGGTGGATTTTGCCTCATGATGGACTCAATAGAATATTTTTCCCTTCTCTACTCATTCGGAAGTCAATAATGATTCATAGATTTTGTATGTATCGCAATAATATTTTTCCCTCCATCACCCATAACATTGGTTTTTTAAAGAGGACAATCATTTCATCTTCCATTAAATTGATCGACATGGTACCTTCGGGTTCCATCCACTGTCTAAAACCAAAATGTATAGCATGAGAGGAAAAAATCATGTAGAGAAAACAACATAATATAAGGGGAGTAACTTCAATATCTAACATCTTAGGTTTAATTCTATGATCATTACCATAATTCTATGACTATAACCTATACTTATAGTTAACCTTAGGGACATTCCTAGGCATACCTTAGAAATATCTCTAGGGGTCTCACTAATGTTTTCGCATTATAGTTTCTAATTGTTGACTAAACCTTTCCTCGGATACCAACTATAGAGAACCATAGCTTGACGTACATGGACATTACATTACTTTTGTGGAATACTTAATACATAACAAAAAAACACTCAAGGACCACGATAGTTTAGTGTCTTTGGAAACTTGGAACATAATCTTCTAATCATGTTCAAAGATCTTCAACATCTCCCATAACGATCTTCCACTTTTATTTTTTTACCTAAAACCATTCATTAAATCATAGGTAAAATAAATCATATAAAGGTTTCACTCAAATTCCCAGTAAGTGAAATCATGGAGAAAATAAAACAAACCATATACATTTGAACTTAAAAACATGAACATAATGTTTAAACATCAAAATATTGATCAATGACACAAAACATGGCAGTATGTAAGGCATAGATCATAATGGAACATCAATCATGAAAACATAGCATGGGAATAAAACATGTAATTGTGTAAAATCATAAAGAAAATTATATGATTTCCATTGTAGCAAAGGCATTTCTACCAAGACCATCTTAGTGGACAAATTCCCTTACTGAACCAGGTTTACTTGCCGTTCCAACCCTGTATCACTAAACCAGACTCAATTTCCGTTCCTTCCATGTATATCTCATGAAATATAAATCTTTACCCAATTAATTAGAGGGAGATATAGGTACCACCCATCTCATAATGAAATCATTATTATGTGTGCCACACCATAAACATAAATCATTCATCATTACCCGGAGAATAAAATGGGTTTCATGAACATCATCCCATCATAACATAATCCATTTAAAACAAATATATATCATTTAATCATAAAAAAAGTGAAACCATTTAAATCATAGATATATTATACTTGAAACATACACATATGAAATAATATCATCTTATATGGGAAATGGTTTTGATAAAACACTTGAAATGAATTCTTGAGGAAAATATCCTTTCTTTTTCAAAATCATTTTCTTTTAACAAAATTCCATGAAATTTTAAAAGAATGGGATTTTGTTAAAAATAGTCATGAAATATTTTAGAATAAGCTTCATTAAGAAACGGTGTTATGAAACCGTAAAAATCTGTTCACGCCGTATAAGATAAAAAAACATTCTTCTCATATTTTTTCCGGAAAAGCCAAAAAGTGCCTTGTATGGTAAAAAATAGAAAGATTCCTTCCCTAACATAATGTAAAAGTAAAAGAAGGGTAAAAATAACTTTAAACATATATTGAAGAATATTAATAACTTTATGGAAAACATATTTATGGACATGGAGGAAAAATATAACCCCAGTAAATACTTACGTATAAGCAATCTCAGATAAAAATGAGATTTAAAAAATTGTCCCTTACCTTAGGTCTGATATGCTTTGTACCTATCTGAACCTCTTGAATAATGATTTAAAAAATTTTACTGACTTATTCTAGAATCATATTCATTATTATGATATCATATATGATTCACTTAGGTCTTTATATTACCAGTTCATTTGTTAATTCCATGTTAAAGCAATTTTATAGGTAATATTTGTTTCATTTATTGTATGTGTTTGGACTTGTTGTTCTTGATATTAATATTACTTATATCGTTATTTACTTACTTCCATAATGTAAAACATGATTTATATATCATATATATTCTTTATATGTATATATATAATAGATAGTTAAATGAAATGAAACACACCATTCATGGAGATGGTAGGTCATACGTACGCATGAACACTGTTTTCATTTTCTTATTGAATTGAATGGAAGTAAATAAAGGACATATATATATATATAACCATTAGAATTATTATGTCATATATTTCATGATTACTTACTGTATAATCATTCTATAATGGTTAACATGGAGAATGAATCTCATCGCGTCGTGGAGACGGTAATCCGTACGTATGCACGAGCGATGATATCATTCCCATAATTATTGAACTGAATTGGAGTGGATGATATAATATCTCAAAATCATTATTATGTTATAATAACCATATATAGTTATTATTTATGCCCTTATACCCATCCAAGTAAGGTGGTGGTGGAAAAACTGATTACGCCACGACGTGGAGACGGTAATCCGTACGTACGCACACACTGTGATTTTGTTTTCTGTAGGATGGATAGAAGGTGAAACAGGGTTGATTCATATTTATAATAACATATCAGAACATAGGTAATACTTATGTTATTAATTTACAATGAAACAAATAATGAAGATGAAGTTGAATAAGAAATAATATTGAAACAATCGGTAAAGAATATTACCTCTTCTTTGACACGGCTCTTCTTAACCTCCTCTTAGGGTACTAAAGATGGTATTTAAAGAATACCAGGACCTATAATATGTATCTAGGAAAGTGGAGAAGTGAAATTTTCAGTTTCTAGCTGAGCTTTAAGGCTCAAAATGGTGTGAGGAGGAGAGGGAGGATGTTCCCTTATATAGGAGAGGAGAGGGGAACTTTTGGAAACCTTAAAAATATTAATTAATAATAAAATATAACCCCACATAAAAACCTAAAAAAAGGCCTCAATTCAACGAAGATAATAGATAGGGTTGTAATCTAATCAACAAATAAAATTTAGACATGTTTGGAAATTATTTTAAACATTATCAACTTGATTTATCCTTATTTAATCTATTAACTTTTATTTGTGGTAATAATATTCTAAATTTTACATTGTTATAAATAATTACTTATGTGTTGGGAAATGTACAAGATTTGATACTTTATGAATTTTTTGACCATATAAATTTCAATTTATAATTTTTAAATATTTTTGAGATTTTTAAACCATTTAATAATAAGTTATTTTTATAAAATAACAATAGTGTTAATTTTGACACTATTGAATTATTTTAATTTAAATAAAATCCACATAGATGATTTATTCAAACCCAAATATTTAATAGGTTCCTAAAATGTCATATTCATCTATAAAATTATTTTAGGATATTAATTAGTTCAAATAATATTTATTTCAATATTTTTAAAACCATTTATTTGATTTTCTATTAATAAAATAATTACTACAAAATTATTTTATAATTATTTAATATATTTATTTGTTGTAAAAAAAGTATAAATAAAATACTTTGATGAAGATAAATCTATTAAAATTTCTAATAATAATTTTACTTGAATTTATCATATTAAAATCACATCATTTAAATTGTTATATTTATTAAATTATGAAGGTGACATCTTTGACATCATTTAAAATAAAATAATATAAATGTATTAATCACTTTTATAAGGCTAAAAATGGTTCAAAAATAGACCCTTGGATTCTTAGGGTATATATATACTCGACCAATAATGTTTGGTCATTTTTATGGTCTTTTTATAGGTATTGTTACTTTAATAAAAACAATATTATTGATTTTTCACTAAATAAATAATTTCTACATGATTAATGTATAAGGTATTAGGTTAATTAAATATTTATTAAAAATTAAAAATAAATTACCATGATAAAGAAAAAAAATTGGCTTTAAAATTAGTATTTTTAACCGAATTTATATTCTGTATAACCTTACATTAAAAATACATTAATTATTAAAGTTTGAGTGAGATATATTTCACTTTCCTTTAAATAAAATAAACTAAAGGACATAATCACATCCAAGTGGGTTTCAATGGATTCAATTTCGTTCCAAATATTCCTTAGAACTAAATATAAGAATCCAATTATATTAATACATGTGTTAGGGTAATTTTATAATATTATATTTACCCTTAATTACCTTATTTACCTTTATTTATGGTAAATAAAATTTATAGTAGT
The DNA here is from genome assembly GCA_963277665.1 of Viscum album. Lineage (NCBI taxonomy): Eukaryota > Viridiplantae > Streptophyta > Magnoliopsida > Santalales > Viscaceae > Viscum > Viscum album. The sequence goes on from OY728134.1 coordinate 287,027,485, forward strand.
TACTATTCACAATGACTAAAAATAAAAAGTATCATATTAACATAATTTTAACCCACTAATTCCAAATATGGAATCCATTTTTCTATATTCAATTCATAGAAGTTTAAAAAAATTAATTTAAAAATAATCCCGTTGTCGAAAGAAAACGGATTTTTTGTTTAAAACATTGCAAAATATTGAATTGATTTAAGCTACGAATTTAATGTAAAATAAATCTTAATTTCATACATTATATTAAATGGAAAAATTTATTCAATTTATACTTTATAACCATTAAATATTATAATTTAACCATATAAATTATTTCGATGAAAACAGTTGTTTTTAATTAAAATATATCAAGTTTTTACTATTCATTAAAATATGAAAGTTATGAGAATAATATAAAAAAAATTTCAAAATTAAATCTTTATATCCTGCTTCCAATGAAGAATACTATATTGTGAAATTGAACTTATAAACATGTCATAAACTAGATTTAATGTGGATGTGCCATCAAAAGGAGGTAAAACTGAATTTTTTGAAAAATACATATTTTTCCCAAGAAATTTATTTTCTTCTCATACCATGTTTTAGAAAATGTTTATGATGAATAATAATTTTATAAAATTCAATATGTAGTTAATACTATTCGTAACGTTTAGTTTATAATAATATTAAAACCATATATCTTTGTTAAGTGAACCCCTGTATTGCGTACAACACACGCTATCAAGGATGGTCATGATTACGTGTAATGAAAGCCAAGTAAGGGTTGTGTGTAGTGCCAGACTTCTTTGTTGTTGAGTGTAACAAAATCCAACCATATTTCATTTATACATTGTATATATATATATGTATACACTCAATGTTGAATAAAATAACTAATATTAAACAAACATGAAATTGTGTGTAACATGATCCCAGATTAGTGTTGCGTATACTGCAAGCTAATACGGTGTTGCGTATAGCACAAGATATTTTTGTGTAGTGTACAATATAAGATATAAAAAAAGAATATATCTCATCAATTCTCTGGGTGTTACATTTACAATGATAGTATAGTTATAAAACATTAAACTGTTAATAACATTTAATATATATAAATGATCAGGAAATATTCTAATATAAGAACTAATTACCTTTAATTACACAAATTTCATTTTATTTTGTGTCTTTATATACATGTATTCCTTGTTAAATTTTACCACGAACTTCATTTTCATATATACGAACTAATTATACATATCTAAACATTGAAAATAAAACATAATGAGCTTATAAAAAAACATACATTTCTAATAACGTGGAAAATCATTTACTACCATTATCTAATAAAGAGAAAAACCAATATATGGTGCATTCAGTGGGGCAAAATACATCTTACAGCCAATTCCCCAACAATACAAAAAATTTCCCAATTAATTTTATTAAAATGATCATTTGTTCATAATAATGTTTCTATTCTTACATAACAATAAATGGAGAAAACCACCACTAAATATTTGTATATGATAATCTCTCACACATATATGAAACTCTATCAAAATTAGTCACGTTTTTCAGTTATGTGGAAATGAATTTTGGATCTAAAAACCGTTAATTTTTGTACATTCATTTTTAAGAAGAAGGGTGTTTAGATAAAAAAATTAAAATTAAAATATAGTTAGTAAATTTTTTTAAAAAAATTATTAATGAAATACAAATACAATTTTTAATTTAATTATAAGGAAAACAACTGCACAACATACAAGAAAAACTGTTCAAAAATCAACTAGATGCATGATATTTTCATTCAGTAATCTCATTGGTAATTATCTTTCACTTGTATCTGGTGTCATACTAAACACATATAAATAATTAGTTGAATATGATGTGTAATATAATCATTGTATCTTATAATAAATGTCAGAAGTATCTACAGTCGATTGGTCGTGAACATTTTGTTTCATTTGTGTAGCTTCTTTTTCATTCAGATGATTCTGTATAAGTTAAATTTCAAAAAAAATAATAATTAATTATTAATAATGTGTAATTTCTATTTTAAGAAACTCAAACCTCTTATGAAATATAATGAATAAAAAAGGTTTTCAAAATTAAAAAAATGACCCATACAATCCCCTACTCTTGTGATATACTAAGTTGAAAATGGTAGTAGAGAATTAGGATCTATAATATCGACTAATGATACTCTAACCTAAACCATCTACATGGGATGGTGATGTACAGAATCCCCCAAAAAATCATGAGTTCTATTGAAACAATATGTATATGGGGATCTCTAGGAAACAACTAACAAAATATGTTCTAGTCTGAATGAGGTGGTGGAGAATCAATGTAAGCTAATAGGGAAGGGTAGTTCGATTGAGGAGTCATGGAAGTATGAAAATGAAATAGTGTTAGTAGTGTTTATATTTTATAAAATATAAAATTTTATGATAAATAAATAATATACTTTGGAATGCTGCTCATACAGGGTAGGGTAGGCTAATGAGGCAGGGTAGTCCGGGTGAGCATGCTGGGAAGGTTGAAAAATAAAAAAAATTTATTACTTCATATAATTTATAAAATAGAAAAATTGATGAAAAATAAAAAATATAAATGGTAAGGCTGATCATACAGGACATGGTAGGCAGATGGGGCTGGGTAGTCCATGTGAGCAGGCTGGGATGGATGAAAAATGAAAAAGTTGTTTTACTGTTTATAATTTATAAATTTGAAAAAATTATGACATGTAAATAATATACCATGGAAGGGTACATTGATTTTGACATTATTTCCTTGTGTTCTACGAAAGAATTCTACAATGTTGCATGAATTTGATCAGCCATGAAATGTTTCATTTCTTTCAGCTCTACTTTTAAGGATTCAATTTCCCAGACTATTAATTGCTAACTCATACCAAAAACCATCAAAATACTAACACCAACCTGACATCATCTAACATGATCATGGTGTTCCTCCATTCCCAATCTAGTTTCTAGGATATCCATAATACCCTCACGGATAGAAGATCCATGTGTCTCCTACTCCAAATTTTTACCCTGAAATGAAAAATAAAAAAGTTAAATTAGTGTTTATAATTTATAAAATAAAATTATTGATAAAAAATAAATAATATTTAATAATAATTTTTTTCTCTACATTCTTAGCTTCATCTTTAATATAATTTTCCTTTTTTTCTTCTTCTTAATCCTGTCATTTTTCCATGTCATGTGGGGGGATATGGAGGACCAAATTAGAACTCTTTTGAACCACTACTTTATCAAGATCTTAATGCTTAAAAAAATTCAAGCATTTTCTACTCTAAATACAAATACCCTACACATTCTAATGTATGAGGATATACATTTATCAACATTATCACTAGATGAGATCCCATGGAGTCCTGTTTTTTAAAAATTAACTACTATGTAATAAGAAAAACATATAATTAATTTTATTATATAATCTATTTATCGTACAAATTTTTTTTCTTCATTATGAATATCAACAAATCACTTCTATTTATCTTCATCTATAAACAGATACTTGAGGTAGGGTCTTCAAAACATTTTTCTTCCAAAAACATAATTTTTTGTCATTTTTTTAAAACCTCTCCAACGAACTGCTGCTAAAGACAGTCATTTTTACTTATGTTTTTTGGTTTTCACAAAATTGAAGGAAATCTATAATTGAATAAATTAAATATATCATTTAAATTATATAATATTCAAAAAATGTGATAAAATAAATCAATTATTATATTTTCCACCACGTCCTACAAAAGATGTTGCTTCTCCATCTTGTCCAATTAAATCTATTCAGGATATAATATATTAGTCTTACACTGGATCTAAATAACTATATAACTGAAAAGCTGAATTGCATTTGGTCCAATTGCATTATTATCATTATCAAAATAGATGTGTACTCTGTCATCATCATGAGCAAGTGATATTTTTGGAAAATGTGTTATACCATGTTTACCAACATGAGAACATTATTTTGTAGTAGTAACAGGTTAAGTCTCCTCTGCTGAGGATGTATCAATAGTCGTGCAAACATTTTTTTAAATTAATATTAATATTTCATAGAATAATAATATTAAAGAATATTTAATAATATGTAAACATAAATATACCTCGGTAACCTTTCCACTCTTCTGTATCTGTCATTGATACTAGAATGTGTAATTTAATTTTGTGTACCTCTATATCATTAAAAAATTGAATACTAAGAAAAAAGGAATAAAAAAATAATTATGTAAACAAATTGGCATTCATTTGTAAGTTAAATGATATCAACAAAATATAATTAATTACAAGAAATATTAGGAGACTAATTTAGTGTTTCCCCACATTCCTTCATAGTGATCATTACATACTACATGCACTTTGTATGTCATATACTCATTGTATTAATCTGGAAATTGCATAATTGATGAATAAGGCTTATGTAGATCACTAACATCATCAAAATAATCATCATCACCCAATTGGTATCATTTTCCTTGTACACCAACTGAAAACTAATCATTTGAGGGATGGATGACATAAAATACTTGCTTTCCATGTGTCTCTAGGATAAATGGTTCCTCATTGTAATTAATTCATTTCAAATCAACCAGTTTAATAACATATTCATCATGTTTCACACAACTATTACTAACAACCCAATTACAGTAAAAAAGGTGACTCAATTTTTAATATAATCAATTTCTCATATGCCTTCAGGAACCGAAAAATATGGAGTTTATGTAGAAATTGGGTATTTATTTTTGGCACTTGAAAAATTAATTGCATAAGGGTGAACCATCACACCTTTATTTTTTATGGTACTCTTGTCATCTAGGTTTTTTGTGGAAAATTTTTTTCCATTAATATCAAAACAAGACCATGTGATAACATTAAGTGATGGTCCCCCATCCAGCCAATTTAATGTTTCTGATGTAGATATATCTAGGGTGACTTTATCTTTAAACCATGAATCATATGTCTTCTTATTATCAATAATCAAATAGTTTATTGTTCTTTTTATTATATCGTAACATAAATTCAATAATATTTAAGGATATATATGATTGAACCTCATCTAGGTTGTTAAAAATGTATAAACATGCATGCATCACATCATCATGTAGAATGAATGTTACCTTTAAACCATGAACCCATCTAACATCATTATCAACTGTCATTTGTTGAGATATAGGGAGGGCATTATGATCAACCTCACACAAATAATCAGTACAGAACACAATCACCTCTACTGATACAAATTTTTTGAACAATAGAGGACTCTAGTCGATATGGATTTTGAAAAGATCCTTTAAAAATATTTATATATATTTCAAAAGGATACATCCATATTAAATAAATATGCCAAAATTTTATTATATCATGATCCAAATGAATCAGAAGTTGAACCATTATATCAAAAAACATGGGTGTGAAATACATTTATAGTTGTCAATAAATAATAGTTGCTTCATTCTCCACCACAACTAACAAATTTGTACCAACAACTCTGCTACAAATGGAATTGTAAGAATTACATTACATGATCATAGTATTTTTTACAGTTGTTGGTAATATATCACCCACTACTACTAGTATAATTTGAAGCCTCAACACATGTCATCATGAGATTTCATACCTATTAATTTAAAATCCTTTAATGCCAGAAAATTATTCACATTTGAGGGGAAACCACTGGGTACTTTAATACTATGAAGACAATGAAAAAATGTATCATTTCAATCTTGCTTAATGTGTGACAATCCAGAGGTAAATATGATCTATTTCCTTTCACAGTGGGAGCTAACGAAAAACATATTATCATTAATATCAAGACCAATGTAGCATGAAATCCATATTTTTTATTTCCTTTTTTGTCTAACAATGTTCCAATCAAACTATCACATACGTTTTTCTCAACATGCATATAATTGATGTTTTGTATTATCTCTAAAAATGTCTAATAAGTTAGCTCGAAAACAGTAGTCTTCTTCGACTAGATATTTCATTGAAGGCCAGACCTTTTTTTGTTTTTGAATGTCGATTCAATATATTTCAATCTTTCATAATATTCTTCTGCTAAAAATTGTAGATGGGGATGGTTTTATTCTTTTAATATGTGAAATTCATTTTTCAATCTACGATAATGATGATCATATTGCAAATTTCTTCAATGTCTCATATACACTTTCTTTTTTACATTATTCAGTTGATAATATAAAGTCTTTTCTTTAGAAATTGGATATGATTTATGTCTTATAACACTATATCCATATAAGTTTCTATATCCAAGAATGTCATTTATAGTTAACATTATAATAACATGCAAAGGAAAATACTATTTTGTGTATGCATCAAAAATTTTAACACATTTCGCCTATAGGAGTTTCAAATCATTAATAAATGGAGAAAGGTAGACATCATTATCAATTCCTAGTTTTTTGGTCCATAAATCATCAATCTCATTAAATAATATTTTTTCAAAATATATAGAATAGGGGAAATGTTTTAAACACCAAGAAAAACATGCCATAAATTATGTTTTCTATTGAGGATCTGATATGGATTCATTCCATCAATAAAAAATCCCAATAAAGGATTTCTATCTTCACTTACAGAATCATGAATTGTTTTTATCAAAACTCTTCCACTATGGTGAATCTACAGGGTGATGTTTGTTACCATCAGAGATAAGCTAATCTAAATTCTATCCTAACCTTTGTTATTCAATTGAATTCGATAATAGAATATTCAAACGAGGAATTATTGGAAGGTTTCAAATTGGTTTAGAATGAGTTTTGATTATGAAAGCTAAAAATAAATCACAATTTAATTATCATAATTGTGTGCAAAAAATATTGGATGATATCATTTGAAAGTAAAAAAAATTGATTTTTAATGATGTTATATGACATCACCTAAGAGTGAATCTAAAATGAATTTCCCATCTGTTTAATAGCGTGATGTACCACATGTAGGACAACACGATAAATTTTCATTTTCATTCCAATACAATAAAAAAATATTTTGTAAATACTGTAACTTTTTATACCCCAATTCCATTGGGAATAGTATTTTATTCACCTCATAATTGGAATATAGATATTGTTGGCTTCTAAAAGTATCTCTTTTAAAAGATCAACTAAGATGAAGAATCTTTTATCACTGCACACATTTTTTTTCTTTTAAATTAACTACTCTCAAAACTAAAGATAACACTGTATATTTAATACAACCTAGGAATAATGATTTATCATAATCTCAATAAAATAGTTCAAAAGTTGCAATTTTTGGATGGCTCCAACACCTAAATAATGAATTAATTTTTCAAGATGATCTTCCACCTCATTATGAATATTTTTATCAACATTGTATGTTGTTTTTTCAGTTCATTCACCGTGAGAGGTCCAATGTGTATAATTACGGATAAAACCATAAAAACTGAGATGATCCTTGACTTATCTGGAGCTTAACTTTCTCATATATAATCACTTCACACATGGAAAAAATTCAAATCAATTTTTCGAATATGTCTTTTAGAAAATTCCATGAATTCATCAACCCTTTTTCATATTCACTAGCGGTTCTTCATAAATGTTTCCAATTACGATGTATTCAAAATAGGATATCACAAAATAATTGGTGAATATATAAACACATATATACATTTACATATATATATATATATATATATAAATTTTAAACAGAAACACATTTAATAAAAATAATTGATAATCAAATAGAAAACATCATATATGAAACACATTTACAAAAAGTCAAAAAAAATCATATTATATAAATGTGTTATAGTGATATTATTATTTAATTATAATATCAGTCTTCTAAAATTTATTATCTAATTTTTCATAGTTGTTTTATTATTTTGATGTTTCATGTGTCAAAATTATTGAAGAATGTATTAATTTAAAAGGAGAAAAAGTAGTTATTATTAGTAATATGAAATAATAATTAGATTAAATGTTTATATTATAAGAGAAATCAATCCTAACACTCCCAAAATTATGATAGGATAAATTAAATACATAACTAATTGGTATATCTTACGACACATTTGGGTGAGAAAATAATAGAATCATTTGAGGAATAATAATTTGTTGTGCATCCATTGCTTGTTTTAATGAGTATAAACATAGAATATTTGATGAAACTATTAAAGAACAAATATCTATATGTTGTGACGAATAATAAAGAATTAGTGTGATTGAGATGAGAGTTTCGAACTCACAATGATGGAAATGATGAAATTGAAGAGAAATCCATTCTAAGTTCTACTGGTTAGGATAAATACTGATGAAATTAGTTGACAATTCCATAAATTGTTTCGTAAGACATGAGAAATAATTAGAATATCAAAGTTCAATTTAAATATTTTTAAATTTGTGATGATATAACAGGATTAAAAGACGCTTTGGTGAAAAATAAGGCCTATTATTTGGATTTAATGACAACAATTGTATTAGTGGTTAGTAACATCAATAAGAAGTAGTTTGAGAAAGAACCCGAGAGATTCCAATACAATTTTTTTTTGGGATGTAGTAAAAAGTTTTCAGGGTTAATATTACGTATATTCCTGTGAATTATGGAAAATATAGAGTAAAAATAATCCTTTGACACCCATTATAAATGATTAGTATTTTATAGAAGAGAATATATGTCTCAATGGTAGGTTAATATGATATGGAGTAAGTTTATTAAATATTTTCTAAATCCTGTAAATATACCACATTTAGAATTACTATTCATATTTTATATTACATGTTGTTGTGGATTATTGGGTAGAAGATAAAAATATATATTTCTATCATAACTGACTATAGATATTAAATGGAACAAAGTAGTAGAAAGGAATAAAAATAATTCAATTGGTTTCTTCTATAATGTAGGTAGAACTGATTCGATCCCCCACCCCACACTGGTGTATTTCCCAGTCCGATGAGGATTCACATTGAGTTATTCTATCATAAAAAAATGAATTCACACAACTACAATCCATATCAGGAATATTAACTAATACATTTATAAATAATGTCAGATTAAAATTCATAACCTAAAATAACACAAATCCAATCCATATCATGTGCATTGGCTAATCACTATTATGGATGACTATTAAACATGTTACAACACATTTAAAATATAATATTCACTAATAATTGATGAAAATAAAAATACAAATAAAATGTTAAATAAATTATATTAAAAATTAAAATAAACATGCAAAAATCAAAAGAAAATAGATCCCCAATTCAAACAATTATCCATATAACTTTTTGTAAAATTATACACTAAATATCTATACAAAAATTTATTTTTAAAATGAAAAAAATGATAAAATAACAAACTAAAATCAGACCATGGATGAATGTTTCACAAAATATATTTTGGAAGAACACATAAATTGTTGATGATAATACACAAGAAGACAATGAAGAATTCAATCCATAGATCGTGAAAATGGATGAAAATAATCAATAATCGATGTTGGAGATCACAAAGAAGGCTTTTAAGTCATCGCGAGTCGACATGCGCCGTCATGGGTTTCGATTTGAAAGATCTAGGAACTTGAGGGTTTTCCAATCACGAAAATTTTTCAATGACTTTCGGCATCATGTTTTACCAAACTCGATGCTAAATATAATCCGTTTATTTTATTTTTGGAATCTTTTTTAAAAACAAATGACGTCGAATATTAGACATATGGTGTCTTTCTTTTCCAAAACTGATGATGAAAACCTTTTCAGAATCAGTTAATGTGAATATCAACACAAAAAATCATCGTATTATAGTTTTGACGTCATTTTTACTAAAATGATAAAACAAAAAACTACTAAAATTTTTTGGTGTCAGTTTTTCAAAAAAAAAACAAAATCCAAAACATTTATGCACATAACATTAGTGTCAATTTATTAAAAATTGATGTAATTAAATTGACATTATATCCCATATTTCATACTAGGGTCATGAATGGATAACTTCTATATAATCCATGTAGGTCACTGATGCTCCGCCTTCACCTACTAACATGTGAAATATATCATTAATAAACCAACCACATCCCTCTTCATACATGTACACCTATACTTACAGTGTAATTCTCATTACATCATTATGACACTAAGATGAACTTCCCAAACTGAGGAATGAAAATCCTCCATCAATTCCTCACGTATCTCTGATGACACCCATACACATCCATTAAAACAAAAGACATAATATGTTCTTATGGTTCACCTAAGAGTATGGTCCTCTCCTGAAACACTCTCTCACAGGACTAGGCCATCAGAGTCCAATAGATGTGTCATTCTCCCCCAATCCTGAAGAGTTGAGGTAACAACTACAGAAGAAAGAAAAGTATACCCCTGTCTGATGTGAACATCCAAATGCATCCCAAGAATTATAACCATAAGTTTCCATTTAGTACTGGCCTCCTGGACATCCTATATTAATGTCCTCTTACTCAATTCCTCAGCCACTACATTTCCCTTCTAAGGAATGTAGTAATGCTCAATGTCAAATAAATTATGGTACTCAACCCACATTTTGTATCTCATATTCAGATCATTCCATGTAAAGATATACTTGAGAATTTTGAGGACAATGAACACCAAAAAATTCTCACCCAAAAGATAATATATCCAGCAGTGTAAATCATGGACAACTGTAGCTATATCCAGGTTGTGCGTCAGATAATTCCTTTCATGTGGCATCATCTACCATGACTCGTACGCAATGATTCCATCCCCTTTCATAGGAACCTCTCCCAGCCCGATACGTGAAGCATCATAGTAAACAGTATAAATATTTCCATGATTTTGTATGATCAGTAATAGTGGTGACATCAACCTCAATTTTAACTCTTGAAAGGCTGAATCACAGAAATATGTCCACAAGTACTTCGTACCCTTCTTACTTAGGCTTGTTAGTGGTGCTTCTAAGCATGAAAACTCCCATATAAAGCCCATGTACTAATAATACAACCCTAGAAAACAATATAACTCTAAGTGGTTCTTCGTCTTATCCTAGTAAACTAATTCCCTCACATTTTATAGGTTTACTGAAACTTATGTCTCTAATATGTCATGACCAAAAAATTGAATTTAGTCCATCTAAAAATGGAATTTTGAGATCCTAGAATATAACCAATGGTCAATCAGTGTCTTCAATACAATCTCACTATTTGTGGCATGTTCATATAGAGTGTGAGAGTACAACAAGTTATCTTCCACGAAAACAACAATAAAGGAATCCATGTAAGGATGGAACACTTGGTTCATTAGTTCCATGAAATCTATGACCACATTTATGAGACTGGACAACATTACCACAAACTTGTAAAGACCATAACTACTCCAAATGGCTATAATATCAATAACTGATGGTATAATGTGAAACTAATGATAACGAGGTCCCGAATAAATCTATGAGAAAAACCAGTATCCTCATAGCTGATCAAAGAGATCACGATTCCTCGACCATGGATATCGGTTATTAACCATCAACTGTTTCAGCTTCCAAAAATCAATGAAATGTCAAAGGGTGCAATCCACCTTCATCACTACAAGGACAGGTGGACCCCTTAGAAAAGTACTTGGTCAGATAAAACCCTTTAGATGTAAATCCTTTAACTGATTCTTCTGCTCATGTAACTCTAGTGAAGCCTTCCTATAAGGAGGAATGGACAACAATTCTTCCACTAGAAAATTCTCTCCAGAGAATTATACCTCACTTTCTAGAAGATAGACATAAAATTTATCAATAAAAACATCCAAAAAATGATCGAAAACTAGATGAAAATCCTTCTTTGATGTCCCTAGGCCATGAAGATACAGACTTACAATCTGGGCTGTATCACCTCTCAACCCATGATGATTAGGTCTACCTATGAATTCCTATAAATCAAATTATCTCTTATGAAGAAACAATATTCTCTCTTGTGATGTCAATCTCACCCTACTGCGATAGCAGTCAAAAACATCCTGGAAGGGTATTAACCAATCCATTATGAGAATGACATCATTTCTCATCATCTCAATAACATAAAGGTTCCCTAAGAAGAGAAACCGACCATACTCTAGAAAGAACTCCTTGAACTAATGTACACTATCCATTATAATCCCCCACGGATTTTACTAATCATGATATCAACACAGGTAAGGATGTTGAGCCCAAATATCTCCATAATTTGCACAAATATAATGAAATGGGAATCCCCTGTATAAAAAATAAGAGAATCTAAAACTGAGAAAACCAAAATAGTACCTCTAACCATAGAGGATCTGGGATCATTCTCCAACTATATCAGCTCCATCACAAAAGCATGAACTGTATCGTGGCCCTGTGAAGCTGTCTGATATCCTTTTGATGATCCACTCTACGACTATCAAAAACCGTGTGTCTAACAACTATGGACATGACAACCACCTCGATCGGAATGTCCTAAATAACTCTAGAACCCAGTTTTATGTGGAAATAGTGGTCATATGATATTATGAGTCTAAACATATCCTCTCTCACAAGATTCTTGAAGGAGGGTGTTGTAAAAACACTGATGATGTCCCATTTGTCACGAGATCAGCACTCAACTGGGTCTCTTGGGCACCAAGATTTCTTATGTATGGCCTTTTCCCGTTGGTATCACACCACCTGACTACATGATGGAAAATCCCACTTACTCCTATCTCCACGCATAGACTTCCTGTGGTACATCATGCTCTCAGCTAAAAAATTACCAACCTTGGATGTTGAACTACCTTATCCCACAACTCTATAATCCCTTTGGTTATGCTTGGCGATCTGCACCTGGTTGAAAATAGAATATATGGAATTCAACATTAATATTTTCACCTGGGAATGTATGTTGTTATTGAGAAAATACTCAAAATTCCTTATAATAAATAACTCATCAACCTCTAGAATGTGTGTAGTGCACCACGTCTCAATAAAGCGAGAAGAATAATCCAATACATAGGGAAAACATTCTCCAAACTTAAGAATACTTGGGATCAATCATCCCTCAAAGCCTCTGGGTAGAATTAGTCATAGAATGTCCATTAGAACTCATCACAACACATAAATCACAAGCATCCAGCCTGTTATATCACATCACACCATTTCATGGAGGAATATCATAGAATGTATATAGCAAGCCTCACCCTCCTCTCTGGAGGTTTCTCGAGATACTAGAAGACAGTAAAATTGTCTTCAAAAATTTTTTATTCATCCTGACATCCTCCACACCCTTTGAAAGTGGGAGGATGTTTCTTCTTAAAATCCCAATTCAACTCTTCCATAGATTAGTCAAGATGTGGTTCTCCCTTGATTGTTTGTATCATCCTCATGATGCCTCCTCAGAACTATGCATCTGCACTTGTGTATAGTATAACCGGTAGTGATATGACGAGCATAAAAAGAGGATCAACTAGTAGTCCATGATCTACCATTTTCAATGTTAGATAGTTTCCCTGTATCTGGTGTAAAATCGAAGGACATCTCAGTGGATTGGTTATACAAGTTCAATCACACATCTAATTTTACGATTATATGGGATTGAAACCTATAAGTGCCAAAAAGGAGTTGGAGAATAATACAATGGTGTTTAACAAAACAAGGGTACGTGGCATGTATAACATCTACATGGTGTGTTGCTTTAATCATTTAACATGGTGTGTTCCACTACAAAACATGGTCGTATAACACTCATTCACACGGGGTGTTCTATTTAAGACATGACGTTTACTTGATTCATTACCTCATACCTGATTTACTCTACATGTATAAACATATAGTTCCATCCTGGGTAACACTACATGGCATGTTCACCCTAGACACGACATGTACACCTTATGTTATAACCTCATCTATCGTTAGTCAGACGGTTGGAGACACAATCAACTCTACATGGCATGAAATAACAGAACACAATGTGTACAACCAAAGCTTCATCCACCTATGACATTGGTCACATTGATGGATATGAAGCTCTTACAACACGTCGTTTACTCCATGTACACGACTTGTGTCACTAAACATTTTCCAACCTCGTGTCTTGACCACACAGTCAGTCACATGGTATGGACTACACGGTGTGTACATACATTACATGGGGTGTACTTAAGAAAAAAAATTCTCTTCCAGTATAGAAGGAAACATGTTGTGTATGTTTTGATATTCCAGATAGTAAGCCTTAGAAAATACATTGGAACCCCATAAAACAATAAAACACGAACTATGGTGCCAAATATAGATCTGTGGGGGCCCATACTCCCTACAATTCAATCTTGGAATCATTTTCATTTCATATCTAACAGGATTCAGTTAAAATTCAATATGGTCCACCAATTTCCGATCCAGGAGGTCCCATAAAACCTCAGGGACCAATGTTGGAACATATTTAAATGAATCATTAGATTATCCAATACCCTATCAAAATAGCATGTATTCTATCACAATATCTATGAAAATAACATGAAATCCGTAATTCACCATTAATGTAATAACTAGAATGAAGGACATGAGATACCCATCAAGAGACTATACAATTCATGAGATGGAATTCCCTCATCTCAATGGGTTTCAATAGAATATAACCTCAGTGATATAAAATCATAACAGCACAAAACATTTGTATCACACAATTATGAATTCAAATCAACTGTAACATTTGAAAACCCATACAAAATTGCAATATTCGAGGTATATTGTCTCTTCTAAATACACAGGATAGATGTTCTCTTGAATAGATTATTAACAAATAAGTATTCTAGAATATCGAGGACTATAGTATCCAAATAGTATGATAATTAAGAAAAAAATATCCTCTGATACCACTTTGTAACGTCCCGGTTCAGAGTTCCATCCAAAGGTGCCCCAATCCCAATTGGCCACATTTCCTCAATCACATTTCCCCGAATTCCAGAGGTTTCCTACTAGAATCGAGGGTCTTGGGTGTGATAGTGGGGAATTATTCAATCAACAGACGTGTATGAACAATTTTATAACTAATAATAAATAGAATGAACATACACCAAGTAATCAACATAAGACTAAAAGTATGTAAACAACCGGACAACATATATAAATGATGCATGTCACTTATGTCTAGGAAAATATCCAAACAAGTCATAATTCTAGAAATATTGTACTAAACCAATTTAAGAAATAAAAAAAACTCTACCATAATCAGATGTTACAGCTTGGTTTCATGAACTCCAGCACTACAATAATCACGTTCTCGATGACGAACTCTGCTACACCTTTTCAGATAATATAATTATATTGGATCTAAAAGCATGACCCAAATTGGGGGTGAGACTTGTATATGTAAGAAACCTACATAATATCTATGCATAGCAGTCAGTGAGTATTTATATAACGTAATAATGGAAAAGAGGCAATGAAAGTAAGAGTTCATAAAAGTGACCAAATCCTACAGTTTAAATATACATTAATTTTCATTTTACATTCATCCTTAAATCATGTAAGTATCATAGAAAGGAATCTCATAAGTCTACCTAATATGACCAAATCCATGCTTCTTATTTGTCTTGGAAGAATCATCACAACATTCAATATTTAGATTAAACCTATGGGAACCTCACATAGTCTGAGCCCTGGGGCTAAATAATGCAGTAAAGGAAAATACACTTTGAGGAAGAGCTCACCATCGTTTCCCCATGTGGTCATTCCATAATAAATGCATACTCTTTGGGGAATCACTCAATTTCCATTCCCCCTTTGGTATTTCTAGTAAACTATAGACACTCCGAGGGAGTACTCACCTTCAATCCCCCCTATGGTCTAATAGTGTGAAATATAACAGACACTTTGAGGAAGCACTCAACATTAATTCCCCCTACTATTTAACTAATCTTGTTTTTAAAAACATTGGGTAATTAAATATTTCATAAATTATATCATGCATCCCAAAGTAATCTCAATTACTCTGTCGATAAACAATTACAATGCATATTACAAGAATTTATCATGTAGCAAAAGGCATGCAGTTCCATCCTATTATGAAATGCAAGGAATCAAGGTCTGCCTCATGGGAAACCTGGTCTAAACAGCCATAAACATTCAAAAAAGAAACATAATACAATGGGTGTTCATTAATCATGAAATTTCACGTAATATTACATTAAAAACCCATAATCCCACAATCAATCTAAGGCAAGTAAAATTGTGTTTACTTTTCTTAACCCGAAATACCCGATTCATGAGTAATCGATACTTTGGAAAATAATGCTCAAATACAAACTATGAAAGGAATCAAACCTCCTACCATGATTATGATTGATGAACAATATTGAATGTAGGCCCTTGAATCAGCCTATAATGAATTACACCTACAAAACCTAAAAAATGATCAACGTTGAATTACACAAGAGAGAGAAGAAATCAGGAGTTGAGATTCAAAAAGAAGGAAGGAATCAGAAGGGGGATTCCAACATAACCTCTCGAGTTCGAATCAGACCTCGGAAGGAGAAACAGAGGATATGAGAATATTCTTCTATCTCAGTCGCTCTCAGATGAACCATGGCCAGAAGAAGATGAATATGGAGATTAGACGTGACCCCCATCTATTTAATCAGAAAAAGTACATGATGTGTTAAATTAATGAGCACACCATGTACATAACTCATCCAAACCCCGCATTATGTGGTCTATAAGTCACCTCACATGTTCATGTGTCTACCATTAGGTGGCATGTGCATGACCACCTGCGACAACCTTGTACATTGCGTGTACTTCTAAAATTTCCAAAACTCCACTTTTTCCAAAAAACAACTGAAAAAAAGATCCACACCTGAAATGAAGACATATGATCTTACATTAAGATTATTATCTAATTGTTTCACCTATCATGTTTGGATATATGATGAACTTTCATGGTAATCCTTTTTTTGGTTCCATGCTATGAATCATGATCATACTTTTTATTATTTCATATTATTTTTTCCATTAATCATGTAATATCATCCATGATATTTTCCCTCAATTTTTAATAACTAATAGCATATCCTCTATTACCCATTGATATCTTTTTTTTATTGATAATTTTACCTCACTCAATTTTTATGTTTCTCATTTATATAGGTAATGAAAAATAATATTTTGAATATTATGTCAATAATAAAAAAAATTAGTGGATGGTTTATTTATGGAATGTATGAATTGATAGAAAATAATATTTTTATGCATATAAAATCCAATGAATTAAGAATTAATGATAAAAAATAACATATAAAAGAATGTTTTGAATAAATGCACTAATTAACACTGAATTATTAATACTGACTATTAATGATTAATAAATAAGAAAAATAATACATGGTTAATGTTATGTAAAATAAATATATATTAGGTCTTTATAGAGATTAATAATTAATATACATTGATTTTATATTCTTATATAGAATAATTTTGTAAGTATAAATCCAAAATATGGGGACTTCATTACTAATTAAAGATGAAAATATATATTTAGTAGAGGGCATATGTGAGTGGTTTCAAAATCCACCACTATATGTATATATTTTTAATTCCTATCATATTTTCAAATTTTTATATTAAAATCATCCAAAAAATATTATCCACTAAGGGTTTTAATTAATACAATCATTAAATGTTTTTACAAATCCTTTCATTTTTATTCCCTCATAACATTGATCCTGATCCCACAAACATATGTCCATGAATCTTCCTCCTACACTGACCTCCAATATAATGTCTCATCTCTATAATTTTAATCCACCATGAAATTACTGTGCTCCACTATTTTTTCCTTCCAATTTTTCATTAATCACGATCACCTGATCCCCAGTCATTCATGGATGCTTATTTTGTCTCATAAGTCTCATCCTCCACTTAGGTGATATTTACACATTATATTATTTTTCTATTAACATCAAAATATGAGTTATCAAATTTATACCATCCATTTTTAATTATTTATATATTATTTGTGATGTTTTTAGGGGCCATTAAATTTAAAAGTTCTCAATATAGTTAAAATTCATGGGAAATCCATATAAATGAAGACAAATAGTTTATTTCATGACCCGTCCTCAGGGCCCGTGTCGTGACTACCCCAAGCTTGCCTACAATAGGCAAGGGGCTGGAGAATATCACCAAAGGCGTAAATGCCGATAAAATGGAAGGAATTACCTTTATAAAGAGAACAAAAACCATAGAGTATGAAAACTAAATCAAACACTTTGTAAACTGTATACACAAGTAAGTGCGAGATAGTAAATGCGCTAGTATACAAACCCAACTGAAAGTGCACTACAACTGAAATGTAATGTACAACAATTGAAAGACAATGCATCGACCACCAGAAAGTCCTCTACGAACTCCCACTAGATGGGTGAGTACAGTCAGTCTTGTCGGCTCCTCGAGTCCAACCGTCCTCTCCTTGTACATCCCACCTGATAGACCACATCCGGGTACCATCCTGCTCCTCAAGCGTCAACCACGATCAGCGTTGTCCATCGTCTGCAACCAACACAATGTAGTGCAGTAGAAACCCATACAGGGGTGAGTATACGATACTCTGTAGGGACCCCGAGACCCCCGAAGGTCTCCCAGAATACACAAAGGATAAACCAAAAAGAAAAGATACAATCAAAAAGTATCATCCAACACTACTTAGGTATATGCGTATACATATACCTAAGTCATCAATTCCAATTCATCTCCAACTCACGAGCTCAAGTACAACCCAGTCCACAGATGAAAGTTTATCTCAATCCACGCCGGAAAGTACAACTCAATCGACACACGAAAGCATTACTCAATCTACACAGGATATCACGTCAATCACATCGAAGATAAGGATTAAAAGTAAAGACTCATCTCACACAGGTATGCTATTCACCAAGAGGGGTGGAGATGATTGATGTAGCCTCTGAATCATCTCCCCTACCGAACCCACGTAGGATCCATGTACAGATGTCATCGCTTCTGAACCCACAGTGGGTCCAAGAATAGTAACTTTCACGGCCGAACCCACGTAGGATCCAAGTACAGGCGTCATCGCTGCCGAACACATGGAGTATCCAAGTAAAGTCGTCCTCGCTGCCAAACCCACATTGGATCCAAGTACATCTGTCATCGTCGTTGTAGTCACAGTCAGCTATAGGGTTCCCGCACACAGCACGCTCGTTCTGGGAGGGTCCTCTCCATGAGCCAGGGGGTCGATACATCAACTATCCCGAAGTCCAGAGTTGAGGTATCGCAATGTTCCGTCTCGTTAATAAGAACTCAACGTGACAGACGGCGCGTCAATCGTACGACCGGTTTGAGAGTAATTGGCTTTTTTGTTCTAGGGGCCCGGTTAGTTTTGAAGCTAAAACCAACCGGACCGTACTCCAGCTACTTCCAAACCTCGAGTGGAGTAATCCAAAAGAACCGTCCTGATAAGAGAAATCCAACAATGTCGATGACACATCAATCGGATATCCAGAACTGACGTTATAAACGTTTTCGCTCTGAGGGCCCGATTGGTTTCATGTTCGAACCAAACCGGCCATACCCAAGGTTCTCCGAAATCATGAGTGTAATATAACGAAATGACTGTATCGATCGATGGATCCCAACGCAATAGAAGGTTCTTTGATCGGAGGTCCGTAGCCCATGTTATGGGCGTTTGAACGGATTTATCCAGAAGTAGGCGTTTGGGCCCGGTCCGACCCGGCCCAATACCCCCTGGGTCGGCCCGAACGGGGTCGACCCGTCCCGGGTCTGGGTCCGGCCCCGCCAGCACGTCCTGGCCTGACGCTGGGGTCCGGCTCAGCATGGGCTGCCCGGCCCAGCGCGGGCGGCCCGACCCGGCGTGGCTGGTCCAGCCGAGTGCGGGCGCCCGCAGGCTGAGCAGACGTGGAAGGGGGGAGGGTGTCGCCCCCTTTGAACTGACGGGCGGACCCGCAGGGTCCGCCCTTGATGGATTCCAGGGTTTTCAAACCCCCGGACTTCTTGGGAACTTCTGACCATTTTGGCTGGCCAGTTACGCCATGCGGGTCCCACGGGGGGTCCCGCCTCCTCGATTGTCGGGGGCAGGCTTGGCTAGCCGCCTCCTCCTGCTCCGCCGCAACCAAAGGTTGTGGCTCTTCCCCATCCGGCGCGGCATGATGCCGCCGCACCCCTCTGCCACGGTCTGCCCCTGCTGCGGCTTTCCATGATGCTCTTATGTGGTGTGACGGCTCCGCGCCCCTCCGCTACGGCCCCATCTTGGTCGCGGCTTCCTTCGGCTTCACTTGCACGGCGCGCCGGCGCCACGCTCCTTCACTACGGCACGATATGGCTGCGGTTTCCCACAGTCCCACGCAGTGTCGTTGCACCGTGCCACCTCCGTTCCAAACCACTACAGTGATCAACAAAAAAGGGGAGGAGGATCGATGGTGTTTTTACGGTCCAACCTCTTCTCGTTAAATTGATAACAGGTGGCGAATTATTAACAATGAAAATCAAAAGAATACTTGAATGAGGATACAAACCCTACCTCAGAGTAATTCGCGGAAGCTTGTGTCGCAGAAGACGGTATCATGGGGTGAGGCTCAGTATACATCGACGTAGTAGGTCCGATGAAGGAGTGGTGTCTCCCTTACATTGACGTGGGAAGAAGATGGAACGACATGACGATGTTCTTCGTCGAAGTAGAGATGTTCTTCACCGGGAAGATGGAGTTCTTCGATGAAATGAACTCTCCCTCTCTCAAATATTCACACAGCAAAAACAACCAAAATAAAATAAGGTCTTTTCCATATTTTATTTACTTTTCCAACAATTCAAAACATCAAAGGTTCAAAATTGATTTCACCACATTTAATTAATCTAATGTTGTCATAATAAATGGAGTTTTAAGTTCACATCATTAATGTGGAAGAGGGGTATCCACAACATTTAATACAAGGGAGTTTTAGAGGGGTTATGGAATTTGAAGGGGTGGGGCTTGTGTGGGACCCACCTCACTAATATCCTAACAAGAGTCGTGTGGGTCCCACCCCAACTACCACAAATGGCGTTTAACCACTTATAAGTGAAATAAAATTGTAACATAATTTTATTTAACTTAATACTTAATCCACAATTTTTAACAACTCCTTCCGAGTAAATGCAACTCTAGAGAAGGTATTCTTAAGAAATTAATGGTTCTAAGGATTCATCGGTGCCCACAGATTTCGATTCCGAGCACCGATTCAAAAGTTAAAAAAATCTGCTCGTTCGTTCACTAAACGTACCCGAGCTAAACTTCAGAAATTGATTCCGGGAACACTGGGCCTCAGAATCAGGTGCCGTCAGAAACTGTGTACTCATAAAATCCCAATGGTTAAAATAAAAAAAATCTTTGAAATTTATGGGTCATTACATTACTCCCACCTCAGGGCTTTATGTCCCCGTAAAAATATATCACAATCTAGGGGAACAAATGAGGGTACTAAGCTCACATCTGAGCCTCCCGCTCCCATGTGCACTCCTGGAGGTTCCACTGCTTCCACCTGATGCACACTAGAGTAATCGACCAACCACGTAGGACCCGCTCCTGTGGATCCTCTATCTCCACTGGGACATCCCTAAAAGTCTCCCCGTCATTGATGTTTAGCTCCCCATGGATGATGATATGGGTCGAGTCATGCATGTATCTCCTCAGCTGAGAAACATAGAAGAGGTTGTGAACCCAGTGAAACGTAGGTGGTAGAGCTAGCTGATAATCCACCTCTGTTATCCTACTAAGAACCTAGAATGGTCCTATGAAGCACGAAAATAACTTTCCGCCCTGACCAAATCTCCTTAATCCACGTCAAGGTGAGACCTTCAAGAAAATGTTGTCGCCATCCTCAAACTCTAGTGGTCTCCGCTTCTTGTCAGCATAAGACTTCTGTCAGCTCTGAGCTATCGTCATTTGCTCTTGGATGACATGGACCTTCCTTGTCATGGCCTAGACCATCTCTGGTCCCACAAGTGCTGACTCCCCATGTTTTGTCTAGCACATAGTTGATCTAAAAGGTCGGTCGTACAATGCCTCGTATGGTGCCATCCTGTTGGTGGAGAGGTAGCTATTGTTGTATGAAAACTCCACCAAATGTAGGTGATCCTCCCAGCTGTGACCAATGTCGAGAACACATGGACAAAGCATGTCCTCGAGAGTCTGAATAGTCCTCTCCATTTGGCCATCTGTCTGAGGGTGAAAGGTAGTGCTCAGACGTAGCTGCGTCCCAAATTCCTATGACAACCCCTTCCAAAGCCGGGAAGTAAAACCAACATATCTATCAAATACGATAGATGATGGAACACCATGAAGTTATAAGATCTCTTGAATGTAGAGGTGTCCCAAGCTCTACACTATGCCCTACTCTCTGATAGGTAAAATGTGGGCCGACTTGCTGAGTCGTTCAACAATCACCCAAATGGAGTCATGTCCTCTAGAAGTACGTGAAATTCCAGTCACGAAATCCATAGATATCCTGTCCCAGTTCCACTCTGGGACCTCCAAGGGTTGATCCAACTCTATTGGTACCTGATGCAATGCCTTCACATGCTGACAGGTGAGGCATCGTGGAACGAACTTTGCCACAACCTTCTTCATACCTGGCCACCAGTGCTGTCGTTTGAGATCCTAGTACATATTCGCTACCCCTGGATGTACCGCCAAAGGGGAAGTGTGAAACTCTCTCAGAACCTCCTCCTGTAGTGCAGCCGGTACCATGGTATGTCCTCTGAAAAGGATGACATGCTCTCCTACTACAGAAAATACATCAGGTGCCTATCCTGTGGAAATATTTACACGCCGCGTCTCACAGTCAACGCCCCCACGCTCTGCCTCTCTGACCCACTAAAGTAGTGGAGGAGTGACTGTGACTGACTGTATAAAGGCTGCTCAATCTCTATCCACAAAGGATATCTGCAAAGCAGCTAACATCTATGTAACCTCTCCAAGTCACTGATTGCCCATCCTCCTGCATTAGGACACACCCGGGTCTGGTCCCTGATGCATCACAGTAGACTACGCACCCTACTCCCTCCTCTGGTAGCCCCAAGATGGGTGCACTAGTCAATCTCTATCTCAAGTCCTAGAAGATCAGATGACATCTATCCGACCACACGTAGGGTTTCCCCTACTTCGTCAAAGCTGAATGTGGTGCTGCAACTCTGGAGAAGTCTGGCACAAACCTATGATAGTACCCAGCCAGACCTAGGAATCTACGCACCTCCATCACGCTCCTGGGTGGCTCCCAAGCTAGCATTGCCACAATCATCAAAGGATCCACCACTAATCCTTCCTCAGAGATGAAATTCACAAATAAGTGGAACTCACTTATCCAGAACTGACACTTCGAGAGCTTACCAAAAAGATGGTGCTCTTGGAGTGTATCTAGTACAACCCCCAAGTGGTAGGTGTGCTTCTCCTCAGTAGTCGAGTATATCAATATGTCGTCGATGAAGACTAGGACAAATAGATCAAGGTATGGCTAGAAGATCTTGTTCATGAGACTCATGAACACTTATGGAGCATTTTTTATGCCGAAAGACAAAACTAAGTGCTCATAGTGTTCATAATGACATCTCAAGGCCGTCTTCTGCACATCCTTGTCTCGAACTCGGAGCTGATGATAGCCTGACCTGAGGTCTATCTTCGAGAACGACCGTTCTCCCTTGAGCTGATCAAAGAGTTATTCAATCCTCATAAGAGGATACTTGTTCTTCATGGTCACCTAGTTCAAGAAATGGTAATCGACACATAGTCGCATGCTCCCGTCCGCCTTCTTGGCGAAGAAAATCGGGGAAGCCCAGGGTGAAACACTAGGTCAAATGAATCACTTTCCCTGCAAGTCCTCCAGCAGTACTTGTAGCTCACGAGCTCAGCAAGAGCCATCTGATATGCTGGTATAGATATCAGTGATGTCCCGGGGTATAGGTCGATGTATAATTCTACCTCTTTGTGAGGTGGTAGTCCTGTAACGTTGTCAGAAAAAACATCTTCATACTGATCCACCACAATAGGAAAAATCGGACTCCATACGTCCACTGCCCCTAGAATGTGGCTATACAACTGATGAGTGATCAGTTATCCTCTCCTATGCGTGAGTCCAACCTATGCTGCAAAGGCTCCCTTTTCGTCGGTGAAGGTGAACCTGCTTCTATTGGGGCGGACAGACCGCACCTTGCGCCTAAAATAGTCGATCTGAGCATATACCGCAGATAACAAATCCATGCTCATGATGACATCGTAAGGACTTGACGCCGCTACAATGAGATCCCAGCCAAAGCTGTCGCCTCCTAGAGTAAGCTCACACTGTTGGAACTAGTGTGTAATCATCAAGTCTGCTCCCGAAGGAATCTCTAGCCATCCAGATCGTGCCAACGACTCCGTCAGAATCCCCGAGCACCGATCAAGGGAAGTGAAAATGAAAGAATGACTCGATCATGTGCCTATAATAACTTTAGCAAGGGTGGAGTAGACACAGATAGTACCTCGAATCATCTCAGGTGCGCCGTGGTCGTATGCCTCCACTGCCTGAAGCTAGGCCATCCTCTGTCCGCCAGCTCCCTGTGGTCAGGGTGGACCTCCTGGTGGTGGTGGTGGTAGATCCTCAAAACGTCTTCCACCACATGCCACTCAGCCAGCTCCTCTACCTCGTCCACCTGCTCCCTGCGGACCGCCACGATCAAACCTCTACCTCTGATTGGGCAGTCCCTCAACCGTCTGCTACTCTTCTACATGGCGGGTCAGGAAGTCATGGGCCATGTGGCCCTGCCAACTGCAAGCATAGCACTGTCTGCCTCTCTTATGACTGGCTCTACTGCATGCGCCCGGCACCTCCGAGCCAGTATCCTGAGGTTGTCCGCCTGATGGTCCAGTCCTCTTGGACCCCTATGACATCTGTTGACTTCCAGCTGCAGAAGACTCTACTACGTGCCGCCCTGCGGTAAGTCTCGCTACTGGTGTAGGCTCTACAAGAAATCTCTCTACAAGAATGGATTTCTCCAGTAATCCTGCCTGCGTTGGTATGATGAGAGAGATCATCAAAGCCTTGATGTCATGCCTCAATCCCTGCTTGAAGGTCCGGGCCTGGAAGAATGGGTCCCATACCATGTCCGTGGAGTAGCGTGAGAGATCAGTAAACCTCTCAGAGTACTGGGCCACAGTCATGATGCCCTGCTGCAGCTGTAGTAGTTCCTAGATGCGCACCGCACAGATGGTGGCTGGAATGATCTCCGAGCGGAAGAGGATCTCGAAGTATGTCCAAATAAGTGATGCCTCATCGTGCACCTGAGGCATCATGCTCCACCATCTACCTGCTTCCGCGTGAAGGAGACTTGCAACAGGGATCACCATGAGGTCAGCTGGTGTCCCTACTAATCGTAAATCTCGAACAACAGCCTCCATCCAATCCTCGGCTGCCTTAGGGTCCGTCTCTCCGCGGAACCTGGGTAGTCTCTGACATTGAAACTCGTGCAGTTCACTAAGGCAACATGCACTCTAAGTGGCTGGGGCTGGTGGCATCGATGGCTCAGCGGGTAGGGGTACCGCCGATGCCTTTGCTGTAATGGGGCCCTGCACCGAGGCCTCATCGCTCGGTGGGCTGCCATGTCATAGAACGCTCGGTACCCTAGCTGGCTACCATCGTGGGGAAATACTGAAAAGAAAAAGGTGTGCCACATTTAATACAATATACCTGGTGAGCTGATACAAATAATCAGAATGAAAAATTGGAACACACATTCAATCAATGTTTTCATGCACTGAGTCCGAAATTAGAAGTCAGGTTCCTGGTGTATGGATACGTCGGCCACCGCACAAACACTGGACTCCCTGGACTGATAACCACACTCAAATACCCTTAACACTATTGCTTCACATAGAAAAAGATCAGAGTCCTGAGTTCTGCAATAGAACTGAACTCCCTTGATTCCAATTTTTCACGACTCGTCCTCTGGGCCCGTTTTTTGACTACCCCAAGCCCTCCTCCCATAGGCCGGGTGTTGGCGAGTAGCACTAATGGCGTAAATCCCAGTAAAAGGGAAGGGATTACCTTTATAAAGAAAACAAACACCATAGAGTACGAAAACTGATGTAAACACTATGTAAACCGTATACACAAGTAAGTGCTAGAAAGTAAATGAGCATGTATACAAACCCAACTGAAAGTGCAGTACAACTGAAAAGTAAAGTACAACAACTGAAAGGAAAAGAAGAAACCACCAGGATGTCCTCTAGGAACTCCCACCTGAAGGGTGAGTACAGTCAGTCTCGTTGGCTCCTCGAGTCCGACCGTCCTCTCCGTGTACGTCCCACCTGATAGACCACCTCTGGGTACCATCCCACTCCTCAAGCCTCAACCATGATAAGCGTTGTCTGTCGTCTGCAACCAACAAAATTTAGTGTAGGCGAAGCCTGTGTTGGGGTGAGTATACGATACTTATTAGGGACCCCAAGACCCCCGAAGGTTTCCCAGAATCCACAAAGGATAACCCAAAAAGAAAAGATACAATCCTTAAGTATCATCCAACACAACTTAGGTATATGCCCATACATATACCTAAGCCATCAATTCCAGTTCTGCTCCAACTAACGAGCTCAAGTACTACCCAGTCCATACAGGAATGAATAAATCAATCCACATAGGAATGTAAGACTAAATCCACACAGGAAAGAATAACTCAATCCACACTGGATATCAAGGCAGTCACATCAAAGATAATGATTGAAAGTCAAGACTCAGCTCACACAGGAATACTATTCACGAAGATGGGTGGAGATGATTGATGTAGCCTCTGACTCATCTCCTCTGCCGAACCCACGTAGGATCCAAGTACATATGCTGTTGCTGCGGAACCCGCATAGGATCCAAGTATAGTAACTGTCGTTGCCGAACCCAAATAGGATCCATGTACAGCCGTCATCACAGCCAAATCCACAGAGGATCCATGTACAGTCGTCCTCACTTTCGAACCCACGTAGGATCCAAGTACAACCGTCATCATCCTCACAGTCACAACGAGCTCTAGAGTTTCCGCACATAGAACGCTCATTTCAGGTGGGTCCACTCCACGAGCCAAGGGGGGGTCGATACATCAACCGTCACAAAGTCCATAGTTGATGTATCTCAAAGTTCCATCTCATCAATAGGAACTCAACACGACATACGACGCGTCAATCAGACGCCCATATTGAGAGTTATTGGCTTTTTCATTTCACGGGCCCGGTTGGTTTTTAAGCTAAAACAAACCCGACCGTACTCTAGCTACGTCCAAACCTCGAGAGGTGTAATCCAAATGAACCATCTCACAAAGATGAATCCAACAAAGTTGACGACATGTCAATCAGATGTCCGGAACTCAAGTTATAAATGTTTTCGCTCTGAGGGCCCGGTTGGTTTCGTGTTCGAACCAACTCGGCCATACACAAAGTTCTCTGAAACCATGATTTTAATATACCGAAACGAACATATAGATCCAAGGATCCCAATGCAACTAACCGTGAATCGATCGGAGGTTCGTAGCCCATGTTATGGGCTTTTGAATGGATCTTCCCAGATGTAGGGGGTTTGGGCCCGGTCCGACCCGACCCAATACCCCCTGGGTCGGCCCAACCCGGGTCCGGGTCAGGCCCAGTTGGGCATGGCTCGGCCTAGCTAGCACTGGTCTAGCCTAGCTGGCGCGAGGGTCTGGCTCAGCACGGGTGGCCCGGCCCGATGCGGACGGCCCGACCAGGCGCGGGCGGCCCGTCCTGGTGGGGGTGGCCCGGCTCGGAAAAGCCGGCCTGGCCCGGTGCGGGCGCCCGTGCGCTGAGCGGACGTGGAAGGGGGGAGGGAGCCGCCCCCTTGGAACCGAACGTCGGACCCGTGGGGTCCACCCATGATGGTTGCCGGGGGTTTCAAACCCCCCGACCTTCTTGGGAACGGCCGACAGGTTGCGCCATGCGGGACCAGCGGGGGGTCCCGCCTCCTTGTTTGTCGGCGGCCGGCTTGGCTAGCCGCCTCGTGATGCTCTGCCATGGCCAAAGGCTGCAGCTCTTCCCTATCCATCACAGCGCGACGGCCCTGCGCCCCTCGGCTGCGACCCTCCATTGTGCTCTGGCACGGCTCGCGGCGCCGCACCACTCTGTCGTGGCTCGCCCTTGGCCGCAGCTTCCTTCGGCTTCACCGGCACGACGCAACGACGCCGCACTCAAAGTAATACATGAATGATGATACAACCCCTACTTCAAAGTAATTCGCGGAAGCTTGCATCCTGGAAGACGGCGTCGCGGGGTGAGGCTCCATATACGTTGACGGTGTACGTCCGATGATGGAGCGGTGTCTACATTACATTGATGCGGGAAGAAAAAGGAACGGCGTGACATCGTTCTTCATCGAAGTAGAGATTTTCTTCACTGGGAAGATGAAGTTCTTCAAAGTAGAGAATTCTCCCTCTCTCAAATATTCACACAACAAAAAAACCAAAATAAAATAAGGCCCTTGCCAATTTTTTTTACATTGCCAACAATTCAAAACATCAAAGGATCCAAATTTAATTCACCTCATTTAAGTAATCTTATGTTGTCATAATAAATTGAGTGCAATGTTGGCATCATTAATGTGGATGAGGGGTATCCACAACATTTAATACAAAGGAGGTTTAGAGTGGTTAAGGAATTTGAATGGGTGGGGCTCATGTGGGCCCCACCTCATTAATACCCTAACAAGAGTCGTGTGGGTCCCACCCTAACTCCTACACATGGGGTTTAACCACTTATAATTGAAATAAAATTGTAACACAATTTTATTTCACTTAATACTTAATCCAAAATTTTTAACAACTCTTCCTGAGTAAACACAACTCTAGAGAAGGTCTTCTTAAGCAATTACCGACGCTGCGGTTTAATCGGTGCACTCAAATTTCGATTCTGAGCACCGGTTCAAAAGTTAGAAAACACTGTTTGTTTGTCCACTGAATATACCCGAGCTAAACTTTGGAAATTGATTTCGGGCACACCGGGCCTCAGAATCAGGTGCCGTCAGAAACTGTGTACTCGTAAAATCCCAATGAAAAATATAAAAAAGAATTTCCTTGAAATTTACCGTACTTTACAGTTTACTTTGGTTGAGTCTGATTGGAGATGGTAAATCATTAAAATAGTATATTACAATACATAAATTTATAGTGAAAAATAAAATATTTTTTAGGTTTATACAATTCAATAAAATCATGATTTATTTATATATTATGTATTTTTTTGTTTTCCAAATTAATGGACTTGTAAATTAGTTAATGATTTGTATGTTTTACCAGAATATAATTATTTATGTGGCCTTGGATAGCTTGGAACTACCCATGTTGATGCGTGTTTATCTTTATATCCTTAATGGTGTCTTTTGGATAATTTTACTTACTTATCATGGTATTGGATGTGGAAATACTTTAGTGGTTTCTTATTATTAATTTAGGGAAAACAATTAGTTTCACAATAGATTTAAATTTGTAACACTTGGGTGAGGAGGATTATTTTGTACGTCATGGGAATATATAATTTTTTAATCATTGTGTTGTGATATGTGAATTACTTTTGGATGTAGGTCATATTTTAGGTTTTATAATAATAACCAGATTTGTGATTTAGTGTGTGTATGGACTTCATTAGTAAATTAGATTGTTTATTTTAATTTCATGTGGTACCACCATAAAAACTATATTTATATTAATTTCACTAATAACGAAATAAATTTTTTCAATATGGGTATATCAATTTGAAATTTTTTTATCCAAAATGATATTCTCATTAAAAAAATTTTAGTATAAATAATATCAGAAAGTGTTGTTATTATTATTGATAAAATAGTTGTTTTGAAATTATAATATAACCAATAAAATAGATGTTATAATCAATATTTTTACCAACATATTCATACTATAGATTTATTGATCGATACAATAATTTCATGAATTTATCATTATATTGGTAATATAATATTATTTTTTATGATAATAAATACCAAAAATTAATATCTATATTTAAAATAGTTTTTAAATGAAATATAATGTGTTGGTTTTCTAAAATTTTTTACTATAATTTTATATTATATAATTTAATTTTTTTTATATGATATAGTTATTACATTTACTGTATAATAGTTATGTAATTTTCTTATATGAGTCTCCCAAGAACTGAAACATTTTTTTAAATGACATGTTCTAATAAAACATGTAAATAATTGATCATTTTTAATTGCTTCTCAATAATAAATTCATCGATAAATAAAAAAGCACATTAAACAGGTAAATATATAATGAATACGTAAAAAAATAGAACAATAGTAAATGATCATTTGAAAAGATCCTTTACGAGTCTTTAGTGAATTAAATTTGGGCCCCTAGCCTTGGAACACCATTAACAAGAATCTGAACCACTAGATCTATCCATGCAAACACCATAGCTTTAGGAAATCATTAAATGGACAAGATATTAATTAATATTAAATAATAAAAAACATATATGTATCTCGAAACTAGAAACTATTTTAAATAGACCTCCATAATCAAATATCAACAATAATAATTCCATTAACTATAGATAATCAAATTAATATTAAGCCATTATCTTTAAAATAGTGAACAATATCAACTAAAACATTATTGAACATCAAATAGGAATGCATCTTGAGAACAAGAATCCTTGGACCTAACTATTTTGGAATTATCATACATCATAGATCATCACTTTATAGAATAATTGATTCATTACAGTAGAACCATCCTTCATTAGATCATCATTAAGATGTGAAACCGATAAATCACCATTGTAATTATGCTTGAAAAATCAAGATATTATATCTAACACAGACCCCTATAGTGATATATTACTAAATAGATACAAGTGAAATCACTAGAATTTTTTTAATTTATCACCACTCAAAAATAATATCACTTCCACACAAATTTATAGTAAATGAATAATAAAAAACATGTATTACAAGTAGACTCAGATAATTAGTGAATAAGATAATAATATTAATGATTAATGATCATGTTTATTTTCATTATGTATTATTGGTAGACAATATTAACATAGAACATACATATTATTCAGTATAAAATTGTCATAATCATGAGAGAAAAACATTATTTGAGTAATATTTTGTCGTAACAGTTAAAATGGAATCAGAAACTACATATATGAAACTCATTTTATAATGAAATAATGGTTCTCTTTTCGCCTTCTATTTTTTTCCACAACAGGCTTTTGTAGTTTTATTTTCCTTTCATATATATAGATACCATTCAAGTCGATGAATAATTTAGAAGTAATAATGCAACTACTGCACAAGCTGGTGATAATATCATAAATAAAGTATATAATATGTTAAATATGTAGATGAGATATAGATTTTCCAACACATATTTCCAGTGAAAAAGTCTATTTAGATAGACTATATTATTTTATGTCTATTTTATTAAAATTTAATATTTCTCTTAGAAAATTGAAAATTGTTCTCAATTATTGGAAATGATTCTGAAAAAACAAAAATACATAGTTTTTAAGGTAAGTATAGAATTGTTTCTCCTTCATAGTCTAGAAGTGATTGTTCCCAAACATTTTTGAGTTGACATAGACCATTTCATAAACCTCCCCCAACGTCGTTCAAGATGTATTCTTCAATATGGGAGATTAAGGGTATAAATCCTCTTATTTGTGACAATAGTCCACATAATGGGATTTACATCCTTCATTGTAATATTATTCCTTTTGTTCGTGGATAATTTTTCTCCCCACATTGATCCATAATTATAGAAATTTATATAGAAGTTACTTTATTTTATTTCTAGTCAAAATCTATTAGTTGACAACTAATTTCATATATAATATTTTAAATCATCTCACATTTACTTTTAAAATATAAACAGAATGTTATTAATGGATTCTGATGTATATGAAGAATCTGATGGGTTGTGCCAAAATATTATTTTTCCCATGGTCAATGATTAATAAAAGATTTACATGATGATAAATTTCCTGATCAATTTTATTAGTCAAATAATATATACAATGGATAAAATTCATGATCCAAAACATAGGATCCTAACATATTATTAATAATTAATGCAATTAGTTAAAAAATAAACATGTGAGAAATTATTCTTTTAATATTAGATATGAAAATGAAACTACATTATACCATCATTGCATTGTAGGAATCATGGGATGATTCCCCAAGTGGTGATTCACAATTGTTCCACAAATATCTTAATGTTAACGTATGAATTTTTGTGTTAGGACGTTAGATCATAATGCTTGTGTTAGTCTTATTTGATCACCTCAGGATTCATTTCAAATGGATCCTTCATGATGTATCGTGACCATAAATTGGAAGGTAATGTATGATTTAATTATATTATTTATAGAATTCATGGCTAATGGAGATCTATAGGTCTTTGATATGATTATAGATATTCGTTTTTCACAATAACATTAATTTTCTATATTGAAAATTTATATAGTTGGGTTTATATACTAATAGGGTTATGAATAAATAATTTCAAAAGTGACCTTTATTATTAATATAATCACTTCAGAACCACAAGACAATATTATTATTATTATTAATTGTTGAAATTTACTAAACATTGATTTAAAATATATAATATTTAATCATCTAACATTCAAAATATGTTATTTATCAGCAGAAAAATAATTTCAATGCTTCATTCCTCCATAATATTTACCAGCCCTTATTTAATAATATTTATTTAATAATTATATATAATTCCATTCTTATAAAATAAATTAATAAATATATTATTTATTAAATAGAACGTACAAAAATTATCAAATATTCCTCTCACAAAATGTTTTCTTCAATAACATGTGACATAATATATTTTATAGAACAACATGAATAATTATTAAATAATATGTGGACATAATATTTATTCAACTTGTTAAATAATATATAATTAATATATTATTTCACTGAGATATTGGGTACACATTGTTTGTGAATCTCTTGTCATCTTTTGTAGTGGCATTAGTTGATATATAGTAATGACCATGGCTAGAAACTAGAAACATTTTAGGGAAGCATATAAATCATCCCGGATAGTCATATTACCATTATATACTACACTGGATATTAAAAATTGAGTACATTGTGAGAAAATGATTCGATGTCCACAGAGTCTCCACCCAGGATGGATTGAATCATTTTTGTCCCAAAAATGATATCATTAGGGTATAGAACAAATATTTAGTAATATCATCATGGAATTTGTGAGTTATCATAATAATGGATAACTAATATAAAATTTTACTGTGACGACTACTCTTTAGACATTATCTTATAATATGATACATAGAATAAAAATCATGATGTCATAATGAGGTTTGTTATTATTTGAAACTATGATCAATTTTTAGATAATGTACACAGAAGTTGGTTCTAGGGAACCAACTCGAACATGATCCCAAGATTCCGAGAGCCAACTACTAATAAACATCAGTCTACTAGCTATAACATGATATAAATGCTTATGATGATATATTCTAGTAGTCATGTGGTTTTCCATTTTTTTCATTAATGGGAACTCTGCCTACTGCGACCACTATCATTTGATATAAATTCCTCAATATTTTATACTTTTGGAGTATGTTCTTTGTCCATTGATGTGATCATACCACTTTTACAAGAGCCAAAACTACATTATTATCACTATTAAATTTTATTGGGGCTTCACATCTAGGTAACACATAGATATATTTGGAAAAAAATATTAGTATTAAAATTGATTCCTTAGATGCATCAGAAGTGCATATATACTCAGACACTACTATAAAATCAAGGATTAATGGAATCTTTGAATTATTCTATCTCATACCTCCTCTATTGATATTGAAAACATATCCTAACAATAACTTCATATTATTATGGTCTGTTTAAAAAATCACATCAATATAATCCAAGATTTTTATCACTTTATCTCACACATACATAAAGAACATATCCTTTGTTCGTATGAGATACTGGAGTTATTATTTCACAGATGAAAACTTTTTTTCCTAATATTTGGTTGATATCATATTATCATGATTAATGAATATGAAACATAAAGTCTAGTTTATAATTATTAATTATCATTTGATACAATTTCTAATGGATATTTTACATTAATCATTCTATCTTTCTCCTATTCTGTGTGAGGAAACATTTTCATTTTAATTTAAATTCCTTGTTATAGTAGAACCTATATACTCTCATACTGTTCATTGAAAAATTTCATTAGTATTTGTTCATCATATATATTTTTTCTATTCCCTAGAATACAATTGAATCTATCTTGAATGATAATGATCCTTATAATATAGCGAACTTCTTCTATGTACTTCACGGATACTCATTTTTTTAACTAGTCCTTAAAATATTGTAAGAATGATATGTTGATTTCAATAAGTGATTTGTCATAAATATAAACTACATATAAAGAAACGATATTTACACTAAACCAATTTTAATCAAATGGAACACATTCATTATTAATGAAAACAAATTATTATTCTTTCTTTTTTGAATTGAATTTTTCAGGACATGGATGATTTATTATTTAATGAATAGATCTCTGGAATATTAAAACATTTTTGGCATAACAACATTTTATAAAACATCCTGCCTTTTTTATAGATATATCTTCCTGAAGGTTCCTATTATGGAAGATTATTTTCACATCCATCATCAAAATTTTGTAGTCATGATAAGCTCCTATAGAATGTGGAATTATGATGTATTTAAAAATAGAATTATTTAATGAGGTTTATCATAATAAATTCCTTGGTATTATTTTAAATACTCAGGCCACTATCCATTATTTATAATAATTTAATTTACCTTACATGTCTTTTTATCTATTGATAAAAAATTTACACCCTATGAGTACTACATCAACTAGAGCATAGACCATAACAAAAATGTTTTTCTAATAATTTGAATCCATTTAAGAAATCATGGCATATTGCAATCATATAGATTTTCAGATCTCTACTACCTATTTGTTTGGGAGATGTTCATAATTGTTAACAAATAATTACTCAACGTATCCAATGACTTTAAAATCATATATATTTTATTCTCCTACCTCTCTATTGGTCTTTTGTAATAATTGAGTTTTAGGACATACTTATTCCATTTGGAATTATGATACTTATTCATGTACCATCTCTTGTGTATATTTAGAATCAACATCCTTAGTGTGAATATTTTCCCCACTAATCATATTTTGGATGTGATACTTCTCAAGAAATAATTCATGTCTGGGGATAGTTTTTATCTTCCCTCTGGAGTAATATAATAAACACTACTTTATTTTAATTCAATATCCTACCAATTTCTCCTTCAGTTAGCACTTCATATATTTTTTTTTCCATAGTTTTTATTGAGTATCCCCAAATTGATAATAATAATTTTTTCATAACTCATTATCATATATACCACATATAATAATGTACTATTCCACATTTCACTAAGACCATTACAATATTGTGTGTAAGGTGGAGTGAGTTAAGATACAATCCCAAAATTGTGTGAAAAGTAAATATTCTGTTAGAAAAGATATGCCCAACCACGATCTATCAAAAGAATATTTATCTTCATTCCAATCTAGTTCTATACATTAATATTTATTTCTTTGGTTTTATCAATGGAATGATACATACATATCAATAAGTAGACATATCCATATCTATGTATTTCATCATTAAAATTTTTTAATTAACAATACCCACATCTATATTAAATGGGAAATTGTCCACACACATAATTGTGTAATAATTCTCATTTCTATGTTTAAATTTCACCCTATTAACCAAATGTTGTTTTGGTAACATTTCGGGTAAATTATAATTCCATAACTCACGTGGTTTAATGTCAAAAGATTTTCTGTAACCATCTTTTAATATATTTTTTTAACTCTTCTCATTAACATAACAAAGATAATGTTGAAATAGCATGGTTTTATTTGAGTCAAGTGAAAATTATTTGATATTTATTTCAAATACAATGTTTTCATAATTTAATATATAAAAATTACTATTTAAATACTCCATAACATAACATATGTTTTCACTATAGAAAACATATTTTAATCCCAATCATGAAACTAAAACCATTCAGATCAAGGAATTACCCATAAATAATGATATTTGTAAAAGTTGGTACATAATAAAAATCATATTAAACCAATATTATTTATTTTGGAAATGAAATGTGTTAGTCAAAAATGGCTAGAGAAACATTATTTTCACCATTGGAAGTAGGAAAATCCATACATCCTCTATAAATATTTGAAAATATACATTGTTCCATCATTTTGATATTGACGGGAGAAAAAAAAAATATATTTAATACAAATTATATAGATATTGAAATACTTCAATTAATAATGAATAATAATTTATATTCTCTTTTCATAAATGTTTAGTTACTCATCTAGTGTCCTTTCATTCCACATGATAAAAATACAACCTCCTTTTCCAATCCCTTCAACCATATCCTCCGATTCTTGTAAGGATGTTCATGGAATCATTAGACCTATTATGTGACTTGGGACCCTTACTCAGGTTATTAATCTTATTATTCACCATAAATATTGTTGGTGATTCACTCCCCATTCCCCCATCAATGGTGTGAATCAATGTAAGAGGTTTCAGAAGAATATTCTCATTATTGAACATATAATAATTAACAATAAGATTGGTGAAGGTCATAGGTGGTGATTAAATTATGCTATATATAGAATCATTCATATTATTCTCATATAATGGTTAATACTTCATTTGTAGACTCATTACTTGGAATGTATTGAATAAGTTCTTCCAGCAAATACAATTGTATTTCATGGTGATGGACAACACAAAATTACCTTTATTACCCCTGGATGATTATGCTGATGGTATGTCTATCTTTCTCATGTATGGATCATAGTGAGATGTGTGAATTAATTCTTTATTGATGTTTCAAATAATAATATGAGAAGGCATTTATCAAATTATCTGATAATGTTTTGAAAAATAATTAAATATTATAATTATTAATCTCTCGCTATTTTGTTAAAACACATTATCACTTTCCATTAGTTTCTGAATATTCGATTTCATGGGGATTATTTTAGAACAGATCCATATCCTCATTATCGTGACATGATCATTGTCATGTCGTAAAATTTGAAGGGTTTTAGGTAGGAATTCCAAATATAAAATAATTAACTGATATTTCCTTGATCTGTTTTGCTGACTCCCCAATCATAGAATCCTTAAATTTGATTTCCTCAACTATGAAACCTCAGTTACACAATTTACTTTTTTATAATCCAACCGTTGAAGCAAACTATGTTATTTTTTTTTAAAAATCATGTTTGAATACACAGCTAATTTGAAGCACCCCAACATTGGTTTGTCAAGAACATTGAAAAATGGTGAAATTTTAACTGAAGTAGAGGATGAAAAAACCAACATAATATATATATATATATATACATATATAATTGTGGGATTTTGTCTTTAAAGAATTAATCTGAAATTATTATCATTATTATATTCTTTTCAATAAACAATGAATTTATTTAAATTATTAACCATGTCTTAGATAATATTTATTCATAATTAATATCCATTAAACGTGACAAAAGTAAAATAAAACCATGGAATGATATTGAGATCCTACTAAAGGTCAGTTCATCTTATGGATGATAAAATAATATTCATCCAAGTGGAATAATAGATTAAATCTTTTATGGTTCTTAATTCAGTTGTTCATTAGTCGACCAATGTATCTCTCTTTGAATGGTTTCTCCTCAGATCAAAACACAAACTACCTAAACTGGTTTGTGGATCCATCCATTATATATTTTTCTTCTCACATGCCTGTAGGGGAAGGGATTTACATAAATGTAGCCATGGTCATGTATAAACACACATTCAAAATGGTGAGATGACATGTAAGATGATCAATTTAATTGAAT
Source organism: Viscum album (assembly GCA_963277665.1). Classification (NCBI taxonomy): domain Eukaryota; kingdom Viridiplantae; phylum Streptophyta; class Magnoliopsida; order Santalales; family Viscaceae; genus Viscum; species Viscum album. Next base: position 287,065,464 of record OY728134.1, read on the forward strand.
TATAAATTAAAAGAATAAAAATAACCTATACAGGTCTTCTCTATGCTCATTGTCATCCATATGCTTGAATCTAAGTAATATTTTATTAAAATTAACATTCAATTCTTATTCATTATTATTTTAGAAAATTTTTCATTGAGTCATTTAATTATATTCCTTAATTAATCAATTATATATCATATTAATCATATAAATTTTATTGAGATTATATTGCTTTAATGTATTAAAAAATTAATGAAATTTATTTAAAATTAACTATTTCTATAAATGTACATTGGGGGAAACATGATGATTACCCCTCAAAATATATCGTTATGTATTATACTCATATATTTTTCTCTCATGCGACGTGAGGAATAAAAGACTAATCACAATTTTTCATGATGTTTACTATCAAATTAATGATTTCACATATTTCATGATTTTTCTATCATGTGTTATGATTAAATGAAAATAGAGTAATAAAAATAATTAGTGTCATACAATATATACATATCAGAACATTACACATAAATTAATTAAAAAATTATAAATATTAATAACATTATGTGTAATGTCCTCTATACTTAATGAAACACCCAAAAGAATATATTTATTGGGTTTACCCATTATAATAAAATATTTTTTAATTCTTGATATTATGGTAAAATTATACAGTGTGTAAAATATAGTTTTAAAGAGTATAAAAATTTTCACCACCTATTTAAGGATCACAACTAGGGACTCGACATGTAACTATTCCACAATAAATATTGTAGTACATGGAGTGTGAATGAGATGCATAATGGGTGGCATCTGAGTTACATGGAACCATTAAGGTATGCCATATAAGAAGATACATGTCATATCTCTAACTCATTGATTATGTACCTTGAATTGATGTTACACAACATGTTCTCTGGTTGACCATGTGACATTCCTTCTTGGACAACATGCTGTTGAAAATAAAATTCATAGTTTTTAAAAAATTCACATTCCTTGATTAAATTATGAATTATTTAATTTGAAATAAACAAAAGTAAACGACATTTATATCTGAGTTAGATGACGTTTAATCTTGTAATTTCCATCCAGATTCCTTGATACCTCCATTTGATATCCTTTAATTTATTTCATTCGTAATATTGTTTGGTGTGACATTATTTATCATAAATGAAGAGTAAGAATTGAATTTTTCATTTGATATTTATGAATGAAGAAACTATAATTGAAAATTATGTTACAAATGTGTAAATAAATAAACGGTTTTTAAATAAATATACATAATTATGTAACCCCTCAGATAAAACATGTATTTTATTCATGCAGCTGAAGCATGTGATGTATTGTTCCAAAAAATCATGATGGATGATAAATATGATATTTACATGATGATAAATTCCATAATCAATGAAATTGATGAAATAAAAAATGAAAATGGATAAAACATTCGGAACCAAAATATATGATTGTCATATATTATTAGTAACCAGTTTTCCACAATTTATGTCTTACCATATGAGATTTTGTTGTTGTTTTTTCTGAATACAGATCTACATTGTACAATTTTTGTGTTATTGGAAGAATGGGAACACTCTCTCTAACACAAACCCACATGTTCTCCATAGATAGATGAACATTTCCGTCGGAACCTCTTGGTTCTTGGTCATCATATCCTGATGATTTCATCATTCAACACTGACAACCTTGAGAATCTATTTCAATGGATTATTCATGATCCCTCTAGATTTAGGAGTGGATGATATGTATTGATCACCCTCTGGTCAGGAGAGTATTTGTTTCTGATTCATTCTACATGGCACACGTATGGGTCATATGGATATGAATTATGGAATATTGTAGCACCTCATTCCAAATATCAAATGGAAAGAGGCATTAATCACATTAAATAATGATTTATTCTATTTGATCAAAATTGGATGAAGGGATTTTTGTTCCTCCATCAATGGAATCATCCGTGGATATAATTTTATAGTCAACCTTTCCTTAAAATATTTTTGACGTGTTAATGGAAATAATTCTTGATGTCATACCATTGTGTACATCTATTAATTACAAAACTTATGTCATGATAGGGAACCAACCATTAGATTGGAATTTAGTCCCATTTGAAATCATTGGGCATGTCTAGATGTTGAGTAATTTTGTCTCATATTAATTGTCCCCCTCAGAGGGAATCTCAAATATTTCATAATAGGCATGAAGCCCAAGGAATATTGTGTTGATAAAATGGTATGAAATAATATTGGCATAAATATTTTAATGAATGTCACCTCATGCATCACATTCTTATCAATTGGATTATGTGTTTTGGTTTAGGTCACATATTCAGTTTCATATGGAGATGTATCATGAAATCTGGGCTATTATGGATCAACGAATAATTATTACTTATTTTTTATATTGGAATGGTTTATTATAACACCCAATGGATGTGTACCAAGGATGGGTGTCCATAGGAGGGGTGATTTCATAGGTTGGTAGATTATCAATGGACCATGATGTCCCGTAGTGGAAGATATAGGAGATGCATTCTAATAAAGTATCACTTGAGATTACCATTTTCGGGACTCAACCTCAAGGAGCAATCATACATAAAATGTCTATAAAATTGGAATTAACATCCATGTAGTTTAACGGTGTAGTTCTATGGTAATGTGAAAAGACTAAATCATGAATTTTAAAATCATGCAGTAAAGACTCTCGTTTAACAGCATAAGCATTGATGAGGGATAGTTTAGTGATTAAGTATAGAATATACCCTTCCCATGAAGAATTATCTTGTGCTAATGGTGTGGGGATTTTTCTTGGAATATTCCTATTGGAGAATAGTCATCCTATGATGGGGTAGAAGTTTGAATCCCATGATGATCATACACGAGGAATCTCATGTAAATGACCTGGGTTAAGGCTATAGTATTATTTCATGTCTGGAGGAAATTTTCCTGATGTTAAATTCACTTGAATAAGAGATGTATCTAGATATTATTTCATCATGAATAATAGATGGGTTATCAGACTGATTCCTTACCCATAAAGATGACATGTCCACAAAACATGAGAAATTAAAATGGGAATGGCATTTGATCTTACATGGAAAAGAGTTCAATCATGAGGTCCTCATTATGGAACATATTCATAGAATCAGTAGGGGTTATTGTACCATTACATAGAAGGATAATTCAGGTGGGGGGATTGATCCACACATTGGGTTATGTGGACATATTCACTTGTGGGTGGCATTGGTCACATTGGGACTGATTATGCAGTTGAATCGAACATATATTGGTGTATGGTCTTTGGGCACTCTGCATTCATGGAGTGGTGTCAATAAATTGTAAGAAACATAGGGAAGAAAATGGGATTTCTTTTCTTGGTTTCCAAGTTTGGGAAGGGGTATTTTCAAGGCAAGTGGTCATTATTGAGATCATGTGATTCTTAATAAATTATACTTTTCCAAATAGGGAGACCATACCAATGAGAGAAGACTAAATTTAGACGGGGAGTTCATTATAATGGCTTAATGATTCCTAGTGCCTAAAGGTCCATTGATGGACTTTTTCTCACAGAAATGGGAAATGAATTGATCATATGCATCTCCAATTTAGTGTAAGGCATTCAATAACATAAACATGGTGGATATACAAGATACGGACCATTAGGTTATCTACCCATGGCCTTGTTCACTATGATTAGTGGTTTTTTTTAAAAGTGAGTGATTTTAGAAGTTGAATGGTCACCACCCATCTATAATATGCAAGATTTAATAGTGTTTTATAGGGAACATGGGTTTTAATGATCGTTGGTGGTGGTAAAAATGTGGAATGAATTTCACAAAAGGGAACTAATTAACGAGTTTAGAAGTCATTGTCGCAAGGCTAAAGTCAAAACTTCATCCATTCACTAGATTCTATATGATTTTTAATGTCACTACATGGAGTCACTGTCAGGACTTCATGCATTCACAATGCACTACATGACTTCAAATGTATCTTCATAGTGGTACCATTAGGCCTCCGTTCATTCCCATTGGAATCAATTGGAAAAATAGCTTTGTGATCAGCGATCATTCATGATGTTGGGGAGCATCATAAAAGAGACCAGTTAGAGGGATTTCAAGACATTTTTTTTCAAATCACAAAAATTTTCGTTACAAGACCCAACCTATGCCACATGTATTTTAGAATCAACAACCCCCCCCCCCTCAGTAGGGTTGCCGATTGGGAAAAAAGTGGTTCACATTCAGAGGGATAATCTCTGTAATATGGAAATGTACTCTCATTTATGAAGCATATTCATGACGCTCATTCATGATTCCCACTTAATGAAGACAATCATGAGAATGGTGTAGTATGTATGCCTCTAAATAGATGAGGGGTACCAAAGGTCCACTAGTAATTTTTAAGGAAAAATTCATATTCTACCAGTTCATGAAGCACATACCCTTAATGAGATCATTTTGATTTTGATCCTCGTCCCTCACAAGTCTCACGCTCTCCTGAATATGAGAACCATCAAAATCTGTCTACTTGTAGTGCATCCGGAGTGGGTTCATTGTGAAACAACCTAATCCGACAATATCCTAATTAAAAAATATATACATGAATATGTCAAAGAAAACATATAAATATCAAATGTAATTTCCATTGAAAGAGACAACATTTTTTCTGCTCATTCAGAGGAAATTGATGGTAATTTGACGATCAGTGATAACATCTAATGTTACTCATACCATGAATCACTCACCACACAATTAAAAAACATTAATCTAGACTATACACTATGAAAGAGGCTTCCACTCTGTGGTTTCAGACTATAGGGTGAGGTATTCATCTGCAACATGAGTAGAGACGCACCTAACTACAATTTATGAAGAAAACAAGGATAGTACCAGTCAATGAATAAGGAAGATGGAAATTTTCTTTTCAGTAACATGCCTATAATGAAAAACACCCTTTGGAATCACATTAACAACATCAATGATGAGAAGTTAGAGTACTAGAAATCCAACACCTTAAAATATATGAGATAATTATCTAGTAATGTTTGAGGGATCTACATAAGTGGTGGACAATGAATTGGGATCTATGATAGGGTATAAATTTCACTAATCGTTTGTCTTGGGGCCATGTGGATTTCACATCATTCATAGTGTTTGGCGAATATCTGATTCATGTAGGATATTATGAGGTGGCATGGGCCTCATAGTTTCACATCCACCAACACAGGAACATCAATTAATTATTTTATAGGTGGTGTATAGGGATAAACGCTTTAAAGATACATCATGGGGGGTAGGGATCAGCCAGTGGTATCTACACCAGATTGTTGTGGTCCCGATTAATGGCATGATGTATGATGAATTATTATTCGAGATATTTGGGGGAGTAATATGAGTATATTTAAGATATTGAAATGTAATTTATGAGTTTGGTGGATGGGATTATCACAGATAATCCATGGATTAAGTACATCACATTTAATAGATTATTTTGTTAGATCCTGAAAATACCCATGTAAATGCTAATAGGGAGGTTGCACACCATCCTAAGGAAATTATAATAGGTAAAGGGGGATACAAACTCAAGTGTTTCGGATGATATTTAGTGCAAGGTGTGGGGATATAGTATCAAAACTAATTCTCTATGGGTTAGGATTCCTAGGATCATTAGCACGATAATATATAGAAAGATTCTCCCAATGATGGTTTCACACATGGGTTGTGTTCATGCACTATAATAATGTAGTAGATGCTGGATATGGTGAATTATATTAATTTGGATTTCAAATATTTTAAAAGATGTTTAGGGTACTCCACCACATCAATTAAGGGGAGACATAGCTTTATGTGTGTGGGACCCTCCAGATATTATTCATTTGTGTTTCTGTACATATGTGGGGATATTAGCACCCAAACCCTATTTCCCAACCTAGTGTAAATGTTTGTTTAGAAATGAGGAACATTTGCATATCAGTCTTGATTAGGTTGGGCCTGATGAACATGGTGAAGTGGATTAGGTCCAGAGAAAAATACTTTCGTTATCCATTCCTTTTATTTATGTGGCTGATGACAGATGATGGTACATGGATCATTGTTAAATGATCCAACCTTATGGCTATCCTTTATGTAATACTTTTGACAAGGGTGGCCTACTAGTTGATATGTGATTTGGACAACACAGATTAGTTTTCATGGAAGATATGATGCATCCATAGACTAACATCGAAGGTTTACACATATGTGAATGAGGACTAAAAACCATTAGTACTAATGAAGAATCTGGTGCATGCTCATATGTGATGATTGAAATGGGTGGAATGTGTTACCACTTCCTACTACTGTACACATGCTCCGCAATGACTGATATAAAATGAATAATAGTATGTATCTTGGGTAGATATTGAAATATAGGGCCACCTAATATAATTTTGGAGTGGACATTCAACCAAGTGGATAAGGGTGAATAGTGGATAGACCATGCCATGGTGGAAATACTAACCCCATTATTAGGGAAACATCTACAGATCCAAATATTCAAGGCCTAGAATAGGTGTGAGTTGCAGAGAGAGGAGCCATATTATTCTCAATAATCCTTGTAAATCAATAGAATGAATATGTATGTCCCTCTAGTGAGGTCCCATTTATATTCATCCAAGGTCCTAGAAAATGATAGTGTCATTTGAATATCCATAGTGAAGTTATCATTTCTGAATCCTCAAATAAAAGGGATGTTCAAATTATATTCCCCAATGTTCATGGGATATTGAATTATATTAATATCAATGAGATGAATCATTCTAGAATTTCTCATTCCATGTCCTAATTTTATGTCTCATGGGATGATAAGGTTAATTTTCTAGTATAAATTTTTTATTTTTTCCATTACCAAGTCATAATAGGATATCAAATCAATATGCAATGATGTTGCTAATAATGACCTCTCCTCATATCTTTTTGAAGAGGATCGTGCTATCATCACACAATTTTTAGAGGAGTAATCTAATTCAAGGGCATTAAATGCCTACCATGTCTTAAAAAATTATAGGAATACTTCTATATACTAGATAAAAATGATGACCTTTATTTCATTTCAAAATCCGCTCAAATTTTTATAATTTCTACAAAATTCCTCCTTTCAATTACAGAATAATTAGGGAACACTAAAGAGGTAGAGTACCACGACTGACCTCATGAAGAGGGTTTGGGAACCAAAAAACAGGAATGATAGAGATTGGGGTACCTTTCTAAAATTATAGTAATGTAGGGCCAATCATCATCTGATTTGGTTTCTATAGCAAAGGATACCATCTTTAGGGGAATTACTTCACCAAGGGGATAGACTGGGATCCTCCTAGAACTCATCTCATGGATTTCATATTAATGAATTCTTCTTATTATTTTGAACCCACATATCTTCTGATTATACCTTTTATGTTTGGGTAACATATGTTTATGTAGATGTTCAAATGTTGTTCAGTTCTAAGACTCCAAAATCCATGCATGAGCTTACTGTTCTTGACACTGAGGTGATAAAAAAAATTCTAATACCATATTGAACAAGTATAATGGGGACATGGTTGTGAGGCCAACCATATAGTTCCCTATAGAGGGTAGTAATGAGTCTATTCCTTAAATGGATGTGGTAACAGTTTGTCCACAAAAGGGATAGCTGATATGAGCCATGGTGGCATAGTTGTGGTAGTGCCACCACCAGATGCATCTTTTAGGTATGAAGTTGCAGTAGAAGAGGGGGAAAATCTATTCCAGTCAAGGGATCATCTGTGGTGGATGAATTGGATATTATTTCTTAAACATTTTATACATAGTTGATCATGGGATTCGAGGATAAGATCATTCCTCAAAAAGTATAGATGAAGAATTCATGACATATGTTTTTTCCTTGAAGGGTCCAAATGGGGAAGTAGATTCATCCACCATAGGTGGAGAGGATTAGAGGGATTTAATATCATGAATATTCCTCCATATAATAATTCTCATCAACATTCACATAGAAGATCAAATAGATGATGTATTGGAAATATTACATCTATGTGAGCATTGAACATTCAAATATATTGAAGATTCCATCTTAGAGGATACTAAGGATAAATGGATCGTGCAACACAATTAGTATAGGTATGTTTATAATTTCATAAATTGTACCCAGATAGATGATCTAACACAATGGGTGGGATCAGTCTGCCAATATCATATTACACTGGGACCCATATTGTATTATTCCAAAAACATTAATGTTATAGATTCATATTTCCTAGTATCGAGGGTTCATTCTAATTGGATCATTCTTGAAAATCCATATAAGTGGCATAAGGCTGAGAGTACCAAGGTGAATTAGTAAGTTGAAGTGGATCCAAACATGTTAGAAGGGATAGTGGAGGAACATGCAGTAGTTTCTCCTTCTGAAACCATTATTTTCAAAAATTTATTGGCGTATTTGGAAGTGACTGATGTAACAAATTTACAGTATAAAGTATATGTGGTTGAATTCTAGACCAATTAAAATTGACCGAATTTCATATATTAGCAGGTTTGTCCAGAAGTAAAGGATGTGAAGGAAGACCGTGCATAGTGACAAAAAACCTTGGTTTCCACTAACTGAAGGTTATGTGAACTTGAGTACATGATAATCAAGGTTAATTTAGAAGTGATAATTTTAACAATATAGAGGGTACCATATGAGTATTAACATTTTTAGCTTTGGTTAGTTTTAAACACTTTCATTCTTGGAAATTTTAAATCAATTTGTTATCAAAATTTTTATCATATTTCTTATCTAACAAAAAACATATCCTTAACAACAAACAATTAATTATTGGTCTGACAAAAGAGGAAAACAATGTGATTTTTAATTCATATTAGTGTTTTGGATAATCATATAACACTCGGTGTCTTTAATTATTAAACGACAACTACGATTACTCGGGATGAGAGAGGTTGTGGATAGAGAATGGGGATCTATAGTAAGAATATATACATTTCCAATGTGAATTAATACATTAATGGGGTACTACCATGGGTGTTGAATACTATATAAACAAATTTTATTGGTAATTGTGATTCATGATTTCCAAAATCATTAACACAGTGTGAGTGTTATTGTGATACATGGAAACTACATTCCATGTTCAAAACACATCATCCGTACAATTATCTTGGGATATGAAAAAATAATTGAGGGCTGAAAATTGACTTTGGATGATACCCAGAACCTACCTCAGAACGATTCCCCATAGTCATCCAAGGAATTTTTCAAATATGGCAGGTGGGATAGTGTTGTTATAAACTATAGCAACCCATCCCTAGAATGTTACACTCTAAATTTCTAAAGTAAGAACTTTGTATTCAATAACTTGTTTGAAAAGAACCATAATGGGAATATGGAACATAACATCATGATACGATATAATATATTTATTTTTAAAAAAGGGTATATATATTTAATTAAATGAAACACTGAGTTAGCATGTGTTTCACGCAAAAGTGACCTTCTTCAATGGATTAAGTTAGATGTAAGATTGCTTTTTATCAAACAATTATATATGATTAAAATGTTGTTATTTAATATAAACAAGGATTTATAAATATTATTAACAAAATTATTAAAATATATTGTTTATATACATATAACATTTATTCATGGGATACCAATTAATTTGAAATGAAAATAAGTACAAATTGAATGTAAAAAATAAATATTATTATTTTTAAGTTTATAAAGGAAATTTATATTAATAAACATAATTAATTAAAATTAGTTTCTTATTTTAATGAAATATATATGTTATATATTCAATTAAATATTTTTTATATTCATCCATTAGGTTTTATACTCATAAGATAAGAAAAAAAATTCTACATTACACATACAAACCTATATTTTTATAAAAGGAATTTTACAGCCTTTTAATGGAGAACCCTTATTAAAATATACTTTTTACACATTGATTAATATAATATGTTAGATTAAACATAATACTATATATTGAAAAATAAAAAATAGGTTATATTTTATTTTTATCCATTTTAGGAATCATATCAATTTTTAATGAATAGATTAAACTACTGAACTTTAGTTCAATAAAACATATTCATATAATTTATTTATATAGTTACAATATACATTCATTTGGGGATGAAGTAAAATTTGATGATAATATTAGAAATTATTAAAATTTATGTCATTATAATCAATTAAACATTCAAATTTATTATAAATATATATCAATCCTTCAGATGTTTTTACATTAAAACAATGCATTGTCTTCCCATCTGTGGGGCGAAATTTAAATAAATTTTTTCCAATTGTATGATTATAATTCCGAAAAATGGATTAAATATATGTATTTAGAATAATTTATAATCTATAATATTACCAAATTTTAGTTTTATCAAAATTTTTATGAATGTGAGTAAAATTAATTTGAGATAATTTAGTTAAATAAAGCTTAATAAGGGTATAAACCATAACCATAAGGCCCAAAAAAATATACACTTGTACATGATCTTCTAGAAGTCCATATATAGTCCTTATAAAATATTTTATCTATTTGGGTAAAATATTGGATCCACCTACAAATTGAAAAATGTGCATAGATTTCTCTTGCCAAAGTATTACAAGAGTGCCACTCTGCCACCACTATTAGAGGCCAACAATTCCTCCCATTACCCACACATCACAAAAAACATAGGTTCATCCATGTTCTAATAAAATTTCATCCCAAAATAACTTCAATAGACCTTAATGAATCCATTTTTTCAGAAATATTTCAATGGAATATCTTTGGTATAGACAAAAATGAGTTACCTGATTTTAATAGCAATAACATCCAATAATCCATTTTTATTCATTTACATTCCCACCACCTCAAATATTCTACTTATATATTAATATAAAAACAAAAATATTGAAAATTATATTCTATGTGTTGAAATAAGGTTTCTAACTACCCTAAAACAATCTTACATCTAATGTAAAATAGACATACTACTTATATATATGATGAACTACTGTCTCACGAAAAAATGATTGTTCATCACTCCTCTACCAACACTCATAGTTGGAAATTATGATGGAATATCTATTTATATAGGTTATATAGGATATGTATTATGTATTAATACTTATACAACCCTTTTATAAAACATACATATAATAATTTCCATTTTGTGTTTATATGATATAAAAAATTTGAGGATGTGTGGAGTACCTCCCACTTAAAACGATGTGATTCATTCGCAGTAAACATAAATGTACTATAGAAAATTTTAATATAATTTTATGAAATATAATAAATTTATATGTCATTGTAATTATAATATACATGTATATACATGTCATTAAATTTCATTATTTTAAAATATTATGATTAAATGAAGGTAGAGTTCATATATACATAATGACTAACTTCTTCATGAACAGTGCATTTCAATTCATATGTCCAAGCATTATAAATTATTCTAGACAAATATATATATAAATATTTTATATAAACATAATTTTTTAAATTCAGGATATGATGATACAATTATATACATAACATGAAAAACAAATAATATGTTCTTAGATACGTGAAAAACTAGAAAATAAACACCTGAAATATTTTCAACAATGAAAGGTTATTATCAAATCGGAAATATGATCTTATAAGTCGTTAATATATGATATAATATATATTAATATAGTTATATTATATGTTATTAACATGTTTAAAACCTTATACATTATTTTAATGGACATTCACTAAATAGGAAACCATTAGTATAGGATTTTTGTCTCATTTTATTTTTATGAGACATAATTAATTGATGTGCACGTAATTTCTTAAATATGGTGTAAATAAAGACAAATTTTATAAATAATATAGTTAATAAATATTTCTTCATGTTATTTTATGTTTCGATTGTAATAATTTATTTTAATGGGATATTAGTTAAAATTTACCATGTGGAATGGAATTTCATACATCAATTTCATTTTATTGAGTTATGTTATGTTCTCATTATAATAAATATTATTAGATTAAATATATAATAAATTTATAAGATATATAGATTTATTTTTACTGACATTCTTTTAATATAATTATAATACAAACAATATACTTATTGATTTCTTATCACTTAAAGTTATATCGTTTTCAAGGGTTTATTTCATTATTTAAATTTTTATCGAGATTCTTTATACATGAAAATCCATTCAATTAAATTAAAAGATAATTGATCAGTAATCCCATTACTAATAATATACTATGGTTCTTCATAGACTTTATCAATTATTAGTACCTATTTTCGCTATTGGTAATCGTATGTTTCAGAATAATGATTTTATGAAAAATTGTCTTCATTAATATATTTAGTAGGAGATCCCATTTTCATCTAAAAATCCTATCTTCTAAAAAAGGTTTTCAGAATTTTTTTTATAATTAATGAATTTTTTTGAATACAAATTTTAAAAAATTTTCTCTTTAACTATTGTTTTTAAATAAATCTTCTTATTAATTTCAAAACCAGACATTTCTTATCACTTTTTACCTTACAAAAAAATTTATTTTATCCTCTTATGACATGTATGGATATATCTTCTATATTTTTTATGAAGCTTATTTTTCATGATTAAAATTATTACCTTTAATAAAAATGTTTTTAAAAGTGTTTTTCAAGGAAAACTATTTTTAAAAGTGTTTTAAAATAAAATGATTTTTTCCTCATGAATATATTTATATGTTATTATTTTATTTCATCAATGACATCATCCATATTTTTTAACTCCTCTTTGGTAATTTTGTATTGAAACCATTAGTATCTTTTATCTTGATTGTTTTTTATTTATTTGGACATAGAATATATTTATTTCCATTCCTTTATATCCTTTTTTGTCTTTATGAAAAATTCAATTTCATATGATCATTAATCATTACATTTCACATAGTTAGCCATATCATTTATTGTGGATAATCCTATTGACTAAAAAATATTCCCATATAAATTTTAGGATTACCTTGATAGTAATTTGATTAATTGGAGTATTGTTTCTGAAATAGTTGTTATCATTCATTTCTGATTTTGATAAAGCGTACTGTTTTTTTATTTTTATACATGGGAAAAATGCTTTAGACTGGTTTTGATCACTGGCACCAAAAAATTATATAGCCCTTTGATGCATAAAAAGGTTCTCATTTGAAAAACTAGTTGTACAATTAAATTGGTTACAAATAGTGGATTTAAACCATCTTATAAATGTCCATACAGGTTTAGGATTTCATGTTCCTTATACATGAAATACATGCAGAAATAAATACTTTATTTCGTGATAGTTATTATTCATCCATTAAATTTTTTATTAACATATATATGGATACATCTCATTTTCAATCCATTGATTAAATTTAATGTTTTTTAGTTAATTACCTTACCATATTGATTTTTACTTATATATTTCTTTGAATATATTGTGTTTCTATTTATTACAATCCATATTTCCTTCTCAGTTTTTTGATTGAATGGTAGGTCTTTTCAGAAAATTAACCTTCCATAATTATTACTATTGTTGATTCATAATTACATCAATGATATTTTTCCATTAACGAGCAGATGCACTCAATCATATTGTGTTTTCCATTATGAATCTATTAAAGGTTCTATGAATGATATGTACGTATTTACTATATGTATTAGAGTTATCCTCAATATTAATTATATAAAAGAAAAAATTACATTTTAATTAGTGTTTTATTTGGTAAAAAACACTCATTTATATATCTACTCTTCCATGACTACTAAACCGATTTGTCCTCCAGGGATTTATTACTTGTAATCATTCCAATGTAATTAGTAGAAGACACTATCACTATACACTCCCTGTGCAGGCCACAAAACAGAACGCCTAGAGCCGGTGTCTGCTAACAATTATGTTTGAATGATTATATTGAATCATGCCCTGAATGACCGATAAATTTAGTAATCCTGGTAAACCAAATATATAAAATATTGTTGTATTACTAATTAATACATTAATTACATAATAATTTTTTTCTTCAATATAATTAACATCGATGATAACTATAATTCGTCAATTTAATATCATCATATCATTTACAGCACTCTTCATGGATTCATTGGGAAATAATCATAAAAATAATGACATGAAATACCCATTAAGGGTAATTAAAGAAGAAAAATAATGAATAAACGTGAATATATTAACATCAAAATTTAAATAAATGATAACACATTCAATTTGAATAATTAGACTAGTTAAAATCAATTTTTAATTGTATGAATCAAAAATAAAATCCATTTAATCAGTGGACTAAAAATGAAATGTATCTAAATATACGTGGACACAAAATCTCATGAATGAATAAAATCTCAATCTAAATGAGGGAAATGATCGATTAAGGGACACAATGTTTCCTAGTGACATTGTACCTTTACAATCAATACCATTCATAAGAATATTTAGAACATATTGGGTAGAAACACATCTAAGGTGTTTAGCCGAATGACACATTCCATTAAACTAACGATGAATCGATGGACTATCTATAACATTCCTCCATCCATGTCAAAAAAGACCAAAAAATTCATAATATTTTAAATAATACATTTAACAATGTTCATGTTCAAATATGTCTATGGAATAGATGATAATTATTTATAAATATTTCCCTAATTAATGAAATTTACATTAAAAATAAACATTGTTTTAAAAATTCGATATTGTTTAGGAAATTAACATATTGAGAATAGATGAAATCGATTATTTGGGGTAAATTCAATGTTTAATTATCATAAGAGATTGAATATTTAAAAGGGGGAATAATAAATTATTCAAGGAAGTGATTTTGAATAATATCCTTAGACAAATTAACAATAAAACATCAATAGGAATGATAGGGCTGGAATCAATACATCAAAACCCTAGTGGATTAAAAATAATGTGTTGTTATTATTGATGAATATGAATAATATAATAATATCTTCTAAAATAATTTTTAAGGAATATAGATTTTTTTTAAACCCATTTTAAATAACTTTCGATTTAAAATCACTCAGGGAAAAAATTAATTAAGAAGTTTCCTTTTAGAAATGGAAAGTATGATTCAATGAAATGTTAGTGAGTAAATCAGTGTATTCCATATGAGGCAAAGAACATTCTTTTTTTATGGTAAAAATTATTGAACAATATCATGTTTGGAAGGTGATAATATGATTATATTGAAATAATTGGTAATAGAGAAAATGGTAAAAATATAATTATCAACACATTTTAAAATCCATTTTGAGAAATTTTATTTAAAAAAAAGTTTTTAATAGAAAAAAGGTTCTCTGACTAATGAGAAAAGTAAATTAAATTTTCCGTAAAACAAATTGTAAAACAGTTTTAATACCAAATAGTGGAAAATTGGTAGTAATACGTGAAAATGTTCATGAATATGAATGTAGATGAAAATTAAAGGTTATATTGAATCATTTCCATATTAGTTCCTTGAATTTAAATACCATTGAATGCTCATTTATTTTATTGTTGAAGAAAATATTCATTAAACATTACATATGTCTCATTTTACATTGAAACATATTAAATGATCAGAATTATAAAGGAATAAAATTAAATTAATGATATAATATCAATATAGTAAGGATGTTAATGATATATCGTGTAAAGGGTTAGAATATATAGTTTATAAAAAACCATGTTCATAGAAACAGATAAGTTTGAAAGGAATATAAATTGAGATGAAATCCCAAAAAGGTTAATCAATAAACCCAAAAGTAATAATAACACATTGAAACATCTAAATACAATGAATATAAAAGTATTCATGATATTAAATGCAATTTATTTAGTATGTACACTACATGTTATAAATTTGGTTCACATCATTTTAGTATGCCTCAGAGAATAAAAATGGGACAAGAATCCTGAACCTAGTGTTTTTATTCAGGTGAACATCCATTAACACCCTTTACAATAAAATTTTGTTAATTTTATAGTATTGTAAAAAAATTAATGTTTTAAATTTTTTTTAGATACATTATTACAATTTTGTGTACAAATTATAAAAAAATTAAAGTTAAATATGATGTTCCGAAAGAAAATTGGTTTCTGTTTCAAAAAAAAGTTTCTTATGTCAACTGTGGTCAAATGGGTCAATATATAATATATATATAATACTAATAATGAAATATTTATTATATTTATACATAAATTATTCTTTTAAATCCCATAATTATTTAAGGGTATAAAAAATTAATCAACATTACAATAATCAAGAGGGTTTGTCTTATGTATGTACGTGTAACATTATAAATATTCAATGATCCTTGTAGAAATGAGGTAAGTATTATTATATCATTACATAATTTAAATAATATTATTAATTATATATTATTATTCATATAATTCTTATGATATAAAATGAATCCCATCCTATCTAGGATGTTGTATTTCATAAGTCCACAAACGAAATTATCCCTCTTAATGTGTGTGAACGGGTAATAAAGAAGATGATAGAGATTATATTTATAGAAATATAATTCTGATATGAATTGTATATATATTTTTTATATGTCACAAATTGTTTACTAAAACAATTCTATATACATACAATGTATTTTTTTGAACGAATCATTTCACATTTTAGGGGATGGTAGTCCACATTTCCAAAAATAGTGTTGTCGTTTTTATATAACATTGAATGTATAAAGACAAGTTTTTTTAAAAGAACTATAGGTGTATAAAAAAATTATAAATATAGTATATAACCTATATAAATTGATTTTACATCATAATGGTCAATATGAGAAGTGGTAATATGAAAAATGAATTATTGTTATTTCGTGAGGCAATAGTTCACCGTACACAAAAATAGTATTTTTGTATCCCATTAGATTTAAATGTTAGTAATTTAATTCTAAATGATAAAATACCAACATAATGGTATATTTAGGATAATTATTTCGTTCAAAAATAAATTAATAAGATTATTTGAGGGGTTGGAGGGTGGAAATAAATCTAAAAAACTTAAGGAGAGATGATACCTCATAACCTGGTAACTCCTTCTAGTTTGAACCAAAAGCTTCTTTGGATTTAATTATACCCAATGAAAGGCTTCTAAAAAGAGGTAATTTCTTTTGGAGATCTATTTTGGTAGATATTTTCCAATCAAATTTAGCTTTAGAGGTGTGAGGAAGCGAGAGGAGGGGAAATCATTTTATAACAGAGGAGGAGAGGGAGTCTTGTAATTTGTTGATAAGGGATTTACATGCACCATATTCATGTTTTATGTTGATATAATAGTAAATAATTATAGAAAAAATATTATTGGATTGATATATGTCCATACACGAGGTCTTTTAAATGATTATATTTCATTTTGGGCCACAAGGTTTAGGTTTTTATCCTTAATAAGCATAATTTATCCTTAAGCATTGTAATTAATTTTATTCAGTTTCACTAATATTTTGGCCAAAAACTAATTTATTGTTATTATAAATTATAAATGTTAGTAATTAAAAATATTGAGTCCATATTTATATATTCTAAAAATACGAGTCGATGAAATTGATTTAAATTTAACCTTAGAGGCTCGATGGAAATCCGAGTGTTTATAGTAAAAATACTGGAATGTTTGTTATGTTTTTATACTCAGCATCAAAGTGAAATTGATTCCAATTACATAAGTTTTAATAATTTATAAAAATATTATATAATTAATATTTAAAACTAACTAAAAATATAAATTGTTCTTATAAATTAATTACTTTAAAAATCAATTTTGAACTAAAATATAATATATTTATCTATTCCTTAAAAATGAAATGTTTCTGAAAAATAACAAAATCCCATGTAACCTAAGTATTTTTCTCAAAATTCAAATATGAAATAGTTTTTTATATATTAAATCAATTAATGTTTCAAAAATCATATTTAAAATTGGGTCTCCATTAAAATATTGTTAAAATTATATTTATACAAACAATGGGTTTATGGTCAAAAAATAGAGTTTGTTCTTATATTATGCTAATAAAATAAAAAAATATTATTTAAAATAAAAAATAAATATTTCTTTAAAATCATTCACTAATATTAATTAATTTATATTATTATTATAAAAATACATGGGAAGAATAAAAAAAATAATATTTCTTTTATATAAATATTTTGTTCTTATTTTATATTCTCATTTCTAGGTAACCACTGAATTAATTTTATATTTATATAAAACAAATACATTCATATGTTATTCATTAATATATGTAACTACTCATATAACATCTAGGTTTTAACATATGATATTTTATAATATTATTATAATAATACATTTTCCTTAGGTGAAACTCATTTTTTGTGTAATTCAAGCTATAGTGGAAGGTATCTCATGAGTGTAATGAATGATAACATTGTCTTGAATGTGTTGAAGTTTATAGAATATATTTTAAATAATAAATATATTATAAATTATCTGTATATTATAATACCTTTCACGATTGTTTCCACATTTCATACACACTAATGAATACATGGTACTTACTTTTGATATTTGGGGTGGCACTGAAACCATGCCATTATGGGGTCTCATTAAATGAAAATATGGATTAGGATCAAAATTGGGTGTACAAAACACATGTTGATTAATTCATGTAATTCACAAATGGATTGAAAACACTTATAATTTTTTTCCCTATGATTTGAAGTTAATGGTTTGTCATATCGGTTTGAATGAAATTCAAACACGTATACAATAGGAGCAGCATATGATATGCAAAATACTGATTAATTAAATTTTATTTTGCGGTAGATGGCTGTCACTAAATGAAATAGAATCATAGGCATTGGACACAGAATAATTACAGTGTTATGTACTTCAATGAGGATGGAAAACAAGTAGTTTAATTTATTGTGGTGAGGATACTAGAGATTTATTATAACATCTTACAATGAGGATGATACATTGTATTATTTAATATCATGTTATTAGTACATCCTACATGAAACATATAAACTAATATTAAAATTATTTCTCCTCATGTTTGGTCAATTATATATCTTATTTCCATTGTATATGGTAGGGTTACAGTGTAATGTCATGTCAAAGGATGTATGAACTCAATTGAATAGGATGACTAGGATTAAATACCACATATGATATCCCCTAATTTGAAGTGATGGTTTAAATGGCCTTCCAATTATGTAAAATTTAAGTAAAATGTTGAAAATAGTTTATGGTTATACCACCTTGACCATTACTTTTTGGTTAAATCCAGAATGATTTGGTCGTGAAAATTGGAAATGAAAAGGAAACTTGATGATTCGACCGATAGGTCGGGCCTATGATAAAATATTCGAGCATCACTAAATATCTCATGAGGATTCGAATCAATCCATATATAGTTTTTAAACATATCATGTAATAAGACTGATACTGATTTGTTCTACCCTCTAAAAAGAGATTATTTAATACTCTCATTATTTGATATGAGGTGTCCAAAAATGATATAGTGTATGGATACAATTTTACATCATTTTAGGAGGATAATATTTTTTGTTCATCCCAAACATACCATATGGGGAATCCAGGTTTGAGGAACTGTAAAATAATATCTTATTTAGGGTCATATCATACTTTTCATGGGTAATATTGCATTTTAACATAATATACTATGTACGTTATTGTTTTTTCTTCCCATATTTATCATATGGGAAAACCTATTTTGATATTGGGAAATATAATATCTTATTCACAAGATTCCCACCATTGACTGGGGTAATGAAATATTTTAACAATAATCACTAAGGGAATCAGTGAGAATGCACATGAGTTTCCCATTATTTGCTTCCTTATAACAATCTTTAAATGAATCATGGCATATTGGGGGTTCATGAAAAATTAACAGGGCTTATAAATATAAGGATTCCCATGGAAAATTTTATGTTTCTTCAACCATAGGTAACAAACAGTTTTATGGTTGATCTGGTAGATGGTCTTGAGGAAATAATGTCAAGGAACTACTAAGTATTACATAAGGAAGGTTATCAACACACAAATTGTGGGGGGGGGGGTAGTACAAATTTTTTTTGGAAATTGAATATGGTCATGGAAATTTTTTTATAGTCACAATTCAAGGGATAAATGCCCCCCATGTTTACCTTTGTTGCACAGGTTGAGGGAATACCCAACATTGGGATTGGGGGCCACAGATGCATGCATATAAAAAAATAGGTCTAATGAAACAAATGGTTGATGAATTGGTGGCAAGGATTAGAGATGAGAAGTCCAAACAACCTTGCCTTTCAATTTGGGATTGGAATGATTCCATGTTATTATTTGGAAAATTATTTGGGGGGAAATTAACGTCGTTATGGGCGATCATACATGGTGATGGAATTTGATGCATCCAATAGTTTTTATGGGCCATCCCATGTTTGAGGATTGGGAAAAGGATTTTTTAAACATCTCATAATTATCATATTATGTATCTCATTTTTTATATGTGTAAAAACCATATCTTATTTTGGATGAATCTTTCTCTCAGATGGGTTAATCAACACCTCTTATTTAAGTGGAATCTCATTTTCAGATTTGGTAAACGCCATCTATTATTTAAGAGTAATCTTAGTTTCAGACCAGGTAAAACCACAGTTTAACATCATTTCGTGGGGGAACCATTCATTTTAGCTTAATTTCATACCAATCCAAATGTTCGGTATTGAAATAGTTTAAGGTCTTAATGCATAGTCCTGTTGTAAATAGTTCATGGTCATGTTTCATTGATTTTTGGATTTTACTTTAATATCATATAGTTTAGAACACATTTGGTTGCCTCAAATAGATAAGTATAGTGTAGTGAAATGAAATACCCATATGTGAATAAGTACCAAAGGGGCCAAACAACACACTAAACATTCCTTATAGGACTTTCAACAATATTAATGTCTTGAATGTTTGACATAGACTCATACTATTATTGAAACCTTTCACAATGTATATCAACATTCTTTGAGGAAGGGGTATTATCCCCATGAAATGTACTATTTTAGAATCGTGGACTTAGTGGTAGGTGTAATAAACTCTATATCCTTATAAATAATAGTGTATAGACCATTGGATTTGACTATATGAATTATCTAAAGTCAATACCACTCATGTTTTAACATTAACAGCTTCCATCCTAGTGTCATTTGTTTTTTGAGAACTTGTAACATGCCACTCTATGGGAATAAAAAGAGGAATATATTCTTTTTATTCACCATTGATATCTACTTCTGGATCCTCGATATTTTGTGGGTGCCTTGAGATAATTCAGATAGAGGGATTCAAGATAAGCTAAAAATACTTCAATTTTTTTTAAGTATGTTCATAATAGAATACATTTTGGAGAAATGGAAACTGGACCTCAAGGGGTAAGACAACTGTTGTTCCATAAACTATAAAATATGGGGTCACATTGGTGGAATTCTAGGTAGTTTCTTGATTTTACTAGATTCCATTTGGGATTTTTCCTCGCCAATTTGTTGTTCTCAACCACCATCTTCTATAGAATGTAATAGAGGTTCATTTTTAACACCTCAATATTTCAATTTTCCTACGAAATTTAGCAGGAAGTCTAATTTGACATGATATATTACTAGGCATATAGTTTCTTAAGAATGGTATCTCAGAGGTTTGTGACTTTTTTTAGTGAAATTGGTTTTAGGGACTCTAAATAAATGATTGATGTGAGATACCACAAATTCAATCAAATATTGTTCCTTGAAATCTTTATAGGTAATCAATTATTCCCATTTGGAGAATGGGTATATCACAATATCAATGAACCTACAAAAGAGAGATTCTGATGGTGGATTAAAACACATGAAATTGAGTCCCATTCTTCAAAAGGAATGAATAATTTTTTATAAAGGATATCTAGTATAAGATGCTGAATTTTTACATAGATCTGAAAATAATTAATCCTTTTAGAGTACATAATGAAGTCATGGACCATGGTTTTCTAGAGTTAGACAAAACTCTTATTATTTTTTGGATAGCATCGACCATGCGTTGTGGGAACCACATGACCAACTAGAACTTATTTCATATCCTATGGGATCTCAACACATAGGATATAATGGTGAATAATTACATTAAATACTAATATTTAGAGATTATTGATAAGGTAATTCTATCTATGTCTTTTAAAATACGTTGAACACTAAAATATTCATTCATGGTCGACTTTTTGTGGTTGAATAATTCCACAGTATAGATACTGCAACCATCCCATAATGTGTTCCTCTAAAATGGTTGAACCTATGGTACCTGACATAGAATAAACAGAATCCACCTATATTAACTATTTATTGTCATCATCATCAGTAATGATGGAACAATGACCTTATGATATGATACATGGATAAACATGTCATCCTAGTTAGGCTCTAAAAAATATGTATAAATTGGCCAAGGCATTAGATTAACAATTCTATGGATGCAAGAAAACTGTCTGTAATGGAAAAGAAGGGAAATAGGCTATTATTTAATGCGTTCACCCCATAAGGATAACATGATTTGTATTTCTGATGAATAGTCACCATTAATATATTTTATGAATAGTTAAAAGTTTCCCTTCACATGAAATTAGTGGACAGAATTATAGAGGATAGCTAAATACTAGTAATGAGAACATGATACTATTCCTCATTGTTGGTGTATCCTTATTACAACAAGAATGAGTATGGAATACCGGCTAATGTCATGGTGGAAATGAAACTCCGTTTGATTACTTTGTTTTTGATTGGAATTGTTGATACTTCTACTCATTGGTATTTGATTGGCACTGTCAAAGTGTATCTTCCAGGATGTAATGGCTAAGTCCATTGATTTGAATTCCTCTTCTAGGAACTAAACATCTCGTGGTAGTTCTTCAGTGTATATATGGATGGAGAGGAATTTATCCAATGGAAAAACATTGATGCCTTTTTCAAAGATAAACTAGATGTCGAACTACTGATGGATCACTACCCAGTATGGAAACCATCCTATTAACATGGGGTGATCATGGATATACATCACCTATTCCATATGAAATACTTCTTGTATCTAATGATATGGAGATAATGGTGCAACATCAACACTAAGAAAACTATTATGAGTCATCTCTTCTCGATAGGGGATAATCTTCTCTTATTTTGGTTATTTCATACATCCAGTACATAATCATAAGGGTGTCATCATCATTACCTATAAATATTTAGTCATTGGAGGTGGTCTCAAGAATGGTTCGAGTCTATGATGTCTACATAACAATCCTCTCAATCAAATTGTGGTTCTGGAATGTTGTAGATGATGATCTCCCTGTTGGTTATCTTTTTTCATGGATCCGGTTTGGGTTTGTGTTTTTTCTTCTATTTCAATTTTGGTCTATGTAGATCTGGATTTAATTTGTGATCTAGTTCATTGGCTTCTGTCTCAGTGGCCTTCGGTGGATGCTAGTTTTCCCATGAAGTGATGATGGGATGGAGGTGTGATGGAGTTTCATCTTTAGTTGGATGTCGAGGAAATATGAAAAACTCTTCATATGG
Source organism: Viscum album (assembly GCA_963277665.1). Classification (NCBI taxonomy): domain Eukaryota; kingdom Viridiplantae; phylum Streptophyta; class Magnoliopsida; order Santalales; family Viscaceae; genus Viscum; species Viscum album. Next base: position 287,089,052 of record OY728134.1, read on the forward strand.
TGATTGGTGTGGTTCCTAGTGAATGGTGAAGTGGTGTTCACCCCTGATGGTGGTCCCTGTGGTGGATGATTGTGAGGGATCTGATGACTGTTGTGTCAAGCTTGATGATGTTTGATGCTTGAGGATTATATGATGCTATGAGATGATATTCATGATGTCATGGGTGCATGGTAATATTTTTTGAAGCTTAAGTCCAATACAGGGTTCCCTTGACAAGGCATTTATGGTTTATTCATTTGGAAATAGTGTTTCTATTTTTGCGCGTGTCTTGTCCTAGACTATATTCCTTGGCTCTCTCACTTATAGATCATCATGGGTGGTGAGTATTGTTTCTCACATAACCATAATGTTATTGTATTTTATAAAATGAATACAACTTATTTGGAGATAATATAAATTTTTTCACTCTATCATTACATTTCTTTTAGGTGAGAAGATAATTAATGGACCATTCTAAGGAAGTTCCATAGAGGACAAGTGGATTCACTAAGTTGAATGTGAACCAGAATCTACAAAAGATAATTCTTGATTTCTTTTAACACAGTTTGGAACCCACCATCCCACTAGATTAAAATTGTATTCATCATCAGCCTTCAAATGGGTTTACCATTATGGATAGATTCATTATGAATCACCATATGTTGGCTATGTTTCCTTGGAGTCCTCACTTGCCCTAAATGTTTCTCAAGGAGGCATCTAGTTGATGGATATGATCATCTACAGGTTGACCTCAATGAATATGTATCATATGTTGAAGATAAGAACATTCCTAGTGGTAACCCCAAACGTACACTTTAAGGTGTACATATTTGATTGACAGCAAAGGAGGTAGTCAAACACTCTCTCAAGCCCCTTTATATTTTTCGGACACTGTTAACATTTGGCCACCATGTTACCGATTTAACAATACACTAATTTATTGAGAATTAATTTGATAGTGTGATGCATGGACAACTAATAAGTAGAACCTAAAAATTTCAGGTTGATGGGGATCAACATATAGAATAAATTCCCTTTCATTGCTCTAAATGAAATAGAATCCTCATATGTAGGGGATATCATGATCTTATTTTTATCAATAATATCCATCCATGGAGGAGAGGATCTGCCCTACTACTATATCATCGATCCACTACACTGCCAATAGAATGGGAAAATCATCCTTCATTAAATGGAAGTTAATGTCCCATATGTGGCAGAAGATTCTAATTTGTCCATTATTCTTCATGACTTGGATGATGTTTTCTAGCCACATAGGGTACATAAAATCCATGACGATGATTGATTTTTATGTTTTTTATCCCATTTCATAGAAAAAATAGTATCATGTGAATGGATTATATTTATTAGAGACTACATGAACCCATGATTACTCCCTAGGAGACAGACATGGTGGATGGCGACATGAGTGTTTAGCCCTTGAATTTCATCATACATCCAAGAAAATAAATTGTTTTATCATTTATAGAAGTCCACATGTAGATGTTACTCTTTTTAAGAGATTTTTACAATAATCATTGTTGGATTGGGGTCATCCTTGGTATTGATGTTCATGTGAATCATCTTAAAAATGGTGGTGGAGACATCATCTAGATCCTCAAAAAACTGATTTCATTTGAAATAAAAATAATGGATATAAATTTTCTTCAAAATGACTATATGTGTATATGTTGAAATGCATTCCTACCCATTCTTATTTTAGAATTAAGGAGTAGTGATAGTGGATTGTGGTTTCCATAGGATAACACCTATAATGGTTATATTATATGATCTATAGTCATGATTTGTTCATTTGGGAAATCAATACAAGAATATGAAACTATGCCTAGGTCGATGATGTGTCAATGTATTTCGGTGGAAGGATGAGAGGAAATTTTTTAGGGAAAATGAGAAAGGAAAATGGAATGTGGCATAGAATTGGGGACCCACAATAATGGGAAAGGCCCCAAAACAATGATGCTATTCTACTGGAATTTATAAGGTCTTGGGAAACCCATAATGGCCAAATAACAGATAAATTTTAATATTCAAAACATACCAATACTTTAAGATTATATGAACAAAATATGGTTTGTAGATGATGGAAAATTTTTAAATGGAAATCCGTTGGAGATAGTTTTATTTCTTATAATATCAATGATATCATCATGGATCATCTCTAGGGTATTAAACATGACATAATTCATATTGACTCATATTAAAAAAATACAAGAGTATATCAACCACTTTTTACATATTAAGTTATACTAAATCTATCTATTTTTTGTATTAAACATCCTCATACATTAGAATAAGATAAAAACATAGGATGATCGAGGTTGTTTCAGAGATCATGAACCACAAATGGCTGACCATGGTGGATTATATGCATTCATCCTTTTCATTTACAAGATTGGTGGATGCTCTTCCATGATACAAGGAGACCATTTTAAAATCATGGGATCTAGCACCATTTTGTATCCCACTATATAGACTTGCTGGAAAATTAAAATAAAATATATATTTCATTAGGGAATAGCGCATGGAATGTTTCTTTACGATAAACTGGGATATCAAGGCCACTGAGGAGAATCTTGCATGAATCAAAGTATAGAGTTATCATCAAACCAGTCAGTCTAGTAATGAAATTCAATATCCCTCCAATATGTATGACCTATTAACTACAAATTAGTAAATGGAGAAAAATATTTTTAATGTGAACAGGTTATGGATTAAGATAGGAAATCGAAATTCCTCCATATATTTCATAAGGAGATATCATTTAGGGAATGTAATAATATTGTATATATCAATAGATGTCTACACACCACCGAGGATGAAATTTCAAAGGAAATGGTTGAATATTTTAATGTATATATATTGATGATATGATGGATAAATTACTACGTATGATCAATATCATATCTCCCAACATCGAATATCATCAATAATGATCCCTTACCACATCCCTTGTTAAAGGATATGTCAAATAATCTCATTTCTATCCCAATATGGAATGTTATGATAGACCATATGGTTTCACGAACAACATTCATGTTCTGTTTGGACACACTAAAGGATGATCTAACCAATAAAATCAAGGAATTACTATTTCTTACATACATTCCCTACGAGAATAATTAATATATTTTTTGCATTGATTTTGAATAAGTAGAATTAAATAGATCTTAAGTATTATAGTCATATGGTTCATGGTACCACTATTGGTAATGTTGTTAAAAATATCATAATGAATATGATAGTAGAGTAATTAATGATAATATTACCCCAAATTAGCTTATGTTTTTTCATGGTAGAAGCATGCAAAGTTGATTATTTAAAGCCATAAAATTGTTGAAATAATGAAGAGAATACTAGTATAAGGGTACATTCACATAAATTTGAAATTTCAAAGGATTTTAATGACGTAAAATGGATATTACCCTTCACCATATTAAAGAATATGTATTTTCATGTACAGCCCTCATGTATATTAATACAATACTAAAATCTACAAGGTTGACCACCTATATTAATGGGTACCACAGGGGATTCTATCAATGTAAAAGGTGTGTTAGTTAAGGGGACCCACTCTCTGAGATTATTTTATAGTGTATTGAGTATTATATGAGTAGATGTATCAATGATATTATAGAGGTTGTTATTTATAATAAAATCAAATTCAGGTGTAGTTTTTTTACTAAATTATATTTTTTATATGACACTGATTTTATTATTTTGGGACAAGATTCAAGGGGTACTATATCTTATATAAAATCCTTCTATGCACACTATAAGAAGGTGGTGGGGGAAGACCATAAGTAAAATAAAATCCATTATTGTGTCTGACAATGATATATATATTAGAAGAAAAAATAATATTGCAATAAAACATGGAATTAAGAGGGGAACCATTTCCATAAAATAGAATGGATTACGCCTATTTTTAAACGTGGTGTAGAGTCATTTATTCAATGTAATATTAACCATCATCATAAATCAATATTCAAAATGTAAGGATAAATTCATCTCCCAGTTTGGAAGGGTATTTTTCATTATTCGGTAATCACATATAAATTTTTTACTCCTCACTTTACATATGTCTAAAAATAATTAACAAGGAGCTAAAATTATTGAAAATGAACATCATATATGTTCTTTATATTCATAAAAGGAAACATAAATATATTATTTGTAATTAATAAATAAATCTTATGGGGATGGGGTTCTAGGATAAATGGATATTTATATCATCAATGATGGTCTGGATGGGTACCTAAACTAGCATGATTAATCGGTTTGTACCTCAATAAAATACTATTCATTAAAATAATGCATATTAGAATGTTTCCTGTTAGAATTCATTCAAATCACTACTGTTGGGACACCCTCTAGACATACATGCCACCTGAAGTAAAAAATCAATGATCCTCTAAGATGGAAACAAATGACCACTGCTAAAATAATGATTAATTCTAATAGAATTGATCTTCTTAGATCTTAGGATATTATAGAGAATCAAAAAAAAAACATTCATGGACATTGAATCCTATATCTGGAAGCCTATAAGCAATGGTATTTTTTTTATAGAGAATATTATTGGCTTTAATGTGAGGAATATATTATAATACAAACATGGAATCTCAAATTCAAACTAAATATCACAAAACCCTAATGTTTGTTTCTTCTCTATAGAGATTATAAAAAAAATGTTACATACATATGATAAACTCAAGAGTATATGACAACATCTTTTGTCATCTTACTATCTATGCTTGTGAGCTGAAATGAAGTTACATTACCTATTTATTAGATGTGAATATTCCCAAAAACTATGAAATTATTTTGGAATCCTATTTGGTATGATCCTAAACATAAGCATATAGCTTGAGGATTTTTTGAATTTCATCTATAAACCTAGTTATATTAATCAAGTCCACTACCTCCTTTTGTATACAATAGTTGCTTATGTTAAATCTTTATGTATTGAAGAAAATAAACTTTTTTAGGACCACACAAACTATATTCATGCATGCATTGTTTCCATACATAGGTAAATCTATTATGTGTAAAAGGATCAAACAAGAGTGATGGATAATAGCATTTGTAAACTGAAAATATTCATATTTCTATGAGACATGTAGATATCCTGAAAGACCCATGACATCCAAATTTTCAATTGGATTCTGATGACATATTAATGGATAAATGTCAATATAGATTGTGGAACCACTGTAATTTCAGGTACTTATGGTTCTTGATGTGACTTCCGAACACATCATGGATTGTGAAAATAATATTTTCCTCATTATATTGTAATTAGTATTGTATATGAAGATTAATTATTGGCGATGATTTATGGTATCAAATATAATTTTCACCACAACATTATTTCCCATTGGATTGAATCTAACTCTAATGTCAGTGTTAAGATGATGGATAGAAGGAGTAAAAAAACCCATTGAAAACCCTTCCAATTGAATTTACTATATTAACAATGGAAAACCATTTATAGCTAATTGTATCAAATGTTTATTGAGAATCCAATCATGCAGTGATTGCATGGTCAATGTGGGAGATCATAGAGATCAGAATGATGTGTTCCATTGGGAACCTGATTATTGGGAAACGATGGTTGACACAAACAACAAAGGAGAGATTCTATTCAATCATTATAACATACTTTTTAATTATTTAATTCTATTTCATAATTTTATTTATATGTTTTATGAAATTTTTTTCCCATATCCTATATTTTCTCGGTAATAATGTAATAAATAAATATAATATTAAATTAAATGAGGTAAATAACGTACATTTATGTAAATAATCAAATATTAATGACAAATTTTATGAAAACTGTAATTATTTAATGAATAAATATATATTTATAATTAAAAAATACAAAATATAATAAAGGTAATATTTTATCTTAATTTAAAAATATATAATTTTTTACATTTAATTATAGTTTATTTTTCTTCAATTACAAACAATTTTATTTAAAAAATTACATTATTAACCTAAATTGATGGGTTATTATAGCTGGTAATGAGTCTAGTGATGAATAGTTAACTCTAAATGAGAAGCATTTGAACAATTCCACATATGTTCATTGTTTCATGCTATCATCAATGACCCATGATCTTATATAGAAACATGATGAACTAGATGAGTATAAACTCATGTGTAACCTTCAAGATCCTTAGAAAATAAGGTGAAAAAATTGATATGTGAAATCTAATGATCTTTCTAAAACTATTCATGGAGAGTCGATTCCATTTTGGACTCGCGTAGTTATTATTATTCACTACATTAAATTCATTGACATTGTAAGAATGCAATTATTGGAAGAAATTCTCAATGATTCCATACATTCCTTCCTTCCTAATACATTCTCCAATTACATTCTTATAATAAAATCATCCGTAACGAGAAGAGTCATTCATAATTTCTTAATTTGATTCTCAATTTGAATAAAGACATGGGAAATGAAAAACCCATAGTATGTGTTGTGAAAATTAAAATGAATAATAATGAATAAGTTATAAAGACTCAATATAAGATTAAATAACTTTTGAATTACCTTTATAAGATGAGGAATATCCAGTTGTATGGTAAGGAAAAAGAGGTAGTGTGTTTTAAATGTTGAAAGAAAGGATACTGGAAGAGGAATTTCACATAAAACAAAGGGGAAGATAATGGTTTTATTTTTTATCAAGTGTAATCTTTCAATATTTTCAAATCTGGTATTCGATATAGCTTGGGGTCATGAGATCTTCATCCAAATATAGGAACCACGGAGATTAAGAACGATTTCGGTAGGAGAGTTCTGTTTGTGAGAAACCAATGTTGAGATGTTGTTTCCTATATCCATCAATGATAACCAAATTTCAATTCCAAAAAGAATGATATTATTTTTATGGTATTTAAATTATGTTCAAAATGTTATGAAGGAGAAAATTTTATTTCACTACTAGATTCATATTGTTTTATTTTCATATTTCGAAATGAATTTTTTTTATTCTATGAGGATGAGATATATTATGGTATATATCATTTAAATAATTATTATGATGCATTAAATTATGAAAACCAATTATTATAAAATGATAATAAATCATGTTCACATCACATATATGAAACTCTCCTACGGAATCATCACCTTGGTCATTTAATGAGAATCAACTTAAAAAGATCTATCATGATGGTTATCTACAATCCACTGAGCTAAAAAATCATGAAATATTTCAATCTAATTTACAATGAAAAAAAGACAAACCATTGTTGGTTGTATCAGGTGAATGGGTGAAAAATCCTTTAAGATTAGTACACACTCATATGTGTGAACGAAGACTGGTAAAATATAGAGTTGGGTATTCTTACTTCATTACATTTACTGATGACTTGTGTAGATATGAATTCATATACATGATGACGTCTATTTCATAGTTCATTGATAAACTAATAATAATAATTACTGAATTATATAATCAACATGTAAATAAGGTAAATAAAATCTTTTCCGATCATGTTAGTGAATTTACTAATGAAGAGTTTATCAATTTTTTACTGGATGTTGGGAGTTTAACTCATCCCTCGAAATATTATAACCCATAGTGAAATTGTGATATTTTAATGAGGAACCAAACCTTATTATTCATTGTAAGGTTCATGGTGCATCATGAAAGTCATCATTTATACCCATGGGTATTTTTATTACAAACTACTCCACAAATATAAACCCGAGTACCAACAAATGAGTGAATAGAAAATTACTTTTAATTTATTTTGTGGAAATAAAATTATTTAGTCACATAGATGTGTATATGGTAATGGGGAATTTGATTAAGTCTTCTCATGATAAAACAAGCACCCTCGGGCCCAATATGTATCATTATAGGATATCCGATGGAAAAAATGGGATACTGCATATACCACCCCATATTAAAGAAATTGGCTCTCCCTTGAAAACTTTTCTTTCTTGAGAGTGATCAAATCCTAAAAATTATACATAAAGAATGACTTACTATGACATGGTTAATGATAAATATACACAATATTTTCTACATTAAATGATTCTAATGGATTTCATGGATGATGTACTTTTTGAACAACAAGTACTATGTATGAGCACTAGATATGTAGGAGAACCTAAGAGATATTTTTTTGTCACTAAGTATGGTGACATATTATCATTCATGCCATATAGAACATATATCTATATTTCACAAATAATAACTCATGTAATAAGATGGGTTTTATTTTATAATGAATACATTCATCATATTAGGGTTCCCAAATGAATGTGGTAATATAATACTTTATAATAGAATCATAAACCTTGAGTGAATAAGAAAAAATCTCAATATGTAATAGGTGTGGTTTATTTTGAAGGAAGATTTATTTTGGACAACATTACGTTTGTAATAATCTGGTGTAGAACGAATTTATATAGCAGAAAAGGTGATATAATTATGAAGAAATGATATTTATGGAATATCCATACTGAAAATTTGTTAAATGACTGAAAATAGAAAGAAAGTGTGTTGGGTATGATATTTCCCATTACCATGTGTATGAATGCATCCAACACATTATTGTCCTATATAATCGAATTATATTCATTAATTAACCAATAGAGATCCTTTTTGGAATTAATTTGATTATTTTTTTATTATGTTAATTTATGGGATTTTCATTGAGTTATATATTTTAATATTGTCATTTAAGAGCATTTATTTTCTTAGTTTTCATTATCCATTCACTATTATACATGAAGAGATGTTTCTGTACAATTAAAATATAAATACTGAATGTTTATTATAAATTTTTAATTATTATCTTGATGTTTAAATGATCTTATAAATAATTATCTTATATGGTATGAGTATGAGATATTATATAAATGTTAATGATTATTGTTTTTGTTTAATTTTGGTGCTTTTTCGATCAAAACAAGCTCATTTTGTTTTATCTTTTAGTAATATTTAAATAATTTTGTTACAGAACATAAAATGGGTTATAACATAGATATTACAATATTTTTTATACAATTTATTGGTTTTTTACAAACATGATGGTGTTAATGAAAAATGAAAGTGCATCACCCATGTGGTCGGTAAAATGAGACATCATGTGGGAGGATTTAATTTTTTTAGAATAAAATATGGAGAGGGAGAATTTAATGACAGATATTACATTAATATTTTTTAATAATAGAATATGTCTGGTAATTGTGTTTATCATGCTTTTTTGAAATTATAGGTGAGGATAAGAGAATGAATAAAATGAAATTGAATGAAATTTAAAAGAAAAAAGAGAGTGTGTTTACCTCTTGAGTTTCGCTCTTGATATCCTCCTCAAGGTATTAAGTAATTGTATGTTGATGAGTCCCAGAGATCCTGCACATGGGGGAGGGAAAGGTAAATATATTTTGTAGAATTTAGGAAAGGATATATCTTGAGAGGTTTGAGGAGAAGAGGGGTGAAGGGTGGTATTTATAGTATAGGGGAGATGTTTTTTCTCATTATTTTAATCATTAGTTTATATCTCAGCTCACTAATATGAATAGATTGAACACTACCATTAAAAATATAAAAATAAAGAAGTTTGGCTCGAGATAATGAGGTTAGATCAGCATTACATGACCTATGACTCAATAAATTCATGTATTTAGCATTTATCAGAAATTATAATAATTTACTATTCACCAAAAAAATCAAGTATTATTGGAAAATAATAATAATTCACCATAAACACTTTCTGATGTGTGGCATCAACAAATAAATAACATTTTATGAGAATAATTTTCTATGTATGAGTTATAAAATTGATCATTAATAAGTTTATTTAAATGAAAAATAAATATTTTAAAATTATAACTAATTTTATAACAATTTGATAATTTTCTAAAGATCTCATAAAACTATCATAAATCCTTAAGACATAGAAATAATGATTCATGAATATATTTTATGAAAATATATTTTCTTTTAAATTACTAAAATAATTATAAAATTATAATTAAATATATAAGACATGTTAAAATACCAACACTTAATTAATAGTTTTTCAAACATTTATTCACATAGACTATAATATAATTGCATTATATAACCACTTATAATATGTCAAATTTTTATTTACTCATTAATGGGCGATATTACTATTCATTTGTCTAGATTATAATTCATAAGGGATATATTATTATTCCTAAGGTCATATTACCATTTCCTTGATATAGGTTCCTTATCTTCTAGAAATAATTCTTATTTCATAAATTCTTCATTTCTAAATATTTTATTATGTCCATTATTTGATTTTTATGTAATTTGTAAATACAAAGTTACTATTTTAAGTGATAAATTACATTTATAAACGATTAGATTGTTACATTTTTTCCCCTTTAAAAATTTCTCCCTTGGAATTTTGTTTTACATCAACATGTCAGTGTAGTTATCCTCCATCACATCATCCGGTTCCCAAGTTACACCTTCATACGTATGGTTCCTCCACAACATGGTGACAAGCTGGTTTGTCTTGTTCTGTATAACCTTGTCTATATAGTCCATAATCTTTTATTACTTTTCGTCAGGAGAGAGATAATCTTCCATATGTACCAGCTTTGATTTCAGTACTTGTGAGGGATCTGTTATGTACTTACTCAGCAGTGATACATGGAAAACATCATATACATGAGCCATATTCAGTGGATGTTTAAGCTGATAGGACACAATACATATAGTATCAATGTTCTCAAAGGGGCCAATGTAACTTTGTTTAGATTCCTGTTCTTCCCAAAATGCATTACTCTCTTCCATGGAGATATTAGAAGGAAAATTTTATCTGTAAATAAAACCCCAAGTCCCTTGGAGGTTTTTCAGTATTGAACATTTTTTACTCAGAGTAGCATTGATATGATTCTGGATGTATAGAACATTCTCAATCATTGCTTTAAAGAGACCAGGATCAAGTATATTTCTTTCTCAGATTCATCATATATGTTTTGTGTTATACATCGCTTTCTATACAGATAATCATATAAAGACATCTAAATAACTGTGTAGAATCTATGGTTTTATGAGAACTCAATTAATGGGAGATACAAATCCCATACCCCCTGGTGTTATAATGATACTCTCTTAACATAACAATGATACTATAAATAGTTAAATTATATTGATCATTTGTTTTCAGTTGTTAGGTTGTGATGAAATCTAAATCATTACTCAATGAATGTTGTAGACTCCTCTAGGATTTAAATGTGAAACTGAGATCGTGTTCAGAGAAAATTGAGAGTGGAACATGATATAGTCTCTCCAAATACTTCACATATATATCTATATGTTTTTCAAGAGAGGTATCAACCTGAAAAAAATAATGTGGGATGTCGTGGTGAGTTGGTCCACCACAACCCATATCACATTATTCTATTTGGATGTATTTTGGAGAACAATGATTTAGTACAAGGTGACATTATCCCATTTCAACATGTGAATAAGAAATTGTTTCATAATCCCATTAGACATCTGTAATTTTTCATCAACTTTCTCAAAAATCAAGAACCTCAATATATACTCCACAATCTATTTTTTTCATGTTATCACACCATAAGTGTTCTTAGAGATCACTGTAGATCATGGAACTCTCATTATGGTTAAATAATGTCTAGCTGTGTGAATTATACAATAGGTCCTTCTTCATCCTAGGAGATGAAGGAATACAATGCCTCATTCCAAACCAAATCACACCATCATCATCGATATGTAATTCTTCCAACTTCCCTTCTTTTACAACATTCACCTTCTTCTGTAACTCTAGATCATCCCTTTGTTCCTTTTTAATATTATCATAGATTGATTATGAAGAAATCATTTTGAAAAGGTAGTATTTATTCCCTACCCTTATGATTTCCAAATGCATCCTTTTAATATCCATGAAGATAGGGTTTTTTCTCAATTTTTAACATAGATAGAGTAACATGTTCTTTTCTACTAAGAGCATTAACTACCTTGTTTTCCATTCCTGAATGATAGTTTATAGAGAAATTTTAGTCTATGATTAGCTATAAGGATCTCTTTATACCCATTTTAATCTCATTTTGTGTGAATAAAGACTTTAGGCTCTTGTTATTGGTATATATGTCACACTTCTCACCATAGATTTAGTGTTGTCAGGTTTTCAATGAAATATTCATAGCTACTAGCTACAGATTTTTAGTCAACTAGTTCTTATCATTTATATTCAACTACCATGACTCAAATGTTAAAAAAAATTCATTTATCATGAGTATACAACCAAATAATTTCTTGGAATTATCAATTTATTTCAAATAAACATTATACACTCTTCTTTAATGTGAGTACACATACAGTGATCTACCTTCTCTTCATCTACATAATGATTTATTCAAATTCATCGATCCAGAAATAATTTAACCCCTTTTTTATTATCATAGTTATCCGAGTTGAAAATCATTAGAAATTTTGAAAAAAAGTACTATAGTACGAACATATTCCAAGAAAAAATACGGATTTTTGAGACATTATGAGTTCTCGGCCATTACCCAATTGACATTATTTTGTAAGGGTACACAGAAATTCACTAACAAGTGATCACATGGACCATGAATCAGACTTTTTGCATCAAAAAGTCGCACATGATGAACTCTTAGTACAACATATCCTTCCTTAAATTCTTCAAAATAGGTCTTAGTTGTTTTTCATGTACCAATTAAATTTTGGAGTAGATATGAATATCATCGATAAACACTACCGCAGATTTGTTGTGTTAGTTTCTAATGGACCTATTCATAAAATCCTTGAATATTTCAGGGTCATTAGTATTCCCAAAGGGAATCAACATAAACACCAAGTTCCCATAACATGTACAAAAGGTATTCTTCTGAATATGTTCTTTATTCACCTCCAGCTTGTGATATCCATGATGGAGATCCACCATTGAGATGTACTGAGCTCCTCATAGTTTACTGAACAATCCAACACAAAATGGAGGAGGATATTTTATCATTATAGTGATCTTTTTTATCTCTAGATAATCAATACACAACCACATTGATCCATCATTCTTCTTGAAAAAGATTAGTAGCGCACCCAATGCATATTAACTAGGGAGTGTAAACCCTTTTACCAAATTCTCCGAGAGCTGCTTGCATAACTCCTCTAGTCCAATAGGAGCCACCCTATAGGGACAAATAGAGATAAGATTAGCCCATGTAATGGTTTATATTGAGAAATATACCTCAAAATATGAGGGATGTCTTGGTAGCTCTTCATGAAATTTATCAATGTCTTCAATCATGAAGGGAAATTTCATTTGGTTGAACTTTCCTTTGACTCCATCATTTGTGAGAGGTATTCGTATTCATAGAGAACCAATACCTACCCCGTTGATAGTTTTTACAAAGGATATTCTTGATCTTATATAAATTTATTGAGGATCATGAGATGGCTTAAAATATGAAAATATATTTTCATTTTTAGACAGAATATATGAGATCTAAATAATGAGATTCAATCCATTTCCATTATAGTTTCGATTTCCATCAAGTTAAGTATCATGACATTTTATGGAAGAATCTACCCATATATTCCAATAAGAGAAGTGTCAAAAACAAGTGTTTCAATGATTGTAACACTTGGTGTTTTTATATATATCTTCACATCAAGACTTCAAGAATTTGATTAAATTGATCTAGAAAAAATTAATGATATAACATAATGCCTAAGACCAGAATAAAATAAGATATTTTCCATTATCTAGTGAAAAGGATGTGTACCTTGTAAAAATTTATTTTGTTGCTCCAATTTTGAATTTTATATGTAGTAATATTTTCCTCGAGCCTTTGGATTTGGTGGCTGATGATACAGATTACCCTCAAGGACTTGAGGTTTAGTGAACTATCCTACATAGTGACCATACTCCCTACAGATGTTGTGTTGTATCATGGGTGGTTACCTCATTTCATCTAAAACAATATAATACATCATTATGTGTTTTATGCATTCAGGAGATTTCTATCATTTTGTCCAACACATGAGTCATTTCAACATCCATTAGAGGTTGTTCCCATGATGCTTCTTCAGACATTTTTGACATGTCTTTGGTTGAGTTTTCTGTCATCCATTCTCATTATATCTTCCCACATGGAACTCCATCATTATTTTAATATTACTATTGAAATTGATCCATAATCTAAAAAAATCTCCATATTGAGAGCACATCTATCAATATCTTCATAACTCACAATCTCTTGAATTGAAAGAGCCTTTTGAATGTGAGGTTTTTATCCATTGACGAATTTATCAATTTAACTATCATTGTTGACAAAATAACCCAGTGTGTACCTTTAAAGCTTTGTTAAATTTTCTAAGTGGGAGTTGAAATATTCTCATTCCTTATTCATTATCTCTATAAATTTCCTCTATTTATTTGTATGAAGTGTTCTAGGGAAATACATGTTATGAAACATTTTCTTATAGTATTCCCACTTCATATATTTTGTTTTACAACATATATTAAAATTTTTATAAATAAATCGTCATAAATGAAAAATAAAATGTAAATAATGACAATATATGACAGAATGGAATAATTTATTTCATTAATATGGATTTTATTGGTGACACAAAAATTGATGGTCACTATAATGTATCTTCTTGTTATTATAAAATTACTTGAAACATGCATGTCATGTGTTTTATTCCCATAACCCACACCCATAACATCCATAACAAGAAAATAAGGCTATATTAATCATTAAATAATTATAATTTCAGTAACATTATTAATCATGGATTTATCAACATATTATCAAATAATAATGACCCGGATCACCATTATAAAACGCGATTGTAATAATCAAATGTTATAGAATTTGATAATAAAAATAAAAAATAATTTACAATTAAATGTGAAAGAAATTATTATAATTTATGAGTAATAATGTAATAGATATTATATTATTATTATATATTTGATTAATATATTTTTCATTTTTATGCATGAGTTAAATGTTCCTTTTTTGGAAATCATAACTAATGGAAAATATTTCTCTTCCAATAAAAAATTGAAATCATGATTTCCATTATCTAATATCCTATTTGAGGAAAAGGTTTTTTTCTATACAAAATATTCATTATTGTCTTCTAATACTCTTATTATTATCATTATTTACATTTCTTCATACTATAATACCATTATTTGGAACACAATAAAATTTTCATATTTCCTATACATGTACCCCAGATATCTAATCATTCTGGTTGAGAATGTTTATACTTAGTGTTCATATTATTTTTGATGTTTTTTAAAGATAAATTAATATTATTAAATGATATATTATGTAAATTCAATTTTTTTAATTGGATTTATAGATATAATAATGAAATTAGTTTTGTTTTTACTTTTTCTGCATGGATTGTTTTCTATTATATTTCAATTTCCTTACCAAAGGGTAAAAGATGTAACTTTTATTCATCATTTAAAATAAATAATTTTATTACCACTTATTAGGTTTTATTTATGAATATTACTCTAAAATTAGTCAATGATTTTGAAAATTTAATTTCTATTATAATGTTTTATAATTTATTATCTATAAAAAATATTATAAAAAATTAATTTATGTTTCTTCATTCCACTAATGGAAATTTATTGTGATATTTAAAAGTATTCTTCATCTATGTAATTACCCTTTAAAGTTTTATACCTAGCTGGGGATATTAACAAATGATATCATCCAACATCATTCACATTATTATTTATGATAATGTATAATAAAAATATTATTGGAATTTTTTATTCCATAAGATTTTATTATAATATAATGAAATTATGAATGTTTTCATGTTCTTTTTTTACACATAGGTATGTTTTATCATCATATTAAGTTCTGTTTTAGAAATCTCTATAATATATTGATATTTTATGTTTCATTAGTGGTTATTCCAATCTTAAAATGCTATGGGACTTTGGTGATTTCCCTGATTCCACTACATTATTGGTTAGTGGTTTGTCTATCCCATTATGATATGAATATCTTGGAGGTTAACCATAACATATGACATTATATATATTCATTTTTTTTCTTCAATATGATTATGTTATGGAAAATACCTTATGTTATCATGGATACTAATTTTTGACCCATTGTTTCTATCACGACCCGTCCTCGGGGCCCGTGCCGTGACTACCCCAAGCCCATCTTCCATAGGCCAGGGGCTGGCGACTAGCACCAAGGCGTATATCCCAGAAAAAGGGAAGGCATTGCCTTTGTAAAGTAAACCACAAACACCACAGAGCAAGCAGGCAGAAGTAAACACTAAGTAAAAACTAGGTGCAACAGTAAGTGCGGAAAGTAAGTGGGCCAAAATACAAACTCAAACTGAAAGTAAAGTACAACTCGAAAGGGAAAACAACAACTGAAAAGTAAAGTCGCAACATCGAGCCGTCCACTGGAAGTCCCACCTGAAGGGTGGGTACATATAGCCTCCACTGCTCCTCGGGTCTAGAAGACCGCTCTGAGTACGTCCCACCTAGTGGTCCACCTCCAGGTACCGTCCTGCTCCATAAGCCTCCACCACGATCAGCGTTGTCCGTCATCTGCAACCAACACAACGTAGTGCAGGCATAGCCTGTGCAGGGGTGAGTATAAGCTACTCAGTAGGGACCCCGAGACCCCCGAAGGTCTCCCAGAATCCACAAAGGATAATCCACAAAGGAAAGATGCAATCATGAATTAACATCTTACACTGCTTAGGTATATGCCCATACATATACCTAAGTCATCAATTCTCGTTCGACTCCAACATCCGATCCCAAGTACAACCTAGTCCACACAGGAAAGAAAAACGGAAATTCACACAGGATAGCACAACACAATCCACAAACGGAAAGAAAAACAGGATTCAGCTCACACAGGTATACTTCTTCATATGACGATAAAGATGACCAGATATTTCCACTGATTCATCTAAGCCTTCAGACCCACAACGGATCGATAGGTACTAACCCCCGCAATTACCCACAAAGGATCTGACCAACAAAGGATCCATATGTAACTAACCCCCGCAATGACCCACAAAGGATCTAACCCAGAAAGGATCGATAGATATCTAACCCCCACAATGACCCACAAAGGATCTGACCCACAAAGGATCGATAGGTAACTAACCCTCGCAATGACCCACAAAGGATCTGACCCACAAAGGATCGATAGGTAACTATGCCCCGCAAAGAACCACACAGGATCGGACCCACACAGGATCTGTAGGCGCTGGCCCACACAGGACCACTGAGCGCTGACCCACATAGGATCGGACCGACACATGATCGGTAGCACTGACCCACAAAGGATCAATGAGTGTTGTAGTCGTCGCCGTCGAATCCAGTGAGGATCTCTGTACAATCGCCGTCATCACAGTAGCAGTCGCAGCAAGTTCTAGGGTTCCCGCACATAGCAAGCTCGTTCGGGAGGGTCCGCTCCACGAGCCGAGAGGCTGATAGATCAACTGACACATAGTCCGGAGTTGATGTATCCAAAAGTTCCATATCATCAACAGGAACTCAACGTCGCAGACGATGCGTCAATCGGACGACCGGTCTGAGAGTTATTGGCTTTTTCGTCATAGGGGCCTGGTTGGTTTTTAAGGAACAGCCAACCCGACCGTACTCCACCTAAGTCCAAACCTCGGGTTGAGTAATCCAAATGATCCGTCTCACTTATAGGAAAACAACAAAGTCGACGGCACGCCAATCAGATGTCTGAAGCTCAAGATATGAGCGTTTCCGCTCCGAGGGCCCAGTTTGTTTCGTGTACGAACCAACCTGGCTGAACCCAAATTATTCAAAAACCTTGGGTGTAGTATACCGAAATGACCTTCTCGATCCAAGGAACGCATCGCCGCTGACGACGCGTCATTCAGAGGTGCGTAGCCCATGATATGGGAAAAAGGCCGAAAACGGGGGGGTCTGGGCCCGGACCGAACCGGCCCGACCCCCCTTGGGTCGGCCCGACCCGGGTCTAGGTCCAACCGGTTGGGCACGACTCGGCCCGGCCGGGGCAGCCCGGCCCGGCCTCGGTACGACCCAGCCTGGCGGGTCAGCTCGGCTCGGCCCCGCCGAGCAGCCGAGCGAGGGAAACCGCGGGCGGGGGCGCGCGGCCCCCGCGTGAAGGTTCTGCGGCCCCGGTTGGGGCCGAATCTCGCCAACGGATGCGGCAGCCGGCCGCGTCCCTACCTTCGGTTCCACGCGGCCGTGGAACTGCAACCCGCCGCCACAGCTTCTGCCGCGGCGGCCCGCACCGCCGATGGAGTCTGCGGGCCACCGGAGTTGCTCCGGTGGACTGATTTCATTTCTTCCTGCGCTGTAGCTCATCTTGGGTCCCATTATTCACTGCGGAATCAACAAATCATCTATGCGGCCCATTTTTTCGTCGTCCGATGTTCCTCACACTAAGATAAAAAGGGCGGTGGGTTCGGACTTGTTCGTTGGTCCGCACCCACCGCGTTATCGGTTTGAAACCACACCATAATTCCCACCAATTAATAAACCTCGACCCGCAATAATAATTCGCGGACCAACTTCTTCATTGGTTGGTCCGCGTTCTTTCCTTGGAGGAAAACAAACATGGGTATTATCATTTTCAAAATGACCCCTACCTCAACGTCGTCGTCGGAAGTGAGTTCGTCACAGAATTGACCGTCTCGGAAGAAAAGTATCGCCGCGTCGTGGAAGGGCGTCGCTGTCGCACGGTACTCGGCATCACGTAGACAAACTCCTAGGATCAAGAACATACAGATTTAATTATAACAATTAAATCCTTGTTGATGTTATAATCCACAAATAATTAAAAGGACCGCAATCCCCTACCTCAAGATGCCGATCGAAGATTGTCGCGGGGATGGATCATCGTGGAAGAACCGTCGCGGAGGGAGAATCATCAGCGTCACGTCGTCGTTCTCCGGGGGTCTGGCGTTCTTCGTGTTCTTCGCGTTCTTCGTGAAGGAGGATGAAGGAATTAATGTTTCTGTCAAAACCTCTCAACCAACAATCCTCAAGAAGACATGTATTGGTCTTATTTCATTACATGCCAACAAACGAAAATCAAAGACAAGTAACGAACAAATTAATTCATAGAATTAATTGAAACGAACTAACTGCCCAATTAATAGGGGCGTTAAGAATTTATAAAACGCGTCAGTTGACTTTCATTAAAAAGGGTTTTCACAGGTGCGTTACTTAGCGGAAAAGAAACGGTGGGGCTAATGCGGGCCCCACCTCACAAATATTCTACCAAGAGGGTAGGATATTTTGGGTTCCACCCTATCTGTTTCAACTCAGCATAAGTGGCTTATAAGTTTCTTTAAGTGGCTTTATGTGAAATAAAATAAAGTTGTCGCACCACTTTATATAATTTTCTTCACTTAACCCCAAAAATTAAAAACCACACCCGCACAAACGCAACTCCGGAAGAGGCGTTTCTAAGCAAGTACCGGCGCTGCGATTCGATCGGTGCCCTCTGAATTTGATTCCGAGCACCGGTTCAAAAGTTAGAAAAACCTTCTTGTTCGTTCACTGAACGTACCCGAGCCAAACTTCGGAAAATGATTCCGGGCACACCGGGCCTCGGAATCACGTGCCGTAAGAAATTGCGTTCTTGTAAAATTCCAAAGAAAATTAAGAACAAAATTTCCTTGAAATTTTACAGGTCTTTACATCACTCACACCTCAGGGCATTACGTCCCCATAAAGATACATCATAAGCTAGGGAAACAAATGTGGGTACTGAGAACGCATCTGAGCCTACCGCTCCCAAGTGCTCTCCTGGAGGTTCTCGTGCTGCCATACGATGCACATTAGAGGAATCGATCGTCCACGTAGCACCTGTTCCTGTCGATCCTCGATCTCTACCGGAACCTCTGCAAAATTATCCCCATCATCAACGTCTAGCTCCCCATTGGAGATGATATTCTTCAGGTCATGCACGTATCTCCTCAGCTGAGATACGTGGAAGACGTCGTGCACCCGGTGCAACTGAGGTGGTAGAGCCCGGTTATAAGCCACCTCGCCGATCCTGCTGAGGACCTGGAATGGTCCGATGAAGCGTGGAGACAATTTGCCACCTCGGACAAATCTCCGTAATCCACGTCGAGGTGAGACACGCAAGAAGACGTGGTCACCATCCTCGAACTCTAGAGGCCTCCGCCTCCTGTCAGCATAAGACTTCTGCCGGCTCTGAGCTATCCTCATTCGCTCCTAGATGACCTGGACCTTCTTTGTCGTGGCCCGTATTATCTCTGGTCCCACAAGTTTTGACTCCCCAGGGTCTGTCCAGCATAAAGGAGATCTGCAAGTTCTGCCGTACAACGCCTCGTATGGTGTCATCCCGATGGTGGAGTGGTAGCTATTGTTGTACGCAAACTCCACCAGGGGCAGGTGGTCGTCCCAGCTGCAACCAAAGTCGAGGACACATGCGCGGAGCATGTCCTCGAGAGTCTGAATGGTCCTCTCCGTCTGACCATCCTTCTAAGGGTGAAAGGCAGTGCTCAGACGTAGTTGTGTCCCGAACGCCGCATGAAACCCCTTCCAAAGACGGGAAGTAAAGCGAGAATCTCGATCGGAGACGATAGATGACGGTACATCGTGAATCCGTACAATATCCATAACATTGAGATGTCCCAAGCTCTCCACTGATCCCTGCTCTCTGATGGGTAATAAGTGAGCCGACTTGGTGAGTCGGTTGATAATCACCCAAATGGAGTCATGACCTCTGGAAGTGTGTGGAAGTCCAGTCACGAAGTCCATAGATATGCCGTCCCACTTCCACTCCGGGACCTCCAAGGGCTGTACCAAGCCTGCTGGTACCGGATGCTCTGCCTTCACGTGCTGGCAGGTGAGGCATCGAGAAACGAACTCTGCCACAACGTTCTTCATGGCCGGCCACCAGTGTTGTCGTCTGAGGTCCTGGTACATCTTCGCCACTCCAGGATGTACCACTAAAGGATAAGTGGGAAACTATCTCAGCACCTCCTCTCATAAGGAGACTGGTACTAAGGTACGTCCTCTGAAAATGATGTCGTGCTCTACTCCGAAGGAGAAACCATCAGGTGTCTATCCTAAGGATATCGGTACACGCCGCGTCTCATAGTCAGCGTCCCCACACTGTGCCTCTCTGACCCACTGTAGTAGTGGTGGGGTGATTGTGAGAGACTGAAGGACGGATACTCCATCTCTATCCACAAAGGATATCTGCATAGCGGCTAGCTGCTCGGTTCCCTCCTCGAGTAGCTGAATGCCCGTCCTCCTGCTGAGAGCATCGGCTACCACGTTCCCCTTCCCAAGAGTATAGACTATCTCAAAGTCATAGTCCTGTAGGAACTCGAGCCATCACCACTGTCTCAGGTCCAGGTACTTCTGATAGAAGATGTACCTGAGACTCTGATTGTCAGAAACGACTGTATAGCGCTCGCCCATCAGATAGTGTCACCATGTCTTCAGAGCGAAGACCGCTGCTTCTAACTCCAGGTCATGGGTAGCATAGTTCTGCTCATGCGGCCTCAACTGATGTGCTCCATAGGTGATCACTGCCCGCTCCTTCATCAGGACACATCCGAGTCCGGTCCCTGATGCATCATAGTAGACTACGTACCCTACTCCCTCTTCAGTTAACCTCAAGATAGGTGCGCTGGTAAATCTCTGTCTCATCTCCTGAAAGATCTACTGACATCTGTCTGACCACACAAAGGGTTTCCCCTTCTTCGTCAAAGCTGAAATTGGTGTCGCATCTCTGGAGAAGTCTGGCACAAATCTCTGATAGTATCCAGCTAGTCCCAAGAAACTCCGCTCCTCCATCACGCTCTTGGGTGGCTCCCAAGAAAGCACTGCCTCGATCTTCGCAGGATCCACTGCAACTCCCGCCTTAGAAATGACGTGTCCGAAGAAGTGGACCTCACGTATCCATAACTGATACTTTGAGAGCATGACATAAAGCTGGTGCTCTCGGAGTGTGTCTAGTACAACCCGTAAGTGGTAGGCATTCTCCTCCTCAGTCGTCGAGTATATCAAAATGTTGTCAATGAAGACTACGACAAATAGATCGAGGTATGGCTGAAAGATCCTGTTCATGAGGCCCATGAACACCGCTGGAGCATTGGTTATGCCGAAAGGCAAAACCAAGAACTCATAGTGGCCATACCGACATCTGAAGGCCGTCTTCTGCATGTCCTCGTCCCGAACTCTGAGCCGATGATAGCCTGACATGATGTCTATCTTCGAGAACCACCATGCTCCCTTGAGCTGATCGAAGTGGTCATAAATCCTCGGTAGCGGATACTTGCTCCTCACCGTCACCTGGTTCAGGTGACGATAGTCGACACAAAGTCGCAACCTCCCGTCCACCATCTTGGCGAACAAAATCAGGGAAGCCCAGGGTGAAACACTGGGTCGGATGAACCCCTTGCCCTGCAAGACCTCCAACTGTACTCGTAGATCTTGAAGCTCAGTGGGGGCCATCCGATACTCTAGAGTCGATATCGGGGCTGTCCCGGGGTATAGGTCAATTTGAAAGTCTACCTCTCTGCGAGGAGGTAGCCCTGGAACGTCGTCAGAAAAGACGTCCGCGTACTTATCCACCACTGCAAGAAAACTAGGACTCCGCACTTCAACTACTCCATGGATGAGGCTAGCCAACTGATGAGTGATGGGATGTCCTTTTCTCTGCGGAAGTCCATCTTGTGCTACGAAGGCTCCCTTCTCGCCGGTGAAGGTGAACCTACTCCCGTCGGTGCGTACACATCACACCTTGCGCCTAATAAAGTCAATCTGTGCATGGAATGTAGATAACCAATCCATGACCAAGATGACTTCGTAAGGACTCTACGCCGCTACATGAAGATCCTTGCCAAAGCTCTCGCCTCCTAGAGTAAGCTCACACTGCCGGTACTAGTGCGTAATTGTCGAGTCCGCTCCCGTAGGAATCTCTAGCCATAAGGATCGAGCCAACAGCTCTGTCGGAATCTCCGAGATCCGAACAGGGGCAGCAACTATTAATGAGTGACTCGCTTCTGTGTCTATAAGAAATACAGCTAGGTGGAATGGACATAGATAGTACCTCGAATCATCTCATGCGCGCCGTGGTCATAGGCATCCGCTGCCTGGAGTTGTGCCTGTCTCTGCCCGCCAGCTCTCTATGGTCGGGGTGGACCTTCTGGTGGTGGTGGTGGTAGAGCCTCAAAGCATCGCCCACCACCTGCTGCTCGGCCAACTCCTCTGCCTCGTCCGCCTCCTCCCTGCGGACTGCCACGATCGACCCTCTGCCTCTGCCTGGGTGGACCCTCAACCGTCTGCTGCTCCTCGGCACAGTGGGTCGGGCAGTAATGAGCCATGTGGCCCTACCCGCTGCATGTGTAGCACTGCCTGCCTCTCGGAAGACTTGCTCCGCGCTGTGTGCCCCACACTGCTGAGACAGTGTCCTGAGGTCATCTGCGTGAGGGTCTGGACTGCCTGGACCCCTGAGTAATTCATCGACTGCCTACTGCAGAAGACTCTGCTACATGTTGCCCCGCGGTAGGTGTCACTGCTGATGAAGGCTCAACAAGGAAGCTCTCGATCAAAAGGGCTCGCTCCAGTACTCCTGCCTGAGTCAGAATGCTGAGGGAGATCAGCGATGCCCAGATATCATGTTTCAATCCCTCCTCAAAGGTCCGGGCCCAGAAGAATGGGTCCCATACCATGTCGGTCGAGTTGCGAGAAAGATCAGTAGATCTCGCCGAGTACTGGGCGACCGTCAAGCTTCCCTACCGCAGCTGAAGAAGCTCCTGGATGCGCACCGTATGGAGGGTGGTCGGGACGAACTCTGAGAGGAAGAGGCCCTCAAAGTCTTTCCAGAGGTGAGATGTCTCATCGTGCACCTGGAGCATCAAGCTCCACCATCGGCCTGCTGCTGCGTGCAGTAGGCTCGCTGCGAGGATCACCATGAGGTCTGCTGGTGTCCTTACTAGCCTGAAAACACGTACAACTGCCTCCAGCCAGTCCTCAGCTGCCTGGGGGTCCGTCTCCCCACGGAACCTAGGCGGTCACTGGCACTGGAACTCATGCAGGGCACTAAGGTGACATGCATCGTCAGCAGCTGGGTCTAGAAGCATCGGGGGCTCGGCGGGTAGAGGTACCGTCAGTGCCTCTGCTGTCAAAGGGCCCTACATCGTGGCCACGTCGCTCGGTGGGCTATCGTCTCGCTCACCTCTCGGAACCCTAGCTGGATACCATTGTGGGGCCATCTTGAAAAGGAAACAGGTGTGCCACGGTTAGAAAGTAGACCTGGTGAGCTGATACACAATAATCACAAAGAAAACATGAAACACACATGTAATCAATGTTTTCGTGCATTAAGTCGGAAATCAGAAGTCAGGGTCCGGGTGTACGGATACGACAGCCGCCACACTAACACTGGACTCCCTGTACTGATAACCACACCCAATACGCTAAACACTAATGCTTCACATATAAAAAGAGCAGAGTCTGCGGTAGAACCGAACTCCTCTGATACCAATTTGTCACGACCTGTCTTCGGGCACCGTGCCGCGACTACCCGAAGCCCGCCTTCCATAGGCCAGGGGCTGGCGACTATCACCAAGGCGTAAATCCCGGAATAAGGGAAGGCATTGCCTTTGTAAAGTAAACCACAAACACCACAGAGGAAGCAGGAAGAAGTATACACTAATTAAAAACTAGGTACAACAGTAAGTGCGGAAAGTAAGTGGGCCAGAATACAAAGCCAAAATGAAAGTAAATTACAACTCGAAAGGGAAAAAAACAACTGAAAAGTAAATCCGCAACGTCAAGCCATCCACTAGAAGTCCCACGTAAAGGGTGGGTACAGATAGCCTCCACTGCTCCTCGGGTCCAGCCGACCGCTCCGAGTACATCCCATACATGGGTCCACCTCCAAGTATTGTTCTACTCCACACGCCTCTACCACGATCAGCGCTATCCGTCGTCTGCAACCAACACAACGTAGTTCGGGCATATCCCATGTAGGGGTGAGTATAAGCTACTCAGTAGGGACCCCGAGACCCCCGATGGTCTCCCTGAATCCACAAAGGATAATCCAAAAAGGAAAGATGAAATCATGATGTAACATCTGAAACTGCTTAGGTATATGCCCATACATATACCTAAGTCATCAATTCTCGATCAGCTCCAACATCCGAGCCCAAGTACAACTCAATCCACACAGGAAAGCAAAATGTAAATTCACTCAGGATAGAAAAACACAATCCACAAAGGAAAGAAAAACAGGATTCAGCTCACATAGGTATACTTCTTTCATATGATGATAAAGATGACCAGATATTGCAACTGATTCATCTAAGCCGTCGTACCCACAAAGGATCGATATGTACTAACCCCCAAAATGACCTACAAAATATCTGACCCATAAAGGATCAATAGGTAACTAACCCCCACATTGACCCACATAGGATTTGACCCACAAAGGATCGATTGGTAACTAACCACCGCAATGACCCACAAAGGTTCTGACCCACAAAGGATCGATAGGTAACTAGCCCACGCAAAGACCCACAAAGGATCTGACACACAAAGGATCGATATGTAACTAACCCCCGCAAAGACCCACACAGGTTCAGACCCACAAAGGATTGGTAGAACTGACCCACAAAGGATCTTTGAGTGTTGTAGTCATCGTCGTCGAATCCACTGAGGATCTCTGTACAGTCGTCGTCGTCACAGTAGCAGTCGCAGCCAGCTCTAGGGTTCCCACACACAGCAAGCTCGTTCGGGAGGGTCTTCTCCATGAGCCGAGAGGCTGATACATCAACTGAATAATAGTCCAGATTTGATGTATCCAAAAGTTCTGTACCGTCAACAGGAACTCAATGTCGCAGACGGTGCGTCAATCGGACACCCGGTCTGAGAGTTATTGGCTTTTTCATCCTAGGGGCCCTGTTGGTTTTTAAGGAAAAACCAACCCGACCGTACTCCACATACGTCCAAACCTCGGGCGGTGTACGCCAAAAGATCCGTCTCACTAAGAGGAAAACAAAAAAGTCGATGGCATGTCAATCGGACGTCCGAAGCTCAAGTTATGAGTGTTTCCGCTCCGAGGGCCCGGTTAGTATTGTGTACGAACAAACCAGGCCGAACCCAAAGTATTCCGAATCCTTGAGTGTAGTATACCGAAACGCCCGTCTCGATCCCAGGAACGCATCGTAGCTGACGGCGCGTCGTTCGGAGGTCCATAGCCCAAGATATGGGAAAAAGACCGAAAACAGTCCGAAAACGGGGGGTCTGGGCCAGGACCGACCCGACCTGACCCCCCCATGGTTCGGCCCAAACCGGGTCAACCCGACCCGGGTCTGCGTCCGACCGGTTGGGCATGACCCGGCCCCGGCCAGTGCGGCCCGGCCAGGCGTGGGCGTGACCCGGCCAGGCGGGTTGGCTCGGCTCGGCCCGGCCGAGCGGCCGAGCGATGGAAACTGCGGGCGGGGGCACGCTGCCCCCGCCTGAAGGATCCACGGCCCCAGTTAGGGCCACCTCTCGCCAACGGATGCGGCCACCAGCCGCGCCCATGCCTTCTGTTCCACGTGGCCGCAGAACTGCACCCCGCCGCCTCCGGCCGCAGGTGGAGTCCTCGTGCCACCAGAGTTGCTCCGGTGGTCCGATTTCATTTTCGTATGCGATTTAGCTCATCCCCGGTCCCGTTCTTCATTTCGGAATCAACAAATCGTCTCTGCGACCCATATTGTCGTCGTCCGTCGTTCCGCACACCAAGAACAAAAGGGTAGTGGGTTCAGACTTGTTCGTTGGTCCGCACCCACCGCATTAGCAGTTTGAAACAACACCATAATTCCCAACAATTAATAAACCTCGACCCACAATAATTATCCGCGGACAAACTTGTTCATTGGTTGGTCTGCGTTCTTGCCTTGGATGAAAACAAACATGGGTATTATCATTTTCAAAAAAACCCCTACCTCAACGTCGTCGTCGGACGCAAGTTCGTCGCAGAATTAACCGTCATGGAAGAAAAGGATCGTCGCGTCGCGGAAGGGCGTCGATGTCACGCGGTACTCGGCGTCGCGTAGACAATCTACGAGGATCAAGAACATACAGATTTAATTATAACAATTAAATCATTGTTGATGTTATAATCCACAAAGAATTAAAAGGACCGCAATCCCCTACCTCAAGATGTCGATCGAAGATTGTCACGGGGATGGATCGTCGTGGAAGAAGCGTCGCGGAAGGAGAATCGTCGGCGTCACGACGTCGATCTCCGGGGGTCTGGCGTTCTTCGTGTTCTTCGCATTCTTCGCAATGGAGGATAAAGGACATAATGTTTCTGTCGAAACCTCTCAACGAACAATCCTCAAGAAGGAATGTGTTGGTCTTATTTCATTACATGCCAACAAACGAAAATTAAAGATAAGTAACGAACAAATTAATTCATAGAATTAATTACAATGAACTAACCACCCAATTAATAGGAACGTTATGAATTTATAAAACACATCAGTTGACTTTCATTAAAAAGGTTTTTCGTGGGTGCGTTACTTAGCGGAATAGAAATGGTGGGGATCGTGCGGGCCCCACCTCAAAAATATTCTACCAAGAGGGTAGGATATTTTGTGTTCCACCCTATCCGCTTCAACTCAGCATAAGTGGCTTTTAAGTGGATTTAAGTGGATATAAGTGAAATAAAATAATGTTGTCGCACCACATTATTTTATTTTCATCACTTAACCCCAAAAATTAAAAACCACACTCGCGCAAACGCAACTCCGGGAGAGGCGTTTCTAAGAATGTACCAGCGCTGTGATTCCATCGGTTCCATTGGAATTTGATTCCGAGAACCGGTTCAAAAGTTAGAAAAACCCGCTCGTTCGTTCACTGAGCGTACCCGAGCCAAACTTCAGAAAATGATTCCGGGCACACCGGGCCTCGAAATCACATGCCGTCTGAAACTGCGTTCTTGTAAAATTCCATAGAAAATTAAGAAAAAAATTTCCTTGAAATTTTACATGTCTTTATAGTTTCAATCTCATTCTGAACATGTTTTATTCTATTCCAAAATACATATACAATAAATGATAATTATGGATTTATTCTATATTTGGACTAATTCGATATTTTATGTAAATTTTCATTTTCTATGTTCTCATAACCATATTATCACCTAATCCCATTTATGATCATTGATTGACATCATTTATGTTCACCCCTATTGAGCATCTTATCTCACTATTTATTTTGTGACCATTCCCCTATGTTATAAAGTAGAGTATTACATAGGATATATTTATTTGTGTATCACATGAGAGGAATATTATTGGGATATTTGGAACATTGGTGTAATATAAATTAATTATGCATAAACTATATAAATTCCCAAATCATATAGATTCTACGATGTATTTTCGGATGAGATGAAATGAATGATCATCTAAAAATAAGTAAATTCATATTTGATATGGTTGGGTCATCTTTGTACCATTTCACCATTGTCATTAATGAATAGTTTTGGTAATTATGGACACACATACTCTTTATATTATATTAATTTAAATAGTAAAATCATGAGTTGAGTATGATACTTATTTGGTTTAAAATTTTACCATAATGAACTGTCTTTTCTACAAATTTACAATGATAAATCATGTGGATTGATAAAAATTTATAGTTATATTTATAGAATAAATTTACACTTTTAATGTAAAAATTGAAACAAACCAAAGGTGGGAAAAAATGTAAATGATTGATACAAATAAAAAATAACAAATTTTATAAATTCAATCATAGAGAGTCTATATTCATATATATTTTTATCTCTAACTACATTTTAATAGAGAGATAATCCATTTTTAGAAAATCGTAACAGGTAAGGTAAATATTTTATCTTAATTAATTCTTCATTAAATTATCTTTTTGAGTTTTTAAATATTTCAATAGGTAATATGATATTCAGATATTCATTTATATGGTGGTTGAAATCTAAAAAACTTTCTTTTACATTTAAATACTAAATAACTATTGAATCATATTAAATTGATTAAAATTATTATCATATTTCACATTCTACATTAATAAGAAACTGCAAAATATTTTTAATAATGTATTCACAAGGTACATCATTCAAATTGAAAGGATACATGCTGTTAATAATTCCTAAAACCTATGATAAAAAATAACACTACTCATCATGGATATAAAAAATATTTATAAATGAACTCAACTAATATAAAAATATTTTCCATAACTAATACCCTCCTAAATAATAAAAAACATATAATCTTCTAATGAATCAATAATATTCAAACAACTATATTAGTAAACATTACATTCCAATAATTGAGTACATACTCAACTTATAGTCAAGGAACACTGATCTATTTATCAAATATTGAGTGAAAATCATATTCAAATACCAAAATTCATCTCCAACAACTCACTAATTAATATTTATGAAAGAGTATCCTACTTACATTAATCAAGAAGAATTATATTAGAATTGTAATATATTCCATTTAAGAATATATCCTCCTAAATACAATACTCAAGCATCATATCCAACTATTTCAACATCAACACATGTGTTGGTCAAGATTTCATACCCTTATTCTTTCTCATGTGTGCATTATAATCCTTCTTCTACTATTAAACATCAAAAAATTCTGGAAGCCTAATATTTAATTCTATACATCATACTTATCAACGTAAACTCATTTCCCTATCATTGAATTTCAATGTCAAATTTAAATTTAAAATTAAACACCTTCTACCAACTTTATCAGCTTAAATTAATGAAATTAGATTGATGAACAGATTTTAGTTACTCTTGATGGGTTTTATATACAATAACGAAATGAATTTGACTATATAATATATCTGTAATCAATTATCTTCAGCAAATACCAATAAATTTGAATTTTAAATTTATTAGAAAATTTATATCTATAACAGCCCAGATATATTTCATCATTTATATATATATATATACTATGTCTAATAGTGTGTTTCATAAACAACACTTGTCTAAAACAAAAATCATGAAACATTAAATACAAAATTATTAAATCTGATCATTATAATATATCTGTTAAATTATTGGGAATAAAGAGAAAAATCCTTGTTATTTAATATATATATATAAATTGAAGTAAATATTTTCTAGTAGAAATAGTTTTCCTTATTAACATAATTTTTATATAATGGAATGTGATATATTTTTAGTCTTTTATATAGACAATTCGAAATTAAATCTTTGGTAATTTCAGTTTTAAATAAATATTTTTCTAGAGAAGATGATTATTGTAAAATTGTTAAGATCAATGCAAGCTGAATTTCAACCTATGACTTCCATAGATCATATCATATCATCAGGACGTAGATTGAGATTTTAAAGGGTTATATATTTATATCTTTTATTTAAATATAAATTTAATTATGAATATGAAAAATATATATTTATATCACATTTATTTTATAAATTTATTATTTGAACAATTATTATTGTAAGATCCTAGTTCTTTATTCAGTTATGGATACTTCTGTTTTTCAATTTAAGAATTTATTTAGATTATTTTATTCTTAATCCCTATGATTGGCTATGAAATGGATGGGTTTTTTTATGAATAGAAGGGTGTATGGATGGTATGTTCACTACTAATCAATTACAAGATGTTTAATGGTCAACTGAGAACCATTCATGCTGTGAAAATGGTTTTCCTAGTGTGAATGATCCAGATACTTACTTGTCGTGTTTTGAATTTACACATCATGTGATTGCATGGTGTTTTTTCATTTAAAAGGAGTTAGGGCCTCTTTTTTATCTTGGATAGAATCCCTTACCCTCCCATTTCATTTATATGATCACCCATGAAATCCAAGAGGTAGGATTTCATCTTGTTTTAGTCGATGACTATATTTCATTCATTGGTGGTCTCGTTTGATCTATTTAGGTATGAAATAAATACATGTTTACCATTATTCATTCTTATTTGTAATAGATCCACTATTTTGTTCTAGGATCATATTCCATTTTATTTAAGAATTGATCATTTCATCATATTTCGTTCGATCTATTCCAAACAAAAGACTAAAACTGGATGGGAGAGTCAAGAGAGTACATGGTTGGTTGTCATGTGCCTTTTTCCTTAATTAAGTATATTTATATATGACACTTTTCTCTATGACCAATTTCTCTGTGTCACCATGAAATTATATTGGACCCTAGAACTTCAGGGCATGTTTAAGGTACCTATAGATGTATATCGATGTTAGTTATTTTTTGAATTCCCAGATAACAGAACCACCCATTTGGGTTTGATGTTTAATTAAATGAGACATTTGATGGATTAATAGTTGGATTCATAATTTTTTTCCCTTAAGCACTTGTCTAGTAATGTTTAATAAGGATTTCAATTGCTGAATTGAATGGTAATGTTAATTAAAATATTAATTTTATATTAAAATTGATATGGATTAATATAATAGGGAATGTGTAACATATCTATAGTTTATACGCTGTAAAATATTTTTTATGCTAAATTTTCTTAATATTATGAATTTTCGACATGAGTTACATTGGAGGAAGGCCTTATATGCTCGCTCAATTCATTAAGCCACAATCTAAACTGATTTCTATGTGATGTTTTTTGGTGATTACCATGAAATGTGTAAATGAATTGTTAAAATGACGTTGTCTAAATGAAGATGAATTTTAAATTACATATATTTCATGGGTGAAACATGGATTCAATTACCAATGCCATAGATAAACTCAATTGTCTTTTATCTAGCTTATTCTTGAGTGATACATGAACTCCCTAGTAGACTATTGATGATGATCACCAAGGATTGACTATTATATATCATGTTAGACATAGATTCATATGATATTTCTAATAATATACTCGATGGTTTTTTATCATTACACAGTGAATGATACATGGGTCCCATTAGTGGATCGCCAATGACAGAATTAAATTGAATGGATGTTACACCACAACTATAGTGAGACCTCGGTTCATGGGAATCTCAAGGGATGGGCTCGATGGGTGTTGGTTCATATTAAACCTATGTTTATACTTGGATTTCGACATAGTTATTCCATGGACAAGCTCATTTTATAAAATAAATAATTACTAAAATTAATTGTGATTTTATTAAAAGATAATGATTAATATTGGAGTCAGTATTTGACATATACAATTTATGAGCCCTTCATAGGAATCTGTTATACTTCTGTTATATGGAAGATGTTGGGAACACACTGGGTCTTGAGACTTATAAATTGAAATAGATATTTTTTTAAATGATTATTATTAATAGATACATGATTGGTTGTCAATTAAGATACTAATTACATAAAATAATTTTATTAATTTAATTTATTACAAATTAGAACCTGGACTTCATAGAATGTTTACATTTGATTACTTCCTTTCATTATAATTATTATTTCCTATGTACACTATTATATATATTCACTAACTGATTTCCACCAGACCCTGGGTTGTTTCCTACATGTATTATATCTCACTCTAGGTTTGGGACACTATTGGGTAACCAAATGGGCTATATAGTTGTTGTTGATAAGGGTGATATCCCTAATATAGGTTCATGGTTGCTGCATCGAGAAATGAAGCATGAGACCGGGATAAGGCTCAGGATGCTAGTTTGGATACTTTTTGACTAAATAAATTTTTGTTACAAGTATTATATGTTTGATTTGTATACATTTTTTTCATTCATTATTATATATATATTTCATGTAACATCATTTTTTATATTAGATTACTAGTAGATTTGTTTGTATTATTAGTCTTTCATTGTTTAATAATTTTGTGGTAAGTGTAAATTCTTATTATATATATGTTTTATTGTTATTCCACTATGTTTCATTATTATGATGAGGCAATAATTCTCTCAAAAAGCACACATATCTCCTCACTGCATGTCTGCAGCCTCTAGTGTACGAGAAGATGTGTTTGAGGCAATGTGTCCAACTGGGATAAGGGAACTGTTTTGTGGAATCCTAGTTTGGGAAATAAAAAATTGGCATGAAATAATTTTTTTATGGGGTTCATATCAATTTTAAAATAATAGAAATGGAAAAAAGAAATTTAATTTCATAGTGTGATATGACCAGGAATAGCAAACATGTGTACAAAAAATTTCCAAATTTACTTTAATTAAATTATTGATTTCTATATTATTACTAGTAAAGATAATTTTATTCATCCATTGCTTAATGAATTTGAAATATGCTATTAATATTGATTTGATTATGGGTTCTGTTATATTTTATCCTTACGAGATAATTGTATAACATCTTAGTCATTATATTACGATCCTTTTAGAAGTCATATTCCATGCATTTTCTCCTTCCATTTAGGATGTATTAATTATTACATTCTATTATGATAGTTTTCATGGTATATATACATGAAATTATGATAGGTTTAAAATACAGTATTATAATATGGTTTATATGGATGTCGAAATTTGGTCCATAGTGATTATGTGCACTCATGGAATAGAATTTGGAAAAACTATGGTTCAATTTTATAAATTTAATATTTTATAAGAATGATTTGATCATGAAAACAAAATGGAAATGAATGTGGGAATGAAAATTAAGGATGTGATTAATATAGAAGAGAACATGACCATACCTAAACCATGTATTGTGATATTGGTCATATCTAATGTTTATATATGATGTGTATGATTCCAAAACCGAATTATTGGAGTAGGAAGAGGGGTGTGTTTGTATAGAGGAAGACTATTACCTATACTACATAAAAATATTCTCTGTTGAGTAATAATATTGGATAATGATCTTGAAATTGGGTATGTGTTTTGAATTTTGGAGGCATTCCACAATGAATACCTCTAGTCATATACCAGGAGGGTGGAGATGATAATATTCTTGAGTCAGTCATCCATCAGATATCAGTGGATCCTCTATTCATTATAGATATGATACTAGTAGATGTATCATACATAGGTGTTGATACACAATTCTATGAATGGTATATATGGTTCGTGAAGATATTTTAGGAAACAACATGTGCTTTCTTAACAATGGAAAAGCTAATGCAAGAGTTCCAATAAAAGAACCCACCCATGTTTTCTGGGGGTAGCGGACCACAAGCTGTTGAGTTATGTCTAGAGACCATACTATCTATCCATGAGAATCTATAGATTCCTCCTGATATGATATTTAATCTATCTATGTACATATTTCATGATTATACCAAGATATAGTGGGATGATATAAATTAGATATATATTCATCCAGATATGGCATGAAGGGATTTTCATTTGACCTTGACTGATTATTTATTCACTGCGATATTGAGGGGCAATAGAAAACATTTTATTACACCTCGAGTAGGGTACGATATCAATTATTGATTACATAGCCTATTGTACTGACCTCTAGTGCATCTAATAAATTATATTTGGTGACAATATATGTTGACCTAGGTTGTTTAAGGTTTCAATAAGGTATGAAATCTAATCAGAGGTGAACTTTTTTTGGATGACTATCTTTTCTGTAGTACTGAATCTATTTCATATCATAGAGTGTAACCTGGGAGATGAAAGATATGAAATCTAGGGAATTTCAGTATGTCAATCTAGTACTACATTGACCATATGTTTAAAGCATAATCTATAGATTTCATGTGGTGATAATAGTAGTCAGAACACAACATTAGGTACCAATGTAATGTGACACTATTGTTGTATGTCAAGATATACAATGCCAAAATGTACAAGGTACCAATTCGAGGGCCAATCATGAATCATAATGGGCCTTCTAAATATCTTTTTTCATAATGTTTACAACAACATAATCAGAGATATGGTCTTAAATATCTCCATGTTTAGGAGAAGGGTCAAAAATTTCTCATAAGGTGGGGAGAGGGAATACAGGTAGATGATCTGGTTGAGGTGGTAGATAGGGATATGGAAGTAAAACTCTAGTTTTCTATCAATATAGGGTGGATCTGCTCATGGGATCTAGGAAATTTCACAGGTCCGCGGTTCAGTACATGCATATGTTGAGTAACATGAACATTAGGGGAAGGTTCTTAGAACTTATAAATTAATATGTACTATTCTGTTATTATATAATTTATCTTCTTCAATTTTTGATTCAGGGGATGCACATAGCTTTATAGCTATGCATGTGGTGGAGATCCATGGGGTCATTGTTCAGAAATCGGATATTTTGATGAATCCTGACACTAATTTCAGGATTCGAATGGATGAATTACATGAGTGAAGGGAGTTCAACCCCTGTGTTTGTTGGGTTTCAATTTGTAGGGGACCAATTTTTCCTTAAGATGACAGTATTTGATATTATTTTTAAGATGGACTAGTCATTTCATTTTAATTATTTCATTGACTAGTTTTATCCAAAGGGTGGCCTTTAAATCACAAATTATAGGAGTGTTTATAGAAATTTGTGAAAGAGATGTCTAGGTGAGCTAAGGTGGACCTGACCATCATGGATTGGGTAGGATAATAGCCCAATCAACAAGTTTGTATCTGGATAATGATAGAACATATCTGATGTATTTTCCTCCACTATTTGGATTTTTCAGGTATGTTTTCCTAGAGAACATCAATGGAATATCTCCACTTAAATAGGTGGATTTCATTGTAATTCATATTTTAGGTGAATCCCTAGTATCAAATATAACTTATAAGATTCCTATGTTAGAGATTAAAGACATCACTAGGATTCTATAGGATTTAAATTTAAAGGGTTTTATACAACCGAATAATTTTTACTGGGGTTCCCTAGTCCATTTAGCAAAAATGGTTGACATAACTATTAAGAAATGTGTCGATTACATGAAAATTAACTAGATGATGGTTAAGAATTAGTATCATATATCTATAATAGATGATCTCTTTAGCCTTATCATAGGATCACATGTTTTAAAGATGATTAATTTAAGATAAATTAATCATTAGGAATGTGTTACATCATTCTACTAACACTCGCATCATTTGATAGTCGGTATTATCTTGATTATTATTTGGATATGTAGTACATTCTCATGAACATTCTAGTTTTCTCCATGGAATTATTGAACTATTTGTTCCATCCTCTTCTAGATTCATTTGATGTTGTTTTTTGGATTATATTGTGGTGTATTCTCTAAATTTACATTCCATTCAAAAAATATTGATATCATATTAATTGCATAGAGAGAATCAGTTGTATGATAAGATCAACGTGTGTCACTTTTGGATGGAGTATATTCATTTTCAATGTCAATTCATCTCAGAGATAGGAGCACCAGTATTCATAAAGAATTTGATAATTTTAGTATTTTGGGATACATCCAATAACTCATTAAGGTACAATGATTCTTAGGATTATATTGGTATTAAATTTGTTTTATATTTGACTTGTCATGATTAGAAACATTGTTAGAGGGATATAAATAGAGGTGTGTGATGTATGTATGGGTAGATTTTTGGGAGACATATTTTTAGGAGATGAAAGGGATATTTACTTCATCACTGATACTGATTATTAAATATCCACATAGGAGATAAACTATATACACTGATGCATCATATAATATTATATATTTTGTTCCTACTTTTGGGGAGATATTTTTTGTGTACCGGTCTTGGTAATTGAGGCCACATGAGAGGAACTACCCAATGAACGATCTATTATGAGCTATGATTATCAAGAATTTACACTATTAGAGACATTACATATTCATTTAGAATTTTTTGGTGTACATAGACGAAAAATCCTAGAAATACATATTTACATAGTGTGATCTGAATACGAGGCAGTGAAGGTTGTTTTAATTATTTTAGTTGGTAAATTTCAGGATTTTCTTCTGGCCTCATAAAGGAAATATAGTGGTTGTATAACGGAACATGCGTAATTAGATAAGTGAAGTTATTAGAAAAATAACGAGTTTCATGTTATTTAATTATTCTCCAAGATGCACTTGGATGTTCATACAGTCAAGGTAAAATTTTATATCATCATTAGTTATTACCACTAAAAATTTGGATAATGCGAGAATGAGGAAGCTATTAGAATAAGATGTACTAGTCCTATTGGATAAATGTTTAGGTTAATACCTTGCTCATAGTTTGAATGTATGTGAGGATGAGATTGTTTTATTACATGACCACTTGTGGGTTACTTCCGATATGTTTGTTGAGGTGATGTAAGATTGATGCTTAAAATTAGGAAGAAATCAATTTGGTCACCCCAATGTATTTGATTTGCAGTGTTAGGACCTTTGGTCGAGCATGAAAATTGACCTAACTTGTTTTGTAATGTGATTTTTACCCAATTAGTAGGGTAAGGTGGAACCCAAGATACAAGACGAAAATATATAGTAGATGCATATTACTTAATTGAAATGGAATGATGTTTTTATGGATTTCATGAATGGTTTACTGTGTTCATATTTAAATAAAAATGTTTTATGGGTTTTTTTGAATGTCTCAGAAACAACTATCATTAAATTCATATCAAAGACACATTTTTATTTAATGATATTGGAAGGTTTTATAGTCATGAAATTGAATGAATTCATAGGGTTCTGAATACAATCATTTCAGGTTGGGATTCATCGATTACTTCTCCGTTTTGGAAAGGGATACATAGGGCATTGGGCACACAGGAGCTTTTGAGCTCGTCATACCACCAGAAGACCGAAATCTATTTAGATCACAAGACTCAGGTTCTTGAGGACATGTTGAGAGCATTTTTCTTAGATTTCAAGGTCCATTTTGGATATGAAAATAAAACTTGTTTAATTATTTATTAATAATAACATTCAGAATAATATTTTGATTGAACCTCATGAGGCCTTGAATGGTAGGACTTCTTGATCACCGTTGTATTTATTAGAGGCTGGAGAGGCACCTATGCATGGACCTTGTCTTGTTCATGATACCATAAAGAGGTGAAATTTATTTTTATGTTGATGGATAATTATTATTATCATAAAAATCATATGTCATTCAATATAGACAACCTAAAGTATTTGAAGTCATGGATTTTGTTTTCTTTCATATCTCCCTAAGACTCTGACACAAGAGGATCATGACATAAGGTACGGTTTTGGAAATCTATGTTGGTTCATTTATGATTCTAGAGATAATCAGGTATGTAAAAAATCGGTTGAAGTTACCTTGGGGGCACCGAGTCCTGAAAAATGTCTTCCATGTATATCAGTTGCAATGTTACTCTTTAGATGCATTTCATGCCTTCCATCATGATGAGGTTGAGTCACTGATAGATGCATAATTTGAGGAGTGTCATATTCATATTATAAAAAAACATCATGATGATTCTATGAGGCCAGTCAGTTCCATTTGTATATGTTATATGCTAGGATGACTGAGTACATGATGTGACCAGGAAGTGGGAATCCAATATACATTTTCAATTGATGTTCTCAGATCAATTTGAATCACGGAGAAGGGTATGGGTGAATCAATTATCCCTTTAATTCATTTTAATAATTAACTATTTTCAATTAGACCTTTATAGACAGTTAATTCTTTCATCCACTCTTATTGTGTCTCTTAGCTTTTATTTTAATGGTGTTGTGAAAGTAAAGCCACCAAGGACAAGGATTTACAAGGTTCTATTCACAGAGATACTCCATTATCATTTAGATATTCACCCCAAAACATATTCTCCACTATAATCAGAATGTAAATTAATATTGTTGTTAGAGAGTCCCATTATCTCTCTTATGTACTACATGAGTTTCATCATATTACTTATCACAATTTTACCAATGTCCCAACAGCCTGCTCTAGAGAATCACTGATGTCTTATTATCCTACATGAATCTAATAGGGGTCTTCTAGCTCTCGAATCACATGAGAAGATTTATTATTTTATTTCTCTCTTGATTCACATTTGATGATATTCTTCTCTTCCCATAGAGTATTTCTTAATCACATTTTCCTATGTATCTCTTCAATAATCTTCAACATCCTTTGTTAAGGTCTGTTGGCCGTGCTCAATAACTCTGATCACTTATCCTATCAGTCCTCAGTTCACAATGCTCAGTAAATTCTTTCTTCTTTTCATTATGATCTGGACTCACTCGAATGTGTGAAAATAAGGCACATAACTTCATGAAGATTTATTATAGTAACAAATGATCATGCACTATATCCACACTATTTCAATTCATGAATCCTCAATAATTGTAAACATCACTATAAGATATTAGTTAATTATGTCCACATAATTCTCAATAAAAATAAGCTTCATTCATGGATTTCACAGAATCCAAAATTATTGTATAGGATATCTCAATTATTTATGCTTCATTATTGAGTTGCATGACATTGATTATTCCTGTTTACACATGTGAAATAAAATTATTGATTATTCCTATTAAGTGTATTCTTTTGTGCACGTTCATGTTAGCATGTCTGGAAAATACCCTTCTTCTCTCTTTCATGTGTGAAAACCCAATTATTATGATTCTTTAAGCACACATGCATACTCTTCTTATTTTCCATTTTTATTCTACCCTTTTTTTCTTACACACACTCGCTTTTTATTTTTATTAGGGATCAATATGAATGTTTTATTATTATTTCATCTTCCTTCCATCTTCAAATGTTCACACACGTTGTCTTCTTTTGTCTTTGCATGTGGATGTTATCAATTCTTGCACATGTATGAATATAAAAAATACATAAGATACTTCTTTTTGTACATACACATGGGTGTCTCAAATTAGGTGTGTGATTGCATTTAAATCACACTTCCCTTATTCTTCATCACAAAAATGAGTGCATTTACACATGTACCACTCTTTCACATGTGTTATTTCCTTCATGAAACCATGAACACACTTGGTTACTCTTCTTCTAAATGGGATGTTTATGTGTACAATGTTCCTTTATGAACTCTCCTTATCATTTTAAAACCAAGGTGGTTCACAACTCGGGTACCTTCACAAGGTATAACAAGGGTATATGCACTAGTTCTGTACCCATGGGAATGGATCCAAATGTGAGATGAGTTTTTATTAAAACCCATCATGTGATTGTGGGGTTCCTTCACATAGAGGGTGAGCATTGTTTCATGAACCAACGAGTTCATGGTTCTTCTCTTCGTGAACCGTGAGTGGTGAGAAGCTCTCATTCATGAAAGAGTTGTGTGGGAAATCTTCTTCATGATACCCTTTGCGATTGTATGACACTTGTCAGATGGAATCGAGATCATATTCTCCTTCAAATATCATATTTTTGCAGTACCTCTACATTTCTAGAACCAGAGATGTTTTCTTTATCTTTGTATAATCAAAGAAAAATGGTCTCCTACTTACAAGATGAAAGCACCCCATTTTGAATATATGTGTCTCCATTTATATGGTAGAATGCGTGTTTTTATCCACGAGGCTCATATATTTGAAATTTCGAGATCGTCGACATTAAATAGTATTAAACGCAGATCTAGATATAGTTGCATATATCGGTATCTTTCTATTCAATGTATACACATTATTTCTCATTGGAATCCTCACATGCATGCATTTTCTAACACATAAATATCATCTCCTAAATGTTTTGAGCATCCTAATGTGGCCTCTCAATGTTGTTTTCTCCAGTCACATTTGAGTTACACTATATAGATGCATGCATGAAAATTAAATTGCATGAATGTTCTCGCTATGTCCTAACAATCACAGTGGGAATGAAATGAGCTCAAATGATGCCAAATATTGTGAGATCATTGTTCAGCTCAAGTACGAGTTTGTTGGTGCATGAGAGTGTCTAAAGGTTCTAGAAGACATCATTAGAGGATATTGGATGGCTGTTGATCAATCTAGAACTGTAGATATTAAATGGGAGTCATGGATACACATGATTGACCTTGCAATTATTTGGATGATAGACCATTTGTCACTAAGGGATCAAAAACCCTGATTATATCTCGAGGATTTTAACTAATGAACAATTCCTATATCAATAAATCCCACTTCAAAATTAATCATGAATTCTCCTCACTTTATGATCCTCATCACGGATTTCACTCAACAATTTAGTCCATTCTCCCTCTACTGGTACCTCCCTGTATCAGATTTGGCAGGCGCACTTCTATGCCCACTATCTACTCCACAAGTCCACTCCTGGCACCCACTATGCATTTTTTTCGCATGGGTAGATCATCGTGCGTGATCCTACGTTATTTTGGATGACCCTCACTCCTGCATCATGTAGGTATGTCTTTGAGGCTTCACATAGGCGTAGTAAACCTCTCGGGTCCTGCATGTTCCTGTTATCAACGACCTATGTTGGGCCACTATGTTAGCCTGATTTTATGACCAGGTATAAAAAATTGTTAACAAAAATGTTAGAATAAAATAAGATGTTTGGATACATTGAAATGTGTCAAGGCCTCTCATTCTACTCCATTTAATCGACAACCATCATTTATTACTTTATTTTTAGATCAGGAATCCCAAATATATTTAATACATTAATTTAATCCAATAATGGATGATGCATGGATCATATCTGCATTCATCATGCACTAAATAATAATGCATGGACTTTTTGATGTGAGGGATCTATTCTCCATTAATATATATCTTTGAATTTGGAGAACAACTCAAAAAATGGTATGGTTTTTTAACATCATCCATTTAGATTCTATGGATCCAACTTTAAAACATCATCTAATTAGTGACTATGGATGGATATTTACTTCTTTCAACATGAAATTGTGTATTTAATGAAATTTTTGAAGGATCGTTATAATGTATCACTTTGATACAACTCTTGGAACTTAGGATTAGTTCAAAAATCATCTAATTTTGTGACAATATGGATAATTTAACAAGTGTTTCATCCAATTCTATGAATCCATTATAATTCTCTAGGAATAATTATCTTTGTAACAAATTCATCACATTGATATCATTCATAATAAAAATTGAAATTTCCATATGTCAACCACATCGCATTAATTATCACCACTTCAATTATTATCACAACATCAATCATAAAAATTCAATACACACATTGGCACATTATTGAAAACAAATGCAACACTATTATCAGCAATCTCCCTATTTTTATTTTTTGTAATTATCACATTAGAGCACTTTGTATAGGTCAATATCGGGGTCAATATTTTATCCCCCTTAATGAAAACCAAATGAAAAGGTTATGTGGGTCTGTAAAAACAATTGTTCACCTACATTTATAGAATATATTCATGAATATTTCTAATAGAGGAAGGATGTCACATTGTTCACTTTGCAAAGAGCCTTCAGTTAATCAACACTAAGTATACATCAGCTAACCTGGTGTATAAATTGAGAGATATATGTACAATTTTTTCAATGCTATCAATAAACCACCATACATATGAAATCATTCTCAAAATGTATCAAGTCTTAACCAAGTGGTTGTAGATGTTCATATTTATCAATGAAATGAAAAATCCTACACATACTTCACCATACATATTAAGAATATCCAGTGAAATGATAAATCTCCCCCCCCCTTCATCCCATCATGTAATCAATAAATCATTCCCCCTTAATTGACATAATAAATACAATTAAGAACAATGAAAGACAATGTGATTAGAATACCTAAGGTTTTATCTTATTAAGATGATATGAATTTCAAGATTTTTCATGACATAGTCCATGATATCATCTCCTTCAATTTTTCTCACCCTCGTGGTTTAAAATACCTTTGATTTACCTTGGGGGAAAATATCACCAAATTATCTAAAAAATATTCATGTTTAAAAGCATCCACTTTGAAATAGTTAATGTAATTAAAAAAGCATAAATAATTAGAGGAACATGTAGATCTACACATTTTTCATTCATATCATATTTTTAGGATGACCATAATCATTAATTTCATGCAATCTAAGAACACATGTATGAAAAAATAATATGTTCATAAGAAAGAATCACATTGCTTCATCAATTTCAACATTAATGTTGTGATGGATTCCTAACCAAGATGCCCCATTTGAACTACTCATTAGTTTTTCCCATGTGATCGTCAATTTTGGTTGTGCTTGTGTGGAACAAAATACATATTATACCTATTTGAGTGTGAAAACTCTTTCTTCATGTGCTCTTAGAGAACTATAATCTTTTAGTTTAGTTTTTTTTATATTGAGAAATTATTCAAAATATGGAAGAAGTTACATACACTTCATAGTAATGTGGCCATCTTTCTTGCACCTCACACACATGAATTCTGAGACACTTGGGTTGTAATGTCTTAACAAAATCTCATGAAATTCTATTTTTTCTTCATGTGGAATGTAATTCTCCCCTTTACCTTATCTATATCTAATACTTCATTTTCATCACATTGTAATTATCTAGATATTTGATATTAATTAGGCGAGATAACTAAAAACTACTTCTTAGAATTCCCTATATTGGAGCATACATAAGGCTTCTTCAATGCATTCAATTTACCTGTCTTACGAAATGTATATTCAATCATTCAAGTCTTCTCATAGATTGATTTTATTTTGATGTTATTAAATCTTCCAATCATTCCCATGTCTTGTTTACAGTGATTAATGGTATGCATTTTCTTTCCAAATTATAATAATTGCTTATTTTTAATGATTTGGGGTATATCACCCATCATCTTCTTGGATTTAGAGTCCAAGGGCTTCTCACACTTACTACAAAAAATATTCTTGGGATCATTTTCCTTTACACGATTCTTCTTCTTACTTTCCATGGATGATTCTTCTTTGCTAGCTAGCTTTTGTGATCGTATTTTCTTATCAACATTTGATACATTTTGAGATTGGAATGTACTAACTTTGGGTCCACATCAATTAACATCATCACATATAACATTTTTTATTTCAAATTTATTTTTAGTGCACATATTATTTTGGAACAGTGGGTTTTTCTTCGTTTTCTCTCGATTTCATCAACTTGAGTTAGGATTCCTTTGTTCTTTTCATTTATAGGATTGTACCAGAATTGTAATGAAAAATTCACATACATTTTGAAACACCCAAATTGAACCACAAATATTGAATTCATGGTATATTTTTCATGAGATTTTTGTGTGTCATTATTGATGTGTTCGTCTCTCTTTGGGGAACCATCTTCAAACATCTTCTTTCGATCCACCCTAGTCATGGTGGTAGGTTTCATATCACCCTTCCTCATCGATACTTGTTTATAATTCTTCGTAAAACCTACACATTTTGTGGAATATAATTTAGAAACATGATTATAATATGGTATATATGGCACCTTTTCCATTGGGGTTTTTCCATTGGATTAAATCATGATTTAATACTGCTTTTGTAATAATTCTCCTCAATACAAACATGAGTGGAAACATCTATCCTTTCTAATATTTTGGATGTTTCAACATGGGGTGATTGATGATTTTTCAATATCACCTTCAATTCAAAACATTTCATCCTGAGATATTTTTCTAATCCTTCACTAATCTAAATTTTATTTCCCAATTCAACTTTAAATTTATAATTTGTTTTTAACGAATTATTTTGAATTCTGGAAAACAAATTTCATTATCCTTTACCCTATTAGCTATGAATTCCAATTGATCAACTT
This sequence comes from Viscum album, assembly GCA_963277665.1. Taxonomy (NCBI): domain Eukaryota; kingdom Viridiplantae; phylum Streptophyta; class Magnoliopsida; order Santalales; family Viscaceae; genus Viscum; species Viscum album. The sequence continues at coordinate 287,133,703 of OY728134.1, forward strand.
TGACAATTATATAATCTTTTTGAAACAAATAAAATGCATGGAAAGATTCAAGAAACACAATGTCAACCAATTCTTTCTTTGAAATACTTCTTTACAATTATTTAGTAACTTCAAAAGATCATTAATTTCAAAGAGACATTATTTATTCCTTTTCTTCCACACGTTTTTTCAGAGTGTTTGATATACCAATCCTTTTAGAGAATGCATCTTCCTTGGAATCAGCTTCTTATATTAGCATTAAATTTTCATCTTGATGAGTATTAATGTTTTCAGCAATATGTCTTGACAAATCAATAGGTACATTCTCTAGATGATCATTGAGTGAAGTATAAATGTCATTAATTAATCCATCATAATAATATCATGAGTAGGTTTCATTATAAGAATAATATGTATTATCACATGTTTTACCTTTTAGATTACCATTAGTTGAAGGTGTCTCCCTATTAGTAGTACACTTCTTCTTCATCTTAATTGCATGTTTCTTATTTCTATTCTCCAGAGTATTGGTAGAAATATCCATTTCTATTTGGACACTCATTTCATGAAATCCTCACATCATAATGACTCATTTGTATCTTTTAGAGGCAACCTCCCTCTGATACCAATTGATGTTCTGGAATCAATGTGAATCAGTAATTGGGGAAGGGGTGAATCAGTGATCCCTTTAAATCATTTTACTAATTTTTTCTTTTAAATTATAACTATATGGATGTTTAAAGACACAATACACTCTTCTTTTGACTCTCAACCTATCTTATAATGATGTTGTGAATGTAATCCAACTAAACACATAGATTTACAAGGTTCTGTTTATATAGATTCTACTTATTGTGTTAGTTATTCTCCCCATCATATATTACCCACTATAAACATTTTATCATTATTAAATGTTGATACTAAGTCCCATTATATCTCTCTTGAGTCCCACAAGAGGCTCTTTATACTGCTTCTCACAATGTTACCATAGTCCCACTAGCCCACTCTAGTGTCTCACTGATGTCTTCTTCTCCATCATGAATCTCACATAGGTCATCCAACTCTCATGTCACATGAGCGAATTATTTCATTGAGTTCACTATTGATTCAATGTATATGATCTTCTTAACTTTCCACATAGGCTTTCTAAATCACAATTTCCTATTTATGTCTTTAAGAATCTTTAACAACCATTGGTAAGGTCTATTGGCCTTGCTCAATTACAATGATCACTTTTCTGATCAGTCTTCAATTCACAATGATCATGAAATTATTTATTCTTTTGATGAATACCCGATCTCACTTGTATGTGTTCAAAGGATGCACATAACATCTTCAGGAGTCATGAATGGCAAGAATGATCTTTCACTATATCAACAATATTCTCTTCTTGAATCCTCAAACAATGTAAACAAACTTAGATGATATTATTAAATTATTTTTGGCTATAGTTTCAATTCAAATCAACATTCATGCAAGATTTTAATGGAATCCAAACTCGTTGTATTGGATATAAATTATTATTTTGCATCAGGAATAAGTTGCATGGAATTGATTCTCCTTGTTTACACACTTCCACTCATAATCATGATTCTTCCTTTAATGTGTCTTAATTGATGAATGTTCATTCATGCATGCATTCACAATCATCTAAAAATCTCGTGCTTGTGTGAAAACCCAAATGGGTATGTTTCTTTACAAAAACACACTTACCCTTCTTATTTTAACTTTTGATTATTCCATTTTTTAATATTACACAAACACATGTTATTTTTAATTAGGGTTCAATATGTGTGTTTTTTTATTTCTTCCACCTTCCATCTTCATATGTGGGAAGATACATTATTTTGTCTTATTTTCATGTTTATTTTATCAATTCATGCTCATGTATGCATGTACACCATTCATATAAAACTTATTCTTGTACACACACTTGGTTGTCACAAATCATGCGGGTGATTTCATGTACATCACATTTTATTTCAACTTCAGCAAAAATATGTGTACATGTATTAATGCACTAATTTTTCTCATGTGTTCTTTTATTCACACAGCCATTGAAACCCCAGGTTCCTCTTCTTCTCAAATGGATGTGTACGTGTACACAGTCCCTTTATGAACTTTCATTCTCTTAGTGAAACTAAAAAGGTTCATGGCTTGAGTACCTACGCAGGGTATCACACGGGAGAATGCACTGATTGTGTACCTAAGAGAATTCCTCCTCAAATAATTATAAGGGTTTTGTAAAATAGGTCAGGTGTTCATGGTGTTCTTTCGCACAGAAGGTGTGCCTACATTTGTGAAGCAAGGGTTCCATGGTTCAACTCCTCGTGAACCATGAGTGGTGTGTTGCTCTCTTTCACATACGGGTTGATCATAATTTCTTCTTCATGTGACCCATAGAGAGTGTGTAGCACTTGTCGAAGGGTAGTAAGATCCTCTTATCCTTCGAAGAGAAATGTTGCTTCATACCTCTACCTTTCAGGAACCATAGATATTCTCATTAGATTTTTTTCCTTTGGAGAAACATGATCTCAAACATAATAGATGGTATCACCCCATTTCGACTAAGTTCCTCTCCTTTTATAGGCGAGAATGTGTGTTCATATCCACAGGGCTCAAATTTTTGAATGGATGAGATCGTCATCTTTGAATATTTTTAAATGTGGATCATGATATGGATGAAAGTATCTCTTTCTATCTGTTCAACGTAGGATCCTTATTTATTGGCACAATCTTCACATGCATGAATTTTTTAACACATGAAAATCATCTACGAAATGTGTCATGTATCATGATGTGGCCTCAAATATTTTTATTCTTCACCCAAGTTTGAGTTTCTCTATTTCGATGCATGTTTGAAAATGAAATTTCATGCATGTGTTTGTTACATCCTAACAATCACTATGGGGTTGAAATAATCTCAAAAAATGCCCATAGTGGTGAGATCATCATTCGGCTCGATTACTAGATTTCTGTTGAATGCGGGTTTCTTTAGGTTGAACACAAACTTAGTGTAGGATATTTAATGGTTTTCGATCATTCCTAAACCACGAATATTAGAAGGATATCATGGATAAGAGCGATCGATCTCGTGATTGATCAGACAGTTGACCATGTGTCTCTAAGGGATCAACGACTGGCCTTATATCCCAGCATTTTTAATGATGAACCGTTTCCCTATATTTCCACCGCACATTGAAATGCATCATGGATGTGATAGTTCTTATAAACCTTGGTGCAACATCCACTTAATAATTAATTCTATTCTACTTCCAATGGTACCACCACGTACCAAAATCTGTGGGCATGGTTCTGCGCCCACTCTCTACTCCACAGAAATGATCCTAGCACCAACTATTCACCATAATTGGATGGGTTTACAATCTTTGTGATCGTGTGGGATTATATTTATACCATGCTCTTTCCTCGTGTAGGGTTGGCCTTGAGTGTTACCTCAGGTGTGGTTGACCCCTCGAGTCCCACATGTGCCTATGGTTGAGGATCTATACAGGCACTATTTTTTTGATAAAGTTTCATAAAAAAAATTTACGTTAATTTTAACATGAAATAAGATGTATTTACAACTGAAAATGTGTTACTACCTCTACCTATTCCATTTTTCATCATCCACTATCATTCATTCCATTATTTTTAGATTATGAATCCCAAATAAATTCTATACAATCCTTTAATAAAATCCCGAATGATGCACAAATCATCTCATCATTCCTTGTGAATTAAAGAATAATTCATGGCCTTATTATTGTGAGGGATGTTTTCTCCATTAACACATATCATGGACTTTCAGGATCTGCTAAAACAATGGTCTGATTTTTAAACTTTATCAATTTAGAAACAGTGGATAAATCTTCAAAACCTTATCCACTGGGTGACTAGGAATGGATCATCACTTATTTACTCATTAAATTGAGTATTGCATGGACTTCTTCAAGTGTTGTAATAGTCTATCAACTTGATAAAATTATTGGAACATAGGATTAGTTTTGAAATCGACTGATTTTTTGACAATATGGAGAATTTCCCAATCATGGAATCCAAATCTATGAATCCCTAACAATTCAACAATCATCAGTATCCACGTAACAAATTCATCAGATTGATACAATTCATAATTAAAGAGGGATTTTATCTTAGTCAACAACATAGAATTAAGCAACAACACTTAAATCATTATCAAAACATGAATCATGACCGTTCAATATAAATAATTTTACCTTGTTGACAAAACTTGAAAAACTATGCTAAAAAAATGGACATTGTTAATCCCTAAACATTCTTCACAACCTTTGGAAGGGTAGTTTTTGGATGAATTTCTTTACGAATGTATGTGTATAATAACCCAGTTGTTAGTTTATGTATTGATCATGTTTTTTCATTAAGCTCTTGTTTAATTTGTTTTTGGACTAGGACCAAAGTCAGGCCATGGGCCAGTTGCGAAGTTTTTGGATTGGATGGGTAATAGGACTTTAGGCAGGTTATATTCCAATTAAACAATTAAGAATTTTATCACACAACATTTATTTAATAACACGATGTGTAATTTTATTAACAGAACCACTCATGTCATATAAATGTTTTTCCTACTAGGGAAAGATCCCATTATTTTACAGTTATGTATATTATTTAAAAATTATTTAAATTCCTAGAATTTTATATAAAACAAATGCAGGGCCAGAAATTTTAGTTTTGAACAAAATCCTTCACCGTCCATTTTCAAGAACAGGAGATCCAAAGAAAGCCAAGAGGAAGGATTTTATCCCATTTGATGATGAGGAATACATTTCATTCACCATCAGTATTTTTAGATATGCTCTAATAAGCCCATAATTTATTTTTATCCCTTCTTTATTCTAGTAGGAAGTAGCTGTACTATTTAGTTTTAGGCTCATATTTACTCGTTTCTGTACATCGAACCATTATTCAATTTTCTTTTCATCCAGGCCAAACAAGATGATGATATTGTACCAAAATATTCAATGGAGTACAAGGAAGTTAGTATCCAGACCATTTCTTGATGTTGAGCTATTTATATATCTCTTCACATAGTGAACCTAGTTTCCAGGAAACGCCTTCATATTATATTGATTCCTATATATTCTAGGGATTTCTTTGGTAAATAAAGTGTTTTTCAAATGTTTTTTATAGTTTCAATGCCATGAAAAATGAACCAACCAATTGTGTGTCTTGTTTAATTGAATGTTTCGTTTGATGTCTTCTTAGTTGGATTCCTTGGGTTGTTCCCTTTATACCTTAACAAGGGATGTTTGAGAAAGACAACAATTGGTGAATTCAATTGTATGTTGAATTGAACAAAGAATTTTAATGTGAATATAAAATCGATTAATTAAATATAAATGGTTTTACTATCCCTAGGAAATTCCATGTAAAATATTTTTTAATCATTACATACTTAATATGATGAATTTCCCATATGAGGTAGATTAATTCCAAGCCTTCTATGCATGCCTAATGCTTTGATACACCTTCTACAGTGATTTAAAATTGAAGTGTTCATGGTGGTGAACATTAAATGAGTATGGAATTACAAAAAATCTTTTAATTATTTGATATTGAATTGTTAATTATTTGTATTACTTGGGTGACACATAGTTTCAATGAAAAATTCCATGGACATAATCAATTTTCATGTACCTAGAATATGCTTGGGTGATACTTGAATTCCCTAGTGGACATCCAAGGAAGAAATATAAGGACTGAATACTATATGCCTAGTGATACACGGATTCATAAGTGATTCCCTAGGTTGAAATCCATTATAATTTTATAATTACTTCCTCAGTGATACTTGTGATCCCTTACTGGACATCCAAGTATGGAATCAACTTGGAGGGATGTAATTAAATACCTTGAGTGATAGATGGGGTGTTGAGGATTTCCATGGATGGGATCATAGGGTGTTAAATCATAATACAACTATAATGATACATGTCTTTAAACATATGGATCCAAAGGATAGAAAATTTTAAAATTTCAATGATGATTTTATTTATTTCCAACAAGTTTACCAAGAATACCCAAAATAATGGATTCTTTCTTTGACATATACATTTTAGATATATGACACAGAAATCTCTTGTTCTTATGATTTACCAAGAAATTGGGCTTACATTGGGTATCGAACCATGTGAATTATATGAGACTAACATTGTTAAATGGATTTGATTAAATAACATAGGCCTAACTATTAATAAAGAGAATTATTACTTAATTGGATATTATTAAATGAACTTATTGTAATGAAAATATAGAATTTTTTAAATGTTTACTTTTTAATTCTTCCTTATATAATTATTATTACTACTAGAACAATCTATTATTTCAATTTATAGACTGAATGGAACATTAACTTGATTGGTTTTCTACTGGGATTATATCTTACACCCTATTTGGTCCACCATTGGGCAGAAAAATAGAACATATGATTAAGGGTGTTGGTATGGGAAAGCACCCAAATATAGGTTCATGGTTTCTTCGTATAGTGGGGATCCATTTGTCCAAGATGAATCTTGTGATGATATCTTAGACACTATTGGTAGTTTTGTATTTTGGAATATGTGTTGTATTCTTTACTTGTAAACATGTTTTTGTAGATTTCAGTGAAACCTTTAAAATGTACCATCATTTGGCAGATGAGATGTCTTTTATCATTATTTATATTATCAGTCTTATGCTTACTAATTCTTATATGTATATTATTACAACTTATAAAAATTTCATGTTATTGTTATTCTCATGTTCTAACCAATGATTATGAGGGCATATTCTCTCCATAGACAGACATAAGACATCGTTGCAAGTTGGTAGCCTTTAGAATTTATGGTGACGCACTTGAGGCCATATAACCAACCGAGGTCAGGGCCATGTTGAGAGGAATAAGGGTACTTGATATTAAAATTGAATCAAAATAATTATTTTTATTACTATTGAACAAATGAAAACCACCAATTTTGGTTGAACTAAGATGTTCATTTTGTTGGTAAATTTTTTTCTAGATGTTGATATTTATCCTTGATGAATTTTTATTATAAAGAACTATGTAAATTATGTTTAAATGATAAAAAAATATATTGATGATGTGAATAATATATTACAACTAATTAAATTAAAAATTAATATTAAATTACATTAATAATAGATAATTTTTGAAAAATTCATTTACCTATAAAAACAACTTTCATTAAATTTTATATTTCCAATTAAAAATATGAATTCATAAATTTTTAATTTAATTGTTATAAATAGAAATTCAATATTATAATTGTAATAAAAATATTATATTTATTTTAATTTTAACTATTTTTATAAAACATTGAATTTTATATGAATTGTAAAAAAATGTTTTTTCAATATCAATAAATATTATGGAATCATTACGATATAAACATGTGATAAAATGTGGGAATCATTTTTCATGAAACGTTTTTTAATTTATATGTAAATTATAAATTTAATATTTTAATATTCATTTTAAAAATAAATATTTTAAATTTTAGAACATAATATATGATTTCCCATAACATATTTTCAATACTTAGGAAATTTATTATTTTAAAAGTAATTTTTTAAACTTCTATAAATTATATAAAATATATTTTTTTCAATATTTAGAGTCATAAGGTCTAGAATATGTAATTCGGTCCATTATATTTTATGTGTAAAAGTAAAAAACTATGGTAAAATTTGTTACTATCGTAAAAAAATATTAAATGTGTTAAAACCAAGGGGTAGAAGTCCAAATACATGTTTAAAAAACAAATCATAATGAATATTTTATGGATTTATCAACCCTACCTTTCTATATAATAGATCATTATTCAAATTGGATCATATTTTTAATTTAAAAAGTAATTCTATTATAAAGTAATCAATAAAATTAAAAATGATATTTTCTTCACATATAAAAGGATTCAACCCCTATGTAATTAATGAAACACTAAAAATTACCATTTCACTCCATATTATGCCTTATTTCCTCCCCAAATAATATATTCCAATTTAATTGAGAATTTTTTCATTTAATATTACCCACATCTTTTTTAAATTCCTAAATATTCCTAGAAGAAATAAAATTCATCTTTTTACATATATTTTTATCTAAAAAATTCTTCCATTTATTATTCATCAATGAAATATTAAATAAGTATTTATAATTAAAATATAATAAAACATGTATTATTAGTATTCTAAAATTATATTATGTTGATCGAAAACCAGTTTTCTGCCTTTTACCATTTCTAATGAAGAATGAAAATGACATTCTTGTTTCATGCACACTACTGACTCAGTGAATGTCATATTTTATTTTTTTATTATCATTGTACATGTATAGTTTAATGGTATTATTTAATTTAAAATTTTAATATTTATAGAATTATAAATATTCTGAAATTTTTTAACAGTTTCTACCTTCATTATGTTATAAGGTAAAAAATAAAACATCAGTCATGTGTACATGCAGTCTATCTTATTTAGGAAAATTTTATCCTTTTTAATTATCATAATAAATTGATGATGTTAAAAATTTATTTAAATAATTAAATATATTTAGTACTTGTTTTCTCTATATAAATATTATTCTAAAATTTATCTCAATATTAACATAACAACATCTGTTCATAATAAATTAGTACAAAACAAGTTGTCACTAATTTATTTTTCATGAGTAAGGATTATAATCTCACGAAATTTAATTAAAACACTATAAATAATTATACAAACATGTTCTTTAACATTGAATAATCTTATAATGTCAAAATCAGTTTTACATCATGGTAATGAACGAAAAATGTTTTAAGCACACAAGAAACAATGAAAATATAAATCATTTGATGATGAAAATATACTATATATAGAAAATAAATGTACAATAAATGATAAAAATTAAACGATATATGTGTTAAAATATATTAATAAGGTTCATAAATATTTTAATAAAATGGTTATATTTTTTTAAAAATAGGTTAATAATCTTTCATAGAAGATGAATGTAAAAGGTAAGGGGTTTCCTTAGCTCATATTTTTTCTTGAGTCAAAAATTTTTTTATTTGATTTTCATTTGACATGATATTTTTATTCTATACTATGATGTTTTTTCATTCCCATTCCCATTTATTCTCTCTTGAATTACATCTTCATGTAAAATATATATTATTTTATTTATTTCATTCTACATTAAAATTTTGATGTCAATAATAATTCTCATTATCTTGAAGAATACTATTTTTCATATATTTCCATATTATTTCATTCTAAAAATTATATAAATTAATATATTGTTTAATAAATAATAATTATTTATTATTATCAACAAATTATATTTACCTATTATCAAAATGAATATTTTTCACTGTAGTTATGATATGGTTTTTTATACTGGTATTTTTTAATATTAAAATGTTTTTTCTTTTTATGACCATACAATTTTTACCATAAGCCACATTACCATTGGATGCCCTTTATATATTTTCAAATTCTGAATTATTGAGAAATTTTTATAAATAATATCAAAAATATTATTCATGATAAGATATCAAAATATAATATTTTGAAACTAATTAATAACATTAATTCCCTATTACAATGTTTTGAAATATTTGATAAATAGCATTATTAGATTCAATTGAATTTTTATTATTTATTTTAAAATAAACTATCTCATATGGAATCATGTTTTATTAATCACACTTTAAATAACATTATGGACTACATTTTTTATTGGGTTTTTTCCATCAAACTAATTTTTCCTTGAAGTAATTTTATTCGATACAATATTGAAATTTAATGAAAAATTTTTTCATTCCATGTGTTCTATATAATAAGTTGAATGAATGATTTTTTTATGGAAGACACACACACACAAATATATATTTATTGGTGGGGTAGTATTTTTCACATCAATGAAATTGTGATTATTTTATAGCTAATGAGATAAAAAAGAATATATATACATGGATTTTATCAGAACATAGAAGGTGAGCCTACCAGAAAATGATCAAAAATTTATGGTGTGGGGTTTACGGGATATGAAAACAATATACTGATTCTATGTCATTATGTTTGTTCCATAAATCCTCATTATGAAATGTTTTCCATGTTATTTCATATTCAAATTTCATGATTATCTTATGATAAATGGAACATTTTTTTATCCCATGATTCTATATACATATGTAACTGTATTTATTTTTTCCATTGAGATTAAGTTTTATTTTATTATTCCATATTGAATCAAATATTTTTTATGTTTTTTCATTTATTTATAAATTTCTCATATTCCGATTTTTTTTGACAATATTATGACATAACCCCTGATGAAATTATTATATGTTATTGTTAACAAATAATATCAAATCACATCATTATAATGTTTTAACTTATTATGTTATAATGACGAGTATTTAATATGATGAGTATATAACAAATTCTTTTGTGATTTGATTATATTGAAATGATCACATGTAATTTAAAATAGTATTGTCATATATATGATAAAAAAATGAAACTAAATATTTGGTTATTCGGATGTTTAGATTATGTATGATTTTGAATGATTTAATTATGTAAATGATGTAAAAAATATATATTTTCATCTTGGATAACATCAGCTGTTATCTAATATGGTATGTAAATATTTTTTTAGCATTAGATTTGGGTGCATGGGTTTGGGGAACCTCTGTTTTTATTGAAGCAAGGTTTATTTATTTGTGGTGATTATATTATTATTATTTATTTAGATAAGACAACGAAATTGAAAATACTATGGAATATATCCAACTATGGGATAACATCTTCATGTTGTGATAAGTAATTATTGTGTGGATTTAAAGTAATTACATACATGTTTTGTTAAATATAAGTGGATTCGGGCTCTTGAATAGATGCACCTAAGGGTAAAATACCTGATAATAATGGTTTGGTATTAAATTTACTTTATTATTTTCCATGATATTGAAGATTACTATATACTTGATTTTACACTCCCATGGGATATTTATTTGTGGTTTACAGACACTTTTTGAAACATTATTTTGTATTTCAACACATTATTATAGTATTTTTTCAAAAAAAAATAGAAAGTAGATAAATAATAACCTATACTGAAACATATAAATTTACATGTTATGGTGAATATGAAATTAATGATTTATTCATTTAATGTTAATAGTATTCATATTCTTACTCATATTGTATCAATTTTTTTCTACATCACATTCCACTATTTTAGTTAATGGATAGAACTAGAAGAAATAGATGGAAAATGGATGTGATAGAAAATTTGGTCATTATACTATAGGGAAATCTTATAGGATTATACCTACAATCAGTAATGTTGTAGAAATTTTTAACTAGATATCATGAATTATGATTAATAACTTGAACAATGTTTAATTTGTAAGAACACTATTTAAGGGATGGATGGAACTTTGTGGATGGTTAAGTGATAAAGACAATGGAAAAACGAATATAAATTTACTATGTGTAAGTAATGATAAAATAAGATACCAATTAAAAATATAATAGGAATTGGAAGATGTTATATATATATAGGGAATAAAGAAACTAATTATAGAGTAAAATTTATGTGTTTAGTTGATATGATAGAAGGATATATCCACTATACTAAGGTAGGACAATTAGATCATTATCTAAAATTTAGTGTACATGATGATTATCTAAGAAAATTAACTAATCTAATGGATAATAACTATTATATGAATCAATAACATCCTCAAGGAATGGAAAATTAAGAAATAATGTGATGAATACCACTAAAAAATATCATGATAACTATGGTACAATTATGATCCAATCCAGTGTTGTGGATTTCATAAAAGATTTGTATACTAGGTACCCTTTTATAGCATGGATTTTCACTAGGATAATTAAATAACCACTATAATGATTTTATTATCAAATATAACATCAATATTTATTATTATTGTTTTACAATATGATGTTTATGGGAATGGTATTCATGTAGATTTTATTAATTATTAATTAAGATGAATTTGATGTGATTTTGGAAATTGGCTTTCTATCATCACATATCAATCATATTTATTAACAAAATTTTATAAATCACATTTCACATTTCAAATTAACCAATGATAATCAATTAGTAAAAGGATAACTACAAAATCCCAATAAAATAGTAATCTATTATATGATTCATGACTCTGAATAATAACTGATGTTTTTCTCACATAACAAAATAAAAAAATTATGGTATCAACCTATTATGATGAATAAATATATGTTTATTTATTTTATAAGGTTGAAAAATCTCAAGAAATTATAACATGTATCATCTATTTCATTTAGATTCCCTTAACTATTTTCAGAAGTAAATTATAAATAAAGATTAAATGATTCAATTTATTAAACATGGTAAAAATAACAACATAAAATTTAGTATTAATTAGACCATTAAATATATATAATGTTCACTAGAATAGTTCATATGAAATAAAATACAACATAAAAACATTGATACATTATAGGAAAATTACATGACTTTACATTTGTACTATAGTCATTAAATTACCATGTACAAATTAAAGTAATGAAATTTTTAATTATAAATTAAAAAAGGGAATGAAACTGAATGAGATTATATAGTTATTCCTCATGAATATCATTTTTTCAATAATTTAAGGGATGTAGATATTTTATAGTATACCAAAGATCACACCGAAAACTAACACTAACAATTATTGATTGAGATAAGTCATTTAATAAATTAATTAATCATTGTATAAATTTGAACATTATCCATCCTAATATCGATATATTTTAGGATATATTTCTATTTAAATTAATTTTATTTAATTGATATATTACATATTATATAATGTTATGTTTAAAATAACCATGATATACTTTTAAAATATTAATTTTTAATTTGATATTTATTTTCTTATCCATAGATTTGAGGGTATAAATAAGATGAAATAAAATATTTCAAATTTAAAAATAATTATTTGTTATAAGCCATTTATAAAATCAAATAAAAGCATCTAAAATTAAAAAAGAGATCATTTTCGTGAAAAAAATCGTTCATGAAACATTTTTATATTAATTAATTAAATAATATCTAATTATGATTGATTTAAAAGAATTTTTTATATAATATATTTATTAATTTAATATAACATTAAATTAATGGTTTCTAATGGCATGAAATAAAAATAAATCTATTTTAATGAATAAAAATATATTTTTCAAAAAGCAATTTCAATGGTGTTTTATGCACATAGTTGAAAAATAATTTATACAAAAAATTAAAATTTTATGTTATCAAAAAGATATTATGTTTATTATAAAAAAGTATATTATGTAATATATTCCAACAAATTTTTGGTCATTATAAATATGAACCCTAGTAAACATTCAATAATATTGTAATGGATTAAAGGGGTTAATAATGGGTTAATATAATGAAATAAGGTATTACATGATCTGAAATGGCTGCACAAATCAAATTCGATGAATCTATTTGCCAATATTCTTTTGTATATAAATCAGCATGGGAAAACATGGGGACAAAAACATGACTGTGGTGAGATATAAATCATAGCAAGGAAATAAATATGGCATAACATGAATAGAATAATTCACATTAGATGATAATCAGATCATAAAGGATAACGAGTCATAAAAATGAACTATGGGATATAATATAGCTTGATAATGATAAAAGAAACATGAGAATTGTGGCAACAACATAGAACAATACATCATAAATATAGGTCGATCATAACATCCAAAACATCATGATTGGAAAAAATACCATTAATAAATTAGTTTCAATACCTATCATTACATGAAGTCTCATGAGACAAAATATTACCCAATTCATTGGAGTGATATATAATTCTTGTTGCACTCTTCACTTTCATTTCATTATCATGCTTATGTTTACCACATAGATCTTTCAACAAGGATTCATTCATCGTCATATTTTATTCTCCAGTAATGGAATATGGAATACACACATCAGAGTCCCATGTAAAAAAATTATAATTTTATAAATTTTAAATCTCAAGATAGGAAATAGATATTTAATTTCCTACACAATTGTTTTAGAACAGAAAAACCCTGCAAAATTTTTGTTTCATAATGACATCACATTAAAATTTATAAACAGGGTTGATGAGAGAGAAAGGTATATATAATAATTTGAAAATAAAATATATAGTATTAGGGACATTTAAATACATATACCAATATATGTAATTATAAATTCAAAAGATAATTTGGAAACATGAATAAAGAAGAAAAATTAAGGGTCCCCTACTTCATTGTGTGACTCCAAATGTTTGGGGGAGCTAGTTGAGAAATTGGGGGAAACATGGGGTGAATCAAGAGATTGAAAGGAATACTATATATGTTCTTTAAGTATCTTGAGTTATGAGAAATATATTATTGTGTGGATTTATATAGTAAAAGTGTGGGGATTTTATTATTTTTCTAAAATAAAGGTTTAGGATTAAATATAATCAAATAAACAAATAAATAAACCTCCCCATCATTTTTATAAAGGTTTCCACTATATGGTAGTGAAATTAATAATTTATAAATAAAATATCCAAACATAATAAAACAAATCCCTATCTCATGTGGATATGAGCCATGCTATTAAATAAATGATTTTTAAATTATAAATCTTCTTTATGGTTTTGGATTATTTATAGTGGATTAATAAAATTAACTATATAAACATAAATTCAAATTATTTTAAATGAATAACATATTTTTTTGGATCCCATTTATAGTATTTATTACAACAGTATTGTGTCATTATGAAGTGATAAGAAACAAATTATATTTATACGATATTTACTTTTTACCATAAAAATACACTATCTCATAAAATTAAAGACATTTCACCATTGGATAATTTCAATTTTCATATTCAAAAAATAATATTCATTTTATCAAAATAATTTTACAAATATTTTAATTTTCACTTTTAAATTAATATCAAAATTTGTTAAGAAATGATGTGTTTATTTTATCATAACCATTTTGTAACAAAGATAAAAATTAAATTAGACTACAAAATAAATTTATGATCATTCATATATTATAAAAATTATTTAAAATGATTATTTTATAAAAATATTATATATTTAAAGAATCCATTAATTCATCCAAATAAATTCCTTAATTGAATTTGAATATTATATAAGATTACTCATTGTATTAAAATATTTGAAAATAATAAATAATTTATAAAATATACATAATAAGATGAATATATATCTATTATTATATAAATTTTTTTGTACATACTCATATCGTATGGGCATTCAATCATATCCCATTAATACACCAGTAAACCCCATTATGGTAAGGTGTACGACTATGAGACTATAATGGGGTGGTTCTACATATGTGGTTCGGACCATGATCTCAATTCACGTGAAATTATATAATAAAATGTTTCAATGATGTATAAATTTTGGAATATCTATTTGATATTAGTCATGGTAAAATCCATGTGATGTTACTCCCTCAAAATCATTAAAATATGGTATTTATAGGGTATGATCCTATAGTATTAGGAAATCACATCATTTTTATTTGTCATTTTGATTTGTTAAAACCATATATTTATACAAATCATGTGATCACTATTCTATGGATATATAATCAATGATAAAGATTCATAAATAAAATTTAAATCCAATATAATAATTAAACCAATAAAGTGCATGTGTTCTCTAAAACTATATTACATAATACATCATATAATTAAATCATATGGGGTGATTTATTTATAATCAATCAAATAATTAAAATCATCCCCCATTAAGAAAATTCTCCCTCAAAATATTAATCTCCCACACTAAAATAAATGACGGTAACATTATTTCATCACATCCACTTGTGATTCCATTGCTTCTTGAAACATGTGGATCATATATAACACATGAACTTACACATTGTATTATTTGGTAGAAAATTGTATCTAGGATATAAAATATAGTGACCCGATCCTTTTACATATAACATTTCATGATTTTAAACATAATTTATCATCAGAGTACAAGCCAAGGATCGTTAAGACTAGTGTTTTGGAAGACTTGGTACATATAACACAAAACCTGGGGCTAATAAAACACATCGTTATTTAATCTCCATAATGATCTCCTAACTTCCGTTGAGCCCTAACATCTGCATAGGGTACCCTGGGGAACACATAAACAAAGGGATGAGCTAAAAATCCTTGTAAGGGAAAACATCGTAATCACATGAGTTAGAAGGCATTACATAATTATATCCAAAGCATGAAACTTATAAAATAATTTTATATAATAATATAATAATATAATCATGGAATCATATAAATGTGAAAAAATCATAAAGCATTTCTTTAGAACGGGTTAAGGCTAACCACCGATCTCGTTTCCTGTTTCAGTACGGGTCAAGGTTAATCGCCAATCTCGTTTCACATCGCATCTCATGAGACTTTACCTTACCCAATGAATTGGAATGCTATCAGGGTGAACCCATCTCAACATATTCATGAATATTTTTTCCATATAAATATTCTTACCACATATACAATCATACATAATAAACCATACATATGCATAAAGGTACCCATGAAAAGAATTGGACATCACAATAATGTCATAAATCATAACCAATGGGCTTATCATGAATATTTTCATGTAAGGAAAGAATTAGAATTTAAATAGAATTTGATAGGGTAAAATTGTAATATATCATGGTATGTGGTGTCAAACAGAAGTGACAACATATGAGAAATGTATTTTAGAAACATTATCATTAAAATATTTTTTTGTGGTTTTAAGGGAAATACTATAGAGCCTTCAAATAGAAAAGAGGATAATAATTTATATAAAACCAGAATGGAACCAAGAAGGTTTTAATAATATAAATAATCATTTCATAAATACATTGGTTTATTAAAACATAATATAGAGTGCACATGTTACTGGGTAAATGTTCAGGAAGTTCCATAAAAACTTGTTTGCTTATCGAGGGGGCATCGAGGTGGGAATCCATAAAAAACATGTATATCCCCATTAGAAAATCGGTTTTTGATCATGGAACATGAGTTTGGAGAATATAAACAGTCTTTAGAAGTTGTAAATAAAAATAAATGACATCATATTTTGGGTAAAAAGAATGATAGAGAAACCTGAAGGAGTAAAAGAGGTTCGGGTAGAAATCATTACGGTTTATTGGCATGGTATTTGGTGTAACTAAGGGGCATGATGAGAGATATCAGTGGTTTCTCATCACATATATAATAATTAGGAAATAATTGGGGAGTTGCGTAAAAATACACCACAACTTGGTATTACACAAAAAAAGGTATAGCATAGAGAACAATCTTGATTAAGAGTGAAAATGAGATGATCCATTACCTTAAGTCTGTTGGTGTTCTCCACATGATATTAATGACATGAATAGTCAAATTAGGTTTATTA
The DNA here is from genome assembly GCA_963277665.1 of Viscum album. Lineage (NCBI taxonomy): Eukaryota > Viridiplantae > Streptophyta > Magnoliopsida > Santalales > Viscaceae > Viscum > Viscum album. Next base: position 287,151,192 of record OY728134.1, read on the forward strand.
ATCAATAGGTCTTGAAAATTATATACATTTAAAATATTTATTATAACCTTTTTATGTTCATATATACCCATTTTGATTGATTATAAGGTTCAATTTCATGGTTCTAGTCTGTTTGTTTACTTGGTTTTAATAATAAGTTCACTTGTATTTCGGTTCAGATAAAATGTAAGATGAATATAGTCATCCAGAATTGATGTTATATATAATTATTGAACATATATAAGGTTACATGGTTATAAAATTAATTTGGATAATTGGAGTGAAATTGAACCATGTCATAAGACATTAATGATAAATGCTTGAATTAATTTTAGCTATTTTACCCATAATTAACTTGTTTTGTATTATTATTTGATATCATGAGTGTATAAGGATTACATAACCATAAATAGGATATATTACATATATAATAATCTAGTTCAAAAATAACATATACATTTTCATGACAAGAAACAATGATGATGAAGAAATTGATAAACTATTGTCCTTGAATGTGCTAAATTAGCAAATCGCTAACGGTGCTTTCATTTCTTTCAAATAAAAGGGTGGGGAAAAGGGAGAATACGATGAAATATAAAATTATCATGAAAAAATTAAAGTGCATGTATGTTACTATATTTTTCATACTATTATGGTGAATGTAGGTGAGGAATGAAATTAAAAGAAAATAATTTAAATTAAAAGAAAGAATTGGGAAGAAGAAATTTACCTCTTGAGACATCATCCTTTGGGAACCACATTAGGGGAGATGATTTGGTATTTTGAGGAGGGTGGGAGATTTTGGACGTGGGGGTGTTCCTTGGGAGGGTATTTGGTCAGAATTTGGGCTACGCACAAGGCTTGAGAGGTGTGAGGGAAAGAGGTAAGGAAAGGGGGAATTTATAGTGAGGGAGGGGAGGTTTTTTCCAATATTTTAAGCATTAGTTTATTATTTAGGTCCATGATTTTGAATAATTGATCATTATCATCAATTATACCTATAAAATAATGGACGATTCGATATTATCATCTTACATCATCCATACATCACTTATGATGCAGTAAAACAAGTATTTAGCATTTATTGTAATTTTTCATATTTTACTATTCATAAAAAATTCAAGTATTTTAGTAAATCCTAAAACATCACCCTAACCATTTATAGATGTGTAGAATCCAAAAATGAAGTCCATTTTTAAAAAATAATTTTCTAATTATGATTATTTTAGTATTTAATGAATATAATAATTTAGTATGAAATCCAGTTTTAAAACATTAACTAATTCTAAAATACAGGTATATTGTACTTCAAACCTGAATATTATTTTTATACTATCATAGGTGATGGTACTATTCATTAAGGTATAACACTATTCATAAGGGAATGTAACCATTCATTATGGTAGGTTACTATTCAAAGAAATTAATTTTTCCTTATCGGACTCCAAATAACGTACTGATTACAACCGTGTATGTGGGATTGTTGAAATTCAAATCACAGAAATGTCAGACTTATGTTTATAGGTCACATAGCACTTATTAGTTCATTATGTTGATTTTTCATGTGATTTTATGACATACTTATGAGAAGGTAATTTTCATTGAAAAACATTGGGTTGTTACATTCTTCCCCCTTATGAAATTTTACCCTTCAAATCTTCACTTCCCACATTAGAACTGATGGGGGTAACTATGCCTCATCGCCTCCTCCGGTTCCCATGATACATCTTCAAACTTTTGGTTTCCCAATAACACTTTGACCAGGTGCATTTTCTTATTTCATATAAAATTGTCTCTACGGTCTAATATCGTTACTAGTTATTCCACATAAGAAAGATCATTCTCCAATTGTACCACCACTAGATTGAGTACATGTGAGTGGTCTAGCATGTACTTTCTGAAGAGGCATACATGGAATACATAGTGTACTTGAGATACGTTAGGCGGGAGTTCTATTCAGTAGGCCACTGCTCAAAAGCATTCAAGGATCTAAGAGGGGCCAATGTACCTTGGGCTTAGCTTCCCTTTCTTCCCAAATCGCATGACTCCCTTCCATGGCGATATTCAAAGGAAGACATTATCCCAAACGTAGAACTCCAAATCCCTTTGACGGTTGTCAGCATAGCTCTTTTTCCGACTCTGAGCATCTTTGATGTTTTTTTGTATTACTTGAACCTTTTCTGTCGTCTCTTGTATAAGATCGGGTCCATATAGCTTTCATTCTCCAACTTCATCCCAACAGGTTGGAGTTCTACATCACTTTCCATATAGTTCTTCATACGGAGCCATCTGAATTCTCGAGAGGAAGCTATTGTTGTATGAGAAATCAACCAATGGAAGATGCTGATCACATCCACCTTTGAATTCTAGTGAGCATAATCTCAACATATCATTAAGTGTTTGAATAGTTCTTTTAGATTTGGCCATTAGTTTTGGGGAGATAGGCCGTGCTGAAAACTAATTCAGTATCCAAAGCATGTTGAAGACTCTTCCAGAATTTAGATGTGAACCATGGATCACAATCAAAGACAATTGGGAGTGGAACACCATGCAGTCTCACCACATCCTTTACATACATTTTGTCATGTTGTTCAAGTGATAGGTCTTCCCGAATTGTAATAAAAAGGGAAGCCTTGTTGAGTCGGTAAACCACAACCTATATCAAATTATTTCCCTTCGAAGTATTCGGGAGACCTATGACAATGTCCATTGTGACATTCTCTTATTTACACATGGGTATAGGTAATGGTTGCATCTTTCCTTTGGACATTTTTCGCTCTACTTTAACTTGCTGACATACCAAGAACCTTGATATATATTCTACAATATCTTTCATTATGTCGTCCCACCAGAAGTGTTCACGGAGATCACGATACAAATAGTTACTTCCATGATGGATAGAGAATGTTGAGCTATGTGAATTTTCCAATATCTCTTTCTTTATCACAAGTGATGAATGCACACAAAGCCGCGTTCCAACCCAAATAAAACCAGCATCATTGATTTGTAACTCTTTCAGCTTCCCTTTCTTTTTCTGCATTTACCTTCTTTTGTAACTACACACCATCCCTTTGTGCATCCTTAATCTTCTCTTGGATGGATGATTTAACAATCATTTGGGCAAGGTAGTATGTATCCCCTACCCTTACTATTTCAAAATACATCCTTTTCATATCCAAAATATATGATCTTTCTCAATCCAAAACATGGATAGAGTAACAGGTTCTATTCTGCTTAGAGCATTAGCTACCTTGTTGGCCTTTCCTGGATGGTAATGAATAGAGAAATCGTAATCCTTGATTAGCTCTAACAATCTCATTTGATGCATGTTGAGCTCCTTTTGTTTGAATATATACTTTAGGCTATTATAGTCGGTGTATATATCAAACTTCTCACCATAAAGGTAGTGCCGCCAGATTTTCAAGGAAAAAATCATGGCCGCCAGCTCTAGCTCAAGAATATGGTAGTTCTTCTCATGGATCATCAACTACTGTGAGGAATAGGCTATCACACTATCATTTTTCATGAGTACACAACCCAATACTTTCATTGAAGCATCATTGTATATCAAAAAACTTTCTCCACTTTTTGGTAATGTGAATACAGGTGCAGTGATCAGATTTCTCTTTAGTTCCTTGAAACATACCTCACATTATTCAGTCCAGGAAAACATTACCCCATTTCGTGTAAGCTTGGTCATTTGGTTTGACCATCGTGAAATGTTCTTCATCAATCGTCGATAATACGCTGCTAGACCGAAAAAGATATGAATCTCTGTTACAGATGTTGGTGTGGGCCACTCTTCAATTTCCTTTGTCTTGTAAGGGTCCACATATATCTATTTTCTAGTGATAACATGCCCTAGGAATGATACTTCTTCCATCCAGAACCCACATTTACTATACTTTGCATACAACATATCCCTTCGCAATGTATTTAACACAACTTTTAAATGCTTCTCATGTTCCTCCTTTCTCATGGAGTATATCATAATATCATCAATAAAGACTACCACAACCTTGTTAAGGTAATTTCTAAAGAAACTATTCATTAAATCCATGAAAATTGTAGGAGAATTAGTGATTCCAAAGGGAATCACTATGAACTCATATGGTCCGTACTTTTTTCAAAAGTCAGTCTTGGGTATATCTTCCTTCCCCACCATTAGTTGGTGATATCTTGACAGAAGGTCCACCTTAGAGAAATAACTGGCCCCACGAACCTGATCGAACAAGTCTTCTATCAGTGGAAGGGGATACTTGTTCTTTATCACCATTTTATTGAGCTTTTGATAATCAATGCAAAGTCTCATTGATCCATCCTTCTTCTTAACAAAGAGGACTAGGGAACCCCACGGTGAAGCACATGGGAATATAAAACCCTTCTCCATATTCTTCTGTAATTGCTTCTTCAGCTCTTCTAGATCTACGGTGGACATTATGTAAGGTGTCTTTGAGATAGGTAGAGATCCAGGGATAATTTCAAATAAGCACTCAACCTCTCAGTCCTGAGAAAGACGAGGAAACACTTCAGGTAATACATCAGTGTAATCCCTCATGATGGGCCTGTCTTCAAGCATGATTATATCCTTTGTCTCAATCATTTGAGACAGATATTCTTTCCCATAAGGAAACAATATACACACTTGAGATGAAGATTCTAAAGGAGACTCATGTTCCTCCTTACACTTGTAAAGATTACGAGGATTCTTCGGGATGTGAAAAGTGATATCACTTTCCCGACAGTTGATGTTGTCTTTTTACAAAGATAGCAAATCAATGCCCATGATTGCGTCAAACTCCACTAAAGGATGTCTGGTGAGATTTTATGGGACGTTTAGTCCACACACATTAACCGAGGAGGATTTATAAACCAGGGATGCAGTGATTTCCCCATTTTCTGTATTCACGGATAACTTTTCCTCCATTTTGTGATGTGGTTTTTTAATAGTTTTACTAAACTTGCATGATATGAAAGAATGCGTAGAATCAGAATAAAATAGTGCGTCTTCTATTTTTGAATGAATAACTAGAGTACATGTCACCACATCATTCTCTGGTTCCACCTTAATAGTAGTCATAATATAAGCCCTTCCATGATTCCATAGAGATTGTTGTTGATTGCCTCCAACAACCCTCGGCTTAGGGAAATTATTCGCATAATGCCCAAGATCCTTGTAGTTGAAACACGACAATACAGGTTGAGTGTTGTTCTGAACCTTCTTTTATTCTTAAATATTAGCAGAATTTTTCATATCCCTTCGGCATTTCTTCGCCAGATGACCAACCATTCCGCATTTGAAGCAAATAATTGTTTTCCTTGAGACAGTCACCAGTATGCTTCTTAAAACAATTTTCTCAAAGGGGAAAGTGAGGCTTCTTTCCATCATGGTATTTTTTTGATGAACCACCCATAGGCCCATGAGACAATTGGGAGTCTACAGTCTCAATTTACTCCTTATGGGTACAACAGAAAATATCCTCATAACATTCGAAGTCTCGAATTGCAAACACTATCGTAGACTCGGTTTTAGTTCGCTAAAGAAGTGATCCACCATGATTTCAGTGTTCATGAAAATTCCAGAGGCATACCTTTCAAGCCTTGTAATTTTTTCCTCATATTCCTTGATGGACTCATCTTCCTTCTTCCTGAGTCCACTGAACTCTCTTTCCATCTTGAGACAGGGGGTTCAAGGAAAATATTTGTTGAAAATAATCCTATTGAATTCCTCCCAATCCATGGAATCAATTTCTTAATGGGACATTATATTCTTGATCAGTGTCCACCAATGATCATCTTACCCATCAAAATGATAGACCAACAGTACAACCTTCTCTTCTTCCGAGCACTGCAGAATAGAGAATATCTTTATAATGGAGTGAATCCATTGTTGTACGAGGAGGGGATCAAAAGGCATACTAAACATGGGAGGCCTCTTCCACATGAAGGATTCTACAGCATGTTTCCCCTTCCTTGGAGGATGAGGGAGTTCTTCCAGATTCATGTTATTATTCATAACTTGAGCCAGATCAGCAAGTATTGTCATGATGTTTTGAGCAACTGCTCCATTCTTATTAGGAACATCGTTAGGGAAATCATTACACTTCTTATTGCGTTGGTTGTTGGAACATGTTCTTCTATTTCCCTCCATGAACTAAGAAAACGAATGCATATTTAGAGGACTTGAATACTTATTTATTGATCATAAAAGGAATCTTTCAACATAAAATGATAAACTTATATAGAATAATTATATCATAACTTGTGATTCCATAGGTTAAAACCTAGTTTATCCTCGATCTGTTTCTTGACTTATATTCTTTGGGGATTTGTTTCCCATAATAATCATTTGTACTGAGCTCATGAATCAAAAAAAACATATCCCCTAGGAGTTTCATAACCAAGAGTGCATTAAGGCTCATTGTCGTGTACCAGGATACTCCGGGTCAAGCCCGAAACACTATTCTGAAGTTTTCACTCCTAGGTACATCTGTGCCAGAGCCGCCTCTACCTGCTCGTATCCAGACAGGGATGTATTTTCTTGATAAAATACATACTCTTTACTTACCAAAATTTAGAGATGTTTTACTATACTTAATATCAAACATAAGGTTCTCACTAATGTTTTCTATTCTTAATCTCCAAAAATAACTAGACCATTCTCTGATACCAACTATAGACACCCGATCATTTTACATGTAATATTTCATGATTTTAAACATAATTCATCATCAGAGTACAAGCCATGGATCGTTTAGTCTAGTTTTTTGGTTGACTAGGTACATATAACACAAAAAATGGGGCTAAAAACACATCTTTATTTAAACTCCATAATGATCTCCTGACTTCCTTTGAGCACTTACTTTTGCATAGGGTACCCTGGGGAACACGTGAACAAAGGGATGAGCTAAAAAGCGTAGTAAGGGAAAACATGTTAAACACACGAGTTAGAAGGGATGCCATTATGATATCCAAAGCATGAAACGTATAGAATCATTTAATATAATCATGATATCCTATAAAAATGGAATCATATAAATGTGGAAGAATCATAATTCATTACTTTTGTATGGGTCAAGGCTAATCGCCAATCCCATTTCCCATTTTAGTATGGGTCAAGGCTAACCGCCAATCCCGTTTCACATCGCAACTCATGAGACATAACCTTACCCAATGCATTGGAGCACTATCTGGGTGCACCCATATCAACATATTCATGAATATTCATTCCACATAAATATTTTTACCACATATACAATCATACATAATCAATCATACATAAGCATAGGGGAACCCATGCAAAGAATTGGGAACTACAATCATGACATAAATCATAACCAATGGCATTATCATGAATGTTTCCATGTAAAAAAGATTTAGAAAATAAATGGAATTTTATATGGTAAAATAGGCATATATCATGGTAAGTGGAGTCAAACAGAATTGACAGAATATGGGAAATTTATTTTAGAATCATTATCATTAAAACATTTTTGTGTGGTTTTAAGGGAAATACTATAGATCCTTTCAAATATAAAAGAGGATAATCATTTATTTAAAATGATAATGGATCCAAGATGGATTCATAATAAAAATTGGGATTTTATAAAGACAGTGGGGTCTTAAAACATAGTATAGAGTTCCCATGATACTGGGTAAATGTTCAGGAATTCCCATTAAAACATGTTTTCTTATCAGGGGTTATCAAGGTGGGAATCACTAAAAAACTTGTATATCCCCAAAAGAGAATGAGTCATGGATCGTGGAACATGAGTTTGGAGAATATAAAAAGTATCTAGAAATTTTACATGGAAATAAAAGACAACTTCCTTTGGGAGAAAAGAAATTTAGAGAAACCCAAATGAGTAAAGGAGGTTCCGGTAGAATTCATTACGGTTTATTGGCATCGAATTGTGTGTAAATAAGTGGCTTGATGAGAGATATCGGCGGTTTTTCATCACTTATATAAAATTAGGTCAGTATGGGGGAGGTGCGTAAACATACCCCATCACTTGGTATTACAAAAAAATGCATATCATAGAGAACAATCTTTATTAAGAGTGAAAAGGAGAGGACCCTTTACCTTAAGTTCGTTGGTGTTCTCCACTTGATATTAATGACCATAATAGTCAAATTAGGTTTTTTAATCAATAGTTATGGAACCTTAATACATTTAAAATATTTAGTATTTCCTTTTTAAGTTCATGTATAACCGTTTTGATTGATTATAAGGTTCAATTTCATGGTTCGGGTCCGTTTGTATCCTAGGTTTTAATGATCAGTTCACTTGTATTTAGGTTCGGATAAAATGTAAGATGAAAGTGGTCATCCCAAATTTATGTTATATATAATTAGCTAACATCCATAATGTTAAATGGTTAAAAGAATAATTTGGTTAATTTTAGTGAATGAGAACTATGACATAAGACATTAATGATAAACGCTTTAATTAATTTTAGCTATTTTACCCATAATTAACTTGTTTGGTATTATTATTTGATATCATGAGTGTATATGGATTCCAGAACCATAAATAGAATATATAAAAAATATAATAATCTAGTTCAACCATAACATAAATGGATTCATGACTGCAAACAATGATGATAAATAATTTTATAAACTGTTGTCCTTGAATGTGCTAAATTAGCACATCTCTAAGGGTGCTTTCATTTCTTTCAAATAAAAGGGTGGGGAATGGGGAGAAGATAATGAAATATAAAATTATCATGAAAACATTCCAGTACATAAATGTTACTGGATTTATCATACTATTATCGTGAAGGAAGGCGATGAAAGTAATGAAAAGAAAAGAACTTAAAAGAAAATAAAGAATAGGGAAGAGGAATTTATCTCTTGAGACTTCCTCCTTCAAAAACCGCTTTATGGCAGAGGTTTTGGTATTTTGAGAAGGGTGAGAGCTTTTGGACATGGGGGAGGACCTTGGGAGGATATTTTGTCAGAATTTTTTCTAGGCATAAGGCTTGAGAGGTGTGAGGGAAAGAGGTAAGCAGAGGGGGTATTTAGAGCGAGGGAGGGGTGGGTTTTCTCATTATTTTAAGTATTAGTTTATTCTTTACGGCCAAGACTATGAATAATTGAGAATTATCATCAAATATACTAAGAAAATCAAGGATGATTCGATATTATCATCTTAAATCGTCCATACATCTCTTATGATGCAGTAAAACAAGTATTTAGCAATTATTGTAATTTATCGTATTTTACTATTCATAAAAAATGCACGTATTTCAAAAAAATCCCGAAAATTCACTCTAACAATTTTTCAACGTGTAGAATCCAAAAATATAGTAAATTTTTCAAATATAATTATCTAAATTTGATTATTTTATTATTTAAATAAAATAATAATTTAGTATGAAATCAAGTTTTAAAACATACATTAACTTATTCTAAAATACATGTATATTGTACATCAAGCATGAATATTATTTTTCTACTATCATAGGTGATGTTACTATTCATTAAGCTATATCACTATTCATAAGGGTATGTTACTATTCATTAGGGTAGGTTAATATACACAAAAAGTATGTTTTCCTTATCGAACTCCAAATAACATACTAACTACAACCGTGTGTGACAGATTTCCAAAATTCCAAACATAGAGTGTCAAAATTATGTTTATAGGTCATTTAGAATTTAGTAGTTCATTATGTTGAGTTTTCATGTGATTTTATGACATAATTATGAGAAGGTAATTTTCATTTAAAAACATTGGTTCGATATATAAAATCATCACTAACTACTCCTCATAAGATATTATAGTCTCTAATATTAAACCATATAGATTTAGGTCATGTGAGGGTTCTAGTATGTACATTATAAGTAGGGATACATGAATGCAACATATACATGAGATATGATATGTAGGACTTCAGTAGGTATTCCACCACTTTGATGTGATCAACAATCTCAAATTGATTGTTATATATTGTAATAAGGTTCAAATTATTACCAAATCTCATGATATCTATACATAAATATATGTATAGGAATACCATGTCTACAAAATAAATCTCTAGGTATCATAGATTATTGTCTTAATAGTTCTTCTGTTTACTCTAATCATCCTTGATGTTCTTCTAAATGGACATCACCCTTGCAACTATATCCTTAATTATTCTTGGACCTTAAAATTTTTATTCCACAACATCATCAAAGAATTTAGGTGTTCTCAACCTCTTACCATAAAGGGATTCATATGGAACCATTTGGATGACCGAGTTGAAACTATTGTTGTAAGATAACTATTCAAGAGAATGATGTTTGTCACATAATTATTTGAAGTAAATTGATATATTTAAAATTACATAGGCTTATGGATATTACACATGCATTGGACACCATTTTTAGGGTGATAAGCCATACCTAATATTAGATATCTGTTTAGAGATTGATGGGATCAGTTCTAGAATGTGGATGTGAATCTTTGATCTCAAAAAATTAAAATTGATAATGTTACTCCATGAAGCCTTAATATTTCTCATATATATTTATCAATTCAATTTGATTAAGTTAGGATTCCTCTCAAATTGTGATAATTTGAGCTATATTTGTATGATGATCCACAACAACCCATATAGTATTGGTTTCCTCGGATGTCATAATATTTTTAGTGATAAAGTACATTGTGATGTTTTCCCATTTCCATGTTGGTATGGGAAATGGATACATTATCCCCATATACATCTGCCATTCATTCTCCACTTTCATACATAGTAGGAACATAGATGTATATCCATTAATTTCATCATTTATATTATCCCATCAATACTTCTCTGAGAGATCAAGATAATTATTTATGCTAACTGAGTGAATAGAAAAATACAAACAATGTGAATCATCCAACACTTCCTTCTTTAACTCAATATTTTATTGTACAGTTATTCATGAACCAAATCTCATAACATCTTCATTAAAATTAAAACCCATGTATTTCCCTTTCCTTATAGTTTCCTCTTGTTTCTAAATTCCCAAATCACATTTTTGAGAATCATTTGACATCTCAATATGGGATGGATGTGAAAAAATATTGACTGGATTTATGATGATTCCACGTTTATGATTATAATTAAATCCATTTTATTAAAAAATGATTGGATCTTTATAAACTCTCAAAAATGACAAATTTCTTTGATCATCTCTACATTTAGTGTCTAACAACTTATTTTCGTCCCTAGGAAGGTATATAATTGAGCTGTCCTATTCCTCAATCATCTCTAACCATCATTATTGGCGCATGTTCATCCCTATTTGTGTGAATATATAGTTTTGTTTTTTGTGTTATGTATATATGTCATACATCTCTGAAATGAGATAATGAAAACAAATTTTTGAAAAAAATATCACTACATCCAACTCTAGTAATTGATTTGTTTAGTTCTTCTTATGAACATTCTACTTACATGAAGTATAGTGCATGAAAATTTCATTTTCAATTAACATAAATACCAATCCCTTTTTCGAATCATTAATAAATACTATGAAAAGAACTCCACATGTGGGTAGTGTGATAACATGTGTAGTAATAATAATAGGTTTCACATCCATCAAGATATCTTCACATTCATCAATCCAAAACATATTGACACCAAACCGAGTTATCTTGGTAAGAGGGTATAAAAATAATGAGACAATTCACATAAAATAGATATTATACCTAGATAACCTAAGGAAACTATGGATATAATCCATGAATGTTAGCCTCATATATTCTTCAATTTACTTTTTTTCTTAAGGGTCAACAATTTTCCCATTACTTGTAATGATATTCCTCATGAGTTAGACATACATTAACCATAAATCACATATGTTTTAAGATGAAAAAATATTCTCATTTCTAAATGTATTTATAATATTTTTCATATTCTCAGCATGCTCCTCCTTTGTTTTGGATAATTCTAGAATATAATATATAATTACTACCAAAATATTTTAGGGCACATTTATAAATAATATATCATTCATGTCCATGATAACTATTTTAGAATTAGAAATTTATTAACGAATTAATAAGAACACCTTGTGCACGTACATTGTTGAAAAATATATCTTGGGGATATCCTACTTCACAAAAACATCGTAGTATCCTAGCCTCTGATCAACCATAGATCAATATTTTTTCTATATATATAATAAAATAATTCACTAATACTTCCTAGAGAATAATTTTTCATTATAATTATCTTTTTGAGGTCATGATAATCAATTAATAAGGACTTTTACCCATCCTTCTTATTTATGAAGAGTACTAGTGCACTACTTGGTCAATCACAAAGGAGTATAATGAATTTATACAGATTTTATTGTAGTTATTTCTTTAGATTATAATTTTTCAAATCTAAACAGAGTCCTATAAAATGGAAATTCTAAAGGGATAGTATTCATAGAATATTCAACCTATCAATTAGGATGAATACTATGAAATTCATCAAGAACACAATAGTGTATTACATCACAATAGCTATGTCATTGAAAATTTCTCATTCCATAGATTAAATCATTTTTGAAATAAAATCTTACGTATAGTGGAATGATATTTATTCATAAGATGTTCGTGTTAAATATGACACATCCTCCTCTTTTCACTTGTTCAGATTCAGGGGTCGATTCACAATACATAGAGTGATATCATTCTTCTAAAATGTAATGTTGGATATATACGAGAAAATCCTATAAATTCCAATAATTGAATAAAATTCCCCTAATAGAAATATTAAATAGTTTTCATGGATTTTAAGACAATAAATTATTAAATGGAGGATTTATATACTTGGGAAGTAATAATTTCCCACTTTTAAATTTTCATTGATAACTCTAATTTTATAATTTATAGTTGTTTTTTAATAGATATACTAATATTTTGTGACATGTGGGATGCATATAACTAGAATTAAAATGTATATTACCTATTATTGAATTAATATTAGTGTATATTTCACCATTTATTTATCTAGATCCACCTTAGCAGTTGTAATGGTGAATGCTTATCCATGTTTCCATGGAGGTAGTAGGTTGTCTTTGATAACCCATTGAATATGGAATTTTTTTGAAAAGTTCTGTAGTTTTATGATTTTGAATAAATGAACAATGTATATAGAGGTTACTAGAGAATTAATTTCTAGTATTTTATTAGTGGGTTTCTCTAGTCGGTAAATGTTAGGTTGGTTCCCTTCCATACTGCACATTAAGCATGTTCTTGTTCCTCTTAGTAAATTACTTGGGTTATTCTTTCTACATATTTGACAAGTGGGGTGTTGAAATTTCATGGCACTATTATATTTCTCCATCCAAACATACGAATTAAACTAAACTTTCCACCTCTTATCCTACTGATAGCCTTGAGATTTTCTAATATCTATTTCTACCTTTTGGGTACATCAGACAATTTCCCCATAGATATCAATATAATTGACCTCCATGGATTTTTGTGGACTAGGTTTTACCCACAAAAGAAGTTTCCAACCATTCATTATAGGGTAAAGTAATATCCATTGATTTATTATGAATGCCATGTGTTGTTTCATTTATATTCCATAATATATTCTTTTTATATCTTTTTTTTGGGAAAGGAAATCAATTTCCATTATATGTTAGAGAGTGTGAGAAACATATTTATCAAAAATCATTATTTGAAATATCTTCCACTCCATCGCTTAAATCAATTCCTTGGGATTTTTATTATTGATTAAATCACACCACATATCATTTGTTTTTCCCTATAATAAATATCTAGAAAAATCATATATTTCTATGACCATTACAATAATGATAAAATCTTCTCAATGGATTTTATCCATTGTTCCACAATTTAGGGGTATGTGACATATTGAAATTCGGGGACCTTTTGTACATAAAGAACACAATCAGAACTTCTTATCTCATAGGGGTATTTGGATATTCCTCAGAATCTTGGTTTATATACATAACATATTTCAAATAAGTTAGTATCATAATTAAATTCATGATTCCTTCTCACATTGGGTTCAGAATATCATTGGTAAAGTCATCACAATGCCCATCGCAATGACTGTTTTCCCGATTCCACCTATTTACGACCATTGGATAGAATAAAAATATATATTAGGGATGAATATTTTTATAATATTAAACACATATAGTGGAATCCAATTACATTAAAGTGAAATGTTATAAATTATATTTATTTAATAAAATATGAATTTTTAGGCATCAATGTTATCAATGATCTATTTTCTAACATCTATTATTATGTGAATGTTTTCACTTCAAAAAATATTGGTTCAATATGAGATTCTATATTTATGAAATAAAACCCCCTAATAGTGTAAAACCAGGTGTCCATTAAGGATATTTTTTATGTACATGGTTAAACCATGGAAGACTCGATACACCTTGACAGTGTTATTACCCCTAGGAATATCTATGTTAGAACCAAAATCAAATTTAGTATTCCGAAAGGGATGGGTTTATTGATAAATCAAATACTCCAAAATCTCCAAAATAATGTTATGTTTTCTTATACATAGTCTTATCCCTAAGTCATCCTCTATAGTTTTCGAATAATAATACTAAATATATGTAATATTTTCATTTTATACATAATATGAACACCCTGCTCTTTATTTCACATTAATACATGATTTAATATATAAAATCATAATTAATACAACATAGAAGATCGAGAAGTAATTTTTTTTTGATATCTAGTTAAATTGCATAACATCATAAAACATGCAATACATTATAATTATTAAAAATATCCATAGCATGTTCAAAATAGTAAATTGTACTTAAAACATCATGGGATGACATTGGGACATACTTAATAAATAAATGATCTATAAAAACAATAATGGAATAAGAATTTAATAACATGAATATAATTATAAATGTTAAATAATACTCATATTAAAAATGGTTATGAGTCATAAACATGAACAATGAGACATGATATAACTTGATAATCAAAATAGAAATATGGAAAAGGTGTCAACTACATGAAACACTCCATAATAAATATATATCAAGGATAACTAATAAGACATCATGAGTGAAAAAAGTACCATAATGGGATCAGGATCACTCAATGGTGAAACATGATGACTTATAAGACTAAAAATTACCCAATGCATTGGAGTGCTACATAATTCTGGGTGCACCGATCACTTTAATTTCATTCTCATGTGTATGTCTGCCACATGGATCACACAACATGTATTAAATCTTCGTAATATGTTTTTATATGATCAAGGAGTGTGGAATATATTCATGTATTTCTATATATAAATAATTGTATAGGTATATTTTTGAACACCCTTGGTAGAAAATGGGTATGGTATTCTCTACAAAATTGTTTTGGTGTGAAACATCACAGTGAGATTTTGGTAGAATAACAATGTCACATAGAAATTCATTGAATGGGTTTATGAGATAGAAAATGGAATATAATAATTTGAAAAACATTGGATGTAATAGGGATATGGAAAGACAGATCCCAACATATGGAATTGGAAATAGAATACATATGATAATAAGGAAACACAAATAATGAATATTAAGTGAGGATCCATTACTTGAGTGTGCGATTCCAAATGCATGTGAGGAGCTTAATGAGAGCATATAGACACCTTGGGAGGGCTCTAGAGAGGGTTTGTAAGCGTAAGGACGTTAAAATTGTTCTTGAGTGTATAAAATAATGAATCTAGGGTGGGTTTATATAGGAAATTATAGGGGATATCTTTATTATTTCACAAACAAATGCTTTCGACTATGTAAAATAATATTTCCAAACACAAATGACATCCCATGTTTTTTTACAATGGTATAATCCAAATGGGATTGGATTTCATTATTTTATAAGGAAAAGGCCAAAATAAAAAATTAATACCCTTTCTTATTTGGATGTTATTAATAATCATAATAATCATTATTTAAAAACTAAAAATATATTAATGGATCTAGAGTATTAAAAATAATATTATAAAATTAATGAAATAAAAATAAAATTTATAATATTTTTATCTAAAGACATATATTTGTTCTTGGAACCCACTTTCTTTTATTACATCACTTTTGGGTTATTATGATTTCATAATACAAAATGATTATTTATATATTATTATATGTTTACGAAAAATATTACAGTCTCACAAAATTATGAAAAAGGTAGAATTGGATAATTTTTAGATTTTTATAAAACAACTGTAATAATTTTAGCTAAATAAATATATAAATATTTTAAGTATCAATATTAATGCAAGGTCCACATTTATTATGAAATTCATGGGATTTTTTACAATAACTGTTTTTAAACAATTACAAATATTACATTTGACTTCATAAAATTGATTTCTACATATAAATTTAATAAAAAATATTAAATAAAAATATTTTATGAAAAATTATTATTTATCTATAAAATTTACTATTTTATTGAAATAAATCACATAATTAAATTTGAATATTAACCAAAAATACTAATTTTCTTATATTGTATAAAAATAAAAAATCATGTATAAATTCACAATAATAGGATAAAATTTTATCAATTATTAAATACACAGTTATGCACAAACTCATATCACTAGGACGTTGA
Source organism: Viscum album (assembly GCA_963277665.1). Classification (NCBI taxonomy): domain Eukaryota; kingdom Viridiplantae; phylum Streptophyta; class Magnoliopsida; order Santalales; family Viscaceae; genus Viscum; species Viscum album. Next base: position 287,167,771 of record OY728134.1, read on the forward strand.
TACATGTCCCTTTAGTACCCCAGAAAACACCATGTGGGTAATGTGTTCCACTATGATACTTTCAATGTCTGGTTCAACATACATGGTTTGGGTCGTGATAATGATGAGCATGAACATCTCCCATAAAAGGTTTCACTCATGCTTTTGTTGTGGGATTTCCTCTTGAAATTTGTTAAGGTAAAATCACAGTGTTACTTTCTCCATCAGTATCTATAATAAATAGTATTCATATAGTATTATCCAATGAGTTTAGGAAATCACTTCTGATGTCTATGTCAATTTGATTTGTTAATACACTATATTTATTATAATATTGTGATCACTTTTCAACAACTATATTATAAATGATAAATATGATTAACAATATTTTTAATCATATTTAACAATAATACTAAAGATGTGTGTGTATTTTATATAACCACAATACATAATATGGTATTTATTTAAATAAAAAGAAGAATTGTAGTTATAGTAGTTTAGGTTGTTAAAATTTATTATAATTATCGATTCAAAATGTCTATGTCAAACAACCAAATTTTTAACCAAATATTAATTTCAATGAATAAATTATTAATAAAAGGATAATTTGAAATTATAAATAAATGATAAATAGTAAGATATTTATGAATATTTTTTAATAGGTATATAGTAAATATATATTTCTTAAATTGAATATTTCAGTTCATATGGAGTAAGACACGACATGAGGTATGGTTATCTGTTGCAAAGTCCTCTCTTTTTTGGATTTTATATTCAAAATTTTCATCAAGCTATATTATTTACATAATATCCATTATTCACAATATATTTTATTCTAATTTAGTATATTATTATAATTTTAATATAATGTTAGAATTTTCCTCCTATTGGCACATAAAAAAATCGAGAAAATGATTTTAATAATAAACTACCATATTTCATCCTTAGTAGAAAAATATTTCCATCAATATATATGTTTGTGAAAATATATTCAAGAATTTTAATTTATTTTATTGAATTAATATTTTATTTAATTTTCAACCATGGTTGAATTTATTTTCTATGTTTATGAAAAGTATTTTTAATATTTTTTCTAAAATGGGTTTTATAACATTCTACAAATATTTCAAAAGGACAATTTGTTTTAATTACTTTCACATTAAATTTGTTTTACATTGTCATTTCTAATATTTTGATTTAATATAAAATTAAAATTTTCCCTGTTATTTAAAAAAATATATTTCTCATATTTTTGGATTTTAAAAAAATCATTAGATGAAATAAATGTTTTCTTTTAATTTTCAAAGAATATTTTGATTTATTTTATAAAATAAATTTTTATATTCTAATTCAACATCATTAATAGATTTCAAAGCTCAAATATGGATATGTTCTTAGGGTTTTATCCACATTTATCGATGAATTCTTTTGAGGATGATTTTTTGATGATTACATGAACCCTTTTTCATTCTCATCAGTTAATTAATATATTATGAGATAATGAATTATATTATGATACCATAAACTTAATTTAACAAGATTTATTACGATTATTTAATTATTATATGATTTAAAACCCTTTAATTTCTATTAGTTATTCTATTATGATATTATTAATCTTTTATGATATTATGGGAATTTTTTTTAGATTTCAATATATGTTATGTGGGGCCAAAAATTATATATCCCATTAAATCATAAGGTAATTATTGATATCACATTACACAATATATACTAGAATGGGGAGTGAACCCAGTTTAGTGTTGGACTCTATCCAATAACACTGTAATGGGAGTGATCATTGATTATATATATGTTTGAATAAGGAGAGATCAAAACCAAATATTATAGTAAAGGTATCAATCCTTGAATTATTAAATGGGTTTATATGGATATATATAATAAAAATACCAATGTATTATTATTTGACTTATTCTCATATAGTATGATTCATTATTTAATATTCCTCAATATTATGAATTATATATATTTCTAAAAAAATCCACGATTCATGATTGATGTTTATAGATTGATATGATATTACATTATTATGTTATGAGATTCCTATCATTCCATTATGATAATAATCACTTTTGATCAATGATTGATATCACCGAGGATTACCATTACTGAGCATCTAATATTACTATATCTTATATTTCCTTTAAATAGGATATAGAAAATGTTTTATGTAGGGTATATATAATTGGTTTAGTGTGTCAGAAGAACATTATTTTTCTTGGTGAATATCAATAATGAAATGATATGACTATATATCAAGTCTCATAATACAATAAAAATTATAGTTTTCAGGTGAGTATGGTTTTATTATATAGGTAATATTAATCTAAAATGATGTAATATTTATTTATATTTTCCTCTTTTGAGTTAATTTTGTATCCATGTTTGGTTTAATTATTTATAGAGATTAATAAAAGTTAATTTTATTAAAAACCAAATGGATACATCAATGTATAGAATGACATCAATTTTTTTTCTAAATTAGATAATATGTGGTTTTTTAACAATTAAATCCCTATTGGATATTTTGATGTAGGTATGGATTTATAACTTAAATACAAATTGGGAAAAACTATGAAAAATGATAGTTGATTGTGAACTCAATACTTACTCTGTGGATGATGATTTCAAATAAGAGTGAACACATATTTTGATAGTAACATGAAATATTCATTGGTTATTTCACATTAACTATATTCACTATTAAGGTGGATGATAAGATAAATTCTATGATACCTAATAACAAGACATCGTGATATGATATAAACGTACTGTTTCAAGGATTAAATTTAAATGTTATAATTTAGTTCATAATAATAAATTTTTATATAATTAAATGATTTTTACTCTTATTATTGATGTTTAATACTCGCAATATAAATTTTTAGTTTAGATATTGAAATTGTTTAATTTTTGCGAAAAAATAATGTATTAGACAAAGGAATTAATATCATAAGGGAAAAGAAAATTAACTGTGACTTGGAATGAAAAATTATTTAATTATTCCATAACATCTATTTTTATATATATTTAAAATCCATAGCATGGGTGAGTTTACTAACACACATAATAAGTTAAAAATGTAAATTATATAAATAATATTTATTAAAGTCTATTTTGAAAAAATTATTTGGATTCCTATTTGTCAAGAATATATGAAAAAGAACCCATGGAAATGCCTAAATGGAATGAAAAGATGTATTGTGTGTATTAAAGTTTGGAATAAAGAAAATTTTTTCGGGAAAATAATATATCAATGGCAGTAAATTATATTAATCCCATGTAATCAAATATATTTTAATGTTTTATTTTTGAGAAACATGTAAATTCTAGTGGTTAATGTCATAATCTATATTAAATTTCCTAGAACATGTAATTTTCTATTCTATGAAAAACTCCAATGTGAATCATGATGCTTAACAAAAACTTTTCTTCCCCTCTAATGTTAATGATTTCGTATTTATGTTTTTAATAATGATCCCTATTAAAATTTTATTATTTATTTAGTGATAATTCATGTAATTTTTATCATTATAAGATATCTCTAGCGATATCCCATTTATATTATTAGAATAATAAATGAACTTTTTATATTCCAAATCCACATGTTATCATCCTTCAATGCGAGGATGAATATGGACATAAAATTACAATTAATTCTCTTGTATGGGTGTTATATCATATTCATGAAGGATATTTATCTAAAATGGTGAGAGAGAAACTGAACATTAAAGATAATCCTAATGTCCTTGAATATACACATGTATTTACATAATTCTCACCTTATTTTGATTCATATCATAATGGTTATTTTTTAATAGAACCTGAAACTAGTGTTACTCATTTTTCAATTAATCCATATAGAATGACCTGAATTGAGTTGTAGAAATTGAAGAAGAAACTGAATAAGAATCTTGATAAGGGATTCATATTCCCTGGTGCATCACAATTGGGTGAATTTTTATTATAAGAATAAATAAGGTTCAATGGGAATTTTTAATTAATACCATGATCATTTGAAGATCACTATCAACAAAAAGTATACTTATACCCATATTGGTGAATTGTTTCAAAAATTGATTATAAATGAATTATTTTCCATGACTGTGATTTTTTTGTATGTCATCAATTATGTATTTGAAATTAGGGTATTCAAATTAAATGCATCTACATGAGGAATGGACATTAGGAACATATATAGATTCCATTTGGACTAAACAATAATCTTGTTATCTTTATTAATTTAATAAATATATTCCATAGAGGTTACTGCAATAATTTTTTCTTAGTATTTATATATTATATTATTATATATTCTATGATATAATATGATAATGAAAATCATTATTGGACTATTTAAACTACCCTAATGAAGGAAGAATAAATTTTCCAAATTTAACTTTTTTACTTTTTTGATACATAATGATTCATTATTGGGTCATATAATCTCATGAGAGGGTATACCAATGGATCCTTTAAAGGAAAAAGATAATGAAAATGTTTGAAAGAAAACATCTTGGATCTGATATGTCCTTCTCATTGTATGGTTTGATAAAAAATTCTAAAATATTTCAGCTAGATAACTAATATAAATTCCATGTTAATTTAGAAGAGACACATATACCTTTTGATTTTATTACAGGAAAAAATATAGGATCTTAAAACAATGATGGTCAAGGAAACTCTACTAACATAATACTAAGTGGAGTATGGTATATGTTATTTAGTGATTAATTATATAATGGATTCGGAGTCATCATAATATTGAATTATATAAGGAAATATTATTCATCATACAAATTGAAAATTAATTTGAAAAATTACCTAACTAGTGATTCGAAGTTAGAGGAATAAATTTTGGCATTAAATATATTGAGGTATTATAAAAGATTTGAAATATAGGATATGTATAATTATAAATAATTCATGAAGTAAATATTCACATATAATGATTTTTAAATAATCCAATGGATATGTATGGATTTTATTGTAGATTATTACTTGTCAATACAGTACCACTATGGGAAGGAAAATCGGGTGACTGATGCTCTCTGTTAGAAATTTAATTCTATTGTTCTCATATAAATAATTTATTGAAATATAATACTTATGGTTATTAAACTTGTGTATCATAAAAACCTTAATAATGGGTAAAATATTATCATTATCATATATATGATCAACCATTTATCCATGTTAGTGTTAAGGAGGTGCAAATGGAAGGTTTGTAACTACAGAAGAATGTAAGGAATATTCCTTAGTTAAATAATGATTATTACGTTGTGATATTGTTTTGGCATTGAATTTGAGTCCCATTAATAATAAATCAAAATAAGGACCTATTGAATGAAACTCGTAGTTTAATATTCTCTATTCAACTCTGAAGTATGATGATTTATATAGATCTGAAAGATTATTTATGGTCATGAAATATGAAAAGATATATTCCATAGTATGTATATTTATTTAAAATATAGAATCATGTTATGGTTTATAGGAAAATGTATAATGGGATGTTATAACCCATTCCAAAATGAAAATGGGAAAACATCAGATATTATTTCATCAATGGACTCCCCAAACCATCTTAGGTTATTAATAATATTTTGGTTGTAGTTGACCGCCTAAAAAAATTATCAAATATTGTTTCAATAAGAAATTATTTCTCTCCAAATCATAAGGAAATTATATTCCTAAAAAAATTAGGGTTTCATAATGTACCATACTTTCTTGTATCTAAATAAGATATGAGGTTTGTCTTAACATTCTAGAGCAGTCTTCTACAATCTTTGAATAAATATTTGATCATTATTACTATATATAATCCATAGAAATGTGGTCTCACTAGTTTGAACAATAAAACCATAGAATATATGATGACATTATATTATTTGGATTTCATTTTGTTTTTCATAAATACATTTTTTTGGATAAATTTCCATAGAAAAAAATTATCACATTAAAATTCAGATGGATTATTACAAATCTCTCTATAGATTGAAATAAAGAAAACCAATGTGATGGGATGGATTTGGATAAATAAATATATTAGGTCATAATTTATATTATTAAATGGGGGAGAAGTATTGATGAATTTTACTGTACAGTAGGCCAACTCATTGTTGTTATGAAATTAAGGTTTACCATCGTTATAGTGTTACATAGTTCATTATTTATGATATATTTTGTGTTCAAATATATAAATGGAAGCAATGTGGGAACCAATGGTTGCGATGAGGTATAAACATCCATTGTTTTTTATTGATGTGATGAAATATTGTGGGAGAAATCCATAAAAAAAATTTTGTTGGTAGAATGTTACACCATGTTTTTTATGATATATTTCATCTATATGAAATTTTTTATTTCATTCATTACATGGAATAGTAATTTCAAATAATCATTGATATTATATTGAAAATATTATTATTTAATGTAATATTTATCACGATGAAATTGATTTTAATGTTTTTAATTTGACAAACTACAGTTCAAAAAATGATTTTTAAAACATGTAGATAATGAAATCATTGGTTATATACTAGATAAAAAGAAAATAAAATCATCAAAAAGTAAAAAGATAACTGCTTTACAATGAAATTTTTTTATTCATATAACGAGTATTTATCATAATAAATTAAATTAATCTCTTTTGATGAAATATTATTATGAAGTTTCTAGAAATATTATTTAATTTATTATATAAAAATTCATATTATAGTTATTACAATGCATGGAGTAAGAATAAATCACGTTTTATTATTACAAATTAATATGTATAATAAAATATTCATTGAATTTTTCACAGGTTTTGTAAAATCAATTTTTAGAACATATAGTAATTTAATCAAGTAAAATTGATGAAATATTTTTTATTTAGAATAATATATAATATGTAATATGGTCATCATAATTTAATGTCATTATGAATAGTAGAAAATGTAAAAATTAATTAATAGGATATTGTTTAAATGTGGTAAAAAGGTGTTAACCTAATCAGATAATGAATAAAATGACCTAAAAACTATTATAATTACTAATGTTATCCAATTTTATGCCACAATCCCTTTATAATTATTTTATTATATTTAATATTATTAATAATTAATAGTGTGCCACAACCATCATTAAAAAAAGGAACAACTCATCCTCTTGTTTCCACTATAAATTAGCACATAATCTCAACCAGGATATACCAAGATACTCTAAAAAAATCCTTCTCTGTGAACGTTATGTTTTAGTATTCGAAAAAATAATATCAAAGTAAACTTAATGTGTTTTCTAATATAGGAAACTAGAAGATTATAAAAATATATATAAATATTCATACTAAAAATTTTCATGTTTCATTCTTGTAAACCACCATACAAATACTCTATAATCATCTTAACATGATGGAATAATAATAATGACAATAAATATATGTTTTTTTAATTTCATATCCATTTTCCTTATTTTTAACATATTATATAAAATTATAACATCCTTCGTGCATACTTACGGATCACCACCAATAAAAGGCTGTGTGATTCATTTTTCATTTAATATTTACATGGATGGTCATATATATAAATATTTAACTAATATATTTTAAATTTATGATATTTTCATGATATTTTAAATGAAAAATTACTTTTTATCAATCTTTCATTCGAGAAATTGTTATTTGAAAACATCACATGTGCATATCTATGGACTACCACATATATGATGTGATGCAATTCATTTTTAATCACTATATTAAATGATTTGTTAAAAAATTAAATAAAATAAAAAAATATTAATCTAATTAGTTTATAAATATTATTAAGATGACTAAGGACTTAATAATATGAAATGAGCTTGACTATTATACTAAAACTGACATGGAAAATAGACCATTATTCAGTCGATTGATAATTTTATTGAATAAATTGTACATAAAATGATAATGGGAAGTAATGAAGGATTGATAAAAAATAAAAATATGTTTGAAATGGGTTCAGAATTATATTTATATGAAATATATTTTTATTATATAGGGGGTTTCAACGTGAACAAAGAAATATCAGACTCAATGAAAGGGTTAATGTTAGAATCTAATTTCTTTTCCAGATTTTCATTAAAAATTCAATATCAATGTATATTATATGGATTATATCCACTAGTAGCATTATAATTTATTTTATTATATTTTATTAGATAAAATTTCATTTAATATTACTATTTTTTAATATTTTGATTTTTATTATAATGTGGAAATAATTTTAAGGAAAATAGACCGTTATTACTCTCATTAATAACATATTTATTCCATGTCCTTGGTCATTAAAATATTTTCAATAATGTTTTATGGACTAATGACTTCATAAATTCATTTTAAAACTTATTTTAATTTATTCAAAAGGGTTTAAAACATTATTTTACTATGGTTTTCTGAACATATTAATTTTCTTACAAAAAAGTGTGAAAATAATATTTGTTTTTACATTAATAATAAGAATATGTTTTCTAATCCTCATGAATATTGATGTATTTTAAAAATATTTTATTATTATCCTCTGTAATTATCAATAAAATAATTTTTTTCAATATTATGGTTATTTTGTTTTTGTTTTTTATGTTATAAAATAAAATTATATTTTCCCTTCTTTTTAAAAACATATTTTAAAAACATTCTATAAACTACATTTTCTATTATGTCGAAATACATTATAGATTTACAAGACTCAATGTGGATATTAGATTATGATTCTAGAAAAGTTTCAATATTAAATAAGATTATGAGGATATTAGGAGGATTACCTAAGAACCCTTAATTTTTTATCAGTTAATTCATTTATTGTTAGATAATGACGTAGTTGTTTATGAAATATAATTTATTTGTTTAGAAAATTTTTGATTTTGTAGTGATGAAATTTTTAGGAAACCCATTTTTTCATAGGTTATTCTATAGATATTTTATGGACATTATCCAATCATGTGTCACACATCTGTATGTTTTTCACTAGGTGATGGGTGAATATAGATTTATAGAGACTTAAAATTCGTTGGGTAATTTTCAACATCTAATGGGAAAATATGTATTGAAATTGGCAGGTTTTTTGTTCTATTAGAGTCTTTATCCAAATGTATTGTCCCTTGTGAGAGCCTAAACGAAGTAAATGTTTAAATGGGGAGTGAACCCAATCCGTAGTGATAGTCAAGGCTATGATAATTTTCTAGGGAAATTTTTTTATATATGTATGTGTATTCCAAAATCCTATTCATTATGGATATGATATATTAATCATGACTATGCTTGATTATTGATGATTCCATACCCTATTTAATGAATTTATTTATTATGAAACAAATGTTCCACAATTCATGATTAAAATCATTCACAGGCTTGGAATGAATTTCTTTAGCTATTATCATGTTCTCTCACACTTATGTTTATAATAAATTATGATCATTGGTAGATATCACTATGGTTTAACCATACTATTATTCTAATATTACAATTTTTCTTCCAACATTCCCCATTTTAGGAATAACTATTATACGTAGGTTATAAAAAAGATGCGGTCTATATGAGTAGAAAATCGTATTTGATTTTGAATATATTTCATGAATTATAATGATTTTAAATGTATCATAAAAATAAACTAATGAATTATAATTTTTCAATGTTTATTTTTATGAAATTTATTGAATATTCATCTAAAATAATGAAATATTTTTATAGGATATAATTGGGATTCCGATTATGGCATGAGAGAAGGGATTATTTATTTTTATTGTTTCTTATAAATGGTCCTTGGTGATAACCATAAGGGTAATTCTATAAATAAGATAATATCATGATGTATTGGTTAAATAGATATTATCTTGATTTCTAGAATTGAAATCCATATATTAATAACATAATGTGGATTTCGATATAGAAAAAAATAACTTATGTGTAAATAGAATGAATGGGATTTTTTAGTATCAAATTTAACATCACTGGATGAAAAATGGGAGGTTCTAAGACTCCACACATAGGACGAAACCCTTAGGGTATATGCATTGGTAAAAAAATATTCTATTTATGAACCATTATGATGAAATAGATGATAATATCTCTGAAAATATATTATAATTCATAGTGTTATGAGATGAACTAATTATTCAACGGTTGAAAGTGGATGAAATAATTTAATAAATCCAAAGATTGATTTTCATAGTCGCATGAATTTGTTCACTGATTATTTGTTTTAATATTGAAAATGTATTTATTTATAGTTAATAGTTGGAAATATGAGGAAATATGTGAACAATGAAGGTGATATAAAATTAAATTACTATATTTTTTAGAAAAAAATAAAAATTCAATTTTAATACGTAACCATCTGATTATTACAATTCCAATTTCAATTTCATTCTCATAAGGATAGTTATTCATTGTTTGTCACATTCATTGTTCACTGAATTCCTCCTTGTTCGATCTATTTCCAAGAAAAAATAACATATTTTTAGTATTAAAAATAAATTATCAGATAAAAAATGAATTGTAAGATGTATTATGTTTTGAAAAAAATGATAAAAAAATTATTAATGGTGAATAATATATATTTATATGGAAATAAATAAATATCATGCTATATTTTCGATAATAATTTAATGTTTTATATTTGTTTAATAGGGTCCTTATTTGTGTAAATTCACTAATATAGGGATTAAGTACTAGGAAAAGGATGTTTCTATATAATAAAAATTAGCGAAGTGGATCATTATGATTAACACACACATATCATCTACTATAGAGTTAGGGATATCATGTTACTGTCTGTACAATATAAACTGTTAGAAATTTATTATATATTTAATAAAATTTTCATTTATTTTTATCATTTATAATATTTATCTATAAAGATAAAATTTAGATTAATAAAATAATGAAATCAAATTTACTATATTACACCATCCTATGATCTTATTTCAGTGTGAGGATTTATATGGCTGTCCATTGTTAAATACTTATTTTATATGGGTATTCCATTCAACTTATGAGGAATATATATTGAATTTCCTTTGGGAGAAACATTACAATGAATATTTTTATATTTTTAAATTATAGGATGAATTATTTCCTAAAGACTTTCCTTTTCATCCACCTGAATAGTGAAGTTGTGTTGTCAATAAAATTCATACATAGTGGTACAACTACATCAATGAATCCATGTAGAATGAAAGAAATTATGTTATAAAAATATAATAAGTATCTATAAGATATTGTTAATAATAGATTCGTATACCCTACTATCTCACTAGGGGATGCACTTGTTCTTTTAATTATGAATAAAAATGGGATAATGAATCTTTTCATGGATCATTGGGGACATAAAAATCATGATCTTGAAGAATTATCCATTACAAAATTTTGATGATTTATTTGATTATCTACGTAGATATCATTAATGTTCGAAAGATTAATTTTTATTAGATATCATTATTTTTGGTTAAAAATTAAGATATAGCTTTGACATCCATTCTAATATGCTATGGTCATTATGAATTCATAGTGATTCGATTTGGACGACCAAATACCCCTAAAATATTATTTTATTTAATGAATATATTCCTTCTATATTACCTCATTTAGTTTTTCCTTTATAAATTATATTCTTATATATTACTATGGAATGTATGATCATGGAGATTATTTTAGGAATGTGGTCAAGAGCTGGATGAAGGAGAATTTGAATTACAAATTTATGAAGTGTTAATATTGGATGCATAAATATTAATTTTTTGTTCATTTAAGTGATTGTTTTTAAACCTAATCATGTAATTTATCCCCACATAAAATGAAATATATCAGTTTTGGTATTATCTCTTTAGGAGGTTGATATTTATATTATAGAACTGTCACAATATCGTTATTTTTTTCAGAAGAATAATTGTGGTATTTTGAATTAAATTAATAATAAATATGAATATAAAAAGTAAAATTATTTATAATTCTAATGTGAGATGAAAAATATATTGAATATTAATTGGTTTCGAAATTAGAATTGAAACTATGCTTAGGGACAAGCTTAAACCACTTTTACACTCCCCTCTTCCTTGTTTAAATTGACCTCACAAAATGGTTTCTCAATTCTCAAATAAAGGCCTATAGATTAACACCACAATTTTCATGGATAAAATTTTAATATAGAAGTATAATTTCCATCCTTCTATATAGTTTATTTAATTACTTCTACACCACTATTAAATCTATCGCAATTGAAATAACTATACTAAATAATAACACCCCACTAAACTAATTTAAATAGTTAAATAAATTCATTTACTTCGTACAATGAAGCATAATACAACAAAATTAGTAGAAAATATATTAAAAAAATAAAAAAAAATTATTTAATAAAAAACATTTATGATCGATTAAAAAGATATTACACAATATGATAACAACTAAGATGAGATTGTTTGCATGTTGTAGATATCCACAACAACTTGGTGTTTATATTTACATTAGGGGATAAATCCCAATATAGTTATCTAGAAAATATATATAATCATTCCCCTGGATATTTCAATAAAAAAACCCTTGAAAAGAAGTAGATAAGAAAATATAAAGAGAAGTAGTTTTGGAAGTCTGCTGTCAAATTTCTATCCATCCAATGTTGGCTCAATTATTTCCACTTTAATGGATGGATCTATTATAGGGTTATTATATAACGTTTTTTAGAATTTATTTTTATAAATTAAATATAATTTTTAAATTTTAGGAAAATAATGTTCATTCATTATAGAAGTAAACATTTTCAAGATAAGTATAGAAAATATCTTCATCTAGTATGACCAGTTCATAGACATTATTAAAGAGATACATTTTCATTGAAATTTAATGTATATGATATATATTAGGTAATATTTCCTCTCTATATTCAATAGCCGCATTTTGAGGATTTTATGCATAGTTCAAAATTATATAATGACTGTGTGTAAAATCAATTGGAAAAAACATTTTCCCAAATTGACATATTTATTTATATAAAATGATTGAAATAAATTCACTAGTACTACTTGAAAAAGATTATCCCACAAATATGGGTATCCTATAAAATAAATATTATTCACTTTAAATAAATTTAGAATTTTTTTTATGAATTAATAGAGTTATTTCAAATAATATACATTTTAGAATTATTTAATTTTCACTTTTAGGCTGAGAACATTCATAAAATCCACAGAACTATGAAATTAATTTCAAATTGGTAAATTTGAAGAGATTATATAAATTAAATAAACATGATAAATAATTTAAATAACATCTACATCAATTCCACCACACATATCACATGGGATCATAGACAAATGAGCACCAACATCAAATCAAAGAAAATTCAAAACACACACCATGTGATGCTCAATATAATCAACAAAAAAATAAAACATCCAAATAAAATAACATATAAATATCTAAATTCACCTCATTCAATAAATTTTTTCTTATATTCCACGATAATTCACCCAACACATTTACCTCACATTAATTTTCTCACAATACAGACATAAGGATTTTCAACCCGTATTGTGTCATCCTAAACTCATTTATTAATCATCATAGGCTTGATAAATATCTACATCACATCCACATGCAAGTCAAGTACAAGTTATTATCATGGATACTTTTTATTTGTTTTTATGTAAATTTATGTTGGTATGATTTGAATTTCATGAATTCATGGGACGAAATATTAAGGGTGTCACTATGATGTCAGGGGGGGGGGAGGGTCAAACTAGTTATTTTTTACACTGTAATTTAAAATTATAATGGGAACCATAGTTCATCTATTGAAGTTTCCTTGGATCATTACTTTTTTTATTAAAATAATAGGGAAATTAAATTTAGTGTTTTGGGGTTTTATGATTTTAATAAAAATTGTAATAGTATTATTATGTAAGAGAAATAAGATAGGGAAGTCATGATCAACCTCACTGAGTGTCCCTTACTGCTCAATATATCCTCACTGTCAAGGTAATGGGAAGGATAATTGATTACATGATTTATACAAACTCAATATATATGGTATGTGAGTTCTTACAAGGTTAACACCTAGTATTTGATCAATCAATGATATTTATTACCGATGACTGCGAAAAATTAACAAAATTGTACTGATACAAAAATCCAATCTAAATAATGGAATCACATCAACAACATGATTATATGACCAATTTTTTCTATGGTGTACACTTACAAAAAACAAGAACATCAATATTCAAGGGTTCATGCTTCTTTATTTCATCAACCGTCAAATCCTATTTGCACACTCATGAATGGGATGTTGTGAGATGGGTATGGAACCTGCTAAAATCATCACATGATATGGTATGTAAAAGGAATCATTAAGAATCTTGTTACTTTATCTATTTTATATACCAAAATAAAAAAATTAAAATGTATAAATTAATAACAATATAAAATACAATTTAAAATTCATCACCATCCATTGATTTCTTGCTTGGAGCATTGGATTTCAGCAAAGAAGACCCCCCAATTGATCTTTAAGAGGTTTAGAATAACTTTATGATGAAGAGGGAAAATTAGAAGTATAAATATCTCTAAGTATACTAAACCTTAACATTACTCATGAAAAATCATATAATGGCAGTGATTGGTGTTTTTATGGGAAAATACATCAACCATTCTACAAAATCTATTCAAGAACCATTGGTTCTAGGGGTATATTCATCACATAATTTTCTCTCCTTCTTTAATTGGGAGTTTTACTACCCCAAAAATAGGAATATATTTGGATATTAGGCGTACAGGTGGTACATTGTGATAGATATCCAATTAATGTGGATCCAACACAATTGCATGTTCTTGAAATGTTTTATGGACTAAATACACAAGGGTTCTCCAATTTGGACTACCCAAAATTTAATCACATTGTGGTCCCCTTTTGGGCCACCAAATTAGTTAACTTGGATCCATGTTCTTATAGATAAATTTATCCAACATGTTTTTAAATTCTTTCATTATTTTTATGTCCTATTTGAAGGAAAACTTATTCATAGTACATTTTATATTCCATGTTTGTGCCTGTGATCTTGTGAAGTTTGCCACATGTTTCTTAGATTCCATTGTGGGATCTCTAAATCACCTAAAAATACAGTTAAACCATAAAAAAATAAAATTAACCCTTTTTAGTAAATAAAATTATATTATTTTATAAAACAAGATGTAAATTTTTTTATTATAATTATAAATTTCATGATAAACAAAGTTTAAAACCATGCTATATGGGTGGAAATGAATAGTGAATCGCTATTTGGTCACACCCCGACACCTAAACATTTTTATGATAATAAAAAGTCACCTTTACCAAAAATCATGAATATAGATATTTCCAACTTTCTGAATATTTAAAATTATGAAAATTTAAATTCCATATAGAAATTTGATCAAATAAAAAACTACACCAACAAGTTAATCTATGTTATCATGGAAAGAGATGCCTCAAAAATTATATCAGAACAAAATTCGATGAGATGATTGTAAAAAATTTTAGAAATGAATTATAATGCCAACCATACTAATTAATATCCACGTGCGTGTGTGTGAAAACAATTACATGCCAATAATTTAATATTATATCCTACCAATATATTTTACTTTATCATTTTTATGGTTATATAAATTTTTCCACTAAAAAAACCATATATATTTTCAATAAAATATCAAGACCGACTCACTTATGAAATTATTGAAGTCAAAAATAATGCTTTTGATATATATATATATATTTATCAACCGATTTTGTAGATTTTATCACTAAACTCTTTTATTATTATATTTACTATTTTTTATTCAAAAACTAGACTAGGAACAAATCTAATAAAAATCACTCAACCCATGTTTGATCTCCTAGTGAAAGTAGTTGTAATAGTTATAACAAGATAAATATTTAATGAAAATTGGTTTTTTGACATCCAAATACCCAACCAATATATTATAGTATTATTTTTGTATTTTATTTTATTTTAATTTTGATATATTTTTTAAGGGAATACAATTTTCGGATAATAGGTACTCTTTCATAGTTCAATACATAACAGTAATGAAATTGATCAGACAATGAATGAATTTATGTAATAATCATTTTTAAAAGATAATAAATTTTATCCAAACATATGTTTACCTTATATTATTTAATAAATATTAAAACATAATTTTATGGTGAAAAACTTTGTAGAGATAATAAGTTGCACAATATTTTGAGAAACTACTAACATATGGCGTATCAATCATATCAATGGGTTCATATAGATAAACCCATTTATATAATTTAATAATAACTAATTTACTAAAAATAACTCTATAATGTTAAATTATTACAAAAATTCATTCCATAAATGAGACAAATACAGGTTAAGTTCTAAAACAACATTGACACAAGAGTTTTGAAATTCATATTTAGTATGTTTCAACATTTATTGGGGAAGCAATTTCTATTATTGATCTTGGAATAATAATTTATTATTCCATCACATAAAAGATGGGATGTTGGAGGTAACAATACTATTCCAAAAGTGAATGAAAAGAATAAAGAATAATGATGATGAAAATCCAAATAATCTCAACAAGGTAGTAAAAAGAAAACAAATCAACATGTGAAACAGAGAAAAAAATAATGATGATGAAAATTCATTTCTAATATAGGAATATAACCACCCCCAAAACCTAGAGTATGAAATGTACTCGTTTTAATTAAAGATAATGTCCAAAGGAAGTATAATACATTATCGTATTTGAAACCATATTTCTTCATGATAGTTTACTTCCTCCACTAGATGATTTGAAAGTTCCTCATAAAAGTGTTCAATTCGTTTCCCGTTGATATTTACACTTTGACCACTATTCTAATGAAAACCCTCTATGGAACAAAAAGGGTAAACATTATTAATGATATAAGCATTCATCCGTCAGTAATTAATCTTACCAAGGTAGAGAATCAGACTATAATTATAAAAGAGGATCTTCTCACAAATATGAAATTTCCACAAATGAATCATCCCATTAGTATGACATTTTCCTTCACATTATAGAATTGGGAGCTCGCAAATGCATCATGTTAAATTCATTACAACTCCTGAATTTGTAACTTCATCTAATCTCCAACATATGAGAGATTCATATTAATTACCATAATAGAAAAATATACCCATTTCACTAACTCCATCAGAATGTGAAGTTCCTTTTAAAACACAACCTGGTTTGGTGACATTATGATAATGGCTTAAAAGTTATGTTGTATGACCAAAGCGCATTATATAAGCGTAAACTCTAGTAATTCCAATTGGGTTGTACAATTTTTCCATGATTCTCATAAATTAGTAGTTTTAGATTACTGATACTCTATTAGTTTGGGGGATATTTTAAGTGGAGACTTTATGGAAATCACCATAAATGTGGTTATAGTTTTCATGTTTTGATATTATAAATTTATACCACGGTCACTAATTATAAATCATGGAAAACTAAACCTGTTAAAAAACATGGAACTTAAAATATAAACAACAAAAAGATAGTCATGGGTCCTGATAGCCTTCTATTCCAACCATTTATACACATAGAAATTATGTTGTAATATGTACACAAACACAAATGAATTTGTAAAAGAAAAAATGATGTCAATTCCCCATGCGTCGATAATATGAAAAAATCACATGGTTTTTTGGGGTATTTCATTCAATATGGATATATTCCCATTTAATTGACATCATGTAAATGACTTAGCAACCAAATGGGAATATCTATACAATGGTGTTTAATGATGTCCAATAATAAGGTTCTTTCGAGCAGTACATTTAGAGCCAAAGTGAACCCCAAAAGACAAAGTGTGGAAGAAGCTCAAAAATGAGGTTAATTCATGGTCATGGACACACTAACGAAAACTTGGTCTATATAAATTCTCTACAAGTATGGTTGATCCCAAATACTACATCATAAATCATTCTTATGTTTTTGGGATTGTGAGGGGATAATATTATTAGGACCCTTTATTCTAATATAAAATTCATAATGTCAATATACCATGAGGTAAGGTCTATTACATCACAACGTTTCTCATAGGGAAAAATATTTCAATTGGGAGGGAGAAGTCAACATGGTTTTTAAATAATTTGGAAATTCTAATAACATAGTAAAAACATAATTTCATACACCCCTATTATCTCAAATATCAAGTTCAATAATAAGGAGGAGAAGAATCCACCGTATGAGGTGTGGGTTGGCTTCATGTTTCTTTAGGATAAAATGAATGGAATCATGTTCAGAATGGAACATTATTTTTAATCAAATATATTATGAATAAAATTATTCCAAGGAAAAAACAAAAGAAATTAGTTCTTTTTCAATGCTTACGTAGTATTCAAAGGCAGGGTCAAGGGTTCATGCCACATATATAGGGATGTGAGGATTTTTTAACCCTTTTTGATAAAACTTCTCTAACAACATTGATAGTGTAATAAAAAATATGTTATAATGGGAGATCCCACTGTGGTGGTTGAATGATGGGTGATACTAAATTTTAGATAATTTAATGCATCCTCTCATTTTTTATCAACTAAAAATGCAGAATCTTTTTGTAATAATTTGGGAATGGGAAGTGTGATATTACTAAATTATTTAATGAATCAACTGTAAAATATATCATTAACTATGAAAGGTCTCACCACATGAACATTTTTTAGATATGTAATGGTTGAAATTAAATAAAATTTGGCTTAATAATATGAATTACCTGATTTGAAATAACATATCAATAAATTATCCCCATCTTAACCACAAAATATAATTTCTCATAATTTAATGAAATTTGTTTTGAATGAAATGATGAAGGATGGAACATAGGTGTGATAAATATTCATAAATAGAAGATCCATAATCTTTTAAATAATCAATTAAGATATTTATATGATTATAAATATACTTATAACTCAACATACATCGATGAAAATTTCTATGATGATTACATTTAAAAAAAGGTATCCTTATGTATGAAAATGATCCTAATGGATAGGTAAATGTTTTCATTCATGAATCCTCATGGGTTATATGGATTTCAAAATAACCTGAATAACAATCATGGGAAAAATAATGGAACATAATATATTATATTTATAATATTTCATAGATGAATTGTATATGAATGTGGTCCTATTATGTGCCCCGATTCTTTTGATGGTGGTTAATATAGACATGTCAATAGTCTTTCACATGTGTTGGAAACAATTCAATCCATTCATTTAACAATACTACTACTCTATATTCTTTGACACAATTTTCAACGTGATAACCAATTTACTATAAGACATTGGACAAATGACTTCAGTGTAATATAATTTACAAAATTACAAATTTAACACATCAAGGAGAGATGGATTCAACTAGTTTAGATAATTCCTTATAGGATTCGTCTCATCATCTAAAATTATATGGTCCATACAAAAATATGGTAAAATATGTCGAATATCTTCTATTTTCCATCTAATAACCTTTTTAAACATTGTTAAACGGTCAACCAGTTTTGATTCTAGGTATGGAGAGAGGTTATTGTAAATAATGAAGGTCAATTTATCAATAACCTCAAGGTATAAATATTTTAAATTAGATGGATGTGGTTTTACATATATCAATGGTGGTTTTTTTATTAAGGTAGGGGATTTAGTGGGAGTGAGGTCTATGAAACATTCTACCTCAAATTTTTTATTTCGTAAGGGATTAGAATCTATAAAAAAAGATTTTTAGAAAATCGGTGATCATGGGTACCTTATAA
The DNA here is from genome assembly GCA_963277665.1 of Viscum album. NCBI lineage: Eukaryota > Viridiplantae > Streptophyta > Magnoliopsida > Santalales > Viscaceae > Viscum > Viscum album. Next base: position 287,187,573 of record OY728134.1, read on the forward strand.
TTAAAAAACATTTAAATTAATGAAAAAAATTTACAATTTTATGAACCCACACAATGATTAAAACAAGAATCTAAAAAATAATATTACAATCCAGAATAAAAAAAATAAAGAATAGTATGGGGTGAGGAGAGAATTATTTGTGTGCGTGATGTTAGAGAAAACCTCCATTGAATAGATAGGAAGATTATATCCCACTTCAATAGAGTGTTTTATAGCATCATTGGTGTAAAAACATATATATTCTCCAACAAAATACATGGAAATCATTTTATTGTGAACATTAATTGTCCTATTTTCTATTGTAAGGAATTGAAATCCATGTATGAGAGGGAAATGTACTGGGGTTTGGGTATCTTCTATATAAATAATGTAAAAACATGCGTGGAATATGAAATTTTTCACTCTAAAAAGGAAATCCTCAATCAATCTTGATTGGTGTGTTTCACATTAGTTGGAAAGTTTCACAGAATTACCAATTTGTTGATTCTCTCTGACCTACAGAGAAGTATACCCAGAGTATGGAATTACATTTCTAGAATCACTCAAACATAAAATTGAATTAGAAAAGATGGTCTCCCCTATAGTTCAAGTTATCATGAGTCTTATCAGATTCCTACATTAGGTTTGGCATTTCTAGTTGTATCAATGGTGTGACATTCCTTCGAAGGTGTTCTCTAGAATTCCCCTTTATTCTCCATCCATGGGTGCTATTAAATTAATGAACATAATGAAAATGATAATTTGAACCTTTTTAAATAATCTTTATGATTATTTTTAAATCAAATTATCAAAATTTATCATATGTTAAATGATTCTTTAATGGAAATGAGGAGGAATGGATTATATATGAGAATAATCAGTGAAAAATATATTAACCATTTATGTATTATTTTTTTATACTTAAAAATATTAAGGGTTGGGAATGATAGTATTCATGAGAGGGAAATTCATATTATGTAGAATAATTTGACAAAAAAACATATTTACTAATATAAACTATAACTGAAATAATTTCAATTTCTTTTTTATTAGAAATAGGTGGGGGTGGAATTTGACTATAATCATTCATTTTTATCTTACTGATGTTGTTTTCCCATTATCCACCTTGATTTTATAGGTCATAAGTGGATGATTGTGTTGTTTATTGGAACTCATGTCTCTGGTATGCGATTTTCATTAGTATATATAAGAGAAATGGTTCAGATTTAGGATGATGTAGATTTTTCGAGGAAGTTAATGGATAATATAGTGGCATAAATTAGCCTTGATGATGCAAATTATTCATTAGGTAGCTTCAGATTCCTCATTGATGGTATTATGACTGTGTTATCCAGTCGAGGTTCACATTAATGGTTATTTATTGAATAGATGTTCGATTTGGAATGGAAACCCTGGGAATAATACTGCAAATGATTAAGATTAATTTAGAAGTCACAGGAAATGGTCAAAAAAAATCAATGTTATTCGAACAAATAACACATTGTAATTGAAAAAAGGTGATTGTGAACTACCTTGGGATTAGCATAATTTTCTTAGAATGGTATTCAAGTCACCCCATTTATTGTATTCATTATTTTCAAGGGATTACTTAACTTACCCATGAAAACCTTGGGATTGTAAAACAACTTGTTTACAATTTTTTTTCGTTTTAGCTATGTTTCCCATTATGTTACACTTGGTGGATGGAGTTCAATGAACTAGGGAAATGCCTTATGAAACATCTATCATTCCTTGATCCATAAGGTAAATTACCATATATAAGTATTGAATTTGAAATTGGTCACTAATTTGGCAGTGGGGGAAACTAAACAAATTATTCTGAATCTATCTCAATATTCATTAAGGGTCACTCGTTGAGATTGTCTAATGCCGCAGATTTATTTTCTAATGTATTCAGTTTTGGAGGTCGCAAAAAAGTAGATATAAAGTTTCATTAAATTTCATTATATTCCCCAACATAGTTAAGATGTTAGTATATCAAGAAAATATTTACACCATAAAGGTAGAAAGGGAATTTCATAAATTTAATGAGGTTCTCATACAAATTTTGGGAATTCAAGGTTGATCACACTGTCTGAAGAGTATTCACCAGGAAGACCATTGAATTTTGGAAGGAGGTGGATGGGTCATGATCTGAGCTGAATGTTTTCTACTTACTCCAGATTTTGAATGTCAAAAAATTGGGTCACCACATCTAGGTTGGTCAATTCTTTTCAAGACTGATTATTTGCAGCAATGATTTATATGTTTTTATTTTTTACAATTTTTTTTGTTTTGGGACAACATGATGTTCCAATATAAGTATCTCAATTTTACATTATTTCCCATTCTATATGACCTATATTTTGGTTTATTTTACTATTGATGATCCTAGTTATAATCCATAAGTCTTTATATTTATGATTGGGTCATGAAAATAAGTTGGAAGTTTGTTTTTTTTGTATTATTATTTTTCATTTTATATTGTTAGATAGATAAAATAAAAATTTATTTTATTAATTAAAGGAGAATATAAAATAGAATGATATACTGTATAATTATATGGAGATAAATATTAAGAGATAAAGTGACAGGAAAAGGAAAAGAATAATAAGAAGTACACAAAAAACATAAAATAATAAAAATGTAAGGGGGATATCAATAAGAGTAATATGTAAAAAGGAATGTAAATAAATAAATGGAAATAACAGAAAAATTATATTGGCTCCTGAGGAATGGTTCTAAAGTTTTACAACATCATCCATTGAATTAATTTTTATGTTTTTAGTAGAATTTATGCAGAATGTCAGGTACAGTAGTTCATATCTGAGGGAGCCATAGATAATTTATAAAAAATATTGTTTTGATTATGAAAATAAAATGGAAATGGAATAACTTTCTAGGGATTTTGTTTATTTTAAAATATATATTTAAACAATATTACTAAGACAGACAAATATGTTTGAGAAATAGTGGTCAACCCGGGTGAGTGTCCCTTAATGCTCAATTCATCATGTCTCTCAACGTAATGTGAAGGATCATGTATTACTTGATTTATACACACTGAATCCAATATGTCATGATAGTTTTTATTTGTCTCATAGGATTTTATATAATATGTAATTTATTATCGATGACTACAAAAAATCATCAGAACTGTATCGATGTAAAAATAGATCTCAATCGTGGCATCAAATCATCAAAATTATGAGATGAACATATATGTTTCAATGGTTTAAATTTCTACATGAAAATGACATAAATTTTATTGGGTCAAATATTATGGATCTTATCAATTGATATATCACATTTTCACCGTCGTGAATGAGAATGGGTGAGAAAATATAAAAACCCACTCAAATCATTAAAAGATCTTAGTTATGAAATGAAGGATGATGATTCATGGTATTGTGATATGTGTTTGATCATACCATAATGAAATAAATTAAATGTTATAAATGAAAAACCATAGACAAAATATATGAATATTCAATCACATTACAATGATTATAAGAATAGTAAATAATATTATAACAATGATCACCCCCCCCCCCCAATTGATCACTAAGAGGTTAAGAAGTACATGAGGTTGAAGAGAGAGAAAATGTATTAATAAAGATCATTTCATTGAAGAAAACATAACCCATGTAACTAAAAACCATATAATGTGTCTAATGGGTGTTTTATGGGAAAAATAATCATACCTTCCACACAAAAAAAAGTAAAACTTCTATTTATCTAGGTGACTATTCATTGGTGTCTTTTTAGTAATTTTTTAACAGGATGGTTGACTAATGAAAACGTGTTAAAATGTCCTTCCATTCATTGGAATTTTTGGGTACTGAGTTATTTGTCCAATTTTGGTGAAATAAGACTAATTGTAGTTTCAACTCTTTAGATATGGCCCAAATACAAAAGGGTGGTCTGATCTGGCCTACCCATATTTTCATCACATTTTTGGCCAGGGCCTCCAAATGGTTTTATTTGTATCCATGGTCTTCTAGGGAAATGTAGCCTACAAATTTTTACAATAATAATCTCATTTCAATAGTAGTTTAATGAACATGCTTTCCAATGTGCATCCACATTCCACAGGTGTGTTTAGGCTAATGTGTAGTTTTCCTGTTTTGAATAAATTCCATCGCGAGCTCTCCAAATCACCTCCACCTAATATGAAACCATAAGAACGTGTAAAATTATCCTTTTTAACAGTGAATAAAAATATAGTATTGAATCAAACATGATGTTAAATTTTTTGTTTTAATATTAATTTCAAATGTAAAACATGTTTTAAATAGTGGTGTAAGGGGGATAATGAATAGTGATTTATTATTCGAACATGTATTTCACTTTTTGATGAAGAAATTCAAGATTATATTTCATCCCAATTATGGTATCCTCCTCAATCACATTATATGAAACTAAACTCCTTTATTCAACATATATAACATTTTCATCCCACAAAATACATTTGTTTCTAAACAATAACGTTTATTTTCTCTTTTTTTCTTGAAATATCCAGATATACACCACATTCAATAAATGTGATATATATAATGGGAAAAAATACATTTACCATAAAAATTAAAAAATGGAACCTATTTTAGTAAACTACTTTTTAGAATAATTTCCATCCAATGTAGCACCAAATGATCTACCACACCACAATTCATCTTCTTCCACACATAAGATCAATTACATCATTCATTTTCACTTCCAGGCCAGGATGTAATGTTATAATCATCTTATAATATGGAACTCATAATAAGTTATATATTGATTCCGGGTACCCACAAAGACCAAAATGTATGGAGAATTCAAACATAAAAATGAATCACTTGAAATATTGGGGGGGGGGTTAAAATCGAAATAAATGCCTAAATTATTTTATGTTCATGTGCCATAAAACTAATGATTTAATATTAATAAATTAAATTCAAGTCAATTAAATCATGGATTTTATCTCTTATAAAATGTGTATAATGTGAAAAATATTTCCAAAAGAGTTTTGAGGCCACTTTGGATTGGGCTTTCAATGATTTATATAGTGAGATGTGGTTGGAGATTCAATAATGAGAGGTTCTTTATTAATATTGAAAATCTTAAGAACATAAAAACTGTCATTTTTATTTTTCATTTATGTTTTTATTTAATGGATTAATTGTTTCAGTCAATAAATTGTGTTAAAAATGATAATGATATTCATTTGAGATCAAATTTTTCAAAAAAATATAAAAGAATAAAAATGAAAAAATATAAAAGAAAAAAATAAAATAAAATATAGAAAATGTAATGAAACATAATAATAATTTAAAGAGATATTGAAATCAATAAATTAAGAAGAAAGTAAAAAATATTCCTCATATTCCCGTCATGTTTTTTCCCAAAATTATTTTTTTGAAATATACTCATATGAAAATGTTTTATATTATAAAATTAAATTATCAAAATAAAATATATAATATAAAATAATACATAAGGATAGGGAAAAAATAGATTCATCTATTTTCATTTTCATTCAGATGGATCTCATTCCCTAGAGGAACATAAAAATTCTCTCTAAACTATTGGATTTGGTACCATAAAACCAACATATTTTTACATTATGAAATATTATATTAATAGTTTTTAATATTAATGAAATATTTAAAACAACATGACTATTATTCTATTTGACATAGTTTATAATAATGTATTATGAGAGTCTCTCACACTAAAAGGACATAGTAGTTTGCCACTATGATGAACACCCTAATGTGTAATGACACTATTATTCAATATATGTTTCATAGCTAGATGATACAATTTTATAGAATGAATTGATTCATAATATTAGTTTTGGAGACTCAATTTACATTGATTAACCATCTGATTGTGTACACCCTTAGTAATGTGTAGTATGACTATATGATAATGAGACATGTCGGTAAAAAACTAACGTGTCTATGTTTCATTGGATATTCCATTCTACATAAGTGAGGATTGATCCTTATATTTTAATATTATTATTAATTAATATTAGTTGTGACGTACAATGATATATTGAAAAAAACATGATGAAAAATGTTCTTGGTGAGGTAGGATACATTGGGGTTTTCATGATTAATATTTCATAAATTAATAAAGTGACAATGGATTTTTCCCTCATGTTCTTTAATAGAAGCTGATATCTCAGACCCTTTGATGGAAATGATATTGGATAAAAAATTTGTGGCCATTGTTTCTAATGGAATGTTCAGTTTTCGGGATGTCATGGAATCAAACATCAAGAACATTGGTTGAGGGCACTAGCATGCAACTTGCTTTATTTGGGAAATTGTGATAAAATGATTATATTAAATAGTAAGAATTCGTAAGAGTTATCATGTTGTTGCAGAATTAATTTCAACATATATGGGTTCCCTAGATTATTTTTTTATTCTACAATTGAATGTTATGATGGTTATCCTAATGACACTAAGAAGGTTGATTGGAGGGTCACAGAGAAAGTGTATCCAGAATCTCAGTTAAATAATATGTTATTATTTATTATCTACAAAGTTCTATAAATATTTTTCCTGAATGTGGTTCTATAATTATCCATGTTTTCATGAATGCTTATATTCGATAATTTATTATTTTTAATTATATAATGTGTGTGTAATACTTAATTAATATTTATCTTTTATTTAGTAAATATAATATTTATTAGTTTTTTAGTGATTAATTGATTGATAATTATTTAACAAATAAATATTCATTAGTGCAGGACCAATAATTATATTTGCGGAATGGAATACCTCGAATAATAGTATATTGGGAAATAATAAATATTTAATATTATTTGATTAAATAATATTTAATTTAATTCCCAAGTAATGTTCATGTCGTTAAATATTAAATATATCATTACTATTTGAAATATGGTTTTCATTAGTATTAAATAAATAATTAAGTAAACTTGTGAAATTATCTTATTTTTATTCTAATAATATATAAACCAAGACATGTGAATTTATAATTTTCATAACTCATTTTTTTTGTGTACAATGAAATTGGATAATTCTATCAAGCCCTATGGATATCTCTTCTAAGAGATCACTCCCATAAATGGAGAGAAATATTCCTCCACCAGATCAAGTAGAATGCATTGGAAGAAATTATGATGTAGATCAAAGGTAGATGACACAAGGTCAAGGATTTACCATTCTAGTAGCAGGATATTCCTTCAGCGATGTCTAGAGATTCATGGGACATGTGCGGCTCATAATAAGAGGGGATATGTGCCTGATTTCAACAAATAAAGGATTAATGAAATCATATCTATTTTTATTTCCATAAACTAAAAAATTATTCAATCAATGTAATTTATTAATCAATTAAATGATTTATAATTATTATATTATTATCATCCTTCTAGTTCTGGTGAGATTTTCAATGCATATATTAGTGGATTAAATTAGATAAATCAAGATATTCATTATAGTTTAAAATTTGGAATCATCATAGATCATGGAAATAAGAATAGTTGGCCATCACCCATTTCATGATTCTGCTACACCCAGAACATATATGTGGTATCAGAGAGGTCAAATAATTATTTATAAATATTTAATTATGATTGGTTATTTATGGATTTTTTGATTTATTTTTTCCATTTAATTGTAATAAATTTTTTAATACTTATTGTGATAATTTCATCATCCTCATGGGTTTCTCATATATCTAATCAATATGATTAATTATATGATGAAATAAAATTATTGAAGTCATTAATATGTTCCATGGATTCATACCCAATAAAATATTAGTAAAATCAGTGTAATTGGAAATGAAATCATTTACATATTATCGATGCCTCTTGAATCTATTCAATATATGTTATTTGATGACATGATGTGAATTTATTACCTACACTTCATCTTGGTTGTGCCTGGTTGAAACATGGTCAATAAAATCACATTCAATATATCCCACATACATATTGTGTAGTACCATTGAGACATAGATTGGCTTTGTATTACCATACACGACATACCATTCTGGGGACAATGTAATTCAGAGATCACTTAGAGTGTATCCTATTGGACATCTTGTGTAATATTTTTTACAAGGTATGATTTACATGATGAGTACCTAGGGGTGTACATAAGATAGAATGTGATTGATGTAGAAGTCATATATCTTATATTACAATTCTTTTTACTTATTCATAAATATGCAGATTTAATGTTTATTTACTATATTGTGTAAACCTTTTTAAATTTACATTATTTTGGTTGAAAATATTGTAAATTAAATGATATTAGTTTCATTATACAAAAATATATAAATGTATATATAATATCTACAAAATGTTATGATCTTCATATAATATATGACTCGTATTACAAGTTGTTACCCTATGTGAATTGAAGCAATGCATGTGACTAAAATTCAGGTAATTAGTATAATAATCCATGAAGTACAAATCATAAAATTATGTGATATTTATAGTATTCCATATTTAAAAAGGGTAAAAATATATATGATTATAATACATGTTGGGTATAATTGGATTGGTATTCAACTAGTTTTCTCAAAAGTAAATTTATGTACACATTTAGCTTCAAATTTTTTTTAAAAATTATTATATATGACAATATCAAAAAAATATTGATAAGAATTCAGAAAAACGAATTTATTGGATAAATAATATAATTTATTCCATCAATAATGATTTATCTCATATAATGATAATAAAAAATTGATTTATAGAATTTTTAAATGTGTAATTCATTGAATGTATTTAGAGGATCATGAGAATAGATCATACCATTTCATGTGATTGGTTTCATTTCATTTAATATAATATTCAATTAAGTAGTTATATTTTGTGCATTCCCTCCTTTTATTATGTAAGAGAATGCATGTCGATGGTTTATTTTTTGTAAACCACTTTTACCCTCACCTTCATTAGAGTAAAATTCCTATGTTATTGACTGATCTCGGAATATAGTGGATATGTATAATGTTTGGAGAAGAGGAAAATTCAATCCAAGGTGATTCATAGGTGGGATGGTGTGAATGTGTAACATGAATGTTAATTTGTTGTTGGTGTTTTTATCATACGAAAGTTATTTGTTTATAAATGTCAAGATAAATTAACATTAATAAATCTCAAGATCATACATATTTATTATTTTATATCTACAATGTGGGAGGGATATTTCAGTATGGTTCTTTTTTCATTATCACAAAATTAATGAATTAATTATCATCCAAGATAGAACTAAAATTAACTACCATCTGTCTAAAGATTATCGTTGTTATGGACAGTCACTTAATTAAACACAAATTTTATTAAAAAAAATGTGATAAATATAATAATTTTCAATTTACTCATAAGAGGATAAAATCTTTATGTAATATTTAGTTAGTATAGTCTTCCATTACATTTATTAAAATCAAACCACATTTCAATTTTCATAACCATCTAACATTGTAGTATTATCGATTATCGGGTAATTCTATCTGGATGTTTTGGGTTTCATTAACTAAGTTCAAATCATGTATTGATTGAAAATGCAGGACATGCTGTAACTTATTGGAAAAAAAATGAGGATTTCAGGCTTTGGGAGTCCTCATAGAATATAAAGGAACTATGAGTTAATACAGTTGACATATGGAATGCCTACCTAAAACCATTCGAGGTTCATTGAAAACAATTTTTTTAAATTGAGAAGGGGGGAAATAGATCCTTAATTCTAGAATATAAAAGACACTAGGTATTTATATGCTAATGTGGCGGGATATTGGTTTTTGATAAAATATTTAGAGGATAATAAATATAATATTTATTTTATAGTCTAATTTTTTTGATAATGTTCTAAACTTATGCTTAAATTTTTATAAAAATAGAAAAAATGCCAAAAAAACATATCATTGTAACCCATACATGAGAAGGGAAACTATCTGACTAACAAAAAATTTCCATCAATAGAGTGGCCCATATGTGTCATCCTTCTCCATGAAATAAAATTACATATGCTGGATCAACCTTTTCCAAAATCACCACATAACGAGTAACATGATAAAGACATATCTGTATATGTGAAAAATCTGAATAATGTTATATGTGTTTAATTTTTAATGATATCATCAATATAATTTGGTTATTTTAAGAAACATGAGAATATGGATTCATATAGAATGATGTCTCGACTTTGAGATCTCTATCAATTGAAGGTGAGAAAATATAGCTATGATAACTCAAATGAATTGTTTAAAAATATTAGAGGGGTTTCTATGTTAGTGGGGTCGTATATATTCAATCATATTTGCTTTATTGAACTATTGTAAAACATATTGATTAAATTTCTATATGAGTTGCATAAAAATATCAAAATTTAGTCACTACACAAGCCCGTCATAACTTTTATTGTTAATTAAAATATGATCAATAATGAAAAGTGTATTTTAACACATTTTACTTTAATTATCTTTGGGTATAAGGACATGGGTCTTGATAAACCCTCAGTCCTTATGGTAAATAGGAAAATGAAAAACAAGTAAAAGGGGACCAAGACCAATAAAAATCTAAATGTCTTGGGAAGCATCATTCCATGAAGAGCAATATCCCAAGGTAGTGAAAGGGAAAGGAGTATGTATGTTTTGAACATGTAATGTCAAACCAATATAAGAGGAACTTCACCTAGAAGCATGGGGAAGATAATGTTGTGTTCGTTATTGAGTGTAATATTTCAATATCTATCCAATAAATATGTGATACAACTTGTGGTTCTCAAATATGTATCCAAATATAGGAACCAAGTATATGTTTATACATTAACAGTAGAGATGTAGATATGAGATATGCTAATGGTGAAAGGTTAGTTGCTCTATCCATTTTTGACCACAATCTCTCATTGTCAACATGAATGATTTTTGTTTTAAAATATTTTTATTATGTAAAAATAGTTAAAATGAACAAAACATTTGAATGGTACCTAGACATAAATGTGTTTATATTTATAAATAAAACATTGTTCAACTTTGAGGATGATATATGTTTATTATGAAACGTTTAAAAATGGTCTTTATATATTTAATTATGAAAACCAAGGGTTTTCAATTGAATATAAATCATTTTCACACTACTTATATAACAAATAGTTATGGATCCACCATCGTGGTCATGTAATTGGGAATAATATGACACGGATTTATAAATAAGGTTATTTAAACTCTTTACAGCGAAAATAAGTAGTAAAATATACTTCGTGGATTGTAAGAAAAAATGAACAAACCACCATTTGGTGGAAACGGTGAAATAGTCATAGTGATTCTAGGATTGGTAGACACTATTGAATGCAGACTATTTCTAGTAGAATGTAAATATTGATATTCGTACATCATAAAATTTCACTAATGACATGACTATATGTGGATATGTTTACCTAGTATTAGTCCTAGTCCTTTGATAAATTCATTGAATTCGTGCATGATGTAAAAAATGTAATTGGTAAGAAGATGATGAAACATCGATCAGATTGAGGATGTGAATATATTAACCAAGTGCTCATTGAAATTATACTAGATATTGGGATTCTATCTCATGTCACACCCCTATACCCACCATAGTGTAATTTTATTAGTAAAAGGTGGAATCGTACCTTAACAGACGTTGTAAGATCGATGATGAATCGTGAAGATCATCCATTATCTTTTAGGATACATTAATTAAAAACTACACATTACTCATTGAACTTACTCTCATTAAAGAATGAAATGTAATTCCCATCTAGTTATAGAGTGTATAGAAACATTTTTGGTCAAATAAATGTGTATGGGGTTGTGAGGAAATTGTTATGACATTCTATAGAATCAAACTGGCACCTTAGGGGAACAATCTATATCTTTAATGGGTATCCATTTGAAACAAAGGGATACTATATATAAATCCCCCAAGATAAGAATACTACTATCACCAGAGAATCTATATTTAATGAGAGGGATCATATCCTCAAAAATGATAGTTGTAGAATGATTGTATTCAATGAATTTGATGCTCAAAATAAAAAAGATTTGTAGATGTAATAGGATCCATAGGTAGATATTGATGAAATTGTTTCTGAAACACTTGTATTGTGTATGAGAGCAGAAGAGGTAAATGAACCAGAGAGATATGGTTTTATAATCAATGAAGATATTGAATCATTATTTGTTGAATATGATGAACCTATCTCTTATAAAAAGGTAATAGAGAGATCCAAAACATTAGGATGGAATGTAACAAGTATCCAAACCTTGTTTGGTTTTTGGTCAATGTTTCAGTTGATGAAATGCCCATTGGGTGAAAATGGGTATTCAAATGGAAAAACGAAATGGATGGTAATGTAAATACATATAAAGAAATGTTACTTTCAGATGAGTTTAAAAAACATCAAGGAATCCACAATGATAAAACCTTTTGACATGTTCCCATGATTAAATCAATTATAATTGTACTTGTTACGACAGCATACCATGACAATTACATTTGGATGGAGGATGTTAAAACCACTTTACTTAATGGGAAACATCATGGATATGTATATATGAAAAAATATATGTTTTTGTGAATATAGGTAATTGAAAAATTATTTGAATGTTATATATATCCATTTGTGTACTGAATTAGGCATCCATGTCATTGGACATTCAATTTAATGAATTTGTATTTGAATTTTGTATCATTATGTATTATTTTGACTCATGGGTTTAAAATTGGGTTAGATGGAATGTGGCCACTATCCTTTTGTAAAATTTTGATAAGATATTACCAATTGGAAATGACATAGAAATATTATAGTTAGTAAAGGTCATGTTAAAAAAAATTTTATCCATGAATGAGATAGGTGAAGAATCCTATATTCTATGGTTGAATATCATTGTTGATTGATCCAATAGGCTACATGATCTATGTTAATGTACATATATTGACAAGATACTAAGGTTATTTAGTATCAAAAATCCACGAGGGGATTGGTTCCAGTGTCAAAAGTTTTTCAACCTTATAAGAAGATCTGTCCTCAGACCCAACATGAGAATGAGATAGTAAGAAAGATCACAGAGATTTTGTGATATGATCAATAATGGATGACATGATATGTACTAGACTTGATGTTTCCAATAAAATAATAATTGGAGGAAAATGTCAAGTAGATCAAATAGAACAACATTTCTCTGTTGTTAAGGCTATCCTTAAGTAAGTGGGAGGAACTAAGGATATTTTCAAGGTGTGTGGATGAGATGAGGAGTTCGTAATTAGGAGTTATACTATTTATAGTTTTAAGACTAATAAGAATGATTTTATGTTTCATTAAGTGTTTTTTTCTCTGAATGGATGATCTCTAGGATGGATATGTTTTAAGAAACCAGTATTCAATTATTATATAGGAATTTATTATTATATAGAGTCACATAATACATCCAAGGAATTTGATTTGATTCGGGAGTTTTTTTAAGAGGATGACATTTTAGCTAGTTGAAAATACCCTATCACGATTTTTTGTAATAATGCTATAGTGGTGGCTATTGCAAAAGATCTGAGGGAAAACCAATGGATAAAGAATTTACTCAGCAAGTATCACCTCATAATGAATTTTTATTAGTGAGGAGACTTTTTTTAAAATTGATCCCAAAAAAGGTAATGTGATGGAAAACATGACAAAATGCTTATCTCAACAGAAGCATGATTATCATTTGAGAGCTATTTGACTGAATTATGTTAGCAGTTAACTATAGTGCAGGTGGGAGTCTATTGTAGTTGGTTCTATAGAACAATCATTTTTGTACTTTTTTATAACTTGTAATCAAGGTTTTAAACATTAATAAAATCATTATTACATAATTATTGTTCCTATACATAAAATATTATAAGATAATTTCCTAAGAGTTTTTTTCCGATAAAAGGTCATAGAAGTTCTCTACTATGATGATAACTCAGATGATATATGACATAATTCATGAATATTTGTTATATAATCAAAGGATATCATTTTAGGGAGATGAATGATATAGGATATTATAGGTTGAGATTTATAGGAAATTATGGATCCTTATTATATTTTATTCCCTTGGTAATATCTTGTTGGAAGTTACGAAAACAAGACCCAGTAGTATGTAATCCATGTGTCTATATGTAATGTGATATTATTTAATGTGGATGTGTGTATTGATCCATAGAGTTAAATATTATTATAAATTCATATTATGAGTCATTTTCATCAATTTATTGATGAAAAACATGATGACATATGTTTTTGGAGAGGTAGGATACATTGGGTGCATCACATTTAATATTTCATTAATGATTACTCTGAGGAAGGATTTGTATCTTCTCTTTTTAATGGTAGTTGATATCTCAAGACCCATTAGTGAAATGATATTGAATTAATAAATCAATGTCCATTTCCATCTATAAGAAGGTTCAATTTTCGAGATGTCCAAGAAAGATATATTGAGCACATATGTTGATGAAACTACCATGAAACATACATGATTTGAGATATCATTATTAATGGATTATATTACATAGTAAGCCTTTGTATTAGGTGTCATGTCATTGTGGAATAAAATTATTTCTCTATGGGTTAATGTGGATGTTTATAGATGTTATCCTTGAACTTTAGGCTACTTCTCATAATTCCATTTAGAAAGAGGCCAATAGGGTCCCACGCTAAGTGTTTCCAAAATCTCTGTTAAATAATATATTTTAATTTATTTCCTAACATGTTGAAAAAATATTATTCATGAATGTAGATTTCTAATTATGCATATATTCTTGATTGAATATATTCCTTCGCCAATTATTAAATGGAATATAATGTGAGTGGAGTATTTAAAAAATATTGGCTTCCAATATTGTGTATATAATATTTAATTATTTATTGAGGAATAACGCAGTGATATTTATTTTAAAAATAAATAGTCATTAGTAAAGGCCCGTTAAATGTTGTGGAGGAATGGCAGACCATGTTTAATGGTATTATGATCAATTATAAATATTGAATCTTCTCGGATTATATAATATTATTATTTAATTCATTTATTCAGAACATTTTGAGAAATAAAAATAGTATTATTATCAGTTGACATGGGGGGATTTCTCTGGGAATAAATAAATAATTAAGGGAAGATTTTAAATTATTTTATTTTTACACTAGTGATATATAAATCTAGTTACATTATTTCCTAAAGGTAAAAATCATTTGTTTCGTTCACACATAATAGAATTAGAGAATTCCTTCAAGCGCTAGATATCTCCCTTCTACAAGATAATTCCCAAGAACAGAGAGAAATCATACTCTACCAGATAAAGGAGAATTATTAGTAATAAATTATTATTGCGATCATAGGAGTAACATAAATGAACATTGATATGTCATTATATTACCTGAAGAGTCATGAAATGACATTTGGAGATTCATGTAACACGTATGGATCCATGATAGAGGGAATCATTATTTGATTTCTACAACTAAATGATGAAACAAAGTACATATATTGTAAATTCCATCAATGATAAAATAATTCATTAGGAAAATTAATTATTTAATTAAATTAAATATAAATATTATTTGATGATCCTTCATATGGTACTAAAATGCTTTCCACTTTCTATATTATTTAATTCATTTTTTTAGATCACGTCATTCATCAATTTTTAAATCCTAGATTGATAATCAATCATGGAAAAAAGAAATGTTGGGAACCACCCATCAAACGGTTCTGATGTTCCCAGAACCTATATAAACATGTTTAACATATTCCCATTGACTATGAATGGTGTCCCATTATCTACTTATTTTATGATTTTTTCACTAAAATAAAAATCGTGAATAACAATGAAAGGGAAAAACCATTTTCAATGATGTTTATATTGGAAAAGCATTATACTATAATAAAACAACATATTTTTACAACTTTTATTAATGTTTCATTTGATAATCATCAAATCATAAAATAATTATTTTAATTTATTAAAAACTTATAGAATTCATATGTGTTATTTATGATATTCTCAAGCTTATGTAAATTCGAATTTTCTTACATTTCAAGTATATAATAAATTCACGTATAATGGTTTAACAAACAAGAAATATTTTTGTTCTATATCAAATGGAAGGATAAAAGACATTCCAAAGAATAATATAATTCTTTACCTGAAAGATGGGGTTTTTAATTCATTCCTTTAGGTATAGAGTGTATAATCTAGTCACAAACTATAATCCTTTCAATTAGGGACCAAAAGATTGTTATAATTTGTTTTATTTCACTATTTTTCAACCTCTACATTCCATTTCTTTGAGGGTGACAGGATTTTGATACATGATGATTAAATATATATTTTTTTAAAAGATAATCCATATTACTATTAAAAAATTGGATAAGTTGATCAGTTATTAGAAATAATGGAAATCCAAATCTCTAAAAAAATTAACCAATTTGGATATAATTTTATCATCATTAGCTCCCCTAGGAACAACCTATATCCACAGGAAAAAATAATCAATTTCAATAAAGTAGTAAATATATAATAAATAATTCAAAATATATTCCATCAAATTCATAACCCATACATCAATGACATCATAATATAATAATGGTATCTTTGGTATCTCATTCCTTTTTTGCAACGATTCCTTGAAATTTGAAATTTTAACCTCATCATAAAAACTGAAGGACATATCTAAAGATAAATTGTAAATATAGACCATAATCTAAAAATTTTAGTTAATTTAATTTTAATAATAATTTTCCACCACATATCAATGTGTTAGATAAATTTAGGATATATTGAAATTCAGAATTTGGAATGCATCAGTTAATCATTTTAACACTAAGAACAATCAACAGGTAATGATCATACCAAATTAAATTCATTTAATCAATCATATGATTATAAATTTTTTTTTCAAAGTATTGGGGAAATTGAATATAATACAAATTATATACATGATTAGAAAACCATGGTTTTTCTCCCTTAAATGTATAAATCTTCTCATCTATACAGCTTTCCCTAATTGGTGAACATATTTACATAATTCCCTTCAAAAGAGATGATGTCCTATACAAATTATTGGGAATGAATTTATCATCCATTAATATCATTTAATTCAACATAAAACAACAATACCAATAATATAAATCTCCAATGCTCAGTTATTACATCATGTTTATTTAGAAAAAGTATTATTGTAAATGGTTTGGGAGAATAATAACTATAGATCCCATCAGATAACACCTAAAATTTTCTAAATCATAGAACATATATAGTAAATAATTTTTTTTGTATGTAGTTTTATTGTTACTTATCAAATGACATAGTGGAATAAAACATCACATGATATTTAATTTCTAGACATTGACTCAAAACATACCCAAGAGAAAATTCATAAGAATCAATATAGATTTCAATGGGAAAGTCACATTTGGGTGGTTGAACAATGAGAGGGGTTATCGTATTTTTGTTTCATCTTCATACAGAAATATTTACATTCTTTATTGAAGTCAAATTTTCTTTCTTATTAGAGTAATATCGTGAATGAAAGTGCACCCATAATTGTTTTTTTTTTGAATCTATACTAAAAACAAACATGAATAATTAATCAACTCAACAATTTAACTATTTGTCATTATAGAAATAAATATGTTACTTCATCATTGGACTTATCAACATTAATTCCATCTATAGACACAACATTACCGTGAATGACCTCCTTATCTACCATGAAATTCCATTTTCTATAATTGAATAAGAGATTCATATCAATGATAGTTTCAAAAAAATGATCCAAACAATTTATAGAACATTCAAATGATGATACAAAAAACATAGTTCATATTTAATAACATCTATTAATATTTATAAATATTCATAAATAAAATATCATCATACTTATATGAAAAGTTCAAGGATATTTATATAAACTGAATGTAATTTTATTGTAGGTAAATATTTAGAAAGTTCTTATAAATGTGGTTTTACCTTAATCATCAGATGAAATATAAAATTTTAAATGATCATTGATTATATAAGTAAAACAATAATGGTTTTTCCCATCTATCATTTCAAGGATGTGATCGATTAATGGAAATGTGTATTTTTCAATCATTGTAATAAAATTTCATTTTCTATAATGATTGCACATTTTCTATTTTTTGGATTTTAATCCTGGAGAAGCTCATGAAATTCATCCCATGCAATTTTAAATGCACCATTATTGGAAAATAATTTCCATGACTAACCCACTAACTATTATAGATGGGTAAAATAATATCATTTTCAATAAAGGTTGTTAAATCATTCATATTACCCTAAAAAGTGTTGTGTTCAATTTCCATTTATTTTATCTCAATAGTTTAAAATTATATTCCAAAAAATATATATTCATGCACACTATTTTTATAATACTAGTAATATCATCCACATTTCAACAAATAGATTTCTTTAGGGGTTTTTAGAATTATAATATTAGGTTCTCATATTCTCTTGATAGAATTTTTAAATGATGATAGAGAATTATTCATTATTATATAATAATGAATTTTTTTATTTCTCTAGAAGTGGTATGTTATCTAACTGATGTGGGTATCTTAATTGATCATTTAAAACGAATATCATGTGTTATTTTCATGTAATTTTTTATTTTTTAAATTGAATTTATGTTCTACAACAATTCTTCACCTATCATTTTATAATGATTTTCTTTATTTAATAATTTGTAATCTTTTCTAGGAAGCTGCTAGATGGTGCAAGTATTTCTAGAATGTCATCTTCATAAATGATAATATCAATAGACTATTGTATATTTGTTTTAAATTTACCAGAATCATTATTTTCATCCTTTTTAAATTTTTGTTTACCTTATTTAACAATAAACAAATATCCATATTTTAAAACCACATTCAATTGTCCATTACTAGAGAATTTATGATGCATCTTAGTTGAAAAAAAATTCATTCAGGTTTACCTGTAGAGATAAATGATCCTCAATTATGGGTATCATGGTTTCAAAAATATTAAATTGACCAACACCGACCCAAAATTCAAGTGAAATGGTTACTTTTTGAACATTTATGATTATCGTTATAGTTTTAAAAAAGGCCTCCATAGAATAAAATGTTCATGGGTACTAATGTAATGACCCATGTATTTATAGAAAAGTAATTTTACTATATATTAATATTTATTTATAAGATACAAATTTAATGTTTTTGAGGAATTTTTTTATGATAGCATACTCAACACGTAAAAACAGGTTTCATTGAAATTTTACATTTCAAATGACATTGAGCTATACTGAAAGATAATATAATTTTATAATAACTTTAAATGTTAGTTAATTCCAATACGTTGTATTGATGAGAATGAATAAAACATACTACAATATGATTATAATTTTTTTAAAATGTTTTATATTTTTTCCAATAAATTTGGAATGATTCCAATTTTAAGAATGAAATACTCTAATTTTGTTATGGTTATTTTACCTTATTTTTATGGAGAATCATTTTTTATGTAATTTTATTCCACTCTTATATATTCAATTTTATAAAATAAATTTCTAATTTAAATTTTAAAATAAAAATTTAAATTGGTTGAAATTTGGGTATTTTTCTGATGAAATTATTTTTTTTATTAATAGTGAAAAATAGTGCTTTTAAATTTAAAACTCCCTTTTATCTACTTTTTTATATAGTTACATTATTATTTTGAATTTATTTAAAACTGTAATTGGATTACATTTTTATCATTTAATCTATTTATGATAATTTTACATAATTTCACTATTAAATAAGACATAAACACTTGTCAATATTTTGATAGTTATTAATGTTTAAAAACTTATTTTTTGGTTTTCAAAACATTAATTATTTTTAAAATAATTTCCCAAAATCATGTTTATTAAATTTGGAAATATGGGTTCCGAATTAGGAAAAACTATGTTCAAATGTTTAAATAATAAACTTTTATTTTTAAACAATATTAATAGAAACTTCAGATATTATTTTACACACCATGGTTAAAGTGTAAAAATCTCATAAATAAAGTTGAAAATTAATATTATAATAATATTAAACATCCCAAGCATGTGAAAATTTCATTTTATAAGAATTAATTTAAAGTAAAGAAATTTAACATAAACATATATATATTTTAGTAAAAACAATTATATGAGGTTATATAAGTAAAAATTTAGACTATATATATTAATTATAAATATAAAAAGATTTCTTATATCATGGTATTTTAATTATATTTTTTAGACATCTAATAAATAAAATTATTAATGACACAATGATGTTGTGGTGATTACTTTATTAATGAATGATTTAAATAAATGAGATTACTAATATTAAAATAAAAGTATTTTTAAACCTTTTATGGAATACACAGATTTTACAGATTATTATGACTTATTTACTTTAAATTTATGATGTTAATTATAATTAATCTTTTTTTTGTATTTTTAAAATGTCACGATTTGAAATATATAAATATTGACATAAATGGTTTTTTAAAACAAATACTATTTTATTAAATTTTATAATAGTTCAAAAAATATAATATTAAGAAAAATGAAATAAATAATTTTAAAACATACATTAAGGAATCACTTAAGGTTCTATTGTCATTTTATAGTTACAATATGAACCATATAGTATGAATATAGATGAACACATGGTAAGAGTCAAATTAGTAAACTAGGGGGTAAATATAAATGTTAATGCTAAATTTGTGATATAGAAATGTCTAAAACCTATTTTTTGAGATATATTAGAACGAAAATCATATTAAATTTGAATTAAATGGATTTGGGACAATTTGAAATCGAAAAGTATTTTATAATAAAATAATATTTCAATGCCTTCCTTAAGTTCCCCACCTCCCTCTTATAAAATGGAATATCATCTATCCATTTAATCACACATATAAAGCCCATTGTCTCGTCCAAAACCTTCCAAAGTAATCTCCCAACAACCCTCTTTTCCTCATTAAATCCTTACCTTATTCAGAAAAAAAATCAAGAAATCCTTCTGGCTCTAACCAATTAGAGTTACACAATTTAGAGGTAATGTCTTCTCTTAAGTTCTTTACTTTTATCGTACATTATGACTCACTATTTTATTCTAAATAATTGATTATATAATATAACTGTATCTAAAATATACTATTATATTGTTATTATAACTTTTATAAATACACATACACATACCATCATCTAATTGATTCAGACATAGTATTTATGTCTACAGTGAACTGCTGCCTCACGAAATGATGATTGTTCGATTTTCCCTCACAACCTCTCATGGTGGAAATTAGGATGGTACTATATTTATATATGATATGTATTATGTTTATATTGTATCTATTTTTCTGTACATTTTATTTATAACGTACCATTATGGAGTTCATGATGTGTAAATATGATATTTTCATTTGAGGAAGTGCGGACAACCATCCCCTCTAAGTGATATGATCTGTTCATGCCATACATGGAATGTATAATGGATATAATTTATTAAATTATGTTACATATATATCATATATTATTTTAATATAATTATAATATATATATTTATCATTTTTCCATTTCATTAATATGATAAATAAATGAAACTTGTGTTCATGTGTATATATGGCTTACCGTCTCAATGAACGGTGCATTTAATTTCTTATCTCCAAATGTTATTGAATATTATGAATAAATATATACTGTATTTATATGATATTTAAATAATTAATAATATTCTAGAGATAATGTATTTTTGACTAAATGGATAATTTGTAATTATAACATGATCAGTTTCGACCAAAGTACCCAATATCAACAAAATGACCAATATTAACTTAAATAATTATGAAATTTTTTAAACCTGATAATAAGTGATATAAAATAAATAATAAACATGAAAAATTATCTTATAAAAGTATAAATTAAATTATTTATATCTTTTTCAAGACGAACAAAAATATTTGTGACGAATCAGACTCAATGTAAGGGATTTCATCTCAATATCCTTTTTTGAGACATATCTTCTTGTCATGTAAGTTTATTATCCTATAATGTGTATATACAAACCTTTTGAATATTTATACCCTGAATTAATATATTCAACTAATATTTTAAGTTCTGATTAATTTTATTCCATAATTTTTTTTATTCAAGTGTCTCTCAATTGGTATGGGACTTCGCCTCAATCTACATTCATTGAGGAATATTTTGATAACATACACATCCATTTATAAGGTATAAGATAAACAAAATTGACTTTTATTCTTATTCAATATAAAAGCTTTTTCTACACACTGTATTACTAAATTTCAAAAGAAATGTTTTTAACGTATGTGGAGACAACGAACCTTCGGACACCGCGATCATTGTTTTATATATGTCTTCCTTAACAAGTTCTAATGTTTTTAAAAGGAAAATTAATACCATATAACCATTTAAAATAATTATTTATTTAAAATTTTATTTGAAATGGATGGAGTATTTCAATATATTTTAATTATTTCTTATTATGGAAAATGAAATTTTATTATTGAAATGTTGATATTTGCTATATTTTATGTGTTATGATTACATAATGGTACATAGATATTTTAGGGGTGGTTACATGATAATAAAATTATGGGTGGTTACTTTATAATCCAAATTAAGGGTGGTTCTCTGATAAACCCACGATGGATGGATGTGTTATAATCTCCAATGAATTGGGTAGGGTAGATGACCATACGGCTATTCCATTAAGTGATATCATTGGATGTCGACCGTATGGTTATTACATTTGAGTATTTTATGTCCCAAGATACCATTATATTTTATATGTTGTTTTTTGGGCTTGTCGTAATCTTGTGGTTTCAAAAACGATTAGAAATGAGATTATATTCTGTGATTTGTTTTTTTCTAATTCATGAATGTGAAATGTATAACATTATGATAATGTTTTCATGGTTTAAATGTTGTTTCAAAACTAACATTTTTCATTCATTATGTATCCCTTACTAAACTTTTTATGATCATCCCATGTTTTGAAATATTTTTCAATGGGCATAAGGTAGAATATAGTCGATGATGGGATGAAGGAAATTATAATGAACCATACTTTACATACATTGTTATTACTTCAGAATTGAAGCACACTTATTACAACATATAACAAAACCAAGAAAAGACCGTATGGGTATAGTGTCTTTAGAAACTGGGAAACATAAACAACTAGTTCATAAAGCATCTACTTTGCCTCCCATTTATTTCATCATATCTAGAGTCTCTTTTTGGCATATTCTACTTAATAACCTTCTTCCTGACCTGGGGAAATAAAACATACAAAAGGGTGAGATCAAATGCTCAGTAAGGGTAAACAAAAGAAATATCAATCACATCATATACATAAGATCATAACTTTTGGAAATCTTATCCTGCAAAAGAGATCATAATATGATAACATGGGATAAATCATAGAAGTGAAATGTAATCCCAATAATCATAACTTAAAACATGAAACTTTGTGGAATACACACATAATCATAGAGAATCATTTCTTATTAGTCAAGACTCATTTCCAAGACTATCTTAGCGGACAAAGTCCATTTATGAACCGAGTTCACTCATCGTTTCAGTTCTGTTTCACTGAACCGGTTTAACCCGCCGTTCCAGCCAGGTCTATCTCATGAGATATAAAATCTATACCCAATGAATTGTAGGGAGATATAGGTCCCACACATCTCATAATGATACCATTCATATGTGTGCCACAAAATCTTAAAACATACATCATTGCATAACCCATGTAATAAAAATGGGAATCTTAAACATCGTGACATCATAAAAAAATTCATATAAGATAAAGGAATTCATTAAAAATATTTACATCACAACATAATCAAATCCATGTAATAAAAGGGTTAGAAATAGAACCCTTTATTATCTTATATGGAAAATAATTTTGATAAAACACTTGAACTCCATTCTTGAGGAAAAAATCCTTTCTACATAAAAACACTTTTCAGTTCATAACATGTCATAAGATTATTACTAAAAGAAGTTGATTAAAAATAAACCTGAAAACTTGTAAAGGAAGCTTCTTGTAAATAATGTTTTAAAAATCCATTCATGCCGTATAAGTTAAAAAAACATTCTTCCCGTACTATTGTCAGAAAAGTCAAAAAGTACCTCGTACGAGATTCCTTTTATATCTTTTACTAAAAACTCACCTAAGGGTAAAATAGAATTTAAACAATTGTAGGTGAATGGAAATAATATTACATATTGAGGAAACATGGATGTGGATGATAAAATACACCCTAGTAAATACTAATGTATAAACAACCTCGGATAAAAATGAGATTGTGATATTTCCCTTACCTTAGGTCTGTTTTGCTTCGTAAGTGTCCAAACCTCCTTTATAATGATTTAAATAATGTTATTGACTTATTCCAGAATCATAATTATTTTTATGATATCATATATGTTCATATTCTTAGCTTCTTAGTAGTAATATTTCATTGCTACTTGTTATTCGGGTGTTTATAACTTTTTGTTCTTATGCGTGTTTTGTCGAATAAATTCTTATTCTTCTCTTTAGGTTATAGATACCTCATTTACAGAATGTTATTAGTTTAATATTTATCATATTCATTCATTCAATTCATTTATATAATCATTATGAAATGAAGATCATGTAGAACGAGTCGCATCACATCGTGGAGACGGTATTCCGTACGTACGCATGAGTGATGATATCGTTCCTATGATCGTGGAATTGTATTGGAGTGTATGTAAACTATTTCAGAATCAATATCAATTTATAATAGTCATATATAGTCATTATTTACACCATTATACCCATCCAAGTAAGTTGGTGGTGGAAAATAGATTACACCACGACATGGAGACGGTATTCCGTACGTACGCACGCGTAGTGATTTCATTTTTCGTGGGATGGATAGATGGTTAAATAGGGTTGTTTCCTACTTATAATAAAATATCAGTATATGAGTGATACTGATGTTATTACTTCATAATTAAACAACTAAAGAAGAAGAAGTTGAAGAATAATTAAATTGGAAAGGATCGGTAATGGACATTACCTCTTCTTTGAAGTGCTTCTTTGAGACCTTATTTTAGGGCACTAAAATTGGTCTTTTAAGAAGACCAGGACCTCTAGGATGTCCGTAGGGAAGTGGAGAGGAGAAAATGGCAGGGGTTGGCCGATCTTGAAGGCTCAATGTGGTGCGAGGAAGAGAGGGATGAGGTTCCCTTTTACAAGGGAGGAGGGGGCACCTTTGGAATAGCTAAAACTATTATTTTATTATAAAGTCATGTTCGGTTTTAAATAGCTCCAAATTGATTTATTTCGAGGCTAAGGTGGGGATGGGTCGAAATCCACTCATCTAATAGCATTTAGACAAGTTTATGTTCCTATTTTAACCTTATCATGTAGATTTAACATTAAGTTAAATAATTTTACTTTTACCGTGTCTTCTTGTGTTCTTATACTATAAGGTTGATAAACTTACTATATCAAGACAAACGAACCCCAAGTTGTTTATTATTAATATATATAACCTTATATAAGTCATGTGGCCGAACCTTAGATTTTTATGAATAAAATAACAATTAATAATATAATATTTGTTTTAAAAACTCTTTTATGTCAATTTTGACACTATTTATTAATTGATTTTTGTGAAAATTATAACAGAAAGATAAGTTCAAAAAAAGTTAATTAAATCAATATTAACATGTCATATTTACCTAGAAAATTATTTTAATTCATAAAAAGTCTCAAATTATATTTATTTGGGTATTTATAACATCAATTATGTCAATATTTCATTAATAAGATAATTACTGCATCATCATTGTGTCATAAATAACATAAATTATTTAATGTCTAAAAATTACAAATAAAATACCATTATGTAGGAATTATTTTTGGATTTCTAATGAATATTTATAGTAGAATTTATATTATGTATATCTCCATATTAAAAATGATTTAGTTATTAAACTTTGATTTAAACTATTTTATCCCTTATTTAAATAAATTAATAATAAATGTCCTAATCTAATCCAAGTGGGCATAAATGGTCATATTTTATTCCTAAGTTTGTTTTTGGTCTAATTACACTTGTCCAATAGAATTAGGACATTTGTTAGGGTAATAATAATATCATTTCTACCCTTAATTATCCTATTTACTTTTAACCGTGGTAAAAAAAAGTAAAAAGTTACTATTCACCAAAAAAATTATTTTCATCTCATTGAACCACATTTTACTTACTATCATCAACCGTGTCTCTCGGATTTTCGAAATTCCACTCACAGAAGCGGTAAAATTAAGTTTTATGAAAAATTCAGTTTTTTAACTACCACTTTGTGGTTTCACTATTCATCAAAAATTGATAGTTTTCAGAAAAATACCAAAATTTTACCGTAGGCTAATTTCGTTATTCCAAATCCAAAAATGAATTCCATTTTGAAAAATAAAATTTATAAAATTTAAAAAAGTGTTTATTACTATTCATAACGGCTAGTTTTAATAATATTTTAATAGTATATCATTGTTTAGTGAAACTCGGTATTGCGTACGACGCAAGCTATCGAGGAAACTCGCAATTTCGTGTAAAGCAAGCCAAGCAAGTGTTGTGTGTAGAAAAAAGATTCCTTTGATGATTTATATAACATAAAAGTCTCGGGTGTTACATTCTACCCCCCCTTAAAATGAATTTCACCATCGAAATTCGTCACTTTTAACAAACAGATGAGGATACCTCTCCCTCATCATATCCTCAAGCTCCCATGTAGCTTCTTCTAATTGGTGGTTCCTCCATAAAACTTTCACCAATCGAGTGGTCTTGTTTCATAGGACTTTTTCGCTACGATCCAGAATCTCTATCGGTTGTTCTTCATAAGAAAGATCTGGCTCCAGCGGTACAACTTCTGAGCTAAGTAAATGTGAAGGATCAGTTATGTAATTTCTCAGGAGAGATACATGGAACACATAGTGAACTTGAGAGATATTCGGTGGAAGCGCCAATCGGTAAGCTACCTTCCCAACACGATCCAGTATTTCGAATGGACCGATATATCTAGGGCTCAACGTCCCCTTCTTTCCAAATCTCATGACTCTCTTCCAGGGAGATATCCGTAAGAACACTTTATCACCCACTTCAAACTCTAGGTCTTTTCTTCGGCTGTCAGCATAACTTTTCTATCGACTCTGAGCCGCTCTTATGTGTTGTTGAATAGATCTGACCTTTTCTTCCATTTCATCGACAAGATCAGGTCCTAATAGCTTTCTTTCCCCAACTTAATCCCAGCAAGTTAGAGTCCTGCATTTCTTTCCATAGAGAGCATCATAAGGATCCATCAGAATACTGGATTGAAACTATTATTATAAGAAAATTCCACCAAAGGTAGGTGTTGATCCCAACCACCTTTGAAATACATAGAGCAAGCTCTCAACATATCTTCTAGAGTTTTAATTGTTCTCTCAGATTGACTGTATGTCTGAGGATGATAAGTAGTGCTGAAACTCAACTCTGTATCCAGAGTATGCTGAAGACTTCGGCAGAACTTCGAGGTAAATCTCAGATCCCGATCAGATATAATAGAAAGTGGTACTCCATGAAATTTTACCACTTCCTTTACATATATCCTGGCAAGCTGATCCAGAGAGAAATCCTCTCTAATAGCAATGAAGTGTGCAACCTTTGTAAGACGATCAACTATGACCCAGATAGCATTATCGCCTTTGGTTGTTTTAGGAAGTCCTGTGACAAAGTCCATAGTGATGTTTTCCCATTTCCATTCGGGTATGGGTAATGGTTGTAACATCCCCTTAGACTTCTGTCTCTCAGCTTTAACTTGCTGACAAACCAAGCATCGAGAGACATATTCAGCAACACCTCTTTTCATTCCATCCCACCAGAAGTACTCTTTCAGGTCCCTATACATCTTCGTGCTTCTAGGATGAATAGAGAATGAAGAACTATGAGCCTCATCCAACAGATCCTTCTTTAATTCGGGGATGGGAGGAACACAAACCCGATTCCTGAACTTTATTATCCCATCACAATCAAGGTTGAATTCAGGAACATTTCTCATCTTCTTTTGTAACTCGACATCTTCTTTCTGTGCCTCTTTAATCTTCACATGTATAGATGGTTGAACATTCATTTGAGAAAGATAAGATTCTCCACATTCCATTATAATTCCAAGATCCATCCTTTGTAAGTCCATAAATATTGGATCTTTTGTGATGCTCATCATGGATAAACTAGCATGGTCCTGTCAACTTAATGCATCTGCCACCTTGTTTTCATTCCCAGGGTGGTAATGGATTGAGCAGTCATAATCCTTAATCAGCTCCAACTATCTTATTTGGTGCATATTCAGCTCCTTTTGTGTGAAAATATACTTTAAACTTTTATGATCAGTATAAATATCACACCTTTCACCATAAAGGTAATGCCTCCAAATCTTTAATGCAATGATTACCGCATCTAACTCCAAATCATGAGTTGGGTTATTATTCCCCTTTATTTTCAACTATCATGATGCATAAGCTATCACCATATCATTTTGCATAATAACACACCCCATTCCCTTCTTGGATGCATCACTATAGATCATAAACCTTTCTCCACTACAGGGCAGTGTGAGCACAAGTGCACTGGATAACCTTCTTTTCAACTCCTTGAAATTCTCTTCACATTCCTCCGTCCAAACAAACGTAACTCCTTTTCGAGTCAACTTGGTGAGTGGATTAGATAATCGTGAAAAATCTTTCACAAGATGTCGATAATATCCAGCCAAACCATGAAAACTTCGGATCTCAGTCACTGTTGTTGGTCTCAACCATCATTCGATAACCTCGGTTTTTGCTGGATCCACAGATATCCCCTCTTTTGATATTATGTGACCCAAAAATGCAACTTTTTGAAGCCAAAATTCACATTTGGTAAATTTGGCATAATGCTTCTCCTTTCTCATGGTCTTCAATATAATTCCCAAGTGATCTTCATATTCTTCCTTGCTCTTTGAATAGACAAGAAAATCGTCTATAAAGACTACCAAAAACTAATCAAGATAGTCTTTAAATACTCTATTCATTAGATCCATGAAGATAGTAGGGGCATTAGTAAGACCAAATGGCATCACTATAAATTCATAGTGTCCATACCTTGTACGGAAAGTCGCCTTTGGTATATCTTTCCTTTTGACCCTTAATTGATGATACCCAGAACGAAGATCAATCATTGAAAAGTGTTGTGCTCCGCGTAGTTGGTCAAATAGGTCATCAATGTGTGGGAGAGGATATTTGTTCTTGATAGTGATCTTGTTATGTTCTCAATAATCTATGCAGAGTCTCAATGATCCATCTTTCTTCTTAACAAACAGAACAGGTGCTCCCCAAGGTGACGCACTAGGGCATATGAACCCCTTATCAAGATTCTCTTGGAGTTTCTTCTTCAATTCCTGCAACTCAATTGGGGCCATTCTATATGGTGTCTTTGAAATATGCAAAGCACCCGGAACGACTTCTATTGAAAATTCAACTTCACGATTCTGTGGAAGACCCGGTAATTCCTCCGGAAAGACATCATCAAACTCTCGTAAAATGGGCATATTCTTAATCCTGAGTTTCACACCAACCATTTGAGATAAATAACCTTCATTTAATGGAATCAATACCCATAAAATGGATGAAATTTCCACTGGAAGGTTATGTTCATACTTGCATCGATAGACGATCATAGATTGATCTGGAATATGAAATGTGACTTCCCGTCATTGGCAATTGATATGAGCTCCATGTAGAGAAATCCAATCCATGCCAAGAATCACATCAAATTCCACTATAGGAAGGATCGTAAGATTTGCAGGAAGCACTTTCCCACAAACTTCAATCGGAGAAGAATTATAAACTTTTGATGCGACTGTTGTGCCATTAGGGGTTGTCAAAGCTAACTCAACATCTAACTGTTGATGTAATAATGTGATATCCTTAGAAAATTCTTCAGAAATAAAGGAGTGGGTGGATCCAGAATCAAATAAAACATTTTCTACTTTATAGTGGATTGTAAGTGTACCTTTCACCACATCGTTATCGTACTCCACATCGCTGATAGAAATTGCTTGTGACATTCCTTTGTCTTTATCCTTAAGAGTTTGTTGACGTCGACCATCATCATCAACCCTTGGATTAGGGCATTTATTGGCATAATGCCCCTTCTCCTTGAACATGAAAAATTGAAGTGTAGTAGGTTCATTCTGTGTATCCCTTCCTTTGTTTGCATCATTAGACATCTTCTTCCCATCATCCCGGCATTCAAATGCCCGATGACCTTCCTTTCCACATTTGAAACATTTACTTGTCCCTTTAAGAAAACTCCCTTCATGTTTCTTTCCACACATTGTGCATAAGGGAAAGCTCATCTTCAGTTCAGTGTGCTATTTAGATTTTCCTTTGAATTCCATTTTCCTCTTCTTATCAAAACCATAGGACTGATGGGTTACTCCAATCTCTATCTCAACTTTGAGAGCACATCGAACGATTTCCTCATAGCTATTGAAGTCCCTTATGGCTAAGGCCCTTCGAAGACTTGGTTTTAAGCCACCAAAGAATCGATCGATCTTACTCTCGGGTTGGATAATAATACCAGAAGCGTACTTTTCAAGTCTTGTAAAATTTTCTTCATAGGTACCAACAGATTCATCATCCTTTTTCTTCAGTTCAAGAAACTCTTTATCCATCTTTGTTCGGAGAATACGAGGGAAGTACTTAATGAAAAACAAGTTCTTGAACTCGTCCCATTCCATGGACTCAATTTCATCCCTTTGCCTCGTATTCTTAATAAGATTCCACCATTGATCAGCATCACCCTCCAAACGATACACTGCTAAGATGAATTTATCATGCTCAGAACATTAAAGAACTGAAAATATCTTTTCAGTAGTACTAATCCAATGTTCAGCAACTAATGGATCAGTAGAACCGCTGAAAGAACGTGGATGCTGCCTCATGACGTATTCAACAGAATGTTTCTCCTTCCTTTGCTCATTTGGAAGTCCTGCATGATTCATAGCTTGAGAAAGTTGTGTTATCATGGCTATAAGATTTTTCATTCCAACTCCCATAATGTTTTGTTGCTCAGGGGGACAATCATTGCATTTCCCGTCGCATTCCGCATTAACATGGTTCCTTCGGGTTCCAGCCATTGACTAAAACCAAGAAGAATAGTGTGAGAAACACTAATTATAATAGGTAAACCACATAATGAAGAATTAAATATCACACCTAAGGTCTTATCCTAGGTTAGTCATGGCCATTTCTGAAACACTAAGATTGTGTTCTATGCTTAGACTTATCCTTAGGGTTCTTACTAAGGCTTTCACATCCTAGTTTCCAAAGGTTGACTATACCTTTCCTCTGATACCAAATATAACGACCCATGCTTTACATACATTTTTATTACTTCAGAATTGATGCACACTTATTACAACTTATAACAAAACCAAGAAAGGACAGTATAGGTATAGTGTCTTTAGAAACTGGGAAACATAAAAAACTGGTTCATAAAGCATCTACATTGCCTCCCATTTATTTCATCATATCTAGAGTCCATTTTTGGAATATTCTACTTAATAACCTTCTTCCCGACCTGGGGAAATAAAACATACAAAAGGGTGAGCTCAAATGCTCAGCAAGGGTAAACAAAAGAAATATCAATCACATCATAAACATAAGTACATAACTTTTGGAAATCGTATCCTACAAAAGAGATCATAATATCATAACATGGGATTAATCATAGAAGTGAAATGTAATCCCAATAATCATAACTTAAAACATGAAACTTTGTGGCATAAACACATAATCATATAAAATCATTTCTTATTAGTCATGACTCATTTCAAAGACTATCTTAGCGGACAAAGTCCATTTCTGAACCGAGTTCACTCCTCGTTTCAGTTCTGTTTCACTGAATCGGTTTAACCCACCGTTCCAGCCATGTCTATCTCATGAGATATAAAATCTTTACCCAATGCATTTGAGGGATATATAGGTCCCACCTATCTCATAATTATACCATTCATATGTGTGCCACAAAATCTTAAAACATACATCATTGCATAACCCATGTAATAAAAATGGGAATCATAAACATCGTGACATCATAAAACAATTCATATAAGATAAAGGAATTCATAAAAAATATTTCCATCACAACATAATCAAATCCATGTAATAATAGGGATACAAAAAAAACCCTTTATTATCTTAGATGGAAAATAATTTTGATAAAACACTTGAACTCCATTCTTGAGGAAAATATCCTTTCTACTTCAAAAAAACTTCTCATTTCTTAACATGTCATAAAATTATAACTAAAAGAATTTGATTAAAAATAAACTTGAAAACTTGTAATGTAAGCTTCTTGGAAATAATGTTTTAAAAATCCATTCATGTCGTATATTTTAAAAAAACATTCTTCCCGTTCTTTTGTTGGAAAAGTCAAAAAGTACCTCGTATGAAAAACGACAAAAGATTCCATTTATATGTTTTACTAAAAACTCACCTAAGGGTAAAATAGGATTTAAAAAATTGTAGGTGAATGGAAATAATATTACATATTGAGGAAACATGGATGTGGATGATAAAATACACCCCAGTAAATACTAATGTATAAACAACCTCAGATTAAAATGAGATTGTGATATTTCCCTTACCTTAGGTCCGTTTTTCTTCGTAAGTGTCCGAACCTCTTGTATAATGATTTAAATAATGTTATTGACTTATTCCATAATCATACTTACTTTTATGATATCATATATGGTCATATTCATAGCATCTTAGTAGTAATATTTCATTGCTACTTGTTATTTGGGTGTTTATAACTTTTTTTTCTTATTCGTGTTTTGTCGAATAAATTCTTATTATTATCATTAGGTTATAGATACCACATTTCCAGAATGGTATTAGTGTAATATATATCATATTCATTCATTCAATTCATTTATATAATCATTATGAAATGAAGATCATGTAGAATGATTCACATCACATCGTGGAGACGGTATTCCGTACGTACGCACGAGTGATGATATCGTTCCTATGATCGTGGAAATATATTGGAGTGTATGTATACTATTTCAGAATCAATATCACTTTATAATAGTAATATATAGTCATTATTTACACCATTATACCCATCCAAGTAGGGTGGTGGTGGAAAATAGATTACACCACGGCGTGGAGACGGTATTCCGTACGTACGCACGCGCGGTGATTTCATTTTCCGTAGGAGGGATAGATTGTTAAATAGGGTTGTTTCATACTTATAATAACATATCAGTATATTAGTGATACTTATGTTATTACTTCATAATGAAACAACTAAATAAGAAGAAGTTGAAGAAGAAAGAAATTGGAAAGGATCGGTAATGGATATTACCTCTTCTTTGAAGTGCTTCTTTGAGACCTTCTTTTAGGGCACTAAAATTGGTCTTTGAAGATGACCAGGACCTATAGGATTTCTCTAGGGAAGTGGAGAGGATAAAATTTTAGGGTTTGTCCGAGCATGAAGGCTCAAAGTGGTGTGAGGAAGAGAGGGAGGAGGTTCCCTTTTATAAGGGAGGAGAGGGGCACCTTTGGAATAAATAAAAATATTATTTTATTATAAAGTCAAGTTCAGTTTTAAATAGCTTCAAATTGATTTATTTCAAGGATAAGGTGGGGATGGGTCGAAATACTCTCATCCAATAGAATTTAGACAAGTTTATGTTCCTATTTTAACCTTATCTTGTAGATTTAACATTAAGTTAAATAATATTACTTTTACCGTGTCTTCTTGTGTTCTTATACTATAAGGTTAATAAACTTACTATATCAAGCCAAAAGAACCCCATGTTGTTTATTATTAATATATATAACCTTATATAAGTCATTTGGCCGACCCTTAGATTTTTAAGAATAAAATAACAATTAATAATATAATATGTGTTTTAAAAACTATTTTATGTCAATTTTGACACTATTTAGTAATTGATTTTTGTGAAAATCATACCAGAATGATAAGTTAGAAAAAGGTTAATTAAATAAATAATAACATGTCATATTAACCAATAAAATTAGTTTAATTCATAAAAAGTCTCAAATTATATTTTTTTGGGTATTTATAACATCAATTATGTCAATATTTCATTAATAATATAATTACTGCATCATCATTGTGTCATAAATAAATTAAATTATTTAATGTCTAAAAATTATAAATAAAATATCATTATGTAGGAAATATTTTTATCTTTCTAATGAATATTTATAGTCGAATTTATCTTATGTATAACCCCATTTAAAAATGATTTAGTTATTAAACATTGATTTTAACTATTTTAACCCTTCTTTAAATAAATTAATAATAAATGTTCGAATCTAATCCTAGTGGGCCTAAATGGTCATATTTTATTCCTAAGTTTGTTTTTGGACTAATTACACTTGTCCAATAGAATTAGGACACGTGTTAGGGTAATAATAATATCATTTCTACCCTTAATTACCCTATTTACTTATAACCGTGGTAAAAAAAAGTAAAAAATTACTATTCACCAAAAAATTATTTTCATCTCATTGAAGAAAATTTTACTTACTGACATCAACCGTGTCTCTCAGATTTTCGAAATTCCACTCACAAAAGCGGTAAAATTATGTTTTAAGAAAAATTCAGTTTTTTAATTACCACTTAATGGTTTCACTATTCATCAAAAATTTAAAGTTTTCAGAAAAATACCAAATTTTCACTCTAGGCTAATTTCAATATTCCGAATCCAAAAATGAAGTCCATTTTGAAAAATAAAATTTATAAAATTTCAAAAAGTGGTTATTACTATTCATAACGGCTAGTTTTAATAATATTTTAATAGTATATCGTTGTTTAGTGAAACTCGTTATTGCGTATGACGCAAGCTATCGAGGAAACTCGCGATTTCGTGTAAAGCAAGCCAAGAAAGTGTTGTGTGTTGAAAAAGATTCCTTTGATGATTTATATAACATAAAAGTCTCGGGTGTTACAGAAATGTTATATTATTAAAACATGAAATGATGTAATATTTTGTTTTCAATTGTTTTTGTTTTATTAAAAAAGGATATTGAGTAGATGTGTCTACTTGAAATATTCATGATGTTATGTATATGTTATGACCTAATTCTCTACTGCTCTAAACATGAATGGATCCTCGATGTGAATTAAATTCAAATTATCAATTTAACATTATATTCAATGATGATTAAGGATGGGGAATTATATTTGGAATCCGTGGTCAGATTATATATAATTAGTGGTGTGGGTGTTATTTAACAATAAATGACATAGCCATAATGGATAGCATATTAAAAAGAGTCAAAGTAATTTTGATAAATTGGATGAGCTTATGATAACATTAATACATATATCATAGTGTTTACCCTCCTCATAAGATATTATATGATGATTTTACTGATATAATGACACAGTCCTTTTTGGTTTTAATAAATGAATGGCTCTAGATGGAAACAAAGTAAAAATGGAAGAGAAGGAAACTTTGTTCATTTTCTCTATATGAAACCGAATTAAATGGGAGAAACAATGAGAACTCATGTGGTTATTCTTAAAAAACCATCTATTGTCATGATTGACAACATAAACCTTTGTGATTCTTCTAAGGAATCATATATGGGAAAAATTAATCCCTATGGATGTTTAGATAATAATCATAATGGTATGTATATTAAAAAAACCATTTTTTCAATGTTTTTGAATGAAACACCCATGAAAATGTTTCAATGGGACGATAAGATGTTATTGATGTGGTAATGATGATCATAAAGTAAAAACCCACCATGGTAAAATGAAGCATTCAGTTGTATCCAGGAAAGGGAAAGAAGTTATTTACTATGGATCAATTGAATGTTTTAAATGTGGTCTGTATGGTCATTAAATAAGTTTTACTATGAAGAAGGTTAAGGAATAGGATCATCATGAGCATTAAAATATATGTTTACCACTTTTTAATCACATTCCAATTAAGGATTAGAAAATTGGTTATGATCTATGAATGGTATGGAATATTTCATTGCTGATGTTTGTATATTATTGAATTTTAGGATGTAATTTATTATGGTGTTTATATGGAAGAAGTATTACGGAATTAGTTGAGAAATATGGTTATGGGATCATGAATATTGTTGGATTATTATGATTTTTAAATTTTTGTAATTCGAGGCTAATGTTAGATATATGTAAGATGAAATTCTTTAATGTATTAACGCCCTATTGTGGATGGGATAATATTGGAAAAAAATTCCTTTATTTTATAACCCTGATGTTTATTATTTTAAAATCATATTTGAGGAATAATTATATTTTCTATTGTGGAAATAGTTATATAGAACCATTTTGGTTTTTATAATCCTTCAATTTGAGGCAATTAAGGTTATAACATTTTGTGGTGAAAAGTGCAAGGTATGATATAACCATTTAGAATAAAATATTTTCTGGTTATTTTTAAGGATGTTATCTAATTTTTGGTAATTTTATAAAATTATATAATTTTTGGAAAATGATAACTTGCAGACCGTGCGGAAACCAATCACGTCAGGCCAAGCTATAGTAATCGAACCCATAACCAAAGTGTTACTGGATTTATCATCCACCACTAGCCTACATGAAGTCCCTAGTGATCATCACTTATTATTTTTAGTTAAATTCTTTTATATATCAATAATATGATGATTTTGTAAATTATGTTTTATCAAATGGATATATTTTTTACTGGAAAATGATTTTTTGATTAATTGATAAATATTATTTTAAAAGACGTTCTATATTTTGGGAACACTATATGTGTAAAGAAAATTGAATAATATTGGATTTCATTTGATTATTAATGGTGGAATTTTATTTTTAAAGAATATATTTTTTTTATTGTGGAACTATTGTAATTCGGGTTATTTATGTAAATTATTAACCTATATAGGAGAATATATGATTAGGATAATTAATTTTTGAATGAGACTTTATGAGTAGCTGGTGTTATTTATACATATATTTTATTAATTTTTGTGGATGACTATGTGATGAAATTATTCTGAATTTTGGGTTTCAAACATTGTTTTTAAGGTTTTGAAAAATTGGAAGGAAAATTGTTTATTGAATGGTGTTTGTTGAACATTGGTAATTATTTGTTGATTTTTAGAGATTAAGAGTACTATTTCTTTCTATAATTGATTATCCTTTTGGGGATTATCTAATCATGTACTATACATTTGGTATTGTTTAATTTTTCAAGACATGATGAATACAGAGTTAATCTTTTTAGGATTATGTTATTTTTTTAGAAGTTGAATCTAGCGCTTTAGGTGTGACCAAGTCATCTTGAATTCTCATCATTTGGAGAAAAGATGAGTTTTTAATACAAATTTATTAAGGATGAATCACTAAATCACAAGTATGTATGTTTAATTAAGATATTAGTATAGGTAGTAATAAAATTTTCAAATATATAAAAATGATATTGAAGCAAAAATGTCATACGCTATCTTTTTTAAATAGACTTTTACCCAACCAATTTTTTTTGGTATTATGGATGTTAACATTCAATGATTTATTTCTCTATCACTTTCTATTAGTCTATGAGAGTTATTTTTTCTTTCATAATGATTCTTTCCTACATGGAATCCTATTATATGTTATCTCAGATGACTATTGTACTTATATTTCATTCTTCTAAAGCGATAGTTTTACTAACTCATTTTTACGATGTGGGATTTTCATGAAGTTTCTCACCCGAATTTTAAAATTGCAAGGACACAATTTTCAAAATGGTTAAATGTTGTAATGACCCATATATTTATAAAAAAATAATTTTTCATATTTATTAATTTTTATAAATAACTTATTGATTTTAAATAGGACACTTTTTCTAATATCATACTCAACACGCAGCAACATGTTTCTTTTAAATCACCCATTGCACATTCAATTGAGTTATAAAGAAAATTAAAAAAATAATATTATAATCATTTTAAATTAAAGTTAGCACCTAGACGTTGTATTAGCGATAATGAAAAAAACTAACAAAAATATGATAATACATATTTTTAAAATGATTAACATTTATCAAATAAATTTTAGAGGCTTAAAATGAGAATGATTCCAATTTATCATGAAATACTCTAATATTATTAAAAGGGTGGATTACTGCCTTTTTATGTATAATCCTTTTTAAATATATATTTTTTCAATCTTATATGTTAAATTTAACAAAAAAATATATTCATTAGAATAATAACATCAAAATTTACTTTGGATGAAATTCTGTTAATTTTCTGATTAAAATCATATTTTTACGATTACTAAAAAATACTACTTTTTTATTCAAAACATCCTTTTAATATATTTTTTTTATTAAGATTATTATTATAATTAATTTTAACGTGTAATTGGATTAATTTTTTTATCATTTAATTTAATGATGGGAACTGTATATAATTTTAAATTTATGATGTAATAAACACATTTTAATCTGTTAAACGACATTACTTCATTAAAACCTAATCTTTGGTTTTGACAATAAGAATGAATTTTAAATTAATTTCAGCCAATTTTTTGTTTTTAATTTTGAATAATGGATTCCATATTTTGAATCAGGAGGTCCAAATTTTGTAAATAGATACCTTTTAATTGTAGATATTATAAATAGTAACTTTTGTAATTATTTTATTAACATGGTTAAAGGGTAAATCTTGTAATTATCGGTAAAAAGTAATATTATAAAAATATTAAACTACCCTAATAGATTTCCTAATCCTATAGGATGAGATGTTTCTAGCCATGGGAATCATGGGGTCATTTATCACCCCATGGAGCCACATTGAAGTGAAAATGAAATTTTAAAAGAATTATTTAAAAGTAAAGAAAAATGTAACATAAACATGTATCATTTAGTATACCAATTTTTATATGGGATTATATAATTGAGATTTTAGACTATAAATTGTCCTTATAAATATAAAAAATTTCATAAAACATTGTTTTTTATATATTTTTTAGACATCAAATATATAAATTTGTTTTTCACACAATGATGATGTAGTGGTTTCCTTATTAATGAATGATTTAAATAAATAAGATTATAAATATTAAAATATATATCATATGATATTATGCAGGAATTATAATATACATATGACACGTTCATTATATACATATATTGTATAAATTATGACATTAATGAACTTATGTAAAATATATATCACATGATATTATACAGGAATTATAATACACATATGTATCTTTTTGTTTTCATTTCTTTAATATGACCAATAAATGATAGTATCATGCATACATACGTAGGGATTACCATTTCCATGAACGGTGAATTTAATTTGTTATCTCCAAATGTTATTCACTATTATAAATATATATAATTCATATATATGATATTAAAATCATGAAAACTGTTCTTCATATAATGTCCATTTTAAGAGATGGACAATTTTTATTTATTAAGATATTATTTTCAACACAAGTACCCAATATTGACAAAACGACTGATATTAACATAAATAATTATTTAATTTTTATAACATGTTAATAATTGATATAAAATTAATAATAAAATTAAAAAAGGTTCTTGATAAAGTAAAAATTGGCTTATCTTTTATGTTAAGGAAGAACAAGGAATATATATGATTAATTGTTATCAAGGTAATGTAGTTCATCTCAATATCCTTTCATAGAGTTATATCTTTTTGTCCTGAAAATGTTTTTCCCTATAATTTGTATATACAACCCATTTAACTCATTATACCAAGAATTAGTATATCTTACTGAAATTTTATGTTCAATTTTATTTTATTCTGCAATTTTTTTATTCAATTTTTTCTAAAGTGGTAAGGGACTTTGTCTCAATATCCTTTCTTTGAGGCATATTTTTATAATAAAAAACTCTTTATTTTATACCGTGTATAATAAACTCATTTGAATTTTATTTTCATTAATGGGAACCTTTTTTCTACGATTACTAAACGAAAAAAGGAATTTCTTTAATGTATGTAGTGACATTGACCTTTTCACCGTACCGAGTATTATTTTATATAAGGATTAATTAAAAAGATATAATGTTTGTAAAAGTCAAATGAATACCATATACCCTTTTTAGATAAATTATAATGGAAAATGGTTTTTGAAATGGATGGAGAATTTCAATATCTTAAAATGATTTCTTAATATTTCAATTGAAATATTATAAGTGATATGTTGATATTTGCTACATTTTATG
Source organism: Viscum album (assembly GCA_963277665.1). Lineage (NCBI taxonomy): Eukaryota > Viridiplantae > Streptophyta > Magnoliopsida > Santalales > Viscaceae > Viscum > Viscum album. The sequence continues at coordinate 287,227,898 of OY728134.1, forward strand.
TGTTATGAATATATAATGGTACATAGAAATTTGACTAGTGGTTACATGATAAACCAATGAAGGGTGGTTAAATGATAATCCTAATAATGGGTGCTTCAATGTAAACCAAGGATGGTTGGTTAGGTTATAACCTTCAATGCATTGGGTATGGAAGTCGGTCATATGGATATTCCATTTAGTGATATGTGTGGAAGTCGACCTTATGGTTATTCCTTTTAAGTATATTTATGTCCCATGTTTCCATTATATGTTATATTATGATTTTTTCAGGATTGTAATAATATTTTTGTTACATAAAGGAAATGTAATGAGCTAATATTTAGTGAAGTGTTTTTTTCAACTTCTTAAAGGTGAATAGTATAACATTATGATAAAGTTTTCATAGATTACATGTTTTCTCAAAACTAAAATTTTTCCATAATTATATATCCCTTAAAAAGATTTTTATGCGTATAAAATGTATTGAAATCTTTTATACATATTATAATGAAGAATATAGTCAGGGATGGGATCAAAGAAAAGTTATACTATTAAAACATGAAACAATGTCAAATTTTTTTAATGTGTTTTTGTTTTATGAAAAATAGGATTGTGGGTAGAAGATTATAATTGTAATATTCATGATCATATGTATATGTTATGACCAAATTATCTAAACCTATAAACCAGAAAATATCCTTGATGTGAATTAAAGTAAAATTATCAACTTTTCTCTAGATTAAGTAATGTTTAAGACTATGGCCTTATAAAAAACTAATCATATTACATATCCAATACTTATAAATCAATTGAAAAAATATTTACATTACTAAAAAAAGAAAATGATATAAATTTGTAAAGTATATGGTGTTACTTTGGTTTGAAAGATGAATGATAACTCTATAGGGTTTTGGTTTTCCATCATGAAGAGATTAGTAAACAGAATGTAGAATGACATTGATATGTGCTCCAAATGAAATCAAAAAATCCTTGAATTACTATTACACTATGTTACAAGGAATGGTCAATATTCTAATCTCTTAAAATATTACAAGGATGTTGAATCATGGATGAAACATTCCTCCCTATGTAGAATTTTTACCCCCATTGAATTTCATCTTTTGGGTACACATCTCTTTCAATAATGTTGCATACATTGGATTTTGATTAATATAATCGAGAAAATGATTATTTTCTTGAACATTATTAAAACCTCCCAAAAACTCAGTATCTAAATCATGTTTTATAATTTACATCATTATTGTCCCACTTCTAGGAAAATTCAGTGGTGTTTTGAATTTTTATGGTAAAATATAAGACCTAATTTTATAAACACAGAGAAAAAACATTATCTTCCAATCCCTCTAGTTCTTCCAAAAAATAATTTATTCTCCATATTTTTTTCCATTCATTTATTATTTTTATTTATGGAATTTTCATTAGTTCGGTGATTCTCAATAACAACGTCAATAATTAGTTTAAGTATATAATTTTTGGGGTTATTCAATATTTTTCCACTACTAAGTTGTTTTACACTCATATTTTCCATCACATTATCATTTGGATTAACATGGGGATTATATGAGTTGGTTCCCTAGAACGATATTCTATGTAAACTATGGTAAACTTGTATTTATGGTTTTTAATATTAATACATTACTTATCAAATCATGATTGTTCTTCGGGTGACATAGAATTTGATAATTTCCCAAGATTAGTTGTCACACTAAAGGTCATATAAGTTCCCATCTATGATGAGAACCCATAAGTGATATGACAATATAAATGAAAAAATGTTATATGGTTGGATAATATCATGGAAGGGGGAAATGGGGTACACTATCATGGGTGGAGACTCATCGGACTTTAATACACCTTCTCATGGTGCACACCTTTGGTAATATCTAGTACGATGTTATGATAATGGGATCGAATAATAAGAAATCCACATCCATACGTGTCATTGGATATTCCTATCCATGTATGTGTGTAATGGAATTATAAATTAATATTATTATTGATGATTATTATGTATCATTTACATTGATATATTTATTATAACTGTGATGAGATATGTTCATAGAGAGTTCAGATATGTTGGGTGTGTCACAAGTAATATTGAATTAATGAATAATGATAGAAAGTGTTTATCCATTATTTTAATTAAAAGAAGTAATTATCCTAGTACCTTTGATGGAAATTATATAGCATGAACAAATCCATGGCCATTGTGTTTCCTGGGTAAGTACTACTAATTGAATATCAAAGAACGAGATATAAAGCATATTGGTTGATGAAATTATCATGCAAGTATCCTAAGTGAATATATTGTGATAATGTGATTATATTACATTGTAAATGTTCATATTATATGAAATTTTTTGGGTCATTAATATATTTATCTATGGGTGCCTTGTCGTGTTTCTCAATACTATCCTTGTACAATTTGCAGGTTCACCTAATTCCACTATAAAAGATCCCAAGAGGGTTACACACGAAATGTATCAAGAATCATAGATAATTAATTTTTTATTTAAAAATATTAATAAATATTACTATTAGTTGTGGTTTAACCATCAATAATATATGACTAATCGCATTTATTTCAAATATTTTAATTCAATATAATATATTGTTGTTGGAATAATTATTTATCTATGAATAATGCAGATATATATATTTATAAAATATTATCATAATTAATGGAGTGATAAATACTAAGGAGGATTGAAAAAATCTGTTAGGGGTCCGTTGAAAAATAATAATAAATAGAATATTTCATTAAATACTATTTTATTATAACGATAATTCTATGAATAATTAATGAAAATAATATAATTTTAGTTATTATTTGACATTATGGATTCACTAGGATTAATAATATAAATAAAGGAACTTGTGGTAATTATTTATTAGAACCTATTGAATTAAATTACGTGTAATATTATTATACTCTCATTTATTCAAGGGAAAGCTAATGTTATCCATTAGTTGTTGTGTACAAATTTTTTGAGAAATACTCTCGACACTACATTGTTCCTTCTTCTCCCAGAAAAATCCTTTGAATGAGATTTTTCCTACTATAATGAATCAAAGAGACTTCATTATAATTTGATCTCAAGGATATAGAGGCAAGATGACCCATGTGTTTGGATCTATCATGAAATCTCTTAGAGGCTCCTTCGGTGACATCTAGAGATTCACGAAGCACATGCGGATCAACTATAATGTCACTGTTCAGGGTACCTCTCAATGGTGCTCCATATCCCATTGGTCACATGGCCACAAGTGCAATTTCCCGATTTCTATAGAACAAGATCCATACCTGAAAAGAAGAATCAGATTATTACAAACCTCTACTATTAAAGAAAATCATCACCAAATTTCCATAACAAGGTGGAGATGAAGAAGAATCCTCAAACAGCTCCGGCCACTATTATCGCACATCGTCATGCCTCTCCCATGTCTCATATTTTACTTGTCTGTGCTGCCACAACATCCATACTAGAGGAACCGACCGACCACGAAGAACAATTGCATTGTGATCAATAATTTGGAGAGGATACTCCTCAAATGATTAGTCCACCTCCAACCCAACCTCATATGGTTAAAAAAAGATACGAGTCCAAGAAGTAACATCGTAGTTAAGAAATGTGGAAGAAATAATGCATATCTCGTTACCTCTACGATAACTGCAAATGATAGGAAACTGGCCCAAAACATTCCAAAACCTCAAACAGCCCAATGTATCTCATTTAATGCATACCCTATCTCATATTACTCTTGTGTCCCATCCTTTATGTGACACATTAGAAAACCTGATCCCCGACCTTGAACTCCTGATGTCGTCTTTTTCGATTATCATAATACATCTGTCATGGTTATGCAGTAGGAAATGCCTATGGTATACCATGTATCCCAGATTTTTGAGGTTCTTGGGGGAAGCACTTCCCTCCGGTATAGTTTCTATACAATAATAGTTTTCATGAAACTATTCATTTGTCACATTATGAGGCATTGTACCATAGGCCATACTGATCACCGAATGTTAGATGGAGGGAAGGGAGTCAGCAATGTTGGGATCTCGTCTTGTCTCAGAGACTACAGAGTATGTGGAGTTGATTCATTAGAGGATGGCTACTGTACATTCATGGAAGAAGTCTTACATTGATCAACATAGACGACCTCTAGAGTTCAATGTCATGGATCTGGTTTTCCTACGTGCCACACCATGTTTGTGACACATGAGGATTATAAGATAGGGTAATCATTCACCAAGATACATTGGGCCATTTGAGGTTTTGGAGAGAGTCGGGCTGATTTCCAATCAGTTGCAGTTACCTCAGAGGTATCAGGCTATGAATGACATCATTAATGTTTCTCATCTACGACGTTACTTCTCAAACTCATCACATGTTTTCAAACCCAAGGAGGTTTAGTTGGATGAGGAAGATTTATTCGATGATAATCTAATCCAGATTTTTGATCACAACATGAAGGATCTATGTGGCCAATCTACTCCATTGGTACGGGTGTTTTGGCTGCACGAGAGAAGATTGGATGAGTCATTGGAGTGGGAGGAAAATTTGTGATTATAGTGGCCAATTTTATTTGAGGATTATTCTTTATCACCACCTTGTTTTGGAAAATCATGTTCTAATTTCTCTAATGTGGGATGTTTATAAGAACCCAAAACTACTTTTCACATATGGATGTTGTTCTTTGGCATTTTCGGAAATGCACTTTAGGCCAGGTGACCAAACAGGTGCCTCCCAATGGTGCCCCATACTAGGTTTGTAACAAAGACTAAATCCCATATACCCGAATGATATAGAACAAGATCCATACCAGAAAAGAATATCTGGTTACATAAAAACATTCCCACATAATGAAATTCCTACCGAAATTTCCCTAACAAGGTGGCAATGAAGAAGAATCCATTAACTCCTCCGGCCACTTTGATCACACATCGGCCTCCCTCTCCAATTTGTCATCTTGTACTCGCTCTTTCTACCACAAAGCCCATTCTAGTGGAATAGACTGGCCACAGAGGAGCTTCCCACTATGATCAATAATCTAGATAGGATGCTCCTCCATTGATACGACCACCTCCAAGTCAGACTCCTCAGGAAAAAAAGACAAAGTTCTGAGAAGGAACACGAAATTAGAGAAATTTGGAATACGTTGTTCATAGCCTGGTACCTCTGAGATAACTTCAAACGATTGGAAACCATCCTAATTCTCTCCAAAACATCATATGACCCAATGTTACATGGTGAATGCTTACCCTATACCATATTCATTCAAAATCCCAACCATTGTGGGACACATAGGAAAACATGATCCCTGACTTCAAACTCTAGAGGTCATCTCTATCGACCAGCATAAGGATTCATCCATTATTGTGCAGTAGATAGCCTCTTCTGAATCACATCCACCTAATATGTGGTCTCCTGTACAAGACATTGTACCAGATTAGCTACCTCTTCTACCTCCACCAAATAGTTGGGTTATCAGCGTGGCCTCATAAGAATCCATCTGAATAGTTTCATGAAAAAAAAATTGTATGGAAACTCTACTAGAGGTTTCTGGTTCTCCCAATAAACTAAAAATATAGGATTCTTTCTCGAAGAATGTCCTCTAACACCTAAATAGCGCACTCAGACTGGCCATATGTCCTGGGATGGTAAGTTATACTCATAAGTACATATGCATCTAAATCCCTATATAGTCCTTACAAGACAAGAGAAGTAATTTTGGAATCCCTATCTGAAACAATGGAGTGTCTAACCCCATGTAAACATATAATCTCTTAGACATTCAACATTCTCATCTCATCAATACTAAAGTCTCCTTGATCAGTAAAAAGTGTGCATCCTTTTTGGTTCTATCAATTAAAACCCAACTTGCATAATTCCTTCAAGGTGACAATGGAAAACCTGTCACGAATCCCTTCATGACATCATTCAACTTCAACATAGGAATGGGAAACTTCTTTAAAAGACCTACATGTTGCGGATTATTTTCATTAACCTACTGACTAGTGGAACACCTCATCACAAAACCAACAACAACTCTCTTCATAGATGGAAACTAATACTAACTTTGTAGATCTCGATACATTTTAGTGACACCAGGATGAACGGGCCAAATTGATGAGTGAACATCCAACATCATATCTGAACATATGCCTACTGACACCCATACACGACAATGAAAAGGAAAGATCTCATCTTCTCCAACAGTCCATCTAGGAAGAGGGTTCTCTCTTGATACACTCTCACATAGGACTAGTCATTCAGAATCTGATCTCTTCCTCATTATCACTTGATAAAGCAGGGTAGAGGTAAAAACTAAAAAATAATTAAATGTTTGTCCCTCTCTGTTTTCAACCTCCAAATGCATCTCCAAGAATAGATCCATAGGATTCCACTCACCTTTGTCCACCAGAACTTGCTGTATTTGTGTCATCGTTCTGAATGCATTATCCAGTATGTTGCCTTTCCAAGGGTTGTAGGAAATCTGGATGTCAAAAAAGTGAAGGTACTCAACCCATTGTCTCTATCTCAAATTCAGGTCTCGATGAGTGAAGATAAACGGGAGACTTTTGTGGTCAGTGAAAAAGCAAAAAATAATCTACGATAAAATAATGCCTTCAACAACATAAGGCATGAACAACTACAAAAAACTTAAGATTGTGAGTTGGATAATTTCTCACATGTGTCCTCAACTGTCGGGACCCGTACGCAACAGCTCCTTCCCCCAACATAAGCAATACTCCCAGCCCGATACATGATGCGTCACAGTAAATAGTATAAATAATTTTTTTGGCTCTGAAACAACATTAATCAGTGTTGAAGTAAAACTTCATTTCCTCTCATGGAAGGATGAATCGTTGCAATATTTCCCCATGTACTTCACACCATTATTAGTCAGGCCCGTAAGTGGTGTTGTGAAGTGTGAAACGTCTTGTATAAAATGTATGTTATAACTAGATGGAACGAGAAAACTCTTTACCTAACCAACGTTCATAAGCTGCTCTTAGGAAACTACAACTATCACATTATATGGGTCTATTAACAATCTAGTATCTGAGATAACATGACCCATGAAGTAATTATAGTCCATCTATAGGTGGCATTTTGAGATCATAGAATATAAATGATGCTCTCCCTCTGTACTCAAACTGATCTCAATATGGGTAGAATAGTCATGTCAAGTTTGTGAGTACAAAAAGATATCATCCATGAAAACAACCCCAATAGAGTCCAAGTGTGTATGGAAGACTCAGTTCATTAGTTCCATAAAAACTGTTGGTGCATTTTTGAGGTCGAACTGCATAACAAAAAACACGTACAAAACATACCTACTCCAAATGGATGTAAGAGGTATATGTAATAGACTAATGCACAAATGATGATAATAGGACCTCAAGTAAATCTTCATGAAAACTAGGGCTCTACAATGATGATGAAAGATATCATAAATCCTCAAAAAAGGGATATCGATTCTTGACTGTCAACTAGTTTAGATTCTGATGTTCAACACAAAGTCTAAGGGTACCATCCTCCTTCTCTATAAATAGTACATCTGAACCCCAAGGAGAGGTTCTAGGTCGGATGAAACCATTTTCCTGTAACTCCTAAAACTGTTTATTAATACCGTGTACCTTCGGGTTATCCATCCTATAAGGAGGAATAAACACTAGTGCCGCTCTTGGAATAATATCAATTTAAATGTCTACATATATATATATATATGGTTGTAAACCTGATAAATCATCTATAAATACATCATTTTAATGATCCACCACTAAGGGAATGTTCATCTATGGAGTCCCCTAGTCATCCAGGTATATACCGTCAATCTGGGCTATAAATACTCCCAACACATAATTCTCGGATCCCGCTCTTCTCACCTATACATCCAATTCACCCTTATGTAGAATCGAACCATCCTATGGTGATGTGAAGCTGAACCTATGAAAATAGTACTCAATAATAGCATTGTAGGAAACAAAAAATTCCATTCGTAAAATGACCTCATAGCATGTCATCTATAAATCATAGAGGTCCCATAAGATGAGACACCCACCAACCTAAAGAGAGAACTCCTTGCACAAACGTACAATAGTAGTTCTAGTCCTTAACAGAGTGTATAGTGTCAGGATATCCGAAAATGTAATGATGAAAAGACAAATTCTCTCCACAATAATAAGAGATATGAATTTATGGGAAGCCACTGTATTGAAAAGTGATGAATCTAGACTGAGGCAACTAGAATCGTACCTCTAACTGTATAGGGTATGGGGTCCTTCTCATGCTTAGTCTGCTCTACTGAAAATGTTTGACATGTACTGTAACCCTATGACACTACCTAGCCACATTATACTGATCCACCCTGCAACTGCTGGGAACCTATAGGCTGATTCCCACAGCCACGACCACCTCCTCAGCCCGTAGGGCCTGACAAACTCCAATTACAAGACAGATGAGAAACTAGTTGTCCAGCTTCTAAATGTGGAGTCATAGAAAACACCCTCTCACCACCTACTGGTGAAAAAAACTGACTAAACTAGTGAAGATGACCAATCTCACCACAGGACCAGCACTCAAATGGGTCTCTTAATGTGGCTGTGTATGCCTTCTCTTCCCACACAAGTAGCATACCACCTGCCTACCTGATGGTGTATCTCTCCTACTCGTGTCTCCGTGCGTAGACTCCCTAATGAAATTCCTAATATCAGTCATAGATGTTCCAAATCAAGATGTCGAACCTTCCTTGCTCACAGCACTAGAATCCCTCAGGTTGCGCTCCATGATCAGTGCATAGATTACTATGGAAGGTATGGTCATCAACCTAATGTTCATTGGAGATCAGATGTCATTTCTATGGCCATCCTCAAAAATCCTCTCTAAGGATTACTCATCACCAGATAGAATGGTTGTGAATCATTGCATCTCAATGAGGTGAGAATAATAATCCATGACGGAGACTGTACCTTGCTCCGAAATCATGAACTCTCAGGCTCGATCGACCCTCAATTTATATGGGTAAAGTTTGTTAGAGAAGGTCCACTGGAACTTATCCCAATCTATTTCTTGTTGGCATCACACGTATAGGATATCATCCCACTTTGTCCTAGAAGGTCACGTAGCATTGATATATAGAGAATCACCCTCCACTCTAGAGGTGTCTCCAGATGCTTGAAGATAGGTAGCAAGGACTCTATCTATGACTCTTTAGCCTCATGTCCTCTATCCCTTGAGAATGTGGGTGGATGCTGCTGTTGAAAACCCAATGTCAATTCTTCCATAGACAGGGAAGGAGGTGGTGCTCCCTCAAAAGAATGCATAAAACTCATGATTCCCTCTTGGAAATGTGAATTGGCACCTATATTCATGATCACTACTGGTGCCAAGATGGGAACAATGTGAGGGTCCACTGGTAGTCATTAATCTACACTGTCAGGTTTTTGATCACATCCCTATATCTGGCGTACAACCGGAGGATGTCTTGATGGCACGACTCTGCAAGGTAATGTGTAAACCATAGTTCATGATTATCAAGGCTTGAAACATACAAGTGAAAAAGGAATTGCAGAAATAAAGCATTAAAGATATTTAAAACATGGATACACAGCATGCATGACCTATACATTTCATGTCCCCTTATGATTTCACATGGGCGTGCACTTCTGCCAACCATTGTCATGTAGCACCCCCATACACACTACATGTTCCTTCCAAGGACATGACGTGTACTTGAATCATCATTACCTGCATGAGTTCCCTTAAAAAACTTCACCAAATGATTATCTTAGAACCATACTACATGGCATGTTTTTTCCAGACATGGTGTGTACTAGAAGGAATCCACCAACCCATGTTGTTAGTCACACATCAGGTTACATGGTCGACTCCACACAACGTGTTCAAGATGGACACGATGTGTACTAGATAATTTTCATCCACTAGTTTCAACAGTCATACGACCATAAACATGGTGTCTACAATATGACGTGTACTTCCGGAACACAGTGTGTTCCACCCAATATTTCCCAACACCATGTCTCTTCCCACTCAGTCAGTCACATAGTTCAAGACTATACATTGTGTACATACAGTACGAAATGTTTACATAATAAAAATATTTCCTTCAGGATAAAAAGTATACAAGGCGTGTTTTTATCAATACAGACCATGTATCTAGGGTTTTTTTAAACAGTATGCCTCGGAAACTAATCTGGAAACACATAAAAACAATAAAACGAACATTAATGTGCCAGATTCCAATCCATGGGGGAATATAATCCCCGGTAATCAAATCATGGAATCTTATTCCTGTATATAATAAGTAGTAGTAGTGTTCAATCACATAATCCTCAAATATTTGATCTATGAGTTCCCATAACACCTCAAGGACCAAAGTTTGGAATTTATTGAAAAGAAACATTACACATTATTAATACCCTATCAAATAGAAGGTAATATATTAAGGAATATATCACAACATCATGCATATTAATAATAACATCAATCACGACAACATGAATTCAGGAAAGAACCCTAAATTTCATGATAATAATGCATGAAACCTGATCTCTTTTTAGTACCTATATGATGTATGAGATTTCATACCCTCATCTCATCAGGTTGAAATAGAAATAGATCTTCAATAATATCATCAATAACATCCAAAAACATGTGAATCAAACAATAGTGAAATAAAATCAACTCTAATAATTTCAAAACCCGAAAAATTTCAATAATTTAGGTAAATTTGAATTTCCTTATACAAGGGTTAGCTACTACCATGAATAGGTTATTACCAACTACTTTGTCCATTTTATCCCCATATACATGTTTCAAACAATAATTCATGAAGAAAACAATTTCTTCTTATACCACATTGTAACATATCGGTTCTGGGTTCTAACCAAAGGTTCCTCGTACCCGGTTGGTCACATGGCCCCAAGCGCATTTCCCTAAATGCAAGAGAACAAGATGCATATATATATAAAGATGATATGGGTTCTTACATCACCACTATAATAGATACACCCTTGATCTATACTACACAATGGATAAGCAGTGTAGTTATATGGTTGAACACATCTATAAATAAAGAATCACCATGGTGGTAATTATTCAGTTAAATTAAATTAATTATAAAAAATATATATTGATATTTTATATGTGTTATGCGGGAAATATTTTGTTGTCTATTTTCTGTGATCTAACCTATGGATAACTTCCTTCATACTCGTATTGATCCTAGATTAATGATTTATTATGGAAAGAATTAAATTTGGATGTCAAACCAACTACACTTCCTTTGTGCCTAGAACCTAAAATATGTATCAAATGTGAAATATTATTTTCTACAATTACTTAAATAATACTTTGATGATATACACATTAATAATTTCATTCTTCAATTCCTGTTTTTATGGTTCTTGTAACCTGAATTTTGAGATATGTTGTTTCTCTATAAATTGTCACATATCTACCAAAAAAGAAAATAACATTATGAATACAATTATAATAATGGATTATATTAAGAGGCACTGGGATTTCATTATTTGTAACAAGAGAGTGCACACTGTGTATTTGATGTTACATTTCATGTAATCTTTCGTACACATAATCTATTCCGAATTACAAACTATGTAGATGGGTTTAGCACATCTGATGTAATACACAATTTACTCAACCATTGTTCATTTATTAGATGTCATTTAGTTAACTCTTACAATGTGCTTTTACCATGATTCATAGGCACATATTTACCATATTACATGTCATGTGGACCATTGGACCTGACGTCTAGTCCCATTCGGGTCAGGGTAAAATTGATTATCCCATTCATGGATCAGCTGACTAGGAAACGTGTTACCTGGATATAACATGTCATTTGGCCCCCTAGACATGCCATTCACTCTATGATTTTTGAATTCTTTTTCACACACTGAGTCCCTAAGCATTTGCATTGGATAAGACTGTGAAGGTATTAGAGATCATGTTGTTTGAACTACACGTCTTGTACTTTACAAAACTACACAAAATTAAAATATTAATATTTTTGTAATGTCAAGAATAACATATCATGTTTAAATCATATACTAGGTTTTACTCATGGAATTGAATCCTAAAACGTAGATGAAAAATAAATTGATTTTTGTAATCGTATGTGAAGTACATGTTAAGATAGTGTTAATTAAATCTTGTATGTCTTATGGAATACGATTAAAATAGTATAAGAATATATTATATGTTGGGTAGATTTAGACAAGTATTTTCCACGTTACCTTAAAGGTACATTTATTTACAAGGGTAAATTTATATGAAATTATTTTGTTTAAAATTTTTTGGATGAGAATATCATGGAAATTCATAATATTATTATGATAGAAAGGATTTATTCATTAAATAAACTAATTACTAAATTTATGCATTATATAACATATAATAATTATTAATGAATGTAATTCTAGTTTTATTACATGAATAATTCATTTCATGTATGTGGATGACCATGATCTAGAAAAAAAAATTATGTTATTTGTTTCCTTTTAATTTATTTGTTAAATTAAAATCATTTTCATATTTTCTATCTACTCATTAATATATTGGCCCTGTCTGCCCATGGGTTCTTTAATGTAAAACTCCTTTTACTGCTCACATTAGTGTGAGTTAGAAGATTATATAATGGATGGTTCTCCCAAGCTAGTGGGTTTGGATCATGTTAGGAGCTTAGGTCAAACCAATCCAAAGAGATATAAATTTGGAAATTTGGAATGTTGTACAAACAAAATTTAAAAGTTTCAAGGAGTTTCTCCCATAAGTCAGGGTTAGTATATTGGGTGATAGATTAAATTACTATTAGAAAATCTTCTGATCATACACATAATTTTATTTCGGTCAGTTTCATGGTTAATCCTTATGGATGTTTTTTCGGGATCATATAATTAATTAATTAACAATAATATAAGAAAAAAATCAAAGAAAATGGAATATCCATAGTTATTTTCAAGACATGGTAAATCACTATATATCTATCATTTCATTAAAATGCATGTGAATAGATAATAAGAGGAAATTTAAGAATAATAGATATTTTCCCCAATAAAATATTATATCATTATAGCCTTCCATTACTTCAGTTATAATCAAACTGATAGATCAATGTTCTTCACCATACCATGTTGGGGTGATTTCAATTATCGAGGAATTATAATTTATAGTTTTTTGGTTAACATAACATGGTTGACATAAATGGATTACTACCAAACCATGACATGGTGTAACTGAGAGGAAAAGTTTGAGGAATTAAAAAATAATGATTTTTTGATTTGGGAGTTCACTCCACAAATCATGGAGTTGCGAGTTAAGGACGATGACATTTAGAATTACAACCTAAAACTAATCAATATTCATGACCATCCCAATATGGTGTAATGATATTATAATATGGATCCCATCCACTTTAATTTCCATGGAAAATGGTATTATATTTCCAATGTTGATGGTTATAGAGTTTTAATAAAATAGTGAGTGGCTAATTTTTTTAAATATATTAATTCGTATAATATTATAAAGATAATATAATATAATTCTACTCATATTATTTGTAGAAAAAAAATAATAAATGAATCAATAACATAAATGTGAACCATAATCGAGAAGGAAAAACTTTTCGCTGGAATGAATATCCATGAAAGACATAAGCGTTTACACATCATCGTTCACTATGAAAAGAAATTATATTTTCTAGATGAACATTTACCAATTTCACCTATATATTAGGAGAGTGATGAGGAAGTCCCATTGAATGAGAAACATCTGAATGATGCAACATAGGTTTTTTTACATCGTGATTTAATCGATGTCCAATGATCTCTTGAATAAATACGTGGAAATGGATGATTATATCATGATGTCTCTCCTTCAGGATCTATACCAATAGTAGGTGACACCATATATTTGTGAGAACACCAATGCATTGTTCACAACTAATCATGGAGAGACTGCTCCAGCTGAACCCCATGTAGTCAGGTATATTGTCTATACGGAGTGTCTAGAAATATTAGGGATTAAAATCTCAAATGAGTTGAAAATATAATTTACTCTAACATCACTTACCAAGTACTTCTCTAGTCTTATCATGAATTATAATATGTGAAATATTGAGAAGATATTATCGGACCATCTGACCCTATTTTACCTTGTCGATAAGTATATGAGGTATGACAAACCTCCATTCCTTATAGTAAAAATTCATTTTGTAGGGAAAGGAAAAGTATCCATTATGATTTCCATGGGGAATGACGGGCCATTGGATGTTAAATTAAACCCATAAGAAATGGGAAGTTAATGGTGAGATATTAATCATGTGATATCATTCCCTTTCAACACATTGGGTTTTAGATACAGCCTTTGCTGCTCACATTTAAATAATAATGCATTAACAATGTATATTTCAGGAAATTTCCAAAGCATAGGTGGATTGTTGAGATGCCAATGGGTTGACGTTTTCTGCTCCTTCCAATTGTGACAACCACTACTTGTTTCCAAACAAGATGATTTTGGTTTTACATGAATGTTATTATATTCCATGTGTTACCTATAACAAGATTTCAATATCGTGTTTCAATATCGATGGGATTGTTTTTATGTTAAGATATAAAAGATGTTCTTTTATAAGGACAACATATTTTATTGTATGGAACATCTAAATAAAAATATGTATGTATTAAATTTTGACAAAAATTATTTGTAATCGATAATAAATCACATTCACATGACTCATAAAACACACATTTGTGGAATCAATGTCTTAGTCATGTAAATGAGAAGTTCTTGACCATGCTCTCTCAATGTGACTTATTAGACACTTCTGATCTAAAAAAACATGATATATGTCACACATGATTACAAGGGAAAATGACCAAACCACCATTTAGTGTAAATGGTGAAAGGTCCACAAAGCATCTAGGATTGGTACTCACTGATGTGTGTGGATGATTTCCAGTAGAAGCAATAAGTGGATGTTATTATTTCATTATGTCTACTAATTACTTGTGTAGATAGTTTTATCACTACTTAATGATCTATAAGTCTATATACTTTGGTAAATTCAAGGAATTAATGAATGATGTAGAGAATCAGATGGGTAAGAAAGTAAATAAGCATTTATCAAATCGGGGTGGAGAATACTATAACCAAAAGTTCATTGACCTTTTACAAGATTCTTAGAATCTATCACAAGTCAATAAACATTTTATAGCAAAGTGGAATGTTGTTATTGAAATGATGAACTATACCTTGTTGGACAAGGTACGATTGATGATGATTCATTTGAATATTCTATTATCCTTTTGGGGATAAGAATTAGAAGCCGTGACATAAACCATAAACAGAGTACCAGAAAATGGAATCCCCTTCGATCTATATTGTGGAAAGAAACCTATTTTGTAAAATACTCTTGTATGGGGTTAATAG
Organism: Viscum album; assembly: GCA_963277665.1. Taxonomy (NCBI): domain Eukaryota; kingdom Viridiplantae; phylum Streptophyta; class Magnoliopsida; order Santalales; family Viscaceae; genus Viscum; species Viscum album. Next base: position 287,243,380 of record OY728134.1, read on the forward strand.
GAATTTTTAAAGGATTTATCATTCAACAAAATAAAACCAAGAAATATTATGTGTATCATTATAGGAGATCCCATAGAAAAAAGGGGATAATAATTATACAACACCTCAGATAGAAAATGACTATTTCCATATATGATATCTTTCCTGAGAGGGAGAACATCCCCAAAATGGAAAGTTTGAGCATGATTGACATCGATGTTGTTGATTCTCAACTCACACATGAGCTCGTACAATATCATGTTCCATTGATCCCCATTGAATAAGTAGTTAATGAAACACAAGTACTACGTAGGAGTATGAGATTGGTATGGGAACTGGACTGGTATGGTTTCTTGTCACCGAGGATGATGATTCATTATTGCTATACAATAATGAACCTCTATCCTACAAGGAAGAAGTATTGAGCTCGGAATTATCATGATGGATTGAATCTATGAATTATAAGATGGATTCCATGTATCATAACATTGTTTGGGTTCTGGTCAGTGCACTAGTTTTTGTAACGAATGTTGGGTGAAAATGGGTATTCAAGAATAAACTAGACTTTGAAAGTAATGTTAGTAGCTATAATGATAGGAAGGTGGATAATGGTTTTAAATAGCATCGTGGAAATTACTATGACGAAACGTTTTCACAAGTTTCCATACATAAATCTATATAAATCATACTAGCCCTAGAATATTACAATGACTACGAGATTTTGTAGATAGATGTTAAGACAACATTCATTAATGGAAACCATCCATAAGATGTCTATACGACTCATCGAGAAGGTCTTGTTACCCCAAGTGATGTAAAAAATGTTTTTCATGTTACAAAAATCCATTTAATAATTGAAGATAAAATATAGTTCAATGATCATTTGATTCAATGAATCCATAAGTCAATTTGGATACATTAAATATAAATATGATCCATGTGATTTAAAAAGGTCTAATAGTATGGAGGTCATTATCCTAGTAGTATATGTTCACGACATGTCAATTATTGGAAATGAAATAAAAATCTTATAATCTGTTAAGGATTGGTTTAAAAATGGATTTTCCATAAGTAACCTTGGTGAAGCAGCCTAGATTCTAGGGTTAAGTGTCATTCTTGATAGATCCAATAGGCTGATACAAATATGTTAGAGTACATACATTTACCATGTATTAATGATATTTACTATATAACAATCAAAAAGGGGATTGGTTCTATTTTCAAATGGAATAAATGTTTTTTTGGAATATTTTAACTCATTTGCAACTGGAGAAGGATAGGATGAGTAAGATACCATGCACTTCAGTTATAGGATCAATAATGTATTCCATGCTATGTAATAGAAATTATATTTTGTATTCACTGAGCAGGGTAAAAAGGTATCAAGAAGATCTAGGGGAACATCATTATATTGTTTTCAATGATATAATTAATTATCTTATAAGAACCATGTATATGTTCCGAGTATTTGGAGGATATTAAGAGCTTATCATTAGAGGGTATGATGATGATGATTTTCAAACAGAGTGGAATTACATGATATCATAATCAGGATATGATTTTTATCTCAATGGAGGAACTATAAGATGGAAGAGTGTATAGAAGCCTATTTTCACTGATTTTATAGTTGATTCATAGTATATAGCTTCTTCTAATGAAGTCAAGGAATCCATCTAGATTCTAAACATTGTCTAGGATCTTTATTTTTTGACAAGAAGTTAATACCATATCAAATATTGATGTAAAAATACTATAGTTGTGGCTGTTGAAAAAGATTCAAGTCACATCAATGGAAAAAACACATACTTAGGGAGTATCACCCCTTCAGGTATTTTTATCATGGGGTGAAGTTATATTGAAAAGAGTATCCACAGAATAGAATTTCATAGATCCCTTGAATAAGGTTCAATCTTAGTAGAAGAATGATTATAATGTGAGAGTTAGGAGACATAATGTTATTTCTTGTTGGCCCTTGTGTGAGTGAATGTCTGTTGGAGTTGCTGCCCTAGAAAAAATATCTATTTTTTATGATAATCATATTTTCATGGGTTTTAATATAAATAAAGTAATTATCAAATCATTATTGGTCTTTTTCACAACATAGAATTTGATAATTGTTGGATCCAATGATGGTCGTTGATAATAATGGGCTATAGTTTGTTTTTTTTTGTCAATATGCACATGGATAACATGGGATTTTTCAATAAATTTGTTCATTGGAGTGGAAGACATAATAAATGGTTGAGAAACATAGAAAAGGTAGGGAACTGTGTAGCCGGGACATGGACCGCATACCATGTACCGGAACGGTTTGTAGATAGTGTATGAAAAAATGAGAATGGTACGTGGAGTTGTACACAGAACCAAAATTAGTTTGCAGTAAAGGTATGTGGATGAATGTGTGAAGTATGTGGGAGGATAGATGTTCACAAGATAACTATTTATCACATGACAAGAGCGGTATGTAGTGAAGGCTCTACCAAATCAATGATTTTGTAAATCATGGATTATAGGATTCTTCAGATCTATTATTCACTACATAATGAGCATTAATACCCTTCGTTAAGTGGAAGTATTGGAGATTAAAATATCCCAGATGAAATCTGGTGATTTCCAAAGGGGTTCATAGAAGAGTAGATGGTATGAAGATAGAATGATCCGTGTAATGAAAAATATTACATGATGAAGAGAACAAATCAAAGAGGAAGCTATCCCAGTATGTAGTGCAGGTGGGTAGTACATGGAGAAAGCTGGGATGTGTGTAGAGAAGAGATAGTACATGACGCATGGGCAGTTTGTGGAAGGTGTTTTGTGGAGGCAGTATACAGAGCTAGTACATGGATGTTGTATGAAGATGCAGTATGTGGGGGAAGTTTACAGAAGTAGATTTCAATAAATATTCACAGAGAGGTGATATATGAACCATAACTATTACATAATATGTGGAGGAGGTATGGTGGTACGTGGAACACTCAAATGAGCCAATAAAGTTACCAAATAAATTTGGGAAAGTATTTTTCATAAGCTACCAATGTGTGGGAATTAATGTACAACTATGGATGGAAACACAACATATACTGAGTATCCATTGTAACACCCCAAGCTTCCACGATACGTTTCCCTTCGAATAATGCAATGGCGTGCATTGTACGCAACTTCAAGATTCTAACACACCACAACCAATCAAACTAGTCGTTATGAATAGTAATACATACTTTTTGAAATTTTATAAATTCTATCTCTCAAAATGGACTTCATTTTTGGATTCGTAATATCGAATTTACCCTAGGGTGAAATTTTGGAACTTTTCGGATAACACTTATATTTTGATTAATAGTGAAAATTACTAAATTTTAATTAAAAACAACTTTCTAAATAAAAATAATTTATAGTGATAAATTATATTATTGATTGGTTTTAAAGTATAATTAGAATATATTTTTACCATTTTATCCAATGGTGTTCATTAGAATTAATTTCACTTTGAAATTGGACCTAAACAATTGTCAATCTTTTGATATATATTGTTTCTTAAAAACACGCTATTTGTTTTGACAGCGGGAATTAATTATAAAATTTATTAATGAATCATATATGTTTAGAATTTTTTAAAATATGCATCATTTTTGAATTTTTAATATCAATTATATCTTTGGGTGAAATTTTGGCATTGTTCTGAAAAACGTTAATTTTTGATGAATAGTGAAACTACTAAGTGGTAGTTAAAAAAAACATAATTTTTCATAAAAATTAATTTTACCGCTTCTATGAATGGAATTTCGAAAATCTGAGAGACACGGTTAATATCAAAAAGTAAAATGTGGTTCAATGAGATGAAAATAATTTTTGGTGAATAGTAACTTTTTACTTTTATTTACCACGGTTAAAAGTAAATAGGGTAATTAAGGGTAAAAATGATATTAATATTACCCTAAAATGTCCTAATTCTATTGGACAAGTGTATCTCGACCAAAAACAACCTTAGGAATAAAATATTATCATTTAGGTCCACTTGTATTAGAATAGGACATTTATTATTATTTAATTCAAAGAAGAGTTAAAAGAGTTAAAATCAATGTTTATTTACTAAAACATTTTTAATATAGGATAATACATAAAATAAATTAGATTATAAATATTTATTAGAAAGATAAAAATATTTCCTACATATTGATATTTTATTTATAATTTTTAGACATTAAATAATCTAATTTATTTATGACACAATGATGATGCAGTAATTACCATAATAGAGAAAAATAGAAATAATTGATATTATAAATACCCAAATAAATAAAATTTAAGACTTTTAATGAATTAAACTAATTTTCTATGATATTATGACATATTGGGATTGATTTAATTGGATTTTTTCGAAGTAGACATTCTGTAATGAGTTTCACAAAAATCAACGATTGAATAGTGTCAAAATTGACATAAAAGAGTTTTTAAAACAAATATTATATTATTAATTGATATTAAATTCTAAAAAACTAAGGTTCGGCCAAGATACTTATATCATGATAGTTATTTCATTAATGGACCACTCGGGGGTCTCTTTGATGTATATAGTAAGTTTATTAATTATATAATATAAAAATACAAAGTGACATGGTAAATGTCAAACTAATTAACTAAGAGTTAAAACTAAAAGATAAGGTTAATATAGTAACCCAAACCTGTCTAAATTCTATTTTTTGAATGGTTTTAGACCTATACCGACATAAACCTTTGAATAATCAACTTTGGAGTAATTAGAAACCGAATATGAATTTATTATAAATTAATATTTCTAGCTTTTCCAAAGGTGCCCCTCACCCCTCTTATAAAAGGGAACTCCTCCTTCTCATTTCATCACACCTTCAAAGCCTTTTGGTTCGGCCAACCCCTGACCAAATACTCTCTAAACATCCCTCAATTCAACCTAGGGGCCTTAGTTTTATCAGAAATCCAACCTATGAAGCCCTTTTGATCAAATCAAAATGAAGATCCCGAAGAAGAAATAATGTTTTCACCACCCCTTTTCATGTTCCTTTCTTCATCCACTTCTTCTTTTTTTTTATTACCATTATAAAATAATAAATCCAGTATATTATATATACTGTGATGTTATTATATATATGGTACAACCATATTCATTATTCTATCCACCCTTTGAATAACATGTCACCATACGTGCGTACGTACGGCTTACAGTCTCCACGTCGTGGTGTAATTGTTATTCAATATATTATTATTTGGGTGGGTATAATAATGATGTGTAACTCATTTAAATAATAACTATAACATGATAATTATTCTGTATATATGATATAGCATCCAATTATATATTATTTTAATATCAAAAAAATGATATTGTCGCTCATGCGTACGTACGGACTACCGTCTCCACGAACGCGATGAGATTCATTCTCCATCATATCCATTCAAGTATAATTATCATTTGATTATTTAAAAATAATGTTTAAGAACTTTATATAATTATGGATATGAATAAGATACAATCTATCCATGACAAACATGGCTTATGTAACAAAACATATAAAAGAAAATTAGCAAGTTAACACCCAAAATGATGAAAATTCTAAGATATTATTAACAAAGCAATGTTAAAAGATCATATATGATATCATATTAATGTATATGATTCATGAATAATTTAATAACAATTATTTCAACATTATACCGGAGGTTAACCTACCCCAAACCAAAGAAATGTACAAGGTAAGGGGTTTCTTATCTCACTTTTAATTCTGTGAGAATTCCATTGTTCACCACTTATTTATTACATGTGGTGTGTGTACTGCCCATGTTTGTATTCATTTTGTAATATACTTTAATTCATGTATATTTACATCATCATTTTATGATCCTTCTTTCATGGGTGTATGTTTTGTATGTTACCAAATCAATAAGGTAATTTGAAAGTTCAATTTCCAATTGTTCGGCTTTACGCAAACTTCATTGATTATTTTACTCCGAGATTATGTGTGGAATCACTATTCATTTGCTTATGTCATAATTTCCACTCCCCATTTCTGTGGATATACTTTTGATACACATAATATCTCCATTGATAATTTCTCAAGTCATCGATATGAATTTGATAAGATTAATTTTAACTCATTCTCCATTTGTTGAGTTAAACATCCAATTCATTGGTGTTGTTTTTATAAGATTATATGTGAATATCCTTTGATTGATTTACACTGAATATCCAATCATATTTAGTGTATTTATATTTTTCACACATAACTATGTCGTTGATTTATCCTTAACCTAAGGATACGGCCTTTATGAGAGATTTCATCTAAATTTAAATTTCATTGATACTTCCTTGTTGTTATACACCAAATCACTTTTATGTGGTGTATATAATGTACTTTGACAAAGTATGTCATGAATCCCTTTATTCTCATGATATTACAATGTTTTGATTACCTCAATTATTTGTATTCAAGTGTCTCTCTTTTGGTTAAAATCTCTAACTAAAATACCATTTTTAAATGTTTTAAAGTCTTATTCATCTAAATCATGCTCATTAATGTCCATGTTTTAAAAATGGGTTTAAGGATTTATTTATATGGACATTAAAGTTTTAAAATTAAAACTCCTTTTAAAAAGTTTCAATGTGGTATGGGACACTTTGATTAAAAAATCTATTTTTATATGTCTTCTTAACAAATAGTGTGACTTTTAAATGATTTCAAGAAAAAGGGGGATATTTCTCTCAAATAGTTTTGATGATTATTTTCATCTATGTCAAAATCTTTCATTATTCTTGATTTAGGTTAATGTGATACAATACAATCTTCCATATTGTATCTAATGAGTTAGGTTTGACTGTGGATGTGGTATTTTTATACCATTCATGGTTTGTGGTTAAACTATTGACATTTCGTATGCTAGTTTTAATATGAATGTTTATGTTATGTTTAAACCTGTTCCTATGAGGAATTCATTGGACTTAATAAGTGACGGATGGAGCCCGCTATAGCTCCTCGATGCATTGGTAGGTCTCATGAGACAAACTAGTGTCTTGGCACAAGGCCTTGGCAAAATCTTCTTTGTAGTCTTGGAATGAGGCCTTGGTTATGTGGTTATGATAGTCTGGCATTATGCATTCCATAATTATTAAAGTGGTTATTGATATTGCATGTGATCATTCGAATAGTAGAATATCTATCTGAGTTAGTAAATGGAATTATTTTATTTTATCTTTTCCATTTTATGCTGAAGTTCAAGTTGAAAAGGATTTTGTTTTAGTTATAAACTGCCTTAAGTGTTTATGCTTATCTATGAAAGCTTCTGATATAATGATTTCCTTTCTGAGCATCTGAGCTCACACCTCTCAATGTTTTATTTTTCCCATGATTTTGAAGAAGTAATTTAAGAATGACATGCAGGGATAGTATGAGGGGATATGAAGACAAGATGTTTTTTTGTAACGTAAAAATTTATGAATGTATCTAGTATTTCCAAGGCTACTAAACCAATCGGTCTTTCAAGATTTGAACTTTCTAGTGATCATGCCAATGTTATGTAATAATGCACCAACTCTGGGTAACTAGGGTCGGGGCATTACAGTTGGTATCAGAGGAAGTTTAGTACAAACATTGGTTGCTAGATTTAGATAAAATCTGATTAGAGCATGTAGACCTAAGATTAACTTTGAGGATTAGTATAGAATAACTTCTTAGAATTTTGGTATTGAAGAGATTTTGTGAGTTTTCCGAGCAATACATCCATGTCTGGATACGAGTAGGAAGAGGTGGCTCTGGCACATATGTACCTAGGGGTAAAACCTGGAAACACCGCTTTGAGTTAGACTCGAACGAGAACTGGTGCACGACAATGGGATTTGCTGCACTCTTGGTTATGACACTCACGGGGTATATGAATAGGATACTTTACATTTTCTTTACAAACCAATTTATGGTATTATATATATAAGATGAGAGTAAATGACCTCGGTTAATCCTAATGTGTTTCAAATTGAGAATATGGTGACATGTTAATCTCTATATGATTTTATGACTACTGTTACTCACACAATGCTTTCTGGTTTTAGTCAATGGCTGGATTCCAAAGAAGTCATAGTGACATTGAGAATGATGTACAAGGTTGGAACGGTGGTGGCAATGAGCAAAAAATGGAATGTTGATTGGCGTAAAAGATATCGTCTTTATGCCAAATCAATTTTCCAAAAATAGTATCAACAATATATATATTAACCAATTACCAGACTCAACAAAGAAGAGAAAGGTGATGAATGATAAGAGCTCCAGTAGTGGAGACCATGGAGAATGAAATCCTCAATTTCCATCATGTAGGAAATGTAGAAGGAGACACCTAGGAAAGTGTCTCAATGGGATAGAGAAATGCTTTACGTGCGGTAAGGAAGGACATAAAGTGAAGAATTGCCGAAGGAAAATCAAAAGTACTATGGAAGAAGATAAAAATGGTCCCAAGAATCCATTTACAGACATTTTCCGTAAATGTTGGGGACCTGACCATTACCCGAGTGAATACCCTATTATATACGATATTTTCGTGGTCAAAGAAGAAGCTATGTGGAAATAAATTGTTGGAGAAATGTTTAAAAAGTGTTAGTGCTCCTTGTTTATGGGTTTAATTTGGAATAATTCTCTCTTGTATTTATAAACCTGTAGTTTTCCATGGGAGAATGATATTTGAGGAATAATTATCTTTTCTCTTATGGATATAGTTATTAATAACTATTTGGTTTTATATGATCATTGGGTTTGAGGCAATTATATGTTATTATAATTTGGGATGAAAATGAAAGGTATGACATAACATTTGGGGTTAAATTATGTAATGGTTATTTTGATGAATTTATCTCATTTTGATAATGTTATAAAAAATAGTTTTTTAAAAGGGACAAAACGCAGACCGTGTGAAAACCCGTCGCGTCGGAAAAAGCTATGGGAATCGAACCCACAACAAAAGTGCGATTGGGATTTATCGCCTACCACTGGACTACGTGAAGTCCCTGGATAGTGTGACTATTATTTTTAGTTAAATGATTTTATTGATCAATAAAAATTTGATTTGGGATCTTATGTCTTATCAAATGAATACCCTTAGAATAGGATAATGATTTGGTGATTAAGTGATAAATGTTATTTTGGAAGTTGTTCACTTTGTTGAGAACACTATATTCCAAAGGAAAATAGAGTAGTATGGGATTTCATTTGAGGAGTAATGGTGGATTTTTATCTATGTTTTTATTGTAAGTTTATAATGATTTGGGTTATTTATGGAAATGATTAGGTTAATTACATTTAAGTATGTGACTTTAAGATTAATTAATGTCATTTGGAGATACAATTTAACGTGGAAGACTACATTCTTAATAAGTTTTGGTTTTCAATATTTGTTTTGATTATATTGAAGGATTTTAATGACAATTGATTATTGAATGTTATTTATTTAACTTTGGGTTATTGTTGGTTTAATTTTGGAAATTAAGATTAGTGTTTATTTCTCTCAAGGAATATCCTTTTGAGGGATCATTAGATCTTGTACTAACCATTTTGGTTTTGATTAATCTCTAAAGACATTGTAAATATATAGTTCATCCTGCATGGATCATGTGATTATAGAGAAGTTTATCCTAGCTCTTCTAGTGTGACCAAGTCTTCTTGAATACTCATCATTTAAAAAAATGAGTTAGTGGTGGAAATTTATTATAGAATGAAACTCTACATAAAATGTAAGTATATATCATTATATTCTTAGTCAATATCATAAATAAATTCCTCATCCTGATGTAATGTAACATAAAACAGAAAAATGTTGTCTGTTTGCTTTCCTACTTGGAGACTAATGGTCATTTGTCCCAACACAAATTTGTGGTTTTCTTATTGTTAACTTTCTCCTGATCATGATTTCTATCGCTCCCCATCAGAACTTGACACTTATTTTGTCATCCATATCCATGTTTTCCTACATGGAATTCGAGTATGGGTTATCTTGGTTGACCTTTATACCTCTCTTTCTTTCTTTTATAGTGATAGTTTTATTGACTCTTTTTCCGATGTGGGACTTTCCTTTTTAATCCCAAGCACAATTTTAAAAATTGCAAGGACGCAATTTATTGAAGGAGGTGATATTGTAACACCCCATGCTTCCACGGTATGTTTCACTTCGAATAATGCAATGGCGTGCATTGTACGCAACTTCGAGATTCTAACACACCACAACCAATTAAACTAGCCGTTATGAATAGTAATACCTACTTTTTGAAATTTTATAAATTCTATCTCTCAAAATGGAGTTCATTTTTTGATTCAGAATATCGAATTTATCCTACGGTGAAATTTTGGAACTTTTCGGATAACACTTATATTTTGATGAATAGTGAAAATTACTAAAATTTAATTAAAAACAACTTTTTAAATAAAAATAATTTATAGTGATAAATTATATTATTTATTGGTTTTAAAGTATAATTACAATATATTTTTACCATTTTATCCAATGGTGTTCATTAAAAATAATTTCACTTTGAAATTGGACCTAAACAATTGTCAATCTTTTGATATATATTGTTTCTTAAAAACACGCTATTTGTTGTGACAGCGGGAATTAATTTTAAAATTAATTAATGAAACTTATATGTTTAGAATTTTTATAAAATAGACATCATTTTTGAATTTGTAATATCAATTATAGCTTAGGGTGAAATTTTGGTATTGTTCTGAAAAACATTAATTTTTGATGAATAGTGAAACTGCTAAGTGGTAATTAAACAAAACTGAATTTTTCATAAAATTTAATTTTACCGCTTCTGTGAATGGAATTTCGAAAATCTGAGAGACACGGTTAATATCAAGAAGTAAAATGTGGTTCAATGTGATGAAAATAATTTTTGGTGAATATTAACTTTTTACTTTTATTTACCACGGTTATAAGTAAATAGGGTAATTAATGGTAAAAATAATATTATTATTACCCTAACACATGTCCTAATTCTATTGGACAAGTGTATATCGACCAAAAACAACCTTAGCAATAAAATATTATCGTTTAGTTCCACATGGATTAGATTAGGACAGTCATTATTATTTAATTCAAAGAAGAGTTAAAAGAGTTAAAATCAAAGATTATTTACTAAAAAAAATTTAATATAGGGTAATACATAAGATAAATTGGATTATAAATATTAATTAGAAAGATAATAAGATTTCCTACATAATGATATTTTATTTATAATTTTTAGACATTAAATATTTTAATATATTTATGACACAATGATGATGCAGTAATTACCATAATAGTCAAAAATTAAAATAATTGATATTATAAATACCCAAATAAATATAATTTAAGACTTTTAATGAATTACATTAATTTTATAGGATAATATTACATATTAGGATTTATTTAATTGACTTTGATCGATGTAATCATTCTGTAATGAGTTTCAAAAAAATCATCTATTGAATAGTGTCAAAATTGACATAAAAGAGTTTTTAAAACAAATATTATATTATTAATTGACATTAAATTCCTAAAAATCTAATGTTCGTCCAGGAGACTTATATCATGATTGGTCTTTCATTAATGGACCACTTGGGGGTTGCTACGATGTATATAGTAAGTTTATTAATTATATAATATAAAAATACAAAGTGACATGGTAAATGTCAAACTAATTAACTAAGAGTTAAAACTAAAAGATAAGGTTAATATAGTAACCCAAACCTGTCTAAATTATATAGGTTGAATGGTTTTCAACCTATCCCAACATTAACCTTTTAATAATAAACTTTGGTGTCATTAGAAAACGAATATGAATTTATTATAAATTAATATTTCTAGCTTTTCCAAAGGTTCCCCTCGCCCCACTTATAAAAGGGCACTCCTCCTCATTTATTCACACCTTCAAAGCCTTTTGGTTCGGCCAAACCCTTTCCAAATACTCTCTCAACTTCCCTCACTACAACCTAGATGCCTTAGTTTGATCAGAAAGCCAACCTAAAGAGCCCTTTTGATCAAATCAAAAGGAAGAACCCGAAGAGGAGGTAATGTTTTCAACCCCCCTATTCAAGTTCCTTTCTTCTTCCACTTATTATTTCTTTGTTATTACCATTCTAAAATAATAAATCCAGTATCTTATATATAATGTGATTTTATTATAAATATGGTACAACCATATTCAGTATTCTATCCACCCTTTGAATAACATGTCACCATACGTGCGTAAGTACGACTTACTGTCTCCACATCGTGGTGTAATTGTTATTCAATATATTATTATTTGGGTGGGTATAATAATGATGTGTAACTCATTTAAATAATAAATATAACATGATAATTATTCTTTATATATTATATACCATACAATTATATATTATTTTAATATCAAAAGAATGATATTGTCGCTCGTGCGTACGTACGGACTACCGTCTCCACGAACGCGATGAGATTTATTCTCCATCATATCCATTAAAGTATAATTATCATTTGATTATTTAAAGATAATGTTTAAGAACATTATATAATTCTGGATATTAATAATATACAATCTATCCATGACAAACATGGATTACGTAACAAAACATATAAAAGAAAACGAGTAAGTTAACACCCGAAACGATGATAATTCTAAGATATTATTAACAATGCAATGTTAAAAGATCATATATGATATCATATTAATGTATATGATTAATGAATAATTTAATAACAATTATTTCAACATTATACAGGAGGTTAACCTACCCCCAACCAAGGAAAAGTACAAGGTAAGGGGTTTCTTATCTCACTTTTAATTCCGTGAGAATTCAATTGCTCACCACTTATTTATTACATGTGGTGTGTGTACTGCCCATGTTTGTATTCATTGTGTAATATACATTAATTAATTTATATTTACATCATCATTGTATGATCCTCTTTCATGGTTGTATGTTTTGTATGTTACCAAATCAACAAGGGAATTTGAAATTTCCATTTCCAATTATTCGGCTTTACGCAAACTTCATTGATTATTTTACGCTGAGATTATGTGTGGAATAACTATTCATTTGTTTACGTCATAATTTCAACTCCACTTTTCTGTAGATATACTTTTGATACACATAATCACTCCATTGATAATTTCTCAAGTCATCGATATGAATTTTATAAGAGTAATTTTAACTCATTCTCCATTTGTTGAGTTAAACATCCAATTCATTGGTGTTGTTTTTATAAGATTATATGTGAATATCCTTTGATTGATTTACAATGAATATCCAATCATATTTAGTGTATTTATATTTTTCACACATAACTATGTCGTTGATTTATCCTTAACCTAAGGATACATCCTTTATGAGAGATTTCATGTCAATTTAAATTTCATTGAGACTTCCTTGTTGTTATACACAAAATCACTTTTTTGTGGTGTATATAATGTACTTTGACATAGTATATCATGAATCCCTTTATTCTCATGATATTACAAAGTTTTGATTACCTCAATTATTTGTATTCAAGTTTATCTCTTTTGGTTAGAATCTCTAACTAAAATACCATTTTAAAATGTTTTAAAGACTTATTCATCTAAATCTTGATCATTAATGTCCATGTTTTAAAAATGGTTTTAAGAATTTATTTATATGGACATTAATGTTTTAAAATTAAAACTCATTTTAAAAAGATTCAAAGTGGTATGGGACACTTTGATTCAAAAATCTATTTTTATATGTCTTCTTGACAAATAGTGTGACTTTTAAATGATTTCAAGAAAAAGGGGGATATTTCTATCAAATAGTTTTGCTGATTATTTACATCTATGTCAACATCTTTCATTATACTTTATTGAGGTTAATGTGATAAAATACAATATTCCATATTGTATCGAATGAGTTATGTTTGACTGTGGATGTGCTATTTTTATACCATTCATGGTTTGTGGTTAATGTATTGGCATTTCGTATGCTAATTTTAATAGGAATGTTTATGTTATGTTTAAACCTGTTCATATGAGGAATGCATTGGAATTAATAAGTGACGGGTGGAGCCCGCTATAGCTCCTCGATGCATAGGTCTCATGAGACAATCTAGTGTCTTAGAACAAGGCCTTGGAAAAATCTTCTTTGTAGTCTTGGCACGAGGCCTTGGCTATGTGCTTATGATAGTCTGGCATTATGCATTCCATCATTATGAAAGTGCTTATTGATATTTTATGTGATAATTAGACTAGTAGAATATCCATGTGAGTAAGTAAATGGAATTATTTTAGTTTATCTTTTCCATTTTATGCTGAAGTTCAAGTTTAAAAGGCTTTCATTTTAGTTATAAACATCCTTAAGTGTTTATTCTTATCTATGAAAGCTTCTGATATAATGTTATCCTTACTGAGAATCTGAGCTCACCCCTCTCAATGTTTTATTTTTCCCAGGATTATGAAGAAGTAATTTATGAATGACCTGCCGGGATAGTATGAGGGGATTTGAAGACAAGATGTTTTTTCTGTAATGTAAAACTTTATGAATGTATCTAGTATTTCCAAGGCTACTAAACCAATCGGTCTTTCGAGATTTGATCATTCTTGTGATCATGACAATGTTATGTAATAATGCACCGACTCTAGGCAACTAGGGTCGGGGCGTTACAGTTGGTATCAGAGGAAGTTTAGTACAAACCTTGGAAGCTATATTTAGATAAACTCTGATTAGAGCACGTAGACCTAAGATGAACTATGAGGATTAGTATAGAAGAACTTCCTAGAATTTTGGTATTGTAGAGATTTCTTGAGTTTTCCGAGCAATACATCCCTGTCTGGATACGAGCAGGTAGAGGCGGCTCTGGCACAGATGTACCTAGGGGTAAAACCCGAAAACACCACTTTGTGCTAGACTCGAACGAGAACTGCTGCACGACAACGGGCCTTGCGGCACTCTTGGTTAAGACACTCCCGAGGGATATGAATAGGATAATTTACATTTTCTATACAAAACAATTTGAGGTATTATATATATAATATGAGAGTAAATGACCTCGGTTAATCCTAATGTGTTTCAAATTGAGAATATGGTGACATGTTAATATCTAAATGATTTTATGACTATTGTTACTCACACAATGCTTTCATGTTTTAGTCAATGGCTAGATTCTAAGGAAGTCATAGTGACTTTGAGAATGATGTACAAGATGGGAACGGTGGTGGCAATGAGCAACAAAATGGAATTTTGATAGGCATAAAAGATATCGTCTTTATGCCAAATCAATTTTCCAAAAATATGATCAACAATATATATATTAACCAATTACCGGACTCAAAAAAGAAGAGAAAGGTGATGAATGATAAGAGCTCCAGTAGTGGATACCATGGAGAAAGAAATCCTCAATTTCCATCATGTAGGAAATGTGGAAGGAGACACCCAGGAAAGTGTCTGAATGGGAAAAATAAATGCTTTACGTGTGGGAAGGAAGGACATAAAATGAATAATTGCCGAAGAAAATGAAGAGTACTATGGAAGAAGATAAAAATGGTCCCAATAATACATTTACAGTCATTTGCCGTAAATGTCGGGGACCTGACCATTACCCGAGTGAATGCCCTATTATATAGGATATTTTCGTGGTCAAAGAAGAAACTATGTGGAAATAAATGGTTGAAGAAATGTTTAAAAAGTGTTAGTGCTCCTTGTTTATGGGTTTAATTTGGAATAATTCTCCCTTGTATTTGTAACCCTATAGTTATCCATGTGAGAATGATATTTGAGGAATAATTATCTTTTCTCTTATGGATATAGTTATGAATAACCATTTGGTTTTATATGATCATTGGGTTTGAGGAAATTAAAAGTTATTATAATTTGGGATGGAAATGCAAGGTATGACATAAAATTTGGGGTTAAATTATGTTATGGTTATTTTGAGTAATTTATCTCATTTTGATAATGTTATAAAATATAGTTTTTGAAAAGGGACAACACGCATACCATGCGACAACCCGTCGCGTCGGGCAAAGATGTGGGAATCAAACCCACAACCAAAGTGAAATTGGATTTACCGCCTACCACTGGACTACATGAAGTCCCTCGTTAGTGTGACTATTATTTTTAGTTAAATGATTTTATTGATCAATAATAATTTGATTTGGGATCTTATGTCTTATCAAATAAATACCCTTAGTATATGAAAATGATTTGGTGATTAATTGATAAATGCTATTTTGGAAGTTGTTCGCTTTGTTGAGAACACTATATGCCAAAGGAAAATAGAGTACAATGGGATTTCGTTTGAGGAGTAATGGTGGATTTTTATCTATGTTTTTATTGTAAGTTTATTATGATTTGGGTTATTTATGGAAATGATTAGGTTAATTACTTTTAAGTATGTGACTTTAAGAGTAATTAATGTCATTTGGAGATACAATTTAACATGGAAGACTATATTATTAATATGTTTTGGTTTTCAATATTAGTTTTGATTATATTGAAGGATTTTAAGGACAATTGATTATTGAATGGTATTTATTTAACTTTGGGGTATTGTTGGTTTAATTTTGGAAATTAAGATTAGTGTTTATTTCTCTCAAGGAATATCCTTTTGGGGGATCATTAGATCTTGTACTAACCATTTTGGTTTTTATTAATCTCTATAGACAATGTAAATATATAGTTCATCCTGCATGGATCATGTGATTCTATAGAAGTTTATTCTAGCTCTTCCAGTGTGACCAAGTCTTCTTGAATACTCATCGTTTAAAAAAATGAATTAGTGGTGGAAATTTATTAAAGAATGAAACTCTACATAAAATGTAAGTATATATCTTTATATTCTTAGTCAATATCATAAATAAATTCCTCATCCTTATGTATTGTAACATAATACAGAAAAATGTTGTCCGTTTACTTTCCTACTAGGAGACTAATGGCCGTTTGTCCCAACACAAATTTGTGGTTTTCTTATTGTTAACATTCTCCTGATCATGATTTATATCCCTCTCCATCAGAACTTGACACGTAGTTTATCATCCATATCCATGTTTTCCTACATGAAATCCGAGTATGGGTTATCCTGGTTGACCTTTATACCTCTCTTTCTTTCTTTTAAAGTGATAGTTTTATTGACTCTTTTTCCGATGTGAGACTTTCCATTATATTTCCCAAGCAAAATTTTAAAAATTGCGAGGATTATATTTATTAAAGGAGGGGAGAATGTAACACCACAAGCTTCCACGGTACATTTTCCTTCGAATAATGCAATGGTGTGCATTGTATGCAACATCGAGATTCTAACACACCACAACCAATCAAACTAGCTATTATGAATAGTAATACCTACTTTTTGAAATTTTATAAATTCTATCTCGCAAAATAGACTTCATTTTTGGATTCAGAATATTGAATTTATCCTAGGGTGAAATTTTTGAACTTTTCGGATAACACTTATATTTTGATGAATAGTGAAAATTACTAAATTTTAATTAAAAACAACTTTTTAATTAAAAATAATTTATAGTGATAAATTATATTATTGAGTGGTTTTAAAGTATAATAAGAATATATTTTTACCATTTTATCCAATGGTGTTCATTAGAATTAATTTCACTTTGAAATTAGACCTAAACAATTGTCGATCTTTTGATATATATTGTTTCTTAAAAACACACTATTTGTTGTGAAAGTGGGAATTAATTATAAAATTAATTAATGTAACTTATATGTTTAGAATATTGTAAAATAGTCAGCATTTTTGAATTTGTAATATCAATTATAGCTTAGGGCGAAATTCTGGCATTGTTATGAAAAACTTTAATTTTTGATGAATAGTGAAACTACTAAGTGGTATTAAAAAAACTAAATGTTTCATAAAACTTAATTTTACCGCATCTGTGAATGAAATTTCAAAAACAACCTTTGGAATAACATATTACCATATAGGTCCACTTGGATTAGATTAGGAAATTTATTATTATTTAATTCAATGAAGAGTTAAAAGAGTTAAAATCAAAGTTTATTTACTAAAACATTTTTAATATATGGTAATAAAAAAGATAAATTCGATTATAAATATTCATTAGAAATATAATAATATTTCCTACATAATGATATTTTATTTATAATTTTTAGACAATAAATAAGTAAATATATTTATGACACAATGATGATGCAGTAATTACCATAATAGTGAAAAATTAAAATAATTGATATTATAAATAACCAAATAAATATAATTTAATACTTATAATTAATTGAACTAATTTTCTAGGATAATATGACATATTAGGATTTATTTAATTGACTTTTTTCGAAGTAATCAATCTGTAATGAGTTTCACAGAAATCAACTATTGAATAGTGTCAAAATTGACATAAAAGAGTTTTTAAAAGAAATATTATATTATTAATTGATATTAAATTCCTAAAAATCTAAGGTAAGGAAAAGAGACTTATATCATGATAGGTATTTCATTAATGGACCACTTGGGGGTCTCTTGGATGTATATAGTATATTTATTAATTATATAATATAAAAATACAAAGTGACATGGTAAATGTCAAACTAATTAACTAAGAGTTAAAACTAAAAGATAAGGTTAATATAGTAACCCAAACCTGTCTAAATTCTATTGGTTGAATGGTTTTAGATCTATCCGCACATTAAACTTTGAATAATCAACTTTTGAGCCATTAGAATCCGAATATGAATTTATTATAAATTAATATTTCTAGCTTTTCCAAAGGTGCCCCTCACCCCTCTTATAAAAGGGCACTCCTCCTTCTCATTTATTCACACCATCAGAGAATTTTGGTTCAGCCAACCCCTGCCCAAATACTCTCTAAACTTCCCTCACTACAACCTAGAATCCTTTGTTTTATCAGAAAGAGAACCTAAGAAGCCCTTTTGATCAAATCTAACAGAAGAACCCAAAGATGAAGTAATGTTTTCACCACCCCTTTTCAAGTTCCTTTCTTCTTCCACATCTTATTTCTTAGTTATTACCATTATAAAATAATAATTCCAGTATCTTATATATACTGTGATGTTATTATAAATATGGTACAACAATATTCATTATTATATCCACCCTTTGAATAACATGTCACCATACGTGCGTACGTACGGCTTACCGTCTCCACGTCGTGGTGTAATTGTTATTCAATATATTATTATTTGGGTGGGTATAATAATGATGTGTAACTCATTTAAATAAAAAATATAACATGATAATGATTATGTATATATGATATACCATCCAATTATATATTATTTTAATATCTAACGAATGATATTGTCGCTCGTGCGTACGTACGGACTACCGTCTCCACGAAGGCGATGAGATTCATTCTCCATCATATCCATTCAAGTATAATTATCATTTTATGATTTAAAAATAATGTTTAAGAACTTTATATAATCTGTATATGAATAAGATACAATCTATCCATGACAATCATGGCTTACGTAACACAATATATAAAAGAAAACGAGTAAGTTAACACCCGAAACGATGATAATTCTAAGATATTATTGACAAAGAAATGATAAAAGATCATATATGATATCATATTAATGTATTTGATTCATGAATAAATTAATAAAAATTATTTCAACATTATAAAGGAGGTTAACCTACCCCCATCCAAGAAAAAGTACAAGGTAAGAGGTTTCTTATCTCACTTTTAATTCCGTGAGAATTCCATTGTTCACCACTTATTTATTACATGTGGTGTGTGTACTGCCCATGTTTGTATTCATTGTGTAATATACATTAATTCATGTATATTTACATCATCATTGTATGATCCTTATTTCATGGGTGTATGTTTTTTATGTTACCAAATCAATAAAGGAATTTGAAATTTCAATTTCTAATTATTCAGCTTTACGCAAACTTCATTGATTATTTTACTCCGAGATTATGTGTGGAATCACTATTTATTTTCTTATGTCATAATTTCCACTCCCCGTTTCTATGGATATACTTTTGATACACATAATCACTCCATTGATAATTTCTCAAGTCATCGATATGAATTTGATAAGAGTAATTTTAACTCATTCTCCATTTGTTGAGTTAAACATCCAATTCATTGGTGTTGTTTTTATAAAATTATGTGTGAATATCCTTTTATTGATTTACACTAAATATCCAATCATATTTAGTATATTTATATTTTTCACACATAACTATGTCGTTGACTTATCCTTAACCTAAGGATACGGCCTTTATGAAAAAATTCATCTCAATTTAAATTTCATTGATACTTCCTTGTTGTTATACACCAAATCACTTTTATTTGGTGTATATAATGTACTTTGACATAGTATATCATGAATACATTTATTCTCATGATATTAAAATGTTTTTATTACCTCAATTATTTGTATTCAAGTGTCTCTCTTTTGGTTAGAATCTCTAATTAAAATACCATTTTTAAATGTTTTAATGACTTATTCATCGAAATCTTGCTCATTAATGTCCATGTTTTAAAAATGGTTTTAAGGATATATTTATATTGACATTAATGTTTTAAAATTAAAACTCCTTTTAAAAAGTTTCAAAGTGGTATAGGACACTTTGATTGAAAAATCTATTTTTAAATGGCTTCATGACAAATAGTGTGACTTTTAAATGATTTCAAGAAATAGGGGGATATTTCTCTCAAATAGTTTTGATGATTATTTTCATCTATGTCAACATCATTCATTATTCTTGATTGAGGTTAATGTGATACAATACCATCTTCCATATTGTATCGAATGAGTTATGTTTGACTGTGGATGTGCTATTTTTATACCATTCATGGTTTGTGGTTAGAGTATTGACATTTCGTATGCTAGTTTTAATATGAATGTTTATGTTATGTTTAATCCTGTTCATATGAGGAATGCATTGGACTTAATAAGTGACGGGTGGAGCCTGCTATAGCTCCTCGATGCATCGGTAGGTCTAATGAGACACACTAGTTTCTTAGCACAAGGCCTTGGAAAAATCTTCTTTGTAGTCTTGGCACGAGGCCTTGGCTATGCGGTTATGATACTCTGGCATTATGCATTCCATCATTATGAAAGTGGTTATTGATATTTCATGTGATCATTCGACTAGTAGAATATCCATGTGAGTAAGTAAATGTCATTATTTTATTTTATATTTTCCATTTTATGCTGAAGATCAAGTTTAAAAGGCGTTTGTTTTATTTATAAACTGCCTTAAGTGTTTATTCTTATCTATGAAATCTTCTGATATAATGTTATCCTTACTGAGCATCTGAGCTCACCCCTCTCAATGTTTTATTTTTCCCATGATTATGAAGAAGTAATTTATGAATGACCTGAAGGGATTGTATGAGGGGATATGAAGACAAGATGTTTTTTTTTGTAATGTGAAACTTTATGAATGTATCTAGTATTTTTCAAGGCTACTAAACCAATTGGTCTTTCGAGATTTGATCTTTCTTGTGATCATGCCAATGTTATGTAATAATGCACCGAATCTGGGTAAATAAGGTCGGGGCGTTACATCCATTTTCAGCTAGGATTTATTTTTTAATGTGAAACCATTGAAGCGATATTCACATCAATAAACTATGTGATGTTTATTACAACATAGTTAGCAAGGTGGAGTTACTATAAGCGATTTAAGGGAAAGAATGTGATGACCCTAAAAACATGTAAATTTAGTGAATCTGGAATAGAGTGACTGTGATGAAATCTTTTAATTCAAAACTTCTGATGATTATTGCAATTTGGTATGTCCAAAAAATAGTCAGTGTATGCTCCTTTGATGTACCCCTTTGTTGTGATAAAAGTAAAATTATTGTTTCATTTCATTTCATGTGATTGCTTGTTTTCTCGACGCCATCTTCAGACATGTTTAGTAGGTTCCTACCAATGTGGGAACAAGATCTATCAGTTTAAAAGAAAATTTTTACACCCTAATTCACCCCCCCCCCATATCAGGGTGTTTCGGCATCCTTCAAAAATTTCCGAAGAGTAGTTGTCATAATAAATGACAATTCTGTTCACTAGGAATGAAATATTTCCAGATTGTCAATGTTTGTGATATATAGAATATTGGTTGATGACAATGGCATGAAATATTCATGATTGAACATATTGTGATAATATATTAATATTTCATGATAAATATTTGTATGAGGGGACAAGTCATTTTGACATTATTTACTTTTTCCATGGGTTCTGTGGTGTGTTTCCCGATGCTTACCTTGAAACATAGGCATGTTCGCATTATTCCACAAAGAATGAGGCCTAGAGGGACACACATAAAATGTATCCGTAATCATATATACAAAGATTATTATTTCACATGTTTAATAAATATTATTTTCAGTAATATTTTAGTGAATATTCATGTATTTCATATCAATTTTATTTTTTCTCTAGTAATTCATGAGAATATAATGCTAATAAAATAATAATTTATCAGTGAATAATGAAATTAAATATATTTAATAATAAAATCGTCATTATTAAAGCCATGATAAATACAGAGGAGGATTGACGCATCGAGTTACCTGTCCTATGAGAGATAATTATACGAAATAATATATAATTAAATAATATTTAATTATAACATTAATGTTAATAACATATAATAGAAATAATTGTATTCTTGTTATTATTTGAAAAGGGTGTTTCACTTGGATAAAAAAATAAATAACGATACTTTTTATAATTGTTTATTGTTACCTATCAAATTAAATTCCAGGTTATATTATTATTTTTTAATTTGTCCAAGGAAATATATTTCACATTATTAGTTTATGTGCAACGAATTTTGGAGAAATCCTCTCGATGCTAGAGAGTTCTTTATTCTCCAATAATGATTTCAAGAATAATAAGGGTCCTCTTACACCAGATTATTGAGAATTCATTGGAAGAAGTTCTCTAGGTGGTAGATGGTAGATGACAGACACATACAAATATTTCGTTCTTTCACATAAATTCTCATTCAAGAACATCCAGTGATTCATGGAGCACAAGTGAATCAGCACTAGAAGATATCTACCCTATTTTTCTACAACAAAACAAAGTCCCACTGCATATCAACGGTCAAAAACATCTACATTGAATGAAATACCATTGTGGTAATTCTTTAATTTAATTAAATTAATTATATAAAAAATATATTGATCATCTTTATCGGTTTTGGGAGAAAATTATTATTTGTCTCTTTTATTTGACCCAATCTATAGATATTGATGATATTCATTATATTGATAACAGATAAATCAATTTTACAAAAAAAATTGAATATGGGCATCATCCTAACCATTCTTATGTTGCACTCAAAACCTATATGTTTGTGAAGCTGGACCTCAAAAAATTTGACATCCCATTCAATAAATATCAAATTAATTTTTACCTAATTGATTCATTAATGTAATAATATTATTTTTTTTATTTGAGGAATCTTGGTTTTGAATCGTTTTTTATCTCACAATATCTAGTTTCACATCATTTATTCTACATGGATTCTCTATGAATTTTTAGTGGTTTAGGTATGTTGAATGTTTATTCTATAATGATACTTTGAATTCCCTTTTAAATATTAATATTGAAAATTACATGCATGCCCATAAAAATATTATTTATTTTTTAGGTTTTCAAAATCTTTCATTAGAGTGGTTGTTCTGGCCTCAAATAAAAAAATTGGATGGAAAATGAATATTTTTGTTATATTAAAATGTATTTTTTAGGAATCATCATTGATAATCACATAAGTATATATGAATACTGGGAATTGTTCACTATAATGTTCATTATAAGAGAAAAAAAATCAACAATGGGCATTCATTGAAAATTATGCATCCATTTTATGTGGGAATGATGGGTTGTTAGAAAATATCGCATGCCACACAATGGGGGTATGTTGATAATGTTTCATGAGAATGTATATTTTTTTATATAAGCAGTGTATAGTTCATAGGAATATTTCACATTAAGAAGGCCTATTATTCATAATTATTGAGCAATGTGTTCCATTTTTACAAGTAATATCCATGTTTAATATTGTTCTTTCTCAAACAAATATCATCTTATATATGAATAAATAATTATCCCATTATTAAGACACAATCATTCTTAAAAATATTGAATCATGAGTTGTCCTAAATTTTATGGTTGGGTCAACCAAAACAGATTCTTTTGAATCATTCTTGGTAGTCAAGTAATTTTCCCCTTGAGCATGGTTATTTCAAGAAATCACTTTTAGAATATAATAATTTCTTGAATGTGGGAGATGTTTTTATCGGAAGTGATTTTTTAATTCACCCCAATCAATAATAAATCATTAATTTTAATAGAAATTCCATTATTTAAAAACACCAAAAAATGAAAATGTAAAATGACCTCAACATATTTTTATTTTCATTAACTAAAAAAGGGTTCATGTTGAGAAAAAGATAATTGTATTTTATGAATTTTGTTATGTTGATCACAACTAGGAAATACATAAAAATTTTCTCTTGGTGAAGAAAACATGATTTAATTTCAAACAATGTTGGTTCATCACGATTTTATATGTAGTTTACATAATTTTCTTCATAACATGTTTCCATATTCATTCTTGGTTCCATTGTAATCCATTTTAAATATAGGTTCAACTAATTAAATATTAGACATGTAAATGCAATAATCAGAACTATGTATAAAGGGTTTCTAGTCACAATAAACCGAGAGTGATAGGTTATATCAATTATAGATTCTAATAGTAACAATTTAATTTAAGAATTTTGGGTCTTGAAAAAGAAATTAAAATAAACTCATGAAAACTCCTTAGTATTGACTCCCGTTGGTGTAAGAGTTTATGTCGCAAAAATACCAAACATAGAATCTATTCCCATGATAAATTAAATATAACAGACCATGAATTTTCACACGAGTATCATTAAATTTGATATACTAATCTATCACTTTTTTATTGTTTTTTTTTTGATAAAGAAACATATTATGGATTTGATTAAAATTTACACTAAATAAAACAATTATAAAAAGTTTAATAAAATTTAATCATAATATATGAAAACTATAGTAAATTAAAAGGGTTTTATATTAGAATTGAAAAAATAGTAATGGAAAATATTAAACCTCTCACACACACCCATATTCATTATTTAAAATGATTTATCATTTGAATTTATGAATTCCAACCCTTATACTTCTTTTTGAAAATATTATTTTTGAAAGATATTACATAAATATCTCAACTAAAATTTTGTATAATATATAATTGATTAAATTACTTGAATACCTCAATGGAATCAATACAAATTGAGATCACTATGATCAACAAAAAGATAACCCCAATGAAATTTAAAAAGTGAAATCATTTTTTTTCATTCATAGATTAAAAGACATCCAAAAAAATTAATTTTAAATATTTTTAAATAAATAATCTAACCTCTTTAATTAAAAGATAGATGTTAAAGGGAAATTCAAAATAGGTTACACAAGAAAATTTCATCCCATAAGAGATTGTGTGTTGGTTGTCGATATCAAAAACCACTTCATTCTTTTACTCGTATCTCTTAACCATACACCATCATCTCTATTATATCATGTTTTTATATAATCATCAACAACATTTCTATTTCATCATCCCACTTTCTCACCCAATACAACAACAAACCATTAAATAATGTCATAATTTAAATATATATAATAGGAGGGGTGTAAATTTAAATTCAAAATCCTATAACTCCAATGATGGATCAAATTGATCCTCCATACCAATAGAATATATAGTAGGGATATTCTATACTATTTTTTGAAATAGTTTTTCATATCTCACCATACAATTTCAGTGAATTTGGACATATTTTGAAATGGATTTTCATTTACTATTAATGATAATATTTTTTTTGGAAAAATAGATCCTTCATATACCTCCACTTTTACTCTAAAATAAAAGAAATTAATTAAAAAAATTCCCATAAAATTATACATGAATTTGATATTCTTAGACTTCATTCATCTCTATATTGTATCACATTATTCTGAGGCATGTATATTGATATATGTATCATTTATTGAATGTTTGTTATTTCGATTTTTAAAATACACTTTACATGTTGAATGATTTATTTGGGACCAATGTAGTATATATTATCAAATTTAATGGATATAAATGAATTATCCCATGAATATAAGTTTCCTAAAAAGGAATTAATCAATTTTGATAAATAAGAAAAATAATTAGTTCATATAATGAAGTGATTGAAAATTTATAAAATTCCAGAATTTAGAAATTTATACATTAAAGATCAAAATAATATTAAAAAATATGTAATTATACTAAAATTATAGAATTATGTTCGATAAAATCAATGAAATTAACATGATAAATAATTTAAATATCATACTTATCCACCATATAATAACATGTGTGATTATATAAATAGATTCATCAAAAAATAGATGTTATTAAAAAATGTCTCATACAAACAATAGTGATCAATATTCATAATCTACATATATTGGATATATATTACTAATGTTTTGGGTGATATTTATCAGGGATTAAATAATTACACAACAAATATGCCTCAAAATGTATCCATGAACTTCTGTAATAATAAATCTAATGAAAACATGATGGATCTAAAAAGAATGTTTGTTTACGAACATGTAATCAATATATTATTTAATGGAGAATAGTTTTTATTGATATTAATGATTTATATAAGGTAATGGAATTAATCTTCATACAAATTTATGTGGTGATGTAATTTTCTTCTCTCTATTAAAAATTTCAAGAGAATATTTATACAACTCATGAATGTGATTTGGAAGAAGCATTAAATTATTAATATTGATGACTTATCATTATATTGAAATATATGATATATATCCTGATCAAAAAAACATGAAGTAAATATTTTGAAAGGATTTGTTTAATATCTGAAAAAAATTCCAGTTTATTAAATATTAAGAATGATCAATGCATTACCACCCTAAGAAACCAAACATGGGGGATCATGCTCCAAGTTAGAAAGATTATTCTAGATTGTTCATGATGACGAAAAAAAGAGATCCAATAATGATGTATTTTTAGATGATGCATCGTCAAACATAGAGGAAAGGTTAAAATCACATCTCATTCATGTTATTGTTAAACCATACATTCATTTGTGGATAAAGGAGGTGTGTCAGGATGTTTTTGGACTATAAAAAATGTGTGGAATGTTTTTGTATACAACTATTATTATGATGGAGTGATATTGTTTAGGAATAAGTCTTGTGTCACATCAATACCATTTTGAATAATGATTTATTATATGAATCTCATAATTCATAATTAATAATTCATTATAGATTTATTAATATATTTAGAGATATAAAATAGTATTTCTTGAGGGATTACGTAAAAGGAGTTGTTCTAGAGTATATATCACAATACATAGTTTGTCATCAATTTATAACTGAGAGATAAAAGTCTATAGGTATTTAAAAACCATTATCCATAGAAGGATGTAAATGTGAAATCATAAGTATAGATTTTATTTTTTGACGTTGTAAAACATCTAAAGTCTATAATGATATTTGGGTTACGTTTAATTTCATTATAATGATATCAAATTTCATTGTAATGAGTGAATATTTACCTCTTGGTTATCTTTTATGGATAATAATTAATGTAAGTATTAAGGTTATATAGAATACTATATTGTATTGTTTTTAATTGGGATCCAATGTTTAAATCAATGTTTATGAGAAGTATTTTGCAAGCATTGAATACACAGTTGTACATTATAACTAAATATTACCCTCAACTGGATTGTGAGTTTGAGGGGGATATTAGAACCATATAATATTTTTATGATACTATACTATAGTTTCATATGGGTTTTGGGATCAACACATTACTTTGGGGTATTTTTCTAGAGCACTAACATTCACTCACAAACTATGATCGATCATTGTGAAACCCCATATGCTAGGAAGTCCATAACCCAAATGTGTAGGGATTATGAAGAAAATGAAATCTACAACATCAAAAAAATAACTTATTATAATTATTTGATCTAGTAGAAACCATATAAAATAACATTGAAAACACAATAAAATATTTATAAATAAAGGGGGAATGAAAAAAGAAGTATTTAAATTAAATTAATGTACATATCCTAATGGAATACTAACATGACCATTGGAATGGTATCATGGCCATTAGGAATATTAATTTGGACAATATAATAGTTACATACTCTATTAAAGTATAATTGAAATTTAAGTATCTTATAAATGATAATATGATATCATTATACCATATTATATATAAATAAATGTTTTGAATGTCTTGAATTATGTGATTATATAATTTCAAGTCAATAATATTTAATTGGAATTTTATAATAAATATAATGATTTGAAATAAAATATACTTTTTAAAAAATGTATTCATAAATGAATATGTTTTTTTCTTATGAATATAATATATTTTTTGGGAAGTTATTTAATTTTTAAACGTTTTGTAAAATATGTTATAAATTTTAAAACATGTCTTTTCTATGTAAATCATTATTTTAAATAAAAATTAAATTTATCATATATATAAAAATATATTCATAAAATAGAGTTAGTTTTATAATTCTAAACGTTAAAAATACATTAGGGATATTTTTTTTTTGATTTTTTTAAAATTTATCAATTTTTCATCAACATTGAAATAAAATAATTTATGGTAGATATGCATTATATTTTAAATACATTGTTTCTTGAGTCATCACTGATGTAGTCACCATAATCTCAAAATACCCCTCATTTTTTATAAATTTAGCGATATGTTTATAAATATTGAATGTATTGAACCATCAAAATAAACTAATGAATAAAATCGTGAGAAAACACAACTCTCCTCTCTTATTTATAACAACTCGTGCCACCTATAATACTCACAATTTCTAAGACATGAATATTTTCCAATTTAAGCCCAATCATCTTCCCAGGGCCATCCCCGTTGTCCATTGGCTCTTTTTCTCATAAAAATTCTGACACATCAAGAGATTAAAATATTTTAATATAAGAATAAGTATTATTTTTGTCCCTTTATATGAAACAAAAAACTTAATCTTACACTACATAAAACATTGAATTAGCTTGGGTTACAAGCATGACTGAGTTTTTTCGTCTTTTAATGGTCCGTTGATTTTTAAAATAAAAAATGAAACTTTTATGAATTTTATTTTTAAAAATAAACTTCATTTTTGATTTCACAATGTCAAAATTATCTTTGGGTTAATTGAAGGGATTTTTTAATAATCTTCCTTTTTGAGGAATAATTAAAATTACAACAATTTATTTTAAACAAACATTTATTTAAAGAAATTATTAATGATAAAATATATTTAATATTTTATTAATAAATAATATTTCAACTTTACATATATATGTTAAATAAATTTCCATAGAATAAATTTAAAATTAATTTTTAATATAACCACTGTACGTATTTTTGAACATTATTGTGTATAAAAAAACTTTATTTCACCCTATGTATAGGATTTTTGTTATTCTTAATTCTTCCACCTATATAATTTTATTTTTACAAATAAAATATAAAAAGATATAATTATTATGATATTTTTGGACTATTAATTTCAATATCAATTTTTTTTTAAAAAAAAGAAAAGTGAATGTGATTAAAATTAATTACGGTGGTTAAAGTATGATTAAACTTAATAAGGGGCTAAACCATAATATTTAGGACTATAATTACATGGAAACTTGCCAAAAATAAATTGGATTTAATAAGTTTTACAATATGACCACTTGGAATAAATTTATGTCTTATTATGATATTATAAAATGGATGTTCCTTACATAAATTGTTATTTATGGAAAAAAGAAAAAAAGGAACTTTATTTACCTTTTTCATTAATAAAATTTTGAGATAAGTAAAAATAATAATATTTTCAAATATACATATCATTTTAAAATATATAATGATTAGTTTAATCATTGTAAGTTATCATTGACTTTTATACATGGTTTAGTTTCTTAAAATGATTATGAAATGGCAATGCATTGATTATTTACTTAATAATTAAATAAATTAAATGATACTATAAATCTTAAAACTGAAGATAATTGACCAAATGATTATCTCTATTTATTTTTTGTTGATGATTATATCATGATACATAACTGTAATCCTAATATTATTTAATTTTAATATATTATAGATATTTTAAAAGTATCATTATATAAATAATGTAAAAAATTGACATTATTGTTATTTAACAATAAATGAGTTCAATGAAATGAGTTAAAATTTATAAGAAATATATTTTCATCCATGTTATTTATTAGTGTTAATAAATATTTAATATTTTAGATTAATGGACCTTTTATTCTTTTATAATGAACATATTTTACCATACACTAGAAAAAAATTATTATCACGGTATAGGTTCAAGAAGTGCTTTCGCGCATCACTTGAACTTTTTTAAAAAATTATTTTCCAAAACACATGGGAATTTTAATTTATAAATTATATATAATATTAAAAATTAGGTTACTCTATATTTTATATTAAATATCACTTTAATTTAGTCTTAATGGTAATATTAATATGATTAGAAAACTGGATTCATTAATAAAACCCCAAATGATAAATTGGGGGAATAATAGATGTTAAGGAACCTAATTCTTAAAGTGTGCATATTTTTGTGTGAATGAGGTTCTTATAGACCATTATTCTCCTTTAATCAATTAGTTTTCCATTTTGGAGGCACTTTAGGTAAGGTAGACAACCCATTAATGAATAAATTTTTTTATTTACTAAAGTGAAACTCCCCCTCCACTATAAAAATGAAAGTACGATACCCATTCCTTACACCCCTCAAGACACATTGGCTCATCCCCAATCTTTCAAAATATACTTCCAAAATCCCTCCCATTGTCCTGGAATCATAACACGTGTCAATAAACAATTTAATAAGATTTTGGTACAAACTAATATAAGTTACCTAGTTTGGAGGTAACAACATTTCTCATGCTTTTTAGGTTCATTTCTATTATCCACACCATATACTATTATTATTAAATTATTTCAAAACAACACAATAATAAACAATACAGTATAATGTTTTTATACTAATTTTTTGGCATACACTTACACACACCTCAATATCATGGATAACGATCATACTATTTATATGTACGCTGAATTACTGCCCCACGAAATGATGATTGTCAATTTTCTCCGACCACCTATGATAGTGGCCACTATGATAGAAAAAATATTTATATATTATATATATTATTTTATAAATTTTTTTAAATGTATATTTTTTTAGAACAAACCATTATGATTTCAATGTTTTGTAAATATTATAATTCCATTTGAGGTGATTTGAACTAATACCTCCTCAAAGAGATATGACTCGTTCATACTATACATGTAACATATATTGGATTGTTTTAATAAAACTATTTCAAATATATGACATAGATATGATAATATAATTGTAATAAACATATGTAACATTCAGTTTTATTCTTTATAATAAAAAAAATTAGCATTCATGCGTACGTATTGTGCATCATCTCTATGAATGGTGCATGTAATTTCTAATTAAAAAATATTATGAACTACCATAAATACCTTTTTAATTAATATATCTGATAATATAGTCATGGTTATATTAATAGATAGAATTAAATCCTGATCCAATTAATAGGTAAAACAAATCACAAGACAAAAGATTCATTGGAAAATAATGCAATTAACACATGATGTAGTTTAAATAATGAAGAAGGGTTGAATAATATGTATTAAAATATTTTATGAATTTATTATAAGGCTTTATAAACATAATTGTGGTTATGGTATTATTTAGTAACATATATTAAAAAAGTATACAAAATGCTAAAGACCGCATTGAAAAAGGATGGATTTGGTAAGGTATATCATCTCAATTTACATTTGGTTGAGACTTATTATTATTGTGACCCAATTCAAATTTATTTGGTGAGTATACCCCCATTGAAAGTTCATATAATGAATCTAATTGATATAATCACATTATATTATTCACTTATTTCACTATGAATTATGGTTAAAATGATTTTATGTGGTATGGGATATATTGGAGTGTTTAAATATTATTTTCTTCTGGAACTTTTTAATATCAACAACCCTGGTTGTTACCTATAATCCTATGAGGCATTATTGATAAATCCATATTATTTATATAATATGTATATTTTTGATAAGGACCAATATTTAGTTTAGATTAAGGGAATTATTTTAACATTTAATACACATGTTGGGGATCGTTTAATGAAATCCCATCGATGCATCTGTATTCTCATGATATGAAATAGATTGCCAAAATATATGGTATTTTAACCTAAACCTAAATTTTATTATAGATGGTCATGACAGTACAGGTTCTATGTAACTTGGAAACATGGATGCCAATAATTAAGCATTACATTTATATAGATGCATAAATATTTATCCATTAGATGTTGTGTTGACATATCTATGAATTTATTTTATTTTTGGTAAATTGAATAATGAAATATTATTTAATTTCATGCATTTCCATATATATTTTTCCTTATATATATAATAATTGGGTGTTAATTCGGTAATTTTTCTTTCTATATAGATTGATTCACTATTTATACGAGTGTATTTACCATTACATAGAATCTGAAAACCCCATTATTTTGTTACCTTTTTACAGTGTATGATGAAGAAAATCATTGAATAAAAATCCAAGGACAAATGCTATTTAATTTTATTATGTATCATGTTTTTTATAAATTTTGAATGTATTATGGGTATCTTGTATGTACTATATATTTCCAAGACAACTAAATTTAATAGTCGTTCTATATTTTATTCCTTTTAATAATTTCAATGTAATGAAATAATGAACCACCACCCGAATTCCAAGGTCAGGGCATTACAGTTGGTATCATCGGATGTTTAGAAGAAATAATTGAATATATATTTAAGAAATTTAGATTAGGGAGAAGAACCCCAAGATATAAATTTAGGATAAGAGTAGAATAACGTCATAGAATTTTGATAAAGTAGAGATTTTGTTTGTATTTCTAAAAATCTATCCCTATATGGATAGTACACGTGGATGTGGTTCTGACACAAATGTACCTTCGAGTATCAACACTAGAAAGGTGTTTAAGACCTGAATTAGGGTAACCTGGTACATGAAAATTGGCCATACTTATCACCCCCTTTGACAATATCAGGTGATACACTTTGGATGGTTTACATTATCTCTACCTACCATTATTATGTTTTAGAATGTAATTATTTCCCCCAATTAACAATTCAATGTGGTTTTAAGATTTACAACACATAACTATATTTTATTTTTTATATCATATTTTTTGTTATACAATATTAAAAACATTTTAAACTAATCCAGTATATGCCCTTCCTTAAAAATGGAACATTCTCGAATGAATTTTAATCTCACCGATGGATGTGATCCAAAGAGTGAAAAGGATCAAATATGTTTTGGTCATAATGAAATTAATATAAATGAAACAGTCTCCCAAATGTTATTATTATATAAAGAAATAGTATCACGTGGAAATAAGATAGAATAATAATTCACCATGTATTATGTCTTCAAAGGAAACAATGACATGAAGGGGCCATCTGAGCTCTATGAAAAAGTTAATGAGTAAAAGATGATGAAGGGAAATATGAATTTTACAACATGTTATAATTGTGAAAAGAAACACATTGGTACTTGATCGAAGGTAATGTCAGTATATTTTATGTGCGATAAAAAAGGACACCAAATTCATAATTTCAGAGCTAATAAAATTTATTCCAATTTACAATTCGTCAAATATAATTAGATGATAAAATATGTGAATTAATGTACCCCGTTTCAATGGAATATACCCCAAATTATGTTATTGGATATTTATAGCGTTATAAAACTGTCATAAATGAAGATGAATTAATAATATGCATGTTCAAGAATTAATTCATTTGAAAATTTTATCAATGATATAATGATTCTTGAAATTAGGAAATATATAAGGATTGGACTACACTAATTTTTCGTCAAAGAATTTTAATCATATTATGAATGGTACCAATAATACTTATTTAGTAGAATGTAATAATTTATAAAAAACACATAAATGAGGGAAAATGAGCTCTTATTATGATCTTGATGTTAAGATATTGAAGAAAAATTGATTTATTTTTTGATTGATAGCTACCATGGAATTGATTTTCGACTTGTGGACAAGTGTCATATGATATAATGGACATAATTTAATACACTTTTTCAGATTAAGGGATATATCCAATAACATGTATCATGCATAAGGAATATAGAAGAATTCATGTTTCCAATATGGTTTTATTTTATTTTACGTTATTACCATATTTCTTGGGGATTCATGATGATGTTATACACATTTTGGGATTGTGGGAATTTGGTTCTCTTTCATGTTGATTAATGTTTAATGATATGTTCATATTAGAAGTTTCATGACACCGTTTACAAATTGTTGGAAAGTATTCTTCTGGAAATGTTAAGCATATATATAATTGTCTATTATTACAATTTCCTATGATTTTGTAGGTTAATATATTACTTTTCCATACGATGCATTATGTGCTAAGAGATGATGTATAAATAGTTCATGGCATAATAAATGGAAATTATTATGTTTATATATACGTATATCTAATTACATTCTTATACTGCGAATGAATTCCGTATCTATAGAAAAAAATTTGTCTGAACCCAAAATAGTTCATGGCATAATAAATGGAAATGATTATGTTTATATATTATCTTTTTTTTCATGATCTGATACATGAGCTGGTCACCCAACCCATATCCCGAAAAATTTCATTAAAGAAGAAGGAAAAACAGTGTACACATGACATGTAATGAGCATACACCAACTGGAAATTAAAGGAAAAAACAGATATTCTATCGTACTCACATCCGCGAAAAACCCCTAACTGAAGATTGCCAATTATCACCCGCCGTTGTTCACCAATCAATCGTCCAAAAGTAGGATTTGATGGTGAGACCCTCTCCATGTGTAAAGCGAGACCGAAGTCATCAGCCCCCATGCGATTGGTTCTCCTTGACACCCGTAGTCATAGTCCATGATGAAGGCATGATCTCAATGACTTCGAAATATTCTATCGGTGTTAAGACAGATGCAGTCTTCATCAAAAAACTCATCATAGTAATCCAATCCCATCTGCATAAAACTGGTAAAAAAACTCCAGCACAACACCATGATTAAAAACAATCACCATCCATCACAAAACAAGGTTCTCATCAAGCACATCCGCCATAATAAGGCATGAACCCAGAAAAAACTGGGGGTAAACCCATTAGAACATAGTAAAAAAATAGATAAAAACCAATGTTGTTCATTAGAAATGCAGATCAACAGAAGCCTGTGCATGAAACCAGACATCCAGCCAGAAATAAGGTAGCTTAGAAAAGTCAGCATCTAACAAATTGTAGAAAATTCGGCTTGAGCATCTCAGAGCAGACCCAAGAGTTCAGTAAGATCAACATAAAAGTAAAGGATGACAAAACCAAGTTGTCCAGAACAACCAGGAGCCTAAAGATTCGAGTAAATATATTTCAAACAGCTTCAAAAAGCAAGCCAATCCAAGGTGACCAGCAAATAGAAGCCCAGAGCAAACAAAATATAACTTTACATGATGGAGAGAACTGACAGAAGAAAACTTAGCACAAGAATAACAAAAGAGAGAGAAATGTAGGATTCTTAGTCATCAAAAGCATAAAAGAGATCACTGCCATGGAATCCATTTGAAGTCAAAATTTGGATTCTTCTTGAATTCCTCAACAACAAAGATGAGCATTCTTTTCCTGAGTTCCAGATAAGTGTCAGAGCTCATGTCACCTTCTTTGTATTTTCTAAAAGCAATTCTATCATTATCGTCTATCCATGAGTCTAGGTCTTTTTAGAAGTCTAGATTTTATTCTATTACATAAGCATCTCTAATTGCTAAATTCATACACTTTGGAAGAAAGACAATCATTTATTCTTATGGTAAAACCAATAGATGTTCCCTAATTAAGAGGTAAAGCCTTCTCTAAGGGTTTTTAGTATCATTTCCATTATACATCCCAAATACAATTACTATTCTATGATTATATAACAACACCAGTATCCTTAATACACTATTTTGTATTTATGATATGGTTTCATCCTACACTTAGAGACACATTCATCGAATTGGTAACAAACATTCAATTTCAGTTTATGGTGAACTAATACCTCACAAAACAATGATTTTTATGTTTTCCCCTACCACCTCTTATGATGGCCATTATGATGAAAATATTTTTATATATTTTACTTTTATGTTATTTTTATTGTTTTATTCTTCTTTATTTTTTTATTTAAAACATAATGGTATTCATTCAAAGTTGTTTAAATACCATAACATTGTTTGAGTAAGTGTTGACTAATGCACATAAAAGCGATTTGACATGTTCATTAAACACATGGAATGTATAAATGATGGTTTTATTAATCCAATGTATCATATATAAAATAGATATGATACAGGAATTATAATAAAACCATTTATAATTTTTTATTTCATTTAATACAACAAATAAATTAATGTAGTGCTCATTCGTATGTACGACCTACCATCTCCATGAACGTTTCACTTAATTTCAAATATAAATATACTATGTACTATAATTAATACATATATACTAAATATATATGATAAAATATTCATGGTTTACATTCTAGAGATTATGAAATCATGATATAGTTAATAGGAACAACATATGACATGATAAAACATACCTGAGAAAACAAGGAAATTAAAAAGAGGAATAACTAAAAAAATTAAATTGTGTTGAGGAACATGTAATAAAATATTATAAGAAGTTTATAATTGGTATTATAAACATATCTTGGGTTCTGTAATTAGTTACTAACATATTTAAAACCTCTATAAAGGATTCTAACGACAACATAACAAAAGTAAGGATAAGGTAAGGGATTTCGTCACAATTTATATTCCATTGAGAGATTTTATTATTACTCACCAATTCCCATGTCTTTTGTTTGTACACCTCCTATGAGAGGTTTTTTTAGGAATATAATGGTTCTCATGTAAATATAAGAATTATTTAATTCATTTGGAATTATTATATAAATGTTTCAATATTGTATGGGACACACTGGAGTGTGTAAAAGTTTTTTTTCTTCCAGAAAGTTTTAATGTCAAAACCCCTAGTTGTTACATATCCTCATTAGATGTTTTAATGATAAATCAATATTCTTAAATAAATATGGATTTTTGATATGGAATAGTATTTATTGGATATATGATTAATACTATTTAAATCTAAGACATGGGTTGCGGACTAGTTAATGAAATATTGTCAATGCATTGGTAGTCTCATCTAACAAAATAATGGAAAAAATAGATGGGATTTTACCCTATATATATATAGTCCTCTGAAACGTCTTGATGATACTAGTTTTATGCACCTAAGGAATGTGTAATCTAGTAATGATTAATATCCGTCATTTATAATTAGATATATTTTTCCATGACATTTTTCATTTCCATATATATGGATTTATTTTATTTTTGGTTTATTTATTAATTGAATATGTTATCATTTTCTTACATTGTAATATAGATTATTCATTATCAATTTGTGTTAATGGAATTTTTATACAGTTAATTAATTTTATATAGAAAGATTCATTATTTATTGTGCTTTAATTATCCTTAGTGATCTTTTTATGTCTCCCTTATTTTGTTTCTATTCCCCATGTTATAAAGACTAAATCATTGAATAAGAATTACATGAATCATTTCATTTAATCCTATTATGTATCATGTTTTTATTTCCAATTTATCAATGGGTTATAGGTATCATGTTAATAATTTATATTTCCAAGATAGATAATTTGAATGGTCATATGGTATTTTCTTACTAGTAATAATGCTAGTGGAATGAAATAATATATCGACACAAGGATTCTGGGTACAGGGCATTACAAAAAATCTAACTGTTTTACCTAATGATGACCTCAAAGATGATAAAATCAATTGGTAAAATCTGCTTTCTATTTCTTTTAATTTATTTTTATGTTTTATTCTTATCCAGTCCCCACATAGACATATACAAGGGGAACAATTACTCTAATATATTTTATATACAATAATTTTATAATTTAAATGAAATTATTTATCATTAAATATATTCCCATTAAATTTTAATATAAAAGTGAAAATATCCACTGTGGGGTGTCGATTGTAACTCCCTGACCCTAGAATCCCAGATCGAGTAAATTAATTTATTACATTTCCATGATCACAATGACTTAAATCCAAATAGAAACAATTGGATTATAAAATATTTAATGCCATATTACATACATGAAACCCATAATAAATTGGGAAATGTGAAATGAAAACATGATACACAATAAAATCAAATAAACTGAATCATTGAATTCATATTCAAATATTACTTCTTCACAACCTGTACAATGGAAACAAAATAACGGTGAGCTCAAATGATCATTAAGGGAAGTTAAATAAGAAGAAATAATTAATGAATATGATTAATGTAACATGTAAAGGTAAATAACTAATAAAACCTACCATTAAAATAACTACATAATAGAATTTTGATATGCAATGTTAAAAAACTGAAACTCATGTCATCTAAATCAGTTAACTGAAAATGAAATTTATTAATAGATATGTTGAAGAAATATCCCATGATCAAAATTGTCTAAAATATTTGAATAAAAATTTGGGACAAGTGTTGGATAAAATCCAAGAATTTAATTGAAAGTTAAATAATGGTTGAAATGAAATAGATGATATGTGTTGTAGTGGATTAATTTGTTGGAATACATTAGATATGTATTCTATTAGTTTCCATGGAAAAATCATTAATGATTATTGATATAATAGTGGATTATATGGATGATACCTCTTTATGTTTCATAATTCGATGGGATTACATTGTCCTTGCAACAAATTGGATCCTGGTTATTTGAAATTTCATAGGACATGGTATAATGACATGATCCTTGAAACCCACCCATGTGTGACTGAGTTTACATTAAAAATTATCCTCAGACATGATGATGATGACTTAGACTTCTATACCATGGATTCTTACCCTCCTGGCCTATCATATAATATTACATGGATTTAACATTGTATATGATTTTTTGTACTATATATTTGTGGTACTTGTTTTTACATTGTTATATGGTGAGGTTGTAGTGTTTTTTGAAATTTTTCAACACGTCCCTTTGTATAGTATCCTCACAATTATTTGTAGGGATATTTCTTTGGCCTTATATTATATCATATAATTATTAATTTTACACTATATTTCACTTATAGTACTATAATATTTATTATATATTTCACCTTACATTTCTTATTTACAAAGCCTATAGTTTTTATAGACACTATATGTGGTGACCTACTGAGTGTTATCTGATACACTATTCGGGTAATTGTGGGTACCACGATAGACTATATTTATATTTGTGTTTATTGAGTAAACTACCCATAGTTTGATACATGATATTTTTCTACTCATAGGAGTAAGGGAGAAAAATAATATTCTACGGATCATAATGGTATCTGTCAAATATCTTTTTTTATCTTTTGTGAATTTTCATAAATGTATTAAATTTTATTCTAGTATACAAGTTTCCCATCTTTTTGGATATTGAAATGTATCATAATCATTTATTATATGATTCAGTTTCCATCTTTTAAGTATATTCATCAGTTTATTATGTTTTTATTTAATATTGTACTTCTTCTAGGTCTAATTTATGGTATATGGGTTTATAGGGTAAATTTTTCATCTTCCATATTTTTTAATTTTCCACAATTAATTTTTCATTATTATATACCCTCTCTACTACATGATATTAATTTGGGAACCTCTCCCCATGTACACACCAAAGTCCCTCGTATATAGTGCACAACCTCTAGTATTAGAGTACATGTTCTTTGGGCCATATGACCCAACATCTCATGTCACTAGATAGTGGTATACAGGTTAGGATGTTACTTAATCATTGCATAACTAGTGGATATATAAGAATGTTTCATATTAATTTTTTCGTGGTATGTACCATCGATGTGAAATAGTTTTCATAAACATCAATCCATCAGAATCATTATCCATTTAGTGAACGAATAAGAATGTTATCCATTGATCATATTCCCAGCAAAGCATTAGTTACATGAATGTATTTCAACATAGATGAACAATTAATTAGAATGTAAAATCACATGGAACATTTGTTGAGGATGATTACCATTCATTGAAAATAAACTATTTTAATATTCAAAAAATATTTTAGAAATAATTTTCTTTGAAAATAATCATGAAAAAATAGATGGAAACCATAAAAATAAATTAAAACATTTCTTAAGTAAAATATACTTTCATCCTTGAAAATAATTTTGAGAAAATATTTTTTTGAAATTCATTTCATTGAAAAAAAACTTGAGAACATAGAGTGGAATATTTTAAGAAGATATTTCTCACTGTGGCGTGAATTTCATTCATTCCATTCAAATAAAGATATATTTTCCATTCACACTCTTTTAAAAGAGAATGGATAATAAGATTTATGAAAACAAGACTATTCCCAAAACATGATATTTTAGAAACTAAAACATGAGTAATTTTGTATTTTATAAATATTTCTGAAAAATTTAAAACATGTTTCAAAACATTTTTTTTGGAAATTATGATTTTGATAGAATATGGTACATCGACTGCGGTGAGAAATAATGTATAATTTTCATAAAAACATTTTTTCACTTATATTAAGTGCTAAATAATAGAGAATGGTAATATTACAAGGAAATAGCATGAATACTGAGAGAAGACTAAATTTCATGATTTTATTATTATATTGATCACAATATTTCATCATTGGAAACATAATCATAAAATTTCGTTATAAAAATGAGATTGTAATATAAAATAATGACAACTTTGGTATTGTGGAATCATAATCCCCAAGAAAGAAAATAGCTAAATGAAACTTATAATATCATGAGAATGAATGTATTAATGATATTACAAGTCAAATTTGGTATATATACAACTCATAAATAAAGATAAGTGCCTAACATACCTCATATCTCAATAATTTAAAATTGATTCAATGATCCCTTACATTTTTGGTATCTTATTATCTATAAACACCATTAATGATACATATCACGAACCGTCCTCGGGGCCCATGCCGTGACTACCCCAAACCCACCTTCCATAGGCCATGGGCTGGCGACTAGCACCAAATGCATAATTTCCTATCCTTAGAAGGCATTCCCTTTATAAAAGTAAAAAACCATAGCATAGTACACAACATGAAGTAAACAGTAAGTGAAAACTATATACAGAATGTAGTGATGAAAATAAAGGTGGCCGAAAATACAAGCCCAACAGTAAAGTACAAGTATAATGGAAAGCAAGTACAACTAAAAATGGGACAACAGCTTAAAAGGGAAGCTCCTGGAACGTCCACTGATAATCTTACTCAAAGGTTACGTACATATGTCAACCTCAACACTCCACATCTATCAGTCTCCTCTGTGCACCATCTTGCCAAGTGGTCTACCACCGGTACCGTCTGGTCCTGGTTCACTCTTGGCCTCTGTCAACAATGTTCATTGTCTGCATCCAACACAAAAAAGTGCAGGCATAGCCCGTGCAGGGCTGAGTATAATGATACTCAGTATGGACCCTAAGACCCTTGAAGGTCTTCTAGATTCTACGAAGGATAAAACACAAGGGAAAAGATATAATCCTGAATTATCAAACAAACCTACTTAGGTATATGCCCATACATATACGTAAGTTATCAAAATCAGTTCGCTCCGACTCTCGAGCCAAAGAACAACCGAGTCCACCCAGGAAGAAAATTCAATCACATCGATGATAAGTGATTGAAAGTCAAGACTCATCTCACATAGGTATACATCTTTTGTATAGTTATAGAGATTATTAGATGTAGTCACTGATTCATCTACGTTGTCAGACACACCCAGGATACAAGACCAACTAAGTTGTCGGACCCATATAGGATACAAGACCAGATACACTGTCGGACCCACACATGATACATGTACAAAGGTCAAAACTACCAGACCCACACAGGACACAAGAACAGTAGTCTCCGTCGTCAAACCCACAGAGGATTCCAGTATGGTAGTAACCGTTTCCGAACCCATGGAGGATTCCAGTACGGTAGAAATCACTATCACATCCAGCTCTAGGGTTCCCGCACACATCACACTCGATTCCGGGAGGGTCTGCTCCTCAAGCAAATGGGTCGATACTTCAACTATCTCCTAGTATAGAGTTGTTGTATCCCAAATTTCTGTCTCATAAAAAGGAATCCATCTCGACAGACGGCATGTCAATTGGATGCACAGACTGAGAGTTATTAGCCTTTTCGTTCCAGGGGCCTTGTTGAATTTTGGGTACAATCCTACTAGGAAGTACTACAATATCATCTGATTCTCATGTGGAGTGTTCCAAAAGAACCTTATCGCCAAAATTAATCCAATGTAGTTGACATCTCATCAATCGGACATCTGGTCCTTATGTTATACGTGTTTCCGCTACGAGGGCCTGGTTGGTTTTGGGTTCGAACCAACCCGGTCTTACCCAAACATCACCAAACTGTTGACTGTAGTATACTGAAACGACTCTCTTGATCCAAGGAATCCTACTCCACTGACGGTGCATCGATCGAAGGCTCTTAGCTCGTGTTATTTTAGAAATACTAAAATGGGTCCGAAGAGGGGGTTTGGGTCCGGTCCGACCCAGCCCAACCCACCCTGGGTCGGCCTAGTAGGGCGCGACCCATAGCTGGCCACGACTCGACCAGCTATCCGAGTAGTGTGGGGGGGCGACCCCCCACCCCCCACCCCGGTTTCCTGAGATGGGGGTTCCGAGCGGCGCCGCCCCCCTGCTCGGCTGGCCGAAGCCAGCCGGTCTTCTCCACCTCTAGGGGCCCGCATAGCGGGCCCCTGTCCTTTCGCACAGCACATGCGGGTGCCGCGACTTTTTCAACCCAGCCGGCAGGAAGCCGATCAGTTTTCCCACCAAAGCGGCCCACAGAGCACGGGCCGCAGTTCCTCTGCAATGCGGCGCCGAGAGTCTCTGTTGTTCTTCAGGCCCTGCCAACTTCAGTCGGCCAGTTCTTCTTCGGCCAAGCGGTCAGCAGTTGTGTGGTGTTGTCTCCCTTCTGTGCGGAATCCGGTTCCACGGTCCTCTTCGTGATGGCACGCGACCACCGTTTCCGCCACCGCCATTGGTCTTAGCTGACCCCGAACATCGCCAACTCTGGTCAGCGCAACCTCTTCCAACTCCATCTCCATTTCAAATAAAAAACAAAAAACAATGGAGGGTCTTCGGTCCATTTTTGTTCGGGCGACTCCCTCCGCGTTAGGCGGTAACAAATGTCCATAGACGGTTACATGGATTCAACAAGAAGGAATGTATAATTTATTCAATTTAAATTATACAAACCATCTTCCTCTTAATTGATGTTGCATGTCGACGAGCCGCATAAGACGAAGTTCATGGTAGTCAAGCATCGCTGAAGATG
The DNA here is from genome assembly GCA_963277665.1 of Viscum album. Lineage (NCBI taxonomy): Eukaryota > Viridiplantae > Streptophyta > Magnoliopsida > Santalales > Viscaceae > Viscum > Viscum album. Next base: position 287,287,014 of record OY728134.1, read on the forward strand.
GCATTTCGGAGAACGGTGTCACCTCGTCAAAGTTGGAGGAAGAGTCGATGTCGTAATGCAATAAGAGAATCCAAAGACGACGTAGATTCCTTGAATTTAGGGTGCATCTGAGGAGGAAGCGTCGTTGGAAGATGTTCGTCACGTTCTTGGTTGGTGATGTTCTTCGTTGAAGAACGATGATCTTCGACGAGAAAAGGAAGTTCCACAATGAGTTTTTCTCCCAATATTTTTTCCACGAATATTTTCAAATAATATATAATAAAAGGCCCTCCAATATAATAACATTTCCATGCAATTCAAAACAATTCAAAATTAATCGTTGACACAGAAATTAATTAATTAAGGGAGCTTAATTAATTCAATTGATGGGGATGGAACAGTCAATGGAGGGAGGTGGAGAGGTCAAATTAAAAGAGGGAAGTTGTCAAATTAATTAAGGGGTGTTAATGGCGAGTTTATGGAAGTTGAGGGGAGGTGAAATGGTTTGGGTTCTTGTGGGCCCCACTACACTAAATCCTATCATGAGTGGTTATGTGGGGTGTGGTCCCCACCTCCAAATTCCATTTGGAGATTATAGCCTCCCACCAAATAAAATTATCTATCAAAAGTTTTACTTTATTTTTAATATCAAACCCCAAGAATTAACTTCTCCTCTCGATAAAATGAAACTACAGTTAAGGTCACCTTAGGAAAATACTAGCGATGCAAGTTCATCGGTGTCCTCGGATTTCAATTCTGAGCATCAGTTCAAAAGATAGAAAATCATCCTCTCACGTTCACTGAATATACCCGAACAAAACATCAGAAAAAATATTCTGGGCATACCAGGCCTCAGAATCAGGTGCCGTCAGAAACTGCTTATTCGTAAAATTCCAAAGAATTTATGAAAAAAATCTCCTTGAAATTTACAAGTCTTTACATTACCCCCACCTCAAGTATTTATGTCCCTGTAAAGATTCAACACACACTAGGGGAACAAATGAAGGTACTAAGCACGCATCTGAGCCTCATACTCCCATGTTCTCTCCTGGAGGTCCCAGTGCTGCCAGCGAATGCACAACAGAGGAATCGACCATCCATGTAAGACCCTCTCATGTCGATCCTCGATATATACTAGGACATTCGTGAATTTATCCCCATCATCGATGTCTAGATCCCAGTGGTCAATGATGTGGGACGAGTCATGCATGTATATCCTCGGCTGAGATACGGGAAAGACGTCGTGCACCCAATACAACTGAGTTTGAAGGGCTAGGCGGTAAGCCACCACACCTAACCTACTGAGGACCTGGTACGGTCTGATGAATCGTGGAGACAACATGTCTCCTCGGCGAAATCTCAGTAAACCTCATCAATGTGAGAACCATAAGAAGACGTGGTCTCCATCCTCAAACTCCAGCAGTCTATGTCTCCTATCAGCATAGGACTTATGCCTGCTATGTATAGTCTTCTTACGCTCCTGGATGATCTGCACATTCTTTATCATAGCCTAAACTATCTATGGTCCTAAAAGTGCTAACTCCCATGGGTCAGTGCAGCAGAGATGTGATCTAAATGTTCGGAAGTACAGTGCCACGTAAGGTGCCATCCCGATGGTGGAGTGGTAGATTTTATTGTATGAAAACTCCACCAAAGTTAAGTGATCCTCCTAGGTGCGACCAAAGTCAAGGACACATGCATGGACCATGTCCTCGAGTGTCTGTATGATCCTCTCAGTTTGTCCATCCATTTGAGTGTGGAAGGCAGTGCTCAAATGTAGATGCGTCCCAAATGACTCCTGAAACCCCTTATAAATTCGAGATGTAATGTGTGCGTCTCGATCAGAGACGATCTTCGGTGGCACACCATGAAGGCGTGAGGTATCATGTACGTAGAGGTGTCCCAAGATCTATACTGAGCCCTACTCTCTGATTGGTATGAAGTGGGCTGACATGGTGAGTTAGTCGACAATCACCCAGATTGAGTCATGTCCTCTGGATGTACGTGGAACCCCCATCACGAAATCCATGGATATCTCATCCCACTTCTTATATAGAACCTATTAGGGTTATTCCAAGCCTACTGGTACCTGGTGCTCCACGGTTATCTACTGACAAGTGAGGCACCGTGAGACAATCTCTATTATTTCCTTCTTTATACCCAACCACCAATGTTGTCGTCTGAGGTCCTAATACATCTTCGCCACTCATGGATGTACCGCTAGTGGGGAAGTGTGGAACTCTCTCTAAACCTAATCCTATAGTGAAACTAGTACCATGGTATATATTCTGAAGAGGATGACATGATCCCCACCTTCAGAAAAACCCATCAGGTGTCTAGCATGAGAATATCTGAGCACATCACGTCTCATAATGAACATCCCCATGATGTGCCTCCCGGACTCACTAAAGTAGTGGAGGAGTGACTGTGAGAGACTGTATAAAGACTGATCCATCTCTATCCACGAAGAATATCTTCAATGCGGCTAGTTGCTACGTTGCCTCTCCTAGTAGTTGTATGCCTAATCTTCTGCTAGGAGCATCTGATACTGCATTCCCTTTCCAAGGAGTATAGACTATCTAGAAGTCATTGTCCTAGAGGAACTCAAAACTCCTACTACCATGAGGGTAAGGTTGGATGAATCATGAGTGATCGGCTCCACCCTCCTAAGCATGAGTATATCCTGTGCTTCCTTGGTTTCCCTTTTCGTCGACCATGGAACACCCCATCCCAACGTTGTAGATAAACCACAACCTTTTTTCCTAATACAGTAAATCTGTGTATCAACCGTGGTTGCCCCGTCCATGCCCAAACTAACGTCTTAAGGCCTCGAAAATTCCACCAAGAGGTTCCAATTGAAACTCTCTCCTGAAGGGTCGTATCACACACTTGGCGTAATTGTGATTTTCGATTCTCATCAAAAAGGTATCTCTATATGTGAGGATCAACTCAACAGTTGAACCAGAAACTGTAGGTCTAGTACATGATTTTTGGAAGGAAGGAATGATTGGTACCTATTTCTATTGTTACGGTAGGTAGTAGTAGACACATACCGTACCTCAAATAATTCCAAGAGCTCTTGGGTCACACTCCTTGACCGCATGCAGCTATTCTCTACCCCATCCCTCCATCTCCACGAGCCTAGCGAGGACTAAAAAGGTGGGTGGTTGTAACATGTCGAAATTTTCACCACCTAATGCTGATCTCCTAGCCCTACTTCCACATCTCCAGCCCTACAGATTCATATGTCCTTAACACTTCCTCTTCTTGAAATATTCTACATACTCATGCTTCTGAGACTGGCTCTAGTTTCATGGTTTCCAACTACTAACATTCAATGGTTGTTTCTTCTCATCCAATGAACATTCAGCCACAAAGGTTCTCTCTAGCACCCTAACATAATTCTGAATGAATAGTTGAAAAAAGTTATGGCTCAGATATCCTTAAAAACACCTCACTCAGAGGTCCAAGATCTAAAGAACTGAACATATCATATTCATCGAGTACCAAGAAATATCAGTATGCCTCGATTAATACTCAGATACCGACACATCGTCCTACTGAAGCTATATAAGCTCTAGAAAACTCTCAACCACCTCCTCAATCCAGTCCTCAGCTGCCTGTGGGTCGGGCACGCCTCCTAATTTGAGGGATATCTAGTGATGAAACACATGTAAGACACTATTTCTGCATGTTTCCTCTACAGCTACTACCGGTAGTGTCTGCTGACCAACGGATAGTGGTGCTGCTTGTACACCACCTGAAGGTTCCAACATTGTAAGAGGGCCCTGCACCGGAGCCTGGTCGTTCAATGGGCCATCATCATGTACCCTCTCTACGGAACCCTAGCAGGCTGTCTACGCATAAAAATCTTGATAAGAAACATGCGTACAATGGTCAATAAGTTATACCTGGTGAGCTGACTCAAAGAGTTCACAAAGAAGACTCTTGAAAACCCACACACAATCAGTTTTTTCATTCACTGAGTTGGAAATAAAAGGTCACGGTCCTGGTGTATGGATACATCGGTCGCCGCTCCAACACTGGACTGCCTGGACTGAGAACCACACTCAATACTCTTAACAGTATTACTTCACAGTAAGACAGACCAGAGTCTTGAGTTCTGCAGTAGAACTGACTCCTCTGATACCAGTTTTTCACCACCCATCCTCGCGGCCCATTCCATGACTACCCCAAGCCCTCTCTTCATAGCCCAAGGGCTGGACACTACCACAAATGGAGTAATCCCAAAAGCTGGGAAGGCATTTCCATTATAAACTTAATCAACCACAATGGAGTATGCATCATGAAGTTAATAGAAAGTTAAAACTGTATATTGAAAGTAATGATGAATGTAAAGGGGGATGGAAATAAAATCCCAACAGTAATGTACATGTACAATGGAAAGAAAGTACAACCGAAAGAAGGACAACATCTAAAAATGGAAGCTCCTGGAACATCCACCGAGGATCTTACCTGAAGGGTAGGTACAAATGTCCACCTCATCACTCCATGTCTATCGGTCCGCTCCATGTACTATCTCGTCGTGTGGTCTACCTCTGGTACCGTCCGGTCCTAGCTCACTCTTGACCTCCGTAAACACTGTTCGTCATCTGCAACCAACACAACAATGTATGGGCATAGCCCGTGCAGGGGTGAGTATAACGATACTCAGTAGGGACCCCGAGACCCCCGAAGGTCTCGCAGAATCCACGAAGGATAAGCCAAAAATGGAATGATACAATCACGAAGTATCAAACTACCCTACTTATGTATAAGACCATACATATACCTAAGTTATCAATCTCAGTTCGGATCCAACTCTCAAGACCAAGCACATCCCAGTCTACACATGAAGTAAAGTCAATCACATCGATGATAATGATTGAAATTCAAGACTCAGCTCACATAGGTATACATATTTCTTATAGAGATAGAGATTATCAGATGTAGTCACTAATTCATTTATGCTATTGGACCCACACATGATACAAGAACAACTAAGCTGTCAGAACCACACAGGATACAAGACCAGCTACTCTATCGGACCCACACAAGATACAAGTACAAAGGTCAAAATTTCCAAAACCACACCGGATAAAATAACAGTAGTCATCGCCATCGAACCCATGGAGGATTTCAGTATGGTAGTCATCGTTTCCGAACCCACAGAGGATTCCAATAGGGTAGACGTTGTAGTCACAGCCAGCTCTAGGGTTCCCACACACAACACGCTAGATTCTGGGAGGGTCTGATCCTTGATCAAAGTGATCGATACATAAACTATTTCGAAGTCTAGAGTCGATGTAACCCAAAGTTATGTATCATCAAAAGGAACCCAACTTGACAAACGACGCATCAATCGGACGCCCGGTCTGAGAGTTTGTAGCGTTTCTGTTCCATGGGACCGGTTGGATTTCCGGTATAATCCAACTTGGCCATACTCTAATCTCATAAAAATATCAGGTGGAGTATGCCAAAGGACCGTCTTATCAATATTAATCCAACGTAGGTGACGAATCTTTAATCAGACATCTGGTCCTTCTGTTATAAGCATTTATGCTCTGAGGGCCTGGTTGATTTCAGGTTTGAACAAACCCTTATAAACTCAAACATTTCCAAAACCTTGTGGTTCGTATACCGAAATGATGGAATCGATCCAAGTAATCCTATCCAACTGACGACGCATCGATCAGAGGTTTGTATCTCATGTTATGGGTGAAATACTAAAATGGTTCTGAAGAGGGGGGTTTGGGTCTGGTCCGACCAAACCCAACCCACCATGGGCAGGCCCGAACTGGGTCAACCCGACCTGGGTATGGCCCAGTATGGCGCGGCGCAGACCAGGGGCTGCGGCCCGGACCGGTGGGGCGCGACCCGACCCATCGGCCGGCGGCCTGGCCCCCACAAGGGCGGCTGGGTCCGCGGTGGGCTGTGGCTTGTCCAGCTGGCTGAGGGGTGTGGGGATGCGCCCCCCCCCCCCTCGATTTTCTAAAAAGGTGGCGCTGCCACTCATGCTTGGTCGGTATTCTCTAGCTTGATCGGCCTGCACAGAGTGACGATGTCCTTCCGTGTGGCACCTACGGGTTTTGCGGCTTCTTTAACCCGGCCGGTTCGCCCAACCAAGCAGCTCGCGGAGCAGAGACCACAATTCCTGCGCAAAGCAGTGTTGATAGGCTCTACGATTTTTCTAGCCCGACCGGCATTAGCCGGCCGGTTGTTCTTCGGTCAAACGACTCACTGTTGCAGGCTGCTGTCTCCCTTCCACGCGGTACCTGGTGCCACGGTCCTCTTTGGGACGGCACGCGGCTGTCGTTGCCTCCGTCGCCTTCGGTCGTCGCCGCCCCCTATCATCCCAAACTATTGTCTCTGTCACCTCTTCCATCACCGTCTCCATCAAGAATAAAAAACATGAAATATCGAATTTTCATCCGGCCATGTTCGTTCGGCCCGCACCCTCTGCATTAGTCGGTAACAAATGTCCATAGTCGATCACTTTAATTCAACAAGAACAAAGGTATAATTTATTCAATTTAAATTATACATACTCCCTACCTCGTAGTTGATGTATCATGTCGACGAACCACAGAAGATGAGAATAGAAGTAGTCGAGCATTGTGTAAGATGGCGTTGCGGAGAATGGTGTCGTCCCATCAACTTTGGGGGAAGAGTCGTTGTCGTGACACAGGAACAAAATCAGAAGATAACGCAGATTCATTGACGCCAAGGTGCCTCTGTGGAGGAAGTGTCGTAGGAATAAGTTCGTCGCATTCTACATCGGGGATGTTTTTCATTGAAGAATGGTGTTCATCATCCAGAAAAAGAATTTTCCCCCAATATTTTTTCTCCTGATGTTTTCCTACGAATATTTTCCGAGAAAATATAATAAAAGGGCCTCCAATATAATAACATTTCCATGCAATTCAAAGCAATTCAAAATGAATTGTTGATACACAAATTAATTAATTAAGGGATATTAATGAATTCAATTGATGGAGTTGGAACAATCAATGGAAGGAGCTGGAGAGTTCATATTAAAAGAGGGAAGTTGTCAAATTAATTAAGTGGTGTTAATGGGGTAGTTTAAAGGAGTTTAGGGGAGGAGAAAGGGTTTGGGTTTGTGTGGGCCCAACCACACTAAATCCTCTCATGGGTGGTTTTGTGGGGTGTGAGCCCCACCTCCAACATTCTTTTAGAGATTATAACCACCCACCAAATAAAAATATCTTAATCATATTTTTATTGATTTTTTAATAACAGACCCCAAAAATTAACTACTCCTCCTGATAAAATGCAACTACGGTAAAGGTCTCCTTAGGCGAATACCGGTGCAGTGAGTTCATCAGTGTACTTAGATATTAATTCCAAGCACCCGTTCAAAATATAGAAAATCTCACTCTCACGTTACCTGAATGTACCTGAAAAAAACTTCAAAAAAATTATTCTGGGCACACTGGGCCTCAGAATCATGTGTCATCAGAAACTGCGTACTCATAAAATTCAAATGAATTTAAGAAAAAAATTTCCTTGAAATATCTGGGTCTTTACAATACATCCTATTTTGAGAATGTAAATCAAAATAATTTAATTTAAAATATTCTTAATATCAATTCATAAGATTCATCTACAAAACCTATTAATATATATGGCGGATATGGTATTTTCCTCAAATAAGAAATTGTTGAGAAAAAAAATACCTTATCTAATGTCTCGACTTCCTTACTACACATTAAAACATCATTTATAACAGATATAAATTACATATAAATATATTTCAGATAAATATTTATATATATTATTCCTTGTATTATTTTCATATGACCTATGCTTACCCATTTGTTAACATTTTCAGGTTATGTTATGTTTTAGGTAATAACCACTCTTTTGTATATGATTTCGTTTTTTATTTTTAGATTTATTCATTTGATAATTATTTGATCATATATGGAATGATAAAAAATAAATATATAACATATTCATTTAGTTTATATGTATTTAGAGTTAAATATTAAATTTATTGATAGAAATTAAATGCATTGTTCATAGAGACAGTAGGTCTTTCCTACACCTGAAAGTTGCTCTGTTTTCATGAAAATTAAAGAATGGAAGGTAAAAGATATATTATCAACAGAAAATAATTTTCAACTCATATATATATATATAATATTTTCATAAAATGCATCATTATTACCGTAAATGTAATGTGTCAATGAATTACATTACATGTTGACTTTGTGGTCCGTTATACAGATGAGTGATGTTGTCATATTCCTATAAATTTGTATGTAAAATGGAATAAATGATTTAATAAAATATGTTATAAATATCATATATATAAAAATTATAAGCATCATTATACCCAAACATGAGATGTGTTATGGGATAACCAATGTCATCTTTTTGTGATGTGGTAGTCCGTTATACATAGAAATAATGATTTTATAACCCATTTGATTGAAGTGGATATAGTTGAGGGTTTTTACAAAATGATAGTAACATATATGTATATAGTTATTAATGGTTTAATTATATGTTTCATTTTATGACATAAATTATGGTGGAATAAGAATAAATTAAAAATACAGTTGAATGAAGATAATTATACCTTCAAAGAAACACCTCCTTTGGGTATCCTCTTATGGACCCTTGCATAGTCTTTTGGGAGTCCCCATTGTTCGATAACATTTATATCATTTTTGGGTGATACTTTAGATGAGGTTTCTCTTGAAAAAGATATTTATATCTTTGAATATGTGAGGGGTTGGAGTTTCCTGTTATATGTGGGGAAAGGTGAAAATTTTCGAAATTACATTGAAATATCCCAAAAGAATCCAAAATGATAAAATTCATCCACATGTAAAATTTTCAACTAAATCTATATTCGATGTCAGAATGAATAAGGTGAAAATATTCCCATAAATAAGTATTTATACATATTTATTCCCATTTTTAACCATTATCTTCATAGTGTAACCCTTATTAAATGAATTTTTACTACAACTATGGTAAATAATATATACTATATTCACTATTCATTTTCATCAACACATTATTTAACCTTATTGGGAAATATAAAATATGATCATTCAAAATATGGAATCAATTATTGAAAATTCTGATAGCATATTTCTAAAATTATAATTTTAAAATTATCCCACATATGTGATTAGAAATTATGTTTTGAAATAGAAAATGTTCATAAGTTTACACAGTTTTTATGTAAAATTTCAATACGGAATTGATTAAAATGAAATAATTTGATTTATAGATATAATATTCAATTAATTTTACATTAAATTCAATTAAAAAATTTATAAAAAATTATAAATAATTTAAACAAAAAAATATATTTTCAATTAAAATATACTATTTTTCACCATTCACCTGAAAATTAATCTTTTTGGAAATTTAAAAAAAATTCAACATAATATAATTTGGATACAATTATTTCAAGTGGTAATGTTATTTTTTAAAAATAAGTTTTATAAATATTTCAAATAATATTTATAATATAATTTTATAATAGTTGACATAAATTCTTTTTAGAAAAATACTTTTTAGGCACAAAATTGGATTTATTAATATCTATTGTCCAGAAAACACATAAAATGAATGATAAATATGTGATTGAAAATATAATATATAAAAATAATTATATTAATTTATAAAAAATTTATTCGTTAATTTATTTAGATTAATTATTTATAAAAATGGTTTTCTGTAATAGAATTTCAATTATTTTCAAATTGTTTATATTGTTATTTTTATATTACTGGTAAGTTAAGATTTAATTTTCCATAAATTTTGAAATGGTATGTTTAAACAATTTTTTTACTCTTAATCAAACAAACCATTCCAATATATTAATTTTAAATATAATATAATAATATTTTAGTAATATGACATGTTTTCTATAAGTTCATTTTTCATGTAATGTAAGCTATATTTTTTTCATGAAATAAAATATAAATTATGAATTTCTAGAAAGATATAATATTGAGAAGATTAAATTTTATTGAAAAAAATTCACAAATTCATTGGGTTTTACATTATATGACCCTTATTTTCATTTTCAGTATTGGCATTCATCTCAGTTATCAAAGGCTAAACAATATAATATTACATAATGGAAACCCACAATTTTGTAAAATAGTATAATAATAAATTATTATGAAAAAGAGAAAGGGATTTATGTGGACGTAATCAATAATTAATTATATGATGTTTATAAATAATATTAAATAAGTGGTTAGGGAAAACATTTATATATGAGATAAAACTAAGACCCACATAATAATGGGGACAAATATAGAAAATAGTCATGAAAATGTAAATTCCCACAAATCCATAAACAATAGGTTTGTAAAAAACAACATTGATATAATCGTAAATGATGATAAAAATAAAAGATATTATTTTATTATCATTTTACTAATATTTGGGAACTATTTTTTCTTCTTGACTAATAAAATTAGCAATATTATATAACATGATATTTTATATCTGAGAGGCAGAATTTCATCCATGACATTTGACTTGGTCAATTTTCAATTCATATCTCACACTACGAGATGATTTTTTCATTTTTTTTTCACAAAATAAGATCCATAATAGAATATTAAGTTGTTGTAATAAATAATTTTTAACAATGGTCATCCAATATCGATAAACCTGATCATGATGAACTGATATGTCAACCTCTATAAATCATCACTATGCCAATAATTGGGTTTTGTCATATTTTTCCTTAACTTTCCATCCTCTCATATTTCATTCATAGTCTCTTCATTATCAAAAGAATAACCATTAAAGATTCAACATTGTAGGTCCTCTTCTCATGCCTTCCAATTATGACATTGATTATCATAATTCTCTTAGTATCAAAATCTAAAATATTCAATCAGTGTCTAACACCTTAGAGATACCATTATTCTTACCCATTATAATTTCCAAACATTTTATTATATTAAAATACATGATTGTGTCCTAATTTTGTACACTCAAAACATATTCTTATTACATTAAGAATTTCACAAAAATTCATCTTCCAAAATTATTGACATATGGGAAACTAAATCTCTTTCCCTCCATGGTGTGCACTACCTAAACTCTTAGTGAAGTATATAATTCTCTTCTTTAGTGAGACTAAGAGTTGGTTATGGTACACAGTGTTAATCATGTTAGATGATAACTAATTAATAAGAATATCAACATCATTCCCTACAATAATTACCCCATTTATATTATCAATTCAACATCTTCTATCACATTAAATTTTAACCCATTTCTTTCTAGTTCCATCCATTTACTAAAAAATTAATATTATGAGAAATACTATACATATTGTAAAATTCAATAGTCTATAAAATCATTCATTGGATTACTAAATTTAAACACATTCATTTAATAAAACGCCACCCTGTGTTTATCCTTAGTTGTCCTTTATCATCATATATTTAAACAATTCATAGAGGTGTGCACATAGTTGTGAATTTCCTACGAATATCCCTCAGGAGTTCCAAACTAGGTGTAAAATAAGGCCCATTGTTGTGCACCAGTTTTCGATCAGGTCCATCATAATGAACCATTTTTGTATTAAATGCCCATAGGTATATAAGTGCTATAGGTTTATCCACATATAGTTTATTGATAGGGATGTAATATCATCGAATCAATTTTCTTAATCCTTAAAAAAATTACATTACATTTCTCTAAACATTGAATATTCCTCAGATACATCCCTAGAAATATCCCTAGGGATCTTGATAATTTCTCCTCATCCATGTTTCCAATGGTTATCTATACCATTTATATTATACCAACTATATAGACCCATGATTTTATATATAGATATTTCATATCTATCGAAAAAATTTAATAAATTACAATAAAAATGCATGAGAACTAGAATGTTTTACTGTTATTGAAGACAAGGAGCAGAATCCTATAATTTTAAAAAATATGATTAAAATATTCCATTAATATCTTCTCACATAGTAATCATCATTTAAATACATTAAATAAAACTATTTTCAAACTATGGGATGGAAACATAATAAAGGGAGAGTCAGATACTCAATAAGAGTAAGAATAAGAGATATCAACAAATGATAAGATGAAATCATAAGAGACGTATAAGAGGATCTGATCACGAACATAAAAAATAATGTTTCTACCCAAACACAAATAGATCATAAAGATGATTTACAATATAATAATTTATAATTTCGAAAAACATGTCCCAAAATGGTGATAAATAGTAATTAATCCATTGTGAATTAAATTCTAATGTCATAAATATGTCTACCAATTAAATATTGAAAACTATTTCAAATGTGAATGATAACTACATAAACCATCAATATAGTGGATCCAGACTCATAACATATATCCCATTGTGGATTTGGATATATATGTTTCCTATAATGGATCATGGCACACATATTTATCTTAGTGGATAAGGACTTACCTTTTTCCTATAGTTTTGCTGGAAACAAGCATTCAACATAATGGATCAGGACACACATATTTCCCATAGTAGATGTTTCCAAATATATGTTTTCTCATTTTAATCTCATGAGATAAATGTGTTACCTAATGAATTAGTGGGAGATATAGGTCTCATTTATCATATTATGAAAATAATGAAAATATGTTACAAAAAATTATAAAACGTTAATTATACCATGAACCATCAAATTAAATGGTCTTCATAAACATTTCCTCATTTCATATCGTATGGAAAATTTATAGGTTTCAAAATCATTTCATCATTTCATCCCTTCATTAATATAGATAAAGTAGTTATTTTTATAATAATTTTATCATGGTATAACCTATAGAATATAAACTTCTATCATGAAATTAATTTATACATAAAAATAAACCATTCATATAAAGAATGTGAATGATATCCTATAATCATATCCCCAAAAAACCATATGTTACATCAAATTATTCCATTTTGGTTTTACATGATAAATCACTAGAAATGTTTCCGGAAGAATATAATTTTTCATTGAAAATCTATTTTTAAAAAATAAATAAAATGGAAATTATTTTCTTTGAAAATAAAATTGAAAACATATACTATAATATTTAAAATTAATTTAAAAACATTTGTGAGGAAAATATTCATTCCTCATTGAAAAAGAAAACTAATATATAAAACATTATGAAAATAATTTTATTTGAAAACAATCCGGAAAAATTATAATGAAATATTTGAAAATAAAAATTTCATAACTTTTGGAAATTTCATTCATGTCATAAATGTTAATAAAATGATTCGTTTCAAATTTTATATAAAATATAACATGGAATTATTTGGGAAACATAATAAATATTAATATTAAAAACATTTCTATAAAGTAAAATATGATTAATTGTTTTTAATAAATTAGTTTGAGAAGGTGAAATAATATTTCATATCCTATTTTTACAAATTTTTGTTTTGGAAGAGAGATGGGGTTTTGGTAGAGTTGAAAATTAAAGTATCATTTTTTTAAAAATAGATTACCAATTATTTTATGTACCAATTAATCTATAAATGGCAATTTTACTAGTAAATTTCTTTAATAACCATATTATCTACAAAGTAATTATTTTTTTGCGATATGGAATAAATGAATTTATCTTTAAAAACATAATTGTAAATAATCTGGATAGATGATGTGATTGTAGCATTAAATCATTACCACTTAAGTAACATCGAGTAATAAGCACCAAGGAAGAATAATGATAAGGGATAATTTTAATATCCAAAAAAATTTATATGTTCCTTATATTAATGGTCGTAGAACTATATATACATCTCATAAAATATAATAAGAGCATATCATATATAATGTCTCAAATTAGGGAAATTAATACATTGATCCCTTACCGCTTTGGTATCATTTGAAGTGTAGACCACATGAAAGAAATATATGAAAATGGACCATTAAATCACAATAATTTTCATAAAAAATCTTAAAATAAATTCATCGGAATTATATACACCACATCAGATAAATACATGGTTAATATGGAATGTGTCTCACTGATGTAATGTGTGGGACATAAATCCATTGCCTTATTTATTGACCTTTATCCTACATGGTGAAAAATATTGTATAATATAAATTAGTTTCTTATAAATCTATTATATAAAAACATTATATATATCATACAATATATATTTTTTTTATTTACTTGAATTACAATTTTTATTAACAATTTCATGTTAATGTTATGTTTCGGGTAATAAAATCATTTTTTTATATGTATTGATTTTTTATTTTTTTACTCATACATTAGTAATTATCTAATCATATATATAATTTTATCGGTGATATAATATCATATATATTTATTATATTATTTTGTTTGTGTAATCTATAACATTTTTAGATAGAAAATGAAATACATTATTCATTGAGATGGTATGTCCTTTGTACGCATGAACATTGTTTCCATATTCTTATCAAATCGAATGAAATAATATTAAATGACATAATATAAATTAGGAATAATGTTCATGTAATATATATCAAATATTTTCATAAAAATCGTCCTTATTTCTTTCTATTTATAGTGATAACAAATCACATCACTTCACGCGACGGTAGTCTGCTGTACAGATGAGCGATGTTGCCTTATTCCCAATCAATGGAATGTATGAAATAGTATATAATATATAATGAAAAAATAGGTATAAATTTGTCATAAATATTTAATATATTATTTATATTCATTATAATACCCATATTATTTGGTGTTAATTAAAATGTAACGATATGGGCTCACAAAGCGGTGGTCCACATTAGTCACCAATGATGGTTTCGTAATAGTTTCTGAAGTAAGTGGATATATTTATAGGTTATTAAAATAAAATAATAAATTATAATTATATATGAGATATTATTCACATTGTAATATAAGTTTTAATAAATAAATTAAGGTGTAAAATGATTAAAGAAAATGGAGGATCTTATTGAATACAATTAACTTCTCTAACTAACTCGTTCTTTGGATCACATCTTAATTACCCTATGTTTGGTTATTTAGTAGGAAAAAAAGGTTAATAATTTTACTAAGGATTTTTAGGACCAAATTTTCAAGTATAGGTCTATAAAAAGGTATGTATATTTGTGGGAAAGTGAGGAGAGGGAGTTCCCTTTTATAAGTGGGGAAGGAAACATTCGTCGAAATTACATGGAAATTTCATAAAATAATAAAAAATGATTAATTTATTCACATTTTAAAGATTATAAATGAGCCTATATTAAAAATTGGGAAGAATAATGTGGAAATATTTCCATAAAATAATATTTAAAAAATCAGTGGTTCATTTAAAACCCATAATTCTTTAGTTTAACCCATATTAAATCCATTTTATCCTTAACCATGCGAAATCTTTTAACTATTTTAAAAATTGATTATAATAAAAAAATAATTTGAACTATTTTATAGTATATATATTATTATTATTAAAAATATTTAATCCAATATTAATTATTTCATTCAAAAAACTATAAAATTGTATTTTTAAATTTATCCCTCAAACGTGTTGAGAAATCTTGTTTTTAAAGAGGAGATGTTAAAAAACGTACAATGTTTTTATATAAAATTTCAATATGGAATTTATTTTAATGACCCAAATATGGTTAATTAATATATTATTGATCCAATGTTAATTTAAAATATATTTAAAATATAATTTAGTTTATAAATAATTTAAACAAAAAGGCAATTTTCAATTTAAATTTAGTATTTGTCATTGTTCATTCGAAAAGTATCCTTTAAAAAAATAAAAAAAAACAACTTAACATAATTTTGTTATTTAAAATGAAAAATTGACTATTCATCTTTCAAATAATTTTCATTATAGTTTCAGTATATAGTTTTAAAATAAGTATACAAACATTTGACAAAATTGTTTTTCATAATAATAGCATTTTGAGTTTAAAAATGGATATATTATAATCATTTCTCTTGGGAAATATTATGATCAATGTTTTACAATTGAATAAATATAATATATATTTATATATATTTCATTAAAATCATTTTTTAAAAATAATGGTTACTTTTCAAGGCTAATTTTTTGTCATAAAACTTTTTTTTTAAAATGAATTTATTTATTTGTAAATAGATTTTATTTTAAATATTATTCCCTTTGACACCAAATAATTCATTATATATAAATGTTTAAAAAATATATTTTTATTATTTAGTATGTTCTATTCATACACATTGTTCTTATGGATGTGTCCTGACTCCTTAATAATAATATTTTAATAATTTGACATTTTTCATTTAAACATGGTGTTGAAGTTAATGTATGATAAAATAATTATTGAATGTAATGGATGAAAAAAAGGAAATTTCATATAAACCAAAATATAAAAAATTTTAAATTTTATTGAAAAAAGTATTTCCCAAAATCATGGGGTGTTAGAAATCCTGGGCGGCATCCCAATCAGTACCTTTAATAAGTGAGGGCTATTGGGTAACCATGTTCCAAGGCCACCCGAGTAGGGTGTGAGTATTGATAAGTAGGACACCACAAATGTGGCCCAGAATGAAATCGATAAATGCAGTTTACATGCGCGTGAAAAAATTACAAAAATTTAATGAGGTTTTAAATAATTATGTAAACATATAATGATATAAATAAAGAATAAGTAAGAAAATAATATGAATATGTTGAGTGAACATGAACCTATCGAGAAACTACAACCCACAATTGTACCAACTTTATCTAGATTATAGTATAGGTTTCAAATTATACCATCCATTTTCCAATTATTTTTCTCAAGTCTGATAATTGGTTGGATCTCTATTCCCATCAGTCTATTCCCTGTTTTACACCATTGTGGATATTCCACATGGCACGGCCGGATGCTGGTCATTGAAAATAACACCACATAGTCTACCCCAATAGGGGTCATTATTAGGAACGTCACACACAAAATCATGATGGTGGTTATCATGAAGAATAACATACTCCATGCCCTTATGTTGTGTGTTATCAAGAACAACACCTCCCTACCTCATTGGTGGTTGTAATCCTTATATGATAGTACGTTTCACCAAACATGTTTCATGTCATTTGATAATCATGTCTCCCATGCTTGGTATTCTACACCGTTATACTTTTGATGATGGATTCTCAATTTTAGATCATGGTCTAACCCCATGCAAACATACATGTCCATTTTCTTACCCAAACCATCAAAAAAATACATAGTCCCTTTCCATTATCAGGTCATGACGATTTCTGTCTAAGGATCAGACTAACCAGTACTAACCCAATTAATCTTATGGACAACGGAATCATGGTTACATATGAAATATGTGGTACATTTAATAATAATTAATATTATATAATTTCATGTATATTTCATATGAGGATAAACATAAATCATACCACCATTTAGAAAATATTGTCTCAATATCAATATAATCACACACAGATCCGATCAATAATTAATTAAGGTCCCAAAGGACACACACACATACTCATATGATAAAGTATAATATGTGGTCTCATTAGACACACATGAATATACATGTGACCATTCATCAAACATTGTCCCATTGCACTTGGTTTTATGTTGAATAATCACAAATCATAGAGGTTCTGTTTAATATGACACACAATTTAGTAATGAACACTCACCCATCAACCGATGGAATCAAGACAGTGCATAAGTTCCTATCATGTCCCGTGTCACACTTTTTGATAACATTTTTAATTGATAAATTAATAAATTAATATCTAAGGATAATTAAATAATGATGGAATACATGTTATTCAAATAATGTTAGGAATTTAAAATTCATTCACCCATGGCGGAAAACGA
The DNA here is from genome assembly GCA_963277665.1 of Viscum album. Classification (NCBI taxonomy): domain Eukaryota; kingdom Viridiplantae; phylum Streptophyta; class Magnoliopsida; order Santalales; family Viscaceae; genus Viscum; species Viscum album. The sequence goes on from OY728134.1 coordinate 287,304,842, forward strand.
TAAATAATATGCCTATAAACAATTCATAATAACATATTGTAGATAACATGGTACCAACTACCTCATTTTGAGTCAACTAATATCAAATAAATCTCACCCCAATTTTACATGTTGACCAAGTCCATTCATCCTCCACCAATAACAATTATGTTCTACCCATTTGTAAGCATTTGAAATTAATTTGTTATAACTTTATTTTTCTTTTTCAAACTTTTAAAGGGAACTTACATCCAATAGTAAAGGAAAAGTTATTTAATGACATATAAGATATATACCCCAAGACAAAACCATGAACGTTCACCCATGTAAGGTATATTACATTTTATAATTTTCATTATATAAAAATTTTCTATTGGGCGACAAGAAAAGAAAATAAATTTTAATTTAATTTAATTTGTACCTATAAATTAAGTTAACTAAGTGATGTACCCTAAAATAATCATTATCCAACATCGTTTTACTACTCATAAAACTATATATATTCTAATACAATAAAATGGATCTAAATCCATTCCATGGTCCAGTTCTCAATTTCTCCCAATGTAAAAAATATGAATGAATCAGCATGGTAATTCTCATCAACATTGTATGTTCATTATCAAGGTACATACTCTATCTGTCCTGATCAAAATCCCCATCATTCATTGTATATTCAATCAAGATATTCATTGATTTTTATTCCATTATCTAATTGAGATTATGAAAATAATAAAACATTTATCAATATGATCAAAGGGTAGGTGATCTAAGGATAATTAATATGTACATGGTTTACTGGGTACTAACATAACAAGGGTATCATCACAGAAGAAATAAATTATGATCCACCAATACACATGGATAAATTATTACAATATTGATTAATAACAAATAAATCACATATATTTTCCTTTATATTTCATCTAGATCCTCCTTGTATCACGATTATTTTATAGATGGAGGACATCAGATGTGTATGACAGAATGAACCAGGGAAAATAAAGCTATAAACCTTAATCATATGGGGGACTTAGGGCCATCAATCTCTTAAAGTATTTAGAAAAACATTTCACAGTATTCTCTACTAGCTAATATGTTGGGGTCCACTAGGTGCCCCGTGGTCCACTGCACAATCAGCATCCACATCTTGTCTAGTCATCCTCTATTGAATGTTTGAACACAGAGTTTCCATTTGAAATTCCATTCTGGTACCAAAACATTATTCAATATGTTCACACTTTAAAAAACTCAGTTAAACACAAATTCTTATAAATTTTAAATCCAATATTTTAAAATTTAAAAAAACCATAAAAATTAAAACCCATAATGATGAAGGTTGACATATTATTCACACCCAAGAACTAATTATCCATATGATGTTGTGGTTGAAAAAAAGGATATTTATTAATCATCCTTGATAATTATCCTCAATGAATTCTCTATATTCCATCCATAATAAAAAAACACAACCTCAATGTGAACCTAATATTTGAATTTCAATCTAGATCCCACTGCATAATTCCAATCATGACATATGAAATCGATCTAATATATCATTTCAATCCAACATCAAGAATATTAATATAAAATCCATAAGTTGCGACACACTATAATGTACTCAATTGAATCCCCATAAAAATTAGTGTGATACCATTTATAGACTCTCACTTTTCATACATTAAAATTTCATAAATTGGGTGGAATACCCTAAACATTATACAAAATGATTCCCAAAAAATTTATTTCTCAATTTACATTGGAAAAATGAAAACATAAACACATGTACATAGGTCAAATATATTATCTCCCAAGGTTTTTTATGAATAAAACTCTTATTAGATACATAAACATTATTACATATATTTATAATCTGGGATAGAAAACATAAAAATCAGTGATCTCTGATGCACAAAAAGGGTAAACAAGGAAGAAATGTTACAATAAACATGAGAATATGTTTATCATAATGTGATCATAACATTATAATATAATATCCATTATGTAATAAGATCATATGTATGAATCATGGAATAATGACTGGAAGTTAATAAGTCATGTATCATTATTATAAAAATTAAACAATCAATGAAATCATAATATAGGAATAATACATGGAATTGTTGTAGACACATAAAAATAAAAAATTAATTCCATTGTTGTCAAGGATTGGTGCCAAGGGAATATTTTTTTTAATGGGATGACTTCCCATACAATCTTGGTAGTCATGGTTCACTCACATGGGCATCTTGGTAATATGAGGTCACTCTCCTTACAATCTAGGTTGTCATGGTTCACTCCCGTGGAACCCTTAATATTCAATTTTCACACAAATTATTATCTTATATTATCTAATGAGATATAAATCTATACCCAATTAATGGAAGGAAGGTATATGACCCACCCATTGCATAATGCAATAAAACATACATGTGAAAAAATATCATAAACAATCATATTATACCCCATGAAATTATATGGGAATCATAAACATGTAATCATATATTATACTTTAGAAAAATATACAGGTTTCATAATAATTTAATCAAAATCATAACACATGGAAATAAGTGGGTTTCAAAATAGTATATCCCATAAAAGAGAAATACATTTCATAAACATCATTCTATTAAAAACTAAAACATTCAGATAAATAATAGAATTGGAAACATTGGATAATTTACTCAGAATGTCCTCAGTAACTCAAAAAAATGTCATATTATGAGGGAAATAATTTTGAAACATCTTTTAAAAAAATTTCTTCAGAAAAATATCCGTTCTTATTTGATATTTTTTAAAACAAACCACATTTTGAGAATAATTTTCATGTAAAATAAACATGAAAATATTTTAAGGATACAATAAAGTAGAAAAATAATTTATATAATCCTTATCATTGAATATTATCTACAATTATATTATGAATTCAATTTTTAATCCTTTTTGAAAAAATTGTTTTTCAAATAAAATATATTTCCGACTAAAAAATCAAATAAGGACATATGATTCATTAAAAAATTATTAATTATATTTTGTACCAAAGAGTGGAAAATTTTTATAATTGGTGGAGATATATTGAATAAATATAATATAATAAACCTCATTATTTTTCTAGAGATATGCATCAAATGAAATAAAAAATGCTAAAATATTCACATACAATCTTTATAAACGATGAGATTAATTCAATAAGATCTTAACACATGGTAACATAGAATAATTCTACCCATGTGAAAAAATAAATGATGCGATGAAAAAAATATCATTAAAAATATTGATAGTAGTGATATAACATGTCAATTATAATCATATATAACTCTTTAAAGAATGTAGGTGTATAATAAAACATGTGTCTCAATAAAGACAAATTTAGAGAAAATTACATTACTAATTTGCTAACTTTTGAAACATCAATCCCATGAAAGAAATATCATAAAATGTATATGAAAATACCCATTCATTTTATAATAATCATCATAGAATAAATTCATGGGACATATATACACTACAAAAAACCAATAGAGCGGTGAACATGGAATATATCATTAGGATATAAAAAGTGAGGTGAAATTTCGTTACCTTGTGTCTTGACGGTCATCATTCCCATTCAGACCTCCTATGCAATAAAGATATTTTCATTATACCCATATAAAGAAAAACCATATTATTTTATAAAATACTATATATTTTTTTAATTATGACATTATATTACCAACAAATTAACAATTTAATTTTATGGTTTCATTTACAGTACTATCCACATTTTTCATCATAAATGTTTTGAATTGATATTTCTCTTCAACATTCATAGATATATATTTAATTAATTAAATAATGTAAAAAATTATATAAATATAATATATATTCAATATATATATACTTATAATAATTTATAAAATATAAAAAGTAGAAATTAAATATAATGTCGATGGAGATTGTAAGTTGTACGTACACATGAACACAATTTCAATTTTTTGTTGTTGTATTGAATGAATTTTAGTAAATTAAATATATGTTTATACGTATATAATATCTTTATTTTATAATTATTATAATAAATATATCATAAATCTTCACTAAAAACTTCCTTATCACAATTATTGTAATGTGTGAACAAATCACATCGCTTTGAGAATACGTTAATAGACACATCCATAAATGATTTTATCATATTTAGGAAAGCACTAATGTTAAAAGGTATGTGTTATAAAATAATTAAAAAATAATATTTAAAAAATAAATAAATCAAAAATCATATATAAACATATTTTAATTTATAATTCCCAACCATAAAAGGTGATAATGAAAAATGAAAAATCATCATTTCTTGAGGCAGTAGTTCAACATAAAAATTAAAATTATGTTCATCACCCATTATATTAATGTTTATGTATTTGTAGGTTAAATAATTAGCATAAAAAAATATAACTATATTTATTATTTTATTTGAATTATGGCATTATTAGAGTTTAGGTGGTAGAGAATGGAAATAAACTAAAATATCATGGGGACTGTTGTTACCTGATAATCTAGTAACTCATTTAGGATTCAACCAAAGAGCTTAGTTATTTAAAATTATTCCCAAATGAGGACTATAGGATTATTTTATTGATACTTAGTATCTATTTTCAATGATCGTGGTTGAAAAAATTTATCTTGAGGTGTGTGAGGTAGTGGGAGGGGAGGATTCCTTTTCATGTAGAGGATTACTATCACTCTTGTAAATTTTATAAAATAGAATTCCTGTAATGTTTCCCCAATTGAAATTGGGTGAATAAATATACCAAATTCAAGAAAATGGAGGATATGGTCAGAATATTTCCATAAATATTATTTTGTACAAGTTTCAATGTGGTTTTTTCCATTATGTTTTGGGACTAGTTCATTGTTATGATTATTTTTTCCTTAATTTCTATTATTTATTTTCATCACATTCAGTAATTTTTTTAATAAAAAAATTAATTAAAAAAATATAAATTATTATGATTAAAAATATTGAATCCATTTTCCCAAATTTAAATCACATAATTCTTACACATTAATTTAATATTATTGACACGGATGATTTGACATTGTAGATATTTAATGTAAAATTTTTAAAATTTTGTTATGTTTTTATATCCATTTCAATGTAAAATTATATCCAATGACCAATGTTGGATTAAATAATAAATATTTGATATAATTATTCTTTTAAAAATTAAAATATAATTAAAATATATAAATAAATTAGAATAAAATCAACTTTAAATTCAATTTCAATTTTTTTCACTATTCATCAAAAAAAGATGCTCCTTAGAAAAATATAAAATATTATCCATAGGAAATTTCAAAATATAAAATTCAAAAAATAATTATTAGATTATAAAATTCAATTTTTATATTTTTGTATAATTAATTTTATTTTTCTTAATATATAGGCTTGAAAAGTAGTTTATATTAAACAATGGTATTTTTAAAACTAAAAAGGAATTATAAATAATAATATTTTTGATTATAAATATTATCAATTAATATATTAGAACTATAAAAAATATTACAAAATAAGATATGATTTCACATATTGTAAATTTTTAATTAACATTTATAACTATCTAATATAAATAATTAAAATAAAATATTGTTGTTTCACAGTACTCGGTGTTAGGTGTAACATATGAAATGTTTTAATTATTAAAATTAGATACATCATTTAAATTATATTCATTCAAAAAAATTCCATAAAACTAGGTGTGTAACATTCTACCACCTTTAAAATGAATTTCACCATCAAAATTCATCAACTGGGAAAAATATCATTATTTCTACTTCATCATGTCTTCATGTTCCCACATTGATTTCTTTATCTTTTTATTTCTCCACATAAATTTTATTGTGATAGTGGTGTTGTTTGGTAGAACCTTCTCTTCATGATTCATAATTTTAACTGGATAATCCTTGTAAAAAATATCCTACTAAAAAGGTATGACCTAAAGGTTTAGTACATATAACCATTTCGTTATATACTTCTCTAGAAGGGATATATGGAACACATCATGTACCTTTCATTTATTTTGAGGATGTTTTAAATGATAGGATATAGTCCTAATACAATCGATAATTTTAACAAGACTGGTATACATAGAGATTATATTCTTTTTATTTCTTAATATCATATCCTTATTCCAAGGGTTATTTGTAGAAATAACTTCTTACAACATGAAATTTTAGATTTTTCCTTCATTTATCAGCATAGATTTTCTGATTTCTGTTGAGATTCATTGATATGATACTGAATGACTCTAACCTTCTCTTCCATCTCAATAGTGATCTCAGGTTCCAATAGCATTCATTCACCAACATCATACTAACAAATTGGAAAAATCTAAACATATCATATAAGAATGTGTATATCAAAACCACCATTGAAATCCAACGAAAACGATCTAAACATATCATATTGGTTTTCAATTGTTCTTTTGGATTGATCATCCTTATATGGATGTTAACCAGTACTAAAACTAAATTTTGTATCATGTTCATGGTGTAGAATTATCTGAATCAATGAGGTACATCTCATATTCCAATCTGATACAATAAAATGTGGTACTCCATCAAATCTCACCACCTCCTTTAAATATATCATAGGATCATAATTCATAAATAAGACTTATTGGATAGCAATGTAGTATTATTACATTGTAATGTGATTGATTACTACCTATACAATATTAATTCCTTTAGAGTTTTTGGGTAGTCTAATGACAAAATCCATAATGATGTTTTCAAACATTCATTATTCTATGTATAATATATGAAACATTTGTTTATTCAATTTTAATTATTCTTTACGTTGATGTAATTTGAAGAAATGATATTAATACTCGTTTAAATATCGCTTGAAAAATTTCACAAGAAAAATTCATACAAATTTCAAAAAATCATTGTAATTCAAGGATGAATTAGGAATGAAGTACTATAAGCATCCACTAATAGATCATTCATCAAATTTAGTATGGAACAAATTCATATAGGATTATTGAACCTTATCATTCCATTCTAATTAACATGAAACACCAAAACATTTATAACATACTTTGGTAGCTCTAAATCTTCTATCTCTACCTCCTTAATATTCACATGGATAGTGTCCTGAACATTCATCTGAAAAAGGTATGATTTTTCCCTTTATTCTGGTTTTCTAGGTCATTCCAATTCAATTTAGGTACTATAAGATATTTTTTTATCCTCATCATTTACAATATAACAAGTTTCCTTAAACTAAAAGAATCAAGAAATGTGTTCACTTTTATAGGGTTGTAATGTATTGAGTAGTCATAATCAATTAAAAACTCTAATCATCTTCTACGGAAGATGTTCAAATAATTTATGTGAATATATATTTCATACATCATTGATTAGTATATATACTAATCATGTCTCTATAATAATAAATCCTCCATAACATTAATTAAAAAATTAACATTGATATCTCTAAATCATTATTTTCTTAATATTTCTAATGAATATTGAACTTCCATGAGGAATAATTTATTAAAATGATATTATTTATAATAACACATCACAATAACTTCTTTTATACATTAATAGAGATTATAAAAAAGTATACACAATATGTAAATATATTAAAAGGTTCACTAACTATCTATATCTATAGTTCAATGAATGCTTCCTCACATTCATTTTTCTAGAGTAACTTGAAACACATCCCAGTTAACATTGTGAAATGATTAAAGAGTGATGAGAAATTATCATCAAATTGTTTATAATATATTGATAAACAATGAAATCTATTGATCCCAGTGTTCATGTTTGGTCTTGTCCCACGTTCAATATCAATTTTAATTTATAGATCTACTGTAATACCATATGTTGAGATTATATGTCCCGAAAAATGTTTTGTAGAAAAAAGTCATTATATTAAATGATTTCATATAGTTTATCATTTTTTATGGTGATTAGTACAATTCTAATCTGGTTTTCATGATCTTAATTTACATTCGAAAAAAATAAAAACATCATCTATATAGACAAACACAAACTGATCGAGGTAATATCTCAAGATTATATTCCATTAATACAAGATTATAGTAGAGGAATTAGTTAAGAGAAAATCAATTAAAATATATTCATATCATAAATACCTTGTATAGAATGAAAGCATGGGTATATCATCCAGGTTTACACATTATTAATGATATATGTATTGAATGAAAGTATTTTAAAAGTATTGAGATATGTGCAGTTGATCAAACATGTCTTAAATATGGGGGAGATGATACTCTTTCATGATCGTGATCTTGATCAAATAGTGATAATCAAAGTATTGTCCCATTAATCCATCTTTCTATTTAATAAAAATAATAGGTTCACCCCAATGTGATTCACTTAGTAAAATGAATCAATTATCAAGGTTTTACTCATGTTTCTTCTTCAATTATTGTAACTCAATCCTGATAAATCTATAAGAACTATTTGAACATGGTGTGGAACCAGTTATGACTTCTTTTGAGAATAAAACATCTTATTTTTGTTGATGGATTGGTTAATTTCATGAAATACATCCCCAAATTAATGAACAATAGTCATATAATCGATGTTGATTTTCTCCCCAACCATTTGATATAAACATCCACTCATAATGTGAATTTAGAACAATACACTAGATGTAATTTCTATAGGATGTCAATAATTATATTCACATATATAGATAATCATATGAGGGTTTCTAAAATAAAATTTCACTCCCCTTCCATTAATATTGATGTGGTATTTATGTAGAAAAAACCAATCCAAGCATACAATGACACAAAATTCATCCAAAGAAATAATAATAATATTTACAGGAAGCACAATCCCACAAAATAAAAATGGATAGGAATCATATACAAATGATGAAATAATAATTCCATTAGGTGTCTTACCTTTTAATTCAACATCTAATAATTGTTTTGGAATCATAACCCCTTTAAAAATTATTTAGATATGAATCTATTGGTAGATATATATTAAAATAATAAATTAGCTGTTCTAGAGTGGAGGGTATGTTTAATATTCACCAACATGTTTTCTCACCCCTCACTAAAAATAGATATTTCAGGAGGTTTCCACTTCTCCATCATATAAAGTGGTGTCTAAAATTGATCACTATCACCATCCATAGGGTTTGGGAACTAGTTAGCATTATCACTATTCTCCTTGCACTTGTAGTAACATATTTCCACCACATCAGAAATCAAACGACTAATAGACTTCCATTACACACATAATACATTTATTATTCCTCTTATAGAAATTTACTCCATGATTCTTCCCACACAAAGAGAATAAATTATTTCTTATCATCTTCTCTTCATGATTTTTATATTTTCTATTAAACACCATATTCCTTTTCTGATCAAAACCATGAGATTGATACATGACTCTGACCTCCATTTCAACGTTGATTTCACAATGACAAATTTATTTATTTATACTAGTTAATAATATGTAAAATTCCCTTCTGATACTTTTATTTAATTGACTAAATAACCTATAAACATTACTTTTGGGTAGGACGTGAATTTTTTATGCATACCTCACAAGTCTTGTGAAAATATACTTATAGGTACCAACGGATTCATTATCCATTTTTTGAACTCAAGCAAATGGTTCTATATCATGGTATAAAGTGTCTTAGGAATGTACTTAAAGAAAAATATTTTGTCTAACTTATCCATGTCCATGGATTCAATCTCATATTTCTACCCCGTATTCTTAGTTAGCATTTTCCACCAGTACGCTTCACCTTATAACTGATAAACACAAAGCATGATATTATCATTCTCTGTGAACTATAGAAAGAAGAATATATTTTTAGTAGTACTGACACATTATTCAACCACAAGTGGATTAGGATAGCAGGTGAAATATGGTGTACATTTCTTCATGAATGACTCAACATGAAGTTGTTCCATCCTTTGATCATTTGGAAGTCCACCAAGATTAAAATCATGAAGAATTTGTATGAGCATAACAACATTATATTTCATTACACCTCCCAAATAATTTATTTGATTATTAATAAAATCATTGAATTTTATATTTCAATCCCCATTAACGATGTTACATCAGGTTCTAGACATTACCATAAACCAAAATCAAAGAGTGATAAATAGATATCATAACGAGTAACTACAAAATCATGAAAAATGACTTATACGATGTAAAAATAATGAAACCTTCTTTATTCTATGATACCAAATGTTTATCCTCTAATATTATTAAAAATCATCTATCAAAATAAATTATGATGGTTCATATATATTTTGTGAATTTCCAAAGCATATCTCAGAGTAGTGTCAAGCCATGTGAGCAATAATGCCAATTATCATGTATAATTTCATAATAAGTTAGGCCCAAGACACCTTTTCAAAGTTTTTACTCTGATATACCTCTATAATATATCCACATCCACAAGTTGTATCCATTTAGGGTTATATTTCTAGGAAACCACTCATTCTATCTTTTACCTAGATTGTATGACATTTTCCTATACTTTTCCAAATAATTAAATCTATCCATATATATGTCCTCAGGGATCCCAATAATATTCTATCATCATATATTCTCATGGTTAACTAATAATTTTCTCTAATACAAACATTAGAGACCATCCCTTTTAATACAATTACATTTCATAGCTTTTACAGAATACATAAAAACATTATACTAAATGGCACCCAAAGTATGTATTACTCCAATTCCTTTAGAAACATAGAAACATTAACACTGGTACATAAACAAACTAAATTATCTCATACTAGGATCTTCACGACTAGATACCTTCTTAGAAACATCATATATAATACAAATATTCATAACATGGGAGAGGGAACATAAAAATAGATGAGATCAGATGCAAAGTCATGGTAAAAAAGAGAGACATGTTAACATAATCATTTTCATAGTGTTTTGAAAATTTATTCATAAGATATTAATATAATATCTTGTATTTACTAAGAAACGAATATTAATCATGGTATATTGATTGGATATTAATTAGACATGAATCAAAAAGAAATTAGGAACATAATCCATGAATAAATAAAATAGATATAATATAAGGAATTATGGATGATGCATAATTATATAAAATACCTTCCATAGAATTATATCTATTTCTTTAGAGCCCATCATTTTTTGTGGGTTCACTTTTCATAACATCTTTGTAGTCATAGTTCACTCCTACAACCTTCTTAGTAGAATTATTTCACTCTCTATACCATCTTGGAAGTCATTGTTCACACCCATGAACGACTTATTAGTAATGTTTCACTCCAAAGACCATATAATTTTTCCTCATGACATATAAATATGTACCCAATGCATTAGTCATATATATAGGTCAAATCGATCATATTTAGAAATCAAAGATACATGTTCCAAAAAATAATAAACATTAATATTGTATCCCATGATATGAAATTGGTATCATAAATATGTAATCATATCCTAACCTGTGGAAAATGTTACAGTTTTTATGAAAATTTCATCAAAATCACAACCTGTAAAAATAAGCATTGTTGAAAATTATATAACCCGTGAAAGGAAAATCTGTTTCATAAATTTCATTCCATAAAATCATAAACCATTTATATAAATAATATGAATGGATGAATTGAATAATTAATAGAATAATTCATGAGTAACTATATCATTTGTCATCTTGGATTAAAAATTATTTTCAAATATATTTTAATAACAACTCTTTTGTAAAATATGCATTGTTCGTTGATAAATTAATTTTAAAACAGAAAACATTTGGAAAATAATTTCCTATTAAAATAAATATAAAAATTTATAATGGAAACATTAAAAATAATAAATAATTTTTAAAATACCTTTACCTTTATTATTATCTTTGAAATAAAATTTGGTACATTTTTTAAATTTTTTTTTAAAATATGGGTTTTGAAAAAATACACATTTCCAATATAAGAGAGTAATATGGTCAAATTTTTCCATAAAAACATTCTTAATTTTAATAATTGCTAAATAGTGATAATGGTACTATTACATGGAGATATATTGAATAAAAAAGTGATGAGATAAGTAATTATTATTTTTTAACAATGGATCATAATATTTAATCAATTTAATAATAATCATAAAAACTCTCGATAAATGATGAGATTATTTCAATAAGATATTACCACAAGGTAAAATTGAATCATACTAACCATGTAAGAAAATGAAATTTAATACAGACAAAAATATAATGAAATATAATATATTCATGATATAGAATTTCAATTGTATATATATACATCTCATGAAATAACAGAGGTGCATAACAAAACATTTCTACCAAAGAATCAAAATAATGAAAAAATTATATTTCCTATTTGGAAAATTATAAACCATAAATATTTTGAATGAAAAATAATAAAATGTATAACTAAATAGAAATAAATTTAATAATATAAATTATAGAATATATTGATGGTTATTTTATACACCACATAAATTAATAGAAATGATCATGGAATGTATCACATGGATATAAACAATGAAATAAAATTCCCTAAACATGTGTCTTTACTTTCGTTGCACTGGTTTGAAACACTTTCATATAGAACATTAGTTAATTATTCACCTATAATATAATAATATTATTATATATAATAACATATTTTTATTTATTATGAATTTATATTTCCTAGTTATTAACAACTATTTGTCAAGGTTTTGTTGTTGGTAATAACTATTTTGTTCTTCGTAGAAGTTTGGAATTATTATTCTTGGTATTATTAAATATGAAATGATTTACATATTATAAAATGTAAAACATTATATAAATATATCACACATATATATAATATATGTAATTATAAATATATAATGTTAAAATCAAATACATTGTTCATGGATAGGTTAGGCCATTCTTATGCATAAACACAGTTTCCATTTTATTATCATTTTAAAAGAAAGCATGTGAATTAAATATATTTATATATTTTTACAATATAATTATATTATAATTATTATGTTATATATTACGTTTATGTTCACTAAAACCATCATTAACAAATTCCATTAAAATTGTGAATGAATCAGATCACTTTGAAGAGGCGGTACTCCACACATCCACAAATGATCATTTCGTATTCATACAAGATGGAAAGTAAAATGTTATCTAGTATAAAATAATTTAATATTAAAAAATATAAAATCAATATCATATATATCATATAGAAAATGTTTTTCTATCATAACTCCCAACATTCAATGGTGATAATGGAAAAAATGTACAATCAATGTTTCATGAGGTTGTAGTTTGACGTACTCATAAACAGTATGTTTATTTCTATTTAGATGGATTTGTGTGAAATTTTCTGTAAAACCCAAAGAATAAAAAATTATCATGATATTTAAGATACTATTTTTTTATAATCATGGAATAAGATGAGTTGAGTGACTAGAGAACGCAAAAAACTATCTTGAGGAAACACGTTTACTCTTCTTTGGGTAACAACATTGGTTTTCCATAAAAGAATTAATTTGGATGGAATTATACCCATGGGTAGGATTATATGATGTGGGTAGGTATATTTATGATATATTTTTAATGATCATGTTTGAGGAAAAGTTTATTAATAGGTGTGGGGATATGGGAAGATAGGAGGCCTTTTTATAGTGATGGATGGGTGTCACTCATGAAAAATTTGGAAAAGGGAGATCCACAAACGTTTTTTCATTTTAAATGTCTCACATAATTAAAAAACATATATCCATGTGAGTATAGTCACAACATATAGGTATTAAATAGAATTTTTAAAAATTTCTAGGTTATTTTTGGGCCGTACGTTTAGGGTTTACATCATTGTTATGTTAATTTCTCTCTTAATCAATATTATTAATATTTTTCACTTAAACTATTATTATTGGTATAAATTTAATATTTTAATATTAGAGATTATAAATTATTTTCATCCGAAATATGGAATTAATTTTTTGTAATTACATTCATATATGTAGCAGAATGTAATTTAAAATTTATCTTGCAGATGTGGTAACTCTACAGGTTTTTAATGTAACAATGATCAAATAGATGATATGTTCTTATGTAAAATTTCAACTATATATATGTTTCTTTCATCTTAATTTTAATAATTGACGTATATATTATCTTATAATACTATTACTCTAAAATGACAAATATTTTGATGATATAAATAATTACGATTAATGAAAATATGAATTAAAATTTAGTATTATCACTTTTCATAAAAAAATGTTGATTCTATAAATAATCCCAAACATTCAACTAATGAAATATGCGACATAAAAAATTGAAAAATTATTTTTATTTCATAAAAATAAATATATAAATGTTTATAAAATTAATTTTATTGGTTTTCCCAAAAGTCCATGAAAATAAGTTCATTTGATAAAATAGTATTTTTTAAACATATAAATACTTTAGAAAAAATTATATTTTTTTAATCAATATGATCAATATATATAAAATAATTATAAAAATTACCTAAAAAATATTATTTAAATTCCATAATATTATGTTCAATGTATATTTTATAAGTATCAAACCTAAATAATTATATCAATAAAATAATGTTTTGAAGATACTCAATATTACATGTAACATCCGCAATGTCGGTGTTTCCAGTAGCACAACCTAAGTCAGTGCCATGTGAAATGAATGGATGACACAGTGAAATGAAATAAATCAATGAATATAAATTTATTCAATAAAAAAGTTCCATAAAACTCAGTTTTTTACATCCCGACTATATGAATCATTACACAAGACAATATTTTTGTTGTCTAATGACACGCCTGATGAAATATAATTCCTTTACAAATAATCCAAACAAAATAATGGGTTATGTGTATGTATAAAAACCATATTGTGGTTTATATAAAAATTTATGTGTCTTCCGAAATAACATAACCTATAAATTCAAAACTTTTTACAAATAAAAAAATGATTCCTAATAGCCGTACTAGTACATGATATGATGAGCTTAATGCAAATCCAAACAGAGAATTAATGTTCATTAGGAATCCCAATCATTTAAATATCCATCCGACTACCTAAAAAATTAAACATAAATTATATCCAATAAAAATGAATCCATTAATCAAGGTACCTTAATCATTGGAGGTATCCATAGATCAATCATAGAACCTTACTAATTTTTAACTAACATAAATGATAATTTAATGATGGATTCATAAACTATTTGTGTGGGATCCATGTGTATAAAAAGAATGAGAAGGGGAATGCCCATGATTTATTTTTTTTCATGATCGATGATTGAATCATGATTTTCATTATGTTAAATAACATGATAAAAATACCTGAATCAAATAATATGAAAAATAGATAATAATTGGAACCAAAGAACTAAAACATCATATAGTTTTTTGTAATTAAATTATAATTAATGAATTATAATATGAGAAGTTATTTTATTTATGATGGATCAGAAAGTTTTTGTACATCAGATAATCATTTCATTATAGAAATCATTTATATATTCCCACTATTGGTAATCCATATATGTTCCAGGAACCTCTGAATGTCGTCACATGAATCTCGGTGTTCTAGCATTACGGACCGTAATAAATTCATTATTATCCATTGATCTCCCCAAGATCTATATCATGGTAGTGTTCTCATCAATCAATCTAGACATGAGAATGATTGTGTTATATGAACTCCCTCATTTCATCATATATTTTTTTTATACGGGTCTCTCTAGCTATTCAAGATTATTTTTCCTTTCGTTGTAAAATAACAACTGCACATTCACTATTATTTTTTAAATAATCCATGTAAGACCCCATATTTAAAATAATAATAAAATATTTTTATTTTTTCTTGACATTCCCTATACCCAAAAATTAATTTAAATATTATTAATTCAAATAATATAAAATATATATTATTTATCATTGAATATTTATAATCGATATACCATACCTCCATCATATTTACAATTTCGTAATAATGAAAATTTATTTTATAAATAAATATAATTTTATTATTCACTTATAAATAAACAAATATTATAATGATTAAATGATAAATAAATAGTTAAAAAATTACCCCTCACTAAATATTGTTCAAAATAACCAGTGAAATATTTCATGTGACCCATGGAAAATGAATAATTATTAAACCTTGTGTGGGAATAATATTTTTCAACATGTTATGTAATAAAAAATAATATGTTATTTAACTGAGATTATGGATAAACAAATTTTGTAAACCTCTAAACCTTTTTCTTAGTGGAATTTTGCGAACTATCCAAATGTCCATTAATAACATCTAGAAACATATCAATTCACCTATAGAGAAATAAGTTGATGCTGAATTGACATAATATCTCATACAAAATATTATTTTGTAATATAATACATTTACAATGATATTTCTAATTAGGAAGGTTCTATGCGTGTTCTATTAGTCCATGTCATCAATATATCTAACTTTTACTTCACAAAAATGAAACTGTCCTATAGAACATGACTGAAAATAATTTATTTAGAAAATATCATTTCCATATAAGGTTTTTAGATATCGAATTCTATTACATAATAGAAAAGTGAGATCTATATAACATATATTTTGGATTGATACCATGGAACTTATGGGTTCTCATCATATATTGGAACTTCTATGACCTTTCCTTGTAACAACTCCACATATGACATCACCACATACTTAGGTACCCATAATAAGAATCATGATGTAATAAAATGTTAAATGAAATTTAAAACAATGAATACATTCCATTATATTGTATATATAAGTTTGTTCTCAGGAAACCAACTATAACAAACCCCCACATGCATTAGATGCTACTAATTAAAACTATTAGTATAGTAGATCTCAAATGATACCCATGCTTTATCTTAAGATTTACTTTAGTAAAGTGGTCGACCATGTTTTATTCTATGGTAATTATTATTACTCCAACTTCAACAATCAGATAATAATACCAAAGAGGTGATACTTCATAAGTATTTCTTTTTCAATTTGTGTGACCATATAACTTTTACAACATCCGTAACTATATAATCTTCACAATACACTGTGATATGGTCAATATTACAAGGTACCAAATCAAGATCATGGAAAATGTTTCATATTAGTATGGTTTCCTCAGATACATTAGAAGCCATTATATACTCAAACTCAACTATAAAATCCATGTAATCTGGATTCTTTGAACTCTTCCATGTATCTAATAATCCATTGATATATAAAACATATTATGTAAATGAAATCAAGTCCTTATGATCTATTTGAAAACTGTTAATATTAAAACCCATGATATATAGCTCCTTGTACCAACCATACACTTGGAAAATATACTTATTTCTTCACTGTTACATGAGGAAATCCTTTACAACTAATAAATCTTGTTCTATTGATTTTCATGACATCTACTTACCATGATCAATGCATGGGAACCTATATTCTATTACATAACATGGAATAAATGACTGAACCTATTCTTGAAGCATATGAGTTCTTACTCATTATCTCTTTATAATATTGTGTATGATGAAACAATTTTTTAGAAATATGTTTAGCATGTGAGACTGAAACCATTACCCACTTTTATTTTTCTATAATTAATTCTTTTATCACTTATTCAATGTATTTACTAAATCATAGTTCATGAATCATATTGTGTCTATTATGACTGATATTTTTCTCCATAATACACTATACTTCATCCATTTCCATTATGGAGAAATAATTGTTTAGACGTCAATAACATACATTAAGACTAGTATGTCACTTCCAATCAGTAATTTCTAATCAACATATAATACCAGGATAATAATAAAATTTCCATTAATTATCTTGTAAAAATATGTCTCACATTCATTCATAATGAAACCAAATTGTGTTATAGATTCTTTAAATCAAATTTTCAATGACCTGGATTATTACTTCAATCTATAAATGGATATCTGAAACATTAAAATCTTTTTAGAAACACCTAGAGTAAAGCATGCTTCTCGTTGTGTCATGTAGACATCTTCCAAACAGTCCCCATTCAGGAAATTAGTTTTTATATCCATATTCCTAATTTCATTGACATGTTAATATTATATATCAAGTAGAATTATGGTCGATTTAAAAATAGAAACATGTGAAAATATTTTATATAAGTAAATTCAATGATGTTTTTTAAGACTGATGAAAATATCATTCTTCATAGGTATTTAAATTATAGTGTATGTCTAATTTTCACTAGAATACCCATTTCTAACCAATGGTATTTACATAAATTGGAAGATTAACCAGAACCCAAACACAGTTTTAATATATTGAATCCATTTCTAATTTCATGGATTCGTTTCGTCATCAATTTTATAATATGTCCACTTTCTTCTTCGTATGAGGGTGGATAATTATTTTCAACATATAAGGAGTAACCGTAATTCATGACTATAGATCCATATCTGTTTGGTTCTCTGACATGTCTTGTACTCTTATAGAGAACACATGTTTCATAAAATAATTATTCCATGACAACCTATAGAAATTGTTCCTTAACCAAATAGTATTTATCTTGATTATAAAATTCATCAGAGTAAATATTTCTGATGCTATCCTTTTTGAATATTTTATCCCTATAAAAAATATATCTTCTATGGAGATAATCACTTTATTAATTGATGGTTTATATGGGTAGGGTACCATTATTCCATTATGATACCATATAAAGTTATAAATTTTAGTATGGAGTACTAGTTTGTTCCATTAGAATGCCATTAATAATTCCACGCAACCCCATACAGATTTATGTGATAGAACATCTTATATTCCAAACTATAACTCGAAGGGAATTCTATTTTTCATATTATTTCATTATTTTTTAGAGTTTATTCCATATTTTGTAATTAATACCCCCAAAAGGATAATATATGGCATTCATGACTCATCATCAACCTTACAATGTATAACAAAGAAATGATCCTCCTTTCCCTAAATCCATTCCATTGTGGTGTGTATGGTGGAGTGAGTTAAGATAGATTCCCAAACATACTTAGAAATTAGTATATTTTTCTATTAATATATTCCTCACATTGTACCAATCGACAATTTTTTATCGTACATCTATATTTATTTTCTACGCTATTCTTGAATTATTTGAATTTCTAAAAGGAATCTAACATAAACTTTATCCAATAGATATAGGGAAAAGTACTGATGTCACTAGTAAATGTGGTGAAGTATGACTTCCCACTTCTATCTTCTACCAGAAATGGTCCTTACACATATGATTATACCGATCCTAATATCCATTATATAAAATATTGTGATTTCATAGATAAGTTTTATACGATTCATGTGAATAGGATTCATTATCTATTTCAAATAGTTGTTTATAAAAATTAAATATATAATGATTCTTATTTTAATGAGCCATAACATAACATATTTTCTCATTATAAATGAAAAAAATTATTTCCAAACATGAAAAGAAAATAATCTTTATCTTCGAATGATACATAAATTATTTTCTTTTTTATAATTGGTGCATAATAAAAATCTATTAAACCATCATCATTCATGTTTAAATGAATTGAAGTAGTCAATAATATCTCCATAATATATAATCACACCACTGACATCATGTAGGACCACCTACACTCAATAAATATTTCAGAATCTATTGTTTTATAAATTTGGATACAAATGAGAGAACAAAAATTAATTTCTAATAACCACTATGTTGATATCGAATGAATATACTTGATAATAAATTCATTCTTATGTTCTAAATGATACTAGGTGTATTTACTCTTCTTATGGAATTACATTCCCCTATAATAACATAGTACCTTAATTTCCTTACCCCAACTATAGATCTTCCAATTCATATAAGGATGGTTCTAGTGGAATTTAGGAGTTTTTTTGAGACTTGGGAACGTTCACCGTACTATAACATATTGTATTCACTATAAGGATCATATTTTGATTAAGCACCATGTTATCAAACACTTTTAGTATCAGAGAACGATGTTTATAAAGACACTTCTCCATAATTATTATGTTATAGTTAACAATAAAATGATATGATAATATGGTTAGTGAGGAATGTATAAGAACATGGTGAAACTCATCAGAGAATTTAATCCATACCATGTCTTAGAGTTCATTATACAAATTAATATTGGTTATATGTGGCTATCCAAACTCTGACTCTATAAGCATGGTTGTGAATAGAGCATTAGATTTATCATTTATATATAATATCCCCTTGTCTTGATTGAGATGCTGATGTTGAGACATCATGTTATATGAGGCTATGTTCTCATGTTTCTTCTAAAGATGATTGATCATGGATGAATTAATGAAACTATTAACTTTTGTATAATAATTAAAATGTTTCTCACATGGTGAAAAATCTTCCTCACTATCATTATTACCCAGTTAAACAGGAATAGTTTTTTCATCACATTCAATTTTCATTGATGGTCTAGGATAACACATATTCTCCTGTACGATTATTTGAAAATTATTATAATGATTATATTATCACTCTCATGTATTGATCATAATCATATGTGGGATTTAATTTTTATTGTTTTTTCTATAAATATGTTGACTACATATTTAGTACATTATCTGATAGAATTTAGAAAAATAAATTAATATTGAAATTATTAATCTCCCACTCTTTTTTCAATATTCAATATCCCTCACCATATTCCTTAGAATATATTGTTGCATGCACAATATATTGGAAATGATCCAAATTTCCTTTCTGATCACCCTATCATTGGGGAATCAGTAAATTTTAAGGTGTTTAGGTAAGAATTCCATATTCCAAATACATTAAATCATAGTTCCATGATATGTTGAGTGCAATCCCCTATCCTAAAATCCTTAAATTGGATATCCTGGATCATTTCCTCTCAGCTACACCATTTCCTATATTGGAAGTAAACAATTGATGTGATATAAATTATTTAATCCCAAAATTTCTTTTTAGAATTACTCAATAGTTGAATTCACCCAAGTTTTAATGGTCAAGAAAATTGTAGAAT
The DNA here is from genome assembly GCA_963277665.1 of Viscum album. Classification (NCBI taxonomy): domain Eukaryota; kingdom Viridiplantae; phylum Streptophyta; class Magnoliopsida; order Santalales; family Viscaceae; genus Viscum; species Viscum album. The sequence goes on from OY728134.1 coordinate 287,325,902, forward strand.
AGTTCTATTTTAACTATCATAGTTGAAGGCTATAATAACTAATAATTATTTTATTGATGGAATTTATCTATTATGAATAAATTTACAATTATGATCTTTTTAAATGGTTGTTAATATTATTTGAATTTACTTTAGTGAATAACTATTTCTATGATAATATTTACACATAATTCAATATATTATAGTTCTATATTGAATTATTTCTAATTCTTCAATTCAAGTGGTCTTCATAAGACATCCATAATGAAATTACAATGCAACTTGATAGAAAAAATTATAATAATTTATTATGATATGTATCTTTTACTAATTGTAGTTTTATCTAGAGTATGTTAATCTTACTATTGACCAAGGGTAGAATACGTTGAATTATTTATTGATTGTGTTTTAGCATATTAACATATTTATCTCTCTTTCATTGGACTCAGAAAGACTCCAAATGTGAACAATATACACTATCTTGGGAGCTCCATCAAATTTATATTCTTCTATTGACATGTATTTGAGGGGAACCAAAGGACTGGTTAAGTGTTTTAAATTTAATCAAACCATTGACATGTATGAACACACATAATGAGAGCAGAGAAGACATTCTAAAAAACAATATGATATAATAATTAATAAAATAAAATGAATAACATACAATGGTGTGGTCTAGAATCATGATCATCAATATCATACAAAATATTACAGATTTACAAAAATTGTCATTAAATTTTACAAATTATTATATAAGAAAATCACATTCAAATCAATTAATTTCATTTTTAATTAATAAATTCTATTACCTTATTTTTAATAAAAATTGATAATATTATATTCCAAAATATTTTTAAAAATTATATATAAGTTAATTTAAAACTAATTGTATAAAAATATTTACCTTTGAGGAAACACGATGAGTACTCATCTGAAATACACATCATGCATTATACTCACATACTATTTACTTTTCAGACATGTGGTATTCAAAAATTATCAAATAACTTCATGATATTTAATATAAACTTTATTATCCCACATAAAAAATTGTATTTATATAGATTATACTAATTCAATGATGGTATATTGATAAATATAATTAATCTTATACACAATATACAAATCCAAAATTAAAAAAAATTATGTAGGACTTTATATATACAGAAAACTCATCACATGGATTGTACTATAAACTAATTGACCATACATAACTCATGTTGATAATATATGAATACTATAATAAATTATCTTTTAATTTTATATAATTTTGATAAATTACAATATTATTACAATGATGTTTTCACGTATCTTATTTTATTCACTATCTATCTATAACACGCACCTTGGGACTCAAAGTGTAAATATTCCATTAAAATTAATGGAATACAAGAAATGTGTGAGGGATACATGGCTTGTGGTCGACATGTTACATAGTCACAAATCAAGTTGGTCATGTAGGAGGATAAACGGTCTATCTGTGACTAAATTACTACATAAAAACCCATTTGATCATTGAGGAATGAATACATAAAATTACACAAATTCTCAGTTGAAATGAATAAATATGGGAAATTGTGAATTACCATTCAGTTCATAGAGGTTTTGTGGGTGTCTAAGGCTAGTTCAGAGCTCGAAACACTAGTTTTGTGGGGAAATGTCCTAGCACATGGTTTGAGTAAACAGTACGAGATGTGAAAAACCATTATGTGGCCATATATGTAGTTTTAATATTGTGATTATAAATGATTATTAATTTCTAGTCATACCATGATAAAAACTATGTGGGGTTCCCTTCCTTATAGCTATGTGTGAATGGTTGGTACATTGTTTGGCCCAAATATCGAACCAAACCATGTAACCAATATATTTTTGGCAAAATGAAAATTATACCTTAAGAAATTATATCAAAACTAAAATCTATTTCGTTCCACCAACAGAAAACATTCACTACTTTTTTTGTCTCCCTTGGTCAGAATTGTAGGATTTGATCATCATCCTCGACTAGGTGTACGATTAAAGAACAATTTGTCTCGTTGTATCTGTTTCGGTAACATCTTCATTATTGTTTATTATTTCTTAGTTCTTCTTGTTATCATATGTGCTATCTATTTGCAGTATAATTTTAATAATTATTATGTTTTTATTCAATTTATTGATACATGGATTCGTATGAGAGTGACATTGAAGGACTCTAGGGGGGTTAGGTCATATTTCTATGGGTGATAATTGGTCACCATTAGTGGACATACAAGGATGTACTTGAGTTTCAGTGACTTTATACTACACATAGATTAATACGTGGGTTCATGGAGATCACAGTGGACGAACTCGTAGGGTGTTTATTCATATTATACCTACAGTTATTCCAAGATTCTAAATTAGTAAATCTATTAATGATCTTTGGTACATTATTAATTAATGAATATAATTAGTTATATGATTAATCTACCAAGGAAAATCATTAGATTAGATTTGGAATTGTTTACAATTTTAGAAGGCATGTTTATGCATCAAATGATCGATTTATTACTCTGAACAGAAATCACTACGTTTGGAATCGATTCTAATTGATGAAATGTTATTAAATCATGAATTGGGTATGCCTATATATGGAACAATTATGAGTATTAATATTTATACTTATCTTTTAAATGATTTTTTTTAAAAAATCGGTTTCTAAATGAGAACCTAACTATATTAGATGTTAAATGTTCATTACATTCAGGAACATGTTATAAATCATCCAACACACTGTGAATGTTTTATATATTTACTAACTTATTGACACCTAACCATCAGTAGTATTATACTGGGATTTTATCTCACGCCCAATTTTCCCAACATATGGTACCCACATATACCACATTATTTCAGTTATGGATAAGGTAATTCTCCCTATTAAATTCTCTTTATTTCATCATAGGATTTGGGGATCATGGGACTGAGTAGAGGCTTGGGATGATGGATGGGATACATCATGGACTTTTTCTAATTTTGATACATGTATTATACAACATACTTTTATAAATGATTTGTATATTTTGTATGGACATAATACATGTATCATCATCATCGTCGTCATTTTATATAAGTTCATCATGGTATTTACTTCTACTAATAGGGGAAATCATTTGTATTTTTGATTTACTATATATGATACATTTTTTTATTGATAGACTATTATGATACACTCTATAAATGAGGGAATAGTCTCCCATAACCCTCATATGTTTTTGTTACTATTAAAAATCCTCTAGTACATGGGGAGATGCACTAAGGCCAAATAGACAACCAGGATTAGGGCACTGTTGAGTGGAATCTGAGTTCGGTATGTTACATTGTGATATCAAATAATTTTTTCAATTTTGATTAAATATTTGGAGATAATATAAAGGGATATGATTGAATTTAAATTTGGTAATGATAAATGAATTGAAAAACATAACCCATGTAAAAGAAAAAATCCACATTTCCTAGAAATAAAGTATTGTTTTCTAGATTTTGACAATTATAGTTGATCTGATTCAACCATTTCATGATGTAAATCACTTTTGAGGTTATTATTGATATGATAATGAGTTCTATTTTGACTCATCATAATTATATGAGGGTATTACCTCTCATGAACCATATTGGCTACATTTTAGGAATCACATGAGATATATGATTCCATGAAATTTTGTATTCATTACGTGTTTCATGTTGATTTGAAGGGTTCTATGAATGAAATGTATGTTGATTTGATAGTTATTTTGGATCATGTTATGTTTTGAATTACATGGAAAACATACATTGGTTCTTGATAATTATGTTTCCTCATAGATCAGAATTTTCAGAATCCTTTCATTTAATGTATTTCAATTGTACTATGATATACATGTAAAATGAGTAATAATTCAAATGGAAATGAAATTGAATGTGTAAGTTATAGTTTGGATGAAATTGAAAAAAAATTCTTATCGCCGAGAACTTGAACGAGACTCAACCTTAATAGTGGGAAGTATTTAGTATCTTTGTATATATACTATATATACATCACCATGAAATAACTCATTGAGAAACCATAGGTTAATGTTATTATATATAAAGGATTGCACCTATCCTATTTCTATATCATTTCTTTTGTATTATAAACATTATGATGGATCTTGAACTAAGGTGTTCTTTGGAATTGTAATTTCATTCTTCCACCACAACCTCTAGTCATACACCTTGAGTTTGGTGATGGTCATCCTCTATAGGTTGTGTTACATGTTATACTAAAAGATCTTATAGTAGATCCAATTGTGGAACCAATATTATACAGGACACGTGTGTTGACACATACTTCTGTGATGGGTTCTTATAATTCAAGGTGACTATTCAGGTACCACCATGACTGGCCCCGACTGTGGGCGAGTTGAAATAAGAGTTCCATATTTATAATATGCCCAATTTTTTAAGAGAAGGTGGAAGACATGTTGAATAGTAATTTATAGTAGATATTCTATCTATTTTTGAATATACGTAGATTCCTTGTGTGATAATCATAAATCACACTAATTATATTTTATGTGATACTTACAATTTATTTATTTATGCTATTACATTGATCGGTCATCATCTTGATACGGGTTCGAGGTATTGTCACATGGAGAACTATGATTATTTCAATCTCAACCTATTTAGGGTGCTAGAGTATCTAAGTTCATGCACCATGAGAAAGGTGTGTTATCTATTATGGAACATGCAAACCGTTTTAATATACTCATATTCTTTTAACCTATTCGAACAAGTCATGGGTTATCTAAATCTCGATGATTCGAGGTTGGTCTCTCATATAGAATTTGTTCCCAGGTGAATGTATTTTGGATGACTATCGATTCTAGAATAGTGAATGAGGTTCCTATCATGGACCATTGTAAGAGAGGGGTCGAGGGTTCAAGCTATAGAGATTCGACAACGATATCTTATTATAGATTTACAAGTAGTAGGAATAATCATATATATCATCCACATGGTGATTTTGGTAGTCATTGAACTTACTCGGGTATCCAGATTAGGTTCTACAAGAGTGGTAGTCCAGGACATATGAGGACAATGTGTATGGTGGACCCAGTAAATTTTTATATAATGCGGAATGATTTTTTATCTACAGTGCATGTACTGAATGTTTCCTCCAACATCCATTAGGGAGGGTCTGTAATAACTCAATTTTAAGGAGTTGGGTCCATGGATTCTTATCATGAAGGGAGCCATAGTATAGATGGTTGATCCAATATAGGTGGAGGTCTTGGTATTTGTAGTAATAAACTACATTTACAGAGATATAAGGGTGGATATGATCAGGATAAAGAGGTAGTATCACACGGTTATGGTTTATGTGATAAAAATATAGAGGAACAAACCATAAAAGATAATGATCCAGAACCGTCTACAATGATATGTATCATTCTAGTAGCCTCTAAATTAGTTTCTGCACTTTTTGATACATGGTATTCACATAGTTTTATATCCATGGGAATTTTAGATGGAAATGGTGTTAGATTTCATACCTATTATGGTTTTATTATGCTTGAAATTACATTAGGGATTATAATTTAGGGTGTACGTTTGTTCAAGCAGTTACCCCATGATATTAGTGGTTTTCACTTAACATGGGACCTCATTATCCTCGAGATGATAGTATTGATAACATTTTAAGGATAGATTAGTTTTTTCCCTTTCATGAATTCGTTTACTATGATCAAAAAAGCATAATGATTACATCACCATATGGAAGGGATTTTACTCACCAAACAGAATGTTATGTCCTGGAATGCTGAGCTGCACCCTAATATCATGGGTTGCGTTAGATGTTATCCCATATTTTTTTATTATATCTCTATGACTAGGGAACACATCAGGTATGTTTCCTTCTGGTGGTTGATCATTTTAAGTATTTTTTCCATAATGGATTTTTGTGAATATATATATTGATAGAGGAAGATTTCTTTATTGATTTAGTGCATAGAGCTGCACATGTATCCATTCGTCATGACAGGATGGCTAATATTGAGATGCATGAGCTCAACAGGAAGACAAATTATTTAAGGTCAACTAGGTTTATACAAACCATTACATGTCAATGGGGTTCTGTAGTTATTTTTTTGAAAAAGGTGGATGGAACCACCAAGCTATGTGTTAATAATTGGAAATTTATCCAGCTATCAGTTACAAACCAATATCCAATAGAGTGGGTATATTGTCTCTTCCCCCAGTTATGAGGAGGTTTTGTTTTTCTAAAGATTTATTTGACAAATATTTATTATTAGGTTCCTGTTAGACCATCATACATATCTAAAATATCATTCCACAGTTGGGATTGAAACGACCCGAAATTTTGAATAAATCATGTTTCCTAATTTTGTGAGTTATTATATTATTTATACTCAACAAAACTGTTTCATTTGATAACATGAGTATAATAAAAATGAGACTATTGGGTTTCGGCTATTATATGACCATTAGTCAGTATGACCGTTGAAAACTGAATGTTGTGACTATTGTCTCTAAATACAAGTGACCTTGGTTAATTAATATTGAAAGAAGATTCAGTGGCCTCATCCAGTAGTCTCGGGCCAATTGAAGCCCATCTAACGGAACATGGGAAGGAGGTAGCACCAATGGGATTTTCTCTAGACCAAAACCAAGCTGAACTTCATCGTGTGAAGATAGAACGGAATCACCATTATGAGAAGTTCAAACTGATATAAATTACTACTCATGCAATGTTGGTCAAGCCTCCCTCAGATTCTCTCACCTTAGCAAACCTTACTCTTAGGTCCTATGCTGGTGTGATAAGGGGCTATGTAAGGAGACCGTAACTATCTTGTGTAATCCTATGTTTTAAATAAAAATTTTGATTTCATCTTATGATAATGTTTATGAATTTTCAAATTTTTGGATAAATATAGAATGCATATTTTTTATGAATTTTAGAGAAAGGGTATTTTAAAAATGTTTATGTAAACATTAAATAAATATAAATGTGTAATGATTTTCAAAAAATGGTCTCCTAAAATTATGTTCAGTATGAAATTTAGAGTCTAATAAGATCAACATAATTTTTGATGAATAGTTAATTATGAATAGTGATTTTATGCTTAGGATTAGTAATTTTACCAAAAGGATTAGTAATCTCATTTAAGGAAATTATTAATATAATCTAGGTACCTTGATTAAGTAATGTGATTCAATAAAACGGTTAAATAACGGTTTCATAAATTATTAGTCAAGTATTAGTTTTTTTGGGTGAATAGTGTTTTTTAAATAAACATTAAATTAAAAATAACTAGAAAATTATTTTTATAAAATGGAATTTATTTTTGAACACAGTTCATCGATATTATGTTATGGTAATTTTTGGGGTTTTTTCTGAAAAAATGAATTCTCGGTGAATAGGGTTTTTATTTGAAAATTAAATTAATAATATTTAGAAAATTATTTTTATAAAATGTATTTCATATTTTTAATCAGATCATCGATATTTGGTTAAGGTGAAATTTTGGGATTTTTCTGAGAAAAATGAATTTTCAGTGAATAGTAAAAATGCAGTTTTAGGGTTTCGATATGTTTAATGACATCATAATTGTGTCATGATGATATCATGAGATATTTTAAGAGTTTTCCGACCAAAGGTGATGAATTATTGTATAGGGGGACCCATGTGGCCTAACACTATGGGTAATACCATGGGAGAGCCCATGGTTTTGAGAAAACCACTTGTGATGTGTCCCTTGGCCATTAATGCCTTGTCCCCTCACTTTCCCTAGAAATACCAGGCCATACTATCATCCATTCAACTCCCAACTCTCCTCTAACGAATATCTGGTCTCATTAACTCCCAAGGAGTCCTCCCAAGCTATCCCCAAGCCCTCAAGGTCCCAACCATTGAGTTTTTAGAGTTACGTTTTAAGGTAAAGGATCGTACCTCTCTATTTCTTTTCAAGTAATCTCTTTTATGTCATTTCTTTTATGCTCAATGCTATTATGTTGTAATATGTTCTTGTATATTCCTCGTACTGCCCCTTTCATGTTCATATGATGATAGACCCCCTCTTGCTCTCATCAATTTGTTTTAAGAATGTTTAAGTGACGTCGTTAGGCTGCCGGATTTTTAAGTGGTTCTTTCACCCTTCTCGTTTTCAAGATCTATTTTCATGTCAATTCTTTCATGTTAATTTTTATTATGTTGGGTTATGATATCTATATCTATCATAATAATATTTTATGTTCATATTATTAGAGACCCTATTTTATCTCTTCAATTGATTTTTTTGATGTTTAAGTGATGGCGTTAGTCTGCCGAATTTTTAAGTGGTTCTTTTACCCTTCTCGTTTTCAAGATCTATTTTCATGTGAAGTCTTTAATATTCCTTTTTATTAGGTTTGGGTACGATCTATATGTATATCATACTTATATTTTATGTTCATATGATGATAGAACCTATTTGATCTCTTCAATTGATTTTTTTGACGTTTAAGTGATGTCGTTAGGCTGTCGAATTTTTAAGTGGTTCATTCACCCTTCTCATTTTCAAGATCTATTTTCATGTCAAGTTTTTCAAGTTCATTTTTATTATGTTGGGGTATTGTCTCTATATCTATAATACTGATCATTTATATTCATATGATGGGAGACCCTATTTGTTCTCGTCAAATCATTTTTTTGAATTTTAAGTGACGATGTTAGGCTGTCGAATTTTTAAGAGATTCTTTCACCTTTCTCATTTTTCAATGTTATACTTTCATGTAATGCCTTTCAAGTTAGTTTTTATTATATTGGGGTATTATCTCTATTTATATCATACTGATCTTCTGTGATCATATGATGAGAAACCCTATTTGATCTCTTCAATTCATTTTGTTGAAGTTTAAGTGGCGCCGTTAGGCTGCTGAATTTTTATAAGAGAACTCTTATTTTTGTCTTCCCTCCATGTTTTTAATTTCATATGGTATGTATTTAATATTTAATTACCATGTTCTTATATCCATTATATTATGTCCCTATACTGTTCTTTGGATCATTTATGAGTGGGTGACCTATATCCCCTCTCTTTTCAATGTTTTCTAAAACCTCGTAACATAGACGTTATGCCGCAAAATCTCTATCTCAAAATGTCTCTATCTTATTCTCAAATTCATTTATTTTATTTGATAATACTCAAATAACTTTCCTCTAAAGGGGTATTCAACTCTATACCAAAAATGGCCTATTTTAAATTCTGGGATTTACATACATGAGACCCGCTTTCCCTTCCGTGGGTTTAAAGTGACATAAAGATCATGTCTTTAAAGTAGTTTTTAAAACGTTATGATTATGAAATGAAACCCAATTATTTTACGCGATATGGGTTGTTTATGAAATTATTGATGATTATATATGTGGATCACATGATAATAAAGAAAAATTAAGGGTGAGCCCTGAAAGCGCTCCAATACATTGGGTAAAGAATTAATCTCTAGAGGTGACCATTTTGACTGATATACTTTGATGGATAACCTTGGTAATGTTTTTTGACACCTTGGGGATGGACCTTGGTGAAGAGGAAATGATTGTCTTTGTTAAATGTTGTAGCCACATCTTCAAGTTATGAAATACGTTATTTTTATTATGATATGCCTCATGATTTCATTCTCATGCCTTAATGTTGTTTTCATGACTTTATTGATGTATCTCAAGTTCACATGTTAAATGTTTCCCTTGTTTCCCTTACTGGGCCTTCTACTCACCCTTTCATTGGATGTATGTACCCAAGTTATGAGATGCAGTAAAGAACCTTGGATGAACATAAGTAGAAGCCTTTAAAGTGTTTAAGGAGAATATTTTTTTTTTGTTTCATGTAATAAGTTCCCGGTTTCCAAGTAACTAAACCTTAAAGATCCTGAGTTTTGTATAATGTAATGAAAGTTTGTGTGACAAAATGGCGGGATTATATAGTTGGTATCAAATGATGGTTTCGTTATTTGTGAAAATTAGGATATGAAAAATTAATGAATAACCCTATGGAAAGTTTAAATAAAGGAAATCTTCCTGGTATTTGAGTATTGAGTAAGGGGTTTCCAAGAAATTACATCCATGTTTGGATACGAGCAGGTAGAGGTGGCTCTGGCACAGATGTACATTGGGCCAAAACCCGAAAACTCCGCTTTAAGCTAGACTCGGATGGGAATTAGTACAAGACAATGGGCCTTACAGCACTCTTGGTTACGACACTCCCTAGGGATATGATTTAGTAAATTCATAAGCTTAGTATGAACCATTATTAAAGGAACAAACATAAAATAATATAAAGATTCACATAAGAATATATGATCATGGATAACATAGTTTGAAGCCTAGGGGATCACAACATAGGGTATACATTTCTTCTACAACTTATCCTTATATGATTTAAGATCCTTTTCATGATTATTGGCTAAGTATTTAAGCCCCTAATTATACCTTCTATTCTTAGATAATGGTGGGAAATGGAAGAACATGTCCCAAAAACCAATGTGTTAGGAAATGCGATGATTGTCGTATTAATATGACAGAGATGATTAGGGGATTAAAAGCAGGTTATTATAGAATGGGTTAACTCGGGTTGAATTTGTACTTCCTTTTCGTTATTTTAAATTAATATTGTTATTGACACTTTTTCTGATGTGGGACTTTCAATGAAATTTAAAATCCCAATTTTAAAAATTGCGAGGATGCAATTTCTTAAGGGGGAAGATTGTAACGACCCGAAATTTTGAATAAATCTTGTTTCCTAATTTTCTGTTTTTTTTTATTTTTCATACTCAACAAAACTGTTTCATTTAATAACATGAGTATAATAAAAATGAGACTGTTGGGTTTTGACTATTATATGACCATTAGTCAGTATGACCGTAGAAAACTGAATGTTGTGACTTTTGTCTCTAAATATAAGTGACCTTGGTTAATTAATATAGAATGAAGATTTGATGGCCCTATCCAGTAGTCTCAGGCCAATCGAAGCCCATATAATGGAACATGGGAAGGAGGTAGCACCATTGGGCTTTTCTCTGGACCAAACCCAAGCCGAACTTCATTGTGTGAAGTTAGAACAGAATCTCCTTCGCGAGAAGTTCAAACTGTTAGAAATTACTGCTCGTGCGATGTTGGCTGATCCTCCCTCAGATTCTCTCATCTTAGCACACCTAACACCTAGGTCCTATGCTGGTGTGATAAGGGTCTATGTAAGGAGACCTTAACTACCTTGTGTAATCCTTTGTTTTAAATAAAATTTGTTATTTCTTCATATGATAAAGTTTAGGAATTTTCAAATGTCCAGATAAATATAGTATGCATATTTTTTATGAATTATAGAGAAATGATATTTTAAATATGTTTATGGAAACCATAAATAATTAAAAATGTGTAATGATTTTCATAAAATGGTCTTCTACAATTATGTTCAGTACAAAATTTAGAGTCTAATAAGTTCAACAAAATTTTTGATGAATAGTAAATTATGAATAGTTATTTTATGCTTAGGATTAGTAATGTGACCAAATGGATTAGTAATGTCACTTAAAGAATGTATGAATACAATCTAGGCACCTTGATTAAGTAATGTGATTCAATAAAATTCTTAAACAACAGTTTCATATATTATTAGTCAAGTATTAGTTTTTTTTGGTGAAGAGTGTTTTTTAATTAAAAATTAAATTAAAAATAATTAGAAAATTATTTCTATAAAATAGACTTTATTTTTGAACTCAGAGCATCGATATTATGTTATGGTAATTTTTGGGGTTTTTTCTGAAAAAAATGAATTCTCCGTGAATAGTGTATTTATTTAAAAATAAAATAAAAAATATTTAGGAAATTATTTTTATAAAATGGAGTTCATGTTTGTTATCAGAGCATTTATATTTGGTCAAGGTGAACTTTTGGGATTTTTATGAGAAATTTGAATTTTTAGTGAATAGTAAAAATGCAGTTTTAGGGTTTCAGTATGTTTAATGACATCATAACTATGTCATGATGTTTTCATGAGATATTTTAAGGTATGGACGACCAAAGGTGATGAATTATTGTATGGGGGGACCCATGTGGCCTAACTCGATGAAAAATACCATGGGAGAGCCCATGGTTTTGAGAAAACCACTTGTGAGGTGTCCCTTGGCCATTAATGATTTGCCCCCTCACTTTCCCTATAAATACCAAGCCATCATATCATCCATTCGATTCCCAACTCTCACCCAATGATGCTCTAGTCTTATTACCTCCCAAGGAGTCCTCCCAAGGTGCCCCCAAGACCTCAAGGTCCCAACCTCTGAGTTTTTAGAGTTACGTTTTAAGGTAAGGGATCCTACCTCTCTATTTCTTTTCAAATAATCTCTTTTATGTCATTTATTTTATGATCCATGATTTTATGATAGAGGATGTTATTTTATATTCCTCTAAATTCCCTTTTCATGTTTATATGATAAGAGACCCTCTCTTTCTCTCATCAATTCGTTTTAAGAATGTTTATGTTACACCGTTAGGCTGCCAAATTTTTAAGTGGTTTTTCACCCTTCTCGTTTTCAAGATCTTTTTTCATGTCAAGTCTCTCATGTTATGTTTTATTATGTTGGGGAATTATCTCTATATCTATAATACTGATATTTTATGATCATATTATGAGAGACCCTATTTTATCTCTTCAATTTATTTTTTCGATGTTTAAGTGACGTCATTGGACTGCCGAATTTTTAAGTGGTTCTTTCACCCTTCTCATTTTCAAGATCTATTTTCATGTCAAGTCTTTCATGTTCCTTTTTATTAAGTTGGGGTATGATATATATATCTATAATACTTCTCTTTTATTTTCATATGATTTGAGACACTATTTGATCTCTTCAATTGATTTTTTTGACGTTTAAGTGACGCCCTTAGGCTGCCGAATTTTTAAGTGGTTCTTTCACCCTTCTCATTTTCAAGATCTATTTTAAGTGGTTTTTTAAAATTCCTTTTTATTATCATGAGGTATGATCTCTATATCTATAATAATGATCTTTTATGGTCATATTATGAGAGACCCTATTTGATCTCGTCAATTCATTTTTGTTGAAATTAAAGTGGCGCTGTTAGGCTGCCGAAGTTTTAAGGGATTTTTTCACCTTTCTCATTTTTCAATGTTCTACTTTCATGTAAAGTCTTTCAAGTTACTTTTTATTATGTATTGGTATTATCTATATATAAATAATACTGATCTTCTACGTTTATATAATGAGAGACCCTATTTGATCTCTTCAATTCATTTTGTTGAATTTTAAGTGACACAGTTAGGCTACTGAATCTTCATAAGAGAAATCTTATTTTTGTCTTCCCTCCATGTTTTTCATTTCATATGGTATGTTTTTAAAATTTCATTACCATGTTATTATATCCATTATATTATTTCCCTCCACTGTTCTTTGGATCATTTATGAGTGGGTGACCTGTGTCCCCTCTCTTTTCAATGTTTTCTAAAACCTCGTAACATAGCCGATATGCCGCAGAATCTCCGTCTAAAAATGTCTCTCTCTTATTCTCAAATTAATTTATTTTATGAAGAGAATACTCAAAGATATTTCTTCTAAGTGGGTATTCACATCTATACCAAAATGTTATATTTTAAATTCTGGGATTTACATACTTGAGACCCGCTTTCCCTACCGTGGGTTTAAAGTGACATAAAGATCATGTCTTTAAAGATGTTTTTAAAACGTTATGATTATGAAATGAAACCCATTTATTTTATTATATATGGGTTGTTTATGAAATTATTGATGATGATATATTTGGATCACATGATAATAAAGGAAAATTAAGGGTGAGCCCTGATAGCGCTCCAATGCATCAGGTAATGACTTAATCTCTAGAGATGGCCATTTTGACTGATACCTTGGTGAATAACCTTGGAAATTTTTATTGACACCATAGAGATGGACCTTGGTGAAATGGAAATGATTTTCTTTGTTAAATGTTGTAGACACATCTTCACATTATGAAATACATTATTTTAATTATGATAATCTTCATGATTTCTTTCTCATGCCTTAAAGTTCTTTTCATGACCATATTGATGTATCTCAAGTTCACATGTTAAATGATTCCCTTGTTTCCCTTACTTGGCCTTCTACTCACCCTTTCTTTTGATTTATGTACCCAGGTTATGAGATGCAGTAATGAACCTGGGATGAACATAAGGATAATCCTTTCAAGTGTTTATTGAGAATGTTTTTTTGTTTCATTTATTACATTTCTGGTTTCCAAGACACTAAACCTTAAAGATCCTCAGTTTTGTATAATGTAATTAAATTTTATGTGCCAAAAAGGAGGGATTCTATAGGTATAGTGTATATTAGTATTTAGTTTTATTTTTTAGTCACATGAACCCAATATAAGACTTTATGGAAGTGATGAATTGAGTGTTCCATCATTATCATGATTCTTTTTTGTGGATTTTATGGATGGTATAATAGTGAATTCTTACAATCTACATGATCATTCTAAACCTATTGATATCATATTGAATAAACAAAGAGAGTAACAATTATATGGTAAGCTCTAAATTTCCAACATTGGGATGGATTTGATTCACTTATTGGTTCATACTATCTCAAAGGAAGGAGTATCAGTAGAACAATATAAGTTCAGAGTTGTAGTTCAATAGGGTAATCCCATGATAGTATGTGACATAAAATATTTATTAGGGAAGGATTGTAACTATAAATGTTTCTTACATGACATATCATAATTAAGAGTCCCCCATATAGGGTTGACTATAATGGTTGTAATGTTTATATGGTCAAATTCCTATGAAACATCATTTTTTGAGATTAATAGGATATTGAATTCCATGTAGATACTAGTTTTTCTAATGTCAGTGAAGAGTTTCTCTGTTTACCGCAATGCATCAGGAATCAGGATAGGATTAGTGGTTGTGTAGGGAGATAAATTCACTATGTAAGGGTATCAGTAGTTGAGGACACACAAGAGGAATTTTCTGATTCATGTACTTGATTTAGCTTTCATTTTCCATGCATTTCACTATTTGAGACATTATATAACTGGAGAGTATTTTATTATTTTCAAAAACCAATAAATAATCATGTTCATATTTAAATTTCATGATCATAATAGGAGTAAGTAGAGATGAGATGAATACCTAGAGTCATTAGATTTTGAGCAAGCCTAACATCCTGGAATAGTAAAGGTAGTGGCTTCATCTCTAAATAGGAAAAATCAGATACTAGAAGTTGAGTGGATTAGTTGCGAGTGGCATATCATGGATTTATTTTCTAAGATAAATATGGAAGGTTTTGATTGTAATTTTTATACTTGTCTATAATTGTTAGATGTTACCTCCACCCTAATGGATAGAGAGAGGAAAATTCAAATTCCAAATTCTGAGAGGTTGGTTCTATGGGAGAGTATTGTATGTTTGTAGCCTCATCCTATTTGGACTATAGGTGATGATAAAATTCTCCATGTTCACTATTAGGTATTTGTCTTTTCCATGATCTGTAAGGAGGTGATGTGAGCTTCCTCTCATCACCTTATTAATTGAATTCGGGAAGCATGAGGATTTTTCACGATTTATTCCCCAGTAATGGTGATCAAGTATGGAAAAGGGATGTAGATGGGTATTCATGATATTTTCCACTTATCAGTTGGTGAAGGAGTAACAATAACGACCATATGGAATTATATATTATGTACTTATTAACGAGTGTAAATTTAATGATTTCACTGTGGATTTTGTGATAGGTTTACATAGGTATCCTCGAGATAATGAAGCGGTATGGGTTTTTTATAAGCTAACTACGGATGCATAATTTCAGATGATAAATGATACCTTTACTGTAGAAGATTTTATGAGGTTGATTATATATATATATATAAGAGAATATATGACATCTTGTTGTAACAAATAGTAACTTCTCAAATAAGAATACCTAGTTTATTTACTATTATATTAAGGGCTATGGAGGGAAGTGTGTACACATGAGCTTATAAACATGGAATACCACCACCAAAGAGATGGACAGTTAGAGAACACAATTAAAGTACTTGAGGACATGTTTTCAGAATGAATAATAGATTTCTAGGTCTCTTGGGAGAAGAATACAACACTATATTAAGTCACAAATAATTATATAATTTACGATACTGTTTATATTTTTCCTTGTGATATTTTGTACTATAGGCCATGCGAATTAGTCATGTGTTTGTTGGAGGAAGGACAGGTAACAATGCATGGACCTCATCTTGTTTAGGATACCATAGAGTAGGTTTAGTTCATTTGGAAGTGGATGGTTACTGGGCAGTCTCATCATAAATTTTATCTTGATCTCCACAGATGAATTATAATGTTTGAGATTGAGGATAAGGTTTTCTTATGTGGATTACTAAGGTAGTGACAATGTAGAATCTGGAAATTGGTTAATAATTTGTTAGGTTATATTAGGCTATTTCAGAGTCTAGAGGGAGTCAGTCATTTAGACTATGTGTTGCAATTACCTGAGCGGTTCCAAGCTACGCATGACATCTTCCACATTTCTCAGTAGAAATGTTTTTACTCACACCCATATAAATAATTTTATCCTAAGGTGGTTGAGAAACATATAGATTCATCCTTTGTGGAGGATCTAATACATATTCTGTATCATAGTACGAAGGTTATCCAAGGTCAATTAGTTCCATTAGTACTGGTTCTATGGTAGCAGGACTACATAAGGGACGAGACATGGAAGAGGGAGGTAGATAAATAAGATTTGTTTGAAGACTTATTCGCTTTCATTCATGGAAACCAATGATAGGGAAATTTTTTTAATAATTAATGTACTAAGGGATGTTTGTAAGAGGATGATTCTTCATTGTGGAATGAATTATTTACCTTCCATAAATTACAAATTTAATTGTTTATAAACAGCCTAATGTTAATTCCAATTAACATCAGGGAGATGTGGGGGTCTTTATTTTCAAGTTTATAGGACATGACCCATATTGTTAGGTAAAATTTCATAGTGTATAGTTAGAGTAATCCATGTGAGATGGGATGAGTGGTCATGTGTCTTGGTCTCCAGTTTGGATAGGGTGGTCTTCCATGGTCCTGAAATGGTTAATCAATCCATGTGAGAAACTATTTGGAGTTCTTTTCCCTATAGCTATGCATGCAAGGTTGGTGCATTATTTTCCCAAACCATACGACTTGACCAAAAAACCAATATATTTCTATAAAAATTATAGTTTTTATAATAAAAAATTAAATTAAACCAACAATATATTTATTTCCCCCTATGCACAACATGCTGAAATCATTTTTTGGCAGCATTGGTGACTTTGAAAGGATATGTTCATACTTCTCCATTTTGGTGTCTAATTCATGTAATCTCTATATCATTAGTTCTAAGTAGGTAATATCTCGATGTATATTAATCCATTCTTAGTTCTTATAGATATCAACTTTTCTATTTAGGTTAAATATAATTTTCCCTATTATTAGGCTCTTCATCCATTCAACAATTTTATCCTGAATAGAGCTGGATCATTTTCTTATACTGGTTAATCTATCATCTAAAAACCTACTCTATGTGGTTTCATCATTTCCCATTAATGTACTATGGTTATATAAATTTTATTTATCCGTGAACATAATATTTTTTAATGGAACCCTTGAAAGTTTTTTTATTTCCTTTAATGGATTCATAGTATGGCCTACTTTTTTATTGTGGTTTAGATAAATGTTTATAGGATGAATACATTCAATACAGGACCACCCCCTTGGGTCGGTTGTTTAATTATATGTATCATATGAATGTATATGAGTTGGGTGGCTTAGTGTCTTTCCTTTACTGACTTTCTGTCGATTTTTAATAATGACTTCTATTTGCAAATTGTATAGACTATTTATCTAAAATATAATCTGAAAATTTTAATTGAAATAGATTAATAGAATATTTACTGGAATCCATGTACTTAGGTCACGACATATATGAATTTTTAAAGCCTTAATTACTTCTTTAAAATGAAATTCCCATGTGATAAAATTAATGGCAATATTTCTATGCCTTACCAATGTTTGTGTCATCCTTTGAGGTTAGTTTGAATAAAATTGTTAATGGAGAAAAGCCTTAGTATAATTGAATTCATTAGGGTGTTGACCCTTAGTATAGTTGATTTTCTTAAGTGTTTTTTTATTTTATATTGAATTTCTTATATTCCTTGGGTTGTACACTGATTCAATTATTAAAGTCATGGATGGACTATATTGGCCTATACATTGCTTATGCATGAGTGATTCATTGACCCCCTAATGGAATTCTATGGACGAACTATGAGTATTGACTATTATATACAGAGTTTTACATGGATTTATATAATAATTAAAAGGATATACTCATAAGAAATTTGATCATATTAGAATGGTTGATACGTGGGCTCACATAGTGGACTACTAAGGATAGACATGAGAAGTAGTGAAATTATAAAACAGCTATTATAATACCTAGGATCATGGGGATTAAATTCGATGGGATAGTAGGTAGATGGATTATATTATATCTAGTGATATACTTATATTTCAAATTAGGAATTCCATGGACCAAATCAGGTTGTTGATCACCTAGTGAATAAAACAAGTTATTGATTCACCTATCAAGAAAAATAACAATCTTGTATTCGGTCTTGTTTACACATTATCGTTGTTCTATTGATGATTCATTTTATAATTCTATCTTGGTGGGGTGTTGGGATATGCATAAGGTTTGATACAAATTTGTGAAATTAAATTGAATAATTAATTGAACATGCTTATAAATGAAGTAGGTCTGACGATTAAATTATATAGTTACCATTAAATTGATATTGATTAAATGAATTGTATTTAATGTGAGAACCATGAATTATTGGATGATTAATTTTGAGCAAATTCATTTAAAAATTACACTTATTCCAATACACTATGAATATTTTATATATTCATTGACATATTGTTACCTAACCATAGGTGGTTTCCTACTTGATTTATATCAGACACCCGGTTTTGGAGACCTTTTGTTACCCAAATAGACTATATGATTTCATGTATGTATAATGGAAACACCCCTAGTATGGGGACATGACTACTACTTTAGAGTAAATGAGAATAGGAAAGAGAAATGTTTTGTGATGCTATATAGGATACATTGTTTCCATTTTGTAATTTCTCTCCATGTATTTTACACCTTCCTTTTATATGTGTTTTTTCTATTTTGTAGATACACATGACATGTATCATCATAATCATCATTGTACATGACTTTTTATTTGTATTTTTATCTATTCCTACTTGTTATCTTTTTTCTGGGTGAAATACTACTTCTTATAATTATATGTTATTGATATTATGCTATTTAACACAGTAATAACGATGTTATAGTCTCCACATTGACCCACCTAGTCCATAGCTAGTAGTCGATATTCTATTGAGTATTGGGAGATGCTTTGGACGCCATGTGGCCAACCTGTCTCAAATAATTGTTGAGTGGAATCCAGTTTTGGACATTACAGACTATAAGTCATGTATGAAAGTTACACATCATGTACAACGGTTGAATGTGAGTAATGATGTCCCAGTCAACACATGGTGTGTAATTAGGATCACCACATTTAATAAAGGCACACAACTAGAATTAAATATGAATCAATTTAGTGTTCATTAAACAGTAGTACACAACTTGAAACTACAAGTTGCACGGTGTGTACACTTATGATATCTATCCAAACTATATAGAACCTCATGATATGTTCATGAAATTAAATTCATTCAATTTTTTTTATTATATAAGTGTTAAATGACGATGAACAAATAATATATCATAATTCATATAAATGAATAATTGAATATGAATTGAAAACAAATGATTTTTTTTTCTAATCAATAAATGATCATTAAATTTTATATTCCACCATAATATTTATCA
Source organism: Viscum album (assembly GCA_963277665.1). Taxonomy (NCBI): domain Eukaryota; kingdom Viridiplantae; phylum Streptophyta; class Magnoliopsida; order Santalales; family Viscaceae; genus Viscum; species Viscum album. Next base: position 287,345,852 of record OY728134.1, read on the forward strand.
AACCCTGAATTATGAATATTTATTTAATAAATAAATATAAAATCATTATTCAAAAATGTATAAATATATATTATTATAACTAAATAGAATTTAAATATTAATTTAATATTCTAATTTCATAAAATTCTTAAAATAATAGGTGAAATAATATATGTGATCAAGAAAACATGAATAATTAATAAATAACATTTATGAATAATATTTATTCAAATTATTAAATAATAAATAATAATATATTATTTAAATAAGATTTTCTGTACCATTAGTGTTTGACCTTCTTGGCCTATTTCTAATTGGAATTCGTAAAATCAGTCTAAATTCCATGGTTTGAATCTCAAAACATTCCATGGAACCAATATATATTGATGTTTTCGATACAATAACATAATACCTCATACATATGCTTTCTATGTGAAACAATCCCTTTATGTTGGTAACATGAATCAAATATAGTATGTTCTCATTCCATCAACCCATAAGACCAACATATCTTTCATTGGATTTCATGAAATCATACATTCTTATTGAAAACTGTGGTAATAGATTTTTTAAGGCAATATCATTTTTATCAATGGTCTAATTTTATCAAATTCTGTTAGTTATCTAGAGTTAAAAAACCATTATCGCATTATATATTAATAAATTATTACTCATTACTCACCCAACATATCATAACTCACTATGAACACATGTCACCATGTTTTTCTGTAATAACATAAAGTATAAAACTTATAATATTAATTAATAAATATCATAAACTAAAAGGATAAATGAACACATAAGCAGATTAGAATTTACAATTACACAAATAAATGTGTGTGTCCTAATGAAGGGTCTAGTTATCCTAATATCTTATACTTGATATTAATAAGGAAATAGACAACTATAATTTTCCACAATTTACTATAATTCTCCACCCCTAATATCCCATGTCATTTGGGTCCCAGAATTTATTTTATTCGCATATTGAACATATATTGAAGAATGATTTTGTCTCTTTTCCGTGTTCTCATCATAGTGAAAAACTACTAAGAATGTTTACAGTGAAAACTAATATTAAGAATTTATAACATAAAAATTTACATAAAATAATAATCATGATATGAGAAGAAGTTTTTTAAATTAGAGAAAAATGAATAGAAGTTTTTAGAATGTACTCAGAAATTAGTTCTAGTGCACCATCTATTGCAGATTTCTTAATCCTCAAGGAACTAAACCATTTGTTAACACACACTAATGATCCTAAACCCACTATTCTCACACTGATATGACATAATTACTCAGAAAACATCATGTATCATTTTAGTTCTACATTTTAATTGAACAACAAGTATTCATTATAGGACTAGATTCTTTGGGGTCCACCACAGATCAATGTTCCGGAGTCTCCATAATCAATTAATGGTCCACCATACAAAAGAACATTCCCATTACTACAATAGATTCATTATCTCCAGAAAATATGATTTTCTCCTCTACTATAGTATCATTATTTTTAACTCATCACATGCATATAATTCAACCAATTTTTGAGGAAAACACCAAGCATTACAGATACGTGGAAACCCAAATACAATTTACTAATTTAAAAATCAATCCATGATGTTTATAACATTCTCGCGCAGCCTAACCATGGTTTAGTTCAGTTTATATATGAAGGTATCGTACAATTATCCATCTTGCAAAAATGAACCATGAAATCGACATCAATGTCAAAAATAGGTTGACTACACAATTGTAACATGATATATTTTCGATACCATCTCCATCTATAGAGACATTTCCATATAGAAAAAATGATGGCCTACCAATCCCAGTAAAATTATACAAACATTTATAGTTGATAACTCCATGGGTGACCTTGAACCAAAAACATTTGTGAACCACCAAAACTATCTTTTTTAGGACCATCAACAGAACCTAATTTTTTTTGATGGATTACTCCTCAGCCTTCTTTCACTCAGCAAGTGAATCCAGGAGACCCGAGTTAAAAACCGGGTGGAGACATATTTCAGGGGTACTGTAGAAGTACTATAGTAGTAATGGAGTAGTACTGTAGTAGGCACAATATAAGTACTATATCAATAACTATTCAGTACTGTAGCAGCTGAGACAAATCATCTGCTTCGGCTTTCGGGCCACCGGTTTGGGCCTCAGGTCCATTAAGTCCTTCAGGCCACCCAAGGACATTGTGACATTAAGGAATTTAGGCCACTCAAGGCCTTTGGGCCACCTCATGACCTTCGGGACACCTCATGGATTTTTGGGAACCTGAAATGGTGCTTAAATGATCAGGCAGACTCTAAAAGGAGCATCTTTCAGATGGGGATTTAGAGAAGGCGCATTCACCAGAGCAGAAGCTAAGAAGATTTTCTAGAAATAGAGGGTTTGGATCTATCATTGGGTCCAGCATATTCTTGCACATGAAGACTATAAAAACAACCATGTGGAGGTGGAGAGCTAATATCTTGATGAAGAAGCTGGGAGGATGAATTCCAAGTATAGTCTTTATATTTCCAAAGACCTAGGGTTCATGTTATTTCTGAGCATACATGCCTTGTAAGGGTTCCCCCTCATCCCTTGAAAGGGGGGTTTTAAAAAATCAATAATGAAAGAAGGCGTTCAGGCCATTCATTTATATATATATATATATAATCACGTACACACAATCCATATAGCAGGCCTTAAACCAAAGAACCATCACACCAATCTCGAGCACTCGAAATGATCTTTTTTTAGGATGGAATCTCCTAGCTACCAAGACATATCACCAACCACCCTTCAAAGAGGCTTAAACATAATCCATTGACTATTCAACCACACTTTAACCCTCTATAGTACATATACAAAGGATCATCACATTGAATCCAATGATATTTTTATTCATAACCAATAGTCCAAGAATACTAATGGTCCTAACCACAATTACACAAGAATCCAAGCACACTGAAACCCAATTCGAAATCTGGGTCATTGTGACAGCATTGACCTGTTGCCTTAACTGGGTTGACGTGTCCTAGCCCGCCATGTACCAACAGTTTCCCCATAGAACCATGGTCCCCACCCTGGAACCCACCCACATTCCCAAACAGGTCATCTGATTAATGACTATCCCGAAACCTAACTCATTTCTTTTATGTTTTCTTTGTCCTCACTCACACACACCTTGGGAAACATCCCAAAAAGTCCAACCATATTGATTAGTACTGAAAGACAATAACAAATAACTGTGGTGTTCCAATCTAGTAGGATTTTGAAAAGGAAAGTTCACCTTGTTGACATATGTTATATCTTTTAGTCATTTAAACCATTATCATTATGGGGTGTTACATTCCCCCCCCCCCATTAGGGAATAACTTCTTCATTCTGGGCCCGATATCTCAACCTAGTAAGTGAACCACACTTAGTGGTAGGTACCACATCAAATACAAAATTTGAACATCGGGTCCTGTTGACAACATAGACACCCGTCGTAACATGGTTGTCAGGTCCTGGGCCACCAGGTTCCACTAGATTAACCACATTCACATGGTCGCCATATAAGCCCCAATAACATGCATGAATGGTCTTTTGACTAAAGATAGTACCCACATGCCAACACATACCCTTTACATTGTTCTTTTTCCTCACTCAGACACACCCAATGATACTACCCAGTATGTCACCCGTCCTCCTCACTACTCCAATAAAGCCATGCATAGTTGTGTAGTTCTAATAAGGTAGGATCTAAAAAAGGAAGTTTCACCTTGATTAAATGTGTAAAATAAATTAGTCATTTAACCATTTATCAGTCTGGGGTATCACAATCACTAATTTTGGGGTGTTAAAATCACCACCAATTTGGATCATAATGTCCTTATTGAGGTCCCTACATTTCATCCTAGGTAGTGATCCACACATAAGGCTAGAAACCACCTGTGATAAAAAAAATGTGACAACTAGGTCATAGTGAATGAATAAACACCCTACCTTAACATTATCATTGGGTCCTGGCCCTCTAGGTACCACTAGTTACACCGTAGACACGGTTTCCCATCCTGGGAACCACCAACATGCCGAATTGGGCTATCTGACTAATGACTATCCCCACAACCCAACACATCCCTTTCTAGTGTAATTTTTCCTCACTCACACACACTCCAAGAAACTTCCCAAAAGGTTAACCAACTTGATCCCAACTCTAGGACATTCCCTCATGACTATGTATTTCTAATCAGGCAGACTCTTGAAAAGGAATGTGCACCTTGTGGACATTCGTTTTATCTTATAGTCATTTAACCCTTAAGCATTTTCTGGTGTTACAAATGCTCTAATTGGTTTTTTTAGTTCAGCATATATTCCCTTTGGAATGAATTCCAATTTCATCACTTTAATCCCCAAGAAGGAGAATGCTCTTGAAATTAAGGATTTCAGGCCTGTTGCTATTGGTAACACTATACCAAAAGTGATTAGAAAGATCATAACCCATCGGCTGGGTGGTATTACAAAGGGACTTATCTCTAGTAATAAGTTTGTATTTTTTCCAGGATGGAGCATTCAGAATTGCCTCTTTACTTATTCTGAGTGTGTCAATTTCATGATGAGAAAAGAAAAGGATGGTAACATGGCACTAAATATTTATATCTCCAAAGATTTTGACACCATTAGATGGGGATTTCTTTTCACCATCCTCAATATGAATTAGTTTTCATAGAAATTCATTGATCATATTGGGTCTATTCTTGCATGTGGAAGGATCTCCATTCTTGTAAATGTTTCTCATAGGGTATAATTTCATTGCTCAATAGGGTTCAATAACGGTGATCCCCTCTCTGGGATAGTTTTTTCTTTTGCGCAAGATTACCTAAGCTTGTGTCTCAATGATGTTTCCAATTTTGGGTGGTATCAGAGTATGAAAATAGGGTGACAACTGTGTGCCCCATTGAATCTTTTCTATGTTGATGAAATTATCCTCTATGGGAGAGCGGATAAAGGAAACATCTCTTTTATTAAGGGAATCTTTTCACATTATGAGGAGGTTGCAGGTCAGGTCATTAATTAAGGGAAATCATCATTGATGTTTGGTGGAGGAATTACCACATCGAGGCAAGGTAGAGTGGCTCTGCAGCTTGGTGTCAATAGGGGTGTGCTTCCCTTCACTTATCTTGGTGTACCGCTTTTCTGGGGAAGAGAAAAAATGTGTTATTTGGATAATATTTCTCTGAAAATAAAAAATTAGTTAATAAATTGGAAGGGGAAAACATTTTTCAAGCATGGAGGATTTTTCTGGTCAATTCGGTTATCACATCATTGTTTGTTTACTTGTTTTCCTTGTATAGATGTCCCAGAACACTTATCCAAGAGCTAACTAGAAGAACTGGGAATTTTTTTTGGACTGGATTGATTCATGGGAGGAAGCTGGTCACTGTTTCATGGAAATAATGCATCAAACCTATCAAAATGGGTGGTTTGGGTGTCAATGATATCCGATTATTCAATGACACCCTGATCAGCAAGTTCACTTGGAATCTAATTTCAAAGTTTGACGAATCCATGGACTTTATTCGAACCATGATTGTTGGAAAGTTTCATAATGGATATTATAGTTATCTATGCTCATCTAACTGGCCTGCTGTCAAGCAGGCCTATACTGACCTCATGATGTGCTCAAAATGGATTGTGTGCAAGGATTCCACTCTCAATTTCTGGACTTCTCCCTGGTTGTCTAAACCTATTTGTGATGATTTTTCTATACCTCCACTTCTAAAGGAGACATCCATTGCTGATTTTCAAGGAAATTCCACCATTATCAGCATGCTGCCAAATCATGTTGGCATGGAAATAATAAGACATTGTTATATTGATCATGATACACTGGTTTGGATGCCAAATCTGAATGGCATGTTTACTACACATGATTGCTATAGATCATTGTGTGGTACTTTATAGGAGCCTCCATCTTGGGTCACAGACTTCTCCACGCCCTTCATACCCCCGGACTCCTCACTGTTAATCTTTAAAATATGGAAAAGGTGGATTCCATTGCAGGTTATGCTGCAGCGGACTGGAATCAACCTTGTGCCAGTCTGCATGTTTTTCCTACATGCTAATGAAACCTACGATCATATTTTTGTCTCATGCAGCTTTGCATCCAGGTTAAGGACTTATGTGAAACAGATTTTCCAATGCTATTTTCCTTCCTATCCGATTTAGGTGCTGCTGCAAGATGCCTACAAGACTAACTGTAGTCAGTAAGTTTATTCCCTCCTCCTTGCAGTTGTGGCCAGTTTGCTGGCCTTTATATGGAAGGCATGAAATACCTTAATCATTAACAGCTCTACCCCTTCTTTTCATGTTGGTGTTCTGAGGATGCATTGTGCAATCCGAGCTGCTTCTAACATCCAAACTGGAACTATGAGGAATGATGTTTCTGACCTTGTCTTGTTGAGGTCCCTCTTTGTTATTGGCAGGGAGAAGAAACCTTTGGTGATGAAGAATGTATGATGGATTCCACCCATCCTTCAAGGGTTGAAGGTGAATGTTGATGGGGCGGCTTCAAGTCCACCAGGTCCTTCCATATATGGTGGTGCCTTCTGCTCCCAAAGGGGGTTCATTAAAGGATGTTTCTTCCACATTATTGGAAATGCATTTTCAAATGAGGCGGAGCATTGGGATATGATTAAGGCGATAAGGTATGTTGTACCTTATGGCTGGCATGACTTATGGCTTGAGTCAGACTTATTTTTTGTGGTCCAAATCCTTAGAGATCGGTCAAGGAATGTTCCATGAAAGATGCTACCAGCTGGGGTGGAATGCCTCGGTCTTGCAGACTCACTCTTGCTTGAAGTTCTACATGTTTATCGTGAGGCCAATCAAGTGGCGGATGCTCTCTCCAAGAGGGAAATTGAGGATGTGAGTTCCAGTTGGTCCTTTATTTTACCTGACTATTATAATAGCCTTGTTCAGGCCATTAGCCGTGGTGATGTTTATACTCATCTTTTTAGAATGACTCTCTGATGCTGCTTTGTCTACTTTATCTTTTTATTAATATATTTAATTAGGACCAGGATTGCCTACCTCCTGATCTTATGAGTAAGATATCAATGTTATCAATAATTTATAGTTATCGGTAAAACATAAAAACTATCCACAACGACATCAATATGTTTTTTTAAAGGTTGGGGCCAAAGCCTCATTTTTATTAATAAACCAAAGAAAAGAACTCTTTTAACTGGGCAGAGGGAGACCCATTACATAGCCCGAAGGCCCAGTGGGCTTTTAGCCAATTACATAGCCCGTAGGCCCAAATTTTTGGCCAAATTCCTATTCTGTGAATAGTAACCCGACTGCTATAGTACCCGCACAGTACCTCCGCCACTACAGTGCCCTGCCGCCTCTACAGTACCCGCCGATCAACAGTACCGCCGCTGATACAGTACCCGCTACAGGGAATATTTTATAATTAACCTTTAATATACCTTCACATGGAATATCCTCGTTCAAGATAAATTTATGTTCCATGATACATTGAATCAATAGTAGTTTGACTCGAAATTCCATGATGAAAATTTCATACACATGACACACAACATAAACTAATTAAATGGTTATTAATCACTAAATTTTATCACTGAACATTTATACACCCATTCCATGATAGATTCGCTCTGAGAATAGAAATGATTGGGAGACATATTCATAGATTAGTTTTATATAAATAAACTGTGATATATATATATTAATCTATATAAGTCATATTTAGAACATTTACTAAACATGTTTATCTAATGATTACCCACACGATGTACGTTGCAAAGGAATATAACACCTAAAAATTACCAAACAAGGTACACAACAACATATATGCACCGAATTACCATAACATATTTGTAACTATCATAATATTTATCATCATCATCGCCCATTCGTTCCACCCCATAGACTCATATTAGCTTTTATCTGATGTATACACACATAGGTGTTTGTCCATATAGATTCTCATAATGAAATGAAACGTAAAAACATAATTCAAATCATTCAAACTAAATTAGATAACTCCATCAATATTAGTACATCCATATAAGACCAACATATAATAATTTTTTTGTGTTTAATATTATTCATGTCACCCACACATTTGATATTAAAGCGTCAAATCTATATAAAATCAAAATCCAAAAAAATCAACTGTGTCACTTGAGGTGAAATAATATAATCTTAACAATGCAAACAATGAACATTTATCCCATACCTTGGTAACCTGAATATACATCATCAATTGTGTACATTATCCACAAGTCCATGATATATCAAAATATCTAAAACATATTGTAACACGCAGATCTATATGTGGTTTTTTCCTCGATTTAATTTGATATTGTTGATATTTTTCATTTCAAACACAATTCAATATTGTTTTATATATATTAAATAACTATAGAAGATATTCGTTAAATACACCCAACAATTATATTATATTTTGATACATGCATAACTATATTTATCTTATATTATACACAATTCCAACTCCCTTCGACAACATTAGTTACACAAAAGGCCATATATTTACTAAACTACAATAGGCTATAAATATGATTATTAAAATTTTATTATAGTTACAAAAATTTCATTGGAATGTAATATTAATTAATATTTGATATAGTTATCTCAATATGTGTATATCATAAATACTTTAGTTTTCAATTATTTAGAAATGAATGTAATAATTTTTTTGAATGAAGAAATTCATTTTCTATGAAAACTATTTTTCTACGTACAAAAAATTATTTTATCATAAATAAATTTAAAAAACATCTGATTATTGTTTTTAATAAATTTTATATGTTATATATTCAATAAATAATTTCTCTACTCATCTTGTGGATTTTAATGGTAAAAGATAATAATAAATCCAATATTATGAATAAAAGAATTGTATTATTTTAAAAGGTAATTTTACCACCTTTTAAGGGAGAACACATTTTAAATGTGATTTATTGACACTTATGATTTTTATTTTACGAAATAAATTTTTTTTACATGAATAATTTTTTTTTCATTTTGATGAATTTTTTGTGTTTTTCGGTGAAGTTTCATTTTTTATGAATAATTATTAATATTAAATTTGAACTCAAAACTACTAATTTATCTAATTTATTTATAGGGATAATATTTATTTTGATTTTTCAAAAGTTTAATTAGAAAAATTATAAATCATTTAATACAATTTACATAATTATAATCAATTTCAATTTGAAACTGGATATAAAGACGTAGCTAACATTTGAACATTTTTACATTAAAACATGTGTTGTCGTCTCATATATAGGATTAAATATATACTATTTTCAAAAAATTATGTGATGAGAATTTGAAAAAATGTATTAAATATTGGGATTATAATAATATAAAATTTTTAAAAAGGTAAACTTATTAGTTGACCAAAATATTAGTGAATTATATTAGAATTAAATACAATGATTAAGGTAAAATTATTCTAAACAATGGAATAATCATTAATATTTATTAAAATAGACCTAGAAACATTCTTAAAATATATTGTATGGCCATATATAGAACCTATAATTTTTTTTCGTAAATTTGGTCAATTATTTGATCCAATTCACATGGGAAGAACATTGGATGAATTCCCTATTAATTTTTTTCAAGAATGTCATTCCAACTCAAACATATTAACACATATCAAGATCGATTATTGTCATATTTTTTATTAAAATAATCTCCAAACATCCCACCAATCATTCTAGAATAATCACTATAGGAATAATGTCTTCTATTGAAGTCAATTGGTGAAAACAAAGAGGAGTTACCCGATAAAGACCAAACATCCATCGTAATGCTCTTTTTTCACTCAATATCACTTCATCTATAATTATTCCATAAATATATAATATATTTAGTGTTAAAAATATTCATATATGTTGTCATTTTAGGTTTTTACCTCCACATTTAGATACTTCCCTCTAATGGGAAACAAAACAACCATTTTTATACAGAAAGCACCATCCTCACAAAATGATTTTGCTCATTTTGTAGTAACCACCTCTCTTGGATGGTAATAATGTTTAAAAATGTATTTTTATAAGATATTTATGATATATTTATACATAATTATTTAACATATAAATATTACCTTAATTGTTACCATATCAAAAGAAGATAAATTCGTTTGTGAAAGTGTGAACTACTGCCCCCTTAAAAAGATTTGATTCATTTAGACTTTCCATGGAATATATTATGGATGAGATTATTTATCATATATGATTTATATTAAATAATAATTAAATAAAAATTATACTATATATTTATTTAATTTACTTTTACTCATTCAATATGACAATAATATGGAATCATTGTTTATGCATTTGTACGACTTACTATCTCTATAATGGTGTACTTCATTTGTTACTTCTATATTTTATAATTTTTTATACATAATTATATACTGATTTTATATGACATATAAATAATTTTTAAAAATCACTAAATAAGTAAATAATGATCTATGTAAGAGGATAATGAATAGAAATTCATGTCACTTACGACACACAAAGTTGTTATTAACCAAAACATTACTTCAACATTGAATTAATAATTAATGGGTAATATAAATTCCTAAGTGAGTCATAAGTGGTATTAAATATAAGAATATGGTTATGTATTATATGTATAATAATGTTATAATTATTATAATGTAGTTTTTAATGTATAAAATGAATTTCAATAGGTATGTTGATTTGATTTCATCTCACTCTTTATTTCGATGAGATACATGCAATATTTACAACTTATTTAATTTTCATTGTGTATACACATCCCTAGGAAAATAAATATCATTTAATTTCTTTATTTAATTATATTAAAATATATAAAATATGTTATTATAAAATTTATACCATGATATTGAAGCTTCTCATGTAGTACCTGTTTTCTCATGTCACTTTTCTTTTATGTGAGATGCTTGCCATGTTCACCTCCATTTTTCATGTATGTGTTGTGGTTAATTCACATGGATGTATTATATGATAATTTTAAATATAATTATGGATAATTAAATAACAATATTATTTTATGGGATTTATTTTTGGAAAGATACCAAATCTGTAATGTAATTTTGTCTCAATTTACCATCTTTGAGATACATGGCGCGTTATACACCATCATTTTTCTAGGAGGTGTATATACTAACATTCAAATATTCTATCATGAATATCCTTATTTTAATGATATTTTATAATCTATGTTATTTTAGTATTTCCATTTTATTTTGATTCAATTTTAAGAATGTGGCAATTGTTAATTAAAAAATTTCCACATTTATTGAGATTGTTTATGATTATGCTTCCATTGATGAAATATTATGACTAATATCTCATGAAAACTCATTGAGTTTCATACACACTAGCTATTAATATTATATCCTTGTAATTGTACAATTTTCCAACACTTGATTTCTATACACAATGATGAAAATGTTTTTATGATAACCTAACATTATTTATCATATTGGTCAGAAATTTGTGTTTATTCAAAACTGTGTTTTCTATAATGGTTTAAAAAAATTGATTTAGTATTTTCTTAAAATAATTAATATAATTTTTTACCCATTCATTTAGTTTTATTATAAAATGTGTTTAAAGGTAATCTTCTTGTCATTTTCAAATCACGACACTTTTTTAATCATTTAATGTGAAAAACAATGTTTGGCATGTATGGAATTACCTACCATATAGAACATCATTTCATTGATAATTACATCATATATTTACAACTATAATTATTTAAATAATGACTTTTTCATAATATTATATAAAAATTTATATTTAAAAAGTGGTTTTTAGAATTTTAAGGAGATATATATATCGGTTTCCAATGTTTTATCGATGAAAATGGTTCTACAAATTATATATGTTTTTAAAAACAATTTTTAAAAAATTATATGAAATTTTCCTCAGGAAATGAATTGAAAAGATATTGATAAATTATTATTCATCTACGATTAAATAATTTGGTTTACTCATGCCTTTTTGGGGAAATTATCAAAATTTTCAATTGATATTTCTTATCAAAATGAGTAATATTTTGATAAATTCTATTTATGAATCCCAAATATTTTTCATTATTTATATGATTATGATACCTGCTTATTTTCATGGTTCTTCATTTTGATTAAATAAATATGAAACATCTATTTTTTTATTGGTTAGGATATCATTACATGTGTATGACATCCATTTCATTTCATGGTTTATTATATGACTATTTATGATATTGTGAAACATGAATGTATGATTAAATTATAAGATGGGTGGGACCTATATCTCCCTCCAATGCATTGGGAATTTATAAGTGGTATATGATATGTATGGGTACAGGAGTTATAGAATAGGCCTGAAAATAAGAATGTATGTGGGTCGTATTCCAAGACTTAAAATAAGAAGGTGCACGGTTTGTAGCACAAGACTGGTAATAAGAATGAATATTGGATTTATCACATGACAAAAAATAAGGTGGTACACGAGTTATTATCCAAAGTCCAATGTAGGTTACCTAGTGATTATCATACAAATTTCTTGTTATGAAGGTCTGGGTAGTTATAAAAGTCATATGATTTTCTATGCCTTTGTGTTTTCAAAAAAAATCCATGTCTTACTCCTATAATATGCTTTCATGGTTTATGGTCCTGATTTCCTTATGATTCATGACTTATTAACATTATGTTACATTTCTAGGAATCATGTTAATGATTTTTGAAATATTGGGTATGATATTTCAATGTTATGATCATGTTATCATATCACTATTATAATTATAATGCTTACATATCACCCTTTTTTACCCTTGTTGAGCATCTGAGCTCACCCCTTTTATGTTTCCATTCCTTGGTTATGAAGATATATATTGTTCATGACGTGTCTAGTAGTAATGACATAGTGATTTACCAATGTAATTATTATCTTATGAATATCTCATATTGTATGATCACATAATATTACATATAGAACACAATATAGAACATATAAATGTGGAATGAGTGAAATAAATGGTATCTCTATAAGTCATGGAACATATACCAAAAAAATAGTAACATGACCATTGGATTATTAATTCATCTCGTATGAATTATAACTAGACAATGTAATAGTAAACTCACCAATGAATGTATTAATAAAATTTATCTATCTTATAAGTATCAATTTTAAATAATTATATCATAATATAAGTAAATAAATAATTTAAAAATTATTAATCAAGTGTTGGTATTTTGTATGTTATGAATATTTATATAATTTTTTTTCATAAATTATATTCACAAAATAATTTGTTGATTTCTTATGATTATAAGATAAATTTATGATACATTAATTAATTTTTTCATAGTGTTATAAAAGAATTTTTAATTTTTGAAATTTTTATTTATCATGTATATCATGATTTTAATTAAAAATTAAATTTTTAATATTTATAAAATAAATATTGAAAAATAGAGTTCCTTTATGAATTATTATCATAAAAATGGTTGGCGTGAATTTTTCGGATTTTTATGAAATAGTTGATTTTTTGGGAATTGTGAAATACAGTAATTTACCCTATATATACATTATGATATAAATACACTATTAATGACATCATGAATGATGTAATAATCCTTGGTTAGATAAAAATGATCTTATTAATTATTTTTGTCTTAGGAATCAATACTATTCATATTCTAGGGAATCAAATATTGAACTAGTGTTTAAAATAATTGGAAACCCATCCACTCCTCCAATATAAATTCCACCCTTCATTATGTCTTCCCTTAACTCCAATAAATCATTGTTACTAGAAAACATATTTCTCAAATATCTCCCTAAGCACCACTCACTGGTCCACCAGCCCATAGTCTCTTCAAAAGAACGAAACCTCTCACATAAAGAGGCTCTCAAGGGAGATAAATTCGAGAGGTAAATTCCAATTTTTATTTTGATTATTTTCATTGATGTTCCTTTAATTTTTTTTCTATCTTAATCTCCATTCATACATTTGTTATGATTACTCTCATAGCATACATGAACTTTAATTTTGTTTTGATAATGTAATAGTTCACCATCATCTCTCCTTTCACTTAATTTATACTATAAATGGAAACACCATTTGAGATGTGTTAATTTATCACATTAAAGGATGATGGGGTTTAAATTTCTTTTACGGTCTTTAATTATGGTTATAAAAGAATTTTATATTGTACAAACAGTCAATGATATACTTATTATGCTTTATATATGGTTATGGACTCTTTTCTAATCATCATATTAATTTATAAATCAATATGTGTTCATCATGATAAAAAACTACCGATTCAACAAAAGAGCTATCATTTAAGTTTTATATAATGATTCATCTTTACTTCAAATAACCAAATTAATTTTAAAACCATGTAATCTAATATATTATCAGTAATAACATATAACTCCAATTCTGTACTACCATTTACATCTTACATGATTATCCATACATGTATATAAGTAATAGAATCATGAAAACCAAGTAATCAAATGCTTATAAACAACAAAATTGATCACCTCAACCCATAAAAAAGTGAAGAATGAAGGTATTAATATATTAATTTATTGTATTATAGGTTCATGAAATATTAATTAATGAATTTTATTTTATTATCTAGGAGTTTAAGATCAACTGAGGGACAAAATCATAATTATGGTAAGCGATTCTACCCGAACCTCCATTATTCTGTCAGATTTATCTATCAATACTTTTACACAAATGAACATATATATTATTTATATTTCTATCATAAAATTGATTTTTATATTCCCAAAATGTTAATCAATATATATTCATCATTCCCTCTCAGGGATATACATGTTTTAAAATGGACCCATACTCAATACATCCCGATAATTAATCAAACCCATTAAAAGGGAATATCCCAAATTCCAACCCATTTACAAGTACATTGTATAATTAAGATTATGAGACCTTTATTTTTATAAAAAAACTATTTTTATTATGATAAAATTATTTGTTCACTTTTGGTTTTTTATAAAATATTATTCCCTTTTCTGTTTTAAATGACCTTTTGGGAATTTCCTTTAACCTATCTAAAATATTTAATTACAATATTTAATAAGTACACTTTTTACATGTTATTTCATAAATTTGACATCAATTTTCATGATATATTCCTATTCTACCCAATTATTTTACATGTATGACCAATTTTTTTCCTTCATTGATATTTTTTAGAAACTCCCATTTGTTAGGATGTATGGCATGATTGTGATACTTAATTCTTATCATCTCTATCCCTTATGTTAATGTATAATTGATTACGTATGATTATTTTTGTAGAAATGGTATTCTAAAAAATGTTATGATTGGTGAAAATAGATCGGACTCTAATTTTTTGGGTAAAGTTGAGTCTCATGAGGCATCATGTGCAATGTTATTAGTGATAATCCATGAGTTGTGCTACCATGTGCAATTATCTTGTTGGTTAACCTTAACTAGTTATCCTCTATGTGAAAATATCATTGAATCATGTTAAATTCATGTTTTATGTTTCTTACAAATTACTAAGATTAAATTTTTATATGATCCTATGCATTATATGTTATGATTTTATCTTTTCAGTCATGATACATGCCTTTTTATATCAATATTTCATTCCTTCTAACACATCTGATAAATCTTTTTTTGTTTGTGTGTTCCCTTTATGGGAATTTAATATCATCCATTTCTTTATGTATTCCCTAGGGTATACTATCACTATGTATGTGCTCAGTCGAATTTAGTAGCTCTTTATAAATATTAAATAGGGAAGTTAGTCCAATGTTTTCAGGTTTATGTACCTTTTATTCCAACACACTAGACTTTTTGATACTTGTCTTGTAATCTGATTTATATTTATTCATAAAATCATGTATGTATATGGGTAAAATGATAGTGTCACAATTGTTTGTATCAAATGATGGTTTATTTATTTTTTTAGATTAATAATAAACCACTTTAGTAAGAACACAAGGTATAAGACTAAATGTATGAAAAAATCACTAAATATTTTTAGGTATATAGTACATGGTTTATTAAGAAAATAGATCCCAACCTGGATAAGAACAAGTGGATGTGGCTATCGTAAAAGTGTATCTATGGGAAACACCTCATATCATCAATTTCATCTAGTATCAAAAGGGAACAAGTGCATGATATAAGCCTTACTGCACTCTTTTTTTGATCCTATCGGGGATCTGATTTGGTAAATTAATATGTTTAGTAATAACTATTATTATGGGATCCAAAAAATCCCATATTAAAAAATGTATGGAAACAAAAGATGTGTAACCTAAATTGAAATATATGAAATAATGAATTAGGATATAATTTTCCTTTAAATTATTATCCATTTATTGTTAATGTTTCCTTTTTATGCTTATTAGCTAACTATTCAAGCCCTCTAATTTTATGTTCATTTACTTAGTTAATGGAGGAAAATTTAAGATTTCATGAAAACAATCAATGTTATGGGAAATTGGATGATTTTTTAATGATATATCTTATATAATGGAAAAGTGTGATCAAATAATTTTGAAAATACATAATTAGCATGCTCAAGTTATGAATAATAACATTAATCATGTGTAATTCCCTCCTCCTCCAAGGAATGAGAATGTTTCCATCAAATACTGCATGTAGAAAAGGCCTCCCATAACTAGGGAACTTATAATCCCATCCTTGTAGAAATATGGATTAACTCCATTGAAAAAATATTAGTTATCTTATATTGATTAGAATAATAGAAAGTTGGGCTGGGGGTATTTTGTTTTTATCATAAAGTTGATTAATGGTTGACACTAATTAAGAATATGAAGTCATACGAAGAAATTAAATCCATGGATTGGGAGGAATTCAAGAAAATTATTTCAATACATATTTTCCCCGTACCTTCTGTCTGATGGTGGAAGGAGAGTTCCTCATAATCATGTAGAAGTATTGTGATCCCATCAGAGTGTGTCAACAAAGCGTTACAATGCCTATAAGGTATGCCTCCATATTTATCATGAACACCTAATGAATGGTGGATAAATTCATTAGATGACTAAATCCATGTCTATGAGAAGCATTAAAAATTCAAGACATCAACTACAATGAGGAAATTTATCATTCTTCCCTTAAGGATGAAAAGGAGATCAAAGACTCTCAATGGTCTCCTCAACCAATTGAAAAAAAGTAGAAAAATGAGTTTAATAATAATGGATCTACAAATAATCCCCATGATGAGTCATTATAGAACATTCCATGTTTCAAAAATGTGGGAATAATACTCCTAGGAACTGTCTGAAGGGAGCCATGAATTGGTTCAAATGTGGAATAATGAGACATCTGGCCAAAAACCACTGAAGGGATATGAATAATCCCACAAATGGGGAAGATTAAAATATATATCAAATCAATACTCATCATATATTGTTGTGATAAGAGTTCATGGTGAATGGGAATTATAAGAACAATTTTCCTAAGAAAAGGGTTGTCAGTGGAAATCAACAACAACTTCTAAGGAATCAAGGAAGGGCTTTTGCTATAACTACTACTAAGGTGGATCTGAAAAAATATATGGGGAAAAGTGCACTTTTATTCATTATAAAATAAAAAATGAACTATTATATTCTATTTCTAATCATTCATTCAATACATTCAAGCTTAGTAGAACTATTCAGTCACAACCTAAAAATTTGGAAGTTGAGTTATATGTAAGAACATCGAATGGTGAAATTTTTATATCAAATGTTTATATTTCCCCACGGTAAAATTTTGTAGACAAAACCTCCGAAAAAATTATTTAATACTCCCATTTATAGAATTTGTTGATAATGTGGACATGGATTTGTTTTATTTATACAAATCCAACATCAATTTTTAGGAAAGGGAGATAACTATTCACAACCTTGGGCATCCTCTAATCTTATAAATGTGTAAGGAGGAAGATTAATATCCATCATAATAATTGTCTTAAGTGTGGATATTATTTCCTTATGATAAATAATATCATGCTCAAATGAATAAGACAATTGAGAGAATCAATATTGAAGACATGCTTATCGTGAGGGATTACACTGATGTGTTTCTTGAAGAGTAGCATGGCCTTCCTCTAAACTAATATATTGAGTTCTCAATTTAACTTATTGTTGGATCACATCCTATATTAAATAAACCTTATAGAATGGACAATATGGAGTTGTAAGATCTGAAGAAGCAATTACTGGATAATCTTGAGAAGGCTTTTATATGCATGTGTTCTTCACCATGGCATGCACCTGCTCTATTTGTTATGAAAAACGATAGATCAATGCACATCTATATTTTTTATTGCGAGCTCAACCCAATCACAATAATGAAAAACTATCCCATGCCTTATATATATGAACTGTTCGATCGCTTTTGTAAGGAATTTTTTTAACTAATGTGGAATATTGATTAGGATATCACCAATTAAAAGTGAGGGAAGATGATTTACCCAATACAACCTTTCAAAAAAGTAATGAAAACTTAGAGTTCATAGTGATTCCCTTTGGACTAACTAAAAATAAAGCAATATTGATGGATTTAATGAACAGTGTATTTAGTGGTTTCCTTGAAAAATTTGTGGTAGTCCATATCGATTATATTCTGATATACTGCATGAGTATGGAAAAATATTTACTGCATTTGAATATTGTTCTAATGGCCTCATGAAGGGAGAAACTATATGAAAAGTACTGTAAATGTGAGTTATCAATGGAGGGTGTATCATTCTTAGGTCAGTTTATCACCAGCAATGGGATATATTTAGACCCATCCAAGACAAATGTAATTTTATAGTGGAACGATCCAACATATGTAAAAGAGATATAGATATTCCTTGTTCTATTTATGTATTACTGATGATCTGTGAATAACAATTCACAATTTTCAATCCCAAGGACCAAATATACAAGGATGGGGTGACGTTTTTTTCAACTAAATAATTGTAAGAATTCATTATGGTGAACAAAAATTGGATTTTCACAATTCCAGTACTCACACTCCAAACATGTATATTACAATTTGTGGTGTATAATTAAGCAAAAATGAAGGTAATCAGATATATAATGATGATAAATGATAAATTGATATCCTATTCTTAAAGGAAGTTAAACATTAAGGAGAAAACGTATCCCACACATGATTTGGTTTGGTACTTTTGATCTTTGCATTGAAAGTATAGCAACGTTATCTCTATGGGGAGAAGTGTGAGATATATACTAATCATAATACTCCAAAATATATATTCCCACAGAATGATATTAATATTTTCTAGAAAATATTGTTTGATCTCATCAATGATCATGCCTACTAAATCAACTACCATCCTAGTAAGGAAAATATGGTAGAAGATTATCTATGTAGAAATGATCCTCCATCATTATTAATGGTGATAATTGGTAAGGATCCACCATTTTTATATATTAATAGGATGGACAAGGGAATAAATAATGTAGTAACATCATCAATCATTTATCAAATTGTTTCTATACCACCTCTGCTATAAAAATAATGGATACTCCATGAAAATATGTGGAAATTCTGAAAATGGTGGAAGCTATCAAAAATGGTAATTCCTATTAGTTCAAGATTTATGAGGAAGGAGTTTTAATATTTTTGTTTCAAGATTCTGTGTACCATATGATATATATATAATGATGGAAATTTTGAATGATTCACAGAGGCCAACCATTTCTCCTCTCCTTGGGAGCATAAAGATTTATCGTGATCTCTATGAAAACTATTGGTGGGACAATATGAAGAAGAAGATCACTGAGGATATATTAAAGTTATTTGCATATTAACAAGTGAATGATGAATTGATGATGTATAAGGGGATAATTCATCCACTAATGATACCATCATGTAAGTGGGAGGACATTAACATGTACATTTTCATTGGAGTTCTAATGACATCCAACAACAACAATGTTATATGGGTTATTATGGATCATGTAACATTAACAGCTCACATTTTCACAGTTCGATAGGAAGTCTCATTCTCTCAACTTTTATGGATATATATCATAGTAATTATAAGCCTTTATAGCGTACCACTATATATTGTATCTGATGGAGAAGATTCACCTAAATGTTCTAGAAAAGTTTTTAACATGCATTAAGCACTAAGATGAACTTCAGTATGGACTATAATCCTCCAACAGATATCCAATTTGAGTGAACTATTTATACACATGAATATATTTTGAGATCTTGTTATATGAACTTAAATGGTGGATGGGACCAAAATCTTCCACTGGTCGAATTCTTGTACAATAAAAGTTTCATCTCAAGAATCTCAATGGCCCCATTTGATTCCCTTTATGGGTAAAGGGGAATAACACTGGGGTTCTAGGATGAAGTCAGTGAATCTAAGCTGCTATCACCTAAAATGATTGAAAAATAGTGGAGAAGGTAAAATCCATTTAAGAGACCATCATGGTAGCCATGTATTTATAGATGAGTTACGGAGACAATCGTCGACAAGACTTTGTGTTAAATTTTTTTTACATGGTATTCCTCTGTCTATCTCCATGGAAGGAGGTCATAAGATTTGTAAAGAAAGGAAACCTAAGTCCTAGCTACATGAGACACTTAAAAATTATTGATCTTGTTGGAGATGTGGCCTATGACTAGAACTTCCACCTACCATTTCTAATGTATATTATATGTTATATTTATCCTTCTTAGGAATGTTCATACAAGATCCATCACATGTTCTATATTCAGAGGTGGAACAGTTGGAGAATGATCATTTTTATGAGGACCACACATCGGATATCATGGATCATAGAGATATTTTTCTATGTAACATGACTCAACACCTGGTAAATTTAGTATGGTGGAACCGCAACAACAAATATGAAACATGAGAAATGGAGGAAGTGATGATGGAAAAGTAACCACACCTATTTTTATAAAATAATATAAAACAAAATTTCGAGTGCAGCATATCATAATGGGGGTAGATTGTAACAACCCAGTATTTTAACAATTTAGTCCCACTCATATAATTATTTCTTATAGTATAATCACATAATATTACATATAGAACACAATACAACCCTTATAAATGATGAATTAGTGAAATAAAATTTACGTATATTTGTTATGGATCATATAACAATGAAATAGTAACATGACCTTTTTAATAGTAATGTGATACTTATCAATAGTTGACTAACCAATGTAACAGTAAGCTCACTAATGAATGTATTAATAAAATATATAATTCATATAAGTGTCATTAAGATATTATTATATCATAATATATTTGAATAAATATTTTAAAAATTATTAATTAAGTGTGGGTCTATTTGTAAGTCATCAATATGTAATTAAAATTTTGTTATTATTTTAATAAATTATAAAAACCTAATTTTCATAAAATGTATCATAAAATAAAATTTTAATGTCTCATGATTATATGATAATTTAATGATACCTTAATTAATTTATGAACATGTTATAAAAGTAGTTTTAAATTTAGAATTTGTATTTTCAAGTAAATTATGATTTTAATTAAAAATTAAATTTATAATATTTAGAAAATTATTTTTATGAAATTGAGTAATTTTTTTTCATGTTGAAAAATTGTTGTGGTGAATTCATTTTATTTTTCTAAAATACATCAATTTTTTATGAATAATAAAATACAATAATTTACCATGCATATACATTGTGAGTTTAGAACACTATTATTAACACAATGGGTGATGTAAGAACCCTTGTTTTAGACTCACAAGATATATATACAATTTTTAGTCACAATAATCTAGACTATTCTTAGTCCTGATAAAAAATATTAAACTACTAATTAAATTAATTGGAAACCCCTCCTCTCCACCACTGTAAATACCCACCCTCTTTACCTCTTCTCATCAGTCCCCTCAATGATTGTTCCTATTGAAAATTCAGATAAAATTTATCCCTAATATCCTCTCCCACAAAATTCATCTCATCATCTCTTCAATAGTTCAAAACCACTCACCTAAAGAGAATCTCAATGAAGATATATTAAAGAGGAAAATTTCTATTTTCATTTCCTTTATTGTTTTCAAAGTTCCAATCTTTCTCTTCCTTCCCTCACGTCATATAATCCATATGTTATGATAACTACAGTAACATACATGTACTATAATTTTTTTTATAATTGAATAACCCATCATCATCTCTCCTTTCTGATCCTTTTATACTATATATTAAAACATTGTGAAATATGTGTTTATTTATCACATTCAAGGACAACGATTTTCCAATTTCTTTTACCATATTCAATTATGGTAATGAAACCCTTATTATGATTGAAAAAGACTATAATATATTTATTATTCTTATTTATGTTACTTTAATATTTTTTATTCAATATATAAATTTATAATTCAAAATATGTTCGTTGTGATAAAAAATTACCAATTATCCAAAACTGTGATCATTAAAGTTTCATATAATGAATCATCATCACCACAAATAAACAAATGAATTTTATTACCATGTAATATACAATATTTTCACTAAAAACAAATAACTCCACTTCTAGACAACCATTCTCATCTTATATTTATAACCTTACATGTATATAAGTTAACTAATCATGAAAACAAAGGAATCAAAGGCCTTAAAAACAATGAAATCGAATATCTTAAACCCAATAAAAGTAATGAATGAAGTTAATAAGGATACACTAAGTCAATTATATATAAATTAGTTTTTGTTTATTGTTATTAAATAATTTTATTTGGATATCTGGGACCTTAATATCATGTGAAGAACACCATCTTACTTAATGTAATGGATTTTACCTGAGCCTCCATTTTTCCTTTGGGTTGCTTTATATTTATTCATAAGGAAATGAATTTATATATTATAATTGTGTTCATATTCTATGTTATTATTATATTCCCAAACTCATGTATCAATAACCATTCATCATTCTCTTTTTGGAATATATATGTTTTAAAATGGTTCCCTCATCAATACTTCCTGATATGCAAACCCCTTAAAATGGAACATGCCGAATTCCTAAACATTTTCAATTAAATTATATAATATGTATTACGAAAATATTATTTTTATTAAACCACTATTTTTATTATGAAATACAACTTTATTATTTTCGGGTTTTTTTATAAAAGATTATTCCCTTTTATGATTTAAATGATCTTTGAGATTTTTCTTTAACCTCACTTAAATGTTCAATTATAAAGTTTTAAAGTACTATTTTACAATATATTACTTCAATTTGACATAAATTTACAAGATATATATCTATAATACCCTTTAAAATTTCATGTATTATTTCATTCCTTCCTTCATGGAATATTTGATGAAATTCAATTTTTTTTATGCTTTATGACAAGATTATGATACCCAATTCATAACATGGATAACCCTACATTTATATATAATTGATTATGTATGATTTTTTAAGTCGAATGAATATTCCTGAAAATATTATGATGGGTGCACCATGATAGAGCTCTAATAAATTGAGTAATGTTGAGTCTCATGAGATGTTCTGTGCAATGGTCTTGGCAGTTAGGCTTCACTCATGCTACGATGTGAAATAGTATTGGTGTTCAATGTTTACTTGTGCTCCCAAATGTGCAATGACCCTTTATTCATGATATGTTCGTTATTTATATAGACATCCAAATTAAAATAATTCCATGTTGAAATGATCTCATGTTTTAAATGTTATGATTCTATATGTTTAATCACATTCAATGTCTTTTTTTATCATTATGGCAGGCCTTCTATACCAAGTGATTAAAGCTTCATTCAAATATATATTCTCTTACTAGGATTTTTATCTCATCCCATTTTTCATGTTTTCACCAGGGTAACCTATATAGATGTAAGGGCTCAAAATAATTTAAGAGATATTTATAAAGAATAAATAAAGATTTTTTTAATTTAGTCCCATGTTTTTAGTTTTATGTACCTAGTCTTCCAAGACAACATAAATTATGATTCATAGCTTTTAATCTGATGTATGATTATGATTTAAATCATGTACTTATATGTCTAAAAGACATGGGTTGCTATACTAAGAGGGGTTATCATATTGTGGAACCTAGTGAGATACTATGTCTTTCACTCATGAACCATTGTTTATGAGTCCATGTTTCCATATGTACTACAGAAATAGTTTCTTTGGGAATCTATTTGTGTAATGCTGTAAGTATTCTGCAAAAATGATGTAACGTATAAGTACATTATGAATTGGTAATTAAAGTTGGTATAAAAGAATATGCTTATGTATCCATTGAAAACTACTTTTAAAACCATTATTTAGAACCCTAAGGATATTTATAAAGATATATCTAAGGATAAGGAAATGTTTCGGATAATATCTTGTGATTTTTGTAATTGATATAGAGTGTGGTTTCCAAGAAATCAATCACTATCATGATACTACAATTGGATATTTCTCTGGAAGAAAATTAACTAGGGGTAGAAACCTTGACCATGTGGGTCTATCCTAACCCTAGTGTAACCTAGTATGTGAAAATAGGCCTTGATGCACACCTATATTTGCAATCCTGGAAAATATTCATTCTAAATTAAAATACACTTTATGAATCATCTTGAAAAATTTAAAAATATATTTCCTATGAATGACCTAGTATAGTTCTAAGGTGTCATATGTTATGAAGTGTTTCATAATTTAGACTACTTTTATGTGTTTATTCATGATTATGTGGTTCCTCTATCATGACCCCCTCTACTCAAATTGTACCCCTCTTGGAATGGAAATTGGAGAAGGGAGATAAATTAACATGAGTTCTACCTCTAATAGGACCAGGGTAGGAGAATGAAACCAATGGTACAGTAATATCACATACGGAAAGAACTACCCTCTAAGAGAACACAAGAAAATGATAAAAATAAGATAGAGACCTACAAACATTATCATATATTTCAATATAAAATAAAATATACTATATATATGAATTATCTTGTAAGACATACTACATCTAAAATGGGGGAATTTTTTGTAGAAAAAGAATGTAGAAACTCAGAGACTGTGAATCCTGAATAGCTCCAGAAAACTCGAAATCTAGTATAAAGCTGCCTGATGTCTATCCTACACCCACTAAACTAAAGAATAGTTTATATAATATAGGGTGAGTATAAAAGTATAATTTGAAAGATCCTCCCTGAATCTCCTCATGGAAAGGTAGGTAAAGATTGATAATGCATAGTGAACAACAAATGAAACCAACATATCACATAAATAGGTACAAAATTTTACATGAGTCACCATGGATACTCTCACAATGTATTACATACAAGAGTATATAATATAATAATGAATGTCAAGGGTAACCGGCTACAACATTCCAACTAGTTTACCACTTTTCCCCAATGTCGCACATCCTGATAAACTCTCTTATAAAAAGTCTATCCGTAAGACATGTCAAAAAAGAACAATAATATGGATCTCATGCAACACACCAACATTTCCACATAAAAAAAAGTAAATAGGTAGTTTCCAAAATCTACCACAACCCTCATAGTGAGTATCAAACATTGGGTATTTTACACTAATCGATTACAACTGACACACTGAATTAGGATCCTCATGTTATCACATCCTATACATGTTATTCTAATAGAAGTCGATAAGAAAAAATATCCATAATACCTTTGTGTGGAATTACCATAGGCCATTACAACCCTATACACACATATATGGGGAAAACTAACCACTTTTCATACCAGAACATGTAACTATCAACAGAAGAAAGTGAGGCCAAATGGGGTACTCATCCATCCATCCTCCCACAATGATGTTGGGGTAAAAACCCCAAAGGCTCAGAATTCATGGGGTGTAGTTCTCCCCATCTGACAGGGTGTGGTAGTGAATAGAAAAATAGAAAGTCATATAGTATAATATATCTCACAACAACATTATGGAAATAACATAATCTTGGACTAAATTGTAGATAACATCTATCGAGCTCCCGAATTCAATTACTAAAAGAAGATATCATATAAGGACAAAAAAATTAATGAGATACATTATGTTACGTTATCTCTTTATATGATTTTTAATTTATGTTAATTAATTAATTAACCATTAATAAACAATTTTCAATGTCCACATTCATTACATTCACTTTAAAACGGGATCCATTACCTTCTGACATAACCAAAATGATGTCAGTGTTACTTAGATGTATAACCTTATCCTTGGATCCAACCACACCTAAAACACCATATGTTATAATCAAATAGACCAGAGAGGTCTGAGCTATTACATCATATACCTCTCAAACTATTCAAGCCATTGAAAATCCAAAACGAACCTAGAGAGGATTCATAAAATGAGTTGTGTGAACAGCCACCCCATGAGATACCTCTCACGGATCTCACCACCATAGGGGCTCAACCATTTCATCATGGGATAATGAAAAACCATGAAAATACCAATACTATATACTATGAACTCTCTCATAGAATATACATCTCAAAATAGAGAATGACATGACAATAAAAAAGAGAAAGTCATGGCATAAACAGAAAGGGTCTACAACCACTAAACAAAGGACATAGAAAGAGGTGAACATAACATCCAAAATATTGGTAATATGACCATGTAAATTTGACTCATGCTATTAGTCACTCAACTCCGTGACACAATGCCACCACTAAACATGAAAAATTCAAATAATATGCCCATGAAACACCTTCTCTTGGTGGTCATGGATATTAACAGGACGATCCTAGAATTTCTTATCATCATCAACATCTATCTCACACCAATAGATGATGCTACCACACATGAAAAGCGTGATGTATCTAGATAATATGTAGGGTAATTTATACCTAATACATAACTTCTATATCATGATCAATTTCTTTAATGGCCCAAAAAATGGGGTGAAATCTTACTCCAATGAAAAAACCATTTCTTCCCATAATGGGTAGTCACCATTAGTAACACATGATCAAAAACACCACAAACTAGAGTTATACAACAATGATAGGAATATGAAATCTGACAATCATGCACTGCCTTCATCTACTCGTGAATCACCTAATCCATCTATGTCATACTCTTTATCAATTTAGGCCTGATAATTGCTTAGTCTCTGACCAAAGTCTAGCATAATTGAGAATGGCATGGTCGATCATACCATGAATCAAATAGATCCATTCTCATGGTATACTAGAAAATATTATTGTAATGGAACTCTTAAAATGGTAGGTACCTCATCCAGGATCCTCCAAAATCCTAAATATAAGAGTACAAAATGTACTCAAGATTTTGGAATGTCTATTCTATCTCATCATAGTTTAATAGATTACAATAATTGGTGAGGAAAATATATGAAAAAATTAATGATGGAGATCTCTTCACACCCTGGAGGTAAAACATGGATCTTGATCCGAAATGATCATCCTTGAGAATATGTAGAGTCTCACCTCCTTTTATAGTTAATGCCTTGAGAAAACCTCCACTGAGATCAACTCCATGATTTCTATAATATGGGATAATTTCATCAAATGATATAGTAATACACATATAGCATCAAATCATACACAATATCGAGGTAAACTGGAAATAAATTCTATCAAGATGTCCTCCCACTTCCATTGAGGAACATATATCAGCTAGAGTAAACCATTGGGAAAACGTCTCTCATACGTCACCATATGGCAGACCAATCATGGAGACTAAAACTCTATAATAGAACACATCTGCCCATGACACAAAAAGTACTCTAAAATCAAGGTACATCATTATCACATGAGGATATACCACTAATGGAAAACTATAGACCTTTTTGAGAATCATCTCACACAATGAAAAAGGAATAAAAATACTCCCCTAAAACAAAAACTGTTTTTGTTCATCCTCAGACCAACCATTAGGGGACTCACAAGAAAAATACTAGGTATCTTTAGACCCCCTCCTCATGATCCTCTAACTGGGAATTTTCTACCTACTTCACCAGAGACTACTACACCATAATCCAACAATGACTACCTCTACCATAAACTTCTCCCATATCATGATGTAAAGACGAATGTTCTTCCATTACCCTCTAGGAATCAGAACATTCATGCAATGCATCACTACACAACATCCTTCTCAGTTCATCGGCCACAACATTTCCATTCCCAAATGTATATAAAATTTTGATGACGTAATCCTATAAGAACTCTTTCAACTGACCATGTCACAGGTTCATGTCACGTTTGTGGAAAACAAACCATAGGCTATTCTGAACTGTGAATATGAAAAGACACACTCCAATGAGGTATTGCCTCTACAATTTCAGAAAAAAAAACTACTTCCAACTCAAGATAATGGTTCAAATAGTTAAATTAATGGGGACACACCAACATAGAATCATAAGAAATGACTAATCTCTGCTACATAATAACATTTTCTTTACCCCAGATTTGAAGCATCATAGAAAACCTCAAACTAAACTCCTACTGGAAGACAGTGCACATCAACACTGACCAACATCACTTCAGGAACTCAAAATCTACCAAACATGGTTAAGTCAACATTATCAACTGATACTTTCTAGTCAACACTACCAGAGGAGTCTCAACTAGAGGGAAATTTTTTATGAACCACCTATAATAGCATATGAGACCATGAAAAAATTGCATCTCTTACACCTTCAGGGGGGATAACCAAGTCACAACTTCTACTACCTTCAACGGATCCACAAACACTCCCTACTCAGATACAAAATGCCTCAAGAAACAGAATTATTGAGCCCACAATTAATTCATCGAAAAAATCCTAAAAAACTTCTCACGGAGAAGAAATCCAAAAACAGAATGCAGATTCCCTACATGTTCATCGTCAAATGTGGAGTACGCTAGCATTTCATCAATCAAATCCAAATGGTATTATAAAGTATATCTCAAAACACATCATTCATCAACCCATGAATAAATATGGACATTCTTTACATAGAAAGATATCATAAAAATCTATTAATTCACATGACAACAATGAAATGAATTCTTCCTTATATCCTCATCCTTCACACACATCTAATGATATCTTGAACACTAATTGATCATCAAGATCTAACATTTACCATAAATTTGATCGAATAAATCATCAACCATGAAAGAGGATACTCTTTATTCACTGCCACTCATTTCATGATATGATAAACAACACACAACCCCAAAGGGCCACCATCCTTCTTCCCAAAAAAAAATCGCACCCCACACAGTGACAGGATTGGCTAAGAAAAACATGACCACAACAGATATTCATGCTATATATGAATCTATCGCACCTCATAAGTAACCATCCTATATGGATACTTTGAGATAAGATCCAGACCTAGCTTTAGAACAATCCCAAAATCAATGTCTAGTTGAGGGGGTAATGCTACAACCTATTATGTAAAAACATCAGGGTAATCATCCATGACACTTGGAAACACCGACTACCAGACCTCCGATAAAATCAAAATCAGATTATCCATCAAGTATGATAAGGACAGAACAAGTATTTGACCCTTCCAAGGGTCTCTATCAGTAAAAAACAGCACTGGATCACCATGAATATCGATTAAAACAACCGTCCTCCTAAAGAAATCCATGATAGAGGACCCAAAAACCTAAGAATCCATTTTGATGATGAAATATTATTATTGTATCTATAAAAATTCGAAATCTCTTGATGTTAGATGCTCCCCATCACTATCGTACAATCTCTAAAAAATTAAAACCGGTCATTTTGACCTATAACAGGCATAGTCAAATTAATTTGAACTGGTATCCTCTCTAACTCATGTCCCAATGCATGGAAAAGTGAAGGTGATATGAAGGAGTGTGACCCTCCAAAATCAAACAAGGCTTCAAGTCAAGTTGGAAAATTGCAATTGATACCACGAATGATGTCTAGCTCACCTATCCATATAAACGATA
Source organism: Viscum album (assembly GCA_963277665.1). NCBI lineage: Eukaryota > Viridiplantae > Streptophyta > Magnoliopsida > Santalales > Viscaceae > Viscum > Viscum album. The sequence continues at coordinate 287,375,834 of OY728134.1, forward strand.
ATGCATGAATCTGACCGTGATATACTCTACAGCCTCTCTGAACCTACAAAAGACCACCACTATTACTATAATATTCTCTATAGGGAATATTTTCATCTCAATTCTATCCCCTAGATACACCACATTCTCTCTACTGATATGAAGATGGTACAACATACTACTTCTTCCTCAGCTATAATTGCCTCAATGGAGGAACATAAATTGAAACACTGGGTGCATACTGACCTAGCTGAAAGAATGGTCACTCCTATTGATGATTACTTCAACCTTAAAAAGAAAAAGAGAGTATGATCCCTTGGTATAGGTATAAGAGTTTTTTCCCATAGTAAAACAATACATTGTGGTTTGGGACCAACCACTAGTTTAACGGAAACACATCTACCCCAAATAAATAGGATCTCAAACCATATCTCTATATCATGAGAAATCGTGGAGACTTCCCTCTCATGATTATTCAGTCCTGAATAATCTACTCTCGATAACCTATAATAAAGCTAACACCTCTTAATATGTCATCAGCATACAAAAGATGAATTGGAATTGGATCTCTAGATATTAATCCTCCTCAAAATTCCACACAATTGACCCTCATCTGGAAACATGTTTGAAGCTTATAATATAAAATTCTTGAAATGGATCAAAAAATCTCTTACACTGGAACTCCCCTATTGATGTGTAAGTAGCTATTGGAAATTGTCATTCTTCATGGTAAAATAAATAAACATATCTATAAACTTCTCTGGGAACTTCTCCAATGATACTATAAGCTATTTGGGATACTCTAGGAAAAATAACAACCACTTCCTCACTACCCCACACAATATCATCACAAAAAACAATACTCAGTGATCCTTTTGAGAACATATAAAAATAAAGGTTATCTGAACCTCATCCATAAATTCTTCTACCACTGCATCTAAAATAGAGACATAGTTATTTTTCATAATATGGATGTAAAACACTCACAATGTTCTCCTAATCGTTTCATCGTCATCAGTGTCTACAATACGGTGATTTGGTAGCGCAATAATTTGAAAAACATCAATGAAAACTTGACAAGGATGTCGACCAGGAAAAATACATCCAAATGGAAACAGTTAGATATCATAAACATAGAATATGGATGAATTTAAATGTAATTAATTGTATTCTTTTGTTAATTTTAGGTTAACCGATCCCAAGTTCTACCCATTGAAACATAGGTGAAAAGAAGATTGATGCATGAAAAATTCCTCAGTCTCTACACGGAAACCAATATAACCTCTTTTAGTAGCCACTGTAATCATAATGGTTTGTTCACTAGATCGCATGGGGACCAAAATACCAATGTACCAACCGGTCTCCCATGTTTTCAGTAATTTCAAAATAAAACTGAGATGGATTCCCTATCATCCCATGCAACCCCACCTATTCCCAACTCCAAAATCCATCCTATACCTCTTAACAGGCCTCTATTAACACCCTGTCATGACCCCCACCATTAAAGTGTACTCCTCCTTGGTCAGAAGTCGGAGACGGGAGATACTGACACCCAAGACCGACCTCCAACAGGCCCTAGGTTTGCGACTAGCACCGAGGGAATTATAAAGACACAGATTGGAGGAACTACCCTCTAAGAGAAGCTATGAATAAGAGAGAGATAAGATAGAAACCAATTTTTTTTTCTGAAATATCAATATAAATGATATCCATTTACATATATGAAATTTCATGTTGAAAATAAGAAAATTGAAAAGAGAAAACTACATGTAGCAAAAGAAAGTATAACAGTAATGGCCATGAAGCCTAAAGTATTTTTTCAATCCCAAAAGCAAATAGTAACCATACTGATTATCAACTTACTCCAACTGAACTAAAACCCATTTACATTACATATGGTGAGTATAATAGTACACTTAGTATGATCCTCCCTAGATCCACTAGTCAAAAATTAATGAAAACTCTGGTAAAACAATGTGAAAATCAAGTGAAACTAATTCTTCACATAATCATGCATTCTATGATCCCATAATCACCATGGATACTCTCACCACATATAACATACAAGTGTATAAAATTAAAAAATGATATTCATGGGTACCATGCTACAACTTCCCCATTGTTTTCCCGTTTTCTCCAATTACCCACATCGTTTTATTCTCTCTCCAAAAACACCAACCCACAGACATCTAGGTGAAGCACTGCAATATGAACCATTTTAAACACTCCACTATATAAATATGTCAAAAATTAACTAGTTTGTTTCAAAATGATCCCACATCCCACATAACTTTTTTCAATCATCTGGTATTGTACATAATTCCATTACGTCCAACACATTGAGTATGGATCCTCAATCCATCACAACCTATACATGTTATACATATAATATGAAATAGGAAACCATATCTAGAATTCATGTTTGGGGAATAATCACCATCCTTTACATCCCACTTCAATCATATATTTTTAAAACTAACCATCGTGCATACTAGAAAAAGTAAGCACCAAAAAAGATAGTAGGGACAAAGGGGGTTGTCATCCATCCATCCACCCTCTAGGTTGTTGGGAAAAACACCCACATGGATCTAAATCCCCAGGGTGATAGTCACCCTTACCTATATGGTGGGATATCATATATAAAATGAAAAAACCTGATATAATATATATCACTACCTCATTATCCGAAAAAACTAGTCTTATAATCAACTGTAGATGATATCTCTCAGAATCTCGACTTCCATTAGATATCCTATAAGAATAAAACAATTTAATGAGAAACAAATAAATTATTTTATCCTTTTTATTAGATTATATTAATGTTATTTTTAATTAACCTTTATCAATTTCCACATTCATTACATTAACATCACAACAAGTTCCACTCCCTCCTTGAATAACCAAACCAAACCATGGTTCCTTATATGTATAACCTCATCCATCCATCCAATGAAACCTATGACACTAAATTAAACAAGTCACGAACCGAATAGGTCCGGCCCATTATATCCTCACTATTAAAATGGTTTCCCACTCTTTTATTTGTTTGAGTTAATGGATGGTACTTGAAGTAATCGTGTTAATGGTGACTCTGGTGGAATAAGAAAGGATCAGTCTACTAATCACCTGAATGATATGGGATATGGAATTAAAAACCACATTGATATGATCAAATAGAATTATAAATATACTAATCATATTGAGATCCCAAATGAATAAATAATGTAACAATGTTATGTTACGTAATTCATGAGGAAACAACCACCTTCATTCATTGGGTCCTCAGATTATCTCTTAACACTGGATCAGTGCTGTAAAATGGTTTTTCTCTAGTCTCTAATAATTCGAAAAGAAAATGTAATTATAATAGTTTATCTACTTAAGATTAATCATACCGATGGTGGACTCTAATAAATATTACGATGTATAAAGATTGAAAATGAGATAATTGATTTTATGAAAAAGGATGTTTAATCCACTAATACCTATGATTATAATTTCACAAGTCATGTGAGGTAAACATCTAAATTTATCACCCATCCAGAATACATGGTTCGTAGGTTTTTTAGTGGATTAATGCCAAGTAAAAGAAGGGAGTTCATAATTAGATACTTTAGCCTCTATCAGTAGTCATGGTTTATTCCCATTTCCATATCAGTATCATGAGTTCACTTATCATTCCATCTTAAGTGTCTTGGTTCCCTCCCATGGAAATCATAATAGTCATGGTTCATTTCCATGACAGTCATAGTATCATGTGTTTACTCCTCATACCATATTAGTCTATCTCTCGAGATATAAAACCGTACCCATTGCATCGGAGTGAGATATAAGTCCAACCAATCTCATAATGAAATAATATAAACATGTGCCACAAGATCATGAATAGACATATCATATCCCATGAAACAAAACAGATATCATAAAATTGTCAATGTATCATAATCGGGGGAAAGATAAATGTTTCATAATCATTTCAATTTAATCATAACCCATGATAAATAGTGGGTTTCAAAATTATATAATCCATGAAGGAAAAATGTGATTAATAATTATTATTCCCTTAATACGTGATCCATTTTGAGATAGAATATGAATTGAAACATTTAATGAATTCCCAATAAATTAATGAGTAAAACCCATGGATGCTATGTTGGATGGTAAATAATATTGAATTATCTTTTAAAAACATTTCTTGAGGGAATTACCTTTTCTCTTTGAAAATTTATTTTTATAACATAAATACTTCCGAGAAAACATGTTTTTTCTTTGAAAAATATATTTCATGATATTTAGAAAAATCTTGAATGGAAAAATTTATTTAAAAAAAATTATTTGAAAAATAATCCTCATTTATATTTTCAAAACATTTATGAAAAAATATTTTATAACTAATTTTTTGAATATAAAATATTGTCGACCGAAGAGAGAGGGACAATCATATTTTACTAAAAACATTATTTTAAGTACCATTGTGTGAAAATATTGTAATAGAAAATTAAGATATCTAAAATAAAATATTATAAGGAAAATCATGAGTGTTATTGGGTGATGGACTATAAGATTTCAACAAAGGAATCATAAATAGAAACAATCTCAAAATGTAATGAGATTGTCTCAATAAACACTTATAACATGGTATCATAGGATCATACTATCCATATAATAAAATGAAATTACATGAATCCTATAATATCATTATTATTTTTTCTATTCATTATATATATTTAAAATGGAAATATATGCATGCCTAAAAATATTTTTTTGTGCATAACAAAAAATGATTCTCAAATAATGAAAATTGAGACATATCTTTTTACCGATTTGGAATCATTTGAATCATAATCCCTGTAAATGAAGGATTATAAAATTGAAATGAGAATATCCATATTTTCAAGTGTTGAATCACTAAAATTAAATAATGGGATGTACATACACCACATAAGTGGAATGATTGGCGAACATAGATTGTATCTCACATAAATTAAAAGTGAGATGAAATACACTAAACTTTTGTCTTGACTCTAGTTGTACTCATTCAAAACAAATGTATACTATATTTAAATTTATTATAAATCTTATAAAGAACCATATTATTATATAAAATTACATATATGTTTTTATTATGACGTTATATTAATATTTTTTTAATGGTCCTAGGATAATGTTTCACTTCAGGAAATATTATCTATGTTATTCTTATTTGTATTAATTTGATTTATCGTTGATCCTTATATATATATCCTGATTCGAGAATAAAAATCATGATATGAATATAATTTATATCTATAATATGTATATTATAATAATTTATATCAAAATGAAATATAAAATGGAATACACCATTCATGGTGATGGTAAGTTGTATATATGAAAGAAGGTTTTTTTCATTCTTATTTTTGCATTGAATGAAAGTATTTAAATGAAAAATGTATATATATTTATGTATGTATATTTATATATATATCATTATTCCACTATCACATTATTTTATATATGTTCACTAAACCAATCCTTAAAACATTTAATATGGTTCGTAAATGAATATCATTTCGTTAAGGGGTATTAGTCCACACTTTCTCAAACATGATTATCATATTAACACCAAATCGAATAATTTTGTTATTAATTGAATAAATAATAGTAATGAAATAATAAATTTAAAATATTACATAGATAAATTTTTTCTTAAATCATAATGGCCACCATGATTTGTTGTAAAGAAGAAATGAACTATCAATGTTTCATGAGGCAGTAATTCACTTTACATATAAATTGTATGTTTGATATCCATTAGATAAAGGTGTGTGTACGTGTAGATTAAACTATTATAATAAAAAAATCCTATTATATATTGGATATTTTATTTCAAAAAATAATTGAAAAATGATACTGGAGGTGTGAATAATAAAAATAATGGAAAGGAGCTTGAGAGAATATGTTACCTATTAATCGGTTAACTGTTTTGGGTTTGTGCCAAAAGTCATCGATGAAATGATTTTTTTACTAAGGGAGATTTAAAGTCTATATGAGAATTTTTGGGAGGACTTGTGGCTAGATCCTGGAAAAACATAAAAGGTTTTAGAGGTTTTTGTAATTGGTATTGGTGGTGGTATTTTATTGTGGAGCGGACTGACACTCTTAAAACTTTTTGAGGATAGAATTCCAACCATGATTATCATGATGAAAGTTGACCCACTAAGGGAAAAAGGTAGATAAAATTTATTATAGGATATAAATATGGACATAAAATGGTTATGGGGAATGTTTCTAGATCATTTATATTCATAAGATTAAGGTTTAGTTCAATATACGCCTAATTTTTCTCTTAACCGATGTAATTAATATTAATCATTTTCACTAAAATTATTTGTCAAAAAAGATGGAATTTTTAGACATTATAAATTATTATGATCCTAAATATAGAATTTATTTATTCAAAATATTATAACATAAGTATCAGAAATTAATTTTAAATTAATCCCGCTATCGGGATGACACTACGAGTTTTCATAGTTAAAATGATAAAATGTTTTATATGTTTTTATGTCCAATTTAGATATGTAAATGTATTAAATGAAAAATATTGTATTAAAAGATTAAAATATTATATATTTTAACATTAAAATAAAAATAAAAATATTTTATCCTCCTAATGAAATATAATTAAAATGTAGTTTTGAAATGAAATCCATTTTTTCACTAATCATCTAAAAATGTAGTTTTCCCAAAAAAATCCGAAAAACATACCCTATGATAATTTCAGAATTATAAATTCATCATGGTGTTCATTTTAATTTATTAAATTTCAAAACGTGTAAAAAAATTATTTTTAATAAATAAGCATTAAATGTTATTTATTTGATAAAATGTAATTTTTAAACATATGACTGTACCAAAAATCACATCATTAATTATAAATGTGTATTATTTTCATAAAAATATGGTAGAAAATAAGAAATTAAATAAAAAATGAAATATGAAGAAAACTATAGAAACATCATGAAATCAATGAATGTGACATGGATTGCCTCTTAGGACAACTCTAGTGACTTAGACTATGTGCCATCAAAGAAGTATAATTGAGCCAACATGTATTTCATGACTAATTTCTTTGAGGTACCAGCTATATATACTACATTATCTATCCCTAATGATGATAATTATGAGAAATAACATAATAAATATGATACATATAATGATTAATCATTTGAATATCAAATAATTCAAAAATAAACATTTATTAAACATTTTGATAAATATAAATTTATTAAGAGACAACATGTATTAACATTGATAAGTGTAATTCATGCACATATTTTAGATTGTTTTAACGTATTGATTTATTAATTTAATAAACTATTTTTTCAATTGATAAAAATTATAACTTGTTTTGTGTTTTTTGGTAGGATACAATGAATTTTATAAAAAAGAATGAAATAGTAGAAAATTTGTTACCAAAAAAAAATTCACACTGCATTACATAACTCGCATTCTGAAATAGGATTTGTAAGGATGGTCATGGAGAACATCTATTGGAAAATCTAAATAACCAACATGAAATGAGATCTGGGAGAATGAAAATGAATTACACGTCGAGAATCATCATTACATGATGTGTAGTTTCATTTCATAGATTTTCATAGGCTGTGAATCCATGTCATGAAATATAATGTCTTAATGATATTAAATGTTTTGAGTCCCAGTTACATGTCATGATAGGAGTCAATGATATTAATCATTCAATGAGATTCATGTGAGATTTTAAAAGATTCAAAAAACATGGAAGCAATATAGGATCGATATTACATGATAAAAATCCCCATTAAACGTAATGTAATTATTCTGAAAGATCCCGTCCTAAACCTATAAATTGTCAACCGTTCTACAGTTGTGCAACACTCTGATTCTTCCCGAGATCATTGTTTGGAGCTAGGATATTTCACTTTTCTGAGTAATTTTTTACTTTACTTTTTTTCATCAATTTTATCATTCCTGAAAAATCTGTCATTATTAGGATGAGGGGGTAATCCTTCCATGTTCTAAGGTTATGTAATCAAAGGGTGGAGTTACATTGTATTTTTATTTTTATTTTTTTATTAAATTTTTTGGTTTGATGCGATTTAATTTCAGCATAAAGTTTATTTACTTTTAATTTATCATTACCATTATTATTTAAATAAAAAGTAACATTTTAATTAAGAATGTAGCACCCATAAATTAGGAATGACCACTATCAACATTATGGGATATCCTGATTAAATATGGTATTGAGATGAAATTTATTCAGTTTCACCCTAAATTACTGAACGAAGTGAAATTGGGTATTTCATCATTAAAGAGGAGATAATGATACCGTTAGATATTCCTCATATAGACACCAATAGAAATCATTAATTTATCAACATGTTTTCTAAAATTAAATTTCACTCAATCCCTTAAATTAAAAAATCCTTACACACTTTCACATATATCTATAATACCAATCAATTTAATGCTTCATTTTTATTTCCTTTTTTTAAAATCGAATCAATCCAACTTTTGTTTCACGACCTTCATCAATTTAATTTTTTTTTTTGAAATAACTAATAAAACTCATTCATCATGTCAATGGGGATGACCTTCAATATTCTAATACTAAATTTTAATTAATATAGTAGCGTATTTTATTTTTAAAAAATTTATTTCTTTTCTTATTATCGTAGGAAATTTACGATTCCCCACAAAGCTATCAATAATCAAAAAAAAGAATGATATATCTTTTGAGAATGAATATAATGCTTTTTTATTAATAGAAACTATATAACTATAAATGTATAATGAATAACTAAATAATGTTTTATAAATTATTAAAAATGGAAGAGAAAAACATACACATATATTATGAAAACATGTTGAACCTAAATATGATACAAGTATGAGAAAAAAACATGGATAGATTATAATAGTCAATATAACATTTGTTCTCAAATTAAATATGAATAATCATGTATTAGTTATATTTAAAAATGACCTAACAAAGTGTTTATTTTAATGATACTACACTCTATTTAAAAGAGATTAATTAAATAAATTTAGGTATTTTTTCCCTGATTACTAACACATTGGGGCTAATGTAATACATGTAGAAAATAGCATTTTTTGTATAAATTTTATTTTTTAAGAAAACTACAAGAATACCTCATGTAAAATTCAATGGTACATATAAAATGAATGGTTTTGTCACATGACATGACAATATTCTATATTCATGATCCAAATAATGTTTAATCCTGGTGATGTCACATTTGGTGATAATACTCTAGAGAAAATCATTATCCATATCCAAATTTCCAACATCAATTCAGTTTCAATTTCTAATTTACTTTTTTATGGTCTTATGTATAACTTCAAAACAGCTCATAATTATGTGATAGTGGTTTTCATGTTAAATGTTAATACAATGCTTGTAATTATTCTTGTTCTAAAATTGATTTTTTCTTTTCTTATTTACTGAAATAAATATGTTATTGATCATAGACGTTTAATTTCACAAAAGATATTTTTCATTAGTCCCCTTCACAAATAATCTTACCTTTTTAATAGGGTACTGGGACACTATAATATTCGTCCACATAGAAATCTTACTATAAAACATTTAGTTAAGTAATTTTCCAAAATACGATTTTTTAAATTAAAAAGTTTGTAACCCCTATAAAAAGGGAAACATCAAAATATTTATTTTAAATAAATGAAAAAAATCAACATCTCAACCTCGTGAATAGGTTATTATGGATTTATTTTGACCATATATACTTTATTCTCTAACTAGGATTTATAATGTTTATTTTCTAGTATATGACTTTTCTATGAATATTTGTATCTTATATTTATCCCACATATGTTAAGGTTGTTCTTATTTTACAATGTATGTTATATTTTTTGAAAACAAATGTGGAATTATAATTAATACCCAAATAAGTGATCCAAAACTATTAGATTATAAATCAAGAATTTGACTCATTTATCTCACAAAATAGCTATAGTCGTAATATCTCTTCTTTTTGGAACCATCATCAGAAAATAATTTTAGAATGATGGAATATAAAACATCAAGTGATACCTATGATAAGGATAAATGAATATGACATACATAGTAATTTTTTGGGAAGAGGTAGTCAAGATAAAAAGTTACATAACCCAATGTGTTTTAATTATAAATATCATGAATTATTTCCATTATGATAATTGGAGAATTATTAAGCCTATAGTTAATTAATTCAGTGTTTTGTTTTTTAAATGTATTTATTCATAAAACGAAGGATACTCTTTAAAACATTTGATAAAAAATTGGTGAATGTATTTTCCTAAGTTATTCAATATCTATTAAATCTTATAGATTTTTTAATAGAAGCACCGAGACTGTAGATGAGTTTTTTCACATCAAATTTGATGAAAAAAATCCGAATGAGCCTATGAATATTTCAGAAAACACTATGGTTTAGTTTTCAACGAGGGAAATAAATTCCATACAAACTAATTCTACAATGAAATAGTTAATAAATCAACATGTTCTGAGGAATTTACAGAACATCTATTACTTCATCCTATAGAAGAAATTGAAGCGACCAACCCTAATTTTTCAAAAGTTTTAGGACCCTTAGGTATCATCATTTAGATTGTGTAGTTGGATACCTAGATAATGGTATGATAGGTTCCCTAAAAAATTATGGTGAACATGAAACATTTTTATCTCAGATAGAAACAAGGAACATCAATGATCCAGTCTATGTTGAATTCTATTTAATGGTAATACATGATGAACTAAAAAATTTGAAATAAGTAAATCATTAGAACTTTTTATTATACCAAATGTAACCTTAATTATAGGCACTAAAAGGGTGATTGGAAACATGTTAGATGAATTTGGTTCTATTGTATGAAACAATGTTAGACTAGTTGAACAAGGGAATAGACCAATAGTAATGTATAGAATATAAGGATACCTATTCATAAGAATCCATACATTATTCCATTAAAATACTTTTATCCCATATAGATCTTCCTTATTTCAATCATTATCAAAAGGAATTTATCAATACATTATTAAAATGGTATATATCTTAGGAAGTTTATTTTGAACAACCACACTGTTTTCAAAATACCAATTTTATTTTTTGTGTTTTTAAATTAACAAATGTATTATATTGAATGAACAAAGATCATAGATCTTTGTATCATAGGATCAATACTTCTAATATTTCCAATGGTTTTTCATGGTTAATAATGATTCTTCCATTTTAATAAAATGGATTTTAAAATATGTACTATTTCTATATATTTATGTAGAAGATATAATTTTTTTCACTTCAACAATTATTTATATTATGATTTTTAATAATAATAATAATAAATGAATTTAAAATGAGTTTAATTGAAAAACTCATTTTATTTCATGGTTTTTATTGTTTTCAAAATAATGAATGTAGTATTTAAAATCAATGTAAATAATAAGTACATTTTAATTTTTTTTAATCTGGATAGAACTATGATTAATGATAATTTTATCAGTACTACATGTAACATAGATCCTAGTCAAGATAAGAAACTAGTGGGTCAAACTACTTATAGAGGAATGGTTGGAATCATTCTATATATTACTACTACCAGACCAAATATTATATTTATTCTGTGTACATGTTCTCATTTTCATGAAACCTGAAATGAGTCTCACTTTGTTGTTGTAAAAATAAATTTATAATACCTCCAATATAATACTATTTTTTGGATACTTTACATAATATGAAAAAATTTGATTTAGTTAGTGATTCTAATACTGATTTTTTATGGAAATAAGATAGATAGAAAAAATAACCACTAGATCATGTCATCTTTTAGTCAAGTATCTAGTCTCTTTGTGTTTTAATAAGAAAAATTTTGTTTCACTATTTACTACTAAATCTAAATACAAAGCATAAGGTTGTTTTTGTGAAAACATTTTGTGATGTAAACACACATTAGTATTGTATGGATATCAGTTATTAAATTTCTTGAAAAAATTTGATAATACATGTTTCATTAAATATTTTAAGAATCATCTACTACAAAATAGAACAAAATATATTGATTTAAGAAATCACCTGTTGAGAGATGCTTTTTAAATAGGTGATATCACACTTGAATACGTCGGTATAGTACAGTGGACTAAAGATATATTCCCTAAGCCTGTGAATTTAGAGAGAATTATTTTCATCAAATATGAGTTATGAATGATCAATTTTCGTTATGTTTATGTTTTTGTGACTCTCCATTGTGAATTTATAGCCGTTGTAAATATATCAAAAATTTTAATGATTCATTAATTTTTATGTCTCACTTGTTATTTTTCTCATTGGTGAACTTCTCACCATTTTTATATTAATCACAAAGGGAAATTTTCTTAAGCATTTGTAAAAAATATTATTATTTGTTTTGAACATCTTTTTTTATTTTCAAGGATGTTTATTAAATTTACCCATTTCTAATAAAATATTATTATGTGTTTCTATTTTAAAGATTTATTTTTGAAATAAAATTTTTTAATCCCTAAATCCCAATTGAAATGATTGTATCATCTTGTTGAATTTAAATGCACAATCGTTCGAGTACCAAACCTATCACAACCTTTTTACCTCTAAACTAACTAGTTTCCCTCTCCTTCTCCTTCTCCTTCTCCCTAACATACTGAGGGTATATCTATGTACAGAGTTATTGGACCATCAATGTATTCTCTAGATGACTCGTTTTCGATGAATATGTGGAAAACGGAGTCTTATAATCTAACTTCCATAGATCCTATATGTATTGTTCAAAAAACCATAAAGTTGTACCTAAGAAATAATATCATGAAGAATGCACAATATCTCGAGCACCAAACCTATCGCAACCTTTTTACTTCCAAACTATCTGGTTTCCCTCTCCTTCTCCTTATCCTTCTCTAAAAACAACTAATAAGATACATATGTCCATAGTCATTGGACCTCTAGAGTATTCTCTAGATGATTTTTTTTCATGAAGATGTATAAAAGAGAGTCTAGTAGTCCAAATTCCATATTTCTTATACATATTGATCACAAAACCTTACAGTTGTACCTGAGAAAGAATATCATGAAGTTTTGATTCGTTCAAGTTGGACATTGGTGCTTTACGTTCATCATGAATAAGAATAGTTGAATTGATTCTCATAGAATGAGATTCCATTTTATCATATGATTTTATGAAAAATATTTCAGTATATATTTTGGTTTCTTTTGAAGAAAATGAACATTCAGTAGGATCCAATACTAAAGGACAACTGTTTTTGGTTTCTTCTATATAATGGGATTATTGTTTAATAGATACACATTTGGTTACTGTAAAATATTATCAAGAAACCATTCTGAATGATGGGGATGATTTCATCTATGTAGAATCCCTTTTTGAGTTTATTGATAATTAAAAATATATATGGTCCACTACCTTTGAGTTAGATGATGAATGAAAATTGCACTTCAAAATTTTCAATCAAATTCTATATCTGACAAATGATGATTTTTCTACCATAATATATTAAGATGTATAGTTGATATGTTTGATGTAAAGAAGTGAAATGTTAATCCTTTGTAGATATTTGATGATTCTTTTGTTGGAAATATATGTGACGACCTAGATGATAAATTCATTGGTCTACCCAATGATGATTTCATTTGTGTTTGAAGAACATGGTTTGGTTCATTTATATGAAGAGATTTTATTATATTATTTTGGATGCTACATCACATGAATAATTTTCCGAATGATGAATATTATTTTTTATCCTTTGAAAAAGAAATGGTTAAGGGATAATGAAATATTTTTTGATGAGTTTATTCCAATTGACCACATTTTTAGTCCCAGAGATCTTGTTGACCCTATTCTAAAGCATGAGGATATTATTGAGTTCTTCTATTTTGATAATTAAGAAGTTGTTATTGATATCAAATAATAAGAGGAGAAGGAATTTTATATTGATGTAGGAATTTTCCTTTATATGTCGCCTAGATCTGTTGCTATAAATTATGAAGATCCTATTCCACTTAGGACACTCCATGAAAATATAATATTGGTAAAATGTGATGAGGTACAAAACTATGTATCTAGAGTAGACCATTTCAAGCGCAATTCCAATTCATAAAAGTAAGTTGGATATGATAATGATGTATATGGATGTGGATATAATGATGATTGGGTTTTCGACCCTGGTTATACTAGTTTGATAATTAGAATATAGGATGTTTATATTCCTTAGGTTCTTCTAACTTCTCATACTAGTTCTGTTTCCACATAAAAATAGGGGTCCTTCGTTATTAGTGAAGTGAATATTAAATATATAAGAGGGGATTTTTCATATGTCGAGGGGAAGAAATCCCTATGTTATGGAAGTCATCATGTGGATGCTCATATTGATGGAGATGATAATGTTAATTCTTCTAATGATCACATGGTTTTAGATTCAGTTATTATTGATCATATGATTGGTTCTACTACTGTTCAGTAGTGTGTAGCTGATCGGAACGTTAATGGACTAATTGAAAAAAAACACTATTGATGTAAAAAATTCTTATGTATAGTTGACTTATGTGGATATTGCCATTGATTCATTATTTTATGAAAACATGTAGGATTCACTTACTTTTAGGGAGTAGTGATTTTTGGAAACTACTGCTGTAGTTCATTGTGTAATAGTATATATATCAACAAATCTATCAGTGGTTGAGCTTCCCACTAATCCTTCCGAATGTTTTATTAACACAATGTTTGAAAATGGTGTTCGTTTCATTTTAGTAATCCAAATAATGGATGACCTTTCATTAAATAACAAAGTGATCCTAAGGGATTATTGATCGATACTATTGATGCATTGAATATTTCAGGAGGATTAATTATGAAAGATTTTTAGTAAAACTTATTTATACTAATTTCTAGTATATTCTAAATGATGTGGTCAACAAGGAGGGCCTATATTTTCTAATAGAAAATATGGTTCCAAATTTAGGTAAGAGTTTGATTTCACAACCACCACTTATTACAATTTTATGTGAACAGAATGCTTCATATCTATTTGAATTGTTGAATCATGACATTATATCAAATATGATGCACCATATTTAGAAAGTATAAAATGATAATATGAGACTAGACTATGGGATAAATTCTCTAAAATATATGGTGGAAGGGGTGAAGTATGGTTCTACAGATTTTATGGATTCCACTCACGAGAGAGTTAAAAATCATAGGTCAGTGGCTACTTGTTCTACTACCTCCCCACCTATGATTTTTTATGCTAAAATACTTAGATATACTATCATTGATGAACATAGTGGTCTTATAGGTTGTTTTTCATGAACTACACCTTCCATTCCTATGATGAAATTATGGAATATTGAAAACTACTAGTATTATTCTCATACGATGATCAGGGTGTATTCTAACGATATGAAAGATGATTGAGAATCTATAACCAAAGCCAAAAATAATTATCTCTCAAGTATTTACTGAATTCATGTGATTAATTATCAAATTATATTTCAGGAAGAATGACTGAGAATGAAACTTATATACCCACACATCATGGAATAATTAAAATAGTTAAAGGTTACAACTCCAATGATACATCAATCACAAGGAAGTGAATTTAGACATCTTTACTACTATAGAATTATTTGGACAAATATTTTTGGATTTAATAAATTTTATTAATCCTTTGATAATTTTTTTTGAACTTTTGTTGTAGCTCATGAGGATATACCAATTATAGACCATCTATCATCTATAAATAATTCTTTAGAATAATTCCTTCATCCAAGAGAGACCTTGGATCCTAATCAACTATTTCCTGCTAGATTCTGACAATTTATTATATCACCTTGGGAGGTTTATCATCTCCCTTAACAAATATTTCGTACAAGGTCCCATTATTTTACTAGTGTTCCAACAAAACTTGTTTTAAAAACGTACAGATATGATATTGAGCATTATACCTCAGAAAAGGAAAATGAAAAATCATGCCTTAATCCATCATCCAAAATTTTATAATTTTTATGATTGGACTTTTTTCATTTGAATGGTTTTTTTAATTTTTCTTCCAGATCATTTTGGTTGAATTTTTTTTCTAAACATAAGTTGGTTTCTAAGGAAATTATCTTCTTCGTATTAATATTTTTATTCTTTTCCATCCCTATCCTATTGTGATGTTTTTTATAATCCCAAACAGGGATCAATATTATATTTAATTTATTTATCTTCCTATAAAATATGCTTTGATACCATAATATTTTTATATTACTTATTTCTAATATTATTCATTTGATACAATATCATGCTTTTCATGATTTACCGTTGATACTTTTCTTTCTTTATCATTGATAGTGTCTACATAATATCAATGAAACCCTATGTATCATATTCATTATGATGGAATTAATTTTCATTAATATCAGGTATATAATATTACTTGGTTAGTACATTATTATTTTGTTTTATGTTTTATGATAGCATTTGATGTTATCGGATTGGTTGAAAATAAATTTTATTATTTTTGGAACAGATTCACCATAATTTACGAGACACCTAAAACAATTCATCTCTTCCAAGGATATCTCAATGTCACCAAATCCTCACTATCAATATTGTCTCACCGCAAAGATCTAAATTCGTATATGTACTTGGATGAAAATATTTCAGCACATGTCACTGTTAGATGATAAATTTGATAATGTATAGAAATGATTCACTTACAACAATGTAATATTGATAAAATGGAAATTTAGTAATGTGTTTGAATATATCACAGCTAGTTAGACACCTCAAGACCCTAACTCATCATGTGTCAATATATCATTCCATTGAATCACATATAGTTTGAAATAATACTAGATTGTGTCACAATTACAAAGACTCACTACTCAAGTTATAGATTTATTTTGAATTAAATATTTATAATAGATAGTTTGTCGATATTAATTCAATTGAGTATTTTAATGATTGGTCCTTAATTGTTTGATATAGATTCATTAATCTTCCTGACACACATGCAGTATAAGGATATGGTAATCTAGTTTATTATACATGTTTTTTATAATATTTAATGTGGAAGAATACTCCCTCATTCAAGGAATGCTTTATTGAATGAAAAGGTAGAACTTGACACCTGATGTGAGAAAAACTACATTTGATTGATCTAGAAGACCTTACATACTGTATCAGGTTACACTCGACTTTTGAAGACAATCATTACTTTAAATATAGTACATTCATTCAATAAAGAATAAAACAACAATAATCTATTTTAGATAAATATTATGAAACTCAACAGAATATATATTTTGAGATAAACTTACATAGTGATGAGCTTAATAGCTTACCATTCAGAGAAACACGACCCTTCCATGTTCTTACCAGGTTTGTTTATTTATTTTTTGTTTCATTTAAACTAATTTGTCTACACTCTGTTTTATAAAACACATAATAAATAATGAATTAAAATTTATGAAGTATATATGTCTTTTCAACACTGTTTACTCTAGTTTCCAATTTTTTGTGTTAGAGGTCTGGGTGTGTCATATTGTGTTTCCATACTCCTAAAAAATATTAGAAGAGGTATTATATGTCCATTATAGTTGATATACAATTTCAAACCCGATTTAGGTTTTATATCAATTTTTTTTTATAAACTATGTGAAAGATTTTATTGGCATTTAGAGAAGACAAAGTCTCGTCTTGATAATGAACCTATTGAATTCAATTCCACTGCGTTTTTTGTTTGATTAATTTCTATAAATTAAAATGAAATCTATTTTAAATAGTAAAAAACTATTACATAGATGTTTAGTTGTAATTAGTGTTTATATAAGTATGTAATTTATTAAACTGATTTCAATGATTAATTTATTGTTGAATATTATTCTTAATAAAGACATAATAAATCTTCAAGAAATATTTTAAAAAGTTAATTGTAAAAATTATTTGGGGAATTTTATATAAAGCCTTTTTAAACACAAATTTTTATTGGACTCTTAATTAACCCCCTCTTTAGATACTCACTCGAACTAAAATTATGCATTGTAAAAACATTTTTATTTAGTGATATATATATCAGACTCGACCTAAACTCAAAGAGGAGTAAATACCAACATTAGTATCCAACTATGTAATAAATTTATGGTTTATTCCATCTATATTTTTACCATGTATCCACCATAATTTTTTTTAAAATATATTTTAATGTTTTTTATTCATTGTAAATGGATTTCATTGATGATGTTATATGATATTAATATTTTACAGAGAATATATTGAATTAAAGATGATGTTCCGATGATTTTTGATAAAATGAATGGTTCCCCATCAAGGTAGCCTTGTAGTTTTCTAAATTATGAATTATATATAGGAATATTAGAAATTACGTAATATATTTTATTAAAATCGGAGCTGTTGTTAGTGTCCACCCATTGTGCAAGGTGAAGTCTACACATGTTTCATAGGTAAAAAAATATGAATAGTTGGATATATTAGATAGTAATATGTAGTTTTTATGTTTGTTGAAGATGATACATATTATTTCATATGTTGACATATTTCATGTAGATTTATGGGATGACTAAATTGTTCCATATTGTGTGGTGAATGATTAATTATATATCATAGTAAAGAACATGAGAAGACTTGATAATATTTTATGATGTTGATTATTTTTTAAGACTAGTTATAGTCATTTTGATGATTCTTTTGTTGGATGTAATTAACTTTAGGATGATGATATGATACCTAATTTTAAACCTATTATTATAATCTATTTCATCAATGTGTTGATATTTTTAACAATGGTTATGATATACATGTGTAAGGTTCATCATTGAGTCACGCCTGATACGTAATGTTATAGGAGAAATTGAAAAGGTTATAAAAAGTTAGTTTGCATGATCAAATGTATCCATGAAGATATGTTTGAAATGTTATTGGGTAAAATATTTTTTATAACATGATACTCTAAAAATAATATTCCAAGGTAATGATGAAAAAAATTTACAAGAAACTACATGAAGGAATGATAGATAGTAAGTCATGGTGATTTTAAATGTCTATATAATGCATTAAATTAATTTATCATTTGAACTTGTAATGTAAAGGTGTTTATATTCCTATGTCAAGGTAATATTGGTTTACAGATGTGAGGTAAAGGTAATGTATAAATATAGGGCCAACATAATGTAAACACAAAAATATATAATGGTATCTCAATGTCTTTTTGACTTAAGTAAGTGTAACATAAAGACCAAGTTATATTTTAAGGTATTGAAATTTCCAGTAATTTAAAATATTATCATTAATGAGATTAAATTAGAAAATGATACAATATTCCTCATTGTTCAAATATAATGATGATAATATATGTTATTCATGATTTATTTAGTGGGATTCAATAGTGGGTATTAAATATAGATGACTTATTAACTTGAGTTGGTATTGTTTTATAACGAGGGACCACACTAATGGAGTGGAGACCTTTACCTAGAGAATTTTTTCGGTCAGAAAAATATGATGATATGGGAGTCACCATGCCATAGGGACTTTTATTGTCAAATGAACAATGAAATATATTTCTGAATTCCAAAGAGGATGGTTCATTAGAGAAATAAGGCATTAATGATTGAATGATATTGATAAAAATAAGAATTCCATGTGGATCACATATCATTTAAAAATGTATGGATATATAGAGGAGTGTATGAGGTTAATGATTCATGGACCTGAAATGGGAAAATATGAGTTAGATAATCATATAAATTATAAATTTATATAAAATATTGATCTTAAAGGATGATAAATATTGAGAAGATTACAAACTAGAAGCACATAATGATGAATGAAATATCATGCACATGTAGAATGTGTATATGCGAATTTTGTAGGAAAAATAACAGTATAGTAATTTAAATATAACATTAATAAAATAATTTTGAATATTAATTTGGATTAATTATTATAGTTTGATTTAATTAATGTGATTTTTTTAATTTAATTAAAACAAGATAATAACCTACTATTATAAAACGTGTTTTAATAAATTGTACAAAAACAATATTAAGATAATCTCTAGGAATATTTAAATATAAGTGATTAAGATGAAATATTACATTATCAAGAGATTTTACACCATGAGAGTACTTCATAATCTTTATGTGGAAAGGACAATGTATTGAAAATATTTTACATCTTTTATATTTTATATATCAATGAAAAGTGTTCAAATACCAATGAAAGAGTTCCTATATACAGAATTAGAAGAAGAGAGTCATATTACATTTTCACAAATGAGTAAATATGGATAATATTAATGTATAAAAGTTGGTTTCCAGTGTGATATTTGTTTAATGTTTCAAAAAATGAATAATAAAAATATAAGAAAAATATAACGAGTTATGTTGTGAAGATGAAATTAATAATCCCAGATGAGATAATTAGTGATCCAGTATGCATCCATTAATATTTTATAAATGTATAATGAATTGTGAGGAATAAAACATTATTGTTTCATTAAATAGAATACGATTTTATTTTTTTGAAGAAAATAAATCCCAATTTAATGTTGTAGTTGAGAAAGGATATCATTCATATTGTGTAGGATTAAATTAGGAGCACTATTGTTGATAAAAATAACAAGTACTTTAAAAAATCATGTATTCCATATTGTGATATAGAATATATGTCTATTTAATTCATTATCCCTTTGTTATTATATGAAAATGGGGTCATATTTGTACCCTTTCTTGTGATTTTTTTAACAATATGACTGTATTTTTTCACATGCGATGATAAGGTTAATGTACCCATAACATAGTATTATTTAGTAATGAGAAACATATCAATAAATCATAGTGTTCTCATTTGTTTCATATCTATTATATATATTCATACTAACTAATAGAGAGTTAACTAAAGACAATTATTCTCATTGAATATGTGAATAGGTATAATGTGGTAAAAGGATTCTTTTATTAATATTATAAAAATATTTATTCACCCCCTCTAGGTATTGTATTCATCCCAATATGATCATAACATTTGGTATTCAAGTTATGATAAAACCTATTATTGTATTTTGGGCTGTTTTAATATTTTCTCTTTTTTCTCAGAGTTTCACATCTATATTCTATATGGATAATAATCATAGATGATTTATATCTTCTTACAAAACTATTCCTACCATTTCTAAGATATTAAAGTAAAAAATAATTGATGATTTCAGAAATATTAAGATGAATACCCATTGATGAAAATTGGAAAAAAAACATCGATATACAAAAAATATAGATGAGATCTAACATTTAATGCATACTGAAGATTTTCCCAAACATAAAATAATAAGAAGAATAAAAAATATTTTACCATATGTAAAAAGTATCTCGAACATAAAAATGTTGTCACTATAAATTATTTTGTCTCGATATTTCCTACGATGCAGTAAATATAAGTATATTTGATCATATTTTATAAAATATATATAAAAAGTCATATTCAATTCATATATTTACTTTGATGAATGATTTAAAAGGTTTCCAAAATATTTTAATGCTATTATTCATGGATCCATTGAATAATTAAAATAATATCATGACCACATTGAACGAGAAACATAGATAAAGAATAATCCATTTGTTGAAATTAAATTTATTTGTATAAATCTCACTAATAATGGTGAATTACAAAGTATACAAAATTTTGAGTTTGAAAAAAAAATCTCTAAACATGAAATTGATTTGAAAATATCTATTCAAAATAATTAATAATACTTGAGATGGATGTAATAAATGGACTATGCAATGGGGGGATATGAAATTTTAGTTGTTGATTTCAAACATAGTTAGTTGAAAGTCAAGGAATCCTTGATCAGAGAGCTTGAATGTTAATTACAATAAAAGGACACTATTTTTGATGGACGTGATAAAATTTTTATGAAATGAGTATGAATAAAATATAAGGATATAGAGGATATGAACAAAATAACTCTCTATTAAATGACTAGATCTTGAGAACAATCATGAATATCTAACAAATTTCATGTTAAGTCGTCATTCTAGACTATAAATGGGGCTATTTCTATAGATTGATCTATAGAATATTCCTATACAAAAATATTTGCAACAAGTGTATTTTTTTAAATCATAAAATATTAATTTTATAGTATCCCCAAAGATAAGGTATCATATATATCAGAAGTTAATTATTTTGGTAAATATATTTTATTCCAATATATTGGTGTAAATTTAATCAATACAATGAAATAGATTATAAATAATTATAAAGATGAATACCACAATGCCAAAGTTGTATAGAAAACTCTGTATGAAAACTCTTCTTACAAAATAAACACAACCCTCTAAGATGAATGAAATGTTATGGAGCAATAAATTCAGAAAAATAAATATAGGATCGACTGTATAAATGGAAAATTTTAAATTTTGATCATTTAAAGTGTTGAAACATGTTTTTAAATAGTTTATTATATTTATATAATAATCTATAAATTAATAAAATTCAATGTGAGAATATATCAATTGGGAAAGGATATTGATAATGTCATAGACACAAGTGAATATAAATAATATATATTCTCTAAACATTTTTAAATTAATGAAATTCCCTCTAGTATAGGATTTGTAAGTGGTCACAAGTGTGATGCATGTTTATTTATGAATATTTCGACAATAAAAATAATTACAATAACATAGAAGTTGATGAAGAAAAAAGAGACAACCTATGGAATATAGTCGATGGAATATGTGATCCAAAATATTAAAATTATTAATAAAATGAAAAATAGAGTGTTATCATTGAGAAAAAAAACACAAAAATTCGATGAGGAGGGTAACATATAAAGGGAATAATTTGGAGAAAACATTAATATGAAACATTTTAAAAGAAATTTGATGGATGATAAAACTCATATAAAATGTTTTTAAATTATGATAGCCCATTATTTTGAATCATGTATAATTGATGAAGCTCAAAAAAGGAATTAAAAATTAAAATATAAAATATTCCACAAGGATAGAAATATGAATTTCAATATATGATGTCAACAAATGATGACCAATGCATGTCATAAGTACAATGTGGGATATGGAAATAAGATAGATATAACTCAAAGGATTCTATAACAATTACAACATCCCAAAAATATATTTTGAAGAATATGATAAATTCCATATGAGAAGAATATTCTTTGATAAATTATATATAAAGTACGATCCCGGACAACGAAGCAGTTTATAAAAATTAGATATCAATAAATATAATGACACCCATAATAAAAAATAAATACATGAAATAAAAATTTCCATAACTAGTATTTACACTATAATATAATATTAAAAATAAAGATTATTAAGGTTGAGAATTGATTCAGAAACATTTTAGACATATTAAGGATCTGATGTGGTTCCACCTTATTCCCTTATCATTTAGGTATTATTTTTATGCTATCCATAAAGGGAATACAAGGTTATTATAATGAACAAATATAGAACTAATTAATTTAAGATTACTAGAATAACTATTCCATATATATATATATCACTATATCTATATAATTTGTATTTAAAAGATTTTATGATGAATGAATATAAATTGTTGAAGTGAAATAGGAATCACCCTTTAAGGGGGGGAGTTGATCCTAAAAATATTACATATGTATTAATTGTTTGAATATATTAAATTTTAGTAAATTAATTGAAAATTTTAATTAAAATGTCATGAATTGTTATTATGTCATCTTTGATTTCCCTAAAATAAATTCTAATATTAGGTGGGTTATTAAATGCCCCAAAATTCTAATGTATGTACATATTTTATTTTTATAAAATCAATCTTATTATGTCATATTCGATTTTAGTGTATTATATACATATAAATGTATATATAAATATCTTTTATTACATTAACCAGAAAAAATACATTCATTGATAGCTTGTGTTACACACAAACTGAGTTTTATTGAGCAATTTTTTTTATTAAAATATTATAATTTAATATAATAAGATATAGCCTAGTCCCTAAATTAGAGTATATGAATATGATTAACCAAATCTTTCAAATATATTTTTTACATAAATATATTATGTTTTCATCAGATACTAATTAACAAGAAACCAAAATATAAACCAATTTAATATAATGTAATTTTTTCGTAATGCTCTAAAAGGTGTTTAAAATTAATATAATAAATTAATAATAATAAGAGATTGATATTAATTAAATATATATTTAATATAATAAAAAAATAATTTTTATATATGATCTAGTAGATTTATATGCTTACGATAAGAATAAAACCATATTTATGCTTCAAAATTTTGTTTTTTTAAAAGGTATAATTTCCACCTTTTGATGGATAAACATATTAAAAACTAGATTTATTTCAATTTTTTAAATTTGATATTGAAAATTAAATTTTATTATTAAAATTTTAATATGTGAATTTTCTTATCGCCAATTTTTGGTATATTTTTATGAAGTTTCATTTTTTGGATGAATAGTGAAAAATACTATATTTTAATTGAAAACAGGTTTATCATCTTTATTATATTATAGTAAAAATAAAGATTAATTTATTTTTAGTATATTTATTTAAATTATAAATCTATTTTCCTAATTTATGTCATTGTAAGTAATTTCACATTGAAATTGGATATAAGAACATTTCAGGCTTTTGAATATTTCTACATCAAAACACATCTTTGTCAACTAGTTTACGAGATTGAATTTAAATTAATTTCTAATACTTATTTACTGTAATTTGAGATAATGGAGTCCATATTTTGACTTGTAAAAATTTAAAATGTATATTATGTTAAAGTAGGTTATAATGAAAAATATTAATTGTTTTAATTAATATTAATTATAGCGATTAAGAGAAAAATTAGCTTAATAGGTGGCTAAACCTTAAATATAAGGGACAAAATGAACAAGAATCATTTTAAAAACTCATTTAATAGCCATATTTCTAAACAATAATCCATTTTTTAATATGAATAGTTATTGGAGTAAAATGATGTAAATGATTACACATAACAATATTTACCTTTTTTATTTACAAGAATGATATCCATCCCTAATATAAAAAAACACTCACCCCTCCCACTTATTAAAACACCTAAATCCCATTAGATCGTCTAATACCTTCAAAACTAATCTCTAAAATTCCCTCACAACATTATATAAATCTCAATTATGTCATAAGGAAAACCAAGATGGATTTTCATTATAAACCAAATAGAATTCCGTAAATAAGAGGATATATTATTGCATGATCTCTTTTGATTCATTTACTTCTCCACCCATTAATTTTTTTAATATAATTATAATTTTATAGAAACAGAATCTTAAATATAACGATATGTTTTTGTTCTATTACTTCATCCTATATGTTCACACACATACAAAAAATAGTATACACAATGGTTTTTTGTTTGTATGGTGAACTATCACCTCTCGAACCGATGTCATTCGTTCATCCTTTTACAACCATTCATGTTTGGAGATAATGTTGGATTTAGAGTTTATATATAATATAAATAGTACTTATAATATCTATATGCTTATTAAAATTTTATTGAACACATTATATAAAGATTTCCATTTTATGGGAATATAATACATTTTTGTGTGGACGTGTGCACTACAACCTCTTCAAAGAAATTAGATTTGTCCACGCTATACCTGCATTATATAAAAGATCATATAAATAAGAATATGGGAGACAAATGAAATTAATATAATACTATACGTATTATATAAATATATAAAAATATTTTCATTCATTTAAATATGATAATGAAATATAAGTATTGATCATGCATATGTACAACCTAAACTCTCTATGAAAGGTGCATTATACTTATTATCACCAAAATTTATAGACCCTATAAATAGATATTTAATTAATATATATAATTTTTAAATAATTTTTTACATAATTTCAATAATGAAATCATGGTTGGTGTATGAAGTACAAAAATATCATTTCATAATATTCTGGAAAAACAAGGCAATTGACAACCGTTACAGTAGAAATAATTTAACATTATTATTAAATAAGTTATAAAATATTATAAAAATAAAATATATGCTATAATAAATATTATAAATATTTTGTAAAATGTTAGTTACTTTTTTTAAAAAAAAATTATATAATTTGAAGTGATTTTTATGAGAAAGGAAACCTAATGTAAGGGATTCTTGTCTCAAACTTATTTTTTTGAGGCATATAACATTTTCAAAAAATATTTATTTTATATGGTATTTATAATTACACTTTAGTTTTTTTATATTATGATAAATTTATCTTCAATGAATTTAGTCTTCCATTTAATGTTATTTATTTCATAGGTATTATAATTTAAATCTTACTAATTAGTAATGGATTTTCATCTTACTTTTTAAATCAATGTGATAAATGTCATATTCACCACTTACTTAATTTGTGTAGAGTTTATACTTCCACTTTTGTTATATTATATCAAATATTATTTTTCATCATCATTCTTATGTTTTTTATTTGATGAAAATTACTTTTTAGTATTTTTATTCTGATGATAACACATTTATATGGGTTTTCTTCTAAATTTAAATTCCATTGAGACATATTGGTTATCTTTCACTAATTCAAATTAATTAATTCATTCATTTATAATTCAATTAGTATTTTTTTTATCCATGATATTTTCCCTTTGAAATTATTTATGGATGCATTTTATTCTCATCTTGTTGATTTACTAGCATGTATTTCAGTTCATTACCATTCCATGTTGATTATACCTTATGCATTTATTTTAACGGCATGTCGTCCTAGATATTTACCTTTTCTTATTATTTACGCACTGCCTTTTAATTTGATTGATTACATGGAATGTATTTTCAATTATTTACCTTCCCATATTTAATTGTGCACATTGATTTTGTATTTCATATAGTGTACTTTACCCTCACAATGAATTTAATCTCACTCTTATTTTGTTTCTGCAACATTAGAATAACATATTTATTATTATTAATATATTAAAATACATTCTATTTGTGAATAGTGTAATTAAACCAAATTATAATCTAATTAGTTTGTTAATTTGCAATAAATTACTCATGTATGTATTTGGTTTACCAAGACTAATAAAATATTTTGTCCCATGGGATTTGATTCCTCGTAATCATTACAATGTAATGTTATTATCCACTTGTATTGGTATTTATATGGTTGGTACCTATATTTTTTACCATAGAATATTTATTTGAAGCCTCGTGAACTAGATTTAGGAAACCATATATTAGAGAACACAACCCTATGATTGTCCTTCTGGTTAATATAGAAGGGCATCCTAATATTTTGGAAAAGATATAGATTATGTAGTCTTTAATATAAATGAATCCTTGTCTAGATAATACGTTGAGTTTTTTTAGTTAAAGATTGAGGATATGTTGAAAGACATAATCAACTATGTCTGGTTTTATATAGTGATATTCTATCAATATTACATACATTTTAGAAAACATTATAGATTGTATATAGATGTGTTGAAATGTTATTCAATGAATAATGACTTCAAATTGTAGATTTCTGAGTTTAAATTTGCTAACAATCATTAATGTTATTATGATAACTAATTAATTTATAATTATAGTAAATTAGATTACTAGGATTATACAAAATGTAGTTTTGAAATAAATAGTGAAATGAGTATTTAATAAGTAATTTACTTGGATTTAAATCATAGTTATTTTGGATATTACATCATTTTAGATTAAATACAACCTACTTATGGTAGTTCATGAACCCATGGATGTAGGATGATAAGGGAACAATTCCCATCATAGTCATATTCTATGTACTGGTTAATATGTAATTATTTTTAGTTAAACGTTTTTTTGAATAAATAGTAATGATGCTCTTTTATTATTTGTTTTTAAGAATTGAGATCAAATAATAATCCATGTTTTTTTCAATATAGGTAGATAAAAATATAAATAATTTATTTATGGTTCTCACAATCTATAAAACGTTAATTTTAAAACTTGATGAATTATAAAAACATAATTATAGGATATATATTTTAAGGAGTAAAGGATAGATCATAAATTGTTGAAAGAAAAAACAAACCATGATATTTTTATATAAATATATCAATTACGTATATTTATATATATAATTTTGAAGTAAAAGAATCAATTTTCATTAAAAAAATGATTTTAAATAATTTTTATCATTGTACCATAATTTTTATTGAACTGATAGTTGTTTCAATCATATATGATTTAAGGTTTTTAGTTACAAAAAATTCCATTTAACATTCACATTTTTGTGATGAATTCCCTCAATAAGTACCTATAATTATTTTACCTCTTTCACCATGTTCGTATTTTCACTTTAACTTATGTTATCTTATTTGGAAACCTTTTTATATGGGACATTTGTACATTTCATTCTCTCTTATTAAGAGGATATTTAATAAGCTTCTTAAAAATTTTTGTTTTTCAATAAGGTAATATTAAAATAAAAAACAATAGAATACTAATATTTTGGTTAAATTGTGAGGAAGCATTTTATTTAATAGGAGAAAAATAGAATGCCCAAAAATTATAAATTAAGAACATTTTATTTGTTAACATTTATGACATGGAACAAAAAATATAGAATAGAATATAACATATTAAGACATTAAGATTTTTTTAATATTATAAATAAATTTAATATATTGTATTTATTTAAATGAATATAATACTAAAATCTAATGTGTTACATGAAACAAATAATTACTTTGATATATTATGTTTCATGTAATACATAGTATTACCGAACATCAATATATTATTAAATTATTATTATTTAATATAATAAGACATAACATTTTTCCTAAATTGGAAGTTGTGAGTAAAATTATTTAAATAATGAAAATATACGGTTTATATAATTAATAGATGAATTCATTGGTTATCAATTAATTATAATTGAAAATATAAACTAGTGGAATATACAAGGATTTGTTTTCTTATCCTCTGAATGGAATTTTGTTTTAATATAATAAATTACTTAAAATTATATAATGTAATTAATAATATATATATACGATATAAATATAAGATAATATTTGTGATATTTATTTATAATATTTTATAAGAAAAGGATAAAAATAAATCTTGTTTATGCCTAAATATTTAATTTTTCTAAAATGGAAATATTTCCATCTTTTGATGAAGAATAATTATTAAAGTTAAATTTCTGAAATTTTATACATTTTATATGTCAAAATAAACATTATTATTGAATTTTTTAAATAAAATGTTTCTTAGAGTGAATGTTATGTATTTTTTTGTGATGTTTCATTTTTTGATAAAGAATAAAAAATATTGATTTTTATTGAAAAATCCTTTTTCATCTAATTTATTCATATAGTTAAATTTTATTTTAATTTTTTTCAATGTAAATTTAGTTCAATTAGAAAAAATTATTCAATTTTAGGAAAATAAAATTAATTTAACATTGAAATTTTATTTAAAAAACATTTCATGCTTTTGAAAATTTTTACATTAACACATGTTTATTATATAATCTGTTTGATTAAAATAAAATAACTTTATCCGACTTATTTGATTGAAAAATGAAAAAATTGATTCCAAATTTTGATTTATAATAAATTATAATTTTTGTTTATATCAAATTATTTTTTGAAAAAATATTAGGGAGGGCACTTAAAATTAATTACAACGATTTAGGGATAAATTATGTCTCCAAGGGAAAAAACTATAGTCATAAAAGAAAATTGAACTAGAAACATGTAAATAAATTATTTTAAGAATATATTTTAACCCATTACATATTTTATTCAAATTGGTATCATTAATGGAATCACATTGTGAATGTTAGACTTTTCAATTTTATCTACCTTGTGATATTTAGAAGAATTCCCCTCATCTTCTATTAAAAACACACAACCCTTCCTTATATTCACACCTCTAAATCCCATTGATTATTCCAAACCCTACCCTAATAAAATCACAATATACCTCATATAATTCTATATTCATTAAATTTTTAATAATAAATCCAATGACGTATTTTTGTATAAATAAAAATTATTTAACCTAATAAGAGGAAACGTTTCTAAATGATATTTTTTATTTCATTTACATATCCAAATATTCAATTCGTTTTTAATCATGATTATATAATAACCATAGTATCATAAAAAAAAATTTATTATATGTTTTTTATACATACTTTCACACACACCAATCAAATGGGATATACAATCATTATTCGTGTGTGTAGTGGAATACCGCCTCATAAACGTTTTTTATTTGTTCATTAATTTACCATATTAAATGGTTTAGGAATAGCTATAGATTAATATTTTAGAAAAGACATATATATATATATATATTATGTATAATTTATTTATTATTATTTATTGTTTATTTAACACATAACTTTATTCTTATCATTTTGTGAGAAGACGATAACTTTATTTATGGATGGCTGAACTACAACCTCCTCATAGTTATGTGATTCTTTCATGATATACAAGTATTGAATAATGGATGGTCTTAAAAAAATATGTCACATATAAGAAATAAATATTATATTAGAATTATAATTTAAATAAATTTATATAATTTAATTTTTATTATTTTAAATACGAAAATGAAATTGTAGTAGTATTGATGCATAAATATGACCTACCATCTCCATGAATATTGACTTTCATTTGTAATATCAAAAAATTATAAATTAAAATAAATACATATATACTTAATATATATTACATACAAAACAAATTTTACATGATGGATATTATTAAATCATTATAAACATAATAAGAAAAAAATTAGAAATTAAAAATATATGAAAAAATTAGAAAAATAACACATGAAATAGTATAAATGAAAAATGATTATTCAAAAATATGTAACAAGATATTATAAGATGTTCATATATGATATTATGAATTATTATGTTGTAATTTATTGTCATGTAGATAACCATTATATAGTTTGTTAATGGATGTTCATCAGAAATGGAACTTAAGTAAAGGGATTCTTGTATCACTTTTCTAACAATAATGGAAATATTATATTAACCAAAAAAATTTAATTTTATAATGTATATAACATTACTAGTTTATTATATATCATGTATAAATTTACCTTCATCATATTTATATTTTCAATTGATGTTATTTCTTTTAGAGGGATTATAATTCATAAGTGACCGTGTAGTAAAGGATTTTCATCTCACTTTTTATATATGTGAGATAAATATCATATTCACTACTTACATAATTTTAATGGCTTATATACTATTCATTTTTATATAAAATATCATTAATTAATTTTTCTTCATGGTATATAAATGTTTCACATTTTGATTATTATTTATGGGGCTTCTTATTTAGATTTTACCACAATTGTATTGGATTTCATCTCAACTGTCAATGCATTTAGATTTATTTTTTTATTTCACCAATTCAATATAATGTTGTGTATATACTTGCAAATTGTCAATTAATTTAATTATTTACTCATAATTCATGGTATGTTATGATTCATATTGAATTATCTCACCTAATGTGGTTAACATAAAAATTACCAAGTGATAAATGTTATATTTCAATCTCAAATTATTTTGAGATTTATAAAATTCTCATCAAATAATCACTTTATTAAAATCATTTTCTTCATAACTATCCTTAAATATCAACATTATTGGGAGATATATATTTTTAATTATTAAAACATATATTATTTTAACATATAGTGTTTACTACGAAAATTATTTGATGGTATGGGGAAATATTTATAAAGTTTCACTCATAATGAAATAAAATATTTGATAAGGCATATTGACTAATACTCAATAAATCAATATGAAAAATTATTTGGACTAAAAGTTTAATGTTTGGCATGGAATTTAAATATCCCTATGTTGCACCAAAAGTTTATCATGATAAAAATCAATAGAATAAATTAAAAGTGTTTCTACATATACATTAAAACTACTATGTGAAAGGACTTGAAAGTATAGGTTTTCATGTCAAACAAACATGATGTCCAATAAATAACCAATGACATAATTTACAATTTAGTTATTATAATTTTTATATATATATCCATGATATTTTATCTTTGACTATTTCTATATATTATTTTCATTCGAAAATTATTTATTAAATGGCATGTTTTTAAGTAACATTCCATGTCATATTTATTATGCCTTATTGAGTAGTTTAAATGCAATTTGTTCTAAGTGATTTACCTTGTATATTTTGTACAAACTTCCTTATCATATTATTTATTACATGAAATATTTTATATTTTATTACCATTCTATATATATTATTCTCATTGATTTAATATTACTTCTTTTGTAGTTAACCAATATTGAGATTTTAATCTCACCATTATTTTGTTTCCTTTACCTAGGAATCTACGAAATATACAATAGATGATAATTATGAATATTATAAGTTGTAATTAATTTATTATAAAACAATTATTTTGTAATGAGTGTATCCCTTTCTAATAAAAATTAAAGGTAAGTATATATTTTTACAAGACTACTAATATCTTCATCCTTTTGGGATTTTATTACTTATAATCATTCCAATGTAAAGGTACAAGAAAAAGGGTTTGGGAATTATGGGGTAAATTTTCCCTAGGTTATGTTTTTTATTGAATGAAAATTTGGTGAATCAATTTCCTATATCTCTAGGATGGTATATCAAAAATACTATATGTGATTGAAATTTTTATTAATTATGTTGAGTTGACTGAGGGAACTCACGTATTAATTCAAAAAATGTTATAAAATAGAATCATTAGTGGTCATCTTGAAACAATATGTTAAAAAATAAATTATGTGAGGTAATAAATATTTTCTATTTTAATTTCATTTTTTTGATAGAATTGTATTATAATTAATAACCTCTTATTATTTATACTGGATTGAATCAAATTAAATTATAGTGGGATGAATTATTGAAAATTTATAAACATTGTATTGATAATACCACATTACATGTCTTATATAGTTTTTGTTACTAAACGGGAGATAAATTATAATTTAATAATATTATAAAAATTTGGGGAGATAAGGTTTTCAAATATTAAAAAAAATTAAAAAATTGATTTTAGTTGGTTTTGAAAAAAATACAATGGCAGAGATTTTTTTCCACATTGGGTGCGTTGTATTTTTAGAAAATGTATGTAAATTATCATGGTTCCATGATTTATATATGTCTTAAGATAAATCCATGGATGAAAGGTAGAGTTACCAAGATTGTAGAAAATAATAATCATTCCCAATAATGTTATTATTTTTTATGAAATATGAAAATTATATGATTATTGAAGAAATACCATGTGAGTTGGAAGATGATCTTTGTTATTAACATTTTTTCCACCTAATGAATAATCTGATGTTTTCCAATGTATCTTGGGTAATGAATATTGGATTTTGGATATCATATAAGGTTATTAGTAGCTCTCAATCTTAGTGAATTTGTTTCATGGAATTTCATATGAAGATCTATTTCTAAAAGAATTTCTAGTAGAAGATATTTTTTCTTACTGAGTGAGGAAATTAATGAAATATATATTTATTTAATTTTATTGAGATGAATTAATAATATTATAATATACATTGAATGGATCATTACTATTTAATTTGTGACTAAAAATCCATGAGGGGTGTAATTAATTTAGATAAGTCGGGTAGATGACTAATGAAAAAATTAGAAGTATAGTTAGTTTCATCATAGTAACGATGTTATTTGTAACGATGATATTATAAGTATGTACGGATAATTTTTTAGTCACCATAGATATATAATGTTAATGAGGATATTTTTAAGGTCAATAAACAGTATTGTATATGCTGGATTGTCTATGTTAAGATAATATTGATATGTGAAATGTTAAAATGAGTTCATTATAAAGGTATATAAAAAAATAAACACCTATTTAAGTGTAATTTTAATTTAAAATGATATGATTAAAATTAATATTTATTCTACATAGATATTATACTAAATTTATAGAATCTATTTGATGTGTGATTATTTTTCAGGGATCCATATTCAACAGCTTCTTTTATAAGCATAGACTATATTGCACAATTAGGGTTGGTATCGAGGATGTATCCAAAAGAACATTAAAATTATATTGACAGAATTTTAATTCAATCAAATATAAAATGAAATAATATAAAGAGGATTAGTTTGAAATATGTACAATATATATATATATATGTGAATTAAATGTTGAAAAAATGAATACATTTATAATGATGTTAGATAGAAGTGATATCCTCCTCTAAGAACAACCAATGTAATCCTTTATCGTCTCTTTATTAGTTCCAATTAAGACTAAAGAACATGATCCATTATTTTCATGAACATAATCTTCTTATCAATGTGTGAATACATGGTGCACTCAATGATCACTATGAGAAATCACATCCACCTCCTTGATCAATGAAGAATATTGAATAAGAGAAATCTAAGATTTTGATCGTAAGTTGAGACATAAATGTTCGTTTCCCTATATGATACCACTAATCCTAACATCAATAAAATTATAAAAATAAAAAATTATAGCTCAAAAAGTAGTTTTGAACAATGTATTATTTATTTGGTAACATAATCATGTTAGTTATCTATGATCATGAGTATTAGAGATCATAATTAATGAGAGAATGTGTTAAAATCACAAAATAGGAGAATTAGAATAAAAAAGATTAATAATATATTCTATAAATGAAAAATAATATTATAAAAAAAGAAAAACTAAATTTATACTAAATATCAACAAAATAATTTCCAACCATTTGATAAAGGGATGTGGTTTTATTTCTAATGGAGAGGTTTTGAAAAATCACAACAAAATTGATCATCTGAATGATGGCACATTTTAGCACTATTAAATGGAATAATTGGAAATTTATTTCTTCTTTAAGGTTGTTCCAAAATCATTACTATGTTGACAAAATAATGTTTGGATTGATTTTTCAAGGAATGAATGATTAATGGTTGATCCATTATGTATATTTAATCTATCCAGTAATAATATTTGTATTCCACATATATTAATTACCATGATTTTTTGGGCATGAAAATCATGGAATCACTAATGTAAAAACTAAGAAAAGTTTTTCCCCTAGATTTTCTCTTACACTATGATTAATTTAAACTCATATTGATAGTCCATTTATGTTTTATGGACCAATCAGAAACAATATCCAGAACTATGCATTGATTTTATGTCCTGACTTGTGAGTAGGGTTTGGTCCTTCAAATGATGGATTGAGCTTTATGTATGGATTAATAAAATCAATCCCAATGAAAAATACAAGTATAAAATATGTGTAAATTGAAAATTATATCGGATAAATCATGGTCATAGTGGTATATAAAAGATTAAAATAACCATATTTAATTTTATGTTATTATCAGTTTCAAGAATATATATGATTCTAATGAATAACATAAAATCCTGAAATTTTATAGTGTTTTACATTATTAAAATATCATGATGTTTTTATGAGTAATATGTGATTCATGAAAATTAATTTTTTATTATATAATGAATATAAATTATATATCATCTAGAGATAGTACAATTTCTTAAGGAATTATAACACTGATGAAAAAGAGACCACACCATAGAGAAGTTCATAGTCACTGGAATGTGGAGACACATCAGTCACCACACCATTATATTGGGAATAATAGGTTGAAATAGGGAATATGATTTATCAATAATAATATTTATACCATGTTGGTGGATATTGGAATGATTTATCATAAACCTTTGATAAATTATGAGTTATAAAAGAATCAGAAAAAAATTATGGGATTTGGACTTCATAAAATATTATTGGAATCTAATAATTATATGAATTTTTTAGGAGGAGTTGATGTATAATTTTTTTGACATAAATTTTTATACAATAAATTCATGATTAGAGGTGGATAATAACAATTAATCCGCAATGTTGTAAGTTTCAAATGTAGTAGATCCCAAGAATATGTGGAATATGAATATAAGTATTTTTTCTAAAATGAATTCTATAATAATTGGAATATCACACAATGAAAATATTTTCATTTGTTTTATTAGGATATATGTGAACAGTTTGGATGAATTAAATATGAATATTTTATGACATTAAAAATGAGAAAAACCTACCAAGATTCAAAAAGATTCCGTAATTTGTAAGGGAATACATTTCACACAATATTTTTTATTCTATAGAGTAATGTTATGGATTATATATGATATTTGATTAATAGAATTGATACATAATTAAAATTAAATATGAATTAAGTCAATATGAAAAGGTAAAGAAGATATTATCACCTGTTTAATATTTTATGTTTCAATGAAAATATTTATAGTTCCATGGAAAGTGTTCTTATGCAGTGATTAAGGATGGGAGGTAGATTTAACTTTTAAATAACTATTCGCTCCTATAAATTTAAAGAGAGTATAATAAAATATATTTTTGAACAAAAAATATTCGTATAACGCAGAATAAATAAATATAAGATGAAAATTATTATAATGAGTTCATGTATATTTCGGATGATAATATTAAATGATAATAATATTAGTTATCTATTGTGTAACATTACATTTGTTGTAGAATAATGAAGTTGTTTGAGTCATCCCATAAGATTTCAACATTATGGATATAATAAAATTTTTTTTTTAAAATAATAGTGTTCTCATATGATTTTTTTGTGGAGGAAGGAGATCATTAATATTTTCCCAAAGGGAAACATGAGTTTTACTCTTTATCTAAATAACAAAAAGCGTTAAAAATCCAATATTATGTAATTATTTGTATAAAAATACTACATTACATGAAAATAAATTGTTTATTCATATATTAGAGTTTCATGATTATACCACCATTGGGCCTCCATTTATTATAAGAAGAAATATTTACACTTGGGAAATTAACCATGAAATACCAGTGATGTATTCATCTATGGGGAGGAAAACCTTTTCAATAATCGCAATTGCAAACTAGTGTCCTCATCTTATTCATTATAAATATATAATCTAAATGAGAGAAAAAATAGAGTTCCACCAAGTTAATATGTTTATCTATTCATTTGGATAAATATGAAAAATAATTAAAAATTATGCCAATACTAAATCAACCCCATCCCTCTTATCGTTCGGCCAATCACTATGCAGCTCTAACAATTGAGATGAGTAAATTAATAGAAGAATCAATATATCTTATTATATAATGTTATTTAAATATAAAAATTGATTCTAAAAAAACATGAAATGAGTTTGGTATTATTATTTCACACTAATTCACCCCTCTTTTGGTGATTCCTTGAACCTTATAGGGAATTTAAAAGGGGGTATTAGAGGTAATAAATTTTTAATTTGGATCTATTTTCATTGTAATAAATTTTGATTAGTTGTATATAAAATATTTATTTTATGAATGATTATAGTTATATCATGTCGATAATAAAATTCCAATCACTATTAATACCTTAAAGACGATTTCATTGATACCATTAGTGACAAGGTAGATAAAAAAGGGAAAAAGATGATAAAATACCAAATTAAAAACTAGATATTGAAACAATTCAAGGTATTCAATGTTGTTATTTTTAATTTATATATGTTCAAAAGTGACCTCTTAAATAATCTATTTCAGGTTTTGAGGATTTTGGGAGATTGAATAAATTTAAGCTTTTCACTATGAAAATAGTAATATTTGAAATTCCTCCATAATTAAATTTTCATATATAATTTTTTCAAGAAGGTAACACTTCAATATAAATTAAATCCCTTGTTTTAATATGATAAAATGAAAAATTAATCGTTAAAAATGTGAAAAGGAAAACTATTATCAAATATAAAGATATATAGAATCAATTATTATGGTTTTATAAATAGAAAAAAACCATTGATAATGATGAATTAAAATGAAATTGATGATAACAATGAGATAAAAAGGCATATAATGGGATTTCACAGTATTATAAAGAAACTAAAAATGATATCAGAAGTTTGAAGGATGATATATTATAACATAAATCCAACTGAATTAAATACCATTTAAATCTCTTACAGTAATGATTAAAAAAATTATAAGATAGATTTTTAAAAATAAAATTAAATAATAATATTGTATTATATTATTTTAGGTTGACATTATTGAACTCAAAAAGATGTTTCTTGAATTTTATATAAAATTGAGAAGTCTAGAACTACTAAAAGTAGATTAATATAAATATATTTTTAAAATAATGTCTTAAACTATATAAGTTTTTTTAAGAGTATTGTGTAAAAAACATAGACAGTATTATATGTGATAAAATATTGATATAATCTAAATTTATATCTTCTAAAATATCATTAAGAATTATTACAAAATGTTTTAGAATATTCATTTTTTCAAATTCTATTTAATTTTCATTTACATTTAGAAAATAAAATTAGAGATATACATGTGTAATGAATAATTAACAAACCCAAAAAATAATTGAGGGTGGATTTAATCACTTGATTATAGATTTTTTCCCTAATTATGATCTAAATAATTATTTTTTATTCCGCAAATGATGTGGTGTTAATGATCCATAGATAATAACTAAATGAAACAAACATGGTTTATTGGCCATAATATGTGTTGTGGAATAATTAGAAGTATTTATAAAGAATAATAATATGAAATTTGAATACATGATGATTAAATATTGATTTAATTAAGTGTGAGTTGATATAATGTCTATATAAATCATATTAGGATGATGCAATGTGAACATGAAAGGATAAATTTACTCATGTCATAGATATAATAAATCTTGGACAATTTAAATGAAATATATAGAATTACTTTTAGATATTCTGAAAAATTATGGTATAAAACTACCATATAAAATTCATATAATAATTAAAATATAGTAAAATAAATGAAAAACAGTCAATTGAGAAAAAAATTAATTCTTATAGTACCAGAAATTTAATATTTTATAGAAAACTACACATAATAAATATATTGTTATTAAAATTTCCCCATGAAGGAATATATTATTCTCTTATTTAATAAAATCACATCATATAAATTTTCATTTATAAGATGAATATCAATGTCAGAGGAAGAAAAACAAATAATCATCACAAGAAAAAAGGTATTAATTATTTAAGTTATTCATTATACATTAATTGCGATGATTCAAATGAAGGTTAATGTGAAGGATTTTTATGAATTTTATTATGGTAAAAATCCATGTGTAAAACACTTGAACATTTTGTGACATTTATATTAATACTATATGTGTGGGTGAATTAATGTATGTAATAATAAAAGGAATCATGTTCCAAAATTATTTTTATTAATACGTATATTACACATAAGGGGAATATTGGGCTTGTTTCAAAGGAATATAAGAACATATAGAAAACACCATAGAAATTGGAAAAAATAGTAGATAAAAAATAATGAATATTACTTGGTAGATAATTTGAAAAATTGAATTTCACAAGAGAATAGGATTGATAATGTATATATCCCATGATTGTTATAAATACTTTTTTTTGTAAAATCAAGGGAGATGAAAGCTTGTAAAAATATACTAAATTTATTGTGATAAATAAGTGGGTTTCTAGAATTATAATAAATATCCTCCCAAATACTCTTATTAAGATGTAACGGAAAACCCATATTTATTGAAAATCTATATTATGGTTTATATATACATGTAGTTAATGTTGATGCGTGTAGTGGGAAAATTGGATGGGTGTTGAGATTTACATAAAACAGTAATATATATCTATTATGATATTTTTAGGGATATAATTTAATATGTTTTCCATGAGGATTAAGAACGCAATGAATGGAGAGACTGGCTTTTTTACGATTCTACTAAAATTCCTATGAATCGTTTATCTATATTTATTTCCAATTTAGTTTTTTGAGGAAGATATATTCAAAAATAGGAAATGATATTCTGAAACATAGATGATTCAATTATAAATATTGGAATAGAATGTGATGATGTTATTATATCATGGATTTTTATAGAGAATAGTCTAAAATATTTTTTATTATTTTGATTAAATTTTCATCTATTCAATTAATTACTACATGATAATTGATGTACATTATATTTAATATTTAATAAGGTTGATAAGATGTTGTTTTTGGAGAAGAATATTGATAGAAGGAATGTGGGGTCTATACATATAATATCAATAATGAGTGGATGTTTTAATAAATATAGAATATTAAATGGATGGTTATTATATAATAAGGATTTTGAAGCTATATTTTTTTAGGTAGGGGTAATACATTGAAATACTCAATATGAGAATTTATATTGTGCATTATTCTATGAAAATTATGTTAAAGATATTTGAGATATTCTTATAAATTCTCAACATCATTTATGAAATTCTGGGATTAGATGGTGTGATTTTTGATACCTATAGAAGATTCTAAAATGTTTTAAGTTGTTTCAATGATTTTATGATGAAATTCCATAGATGATGAATTTTTATAAATTAGAAAACAACACTATAAATACGATATATATAGATTCATA
Source organism: Viscum album (assembly GCA_963277665.1). Classification (NCBI taxonomy): domain Eukaryota; kingdom Viridiplantae; phylum Streptophyta; class Magnoliopsida; order Santalales; family Viscaceae; genus Viscum; species Viscum album. The sequence goes on from OY728134.1 coordinate 287,416,474, forward strand.
ATGAAAAATATTTGTGTAAATTCATATTAATATGTAATAAGTAATGGTTTCTCTTAGGAAATTTCAATATATAATGATTCGCTACAACAAAGATGATATTTAAGGGTTTGTAATAACAAAGGATTTCTTTATAAACTTTTCATTAATTATATATCTTTTCTGTAACTTTTATAGAGAATAACACAATATGAATAAATAAATTACTATATTACTTTTATTTATGTTAAATTTATGGATATATCCAAAATTAATAAATATAAGAAACTATATAAAATGGTATAATAAAAAAATAATCATTTAATATATAGAAATAATTGTTTTAAAAAAAGAATGTGATATTAAATCCAAATAAATTTTGTCAGCCTTGAGAATTTAATTTAACAAAATATACAACATTTTTTCATTTTTCATGCTAATATTAGATTATTATGAATTTTTGATATATTTCTAATATATCTATTTTTTGGTGGATAATGCCAAATTATATTTATGAAAATTCTATGGCCTTCAATATATAAGAATAACATGAAACATATGAATCCATTTCCTAAACCAAATCTATATTATTAATGTAAAATTGAATTCTTAAATTCACATACTTGAATTAAATTCAAAATTTTGATATTTTTTACCATAAATATTATTTTCTCTTAGAAACTTTTATCTAATTTTTTTTTTAATTTTTTTTAAAAACTGAATCTAATGAAAATGATTTTAAAACTAAAATTAGTTGGTCCAAATATCTAATAATTTTCACATTGATTTTTGGGAAAATATTATTCTATATTGGGTAAATATTAGTTACCTTGGTAGAAGAAATATTTTCATAGGATAATAATTGTTAATATTTATTTTATTTATAAAAAATTAAATTAATATGATATAAATTAAAAATAATGTATTATTTTAAGAATAAATAGATATTAATTAATTCTCATTTGATTGGAAATAGATGTTAGATGAGATTAAGAACACTTTGTGAATAAAACAATATTTTTTATGAAAAACGTTTTACAACACAATAAATGATTTGATTTAAAAGATAATTTTTTTATAAATAGATATTTAATTATGATAAATGGTGCCCAAATTTGGCTTAAACACATTTTTTAATAAATGATTAATTTTAATTTTATCGATTAAATAATTGACATAATTAACTTTTAATTAAGGATAATAAGTTATTAAATGACTACTCGTATAATGACCTCGGATTTTCATAAATCTAAATTCTATCTCATTAGAAAAATATTCAATACATTAAATAAAATTATTCTTGAATACCATAATAGATTTGTTTCACCAGAGGCTAGTTAAACAATGAAAAAATAAAGTGAAACAAATTCATCCACTCCAATAAAGATCATTTCATTTATTAATCTTCAAAAACATAACCTAACAAAAGCCATTAATTATAATATTATGAATTCATATATATGAAAAGATGAGATGAGATGATTAATAAGGGTAAATAGGTGAGATACATAAGCATATATGAACATAAGTGTATGAGAACATGAGAATAGCATATGAATATAACACCCTACATATCAAATATCTAAATCACGAGTCATGGAATAATGATTGTAATTTCATAAGACATTAACCATTTGTAAATGAAATAACATGAGCAACAAGATCATAACATTGTCATAAGTCATGGAATTATCACATTAATGTTTGTATAGAAAATAATTTCTGTATTAGTCAATCCTTTCTTATATGGATATTGTAGATGAATGAGTTCACTCCCAAAACCATTAAATTTTTCATGTATAACTATCAAGGAAATCATAATGGACAAAGTCATCTACATGACTAGATTCACTCCCAATTCATGACATGTCAATATAATTTGATAAAAATCTTTAACAAATCCGATGGAGGTAAATTTATGTCTCACTAATATCATAATTAAATCAAAATTTACATGTTACAAAAGATCATAAAAATCATTATATCATAACCAATGAAATGAAATGGATTTAATATATATTTCATCATATCAAAAATTTTGAAAAGTGATAGTTTTCAAAATCATATCCTCATTTCATCATAGAATATCCTGTGGAAAAAGACGTCGGTCTTATAAGAATTTTATCATGGTGTAACAAAAGGAATAAATATGGGTTTCATAACCATATTTAAAAATATACCATTCATATAAATAATAATATTTGTATCCTTGGTTCATATACATTGTGAAGAATAGTTACATCCACAGATGACTTCCTATGTGGGAAATGACTTGACGGATCATTTAACACTTCTATTGAGGAATATATCCATTCTGTTTTGAAATTAAATGTCGAGAAAAAAATATTGTTTTATAATTCTTTTATTTAAAAATAAACTTAAAACATATAAATTAATCATTAAATAATTTTCATGATGATGGGACAAATAATTAATTTCATACACATTAAAACAATGATGCATTAAACCTTTTTGTTTAAAGTAAAATGGGCGTTGTATTGAATATAAAATGAAGATTTCTTAAAAAAAATTATATATAATTAAAATATGGTAAAAATTTATTATTTATTAATTATATGATAATATTAGTAAGTATTTTAAAACCAAATTACAATACCTTTTTTTTGGAAAATAACTGATTTCCAATAGAATATGAAAATAAAGTCAGATTTTATTAAAAAAATCACAAATATTTTAGGGAAAAAATACTAGAAAAATGTTATTATTAGAATAATTATGAAAAAAGGATAAAACATTAATTATTCTCATTAAATATGGGATATAAAAATTATCATCGAAAAAATAATCTTAAAGAATAGATAAAAACCCAGAGATTGTAACGTTAAAACATTACAACTTTGGAAACATTGAAATATATTAACAATGAAGGGAAAAAATTCAATTAATCTTAAAATATAATTATGATAAAATATTTATTATATAAAATGGAAATTATTTTCCATATAAAAATTGTAAAGGATGATATGTGCATAACATAACAAATGTCTTGAAAAAAATAGAAAATAAAAACTGTTCTTTCAATTCACAACATCCTTAATAGAAAATCGACCCTCTTGTATAATCAATATAATATTGTTATAAATATATTAATGTACCATAATCTTATTTAACATTCAATATATTTTCTTTATATGAAATTGTATTATATTATTATAAACAATTCCATGTTAAATCCACATTATAGGTAACGCATATTTTGATTCGTAATCTTCAATCCCAGTACTGTGATTTTTTTATATTATTTTCAGATTTTTAAAAATAATAAAATATGATATGTATTTAGTATATATGTATTTATAGGGATCCAAAATATTTAGAGATAGAAATGGAAATACACACTTCATGGATTCAATAGACCATACATACAAATGAATAATGTTTCCAATTTCCCAAAGGAATGAACAAAATATATTTACATATTATATTAAAATAATAGATTAATTTTTATATAATATATATCACATAATTTCATTGAACCCACATTTTATACCATCCATGTATAGCATGAATGAGTCACATCACTTTGTGAGGCGGTAGTCTTCCAAAAAAATGAGTGACATTATCGTTTTGTCGTAGAATTAAATATATGAATGTATTTGTGATATAATGAATAATAAAATATAATAATATCATATTTATTATATATATTCATTTAAACCATCATAATAACCATCTTTGAGAGCTATAAATTGAAAAATGCATTACATTTATTTGTGAGGCGGTAGTCTTCTATAAACACGATTGATGATTTCATAGCTATTTTGACGAAACATGAGATAGTTGTAGGTAATTACCATAACATTAAAACAATAACAATATATAATATACATAGGTTATTATGTAATCATTGTAACAGCCCTAGATTTTTAAAAAAAATATTCTTTTTAATTTTATAAATGTCTTGTGTTGTACGCTACACCAAAAGGAGCTTGCACAACACGCATCCTTGACTTGCCTTGCATTACACGCAATCGCGACCTTCCTCGATAGCGTGTGTAGTACGCAATAACGAGTTTCACTAAACAGCGATATGCTATTAAAATGTTATTAAAACTAGCCGTTATGAATAGTAATAACCACTTTTTAAAATTTTGTAAATTTTATTTTTCAAAATGGAATTCATTTTTGGATTCGTAATATCAAAATTAGCTTAGGGTGAAATTTTGGTAATTTTCGGATAACTATCATATTTTGATGAATAGTGAAAATTACTAAATTATAATTAAAAACAACTTTTTTAATAGAAATAATTAATAGTGATAAATTATTAATTTGAGTGGTTTTAAAGTATATTTAGAATATATTTTTACAATTTAATACAATGTTGGTCATTGGATGTAATTTCACATTTAAACCAGACATAATCAAGTGTCAATCTTTTGATAGATATTGTTTCTTAAAAACACGCTATTTGTTTTAACAGCGGTATTTAATTATAAAATTAATTAATGCAATTTCTATGTTATGAATTTGGTAAAATAGACTTCATTTTTGAATTCGGAATATGAAATATAGCTTAGGATGAAATTTTGGCTTTTTTCTGAAAACTTTCAATTTTTGATGAATAGTGAAACCACTAAGTGGTAGGTTAAAAACTGAATTTTGCATAAAACTTAATTTTACCGCTTCTGTGAATGGAATTTCAAAAATCCGACAGACACGGTTGATATCAGTAAGTAAAATGTGGTTCAATGAGATGAAAATAATTTTTTGGTGAATAGTAACTTTTTACTTTTTTTTACCGCGGTTAATAGTAAATAGGGTAACTAAGGTTAAATATGATATTACTATTACCCAAACACATGTCCTAATTCTATTGGACAAGTGTAGTTCGACCAAAAACAAACTTAGAAATAAAATATGACCATTTAGGCCCACTTGGATTAGATTAGGACATTTATTATTAATTTATTTAAAGAAGAGTTAAAAGAGTTAAAATCAAAGTTTATTTAATGAAACATTTTTAATATAGGGTTATACATAATATAAATTCGATTGTAAATATTCATTAGAAATCTAAAACGATTTCCTACATAATGGTATTTTATTTGTAATTTTTAGACATTAAATGATTTAATTTATTTATGACACAATGATGATGCAGTAATTATCTTATTAATGAAATATTGACATAATTGATGTTATAAACACCCAAATAAATGTAATTTGAGACTTTTTATGAATTCCACTAATTTTCTAGGTTACTATGATATATTAATGTTGATTTAATCAACATGGTTCAAACATATAATTCTGTTATGACTTTCACAAAAATCATATATCAAATAGTGTCAAAATGGACACAAAATAGTTTTTAAATCAAATATTATATTATTAATTGTTATTTTATTCCTAGAAATCTAATGTTCGGCCAAATGACTTAGATAAGGATATATATATTAATAATAAACAATTTGGGGTTCGTTTGGCATGTTATAGTTAGTGTATTAACCATATAGTGAAAGAAAACAAAAAGACACGGTAAAAGTTAAATTATTTAACTTAGAGTTAAATCTAATTGATAATGTTTAAAATAATATCCAAACATGTCTAAATTTGATTGGTTGATGATATTACAACCCAATATCATCTAATCTTCGAATATGAGTCATTTTTGGAGGTTTTTAAGTGGGGTTAGATTTATTATAAATTAATATTTTTAAGAATACCTAAGGTGCCCCTCTCCTCCCCTATAAAAGGAAACCTCATTCCCCTCCTCCTCACACCAATTTGAGAACTAAAGCTCGGCCAACCCCTGCCAAAATCTCTTCCCCACTTCCCTAGAAACATCCTAGAGGTTCTGGTCTTCCTCAAAGACCAATTTTAGTGCCCTAAAAGGAGGTCTCAAAGAGGCGCTTCAAAGAAGAGGTAATTACCGTTACCAATTCTTTCATTTTAATTCTTCTTCCACTTCTTCTTCTTAGGTTGTTTCATTATGAAGTAATAGCATCAGTATCACTCATATACTGATATGTTATTATAAGTATGAAACAACCCTATTTCACCATCTATCCATCCAACGGAAAAAGAAATCACCGCGCGTGCGTACGTACGAAATACCGTCTCCACGCCGTGGTGTAATCTATTTTCCACCACCACCTTACATGGATGGGTATAATGGTGTAAAGAATAACTATACATAGTTATAACAACATCATATTGATTCTGATATATTGTATAATCCACTCCAATTTAGTTCAATATTTATGGAAATGATATCATCGCTCGTGCGTACGTACGGAATACCGTCTCCACAACGCGATGAGATTCATTCTCCATGTTAACCATTTAAGAATGATTATAAAGTATATATATGAAATAATAATGAAATATATGAAATTATAAAGCTACTGTATTTATGTATATATATATTTATATGTATGTCATCTACTTACTTCCATTTCAAGACAATAAGGAAAGTAAAACAGTGTTCATGCGTACGTACGAACTACCGTCTCCATGAACGGTGTTTTTCATTTTATTTATCTATCTATTATATATATATATACTGAATATATATGATATATAAATCATATTTTATTCTGGAAGTAAGTAAATCATGATATAAGTAATAATGATGTCAAGAACAACAAGTCAAAACACCTAAGATAAATGAAACGATTTTACCCAAAACGCTTCTTTAACATGGAATTTACAAAATAACGGGTAATATAATGTCATAAGTGAACCATATATGATATCATAACAATGAATATGATTCTGGAATAAGTCAATAACATTATTTAAACCATTATACAAGAGCTTCGGACACATACAAAGCAAATCAGACCTAAGGTAAGGGAAATATCACAATCTCATTTTTATCCGAGATTGTTTATTCGTAAGTATTTACTGGGGTATATTTTATCATCCAAATCCATGTTTCATAAATATGTAATATTATTTCCATCCAACTACAATTGTTTAAGTCCAATTTTACCCTTCGGTGAGTTTTTAGTAAAAGAAATGAAAGGAATCTTTTGTCGTTTTCTGTACGAGTTACTTTTTGACTTTTCCGACAAAAGTACGAAAAATGTTTTTTTTAACTTATACGGCATGAATGGATTTCTAAAACATTATTTCCAATAAGCTTCATTTACAAGTTTTCAAGTTTATTTTTAATCAAATTCTTTTATTTTAAAGTTGTATGACATGTTATGAAAGGAAAAAATGTTTTTGAAGAAGAAAGGATATTTTCCTCAAGAATGGAGTTCAAGTGTTTTATCAAAATTATTTTCCATCTAAGATAATAAAGGGTTCTGTTTTTTATCACTATTATTACATTGATTTGATCATGTTGTGATGGAATTATTTTTATGAATTCCTTTATCTTATATTAATTGATTTATGATGTCATGATGTTTCAAGAATCCCATTTTTGTTACATGTGTTATGCGATGATGTATGTTTTATGATTATGTGGCACACATAAGAAAGGATTCATTATAAGATGGGTGGGACCTATATCTACCTCCAATGCATTGGGTAATGATTTTATATCTCATGAGATAGACATGGCTGGAATGGTAGGTTATACCGGTTCAGTGAAACAGGACTGAAACGAGGGTTACTCGATTCAGAAAGGGACTTTGTCCACTAAGATAGTCTTGGCAATGAGTCATGACTAACAAGAAATGATTTTCCATGATTATGTGTGCATGACACAAAGTTTCAAGTTTCATGTTATGATTATTGGGATTTCATTTCACTTCTATGATTTACCCCATGTTATTATGAGCTCTTTTGCAGGTTAAGATTTCCAAACGCTATGTTCTTATGTATATGATGTGATTGATATTTCTTTTGTTTACCCTTACTGAGCATTTGAGCTCACCTTTTTATGTTTTCTTTTCCCCAGGATAAATAAAGGTTTTAGGTAAAAAAAAGGAAGATCTTTATGGGAGATGTTGAAGATCTTTCACCACGATTACAAGATTACGTTCCGAGTTTCCAAAGACACTAAACTATTACGATCCTTGTGTGTTTGTATTTTTGTTATGTACTAAGTATTCCGAAAAAGTAATGTAAAGTCCATGTACGTCAGGCTTCGGGTCTCTACAGTTGGTATCAAAGGAAAGGTTTAGTCAACCTTTGGAAACTAGGATGCGAAAACGTTAGTGAGATCCCTAGAGATATTTCTAAGGTATGTCTAGGGATGTCTCTAAGGTTAAGTATACATATAGGTTATAGTCCTAGAATTGCGCTAACGATCTTAGAATTTAACCTAAGATGTTAGATATTGAGGGTACTACCCCTTTATTATGTTGTTTTCCCTAGCATTATTTTTGCCTCTCACACTATTCTTTTGGGGTTTTAGACGATGGCTGGAACCCGAAGGAACCGTGTTGATCAATGCAATGGACAATGCAATGATTGTACCCCTGAGAAACCAAACGATATGGGAGCTGGAATGCAAAATCTTGTAGCCATGCTCACACAACTTTCTCAAGCAATGAATCATGCAGGACTTCCAAACGAGCAAAGGAAGGAGCAACATTCTGTTGAATCCTTCATGAGGCAGCGTCCGCCTTCTTTCAGTGGGTCTACTGATCCATTAGTTGCTGAACAATGGATTAGTACTACTGAAAAGATATTCTCAGTTCTTCAATGTTCTGAACATGATAAAGTCATCTTAGCAGTATATCGTTTGGAAGGTGAAGCTGATCAATGGTGGAATCTTATCAAGAATACGAGGCCAAGAGATGAAATTGAATCCATGGAATGGGACGAGTTCAAGAACTTGTTTTTCAGTAAGTACTTCCCTCGTATTCTTTGAACGAAGATGGAAAAAGAGTTTATTGAGCTGAAACAGAAGGATGATGAATCTGTTGGTATATACGAAGCGAATTTTACAAGACTTGCAAGGTATGCATCCGGCATTATCATCCAACCTGAAAGTAAAGTTGATCGATTTTTCAGTGGCTTAAAACCAAGTCTTCTAAGGGCATTAACTATAAGAGACTTCAGTAGCTATGAAGAAATTGTGCGTTGTGCTGTCAAGGTAGAAATGGAAGTTGGTGTTACATATCCATCTCATGGTTTTGACAAGAAATGAAAGATGGAGTTCAAGGAGAAATCTCAGAATAATGGTGAAAAGAAGATGAATGTTTCCTTATGCACAAAGTGTGGAAAGAAGCATGGTGGAGATTGTCTTAAAGGGACTAGAAAATGTTTTAAGTGTGGAAAAGAAGGTCATCGAGCAGCTGAGTGTCGAAGTAATGGAAAAACGGATTCTAATGAAGTGAATAAATCAAACACTGCAGAGAACGCACAACCAACACTTCAATGCTTCAAGTGCAAGGAGATGGGACATTATGCCAATAAATGCCCTAATCCAAGGGTTAGTGATGATCAAACCACTGAAGGCAAAGGACAAAGGGAAGTCACATGCGATCACTATTGGCAATGTTGAATATGACAACGATGTGGTGGAATGATTAAAATAATATTGTATCATGGAATATTGGAATATTTATGTATTGGTCTAATGTGGTATTCAATGTGATTGAGATATTATGCGCATAATGAAGGGAAAACGAGAAAATGAAATGTTTAACAGTATTCATGAGCTCATGATTGATATAAGGACTAAGTGATATCATGGTTTGAGTATATAGAATTTTGAGGATTTTGGTATGTGGAAGGTGTTAACTTTTAACTGCATTCATGTATTCACTATGGTATTCAAGAGAATACATGATTAAGGACTTTGAATGTTTGGAATGTGACCAACAAAACATATCTTATGATATATGGGGATCAACGATGGTATTAAATCTCTGGTAATCGTTTTCACTTTGTTATGAGAGTGGACTATAGTATTATGGATAAGCCTAAGGATTGGAATGAATTATGTTGGAAATAATTTAGTTTGTTTTTCGATATTATTTATGTGATGTTATAGTAATGTAGTTTTAGAAAAAGGACAACCTGCAGGACGGGCGACAACCCATCGCGTCGGACAAGGCTGTGGGAGTCGAACCCACAACCGAAGTGCGACTGGCCTTTATCGCCTACCACTGGCCTACAGGAAGTCCCTGTTTAGTAGAAACTAGTTTTATTATATTAAGCAGTATGATATATGAAGTATAAGTCCATTTTAGGAACCATATATGATTAATCTCACTATAGATCGACTTATGTATATAATTTTTGCTAACCTTTTGTTTGAGACAGATGGAATGACCCATCGTTCTATCACATGATCTGCTAACACTTCACGAATAACAAATTCAACTTCATTTATTTAAGAGATGAAGTGGCAATTGTTCAAGGCACGAACAACAGTGAGATTGTACCAAAATAAAGTAAGTATTTATTCTAATTCTTTAAATGATCTTGAAAACCAAAAATGTTGTCCTAGTGATCTTATACCTGATGAATCAGATGGTACCTTATATCATCACAGATCTACGGATTTGCGATTACTGGCTTTTCCATAGCCATGTTCTCTACCACTCTCCATCAGAACACGATGGTTAGATTTTTCTTCCATATCCATATTTTCACCTATGTGGAAACCCAGTGATTAGTTTATTTGGGTAACCATTACGTTTCATACTTTTGTTTTTAAAGGTTGGTTTTGGTATTCCTTTTTACGATGTGGGATTCTATTAAAGAAAATTTCAAGTAGTAAACCATTTATAACCCCGACGAATTTCGAGGGCGAAATTCATTTTAAGGGGGGTAGAATGTAACAGCCCAAGATTTTTTAAAAAAAATATTCTTTTTAATTTTATAAATGTCTTGTGTTGTACGCTACACCAAAAGGAGCTTGCACAACACGCATCCTTGACTTGCCTTGCATTACACGCAATCGCGACCTTCCTCGATAGCATGTGTAGTACGCAATAACGAGTTTCACTAAACAGCGATATGCTATTAAAATGTTATTAAAACTAGCCGTTATGAATAGTAATAACCACTTTTTGAAATTTTGTAAATTTTATTTTTCAAAATGGAATTCATTTTTGGATTAGTAATATCGAAATTAGCTTAGGGTGAAATTTTGGTAATTTTCGGATAACTATCATATTTTGATGAATAGTGAAAATTACTAAATTATAATTAAAAACAACTTTTTTAATCGAAATAATTAATAGTGATAAATTATTAATTTGAGTGGTTTTAAAGTATATTTAGAATATATTTTTACAATTTAATACAATGTTGGTCATTGGATGTAATTTCACATTTAAACCAGACATAATCAAGTGTCAATCTTTTGATAGATATTGTTTCTTAAAAACACGCTATTTGTTTTAACAGCGGGATTTAATTATAAAATTAATTAATGAAATTTCTATGTTATGAATTTGGTAAAATAGACTTCATTTTTGAATTCGGAATATGAAATATAGCTTAGGATGAAATTTTGGCTTTTTTCTGAAAACTTTCAATTTTTGATGAATAGTGAAACCACTAAGTGGTAGGTTAAAAACTGAATTTTGCATAAAACTTAATTTTACCGCTTCTGTGAATGGAATTTCAAAAATCCGACAGACACGGTTGATATCAGTAAGTAAAATGTGGTTCAATGAGATGAAAATAATTTTTTGGTGAATAGTAACTTTTTACTTTTTTTTCCCGCGGTTAATAGTAAATAGGGTAACTAAGGGTAAATATGATATTACTATTACCCTAACACATGTCCTAATTCTATTGGACAAGTGTAGTTCGACCAAAAACAAACTTAGAAATAAAATATGACCATTTAGGCCCACTTGGATTAGATTAGGACATTTATTATTAATTTATTTAAAGAAGAGTTAAAAGAGTTAAAATCAAAGTTTATTTAATAAAACATTTTTAATATAGGCTTATACATAAGATAAATTCGATTGTAAATATTCATTAGAAATCTAAAACGATTTCCTACATAATGGTATTTTATTTGTAATTTTTAGACATTAAATGATTTAATGTATTTATGACACAATGATGATGCAGTAATTATCTTATTAATGAAATATTGACATAATTGATGTTATAAACACCCAAATAAATGTAATTTGAGACTTTTTATGAATTCCACTAATTTTCTAGGTTACTATGATATATTAATGTTGATTTAATCAACATGGTTCGAACATATAATTCTGTTATGACTTTCACAAAAATCATATATCAAATAGTGTCAAAATTGACACAAAATAGTTTTTAAATCAAATATTATATTATTAATTGTTATTTTATTCCTAAAAATCTAATGTTCGGCAAAATCACTTAGATAAGGATATATATATTAATAATGAACAATTTGGGGTTCGTTTGGCATGTTATAGTTAGTGTATTAACCATATAGTGAAAGAAAACAAAAAGACACGGTAAAAGTTAAATTATTTAACATAGAGTTAAATCTAATTGATAAGGTTTAAAATAATATCCAAACATGTCTAAATTTTATTGGTTGATGAGATTACAACCCTATCTCATCTAATATTCGAATATGAGTCATTTTTGGAGGTTTTTAAGTGGGGTTAGATTTATTATAAATTAATATTTTTAAGAATACCTAAGGTGCCCCTCTCCTCCCCTATAAAAGGAAACCGCCTTCCCCTCCTCCTCACACCAATTTGAGAACTCAAGCTCGGCCAACCCCTGCCAAAATCTCTTCTCCACTTCCCTAGAAACATCCTAGAGGTTCTGGTCTTCCTCAAAGACCAATTTTAGTGCCCTAAAAAGAGGTCTCAAAGAGGCGCTTCAAAGAAGAGGTAATTACCGTTACCAATTCTTTCATCTTTATTTCTTCTTCCACTTCTTCTTCTTAGGTTGTTTCATTATGAAGTAATAGCATCAGTATCACTCATATACTGATATGTTATTATAATTATTAAACAACCCTATTTCACCATCTATCCATCCTACGGAAAAAGAAATCACCGCGCGTGCGTACGTACGAAATACCGTCTCCACGCCGTGGTGTAATCTATTTTCCACCACCACCTTACATGGATGGGTATAATGGTGTAAAGAATAACTATACATAGTTATTACAACATCATATTGATTCTGATATATTGTATAATCCACTCCAATTTAGTTCAATATTTATGGAAATGATATCATCGCTCGTGCGTACGTACGGAATACCGTCTCCACAACGCGATGAGATTCATTCTCCATTTTAACCATTTAAGAATGATTATAAAGTATATATAAGAAATAATAATGAAATATATGACATTATAAAGCTACTGGATTTATGTATATATATATTTATATGTATGTCATCTACTTACTTCCATTTCAAGACAATAAGGAAAGTAAAACAGCGTTCATGCGTACGTACGGACTACCGTCTCCATGAACGGTGTTTTTCATTTTATTTATCTATCTATTATATATATATATATATACTGAATATATATGATATATAAATCATATTTTATTCTGGAAGTAAGTAAATCATGATATAAGTAATAATGATGTCAAGAACAACAAGTCAAAACACCTAAGATAAATGAAACGATTTTACCCAAAACGCTTCTTTAACATGGAATTTACAAAATAACGGGTAATATAATGTCATAAGTGAACCATATATGATATCATAACAATGAATATGATTCTGGAATAAGTCAATAACATGATTTAAACCATTATACAGGAGCTTCGGACACATACTAAGCAAATCGGACCTAAGGTAAGAGAAATATCACAATCTCATTTTTATCCGAGATTGTTTATTCGTAAGTATTTACTGGGGTATATTTTATCATCCAAATCCATGTTTCATAAATATGTAATATTATTTCCATCCAACTACAATTGTTTAAGTCCAATTTTACCCTTCGGTGAGTTTTTAGTAAAATAAATGAAAGGAATCTTTTGTCGTTTTCCGTACGAGTTACTTTTTGACTTTTCCGAAAAAGTACGAAAAATGTTTTTTTTAACTTATACGGCATGAATGGATTTCTAAAACTTTATTTCCAAGAAGCTTCCTTTACAAGTTTTCAAGTTTATTTTTAATCAAATTCTTTTATTTTAAAGTTGTATGACATGTTATGAAAGGAAAAAATGTTTTTGAAGAAGAAAGGATATTTTCCTCAAGAATGGAGTTCAAGTGTTTTATCAAAATTATTTTCCATCTAAGATAATAAAGGGTTCTGTTTTTTATCACTATTATTACATTGATTTGATCATGTTGTGATGGAATTATTTTTATGAATTCCTTTATCTTATATTAATTGATTTATGATGTCATGATGTTTCAAGAATCCCATTTTTGTTACATGTGTTATGCGATGATGTATGTTTTATGATTATGTGGCACACATAAGAAAGGATTCATTATAAGATGGGTGGGACCTATATCTCCCTCCAATGCATTGGGTAAAGATTTTATATCTCATGAGATAGACATGGCTGGAATGGTAGGTTATACCGGTTCAGTGAAACAGGACTGAAACGAGGGTTACTCGATTCAGAAAGGGACTTTGTCCACTAAGATAGTCTTGGCAATGAGTCATGACTAACAAGAAATGATTTTCCATGATTATGTGTGCATGACACAAAGTTTCAAGTTTCATCTTATGATTATTGGGATTTCATTTCACTTCTATGATTTACCCCATGTTATTATGAGCTCTTTTGCAGGTTAAGATTTCCAAAAGCTATGTTTTTATGTATATGATGTGATTGATATTTCTTTTGTTTACCCTTACTGAGCATTTGAGCTCACCTTTTTATGTTTTCTTTTCCCCAGGATAAATAAAGGTTTTAGGTAAAAAAAAGGAAGATCTTTATGGGAGATGTTGAAGATCTTTCACCACGATTACAAGATTACGTTCCGAGTTTCCAAAGACACTAAACTATTACGATCCTTGTGTGTTTGTATTTTTGTTATGTACTAAGTATTCCGCAAAAGTAATGTAAAGTCCATGTACGTCAGGCTTCGGGTCTCTACAGTTGGTATCAAAGGAAAGGTTTAGTCAACCTTTGGAAACTAGGATGCGAAAACGTTAGTGAGATCCCTAGAGATATTTCTAAGGTATGTCTAGGGATGTCTCTAAGGTTAAGTATACATATAGGTTATAGTCCTAGAATTGCGCTAACGATCTTATAATTTAACCTAAGATGTTAGATATTGAGGGTACTACCCCTTTATTATGTTGTTTTCCCTAGCATTATTTTTGGCTCTCACACTATTCTTTTGGGGTTTTAGACGATGGCTGGAACCCGAAGGAACCGTGTTGATCAATGCAATGGACAATGCAATGATTGTACCCCTGAGAAACCAAACGATATGGGAGCTGGAATGAAAAATCTTGTAGCCATGCTCACACAACTTTCTCAAGCTATGAATCATGCAGGACTTCCAAACGAGCAAAGGAAGGAGCAACATTCTGTTGAATCCTTCATGAGGCAGCGTCCGCCTTCTTTCAGTGGGTCTACTGATCCACTAGTTGCTGAACAATGGATTAGTACTACTGAAAAGATATTCTCAGTTCTTCAATGTTCTGAACATGATAAAGTCATCTTAGCAGTATATCGTTTGGAAGGTGAAGCTGATCAATGGTGGAATCTTATCAAGAATACGAGGCCAAGAGATGAAATTGAATCCATGGAATGGGACGAGTTCAAGAACTTGTTTTTCAGTAAGTACTTCCCTCGTATTCTTTGAACGAAGATGGAAAAAGAGTTTCTTGAGCTGAAACAGAAGGATGATGAATCTATTGGTATATACGAAGCGAATTTTACAAGACTTGCAAGGTATGCATCCGGCATTATCATCCAACCTGAAAGTAAAGTTGATCGATTTTTCAGTGGCTTAAAACCAAGTCTTCGAAGGGCATTAACTATAAGAGACTTCAGTAGCTATGAAGAAATTGTGCGTTGTGCTATCAAGGTAGAAATGGAAGTTGGTGTTACATATCCATCTCATGGTTTTGACAAGAAACGAAAGATGGAGTTCAAGGAGAAATCTCAGAATAATGGTGAAAAGAAGATGAATGTTTCCTTATGCACAAAGTGTGGAAAGAAGCATGGTGGAGATTGTCTTAAAGGGACTAGAAAATGTTTTAAGTGTGGAAAAGAAGGTCATCGAGCAGCTGAGTGTCGAAGTAATGGAAAAACGGATTCTAATGAAGTGAATAAATCAAACACTGCAGAGAACGCACAACCAACACTTCAATGCTTCAAGTGCAAGGAGATGGGACATTATGCCAATAAATGCCCTAATCCAAGGGTTAGTGATGATGAAACCACTGAAGGCAAAGGACAAAGGGAAGTCACATGCGATCACTATTGGCAATGATGAATATGACAACGATGTGGTGGAATGATTAAAATAATATTGTATCATGGAATATTGGAATATTTATGTATTGGTCTAATGTGGTATTCAAAGTGATTGAGATATTATGCGCATAATGAAGGGAAAACGAGAAAATGAAATGTTTAACAGTATTCATGAGCTCATGATTGATATAAGGACTATGTGATATCATGGATTGAGTATATAGAATTTTGAGGATTTTGGTATGTGGAAGGTGTTAACTTTTAACTGCATTCATGTTTTCACTATGGTATTCAAGAGAATACATGATTAAGGACTTTGAATGTTTGGAATGTGACCAACAAAACATATCTTATGATATATGGGGATCAACGATGGTATTAAATCTCTGGTAATCGTTTTCACTTTGTTATGAGAGTGGACTATAGTATTATGGATAAGCCTAAGTATTGGAATGAATTATGTTGGAAATAATTTAGTTTGTTTTTCGATATTATTTATGTGATGTTATAGTAATGTAGTTTTAGAAAAAGGACAACCTGCAGGACGGGCGACAGCCCATCGCGTCGGACAAGGCTGTGGGAGTCGAACCCACAACCGAAGTGCGACTGGCCTTTATCGCCTACCACTGGCCTACAGGAAGTCCCTGTTTAGTAGAAACTAGTTTTATTATATTAAGCAGTATGATATATGAAGTATAAGTCCATTTTAGGAACCATATATGATTAATCTCACTATAGATCGACTTATGTATATAATTTTTGCTAACCTTTTGTTTGAGACAGATGGAATGACCCATCGTTCTATCACATGATCTGCTAACACTTCACGAATAACAAATTCAACTTCATTTATTTAAGAGATGAAGTGGCAATTGTTCAAGGCACGAACAACAGTGAGATTGTACCAAAATAAAGTAAGTATTTATTCTAATTCTTTAAATGATCTTGAAAACCAAAAATGTTTTCCTAGTGATCTTATACCTGATGAATCAGATGGTACCTTATATCATCACAGATCTACAGATTTGCGATTACTGTCTTTTCCATAGCCATGTTCTCTACCACTCTCCATCAGAACACGATGGTTATATTTTTCTTCCATATCCATATTTTCACCTATGTGGAAACCCAGTGATTAGTTTATTTGGGTAACCATTACGTTTCATACTTTTGTTTTTAAAGGTTGGTTTTGGTATTCCTTTTTACGATGTGGGTTTCTATTAAAGAAACTTTCAAGTAGTAAACCATTTATAACCCCGACGAATTTCGAGGGCGAAATTCATTTTAAGGGGGGTAGAATGTAACAGCCCAAGATTTTTTAAAAAAAATATTCTTTTTAATTTTATAAATGTCTTGTGTTGTACGCTACACCAAAAGGAGCTTGCACAACACGCATCCTTGACTTGCCTTGCATTACACGCAATCACGACCTTCCTCGATAGCATGTGTAGTACGCAATAACGAGTTTCACTAAACAGCGATATGCTATTAAAATGTTATTAAAACTAGCCGTTATGAATAGTAATAACCACTTTTTGAAATTTTGTAAATTTTATTTTTCAAAATGGAATTCATTTTTGGATTAGTAATATCGAAATTAGCTTAGGGTGAAATTTTGGTAATTTTCGGATAACTATCATATTTTGATGAATAGTGAAAATTACTAAATTATAATTAAAAACAACTTTTTTAATCGAAATAATTAATAGTGATAAATTATTAATTTGAGTGGTTTTAAAGTATATTTAGAATATATTTTTACAATTTAATACAATGTTGGTCATTGGATGTAATTTCACATTTAAACCAGACATAATCAAGTGTCAATCTTTTGATAGATATTGTTTCTTAAAAACACGCTATTTGTTTTAACAGCGGGATTTAATTATAAAATTAATTAATGAAATTTCTATGTTATGAATTTGGTAAAATAGACTTCATTTTTGAATTCGGAATATGAAATATAGCTTAGGATGAAATTTTGGCTTTTTTCTGAAAACTTTCAATTTTTGATGAATAGTGAAACCACTAAGTGGTAGGTTAAAAACTGAATTTTGCATAAAACTTAATTTTACCGCTTTTGTGAATGGAATTTCAAAAATCCGACAGACACGGTTGATATCAGTAAGTAAAATGTGGTTCAATGAGATGAAAATAATTTTTTGGTGAATAGTAACTTTTTACTTTTTTTTACCGCGGTTAATAGTAAATAGGGTAACTAAGGGTAAATATGATATTACTATTACCCTAACACATGTCCTAATTCTATTGGACAAGTGTAGTTCGACCAAAAACAAACTTAGAAATAAAATATGACCATTTAGGCCCACTTGGATTAGATTAGGAAATTTATTATTAATTTATTTAAAGAAGAGTTAAAAGAGTTAAAATCAAAGTTTATTTAGTAAAACATTTTTAATATAGGTTTATAAATAAGATAAATTCGATTGTAAATATTCATTAGAAATCGAAAACGATTTCCTACATAATGGTATTTTATTTGTAATTTTTAGACATTAAATGATTTAATTTATTTATGACACAATGATGATGCAGTAATTATCTTATTAATGAAATATTGACATAATTGATGTTATAAACACCCAAATAAATGTAATTTGAGACTTTTTATGAATTCCACTAATTTTCTAGGTTACTATGATATATTAATGTTGATTTAATCAACATGGTTCGAACATATAATTCTGTTATGACTTTCACAAAAATCATATATCAAATAGTGTCAAAATTGACACAAAATAGTTTTTAAATCAAATATTATATTATTAATTGTTATTTTATTCCTAAAAATCTAATGTTCGGCCAAATGACTTAGATAAGGATATATATATTAATAATAAACAATTTGGGGTTCGTTTGGCATGTTATAGTTAGTGTATTAACCATATAGTGAAAGAAAACAAAAAGACACGGTAAAAGTTAAATTATTTAACTTAGAGTTAAATCTAATTGATAAGGTTTAAAATAATATCCAAACATGTCTAAATTTGATTGGTTGATGATATTACAACCCTATCTCATCTAATATTTGAATATGAGTCATTTTTGGAGGTTTTTAAGTGGGGTTAGATTTATTATAAGTTAATATTTTTAAGAATACCTAAGGTGCCCCTCTCTTCCCCTATAAAAGGAAACCTCCTTCCCCTCCTCCTCACACCAATTTGATAACTCAAGCTCGGCCAACCCCTGCCAAAATCTCTTCTCCACTTCCCTAGAAACATCCTAGAGGTTCTGGTCTTCCTCAAAGACCAATTTTAGTGCCCTAAAAGGAGGTCTCAAAGAGGCGCTTCAAAGAAGAGGTAATTACCGTTACCAATTCTTTCATCTTTATTTCTTCTTCCACATCTTCTTCTTAGGTTGTTTCATTATGAAGTAATAGCATCAGTATCACTCATATACTGATATGTTATTATAAGTATGAAACAATCCTATTTCACCATCTATCCATCCTACGGAAAAAGAAATCACCGCGCGTGCGTACGTACGAAATACCGTCTCCACGCCGTGGTGTAATCTATTTTCCACCACCACCTTACATGGATGGGTATAATGGTGTAATGAATAACTATACATAGTTATTACAACATCATATTGATTCTGATATATTGTATAATCCACTCCAATTTAGTTCAATATTTATGGAAATGATATCATCGCTCGTGCGTACGTACGGAATACCGTCTCCACAACGCGATGAGATTCATTCTCCATGTTAACCATTTAAGAATGATTATAAAGTATATATAAGAAATAATAATGAAATATATGACATTATAAAGCTACTGGATTTATGTATATATATATTTATATGTATGTCATCTACTTACATCCATTTCAAGACAATAAGGAAAGTAAAACAGCGTTCATGCGTACGTACGGACTACCGTCTCCATGAACGGTGTTTTTCATTTTATTTATCTATCTATTATATATATATATATATACTGAATATATATGATATATAAATCATATTTTATTCTGGAAGTAAGTAAATCATGATATAAGTAATAATGATGTCAAGAAAAACATGTCAAAACACCTAAGATAAATGAAACGATTTTACCCAAAATGCTTCTTTAACATGGAATTTACAAAATAACGGGTAATATAATGTCATAAGTGAACCATATATGATATCATAACAATGAATATGATTCTGGAATAAGTCAATAACATGATTTAAACCATTATACAGGAGCTTCAGACACATACAAAGCAAATCGGACCTAAGGTAAGGGAAATATCACAATCTCAGTTTTATCCGAGATTGTTTATTCGTAAGTATTTACTGGGGTATATTTTATCATCCAAATCCATGTTTCATAAATATGTAATATTATTTCCATCCAAATACAATTGTTTAAGTCCAATTTTACCCTTCGGTGAGTTTTTATTAAAAGAAATGAAAGGAATCTTTTGTCGTTTTCCGTACGAGTTACTTTTTGACTTTTCCGACAAAAGTACGAAAAATATTTTTTTTAACTTATACGGCATGAATGGATTTCTAAAACATTATTTCCAAGAAGCTTCCTTTACAAGTTTTCAAGTTTATTTTTAATCAAATTCTTTTATTTTAAAGTTGTATGACATGTTATGAAAGGAAAAAATGTTTTTGAAGAAGAAAGGATATTTTCCTCAAGAATGGAGTTCAAGTGTTTTATCAAAATTATTTTCCATCTAAGATAATAAAGGGTTCTGTTTTTTATCACTATTATTACATTGATTTGATCATGTTGTGATGGAATTATTTTTATGAATTCCTTTATCTTATATTAATTGATTTATGATGTCATGATGTTTCAAGAATCCCATTTTTGTTACATGTGTTATGCGATGATGTATGTTTTATGATTATGTGGCACACATAAGAAAGGATTCATTATAAGATGGGTGGGACCTATATCTCCCTCCAATGCATTGGGTAAAGATTTTATATCTCATGAGATAGACATGGCTGGAATGGTAGGTTATACCGGTTCAGTGAAACAGGACTGAAACGAGGGTTACTCGATTCAGAAAGGGACTTTGTCCACTAAGATAGTCTTGGCAATGAGTCATGACTAACAAGAAATGATTTTCCATGATTATGTGTGCATGCCACAAAGTTTCAAGTTTCATGTTATGATTATTGGGATTTCATTTCACTTCTATGATTTACCCCATGTTATTATGAGCTCTTTTGCAGGTTAAGATTTCCAAAAGCTATGTTCTTATGTATATGATGTGATTGATATTTCTTTTGTTTACCCTTACTGAGCATTTGAGCTCACCTTTTTATGTTTTCTTTTCCCCAGGATAAATAAAGGTTTTAGGTAAAAAAAAGGAAGATCTTTATGGGAGATGTTGAAGATCTTTCACCACGATTACGAGATTACGTTCCGAGTTTCCAAAGACACTAAACTATTACGATCCTTGTGTGTTTGTATTTTTGTTATGTACTAAGTATTCCGCAAAAGTAATGTAAAGTCCATGTACGTCAGGCTTCGGGTCTCTACAATCATGGAGTAATAATAAATTTAGGAGGTTGAGGAAAACAATGCAAGATTAGGAAACATACATATTCCTCGGGTAATATCCTTATGTTTTCACCGAAATCTGGCATGGATTGGATTTTTTTAAAAAATTATCATTTTATGATGAGAGGAATGATATTTTTATTTTATTTTAACTTATCATTTCAGAATAAATTTCTTTATTTGTTGTGAATAATATAGGATATGTGTTTCCATTTATAAGTGATTTGATTGACACACATGTCGTGCTTTTTATAGGAAAATGTTTACCATGTTTTTTACAAGACACAAAAATAAAAAAAATGGTTCATTGTCAAGTCGTGTACAAGATAATTAAAATATTTTGAAATAAATTATATTTTAAAATATTATTTTGATCATTTTTTCACTTATCTTTTTTAGTTCAAGCCACCAATAAATCTATTTATACCTTAATTGCAACAAATAATTTTTTATATTTTTACTATTAAATATTGAATGAAATTAATTTGACCATAATATATAATAGAAAATTTTAAATTCTAAATTTGGAATATATTTTTAAAATTATGTTCATATAATCTATGAATATGAATTTAAAATTTTTATTGCATGTGTGAAGGCAAAGCTTGTATTCAATGTGAAAAAATGTTCAATGGGTTGAAATATTTTTATATAAAAATTCAATATATAATTGGGCACATAGAACTAAATTGTATTTGTATATATATATATATTTGAAATAATTTTATACTACATCCAATTTAAAAAATAATTTATCATTATAAATAATTTAACCAAATACGTAGTTTAATATTAAAAGTAATTATTTTTGAATATTAAATAAAAAACACTTTTACACAAATTACTAATAATTAAACCTAATATAAATATTAAATTCATAATTAAAAAGTATATTTTTAATGTTTTAATGTTAAGTTTTCATATAAGTGTGCAAAGAGAAAGATGAATTTTTTTAAAAATAGAATTTTTAACCATATATTTAGATTATTTTTTATCACTTTTATTGAAAACTAATTAGATTAATGAAAAAAAATTTATTTCATATATACTATATACATTTAAATTTTATAATTCACCAAAAAAATTTATTTAATTTATTAAAATGAAAATATTTCTTCTATATAAAAATGGGTTTTTAGAAACAGTGTTCTATTACTTATAAGTGTGTTTTATTTTCACTTATTATTAAATGGTCACAAAAAAATCATCATATAATTTGATAATTTAGTCAATGATTTTGACCCTCTATCTATATCAACAACAACTTTATAACTATCATATTAAATAATAATATTTTAACAGTATACCATGTTTCATTTGAACTCAATTCTTCTTGTAATGCATCATAAAATAAGGTTTGTGTCTAGTGAAAGATAATCCCATTATTACACGTAATGAAGAATATTGAAAATAATAGAAACAATTAAAAAAACAATATTTTAAAAAATCATGCGGCATTACATTTGACCTGATCTAAAATATATTTCTTCCCCCAAAATTCATCATTTTTCTATAGAAAAATAAAGATTATTCTAACTGATTAAATCCATATGATCAAAGTTATATTCTGCAATATGGCAGTTTAAAAAAAACATTAACTAGGTCTGTTATTTGATAAAATTCCATATTTATTCTGATATCAATACTTGTTATTTCTGAAAATAAACCTAATACCCCAACAGTATGGCCCATATGTTTAGTATATACAATGGATTGGTTGTATAAATCCTTAGAAGAGATACATGGTACACATATTTAACATTAAAGGGGATATGAGAATCACAAAATGGTGACATACTATCTCAATAGAATCAATTATTTCAAACTGATCAATAAAACTAGGTACTAGTGTTTCTTTCTTTTGTCGGGGGAGAAATTCATTAATATACCATCTCATAGCCTTCAAATTCTATATCACGTTGATAATTATCAGTGTAACATTTATATCAACAATTTATTATCCATATGTGTTGTCAAATATATATAGCCTTCTCGTCCATCTCATCATATTTCATAGGACTCAAAAACATTTTTTCAACAATTGTATTATAATAAGATGTATTTTAACACTTCATTCCGTAATTTAGTTTATTAGGAGCTATCTAAATTTTCGGGTGAATGATATTATTTCATGGTAAAACATGGTTGATATCATCCACCTCTGAATTCAATATAACAATATATTTTCATATTATTAATTATTTTAATTTCTATCTAAAACTAATCATTTATCAGTGGATGATACACATTTTGCAAACTCAAATCTATTTCAAGATTTTGATGAAAACTCTACCAAAATACAAAGGTAAACTTCAGAGCCCTATTACATAAAACTAAATATTTTACTCCATGAAATACTTAAAAAATAATAAATGTATATATGAAACATCATATCCAATGATACATCATATCTAACTGATATAATGTGTGTTCACTTTATAAGAAGCTCGATTATATACCATGTTTTATTTTTTGGGGGATCAATAAGAAAAAATGAAACAATTATGTCATTCCATTTTTTATAGTGTAAATAATGGGAATATCCTCCATGTAGACATTTTCCACTTATCATTCACATTATAAAATACTATTATATGATATATATAGTAAAAAATTCCTCTCATTATTTTTCCCACTACAAATAATAGCTCATGTGGGTGAGTGGTAGGTATCATACCTTTGTCCCCCTTCTGTTGAGGGTTCAAGCCTCATGTCCTTGTCCAAATTAATAGGTTTTCAAATCATTTTTCTGTTATAATTTTTACAATAATAAAAAAATATAAAAATATAGAATTAAAATTACCAATATTTACATTAACATCAAATGTATGACAATCCTAAAATGAGACCAACAACAATAATCATATGTCTCTAAAAATGAATTCATCTACATAAAAAGGCATAGTTTTTCTTGATATGTCTCCCAAAATGTCTAGAATCATTATAAAATCTAATCATAATAGATATAAATAAGGTGTTTTTTATGAATTTTTTCATATTATTAACAATGAACTCATGATTAATTGATAGAGTCCACATCACTTATGTTAATATTATAAGGTGACATATATGATTCAAAAAATGAAATCCTTATATGTTTAATGATTTTTAGTTCCAAAAGACTATTGTTAAAATACTTCTACAATATATTTACTGAATACAAATACATAAATATATCATTATTATATCTTCAATGATCGTAATTTAAAAGGTAAATCCTTAGGCTAGAAAATAATTCATAGGCAATGGAATTGATATCGATAATATGCTTTTTCCCCACACCTGAGACATTAAACTCCTTAATAATTTTTCACTATATAACTATATTTTACATATAAATAATATCATCTCATCTATTCAGGATATAATAGCACGTTATTATTCCATGCATATTGACATGTATGTATCTGAATAGTTTTTATTCTTTGTTCATTACCACTGTTCGTTCAAAAAATTCCATCTTCAAATTAATTTATTTGTTATGAATCCTAAAAGGGTTTATGTTTGTAATAATATATCATTATAAATGATTATAAATAATAAAAATATCATTATATTCATTCACGATACAATTTAGTTGCTCGTATTCATTCAATTTTCCATCAGATTCAATGTTAAAAATATTCCTTTTTGTTACAACCATCGAAAAAAACAAAAAATAATTATGTGACAAAATCTAATTATAGTGAAAGACCACATAATCATGAGAAATACCTTAATTGATGTCTAAATCATGAAAAATTATTCTTGTTTTATCAATACATAGGTTTATCATATTTCATTCATAATCATCATCTTTTTAAATCTATCAAGATTTTTCATAATGTGTTTATGCAATTCCAATTTAAAACTCCTTAGAGTTTCAAAAATTTTGTGCCCCATGGATAATTTTCATTCACTAGGTGATGATTGAGTCTATATAAATTGCACCATTTGGATGTTATTACACTAAAGTTACATTGTACTAATGCCAAAACCACATGTAGAATCTAGAAAGAGATTTAATTTGTTGTAAACAACTCACTCTATATTTTAACAAAAATCTATGAGATTTTCCAACACATTTAGTTATCCTTTAACATATTGTTGTAAGGATTTATAGACATATAAATATAAATATCCCTAGGTATATCACTAAATATGAAAAATATTAGTTTTCTGTGGTTAAATAAATAATTCCTCTAATATAAACTATAATGACCTCGGGTTTTCAAAAATTGATATTATCACTTTTTATATTAATATATAATACATGATGGAACCACATGCATTTAGATTGAAATAGATCAGTTTCTTTAGAGTCTAGGAAAAAACTATTCCAATATAGTGAAGGGTATTATACATTAGTAATATTCATAAGCATACACCACTTAAAACATTTATTTATAACCTGGAGAAAGGAAACAAATATAAGGTTGATCTCAGATTATCATTAAGGGAGAACAAGGGAGATATATATTAATAACACAAAAATAAAGGTATAAGAGCATGAACATAATAAATGAAAACAAAACTCTATATATCAATTATCATAATCATGATTCATTACAATATTATTTTTATTTCTTCTATGGACTAAAATATAAGCATTTCATATTCTATTGATTGTAAAAAATATTTTAGAATTTTAAAATTCCCATGAATGATTGGTTTAGATATTAAGAAAACTAGGAAAAAATAATACATAGTAAACCCATACATTAAAATTTTAAACATATATTGAGTAATCATTTTTTGTGACAAACAATACATTTAAATACAAAAAATTTATTTTTTGCAAATAAGTCCTCATAATTTTCATCTTAACCTTATTAGTGTCTCTAATCATCCTTAATCGCTATGAAAAAGCATTTTTCAAAATTTGGTATGGAAAAAAATATTAAAATGGGACATGAAAATAAGAAAACCATTACTTCTATGGAAAACATGAAAATCCATTAAAAACAATTTGAAAAAAAACATACCATTTTTTCAAATAATTGAATTGTTTTCCCTAAAATGAGTCATGAGGTAAAAAGATTACCAAGAAAACTCATTATAAATCATTGAAAATTCATATATATTCATTGGTACATCATTTAAATATTACAATGATAATCAACCTTAAAAATGGAATATCCATTTTGTGGACATTAATTTATAAAGAGCACAATTCATTAGAGAGAAACAATACAGTTCACATGTCATATCATGAGCTATAATGGGGATCAACACTTTATATCATGATCTATAATTGGTCTCAAACCATATCATATAATATATAGTGGGATAAAACAACCATAAAAAATTTACAGGTACCCTAGAATGAATAAAACCCTTGAAAAAATTTCTAATCTCCTTTATAAAACTCTTTAAAATATCACAATAACCTTTTTCATTAAAATCACTATTAAAAATGCAAATATTGAACACATAATAAGGTAACAATTTTATTTGAGAATACAAAATACTTCATTTAAAGGTAAGATAAAATAAATGATAAAATATGATGGAATGAAAATCCTATCATGTTGTATAATTAAATGAAAATTCATTGATACTTTTTTAAGTAGAGAAGAAAGAGGAACATTGAAAGAGGATTTTTAAAAGAATGTCCCTTACCCTCAGTACGAATCAATTAGTAAATTACCTATATTCGTAGATAATTAATATAAAGTAATTTTTTACTTTATTAAGAACCATTATTATTCTTATTATTCAATATAGTTTATTTAATATTATACTACATAAAAAGTCACATAAACATTATTAAATTTTGATGATTTTTTTTCAAAATTTTAAAATGACTTCAGTAGGATGACTTTCATCGATAATGTAATTATTAAATAATATAAAAAAAATAATAATGAAATATATTTCACATTAATTTATTAAATAAACTTATATATATATATGACATGTATTTTAATTACTGTAAAATAAACACATCGTTTTGAAGATGCGGTAGTACACACGTATGCATGAATTATAATATTGTTATTTAAAGAGTTGAAATGTAAGAGGGATTATGATATATCTTCATTCATATTGATAAATATTAAATTAATTTTACAAAAATATCACATATATAAAACATATTCAATAAAAATATCATTATCACCTTCTATTTTATGTGTTTGTGAAAAAAAATCACATTCCTCTGGGACACGGTAGTCCCCCATAAATAGGAGTGACATTATCATATCCCCAATTGAATGGAATGTAAAAAGGTTCATGTAATAAAATAAGTATATAAGTTCAAAAATGTTTTATATAATATAAATATATATATAATTTTAATATATCCTTACATCAATCCATACTGGTGATAATGGAACACGACAGACATCGGTTCGTAATGTGTTAGTCCTCCATACACATGAATGATGTTTTAATATCCCATTTGATATAATAGATGAAATATTTTTTATATTAAACTACTAAAAATTAATATATAATTATATTTAGGACATTTGTTTAATTATTTTACCATTATTGAAGAATTCCTGAGGGATGTGGTAGAAGAAACAAAAAAAAAAGAAAATCAACTAAAATCTATAAATATTCTTTTGTAAAATCATATATTCCTAAAGACCTTAAGACATGTATGGTTTTTAATATTCCTTAAAACCCACCATAATATTGTGAGAAATCCTTTTAAATTATTTTCTATTGATTTACTAATCCAAATTTCATTTTTATATGAATAATTTAGTAGAACAAATTCACCTTATTAGAGAGCGCATGGGCTCGATGTCTATCTCTCAAAAATAATTATATTCTTACAAAATTAAATTCAACAAAAATGATCCAAAGTGAGTTACAATGATTATAAAATGATTGATGGTATATTTATCTAATAAAATAATAATTAAATATGTTGTTTGTCTATTTCATCCCTTATTTTTTGGTTTTAACCCTTCTTTAACCCCTTTAACACTTACCGTGACAACATGGATTTTTACAATTTGAAAGTTAATAAAGCTACTATAAAATAATAAAATATCCATAATTGGAATTCATTAATATATTAATCCTTATGCTAATCACTTGAAAAAAAAATTATATTTAGTATTTTAATATCATTAAATTTAGATATATTTATTTAAAATATCAGTAATGTCATATTTTAGAACTATTCATTACATTTACTTTACTAATATAAAAAAATCTTATAATACAAATCCATTATTTTATAATATCCAAATCATGTGATGATTATATATTAAATTTATGTACCAATCTTATTATATATAATAATATTACTTTTAATATCTTTAATATCATTTATCTTAATTTTTTGATATTTGAATAATTACTGCAACAGTGTTGTGAAATAATTTTTGACAATTATTTTATTTGTAAAAATTAAAAATAATTTATCATGATAAGAAACAGAATATATGTTAAAATAAATTTATAATCGATATTGTCTCCTGAATAAATCTATATTAAAAATATTACACATATTAAAAAATAAGAGTGTGCCATGTTTGACATTTTATTACAAAAATAGTATAGTGGTCATAAATATACACGAGTTACCCAAAAAACATAATTAATTAAAACCATGGATGATTATGATAAATATATACTAATCTAATATAGATTTAGGAATGTTGTTATGATATTTTATGGATCTTATCATTTTTAATCATTAATTACCGGATTTATCACTTACTGAGGTAACTGAGATTTCTAATGTTATTAGTCATATTAAAAGAATAATATAAAAGTGGACTATTTATTAAATTTTAACCAAATGATTCAAAATATAAAATATATTCTTAGAATTAAATTCAAATGTATTGGACATTTTATTTTAAATCTAAACCGATAACATGCACCTAAAACAACTTTGTTTAAATTCTCTATTGAAATATAAAATGGTTTTATAATTTAATCTAGAATTAAATAAATCAAATAACCTATAATTGTATTAGTCTGAATAAAAATTTAATTAATTAAAACTAAAAAGTAATCAATAGAATTATTTTTCCTTGTCAATTAAAAACTGTTTTTGAAAAAAATCTGTATTTTTCACTACTAATTGAAAAATTAATTTTTTCAGATAATTCTAAATCATTTATTATTACATTATTTTCAAATAATAATTTTTAAAAGTTAAATTAATTTTTTGAAAATTAAAATCAAAATTGTGAAAAATATTCTAAATAATATATATTAAATGACTTGAATAAAACTATTTTCATTAGGATTTTATGAATTGTATAAAGAATTTATAATGAATGTAACAATTTAATTAATTAATGATTATAAATATGAAAATAATTAATTCATTAATTACCAATGCTATAATTTTTTCACAATTTCTTTTAAATTTAATCCTTCCAATGTTATTCTCTTGCTAATCTAGATGGCAAACCATTCACTTATATCATTAAGAGATTCTTATGTTTCTTCTTCAACAATATGGTTTATCCAAAAAAGCATAACATGTTGAATTATATTATCCAAATAAACATTGTCTTTATGTTCCTATATATTAATATGGTTTCCTTCATATGAAATTTTATCTTTCAATTGAAATACATAATTTCTCCAAACATGATTTGTATCAGGTACTTACTTTCTTTACATCAAAACATAAAAAAATATTGTGTAACTATTCTAAACATAGAGTAAAGTATAATCTATAAGAAAATAATACAAATATCAAAAGTATTTAATATGTTCCAATAAATAATTTTCATAATATTCCATTCTTACCAAATATATAAGACAATAACGTGGATATTCTTTAAGAATAACACAATCACCTACCTCGAATGGAAGGACTTTTCTCCCATTTTATACATAACATTTCTATTTACTCTAAGATTTCATAATGTATCTCTGAATCATCTTATCCTTCTAAGTCATTTCGTCTACCAATATATGTCATATAAACTCCTTTAACAATATTCATCCAAAAATTATGGTGTTCGGCATCTCTTTCCATATAATGCTCAAAATATGGCATTTATATACTAGAAGGCATCTGATATTATATGAAAACTCAAATAATGAATGTTGTTGTTCCAAAAATACATCTAAATCTATTGAAATTGCAATAATCATGTATTATATGGTCCAAAATGTTTATTTTAACAATACATAAGACTATGGATGAAAGGTTCTACTAAAATTTAATTTAGTTCCCAATGAATTATAAAGGGATTTCAAAAAATTATATTTGAACTAGGGATCGCGATAAGATATCATGGAGATATAAATTATTTATAATATTAAAATATCATAAATATTCATTCTATAATTTTGATATAATGATTTTTTATCTTGAATGTGATGGAAATGTGATGATTTAGTTATTCCATAAATAATATCCCGAATTTATCTATTTCCTAGATATGTCTTTGGTAGCAGGACAATGAAATCCATTGAAATATTTCCTCCTTTCTAATTTGTCACTAGAAAAGGAAAAAAAACTAACATAGTTAATATTTTTCTAATTTAACCTATTAAAAAGTGAATCATTACATGGTAATGTCTATCGTATCTCTTCTCAGTCCATCCCACTAGTAACACTCATGAAGATCTATATACATCATAATGCTTCTTGAATAAATGAAAAAATTGAACTATGATCTTCAAATAAAAATTATACCTTCCTTTATAAATCACAAGGCACACAATGTAATTTATAAAACCTATTCATTTATTATCTATCAACATTAAAATCAAGAAACATTCCCTTATCAATTCATTCTACCATTTCTTTCAGAATGTGATCCCCATTCCAATCAAGGTTAATTCATTTTTGAAATGACAGTTTTACTTATACCCAAAAAAATATGGGATTTTATTGCCTCCAACACATCTATAAAAACAAAATCTACTAATTAATAAAATGGTAGTGTTTTAAACGTATCATTGTTAATTATTCATAATATTTTTAACAAAAGGAATCATCCACATTGTTCATTCTTCTAGAATGGTTATTTAACAAGAAATCATAATAATTTATCATCTCAATCCATCTTATCTTCAACATGTCCAACTCCATATGAATTAATATATACTTTAATATTTAATAATCAGTATAAATTTTATTCTTTTATCCTTATAAATGATACCTTTAAATATTCAAATAAAAATCCATTCACGAAAATTAAAAATTATTATTTTGATTATTTTTGAAATGATAGTATAGTTTATGTGAAGTATAAAAAATTATGTGAACATTTATCAATAGGACACAATGAATTCCTTTCAAATAAGAAACACTATATATTACAAATCACCATTATTAGGGAAATTCTAATGCTAGAGAATTT
The DNA here is from genome assembly GCA_963277665.1 of Viscum album. Classification (NCBI taxonomy): domain Eukaryota; kingdom Viridiplantae; phylum Streptophyta; class Magnoliopsida; order Santalales; family Viscaceae; genus Viscum; species Viscum album. The sequence goes on from OY728134.1 coordinate 287,448,527, forward strand.
ACTAATCTTTTTTTAGTTCATAAAAATACTTATCACATTATTATTTTAGATGAATTTTCCCTCTTTCTTGTTAATTTGGGTAGTGAGCTAACATATAAGACATTTTTTCAAATAACCACAGATAATAGCCTTATAATCCATGAAAACATCTAATATCAGTAATATTGGAATGTCTTGTCCATTCTTCCAAAAAATTGGCAGGATCAACAGTTATTTCATCGTTTTATTCTATGTGCCCATGGAGAGATATTTACTGTATCCAAAATTCAAATTTTCTAAATTTCATATATATCATCATTTATTTAATGTTTTATAGATTAATTATTAAATGTTTTTAATGTTCTTATTATATTCTTTAATAGGAAATAATATCATCAAAAATATATCCAAAATGTATACAAACCAACATGATAAAATGTATTCACTAGATTCATAAATATAGTAGTGGAATATTTCACACTAAAGATTATATATACAAACTCATAATGAATGAATTTAGTAAAAAATAAATTCTTTGTAATACGTAGCTCTTCTACATTCAACTGATGGTATACTAACATCTATTCAATCTTTGAAAATTAATGCTGTTAGTGGAGGCGATTAAAAAAGTCCTAGATATGAGTAAAATGATACATTTTCATTATATATCTATTATTAAATTCTTTATAATCAATGTAAAACCATATATATCATTTTTTATTTTAAAAAATAAACTATGCACCCCATTGTGAAGTGCTCAGTCAAATAAAACCTTTAACTAGAAACTCCGACAATTTTATTTCCTGTTCTGAAATTTATATTTGTGATATTTAATAAGGGGGTTTTGAAATATCATTAGAATTAGATACTAATTCAATTGTAAAATGAACATCCTGATTTGTAATAACACTTGAAAAATCTTTAGGAAAAAATCCATAAATTAATTAATGACTACATAATAACTAATCTGAATTGAATTACTTTTTTGAACGACATCTACGCTGTATAGTTCACTAAAATTTAAAATAAATTTATCTTCTTATAGGTAGGTTATAAAGGGTATGAAATTGTTAAAAAATAGTTTATCTTCTCTAAAGTATCCATTAGAATTTTTGAATGATTGAAAATTCAAACCCAAAATAATATCAGACTCAACTACAGTTTGATTTACAATATTTTTAGGAAGTACCATTTCCTCAATATGAATAATAAGAGTCTTATATATCGATATTGTTTTAAACTTTCAATATAGATTATTCACCAACAATTATAGCATAAATTCACGATGTGATATTATAAATATTCTGGAAAATTTAAGATAAATGAAATAATGAGAAGATCCTAAATCGTACAGCGTATTGTAATAATTTGAATAATCAATTATCAAAATTTTCACTAATTTATTTCATGGGATGACATAAAATTTAGTATAAGTAAAAGCGTTTTACACACCCTTATATTTCCAAAATGATCAATATCATTACTATGTTACAAAAATTGAACACTTATTAGTAAAATGACCAAACTCCTTGCAATTATTTCATCTCCTCATCATCTATTTAATTTTCTCATCATTTACCTTGCAAAATTGAGCAACATATCCAAAAAAACTAAAATTGGTAACACTTTTGGTTAATTACAAGAAATTATATAAGATTATTTTATCACACTTATTGAATGATTTGAATTTTTTTCTTACCACCAAATTTCATTGATGAATGAATCACCTACCAAACTGACCACTAATTACAACTGACATCATGAGGCACATATGTATAACGAAACTCTGTCCCATATTTTTTTAGAATAATTTTAATGTTAATCATAGATTTTAAATTATATTAAATTTTATTTTCATTGTAAAATTGTTTTTAAACCAGAGTTCAATGTATAAATGTTACTATCGATGTCCATAAAAATCCAGTTTTTTCCCTTATTTTCATGTATAGTTTTATTTATATAAAAGTACAAAATTATCATTTCATTCTTAAATTACTTTAATTTGTTCTAAAACATATGATGAAAAAACACTATGAAATATTTATAAATAAAAAATGTTCTTAATTTTATATAATTCAATACAATCATGATCATAGTTTTATATGGTACACTAGACTATATACCATCATAGATTGGATTCCAATTTTAAAAAAATAAATAGAAAGGGATAAATTTTTAAAATATAATCATCCCAATACTAAAATTATACATTTTCTATAATTAAACAGATATTTCATTAAATAATGGTAGATGATCCATTAAATGATGGGGGATTATTTCTAATTAAGTTCTTGACTACAGAAATATTTATCTTTTGTAGATTTGGATACTCTTTAACATTGATACAATCTCCATTGATAGCTTGTGTCAACTGATCCATCCCTAAAACAATACATTCAATTAAAATTCAAAATATATCGGTATTGTTACTTTTTTGTATATATTAACATCCCATGAACTTCTAAATTAGTTTTAATTCATTCCAGAATTAGATTGTCAGACTAATTAAAAATGTATAATAAAATAATAGGTATTTCAAGAATTTAAGGAATCTATAAAAATAGAAAAATGACATCACCTATGCTATTATAATAAAAAAATATGGTTCTTATAAGATAAAATATGTTATATTTATATCATGGAATAAGTAAATAATTATTTTTCAAAATGATATATTAAATGTTTTTATTGAATGATAGGTAAATGTTTATTTATACAACATAAATTACAAATTTTTTTAAAAGAAAATATATCTTTATAAAATATATTCATAAATTAATATTCTGTTGTCTTATGATTATAAAATAATTTTATTAGACCTTAATTAATTAATCAATGTATTATAATATTATTTCTAATTTTAAAATAAGTATTTTTTTAGAAATGGTGATTTTATTAGACCTTAATTAATCAATGTATTATAATATTATTTCTAATGAAAGTGAAAATTTATGAAAATGTCATGAATGTGGGAAAATATGTTCATGTCATGAACGATTAAAAAAAATACTGTTTTCATTTTTTTTCATACAAATCATGATGAACCTCGATTACAAAATTACAAAAATAATCTTTCCAAAATATTTTTTAAAATGTCAATAAACAGTAATATAACATTAAAAAATCATAATATAATAGAAAAAAATTGGAAATTTTTTTATAAAACACGGGCATTGAAGAAAAATATTGTTTTAAGGTAAAAATGAAGAAAATAATTTTTAAAATGATCCCATTTTTAAAATTAATATCATTGAACTATGCATTAATCAAATGAATGAAATACATGTATTCATTTTAAATAAACATTAAATACGGGAAAATTAGACATAATATATTAACATGTAATTTCAAAACTAATCATAGTATGTCATAACTATGAAGGTAAAATTTCATTCTAAAAATGGTAATTTTGTTAAGTATTCCCTTACTACATTGTAATAAGTTGAACAACTTTCCCCATAAATGTAATAATTATTAAATTAAACATTTAATACAATAAGTATGATGATATCCATGATATAATATTTAAATAGGATTTATATATATTAAATGTAAGAAATATGTGGAAAAAACGAATATACCTCAGTAATGTAATTGTGAGGTTACAAACCCTTACATGAAAATTTATTTTTGTTTTACATGATTTAACCCCATTATTTTCGATGAATGTCTATTATACATCAACTTTGGAATACTATGGTTGGTGTTTTGATAATACCAATAACACTAAAATGTGGATATTTAAGTTTAAACAGGGAAATTGGTAGTGGATTATTGATTAAGAAGGCTCAATGTGATGTGAAGTAGTGAAAGAAGGAAGATATCTTTTATAATTGTGGTTAGGGGAACTATTAGAAATTATCCAATGAATACATTATAAAAAATTCAATACTAATCAAAATACCCCCCCAGAGGAAATATATTCAAAGATAGGCGGAAATTATTTTGTAATCTCATCAACCAATATATTCAAAACATGTTTTGGTATTTTTTTAATTTTATCATTTCGATGAACTCTTAGTTAAACAATTCAAATTTTATATATTGTAACCTATTTATCAATATGAAATTGATGTAATTTTTTGTTATGTGACTCTAATTTGACTATTAATAAAATATTTTGAAAATATTAGAAAATATTAAATTTATTTTGTATTTTAAAAAATATATATATTATATTTATGTAAAGTAATAATATAATAATTTAATAAAATATCATTACTGAAAATTTTGAGATTATTCAATACATGGAATATTAAAAATAACATTATAATAAGTTAACCTCGAACAGAATATTAAATAATATTACCAAGTGGTCATGTTCATCTATAAAAGTCTTCAATAACATTAAATATATCAAATTATATTTATATAAATTTTTTTAATAACATTTATTTGATATTTCAATTAATATAATAATTTCTACATCAAAAAGGTGTAATTGTTAAAATTATAAATATATTTAATAACATTTATTTGATGTTTCAATTAATATAAAAATTTCTACATCAACATTGTGTAATTGTTAAAATTACACATATGTTTACTAGAAATTATTAAAAACACCATAATGAATATATATATTCTATATATCAGAAAAAAAAATATTTTTAAATATAACATTGATTTAACCCTATATTAAAAATGACATATTATTTAAAATATGAATGTGTCATCATTGAATTTTTTTAAATAAAATATTATAAATATCATTAACACATTTAAGTGGCCCAAAAAGTCAAAAGAAATTATATAATTATATTTTTTTATAAAAAAATATAAATTATTAATTTTCAATAAAATACATTTTTATCATGTTGATAGAGAATGAATATTTAAGACAAATAAAGTGAAATATTTTTTTCCTATCATTTAAATATTATAAATATCATTTTCTGGAAAAAAGTGTCCAATAATAATCTTCATCTCAATCCTAAGGTGTTAATAATTGAATTATGGTAACGAGTAAAATGTTACCATGTGTTATTATCATTATATATTCTTTATAATTTATATTTAAACTCAACTAGCCAGTTTACCCTTTACCATGGTAACAAAATCTACCAATTATACTATTCATATTATAAAAAAGGAATAATTCAGTAAATCTATAAATTCTTAATAAAAATTATAATTAAATTTATTAAAATTAAAAATACATATGATAAAGAATTTAATTTATAATAATACTAGTAATACACCATGAAAATGTTTTTTATAAAAAATTCCCTTTTACAACATATCAGGCTTATATTATGAATTCATATAAAAAAACATTTAAAACACAACAATAAAAGTATTTAAAAATTTAAAATAATTAAAATTTAAAAGTAATCCACAGAATAATTTTACATTGTATGTAAATTAAAATATAATAATGTTTTCAATATATATTTCTATTTTTACTATTATATTAAAAAGAAATGTTTTCATAAAATAAAAAAAATCATTTGAATTAAATTTTACATAATAAATTACACAATTATAGTCTTTTTGTTAAATAATTTTTTAGAACTTACAAATGTTGATTTTCTATAATAAATAGAAAAAATACTTTTTAGAATAAAATTTAATGTTTTGAAGATTAAATTGACATAGGTAAAATTTTGTGATCATTTTTATGAGAAATTTATAATACCATTGTATTTATTTGGAACATTATATTCCTTTAATTATTTATTTATTAATATATATTCAAAATAATTTAAGGGTACTATTAAACTAGGCATACAATATTTCTTATTTCACCTAATCATGGTATTAGGTAAAAAATAACATATCAATGAAATCAAATTTTTTAAATATATATTTCATAAATATCATTGGGAATTGTATTTCACATGTAATATTTTTTGATATTTATAGTTCAATGAACATAAACCTCTTAAAATAAGGAATTCAAGTACAATTTCTAATATTTAATTTGGTCTTTATATATTTGTTGTATTATAATCATCTTATTATGTCCCAAATTTTCTATGATGGTTATCATGTGATATTTTAAAATAATTATATTGAAATTCATGATTTTTGGAATGCTTTATTCGTTACTACCATTCATAGTAATAATTGATTATGCAGTTTGTTTATATTTTTTATTTTCATAAAATATAAAAATTTTATGTTAATTTCCGAATGTGTATTTAATATTTTATAAGAGACTAGGAGATCACAACCTTCACTCACATAAATTATAGTCTAGGAAAGGACTAGTTTACGATCCTTTCATATTAGAATCCCTAGTGGACAAATACATTATCCAATGTGTAAATGGGTTGAATGAAGTGATCTCTTTCCTTCCAGGGAAATAAGTTTCAACATTGATTCCCCTAGAGATGGTTCACATTGTTGTTTTTGGAAACCGTAGAGTATATAGATTAAATGGGTCAAACTATGTTTATGATCATATAGATGAGTTTTCAATAGAAACATGGGAATTCATTCATGGTCACAAAAGTAGTGTTTTTTATTACTATTTCAAATATAAAGAATAATTATAAAATATAAATTTATATACTATTAAGTGTTTATAGAGTGATAATGGTCATGAGTATGAAAAATGGGACATTGATTATTTGTTATCAACTTATTACAGAAATAACTTATTTTATACTCCAAAGAAACATAAAAATAATTGTGTGGTAGAATGAATAATGATGAATTTTTAAGAGAATATCTATACCATGATAATTGAGTATGACCGACATGTTTATTTTTGGGTAGGGGTTTAGATTACAGTTTTGTCTATAATCATGAGCTTACTTATTAGAAAACTTTTAATGAAAAGATTATTTGAGTTTTGGAATAAATGAAAACCAATGTGTAATTATTTTTCCGATATCTAACAAAATATCATTAAACATGGTATAATGAAGAGTTTAGATAAAAAAATCAAATTATGATAAATAAATCTTCCTTGGTTATTAAACATGTAGTAAAAATTTTTAGTTGTCTAATAAATTAACTTTTTTGTATAATATTTACATGGAACATTTTATGAAATATATCCAGATGATTCTAAGTCCCCATTGGTATATATATGAAGATGATATTTCAAATGTTAATATGAATACCTCAACCAATCATTTTGATATTTTAGAGAAACCTTCTATAGAAAAATACCCCACCATATAAGAGATTATTGAAACATTTTCTGAAGAAAAAAATACATTTATCCCTATATCCAAATAGACTCATATTGACCACTATATAAATGATGTATTTGGTGATAGAGATAGTACAGGTCAGGCTACATAATTTCATAGACACAACGGTGAAAATAAATCCTTCTTATCACAACATGAATTTATGAACATCACTAATGTATTATATTATGAAATTTGTGAAATTTATATTCATGAACTGTTCAATCATTTTGAAATAAAAAATATAAGGGGAATAATATGAAGGCCTAAGAACTTCATGAAATCTTGGATTATTTTTCCATTATGGAACATGTTTTATGAGTCTAGGATTTTATTTTATAATAATAAAGGATTTCTTAATCAAGGTTGTAGGTAAGATGATCGTATGATCTATAAAGAAATGTTTCCACTATTATTAATACATCAATCTAGTATAATGTTTCAATCCAACGAATCATTTATGAATTTGAAATTATATAAAATATATATAATGATTTTATTTGTTAATGTTTATATAGAAGAATATTCATTTGTAGAAAAACCCCCTGGATTACAAATCCTTCAACTCGCAAATCATGTTATGAAATTAACCAATACTCTATATAGATTTAAATGATCATAGAACTTTGTACAATTTTCTCTACATATTTTATGAATTATTAATGATTATTAAAATGTATATTCTATCCTAAATAATATATTAAAATGAATTTATTAGGTTTTTTCAATTTAAATCAATATTAATGATTGTTTTTTCGATCAACCAAATTATTTTTATACTGAAATTCTGAAATTATTTTAAATTGAATCTGATATGAGTTAAATTGTTGAGTTAAAATTCATCTTGTTTTTAAAAAAATTCCAAATTAAATAATTATCATTTTATATCAAGACAGGTACACAATGGATATTTTTATATATTTTTTAAGGGATATAAACAATGCTAGTCATTATCCCTTGTTCCTAGGATATAAGTTGAATCCTGATGAAACTATGTAATTATATAGACAAACCATCAACATAGTTATAATGAGATGTTTACCATACTATAGTTATTGATAACAATATGTTATTTTTATTTTCTATATGTGTAAAAATTCATAATAATATCTATAATAATATCTTTTAGATTATGTTGAAATAATTATTAAATACCTATAAATTTGCACAAAATATTATGGTTTTACATAAGAATTTTATTTATTTATTTATTTATTATGATGGTGTATTCAGTTGTCTTATGCTAGATATATGAATCCACTCTAGAATATTTCAGTTTTCGGAGAACTCCTTATTTTCATGTGTTATTAAAAATCATAACATTATTTTATTATACAGTAATAAATATGATTGTGTAATTGTAGAATGGAGAGAAAAAATTTGGATGAAATTCTATCTGTGCATCCAAAGAACACAAATATCTGATTCAGGGCTTTAAATTAATTCTATTCTTAAAATCTCATTGTGAGAAAGGGTGCTTTTGTTCAGGAATACGAAAGATATTTTCTACCTAAAAAAATAAAGGAACTCATGGAGGATGCTATCATGGAGGAGAACCCTGACCACTCTAGAATAGAAAAATACATAGGGATTAATTTCCTTGAATATTTTGAGGGCACAAATATGTTGAAAACAACACTTCTGGAACCCCCACCATTCATCAAGACACTGGATGGTGGGGGATTCATAGTGGAGGCGGAGTCTGAATCCCTACAACAGCACGTGAAAATATGTAAATTCCTTGTCATGGGGAACATATCCTATCTAAAATTTTACCATCCCTGGCCATTTCATTAACATTATACTCGTATTTTAAACTATTTGAATTTATCAGATTGGAAACTGATACAAAAATGAATTGGATGTTTTCACATACTGCTAAAGTCAGGTGATGATCATAACAATGTTTTGGAGACAGTAAACATTTATTTGAAGTAATGATTTCATATATTACATAATTAGGACTATCCCTTTAACCCACATATTTACCGGAACACGATGGTACTATTATGGGTAAAAAGTGATGGCCTCAATTGGGACTTTTCTGACCCTAAATAATTGAATAAATTTTTTTCATTCATAGAATATCCATTTTAAATTGACCAAGGGATTAAAATGTTGATTTCTATCTTTTTATGACAGTGATGGAGGATGTTAATTTGGATTCAATGTTTCCTAATAAAATTATATTCAATTCCAATGACAATAAAACTGAAATTAAAATCGATTATGAGAGAAATATCTCCTTTTATGAGATTTGTAAGATCATTGGGCATTCAATCTCTAATTTTAGTGTGTCTAGGAAACATGTTAACCATAAAAATAAAAAAGAATGGAAGGAAATAATGAAAAGTAAATGAGAAATGAACTCTAGGCTGGATATACCCAAAACCTCTAAAAAGAAGATTGAAATATAGGTTTAAAATAACATTTCGTGACCCACTTAGAGGGCAATTCTGGTATGTACTAGTATAAATTAGCTCAAGAGGAACACTCTATTACTATGAAATACGACCTTATAAAATAATTAAAAATATATATTATTGGATACTATTAAAAAAAAATTATATTTTTAGATGGTATAAGAAGGTACTTGAAAAATCTCTTAGAAAGTATCATGTACTACTGAAAACAAATTTAATGCGTCTAGTTGTAGGGTTGTAAGTTCAATGATCACCAATGGTAATACTATTGATTAGTCCACACCCTTGACTCCGGAAACTGCCCAGATGTAGGAAACATCTATATTGAATGAAATATTTACACCAGATATGGAAATTAATACCCTCTACCAAGTACAATGTTCCTATTATCAATACATGAATTGAATCAAATTTCAAGGATGATAACCCAACAAAACTTTTTGGAGAAGCTATCAGTGAGACAACACATCTGGCTCTAGTAACTGTCCAGTTGTCGCAAACCCCCACTCTTAATATCACAATTCTACTTGGTGTGGGGGATGATAAAATCATCAACACACCATTGGAAATTTTGTACGATAATGAGTAGGGAAATCCTACTATGAAAATTAATGATAAAATGGGATTGGATGTCATTCCAAAGAATCAAAAGGATGATTTTGTATAGATTTTTTTGCCCCTACAAATATATGAAATTCTATACAACAGAACAAGGACTCTGATACTTATGCGACAATTTCTATCAAGTATTATATATAATTTTCTGATTTTATTGATAAAATTTGTTTTTCTACAAATTTTGGAAACATATTTACCAAACAAAATATTTATCATGGGAATAATATTAACAATAATTAAGTGGATTAAAATCTTAATGGCACTTTTCAGGGTTCTCCCAAGGAAATTGCTATTGTAGGTTCTCCTAAAAACCTCCCTTCCACTAACAAAGGTAAGAAGGAACAAAATACAAGCCCTAAAAATATTCAACAAGTTAGAAGATCATTAATTTATAAGGGCATAAGGAAAAAAATTAGTTCTAAATCCGTATTTATGATTAAATAAAGATACCATTTTGTAACTATTTGGGAATTAAAAACTGTGGCACTCTTACCATTATAAAAAATAATGATTGGTACACATATTCCAATGTCTTTTGCTATCGCAGATCATAAAAATAATTTTCTGTCAATGTTCTCTCAATTTTTCTTGGATGATTATTATTTTACAGGTGCAACCAAAAATACATCCAATGTTGAATCACTCTGTATTTTTTCACAATCTTCTTCATAAAATGTTTTTATTTCTAATGTCTTACAAAAAATATTTACATTCTACTCTATTATTGATGGGACACATTTTTATATATTTTTTATACAAAAAAATAAATACCAATATAAGATGTATGTTTAGAATTACCTCACTTGGCTAGGTACTAATATTAAAACTCATTGGTTTTTTGATGGAGATTCCAATGATATAAACATCTCCAATGAGAAAATCGTTACATCTCATGATATTATTTCTACAAGTTAAATTAAAACCTCTTTTGTATATATGAATGTTATTGAAATTATTCTTATTAGTGTGAAATTTAATTTCTATAGAATGAATTATAATAGGGTGGTCAACAATTAGGTGGATAAGGCCTTCATAAATTTCCATTTTTTAGAAAAATGGTACATTATCTCCAGCACCCCTCTTCATAAGATGCAGTCTTACCATCATCTCTCTCACAAACCGTCCTCGGGGCCCGTTCCATGACTACCCCAAGCCCGCCTTCCATAGGCTAGGGGCTGGCGACTAGCACCAAAAGCGTAAATCCATATAACTGGGAAGGCATTGCCATTATAAAAGTAAACAAAACACTACAGAGTACAAGCGGAAGTAAAACACTAAGTACAAAGAGAAGTGATGAAAGGTAAATGGGCCAGAATACAAACCCAAATGAACGTACAACTACAACTAAAAACAGTACAACAGGAAAAGACAACAGCTAGATGAAAGGAAGCAGCTCATGGATCGTCCTCCTCGGATCCTACCTGAAGGGTAGGTACAGATGGCGCAGCTCCTGGATCGTCCACCAGGGATCCTACCTGAAGGGTAGGTACAGATAGCCACCACAACGCTCTCGCCCGTCAACCTCCTCCATGTGTCGTCTCGCCATAAAATCCACCTCCAGATACTGACTCATCGTGTAGTCCACCTCCAGTTACTGACCCATCGTGTAGTCCACCTCCGGGTACCGTCCAGTCCTCGAACACTCGGCCTCCATCAGCACTGCCCATCATCTGCAAAAAACACAATGAGGTGCGGGCATAGCCTGTGCAGTGGTGAGTATAACGATACACAATAGGGACCCCAAGACCCTCAATGTCACACTAAAACCAACAAGGATAACCACAAAAAAGATCTCAACAGATTACCTCTACTTAGGTATATGCCCATGCATATACCTAAGTTATCAATTAACCCATCTCAATCATGAAGAAAACACCAAGATCATGCAATCAATAGATAACCTCCACCTAGGTAAATGCCTATACATATACCTATGTTTCAAGTGACCCATCTCAATAAAGGGGTAAACACAGAGGTCAAAAGTCTCATCTCAAACTAGGATTTTTATTATCGAAACCAAAACTGCTGAAGAGCTCCATCTCTGGATTGTACAGTGGTCCTATCACGACTCCGAGGCACTCCTCACTAACCTAAGACTGCTGAGGTACATCTCCTATCGAGTACCGCGGGTCTGCGGCCTACTATCGGGCGCTCCGTCCACTGTGGGTCTATCGCCAAATACAGGGCGCTCCCCCTAATAGCCTACAAGGGTACTCCTCTTGTCGAGTATCGCGGGTCAGTGGCCAACTACTGGGCGCTCCGTCCGTCATGGGTCTGTCGCCAAATACCGGGCGCTCCGTCCACTGGGCTAGTCCACTGACTCGATGTCGAGTCGGTCAAGCAGTCGTCAGGTCTCAGCTGGCTACACGGTCTCAGTACTTCGTACGCTCGTCTCTGGGAGGGTCTTCTCTATGAGCTACAGTTCAATACTCCAAGTATCACTAAGTCCCACAAATATGTATCTCAAAGGACCGCCTTGTCATAGGGGTCTCAACGCAACAGTCGGCGCGTCAATCGGACGCCCGGTCTGTGAGTTACTAGCCTTTTCGTCCCCGGGGCCCGGTTGGTTTTGTGTGCGAACCAATCCGGCCGTAACTCAACTATACCCCGAAATATCATAGGGTATACTCATAGGGACCGTTTCTCAATGTGATCACTAATGCCGCTGACGGTTCGTCAAACGGACGTCTGGTCTGAAAGAAATCCACTTTTCCGTTCCAGGGGCCCGGTTGGATTTCGGGTACAATCCAACCCGGCCACTATCCAACATCAACCAAAACTCGGGTGAAGTATGAAAAAAGGTCCATCTCATCAAGAGGAAAACAACGAGATAGACGGCGCGTCAATCGGACGCCCGGTCTGTGAGTTATTGGCCTTTTCATTCCAGGGGCCCGGTTAGTTTCGTGAGCGAACCAACCTGACCACACTCCGACGACATCCAAACCTCGAGCGGAGTAATCCAAAAGATCTGTCTCACTAAGAGGAATCCAACAATGTCAACATCACGTCAATCGGATGTCCGGAGCTCATGTTACGAGCGTTTCCGCTTCGAGGCCCCGGTTTGTTTCGTATCCGAACCAACCCGGCCGAACCCAAAGTATTCTGAAACATTGAGTGCGATATACCGAAACGACCGTCCCGTACCAAGGATCGTTACGCAACTAATGGTGCATCGATCGGAGGTCTGTAGGCCATGATATGGGAAAAAAACCAAAGAGGGTCTGAAAACGGGAGGTCTGGGCCGGACCGACCCGGCCCGACCCCCCTGGCTTAGCCCGAATAGGGTTGACCCGACCCGGGTCCGAACCAGGTCGACCCGACCCAGGTCCGAACGGGGTCTACCCGACCTGGTTCCGAACCGGGTCTACCCGACCCGGGTCCGACCCGGCAGGGCCCGGCCCGACCGGCCGGCAGCGGCTCGGCCAGCGCGGCCGGGCGGAAGCCGCAGAGCGGGGGTGTGCGCGGCCCGCCCTCGCCGTTGATTGAGGCCGGCAACGAATCCGACGCTGCCAATCTTCTGGTGGCGTGCTCGGGTGACGTCGTCTCCTGGCGGCCAGACGGCTACGGCCGCCGCCCCCGGTCACCGGCGGTGCCGCGCCGGCGACCCGCGCCTCCGGGTGTTTCCGCGGGCCACCGGAGTTGCTCCGGTGGTCCGTTTTCAAAACAGGCTGGGCCGGTGTTCATATCGGGTCTTGAACATTACTGCGCAAGCTTCAAAAATACATTACGGCCCCGTTTGTCATCGCCCATCATTCCGCACGTCAATTAACAAAATGTACCATCTTTGTGGCATTCCGGCGCGCCGCGATGGTGCCGCGCCCCTTCGCCGCGGCCCGACTCCGGCCGCGGTTCTTTTGCGGTTCTTCGGCAAGGTGCGACGGCGCTGCGGAATTGGTTCAAAAAAATTTGAATGTGTGGCATGACGACGCCATTCATTTATTGCCGCTCAAACCCACGCGGTGCGACCACACTACGTTACATTCATTCGATCTGCAATAACAAGGAAAACAATAATGGAGGGGGCGGCTGTGTTTGTGCGGTCCGGCCTCCTCCCGTTAACTGATATCATGTGGTCCAAAAAGTCACTGATAAAAGACGGAAGAGAAATCACGTATAGAAAATACGTAAACCCCATACCTCATGCGAGCTTGAACAGAGGTTCGTCGAACGAGGATTCATCGCGGAGAGAGACGTCGCGGAAGAACCATCGTGGTAAAAGGCGTCGCGTAGTCGGTCTCCGAGGACTCGGCGTTCTTCGACGGAGTTCGATGCGTTCTTCGCGTTCTTCATGTTCTTTGACGAAGAAGATGAAGAACTCTAGATTTCCTCAGCTTTTCTCCCCAAACATTTCAAGAAACAAAGGTTCCAACCCCATAATAAAATAAGATTACCTCTTATTTTATTAACATAACAAATATTTGATTTTCAAAAGTTTAAAATTCAAATAACCATACTTAACTCACTTAATTAATAACATATATTATTAAACTTAAGTTGTCAAATATTAAATGTGAGTTGGGGGTTGTTAAAGAATGTGAAGAGTTATGGAAAGTTAGGGAAGGTGAAGGGATAGGGTTTGTGTGGGCCCCACCACCTTCATAACCTCCCTTGGGAAGTTGGGTAGTAACCCAACTTCCACCCAAAGCATAATCCACTTAGTTAAAATAAAAATTGTAGTTTAATATTTATTTCAACTTCCAAAAACTCCAACAACTTACCGCGTGTAAACACAACTTTGGAAGTGGCGTTCCTAATCAATTACCAGTGCTACGGTTCCATCAGTGCCCTCGTAATTTGATTCCGAGCACCGGTTCAAAAGATAATAATTCCCGCTCGTTCGTTCACTAAACGTACTCGAGATAAACTACGGTAATTGATTATGGGCACACCGGTCCTCGGAATCAGGTGACGTCAGAAACTGAGTTGTTGTAAAATTCCAAAGAAAATTAGAAAAAATAATCCTTGAATTTTACGGGCCTTTACATTACTCCCACCTCAGGGCTTTACGTCCTCGTAAAGCTTTAACACAAACTAGGGTCACAAAAGCGGTACAGAGCACGCATCTGAGCCTCCCGCTCTCATGTTCTCACCTGGAGGTTCCCGTACTGCCAGTGAAAGTGCACCCGAGCAGTCTTCCATCCTCATAGGATCCGCTCCTGTCGATCCTCGATTCCCACTAGAACCTCCGTGAATGTCACCCCATCGCCATGTCCATCTCACCATGGTCGATGATATGCGAAGGGTCGAACACGTATCTCCTCAGTTGAGATACTTGGAAGTCGTCGTGCACCTGGTGCAACTAAGGAGGATGCGTCAAGCGGTAAAGCACTTCGCCTACCCAGCTAAGGACCTATGAAGGTCTACTGAACCTCCGGTATAACTTGCCGCCTTGGCCACATCTTCGTAAACCTCGTCGAGGTGAAACCCGTATAAGGAAGTGATAGTCATCCTCGAACTCTAGATGCCTCCAAGTCCAGTCAGCATAAGGCTTCTATCGGCCCTGTGTTGTCCTCATCCGCTCTTGGATGACTTGGACCTTCTCTAGTCTCACAATTGCTGCTATGATTTCTTCTTTTCAGATAAGAGAAATCTGGTCTCATCCCCTGGATGAACCACACTCATTGCTTAATACAGTCAATCCTGACATGAATGATGCATTCTTTCCATGGATTACATCGTAAGGCCTCGACGTAACTACCAAGAGATCCAACTGTCACTCTCGCCTCCAAGGGTCGAGTCACACTGTCGGCATCAGTGTGTGGTCACTAGGTCTCCTCCAGTAGAAATCTCGAAAGTGAGGGTCATGTCAACAGTTTTAACCGGAACCACTCAGTATCAACCAAACAAAAGGACAGGAAAGAAAACATCACAAAAATAAGTTTCTTTTTATTATTGCAGCTCAGAGTACAAAGACACGAACCAACTACAAAAAAACTAGAATCAACATGATCAATAACCTCCAGGTCTGGAGCTAGTCCCGCTCCTGTCCATCTGCTTCCGGAGCTCGATGACCATAGGTCTCAGCTGCCTGAAGCTGAGCTCTCACATGTCCTCATATCCCCTGCGGTCGGGGTGGGCCTCCTAGTGGTGGGGGTGACAACACCTCGAAGCGTCGTCCACCTCCAGCTGCACGAACAGCTCCTCTTCTATGGCCACTTGCTCCTTGCAGTCTGCCCTGATCGAACCTCTGCCTCTGGCTGGGAGGTTCTTCATTTAAATGCTGGTCATCTGCATGGTGGGTCGGACAGTCACGTTCCATGTGACCAATTCCGCAGCAGGAGTAACACTGTCCACTCTCGGCACGTCTGGCTCTGACTCCACCCCAGTTTCCCCGCACAACTAAACCTGAGTCGTGCAGTCGGCCACCAGTAGGTCTGGTCCTCTTGGACCTCTACGTCATCTGTCTACTGCCTGCTGTAGAAGACTCTGCCGTAAGCCATCTAGCGGTGGGTCCTGCTGCTGGAGGATGCTCAGCAAGGAAACTCTCCACTAAGAGGGCTCTCTCCAACACCCATGTCTGCATCAGAATGCTGTGAGAAACAACTGAATCTCTAATCTCTCGCCTGATCCCATACTCGAAGTTTCGGGCCCTGAAGAATGGGTCCCAAACAATATTTGTGGAGTAGCGCGAGAGGTCTGTGAACCTCGCTGTATACTGATCCACTGTCATGCTGCTCTGCCGCAACTGAAGTAGCTCTTGTATACGCACTGCTCGAAGGGTGGCATGTACAAACTCTGCCCGAAATAGGCTCTCAAAATCTGCCCAAAGAAGTGTCGCCTCGTCATGCATCTGGAGCATCAGACTCCACCATCTGCCTGCTGCTGCCTGAAGAAGGCTAGCCGCAAGGATCACCATGAAGTCTACCGGCGTCCCCACTAGCCTGAAGACTCTCACCACAGCCTCTAGCCAATCCTCAGCCGCATGTGGGTCCATCTGTCCCCGGAACATGGGTGGCCTCTGGTGCTGGAACTCGTGCAGTGTGCTCAAGCGATGTGCACCCTCTACTGCTGAGGCTGGTGGCATCGGTGGTGTAACAACCCGAAATTTTGAATAAATCTTGTTTCCTAATTTTATGTGTTATTTTATTTTGTTTTTTAAACTCAACAAAAATGTTTCATTTGATAACATGAGTATAATTAAAATGAGACCGTTGGGTTTTGACTATAATATGACCATTGGTCAATATGACCATTGGAAACTAAACGTATTGATTTTTGTCTCTAAATATAAGTAAGATTGGTTAATTATTATAGAAAGAAGATTCGATGGCCTCACCCAGTAGTCTTGGACCGATCGAATCCCATCTAACAGAACTTGGGAAGGAGGTAGCAGCACTGGGCTTTGCTCTGGACCAAACCCAAACCAACCTTCATTGTGTGAAGCTAGATTGGAATCACCTTTGCGAGAAGTTTCAAACTGATAGAAATTACTACTCGTGCGATGTTAGCTGAGCCTCCCTCATATTCTCTCACCTTAGCACACCTTACACTTAGGTCCTATGCTGGTGTGATAAGGGGATATGTAAGGAGACCGTAACTGCCTTGTGTAATCCTTTGCTTTAAATAAAAATTGGGATTTCTTCTTATGATGAAGTTTATAAATTTTCAAATGACCAGATAAATATAGTATGCATATTTTTGATGAATTTTAGAAAAAGGATATTTTAAAAATGTTTATGTAAACCTTAAATAATTAAAAATGTATAATGATATTCAAAAAATGGTCTTCTACGATTATGCTCAGTATGAAATTTAGAGTTTAATAAGATCAACTTAATTTTTGGTGAATAGTAATTATGAATAGTGGTTTTATGATTAAGATGAGTAATGTGTCCAAATGTATTAGTAATCCCACTTAAAGAAAGAATTAATATAAACTAGGAACCTTGATTAAGTAATGTGATTCAATAAAATGGTTAAATAACGATTTCTTAAATTATTATTCAAGTATTAGTTTTTTCAAGTGAATAGTGTTTTTTAATTAAAAATTAAATTAAAAATATTTAAAAAATTATTTTTATAAAATGTATTTCATTTATGAACTCAGAGCACTGATATTATGTTATGGTAATTTTTGGGGTTTTTTCTGAAAAAATGAATTTTCAGTGAATAGAGTATTTATTTAAAAAATAAAATTAAAAATATATAGAAAATTATTTTTATAAAATGGAGTTCATTTTTGAAATCAGAGTATTGATATTTGGTTATGGTGAAATTTTGGGATATTTCTAAGAAAGTTGAATTTTCGATGAATAGTGAAAATACAGTTTTTAAGTTACGGGTGTTTAATGACATCCTTAAATGATGTATTAAGTATGTAATCAATATGGTCGACTTATGAATAGTAACATAAGGTATGAGGTGTCCCATGTGGCCAATACCATGGGAAAATACTATGGGAATGCCCATGGTATTTCCAAAACCACTAATGAGGTGTCCCTTGTCCATTAATGCCTTGTCCCCTCACTTTCCCTTTAAATACCAAGACATCCACTCATCCATTCGACTCCACACTCTTCCCCAACGAATTTCTGGTCTCATTACCTCCCATGGAGTCCTCCCAAGGTGCCCCTAAGCCCTCAAGGTCCCAACATTTGAGTTTTACGAGTTACGTTTTAAGGTAAGGGATCTGATCTCCCTCTTTCTTTTCAAGAAATCTCTTTTATGTAATTTCTTTTATGATAAATGTTATTATGTTAAAGGGTGTTCTTTTATAATCCTCTCACTTCCCATTTCATTTTAACATAATGAGAGTTCCCCTCTTACTCTCATTATTTCGTTTTATGAAGTTTTAAGTGGCGCCGTTAGGCTGCCGAAATTTTTGTAACAGATTCTTTCTCCCTTAACATTTTTCAAGATCTATTATCATGTAAAGTATTTCAATTTCTTTTTTATTATGTTGGGGTATGATATATAAATTAATCATACTGATATTTTATGATCATATGATGAGATACCCCATTTTATCTCTTCAATTCAGTATTTTGATTTTTTAAGTGATGTCGTTAGGCTGCCGAATTTTTAAGTGGTTCATTACCCTTCTCGTATTGAAGTTCTACTTTCATGTCAATTCTTTCAAGTTCCTTTTTGTTATGTTGGGGTATGATATCTATATCTATCATACTGGAATCATATGTTCATATGATGATAGACCCTATTTTATCTCATAAATTCATTTTTTGTTGAAGTTTAAGTGACGCCGTTAGGCTGCCAAATTTTTATGGGATTCTTTCACCCTTCTCTTTTTCAAAGTTCTACTTTGATGTCAAGTATTTAAAGTTCCTTTTTATTATGTTGGGGTATGATATCTATATCTATCATACTGGAATCTTATTTTCATATGATGAGAGACCCTATTTGATCTCATCAATTCATTTTTTCTTGAAGTTTAAGTGACGACGTTTGGCTGCTGAATTTTTAAGGGATTCTTTCACCCTTCTCCTTTTCAAAGATCTAATTCCATGTCAAGTCTTGCAAGTTCCTTTTTATTATGTTGGGGTATGATATCTATATCTACCATACTGATATTTTATGTTCATATGATGTGAGACCCTATTTTATCTCATTAATTCATTTTTGGTTGAAGTTTATGTAACGCTGTTAGGCTGCCGAATTTTCATAAGAGAAATATTATTTTTGTCTTTCTTTCATATTCTTCATTTCATATGGTATAATTTCAAATTTCATTACCATGTTCTTAAATCTCTTATATTCGGTCCCTCTACTGTTTTATGGGTCATTTATGAATGTTTGACCCATGTCCCATCTATTTTCAATGTTTTCTAAAAACCTTGTAACATAGCCGTTATGCTGCAGAATTTTCGTCTCAAAATGTCTCTCTATTTTTATAAAGATATTTTATTTTAGTAGGTGAATACTCAAAGATCTACCTTCTATATGGGTATTAACATATATACCAAGATATTCTATTTTAAATTCTGGGATTTACATACATGAAACCCGCTTTCCGTTTTTGTGGGTTTAAAGTGACATAAAGATCATGTCTTTAAAGCAGTTTTTAAAACGTTATGATTATGAAATGAAACCCATTTATTTTATGCTATATGGGTTATTTATGAAATTTTTTTATGATGATATATGTGGCTAACATGATAATAAAGTAAAATTTAAGTGTGCGCCCTGATAGCGCTCCAATGCATTGGGTAATGATGCAACCACTAGAGATTACAATTTTCACGATATCTTCGTGAATAACCTTGGGAATTTTCAAATAACACCTTAGGGATGGACCATGGTGATATGTTCATGATTGTCTATATTTAATGTTGCAGCCACATATTCATGTTAAGAAAAATGTTATTTTTATTATGATATTCCTCATGATTTCCTTCTCATGCCTTAATGTTCTTTCCATGACCTTATTGAAGTATCTCAAGTTCACATGTAAAATGATTCTCTTGTTTCCCTTATTGGGCCTCCTGCTCACCCATTCTTTTGATGTATGTCCCTAGGTTATGAGATGAAGTAATGAACCTAGGATGAACATGAGGAGAAGCCTTTCAAGTGTTTAAGAAGAATATTTTATGTTTTCATGTTTAAAGTTCTTGGTTTCCAAGACACTAAACCTTAAAGATCCTCGGTTTTGTAAAATATAATGAACGTTTATATGATAAAAAGGCGGGATGATATAGTTGGTATCAAAGGATTGTTTAGTTATTTATGGAAATTAGGATATTAAAACTCTAGGAAGAACCCTATATAAAAGTTTAAATATAGGAAATATTCCTTGTATTTTGATGAGTATTGAGTAAGGGGTTGCCAAGCAAATACATCCCTGTCTGGATACGAGCAGATAAAGGTGGCTCTAGAACAGATGTACATAGAGATAAAACTCGAAAACACCGCATTGAGCTAGACTCGAATGGGAACTGGTACACGAAATGGGGCCTTACTGCACTCTTGGTTACGACACTCCCGAGGGATATGCTTTGGTAAATTCATACGCTTAGTATGAACCATTGTTAAAGCAACAAAGATAAAATAAAATAAAGATTCACATTAGAATATATGATCATGGATAACCTATATCGGAACCTAGGGGATCACAAGTTAGGGTATACTTTTCTTTTATAAGTTATCCTTATATGATTTTAGTTCCTTTTCATGATTATTGGCTAAGTACTTAAGCCCCTAATTGTGCTTTCTCTTATTAGTTAATGGTGGGAAAAGGAAGAACATGTCCCAACAACCAATGTGATAGGAAATGCGACGATTGTTGTATTAATATGACAGGGATGATTAGGGGATTAAAATATGGTTATTATTTTGGAAGACATTCACTATTTTGGGGACACTATATGATCGAGGTAAATAGATTACTACAGTATTTACATTGAGGAGTAAGGATGAATTATATTATGAATAATCGATGAATTTAAGGTCGACTTATAGTAATTTAGGTTACTTATGGGAATGATTAACCTATATTGGGTAAAATATGTTTATGGTAGATACTTTTGTTATAAGATGTTAGGAGTGGTTGATGTTGTTTGGAGATGAAAAATGAAGTTTATTTTAGAAGACTATGTTATCAAATCCTTCATGTATTTGGGTTTCAATCTTAGTTTGGTTTATTTTTAGGAATTTTAAGGACCGTTATTTATGGAATGGACTATAATGAACTTTGGGTAGTACCATGGAACATTGAAGATTTAAAAGTAGTTTCCATTCCTATGGGATTATTTCTTTTTGAAGAGTTGTTTTACCTTACCCTTTCTGTTTTTGGGATAATGTTTAAAGATATAAGAAATAGATAGAAAATCTTTTGTGGATTATGTGATTATCTAGAAGATTATTCTTGTGTTTTTATGAGACCAAGTAGTTTTGAATGCTCATAGTATGGAGAAAAAGGATTAGTTTTGGGTAGAAACTTATAAAAAGGATGAAACTCTACATGAAGGTAGGTATATTTTCTTATGTTTTTGTTCTATGTAGTAAATGAATTCCTTAAAATTATGAAAAGGAACGTAAAAAAACGTTGTTGGTTTATGTTTCTTACTAGGCAATCAAAGACCGTTTACACACATCATAAGTTTGGGATTTTATTATGGTTAACTTTCTCCTAATCATGTTTTCTATCACTCCCCCCAGAACTTAACCCTTTGTTTTTTCTTCCATATCCATGTTTCCTCCATCGAATCCTATTATGGGTTAACTCGGGTGACCATTGTACTTCCCTTTCTTTCTTTTAAAGTAATAGTTTTACTGACTCCTTTTTCGATGTGGGAGTTTAAGTGAAATTTCAAAACCCAATTTTAAAAAATTTTAGGACGCAATTTCTTAAGGGGGAAGATTGTAACAACCCGAAATTTTGAATAAATCTTGTTTCCTAATTTCATGTGTTATTTTATTTTTTTTATACTCAACAAAAAAGTTTCATTTGATAACATGCGTATAATTAAAATGAGACCGTTGGGTTTTGACTATTATATGACCATTGGTCAATATGACCGTTGGAATCTAAACGTTTTGATTTTTTTCTCTAAATACAAGTAATATTTGTTAATTATTATAGAAAGAAGATTTGATGGCCTCACCCAATAGTCTTGGGCCAATCGAAGCCCATCTAACAGAACTTGGGAAGGAGGTAGCACCACAGGGCTTTGCTCTGGACCAAACCCAAGCCGAACTTCATCGTGTGAAGCTAGAACGGAATCGCCTTTGCGAGAAGTTCAAACTGATAGAAATTACTACTCGTGCGATTTTATCCGAGCCTCCCTCAGATTCTCTCACCTTAGCACAACTTACACTTAGGTCCTATGCTGGTGTGAGAAGGGGATATGTTTGGAGACCGTAACTGCCTTGTGTAATCCTTTGTTTTAAATAAAAATTGGGATTTCTTCTTATGATGAAGTTTATGAATTTTCAAATGACCAGATAAATATATTATTCATGTTTTTGATGAATTTTAGAAAAAGGATATTTTAAAAATGTTTATGTAAACCTTAAATAATTAAAAATGAGTAATGATATTCAAAAAATGGTCTTCTACAATTATGCTCAGTACGAAATTTAGAGTCTAATAAGGTCAACATAATTTGTGATAAATAGTAATTATGAATAGTGATTTTACGATTAGGATTAGTAATGTGTCCACATGGATTAGTAATCTCACTTAAAGAAAGTATTAATATATATTCTAGGCACCTTGATTAAGTAATGTGATTCAATAAAATGGTTAAATAACGATTTCATAAATTATTATTCAAGTATTTGTTTTTTCGAATGAATAGTGTTTTTAATTAAAAGTTAAATTAAAAATATTTATAAAATTATTTTTATAAAATGCATTTCAATTTTGAACTCAGAGAACCGATATTATGTTATGGTAATTTTTGGGGTTTTTTCTGAAAAAAATGAATTTTTGGTGAATAGTGTATTTATTTAAAAAAATAAATTAAAAATATTTAGAAAATTATTTTTATAAAATGGAGTTCATTTTTGAAATCAGAGTATTGATATTTGGTTAAGGTTAAATTTTGGGATATTTCTAAGAAAGTTTAATTTTTGATGAATAGTGAAAATACAGTTTTTAAGTTACGGGTGTTTAATGACATCATTAAATGGTGTATTAAGTATTTAATCAATATGGTCGACTTATGAATAGTAAGATAAGGTATGAGGTGTCCCAATTGGCCAATAAGATGGGAAAATACCATGGGGAAGCCCATGGTTTTGCCAAAACCACTAATGTGGTGTCCCTTGGCCATTAATGACTTGTCCCCTCACATTCCCTATAAATTCCAAGCCATCCTCTCCTCCATTCGACTCCCCACATTTCCCCAACGACGTTCTGGTCTCATTACCTCCCAAGGAGTCCTCCCAAGGTTCCCCCAAGCCCTCAAGGTCCCAACCTTTGAGTTTTAAGAGTTACGTTTTAAGGTAAGGGATCTGATCTCTCTCTTTCTTTTCAAGAAATCTCTTTTATGTAATTTCATTTATGCTCCATGTTCTTATTTTAAAGGGTGTTATTTTATACTCCACTTACTGGAATTTTAATTTTCACATAATGAGAGATCCCCTCTTACTCTCATTATTTCGTTTTATGAAGTTTTAAGTGGCGTCGTTAGGCTGCTGAAATTTTTGTATGGTATTCTTTCTCCCTCCTCATTTTTCAAGATCTATTATCATGTAAAGTATTTCATGTTCATTTTTAATATGTTGGGGTATGATCTCATAATTTATCATACATATATTTTATGATCATATGATGAGATACCCCATTTTATCTCTTCAATTCAGTATTTTGAAGTTTTATGTGGCGCCGTTAGGCTGCCAAATTTTTAAGTGGTTCTTCACCCTTCGCGTTTTTAAGTTCTACTTTCATGTAAATTCATTAAAGTTACTTTTTGTTATGTTAGGGTATGATATCTATATTTATAATAATGTAATATTATGTTAATATGATGAGAGACCCTATTTGATCTCATCAATTCATTTTTTGTTGAAGTTTAAGTGACGTCGTTAGGCTGCAAAATTTTTAAGGGATTCATTCACCATTCTCTTTTTCAAAGTTCTACTTTCATGTCAAGTATTTCAAGTTACTTTTTATTATGTTGGGTTATGATCTCTATATCTATCATACTTTACTCTTATTTTCATATGATGAGAGACCCTATTTGATATCATCAATTCATTTTTTTTGAAGTTTAAGTGACGAAGTTAGGCTGCTGAATTTTTAAGGGATTCTTTTACCCTTCTCCTTTTCAAAGTTATAATTCCATATCAAGTCTTTAATGTTACTTTTTATTATGTTGGTGTATGATCTCTATATCTATCATAATTAACTTTTATGTTCATATGAGGAGAGACCCTATTTGATTTCATCAATTCATTTTTGGTTGAAGTTTATGTAACGTTGTCAGGCTGCCGAATTTTGATTAGAGAAATCTTATTTTTGTCTTCCATTCATATTCTTCATTTCGCATGGTATATTTTAAAATTTCATTACCATGTTCGTAAATATCTTATATTCGGTCCCTCTATTGTTTTATGGGTCATTTATGAATGTTTGACCCATGTCCCATCTCTTTTCAATCTTTTCTAAAAACCTTGTAACATAGCCGTTATACTGCAGAATTTTCGTCTCAAAATGTCTCTCCCTTTTTCTAAATATATTTTATTTTATTAAGTGAATACTCAATGATCTACCTTCTATATGGTTATTCACATATATACCAATATATTCTATTTTAAATTCTGGGATTTACATACATGAAACCCACTTTCCCTTTTCGTGGGTTTAAAGTGACGTAAAGATCATGTCTTTAAAGCAGTTTTAAAACGTTATGATTATGAAATGAAACCCATTTATTTTATGCTATATGGGTCATTTATGAAATGTTTTATGATGATATATGTGGCTCACATGATAATAAATTCAAATTTATGGGTGCATACTGATAGCGCTCCAATGCATTGGGTAATGATGTAACCACTAGAGATTACAATTTTCACGATATCTTGGTGAATAACCTTGGGAATTTTCAAATGACACCTTGGGGATGGACCTTGGTGATATGTTCATGATTGTCTATATTAAATGTTTCAGCCACATCTTCATGTTATGAAAAATGTTATTTTTATTATGATATGCTTCATGATTTCTTTCTCATGCCTTAATGTTCTTTTAATGACCTTATTGAAGTATCTCAAGTTCACATGTAAAATGATTCTCTTGTTTCCCTTACTGGGCCTTCTGCTCACCCTTTCTTTTGATGTATGTCCCCAAGTTATGAGATGTAGTAATGAACCTAGGATGAACATGAGAATAAGCCTTTCAAGTGTTTAAGAAGAATCTTTTCTGTTTTCATGTTTAAAGTTCCTGGTTTCCAAGACACTAAACCTTAAAGATCCTCGGTTTTGTGAAATGTAATGAAAGTTTATGTGATAAAAAGGCGGGATGCTATAGGTGGCCCAACGGGTAGGCGTACCGCTGGTGCCTCAACTGGAATATATCCCTGTACTGAGGCCACGTCGCTCGGTTGGCTGTCAGTACGAACAAATCTCCAGGCTCTAGCTGGTCGTCCGCGGGGAAGAATCCTGAAAGAAACAAACATGACACGGTCAAAAGACTTATACCTAGTGAGCTGACCTGGTTTGAGCTACCATTTAAAAACTTCTGGAAACACACACGCAGTCAATGTTTTTGTGCACAATGTCAGAAATCAGTTGTCAGGGTCCTGGTGTAAGGATACGTCGGCCGCCCACACCAACACTGGACTCCCTGAATGGAAGACCACATTCGGTACCCTTAACACCATTGCTTCACAGAAAGAAAATATCAGAGTTATAAGTTCTGCGGTAGAACCGACTCCTCTGATACCAATTTTTCATGATCCATCCTCAGGGCCCGTGCCATGACTACCCCAATCCCGCCTTCCATTGGCTAGGGGATGGCGACAAGCACCAAAGGCGTAAATCCTGATAACTGTGAAGGCATTGCTTTTATAAAAGTAAACAAAACACTATAGAGTACAAGCGGAAGTAAAACACTATGTACAAAGAGAAGTGCTGAAAGGTAAATGGGCAAGAATACAAACCAAAATGAAAGTAAAACTACAACTGAACAAAGTACAACAGGAAAATAAAACAGCTGGAAGAAAGGAAGCAGCTCTTGGTTCGTCCTCCTCAGATCCAACCTGAAGGGTAGGTACAGATGGCGCAACTCCTGGATCGTCCACCACAGATCCTACCCGAAGGGTAGGTACAGATAGCCTCCACAATGCTCTCACCCGTCAACCTCCTCCGTGTGTTGTCTCTCCGTGAAGTCCACCTCCAGATACTGACTCGTCGTGTAGTCCACCTCCGGGTACTGACGCGTCGTGTAGTCCACCTCTGGGTACCGTCCAGTCCTTGAACACTCGGCCTCCGTCCGCACTGCCTGTCATCTGCAACCAGCACAACGACGTGCGGGCATAGCCCGTACAGGGGTGAGTATAACAATACTCAGTGGGGACCCCGAGACCCTCATGGTCTCACTAAAACCAACAAGGATAACCACGAAGAAGATCTCAACAGATAACCTCTACTTAGGTATATGCCCATGCATATACCTAATTTATCAAGTAACCCATATCAATCATGAGGAAAACACCAAGATCATGAAATCAACGGATAACCACCACCTAGGTATATGACCATACATATACCTATGTTATCTAGTGACCCATCACAATCAAGGGGTAAACACAAAGGTCAAAAGTCTCAGCTCAAACTTGGATTGTCATTACCAAAACCGAAACTACTGAAGAGCTCCATCTCTGGAGTGTACAATGGTCCTGTCATGACTCTGAGATACTGCTCACTAACCTAAGACTGCTGAGGTACTTCTTCTATCGTGTACCGCGGGTCTGCGGCCTACTACTAGGCACACAGTCCACTATGGGTCTGTCGCCAAATACCGGGCGCTCCCCCTAATATCCTACAGAGGTAATCCTCCTATCGAGTACAGCGGGTCTGCGGCCAACTACCGGGCACTCCATCCATCGTGGGTATGTCGCCAAATACTGGGCGCTCCGTCCACTGGGCTAGTCGACTCACTCCAAGTCGAGTCGGTCAAGCAGTCGTCTAGTCTCCGCCAGCTACACAGTCTTCGTACTCTATACGCTCGTCTCCGGGAGGGTCCGCTCCATGAGCTACAGGTCGATACTCCAAGTATCACAAAGTCCCACGAATAATTATCTCAAAGGACCGCCTCGTCATAGGGGTCTCAACGCAACAGTCGGTGCGTCAATCGGACGAACGATCTGTGTGTTACTAGCCTTTTTTTCCCTGGGGCCCGGTTGGTTTCGTGTGTGAACCAATCCGGCCATAACTCAACTATACCCTGAAATCTCATATGGTATACTCATATGGACCGTTTCTCAACATGATCACCAACGCCACTGACAGTTCGTCAAACGGACGTCTGGTCTGAAAGATATCAGCTTTTCCGTTCCAGGGGCCCGTTTGGATTTCGGGTACACTCCAACCCGGCCACTATCCAACAGCAACCAAAAATCGGTCGAAGTATGCCAAAAGTTCCGTCTCATAAAGAGGAAAACAACGAGATAGACGGAGCGTCAATTGGACGCCCGGTCTGTGAGTTATTGGATTTTTCGTTCCAGGTGTCCGGTTGGTTTCGTGAGCGAACCAACCCCAACGTAGTCCGACGACATCCAAACCTCGAGCGGAGTAAGCCAAAAATATTTGTCTCACTAAGAGGAATCCAACAAAGTCGATGACACGTCAATCAGACGTCCGGAGCTCAAGTTACGAGCGTTTCCGCTATGAGGGCCCGGTTGGTTTCATAACCGAACCAACCCAGCTGAACCCAAAGTATTCCGAAACCTTGAGTGCGATATACCGAAACGACCGTCTCATTCCAAAGATCGTTGCGAAACTTACGGCGCCTTGATCGAATTTCCTTAGCCCAGGATATGGGAAAAAAACCAAAGAGAGTCTGAAAACGGGGGGTCTGGGCCCGGACCGACCCGGGTCCGACCCGGGTCGGCCAGTGCGGACGAGGGGAAGCCGCGGATCGGGGGTGTGCACGGCCCGCCCTCGCCGTTGATTGAGGCCGGCGGCGGATCCACCGCCGCCCCCGGTCGCCGGCGGTGCCGCGCCTACGGGTGTTTCTGCGGGCCACCGGAGTTGCTACGGTGGTCCGTTTTCAGAACTGTCTGAGCCGGTGTTCATCTCGGGTCTCGAACATTACTGCACAAGCTTCAAAAATACATTGCGGACCCGTTTGTATTCGCCTGTCATTCCGCACGTCAATTAACAAAACGTACCATCTTTGTGGTTTTCCGGCGCGCCGCGATGGCGCCGCGCCCCTTCGCCGTGGCCCGACTCCGGGCGCGGTTCTTTTCTGGTTCTTCGGCAAGGCGTGATGGCGCCGCAGAATTGGTTCAAAAAAATTCTGAATGTGCAGCGTAACGACTTCATGGATTTCTTGCCGCTCAAACCCATGCGGTGCGACGGGACCGCGTTACTTTCATTTGATCCGCAATAACAAGGAAAAAAATAAGGGAGGGGGCGGCCGTGTTTGTGCGGTCCGACCTCCTCCCGTTAACTGAAATCATGCAGTCCAAAAAGACGCGGATAAAAGATTGAAGAGAAATCACGTATAGAAAACACGTAAACCCCCTACCTCGTAAGAGCTTGAAAAGAGGTTCGTTGAAAGTGGATTCGTCACGAAAAGAGACGTCGCGGAAGAACCGTCATGGTAAAAGGCGTCACGTAGTCGGTCTCCGAGGACTCGGCGTTCTTCGACGGAGTTCGATGTGTTCTTATCGTTTTTTGTGTTCTTCGACGAAGAAGATTAAGAACTCTATATTTCCTCATATTTTCTCCCCAAACCATTCAAGCAACAAAGGTTCCAACCCCAAAATAAAATAAGCTTACCTCTTATTTTATTAACATAACAAATATTTGAATTTCAAGAGTTTAAAATTCAAATAACCACACTTAACTCACTTAATTAATAACATAAGTTATTAAACATAAGTTGTAAAATATGAAATGTGAGTAGAGGGGGGTTAAAGAATGTGAAGTGTTATGGAAGGTTAGGGAAGGTGAAGGGGTAGGGTTTGTGTGGGCCCCACCACCTTCATAACCTGCCTTTGGAAGTTGGGTAGTAACCCAACTTCCACCCAAAGCCTAATACACTTAGTTAAAATAAAAATTGTAGTTTAATTTTTAATTCAACTTCCACAAATTCCAACAACATACCGCGTGTAAACGCAACTTCGGAAGTGGAGTTCCAAAGCAATTACCGGCGCTACGGTTCAATCGGTGCCCTCATAATTCGATTCCGAGGACCGGTTCAAAAGATAGGAATTCCTGCTCGTTCATTCACTGAACGTACCCGAGCTAAACTTCGGAAATTGATTCCGGGCACACCGGGCCTCGGAATCAGGTTCCGTCAGAAACTGTGTTCTTGTAAAATTCCAAAAAAAAAATTAGAAAAAAATTTCCTTTAATTTTACAGGTCTTAACAATCCCATTCAATTCAATATCTCCATAAATAACACAAAACACTCACTAACTTTTAGGATCAATAATAATTGGTTTTCTAATGATGATTTCTATACTATCGTTCAAAATTGATGGTATTAAATTTCATTCCACGATAATATATTTTATTATTCTATCAAGCTAAAAAACCTAAAATATGCTCTCAAAGTAGGGAACAACTCCATATCCAAACAAATTAACAATGGAATCCTTCTTCTTGAGGATTAACTCAATAAATATCAAAAAACAACCCTAAATCTGATTTAAACGTAGATATGAATCAAGAAATAAACATTCTGGTAAAACATAACTCCCTTCTCACCATTAAACAAAATAATAAGAGACATGCTTTCAAATTTATATGGTTATAAAATGGTGAATGAAATATGATTTTATACCCCTCTCTTGAAATATTTGTGAATTTTTATGAACCACTATCTTTTTCAAAAGATGGGAACACTTTAATAGAAAATGTAGTTGATATTTCCAATAATATTGAATTTTATTTTGATTACATATTAAAGGGCCCTAACAAAAACAAAGACTACTCACCAGAAATCATTTAGATGTTGTTTAATTATGAGGATAACACATTACTCATAATCATTCCACTTTATCAGGAAATCAAAGATAATGTTTTTAGTTTTAATCCTAATAGTGCTCTGGGTACTGATGGTTTTAATAAAATGGTAATTTATCATTATTGAGATGTTGTTCAATTTTATGTCATAAAACTAGTAAATACCTTCATATCCAATGGTGTTCTTCCTAATATTATTAATTCTCAATTCCATTCCTTGATTCCCAAAATCACTGTTTATATAATAATAACTAAAATCCTTGGTATGGTATTAAAACAATCATGCACAAAATTTTCTCCTCAAACCAATTTGGGATTATAAGGGTGATCCATACAATATTACTTTTTTCCATACCTCTAAATTTATCAAAATATTAAATAATTCTAATAGAGGAGGTAACATTTCCCTTAAACATTACATTAGAAAAGCTTTTGATACCATGGAATTAATAATTCTATTCACGGTTCTTTAGGGTTTTGAATTTAATGAATCCTTTATTACGACAATAAAAACCATATTTAACTTTGCCTTAATTTCCATTCATGTCAATGTCTCTCTAAAGGTCTCTTTAAAATGCAATAATGTTGTTAGGAAAGGAGACCCACTATCTACCAGTCTTTTCAATATTGTGGAAGACTATATTAGTCGTCTACTCACCCATTTTCTAGATCAGAATAAACTCAATCCCATTCATGTTTCTAAGAATGTGAATGCCCCCACTTATTGGTTATATTATGATGATGTCATCCATAATCTTCAATGTTAAAAAAGAATAATTTGAAACCTCAAAAATACTCTCTCTCAATATGAAGATGTTTTGTTCAACCCATTAACTGGGACAAATAATTTATCTGCATTGTTAAAAACATTATTACTATTACGATATGTAACATTATCAGTGATATATAACTAAAATAAGGATCATTTCCTATTACTTATCAAGGAATTCAAATTTTTTGGGGCAGACACAAATCCTAATAATTTTCTACAATTTTTGATCATGTATTTACTAATTTCTCATCCTAGGAAGGTAAATCTCACTCTATTGAAGGTAGAATATACCCGGTCAAATATAATATTATTTATAGGATGGTTTACTCCATGATGGCCTATAAATGTCCTAATGTTATTCTATAAAAATAAAATTTTCTATCAAAAATTTTATTTGGTATGAACTATGGGAAGAAAAATTATGTCCATCCCCTGGTCTATAGGTTTCAAAACTATTGAAAATGGTTTTATTGGCATTAAAAATTGTATGTACATTAATGAGTCCCTTCAATCCAGAACCAAATGGAACATTCTCCATCACAATTTAGATTATATTTCTTTTCTAAAAAATAGATTTCTTGGAAAATATAAGGATGAAAATTTGAACATTTTTAGCTCATCTATCTAGGTATCCAGAAAGCAATCTATCTACACTATTATAAGTAAATCTAAAAGGATACTTTCCTAGATTTCCATCATTAAATTCTAGATAGAAAACTATTCTGACATGCCCTCAATTTCTCTGATTCTTTCTGTATCTTATATTTATAAAACCAACTAATATATTATAAAAAACTACTCACAAAAACTACTGATTTCTTAATTTGGGAGCCCCTCACGATGGCTTGAATAACTCAAAAAAATTACAATTATTATTTTTTTAATTCTGAATGTCGTCATGGTTGGACAAATTTT
Source organism: Viscum album (assembly GCA_963277665.1). Classification (NCBI taxonomy): domain Eukaryota; kingdom Viridiplantae; phylum Streptophyta; class Magnoliopsida; order Santalales; family Viscaceae; genus Viscum; species Viscum album. The sequence goes on from OY728134.1 coordinate 287,480,978, forward strand.
TTTTAAAAAACCTGGAAAAATCCATCATTATTCACTCTTATTTGGAGAATTTCTCATAACTTATTTCCCTTAGATAGGTTCCTTCAATCATTAGGTATTCAGCTCTTATCAAAATGTGTACTCTTCAACCGACATAAAGAAGTTGGTAATAATATTTTTTATTCTTTTTCAACTAGTTCTTCTCTTTGTAACATAATTTTTTACATATTTGACTCTAGGATGTTGATTCTTGACTCTGTACATTCTCAAATGATGAGATTTGTGGAAATGGAATATTCACACAAAATTAATAAAATTTTCATTACTGATGTTGCTGAGATCCATCACGTGATCCGGTAAGATGGAAATTCTATTACTCACAAATATTATTCATTTATCCATAATAGAGGTCAGATGAGGATCCATATTTCCATTCATTAAGATATAATGATACAAAAGGTACACTGTGATAATATTGTTCATGACATTGGAATTATGAGTTGTCTTAGGATGATGGGACTTTTTTCCAAACTCATCATCATTTTGAAGGGTTACAAAAATTACCATTTGCTAGATATATAAATGTAAACATGGATGATTCCTACAAAGGAGTCCTGAGACCTGCATGTTGTGGATCTATCTTTGGGAGCCACCATGGTCAGATCCATGGATGTTTTCATGGTAGCAGCAACATTTCCTCTTCTCTAGAGGCCTAAATGATGAGTTTGATACATTCTATTAACTTCTCAAAGCTCTTTGGTTGGAACAATCTCTGGAGTGAAAGTGATTTGAATTCCATTGTGCAGTCAATTTGGAATGATGTGACACATCTAGCGTTACTGATTACTACCTGTTGGATGTATATCTCCTATTCTCTTCTTGACATCAATTACATCATCACTCATTTTATTCATGAATCAAATTAGGTTGAAGATGTTGTAGAAAACATATGAGTCAACCATGGAATTACATGGCTTGATGATCTTCTAGTTGTCCTTCCCCCTCTTTATGATAATGATTGTAATATGATTCTGTATTTTAGACATTTGTCTTCACATTATTTTATTATTATTAATCTTATTTCTTTTCTCCATGTCATCATTATTTAATAAACACTAATGATTATGAATACATTTCTACTATAAATTGTTTTATAGATTATATGGATTAAATACACATTACATTACAGTAGATATCAATTTTTACATGTACCTATAAACTATTATAATACAAGTATTACAACCATTTCCAAAATTCCAATAACTCAATCAAAGATAAAACATATTAATATATGGAATCACTTTTTGAGAGATCATTTTAATTTGGGATATATTACTCTTACTGTTAGCGGTACTTAAAAAAAGCATTATAATATATATATGATTCATTGAATATAGGGAGATTTAATTGTATAGTTATTATTTTGGAATGATAAAATTTATATAAATCTCATGAATTAGTTACATATTTTATGTTTTTATAAATTATATTTAAAAGTATTAACAGTTATCATTGATGTTAAAAAAAATTCTTAGATTAAAAGTTTAGATATGGTATGGTGAGTTTTTTCTCATGTTGTTTGTTGTGTAACCATGACCAGTTAGTCAAGAGGCCATAATAGATACTGTGAACATTACTAAAATTGTCACAAAACATACCATATTCAATTTATTAATATTTTAGTATACCTTTCATGAATCAGTATTAATAGAATATCTTTTCCTAAAATATGGAGAATCCATGGTAAATATACATTCTGTGCATATTTTTAAATAGACAATTTTTTACTCTTATTTAGTGGAGTTTTTCTTTAATATATTATTTTTATATCCCTATATAAATGAATCAATTTTTAAATTTTATTCCAAATGGATACATATATATCCTAAAAATATTAGTTTCTTTTTGAATCCATAATTCCTCTCAAAACTCCCATTTTGAAAACATTGTCTCTCTATTAAAACCTAATGAATTTCTAAACCATATCATTGTGTGTGTATTTAGAGGTTGATGTGATTTATCAATATTTTACATACTACAAAAGAATATCATTTTAATATATAAAATAAATAAAAATGTAGTAAAATTGTTGTTTTTAATACATGAAACCTTCCATTGGTATATCATCTACTGTCTATTAAAAATGAATTGGAATCTTATCAGATTCAATCTATCAGATATATTTTGTATAAATATATTCTAAAATAGGGATATGTTGAAGGATTTATGGATAATAGTAAACTATTCTGTTTGATGCGAGAGATAAAATTCTAGGACCATATAGATTTTATCCCTATATATAAACAAGACAAAATAGAGAAAATTATTTATGTGTTTGTTTTTTTAGGTTTCTTCAAAACATGGAATTATTTTTATAGTAACACATATGGGTGTAAATTAAGATTGTTAGAGTTATTATTCTATAATTCATTCCCAATATGAATTTCCAATATCACTAGAAGAACTGAATACGGATATTACATATTGAAGTAAAACTGTAGTAGAGAATAGTATTGAATGTGGGATACAAGAAAAGTTCTTTATCTGTTTAACATAACATTTGAAAGAGTACATTACGTTATTGAGGAATAATGATATCTCATATCTATTGTTGACGTGGAGTGGATTTCTATTTCATTTATCAAGGTAGTTGATGTTGCATTTAACATTTTATGTAATCCATCTTCTATATTCAGTTCTCATTCATATCAAATATAAATACTAGACACTTAATATTATAATGGAATAGTACCTCAAGGGGAGTTACACAAATATTTATGAAATTTTTTACAACTAATACAAGATATTTTGTAATATAAATGTTAATTGGAATGCATGGAAAACATGATGGATGGTAGAATTAGAGATGCTATATGAGAATTTTGATCTTATCGGGTCCCTAGTAGGAAAATGGGTATTGCATATCTATTTATTGAAAAAAATTAGAAAAATGTGTATTATTTTCATGATGAAGATGATATTTCTATAATTTTTAAAGGATATTAATCATAGTGAAAATAGATTTTTATAAGGTTATTTGTGAAAATATTATGGATGGACATTTTGATGAAATGGGATCATCTACAATGATACCATTGGGAAAATAAAACACTCCTATACACATACAATCATATGAGGAAGAGTTATAAAATTAATATATTATTGAATATATATTTTATGTTGGTGTTTTAGAATGTAAACCATAGTAGGATAACTCAATTGTGTCTTAATAGGATGATGATAGTTCAGATATGTCTCTAGTGAATAGAAGAATTGTTAGACCAAGTACACCATATATACTTTTTAAGGGAAATAAATCCCCATTGTTAGTTTTTTGTACTATAGACTACTATGATACTAATATATATAGTGATTATTGGGTCATTAGACCTCATTTTGGGGTACTATAGATCTAATATATTCACAGTGTATGTAAATGTTCATTTAAACATATTTCCTTCAAATTGATAAAGAACATGAATATTCTATAGAGGTATGTTCTGTTGGACCTGTGTATGTAGATTTTTTAGAATATATATATATTAGACCTGCATCTTATATTCCATATTCTTCTATACCTATTTTAACCTCTTCAATTTCCTTGATAATCCTATTTGACAAAATTCAATTTGAATATGTTAAAATCAGATCTAATGGGTGTGTCAAAATAAATCATTATTAGCCTTGGGAAATCAATTGAACCAATCATAAAATATGATATTTCGTGGATATTAAAACTATACATTTTACATTAATATCATATAGTATCTATCACAATTTTTCTAGTGAAAAATTATATTAATATTTTGAGAAAACAAGTTTCTCGTCAACAAGAATGTCTTTTAGATATGATGTTAATGTTAAGCTAAATATTTATAAATTTAGTTATTTAGTATTTTATATCTATAACTCCACATCTATCTACTGATTTCTCTTCTACTGTTGATTAATATTGAATTATAAAGCTTCTTCGGTATGATTTTATAATTTTTTTATTAGTGGGTTTATAAAATAAGAGAAATGGGGTTTGATCGTTTACAAACCTATTCTACAAAAAAATTAATAGTTATAAAAGAAATAAAATAGTGTTTATATATGTATAGTCTATTAAAAAATACTTTAAAATTTATCATAGTATAATCATAACCATGTTAGAACTAAAATCTATGTTTGACTTGTTTACTGGAACATTAACTAAACACTACCTACATAACAATCCATGAAAGTCCTGTATTACCAATTAACAGAACCCCTCATACTAAAAACCCATTAATTAACCCTTTTCGATTTTATACTCTACATATAGAGTAATACCTTAGAATAATTTCCAAGTGTTTTATAATCCAATACATTTCTACATATTTTTCAGCACAGCTGACATAACCTACCCCTATAACCTTGGTATCTACCTCAAAAAGAAAATGACTCTGTCCTTCGTGATGAGATTACACTACTGGAAAACTAACCTATACCAACGGTTTGGAGAACCGTGGCGAAGTAAGCTGTTGGGATAGGTCTATACCAACAGTTTTCCCAAAACCGTTGGTATAGACCTATCCCAATAGTTTTGAAAACCGTTGGCATAGGTAATATGAAAATCTATTCCAACGGTTATAAAACCATTGGTATATGTATTTCAAAAAAAATACATTCGGTGTGATTTGATCCCTGAACCCTTCGTTTATAATAGAACGACTTAACCACTAACCTAATATGACTTTTTTGAACATAATTTCATAAATATATATATATATTATAATAATTATTTAAAATTTAGATTTATATAATGTTCTCGGCCAGTAGACCTGGAAAAAAATCGAAGAACCTATCCCAATGGTTCGCAAAACCATTGGGATAGGTGCATATTTTTTTCCGGGTGTATGCTGGATTTTGGGACACCCTTTCCCTACGGTTTTGGATAACCATTGGGAAAGGGTTGGGTCTTTCCCAACGGTTCTCCAAAACCATTGGGAAAGGGGTGTTTTGAGCTCCCTTTCCCAACAATATGGGGGAACCGTTGGGAAAGACCCACCCCTTTCCCAACGGTTCTCCAAAACCATTGGGAAAGGGGTGTTTTGAGCTCCCGTTCCCAACGGTTTGGGGGAACCGTTGGGAAAGACCCACCCCTTTCCCAACGGTTCTCCAAAACCGTTGGGAAAGGGTGCCTATACCAACGGTTTTTACAAACCGTTGGTATAGAAGTGTTGGGAATGATCTGATTTCCAGTAGTGTTAGATATGTGATAGTTTTATATTCTAATTACTATTCTTGATGGTGAGGATCCTTCTAATATTTCAATAATCCATTGAGATACTAATGGAATACACGTATTTCATTCATTTTGACTTAGTCAATTTCATTTTTATTTGAAATATCTTTAATATATTTTTATTATAGTTTAATTTATTTATGGTATGGTATTTAATAATAAATAAGTAGTATAAATTATAAAATTGATTTAATATCTTAATGTATATATGTTTTAATTGAGTATTACATGATCTATTGGGAGAGAATATTTCTGTATTCAGCTAAATTCATTTCATATGTAATGATTTATGATGATCAGATATGGTAATACAATTTTATTTGTCAAGACCCTATATTTTTTAATACAAAATCATGGTTATTATTTTTATAATGATTTTCCATTTTTTATTTTCATCAATTGATTTTATTTAAAAAATATATATAATTGAATACTTCATGATGTTAGCAAGATAGCATACCACATATGTAATAAACATACCATTTGAGGAAGATATACTGATCATGAATGTTATTTGACCACGTTGTTGGGATTGAATGATGAAATCCATGTGACCGCATATACCATCCAAAGATTATGTGTGAAATGAGTTAATTCTGTCTACTATATTATATGATAATGATTTGATGTACATGTGAAAACATGTTTACAGAACCTACCATTCATTGAAACATGTATTATTCAACCTACCATGTAAACAACCATGTTTCCGTGAAACTTATAAATATAATTTCATTAATACTTTAATTGTTCTTGAATCATTAGTTCATTTACTTTGACAACAATTTTAGTGAACTTGTGAATAAAATTACATTGAATAAGAATTAATTATTATTAATTTTTATATAATGACTTGTTGATTTTATGTAAAGAAGCTACCATGAGATGTAATAAAGCCACCATACGATGTAATAAAGAAAATAAAATATGAAATAGTCAAACTGCATGATGAAATCAATTGACTATATGTGGAAGTGAAGTGACCAGTTGTTAAAAACAATTAGCCACAAGTGAAAGTGGATTTACCATGGAATGTATCTATGCTATGTAACTGTGTAAAGTACCTAGGATCTATAGTAATTGTACTTTTTATGATGACCAAGTGACCTTGTCTGTATTATGCTATGAGGTTTTATAAAATCCTGAGTGGTAATATTTGTATCATGAGTGTTGTATTTAATTTATTTATCTTTAATGTGAATTTCCTCCAATAAATACTATGAGTTATAAGAAGAACCACATTTTGAAAAAATAATGGTTAAATATAGTTAATAACATTGATAATAATAAAGAACACACATGTTCTTGAGAGATATACTGATACAATGTGGTCGTTCAAAACATTCAAGGAAACCTTTTTTCTGTGCCTCATTGTAAAAAACATGGGTGATGTTGTTCAAATGACATATCTAGAGACCATTGATCAAATAATTATTTTCATACTAAGATTCATATAATATTTTTATGCGTTGAAACTCGGTCATTAGGTTTTATCATACATTATGAGATATTATTTTTATACTTTATTAACTCATTAACACATGATCCTATATAACTTTTGGGGTTATAGAGATTTTATTTCTTTTTTATTCTTCTATAATAACTATGTTGAATACTGGATGAGGTTGTATAATATGGGCTACCGTTGTATAATAGATAATCTTTTGTTATCCCATGTAGAACTATATAAGATGATATTAATCTCCTAGAATTACATTGTGAAATTTTTAATGTACCCATTCTAGGTAGTGTATTACATTATTAATTAATAAATTTTATGGAACTGAGTGATTTCATATTTGATAGGACTAGGCCATTTCATTAAACTAAACCATATATTTTTTTTTCATTTTTCTATTTTTTAGACACAATAATTTAAATAAATCCATGTTAGTTTTCAAATAATACTACAAAAAATATATTTATTATTACCTTTACTTCTTTAATATATGGTTTTTGATCCATGTAAGGAAAATTTAAATGTTAAGAGAGACTTAAGTTTTTTCTAACCAGGTTGTGTCCAAATATTTCAGAATTTATTGAATGATTAAATTATTTACCTATACTATTTTGATAAATTATACATATTTAAGAAATTTTGGGATTTAATTTGAAATTTATCTAATATAAATTTTAATTAAAAACACAACTCACACCAATATTTTATTTTACACTCCTACCAAAACTTATAAATAAATTACAATAATGATATTTTTATAAGAATTTTCTCAAAACTAAATATTATAGATATCATTCCAAAGATTTAAAATTTATCTATTTATTAATAAAATATTTCACATTATAAATAAATCAAGAAGGATTAGAAGATATCTTTTTTTTGTTTTTTTATTTTACTAGTTAAAAAAATTGAATGAAAAAATATTAGTCGACCAATAAATAAACATGATCTATTGAAATGAAAACACCTAAAATTTTATAAGCTATCCTAGAGATTATTATCACAATATTTTTAATTAAATTATTAAATTATATTATGTTATATTATTTATTTATTTATTATTCACACATTATATGTGTGAGAATTTTTTTTAGAAAATTACCATTAATAGTGTTTTTGTATAACATGACCCTTTTAAATTAAACAAAAAGGTATTCATACTATATGTTATGTAGATAAAAATTAGTATAATTATAGACTAACTTCCACCCAAAATTATTTTATTAAATCACATGAAATATTAATTTTTGGAGGTTTTTAATTTTCTTGGGCATTCATGTAAATTCTCAATTGAGTAGCTGAAAAGTAATTTAACATAGATGTTTACCCAAAAGAATTTAAAATAATTTTTTGATATTTGGATGGGAAAGTTAACATAGGAAAGACATTTAAAATTTAAATGGAGAGTTTTTAGTTATTTTAATATTGATAAATTAAATAATTATTTTTTTTATCAAAAACTACGTTTGTGTTTTTTAGATTTAAAATATATTGATTAATTACTATGAAAATCATATTTTTGGGAAATTATTTACACCAAATAATTGATCCAAAGTTTCATCAACAACCTTATCATGTGAATTGGATGTATATTGGATGACATATTTTTATTAATTTTATATTATTAAATTAAATATTTAATTTTATATAAATTTATATAAATCATTTTTTCTTAAATATCCTAAAATTCAACGTTCAAATATAAATTGCATATATTCCAATATGATAATGATTTGGGGTTCTATTTTACGGTACTGATCTATTTGTTTTGGTATTTTGGCCAAACCCATGGCTGTTCTGTGTGACTGGTGATAAATTGATAGTGAATCTCAGCATTTCCCATCATGTAATATGAATATAGTTTAATGTATAATTAGATTATATATGGTAAAAAATAGTCTCAATAAAGTTTAAATTCCCTATATAACTCAATATATTTTATTCAAAATGTTCAATATTTCATATATAGGAATATATATGAAACAATTAGTGTCTAATTTATTTTAGATCACTAATGTGACTTTATTTCAATATTAATAATGAAATATTTATTATATGAATAAATTAGTTCCCAACAATGATTATCTATGATTAATATTTATATATATATATAGTTATTTATCATTTATATCTCTCATCAATATTTTAATTCAGTACATCATTCAATGTGAATTGACTTATTTGTAAAATGGTCACCCTTTGTTGCTCATCCATAATGATATTAATATGGATAAACATTATAATCATTATATGTGTTGTTGATTGGTGAGGGGAATAAGAAGTTATTGTTCTAGTAATTTTATAACATTTGGGAGGGGTGATCATGATTTGGGGAGTGATATAAATGACATGTGGAATTAATGAGCTCGTATTATTATTTATGTTTAAACAAATCACATAGAGATAAGAACATGATAAAATAAGTGTATCATATTCCAAAACAAATTAAATGGAATTAGGATACTAATTTTCAATATGAGATATAAATATTATATTTTTACAATGGATTCTAAGAGAATATAATAAGAGAGAGTTTGGGGTGTTGCATATTGTGAAAAAAATGATATGTAAACGTGGTGTTATGTGTTACATTAGTAAGATAGGTTGGGGATAGTTTTTATTTTGGAAAATAGTCTCTAGTGGTATATAATGAGTTATATAAAATCATGTTTTCTAATGGTTTATTATAGGTGTAATAATGATGTTGCATCTTTAGTTTAGAATCTTAATGGGTGACATCTTCTCCATGGTGGAATATCATAGAATAAGTGGTGGAATATTAGTGTTTTATTTTTAATATGGTTTTTAAACTCACACTATATTTCATGTATATGGATTTTAATTATATTTTCTATACTCTAGTAATATAATGTGCATTTAAAAAGATTCCCCACTATTTTTTAATACACTACATCAAAGGGTTCTTCTAGGATAAAAAATTTCTTATTAATTTATATCTTACATCTTTTTCGTTCATATGTATTCATTGGATATTACCAAAATATGTTTTTTTTCAAAAATGTGTTTTTATATAGAGATGGATCTTTTTCCTCTCAAATAAATTGTATTGGTGGATGTTATGGATGATTCTTGTATATTTGATATGGGTGATTCATTAAAGTATATTAAATAAAACAACAACGAAAATTCCACGAAAATTGATATTATTTTATATTATGAAAAATTTAAAAATATATTTCTTCATGAGATAATAATAAAGGATACGAAGAAAAAATTAAGCATTCTAGAGAAAATAGTTACAATGACTGAAAGGGTATGCGAAAGTAAGTGACATTCATAATCCAGATATGTTTTTAATTATAATAATTCCTTGTAGATGAAGAATATAACAAATATAAATGAGAACTTGATGAATAGGGAATGAATATATAAATCAGAACATCGAAAACAAAATTTATATTTTAATGAACAATTCTATAATTTAATTTTAGTGGGAATATATTTTAGTAAACGTTTGGATGATTTCGCAAAAATTCTAATGAAATTATCTTTCAATGTTTGTCAAGATCAAGGATAATGGTATTGTGGTAACTATTAAAATAGAAGAAGAAGACAATTATTTTCTTCAAAAATGTTCTTACTAGATATGTTTGATAATATCATAACCACATTAATATTCCAGATAGACAATGAGATGTTTTATGATGTGATTTTATTATTTTCTATTTGATCCTGGATGAAATAATAATGGTAATGATTCTTCATGTAATAGTATAATTCTAAATTTAACTTGTGTACACGGAAATTATAGGGTTCAATCAAAGCCTTTAATGAATATATATTGATTATATTGAAAAAAGGATATCCATGTGGAGATAAATTATTATTCATTGAAGACTCTTAGGGATGGAAGGAATAAACATGAAAATTATTATTAATAAACGGTAATAAATCATTTATAGGATGTGTCCAGTTTACATCAATTTTCACATATTTTCATAGGTAAAATATTTACAATTAATTAGTGGTGGATTTATAACCGTCATACCATATTAAACTAATAGGGTATATTTTTATTCATATAAAAAAGGCTAATTTATATGATTGGTTATGAGTATAAATATTAATCATGATTCATCTGTGGTTATGATATTTGTATCAAAACTAATTTACATTGTATAATGATCTTGAGTAATGTTCCGTATATGTAAGGTATACATCATAATTTATATATTTTTTGGTTGTAAAATAATATGTATTCGATGTATATTTAAAAAAGAAATATGAGATTTTTATTGTGGATAATATTTATAAAAATGATTTAGGATGTTCAACATGTTTTGTAGGGATGATGTACATGTATGTGGTGATGTTAAAAAATCATTTAGGATGAGTACATTGTCATGTATATGAACATGTGATAGCCAGTGATTTATTCACTACATATCCCTGAAAAATATTTATAGGAAATAGTGTGTAACCATGTAATGATATGAATGGATTGAGCTCCAACATTAATATCATTATATGAAAAAAAATCCTGAGATATGAATCTTATTAATGAAACATGCTCTACATAGAGATCAATATATATATATGACATGAAGACACACATTTTTAGCTCCATGACTTCCAATGTCCTCCTTTAATGATAAATACATAAATTATTTATATATAGTTAAATAATCAATGATAATTATACCACTAATAAGTCTCATGATGAGTTCATTTCAAATATTTACACAATGATATCTTCATCATTATTACATAAATAGTTTAAGCTCTCATATATTCAGGGTTGTTATAATTGAATCTAGATGCTGGACCCACCATCATCTAAAACCTGAATGAATTATATTTAATTAACTAAATGAAACTAATACACAACTAATTATACCTTCATGTATGAACCCATGATAGAGTGACCAAATAAAATGGTCACATCCTCAAGATAAATAGTCATATAAGACACATGAGAATGAAATATTAGTTACCTTATCTTATATCACTCTAATAGGGTATAAATGATAAGGTAATCCATGATGGTGAATTCTCAAAACCCAAGACCATAGAACATTACATGGTGAATATGTTGGATGATATCTTAAGGCGACGCAACGTGATAGATATAATGTTAACTTCCTGTTATGATAGAGGGAATATGAAATCCCTTTATGAATATATCTATAAAAATTATATTTACGAATTTTATAAATCAATGGCCCAAAATCACTAAATAGTTACCATTGTAAATTAATATCTTAATTTAATTAAATGGCTTCAAATATTTTCAAAAACAACAAAAATATGATGTTCAAAATTACCATTAATAGTTCATCATTGTGATAAAAAAATATGTAAAAAAATATGTTACTAATATTACTTGATTTGCCTACAAATTTATTTAGGGAACTGATCTCCAATCGTTTTTAATTAATTTATAAATAATTCTATGTATATATAGAACGAAGTTATTATATTTATAATTATGAAAACAATTATATGTCTTCAATAAATCATATGTTTTATATAATTCCCATAATGAAAATACCTCATATAATATGATACTTCATGATATATTCAACTGAACATGTCAGAAGGTAATTGAATATAATATTTTATTAAAAACTGATTCGATGAATTTATGATAATCTATTCTCACACACAAATTTAAAATTTCCAAAATAGAGTAATGATACAGCTTCATTTGAATTAATGTAAATTTTTAATGAACCCTTTTTGTAGTATAAACCTCTTGTTAATAATTATTTTATATGTCTTTCATTTATTTTTATTATGAATGTCACAAAATTCTAACTCATTCAATCTAGAAATGAAATTTCATGAAATAAAATAACCAATAAACATAAATGCATGAATATATGTTTTTTAATAATTACTATAAAATATAAAAACTCGATCAAATATAATATGAATTGGATCCCCATTTTAGAACACTAAGATATTATTCGTGAGTATTAAATTATATGTGAAGAATCATTATTTTTGGTCCCAATCACATTTCTCAATGCCATTCCACATCATCCATTATATGATTTTAATTTTTTCATCCACCAGGGTTCATCTTGGTAATCTTCGAGACAAATTAGGATGACTAGAATAAATGGTAAAATTATAAATATCACTAATAGGCATCAATGATGATGTAAAATGTTCAATCATAGTTGTAATGTGATACACTTGATCAACATATTATTCCCATGATATATTCGCCAATAAAAATGAAGCAATCACATTTTTAAGGGTGTCTTAACATATGTGAATAACCCCAATCACATTACATTATTTTTAGTAATATTAATTTAACATGAAAACTACTTCATGGTGTTATTTCATTAATATAAAATAATATAAATCTTAAAAACTATATATAGTAGTGAGTTGGGTAAAAAAATATAATGGAATGAATTATTAGTTCAATGTAATAATTAAAAATAAAATAAAAAACAAAAACATGACTTCATCAATGAGAAAAAAATAATTTATTTTAAATAAATGATGAATGTTGATGTTCATAATTTTAGAAGATGATATTCATATAGAAAAAAGGAAAAATATTGAGATGAGAGTGAACATAAATTGAATGTAGGGGATATTCTGATTGTCCAGTTTATGTAAATTCTCATTTAGGATGTTTTAATTTATATAAAAAATAAAATAACATTTGTAAAAATCTCATCCAAGTATAATGACGTAAAATAAAATGATTTTACAATTCATCACATGTTAGACTCATTCAACATTATAACAACATAACGTTTATTTCAAATAGAAATGATTTTAGAATCAATTATTAAAAATATGTTTCATAATAATATAATTTACAAACATATGATTTTGCTCATAATCATTAAAAATTTAATTAGTACATGAATTATAGACTAAGAATAAAATGATGCAGAAAAATATGAGTATCCTCTTAATATTTATATTTGAAATGGACTTGTGCTCATCCTATAACTTCTGAAGCATTTCGACCCTATCTCTACTGTAGATCCAACCTATAAATAGTAATTATAAATTCCATCTTCAATTTTAATAATTCATTTAATATTTTTTTTATTAATGATACAATAATCGAAATAATTTCCCAACTTCCGGTATGGACGATTAATTGGAATAAATCATTTCAGGAATTTTGAATCTTATCAAGTGTCTATAACATGAATATAAAAAACAAAAAATTCTTTATCCATTGTAAAACAATATTAATAAAGTAATTAATTATACTATTAGTTTTAGTAAGATATTATTTTTAAAATTTATCAATTGTATAATTTAAATATGATAAAAAATTATCAAACTCTCATAGTATTGAAATGAATTCCATCACTTTGTTTACATGACAAAACTATTGCAATGATAATCTCACTTATCATTTGGATAATCAAAACACATTGAATGAAATAGGAAAGAACATCTTGTGTAACTCAATACATCTACATTCAAGCAGAAATGAAAAATATGTAACCCATCCCACTCATCTTCTAATTATTGTACTAACCTACATAAGGAATACATAATGACAACACAACAAACACCAATCAACTCGGTTCACCATCCCATGATAATCACAGACAACATGATTACTATAGTTCACTGTTACAAATTGTGATACAATGAATATGTATATTAATGGATATGTTTGTGAGTGTAATGTGAATATGGGAAATGGAACAATGAAACACTACCAAAATATAGATTCCCATATGGTTTTTATATTAATGAAGCAAGTCTTCATTCCCAAAATAGAATATATACACACTAATACACACCCTCATCTATTTTAATTAGTATTTCACACACCCATTCTCCACCACATGACCGGATAGACTTCTCTATCAAACCATAACCTCAAAAGTCTAATTATTTTAAATATATTAATTACTTCTATACTTGTTTTGGTATCATAATAGTCTTGGGTGTATATTATATTTTCATGAAAAAGGGGTCATGCGCATGAGTTTCACAGAGTTATGAGTAATTATGTGGAAACCATTTTGAGGGTCTTTCATCGGGACAATTCCACTTGGTATGGTTTGTGGATGATTTCCTCAACCACGTGTGATACCATATCTTTAAAAATGTATATTTAAATTAAATAAATGATAAAAAGAGATAAATGATAATTATGTGGGAAAATAATAATAATGAAATGTTTTAATAAGTGATAGTTATAATAATAATAATAATAATATTATTATTATTATTATTATTATGTTTGTATATTTATATATTAGGTTTCCATTTTCTCCCCACCCTTCTCTCCCTCCCCCATCACAGAGTGCCTCCCTTAGGTGACCCCCTAGCCGGAATCTCCTTTTAGTGTGCAATGTGAACGCCTTCTAGTCAGACACCAATTCTTCTTGAACTCCCTTTATGTGACTTCACACTTTGTGACCTCACCATCATGAGACCCCCCCGGCCAAACCCTTTCTATGTGCGACTCTACCTCCCAGGATCCTTATCTGGCTCAGACATCAACCTGTTTCCACCATGTCTTGGTATGATTATTCACAGATAAATGTTTATTTCCTCTTATTCTTCTATTTCTAGCCAGTTTGAGGTCTCCCCATATCTCTCTCCATTCGACCAAAAACTATAGGGATATGATTGATGAATTTTTTCTCCATTAAATAATTGTGTGGATGGTCCCTTGGGACCATTGTGTCGATGTTTCTGAAACTACCATCGACTTCCATGAAATTCACGTCGATTAAAATTATTTCTATTATCCTAGTTAAGGTATTTCATTTTATTTTTGGTTTTTCACAATTTATTTTGAATCTTTTTAGTATTTTTAGGTTCCTCTTGTTTTTGGTGTTGTGTATTGAACTCTGGTCTGTGGTGTCGAGTCACCAGGTCTAAGTCGACTCTTCTGCATCTTCATAGGTATATATATATATGTATGTGTATATATGTTTTCCTGTGTGTGTGGGTTTCCCACCACATGTATAATAATCCATCAGAGTGAAAATACATGTATGTTTCTAGGTGTTCCCATGTATATATATGAAAATGAATAAATGTGTGACTGAAGACTAGTACAATCATATATGAAAATATGTAAGGATCCCCTTCCACATGTTTATTGAAATGTGTATTTGTGCATGGGGTATAGGTTTCCTTAAACGTATGTGAAGGTAATATGGTTAGTGGTGGAGTAGTATCTTTTAGATAGAATGTTTCAAGGGCCAAATGTTCTGTTCGATTCCACCATGAGGTAGGTCCCCTATTACAATTCATTTTATATTAATCCCATTATTTCTTGAATTTTTAAGAACCATGTTTCATATTTTTCAATATATGCATTCTATAAATTTTGGATGTGGATTCTAGAAATGATTCTGCATTTTTATGGAAAATGGAATGTATTTATAATACCCATTTGGACATAAATGACATTTCTTGAAATTTTATTTCATATGTGGTAATGAATTTGTGATGAAACATTCCAATGCCATTTAGACATTCATGCTGTTTAGTTATAAAATTGTAATGAAATATTTGGTTTTCTAAAAAGATAAAATTTGATTTCAAATAAAGGTTTTTGGTTTGAAATCATGGTAAAATGGTTTTTTGACATTCTTAAAATAATTGAATCCTTATAAGCAAGTATTCAATATTTTTTTTAAATGTGTATTACATTGGTTGTTAAATTGATCTTATAAATTATTTTGGAATCAAAATAGTGTTTTTTGATTATGTGTTCTAAAATGAAAAAAGAATAAATTTAAATAATTATGCCTTTTTGGCACATTAAGAATGGTTTGTGAAAAAGGAAAACATATAACAAGGAAAACTGTTATGAATAAATGTATGTTTCTATTATTTAAATAGAAGTCTAATGGATAGAGAAAACACATGCACTTTTTTTATATCTAATTGGATTTAAATGACCTATATGTATTGTTACCTTTCATAATATTTCCTTAGAACAGTGATAACATGACTCGTATTAATATAGAGTTATAAAAAATCCATTTGACACAAAATAAAGGATGAAAAGACCTCAACCAGAATGATTTTTCACTAGAAATCCAATTTATCAGATCATATGAGGGAGATAGAATTTTTGGCATTTTACCAAGATTAATCCCAAGAAAAGTCCCAGGAACTGAAGAATAAGAAAAACCATTTATGGAAGATGTTCAAGATCTTTGAAATGATGGCCCAAATCATGTTCACCAAATGGCCCCCTGAAGGCCCCACCATTATGCACCAAAATCCTTGGGAATATGATGGTGTAACAAAGGTATATGTATAAATACCCTATATTTTAGATTATGAACATTATTTTTTAATAGGATAATGAATATACTTTCATTCTATTAATGATACATTGTAAAAGTTTTTTAGCTCAAAAATAATATTATTGTTAAATTAATAAATCTATTTTTATGAATTAATTGAATTTTGAAATAATTACTTTTTTTAATATAATGTTATTATTTATTTTATTTTATCAAATATAAATGATTATATTATTTTTATGATGAGAAACGTAATATTTATTAGTGTTTTGAAAACCGCTTTTGTCAAAAACCTATCAATTTTCAATACACGCAAATATTTATTTTAAATGTTTAAATTTCCACATTTAAAAATGTATGTATATGAAATGAACATTATTTTCAGAATAAATTTGTCAAAATTTTCCAACAGTGGATTTTTCATAATTTTCTAACACACTCGAATATTTGGTTCAAAATTAAACACCATATAAATTAATAATTTGTTTAATTACATCATAATGACCAAATAGTGAGGTCATAAAATACTATAAAAATGTTATTAGGACAAATAATTCTTCTAACTTTAAAATAATATGATATTATATTTGTTTTATTTATTTTATATAGCCTTACTGAATCCTTAAGGACTTATAAAATATTTTATGAATTTAAAACATTTTCCTTTAGTGTTTGACTCGCCTCCACATAAGGAAGGAAAATATTTTAATATATTCTTCACATTTCCATATAAAATATTTTTTCCACTTCAATTTTACAAAAAAAATGGGAGAAAACAAATGTATGGTTTCTTTTATTTAATATTTTATTATGAATTCACCAAAAACAAACAATCAAATAATTCTATGTCCTTTCCTATATAATCCAACCATATATCCCATTTCCTTTTCACTCAAACATCATGAAGCTCATCAAGATTCATCTATCTACTCCCTAGAGTCCTCCCATAGTTCCACATGATCTATATAATCCTCTCATAATCCCTTTGAATCCCACATCCATGTAAGGTAACTTCCACCCTCCTCTTTAATCAAGCATTCCTCTCATGTTATTTCTTTTTATTTATTTATTCCTATGTTAGTATATAGCGCTCCATGCTCACAGTTCTAAGAATTTGTTGTATAAATTATTATATCTTCATTTTTCTCCCATTAATCCCCCCTATGATCCATTTTGTACATCTGTTACTATGATGAAATTCTGTACAATATTTCTCTCTTCAAAAATCCATCCATGAACTTATTTTGAATTATGCTAATAAAAGTCCATTTCCTATGTTGGGATATTATGCACCATTATAAAATTATTTCCCATTTCATGTATAAATGTTGAGATACCCCTTTCACTCTCATCATCTGATATCATGAATTTCTATATGACGTTGTTATGCAGTCGAAATTGCACTACGATTTTCGATGAAAAAAATCATAATGTAGTGAATAAAATAACCCTTTCTGATTTAAGGGTCTTTACTATTATTAATCATTACCTATTAATAAGGGAATTATATTTATGTATTTTTAATTCATTTATCTATTAATAAATGATAATGTTGAATAAATCCATGTTATACGATCTATGTGGAACTTTTAAACATGAGATTGAAATGTTCATGAGTGGTGCACCCTAATAATGCTCCAATGCCTTCGGTAATGTTTAGTATCACGATTCATCATGTTAGGACATTAGTTTCTAGGATTCGTTTATGTTTATTATTACGTGTTTTATTTTTTTCACATTTCCATGATATGATTATTAGTCATTATCATGCCTTTTTATTCATGTTCATTTTATGATACATTGGTATTCACATTGCCTAACATTTATTGTTTTCTTCCTGTTTTGCCTTGTGTGCTTCCATTATAGGCTTTATAGATTTCCAAATTTGCATGGGTGTCCTCAGGTTTTCCTTTGAATGGTTATTTACAATGCAATGTTGTGGTCAGGTTACAGATTTTTTCAATAATGATGTTATATTTCATGTTTTATGTTGTTATATAATGTTACTAATTTCCCAAGACACAATACATATTGATCATTAATATTTTATAAAGTTTAATTTTATATAATTAAAACACGTATGAATGTAACAAAAAATATTATTGTAATAAAACCCGTCTTGATTTATGCCCCTTGTTCTATAAAATGATTTGTATGTTGAATGTGTGGATTGTAATATATGCCTTATAAACTGGCTTGTTCATTTATTAGTGTCCAAGAAATGGGGGATGCACTCAAGGAGTTTGATCAGTAGTGAGATGGTGGTTGTGTTTATAATAAAAGGATAATTATATTTCTATTCATGCTAGTTTGATTAATTCTCACCACCACATTAAATAGATCACATGGGAAGCCCAGGGTATCTGGGTTTTTGGACTAGGACTAGTACATTATAGTATTTGGAAGTGGCTTGTCAATCATTCATTTAGATGGTTTGATGCTACAACTCTAACTAAATGTTTTGACGATGTGAGACCACTAGGTTATTGGGGAGTCCCATTCTGGTGGCTTGTTCATGAGAACAATTTTGGTTGTGGTTTCTATACAAAAGTTTCCCAAGGTATGAGGTTCATAGGGTTTAATTTGTGCTCGATACCTATATGGATTGACCATGGTTCTCACTTATGGCATGGTCTTTATGAAAATATTTTCATATTACTTCCTCCAATCTTGTTTCCCACTTTTTAATAATACATTTTTTTAATTTAAAATATTGTCCTTTCAATTTAAAATGACTATGAATTCTTCTAAACTATTTTCGAATTTGTGATAAAAGTTGAATTATTTATATTGGAAATGGATTGGAAAATCTTTTATGGATTAAAAATATTATTTATTCTTGGTATTATTTACAAACAAGGATAATTTATGTTTTTTAAAAGACAAGTTCATAGGGAGTTGTTTCTCTTTAGCATTCCTACTTAGCAACTCGGTGCTCATGCCAACACTATTTTTAAGTTTCAGGTTCTTCTAGTTTTGAATCTCTCTTAGAGAGGGTGGGTTTTATGTTCTATTGTGGTACAAGATGTCACTTGAGGTATTTTTTATTGATTATTTTACTCCATTTACAATTAATCACATTCTTAGATTATTTTTTTATTGATTTATCTATCATTTCAAGGAAAAATCATTCCCAACTAAATTATTTTGATTCTCGATATTAGTTACTAGCCCATGTGAATCAGAAAAACCCTTCAGGACTAATCGTAGACCAACAAGGGTTACCTGGATAGGGTTAAACCAGGCTAGTTCTTTAAAAAATGGTATCAGAGATGAACCTTGTTATTTGGGGTGTCAAGTATCACAGAGATTAGGAATTCTGTGACTCGAGATGTAGTTGTATTAAAGACGTCATGAACCCATACCCACACCGAACCTCGAGATTCCTTGGGTATTCCATGATATTAATTGTTTATTTTCATGGAAAACTTGGATAAGGGTTGAAAATGGATGTGAGAGGGTGTCACATGACATAATTTCATGGATTATCATCCGATGTGTATCTCGAGTGCATGGTTAAAGATACTTCATGTGGTTGTTTCTCACACATATCATGATTTTCTAGGCCATGATGACGAGTTATTATAGCCACTAGATACATATTTATGGAAGTTTTTATGTGAGATATAATTGGCCTTCTTTTATGTTGGTTTTATTGGATTACAAAAATGAAAATGGATTTTGTCAAAGGGGTTTTTAAAATTTAATATGGCTTATTCAGTGGTAAAATGGTTATTAAAATGGATATTTTTTTTCTTAATGGAATGTATGGTTTCAAAGAAAAATATAAATAGTGTTAATGAAATTGTTGGGTTGTGGAAACACTTGTTGTAATGTGAACTGAAATATGTTTAGGAATTTTGGGATTTGGGTTAAATGAACTCTTTTGGGAATTGAAAAATGATTTAAATTAAAACATGAAATTTCTATGAATGACAACATACATTTTGGATATTTTTATTCAAGTTTCAATGGATGTTGTAGTAATAGATATATTTAAAAATGTACGAGTAGTTTCGTTTGAGGATTTACTAGTCTATCCACTAAAACCTTTTTAGTAAATGTTGAACATGATCTTCAAAGAAATGTTTCATACATTTTCAAATGAAACATTATGTAGAAACTTTACTGAAAATCCCAATGAAACAAATACTGCAAGATTTAGTGGAACTTCTATGAAACCTTCACATAATGTTTTATAACAAAATATTATTTATAAAAATAAAAAAAATTATGAAATAAATTTTATTAATTATATTTATGTCAAAATAAATTATATAATATATATTATGTTTATTAAAAAATATTTTTAGATAAAACATAATTTACCAAATAATAATGTATATATTGTATGAATAAAAATATATTAAAAAACGAAATTTATGAAAATAATTATATTAAAATATATTCAATATATTTTATAAAAATTCATTAAAAATATAATTTCATTTTCAGTGAACTAACTGTAGAAGGTTATAATTTTTGTGAATACTTTTTTTATCAATGAATGTTTTACTGTAATATTAAACAAAAATAAAATTTATTTTTTTAGTGTAAGATTCAAAGAATGTTTCAATATTATTTTTAGTGAATTTTTTATTGAATGTTTTAGCATGAACTTTAGGATACGTTTCTTTTATTTATTTTATTATATATATCATTAATGTATGCAGTGTATGATTTAATAAAAGAATCAGTGTATATTTTTCTGATTGATTTTTATCAAGCATCAAAATTTGTGTCCATTATTTATTTCAAACCATTTCTTAGATAGTGTTTATAAATTCCTCATTTAAACTATCCATAGAACATAAACATAATGTCATCACTTCTAGAAAATCCTGTATTCTGTTTTAAGAAGAAAACATATCATGGAAAAACATATAAAACATGTAAAAACATCATATAAATATCCTAAATAACATCATATTTTGAAATTATAGAAATAATAAAAACCCCAAAATTTAGCATTACCCATATGAAATATATTTTAGAATTGACAATAATCAAAATACAGATAGTCCAAAATATAACAAAATGTAGGTTGCTACCCCTTCCACTAGCAATATCCAGTGGCTTCTATAGAATATAATTTATTAGATCTTAGTGGAAACCAACGATAAAATCTATATTAACCTCTCACACGAATTCCATGTTCAAAAGAAACAATTACAATCTCCCAATTCCTAATAATATGATGTGAAAATTGATCAAAAAGTTTATTTTTTAATTTCATGTGTAAGGTAAATTCCATTGACTTACATGATCTTCAGGTTGTAAAAACATCAGTTTGTTAACATCCTATGAAAACAATGGGATGTAATTTAGAATGTGTAACTATAGATGATAAAAAGAAGGTTATTGGTGGAGATCTAGTGTCTTTGTTGAAAGTCTTAATCTGGAATGCATGAAACCCTATTAAACGATGATTTACAATATTTTTATATAAATATTATTTATTCATTTGATTTATATATAGGTATCTATTTTAATATAATTATTATTTTAAAATATAAAAAAATGATTTTTTGCATTATATTAATCAGTGTTCAATTTTTAGTGATATTAATGGGGGGATTTTATCCCTACTGGTTAATGCTTTAATATTGGAGTACCATTATCAATATTAAAGAAGTGCCCATGAAAGATTAAATTTTTTTCACCTATTTGGAACCATATAAAATATCATTTTTTCAGTTATTTTTGAAATCACTGACAAAAGTTCCCACGTATCGACTTCTCTTGTTTATTACTGATAAATATTTCCACTTATTTAACAAGAACCTATAATAGTTCACATAACACCTTGAACAGTTGTCATAAATTAGTTGAGTAAACTATTTGGGTCTCGATGATACAAAATAATTTTCAAAATCAATATTTTCTAACATTCATAGAGAATAATAATATTTTTACCAATCATAATTAATGTAATCCCATGGTATGACATTTTAGCCAAATGATTTTAGGGAACTGGGCATCTATAATAGATTCAATGTGAATAACTGTATCATTCAGTTTTATCCGCAAAATCTGCAATCGATGTGATATGAGATGCATGCCTTGTGTCCATCATGTGGCTGGAATATGGGGGTTTTTATAACAAATTATAATAATATTAATAACAATATTTCTTATTTTTTTTATTTCTAAAAAACCATGATTCAATTATATCAAATTATACACAAAAATATATATTATAGGTCAAAAATACAGTAATTTAATATATATTTATCAAAATTTATATATATAAATAATTTATTTCGAATTATATTCCAAATTATTCATCGTATAGTTACCCTAAAAATATAATTACTTCATTGAAATGTATTTTAATGTAAATACTTATAAAACAATCACCATTTAAAGTGATATTATTTTAGATGTTCTAAAATAATGTAATGAAAAATAAAAATGATATGGGTTATACTACCTACCAATGAGTTCCATATTCTAAGGATATGACCAATGAACTATAAAATTATATTTTTTTAAATATCATTTTTGAAATAAAACACTATGTTTTTATTTAATTTAAATTTATATTTCAAATTTTCATTATCAAATTCCATTGATATTAATTATTAATATTTTAAATAAAAAATAATTTTTTATTAGAAAATTCTATAAAAATGGGTTTTTCCAAACATACAATATAAATTAAAAATAAAATTTAAATTTCCATAATAAATCATTATGTTTCTAGAGTTCATTACAAAATAATTATTTCATTTTGATGTACAACATACTATATTTAAGGGTTTTCGATCTATTATATCTTAATGCATAACATATACCTCATGATAAATTCATGACTAGGAATATGAAATAAAAATTATGAACACATACCCCATTTTTAAAAATTAATAAAATCGACTAGATAACAAATATTCCTGATGATTTTTAATGCATAGCATAAAATACAGTAATAGAAGTGTAAATTAATAAAAGTATATATACATTGAAGTACTGAAAAAAAATTATTCAATATGAAACAAAATCCTCAGGTATAATGGGAAACAACCATTAGTAAACAAATCCTTCATAAAATAATTTATATTTTTTATAAATGATGGTCGAAATATTTTAAAAAAATTATAAATAAATTCTAAATCATTAAATTTATGTCTATTCATGGGGATTTAATCCATGATAACTATAATATTGATGGATAATTTATAGTTAGAGCTAAAATGGAATTTAATTGAAATCATTGTATTTATCCTCTCTATATAATTACCTTTGTCTCTATCTCCGTTCTTAAAAAATTTAATCTCTCAATGATACAGTTTCAGAATCAATATAATATAGTACTCATTTTCATAAATTTATACAACATTTATTTAATGAAAAAAGAATCTAAGGATGTTCCCAAAGTGGTATTGTGAGTGTCAATTTTGATATAAATTATATTCTAATGTTTTATTTAATTCCATTCTTTTCATCCATGTATAAGTGGTTGATGAAATACACTTAATTTATAGGAAAATGATCAATTTTTACCTCATGGTTCTTATAAAAAACACGAGTTTATTTCTCAATCATCTTTAATTAATCAACATTATTATATTTATCTTTACTAGATTTTTAAATTTGATTACAAAGGGATTCATGTTAATTAAAAATGGGATGTTTGGGTAACAAGAAGAAATAATGTGAAAATTAAGATTCATCAATTTCCCTCATTTAACATAGTTTTTTTTATAATGGAATTCCCTTAATGTGTGAAAACCCAACACTATGGACATTATCATTGGTGAATATTTTGTGGGGTGAAATTATGGTATGGTTTTTGGGGCCATCAATTCTATCTCTGGTCATGTAGGAATGGTGATCATTGGGAAAACCCAATTGACAGGGAACCACCCTTGCCAAGACAACATATGTGGGGTTTTAGATGCATTTATTTGTGAAAATAATTATTATTATATTTCGTTGTTTATGGTACAATAGGGTGGCATCTTTAGAATGATTTTACAAATTTCAGTTTTCATAATATGTATTGACGAGAGTCAATCGAGTCTAGCTTCATTATAAGAATAATATTATTTGAAGGCATAATATGGGGTTTACATTATTTATTAATTTGGGATTTGGGATGAATGAATTACAACCATGAAGGATGGTCAATGGAAGTGTGTGGGATTGATGTAAAATAATCAATAATAATGAAGATGTAGAGATGGTTTGTAAAGGTTAAAACACTCTAACCCTATGGTCCAATAAATCACTCAATTACAAGGCTAATAAAATTACCAATTATTCATAATTGATTTATAGATTATCTCTAATTTAGAGTTTATTGTCATTTAATTTTTTTTCAATGTTAACAACATTTCAACATAGTATTTTAAATTATGTGTGTGATGGGTAAAATTAATATTATTTGGAATATAAGATATTTGATTTTTGGATTCTATTATTTCATGTTAGGGGTGAAAAAGGCATTAATATCACTTTAAATAAAATGTTTCATTATTAGAAATTACTCAAATTTTTATTGATATTGATTTATTAAAAATATTATCTAAGGGAACTATTTAATGGTATTTAATAAATAAAAGATATAATGGAAATGGAAAAAAGAAACTATTTTATAACTTAATTTTTCCCATAAATCGTTAAAATATTTGAAAAATTAATATTATTTAATTTTAATTAAGAACAGTGGTGGTGGTTGTAGTAGTTGTGAACGTTTTTTCTCAGAACACACTAAATTAACGTATTTTATGAAAAAAATATAATATTCAATTTATTGACAAACATGTAAATATTTTATATCGTAGAAAGTTAATATTTTTAATTTTTAATTTTTTTATCATTTCCCAAAATTACAAAGTGGGACCCTAGTTCCTATACTATTAGAATCTTGTGTGAAAAAATTTATTTTAATGGTTTTTGAAAGTACTTAACATTGTAGGGTGGTTATAAAATTGTTTTTCATCAGAGTAATCCCTAGAGAGGGTTTTCATAGTTTTCAAAATAGTGTGATAATACGATTGAAAATCAAATGTATTAAAATTTATAATTTTAAATCTAGAATACATTAATTTTCATATATATTAGTCATTATATATATATACATACCAATAATATATATAAATATTTTTTACCACATTTCTATCATACACAAACATATATATATGTATATATTATCTTTATATTTTCAGTCAATAATTTTATTTAATTGAATTTATTAAATTCCATTTTATTTTCATTGATACCTTATCCATGAACACATTACTACATTTACTTCATTCATTAACATGTGTGGTAATTTTATGAATCCTATTACTCCATTCATTAGCCTTAATCATTCTGTGGTTCTATTATTCCCAATGAATATTCCAATCTATCATGATTTAGATTCACTCATCCACTCCCATATCTTCCTATTCTTCCCCTACCCCATCAACGCAACTCTCTAATTTTTCCTCCTCCACACTACTTCCACTCAATCCAACTTCAAAACACGCACCCCTACTCACACCAACAACATCCTCATTCCAGATTCCTTCATTGTACATTTCAGGCACATTCATCCTCCATTATGACTGCTTCCACAATTGTATACACTCACTACCATTTCCCTTAAAATGGTTGAATCTTTATCATAGTCCTCACAAAATTTATTTAATTTTCCTCTATAATTACCCCTTAAATTGAAATGGAAGTGCGTCAAATGTAGTTTATATTCCTACAAATCAACCCTCCATCATCACAAAGACAACCCATCAATTCCACCTAATGCATTTAAGAACATACATCTCCATATACAATAATAGATTTATTCTCCATTAATAACTACTACTATATTTAATACCATATAACCTTTAATATATAGAAATATATGAACTTAATTCTACAATAATTTTAATGATTTTTATTATTATTCATCTTTTATTTTCAAAAATGATTCAAAATATATCATAAATATTATTTATGATTATTTTGTTTCTTATTCAAGTCATATATATTATTTTATAAGAAATAAGTTCCATGGTCTCACTATGATATTGCATATTACTGGTTTTAATGTAAAATTTAATGAAATTAATTTTATTTAACCTTAATCAAATTACCTAACTTCCACTTACTTGTTGTTTTATATTACAACATATGAAATTTTTATTGTTTAAACTATTTTTTTCCATAATTCATCATAATCATGAAATTCTATATCACCACAGCCCCTCGTAGATTCTATCTATTGTATTGGGGTACACATAGTAAAATAATTATTGTTATTTAGTCAATTATTTATTTACACATTTTCCTTAATTATATTACTTATTATTTTCATTTATATTTTTACTAAATCATAAAAAATGATAAATTCTAATTCCCTTTTCTCTAATAATGAATGAGTTATTTTCCTATTACTATATGTATAAATTCAACCATTCTACACCATGTGAAGGAAAAAATGTTTTTATAACCCTCATTCCACATTGAAAATTTTTATAGGATCTCGTCAATTATGTTCCTCATTTTCATATCTGTCTACCTGATAGATACTATACATTCCTATACACCTTTATACAGGTACATGTACTAGTATTCTATATGATTATATAGGCATTAAATTTCATAAAAAAATTGTATGATTTCATCCACTAATATCATTCATAAGATTTTATTTATCTTGGTACCCTTAATAAATTGTGAAAAATTGTCTCCCATTCCAATCAACAATATGCATAGTGCTATATATACATGAGGTTAAACATGATAAAAATTTCACTCCATGTCACTCTAGATGTGTTATTATTATTTTTAAAATTAATATTTCCTTGTATGTAATTTTGAATTTTTTTTTGAATTTTTTTTAATCTATGTTCATATTTTAGTAAAGAAGTTAAAATAGAATACAACCTCGATCACCTGTATTTGTTAATCCATGTATTTTAGGAAAAAATTGAAATTTATTATTTTTCATTCATCTCCTACAATTGATTATGATTTTATATTGATGTTATTAATTTTCTTTTAATTATAATGTGACAACATATATAGATATTTATGTATTTAAAATTATTATGATATATTATCTAGAATAATAAAATTTATGGGGTATTAGAATTATTTATTATGTGGTTCATGGTTTTTCTCAATTTATGTTCTTTATTTATACTTCATTGTTTATTCTGAGAATAAATTCTTGATGTTCTTCCATTTAATATATCATTTTATGATTATTTTATAAAATTCAATAAATTAAAATCATTGGGCCCCATTCATTTTTTATTAATATATATCAATGTTTTTCAGAAAGTAATAAATGAATGAATGTGTTAATATGAAACATCAGTGCCTTAAAGTGACCATGAGAAACACAAATTGTCATTATTTCTTATGATCTTTTACAATATAATGATTTTAAAAATTGAAATCATGTTTGTGGAACGAAAAAATTTGAATCATTATTCATTGGATGAAATTTTAGTGAAATTTTTTTATTTCATTTAAAAATAATATATTTTTTATTTTTAGTCGAATATTCTTTTTCAGTATTTATCTTCAGTTCACTTTATTATTTTATTACAGAACATTCCATTAGTGACCCTACATTTATTATTAATTAATACGTGATTTATTACATCAGTTCATACACAAAACAACACAAAAATATTGAGTGGTATAGAGTCTTATAGAATTAGGTATATCACATAAAATAATAGAACATGGAATGCATCATACATATTTAAAACCTCATTGACATGTTCAAAATATTACATCATACTTTGAACATCATGGGATATCATGGGAAAAAACTTTAAAAAGGGGTAAGATAAAACCCCCAAAATGATAGTAAAAAAGTAATAACACGACATAGAAAATAAATTTGTGAAAACATCAATATCAATTGAGAATATAAAAAACATTAATATAAAGGCATGATACATCATGATAATACTAACATGGAAATGTTGAAATAATATACAAAATGATATTATCACGAGTCAAGGATCATTGTACAATGACGACGATTATTCAAAGCTCATTTCACATGATGTATCATTAGTCAAGGATCATTTTAAATGATAGAGCATGATTCAAAACGCTTTTCACAAGAAATATCATGATACTAAACATTACCCAATTCATTAGAGAACTATCAGGGTTTACCCTTCATAATCATTTCAACCTCTTGCTTAAGTGTTCCACAATGATCATATAATATATATTTATTCAACATCATGATTTATTCTACGATCATGTAAGGTAGAACATATAAATCTATTCCCCAAATAAAAATTAATTTTTTCATAATGGTGAATACCCTTGACTGATAAAGGGATATAGTATTAACTATATGATGCTTTTGGAATGGAATATTGTGATGCAAATTATGAATCAATAGAACATCATATACAAATTCATAAAATCAGTTGAATAGAGTGAAAGGGTTATATCATAACCTATACAAGAGATTAATAATATGTGGATAGGTAATAATATATCCCATCTTGTGAAAATGGAATATAAATGGAAAATCATATATTAAGTTATTGATAATGAGAGGTGATAGAGAATCCCTTAATGAATTTTGACATAGACACTGTGGTACACAAAAGATCATAGGGGAGATTAATGAGAGTTAAAGTATTATATAATCCTTTATATATCCAATTTATAGTATGTGGACCATCGATAAAAATATACAAACATATTAAAAATAATTTATGATGGATTAAATAAATGATGATCTTTTGTTGAAATGAAAATAGAGAAATTCATTATGAATTTTCGGCATAGCAACAGCTTGGTTAGAATTCTAAATGGGGGGAGGAGAAATAATAAATTACTAAAATAGTATAAAATTGAAATAAATGGTAATTATTAATTAATTACTTTATATGCATTTGAAATAACATAAAATAATATCAAATATGATTCCTGAATTCGAATTGAGGAGAGAAATGTAAGGTTCCCATATATGCATGTGTGACTCTAAGGTATAGGTAGAGGATTATTAGTAGAGCTTTGGGGTTCCTTGGGACGAGTCTAGATAGTATAGGGGAGAGTGTGGTCGAGGTTCAAGGAGTTTTAATGAGGAAAAATTCAAGCTTTTGTGTGTCTATATTTGAAATGTGGGAGATTTCATTATTCTTTTTGTTTTGAAAACTACATAATATAATATTCAAAACCACAGAACATCACATTATTTTTCCAACCGTTTCTTGAAATGAGATTTTGTTTAAATTATATTATAATTCCTTCGGAAAAAGATTTTAAAATAATTTCCCTTATATAAGGAGGTGAGTAACAATTTCAATCAAAATGTTATAAAAATCATAACATATATTATGATTTTTTAGGATTTACTAGGGCATAATAAAATTATTAAAATAAAACTAAAATCAAATTAATTTAAATAAAAAAATGTATTTGTAGAAATATCCCTTTTATATTATTTTTAACATCACTATTAGGCCATTATTATGTGATAAAACACACCATATATGAATATAGAATTTAATTTTTACCTGAAAATTTGACGTTCTCAAAAAAATTTGGAAAAGTCATCATTGAATAATTTTTACATCTCAATTCCAAAAATAATAAATATTTTACTTAAATAATTTTTTTAATATGTGAATTTTCTGTTTTGAATTAAAATATGATATTTATTAAAATTCTACGGGTTTTATCCATAAGAGTTTTTAAACCATGATAAAAATTACTTTATAATTCTTTAAAATTATATGATAAGATATATTTTAAAAATCTTATTTCAATGAAATAATTTACTAAATTATTATTTAATTTAAAAATCCATGAATACATCAAAATAAATTTATTATTTAACAAAAAAAAATACTATTTATACTTTAAAAATCATTTAAAAAGTAGAATATTATAATATAAGAACGTATCCATTAATTAATATAAAAATAATTATATTAATCCTATTGCTAAGGTATTGTTACATATCTCTTTATTACACCATTATATGATTTTAAGAGTACAGTGCATGATGATAGGGAAATCATGGGTCTTTTGAATAACATTGTTGGGATCATGATCTCAATGAGCTTGAAATTCTCTTTTAAATGGTTCTACTCATGCATATGCTTTTTGGATCACATCCTAGTTATGTTCAAAAAAAGATCCTAGAAACGATATAATCCTCGAAATATCTAATAAGTGGGATTCATAGGATATGATCCTACAAGATGAGGTCATCACATCCTATTTCATTTCGAAAATGATTTGTTAAAAACATATATTTATACTAGTCATGTGATCACCATTAAATGTCTATATTATCAATGGTAAGGATACATAATGGTCCTTTAAATCCAATTTGATATAAAAATACAAAATAAATACTTATGTATTCTATAAGCATGATACATTTAATTAAAAAATTGGGAATTTTATTTGTCATATTTTAGGTCATTATAATATTCCCCCATTAGATAAATTTCCCATGAAATTTCCATTTCCGAAACTAAAACATATAATGGTAACTCTATGTCATCACATCTTCTGAAACCAATATTTCTTCTCTAAACTAATAGTTTCCCCCATAACACCATGTTGAAGTGAATTGGATTATTTTGTAGAACCTTTTCTTTAAAATCTAAGATCTTCACTCACTTATTTTAATAAGAATGTACATTCTACAACGGTGAAAAAATTGGATTGTGTACATTTGAGGGGTATCGTATGTACTTCCATAAGAAGAATACAGGGAATATATCATGTACATGTGATTGGATTGGTGGGACTGTTATTCGATATGTCCCCATTCTGATGTCATCAGGATCTAAAAAGGCCTGATCTACCTTGGAATAAGATTTCCCTTATTCCCAAATCTAATGACCCTCTTCTAGGTATATATTCAGATGAAATCATGTTTCTAATATAAAATGGCATGTCGCATGAAATATTGTCATCATTGATCATATTTCGACTATGAGTAGCTTTTAGGTGGTGCTCAATGGTTTTATCATTCTCCACCATTTCCACATTAATTTCAAGACCTAGAAGTTTTCATTCCGCAATGTCACCCCAACATGCATGTGTTATCCACATATTCCGATAAAGGTATTGATTAGGATCCATTTGAATGATTTAGTGGAAACTATGGTTGTAAGATAAGTCAACCAATGGATTTTGTTGGTCCCATCAACCTTTAAATTCCATATAACAACCTCATAATATGTTTTCTAGTTTTTCAATAGTCCACATATATTTTCCATCAGATTGAAAATGATAGACAATACATAATTTCAGCTAAATGATTAGAGCATGTTGAAGACTTTTCAGAATATGGATGTGAATCACGGGTCTCGATCAGAATCAATCGGTAGTGTTTCTCCATGTAGCCCTTCCACATTTCTGAAGTGTATCCATGCTACTTGATCTAGTGAGAAATCCTTTCTAGTCCCAAGGAATTGTGAAGTCATTATAAGATGATCCACAAAAACCTTAATATAATTTTTTCCTTTGGATGACATCATTTGTATGGTGAAAATATCCACAGTGATGTTTTCCCATTTCCGTATTGGTATGTTTAATGGTTACCTCATCCACTTATTCTTCTTCAATTCTTCCCCCACCTGCTCACACACCAAAACATTCATTTATATTCCATTATCTACTTCCTCATCTTATCCCACTAGTAATTCACATTAAGATCTAGATACATTTGTTTGCGTCCATGGTGAATAGAAAATATCGAACAATATTCATTAATCAAGAGTTCCTTGTTTAAGTCGTGATTTTATTGAACATAGAATCTTGACTCAAATATCACAATTCCTTCTTTATTAACATTGAACTGTGATTATATCCCATTTCTTTACACTTTCAACTCCATTCTAAATTCCAACAATATATTTTATGCACCATTTAACCTTTCTAAAATAGATAGTTCAGAAATCACTTGTGAATGGATTGATGATGTTCTTGTTTTTATGATTACCATGTACATACTGTTGAAATCCAAGAAGATTGCATCGTTTTAAACACTCATAAATTATATAATTTCTAGATCATTTATATTTAGATTATCGACAACTTTATTTTCATTACCAAGATGGTAGTGGATTGAGATGTCATAATACATGATGAGCTCTAACCATCATCACTAGAGCATATTAAGATCGTTATGTAAAAGTATATTTTTGAGGATCATGTGATTAGTAAATATATCAAACATATCCATACATATAAATAATATTTCCATATTTTCAATGAAAATATCATATCTGTGAACTCTAGATCTTTGGGGGGATTGTTTTACTTATTTATTTTCAACTACCTTGATATCATAGTCAATGACGTTATAATTTTTCATCAATTTACCTCTTTATCCAATCATATAAGAATCAATAAAATTATGAATGATCTTCACTTGTTGTTAGTGTGTGCACATGGGCAGTGATAAGTATCATTTTAAACTCCATGAATCTTTATTCTCATTCATTATTCAAATTTAACTTTTATCCTATCAGATTTAGCTTGATAAAAGGTTTTCATAATCAAGATAAATTTATTATAAATTTACAATAATATCTATATAATCCAATTAAGCTACATATATCTACCATAGATGATTTCATCGACTATTAGTCAATTTATTTTGTCTTAAAATGTTTCATAGATATCCCATTTCTCATGAAGATATGTTCCAAGAATTATATTTATACAACCCGAACTCAAACTTATTTTACAATGCCTAGAATTTATCCTTTCATAATGTCTTAAGCACAATTAATAGACTCTCTTCATGATCCAATTAATTTTTTTAGTATATTTGAACATCACATTTAAATACTACAAAAAATTTTATGAGGTTAATTTTAATGAATCTATTCATCATGTCTATGAAGATTATAGGAGCATCAGTGTGTCCGAAAGGCATCACTATGAACTCGTAGTTCCCATATCTTGTATGAAAGATGTATTTAGGATATACTCCTTCTTCAGCCTAACATTGTAATATCCCAACCACAGATCCAGTTTGTAGATATAGTTTTTTCCATGTAGTAGATTGAACAATTCATCAATTTGTGGAAATGGATTCTAGATATTTATCATGATCTTGTTGTGTTCACGATAATCAATGCAGAGGCACAATGACCCATCCTCCTACTTGATGAAAAGGATGGGATCACCCCATGGTTAATCACTTGGGAATATAAACTAATTATATAGATTATTATTTAATTATTTCTTCATCTACAAAAGTTCCACAAAAACCATCCTATACAGAGTCTTGGATATTGCAAACACCACTTGTATAATCATTATTTGAAATTCACCTTCCCTACTAGGATAATGACTAGTCAATTTCTTCGGAACCACATTAGTGAATTCCCTCATATAGTCATTTCATTGCGGATAATCCTTTTAATAGAATCAACCATCTATGAAATATACCCACACTCATAGGGCGATAATATCCATAATTGGGATGGTGTTTCTAAAGAAGAGTCACCATACTTCATGAACTGATATAAATCAAGGGCTGATTCACCATATAGACAATGATTTCCTTTTCATAGTAATTTATATTGGCCCTATATAAAGCAATTCAATAAATTCCTATAATAAAGTCAAATTCTACCAAAGGGATAATGACGATATTCACTAGGATGTTCATCCCATAAGCATTGAAAAGAGATGAGTTATATAAATGGTATGAAATAATTGTCACCGTTGTTTTATTCACTAACACCGCATTATCCATACTTCGTGGTGTTGTTTGGATTGTTCTAATATACATATATGATATAAAATAATGTGTATAAACTGATTAAAAAAGTACATTACCTATTATTAAATGAATTACTAGTGTACCTATCCCCACATCATTGTCTGGATTCAATTAGGCGGTAGTGAAGGAAAAATCTCACCCTAACAGCCTTGGTTGTTGTTGGATGCTTCCAAAAACCCCTATAATAGGGCAATAGTTTTCCAAGTGCACAGGTTCCTTATATTTGTAGCAATGAATAATGAGTTAAGGTTACACTAGATCATTCTATTCCAATGTTACATTGATGGAATTATCTCATCACAAAGTATCGGCCGATTTTCCTTCTCTTATGATAATGAATAATCTCTACTATCCATGTTGGTTGATTCTACGGTGTTTTATTCCGCATGTTTGACAATTGGGATAGTATCATTTCCTAGAAATGTTTGATTTATCCATTGGAATTCAATAATTAGACTCCACTTTACTCATTTAGTCACTATGAATCCAATGATATTCTCAGATCTCCATTTCGTTATTGAGGGCACATCAGAAGATTTCTTTATAGCTATCAATGTGATAGATTTCCAATTCTTTTCATAGACAAGGATTTATCCCACAAACTAAACAATAAATTATTTTATTCAAGGGTAAGAAAACAATAAAAGGTTTATCATGCATGTCTTGTTAAATATTAATTCTACAACCCAATAGAGGAATCATCATTTCACTTGAGTTCATGGAAATGTCTTTTTATCTTAAGATGAGGGTTATAGAGAAAATAATGATAAAAATAATTTTTCCAAAATTCATATCACTCCATTTCATCAATATAATCCTCATGATTTTTATTCATGATTATTTTACACAAATAATTTTCATCAACCTATATAGGACAAAAATCCATAAGAACCATCTCTTGATTAAAACATTGAAGGATGAAGAAGATATTTTCAATGGAAAAATATATTTATCCATGAATAAGGAATTGGATGAGATATTAATTTAGGAGGACATTGTTTCATGACACTTTGAAATATGGGTATATATATTTTGAGGGGGGGGGGGGTTCTCCTATAGATTTAGGTTTCAATTTTGTACATTAGTTAACTGAGAGAATATCATTGAATGGTTTTCTTTTCCTACTCGTATCGGATTGGATGTTCGTTGGGAAAATCATCACATTTCCCTTATCATTTGTTGTTATCCGGATTCCACCCATTATCATCCATTAAATGGAATAAATGTAAAAATTAGGGATGTGTATCTTAAAATATTGAACACATAATGGGGAATACAATGAAATTAATGGAATGACTACAAAATTACATTTAGCTACTTAACATCTGATTTTGTAGTCTTTAGTCTCTGTTATCAATGATCTAGCCCATAACATATATTATTATGGGATATTTTTTCCCTTAACTATGGTTTATACCGAGCTTATGAATTTAAATAATCATTTCCCTTGTGAGCATCAAACATGGTGCATAGTAAGGCCCATTTTATTTCTCTATAATACCCTGAGTCTGGCTCGAAACACCTTGTGAGTGTTGTTAATCCAAGGTACATTTATTCAAAAAAAATGTCCACTTAGGGAATCCAAACACAAATATAATTTTATTATAAACCACATAATATATACTTATCATAATTTAGGTCTATTTTCCTATACATAATATTATACCTATGGTTTTTCACTAGGGTTTTCTATCCAAATCCAAAAAATAACTATAACTTTCTCTAATACCAACTATCAAAACCCTACATTAACTATAAATTAATAAATGATTTATTACAAGAGTTTTCACATAATAAACCCCAAAAAATAGAGATGTATATTGCATTTATGAATTAGGTACATTATATAACAACTTAAAACATGGAGTACATCAAAACTATTGAAAACCTAGTAACATTTTTAAAATATTCATTTATACATATAATTGCATGGGATATCCTGGGGAAAAACATATGGGGTCAGATAAAAAGCCCAAAAATAGAGTAAAAAAGGAATAAAATGTAGAAGAAAATACATGTTATACAATAGGCATATCAATGGATCGTAAAAGGATCATGAATATAATGGAATGAACAATAATGATAATCATAACATGGAAATGTCGAAACAACATAAGAAATGTAGTTTTAATGAGTCAAGGATCTTTTCATATGGACGGGCATGAGTCAAATCTCATTGCAAATGAGGAAGCATGACTCAATGATAATTTATAATGATGGAGCATTAGTTTAAATCCAGTTCACATGATGTAGCATGATAAAACAAATTAACCAATGAATTCGAGTGTTATTAGGGAGATCCAATCAAAATCATTTCAATCTCATGACTTAGTGTAACACATAGATCATATTACATGGATTAGTTACACATCATGAGTTATTAGGTGATAAAGAATGTGGAATAATTTCATTTAAGTACCCAATAATCATGTATATGTTCTTAATAATGAAGACCCTTGATATAGAAATGGTAATGATATTCACTAAATGATGATTTTTTGAAGAAAATTACAATACAATTTCGACATCATAATAACATCATATAAAATATATTAAAATTGCTTAATGAGAGGGAATGTGGTCTCTCATTATTTATTAATGAAAATTATATTAAGGCGGTAGGTGATAATGTATCATGACTTATGAAACTGCAAATTTAATGTAAAATCATAGATGAAGTTCTTGATAATGAGATAAGTGAGTGAATACCTTACGAAAATTCGTAATAGTAACAAGTGCACTTAAAGGATCATTTGCGGGAATAACGATAGTGAACGGAAGATAACATAATTTATACATCAATATAGAATGTAAGGGGATCATGGAACATAATATCCCATCAAATGAAATTGAATTTGTGATTCATAATAAAAAGGAAGTGCTAGAATGGAAATTAGAAGAGGGAAATCCCTTACAGAATTTATGCATAGGAACAGCTATGAAAAGCATCCTATGTGTGATGTTAATTGGTCCATCATTGAAATAAAATCAAATTCATATTAATGGAATAATTATAAATGAATGAAATTATTTCCATTTGATATTACATGAACTAATTTCAAATTAGATGCTTGAATTCGAAAGGAGGATAGGAAAGTGAGAATCCCTTGTTAACATGTGTGAATACAAAGGATTGGGAGAGTCTACATGAGGGATGGGATCACCTTGGGAGGTCTCTAGGGAGTAGATGGTAGATTTTGGTCGAGAATCATAGAGTATTAGGGAAGAGAAATGGGTGTTTGGTTGGAATTATATAGGAAATAAGGGGGAATTCATTATTATTTTGGTTTCGGACGGTAAATAATAATATATTTAAAACCAAAAACCATCTCAAGGTTTTTCAAATGGTTTCTAAAAAATGGGAGTTTTTTAAATTATTTTAGACCTAAATGGGAAGAAGATATTAAAATATTTCCCTTTTTTATGTGGAGGTGATTCACACTTTCTAAGAAAATGATTTTAAAATTTTAATATATATTATTAGTATTGGAGGATTACCTAAATAATTATTTAATAAATAAAAAAAATCTAAATTCACATTAGTTTAAATTTATAACATATATTTGGTTGTATATCCCTATTATAGCATTTATTACATCGCTAATGGGACATTTGTTGTCATAAAACACACTATATATTTTTATGTTATTTAATTTTAACTGGAAAATTTGATTATCTCAGAAAATTAAAAAAAAAATCACCGTAAAAAAATTTCAATTTCCTGAATCAAAATAAAATATTAATTTCATCTATATTATTATATATATAAGTGAATTTTCACATTTAAAATAAAACAGTCATTTATTTATAATTGATGGGTTTTGACAATAATAGTTTTTGAACTCTAATAAAAATTAATTTCAACTTACTAAAAATTATATGATGATTTGTATTTAATAAAAGTAATTTAATAGTAATATTTTATTTATATAATGTTTATTATAAAAATACATTAATTTATCATAATAGATTTCATAATATACCAAAATTTCTATTTGTTCTTTTAATATCATTTGAAATTAGAAAAAGTCAGATGAAAATATATTAATTATTTTATATGAAAATATTATACATAATCATTATTGTAGTGTCCTATTACATATCCATTTATAAAAAAATTAATACAACCTAATATTAAGGTGTACAATAGTAGGGATTCCATGGGGCCATTCAGTGAACATGATTTAGGCCGTGATCTCCCTAATCTAGAACATCTCCCATTAACCGATCTACTCATTCTTATGATGTTGGATCTCAGATTGGGCTTAGTCTGGGGAAAATAATAGAAATTTAATCTCTATAGAAATCTCTGATAATTTTGATTCATATAGTACAATCCTTCCAGATGAGGTCATCACACCCTTTTTTTGTGCGAAAAGGATATGTTAAAAACCTTTATTTATACAAGTCATATAATCTATATTAAATGAATACACTATCAAAGGTTGAGATACATAATGGTCAATTAAATCCAATTATATATAATAAAAATGGCTTTTCATATGTATTGTAAAACCGCAAGAGATTGAATTAAATCTAAAGGGGATTTTTTTATATTGTTTCATGTCATTGCAATTCTTGTCATGAAATTTTGATAATAAATCTATTTACTTAATATTTTATTAAATTATTTGATAACATGTTTTTACTTATATTTCCCTTGTTTCTGCCCTTTTAATATTTCACTATACTTATCTGCAATTAAAATAATACATATAAGTGGTCATCTATTAACAAAAGTTTAGTTTATATGAGAAAATATGTAACTTTGTATAAACCATAACGTTTCATAACTCAAATACTATAGGAGGATTAAATGTAAATATCATTCTTATATTTCCATTAATTTCATATAATTTTATTAATAGTATATTATGTATTTTGAAATATGTTATTTCTAATTTAAATTTCAATATTATAATATAAGATTCCTATTAACTATCAAATTTTATTGTCATCGGAAAATATAGAGAATAATTACAACTATGGTTTATGTTTAATACATTCCTACAATATATATACATATGATTATTATAGTCCCCTATATTGTGACCATGAATCATACGTAATACAATTCTACAAATGACTAAATGTATAACGATTACCCACAATCCGTCACATATACATGGTTTTCTCAATTTTAACTATTTGTTTTTAATTTTTATATATCATCATCATATGTATAAATATATTATATGTTTTATAGGAATAATACAATATCAACATATTTTGGTTGATAGAATATTAAAACCAATATATTTATATTTTAATTCACATTCATTGAATTTTTCCTATTTATTCTGCTAAAATTCATATAAAATCCGGAATTGTTTTTACATTCATTTAATATTTTATTATATTTTTTACAATGAAATATCTTGAAAAACACTAATAATAATAAAAAATTCATCTAAAAAATAATTTTTAAAAATTTTCTACTTTTTTTCAATTATTATTCCGACATTTACAAATGTATTATAACCACCCATTATGTTATTTCATATTTCACCTTACATTGTACATATCCATTATATAGTCCTTTAGAAATTTGTTAATCTACATCGACTCATCATCTATTATATATGATTTAGTTTCCAAATCTTTCCTATAATAACTTTAATGGATTCATAAAATCATCTATTTATATAACTCGTCATGATATTCATTTTATAACATTAAATATTTTTTATGGAGATTTAATATTATTTTATTTAATATATTTTTATGCTAAAATCTAGATATTCTATAAAATTACAATTTTCATAAGGAGTTTTCAATGTTTTGTAAAATGAATTATAAAATAATAGTTTCATTTAGGACATTTATGGATCTCTATTTTACCATACACAAAAATGTTTATAATAAATTCTTCATTTATTAAAATGGGGAGAACAATACTTTTGTATGCATTATAGATATACGATTTTTCTTAACAAATATATTCTAAATCATTAATATTATTTTCCTAAATATCACTATGAGGTTATTTAGTGTGTATTTTAACAATTATTAGAAACATAATAATGTTATATTATACATTCATTGTAGTATATAGGTAAATATTTAGATTAATTATTATTGAATGTTAATTATTAGTTTCTTGACACATATATATAACTTTAATAAGTGTTTTAATTATTCAAATATATCAATAATTTCTATTATTTCATTTATTTGTAAATATTTACATTACAAAAGTAATAATGTTTTGTTTACATTACGAAAATAGTTATTAAAATATTTACTTTTCTTATTATATAAGTAAATTAATAGTTACATCTATAGTTAATAATTTCATAGAATTGATATCGTAACCAAAAAATTATTTTTTGGTTAAATATAAACGTAATATGAAAATATTAAATTACGATAAATTTTTATTGATAAAGATATATCATTGAATATTTAAGTATGAATCCTTTTTTAATGACCTCAAAATTCATAGATAAAATAGAATTCACTTATGATTTCTTTATTGAAGAAAATATACTTTAGATAATATATTTTTAAATAGATATTTTTTA
Organism: Viscum album; assembly: GCA_963277665.1. Classification (NCBI taxonomy): domain Eukaryota; kingdom Viridiplantae; phylum Streptophyta; class Magnoliopsida; order Santalales; family Viscaceae; genus Viscum; species Viscum album. The sequence continues at coordinate 287,522,178 of OY728134.1, forward strand.
ATATGAAAATATATAAAACAACATAAATAGAACCGATTATAATTTCGTTATATGATTTATAATAAGTTAATCAGTTAATTATTCCCCTTTGTATACATTTTTTCTACTATTATATACATGTCTATTGTATATTATATTGAATTATACACAAATGGAAACTGAAAGTTAATCCATCGACTACCTTAATTTTTTGAATTTATTAATTATTGCTTTTCTCTCACACAAATTATTTAATTGTGAATGATTTTATTGTTATTTTATAATGATATTTCTCAACAAAAAACCATTATTAGAATATGAAAAACCATTAAACCAAGTATACTGTTAAATTAGTGGTAATAACTATATTTATATACTCTTGTAAAATGTTTTATATATGTATATATTAGTATATAAACTATATTATGATATATATTATAATTATATAATATTTCATTATTTATATATAATTTTTTATTTTAGTAGAACTTATATTTCAATAATCAGTAAAAAATAAAAGGAAGTATATTCATATATTTATCTATGAAATTATAAGGAAATAAACTCTTCACTTTTGACATTGTAAAAATTACATATATATTTTCGAATAATGCATTATTTAACATTACATAACATGTAAAATAAAAATTTCATATATGATTATTGATATTAAAAATAAAATAATATATTTCTCGATCACATAATGAAAATATAAACATTAAATGTAAATATTTTCTTATAAGTTCCAACATTATCATTTATATAATCATCCGTAACTAGTATAATTCTAAATTTAATATCTAACAATGTAATATTATAAATGGTAATAGTGTACATCGTATTAAATGAAGATCATTTCCATATTATTGGGACATTATATATTGGTCCCCAAGGACCATAAATAATTATTAATGATAGGTATTTCACATAGAATAATACAATATATATATAAACATGATGATTTAGTTCTCAAAATTTATTACATTATTACATTTATTATTTCATGGTATGTTTTATATTAATTATTTAATAATTTCCATTTCCAATTATTTTTTCCTGTATTGTGGTTCAGATTACTAAAACTATATTGTTTTTTAGATAATCATTTTATTAAAATCTTAACTAGTGGAATCTTTGATGAGAGCTCGTATATTATAATTAATGAATTAATTAAATTAAATTGCGAACATGAAAATTTTCAAATATATATATGATAAAGAAAAAATATCATTAAAATTTTCTCATCTTATTTATATATATTTGATATTTAATGGTATAGGTTGTAAAAATACATCATATATAATTTAGACATAACTCATAATTGGAGGCCATCCACACATTATATATTTTGAGTACTAAGTAAATATGAGTACAAACAATTTAGTCTTTAACATTTTTATGCTATCTATATTATATATGACATCTCAAAATTAAAATTATACCATTTATTAAATTAAATCATTGGAGAACATTGATAATATCTATTTGAAAACATTAGTAAATTTTTATTATAATTTATTCTCATAAGGTTTCAATAATGTAGGAAATTTTAGAAAATTATGGGATTCACCAATAGTCATGTATTATTTAGAGAGTTTATAAACTCAGAAGGTTGTTACACATAAGGGGTTCCTCAACATTATCAGTTCAACCACGTAAGGAGTTTCTTTCACAAGAATGAATTCTGATAAAATTTCTTCTTGTGGTTTCTCCATATAATATCTTTAATTCAAAATAATGGGATTTCTATAAAAATATTCAACAGTAATAAAATTTCAACAAAAGCTTTCATTAATTTTTACTGAATCTTTCCCATCTGTAATGTTACAATTTATATGATAATTCAACAACAAAAATAATTATCTATATAATAACAATAAATTTTACATTATATATAACACTCTTTTAATATATACTTATACTTTCATATAATTTCAACAAAATAATTAAAACATTGAAATCAATATTCAATCATTATATAATTTATTTCAACAATTGCATGAATTCGTTCTATATGCATTTTTTCCTTTCCTTCCATTCTTCATCTCGATTAAAAAATTTAATGTAGTATTATTCAATTTCATTTTATATGTATATAGTATGCACACATTGTTAGAAACTAGATAAACCTATTTTTATGCATTATTCAAAAATTATGTTAACTTACTTATACCCCAACATATACATCAACATCTATAGCCTTATATAGTTCTTCCATCTACACATCTAACCAAAATACTTAACAATATATCTACATATAACCAGTAGTACACTCACTTCATTCCATCTTAAAATTTCATCCCAATATCCTTAAGATTAAATATAATTCCCTTTCTTCCGTATTTCAATAAAATCATTTAATGTACACACAAGTTTATCATTTGATGTATATATATGGTGTTAATGTATTATATAGAACTATATATTTATTTAATATTTTTTTTTCACACATAATTCAGTTTATATTTTTATGCTGATTTAATTTTGTTATTAATTTTTGTTCATTCAAATTAAATATTCCATTGAAATATTGGAATGATAGATAGATTTGAATTTTTATTTTTATATATTATATAATATAATTAATCAATATTGATTTAATATGAAGAGGTTTAACATATGAAAAAATAGATAGAGCTCAAAAGATAAGTTTAACAGTCTGAATTATTGGAATGTTAAATATTCAAATATTTCCTTAAAATTGAGTGCATTACATTTTAATTGATATGATTCTGTTTGTTTTATTTATTAAATATTATTCACACATATATCTATTCCATTTATATATTTATTCTCTCTATATGATAAAATATTTAAATCAATTTTTAATTTTATTTACTCTCCCTCATGCCCAGTGAATCATCAATGGTGATATAATAGTTATATATTCAAGAATAACATATGATTTCAGAAGATTATAATTGTAGAAATTAATTTATTTAATTATCATAAGTTGTATTATAATTATTTTTAAATATTATATATTTAATTTAAAAATATTTTATTTTATTTTATTTTATTTTATTTTTTTATTATTAACACTATTAATATAATGTTTTAGTAGTGTTGAAGGATACATGATATATATCAATAATTATATAATAGGCTTTATTTTATGCTACAATAGTTATCTAAACATTATGATTTTAGAAACACGAGTTGTTGAAGTTGAATAAATAGTTGATTTTATAATTTCAATTAGGATTCTCACACCCATGCCAGGGTGTATTGACATACAATTTTTATTTTTCTTACAAATTCAACCAAAGAGGTTACTATTTGAAATAGTTTATTGATTCAATATATAAATTGTTAGTTGCATCATATTACTCATATTTTTTAGGATAATATTTCGAAGTGTGTATTGAATTTTATTTTTAATTTTCAGAACCATTAAATGAATTTACTCCAAATTTATTATATTTTGAAAAAATTTCCTTTAACTTCCAATTTTATAAATGTAAATCTCTCACATGATATATTTTTTGATATTTTCTGAACAATATATTTCATAGACATATTTTCATATGGTTATGATTTATATATTTTTTCATTCCCTATCACCTAGAAAAAGAAAAAAAGTTGAAATTTTAGTTAAATATTAGAGGCTATGTGAAAATAAGTGAACATTTAAAAATATTATTTGTAAATATTTCAAATATATGTGGGTATTGTTTATATGAAAGTGCATAATGTCGTTAATGATGTAATAGATTTTAATTTTACAACGAGGCATAGTATATCACATGTTTTGTTATAACTATGTAATTAATATGGAAATTAATCTTCACCTAAGAGCCTGATGGGGTTCCAAAAAGAATATATTTTATCCCATCGTACGACAATAATACAATAGTTGTTGCTCCATAAAAGGATTAGATGTTGAATGAATTAACATTGTATATTTTCTACCCTCTTCATCAGTAATTTATATTATATGTATATAATTCATATATATATATATATATATTATAATTATATTTAAATAATTCATATTTTAAAAAATATTAAATATAAATTAAATTAGCCATGGTTTAATTTCTAGCACTGGTAAATTAGGAGTGTTTGAAAAAAGTCCCCCAAGGTATCATTTCATTATTTTTGGGATGGTTGTGTTTGCTAACAATGTAGGTTTCAATTGTAAGTTATTGAGTTGTATATGTGTTTTTGAAAATCCATGTTGGCAAGGAACCATGCCAAAGGAATTAATGATCATGATTCAATACAAAAAGGATAGATACAAGGCGGTGTCATTATCCTGGGGTTACCAAAATATTGGGGTCTAAATTTTTGAGTTTGGTGAGCATCACAAAAATTGGATTTCATTTATGATTTCATAGAAATATGCAAAAGGAATGAGTATTGCAAAGACAAGATTCATGAAGATGGGTTTTTAGAGGATCAAATGATGCTAACGATGATCTCTACGATTACAACAAGTGTCACGAAAGGCCGAGGTGAATATCCTTATCAGTCAAACATTATAGCGGTGTCATGTTTTTCACAGAATATCTCAGATTAAAAATTTAGGAGCATCATGGCGGTGCAAAGGATTTGCAAAAACACTAAAAAATTACAATGATCATTGAGAACTGAAAATTGACGTTGAGATTCATGAAAAAAAGATATTTTTGTTGAAAAATCTGTGTTCGGTGAAATGGGATGACCTTTAACTTACTTGGAACATAAGAATATGGAGTCAGTGGGAAATTAAAATAAATAGGCCTCTACCCCTAGATAATATTAGAGGGAATCAACGAAAATCAAAAGGTTCTATATTTCTGAAGGAGGATCAATATGTTAGTGAGAATTGTGAATGTTATTGAATTTACAAAGTCTAATTGAGATTTGTGAAATGAATGAATGCCACGATGGCTAGTTAATATTAGAGAATGTGGTGTGCTTCACCAATGAAATGTGAGATTTATGAAAATACATGAACATCACAATGGCTTGTTTTAGCTATGTGAAATAGTGAGCATTGTTAAAAGGAAGGATCTTTGCAAAGGCTATGTTGAGCTTCATGAAATATGGTGCATTGCGAAGGGGGTGTGGTTTGAGAATGTGTATTAAAAGGGATTGTCTGGTGTTCTATGGTAATGTGGTATTCATAAGTATATGAAAGTGGTAATCAATATAGAATATACATACATTTTAGGATTCATTCATTAGTGATAATGAAAGGACCGATATGTCTATAAACTATGTTTCAATACCTTTCAAGAGCAGTGAGGTAAGAAATCAGAAGATGGTGAACCTACCAAAACCAGTGAGCCAGAGTAAGATACAAAGTGTAATACCCTTATGAATGAAGTGAATTGACCCTAAAATTCTTTAAGGTAGTGATCTTGGGCATAAACGATACAACCCAAAATTGTAAATTGGAAGTTAGCATTAGTAGATTTGGAACATAATCACACAGATGTGGTTTTCTCCTTAGATGTATCCTTGTGAGGGTGAACCAAGTAAAAATCTATGTGCATATGTATTTTTTTTTTTTAATTCATTCAAATTATAATCATTACATAAAGAAGGAATTCATAATATAATAATTAACACATAACATCAAATAATGTGTCCCTTGCAATAAATAGGTACAGATCTAGTGGGGAATGAATGAACATATTGAAATTAATAACCATAATCTAATTCACCCCCATCTTAGTGTATCTAGGCCATATTAGGACTTAAGAAGGAGTTTTTATATGTATTAGATAATGTGAGGGAAAATGTGTACAATTATCTACTTAATGAAATTCAATAAAAAAATACTATCATTTTAACCACTTTTTTATCACTGAAAAGCATTTAATATATCATAGCCATTTATAAGTGCTAATAAATTTATCCTGTTTTCGTTAGTTTTTAAAGCTCTAATTAATATAAGAACATAATAAACAAAATTATATAGCAGTGAATGTAATGTTGTAACTTGAACAGGGCGGTCTTGAGGGGAGATGAGTTAGTATGGAGTTTATAAAATAATATCTTAAATCTCATTTTTCTAACATTCTCTAGAATTAAAACAAATTTTACCTACCAAACAGATAGTGATACCTCGGTACAACCAAATACCCTGAGTTTGTATGGACACAATAATCCATAACATACGAGTGTATAAAAATAGTATTATTTTTTCTAATAAAAAAATATGAAATCCACAATGTCCATGTTATGGGTGTTATGTCTATTCTACAACCACCATATGATTATATTTTATAAATAATATAACCTATAACAAAAATATTTTTTTTCTATTTTTTATTTCTAAATAATTTTATACTAGATCCTTAAAAATAATATATATATTTTAAATTAATGGGTTAACAATATAATCATTTAATTTAAATTTTTTCAATAATATATTTTTTATAGTGTATTTTGAATTGTATAACAATTTCTAAATAATGTAATTTATTTATATATTAATAATTGTTTTGATATTTTTTACAAGTTTCTTTTTTATAATAAATTATTCTTATAAAATGAAAGAAATATTATTTTTATAAGATTATGAAAAAGATAAATAATATTATATAGGTTGTACTACATTCCTAGGGGTCCATTATGTGTATAGTTGGGGACGTTGAAACATAAAATTAGCTATTTTTTAAGTAAATATTTTTTTAGAATAATTTTTTTTGTAATTTAATATCATATTATTGAATAACATGATAAAAATAGATTTAGTTTAAGTATTTATTTTGGATAAAAAAAATATTTTTCATGGTATATTTTTTAGTTATAGATGAACTTATACATGTTAAGTAATACATATATTAAAAATGAAATATATATATATATATTATTTTTGTGTAGTTCATTTAAAATTATATATTTTATTTTGAGGTATAAATTATTACATTTTATTGTTCTGGGCCATATAAATCATAAATTTAAACATGTGTCTCATTATAAATTAATTAAATAAATATCAAATAAAATTATTATTCCTTGATTTAATTTTTTATGTATTTATAAAATCTTATAAATATCCAAAAATCCTAAATATTTGCAATGCCTTATCACAATATATATTAATGGGATTTTAAAATAAGAAATCCAATATTTTTCCAAACAAAAAATAAAATTAACCAATATGAAACTAAATACATAAAAACAAGAAAATCAATAATTATTAAAAAAAATGACATTTATAAAAGCCTATTTATTTTCTTTAAATGTAATGTGCAAATTTCATTAATAAAAAAATATAAAAATTCCAAACTATGGAAAAAATGTATCGTCATGGAAATCTAATCCAACACATCCATGGTGGAGATGCAGAATTTGGTTGGAATGATTAAATAATATATAATGTAAATTTTTTTTGTTTTATTCTATATTTGGTTGATCTTTGTATCAAATTTTAATCTATTATATCTCTAACTCTACTGATTTATGTTTAGGAATCCAAACAATTAAGGGGTCTTTGTAATCAATTTTTTCATAATTTTATTTAATTGATGAATCATATTTCTCTTTATCCACAAGATTGTAAGAGGTGGTGGGGATTACTAATCCTAATATAAATGGATGGTCTAGAGTTCCATTAATTTGTCTCCAGTGGATTAGAATTGTTACAAAAAAAATAAATCTATTGATATTCTAGGTGAACAATTAATCTCTTATATAATGAGATATATAAAAAATATTTGTTTCCTCTACTATAATAAATTTCAAAACATTAATATTCATCTCTGGACTGGGGTTTGAAATATGATTATCGAGGGCTTCATCTATCTTCATATCAGGATTTTTTGGATATTAAGGAAGAATGTCAAAAGAAAAATCTCCCACATCCATTAGTTCCAACAAATTTCATCACTTTTAATTAATGGTTACATAACCACAAACCTGACAATTTTCAATGATGGGAATTATATTTAACGAATTGTGCAGTTTATTTGTTGGGGGATTGAATTACAACTATAATGATGAGTGAATGGTGTTTATCTTGAAATACAATTATGGAGTGAACCACACCATATATGAATTCTGACAAATGAATGCTAATCCACGTGTATGGTCTATTATAATTATCTATAGGTGGGTCTATATAATACAATTATATGGAATCCCTTTAAATATTTATAAAAATTAAGCTTATATATGAATTGGTGAGTATAGTTATTTTTAGGAAGAGACATCATGATATTTAAATAATTCATGTTAATCATGTAAATTTTTATTTAGTGGGGTGGAAAACAAGAAATAGTGTGGCAAGAAACAGCATGCCAACGATAGAGGAAACCTAAGGAGGCATAAAGTAGTGAAGGCCAAGAGAATCTCCTGAATCCACGTTAACCCCCTTAGGTTTCAGGCTATGCACATTTTCAATGAAAATGGGATCAGAACCCATGACATCAATATAGGAAAGATAGTATACAACTTGTTTTCCTTCACAAAATGTATATAAGACATTGGATTCTCATTCTATTGGTGGGATTTGATATGAATCATCCACATCCTATCTAGTGGAGGTATTGATGTGTGATAGAATGTGGAAAAATATTAATCAACATGGATTGTATAGATCTGGTTCATTAGAGAACAAAAACTACATCCTTCTAATCAAAGAACCCATGATGTTCCAAAACAACTATCATTCCCGAAAATTTACAAATTATTTATATATTCCTTATTATGTATATTTTATTCATACTAAAATTCTTATCCAGGGTAAAAAAATATATCAAGATAGTCTTATCAACTATGTGAGTTAAGAGTAATATTAAAATTTTATGGATTTATAGATCATTGATGTAGGGATTATTTTCATTATGTGTGGAGTAGAAAGAGGTTTTCTATAACCATAAATACAATGTATTATTTTTTGATATTATTTAAAATTTTATTGAAGTTATTTCGATTAAATTTTTATTTATAAAAAATATTTAATTTTATATGATAAATTAAAGTTAAAAATGTGATGAAGAGATAAACTATTGTATAACATAATGATTCCATCAAATTATTATTAAAAATAATAATTTTTTAATATTTACATTTTAATAATGATAATAATGAGGGTGGTGTTGTAGATATGTCATCTGGACTGGACTTGTTAACCTGAATCATATGTTCACGAGTAGGATAGAAATGAATGAGTGGTTTTTGATGTGGCAGATGATTTTTTAAACATTTTATTCCTATTCTCCAAAATACATCATAATATTATAAATATGTTATTAAAACATTCATTGGTTCCATTTTAGCGAAGTTAAAATTTTTATATTCATATATAAATGATATATAAAAATAAGGAAATCAATAATGAATAATTATCAATAATGTATATTTATAAATATACCATTTCATTATTGTGACTGTATAATATTATTAATTTGGAAATTTCATAAATACTATGATAATTATATATTATTATATTTATATTAATAATTATATAAACATTAAATATTATAATAAATTGGTTATTTCAATTCACTATAAATTTGTACAAAAACCTGTAATTTACATTGATAATTTCAATTGATGATTTTTATAAGGAATTATCTATATCAATATAATTATAAATTTTTTTCCTTATTATATTTTTAGATAACTATGATTCAATTAATATAATATTAAAAATAACATGTAAATTATATAATTCTCTCAGTAGGTTTAGATATTCTTTTTAGGGATTCCTAAGGTTTGATAAATCATGGGGTTTTCTTTTTTCGGATGGTGATTTTCTGACATACCAACATACTTTGGATAATGTATTCGAACCACCTTCATTATTTTTAACTAATATTGAAGTCATGATGAGTCTCTTATAGTTTTAAATTTTGATAAACCATTGGATAAAATTTTCACTATTAGAAAATGAGATGGTGTATTTCATGGATAATATGAATAATGATGAATTTATATTTAATCGAATGTTATACATGATCATCAGAATATTTTTAGTCATCCCTTCAATAATTGTACACTAAAAACACACTCCAAAATGTATGGATTTCAAATTATATTGTTTCTATAAGAGTATTTTTAGTTTGATATATTACCACTGAATTCTTTAATTAAAAACAAAACATCTATTTTATCAAGGGAATCAAAAGGTCCTTGTACAAACAACTCATTGTAATGAATGATCTGTGTGATGTAGATGATATCTACATGGAAATTCAATTAAAATGTCCTTTTGGATATGAATTAATAGAAATATATTTTTTCATAGATTGGTGTGAGTAATGAATGAAATGATAGATGGTGCAAATGCATGGATATCCTTAAAATTTAAAATGCTACCAATATTATTATTTCTAATGGGTGACCTAATCAAACAATGAATGAATTGAAATAAAATAATTTGTATTAATAAGGAACCATAATCATGCATTTTGGTCACTAGCTATAGGAAAAAAGTTATATTTTCCTTCTTATCTAGATTAAAATAACACTGTGATTGAGAGAGACATGAGAAAGCCTCATGTAAGAAATATGAGAAAATTAAAAATAATATCGTTATGTTGGGGCCTCTATATTTTTATAAAGATGAACAAAATAACCATAGTGTAGAATAAGGGATGTACCAAAACAAAAACAATTGTTTCTGGAGTTCCCAAGATTAGGCCTAGAACCATTTTAAATTTATAATGGAGTTCGGTACCCCCATGAATCATTACTACAAAAATGAATGGAATGAAGAAACCATCATCCTGCATAAATAATATCTTCATATCCACCTGATCTAAACCCTACCTTATTACATGTATGACCATTGAATCCCATCTTAAAAGGGTTAAGTACTATCAATTCATTTATAGAAGGTCATAGAAATACACTTAGAGAAATGAATGTGAGAGAAGAGAATATTAACTAACTAATAATGGGAGGAAACAATAATGTTAAAATTATTTCATAGGGTCCAATGTTTAATGAGTGAAATTATAAATGTATTAATGTGGTGGGTGAATGAACATACCTAGAATTCTTAGTGAAGGTGAATAGATGGAGTCAAAAAAATCTGATCCAAATAAAACCCATATTCAGAAGTGTTGTAGGATTGGAAACCCATGATTGGTTGATATTATTTAGCACCATTTCACAAAAATTATCACTTATATGGTTTTTATATTCAAATCCATATTATAAATCAATTACATTGATAGTGTTGTAGAAAATTATTATTTTTAGGATGTTCCCCAATTTCATCGGAAGGCCATGATGGTTGTATTTTCATCCATTGGGAGAGGAAGTGGATGTTAGAGTTTTATCATTCTATTAAAAACAATTGGTATAGTTATCCATCAACTAGATTCATTGCAATAGGTTATTATAGGATATTATTGATGAACCTACTAGAAATATATAGAATTCCTAGAAGTTACTCAACACACTCCGATATAACATCTCTAAGCCTCCCCTTATTGTTTGCGATTTCAGTAAAAATATTCTTATTGAATGAGGAAATTAAAGTGGAATACATTCCTCATGAATATATATTTTAATAATTTATGGTAAGACAACTAGTGGTACTTTCTAATCAATGATATTCTTGAATCAATTTTTAATGGTTTTGATGGAATTTTGAAAACACTCAAATTACATAGTAGTTCGATAGATTATTCGGGTCATTGGATTAGATTAGTCTTTTTAATTAATTACATGTTTCTAATCATTCCCATGCTGCATTACACCACTATATTTTCCCCATTGAAATTTATCCTGGGTATTTCTAAAAGTGGAATAAAATAATCATTGGATTTGACAGCTTTGGGGGAAACCATACTAAGTGTTATGTTGTGATCTGCTTCTTTTGGAAGTTGTGGGATCCTAATTTCAAAATTAATATCCATATTATGGTGTCTATGTTGAAATGGAGGATTAATCTTAAAATTATTCATTTTGATTCTTAATGTGATGTAATTGAAAAAAATATGAACAAGTTATATTTTCACCCCTTCTATTTAGGTTCACTCCACTCTCACATGGCATGATGAAAACCTATATGAGGATATTAGAGTTAATGAATTCGTTTTGTCTATACATACTGGATAATCCCATAACAAAAATGGAAAATAAAATACAATTTATTTAAATCAGAAGGCCTCTATAAGCTACCAAAAGAACTCAATATCTATACTCACTATTTTAATGGTTATACCTATATCCAATGATTTTGGCATCCTTGGTTTTACAAGGATTTTTTTAAAAAAAAATATAGTTCTATGGGGTTCCTTAATATATTTGATATTTGAACTTATAAAATTTATTTTTTATAAATTATGATTCATTACCTCAAAAATGATTTTATGGGGTTTATTATTAGAAATGAAACAAATACAAGAAACCAAAGTTCCATTACTAGATTAATTCATGATTTTTTTTAAAAAAATATACATTTTTATAGATAGAAACTTCAAAACTCATGAACGACCATTGAACATAAAAATCCAACGTTTTTCACCTAATAAGACCATTATTAGACTCATTATAATGATAAAAAATAGCACTTTGTCCTTGACCTTTGGATCATCAATTTATGAAATGTTAGTTGCAAAATCTTATAAAATGTACTTGTTAAACAGTTTTTTCAATGAGTTCTATCGATTTTTTAGAAAACAAATGTTAATTAATCCCTAATAGAAACATGTATAATAATTCAATATTTTACCATGATTTTTTTTCACTATAAAAAAACAATATATATTTATTAAATATGTATCATGGATTAGAATGTTGATATAACTAAGGAGTCATATAAAGTATAGTTCCATTTTGACCAATTGTTTAGGATTAAAATTGGATACTACACTAAATGGATTAAAGTCATCATGAAATTAATCTCCACTTTTCCATCCAAGAATAATATCAATGAAATAATCTATCAAATAATTACCCATATGAGGGGTCATCATTTGGGAGAACCTTCCTCCCATTTATAGTTTATTTTGGTGGATAGGAGTTTATCCTAATAAATTGGATTGATAAATAGATATAACCATTTCATGGGTTGATGGATTGTTGGAATGACCATCATATTACATACCTCTTATTTACTGATGATATTTCAATTTTTTCAAGAGCCTCAGTGGATGAATTTAGAACTATCTTCCTAATTATCCATAGGAACAAGATGAATTATATTTAGTTCATAAAACATATCTATGTCTATGATCTATTATAGTTTTGGTGTTAATTTTTTGAAGGATAATATCCATATTTCATTGAAAATTTATGTTCTTGATAATCTCCCTAAATATCCTAGGATTCTATTTATTTTTTGGCCTTAAAAAATAGGTCATTTTTTATCCTAGATATGGAGGAAAAAATATTTCTTGCATGTCATGTAAAACGGTTTCTTGAGTTTTTAAGGAAATATTCATCATGGTTGTGGCCCAGTCTATCTCCGACTATGTTTTGTCCCTTTCAAAGGTAGCTATATTTTCAGACAAGTTGAATGCAATACTAGAAATATTATAGTGGGGGAATAATAAAGGTTGAAATAAAATAAATGATATGTCATGGACAATTCATTGTCAACCTATGTATTTTGGGGAATGGGATTCCATAATATGGTCATTTTAAATGTTGATATTTATTCCAAGAATGGTTGGTAGATTTTGGATAACACTACATCGATTTTTTATTGTGCCCCTAGTGGTAAATAATTTCAATATTAAACCTTTTATAGTCAACACATGGACCATGACCTATATTTTTTTTGGAGACGTTTTCAGGAGTATCCTGATGATCAAAATAATTCACTCTACATGATGATATTTGATAGATCCAGTGTTGATTTCTATAAACTCCCCCAAATAATGGATGATAATATCTCTTTGTGAACTTCATTGATTTTTTCGGGTATGGAAACTATGATGGTGATCTCATTTTTCAATGAGGATAATAGTTTATAGTTTAATGAAAAGTTGAATTAATTTTTTGATGAAGGAGATATAAATATATTATTGAGTAATCTATGTGAAAATGATTTTTTATATGACAAGATTTGCTGGAAACTACCAAACTATACTAAGGAAAGATACTTATGGTGGGAACCATTATTTGGCATCCACTATAATAAGTATATCCCCATTTTTATCCATGATTCTAAATATCCATCATTAAAAATCGTCATGACCATATTATACTCCACTTTTCATTAATATTTCATGCACCACAGTTTTATAGATGTGTGGAATCCATGGAATGATAATACATGCTCTCTCATTATGTTGAAAACTGACATTTCAAGGATTATGATTGCTCTTTCTTCCAATCATTGGGTATTTATTGGGAATATATTATACACATTCTCACATATGATTTGGGTTTGGAGAAAATATTTTATCTTTAACCATACATCCTAAACAAGGTTTTTCTAGGTTGATCGTTCCATCACCATGCGGACCCCATGGAGTCACAATGATTCCCAAATCAAGAGTACTACCTTGAATATTGGTTCAAATATATAGAAACCACCCCAAATGGTGTTCTAAGGATTGTAATGGATGTATATTTTATTGGTTGATTATTTTTACGAATTAGTGTGCTCAATTAAGATGCCCTCATATCCATATTCACTAAATTCCAAAAATCAATTTTTTTCCACTCGTCTCCATAGGTGAATAATTAATAGAAAGTGATTTCTAGTTCGGAGTTTCCTATTTGGGAAGGATGGGGTGATATTATCATATATATATTATTACATACTATATATAAAGCCTTATTATCCACAATTATTGACCATAAACATTTTGGTATATTAATTTTATTGAATCACCATTCATGGCACCACTTTTCATCTTGTTAGTTAATTTTATTCAAAGGAGATAAAAATAAGGTTTTGCACCTCTTCGATACTAATGATCTATGAGGGGAGTCAGATTTATAGTTCCATGAATTCCCAATATGTTTAAATATCATTTTACTGACTTATTTTCGATATTTCTTTTAATGATTTGTCAACTTTCATAAAAAATTAAACATAGAGAAATATTATGGGTAGATAATTAATTGATTTGATGAATATTATTTAAACAATATATGTATCTTTTATTTTGAATCTTACCCAATTACATTTTTATATTTTTTATTTAATAATTATTATTTATTGTTTTTGCATTTTTTTAATTATGATTTTTACTCTAAAAATGATCAAGTTATACAGAGGATTAAATATTTTTTTACAAATTGAAAAATAAATATATAAAATGTAGGTGAGATGTATCACATCCCATGGGCTCATATAAGTGTATGCATATTATTTTTTAACATAAATTAATAAAAATATTATTTAATATAAATTATGAAAAAATTAACTTTTTATACGTAATTTAATTTTATATGATTAAATAGTGTCGTGAGATTCCATCTATTTTAATTTTTTATTTTTTACAAGTTGAAATATATTTTATGGGTTTTTTTAAAAAAAGTGGTCAATCATGTTAAATTAATGTTATAAAAAGTTGAATCATTTATAATAATATATTATTTTATTTGAGTTTATTTGAAATTAGATAATGAATTTTGAATAACATCATAGTATATTTTTTTATGTAGATTAAAATGTCGAAAATTTCAAAATTAATCTTGTTAAAAAATAATAATAAATAATAAGAAAGAAAAATAAAAAACTCATATTTTATTCTTTGACTATTCATAAAATGAACTGATTATCAAATAATGGTAATGATTTCAAATGTCATAGTATAAAATACCATAATCGATGGGTAAAATTAGATATCCTAATATATTTTCAAAAAACATTAAAATTTATCAATAATAAATCGAATCTATAGATACAAATAAATTAATCA
The DNA here is from genome assembly GCA_963277665.1 of Viscum album. Classification (NCBI taxonomy): domain Eukaryota; kingdom Viridiplantae; phylum Streptophyta; class Magnoliopsida; order Santalales; family Viscaceae; genus Viscum; species Viscum album. The sequence continues at coordinate 287,537,933 of OY728134.1, forward strand.
TTGGTAAAAGAAATCCAAAAGGAAATCATATTTATTTAATGTAAAATAAATTATGGAATTCTTTTAAAAAAATTCAAAAATTATTCCTTCTCATGATATTCATGACTAGTTATGGATATCTAATGTAACAAACCCATGATTGTTTTAGAGTTTATGGGGAATTAGTTGAAATGGAATTATGATTGCAAGAATCATATTCTAGAATTTTTTATCTTTATCTCCTTCTAAACACTCCCATATGAATAACTGCCCTAGAAATTTTTAGTCATTAAAACAATACATGATTCATTGTGATGTTTTTTAAACTTTATTTATTCTAATTTCAGTATATTCTAATGGTGTATCTATAGGACAGTAAGAAGGTGGGTTAATAATTGTTATCTAATTCATTAAACATGGATTTCTTTAATACCATACCCTTTTTTCCATGTGTCTAGGCTCAATATAATGTCATTAATTTCTACATGAATGTTCCACATATTTATTCTGGAATGTTATAAATAACAACGATTGTTGGCATCACTATGCTCAATGCCTGAACGACATTCTCAATATTGGAATTTGGGATTGAAATAGGTATTTAGTGGAATTAATGTACATTCACATTGGAATGATGTATCACACCCTGTTTTCAGTATGTAACACATTTTTATACATTTACGGATATAAATATTAATGGAGAAGGTTTGTAGGGCATGGAGATCTTGTGGAATTTTTTTCATCTAAAGGGAATGTGCATGGGCTACGCATGGTTTCTCCAAATTGTACTAGTGACTAGTAGAAACTGTGCACATTGTGTGGGATATGATATTTTTGAGGAAATAGATTCATCATGGTTTGTGTATGGTTTCTAGACTGTGTGAGGAGGTCATGTGATTTCTTAATTAATACAGTAGTAAGATCATGATTAGCGCACAGTTTGTCTAACCATATGTCTAAACTATTGGCAGGGTCAAAAATCGATCCTATAAAAGTGGATTTCTGTTGGATTATGATTTTAACTATATTATTTCTCATGAACTTCCCTAAATATGGATTTTTATCCTCCAAATCACAATGATGGTTCTTCCATTGTATTTTATGTGATCTGAAGGCTTTCTATGGAAATTTGATGCCGAATTCTAAAGGTATGTGATTATTGTTCATCATTCATGATGAGTTATCATAGATCTAATTCACCTATACTCTCGTTATCTTATATATACACACACTATGGCTTGATCTAAGGTTATGGATTCCATGAAACAGTTTGGATTGGTTCTTGAGTAAAAAATCAGATGAGATCTAATGCGGGTTTATAGAGATTTTAGTCAGTTTCGTCAGTGGTCATCATCTATTTGACGCTTTCCACAAAACAAATGAGGTATGTGGATTAAAAAATGAATCATATTACTATAATTTATTGTAATAGTTTCAAATTGATTTAATTTAATGAAATTAATTACATAATTTGGTGAAAATCATGGAATAAATCTTGTTTTGAGATGATTTGTGGTTTTAGTGGAAATATTTAATCTTAGTGAATTGTAGTGAATGTGATTTAGTTGCATGATTTTTAAATGATAACATTAAAATATGGATTTCTTGGAACATATAAATAGTTTTTTATTTGAAATAGTTCTTATGGAAATAAATTTCAATAAAATGTTGATTTTATCAAATCGGTTTTGGCATGTTGTTTGGGCATACAATGTGTGTGTTTTCATGTTTAATTTACTAGGTTTTGTTGAAATTCGACCTTTTTCATAATACTAAATATGTAACGGACCAAGGGATATAATTACCTTGTGATGACTTGGTATTCCGATGATAGACTACTCATGAGTATGGAAATTTCCTAACAAGGCATGCATGGTTGGTATTATTGATTTATGGAAAAGATTGGTTATTCCAAATGGAACTTGTCAATGTGTATAAAGCCATTTTTTTTTCTTTCTATAAAAATGGGATTTTATCTATAAAATGTTTGATATAGAATTTGATTATATTGAGTAATATGCTAATTTATAATTTGTTCATATTTAGTTATAAACTACATTGGGAATTATTTTTATATAAACTTATATATATATATGAATAGTACTAACTATTCTATCATAGTGTCTTGAGTATGGAATTCATTGGGGAAAACCTATATAGATTTAGAAATCACCCCTTCTTTGTCTCTTTGGTTCTTTTGTAGATGTCATCTACTAGTGATAGATAAAAGGTAATGTATCACATATCTTTAGCTCCACATCAAGATACATGGGTTTTTTTTGATTAAGTTCGATCATTGAGCTTGGGGAGTATGTAGTATTGTGGTTATCTTGATTTGGTTGCTTTTTAGTCTTCCACTATTTACATGGATGTCGGCTTGTCTTCAGTAGTGGTACCTTGGTTAGTTTTGATAAAATGAAATTTTGGGTTGTCCTTTATTGTTTTCATGCATCATGAAAAGATTTTTTATTGAATGTTTAGTGGATTGTCTTATTCATAAAGGGTAAATCATCACCCACAAGTATTGTAACACTTACGCAATTATTCTAGAAATTGGTTCCTTGGGGATGTCTCTTAAGGACTATTAATGAATCACCCCCTCTAAAGACAATTAGAATAAGTGGGTCATTACTGATGTTAATATGATGGGTAGGAAGTATGAGAAAAAGAATAATCCTTCTAACACCCCGCCCCTACGTCATTGTCTTGAGGAGGCGGTGAGGGCTACATGGCCTTAAGCGACATCCCAAAGGCGCCAAAGGCTGGAAATAAATGCCAATGGGTTTCAAAACATGTTGTGGAAGATTTACCCTTTTAGAACATACCACATATCCAAAAATCATAACCAAAAAATCAAATAAATTATGCATGATAAAAGCTAAGAAAACTCAACCATTTGTTTTATCATAAACCAACCAAAAGTACCACAATGGAAACCAACACTAAATCAGAATAAACAGTGGAATGGAATACTAAAAGACTACAAGACGACAACCCAACTCCATGATCCACAATCTACAAGCTCCAACATCACGAACCTTCCAGAGTATCACGATGTATTGCTATAAACATGTGACACATTACCTTTTCCAGCATCCCGGTATATGAAATTGGCAAAAGCACCAACGTGCCAATGTAGGGGGTGATTAATGAAATTCAGTAGGTTTTCTCGATGGCTTCCCAACCCATTCGTCTAGGATAAAACATGTTAGCACATTTATATAAAACAATTTATATAAACAAATTTCATAACAGTTCACCACATATCATGGTCCAAGTCAAAACCAATTTACAGGAAAAACTATCTTTCTCAAGAAAAGCATACAGTAAAATTTTCTACCAAAATTCACCATTCCATTTCACAAAAATCCCTTTTTAGCACACCCAACCATTTCACCACCCGTGAAATCAACCATGCATGCTTCGTTATGATAAATAAATACTCATGAGTGATCTCTTGTCGATCTACCAAGTTGTCACAAGGTATTATTTCCCATGTTTCATTACACCTTTGGCAACAAGAAAATGGTCATCTTATAATCAATCCTCATAAATGGAATATTAACACACACACACCAAGTATGCCCAAAAACCACACCATTCCAACCATGCTAACACCATTTCACAAAAACAACCCTTTTATTTTATACCTGTTTCCCCCACACCATTTCCAAATCCAGAAAATCCATATTTTAATATCACTATTTTAAAATCAAGAAACCAAATCACTTTTCCCAAACCATTCTTTTAATTTCCACAATTCCATCAAAACCCATAAATCATCACTAAAAATGATTTATAAAATTCATTGCACCAGAATTTCACAATAAAAACCAAGCAATTAAATCAATTTGAACTAAGACATCAAGTTCTAAGAAAGAGTAATTGATAGGTAAGCCACCTACCTCAACAAATTAAGCAAAACCAACCAACGGACGAAGAACACCAACAAAACCGAGTCAACCACTCCCCGAATCCTCCTTAGATTCCTTCCCCTATTTCCAACAAAACCAAAACTCGAAATAATATTCATCCACTACCTTAGATCTACCCACCTTGGGCGTAGATATTGGGATCCATCAAGAGGTAAGAAGGAGATAAAAGAAAACAAAAGGAAACGACACTTACCTCGATCAACTGGCCACTAAACGCCAAGGAAACCCTCTAGATCCCTTCCAAAATTTCTGGTAAGTGTTCTCCCATCTTCACTAGAGAGAAATCCCGAGTTAGGGCCGTCTAGTAGAAGAACGAGTGGGATTAATGATAAAAGGTATTATATCCTTAAAAATATGATCTAAGATGACTCTGCACATGGTTAGTCTGCCTGGTTAGGCAAACTGTGTGCAAACCGTGCGATAGTCACTACTTGGAAGGGATGCTCCGCACAACCTCCTCACACGATTAGCCCAAAATGTGCGCACACCAAGAGGTCTACTCTGTCCAGGTGACAACCACTTTCACAGCTTTTACACAGTTTGGGAAAACCGTGCGAAGCCCATGCATCCCCACTCATTTCCCTTTGTCCACATTAAAAGTCTCTAAACATTCCCAACCATCTCGCATATGCTTCGTGAACTTAAAAAGCATAAAACAAGGGTTAGTTACCAAAAACTGGGGGTACTACATTCTCCCCACCATTTGCCTTTCCGTCCCTATAATGTATAAAACTATCACTTGCCTGAAAGAGTTATGGCCACTGATCATTCATTTCATGCTCACGTTCCCAAATCTCTAAATCTGATCATGTTGCCACAAAACCCTCACAAGAACACTACTTTTTCCCCACAATACATTATCATGCCTATCCACAATTCGCACCAGAATATGTACCATCAATGTATCTGGCTCTAGGTCAATGTGATCCTATCTGATCACATGGTCTGGATCAAGATGATACTTATTCAACTGAGATACATTGAACATATTATGCACAACACTGATCCATGGTGGTAATTCCAACTAATATGTCACCTCGCCAACCCATTCCAGTATCTCAAAAGAGCCTATATATCGAGGAGATAATTTTCCCTACATTCCAAAACGACGATGTACAATCCTTGGAGAGATTCTCAAAAAGACATGATCACCCACAATGAACGAAAATGGTATTCGACGGTCATCTGCATAAAAATTTCGGACAACTCTGAGCCGTCTCCATCCTCTTTCTAATTAACTGAATCTTCTCTGTTGCTTCATGGACAAGGCTCGACCCAACTAGTGAAGTGTCACCTGTTTCTACCCAAAAATGTGGAGAATGACAAGGACACCCACACAAGGCTTGAAATGGAGCCATGTGTATCGAGGACTGATAACGGTTGTTATATGAGAACTCCACATAGGGTATATGTTTCTTTAATGAGCCACCAAAATCCATTACACAAGCCCGCAACATGTCTTCCAACATCGGTATCTTCCTTTCATATTTTCCATCCGTCTAAGAATGATACGTTGTTCTCATATTTAACCGAGTTCCCATGGATTTATGTAAGGATTTCTAGAAATGAGATGTGATCCTTAGATCTCCATCTGAGACTATAGACACTGGTACACCATGCCTCTTTATCAGTTCTCAGATATAGAATTTTTAAATATCTTCCACCATATGGGTTTCACGAATAGGGATGAAATTGTCCGACATGGTCAGATGATCCACTATAACCCAAATGGCATCGTTCATCTGAGCCATTTTAGATGACCTGTAACAAAATCCATTTCTATCTGATCCTAGTTCCACACTGGGATAGGTAAATATTGCAACATACCCATTAGCTGCTGATGCTCTGCTTTAACCTGCTGAAAAGTTATGCACCACGAGATGAACTCGGCCACTTTCCTTTTCATGCCTCTCCACCAAAACTGTGCCTTCAACGCCGTATACATCTTCTGTGTGCCTGGATGTACAGCCCATCGTGAATGGCTATAAGCCTAAAGGAGTTGTTCTTGATGAACCATAGGTACAATCATCCAATCTTTGAAACACAAAACTGAACTCTCATCTAGCTTCCATCCCTCAATGGTCTCCCCACCATTGAGTTTTGAACTCACAAACAGACATTATAAATCAAACAATTGTGCTTCTCTGATCGTATTTAAAAAATCAAGAACAAGTGTATCTAAAAAAATAGAAACATCCCATCGGTCTTCCCATTCCACTTGCATGTCGGCTAAGACCGACATCAACTTCCATTCATCTAAAGCTTCTTTCGCCAACTAAGTATACGACTTTTTGCATAATGCATCGGCCACTGAATGGACCTTACCCGGTGTATACTTCAAGTGAAAGTCAAAATTTTGATGATACTTCATCCATCTCATTTTCCTTGAATTCAAATCTCGCTGTGAGAAAATGACTTTCATGCTTTTGTGATCCGTAAACACAGTAAATATCTCACCAAACAGTTAATGTCTCTATGTTTTCAAAGCATGGACAACTGCAGCCAAATCCAAATCATGTGTTGGGTAATTTGTCTCATGAACCCTCAAATTCCTTGATCCATAAGAAATCACATTGTCTCCTTGCATGAGAACACATCCCAACCCTGATCCTAAAGTGTCACAATACACCATGTACCACTGTCCTGATTCCGGAAAAATCACTATGGGTGCAGATGTAAGGAAAAGATTCAATCTTGAAAAGATCTCTGACATTACTCGGTCCATTGGAAAGCACTTTTCTTCTTTTTCAATGCTGTCATAGGCGAAACTAGTCGTGAAAATTCATGAACAAAGCATCGGTAATAACCAGCTAGACCATGAAAACTTCATATTTCAAAGACTTTCTTCGGCAGTTGCCAAGAAAGAACAGCTTCTATGTTTTCTTGATCTACGTAAACACCTTTCTCTGAAACAACATGGCCCAGAAGGCATACCTCTTGTATCCAAAAATCGCACTTTGATAATTTGGCATAAAACTGATGGTCTCTCATGATTTACCACACCATTTCCAAGTGATTATAATGCTCCACCATTGTTCATGAATACACCAATATGTCATCTACAAACAAAACAACAAAATAATCCGTATATCAATTAAATATCTGATTCATAAATCCCATAAAGACTGCTGGTACATTCCTAAGGCCAATAGGCATGACTACATATTCGTAGTGGCCATATCTTCTTCTGAAGGCTGTCTTCAGAATATCCTCCTTTCGAACTCACAACTGGTGATATCTTGACTGCATTTCAATCTTAGAGAACCACTGAGCTCCCCTCAATTGATCAAACATTCCATCAATTCGTGGATGTGGATATCTATTCTTTATCATAACATGGTTGTGTTTACGATAATCCACACATAGCCTCAAAGTTCCATCTTCTTTCTTTACAAACAAAACTGGTGAAACCCACAGAGATACGCATGGCCGATTAAAACCTTTTTTTTCAGTTCTTCTTACAACAATTTCAATTCCGTTAACTCCATTGGTGACATCCTATAAGATGGAAGTTTGATTGGACTGGTCTTTAGAAGGAGATAAATCGTATACTCCGCTTCTCTTACAGGTGGTAACCCTAAGAATTTTTCAAGAAAAACATCAGGAAATTGATCCACTACTACTAGAAAACTATTATTCTATATCCGGTCCATTGATTCCAAGTTTAACATAGCCAACTGGTAAGAGATTGTTGCTACTAATGGTTCCAACAATCCTTTTTCACCTGCCTTCACCACTCTTTCTTCTCTAAAGAGATGCTCGACGCCATCCTCAGTCACGAAACTAACTGTTCTGCTATAACAGTCGATGAGAGCCCTAAACTATTTCAACCAATCCAAACCCAAGAATATACCACAGAAATCCATCTCCATCACAAATAAATCCAATTTCATCATAAATCCATCAGCAGTTATATAACATTCTCTACACACGAAGGAACTACATTTTCTTTCACCGAGATTAGTTTTATGTTTTATCACATAAAGAATCATTTATAGTTTTTTAGTTCCGAAAATCAGTAATATGAGAAACAAGAAAGGAATGTGATGCACCAGTATCGAACAAAACTTTCATGAGGGAAGAATTCAAATGAATCATACCACTCACCATAGACGGTCCATACTGGTCATACAAAATTACCTGTTCCACCCTATACAATTTCTTTGTTGCTACACATTCCTCCTTATTTCTTTGTTGAGATTTCCATGTATTAGGAATCATGGTATTCCAGGAATCACCATAACAATTATATTTCTACTAGAGAGATTGGTTTTGTTTTCCTCTCCCTGTTTAAGAATAAGAATCTTGCGACACCTGTGAAGTGTCATGAACACCCGACCGTGGAGCACTGCGATAATATCACTAAATATGCCCCATATTGTTGCAATTGTTGCATGCTCTCAGTGGTGCTATACATTCTCATTTCAAGTGATCAAATGAGCCACATTAAAAACACATAGCATACATCATGGGTTGTGGAGGAAGATTCACGGATCCAGCCGTCTAGTTATTATCTGCACTCCCAACTTGGTTGTAGGTGTCTCTCTTCATCTTATTCCCAACATTATAGTTCCCACCCGTTCTCGTGGGTATCATCATACATCCACCTCCCATAACTCATGAGATGTCTCCTTCATATATTGTTGCTCTGTTTACCATCTCTGTATAATCCATAATACTATGCATACCTATCATGGAGCGAATATCCTATCGCAACCCTGATTCAACGATGCGTTCCTTCAGTGATGCACTTATGACAACATCCTGGGAAATGTGCAATAAATTCATGAATTTAGCCACATAATCCGTGGCAGAGAGATTCTCCTGCTACAGGAAGAAAAATTTCGTCGTCCTCTGGATCCTAAATATCTTAGGATAGAATTCATTATTGAATAATTCCTCAAATTCCTCCCAGCCCAGGCCTTGATCCAGCTTAGACTCCACCACTAGCACCCACCACTATCTTGAAAGATCCAACAGCATATATGTCGCCAATATTACCATTAGTTCTTCTGGTTTTCTGAATAAATCGAAGATATGATTCATCCTACTTAGCCACACCTCTGCCCTTTCTGGTTCATAATCACCCTGAATGATGGGTGGATTTTTCTTGTGGAACTGGACCGAATGGTATACATTCCATGACGCATCCCTCTGATTCCCTGTGTCCACAGCCTAAAATGCTTGAACTATACTTTGGAGTATATTCCGCTTCACTTGTGGCTCTGGTGCGACCACATTCTCGCTGCCTCTTCTGTTTGGTTTCAACGATGCCTAACTGGTGTCATTTTCTATACAAACATTGCACGCCATTAGTCTCACCTCCTAGAAACTGAAGGCATAGCATATTAATTTCTATCACATCATTGATTTACAACCATCAAGATTTTCCAAATTTACCCATTCCTAAAAAAATATTTTCATTCTTTTTAAAATCAATCTATTTTCAAAATACATCAACCATTCACTTTTCAAAATCATTCATTTGAAAACAAGTATAAAATTTTCATAAATCACTCTTTTGCATCAATCCATAAATGATTTCTCAAAATGATATATGCACTCCTAGTGGGAATTCATTCCTCTAAAGCATGTCATGCTCATCTCATTGGCTAAACCCATGACAATGAGATTTTTTATCCAATAAGTGTTTCCAAAACACTTTTGTACCCAAATCCCTGGTAACATGAAGTTAATCATAAATGGTTTAGCTACATCATTTTATGTTATACATTTCATGTTTTGACAATCCTACTCTTGTCTACTATTTCAACCCAAGGAATATACAAGAATGAATTTAAACTCCATAACTAAGAACATCGATGACCACTTGTTAGGCAAGGATAAAAAAGATGATACCATTTGTAACACCCCGCCCCTTCCTCGTTGGATTGAGGATGCAGTGGGGGAAACTTGGACTTAAGAGACATCCCCAAGGAAAAAAAAGGCTGGAAATAAATGCCGAAGGGTTTCAAAAACAAGTGGGGGATGATTTACCCTTTTGGAACATACCACAGAGCGAACAACCATAACCAAACAAAGAAACTAAATGATGCATGATAAAATCTAAGACAACTCAACCATTTTTTTGGTCATAAACCAACCAAACACACCACATCAGAAACGAACACTAAATCAGAGTAAACAATGGAATGACAAACTAAAAGACTACAATATGGAAACCCATCTACATGCTCTACGAGCTCCAACCTCTAAAATCATGAACGAACCCGAGTATCACGAAGTAGTGCTATAAATATTTGATACTTTACATTTTCCAACATCCCGGTAAATAACATCTGCGAAAGCACCAACGTACCAAAGAAAAAGGTGAGTAATGAAACTAAGTAGGTTTTCCCTGACAACTTTCAAACCCATGCCGCTAGGATAAAATATGTTAGCACATTTATATGAAACCATTTATCTAAAAAAAATTCAAAATAGCTCACCAAATATAAAGTTCAAAGTCAAATCCATTTTCCTACAAAAACAATTTTTCTCAAGAAAAGAAACCAAGAAAAGTATTTATCCAAATTCATCATTCCATTTCACAAAAATACCTTTTTGGCACACCCAACCATTTCACCACCCGTGAAATCAACCATGCATGCTTCGTTATGAAAATTCCATACTCATGAGCGGTCTCTCGTCGATTTGTCATGTCGTACCAAGGTAATTATTCACCATTTTCCATTACACCTTTAGCACCGAGAAAAAGTTCATGTTTCAACCAATCCTCATAAATGAAATCTGAGCACACAAACCAAGTATACCCAAAAAACACCCCATTCCAACCATGCCAACACCAATTCAATAAAACAACCCTCTTATTGATAACCTATTTCCTAGAAACTATTTTCCAAATCCAACAAATCCATATTTTAAAATTTCTATTTTAAAATCAAGAAACCAAAACACTTTGCACAAACCATTCTTTCAATTTCCACAGTTCTATAAAAACCCATAAAAAGTAACTAACAAAGATTTATAACATGCTTTGGACCAAAATTTCACAATCAAAACTAATCAATTAAATCAATTTGAACTATCCCTTCAAGATATAAGAAATTGGAGTCGAGAGAGAAGCCATCGACCTCAAAAAATAGGCGAAACCAACAAACGGACGAAGAACACCAACAAAACCGAGTCAACTACTCCCTGAAACCTCCTTAGATTCCTTCCCCTATTACCAACAAAACCAAAACCTGAATTAAAATTCATCCACTACATTATATCTAGAAACCTTTGGTGTGGATCTAGGGATCCATCAAGAGGGAAGAAGGAGATCTAGGAAAACTAAATGAAACGAGATTTACCTCGATCAACCAGCCACTAAAGGCCAAGGATTCCCTCCTTATCTCTTCCAAAACTCCTAGTAAGTGTTCTCTCAGCTTCAACAGAGAGAAATACTACATTTGGGCCGTATAGGAGAAAAATGTGTGGGTTTAAAGATAAAATGGATTAGATCCTTAAAAATATGATCTATGTTGACTATGCACATGGTTAGTCCGCACGGTTAGGAACACTATGCGCTAATCATGTGGTAGTCACTACTTGGAAGGGACGCTCCGTACGACCTCCTTGCATGGTTTTCCCAGACTATGCACACATCGTGCGGTCTCCTCTGTCCAAGTGATTGCCACCTGCACGGCTTCCACACGGTTTCGGCAAACCGTGTGAAGCCCGTGTGTCGCCACCATTTTCCCTTTTTCCTCCTTAAAATTCTCCAAACATTCCCAACCATCTCTAATATGCTTCATGCACTTAAAAATCATAAAAAAAGGTACATACATGAAACTGGGGGTACTACAATCCCCTCTTCTCAATATTTCCAATAGATTTATTATTATTATCTTTCCATAAATGGGTATTGAACTAACTATATAAAGATGTTACGCTATTGGAATCATATAAAAATGTGGATTTGTTTTTAGGGGATTTTCATCCATATTTAGTGATCCATGAAGTGTTTTTTCGAATTAAATGAAAGTTAGACGGAACCACCTAGACCATGGTTAAGGTTTTGGGTTATACAATTCCCTAGTTTTCGTGTGATTGGATTATTCACATTTTTGATTCCATGGAATAACATGACATACCACCTCAATAAAATGTGGTTGTTGAGTTATAATTAATTATAATGAATTTTATATTTCATTATATTTTGATAATTACAAACACGTTATTATGCTACATATTGAGAAACTATTAAATTTCAATGTTTTTAGAGTTTTTTTATAGAAAACATAGATTTTTTACCATACATAGTGAGTGTTCCAAGGAATTACGAATATAAACATTCAATACTTCTATTAGATTATCGTAATGCGTATGGATCCAAAATTTATCAGATTCAACCTTATCAAATCAGTTATATTATTTCATTTGTGGTCGTTCGCAATAAAAAATTATTAGTAATCGGTTTTATACCAGAAAATATAGAAATAGAAGTAATACTGATATTGTTTATTGTAATAAAAATTTAAAATTAATTCTATCATATTGACTAATGTTTAGCATTGTATTAAGAAAAATTATTTCTATAGTAATTAATGCTTTTTAAAATGAATTTGTGTAATATAAATGATTATAATGTATTGAATTATATATTCTAAGTGGACAAGTTGTTGCAACAAACATAGAAAAAATTGATGGTTGGTAGATCAGGATGAATATTAGAGTATTACCTATAAATATTTTTTCATTGAATAAGATTCAATTATTTGATCAATAGATGAAACATTCCTAATTTTTCTTTTGTGTGTGATTTCAAAAAAAATGTGAAAACCTTGAACAGATTATTCATAGACTATTGGTATTTTTTAGAATCTGTTTTCTCATATTGTATCCTTGTCTGGGTTGTTCAATTTAGAACAATTTTTTAAAACAAATAATCATATTTTTGTGATTACGATCATGGACTTGGAGGAATATAAACACAAATAATATTTTCTTCTAATTTAGGTATTGTAGTGATAACAAGATAGAGCTGATCCATCATATTAATATCTAAAAGGGATGAGATGATAGAGAAAAATTGATCATTTCAAAATGGGAATTCCCTGATAAGAAAATAGATACTTTCTCATATAAATAAAACAGGGGATACCTTTTGTTATGGTTTCTGTATACCTAAGTCATATAGTTAAAATAGATCTATTATTTTCAAATATCTATTAGTCATTTTCATTTTATTTCTATTGTAATAACTTTCTCTTAAAAGATTATATTTTTATTGCATTTATAATATAATGAGTTTCATCATATTCATATTTATGTTACTTTCTGATTTAATAATTTTAATATGATTATGATAAGTCAAATAATAGATCACACCTTTTGTGAATTTGATCATTTCACTCTACATAAAACATATTCACTTATAATGATTACACACTCTGACGTAATGAAATCATACTTGACTACGATACATTGTCAATCAAAATTAGGTCCAAGTCTAAATCTGAATGTTTTTTATGAAGAGGATTTGAGTTTTTTAGATTAATTTGTTTAATCTAATGGTTTTTTGAATTACAATTCATGCCCATTTGTATTGACAACTCTTAGAAGTAATTGTGAGCACATCATAAGATCCCACAATTGTTATTAGAGCTTCATATAATGATCTATGAACCTAATATCAATGATATAGTTTAGAATATATTTCAACTAACCAATTATGTACTATTGTTAATATAGTTACAATTTCTTTTTTTACTATATATTCATAGAAAATATATATTTAGAAAACATTATTTACACTAAAATGTTTGTAGAAAGGAATTTTATTCTATTAATATGTCTGGAATAAATATATGATACATTTTGATTCAAAATCCTAATACAATACCATTTTTGTGGTGTTTATTATTATTATTTCATAGATAGAATGAAATATTTTCTAATAAAAATTAGAGTATAACATTTTGACATAATAATAGTAAATTAAAAAATTCTTGTGTAAGGATTTTACTTATTTTAAAATCACAAGAAACATGCATATCAACTTTTATATAGAGTAATTAATACTTTGATATGTTATTAGAATACACTTATCTATAGTAAAAATTATTCATGACGATCAACAAAGAGTGTAGATAAAATTGATGTAGTGAAGAATTTTGATACATCTATTATTGTGGAATCAAGAAGAGTTATGCGTAAAATATTATCATGCTTTTGTTGTTTTACTAAGATAATTATTAATAATAATGCATCAATGGATCATGATTTTTATATTTAGTTTATAATATCTTGTGGAAAAAAAGTATTATATGATGAAATTTATGTTAATAAGATATTATATATCCTTCCCAATGAATGATAATAAAAAGGAAAAGATGTTTACGGTGAAAGAAAACTCACAAATCATACTATTGATGGATTTTTTGAAATCCACATGCAATATTATAAAAATATTAAAGAGGGATGTCAATAAATATAAGAAAAATAATGGAGGAGTTTCTTTTTCGAAAAGTAAAAGTCATTCAAAATCCTAGTCTCAAAAAAATGTTATTTAGTCTTCATGAAAAAGAATTTTTTAATGAATATATTTTTATTAATACTCATCACTGGAAAAATGAATTAGCTAATCATACATAAAAGATGAGAAGGATAATTGGTAAAAATATATTTTCATTATAGACATAAAAAATGTAAAAAGAATAGAAACAAATATAATTGTTCTGATGTGACATGTTATGAATTTAAGTAATTTAGACATGTAATTCTATATTATCAATAACCAATAAGGAACGATAAAATATAAAATATTTCTCATAGAAATATTAAAAATGTTTTCAAAGTAAAACGGAATGAAATTTCATAAAGGTAATGATAAATTGAGTTAATATAAAAGATATTCCTCAGAAAACTCCTCTGATGATGAAAATAATAATTAGATGAACAATTGTTTTCTAGCTACAATTCCTGGTAAAAATATTTATCTAATAGAAATTTATAATAAGATAAAAATTTAAAAATTTATCATTAAGGGAAAACTATCTGAAATTCAGTAATAAGAATAATTCCAAATATTTGGAAGAAGGTTTTTTTCTCTATTAGTAAGGATAATATTTTTAGTGATTATAAAGAGTTATTACAACTTAAAAATATTTTATAAAAACACAATTTTAATGATTCTGAAAAACATGATAATTCTAAGGTGGAACATGTGGAGTTATATTCAACTTTAAGTGATTTAACTAAAAAATATCAGATCACTCCGTCAATCATCGAAAAATAATTTTTGACGGATTTTCTATTACTAATGTCCTTAAAAAAGAATTTTCTAAAAAAATATTTTAACAACTAGTTTTGAATAACATAATCAAAATTGTAATATTAAAGAAGATAATGAATTATTACTAAAACATAAATTTAAAATTTATTCCCCAACATAATTTTTTTCATGATTTACCACTGGTAATGAATATTTTGATAAAATTTATATAAAAATATATATTCGTTGAAATAATTTTGGAATAGGTTTTGAATTTAAAAACATGTTTTTAGAATTAACTATTTTTTACAGAAAAGTGAATTTTTTTGTACATTAGGATGATGAGGTAGTCATTGAAATAAAAATTGTTCATTGAAAAATATCAATCCATAGTATTCCATGAAGCCTATTATTTTATAAAAAATGTGTATTATTAAGGGTTTTCTCCGTGAAATTATTGGAACAACTAGTAATACAAAAAAGGACTTAGACAGCGAGAAATTGTCCATTAGCCATGCCAAAGAAGTGATGACTAATTATTCCATATTTAAAGTCATAATCCTTCATCAGTGCATTTAAAAGTGCTCATATAATCCCCATTTATCATCTCTTTTCATAAGTATAATAATGGCCCCATTTAATATCTCTTTTTTTAGTGATGATAAAGGCATACTTTTTCAGTGCTATTAAAAGTGTTGATAAAGGACCCCATTATCATCACTTTTAATTGTAATGATAATGGAACCATTTATTAGTGCTTCTAGTAGAGTTGATGTAGGGTTTATTTATCAGTCTAATTAGAAATGCTGATAAAGGGCATGTTGTAGTGTATTGAAACATCAAAGTACAACACAAGGAAATCTGCGGTAACAACACACCAAAATAAAAAAAAACACTAATAAATCATTAAACGAATGTACCACTAAATGATTTAAATTAATTAATTTTTACAAGAAAAATACAATAAAAACACTATATTATAGACATTCAAAACATTGGTTTATATAATTTTGTACATACATATTATTACATAAAATCCAAAGCATCAATGTTATTTTATATTATAATCATCACCAATAGTCAAGTAAGAAATGAACCTATATAAGAAAAATTTTATTATTTTTACAATAATATAATGTAATAAATTAATAGAAGTTTTTTCTTTTATACAATCCAATGAGTCATACAAGGGTCACTATATATGTAATTGAGTTTTGGTTGATTCGTTCATGTTAAACCATTTTTTATTCGACTTCATGAATTATATCTGCGGAAATGTCCATAAGAAATAAAAATATGTAATTAAAGGTAGAATGATGAAAAAATTCTATTATTTTTACTCATTTTTTCTAATGTCATCTTTATTTTAAACAAATATAACACTTATGTATTGAAATGACACGCATGGGGTCATACTAATCTCTCCGAGTGTCAAACTAAGTTGTGTTTGATTCCTGAAAATCTTATCTAACTTATGAAACATTTTTCTAAATTATCAAATTAATGTGAATGTGTTTGCTTAGTTCTCCTTACATTACTTGTCTATTTTTCTAAAAGTTAATTTGGAATTTTAAAACACACACATTTAATGATACAACTTATATCTTGTAAATTTTTTTTTCTGAGATATATTCCTACTTGTTATAAATGACCTAAGAATCAATTTCCTAAATCGTCAAAAATTATGATGTTGTTTGCATAGTTTTGAGTGACTGACAATTTTTGAAATAAAATATCAATTTTATGCTAATAGTGGAAACAATGAGTAATTCCATGATGTTAATGTATTTAATTTAGCATTATGTGTTCTTAACACATAAGAAATTACTTTTGGATCATTTTCCTAAATTTTGAAAACAATATGAAAGTGCTTCCTTAGTTTCGAGTACGTCAGTTGTCTATTTAAATAAAATGGATGACAATTTTAAATAAGAAGATGCACATGAAGTCATACCAGTCACAGCATGTGTTAAATTGATCTGCAGCTGATTCCTACACAACTCTATTGACTTATGTATAATTATCTAAAATAATAAAATGAATCAGAATTTGTTTTTTTGGTATTCAGTAAGTTTCCTTTATTTGTTTCTAAACTATCATTTTATACTACAAACATGCACATTGACTCTTATTTTCCAGATCATGTATCAGTTTTCCATGATACTGATTGCTACTACTCCAATATGACTTATGTATCGACTTCCAAACGATCATGAAAATATTATCATTTTTCATGTTTTTAGTGAGTGACACTTTTTAAACTTAAATACCGATTTTAAAATGATAACATACACATTGAGTCATACTAGCAACATAATGTATGAGATTGATGTGGAAGGGATTCCTACACATCAATAATGACATAAGGATCATTTTTATAATGTATTATATCAATTCAAATTAGCTTTCTTGGTTTTGAGTAGTTCAATTGTCCTTTTTTCTAAAATTGATATCACTTTTAAATATTAATATTCACATGGAGTCATAATGATCACACCTTGAATCAAATTGAAGTACTTATATTACTATATATCTCTATAGACCAATAGATGTTTTCTAATTTATCAAAACAATTTTAATTCATTTTCTTGGTTTATAGAACACCACATTTCTCTTTTAAAAATACCTGTTTTCAAACTACAAGAACGCACTTTGACTCATACTGGTCATGTCATGGGTTAGGTTGACATGAAACCAATTCCTATATGTGACAGTTGAAATATGAATTTACATTATAAATGATCATGAAAATCAATGTGAATTTTCTTAGTTTTAATTTAGTGACAAATTTTGAACTAAAAAATAAATTTGAAACAGATAATAATCACATTAAGTCATACTAGGAAAATTATTTAACAGATTGACCTAAGGGTGATTCCTACAAGTCAAAAATTACTCATAGGTCGTTTTCCTTATGTATCAAAATAATCCAAATCCATTTTTGAGGTTTTGAGTAGGTTATTTTTCCTTTTTACTAAAATTGATGTCAATTTTAATTAATAAGATGCACATGAGGACATATAAGTTACACTAAGAATAAGAATGTGGTGAGGCTCATTCATACACATCTAAATTGATAAATGAATCATTTTCATAATGTATAAAAAGAATCAGAATGTGTTTTCATGGTTTTAGTATATTTCATTCCTTTTTTACTAAAATGTTATTCTAAACCGAAGACATAAACTTTAATTCATACTGGTCAAATTGTGAATCTATTTGACATGAGACTAGTTCCTATGTGTCTTAAAATAACATATCAATAAATTTCCTATTGATCAAGAAAATATGAGTGTGTTTGGTTTGTGTCTAGAGAGTGAAATTGTTTGAACTGAAATACCGATTTTTAATTGATAACAGACACATTGAATCATACATGGAAAATCATTTATCAGATTGTGGTATGGGTGAATCATACTAATCATATTTTACATAATGATCATTATCCTAGAGTATAAAAACAATCCAATTTCTTTTTCCCAATTTTCACTAGGTCAGTTTTCAATTTTATTGAAAATGATGTCAATTTTAAATAAGAAAACATCTTGGATCGATATCGGTCCTACCAAGCATCAGATTTAGGAGTGGTTGATTCCAAAATATCTCCATTGACTTATTGATCATTTTCATAATGTATCAAAATAATACAAATGTGTTTCATATGTATTCAAAACATCGCTTTTCAATTTTTTAAAAATTTCATTTTAAAAGGAAGACATGCTTGTTAACTTATAACAGTCACATGTTTAATTGGATTGATGTGAGACTAATTTATACACATCACAAATGGATTATGAATGGATGTCCTAAATGATCAAGAAAGTATTAGTTCATTTACTTTGTTTTTAGGGAGTTACACTTTTTGAAATAATATTTCTATTTTAAAATTATAACGGACACATTGAGACATATCAGGCACATCATGCATCAAATTAATATGTTAGTGATTCCTAAATCTCACTAAGTACATATAGTTAATTTAAAAAATGAATCAAAAAATCAAAATGTTTTTTCTTGGTTTTATTAGGATTGTTTTTCAATTAACTAAAATTATTATTTTATGTTTTAAATATCAAAACATGTATGGAGTCATACTAGAAAAACCTAGAATCAGGTTGATATGTGGCAGATTTCTACATCTCTCAATTGACATGGAAAATGATTTATAAAAACAATTAAACATAAATTAGACATGAATTTTATGGAAATTAAAATTACAAATTATAGATAAAATGATGATTTGTTTAATTAAATAAATAGTAATAATTAACTAATTCATGAATGTTTGTCGTCTTGATGCACTTCCTTACTGTCAGTATCTCAGTTCTAGGATTGAATTCAAATATCTCACAAGTATGATCAATATTGAAAAAACCACCACACCTTAAAAAGATGAATCAACTGATGAAAGAAAACAATTATGATATGAGTAAAACTAAAAATAAATAAATTAAACATAAATATGAAAAAATACATTAATTCGATTGAAAATTATTTTACTATAAAAACATAAATATTATCTACATGATTGAGTAGTGGAGGGAACATGAAGGATTTTGATAAATTCCAACATAGTAGTGGTGAAAATGTTTTCTGGTAGAAGAATTCTATGGAAGTTTTGATTTAGAAAATATTGAAATAGGGACATACCACCCCAACACAAGAAATCTAATCCCCCAATATATGAAACCAAGTCTTATGTGAGTAATACAACAAATAAATATATTAAAACAAATATTTATCTTCTAATTTATTTGTAAAATATTGAAATTATTTCATATCCTTACCTTTACATATCCTCAAAGGGTTTCCTTTATTATAGTTTGTTCTTCTGATATATTGGTAACATCATCATGTGTGGAAGACATTGTCTACATGAGTATTCAAACAATTAATTTGGATTCTGTTAATATTATAGTGAACTTATAATATTACGAGGAACAACATTGTATCTTAAAAAACATTTATACCTTCTCATTAAACACTATTTCCTTTTTAATTATTTTAGGGATATGGTTCCTCTATTTAGAATCCAAATCCCCCCTTCAAGGTCCCCCATAACATATAATGCATTGTCTACAATGGAAAAAAATGAACTGTTTATGATCTCAAAATGAATGGGTCATCCTTTATTGTATTTTCATCTGACCCAATTATTTTATTCAACCAGAATACAATTGACTAATTATTTTTTAACATATCATAGAAATAAAATAATTGAACTTATTTTGATGACATTATTAATGGATCTTGTGTCCCCACTTCCATGATGAAATTGAACTTCATGAAGCCCATTTCATAAACATTATTTGCATACATATTTTCAACCCATTTGAAACCGAAAATTGGAACATGAAATATTGAATAATCAAAGTCATAAATATTTTTGAGAATAATAAAAATTGAAATATTTTTATAAATTTTATTTTTATCATAGGAACCTAAAATTTAAATCACTTCCTCCACAAGAGTAAAACACTATTTTACATCATATGGTAGTTGTAGAGAATTTTGTTTTTGAACACATGACCTTTGATTATAGTACCATTGTATGATATAATAGTTCTATTCATTAACCTCACGGGCCATTGAAGTCATTTGATAATTGAATTTTGAATTTAACAAAATACATATAAATGTGATATCAGAACAATCGTATCAATGGTTGACTATGTGTTTTTCATATCCATCCATTAAACCATCATGGAATCAAATATATAATAATTTATTTGTGAGATACAATATATGGATCAACATCTTCACTATTATGAAAAATGTAAATGTTCACGTTCTTCCACTTGTTAAATTTAATTGTAATGGAATTTCATCCAAAAATAACATCACTAATAAGGCATATATTGGGACGATGCATTGGGATAATGAAGCTATGAATATATTATATGTAATTGGTAAGGAATTCAATAGCTTATCTAATAATATTTTATTCTACAATACAACTTTTGGGATAACTTTGATTCATGAAATACCCTTTCAATATTTTTATATATTGTTCAGTGGGGTACATCCATCTGTATTGAAAATGACTACATAGTTGAATCAATCTGAGCAAGTGAACAATTAGGTGTACAATTTTGTTAAATAATGATGGTAGAAAACCTATCTCTAATTCACATAATATGTCTGAAACAACCTTATTCACGATTGGAAACTTTAGTAGTTCTATAATATTACTGCATATAGATTTATGAAAGGAGTAGAGACTAGTTAATGTATTCCATACATTATTAGACAGAATGAAATAAAAATCATTAGTCCCAAAATCTTGCATCAAAACATCACAGTCATGTTATTTTGTCCGATGTAACTTAAAATTTGTCATTGACATAACATTCATGATCTTTTATGACTTTCCCTGTGGATCTTTTACAGTAATATTGAAAAGAAAACATTTCAATTTTTCTTATCTGTATAGAGTATATGTTGTTGGATAATGAAATGTTTTCCCTTTATCCATATATATCACAAAACATCCCTTAACCCCATGCCAATCATGTCCAACCTAGTCTTGATTCCATATTTCATTTTTTCTTGAACATTTAGTAACAGGCCAATAACACTACCAAATTTACTTTTCTCTACATGCAATAAATAAAAAATTTCCTAACATACAATCAAATCAAATACTAAAATTTAGTAAATATTGAACTCTTATTACTCCCTAATTTTATTAGGTTTTTTCGAAGTTCGATATCTTAAAATTGTGTTCGTATACTATATATTATTTAAATTATAGACACCGGATATTATAGACTGTATAGTACTATGTTTGATTTTCTCATGGTGTCATCCATTTTCAGTATTTATGTCATCGGGGAATTAATTTTTTATTTCATAAAATAATAGTCTTCATGAAATGTTTCAACTGAATTGCGTGTGTGAATTTTTCACAAATGGTACACCCTAACATTCTGTTAATGCGATAGCCAGATAAATTCTCATAATAGGGGAAGAAATATATTTTCTCCTACAACATGGACATCAATCTAAATTCAATAATTATGATGGATGTGTACTAAGAGATCATTATGATGATATATATGAGGGGTAATGATGTAAAAACGTGAATGATTACTAGTTGAAGAGTGCTTTATCAGTGGAGGAACTAGACAACATCTGGTTGATGGGGAATGTCATGGTAACTTGAATGAATTAAATATATGAAGATTCATATAAATAAATATTAGATGGTCTATGATTAAAAATGAATTATTGATAAAAAATGCTAATAAATATCATTATTAAATCAATCAATGAGTGAGAATGAGGAAGAGAAAATACATTACCTAGCTTGAATTGTTGAATAATTTTCTAGAAAGATGGTATATCAAAAAATGGGAAAATGTTTCATCCATTGATTCATTTGATCATTCAACATTTGACAGATGGATTTCATCATTTTAATTGTTCAAGCCATGATCCACGCTTCTATTCACTAAGATTGAGCGCCGAAAGAGGTTGTCTTTCATAAAAAAGATTTATATCACGAAGATTTCATTACAGGTTGGGATTATATAAATCGATCGAGACACATTTATGAGTGCTTCAAATTAAGCACTGATAAATACACCTTTTATTAGAACTAAATTAGAAAGTACTGATAAACAGTGTATTTATCATCACTTTTTCATATCTGATAATTATAGGGCTTTATCAGTGCTAAAATTGAACTGATAAATTCTAATTTTAATAGCACTAACTTTTTATCACAATTATATATTGATATTATTTGAGAAATTTTAGTTTTTATAAGTCCATATTGTTATGTTCAATAAAAAATTGCTGAAAAATAATTTATGTATGAGTGGAAATTAGTTTATAATTAAAACAATAAATTAAAATTATTATTATAAATAAAACATTAAATATATTTATATAATTATATATATATTTATTTATTTATTTAATATCTATAGATATATAATATGTTCTTTATTTAAATAAATTTATTATATTTTTATAATTGATTAAAAGTATAGAAATTTATTTATAATTATCTAAATTCATTTCAAAAAAATTAATATCTATATCATTATATATATATAATAAATATATTTATCATTTGAATAAATTTATTATATTTTCATAATTATTTATGTCTGTATAAGTGTTTATATATAATTATGCAAAAAAAAAATTAAAAATTAAAAATTATTTACTTATAATTATAAATATAGTCAATATTCATATATGAATATATTTTAAAATAATATATTTTTAACATTATTAATGATTCTTTATTCTTTTTTTCATGCATGTTAAAATTGTGATAAATGAATAATTAAAACTATGTATACATAAAGAAATTAATAAATAGATATCTATTATTATTTTAAAGTAAATTAATAAAAAAATATAGATATATATTGAAATAAATATGGATATATATTGAAACTTTTAAATCATAGTAAGTAAATATATTATAAATAAACTACTAAAATTAAAAAAAATTCATCAAAAATATAAAACCAAACATAAAACATATTAAAAAGTAATTTATATGTAGCATTAATAAAAAAGTAGTTTGAAAAAATAAATTATATTTTAAATATGTCATGTTATAATGAAATTCATAAATGAATAACAAAATTTTAATACATTATATGAATAATAGGTGTATGTGTTTCTATATAAGATTATGTTAATCACATAACTATTTATATATATGTGGTGTATATTAATAATAAATTAATTATTTATAGATGAAATCAATATAACACATGTTTGATCTATATTAATTTGAAAAATGAAATGATATTCAACTATGTCTATTAGTAATCATTAAAATTATTAACTAATATTATTAAATTAAATTTTTACTTATAAAAAATTACTCACTACTAAATAATGTTAATCATAAATATCTTGTATTATATAAATCATATTAATATTAATTAATATACATATATATATATTTAATATATAATATTTATTAACACTATTAATAGTTATGTAATTAATAAAATGATTAATATATTTATTAATTCACTTTTTTTGTTTCTTTTTCATTTTACATATATTTAATAATTTAATATCTTTTTTATTTGTGTTTTTAATTTATATATATATATATATATATATATTCATTTATATCAATAATTTTGAATTTAATATTAATTTTAATAATTTTTTTAATAAAATCCTATTTATTTTATATTTATCTTATTATTTATTTACATTCAAAAAATTATCAATGTTAATAAAGAAATGAAAAAAATAACCCATTATTAGTGCTAATTATAATTTTCTAATAAACATTTCCATTTATTAGTACTAAGAAAATGCACTGTTAAAAGCTATACTTTATCAGTTCTAAAAAATGCATTGATAAAATGTGCTATTTAACAGTGATAAAAATGTGGTGAAAAGTTTTCCATTATCAGTATTAAAAAAGATCTCATAAAGGATTACTTTTATTAGTGCTTGTTGTTTTAATGATAAAGGTAACCTTTAGAAGTGATTTTTAATAGTGCTAAAAAATTATTGTGATGTTTATGGCCTACGCTGAAGTAGTGTGTGATGATTTGGGTACCAAAAGTAAAATCATTTTTTAATGAAAATAATGAATATACCCTAAAAACATATTGTATATGGATTATGGATGTTCATGGAACATGACTACTAATAGAAATTTCATTATAAATATTATCACGATAAATGGTGTAAAATTATCTTTCCGAGATAATTCTTAAGATGAGATTACTGTTAGAGGAAATTTTATCCTTCTTGGAAAAACTTTGATTTAAAATGGGTTTTTATGTTCTTAAGAAAAACCATATAGGAATAATTCAATTATGATTCAATAGTTACCATGTTGATTTTAAATATGATTAATGTGTTATACATTGTTCCAAGGATTAATATGTTTGTTGTGAATGTTTGCATTGGAATTGTAACAATTTAATCATATATGTCCTTATTAGCAATGAATTTCGTTTCCTTGGTTCCATGGATGATCAATCAGGGTTATGGCATAGATATTTTGGACACTGTAACCATAGAAACATATCTAATTTCACTAATAAAAGATTTATTAAGGATTTACCCAAACTAATGATTTATATATCTACAGTTTGTGACCCCTGTCAATATGGAAAGAATCATTAGTAAAGATTTAGGTTTATTAAAGTTGTCTCGAAAGCTAATAAATTAAATGTAGTTCACATTGATTTATTAGGTCCTACACAAACTAGAAATATTGGGATAAAATACTATATGTGTGTCTTTGTTGATGATTAAACTAGATAAACATGGGTTTATATTATTATAATGATTTCAAAATATTTTAACTAATTTAATCACTTTTTATGCAAAGAAAAAAATGAGAAAAACATTCCACTAACAACAATTCTTATTGATCATGGTGGTGAATCTATAAATTTTGACTTTGAAACAATTTTTTATAATAAAGGTATCCAAAATAACATATCATATCTGAGAAGTCCTTAGAAAACAGATGTTGTTTAAAGAAGAAATAATTTTCTTCCTTAAATAAAAAATGACCTTGATGAGTAAATACTCAATTTATAATAATTATTGAGATGAACTAGGTAGTGATTCTTACTATACTATAAATTTAGTCTTATTAATATTCTTTCATAATAATACACCTTTTCTATTATAGAAAATTCCATAACAAAAAGTGTCTTACATTATAGTTTTTGGATGCAAAGTATTAAATATGAATACGAATGATATATTACTTAAATTTTCACCCACATGCAATGAGGGAATATTTTTAGGTTATTCTACTACTAATATGATTATATATTTTTACAATAAGATTTTTTTTATTATTGACGAAAAAGTACATGATATATATAATGAAACATACCCCTTTGTTTTTAAACAACCTCAACCCACAACAACCATTTATGTAATTTGAAAATCTAATTATTATCATTTTTTATAATGTTTTTATTATAATGATAAAACATTAGAAAATGGTTCTATAGTGACTCTTTGTGATGATTTTTACCATAAATTGAAGAAAAATCTTTTTAGAATCATATAAATCAGTTGTTTATTAGGAATCATCCAAGGGACAGTATCATAGGTGATGTTAATCAGACAATATGACATGAAGCTAATTTTGAAATGACATTTAGAATATTTCTCTCTTATCTCAATTTGAACCTAACCATCTTGATGATTCTTTATGTAGAGAGTATTGGATGAAGCCACGTAAATATGAATTTAATGAGTTCGAGAGAAATAAAGTCTAGATATTAGTAAAACAACTTAAAATAATTTCAATATGAGAGTAAAATGGGTTTTAAAAAAAATTATGATTAAAATAAAATAATCATTTCAAATAATGAATGAAATGTTGCTAAAGGATATAACCAACCACTGTGTATCGATTAATAATATCCATATGATTTGGTATCTAGAAATTAATATCTATATATTCTTCTTTAAATTGCATCATCTGTAAATTTCAAAAAAATCAAATTGATGTGATGTGTGATTTTCATAATGGTTATATATACGAAAATGATAATATTCAAAAACTAGATTGTTTGGAAAATAAAAAACATACTGAATTATTTTGTAATAATACCAATGCTTTATATGTACTTAATCGAGGTTATAGATCCAGGTATGATGGATTTTCAAGATAATTATTACAAAAAAATTGTTTTAAAGAAGTATTGGATCTTGCCAATTGTTTAAATGATTTTAACAAAAATATTATGATTGTATAAATTCATGTTAATGAAATTATATTCGGAACAACTAAGAAAATATTTTATATATTCCATTTATGTTCTTATCAAATATGAGTTTGAGATAAGAATGATGAGTGAGTTATCATCTTTTCTTATTTTTCAATTTTCAAAAAAACCAAAATGTACATGTATATACCAACATATGTTCATAAAATATCCTCGTAAGAAGTTTGGAAATGAAAAAACTAAAATTATTAGTACTCCCTTTAGTACCTAAAATACATTGGATCTTGATGACGCTAGGAAACATGCTAATGAAATTATTTTTAGATGTATCATTAGAATTTTACTTTACAGAACTTCAAGTCTCCCATGATTAATGTTCTATGTATGCCTATGTGAATTATTAATAGATAATACAAGGAAAACACATTTAAAAATTGTAAAATGAATTTTTTTTAACTAATAAGAACTATAGATTTAGTACTTTTTTATTATTATAATATATTTTATAACTTAAAAAGTTATTTACAAGCTGAATTTTGAGGTTCTACAATTGATAATGAAAATAAAATTTGAAACATATAATTTCTTAAGAGATTCATTAGTTTCATTATTTTCTAAGAGTCTTCACTCAATAGCTCTTTCAAATACTGAATCTGAAAATGTAGCATCTGTATGTTATTGTTCTCAAGTGTTTTATATTCACCACACAATAAATAACAATGGTATCAGTTTTATAATATCTAAAATACTATGTGATAGTACTTATTCCATTCCATTAAGAATATACATAGAACATCAGTATCAATAGAAACACATTGATATTATGAATAACTATCTTACATATCACCCACTTAAAGAAGATATTATTTCACAATACATTTGAAAGCAATATCAACATACTATCATTTTTTAAAAACATTTCCCTCAAATAGATTTTAAAACATTAAACAATATATATGAATGATCAAGGAAATGTATTTATTTATATATACATCTTGTTTACCTATGAACATATATTATGTTACTCTTATTCCTTAGTGGTACATATGTTTGATGTTTAAAAAAAATTTCAAAATTATAATTTTTCTCAAAAACCATATTTTGTTCATTTTTCCAAACACACTGAGTTTTCAGAGTTATAATCCAAAATAATCATGTTTCATGAAATTAAAAAATGTTCTTCAGACCCATGTATTGTTAATAGTTTTTCCTATTTAATTTTTTTAGTATTTTATTATTTAAAATATTATAAATAGTTTTCCGAAAAATTCATGATTTTTATTCACAAAAATTTATTAGTTTCCTAAAAAAAATATTATTCTCTATTTTATAATCAGAAAATCATAATTAGTAAAATAAGAAAATATATATTAATCATACTGTTGATAGTTATCACTTCCAAATATACTTCCCTTTCGTTTTAAACTATTCTAATATGATAAGGTTTTTCTAATTTTGGTTATTAGTATTATATATATATATCATTACTATTTTTATATTTATTATTTTCAATCAAAAATTTGATAAAATCATAAACAAACCCATAATTGGTCAATTTTTTAAAATATTTCTTCAGATAAATAACAACTATTAGAATATTTTTTTATAAATATCAACCATTGGATTTCAATGTGAATGATAAATCATCAAATCAATTTCATATATTAAGATGATGTCCTCGTGTCCCATGTCATGTTTTTCACATCTTTTCTGCGCAGATATTACTCTCCCTTATGACTCCCAATCTGATTCTTCAATATTTTTAAAATATGATTCCATATACTGAAAAATATAATAAGTGCTACATATTTATATGAAGTTTAGTATAAAGTGTATTTTTTGTTAAATATTATTCTACATTAAAAATAGAAACTCAATTCCATGTATATGAATTTTTTTGAAATATTCAGATATTAATTTGCGCTTTTTCTTTTTTGACATAGTTTGATATTTTATACTACTATAATGTTCATCAAGGATGAAGGAATACAAAATATATAATCTTCAATTAATTTGAAAAGATACATAATTTCTAATAGATGAGATTTAATTCTTATAGAAGTTTCTCTAAATTTGATGCATATTGTCCTTTCAATAAATTAAGTGATGAACATGATACTTTTTTTTAAGAAAAGGTATGTAATTATTTATTTGGCCATTAAAAGAATGTTATAATGGTAACTCAACTCGCGCCAGACATCCTTGTAATTTCTATATGGATGATTTGTCTTTTAAAACCATGAGAACGAGATTGAGGCACTCTTAAAGTCACATATGTATTTTTCGTTGACCTTTGTGTAAATATGTGAAAAAATGATTTCATGTGGATTCATATTCTTGACTATAATGAATGATTTTTATGGATCGATAAAATCAAAAATCATCATGTCGAAAAACAGTTTATTCATTTTAATTGATAAATTCATGTAAAATTTCAATTTTCCATCTAAACTGCACCTATAAGGGTGGGAAATTATTACATAAGTGATGATACAGTGAATATAATGAGATATCTCATTGATGAAAATTTTAAAATGTCTTTTCAGAAACCTATTTTATTGCATCGGAATCCAGTCCTGCAAATAAAGTAGATTGGAATCATTAGATAAATAAAAAATGTTGATCATGGTGATCCATATAAGAAAAGTAAAGTCGATTCTTATTCTCACCAAAAAGAAGTGGAAGAAAAAAAATATTATTGAAGATATTTATTAGTTTCTAATGAATAAATATCATAAAATTACTAGGGGATCTAGTTATTATATAAGAATCACCTTAGGCTAAGGCCATCAAGTTAACTACCGCTAAAATGTTTTAAGAAGAAGTGGGAAAAGGAAATAAAATATAAGTTATCAGAATCACTGATTTTCCAAAAAAACATTGATAGAAGTAGAAATGGATTCAAAAAATTTTCTTCCAATGCCTCATGTAGATCATCTAAATCTGGAATCAAGATTATTCTTTTAGGAAACTATAGCATTTAATGCTAATGTTCCTCATATCTCAAATAATGGAACGGGTCAACTAGTTGTTTAAGAATCAGTTAATGTTATTCGAGAATAAATAATGGATCTAGTAGTTGATATAAAATCATACATAATATTAGATGAATACTTCCATAATTAAATTATAAAAATAATTTATGAACGTGCTTCAAAAAAATAATCATTTCTTAAAGTTACAAAAGGATAATAAAAATGTGTTGAGTATGAATCTGTGGAGGAATAATTTGATGAAGAATTAGAATAAGGAGATGAATATTAAAATGAGTATAATGATGATGAGAATAACGAAGATGATATCAATGATGAAATTCATAATCAAGAGATTATCAATAAATAAGAATCTAATGAATCTAAATTTGATTCATTTTTTATCTGATCATCATAATAAAGTTTATCTGAATTTCCATCCCAATCCGATCATAAAAGAAAATTTAATAGTTCAAAAAATAATTATTCATTAGATGTTATTGTCGAATATTCTTAAAAAAATGAAAATAAAAATCATGATTAAAATTAAAAGAGTAGAAAATAATTATATGATAACAAGTAGTTAATTGAAATTTAAGTTCATAAAGATCATGTTAAAAATATTTCCAAGAAACATGATTATTTAAATAGAAGAAAATATTATAGTTGAACAATTCATGCCCAAATTCTTAATATATAAAATGAAGAATCTGATTTTATGAATATTACAATAGTAAAATTATTAGACTATATTATTAAATAATTTATCATATTTTAATGTAAAATATGGAATTTTAATATAATGGAAGATAGAAAATATATGATTCTTGATAAACAAGATGATAATTCAGAATATTTGAAAATGATATATAAAAGTGTCATTTATAATGATATAGAACTGATTACATTACATGAAATATTCCAAGCTCAAAAAAATCATATAACATGTTTTTTAAATGGACTCAAAATATTGATATTGATTTTTTGAATCATGATGAGACCCTTGATGATATAAAAATCATATGAATGAAACATTAGAATGTTTCAATTAGTAATCAAATGATATGATAGCCAAAGTGCAATTTATGGGATATTGATGAGATATGATGGATAACTGGACTGACAAATTATATGATCATAATGGATATATCAATTAGTTGTAGACATAATTGTCAAGACTCGCATATTATAATAAAGAAATCACTAATTTGAAAAATAAGATGGATGACATGTCTAAAAGATTTCTTATTCACGAAGAGAACCATTGGTCACAAGAATAAATTAAAAAAATATTTATGAGAATATAAAAGATTCCATGAATATGATGAATATTGTGAGATAATATATGAAGAAATATTAAAATCATTCTTCTTTTGAACCCTGGTTAAAATTGTCATTGTATTTGACAACTTTTTTTTAAATGAATACTATCTTCATCAAATTATGAATTTTTCTAATTATTTTACAATTCAATTGAAGAAATATTCATTCATATACCTTATAGATGATTAGATATTACATCATATTGTTTCATATAGTTGTTATTATAACTGTATTTTGGAAACTAAATACTTTTACCGATTCTTTTATGAAATCAGAATGGGGGATGTTTACATTAAAGGGATAATTAATTTTTTTGGAGAATAATAAACAAAAAATGGGTATTTTTTATAAATAGTGCTTTTTATAGTAAGGGGGAATAATTTTATTAAAAAGGGTTTTATCCCTAAATAAAAATTAATCTTAATCAACACCACTATACTTCATATTCAATATAGTCACAAACTCTGGGTTAATAATTTTTTATTATTTTAAATTTAATATTATGTACCTAAAAGATAATGGACTGGTTGTTATTAAAATTTATATTTTCATTTAATATTTTGGGTTTGTGATTTCCAAATATTCCATGATTTTTTGGTTAAAATTAACAATTATGGACACTACATTTGTATAGTGTTTGTAAATCACGAACACCTTATTATGTTACATATTCACTATCCATTCATGTATGAAGTGTTTTATAATTTTTCAAAAAAACATAATTTTTCACAATAAATATATAATGATATAATAAATTAATAAAATAGACAAAAATTATTCATTATAGTTATTGTAATGAGTATTGATCTGATATACATCTGATTCACCATAATTAAATGTGATATCTGATTTTCAATATTTTAATTTTTATTGAAAACATATGATTAATTGGAATAATAGAGAAACTGATGAATATCAAACTAAAACTTATGAGTTATATCATAACTAATATTGAAAAATTTGTCTATAATAAGGGAATAAATTTATCATCATATTCGGCAATATTATTTATAAGTTAAGGATTACTTTTTTACAATAAATTTTTGTTCATCTAAATGATAACAGAAATTCTATTGTAAGATTTATGTGTCTATGTTATTGTGACAAAATAATATAAATTTTACCACATAGAGATCAATATTACCATTATAGGAAATACTATAAATACCTAGTCATTAGTAGAGGCTGAAGCTACTGATCAATAGCTGACACTTCTCTAATATTTTTCTCGTATAAAAGCTCACAAAATTATCAAAAGCATGAATGAATTATTCATAATTTGTTATTTTTTTATAATTGTCATCTAATGGTATCCCACTTTGGGTTTATTTCTTATGATGTTGTTGAATTTTTTTTACATCTACTTGTTGTAATTAAAATCGAGGGATTATAGGGATAGAATGAAATTGAATTTGACCTTTTGATCGGTGGATTGCATGGAAAAAAACAGATGAAATCCATGATATTGAGGACTAGCAGGGATAGAAAGAAAGAGCACAACCAATCTATATATCAAGTGATTTCCTTTTTGAGGAAAGGTATACATTAATCTATTTATTAACAAGGGATACGTCTTGCCGCATATTATGGGAACCTCACTATTATGTTTAAAGGATGTATATTCTTCTTTAATGTCTATATGTCATTATTATATTATTTATTTCAAAAAACCTTTTATCATAAATTTTATTCATTCACATGATTCTATAATATAAATAGTTTAATTATTTTCAAATTTATATTATCAGTTGATTTAATCATTTATATCTTATTACATTAATTTTACTAATAAAATAGATCTCATTTGATTCTGATCTATTTTACTTTTATTAAATCATATTCTCTATCTATTATTATAAAGTATGATATAATAGGATCTTACATGATTATGATACTTTTTAATAATACATAAATGTATCTAAAATAACATATCATATCTGAGAAGTCCTTAGAAAATTGATGTTGTTTAAAGAAGAAATTGTATTCTTCATGAAATAAAAAACAACCTTGCTGAGTAAATACTCAATTTCTAATAATTATTGAGATGAACTAGGTAGTTCTTCTTACTATACTATAAATTTAGTCTTACTAATATTCTTTCATTATAATAAACCTTATGTGTTATAGAAAATACCTAAACAAAATGTTTCTTACATTATAGATTTTGGATGCAAAGTATTAAATATGAATACGAATGATATATTAAATTAATTTTCACCCACATCCAATGAAAGAATACTTTTAGGTCCTTCTACTACTAATAGGATTATTTATTTTTATAATAAGAGTTTTCTTATTATTGAGGAAAATTAACATGATATATATAATGAAACATACCACATTGTTTTTAAACAACCTCAACCCACAACCACCATGTATGTAATTTGAAAAACTAATTTTATCCTTTTTTATAATGTTTTTATTATAATGAAAAAACATAAGAAAACGGTTCTAAAGTGACTCTTTGTGATTATTTTTACCATATATTGAAGAAAAATCATTTTAGAACCATATAAATCAGTTGTTTATTAGGAATCATCCAAGAGATAGTAGCATATGTGATGTTAATCAGCCAATAAGACTAGAAGTTAATTTTGAAATAATGTTTAGAATTTTTATCTCTTATCTCAATTTGAACCTAACCATATTGATGATTCTTTATGTAGTGAGGATTGGATGAAGCCACATAAATATTAATTTAATGAGATCGAGGGGAATAATGTCTAGATACTAGTAAAACAACTTAATATAATTTCTATATTATAGTAAATGGGTTTTAAAAATAATTATGATTCAAATAAAATAATAAATTCATATAATGAATGAAATGTGGATAAAGTATATAACCAACCACTGTGTATAGATTACAAATATTCATATGATTTGGTATCTAGACATATATATATATATATATATATTCTTCTTTACTTTGCATCATTCGTAAATTTTAAAAAATTCAAATCGATGTAATGTTTTCTTTTCATAATAGATTTGTTTACGAAAATGATAATATTCAAAACCCACAATGATTGGAAAATAAAAAACATACTGAATTAAATTGTAAACATACCAATGCTTTATAGGGTCTTAATCGAGGCTATAGATCCTGGTATGAAAGATTTTCAAGATCATTGTTAAAAAATATTTAAAGGAGAAGTAGATCTTCACAATTTTTTAAATGATGTTAACAAAAATTTTGTGATTTTTTAAATTCATGTTAATGAAATTAAATTCAGATCAACTAATAAAATATTTTATAGATTCCATTTAAGTTCTCATCAAATCTGAGTTTGATATGAGAATGATGAGTGAGTTTTCATTTTTTCTTACATTTCAATTTTCACAAAAACCAAAATGAACATATATATACCAACATATGTTGCTAAAATATCTTCTTATGAAGTTTGGATAAGAAAAAAATAAAATTATTAGTACTCCCTTGAGTACCTAAAATACATTGGATCTTGATGACGCTAGGAAACATGATAATGAAATGATTTTTAGATGTATCATAATAATTTTACATAATAGAACTTCAAGTCTCCCATGATTAATGTTCAATATATTCCTATGTGAATTATTAATAGGTAATACAAGGGAAACACATTTAAAATTTGTAAAATAAATTTTTTGTTATCTAGTAGGAACCATGGATTTAGTACTTTTTTATTATACTAATATATTTTATAATTTGAAAAGCTATTTATAGGCTCAATTTTGTGGTTCTACAATTGATAAAGAAAATTACATTTGAAACATATAATTTCACAGGAGAATCATTAGTTTCATTCTAATCTAAGAGAATTCACTAAATAGATCTTTCAACAACTGAATCTAAAAATGTAGCATCTGCATATTATTGTTCTCAAGTGTTTTATATTCACCACACAATAACTAACTATGGATGCAGTTTTATAATAATTAAAATACTATGTGATAGTAGTTATTCCATTTCATTATGAATATACACAACACATCAGTCTCATTATAAACACATTGATATTATGAATAGCATTCTTACAAATCACCCACTTAAATAAGATATTATTTCACAATACATTTCAACACAATAACACGATACTGTAATTTTTACAAAATATTACCCTCTGATAGATTTTAAAACATTAAAAAATATACATGAATGATCAAGGAAGTTTTATCAATTCATATCTACTTCTTGTTTACCTATGAACATACATTATGTTACTCCTATTCCTTAGGGGTACATATGTTTTATGTTTTCAAAAAAAAATTCGTTTTCAAAAATTTTAATTTTTCTTAAAAACAATATTTTTTTTGATTTTTACAAACACATTCAATTTTAATTGTTAGAATCCTAAAAATTAATGTTTTATGAAATTAAATAATGTTTTTTCAGACCCTGGTATTGTTATTAGTTTTTCATATTTAATTTTTTTAAAATTAATTTATAATCTAAACGATTATTAATAGTTTTATTAAATATTCATTATTTTTATTCTCTAAAAATTAATAATTTACAAAAATTATTTTTTATTTTTTATTTTATAATCAAAAAATCACAATTAGTAAAATTAAAAAATATATGTAATTCATACCGATGATAGTTATCACTTTCAACTATACTTCCCCGTCATTTTAAACTACTCCAATACGATAAATTTTTTCTAATTTCGGATATTTGTATTATTAGTATATCTTTATTATTTTTATATTTATTATTTTCAATCAAAAATTTGATAAAATCATAAACAAACCCGTAATTTGTCAATTTTTTAAAATATTTCTGCAGATATATAACAACTATTAGATTATTTTTGTATAAATATCAGCCCTTGGATTTCAATGTGGAAGATCAATCATCACATCAATTTCATATATTAAGGTGACGTCTCATGTCCCATGTCATTTTTTCACATCATTTCTCTTAAGATATTAATCTCCCTTATGGCTCCCAACATGATTCTTCAATATTTTCAAAATTTAATTCCATATACTGAAAAATATAATAAGTACTACATATTTATATGATGTTTAGTATAAATTGGATTTTTTGTTAAATATGATTCTATATTATAAATAGAAACACAATTACATATATATGAATATTTTTTTAGAATAACCAGATACTAATTTTTTCTTTTTCTTTTTTGACATAGTTTGATATTTTTATGCTACTATAAAGTTAATCAAGGATGAAGGAATATAAAATATATAATAGTAAATTATTCTAAAAAGAGACATAATTTCTAATAGATGAGTTTTAATTGTTATATAAGATTCTCTAAATTTGATGTATATTGTCCTTTTAATAAATTAAGTGATGAACATGATACTTTTTTTAAGAAAAGGGATATTATTATATATTTGTCCATTAAAAAATGTTATAATGGTAACTCAACTCGTACCAGACATCCATGTAATTTCTATATGGATGATTTGGGTTTTAAAACCATAAGAAAGAGATTGAGGCACTCTTAAAGTCACAGATTTATTTTTCATTGACCTTCATGTAAATATGTGAAAAATTGATTTCATGTGGATTCATCTTCTTGACCATAATGAAGGATTTTTATAGATCCATATAATCCAAAATCATAATGTTCAAAACCATTTTATTCATGTTAATTTATAAATTCTT
Organism: Viscum album; assembly: GCA_963277665.1. NCBI lineage: Eukaryota > Viridiplantae > Streptophyta > Magnoliopsida > Santalales > Viscaceae > Viscum > Viscum album. The sequence continues at coordinate 287,574,679 of OY728134.1, forward strand.
GTAGAATTTTAATTTTCCATTAAAAATACACTCATAATGGTGAGACATTATTACATAAGTGATGATACAATTAATATAATGAGATATCTCATTTATGAAAATTATAAAATATTTTTTCATAAACCTATTTTATTCCATCAGAAGCCAGTCCTTCAAAGAAAGCTGATTGGAAACAGTATATAAAGAAAAAATGTTGATCATGGTGATCCATATAAGAAAGGGAATGTATATTCTTCTTCTCACCAAAAAGAAGAGGATGAAAAAAAATCTTATTGATGATATTTATTAGTTTTTGATGAATAAATATCATAAAATAACAAGGGGATCCAGTTATTATATAAGAATCACATTAGGCTACGTCCATCAAGTTACCTACCGATAATATGTTTTATGAAGAAGTGGAAAAAAATAAATTAAAAGAAAGATATCAGAATCACTGAATTTCCAAAAAAAATTTTGATAGATGTAGAAATGGATTCAAAAAATGTTCTTTTAGGAAACTATAGTATTTAATGCTACTGTTCCTCATATCTCACACAATGTAAAGGGTAAACTAGTTGTTAAAGAATCAGTTAATGATATTCGAGTATAAATATTGAATCTAGTAGTAGATATAAAATCATACATAAGATTAGATGTACATTTCCATAATTAGATTATAAAATCAATTCATAATGGTGCTTCAAGAAAATAATCATTTTCTAAAGTTATAGAAGGATAAGAAAAAGGTGTTGAGTATGAATCTTTTGAGGAATAATTTGAAGAAGAATAAGATTAAGGAAATGAATATTAAAATGGGGATAATGATGATTGAATAACGAAGATGATATTAATGAAGAAATTAATAATCAAGATATTATCAATAAATTAGAATCTAAAGAATCTAAATTTGAATCATTTTTTATATGATCATCAGAATAAAGATCATCAAAATTTCCCTCCCAATCTGATCATCAAACAAAATGTAAATGTTCAAAAATGAATTATTCATTAGATGTTATAGACGAATATTCTTACAACAAAGAAAATAAAAATCATGATTCAAATTCAAAGAGTGGTAAATAATTATATGATAAAAAGTTGATAATTGAAATTTAATTTCATAAAGATCATGTGAAAAATATTTCAAAGAAACATGATTATTGAAAAGGAAAACAATATTATATTTGAAAAATTCATGCACAAATTCTTTATATATAAAAAGAAGAATATTATTTTAAGAATACTACAATAGTAAAATTATTATACTATATTATTCAATAATTTATTATATGTGAATTTAAAATATGGGATTTAAAAATAATGTAAGCAAGATAATATATGATACTAGATAAACATGATGATAATTCAGAATCTTTGAATATGATATCTAAATGGGTTATTTAGAATGAGATAGAACTGATGACATTACATGAAATATTCCGAGCTCAAAAAAATCATATAACATATTTTTTAAATGGTCTCAAAATATTGATATTTATTTCTTGAACCATGATGAGACCCTTGATGATATAAAAGTAATATGAATGAAACTTTAGAATCATTCAATTAGTAGTCCAATGATTTGATATCCAGAGAGAAATCTGCGGGATAATGTTGATATATGATGGATAACTAGGCTGACAAAGTAAATGATAATAACAGACATATCAATTAGTTGTAGACATAATTGTCAAGACTCGCATAATATAATAATGAAAGCATTTATTTGAAAAATAATATTGATGAAATATCAAAAATATTTCTTATTCATGAAAATAGATATTTGTCTCATGATTAAATTTAAAAAATATTTATGAGATTATAAAAGAGTCCAATAATATGATGAATATTGTGAGATACTAGATGAAGAAATATTAAAATCCTTCTTATTTTTAACCATAGTTGAAATTTAAATTGTATTTGAAAGATTTTTTATAAATAAATTATATCATCATTCAATTATGATTTTTTCTAATTATTTTACAAATCAATTGTAGAAATATTCATTAATATACCTTATAAATGATTATATAGTTAAGCATATTGTTTCATATAGTTGTTATTATAACCATATTTATGAAACTAAATACTTTTACCGAATCTTTTATGAAATCAGAATGGGGGATGTTTATATTAAAGGGATAATTAAATTTTTTTGGGAGACTAATAAACAAATAAGGGGTATTTTTTATAAATAGTGATTTTTATAGTAAGGGGGGCATAATTTTTTTTAACAAGGGCTTTATCCTAAATAAAAATTAATCTTAATCAACACCACTATACATAATATTCAATATAGTCACAAACTCAGGGGGTAATAATTTTAAATTATATTAAATTGAATATTATGGCCTTAAAAGTTAATAGACTAATTGTTATTAAAATTTATATTTTAATTTAATGTTTTGGGTTTGTGATTTCCAAATATTCCATGATTTTTTGGTTTAAATTAACAATTATGGACACTCCATTAGTATAGTTTTTGTAAATCACAAACACCTTATTATGTTCAATATTTACTATCCTTTCAGGTCTGAAGTGTTTTATAAATTTTCAATAGAAAACACAATTCATTCAAAATACATATTTAATGATATATATAATTAATAAAATTGAAAAAAAATTCATCATTATGGTTATTGTAATGAGTATTGATATGATATACATCTGATTCACCATTATTAGATGTTATATCTGATTTTCAATATTTTAATTTTTATAGAAAAAATATGATTTATTGGAATAATAGAGAAACTCATGAATATCAAACTAAAACCTATGAGGTATATCATAATTAATATTGAAAAATTTGTCTATAATAAAGGAATAAATTTATCATCATATTCGAAAATATTATTTATAAGTTAAGGAATACTTTCTATAAAAAATTATTGTTAATCTAAATGATAACATAATTTCTGTTATAAGTGTTATGTGTCTATATTATTGTGACAAAAAATTTATATTTTGTTATATGGAGATCAATATGACCATTAGAGGAAATACAATAAATACCTAGTCATTAGTTCAGTCAGAAGCTACTGATCAATAGCTGACACTTCTTTGATATTTTTTTCGTATAAGAGCTCACAAAATTATCAAAACCATGAATGACTAATTCATAAATTTGAGATTTTTTTGTATCATTTTCATCTAATGGTATCCCACTTTGGGTTTATTTGTTAGGATGTTGCGTCTAATTTTTTTACATCTAGTTATTGTAATTAAAATCGAGGGATTATAGGGATAGAATGAAATTGAATTTCATATTTTGATCGGGGGATTTCATGGATAAAAAACATATGAAATCCATCATATTGAGGTCTATCCGGGATAGAAAGATAGAGCACAACCAATCTACATATCAAGGGATTTACTTGTTGAGGAACAGTATACATCAATCTATGTATAAACAAAGGATACGTTTAACCACATATTATGGGAACGTTACTCTTATGTTTAAAGGATGTATATTCCTCTTAAATTGCTATATAACATTATTATATTATTTATGTCAAAAAATGATTTATCTTAAAAGTTATTCATTCAGATGAAGTTATAATAGAAATAGTTTAAATATATTCAAATTTATATTGTTAATTTATTTAATCATTTACATCTTATTACATTGATTTTACTATTAAAATAGGTCTCATTTGATTCTGATCTGTTTTTCTCTAATTAAATCATATTATCTATCTATTATTCTAAATTATGCAATAATAGGATCTTACATGATTATGATACATTTTTTATAATACATATGGTTATGTCTTAATTTGATGGTTTTTTTATAATGAGGATTTAGGTTTTTCATTCAAGATTGAAATTGTATCCTTATACATTATGTGTGAGTCCATTTAGGATTTAATGGCATTGAATCTACTTTAAGGAATTCATCACCACCTCTTAGTTCAATAATATTGACCACTCATATAGTTTCACTTGTTATATTCTTTTCAATTTAAGTATGTATTTATTGTTCATATTTTTCATAGTAATAATATAATCACTCTAATAGGGTTACTCACCATTTACAGAGGCTCGTGTTGATTTAGTGAATGTTATATTTTTTGTTCCTTATCGTTCCATCTTTTATGTCTTTCTATTCATGGAATTATAGTCATTCACTCAACATTCCACATATAGATAGACTATTATTAGATATGTATACGGTCCTCAAGATACACTTAGGAATTCCCATAGTAAAATTATTCTATCTTTAGAATATTAGGTTAATATGGTGGTTTCTTTTGAGTAATATTGTACTATTATATATTCTGAAAATGATTCACTTTATAAAAAAATCATTCTAGTGGATGATTATACAAAAATGAGATTATGTACTTTGAAAATGCATATGGGAACTACAGTCAAGATATGAATTGATTTTTTTAGAAAAATAATATTATATGTATCCAATATAGACATTGTTTAGATTATGAAGCATGTGGAATAATATTGTTAACTTTATTAGATGATACATTTTATTCATGTTACTGATTCTTTGATATATTCCACAGGCACTATTACTCATTAATAAGTAAATTCTTTTATTCCCTCCTGTTAATTTTAATGGAAGGGTAGTATTAAGGCCGAGTTATAGGGTATAAACATTAGGGGTAGAAGTGATTCTAGAGGTAGATGTGATTCTTGGGTTAGGAATAAATAATGTGGTCAATGAGTGGTTAATGTAATTATGTTTATTAATATAAACAATCTGGTCACATTAAGTGGAATTTACCTAATAAGTAATTTGACTCTAATGACAACATTAATGGACATTCATTATTAGTCAATAGGAGATATAAAATTATAAGAATAAGATCAGATTAATTACAGGTTCATGAGAGAACTATTAAAACACTTAAGAATGTTAGGTGGTTATCCAAACATAAAAGAAAAATCATTTCCATAATTATCCTTAACTTAAAGTGATATACTATTATATTAGACTCTGGATGTCTTAGGATTTCTTGAAGATCTCTCACTGTCATGAATAGAAACATTCATAGTGGGAATATAAGTTATATTGTAAGGTTCATAAAATTCATTTAAACATATATTGTGATTCATATCTAGATATAAACATCCTTTCATGAATACAGTAAATTCACATTAGTTCCAAAGAACATGAAAAACATATGATACATGTTATTTTGAGGGTTGAAACACCTAGAATTTGTCTTTTCTCTAAGATTTTTTTTAATGAAAATCATTAAGTTTGTGTTTTAGTAGGTTAATGTGTAAGGATATAGAACACATTTATTTTTTTTGTATATTAATTGGGGTCCTTCCAGGGTCACCTCCCGTAGTGAAGTCCCATACTTTAGGTCTGTTATTAATGACTACTTTAGAAACATATTGATTTATATACTAAAATATATGTTCGATACCCTTCAAAATTGTGGGAAATGGAAAGATATAGGAAAAATGTAATCTAGTGAGAATATAAAATTATTCTAAATAGATAATGGTTTTGAATTTATGTCATCCTACTATATTTATGTGAATATGAGGAAATCAATATATTTAGTGTTATTTTGGAAACACCACAACAGAATAGATTTTTATAAAGGATAAATAGGACTATCCTAAAAAATGGTAGGTACATAATGCCTTAATCTAGACTCCCCATGTAATTTTTGGTTGATGATACCTATAGAGTAGGCTATCTTATTAATTGATTCCCACTTTTGAATAATTATTTTTAAACAACAGAAGCAGTCTATAATTGTTTACCATATAGTTTTTCACAAAAGTGAATTTTTGGATCAATATAATATTCCCATATGAAAACTAATAAACATTATCCTAGGGTAGTGAAGTGTATATTATATGGTTATCCATAGAGTGCTAAGGGGTATCATTTGTGGATAGAAAAAACATGTTATCTATAGTGTATATTTAACCTATATATAGTGTTTCATGAGTATGTTCTCTCTAATGAAAAAGGAATCTAATTTGTAGAATTCTCATACATGTATGGAGTGTCCTCGAGGCTTATGCACCTATAAAAGTTTAAATTCATTTGTAATGTAATTTCATCTCCAAATCAAAGACTAATTATGAATCTTCCATTCACCGGACTCATGATGAATTTGATTATAATTCGGATTCTTATCCCAAAATTGATATTCTAGAAAATAAATGAGATAATAAACTTACTCATGATAGATAGAGAAGAGTAATTAGGAATCTATATTGCTTCAAATATGTTGATATTTATACCTATAAGTTTAATGTTTCCCACGATTTGTTCAATGATAAAACTCAATATTATAAATAAGTTTATAAATCCAAATAAGCCACTAGGTTTTTAAGACCCATGAAAGAAAAATGAATTCACTGATTAAAAATAACACTTGGGGTATAAAATAAAACCCTAATAACTATAGGATTGTAGGTTCTATGTAGATATATAATAATATGGAATTGAATATTGGAGAAACGAATAACAATTTTAAATTATAAATTGTTACAAAAGGATTCCTTAAAAAATAAGGTATTTATTATATTGAGATATTCTCCCTGGCTGTTAAGAATCCATTTTTAAAGTTTCTTATGGCTATTTATACCATGATAGATTATAATATTGAACAAATTTATTTAAAAACATGATTTATTATGTCACCCATAATTAATGAATTTATATGAAACCTCCCAAATGATTTTCGAACTTTTAAAAAATAATACTTTTTTCTTTATTATTATGTCTCTAAATGTGCATAAAAATTGTTTATTGAACAGTATATTAAGGGTTGAATGTTTATTTAATGAATATAATTTTTTCATAACTATTCTCGATTCATGAGTTTACATTAAAACTATTAAACATGAATCAATTTATCTATTATATTATACTGATGACATGATTTTTAATTAGTTATATTTTGAGGATTATAAACTCTATTATAAACAAATTTTATAATATCATTTAAATAATATTAATAAGGAAGTATAATAGAAACATGAGAATGAATATAATTATTCATATTAAGGAATAAATCATGAGAATGTATTATTATTCTTATTCCAATATGGTATTCACATAATATTTCAATAAGAACACTAAACCTATGAAAATTATATAAGGAAAATATATTAAATTGCCTTTAGTATTTTACTATAAAAATGATTATAATACCTATATATTGAATAATATATTATATAAAAAATTAGTGGTAAATATTATATATGATATTTTCTATTATATATTCGATATAAAATTTCTAGTGTGAACATGAGAATGTTTCTGGGAAAAACTAGTTATCCTTACTAGAATGATTTGAAGTGAATCTTCTGGTCCATTTCTATTTCTGCTAAATATTTTATTTGATTTGGAATAAACGATAATTTTAGTGATTAAATTGTCTGTTTTTTAATTGGATTATGATATAGATAATAACACATGAAAATCACCCACTAGTAATATATTTATTACATATAAAGGGCAAGTCACCCCTAAGTTAAACCTGAAAAAAGTGGATTCACTCTCCACCTCTGAGGATGAGAATATTCACATAATAGATTTGTAAATGTGTCTATGCGGTTAAAAGTATTGTTTTCTTTTTGTCTTTATCTTATTATAGAATAGTGGAAAACTATAATAGAAAATGTTCATTTCATATATATATATATATACTTATATTCCCCGGATGGTCAATGAATATAGACAATAGAATTCATTTTTAAAATAATTTATAAAGTTTGATAATGAGGGTCACAAATATACCCACTAGGGACAATCCAGCTGTAAGTTGGACAATGAACGTACCATTGCATAAGTTCATTAAATCTATTAGATTATTTGAAATGGTAACAATTATATAACTCAGGTTTCAAGAACACCATACTCAAATTTCATTAAGTTCAAAATGGAGAATTTTTTATATGCTCCGACCACCATAGATGTTTCAATTTATAACATTTATATTCGACTGTATATTTTATTAACATTTGATTTTATAATCATAATTTTTATTATCGGTTGCTATTTTAATGGTTATATTGAATAGGTATACAATCATATGGCCATTGTTTACATGGAGGCTATTTTTTTCTCTTGTAGGTTGTTTATCAATATTGTGTAGTTCCTGAATATGGAAAATTGATCGTGCACAACCTAACAGATTCAATCACTCCTAGTTATTCTTATTTTCCATGGAATTAATGCATACATATATGTTTTATGGAAATATAATTATGAAACATGTCCCACCATCTTGGCCACCTTTTTATTATTTGAACATCATGTTACATATCTATCATCCACATGGATATTGCATCACAGTTCTGACCATACCACTTGACGATTTTTAGAAAATCAATTATAAGATCTTTTCATTTTTATCAAAGGAATTATTTATTTTTAGATAGTTTTAATTCATTGGTTTTCAAATATTTTTTATCTTTTATAGATCATGGAGAGATATTCCAATGATACATATAGAATATATCAAATTAGTAGAGGGAAACATGTGTTTCCCATCAATATGTACACCTATCGGTCCTGTTTGTACCACCTCAAGTAACTGGAGTACTGATCTGGTGGATATTCAGTGGAGATAAACTTGATATTGGGTCTATGTTGAATGCACATAAGAGGGGGTTTTAAAATAATTACTTATATTCTCTATAACATGGTTTCAGTTTATGATGCTAGTAACGGTATGTGACTTATCATTTTTTCATGATGGAGACTATACCCTTATTAGGTTATTACTTCAGTTCAACCTAGAGTTGATGAATTTGAATATATTTTAATTAATTCATTACCACCATATAATTTATGTGGTCCATTCTATATGTATTTTTTATCTTTTGATATACATTTTTCTTTGACTCTAGGTTAATTGTTTGTTGTTTTCATTGAAATTAAAAAAATGGCATGGGTAGTGTTCTCAACTATCACATAAGATCATGTTGATATAAAGAACATTATATCTATTGTTATTTTCTATTATTTCAATTATTTCATTCAATTCTATTAAATTTAGTTATTTTATTCTTAATAAAATCATTAATTTTTAACGTAATGAATGTTTCAATTTTTTCATACCATTATCATAACATGAATATTAATGTTTTTTGTTATAGAACATTCTTTTGGGTTAATGTCTTCCCCAAAATTCCATGATCAACAAATGTAAACATTTTTCTCTTATATAAAAAGTGATTCACTATGTAACTACTGATGATAATTAATATGAGTCTTACATGCTATAGATTTTTCTTCTCATGGAGGGGAAATTAGCAATAAAGAAACTGAGTAATATTATTTCCTTAAGAAACAGTTTTCAACCATTATTGAAACCGGAAAAATTGGATTTTATTGAATAATTGGAATCCGGTGTGAATTGTTTTTATCCTTTTATTTTTTTGATAGAAATATGATTTTTTTGATATGACATGGACATTTTATAACAATTTCATTGTTTTTATGACCAATGAAAGTAACATAATTACAATGAATTTTTCCCCATTGTCTCCTTCCTAGGAACATAATTAATGGATTTCATTTGCACGACGGACAAAAAATATATTAGATTGGATCATTAATATCATTAGAAAATAAGTGGATTGGGATTAACCTAATCTGATTTTCTAGGATCTATAACAATGTTGAGATCCCTAATCAACATCGATCAAGCAATCCTACAAGGAAATTCCCTTAAAGCCATGTATTATTGTTCAGGGGTTTCATTTGAATATGAGAGTCTCATAATTTATTATTTTCCTATAGAATTATGGATTACACTAAGAGGGACTATGATAAAAAAGAATCAACTCATATGCCAATATAGTTTTTTAGTATAGCTTGACAATCCTTATGAACGACTTAGGTTGGTTTTCGTTAAGATGTTGGAGATACAAAACGATTGTAAGAAATTTGTGAATGATAAAATGAAAGGCTATATGTTCCATTATTTGAAAAAGAATAATATTATTTTTTGGGACCAACTTGTATTTCTAAAATATAATTACTTGATGGTCACATCTACATAGACATATTCGATACAATATGGTTCTAGGGATTCATTAGAGAATTATACAAAAAAACGATTACTCGTATTTATTGTATATTCACCCAATAGACTAGATGGTATGAGTCTATTACCAATGAATCTAATGTACATGCTAAAATCTGTTTGGATGATAATGTAGAATATATAAGAAATTATGAATTTTTTATTCAGATAATGTAATATAGGTAGCATAAGAAATTATAGATTGATGGAAATTGGAGGATGATATGTCTGGTTGTGGTTCAGTGGTTCTTCTTATTGTGAGCTCGGAGTTGAATCAGAATGATCTATATTTTTATCCTCCAAAATCCCATGGGAATGGGAATTGAACCTCAAATATCCAACAATATTGAATCATTAAAATTATTTATATTTAATAAAAAATGGACTAATTAAGTGTCGATAAATATGGAGGAACATATTTTACATAAGAAGGTGGAATCCTATTTAATGTAAGGAATTATTTCAAAGAGGTGGTGGGTTGTAAATCTCAGCACATCAGGTGAAATGAAAATAATTTATTGAAAATTACAATTGTATAAAAATACATGGGTAGTTAATATGATATTCTTTTGGACCTAAAAATATCCCCTTATGATGTATTTTTATCAAAAACAACATTATAAATCATGTATTATCATGTGTTGGTTTTGAATATTGAAGTTAATCCTTTATTAACATTTTAATTTTAAGGGAATTATTGAGGTCTTTTCCACTCATTGAAAATATATTTGGTTCATAAAATTTCTAATTTTTCTTGTAGTCACATTACATATTGGATTTCATTACTGAGGGCCCTTCCAAGGATTTAGTAAAAAATTATGCATAGCCGAACAACGATGAAAAGATACTAACCTATTAGTTCTTATGTCTTTTACCCAATTTCATTTTAGTACCTATCCCTATTACTGGAGAATTAAATTATTTTATTTTATTCTGGGAAAAATGAATACAAAATTTGTATATGTTATTTTACAATAAACTCATTGAAGGTCTAACAAAAGGTGGATTCTCTATGCTGTCGTTATTTCCCTTTATGATAGTTAACCTATTTTGGAGACAGAATAATAGTTGGGTGCATATTGGGATGCCTTGAAAGATTAAATGTTTATAATGATATAAAATCCCAATTTTATCATTTTCAATGTATCATTTCTCTTTGGTTAACATTAATCACATCATAGTGACTGTTTATATAGTTCCTCTGGGCAGTGGGTGAGAGAAATGTTTTAATTATTATTTGAATGTTTTTTCTCCAAAAAACATAATTGATTTGGTTCTTTGATCTTCTATAGATAGTTATAATGTGTGATTCAAAACTAAAATCCTGAATTAGGAAAAAATGTACATATATGAAGTGTTATGAGGTTTGGGGATTTGGATGGAAGAAAATTTCAGTATAGATCGGGAAGAAAATATTATACTCCCCCTTATTCATTGATTCATTTAATTGTAGTATTTTAATTCTGGGAAGGATCCGAATTTGGACCGAATGTAAAACAAGAGGAAATAGTTTTTAATATCTATAAAATCTGATATTTGGGATTGTGATAAATATAAAATGTTCCTTCACAATTTTTTTTGAATGTGTAGAAACAAAAAAATTTAGCTGGAGGATCTAATAGGATAATATTTTAATGATGGAAGATAAATACACAATATCATTCTAAATTTAATTCTTAAAATTTACACCCATAGAAGCACTAAATTTCACATTTGGATGTAAATTTTCATCCTTATTCTTTTCACTCTTGAAATGAGTCAGATGATGTAATGGGATATCATTGAAAATGAAATATTCAGTTACATTTAGCAGATTTATTCTACTAAGGTTCCTTGTGAAGATGGTTTTCATTCATTATTGGTTCATCATTTCTGGAATATTATTACAAATAATTTAATGTGTCTTATATAGGACTATAGGAAGTGGTGGGATTTCCTTAAATACCTAAATGATAAATTCATTATCATATTTCAATGAATATTAAATCCTTAGAAAATCATTGAGTAGTATCCTATTAGTCTTTGCAATGTTCTTTATAATATTTTCTCTATTATTTTATTAACTCGGATTCATAAACACCTCCATATTATTATGGATAAAAATAAATTTTCATGTTTAATGAGGTGATATAATATTTATAATGAAACAATCTTGTTTGAATCCCTCCTCTCAATAATCACCCACACTTTTTCTAGAAGATATGTTTTTGTGATGAAACATGATACGATAAAAGAAAATGACATGGGTGAATGATATTTTCTTAGGATATTTATTTTCCTTTTGGGGGTTAGAAATATATTGTTGAAGGTTGTAATGAATTTTAACACATCATTGCCATCAGTATATTTATGCGATCTTCAGTCTACTTTAAGACATCTAGAAGATTCAGGAATGGGGATACATTATATCATTTTCTATTTATCCGTCTGGATAGAGAATTTATTATAACACCATAGAATGATAATGTGTTGAATGAATAAATGATATGACTCTTGTCAACAATTTAAACCATCCTTTTTGGGACCCTACCTGATTATAACTCCATAATTAAGTGTTCTTTTCCAAGTGTAGTGATCCGGATGGTTGACCTTCAGGGAAGTTTCACAAGGTTTGTATGAGTAAGAACAATGAAAACTGGAAAAGGATGTGTGTTGGAATGTGGGGACACTATTTTTCAGATGAATGGTCTGGCACGTGGGCGGGCCCTAGGGTGGGTACCACACTTTGGTGTGGAAACTGGAGGTACCTTGTGAGTCATTCCTTGATTTCCATGTTATGGTGGGGTATAGTTCTGTGATTGGGACATAATGTTACATTCGGTATTTTAGGTGGTACTCAGCCTTAAGTGTGGTGCACTTCATGGGTTGATATGTAGGTCCCACAATGAGAATGATGTTCTATAAGGGGGGAAGGGTGGATTTAACACTCTATAATGATAAAGGGTTAAATGACTAAATGATATGACTCATGTCAATTAGGTACATCTTCCTTTCCTTGAGCCTACCTAATTAGAACTCCATATTTAAGAATGATTGGCATAGAGTAGTGACCATGATTTGTGACCTTCTAGAATGTTTCCCATGGTGTCTATATGTGAGTTAATATCCCACTATAAAGGACATGTGTGTGCCTATGGGGATATTATTATTCAAATAACCCGTTTGAGCACATGGGTGGGACCTAGGGTTGGGACCAAATGACTGCGGTGAAACTGGTATTACCTAGTGGGGTTGGACTTGATGCCCTTGTTAAGGAGGGGTGTGTGAGTTGTCACTGGGACCCATTTTTTGCATTTATCATATCAAATTAATCATAGTTGGAAATGGTTCATTCATAGAGAAAACTTATGTCGCAACAGGGTCTATATTTCTCATTTCTTATTGGCAGATGACACTCTTATCATTGTGTGTCATACTCCTCAACAATGTTGTCCAGTTTCTAATAACACCATTATTTAAAAATAGTTTTAGTTAATAACATACTCAGAGAATTTCATAAATAAATTTTATTAAGGGAGATTCTCCATTGTTTAAGTTTGATTTGAAGAAATTATGATGATGTCTGGTAGTTTTCTTACACCATAAATATCATGGTTTTTTTTGAATATTATGGAAATATAAAAGAAAAATTTCATCTCATCAATTATTAAAATAGAGGAAAAAAATATTTCATTGTGGTCATGAAACAAAATACTAAAAGTAGATATGGATATTATTAATAATAAAATATCTCATTCTAATTATAAATAATCCATTACATTATGAATATTCCTAGATTTCATGTTTATCGAACTCCATTAATGATTTGATAATTTGTTTGTGGGAGTAACATGATGGTAAGCTTAATATTAATTTGGTTTCTTGGGATTATCTTTTTTTTTCAAATTTAATATGGTTGTATTGTGAATAATAGTTTTCATTATTCTTATATTTAATTGACCATATTATTTATCTACCATCATTTTTTATTAGTTTCAAGAATTAATTAACTATATTTTTCTATTGTGTGATCAAAAATTGATCTGATGGGAAAATGATGTTTAATTGTACTCTTATTACCCATGTGGGACTATACATTGGTTATTAGACTTAATCAATACAATTTCTTCACTAATATTCTTAATCACTAACCAATATAGTATTTCTTCGTAATGCTTGATCTATCTTGTCAACTGATTGATCTACACAATCAATCTATTCTGATTTATTCAGTATTTGGTCAATCCTTCTATTAAATGCGGTACTATGTCCTATCTTTGTGGGATTTTGTTCAATGGTGTTAGGGTATGGGTGTCCCGATATACCCTTCATAGTTTTCACATTCAGTCATTTTGAATCTCACTCCCTTGGTTGGCCTCTTAGTTCCCTCATAAAAAACCCTTAATTGATAACATTATTCAAATATTTTTTGGGAACAAGTCATGGGTTGTTTTCCTGCTCATATTCACCTCATGGGTAGCTTATGGTGGAGATAATTTCCTTCCATGGTTGGTGAAATGTGTCCTTCTCAATGATTATATCATAAGAATAGAGGAAATAAGGAGTTCTACAATCATGGTTTTGAGTGCTTCTGATTCCAGATTTAGGATATGAAGAGTGCTGGAGTGACATTCACTCTAAACATGTTCGAAAAAAATCTATGATTCATTTACTTAAAATCATACAAATATTTAATGAATTTTAATTACTTATATTATTTTTTTATTTAATATTATATAATTTTATTCATTGAGAATAATAAAATCACATGAGTTTTGGTAGTTTTATTTTCATCTATGTAGGTTTCAAAGTAAATTATTACACAAATCATTTGATCTCTACTTTTTTTCATTAATTAATTTTCCATTAATGTTTAGTTATTATTAATCATAAATTCTATGTGATGACTCATGGTTCAGTCTTATTATGGATCCAGTGTCCTTATTCTATTTGGTCCACCCTTACCCCTTAAATTTTTTTATCAAATCATGAGTGGTTCTCCTTTGATGTTGAACTCGTTTCTCATTTCAATAATTTTTCCTATTTAATTAATTCATTGAAATCTCTTATTAGATGATATGTATTTCTATACTGTATTCAATTTAATCCATTTTAGAATTAATAGTTCCTATACATATCTAGATCTATTATGATAAACATAGATTATCCTTGACAATCTCTAGTTGGTGGGATTTTACTCCTAATGTCATCTACAAGGATTCCAAATATACTCCTTGGGTAAACATGATAATAAAAATGTTGAAAACAAATAATTTTTATGGAAATAATGCATTTAATAATTGGAGAGTTAAAATGAGATACATGTTGGTTTAGCTAGTCTTAATTGATTCCCATTGTGGGCCAAAAAAACCAATTTTTACTATCAATAGAACATGTCAAACCTCGATATAATGACATATATTTCGCCTAATGTGTTGGTAAAATCTCGTAGTTCTATTCTACATCCATTAGGAGTTATGTTCCTAGAGAATATACATAAAAATCTACTACTACATGTAAATTTATTAAACTAAAAGAAATCTACATGATAATATCTTTATTTTTTAGGATTTATAAAAAACATTTAATGTTCACTTTTGATTTAAACCTTGATATTTTTATAAAGGCCAATTTATATTAACATAACGATTTCTTGTCATATTTTGAAAAAAAGATGTTATATTTAATCCTAATTATTAAGAAATGATTGCACTAATTTGACTATAAAAGTACCTACAACATCATAGTAAACACAATGATGTATGACCATTATTCTTTAACCACTGAAGACATTAATTATTGCCTTGTGTCCATTGAATTACACACTAAAAAAATAATAAATTGTAGGGTATATAGAATTTTCACTTTGTGTATCCAAAATATTGAAGGTAAAAGGAGTTAGTTTAATAGTAATAAAAGAAAAAATATTAATGAACCCAAACCTATGTGTCACTGAATGAAAAAAAGTAGTTTGTTTATATTTTGGAAAACTGAAGCAAATTAAGCATAAAGTCATAAATCATCAGAATGAACATTAATAAAAATTCCATATTATTCAATCCCATTAGGTTGATTGTAGTTATGACACAACTGTCATTTTAAATGTTTCTAGTCTTGCACTCATTCATAATTAGGTCTTGTACTAAAGCTATCATCATAACTTGAGTCCATTAATATAGTAATTCCAATAATTATTAGAAAATATAAAATGAAATTAACTATTAGGAAATAGTAAGAGGTATCACAAAAAGACAATATATTCACATTTAAAATAACTAGATGAAAATAATATAATCACATTTATTGAAAATAGGTGGGTCCGCAACCAACAAAAAACCTGATTTCATTAGGAATCCTACAAAAAAACGGGTTCAGATTTATGTACAAAACAAATTTTCTAAATATCTCAATAGGTTATAGAGAGATCCTAATGGGGTATCACATTAAGGGAATCTATGTCTTCAATTGATAGAGTGGTTTAAGAAAATTAGTCAGTTCTTAAAACAATAATACTGATAATACTATTATATTGAAGCTGATATTGGGGCATGTAACTCCAAGGGCCTAAAATAAATCAAGACGAATGGGGTTTTGGGTGAAATCACACCTATTAACCATCAATTTTGTAATGATTATGTTACGGGAAAGGAAAATATTTCACCTTTAATGGTCCATTCATTAAAGCTTCCATCCCCATAGAATATATCTCTTTTGAAAATTGGGGAGGAGCGTGGATGGCCTCATACTGTGGAAGTTCTTATTTTATTCACATTAATAAAAGTCTTACTAGGAAATTCGGGATTTATATTCTTAAAAATAATACGGATTCTTTTCAAATATTTTAAAACTAGAAAATGATAGTTTATAATCATATTGAGAATAAAATTAAAACTATTAAAACTCATAATAGCATATAGTTCATGTCCACTACATATGTTATATTATTTTAATACGATATTATTTAAATATACTGAACTATTGGGGAAGTGACAAAAAATGTTTGTTAAGAGAGAATCAATATGACTAATTTATAGAGAGTATAAAGCATGATTTATTTGGTGGGCCTCCCAAAATATTTTTTTCAAGAGACTTCAAGAACTACTATTTAACTCACTAATAATTTTCAATCCCCTAATAATTATAAAGAGTTTTGGAATGTTATGACCCCCTATAATAGATAATTAAGGGTTTTTAGTTGTACTACTTGTGTGGACGTTAAAACTAATAAACTAGAACTAAGAGAAGTTAAAATTCATCATTATAGAGTATCATGAGGGTGTTAAGTGTTAGAAAATTGGGGTTGATAAACCATGTTAGAAAAACATCCATGTATGTATGGATATACAGTTCCAGGAGTCCTATTATCCCAAATCCATGCCTTCCTTTCTGGGAAGTAGTGATCTAACCATTGAACATTTGGAAGAAACTGAGCCGAATTCTCAATTTGTGGCTCATATATTACATAATCCACCTTTGTAACACCATGATATATTATGAGATATATTCTTTTAAATTTAATTTATGTCTTGTAATTTAATCTATAGATTGAATAGATCTCTCTATATGCACAACTGTATTAGCTTGTGGTATACACAACACTATTATTGGCTTCTGTTACACATAATTTAAAGTTATTCTAATAGAATTCATTTCACAAAAAATTGAGTATTGATTTCATTAAATGTATAAAATAAAAAAAATTAGTATTATGTTATATGCAACAACAACAGATTCTTTCACTAAACACAACACTGACATGGCCATCATTATATGCAAGGCAGAAATTCTTTGATAGCTTATATTGTACACAATACTGAGTTTCACTAAACAACGATATATTATTAAAATATTATTATATAATGGGATATAAACATTCCCTTATGAATAGTTCTAACCACATTTTTAATTTTATATAACATTTTCATTCATATTATGTATTTTCTATGGCATGATATAATAACAGATTCATTTTTTGAGTAAAATATATATATTTTTAATGTTATTATGTCACCTTTTGATGGTGAACTAATTTTAATTATACATTTTAACAATTATATATATAATATTTAAAAAAAATATTATCCTTATTTTAATATGGATATCAAAGTTTACTTTGGTCGAATTTTTGGTATTTTTCTGATTAAAATAATATTTTAATGAATAGTGAATAATATAGCATTTTAATTCAAAAATACATTTTCATCTAATTAAATTATATAGATAGATAATAATTTTCATTGGATTTATGTTTTAATTATATTATTTTTTATAATTTAATACAATGTTTGTAATTGGATTAAATTTTACATTTAAATCTGACATAAACACATGTCAATATTTTGATAGTTTTTACATTTTAGAAACATGTTTTCTGGTTTGGAATACATGAATAAAATTTAAATTTAATAATGAAAATCATATGTTTTTATATTCAAATATGGATTCATTATTTTTAATTATTGGATCTAAATTATGTTAATTGTTAACGTTTTTATTGATATTATAGTATGTATTGTAGTCATTATTTAACACACATAAAAATAAATTGAGTAAATTATGGTTACAAACAATATTATAAAGATAATAAAATTACTCTAACACCTGAAAAAAATACTAATTGATTAATTCATGTATACCAATATCACCTAATGATTGGAATTTATTCATTTAATCGACTTTTTAAATGAAAGTGAGTAATTATAATTAAATCTATAGAAAGTGACAACATGTCACTCTCTTAGATCGTATAAAATAATAATTTTAATATAGTTATAAACATGATAAAACATAAAAATTTAATAGAATCCAAATATATAATGAAATTTTCTACATCATTTGAATTTATTTTTAATTTTTAGTGAAAAAATAATTACCATTAAATATGACATAAAATAAATGATTTTTAAAATGATAAAATTATTATCATATGAACTAATTAATGTTCTAAAATAAATTACTAGTTGAATATTCCTTTTTAGGATTGTATTAAATATTTATTTCTGAATTTTTCTTCTATGTGGATTGTATATAAAGTCAAATAAATGAATACTTTCAAAATTGACACTATTGATATTTTATAAAAATAACATAGTATTAAATTATTTAAAAATATCAAAATTATTTAAAATTTTCAAAGTGAAACTAATAGGGAATAAAATTTAATAATGTATCCAATTATATACAATTTGAACCACATATGTAAATATTTATAACCATTTATGTTTTAGAAAATTGTTACCAAAAATATTATATAAATTAAATAAAGATAAATCAAAATGATATAGATTAAAATAATATCAAAACATGTCTAAAATTTATTGGTTGATAGTATTTATACCCCTATAAATCTTATATTCATCATAATCTACTTTATAGGCATTTTTCTGAAAAAATTAATTTATAATAATTTAATATTTTTTTGTATTTCCAAAGCTTCCCCCTTTCCACTCTAACAAAATGAAACATCTTATTCTCATATAGTAAAACCTCTAAATCCATTTTTCATAGATATATACAACTCAATTCCTCTCCCAATATTCATAACATAATAATATAGGCCATGCTTTGGATAAAAATCCATACCATGGGGACTGTTTATACAAATATAAAGGAGACTCTCGAAAACGAGGTAATGGTTTTATCATCTCATTGAAAATTATTTTCAACTTCTATTTCCTATTCTTATGTTTTTTTATAAAAATTAATAAATACAGTATAATATACATTATGATATTTTATTACAACTATTGTAAAACTGTATGCCTCTTTTATCCATTCTATGAATAACATTATCACCTTGTGTGCTTGTGTACGACTTACCATCTCCACAACGTACTGTAATTTCTTATTCAACAATAATTAATTTAGATGCGTATAATGATGAGTATAATTAATTTATATAATTAATATAATATGATATGTTTTCTATATAATTAATATATCATGCAATTCTACACCATTTAACCATTACCTGAATGATATCATTGCTCATTTTACGTACGACCTACTGTCTCCAAGATGAAGTGAAATCTATTCTACACGTTCACCATTCAAAAAGATTATAAGTTGTATATAATAAATAAGAATGAAATATATGACATAATAATTCTAATAGAATTATTTATATATATATACCATTATCATTTTTTAATTCAATTTAATAAGGAAATAGAAAAAACATGCATGCATACATAAGGTCGACCGTCTCAATTTATGGTGTAGTCCATTTCATTTATCAATCTATTATATATATTTCAATAGTAAAAGTATATTATATTAAAAATCATTTATTACATTCTATAAGTAATTAAATTATTATCTATGTGAAAATTTCATGAATAACATGTCAAAAAATGTATGATAAATAAAATGAGTATTTCCCAAAACGTTGCTTTAAAATGGAGTTGATAAAAAAACATATAACATAAATTAATAATTAAATATTATATGATATCATAAATATTATTTTATGGTTCCATTACAAGTTAATAGTATATTTAAACCCAGTATACATGAGTTTCAGACACATATATATGAAATCTGACCTAAGGTAAGGGATAATTTTTCAATCTCATTATTATCCATGATTATTTATTCATAAGTATTTATTGGGGTGTAATTTTCATTCACTCCCATGTTTCCTAAATATATAATATTATTTCTACTCTTATACTAATTTTTAATGTGAATTTTACCCATTGGAAATTTTTTACTACATATTATGGAAGTAATGTTCCTTTCGTATTCCATACGAGGTACGTTTAACTATTCTAGAAAGAGTATTTGAAATATGTTTTCCATCATATATGACATGAACAGGTCTTTTAATATTCATAATTCCTTATTTATATTAATAAATCTCTACATGATATCAATTTTTCTTCAACTATATTCATTTCTTTTAAAAAAGCGCGGCATTTTTAGAGAAAATATGTTTTTTTTGAAAAATGGATATTTACCTCAAAAATAAAGTTCAAGGTTTTTTATCAAAATTATTATCCAACAAAGACAACACACTTTAGTTAGTTTTATGTTTATATAAATATTATTTATATGATTTTATTGTGTTAATTTTTAAATAATATTTTATATGGATTATGTTTTGATTGGATGATTTTTAAGAAGCCCATTTGGTTTTATGGGTTATGCTATGGTGAATGATTTATTTTTTTTAGAAAATATAGGATGAATTTAATTTTGATATGGGTGGGAACTATATAACCATCCAATGAATTGGGTAAGGATTTATATATCATGAGATAGACATGAATGGAAGGGAAAGTAAATTTGGTTTATTAATAAAATGATGGAATATAATGTAAATTTAGTTTTGTAATACATAACTAGAATGGAATGTAAACCCTGTTTATTAATGGACATTTTCCAATATGATGGTCAGGGCATAAAATACCTGGATTCTATGGAAATCATTTTATTTTCTTGATTGTTTTCCAAAATTCCATGTTTTATTCAAATTCTATTTTAACATGGTTAATTTTTTTTTATGATCTATGCCTTACGTACATCCATGATTTATTTTATGACTCCTAATTTTGATATTCAAACTTTATTTTAATGTTTTTACATTATTATTTATATGTTTTGTTTGATATTTTCCATGCTTACCCATACTGATCATTTGAGATCACCCCTTTTCATGTTTCTTTTACTCCATGATTTGAAGAACGATATTAAGTAATATGGGTCAAAAATGGGTTCTAGTTATGATGGATAAATTAGGAGATGATGTAGATTTTTTTTAAACTAGATGATTATGTTTTCTTGATTCCAAAGGAACTATACTAATATGATCTTTGGGAGTTTGTTTTTTTTTCAGGTATTAAATTTTCCTAAAAAGTAATCTAATGTCCATGTATGCCAATCACAGGTCATTACGGTTAGTATCAGAGTGAAGGTATAGTTTTTCTTTGGATGAAAGGATGTGAAAACATTAGTGAGATTATTAGATACATTTCTAAAGATATTCATAGCAATGTCCTAAAGTCAATTCATTATATAGATTTCAATCATAGGGTTATTTTTATAATCATTACTTTCCTAGGTTCGAAACATATATATCATAGATTTTAATATTTTAAATAATTTACCTTACTTCTTGTGTTTCTAATATCTGATATGTATTTATCGACCTATGCTCACTAGTCTCAGTCCATAAACATAACTATATAGAACATAGTTAACCGTTGAATGTTATAGATGTGTAATGTATAGGAATTATGAAGATCTATTTACCATGTGGCAGTATCAGGAAATGATTGATAAGTGGAAATATCTTTAAGTGAATCATGATAGTGGAATGATTATTGGTCATACTTATAAGGATAAAGATATTGTAAAAGACATGTGTATGGTATGTGATGTTCTTTTAGTATATTATTCATTAAACCTAATACAATTGAGGTTCAGAAACCTTAATAAATGATTCATATTTTAGGAATGATGGAGATGATGGATCTATAGTAATGGTTTAAGAATAATGTTTAATTATTCAGGTGTATATCATATAGAATTCAAATATTATGTTATGTGAATCATGAAATATATTAGTGTTTTCAGTATAAGGTATTAATTATGTATTGGAAAGTATATAATGAACATTTATATGTATCAAAATACATGATTTAAGTGTATTGTGATATACTTTGAGCACATATGATTAAGGAAAAGATAACCCTTAATATGCCCCTTATGTTCAGGTAATGATGTTTGGATAACGATATGATTGTTTTAAATAAGTAAATTGGATGATTCTAGTTTCCTGGAAAATAATTATGGAGTTATTTACATGTTTTTATGATATCATGGATGATGTATACAACCTTTTTGGACTTAAATAATATATCCAATAAATATTGGAATAAGGAAACATGCATGAATTGAATAAAAATAAATGGTAATTTAGGTTACTACATTGACTCAAGAGAATGCATGATGAAGTCATTAAAATGTTTTTAATGTGACCAAAAAGATAAATCTTATGATATTTTGGGGGTAAATAAAGGTATTCACATTCTTGTTATATGATCATTGTTGTATTTTTTTGTACTATTAGTTTTGACAGAAGTATATTAGATAATCCTAAAGGTTGGAATGGAGTTGGGTGGACATATAACAGTATTTTTTAATTAAATTTTATTAATATTATCTATATAATGTTATAATATTATTGTTTTAGTAAAAGGACAACCCATAGAATGGGAGACAACATGTCATGTCAGACAATAATGTGGGGATCAAACCCACAACCGACGTTTGACAAGCCTTTATCACATACCACTAGCCTATAAGAAGTCCCTGATTATTATAAATTAGTTTTATTATATTTAAGAATTATGATAGATGAATTATAAGTCCATTCTGGAACCATATATTATTAATACCATCGTAGATGGACTTATGTCTATTTGATAACATCTGATAACATTTTTGAAAAAAATACTGATGGAATGACCTATCCTTCTCTTGCATGATCTGCTAATAGATTAGGAATGATAAATTCAACTTCATTTCGTTGAACAATAGATGATTTAAAAGTTTTTCAGGGCACACCAAATGAAAATATTGTACTAAAATAATGTAAGTATTTCTTCTCATGTTCTTCATCTTTATGAAATGGATATTGAAAGAAAAAAAAATTATCGTAGTACATTATTGTCAAAGTATCAGATGGTCACTTAAATGATCACATATTTATGTCTTTCTAACTGTTAACTTTCCTAAATCATTGTTCTCTATCACTATCCATTAGAACATGATGGTTATATTTTTCTTCCATATCTATGTTTTCAATTCCCACATATGATCTCCTATGTGGAAATCCATCGATGAAATACTTATCGTAATAGTTATGTTTCTGAAATAATTTTTTAAAATTATATTTAATATTACTTTTTTTTAAATGTGGTTTCTTTGAAAGAAACATTCATGTAGTAACCCATCTCTATCCCCGAAGAATTTCGATGGAGAAATTATTTTTATGGGTGTATAATGTAACACATCCTGATTTTATGGGATATATTATTTTAAAAATTCATTGGAGTATTTTTTTGTATTCGACATTAATATTATTTTGTTCTATACGAAACATTGTATTATCTTGCAGTATACACAACACTAGTCTTGGATTGTGTTACACACAATTTCAAGTTATTCTTATATAAATCATTTTATGCGACATTGAGTATAGATTTTGTTCAATATATAAATTAAATATGTTTGAATTATTTTATACGCAAACCCAATGAATAATTTCACTAAATGAGACACTGGATTATCTTACATTACACGCAAGAGAGATCTTCCTTGATAGCTTGTGTTGTACGCAATATAGGGTTTCACTAAACAATTATATATTATTAAAGTATTATTATTTACTGAGATATAGACATTCTGTTATGAAATGTTATAACCAAATTATTAATTTTATATGACATTAAAATACAACTTCTTTATTATCTAGAACATGATATAAGAACAAATACAATTTTTCAGTTACAGAAAGTATTTTTAAAAAAATGATGTTCATCGCCTTTTGATGGAATCCCAATTTTAAATATGTTTTTTAACACATTTATATATTATATTTTACTATATTAATGTCTTATTTGGAAGAAGTAAAAATTATTTAGTTTGGTTTATTTTTTGGTATTTTTCTAATAAACTTCATATTTTAATGGATAATAAAAAATACAGCATTTTAATTCAAAAACGACTTTTCATCTAAATTATTTATATAGTTAGATTATCCTTTTAATTTTTTTTAATGTGTAATTAGATTATATTTTTATCATTTAATACAATTTTATTCATTAAATGTAATCCCACATTTGAATTTGACATAAACACATGTCAATCTTTTGATAGTTTAAGATTCTTGAAAACATGCTCTCTAGTTTTGACAACGAGAATTAATTTTATATTAATTAATGAAAATTTTACTCTTTTTAAATGGATTACATATTTGTAATCAGTGATTCCAAAATATGTTAGTAGGTTACAATTTATATATATTATAGTATCTATGGTGATTTTTATTTTCCACAGTTAATGGTAAATTGGGAAAATTAGGATAACAAGCAAAATGATAAAGATAATAAAATTACCCTAATACCTTCCCAAATACTATTATATTAATTAATTTCGACCAATATCACCTAATGGTATGAATTTATTCATTTAATAACATTTTTTTTCATAAAATATATGTAATTATAATTAAAACAAAATAAAGTGACAACATGTCTCTCTTGAATCTATTATAAGCATAATAATACTAATTTAGTTATAAACATAATAAAACATAGAAAATAAATAGTCTCGAGAAATATAATGAAATTATATACATCATGTGAATTTATTTTGAATTTTTAGAGATTTAATAATTACCCTTAATTATGACACAATGATGATGAACACATTGTTTTATTAATAAAAATATAAAATAAATGTTCTTTAAATAATAAAAGAAATATCGTATAAACTAATTAATGTGATCCATGAAGTTTCTAGGTTCCTATGTCATGTTAGGAGGGTGTTAAATATTTTTTCAAATTTATCTTCTGTAAGTATATTATTTAATGTCAAATAAATGAATATTGTCAAAATTGACATTATTGATATTTTATTAAATTAAAATATTATTTAAATATTTAAAAATAAATACAATATTTAATTATAAATAAGATAAATTTAAAATGCTTAAAAATTCATAAATTATCCAATTATGGACAATTGAACTCACATAAGTACGTATTTATAACCATTTGATATTTATACTATTATTACCAAAAAAATTAAATAGATTAAATAAGGATAAATAAAAATGAAAAAGATTAAAGGAAAATAAAAACATATCTATTTTTGGGTCTATAGGATTTCGAACCATACTCATATTATATTCTAAATTATCCACTTTATAGGCATTTTATTTTAAAATTTAATTTATATTAATTTAATAGTTTGAATATGTCCAATAGTTTCTCTCTCCTATCTTATAAAAGAGAACCTATTATTCCGTTTTAATAAAAATTATAATGACATTTTATATCAGAAAACCCTACCCATTACATCTACCAACATCACTTACTTTATCTTACAGGTGAAACATGGCCATAAATCCATCCTATTAGATTCTTTTGTGAAACTAAAATGGAGATCTTCGAAAAATAGTTAATTGTGTTCTCACCTATTTGAAAAAAAATATTCTTCTACTTCTTATAATAGTGTTATTTCCTTGAAAAAGTAATAAATATAATATCTTATACAAACATAGATGTTACTATAATTATGGCACAGCCTTATACCTCCTTTTATCCATCCTGTAAATAACATTATCACTATGTGTGCATGCGTACGACTTTTCATCTCCACACTATGGGGTAATTTATTTTTCAACAATTCATAATTTGGATGAGTTTAATAAGGAGTATAATGGATTTAAATAGTGAATATAACATGCTAATTATTGTTTTTAATAAATATAGATTCCAATTCTATAACATTTAACCATTAAGAGAATTATATTTGTCACACGTGTGTACCTAAGGCCATCCATCTCCAAGATGCGATGAGATTAATTCTCCACATAACCATTAAAGACTGATTATAAAGTATATAGAATAAATAAAATTCAAATATATGACATAATAATTTGACATGACATATATATATAACATTTAATTTCTTTCATTTTATTAAATAAAAAACATAAATAGTGTTCCTGCGTACCTACGACATACCGTCTCCATTAATTGGGTATTCCATTTAATTTAAATATCAATTGTATATATTTATATACTTAATATTTATGATATAAAAATCATGTTTTACATTCTAGAATAAAATAATTCATTATCTATGTAATTATTTAAAGAATAAAATGTCAAAAAAACATATGAAAAATAAAATGATTATTACACAAACTGTTGCATTAACATGGAATTGATAAAAAAATGGGTAATATAAAGTAATAAGTGAATCATATATGATGTCATAAATTTTCTTATAGTTCTGTTACAGGTTCAAAAAATGATTAATCCCACTATACAAGAGTTGAAAAAATATATTGAAGAAATCGTACATAAGGTAACACATAATTTTTCAATAGCTTTATTATCCAATACTCATTATTCAGATGTATTTACTAGGGCATATTTTTCATTCATGTTATGTTTTACTATGTATATAATATTATTTAAATTCATATACTAATTTTTAATTTTAATTTTACCCATTTTGAAATAAATTAAATTGTATGGATAGAATCTATCTTTCATTTTCCATAAGAGGTACTTTTTCACTATTCCGGCAAGAGTATGAGAATAATGTTATTTAACATATATGTCATAAATAGATTTTAACATCTTTATAAACCCCTATTTCCATTATGCTTCATCAACATGTTTTCAAGTTTATTTTCAACTATATTATATTCTTTCAAAATATAATGTTATTTTATGAAAACTGAACAATTTTTTAAAGGATAGGATATTTTCCTCAAAAATTAAGTTCAAGAGTTTGATCAATATTATTTTCTATCTAAAATGATTCTCATTAAATAGGGTTATGTTTATATCCCTATTATTTCTTTGATTTGACTGTGTTAGTGAGGTAATGATATTTTATATAGATTATGATATAATGGAATGATGTTTAAGTAGAACATTTTATTTCCTGGGTTATGATATGATTAATGATTTATGTTTTTGTGTAACATGTGATAATGATTTCATTTTGATATGGGTGGGACCTACAACTCACTCCAATCCATTGGTTAATTATTTATATCTCATGAGATTGATATGAGTAGAATGAAAAGTAAATCTCCTTGATAAATACATGTTTTGAATGTAATGTTAATCTATTTCATTAATACATGGCTAGAACGACATGTAAATCGCGTTTAGTAATGGAATTTGTCAACTCTGATGATGTTGTATTAAATACCATGGCTACTAGGTAAATAATATTTTTAGAATATTTATTTCTACAATTCCATGTTTTATGTCAATGCTATTTTATCAGGGTTAATGTTCTTTTATGATCTATGCCTTATTTAGTGAAAATATTTATTTCATGAGTCATGATTTTGATATTTAAACATAATGTTTATGTTTTTACATTATTATGTTTTTTTTGATATTGTCCATGCTTACTGTTATTGATCATTTGAAGTCACCATTTTTCATGTTTCTTTTACACCCTGATTTGAGTAATGGTATTGTATAAGATTTGACAAAATGGGGAACTAGTAATACAGGATAAAGCATGAGATGATGTAGTTATTTTATGAACCAATTTTTTATGATTTCCAATGTCTAATGGAACTGAACTAATACAATATTTGGGTGTTTTTTTGTTTCATGTATCCAGAATTCAGAAAAATTAATGTAATTTCCATGTACATTAAGAATGGGTCTTTACTACATCAACCATATCCTATTACGTATTATGATTCTAAAACTTTTTTTAGTATAGATTTGAAAACAAGATCATATCTCTATAATATAGACTCTAAATTTACACAACATATAGAGTGAAGAGTCCCTAGACCCCTTTTTGGTTCGGAAAATAATATATGGATTCATAGAAATTTTTTGTTTCTTAACATATATTTTATTATCATCCTCATTCATTTAATCATTATGTAAAAGTCAATGAGTCTAAAAAGTGGGTCCCTTCCATGGATTACGAAATTCATTCCTTACGAAAAGATCACACTATCTCTATCTCAAATAAACATCAAAATACTAAAATAATTTTTTTCAAGTGTTTTTATAAAATAAATGAATAAAAAAGTTAGGAAAATAAAATTAAAACTATCTAATATATAATTTCCAAGGTATTCTTTCAATGAGAGGTCATTGACTAATCTGATATTTTTTCCTCTATTGGGAATCATTCAACTAATAGCCAATTAATTTCTTTTAATATAATGACCAGAACATTGAATAAATTCATTTTAAAACTACATTCATGAATTTTCATTTAAATGATAATATTTATATGAAAGCTACTAATGGTCACTCTAAAGAATTCAAATTAAATCAAATATTCTTTTTTAGAAAATAATTATATAGTATAAAGAAATAACCAACAGAGTTTCATAGTAAATTTGATTCATTTGTGTTTGATAACTAATTAAAAAGGAATCAATATAATGATTTTTTATATTTCGATTAATCTGGAATTATTATTATTTAGTATCTACATTTTATGGAAATTATTTTTATAATCTTTGAAAAATATATTCTCATTATTGTGGTTAAATATCCACGAAATGAAATGATTGAAAGTAAAAAAACATAAGTGAAATTATTTAATTTTTTTGTGTTAAAATATTTTAGATATACACTTAATAAACAACATTAAATATCTTTTCATGCTAATAATTGATGGATATTAAATAGGTATACGATTAATTCTCTCAAAAATGTCAATTCACCTGTTTGAAAAAAAATTAACATTCTTTTGACTTAGGAACCCAAAGTTAATGATAATGATATTTAATTCATGTATCATATTCCCTATGCAAATAGCGTGGGATGATTCATCTATATCATGATATATAATAGGTGTAATATAGACTATGAAATATGAACCCCCAAAATATTTATGGAAACTCAACAGAATACTCATTGGAATGCCATAAAATGGATTCATTGATATATTTCATGTAGTTATAATATTTCACTATCTTATGGTAAAAATGTGGATACTTATGAAATTATAATTCGATACATTGAAGATGACTATGTTGGGAATATTTATTTATAAAATACATTTACTATTTTACAGCTTATGGCAGTCCCATTTCATGGAAGTGTAAATTGATGTCCTTGGTTTCTCTTTAAACATTAGAATCAATGAATATTACATTTTCCAAGGATGTTAATGAAAAACAATTTCTTAAAGGCTTATCTTCTAAAATAAACCATTTCAAAATATTTATCTTTGGTTATTATTATTTTTAATATAATTTTCATTTATACAGATATTTGTATGTCATATAAAATCAAAACACATAGATATTAGGATAAAATTTATTAATACATTATAGAATCCCGAACAGTGTGTGTCAAAAATATACAAATTGTTGAAAACATGGATGATAGTTTCCATAATTTCATAGTGTTATATTAATTCCAATATAATTAATTTAGTGTATTATTTATTCCAATGAAATAATTATAGGTTCAAGAATATCTCTAATTTCAATTGAAATTTCTTGAGATTTGTGAAATAATGTATTCATTATTTTTTTCATGAAATTGTATATATTATTTATCGTCCATTTGAATTTTGTAATAGTTTCATGCATGAAAATTGGTTTAATCTATTTTATATGAGAATATTTTATATAATTGTATTATGTTTTATGTTTGGACTTTTATTACATTTGTGGTCATCTTCCTTGGGCTTTGACATTCAGCCAGCCTTCTGGGTCACTCCTTTTCTTGGCCATTAATCTATGTGGTTCATGTTACTTTCTATTGATCCATCATGAATCCATATATTTCTTCAGAATCCACTTGTCCTAACTAGTTTATCTTGTTATCAAGAATTATCATTAGTTTATTTTCATCGAGTCTCCTGATAGGGTGGTATATTTTTGGTTGTTTGGGGATTGATGACCCCCAATTTCCCTTCATCTATTATCATTCAATCTATTTTTCTCTACCTCTCTTGGTTTTCCACTAAGACACATTTGAAAAACACTAGCCTTCAAAAACCATTAATCTTCCTCACAACACTGTTCTAGGAAAATTATTCTCTTTGACATCACCTTGTGGATGGATTCTTTTTATTCAACATCCTTCCTTGGGGGATAATGTATGGAATATTCGGAAACTATTCTAAATGGACGGAGGTAAAAATAATTCCACAAATCGATGTGTCTAGTGCTTCTATAATCCAGCATTAAAGGAACATGACCACCATATTGATTTTCACTATGGGCCTATAATTTTTCAAATAATGTTTTATTTTTTTTTGTACATTAAAATTATTTTATAATTATGTATCTCTTGATATCATGTCATCATGTAGTGTTTTATTCCTTCATCAAAATAAATTGTTTTAGTATGGCTGTTATTCCTGCCATTCAAGTAGTTCCCAAAGTGACTTGGTCATATAAATCTTATACTATCTAGTACCTTATTTAATTCATTCATCCTGATTTTTCTGTTTTATTATTGATACAACTAATTGAAAAATATTTGTTATGTCTAATTAATATTCTAGTGTTATACTTTTGTTTGTTCCACCCATACCCCTCATAGGGAATATGTAAATGAATTTGAATTTGTTAAATGGAGATCTTCTTTCTATGTAAGGATGTCATTTTTATTCCTACAAGGATGCAACCATCTAAATAATATTTTGAGCTAACTATTCTATTTTCATTTGTTTTATTCATTCTTTATTGGGTATTTAGAAAAACAATTTGTTGTTGGTTTTGTGTAGTGAATATACAAATATTAAAGAACATTTTATTATACAATTTTGAATGTGAATAATTTTTTTGGGATCCATTCCTACTATATATATTTGATTTTATAGTTTCCTATAATGTTGTTTCTGAATTTAGAATATTTCAACCTGAGGGATTTATTTAATGATTTTTAGGATGATTGTGATCATGATCATTTTTTTATTTGGTTTAATGAGATAGACACTCACCCCATTATTAATATTAATATAACATCATAAATAAGTAATGGAATTAATTTTTTGGAATTTTAACAAGATAATAATTGATTAATTCAATTCTAACTATAAAATATTTGTTCAAAACACGCCTTAAGGACAATTGGCCAGATTCTAGAATGATATTTCTTCTCTCAAGTCACTAAAAAGTGATATTTTTTTATGGGATGTCATGTTATGATAGTTATCCCAGATAATGGATTATTTTGTCTCCCCATCATTCAATATTTGAATCATTTAATGTGTGACCCACTTACATAGAATAAACTCTACATGTAGTTAATCTTTAATATAAATTTGAAAGGGTTCTTATGGAGTGTAGGTTTAATTCCAAGGAATTATTTCATTCATCACTTTCCCAAACACATAATTTTCATAATTTTCCTTCCTCCAATGAGACATATGTCTTTGAAAAAATATGTAAAATCACATTGTATGTTTTCACAAGATATAAATACTTTTTTTCCAAGAGAATTCGACATCAGTATGAATTTGTAAGACAATTCCATGAAAAGGATGAATTATAATATATATTGGACTTATACTTATAAATACTTATAAATATGATGAAAAATGGTATATATACAATTGTTTTACTATAATTTTATATAAAACACACATATATAAGAAAGATATTGAACATGGTTTGAAATATATATGATTTCATATGTATATAATTTAAAAAATAATATATATAATAATGATATAGAATTTCCTAAGAATATAATTTTTTTAATTTTATATGTTATAATACTAGGTATTAATATCAAAAAATATTATATTTTTAATTAAATACAAAATTAGTTTTTTTTATTTTATTCAGGTTAACATTAAGTATATAATGTTGGAATCAATTTTGAATAATATTTGGCATCATTTATAATTAGTGAATTGGCTATTTTTCAATATATGATTGGTAACCACATGATAGGATTTAGAATCCAAGAGTAGTGTGAGGATAATATCATTTTTTGGATACTATTTGGATTCTAGTCTCACATTCATTTCATATTTTGTAAAATGAAAAATTATATGTTTCGTAATAATTAAGTTAATAAGGTAACTTGTCGGGAAATGAGTTGATTCCATAAAGAGTTGGTTTAAGACAACACATTTCTCATATTTTCTTATGAAATATTTTTAATAATGAATTGAATTTTATTTTTATGTTTCATCATCGTTCCAATAATTTATCCCATATTTATTATATTATGAATATTTATCTTTAACAAATCCATATTATAATTTTACTTTTCACTAATGATACTATTCCGAGATTTTATCAACACCAAATTATTTATAATTTTATCTATATGGTTTTATTATATATATTTTACCCTTCCCTTTCTGTATGAAATTAAGAAATAAAATTTTATTTTTAGTTAAACATTATGTAAATTTAATGGAAAATAAATATTTTAAAATATTGTCTAAAATAATGATTGATAATTTCCATGAGTATTCTTGACTTCAGTGTTGATTGTGTTGCTATAAATGTTATTGCAACTAATTTTAAAAAAGATCCAAAGAATGTTGTAGATTGTGATAAAAATTAAGATGTAGTATAGATTCGAAAATGAATCCATGAGTTTGGTATCATTCCATGAAAAAATGATACCATAAAATTTTAATGTAATAGTACTATAGTTCTAGATCTAGAAAGGGGTAAATGTCACACCAATAAGAAAAGAACATACTAAATATTATGTAAATGCAGATTTTTCTTAGAGATTTGTTGTCATTGTTAGTATATATTTCTTAGTGGAAGAGAATATTGACCCAACGAAAAATGGTTAACCTTAGTTGAAGTATGAATATAATGTCAAAACTAGAATACTAGATGTCAGAGATATTTTTACCTATATAAATGAAGAGTCTTTTGGTCCTAGTAGACTAGAATTAATGAAATATTACTTTATATGGAAAATATATTGATATAATTGAATATAAATAAATTTTCCACCACATATAGATATTATTTTGGTTATAATTAATGGGTAAATATTACAGTGTGGTACTTTTATTGAAAACATCATAGAATTCCCCAACATTGATACGAACAAATAATTTTTATGAAAATATTCTTTGTGGTCAGATTTGATTTGATTGAGATTATGATACTCCATGCATGTTGTATAAAATTATAATTAATATATTTATAAGAATTTCAACTAATTACAATTCCAATAGAGACTGTGGGTATATTCTATCAAGTTATGTTTAGATGAATTCAAATTACTCGTTTTTTAGATATTTTTAATTATATAAATCATTTTATTCATAGTTCTATACATTTTTCCATGAAATTTGATTAATTACTTTTTATTATATTTTATTTTGTTTAAAAAACTAATTATTTATATGAATGAACCACTTGTTAAATTTTTCATGATAATTTATCAAAATCGTATTGTTTAATCGGTTTTCAATTATTTTCCCACTTATATATTTAAATGTACCATTAATACCTGAAATAAATAAATTGAGATAATTTTTTTGTTAAATTAAGATGATATGGGATGAAACTTTAAGGATGAAAAAATATTCTTGATAAATATTTGGTTCTCCAAATATGATATCACCATTTATTGAACAATATGTCACCTTAAAATTCATTATACTAGCCTCCAAATTACCTTTATTATTTTATTTGATTTTCTAATTATTATTAATTATTTATGATAATAACATTATATGTTCATGTGTGTTTGTTTTTTAGAATCATAATTATAAATTTTCATGTATAATATGACCATTTAAAATTCATCAAAATGTTAATAATCAATTTTGCAAAGTGGATAATAATCACTAATTATCTAGACTGACATTCTCCCACTATATTATTTTATAATGAAGTAGAAATATTATTTTTATATTTTGAGGATTTTATTTTTAATTAGGTTAATTTATCTCCAATGTAATAGAAATTTTTATGTTGAAATTAAAATTAATTAATAGATGAGTGATAATGAAATAAAATAGTGTTCAGCCGCATTCAAAAATCCTCAAATGAATCATGAAATACACCATAGAGATAACAAGACTCTTGCAATTGCGAAACCTTATTCTGTTATATTTGTATAAAAGGTAAAAGAACCTTGTAGAAAAATTGTCTCTAGTAGAATTATTCCTCACAATAATAAAACCAAATATAAGGATACTACTCTCAGTTTAATAGATTTCATTGAAAATTGTTAGGTAGTCCTACCCCATAGTGATAGAGCACCAACCTCTATCAATAAATATATCTTGGACAACAATAATGGTATGACATTCATCGACTGATGGCACCCATTTTTATTAAATTTATTACTTAAAAGCTACTAAAGTAATTTTGAAAAAAAATAAAACAACTATAGAAACACTTGCAGAGCCCTTATAAGAAAAATACCCACCCAGTTTAATTTTTATCACACACTTATGTGTATGGTTCTACATGCATGGTTCCATCTATGATCATTTTTTTGTTTTTTGTTTCATATTGGTTCCATTTATTCAAACGAATGGAGGCATGTTAAACATAAATTTAGCTTGGCCAAGATAGTGATTAAAATATATTGGTTTTAATTTTATTTATTCAACATAAGTATAGAAGGATATTCGTGAACCGTCTTTCTACCTAGTTGGAGAATAAGAGGAATATGTTCTATAAGAGTGTACATTGTATGTTATATTTTAAAATTGATTTTTACAAACATTGACTATTTGATGTTAGAATGAGATTGGTTTTTTCTCAACCAGTATTCTAATAAATATAACCTCTTGAAACACAATGCATCCAATGATCATTATTATCTGAGGCCAATATGGTATTCTCTACAAAATATTACTATGAATGAGTTTCTCAGATATCTCATTCCATTCCTTCCATGACCCCTCATTGATTAGAACACTAAGATACTCGATCATTCTATAAGAATAAATCTTTTCCAGGTGACTTCATAAATTTTCTATATATAGATAAAATAATAATAAATTGAACACCAAATATCATAATTATGTATTTTTCATATATATAAATCTCTTCATCACTAACCAATTAATAAGGTGTATCATGGAATGATAAATCCATCATTTAATACTTCTCTTCATGGAAAAAAATGACCTAAAGGCATCTAAAACATTACTCAGAGTTACTCTAAGTTAGACAATGATAACTATTCAAAATAGATCATAGGAATGAAATGGATTAAATAAAATCCATATTAAAGACAACTTATAATAGTATATTGTTATTTCATTTTGTGATTAAAATCCATGTGAGAAATAATAATAATTAATTATATTATGTCTTCCATTATTCTATCAAGCTCAATTTCCACAACTATTAAATAGAAAATGTTTATTTTCTTTGATTTTTTAGTTTCATGCATCCTTATTCCCTTTCACAAAACCCAAATGAGATTTGGTAATTATGGATGAAGGTATTTAGGTAGGAAATAATTTTACGAATATGGGTTTTAGTTCATTGATCCATTTAGATTTAACAATAGATAAATAATACCCTTCTACGTTGGTACCGAAATAATTGAAAACACGACCAAACTTGTGTTCCCAGTCCCCAATGGCTGGTTACTAACAATAAGTAATTGATAATAGGTTTAAGGGAATTATTTTTTCCAATGAAAATATCATTAAAAATAATATGTGGAAGATAAAAAAGAAACAACCTCTATATCAATGACTCCTCTATGAGAATAGAGTACCATAATAAAATAGAAAACCCAAAAGAAAGATATCACCCCCAATAAAACAAGAATCCATCCAAATAAAAACTCATAATCTTCATGCATCAATTTGATTGAATCATCATCAGTGACTGCTATCACCCATTTTACCGTGAATCATTCACATCCTTAACCTTCTAGGTAAGCATTCAATTTTCCTTGACCATGCAGAACAAAGTCTTTAAATGATGGAATCCAATGAATGTATGTGATGAAAACAACCAGGTGGTATTTCACTAAATGTCCAAAATGAATTTACAAAACAAAAAAACCATATATGATTCAATGTAAAAAATGAAAATATATGAAAATTAATGTTTTCATTTTTATGCATTCTATGCATAAAAATCATATTATTGTAAAATAAAACAAAAAAGGTAAATTGAATATTTTTTTAAAATTGGAAGAGTGGATGGAATAAAGATAGATCTATAGTCCTTGGAATAATATAGTGATATAAAAAAAGAACCGTCTCAAATATCATAATGTCATTTTGAAACTGCTTATGGGATCATCACACTGATCAGTCAATCATCATGGCCCACGGTGTGAACACATTCCTAAATATCAAGACATTGGGATGAAATCAATCAACGCATCATCGTGGAAATAATTTCAAACATGGTTTAACCAGTGTTTTCATTGTCAATCCATTGAAACGGTGTCATAGTGCTAGACTGATTTTCGTATTCACCCACTCACTACCGAGGTTCACTTATTCTTAAATTAATTAATTAATTAACCATATGAAATTAATTAAATTTTTATCATTTCATATTCACTTTCCAGAAACCCAATTTATTATTCCAATAAGTCATTCCCCATTCAAAATTAATTCTTTAGTTATCGTCAAATAAAAGCCATAAAAAATTATATTTAAATGTTTTTCATCAGGGATAAATCATTAAATCAATTTTAATTCAATATATCATCCTGTAAATAAAATCAATTTCTCATTTCCTTGAAAAGCATTTTATTTTACAAATGAATTCTATTTTGAAATCAAACATCAAATCTAGACAATTCAATTGAATATAAATTTCAACATAGATATTTAACATCTATTTTTAGATGATAGTAAATACCATGTTTATTTTCATATCTTTTATCAAATGACTAAATGAATGATCTCCCAATACAGTGACCACTAATAGAGAATATAAGGTAATAAAGATCAAAGTAGAATCCCTAGTAACATAATCCATAAAATAGGGTATTCAATATTGTAATAAAATCAGTATCTTTCACAATCAATTCTGATTTGAAATGAAAAGGGGGATGTCAATCTAACAAGATTTAACTTAGTATAGAGAGTCCAAATGAATACATTAGGTCATAGATCCGAGTGGGACGTGATTGGTGAATCAAAAATCTAATCCATGGGGCCTTCAAAAGATAAGATATATAGTAATAATTTAATATTAGTTTGGAATATAAAAGGGTTAGGGATTTTTTTCCCTAGAATATAATAGACCATTCCACCTCTATTTTATCCATGACAAAAAAATATTAAAATGATCAAGAAAACAATGCGGTGTTTGGGACCATTTCATAATCATGCTAGCCAAACTCACATGTGAGAGTTGAATTGAGCTCCATGATGTAGATCTAGAAAACAAATAAGTGTTTATTCCCCAACTATACATCAACACAATAACAATGTTTAAAAACTAGTATAACCCAAATACACACCCTGAAACTCCATGACACATCTTACACACCCGATAGTTTTGGACAAAACTTCAAGAAGAAGACCATGACATTAGAAAACTCAGTGGTGATGCTATGAACTAATGCTAAAAAACTATGAAATATCCACCATGATATAGTCAGATCATCCATGCTGCAATTATCCTCCCCACACTATTTCCCTAGACACTATCACCCATATATGAATTGAAAAAGTAGAAAATTTAAAAAACAACATATATTTCACGACCCGCCCTCGTGGTCCATGCCGTGACTACCCCAAGCCCGCCTTCCATAGGCCAGGGGCTGGCGACTAGCACCAAGGCGTAAATCCCGGTAAAAAGGGAAGGCATTGCCTTTGAAAAGTAAACAAACACCATAGAGTAAGAAAGAGGAAAGATAACACTAAACAAAAGCAGAGTACAACTGAAAGTGCGGAAAAGTAAACGGGCCAGTATACAAACCCAAACTGAAAATAAAGTACAACTCGAAAGGGAAAACATCAACTGAAAAGTAAAAGCCGCTACACCGAGCTGTCCACTGGAAATCCCACCTGAAGGGTGGGTACAGATAGCTCCTCTGCTCCACGAGTCCCGCTGTCCGCTCCGTGCACGTCCCGCCCAGTGGTCCACCTCCGGGTACCGTCCCGCTCTGCAATCCTCAGCTAAGGTCAACGTTGTCCGTCGTCTGCAACCAACACAACGTAGTGCGGTAAAAGCCCGTGCAGGGGTGAGTATAAGCTACTCAGTAGGGACCCTGATACACCTTAAGGTCTCTCAAATCCACAAAGGATACACCACGAAGAAAGGTACAATCACGAAGTAACAACCGACACTGCTTAGGTATATGCCCATTCATATACCTAAGTCATCAATTTAAAAAACGCTCCAACCTCTGAGCCCAAGTACTACTCAGTCCACACAGGAAAGTAAACGTATTCCACACAGGAAAGCAAAACGTAATCCACACAGGATTGCACAACACAGTCCACACAGGAAAGAAACAGGATTCAGCTCACACAGGAATACTTCTTCAAAGGACGATAAAGATGATCTCTGATCCATCTAAGTCGTCGGACCCACGAAGGATCGATAGGTAACTAACCCCCGCAAAGACCCACACAGGATCGGGCCCACACAGGACCTGTAGGCGCTGGTTCACACAGGACCGCTGAGCGCAAGGACCCACACAGGATCGGACCCACACAGGATCGGGCCCACACAGGACCTGTAGCACTGATCCACGTAGGATCGCTGAGTGCTGTAGTCGTCGTCGTCGAATCCACACAGGATCTCTGTACTGTCGTCGTCGCAGTCACAGTAGCAGTAGTAGCAGTAGCAGTCACAGTAACCGTCGCAGCCAGCACTAGGGTTCCCGCACACATCAAACTCGTTCGGAGGGTCTGCTCCACGAGCAGAGAGGCTGATACATCAACTGTCACAAAGACCAGAGTTGATGTATCCAAAAGTTCCGTATCGTCAACAGGAACTCAACGCAACAGACGGCGCGTCGATCGGACGCCCGGTCTGAGAGTTATTGGCATTTTCGTCCCCGGGGCCCGGTTGGTTTTTAAGGAAAAACCAACCCGACCGTACTCCACCTGCGTCCAAACCTCGGGCGGAGTATGCCAAAAGATCCGTCTCACTAAGAGGAACACAACGCGGCTGACGGCACGTCAATCGGACGTCCGTAGCTTAAGATATGAGTGTTTCCGCTCCGAAGGCCCGGTTGGTTTCGTGAACGAACCAACCCGGCCGTACTCAAAGTAATCCGAAACCTTGAGTGAGATATACCGAAACGACCGTCTTGATCCAAGAATCGCGTTGCCGTAGACGGTTCGTCAATCGGATGTTCGTGGCTCATGTTATGGCCAATAGACCGAAATAGATTCGAAACGGGGGGGTCCGGGTCCGGGCCGACCCGGCCCGACCCTCCCCCCCCCCCCCCTCGGTCGACCCGAACCGGGTCCGACACGGCCCGGCCGGCTGGCAGCGCGGCGGCCGGGCGGCCTGGCGCCGCACGGAGGCAGCGCGGGGGGCAAAGCCCCCCCGCTTGATTGAAGGGGCGGCGCGGCATATAGCCGCGCCCTTGTTTTGAAAACGCCCCCCCCCCCCCCCCCCCCCACGTGGGGGGCCTGTTTGTGCGGAAACCGGGGGGCCTCCTGCCCCCCTCAAGGAAACCGCCCCCCCCTCATAAATGAGGGGGGGTTTGTGTGCTTGCTGGGGGATTAATTTCCCCCGGTTTAATATCATCCGGCCGGCCAGCTGGCCGGACGGTTTTCTCCAACAGGACCGGAAAATCCGGTCCCCTCTTCGGCTTCCGACGCCGGCGGCCCGGCCGCCGGTCTCCTCGTTCCGCCGCGTCCCGGAACCGGATGCAGTGTTCGTCGTTCGGCGCAGTGCGACGGTACCGCGCCCCTCCGCCGCACCTTGATTTCCTTCAACGCGGCGCGACGGCGTCGCGTTCATGATGATCCTTCCATGGCGCGGCGCGACGGCGTCGCGTAATATAAACGCATGATTAACCGCGTGGTGCGACGGCACCACGCCACCTTGTTTCCACCCGCAAGGTAAATCAACAAGAACGATGGAGGGGGGTTCGGCCGTGTTCATGCAGTCCGGCCCCCCCTCACGTTAAATAATAACGCACCTTAAAAATATTCGAAAGCCATACGTTAGACTTGCAAGATCCACGATCAAGAATAAAATAATTAAACAAAAATCAACAACCCCTACCTTGGTATAAGGTTCGAAGATTTGTCAACGTTCCACGGAAGACGACGTCGCGGAGGTCGGGCGTCGTGGTAGCCGTTCGTCAAATCCGATGACGAAGAGGTGCATCCGAAGAAGTACGTCGTTGAAGAATCTTCGTATGCCGACGAAGGATGTCCGAGGAAGAAGTGGTGTTCCCTTTCGTTGACACGGTAGACGAAGAAGGGAGGAGCGGCGTTCTTCGTCGGAGCTTGAGCGTTCTTTGTCGGAACTTGAGCGTTCTTTGTCAAAGCTTGAAGAAGGAAGAAAAGCTCTCAACCTCTCCAAGATGGCTAAGAGTTCTAACACAACAAAAGAAGATAAATTCTTATTTTATTCACAAAAATAATTTCAAAGGTTTGAAATTCAAAAAGAGATAACTCCACATTAATTAACAAGTTGTCATGTTAATTAAAGAGGGTTAAGGGGGTTTGAGGGAAGAAGTAAAGTTTAGGTTTCGTGTGGGCCCCACCACACTTAATCCTCTCAAGGGAGGTTAAGTGGGTGTGGGTCCCACACCTAACTTCCTTTTAGAGAAGATAACCAACAAGTTTGAATAAAAAATTGTAACCCACAATTTTTATTTAACTTATTCTAAACTCCGAAAACTAACTCTCAACCCGAAATAAACGCAACCTCGGAAAAGGTCTTCTTAAGCGAATATAGGCGCTGTGAGTTCATCGGTGCCCTAGGATTTCAATTCCGAGCACCGGATCATAAGTTAGGAATTCCCGCTCGTTCGTTCACTGAACGTACCCGATCCAAACTTCGGAAATTGATTCCAGGCACTCCGGGCCTCGGAATCAGGTGCCGTCTGAAACCGCGCTCT
Organism: Viscum album; assembly: GCA_963277665.1. Lineage (NCBI taxonomy): Eukaryota > Viridiplantae > Streptophyta > Magnoliopsida > Santalales > Viscaceae > Viscum > Viscum album. The sequence continues at coordinate 287,616,392 of OY728134.1, forward strand.
TGTAAAATTCTAAAGAAAATTAAGAAAAAATTTCCCTTGAATTTTATGGGTCCTTACATTACTACCACCTCAGGGCTTTATGTCCCCGTAAAGATACATCAAAAACTAGGGAAACAAATGAGGGCACTGAGCACGCATCTGAGCCTCACGCTCCCATGTGCTCTCCTGTAGATTCCCGTGCTGCCATCTGATGTGCACAAGAGGAATCGATCGACCACGCAGGACCCGCTCCTGTCGATCCTCTATCTCCACCGAGACCTCCGTAAAAGTCGCCCCATCGTCAACGTCAAGCTCCCCATGATCAATGATGTGCGTCGGGTTGTGCACGTATCTCCTCAGCTGAGACACGTGGAAGACGTTGTGCACCCGGTGCAACTGAGGTGGTAGAGCCAGGTGATAAGCCACCTCACCAATCCTGCTGAGAATCTGGAAGGGTCCGATGAAGCGCGGAGATAACTTGCCACCTCGGCCAAATCTCCGAATACCACGTTGGGGTGAGACTCGCAAGAAGACGTGGTCGCCATCCTCGAACTCTAGTGGCCTCCGCCTCCTGTCAGCATATGACTTCTGCCGGCTCTGAGCTGTCCTCATCCACTCCTGGATAACCTGGACCTTCTCTGTCGTGGCCTGGACTGCCTCCGGTCCCACCAGTGCTGACTCTCCAGGGTCTGTCCAGCACAAAGGAGATCTACAAGGTCGGCCGTACAACGCCTCGTACGGTGCCATCCCGATGGTGGAGTGGTAGCTGTTGTTGTATGCAAACTCCACCAAGGGTAGGTGGTCCTCCCAGCTACGACCAAAGTCGAGAACACATGCGCGGAGCATGTCCTCGAGAGTCTGAATGGTCCTCTCCGTCTGACCATCCGTCTGAGGGTGAAAGGCTGTGCTCAGACGTAGCTACGTCCCGAACGCCTCCTGTAACCTCTTCCAAAGCCGGGAAGTAAAGCGAGCATCTCGATCGGAGACGATAGATGATGGCATGCCGTGGAGCCGCACAATCTCCTGAATGTATAGACGTCCCAAGATCTCCACTGAGTCCTGCTCTATGATGGGTAAGAAGTGTGCCGACTTGGTGAGTCTGTCAACAATCACCTAGATGGAGTCGTGACTTCTGGAAGTGCGTGGAAATCCAGTCACGAAGTCCATAGATATGCCGTCCCACTTCCACTCCGGAACCTCCAAGGGTTGTACCAAGCATGCTGGTACCTGATGCTCTGCCTTCACCTGCTAGCAGGTGAGGCATCGAGAAACGAACTCTGCTACAGCCTTCTTCATGCCCGGCCACCAGTGCTGTCGTCTGATGTCCTGGTACATCTTCGCCACTCCAGGATGTACCGCCAAAGGAGAAGTGTGAAACTCTCTCAGCACTTCCTCTCGCAAAGCGACTGGTACCATGGTACGTCTTCTGAAAAGGATGTCGTGCTCTGCTCCAAGGGAGAAACCATCAGGTTCATGTCCCGAGGATATATGTGCACGCCGTGTATCACAGTCAGCGTCCTCACGCTGTGCCTCCCTGACCCGCTGCAGTAGTAGAGGAGTGACTGTGAGAGACTGAAGAAAGGCTGCTCCATCTCTATCCACGAAGGATATCTGCAAAGAGGCTAGCTGCTTCGTCGCCTCCTCAAGTAACTGAATGCCCGTCCTCCTGCTGAGGGCATCGGCTACTACGTTCCCCTTCCCAGGAGTATAGGCTATCTCAAAGTCATAGTCCTGGCGGAACTCGAGCCATCGCCACTGTCTCAGGTTCATGTCCTTCTGCGAGAAGATATACCTGAGACTCTGATGATCAGAAAAGACTGTAAAGCGCTAGCCCATCAGATAGTGTCGCCATGTCTTCAGAGCGAAGACCACTGCTGCTAACTCCAGGTCATGGGTAGAGTAGTTATGCTCATGCGGCCTCAACTGACGTGATCCATAGGCGATCACTACCCGCTCCTGCATCAGAACACATCCGAGTCCGGTCCCTGATGCATCGCAGTAGACTACGTACCCTACTCCCTCCTCGGGCAACCTCAAGATAGGTGCGCTAGTCAATCTCTGTCTCAGCTCCTGGAAGCTCTGCTGACATCTGTCTGACCACACGAAGGGTTTCCCCTTCTTTGTCAAAGCTGTGAGTGATGCCGCAACTCTAGAGAAGTCTGGCACGAATCTCCGATAGTATCTAGATAGTCCCAAGAAACTCCGAACCTCAGTCACGCTCCGGGGTGGCTCCCAACCTAACACAGCCTCAATCTTCGCGGGATCCACTGCAACTCCCGCCTTAGAGATAACATGTCCCAAGAAGTGGACCTCACGTATCCAGAACTGGAACTTCGAGAGCTTACCATAAAGCTGGTGCTCTCGGATTGTGTCTAGTACAACTCCCAAGTGATAGGCGTGCTCCTCCTCTGTCGTAGAGTAAATCAGAATGTCGTCGATGAAGACCACGACAAACCGATCGAGGTATGGCTGAAAGATCCTGTTCATGAGAGCCATGAACACTGCTGGAGCATTGGTTACACCAAAAGGCATAACCAAGAACTCATAGTGGCCATACCGACATCTGAAGGCTGTATTCTGCACATCCTCGTCTCTGACTCTGAGCTGATGATAGCCTGACCTGAGGTCTATCTTCGAGAACCATCGTGCTCCCTTGAGCTGATCAAAGAGGTCATCAATCCTCGGTAGAGGATACTTGTTCCTCACTGTCACCTGGTTCAGGCGACGATAGTCAACACAAAGTCGCAAGCTCCCGTCCGCCTTCTTGGCGATCAAAATCGGGGAAGGCCAGGGTGAAACACTGGGTCGGATGAACCCCTTGCCCTGCAAGTCCTCCAACTATACCCGCAGCTCTCGAAGCTCGGTTGGGGCCATCCGATATGCTGGAGTGGATATCGGGGCTCTCCCGTGGTATAATTCAATATAAAAGTCTACCTCTCTGTGAGGAGGTATCCCTGGAACATCGTCGGGGAAAACGTCCGCAAACTGATCTACCACTGCAGGAAAACCAGGACTCCGCACGTCAACTGCTCCAAGGATAAGGCTAGCCAACTGATGAGTGATGGGCTGTCCTCTCCTCCGCGGAAGTCCATCATGTGCTGCTAAGGCTCCCTTCTCGCCGGTGAAGGTGAACCTTCTCCCGTCGGTTAGTACACATCGCACCTTGCGCCTAAAACAGTCAATATGTGCATGGACCGTAGATAGCCAATCCATGCCCAAGATGACGTCGTAAGGCCTCGACGCTGCTACAAGAAGATCCCAGCCGAAGCTCTCGCCTCCTAGAGTAAGCTCACACTGCCGGCACCAGTGCGTAATCGTCGAGTCTGCTATCATAGGAGTCTCTAGCTGTAAGAATCGAGCCAACGACTCTGTCGGAATCTCCGAGCTCCGAACAAGGGCAGCAGCTATGAAAGAGTGACTCGCTCCTGTGTCTATAAGAACTGCAGCAAGGGTGTAATAGACACAGATAGTACCTCGAATCATCTCGGGTGCGCCGTGGTTGTACGCCTCTGCTGCCTGGAGCTGTGCCTGTCTCTGCCCGCCAGCTCCCTGTGGTCGGGGTGGACCTCCTGGTGGTGGTGGTGGCAGAGCCTCAAAGCGTCGCCCACCACCGGCTGCTCGTCTAGCTCCTCTGCCTCGTCCGCCTCCTCCCTGCGGACCGCCACGATCGACCCTCTGCCTCTGCCTCGGTGGTCCCTCAACCGTCTGCTGCTCCTCGGCACGGCGGGTCGGGCAGTTACGAGCCATGTGGCCCTGCCCGCCGCACGAGTAGCACTGTCTTCCTCTCGAAAGACTGCCTCCGCGCTGTGTTCCCCGCACTACTGAGCTAGTGTCCTGAGGTCGTTTGCCCGAAGGTCTGGTTTGTCTGGACCCCTGAGTCATCCGTTGACTGCCTGCTGCAGATGACTCTGCCACGTGCCGCCCTGCGGTGGGTCTCTGTGCTGGTGTAGACTCAGCAAGGAAGCTCTCGATCAGAAGGGCCCACTCCAGTACTCCTGTCTGAGTCGGTATGCTGAGAGAGATCAGCGATAACCTGATCTCGTGTCTCAAACCCTGCTCGAAGGTTCGGGCCCGGAAGAATGGGTCCCGTACCATGTCGGTCGAGTAGCGCGAGAGATCGGTAAATCTCGTCGAGTACTGTGCGACCGTCATGCTGCCCTGCCGCAGCTGTAGAAGCTCCTGGATACGCACCGCACGAAGGGTGGCTGGGACGAACTCCGAGCGGAAGAGGCTCTCAAAGTCCGTCCAAAGTAGAGATGCCTCATCGTGCACCTGGAGCATCAAGCTCCACCATCGGCCTGCTGCTGCGTGTAGTAGGCTCACAGCGAGGATCACCATGAGGTCTGCTGGTGTCCTCACTAGCCTAAACACTCGAACCACTACCTCCAGCCAGTCCTCTACTGCCTGGGGATCCGTCTCCCCACGAAACCTGGGCGGTCGCTGGCGCTGAAACTCATGCAGTGCGCTGAGGCGACGTGCATCGTCAGCGGCTGCTGCTGGAAGCATCGGGGGCTCGGCGGGTAGAGCTACCGCCGGTGCCACTGCTGACAAAGGACCCTGCACTGAGGCTTCATTGATCGGTGGGCTGTCGTCACGCTCGACTCTCGGAACCCTAGCTGGCTGCCGTCGTGGGGCCATCCTGAAAAGGAAACAAGTGCGCCACGATCAGAAAAGTATACCTGGTGAGCTGATATAAGTAATCACAAAGAAAACTTTGAAACACACACGCAATCAATGTTTTCGTGCATTAAGTCGGAAATCAGAAGTCAGGGACCTGGTGTACGGATACGTTAGCCGCCGCACCAACACTAGACTCCCTGGACTGATAACCACACACAATACGCTAAACATTATTGCTTCACATAGAAAAGATCAGAGTTCGCGGTAGAACCGAACTCCTCTGAAACCAATTTGTCACGACCCGCCCTCGGGGTCCGTGCCGTGACTACCCCAAGCCCGCCTTCCATAGGCCAGGGGCTGGCGACTAGCACCAAGGAGTAAATCCCGGTAAAAAGGGAAGGCATCGCCTTTGAAAAGTAAACAAACACCACAGAGTAAGCAAGCGGAAAGTAAACACTAAACAAAAGCAGAGTACAACTGAAAGTGCGGAAAAGTAAATGGGCCAGTATACAAACCCAAACTGAAAGTAAAGTACAACTCGAAAGGGAAAAAAACAACTGAAAAGTAAAAGCCGCTACACCGAGCTGTCCACTAGAAATCCCACCTGAAGGGTGGGTACAGATAGCTCCTCTCCTCCACGGGTCCCGCCGTCCGCTCCGTGCACGTCCCGCCCAGTGGTCCACCTCCGGGTACCGTCCCGCTCTGCAAGCCTCAGCTAAGGTCAACGCTGTCCGTCGTCTGCAACCAACACAACGTAGTGCGGGCAAAGCCCGTGCAGGGGTGAGTATAAGCTACTCAGTAGGGACCCCGATACCCATTAAGGTCTCTCAAATCCACAAAGGATAAACCACGAAGAAAGGTACAATCACGAAGTAACAACCGACACTGCTTAGGTATATGCCCATACATATACCTAAGTCATCAATTTAAAAAACGCTCCAACCTCCGAGCCCATGTACAACTCAGTCCACACAAGAAAGTAAATGTATTCCACACAGGAAAGCAAAACGTAATCCACACAGGATTGCACAACACAATCCACACAGGAAAGCAACATGATTCAGCTCACACATGAATACTTCTTCAAAGGACGATAAAGATGATCTCTGATCCATCTAAGTCATCGGACCCACGAAGGATCGATAGGTAACTAACCCCCGCAAAGACCCACACAGGATTGGGCCCACATAGGACCTGTAGGCGCTGGTTCACACAGGACCGCTGAGCGCAAGGACCCACACAGGATCGGACCCACACAGGATCGGGCCCACACAGGACCTGTAGCACTGATCCACGTATGATCGCTGAGTGTTGTAGTCGTCGTCGTCGAATCCACACAGGATCTATGTACTGTCGTCGTCGCAGTCACAGTAGTAGTAGTAGCAGTAGCAGTCACAGTAACCGTCGCAGCCATCACTAGGGTTCCCGCACACAGCAAGCTCGTTCGGAGGGTCCACTCCACGAGCCGAGTGGCTGATACATCAACTGTCACAAAGACCAGAGTTGATGTATCCAAAAGTTCTGTATCGTCAATAGGAACTCAACGCAACATACGGCGCGTCGATCGGACGCCCGGTCTGAGAGTTATTGGCATTTTCGTCCCCGGGGCCAGGTTGGTTTTTAAGGAAAAACCAACCCGACCATACTCCACCTGCGTCCAAACCTCGGGCGGAGTATGCCAAAAGATCCGTCTCACTAAGAGGAACACAACGCGGCTGACGGAACGTCAATCGGACGTCCGTAGCTTAAGATATGAGCGTTTCCGCTCCGAAGGCCCGGTTGGTTTCGTGAAAGAACCAACCCGTCCATACTCAAAGTAATCCGAAACCTTGAGTGCGATATACCGAAACGACCGTCTCGATCCAAGGATCGCGTTTCCGCAGACGGTTCGTCAATCGGAGGTCCGTGGCTCAAGTTATCTCCAAAGGATAGAAATAGATTCGAAACGGGGGGGTCCGGGTCCGGGCCGACCCGGGCCGACCCGCCCCTGGGTAGGCCCGAACCAGGGCGCCCCGACCCGGGTCCGACCCGGCCCGGCCGGCAGCGCGGCGGCGCGGCAGCCGCGGCGGCCTGGCGGCCTGGCGCCTCACGGAGGCAGCGTGGGGGGCAAAGCCCCCCCGCTTGATTAAAGGGGCGGCGCGACATATAGCTGCGCCCTTGTTTTGAAAACGCCCCCCCCCCCCCCCCCACGTGTGGGGCCTGTTTGTGCGGAAACCGGGGGGCCTCCTGCCCCCCTCATGGAAACCTCCCCCCCTCATAAATGAGGGGGGGGTTTGTGTGATGGCCGGGGGATTAATTTCTCCCGGTTTAATATCATCCGGCCGGCCAGCTGGCCGGCCGGTTTTCTCCAACGGGACCGTAAAATCTGGTCCCCTCTTCGGCTTCCGACGCTGGCGGCCCGGCCGCCGGTATTCTCGTTCCGCCGCGGCCCGGAACCGGCCGCGGTGTTCATCGTCCGGCGCGGTGCGACGGTACCGCGCCCCTCCGCCGCACCTTGATTTCCTTCAACGCGGCGCGACGGCGTCGCGTTCTTAATGATCCTTCCATGGCGCGGCGCGACGACGTCGCGTAATATAAACGCACGATTAACCGCGTGGTGCGACGGCACCACGCCACCTTGTTTCCACCCGCAAGGTAAATCAACAAGAACGATGGAGGGGGGTTCGGCCGTGTTCATGCGGTCTGGCCCCCCCTCACGTTAAATAATAACGCAACTTAAAAATATTCAAAAGCCACACGTTAGACTTCCAAGATCCACGATCAAGAATAAAATAATTAAACAAAAATCAACAACCCCTACCTTGGTATAAGGTTCGAAGATTTGTTAACGTTCCGTGGAAGACGACGTCGCGGAGGTCGGGCGTCACGGTAGCCGTTCGTCAAATCCGATGACGAAGAGGTGCGTCCGAAGAAGTACGTCGTTGACGAATCTTCGTATGCCGACGAAGGATGTCCGAGAAGAAGCGGCGTTCCCTTTCGTTGACACGGTAGATGAAGAAGGGAGGAGCGGCGTTCTTCGTCGGAGCTTGAGCGTTCTTCGTCGTAACTTGAGCGTTCTTCGTCAAAGCTTGAAGAAGGAAGAAAAGCTCTCAACCTCTCCAAGATGGCTAAGAGTTCTAACACAACAAAAGAAGATAAAGTCTTATTTTATTCACAAAAATAATTTCAAAGGTTTGAAATTCAAAAAGAGATAACTCCACATTAATTAACAAGTTGTCATGTTAATTAAAGAGGGTTAAGGGGGTTTGAGGGAAGATGTAAAGTTTAGGTTTCGTGTGGGCCCCACCACACTTAATCCTCTAAAGGGAGGTTAAGTGGGTGTGGGTCCCACACCTAACTTCCTTTGAGAGAAGATAACCAACAAGTTTAAATAAAAAATTGTAACCCACAATTTTTATTTAACTTATTCTAAACTCCCAAAACTAACTCTCAACCCGAAATAAACGCAACCTCGGAAAAGGTCTCCTTAAGCGAATATCGGCGCTGTGAGTTCATCGGTGCCCTCAGATTTAAATTCCGAGCACCGGATCATAAGTTAGGAATTCCCGCTCGTTCGTTCACTGAACGTACCCGAGCCAAACTTCAGAAATTGATTCCGGGCACTCCGGGCCTCGGAATCAGGTGCCGTCTGAAACCGCGCTCTTGTAAAATTCTAAAGAAAATTAAGAAAAAATTTCCGTTGAATTTTACGGGTCTTTACAATATATATATATATATATGACCATACCCAAATAAATATTTGATTAAAAACATTGAATAACGTAATTGAAACATAGTACCAAGATTATATAACCTCTTAAACCTAAAATTATTTCAGACCCCATAAATATATTCAATATGTCTCCATGAAATGTTTCATAGGAAACAACTGTCTCATTAGTGGATTATGATCTGATGAATCATGTTAGTCAGAGCATTTGTCCATAGAAATCCAACCAAGGGTATGTATTTATGACTAAAAAATTTCATCTCAGATTCAATAATATGAAAATTCTTTTAAATCAAGGATAAATATTGGTCACCATAAATTTCCTTCCAAGAAAAAATATTAGATGTGTAGTATATATAATTTCATATATGATACATTCTATAAATTTTATTACTTGATGTCAGATGATGTGATAATTAAAAAATAATTGGCCACATTTATAACACTCCCAACATATTTAATTGGGATCATGTATCTTGATGAATTAGTTTCCATTTTTCTAATATATTAGTTACCAAAACAAGGAGGAACTGTAAAAAAATGCATGGTCATTAAATTACTACTCTAATGGAAGATGATGAGGATCAACATAAGATTTATGTCACCTCTATGATATTACCATTCATTGATGAATCATGTGGAACACATTCAACATATTTTTGACCATGCCCTTGAAATCCAAGGACACATCACCAATATATAGCTAAATTAATTTATATTTCCATGGCATTCTATATAAGGCCTCACCGAGCTTCATCCTCATATATTAATAGATTTTTTTTAAAAAAATATCCTAATACCATGTGGCTACCCAAAGCCACAAAAAAAGTGAGTAAGAAATGAATGAATCATTTTTTTCAAGAATATGTAAATATCATTATATTTGTTCATTCATCTTCACATTATATTCCATTCCCAATCTGACCTAAGATACTATTGCCTTGTGGATACCACTAAAAAATTTAACAAAAATGGGGAACCCTATCAGATACTATAATTGGTGTGAACTTATGTTGTATAATGATATACAATACATACTAGCTTCTCAAATCCTCAAAATTATCAATTTATAGAATGGGGAGAATGTGATCTGAATTTTTTAACCTATCAATCACAACACATAATGAATTTTACCTCATGGAGTAAGATGTTACCAAACAAAGTACACTAAAAACATTTAACACATTCTATTTGTCCAATTAATTGGAAATAATAAACACCAAGGGTTCTAGTTAACTACATTGACATAGGATAATGAATAAAAATGAATTATAATAGTATATGGATCTTCCCAAACCTAGAAAAAAACAAAAACCAACATACATAGATTATCATTGTTTTGTTAAGGCTCACTACTAGGAACAATTGGGTCCAGAATAATGAATTTTTTCATAAGTGACCATATGATGTAGTATCTTTTAAACCATATGATACATACAAGAAAAAGGAAAACTCATAGTGGGTCTCCCCATAATAAAATGTGTCCCTAACTCAATGAAACTCATTTTAAGTCAATATATCCTATTTAATAGTCAAGAGAAGAGTGTATTTCACCTAATTAATTGACATGACAACCCCAGTCTTATCATACCATACTCCCAAATTCACCATACAAATGGTTGCCACAAAGCACTATTATTAAAAAAATTTATTCATTGACTAGGTTTTAAATTTAAAGATCTAAGAATTAGTAATGAAATCGATATTACAAGGGGTTTTGAAAAGGTTGAAATAAAAATAAACCTAGGAATACAACCAACTATTCTAATAGAGGATTGTGAAAATTTGAGATATGACATAACTCATGATTTCTTTATCATAATTAATGGTAAAAAGTACACTATTCTGTTCATACCACCACCTATTATGATCATGAATCATAATTGAGAGTTTGAGGTCATGTGTAGGATAGTTATTATCATGTTTCCTAGGCTATTTGGAACCATAGGCTACTATATTTTCACCTGAAATTTAAATTTATTCTAAACCTAGAACTGATGTGTCATAGAATACCACATAGCCCTGCCGAGCCTTTGAAAGGTCGGACACTAAAATAGAATTCAAATATCATTTCAACTCCTTGAATGAAATATTATATTTTACATCACACAATAAAATTAATCTTTTTAGAGTGAGTGTATTTTTCAACAAAGAATGAATTATGAAATATTTAACAACCCGATAGTAATACAATATAATGACAAATTATATCAGATTCATGAGAAAATTGTGTGGTTTTTTCCATGTCATAACAGCCTTCACCTTGTCAAGATTGAATTATATTCCATCTTTTGAGAACAAAATTACAATTAACATCAAATCCTGATTCCACAAAATTTATTTTAACTTCTCAAAAAAAAATTACTTATCTCTCATAAATTCTAGGACTACTCCTCGATTATGTTCATGGTCTTCCTCAGTCTCAAATAAACAATGAAATCATCCAAAAAGGTCTACTAGTTTTAGCTAGTATACTAACTCTTTATGTTACAATATTATTTTAATGATCACCTAGAAAACAGGGTTATATAATGTAACAACCCAAATATAATATAGACGATGAGGGTTAAATTGCAACACCCTCCAGTGTGTGTGGTTTTTCACTGAAACTGCCTATAAAGGATGAAAAAGTCATACTAAGAGTCATTGAAAATGAAAATTAAATTTTTAAAAGATAACTAGAGAAGTTTAAATATAAGATAACTAATGATTATAAATAAATTTATAAAAATGAAGTATAATATAGGTGGAGACAATAAAAAGGCATGTGAAAATACCATATAAGTTATTGGCTAGTATAATAGATGAAAGCCACGTGAATAATATCATTGTAATGGTTGGAAAAAATATCTGTTTATAAATATTAAAAAATAAAATATGAATATAGTGTTATCCCTACAGTCAAAGACCAATGTCAGATAGAAAGTACTATAGAAATTGAGATTATAGATAATGAAAACTATGATCCATACTAGAACATAATCTGAGATAGTATTCTACAAATATGATGATGTAGCAAAATGTTATTATGAAACTAAAGAATATATCACACCTACTATAGTGAGTATCAAATCTAAAATTCATAGAACATTAAATTACCAAAAATGATCAATAATTAGAAATTTATAACCAATGAACTGAAATGAAAACAATTTGGAATTGGTGTTTTTTATGAAACCAAAATAAGATGATGTATATTAACAATGAAACATAAAAATTCAAACGAAGAGACAATCGTGACCCAAAAATCAATCAACATAATAATTATTTTTTTAAAATGAAAACCTATATGGGATTTTATATAGTGTTTTTTTCAAACAAAAACAAATTATTTAGAGTATGTTATTCCAAAAATCAGACTACTAACATCTTCAAAAGATTCTAAAGTAGTATCCTACCTAGTATGCTGTTTGGACCTATAGTAATGAACACTCTTAATTTAAATATTTATATAAAAATCTCTTACATAGTATATGATTTTAAATAAAATAATTAATACTATTATATAGTGAATATTTCTAGAATTTTTAAATTATGTTCCACTCCGTTGTAGTGGATGAATGTTTATCTATTTAGAATATAGAAACAATGTGTATAAAGGTGAGTAATTATTCTTAACAATCTTATTATAAAATAATTTTCATGTAGTGTCGTATCCTCTATTAATTTTCAATGATATTATGTAAAAAAGTAATACGGTATAATAGTTAAAATAGTGTGTCAAATTGAGAATATCTATAGAATTTCCAAAGTTAAATCAATATATATTACTACTGATACCATGGATAGTATATTATTGATTATATTACTGAATATTAAAATATAATATTTCAGAGTTGGCTGATATTTATTAATAATTATATAGATAATTTTAAAGGGGAAATTGGAATTTGACATAGATTAAGAGAGAAAATCTAATTAATGATGTAATCTTGGTGAATGGAGATATTTTTATCCCTATCAAAACAACATTGTTATATCATAAATTAATTATTTTTATTTAGAAGATAATACTTTTCTACAATTAAAAATTTTGGTAGCCTTATTTAGATTCCGGTGGACATTATATGTTTTATAATTATATAATAATAATGGTATATTACCTTATCATTTACATGAAATCTATTTTAATATTAATAAAATAAAAAAATTAATTTTTTACAACTATCCCCAAATGCATAAGGAATTTATCTATGAAATCATAAAAAATACAATCCCGATTACATGGAAAATAAAACCACTACATTCATTATCTATGATATCACACAACAGGGTACCACAATCTTGGACTATGAAATAATATTTGGTAATATTGTAAAGAATATGAAAAGAGATCAATGAGAAAAGAAATAGTTATCATATTATGATGATGATGATGATATATGGACTTATATGGTGAAGTGGATCCTTATAGACCATACTAATAGTTGGTTCAAAAAAACTTTAGAATATGTAGAATCATGATGACTTCAATGTTTCCAATATTTAGATACAAAATCAAAATTTACTAGTTTATGGGTGTGGCATAAAAGTGGAATATATTATTTTTTTATTAAATTATAGTAGTAGTATTGTTTTAATATAAAATTGAGTAAATTATGATTCAAAAATATATGGTCCAAATACCCATCATTATGCATTTCAATTAAGAATCAATATTTTCTAACAGTTTTTTGAATTTCATAAAACATCGTCAGTTTTTTATTATCCTTTAGTTTTTATTCCTGGTATATGAAATTGGGAACATGATTCATGTATAAATACTTTTAAATGCCAATATAGTTTCTTTAAAAATAAAAATAGTTTCTAGACGTAAAACAATTCACATATACCACTCTCCCATTCAAACTATAGTTTCTTGAAATTGTTCTCCTATCCATTACAATTCGAAAATTCTTATAACGCAGTCTTTGAACAAATTATAACTCAAAAAATAATATTCATGGTTCATAATAATTATAATTTAAAAAAATTGATTACATAAAATTTTTCAATGTTCTTTTCACGACCCGTCCCCTGGGGTACGTGCAGTGACTACCCCATTCATACCTTCTATAGGCCAGGGGCTGGCAACTCGCACAGAAAGGTGTATTCTAGAAAACAAGGAAGTAATTGCCTTTACAACCTATAAACACACACAACCAATCACAATGAAAAATACGAAAAAAGAATATCTATAGTAAAAATGAGTAAGTACCCTATGGAACGGGGGCTAGAATAAAAGCCCAACTAGAAGGTACAAGAAAACTGAAGAGTTCAAGTAAACTGAAAAGTACAAGTAAAACTGAAACAACTCATCTGAACACCCGCTAATGATACCACCTGAACGGTATGTACAACTCTTGAATGGTCGCCTCTATGGTACGCCTCATCTAATGTCCCCCTCCAAGCTACTTCCAGTCCTAGTGCCCTCGTCCTCTTTTAGTGACGTATGTTGATTGCGCAAGACACAACAAGGTGCAGGCATATCCCATGCACGAGTGATTATAATGATACTCATTAGGGACCCCGATACCATCAAAGGTCTCACCAAAATCCACAAAGGATAATACAAAAAGCTTGAAAAACAACTATACCATCATAAAAAACTATAACTTTCGTAATGTTGATCAATTATTAAAACTTTTGCCTTTTGATTTTAAAAAATATTTTTATTCTATCATGCACTATTTTATTTATATTCCTTCTTAAAAGGGCCCATTATAAATATTTTTTTAAAACAATATTGACCCAAAACTATTAAAATTGTTGTATTTAGAGTAATCAAACCCTATATAAAAATAAATGAAATTAGTCATTTCAATATCATAACCACTATCTATCTCAAGTGAAAGTATAATCAAAATCTTTCTCATAGAGGTAATTATTTTTAGTGTTTTTCTATTAGAGTATTTATTTCATCAATTACAGAGATAGAATTTAATTAGAACACCAGATTATTTATATCTGATCTAGTCCACCACTATACAATATGTATTTTAGTAATTGATCTCACTATTACAGATAATAAAATTAAAATATTACAACAAATAACCTAGCTGACATAAATATTCAACAACAACATTAAAAAACTCATTAGGTTCTTCATATGATACATGAAAATGATCATCACATCCAACCATTCAAATCATATAAGTTAATAGGTCTCTTATTTTATTAAAATAAATAGAAATACACACCCCAACCATTACATATTCGTTTTAAAAAAAAATTAAAATAGTATGGGTGTTTATATGGTATTATAATGGAACATTAATGATTATTAAGTGTAATGATTATGAGAAATTTCCACCTATAACTCATGTTAAGCATTTTATTCAGTATTTTTTAATTTCTATAATTTTTTTTAAAAAATATAAAACACATATCATGAAATAATTCATTATATTTTTATATTACCTTAAAAGATTCAGTTAAATATGTGTCATGAATACACAATAACATGTGGAAATTTTAAAAACCCATGATGTGGTTATATTAGGACAGAATATGTAATTAAATAGAAAAATGAACTTGGTGATGTGATGACCTTGTGAGAGATTATTCAATTATGGGGAAAATTGTATTGGGAAATAGAAATTTGTGAAGGTACTCTAATAATAAGACTCGTGTGTTGTAAATGTAAATTTATGGAATAATTGATGATGATGTTGAAGTCCTTGGGAGAAGTAAGAACTCAAGATTTGGGTTAATTAGGAGCAAATAATGAGGGGTGAGAATTAGAGAGACATATCAGTGAGGTGTGGGATGTATAAGAAGTAGAGAGGGGAATAGACGAGGGAATTGAGATAATTATAGAAGGTATGATTCATTGGGTTTCATGGAGTCACAACATTATGATGATATGGTAATGTATGAATAATTATTAAAATATGGCGAGACATGTTCATGGAAGAAGGACACGGAGACACGAGTTCACAGAGGCAGAAATTATATGATAGAAAATGGATTTTTGAAATTATATTTATAATGATTAAAAATTGTAATTATTTGGATAGTATAAATTATTTTGTGTTTTATAATATTATTTAAGGATATGTATATATATTAGTAGTAGTTAAATTTTTAAATATTATTAAATATAAGACAGACATATATCATACATAAGGTAATCTAGTGTTAAAATTATATTGATAAATTATTAGAATTATCAAGAATCAGATAACATTTCGTAAAAAACATTTTAAAACCTATCTCTCCACTATCCAAATAGATATATCCTTTTCGGACAGCCTTCAATGATTAAAATTTTCACGCACCATTCAATGTTATTCCTTTAGACCACACAATGAACTCAAAGGAATTCATGTCTCAACATGTTTTATGAGGATATAATAAAAATGAAACATATGAAATTTTCATAAAATTTCATTTTGAGTGTTTTTCAATTAACATAAATTTATGATTTTTGTTAAAACATTTCATTTATTAATTGATGAAATCAATATTTTCACCACCACCATCATCAACAATTAAATTTAAATAATAATATCTTTTTAATTTCTATACTGATTTGATGGAATTTTTTTGTTATATAATATTTTCTATTATAATTTCATTTTTCTGGATTAACTTAATGAATAGACATAAATAATTTCACCAAATTATTAATTAACAATAACAATTAAAAAAACTCATCATATTACCAAAAATCCCGTAATGTGATAAATATTTTCTTTTTCACTCAAAAAAATTGTATAATAGAATCCCTAAATAAAATATAATATAATACAAATTATATTTATTTGACTATTTACATACATAGTTAAATATATTATGTTTCTATTTATTAAGAATTGAATAAAAATAAAAAACATTACACTATAAATAAATAGATTCTATAGATCATTTATAAATGATTCACTATCTTTGAGGAAAAATAATGCATGTGATGAGATATTACATTATTCTCCTTGGTACTATAACATGCAATAAGATTCAATGTGAAATAACTCCCTTTCCCATTTATCTTATAGCAAATAAAAATTATCAACATGTATATACCCAATAATATCTCAACCCCTGTATTATTTGTCCCCATGGATAATGAATCATTTAGCTTAATATTATGTAATGAATTCACATCTAACTCACTCTCTTGTGATTCTATTATAATCTATCTTGGACCATGTCATATGAATTGATTTACTATTGTATATGGGATGAATATTCCATTCAATAAATACATTACATGCATAATGGCCAAATAAATAAATAGTAACTCATTCAATCGATGAAACATGTATGTGTCACATCTTGTGGAAATTTCACCCGACTATCAAATTCTCAAAGTTCCTATGACCTTATTTACTAAATGTATTAAGTCATTATTTCGTTATTTTTTTAACCATTGAACTTTTATTCATGTATTTTTGTTAAAAATTAAACAAATTTAGTCCCCCATATTCAAAATGGAGACATTGTGCATAAAAAAGTGATTTGATCTCAATTCATACAACAAGATTAATAAATGTGATGAAAAATATATATCATAATAATTTGAACAAATGGAAACATTCAACATTTATTTTAAGACATTATGTGAAATTTACAAATAAAATATTTTTTATCTATTTTTATTAAAAATTTTATAAATAATATTTTTAATCCTTCTTAATGAAGATTAAATGGGAGTTCAAGTGAAACATCCTTGGAAATGTTCATATGCACTCTTGCTATAAATTTCACTAGATATTCCAATAAAAAAAATTAAATAGATGTTACATGAGAGGTTCCAGTGGAAGTTCATGTTTATGTGTCGATTCAAATTCAAAAGCATGATTCCCCGAAATATCCAATATAACATCCATGAAATTATACAAAATAAAATATAATTTCTATATTAATATACATAAAAAATATATTCATAAAACAAATTTTTTACAATTATATATCCAATAAATTCAATTTTATAAAATATTAATTATATATTTTACAATTTTAATAAATGTAATGAAATTTATCATAAGAATAGGTACAAACTATATACATAATGAATTAAATTAAACTTATATACATTGGAAAAAAATATTTTTAAATGTAAAAATAAATATATTTTTGTTAAATAATTAATAAAACTAAATTTATAATAAATAAAAATGTAATTCATATTTAATATAATTATTATAAAAATATTATATATAACAATTCAAAATCAATTTTGTGAAATATTTCATTGATGTTTTAGTGTATATCATAGTGAATATTATAATGGATGTTATAATGAAACTTCCATTAGATGTTCTAGTGAATCATTCTTATAATCATTCATAATAAATTTCCCCCAAAATTTCACTAAAAAGTCCACTATATCATTTTCACAAGAAGTTACACTTGATGTTCCATTACAAATTCAAATGAAACTTCTAGTAGATGCTCCACTGATTTTTCAAATGAAACTTATACTATATCATTCATTGTAACTTCCAAATAATCATCCTATAAATTTTATATAATAAAACTATAAATTTATAAAAAATTTAATTAAAAAATGTTTAATATTAATAAAATTTTTATATACAATTCAATTATATAAAAAATTGTATTTGTTATGTAATTTTTATTTATATAATATTATTTTCCATATAATAATATTCATAAAATATAAATAATTGTATATATATATCGTATTATATATATTTAAAAATATATTACATATATTTTTCACAAATTCATTATAAATATAATTTTTTTAATGTTTTTGGGAATGTTTTAGTTTTAGTGACTATATCATTGTACATTTTCCTATATGTTTCAGAATAAGATTGTTTATTTTTTTCAATTATTTATTTTTATTGTAATATTTATTTAATGATTCATTTTTAGTTTTAGTGAATTGTTTGAGCATGAACTTCATGATATTTTCATTTATTTATTTTATTATATGTTTTATTTAATATATTAGTGTAACATTCAATAAACAATTTAACGTATGTTTCCCTAAATGTATTTGAGTAATACATTGAATTAGTTTATTAATTATTCTACAGTCTAAGGCTATGAGGGGTTTTCTAAATGATTCCCTGAAATATTCCATAAAACATCCACTTACTGTCACCTCCTCACTAAAATTTGGTATTCGTTAGTTGGAAGAAAATATTTCCCATTGATACAAATTTCTTTTTGAAACATTATATATTTATCAAAGATACCAACACCCATGGATATTATAAGAAGAATAAATAAACTAAAGTTCACATTTTTTCACAACTGAGTGGACAAATTTTAAAAAATTGATAAAACCAAAAAAAAGAATGTCTGAAATCTAACAAAGTGCATTCTACCACCACATTCACCAAAAAAATTAAATAGAATTTATGTAAAATATAATGAGTAGTCATGTGAAACCATATGATACCATATCTAGTGGAATTTCACAAAGACACCATGGACAATAAAAAACACCACCAAATTCCTAAACACACCATGTCAAAAAAGGCCGATAATTAATAGAATTCATTTAATGTTAGACAAAAACGCCATGGAATAAAAATATAATACAACCTATAGAAATATATGCCTGTAAACTTACCAATATATAATTTTAATTCCCTTTAAAATGTAGTACTATATATGAATAATGCGGGCTATTACTGGTTACTAGTGTCATTACTGAAAGATTAAATCTTGAATGATTGAAGTCTTATTATTAAAGGAATTATAATTTTTTATTTAAAATGTATTTATATATTTAATTTAAATATAAATAAAATTTTTAGATTAGTATGATTTAAATATATATGAAACTTATATGCATCAAATTAACCATGGTTCAATTTTTATGGATGTTCAAGGGGAGGTTTTGTCAATTCTCAGTAATAAATTGATAAAAGAGCATAATTATCAATATAAGTAAGGTATCATGAAAGATTATATTTTTTAAAATTTTTTGATCAATAATAAAGATAAATTGTATTATTTTTTTTAGAAATAACTTATAAAATATAACATTTATCCAGATTTTATAGTGGTGATAAATTTCATAATTTAATTAACATGGTTTTATAATAATTCTTGTTAATCTAGTATATGATCAAATATATACTGGTGGGAAATGAGTTTCATAAAGATGTCAAAACATTATTTCCAAATTTTCTATTATCTAACATTTTTTTGAAATCAAAATATTTTTTATTTTAAAAACGAATTTTAGCCCATGGAATAGCCGATTGGGACATGGTATTTGGGGACATGGACCACAATAAAATAAACCTATGTAAATGGGAATATAATTGATTCAAATATACAAAATCCACAATCGTTCTGGTCCATGATACATTCCTTATGTCCATATCATATGTAATATAAATATATAATAAAATTTATAACATGATAATCAATTTTTATGTTATTTTTAAATAACCATGATTCAATTTATAACAAATTATATATAACTAAAAATATTATGGGTCAAGAATATACAAATTTCATATATATTTGTTAATATAAATATATTTATTATAATGATATATTTGGAAATAAATTCCAAATTCTACATTTCATAATTTAAATAAAAAATATTTATTATAATTTTGAAAATATTTTAATATATATTTTTTAAATAAAATGACCCTTTAAAATTGAATTATTATTATATTTATGAAATAAAAAATAGAAAAATAAAAATGGTGTCGATAAAACCTCAAACCTATGAGTCCCTACAATAGTAGGGATATGGTCTATAAAGTATAAATAATTTAATTTTTTTAACATCATTTTTGAATAAAAAAACATGTCTTTTTATAATTTGATTTTATATTATAAAATTTGATGATCAAATTCTAGTAAAATTTATTATTATTATCATACATAATGAAATATATTTTAATGGATTATTTTTGTAAATGAAATATATTTGGCAAAACATGAAAAATAGAATTACTGATAAAAAATAAATATATATAATAATACATATTGTTAACTCACTTAATTTGAAATTACTTATTATATTTTGATGTACATGATACTATATTGTTTTGTTTTGGTTGATATATTTACTAAATAGATACATGAATCTAATGATAAATTCATAATAAAATATAAGAAATGAATGTTATTTACACTTCATTTATTTTCCAAACTAATCATAAAATAATGTAAATATAAAATATTCATAATTATTTCTAATTACATTGAATAAATTTGAACAATAGATGTGTAAATCAAGATAAGACAATATATTTTGAAAAAAAACAATAATTTTAATATATAAGAAATTAAATACTTATATGACAAAAAAAATTAACCATTGCTGAACCAAATCATTTAAGAATGCCCATATTTTTAAAATAAAATAATTTTGGAAATTTTTTGAATAAAATCATTAAAAAAATCCTAAATCATGAATGATATCTATAAATGTGGTGACATAATCCAACATGGCTGTGATAGTGATAGGGAATTTGGAGGGATACATTAAATAAATTTTCGTTTCAATTATTATATCCATCCTTTATATGTAGTTGATCATTATACTTATCTCCATTTTCTCATATTCATAACTCTCCATGATTCTTTTCTGACATCAAACTAATACAGTACATATTGAAATCCATTTTTTTCATTAACTTATTTTACAAAAAGTATATACTAATTATGATGACATACAAGTAGATAGATTAAAAATGGTTATATAAATTAATGTATAATTATTTCCTTAAATACATCCATGTGTTTCTGTGTTGGAGGGGTCAATAGAAAACCATTACTTTTTGAAGAATATTTATTTAATTAAATATTTAATGTTAGAAAAAACCAAACTTTTTGCCACCTCCATACTTAATTAAAAAATATCAATATCAGTATCTATACTCTGGATTGAAATATGATTATAATGGGAGTCATGTTCCTTCAAATTAGTTTGTTTAGGTGAAAGGAATAATGGATCACAAATGTAATAATCATCCATGTCCATAAATTCAAATATTGTTATCCTTCCTCCCTTTCCATTAATGGGTGAAAAAAAACACAATGAAGTTTTTCTACAAAGGACATATTTTTATGTGAAATGTGGGTATGGTTTTATGGGATTTAATTCAATCTATGGTAATATAGTAATGGTTTTTATTTGGAAAATTTATTTCAGAGTGAACAACCTAGGCTTTGATAGTAGATGTGGGCTTTTAAATGCTTATTTTTTTTTATGTTGATTCATTATTATTGGGTTTTAATGGTATAGTTAGATGAAATCCATATAAATCCTAGAGATAATATGTTTTTCCTATGATATGGTGATCAAAGAAAATTGTTTCCATAGAATTAAATATAATTATAGGACTCAAAGTAACATTGTGGGGTTTGATATATGGTTTGTGGGATTTAATACTGAAGAACTATTGTCATGAAGGTGGTTCCATGGATGCTTGATGGAATAATGGAAATTTTTAGTTGTTATAGAAGGTGTGCACATATTTCATGGGGGTTGAAAAACAAGGACCCTTGTATTTAATAACTCCTAATATTCCAAAACAAATTAAATTCCTTATAATTTAAAAATGATTTATAGAATCTTTTTATTTATAGTGTAATTATTTTTTATATTTATTCAATTTTTACTAAATGGAAATATAATATATTTAACTATGAATGTAAAGAGTCAAATAAATATAATGTTTATTATATATATTTGATTTAGGGATTCTATTATACAATTATTTTGAGTGAAAAAGGAAATATTTATCACATTCTGGGAATTTTTTTTGGAAAATTTGTTCAGTTTTAGTTGAAATTGTTTTTGATAAATTATTATTAGAGGAAATTATTTATTCCTATTAATTATTTTAATCCTAAAAAAGGGAATTACAATAGAAAATATTATATAACATAAATATACCCTCAAATCATTATTGAAATTTAAAAGTAAATTTTATTTACATTTATTTAATGATGATGGTGGTTGTGAAAATATTGAATTCATCAAATAATAAATAAAATGTTTTTACAAAAATGATAATTTTATGTTAATTGGAACACATTCAAAATGAAATTTTATGAAATGTTCTTATGTTTTATATCGATTCTTATTTATATTAAATCCCCAAAATACATATTGAGACATGAATTCCTCTGAGTTCATTGTGTGGTCTAAAATGATTACATTGAATGGTGAATGAAAATATTTAACATTGGAAGGGAGCCCAAAAGTAAATTTTCATTTGGATAGTGGTGAGATAGGGTTTTAAATTTATTTTAAGAAAATTTATCTGATTCTTGAAAATTATAAGAATTTATCACTATAATTTGAACTTAATATTACATTATGTCTGATATATGTCCTTCCTATATTTAAAAATATTTAAAAATACAACTAATAATAATATATATACATATCATTAAATATGATTTTAACAACATAAAAATATATATTATCTAAATAATAACTATTTGTAATCATTTGGAATATAATTTAAAAAATCCATTTTCTATCCTATAATTTCTGCCTCCATGAACTCATGTCTCCTTGTAAATTTTCCTTGAATATGTCTCGTCATATTTTAATCATTATTCATACATTCCCCTATCATCAAAATGTTGTGACTCCATAACACCCATTAAAACATACCTTCTATAATTATCTTGATTCTCTCATTTATTTCTCTCTCTAATTCTTATAAATCCCACAACTCACAGATATGTCTCTCTAATTCCCCGACCTCAAGATTTATTACTATTTAACCAAAATATTGAGTTCTTAATACTCCTCAAGCCCTTAATATCCTTATCACTTATTCCAGAATTTTACATTTATGACACATGAGTCCTATAAATAGACTACCTCCCCAAATATTTACTTCCCAATACTATTTCACGTATAATTCCTGAATCTCTCACAAGGTCTTCCCATCACCAAATTCATTTTCAAATATAATTACGTCTTTTGTCTCAATGGAACCACATCATGTGTTTTCGAAGTTTCCATATATTCTTCCTCTATCAATGTAATTACATCCTGTCAGTTCCTCCTCATGCATAGTATCATCTACAAATGCCGATTCTGACACATATTTTTTCACTATTTTGAACTAAATACAATATATAGTTCCATATATTACTTTTTCTATATATAAATATTTATTAATCATTATTAACTAATTTTTATCATAAAATTATAATTTATTTTATTTTATCTTATATAATGATTCAATAAATATTATAATTATTATTTATGATTATTTTGCTTCATCTAGTAATAAGAGATCAGATTCTCATAGAACCCTTTTCAATGGTCTCTATATGCTATTTAATATCAATTGTTTAATTGTTATATTTAATAACATCAATTATTATATAACATTCGATGAATGACTAGATTTAACCTTTTTTGAGGTTGTACATTATAAGATCTAAAATAGTTATATGGTAATCTATATGTTTTTCCACTTTATTCACTGACTTGAAATCGATTATCATAACCGCCCATCATATATATTATCTAGGTAATATTGGTGTAATTTTTCCATTAATTATAATTAGTTAGTTTATATATTTATATAATCATTTTCTTAAATTTTTTACTGTATTATTTTAATTTAGATTTATACAAATTATTTTGAATAGAGACATTTAAATTACCATTATTACTCTATCAATGAATAATTTTCCAACAAATATATATATATCCAACAATTTTAGATCAATAGAATTTAACATAATTTTTACGATAATATTTTATGATTTCAAATTTTCCATAGATGTCTTCATTGTTGTTTTTAATTTTTATTTCTCTATATCTATTAAATCCCATCAATGCATCTTCATCCCTCAAATGAAAAAAATATTAGCCTTATCTATTAATCGATACTCTTATCATTTAATAAAATTTTATCCACCAATATCCATCATAATAATTTATGTGGCCTAATTACCTTATTTAATTTTGAAATACTTTCTCTCATTCAAATCAACTCTTCGCATAGAGTGATCTATAAATGCGGAAAATGTTTTGACAAATTTCACACCATATCAATGTAAATATGTTATTCTATTAATTAAATTGAATTCATCCTAAGTCATTCCATTTTCATTTATATTTCTTTTCCCAAATTCAAATTTATTAAATTAAATCTATAGAGAATAAAATATCGAGACCTAAATTAAATAATCCTTATATTTCAGGTACTCATTCAAATTTAATACTTCATATACTTCTACATTAACTAATCGTATTAAATTAATAATTTTATTAATTTTATCATAATTTAAATGTAAAAACACACATATATATATATATATATCTTATTTGTTTCATGTTTTAGGATTATCTTATTAGGAATAATAACTTTCATGGGGTCATAAAATTATTTATAATATCTCACTTGGTAATTTCTTTAAATTTTTGGTTATCAGTTTCTATTTAGAGGTTTATTCTGTAGAAAAATTCTGAATGTTTCTCTTTTTAATTTGATTATTTTATATTATTTTGTAAACTATAATAACATTAAATTATTGGTTCCATTTAATTTTTTTATGACATTGTTTTTTTATGAAATATTAAATTTATTAATGTATTAACTGTAAACATCCACAAAACTGAGTGATCTTTTCAAACATCATTAGTTCTCATTGTAGATGATTGTCTATAAGAAATTACTTTCCAATGGGATTTTTAGTTAGTGAAAAAATGCATACATCCTTTGAAATTTGATGATACTATAGTGATTTATTTTAATTTCATAATATGCTATCATTAATTTTAATTTATCAACTGAAAATAATTTAACATTCATTCTCTATAGTTTAAATTAAGGTTTTATTTATAAAAATCTATGTCGTGAAATTTTAATAAATTTTTCTTTTATTTAGTATTTTATTTTATTATTTCAAAATAAGTTATTACATATATTTTATATGTTCCCACACATTTCATAAAACACAATATTCTCAAAAATGGCAAGAAAGTATATGAGTGGAATTTCATTTAAATAATTCTAATTTTAACCCAAAAAATAGTATCTACCGTGAAACCATAATATTTTATAGGTAAAATGACTTCAAATAAGTCAATAGAAATATATTTCACCTATTTTTTTAGTTTTAACTAATTGAAATTAATGATTGATATCTATTTCCAAATTTAATAATGAAAATATGAAGTTCGATATTATTATATTATATGATTATTGACTATAGAATTATGTTGACATTTGAAGTGGTAGACAACAATATCAACGGAATTTATGTTTCACAGATTTCTACCATATACATCCATTTGACTAGTATTCTCCATTATATTTTCACATGAATTAGACATAATAAATTTCTTCTTATGATTAATATATATGAAGAATCTTTAAATTCTAGGAAATTTTAATGATGGTATCTATTTTCAAGATTTTATTTTCATTATTTTATATCATCATTATATAATTAAATATTTTATATGTTTCATAAAAATAATGTGGAAATAATACATTTTGTTCAATTACACATTAAAACAACTATAATTACATCACAATCCACATTCGATGAATTTATCTTCCTAGTATTTAAGTAAATATCAACCGACATGTTCATTTTGTTCATTTTGTTATTGAAATTCAGTTACTATTTTTTTATTTTCTCAACATTGAAAATCCTTGTGAAACATAGACACAATAATATAATTCATATGAAATCTAATTATCTTCAATGTACATCTGATATGTTGTGCTGAATTTGACTCATATATATGTATTCTAACCACCCCTTATATTATTCAAAATTTTAACATTAATTATGCCTCTCTATTATATACTACATAAAACATTATAGAATCGAAAACGACTCATATACTATTTTATATGATATAATCTCCATCATTTTTATAGAGTACCATTCATAGATTAATCGAATTCATTATTTTGGTGACTCTTTATGAGTTTCAATGAATTAGTTAGAATATTTTTGATCAAAATTTTACATTAGATTGTATATTTTATTTCTTATGTTACAAAGTTGATATTATATAAAATTATAAATTCAATAAATAGAATTCAATGTGTTACCAAAAGGATTAAAAATTAAAAATTTCCTAGATAAAATTTGTTAAATAAGTTATTTTCCAAATGAGAAAAATTTATACAACAAAATTTTCATTTATGAAATTTTGGAGCACAAGAAAAAAGTATGTATACTTCCTATATTATTGGTTTAACAACCAATTATTCTAAAAAATTAATATTGTTTCCCACCCTATCTCTTTAATGTTTTTTGAGTATAAAGTTTCTCAATTTGTAGATACATTCTAATTTGATGTAGTAAATTCATATAAACATGTATTATAAAATACATTATTGGTTATTGAATGTTACTTTTCACATTCTTAGAAACATATATGTTACATTACAAATACAAATTTTGTAAAGTGTCTTAAATTTTCAAATATAAAATTAAATTTTAATACATAGTTTATTGAGAAATATTTAACATAAAAAATATTAATGTTATATTTACATTATTAAATGACTTATGTAAATATTTATTATTTTTGTAAAAATAAATTACAAGTTACCTAAATAGTTACTCATTTCATAAAAATGATATATTAAATATACAAATTATTGTGTTCATTATTATTTTTTGTTTCATATAAATTAAATAACCTAATACATAATTATGATAAAAATTTATTCAAGAAGATGAATAATTGGAAATTTAATTATGTATCATTTGTATGTGGTTCAAGATATCATCAAAAATCTGAAAGTAAATTTAAACAATATATTTTTTTTCACTAATGAAAATTTGGGATATGTATTATATAATTACATCGAGATTTATAAGTACTAAAATCTATTATATGATATTCATAGATTGATGAATAATTTCTATATATATTTTTTAATTAGCTAATAACTATAATTTAACTCATTATATTTATACATTCTACCAATAGATGTATTTTTAATATGTATTACATGAAATAAAATAAGGAAACACATTTTAAATGGTACCAAGTATGATAACATAATAGAATGAGAATTGATAACGTTTTTTTAAATGTTTTATGAATATCATATGGAATTATATATATCATATCATTAAAAATATTCAATTGTTCCATTATTAATAATATTATATTTATTTTTAATTTTTGAAAAAAAATATATACAATTTAAAAAAGTAGATATCTTGATATGTTTTCAGGAAATTCATTTATAGAATCTATATTGTGTCAAAATAATTGGTCATACACATTTTGTTATAGCCAATATGAATGTTTCAAATAGATTATATATATTCATGACCACTAATACAATTATTATGTATACTATCCCTTTGATTACATACTCTACAAATTAATATGTGGTCAGCTCCTATGAATACTCTATATATGAAAACACTATCAGTTCCTTTGAGTAAAATTTATATATTGTATATTTATATAAAAATCATATTATTCCCTAATGATTATTTCATGAATAAACTATCATTTATAGTTCACTCATCACACTATATTATTTTATATATATATATATATATATATATCCAATTTTGATTAATAGAAATTCCATTTTAACTATCCAAAATATAGACAGATAACATATGTAGTATGAAATGCATACAAATAGAAATTTTTTGTTAGACCATCAACTACATTACAATTATAAATTTATTGTTTTTATATTTTTTTCTTACACAAAAATGATTTTTTAGGGATCCTAATGTATTATAATATAATAATTATATTTTTTTCACTACATAACCATTTGTAGCAAATGAAAAACTATTATACCATTTATTCCGTTTAATTATTCGTAATGCATATATTTCTATATTATTTTTCTATGTTTTGTATATTTATTATTTATATATGAAAAATGGTTTTATGAGTTTTTTTACATAACTTGTTAAAATTTATATATATCTTTCTAAGAGAGTAGAATGAAACGTTTGATATCTAGAAATTAATAAATAGATGTTTGACCCATAAATGCATATATGAATGTATGAAGTATAATAATTTACATTATTGAAATTTAGAAAATTATATATATATATATATATATATATATATATATATATTAAATTAGTAATTAATTTTCCATAACTAATGAAGAAAATTTTGATATATATGTATATAAGAAAATGGATGTACCTTTAATATGATTCTTAATTAAATATAGATAATATTTAAATTATTGGTAACTAATTTTATATAGGTTCCTACATTCTCAATTATGTAACATTCTGTAACATGTAACGTTCTAATTTTTATAACCAATAATTTAATATTATCAATTTCAATAGTTTACATTATATTAGTTGAGGATCTATTCCATATATATTTTATAATTTCTGTTATTGCATATGGTCAATAAATCATCATAAAATAGATGTATTACCCATCACAAATACATTATATATATGAACATGTGGTTAGATTTTTCTAATTTCATTCCATTATTATTTTTATTCTGACATTGTATTTATAATATTAATTGTATATTTAATTATATCACAAATTATTTTCTATTTCATACTAGTTAAAATAAATCTCACAATGTCTTTGCTTCTTATAATCATCATAGAGCAATCTACACTACTATAAAATTTATTGACTGTTCATTTATAGCATGGGGAAAATAAATACAATAATTTTTGAAACTAAAATCCTTATAAATTATATATTAAATAGAGGGAAATATCATTAAGTATATCGTATATTCTTTATACATAATTCTTAATCAATAATCTTGTTTGTGAGAATAACTATTCTATATGGTAGAATTATTTCATAATTGGAAACTATCAAAACATCCTATATTATGTGTAATGAGTAAATATGAGTACTAAGTGCTTATCCCTATAAATATTAAATGATATATACATTATATGTGACTACAAGATATTGTAATTACATCTATTTTAAATTTCATACATTGAAGAACATTAATATTACTAATTGGAAATAATTCATTAATTTTCACTAGAATAGGTTAACAAATGCTTTTATGAAAACATGATATTAGGAAAAAAAGAGATTGGAAGGAAGTAATGTTTGAATATTTGAATTATATTTTCATCTGGAGGATACACATAAGGGTTTTATAAGAATTGAGAATAATATCACTACTGGTAGTCATGTTACTAGAATGGAATTTCTTAAATTGTGCTCATGTGGTTTCTATTATTAATCTTTTTTATTTGTACTAATAATATTTCATAAAATTCATGCAATATTAATAATAATTAACTACTCACATTCAATTTATTTTAATGTTTTACATCCACCTACACTGTTAGATTATATTGAATGATTTAATAATAAAAATCCACCTCTATAAAATCCATACCATTTACCATTTTATGTCCTTCTATTTCTATATGGACTAAAACATATATAACATTTAAATATAATAATTACCATAGTTTCAACAAAATTAGTTTATTATATACCATATGAAACTAATGTATGCATTTGTTCCATATGCAGTTTATTTTTCATCCCATGCCACTTATAGGGTAAAAAATTTCAGATAATATATATCAATTTAATAATATATATATATATAATATGAATACAATACTAGAAATAACATATAAAAATATTCATATATAAATAATAAATTTATTTAATTTAATTAAATGTGTGCCAATAATGCACATGAATTGTCATATAGAGTGCTTCCAGCTACACCTGTAACCACCACCCTTCACTCTATCTCCACATGTAACAAGTATCACACTCACTTCATTTCATCTTATAATTTCCTCCAACTCTTCCTAATAGTTACAATAATTCCCCGACCAAATTTATCTGATTTCGATGCATTATAACACAATATTGGCATTATTCAAGGAATCTTGTCCCAATGGAAAGATTAGTTTAGTAGCCTTGGATGTACTAGATACATACATGTGTTTTACATTACATTATAAAATGGTAAACAAAAACATTGTGTATATTTTTTACACACTCATCTCCCTTAGCTTATCCCTCTATGTTTGTCATAATATACTTCTTCACTTCATGGGAAAAATAACACATAAAAGGGGTAAGCTCAGATGCTCAATAAGGGTAAATAATAGTGGAAACTATAAAATTTTAAGGCAAGAAGTATAATAAAAATAGAAGGCATTTAAACATAATCTTCAACATTATACGATAAAAATTAATCAAAAATTACCATATAAACATGCACTTGGATATTATACTAGTCGAATAGTCACATCTAATAACTAATTTTATAATGAGGGAATGCCTAATGTTGGACATCATTACCACATAGTCAAGGCCTCGTGCCAATACTAAATATAAAATTTTGGTCAAGGCCTTGTACCAAGACACTAATTTCTTTCATGAGACCTACCGATTCATAGGGGGATTTTAATTCCCCACCAGTCATGTACTAATTCCACTACATTAATCATATGAAAATTTTTACACATTATATAATCATTTTAATTAAAACTAGCATACAAATTGTAAATAATTAAACCATAAACAATGAAGGGTATAAAAATTGAACATCAACATTAAAACAAATCATAACACATTCAACACAATATTGAAGATTTTATTTCCATAAATAAACCGTAATTAAGAATGATTTCTAGTAAAGGATGATGACATAGTTGAAAATGATCAGTAAACATTTGGAGGAAAATATCCATTTTTAAAATTCATATAAAAGTCACACATTTATAAAGAAAGTTATTTAATAGAGATTTTTGAATAATAGTGTTCCATACCACATAGAAAATTTTGAATTTAATTAACATTTTAATATAATTATGTCTATATAAATAAATCATTAAAACCATTTTGAAAACATGGACATTAATGAGATAAATTTAGATGAATAAATATTTAAAACAATGAAAATTATGTTTTAGTAAATGAATACCTCAAAATATACATTTATAAATTTCATATATTAAACATGGAAATAGATAATAAATATGTCCCAAAAAATACTTACACATAAACAATCTCTGATAATAATGAGATTGAAGAATTAACCACTACCTTATACTTTTTTTAGTCGAGGGTACGTTTAACCTAATTTATAATGACCATAGTATGTTATTAAATTACACAAGAACCATATTAATATTTATTATTTCATACATTATACATTTATGACTTTATACTACTTATTTAATAATAATTTCTATGTTAAAATAACATTTCAGGTGCTAATTGCTTTCGTTACCGTATGTGTTTTAACATGTTATTCATGATCGAATCCCTTATATCATGATTTAGTTGATTAAAAAATATAATAAATTCTTTATTTATCATATATGTATAGAATATAAATATTTATAATAGATATATATATGAAATGGACAATAGAATTTATGAATATGGTAGGTCGTACATACGCATAAATGCTGTTTTCATTTTCAGGTCGAATTGAATGGAAATAAGTTAATGAGATATATGTAAATACAAAAATATATATATATATATATATATATTTAAAGAAGAATTTTTATTTCATATATTAAATACTTAGTAACAATATATATTTTTATAATCATCGTTGAATGGTGAACGTGGAAATGAATATCATCGCGTCGTGGAGATGGTAAGTCGTACGTACACATGAGTGACAATATCATTTCCAAAATGAATAAAAGGTGTAAACATGGATGGTATATTAATTTTAAGGAAAAATTATAATGATATATTCATTATTTATATACATATTTCCCATCATTATTTCCACCCAAATAACATAGTGTTGAATAAATAATTACACCACAACGTGGAGACCGTAAGCAGTATGTACGCACACATGGTGAAATTATTATTTATAGAATCGATAGAATAAAGAATTTGGTTATACCATATTTATAATAACATCAAAATATTAAGAAGGTACTGTAATTATGAATTTGTTATGGAAATAAAAAATAATAGAATGTGGTAGTAGAATATAACATTGAATGAGGTGATAAAATAATTACATCTTCTTAGGGTGTTTCCTTTTGATTTGATCAAAAGGGTCCCATAGCTAAGATTTATGACCTATGTATAGACTCTAGGTTGAAGTGAGGGAAGTTTTG
Source organism: Viscum album (assembly GCA_963277665.1). NCBI lineage: Eukaryota > Viridiplantae > Streptophyta > Magnoliopsida > Santalales > Viscaceae > Viscum > Viscum album. The sequence goes on from OY728134.1 coordinate 287,648,694, forward strand.
AGGAGATTTGGGAAGTGTTATACTGATCCAATAGGCTTTGGAGGTGTGAATTGAAGAGAAGGGGAAGTAGCCTTTTATAAGAGAGGTGAGGGGCACTTTAGGAAAATCTTGAAATATTATTTTATAGTAAAAATATATTCGACTGATAATATCTCGAAATGAATTTATATTGTGTATATGGTTGGTATGGGTATAAATCCTTTCATCCAATAGATTTTATACAAATTTAGGTCACCATATTAAGCTTATCATTTATATTTAACCCTTAGATTAATAATTTAAATTTTTTTATGTCTTCATGTATTTATTTATTACGCGGTTAATAATATAATAATAAAATGAAAAGATAACCAAATGGGGAAAATTAATAAAAAATCTAACATTATCTAATAAATTTTTCCAAACTCTATATTTGTAGGGATATTATATCATTTAATAATATGGTATATGTTTTAAAAACTCATTTTGTCAATTTTGACACATTTTAGTATTTTGTTTTTTTGGAAAGTCATAAAATATTGTTAATTTTGAAAAAAGTACATTTAATCAACAATAACATGTCATATTAACCTAGAAAATTCGTTTATGATACCAAAAGTATCATTTTAAATTTATTTTAATATTTATAATATCTATTATATAAATCAATCATTAATAATTTAATTACTATATCATCATTATGTCATATATAAATTTAATTATTCAATGTATAAATATTATAAATAAAATACCATGATTTAGGAAATATTTTTAAATTCCTAATGAATATTCATAGTCAAATTTATATTATGTATGACTCTATTTTTAAAAAAAAAGTAGTTAATAACATTTGAATTTAACATTTTTAACACTTCTTTAAATAAAATATAATAATTATCATAATATAATCAAAATGGTTCAAAATGGATCTCAATTTTGTCCAATGGTTGATTTTGGTCGAAATAATCTTATCAAATATAATTAACATGTTTTGGGAAAATTTTAAATTATTAATGTATTATTTTTAACATTAATTACCTTATTTACCTTTAACCGCTATAAATAAAATTCAAAAGATTCTATTCAACAAAAATTATTTTCATCCAATTAAACAAAATTTTACATCTGATTTCAGCCTTGTCTCTCGAAGCATTTTTAATTCAATTCATAGAAATGGAAAAATTATATTTTATGCAAATTTGAAAATGTGTCTCGAAGGTGGGTAAAAGATGTTACAAAGTTTAATAAAAATATATATAACTACTATCATAATAAAATGACTCCAATGAATTAAATTAAGATAATATAGGTGTTATATATCTATTCTGACTTTACAGTAAAATTATATAAAAATTATAATTATTTAAATTAATGGACGACTTTAAACAATAACGCAGTGTTTTTTACTATTCATCAAAAATTTAATGTCTTTAGAAAAATACTAAAAATTTACAGTAATCTAATTTAAATTTTCAAAATTCAAAAATGTTGTCTGTTTTACCAAATTAAAAACATATAAGATTCATTAATTAATTTAAAAATAATTCTCGTTATCAAAACCAAAGAGATGGTTTTTGAGAAAAAAACTATCAAAAGATTGAAATGTGTTTATGTCCAATTTAAATGTAAAATTACATTCAATGAAAAAAATAGGAATAGAAAATAAATATATAATATAATGATACTTTAAAACCATTCAAATGTTTACTTTAACACTATAAATTATTTTGATTAAAAAAGATGTTTTCTTTTAAAATTTAGTATTTTTCATTATTCTTCAAAAAATATTAATCTTATCTGGAAAACACCAAAAATATATCCAGAATAAATCATTATGTCCTGATTATAAATAATATGTTTATTTTGTCAAGTTGAATATATAAAATGTCAAATATTGGATTTAAAAAGGGTTCCCCGTTAAATGGTGGTAAAATATCATTTTTTGAAAAACAATTCTTTTCTTTGAAAATTTGATTTGTTTCTTATATTATCTCTAAGAAACACATAATATGGATATTAAAATTATATGTAGTATATAAATTTTAAATTAATGTTACTACTATTCATAACCACTTTTGAACGACTAGTTTGGTAAGTCGTGGTGCGCTCGAACTCGATTTTGCGTGTAGTGAAAACTATTAAATTGAATTAAATAGATAAGGTACATTGAAATCTTGGGGTGTTAAATTCTCCCCTCCTATAATAAATTACATCCTCGAAGTTTGAAATTTTTCTTCAAAAAATTGGGTGAAAATTGGAATTACTGTTGTGGAAAACCCACATAAAAATTAGGGATAATAAAATTTAGTCTTAATTATAGGGAATGGGAAATGAGATAGTCACCACCAAATTAGATTTTAGAATAGGAGAACATTTGTTGAAATTATTGAAACATAAATAGAGGAAGAATTTAACTATTTATAGGGAGTGATTAGGGTCTTCAATCGCAATCAAGATAAAAATAAATGGAAAATTGAGGGCCTCAAATCCATAAATTCATAATGAGTTAAAATGTAATTGGTTCAACAAATATTAATGTATTAGGATGAAACACCTTTTGTTTTGAGAACCTTTTCCTAATATTTTAGAATTAATTTCTTCATATAATTTGAAAAAAAACGTGACAATAATAGTTCCACCCTATAACTAATTTATACCACAAACTCATCATTCTCTTCAAAATATTATCGAACTCAAAAATATTCTATTAAACCTAATAATATAGTGTTTCAAAAAAAATTAATTTACAATTCATCCATCATACCATTTTAAATATAATACATTATACAAAACATGACATCACGTAGGCCAGTGGTAGGTGATTCACCCTTGTCGCCCTTCGGTTGTAGGTTCATGTCTTTCGGTAGTGCCAGATGCAACGGGTTGTCGCCCAACCTCTAGGTTGTTCTTTTTATATTAATACAAAAATAATATTATGAAATTTTTTAACCGTAAACAATAGAATCCAATGTGAAAATCAATCCATTCCAACCTTTTAACTTATCCAAAATACATTGTTCCATACTAATAGTCCATTGTTTATAAGAATAGTCACATAACATAATTAACATATCTTTTTTCCACATAACAACATGTGAATACCTTCATCATGTATTCCCTTAAAACATGGACACCCATTGAATTAGCATAAAACCTTATTGACTAATACATTTTCTCTTATTAATTATATAATACAAGATATATTCCTTATATACAAAAACATCGAATACTCTTACAATGATAGAATAAATAAACCATTCGTTAGTTCCTAGGTAGTCAATAATATAAAAAATTCTTTATCTAACACAATTATCTCTTAATCAAAAATCATTACTTATGAAGCAGAACCATATTTAGGTTTATCGTTCTCTTAATTATATATTTTCAAAAATATTTAGCTTTAAATTGTATCACTATACATGGTACAATTAAATATCAAATCCATAATGAAATAGTACTGTAGTATAATCCTAATATACTCTATAATTATTATAACTTGTGCATCATTAATACAATATTCAAATGACACTATTATTTAATAAAAACATAATAACACTAATCATTCCTCTTCATATGTGGTAGTATCACTACTATATTTTTATCCAATAGTAGCATTTGGGGTATACTCTAATTATTGTGACATTGGTTCAAGCATTGTCCCAACTCCTTTCAGATGAAGCATTGTACATTGAAATAGTTTTCATACCCTTTCAATCTTGTACATGGTGTCCTTTTACTCCACACTTATAATAAACTCCCATTCCCTTCAAACATTGAACAATGTGATTCTTTCCACGGTTATCTCAAATGGGAAAATCCTTCATTCCCCTCTTCCCTTTATCCATCATTCTCTCAACCATCCTTTTTATCTCTTTCTTACCTTCAAATCCATAGGACTCATAGAAATATTTACATATATTATAAACGAATGACATTATTTATTCATATGATGAGGATATGTGAGAGACTATTTCTCTTATCAATGTTGTCTTAATACCATAAATGATATGATCCTTCTTACTCTTTGGATCATGCGTATAGCTTGAGTTCCCATTTCTTCTTCTGAAAACCATTTGTATATGAATAAATACACTAGGTTAGAACATATAAAAATGTAGAATCCAAAAAATAGAAAAATTCTCAACATTAATTGAAAATTTTCACACATCTAGTCACGTGATCATTAAAATGGTTTCCTTGCTGTCATATTTACTCATAAATCCTTTATAATTGCTTTTACAAGAAAATGTTAATTATCCTAATCATATCCCCTGAGAGTGTCAATACTAAGAGTGAAAAAAGGCATCTTGTCATGTTACAGGTTACCTCAGGTCAAGACCGAAACTCCTTGTCAGATTTTTAACTCCTAGGTACATCTGTGCTAGAGCTACCTTTACCAACTCGTATCCAAAAATGGAATTGTTTTTTTGTAAAATTAAAAAAATATTTACATTACCAAAATTCTAGGATGTTCATCTATACTAATCTCTAATTTCTATCTTAGGGTAATGTTCTATAAGAAGAGTTTTTATAATTCTAGTATCAAAGGTTATTACTAAATTTCCTTTGACACCAATTGTAATGCCTTGACCCAAGTTACCCAGAGTCGGTGCGTTATTACGTAACATTGGCATGATATAGGGAATCATGTCCTAAAGGACCGATCAGTTTTGTATCCTTGGATGTATTATATACATACATGAGTTTTAAATTACATTATCAAATGTAAAACAACAACATTGTGTACCCATTTTAAGCACTCTTATCCCTTATATTTTCCTTGTAAGACAATCATAAAATACCTGTTATCATCCTGGAAAAAATAAAATATATTAATGAGTGAGCTCATAAGTTCAATTAGGGTATAAAATATAGATGAAACTATAAATATTTAAAGAATGTTGTGTAATAAAAAATCATTTTATACATAATCTTGAGCATAATATGGAAAAAATATATCAAACATTTCCATATAAACATGAACCTGGATATTATACAAGTCGAATAATAACATGTAATAACTAATTTCATAATGAGGTAATGCATAATGCTGGATATCATTACCACATATTGAATTCTGTGTGCCAAGAAAACAAATAAATTTTTTTCCAAGGACTTCTGCCAAAACACTACTTTGTCTCATGATACCTACTGATGTATCTAGGTGTTTTAGCGGGCCCCACCCATCACATACTATGTCCACTGCATTCCTCATATGAAAATTTTGAAACATATAATAACCATTCATATTAAAACGCAGCTATATAATGTCAACACATCAACTATAAATCATTAAGGGTATAAAAATAAGATGTCCATAGTTAAACATATCATAACTCATTCAATACACATTGTAAGATTGTATTATAATAAATCAACCTTAATCAAGAATAATATCCAGTAAAGTATGTTGACAAAGATGAAAATGATGAGTAATACGTTTTGATGGAAATATCCTTTTTTGTGAAATCCGTTAAAATTCACACATTTATAAAGGAAGTAATTAAAAAGAGATTTCTTAATCAAATTGTCTCGTTGAACATTGAAACATTTGAATGGAAGTAAAATTTTAAAACAATCATGTTCATATAAATAAATCCTTAAAACCATTTTGAAAACATAGACATTAATGAGAATGATTTAGATGAATAAATATTTATTACATTTAAAATGATGTTTTAGTTAAATAGTATCTTAAAAGAATCATTTTTTAATGTCTTTTATGAAAAATGTACATAGATAATAAATATGTCCTAGAAAATACTTACACATTAACACTTTTGGATAATAATGATATTGAGTAATTAACCCTTACCTTGTACTTTCCATTGGTCGAGGGTACGTTTAACCTCCTATATAATGATGATAGTATAATATATAATTACAAAATAAGAATATTCAAATTTAATATTTCATACTTGATTTATTTATGACTTTATACAACTTATTTAGTAATTATTTCTATGATAAATTAACATTTTGGTTGATAATCGCTTTCTTTATCGTACGTGTTATCAATTGTTATTCGTGATCATATCATTTATATCTTGATTTAATTTATTCAAGAATATAAAAATTATTTATGTATTATATATATAAATAGTATAAATATTTATAATATATAGATATATGAAATAGAAAAAACTATTTATGGAGACGGTAGGTCGTACGTACGAATTAACCATTTTTTCATTTTCATATCATATTGAACTGAAGTATGAAAATGAGATATATGTAAATACACACACACACACACACACATATATATATATATATATATGTATGTATATATATTTACAAAATAATAATTATTTCATAAATTACCTACATATTAATAATATATATTTTTATAATCATGATTTAATGGTGAACATCGAAATGAATCCCATCACATCGTGGAGACGTTAAATCGTACGTACACTAGATCATTAATATCATTACCTTAATTACTAAAATGTTTTAAATTGTATAGTATATTAATTGTAATGAAACATTATCATGTTTGTTTCATTATTTATATTCTTATTACTAAAAATTATATCCATCCAAATAACATAGTGTTGAATAAAAAATTACACCACGACGTGAAGACTGTAAACTATACGCACACACACATGGTGAGTGGAACTTTACGAAAATAATGAAATATTATATTATTATAAAATTAATTATGTTTATAATAGATCAAAATGGATTTAGTTTCTGTAAAATGAGGTTATGGATCTAATTACATTCAAACAATATCTTTTATACATGTTTAGGTCACTATATTAACCTTATCTTTTAGATTTAACCCTTCGTTAAATAGTTTAACTTTAACCATGTCTTCTTGTTTTTTTATATTACATGGTTAATAATATTACAATAAAATTCCAAGAGAACAGAAATTGGATCAGTAATTACATATATAACTTTATCTATGTCAATTGGACAATATATATATATTTAGGGGTAATATATCAATTAATAATATAGTATTTGTTTTAAAAATGAATTTGAGACAATTTTGACAATATTTTTTTATCTGGTTTTTGTGAAATTCATAAAATCAGGATTAATTCTAAAACAGTACACTAAATCAACACTAACATATCACATTCACATATAAAATTAATTTATAGCATGAAAAGTTTAAGTTTAAATTTAATTTAATATTTATATTATCAATTATTTTCATCAATCATTAATAAGGGAATTACTACATCATCATTGTGTCATATATAAAATTTATTATTCAATTTATAAAAATTATAAATAAAAATACAGGATGTATGAACACTTTTTAACTTTATAATGAATAGTTATAGTCAAATATATCTTATTTATAACCTTATATTAAAATTTGTTTAGTTAATAAAATTTGAATTTAACACTTTTAACAATTATTTAAATAAAATATATTAAATGTCTTAATCTAACCCATGTGGATCAAAAAGTATCTTAATTTTTTCCTAAGGTTGATTTTGGTGGAGATACACATATACAATAGCATTAGGACATGTCTTGGGGTAATTTAAAATTATTATAATGTTATTTTTCTCATTAATCATTCTATTTACCTTTAAACACGTTAAATAAAATTCAGAAGTTACTATTCAAAAAAAATAATTTTCATCCTATTGAAGCACGTTTTACTTACTAATTTCAACTTTGACTCTCTAATTTTTGAAATTCAATTCACAGAAGCGGTAAAATTACGTTTAATGAAAATTTGTTAATGTGCCTATAAGGTGGACAACAGACGTTAAAAATTTCAACAAAATTTTATATATCTATTTTTATTATAAAATGACTCAAATGAATTAAATGTTACTAATACAGGTATTATGTATCAATAATGACATTAAAATAAATTTAAATAAAAATATTAATTATTTATATAAAATGTCGGTTTTAAACAATAACGGAGTGTTTTCCACTATTCATCAAAAATAGAATGCTTTCAGAAAAATACCAAGAAATTCACCGTAAGATAATTTTAATATTTCAAATTAAAAATTAATATTAATTTTAAAAAATTAAAAACATCGATGTTTCATTAATTAATTTCAAATTAAATCCCCTTATAAAAATATATAGTCGGTTTATAAGAAGTAAAAACTATCAAAATATTGATATGTGTTTATGTATAATTAAAATGTAAAATTAAATCCAATTACCAAAATTGGATTAAAAGATAAAAATAGAAATTAATTATACTTCCAAAACAATTGAAATTTATATTTTAACAATGTATATTTTTCTGCTTAAAAATGTTTTTTTCAATTTAAATATAGTATTTTTCAATATTCATCAAAATATGAAGGTTATTAGAAAAACAAAAAACATTTATCCAAACTAAATTTTTATGTCCCTCTTGTGAAGAAAATGTTTATTTTTCTAATTTGAATATATAAAAGTTTCAAATAATAGATTTAAACATGGTTCTCCAATAAAAGGTGGTAAAATTTCATTTTATGAAAAATACTTCTTTTATCAGAAAAATTTAATTTGCTCTTATATTGTGTCTAAGAAACACATAATATAGATTTGAAAATAATTTAGAGTATATAAATTTCAAAATTCAGTTATTATAATTCATAGCCGCTTTTTGAACAGCTGGGTTGGTATGAAGTGGTGTGCTCGAACTCAGTGTTGCATGTAGTGCAAACTATTGAATTACTTTAAAGAGTTAATGTATAGTGAAATCCTGGGTTTTTACTATTACACTAATTACCATTTTTCAGTTTATAGTCATAAATAATTTAATATAATCAATCTTTCTCTTTTTAATATATCTATAATTTATTTATATATATTACACTATTATACAATTTTAATATATTAGTTTTTGTTAAATTGATAATTCCATTTATAACTTTATTAAATATTTATATTTATTTTGTATTTTATTCCATTAAAAAGAAATATTACATATAAATATGGGAAATATAGATTCATATGAAATGTTAATTTTAAATTTTATGTAATTAGCTTTGTAAATCAGAATTTCACCAGAGATAGTTTAACATATGAGGATCTTAGGATGAATCCTAAAAGAAACATTGAATAGAAAATCTACAAGCAGATTATAAGTTCAATTGTCACATTGAAAATTTATGGATCAAGAATTAGGGACGTGATTCTGATTATTTGTGTATTATATATTATTTATTCTTCTATGTCATTCGCAGAAAATATTTCATCCCTTTCAAGGTTTTATTTTTAAAATCATTGTATTATTTTGATTACATCATTTCACGTACCAAAAAATTTAATTGGTGGTGTACTAGTTATAGATTCATTATTATTATATGATTTTAGACACTTATAATTGTTAATATTTTTCTAATATATTGTCATATAAAGTATTATAATTATTAACAAATATTTTACATTAAATTCTAATAAAATTATTGATTATTTTATTTTTGTTTATATTATTTTATTTAACTCTAACAATATGATATTTGTTGTAGTGTGGGAGAATACTTGAGGTACATCTAGAATTATAGAATAGTATTTGTCACATGCTATAATAGGTATGAATTTGGTATCATTTAGGACACATTTGTAGTGGGATGGGAATAAATAGTTATTCAATATATTTTGATTTTGATTTTAACATCCATTTCATGGTGTGTAAAGTTAAAATGTACAGTTTTTTATATAAATTCAACTAACACTGTATGAATTAGAATTTATGGGTAGATACGATATGTTGTTGGTTTATTATATCATATTTGTAATCACTTTTTTGAGATATTTTAAACCATGTACTGAATTTAATTTCTTATTTTCAACACTATTCCATGAATTTACTCAACATTTATTAAATTCCAAATAATAATTATTTACACATCAATTTAATAATTGTAAATCACTAACATGCTATTTTTATCGATATTTTCACAAAAATATTTACTATTAGACATGTTTCAATATGGTCTCAATTTATGTATTTTAAACTTTCCTATCTACTGAATCAAATTTAGATGAAATTTTAGTTAAATATTTGAGGCTACAGGAAAACAAGTGAATGTTGAATAAATGACATGAAAAATATTTATAATATAAAATACTAATTTTTTTGAAATGTGTAATATGTAGCAATAGAGGCAGTGTTAGATCCATTAAATTTTGTTTTTGGATATGGCCCTCTAAAATAGAGGCCCATATAAATACGAGTAATGATTGTTTTGATCACCAAAACAAGAAATCAAAATGGACAATAATATGGGGATTATGTCTGCCCCACAACCTATATATTTTTATTTTTAAAAATATTATATTACATATAATAAAAAATATTATTCCCTATATTGTTTAAAAAAGTATCATTTTCATTAAAAATATAAAAAGTAATGTTATATTTATAAATACTAAAATCTAATATAAAACATTTAATATATATATATATATATGTGATGTATTTTGAATTTTATTAAAATTTTTATATTGAAAAATATATCCTAAAATTGAAAATTATTGTTTCGAAATGTTTTTTTATGTTTTATTGTAATGAAAACATTAAACATATAAAAAGAAATTCATATTATATTTTTCAAATGGAAAATAATACATAGTTCTGCATGACTGCCTATGGGTCCCTCAAATGTATGGTTGGGCCTATGTAATAGTAATTTAGTCATTTTCTATTTAATTTCATTATGGAAAACTATATATTTGTTCTATATTTAATGTTCATATTAATAAATAACTTGATCATATTCTTTTTTGTTTAATTATTTTTTTTATAAAAACACAAATGAATTTTCTTCGTAAATTTTTTGAAATTAAATATACATTTATAATTTCTATATAAAATAAATAATAAAAATAAAATATATGCAATAACATATTATTTTCTTCATGTTCATTTCAAATTAAATATTTTATTTTCATGTACCACATACAACATTTTATATTTTTGAATCACATAAGTTCTAACACTCAACATGAATCTCATTATAAATTCATAACAAATAATAAGAAATTAAAATAATGAACCCTTAATTGATTTTTTAAATATTCATCAATTTAACTAAATATTACAGATATATGAATATTTCCAAATCCATAGCATACATTATAATAATGGAAGTGTTAAATAATACATTCCAGTATTTTTTAGAACATTCATGAAAATGTATACGTATAAAACAATGTATTTAGATAAAAATCAATATTTAGTCAAAAATTCTTTTATTCCACCATCTATATTTAATGTAAATGAAATTTTTGGGAAAAAATTTATCAAATGAAAAAACATCCAACTCAGGAAAATTATGTATGTTCCTATTGATTTATTCTAACATGTACATGTTTGTGTAGGAGAATTCTATGGGGAATGAATAAATGATATTGAATTTCGATAATTTTATTATTCTTATACAATTTTTTATCTTAATATATATCCATAATCTAGTATAATTATAACTCTATAGGATTCATTTTTTATATTATAATAATCAAGGGCACATTGTAATAAATTATTACCTCATTTCATTAATCTACATAATCTTTTTTTGGTGTATCCAAAATACAGTATGAGGTGATGAGGATTCTGAATTTTTATCTCAATTGATGTACATGAATTCCATTGATTCCTTTCATTTTATTCTTTTTTAAGTCAAATTAATGTAATCCTTGACTTTCTAGTGAATTTTTTCCCTATTTTATCCTCATACATAGAAATGGAGGTTTATTTTATCCACATTCATTAATTTTTGAACACCAATATTATTCCCTAAACAAGTGTTTAAACTGTAATTATTTATGGGTTTCACTTCCTTCTCACTAGGATGTTTATGTGATTTCATTGAATAAATAGAATTGGTAGAATTTGTAATGTCCATAAAATAAAAAAATGTTCTTTATTCTATTTACATTCAATGGTATAGAACTAAACCATGAACATTATCTGTGATATGAATCCTTTTGGAATAAATATGGGTTTTTTTGTTCGTGGGATTGAATTTCATCTATGATGAGGAAGGAATGGTGTTTTTAGGAAATATCTTGTCAAAGGGAACCACCCAGGCATTGATGAGGGACACATGGATGTCAATTATGGGGTTTGGGCCTATTCTATTTCTCTATAGTATGTTATATATGGCCTTATATGAAATAATCTTTTGAAATCAAGAAGTAAAAATAGTTTCAATATGAAATTTAGGACATGGATAATAATTTCTAGAGACATTATGGGAATAATTATTCAATGGAATGTTTTCCTCTCCTTTTGTATTTGAGATGAATTCACCACAATAATAATGTTGGAGCACACAATTGATGAGGGATATTGGAAAGGTTTATTCAATATGAAATGTTTATAGCTAGTGCATTGGGGATAAAATAATAGAATTGTTAGATTGGATGACTTGTGAAGTTCCAATACTAATTTCATTCCCAAAATTTATAAATGATTTATGGAATAATTATCATTAATTTATTTATTGTTATGTAAAATTTTCAATCATTACTAACCATCAGTTTAGTCTTCTGACAATGGGGGAAATGAATAATATTACTTTTATGTGAATTCTCATATCTTTTATTATGGGATGTATTACTTTTACGTATAGAGTAAGAAAATAATATAATTAAATATAGTCTATTATTTTTGGATATGTTTTGAATTTTTATGTAAAATAATAATGTTAAATTATTATTTATGATCAATATTTAATGTTATTTGACACATCATATATAAATAATGAGAGGAAATAAACTATTGCTGTAATTAATTATTTCCTCAAATAACATCTCAAAATAAAAAACTATTCTTATTTAATTTTAATTAAAAATGATGGTGGTGGTGTTTGGAAAATATAATCACAGATCCACTAATGAACTTGACCCCTATATTTATGACTATGATTGAAAAAAATTAATGTTATTTTGATGGGGAAAATTATTATGTAATCATTATTTTCATCATTTTTGAAATATGCTATAATATTAATTATTGTTTAATAAAACTATCCTTCACCACATTTTAATGTACACTATATATATACATATAACTGATATAAATAATAAAGTGATAAATAATTTATATTTATCATTAATTAATATATATATATATATATATATATTATTTTAATATTTTCCCTCTATTTTCGTTGGATTATAAACATTATTATTAATAGATATAATTAAATAATATTAAATAGAAAATAATAATTACATGGACATAAATTGAAATTATAAATTGGTTATTTATGATTAGTGAAAATGTGTATACATACTTGTAAAATATATTGAAAATTTCAACAAAATATTATAAATGAAAATCATCAACATCAATTTCATTGTACAATATATTTTCATTGCTATTTTAAATATCCAGGACACAATTCATAACAAATTATATATAATAATAAAATTATATAATTATCTCTATGGGTTGAGAATTCATCATTGGGATTCCTATGGTTGGATAATTCCTAGAGTTTACCTTGGAAAAATCTTGTTTTTCCGATGCCCCTGCATCCTTCGTCTTAAGAGTTTGACAATTTTATTTCTTCACTATTGAGCTTATATTATTCAGTAGAAACGTAATGGATTGAAATATGACAAAACATTGTAATAATATATCACATAAGGTTATGTAGATGGTGGTGGTCATGGAAGTAATGGGTGATAATGGACTTTTATGATCAAATTTCACTCCTGATCATCAAACAACTTGTGTGAAATCATCCCTTTTTTCTGGGTACCCTAAACAGTACACTATAAAAAACTTGTAATTTAGAAGAAGGTGTATCCAAAATTGAATTTCTATTAGGCTATATGATATTTTTAATTAGTAGTGACAATGATAAATAGATGGTTCTCAAGAGAAGGTAGTGGTCATTCGACAACCAAATATTTCTAATGAAGGATCTTTGTGATTGATAGGATATATAGAAGAACATGAAATCCCATACTGCATTTTGGATAAAAAATAAATGAATTTTGCATTACATTATAATTGAGAGATTCATTAATTAAATTTAGGGTTATATAAGAGAATTTATAGTATGATAACGATAAGATTATATTCATCATGGATAGATTATGGTGGATTAGGGAAATGGTTGAAATTTTTCTACCACATTCAATTTTATTATTTTAGACTGTATAGGAATGAAAAAATTATATATCATTCTTATATGAAAAGTATGAATATTTTATTTTTTAAGATGTTTGGGGAAAAAACGTTAATCATTTAATGAATGTGAATGAAGAAGGAATCATAATCATGAGGTTTTAATCTCCAGATACATAAGTAAAGATACATGTCATCATTAATACCTAAACCTACAAAAAATATGAGAGGCTTTTTAATTAATTTTCTGTTATTTTAGTAAAATTAAAATATGATCCTCGTGATGGGGCCTTTCTATTTTTATGTGGATGATAATTAAAACCAATATATGGAAGAAGGGGTGTACTAAACCATTAAAGTTGGTTTTATAGTCCACTATATTGGCTTGAATAACATGGAATATTACTTCTAAAGAGGGAAACCGTCCAAAATTAATATTAAATTAGTGGAGGGATTGAGGAAAAAAACATCTAGCCCAAAAAATATCTGCTCAAATCCACTAGATTTGAACCCTAACTAAATATTTCTAGGACCCTTCCATCCCATATTCATATTTGTATTTAGAAATGGTTTGATAATATTAAGTCTTATGATGAATGTTTTGGATGAATAATTTTACATGGAAATTGGTAATAGAATGATCATGTTACCAAATAGTTAAGGTAAATAGAGTTCATAGGGACCACTTGTTAATGAGAGATATTATAAAATGTGGAAAGTTTTGGATGATGAAATATATCATGACAGCTCAGTGGTGGATGCCATATTATCATATCCCTATCAATACCAATGAAAATAATCTATTAGAACTCTCATGTATTTAGTAAGTCATGGTCAATTTCAATTCATTGGTGTTGTAGCACAAATTATACCATTGATATAGGTTTTCTTTCCGAAATCACATTATAAAGGAATGAAAAGTATGGTGTAAGAAAATTGGATTCGTAGGATGTTTACCAATTTCATGGCAAGGCCATATTGGTGGTCTTATCCGCCTTAGGGGGGGGGGGGGTAAGATGATGTTAAGTTTAAATCAATCACTTCAAAAACACATTGGTGCTATCATCCTTCAACCACATTCCCCGGAATGATTTTTTTTGATTTTCTAGAAGGTTCTCTTCAAAATTAATGGAACACCTAGAAGATACTCAATATCCTCAATGAGAACTTCTCTAAAACTCCATTTATTTGATTTATTTGAATGATATTTTATTCAGGATAGAGAAAAATAGTGGGGGAAACGTACCTTTTATATCTATATTATAATTTTAGTTGTTAAAACACATTGAGGTTCTTTTAGATCTTGGATATTCTGAAAAAAACCATTTCATTATTTTGAGATAATTTGGATAACACTCACATTATAGAGTTGTTGGATGGATTCATAGGTTCATCACATTGGATACGAATTTTTAATTCCTTACATGATTCACATATTTATACTACCACATCATACCATTGTTTGGTCCTCAATTACATTTATATTGTTATGAGGAATCAACGTTATAAACAAATATTCCTATTTGAATGATTTTGGAAGATGGATAAAGAGTCTCATGATGTGATCCACTTCTATTGGCTGCCTTTTGATCCTAAAATAAGAAGAAATATCTACCTTAGGGTGTGCAAGTTGAATCTATGGAGTGATATCAAACATATTCAGTCTGATATTCAATGTCATGTGATTAAATGATATTTGAAAGTTTAATATTTTCATCCCCTTTGATTATTTTCTCTCCACTAACATATTTATATATGATTACATAGATTCAAATGTAATAATTAATGATACATTTTAGTTTAAAAACACCATGTAATGTCATATCATATAGGGAAACTCCAATAACATTTATTCTTATCATAAGGCCCATGCTAGGGGGTGCAAGAACTCTACCAATAGAATCACTAATTAAAATGGTAGATCATTATCCAATGATATTGGAATCATTGATATTATAAATATTTTTTTGTGAGGATTTTTATAGTGGGGATGAGGGTAAGTCATTTTTTATGACATTGCTACTTGAATCGAACTAGTGCTATAAAAGATGATGAATCACCGTCTCATAATTGATTTTTATAATGGTGATAATATGTTGGACCTCAATCATATATAATCATTAGAGGTCCTAAAACCATATGTTTTTAATTCTTCTCCCTTTACAAATTATTGGAATATTTTTTATATGGACACTTAAAATATCATGAAAGACCATTGAAATGAAAAATTTAATATTTTTTCACATAATATGATTGTTATTATAGTTATTGTGAAGTCTAAAAACCCCTATTTTTCATAACACTTTAATACGATAAGGTTATAAAATTTTACCTTCAATTTTCCATAAATAAATTTTAGACAATCATTTATGGCCATGAAAACCATCTAATACATAGAAAAATAAATCTTTTCACCTAATGGACTGAGATATAATAGGGTCATTGTTTTTTTGAGGATTTGTTTCACTCCATAATAAATACATCTGTTTCTAAAATATGTTTCATGGATTTTAATATGGAAATGATTATGGTTTATGATAGTGTTTAATTGTATATTCTCGAGTTTCATTTGATTAAAATGTGTTTCTACCCTAAATGTATTGAAGTATTCATGTAAAACCTCTCCATTGACTCTTCATTAATAAAATTCAATGTTTTATTATCCCAAATCATTTCTCATACTATGTTTCTTCAGTAGGGTGAACCTCTCTCCCCATTCCTCTTTATTTTCCTGGATAATCATTTTTTCAAGTAAATATTTTTTGTAGATATGGATAATCTGGTTCATATGGTAATGTATTTGTGGTAGGGACCACATATTCGTCACATCTTCTTTACTGATTCTATATTAATATTTTAGATCTGACTTTATAGAATATGGTAAAATCTTCAAAACAATCAATTATAAAGAGAGGACTACTGTATAGTCAGTTAACATCTCTATGTCTATGATATCCTATTATTTTGTTGTTTCTTTGAGAAAGAAGTTCAATCCTCATATGGCACCTAGAAATCTAGTGATTGAAAATCACCAAATCTATATTTTGTTTCCCACTATATATGGGAATTCAAAAAAATGGGGTTTTTCTCATATCCTCAATAGTGTTTGAAAAAATACTAGGTGTGGTCTAATAAAAAGATTTTTTAATAGGGTAAGTATATCCTTGTCAATGTTGTGGCTCAGTCTATCCTTACCCGTGTTATTTACCTTTTCAATTTACATAGTTTTTAATTAAAAATTTGAATTCATTAGTGGTAAATATATATTATAATATAATAATTTTAGAAATAATAACCACCGAATGGAGTGACCCAATATTTAACTCCCATAATCATGTGGGTGTATGGGGTTTCAAGATATGATCCATTTCAATGATTTGATTATTTTTTCTTATGGGTTTGTGGATTCTAGGTCACCATACCTACATTTATTCACTAGTCTATGAAAAAACTTATTTTCCATTGTAAAATATCTTCTTGTAGAACAAGTTCCCAGGACCATACATTTTTTGTATGGTTTTTGTAGGTATCGCAATCATCTCAATAAATAACTTTACAAGAGGATAGGTAATGGATTCTGTGTTGATATATAAAAACACCCATGGATGATGCATAATGGTATCCTGTTAACAACTTCACTGAATATAGATGGTATGGAAATTTTAAAGGTGTTTTCATTGGTTAGTGAGTATAACAATGGAAATTATACTAAAAATATTAATGAATTATTTAACAAAATAGATAGAAATATTATGATGTGTATTCCATGTGAAAAGTATTCATTATATGACAATGTTTTCTAGAATAAATGTTCCTCAGGATCTTACTTTCAGAAATCTAGGTACACATTTTTGCGGTAAAATTTGGATTCGTATTCAGTGGGAACATGAAATTCCTATGGAAACACTCAATCCCTCCCATGGCATTATATTTCTGGTGGAAATAATCCCTAGGCATTCCCTCTGCATAGATTCATGACATTTTTCACCATGCTTATAATAATTAATTATTCCCTCTACTCATGTATATATCATAATACAAATTTTATGCAATGTTTGAGAACTCCAATGCCATGGATGTCAAGCATTCATGGAATACAATGGATGATTCACTTATAGACATTATACATGAAGTTTTTATGAATATGGAGAAAAATTCATCGACCTTACAATTGAATTTAGTGAATATCAAATGTATCTTGTCTATGATGATTTGGGCATATAGAATAGATTACATCATTAGTCATATAACAAGACCTAGCATCTTTCGGGTCAATTTGTTCATATATTATCTTACAACATGGAGCTAAAATGATGCCCAATTCAAAAGCACTAGCACACATACTGGTTTAAATACCTAGAAACCTCCCCTGAAAGGTTTATTGATGATTTTTGTGGATGCATTGGTTGCTACTGGATCATTTTTGGGTATCAGTGTTTTCATCCAGCACACCCTTGGTACAATCATCATGGAATAAAAAAATGCTTTTTGTGACGTGGTATTCATAGGTGGATCAAATACGAGGTGATTATTTATGAATATGAGTTGGCTGTTTTCTATGGATAGTGTGATTATAGCATATTGTCAGAATGTCTTACCATCCAAAGTTCCATTTCATCCCCATTCAACTACAATAAATAGTTTGGTCTAGTTGGTTGATGGATTGGCTCTTTATAAACCCACATCTAATTATACACATTCAATTTAATTTAGAGATATATAAATATGGGTTAACACATCTTAGAGACCCATCGTCTCTCAGGTGTGTCATAGAATTAAATAATCAAATCGTTAAATTAGACAAGACTGTATATTTTCAAAAAAAGATAAAAATTAATCAATAAGAAACCAAATCCAAAGACAAAAAAAATTCATTAGTAAGAAAATCCAAATTACTAGCCTCTTCATGTAATCTAAAATAAAAAAATGAATTGTATTATAATTATCATCAACAAATATTACATATTAAGGAAATAGGGTATGATCATGGGGATATAATATAACATATTGATTATGGTGATGTGGAATTGGGAGGGGGAGATTCACTGAAATTGAATTATGATCATTATATTCATCATCAATGTTAAGTTTATCTTTTTATCCATATCCAATATCCTATATTTCTAACACTCCTGGAATGTTTTTAGGATTAAAAATAATCCAAAACACATTAGAATACATTTTTACTTCATTTCATTTAATTACATAATCTCATAATTTTGTATCAACATGATTATAAGAATCAGATTGAGATTTTAAATCTAAATCGATGAATAGGGATTACAATAATATTTCCATATGATTCCATGTGACAAAACTAGAAAAACTCCCTTGAATTTAATGGAGAAGGGTACTTCTCATTGCATCCCATAGGTTATAAAAAATTGTTGTTTACATCTCTATACATAATGACCAAGATTCAATATCAATCTATAAAATTGGTTTTGAAATAAGTTTATAGGATACATTATGTTCTCAATCATTGGGAAGATTAGGTTATGGGTGGTTAGAATTAGAAATTTCATAATCCTCAATGTCTATTAGTTTCATTGATGTTTTTATTCTTCCCTTTCCATTCATTTGAGTAGAAATAACATGATAATCATTTTCTAAAATTGTAATTTTATTAAATGAAATGTGGGTTTTTCTTCAATGGGGATGGTCATCAATTTGTTGTGATGTATGAATGGTATTTATCAAGTCAAATAATGTTGAAGTGAACCCCCTAGGCCATGATGATGTGTGTGGGTCTACCAATGACCTAGTTTGAGAATGTTTTGATTCATAACTGTTTGTATTCCATTGTCTAGAAGAACGACCTCCCTCATCAGCTTATAGAGATGCACATTTAATTATGTAATTGTAATCATAGGAAAAAACCAAAAAAATAATTCATGATAGTTTAAGGATTCAAAGGCTTGTTTTGTAGTATGGGGTTTTAGGGATTTGTTATGAAACCACTATATCCATGAATGTGGTTCCATGGAACTGTTGCAAACGGAAGGGAGTGTTCAATCAGTATGGAAGGCGTATAGTTTGTGAGTAGGGTTTTAAAAACTACAAATGTAGGCCCAATTGAGTAATGAACTGCAAAAATTGAAGACTTTCCCCATAATTATAATGTCATTCAAAAATCATTCAAATTTATAGTTTATTGGATTTATTTGATTTCTCAATGTTCACTTAATTTATTTTCAACATATTTGTCCATGGGGATAAAGGTTAAAATTAATAATATGTTTATTTTTAGTTCATTGATATGTAGATTCGTTTATTTCAGGAGTACTGTGAAAAGATACATTCTAATCAAATTAAATCCAATGTAATGTTATGAAAGTTAAATAAATTATTAATGAAAAATATTCATTTTCAATTATTAATTTTGGAAACTATTTGATTTTATTTGATACATTAATGTTAAATAACGAGATTAAAACATATGCTATTATATAATACAATTATTCTATAAAATCACTAAAAATGAAAAATAGTATTATTTGCATTTAAATAATGACAATGGTGGTGACATTGGTGACAATTGTTTTAATAAAATAGTTCTATAATTATTTTTTTAAAAACATTTTCTATTTATATGTATTGGAATCCATTTTAAGTTATTCCTAATGAGAAAGGGATAATAAATGTAATATAAGTTATATGAAATTTAATCAGAAAATATGTCGATTTGGATTCTCCAGATCCAATTTAATAGAGATTTGCAATCAGGGTGAGTTCCCAGATCATTATCAATTGACCACTCATAAAAAGTAGTTTTTTGAAGGCCAAGGATTCTATTCAATGTGTATCAATGAATATGAGGTGCTCCAATTTTCTTTCACTTTTTGTTTAATTCTATATTACATAGAGATAACTGTGTGAGTAAAAGTGCGAACTCGGACAGGAAAATAATTATCTAGTATAAATCTCATTTCTATGTAAAAATATCAGGTGTTATTTTCATATAAAAGGGGTTGAAATGATATGATTGTGGAATGTTAGAGAATGATAATGTCAGAAAACTACTTCTTCTATATGGATAATGGGTGGAAAATTTCCTGAACTTCTATCATCAACATGAACGATAGAGAATGGCCCCTGAGTCCCGTCTCTAGTGGGCCCCGAGGTGGAGACTAACAGAAAGGGTATGTATATATTCTCACCAAATTATAGGAATTACTCTTTTTAATGAATATAAGATTAGAAGATAATGTGTTCTATCCAAATACATCACTAATAACTATATAAAATGTAAAACCAATATCCCTACCATATGATTTTATTAAATAAAACTACTATAAGTACAATAAAACTCCAAACTGAGTACCAAAAACGTGGCTATTCAATGACATGGAAACTATCAAAATTTTCAAACTCATAAATTACATCATGGTCCATGTAATCCAATTGGAATCCTAAAAATAATTTTATATACATAGGGTGACCATACAAGTATAATCAGTAGAAAATCAAATGTCTCTCATGTACAGGTGGGATTGGCATACTAATACCCTTATTAGAAATTATAAGAAACAAAAAACCCCTAACATGGAATATAACACATCCCACACTCCCCAGATCATGGTCATGAAGTAATTAAAGTCATATAAAGAAATATAGTAATAACATAAAAATTTTGCGTACCCCACATCACTTCCCACTAGTTATCTTCTCATACCATAACTAAAAACATCCTGGCACGACCACACTCTTCCACAATCCCCACATCACAACCTCCCCATACACTATATGCCCTAAAATCTAGTACCGCAAACAGGGCATAAAAATCTCACCACATCCCGCCCATACAAACCTAGGCCACAACCCATGACCGCATCCCATAGACACCATGGAAATCACAACACATATCATCCCAAGGATACCTGTGAAAGCACACCACACCCACAGAAACATGGGCCACACAACTACACCACAACCTACCTGAAGAATTTTTGTCTAGTAATGACTAAATGTGATATTAAAGAACTGCCAATAATCATCCATTCATCCTCCCACTTGGGTGTTGGGAAAAGACACCATCCCGCATGACAATAGTGTTGTTCAGCAAATAGTTCTCAACTAGGGTTGGGTGAAAAACTAACTCAAAATAATATATATATATATATATATGTAAAAAACACTCATTCCAACATATGGGTTCTCAAAAAACTATTATCCCACAATACCACACTTCATTTTATCATTAAATGTGTGTATTTACACTGGAAAAAATTTATTCAGATGTTGATAAAAGTAAGTCAGCTAATGATTCTCTTTTACTTAACACCCATTCAATTTCAATAGTAATAAGTGTTTAAATTAGTTAATAAATCACTTACCAGGGAACTAATAAACGCAATACTCAATGAAATAATTTTCAGAAGGTGATGGTCACAAAAATATCACAAAACAAGAAACATAGAAAATTTCATATGGTTGGAGGAAAACTAGAATATTAAGAACCACAGTAATGAAACCATGTCATATTTCCACTCACGTTAACAACATGACGTCCACTTCCATCATCATTCTTAAATGTCATTGCACTCAATCCATCCTCCCACTTGGATAAACTAAAACTCACAGTTGTAGCCAACATCACCTCACATCACAACCATCCTTTGCAGCATCGATGAACAAACCTACCACACCCAACACATTACTCAACATGAAAATAACTCAACATGATTGTATTTATACTACACAATTCCACACATAAATTCCACAATCAAGGAATATCCCAAACTAAGATTCTATTACCCCCCAAACAAGCCCCACACAAAGTCGTTCTCTCAACAGTCACACCACATAGCCTGTACAAGGTGAAAGAAAAAATAGATCCTTGAAAAGAACACAAATACACCAAACATGAAAGGTGTATTCAGGTTTAGACAATAAACATTCTTTAATTGAAATTTTAGAATTCAGGGGATCTCATTGAAAATGTTTGATCCTCTTGGGTCATTTATTTAACAAGGTATAAGTGGGTAATCAGTTTAATATATACTATCATTAAACAGAGGATCAAAAACATATATTCATAAGTTATCATGGGTGAACAATAAAATACCACAAACAACAATAATTTTCTTAAGAATTATTTCACATAAAATTAAATATATAAATAAAATGACTTATAAAACAATACAACCATCATCATCGTATTCCAAGACCCTAATTTTTACTAATGTTACAAGTTTGTCTATCTTTATAATAGTTCGAGTATCTTTGTTAAATTGGATTCAACTATATTCACAAGGTGGAATCATTAAACCCACCCTAAATTATGCATGAATAAATGATAGATGAATGGATCCATACATCAATAGATAGAAAATATGTAATTCTTCATTCACAAAAAACAGGGGGTTTATATGAAGTAGGAAAATTCTTACAAGGAAACGTGATCCAAAGGCCTCAACACAACACACGATCACTCAGGGAAAAAGTTTGTTGGTTCATCTGGTATCAAGGTTAAAGGGATCCATTCAAGGAAGAGAGGGCCTCATCTTTAGAAATTCTATATCATATATTGAATGACAAGTAGAACTTAATGGGAAATTAATGTTGGATCATGATCAAGACAACACACATTGACTGTTTAAATGTATCGAGATGATTAGGAATTTTATGATATATTTTATATCCTTTTAAACAGCTTAAATCAAATTAAATATAGTTTTAATAACATTTTACATCAAAAAACATTAAAGGGGGGAATCTAGAAAAACTAGGAAAAATGAGAATTCTGAAAAACTATTAGAAATGACTCATTATTGGGTGAGTCCCAATTCAGTGACCTTCCATTCAGTGAGTCTCCATTCTGTGATTCACTATTCTATTAGTCACTATTTGGTGACCTACAGTTTAGTGGAATACCTTTCAATGAGTCACTGTTTGGTGACCTGTCATTTAGTGAGTCACCATTCGGTGACCTTCTGTTTAGTTCGTCATCATTCGATGATCTATAGTTGGAAGTCTCACTGTTAGATGTCCCACTCGTAAGATGTACAATTAACGTGCTACCATCGCAACCTAATATTAGAAATTCATCGGTGCGACCCACCATTGCGAATCACTTGTCCTGACTCATAGTTTGTGAACTTCGATTAGTGATTCATCAATGTGACCCACCATTTCATGTCACCGGTCCTCACTCACCGCCAGCGGCCTACCATTCCTGACTCACCTTTGGAAAACTGAAAAAGTAGACAAATCCTGAAAATAGATTCTATGATGTCTTAGAACAACTCAAAAACTATATTTTTCACAATGAAATAGACCAGAGAGTATCATTCCATTACATCAAATAACTCAGACACTATTATAACCCTTGAGAATTCAAAACCAAATCCATAAGGAAGAAGGTTCTGAACAACCACCCTATAAGGTACCTCACATAGATCATTCTATATTTGAAACAATGCTGCTATTTGGACACCCCAATGTCCAATAATAAACCATTATATGTTGTTTAAAAAATATAGTAAAACATCAACATCCAAGAACACCACATTGACACATCTACTGTCCCAACCAACCATAATGCACACCACCCATGTTCCAAAAGCCACACTATCTGAAAATGTGAATCAAGGAGTTAGTTCATCCTTTTCATGATACTATCCACTCTAGGTGAAACTGACTCGCCCGCACAGGTTTAATCAAATTTCAATAAATGTGTCTCAATTAGGAATCAGTTCCTACCACCTTCATGGATGAAGAATTTATTACACATTATAGAAAAATGAACCAAATCATTTCACACAAAACATGGTTCAACCATTACATAAAAAATAAAAACACATAAAAAAATAACTCAAAACAGACTTCATGTACTTGGAAAAAAAATTTGTCTCCATTTCCCAGGTACACTCTTCTATGACACTATGCCTCCACGAAACACAGATCGTGGGAATGGTCTGACTATGAATAACATTCTCCTAGCGGTTTATTGATATCTTCATGAACCTCCCTGAATGTTGTGTCATCCACAATATCCATCACCTATAATTCAATGACATGGGAGTCATTGTGAAGATACTAGTAGGGGTGGGAGGTGTATATGAAATTATAGACCCTTTCTAGCTTTGGTGGAAATGACAGTTAGTATACCACTCCACAAACTCATCCCAACACCGTTCAAAGGCCTAATGAACATAGGGGAAATATTTATCCCTTTACCAAACCTCTGATTCCCACATCATGGGGAAACCATTAACAACACATGGTCTCCATCCGGGAACTCCATGGGCCTCATCCTGTTATCAGAATATGACTTTTTATGGTAATGTTCTACCTTAATCCTCTCAAAAACTAACTTTCCCTTTTCCATTGTGCTCTTTTCTACCTCAGGACTAAGAGAAGATGTCTCCCCATACTCGGCTTAGAACAATGGTGAATGAGATAGTTTTTTAATATAATGCCTCGAAAAGAGACATGCTAATGGAAGAGTGGTATCTATTACTGTAAGATAACTCTACCAAGGGAATGATTTCTCCCAAGATCCACCAAAATACAATAATTATGCTCACAACATGTCCTCCAGCATATATATGGTTCACTCTATATTCCCATATATTTGAGGATAGAAAGTAGTTATCAGGTGTAAGAGAGAAAAAAAAATATTATTTCAGTCCCCTCCATACTAGTAAGGTAAACCGCACATCCTGATATGATATTATGGATCATATAACATCGTGAAGTTGCTCCACCTCAGCCATATAACAATTATTAAAGTCATCCACTGTACCTTACTCCATGATTGATTTAATGTGGTATGATTTCGTTATCTAGTACACTACTACCCATATAGAATCAACGCGTACCGAATCTATGGGTAACCCTAAGATTAAATCCATTGATATTTCATCCCACATTCATTTATATACATCTGTGGGATGCAAAATAACACTGGGAATATGGTTCTCAACCCTCACATGCTAGAACACTAAGCACATTGCCAAAACCATTCCACTGCCTGCTTCATCCCGGGCCACCAACAGTATTCCCTCAAGCCACGATACATATTGGAAGCTCATGGGTGTACCTCTAAGGGTGAGTTGTGAAACTCATCGAGGAATCCCTCATGTATCTCAACTAGTCCAAACAGCCTCCCTCCAAATATCATTTGATTCTGACCATCCTGCAATCATCCCTCTGTAGTGTCACCTTTGTCAATAAGATCATGCATCACCTATTCCTTTGAATCTCTCCACTATGACTCTTGCACCGATAGAATCATAGGAGACTCCATTGTCATATGAAATAGACACCCTCTACATCTATCAAATCTTTAATCTATGTGAATGGTGGCAAACTCACCTATTACCTTATATGTGTCTTTAAATCCCTGAACTGCCTCCCTCAGTGAATTCCTGACCAAGAAATCTTCCATGATGTTCCCCTTTCATATGGATTAAGAGATCATCATGTACTAATCATAGATAAACTCAACCCACCTCCACTATCGCAAGTTCAAATCTCACTAGTAAAAGATATAAGTCATGTGCATGTTATATATGAATACAACAAAGCACTCCCCAATGAGTTAATTCAACCAAAACATCAGTGAAAACGTGATTGATGTTAGCTCAAGATCATGGTTGGCCTAGTTACATTTGTAGAGATGTATCCACCAAGACTGATAAGATATCACTCCCCACTATTGCATCAATACACATACCAAACCAATATTGGAAGTATAAAAACACCTCAAACATCAACCCGTCCTATGGAAACCGAAACACTAGAGAACTATCCAAACTCCCCTTAAGATAGATATATTATTCATGACACTAGTCACTCTAGAAAAAATCCTTATATTTTCTATTCAAAAATGTAAATGGTGATTATATTGGGACAAATAAGGTACATATCTTCGGTAATAGCCTACCAGAACATGAAAACTGTGAACTTCTATAACATTCTTTGGTGATACCCAATAAGAAACCACCTTGAATGTTGATGGGTACACTTTTATTCCCTACTAAGACCCCACTTGGTTAAGGAAGTGAGTATATCATGTTAATAAATTACACATGGAAAACGTCCTATACTGCCAGTGGTGATGAAGAACCTCCAGGATAGTCCTAAGGTACTGGGAATTCTCGGACACTAGCTTCGTGTAGATAAAGATGTCATCGATGAAAATTATGATGAACCAGTAATGGGAAACATGAAAAACATAGGTCATGATCCCCATGAACATGGGAAGTGCATTCGTAACACTGAATGACATAACCAAAAACTCGATGTACAAATAACTACACCAGAAAGAAAACAAAAGGAAGTCACCAAAAACTGGTGATACCCAGAACATAGGACGATTATAGGTAACCAAAATTATCCCCTTGTCTAGATGAAAATATTTTCTACCCTCAGGACTGGGTAATGGTTCTTGACCACAACTTGATTCATCCTATGTTAGTTTATGAACAACCTCATAACACAGTGTTCCTTCTTCAAAAAAAATACATGAGCACCCTAGGGTTACACACTGGGCATGATAAATCCCATTTTCATCAATTCATAAATCAGAATCTTCATTTCCCATAACTCATAAGGTGTCATCTAATGGTGATCCATTAAAATCAGACCATCATAGGTCTATAAGTCTATCCCGAACTCAATGTCATATCATGTGGTAGAGTCACAAACTCTTTAGGGAAAATATCAAATAACTCACCAAAAACCAATGGAAACTCCAACATAAAATAATCAACTGATCCCAATGACATCTCGACCATCAATGAAATAATAGGTTCTACACACGGACTACCCACCTACAAACTGCACTCTCCAACAAAAGACACACGCTAGCCATCCATGTCTGAAAAAAACACTCTTCCTGAAGAAAATGATAATATAATGGATAGAATTCAACCAGAATATGGTTATAATAACATCATATGGATGAAACTATAACAACAATAGATCCCCACACAACAGGTGTGTCCCAAGAATCATTCTACATCCATATAATTCATCGAATGTGATGGTCTAACCTCCGACTGGCATACTAGACAAAAAAGTCACATAAACCCTCTCCATGTACATTCCCATTGCATGGGGTATAGAGGGTTGATCTAAGAATAAGATGATTTAGAATTTGGTCCCTCATGATTACCGTAATGATTGCCTATACATACTCTGTATTGCCTTGGTAGATTAAGAGCCTACTGTCCCTATTGTTGAAATGTAATGGCTTGAAAATTCTATAGAGGTAGGGGGTGAACCAACCCACCACCACCATACTAAGCTCTAATGGACACTGAGCGTTAATTATGATGATATTCATAGGGTACACTACAGAAACATCTTGACCCCATGTTCACTAGATATGAAAGCAGACCAGAAGACTGAAGATGAAACTACTAAGGTCGACTCTACACTGGGCTAACCCACAGTGTCCGTAGTTCTGGAGACCTTCTACTAGTAGACTTTACCTTATAAAAACCCTATTGGATCCCATCTCTCAGTAGACCACCTCACGAGTGCTTCCACTCAACTTCCTGCACCTTCTTATGGACCCCAAATTATGTCTTCATGGTTGAGGGAGTAACCATGTACTGAAGAGAATGATGAAATGCCTCCTATATGCAATTCGAATGAGACTCCTCATTTTGAAAGTGATCTGGGAATAATAAGGAGAAGCTTGAAATTAATCCCCATCTCCCATACCTACATAGTCCCCTACTGGAGGGAGAGTATCTATTGCCTCTTCTCTACCTTAATGGATGAAGAGAGTAATTCTTTCCAGGACTCCTTCTCACAATCGACCCACAAAATGTAAGTCTCCTTCCACTCCCACTAGTATAATGTCCACCACTAACATGAAACTACCCACATCTAAATCACTTCCATGAGAACTCAATTCTATTTAGGAGCCTTGATCAAACTAAATGAGATCACAAGCTCTTTAATACAACTCTATATCTCCATTTTATAAACCTTTCTCTCATGATTTCCTGGAGTTTGCCACTGGAAGGCACATAGCGAATTCTAGCACTGATAATCCTCATCTGCTTGATCGACCCTCTATCGGTCAACCGAGCCAGGATGTTGAGCCTCTAATGCCTGCAACACACACGGGTGACGACTATTCTCTATTTCTAAAAATGTTAATCAAGTAAATCATAATCCTCAGCACTATGAAATTTTGTTTAAGATCCATTTAAAAACATTTAACTCATCAATTATTTCATATTTCCCAAAAAACCTATTTCAAATAGAAACAAAATTCATTATGATATGTGTGCACTTCCTAGGGTCTCTTCCCTATAATTAGTGTTGCCTCAATTGGACATTGAGTAGGATTAGATTTCTTGCATCAGATCACGTGGGGCCCTATAATCCAAGGTCCAAGATAGACTACCCTAGTATATGTAACACACCAAGATCATCAATCATGGTTTCCTTACTAACCCATGCAATTGACACTATGTCTAACTCCAATATTTATCCTATCACTCATCCATCAGCTCTGATACCATTATATCATGATCTTACTTATTCAAGATAGATAAGGGGAGGAAAAATTCCATGACCTTCCATATTCAAGATGAAAGAGAGATGATGACCCCTGAATCCTACCTTTAGTAGGCCCCACTGTAGCGACTAGAAGCAAGGGTAGGTATATATTTTCACAAAATGGGAGGAATTGCGCTTTTTAATGAAGATATGATCAGGATATAAGATGGTCTATATCAAAACAACCAAATGAACTATATATATGTAAAACCAAAATCCATCCCACATTTATGTTTCAAATAAAACTAATTCAAAATAAATTAAACTCCAATGTATGTACCAAAAAAAGGATAAGATGCAACATGAGAATTTTCCTATCATTTGATATAGTAAGGTCTATAAGGGTCAATGTCATCCCCCAAGAATATTCAAAAGGGTTATATATATATATGGTGATAATACAAGTATACTCAGTAAAAAATCCAATTGCATTCACGTACAAGGGGGAGAAGCACACTAATGACCATGTGAGAAAACAATAGAAACCAACATCACCTAATAAGCAGTACTATCCATCCCAAAATTACAAAGTAATTCCCACCAAATAGTGAAATTAATATAATTTAATATATTAAGAACATCGATGATTTGGTACACCACACCACTTACCCCTAGTTATATTCTCATACCAAATGAAAATAACTTTCTGGCACTCCCAAACTCTTCCACAAGCCCAACATCACAACCTTCTTGTACACACATGGGCCTTAGAGTTAGTCCTGCAACTTGGGAATAAGAATCTATCCATGTACCACCGACACATTATTGGACGACAAACCACAACATCATTTAAATGACACATGGGAATCCACAACACATATTAACTCAAAGACACATGGGAAAGATCACCTTGTTGTAAACACTTGTGCCTCAAAGCCGCACCAAAACCTTCCCAAAGATTCTTAGACTACCAATGAAATGAAGAGGGAGAAGGGAAGTTCTAATAACTTACCATTCATCCTCACTACATGGAATTGGGAAAATACAGCCTCCCCCATGACAATGGGGTTGTATGGAACATAGTTCTCAACTAGAGTGTGGTGATTCTAGATATCAAATTAAAATAAAAGTGTATATATATAGGTAAAAAACACTCAACCCAACCTATGGGTTCTCAAACAACTACCATCCCACAATACCTTAACAGTTGAAACCACTAAATGTATGTATTTTCACAAAAAATAGTCACTTCAGATGTTAATAAAAGGAATCCATCTCAAGAGGCTCCTTTACCTAACAACAATTCAATTTCAATGTTAAGAAGCATTTATTTTAGTTATTCCATCCCTACCCAAGAGATCACTAAATGTAGTACACCATGAAATAATTTTTAGATAGTTAAGAGCCACATGAAAATTGTGGAATAATCCATAATGAAAAATTCATACAGAGGGAGGAGAACTAGATGAATAAGAACTATTATAATAAACCCATTTCATTATTCCATAACCTTTAACACACATACCAACCATTATCATCATCATTCTTCAAAGTCATTTTGTGCAATACATCCTCTCGTCAAGACAAACCCCAACTCATAGTCATATCCAGTAGAACCTCACATCACATCTTTCCTCAGAAGCCATACTGCACAAACATAGCACACCCACCACATCCAAAATCATGAAAAAAACACAACCTGGATGCAGTCCCACTACACAACACCAATCACCAATTACACAATCAAACAATCTCAAAACCTGAGATTCATTTACACCACTAAACCATCCACACACACAATCATGCTACCAAACGTATCACCATGAAACCCATTCAAGTCACAAGATATAATAGATCCACACATAGTACATAGCCACACCAAATAAGCATAGTGTATTTAGATTTATCAAACACTCGTTCTTTAATTCCACATTGGGAATTCACGGGGAATCACAGAACATGTTCGATCCAAATGAATCATTTTATGTAACCAATTATACAAGGTTAATCATTTTTATATATATCACCATTCAATATAATATCAAAAACATGTATTCAAAATTCATCACGGGTGAGGAAACAAGGATGACTCATGGTGATTATTTTCAGAAGTCTTAAAACTAATAAAATTCACAATATCAATTAAATAACACATAAAACAATACAACCATAATCATCATTTTACCAGCCCTACATTTATTACTAATGTAACAAGTATAATTATCTTTGTAATAGTTTTATTGTCTTCATGATATTGGATTCAACTGTATTCAAAATGAAAAAATATTCATGGAATTGGCATCTAAAGAAAATGTGATTTCATTGTTTAAAAGTATCAGAAGTATTAGGAATGTAAAGATATATTTTATATCCTATGAAACCACTTCAAAACACATTAATATGGTTTTAAATTTAACAATTTTTAAATAAAATTTAAAAGAGGATAATATGAAAAAACTAGGAGAAACTAGAATTTTGAAAAAATCTCAAAAATGACTCATTGTTGGGTGAGTCACCATTGCCTTGTCAACCATTTTGTGAATCACCTTTCAATGAGTCACCGTTCGGTGAACCAACATTTGATGACCTACTATTCACTGAGTCACTTTTTGATGACTCACCATTCAGTGACTATCCATTCAGTGAGTCACCGTTCAGTGTGCTACAACTGGATGACTCACTATTAGACGAATCACTAGTAAAATAAACCATTTATTAGCTACTCTCTCAACCTACCATTACAAAAACAAAAGTGAGACACACAATTTTCGAGTAACTAGTTCTAAATAACCATCAATTACCTACCATTAGAGACTCTTTGGTGCTCCCCATTATTGCGAGTCACTAGACCTAATAAACCGTCATCGACCTAACATTTCTATCTCACTGTTGGAAAATTGAACGACATGAAAAATCCTTAAATAAGCTGTGGTGACTTCCTCAAACACCTCAAACACAAAATTTTCACAATGGAAAGAACAAATGATGTCTAGTCCATTATAGATAAAGCGGTTTTCATGACATTTGATTAGAGAAAATGGAATTTTGTATTTTGTGGACCACATAGGATATCTCTCACGTAATTACATGATGGTATCATCTTCATTCACATATGTGACTGATATGTGTTGAAAAAAAAATACCTCAAAGTATCATTGAATCATTTTTTACATGATTATGATTATTGACAATGTGAGCCTCCATGTTGTGTGTGTTGTCAAAGCATACCATGATGATAAATTTGTTGACAAAGTGTCCCAACATTCTTAGTGGTCGAGTTCAGGAGATGTTTTTGAGAATCCATGATTGACAATAAGAACCTAGAAAATATGGAAATGGAAGGAGGGGCCCACAAGATTGGGTTTAGGGGCACAAGGTGATAAGGGAGACAGATACTAGGGTTGTTGGACTTGTGTGTTGGGAGGAGACTTGGGTGTGGCATTTAGGGAACCCAAATTGATAATAAATAGGGAGTTACTCCACATCATTTTACACAGATCTACACACATAGAGAAAATTTGAGATCCAATTGTGCATGTGGTTTGGGCGTGCAAGTGGTGGTGTGGGCGGGCAAGTATAAGTTTAATTAGATGTTTCTAGCAAGTTATTATTTTCACACCAGTATTGGTTTAGACGTAAAAGGGTTTGAGACTACCAAGTTCGGTGTTGGAGAAGGGAGTGTCGTCCAAGTGGTTTGGTGACACTTGTGTGCCAACATTGAAGAAGCACACCAGTTGATAGTTGCATGCCAATATTGGTTTGGGTGTAAAAGCGTGTGAGTCACCCTTGTTTTTGGTTGACGAAGGGAGTTTCACAGAAGTGGTTTGGTGAAACCTACACACCAGGATTGGAGCAGAGTATGAGTCATTCTAGGGCTGCATGAATGTTGGATGATTTCCCAATACATCTGTTGCAAAGTGGAAATCATCTAGGGATGAAAATTAGACTTCAAGAGAACATCTACATACATTGAAGGATTAATTAATTTGTGATAATGAAGGGACATACAAGTCCTTAAAATGATATTGGATTCCTTCTAGATGTGTGAGAAATGGAAGTGGAAGAAGGTGATCTTCTCCCCCAGTAGTGATCTAGAGAAAGAGAGACAAAGATAGTGATCCTTGAGAAATTAGTGAGATGACCCTAAAATTTATAAAGGCAGTGAGCCTGGGCATAGAAGTGATCTAGAACGAATATTCTAAATTGGTAGTGAGATTTAGTGGATTTCGTACAATGGCACATCGCCATTGTATGCTCCTTTGACGTAGCCCAATGAGGTTGAACCATGTAAAAATCTATGTGTATTCATGTTTTCTTCATTGCATTGCATTTAAAGCATAATCCTCAAATAATTTCTAAAATAATTAATCATCATAAACACACAAGTGCAAAAATATTGTCCCTCTTAATAAATAAGTCAAGATCCAGTGGGGTAGGAATAATTTTAAACGAATAATTGTACCCTGATTAACCACCCTCTCTGGGAATCTAAGCCAATTTTGGTCTGAAAATTATGGTTCTATTGTCTCATGGAAGATAGATTTGAAAATAAAAATGATTCCTAGGATCGCACAATAATTCTCTCAACCGATATATGAAGTTATCAATCTCTTTCCTCTGAAACTAGCACAT
Organism: Viscum album; assembly: GCA_963277665.1. NCBI lineage: Eukaryota > Viridiplantae > Streptophyta > Magnoliopsida > Santalales > Viscaceae > Viscum > Viscum album. The sequence continues at coordinate 287,682,847 of OY728134.1, forward strand.
ATGAAAATTTTTCATATAAAAAAAATAAAAAAAATATCACAAAATAAGTATTCATCCAAAAAAATTCACATTATACCATTCAACATGCGATGGTTTTCAGGTGAAGGTTGAGAAACCTTTAAAAAAGAAATATCCTTATAAAATGGTAAAAGAAGATGCCTAGTTATTAGTTTCCTTCTTCAAAGGGATGTTAATATAAATTTCCTAATAACTAGGTTCCTTCATAAAATGAATTTTTAAATAAAGAACCTTATAATTAGTCACCTTATTCCACCAGATTTTAAAGGATGGTGTCTACTAAGAAATCCACTTTTTCAAATGGTTTTGTCCCAACCTAACTATTTTTTTATGTTTTTTTTATTTTTCTGTTCTATGTATAGAAACAAAACAAAAAATTATAATTTATTTAATTATTTTTAATTAATATGATGGATAATATAATTAATAATAATAATATAATTATTTATAACTTGTAATTGTGAATATAAATAAATATATTAATAAATTAATAATATATCTAATCCGATCGTTAAAAATAATTAGTAATAATTAATATTACAATCAATATTAATTATTTGATTTTTAGTTTACTTATTAATAATAATAATAATTTATTTTTATTAATTATTACTAAATAATAATATTTTGTTTCATCTAAATTAATTTCATTTTATTATATTTGGGACTTATAATAGTATTACTAATAATTATAATGATCGTGTAAGCAATATTATAATAATTAAATTGTTAATAATAACTATATTATTAACAAATATTGTTTCAATATTAAAAGTTTAATTAATATTTATTTTAAATTATATTATTAACTAAATTATTAGTTACGTTAATAATAGTAATATTAACATCAATGTTATTAATTATATTTGTTATTATTTTAAATATGATAAAATATAATTATTATTTATTAAAAATGTATTTCATACTATTTGACAATAATAAAATAATTAATAATCATTATTCATTTTTATTTTTATTTTTTTTATTTCCCTTTTAATTTAAATTTAATTATTTTTTCACAATGAATGTTTGAAATTTTTTTTTGATTTCAGTTGGACGATATATTATGTGCATTAATTTTTTGAAATTTAAATGATACGTTTCAAATCAATAAATATTGTATAGTGAAAATTATTTATTGTGTTTTAAATTTATTAATATATTTTTTTTCTAATATTTATTATTTTTTTAATCTATCTTTTGGGTTTCCTTTAGATTTATCTTATATTTTATATTTTTTAGGCATCAAGAGTCTCCTAAATGAAACATAATAATGAATCTAGATGGAGATTTTTAAAGCGTAAAAAATATAATCTCTAATGAAATATAAAATATATAATTATCATATATGAAATAGATGAAAATAAAAATATTTTTGTAAAAACATTTTATGAAAAATATTTTCAATGGCACAAAATATTTTTTTTTTCATAACATAATATATGTAGTCATTATTTATATTTACGCCTATTATTTTTTGTGTAAATTAAAAAATGTTGTTTTTTATTTTTTTTCCATTCATTCATTTAATTAATTATTATTTTCACATCTAATGTTTTAAATTTTATATAGATTTTATTTATACTATAATTTATACAAATATGTTTTTTGATTTTTAAATTTTATGTTATTAATCAATAATGTTTGTGACATGTAAAATTTTTTTGGTTTGTTGTATTAATTTATTTTTTTAATTTTCATATATTAAATATATATTAAATTTATTTTTTATTTTTCATTTTAATTGTTCTTGTAGTTTATATTTTATTGGCTTCCAAAGTCACCAACTTGAAAAACAATAATGTTTCAAGTAGGTGACTCTAAAATCCTATAACAAATAAACTATAAGAGATATCTAAATGAAATATAAAACATGGATTAAACACATAATAAATACAAGAAAAAAATCATAAAAATAGTTGATTAAAAATAATGTCATGGGAAAAAATATTATTTATTCAAAACAAAACATTTGGAGTTATAAATTATTTTTACAGCATACATTTTTTGAATAAATTATATTTTTTTATTTATTATTTTTTTCAAAAATATGTTTTATTTTCTATTAGTTTTCATTTTCATAATCACTATTTTATATTTCTTATAAATTTGAGTTGTACTATATTTAATGCGCGTAATTTTTGGATGTATAAATGTTATTATTTAATCAATAATATTTCTATGACGTGAATTATTCTTGGTTTGTTATATATATTTAATTTTATTATCATATATTATTTTCTATTTGTTTGATCCATGATTTATGTATCATTTAGAATGTAATTGTAATTTATATTTTATAGGATTAATGTTTCACCTACATGAAACATAATAATGATTTTATATATTACATTGATAGCCTATAAATTATAATGTATAGATATAATATCACTATAATTTTAAAAATGGATTCTAAACATAAAAAATAATTGAAAATAAAAATAATTAAATAATAATAATAACAATAGATTTCAAAAAAATCTGAAAAAATAATTTACATGTACAAGTAGAAATGTTTTGTTTTGAAAAATAGAACATTCTACGATGGAAATTATTTTGCATCAATTATTTTTATGAAATTATAATCATTTTCATTTTTTTATATTTTTAGTTGATGTTTAAAATTTATTTAGATTGTATTTATACATTATAATTTATAAGTTTCAATGTGTCATACTTGAAACAATATTTCATTTCAAGAATGTGACTTTATATTCCTATCAAATATATGTAATAATTGTAATCTAAATAGAATTTAATGACTACCGAAGGCGGTGTGAGTCTATGTATCCAGTGGTTCCATGTTATTGTCACCCACCAGTGCCACTCAGGGAAAGCTACCCTATAATTTCTGAATGAAATATGCGTCGAAGTTTTTCACATTGAAGATCTTAAAATTCAAAAATCAATCTACTATTGTTTTGTTGTGTTTTTTCACAGCCATCTGATATCATTTGGTCAGCTCGTCCTTTCTAGAACGCATTTATTAAGACCGTTATTTGCTATAAACTATGTATTTTATCAGTTCGAGACCTCCATGGAACCACACATAGTTGGTAACGATAAGCTTGACCATGTGGGAAATAATTATGATATTATTAAAAATTTATAATTCATTTATTTATCATTTAAAACAGCCATAATAGAAAAAAATTAAATATTAAACACATAAACATAGAGCAATTTTAATATATTATATGTAATATAATTATTTATTTATGGAATAATAATAAATAAAAATTATATTCAAAATATTACAAATTATAAATAATTATTAATTTGAAATTATTATATGCATGGAATTATTATTTAGTAATAATAATAATTTATGATAAAATGATATCATTTTTTTAACTATAAAAATATATAAATAATTTTTTAAAAAATAATCATTTTTCTATTTAATAAATAAATTTATATTTTTTTTATAATGATATTTCATAATATTATTTTTACTAACATAAGTAATAATTAAGTAATTAATATTTATTAGACTATTAATCCATACTATTTTTTTGATATAAAAAAATATATTTTTTATTACATTATTAATATTTACTATGAGAAATTATTAATAATCATATTTATATTATTAATTACATACAACATAAAATTATATATAAATAACCCCATAAAATAGAAACAAATTAATTCATTTAATAAAATAAAATGGTGTATGCCTTTTCAAAAAGAGCCTTGTTAACTATGTTTATTAAGAATGTTCCATATGAGTAGAAATCATAGATTTTCATTTGTAAAGAAGTCACTTCTACAAAAAACACCAACATTAATAATTTTATATAGAAAACATGTTTTAAACAGGTGCTTTCCCTTTAAATCATCACCCACTCACACTGAACGATTCTTTGGAAAAATGATTTACCGAAACATTATAGTGAGATTTTTCTTATTTTATTGAATGATGGAAAATATGTCACATTGAACAGGTCAATATGATAAAATGAATCAAATATAAGTAAATACACCATCAATGAGGAGAGATTGATCACACCCACATTTTCTGTCAAATCCATTAACACATGATGGAAATTTTAGCACGGTCGTAGATAGGATCAACAAGATCACGTGGAATATAGGGGACTGGAGAAAACATAGATCACATATCCATCATTAAGATGATTTTCTTTGATAAAAACCTAATATTTTTATTGATATAAGGTATCTTTTTCAGTCATAAAATTAATAAGTGTGCCCTCTTAGAATGTGTCATTGTAAAAATAAAATTTGGATGGCCCTTTCCATATACGCACTTTCATAAAATGAATCTTTAAGAAGACTCTATGTTGAAAGGAACCCTCCTGGTATATTTTTTTAGAATGAACATTCCAATAAAGGTAATTAATATAACAAAATTTAACGAACTTATATGAAAAACAAATAATAATTGTTCCATGTGATTGAGTGCCTTATGCTTGCTGTTAAAACACTACAAGAACCTAGATATCGTCCCTCAATTAGTGACCCCTTCCATCGACAACCCTCTAATGTTTTGATTTGTGAAACTCCTCCTGATATCAAATTTCATGTTTTATTCAATGCTCTTAAATCTATATTCCAATCCTGGTGAAGTGTAGATATGGTTTCCCAAAGGCATATTATGTTAACAGTAAGTTACGATCATTGATGTCAGAGTCTACTTCCCGACAAAGCATAGATCTGGATAATAAAACCATTTTTTGCAACATAGTTATTGACATTTATTGGGACAACCCCCTATCTCATGAACCTCTATGATGAAACCCTCCCTCGTGAAACCCTATGATATACCCCTCCCACGCAAGCCCCTCCCACTCATGCGATGAACCCCTTTCTCCTTTGTCAATCCCCTATCTAATAAACATGTATATTTATATATTAATTTAATATTTGGTGTATTTTATGGAATTTATATTTATTGTAACTATAATATTACATTTTTAAAAAATTATTTAATGTGTTATATTATTTAGTTGAAAATTCGAAAACAATTTATTATTTATATCCTATATGAATTATTGCATTAAATTGGATATGTATTATCTAAATCGTATAAAATACATTACTAAATTAATTGTTGATTTTTTAGTTAATCGATTTATTGGATTGTATCCTATATAAAATAATTTATTATTATAATTCATATATATGTTATGTAATTGTGTAGTATATATTATGTCTTAGTTAATAATAAATATTTTAATTTACATATTATTTCATTAGAATAAAAATATTTTGAATATCAAGTTATTGCTAAGTTTATATTTTAAGTTGGGGAAATTATTTTTTTCGTATTTAATTTCAGTTGATAAAAACATTAAATAAAATATTTCAATTTCATATTTCATGATAAATTATGTTTTAAAAAAATTGAAATTATAATTTTATTTACATATTAATTGGTAAATAATTTTTAACTAACATTCATTTGTTCGTTATTGCATTGTATAATATATATATATATATATATCATGAAAATTTTCAAACCAATTATATCATTCTATTATGCATGTCTATGTGTGTAATGTAATGATATAAAATATATTACTAAATTAATTAGTGATTCTGTAATTGATATATTATTAAAATGTATTATATATAATATAATATTTCATTGTGATTTTCATTTTAATATAAATTAATATATTACTATAATAATAGAATAATATATTATTTTTAAATCATTTTATAATATTTCATTTATATATTACTTGATTTTATAAAATATATTATTGGATAATTAGTAATTTTTTAATTAATATACTATTGTTGTGTAAAAAATATTAATTAATAAGAAACTGTCATGTTAAATTTTATTTCTTGATATTAAGTAATTTTAAAATTTAAATTATAACACACACACACACACATATATATATATATATATTTCTGTATGTTATAAAAAAATCTTATATATATTAAAATAATATTACATTTTAAAAAAATATTCTTTTCTTACTATTTAATATATAAATATATGGTTATGTACCACATAATAACTACTAATTGCTGATATCAGTTTCATATTTTCTCAAAGGAATTATAGTCAATATAATAATAGGTTATGTTTGGTGGTTTAAGATTTATCTAATGAAATGTTGGTGTCTATATTTTACATCAAATTTAATTTGAAATAATAATTTTAGAAGTATGAAAAAAAACTACATGTGTTTTTATATCATGAATTTGAAATAATAGATGATAAACATGAGATATCATATATTCATGGTCCTATAAGTTTAATAAATCTTACTGGATGTGATATGATGAGAAGAGTTAATAGTAAAATTCACGATCGATTGAAGCTTGCTAGGAATCTGTGTGTATCATCGGTTATTTATGGATTTCTATAAACATAGGATAATCTGCATTATGTTTGTCATCATATGGTCCATGATGAATATTTGTGGCCTTCTTATGACACGTACCAATAGAATGGAAGGCACAATATGATGAAATTATTTGCTGGAATTCCTACAGTGGAAGATGACACTCGAATAGAACAAAACATATTAGACAATAGTTGATTTATTGACAGGAATATGATTACCACAAAGCCGATTGTTCAGGGTGGATCTGGTGATGTAAATACATGTAGAGTATAGAAAATGTTTCGGATGATAGTACATGTAGATGTTGTTACAACATCATTTCATGTAGCTAATCCACATAGGTGTAAAATCAATGATGTCTGTGATGATCATTTGGAGGATGAGTAAGAATATGAAAGAGAATATGAGTCAATTCCATCCAATTATCTATAAAATAAAACATGCAAGACCGATGTAAACCTTACAATATATTTCTCCAGTTGTTCCTAAAATTGATTCAGATCTATTGAGACCAATAACCTTGTTCCTAGGTATATTCCAACAAAGTAATATTGTAAGGAATGCTGATGAAATTTCTATTGGATGACTTTTTTGGGGAAAGAGAAATTAAACATAGTTATAAAGTAATAACATTTGAAGATCCATTACAGTTATCGTATACATGAGTCTACGAGATCATGATTTTTTACAAAATTTAAACAGTGTGGTGGAACATTCAATAAGTGATAGTGAGATATCATTCTCCGAAATTCAATATGGTTAAAGATTGCAAAATTATCACGAACACAAATTTATTGGAATCCACAGTTTACTCAAAATCCAAGACACCTCAACTCAAAATTCATATACAATTTTATTATCAGTACGATCAGTGTTAATCAGGATGTTCGTGTCGAGTTAATAGAAGAACTCATTGAGGGTGAGTATGGATATATAATCTCATATAAGACGAGATGGATTGCAAAGGAGAAAGCTATTGACATGGAATATGGAAATTAAAAATGTCTTTTAAGGTTATTTATTATTGGATTTATTGATTGGTTTAAACAGGTCGGGATTCTTATCAATTTGTAACAGTGGAGTATGAGGTGAACAATACTGTCTCTATAGAAAAAGTCTCTTTTCATTAGATATAATAGGCATTATTTAGATGCATTTTAGAATTCCCACACTACAAATAATTCATGAAAGGTTATTAAATGTTTCTATATGGAATGTATGTGGGATATCTCTTAATTTATACCACTTAGTATAGAAATTGATTATACATTACATTGGAATTTTCAATACTAGACAAGTAGAATCAAGATAATTGGAGTTGGTTTCTATTTTTTTTCGTGTTCATATCACCGATAAGCATGGTATATGACTTTTTATAGATATTCATCATGAAATCAAATAAGTGGTGAATATCAAGGAAGCTAGTTGGTTCCCCCCACATGCCTACCATAATTACCTCATGAGACATATTACTACCAATGTACTAAAAAAAGGTCATGATGAAAACATGGAGAATGAAATCACCAACATAGGTATTGGATCAAATTTTCTAAACATTCAGCGTGTATGCATATTTTATATCGATACATGATTTTTAGATGCTTCTTACATGCCTTTACAACATATTAACCAATATAACATGTCTTCCTTTAAACACTAGAAGTAATATTATAAATAAATGAGGTTGTATGAAAGTACATGTTGCACATATCGATGAAAAAATGGTTGGTGTCATTTGATGAAGAGAATAAATATGGGAACATGAAATCAAAATTGTTGAATGAATTAGAAAAATCCTCATGGAGGTTATAAATTTTCCAATCATGACTTATGTAATAGATCTATAAAATATTTTGTTGAAAAATCAGAATATGTCAAGAAAAACTATTACATGGCCATCAATACTCAAATTTTTTTAGAAATGATATGGATTCTAATTAAAACCATGAAATGTCATATAATGTGCACTATTTTAATAGTTCATGATGTCAGGTTGAATTTGATGAGGTTCCGAATTGTTGAGTGACATTTGTTATTATTAATAATAGGAATTGTGAATATTGTTACTTAAAGCCATAGAAGATGCCTTTATCGGATTTACTTGTTTTAATTTCTAATCTTCACCTCACAAGGGATAGATATGTCGATCCAATGTATCGACTCGCCACATTATGGATTTTCTACAGCATATATTGGATACCAATTTGAGATTTATAAATATTAAATATCTCTATGCATCTTCCAATTGTTGTTCTGAATCCATCATTATTGCAAGGAAATGGTAATTTGAAATCCACATGTTTGAGAAATGAAATGGATTGGACTAAGGTGAAATGGATGATTCACTGATTTGGATCATGTAGGAAAGATGGGAATAATCACAAACATTGTCCCCATAATGATAGCATGGAGGGGTCATAAACATTCCATTCACATTTTTTAACTAAGGTTTGATTACTGTAATTGTTTTACTTTCATTGTATAATAGTTTAATTGATGGAGATTTTCCATTATCATTATTGTTTTCCAGTATAAATACAAATTATTTAATATATTAATATGTTTTTTATTTTTTTCCATTTTAATAGATGGAATCCACACAGCTATATCCATTCCAATGGATCCATCTTGTCTTACTAGAAATAGTGAGAATAAGTCACAATATTAATGGGATGATGGTGAATATCAATTACTGAAAGTATCAAGGGCTCACCACTTTCACCATGAGATCCCAACAGAGCCTATAATACCTTATCAATATCATTTTGGAATATATATGTTCAGCATGTCTTGGTATATATCAATTGATAGTTTACTCATTTCGTCTTTTGACGAGTGATGGAGAACATATTCGCATAAATTTCCTATGCCTTTGGGGGAGATAATGATTGCACTGCCAGATGTATCTATTTAATTTTGTATTCATATGGAGTGTTGATATTGTCACATGTATGATGATATATATATAGTATTACATTTTACATAGATATTTGGACTTACCGTTACTAGACTCACTAATGAACTTTACAGTAGTTCAGTTATTGATGTCCTAGTTGGACACTCATTTCATCCATGTTTTCCATGATGTCGATGAGGTGACATTGCATAGTATTCACGAGTGTAAATTATTTGATTTATTGGAGGTACATGATTTCTAGATCAGTATTGATCATATGTTCCTTTTATGCACTTACCCCTTCTTGAAGATTGTGAGCATGATGGGGAGTATAGATGGTGTTCATCATGTCTAGCATATCTGAATAGATAGTTGTGAAGGGAATATCACATGGTGGTGAAATAGATATGTGGTTTTTTTATAATATATGTGGGCATGCATATGATTACCTACACATGCACCCCATTTTTCCCCTAATTTACCACTCGAGGCATTATTTATGAGCCCATTTGCATACAGATACTTTAAATTATAATTACACACTTTCTTTCTAATTTTATATGCTAAATACTTAATTTCTAATATATTGTTTCTTTTTATTCATCATTGGAGCCAATTGATGACATATTTATATCACCTAATGCATTCCATTTCATATTACCAACTTCTATTTGATCATTTATTCCATTATTGATGTATAAAAGAATCTCTACTTATATAATTATATATTCTTTATTTAATGAATGATCAAATTTATTTATTTCTATACATTAGTTTGATGCCATATTCATGTGAGATTCTGAGACATGTTCCAGATTATGGTATGATGAGGCTGCATCACTCAATATCCATGGTTTCACTGATCCATCTTCATATTGTTGACTTCCACCCACCTGATAGTGTTATGAGACAGTTTGGATGTCAATAATCTATTTTGTGGCCACCAAGGATAATTGTAGAGTTTCACAATATTTGACTTATTAGAAATCAGGATAATGATTTTAATATTAAATAGGAGTCATAATTATCCATGTGGGATTCATGTGAGAAGTATTGTGTAATTGTACATTTTGGAATATGTCTTCATCATGGCCCCATCACTGAGTACATGCTATGGTATATGCCAACTACCAGACGATTTATCACTCGTCATGTAAGATCATATTATACCTTGGTAATTTATTTTTATCATACATATTGATTCTTTAATATTTATTTATTAATCTATTTTATAATGCTTTTTCAGGGTGATGGGATTGACCGAGTGCCTGATATGTTTACATTAGTGTAATGATGGATATATATTATTGATGATTTATGTTTATTTATTAATTAAATGATAGGCATGTTGCACAGTGCTAAGATAATCTCTCTGTAGTTAGATTGTGCTCTTACCAATTACCCCATTCCACCATGGGCCACAGAAGATCTATATAAATCAATGAGGATTCACCTTCACGTCGATGTCGTTCGCATCACTCGACTTATCAAATGGATCCATATACCACTACATAGCCACTGACTGGACATTCTTCATCCAACATGGAACCATTAGAGACATTCCCCACACACCCTTCATCAGATTGAGCTACAGAACCACTAGATGGAGCCGCATATTCATAGAAGGAATCATATGAGACATTCCCCACACACCCTTCTTTGGAGTGAGCCACTGGTTATGCTATCATGTCTGATATTGTGACTCGTATTCCCTATGCATCTCATGTAGTACCACATTCCTCATATTTGGAAACAGGTTGGGGGCTTCCATCTAGTGATATTCTTTCCATGGATTATATTTCCTTCCAGTTAAATTAAAAAATCATGAGTGTATTAGAATTGGTTCTAATTCTTCTTGTAGACCCACTATTGAGGACATCACACATGGACCTGTAGGTGACGAAATTACACCTAGACCTAAAGCTGATCACTCTCCAGAACATTCTGAATGGACTAGTTTATATGGGAGTTCTATCAGTGATATAAAATGTGTCACTAGGGGACATTTACATAGACATGTCTATTGGTGTTGTATTACTATTTCAATTGTGGAGTTCATAGTTTTTATCCTTCTGGTCAGTATATTTATTTTCATTGTACCTCCACCCCTGGTCCTACCATGTATATGGATGTATTACACTCACATTTCATTTCATTCAAAATTTTGATTATATTTAACAATATATATTATTTTCTAACCATTTTTACTGATTATTAATTTAAAAATAAATCTACTAAATTTCACATTTCATTAAGTTTAACATTTTAATTACGTATAAATGTTTTTGTTATTTAATAATCATTGGTTATTTTTATTAGGGTAAAAAGGAATCCACTAACTATATTTTTCTGTCATCTCAAGCAAAAAATGTCTTGTATTAACACACCGTCCACACAATCACATAAAAATTAATTCTAACAATCCTTTTATATGAGTTCATAACAATTGGATACTATTTTCTTATGGGTTTAATAGTTAAACAAGTGTTTTTACATTTTAAATTATGGAAACTACATTTTCGATCATCTTGGAAAAATGAAAATTTGATTTGATGATTAGTTTTTTCATAAAATTTAAAAACAAATTTGCAGTTATTGTTATGTGACTTCACATCAATCAGATCTCATTTGGCCACCTCTCCCTTTATTCTACATGTTTTGAAAGAACAAATGTTTTTTTGAAAATCTAATTTAGTCAATTCGAGCACATCATATATCAAATTGATGCACTATCTATAAGGAATCGGCCTTAAAACATTACATAATATTGAATTAAATGAATAATTCACATTGAGGATCTTTTTAGGGTTATATTTTTAGAGAATTAGGACATAAATATTACATCCCAAAATATTACAATGTAGACACTTCTAATAAGTTTCCATGAATTTAAAACTCTTAAAAAGAAACATGTCTAGTTCCATGTTTTAGATAGAAGGTCTTTCCTTGATCCCATCATTGACCCTATTCATCTTTAAGTCATGTGGAAAAAATTTCAAAAACTTGGGGTGAGCATAACAAGCTTAGTTAGTGATACACAAAGAAGAAAAACTGTTAGTTTTTCAATACATCAAGTAAACCATGAATATATTATCAAAGTAATACATTTCACCTTTATGAAGTTGTAAAAAACTCTTCACTGAATAAAATATCATTACATACCCTTTTGTAGCAAAAAGATTTCCATAAAACTGATATAAAGAACACACACCATATAAAGGTAACTTGGGACATAAGAATACTTTAATGGAATAACCATATGGTCAACATCCACACATATAACTAAATGGCATAGACATTCAGCCAACTTCCATACCCAATGCATTGGAAGTTATAATGTAACCACCCATCCTGGTATTCATTGCACCACCCTTCATATGGTTTATCACGTAACCACCCGTCAAATGTCCAAGTACCATTATAAAATCATAACACATAAAACAATTAAAAAGGAAAGAAAACATTTCAACATTTCATTCACAATATATCACTTAAATATATTTACATAACAAATACATTATTAAAACCATTATCAATACCAAAATACATAAAAGAGTATATGTTATTTATTTACTTTTAAAAAATATTACCGCTTGTTGAGGAAGCCAAAGATCGTATAATACTCACGGTGGCAGAAAGGTCATTGTCACCGCGTACGTTAAAAAGAAACATACCTTTTGTCATTTAGTAAAAAGCTTTGTATATAAAATATTCCTTTTCAATAAAAGTATATGTCAAAGGGGTTTATACACCGTATAAAATAAAGTTATGTATAAAACGAAATATGCCTCAATGAAATGAGATTGTGACGAATTCCCTTACAAAGACTGTATCCTTAGATTAAGGATAAATCAATAACATAATTATGTGTGAAAAATTTAAATACACCCAATATAAGAGGATATTAAGTGAAACAAAATAAGAGGTCATCCACACATATTCATTTTATGACGTAATCAAGAAGTAGGGGTTTAACCCAAAGAATTGAAATTGGGTTAAGAAGTTCCATTACCGAAATTCGACAGCCTAACGACGTCACTTTAGAATTCAGAAAATTAGTCGATAAGAGATAAAAAGGGTATCTCATCACATGTACATATCATTTAAAGAAATAAGGATATATAATTACATATCCCAATATAAGAATATGTAAATTAAAACACCTAACAAAAAAAAGTCTTTTAAAAATAGGAGGGTGAAATGTTCCCTTACCGACAAGGGTATCTTTCGAAACGTACACCCCAAGAATGAAGGATAATAAAAAATTGATGTATATACTCATAAACGAATTTATATTACAAAAAGAGAAGAATAATAGACATTACATATACCACTCAAAGGAAATGGTGGAAAATGTAGAATAAATCTCACGGGAATAAAAGTGAGATGAAAAAGCACTTATGAAAACTCGCCAGCCTAACGGCGCCACTTAAAAATTAAAAAAATGGATTTAAGAGATCAAATATGGCCTCTCATAAAATGAACATAAAATTACAGAATGAGGAATATAAAATAACATCCCCAAACATAAGAAATATGAGCTTAGAAAAATGACATAAAATAGTGTACATAAAATGAAAGAGAGAGGTAGGATCCCTTACCTTGTGTCCGACTTGACTCAATCATCCTTTAATCTCCTGAATAATATAGTAGAATTAATTTCTAATTTCTTAAGAACCTTTTGTAATAAAAATATTCCTTTTATATCACTTATTACAATTTTAATAACATTACGTAATTATTTAAGTTAATAACGGTTGTTTTGTCGGTCTTTGGTACTTGAGTCAAAAATGAACTTGAAGAGAAATGTCCATGTAGTTATAATTACATCATCTCCAGAATAGTATTAATTATTTAAATATCATATATATCCAGTATATATACATTTTAAACTATTCCATAACATTTGGAGATAAAAATAAATGAAATGCACCGTTCATGGAGATGGTTGGCTGTTTGTACGCATTAACGCTACTTCGATTTATTTGTCATATTAATGGAATTAAAAATAATTGAGATATATATATTATAATTCCAGAAATATATTAATCATTTAGATATTATATATATCGTATATATACATTATATATATTTACTTATAACAACACATAACATTTGAAGATAAGAAACGAAATGTATCGTTCATTGAGATGGTATGTCGTACATACTCATGGATGCTACTTTCATTTCAATTTCATAATTTAATGGATTGAAAACATAATGATAAATATTTATATTATAATTAAAGTATAATATAATTTATAACATCATTAACTCCATCCTTTATACGTCCCATATATGGCATTAACGAATCAAATCACTTTGAGGGGGCGGTAGTCCGCACTTTCTAAAATGAAGATATCACATTTACCCATAATGGAAACCATAATTGTATGCCATAAATGAAAAATATAGAAGCATGAGAAAAACATAAAAATAATATATATCATATATAAATAGGGTTACATCTTAATGGACACCATGAAATGTGTTAAAAGAAGATTGAACAAATATCATTTCGTGAGGCCGAAATTCGTCATCCATATAAATAGTATGTTCATTCACCATTAGATGATGGTATGTGTAAGTGTAGCTCTAATAATTCACATAACAACATCCAAGTATATTGAATATACTGGTTTTGTTAAAAAATAAATAAATAAAAAGAATTTAGGGGTTTTTAGAAGCAAAATAAAACAAAAGAACATTAGAGTAGACATTATCTTTAAATTGGGTAACATTTTTTGATTTGAGCCGAAAGGATTCCATGGAAATGATTCTGCCCAAAGTGAGGCTTCTAGGAGTATGAGATGGATTTGGAGAGACAAAATGAGCAGAGTTTGGCCGAGCCAATGGCCTGAGAGGTGTGGGTGAGGTGGTATAGGTGGGGGACTTTTATAAGAGGGAGGAGGGGCACTCTTGGAAAGTATTGAAAGTATACTTTATTATAAAATTATTATCAGATATTTAAGGTCCCAAAAATATATATTTCGAGTATAACATGATAGAGGTTCTAAATACGCACATCCAATAGGTTTTTGACAAGTGTAAGTCTTATATTTTACATTATCTTTTCATTTTATTTAAATCGTTCATTAATGAGGCAATCACTGTATCATCATGGCGTCATATATAATTTAATTTATATAAGGTATAAAAATTATAAAAAAACTATCATGATTTAGTAAATCTTATTATATTTCTAATGAATATTTTTAGTCAAAAATATTACTTATATAACCTCATGTAAAAATTGTTTTAGTAAAACAATACATGTTTGTGGCATTTTTATTTTAACATTAAATAAAAAGTTATTAATGTCATTTTCTTACCCAAGTGGCACCATGGAGTCCCCAAGTTGACCCATGGATTGTTTTGGTCAGCCGTGACACATAAAATAAGGGTAGTACATGTTTCAAGGTAATTTCATATTATTATAACATGATTTATACCTTAAATTACAATAATTACCTTTAATCACGATAAATAAAACTTAAAAGTTACTATTCACCAAAAAAATTATTTTAATCCCATTGAACCACATTTTACATCCTCATGGAAACCATGTATTTTGGATTTTTGAAAATCAAATAACAAAAGTGGTAATGTTTCATTTAAATGAAAAATCATTTTTTAACGGCGACTTCATGGTTTCACTATTCATCAAAAATTCATGTTTTTCAGAAAAATACCAAAAAATCAACCTAAGCTATATTTTATATTATGAACTCAAAAATTATTAATATTTTACATAATTAAAAACATATAATTTTCATTAATTAATTTAATAATTAATTTCCGCTGTCAAAACAAATAGCGTGTTTTTACGAAACAATATCTATTATAAGATTGACACTAGTTTAAATCAAATTTAAATATGGAATTAATTAGAATAACCACCATTGTACTAAATGGTAAGAATATATTCTAATTTAACTCTAAAACAAATTTATGATATTATCTAATAATATAAATCAATTAGATTAAAAAGAGGTTTTCAATTAAAATACAACATTTTTAACTTATTCATTCAAAATGGACTTTATCGGAAAAATAACAAAAACATACACAAAGTAATTTTTTATGTCCCAATTCAATAGAAAGATTTTATTTGGTCCAATAGAAAGTATAAGATTGACCAAAACTATTTTTAATGAGGGTTCACCATCAAAAGGTGATAAATCGACCTTTTAGTGTTATTAGAGTATTTATGCTTAAAATTGGATTCATTTGGATTATAAGCATCTAAAATTTATTGAATAAATGTAAAAATAATTGACATATATAAAAATTTTGTAGTTAGTTCTGTTCATTCAATCCATTACAATGGCTAGGTGTTAACTACAACGAAAAATAATATTATTATATTACTCGTGTTTAACATAAGATTTCAAAAAAAACTCGTTGTTGCGTATCGGGTACGCTATCGAACATAGCAACCCCTTTAAAGTAAAATTAATATTTAATTATAAAATATTGATAAACATGGGAATGTACTATTATTTATTTACCTGTGATGTTACATCATTCCCCTCTTTTTGTAATTGCATCTTCGCAATTTTAAAATTGGGCTTGGAACATTCATTGAATTCCCAACATCGGAAAAAGAGTCAGCAAAACTATGACTTTAAAAGAAATAAAGAGTAGTAAATAGGTCACCCAAGTTAACCCATGCTAGGATTACATGTAGGATACCATGGATATGGAATAAAAAAAGGGTCATGTTCTGAGGGAGAGTGATATAAAACATGTTTAGGAGAATGTTAACCACCAGAAAATCGCAAACTATTTATGGGTTAAATGATATTTGATTCCCTAGTTGGAAAAGTTAACAGACAAAACATTTTTTTAAGTTACTTTTAATTGAGGAATTTATTTAGGAGCCTAACTAAATCATAAGGAAACATACTTACTTGTCGTGTAGACTCTCATCTCCTACTAGATTTCTTACACAAACTCATATTTTCTCCAAAAGACGAGTATTTAGGAAGTCTTATTCATATTAAGTGAGCTATAATAAACTTCTATAGAATCAACTAATCCAAAAAATATAACTATATATTTCCCATGTCTTAATAACATAACCAAAACCAAAATTATTAGAACAAGATCAGATAATCCACAAAAAGGATAATTTTTTTTACATAAAAAAACTACTCCTAATCTCCAAAATTTGTCAAAAAATACCCAAATTTCAACAAAGACCATTCAATAAACATATATCCATAAATTTCATCAATGTAATCAAAAATAATTTTGAAACCCAAATCTCTGAATGAATTAATCACATAGTCTCCCACAATAAATCTTAACATTTGACTCTAAATAACATCAGCTTCTCTTAAATCCTCATATTGAATATTAATTAGCCTAATCACATATCCTCCATGATAGGTTAATCACATACATAGAAAACCCAAAATCAGCATACTCTTGATTCATAAAATCATATAACTAAAAATAATCTATCAAACTAACCAGGGGCATCACGTAGTCCAGTGGTAGGTGATAAATACCAGTCACACTTTTGTTGTGGGTTCGATTCCTTCTGCTTTGTCCGATGTGATGGGTTGTCACACGGTTTGTGTGTTGTCCTTTTACCAAAACTATATAATTCTCAAAACATTCCCCAAAAAGAGATAAAATCTTCAAAAATAACCATAACATATTTTAACCACAATGTTTATCTAATAACATTGATTTTGCAACCCAAAATTTATTAACCAGTAATTTCCTCAAATTCAAGGATCATATAACCCCAAATGGTTCTTTATAACTATATCCACAAAAGAAAAGATAATTATTCCTTGAATAAAATTTTAATATATCAAACATCAGGGTTACACATACTATGAAAATTCTTCTAATGTAACCCCATCATCAAAAGATACTTAATACTTTTAAGAATTTCACCAACCTAAATTCTACCATAACTCTTGAATCCCTTATATGTTGACTTCTTACTCATTCAAAATTTCCATGATCCATTTACCATTCCTTTCCAACTTATTCTGAAATACATCATTCCTATAAACAAAATCATGAATCATATCCTAAGATTCCAATAATAGAAAAACATATGTTAAGAAATAATCCAGACCATTCATTGGTCATTGTCATTTTCTTCATCCTCAATCGAAATGGAATTATGTATTGGTATATGAATAATTGTACGATCTTGGTCATCCCATTCCCGAAACTTCTTTGTAGGACTTGGGTTTTCATAATGACCATGCACACAACATTTAAAACATTCATTTGTTCCCTCAGAAAGAACTTCTTTCCCTTTCCTAGAGTCAACTGGATGCTTCCTTTGTTCGTGGCAGGTTCTCGCTTTATGACCTTTATTTCCACATCCATAACATCTTATTGTCCCTTTGAATCATTTTCCTAGGTGTTTCTTTCCACATCTTCGACACATAGGTTTTTGAACACACTTACCTTTATGATTATTACCTAAAATTCTGTAGGGATTTGTTTCTCGCATATATGATTCCTTATAAAAGTCACCAAGGATTAGGTGGTCAACCATGACTCTAGATAGTTGGTTGAGAATAGCCACGAGATTCATCATTGAATCCCCCATTTCATCCAGTCTCTTAATCAGGGAACCACCACAGTTTCCTTCAAACCCATTGTTACTTTGGTGCCTGCTAGATCCATCCTTTTACTAAAACCAAAATGGTCAGTGTGAGTATATCACTAAAATAATCATGTACTAAATAAGAAGATAAACACTAATATATATTTATCCAAGTTATCTCAAACTCATTATAACTTTCAAAAAAAAATGACTCCATCTAATATACTACCCATTTTGGTTATAAATAACATGTCACTTATGCGTAAACAACACTCTAACCTCTAAAGTAATCTAAACCTCCCTTTGATACCAATTGTAAGGACCTGGCCTTAAAACATTACATAATATTGAAATAAATAATTAATTCACATTGAGGGTCTTTCCAGGTTTAGAGTTATAGAGAATTTGGACATAAATATTACATCTCAAAAGATTACAATTTAGACACTTCTACTAAGATTCCATTAAATAATAACTCTTAAAAAGAAACATGTCTAGTTCCATGTTTTAGATAAAATGACTTTCCTTGATCCCATCCTTGACGCTATTCATATTTCTGTCCTGTGGAAACCATTTCAAAAATTTGGGGTGAGCATAAAAAGCTCAATAATGGATACACAAAGAAGGAAAACTGTTAGTTTTTCAAAACATCATGTAAACCATGAATACTTTATCAAAGTAATAATTTTCACCTTTATGAAGTAGTAAAAAACTCTTCACTGAATAAAAGTTCATTACATTCCCTTTTGTAACCAAAACATTACCGTAAACCCCATATAAAGAACACATAACATATAAATGTATCTTAAGACATAAACATACTTAAATGAAATAACCATATGGTTGACTCTCACACATATCACTAAATGGAATAGCCATTTAGATAACTTCTATAACCAATCCAATGGAGGTTATAATGTAACCACTCGTCCTGGTATTCCTGGCACCACCAGTCATATGGTTTATCACGTAACCACCTGTCAAATTTCCAAGTACCATTATAAAATCATAACACATAAAACAATTAAAAAGGAATGAAAACATTTCCACATTTCAATCACAATATATCACTTAAATGTATTGACATAACAAATCCATTATCAAAACCATTTTCAATACCAAAATACAAAAAAGATTATATGGTATTTATTTACTTTTAAAAAATATTAAGTCTTGTTGAGGAAACCAAAGATCAAATAATACTCGCGGCGCCAGAAAGGTCATTTTCACCAAATACGTTAAAAAAACATACCTTTTGTAGTTTAGTAAAATGATTCTTATATAAAATATTACTTTTGAATAAAAGTATAAGTCAAAGGGGTTTATACACCTTATGAAAGAATGTTGTATATAAAATGAAATATGCCTCAATGAAAGGAGATTGCGACGATGTCCCTTACAAAGACGGTATCCTTAGATTAAGGATAAATCAATTACATAATTATGTGTGAAAAATATAAAAACACACAATATAAGAGGATATTATATTTAAAACAACCAGAGGTAATCCACACATATTCATAGAATGACATATTCAATAAGTTGGGGTTTAACCCAAATAATTGAAATTGGGTTAAGAAGTTCCCTTATAGAAATTCGACAGCCTAACAGCGTCACTTTAAAATTCAGAAAATGAGTCGATGATAGATTAAAAGGGTATCTCATCACTTGGAAATATCATTTATAGAAATAAGGATATATAACAAAATATCCCAATATATGATGATGTAAATTAAAATACCTAACAAAAATAAGTCTTTTAAAAAGAGGAGGGTTAAAGGTTCCCTTACTGACATGGGTATCTTTCGAAACGTACACCCCATGAAATAAGGATAATACAACATTGATGTTAATACTCATAAACGAAAGTATATTACACAAAGAGAATAATAATGGAAAGTACATATACCACTCAAAGGAAATGGTGTAAAATGTAGCATAAATCTCATGGGAATAAAAGTGAGATGAAAAATCACTTATGAAAACTCTGCAACCTAATGACGCCACTTAAAACTTCTAAAAATGGATTTATGAGATCAAATAACGTCTCTCATAATATGAACATAAAAGTACAGAATGATGAATATAAATTAAAATCCACAAACATAAGAAATATGAGCTTAAAAGAAATTACTTAAAAGAGAGTACTTAAAATGAAAGAGAGAGGTAGGATCCCTTACCTTGTGTCCGACTTGACTCGATCATTCTTTAATCTCCTAAATAATAAACTAGAGTTAATTTCTACTTTCTTATGAACCTTTTCTAAGTTCATTATTACTTTTATATCACTTATTACCATTTTATGATCATTATGTAATTATTTTTTTTAATAATGGCCGTTTTGTCGATCTTTGGTACTTGAGTAAAAAATGAATTTGAAGAGAAATGTCCATGTAGTTATAAGTACATTATCTCCAGAACAGTATTAATGATTTAAATGTCATATATTACCAGTATATATAAATTTTATAATATTCCATAACATTTGGAGATAAAAATAAATGAAATTCACCGTTCATGTAGATGGTAGGCCATACGTATGCATGAACGCTAATTCCATTTCTTTGTCATATTAATGGAATTAATAATAATTGAGATATATATATATATTATAATTCCAGAATGATATTAATTATTTAAATGTAGTATATATCATATATATCCATTATATATATGTACTTATAATAGTACAAAACACTTGGAGATAAGAAATGAAATGTTCCATTCATGGAGACGGTAAGCCGTACGTACGCATGAACGCTACTTTCATTTCTATTTCATACTTTAATGGAATGAAAACATAATTATAAATATTTATATTATAATTATAGTATAATATCATATATAAAATCATTAACTACATCCATTATATGTCCCACATATGTCATTAACGTATCAAATCACGTTGAGGGTGTTGTAGTCCGCACTTCTTAAAATGAAGATATCGTGTTTACCAATAATGGAAACCATAAAAGTATGCCATAAATGAAAAATACAGAAACATAAGGAAGACATAAATATAGTATATATCATATATAAATATAGTGGCATCTTAATGGCCAACATTAATTTGTTAAAATAATATTGAACAATCATCATTTCGTGATGGGGAAATTCACCATCCACAGAATCAGTATGTTCATTAACCATTAGATGAAGGTGTGTGTATGTTTAGCTCTAATAATTTATATAAAAACATCCCAGTATATTGATGATACTATTTTTGTTACAAAATAACGAAATAAAAAGATTTTATGGGGTTGAAGAAGCAAAATAAAACAACAGAACATTAGAGAAGACATTACCTTTAAATCGAGTAACTCTTTTTGATTTGAGCCCAAAGGCTTACTTGGAAAGGCTTCTTCACAAAGTGAGGATACTAGGAGTATGAGAGAAATTTTTAGAGACAAAATGAGGAGATTTTGGACGAGACAATGGCTTGAGAGGGGTGGGTAAGGTGGTTGAGGTGGGGGCCTTTTATAAGAGGGAGGAGGGGAACTCTTGGAAAGTCTTGAAAAGATACTTTATTATAAAATGATTTTTGGATATTGAAGGTCCCACAATTATATATTTCTAGGATAAGGTGATAAGGGTTCGAAATCCACACATTTAATAGGTTTTTTACAAGTTTAAGTCTTAGATTTTATATTATCTTCTAATTTTATTTAAATCGTTCATTAATGAGGTAATCTCTGCATCATCATGGTGTCATATATAATATAATTCATTTAATGTCTAAAAATTGTAAAAAAATATCCTGATGAATGAAATATTTGTATATTTCTAATAATGATTTATATTCAAAAATATGAATTTTATAACCCAATGTAAAAATTGTCTTAGTAAAATAATACATGTTTGTGGCATTTTTATTTTTACATTAAATAAAAATTTATTAATGTCATTTTCATACCCAAGTGTTTCCATGGGGTCCCCAAGTTGACCCATGGATTTTTTTGGTCAGCCATGACACATCCAATAAGTTTAGTACATGTTTTAAGGTAATTTAATATTATTATAACATTATTTTTACCTTAAATTACACTAATTACCTTTAATCACTATTAATAAAACTTAAAAGTTACTATTCACCAAAATATTATTTTAATCCCATTGAACCACATTTTAAATAATAATGGAAACCATGTATGTAATATTTTTTAAAATAAAATCACAGAATTGGTAAAGTTTCATTTAAACAAAAAATCAGTTTTTTAACTCCCACTTAGTGGTTTCATTATTCATCAAAAATTGAAGTTTTTCATAAAAATACCAAAAAATCACCCAAAGCTATATTTGACATTATGAATTCAAACATGATATATATTTTAAAAAATTCAAAACATATAAGTTTCATTAATTAATTTAATAATTAATTCCCACTGTCAAAACAAATAGCGTGTTTTTATGAAACAATATCTATTAAAATATTGACACTAGTTTAAGTCCAATTTCAATGTGGAATTAATTTCAATGACCACCATTGGATTAAATGGTAACAATATATTCTAATTGAACTTTAAAAAAATTCAAAATATGATCTAATCATATAAATAAATTAGATTTAAAAGTGGTTTTGAATTAAAATACAGCATTTTTCACTTATTCATTAAAAATGGTCTTTATCGGAAAAATAAAAAAAACATACACAAAGTAAATTTTGGTGTCTTGATTCTAAAGAATGATTTTATTTGTTCCAATAGAAATTATAAGAGTGACCAAAGATATTTTTAATGAGGTTTTGCCATCAAAAGGCGATAAATCAACCTTTTAGTGAATATTAGAGTATTTATGCTTAAAATTGGATTCATTCACATATTAAGCATATAACATTTATTGAATGAATGTAAAAATATTTGAAATATATATTAATTTTTTAGTTAGTTATATTAATTCCCTATATTACAACGGCTAGGCGTTAACTACCATTTAAAATAATATTATTATATATTACTAGTGTGCAATGTAAGATTTCAAAGAAACTCGTTGTTGCGTATCGGGTATTCTATCGAACATAGCAACCCATTTAAAGTAAAATTAATATTCAATTAAAAAATATTGATAAAAACGAGAATGTAATATTATTTATTTACCTGGGATGTTACACTATCTACCCACACATGTCAAAAATAATTCTATGAATCCATTCATAAGATTTGATATCAATTGGATATCTCTTTATTTGTTTTTAATAGTTATACACTTGTTTTATTGTTTTTAATTATTGAAATTAAGTTTCTATTTGTTTCATTCAAACGGATGATCGGTTTGACGTGTCTTAGGTACAATAAAATAAAAATTATATCGACAGTTATTTTCCTCTGATTTCAGTGGAATTCGAGATCATTTGTCTATCTCACCATCTATGGTGAACATTTTTATAGACCAATATTTTATATAAACTCATAATTCAGTCCTTTTGAATACATCGCACGTCGTATTGACGTGCCTTCTACACCCACATGTAAAAAATATTTCTAAGACACCATTAATGATATTTATAATAAAATTTAGATATTTTAATGTGGTTTTAATAGCTAAACACATGTTTTTGAATTTTAAATTACTAACACTATGTTCCCAATTGACTCAGGTAAACGAAACCAATTTTTGATGTGTCTCTTGTTCCTAAAATTAAAAAATCAATCTATGGAGAAATTCTTGTGAATTAAATGTAATCTGAGCTCATTTGAATGACTCTCCCTTTGTGCTAACCGTTTTTAAAAACCGCACATTTCAAAAAATGTCGGCTTTATTTTATTCAAGAACATCACATGTCATCCTAACAATCCATCATATCATGAATGTAAAAAATAATTCTCATAAACATTTTATGTGATTTCACATCAATTAGAGATTTTTTTCTCTCTTTATAGTTGTTAAACGCGTGTTTTAGAATTTTAAATTACATTAATTTTGTTTTCAGTTGTATCAGGAAAATGACACCTCCGTTTGACATGCCATTGATTCCTAAAATAAAAATATCAATATATGGTTAATTTAATGTGATTATAATGTAATCCGAGTTTATTTGGTTGGATATCCCTTTGTGTTTCATGTTTTTAAAGAAAAATAATTTCTAGGAACTCATAATTAATTCATTTTGAGTACATCACATGACATATTGACAGTATGACTACTAGAAAATGACAAAAAAATTCTAATAAACCATTAATAATATTTCAAATAAATTAGAGTCCATTTTCAATGGTTTTAATAACTAAATACATTTTTAGAAATTTAAATTACTAAAACATTATTTTCCGTCATCTTGGGATAACAACACCCCATTTTTACATAGTAGAGGTTCCTAAAATTCAAGAATCAATATACAATTTTTTTATGTGATTTCCCAGCAATCTGAGTTCATTTGGTCAGATATCCCTTTGTGGAACATTTTTTGAATGGTCAAAATTATTATGTACTCCTAATTTAGTTAGTTCGAGCACATCACATGTTAGATTGACTTTTCATCTGCTCAAAGATGTGAATAATAATTCTAAGACACCATTCATACTATTTCACATCAATGAGATATCATTATCTATGTTTTTAATGATTAAATGTTTTTAGTGTTTTAAATTATCAGAACCCTATTTTTGAACATCTCGGGTAATCTATTTGATGCACCACCATTTCTAAAATTCAAAAATAAATGTATGGTTAGTATCATGGGATTTCATTGATGTTTGAGTTCATTTGGTATTCTCTCCCAATGTGGATCACGTTTTTCATGGATATCATTTTCTAACAACTCCTACTTTAATCTGTTCGGGTACATCACACGTCAGATTGATGATCCGTCTATTCTCACATGTTAAAACTAATCCTAATAATCCATTAATAAGGTTTCATATAAAAAAGAGATCATATTTTATGATATTAATAGTTAAACTCATGTTTTAGTGTTTTAAATTACTAAAAATTTTTTTGGTCATATCAGTTGAAAAAATATTCAGTTTGACGCTCTTTTAGTTACTAAAATACAAAATTCATTCTAAAGTTATTGTAATGTGATTTCACAAAAATTCAAGCACATTTGGATAGGTTTTCCTCTAAGGTGCTCATTTTAGAAACTCACATTTTCTTAAATCTTCTTATTAGATTTCAATTATGTAAATTTGGATGCCTGTAAAGGCCAATGTAAATAAAACATAAAAAATGAATTAAACAAATATAATTTATTGAAAATAAAAAGAATTAATAAGTATAGATTATTATGAAATATAAAGTTTATGTCTAATGTAATTGAAACATAAAAAATGAATTTAAAATATATAGAGTAGTTGAAAATAAAAAAATCAATAAATATAATAAACCATAATTAATCTTCATGATACATCCTTTATTGATTTAGAATATAACATATCTACTTTACAAAATTAATGCGCATAAAATATTCTATAAATTAAATAATTATGAAATTGAAAATATTGACTACAAAAATAAAAATTAATTTAAAATTAAAGTAATGTAAAAAAATATTAAATAATATATATTAATGTGTTTATTATTGTAAAATATCATGAATTACATTCTTGATAAATAATAAATATTTTTGGAATTTTTTAAAAGAATTACATCTATATTTATGAATGATGAAGTAAATAATATAATTCCCAATATAATTAATAAATTAATTAATAATATTATTTTAAATAAAAATCATTTAAAGTTTCAATATAGAAAATATAATTGTAAATAATATTTAAATTATCAACAATTTCTAATACAAATCGTAATGATTTATAATAACCATAATAGTAATATAATAAATATTTATATAATAAAAAATAACTAAATAATAATTATATGTATTATATATAATCTATTTATTTATGAATGTAAAAGTACTAAAAGATAATATAATTATTAATGCCATCAATTATAAATAATTATTATGTAAAAAAAATTATATGTGAATAATAAATATTTAATAATAAATATATTTAATCATAATATATTTGTAATTTATTCGATTATAAAATGGATATATTAATTACATTAAAAAATAATAAATTTATTTTGTATTTTTAATAATAATATTTTTATAATTTTTTATTTTAATATGTTTTATATTTAATAATAATATTATTATAAAGTAATCTACTAATAAAATATTTAAGATTGATCAGAATATTAATTATTATAATTCATTAAAATATCACATTATATATATTATTTATTTCATTATTTACATATACTATTTTGAATTATTTATAATCATATTTTTTATTGTTAGTTACATAATCCATCACATTATAAATAAACAAAAAAATACAATTTTTTTTAAAAAATATTAAATGGTGGACTTGTTTTTTAATGCATCCTAATTTATTAATTTTTATAAAAAGGTTCCTTCTTGACTGATGCCTTCATAAGTGATTTTCTTCAGAAGGCCATTAGTCGAAGTGTGCCTTCATTTAAAGTTCTCTAAAAATGGAGGGTTTTTAAACTACACCTTCTTTACAAGATGTGCATAGAAGTAATTTTATAAGAAGGCTCTCTTCCACCAACAAAGAACCCTCCCCCCAATTAATATTATATTGGGAAATTTTTCTTCCAATGATTTATATTTGGTATTATTTTTTTATTTTCTATTATCACATAAAATTATATACAATAAACTGTTATTTCGGTTTTTATGGAATCTTTAGAATTAGGGACATAGATTCTTATTAATTCGGTAGCCCATTCTATTTGATCATATTCTATGAGATTATTAAAATGCCTGAAAATACTTTTTAAACAACTTCATTCTCAATTATATAATATTTGGTGGGGGAACATGATGGAAAGAATAATTTTCTTTAGGTGTTTGTGGATATAAATTTTTTCCAATGTTTTCTGTTGGTATTATGAAATATGGTATTCAATAATTTTTTTCTTATTAAATTTAACATATTATTTATCTTCCATTGTTATGAGATCAAATTTTGATTTAACAATTTCGTCCATTTTTGAATTAAGTGAACCTAGGAGGAAATTTCCACTTTTAGAATACATACCAGAAAAGCTCAGCCATAGGCAATGTCTCTGACCATTTATTATAAAAACAAAAGTTCAATATGCAGGCATTACAAATAAGAGCATACAATTACATGTTAGAAACCATACCCATCGCCATACCCATCGCCATCTCCATGATCGATTGCCTCATATGTGGTTTCCGACTCCCATTCAGAGCATTCATACTACTTCAGAATCTTCACATAATTTCGTCTCAGATTTAATTTCTCCAATTTAAAAAACTACTCAGAAGAATTCATCCCTTTACCTTTGAAAAGATAATTACTTGTAGACATCCACTTTTTCATAGAAGAGTAATCTTTCCCATGCCTTCTTTTTGGTGGGGCGGTCATAGCACCCTCCGTCCCTGCCACAACCTTCTTCCCATACTGAACAACATCACTAAAAGTAGTTCGACCTCTGCCAGCATTCTCCTTCTCACTGTCAGATATGTCCCCCCTTTTCTCTGGTAGCAACACCTTTGGGCAGCCTCTATTCACACCCTTCTCCCGCTCCACATGAATGTTAGTGTCAATCAGTGCTAAACATTGTGGTTTCACCATAGTCTCATGATCTTCAAGTGCCTTGGCCAATAGAAAGCCTTCTCCAGAGTCAGAAACCTGAGAGTTCAACCAAAACTTTATATTACCGCTTTCAGTCCTTGGAGAATCCTTGTCGGCATGATCTATTTGCCCAAGATCATGATATTTAGGACAATGGTAAGATCTCTATGCCTGCACTTATTCATCTGGATTCCATTAAGATCACAAAACATTCCTAGACCAATCACCCAACTGTCATGCAACTCAACAGCTGCAATAGACATCCGACCAGTAGCCAAATCAGGAGAAATCTGATCCTGACCCACTTCCATTTCTTCATTCACCAAACCAGAAAAGCAATTACTGATTTCAATGCTCTCCACCTGCTGAACATGATGTGTCCTCAGCCCAGGAGAGGCCCTCACCCAACTACCAGCTTCTCGCACAGAATCCCATGCCTGTAAAGTCATAATAGACCCATCACCTGCATCCTTACCCCCTGCTGGTAACAGTTCTTGACCACTGGTCACCCCAACAGATTGGACAGCTTACTTCATAGCAGTCTTCAAACCTCCTTCATTAGGCATCCCAAGATCTTTCCATATACTTCCAAACACTTCGTCAACCCTTGGTTTCAGATACTCCTTCACTTCCCCCGTTCGCCTTCCATTAAATGTAATGGAACTCACAGAACAATGTTCTGTCCGAATTCCATTACCCAGGTCATGTTTCCCTTGCAGAGGTTTTAAAGCCACCATCTATGCAACAATTATGTCTAAATCCACCTGTGGGACCACCCTCCTGCTTCTGCAATCCTCCCTCAAATTCCCGACTTTAAGACACCGAGGGCAATAGTCAAACCATGACTCAAAAACAACAGACAGTTTACATCTAAATTCCTCACTCACAGTAATGAAAATCGACTCAACTAGTGGTTTTAATAGGTCTACATCAACACAAATTCTTGGTGAAATTGAGTGTCAAATAGCCCTAGTTTGGTTGTCTGAACATATGTACCGACCAACAAGATTTCCCAGCATACAGATGATGGAAGGATTCTGAATTGGAAGCGGTAATTATAAAATCATACCCAAATTTCTGTGGCTGAGGAGTCACGCTACATATAATGGTCATAGGACCATAGAATGAGCAGGAGGCAACATACATCACAGGTATGTGGGGGCAGAGGACCATGCCAGGATCAAATCATATTCCGACTCAATGTGAACCGTTATATGTTTTGATTCAAGAAGACCCACAGTGGAGTTCTCTTGTAGATTCCACGAACCGAAGATGAAATGATCAAAAATATCCACAGAAGTAACGTTTTTTCTTGAAGCGAGATATCAACGTCAGACTCAGTAGGGACTAAGAATCATTAAACTCTCGAGCCATGACTGAGAGCTGCGGATTTCGATCATGTAACTCAGGAACTTTGGGGGAGATTTCAACGATGTTCATTTCTATGATGAAAAATAAGCCAGTAGTATTATATGTGATAGGACAATGAACTCATTTCCAGACTCACACATTGTGAATTATCTACATGATAATGGTTTATTTGGGAGGCCATTTAACTGGTTTTTATGGAGAACATTATTTATACACATAGTGGAATACATAGATACATTCATGGGATTAAATTATTGTAAAAACTTTTTTTTTTAATTTTTTCTATCGATATAGAATTTTTCAATGGTTTCCTCTGATGATAGGTATGTCCTTGTTTCCAATTTTTCTCATGTGTAAGGTGTGAGAATTAAGTTTTCATTATTCATTGACTATTTTTTGTTACAAAACACCATATTTGATGAGTTTGATTTCACTTATTGGGTTGGTCATAATGTGTACATTGCATCTACAATTCAAAATTTTCAATCAATCTATATAGGTGGAGTGATACAAGTTGTTTAACATTTTAAAAGGGAATTCAATTCAATGGTGAACCAACTGAAGATATTTTTCTCCGTCATGTACATTGATTTGGTTAGTAGGTTTATCTCTTTCTCTAGAAGGATCTGAATGACCCCCTAGGGGAAAATAATAGAAATTTATTCTTGAGATAGATAAAATCAAATATTTGGTAAGGTGAAAAAAATGTGAATTCTTCCACTGAAATGCATCTTCATGGAGTTGGAAAAACATATTTTTTCCATTTGTGGATCTAATGGGATAAGCGTTTAATAATGCAAGAGAAATTCATAATATCATTTGAAAATTCTCTCCCAATATTTACATAGAAAAATCACTGAATTTACATTTTTCCTATCTAATTCCATCTTGAAGGTTGTCTCTGATGATAGGAATATAATGTTGGAAAAGGATATCTCATATAACGAAATCATTGGTTCTCTTCAACAAATTCATTCAAATAATTTTACTAGTCTATAAGGGTTTCATGATTTATTTTTAAAACCATTAGGTGTGTTATTGGAACTAATAAAATATGTCTTATGAAGGACTATTTGATAGGGGTGAATGCCTTATCTCTCTAAATATGACATTGATTCCCATAATTTTAATAATCTATAATATTATAAAATCATTAATTTTTTACCTAATAGTCATTTAAATGTTATTTATAATAATTTCCCTAAAATTTTAGAGACTCCACAACAGGACCACCTCTATCTTATTGTGATTGAAAATCAAATTGAATTATTCCTATAGTGATGTGATACTGATAATATAGATATCACAATGATTTTATCCCCTGTATGAAGACCCACACTTCTTCTAAATGTTATGTTGAAGTGATGAGTCTTGATATGATTAAAGCATGTGATATGGATAAATAGGAAATTATTGGGAAGATAATTTTCCACAATGGTGTTTTGGGATATACTTATGCTAGTTGTAATGAATTATATTACTTAAGTAACTTTTATGAACAATATAAATGTTATTTTAGACAAATTTAAACCTTCTGTAGATTTTGAACAAGGGTACCCATCATCTTCATACCTATTTATCATAGGTGGTATATTTTTTCTTCTCTATATATTCTTGTTCTGGAAATTGGTCATTTTTAAATCCAATGAATATCAAAACTGCCTCCTTATTTATCATTTCTTCATTATGGATGACAATATTTTATTTATACATGCTACTCCTGAAGAATGACGTTCAGTTCAAAATATTATCATTATTTATGAAAGGTCTTATTATTAAGGGAATAATCTACAAATATAAAAAATGTATTTTAGTCATGTAGTTTTTCTTTCATGGAAGGAGTATCTAAATATTTTTTGGGGATTTTCAGTGGTTGATAAACACCAAAAATATTGTGGACTTCTAACAATTAATGTGTTATGAAATAAAAACAAATCTTGTCCATTTTTAATAAAGTGGATAAAATTATGTCTTTATAGACATGAAATATTATTTTAGAATTAGGTAAGGATATTCTTAATACTATAGTCACTCATTATATTTGATCAATTTTCATGTGTCTCTTCAGATTCCGAAATTACTATATGAAAAAACTCTATTCTCAATTGTACAATATTTGTTGGGTGGAACTTGTTAGGAATCAAAATTTTCAATGGATTTCATTGTATAAATATTTTTTCAAATATTTTTTAGTGGTATTGTGAATTCTTGTAATTGTAATTTTTTTTCATATGGAAATAACCAAATTATTTATCTACCATTTTTTACTCGATTCATGTATGGAAAAAATCTATTTAATTTTATAAGATAAAAATTTGATTTTTTTTATTATTATCTCTATTGAGATTTTTATTAACTTCACAGGACACTACTTTGTGTGTTGGAATTAGGTCAGCTCATTAGCTCTCTCCTCTTTATATTCTATAGTTCGCAGTGGATTTTTTCTAGGCCATTGAACAACCATGCTACCTGATTGATCTGAACCAACCACATGTCCCAGATAATTTAGTATGTTGTCAGGTGTTTTTTTCGGTAAGGTATCATGGCCTATTTTTGTTTGGATTACTATTAAAGGGTGTGAGGGTATTTATGAGACATTCATCCATTAATCATTTTTATATTCAAAAATTTTGGATGTTCCATTAATATTTTGGGAATCGTCTCCATCTAGAAAAACCATATCTCACCAACAAAATTCTTATTCTTTAGCGAACTAGTCATGACATGTTGTCCTCCACAACATCACCTCATGGATAGATTATGATGAAGACAACATCCTTTTAAATATGACTAAATTTGGTCCTTCAATGACTATTAATGAATCATGGAGGTATGAAGGAGTCGTCAAATTGAGTTTCCATACACATCTAACATCCAAAATCAAGAGATCTTGACAGACTGAGTGATTTCCATTGGATCCCTGTATGTATTTCATTTAGGATTTGTTTGATACAATTCCTATAAATATTGTACACATTGTTTTCTCATAAATTCATTTTGGACATTATCTTTTTATCATTTTATTCTAGAAACATTATAAAATCCATGGGTCTTGGTGGTGTTCGTACGAGGAACATATGTCGCAATGGGACCGAAGAACATAAATCATGGTTTCTCCCCTATTTTATTTAATTATGTTTTCATTAATGTTTAGTTTCTATTAATTTATAATTCTATTTGAAAAATAATATAAATTTCAAATTATTTTTCAAGTGTTCTGTGTAAGAACCCAGATCTTCGTTTCAGGTATGTCTGTGTTTTTTGAAGTTTTTTAAAAAAAATGGAGTTTCTGGATATTTTCAAAGTACATGTCGTGTACATTCTATGTACACATAGTGTACTCTTTTCCCAATAGAAGCCGTGTGTTGGCCATGTCCGTCCCACACACACGGTGCGTAGGGATGATGTGGTGGACGATTTTAGCAGAGTACAGAAAAACCTAGTACATTCCATGTACTCTAAATGTACATGTCGAGTTCTTTCTTTTTTTTTCATTAAATGGACTAGGGTCATGTCTAATCTCTATATTAATATTCTTCTAGGTCTGGTTTGACCAAGAAAGACCGTACACCGCAAAAATTCTCCAGATTCCTGAGCCTCCATCTTCTCTCCGATTCGAGCATTGTTGATTGCGTTCGAAACGCGGCGGTGAGTTATTTCTTCATATTGAGTTTTATTTCATGATTATTTCTCTTTCTCAAGTTATCGAAGGTTGAATGTTTTGGGCCTTTTCTAAAATCTTCAACGTTTTAGGGACAATCAGTCGTCATGGTTCAAGTATATCAATCTCTTAGGATCGAGGTAGGTTGTTTGTTCCTTACTGTTCAATGTCTTTGAGTTTTATGTGAAAATTCCACCAATACCCGTGAACGGGGTTTTTCATGTTTACCTTTTTTCCATTGTTGTTTTGATTCCTTGCTTATATGCTTGTGTAGAGGTACATTGATCATTTTAGAGGATATTTTGTTGTGCTTGTATGTCTTTCCCATGCATTGTCTATTTATGTCCATTGGGTCTCGTTTTCCTTTAGCCTTTCTATCTCTTTCCATGCATTGTGTCTATAGGATGGAGTGTATTGAATAACATACTTGTAGACTTGTAGACTATTTATCCAAGTAGCTCTATAGGTATTCTTTGGCCTTATAGCATTATTATGCACTGACGGGCACGAGGATAAGAGAACCTGGTGCTATAGACTATAAGGGATAGATCGAGTGATATTCCTAGAGAGTCTTAGATATTATAGACTACAGGAGGGCAGACCGAGTGAGCTTCCTCAGAGATTCTTGGACATTATATACTATTGGGGATAAACCGAGTGAGCTCCCAGAGAGTCTTAGATATTATATACTATAGGAGGATAGACCGAGGGATCTTCCTCTGAGAGTCTTACCCTGTTTTAATCTCTTTAAGAACCTTCCCAGGCTAGAGAAGTATTGACCGAGTCAGCTTCCTCAGAGAGTATGTGGTATACCTGAGGCTATAATAGAAATTGACGGAGATATCTTCCTCAGAGGGTCTCTATTCCTTAGGGCTAAGAGGGTTAGACCACGTGATCTTCCTCAGAGAGTCCCTAACTACCCTAGACTTAGAGGTGAATGGACCGAGCGAGCTTCCCCAGAGAGTCCTATAATTTTGTATGACCAAATCGGAGGTGTTAGGCTGAGGGCACTTCCCAGAGGGTTCTGGGGTACTTCTTGGATAGGACCAGAGGGGATGGATGCTAGTACTTCCCAAAGGGTTTCCTGTTTGTGTTAGCTATTTGCTACACTACTTATTTCTATTCTGTGGAATGATTACTGTTGTGTATCATCCTGCTATATTGCTTACTATTTACTGCCTGCTGCTTTGTTTTTGCTGTTTACTGATTAATATACTAATACCTGCCATATACTCACTGACTATTAGGCACAGATCTTCGGGTGATTTCCTACTGGGATTTAGTATCACACCCTGTTTGGGTCATTCTTTTGGCCCCAAACAGACTGTGTTTTTGTAGGTATAGACAAGGGAAAGCGCACTTCAACATATGGAACTTGATTTATTAGAGAATGAGAGCATGCGACCAAGCTTTGTCTTGTGATGATGAGGAGCTGTTTACTTTTCTTTTCTTTTTACTCGTTCGGTACAGTGGTGTTTTGCAGCATTGTGACTTGTTCGGCTTCTTTCCTAGATATGTATTTTTTTCATCATTCCATACATACATAAGTGCTATAGTTTGTTGATTTAGTCTTCCGCTGTTTATTGTTTTTGGTTTTACTACATCCACTATTATATGTTATTTACTTATGCTATGTACTATGCTAATGAGGGCATAGTCTCCCCACTATCAAACCCATGGCCCACACTTCTAGTCGGTAGCCAATGGCGTTTCGGGAGATGCGCTTGAGGTTTTCTGGTGAACCGGCTCAGAGCACTTGTATAGTGGATTCCAGGTCGGGACGTTACAAAGTGGTATCAGAGGAGTAATATTCTCTTGATTTACTGTTTGGAGCCTTTATCCAGGGATAGGACAGATTTGGTAATTGGTATTAAGTTGTGCCCGGGAGTAGCGAAACCGTCTACAGGGATATCCATTCTACCTCGTTAATTGAAGTTTTCTGGTTTTGATTTTACGGTTGAGATGATTTCACCTAGAGTGATTCACATGCGTTTTTTTGATATTGTTTTGTTATTTTCGTTCTAATTCTTTCGCATCCCGATTAGATGAGGGTATGCCATCTCAGACATCATATAGGAACTTGATAGAAAATCACATGCCATTCATTCTTTCCATGCCATCTAGGGTGCATTAGTGATTGAATGTTGTTGTGATAGACTTAGTGTAGATTATGCATGCTGTTTTGATAGATGCTTGATAGAATCCCTTATGCTTTGATAGAGGAATTGTTTGTTTTGTGCTTTGATTAAATGAACACCAAATTTTGATTCATGAGGTGTTATGGTCCCTCTTGAGTTAGAAATTGGTGGTTTGTTGACCTATTTTTCCTTATATATGACTATAGAAGATACCAAGCATTGATTCATGGGGAGTATGGACCCTCACGGATCAGAATTTGGTACCTTATTTCCTAGATTTCTGTGTTTTATGGGCTTTTGTGCAGTTTCTAGGCTACTTCCTGGAAAAAACCCATAATACACGGTGTGTACTTTTTGGATACATGCCATGTCGTTTTCAGGCCGTGTCACTGACCGTGTGAGCAGAAACACAGTGTCGTGATTTTTTCCTTCGGAACACGTCGTGTATGGTATGTGCACGCTGTGTAGTTTAGAGCCATGTACCAGTCCGTGTCACTAACAACACTAGACAGGGAAGCTCAAGTAGAACACGCTGTGTTGGTGAGGAACACACAGTGTAGTTTTTTTCAGGTACTCGGCCATGTCATGAACAACACGGGTCAGTGTTACATTCTTCTATACACATCATGTTGGTAAATAACACGACGTGTAGTCTTGTCCTAGGTACCCGGACCTATCATGAACAACACGGGTCACTGTTATATTTTCTTATACACGTCGTGTTTGTTCGGAACACTCCGTGTAAGGGTCATCCATGTAGACGGTTGTGTGACTAACAACACGGGCCGCTGAGACCTTGTCTAGTACACACTGTCTCCTTAGAGAACACGCCGTGTAGTCTGAGGTTATTTTGGACCATGTGGGTTAGACGTGTAAGGAAACTCGGGCAGGGGTTTTGTTTTCAATTACAAGCTGTTTGTGGGGACAACATGATGTGTATTTTGAGGTGTTACACGACCAGTTGGGGAGAGTTTACACGCCAAAGTAAATGGTCTAGGAAAACATGATGTCTAGTTTATATACATTCCATGTAGTCGTGTTTTGTATAAAACATGAAGTTTCTTTCCACTGTTCCCATTTTGTACTCCTGTGTTTTCAGTCATTGTTAATCCTGATCTAAGGTGTGATTTTGATCTTTCAGAGCTATGACTCTGAGGCATCCTCCAGATGTACGTTAGATTCCAGATGGTGATCAGACACCGTATATGGCTGATTAGGGACCTCATGTTGATCGTCCCACAGATCCTCCTATTGTGCCAACCTTGGCACTAGTAGTTATACCTGTCATAGACGATAATGCGCATTTCAGATAGGACATCCAGAGGATGATTTAGACCTTCTAGGGAGCGCCGCCTCCTGCCCCGTTGATGGTTGAGTTGACACGGGTTTTCCAGCAGTATCATCCTCCTACATTTTCAGGGGATGGAGAAACCCAGGCTGCAAATTCATGTATAGAGGCCACACTGACCATCTTCAAGAACCTAGAGATACCTCCAGAGAAAAGGGTAAATCCGGCTACTTATATTCTCCTGGACACAACCAAGAGGTGGTGGGATGTGATCTCACTTTCAGGGCACCAGCAGGGTATGTTTTGGGATGAGTTTCGACACACTTTCTATGACTACATCTATCCGGAGACCTTGAGGGATGATTGATTTTGGGAGTTTATGAGACTGCTGCATGGTACTCTTTCTGTCACGGAGTACTCATCTTGCTTTACTGAGTAGCAACATTTCACACTGATCCTTGTAGGTGATGATTTTTTCCTTTCTATGAAGTTTGAGGATGGTCTCAGGCAGGAGATCTGTTCCCAAGTGAATATCTTCTAGTTGACTTCCATATCCTCCATCGTCAACCATGCGCTAATCACTGAGCGCAATCTGAGGGATTCTGGAGCAGTGAGCCAGGGCGGTTCGACATCCAGAGCCATTTTTCCTCCTACGGACAGTAGGAAGCTTTGCAATGATTCTTCTTGAGGTGATCGAGGTTCGCGGGATGTATCTTCTTGCAGCCAGTTTTTTTGCTTCTAGTGTGGTAGGAGTGGGCACACAAGGCCTCAGTGCCAGAGAGATCCGATGGGGTTCCAGTCTTGCTGAAAAATGGGCTATCTTCAGCACTTCTATCAGATCTTCTTACCTTAAGCTAGTGGTAGGGGTTCTTCTATGACCCCGCGTTATGGAGATGCTTCACTAGTTTCCCACCAGTCTGGGAACTAGAGTTCTTCCTGCCGGTCGGGCTGTGGTGGGGGTCGCGACCGGGGTGTTCAGTCACCAGGTCATCAGCGACAATAGAGTGGACCAGCTCAGAGCGATCAACCAGGGGCACAGGGTCGCCGTTCAGCCCAGTCTTTTGCCATGTAGCAGAACTATCTGGAGCCGGATCCCCAACCATTCTATAGTTCGAGGAACTATTTTAGTATCCTCAGTTTTACCTTCAACACTTTTTGATACTATTTATTCCCATAGCATTATCTATGTTGTTGTTGTTGAGAGCCTTGGGCTCTGTATCTTTTCATCTGCCGACTTGTATACTCATGACACGGCATTGGAAACGAGTGCATATAGTGTATGTCGGTGTAGAGAATTCCCTCTTGAGGTTGTAGGGTGTTATTTCTTATGGGACCACTATGTCCTATAGATAACGGGATATGACATCATTCTCGGTATGGACTGGTTGGTTCCCTTCTAGGTAGTTGTTGATTTCTATCATCGTAGGTTGAGCTTTATATCACCAGAGGGAAGATCATTACTTCATATAGGTGAGTTGGATTTCCAGGCAGGGAGATCGGGACCAAAGCATCATGGGCTAGGGGATGTTACAGCCCAAATTTCTAGTCCATATCTGGATGACCAGGGGAATTCATAGTCAGACTTTCCTCCAGTGGTGGATCATTTCATGGATGACTTTCCAGAGGACTTTTCAGGTTTTCCTCCGAAGTGTGAGGTAGAATTTTTGATTGAGCTCGTTCCAGGAGTGGCACCAGTGTCCATCCCTCTTTATAGGATGGATGCACCTGGGTTGCAGGAGCTGAATAAGCAGTTGGACGAGTTGTAGGCATATGGTTTCATCTGACCCAGTACTTCTCCTTGGGGATCGCCTGTCCTGTTTTCGAAGAAAGAAGACGATACCCTTTTCCTTTGTGTGGATTATCAGAAACTGATCCAGTTGACAGTCAAGAACCAATATCCCTTGCGGAGGATCGATGACCACTTTGATTAGCTTCGAGGAGCCAAGGTGTTCTCAATGTTCGACTTAATGTCTGGTTATCATTAGTTGCGCGTTAGACCATCAGATATACCTCCTAAAGCCATCAGGAGAAGGTATGGTCTGTACGAGTATACATTCATGTCATTCGGTCTCACGAATGTGCCTGTAGTCTTCATGGCACTGATGAACCAACTATTCCATCCATACATAGACTCCTTCGTCGTGGTCTTCGTGGACGATATCTTGGTGTAATATCACACTCGACACGACCATGATACTCATCTTGAGATTGTTCTGAGTACACTGAGAGAGCATCGGCTGTATGCTAAACTCTTGAAGTGCCACTTTTGGATGGATCATATTCACATCTTGGGTCACGTCATCTCAGATGTTGGAGTATCTGTGGATAGAGAGAAAGTGAAAGTTGTAGTTTCTAGGGAGCAGCCGATGAATATATTTGAGGTATGGAGTTTCCTAGGGATGGCTAGATACTACAGACGCCTCAATCCGGACTTATTGCGCCCAGCAGCATCATGGATAGGTCTGACCAAAAAGGGGGAAAAGTTTTTATCGTTAGATTCTTGTGTGTCCGCCTTTTAGGCGCTGAAAGAGAGGTTGATGTCAGCACTGATACTAGTCTTACTAGAGCGAGGCAAGAGCTACACTATTTATTGTGATTCATCTGGTATCGGGCAAGGAGTAGTGCTTATGAATGGAGATTGATTCGTTGTGTACGGGTCTCAGTAGTTGAAGCCACATGAGAGGAACTACCCTATGCATGATCTGGAGTTGGAAGTGGTGGTTCATGCCTTATGATTTTGGAGGCACTACCTTCTGGGAGAGCACTTTTTGGTTTTCACCGACAACAAGAGTCTCAAGTATATCTTCACTCAGCGTGATCTGAATCCGAGACAGTGCAGGTGGGTCAATTATCATCATTCTTTTGACTTCGAGCTTTCCTATACGCCGGGAAAGTGAAATGCAGTGGTAGATGTTTTGAGTAAGAGAACTCATATTCAAGAAGCATTGGAGGCCATCAGTGAGTGGCAGATTATGGCTCTGTTCTATGAGATTCACTTGGAGGTTCACGACAGACAGGGACATACCATCCTTTCTTATGTATCTGTTACCTTTACGCTTCTTGATCAGGTGTGTATGAGGAAACTATTAGCTTTTGAGGCCTTTGTCCTGTGGGAGATTGTGTCGGGAGGGGACCCTCTTCCTGGATGGACAGTTGGTGAGGATGCGATCTTGCGTTTCCAAGGATGCGTATGGGTGCCAACAGACATACATGAGGAGATGATACGTGATTTTCATTCATCAGTTTAGGCAATTCATCCGGGCATCACCAAGATGTACCATGATCTTCATCGCTAGTACTGGTGGCCAGGTATGAATAGAGATGTTGCTGGTTTTGTCATGATATGTTCTAATTATCAGCAGGTGAAGGCAGAGCATCAGTGATCAGTAGGCCATGTGCAGCAGTTAACCATTCCAGAGTGGAACTGGAACGATGTCGTGATGGACTTCGTGACCGGGTTACCGTGGTCACCTTGAGGGAACGATGCTTTTTGGGTTGTCATCGACAGGCTCATGATGGTTGCTCTCTTATTTTTGATCAAGGAGACCTTCAGTGTTGATGATATGGGACGACTTTACATCAGAGATATCGTACGTCTGCATGGAGTTCCAAACTCTATATTTTTAGACAGGGATTAGCACTTTACTTCTCAGTTCTAGTAAGGACATCAGAAGGCTTTGGGTACAGAGGTACTTTTGAGTACAACACACCATCCCCAGACTGATGTCAAGTCCGAGCGCACAATCCAGGTGCTTGAGGATATGCTTCGAGAATGCATTATTGACTTTGGCGGTTCTTGTGAGAACCATATACCTCTTGTGTAGTTCTCCTACAACAATAGTTTTCAGGTGACTATTCATATGAAACCTTACGAGGCTTTCTATGGTAGGCCATGCTGATAACCCTTATGCTGGCTGGAGGCTTGAGTGGCAGCTTTGCTGGTACCTCGTCTTGTTCAGGAGACCTCTGAGCAGATAGAGTTGATTCACAAGAGGCTGGATATAGCACAGTCTTAGCAGAAGTCTTATGCTGATTAGAAGAGATGACCTCTGGAGTTCCAGGTCGGGGATCAAGTTTTCCTGCGTGTCTCACTGAGGATGGGACACAAGAGGATTCATAGGAAGGGTAAGCTTTCACCACGGTACGTCGGGCCGTTTGTGGTCTTTCATTGAGTTGGGTAGGTTGCCTATCAGTTGCAATTACCTCATAGGTATCGGTCCATGCATGACGTCATCCACGTCTCTCAGCTCTAACATTACTTTTCAGACCGGTCTCATGTATTTCATCCTGAGGAGGTTGAGCTCAAAGAAAATGCATTGTTTGAGGAGAATCCTATCAAGATTTTTGATCATAGTACGATGTTTATCCATGGCTAGTCTATTCCTCTATTACATGTTCTATGGTAGAATGGGAGATTATAGGACATGACTTGGGAGAGGGAGGCTGAGGTACGATCACATTGGTCGGAGTTGTTCAGGGTTTCTTCTTCTATACCACATTATGGAAATTACGGGACGAATTTCTCTAAGAGGGATGTTTGTAAGAACCTGGATCTTCGTTTCTGGTATGTCTTCCTTTTTTTTGGAGTTTTTTTAGAAAAATGGAGTTTTGGGAAATTTTCAAAGTACACACTGTGTACATTCTGAGTACAACCCATGTACTCTTTTCCCTCTTGAAGCCGTGTGCTGGAAATGTCTGGCCCACACACACGGTGTGTAGGGATGATGTGGAGGCTGATTTTAGCGGATTACGGAAAAACCTAGTACACGTTGTGTACTCTAAAAGTACATGTCGTGAACTTTATTGTTTTTCTTTAAACGGGCCGAGGTCGATTCTAATCACCATATTCATCTTATTCTATGTATGGTTCGACCCTGAGAGACCGTACAACCATGAAACATCTCCAGATTCATGAGCCCCCATCAATTTTCCGATTCTAGCACTGTCGATTGCATTGGAAGCGCAGCAGTTAGTTCTTCCTTCTTCTTGAGTTTCATTACTTGACTCTTCCTCTTTCTCAAGTTAACAAAGGATAAAAGTTTAGGGAGTTTTCTTAGATCTTTGAAATTATAGGTAGAATCAGTCTTTATAGTTCAATTATATCGATCTCCTAGGATCGAGGTAGGTGGTTTGTGCCTTACCGTTCAAAGTCTTTGAGTTTTATGTGAAAATTCTACCAATACCCTTGAATGAGGTACTGCATGTTTACCTTTTTTCCCCTATTTTTTTCTTACCTTGCTGGTATGCTTGTGTAGAGGTAAATTTATCATGTTAGAAGATATTTTGCTGTGCATGGATGTTTATCCCAATGATTTGTCTGTTTAAGACCTTTGGGTCTCATTTTCCTTTGGCCTTTCTATCTGTTTCAATGCCTTCTGTCTATAAGATGGAGTGAATTGAATAACATACTTGTATCCTTGTAGACCGTTTAGCCATGTAGATCTATAGGTTTACTTTGGTTATCCAAGTAGCTCTATAGGTGTACTTTGTCCTTAGTGCCTTATTATTCACTGAAGGGCACAAGGCTGAGAGAACCTGGTGCTATAGACTATAAGGGATAGACCGAGTGAGCTTCAAAAAGATTCCCAGATATTATAGACTATAGGAAGGTAGACCGAGTGAGCTTCCTTAGAGAGACTTGGAAATTATAGAATATAGGGGATGGACTGTGTGAGATCCCAGAGTGTATTAGATATTATAGACTATAGGAGGATAGACCGAGTGATCTTTCTCAGAGAGTCTTACCTTGTTTTAATCTCTTTAACAGCATTCCCATGATAGAGGATGAATTGACCGAGTGATATTCCTCAGAGATTCTGTGGTATACCTGAGGCTATAGGAGGAATTTACCGAGATAGCTTCCTTATAGAGTCTCTAGACCTTGGGACTACAAGGGTTAGACCGTGTGATCTTCCTCTGAGAGTCCCCGACTAATCTAGACTATGTGGGGAATTTACTGAGCGAGCTTCCCCAGAGAGTCTTATAATTTTGTATGACCAAACCAGAGGGGTTAGACTGAGTCCACTACCCAGAGGGTTTTGGGGTACTTCTTGGATAGGACCCGAGGGGATGAATGAGAGTACGTCCTAGAGGGATTCCTGTTTGTGTTAGCTTTTTTCTTGACTACTGCTTGCGGTTATGTGGATTGATTACTTATGTGTATCATCCTACTATACTGCTTACTGTTTACTGCATGCTGCCTTTCTGTTGTTGTTTAATGCTTTCTATACTATTATCTGCCATATTCTCACTGACTGTTAGGCAGAGATCTTTGGGTGAGTACCTACTGGGATTTAGGATCACACACTGTTTGGGTCATGCTTTTGGACCCTAACAGACTATGTTGTTGCATGTATAGACAAGGGCAAGCACCCTTCGACTTCTAGTACTTGATTGATTGGAGCAGGAGATCATGGGACAAAACTTTGGCTTGTGATGCTGAGTAGATGTTTACTTTACTTTTCTTTGTACCTGTTCAGTACTGTGGTGTTTTCCTGCATTGTGAATTTTTTGGAAGCTTTCCTAGATATGTATTTTTGCATCATTCCATACATACATATGTGCTCCAGT
Source organism: Viscum album (assembly GCA_963277665.1). Lineage (NCBI taxonomy): Eukaryota > Viridiplantae > Streptophyta > Magnoliopsida > Santalales > Viscaceae > Viscum > Viscum album. The sequence continues at coordinate 287,726,273 of OY728134.1, forward strand.
TTGTTGATTTAGTCTTCCACTATTTATTATTGCTGGTTTTACTGCTTCCACTATTTCTGGTTATTTACATTCGATGTGTGCTCTACCAATGAGGTCATAGTCTCCCCACTATCACACCCAAGGCCCTCGCTGCTAGTCGGAAGCCTATGTCATTTAGGGAGATGCGCTTGAGTTCTTGTGGCAAACCGGCTCAGAGCACCAGTTTAGTGGCCTCCGGGTCAGGATGTTACATTCTTCTTCTCCAAGGTCCACCTTTACCCATCAAAAAGATTAATCAGATATTGATTGTTTCTCCTTTTCTGTTGATCTTGTTTCTTATTTTGATAATTGTTTCTATTTGATTTCATCATTTTTATCTCTTCATAATTCAGCTATTTTTATGTATTCTATTAAAATAGAGACATTTTCCTATAAAGAATTCATCTATATTTCCAATCTAGTTGGATAAACAAGGTTTAACCTTGATATTGGTTAGATGGTGGGGGTTTACGCTTAACGTTATCTGTAGGAACTTGACATCTACTTATTGGGTAAACAATTCAACAACAAGCTTTTAAATAATGAATTGTGATGGTGATAATGAATTTAATAGTTGGTGAATTAATATGAGTTACCTACTCGTTTAGTAGGGCATAAATTGCATCCTCTATGGGCTTCAGAATCCTTCTGTTACATTGAATGAAACTTTTCAAATCATTACTAAATATCAAGTTGATTCCCCTAACGTGTTTGATAAAGCTCATTGTTTACTTCTACATTTATTAAAAGTTAATTTTATTAGGGAAGTTACTTATTAATATACTACAAATGGTATATGGATTAAACAAGAAATAAATTACATGAAATATTTTTTTAGCAGGAATGAATTATAAAAAAACTGACTTTTCACTTTTATGATGAAAACTTTAAGTTATATAAATGTTCATTTGGATGAATTTAACAAACTTATGTTCAATTTAGGTAACATAAATGTAAATTCAAATCATTAATATCACACTATAATCCCTATAATTTTCATACCTAATGAAAACAATGCCTTAGTAGAAACCATTATGTATGAACAAAACCTTTCAAATAGAGATGAGGTAAAGGTTTCCCTTCTCTCAAAATAATTACACTCTCAACCAAGAATAACGGGTGAGGTTGATAGAATGTTCACTATGGGTAACCATTTGTCTAATGGTAAAGGGAACAATTTTAATAAATGTAACAGAAAAAATATTAAAAACCCTCATACCCAGGTATAATTCTAGGAAATGTGAACTTGATTTTTTATATTAATGAAATAATGGGGATACTAAGACTGAATGTTGGAGACATAATCAAGAACAGAAATCCCAAAAACCCACTAACAGGTCCTGTATAGTTTTCACTATTTGTGACACGATTGATGTCTTAAATTTTTCTATAAATGAACTCAATCATGATTGGATCCTTGTCTCAGGTGGTACTTTTCACTTTTTTCCTATTAGAGAGTCATTCCTAGAATTGTTAGAATGAGTAGGTGGAAATTTTCTCATAGACATTAAAAAGAGGTGTAATATATAATGAAATGGTTCTATTTTATTTGAACATTATGACCATTCTATCATAAAACATCATGATGTTAGTTGGGTTCCCAACATTTATAGAAACATTATTTCATTAGGAATCCTATACCAAAATGGGTTAGCGGGGTCAGGTGTCATCTAATACCACCTGGTCATCCTGAACTATCCTTATACTTGATTTTGTGCTCGGATGATGAGGTGACATAGCTGGTTTTATTTCTCAATTCCTTAGAAGAGGATGCAGCCAAGATTATGGGTCGGGCTATTGATGTGGATCTTAATGAGGAACAATATATCTGCGTTGACAAACATGACATGATCCTGGTTGGGTGCTTCAACAAGGGGATGATTAGGCTAGAGGAGTACATTCAGATCTGGAATAAACTGACTTCTGCATTTGAAGACCCGTTAAGGGATGATTCACACTCTCAGATATCCACTTTATCCTGGATGTTGTTTAGGGATATGGACTCTGGCAGAATTAGTTTGGGTTTCAATGATTTTTCTTTCTCCCTTGATGTGTGTGGAAATGTTTGAGGGTCAGATCGGCTCAGAAGGGCTAGTGCATGCTACTCTCTCCACTGCAGGTCATTTGGGACTTGGTTGACTTAGAGGGAGGGCTTTGACTCCGAGAGGGACCATGATTTCATGGGATCGTCGAGTGGTCCTTCATTGGAGTTGGCGGTTGCTGCCTATGCTTAGATGGACTGTTTCTATTATTATGTTTGGGGTTGTTCGGTGCCTGTTGTACTTTATGGTTTCTCAATTTTCCGACAAAAGCATTTTTTCTGAATAAAAACATAATTTCCCGCTATACCAAAATGGGTTCACCTTTAGGTCTAAATTAGGTTCCCTAAATATCATCAGCATCTCTATATCTCCCCTAAATTGTTATATCATTAATGGTTTGTATTGTTTGAAAATAAATATACATTAAATGATATTTAGTTTGGACTAGAACACAAATACAAAAAATAAAATGTTATAGAATATGATATTAGGGAATGTAAGCTCCAATGGCCTAGAATAAGACAACATAACATGGATATTGAGTGACATAAGATCTATCAACCTTCCAAATTTTGAATATTTTGTAATGGTATAGGGTAAGAGAGATTCATTTAATAGGTCACCATTTAGAGAATCTAGCCCCATAGAATATATCCATTCAGAATTATAGGGACCAGTGATGACTACATACCATTATGGAGGTTCTCATTTTGTTACTTTTATAGATGAATTATTTATCAGCGTTTGTATTTGTATTCTGATCAATAAAATTGATCCGATTATTACCAATTAATTTTGAAAAAAATTCGTTGATAATCACATTGAGATAAAAATTAAATCAATGAGAATTGATAATGTCCTAGAGTCAATATCCACTAAGTTTCTTTAATATTTTGAATCCAATGTAATTAAAGTACCTAGGATTATATTGTAATACCTACAACAAAATTTTCATGAAGAGAGAATATCTAGAAAATGTTATCATACTCGGTATCCCTATACATTTTTGGGTTATACATTGATAGCACTACTATCTACCTCATTAATTGATTTCCTTCCTCTTCCAATCAATTTAAAACTCTTAAATAATTGTGGAGTGTTAAACCTACCACATATAAAAACAGAAGTGTTATTGGTTTTACTCTATACGAAGACATTACTATTGATAAACTTGAACCAAGAGCTCTTAAATTAAAATTTATATGATAGACTGAGGGTGTCAAGTGTTAAAAAAAATTGGGTTGATAAACCATGTGACCATAAAATAATTTAATTTAGTGATGTTGTGTTTCATGTGTCATATTCTCACAAATATGTGCCTTCCATGTGTGGAAGATGTGATACAAACCTCAAACATATAAACAAAATGAATAATCCATCCCACTTGGAATCCTTTGTATGGAAAAATATCCGACAACCGCATCCCAATACCCATGTTGATTCTTACAGTAGTTTTGTCTTAAATTCAAAAATAAAAGAAACTCCCAATAAATGGGACACTTAATTAACTATGGATAGAGAGAGGAATGTTCCTATATCCCCTCCATGGTTTAAAAAATATGATATAGCTTCTGATAATTTTCATGTTTCCAAGGATATTATATATGATGATCCTAAAACCTATCAGAAAGATCCAGAATAAAAACAAAATAAATCGTTGTTCCGTTACATGAATGATGAAATGATTTCTTTACGAAATAGAAACAGTTGGACTATCATAAACTAAATATCATATTCTACAATATCTAGTTTCATGAGGATTTATAAATGTAATGAATACAAAACTAATGAATATATAATTAAGTATAATTCTAGACTAGTTTCCAAGGGATTCCTTCAAAGAGAAGGTGTTGACTATACTGATAATTTTCTCCCATAGTTAAGAAATCATCTATAGGTTTTTCCATTTTTTGATGTCTATAAGGACAGAAAAAAGGAGAAACATGATTTTAAAAATAAATTTAATAAATGTAAATTAAAAGAGTAACTTTACAATAATCCTATTCAAGGATATTCAGAGGAAATAAAATTAAATCATGTATTATTTATGACCAAAACATACTCTGATTTATAAAAAATTTATATATAAAATGGTACACGTAATTCTATTCTATTCGTTCAAATAAAACATTTATTATATTTCAATATGATGCCTCTTTTTATTTTAAATTAACTGAGTATTGTATGAATTATTTGATTCATTATGTTAATTTTATTCAAATTATTTGAAAAAAAATTACACTCATTATTTTAGTAAAATATTATATTAAATGATTATTTGAAATGAAAGACTTTAGTGAAGCTAATAAAATTTTATGTTTAGAAATTATTACGGACATACCTAATAAAATCCTTCACTTATCAAAAGTATTCTAAATTATAATGATTATAAAGAGATTCATGTTTTAATCTCCCAAACATGGTAATATACCTCTTGGAAACCACATAATTTTTCTTTGACATAGGCACTAATAACTATTGATGATATTTTGTTATTTCTATAATACCCAATGATAATATAGTGCACACCATCATATATAACATATTATTTACTTTTCTTGAAATAGATTATGAAATGGACACCTATCATAGATTGATGGACAGTACTTGGAAGCCACATATGCATTCCATAAAATGGATTCTTATATATTTTTCTTCTACTTATAATTTTTCATTGTCATAGGGTTATAATGGAGATAAAAATGAAAACATAATTATATTTTTTGATGTAGAAAATGTATAAAATATTGATACCTGAAACTATTTTACTATTTAAGTGTTGACTACTTATTGTGGACCCATATCATAGAACTGTAACATCAGTCCATGGGTTTCTCTTTCAACCACATAATCAATGTACATTACATTGACCGAGGAACTTAAATTAGATTTATTAATTAAATAGATGCCTTATAAAAATTTCATTTTCAATCTTGTTATATGTTTTTATTATGATGGTCTATATTCTCTCCGTTGATACATAAATTTAGTATGTCATGGCCAATAAGAACTTGTAAAAACTAGTACACCCATTACTAATGAAAATTAAAGAATCTGGAACTGTGTGTGTCAACAAGATGCACACTAATGAAAACCCGACTAATAGTTTGTCTATAGTCATGTAATTATATAAATTTTTTATTTTAATATGGAAAATTTTATTTCAGTTTTTAGACTCTAGCTGAAAGATGATCATCAATTTCAGTTGAATATGGTAGAGGTTTGTGAATTATTGTATTCAATCGGTCCTTTCATGTAGAATAAGCCATATTAATTATTCTAAATTTGTATTATTTATTTGTTTCATTAATGAATAAAGTATTCATTTATTTTATATGATCAAAATTTTCTGTCTATTAGGCTTATAATGAATTTTCAATATAGGAATTTCAGCTTTTTGCGAACAGCTATTTGGGATGGGTGGTTGACATGTCGTTAATAATCTGTCGAAATTGGCTCTTTAAAATGATATTTTTCACATTGTAAATAGTATATATAGAAGTGGTGATTTCAACGTTAATTACTTCTCATCAGAAATACATTTAGCATGACAAAATGTTGGATTAATATTTGTGATGGGGATAAACTCACAAAATAAATAATAATCTTTTTTTTCTATAATTTCAGACAAGGTAATACCCTTTTGAAAAATAAAGTGTCTGCATGATAGTATCTGAGGGAGTATCATCACAAATATTATTCTTTACCATCACCTTATTTATAACAAGGACGTAAACCCATCACAAAAAATGTTTTAGTGAGATTATTTTTAACGGTTTTGATCGTAAATACTATTTTTTGATGTTGCCTCAATTAATAACCACAGAAATATTTTTGACAGGACCTTTGAAAATGATAGTATTTGTTATGGGATTCACCCCACAATAGATCTCTCCTACATGTAACACCTAAATGTTTTTCATTCACAACTTATCTAAACATCTCCAAAATTCCCTGATCTTCTATAGACTCATTTGTTTCGTTTAAACTATTCAATGATTCAAACAATAGAATTCATCAACATTCGAACATTACATCCACTGAAAGATCCAGTTTCAATGTATTTAGGTTTTTAATTTTTAAGATTATTTAATGTATTTTATTTAATATTAATAAAATGTATTAATAATTAACAGTAATTACAAATAATTTGGTTTATTTTGCATTAATATTTTCTTTTAATAGTTTTAATTTACATTACTCATTTTCCTTAAAATTAAATAGATTTAATTTGAAATAATTGGTTTTAATTATCTATCATTACTAATAATTTTCTGTAATTATTAATAATAATATGTGATTAGTTATAATTAGGAATAAATTGAAAAATAATTATAATTAGAGATAATTTGTTACTATAGGTGGTAATTAGTTATATTTCTTATTAATTAGTAACTATTACTAAAAAATTTATAACATAGTAGTACATTTTTAATAACTCAAATCAAATTAAAAAAATTAATGTTAATTAGTAATACTTAGTAATAATTATTAATAATTAGTATTAAGTAGAAATAATTTGTAATAATTATTTATAATTATTTGTAATTTGTAATTTTTACCAATATAATTTAAATATTATTAATAATTACTGATAAATTATAATTTTTTTTATAAATTTATATATATCGACAGACATGAATAAAACTAATGTTAATAATTGATAATTTTTAATTATTAGTAATAATTAGTAATAATAAGAAAGAAATTGAAAAAATAGTAATAAATTGTGATAATTAATAAAAATAATTAATAATTAGAGGTTATTTGTAATAGTTAGTATAAATTAGTAATAAGTAGTGGTAATTTGTAAAATATTGTAATAAATTAAAAAAAATAGTAATAAATTGTAATAAACTAATAAAAAATAATGATAATTAATGATAATTAATGATAATTTGTAATTATTTGTAATAAATAATTATAGATAGTAAAAAATGGTAAAAATAAAGAAACATAGTAATAATTAGGGATAATTAGTAAAAATTTGAGCTAATTCGTAATAATAGATGGAAATTTTAAATAATTAGTATTAAATTACTTAAATTAGAAATAAACTGTTATAAAAAAATAATGTCAATTAGTAATAATTGTTTATAATTTGTCATAATTTGTCATAATTTGTAATAGTACGAATTATGTATTCGTCATTTACTCATAAATAGTAATAATTAGTCATAATTAGTTATAATTAGAAATAATTAGTTATAATTAATAATAATTACTCATAATTAGTATACAATAGTGATAATTAGTAATAATTAATAATAATTAGTAATAATTATTAATATTTATAGGTAAATACAAAAATGAGAAGTAATTTAAAAAATAAAAATAAATTATACAAATTAATAAAAATATAATTTGTTTTTACTAAAATGTTTTAAAATAATAAAAATTAATTGTAATTAATTTTAATTTGTAAATGGTTTTTATAATTAGTAATAACTAATAATATTTAGTAATAAATAGTATAAAATTGTAAAAATTATAAGTAGTTTGTAATAGTTAGTAATAATTGGAAATAATTTGTAATAATTTTTAATAATTAGTTGTAATAACGAATTACAAGTTATAAATAGTAATAATTAGTAGTAAATTATATAAATTAGTAATAAATTGTTATAAACAAATTAAAATTAAAAAACAAATAATCTAAATTAGAGATAATTAATGATAATTGGTAGCAATTATTAATATTTATTAATAAATAGATAAAATTAGTTATAATTAAAATTATATTGTAATATTTATTAACAAATTGTAATAATTTGTAATAATAAGAAATAATTATAAATTATAAGTAATAATTTGCTACAATTAGAAATAATTAGTAATAATTAGTAATAATTAGTAATAATTAGTAATAATTAGTAATAATTAGTTGAAATTACTGATAATTATTAGTAGTAAGTAGTAATTTGTAAAAATAGTCATTAAATAGATAACATTTACTATATTTAAATGGAAATTAAGATTTTATTTATTTTTTCTTTATTTGTCTTCTATTTCTTATATGAAATTAATCATAAATTTTTTATTTATTTTTTATTTTTTGAGAAATTTGGAGAATGAATGTTGAATATATTTTTTATTACATGATCATGATTAAACAAATCATCACCTAAAACCAAACTTTTCTAGTTTAAATCCTGTATATATTGAGGGAATTGATCTTTTTTTATCTTTTGGATCATCAAAACCAGTATTTGTTTACAATGAGATAATAATGTGTTAATGTATTAAATGATATTTGAAGTGGTTTGACACATTTGACATTGTTGGGGGTTATCTATAGAATCTTGGTCTTCAAATAGATTATTTTTTTGGTATCATCATTATGAAAGAAATTTCAGGGAAGATTCTAATAATTTGATTCCAGGTTCCTCAAAAATTCAATATTTAGTACACGATATGTTGGGTCTATATTTTCAATAAATAGATACATAGGATGATATTTAATTAATATCAGAGTTCTAAAAATCTAAATTTTTTTTGAATTATGTTGAGGATTTCTTATATCCGGGATAGATGATAAGAAAATTGTTAGCGGTTGAAAATTTTATGGCTATTAAATCATATAATGGAATGTAAAATAGATATATTAGTAAAATATTATCTTTGGATAAAGCACTATTGCCTTTCAAAAATGTAGGTTACAGAAATGTTCGATTAGTGGTGCCCAACATTTCTTTTTAACACAATTGAGTATCATTCCGAGATCTATGCGATGATGAATTTGATGATCAATGGAATTGGATCAAATAAATATAAAATGAATAGGATGTCAAAACCAAGGGAGATGATCATCACATATTATTAATAATTAATTTAAATAAATAAAGACATACATTTATGGAATTCATTCTCCAGTGATGTATTTGGTGGGAGTTCTGAGGTTCACTATCATTGTGTTCAATAAAAAAAGTGTATATCTCCTCTAGTGGTGATCCTGATGTGTTCTAAATATCTCTTAAGGTCTTTAATAGATTCTTTGGGTGTATGCATGAGAGATCTGTGTGTTTCTACCATCCACCATTGATTTTATTGAGAAACACTACCAATATTTCTCCTTGATCTGGGGGAGGAGGATTACACTCCATTCATGTTATTGTTCATAGGGAAGGGGTCGCTCTAGGCTTGATAAGAGTCTTTAAATTGGCTTTATCGAACCAAGAAAAATTAATTGTCTATCTTGAGAAAATAATATAATTCGGTATTTATATTTATATAGTTGAAATAATATAATATCCTAATTGTCCAATTTATTTATTCCTAAAAAACACTTGTAAATTTATAATAGTAATATTATTGTTTCTCAACATGTGCAAAAAATTTGATTAACAATTAAATATTATTTAATTATCTAATATTCACTACATATTTTTTTTCTCATCAGACTATTAAACTCAGTTATCAATTCCACCTCAAAATTTATCAGGAATTGAATAATGACTCATTATTGGTTAAATAAATACCAACAAATTATTATAAAATAAATATACACAAATTATATACACAAATTTGAAAATAATATTTAATTAGATCTTTTACTTAATTTATATTTCCTCGAATAACTGGTGAAGAAATATATGGGATCATACATACATGTATAATTATTAATAGATGACCAGAAATAATATTTATTCCAACTTGTTGAAAAATAAATAATGAAATATTATTTAATTAATATTATGTATACACATAGTATGTGACCCTCTAGGCATGTTTCTCAGTTTCATTAGGTGAAAAAAATAAAGTCCAAGGTTAGAATTTATAAATAAACAAAATAACCCATAAATAATGATGTGAATTTCATATTTAAATGTCACCCTATAAGGATTATTACCGTGTAATATAATGCCTTTTTCATAATACCTCTAATTAAGAAGGTTGTAAGATAGTTCCAAAAACCCATGTGATTTTTTTCAGTTTCTTTGACTTTTTTAAAAATTAAACATACTTATAGAACACAATGACCATTGATTTATTAATCCTATATCATTTCAATAAAAGTGATTGAGATATCCAATTATGTTAATGAATATTATGGACAGATCTATTCATGCATTATTCATTAATGCAATATTACACATGATACACCCTATATATCCTTCCTCTCCACGAACATATGTCATCACTGTTTTCATCAATGCATTAATGAACATTAATCATAACACTAATTAATATAAATATTAATGTCTATGTTTTTATAAACATATTCACAGATTGCAACATCCAATGAAACCTAAATGTGGATTTCGTACTGGCGGGTCTCATTCTCGTAGTATCCTATATGTTATTACAAGGGACATACACCATGAGAAGGATCCTAAAAGTACAATGAGTCTCCACCCTTGATAAACTATATAATTTTTGTATTTCTAATTATATCATATGGATATTGAACATATATTCAAGAATATATTCACAATACATCTTATTTCTCATTACATCGTGGTTCTACTATGACTGTTTAGTGTGACAGATACTCTAAGGCCATTATCACATACAATGTTATGTATAAGGATAATCATTATGTGATAATGAGATTATTAATATAAAAAACATTTAATACAAGTTATAACAAATTACAAAAGAATATTTTTTCTAGGGAATGAAATCCAATAAACTCTCACTTGCACTAGAGTCAAATGCAAACAACTATCAATCTACTGGCTCTCACATGATACACATGCTTCTTCTTAGATATTCATTTTTACAAGGGGCCCACATGTTATCTTATATTCATACTCTTCTTTATTCAACTTCACATCTCTGAAAGAAATATCTAAAGTGGTGATATTTCTAGAGTATTATCTTTGTTAGTTGGTGTGACCTTGTATAATTTGTTAGATCCACCGCTGTAGTATTCTCATATCATAATGTTATATGGTCTTTACTTATATGTACCAAATCACGCTCCTAAATAAATATTTTCATCCGAATGGAATCCTTGGATTCATTAAAAGATGTTATATACATAGACTCCACTATAGAATCAGTAAAAAATTTCTCCTTTGAATTCCTTCAGATCACTTCTCATCCATTGAGACATAAGACATATCCTGACCATGAATTCTGATCATGCTGATATTTTTTAAAACTATCATTAGTATAACTCCTAATGACCATCTCACCATCTTCTCTGTACAATAATGAAATTTCCAAACTTATTTTCATATACTTAAGGATATCCTTAATAGCATCCCACTAATGTTCACCATGATCATTATAATATCATTATACCATGCTCAATTCATAAGAAACATAAATTATAGTACATAACATGACATATATGATTGATCACATCATTAATGTGTTTGCAATATTACTCATTCTATCATTATCCCATTTTGTCTAGGGACACATTTTCAATGAAATATGTAAACCACAATGTAATGTCTCGGATTTTACATTTATTATTTTTAAAATATTATATGGAATTATATTGAGACCGGGCGTGAAAACGGAACATCATTCCGAGGTCCAGTGAGCCCAGAATGGTGGTTTGAACATTTTTTATGTGAGTAGGCACTTGTGCGCAGTTGTGGCAGTTTCCAAAAGGATTCCCAGATTAAAAATTTGAGCACACCGTTGCGTCCGGGATGAAGACTTTACCTAAGAATGAGGCTAACCTCCCCTGGTGTGGGTCGAGGGAAAAAGTTAATTTTTGGATGTTTTAAGTAAAACAAAATAAAATAAAATAACCAGTTTATTTTATTTCATTTAAGGAAACATCCGCTACAGTGCGGCAATGGCACAACTATTTCCTAAATTAATTGCGCGTCTTAATGGCATCAAAATGGAAAGTCAATGCCATTAATACTGTCATGTAATTAAATTAAAACAAGTTTCCCTTTTTAATGGGTTATGTAATTTTACATCATTGGCAACGTATATAGAGGAACCTCTAAAAAATCTTCAGCGCATTGCCGCAAACTCTCAGCGACTAATGGCGACAAATTGAAGTTGAGAATCCCAAATCCAACAATGTTGAAGGATCTTGATGATAACAATAGTGCAACGCCTTCGTCAACGATTGATCCTTTCGAATGGTAGGGGTAGATATTTCGATTTCTTTTCCTCGTATTTGAGTTTAAATGACGAACGCGTATCAACCATGAACAAGTTGATCCGCAGAATCGTACGTTCTTACTGGAGGGATTTTTCTTCGAGAAGACTATGGGGAATTGATCCATGATTTAGGTTGTTGTTGATTCATGCCCTGTTTTAAGCCTATTAACGGGAGTGGGTCAACGTCGTGACAAACGAAGGAATTGGTTCGTTCCTCAATTTGTTTATTTGGATTTATTCCTCCTTTTTCCTTGCGTGTTCTTCGCGTTCTTCGTGGGGTGATGAAAAATGGATCGTTGAGAATCCTTTTTGTGATGAAAGGATCCCAAATCAAAGGATCAACATCACAACTTCCTTGTGGAGGTGATTCGACGATGGAAAACAACAAATAGGACTAGATCGTAAAGAGCGTTCTTCGAACGTTCTTCATGTGGGAAGATCAGAACACATTTTCGGAGCCGATCGGATGCCTGAAAACAACGGAAGAGGCTTCGTGGGGTCAGGGCGACTAGAACCTGGATCTTTTGTGGAGATCGGACGGACGAATTGATTATAGGAGTAGCACGGGAGGCACACTGGTGAAGAGCGTTGTTTCTGGAAATTTCTAGAATACACGGCGTGTACTTCCGAAGAACACGCCCTGTAGTTCTGGCGGTGGAGGCTAGGGTTTCAGGGTAAGAGAAGAATCACACGGCGTGTGACCCCGGTCACACGGTGTGTTCGACCGTCCCCGAAGATCGGCATGTACTTTGGGTAGTACACAGACACGAGATGATCTACACGGCTTCAGGTGGCACGGCGTGTACAGGTCGGCAGAGGCGGCTACGCCGAGCTCTATGTGTATCTCGGGGATACACAAACACAGGATGGAGTACATGACAATGTACTCCCTCACCCGGCCAGGCGAGGTAAACAGCATGGGTCACCCCATGTGCAGATTTCACGGGTTGGAGTACATGGGTTGGTGACCGTGTACAGGCCCATGGCCTGAGTACACAGTGCCAAACCCGGTTACCCAGACACGGCGTGTCCTTAGTACTACATGTCGTGTACTATGTTTTTATACATGAACAGCCTCACAACGTGGGCCGTTGTGCACGAGCAGTACCCGGGGTCGGAAAAAATGGCATGTATCATTTATACACGCCGTGTACTTTTTGTAAAACGGCTGGGTCCTTTTGTTCATCGTGCCTTGAACATCTTTTGTTTGGGTTAGTGCCCACTCTTCTTGTTCCCCGGAAGGTCAGGCATCATTCCCTCATGTAGGATTATGATTCCTTCAACATGACATTCTGTGATAGAGTCAAGAATCCATCCGAGAGTCTCGAATCGAGATCCTCTATCCATTCTAGACCCTAGGTAGTGTGAGGCATCAGCGTGACCAACTTTACTGGGCGTTGATCCTCTACCTAGCAGGTGAATTCTAGACGAGTCGCGGTTTCTTCCATGGCCCCGGCAGTGATCATCATCTATGTATCGATATCTTTCCCACTCAGGAGTGTTCCTCCCGTAATGAGTGTAGCTATATCTCATGATGTTTCCTGACATACTGCTCTTCCCAAAAAAATGTCATCAGAGCTATAAGACTCGTGGAGTGTGTTCTCCCGGAACGAGTGCATCACATAATCTTCAATCAGAATCCCATGAAGGGGTATGCGGTTGCGTGACTTGTCTCTAGACCACAGGTCTGGGTTTTGGGTATATCTGGTTTTTTATGTTATCTAAACATATACTATGCATAGCTGACTCTACCATTACTTGGTGTACTACATTGTGGTTTTTGGGGTCCTCTACTGAGTATTGTTATACTCACCCCTGCACGGGCTTTTCCCACACGTCTGGTGTCTTGTGCAGACGAGAAGCCTTTTCACAGAGTCCAGGGCAGACCAGGACAGGACCGAGCATTCTGAGTTCCCTATAGGCCGAGGCGTTCCTACGACTATGAGTGGCAGTCCCAGTACATTTGTTCTTACAGGTTGGACATTGCAGTTTTTCAGACTCATTCTTTTGGTGGGCTTGTATTCTGGACCAATTTTCTTTTACGGTACTCTACCTTTCATCGTAGTCTGTTGGTTGGGTTAAGTTGTATGCATGCATTTTTGTTCCTTAATGTTTTTCATTTCAACATTTTTGGGCTTGGAGATTTGTGTGTGTGTATAGGTACTTAGGAAATGCCTCCCATGTTAGTGATATGCCTACTCGGTGCTAGTCACCATCCCCTGGCCTATTGGAGGCGGGCTTGGGGAGTCACGACGTAGGCCCCATTGGGACGGGTCATGACAAAGTTGTATCAGAGGTGGTCGGTTCTACCTTTGGACCAAGAGTCCGTGAGTTTGGTTTGGGGAAACAATTTTGAGTGTTTCAGGTTTGACTTTTAGGCAAGAGTCTCCATTGATGGTGCGGCGACCGACGTATCCATACACCCGGACTCTGATAACCTGCTTTTCGACTCGGTACATGAAAACACTAGTTGCAGGGAAATAAATGGTACATGAATCATGTAAGAATGGGTTTTGTTTTCCATTTCCTTGGTGTTAGCTATCGAGATATACTCATTGACCATGACACATCTTGTTTCCTTACAGGATGCCTCCACGATGCATACCTGATAGTATTCAACCGAACAATCACGAGGATGACCCCCTTAGTGATGAGGCTTCGATACAAGGACCAGCTCCCCAGGCGTTCCCACTAGGTGGTGCACCTGCTATACCACCACCAGTGGAGCAGCCAGTGGTACCCGCGGTACAGACCGTTGAGGAGCGCAGGCTTAGCGTGCACCACGAGTTTCAGAGACAGAGACCCCTCAGGATCTGAGGCGAGACGGACCCTCAGGCGGATGAGGACTAGCTTGAGGCGGTGACCAGAGTCTTTCGTCTAGTGAGGATACTGGCATACCAGATGGAGGTCCTAGGATAGAGCCTTCTTCAAAGTTCGGTGGGACGATTGTGAAGTATGAACACGAAGACTCCTGAAGAGGAGACTCTATCATGGACATAGTTTGAGCAACTCTTCAGGGAGGAGTTCTCTCCAGTTACACTGAGATCTATGTGCATCCAGGAGCTTCTTCAGCTCCAGCAGGGTAGTATGATAGTGGCTGACTATTCATCGAGGTTCACCAACCTCGCCAGGTACTCAATGTAATGGTCAGGGATCAGTACATCAAATCTCGGACCTTCGAGTGAGGCCTATGGCGTGACATCTGATCTAGTGTCATGAATCTATGCATTTTAACTTATTTTGGAGTGCTCAATCAGGCCTTCATGATCGAGAGCTTCTTGGTAGAGCAGAGACAGTCGCCGGTAGTCACCAGCATGCAGATAGGTGTAGAGACACCGGCAGCAGGGAGCTGACTTCAGGCATAGGGATCTGAACTGGGGAGACGTCATAGGAGGACCCAGGACAGGGGATCGATAGTCCAGGGCTCTCAGGATGGATCAAGTTATCATGGGGAAAAACGATGCTACACATGCGATGGTAGGGGCATCTCCCTAGAGATTTCCCGACACGTCGAGCTGCTGATCGGGAAGTGGTGGATAGACCATCAAGGCAGAGGCAGAGAACAAAGCAGGTAGAACCGCCAGGCGGTGGGCATGGTAGAGGAGTAGGGAGAGCTGTGGGTGGTGGTAGACACTTCATCATACTTCCACCACCACCCCCAGGAGGTCCTCACCAGGCTCAGGGAGCTGGGGCACAGGGACTGGGACAACTGCATGCGGTCGAGGCGTACGACCCATTGGGCTCCAGGGATGATTCAAGGTACGATCTGTGTCTTTTCTACCTTATCTGCTGTACTCATAGACACAGGTGAAATTCATTCCCTTATAGCCACATGTCTTGTACAAAACCATGTGATTCTGTTAGAACCATTGACTCGATCATTACGGTTGGAGACACCTACTGGAGGAGACTCGACGATCATGCACCTTTGAGACAGTGTGATCTTAACCTTGAAGGTGAGAGTTTCAGTTGGAACCTCTTGGTGGTAGTGTCGAGGCCTTACGAAATCATTCTTGGTATGGATTGGTTATCTTCGGTCCATGCCCAGATTGAATGTTTTATGCGAAGGGTGCAGTGTGTCCGCCGTGATGGAACAAGGTTTTCCATTGTCAGAGAAAAAGAAACCCAGGAAGCACAAAATGGGCTCATGCATAGGAGGGTGCAGCCGATCACTAATGATTTGGCTAGCCTTACCCTCGGAGCTGAAGATGTTGTGAGCTCTCAGTTCCCAGAAGTGGTGGTGGAGTATGAGGACGGTTTTCCCGAAGATGTTCCAGGACTGCCTCTCCACCAGGAAATCGACATCTGCATCGACTTACACCCTGGTACGACACCGATTTCCTCATCAGCTTATCGGATGGCTCTCGTATAGCATCACGATCTGAATGTGCAGTTGGAGGATTTGCAGAGCAAGGGTTTCGTAAGACTTAGCGTCTCACCCTGGGAGGCCCCTATCTTGTTTGCCAAGATGGAAAATGAGAGTCTAAGGTTGTGTGTGGATTACTGGTGCCTGAACCAGATGACGGTTAAGAAAAAATATCCACGGCCAAGGATCGATGACATCTTCGATTATCTTAGTGGGGAACAGTGGTTCACGAAGGTTGACCGTCGTTCAGGTTATCACCAGCTACGAGTGCTGGATGAGGATATACCGAAGACGACTTTCAGATGATGCTATGTTCACTATGAGTACTTGGTGATGCCCTTTGGTGTGACAAACACCCCTGATGTGTTCATGGGACTAAGGAACCGGATCTTCCAGCCGTACTTGGACCGGTTCATTGTGGTCTTCATCGACGAAATCCTTGTGTATTCAGCGTCCGAGGATGAGCACGCGAGACACATGTGGGTGGTTCTGGACGTACTCCGGGAGCACCAGCTTTATGGAAAGCTCTTGAAATGTCAGTTCTTTATTTAGCAAGTCCACTTTCTCGGACATGTCATCTCAGAAGATGGAGTGGCTATGGACCCAGCCAAGGTGGAGGCTGTGTTAGAATTGGAGCCACCTCGGAGCGTAACGGAGGTGCGATGCTTCCATGGGTTTGTAGGATATTACCTGAGATTCATTCCTGATTTCTCTCGGATATCAGCACTAAGAAAATCCTTGACCAGGAAGGGGCAACCCTTCGTGTGGACAGAAAAATGCCATATGGATTTCGAGAGGTTGAGATAGAGTTTGAAGAGCGCCCCAGTCTTGAGATTGTCGGAGGAGGGTGTCGAGTATGAAGTTTTATGCGATGCATCAGGGACCAGGCTTGGTTGTGCCCTGATGCAGGGAATTCAGTGATTGCTTATGGTTCACACCATCTTAGGCCACATGAGCAGAACTATGTGACCCATGATCTTGAGTTGGTAGCGGTATTCATCGCATTGAAGATGTGGCGACACTTCCTTATGGGCGAGCAGTTTATTGTCTACTCTGACAAAAAGAACCTCAAGTATATCTTCTCACTGAAGGATTTGAATCTGAGGCAGAGACGCTGGCTAGAGTTCCTCCAGGACTATGATTTCGAGATCATCTACACTCTTGGTAAGGGGAACAAGGTGGCCGATTCTCTTAGCAGAAGGTCGAGCTCACAGCTGTTGAGTGAGGCGAAACAACAATTTGACGCATTATAGTTATTCTCCGTGGATGGAGAGGACACAGCTTACCTACGGTTGATTGTTGTCACCCCTCCGCTCTTACAGCGAGTTAGGGAGGCAATGCTTGGGGATGTCGACTGTGTGGCCTTACATTCTCAGTTATCCGTAGGACATGCTCTTGATGGATATTCCCAAGGTGGGGATCACGTCCTTCTTTTCCGAGGACGCACTATTGTACCAGTGGAATTGAATGAGGGAGTCCTGAGGGAGTTCCATACATCCCCTTTGGCGGTACATCCTAGAGTGGAAAAGATGTACCAGGACCTCCGATGTCAGTTCTTGTGGTCAGGCATGAAGAAGGTAGTGGTATAGTTCGTTTCTCAATACCTCACATGCCAGCAGGTGAAGGCTGAACACCAAGTTCCAGCAGGGATAGCTCACCCCTGGAAGTTCAAGAGTGAAAGTGGTATGTGATATCGATGGACTTTGTGATGGGATTACAACAGACATCCAAGGGGCACGACTCCATCTGGGTGATCATTGACCGAATCACCAAGTCAGCCCACTTCCTAGCTATCAGGGAGCAGAGTTCCATAGAGAGATTGGGACACCACTATGTGCAGGAGATAGTTTGGCTTCATGGTGTCCCCTCTACTATAGTCTCAGACCGAGACACCCTCTTCACATCCCAGTTGTGGAAGATATTTCAGGAGGATTTTGGGACTCAACTGCGCTTGAACACATGGTTTCATCCCCAGACATATGGTCAGACGGAGAGGACCATTCATGTTCTAGAGGATATGTTTTGATCCTGTATCTTGGACTTTGACCACAGCTGGGAGGACCACCTACCACTGGTGGAGTTTTCGTACAACAACAGCTACCACTCTACCATCGGCATGGCACCGTTCGAGGACTTATAAGGGAGACCCTTCCAGTGACCGGTTTGCTGGACCAACCCCGGAGAGTCACCACTCATGGGTTTAGAGTTAGTGCGAGCTACCACAGGGAAGGTGCAAATCATCTAGGAGTGGATAAGAGTGCACAGAGCCGGAAAACGTCTTATGCTGACTGGAAACCGAGACCTCTGTAGTTCGAAGAGGGAGACCACGTGTTCCTTCAGGTCTCACCTCGACGTGGGTTGTGGAGATTTGGCCTAGGCGAAAAGCTATCTCCGAGGTTCATTGGACCTTTCCAGATCATGGGAAGAGTTGGCAAGGTGGTGTACCACCTAGCTCTACCGCCACAGTTGCATCGGGTACATGATGTCTTCCACGTGTCGCAGCTGAGAAGGTACGTGCATGACCCATCGCACGTCATCGACTGGGGAGAGTTGGACATCAAGGATGGAGTGACCTTTGCTAGGTACCCAGTGGAGATCGAGGATCGGCAGGAGAGGATCCTTCATGGGAAATTGATTACCTTAGTGCGCGTCTGTTGGCAGTACGAGAATCTTCAGGAGAGCACATGGGAGCGGGAGGCCCAGATCCGTGCCCAGCACCCTCATCTTTTTGAGTAGCCTTTGTTTTGGATTTTCAGGGATGTAAATCCCCAAGGTGGGGAGAATGTAATGTCTCGGATTTTCCATTTGTTATTTTTTAGATATTATAAGGAATTATTTTGAGACCAGGTGCGAAGAAGGAACATCATTCTAAGGTCCAGTGAACCTGGAATGGTTGTTTGAACTTTTTTTAAGTGAGTCAGCACTTATGCGCGGTTGCAGAAATTTCGAAACAGATGCCCGAATTAAAAATCTGAGTGCATCGTTGCGTCCGAGACAACGACTTTACCTATGAATGAGTCTAACCTCGACCGGTGCGGTCGAGGGAAAAGTTAATTTTTGGATGTTTTAAGTAAAATAAAATAAAATAAATTAACCAGTTTATTTTATTTCATTTATGGAAACATCCGCTGCAGCGCGGCAATGACACAATTGTTTCCTAAATTAATTGCGCGTCTTAGTGACATCGAAATGGCAAGTCAACACCATTAATATTTCCGCATAATTAAATGATAACATGTTTCTCTTTTAATGGCTTAAGAAATTGTACGCCGTTGGCAACAGAGAGAGAGGAACCTCTGCAGAATCTGCGGCACATTGGAGCAAACTCTCGACGACGAACGACGATGGATCGAAGTCGATAATCGCTACAACAAAACGTTAAAGGATCTCAACAACAATAAAAACGTGATGGCTTCGTCAAAAATCTATCCTTTCGAATGGTAGGGGTTGCTATTTCGATTTCTTTTCCCCGTATTTGAGTTTAAACGACAAACACGGATCAACCACGAACAAGTTGATCTGCGGATTCGTACGTTCGTGAGGGAGGGATTTTTCTTCTGGAAGTCTATGGGGAATTGATCCATGCTTTAGGTTGTTGTTGATTCTTGACCTGTTTTAAGCCTATTAACGGGAGTCGGTCAACACCGTGACAAACAACGGTGGAGGTTTGTTCCTCAATTTGTTTATTTGGATTTATTCCTCCTTTTTCGCCACACGTTCTTCGCATTCTTCGCGGGGTGAAGAACAACGGATCGTTGCACATCAATTCTGCGACGCAACGATACCAAATCGAAGGATCGACATCGCAACGTCCTTGTAGAGGTGTGGTGACGATGGAAGACGACAAATCGGGCCGGATCTGAAAGAGAATTCTTCAACTGTTCTTCGTGCGGGAAGATCAGAACACATTTTCAGAGCCGATCGGAGGCCTGAAAATGACGGAAGCGTCTTCGTGGGGTTGGGGCGACTAGAACCTGGAAGTTTTGAGGCGATCTGATGGACTGATTGATGATCGGAGCAGCACGGGAGGTGCGCTGGCGAAGAGCGCCGTTTTAGGAAATTTCCAGAATACATGGCATGTACATTCGAAAAACACGTTTTGTAGTTCTGGTGGTGGTGGATAGGGTTTTGGGGTCAGAGAAGAATCACACAGAGTGTGACCCCGGTCACACGGAGTGTTGGACCTTCTCTGAAGCTCGGCATGTACTTTAGGTAGTACACGGACACGGGATGACATACACGGCTTCAGGCGACACGACATGTACAGCTCGGCAGAGGCGGCTACGCGGAGGTCGGCGTGTATCTCGGGGATACACGGACATGGGATGGAGTACACGACCGTGTACTCCCTCACCCGGCCAGGCGAGGTAAACAGCGAGGGTCACCCCATGTGCATATTTCATGGTTTGGAGTACACGGGTTGGTGACCGTGTACGGGCACATGGACAGAGTACACTGAGCCAACCCTAGTTACCCAGACACAGCATGTACTCCATACTACATGCCGTGTACTATGTTTTTCTACATGACTAGCCTCATGACACGGGCCATTGTACATGAGTAGTACCTGGGGTCAGAAAACATGGCGTGTATCATTTCTACACACCATGTACATTTTGGAAAACAGCTTGGTCCATTTGTTCACTATGCCTTGAACATCTTCCGTTTGGGTTAGTGCCCCTTCTTCTTGTTCCCCTGAAGGTTAGGCATCATTCCATCACGTAGGATTATGATCCCTTCAGCATGAATTTCTTGTGATACAGTCAGGCATCCATCCGAGAGGCCCATATCAAGATCCTCTATCCATTCCAGACCCCCGGTAGAGTCAGGAATAGGCGTGACCAAATTTACTGGGCATTGATCCTCTACCTAGCAGGTGAATTCCGGATGAGTCGCGGTATCCGCCATGGCCCTGGCAGTGATCCTCATCTGTGTATCGAAATCTTTCCCACTCAGGAGTGTGTCTCCCGTAATGAGTGTAGCTATATCTCGTGACGGTTCTCGAAAAACATCTCTTCCCGGACGTACATCATCAGAGCTATAAGACTCGTGGAGTGTGGTCTCCCGGAACGAGCACATCATGTAATCTTCGAACGGAATCCCTTACGGGGGTATGTGGTTTCATGACTTGTCTCTATACCACGGGTCTAGGTTTTGCATGTATATGCATTGTTTTATATGTTCTGTAAACATATATTATGCATAGATAACTGTACCTTTACTTGGTTTACTGGTTTTTGGTTTTCAGTTTCATCTACTGAGTATTGTTATACTCACCCCTGCACGGGCTTTGCAAACACTTCTGGCGTCTTGTGCAGATGAGCAGCATTTTGACAGAGTCCAGGGCTGACAAGGACAGGACCAAGATTTCTGAGTTTCCTACAGGCCTAGGCGTTCCTATGGCTATGAGCAGTAGTCCCAGTACCATTGTGCTTACAGGTTAGACTTTGCAGTTTTTCAGACTCTTGCTTTTGGTGGCCTTGTATTCTGGCCCAGTTTGCTTTTACGGTAATCTACCTTTCGTCGTACTCTGTTGGTTGGGTTTATTTGTATGCATGCATTTTTGGTCCTTATTAGTTTACATTTCTTCATTTGTGGGATTGGAGATGTATGTGTGTGTATAGATACTTAGGCAATGCCTCCCATGTTAGTGATATGCCTACTTGGTGCTAGTCACCAGCCCTTGGCCTATTGGAGGTGGGCTTGGGGAGTCACATCGTGGGCCCCACTAGGATGGGTCGTGACACACATGACATTTGAACTAATCCAATCATATATTGTTCCATACAAAATCTCATTAGTACCTAGTCAATATAGTTCTTTAACAGAGTCCATACAACCTCTTGGATATATCAAGAATGGTATTTTTTCCTCGAATATAGGCTTTTTCAACAATGTCCTTCATGGAGGAATACATGATTAACCAATCTTTAAATTATTGTATTACATGTGATCCATTTATGATAAGTAATATGTATTCAAGATATACTACCTGAAAAATGAACATATTACTATTAAACCATTTGTAAAATCATGGATCACATTCATTATTAATTAAACCAAATTCTATTACATCTTCATAGAATCAATTGTTCTATGGACTGGTTTATTTCATTAATATATTGGTGGAACTCTACAAATTGAAAATATTTTTGGAATCAACTGGAGTCACCAAACCTTCGGTTTGTGTCATATAGTCATCTTCCTTAATGGTCATTTTATGGAATTTAGTTTTGATGTCCATGATCCAAGTCTCATAGTCATGGTATATTTTTATAGCCAGTAAAATTCCATATGAGTTAACATGGAAACTGGTGAAAAGGTTTTATCTTAGTCAATCTCATGATACCATTTTAACCCTTTACCCACTATCCTTCCATTATACATTTTAACATTAAATTCCATGTCCAGTTTCTTCTTGAAAACCAATTTAAACCCAAGAGGATTTACATCCACTAGCAATTCAACCAGAACCCAAACATGGTTTCGATGCATGAAATCTATACAGAATTACTGAATTTTTTCATTCTTTTAGATTATGATTTCCCTACCGAGACCATTTTAGAGAGTGGTTATTTATCATCAAAAAATAATTACTCCCCATAATTAGGGACTAGAAGAACAAATCTCTCTAGTTATCTTACCTTTTCAGAGATTACAAGCTATAATTTAGTTTCAGGTGATAACTCCTACATGGGAAATTACAAAACATATTCATGTACCTACTCCTCTATATCTGGAGCATCACCTTCATTGAAGTAAATCATTCTCCCACTATCCTTTTTTGGAATTTTATCTATCATAAAAAAATGGATTTTCTAGGGACAATAAAATTTCTATATGAGGATATGTATAGAGTGTATCCATTTGATTTCACGGTATACCCTAAAATGATACACTTTGTACTCCGGAGTGCTAGTTTTTCCCTAATAAGGCCTTAGCAAACTCGCCACAACCCCATACACATGTATGTGACAGATTGGGTTTCCTTCCACTCCATAGATTAATGGGAAATCTATTTTCCATTATTGTTGGTACTTAGCGTAATTTTTATGCGAAAATATGATATGCATATCGCCAATATGATAATGGATGATCTGCATGACTCATCATCAAGTTTACCATTTCCAACTATGTATGGTTACTCCTTTCACTAAAACAATTCCACCATGGTGTATAAGGTGAAGTGAGTTGATATATATTCAAAAACACCATTATAAAGTCAAAAAACTATTTGTTAAGATATTCAACACCTTGATCCAATCAAATATTCCTTATATTTTTAAGATGTTGATTCTATACTTCAGTATTAAACTTTTTCAATTTCACAATGTAGTAAGACTTATACCACATTACGTAGACATATCCATATAAACTAAAGTAATTAGTAATAGTTATAATATAAGAATATAACCATCATTATTCTACTAGAAATGGTCCAAACACATCAGTGTGTACCAATCATATACGTTTTTTGTCCCTTTCATTGTGTCCAAAAATTTGCAGTTTAGTCATTTCCTTTGAAAACAAGCATAAAATCTATTAAATTATTTTTTCCAAAATGAGTCTAAATAACCATTTTGATGGTCATTTTTCAAATTCTTCTCATTTACCTAACCATGACAATGATTCCAAAGATGGGTGTTGTATGAGACACGTGAACAAGATTCATTATCAATTTACAACACTAGGTTTTCATAATTAAATACATAATGACCGTTATTTAAATATTCCATATCATAACAAATGTTGTCATTATAAAAGAAAAAACTTTTAATTAAAATTTTTAATAGAAACCCATCTGTATCTAGTAATGACATAGAATGTATGTTCTTCATAAATGAAGGTACCTAATAACAATCCTTTAAAACCAAAATCATTTATATTTTCTATGAAAGGTGGAAGGTAAAAAATGGATAGTGTAGCTTGCAATGGTTCATTAGTATATCACATATCCACTTCTCCTCTATGAATATTGTGTTATCTACTTTGTTCCGGAATTTTGTATATATATATATGTGACAACACCAAGCTGTATCTAATACCAAATGTGTAGAAATGGAAGGATGTCACAAGATAACAAATGAACATATAGATTCCAGTAGCATTTGGGTTGTATTCCTCTTCTAGTAGACTGGGCACATGGAAAATACACCACCACCATTTCATTTCCATCTATTTGGATAATCCGTTTCATATAAGGATGGTTCTCAAGGTTCTATAGACTCCTTATATGTCTTTTGGACCCTTTTTCTTACTATTCCTTTTCTTATTCATTATAAGGATCGTAGGTTGGTCCCGCCTGATGTCAACATCCTCATTCCTAATCAATGTAATTTTTGTAAATGCCATTTCTCATTTTTCACATATTATAATTCATGAATAAACTAGACAATGTTTTAGTAAGTGATGATTGTATGATATATATTGGAATCTAATCTATGAACATAATCCCTATGATATCTATGTGTTTAATGTTGACAATATGATTGAATACATTAGGCCTAGTAGGCGTAGACCCTCCAAACCAAGTTGTGAACAATGAATTTGAGATCCCATATATCTCATTTCTAACCTTATCTTTATAGAGATCCCAAATATGAGACATCATGCTCTAAGAATCCATCTCTTGATGTTGCTTCAAATTCTAATTGAACATGGATGATAGTAAGAATCGCTAAACACTTGTAACATAATTTAGATGTTTCTCATAGAGATATAGTTCATCATCACTAGCCTCATTTCCCGATGAAACTGTAAAAGGTTCTTCCATCACATATAATTCCCTTTCATGATGAACGATAATGTGTAAACGCATTTTCTAATCTTCAAAATTAGGAAACTGAGAAGGATTTTCTTCTAGAGTATGGATCGTAGCAATTCATTTGAAGGCATTTTAATATTTTTTTACAAATAATGTAAGTAGATATTTTTGTAGTTTATCAAATAATATATATATAAATGAATAAATATTATATTTATTTGTCTCAACTATTATATCAAAACCCAACATCCCTCACCACTGGCTTCAGAATATCGTATTTCATGGATAATATATTGGTAGGGATCTATAGTCCACTACTCATTATCCCAAAATTGGTTGGTTAAGATACTTCAATGGTTCTTCTTAGGAATTACAAATTCCAACAACATTAACTCACACTTCCATGATCTATTAAGTGGAATCCCCAATCCTGAAATACTTTATTTAGATATCATTAATATTTACCTTTTTGTTTCACCATGTCATTCTTTAGTATTCAACCATTCATGTCAACTCTGTTTTGTTACCCCAATAGATCTTGTTATAATTCCCTAATAATTTAATTCACCGCAAAATTTTATGTTCATGAACTTTGTACAGAGGTTATATTTTTACTCATGCAATGGAAGGTTATACAAAGATATATTTTTATTATGTGATTTTATAGTTTTATGCATAAATATACAATTATTATCTTTATAACATGTTGGTAAATATTAAGTGGATTTACATAATTTATTTATCATGAATTATCTAATATTAACACATAGGACAATTTATTATAGTTGTATCTTTCTTGCTCGTCAATTTCAAAAATTATGTGATTGTGAAAAAACATCCATAATCAGATAAATATGAAAGTAGAGAGAAATTAAATAGAGGGTACCATCATTATATCATGCTAATGCTCAGTGTCTCTAGAGCTTGATAAAATATCCACTGACGTAGGGGGAAACACCTTGATCAAATTAAGTTTCGTGTTTATGTCTTTCCACCTGTGCACCATTGTATGTCACATGGATTTGTTTCACCTCAGATCCTAACATGAACTTCCTCCACTTGCTTCGGATATCAATCAATTATATATTATTTTACTCACAAACAGGTGAGGTGGAAAGTGGATATATATAATAAACAACGGGAATATATGCCCACATAATAATGAGGAGAGATGGCTCACATTCCATCAATTTAATTTGATCATAAATTAAACGAAACTATTCAAACAAAGTGTTCTATTCCTGCTCATAATAATCAACATGAATGCAATGAATATACAGATATCATAGACATGAACTATATATATTTAATCATTCTTATTTAAGATAAATATGGATCAAATCCATTAATTATTATCTTTAATTAATCAAACATTTTTTCTTAATTCTTATATAAATTTCCTTGAGATTCTCATATGTATTAATAGTAAAAAAAATTAAATATATTCATTTGAAATTAACAATGTACATAACTTTGACTTTGGAGGAAACACAGTTAATAAACATAAGATTTTACAAGACACGTATTATAATCTTATATTTTTTTACTCTTGTGACATATAGAATACATGACGTATCTCATATATTCCTGATATTTACTATCGATTTAATGATTACATAAATTACATTATTTTTTAGTGATTTTATGCATCAATTCACATAAAGAAACAATTATAGTATGAAAAATACATGACATAAAGATCTGAATATTATGAATATATTAATTAAACTTATATATATATATTAAAAACACCCATAACCTGGTGTGTATTACCCAATTAATGACCACATGTATGAACATGTATCAATGTTTATAATGTATAATAAATAAATTTTAAATACGTGTAATTTATAAAAGCACACTATGTGTAGATACGATGAACACAACATTTACATCTCTCACTCTCTATTGACAAAACATGCATAGGGATTCAGTGTGTAATATGTGCCTTGAAAATTTGGAGTACACAGTATGTCTGATGGTCCATGGGCCAAGTTATCTCCAAGTTATGTGGTCACTAGTTAGGGAGGTTGTTTATTGAATACATAGCACATATATGACTTAATGGGACTACACACAGTGCATGTGGGCTACACAGTATATAGTTTGGTTGAAGATGCACCATTTTATTCTAGTCAACATGTTATAAATTAATTGTGTAGTTAATTTTACAATCAATTCAAAATAATTAATTTTCCTCCAAATAAATTTTGTTTCATAAAACATGACTACATGACATGTAACTCTAATTACACACCTTATAGTCTTGTATTGTTCCAACAGGGACCATTGAACCTCTAGATGATTTCCTCAATTCTATTTTAATAATTAAATTAAATATCTCAATTATATCTCTGAGAAAAAAGAGGAATAAATAGATCATGCAATTCAGAATAAATGAATGAATAAAGATTAATTGAAAAACAAAATTAAAAATGCATAAATCATCAAATATATTTTTTATAATTATAAATAATTATGCCCTCCCCTCAGATACCACATAAATTGTCCTAGATAACTAGAATTTTGTGATTTTTGGTGCCCAATTTTTTCTCTATAATCAATGATCAATCTAATATTTATGTAATGATGAACAACATGATCAATAACATTAAAACAGAGACACATATAAGGGATATAATTCCGGAACTGTGAGAGGGGATCTTAAAATATTATTTATATTTAATTTAATTAAATATAGAATTACCATTTAAGAATTATTTCATCATTCATTAGTCAGGTGATAAATCTTTGATTCACCATATTTGTATTGTAGAAACCAATTTTATATTCCCCCTAGTAGTGAGCAACATGTCTTCAACGAATACTGAAACATTGTTGAAGGAATATATTGGTGGAATCATGGAGCATCCATGTAATTTCATAGTATTCCTTTAATTTCCTCGAGAAGAACATCCAAACGATATTCTATTATAAGGTCACGGAGTATTTAGAGGAGTCTACAATTCCATACTTCACAACCAAGACAAAGGAATTGGATGTCTTGAGAAAATTATATTAACTTGTATTTATATTTATACAGTTAAACTAAAATTATTTCTCGAGTTTCCTTATTTATTTAATCCTAGGAATACCCCAAGACATATATTAATAGTAGTAGTATTATTGCATAGAATTATCTAAATTGGTGAACTAAAATGAATTATTATTTAATTAAATAACATTCAATGTTAAATAATTCCCATTAGAACATTAATATAATGCCACCTTTCCACATCAATATTTATCGTTCCTGAAATAATGATTATTTATTTTATAAATAAATATCACTATATTATTCGCAAATAAATAAATAAATATTATATTAACTAATTAGAAAATAAATATTTATTAAATATTCCACTCACATTATATTCTCTCAAATAACTGGTGATGAAATATATTCAATTCGGAATAAATGTATTGTTATCAGACCATGATCATGAATAATATTTAATTCACTTGTTAAATAATAAATGATAATATATTATTTAACAACGATACTAGATACAATTAGTGTGTGACCTTATAGGCCTGGTTTTCAATGTCATTAGGATATTAGCCCAATGTCCAAGGATGGTATTTTAAAACACACTAAGGATCACGTAGAAAAAGAAGTCAGTGCAACAATGACATGTCACCTCATATAGATTCCTTCCATTTAATATAATCCTATTATCTCAAGATCTCTAATCATGTATGTTTTATACTAGTTCCATCAAAAAATGTGATTGATATCTCATTATTTGAAATTTCTGAAATTGAACATTCCTATAGAACACCATGGCAATGTATTTAATTAGAAAATATTATTTCTATAGAAGTTCTTGAGATATAAACGTACATTAAATAACAGAGTGGAATTTTTTTTGTCACATTACTCAATAATTCAATATTACTCGTTATGCACCCAATGTATCCAACAACACTACGAACATATGTCATCATAGTTTTCATAAATACATTAATTTATGTGAATCATAATACTCATAAATCATAAAATTAATGACTAAGGATCAATACACATGTCTGCAGATAGTTAAATAAAATTTCATGTATTAATGTGGATTTCCTACTAGCGTGTCTAGATCTCATAATATCCCACTAGATATTACAAACAGTGTAAAAAATGAGAAGGGTCCTCAATGTCCAATAAAGCTCCACATATGAGAGACTATATCATTTTTTTCTATCAAATTATTTCATCTGACTATATAACATAAATTCATAAATAGTTTCACAGAGGTTTAGGGTTATCATCATAGTGGGGACATTCTACGACTGTCAATTGCAATATATAATCTTAGAACATTGTTACATACAATGTCACACAAAAGAACAAGAACAATGTGATAATGAGTTTTTTATATTCAAAACAATGAATACAAGTAATCATAAAGTAGATCATAAGTAGGTTCTTGGACACCAAATCTAAATGGAAATTTGTTGCCTACAAGTATATATGAGATAAAGAGGCTGGTTTGTAATCTAATTCTTGGTTAATATAAGATTCATGCATGTACAAATGTTTTCATCGTATATTATGGGGAAGTCTTTCTTTAGTTATTGTTCAATAATTTGGAAAATAAAGGTAAAATGAGTCTCAGCATAGGATGTATGGATTGATTCCTTGTAAAATAGTTGACTTAATTCCATCTTACACACAGATTATGGTTTTTATTTATTTCTCCGAACACTGTGACATTGGTTTAATGAAACAGAACTAGTATTTCAATTGGTAAAAGAATAAATCATCCTAGTGATAGTGATATGAAGAATAATTTTGAATATGTACATCTTAATTTTTTCTCAAAACCCCAAATCATGCAATTGAATATTTCTACTGACTATTTCTATCCATTTGGTTCTTATAGTATTAAATAATCGTGTCATATCATCTTTATAACTATATAAAAATTTCCTCCCTATATGTTCCAAAATGATCCATATATATTTGTCACCTTATTAATTCTATCACATCTAAAAATATTAGAATTTATTTTAATCAATTGATTGAAGAGTTATATTCATTTTTTAGTAATCTTTTTAGTATATATGATGTTTCTATGTGTAGATATTACCTAATGAAATTTATAATGTTATTGAAAATTAGTGACTTCCTGGCATATTCAATGTTATATTACTTAAGTACACATGGTTCAAAATATGTTTTATACTATATGTGAGATATAAAATCATTTACACTTATCAAATCATGAAAACCGTGATTTTTTTACCATCAACATGGATTTCTTTCAAACAATCATATTTTTGGAGGAACAAGTATCATTTCAAGTAATGCACTATTGAATGTGATGGACCACAAAAAATGATCTCATGTATGGAGTTAAACTATATTTCCTATTCAATACCACCCATTACATTTTGACCGATTATAAACAAATAGAAAATTTTTGCCTTTGAGAAAGAATACAATTGGGTAAAATGGAGCATATTTTCTGATCTTCCACACTAGTCTCATTTTTCAGTAATTCACATGTTAGATGTCATGATTATTGATATGAACTATTTTTATAATATATTTTATACAATTCTGGAAAAACCATGTACAACCAACATAATGTAATGGCATGATTATATATTGTACAATTTTTATGAAACCAAAACATTAACTATTTGAAATTATCATACCATATATATTAATGAATCCATAATTATCTTATATTGTTTGCAAATAAAATGTAATATAATTTTGTTACTGGATTTAATATTTTAGGATTCTACATGGTTATGTTTATAACATGGCTATATGTGTCAGAAATGGTCATATTAATGAATTAAAAATCTGTGACTGTCATGTTATAATTGAAAGGCTTCTTTCTATTGGATTAAGAGGATGGCCAAATTCTATGATTTATGATGTGTTAACACAATGATCAAAAATTTTCCATAAAATTTTCTCTGTGCCAATAGACTATGGTAGACTATGTCGACTGCAAGAATATGTTGTTTTAATATTATGAAAATTAGTAAAAATATTCATATCTCTTTTCTTTGATTCAATGAAACAATTGATATTACATTTGTTGCATGATGAAAAATGTCAAGGGATGATATAGTCTTAATGAATGTACAAAAATGAGATATACATATAGTAGTTGCAGAAAGAGGTATATAACAATGCATCGGTAGAAGGATTAACTGGAGAAGCTTATTTATATGAGTAAATTTAAATTTTCTATTTTTTCTTATATTCAATTGGAATATTCCATAAAACATAAGTGAATAAGATATAATGAGGGAACTGTTGATGATGAAATGAAAAATTAATAATTAATTCTACACCACCTTAACATGGAATTGTCGGAGTTCATTAGTGATTGATTTCATATGACGAACCTCATAGGGATCATACATATGTTCTACTAAATTTTCAAACAAATGTAACCATTTTTATAGTGACTGCAACTATAAATTAATATATAACTTTCTTTTAACGTGAAAAAAATTAAATTATTTGTTTGTTATATAAAAATAACATCATGAAACAGTTTCCACAAATTATAATAGAATTTTATGAATAATTATGGATAAATAGTTATTCATTCTGATTTCGAAAATAGGTAAAGTAAATTTTTTATGGTTTGAAATATAAAATAAATTTATATCCTGTTATATTGATAATTGGTTTTCAAATAATTAATTATCTCAATATATAGATAAAATTGATAATCCATTTTTGAATTGAGTAAACCATAATATAATATGGTTAAATCTCAAAAAAAATTTGTGTCGAACGATTTTTCATATCATACAAGTGAATACAGGGAATTATCAAAAGATACAAATAATGGACTGTTCTTGAGAGGATCACATCATAGAGAAACTGATGTTGACTTGTAAGGATTTCTAGAAGAAATAATTGAGTGTTGTTATCTAAAAGAGAGTTATGTAACAATGTTTAAATGACATTTTTCTTATACTAATAGAGGCTTGTGTGTTCATCTGCAAAGTGGAAATGATTATGTTAAATCTAAAATACATGTTGTAGTAAATAAAACAATTTTAAATGATTACTAGTCATAAAAAAGATTTCATGAAAATTATTGTTCCACATAAAGGTAGTATTGTGATTCGTGGAGCATAATAAAAATGAAATATCAAAAAAATAAGTTTATATAATGAAAATGTGGTTCCACTGATATGAATGGAATTGAATGTTTTTATGGGACAACTCGAAATCAGTCTGTTAGAAGAAGTGAATAGAATATTGATGATCACATCCAAATTTTTTATTTCGATGGTGGTGATGATGATGTTTATATTTCAAGTTGATTTGAACTACCTGGATATGATGAAAATGCAGAACCTATGGAAATTGATGAAAATGTGGGGGAATTTGATGATATTGAAAAAATCATCTATGAATATGTGGATGAAAATTGACACACATAAATGCTGGTAATAATATTATATAATATATATCTATATATAATATTTTTCTGTAATATTTTTCTAAAAAACTAATCTCTTGTTTCAATTGACCAATGAGCGTTTATCTGGTCTATTTCGTGATTTGGATGTTATTTTACTACCTGGTGACGAGCCTTGTCCTACCTCATCTAATCTAAAAAATGTTGTTTGTTCAGTGACATCTTGGAGGGAACATGTTTTTGCATGATTTCTGATTCCTAACCCTGTCCCTGAGTGAAATCCACATCTTAAATTCAATCCACGAATGAAAGGCTATGATTAATTATGTATTTTTGTGACGTTTTATTAATTTTTTTTATATAATAATAGGCTTATTTGTTATCTTTTTTCACAAATATTTTCATATAGATATTCGAAATGGGACTGCTACGTTATGAAATTATATTTTTTGGGCATGGGTTACATGGATTCATATTCCCATTTCTGTTCAACACCACGTGATTGATCATTGCATGGTATGTAAATAAATTATAGTTACATTGAAATTTATTTAATTATAAACGTGATATTATAAAATTGTTATTGGGTTTGTAGTATCTTGTCCATGGTAGAATGCCAGAATCAAACTAGGAGGCGTGGGAGTTATGTATCTATGATTATTTACTTTTTTTTCAAAATTTGAGGAGGATAGTAATGTGTAAAGTAAGTGTCACAAATTTTGATCAGTCCTCCTCTGCCCACAATCCTAATTACTTCTCATCTCAATTATGGATTGACTATGTTAATACTAGGTGGGAGAATGTATTCAGTGGAGATAATCATTATGATTACAGAACTAGGGAAGACATTAGGCGACACATCGTGCTGGTAGTTATACATTCAATACACATCGAAAACATATTGTATGAACTTTTTCTAATAAGTTATATAACTTTAAATTTAATCACATTATTTTATACTTATATAGGTAGTAATATATCATAATATTATAATGTATGAGGTTTATGATAGGATGTATAATGATCAGGCAACTGGATATAATATTGGTGATAGTCGAAATCATATTCTGGTTAGTATAATTAAATTTTGAGTTTTAAAATTTACTACAAATAATATTTTGAATATTTTATTCTTTAATTTAAATCAATGGAGTTATATGATATTGAGACTTCTTAGACACTGGTTGATAGTTAGGATAATATATATAATCAATGAACTAGTGTTGTAGGATGTAATTATTTCGCATGAACACAAGCGACTCTGTATGCCTTTGAGAAAGGACAATTTTTTGGTATCAGCTCTTGATTGACATTCTGAGAGTTACTATCGCACTTCTGTGATGTCATTGTGCTAATCAAGAGAATCTCACTTAGATTTATCATTATCTACTTCACAATATGAGGATCAATTGGGCTCTCTGGGTGATCATTCATAGAAAATAATTAGGGAGTAGGAGGAGCTTCGTCAAAAATAGTAGTTGTAGTGGGAGGAGATGCATTAAGGATTGGAGTAGCAGCATTAGTAGAAAATGGAGTAATGAAACGTCCGACTCCTGGTTTAGGGATGATTTTCATTCAAACAACTTCTCTAGTTGACCCCCAATAGATTAATTTACTTTTTATGATAAACATATGAATTTACAAAAAAATATTAATTTTTTTAATTAATATATTTAAATTTTTATATAATAATTTTCTTATTGTGATTTTTTTTGTATTTTTTAATAATATTTGATATATTAAAAAAATTTCTTTATAAATTTTTTTTTAATTTTATTTCTGTTATTATTTTAGTAAATTCTTATAATTATTTACTTATTATTATTTTTTATAATATGATTAGAATTGAATTTTTTTCCTATTATTTATTTTAAGATTGTGTGACAGGTAATTCATCAAATAAAAAATAAATATTTGTGATGATTACATTCACCAATCACAAAAGGGTTTTTAAATATATGGGCTAGGCTATTTGTGATGTTTTTTCTACAATGGTTCATTTTTTATGGGACCCCGCTGTAAAAGAAATTTTTTTATAGGATCCTATCATAAATAGCTTATTCAATAT
Organism: Viscum album; assembly: GCA_963277665.1. Classification (NCBI taxonomy): domain Eukaryota; kingdom Viridiplantae; phylum Streptophyta; class Magnoliopsida; order Santalales; family Viscaceae; genus Viscum; species Viscum album. The sequence goes on from OY728134.1 coordinate 287,761,002, forward strand.
ATATCAATTTTATGTTTGGGTGGGTATTTTATTACAATTGTGTGCCTCTCCATTGGTCATTGGGCTTCTACCAACACGTTGGGTCACTCCTCTTTTTAGTCACCGATCTGCGTGAGACTTTTTCTTGGTAGTTGATCTGTTATGCGGACATATTAATCAGCTTGATCCCCAAGTCTCAACTGATTGATTATGTGATTAAGTATTCTGCTCAGTGTGGTTTTTTGGCCTCTCCTAAATGGTTCGGTAGTTTGAGTGTATTATGGTTATTCTAATCTATATTTCCCTTCATTGTTTATAATTTGATCATTTTAATTATTCCTATCATGGTTTTTCACAAAGATCCCTTTGGAGAAACCCAATGTTTATAAAACAATTCTTTTTTATTATAGTACTCCTCCTGCATTGTTTTACTCCCCGACATCACCTCATGGCCATCTTATGGAGGAGAAGACATCATTCCATGATGGAATATATGTTTCCTTCTTATTAGATGTTCCAAAATCAAGGAGGTATGAAGGATATATCAACATGAATTTTCCAGTGAATACATATTCGATATTCAATATAAAAGATGCTCAATGTGATTACTACTCAAAAAATATATTATTTCATTTAGGTTTGGTTCAATATGAATTATTAAAATCATGTATACTTCATTTTCTCCTATTTTCTTGTGAGATTTCATCTAGTACCATTTTATTATTTTATCATAATAACTTTTGTGCATCTAGGTAGTGTTATTTCGATGAACATGCGACTTGTTGGGGATTAATCATGCACATCCTATGTCCTCTACTTCATATTTAATTCCTTTATATTGAATGATTTGTTTCTATTGATTGCGACTTATAATTTAAAAAATCCATTTCTAAACCAATTAGGGTTATGATGTTTCTACTTCTATTTCATCCACCCTTACCCCATATAAGTATTTTGATCACTAATTTTAATTTCATTATTTGATATATTCTATCTAAGAATCGATGTCATTTTTTATGACTCGACACACAACATTCTATAGTATTTCAATCTAAATACTTTTTATCCTATAATTTTATTCATTAATTCTAAGGGGATCAACCATGATATTTATATTGGTAATTTTGGAGCTAATAATCTTCTTGATAAAGGGTTTTATTATAGTATTTTCAATAGGAATGATGTTTTTATGGGATTAATGGACAAGAAATTTAATTGATTTGATATTTCCTCCCATGTTATCTATGGTTATAGAAAATTCCAATTTGAGGAATATATTTAATGATTATTTTGATAATTGGGATCATGATATAATTTTTAGCTGGTTCAATGATATAGAGCAGCACCACATTCTTAATATTCATATCACATTAGATATATGGAAAATAATAACAACATGTGAAAGGGGAACATGTTTTGAATTTTTTCACTCTATTATGTTGATAAAAGTTTTGTTGAATACTCAATATAGGGTTCACCAGTCAAATAATGTAATGACATTTGGTCTCATAATGCATGAAAAAAGGTGAGATATTTTTATTTTAGACCTATTAGGAGATTATTCCTACTTGATTGATTCATGATTCTCACTCTCATTCATGGGATGAAACATCTCATGTGTTCCTTTTTTATGTGGAATCAATTCTAAATATACTTTTTCCCTTCAATAAAATCTAAGGGGAGTGGATGGAATGTAGATTAAATTTGAAATACTTCATTGATTCTAATATTGTTCATGATCATTATTTTAATAACTAAATTTACTCCCATTATCCACATATGGTCAGGTGTATTTGTATCATTACATTGTTGGTTTGAACATGATATAATGAATGGGTTTTCCGAGATAAGTCCACGTAATAAAAAACAATTATGAGAGGTACATGAAATTTAAAAATTATAGGACATAAAATAGATAATCATGCTTTGATGAGAGTGTCCATAAGGGAATTTTTTATTGATATTCTCCTAAAACTGTTTTTCTCATGATATATATGAATGTAGTTATTGCATATGGATCTGTTGTGGGTATTGGGATCCTTGATCACACAAATAATGGGTTAATTTTTAATGCTCGATGTTTTTTTATCTATGATGATTTTTATCCCTCTATTATGAAGGCTTATCTATCCTCCATTGTCTTCTCCTTGCATAGTCTATAGTATGGGACAAAGTGACTATTCAGTGTAATTTATTTTATTTGTTAATTTAATTGCCAAAAATTGAGAGAACATATGGCCATATGAAATTATTCTAAAAAAATTATTCCTTATTGGATCACTTCAATTAATTTAATTTTCCATTTATTGGACTTTTAGGGAATCATATGGTCCATAATTTTACCATCATTGTGACTGATTTTGGTGACCATTTTTTGTATGGTCAATTCTACGATTTGATTTGAAATTATATGACGATTGATTCATAATAATTTATACAATTTCTTTAAAAAACAGACTTACTGGGGATTGAATTCCTTAATGTGCAAAGGGTGTTCAATAAATAATTACATTAAAAGGTTGTTTGAAGGAGTCAAAATTAGATGGTGTTCACTAGGGACTTTTAAATTTGGGTAATGTTAAGAATGTTTTTTATAGGTCATTATTATAGTGTGGCCTCATTAATAATTATTACATAAATATCAATTCATAAATTTTACGCTATATTACAATAATTATATAATATATTTTTCTTATATTTTTAAATATTAATAAATATTACTACTAAATAGTATATATACATTTTTTCAACAATTTTAACTAACAGACACATATATATTATCCTAATAATAATTATTATTAATTTTAACAAATATAATTTTATAAAATTATAGATATTTGAACGATATAAAATTTCAGATGTCTATAAATGGTGATAATTTTATATTTATTTTCATACAATTAATATTTTTAGTAAACATTATAATTTTAGTTCATTTGAATTTACCCTCATAAATCGTATATTTTTTTAGTGTTTCATAATAATTGTGATATGGCCATAATGGGAGAAGAGGATTTATTTAATTCTATGATATGTAACCACATGATATGTTTATGGAACTCAAAGTAGTAGAAGCTGAATGACAATTTCATTGGATAATTCGTTTTTGGTACTGTAAGACCAATTTCATGGCATGTCAAATTGTAATTGATCTATTTTTTTAAATTATATGTGACATGTTATATTACATACGAAATATAGAGATTGAATAAAGAGACAATTTAAAATATAATATATCTCAATTTTCATTTGAAATATGTTTAATCATGTAATGAATTTCATTTTAAATATTCCTCATAATTCAATGAATTTACTCAAAAAATATTCCATAAAAAATAATTATCCTTATCATACCCTTTTTATAAATGTAAATCCCATTAATGAGATTTTTTTATATTTTATCAGAACTAGATGGTTTGGAATGGATTCAACATGGTTTCAATTTATCTATTTTATCAATTCATTTATATTCAAAAAATAAAAAATAAAGTTTCATTTAAAATTATTTTTTTGGATACTGGATAAAAAAAATCTTTTAAAATAATTTCATGAAAAATGGTTTATAATTTCCTTGACATTGTGTGTCTGCCAATTGGTTGATATTGCTATAAAATTATTGGTCCCTAATTTTACAACATAGCCCTAGTATATTTTTGATTTTTATATATCTAAAGAAGTAGTTGGGATAGAAAAATGAATCCAATAGTTACATATGGTCTCTAAAATTAATGATATCATCACATTGAAATGTAAAAGTACATCATGTTTTGCTTCAATAATGGACTCACGGTAACACCAATAAACAAGTCACTCTTGATGTAATATGTATATATATATATATTTCTCATATGGATGTTTTGTCATAGTATGTATAGTTTCTGGAGGATGAATTGAAGGACCAATGAATAAAACCTAACCTAAATAAAAGAATGAATTATATTTGATATATATCATTCTAAAAGTAATTTGTAGTTATGTGTAGGGAAATTTAGAGTCTTATGTTTTTGTTTTCCTTAAAAAAATTACATAGTTAATTATATATACAATATATGAAAGGACCTAAATATAAATTAAAGTCTTACAAAAAAATTATCATTAGAAAAATTAAAATTAATTTGGAAATGTTATTAATTACTTTCTACATTGAAAGAGTCGTAGCATTTCCATACTATGATAAGAAAAATTATGTGATATGACAATATTATGTTTGGTCTACTATGTTTTGATAATGATTACCATTACCCTTGAATGTTTTTATTAATTATTAATTATATTATAATATTAATTTCAACAAAACTAGGTTTTTATATAATACATGGGTATAATAAAATGGATAAAGATTTATGAACTCATATTTCACATCTTTTATTTTGAAAAATTATTATGTATAAAATGAATTTTATTCACAATTTTATACATATTTTCATGAATTTCCCGAAATTTTATTTTGTTAATATTGATCATCTTTTACATTCCCATTTATTATAGAAAACTCAGAAGCATTAAATTTTTCATGATAAATTCTCAAGACATTATTGTTTATAATATTACTAATAGGGTTTCCCTTTATATAATTTATCATTAAATTTCTACATGAAATAAATAAATGGCGAAAAATATTCATTTAAAACTAGAGTCTATGGGATGAAAATTAAATGTCTAAAACTATTTAATTAAAAATCGTTTGTTCTAAAAAAATCATTGAAAGAATTAATTTCCAATAAGTCACCAAACAATTCCTTATACAAGAATAGAAATTATTGTCACTATTTTATTTGATACTTTAAAATTCATTCATGATTTCTTATGTAAACATAATACATCATTTTTCCTCTTTTTATTTTTTATAATAATTAATAGAAATTTTAATAGATAATATGAAATTTTAAATTCAATAAAAATGTTATTAAACAATTATTGTAAGTGGATACACAATTGTTAAATAGAATGACTAACTCACACTCTCAATTATTTTATAACACACTAGAAATATTATGTAATATATTTTGTAAATTATCATTGTTATTATGGTAATTTCTCAAATGATTATTAGTAATGTATTTTTGTCAGTTAAAAATAAAATGAAATAATATATGAATTATTAAGAGATACTATAGATTTCATCCACATTAGTAAATATACTTACGAAACTTGTGAAACAACGGGAAGATCATGTTTTTATAGAAAATGTGCCACCTTATTCCCATCAATTTTGATAAATGAGATAGAAAGAGTTGAGAAATAGAGAATAAGAGATCGAATCTTAAAAATTATCAAACCAAATATATGGATACCAATATATTGGGAATACATAAAATTGATATAGGTTAGGCAATCCGACTGTAGAAAGAGAGTTATCCAACCTCTCTCAATTGTTAATTTGAGGTAAAAAACAATGTATTTGAATTCAAAAATCGGTGGTACCCAGTTTAATTAAAACGATTTTTGGTATGATACTAAAATCAAGAAGTAAAAATTGAATGACTACAAGTACACCTACATAGAAATGTCCAGAATTATATGCACCCATATTAAATTCCATCACACCAATTTGAGGTGGGTTGTAATTTCATTGTTCAAACTATCCTCATAGTTTGTTAAGAATAATTTAATATTTGTTCCATGTATTCAACCAAATAGAATCTTATTCAACCTAGATGATTCTTTTCCATTTTAACTAATTAAATATAAGGTATTATCTTCTATGAAAAATAATCCAAGCTACTCTACATAGTGAACTCAAAGCGTCAGTATAGATGGATGATGACCAATTCATCATAAACACTAAAAGTATGGATGTAGTTTAATTGAAGTTATAATATTCGACAATCTAAGCATTCCAAATATCCCTTTACCAAGGGAAATGATACACAACCTATGGTAAATATTCTAATTCTGATATATAGAGATGAAATGTTGGATATTCTTCCACATGATGGAAAATGTGGAATTTCAAGGAAGGAAGGATCCCTAAAAAACATGTCACCAGAAGCACTAGTCCATGGGTGGAGTGATATGTGCCAAATGGTTCTATAATAATCAATAGATCTTGGGGTATGTAATTACCATTCCATCCTATGACCATATTTTATATATTATTCCCCATAACACTTATTAAACCATCATAAAAAATCTAGTCTCAAGTCCCTCACACATGGGATTCATAGAATAACACTCTAATATCAATATTTCGTCCAAATATCCAATTTATCATTGTATTTATAATTAAATTACTTATTAAATAATGATATTACTATAGTAACTTTTAATTTATAATTTATAAGGGAATTTTTCTTATACCCAACACAATAGAATAACCATGGATCCTTACAAACCCTTTCAAAATACCCATTTTGAGTACAATATTAACTCCCTATATTCAATAGAAAAAACAATATAAATGAATTAAATTATCTCTATAGAAGAATGAGTGAGGAAAATTTATAGCATATAGGACCATTACACATAGAGTTTTTGGGGAATGGATATGTTGTTAAAAAATCTAAAAAGAATAGAATCCTAAATGTTACATTAACTAAAAGCCATTAAGTGTCCATATTCGTTCATTAGAATCTATTTTCATTATTTATAGTCTAATAAAGAAGATGAATACATCATAACTATCTAAAAACCCTTCATATAGATGAAGGGATATGTTAAAATGAAATTTATACATGGGGATGGATAGATAGAGAATTTTGTGAAATAGTTTTAGAAATATATTTTAGATAGCAATCATTTATTGCATGTCATAATGTAAATTAGGGTATATGAATCTATCATCATTGAAAAAAAAATACTTTTATGAATATACACCTTCATAGAAATGTCCTTTGAAGATGACCATTATGAAAACCATATAAAGGAGAAGTCTTTTCTGAATAGTATCATACATGGAAAATAGTAAATAGGATGGATTCGGCCAATCTTGATACCCTTCTATGTGACGTCCGACCTTACCTCAACCCCTCCATGAATTATTCAAATAAAAATCCCCATTAAACTATATCATGAATTGAAGGGCCTAATATTGTATCCTTTTATATCCAATCAAGAATATCAACCATAGATTCCTCTAGACATTAATTATCATAGAAATCGATACACTAGTGTACCCCCATTTGATTAGGAATTCCCTCAGTAAAAGTTGTTCCATAATTATCCTACCAAGTGTGAAAGTTCCTTGGGATGGACAATATTGTGCATCCACTATGTAACAATGACTTCAACCTTGGTGTAAGTTGCTTGGAGCTCCCTATATAAAACATTTTGAGGGACTACATGAATATCCATGTGATGTGGGGTAATGAGGTACCATTCTCTCATATATTTTGAAATCTGTGTTAGGGAATCCATCATTGAGTAAGCCTCTAGTATTCCTTGCTAGTCATGGACACATAAGTGAATAAGATCCCAACTACAGTTACAAAAATAAGAGAGGGTATGAGAAAATCAATTCCCTTTCTCCTATATGTATCCCCATACTTACCCATCAACGAACGAATTGTATTTTATAGTTTATAGGATCTTCCACATCATCGTGTATCTCACACCGAGCAAGAATCAAGTTTTCTTAGAAGTTAGTAATATTTATTGAATCCACATGATCCAATACCATTCTCAAGAAGATATTCCCTATATAGATCATCATATCACCGTCCAGTATGGGCCTCCTACGTAGTGTATTACCCAAAAAATTGTCACCAACCTATCACTTGGCCTTATTCCCTATGAGAAATTTTGTTACTGGTCCACCTTCATAAGTGTATTCCCTGTAACACCCCAAGAATTCATAATGTGTTATTTCTTCAAAATAATTCAATAACTTCCACTACACGCAACACCGAGTTCAATTGCACCATGACTTACCAAAAATCCATTCAAAAGATATTATGAATAGTATTAACTAAATTTTAAACTTTATATAATCCTTATAATTTTTCCATATTATGAGTATCTTAGACATAATGCAAGAACAAATTCATTTTCAGTATTGCACTTTAATCAACTTTTAATAGTGGACCCTTTTTAAATACAATATTTTAAACTTTTTGACTAAATGGGGACATCAAAAATTTAAAATGAAACATCCCAAGCTTCCACGGTACGCTTTCATTGAATAATACAGCAGCGTGTGTTGTACGCATCCTTGAGTTTTAACACACACCACAACCAATCAAACTAGCCGTTATGAATAGTAATACCTAATTTTTGAAATTATATATATTTTATATTTCAAAATGGACTTCATTTTTGGATTCAGAATATCTAATTTATCCTAAGGTGAATGTTTGGTACTTTTCGGATAACTTTCATATTTTGATGAATAGTGAAAATTACTAAATTTTAATTAAAAACAACTTTTTTAATCAAAATAATTAATAGTGATAAATTATGAATTTGAGTGGTTTTAAAGTATATTTAGAATATATTTTTACCATTTAATATAATGTTGGTCATTGGACATAATTTTACAATTAAACCGAACATAAACAAGTGTCAATCTTTTGATAGTTATTATCTCTTAAAAACACGCTTTTTGTTTTGACAGCGGGAATTAATATTAAATTAATTTCTGCAACTTCTGTGTTTTGAATTTAGAAAAATGGATTCCATATTTGGAATCAGGATTTACAAATTGTGTAAATAGGTAACTTTTATTTTTAGACATTTTGAATAATTACTGTGGTAAATATTTTATTTACCATGGATAAGGGTAAATCTGGTAAATAAGGGTTAAAAAATAATATTATAATAATACTAAATTACCCTAAAACGTGTCCTAGACTTATTGGTTGATACATGTTCGACCATAGGAATCTTTGGGTCGATTTGGGGACCCCATGGTGCCACTTGTAGGTGATAGGGTCACTTTATTTTAATTAAGTTAAAATGAATACAAAAATGACACAAGCATATATCTTTTAGAAAAACAATTATTACATAGGGTTATATATGTTGTATTTTATATTATAAATTTTCATTAGAAAGATAAAACGATTTCCTACATAATGATATTTTATTTATAATTTTTAGACATTAAATAATTTATTTTCTTTATGACACAATGATGATGCAGTAATTACTAAAATAGCGAAAAATTAAATTAATTGATATTATAAATACCCAAATAAATATAATATGAAACTTTTAATGAATTAAACTAATTTTCTAGGATAATATGATATATTAGGATTGATTTAATTTACTTTTTTCGAAGTAATCCATCTGTTATGAGTTTCAAAAAAATCAACTATTGAATAGTGTCAAAATTGACATAAAAGAGTTCTTAAAACAAATATTATATTATTAATTGATATTAAATTCTTAAAAATCTAAGGTTCGGCCAAGAGACTTATATCATGATAGGTTCATCATTAATGGACCACCTGGGGGTCTCTTGGATGTATATAGTAAGTTTATTAACCATATTATATAAAAATACAAAGAGACATTGTAAAAGTGAAACTAATTAACTTAGAGTTAATACTTAAAGATAAGGTTAATATAAGTACCCAAACCTGTCTAAATTCTATTGGATGAATTTTTTTCTACCCATACCAACCTTAAAAGTTAAATAATCAACTTTGGAACCATTGGAAACCGATTATGAATTTATTATAAACTAATATCTCTAGCTTTTCCAAAGATGCCCCTCACCCCTCTTATAAAAGGGCACTCCTCCTTCTCATTTCTTAACACCTTCAAAGCCATTTGGTTCCGCCAAACTCTGCCCAAATACTCTCCCAACTTCCGTCACTACAACCTAGAGGCCTTATTTTGATCATAAATCCAACCTAAGGAGCCCTTTTGATCAAATCAAAAGAAAGAACCCGAAGAAGAGGTAATGATTTCACCACCCTTTTCCAAGTTCATTTCTTCTTCCACTTCTTCTTCCTTTGTTGTTACCATTCTAAAATAATAACTCCAGTATAATATATATACTGTGATGTTATTATAAATATGGTACAACCATATTCAGTATTATATCCACCCTTTGAATAACATGTCACCATATGTGCATACGTACGGCTTACCGTCTCCACGTTGTGGTGTAATTCTTATTCAATATAATATAATTTGGATGGGTATAATAATGATGTGTAACTCATGTAAATAATAAATATAACATGTTAATGATTCAGTATATATGATATAACATCCATTTATATATTATTTTAATACCAAAAGAATGATATTGTCGCTCGTGCGTACGTACGGACTACCGTCTCCACGAACGCGATGAGATTCATTCTCCATCGTATCCATTCAAGTATATTTATCATTTTATGATTTATAAAATGATGTTTAAGGACTTGATATCATTCTGGATATGATCAATATACAACCTATCCTTTACAAACATGTCTTACGTAACAAATCATATAAAAGAAAACAAGTAAGTTAACACCTGAAACAATGATAATACTAAGATATTATTATCAAATAAATATTAAAAGATCATATATGATATCATATTAATGTATATGATTATTGTATGATTTAATAAAAATTATTTCACCATTATACAGGAGGTTAACCTACCCCAACCAAGGAAAAGTACAAGGTAAGGGGTTTTCATCTCACTCCTTATTCCCGTGAGATTCATGCCATATTGCCACCATCACCTTTTGTGTGGTGTATGTACTGCCCATAATTATATTAGTTGTGTAATAAACTCTAATTTATGTGTATTTAAATATTCATTGTATGATACCTCTTTTATGGGTTGTATGTTTCATAATTTACCAAATTGGTAAGGGTTATTTCACAATCTCTTCATTATCCGAGGTTGTTTATATGTAATAATCTACTGGGATCTCTTTATCATCCACAACCATGTTTTCTTAAAAATTTATTTCAAATTTTTTTTATTATTTACAAGAATATGGGTTAAAGTCATTTATAACCTTGTTTGACTTTTTATAAGATGAATCTTTCCGTCGTTTTCAAAACAAGGTCCTTTTAACCTTTTTGACAGAATTAAGGTAAGAATGTTTTTTTTAACTTATACGGCGGGTGCGGTTATTTTCCGCCATTATAAAATCTTCAAAGCTTTCCTTACAAGTTTATAAGAATATTTTCAAAGAAAATGTTTTATTTTATATATTAAATGATTTCAAAAATAGAAAGAGATATTTCTCTAAAAAGAGTTTTGATTTCATCTATGTCAACATACTTTGATGGATTTTACGCTTATTTGAAGTTGATTTATTATGATACAAAACTTCTATATTGTATTGAAGGTTTTGTGATATGTTTGACTGTGAATGCTCTATTTTTATACCATTTATAGTTTATGGTGAAATTATTGACATTTCGTATGCTAGTTATAATACGAATGTTTATGTTATGTTTAAACCTTTTTCATATGGGAATGCATTGGACTTAATATGTTACGGGTGGAACCAGCTATAGCTCCTCGATGCATCGGTAGGTCTAATGAGACAAACTAGTGTCTTGGAACAAGGCCTTGGCAAAATCTTATTTTTAGTCTTGGCACGAGGCCTTGGCTATGTGGTTATGATAGTCTGGCATTATGCATTCCTACATTATGAAATTGGTTATGGATTTTTCATGTGATTATTCGATTAGTAGAATATCCATGTGAATAAGTAAATGGCATTATTTTGTTTTATTTATTCCATACCATGTTGAAAGTTCAAGTTTGAAAGGCTTTTGTTTTAGTTATACATTGCCTTAAATGTTTATTCTTATTTATGAAAGTTTCCGCTATATTGTTATCCTTACTGGGCATTTGAGATAACCCCTTTTCTATGTTTTATTTCTCCCAGGAAATGAAGAAGTAAATTATGAATGACCTGCAGGGATATTATGTGGGGATATGAGTGTGGATTATGGAGACAATATGTTGTTGTAGTAGTTTTTCATTTTATGATGTAATGTAAGACTTATGAATATATTCTAGTGTTTCCAAGGCTACTAAACCAATCGGTCTTTCGAGATTTTATCTTTCTAGTGATCATGCCAATGTTATATAATAATGCACCGACTCTGGGTAACTAGGGTCGGGGCATTACAGTTGGTATCAAGGGAAGTTTAGTACAAACCTTGGAAGCTAGATTTAGATAAACTCTGATTAGAGCACGTAGACCTAAGATGAACTTTGAGGATTAGTATAGAAGAACTTCCTAGAATTTTGGTATTGTAGAGATTTTTTGAGTTTTCCGAGCAATACATCCCTGTCTGGATACGAGCAGGTAGAGGCGGCTCTGGCACAGATGTACCTAGGGGTAAAACCCGAAAAAACCGCTTTGATCTAGACTCGAACGGGAACTAGTGCACGACAACGGGCCTTGCTGCACTCTTGGTTACGACACTCCCGGGGGATATGCTTAGGATAATTATCATTTTCTTTACAAACCATTATGAAGGGTTTATGAGTATATACATCCTCGAAGGAGACATTTTTATGATTATGTATTATATCCATAAATAGTTCAATTTATGTTAAGTGTTTTATAATTATGGGATTATGTATTTTGATTCATAAACTGATCTACTGTATGCCATTGATTAGTAATGGCACCCAGTAGAAGGAATGAGAACTCTAGCAATGCACATGATACAAAGAGAAAGGAGGATCATATATTTTTTGGTATTAAGCCAGAATTTTCAAGAGAAATAGTCTCGCATGTATTATCATCATATGAAGAAATAATATCATGTGTTGATAAGATAAGTAAAGAGTTTACTGAGTCCTATGGCTTTGAAGGGAAGCAAGAGAAGAAAAGGATGGAAGAGAGAATGATGGATAAAGGGAAGATGGAAAAGAATAATTTTCCCATATGTGGTAACTGTGGAAAGAAACACCCTGGAACTTGCCTGAAAGGAATGAGAGTTTGTTATAAGTCTGGATGAAAAGGGCACAAAGTACGTGACTGCAAGGGTAAGAAAATGGTTTCAAATGTACAATGCTTCATTTTTAAGGAGTTTGGACACTATGCGAACCTATGTCCCAGTCATCAGACTATGCCATAAATGATGTTATTGGATAATAATAAAGTTATGATACTACCACAGATGAAGAGGAATGATTAGAGTTCTTATGTTGATTATGTCAATTGAGTGTTGTATCAACAATGTACTTGTTATAATAATTATGGAGTATATAAGAATTGTACTATAGTACTATTTCATTAAGGACTTGAGATTGTGTGGAACAAAGAAAAGTGACTCAATAGCAGGATAAATTTTTTGAAAATATATGGTTGAGAGAATGATAAACCATAATATAGTTCTGATAACGAGGTAGTGATTTTCGAATAATACATGATTATTTTGGAAAAATTATATTGTATATTCTTGACTACCTTGGAACTAATTAATGATTTTTATATTCCATCATTTTTGGGGTTTAAAACATTTTTGGATTGATGAAGTATATCCAGCATTCTATATAAGGGAGAATGAATGTAATCAATAAGGAATATGGTAATTCAGGATGTTTCAGTGTATTAAAATAATACATGATGAAGGTATTCATATGCTATTACGGGGTAAAAAGGATCTACATTATGTTTACCTTCCTTATAAATGTTGGACTGTGAGTTTGGACAGAAGTATTTTGGATAGTTATAGTTTGGATTATTTTGGATTGCCATAAAAGGACAACCCGGAGGTCGGGCGGCAACCCGTCGCGTCCGGCAAGGCTGCGAGACTTGAACCCGCAACCGAAAGGCGACAAGGGTGTATCACCCTCCACTGGCCCACGAGATGTCCTGGATTAAATAATGTAGTTTTTTTTAAAAGATCTGGTAGATGAATTATAAATTCATTTATTTTGGAACCCTGTACTAATAGTATAAATAGAAAAAAATTACATTCTATTATCTTTTAGAGTGAAAGATAAGTTTGTGGTAGAATTTTATTAATGGATAAAACTCTAATTATAAAGTAAGTATATCTCCTTATGATCTTAGCCAATATCATAAATAAATTCCTCAACATTAGTAAAAGAAACTTAGAACAAAAATGTTGTCCTAGATGGTACCTTAAATCATCACTAATTTATGGCTTTGGGATTTTTGGCCTTTTCATAGCCATGTTCTCTACCACTCTCCATCAGATAATTGATGGTTAGATTTCTCTTCCATATCCATATTTTCCTACATGGAACCCTAGTATGTGTTATTTTCGGTAATCTTCATACTTTCCACTCTTTGTTTTAAATAGAGGCCTCATTAATTCCCTTTTCGATGTGGGATTTCAAATAAGATATTTTGAAACGTCAAAAATGTGTTATCCCAATACCCTATGTGTTGTTGAACCGATGGTATTTCAAATCATCATAGATTTATGAGTTTAAGGACCTCAATTTTACACTTTTTTGTGATTGATGACCTCAATCACTACCTATAAATATTTACGTTTTTCCTCCAATTATATGTCTCTAATTGCCACCAATGTTCTCCTAATCGAGATCATAATTTGGTGGTGACCCTTTGATTTCTCTTTTCCTCATATTAAGACTAAATTTTAGTAACCCAAATTCTGATGTGGGTTTTCCCACAAATATATTTTCTACTTTCAACCTTTTATTTTTGAAGAACAATTTCAAATTGCGAGGACACAATTTATTGAATGAGGGGAGAATGTAACACCCCAAGAATTCATAATGTGTTATTTCTTCAAAATAATTCAATAAATTGCACTACACACTACACCGAGTTCAATTAAACCATGAATTACCAAAAATCTATTAAAAAGAGGTTATGAATAGTATTAACTAAATTTTAAACTTTATATAATCCTTATAATATTTCCATATTATGAGTATCTTAGACATAATGAAAGAACAAATTCATTTTCAGTATTGCACTTTTATCAACTTTTAGTAGTGAAACCTTTTTAAATACAATATTTTAAACTTTTTGACTAAATGGGGACATCAAAAATTTAAAATGAAACATCCCAAGCTTCCACGGTACGCTTTCTTTGAACAATACAGTAGCGTGTGTTGTACGCAACCTTGAGTTTTAACACACACCACAACCAATCAAATTAGCCGTTATGAATAGTAATACCTAATTTTTGAAATTATATATATTTTATATTTCAAAATGGACTTCATTTTTGTATTTGTAATATCTAATTTATCCTAAGGTGAAATTTTGGTACTTTTCGGATAACTTTCATATTTTGATGAATAGTGAAAATTACTAAATTTTAATTAAAAACAACTTTTTTAATCAAAATAATTAATAGTGATAAATTATGAATTTTAGTGGTTTTAAAGTATATTCAGAATATATTTTTACCATTTAATATAATGTTGGTCATTGGACATAATTTTACAATTAAACCCAACATAAACAAGTGTCAATCTTTTGATAGTTATTATCTCTTAAAAACACGCTTTTTGTTTTGACAGCGGGAATTAATTTTGAATTAATTTCTGCCACTTCTGTGTTTTGAATTTAGAAAAATGGATTCCATATTTGGAATCAGGATTTCCAAAATGTGTAAATATGTAACTTTTATTTTTAGACATTTTGAATAATTACTGTGGTAAATATTTTATTTACCATGGTTAAGGGTAAATCTGGTAAATAAGGGTTAAAAAATAATATTATAATAATACTAAATTACCCTAAAACGTGTCCTAGCCTTATTAGTTGATACACGTTCGACCATAGGCATCTTTGGGTCGATTTGGGGACCCCATGGTGCCACTTGTAGGTGATAGGGACACTTTATTTTAATTAAGTTAAAATGAATACAAAAATGACACAAGCATATATCTTTTAGAAAAACAATTATTACATAGGGTTATGTATTTTTGATTTTAGATTATAAATATTAATTAGAAAGATAAAACGATTTCCTACATAATTCTATTTTATTTATAATTTTTAGACATTAAATAATTTATTTTATTTATGACACAATGATGATGTAGTAATTACTAAAATAGCGAAAAATTAAATTAATTGATATTATAAATACCCAAATAAATATAATATGAAACATTTAATGAATTAAACTAATTTTAGAGGATACTATGATATATTAGGATTGATTTAATTTACTTTTTTTGAAGTAAACAATCTGTTATGAGTTTCAAAAAAATCAACTATTGAATAGTGTCAAAATTGACATAAAAGAGTTCTTAAAACAAATATTATATTATTAATTGATATTAAATTCCTAAAAATATATGGTTCGGCCAAGAGACTTATATCATGATATTTTAATCATTAATGGACCACTTGGGGGTCGCATGGATGTATATAGTAAGTTTATTAGCCATATTATATAAAAATACAAAGAGACGTTGTAAAAGTGAAACTAAATAACTTAGAGTTAATACTTAAAGATAAGGTTAATATAAGTATCAAAACCTGTCTAAATTCTATTGGTTGAGTTTTTTTCGCCTCATCCCCACCTTAAAATCTAAATAATAAACTTTTGAACCATTGGAAACTGATTATGAATTTATTATAAACTAATATCTCTAGCTTTTCTAAAGGTGCCCCTCACCCCTGTTATAAAAGGGAACTCCTCCTTCTCATTTCTTCACACCTTCAAAGCCTTTTGGTCAGCCAAACTCTGCCCATATACTCTTCCAACTTCCCTCACTACAACCTAGAGGCCTTATTTTGATCAGAAAGCCAACCTAAGGATCCCTTTTGATCAAATCAAAAGGAAGAACCCGAAGAAGAGGTAATGATATCACCAACCTTTTCCAAGTTCATTTCTTCTTACTCTTCTTCTTCCTTTGTTGTTACCATTATAAAATAATAACTCCAGTATCATATATATACTGTGATTTTATTATAAATATGTTACAACCATATTGAGTATTCTATCCACCCTTTGAATAACATGTCACCATACGTGCGTACGTACGGCTTTCCGTCTCCACGTCGTGGTGAAATTGTTATTCAATATAATATTATTTGGATGGTTATAATAATGATGTGTAACTCATGTAAATAATAAATATAACATGTTAATGATTCAGTAAATATGATATACCTTCCATTTATATATTATTTTAATATCAAAAGAATGATATTGTCGCTCGTGCGTACATACGGACTACCGTCTCCACGAACGCGATGAGATTCATTCTCCATCGTATCCATTCAAGTATAATTATCATTTGATGATTTAAAAAATGATGTTTAAGGACTTGATATCATTATGGATATGAATAATATACAACCTATCCTTTACAAACATGTCTTACGTAACAAAACATATAAAAGAAAACAAGTAAGTTAACACCCGAAACAATGATAATACTAAGATATTATTATCAAATAAATATTAAAAGATCATATATGATATCATATTAATGTATATGATTCTTGTATAATTTAATAACAATTATTTCACCATTATACAGGAGGTTAAACTACCCCAACCAAGTAAAAGTACAAGGTAAGGGGTTTTCATCTCACTCCTTATTCCCGTGAGATTCATGCCATATTGCCACCATCACCTTTTGTGTGGTGTATGTACTGCCCATAATTATATTAGTTGTGTAATACACTCTAATTTATTTGTATTTACATATTCATTGTATGATACCTCTTTTATGGGTTGTAGGTTTCATAATTTACCAAACTGGTAAGGGTTATTTCACAATCTCTTCATTATCCGAGGTTGTTTATATGTAATAATCTACTGGGATCTCTTTATCATCCACACCCATGTTTTCTTAAAAATGTATTTCAAAACATTTTTATTATTTACAAGAATATGGGTTAAAGTCCTTTATACCCTTGTTTGACTTTTTATAAGAGGAATCTTTCGGTCGTTTTCAAAACAAGGTCCATTTAACCTTTTCGACAGAATTAAGGTAAGAATGTTTTTTTAACTTATACGGCGGGTGCAGTTATTTTCCGCCGTTATAAAATCTTCAAATCTTTCCTTACAAGCTTATAAGAATATTTTCAAAGAAAATGTTTTATTTTATATATTAAATGATTTCAAAAATAGAAAGATATATTTCTCTAAAAAGAGTTTTGATTTCATCTATTTCAACATCCTTTGATTGATTTTACGCTTATTTGAAGTTGATTTATTATGATACAAAACTTCTATATTGTATTGAAGGTTTTGTGATATGTTTGACTATGAATGTGCTATTTTTATACCATTCATAGTTTATGGTGAAATTATTGACATTTCGTATGCTAGTTATAATACGAATGTTTATGTTATGTTTAAACCTTTTCATATGGGAATGCATTGGACTTAATATGTGAAGGGTGGAGCCCGCTATAGCTCCTCGATGTATCGGTAGGTCTCATGAGACAAACTAGTGTCTTGGCACAAGGCCTTGGCAAAATCTTATTTGTAGTCTTGGCACGAGGCCTTGGCTATGTGGATATGATAGTCTATCATTATGCATTCCAACATTATGAAATTGGTTATTGATTTTGCATGTGATTATTCGATTAGTAGAATAACAATGTGAATAAGTAAATGGCATTATTTCGTTTTATTTATGCCATACCATGTTGAAAGTACTAGTTTGAAAGGCTTTTGTTTTAGTTATACATTGCCTTAAATGTTTATTCTTATTTATGAATGTTTCCGCTATATTGTTATCCTTACTGGGCATTTGAGCTCACCCCTTTTCTATGTTTTATTTCTCCCAGGATGTAAAGATGTAAATTATGAATGACCTGCAGGGATATTATGTGGGGATATGAGTGTGGATTATGGAGACAATATGTTGTTGTAGTAGTTTTTCATTTTATGATGTAATGTAAGACTTATGAATATATTCTAGTGTTTCCAAGGCTACTAAACCAATTGGTCTTTCGAGATTTGATCTTTCTTGTGATCATGCCAATGTTATGTAATAATGCACCGACTCTGGGTAACTAGGGTCGGGGCGTTACATTCCCCATAAACTATAAATATATGGGATTTGATTCATATATAAATGAGATATATATGAATCCTCTAATTAGAAAAAATCCATATCCCCAAATCCATTGTAATCATATTTGGGATGTATTCCTAGTAAGGTCACGTACCACAATAGAGGAAAGATCCCATCCAGGTCTCTCAAGCTACTTTGATGGAATCCTCACACCCACCTTGAATAGGTACATTTTTCTTGTACATCTTCACCACATATTGTTAAACTACACATTTGGCCATTATCACGTAACTAGAAAAGGTGTGTTGTCTCTCATTAAGTAGCACTGAACCGTGTGGTTTCTGATTATGTTCATATGGAAACGTAGGAAGCTCATCTCATGGGTTCAATTTTGACATAACAAAAACTTCCTTATTTTTGGATGATATTGAAAACTAGATATCCACAATGTGTGAATTAAAATAATAATAGTGATAATAAAATACATAAGAATATCTAATACACTTAAAAAATTGTAATATCGATGAAGATTCACTAATACATAATGATGACTCCATTGATGAAGAACCATAGAGAAATATATATGATTCAGAAGTTAATACATGATAATAATTTATTGTTATTATAGTAGTGAACTATTCAAAAGTTTGGTTTTTATAAACGATTTAATAATAATTTCAAAATTTGTAACTATGTCCCAGAGTCGGTAATACCCCCCCCCTCGCCGCCATGTTTCAATGATCCCAAAATCACATCCTCTTGGACAATTCATTTTGTAATAGGTATTTTTAAATATATCACTCATTATCTACCATAGGAAAGGAGGTCAACATTAAATAGAAATAAGTGTGGGTGTGAAATACATTGGAAATAAGAAATTTGTTAATTGATGAAAATCTTAAACTAAGATGAAATTTTCTCCCACATGCCAACCCCATTTCACATAGAATATTAAAGATGAAAAAATGTGACAAAAAAATTAATTATGAATTAGTTAATTTTTTGAGAAGGTTCATTGATAAGATTTTATTATTTTTATTTTCCATATTAATCCATGAACATTTGACAATAACTCCATTGAATATAATGGAATCCTTCCAAATTCCACATATTTATGCATTTTCTCTTTCATAAAAAGGTTCCTCATAAATTCATAGGATGTTGTTACAAACCCTACTTCTTTAATTTTGGATCTCAAATGATTTGATTTAAAAAATCCATCATAATACAATCTTCCCTACCCTATAGGTATTTAGTCAAGCCCCTCAACTCATGATTCAAATTATCAATAAAATTAATGGTGGTTTTTGTCCAAGAATCTAATAACACAAGTTTACATGTCAAATAATTTTGGGATCCTATCTCTAGAACCCAACAACAATTTACTCTCACATCATTGATCCTCATAATAAGTGGTACATGATGGCCTCACCTAGATAACACAGGGTTCCATTGAAATTGATTGTTCTAAAATCAAATACATCCAATGTTGTGATGCAATAAACCCCCAACATGATAAGGGTTCCACCCTCGATATTAGGGCTCAGGTCACTCAGGCCCTTGAACAAAATATATCCCATCAATTATAGAAAAAAGTGTATATGTAATATGAACCTGAATCTATTCTCTTCAGACAATCCATACAACTAGTTATGAAGGAAAAATAATGGTCGGTCCACACAACTAACCATATCTATCAATCGTACCAACGTAGTTTAGCGACATCAAGAAAATGAATCTAGAAAATAACAGGTACCAACATTGGGATGACCCATGACATTACACCTACAATAGGATATTTTTGATTCATCCAGATAATAAATAAAGGAAATAAATATGAATACATCTCTATCCTCGTTACAAAATGGTAACACATACCAATTCTAGCAATAGATTTTACCCCATAAATCTTTGATATAATGGACTGACATGCATCAATTTCTTTTCATATTCTAATTTTTTTTACACATAGTGATTACAATGGGAGTGAATTGATGTTTTCCACAAAAAACAACCTATACATTTAATGTGTCTTGTTAACATGATATTATAGTCACTTAAGATAATAGTAATATTCTAGCTCCCATCAAGTAGGGTCTTTGCCAAAATCGAATTATAAATGGAAAATTTAATCGGGCCCATATCATCATTCCAACTGAAGGATATCGATCAACATAAGAGGAACATTCATTCCATTAACATATCCCTATTGTAATTATAGACACCCATCAGAATATTTCTTCAACGAGATGGAATCAAATCAATCATTATTCCATATATTAAATCTTTCACCCATGGATGGCAGCCCCAATCGCCAGTATGTACTAAAATAAAAATTAATCACCAAAAAATTGGAAAATGAAGAGCCATTACATAACCATTCACTGATGAATGATGATTTTCTTGAATCCCTCAAACATATAATTATGGTGTCTAAATATAATATTCATTCTTTACCAATTTACAGATACATTAGAGGTGATTGAGAATGTCTCCATGTAACGTTGCTTCCAACTGTTTTGGATTTTCTCCAAATACATAATACCCTTAATACATACTTCATGTAAAAAACTGATCAATATTGGGAGGCCATATAAATAAGAGTGTTACAGAAACCATCCTCAAGCCTAGACGATTAAATCGCACTGAGGCCTTCCAAAATAAAATTTTCTTCTTTGAAGGTCTTCCTAGGAGCATTCACTGTGGAATTCATCCTATCAATTAGACAATAGGTCATGTTGGCATTCATACCCATGATGCAATTAAATATGTATTTCCTCCCTTCAATGAAATCTATTTTAATCAAGAAGGTACTATCCATCAAGAATAAATGCTACAAAATGCCTTATATCATGGATTATTTTGAGAAAATGAGGTCATTATTTCTTGATACCATGTCATTGAACAAAGGGGTAAATTCTCAGCGCATTGAAAACCCAAGTAAATGGTAATTCAAAGAACATCCCTTGGATCTCCTTCATTCCTATAAAATAGAAGAGATACCACCCATCATCATTTTTTATGATGAAGTAGTGGAAAGTTTCCACTATTGTTATATCTGGTTGAGGACGATCTTGAAATTGAAAATGAATACATGTTTATCATATGGTGATAGATAGATATAGAAGACAATCATGTGTTTTTCTGTCAATTATCAATTCTCTAATTCATATTTCGTGAGTAAATTTGTAGAAATATTTCTGAAAAAATTACTAAAATATATTGACTACATTTCATTAATAGAAGGGACAATTATGAACATGAGAAAAATTCCATAAACATGTCCAAATAATGGAAGATATTAACTATCAAATCAAGTTGATGTACCTCATAGAAACAGAACACTAAATGTTGGAAAAAATAAGGATATATTTAGTGAACATGATTCAATGGATTAAGTGTATTAGTTTAGCAAATCATCATTTATCCATCCAGTGTTCTTATTAGAGGACAGGGAATACATTTTGCATTGTATTTTACATTTCTCCCTATTCAATAAAACTCACTTATGATTACATCATGAAATATCATAGCCTCATGAATTTATCAACAAAAAGACTCTACTTGATAATATAGTATGATAAAAAAGATAAACCATATAAAAACACTAAAAGACATTGGGAAATAAGAGGGAGATCAATTGAGAGCCTCTTGAATAAAGTGTCTAAAAATATTGAAAAAGGTTCTACATGAGGAATGAAATTCATAAAATAGAATATATATCATCAAATTTTAATGTCTTAGTTACATAAATTATAATACACGCAACCCATGATATAAAAAGTCAATATGAAATTAGAATATAAGATGTAAAAGTTGTAGTTGTGGAAATACCAAAAAAAGCCTAGACTGATGGGCTATTTGAATTCTAAACACAACCCTTGAGACAAATAAATAAAGATCAAAACATCATTATATTTTTACATGAGCACCACTAATCTATAGGGATGGGGGTACTTTTTACCTCAACCATAGTAAAAGATTGTGTTTTCTCAGATTGGAGGAGTTATCAAAATAAATCTTCATAAATCATATTTTCCCCTGAAATAGTTTCATATTCAGGGATATGAATATCAAAATAATCTAGATTTCCCTACAAACCATCTTTCATTAGAATTATTCAAAGGGTTCCTTAAATAAATGTGTTAGTTCAAGTGATAGTTGAAAATAAAATGACTTTTCATGATCACAACTAATCCCATGAATCACTTATCATGTAGTAGATTCCCCATGAAGTACCTCTTCTCCAATTATTTAAATAATAATGATTTCTTGCAATAAATATTGAAATATTTAAAGGAATTATAATTTCACGAGATAATGACACAAAAAATTAGGATAGTGTTGGATAATTTGATGACGATATGTCTAATCGAAATACAGTCGATAACAAATTGCTAATGAAGTTGTGAATAAAATATATCAAATGATTTCCCATTATTTGGTAAGTAAATTGAATGATCTATTTCCTCCTAGATGGTTATCAGCCCGTGAAAAGGGAAAAATTGATGTCTAATCCCAAATAATACCTCAGGGTTTCAGATTCCTCACAATCAATGAATGAATTGATAATTTTATGATATAAATGAATGAACTAAAAAGGATAAATGTTGAAATACTACAATGTAATATTCCTTCTAGATATGTCCACTAATAAGATAAACTTTTCACAACCCCATCTATTTCCCCATTATAGTATGATACCATATAACAGAGAAACTATATTCAATCTATATAGTTGGTTTAGGAGGAGGGAAACCAATCTTTTAGGAACCTTTTACTACCAAATATCAAGAATTCCATCTATTGTCAAAACATCTAAAACAATTTCATGCCAGGTTACCATTTGAAATATTAGTCACAAGTTCTTATAATACCAACCTATCTAGTTAATCATATTTCCCACCTTCTCCACACTATTCTTAGTTGGACATTCTCATAGTCTTTCACATTATTGAATAATTTGTAGCCTAACTAAAAGTTATAGTGGTACAACATGTTCCAGTGTAGCCTAAAAGGAAACCTTAGACTATATGGTTATATGATAATGTTACCCATTATTAATTATGGAAATATATTGTTTCCAGAATTTGATGATTTAGGAGATCCAAACCAGCATCTGAAAAATTTTGTATCTTGATATGGTCCCACGATATGAAGTACTTTTCAAAAGTAATCCACTAATGTATGTTTTTTAAGAAATCCTACAGGGACTATCCATTATATGGTAATCTATTTTATATGCATGTTTGATGAAAGGATTGGATGATCTCTACAAGAAATTTCATTATCAATTTTTCTCGGTGTTGTGGAATGAAATATCCCTCAACCTCTTAAAGTGAAAACAACAACAAAATTAATGTTTCTTAGACTTCATTTTTAGGATTTTGTGTCTAAATTACTCCCTAAAATGAGAGTCTCTACATGGCAATTTTATTGGTATTTACATATAAAACCTCATTGATGAGTTTTGAAAACCAATCATTGTTTTCAAGAACAAGGTTGGGTTCTACGTCCTTTTTGAAATTTCACAATGAATGAAAAATTCCATGTTTCGAACAAGATCCAAATTTAGATAATTATTGGTAGTTAATGGAACAATTAATTGCAAAAGAAAAAAGTATAATTATTAATATAAAACTAGTTCTTGGACCTACTTCAACTTAAAAGCCAACACCATATCGTGAGGAACACCCTCCAATGTAAAAACAGAAGAAAAAAACATAATCACGATTAAATTATAGAGTAAAAAACTGATTCTTTCAAGACTATAAAAACAGGTTCGATTCCATCCACGATGAATAAGTTACTATATGAATTTTAATACAACAAGTAATAACCTTATAACTCTACTGGAACCCAAAATACTCGATTTGGATATCCTTGAGGACCAACCCAGTTGTCCCCCTTTCATTTAATATTATACCATGCCATCAATAAGTATATAATTTTCAAAATATTCTACAAAATATGGGTTATACTATGTTTGTGAAAATTATAAATCCACAAAAAAATATCATGTATGTTTCAAAATCTGCTCCAGATGAAGTGGGTGGATTTGAATATGTTGCCTACAAAATTTAAAAACATTTCATTGATTGGATGAGTAGAAAAAACCAGTTGGAACCTTTCTATAATTTGATCTTAGTTAAACAACTCAGTGTTCTCCCATTCACTCTTGTTATAATAAATTCCACTACTATAAACCCACAACCATAATTGGGAAATATTTTAAGAAATTAAATGGATGAAAGGTATGTAAAATATTGCAAGAGGATGAAAATAATACTAGAAAATTGATACTTGAATAACATGGAATTTATTACGTTAGTCTCAAGAGATAAGGCACCACCCTAAAAACAGTGCAATGGGTGCTACCACAAAAATGGTACAATAGACACTGACCCACCAAATAGAGTCCTCATTATATGAAGTATTTATTATTGTATAAATTAATTTGTATCATTTTATGGATCCATTATTTATTGATGAGTGGTGTTATCAAAAATGATTTTGTTACCTAATTGATGAGATTTAAATCCAGGAAATAATGGCCATGTAAAAAGATAGAGGTACTTTAAAGACACGTAAATTTCATGGAATGTTTTTTCCCTAAAATCATTTGGATTTTACGAGTATGGAGTTTATGACGGCACCTGATTCTGGGGCCCGATGTGTTCGGAAACAATTTCCGAAGTTTATCTCGGGTACGTTCAGTGAATGAACGAGCGAGTATTTTCTATATTTTCAACCGGTGCTCGAAATTGAAATCTGAGGGCACGGATGGAACCGCAACACCAATAATTTCTTAAGAAGACCTTTTCCGAAGATGTGTTTGCTATGGAGGATTTGATAAAAAATGTTGTTTAAATAAAAAGTTAATAAAATTGTATACAATTTTATTTATTTCTCGGAGGTGGTTTTATCCTAAATGGGTATGTTAGGGTGGGAACCACTAGCATCCTAACTACACATGTCAGGATAAATGTTTTGTGGGGCCCGCACGACCCCCAACCTTAACATTCCCTTAAACCCCCCCATTTAAACCCTTGTATTTAATTAAGTGACTCCTTCTCTCCCCACCTCCAACATTAATGCTTCCCAACTTATCACATAATTAATTAGACAACTAATTTTTTAATTAATTAAGTGATAAGGATTTGAATTTTGTAATTTTTTTGAATGCATGTCATGAATTAATAAAATAAGATGAAGCCTTATTTTATTTTGTTTGTTGGCTTTTGTGTTGAGACTTTGGGAGAAGAGCTCTAGTTTCATCTTGAAGAACATCATCTTCAATGATGAAAGCCAACTCTCCGACGAAGAACGTTGATTCTGTGACCCCTGTTTCTTTACCCTCTTCTTCCTTCACGACAAGGGAGGAGACACCAATGACGATGGAATTGATGCCATCTTCGGCGGCGCATGACAACCACGAACTTCCTTGGAGGTAGGGGTGTGTTTATGAATGAGCAACGTTTTTTTCCTTCCATGTTTTTGGTTCTCTCTAATCCTTTTGCTATCGAACTAATGTGGAATGAACCAGACCAAACTAACATGGTCCGATTCCTCTGTCATTCTTGTTGTATGGTTTTCTCCTACCATTCTTGAACGGTGAATCAAGGAATGTTTTCCGAGCCAATCGGAGGCCCGAATACAACGGAAATGGACTCAGAACATAGATACGACCTAGGAATGGTAGTTTTGTAGCAAAAGGATCATCGGAATGAAGGATGGATGCCTCGGGAGGCATTCCGGCCAGAGGCATCATTTCTAGAAAATTCCAGAATACAACGTGTGTGCTTCCAAATCACACTCCCTATAGTACAAGCGTTCATCGTCAAAATTAACGGACATCAGAAGAAGTGACACACGACATGTGACACTGGTCCCACGACGTGTACTGTACACACAGTTTGACAGAGGAGACTTTGATGGACATGGCATGTATTTAAGTAAAATAGACGGACACAGAAATAAATAAACTACCACGATGAACGTCGTGTATTATCTTCATAGAAAGGAAGAAGCAGCTTCACGAGGCTCGACGTGTAATCCGGGAGATACACAGACATGGGAAGAACTAGACAGCCACGAGGCATGGCGTGTACTACCACCACCATGGTAGAAGCGGCTTCGCGAGGCTCGGCATGTAATCTGGGTGATACACGGACATGAGCAGAACCACATGGCTAAGAGGCATGGCGTGTATTCTAGAAATACACAGACAAGGGGTGGAGTACACAGTCATGTACTCCACCACACGGCCAGGCATGGCCAGCGCAGATGGAACCAACCCAGGTTTGGACATAGCATGTAACCATACTACATGCCGTGTATTTACTTATCCCCATGACCCGCCCTGCGACACGGGCCGTATCACATGGGTAGTACCTGGTGTCTGATGACACGGTGTGTATCTCTTACCTACACGTCGTGTACTTTTGGAAAATGGCTTGGTCGTCTTTTTCTCCATGACTTTGGCACGTTTTTCTTGGATTTTTCCCAATGATGTGGTACATAAATACAGGATACATCAACACTAGTATTCGTGACAATTTATGTATCGTTCTTTGACTCTTGGTGTGGACCCTCCGGAAATCGAGCGTGCTGTGTGAGGAAACCCTAGAGATTGTTGCGACTGTGACGACGATGGAGACTATACTTGGATCCTACGTGAGTTCAGTAGGAAGTAATATTGTACTTGGATCCTTCATGGGTTCGGCAGAGAGGACGACTATACTTGGATCCTCAATGGGTTCGTAAGCGATGCCAAATGTACTTGGATCCTACGTGGGTTTGGCAGTGATGGTTACTGTACATGGATCCTACCAGGGTTCGGCAGTGAAAACTTATGTACTTGGATCCTATGTGAGTTCGACAGAGGAGATGATTCATAGGTTACATATAATCATCTCTACCACTATTCATGAGTAGTATACCCGTGTGAGCTGAGTCTTGACATTCAATCATTATATTCGATATGATTGACTTTCTTTCCTATGTGTATTGGGATGTTATTTCTTGTGTGGATTGGGTTGTACATTCTTGTGTGGACTGTGTTGAACATGGGCTCGGATGTTGGAGCCGAACATGAATTTTTTACTTAGGTTTATGTATGGCTATATAACTAAGTATTGTTGTTTGATACTTCGTATTTTTGTATTTCTTTTTTGATTTATCCTTTGTGGTTTCAGGGAGGCCTTCGAGGGTCTTGGGGTCCCTACTGAGTATCGTATACTCATTCCTGCATAGGCTATGCCCACGCTATGTTGTGTTGGTTGCAGATGACGGAAAGCGCTGATCGTGGTTGAGGATTGAGGAGAGGGATGATATACGGAGGTTGACTATTAAGAGGGACGTACACAGAGTGGACGACAGGACCGAGGAGCCGATGAGACTATCTGTATTCACCCTTCAGGTGGGAGTTCTAGAGGAAGTCTTGGTGGTTGTTGATTTACATTTCAGCTATTGTACTTTCATATCTCAGTTGTACTATACTTTCAGTTGGGTTTGTATACTGGCCCATTTACATTCCAGCACTTACTTTTGTAGTTAGTTTACTTAGTGTTTACTTCAGCTTGCGTACTCTATGGTGTTTGTTTTCTTATATAAAGGAAAAAAATTCCTTTTTATCGGTATTTACTCCTTTGGTGCTAGTCGCCGGACCCTGGCCAATGGAAGGTGGGCTTGGGGTAGTAACGGCATAGGCCCCGATGATGGGTCGTGACAAATTGGTGTCAGAGGAGTCAGTTCTACTGCAGAACTCAAGACACTAATAATTTCTTCTGTGAGAAGCGATAGTGTTAAGGTTAATGAGTGTGGTTATCAGTCCTGGGATTCCAGTGTTGGTGCGGTGGCTGACGTATCCATACACCATGACCCAGAATTCTGATTTCCAACTCAGTGCACGAAAACATTGATTGCATGTGCGATTCAAAGTTTTCATTGTGATTACTTTGTGTCAGCTCACCGGGTATACTGTATTAACTGTGGAGCACCTGTTTCATTCATGATGGCCCCACGATGGTAGCCAGTTATGGTTCTGAGCATTGTGAGAGATGGAATCCCACCGATAGATGAGGCCTCGGTGTGGGTCCCCATTACATCGGAGGCACTAGCGGTTCCTCTACCCGCCAACCCACCAATGCCACCAGCCCCAGCAGCTGAGAGTGCATGTCGCCTGAGTGCACTGCACATGTTTCAGTGACAGAGGCCGCCCAGGTTCCACAGAGTGGCAGACTCTAACGCACCCGAAATTTGGTAGGAGGCTATTGTCCGAGACTTCAGGTTGGTAGGGACACCAACAGATCTTATGGGGATCCTTACGGAAATCTCTTACACGCACTAGTAGGTAGATGGTGGAGCTTGATGCTTCATGTGCATGATGAGGAATCTCTTCTTTGGATGGACTTCGAAATCTTCTTTCACTCAGAGATCGTTCCAAACACCCTCAGTGTGGTGCGCATTCAAGAGTTACTATAGCTACGACAGGGCAACATGACAGTAGCCGAGTACTAGGTGAGATTTACCGACCTCTCGGGTAATTCCACTGACATGGTACGTGACCCATTCTTCGGGACCAGGATCTTCGAGCAGGGACTGAGGCATGAGATCAGGGCTTCGATGATCTCCCTCATTCTTTTAACATAGTCAAGATTACTATAGTGAGACCTTCTTATAGAGAGGTTTCTTGTTGAGGCTAAACCAGTAGTAAGACCTACCGTAGGGTGGCATGTAGCGGAGTCTTCTGTAGCTGGTAGTCGACAGATGTCATAGGGGTCCATGTGGACCAGACCATCAGGTGGGTGTCCTCAGGATACTGGTTCGAAGGTGCGGGCACACGCAGCAGAGCCAGTCATACGAGAGGCAGACAGTGCTATGCATGTGTCGTGCAGGGCCACATGGCTCATGACTGCCCGACCCGCCATGCAGAGGAGCATCAGACTGTTGAGGGACCACACAACCAGAGGAATACGATCGACCATGACATTCCGCATGGATCAAGAAGATGAGGTAGAGGAGCAGGCTGAGCAGCAGGTGGTGGAAGACGCTTCTGGGCTCTACCACCACCACCACCCGGAGGGCCACCCCGACCATAAGGAGCCGGCGAGTAGAGGAAGGCTCAGCATCAGGTAGTCGAGGCATACGACCACGGCGCACCTCAGATGATTCGAGGTACTATATGTGTCTACTCAAGCCTTGCTGAAGTTCTTATAGACACAAGATTGAGTCATTCTTTCACTGCCGCTACACTTGTTCGGGGCTCGGAGATTCCGACAGAGCCGTTGGCTCGATCCTTATGGCTAGAGACTCCTACGGGAGTAGACACGATGATTACGCACTGGTTCCGGAAGTGTGAGATTATTCTAAGAGGTGAGAGATTCATATGGGATCTTCTTGTAGTGGCGTTGAGGCCTTACGACGCCATCTTTGGCATGGATTGGATATCTATGGTCCATGCTCAGATCGACTGTATTAGGTGCAATGTGCGGTGTGTCCGCACAGATGGGAGCATGTTCACGGTCACCAGTGAGAAGAGAGCTTTTGAAGCACAGGATGGACTTGCACAGAAGAGAGGGGGGTCAATCACACATCAGTTTTCTAGTCTCATCTTTGGAGCGGTTGATGTGTGGAGTCCGAGTTTTACTATTGTGGTGGTTCAGTATGCTGTCTTTTTTTCTAACGATGTTCCAGGACTACCTCTTTGCAGAGAGGTAGACATCTATGATGACATGTACCCTGGGAGAGCCCCGATATCTACTCCAGCATATCGGATGGTTCCTACTGAGCTTCGAGAGCTACGGGTATAACCGCAGGACTTGCAGGGTAAGGGATTCATCTGACCCAGTGTTTCACCCCGGTCTTCTCCGATTTTTTCTTCCAAGAAAGTGGACGGGAGCTTGAGATTGTGTATAGATAATCGTCTCCTGAATCAGGTGATTATGAAGAACATGTTTCCACTTCCAAGGATTGATGACCTCTTAGATCATCTCATGGGAGCATGATGGTTCTCGAAGATAGTCTTCAGGTCAGGCTATCATCAGCTCAGTGTTCGATACGAGGATGTGCAGGAGACAGACTTCAGTTGTTGGTATGGCCACTATGAGTTCTTGGATATGCCTTTTGGAATATCCAATGCTCCAGCAGTGTTCATGAGTCTCATGGATAGGATCTTCCTGACTTACCTCGATCTATTTGGCATAGTCTTCATCAATGACATATTGATTTACTCGAATACTGAGCAGGATCACGCCTACCACTTGCGGGTTGTACTGGATAAACTTTGAGAGCACCACATTTATGGTAAGCTCTCGAAGTGTCAGTTCTGGATTCGTGAGGTCCACTTCTTAGGGAACATCAGCTCTGAGGTAGGAGTTGCGGTGGATCCTGAGAAGATCGAGGTAGTGCTATCTTGGGATCCACCCAGGAGCGTGATGGAGGTGCGGAGTATCCTAGGTCTAGTTGGGTACTATCAGAGATTTGTGTAAGACTTCTCCAGAGTGGCAGCACCACTTTCAGCCTTGATAAAGAAGGGGAAACCCTTCGTGTTTTCCGATTGATGTTATCAGAGCTTCTAAGAGCTGAGACAGAGATTTATCAGTGCACCCATCTTGAGGCTACCAGAGGAGCTGGTAGGGAACCTAGTTTACTTTGATGCATCAAGGAACGGACTCGGTTATGTCCTGATGCAGGAGCGGGTAGTGATCAACTATAAATCACAAAAGTTGAGGCATCATGAGCAGAACTATGCTTCCCATGACCTGGAGTTAGTAGTAGTGGGTTTCTCCTTGAATATGTGGCAGCACTATCTGATGGGCGAGTGCTTTACAGTCTAATCTGACAACTAGAATCCCAGGTACATCTTCTCACAGAAGGACCTAAACCCGAGACAACGTTGATGGCTCTTGTTCCTCCAGGACTATGACTTTGAGATAGTCTATACTCCTGGGATGGGGAGCGTAGTAGCTGATGCTCTCAGCATGTGGTTGGGAATTCAGAAACATGGAGAGGCGAAGGAGCAGCTAGCCGTGTTGCGGATATCCTTCATGGATAGAGATGGAGCAACCTTACTATAGTCACTCACAGTCACTACTCCACTACATCAGCGGTTCAGAGAAGAACAGTGTAGGGATGTTGACTGTGAGACACGACGTGCACAGATATCCCAGGACAGCACCTGGTGGATTTTATATAGGATGAGATCACATCATCCTTTTCAGGGGACGTACCATGGTACCAGTTGCATTACAGGAGGAGGTGCTGAGGGAGTTTCACACTTCCCCATTGGCGGTACATACAAGAGTAGTGAAGATGTTCCAAGATCTCAGATGATAGCAATGATGTCCAGGTTTGAAGAAGGCTATGGCAGAGTTCGTTTAACATTTCCCCACCTGCCCGCAGTTGAAGGCAGAAAACCATATACTAGCAGGATTGGTACAACCCTTAGAGGTCCCAGAGTGTAAATGGGATGGTATATCTATGGATTTCTTGACTGGACTTCCATGTACTTCCAGAGGACACGACTCCAACTGGGTGATCATAGACTGACTCACCAAGTTGGCCCCCTTCTTACCTACCAGAGAGCAGGGCTAAGTGGGGAGTCTTGGATGCCTCTACGATCAGGAGGTCGTACGGATTCATGGTTTTCCATCGTCTATCATCTCTGATCGAGATGATCTCTTTACTTCCCTTATTTGGAAGGGGTTGTAGGAGTAATTTGGGATGTAGCGACACCTGAGCACCGCCTTTTACCCTCATATGGATGGTCAGACGGAGAGGACCATTCCGACTCTCGAGGACATGCTCAGTGCATGTGTCCTCAACTTTGGTCAGAACTGGGAGGATCACCTACCCTTGGTCGAGTTTGCGTACAACAACAGCTACCACTCAACCATATGGATGGAATCATACAAGGAAATATACGGCTGACCTTGCAGGTCACCTTTGTGATGGATAGACCCTGGGGAGTTAGCATTTGTAGAACAGGAGATGGTCTAGGCCATGATGGAGAAGGTACAGATCATCCAGGAGTGGAAGAGGACTTCTTAGAGCCGACAGAAGTCCTATGCTGACAGAAGGCAGCGACCACTAGAGTTCGAGGATGGTGACCACATTTTCATACAGGTCTCACCTCGATATGGATTACAGAGATTCGGTCGGGGCGGCAAGTTATCTCCGCACTTTAACAGACCGTTCTAGGTTCTCAGCAGGATAGGTGAGGTGGCTTATCGTCTGGATCTTCCACCTCAATTGCACCGGTTGCATGACGTCTTCCATGTATCTTAGATGAGGAGATACGAGCATGACCTGACACAAATCATTAATCACGGGGAGAAGGACGTCGATGTCGAGGCCACCTTTGCGGAGGTTCCGTTGGAGATTGAGGATCGAGAAAATCAGGTCCTATGTGGATAGTGAATTCCTCTAGTACGCATCAAGTGGCTGCACGAGAACCTCCAGGAGAGCACATTGGAGTGGGAGGCTCAGATGCGTTTTCAATACCCTCATTTGATCCCCTAGTTTGGGATGTATCATTACGGGGACATAAAGCCCTGAGTTGGGAGTAA
The DNA here is from genome assembly GCA_963277665.1 of Viscum album. Lineage (NCBI taxonomy): Eukaryota > Viridiplantae > Streptophyta > Magnoliopsida > Santalales > Viscaceae > Viscum > Viscum album. The sequence continues at coordinate 287,794,416 of OY728134.1, forward strand.
TGTAAAGTCCCATTAATTTCAAGGATTTTTTTTTCATAAAATCATTGGGATTTAACGAGTACGTAGTTTCTTGACGACACCTGATTCCGAGGCCCGGTGTGCCCGGAAACAATTTCCAAAGCTTAGCTGAGGTACGTTCAGTGAACGAACGCGCAGGTTTTTTCTATCTTTTGAAACGGTGCTCAGAATTGAAATCTGAGGGCACCGATGGAACCACAGCACCGGTAATGGATTAAGATGACCTTTACCAAAGATGTGTTTTCTATGGAGGAGTTGTTAAAAAATGTGGTTTAAATAAAAAGTGAATAAAATTGTGTACAATTTTATTTATTTATATAAGGTGGTTTTATCCTACATGGGTATGTTATGGTGGGACCCACTAGCATCCTTACTACCCATGTGAGGATAAATGTGGGGCGGGGCCTGCACGAACCCCAACCGTTTACATTTCCTTAAACCCCTCATTTAAACCCTTTGATTTTATTAAGTGACTCCTCCTCTCCCCACCACCCACATTAAAGCTTGCCAACTTATCACATAATTAATTAGACAACTCATTGTTTAATTAATTAAGTTATTTGGATTTGAATTTTGTAATTTTTTTGACTGCATGGTATGAATTAATAAAATAAAGAGGAGACTTATTTTATTTTTTTGGTTGGCTTGTTGTGTTGAGACTTTGGGAGAGGAGATCTTGTTTCATCTTGAAGAACTTCATCTTCAACGAAGAATTCCAACTCTCTGATGAAGAACATTGATTCGGTGGTCCCAGTTTCTTTACCCTCTTCTTCCTCCGTGACAAGGGAGGAGACATCAACGACGATGGAATGGACGCCATCATCTGTGGTGCTTGACAACTGCGAACTTCCTTCGAGGTAGGGGTGTGTTTATGAATGAGAAATGTTGTTCTTCCTTCCATGTTACTGGTTCTATCTAAAGTTTTTTCTATCGAATGAATGCCGAAGGAACTGAACCAGACTAACATGGTCCGATTCCTCCACTGTTCATGTTTTATGGTGTTCTCTTACTGTTCTTGATCCGAGAATCAAGGTATGTTTTTGGAGCCGATCGGAGGCCCGAAAACAACGGAAATGGCCTCGGAACATCGGGACTACCTAGGAGCAGTAGTTTTGTAGAAAACGGATCATCGAAACGAAGGATGGATGCCTTGGGAGGCGTTCCAGCTAGAGGCGTCATTTCTGGAAAATTCCAGAATACACAACGTGTGCTTCCAAAGCACATGCCATGTAGTACAAGAGTTCAGCAGCAGAAGTAATGGACATTAGAAGAAGTGACACACAGCGTGTGACACCATTCCCACGACATGTACTATCCACACAGTTTCACATAGGATAATTCGATGGACATGTCATGTATTTATGGAAAATACACAGACATGGATAGAAATACATGACCACGAGGCACGACCTGTATTATCTTCATAGAAAGGCAGAAGTGGCTTTGCGAGTCTCGGCATGCAATTCAGGAGATACATGGACACAAGCAGAACGACACGGCCATGAGGTTTGGCATGTACTACCACCACCATGGAAGAAGTGGCTTCACGAGGCTCAGCCTATAATCTAGGTGATACATGGACATGGGCAGGACCACACGGCCAAGAGGCACGGTGTACATTCCAGAAATACATGGACACAGGGTGGTGTACATGGGAATGTATTCCAGATCATGACCAAGCATCTCCATCACACATGGAACCGACCCTAGAGGTTTGGACACAGTTGTAAGATTGGTATAGAGTAAGAGGTTTCCAACCTCTGATACCAATTGTAGGATCAAAATATAGTATGAGATGCTCAATATACAAGAGGGGGGGTGAATTGTATACTTTAAAAATTCCTTTGGAACCTTTAAAGTTAGCTACGATTAACTAAGTTTTCCTTAAGCAAAGGAAAAGGGCTAAGCTTAACAAAGTTAAACTAAGTAAATTCACAACACCTCTACCACCGAATACAAAATTGAAAAAAGATTCCGAAAGTAGATTCCGGAAATATGGTTCCGGAAATTGAAACTTAACAGAAGTTACAATATGAGATTCGACCTTAAAGCGTATAGAATCTAAATGAATCAGAGTATGTAAAGAAGTATAAGAATGTTATACTTTCCTTAAGATACAAATTGTAGCGGAAATAAAACAATTAGATAAACTACATGTAACAAGATAATAGTCTTTTAACCCAAAGAGAAGGGTATCCAACAACCTTGGATAAAGATCCCTTGATTTATACATTCAAGAAAATCTGTCTTACCCACACCAGGGTAAGCCCTCAATACGAAGATCGGAGTCTCTGTCTTGCTATCCCCGCAAGCCCTCAACTTGAAGGTAGTTGGCAACCTTTGTCTTCCTCATCAAGGAAGCCCTCGAACTTTAAGGTAGTCGGCACCTCTTTCTTCCTATCCCCGGAAGCCCTCGAATGTAATCACCAACATTCGGAGTCGCACGAAGCTTTGAGAGTTAATAAGAGCCTCTCTCTCTAGAAATCACTTCAACAGCATGTATGCACAAAACTCAGTCGTTTTTCCAACAGCTACGAGCTCTTTCAAATGAGCTCCTATTTATAGGTAAGGTCGGCTCCTTCTCCAACGGTCATATTTTCCTTAAAGATCGGAGGGACCTGTACACGTGTCACTTAGACAACGGTTAGTTTATAACAAAACAGACGTCATCGTTTTATAACAAAACAAGTGTAACAGAATGTACGACATCGTTTTAAATCTTAACATAAAAGTTCGGAATGAAATCTTCGGAGTGAAGGTTCGGAGTGAATAAATTCAGAGTGTATAAAAAAAAGATAATCAGATTCTGTTTAATAGGTGAATTCGGAATGAGAATTCGGAATAGGAATTCGTCATCAGAAATTGAAATGAGAATTCATCATCAGAATTCGTAATGAGAATTCATCATCAGAATTCGTAATGAGAATTCTTCATCAGAATTCGTAATGGGAATTCGGAATGAGATTTCTTCATTAGAATTCGTAATGGGAATTCTTCATTGGAATTCGTAATGGGAATTCGGAATGAGATTTCTTAATTAGAATTCGTAATGAGAATTAGTCATCAGAATTCGTAATGAAAATTCTTCATCAGAATTCGTAATGGGAATTCGTAATGAGAATTCTTCATTATAGTTCGTAATGGGAATTCTTCATTGGAATTCGTAATGAGAATTCTTCTTCAGAATTTGTATCCTGAATCTGGAATAGAACTTAGTCAGAGTTCATATTCGGAATTCGGAATGAAACTTCCTTATAGTTCTTATCCAGAATCCGAACCCTAAAACAGAATGCTTTATATCAAAGTTTCAATGATTCCGAAAAAATGAATCTGAATCTCATACTTAAGAAAAATATGGATGAAAATATGATAAGGATAATTTTTCTTATAAAAGCGATTTTCTTTAAGAAAGCAATTTTCCTTATAAAAGCAATTTTCCTTATAAAAGCAATTTTCCTTATAAAAGCAATTTTCCTTATAAAATCAATTTTCCTTATAAAATCAATTTTCCTTATAAAAGAAATTTTCCTTATAAAAGCAATTTTCCTTATAAAAGCAATTTTCTTAAAGATAAGGTGTTTGTGATTTTCAAAAAAAGAAATAATGGAAAAGTCATAAGGAAAACCTTATTGACTCAACAATCTCCCCGTTTTTGGAAAGCACAAACATCCTTACGAAAGAAAAAAAATTCTAAGAAGAAAGAAACATATTAATGCTTATCTCCCTTGTTTTAAGGGTATAGATGAATACGACTAACTCCCCCTTAGGCTTTGAAACTCTAAGGATCGTATTCATATTTCCGGAGTGACATTTTATAAGAATGTCTTATTTAAGAAAAACTCCCCCTTAAACAAACTCTTATTAGAGTTCTTTTTCCTTGGGTATTTTTTCTTTCTCCCCCATTGATAAACTCTTATTAGAGTTCTTCTTTTTATTAAGGATCTTTTCCTTCTCCCCCTTTGTGATTTTCAAAAATAATTGGAGGGAATGGAAAAAAATATAACAATGTACCAGAAATATTAGTAATGATAACAATGGAAACGAGATACACAATTTTCATTAGATTTGGAATGTCAGTAACAAAAAGAATACAACAAAAAGATTGGATTTGGTTATTTCGAATCTTTCTCCTTCGACATGAGACCCTTAAGAATAGTCTTGATCTTCTTCAGGTCTTTATGATCTTCTTCAGCTTGATTCTCTAAGACCACTATTCTTGCGGATTGAGCTTCAATTTTTTCTTCCTGGGATTTCAGCTTTTCTTCCTGAGCTTGGATCTTTTCTTCCTGAGCCTTCATCCTTTCATCAAAATCGATCCGATGATCCCTTTCAATTTTCCAATTCTGAGAAACAGAATTCAGTTTCCCATTCAGATCCCTGACTTCTTGAATCTGGAAGTTCTTTTCTTCAGTCAACTTTTCTTCAAAGGAGGAAGTTAACTCATTAATCTTCTTGTCCTCGGTCTCAAAGGAATCTTTAACATTGTCTTGAAACTCATCAAGCAACCTCATCTCTTCCACAGTCTTCTTCGACCAGCTTGTCATCCTTTTGAAAGATCATTTATGAGCTTCGTAACCAACAAAGAAGGTTTTGAACTGAGCCTCTATTTCAACACACTTATCCATAACCATAGATACAGATTCAGTTTTCTGATTTAAGGCATGTTGGAGCATTTGGCATCTTGAATAAAGACTTGAGAAGGTCGGAATGGTTCCCACCAACTTCTTTAAGGACTGAACAACAAAGTCATGCCACAACGAGGATGACTCCGAATCTGAAATCTTACTAGGAGAGTTTTCTTCCTCAATAAGCTCCAACTTTCTCTTTGAAGAACTACCCGCTTCCTTTCTCTTCCTCTCTTCTGAGCTCGGAGTATCAGCAAGAATATTCTTCCCCTTATCTTTTTTCGGAATTGAGTCCTGTTCCGGAGTTCTCTTCTCACTACCAGAAACTTGAACGACATTATCTTCCTCATCAGCAACTTCCTGAATACCTTCCTCTACGTTTTTCATCTGAGAAATATCATGTAAAAGTTTTTCTTCTTCTCCATGATAGGAAACTTCTTCTTCTTTGTCTTCTTCTATTGCTGGAGTAACTAGCTTCGAAGATTCGGCTTCAAAAGTCCGGAGTGATAAGTGTTCTGAAGGTGTCCCCTTGTAATCATCTACTTGTTTCAGCACATCTCTGGTTTCACCACTTCCTTCATCACCCTCTTCTATTTGTTCCACTTGCTCAACTTCCTCAGAATTCTTAGCAAAATTCTCTTTCGGAGCAACAAGATTTCTTCCTGGAGTCTCAGGTAGATATTCTAGGGATAAAGATCTCGGAACTGGAATAGTTGCTGAAACCATTTCATTGAATTTCAATAAAGACTGAGCTACCTCAGCCTCAGACATCTTCTTCTTGAGCTTCTTTTGCTTTGCTTGTCTTTCAAGCTAATCAGCAGTTTTCTCCTTCAAGGCCTTTGCCTCCGCAGGGTCCATTCCGAACTGCGGATCCCCTTCTTTCCTTTTCTCTTTATCAGCTCTCCACTTTGTAACAACCTCATCAGGATAGGCTTTCTTCTTCTTTGGCTTTGGAGGTGCGGAATTGACTTCCTTAGATTTAGGATTCTCTGCTTGTTCTTCCACTTCTTTCAGTTTTCTCTTCCTTACTGGCTTAGATGATTCCAGATCAGCAGATTTCGGAGCCACTTCTTCTTGAGAAGGTATATCAAAGAACTCACACGTTTCCTTGTTGAAAGCAACATCCATCCTTTTCAGAGTACCACCGCTGACCAGCATGATCTTGCAAACTCTTGGCTTAGATTTTTAAGCCTCCTTGAAAGACTCAAGGTACTGAAAAATTAACTTGGAGATGATTGCTGAATACATAATAATCTGAGCTCTCAGATTTCCTTTCTTCAAATTTTCTAGAGTAAGAAGAATATGCTTCATCAAGTTAAACTTCCTTAGATTTATCAGGAAATCTAAGATATAGATCTCACTTTTCTTCAAGCTATCTTTATCACCTTTCCTCGGTACGATAAGTCCTTGTACCCATAACTCCAGAATCCGGAAATTTGTAGATAGACTTGCAATCTTCGGAGCCTTGTCATCAGCCAGTCCGAGAGTTTCTAAGGATTTTTCCTTGTTGAAGCTACCCTTGGAATCCGGCAACACATGCGAAATAAACTCGGCTTCTCCTTCATAAGATAGTCCTACCAAGCTTGCAGCCTTGGTGTGAGAAAGCTTGTATGTCTTGCCATAAGACATAAAAGAGAACTTCTCCCTATTATCTTCCTTGAAGAAAGAAACTTACTCATAAAACTCGACAAGTAAGTCTGAATATACTTCATCTTGGTTCCCGGTTTTTGACACCGCAACATCTTCCCATCCATTCAACTTAATATTCTTTGAAATGATAGAATCGCAGTTGCTGAAGAAATTCGGATGGACCAACCTTTCTCTGTAAACTAACCACTGAGAAATAGGCTTGGTGGATGACATTTCTTGAGATGCTTACTCCGCAGACATTCGGATCTGAAATCCTCTAGGAAGTTCGGAACGGAGAAGACTGAAGTTCGGAACAGCCTTAAATCAGAGAGGCAGAGATTCAGGACGCGAGAGCTTTGATATCGATGTGGGACGAGTATTTGGGTCCCCATTATATAGGCAACGAGATGACGGTTCATCTTCCACGGTTAATCTAACGGTTGGAATAAGCTGAGATCAGATCTGACGGTTGAAAACTTGAATCCGATCTTTTTGAGGTTTTTATTAAAACAAAGAGTTAAGAAAACTATAATCCGAAAACATAATACAAGAAAATTCCAGCAAGTAAAATATGACTACGAAAACATGAGTAAGGAAATCATACCTTTCGGATTTGATTAGGAGGATTATTCATAATGGGTAATATAACACAGACTAGAGAAAAAAATTTATTAAGAGAAGAAAGATTTCGAAAAAATTTTACTATGAAAAATAAGCTTAGTACAAAAAATTCATTACGGAAAATTCATTACGGGAAACTCAGTACGAAAAACAAACTTAAGAAGAAAATCAGTACGAAGAACTTAGTACGAAAAATACATTACGAAGAATTTTAGTACGAAAAACAACTGGTACAAAAATATCTGGTTATAAAACTGCCAGTACGTAAATTTTCATTCCTGAAATTTCCAATACGAATACTTCCATTCCAGAAGTGTTCTATTCGAGAATGTCCAATTTGGAAAATTTTACTTCCAGAAGTTCCATTCTGGAAATCTTCGTTCCGAAAAGTTTGAAAACAAATTTTGAAAAACATTGTTAAAAAAACAATCAAATGTACTCCCCCTATGAAAAGGAGTTTATTACTGTAAGGAGACTTTTTCAACAATAAGTTAATTAAGAAAGATTACCTTACAGTTATCATTCCTAACTTCTGTTTAATATATTCAAGTCTATCAGAAGGCAAAGATTTTGTGAAAATATCAGCAAGTTGATCTTTCATTCTGATAAATTGAAGAATAATATCTCCTTTAAGTGTGTGATCCCTAAGAAAGTGATGCCTAATATCTATGTGTTTTTCACGGGAGTGATATGCAGGGTTCTTACTTAGGGCAATGGCACTTGTGTTATCACACAAAATTTGAGTTTTAGTAAAACTCAAGCCATAGTCTTTGAGTGTGTGTTGCATCCACAACACTTGTGCACAACAACTTCCAGCTGCTACATATTCAGCTTCAGCAGTGGAAAGTGCTACAGAATGTTGCTTCTTGTAGGACCAAGAAACTAGATAATCTCCTAAGAAATGACAAGTTCCGGATGTACTCTTTCTATCCATTCTACATCCACCAAAGTCAGCATCAGAAAAAAAATTTATAACAAAATCATTTCTAGATGTATAAAATTATCCTAGATCCATGGTTCCCTTAAGGTAGTGAAAAATTCTTTTTACTCCCTTTAAGTGAGATTCCTTTGGATTGGATTGATATCTTGCACATAAGTATACTAAAAACATTAAGTCTGGTCGACTAGCTGTTAATTAAAGTAGACTTCCTATCATACCTCTAAAAGATGTTTGATCTACTGGTTTCCCAGCTTCGTCAAGATATAAAGAGTTTGAGGTACCAATGGGAGTACTTATACTCTTAGTGTTGTCATAACCATACTTTTTAAGAATATCTTTAATATAATTATGTTGAGATATATAGGTACCTTCTGGTTTTTGAGAAATTTGAAAACCAAGGAAAAATGTTAACTCACCCATCATACTCATTTCAAACTCAGATTTCATTAGACTAGAAAAAGAGTCAGTCAGAGATTGCTGAGTTGAACCAAATATAATGTCATCAACATAAATTTTAACAATCAAAACATTTTTCTTATCTTTCTTTATAAAAAGAGTTGGATCTGCATTTCCCTTAACATAGTTATTTTGAAGCAAAAATCCAGTGAGTCTATCATACCATGCTCGTGGGGCTTGTTTAAGGCCATACAAAGCTTTGGTAAGTCTAAAAACATGATCAGGATGTTTCATATCTTCAAAGCCAGGAGGTTGTTCAACAAAAACTTCCTCTTGAACATAACCATTAAGAAAAGAACATTTCGCATCCATTTGGAAAAGTTTGAAATTAAAGAATGCTGCAAAAGCAAGTAGAATATGGATAGATTCAAGTCTAGCTACTGGAGCATAGGTTTCTTCATAGTCTATTCATTTTTGCTGATTATAGCCTTTAGCAACAAGTCTAGCTTTATTTCTAACAATGACTCCATTTTCATCACATTTATTTCTGAAAACCCATTTTACTCCAATAACAGAAGTTTCCTTAGGTCTTTCAACCATGGTCCAAACTTTATTTCTTTCGAATTCATTTAGTTCATCTTGCATTGCTTTGATCCAATCGTCATCACCTAAAGCTTCATCTGTGCTTTTAGGTTCTAATTGGGAAAGAAATGCTAGATTTTATACTTCATTTCTTAAGGAACTTCTAGTCCTTACAGGTTGATTTACATTACCAATGATACTATCACTAGGATGATTCTTAAGAAACACCTGATTTGGGTTTTGTAAAACTGGTTCATCAACATATGGTAGAAAGTCTTCTGGGGTAAATGTTTCAGAAGTATCCTCTTGAAAAATTTCCTTATCAGAAGGTTCTTCTATCAAAGGTTGATAATCAGTTTTTGAAAACACATCCGAAGATGAAAGTTGAGATGGTTTAAAAACAAAAGGATCAGAATCATCAAATTTCACATGCACTGTTTCCTCAACAGTACAAGTATTTTTATTAAAAACTCTATAAGCATTAGAGGTTGTGGAATAACCTAAGAAAATCCCTTCATCTGATTTTGGTGTGAATTTATGTAAGTTATCTTTAGTATTCAAAATGAAAACTTTGAAAACAAAAACCTTGAATTAGGAATGTCTTGGTTTTCTACCATTCCATAACTCATAGGGAGTTTTATTAAGAAAATGTCTAATCAAAACTCGATTTATAGTATAACAAGCAGTACTTACAGCTTCAGCCCAGAAATGTCTAGCAATAGAATATTCACTCAACATGGTTCTAGTTATTTCTTGAAGAATTCTATTTCTTCTTTCAACTACACCATTCTGTTGAGGAGTTCTAGGTGCGGAAAAATTGTGAGTAATACCTTTCTTACTACAAAAAGTTTCAAAATCTGAATTTTGAAATTCTCCTCCATGATCACTTTGAATAGTTTTCAATGGAAGGTTTTTCTCATTTTTAACTTGAGCTCTAAAACTTTGGAAATAAGAAAAAGCTTCAGATTTCATTGCTAGAAAATAGGTCCAAGTAAATCTAGTGTAATCATCAACTAGAAAAAACACGTAGTATTTGGCTCCAATACTTCCAGTTTGTGTTGGACCAAAAAGATCCATGTGCACTAACTGTAATGCATCAGTTTTTGAGACTTCACCGATTGATTTAAAACTAGATTTATGTTGCTTGCCATATTGACAAGGATCACAAACTTTAGAATAATCAAATCTAAGCTCCGGTAGATCCTTAACTAGTTTCTTCTTAGAGAGTTTACATAGGTTTCTCAGGTTACAGTGTCCTAATCTTCTATGACATAACCAGGAATGATCTTCCATTGCACTTAGGCAAGGTAAATCTTGGCTCTTGAGGTCTTCTAGGTTCAATGTGTAGACATTCTCTTTCCTATTGGCTGAGAGTATAAATTATTCCGTGGAATTGTGTACTAAACACTTATCATTCCTAAAATTCACAAGGTAAACTTCATCACATAACTGACTTATGCTAATGAGGTTGTTCTTAATACCTTTAACAAAAAGAACATTTGAAATCAAGGTTTTACCAAAAAGAACAATATTACCAATACCAACAATCTCTCCATTAGCATTGTCTCTGAAAGTTACCTTTCCTCCTTTCGTTTTGATAATCTTTTCAAAAAAAACTTTTGTTACCAGTCATGTGCCGGGAACATCCACTATCCATGTACCATGTATTGTTGCTGGTATTTTCTTTATTATCCTGAAATAAAGAAGAAAATTAGACTTTCGGAATCCAAACTTGTTTGGATCCGAGATTTCCAGACAACAAAATTTTAGGAACCCACATTTTCTTAGAAAAGTAACCTTTGTGAAAACCTAGAGATTGGGTTTTATTTAAGGAACAACTATTTTCCCAGTGACCTCCACATTGACATTTAGTACAAAATGGGGCACTTTGAGGAACAAAATAATTGTTACTGAAAACAGGTTTTGCATGGGTATAACCAAATCCGGATTTATTTCTTAAAGGTCGTATTTGAGAATACATCTTATCAAAATTTTCCTTACCATGGGTAATGTTTGATAAACACTTCTTTAAGGAAAAAATTTCGGACTTGAGTTTTACAACCATGTTTTTATCCTCAAAATCATTAGTTTTTGAACTAGAGTTAGGCTCGAAAACATTTTTATTAGAAATTACTTTTTCTAACTCTTTAGAAAGTATGTTCTTCTCAGAACATACTTCCTCAAGATTTTTTGAAATATTTTCAAAATCAGCATTTTTCTTATCAAGATCTTTAGAAAGATCTGATATCTCTTTTGTATGAATAGAATTCCTAGAGTTTTCCTTATCATGTTTCTTGTTGAGTTTGGAATTCTCAATCTCAAGAAGATCAGAAAATCTAGAGACTTCTTCATAAGTAGGTAAAGTATTTTCTTCATCAGAAGATGAATCTTCATCAGAAGAGTTATAATACTTACTATCATTAGGATTTAAAGAAACATTGGTCAATGATTCAACATTTCATACCTTAGCCATAAGACAATGATTATCAATAGGTAATCTGTCTATAAGACCAAGATTCTTCTGTCCTGAAGATTCATAATCAGAAGATTCATCTGAAGAGTCACCACCACTGGCACTCCAGGTGTCATTAGCTTTCAGAATGTTCTTAGCTTTAGCTTTATAATACTTCTTCATGTTCCTGTCTGAATTTATTTCCTTCCTTTCTTTCTTTTTGAGCATAGGGCAATCTAGTCTAATATGTTCAGCTCTCTTACATTCAAAACAAGTAACTTCTCCATCTTTATTATCTTTCCTGTCCTTTTTCTTATACTTGGATTGAAAATTTCTCTATCCAGCTATCTTGTTCATCCTTCGAGCAAGATTGGCTAATTCATTTTCTGATACTTCACTCTCACTAGATTCGGATTGAAAAATGACTTTCTTAGACTTGGATCTGGTAACTCTCTCAGGAGTCTTAGCTTTCATCTGATATGAAGTTGTAGTAAAAGCAACAATACCATTTCCATTCTTCTTCTTGATGTTGTCCGCATCTCTCTTCATTCTTGTTTCATGTTGTAGAATAGTTCCAAATAATTCATCAAGAGTAATTTGAGTTACCTTCATGTTCTCATCTATAGCTATTCTCTTGGATTCCCACTCATTAGGCATAATGTGAATTATCTTGTCCACGAGTGCTTCATCATCTAGGCCTTTCTCTCCCATAGATTGTAGACTGTTGACGATAGTCATAAATCTTTGTTGAACATTACAGATAGGTTCTCCATAAGGAAAATTGAAGCCATGATATTCAGCTCTTAGCATAGCTCTTCTAGTCTCTATCACTTTAGAAGTTCCAAAGTGTGTAACCTCTAACTTCTTCCATATACAATTAGCTGCTTCACAAGAAGAAATTTGGCTATATATATTTCTGGTCATTGAACATAGTAAAGTGTTGCGTACCTTATAGTTGAGTTGATATTCTTGCTTTTCCTGGTTAGTAAAAGATCTGACTTCCTTGTCAGGAATTTTATAATCACCAGTAAGCATGACAAAGTTGTCTACTCCAGTATTGATAACAAATGTCTTCATACGATATCTCCAGTATTCATAGTCATTACCATAAAATATAGGTGGTCTTGTCGGATTTAGATTGTCAATAGATCCAACATTAATTCCTGCCATACTAGAAATAACTTTGCACACAATCTTGTTAGTAGAAAAGATTCGTAATAACAATGTTCGGAATGAGAAAGTTCGGAATGGACAAATTCGGAATGACAACGTTCGGAAGGATAAAGTGAGCAAGAAAAACTTGTATGTGATTACAAGTATTTCCGAGACCTGCTTTGATACCAAATGTAAGATTGGTATAGAGTAAGAGGTTTCCAACCTCTGATACCAATTGTAGGATCGAAATATAGTATGAGATGCTCAATATACAAGAGGGGGGGTGAATTGTATACTTTAAAAATTCCTTTGGAACCTTTAAAGTTAGTTACGATTAACTATGTTTTCCTTAAGCAAAGGAAAAGGGCTAAGCTTAACAAAGTTAAACTAAGTAAATTCACAACACCTCTACCACCGAATACAAAATTGAAATAAGATTCCGAAAGTAGATTCCGGAAATATGGTTCTGGAAATTGAAACTTAATAGAAGTTACAATATGTGATTCTACCATAAAGCGTATAGAATCTAAATGAATCAGAGTAAGTAAAGAAGTATAAGAAAGTTATACTTTCCTTAAGATACAAATTGCAACGGAAATAAAACAGGTAGTTAAACTACAAGTAACAAGATAATAGTCTTTTAACCCAAAGAGAAGGGTATCCAACAACCTTGGATAAAGGTCCCTTGATTTATACTTTCAAGCAAGTCTGTCATACCCACACCAGGGTAAGCCCTCGATACGAAGATCAGAGTCTATGTCTTGCTATCCCCGCAAGCCCTCAACTTCAAGGTAGTTGGCAACCTTTGTCTTCCTCAGCAAGGAAGCCCTCTAACTTTAAGGTAGTCAGCACCTATGTCTTCCTATCCCCGAAAGCCCTCGAATGTAATCACCAACATTCGGAGTCACAGGAAGCTTTGAGAGTTAATAAGAGCCTCTCTCTCTAGAAATCACTTCAACAGCATGTATGCACAAAACTCAGTCGTTTTTCCAACAGCAACGAGCTCTTTCAAATGAGCGCCTATTTATAGGTAAGGTCGGCTCCTTCTCCAATGGTCATATTTTCCTTAAATATCGGAGGGATCTGTACATGTGTCACATAGACAACGGTTAGTTTATAAAAAAATAGACGACATCGTTTTATAACAAAACACGTGTAACAGAATGTAAGACATCGTTTTAAATATTAACATAAAATATCGGAATGAAAACATCGGAGTGAAGGTTCAGAGTGAATAAATTCATAGTATATAAAACAAAGATAATCAGATTCTGTTTAATAGGTGAATTCGGAATGACAATTCGGAATAGGAATTCATCATCAGAAATTGTAATGAGAATTCATCATCAGAATTCGTAATGAGAATTCATCATCAGAATTCATAATGAGAATTCTTAATCAGAATTCGTAATGGGAATTAGGAATGAGATTTCATCATTAAAATTCGTAATGGGAATTCTTCATTGGAATTCGTAATGGGAATTCGGAATGAGATTTCTTCATTAGAATTTGTAATGAGAATTTGTCATCAGAATCCGTAATGAAAATTCTTCATCAGAATTCGTAATGGGAATTCGTAATGAGAATTCTTCATTAGAGTTCATAATGGGAATTCTTCATTGGAATTCGCAATGAGAATTCTTCTTCAGAATTCGTATCCTGAATCTGGAATAGAACTTAGTCAGAGTTCATATCCGGAATTTAGAATGAAACTTCCTTATAGTTCTTATCCAGAATCCGAACCCTAAAACAGAATGCTTTATATCAAAGTTTCAATGATTCCGAGAAAATGAATCCGAATCTCATACTTAAGAAAAATATGGATGAAAATATGATAAGGATAGTTTTTCTTATAAAAGCGATTTTCCTTAAGAAAGAAATTTTCCTTATAAAAGCAATTTTCCTTATAAAAGAAATTTTCCTAATAAAAGAAATTTTCCTTATAAAAGAAATTTTCCTTATAAAAGAAATTTTCTTAAAGATAAGGTGTTTGTGATTTTCAAAACAAGAAGGAATGGAAAAGTCATAAGGAAAACCTTATTGACTCAACAACAGTGTGTAACCATACTAAACGCCATGTATTTACTTATCTACATGACCAGCCCTACGACACGAGCTCTATCACAAGGGTAGTACCTGGTGTCTGATGACACGACGTGTATCGCATACCTACACACTATGTACTTTTGGAAAATGGCTTGGTCGCCGTGTTCTCCATTACCTGGGAACATTATTCTTGGATATTCCCCTAAGATGTGGGACAAAACTACGAGAAACATCAACACTAGTCTTCGTGACAGTTGATGTATCGTTCTTTGACTCGAGGAGCGGACCCTCCAGAAATCTAGCATGCTATGTGCAGAAACCCTAGAGCTGGGTGCGACTGCGACGACGATGGCGATTGTACTTGGATCCTATGTGGGTTTGGTAGTGAGGACGATTATACGTTGATCCTATATGGGTTTGGCAGCGAGCACAGCTGTACTTGGATCATCCGTGGGTTCGGAAGCGATGACGACTATACTTGGATCCTATGTGGGTTCGGCAGCAATGGTTACTGTACATGGATCCTATGTGGTTTCAGCAGCGATGACTTCTGTACTTGGATCCTACGTGGGTTTGGCAGAGGAGATGATTCAGAGGTTACGTATGATCATATCCACCTCTCTTTGTGATTAGTATTCCTATGTGAGTTGAGTCTTGACTTTCAATCATTATCTTTGATATGATTGACTTTCTTTCCTGTATGGATTGGGAAGTGCATTCCTGTGTGGATTGGGTTGTACATTCTAGTGTGGACTGGGTTGAACATGGGCTCGGATCTTGGAGCTGAACTGGAATTGATGACTTTGGTATATTTATGGGCATATACCTAAGTAGTGTTGGTTGGTACTTCGTTTTGGTATCTTTCCTTTGGGGTTTATCCTCTGTGGATCTTTGGAGGCCTTCGGGGGTCTCGAGGTCCCTACTGAGTATCGTATACTCACCCCTGCATTGGCTATGCCTTCACTACGTTGTATTGGTTGAAGACAACGAATAGCGCTGATCATGGTAGAGGCCTGAGGAGTCGGATAGTATACAGAGGTGGACTATCATGTGGGATGTATATGGAGTGGACGGGCGGACCGAGGAGCCGATGAGACTATCTGTATTCACCCTTCATGTGGGAGTTCTGGAGGGCGCCTTGGTGGTTTCTATTTTATTTTTCAGCTATTGTACTTTCTTATCTCAGTTGTACTGTACTTTTAGTTGGGTTTGTAGACTTTCCCATTTACTTTCCAGTTCTTACTTTTGTAATCAGTTTCATAGTGTTTACATCAGCTTGCATACTCTATGGTGTTTGTTTTCTTATATAAATGCAATGGCTTCCAATTTATCGGGATTTACGCCTTTATTTCTAGTTTCCAGCCACTAGCCTATGGAAGGTGGGTTTTGGGTAGTCACGGCACGGGCCCCGCGGACGGGTCGTGATAGGCAGAACCACATATTAAGAAAATATTCCTCCATGTCCATAATAGGGTAATGAATTCTATTGAATCCCTGGGGAATGTAATTTGAGAGGCATAGGTTGAGTAGGAATATTCCTTGAGAAATGTAATAATGTTTTTAGTCAATCATTTTGGGAGACCAATTGACAAATAGGTGATAACTTGGCTAGGCCATTTAAATGGGCTGGCCAAGTCGATTTGATCCAGAATTAGTCAAAATTACCTCTAAATATACATAAAAACCTATATCATCTAACCTACGAATTTCAGCTACAAAAGTACCTATCTCGAAATAGATCCCCATAGGAACTGTATGAGGTTTTCCCAAAAGAATAATATCCTAAAATAATTGACCATAATTCCTATAAATCTATCATTTTTAGGTACTCCAACACTATCAAAGGATATGTTGGAAGAACTTATAGATGATCTTATATTCCCTAAATTGTAATAATATGGAGTTTCTACTACTATGGTATATTATGTACTTGTTTTCCCAAATTAATTTCATTTAGTTACCTCTTTCACAAAATAGGACATAAATTATTTCATACATGGACACATCAGCCCCCTTTACATGTCAAAAATATTAGATCACATTGACACCAAACGAGAATTCATTGAAAATGAATTTTAATTCATCCTAATTCCAACCAATTGTTTTTTCTGATCGGGATATACTAGATTGGATCTATCCCTATATGCTCTAACAGTCCAAGGGTTTCATAAAATATGAATAGAAAACCCTTTGTATGAATAAATATCATATCTCAATTTGGGGATCTTATTTACAACTCTGAGATATTAGTCACTTAACAAGATAAAACATAAAATTTATTATAGGGAAGGCCTTGGTGGAATATTCATGGAAGGATCCCATCATCATAAAATTGATGCCTTAAATACTATTGCAATGGGAAGATTGGGAAATTACAATATAACAAGTCCTTATTAATTTCTTTTGAATATGAATATATTGTTGGATGATTCCAGTAGATGGAAATGATGATACCCATAAATGATGGTGTTACTATGCTTACCACACCAATTTTATTTTAAATGACCATGACTAACCCATTAAATGACTTTGTTGATGAATATGTTATACTTATTAGTGAGGTATATGAAATGATGTCATATTAATAGATGTGTTTAGTAGTCTTCATGATATTAGCAATGTTAGATGAACCTGAGGGAATTGAAGAAATAATGTATTCCTCTATTACTGGATACACCTAAAATAGATTCAATATGACTATATCCACATCATGTAAGCAATGAACTAAATCATCCGATAATTTAGGTGAAGTCATGATATCGCCAATGGGTGACATCTCAAAGTACACTAACATTTCACCAAGTCATAATTTTCCCCTTTTTTCTATCATCTACTCTTATATGGACACAGAGGTAGACGACATGAAAAAGTGAGACGAGGATGAAGATAGCTCATATTTTCTCCTCTATCATTTGAATATGGAGCGTTCACTACTATTGAAGAACTATGACAAATAAATCTTGCTATAAATGAGGATTAATAACCAAAACTCATTGGGGTATGGATGCCCCTCGATGAATATGGAATTTATATATTTCTTGTAGAATCACTATTATGTTTTTTCTTGGAATTATGATGATATTTTAGGACTTGATCATAATGTGGCTACCCAAAATGTATGATTTATAGATGACTGTTTTGGTTACAAGAATGATGAATGAAGGAATCATATGACTCGGGATACCATGCATAAATTAATTAATGAGAAACTCATAAAATATGATATAATTAGAGAATTCTATTACCTAAAATGACTCAATTACATTGTTCCCTTCATGAAAATGATTGTGATTATCATGTTTTGTATCAATTTTAGAGACCATAACCAGAATATTCTAAGTGATGGTTTCTCGATTCTTATCATCGAACTCTTGATTTAGTAATATGTTTCTATTAAGCCCTATGCTTAATGGATGTTTATTTAGGGTACAATAATCTATAAGTATCAACACATGATAAAAAAGGCACCAATTTTAAGGACACTTGGGATATTTCAATAATTTAGAGATTCCTTCCAGTTTAATGAATGATATCACTACATTGAAATGCATCATGAATTGAATATTTGGACCTGTATGGGGAAATCAGTTGAATAATATTTCAATTATTTTGATATAAAATAATTGGAAATAGTTTATCAACTATATGACTTCGAAATCATATGTGACAAATTCTTAAACCACAGTTGAAGTGGAATCCTTTGAAATGTTATTTTGGTGTTTCTCCAGGAAAATATCTCTTCTTTTTTCATTTAATCATGTCATTAAATCCAAACCAAAAAATACTAATGAAATAATATGAATGAATCTTCATTAAAACCCTAAATATTTAAGACTATTTCTGTGGAACATTTAGTATATTATTTGATTTATATAAAACATCATGGGAAAATATTTTATGTCTATGATGAATGAATTGGAATAATGAATTCCAATTATAATTCAATATAATTATGATTTATATCATAATTCTACCATTTTTTAGGCATCTGTTAAAACAATAGTTGCTGGTATTATACATGATTGACCTAAATTAATCACTGGGTTCCTTCCATTCATTGAAGAAGGACACTGATTGAGAAAACAAACATTATTATCTCAATCACTCCATTCTTGGGATCAATACTCAGTATTTAGTTATCATGAAGACCTATTTTGAAATAATTTTTTCAATTCATAAAATATAGAATTACATTTAGAATCATTTGATCAATTTTATATCTAAAAAATTACACTCAAATATATCCTAAATCATCAAATATTTAGTAGATGCTTGACATAATAATTGGTCAATCTGCAATAGTTTGGCATCTTCTATATATTATAGATAAGAATAAAATGATATTCAATAGAAAATTTTCTAATTGAAAATCCCTATTTGGAAGAAATGATTATTTTTACCAAAAGTTCAATTTTGTAAATAATATCCATTCAATATAATACATAAATTTGGTATAGTAGTTTGATTATGTATCTTAATGCCCAACTGGAAGGATAATTTATGTCCCCAATCTCAATAATGTGATAATAAGAATAATTATCATTTCTTGAATAAAGGATGTTCTTCCACACATGTTTTCATTATAAGAAATCCATAATAAAATTTTTTCAAAATACCAATATATTATTTAAGGCTTGGAGCAAGAATTTCAAACATCAATGACTATCCAAAGAATAAAATGTGATTCTAAAATGACATTTATGAATATTAATGGATATTATTGCATTATGGATGGAGATATGAACCCCTGATTAATTATTATTGATGGTTTATGGTATAATTCCCTTAAAATAAAATACTAACTCATGTACCACATTCACAAAATATGTAGTAAGATGAATAATCAAATATTGATGAGTACATATATGATCTTTATTGAGATTAAATTGTCGGAAACATCACCCATAAGAGAATATAATAATCGTTAGTTCAATTTGGTAGATCAATGAGATCAATTCTTCCTCAAAAATAGATAATTTTTAATCATATCGATGAAACCCATATTAGAATACTTCCAGAATGGGTTATTTCATCTAGAGAGAACTCAAAATTAATAAATTCAATGGAGACTTGTAAAATTCATCCTTTATGATAACCCAAGACATCAAAATATTAATTATAAGCGAATATTTTATGGAAATATCGTCAGATTCATTAATGGAGTGTATAAAACTACACCCATAGATGAATTTCATGTTGTTTAATGTGGTTCCCACCATTTGGGAACCAATCATTCTCCCCAAATCAGAGGGTTCAAGAATTTCTGGCCTTCGATGATGTTGGATTAGGCATAATTTATTAAAAAAATTATTTCCTTACAAATAAATTCCAATTTTACACATCAACCCTTATAGTTTCATCATTCCACTAAATAGACAATAATATTCATAGTATGGGGAATAGATATTGTAGGGTCATACACTCCGACTATCTCTAATAATTTCAAATATATATGTACTACTACAAACATCTTCTCTAAAAACAACCAGATGATATATCTTAAGGAAGTCAAAACCAAAATTTTCATCAATTTCGTGAAGATAAACATCATCACGTGATCTGTTGTCCCCTTCACTATACTGATCAAAAATAACACCAAATTTTATTATTCTTAATTGAAGTTGTTTTACCAAGAGTACAAAATCAAATATAAACATTGTTCTCAATATCCTGTAGTTAAAAATGGATTTATAGAGGATATTAATAAAACTCAATCAAGCAATATCCATATAATTATAGATAGAGAATATAGATCTTTTCTTGAAAAGAATCTATCTTCCTTGGTAACCAAAAAATCCACCACCTACACTGCTACTTAGAAACTCCATATTGAGTGGTCAATAGAACATAGTCATATCCACCCATGAAGGTTTACTTTCCCTCAATTGGAATAGATATCTATGAGAAACACTAAAATTATAGAAAATCATTAATTTTATTTGACGATTTAACGATACATGATTAGAACAGGTTGTATACCATGAATCTATTATAAATATTATGAAACATGATATCACTATAATTTTACAAGAAGGTTCATATCATTCATTATATCAAGGAGAATTGGTTTAGGAATTGAAGAATCTAATTCTATTATGGAAAAACATGAAAATTATAAACTAATATAGTAAGGAACATACATCTAACATGTTGAATATCCCAATATAGAACGTACTCATTGACCATAATGGATTAAGAACACACTACTACACTACCAATATATGATTTAATAATAAATAAATTATGTGGTAAATATAGTAACCTTCGACTCTATCATATTATTTTTACTGTTAGGGAAGTTTCATATTTGAAATATATTAAACTGTATAGAATAATTGGTCCTATTTGGGGGACCTTAAAATGAACGACATATTGTCTTAGTCTTTTTATCTAAAGCTACGAGTTTTCATGGTCTGAGTTGTAGTACTATAAACTGAATAGCCTATCATCCTAGTCAAAAGATGATAAACTGTATGATAATTTCCATCATACATGTCATAAAACACAATGGATCATGTCTCAATTACACAACATAAAATTTCAGATCATTTCCTTGTTAATGAATGGGCTTCAATCTATGGTTTTTATCTCCTATTGAAACTCTATTCTTGAAATATGTATATCTTGATTATCATCTAAATTGGATATTTAGTGAATCCTAGACAATATTTCATGTTCCCAACCATTAATTAAATAAAATAGTCCCTAAACTATTTAAAAAAGATCTGTGTAGGGGACTCCACACCCCATGGTCGATGTCGATTAAAATTCATCCTTTTTTACTCAGAAACATTCTTTATATAAATTATACTCCTTACCCATTAAAATTTGATATTTCCAAAAATATCCCATTTCCATAAGTATTAGAATGAAGATTCTTGAGGACACCTTTGTTTTTACTATGCATAATAATCCCTAGTTTTTCTCTTTATTTGTTAATCTCAAAATCCCAGTGAACCAGAAGAACATTATTCATTATGAAAGGAAAAATATATCTCCATAATCCCTAAAAAAATATATTGGTAATACATTTCAAACATTTCCCATTTTCATCACATGCATACTTATCCCATATCAATTATCTTGATACGAAAATACTTATGATATTGGTTTAAAATTTCCATTGTCACGTACAAATCATGTTATAACATACATCGACTAGTTATCCTTGTATAAAATATCATTCACATGACATTGGATAACCTCCATACTTGATTTATGTAATTAAACATCATGGTTTCCATCAATTGTATGCTACATGATTCTCATCCTACTCAGATATGTGATCATTCTTAGAGCATTCAAATTGGTCCATCCATAATATGATCAAATTCCCATATCCGTTCATTTATTCAACTTTGTGTTCTAAAATAATCAGTCTCCAATCCATGTTACTCACATCGAGAAAAGATAATGTGTTATTAATATCTTATATAATGAATTCCCATCATGGTCAATGGAATATGTTTTCTCATCACACTTAACATGGTCCTAGATGCATAACCTTTTAAAGAACAGTAAACCCATGTATCATATAATGTTATACTCCATGGTTGGCATCTCTTCCATGATGTTAATAATTCATTACTATTTCCCATACCCAAGAGGACCACTATATTTGGAGTGTTTCTCCTACCTCTATTCCATCAATGAACTAAGAGGGTCTTCATTATTTTTTTTATCTAGATGAATAGTTACACACAGATCCCATATCTTGGCAGGACTAGAGTATGAAAAAACAACGCATACTCTCCTATATATAAATCATATCATTATAGGAGGGACCAATTTGGGTTTCCACCCCACCCATGAACCCAAATTCAAAAAACTCTCCCTCAACACCAAAAATTAATTTCACTATTGGGGATCGTTCTCAAATCTATGTATGGATTGATTCTTGTTGTAATGAGATATGTTAAAAGTATTAGATTCTATGTCCTAATCATAGATAGAGTAAAAAATAATTTTTCCTCCATATGTATGGTTCAAACCTATACAGAAAAAATCTCTCCCCATTCTTATGTAATTATTATATGAAACACTTCTTCCATATTTAAGATAATTCAATACACAAATAAAAATTTATGTATAAGAAAATAAAAATCATTGTAAGCTTCCCCCGACCATCTCTGATGATATATAAAATTCTTGATGATAGCATTTTTTACTATGGAAAATATGACCTATTTTATAAGATCATTAGTCACACTAAAAAGGATTGTCATCTATAGTAACATTCTTCTATATTATTATAGTCATCTATTTATAATATCCAAAAATATATTATTCTTTAAATAATTTTTCGATATGGTCCATGGTTTTTCATTAAGTACTTTTCACATCTATCATTTCAGATGTATAAGCCCCTATATTATGGCTATTCACCTTCACTTTTCATGAATGAGGGATGATGATATATTCTCAATAAGTCCACCATGGAATATAAAATCAATAAAAATTTTAGTAAATCCAATAGACATTAATATAATACAATCAAATGTCACAATAACACTTTGTTAAATAGTGTGGTCAATGCCCGCATCACAATGACATTAAATATTACGATACTAATCCAAAAGATATGGTCATTATCACATGAAACTAAACTATAGAACATTTAAGTTAATATAGCATGTCATTAAATTGCATGACACATGGTTAATTATATATAACCTATTATAATATGATATCTATATCCTCGCAATGGTACCTGAAATATTATTGGTAAACCCACATTATTCTAATACAATACCAAAATGAAATCTAAATTCACCATTCCCGTATAAAGGAAATAAATATTTATTAGGGTCCCATAAATTTTAAATGATTCAATGGTAATTTATATAATTAATAACCCTTATTATTCATTGAATTAAACTATGTTCCTCTGTGAAACATGATAGGGGTGGAAATTTCACCATGTGATCCATATCGTGAACTCCCATATTGATTTAAATGATTTACCAAGATTCATATTATTTCTCATGTTGAGAATGACTCATATGAACAATGAGGCCATGTAGATTCACCATTATTACCATAATTTAGTTACATTTTCTTTTATAAAATATGAATCATATTATCCACGGTATGAACATAAAATGATAGGAAAAATAAATCTCCATGTAAATCAAAACCACTCAATTGGCCCACATATTATGTCCTACGTATTTAGGATAGAGATAATGACCCATGTTAATGTATTTGGAACAAGAATCATATACACCACATAATATTAATTACACAATTCCTATAATAATTTCTTTAATATTTAATATTTTAAAACCTGTTCTTTAATTCACGGTAAAATGCTAGGGATAAAATTCCACTCTTGTTTCAAGTGAGTGAGATCATTTTATGGAGTTTAAAATTCATTTTTTTCGAGTATTATTTTGGATTAATATTCTTTTAACTATTGGTCAATGTTGTTATACTAAAAACAAGACAATCATTTTCTACATGTACAAGACCATAAAACTACCCTTAAAAATCTATGTATCAATCATAATTTAGAAAAAATGGAAAGGCTGGCTGATTAAAAAGGTGAGACTTAAATATATTTTAAATATAACCTATGAACAATTTAAGTGTGTCCAAATATTCTCACTTTTACATGTTAAATATATTAATACATAAAAAATTTAATAATAAATACAACACTAGTATCACTTCAATATTTATAATGGAATTTAGGTATAAATAGACAAATTATTGAGAAAATCGACTCCATTGATCATAAAATTATGAAGGAACCTACACATATATGTTCCTATCCTTAACATTGTTTGGAAATGTGATGGAAATGAACTAAATATAGTGATATTTATCATTTATTATTCTATTGGTCGACTAATTCCAGACTTGATGAGTTAATTTCCTAATTGATATTATTTCTCCTCCTAGCATCAAATTCAGAAAATGAATACAATTTCAATACAATAGAGTTTATCTCTTAACATTTATATAAGATTTAATATAGCCTAATATTTTTTTATTAATGTTTTGAATTATTTCTCACTAATATTTTCACATATTATGATTTCTCTACAGTCATTAGACTGATCAAATCATGATGTTTAAATTCAAAAGAAATCTATAAATGTAGTTCGGTTGTAGTATCCATAAAATATTCTACAAAATTATTGGAATGAATAAATTGGACATGATAAAATTAACAAGTAGAAAATCCTCCTAATAAATAATAGCTTCGTTAATAATTATGTTCAAAGGTCTACAATTAAAACAACCAATGCCTATTCCATGGTTTAATTGATGAAGAGTTTACACATTACCTATGATAATATCAAATGGAATCATTGTGATAAATGTGTAAACACAGATCCATGATCATATTCACATGGACATAGGTTTTATTATTTCACTAGGATCATAGAACATTTCACATACTTCAATAATTATATAATTTGGGATCACAATCTTAGAGGAACATTTTTTCTCAAAATAAAAAAAAACTTGTCAGAATCTCCCCCTCATCTACCTCATATTTAATTTTAGGGGATGATTCGATAATTCATGAAATCAATCAATGATTATTATAACAACTAATTCTGAGAAAAATTTTTATGGGGTAGCCAAAATCAGTAAAAAAAATGTTTGGTCTTCAACACACCTAACATGAGTTGATTTTAATATCCCAACTTTCTTGGAATTATTAAGGTATTTGAATATATGATATTCTTATTTACAAATGTAAAACACCCTATTACAATTTTTTGAATTTCGAAACACATATTTTTAATCATTCAATGGTTTTATGTAATATTGGATTGTTTTAGGTTTAATTTTTAATATTTTTAAATTTATGGGTTAGTGCATGGTTAGAGCATGGTATACCGAAATCGTGAGACCTCCCACTGAAAATCATGTAACCCAAGGAATTGGTGTTTTACATGGTTGGTTCATGGTTATTAAATCTTTCTTCCCACTTATTATAAATTGTTAATCCAAATGAAAGTCGCAAATTTTATCCAACATGATTTTTCAAACTGTGCGGATATGCCTTGGAAATCACACATACAAGAATTAATTAATATAAAAATTATTTTATAATTTACCAAACCCAAAATTTTGACACTATATAGAACTACACAACCCCTTGATGGATTTTTAAATCATGGGATGACCCATGAGTTTTTTTTGGCTTGTTGGAACTCTTTCAGATGAAGATCTACACTTGAAGAACGTCACTCGTTCTTCTCTCTATTAGTTTCCACTTACCCTTATATTTCTACCACTATCTCTATTATTCTCCTTGGGGTTACATAGATTCCTAAATTTATTTTCAGATCTAATACCCAATGTGTTTTTATCTATTTGAATGTTTGATTCTTGTTTTCCTATATTTTATCATCATCATTCTTCATTTTCAAATCCCGATTAGGGTTTGATGGTTTGACATACGTTAATACCAGGGTTCATGAATCTATTATTGAAAGCCTGTTTAATTGAACCTAAACTATTTTATTTAACTTAAATTGTTTGAATTAAATAAAATTTATTTATTTTATATTAATTTCAATTATAATTTTATTGAAAATACAAATTCTATTGAATTGGGGTTTGAACGTGACTTTTTGGCCTAAAATTTGAATAACTCCAATTCCATTAAATTTGTCTGTGTCTATATAATTGAATTCAAATTAATCTTTTTAATTTAAATTTTTGAATAGATTCGATTTAAATATAGTTAAAATGACAAATTTAATGGAATTGATGGTTTTATGTGAAATTGATGAAATTTTTTAAAAATTAAATTTTTTAATTTAATTGTGGAAGTGATTTGAATTTTAAATTTTTATATGTGAGAAATGGATTAAAATTTTTTAGATAAAATCCTTATATTTTTAAGATGGATAAAAGGAATTATTTGATAAAAATCCACATTTTAATTTTTAAATAGAAAATTTTCATATTGTGAATTTGTGAATGGGGTGAATTGTATTTTTAGAAATAAAATTCATATCATGGATTTTTGAACTATAGAACGTTTAATCGATGAGTAAATAGTTAGTTATTCATACAATAAACTATAATTTGAAACATCTAAAAATAGACATGCATCACATAACATCACTTAGGAAATGGTGATGAGTCATCTTTGACCCACACTCAACAGAAAATGTGTACACATTTTCTTGATCACTATTAAAGTGTATGGATTCTATTAGTATAAAACTAAAATACTATTAATATTGTAACCATGTTTCATTATTATTTATATTTAAATGAAAATATTCCATTATTGTAAACTATTGATCATGCATTTTGATTTATATAAATTATTTTTTTAAATGTCTTTTTTTAAACCATT
This sequence comes from Viscum album, assembly GCA_963277665.1. Lineage (NCBI taxonomy): Eukaryota > Viridiplantae > Streptophyta > Magnoliopsida > Santalales > Viscaceae > Viscum > Viscum album. The sequence goes on from OY728134.1 coordinate 287,821,211, forward strand.
TGTGTAAAGAAAAATTTGTTAATGTATTTCCATCATTTGAATCAAAAGTATGATTTTTTTAAAAAATGATTTTGAATTATAAAAACCTATTTATTGTAAATTTAATTCCCTTTATTTAATTAATTATATTTTGGCATCATATTATGGAATCCTTTGGTGGAATCATTAAAGGATTTGTCTCACACACCACTTGTGCATTCAGTTGTTTGTATATTATCTACTTCTATGATCACGAATGGGTAAAAGACCACATGTAGGTGGTTATAGCTATTTATAATTGGATTAGTGACTTCTATTCATTTTTAATTGGGTAGTTTTCCATGATTTTTGGTAAATGGTTGTGTAAATTGGGGTTTTATACCTATATGTTTTTGTTACACTTCTTCAAGTGGATATTCTATTGTATGCATTGTGTTTTGTCATTTTGTTTTCAAAATTCTTGTGGGAAAATTATTCACACAAGCATTTTTTATTATTATAGGTGATAGTTTCTATCCTATGTGGATTACGAAGTTACTATTGGAAATTTCAAGGCTGGATCTGTTATTAGGTTATTAGGCTACTATGGCTCGTTCAGGACAAATTTAATCATACCACTCGTGTGAGATTCCTATCATTAAGTCATTATGACCATGTGTAATATGTTCAGGACTCTATAGGTTATTTTTATTGAGTTCATTTCAATCTCTCACCGCAATGAGCCTTATGTCACAAGGGGTGGGTTTGGTAATGATTTATTGATTATTAGTTCAAAACTATTCCATCCATTTGATTTCAATAATAATGATATCATAATCTTGTTTGTCTAATAGTTGGGATAAATTTCACATGTTTCTCTATTTGAGATTTAAATTGATATATCCTTTTATGTCTACTGTTGTTGAAGCATCATTCCTCTGAGAAGACATTTGAATTTAATACATGAGGAATCGTCTGGTTGGCCATAGTGAGGAAATCGTCTCATGGACCTGAATCGGGTAGAGAAGATTGTTCCTCCTATAAAATGTCTAGTATAGACACCACCACCAGTTAATATTTATGCTCCATGAATGGAACCAAAGCAGGAGGTTTTGAAGAATTTTTCACTACTGTTTCTTCTCCAGAAACCATCACCATTCAAGGGCTCAAATGATCCTCAAGAGGTTAAGGATTTTTTTAGTAGGAATGAATGTACGTTTGGCTTCATGGAAGATCCTAATGATATTAAGTGATGTGTTCCACCTTCATACTAGAAGGAAATATTAGGATATGATGGGACACGATGGTGATGAAGAAGAATCATTAGTTCTTATCCTGTAAAGATTTATTGTTCTTTTCACAGACCTGTTCTATCAATATACTATGTTGTTGGCCATGCTCTTATAATTTCACAAACATGAAAATGCCGACATGACTACGACCGAATACGCAATCCATTTTACCAAGATCATTATTTTTTAAATTGACATTGTATCGAATAAGAAGATGTTTCGTCGAATGTCAGAGTTTTGAATTAAAAAATATATTCATTCGTGGGTTATCATTCTAAATATGTGTTATTTTGTGGTTTTGTCTGATAGGGTGATGATGGTCAAGATGGAAATGGATGTTATGTTATTGTTTTGGGAGTTTCGTTCTCTCTGAGTGGTAGTATGCCTTCCTTCCATGGAATGTAAACAAAGTATTATTCTTATCGTTGTTGCTGATAGCAAGGTAAATCTAGACCACCTATAGTTTCTAAAAGTGGAGCATTTAATTTTTATCAATTTTGAATGATTTTCCATCCATTGAGGGATTTCACTAAAATTCCGAGGTTATTTGGTTCATATGGACATTCTAGTCACTTTCATAAATTCTACCATAACTTCTCTACTATATGTTGTGGCATCAGATCATCATCCCATCTCAAAAATATATGGCAATTCAATTCTTCATGTGAAAAACAGTTTTGAAAATAGGCTTCCAGAATGATCCCGCTTCACACATTAGAAGTGTCTTCCATGAAGTATAAACAGGTCCAACATCTGTGAGAGGTACCATTACAATTAGTTTTTCATTAGTGGCTTCTCTATTTGATTCTAGTTCATCTCATTCATTTATTCAAAACCATATTTTTTTCATAATCTTATTATACATATTTTATCTTGTGCAATGGAAATTACTACACCCCTTTGGTAAAATGAGATAGTATGGCCTCTATAGTCCCACTTATGTTTTCTCTCTATGATGTGTTGTGGTTGTATAGATGTTTCATATTCTAATAATAAAAAGTATAGAATAATTATCGATATGGATTAGATCATTTCTAATAAATCATTCACTAATTGATATATTCTACAAGTCTCTTTCACTACACTCGTTGGTGTGTAACATTTATTTCAAGGAGAATAGAACTCATGGTTTTGAAGAGGCTGAACTTCCTAATAGGAGTTTGGGAAATTTAAATTTATGTTTTATTATTATAAGGATAGAAAATAATTCATTGGTGATATCCCAAAAATTTTCATCAAGATTTTTGATGTGTTTCCTTCATTATTATCTAGTTTTACCCATTTAAGTGAGGATAGGTTTTATATTAACTAATGGCCTAGTAATAAAGTAGTTTTTATTCTCTCTTACCACATGGAACCATCTGAAATGAAAGAGATGATGCGCTAGTTAGTTGATATTATTGAGAAAGTATTTATATGCCCGAGTGTGTAACCTTTGGTGGTTCATTCACTTTTCTATGAAATTGGATGGTTAACAGAACCTATTAGTTTTTTTAATGAATGTTTAATTGATTAATGGAAAAGAACAAGTATTTATTTCTATAGATTAATTGTCTGATTTATTAGTTAAAAGTTTAATGTGATACTTGACTATTGACCTTTGATCTAGTTACAATCAGTTGAGGATAAAATAATCTATCATATTGAAGACCTAGTTTTGAATAATGTCCTACCATTGTGATTATATTGTCATTCCCATTTCTCAAACAAATGCTCCTATTCTTTTAATGTATTTATTGAACATGATTTTCTATGATTATCTTGATACCTTTTCGGCAGTCTTTGTGGATGATATCCTTGTTTACACTATATATGAGGACGATCATGTTCATCATTTAAGAATAGTTATGATTTTGCGTAGAAATCATCGACATTATGTGATTCTTTTGAAAGGAAAATTTTTGATCTAGGAAGATTCATTCTTGGGGAATGTTTTGATAGAACAAGTTATATAAGTTTATCTTAAAATAGAGAGGGTTTTTATGACATGGGAACTACCAAATAATTGTGAATGATTCTGAGATTCATGGGATTATCTAGGTATTATCACTAGTTTTTTAGGGATTTCTTGAAGTCGAAATATCTGATTACTACTAAATATGGTAAGGTAGTGAAATTATCTTGGGTTGGGAAATGTTAAAGTTATATTTTTGAGTGAAAACATATTTTTTCTACTACTCTTTTGTTGAATCTTCTAGAGGATGGTCAAGGCTATGTTGTCTTTTGTGATGAATACTGTTAAATAATTTGTATATGTGTTATGTATGGTGATCATGTAATTTCATATGTCTCTCATCTTCTTATGAAATTTGAGAAAAAAATATCTAATGCATTATCTTTAACTTGCGTCTATGATGCATGTGCTTATGATTTTATAGTAAAACCATTAATAAGAATGGATCTCTTTGTATTATGACTAAAATAGATAAAGGAATATCATCACTCAAAAAGATATGAATGTCCACCAGAGGCCTTTGGTAGAATACATAAGGCCTTTAAATATTTAAATCACCTATTAACTGCACATGTTGTTGCGTATGCACAAATTTAAATAATTATAGACCCCACAATCTATTAGTAATGTGGTAGTAAGGGATATGAACCATAGAGAAGGGAAAATGTGTTCTATATAAAAATAAACTAAAACAATAAAAAATAATAGCAAAAACTAATAGAAACCCGGGAAAATGGAGTGTCATATATGTAAAAAATATGTTAAAATGGTGTTACGTAGGACTTAAACAGAGGGAAGACAACCATGATGAATTTAGGGTCCTTTAGAAAATTGAACTGATTATAAATGTTATTCTCCAAAACCACCGATAATAATTCAATTATTCGGTCCTAAAAAGGGTGAAAATTCATTAGGGTGATGATTCAATGTACTTATATGGCTCAATGAACCTTATTGATTCATAATCATTCTAATTTGATCCTCAAATTATTATTCTATTTATTAAGAAGAGATACATTGAACTTTTCCAATTTTTGGTACATTGCTTAATGATACAAGGTGAACTAAATCCCTACCTTAGTCGTCAGTTATTAGGTAGTGGGTATTGTTACACATAAATTAATAGAATGGAACATATATGAAAAAAATATGAACTGGATAAGGATTTTAACATAATTAAGACGTATAAGAGAAAATCAGAAAATAGAAGCATGATTCCACTAATCAGTTTAGCTACACATTAATGTTAAAAAAATGATTCAAAAGAAAATTAATGAGAGTACACCTCATGTGATAATTTTCATCTATACATCTTCCACTCTAATGTTCGACTCTTGCTTGATGCATGTATCCTACCTATGCTCTCTATGCTTCGGTTGAATGGTGGTGGAATTGACCCAGGATTGGATGGATAGATTTAAATGCATATAGAGTTATGAGTAGGTACATAAGATTTGGTGGAGTGAAATGTGGAGGAATGGATGTTTAAGGGAATAGGATATGTGTTATAGGTTTTGGTTCAATGTGTGGATGAATGTAGTTGGGCCGAGTGAATAGATGTTGTTGAGTCAAAGCTATGTGAGTCTCATCTATAATTCGAAAAGTATGTTCCCTATTGATTCTCATACATCCAATTATGCCCCTACCTTTGAAGTGATGAACTAGAATAGTCTCAATCATTCAGGAATCAGATGGCTCCTCAAACTGAATGTGCCCACGCACCATATTGCGACCGCTTCATCACGTCCCATGAGCACCAAATCCTATTGTGTAGAATAATAGAAAAAAACACTAACATCAAGAATAAATAAATAAATTGAAACTATTAGTATATATTATATATATATATATATATATATTAATAAGAGGAATTAACTTTTTCTAATATATCAAGATATATAAATTACAATTATTAACTAATATTACAAAAATGTATGGTTTTAGTATAATATATGTATATGTGTTCTTTTATTACAATTAATATGCATGTTATTATTTTAGAAGTTATATTAATTATATATATATTATTATTACTATTTATATTATAATATATATTATATTACAAATATTATATGTTATATAAAATAAAAAAAATAAAAAATACAGTGGGGGTAGCTTATGTGCTATTAGTGAGCAGAGGGTTCTTGGTGGTGAGGTGGCTCATGGTTGCCAGGCGGGGTAGGCAAGGTAGTATCATGAAAACATCAATTAAAGATGGAATTTAGAGGGTTTCAGTGTTGGCAGTAGTGGAGTCGGTTCATTTTCGGTGGTTGCTGGCGGCTTGGGGACGATCAGCTTCAATAGTGGATAGCTGCAAACACATATTGGAATGTGGTTGAGACTTCAGATGATAGCGGAAAAATGGTTCATACAATCACATTAAATCAGATCTATAATTTTCTTGATTTATGCAATTTTTTGATTTCATTTTTCTTGTGATGATATTTTTTAGATTTCTGTCAATGTGGTTTCATAATCTGCTACCAATGTGATGATTTGCGCTTGATTTCTTATGGTTTGGCTTATTTTTATGTTTTTGTTTTCATTTTTGTACGAATGAAAGTGGTGGTGTGTGATGATGAGTTTTATAAGGATACAACGATGGTAGAAATTGGTATAGACCAGCGAGATAGGTATTAGTGTTATAGATGAAAAACAGGTGGTTGTGACAGTCTTGATGAGATATTTAAAAGGAGGGAAGGAACATGTGGTGTTAGTGACTCATTTGAAACAACAACTGGAGATTTTGGTAGGTTGAATTACTAGTATGAATCGATTCCATGAGTCACGAATAGGTAAGTGTTATTGAGATAAAAGGGAGGTGTGTATTGGTGACTTCGGACATCGATGGGCATGTTTCAGTGAATCGATTCACCAATGGATGGTGTGGGTAGATTAAATGATATCAGTGACTTGATTAACTGATATTGTGGAATGGTGAGTGCATAGAGGAGGAACATAAGAACATTTCTATGACACATTTGAGTCACTTATGTGTTGTTTTGGTGACACCTATACAACAGACAAAAAAATATAAATCATTTTACAAAAAAATTAATATTAAACTAACATTACAAAATAAATATTAATTAACCTTCTTATTTTAAAATTATTATCAATATAATAATATTAAAAAAACAATTCATTCTATAATAAATTAATAGGATATTGGGTTAGTAAACAATATAATTCAAAATAGGAATAATTAAATTATTTTGACGAAATTAATAAAATAATTAATTAATTGTAAAAAACATAATTAAATCATATAATTAAATTAAATTAAAATTTTTAAATGAATAGATTATATTTTATAAAATTAATTTAATTAATTAATGAACTAAAAACAAAAATGGGAAATTGGATTAGTATTTTAAAATAAATAATCACAAAAATTAATGAATCGATAAACTAATTATTTTATATTAAAATAATAAAATTGAATGAATAAAAATAATTACATGAAGAATAATTAAAAATAAATGTTAATAATAATAGAAATATCTAATTTTAAAATTATATAAAAAGAAAAAATTATTCATGAAAATACTTGAATTACAAAAAAAAATTATTATTTTAAAATTTTTGAAAAAAAACCACAATAATTAGGGATTAATAATTAAAATAAAATGTTTTGGAATATAAAATATAATAAAAAACAATGAAATGATGTGGCTAATTAATTTAAAATGAAGACACATCACATATAATCTAGGGAAAGTGAATGTAATTAGAGATTATCTGATCAGGAAACTTAAAACCCATGAAGTGAAATAATGATCATAATAGTGGTACATGATGAATCTTTTTTAAAAGTTCTATTTTGTAGTATTCAAATCATGGGTTGGGTTTTCCTTTGATAGTGTTTACATAACAACTACGCTTCTCAATATTTTTCTTCAGGAAGAAATAATTGATGATGTGTTCCATGGACTTAGAGACTCTATTAATGTTGGGGATACAATTTTTTATTCATCATTCTCCAAAGAGAGAATTATATGATTTTAGAATAATTTTATGGTACTGTCATTAGTGAAGAATTTATTTATGTGGGATCTCCATATTTTCCAATAGGTTATTCACCAATGAATCAAAAATATGTTTTATGGCATGTGGCAGTAGTTCTGGTGGCCATGCATGAGATGGGTATTTGCTATGTTTGTCACAGTTTTTTATAGGTTCCAATATGTTAAGGCTATGAACCAGAAACCACCATGTTTTCTTTATCCACATATAATCCCTACATGAATGTTGGATGATATCTCAATGGACATTGTGGTTTGGTTTCAACATACTAAGATAACTAGAATAAAATATGGGTTGTGATCAAAAGAATGATGAAATTGCATCACTTTAATTTTATTCATGATACAAAAAAGTTTTGGAGTTAGTAAATCACGATATGAATGTGATTATTCATTTTCCTATTATTCGATATACTATAGGGTCTGATAATGATCCTTAGTTAACTTCTCATTTTTAGTGTCTTTATCAGCGAACTAGGATCGCATGCCCATTTGAGTACGGCACAACATCCACAATTAGATGCCCAGATTTTCATAACTATACATATTCTTGAGGATATGCTTCCTAATTATCTACGTGACTTTTTTGGACCTTGGGTTGAGGAATTAGGAATGGATTATTTTTATTATATCAATAGTTATAAGTCTGTGATCTGAATTGATCCCTTTGAGGCCTTATATCACCAACCTTGTAAGTCACAATCATGTTGTCTAGATATTGGTAAAAGGTTTTTCATTGGATCGAGATTGGCCTAAGAGACGACAAAAAAGAATCATTTAATTCATTAGTGAAATTTGACGACAAAATATAGTAGAAAACTTTATCTGATCATTACTGCAGTCCCTTGGAATTCGCAGTTGTGGTGTAGTTTTTCTTCAATGCTTCACATCCAATGGGTCATCAACAACATGGGATGCAGGAGAAACCTAATCCTTGTTTTTTGGGACCTTTGGAGGTTATTTAGAAGGTGGGGAATGTTAAAAACTATCTATACTTACTATCATAGTTGATGTTGATAGATAATGTGATTCATATAAAAGAGCCTTGGATATATCTATCTAATCCATCTCATGTGCTAGGATTTAGAGATATTGAAGTAAAACTTAATTTATCTGTGACTAAATGGATAGTTATGATACTTTATTCTTAAAACAATGTACTTTGTGGGAGGATAATACCTTTGGATCGAGTTCTGTGGCATCACAGTTTATATATTCCTGAGATGGAGGAGAGGGATGCACTAATGAGAGTGCAGTTTCCTCACAATTTTAACATGGAATCTTAATTGTAGGATTTATGGGGATAGAAAGTCTCTATGGTGGGGAGGCTGTAACATTATTTTACATTTTGGAGGTATTACTATGCACCTATTATTATTCATGCTTTGGATGGGTTTTGTTTGTGGTTATTTATAATTTAATACAAATGGTTGTTAATATTTTGGGCTGTGGAATGGCTCGCGCACAATTTTCCCAAACAGTGCCCCATCTTAAGGAAAATAGTGCAAACCCAGGCAGTGGGTTTTTCATATTTGTCACACGGTTAGTCAATCGGTGCAACACATAAGTATAAACCATGAATACTATTAAATGTGGTGTATGGTTGTCCTATTGGTTTCTGAAATCGTGCGGATTGGCCTAGGAAATCATGTTTAGGGGTTTTAATTTATCCTAAAATTACTTTCAAATTCATTGAACTCACATTTTTGGCCTCCAATGGACCTGTACAAACCCTTTATGGATTTTTCTCCTAGGTGATCTCCAACAATATATTTTCGGCAACATGGATCCCTTCTATATGTGAAAATAATATCAATGAAAAACATTCTAACATCTCCATATTAGTTTTATCTTCCCATTTCCTTTTTCCTGCATTCTCCCTTCCCTTCATTTGGGTTTCATGGATCAACGTGTTCTTTTTTGGGTCCAATACCCAATATTTTAGATCTAATCCTATGTTTGATTATGATTTTCTAGGATATTGTTATCTACTATCTTTATTATAAAATCCCAATTAGGTTTTAGTCGTTTGAGATATGCCGGTGAGGATGTATGTGTTTCTGTTCTTGATAGACTATGTAATTGTACATAAATTTATTTATCTAGTGTCAAATTAGTAAATTAAAAAATATATGTTGATTTTAATTAAATTTATTTAATAAAATTTATAGATAAATCCCAATTCCATTGAATTAGGGATTGAAAGTGGTTTTGGCATGAAATTTTAAAACACCCAGTTCCATTTAATTGGGATGTGTTTATAGAAATTAGTGAAATTGAAATTATTCAATTTAAATTTTGGAATCGATTTGATGGAAATATTGTGAAAAGCACCAATTTCATTGAATTTGGGTAGTTTTTGAAAAAATAATAGAAATTGTTTAAATGTAAATATTTGAATTTAATAGTAGAAGATAATTGAATTTAAACCCATATTTGTGGAAAATGAATTAAAAATTGTTTTTGGTAAAACCAGAGGGTTTTATTATGGACAAAAGGTATGTTTTAACAAAAACCCTATTTTGGTTTTTAAATGAAATGATGGAATATTGTGAAATTGACAATGGGATGAATTCTAGTTTTAGAAATAGATTTCTTATTATTTAATTTGGTTCTAGAGAACTTGAAGTCCTTAAGTAATTAGCATGTTATTCTAACAACACCATATACATTAAACTGGTAAAAAAATGTAGAACAACACATCCCTTAGGTGATAGTTATGAGTCCACTATGAACTGGTCTCAAAGGAATGTTTGTACACATTGTTGTGATCACTATTCCTATGTGTGGAGTACTTTTTGCAGAAACTGTAGTTCTTTTAGGCATATGACCATGTATCTTGATTGTTATTATTTGAATGAAGATATTCCAATATTTTAATCTATTTCACATTCCTTCAAATTTACATAATCTATTTTATATTAAGGTGTATATTTAGTCCATTTTTGTAAGGAAGGATTTATTAATGTATATCAATCATTTAAATGAAAAACATTATTTTTTTAAAATAGTGTTTTTATATAACAAAACCTAATTATTTTAAATTGAAATATCATTATTTTTATAGATGTTGGATGGAATTTTATTACGGAATATTTGGTTGAAATCCAACTACAATTTGAGCCACACCCTAATTGTACCTTCGTGTGTTTGTAGATTATATCCTTCTAGGACTGAACAAGGGTAATTGACCACTTGGAGGCAGATCAAGATATTTATCCATGGACATAGTGAATTATGTTTCATGGGACTTGGGAAACTTTTCCCAATATTTGGTACTTGGTTTTAGTACTTTTGTATGTCATACATTTTTGACTTTTGGTATACTTATCCCAGTTGATATTCTATTGCATGATCAATAATTTTAATTATTTATTCCACATTATTTGTAGAAAATCATTCCCACATCCTTTTTTCAATTATTCCATGTGTTATTTTCCAACTCATGGGTTTTGTAAATGCTATTCAGAACCTGTTAGGGTCGTCTTGGTTGTCTGGTCACAAGGGTACCTGGGCTAGTTCATGACAACCTGGTGATGGGAAAATCAAAGGAAAAGGGATGGGGGAAGACAATTGTTTACTCCCCCATCAGATTCCATTACTCAACACCACATCAACATAATACTCAACCCATGATTTAGTATATCCACATGACAAGTTGGATTTATCATCCATGGAAGATAAGGAGATTTATATTTCAGAATCCTCATCCATCATCATCAACCATAGGTAGAGGACTACGATTTGGTGTGATTCCATCTTGATATTAATTATGTGTGAGGTTGTAACCTATTATGTGAAGACCCAGAACCCCCTTAGTCCCTCCCTTTGCCAAAAATCCGGTTTCCTTGCGGGGTACCGATCGGTGAGACCGATCGGTGAGACCGATCGGTGAGACCGATCGGTGAGACCGATCGGTGAGACCGATCGGTGAGACCGATCGGTGAGACCGATCGGTGAGACCGATCGGTGAGACCGATCGGTGAGACCGATCGGCGAGACCGATCGGTGAGACCGATCGGTGACACCGATCGGTGAAACCGGCCCTGCTAAGTTGTTCCAGTAATGTTCCTTTTTCGCAAATAGGGTTTTAAACCCTATTCTTCCTTGCTAAAAATATCTTGGAAATCCGAAACGCGCGCAAAGGTCTTAATTAAATGCTTCATTAATTCATGGGTCAGTTAAAACCACCCAGCGCCATTAATGATGAGTCAAGCCACGTGGTCAACCCACGACTCCCTCGTCTTCCGTGGTTTTGTGTTTTCATCTCAACCGTCCCCAGCCCTTATAATTAAGGGTTAGGCCGTGGTTTTCCCCCTTCTTCGATCGTGACTCTTCTGGTGCATCGGGACCGCCGCGTCGTTATCCGTAAAGTTCCGCGCCCCCGGCCTAAACGTCGATCATCCATCAACAGGTAGGGAATTTCTCTCGTCTCTCACTTTTGTGTATCATGCGGGGTGGGCGTTACTTTTGTTCCTATGAAATTGGTTGAACCAAACCCTAATGGAGATACTAAACGAAGTTCTAAAGAAAGAAGGGGAGGGGTTGTGATCGTTGTTTATGCTTTATCTAGTGATCATCCCTTTTGTTGTACTGGTCTATGTTTTCTGAAAATTGAGGCCGTTGGTGGTCGTGTGTGTGCACTTGAATCCCCTCGTGATGTTTTAAATGGGTTGCTGAAATTGTGAACTCCTGCTGTGAGATTGGTTAATCACGTATACCCGGCTGAATAATTGAAAGCACCAGGATCAACCCTTTTGTGATAACTAACGGATAGAACACATGGAATTTTGAATCATGGAGTGTGTTAAGTCGTTTAAATCTGAAAATCCCTGACTCGTGTTGGTAGTGGTTGTTGGTTGTTTTCCCTTCGGGCCGTTTGCTGGAAATGTGGGAGGGGATGGGATCCCCCGTTCTTTTTATACTCTCGGTGGCTGTGTGAATTTGGGGGATGGGATCTCCTGTTGGCATGGTTTCAGTGGTTGTGGGTTTTTATCACAAACTGGGGAGAGATCCTCTGTTGACAGAACCAGGTGTGAGTGTTTTGGTTGATCTATGCTTGACGTTTTCCTTGGTTATGCTTATGGTAGTTGCCCAGTAGTGCTTAAAATTAATTGAACTTTTGACTGAACGTGAAACAAGAATGGGAAAGATGGTTTGTGGGCAAGGGTCGTGAATTTCGACTCGGACGTTGTGGTGTTGTGTTCTGTAGGTTGGCTAGGAAAACCTAAGTTTTGGGTGAGTGTTTGTTACCTATATCTATACTTGTAGCTTTGTGTTTCTTATTCGCGCCCCACCCAAGTTGAGCACTTAGTGCCGAACACCCCCATTTATGGGGGAAGGGTGTTTTTCCCAACACTATCCTTAGTGGCTGGTTATTAGCTCCTTTTCTGCTCCCTTTCCCGGATAGCCCAAGTACCTTCGGGCAGGCTGTGATGGCCTGAAGTCCATTATTAGCCCAAGAACCATCGGGCAGGGTGTTGTGGTGGTTGTCCAGGTGTGTGCGGCAGGTGGTTTCCCAAGTGTCTTCGGGATGAGGCCCAGGTGTTTTCGGGCGTGGCAGTGGATTCTTTAGCCCAGGTGTCTTCGGGCGTAGCGGTGGTTGTTCTGGCCTAGGTGTTTGCAGGCATGGTTACTTGTGACAGTTGAGGCCCAGGTGTGTGCGGGCGGGATTTGGCAGTGGGACTGCGTGTGGTTGTGGCCCAGGTGTGTGCGGGCGGGATTTGGCAGTGGGACTGCGTGTGGTTGTGGCCCAGGTGTGTGCGGGCGGGTGTGGCAGTGGGACTGCGGTGAGAATGGCGGGATTGGTCTGATGCGTAGGATGTCTCAATAACCAGTGGGAAAGTGGCGCGGGGTACCCAAACATCGATGTGCTCTTACATATATATTACTTGACTTGCGTTATTTGGGGAGCGAACCTTGGTGAGGCTTGGGATGGATAGTTTGCCTTGTTAGGTGTTTGGTTTACTCTTTCTCACGGGACTTTAGTACGTTCCCCCACTTGTGCACGAGAGTCTTGGTTTTCCCTACTGAGTGTACTTGTATGCTCACCCTACGTATATGAAACTACTTTCAGGTTCCCAGGAGGACTTCAGGGATCACGCAGGACCTTACTAGCTCGGGCTTTTGGAGCAGTTGCAGTTGTTTTTCTCTTCTTTTTGGTACTTACCTTGTAGTCATCTTTTGCACTTTGTGGCTTTCACTTTTGAAACATGCATGTGGGAATGGTTTACTTTTGGCTTTACTTTTCTCCTATCTTGGTGTTGTTGGGTTTTCTCCTCCTTATCTTTCAATCCTATAAAATAAAAAGGGTAATGCCTTCCATTTGCGAGAATTTCCTATACCCTTGGTGCTAGTCGCCACTCCGGGACCTATTGAAGGCGGGTTTCGGGGGTCATTATCTCTCCTTCAACTTAAAGAAGGAAGGGCCTGGCAATCTGCTGACCCTTCCCTCCTTTTGGTGAAGGCGGGTCGTGACAGAATGGTATCAGAGGAGGTTGAGAGATAGGACGGAGTCTGGAGTTAGGCACAGTGAGGATTTCATGGGATGGTAAGGCAACAGCGTTGGGTGACCTTGGTGCGTGAAATAGGCCAGGGAGGACCGGCTAGGACACGGGATTTTAGGGCCCCCCGTGATCCGATGCAAGGACTCTGGACCTACCGAACGACCAAGTGAAGCCACACTGATTGCAGGGTAGAGACCCTAGGAAAGGTACATGCATCATAAATGACTTGTGTTCTTGTGTTTCTGGGATGTCTTGGGAAATTAAGAATAAATTAAATCTTAATAAGTTTTGAGAACGGTTTTCTTTGCACTACTGGGCTTAGGCATTCCTTGGTTACCTTGCAGCTATGGCACCTGGAAGGCGACCACGCGTGGTACAGGCGATCGAGACTTCTGAGACTACCTTGGCCAATCAGCAGAGAGCTGATCGGGAGGAAGAGGACGACCGGTGGCAGAAGACTCTTCGAGCCTTTCAGCGGCAGGCCCTCGAGAAATATGAAGGCAGCACCTCCGACATGAAGACGGAAGGCTGGCTGGAGGAGCTAGTCATAGCCTTCGGCCTGATTCGGGCCCCGACAGAGTACTGGGTTCCTCTGGCTGTTAGCCAGATGCGAGGAGCGTCACGTCAGTGGTGGATGCTTCACCTGGGGAGTAGGAAAGAGTCTGAGGTTGCTTGGGCGGAATTCGAGAAGGAGTTCCGGGCGGAGTTTCTCTCCTCGACAATGAAGGCGGAGAAGAGACAGGAGCTACTCTCCCTCCAGCAGGGGAGCATGTCCGTGAGGGAACTTGGAATCAAGTTCAAGGACCTCCTGCGTTTTGCTCCAGACCTCTTTCCCGATGAGGAGTCTCGGGCAAGACGTTTGGAGGAGGCGCTCCGACCCTCCCTCCAGTATGCTGTTACCCCCTTTACCCTTCCGACATACTTAGAGGTTCAGAAGAAGGCCGAAGTGGTGGAAAGGATGCACACTCTAGGCGGGCTGTCACGAGAAGGGATCCAGCTGGGACCATCGAAGGGGAAGGCCGTCAGCACCAGGCCCCCAGCATCGGGACCCTCCAGGTTCCGACCCGCAGGGAGCAGGCCGCAGCAGTTTCAGTTTCGATCCCCTGGCCCACGTTCTTTCCCTTCAGGCTCGGGACCACGGTGCTTCATCTGCGGGAGCCCTGGACATCTTCGGAGTCAGTGCCCCGATCGGGTGCAGTACAGCAGTGGCAGTCATCCCCAGCATCCGCCACAGCAGCAGCAGTTCCCAGCCAGACCCTTCCAGCAGCAGCAGCAGGGACAGCGAGCTCCCGCTCCTCCGCAGACAGACATAGGAGGGGGAGGCCGACCTCAGGGCGCTCCCCAGGGACCTCGACCAGGGCGTGGTCGGGGAGGTGGCCGACAGCCGAGGGGTAGGGGAGCTGGGCGTGGACAGTTACACGCCGCAGAAGCAACAGTTCCAGCAGGGCCAGAGGTTGTTCGAGGTACGATCAGTGTGTTTAGCACTCTTGCTTATGCTTTGTTCGATACCGGAGCTTCGCACTCCTTTGTTGCACCCAGTCTAGCCCGCGCCTTGGGTCTAGATGCCGAGAGACTTCCAGTGCCCCTGGTGTTGAGCACACCAGTTGGAGGTCAGATCGACTTGCTGTTCGTTTGTCGGGGATGTAGACTGATGTTGGGGCCACATCAGTCGGTTAAGGACCTCCTTCTGCTACAGATTCGGCCGTACGATGTCATCCTAGGCATCGACTGGCTATTTTCTGTGTGCGCCGTCATCGACTGTTTCCAAAGGAGGGTGGTGTTCTCCGGTTTGGACGGCCAGCGTGTTACTTTCACCGGCGAGCGGAGCTGTCCGAAGGGAAACAGGAGGGAGGAACCTCTCCTCTCCTTGTTGACCGAACTGACGATAGAATCAACAGATGCGGAAATGGTGGAAGTACCAGAGATCGTTCGTGAATTTATGGACGTCTTTCCTGAGGAGGTGACGACTCTACCCCCTCGACGTGATATCGAGTTCGGGATAGACCTGCAGCCCGGCTCTCGACCAATCTCGATGGCTCCTTACCGGATGGCACCTTCGGAGCTACGGGAGTTGCGGATACAGATTGACGATCTGATGAAGAGGGGTTATGTTCGTCCAAGTGCATCACCGTGGGGTGCCCCAGTCTTGTTTGCGAAGAAGGCAGATGGTGGCCTCAGGTTATGCATTGATTACAGGAGGCTGAATCAGGTAACAATCAAGAACCGCTACCCCCTTCCGAGGATAGATGATCTTTTCGACCAGCTGAAGGGGGCAGGATGGTTCTCGAAGATCGACCTGCGATCCGGGTACCACCAGCTGAGGGTGAAGGATAGCGACGTCCCGAAGACGGCGTTCAGATGCAGGTATGGGCACTTCGAGTTCGTGGTCATGCCCTTTGGTGTTACGAACGCCCCGGCCGTGTTCATGGGGCTTATGAACTCCATCTTTCGGGAGTACCTGGATCGGTTTGTGGTGGTGTTCATCGACGATATCCTGATCTATTCAAAGTCAGAAGAGGACCATGCAGAGCACCTGAGGACAGTTTTGGAGGTCCTACGACAGCACCAGCTCTATGGGAAGTTGTCAAAGTGCAAGTTCTGGGCGCGAGAAGTGCACTTCCTTGGACATGTAGTGTCTGAGCAGGGAGTAGCAGTCGACCCATCAAAGGTTGAGGCAATTGTTTCTTGGGCAGCACCCAAGAATGTGGCGGAAGTTCGGAGTTTCCTTGGACTGGCAGGCTACTACCGGAGATTCGTACCCAACTTCTCCCGGGTAGCAGCCCCTTTGACGGCTTTGACCAAGAAGGACCAAGTTTTCATGTGGAGCGAGCAATGTGAGTCGTCCTTCAGCTACCTAAAAGAAAAACTGGTTAGTGCCCCAGTGTTGAGGTTGCCAGAAGAAGGGATGGCCTATGAGGTATTCTGTGATGCTTCAGGACAGGGCCTGGGGTGCGTATTGATGCAGCGACAAGGGGTGATCTCCTACGGGTCCAGGCAGCTACGCCCCCATGAGCGGAACTATGCCACCCATGACCTGGAGCTTGCAGCGGTGGTGTTCGCATTAAAGCTGTGGCGACATTACCTCTTTGGGGAGCGCTTTGTGGTCTTCACCGACCACAAAAGCTTGCGCTATATCTTCTCCCAGCGTGACTTGAACTTGCGACAGCGGAGGTGGGTCGAGTTTCTCCAGGACTACGACTTTGAGATCTCATACACTGAAGGTAAGGGAAACGTTGTGGCTGATGCCCTGAGCAGGAAGCCGCATCAGGAGGTGGTTCGGGAATCTGCTGATGCTTGGAAGGCAATGGGGGAGTTGGCTGCCTTGCACTTGGATGCAAGGGTGGAAGGTACTAGAGGCTGTTTGTTTCAGATGACGGTACAGTCCTCCTTGTTGCAGCAAGTGGAAGAGTCTCAGTGGGGAGATCCTGAGGTAGAAGTGTTGCGGGATCGTGTCGATCAGGGGAACGCCCCGGAAGGATGGTCGGAGGACAGCCGACATCGGATGCTCTTTCATCGGAGGTTGTTTGTTCCAGAGGTGATGCGTGATGAAGTCCTTCATGAGTTCCATAGCTCAGCCTTGGCGGTACATCCGGGTGTTTCGAAAATGTACCGAGGCCTGAGGGGACAGTTTTGGTGGCCCGGGGTGAAACGGGCAGTGGCAGAGTTCGTGGCTAAATGCCTGGTGTGTCAGCAGGTGAAGGCTGAACACCGTGTTCCTGGTGGTCTGTTGCATCCTCTAGATGTTCCCGAGTGGAAGTGGGACGACGTCTCAATGGACTTCGTCACGGGACTACCCAGAGCTCAGGGCGGGCATGATGCTATCTGGGTAGTGGTGGATCGATTGACAAAATCTGCTCACTTCTTGGCTATCAAGGAGTCGGGACCCGTGAGTACCTTAGCACAGAGGTACGTGGATGAGGTGGTGCGTTTGCATGGAGTTCCGAAAACGATCGTCTCGGATCGGGACACTCGATTCACCTCACGAGTCTGGAAGGGGTTACAGCATGCTTTTGGCACCCAACTACGCCTTAGCACTGCTTTTCACCCTCAGACTGATGGGCAGACAGAGCGGACTATCCAGACTTTGGAGGACATGCTGCGAGCATGTGTTCTGGATTTCGGGGGATCATGGGTACGACACTTGCCTTTAGTAGAGTTTGCCTACAACAACAGTTTTCACTCTACTATCGGCATGGCTCCTTTTGAGGCTTTGTATGGAAGACCATGTCGTTCACCCTTATGCTGGGCAGAGGTTGGTGAGACTGGTACTCTTGGACCAGAAATAGTGCAGAGCACCACGGAGAAAGTCCAGCTAGTGCGGGAGAGGATGAAAGCAGCTCAGGATCGGCAGAAATCTTATGCTGATCGTCGGAGGAGGCCCCTGAAGTTCGAGGTGGGAGATCATGTGTTTTTGAAGGTTTCCCCTCGACGGGGGCAGCGGAGGTTCGGAAAGGGGAGTAAGCTCTCCCCTAGGTTCATCGGACCTTTCGAGGTGCTGAGGCGAGTTGGCGAGGTGGCATATCAGCTGGCCCTACCACCTCAGTTGGAGAGGGTCCATGACGTCTTCCATGTCTCCCAGCTTCGTCAGTACTTACATGATGACTCTCATGTCATCAACTGGGGAGAGCTAGACGTGGGAGGAGACGCGACCTTCGAGGAACGGCCAGTCAGAATCGAGGATTGCAAGGAGAAAGTGCTCCGTGGACGAACCGTCGGCCTGGTTCGTGTGTTGTGGAGACATGGCGGCCTCGAAGAGAGTACGTGGGAGAGGGAAGCACAGATGCGTGCCCAATACCCCGAGTTGTTCTGAGTTTTGAACCCTTGGTGCCTGTTGTGACAGAACGTTTGACCTTTTTGGCTATGAAATGTGCTAGGTTCCTTCCCTCTGTTTTGTGTGGGAAGCCCCGGTTGAAGGGAAGGGGAAACCCGACCCCTAATCAGGACGCATTAAGGTGGATGCGATTAAACCCGTGCGGGCGAGTCAGTGCCGCCCAAAGCGGATAATATCTTGACATGGGGGAGGGGAACTCCCCAAACCCACATGACCGGGCGGTTTGGCGTGGTGTGATGCTTGGTTCATGACAGGGAGTATTTCCAACTAGCGGGGGTCCACTCCTAAGAGGTATCTTCGAAGATGGTTGTTCGGATCCTCTCTTTCCTTCTAGTTTGTTTGATTCTCGAGGACGAGAATCGTTCAAGAGGTATCTGATGTGAAGACCCAGAACCCCCTTAGTCCCTCCCTTTGCCAAAAATCCGGTTTCCTTGCGGGGTACCGATCGGTGAGACCGATCGGTGAGACCGATCGGTGAGACCGATCGGTGAGACCGATCGGTGAGACCGATCGGTGAGACCGATCGGTGAGACCGATCGGTGAGACCGATCGGTGAGACCGATCGGTGAGACCGATCGGCGAGACCGATCGGTGAGACCGATCGGTGACACCGATCGGTGAAACCGGCCCTGCTAAGTTGTTCCAGTAATGTTCCTTTTTCGCAAATAGGGTTTTAAACCCTATTCTTCCTTGCTAAAAATATCTTGGAAATCCGAAACGCGCGCAAAGGTCTTAATTAAATGCTTCATTAATTCATGGGTCAGTTAAAACCACCCAGCGCCATTAATGATGAGTCAAGCCACGTGGTCAACCCACGACTCCCTCGTCTTCCGTGGTTTTGTGTTTTCATCTCAACCGTCCCCAGCCCTTATAATTAAGGGTTAGGCCGTGGTTTTCCCCCTTCTTCGATCGTGACTCTTCTGGTGCATCGGGACCGCCGCGTCGTTATCCGTAAAGTTCCGCGCCCCCGGCCTAAACGTCGATCATCCATCAACAGGTAGGGAATTTCTCTCGTCTCTCACTTTTGTGTATCATGCGGGGTGGGCGTTACTTTTGTTCCTATGAAATTGGTTGAACCAAACCCTAATGGAGATACTAAACGAAGTTCTAAAGAAAGAAGGGGAGGGGTTGTGATCGTTGTTTATGCTTTATCTAGTGATCATCCCTTTTGTTGTACTGGTCTATGTTTTCTGAAAATTGAGGCCGTTGGTGGTCGTGTGTGTGCACTTGAATCCCCTCGTGATGTTTTAAATGGGTTGCTGAAATTGTGAACTCCTGCTGTGAGATTGGTTAATCACGTATACCCGGCTGAATAATTGAAAGCACCAGGATCAACCCTTTTGTGATAACTAACGGATAGAACACATGGAATTTTGAATCATGGAGTGTGTTAAGTCGTTTAAATCTGAAAATCCCTGACTCGTGTTGGTAGTGGTTGTTGGTTGTTTTCCCTTCGGGCCGTTTGCTGGAAATGTGGGAGGGGATGGGATCCCCCGTTCTTTTTATACTCTCGGTGGCTGTGTGAATTTGGGGGATGGGATCTCCTGTTGGCATGGTTTCAGTGGTTGTGGGTTTTTATCACAAACTGGGGAGAGATCCTCTGTTGACAGAACCAGGTGTGAGTGTTTTGGTTGATCTATGCTTGACGTTTTCCTTGGTTATGCTTATGGTAGTTGCCCAGTAGTGCTTAAAATTAATTGAACTTTTGACTGAACGTGAAACAAGAATGGGAAAGATGGTTTGTGGGCAAGGGTCGTGAATTTCGACTCGGACGTTGTGGTGTTGTGTTCTGTAGGTTGGCTAGGAAAACCTAAGTTTTGGGTGAGTGTTTGTTACCTATATCTATACTTGTAGCTTTGTGTTTCTTATTCGCGCCCCACCCAAGTTGAGCACTTAGTGCCGAACACCCCCATTTATGGGGGAAGGGTGTTTTTCCCAACACTATCCTTAGTGGCTGGTTATTAGCTCCTTTTCTGCTCCCTTTCCCGGATAGCCCAAGTACCTTCGGGCAGGCTGTGATGGCCTGAAGTCCATTATTAGCCCAAGAACCATCGGGCAGGGTGTTGTGGTGGTTGTCCAGGTGTGTGCGGCAGGTGGTTTCCCAAGTGTCTTCGGGATGAGGCCCAGGTGTTTTCGGGCGTGGCAGTGGATTCTTTAGCCCAGGTGTCTTCGGGCGTAGCGGTGGTTGTTCTGGCCTAGGTGTTTGCAGGCATGGTTACTTGTGACAGTTGAGGCCCAGGTGTGTGCGGGCGGGATTTGGCAGTGGGACTGCGTGTGGTTGTGGCCCAGGTGTGTGCGGGCGGGATTTGGCAGTGGGACTGCGTGTGGTTGTGGCCCAGGTGTGTGCGGGCGGGTGTGGCAGTGGGACTGCGGTGAGAATGGCGGGATTGGTCTGATGCGTAGGATGTCTCAATAACCAGTGGGAAAGTGGCGCGGGGTACCCAAACATCGATGTGCTCTTACATATATATTACTTGACTTGCGTTATTTGGGGAGCGAACCTTGGTGAGGCTTGGGATGGATAGTTTGCCTTGTTAGGTGTTTGGTTTACTCTTTCTCACGGGACTTTAGTACGTTCCCCCACTTGTGCACGAGAGTCTTGGTTTTCCCTACTGAGTGTACTTGTATGCTCACCCTACGTATATGAAACTACTTTCAGGTTCCCAGGAGGACTTCAGGGATCACGCAGGACCTTACTAGCTCGGGCTTTTGGAGCAGTTGCAGTTGTTTTTCTCTTCTTTTTGGTACTTACCTTGTAGTCATCTTTTGCACTTTGTGGCTTTCACTTTTGAAACATGCATGTGGGAATGGTTTACTTTTGGCTTTACTTTTCTCCTATCTTGGTGTTGTTGGGTTTTCTCCTCCTTATCTTTCAATCCTATAAAATAAAAAGGGTAATGCCTTCCATTTGCGAGAATTTCCTATACCCTTGGTGCTAGTCGCCACTCCGGGACCTATTGAAGGCGGGTTTCGGGGGTCATTATCTCTCCTTCAACTTAAAGAAGGAAGGGCCTGGCAATCTGCTGACCCTTCCCTCCTTTTGGTGAAGGCGGGTCGTGACATATTATAAACATTCAAATTGATGTGGGGACCTATAATGAGAATAAGGATAAAAAATGGTAAACTTATATATCTGAGAAACTAGAATCCCAACTCACATTGAGACAATATGTAAGAGTTATTTTAAAGTTCATCAAATATCATCTATAACTACTCTATAAGGTGTGGGATAATGAGTGAAAAAAAACCAAAGGGATCCATTATCAACTCAATATAACTATCAGTACCTAGGGATGTGAGATGAGACATAAAAATATTTAATATTGAAGAGAAAAAATAGAAATGATAGATCATCATGGTACACTAATATTTGTAACATCAAATGTTTTCCTCTAACCACCCATATTAAAATCAAATGCATCCTCTATGGAGATTTGGGGGTTTTCCCTACTGTATATGACCCAATAACTCAAAAATAAGATTAAGGGTGGGTATAAGTATGTTATTGGGTTTTCTCTCATCCACTGTACATTTCATCATTAAGGTGAAGAATGTAACAGTAATATAAACATCATAATATGGAAATGGAATTCAATTAAAAACATTTGGAGAAATCCTATTGGCCAAATGTTTTGGGTGAGATCTCGTTGAAACCCTATTTCCAATTGTGTTATATTTTTCTTCCTAGAGATTGGCCCAATATGATCATGGAACACATTATGTTTTTTGGATTGGATGAGTCTAGATGTTCCAAACCATTAGAACCACCCCAATGACATGAATGAACAAACATTATCCAATAACTAATAAAAAATACCCAAATGGTTGGGAAGGTGTTAACCTAGTGACTAACGTACCATAATCAGTACGTATCTCACTAATGATGAAGCATTTTTAGGTTTTTCCAAATTGATAGATTTAGTACTAAACTCATCGAAAATAATATCAACAATGGGAATTCCAAATATTCAGTAGATATCCTACAAACTAATTCAAAATTAACCTACTAGTATGTGGAAGGTGTTTTTACATGAAGACCAACGATTGTTTAATTCTAGAAAAATCCTTATTCGTAAATACAATGTGAACTCAAAAATTCAAACCACTTGTTATATGTTTAAATCCTAAAAACAAGAATCTAATTTAATTTACTTATGGTACACCTAGATTTCGTAGCCCCATTCATCATAAAAACTCCCTTAAGTCTGCAATCCCCACATGAAGCTCCACCCTCAATTAGGATCGTTGTGTAAAATGTTAAAAATGAATATGTATCCATGAATAACATTCTATAGTAATATATTTTGATTTTATTAGGTGCTCAAATTCTATAATGAACCTTTCATAATGAAAAAATTTACAAGGTTCAATTCATGTGTGATGTTTCCTAAAATGTAAATATTCACATGAACACAATCTGAGGACACATCAAACAAAATAGGTTTAGTGTTTTCATCATCCAATGTGATTGCTGTTTTTTCATGAATCTTAATATTCGATAGGGTTTATTTTAAATGAAATAAATAATATGAAATATCCTATAAAAGGATAATATTAAAAATTTCATCATGATAAATGATATGAGGTCAGTGGTAAGTTTCAATATACCCACACATAGAAATGATTTTCTCATCCATGTTCATCGAAGCAGCCATCAAACTAGTAGAATAGGTTTACCCCATATCAAGTTTATCACTACAAATTTATAAGAAATATATAAATTTCATCAGTAATATTAAACCTTCATAGTGTGTTACCTGAACCACATGAAAACTTAATTTTAGTTCCCAATGTTTTTATTCAATATGTGCATACAAATCTAATTCAAGGAAAAATAGATAGTTTTCAGAAACACTAATTCATAGAGGATATTCTTCACTATGTGGGAAAGCCTATTTGAAATATAAATATCTAAACTATAATGGATATTCTGAAAGGGGTATTACTATTCATTTATTGATGGTACATAGGAAGGTAATATCAGTCCACGATGCTCTTGAATTACTACATGAGAATTAGATTATCTTGACATCTTTTATAGGAATGGGCCCTTCTATATGTCCAAATTCACCCCAAAATTAATATAATAAGACTAATTTAATCATCAAAATTAACTCGAAACATATCTATTGGACCCCATTCTAATACAGGCATTTTTTGGGGGACAAAAAGGTTTCCTTGTAAGATGAGAAGGATTTTACGTGTTTGGATGGTTCAAAATAAAATTAATTTATCTATTTAATGATGGTTGAAATGGGTAAAGATATATATGGGAAAAGTGATCATTTCATCTATATAGCATGCCCAATATGCTAGTCCATTCTCAAAAAATTATTTTTTTATATAACTTCATCCAAGAACATCCAAATAATGCATGTAAAATGGAATTATTTGTGTAAGGTGTGACATTTAATCCCCCACAATTTTTTATTTGAAGGTATAACATATAGTCCCCCAAAAAAGAAAATTAGTTATCTAGGTTATTATTAATTTACATAGAGATCCATAAATAATTAAATAATTCATTAGGTGATGAGTGACTTATAGGTCCCATGAAAATTAGTTTTTATTTGTGGGATGAGTCTTTATCATGATGGCATCAGAAAATAACGTTACATTGTATATTTTTGTTTTTTTATTTTTGTTTAGCCCTGATGATGGTAAAATATGACCACTATTAAAACCACACACATGGTTGGAGGTTAAAATAAAAGATATAAATGGATACACAAATAAAAATAGATGGGGAATGAAGAGAAATATTTTATGAAATTGATTATATATGGAAATAATTTACCACAGATCATAATGTCAATGAAGATATAGGGATGTATCTACATGGCAAGAATCCCATTATAGGGATACATCTTCTAACATCCCAGGAAATTAAAGAATAATACCATTTCATATTTATTAATATTTGTGAATTAAATATTAATTTTACATTAATGGTGTTGATATGTTCGATGGCCTACCCGATATGCAACAACGGATTTCGTTGAAATCTTATGTTGCACACTAATAATATAATAATATTATTTTAAATTGTATTTTACACGTAGCCATGGTATCGGAGAGAATGAATAAAAATAACTAAAATATGATTATATATATTTGATAAATGTTTTTCCTTTTATACAATAAATTCTAGAGGATTAAAATGCGAATTAATACAATTTTAAGAATAAATATTCTATTATTCACTGAAAGGTCGATTTATGTCCATTTGAATGTGAACCCTCTTAAAATAAATTTTTGGTCACTATTATATAATCTATTGGACCAAATACAAATATTCATTAGAATTGGGACATCAAAATTTACTTTGTGTTTGTTTTTGGTATTTTTCTAATAAAGTTTATTGTTAATGAATTGTGAAAAATATTGTATTTTATTTCAAAAATGAATTTTTTTTCTAATTTATTTATATCGTTAGATTATCTTTTTAATTTTTTTAATGTGTAATTAGAATATATTTTCACCATTTAATCTAATGGGGGTCATTGGAATTAATTTCACTTTGAAATTGGACACAAACAAGTGTAAATATTTTGATAGATTTTGTTTCTTAAAAACACGCTATTTGTTTAGACAACGAGAATTAATGAGTTGTGAATGTTTGGTATTTTTCTGAAAAATAACAATTTTTTATGAATAGTGAAACCACTAAGTGGTAGTTAAAAATATGAGTTTTCGTTTAAAGAATATTTTACCCCTTCTGTGAATTGAATTTCAAAAATCAGACATACATGGTTGTCATTAGTAAGTAAAATGTGGTTCAATGGGATTTCAATAATTTTTTGTGAATAGTAACATTTGAGTTTTATTAACCGCGATTAGAGGTAATTAGGGTAAATTAACGTAAAAATAATGTTATAATAATATGAAATTACCTTAACACATGTCCTAGCCTTATTTGATGAGTAGTGTCCAACTAAGACAATCCATGGGTCAATTTGGGGAACTCAGGGTGCCAATTGGGTATGATAATGTCATTAATACCTTTTTATTTAAGGTGAAAATAAAAATGTCACAAACATGTATTATTTTACTACAACAATTTTTACATGGGGTTATATAAGTTATAATTTTAACTATAAATATAAATTTGATAGATAAAAAGATTTCCTACATCATGGTATTTTTTTTTATAATTTTTAGATATTAAATAAATAAAATTATTTATGACACGATGATGATGATGTGTTTACATCATTATTGAATAATTTAAATAAATAATATGATAATGTTTAAAATAATAATAAAAACATGTCCAATTCTAATTTAATGATTTTATTTCGAACATGGTGCACCTTATCATTGACTTTAATAATTTTGTAACCTTTAAAAACCGAATAAAATTATATAATACAATAATACTTTCATGATTTCCAAAAGAGCACCTCCTCTCCCTTATAAAATTACCCCACTTCTTACCCATTTCTGACACTTCTCAATCCCTTTGTATCATCTAAACTCTACTAAAATAAGCTCCCAAGATCCCTATCTTCATCTTAGAAGCCTTACCATAGGCATAAAGAACATCAAGAAACCCTTTTGGTCCAAACCAAGGGGAGTTATCCGATATAATGGTAATGTCTTCTCTTGTGTTCTTTTGTTTTATTTTTCTTCTCCAACACCCTAATCACTTTTTATTCCTTCCTTTTGTAACAAAAACAGTATATTCAATATACTATGATGTTTTTATGAGATGTATTAGAGCTTCATTTACACACAACTCCATCTAATGGGAGATAAACATATTGTTTCTGTGGATGACGAACTACTACCTCACGAAAAAATGATTGTTCAATTATTTACTACTGCCTCTCATGGTGTCCATTAATATGGAACTTTATTTATATATGATATATATTATTTTTATGTTTTATTTATGCTTCTGTAATTTTCTTTTATATCTTACCTTTATGGTTTCCATAGTGGGTAAATACGATAATCGCATTAGAGGAAGTGCAGACTACCGCCCCCTCAAAGTGATATGACTCATTAATACCTTATCTGGGATATATAAAGGAAAACGTTTATGATATTATATATCATAATATACTTTAATTTTAATATACCTATGTATCATTGTGTTTTAATTCCATTAAAGTGTGAAATAGAAATGCCAGTACCGTTCATGCGTGTGTACGACTTACCATCTCCATGAACGGTGCATTTCATTTCTTATCTCCAAATGTTATGTAATGTTATAAATACTTTTATATATTAGATATATATGATATATATGAAATATAAACCATGGATATCATTCTGGATATAATTAACATTTGACCATGTGAACAACATGCAACTATATGGTGTTCATTTGTGACTCAACAACCAAATATTGACAAAATGAACATTATTAACATGAATGATTACATAATGTTTATAACATGGTAATAAATGATATAAATGGAATAACAAACATGAAAAAGGTTCTTATGCAAGTAGAAATTAACATTATTTTATTATTCGGGATATTCAAGAATGAATGGGTCAACTAGGACACGAGGTAAGGGACATCGCATCAACATGCTTTCATTGAGGCCTATTTAGTTTTATACACAAATTTATATTATATGTTGTATAATCCCCTCTGACATTTCACTACATTAAAATGGAATCTTTTTATACGAAGCATTTTACTAAAAATAATTTTGTTTTATGTAAGTGGTGATAATGACCTTCCCGCCTCCGTGAGTATTATTTGATCTTTGGCTTCCCTATCAAGCCGAAATGTTTTTAAAAAGAAAAAAAATAAATACCATATATTCATTTTACGTATTTTGGTATTGCAAATGATTTTGAGAATGGTTTTATTATTTCAATATATTGTAATGATATATTTTTATGTGATAATGTTGTCTTTCTTTATTACTTATGTTACGTGTTATGATTATGTTTTGGTTCATGGGCATTGTTTATGTATAAGGGTGGTTTCATGATAAACCTAAGGCGGGTGAGCCTGAGATATCTCTCCAATGCATTGGGTAACGTGAGAGAGGTAAACTTGAATGCTTCCCCTAAGAGATCTAGGTAATATACTATAATGAGTATTCTAAAGTAACTCTCTATGTAGTTGTGATAGCTATAATGTAAGTATGTTATATATTACACAAGTTACCTTTATGATTTCTGATTACTATGTGTTATTAATAAATCTTAGGTTTTCATGAGTTATGTAAAATAGTTTATGTTTTTTAATGTATTTATTTAGTAATTATTTATTTTATTGTTTTATAACTCTTTACTAAGATTATTATGCTCATCCCATGTTTTTGAAATATTTTTCACAGGACATAAAGTTAAATAGGGTCATGGATGGGATCATGGAAATGCCATGCTATCTAAAACATGGAACTAGACATGACACTTTTTTCAAGAGTTTTTATTTTGTTAAAAAATGGAAAATTAGTAGAAGTGTCTACTTTGTAATATTTTGAGATGTAATAGTTATGTACTAATTCTATGAAACTCTAAACCTGAAATGATTATCAATGTGAATTATTCATTTAGTTCAATATTAGGTAATGTTTAAGGATGGGTTCTTATAGTTGGTTTCATAGGTCAGTTTCGATAACTTTAGTAGTTAGAATATTATTAAATTCATGTCCATAAATTAATTTATGGTATGATTTAAATAATATAACACTTAAATATTACCTTGATGCTTTTCCTATGATATTTATGTGTTCAGAATGGTTTTCCATAGAGGAAATATGGAAGCTATGTTGGGACGACATCATGATGAAAACAACCTTTCAAATTAGCAACCTGAGATGGTCATAATCAGAACTGAACAGTTTTTTGCAGTGATCGCATAGTAGAGTCAGGCTATAAATGGTGTTGGTATCCATACACAAGATCACCCAGATAAACCTCAGAGGAACATTTCAGTTGTGGACCATTTTATGAGGAAACTTCCCCCATCAAAAGGATAGTCTCACTGTTTACCATTTTGAAGGTGAAGCTGATCAGTGGTGGTTGATGGTGAAAAATATCAGGGATAGTGAGCAGATTGATGATCTTGACTGGGATGTATTCAAATGTATGTTTCTTGAGAAATATTTTCCCAATGTTGTTCATCTCAGAATGGAAAAACCATTTTTCGAATTTGGGTAGGAGGATAACTCAGTGGCTGCTTATAAAGAAAAATTAACTCAGCAGGAAAGGTATGCTCCAAATTTCATACGATATCTTGATAGTAAAATCAACCTTTTTTACTCTGGATTAATTCCAATGTATCAAATTGATTTAGCTTCTCATGATTTCAAATGTTAAGAAAAAATTGTTTGTTGTGTGGAGTAGGTGGAAATGGAGTTTGCTGATGATCAAGTGTTCTATGACAAAAAAAAGAATAAGTGGTCGAGGTGGCAGGGAAAAGTGAAGAACTCTTCAACAAAGTATGATGGTTAGAAAATCAAGTTTACAGTTTGTGAAAATTGTGGTAAAAATAATGCCGAGGAGTGTCTTTTTAATTTTGGAAAGTGATACCGATGCAGAAAAATGGGACATAAGGCTCATAATTGCACTTAAAAATACCAGGGTATTGGTAAGACAAAATTTTATTTACAGTCAGTAAAATGTTTTAAGTGCAATGTAATGGGACATTATGAAAATAAGTGTCCAACAAAGAACTCAACTGAGGGAAAGTAGCCGGACTACAAGTAGAAACAGGTGGTGAAATCCTTTGCAACTACTTCAACAGATGTTGGGTCATCAAATGAAGTAGTATTAGTTAAACTATTTATTTGTTCAGATAATGCCAATGTGTTGTTTGATTCAAGGTCTACACATTCTTTCATTTCTGAGAAGTTTTCTAGTAAATTGGGAATTACATCTCAAGATATTATTCATGAACTTAGGGTAAAAACCCCGGGAGGAAATGTTGAGACAAACAAAATTATAATAACCTTCATATCATTGTGTGTGGAATAAATCTACCAGAAAACCTTATTGTTTTGCCTTTAGTTGAGTTTGATTTTATTTTGGTCATGTATTGGCTTTCTGTTTATCCTGATATGATTGACTATAGAGCTAAAGTGGTTTCTTTTCCAAAAGATTTTTGGTTATGTAAAAGAATGAACTCTTACTTTATTTAACATAGCAGGAAGCTGAGAAACTAGTAAATGATGGAAATGAATGTTACCTTACACATATTTCTGAAAAAAAGGAACTGTTCAGATTAATTATGTTCCAGTGGTAAATTAGTATCTTGTTGTTTTTTCTGATGAGTTTCCTGGTATTATATATGATCGAGAAGTTGAATTTATTGTTGACATAGTTTCTAATTCTACGCCAATTTCAAAAACCTCTTATCGAATGGATGAAGTTTATCATTTAGAGATAAAGAAGAAATTGCAGGAGTTATTAGATAAATCTTTCATTCGATCTCACACATCACCATGGGGTTCTCTTGTATTGTTTGTTAAAAATAATGATGGTTCAATGAGACTTTGCATTGATTATAGAGAATTGAATAACATCATTGTTAAGAACAAGTATCCTTTGCCTCATATCAATGATTTGTTTGATCACATCTTGGGAGAATATATTTTTTGAAGATTGACATGAGGTCGGTGTACCATCAGTTTAAAGTAAAGGAATAATACGTTCTGAAGACCACGTTTCGTAATAGATATGGACATTATGAATTTTAATTTATGCCTTTTGGGTTAACCAATTCGCCTGATGTATTCATGGATCTAATGAATAGAATTTATCATGAGTTCTTGGATAAATTTGTGGTTGTGTTCATTGATGATATATTGGTTTATTCCAAAAGGAATGTGGAACATGAAAGTCATTTAAGGGTTATCATGCGTAAAATAAAAAAATAAAATGTATGTAAAATTCAGCAAGTGTGAGTTTTGGTTATAATAAATTTCTTTCCATGGTCACATTGTTTTGAAAAATGGCATAACTATTGATCCCACTAAAACAAAAGTTGTTGATGAATGGCCAAGACCCACAAATATAACTGAGATCTGTAGTTTTCTTGGTCTGCCAGGTTATTTTCGGAGGTTTGTTGAAAAAATTTCACAGATTTCTAGTCCAATGACTATGTTAACATGAAAAGGTGTTATGTTCAGTTGGACATAATAATGTGATGATTGTTTTCAGGGATTGAAAAGAAGATTGTTCAATGCTCCAGTTTTGGAACTGCCTTCTATAAATTTTGAGTTTTTTATCTACAATGATGCTTCGTTGAAAGGACATGGTTGTTTCCTTATGCAGAATGATCACGTAATTGGTTATGATTCACATCAGTTGAAAAATCATGAGTTAAATTACCCTACACATGATTTGTAATAAGCTACTGTTGTTTTTTCTTAAAAAATTTGGAGGCATCATTTGTACGGAGTAAAGTATGAAATATATACTGATCAAAAAAGTTTAAAGTATATATTCACTACAGAATTATTGAACATGAGATAGAGGATATGGATGGAATTAATCAAGGATTATGATTGTACAATTCATTACCATCTGGGAAAAGAAAATTAAGCGGATGATGCTTTGAGTCGAAAAAGTAATGCTTCATTAACGATGCAACATTTGGAAAGAGATCATTTGGTTTTTTATTTGATGAACTTTGGCATAGACGTTGTTGGTGCAGGAAGTTATTCTGTTTTGTTGCAGTTGTTAGTGAGATCATCTCTATCTGATAGAATTAATCAAGCACAATAGAAATATAGTGAGTTGAAGAAAAAGGTAGAGTTGTTTCAGAAGGGTATGTTTCCTAAATTTAACATTGATAATGGCTGTGTTTTACGATTTGGGAAGAGTGTATGTGTGCCTTTTGATTCGCAGTTGAAGAATGAGTTGTTATGTGGGGCTCATATTTCCCTGTTTTCAGTTCATCCTGGCTGTACTAAGATGTACAGAGATCTATGGGAGTATTACTGGTGGGATTGAATGAAAATAGATTTTTTTTAATTTTACTGGGAATTGTTTGACTTATCAACATGTTAAATAGAGCAACAGTTACCAAAAGGGATTTTTCAGTATTTACTGGTTCTATAGTGGAAATGGTAAAATATATCCTTGGACTACATTGTGGGATTACCAAATACATTTCGAGGTAATAATGCAATCTGAGTTATTATTGATCAATTGACTGAATATGCTCATTTTCTAATTATTAGTGATACGTTCTCTCTAGATAAAATTTCTCGGTTATATGTTAAAGTGATAGTCATGTTAAATGAAGTTACCCTCTCCATTGTATCTAATCGTGATCCCAGGTTTACTTATATCTTTTTAAAAGTCCTTCATAAGTCGTTTGGTACTGAATTAAATTTTAGTACATCTTTTTATCTGCAATCAGATGGGCAGTCAGAACGAACAAACCAGACCTTGGAGGATATGTTACATGATTTCACGATGGATTAACATGGATGTTGGGACAAACATCATTCTTTGGTTTAATTTTCTTATAATAAAAGTTTTCATTCCGGTATACATATGGCTCTGTTTGAGGCATTATATGCTAGATGGTGTTGAACTCCAGCTTTTTGGGATGAAGTAGGTGAAATGATGTTTATGGGACCAGAATTGGTAGAAGAGATGGCAGAAAAAGTTCAGCTGATTCAGAGACACATGGGAACACCTCAGAGCAGGGAAAAAAGTTATGCGGACAATAGGAGTAAGGACCTCTCTTCTGAGGTAGGTAATGATGCCTTCCTCAAAGCATCACCATGAAAAATTGTTATGTGATTTGGTAAGAAAGGAAAGTTGAGTCCAATTTCATTGGACCATATGAAATTATAGAGAGATTTAGATCAGTTGCATACCGGATGGCTTTACCTCCGATTTTATCTCAGGTACACAATGTTTTTCTTGCTTCAATGTTAAGGAAGTACATGCCAGATCCATCTAATGTTTTGAGTCCAGGGGTAGTTCAGCTAGAAGAGACTCTCTCTTATAAGGAACAACCAGTCCAGATTTTTGAACGTAGAGTGAAAGTGTTTCGGAATAAGCTAATTCATCTAGTTAAGGGTTTGTAGAAAACCCATATAGATGATGAGGCAACATGTTAATGTGAAAAATTCTTTGAGGGAAAAATAAGCCCATTTATTTTATAAGTGAATAAAATTGCGAGGACACAATTCTCAAAAGGGGGGAAAATGTAACATCCCAGGTAAATAAATAATTAGACATTTTCATATTTTTTATTATTTTTCAATTAAATATTAATTTTACTTTAATGGGGTATCTATGTTCGATGGCGTACCTGATATACAACAATGAATTTCTTTGAAATCATACGTTGCACACTAATTATATAATAATATTATTTTAAATAGTAGTTAACACGTAGTTGTTGTATTAGAGAGAATGAATATAAATAACACAAATATGATTATATAAGTTTGTTAAATGTTTTTACATTTATACAATAAATTTTAGAGGCTTAAAATGCGAATGAATCCAATTTTAAGCATAAATACTCTAATATTCACTAAAAGGTCGATTTATCACCTTTTGATTGAGTACCCTATTAAAATACAGTTCCGTCACTCTTATACATTCTATTGGACCAAATAAAAATATTTTTTAGAATCGGGACATCAAAATTTACTTTTTGTATGTTTTTGGTATTTTTCTAATAAAGTTCATTTTTAATGAATAGTGAAAAATACTGTATTTTGTTTCAAAAATGCCTTTTTAATCTAATTTTTTTATATGGTCAGATTATCTTTTTAATAGGTTTAATGTTTTATAAGAATATATTTTTACCATTTAATCTAATGATTATCATTGGAATTAATTTCTCTTTGAAATTGGACATAAACATGGGTCAATCTGTTGATAGATTTCGTTTCCTCAAAACACGCTATTTGTTTTGAAAATGGGAATTATTTATAAAATTAATTAATGAAACTTATAAGTTTTTAATATGGTAAAATAGACATCATTTTTGAATTTGGAATATCAAATATATCTTAGGGTGAATTTTTTGTTTTTTCTAAAAAACATAAATTTTTTATGAATAGTGAAACCACTCAGTGGTAATAAAAAGGATTTTTCATTTTAATGAAATTTTACCACATCTGTGAATTGAATTTCAAAAATCTGACATACATGGTTGTCATTAGTAAGTAAAAGGTGGTTCAATGGGATTAAATTTTTTTTGGTGAATAGTAACTTTTTAGTTTTATTAACCATGATTAGAGGTAATTAGGGTAATTTAAGGTTAAAATAATGTTATAATAATATTAAAATACCTTAACACATGTCCTAAACTTATTGGATGAGTCATGGCTGAGAAAGACAATACATGGGTCAATTTGGGGACCCATTGAGCCACATTGGTATGATAATGTCATTAATACCATTTTATTTAAAGTAAAAATATAAAAGTCACAAACATGTATTGTTTTACTAAAACAATATTTACGTGGGATTATATAAGTTATCATTTTGACTATAAAAATTAATTATAAATATATAAATATTTTCTATATCATGGTAATTATTTTTATTATTTTTAGACATCAAATTAAAAATATTATTTATGACACAATGATGATGTAGTGTTTACGTCATTATTGAATAATTTAAATAAATAAGAAGATAGAGTTTAAAATAATATTCAACACATGACCAATTCTAATTGGATTATTTTATTTCAAACACGGGACACCTTATCTTCGACTTTAATAATTTTTGGACCTTTAGAAACTGAAAATCATTATATAACAAAATAATATTTTCAAGATTTCCAAAAGAGCCCCTCCTTTCCCTTATAAAATAACCCCATGTCCTACCAATTTCACTCAATATCAAGCCCTTTGGCTTATAAAAAATCTACTCAAATAATATCCCAAGATCCCTCTCGTCATCCTATAAGCCTTACCTTAGGCAGAAAGCACTTCAAGAAACCCTTTTGGTTCAAACAAAGGGGAGTTACCCGATTTAAAGGTAACGTCTTCTCTTATGTTCTTTTTTTTATTTTACTTATAAAACCCCCTAAACACTTTTTATTACTTTATTTTTAACAACACCAGTATCTTAAATATACTAGTATGTTGTTATGAGAAGGATTCGAGCTACACTTACACACAACTCCATCTAATGGGTGAAAAACATATTGTTTCTGTGGACGACGAACTACTGCATCACGAAACGATGATTGTTCAATTATCTCTTACCGCCTCTCATGGTGGCCATTAAGATGGAACTGTATTTATATAATATATATATTTTGTTTCTTTTTTTCTTTATGATTCTGTAATTTTCATTTATATCATACCCTTATGGTTTCCATAGTGGGTAAATACGATTATCTCATTAGAGAAAGTGCGGACTACCGCCCCCTTAAAGTGATATGAGTATTTAATGCCTTATGTGGGACATATAAAGGATAAAGTTAATGATATTATACTGTAATTATAATATACCTATGTATCATTATGTATTAATTCCATTAATGTATGAAATAGAAATGAATGTAGCATTCATCTGTACGTACAGCTTACCATTTCTATGAATGGTGCATTCCATTTCTTATCTCGAAAGGTTATGTACTATTATAAATACTTTTATGTACTGAATATATTTTATATATAGGATATCTAAATAATGAATATATTTATGGATATAATGAATTTTTGACCATGTGAACAACCTGTAACTATATGGTGTTCATTTTTCACTCAACTACCTAATATCGAAAAAAGAACATTATTAACATGAATGATTACATAATGATTATGACATGGTAATAAGTGATATAAATGGAAAAATAAAAGTGAAAAGTGTTCTTAAGAAAGTAGAAAGTAAAATTATTTTATTATTCAGGATATTAAAGAACGAACGGTTCAAGTTGGACATGAGGTAAGGGAATTCATCTCATTCTCCTTTCCTTGAGGCCTACACAGTTTTATACAAAACTTTATTTTATATGGTGTATAATCCCTTCTAACATTTCACTACATTCAAAGGGAATTTTTTATACGAATCGTTTTACTAAATGTAATTTATTTACATAAGTGGTGACAATGAGCTTTCCGCCGCAATGACTATTATTTGATCTTTGGATTCCGTAACAAGTCGAAATGTTTTTAAAAGAAAATAAAAATAAATACCATATAATATTTTTATTTATTTTGGTATTGAAAATGATTTTGAGAATGGATTTATTATTTAAATTTCTTGGAATGATATACTATTATGTGGGAATGTTCTCTTTCCTTTATAATTATGTTATGTGCTATGATTATGTTATGTTTCTTGGGCATTTTTACATATACGGGTGGTTTTGTGATATACCTTGGGTGGGTGAGCCCGAGATAGATCTCTAATGCATTGGGTAATGTGACAGTGGTAAATGTGAATATTTCTCTTAGGAGATTTAGGTAATATACTTAGATGGGTATTTCAATGTAACTCCCTATGTATCCATGATAGCTACAATGTAAGTATGTTATGAATTCTACAAGTTAACTTTATGATTTGTGATTTCTATGTGTTATTCATAAATCTTATGTTTTCATGAGTTAAGTAAAATAGTTTATGTTTTTTATGTATTTATGAACTAATGCTTTTTTCTTTTTTTTTATAACCTTTACTGAGATTTTTATGATCATCCCATGTTTCTGAAATGTTTTTCATAGGACATAAAGTAGAATAGGGTCAAGGATGGGAAC
Source organism: Viscum album (assembly GCA_963277665.1). Lineage (NCBI taxonomy): Eukaryota > Viridiplantae > Streptophyta > Magnoliopsida > Santalales > Viscaceae > Viscum > Viscum album. The sequence continues at coordinate 287,857,440 of OY728134.1, forward strand.
ATGGAAATGTCATGCTGTATAAAACATGGAACTAGACATGAATCTTTTTTTCAAGAGATTTTATTTTATAAAAAAATTGAAACTGAGTATAAGTGTCTACTTTGTAATATATTGAGACGTATTAGTTATGTCCTATTTCTCTAAATCTCTAAAACTGAAAAGATACTCAATGTGAAATATCCATTTAGTTAAATATTATGTAATTTTTATGGCCGGGTCTTATACATCTGCATCGAAAAAATATTGTGTTCGAGTTTTCCAAGAACTATATGTAGTTACATTCATTGTGGACCACCATCTCACATAAGAAAAAATATATAGGATGGACTACATCTATTATGAACCATTCATCATAGTTTTTGGACTTACCTCATCCCCTCCATGAAATGTTCAAACAACCCTTTCCATAAAACTCTCCCATGATGTGATAGGACCCATATTGGTACCTTCATGAAGCTACCATGAATATTATCGATGGATGCTTCCAAAAAATCACGACTAAGGAATATTACACATCAGTTTGTCCTTGATTGAATTTTTCATTCCCAATTAAATGATGTCTCTCACTTATCCTACCTAAGGCGTAAATTCCTCGAGATTTCCATTGTTGTTCATCCCATTAGTAACATGGACCCCATCATGGGTAGTAGTTCATGTGGCCTCACAATTTTAGATATTGAGGGGGGCCATTAAATTCCCATTGATGTGGGATTCTATTAGATCATTGTCTAATATTTACTGAAATTAGAGGCACAGAAGCCCTCATGGAGTAATTCCCTGGTCATTATTCCGTATTATATCCATATAGGTGCATATTCCCCAAACAAATTATGAATTTAAGAGAGGGGAAGGGAACATAAATTCCCTTTCGCTCTCATGTAGCCTCAATCACATCCATTAGTAGATTAAGGATATTTTTTAGTTTTCCAGATCATCATCATTCTTTAGTCTCTCACATAATGCATTCCTCTGGAGGGATTATTGGTTAGTAATATTCATCACATCCACATGATTAAATAAATTTATTCAGAAAAGATTAACCTTCTGTATCTTCATCCCACCTTCCATTATGGGAATTCAATTTGGTGTAATCCTAAAAACCATTTTACCATCCTCTCAATTTGAATTATTACTTACAGGATAAATTTTCACCATATGTCCTGCATGTATGTAAGTCCCAACCTTCCAAACTATGTGGGATTTAATTATCATCCAAATGGGAGATGTAGGAAGAATACACGAGGATGAAAATAAGAATTATTAATATACTTGGATAATCTAGGGTCCATATTTTGTATAGGATCACATCCCACCAAGGATGAAATATCCCTACTAATTCACATGTTCCACCTTTCCAAAATCCCCACACTATCCGTGACTAGTCACCTTTAACATATATTTCCTCACTATATGAAATTAAAAGGCATTGTATAGTCCATTTATCATGACCTTAAAAGGTATTATGTGCCTCATTATGTGGCATAGAACTAGAAGTGTTCTTATTCGTTTCACAGTGATACGTATTCATCTAAGCTCATATGACTGATCCTAACATCAACACGACACCCAACTTCTTGGTAGACATCATATTATAGTGTTACACGACAATAGACATAAAATTAGAGTCATGATAATAATTGACATAATAAAAATTAATATGATTTCAAACAGTTTCCATAATTTTAGAAAATCATATAAATAATGATTCATCCCTGAATGAAAAACCATGGATTCATACATATAATTATAAACATAATAAATAATAATAATTGAATGTTAAAATAGAAGAATTCAATTATATTTTTTAATTTAATAATGTACTTATGAATATATATTACATATACATGATTGTCCCAAATTGAAAAAAATTCCCCCAAGAGGGTGTGTTGACACTACATTTCATCACTTTGATAAAAAACAAAAAAATGTAAAAGAATTATAAAATTGAAGATAATATAGATGAGAAAATCTAAGAATCGCAAAGCCCTAGAAAGACAGTCCACTAAAGGTACCCCAGACAATTATTTCCACACAATCCCTTGTGTTCCACCCACTTTCATTACAAGACATCTTCATCCAGTGTGCCATATTTTCCTATAAATAAGATAGCTGTGGTCATCATCTATATGGATGAATTTCCCCAATGGATGATTTCTTCTCTAATCATCCTACTGCTTCTCTCACGTCCTCTAAAACCATATAGGTAGTTTTATATCATCTATATATATTGAATTGTTGGTGGATAGTGAGAAATAGGTCCATTAAATATTAAATATAAACAACACATAGGAGAATTATTCTTCAACACCCATCTGATTCAAGAAGACTAACATGATATTCCTTTCCTCAAACAAGAACATTCACTAATTACATTTGGGTATAAATGTAGTGACTTGTGAAGGATTCAGTTAAGCCTCTACAATGTCTAGTTATCTAGGTTGTTCATCTCCCATGGTGCCACCAATTCTCCCAAGACTACATGCATGGTGCACCCCTTGAGCAAGCCTCCTTGGTTCACCCCAGACCTCAGCCTATGTGATTCATCCATTAGTCCTACCTCAAAGACACTCACAGAAGGACCCCTTATTCTTTGGTAAGTATTTTGAAAAGTTCAATTTGAATCCTCCACCCAGACCTATTGATTTACAAAACCTTTGGTAAAGGAACATTATAATGTCTCTCATTTGGATTTGGATTCATATGGTCAGAGGAGTCCCAAAAGTTTCAATCCAAAGGGAAAAAATCCTCATGGAATCTATAGATTTGGATATCTATGGTCACATAGACCATTTCTCTAGGGACTATTTTGTGGAGTTCCCAATCATGGATATTGATGGCAAGAATCTATCTATCCCTTCTTTTTTCTAGGACCTGGAGCCTCCAGATCCTATTAGGGAGGGTAAGGATCACACTTGAGATTCCATTAAACATGGAATGAGATCCTCCTACACCTAAAGAACAGATTATATATAATCCCACCGTGAGTAAGACCCTTTCCATTCATGTAGGAGGATTTATTCATTATCCTCTCTACTTTCACCAAGGTCCTTCTTCTTTATTTATATCATGTAATCATTACAAGGTTAAGTGAAGAGAGAAACTATTTCCTTCCCTCAGCCTCTTCTACCATCGTGGTCCACTTATTTCTTTAATGTAGGTGGAAAAGTGTGTGGTTTGTCAGATCATTCGCTTCATATTCTTTCTGAAACCAGGCATGAATCATGTTGGCATATATGTTAGTAATCATCATGACACCAACATCATCCACCTAATAGATTGATCAATGAGAACTATCATTCCTTCAATCAGTATTTGTAGAAATCCCAATTAGGGATTGAGATCACTAGGCATCCTCATCATGAGTAAGACCCAATCATAACCTCCTTAATCTCAGAATCCACCAGGGTAGTATGCCCCTTGTAAATAGCCAAACTACCATGTTTTAAAACATTTATCATTGTCACCTTTTACAATGATCATCCTCCACATATGTAAGCCTCGATCCTATCATATCAAAGGTACATACTACCCTTAAGATCATCTGAAAAAGGTGGGATTTTATTCCCATATAAATGAGATATTTGGGATGCCTCAATGAGGTTCAAACCCAAAAATCAAAATCAACAGTATTCTTTTTGGGCCTTATGCCATGTTGGGTTTGGTAAAACATGGGTTTAGTACCCCCCCAGATTGAGGTATGTTACCAATTTGTATGGCGTTTTTATGTATATAAAGTGTTTGAGAAATGTATCGGAGTGTTTGGAATGGTTTTGGGAAGTATTGGAAGCTTTTCTAAGGTCACACAGTTTGAGCACAGTTAGGTGAAACCATGAAGAACCCCCAGGAAACCATGATACGTGAGGGAATGAATTCTCACTATTTTTACATGGGTCTTATAACTATTCAAGTAAGCTATGTGGGGAATCCTTTGCATAGTAAAAAGAGACTAGTTAGTGCATAGTTTCTCGCACAGTGTGAGCGAACCATGCATCACATTTTGAATTGGTGTTTTTAAAGTGGGATAACTCAATATTTCACCTAAATATTTCATTCATCCTCCCAATCAATTTTCAAAAATCATTTCATCTTATCAAGTGTTAGGGAACCTCCATCACTAATCATTGAGGAATTTTGGAGGTATTTCATGGTGGTTTTAAGGAAATTTTCCTCTGCTAAGTCTCCTCTCATAGTTTCTCTATGGGTTTCTTCAGATTATGTTATCACTCCCTCTTAGTTCTATAGATCTACATCCATCACATATAGATCGAGGGTTTCTTCCATAAGGTGGTTTGATTTGGGATTTTTTATGATAGTTAAAGGGATCTATGGTAGTTTTTGTTTGGAATTTCACCCATATTTGGGGTGAAGTTGTGCATCGGTCGATTTCACCAAAATCCTAAGGTAGGTGGCTTCAATCTCATCTCCATTTTGATAGAACTATATGAATTTATTTTCAAATTAATGTGTTATGATTTAAATTTATGATGTTATTGATTTTATATTATTATTAGACAACCATTTGGTTATGTTATTTGGATTTGGGGAAAATGGTTTATTGTTGTTCAATGTTCTTGATTTTCAGTTTTAAATAGAGTGTTGTAAAATCATTTTCATTATAACTGATTTGGAGAAATGGTGTTCAAAAATGGATTTTAATAAAAAGGGTTGTTTATTGAAATTATATATGGCGTGGATATGGTTGTGAGGTGGTTTCCATAAATGATATTTTATTGAAATGGGTATGGCTAGTGTTGGAAATTGTTGATTTCTTTCCATTGTGGTTTGGATAAATTATTCTGCTTGTTTATTGGATTATGTGGTTATGCATGGATGGGAGTGATGGATAGTGGGTGAGAAGAGCCTCTATTAAAGGGATTATGGTTTTATCTACCACTATAAAATGTTTATGAGTTTGGATGTGAAGTTCCCCCATCAATGGTAACACAGATCTCATGTGTGTGGTCGGGTGTGTGTGTGTGTGTGAAACATGGTCATATGGATTGGATATTTGTGCAACCATGTTTTTTGGATGGTTTATGAATATGTATGATTGATAATGACATTTTTGGTATCTTTCCATGAAATTGTATTGATTTGTGTGATTTTGTTTTTTGTGTAAGGACTTGTTTGGGTTGTTGATAATTGTTGAACTATTAAAAAATTTATATATATTGTTTTATATAATGTTGTTAATGGTTTTATCCTAGTGGCGTGTGTAGGTATTTAACCTGGAGAAAACCTATTTAGTATGATTACTCACCCATGCATTGGAACATTTGTGATTTATTGATGTTATATTTTGGGACATGAAAAATTGTAAGTCATATCATTCCTTTTGTGGAACTTAATGATGTGTGTGTGATCTTGTGGTGCTTTGATCTTGGATCATAGGGTGGAGCTGTGGAGTTATGTCATAGAATCAGGGGTTTTATTGTTTAGTCATACACTTGGTACTATAATTGTGAATTTTCATTGTTTAGTTTTATTGTTTTTTGGGTAATGTTATGGATTTAGTTTTTCTGTATTGTTGACATTACACATGTTTTTTTAATTGACATTAATTACATGAATCATGTAGTTGTCATTGGTTATGTCTCATTTGGGATGGATTATTTTATTATAATGGGAATTCATTCCAAAATTGTTCTTGAATCCCTCATCATTTATTTCCATCATTTGTCACCTTGGGAACATCACTTAAGGCCTCATAGAATTCCACTTCCCTCTTGAGCTAATGGTAAGGGGTGGGATGTTACAAGTTCTATAAACTTCTTTGGTCCTTGAATTTCATGTGAAACTAGTTTCTATAGTCTTGGAATTGGTGATCGGTCTTTGATTTGACATTAAGTTTTGATTTATTTCTTGAGTTATGATGGTAGAAATGAGTAGGGTTGTATGAACATGAGTTCTATAACATTAAAATTGGTAGCATACACTTTTATGTCGAACATCAGGTTATCTGGGATTTAGGAACATAAGTTTTTCAGAGGGACATATAGGAACATGAAGTAATTTTCATGGGTGTGGCCAATTAGATGAGAAATAAATGAATGGTAGAAATGAAATAACATTATGATTCATAGTTCATGGGGATTAATGATATATTTTGTGATATGAATGTGTTCAATTTTTGAAAATCTAAAAAATGTTTTCAAATATACAGTTTTGAAAATAATATAGTTCTTTTATTTTGAGAATAGGTTTATTTTCAAAAGATTGTAGAATTTTAAAATTTTAATTCAACATGGAAAATTGAAAATTGAGGAAATCATGATTTCAATAATTATAATGTAATTGAATTGGAAATTTTACACATTCAATTAAAAGGGAGTGAGTCTTTCGGTACTTGTGTTTTATTGATTGAATTGGAACCATGTAGACATCGTAGAGATGAACCAAAATATGTTGCATAAAATTTTATTGCAACTAATAAATAGGTTAACCAATATATAGTAACAATAATTTTGCATTATTTACACGCTTGGGAACATGTTAATTGATGTGATGAGTTAATGCATGTGGACCACTCGGGTCAGCTTCAAAAGAAGAAACCATACATTTTTCATTGTGATTTGGAGTTGGAATGGGATGTGGTAGGGTTGAACATGATGAATGAATTATTTGATTTCCTCTGAAAAATTGAGATTTAAAAGTTATTTTAGGTATGTACATGTTAGAATATCTTGCATGTCAGTTGTTGATGTTGGTAGTCCAGGCTAGAACAATCCCTTGGATGACATGGGAGGGTATTGAAGAATTTTTTAACAAAATATTATATCCTAATACATTCAAAATTAAAATAACAATGTATTTCTTCATCATGATGTTGGAAAACATGTAGTTAATAGAATATGAAGCTATGTTTATGAACATAATTTCGTTTTCACTCAAGGTGGTGGCTAGTGTGTCACCGAATGAATAAAATTTTGAAGCATTCATAAGACAAAAAACTTGTTCAAAAATTAAGGTCTACTGTATATATGATTATATAGAAATGTTGAGTAGATATGTAGTAGAATAAATGGATATATTTAGGGCTATTGGAAGGGGAATCATGTTAGTACCCACAAGCATAGTGGGAACTCTAACATGGGGATCAAGCGGAAGAGGGGCACTTATATCCAGAGTGGGTGTAATGATCAAAATCTAATCACCATATTGTTGGATCATCCAACAAATACATAGAATAATATAGAATGTTTTTATTGTTGTTCCACAATCCACATATATTGGAATTGTATGTCGTGGCCCTGATCATGGCATAACAATTTTAATATGCGGATTCATCAGCATTATATAAGAAATGCTCTGTGGTTTGGTGTCATTAACACTTCTCAGGGGTCCAAAGCATCCTATGAATCGACGAGATGAGGGAAATAACATACATATTTTTATTATAATATAGTTATTCATTGTGATTATATGAATACTATGAATCCTTAGTAGGGGTTTTTTTAAAGGTTAACGAAGAGAAGAGTGTGGCATGTAAGATGCTATTTGGAGCTGATAATGTTGTGGTGGAGGACCATTTGGGACCATACACGATGTATGGTATGATTATTTTTAATTCTAATATTATAAAAGTGTTCTTTGACATGCGTTATTCTCATTTTTTAAAATATTATGTTTCCATTCAATTGTTGTGCTTAAGTGTGGGATCGATTCCAAATGTTTTAAAACAAAAACCTCCTCCAGGTCAATGAGTTTTCGAACCTTACAATGAATAGAATGTTGTATAGTTTTGGATCAGGTTGAGTGGATGTGGGACTTCACAGTGTGTGATATGGATGAATATTATGTAATCCTTTGTATGGAATACTTGATGTGGTTTATGGCCCATTTCAACTATTATGTATGAACTGGTAGTTTTATTATGTTTAAGGGAATTGAACACCTATTTTGAGGAGGGAAAGATGTAAAGGAAGGTGCGACTAGATTGTTGGAACTAGTTGTTGGGATGATATTGTATCAGTTGGTGTCATTGTCTTTGGAATCAATGGAAGTGGATGAGAGAAACAATCTTCCTATAGTGCTTGATCGATTTCTGGTTGTCTTTCTTTAATAATTCTCTGGGTTTCCACTCATGATAAAAGTGAAGATTATGATTGATCTCCCCCTGGGGACTAATCATATCTCATTACCATCTTATCTAATGGAACCAATAGAATTATGGGAATCTAATTGGATTTTGGAATATTTAGAAAATAAAGGGTTCATCCATCCTAGCACATCTCCATGGGAAGCACCTGTTTTGTTCATTAAATAAGAAAATAGAACATTTTAGTAGGATGATAAATATTATACGTTTAACCATGTTGTGATAAATAATTAATATCCACTTCCACACATTGATGGCCAATATGATCAGTTGAGAGGAGCTCAGTGGTTCTCCATGATTGACCTACGATTAGGGTATCATCAGTTGCAGGTGTGAATGGAGTATATTCAAACAACATTGTTAAAAAGTATTAATGTCGATTATGAGCACAAGGTTATGACATTTCATCTTCTGAATACACCAGTGTGGTTCATGGAATTAATGAATCTAATATTTCATAGATATATATATTCCATCATGGTGAAATTCTGGGATTATATACTATTATTTTAAAGGACAAGGGTGGAGCATGCGAATCATTCGGCAGTAGTGTTTGAAACCATGATAAATCATTGGATGTATTCCATATTTTCAAATTATGACTTGTGGATACAAGAGTTCTGTTTTCATTTCAATGTTATTTATATGAGAGGTATTTCAGTGGATCTAGAAAAGATAGAGGTTTTTATCTCCTAGAAACCTCCAAAGAATGATTTAGTGTTTTTAGGATTCATTGTACTTTTTGGGTATTATTGATGCCCTTTTTATATATTTTAATTGTTAGCTTAACCGATGAAAGATTTGATAAGAATGAAATTTCCATTTCAATAGAACGATATGTTCCAAAACTCATTCAATGTGTGTTAGTATCATCTTACAAAATCACTAATTTTGTTTTTCAAGAATCATGGAATGGGTAGGCGGTGTATTGTGATACATCTTAAACGGGGTTAAGGTTTGATATCATGCAAGGGGATCACGTTTCCATGTATTGATCACAAGAATTATGTTTTCATGATAAGAACAACCAAACACACAATTTGGAGATGGCATCAATGTTTCATTCTTAGAAAATGTGGCACCACTATCTCTTTAGTGATAAATTCATGTTGTATACCAATAAAAAGAGATTGACGTGCATTTTCTCACAATGGGATTTGAATTTGAGGAAATGGAGATGTATGAATTATCTCTAGATTTTCGAATTTCAATTGATGTAAACACCTAGTATGGGAAATTTGCTGTCAGATGTGTTAGGTGGAAAGTCATATACTCAATTGGTTAAAGATGCATCAGATAAGTCGTAGTTGACGTCGACTATAACCGACATGTGGTTGGAATGTGATGAATGAGGTGATGTTGTCATTTTCTGTATAGTCTCATTTGTTCCTGAATTGTTTGGTTAAATAGTCACAGATGACTGGTTTCAAGTGTGTGGCTATGAGGCCAAACCTCAATGGTGAAGAGACCATTGGTGGATGGAAACTAGATGGGAATTCAATGTTGTTATTTTGGATTTGGGAGGATATACTAGTTGATTTACAGGAAAACATCTTAGTGTGTATTATTATTCCTGATGGGCTGTCCATACTGGAATTCAAAAAATGTATGAGATGTTAAAAGTGTAGTTTTGGTGGGTGTGTATGAAAAGGAAAGTGGATGAGTATTTTTAAGGTTCTTGACATGTTAGAAAGTCAAGTTGGAGCATCAAAAACTTGTAAAAATGTGAAAATATTTTATTATACCTATGTAGATGTTGGAGAAGATATCAAGGGATTTTGTTATAGGTCTCCAAAGAATGGTCATGAAGCAAGATTTCATTTGGGTGATAGTGGATTGTTCACAAACTCATCCCATTTCCTCCATATTCTTGAATCTAATATGGTGGAGGATTTTACCAAAATCATTATCCATGAGGTGGTAATGTAGCATGGGGTTCTAGTTTCGACTGTATCAGATAGAGTATGAGGTTATCATATCATATCTGTAAATCCTTGCATCAAGCCCTTGGGAATCAGCTAATGATGACTACGATGTATCATCCTCAGATGGATACAAAATTTAATTGGACAATACAAACATTGGAAGATATGTTTCATTCTTGTTTGATGGATTTTGGTGGCTCATGATAGTAACAATTTTCGTTGGTGGAGTTATACTATAACAAAAGTTTTCATTCCACTATACATATGGCTTCGTTTGTATCATTATATGTGCATTTATTTGGTTATCAATTTTATTTGGTGTAAACCAGTGAGTCATCGATAACCATTCTTATTCAAGGTGTGTAATAAAGTCTTGTTTAAAATATATATTATGATAGGAAGTATTATTTTTGGAAAACAGGGAAATTTATCTCCATGTTATATTGGGCCTTTTTAGATTCTTGAGTGGGTTGGAGAGGTGGAATATCTGATGGCTTTTCCACCCCAGTTTAGTGTGGTTCACAATGTGTTTCATGTGTCATAGTTGAAAAAGTATCAGTAGGATTCTAACACTGTGATTTTTTGGGATCATGTTCTTCTATAGATAAATGTTCCATTGGTGAAAAATCCATTTCCAATTATTGATAAGTTACACATGCATGTCATAGGGAGTGTCAAAAGAAAAAAAATGTCCTAGTGCAACACAGTGGTTGACCATTGTTATCACACATGAGGAGCTTTTTCAGTTTATTCACTCACATAATCTAATTAACCTTAAATACTTAATTTTTTATGTTTTTATTTAATTTATTAATGGAATCGAATTAAAGAAAATAATTTAAATGAAAAAATTCAATTCAAATTAAATGAAATGCTAAAAAAATGGAATTAGTGATGAATGAAATTTCTCACGATAGAACATTCATAATGCACCTTCATTTTCCATCATTAAATATTCATAGTAAAGCACACTACATCATATGTGTATATACCTTACTCTACCAGGATAACGAATGAAATTTCCACTTTGCGATCTCCAAACACACCCTTCATCCACCTCCCCAATCGAGGGGAAATGCTTGTAGATTAAGAAGTTAAACTTTAGACCACCAAAAAGATGATTACGCCCACTATAAATATTCCTTAAAATTAACTTAATGGACATAAAAGACATGTTATTGCATTGAAGAACCATATTTCATTATCGGGAAATTACAAGGATTAGTTACTCATGATCATGACTATTATAGTTCACGATGGTAAGATGAGAAGAAAAAAGAGGGTCAATGAGTGGTCATAGAAAAAATATGTTCAATGATTTATTTGAAATCAATTTTACAATTGAAAACGAAAAAATATTGAAAATAATTAATTTAAAAATAATAGGGGGAGTTTTTCGGCCATCCTCACTCAGTATAGATCTCTTCCTTGGTGCCATGAAGGAATGTGATGGAGAATGGGATGATTTGAGAGGGAGGAACTCCGTTCCTTTTTTATCCAGAATATGTCCCCCGAAATATTCTGAGTTTTATCACATTTAAATGAGCAATTTACACATCACCCCTTATTTAATTTTGTTCTTAATTATCTGGGACATCTGTCCTAAATAAATTAAATTATTTTGAAAATTATTTTGAGATTTATGCTTGTTTTTCTCTCACAATGTATTTTGTCCTGTCAGACTCTACAAATTCAATCCCTTTAGCTTAAAATGATTTAATGACTAATAAAATGGCCATTTCACGCATCCCCTCCTTCATAAAAGATTTTCCAATATGTATTTCACATACACCCACCAAATTTCCTAGAAATTGGTCCTACCAAGAAGGTGTTATGTATATCACAAAAAAAATCCAGAGATCTATAAACAGTTTTCACGGTAAAACATGTTAGCATCTTTTGGGATTTCATATGTTTAAGTCAGTTTTTTTTTCTATAAGATGGAAATGAATTACAATATGTTTATAATCTGAAAAATAAATAATTTTTTATTTTGGATTAGTGTAGAATTTATTATGGGAAAAATACTGAAATTATTTAAAACCATTAAAAATCTTAAATGGGATATTTTTAGTATTATGTTCAAAATATCACCAATATCATTAAATGAGGAAGTTTATCATAATGTAACATTGTGGTGGGATTTAAAAATATTATTTTCATTGTAAATTTATTGAAAATATTTTCTCTATCAATTCCCCCACACTTAAACCATGACTATCCTCAATCATAAAATATAACACGGAATTTAGAGGACACCAATGTTACCAATATTCAAATTCTAATGTAATTAAATTTATCAATTATTAATGTAAAATAAAACACTAAAAAATTAACATAAAATATCAAATTAATTTTCCATTTAAAAAATAAACAATCAAATCATGTATTTTAATTTTCCCTTTTGAAAAAAAATGTATCTTCTAATTTCCTTCAGTCAAGATTCTCAATTAATTATTATTTATCATTACACATCATCATTTACCAAAAATTTGAATTTTTCTCCTCATCTCTCATGATGAAATTTTGGTATAGTTATGATAATATCATGAAAACTTGCTCCATGTCTATAAGAATATAAAACAACTACTTTCTCTACATTATAAAAATAAAAGGTACATAAAATCATGAATACATTTCCATAAAGGTTCAAATGACTATGAGGATTAAGGTTGGTAGGATTAGATGAATTAAAATTTCAAGATCTAAGAGTAGGGTTTTATCTTAAGTAAAATTCATGATATAATAAATTGTAATGAAATTTTCCCATTCATTGTACCAATGACCACTTCCCTCAAAACTCAAAGTATGTTTATTATCAAAATAAAGCATAATGAATGATTAATTAACCCTCTTGAATTTATTTTTTATTTGGTATTTTTTTGAATGTTATTATTAGATCAATGATCACAATAATCACCTTACTACGTATGATTTGAAGATCATTGGTCTGGAAAATGGGGATTTTTTGTACTCCTAAATCACAACACTTTTTTTGATCATTTTTTCATAAATTGATTAATTTTTTTAAGTTCAAGAGGGAAAAACAATGAAGTACAATGAATGACTTGACAACCTTTTACAGTTCCAAAAATAACACCCCCATTACTTTTCCTTACAATGTAAACCATACCTTATACGATGAATCCCTTCACCCACAAACTTAATCTTTTAAATATCATACAAATTCCATGAGTATGGTATGAATGGATAAAAATTTCTTGAAAAATGGATCATCCCTATAAAGATCAGTCATGGTCTCAATGGGCTAAAATAAGGATTTATGTAATGGTTTTATTTATGGATAAGTTATTTTATAAATATGCCTCAATTATTTTAAATATGTTTTTTCGTACTCATAGCATTGAAAATTTCAATTGCATTTTCTGGTCAGTGACATGTCCAATGATTACTCAAGAAATAAGACGAAGAATAAATTGGATGTATGTGGTCTATAAATCCTCTCAGTAGTGAGACTTATGATATGTGGACAATCACATAAAGCATGATCAGTAATAAAAAATCAATTAACATTAATTTCATAAATTTAATGTACGAAAAATGGGATGGAAATTTCATTTACATAAATTAAATAATTCCCTTAAATCATGAGTCCTCATTTCAATATCAATGATTCATATCAAACATTAAATTTTCCATTTTACTCATTCAATCTCACTAACATTGAAATCTAAAACATGGAATCACCGGGCTCCTAGGAAACTCATTTCTTCTAGATAATTCATATAAAGAAATCATTTATGTGTGGGAATGTCATTCGTATCATTTGATATAAAAACATTTTTTGTACCAAAAAAATATAAGGTGTTTAAAAGATAAAAATTAAAAGTTAACTCCCTTTTGAAATATATATGTTTTCCTCTTCCCACAATGTTTGGGGATTCCTTCTTCCATTATGAACCAATAAAACAAAATAACACAATAAATCATAAGGATTGTTTCATTAATACTCAACAATATAGAGGGAGGGGGATGAATGATAGACTAATTCCTAAGAGAGTATATAAAATATAAATACCTAATATTAAAAATAAAATTACTATAAATGAAGTAAATGAATAATCCTGGTACAATCCCTCATGTGGGCCTTGAATTTTTTCTATCTCTAGAAGGTAGTAGCGATTGTTACCCAAAATCATAGGGTGGATGAATCTTCTTTGATTTGAAAAACCACATGTGGATCTTCCAAGATTGTGATTCATCCTTATTCATGAGTAATGATCCATGGATTGTGTACGCCATATCCTCCAACTTCACAATGAGTTATAGCTTGCATAGTGGGGGTAAGATAATAAATGAATCATCCTATTTCTTAGTTCAAACTTTTGAAAAATCCTCTTCTCTGTCCAGTGGTTCCTCAAGGTATGCTGTATCAAATGAATAGTCAATGGGAAGCTCTGAGTGTTATTCTATTGAAATAAAATTAAATCATTATGTATTATGTTAAAATTATTCCCCAACAATGTAAGTAGTTTTTTTCATGGTTTCCATACAAAAATCTTCTAGAATCTCTTCATGAACATCCTTCAACAAATATTCAATGTATCCTGATAGCTCCATATGTTCCTCTGCAGGTGCATATCCAGGTTATTCCTCATCTACCAAGTCATAGCTGAGATTTTATGATTATGTATAATCAAAAACATGAGGAGTGATGTAGAATTTAGATTCAATAAAATTAGAATAGATAGAGTCAAAGAATGGTTCAACTACTTGAGTCAGTTCATCTTCAATCTCTACCTCAGTGGTAAGTGTCTCTTGGAGTAGACTCCCTAAGGTTGGTGGAAGGTAGTTGGGCTCCTTTATCTTGACATAAATTAAACCAATTGGGTGGTTTCTTCCATTAGTGGTGATGGATATTAATCATTGAATTTTATGGGGTGATGAGGAAATTCCTAAAATTTAATCAAGAATTCCCCAATCTGTGTTGATATCTAACTTGTAGCTTATTAGGTATGTCTTCCTCCCTTTCCTCCTTAGGTTCTTCAATTTTGATGATGACTGGTGAAATATCCTCCACCACTAACTTTGGTTCTTTCTTAGGCTGAGGGTTGGGTTGCTCTTGAGTGTTATGGACATATTTAGATTTAAATTCTATTTTACTATTTAGTCCTTCTCCATCCTCTTTATGTTTATTAAATTGAGCTATATTGTACTCTAAAACATATTCCTCTTTTTTTTTTGCACCTGTGTGTAGTCATTCCATTAATAGTAATTGTAATTCGAATAAATCATGAATTTTTTTTGGAATTTTGGTTTTTTAAAGAAAAAACAATATATATCAAAAATAGGAATATATAAACATATATCTAAACTACTTATTGGATACCCAAAAACGATGCCAATTTTGAGGAATTATTGTCTTATTGCATGGAAAATGAAATTTAATTTTCAAAGTGCAGCACATTGGGTGACCTGGGTCATCTTACATGATGGTATTTTTCAGTTCATTCACTCACATAATCTAATTCAATATAACTACTTCAATTTGGTTGTTTTTATTTAATGTTTGAATTGAATGTAATTTATGAAAATAAATGAAATGGAAAATTTCAATTCAAATTAATTTTAAATTCTAAAAAAATTAGGATAAGTGAAGAAAGGATGTTCTTTCGAGGGAACATTCAGGGAGAACCTTTAATGGCCAGATTAAAATATTCTTAGTGAACACACTCCATCATATTTGTGCACACCTTAGTCTTCCCTGATTATTAATGAAAATTCTACTTATCAATATCCAATAACACCCTCCACCCACCTCCTTAGTAAATAGAAAATGGTTTTAGATTATGAAGATCAATGTTAGGCAAACAGAGTGTGGATTACTCCCTCTTTAAATTATACTTATAATTATCTCAAAGAATATTAAAAACATGGTGTTTTGTAAATGAACCTGATTAATCCTTCGGGATATTCCAAGGATTATTTACTCTTGATCTTATATAATATATTTCACGATGGTAAGATAAGAAGAAAATAAGGGCAGTGGATAAGTGAACATAGAAATAAAAACAATGAATTAATTTATTTCAAATCTAAATTAAAATTGAAAACTAAACAAATTAATGAAAATAAATAAATTAAAAACAAAAGGTGAATATATTTGTCTGTAGTCCCTCAAAAGATATCTCCACCTTGTTTCCTTGAAGGAATGTGATGGAGAATGGGATGATTTGAGAGTGAGGAGCTCCCATCATTTTAAAACCATAATATGTACCTTAAAATTTATGTGTTTTAGCCCCATTAAAAGACCACATCATGTGTTTCACCCTTCTTGAATGTTGTTCATAATTATCTTGGAAATCATTCTTAAATGGTTCATCATATTTGGACATGTATTCCAAGTGTTATTCCCTTTGTACATAACAATTTATTTTGTATAGTCACACTCCAAATTGCAATGCTCCAAATTACAATGCTTTAATAACCACTAAAACGGTCAATTCACGTGCATTTCCTTACATCTTGCACGTCCACCCACTCAATTTCATAGGTATTGGGCCCACCATGAATGGGTTCTAGACTCCACCACAAAAAATGACAGATCTGTAAATAGTTTTCATGGTCGAAGTTGTGAACTTCTTTTGTACATCAATATGGTCGATTCAGGTTTCAGTCAAGGAGGATGAAATGAAACCCTTGATGTGTATAATGTGGAAATTAAAACATATTTCAATTTGGATTAATGTAGAAAGTGTTATTGAAAAAATAATTAAATATTTTAAAATAGTTAAAAATATGAAATGGGCCATTTTTACTATTAATCTAAATATATCACCAATATCATAAAGTGTAGAAATTTATCAAAAAGTAACACATTGGTGGAATTAAAAATAGTGATTTTATTGTAAATTTATTCAGAATATTTTCTCTATCAATAGGGAAGAGATAGTTTTTATGGTAAAATCATCAGTATATTTTGGGTTCTCTAGATACGTGGGCTAATTCAAGAGGGAACTTGGGATCAAGAGAAAGAGATTGATGAGAAATGGCCTGAGCACTTTCAGAAAAGCGATGGTTCTCTACATTCTGTTAATGGAAATTCCAATGGTGTTGAGAATTTAGTACCCCCAGTTTGAGGTATGTAATCCTTGTTTATGTCTTTTTATGTATATAATGTGTTTGAGTAATTTTTTGGAGAGTTTGAAATTGTCTTGGGAGTGATTAAAATCATTTCTAAGGTTGCATGGTTTGACAACGGTTAGGTAATACCATGTAGAGTGCCCAGGTATCCATGAAACATGAGGCATTGGTATTCACATAGTTTCTACATGGGTTTTCTACCCATGCATGGAAACCGTGTGTGGAAGACTTTGAATATTAGAAATTGGGAGGTTAGCGCATATTATGTCAAACTGTGCGAGAAACTACCATACGAAATTAAAAAATGGATTTTAAAAAATGGGACCACTCGATATTATTACTAAAAATATCATTATTACCCCCACTCATGCCTCACATGGGATTTCCTCTTCTCAAGGGATAGATAACAATCTTCCACTCATCTTGTAGATATTTTGATGGGATTTTTTGTGGGTTGAAAGTTATTATCCTATAGTAAGTCTCTTCTCTTGGTTTCATGGAGGTTTTCTCTAGTTATATTTCGACCTATATCTTGGTATTCCATGACTATATATTTAACATGTATATATAGGTTTGGTTTCCTTATGTAGTGAGATATATTCTATTTTATGATACAGAAAGGGATCTAAGGCTGTTTTGTGGGGGTTTCACCTAGATTTGTGGTGCAGATGTGCATTTTTCGATTTCAGTGAAACCATGTGGTAGCTAACTTCACTATCATATCTAGTTTAATGTAAATAGAAGGATTTAATATTAAATTAATGTATATACTTGAAATTGATGATGTTTTTGATTTGATAAGCATGTTTGACACCCCTTTTGTGATGTTTTGTGTATTTTCGTAAAATTGGTTATTGTTGTGCAATGTGATTGATGTTGGATTTCAAATGAATATTAAAATAATTGCATGAATGATTTTTTTGGGAAATGGTGTTCTAAAATGGTTTCCCATAATATGGGTTGTTTTATTGTAATGATATATAGAATAGATATGGTTATGGGTAGTTTTCAATAAATGTGATTCTATTGAAATGGTTGCGGCTTGTGTTGGAAATTATTTTTTGCTTATTGTAGTGGTTTTGATAAATGATTTGGTTAGTTTATAGTCAAAAGTGGTTATGAATGTTTTCAAGTGGTGGATAGTGGGCATGAAGAACCATCGTCAAAGGGAAGATGGTGTGAGGTACCAGTTTAAAAAGTGGATGGGATTGGATGTGAAGTTCCACCATTAATGGAAACATCAAGCTCGTTTTTTGTGGTCAGGTGTGTGTGTGAATCATCGACATATAGTTTGGATGTGCATGTGGTGATTATTATTTGAATGTTTTATGAAAATGTGAGGTGGATAATTACTTGTTTGGTTTTTAAATTAAATTGTGTTCTTTTGGGTGAATTGGTTTGGGAAAGGACGTGTTTGAATCATTTTTTACTGTTAAACTGTTAAATGGATTTATATAATTTGTATTATATATTAGTTATAACGGTTTTATACTAGTGACATGTGTTTCGAAGTCATTTTAGGAAAACCTACAGATTATGATTAATCACCCCTACTTCAGAACCATGTTTCATTTGTAGAACATATATTATCGGACATGGGAAAAGGTAAGGAATATCCTTACATTTTCGAACTTTGTGATGCATGGGAGATCTGGTTGCACCTGGGGATTGGAATTTGTGGAGGATCTTTGGATTTATGTTGTCATGAACCAACCCGGGTTGACCCTGAATCGGTCACCCGAACCGGTCCGCGGCATGTCCTGAAGGGCGTTCCTGATCCCCAAAGGCTGACAACCAGTGTCGGGCATCAATGTATACATGAGGGAATGATTTGAGCCCACGAGATAAAACCAGGACCAGATAAATAAATAGAATAGATAGAGCACACAACAAAACAACAAATTAGTCTAAAATAAACAAAGAACTGATCCAGATACAAAGTACCACTAAAAAGAACAAATCTGGAAACAAGACCCCACTACAACGATCTCCATGTGACCCATTGGTTACCTCCAACCACAAGCCCAAAACTGCTCCCACATGAGCAACCACTAAGAAAAAGCATGAAAAACAGCTTAACCTACAACTGAAATGGTAAATGATGGGCGTGAGCACAAAAGTACTCAGTAGGGATGCCAAAAGTAAACCACTGAATCCAAGTGTTTCTTTACCCAAATGTTTTATGATGAAACATGTTTGGAAGTACAATTAAAAAAATAATGTTTTCCTATTTATACAAAATAACACCTCCTTCCCACTATGAGATCCAACCCATGCCATATATTATTTAAAAAATAGTTTACCACTTTATAAATAAAACCAAATAAGTAATATATGAGTTGTGAAAAAGGGAGATAGGTAAACAATAAAAGATGAAAATAAACAAGTGTAGCCGAAAAATAAACAAGAAATATGAGTTTAAAATAAACCAGTGTAACAGGAAATAAGAAATCAATACATGATGTAACCATGGGCGATCTAGAACATCCCTAGACAACCCCTGGACACACTCGGTTCGGATCCACCTGTCGGCGTATGGTGAAGCCCCATAGTCTATAACCAACTGATTGCCCTGGCGACAAAATCAGTGGAAAATCCCACCTGGCCTCTCTATCTAGTAGGGGGCACCAAACCGTCTAATTGGGGATGGTGAGAAAACAACACCCGATAATCAATAAGACCCATAGGAACCGATGGTGGTTATAATAATACTGTGTAGGTAGGAATGCCCTCGTATGCATGACTCATCTCACCACACTTACCTTAAACAAACACAGACACTTCCTTTACATTCACCCATAATGGTTTACACTAGACATGGGCACCTCATATACTTGTTTAATCATTCACATTAAACAAAGTGCCAAACGGTCTGTTACATCATGTTCATATCGAAACCATTTTCTTAAAAAATAATTTACGGTTTCCAACCGGATACACACATTCATTCCAAATATCTTCGAAACACCACTCTTACATTTACAATGCTAAATGGGATCTCAAGTTTTATACACACATTCATTCACATCACAATTAATAATCATGATTTTACACTTTTCCAACACAGTCCAAAACATGTTTCAAACCGAATAACCAATCCTTACAGAACACATTATAAACCATGATTTCCAAAACACTTAATGCAATACTTTACAAAACCACATTTAAAATTATCTTTAGAAACCACTCAAGGGGGAAAACATTATTTGAAAACTAAAATCCATTTAGAAAACAATACGTCCAAGAAAACACCAATTACCTTAAAACCCTAACTGGACACCTACATTATTTATTGAAAATAAAACAATCCAAAAAAATCATTAAACCTATTCTAACACATTTTAACATGTTTAGTATGCTATACCAACGTCAAACCATACACACCCGAAATCCTCTTTTGAAATCATACACACACCAAGAGAACATTTTAAAGCCTTTCCCCAAAAATCACCACATACCCACATTATATTAAAGGAACACCCAATAAAACATTGAATTCATTAAACCTTTACAAAAGTGTTTTAACAAAATAACATAGTCATAACACAATCAAGCCAAGTTCATCAATAAACAATGTTGTTGTAACAAAATAACGGTGATACATTTCATATGGGATCAATTCCTTCTAAAATAAACATTTGAAATTCAAACAATATTTCTAGGTATCATAAAACTATTGAATTTACACTAAAACTCATTTAAAACCTATTTTTAAAAAATCAATTAAATTTAAAATTTCTATAATAATTTAATTAAGGGTTTCATAGAGCTGAGAAACTATTTTATAAATTGATTTAAATTGGCAAGAATCAACATAAAGACTTTGAGAATGAAAAATATGGAAACACCTATCAAAACCTCATGGGATTGGAATAAAACTTCAATGGGAGGAAGAACGATGCCCCGCTGACAAAACTCATACCCTAAATCCAAAGGAAACCCAAGATACATATTAACCATAATGTTTAGGGTTCACCCAACCATAAACCCCACATGAAGACCCTAGAAATTAAGTGAGGAGAGGAGAATATATAGAAGATACCTCAATGAATGGTACCACCGAAGGGAGGAGTAGAAGGCACCGAAAGAAGCGTCATATGGGAGAAGGCGTGAGTGAGGGCGGATAAGGGGAAGATTGGTGGTGTGCATGAGGGATAAAAAGAGAGAGGAAATAATGGAGAGAGTGGGTGTGGGTAAGGGGATAATGGGGAGAGAAGGAGTGAGTGTGAAGGGGTAAGGGGAAAGTGGGGGAATATGGGAGATTAAAAAAGAAATAAAGAAATGAATTAACGAGGATAAAGTGGTGCATGATAGGTAATATAAAGAGGGGGTGTGATTGGAGAGAGGTGAGGGGAGAGAGGAATAAAAAATAAGAGAAATAAATGGGGAAAGAGGGGATCAGTGGATAGAGGGAGCACATGAGATAAAAAATGAAGGGTGAGGAGTGATGGATGAAAAAAGAGAGTGGGTGAGTGATTGGAGAGAGGGATAAAAAAGGAAGGGAATAAATGAGGAGAGAGGGGGTGAGGATTGAGAGATAAGGGAGGATGGGTGATTGGAGAGAGGTATAAAAAAGGAATGAATTAAATTGTTGAGTGGTGGGGTGCGTGCGTGATAAAAAAGTGGGAGGTGGAGAGAGATAAAAAAAGGGGAAAATTAATTGGGGAGATATGGGTGAGGTGAGGTGGAAAAAAAGTAGGACTAGAACACTTTAAAAAAAATTAATAACAATGTCAATAAATAATAATAATAATAAAATGTTAATAAAAATAACGATAATGATAATAATAATAATTTAAATAATAATAATTTAAATAATAATAATAATAATAATAATAATCTAATCATAATTTTATTCATTTTCTTTTAAATAATAACAAAATTAATAACCACCAAATAATTATTATATTTATAACCATTTCAATGAAGAATAATGTTATTATTATTGTATCTTAAAATTTAAATATATTTTATTCTCATAATGTTTTATTATTTAAAGTTGTACGTAACCGCAGGAATATTCGGGCCAACCGCAGGGTTACCTCCAGCCGTGTGGCTCCCGTGCACCAACCCAAAACTCACCAAAAACACCAAATATCAAAAAAATATTAAACATGCACTCAACCCACTCCTTGAAAAGACTAACTAAAGCCAAGAAATAATAAAATAAAATAATTTAAGAGATCGGGGTGTTTCAATTCTCCACACCATAAAACTTTCTTCCCCCAGAAAGTCACCCAGCTGAAAAACAACCAAAACTCATGTCAATGCCCAACCAAAATATTTGGAAAAAAATACAAGCCTCGAGCTGTCTATTCAGTCTACAATTTACACCAGACCGACTCAAAGAAAAACCATAGCACATAACAAGGGGAGGACACGAGAGCGTTCTCCCCACCACAAAAATTCCTTTAACGCAAGAATTTAGAACTCAAACACACCACCTCGAGGGGGTAATGCGGGAACTCCCAACAAAACCTACCGACTTCTCCACATGAGATGAATAGGTCCGCTAATACAAAAATGAAAAACCATTACAAGGACACCCGACATACTCGGGAACTGAAAAAGTAATTCCCTATAACACCACCACCGAAACTAATAAATACCGACACCGATCTAAAACAATCCAATGCCTAACATCTCCTAACGATCACTAATAAAACCTGGACCAACCCACATAAGGTCCCAAAAACATTTAATAAAAACTAACGATTCTAGAGTTCACATTATGAAGAATTCAACTACTAGGATCATGAAAGTATAAGTTCATCACACTATCACCACAAAAAATGAACTTACAATAACAGGAAAACAAGTAATAAGGTAACCTTGAATTTCTCTATAATAAAGACTAAAGATTAAGAACCAATTAAATGTATCACATGCCTATAACTTGATGATTGTGCATGAACTTCACCCTGAGACCTAAGGCTGGGGATCTGATGACTGATGCATCTTATGCCTCATAGTCAGATGCTAGAATCCCCCGTCCAAAACTCCTTTATCAATCAAAACTTCCAATATAACATCCTCAGGTGACCCAAATGACCACAATGATGATAGGACTTAAGAGGGATGCGGCATGATGGATTGGAATGCCCGAACCAACCATACTAATGGCACATCTGTAGGCATCCTAAAAACTAGGTTCTAGGATCAAAGAGGATAACCTCTTAGGGAAGGTTCCTCATACACACACTCCTCGCTAGATAGGAAACCGTATGAAAAACCAACAATCACCAACTACTCCCCAAAATCCAATGACGATAAGACAACCAACCTCCACTAGTCCAAAACTTAACGCTTAAAGAAACAATAAACGACACAAACCATAACAAATAATGGAGTTACCAAACACCCAAAGATACTCTCCACATACCCCAAATCATTACACCACCTCTAACAGACATCCAACACCTTAATGGGTGATGACACATAAAAGAACTGAACCCTAGGCATGACTCATCGACAACACCAGGGACCTTTCTGGGCAGCATACTTCGAAAAACATGAGAAACACAAAACCAAGACTTACCTTGATCCAAAACCAATATCAAGCCAAGGAAATATTAATAAAGGCAACTACATCTGGAAATAATTAAAAAAATAAACGCGGCCAAAAAATTTCTTTCAAAAGCACCATTTTTCAAAATAAAAATTACTACCATTCTTCAAGGCCAATTTCCAAAAAAAAACAAACGACACTTTTTAAACCAAATTAAATTTTCCACAAATCATTTCCCTTTTTTAAATATCACTTTAGAACAACAATTTCATGTATTTAATTTCAAAACACAACCGAGTAATCCCAGGAACCATTACACGTATTTTCATCCGCTTCCACCCATATGAACCAACACGCACTTTCTATACATTCCCTCACATGTGCCAATGTTCCTAAGGAGTTCCCAAGGTTGCTGTCAGGACCCACCCTCGGGGTCCGTGCCGTGACTACCCCAAGCCCGCCTTCCATAGGCCAGGGGCTGGCAACTAGCACCAAGGCGAATATCCCGGTAAAAAGGGAAGGCATTGCCTTTGTAAAGAAAACAAACACCACAGAGAAGGCAAGCAGAAAGTAAACTCTAATCAAAAGAAGAATACAACTGAAAGTGCGGAAAGGTAAATGGGCCAGTATACAAACCCAAACTGAAAGTAAAGTACAACTCGAAAGGGAAAACAGCTACTGAAAGGTAAAAGCCGCTACACTGAGCTGTCCACTGGAAATCCCACCTGAAGGGTGGGTACAGATTGCTCCTCTACCCCACAGGTCCCGCCGTCCGCTCCGAGCACGTCCCGCCCAGTGGTCCACCTCCGGGTACCGTCCCGCTCTACAAGCCTCAGCTAAGGTCAACGCTGTCCGTCGTCTGCAACCAACACAACGTAGTGCGGGCAAAGCCCGTGCAGGGGTGAGTAT
Organism: Viscum album; assembly: GCA_963277665.1. Taxonomy (NCBI): domain Eukaryota; kingdom Viridiplantae; phylum Streptophyta; class Magnoliopsida; order Santalales; family Viscaceae; genus Viscum; species Viscum album. The sequence continues at coordinate 287,881,984 of OY728134.1, forward strand.
AAGCTACTCAGTAGGGACCCCGAGACCCCTGAAGGTCTCCCAAAATCCACAAAGGATAAACCACAAAGAAAGGTACAATCAAGAAGTAACAACCAACACTGCTTAGGTATATGCCCATACATATACCTAAGTCACCAATTTCAAAATACGCTCCAACCTCCGAGCCCAAGTACAACTCAGTCCACATAGGAAAGTAAACGTATTCCACACAGGAAAGCAAAACGTAATCCACACAGGGTTGCACAACACAATCCACACAGGAAAGCAAAACATAATCCACACAGGATCGCACAACACAATCTACACAGGAAAGCAAAAGGGTTTCAGCTCACACAGGTATACTTTTTCAAAGGACGATAAAGATGATCTCTGATCCATCTAAGTCGTCGGACCCACGAAGGATCGATAGGTAACTAACCCCCGCAAAGACCCACACAGGATCGGGCCCACACAGGACATGTAGGCGCTGGTTCACACAGGACCGCTGAGCGCAAAGACCCACACAGGATCGGACCCACACAGGATCGGGCCCACACAGGACCTGTAGCACAGATCCACGTAGGATCGCTGAGTGCTGTAGTCGTCGTCGTCGAATCCACACAGGATTCGGCCCACACAGGACCTGTAGCACTGATCCACGTAGGATCGCTGAGTGATGTATTCGTCGTCGTCGAATCCACACAGGATCTCTGTACTGTCGTCGTCGCAGTCACAGTAGCAGTAGAAGCAGTAGTCACAGTCGCAGTCGCAGTCGCAGTCGCAGTCAGCACTAGGGTTCCCGCACACAGCAAGCTCGTTCGGAGGGTCCGCTCCACGAGCCGAGAGGCTGATACATCAACTGTCACAAGGACCAGAGTTGATGTATCCAAAAGTTCCGTATCGTCAACAGGAACTCAACGCAGCAGACGGCGCGTCGATCGGACGCCCGGTCTGAGAGTTATTGGCATTTTCTTCCCCGGGGCCCGGTTGGTTTTTAAGGCAAAACCAACCCGACCATACTCCACCTGCGTCCAAACCTCGGGCGGAGTATGCCAAAAGATCCGTCTCACTAAGAGGAACACATCACGGCTGACGGCACGTTAATCGGACGTCCGTAGCTCAAGATATGAGCGTTTCCGCTCCGAAGGCCCGGTTGGTTTCGTGAACGAACCAACCCGGCCGAACTCAAAGTATTCCGAAACCTTGAGTGCGATATACCGAAACGACCGTCTCGATCCAAGGATTGCGTTGCCGCAGACGGTTCGTCGATCAGAGGTCCGTGGCTGATGTTATGGACAAAAAACCGAATCGGATTCGAAACGGGGGGTCCGGGTCTGGGCCGACCCGGCCCGACCCTCCCCCTGGCTCGGCCCGAACTGGGTCGACCCGCACCGGGTCGACCCGACCGAGGTCCAACCCGGCCCGGCCGGCCGGTCGGCGGCGCGGCGGCGCGGCGGCCGCGGCGGCCTGGCGCCGCACGGAGGCAGCGCGGGGGGCAAAGCCCCCCTCCCGCTTGATTGAAGGGGCGGCGCGGCTATATGTCGCGCCCTTGTTTTAAAAAACACCCCCCCCCCCCCCCCCATGTGGGGGGCCTGTTTGTGCGGAAACCGGGGGGCCTCCTGCCCCCCTCAAGGAAACCGCCCCCCTCATAAATGAGGGGGGGTTTTGTGTGCTGGCCGGGGGATTAATTTCCCCCGGTTTATTACCATCCGGCCGGCCAGCTGGCCGGCCGGTTTTCTCCAACGGGACCGGAAAATCCGGTCCCCTCTTCGGCTTCCGACGCCGGCGGCCCGGCCGCCGGTCTTCTCATTCCGCCGCGGCCCGGAACCGGCCGCAGTGTTCGTCGTCTGGCACGGTGCGACGGCACCGCGCCCCTCCGCCGCACCTTGATTTCCCTCAACGCGGCGCGACGGCGTCGCGTTCTTGTTGATCCTTCCATGGCGCGACGCAACGGCGTCGCGTAATATAATTTCACGATTAACCGCGTGGTGCGACGGCACCACGCCACCTTGTTTCAACCCGCAAGGTAAATCAACAAGAACGATGGAGGGGGTTCGGCCGTGTTCATGCGGTCCGCCCCCCCCCCTCACGTTAAATAATAACGCAACATAAATATATTCAATATCCTTACGTCAGTCATGCGAACCACGAGCAAGAATAAAATAATTAAACAAGAATCAACAACCCCTACCTTGGGTATAGGTTCGAAGATTTGTCAACTTTCCGCGGAAGACAACGTCGCGGAGGTCGGGCGTCGCGGTAGTCGTTCGTCAAATTCGATGACGAAGAGGTGCGTCCGAAGAGGCACGTCGTTGGCGAAACTTCTTATGTCGACGAAGGGAGTCCGAGGAGGAAGCGGCGTTCCCTCTCGTTGACACGGAAGACGAAGAAGAGCGGAGCGACGTTCTTCGTCAAGTTGAGCGTTCTCGATAGTCGCACGTTGAAGTAGTCGTGGAATATCGGTATCGATTCCTTTGACGTCGGAGGAAGAGTCGTTGTCGATGGCGTTCGTCGCGGAAAACCGTCGCGGAAGAGATGATACGGAAGAAGAACGTCACGTCGCGGATATGGCGTCGCGGAAGAACCGTGTTCTTCGGCGAAGAAGTTCTTCGTTGTTGAACGGCGTTCTTCGTGTTCTTCGTCGAGGTTGAAGAAGATGAAGAAACAAGAAGAACCTTCCCAACTCTCTCAAGGAGACAAAAACTATAAAATAAGACTCTATCTTATTTTATTAACACAACAACACACTAGAATTTCAAGAGTTTGAAATTCAAAACACACACACAACTCAACTTATTTAAGTCTAAAGTTATAACTTAAGATATCATAACTTATGAGGGAGTTGAGGGGTTTTAGAGGTTATGAAGAGGTGGGGTTCGTGTGGGCCCCACCACCCTCATAACCTCCCAAGGGAGGTTGGGGGGTTACCCAACTTCCAACTAGAGATAACACTTAGAGTAAAATAATAAAAATTGTAGTGTAATTACAAAGTAAACATCCACAATTTTTATTATCAACACTCGTAGGAACGCAACTCCAGAACAGGAGTTCCTAAGCATTTACCGGCGCTACGGTTCCATCGGTGCCCTCGGAATTCGATTCCGGGCACCGGTTCAAAAGTTAGAAAAATCCCGCTCGTTCGTTCACTAAACTTACCCGAGCCAAACTTCGGAAATTGATTCCGGGCACACCGGGCCTCGGAATCAGGTTCCGTCTGAAACCGCGCTCTTGTAAAATTCCAAAAAAAATTAAGAAAAAATTTCCCTTGAATTTTATGGGTCTTTACATTACTCCCACCTCAGGGCTTTACGTCCCCGTAAATATACATCAAAAACTAGGGAATCAAATGAGGGTACTGAGCACGCATCTGAGCCTTCCGCTCCCATGTGCTCTCCTGGAGATTCTCGTGCTGCCATCTGATGCGCACAAGAGGAATCGGTCGCCCACGCAGGACCCGCTCTTATCGATCCTCTATCTCCACCGGGACCTCCGTAAAAGTCGCCCCATCGTCAATGTCAAGCTCCCCATGGTCAATGATGTGCGTCGGGTCGTGCACGTATCTCCTCAGCTGAGATACGTGGAAAACGTCGTGCACCCGGTGCAACTGAGGTGGCAGAGCCAGGCGATAAGCCACCTCGCCAATCCTGCTGAGGACCTGGAAGGGTCCGATGAAGCGCGGAGATAACTTGCCGCCATGGCCAAATCTCCAAATACCACGTCGAGGTGAGACCCGAAAGAAGACGTGGTCACCACCCTCGAACTCCAGTGGCCTCCGCCTCCTGTCAGCATAAGGCTTCTGCCGGCTCTGAGCTGTACTCATCCTCCCCTGGATGACCTGGACCATCTCAGGTCCCACAAGAGCTGCAAGATTTCTTCTTTGCCGATAAGAGAAATCTGGTCTAATCCCCTGGATGAACCACATTCTTCGCCTAATAAAGTCAATCCTAACATGGATGATACTATCCATACCAAGGATGACGTCGTAAGGCCTCGACGCTATTACTAAGAGATCCAACCGTTACTCTCGCCTCCAAGGGTTGAGTCACACTGTCGGCATCAGTGTGTGGTAACTGGGTCTCCTTCAGTAGATGTCTCACAAGTGAGGGTCAAGTCAATAGCCAAAACTGGAACCTCTTAGTAACATCACGAAAGAGAACAGGAACGAAATATCACAAAGGTATGCGTCTTTTATTATTACAGCTCATAATACAAGACGCTACACAAAAGCAACAAGGAACCAGAAGTACAAAGGATGTATCCACTAGTTCTGCTCCTGTCCATCGGCTCCCAGAGCTCCATGATCAAAGGCCCCAGTTGCCTGAAGTTGAGCTCTCGCATCTTCACCTACTCCCTGTGGTCGGGGTGGACCTCCTGGTGGTGGTGGTGGTAGAGCCTCAAAACGTCACCCACCACCTGCTGCTCGGCCAGCTCCTCTGCCTCGTCCGCCTCCTCCCTGCGGACCGCCACGGTCGAACCTCTGCCTCTGCCTAGGTGGTTCCTCAACTGTCTGCTGCTCCTCTACATGGCGGGTCGGGCAGTCACGAGCCATGTGGACTTGCCCGCCGCATGCATAGCACTGTCTTCCACTCGAAAGACTAGCTCCGCGCTGTGTGCCCTGCACTGCTGAGCCAGTGCCCTGAGGTCGTCTGCCTGAAGGTCTGGTCTGCCTGGACCCCTGAGTCATCCGTCGACTGCCTGCTGCAGATGACTCTGCCACGTGCCGCCCTGCGGTGGGTCGCTATGCTGGTGTAGACTCAGCAAGGAAGCTCTCGATCAGAAGGGCTCGTTCCAGCACTCCTGCCTGGGTCGGGATGCTGAGGGAGATCAGTGATGCCCTGATCTCATGTCTCAATCCCTGCTCGAAGGTCCGAGCCCGGAAGAAGGGGTCTCGTACCATGTCTGTCGAGTACCGAGAAAGGTCGGTGAATCTCGCCGAGTACTGAGCGAACGACATGCTGCCCTGCCGCAGCTGAAGAAGCTCCTGGATGCGCACCGCACGAAGGGCGGCTGGGACGAACTCCGAGCGGAAGAGGCTCTCAAAGTCCGTCCATAATAGAGATGCCTCATCGTGCACCTGGAGCATCAAGCTCCACCATCGTCCTGCTTCTCCGTGTAGTAGGCTCGCAGCGAGGATCACCATGAGGTCTGCTGGTGTCCTCACTAGCCTAAACACTCGAACCACTGCCACCAGCCAGTCCTCTGCTGCCTGGGGATCCGTCTCCCCGCGAAACCTGGGTGGTCGCTGGCGCTGAAACTCATGCAGTGCGCTGAGGCGACGTGCATCGTCAGCGGCTGCTGCTGGAAGCATCGGGGGCTCGGCGGGTAGAGCTACCGCCGGTGCCACTGCTGGCAAAGGGCCCTGCACCGAGGCCTCGTCGCTCGGTGAGCTGTCGTCACACTCGACTCTCGGAACCCTAGCTGGCTGCCGTCGTGGGGCCATCCTGAATAGGAAACAGGTGCGCCACGGTCAAACAGTATACCTGGTGAGCTGACACAAGAAAATCACAAAGAAAACTTTGAAACATACACGCAATCAATGTTTTCGTGCATTAAGTCGGAAATCAGAAGTCAGGGTCCTGGTGTATGGATACGTCGGCCGCCTCACCAACACTGGACTCCCTGGACTGATAACCACACTCAATACGCTAAACATTATTGCTTCACATAGAAAAGATCAGAGTTCACGGTAGAACCGAACTCCTCTAATACCAATTTGTCACGACCCTCCCTCGGGGTCCGTGCCGTGACTACCCCACGCCCGCCTTCCATAGGCCAGGGGCTGGCGACTAGCACCAAGGCGAATATCCCAGTAAAAAGGGAAGGCATTGCCTTTGTAAAGAAAACAAACACCATAGAGAAAGCAAGCGGAAAGTAAACTCTAAGCAAAAGCAGAGTACAACTGAAAGTGCGGAAAGGTAAATGGGCCAGTATACAAACCCAAACTGAAAATAAAGTACAACTCGAAAGGGAAAACAGCTACTGAAAGGTAAAAGACGCTACACCGAGCTGTCCACTGGAAATCCCACCTGAAGGGTAGGTACAGATAGCTCCTCTGTTCCACGGGTCCCACCGTCCGCTCCGAGCACGTCCCGCCCAGTGGTCCACCTCCGGGTATCGTCCCGCTCTGCAAGCCTCAGCTAAGGTCAACGCTGTCCGTCGTCTGCAACCAACACAACGTAGTGCGGGCAAATCCCGTGCAGGGGTGAGTATAAGCTACTCAGTAGGGACCCCGAGACCCCTGAAGGTCTCCCAAAATCCACAAAGGATAAACCACAAAGAAAGGTACAATCACGAAGTAACAACCGACACTGCTTAGGTATATGCCCATACATATACCTAAGTCACCAATTTCAAAATACGCTCCAACCTCCGAGCCCAAGTACAACTCAGTCCACACAGGAAAGTAAACGTATTCCACAGAGGAAAGCAAAACATAATCCAAACAGGGTTGCACAACACAATCCACACAGGAAAGAAAAACGTAATCCACACAGGATCGCACAACACAATCCACACAGGAAAGCAAAAGGGTTTCAGCTCACACAGGTATACTTCTTCAAAGGACGATAAAGATGATCTCTGATCCATCTAAGTCGTCGGACCCATGAAGGATCGATAGGTAACTAACCCCCGCAAAGACCCACACAGGATCGGGCCCATATAGGACCTGTAGGCGCTGGTTCACACAGGACCGCTGAGCTCAAAGACACACACAGGATCGGACCCACACAGGATCGGGCCCACACAGGACCTGTAGCACTGATCCACGTAGGATCGCTGAGTGTTGTAGTCGTCGTCGTCGAATCCACACAGGATTCGGCCCACACAGGACCTGTAGCACTGATCCACGTAGGATCGCTGAGTGCTGTAGTCATCGTCGTCGAATCCACACAGGATCTCTGTACTGTCGTCGTCGCAGTCACAGTAGCAGTAGAAGCAGTAGTCACAGTCGCAGTCGCAGTCGCAGTCACAGTCAGCACTAGGGTTCCCGCACATAGCAAGCTCGTTCGGAGGGTCCGCTCCACGAGCCGAGAGGCTGATACATCAAATGTGACAAGGACCAGAGTTGATGTATCCAAAAGTTCCGTATCGTCAACAGGAACTCAACGCAACAGACGACGCGTCGATCGGACGCCCGGTCTGAGAGTTATTGGCATTTTCGTCCCCAGGGCCCGGTTGGTTTTTAAGGCAAAACCAACCCGACCGTACTCCACCTGCGTCCAAACCTCGGGCGGAGTATGCCAAAAGATCCGTCTCACTAAGAGGAACACAACACGGCTGACAGCACGTTAATCGGACGTCCGTAACTCAAGATATGAGCATTTCCGCTCCGAAGGCCCGGTTGGTTTCGTGAACGAACCAACCCGGCCGAACTCAAAGTATTCTGAAACCTTGAGTGAAATATAACGAAACGACCGTCTCGATCCAAGGATCTCGTTGCCGCAGACAGTTCGTCGATCGGAGGTCCGTGGCTCAAGTTATGGACAAAAAACCGAATCTGATTCGAAACGGGGGGTCCGGGTCTGGGCCGACCCGGCCCGACCCCCCTGCCTCGTCCCGAACCAGGTCGACCCGAACCGGGTCGACCTGACCCGGGTCCGACCCGGCTCGGCCGGCCGGCCGGCCGGCGGCGCGGCAGCCGCGGCGGCCTGGCGCCGCACGGAGGCAGCGCGGGGGGCAAAGCCCCCCTACCGCTTGATTGAAGGGGCGGCGCGGCTATATGTCGCGCCCTTGTTTTAAAAAATCCCCCCCCCCCACGTGGGGGGCCTGTTTGTGCGGAAACTTGGGGGCCTCCTGCCCCCCTCAAGGAAACCACCCCCCTCATAAATGAGGGGGGGTTTTGTGTGCTGGCCGGGGGATTAATTTCCCCCGGTTTATTACCATCCGGCCGGCCAGCTGGCCGGCCGGTTTTCTCCAACGGGACTGGAAAATCCGGTCCCCTCTTCGGCTTCCGACGCCGGCGGCCCGGCCGCCGGTCTTCTCATTCTGCCGCGGCCCGGAACCAGCCGCAGTGTTCATCGTCCGGCGTGGTGCGACGGCACCGCGCCCCTCCGCCGCACCTTGATTTCCCTCAACACGGCGCGACGATGTCGCGTTCTTGTTGATCCTTCCATGGCGCGGCGCGACGGCGTCGCGTAATATAATTGCACGATTAACCGCGTGGTGTGACGACACCACGCCACCTTGTTTCCACCCGCAAGGTAAATCAACAAGAACGATGGAGGGGGTTCGGCCGTGTTCATGCGGTCCGCCCCCCCCCCCCCCCTCACGTTAAATAATAACGCAACTTAAATATATTCAATATCCTTACGTTAGTCATGCGAACCACGAGCAAGAATAAAATAATTAAACAATAATCAACAACCCCTACCTTGGGTATAGGTTCGAAGATTTGTCAACGTTCCGCGGAAGACAACGTCGCAGAGGTCGGGCGTCGCGGTAGTCGTTCGTCAAATTCGATGACGAAGAGGTGCGTCCGAAGAGGCACGTCGTTGGCAAAACTTCTTATGTCGACGAAGGGAGTCGGAGGAGGAAACTACGTTCCCTCTCGTTGACACGGGAGACGAAGAAGAGCGGAGCGGCGTTCTTCGTCAAGTTGAGCGTTCTCGATAGTCGCACATTGACGTAGTCGTGGAATATCAGTATCGATTTCTTTGATGTCGGAGGAAGAGTCGTTGTCGATGGCGTTCGTCACGGAAAACCGTCGCGGAAGAGATGATGCGGAAGAAGAACGTCACGTCGCGGATATGGCGTCGAGGAAGAACCGTGTTCTTCGGCGAAGAAGTTCTTCGTTGAAGAACGGCATTCTTCGTGTTCTTCGTCGAGGTTGAAGAAGATGAAGAAACAAGAAGAACCTTCCCAACTCGATCAACGAGACAAAAACTATAAAATAAGACTCTATATTATTTTATTAACACAACAACACACTAGAATTTCAAGAGTTTGAAATTCAAAACACACACACAACTCAACTTATTTAAGTCTAAAGTTATAACTTAAGATATCATAACTTATGAGGGAGTTGAGGGGTTTTAGAGGTTATGAAGAGGTGGGGTTCGTGTGGGCCCCACCACCCTCATAACCTCCCAAGGGAGGTTGGGTGGTTACCCAACTTCCAACAAGAGATAACACTTAGAGTAAAATAATAAAAATTGTAGTGTAATTACAAAGTAAAAATCCACAATTTTTATTATCAACACTCGTAGGAACGCAACTCCAGAACAGGAGTTCCTAAGCATTTACCGGCGCTACGGTTCCATCGGTGCCCTCGGAATTCGATTCCAGGCACCGGTTCAATAGTTAGAAAAATCCCGCTCATTCGTTCACTGAACGTACCCGAGCCAAACTTCGGAAATTGATTCCGGGCACACCGGGCCTTGGAATCAGGTGCCGTCTGAATCCGCGGTCTTGTCAAATTCCAAAGAAAATTAAGAAAAAAATTTCCCTTGAATTTTACGGGTCTTTACAGTTGCGTCCAAACAACTTCCATGAAAATATAAATATTTAACAAATTATCAAACCAAGCGAACATCATTTTTAGAACACATTTTACAAATATATGGTATTTAGAAGAAATATCCTTCATCTCAAAGACCCTTTTCAATTTTTTCGTCAAAAACCCACTTGAACCGACCAAAATAAAATCAAAGCGAAATGAAACATGCACCAAAACAAAAAAACAGAATCAAGAACTAGTAGTTATGCTTAACCTGATGACATGGTAGTGAACTACGCCCCAAGAAAGCGTCAATGACTAGGAGGAGCTCAACCATGAACTCAGACTCTACATAGGTCACTACTCCATGTGAGGTCACGACATGACACTGACCCACTTCCATTGTCATTCCTCAATCCCAAAAGAAATGTAGAAGACTCAAAACCCGGACTACCCCCAGCTACTCGGGGTTCAGAACAAGAAAGGGTCCATGATGTTCTTCTCGTACCTCCCTCTCGAGTCCCGACAATCCTAATCTCTATCTACCGGAAAACCCAAATAACAAGGGCCTCCTATAATACCATTTTGTCACGAACCAACCCGGGTTGACCCTGAATCGGTCACCTGAGCCGGTCTGCGGCATGGCCCAAAGGGAATTCCTGATCCCCACAGGCTAGCAACCAGTGTTGTGCATCAATGTAGACATAAGGGAATGATTTGAGCCAAAGAGATAAAACCCGGACCAGATAATTAAATAAAATAGATAGAGCACCCAGAAAAATGAAAACATAATGTTAAATAAACTAAGAACTGATCTAGATACAAAGTACCACTAAAAACAAAAAAAAACTGGAAATAAGAACCCGATACAAATATCTTCGTGTGACCCATTGGTCACCTCCAACCACAAGCCCAAAACTACCCCCACATGAGCAACCACTAATAGAAAGCCTGAACAACAACTGAATATGCAACTGAAATGGTAATGGATAGATGTTAGCAAAAAAATTATTAGTAGGGATGCCAAAAGTAAACCACTGAATCCAAGTGTTTCCTTACCCAATGTTTTCCGATGACAGAAGATTGGAAATAAAATTATAAAAAATAAGGTTTTCTCATTTAAACGAAATAACACATCCTTCCCGCTATGAGAACCAAGCCTCACCATATATTATTTCAAAAACATTTTACCACATTATAAATATAATCAAACATATAATATCTGAGTTGTGAAAACAGGAGACATGTAAACAATACAAACTGAAAATAAACTAGTATAACAGAAAAATAAACAAGCAATACGAGATTAAAATAAACCAGTGTAACAAAAAATAAGCAATCAATAAAAGATGTAACCATGGGATATTTTGAACATACTTAAAAAACCCCTGGACACACTCTGTTCAGAACCACCAATCGGCGTATGGTGAAGCCCCATAGTCTATAACCCACTGATCACCCTCACAACAAAATTAGCGGCAAATACCACCTGGCCTATCTATCTACCAGGGGAACCAACCCATCTAATCTGGTCTGGTGAGCACCCGTCACCCGATAATCTATAAGACGCCCAGGGACCCATGGTAGTTATAATAATATTGTGTAGATAGGAAGGCCCTCGCACGCGTGACACATCACACCACACTTTCCCCCCTCATACCTAGACACTTCCTATACATTCACCCAAAAAAGGATACACTAGATAGGATCACCTCATATACTTGTTCAATCATTCACATTAAACATAGTTCCAAATAGTCCATCACATCATGTTCTTATCGAAACCATTTTCTAAAAAAACCATTTAAGTTTTCCAACCGGGTACACACATTTATTCAAAATATCTTGCAAACACCACTCTAACATTTACAAATCTAAATGGGGTCCCAAGTTCTAAACACACATGCAAACACTTCACAATTAAGAAACATGATTTTACCCTTTTCAGACTCACACCAAAACATGTTTCAACCCAAATGACCAAACTTTAAGAACACATTATAAACAATTATTTGAAAAACACTTAAAGAAATTCTTTACAAAACCACATTTAAAAAACTCTTTATAAACCACTCAAGGGGGGAATATTTATTTGAAAACTAAAATATATTTATAGAACTAAACTTCAAAGAAAACACCAATTAGATTAAAACCCTAACTGGCCACCTACTTTATTTATAGAACAAAAAACAATCCAAAATAACATTAAAACTTTTCCAACAAATTTTTACACGTTTAGCATGCTATACCAAAATCAAACAATACACACATGAAATCCACTTTTGAAATCAAACACACACAATAAAATTTTTTAAAGACTATCCCAAAAAATCACCACTTACCCAAATTAAAGGAAAGATAAATAAAACATTGAATTCATTAATCCTTTACCAAAGTGTTTTAACACAATAACTAATTCATAACACAACCAAGACATGTTCATTAATATAAAATGTGGTTGCAACATAATCACAGTGATACATTTCATAAAGGATCAATTCCTTCTTATCTAAACATAATCAATTCAAACAAGCATTCTAGGTATCATAAAACATTGCAATTTACACTAAAACTCATTTAAAACCTATTTTTAACAAATGAAATAAATTCCAAATTGCTATTACAATTTAATTAAGGGTGTTATAGAGCTGTGGAACTATTTTATAAATTGATTTAAAATGGAAAGCATCAAAGGAAATACTTTAAGAAAGAATAACATGGAAACACCTACCAATGCCTCATGTGATTAGGATAAATCATCAATGGGAGGAATAACGACTCCCTGTGGAAAAACGCCTATCCTAAATCCAAAGGAATCCCGAGATACAAATTAATCTTAATTTTTAGAGTTCACCCAACAATAAAACCCACATGATACTCTAGAAATTAAGTGAGGATGGGAGAATATGGAGAAGATAACTCATCGAATGGAACTGCCAGAGGGAGGAGGAGAAGCAGCCGAAAGAAGCATCGGATGAGAGATGGTGTGAGTGAGGGCGGGTACGGGGAAGATAGGTGGGTTCATGAGGGATAAAGAAAGAGAGGAAATAATGGGGAGAGCTGGTGTGGGTAAGGGGATAATGGGGAGAGCGGGCGTGAGTGTGAAGGGGAAACTGGGGAAATGTGGGAGATTAAAAAAATAAAAAAAGAAATGAATTAATGAGGATAAAGTGGTGTGTGATGTGTAATATAAGGAGGGGTGGGATTGGAGAGGGGTGAGTGGAGAGAGGAATAAAAAAGAAGAGAAATAAATGGGGAAAGAGGGGATGAGTGGAGAGAGGGAGCGCATGAGATAAAAAAAATAAGGTTAAGGCGTGATGGATGAAAAAAGATAGGGGGGAGTGATTGGAGAGATGGATAAAAAAGGATGGGAATAAATGAGGAGAGAGGGGGTGAGGCATCAGAGATAAGGGAGGATGGGTGATTGGAGAGAGGTATAAAAAAGGAATGAATTAAATTCGAGAGAGGTGGGGTTCTTTGGTGATAAAAAAGAGGGCCGGTGAAAGAGATAAAAAAGGGGGAAATAAATGGGGTGATATGGGTGAGGTGAGGGTGAAAAAAAGTAGGATTGACAAACTTTTAAAAAAATTAATAACAATATATAGTATATAATAATAATAATAATATGTTAATAAAAATAATGATAATGATATTAATAATAATTTAAATAATAATAATAATAATGTAATAATAAATTTATTCATTTTCTTTTAAATAATAACAAAATTAATAACAACCGAATAATTTTTGTATTTATAACCATTACAATGAACAATAATGTTATTATTATTGTATATTAAATATTTAATTTATTTCATTCTCATAATTTTTTATTATTTAAAGTGGTGCGTAACCACAGGGACATCCGGGTCGACCACACAGTTACCTCCAACTGTGTGGCACCCGAGCACTGACCTGAAACTCACCAAAAATATCAAATATCAAAAACAAATTATGCACTCAACCCCCACCTTTACAAGACTAAGTAAAGCCATGAAATAATAAAATAAAATAATTTAAAAGATCAGGGTGTTACATATTTCATAGTATATTAGGTTCTATAGTTCATTGTTCATATAGGTACATAGATTGTGGATTGTTCTCGTTTAGTTGTATTTGTTTTTGGGTACTGTTATGGGATTCGTTTGGTTGTTTGAATGACTCTTGGAAAGGTGTTGTGTTGATTCACATTATTGACCTCCATCATTTAGTTTTTTTATGGTTATTTCTCATTGGGTGTGTTAAAATTACTCTAAGGGAATATTGTTCCAAAAATTTTCTTGAATCCTTAGGAATTTATTTCCAGCCATTGTTGTCCTAGGAGAATATCCTAAGGTGAATTAAAATTTCAACATCCTCTCAAACCAATGGGAAGGTATGGTATGTCACACTTGGAATCCATAATCCTACTCGGCTCCCCTAGGCATGTCAGCATAAGTCACAAACCAAACATTGACTAGGTACCCTTCCTCTCGACATCGTTAGAACATGACATTAAACTATATTCATGTTCCCTTATTATATGACCATAAATGGTACAATGTGTCATGTTGAGTGTCACATAACTATGTGGGTTCTAATTCAATTAACAAGGATACATAGGAAGCCTATTTATGTTTTTTATCCCAACATTAAATCAACTTTTTCCTCCCATGATGATGATATATTCGAGATTGATTGTTTTCTACATGGATTGTAGAATGTCCTGAATATCCCCCTCCATGTGGCAACAAAACCAGCATCATCACAATATCGACTAAATAATATTAAGTATAATTTATGTGGTCCCAAATGATTGAGACCCTCATATATATACAGAGACCTCCATTAATGAAGAACCTTGAAAACATAGAGTGATTCTAATTTTAGTGCATATTATTGATTGATTCCCAATTCAACCGAAGTAAATTTCATACAGAAAACTAATAAATGATTCATGAACATATCTTAAATCTATAAAGAGAGTACCTGACTTGGAAATAAATACCCTAAAAAGTCTGTGATGTTCCCAAAATCTAGTCATCTGAACCAATGTGACTTTTTAAGCATCATGGGTCAAAATCCATCGTGATTGTCTGCCTTTGGATGTAATTGGATTTCAGATAGAGAACCATTGGGTGTTTTCTCCTGAGGCAAAAAATTATGAATTTTACAGAAAACTATATAATACCAAAAAAATGAGATTATAATCTATCAATATAACCATTTACTTTTTTAGAAAGGAAAAAAATTGATGAACCCAAAATGAATCAAGAAATAAGATTATATCGTGACCCATCTATCAGCCCCCATTCACTTTAAAAAAGTTGTCCAAATAAGGTAATCAGTCATGCATGTTCTCGTCCAAAAGTAATCCTCCATAATAAGGTTCTAGTTCATATGTCTTTCATATATAATTTCACTTCTTTTCATATTTCAATTTAATTCAACGTAATCCTTCATTTTTTCACCAACAAATGTCCCAACTGCGACGTAGACCCAACGCTAATCTATTTGATGGATTCCAGTGCCATCCTAGAAACATCAATGTTATGTATCATATGAACTGGTTTAAGAGTACCATCACCATGTTAACATATCAACTGTTAAAGATGTCTAACAGTCCATCCAAAACAGAAATCACCCCCACTCATCTTGTTAGTGATTAATAGTGGTCATTTTGTAGACGACAACAATCACCATCTTCAACCAATTTAGGAGATTATACCAAGAAATCAATAGACACCCCTCCCTTTTTTATTGAGGTGTATCAAGAGGACCCATATGGATTCATCCTGAATACACATAACTTCATTCAAATGGATCCTTTTAATGATCGATACTGCCAATGTAATGCGGTAGTGAACCCTGAAAGTGATGACTGGGTCACCTTTTGACTATCCGGTTGTGGTTCGTCAAACATTTTCACAAAAAGTCCCCCCCTGGGATGAAAATCGACCAATAGGGAGAGTTTTAATATGTATTACCAATCTGTAGAATCCCAAAACAAAAATTTGGGGCAAATATAAAGCAATTACCTACACCCATCTACCTTTATCTCGTTGGTCAAAAGACTCGTCGGGCAGCACCCAACCAATCCACCTATTCATATCTAGTTGAGTATCACAAGCAGAAAAATACACATGCATGCACCCATTAAGTCAACCCTCATAGTCATATGATCATTCAAATATGCTTTCCAACATATTTTTGTGGAATCATGTAAGAAGGAAAATATATATGCCTACACCTATCAAGCGTTCCAACAACCTTGTTTGGAAGCATCTAGAGAAGTCAGTCGGAAAACCTTGATGACATGAAGGGGGGAAAATAGCCATATACCCACACACACCAGTACTGTTAGTATCCATTTTCTTGAAAGGTAGGACAATAACATGCACATAAAAATACTACAGACACAGAATGGATTTATATTCCCATTCCAGCAACTAAAGTCACTAAGAACATTGTGGAAATGGTGAAATGGATGACAAAAATCACGACCCATATCTTTGAAACATGCCAATATATTATAATGGTGATGACATTATTAAATGTTTTATGAACACATTATTCTATCCTCATTCAATGAGTGACTCATAAGAATGCCCCCTGGAGCAGATAAGTAACTCTTCTATCATCTAGGAGGGTTATGAAAAAAATTCCCCCATGTCATATGGACAACCGAATGGATAATATACCCACACTCCAACTTGTGGTAATAATCCTATCATGATGGACACTTCAATGTGTTAACATATAGCTAACATTGATAACCACTTTACCTAGAATGTGGCTACTAATGCTTGTGAAAATGGATCCAACAATAATTATTATCAAGAAAGGTTGTAGGATTAACATCCAATCTATGATCTAGCTTCACTTAATACTCTATTTAATGAATCCCTTAGACATTTATCTATTAAAACTAATGATCATACCCTCATATTACAAAATTAGTTGAACAATAGTAGTAATTATGAATTTCCTTATTGGAATATTCCACATAAATGCTTTGTTCATGAAAATCTAGTCGATCTTGAGATCTAATATCTTTGTGAGAGTCATGTAAACCCTTCATGTGGCTTGAAGTCCAAGGAGAACGAGGGACTACCGCTTTCTATAAACCACCTAGATAGTCCTCCTCATGATGGAATTATCTATGGAGGTCCTATCCACATTATTATTTTTCAATGTCACTAAAATTCATTAATGGAATGTGTAGTGATTAGAATTCCCTCTTATCATGAGGCGCTTGAAATATGAAGGGAATTCCTGGTTGATGCCTTATCATTGGAAGATAAAATTCTTACTCAACTAGATTATAACTGAAGGTGAATGATAATCTCTGAACCACCATTGGGTATTTTTCCATCCCACATACTAGAGAAAATACCTACCAATCCAATTTATTATGGTAATTAAATTAGGAAGTGTCCACTCTAATCAGACAAGGTCAAGGAACCTCTAATGAAATTTGAATATGATATGTTAAACATGGGGAAAAAAAGATCAATGTGAAATTCTATCCATGTTTATGCCTTTGACTACCCCTAAATATAATATTCAAAAGATGTTGGGAGATAATAGTATTCATGCATCTGCCTCGCCATATTGAAAAATGTTCATTACATCAATGAAAAGGTATTACCCTATAATGAGTATCAATTTCATGTCAAGGTAGTAGAATGGTTATAGTTCCAAATTGACATGGAATCATTCCAATTTTACTAACTTCGAATGTATGGGAAATAGAAAACATACCTTGAACAAGCATGTATCGATTCATTAATGAGGTTGTGATTCCTGATCATATATACCCCATCTAGTATTCATCTCTAAGGATAGTGTGTACATGGATAATTTCATTTCACAACACTCTCTAGCCAAAAAATCCTTCCAAATTTGGTTTCATGAAATTTTATTAACCCAGGAAGACTACAACAAAAGGATTTTGTTCATGACCAATGATATTATCAAACAAAAAACATTGCTCAATAGAATTTCACCAAATCCACGTCCGAAGAGATATACCTATTGAGATAATCTTCCATCAGGCATCTAAGAACATCAAGTAGGCCTCCCATTTAGAGGATGTCTACTATTATATTTCTCAAAGGTATTAAATAGAACAATAGTATTTTGTGATGATAAATTTAAGTGTGTTCTGGATAATACACCCAGCACACATTCAGCCAAAACTCTATAAAGTCAAAAGATCATAAATGGTAATATTATTCATACTAGTTTAGGAATGCCCCAGCCCACCAGGATGGATCTTTTTTAAACAATCCTTCAGAACCCAAAAAAAGATCCCAAATTGTTAAGATAGAAGAACATGAAAAGACCAAACCCCAATGACTTTGGGATTTTCACCTCAATAATCATTTCCATAATAGAAATCATTTTTAGCCCGATTTGGGTTGAATCCATTGAATGAATCATCTCATTTCATTATATCTCATGATTTAGTATCTTCACATGATACACATATGATTGGACTATTGTGAGATTCCCTTCAGGTTACTTTCCATAAAAAAATTCACCAGGAATCAAAAAATAAGAGGAAAAGGTCCCATATAGGACACAGAAGAATATGATCTCACATAGATACGGGTGGGATGACTATAATACATTCTATATTGGTACATGTACTCAATGCTGTCACTAAAAATCCTCCGGAGCATGAGATCATTTTAGAGGAGTCGAGATAAGAAGTTTGTGTTCGTGATACATTCCATAATGAAATAAATGAAAGAGGTGTGTGTACTAGAAACTATAGTCTTGCTCGAAATATGGGTGTTCTCTCAAAAATACACATCTACCTCATTAAAGGGAACCTAATAAGGAAAAAGTATAGAGTCAGACAACATATCACCTTCCCCTTAGAGAGGGTCCGTCTATTTCACAACATGAATTATTTTTTTAGTTATAGGAGGATATGAATGATTTATGAGTACTTAGTGATGAGTTACTACGAGATATCATTCTGGATAGATAATATCCACACAAAAATCATTAACATCCACTATCAGGTGGTACACTCCCAAAAATGGGGTTTTATAACAACCAAGATATATATTTAATATTTTATATTGCAAAGCCAACCAGAAAAGGGTCAGGGCCATCCTTATAGGCATATCCCTATGGGTTACCCACAATAGATTCCAGTACTACCACCACAAGTGTTTTTACAAGTCATTGCACCCATTCAGGCTCTAGAAATCTCATCTATTTAGGTCATAGTTTATCCATATACTTCCCAAATGCTTATGAATACTATTTATTCATTAACGATTTAATTGGGATCTATGGAAGAATGGTGTGAACAGGTACAATATAAATAAAGGCTTACCTTGGGTGGGTAGATCTTAATCATCTCCTTCTAAATTTGGAAAATACAACATTTACATTTTAAAATGGATCAAGAAATCCAAGATAAATATTTAATGCATTTATTTTCTCATTTAGATCCCATGATGGGCACCACTAAACAATAGGAGGCATCAAAACTAATATTCATTGTGGAATCACTATAGGGGCATGGCATTTTATAGTAAACGAGCTTTTTGTCTTAGTCAATCACTGGATAGGATAATCTCTATCAAAATATTATATTCTAGTTCATCTCTACACTAAAGAAGATGAAATAATGTGATAAAAAGAATTGAAAAAAATTATATTTAAAGTTTCATAGATATCATTTCCTAGTGGAATGTTTTCAAATACATTTTGAATGTACCTCTCCCTCAAAAAGATGTGTTGCCTATCTGCATAGAAGATCTCTATGATGAGTTCTGCAGACCATTGATCCCTATAAAATACACAAATGGGTTTTAGTACCTTGATTCAATTTATCAATAGGTGGTGAATAATATCATAAAACTAATGATATGTCTTGAGTAAATCCATTAGCTTCAAAAAGAAGAGAAGGAAAAGTAGAGTCTACTATAGTGATGCATAATATGGCCCCTATATGTAACACCTCATTGTTTTATGAGATATATTCTCTTTAATTACACTGAATTCTCCTATTTTACCATACGCCATGATTATCTTTCTCTATACACAACAACCTATTAGCTTGTTTTATATGAAACACTGTACTTTTCTTATAATACACCTAATATCAAGGTCTTTTGGATGAATTCATTTCACGAAACAACGAGTATATACATTGTTCAATAAAATAAAAAAAATGTTTGGATTATGGTATAGAAAACAACAAATTAATCTTTCGCCAAGCACAACACTAACCTGGCATGCATTACACGCAAGAGATACCTTCATTGATATGTTTCATTGTACACAATGCTGAGTTTCACTAAACAATGATATATTATTAAAATATTATACAAACATGCCATTATAAATTGTATTAAACCAATTTTTAATTTTATAACATTAACATTCATTTTATGTATTTTTAAGAACATGATATGAGATCAAATTCAATTTTTCTGATTAAATAAGTATGTTTTCAAAAAAAAATTTGCCCACCATTTGATGGTGCAACATTATTAATTATAGTTTTTAGCACTTTTATATATTTTATTTTGAAAAATATATTTTTTGGAATTGGGACATCTAAATTTATCTTGGTTGAAATTTTTTGTATTTTTATGATGAAATTTATATTTTGATGAATATAAATAAATACTGCATTTTAATTAAAAAAAAACTTTCATCTAATTTATTTACATAGTTAAATTATATTTTTAGTTTTTTTTAAGTGTAAATGATTTTTTTTTAATAATTTTGTCTAATTTTTGTCATTAGAAGTTATTTTACATTTAAATTGGTCATAAACACATGCCAATCTTTTGAAACATTTTTACTTCTTAAAACCTCACTTTCTAATTTTGACTACGGAAAATAATTTTAAATTTATTAATAAAACATTCGTGATTTAAATTTGAAAAAATGGAGTCCATATTTTTAATCAGTGGGTCCAAATTATGTTAATATGTTACTTTTATTTTTTTGATATTATAAATAGTAAGTGCAAATTTTTGTATTTACAACAAGTAAAGATAAATCGTGTAAATTATGGTAAAAAACAATATGATAATGAAAATAAACATACCCTAACACCAGAAAAAAATTTAATTTTTTCTATTCAACTCAACCAATATCACGTAAGGGCAGAAATGATACATTTAATTGACTTTTTATATGAAAGTGAGGTAATTATAAATAAAACAAAAGAAAGTGAAAATGTGTCATCATTTTATATCTTATAAGTATAATAATTTTAAAATAGTGGTAAAAGTCATAATATTCAAAAATAAATAGTACCCAATAATCTAAGAAAATTATCTACATCATGTGAATTTATTTATAGTTTTTAGAGATGAAATAATTCCTATTAAAGATAACAAAATAGTGTTGTATATAATATTTTATTACTTGAAATATCAAATAAATGGTTTTAAAAATATTCAAACAATTACCATATAAGATAATTAATGTAATACATGAATTTTAAACGTTAATTGGACATGTTAGTATTGTATTCAATATTTTGGTTCCAATTAACCTTATGTGTTGATATTATTTAATGTCAAATAAATGAATACTTCCAAAACTGACACTATAGATATTTTATAAAAATAAAATATTATTAAATTATTTAAAAATCACAAAGATATTTAAAATTTTAAAATATAAAATTATATGGTCATAAATGTTATAATTCTTCAAGTTAATGTCAATTTACCATAAATTTGTTAATATTTATAACCATTTAATATTTAGAATATTATTAGCATAAAAAAAATTAAATACATTAAATAAGGATAAATAAAAATGAAAAGGTTTATAATATAATTGAAACTTGTTTAACATTTATTGGTTGATATTATTTCACAAAATTAGAATCATAACTTCTAAATTAATTATTTTTGTATCATTATATAGAAAAATGAAATTTTAATAAATTAATATTTCAATATTTTCCGAAGGATCGGCACCCCTCTGTTATAAAAGGGAACCTCTCTTTATATTTTAATAAAACCTAAAAGCCATTTTTCTAGACCAAACCCTCACTAAATAAACTCTAAATTTATCATAATTAATCCTAGTATACACCCTTTTGACAGAAATCCATCTTAAGAAGTCCTTTTTTTCACACCAAAAGGAGATACCCAAAAAGGAGGTAATTGTTCTATCACCTCTTCCAAAATTCATTTCTTCTTATAATTACACTTATTAGGTTATTAACTCACTAAATTAATATATCCAGTATATAATAAATACTTAGTTGTTATTTTAATTATGGTACAACTTTATACATCCATTTATCCATCCTACAAATAACAATATCACCATGCATGCGTATGTAAGGCTTACCGTCTCCACATCGTGGTGTAATTTTTCATTAAAAAATACCTAATTTTTGTGGGTTTAATGACGAGTAAAATTTATTTAAATAATTAATATAACATGAAAATTTCTGTTATAATTAATATATAATCCAATTCTGTAACATTTATCCATTCAGTGAATGATATCATCGCTCGTGCGTACGTATGGTCAACCATCTCTACGACGCGATGAGAATTAATCTCCATATCAACAATTCGAGAATAATTACAAATTATATATAATAAATATGAATTAAAAATATGAAATAATTTTTATTTTGTATTTATATATATATATAAATGTCATTTACTTGACTCCATTCAATTCAATAAGGAAACTGAAACGTCATTCATCCATACCTACGACTTACCATCTACATGAATAGTGAATTCCATTTCAATTATATGTATATTATATATATTTATATACTGAATATTTATAATATTTAAATCATTTTTAACATTAAATAAGTAATTAAATCATGATCTAGTTAATAAGATCAACAATAACAATTCAAAACATGTATAATAAATATAATTATTATTACCCAAAATGTTACTTTAATATTGAAATCATAAATAAATAGGTAATATAATTTCATAACTGAATCCTATATCATATCATAAATATTATTATGGGGTTTATAAAAGTTAATAATTTTTTTAATCCCTCTATACAAGAGTTTTAGACACATACGTAAGAAGTCAGACATAACGTAAGGGTTTATTTTGTGTTACATTTATTTCAGTGGGACAAATGCCATACAGAACACCTATTTATTTTGTGTGGTGATTATTCATCCCATGAATGTTTTATTATTATTATTAATTATATTATATTTACATATTAATATAATTTTATTTATTTTATGAGGAATATGATTCCACTTATTATAATTGTTAAGGGATAATTTTTGAAATCTGATTTTTCTCTGATATTGTATATACGTATGTATTTACTGGGGTATATTCATCATCCAAATCCCTGATTCATAATTATGTAATATTATTTCTATTCCTATAGAAAAATTTTACATAAATTTTACACTTTTTTGATTTTTTATTAAAGGGTATGAAATTAACATTTTGTTGTTATTCGATTTGAGGTACTTTTTTACTTTTCTAGAAAAAGTATGAGAAGAATGTTTTTTTAACTTATACTGCATAAAATTTTTTATTGTTTCATGAAACCTCATTTACATGAATCTTACTCTACAATATTTCACGACTAATTTCAATTAAATTATTTTATTTTAAAAATGTGTTTCATTTTGTGAAATGAATATTTTTTTTGAAATAAATGATATTTTCCTTGGGAATTGTGTTCAAGTGTTTTTTCAAAATTATTTTCCATAAAATATAACATAGTTTTATGTTTATATACCTATTATTTAATTGATTTTATTATGTTTATGATGGAAATTTTTTTATTTAATCTATTTATTTTATATGGATTGTGATGGGATGATGTTTAAGAACCCAATTTTATTTCAATGGTGTTTCTATGATGAATGATTTAGGTTTCAGTGTGACATATAAGAATTATTTCATTATTAGATTGGTGGGACCTATATCTCCCCTCAATACATTTGGTTATTATTTATATCACATTAGATAGAAATTACTAGAGTATAATGTGAATCCAATTTAGTAATATAAGGCTGGAACGATAAGTAAATCTAGTTTAGTAATACATGGCAGGAACTTCAAGTAAACCTGGTTCGGTATAAGAATTTCTCCACTATGATGGTCTTGGATGTAATTCCTTAGAAACTATGTTAATCATATCATGTGATTAGTTTTTTCCAAAATTCAATGTTTTATGCCAAGGCTATTTTATCATGGATAATGTTCCATTACGATATGTGCCTTACGTACTACGAATAGTTATTTCAAAACTCATGATTTTGATATTGAATAGTTATGTTCATGATTTTAAATTATTATGATTATTTTATGTATGATGTTTTCCATTCTTATCCTTACTGATCATTTGATCTCACCCTTTTTATTTTTTCTTTTCCACATGATATAATGAATCGTTTTAGGTCAGAAAACAACAGGAGAAGATATTTATGGGAGATATTGAATATGTTTCAACATGTTATACGATTATGATCCATGTTTCAAAAGTCTGTAAAATAATATAATCTTTGGGTGTATATTTTTTTAATGTATTATGAATTTTGAAAAAAAATATAATTTCCGTGTATGTGACGCTTGGGTCATTACAGTTTTTATCAGAGTAATGGTTTAGTTAAAAATTGGAAACAAGGATGAAAAAACATTAGTGAGATCCCTATAAATATTTATATGTTATGTCTAGGTATATCTATAAGGTTAAGTCTAAAAATAGGTTAATGTCCTAGAATTATAGTAACAATCATTAATAACCTAGTATTAAACCTGATATGTTAGAGATTGAAAGTACTCCCACTTGATAATATTTTTTTCCTAGTATGATTTTCGCCTCTCACACTATTCTTTTTAGGTTTCTAAAAATGGCAGGAAATAGGAGGATTCAATTTAATTAAGAATACGATTGACAATGGAATGATATTTATCATGATAATACATATAAAATGGGATTTGGAATGAAAAACAATGTTATTATTCCATATCCAAATATCATAATATGATCACTAATCTCAACTTTAGTGATTTTCCTAACCCAACTAATAATATAAAGATGGAGTTTAATGGTGATCATATAATAAATAAATTTTAAATTTAATCATGTAAATCATGTTGGAAGAGGAAAGAAAGAGAATGATAAAAAATATTTAGATGAAGATATGGGTGTGAAAATGAAGGGAAAAAATTTAGTAATTGCAATGGAAAAGGACTAGTTAACAAAATTAACAAATATAACTGTATTTGAAAGATATCAAAGTTGGTTAAATGTTATAAATGTGGAATGTAGGTGTATTATGAAAATCGATAACCTAAGGGAGAATCTCATGAAAGAATCTACATGGTTTTTTTGGTAGTATTTATGTTTCTGATGTTGAGGAGAATACAAATGATATATGAGATGAAATCTATGTTATGGAAAAAAATGAAGAATCAATGTCAATGGATTATGAATATATTGGAATGACTATATGATTATCATGAATAATGATGTATAAGTAATTATATGGTACTGTGGAATAATTAAACATCTAATATTTGTTACACAATTTTTTTCCTTAAGTATTTTAATGTATATGTTGAATGGTACTCTTAACCCTGAAATGTTATTTGGATATTTATTGAAAACACATGATATGTGAATAATGATGGGATAATGAGATAATGGATTTTTTATAGTATAAATGACATGTGGATAGATATATGGACAAAGTGATATCATGGTTTGAGTATATAGAATATTTGATATTTTTGGTGTGTAGAAATACAAAATTTCAATAGAATTCATGTTTTAACTAAGAGAATATATGATTATTGTATTCACATGTTTAGAATATTACAACCCAGAAATACCTTATGAGGTAGGGTAGATAAATTTTAATTTGATTTAGTTTGCCTCTCTCTAAAGTTTAATATTTTCATTTTCTGGAACGATTTTAATGTTATCCATTTATGGATGGTATATGATATATTCTGGTTAAATATTATTAGATTAACATATTATCTCACAATAGTTTTAATTATACATATTTAATAACCTTTATAACCTTTTTATGAGATATATGGAATGAACTATCATTGTATCACATGATATATTAAGACTTCAAAAATGACATATTCAACATCATTTCATTAAATAATAGATGAAGCGGAAATTTTTAATGGAACAACCAATGGGTATATTGTACTTAAATAAAGTAATTATTTCTCCTCATGATTTTTTTTTTGAAATTTAGGAAAATTACATTGAAACCAGAAAATTTTATCCAAATACCTTCTAATCCTATGAATCGAATGTCCCCTTAAATCATCACAGATTTATGGTTGTCTGGTTGTTAACTTTCTCAAACCTCATTCTCTATCACTATTTATCAGAACATGATGGTTAGTTTTTCTACTATAATAATGTTTCCAATTCCCACATATGTTCTCCAATGAGGAAATCTATTGATATGTTACTTTGGGTAACTGTTATGTTTCTGACATTCTCTTTTAAAATGAAGTTTTAGCAGTCCTTTTTACAAAGTGAGTTTATATGAAAGACACTTTCATGTCATAAACGTTTTAAAACCTTGATGAATTTAGAGGGTAAAATTCGGTTTAAGGGTTGTATAATGTAAAACCACGATATTTTATGAGATATATTCATTTTAATTTATTTATCGTCTTTTTTTGTATGCTACACCAATATTAGTTTCTACTATACACAAGACTGTATTCGTTTATAGTATACACAACACTATACCTAGATTATGTTACCCAAAATATAAAGTTCCTTTGGATGAATTAATTTCACGCAACACTGAGTATATATTTATTAAAATGTATAAAATGAATATGTTTGGATTATGTTATACACCACACCAAAGGATTATTTCACTAAACAGATCACTGACTTGGCATTCATTACACGCAAGAGTTACCTTCCTCGATAGCTTGTGTTGAACATAATATAAAGCTTCAATAAAAGTATTTATACTATTAAAATATTATATAAAATTTATATTATTAATAGTATTGACCCCATTTTGAATTTTAAAACAATAACATCTGTGTTATGTATTTTCTAGAACTTGATATAAGAACAAATTTATTTTTGGGATAATAGATATATTTTTAAAAAATGCATCTTTTCCACCTTTTTATGGTGGACCAATTTTAAATTTAATTTTCAACAAATTTATATAATATATTTGAATATATAAATTTCTTATCTGGAATCAACAAATAAAAATTTAACTTGTTTGAAATTTATGTATTTTTCTGATGAAATTCATATTTAGATGAATTGTGATAAAATACTGTATTTTAATTCCAAACTGCCATTTCTTCTAATTTATTTATATAGTTATATTATATTTTAATTGGTTTTAAATTGTAATTGGATTATGTTTTTGTAATTAAATTAAATTTTGATCATTGTATGTAATTTTTTATTTAAACTGGATATAAACACATGTCAATCTATTGATATGTTTTTAGTTCTCAAAAAACTGCTTTTCGATTTTGACAACGAGAATAAATTTTACAGCCATTACTACAAAATTTGTGATTTGAATTTTTAATCATGGATTTTATATTTGGAATGATAGGGGCCAAATTATGTTAATATGTTAATTTTCGTTTTTAGATATTATGAATAGTGAATATGATAAAATTTCATACCACAGTTAATGATATATTAGATAAATTAATGTAACAAACAATATGATAAATAGAATAAATGTATCATCACACCTTAAAAAATTATATTGGATGAATTGATGTTTTCCAATATCACCTAAGGGTCATAATTTATTCATTTAAGGATTTTTTTCTATGATTGTGATATAATTATAATTAAATCAAAATAAAGTAACAACATTTCATTATCTTGTATATTATAAGTATGATAATTTTCATATAATAATAAACTTCATAAACCATAAAATGAGCAATATTATAAATAAATATAATGAAATTATATAAATAATTTGAATTTATTTAGTATTTTTTGAGGTCAAATAATTACCATTAATGTTGAAATAATAGTGATATTGAAATTATTTTATTGATAGAAATATTAAATAGATGGTTTTAAAAATATTAAAATAAATAAAATATCAACTAATTAATGAGATACATGAATTTTCAAGGTGAATAATACATTTAAAGAGTTTATTAATTATTTTGGATAATATTTATCTTCTGTGTGGATTTTATTTAATGTCAAAAAAATAAATAGTGACAAAATTGGCAGTATTGATTTTTTATAAAAATAACATATTATCAAATTATTTAAAAATCACACAAATATATAAAAAATAAAAAAAAATTATATCATCTAAAATTAAATAAATTATAAAATATGGGCTATTGATAACATATAAGTAAATATTTATAACAATTTAACTTTTAGAATATTATTACCACAAATAAAATTATATAGATTAATTAAGGATAAATCAAATTTATTGTGTTTAAAATAAAATAAGAACATGTATAAATTTTATTGGTTGTCAGGATTTTGACAAATAATCATATTATCACTAAAATAAAAGAGTTTGGTAGAATTGAAAATAGTGAAAGAATTTATAATAAATTAGTATTTGAAGACTTTCAAAAGGTTCCCCTTCCCTCTCTTAGAAAAGGGAACCCCTCCTTCTATACAAATAACACCTCCAAATCCCTTTTTCTTGGCCAAACCCATCCCAAATATCCTCCCAAATTCCCTTACATCATTCTAGAGTACACCTTTTTTGAAGAAATCATTCTTATTAATTCCTTTTGTGAATAGAAGAAGAAGATATCCAAAAAAGTAGTAATTGTTCAATCAGCTCATTCAAAATTCTTTTCTTCATATACATCATAATATTATGCTATTCCCATAAAAAAGTATAAATAAAGTATTGCTTATAATTTTTTATTTTATTATAGCTATGTGAAAACTTTATAATTCATTTTATCCATCCTATGAATAACAATCTCACCATGTGTGTGTACGTACGCACGACTTGCTATCTCCACATCATGGTGTAATTTTTTATTCAACAATATATAATTTTGATAGGTATAATTATATGTATAACATATATATATAGTGAATATAATATTATAATTGTTCTTTATAATTTTTGAACTATCCCATTCCATACCTTTTGACCATTAAGTAAATGATATCGTTTCTCGTGCGTACCAACGGCCTACCGTCTCCATGTTATCCATTCAAGAAGGATTATAAATTATATATAATAAATAAGAATAAAATATATGAAATAATAATTCTACTAGATTTATGTATCTTTATATATATATAGATATTTCTTTTACTTTTTATCATTCAATTCAATAAGGAAACTGAAACATCGTTCATGTGTACATACGACCTACCGTCTCATTGAACGGTGTATTCCATTTCATTTATCAATCTGTTATATATATATTTTTATAATGAATATTTATGATATATAAATCATTTTTTACCTTATGTAAATAATAAAATCATGATCTAGTAAATAATATCACGAATAACAAGTAATAACATGTACGATAAAGAAAACTATTATTACCCAAAATATTGCTTTAATATTGAATTGATAAATAAATGGGTAATATAAATTCATAAGTTAATCATATATGATATAATAAATATTAACATGGTTCTATTACAAGTTAATACTATGTTTAAACCCACTATACCGGAGTTTCAGACACATATGAAAAAAATCAGAAATAAGGTAAGGGATTATTTTTCTTACATTTATTTATGTGGGACATATGCCTTACACACCACCTATTTATTTTCGGTGGTGTTTATTCAGCCCATGAAATTTTTATAATTTTTTAGTTATGATAGTTACATATGCATATAAACTTCTATATTTTATGAGGCATACGATTCGACTGATTATAATTGTTAAGGGATAATTTTTCAGTCTCATTTTTTTCTGAGATTGTTTATATGTAAGTAATTAATAGGGTATATTTATCATCCACATCAATTATTCCTAATTATATAATAATTTTAATATTATTATACAGTTTTTTATTTTTAATTATACCATTTGGGAAATTTTTATTGAACGGTATGAATGTAGTCTTTTGTCATTATTCGATTTGACATACTGCTTTTAATTTTCCAACAAATATATGAAGAGAATATTTTTTTAAATTATATGGGATGAATGGATTTTTAAATTTTCATGAAACATTATTTACATGAATATTATTCTACGGAATTTCAAAATTATTTTCAACTAAATTATTTTATTTTAAAATTGCGTGTCAATTTTAGAAAAGAAAACGTCTTTGAAAAAGAAAGGATATTTTCCTCTGGAATTTAGATCATGTGTTTAATGAAAATTATTTTACATATAATATTACATATGGTTATGTTTCTGTACCTATTATTACTTTGATTTGAATTTTTTTATGGTGTAATTATTTTTATGAAGTCCATTTATTTTAATCGGATTATGATGGAATTTTGTTTAAGAACCCCATTTTATTTCATGGGTAATACTAGGAAGAATGATTTCTATTTTTGTGTAACGTGTAAAAATTATTTCATTATGAGATGGGTGAGACCTATATCTCCCTCAAATGCATTGGGTAAATATTTATATCTAATGAGATAAACATGTATGGAACATCAAGTGAATCAGGTTCAGTAATACATGGCTGGAACGACAAGTAAATCTGGTTCAGTAATATATGGCTGGAACGACATGTAAACCTTCTGCAATAATGGACATTATCCACTATGATGGTCATGGAAGAAATTTATTTTCCACTATGTAAATAATATTTTTTTTTCAACAATTACATGTTTTATACCAATTACATTATATCACGGTTAATGTTCCCTTATTATCTATACCTTACGTACTACCAATATTTATTTCATAACTCATGATTTTGATATTCAAAAGTTATGTTCCTGTTATTAAATTCTTATGATTATGTCATGTATGATGTATCCCATGATTATCCTTATTGATCATTTGAGCACACCCTTTTTATTATTTCTTTAACATAGGTAATAAATAAATGTTTTAGGAAGGAAAACCAAAAGGAAAGATCATTATGGGAGATATTGAAGATCATTCACCATGATAGAAGATTATGTTCCTTGTTTCAAAATAATGTAAACTAATATAGTCTTTGGGAATATATTTCTATAATGTATTATGTATTCCACAAAAAATAAATGTAATTTCCATGTACGACATGATTGGGTAGTAAGATTATACCTTCTCTTACATCGAAGCCCTCATCATACCATTGGTAACCACCACCTGAGAATCAGTAGTAATGATTCCCTCATTATGATGATCAAAGAGATCAAATGTGGGAATAAATTGAGGAGATGAAAAAGATACATTCTTTTCAAAATGATGATGTCCTCGACTACTTCATATCGTTATTGGAGAACAAAAAATTTCAGTTAACAAAGCCAAAGAATCCTATAAATGTGGCCGATGAGGATCTCCCAAAATATATCACCTTCTATAAAATGATGGGTGACCCCATCTAGGAGTATTTTTATTTCAATTAAATCATAAAAAATATGATGGAATCTTGGAACGTTAAATTACAAAATTAACCATCCTAGGTAGAATATGTTTCCTACACCAATTCATTGGAGGAAGGTCAGTGGAAGGACGTTAAAAGAATGAATTCATTGAAGTTAAATTACTGCATAGTTTGGAAAATATTTAAATGGACTCATAAGATTCATTGAACATAGTTAAAATAGATAAGTTTTCCTCATGTCACTTTCGCTAATGCAAAGACACCATCATCCAAAGCCATGTCCTCTGAAGTCCAACCTTTAAATAAGTGACATGTCTGGAAGTAAAAAAGATAAAAGAGGAGATGATGAGATAATATCAAGTCCAATATTTTCTTGGGATATATTATAAATCATGTTGACCATCTCAAAAGCATTGGAACCACCATTCGAAACAAAATAATAAGAGTTAGTAATCCTTTCATAATCATTATCATAAGGGGAGATGAACATTGATTCTGTTTTTTTATTCCATAGTGAAATCACTACTCAAATTATTAGTATGATTATTAATCCAATTACCAAATAATTGATTGTGAAACTAAAGGACAATGTCATCGAGGTCGGCGATACAGGGGAAGACATGGTCTTGCTAGAAGTTTTTTATTGCAACACCACCCCTAATCGAATGGTATAATTATCTGAATCTCATGGGATATCTCTCTAGAAAGATCAATCATAACAAGGGAACAACCCCATAAATGATGAGATATTCCCTGAAATGATAATCTAGGAACACTATCTAGAGGCTACACCACGACTTCCTTATAGGTGGGCAGACCTTGCTTGCCTAATCCACCATGTGCAGATGCATTTCAGTACCCTTCTTCAATGTATGTCAGATCCTCGTATGAAATGTCAGGCCATGAGATACCTACAAAAGAGATTCTCCACGTGGTGAAGCACTTACCTTTTGGTATAAAAATTATTTTTTTGATGAAACTATCCCAACTACAGGCCATGCTATCAATCATGGATTCAAAGAATATGAAAAAAGATCATCATCAATTACTTATTGAGGCTTTGTCAAAACCTCAATAATTTTATGTATAGTTTTCCTCTGTGGTGGTATAACATATATAGAGCATTCAAGTAGAATTCCATGTGGTCATTTCATTCATGAAGCAAGTCAAATATTATATCATACAAGGACACATAAGTTCCCATAATCTATTTGGTAGGATTAATGACAGTAATATCTGATTAGACTTCATTCACAATGGATTAGGGGTCAATAACATTCCAATGAAAACACATCACAGAATGGGTCTCACTGAATCTGGCTTTTATCCCTACACTCTTATGTTACATGGTTATGAAAATAATGTGAAAGATCCTCTATATGAGATGACATTCAGAACATTGTTCGTAGATCTTGTGTTTGATTCAAATTTCATGGTTTTCTAACATGAAAAAACATTAAATATTTTATTGGGAATAAATTAACTACATCATCACACAGTCATTTTCTTATCATACCAAAAATGTATCTAATGTTGTTTAAATAGTTAGACTGATACATTGAACGATTATGAGTTCCATTTAAAACATATAAAGCTCAGTACATTGATGCATAGTTCAATCATAATGGATGGAAACAGTCCTTGATGAATGATCTTTCGAGAATTATTGGTCTGAATTGCCTGGAAAATATGAAGTATAATCCATTCAAGTATATTAGTGTATATTGCATGATATCCATTGGTAAAACCCTAAGTATTTGAAAATAAATATTAAAATCATGATATATTGTGTCCCTAAAAACAACACATTTTATAATATATCCATTAAACACAACGTTTCCTTTTCTATGTTATGAATTTTGGAAGATGGTCATATTGAGTTGTGATTAGTAAGTCATTTGGAGTATGATAGAAAAATCATAATTTATGGTGAATAGTGAAAAACCTTATGAATAGTAATATTCCCTTTATGAATAGTCAATAATGATATTATTATATTTTCTTATGTTAATAAGATATTGATATCTTAATTATTTTTTAAATTAGATATCAAACTACTTATACTTGTAAAATTTTTATATTTTAAATTAACTATGATTTATTTTAATATTTAATTAATGATATTTAGAAATGTATTTTTGAATAATAGAGTTCATATTTTAATTCTACATGTTCAAAAATGGAAGGGGTAATTTTTTTTTGTATTTTTATGAAATTCATTAAGTTTTGATGAGTATTGAAATATGGTAAAATTATGTATATTAAAATTATTAGTTAAATACACTATTTATGTCATCATGAGTGATTAAAGGCCACTTGGTTCATACTAACATGAACTTATTACTATTAGGGGTAAAATAAAACCACACTATTGGTTCTCTTAAGGGAAATTAATAAACTAATGATTAAACCATTATAAATACCGTCCTCTCAACCACTATAAAACCTCCCATCACTCCCTATTCATTTTACTCCTCTATGTCTTTAATATCCTCAATAACCTTCCCAAATACCCTTCCCTATTCACTTCCCACGTCCAATACACTCTTGGGATTTCCTAAAGACAAAAAAACTTCCTATAAGTATTTTATCATGGAGGTTATTTCAAGACATAAGACACCCTTCTTTTTCATTTAGTTTCATTTCAATTTATCTTCTTTCGATATATTATCCCCATATATTGTGTCCAAATTACCATGATAAATCCATTATAATCTATATACAAGAATTATATAATTTTAATGGAAGAAACATCAACAATATTCTTACCCTATCCCTTCTATTTTGTAAATGAAATCAATGACCATGAGGTTCCAATTTATAATATTCGTTGACGACGACTTTCGTTTTTCAATTTCACATTCATTAATATTCATGAAAGAAATTTAATGGTTTTAACTAACTATAATATATTTATTTTTACCAAATTAATATTCTTAATCATTTATACATTCATATTATTAAATTTTATGACCAAACTAATTCCTAATAATCAAAACACCGCTAAAATAATCTAAGTGAATGTCATTACTATTTCATCTATTGATTCATACGCGTTCCATGTAACCAAATGATATAAATATCCATTAAAACATATTTATGTGCATAAATAATATTTAATTTCAATTATTTATATTTATATATATTCAAAATGAACTCCATTATATAAAAATAAGTGAACCTGTTATGAAAATCTTGAAAACGTACACTCTAGAACAATGGAATTCAATATAATTAATTATCAATAATGATACAAATTACCTTCACATAATAATGATAAATTAAATAAATGTATAATAGGTTTATAAATAAGTTATTAATAATTCTATTTTCATATTTCTAGACCATATGTTCTAGAGAATAACACAATCAAACTTAAGGTAAGAGTTTTCCACTCAAACCACTATTTCCATTTGGGTTACTTTTATAGTCTAATTACATAAATGAAATTCTTTTTTTATTTACTCCTCTTAAATTATGTGTGAGTATTTTAGATATGTTTACCAACCATAATCCTTCATTATTTTAGGGGTAGATACATTTTTTAAAATGAACATTCACTATTATTTTCGAAATAAAATCCCGATTCGAGGGAATTTCTCAAATTCATACGAATTTTAAAGGGAACTCTCTAATTATATTTTTTAAAATTTATCTTTATTAAATAAATATTTTTATTGGGAAAAAATATCTTATATGAATTCTGGTTTTATATAGATACTTTTCCAAGAGAACACTTCTTTTCCAAATAAATGAGCATTTATCTCAAGAATTACTCAATGGTTTTATAAGATTATTTTCATCTATTTCAACACACTTGTTCATTATTATGTATTATTTGGATTATTATATTTTAATATAATCTAAAATATTTAATTGGATGGTTTATGACTAGTTTTATTGAGGATGTTCTATCCTAATATTATAAGTTATGATTATACATTATGATTCATAACCAAATATGGTGTATACCTTCATCTTGAAATGGAGCCTAGTGGATGAAATGTAAAACGCATGAACCCACATAAACCATGTAGGGACTACCCTTCGATACAAGATAATGATGTTGTCTATGGAGATGTGACTAGTGCGAAGAAACTTATAACAATACATGGACACCATAATCAGGTTATGGAAAACAACCTTACCTATATGGAGAATCTGTATCCGCCACGTAGAAGAGCTTTGTTAGGTCTTTTTATATGAAAATACAACTCCATCCTTTGATGGGACTAAAAAACCATTTGTAGATGAGAAGTGGACACATTCCCTAGAAAAGATATTTGATGCTTTGGGATGTAACTAAAGAAAGATATTCATCATGGAAATTTATCATATATAGGGATATACAGATCAGTGCTGGTCATTAATACAAAACACAAAGGAAGATAAATAGATAGAATATATGGAATGGAGGGACTTTAAGGAAATAATCATATAGAAATACATTCTTCATGAATAGAGAGCAGATATGGAAATAATGTTTCAAAATTTGATGCCAATGGAATATGAGAATGTTCCAAAGTCTAAAGCTAACAATAGAAGGTTAGGAAGACATGTTGTGGAATACATATGAAATCAAAGGAGAAAAATCGATTGATTATTTGATGTCTAAAATCCCTTCCTCCAATGGGAACTGGTCTCCCAATGTTTCTTATCATATTATGATATTGTTTCATGTACAATAAAGATAGAAAATGAATTAGTTAAGCCATATGACATTAAGGGAAAGAATGATAAGAATATGGTTTCTGAAAACATTGGAAAATGAAATAAGGAAACATAGAAGAAGGGAAGAGTTGAATTTCTAACCTGTGATTATTGTTGATGGAAACTCCATAGTTCTTGATTAAAGGGAAAAGGAGTATGCTAAAATTGTGTTCAGAAAGGTCATATTTATGATTATTATAGGTGTACGAAAGAATCCATTACTGTTCAATGCTTCAATTATCAGGAGATGGGACACTATGCTAATGATTTTCCAAAGCGCCGAGGAAACATACAACAAAAAGGCCAAGGTAGAGGAGAAAATATTATGCAATCATAACCACTGATATAGATGTCTCTAATGATGTGGTGGAAGGTACATTAATTTTTTCATTAAAGTTATCCAATGTTATATTTGATTTTGGATCATCGTATTCAGTTATATCTTCCTAGTTTTCTAAGAAATTATGATATTCCCAATTTGATTTATTAAAGGATTTCTTAGTCAAAACATCTAAGGGTAGGATCATTTTAACAAAGATGTGTCAGCCAGTCCCCATTATTGTAACACCCCAAGATTTTATGAAAAATATTCTTTTAATTTCATTGATTTATTGTGTTGTACGCAGCACCAAGATTAGCTTGCGCTATATGCAACACCGTATTAGCTTGCAATATACACAACACTATTCTTGGATCATGTTACACAAGATTTTGATAGAAGTTATTCTACGCAACATTAATTGTATATATATATATATTCAATTTATAAATGAAATATGGTTGGATTCTGTTATACGAAACAATCAAGGAGTCTTTCACAACAAACAAACCTGACTTAGCTTGCGTTACACGCAATCACGACCTTCCTCGATAGCATGTATTGTACGCAATACCGGGTTTCACTAAAAATGATTTATTGTTATAATATTATTATGGATTAGACTTTATGAATAGTATTAACTAAAATTTAAATTTTATAACATTATTATTCATCTTACATATTTTATAGAACATGGTATGAGAACAATATAATTTTTTTGGGTAAAATAAGTATTTTTGAAAAAATGCAGTTTTGCCGCCTTTTGATCACACACCCACTTTAAATCTATTTTTTGACATTTTTATAAGTACAATTTTACTAAATAAAATTTATCCTTGGAATCAGGATATAAAAATTTAATTTGGATAATTTTTCCGTATTATTCTGATAAATTTCATATTTTGATGAATAGTAAAAACACGCTATTTTTTAATTAAAAACAACTTTATTCATCGAAATAATTTATTTTTCTAGATTATCTTTTAATTGATTTTAAAGTGTAATTAGAATATATTTTTACAATTTAATCCAATTTTGG
Organism: Viscum album; assembly: GCA_963277665.1. NCBI lineage: Eukaryota > Viridiplantae > Streptophyta > Magnoliopsida > Santalales > Viscaceae > Viscum > Viscum album. The sequence goes on from OY728134.1 coordinate 287,918,958, forward strand.
TCATAGGAATTAATTTCACTTTGAAATTGGACATAAACAAGTGATGGTCTTTTGATAGTTATCGTTTCTAAAAAAACGCTATTTGTTTTGATAACGGGAAATAGATATAAAATTAATTAATGCCACTTATATGTATTGAATTTGGAAAAATAGACATCATTTGTGAATTCGGAATATCAAATATATCTTAGGCTTAATTTTTGGTATTTTTCTAAAAAACTACTATTTTTTATGAATAGTTAAAACACTTAGTTTTTTTTAAACCAACTTTTTATTTAAATAATCATTTATTTGATTTAATTTCTTAGGTCAAAATAGATACATAATACATATATATGTTAATAAAATTCATTGGAATCATTTTTTAATAAATTTAGATTTATAAAAATTGTAATTAACCTTTCACCGTCTATTACCCACCTCCTAGGAGCTTTTGCAATTGTTCATAAAACATAATTTTACTACTTTAGTGAGTTGAATTTAGAAAATCCTAGAGACACAGTTAATATCAAGGAGTAAAATTTGGTTCAATTAGATAAAAATAATTTTTGATGAATAGTAAATTTCTACTTTTATTTACCACGGTTTAAAGTAAATAGGGTAATTCAAGGTTAAAAGAATATTATAATAATTCAAAACTACCTTAACACTTGTCCAAACCTTATTAGATGAGTAATGATCGACAATGGGAATCCTTGGGTCGATTTTGGGACCCCATGAAGCCACATATGAAAGACAATGACACATTAGATTAATTAATTTAATGTAAAGACAAAATTGGAATTAACAAAAATCAATTAGTAATTAATTTTTATAAGGGGATATATAAATTATATTTTCGACTATAAATATTAATTGGAAAGATAAAAATATTTCTTACATTTTGGTATTTTGTTTATAATTTTTAGACATCAAATAAATTAAATTATTTATGACACAATAATGATGCAGTATTTACCTCATTAATAAATGATTTAAATAAATAAGATTATAATGATAAAAATATTATCCAAAACCTGTCAAATTACTATTGGATTATTTTATTTAGAATATGAGTCATCTTATCTTTGACATTAATGTGTTTTGGACCTCTTGAAACTGATGATAAGTTTATAATAAAATAATGTTTTCACACTATTCTAAAGAGACCCTCCTCTCCCTTATAAAAGGAGACCACTTCTATGAAATTCCTCACACCTCTCAAGCCTTTTGGATCATCCAAACACTGACCAAATAATCTCCCTACATCCCTCTCCTCCCCCTAGAAGCATTAAATTATGCATAAGGCACTTCAAGAAGTCATTTAGGTTCAAACCAAAGAAAGTTACCCAAATTAAAGGTAATAGTTTCTCTTAAGTTGTTTTCTTTTATTCTACTTCTCCAACCCCTCAACTATATTTAATCCTTTCTTTTTTAACAAAACCAGTATCCTAAATATACTAGGATTTTTTATGAGATGTATTAAAACTACACTTACACACCTCCATTTAATGGATGAATAACATAATGTTTCTGTGATGGAAAACTAAAGCCTCACGAAACTATGATTGTTCGATTTTTTCCTACCGCCTCTCATGGTGGCCATTATGATGGAACTGTATTTATATATGATATATATTATGTTTATGAATTTGTTATGCTTCTTTTATTCCTAATTATATGATTCCTTTATGGTTTCCATAGTGGGTAAATACAATGATCTCATTTGTGGAAGTGCGGACTACCGCCCCCTCAAAGTGATGTGATTCGTTAATGCCTTATGTGGGATTTATAAAGTATGTAATAATTGATATTATATATGATATTATGCTGGAATTATAATATACCTATGTATAATTATGTTTTAATTCTATTAGAACAATAAATATAAATGAAAGTAGCCTTCATGTGTACGTACGGCTTACCGTCTCCATGAACGGTGCATTTTATTTCTTACCTCCATATGTTATGTAATATTATAAATACATGTATATTCGGGATATATATTATATATATGATATATAAATCTTGAATATCATTCTAGATATAATGAACACTTGACCACATGAACAACATGTAATTATTAGAAGTCAATTTTTGACTCAAGTACCAAATATCGACAAAAAAAACACTATTAACTTAAATGGTTAAATAATGTTTATAAATGGTAATAAGTGATATAAAGAAATAATAAATTTGAAAAAGGCTATTATGCAAGTAGAAATTATCTTTGGATTATTATTCAGGAGATTAAAGAACGATCGAGTCAAGTCGGACATGAGGTAAGGGAACATCTTAACCCAATTTCTGTTCGTTGGATTGATCTTCTCTTTCTTGTTTATGTCATTCTTTGATTATGTCAGAAATGAATTTTTAAGTGATCTATTTTATTTACAAAATGATCTTTGCAAGGGATAATTTTTCAATCTCAATTTTTTTCTATCCGAGATTGCTTATACATAACTATTTACAAGGGTTATATTTATCATCCATGTCCAAGTTTTATAAAAACAATTCATGTATGCTTGAATTCCTTTTTACCCATTTTGACTTTCACTACATGGTATGTATGGAATCATTCTTTTACGAGGTACTTTTTGACTTTTCTGGAAAAAGTACGAGAATAATGTTTTTTTAAACTTATATGGCACGAATGGATTTTTACGGTTTCATAACGCCTTATTTTCAAGAAGCTTACTCTACAAGATTTCATGATTATGTTCATAAAAATCCTTTTCTTTTAAAATTGCATGGAATTTTTTGAAAAGAAAGTGATTTTGAATAAGAAAGGATATTTTCCTCATGAATTTATATCAAATATTTTATCAAAACCATTTTCCATCTAAGGTGACATTATTTCATATGTGTATGTTTCAAGTATAATGTCTCTAGGATTTACATGGTTTCACTTCTCTATGCTGAAATGATATCCATTTTATTATATGGAATATGTTATGATGGGATGATTTTTATGAAACCCATTTTATTCTTCGGGTTATAATGAATGATATATGATTGTTTTGTGGCACAAGTAAGAATGATTTCAATATGATATGGGTGAGACCTATATCTCCCTCCAATGCATTGGGTAAAGATTTATATCTCATGAGATATACATGGCTGCAGTGGAATGTAAATCCGGTTCAGTAAGACAGGGCTGGAACAGAAAGTAAACCCGGTTCAGTACGGGACTTTGTCCACTAAGATTGTCTTGGCAGTAGTGCCTTGGATACTATGGAAATCATTACATGTGCTTAATGGATGCCACAATTACATGTTTTATTCCCCTTCTAGTTTATCATGATTAATGTTACTTTATGATCTATTCCTTATGTACTTACATGATTTATGTCATTGCTCATGATTTTGATGTTTAGATTTTATGTTCATGTTTTTTCATTCAAATGTTTATGGATTGTTCTATGTTCCATATGCTTACCCTTACTGAGAATTTTAGCTCACCCTTTATATGTTTTCTTTTCCACATGATTTAACGAAAGTTTTTAGGTAATAAAAAAAGGGGAAGATCTTTATGGGAGATGTTGATGTTCTTTCACAACGATTAGAATATTATTTTTTCCAAGATTCCAAAGACACTAAACTATTACGGTCCTTGTGTGTCTCTTTTCGTTATGTATTAAGTATTCTGAAAAAGTAATGTAATGTCCATGTACTTCATGCTTTGGGTCTCTACATTTGGTATCAGAGGTAAGGATTAGTTAACCATTGGAAACTAGGATGAAAAAACTTTAGTGAGATCCGTAGAGATATTTCTAAGGTATGTCTACGGATGTCCCTATGGATAAGTATACGTATAGGTTATAGTCCTAGAATTTTGGTAACGAAATAATAATTAAACCTAATATTTTAGATGTCGATGTTATTCACCCTTGATTATGTAATTTTCCTTGTATGATTTTTTCCTCTCACCGAATACCTTTTTTGTTTTAGTCAATTGAGGGAACCATAAGTAATTCGTTTAACATTGAATCCAATGGAAAAATTGGTGACTATGAGCAACAAAATTTTCTAATTCCTAGAGAGAATGATATTCTGATTATGCCAAATTAGTCATCGCGATATATGATTATCAAGGTGAAATTTGGTGGTATTCCTAATTTATCAAATAAGAGGAAGATATACTTTTATTCATGTTCGCATGTTAAGGAGCATAAAAAAGGAAGATTTAGATTTCTAAATAAGGGATGAAGAACCTTGAGGAATACCCCAAATTGAGGGGAATATTTTATCTGTGTGGAGAGAAGGGTCCTAGAGTGACAGACTGTTATGGAGTTCAATGTCGTATCTGTGGAGAACAAGGGCATTACCCAACTCAATGCCCTAACCTTAGAGGTTACTTCTAAATCAAGGAAAGACTTATTCCATGACAATAATTGAAGATAATGGTTTTAAGTATTTATGTATTGGTATTTAAGAATAATTTTGTTGAGGTACTTTTATGGTATATTGGAATACCTATATATTGGTCCATTGTGGTTTTCCCTAAGAATATGGCATCGATAACCATGAAAAGTGATTGAAATATTTTTGGAAAGCAGATGTTATGCGCATAATGAAGCGATAAAGAGAAAATAATATGTTTGATAGTATCCATGAGCTCATGACTAATATAAATAAAATGTTATATCATGGTTTGAGTATATATAATTTTTGGATTTTGGTATGTGGAAAGTTTTATCTTTTGACAGCATTCATATTTTCACTAAGGTTCAATGGGTATTCATTTTTTCAAAAGAATTCATGATTATGGTATACACATGATTGTAATGTGACTAATAACAAGATATATCTTCTGATATATGGGGGACAAATTAAGGAATTCACACGCTCTGTAGATGAAATTTATAGTAATCAGACAAATGTATTATCGATAAGCCTAATGATTGCAAGGGATTATGTTGGACAGAAGTTAGTATTGCATAAGGCTAGAACTTTTTCGATATTATTGATGGAATGTCATAATGATGTACTTTTAGAAAAATGACAACCTGTAGGATGGGCGACAACTCATCGCGTCTGAAAAGGTTGTGGGAATCAAACCCACAACAGAAGTGCGACAGGCCTTTATCACCTACCACTGGCCTACAAGAAGTCCCCAGTTAGGATAAACTAGATTTATTTTATTGAGCAGTATGATAGATGAGGTATAAGTCCATTATTGGAATCATATATGATTAACCTCACCATACATGGACTTATGTATTCGATAACTTTTGAAAACCTTTTCTTTGAGACAGATGGAATGACCCATCATTCTATCACATGATCTGCTAACACTTCAAGAATGACCTATTTAACTTCATTTCTTTAAGAGATGAAGTGGAAATTATTCAAGGCACAAACAACAGTGAGAATGTACCGAAATAAATTAAGTATTTCTTCTAATTCAAATTCTTCAACATTATGAAATGATATTGAAAACAAAATGTTGTCCTAGTGCTCTTATATACGATGAATCAGATGGTACCATAGATCATCACAAATTTATGGCTTTTTGATTGGTGGCTTTTTCATTGCCATGTTCTCTAGCACTCTCAATCAGAACATGATGGTTATATTTTTCTTCCATATCCATCTTTTAACTTTTGTTGTCCTATGTGGAAACCTAGTGCTGGGTTGCTTTGGGTGACCATTATGATTATAACTTCCCTTTTTAAAATAAAGTTTTAATATTCCTTTTAACGTTGTGGGTTTCTATGAAACAAACATTCAAGTAGTAAACGATTTATAACCCCGATGAATTTTGAGGGTGAAATTCACGTTAAGGGGGATAGAATGTAACACCCCAAGATTTTATGAAAAATATTCTTTCAATTTCATTGATTTCTTGTGTTGTACGCTCCACCTAGATTACCTTGCTCTATACGCAACACCTTATTAGCTTGAAGTATACACAACACTATTCTTGGATCATGTTACACCCAATTTTGATAGTAGTTATTCTACGCAAAATTAAGTGTATATATATATATATATATTAAATGTATAAAGGAAATATGGTTGGATGTTGTTATACGAAACAACATAGGAGTCTTGCACAACATGAAACCCTGACATGGCTTGCATTACACGCAATCACGACCTTCCTCGATTGTGTGTGTAATACGCAATACCGGGTTTTAGTAAACAATGATATATTGCTATAATATTATTATGTACTAGCCTTTATGAATAGTATTAAATAAATTTTGAATTTTATAGCATTATTATTCATTTTACATATTTTCTAGAACATGGTATGGGACAAAAATAAATTTTTCGGGTAAAATAATTATTTTTAAAAAAATGCAGTTTTGCCGCCTTTTGATTGTGCACCCACATTAAATATAGTTTATAACATGTTTATATTTTTAATTTGACAAAATAAAATTCTTCCTTATAATCAGGATATAAAAAATTTATTTGGATAAATTTTTCATATTATTCTGATAACATTCATATTTTGATGAATACTAAAAACACGCTATATTTTAAGTAAAAACAACTTTTTTCATCGCAATAATTTATATGGATATATTATTATTTTTAATTGGTTTTAAAGTTTAATTATAATATATTTTTAACATTTATTCCAATGTTGGTCATTGGAATTAATTTTACTTCGAAATTGGACATAAACAAGTGATGATCTTTTGATAGTTATTGTTTCTTAAAATAAACTCCATTTGTTTTGATAACGGGAATTACTCTTAAAATTAATTAATTCCACTTCTATGTTTTGAATTTTTAAAAGTAGACATAATTTTTGAATTCGGAATATCAAATATAGATTAGGCGGAATGTTTGTTATTTTTCTGAAAAACATCAATTTTTGATGAATAGTGAAAACACTGAGTTTTTGGTCAAAACCGACTTTTTATTTAATTAATCATTTATTTGATTTAAATTTTTTTTAGGTAAAACTAGATACATAATACTTATATATGATCAATGATATTCATTGGAATAATTTCATAATAATTTTTTATTTATAAAAATTTTATTGAACTTTTCACCGTCTTTTACCCACCTACTAGGAGCTTGTGCAATTGTCCATAAAACATAATTTTACCGCTTCAATGAGTTGAATATCAAAAATACGAGAGACATGGTTAATATCAAGTAATAGAATTTGGTTTAATTAGATAAATATAATTTTTTTTCAATAGTAACTTTTTTACTTTTATTTACCACGGTTAAAAGTAAATAGGGTAATTCAAGGATAAAAGAATATTATAATAATTCAAAATTACCTTAACAGTTGTCCAAAACTTATTGGATGAGTAATGACCGTCCATGGGCATCCTTGTGTCGATTTTTGGACCCCATGGAGCAACTAATGAAAGACAATGACAGACTAGATTAATTAATTTAATGTAAAGACAAAATTGGCATTAACAAAAATCCTTTAGTAATTAATTTTTAAGGGGCTATATAAATTATATTTTTGACTATAAATATTCATTTGAAATCTAAAAAATTCCCTACATGTTTGTGTTTTATTTATATTTTTTAGACATCAAATAAATTAAATTATTTATGACACACTAATGATGCAGTATTTACCTCATTAATAAATGATTTAAATAAATAATATTATAATGATAAAATATTATCAAAAACCTGTCCAATTCTTATTGGATGATTTTATTTCGAATATGAGTCATCTTATCTTCAACACTAATGTGTTTTCGACCTCTTTAAACAAAATATAAGTATATAATAAAATAATGTTTTCACACTTTCCTTAAGAGCCCCTCCTCTCCCTTATAAAAGGAGACCACTTATATGCAATTCCTCAAACCTCTCAAGCCTTTTGGCTCATCCAAACTCTCCCCAAATAAGCTCCATAAATCCGTCTACTCCCCCTTGAATCCTTAAATTGGAAAAAGTAAAATCATGAAGACATTTTGTTTCAAACCAAATAAAGTTACCCAAATTATAAGTAATAGTTTCTCTTAAGTTGTTTTCTTTTATTCTTCTTCTCCAACCTCTAAACTCTTTTTAATACTTTCTTTTGTAACAACACATTTATTCTAAATATACTAGGATATTGTTATGAGAAGTTTTCAAACTACACTTACACACACCTCCATCTAACTGATGAAGAACATAATGTTTCTGTGATGGAAAACTAACACCTCACGAAACGATGATTGTTCGATTTTCTCCTACAACCTCTCATGGTGGCCATTATGATGTAACTGTATTTATATATGATATAAATTATGTTTATGATTTCCTTGTGCTTCTTTAATTCCCAATTATATCATTCCTTTATGGTTTCCATAGTGGGTAAATAAGATGATCTCATTTGAGGAAGTACGGACTACTGCCCCCTCAAAGTGATGTGATTCTTTAAGATGTTCCCTTACCTTGTAAGGGATAATATTTCAATCTCAATTACTTTCTAACTAAAATTGCTTATACGTAAGTATTTACTTGGGTTATATTTATCATCCATGTCAAAGTGTTATAAAAATGTTTTCATGTATGATTAAATAACTTTTTACCCATTTTGACTTTTACTACATGGTATGTATGAAATCTTTCTTTTACGAGGTACTTTTTGAATTTTCTGGCAAATGTACGAGAAGAATGTTTTTTTAACTTATACAGCATGAACATATTTTTATGGTTTCATAACGCCTTATTTTCAAGAAGCTTACTCTACAATATTTCATTATTATGTTCAAAAAAATACCTTTCTTTTAAAATTTCATGGAATTTTGTGAAAAGAAAATGATTTTGAATAAGAAAGGAAATTTTCCTCAAGAATTTATTTCAATTGAATCAACAAATCCATTTTCCATCTAAGATGACATTATTTCATATGTGTATGTTTCAAGTATAATGTATCTATGATTTACATGGTTTCACATCTCTTATTATGAAATGATATCAATTTGTTTTATATGGATTACGTTATGATGGGATGAATTTTATGAAACCCAATTTATTCTTTGGGTGATAAGAATGATGTATGATTGTTTTGTGGCACATGTAAGAATGATTTCAATATGAGTTGGGTGGGACCTATATATCCCTCCAATGCATTGGGTAATGATTTATGTCTCATGAGATAGACATGGCTGAAACAGAAAGTAAATATGGTTCAGTAAGACAGGGCTAGAACGACAAGTAAACTCGGTTCAGTAATGGACTTTTTCCACTAAGATGTTCTTGGAAGTAATACCTTGTCTACTATGGAAATCATTACATTGCTTAATGGATGCCACAATTACATATTTTATTCCCCTTCTAGTTTATCATGATCAATGTTCCTTTATGATCTATGCCTTATGTACTTCCAAGATTTATGTCATTTCTCATGATTGTGATGTTTAGATTTTGTGTTCAAGTTTTTTCATTCAAGTGTTTATGGATTGTTTTATGTTCTCTATGATTACCCTTACTGAGATTTTGAGCTCACCATTTATATTTTTTCATTTGCCCAGGATTTAAAGAATGGTTTTAGGTAAGAAAAAAGGGGAAGATCTTTATAGGAGATGTTGAATATCTTTCACCACAATTAAAAGATTATTTTATCCGAGTTTCCAAAGACACTAAACTATTACGGTCCGTGTGTGTCTGAATACATTATGTATTAAGTATTCCACAAAAGGAATGTAATGTCCATGTACGTCATGATTTGGGTCTCTAAAATTATTTCATTTAAACGTGAATTATTTGTTGACATTATTATCATACCCATGATTTAATTTTATATAATACTTGATATCGATTGGATTTCGAACTATGATGCGGAAATATATTTCATGAAGAAGGAGTTTTCAATTTTTGATAATGATGTGGAATCCCTTATCTCTAGGGAAGAAACATAACCATATGATTCTCATACATATCCACCCCTATAGCTCTACTCAATTATATTTTTAGGTGAAGAGAATAAAATTACTATATGTGGGGAGAATAATGTTCAGATATAGGAGCTACCGATTGTGCAATAATATATTTAGGTGTTTATAGAGGACTCATCTGGACATTCTCTAGAGTGGAAAATTTATTTTTACATTGACTTAGATACTTGTTCAAGGCCCATATCAAATAAACCTTAGATATTGGCCACTGTATAATTAATGGAACTGTAGAATCACTTGAGGAATTGAGTGATAAAGAATTTTTTCACCCTAATGTTTCTCCATGGGGATCCCATGTTCGTTTCATAAAGATGAAAGATGGATCCATGAGGTTGTGCCCTGACTATAAGAAGATCAATGCAATAAAAATAAAGAAAAAGTATCCCCTAACTCACATTGATGATTTATTTGATCAACTTCATGGATACCAATAGTTTTAAAAGATGGATATTTGATCTGGATATCATCAGTTTCTTATGAGGAAGGAATACATTCCAAAAAATATCATTTTGAACTATGTATGGGCATTGTGAGTTTATAATAATTCCTTTTGGACTGACTAATGCGCCATCGGTTTTTTAGAGATCTAATGAATAGTGTTTTCAATGAATATCTTGATGGATTTTTGGTGGTGTTTATTGATGATATCTTTATATACATTAAAACCTATGAATATAATGAAAATCACTGACACACAATTCTGAAGACTCTTAAAAGAAATGAATTATGTGTGATGTTCCGCAAGTGTGAATTTTGGCTTCAATCAGTTTCCTTTATAAGCCACATTGTCCCTATATATGGAATATCTATTGATCTCGCAAATACAATAGTTGTGCAAGAGTGTCCTAATCCATCATACATGACTGAGGTACATAGTTTTATTTGTTTGGCATGTTATTATTGGTGTTTCATTCAAAACATCACATGTTTAGCCAACCTAATGACCTAGCTCACACAAAAAGGGGTTATGTTCATATGGACAAAGAAATATAAATAATTTTTTAAATAATTAATGGTAATTTTAGTGAATGCACCAATATTAACTCTACCATCAGGGAATGATGGATTATATATATCTATTGATGCATCAAAGAAAGAGTATGGATGTTTCGTTATGCATAATGATAGAGTGACTACCTATGCAAATAAGCAGCGAAAAATTCTTGAAAAAAACCATCCCACTCATTTTCTTGAGTTAGCATCGATAGTAATTGCTCTAAATATTTGGAGACATTAACACTATGGAGAAAAATGTTACATATATAAAGATCATAAGAGTTTTAAATATATCTTATCATAGAATGAAATGAACATGAGAAAAAGGATATGGGTTGATCTACTCGAGGAATATGATTTCACAATACACTACCATGTGGTGAAGGTAAATAATGTCTCAAACACTTTGAGTAGAAATGACCCCAGATTTCTGAATATGATGAGAGTTGAAATGGAACATGTGTTCTTGTGTCTAGTAATGATAGATATGGGAAAAATCGAGGAAGGTCACATGTCACTACTTTTTAAAATGATTGCCAATCATTATTTACTATAAAATATAAAACATTATCAGCATTATGATGAGTAGTTTCAATAGAAAATTAATTCTATAAATGATGGGATGTTGATTGATTTCGTATATGAAGGTGGAATTTTGAAATTCAGAATCAGGATTTGTGGTCCTGTTATTCTGGATATAATGATAGAACTATTTTATGATTCTCATAGATATTATTTCTCTATACGCCATGGTAGTAAAATGATGTATAGAGATATAATAGAACATTGTTTTGTTGGAATACATGAAGAGGGAGATGGTTGATAATTTGTTGAGATGTTTAGTTTTTTAATAGGAGAAGGCTAGAAGATAATCTCCTAGAGGAGTAATTCAACCCCTTCCTCTTCCTATGTGTAAATGGGATGATATTATGATGTAATTATTCATGGTGATACAAAAGACTCTAAGAAATAATGATGTGATATGGGAATTGTTGACCATCTTACAAAATCAGCACATTTTCGTGCTGTAGGAGAATATTTACCACTTTAACATGTAGTAAGAATATATATTAATAAAGTTTTAAGACTTCATGGTGTACCCTTATCAATTGTTTATGATTGTGATCCCCATTTTAAATCGCAATTTTGGAAAATTAATCAGAAGGACCGAAATATTGATCTTCATTTGAGCACTACCTACCACCGACGAACTGATGAAAAATCAAGAAGTACTATTCAATCATTGGAAGACATGTTGAGGTCTTTTTCACTTTGCTTTCATGGTATGTGGGATCAGTATTTACCTCTCATATAATTTTACTAAAACAGTAGCTTCCATTAATGTATTCATATGGAACCATATGATGTGTTATATGGAAAGAGATGTTGTACACCAACTTGCTGGGGTGATATAGGTGAATGAAATCTCATAGGCACAGAACATGTTGAGGATATAATGTAAAGGATCAAGATTATCAAGGCCCGTATCAAATTAGTTCAATGTGTGAGAATGATCTAGGTTGATAAACGAATAACTGATTTCAAATTTCAAGACGGATATCATGTTTTATTAAAGGGATCTCTATGGAAGGGTATTATACGATTTGGTAAGAAGGGATAATTATGTCCCAGGTACATTGGACCTTTTGAAATTCTGGATCGAATTGGAGTTGTAGTTTACCCTTTCCCAATGGCTCCAAGTCTCTCCAACATTCACAATGTTTTCCCCGTATCAATCATAATGAAATACTTGAAAGACCTAACACATGTTCTCACCTATTAAGAAATACAACATATGCCCAATCTGTCTTATTGTGAAGATCATATCGAGATTAATGATACCAGAGAACAAGTATTGAGAAATCAGAAGACACTTCCTGTAAAGGTTCATTGGAGGAACCATAAGATGGTGGAAGAATCATGGGAGACATAGGAGCTTATTTTGATCATGGGAGACATAGGAGCTTATTTTGAAGACATAGGTGAATCTTTTTTGGTGACATTTTGTGAATTTTGAGGTTGAAATTTTTGTAAGGAAGGGAGAATAAAGAACCTCAACCTATTGAAAATAAATATTTAATGCATGAAACACTATGTACATAAAAAACATTTTATAATATATCTGTTAAACACAACTTTTCCTCTTCTATGTTTTGAATTTCGAAAAATGGTCATCTAGAGTCGTGATTAGTTAGTTATCTAGAGTCTGATAAAACATACTTGCCTCTTGGTGAATAGTAACATTCCCCAATGAATAGTAATATGAATATTAATATGACCCTTAAGAATATTAAATAGCGATATTATTTTATTTTCTTAAGATAAATAGAAAATGATATCTTAATTAATTTTTCAATGTGATATAAAACTATTTATACTATTAAAATTTATATTTCTAAAATTATGAATTACATTATTTAAAAATTAAATTAATTATATTTAGTAAATTATTTTATAAATATAGAGTTCATTTTTACATTATACATGTCTAAAAATAGTAGGGTTAATTTTTTGGTATTTTTTTCTAAAATCTTATAATTCATTATGAATAGTGAAATAGAGTAAAATAATGAATATACAAATTATTACAAAAATAAACTATTTATGACATCATGAGTGATTCAAGGACACTTGGTTCAAACAAACATGAACATATTACTATTATTTGTCACATGAAACAACACTATTGGTTATCTTGAAGAAAAATAATAAACTAATGATAAAAACATTATGAAAACCCTCCCCTACTCTACTATAAACACTCTTCATCTCTTCCTCTTCTCTTCTCATCTCTAAGACTTGAATCTCCTAAATTATCTTTCCAAGTGCCCCTAACAAGTCACTCCCCACTTCTAAGAATCTCTTGGACTTTCCAAAAGACCAAAAAACATTACCTTAAAGTGGTTCTCAAGGAGGTTATTTCTATAGGTAAAACACCATTCTTTTTCATTTAGTTTCATTTGAATTTATCATCTATTTTATATCATCTCCCCATGTACACTATTAAAATGACCATTATAAATAATGTATCATATATATACTGAAATTATTTCATCTGAATGGAAGTACCATTGTCAATATTCTTAACCTCTCCCATTTAGATTATAAATGTAATCATCATCCATGAAGTTCCAATTTATAACCTTCATGGATGAAAAAGTTTTGTTCCCCAGTTTCTCCTTCATACCTAGTCATGAAACCATTTTGACGGTTGAAAAATGATATAATATATTTATTATAGTCTAATTAATATTATAGAACCAGTATACATACATATTAGTAAATCAAATGACCAAACTAGTTCCTAATAATCAAAATACTGGTAAAATAATCTATGTGAATGTCCTTAATTTTTCATCTAATGATTCATCCTATTTTCATATAAACAAATGTTATAAATGACCGATAAAACATAGTTATATTCATAAATAATATTTAATTTCAGTTCTAAATATTTACATTTATTCTCAATGAACTCCATTAAATAAAAACAAGTGAATCGATTTTGAAAATCAAGAAAACGAACTCTCCGGAATGACGAAATTCAAAAAAATAACATATCAATAAGGACATAAATGAACATAATTTTTTTTATAAACTAAATAAATTTTCAATAAGTTCTAAAATTCGTTATTAATAATTCTAATTTTATATTACAAGACCTTTTTTTCAAGAGCGGAACACATTCAGACTTAATGTAAGGGGTTTTCATCCGAACCTCCATTTCCATTTGGGTTACATTTATTTTATTATTACCTCAATGAAATTATTATGTATTATTATTTACTCCTAAGAAATACGTTTTTACTATTCTATATATGTTTTCCAACAATAATCCTCCCTTATTTTATTTTTATTTACATGTTTTAAATGGAACTTTCAAAATTATTTCCGAAATAAAATCCCGATTCGAGGGAATTTCTCAAAATAATACTTATTTTCAAGGGATATATATAAGATGTTATTGGAACAATTAGGTTTATTAAAAAAATCATTTTATTTTGAAAATAATATCTTACATTACTTCTGGTTTGATACAAATACTTTTCCCAAAGAAATCCTCTTTTTTAAATAAAAGAGCATTTATCTCAAGAATTATTCAATAGTTTTATAAGAGTATTTTAGTATGTTTCAACACTCTTCTTCATTATTATATATTATTGGGATTATTATTTTATTATATCATCTATAATATTTAATTTTATGGTTTATGAATAGTTTTATTGTGGATGTTCTATCCTCAAATAATTCACCAAATTACTCTGAATGGTAAGTGTCTAAGCTTAATGCTCGGGGGGGGGGGGGGGGTGTTTTTAAAATTTCATATGTGAGATTCAATATGAATGTATATGTTTATTATGTTTATCCCCATTCATATGAGGATTTAATTATACTCATTATATGATGGGTGGGGATCTTTATAGACCCTTAATGTATCGTTAGGTCTCATGGGACAAATAGATTTAGAGTGGGATGAGGGCTTGCCCAAATATGAGTTATGGTTTTGGCCGAGGCCTTAATAATTTTTAGAAATCATAGACAAGTCATTGAAAATATGATTTAGAATGTGTGAAATATGCACATACCTCATTATGAAGCTAGTAATTGATTGTTCATGTGTTTATTTGATTTGAATAATACCCATGATTATGTTGGCATTAATTACTCAGATCATATTCCTACCATGATGTGTTCATGGTTATTAGTTATAAATGCATTTGATTTTAATTAATCTACATGAATAATGATTATTTTTATGTTATATTATTTTGTATTTCTTACTGTTACTGAGCCTTTGATCTCACCACTTTCTTATTTTTCAATCTTTTCCTAGTATATGAATAAGTTAAGTATGAGTGACATGCTTGCATAATCTAAGATGAATTGATGTTTCAAATGGAATAATTAGTGTTTTATTTCCTTTATTATTGTAATGTTGAAATAATGTATTTATCTTGTTTCAAAATCTACTAAACTACATGATCCTTTGAAATTCATTTTCCTTATATATATGCCAATGTAATAAAATAAGGAACTAGCTTTGGGCAATTTGGGTAAGGTCCTTACAGTTGGTATCAAATGAAGTTTAGAATAAAACCTAGAAACTATATTTAGAAAACAAAGATAAGGAAAGAAATCCCTATGATTATATTTTAGGATAAGCATACATGAACATCCTAGTATTTTGTTATAAAATAGATTATGTGGATCTTTCGAGAAAATACATCCCTGTCTGCATATAAAAAGGTAGAGGTGCCTTTGGCACAGATATACTTATGAGTGAATGCTCCAAAAAAGAGTTTTGAGCGTGACCGGAGGTATCATGGAACACAAAAATGGTCCTTTCTACAATCACAATATTGACACTCCAGGGGGATGTTCATTAGATAATTCACATTTACTTTACAAGACATTATGATGTATTAAAATTTAATTTTTTCCTCAAAGAAAACATTATTTAAATTAAAGGGTTACCCATGCATAGGGTTTTTAATTTATGCTATCTATTTTTCTATATTATGATTATACATTATGATTCATATCCCAATATAGTTTATTCAATTATCTAAAAATTACATATAGTGGAAGAAATGGAAACCGCATGAACATGTGTATCCCATGCATGGACTACCCGCTGATGAAAGATAATGATGTTGTCTCTGGAGCTGAAATTGGCACGGATAAGCTTATAACTATAATAGGAAAACATACTCAGGATATGAACAAAAACCATACCCATATAGAGATTTCAGATCCACCACGTATAAGATCATTTTTAGGTTGCTTTATCTAACAACAACCTCCACCATTCAATAAGACTACAAACCCATTTGTAGCTGAGCAGTGCATAAGTTCCCTAGATAAGATATTTCTCACTTCAAGATGTAACTAAAGAGTGAATTTCATCATGATATTTTATCATATTTCAGGATATGATGATCATTGGTGGTAGTTAATCCAAAAGACAAAGCAAGATGAAGATAAAGAAGTGATGAAATAGAGGGACTTTAATGAAGTCATCATAGTGAAATACTTTCCCCATTAACAACAAGAAGATATTGTAAGGTAGTTTCTAAATTTGAAGAAAAAGGAAGATTAGAATGTTGAAAAGCATTAGGATTAATTTACATGTTTATAAATACATGTTGTGGACTACATAAAAAATCCATGGATAAAAATTGATCAATTATTTGATGGCCTAATTCCATTCCTCTGATGGGCACTAGTCACTTGATGATTCTTATCATATAAAGATATAGATTCACCTGGTATCAAGATGGAAAAGGAATTATCTAAGTATTATTACATTAATGTAATGAAAGAGAAGAAGAGGGGTTTTAAAACATTCAAAAAGGAAATAAAGAAATAGGGAAGAAAGGAAGTCTTGGAATTCCACCTTGTGATAATTGTGGAAGGAAACACCCCGGTCCCTGCGTAAAAAAACCATTATTCTAAAAATGTAGATATAGAGTCCATAATTCTGGTGATTAAAAGGAGAAGAAATAATACTTTAATGTTCAATGCTATAATTTTCCTGATATGCGACACTATTCTAATGATTATCCAACGTGCCAAGGAAACATGCAACAAAAAGGAAAAGGGATCAGGGAAAAGATGATGTGATCACAACTAATGATATTGAAGTCCCTATTGATGTGGTCTAAGGTATATTATTCAATACATCAATCATAGACAATGCTTTATTTTATTCTGGATCGCCACTTTCATTCATATATTCCCTGTTTTCCATGAAAAAAATGATATTTTCATTTTGTTTTAGTAAGGGAGTTTTTAGTCAAAAATCCTAAGGGATGTATCATTACAATAATGTTGTCTCAGGAAATCCCCATTCTAGCACGTAAACGTGCATTATCTACTGATTTTATTATCATAACCATGATTGAAATTGATATAATACTTTTTATGGATTGTATTTCAAACCATGATGGGAAAATAAATTTCATGAAGAAGGATGTTTGAATTTTTTACGATGATGTGGACTCCCATATATTTTTGGAAGAAACATCACCATATAATTCAAATATCCATCCACCCACAATATCTCTACTAAATTCAATTATTGGGGAGGAAATAAATTCAATAACTATGGGTGAGGAGAATAATGATAAAATAGAGGATGTACTAATTGTGCACTAATATGTTGATCGGTTTCCAGAGGACTACATGTACATCCTTCAGAGTGGGAAATTGATTTTTCCATTGACATGGTTCCTGGGTCAAGGTGCATATCAAAGACACCTTATTTAATTTCCCATGATGAATTAGTGGAAATGAATAAAAAACATGAGTGATTGAGTGAAAAATTATTTATTCACCCTAGTGTTTTTCCGCAGGGAGCCCTTATTTTTTTGTTAAGAAGAAAGCTGGATCCTTGAG
Organism: Viscum album; assembly: GCA_963277665.1. Lineage (NCBI taxonomy): Eukaryota > Viridiplantae > Streptophyta > Magnoliopsida > Santalales > Viscaceae > Viscum > Viscum album. The sequence continues at coordinate 287,937,212 of OY728134.1, forward strand.
GTTGTGCATTGACTATAGGGATATCAATTATATAATAACAATTAAAAATTATTCCCTACCTCACATTGTAGATTTATTTGATCAAATTTATGGAGCCCAATATTTTTTAAATATTTATCTTCAATTTGGATATCATAAGTTGCTTGTGAGGGGGGAGGACATTCCAAAAACAACATTTCAAACAAGTAATGGGAATTACAAGTTTACAGTAATTTATTTTTGACTAACTAATGAAACATATGTTTTCATGGATCTAATTAATAGAATTTTCGGGGAATATATTGATAACTTTGTGGTTTTGTTTATTGATGATATCTTGGTATAATATAAAATATGTGAAGATCATGAAAATCACATGCCCACTATTCTGAAGGCTCTTAGATGAAATGAATTATATGGGATGTTCTACATGTGTGAATTTTGTCTTCAATCAGTTTTCTTTCTGGGCCATATTGTCTCTAAAATGGAATATATATTGATCCTACAATGAAAACATTGTGCAAGATTGGCCATCTCCAATGAACACAAATGAGGTACATAGATTTATTGGTTTAGTAGGTTATTATCTGAGTTTCATTTAGAACATTTCCCATTTAGCCAACCCAAATACCATGATAGCACAAAAAGGGGTTAAGTTTGTATGGAAAAAATAATGTGATGAATGTTTTAAAGAATTGAAGAGAAGATTAGTGAATGCTCCAATCATGAATCTACCATAAGGGAATGATGGTTTTGTTATCTATACTGATGATTCAACGAAAGGACTTGGTTGTGTCCTAATTCAGAATGATATAGTGATTTCATATGCAAGTAGGTAGCTAAAAATTCAAGAACAAAACTATCCAACTCATGATCTACAGTTAGTTATTGAAATATTTACTATGAATATTTCAAGACATTACCTCTATGTTGAAAAATTTGAGATATATATAATCATAACAAGAGTTTGAAATATGTATTCTAAAATAAGTAACTCAGCATTAGACAATGGATATGGATTGAGCTACTCAAGGATTATAATTTCACAATCCACTACCACCCGGGGAATAAAAATAATGTGTAAGACTCTTTGAGTATAATGGAACACATATATATGAACAAGATGAGAGTTAAAAGGGATCCTATGTCCATGGATCTTGTAAATATGGATATGCCAATTATCATTGTAGGTAACACATTACTACTTATCCAAATGGTTGAAAAAAAAATTCTTTACGAGAAAGGATAAAAAGTTCTTTGGCTTATGATTAGGAGTTTCAAAAGAAAATTAAATCTATAAATGGTGAGAAGTTTGTTGACATTGTATATTAAGGTTAAATTTTTAAATTAAGAAAGTGGATTTTTGTTCCTGCTACTCTTGAGCTAATGAGGGAACTATTGGATGATTCTCATAGCTCTAATTTCTCAATACACCATGGTAGCACAATTATTTATATAGATCTAAAGAAACATTTTTTGTGGGAAAACATGAATAGGGAGATTGTTGATTTTGTGTCAATATGTTTGGTTTGTCAACATGTGAAGGCTGGAATACAACATACTAGTGGATTAATGAAACCCCTTCCTATTCCTATTTTGAAATTAGATGATTATACAATGGACTTTGTCATGGTCTACCTAAGACTCCAAGAAAAAATAATGACATTTGTGTCGTTGTTGATCATCTTACAAAATCATCACATTTTATGGCTATAAGATGATATTTTCTACATTAATGATTAGTAAGACTCTATATTAATGATGTTGTAGGACTTCATGGTGTACCCTTATCAATTGTTTCTAATCATGATCCCTGTTATACATCACAATTCAGGATAAGTGCTTAGAAGGCCCTAGATACAGATAATCGTTTGAGCACTGCCTGCCACCAACAAACTGATGGAAAATAAGAACATACTTTTCAAACGTTCAATGACATGTTGAGGTATTATTCACCTGATAGTCAAGGTATGTGGGATCAGTATCTACCTCTTCTAGAATTTTCCTATAATAATAGCTTCTATTCATGTAGTCAGATGGCACCATTTGAATCGTTATATGGAATCAGATGTTGTACACCAACTTTTTGGGATGATGTTGGTGAAATCAATCTCATAGTCCAAGAACTTTTTAGTGAAACAACGGAAATTAGAAGACTATCCATTCCCATATAAAAATAGCTCAATGTTGGGAAAAGAGCTATGTTGATAACCTAAGGAAGGATTTGGAATTTCAAGAAGGATATCTTGTGTCCATAATGGTATCTCCAAGGAATGGTGTTATACGATTCAATAATAATGGAAAATTATGTCCCAATTACATTAGACTTTTTGAAATTGTAGATCAAATTGGATCTGTAGCTTACTGTTTGGAAACGACTCAATGTCTCTCAAAATCTAACAATGTGTTCCGTGTATCAATGTTAAGGAAATACTTTCCAGACCCAACACATGTACTCACCTATGATGAAATATAAATTGATACCAATATTCCTTATTGCGAATATCCCATCAGGATTCATGATAGTGGATAACACATACTGAGAAATTGGATGATTCGTCTGGTAAAGGTTCTTTAGAGAAACCATAACATGGTGGAACCAACATGGGAGCATGAGGAGCATATGTTTAAGACATACCTCAATTTTATTCGGTAACATTTTTTGAATTTTTTGGATGAAATATTTCTAAGGGGAGAATGGAACACCCCAAGGTTTTTCAAATAAATATTTAATGCACGAAACATTGCGTCCCTTCAAAAAAACAAATTTTATAATAAAGCTGTTAAATAAAAATTTTCCTCTTCTATGTTTTAAATATTGATACATTTTCATCTAGAGTTGTGATCATTAAGTCATTTGGAGTCTGATATAACAAAAATAATTTTTGGTGAATTGTAACATACCATTATGAAAAATAATATGAATAGTAATATGTCCATTATGAGTATTAAATAATGATATTATTTTATTTTCTTAAGGTAATAATATAATTATGTCATAATTAAATTATAAATGTGATATAAAACTTTTTATAATTTTATAATTGTTATTTCTTGAATTAACTATGATTTTATTAAAAAATTATATGAATAATATTTAGATAATTATTTTTGAAAAATATTGTTACTTTTTTAATTCTATATGTTGAAAAATGGTAGAGGAAATGTTTTATGATTTTTTTTGAAATTCATGAATTTTTTATGAATAGGGAAATATGGTAAAATACAGTATATAAAAATTATTAGATAAATACACTATTTTTGACCTCATGATTGATTCAAGGACACTTTTTTCAAACTCACATACACTTATTAATATTAGGGGTAAAATGATATAACGCTATTGGGTATCATTAGGGATATAAATAAACTAATTATTCAAATATTATAAAAACCCTCCTCTCCTCTACAATAAAATCCCCCATCACTCCCTCTTCTGTTCACTCCTCTATGGCTTGATGATCCTAAAAGATCTTCCCAAATACCCATACCCAGTCACTCCCGACGTCCATCATTCACTTGGTCTTTCCAGAAGATGAAAAACACTACCTGTATGGAGGTTCTCAAGGAGGTTATTTCAAGAGGTAAAATACACGTCTTTTACATTTAGATTCATTTCAATTTATCTTCTTTTATTAACCTCTCCCAACCTTCTTTGTCCAAATTACCATGGTAAATCCATTATTGTCTATATTCTATAATTATATATTGTTAATGTAAGAAACATCATCAATATTCTTACTCTCTCCCCCTTTTATTTTTTAAACGAAATCAACATCCATGGGGTTCTTATTTATAACCATTGTGGACAACGAAGTTTCATTCTTCAATTTCTCCTTCATTACCAGTAATCAAAGCATTTTTATAGTTGAAACAAACTGTAAAATAAGTATTATATCCTAATTCATATTGTGGAACCAATATACCAACATTTTATTGAATCTTATGACCAAAATAGTTCTAAATAATCAAAATACATGTAAAATAATATAGGGGAATGTCATTAATTTATCCTCAAATGATTAATCCTTTTACCATAATACCAAATTATATGACTGAAAACTAACACTACTATATGTTTATAAATAATATTTAATCTCAATTATGGATATTTACATCAACTCCACATGAACTCCATTACATAAAAACATGTGAACTAATTATGAAAATTAAGAAAATGAATACTCTGGAACGATAGAATTCAATATAATATCATATAAATAAGGACATAAATGAACTAAACAAAAATATGAAAAACGAAAAACATTTCTTATAGGTTCTTAAATAAGTTATTAATATGTCTAATTTCATATTCTCAATCTCTATGTTTATGTGGGGAACACATTCAGACTTAAGGTAAGGGTTTTCCAACAAAACCTCCATTTCCATTCATGCTATATTTATTTTCTATGTACCTCAATGAAGTTATTATATATAATTATTTACCCCTCATAAATTCTGTTTGAGTGTTTCAAATATGTTTAACAACCATAATACTTCCTTATTTTATTGGAAGCTACACATTTTATAAGGAACCATCAAAATTAGTTTTGAAATACAAGCCTGATTCGAGGGAATTTTTAAAATTTATAACAATTATCAAGGGAACTCTATAATATGTTTTTGGAAACAATTAACTTTATCAAATCATTAATTTTATCATGAAAATAATATATATTTTTGGTCCAAGGTTCATACAAATACATTTCTAAAAGAACTTTTCATTTCAAAATAAAAGAGCATTTATCTCATAAAGTACTCAGTGGTTTTATAAGAGTATTTTCATCTATTTCAACACTCATGTTTATTATTATGTATTATTTTTATTATTTTTTATTATATAATCTATAGTATTAAATTGGATGGTTTATGAATTGTGTTATTGTTGATGTCATCTCCTAAAACCGTTCACCAATTTACATTTAATGGTCAGTGTTTAATCTTAATGATCGAGGGACATTTATTTACATTTCATATGTGAGTTTCAATATGAATGTATATGTTGCTTATGATTATCCCTGATCATATGCGAAATAAATTTTACTTATAATGCGATGTTTGGGACCCTATATATCCCCTCAATTCATTAGTAGGTCTCATTATACTAATAAATGTTGAAATGGCCGAGACCCTTCCCCAATTTGAGTTATGGTTTTGGACGATGCCTTAATCATTTTTTGATGCTTTGGCAGAGGGAATCAAAATATTTTTCATAATTTCCTACATATTAACATCCCTAATTATGAATATATTAATTGAAATTTCAATTGATTATTTGATTAGTATAATACCCATGATTATGTTGGAATTATTCACACATCTCATATTCTTTCCATAATGTTTCCACATTTATTATTTGTAACGGCATTTGTTTTAAATTATTATCCCTGACTACTATTTATGTTTATGTTATCTTCTACTATATTTGAGCACACCCATTTCTTATGTTTCATTATTTTCCTAGGATATGATGAATTTATTTATCAGTGACGTTCAGGCATAATCAAGGAGGCATGGATGTTTCTAATTGGATAATTAGTGTTATATTTCTTTTCATGTTGTAAATTTGAACTTATTTGTTTATCTTGATTCCAAAATATACTAAACTACAAGGGCCTTAGGGATGAATATACCTCATTTATATTCCAATAAAATAAAATAAGGCACCTGCACTGGGAAATTTGGGTTGGGTCCTTACACCATTAATCAAATTGATAGGGCTAGTCATCATACATTCACTTATTCAGCGGCTCCCATAACATCAATTCAGGAAATTGAACCTGATGGATTAGAAGTAGACAATAAATCTCAAAGGAGTAATGAAATAGTGGATTGGAATGTGTTCATTCCAAACCATGAACATAAAAACACCCACTATACCAACTAGACTAGAATAATTATTAACACTAAAAAAATATAGTGATGTTGAGTTTCAGCCCATCATATTCCCTTAAGAGATTCAAAAAGAACCATCATCGTCATTTAGGCTATAATGGTATCATCCTTTTCTAGAATTCCAAATATAGAATCCGCCCAAGCCCTAAAAATATTTCCCCATCACCCGCCCTCTAAATAATGGGTGAAAAAATAACAAACAAGGAAGATGATGAAAATTAATATCTCAGGGATCCCACTCTAGAATTTGTTGATACTGACTCCACTACAGTGAATTATATCGGGGAAATAAATCGTGGTATAGAGGAAGATCCATTTCCCACTTGATTTTGGTGGTCATGAATTCTGAAGAGAAATAAGTATATACTTCCTTTCTAAATAAAGATAGAAATTTGATTCCGTAGAATTACATAGGAATTCCCTTAAATGTCTCTGAAGTGGCTACCCATCATTTTGGTATTATAGAAATGCATTAGGGATACAAAAATGTAGTAGGAATATAACATCAGACTCACAAATCCATGATTGTGGGTGATTTTGACATGCTCCTTATGGCTTACATCATTCGATAGGTTAATTATCTGAAATGGGTAGCCAATATTGTCCTAGACATAAATAATAATGGTAAAGACTGAGTTTTCATTGATTTCTATTATCTATACCGGAATTTTTCAAATTTGACTTCTTAGTGCCAATTAAAAAACTCTTGAATTAATTAACAACTATCTACCAAGCTCTCACTATCATGGATGGATACTCTCGGTACAACCAAACCTGGATGGCCCTTGAATATGAAGAAGCCATATAATTTACATCCCCTTAATGCATATTCTACTATCGGGTAATGCCATTTGACATTATGAATGTTGATGCCACATACAAACATGAATTGCACCACATCTTCAAACATGTTTTTGTGGAAATTTGTAAGAATATACATTGATGATCGTGTGGTAAAATACCAACAAAATATTGACCATTTTTTCAACCAAGAGATCATATTCAGCAAGCTTCAACAACATAATCTAAGGATGAAACCCTTGAATTTTTATTTTTGGGTAACCTCAGAAAAATTAATCAACATCATTGTACACCATCATGGAACTGAATTTGATCATGGGAAGACTATACATATTTCTTTCATGTCACATCCTCAGAACATGAAGGATTTATGATGAATTCATGGACAGAAGACCTATATCTGATTAATTATAACAAATAATGTTGGATGGTGTTCACTCATCACCTTGCTAATGAAATATGTGGTCACATGTCATTGGACCATTATGTACCATGAAAATTTTGATATCCTCAAGAAATATTTCTTTATCCCACCAGTGTTAATGAAAACTATAGAAATAATTTCACTCTTTTTGTAAGTAAACTATTTGGAAAGTTTAGTATGCACCTTCCTTGTATAAAATAATGATGTTGGGGGTGAAAGAAACTTTTATTATCTCAATTGAACAATTCTTGACACTAAGAATCATTATTTAGATATCTAGAAGAGCTGAATGGAATTTATATTTTCTGTTCACAGGTTGAGGCACTATCTACAACATCAGGATATCCAATAGGTTTCTCACAATAACTCACTCAGATTTATCCTCAATCATCCGATGCTTACAGGAAATCTATAATAGTGGGAGGTTATTATAAAATAGTTGGATATACATTTTGTACCCTAGAAAGATGTAAAAGGAGAGGAATTGCCTGATTTCCGATAATAGAAACCATATGTTGAAGAAGCACAATTAAATATAGAGCTTCTTGATAACGAAATACTCTCTACTCTGAATAGCCCCTAGTTGTTCAAATCTATTTTGATGGTGCCTCCATGAGTCCAGTTGGGATGTGAATGGAAGACCATATTCTAAAAAATGTTGGAATATGGATTTTATTTATATCCCTAGAAATGGAGGTGTTTCACAACTCCTTGAATTTATTATATGGTGGTACAATCAATGATTCAGAATATCAAAATCACAGTGCAGACCTATAATTGGCACTCCCCGTACAGTTAAATCACATGGAGATGAAATGTGAATCAAATTTTTTACTCAAATAGATAAATGGAGAATACCCCATATAATCCTACCACATGATGTATGACACCAATCTAAGAGTACCTCCAAGGTGGAAAACCTACACAAGAAAATGTTGGATGAGATAAGATCTAGTGGAAAACAATAATCATTACCATTTATAAGGGAGAAAGTCACCAAAAAACCTATACATCAAGGATTTCATGGATTCATTCTCAGTTCAATTGATGGATAATAGACTGTGGCTGCTATGTAAGAATTACATGTAAGAGAATATGGTTCCCACTCATATGGGTATAGGTTTTCTAATAAAATTTAATTGCTTGGATACTTCTGAACATATATGATACTGGATTGGTCAAAATTCTCAAAAAAGTGTCATACCTTTCATGTCCACCCTATTTTCATAGATCAACCCCCAGGTTGCTACATATTGCAATAAACATCTAGAAATTGTTTTACATGAGTATTTGTTGTAGTAGGGTGTTATACTCCAGCTATGACTAAGATGATCAATTATATTCGTTCTGATACCGATTTCTACTCCAAATGGGTTTAGTATTTTTTCCTCAAAGAATTTGGTTCCAAAATAATTTTTAGGTTTCAGAAATTTAATATTTTTAGAATATATGGTGTATATTGTACCATATTAATGGAAAATATAACCAATTTATACTATGTTGACATAGGGATGATTTATTAGGAATTTAATATCATGTCAAATCATTCTCCCTAGTAACATGAAGTGGACAATAGAGAGAAATAATATTTCAAAAAGACTCTGTCAAATATATTATAGAGGATGGTGGATAATGGAAAAATGTCTTTGTGTGATAAACTCTTGCATGCCATACAGACTAACCAAAATACTACTCTTACTTCTACATTAACAATAATGTTTTCATTCATATATTGAAGAGAAGTGGTATTTCCCATTGATGTTCAGTTACCATCACATTGTATTGACATTTTTAATCAAATATCCATAGATGGGAAATCCATGAAACGACTGGTTGAGGTGGAGTGACTATATGAAAAGGGATTGCATACCTTTCATTTCATGGAAGTCTACAAGAATCTAATAGTGTGAGCTTTTAAGAAGAAGGTATTTCGTCGTTCATTCATTAGGAGAAGTGTTTTTGGTATTTTTTACTCTAATGATACTAGGAATGAAACCTCCACATATTATGGCTATTTCAGAAGGAATTCACTCCATACATAAGGCCCCCTCTAGTGAGGATTATAACTGAATTTCAATGGATAGATAACCCGCTACAACTCCAAAAAATTCAAGGTTCCTAAAAAGTACTTTTTTTAATCACACAGATGCATTCTTAGCTATATGATTTAAATTTCATTGCACTATATAGGTTCATGTTGCATGATGTTAAATTGTGTCCCATCATTGTCCTCATCATGAAATGATAAACTGTCTGAAATGAGGTTCTAATCGAGTGAACTAAAACTGAAAAACATTAATTTCCCTCACATAATGAAATTAAAATGTACGAAAAACATCTATCTCATTTGAAATTAATAATCCCCTCATGATACCATGAGTATAAATTCATTATAGTCCCTCAAAAGGATATTAGATTTAATTAATAAACCTCACTCACATCATTAACACTCCCCAGTGGAACATGAGCCCCATTTTTCCCTCTGTTTGGAACAACCCGACATGGGGTACCATTTATCAAGAAATACTTGTAGCTTTGTTACTATTACTATGATGTACATTATGATTACCAGATCTCCAATCTCGGGCCCAGTTTCAACAAAAAAAGAATCAATTTCCTTTTTTCCTGTAAATAAAGAAAATCTACACTGGAAATTCTTCTAGAACATATTACTTGATTGTTATACAATCTGGTTTCTTGATCCAAAATATTATTCTAGAAAATATTAAATTCCTCGTTTCCCACATAAAACCGAAATTGTGATGTGTAAAATTCTTTAAGAACTATGTGTGGCTTGATTCTTGCTCCATCATGATACATAGTGATTCCTAGGTCTCCTATATAATGCCCTTCCACAATTTGAAAATAAAACCCCCTTTACTCTCTATTTCTATGAATCAAACCTGCACATGGACCAATTCAATAATTAAATGCTAATTGATTCTCATTCCAATGAGTAACATAGTGATGATGAGGACCTATACACTGGCCCAACCACAACATTTTCATTATTTCACATCGGTTAATCTTCATCCACAATACATGACGTTAAACATCAAGGGAGTTCACGAACTATGTACGGGATGATAATTATCCTAGTGAGGTATGTTGCGAGGTCTGGATTCTATCTACTATCCTAGCCACCACATAATTTTTGTGACCCTATCCTACACTTATGTTACATTGTGCTATTAAATAAATAGTTTTTTACCACTCCTTGTTCCTCACAATGAACACAGCTGTAACAGCCCAAGATTTTATAAAAAAATATTCTTTTTAATTTTATTAATTTCTTGTGTTGTACGCTACACCAAAAGGAGCTTGCACAACACACATCCTTGACTTGACTTGCATTACACGCAATCGCGACCTTCCTCGATAGCGTGTGTAGTACGCAATACCGAGTTTCACTAAACAACGATATGCTATAAAAATATTATTAAAACTAGCCGTTATGAATAGTAATAACCACTTTTTGAAATCCAGTAAATCTTATTTTTCAAAATGAACTTTATTTTTGGATTCGGAGTATCGAATTTAGCCTAAGGTGAAATTTTGGTACTTTTCGGATAACTTTCATATTCTGATGAATAGTGAAAATTACTAAATTATAATTAAAAACAACTTTTTTAATCGAAATAATTAATAGTGATAAATAATTAATTTGAGTGGTTTTAAAGTATATTTAGAATATATTTTTACAATTTAATACAATGTTGGTCATTGGATGTAATTTCACATTTAAACTAGACATAAACAAGTGTCAATCTTTTGATAGATATTGTTTCTTAAAAACACGCTATTTGTTTTAACAGCGGGATTTAATTATAAAATTAATTAATGCAACATTTATGTTATGAATTTGGTAAAATAGACTTCATTTTTGAATTTGGAATATGAAATATAGCTTAGGATGAAATTTTGGCATTGTTCTGAAAAACATCAATTTTTGATGAATAGTGAAACTACTAAGTGGTAGGTTAAAAACCAAATTTTGCATAAAACTTAATTTTACCGCTTCTGTGAATGGAATTTCGAAAATACAAGAGACACGGTTAATATCAAGGACTAAAATGTGGTTCAATGAGATGAAAATAAATTTTTGGTGAATAGTAACTTTTTACTTTTTTTACCACGGTTAATAGTAAATAAGGTAACTAAGGGTAAATATGATATTAATATTACCCTAACACATGTCCTAATTCTATTGGACATGTGTAATTCGACCAAAAACAAACTTAGGAATAAAATATGACCATTTAGGCCCACTTGGATTAGATTAGGACATTTATTATTAATTTATTTAAAGAAGGGTTAAAATAGTTAAAATCAAAGTTTAATAAGTAAATCATTTTTAATATGGGGTTATACATAAGATAAATTCGACTATAAATATTCATTAGAAAGATAAATAGATTTCCTAAATTATGGTATTTTATTTGTAAATTTTAGACATCAAATAATTTAATTAATTTATGACACAAAGATGATGCAGTAATTATCTTATTTATGAAATATTGACATAATTGATGTTATAAACACCAAAATAAATGTAATTTGAGAATTTTTATGCATTCCACTAATTTTCTAGGTTACTATGATATATTAATGTTGATTTAATAAACTTGTTTCGAACATTTAATTCTGTTATGACTTTCACAAAAATCATATATCAAATTGTGTCAAAATTGACACAAAATAGTTTTTAAATCAAATATTATATTATTAATTGTTATTTTATTCCTAAAAATCAAAGGTTCGGCCACATGACTTAGATAAGGATATATGTATTAATAATATACAATTTGGGGTTCGTTTGGCATGTTATAGTAAGTTTATTAACCATATAGTGAAAGAAAACAAAAAGACACGGTAAAAGTTAAATTATTTATCTTAGAGTTAAATCTAATTGATAAGGTTAAAATAATATCCTAAACTTGTCTAAATTCTATTGGTTGATAGGATTTCGACCCACCCCCACTTTAGCTTCGAAATAAGACCCTTTGGAACCATTATAAACCGATTTTGACTTTAATATAAAATAATATTTTGAGATATTCCTAAGGTGCCCCTCTCCTCCCTTATAAAAGGACACCTCCTCCCCCTCCTCCTCACACCAATTTGAGCATTCAAGCTCGGCCAACCCCTGACAAAATCTCTTCTCCACTTCCCTAGAAACATCCTAGAGGTTCTGGTCTTCCTCAAAGACCAATTCTAGTGCCCTAAGAGGAGGTCTCAAAAAGGCGCTTCAAAGAAGAGGTAATTACCGTTACCAATTCTTTCATCTTTATTTCTTCTTCCACTTCTTCTTCTTAGGATGTTTCATTATAAAGTAATAACATCAGTATCACTCATATACTGATATGTTATTATAAGTATGAAACAACCCTATTTCACCATCTATCCATCCTACGGAAAAAGAAATCACCGCGCGTGCGTACGTACGGAATACCGTCTCCACGCCGTGGTGTAATCTATTTTCCACCACCACCTTACATGGATGGGTATAATGGTGTAAAGAATAAATATACATAGTTATTACAACATCATATTTATTCTGATATATTGTATAACCCACTCCAATTCAATTCAATATTTATAGAAATGATATCATTGCTCGTGCGTACGTACGGAATACCGTCTCCACGACGCGATGAGATTCATTCTCCATGTTAACCATTTAAGAATGATTATAATGTATATATAAGAAATAATAATGAAATATATGACATTATAAAGCTACTGGATTTATGTATATATATACATATGTATGTCATCTACTTACTTCCATTTCAAGACAATAAGGAAAGGAAAACAGCGTTCATGCGTACGTACGGACTACCGTCTCCATGAACGGTGTTTTTCATTTTATTTATCTACCTATTATATATATATATATACTGAATATATATGATATATAAATCATATTTTATATTCTGGAAGTAAGTAAATCATGATATAAGTAATAATGATGTCAAGAACAACAAGTCAAAACACCTACTATAAATGAAACGATTTTACCCAAAACGCTTCTTTAACATGGAATTTACAAAAGAACAGGTAATATAATGTCATAAGTGAACCATATATGATATCATAACAATGAATATGATTCATTAATAAGTCAATAACATGATTTAAATCATTATACAGGAGGTTTGGACACTTACAAAGCGAGTCGGACCTAAGGTAAGGGAAATATCACAATCTCATTTTTATCCGAGATTGTTTATTCGTGAGTATTTACTGGGGTGTATTTTATCTTCCACATCCATGTTCCCTAAATATGTAATATTGTTTCCATCCACTTACAATAGTTTAAAGCCAATTTTACCCTTCGGTGAGTTTTTAGTAAAGAATATGAAATGAATCTTTTGTCGCTTTTTCATACGAGGTACTTTTTGACTTTTCCGACAAATGTACGAAGAATGTTTTTTTTTAACTTAAACGGCATGAACGGATTTTTACGGTTTTATAAAGCCTTATTTTCATGAAGCTTCCTCCAAAAGATTTCATGACTATTTTCAATAAAATCTCTTTCTTTTAAAATTGCATGATGTTTTGTGAAAAGAAATTGATTTTGAAGAAGAAAGGATATTTTCCTCAAGAATTCAATTCAAGTGTTTTATCAAAATTATTTTCCATATAAGATAATAAAGGGTTCTGTTTCTATCCATATTTTTACATTGATTTGACTATGTTGTGATGGAATTATGTTTATGAATTCCTTTATCTTATATGAATGGTTTTATGATGTCATGTTGTTTAAGAATCCCATTTTTATTACATGGGTTATGCAATGATGTATGATTTATGATTTTGTGGCACACATAAGAAAGGATTCATTAAGAGATGGGTGGGACCTATATCTCCCTCCAATGAATTGGGTAAAGATTTTATATCTCATGAGATAGACATGGCTGGAATGGTAGGTTATACCGGTTCAGTGAAATAGGACTGAAACGAGGGTTACTCGATTCAGAAAGGGACTTTGTCCACTAAGATAGTCTTGGCAATGAGTCTTGACTAACAAGAAATGATTCTCTATGATTATGTGTGTATGCCACAAAGTTTCATGTTTTAAGTTATGATTATTGGGATTTCATTTCACTACTATGATTTATCCCATGTTATGAAATTATGCTCTCTTTTGCAGGTTAAGATTTCCAAAAGTTATGTTCTTATGAATATGATGTGATTGATTTTTCTTTTGTATACCCTTACTGAGCATTTGAGCTCACCCTTTTATGTTTTCTTTTCCCCAGGATATAAAGAAAGGTTTTAGGTAAAAAAAAGGAAGATATTTATGGGAGATATTGAAGATCTTTCACCACGTTTAGAAGATTACGTTCCGAGTTTCCAAAGACACTAAACTATTACGATCCTTGTGTGTGTGTTTTTGTTATGTACTAAGTATTCCGCAAAAGTAATGTAATTTCCAGGTACGTTAGGCTTCGGGTCATTATAGTTGGTATCAGAGGAAAGGTTTAGTCAACCTTTGGAAACTAGGATGCGAGAACTTTAGTGAGATCCCTATAGATATTTCTAAGGTATGTCTAGGGATGTCCCTAGGGATAAGTATACGTATAGGTTATAGTAATAGAATTACGCTAACGATCATAGAATTAATCCTAAGATGTTGGATATTGAAGGTACTCCCCCTTTATTATGTTGTTTTCCCTAGCATGATTTTTGCCTCTCACACTATTCTTTTTGGGTTTTAGACGATGGCTGGAACCCGAAGGAACCGTGTTGATCAATGAAATGGACAATGCAATGATTGCCCTCATGAACAAACAAATGTTATGGGAGATGGAGTGCAAAATCTTATTGCTATACTTACACAAGCTATGAATCATTCTGGACTTCCAAATGAGCAGAGAAGGGAACAATATTCTATTGAGTCCTTCATGAGGCAACGTCCACCTTCTTTCAGTGGGTCTTCTGATCCACTTGTGGCTGAACAATGGATCAGTACTACTGAAAAGATATTTTCAGTTCTTCAATGTTCTGAACATGATAAAGTCATCTTAGCAGTATATCGTTTGGAAGGTGAAGCTGATCAATGGTGGAATCTTATCAAGATTACGAGGCCAAGAGATGAAATTGAGTCCATAGAATGGGACGAGTTCAGGAACTTGTTTTTCAGTAAGTACTTCCCTCGTATTCTTCGAACAAAGATGGAGAAAGAGTTTCTTGAACTGAAGCAAAGGGACGATGAATCTGTTGGTACCTATGAAGCAAATTTTACAAGACTTGCAAGGTATGCTTCTGGAATTATCATCCAACATGAAAGTAAAGTTGATCGATTTTTCAGTGGCTTAAAACCAAGTCTTCGAAGGGCATTAGCTATAAGAGACTTCAGTAGCTATGAAGAAATTGTGCGTTGTGCTATCAAGGTAGAAATGGAAGTTGGTGTTACATATACATCTCATGGTTTTGACAAGAAACGAAAGATGGAGTTCAAGGAGAAATCTCAGAATAATGGTGAAAAGAAGATGAATGTTTCCTTATGCACAAAGTGTGGAAAGAAGCATGGTGGAGATTGTCTAAAAGGGACTAGAAAATGTTTTAAGTGTGGAAAAGAAGGTCATCGAGCAGCTGTGTGTCGAAGTAATGGAAAAAGGGTTTCTAATGATGTGAATAAAGCAAACACTGCAGAGAACGCACCGCCAACACTTCAATGCTTCAAGTGAAAGGAAATGGGGCATTATGCTAATAATTGCCCTAATCCAAGGGTTAGTGATGATCAACATGAGAAACCACTGAAGGCAAAGGACAAAGGGAAATCACATGCGATCACTATTGGCAATGTTGAATATGACAACGATGTGGTGGAATGATTAAGTGTTTATGTAATGGGATTCCAAAATAATGTTGTATCATTGAGTATTGCAATATTTATTGATGTGGTATTCAAAGTGATTGAGATATTTTTTGGAAATAAGATGATATGCGCATAATGAAGATGAGAAAATGAAATGTTTAATAGTATTCATGAGCTCATGATTGATATAAGGACTAAGTGATATCATGGTTTGAGTATATAGAATTTTGAGGATTTTGGTATGTGGAAAGTGTTAACTTTTAACTGCACTCATGTTTTCACTAAGGTATTCAAGAGAATACACTATTAAGGACTTTGAATGTTTGGAATGTGACCAACAAGACATATCTTACGATATGTGGGGATCAACGACAATATTAAATCTCTGGTAATCGTTGTCACTATATTATGAGAGTGGACTGCAGTATTATAAGCCTAAAGATTAGACTGGATTATGTTGGACATAAGTTAGTATTGTTTAATGATAGAAGATTTTCGATATTATTGATGGGATGTTATAGTAACGTAGTTTTAGAAAAAGGGACAACCTGCAGGACGGGCGACAGCCCATCGCTTCGGACAAGGCTGTAGGAATCGAACCCACAACCAAAGTGCGACTGGCCTTTATCGCCTACCACTGACCTACAGGAGGTTCTTGTTTAGTAGAAACTAGTGTTATTATATTAAGAAGTATGATATATGAAGTATAAGCCCATTTTAGGAACCATATATGATTAATCCCACTATAGATCGACTTATGTATATAAATTTTGCTAACCTTTTGAGACAGATGGAATGACCCGTCATTCTATCACATGATCTGCTAACACTTCACGAATAACAAATTCAACTTCATTTATTTACGAGATGAAGTGGAAATTGTTAAAGGCACGAACAACAGGGATATTGTATCAAAATAAAGTAAGTATTTATTCTAATTCAAATTTTCAACTTTAGGGAAATGATCTTGAAAACCAAAAATGTTGTCCTAGTGATCTTATACCTAATGAATCAGATGGTACCTTAGATCGTCACAAATTTATGGATTTGTGATTACTGGATTTTCCATAGCCATGTTCTCTACCACTCTCCATCAAGAACATGATGGTTAGATTTCTCTTCCATATCCATATTTTCACCTATGTGGAAACCCAGTGATTAGTTTATTTGGGTAATCGTTACATTTCATACTTTAGTTTTTAAAGCCAAGTTTTGGTATTCCCTTTTACGATGTGGGTATCTATTAAAGAAACTTTCAAATAGTAAACCATTTATAACCCCGACGAATTTCGAGGGCGAAATTCATTTTAAGGGGGGTAGAATGTAACAGCCCAAGATTTTATAAAAAAAATATTCTTTTTAATTTTATTAATGTCTTGTGTTGTACGCTACACCAAAAGGAGCTTGCACAACACACATCCTTGACTTGACTTGCATTACACGCAATCGCGACCTTCCTCGATAGCGTGTGTAGTACGCAATACCGAGTTTCACTAAACAACGATATGCTATAAAAATATTATTAAAACTAGCCGTTATGAATAGTAATAACCACTTTTTGAAATCCTGTAAATCTTATTTTTCAAAATGAACTTTATTTTTGGATTCGGAGTATCGAATTTAGCCTAAGGTGAAATTTTGGTACTTTTCGGATAACTTTCATATTCTGATGAATAGTGAAAATTACTAAATTATAATTAAAAACAACATTTTTAATCGAAATAATTAATAGTTATAAATCATTAATTTGAGTGGTTTTAAAGTATATTTAGAATATATTTTTTCAATTTAATACAATGTTGGTCATTGGATGTAATTTCACATTTAAACTAGACATAAACAAGTGTCAATCTTTTGATAGATATTGTTTCTTAAAAACACGCTATTTGTTTTAACAGCGGGATTTAATTATAAAATTAATTAATGCAACATTTATGTTATGAATTTGGTAAAATAGACTTCATTTTTGAATTCGGAATATGAAATATAGCTTAGGATGAAATTTTGGCATTGTTCTGAAAAACATCAATTTTTGATGAATAGTGAAACTACTAAGTGGTAGGTTAAAAACTGAATTTTGCATAAAACTTAATTTTACCGCTTCTGTGAATGGAATTTCGAAAATCCGAGAGACACGGTTAATATCAAGGACTAAAATGTGGTTCAATGAGATGAAAATAAATTTTTGGTGAATAGTAACTTTTTACTTTTTTTACCACGGTTAATAGTAAATAAGGTAACTAAGGGTAAATATGATATTAATATTACCCTAACACATGTCCTAATTATATTGGACAAGTGTAATTCGACCAAAAACAAACTTAGGAATAAAATATGACCATTTAGGCCCACATGGATTAGATTAGGACATTTATTATTAATTTATTTAAAGAAGGGTTAAAATAGTTAAAATCAAAGTTTAATAAGTAAATCATTTTTAATATGGGGTTATACATAAGATAAATTCGACTATAAATATTCATTAGAAATCTAAAAAGATTTCCTAAATGATGGTATTTTATTTGTAAATTTTAGACATCAAATAATTTAATTAATTTATGACACAAAGATGATGCAGTAATTATCTTATTTATGAAATATTGTCATAATTGATGTTATAAACACCAAAATAAATGTAATTTGAGAATTTTTTTGAATTCCACTAATTTTCTAGGTTACTATGATATATTAATGTTGATTTAATCAACTTGGTTCGAACATTTAATTCTGTTATGACTTTCACAAATATCATATATCAAATAGTGTCAAAATTGACACAAAATAGTTTTTAAATCAAATATTATATTATTAATTGTTATTTTATTCCTAAAAATCTAAGGTTCGGCCAAATGACTTAGATAAGGATATATGTATTAATAATATACAATTTGGGGTTCTTTTGGCATGTTATAGTAAGTTTATTAACCATATAGTGAAAGAAAACAAAAAGACACGGTAAAAGTTAAATTATTTAACGTAGAGTTAAATCTAATTGATAAGGTTAAAATAATATACTAAACTTGTATAAATTCTATTGGTTGATAGGATTTAGACCCACCCCCACTTTATCTTCGAAATAAGACCCTTTGGAACCATTATAAACCGATTTTGACTTTAATATAAAATAATATTTTGAGATATTCCTAAGGTGCCCCTCTCCTCCCTTATAAAAGGACACCTCCTCCCCCTCCTCCTCACACCAATTTGAGCATTCAAGCTCGGCAAACCCCTGCCAAAATCTCTTCTCCACTTCCCTAGAAACATCCTAGAGGTTCTGGTCTTCCTCAAAGACCAATTCTAGTGCCCTAAGAGGAGGTCTCAAAAAGGCGCTTCAAAGAAGAGGTAATTACCGTTACCAATTCTTTCATCTTTATTTCTTCTTCCACTTCTTCTTCTTAGGTTGTTTCATTATGAAGTAATAACATCAGTATCACTCATATACTGATATGTTATTATAAGTATGAAACAACCCTATTTCACCATCTATCCATCCTACGGAAAAAGAAATCACCGCGCGTGCGTACGTACGGAATACCGTCTCCACGCCGTGGTGTAATCTATTTTCCACCACCACCTTACATGGATGGGTATAATGGTGTAAAGAATAAATATACATAGTTATTACAACATCATATTGATTCTGATATATTGTATAACCCACTCCAATTCAATTCAATATTTATAGAAATGATATCATTGCTCGTGCGTACGTACGAAATACCGTCTCCACAACGCGATGAGATTCATTCTCCATGTTAACCATTTAAGAATGATTATAATGTATATATAAGAAATAATAATGAAATATATGACATTATAAAGCTACTGGATTTATGTATATATATACATATGTATGTCATCTACTTACTTCCATTTCAAGACAATAAGGAAAGGAAAACAGCGTTCATGCGTACGTACGGACTACCGTCTCCATGAACGGTGTTTTTCATTTTATTTATCTACCTATTATATATATATATATACTTAATATATATGATATATAAATCATATTTTATATTCTGGAAGTAAGTAAATCATGATATAAGTAATAATGATGTCAAGAACAACAAGTCAAAACACCTACTATAAATGAAACGATTTTACCCAAAACGCTTCTTTAACATTGAATTTACAAAAGAACGGGTAATATAATGTCATAAGTGAACCATATATGATATCATAACAATGAATATGATTCTGTAATAAGTCAATAACATGATTTAAATCATTATACAGGAGGTTCGGACACTTACAAAGCGAGTCGGACCTAAGGTAAGGGAAATATCACAATCTCATTTTTAACCGAGATTGTTTATTCGTGAGTATTTACTGGGGTGTATTTTATCTTCCACATCCATGTTCCCTAAATATGTAATATTGTTTCCATCCACTTACAATAGTTTAAAGCCAATTTTACCCTTCGGTGAGTTTTTAGTAAAGAATATGAAAGGAATCTTTTGTCGCTTTTTCATACGAGGTACTTTTTGACTTTTCCGACAAAAGTACGAAGAATGTTTTTTTTAACTTAAACGGCATGAACGGATTTTTACGGTTTTATAAAGCCTTATTTTCATGAAGCTTCCTCCAAAAGATTTCATGACTATTTTCAATAAAATCTCTTTCTTTTAAAATTGCATGATGTTTTGTGAAAAGAAATTGATTTTGAAGAAGAAAGGATATTTTCCTCAAGAATTCAATTCAAGTGTTTTATCAAAATTATTTTCCATATAAGATAATAAAGGGTTCTGTTTCTATCCATATTTTTACATTGATTTTACTATGTTGTGATGGAATTATGTTTTTGAATTCCTTTATCTTATATGAATGGTTTTATGATGTCATTTTGTTTAAGAATCCCATTTTTATTACATGGGTTATGCAATGATGTATGATTTATGATTTTGTGGCACACATAAGAAAGGATTCATTAAGAGATGGGTGGGACCTATATCTCCCTCCAATGAATTGGGTAAAGATTTTATATCTCTTGAGATAGACATGGCTGGAATGGTAGGTTATTCCGGTTCAGTGAAATAGGACTGAAACGAGGGTTACTCGATTCAGAAAGGGACTTTGTCCACTAAGATAGTCTTGGAAATGAGTCTTGACTAACAAGAAATGATTCTCTATGATTATGTGTGTATGCCACAAAGTTTCATGTTTTATGTTATGATTATTGGGATTTCATTTCACTACTATGATTTATCCCATGTTATGAAATTATGCTCTCTTTTGCAGGTTAAGATTTCCAAAAGTTATGTTCTTATGAAAATGATGTGATTGATTTTTCTTTTGTATACCCTTACTGAGCATTTGAGCTCACCCTTTTATGTTTTCTTTTCCCCAGGATATAAAGAAAGGTTTTAGGTAAAAAAAAGGAAGATATTTATGGGAGATATTGAAGATCTTTCACCACGTTTAGAAGATTACGTTCCGAGTTTCCAAAGACACTAAACTATTACGATCCTTGTGTGTGTGTTTTTGTTATGTACTATGTATTCCGCAAAAGTAATGTAATTTCCATGTGTGTTAGGCTTCGGGTCATTATAGTTGGTATCAGAGGAAAGGTTTAGTCAAACTTTGGAAACTAGGATGCGAGAACTTTAGTGAGATCCCTAGAGATATTTCTAAGGTATGTCTAGGGATGTCCCTAGGGATAAGTATACGTATAGGTTATAGTAATAGAATTACGCTAACGATCATAGAATTAAACCTAAGATGTTGGATATTGAAGGTACTCCCCCTTTATTATGTTGTTTTACCTAGCATGATTTTTGCCTCTCACACTATTCTTTTTGGGTTTTAGACGATGGCTGGAACCCGAAGGAACCGTGTTGATCAATGCAATGGACAATGCAATGGTTGCCCTCCTGAACAAACAAATGTTATGGGAGATGGAGTGCAAAATCTTATTGCTATACTTACACAAGCTATGAATCATTCTGGACTTCCAAATGAGCAGAGAAGGGAACAATATTCTATTGAGTCCTTCATGAGGCAACGTCCACCTTCTTTCAGTGGGTCTTCTGATCCACTTGTGGCTGAACAATGGATCAGTACTACTGAAAAGATATTTTCAGTTCTTCAATGTTCTGAACATGATAAAGTCATCTTAGCAGTATATCGTTTGGAAGGTGAAGCTGATCAATGGTGGAATCTTATCAAGAATACGAGGCCAAGAGATGAAATTGAGTCCATGGAATGGGACGAGTTCAAGAACTTGTTTTTCAGTAAGTACTTCCCTCGTATTCTTCGAACAAAGATGGAGAAATAGTTTCTTGAACTGAAGCAAAGGGACGATGAATCTGTTGGTACCTATGAAGCAAATTTTACAAGACTTGCAAGGTATGCTTCTAGAATTATCATCCAACCTAAAAGTAAAGTTGATCGACTTTTCAGTGGCTAAAAACCAAGTCTTCGAAGGGCATTAGCTATAAGAGACTTCAGTAGCTATGAAGAAATTGTGCGTTGTGCTATCAAGGTAGAAATGGAAGTTGGTGTTACATATCCATCTCATGGTTTTGACAAGAAACGAAAGATGGAGTTCAAGGAGAAATCTCAGAATAATGGTGAAAAGAAGATGAATGTTTCCTTATGCACATAGTGTGGAAAGAAGCATGGTGGAGATTGTCTAAAAGGGACTAGAAAATGTTTTAAGTGTGGAAAAGAAGGTCATCGAGCAGCTGAGTGTCGAAGTAATGGAAAAAGGGTTTCTAATGATGTGAATAAAGCAAACACTGCAGAGAACGCACCGCCAACACTTCAATGCTTCAAGTGCAAGGAAATGGGGCATTATGCTAATAATTGACCTAATCCAAGGGTTAGTGATGATCAACATGAGCAACCACTGAAGGCAAAGGAGAAAGGGAAATCACATGCGATCACTATTGGCAATGTTGAATATGACAACGATGTGGTGGAATGATTAAGTGTTTATGTAATGGGATTCCAAAATAATGTTGTATCATTGAGTATTGCAATATTTATTGATGTGGTATTCAAAGTGATTGAGATATTTTTTGGAAATAAGATGATATGCGCATAATGAAGATGAGAAAATGAAATGTTTAATAGTATTCATGAGCTCATGATTGATATAAGGACTAAGTGATATCATGGTTTGAGTATATAGAATTTTGAGGATTTTGGTATGTGGAAAGTGTTAACTTTTAACTGCACTCATGTTTTCACTAAGGTATTCAAGAGAATACACTATTAAGGACTTTGAATGTTTGGAATGTGACCAACAAGACATATCTTATGATATGTGGGGATCAACGACAGTATTAAATCTCTAGTAATCGTTGTCACTATATTATGAGAGTGGACTGCAGTATTATAAGCCTAAAGATTGGACTGGATTATGTTGGACATAAGTTAGTATTGTTTAAGGATAGAAGATTTTCGATATTATTGATGGGATGTTATAGTAACGTAGTTTTAGAAAAAGGGACAACCTGCAGGACGGGCGACAACCCATCGCTTCGGACAAGGCTGTAGGAATCGAACCCACAACCAAAGTGCGACTGGCCTTTATCGCCTACCACTGACCTACAGGAAGTCCCTGTTTAGTAGAAACTAGTGTTATTATATTAAGCAGTATGATATATGAAGTATAAGCCCATTTTAGGAACCATATATGATTAATCCCACTATAGATCGACTTATGTATATATATTTTGCTAACCTTTTGAGACAGATGGAATGACCCGTCATTCTATCACATGATCTGCTAACACTTCACGAATAACAAATTCAACTTCATTTATTTAAGAGATGAAGT
The DNA here is from genome assembly GCA_963277665.1 of Viscum album. Classification (NCBI taxonomy): domain Eukaryota; kingdom Viridiplantae; phylum Streptophyta; class Magnoliopsida; order Santalales; family Viscaceae; genus Viscum; species Viscum album. The sequence goes on from OY728134.1 coordinate 287,960,921, forward strand.
GGAAATTGTTAAAGGCACGAACAACAGTGATATTGTATCAAAATAAAGTAAGTATTTATTCTAATTCAAATTTTCAACTTTAGGGAAATGATCTTGAAAACCAAAAATGTTGTCCTAGTGATCTTATACCTAATGAATCAGATGGTACCTTATATCGTCACAAATTTATGGATTTGTGATTACTGGATTTTCCATAGCCATGTTCTCTACCACTCTCCATCAGAACATGATGGTTAGATTTCTCTTCCATATCCATATTTTCACCTATGTGGAAACCCAGTGATTAGTTTATTTGGGTAATCATTACATTTCATACTTTAGTTTTTAAAGCCAAGTTTTGGTATTCCCTTTTACGATGTGGGTTTCTATTAAAGAAACTTTCAAATAGTAAACCATTTATAACCCCGACGAATTTCGAGGGCGAAATTCATTTTAAGGGGGGTAGAATGTAACAGCCCAAGATTTTATAAAAAAATATTCTTTTTAATTTTATTAATGTCTTGTGTTGTACGCTACACCAAAAGGAGCTTGCACAACACACATCCTTGACTTGACTTGCATTACACGCAATCGCGACCTTCCTCGATAGCGTGTGTAGTACGCAATACCGAGTTTCACTAAACAACGATATGCTATAAAAATATTATTAAAACTAGCCGTTATGAATAGTAATAACCACTTTTCGAAATCCAGTAAATCTTATTTTTGAAAATGAACTTTATTTTTGGATTCGGAGTATCGAATTTAGCCTAAGGTGAAATTTTGGTACTTTTCGGATAACTTTCATATTCTGATGAATAGTGAAAATTACTAAATTATAATTAAAAACAACTTTTTTAATCGAAATAATTAATAGTGATAAATCATTAATTTGAGTGGTTTTAAAGTATATTTAGAATATATTTTTACAATTTAATACAATGTTGGTCATTGGATGTAATTTCACATTTAAACTAGACATAAACAAGTGTCAATCTTTTGATAGATATTGTTTCTTAAAAACACGCTATTTGTTTTAACAGCGGGATTTAATTATAAAATTAATTAATGCAACTTTTATGTTATGAATTTGGTAAAATAGACTTCATTTTTGAATTCGGAATATGAAATATAGCTTAGGATGAAATTTTGGCATTGTTCTGAAAAACATCAATTTTTGATGAATAATGAAACTACTAAGTGGTAGGTTAAAAACTGAATTTTGCATAAAACTTAATTTTACCGCTTCTGTGAATGGAATTTCGAAAATCCGAGAGACACGGTTAATATCAAGGACTAAAATGTGGTTCAATAAGATTAAAATAAATTTTTGGTGAATAGTAACTTTTTACTTTTTTTACCACGGTTAATAGTAAATAAGGTAACTAAGGGTAAATATGATATTAATATTACCCTAACACATGTCCTAATTCTATTGGACAAGTGTAGTTCGACCAAAAACAAACTTAGGAAGAAAATATGACCATTTAGGCCCACTTGGATTAGATTAGGACATTTATTATTAATTTATTTAAAGAAGGGTTAAAATAGTTAAAATCAAAGTTTAATAAGTAAATCATTTTTAATATGGGGTTATACATAAGATAAATTCTACTATAAATATTCATTAGAAAGCTAAAAAGATTTCCTAAATTATGGTATTTTATTTGTAAATTTTAGACATCAAATAATTTAATTAATTTATGACACAAAGATGATGCAGTAATTATATTATTTACGAAATATTGACATAATTGATGTTATAAACACCAAAATAAATGTAATTTGAGACTTTTTATGAATTCCACTAATTTTATAGGTTACTATGATATATTAATGTTGATTTAATCAACTTGGTTCGAACATTTAATTCTGTTATGACTTTCAGAAAAATCATATATCAAATAGTGTCAAAATTGACACAAAATAGTTTTTAAATAAAATATTATATTATTAATTGTTATTTTATTCCTAAAAATCAAAGGTTCGGCCAAATGACTTAGATAAGGATATATTTATTAATAATATACAATTTGGGGTTCGTTTGGCATGTTATAGTATGTTTATTAACCATATAGTGAAAGAAAACAAAAAGACACGGTAAAAGTTAAATTATTTAACTTAGAGTTAAATCTAATTGATAAGGTTAAAATAATATCCTAAACTTGTCTAAATTCTATTGGTTGATAGGATTTCTACCCACCCCCACTTTAGCTTCGAAATAAGACCCTTTGGAACCATTATAAACCGATTTTGAATTTAATATAAAATAATATTTTGAGATATTCCTAAGGTGCCCCTCTCCTCCCTTATAAAAGGAAACATCCTCCCCCTCCTCCTCACACCAATTTGAGCATTCAATCTCGGCCAACCCCTGCCAAAATCTCTTCTCCGCTTCCCTAGAAACATCCTAGAGGTTCTGGTCTTCCTCAAAGACCAATTCTAGTGCCCTAAGAGGAGGTCTCAAAAAGGCGCTTCAAAGAAGAGGTAATTACCGTTACCAATTCTTTCATCTTTATTTCATCTTCCACTTCTTCTTCTTAGGTTGTTTCATTATGAAGTAATAACATCAGTATCACTCATATACTGATATGTTATTATAAGTATGAAACAACCCTATTTCACCATCTATCCATCCTACGGAAAAAGAAATCACCGCGCGTGCGTACGTACGGAATACCGTCTCCACGCCGTGGTGTATTCTATTTTCCACCACCACCTTACATGGATGGGTATAATGGTGTAAAGAATAAATATAAATAGTTATTACAACATAATATTGATTCTGATATATTGTATAACCCAATCCAATTCAATTCAATATTTATAGAAATGATATCATTGCTCGTGCGTACGTACGGAATACCGTCTCCATGACGCGATGAGATTCATTCTCCATGTTAACCATTTAAGAATGATTATAATGTATATATAAGAAATAATAATGAAATATATGACATTATGAAGCTACTGGATTTATGTATATATATACATATGTATGTCATCTACTTACTTCCATTTCAAGACAATAAGGAAAGGAAAACAGAGTTCATGCGTACGTACGGACTACCGTCTCCATGAACGGTGTTTTTCATTTTATTTATCTACCTATTATATATATATATATATAATGAATATATATGATATATAAATCATATTTTATATTCTGGAAGTAAGTAAATCATGATATAAGTAATAATGATGTCAAGAACAACAAGTCAAAACACCTACTATAAATGAAACGATTTTACCCAAAACGCTTCTTTAACATGGAATTTACAAAAGAACGGGTAATATAATGTCATAAGTGAACCATATATGATATCATAACAATGAATATGATTCTGTAATAAGTCAATAACATTATTTAAATCATTATACAGGAGGTTCGGACACTTACAAAGCGAGTCGGACCTAAGGTAAGGGAAATATCACAATCTCATTTTTATCCGAGATTGTTTATTCGTGAGTATTTACTGGGGTGTATTTTATCATCCACATCCATGTTCCCTAAATATGTAATATTGTTTCCATCCACTTACAATAGTTTAAGGCCAATTTTACCCTTCGGTGAGTTTTTAGTAAAAATATGAAAGGAATCTTTTGTCGCTTTTTCATACGAGGTACTTTTTGACTTTTCCGACAAAAGTACGAAGAATGTTTTTTTTTAACTTAAACGGCATGAACGGATTTTTACGGTTTTATAAAGCCTTATATTCATGAAGCTTCCTCCAAAAGATTTCATGACTATTTTCAATAAAATCTATTTCTTTTAAAATTGCATGATGTTTTGTGAAAAGAAATTGATTTTGAAGGAGAAAGGATATTTTCCTCAAGAATTCAATTCAAGTGTTTTATCAAAATTATTTTCCATATAAGATAATAAAGGGTTCTGTTTCTATCCATATTTTTACATTGATTTGACTATGTTGTGATGGAATTATGTTTATGAATTCCTTTATCTTATATGAATGGTTTTATGATGTCATGTTGTTTAAGAATCCCATTTTTATTACATGGGTTATGCAATGATGTATGATTTATGATTTTGTGGCACACATAAGAAAGGATTCATTAAGAGATGGGTGGGACCTATATCTCTCTCCAATGCATTGGGTAAAGATTTTATATCTCATGAGATAGACATGGCTGGAATGGTAGGTTATACCGGTTCAGTGAAACAGGACTGAAACGAGGGTTACTCGATTCAGAAAGGGACTTTGTCCACTAAGATAGTCTTGGCAATGAGTCTTGACTAACAAGAAATGATTCTCTATGATTATGTGTGTATGCCACAAAGTTTCATGTTTTAAGTTATGATTATTGGGATTTCATTTCACTACTATGATTTATCCCATGTTATGAAATTATGCTCTCTTTTGCAGGTTAAGATTTCCAAAAGTTATGTTCTTATGAATATGATGTGATTGATTTTTCTTTTGTATACCCTTACTGAGAATTTGAGCTCACCCTTTTATGTTTTCTTTTCCCCAGGATATAAAGAAAGGTTTTAGGTAAAAAAAAAGGAAGATCTTTATGGGAGATATTGAGGATCTTTCACCACGTTTAGAAGATTACGTTCCGAGTTTCCAAAGACACTAAACTATTACGATCCTTGTGTGTGTGTTTTTGTTATGTACTAAGTATTCCGCAAAAGTAATGTAATTTCCATGTATGTTAGGCTTCGGGTCAATATAACAGCTCAGACGAGCTTCCCAAATTTAGTAAACGGTTTCTCCACTCAAATACAGTGTCAAATTTACCATTAGGGATGTCAATATTCCTAACTGTAAGACCATAAAAGGAACACTATATGTCATATTCACATGACAAAAAACTTCATGATCTCATTCAAGAAATGCATGTTTCTTGATTCTCACCCCTATGAGATATGTACTGATGTCCATAATTTCAGTCTTGGACACACCTGCAACATGATATAGGAAAACCCACAATATCCCCAACTTATGTATCCAATTAGGGTCGGGGAATTTTATTTAATAAATATTTGTGGTTTGATCCATTCTCTAGAAAGATACGTATTGATTCATCGGTCCTACACCTTGTCCCATCAGCTATATTCTTTTTCATGTCGAAATTACCCATGTCCTTACCACATGAAATTAAACTACATGGTACAATAATAAATTTGTATGGTTTTATTCTCCTACCATTGATTTATATAGTGACAATTAGTCCTTAGATCCTAGTCCTATCCACAGGGTATGAAAAATCCTTCTCTATGGCATTGAATCTATGAATGACCATTTATTATTGGTCCCTTTCCTTATTAAATCCCATTGGGAAAACAAGTGATATTCTTTTTCATACATAGGAGTCAAATCTCTGTAATGGAATTCAAACTCAATGAAAATATTTATCCAAATGTTTCCTTTGATTATTGTAATATTTATTTTTCGCATGTAACCCTCTTAATCCTGAGATCATCGATATATTAACAATCTTACCATAGCTTCTAGTGGTAGAATTTCCGATACCTGAAACCTCCATTACGTAATGATGTAGTATGTGTCTAAGTTGGTCTTGCATTACACACCTTTATAACAAGTATTTAAGACTAAGGATGTCATTATTTGACTATGTAGTATGTGACGTAGTTGGTCGTCCATAATGAAGCTCACATAATGGATTTTTCAACTTGTGCCAACTTCGTTCTCAGAAGAAGCCTCTAATTTCCCTTTAATCATTGAAAATGGTACACTAGAACATGTGATTCAATGTCAGTGGACATACCTTTCATATTGTTCCCATATACTCACTCCTGATATAAAAATAATCAAGACCTTGGTTCACAATTTCCTCCATCACATCCAAGGTATGCATGAACGACCATTTCTGCAAAAGTCCATATATCCTATGATTGTTTCCATAATATTATTGTTCAATTAAAATAACCTAAAACTATAGATTCCATTTTATTGTTATGTTTAGATCAGAGCTATGTCAGATTCCTCAATCCCATGCATTTTTTGGAAACAATGACTGAAAATAAAACTTCCATATGGAGGTATATTCTGTCAAAAAGCAAACTCTATGATTAGTGATATTTGAATATTCATAAACATTCATAATATTTTAGCGATATAAAATAATAATTATTGAGATATCCATTACCTAGACATATATTAAATGCCCCATCTATCCTTGAATATATTGCCCTCATAACGGATCTGTCAGAAAAATGATGCTACTATTGACTATGTAGTATGTTCTATAGACGACCTTTCATAAATCAACCCTGATAACGATTGTTCAAACTAGTGTTAACTTCATTCAAGGACGACAACTCCTCTAATTCCATTATACCTTGTCACTATAACACTCATTTAATCTTGTGAATCCCTAAATAACATCTTACAAATACCACCTTCCATACATAAATATAGAAGACCATTTCTAGAAAAATTACCAATAATTGGGAATCCATAAAGCCTTCTGTTATAGAAAAAATACCTTAAAATAAATACTCCATAATGTTCTTGGAATATGTCTTTAAAAAAAATAACATAATTTCCATACTACATTACATTAAACTGCATAGCATATTTTTATTAATACATGACATTAAATTTCATAACATAATGTCCTTGATTCATGGCATTATACTACACAACATACCATCATAAATCCCCTTTTTAAAAAAAATACCCTCCTTCCCTGATCAAATTCATGTACGAATGATTTACTAATCATGGATTGTGCCAAAATAGATATTCCCTTCACATTAAGACATATAACCTTCATAAAATCAAACATTGTGGTCTTATGAAATCCAAATATCGATAAGCATATTACACCCAAGTGAACCACTATGTAAAAATTCATAGGAGATCCATTAGCTTATTTTTCTATACGTATCCAAGTTGGAATTGAATAAGTCACTCTCATAATGGGAATTTCCACCTAAGGATGTAGCTACCTAAATATGTAGTACGTTCCCTAGTTGCCTTTACTGAAACAAATCTTAAAATGGGGTTGCCAACCAGTGGTAACATCATTATCCGGAGACACCTCCTATAATCTCAAATATAATATTTTAAGACTATGGAACTATAAAATAATGGCTCATGATTCCCCATGGAAGTATCTAAAAAATATCATAACACTCCCAACTATCAAGGGATGTTTCGGTTATCATCTCAAAATTCATGTTCAATGTTGTTTGACCTAAAACTCTAAGACCATTTAGTCTGACATGCAGGAATTTATAATTCCCTTAAAAATAGAAACAATACTTACCATATTGAATACCCGCAAACATAACTATTGAAAAATTTCGAGTCTCAACTTGCTAAACATGAGCTCTATATAGTTAATATAGTATTGAGTGATTAAAATATAAAAGGCACAAAACATGTTAGACTAAAATACCAAAAAGGGAGGCCTTTGAAAAATCCACAGATTATCTGCTATTTCTCCTCCATGTCGATCTTAGTAAAAAATTAGGGTGATAACATAAATTAAACATATTTTTAGGGTTTTCCATAGGACCCTATTAGTAGTCAATCTATGATTTCGGGGCCTACTTGATTAGGTAAAAATTAGATCATCCCCAGCCCTATCATTATATTTTTTATCTAATGGTATGAAAATGTTGTTCAATGAAAATTAGGTTCATAATTAGGACTACAAATAAAATGTAAGGATAGAGACCTATAGTATAAAAAATCATTTCATTGATTCGTAAAAAAGATCCAAGAGGAAAAATAAAAAATTTGTGTCTCTTGGTTTTATATTAAAAGAGGCCATCAACATAAATCATAATTCGATGAAAACGTTTTTAAGCCCCATCATCCACTCAATGTACTATCTGCTGAACAAACTTCAGCCTCTTAAGCTTGATGATGTTCTTCCTTCGAATTAAAATAAATTGTCCCTTAATTTTATATGTTCCCTAATAATAAGTGTAGTTGTTCATGTTCCCTTAGAGTGACTTCTAGTTCCCGATGAAGGAATGAAACCTTAATATATTAGTCCTTGATATTCCACATTAACTCTCTAATTTTTTTATTATTATAGGTCTATTATTTGGACAATGCTTCTTGAAAATCATCAATGTTAGAACGTAGTTTATATTTTAGCAGATCACACTGAATTTTTTTCTCTTGCTATTACCTGAATAGTATCCTTCAACACTACTTGGATAACATGGTAATCAAAACCACTGAATCCCAAAATTCTTGAATAAACTATAGGAAGTTGGATTCGAGAAGGTAGTTCCTCAGGGGTTTTCTTATAGACTATATTCCATATTTAACACAAGGCCATATGGCATGCAATGTGGAGAGAATTTTAAAATTTTGGATATGATTCATAGTTTCTTTCATAAGAAGGGATTTATTCTGGGATTAATTCACTCATGGAAGTGACATAGTCTTCCCACTTATGAATAACGGTTGCATTTCTTTATTGAATTGGTTGAACTGATAGAGATTATTCTCCCTCTCATGTTGATATAGTAGTTTCTCATCCATTATAATGAATTAAAATCATCATTATCTTTGAAGGAATGGATTGAGTAGGTAACAATCACAATAGTTGGAGGCTCTTACCAAACAAAAAATCAGAGGCCTGGGAATATTCTTCTCCAGCATTCCCAACCTCAACAGTTTGAGAATTAAACTCTTTGGGAGGGGTACCCTCCTATGTCTTCACAATTTCAACTAGATAAAAATCAAGAAGGGTTATAATTTCAAGGTTTTTCTGAGCTGGATCCAGTTCAATAGTGGGACTTAGGGAAATTTCAACATCCTCTCTGTAAACCATTAATATAGAGGATTCCATGGATGGAGTTTGATATTACAACCAATTATCGGTAGGTAATAAAGCATAATAAGGTTGATAAGAAAATATAGACTCACATTCAATTTCTTATTTTTATAATTATTCAAATTCATTTAATGTGGTAGGAGTAATATCATGTTCTATTATTTCATCAAAAATGCCTGCTGAGATCTACAATGGATTCTATTGACATTCCAAGCCTATGTTATTCTCACATGTGCGGTCATTTGGAACATTCATTTTGTGACCCCTGAATGAAAAATTGGGATCCCAAATAGCCTCCTCGGTAATGGATGAATATGTAATATCAATCATCATATGATTTTCTAATTCACGGTATAAAGCTGAAATATTATAGAAATAGATGTCATTTGTTGATACATATCTTGTCCTGAAACACTTTTTACATAAAAGAATCCTCATCTATCTCAAAATTAGTGATAATAGTGGATTGTGCACCTACACATATAAATATTTATTTTATTGAGGGACCCATTTCTTTTACTGGGATCTATGCATGATCTAATGTTCCCTCCTTGGTTCTCAGTGGATAATTTATAAACTCCATGAAGGGAAGAAACATAATGAGTTTCTAAAAATACAATAAGTTCAAAAATTTATTCTGTATTATACCAAAATAAATTATTTAATGAAGACTTACCACTGATAAGAGAGATATTAGACATGTATTTCACCCATTACGGTCTTTGCTTCTCCAAATTATTCTAATGTGGTCTAGAATAAACCCCTTAAAATAGGTATTATGGGTGCAATGTTTCCCACTATATCATTATCCAGGGGCTTTTGGCCTGGAGATACCCATTCTACTCTAGGGGAAACCCAATAACCTCAATCTGATTACCATCTGGGATATACCATGGTGACTGAACCTCAGTTGAGTTTTCCCTAGCTAGCAACAAATATTAATGGTGTTCCTATTGAGAAATAATGATTTGTGTGAAATATAATTAAAAATTATACAAGAGTTTGAGAATAAAACACTTACATATTTAGGATTGAAGAAGTCACACCATTCCTAAATAGATGAATGGTTGATCCCCTAAGAAGAATAATGTTCTATCATATCTTTTACTCTCCTTGTGGTAGGAACCCGATCATCAGTCGAATAGATTATCATATCATGTTCCCTGGTATAAATTCCATCTTCAGAGGAATTAACCTAAATGACAATACCATACTAGAGAGATTTCCCATTTTTTTAATATAAAACACCTAAAATAATAGCTCCCATATAATTTCATCATCAGGTGACGAGTCTTTCAATGAATGGATAGAATATGGCTGCACATGTTTTGAATACATTTCATCCTGTTGTGAAGATGACCCCTCAACCTTCGGTCTTATGGTCTTCCCAATTCCTACCATCTCATATGGAATACAAGAAAATAGAACCCAATTCTCCTCTTGATGATGGAAACTTTATCACCTCAGCTCATCATTAATCATTGAATTTCTTATATCCTACCTAATTCTTGTGGGTCTATTGAATTTTGTGAGATTTATCTTCATCTACTTGAGAGATTTATCATCCCCAATCTCTAACTCACATGACACATCCTCTGAATGAGATGAATAACACTCCAAATAATGATGATATTTCATTATACCATTCTTTTTTTTCCAACATGAGCATCATGCTTTTCAATCACTACTTCAGGGTATGAGGAAATAAAGCCCTCAACATAAAAAATGGTCAATATACTAATTACAACATCTGGTGGTAGGTTAATCACATTCCCAATAATATCCATATGTGTAAGAATCCACAACAGTTGAGCTAGCATCGAATGTTTATCTGATATAATATGCACTATAGGGGAAATATTATTTTGATATAGGAATTTTCATTTTCATGAAAATTAGTAAGGTTCATAAGCCTCTCATATGATGTCACCATCGATCCTGGTTTCTAAAAATCCTTCCCTAATGGATTAAATATACGAACTTAGCTCAAAATGATTCTTCCCATCATCTAAAAATATTACTATCTGTGGATTCCCAAAAGATAAGAAAATAATGTTTTTAAAAAAACTCAACAATGTTTGGATGTTATGAGGTTTCAGAGATAAGGGTGAAATACTCTATACAACTTGGACATATGGTCGAGACAGGATCCCAAGAACATGTATCCCACTCTGTGTTGCATAGGTCTGGAAATGACCCACAATCCATCTCCAAAAAACTTGGAAGAGTCTGATATTTTAAAAGTATTACTGCCTTCATAAATAAGCTATAGTATCCTATGGCCTTTTTTGAAAACAGGGACATCCAACCCCAATAACATTACCTATGATAGATTAGCCACTGCAAAAAATTTCCATGTCCTTATGAAAACCATGGAATAATGGAAAGGACATAGATACGTATTGATCCTCATAGCCAGAAAACCCACAAGATGTGTTTTGGAAGAAATTTTCGAGTTTATGTCATATCCCAAAATCTTAAATTCAACTTTTTTCAATTCCTTCCAAAAATTATCAGGAGAACATATCTTTTACACCATGGTGAAACTTTTTGGGTGCTTGTATATGTGGCCTTCTCCCTTATTCATCAGTAATATGTTCATCCATTCCTCCAAATTAATATCCTCTTTTATGCGGGGTTTCATCTTATTGATGTCATAAGCAATTTAAAAAAACTCACATGATAATTTCGGTGTGCTATTAGTATAAATCCATTTATCATCTGTTGTGATGAATTAATCAAACATATATCCAATAATCGAAGCAGAGAAGATCTTTTCCATATCACAGAAACTAATGAACACGTCTCTATATGGCAGATAGAATGAATTTGTCTGTGGACTCTACAAAATAAATATTCCGAGGAAAAAAACATCATTCCAATATACATTGGCCGGCCCTACCCATATGACCTCATAAATTTTGTCACAATCCAAATCCCATTTTTATTCTGAAGATGTTTTCTACACCTATTTTTACTACATCATTTTGGGAGTAACACCCTCTCTTATATGAGAGTCCAAACCATTCCTCCAGTGCCTTGACGGATATGTTTTTTAATGTCAAAAAATTGATGAGTAGTAGTGTGGCTTCAGTTCAATTTTGTATGGTTTCATATTTGGAGTACATGTGTTTCGATGCATAAAACAATTTTTGGATCCCTTCCCTACATTAATATTAGTTCCTGAATTAGAAATGATGGTGGGTGAAATGTTATTGTCCGGAAAGAAAGATGACAGAAGATATTTCTTTTTATTTTACATGTTAACATGTCCTAGAGACCATGACCATAATGTGGACGATAAACACAATTCAAAATACCATCATGATACTTCTTCAGATAACTCATAAAATCAAGAAGGTTGGTTTCGTAGATGCCATACTAATCATGCCCGATGATTTTGAACATCTCATCAACTTATTTAATATACATTTCATTATCTGTGTTGATATTCATGGAATCCATTGAACTGGCGGTGAAATATTATACTAAATTAAAAATATGTTCATTTTGAATAAAATCATATAAATCGTGAAATTTGGAAAAGGAGTTTTGAGGATTATTTGTCTCATATAGATGTCTCATAAAATTACCTTGCACAAGATATCGTCCCAAGACCATGTGTCACACAACCCAATATGTACTATATTTGAGTGACTGAATACTTCAACAAGAAAAGAACTACATCATCTCCATGGAATACATGATGTTGGAGAGAGGAGAATTCAGAATCATAGGAGTATTTCAGAAAAATAAATCCCTTATCTATAGATGAAGGCATCCACCTACACACCACCACCTTGTGCGTCAATCCATAGTGAACTAACCACCATCTATGCTAGCATGATTCATCTAACATTTTTTATCTTTTAACTCAGAATTAGAACATCTATTCAATTTCATCCAATCTTGAGGGGGGGGGGGATTTTTTTTACCCTACATTTCATCACATGGATAAAAAATCATAAAATAGATATTCTATGGGAGAAAGAGGAGAATATATATAAGAAAATCCAAGAATTACAAATCCCCAAAAAGAAACTCTACCCAACATACCCCTTAGCCACTTCGGTGTGAAAACCCCCATGTGTCACCCACTTAAAGGAACAAACACATTAACCTAGGGTTCTATATTTTCATATAAAAAAGACCATTCAGGACTTCAGTAGCGCAGATGAATTTCTCATATGGTTGATTTCTTCTTGGATCAAACATGTTCATTGGTCGAGTCCTCATAAAATTTCTAGGTAGTTTTATAACACCTAATGAGAAAGAATTAAATGGGGGATGTGAGAATTAAGTCCATTTAGTGTAAAAAATAAACAACACTTGCATGAATTATTCGCTCAATCCCCTATGATTCAGGAAGATTAGTCTGATTCACTCTTCCTCAAACATGAACATATGTTAATCGCTTCTGGGAATACCTGTAGTGATTCTGGAATGCTTGAGGAATGCCTCACCCAAGTCAAGTTATCCAGGTAGTTCGTCGCATAATGTATCGCCAATTCCCCAATCCCACTAGCTCGGTGCATCCCTTGGGCGAGCCTCCATAGTTCTCCATAGTCCAAAACCTGTGTGAGCTATCCATTAGGCCTCCCTCATGTCACTCATGTATGGGACACTTATTCTGTGTCTCTTATTTCAGAAAATGTCTATGTTGAATCCTACAATCGGACCTCCCGATTTACAAAACCTTTAAGAAAGAAACATTTGAATGTGTCCCATATGGATCTTCATTTCAATGGTCATAGGATTCCCACACCTGTCTTGTAAAAGGTCATGTATCCTTGATGCATCTATATATTTTTTTATTTATAGTCACATAAACCCTTACCCCTGGGACATTGTTGTGGGTTTCCAAATTTTGGATTTTGGGGATCAGTCACTATTTTCCCCTTCTAGTATCTATGACTGAGAGCCTCCAATCCCTAATAGGGAGGGTAATGAATAAACTTTCGTTTCTATTCATCATGGAATGAGAACATATTCCAGTTTCAGATCCGATTATAGGGAACCTCTCCTAGAGTAATCCTCTATCCTTTCATGCAGGATGACTCAGTCCTTCTCTTCTATACCATCACCAGGGGTCAATCTTCAATCTCCATACAATGGACTCATAAAAGGGTTCTATGGAGATAACTATGGTTCTATACACTTGGATACATAAATTCCTGTACTCCTCCTCTTTCATCAGTGAAGGATGAAAAGTGTGTGGTTTGTCAGATCATTCACTTATTCTTGTTTATCACATAGTTCATGAATCATGTGGGTATATAGGTTATTAATTGTCACAAAACCCACACGATCCACCTGAAAAATGAAATATAAGAACTCAGATTTCTACTAATCAAAATAAATTGGAATCCCAATTAGAGCCTGATCTTACAAGGAATAATTCTTATGGGTAATCCCCGATCATAATCCACTAAATTAGGGAATCTTCGTTAGGCATAATCCCCATATTACACAATCATACTAACATGAGTACAAAACTTTCTCATATTCCACTATTACAATGGGACTCCTCCTTAGGAGTAATCCCAAGTAATATCCTCTAAAAAGTCCATACAACCTTGAGATATCAACTAGACTATGTGGGATCTGAATACCAACTAAATGGGAATCGTAGGAAGCCTATATGACATTCAAACCCCACCATCAAAATCATACCTTTTCTTTTTGGAACATATTCACCGTAGGGTTTTGGTTCAACTTGGGAATCCATCATACTTCCTGGTTTCCTTTGTCTTCCTCGATATAATCCCCACACAAAAATTCGACTAGGAACCCTTTTCCTAGATTACCTTACCACATTACATTAAACTATCTGGTTGGGTCCTTATCACGCATTCTTAAAAAGTCTGATTTTTCCCATTTAGTGGCACCAAACTACATAGGTTATGATTCCTTTCACAAGGATACATAGGATGAAAATTTAACTGTTTGATCCCAACATCAGATCAACATTTTTCTCCCTGGGAGATGATAAATTCAAGAGATACATTTTTCTACCTGGAGGAAAGTAAATTTGAGAGTGCCCAACTATGTGGATGGAAAACTAGCATCATCATAATATAGAATAAATAATATCTAAGTAGTACATATGTGGTCACCATTTAGTGAGGCACATGGATACATATAGATATCTATGTTAATTATGAACCTAAAATAGGTAAAAATTATTCTAATTTCCTGGCATTTTAATGATTGATTTCTAATTAAATGAATGTAGCTGCCATACATAGGAAGTAATAAATTATCCACAAATATATCTTTAATCTACAAAGTGAGTATCAATATTTGAAATAATTCCCCTCAAAAGGCTTTGATGAGAATGACCTCCCATCCTCTCAACCAGTGTCATTTTACAGGAAGTGTGGGTCAAAACCATCATGGGTGCCTTCCTTTGGAATGTAGGTCCTTTCAATGAGAGAACCATTGTGTTTTTCTCTCCTACGAAAAGGAAAAATAAACGTTGAACATGGAACGAAACATTGTAGAACCAAATAAATGGGATTATAATCCATATATCAACTAATTTTCATTTTCAAGAAGAAAATAGGTGTAATGATCTAGACCTCCAAAACTTTTCTCCAATAAATTTTCTTTGAGGTCATTAGACAAATCCATTTTACCTACATCATGTGTAATTTAGGCATGCATTAACACAAAATGAGTGTGGGCGTGAAATCCATTGGAATCTAAAATATACTAGATGAGAACATATTTTAATAATTTGGAAATACATTTAAATATTCATCCCCCAGTTTTTGTTCAACGTTATATATATTACCTAAGAATACTATATTTTTTGAATTAAAAAAACCAGATAAGGTTGAGATATTTTTTATTATTATCAGTGACTAGGAAACTATAGGAATTTTAAATGTTGGGTTACATACTCGAAGGAACATCCATAAATAAAAGTTATTTCATATTTTGAAAAAATTTCTCTCTACAAGGAATCCATATCATACCTATGAATAATATGATAAATGGAACAACATTGTTCTAAAGGGGTCCTCAATAATTGTAAAATATCATCTAGAAATAAGTGATGAAAAATAGGTGGCCCCTATTGGTAAACACCGACACCACGGATAATGATTTCATTCAAAAACAAATTAATTAAGAATATATTATATGTATTCAAAAAAATGGATGTGAGAGATAAGATCTCCAAGATGGATACCCCCTAGAGGGTTTATAGCTATGAGTAAGGATTAAATATTATTCTACTATATCATATGATTCTACAAAATAAATTTTCCAATCCATAACACCTCTATTATGTTTACTGTGTAGTTGGAATGAGTGAGAAATTTCATGATTTATAATTGAATTATTATAGGTAAGTATCATAGGAAATGAACTAATTTGATTATCTAAAATCATAGGGTCAATCAATATATAGATATAGTTATGAAGAACCGTTGATAATAATAATTATATAAAATTAACCAAAACAATGGTCCTGAATACAGAAGTCAAAGTATATTTTTTAACCTTAGTGATGAGGATAATAAGGGTTTCATTAATATAATATAATTTTCCTTTTCCCAAATGGATATATTTCATAGGACCATAGATATTTGGATCAGCAATGTTCCCTACAATTTTAAATAACAGCGTGTGAAAAAAATTAGAAAATTATTCTTCTATGTAATATATTTCATAAAGATATGATAGGTTTTACTCATATATGATTTCAAGTGGGTGATAGTGGTTAATAACATATTTTATCAGTAGTCTAATTCATGACATGATATCCAAGGATATGGAAGATTCCTGAGCTGAATATATTTCCATTAAAAATGCCTGATATGAACCTAATTATCCTTGTTATTCAAACAAACTCCACCACCATGATAATACATAAATGAGAAATAATTCATGTGTAATCTCATGAAATAATTCTGATTAATGTAATGTCTATTGGAATCACATTCTTTAATATAGGAATCAAGTACATGGATGGACAAGAGGATTTCCTTAATAATGATAGATTCCTCTAACCCCACATTAGGGGAAAAAATTCTGGATAACACCACTTCTAAAAATGGGTGAGAGTAGAACACATTAACCCAGTGTTCAAAGCCTTCGTAATGGATTTCATGGGTGAAGAATTTATTATTACTATAAATTTTTAGTTTGTAATCATTTTATAAGGCTTTATCCATGTCATTAGACTCCTCCTCCCATCTTACCCGAAAGGATCAACCATTAAAAATCCACCTACATGTCCTAAAAACACTTAATCATGAAGATATTTATATATCAAGCAACCTTGAACACTACAGAAATGTAAATGTGGATGGGGTAGTTATCTGACATAGTAGATGAAAATTTTGGATCCTTGATGATATTAACTAGGTTGGTACATTTGATAAAAACACAAAACCTATAGAGACAATGTACTATTTCAGTACATTATGACATTCAATGATTCAAGGTTACAGTGTTACCAAAGTATTCCAGATCAAAACTACTTATTGTTTTGACTACCTATAGGGAACATAAAAATCAAGTCACAACATCAATTAGCACATAATTTATAACATTTCGGTACATGATTTTATTAATTTCCTCATAGAATATAAGTTTCCCATTAGCCCTCTCCCTCAAAGACATGAGAATATCACATGATATACATTTATCCTTCTATGAAGTCCACCCATTGAAACCCAAAAATCCTATGAAAGAGAAAAATTGTGATGAATATATCTATCATTGTGATTCAAAGAGAAACACATATACTTGATATATATATATATTCTCTATCTAGATAAGGCATGGGAAACCACGGTTTCCATGTTGGGAAACTATTATAAAGAAACAAAAAACATGATTTTTTAACAATATTTATATTTTTTTATCATTACATCTTGGTTTTATTCAAAAAAACATAACGAAGACACTTTTCATCTTGCGAAGATATAGAATGAGAATGTTTTCATGCCCACAGATGTTCTAGATTAATATTTTTATTAAGATAGGTGGGGATAAATCACCCGGCCTTGGCATCAATATATTCATAAGTTGATAAGTCCCTACCATTTTCCTTTTTTAGAGTATCACTCAATAATGTGTGGATTGTCCATATTACATAAGGGGTATCTTATTTCAAAAATATGAATATCAAAACTAATATATCTTCATCCTAACCTCTTCTATTCCAGTTGATTATTATGGTTAGCTATCATAGTCTAATTATGATACTCATAAAAGTGGGAGGAGTGAAAAGTAAAATCAAAACCTCGGGTGAAAATGTACTCAATCAGGATATAATATATACTTTTCAACTAGAGATAATTTTTGAGTCACAATTAATGGTTGAATCAAATTATATAGCATGGGTGGAAATATCCATGGGAAATTTATCATAGTTTCCAACTATCTTCCGAGAATCATAATAATTAATTTTGAGTGTGGTTTCAAAACTACTACCATATTGACTTAAATAGAACAAAAAAAATATTTTTTAGCAAAAAAATATTAGAAAACATAAGAGATGTTAAAAGAACTTGTCCTTTGTCATTGATAGTAGAAGAATATATAAATTATTACCTTATCATCACATTAACTACCATTTATAAATGTCATGAAGATACTTCAAGGCTATAAAATCCTAGAAATATACATATAATATCAAACCAAATTAGAATATAGACAGAAAAAAAAACATTTAAATACAAAATTATATTAAAATTCAAATTTAAAATTAAAATACCATTTCAATCCAATATTTACATATGGAAAATGATCTTTGATGTGATATTCATAAATTTTACCACAAATCACAAAAATATAATAAATAAAATACACTATAGTTGGATTTATCTGAAGATATAATTCTATAAAAATCATTTACGTGTAATAAAAGAAATTAATATTTTTGTAAATAGAAATAAAAAAATAAAAAAATTAAAATAAATTATGCATATTTATTCAAATGTTTATAGACAATATAAGATCATGTTCTCAATTTCAGATATGTGATACATGTTTTAAACTATAGTGGCACTTTTCTACTGAGAAAACATGACTCAAGTAATACAGTCCAAAATATAGGCTGAAATAAGGTGCAGTTTATCCCTAAAAGTGTCAAATGAATGTTTTATTTTTTCTTAATTTTTGAAAACAATATGAGCCCATTTTATTAGTTTAGTCTATGTGATATTTTTTATGATCTAAAATGAAAATTATTTAAAAAAAATCATGCATTTCTAGTCCAACTGGCCACATAGTTTGGCCGATTGATGTCTAGTTGATTATTACACAAAAAAATGAATTATTCATTGTTGTTATAATGTATCAACATAATATCGTATATGTCACTATTTATTGGATATGTGATGAACTTATTATAAAATTACACATTTATATTAAAAAACCAATCATTAATTCATACAAACAGAATCATGTTTCATACTGACATGCGATCAATTCTTATATATCAAAATTGAATTATAGATCATTGTTCTAATGTTTAAATAATTATAAACTTTTTGTTTTTTTCTATTTGATGTTCATTTCAATTTCAAATGATACTTCTATATTGAAAACATTCTCTTTGAGTCATACTGAGAACATCTTCTGTCAAATTAATTTAAAGTCAATTCCTAAACATAAAAAAATATAATTATAGAAAATATTTTAAAAAATCGAAGTCCAATTTATTAGTTTTTGAGATAAGATTTATTATATACTAAAATGACACTTTTATATTGAAATCGCACACTAGTTTTAATACCAAAGAAATCATATTTAATATTGATTTTTGGTCAATTCCTACTTTTCAATAATGATCTATGAATTTTTCCTCATTTTTTAAAACCATCCAATAAATTTTTATAACTTTTATATTTTTAACATGTGTTTAAAAAAAGGAACATCTATATTGAAAGCATAAACACTGAGTCATACTAGACACATCCTATCTATGATTGAAATGTGGTGGATTCCAATACGTCATTAATGACATATATGTCACAATACAATTGTATTAAGATTATCTGAATCCATTTTCTTAGTATTTATTATATCACATATGTTTTTGAACTAATATTTACTTTTTAGACTAATAACATATAATATGATTCATACCGGGAACACTGTAACATGGATTGAGGTGTTGTTGAGGACTACACAGAAAAAATAATTATGGATCAAGATTATAGTGTATTGAAATAATTCAAATATTTTTTATAAGTTTTGAGTATGTTGTGTGGGTTATGAACTAAACTATCAATTTTAAACTACAAACAATAACATAATGTTATACCTATCACATCATCGATCATAATGATCTACATTCAATTTCCAGACATAAAAAATGAATTATGTATTATTTTCCTAATGTTTGAAAAATTATCAAGACTTTTTTTAGATTCGGGCTATGTAAAGTGTGTTTTAATCTAAAATTACACTTCTATACTGAAAACATGCACTTTGGGTCATTAAATGCACATCATATGTAAGATTGATGCACAATAAAATCAAAAATGCCATAGGGTAAATTATGGAATTTTTCTGAATGTTTTAATACAATAAATTCATTATTTCCATAATTTTTTCTATTTGATACATGATTAAAAATGAATTTTTTCATTTATATTGAAAACAAACACTTCGATTCATACCAAACATAACATCTTTTATATTAATTTGATATGGATTTCTACATTCCACAAATGAATAATTAATTCTCTTTCTATTTTATGATAACAAACTTATATAATATACTCACATATGGATATTTGAGATGAATCTTAATCTTATATGGAACATCTATATTAAAAACATACACAATTAGTCATACCAATTACATCATTTATCATATTTACATGTGGTTGATTACTCAACATAAAAAATGAATTACAAATCATTTTCTAAATGTATTAAATGAATCATAATGCGTTTTTTGAGTTTTATTTAATTCAATTGTCTTGTATACTAAAATATCATTTTGAATCAAAAATTAAACATTGAGTCATATCTTGTACACTATGTATAAGATTGAGTTTTGGTTGACTAATAAACATAGAATATGTGTTACAGTTCATTATTATATAGTATAAAAATAGTATTAATATGAATGATTAGTTTCGATTATGTTGTTTTTTATCTAAACTATCAATTTTGAACTAACAAAATACACCTAGACTCATACTAGATAGACCTTCTATCAGATCATGGTTATGTTCATTCATACACATCAAAAATTACTTATGTAGAATTATATTAATGTATAATGACAATCTGAATTTTTTTCATGGTTTTGAGTTCATCATGTTATTTATGACCAAAAGTGTTTACCTTATACTGAATACACAAAGTTTGAATCGTACTAGACACACCATATTTAGTCATGAGGTTTGGTTGATTCCAACAATTTAGAAATGTTTTTTGGATAATTTTCTAATTGTATAAAAAACATGAATTTCATTTCTAATTATTGAGAATGTGATGTTTTTTAACTACAATACAAATTAATAACTTAAAACATACAGTTAAAGTTATACAGGACACATCAAGTGTTATATTAAGGGTTGTTTTATTCCTACAAAACAACATATTATTTTGGTAAATATATTGATGTAAAAAATAAATATGAATATATTTGATCAGTTTTTATTATGTCATATGTGTTCTACAATAAAATGTCAATTTTAAAATTAAATCATGCACATTGAGTTATCTTGGACACACTGTGTATTAGATTCACATCTATTTCATTCATTCATGTCAGAAATGACATATGGATCATTCCACTAAAGTACAATAACTATATAAAGTTTTATTTCAGTGTTTTTAGTAGGTTATGTTTCTGTTTAACATAAATTAAAATTATATGCTAAAAAATTAAAATTTGGTTCATTCAAAAAAAAAATGTTTTTTATTGATGTATGGTTGATTCCTATATGTTACAAATGACATATGAATGCTTTTTATAATGTTTCAAAAAAATATAAATTAATTTTCTTAATTTTAAGTATGTAACATTGTTTTGATCCATTATGTGAATTTTAATGTTTAAATAAGGAATTAGAGTCATATTGGACACAACATATATTATATTAAGATGTGGTTGATTTCAACACATTACAAATGACATACGAGTGACTATCGTAACATATCAAATCAATGTAAACCTGTTCGGTTAGTATTGAGTATGTCATTTCGGTTTTTAATTAAATCAAATTATAAATTAAAAACATATAATTATAGTCATATTTATAAGTCATTTAACTAGATTTAGGTTTGGATGACTAATGAGTAGATTATTCTGATATAGTTCAAGAAAATTTTCATGACAGATTTATTGGGAAGCCAAAATTTTCCTTCAACTATAGAAAATACATTTGTATATGAGATCATATTTTTGAACAAAAGAGTATCTTGAATAATTAGTTCAGTAAAATTAGTGTGATTGTATATTTTACAGACGAATCCTTATGATAAACATCAAATTTTAGGCAACATGATGTTTACTCTTCTATATTAAAGGTAAATTCTCTTTATTTATAGGATTATTTCATATTTTTATAATCCAAATAGAAAATCTCAAAAATATTTATAAAAACATAATAAAGATAATATAAAAATGATATGGAAAATAAATTAATTATAGAAGATAAAATGTTGTTAAAATTAAATAAGTAAGTAGTTGGAATTTACTTTTTGTTGTTGTTTGTATACATTCATGACCCATATCACAATCACCATTATATTAGTTTCATTTATGATATCTAATATATTAAGAGTACGATTAGATTAGAACATGTTACTTGTTCTGTCTGAAAACATAGATTTTTATCCAACATTATTTTTATCGTGAATAATTTTGATAAATATAATATATAATAATTTCAATACTAATTTTTCTCCTTAAAAATTTATCTATATAGTACTTTAATGCACAATGTCAAAGACATAACCATTAATGACCTAAATTTGATTTCAAAAAATAGTTTGAAACCACATAATCTTCCAACACATCTGTAAAAAAATTACATATTCTTTTGAGTACGTATGGTGGATGAGATTAGGATAGTACAAAAAAATATATATAATGATTTGGAAATAGTCATAATGATGTTTTAATACTCGTAAAATCAGTATTATTCAGGGATACTTGTCTTCTGATGGTATACAATATCTTTCATTAACATTCAAACTTAATATCCACAAACATTTTTATAAACAATCTTCTCAATCTACATAAACATTGATAAAAATTTGAAATTTTATTGAGATATATTTTGATAGATAAATATTTCAATATATGTATTAACTTTTTAAAATGTGGTGAATTGAATAAGGTTATTATTTTTAGACAATAAACACATAAAAATATTTTTCCTATATTAATATATCACCCTATCATAACTAAATTCTCATTAACTCATAAAAACATATAATTTGATGTTTTTCGGTAAAATATTTACTATAGTGCATAAAAAATTCACAATTTTCATCACTTGTGCTTGGTTTGATGAAAATATAAACATTGGATCTAGATAATTATTATATGGGGTATCCAAATATATTGTGATCAGTATCTAGTACATGCGGAAAAAAAATTTAAAAAAAATTAAAAATTTAGATATATATTTTCCATGATTAAGTTGTATAATTTTACAACTGTTTTATAGGAATCATGAAATTTTTTCCATATGATATTCTCTTCAGAACAACCATGACCATAATTTTGTTACCAAATTTTCTTCTTTATATTGAGTCATTTAACGATTTTAAATGTTTTCAAGAACATTTGTTGTTAATTTATAATAAAATGGAAATAATGGAGAGATGGTACTCCTGAAGGTTATTTTGTTTTCATGGTCAATTAATTGGATTGTCCTGATATGTCCTTCCATTTAACAACTATTTTATTCATCTATAATACCATACATCATTTCAAAACTTTTTTAATCAACATTCAATGGATTTAAAATTGAAAAATTTAGTTAAGGACATCCAATATGTAAGATTATATGAATATATGGATATTCTATGATGGTTTTAACATCATCATTGACCATTGAAATAGACCTCTCATCAAGAAGAATATAAAACTCAACTATCAGCTAATGAGATACATTAGCCACACTGTGATGTGATCATCTATGTTTTTTTTGTTTTATAGCTTGTATCATATGATATTATACACCATACCCATTGAAATAAGGTTAGGTAAAAATTTTGATAGATATAAATCCCATACAATCACACCCTCTATAATTTTAGTAATGTAAAATTATAAGAGAATGCTTTATACAAATCGTGGAGAAAAAATAATGAAAATATTGATTTCCAGGGTTATGTTCATTGGTTGTGGGGGATAACTAGACCCAAAGCTACTGGGGTCATTTAGAATTTCATAACTAATCATGTTTGACTACTGTTTTAATTTGATATTTTAATATATATTGATTCACCAAACCAATCAATACAATAGTTTTTTTTCAATGTATCTATCAGGTCAGATCATCCATTCATTATCTCATGTGTATATCTATGTGTCTTTATCTTCTCGAAATATGCTCCTTGTGAAACTATTAGAACAACACCTATATTTTGTCCAAATTATTTAGGGAACATAAATAATATTGATATTAGTTTTTCTTTATTTATTGTTGATACATATTCTTATTTATAAACTATATATAAAACATAATGACAAAATGATGTTTCATTATGTTATATTATTATAAAGAATAATGAATTACTGTAATGGAATAATTACACATGCCTCCCATACTGAATTTGTGTTTTAATCAACTGATTTACTCTCTTTATTTAGGTGGTCCTCCATCCATAGAACATGGGATTTTATTGAACTATCTATAGATTTCGATTCATCAATCTTCGTATAAACAAACTATATATTTTATTTCACATCATATAAAGATTTAATTTTATTATTATAGTATAACCCATTTTCATTTCAGGTTGAGCGTACCTCATCCTTTCTTTAAGGTAGGGATAAATTAGTTTTTCTATAAATTTTTTTCATCACTCCTTTACTATTTTTAAAATTATCAATTTTGATCCAATATGGATCAACAAATATTTTCAAACCGAACATTATCAACTATGTTTCAGCTGGAATTAATTCTCATAACTATGGAAATGTAATAATTTCCATGTATCATCTTTAATAATTATTTCATTCATAACATGTTAGTGTGTGCCTACTTTCCCAATAAAATCTATTTTATGGTACTTTTTAAAAAGTTTCAAGCAGCCTCAATCTGTTTTTACATTCTCTATTATGATATATTTCTTATTGAAATCTTCTAAATGATACAACATCTGTAGGGGATACTAAAATTTAAATTGAAAATTCATTATATAAATTTTCAATAAAATATATAATGTATATCATAACATAACTTAATATCATCCAAAAGGTTCATTCAATAGAGGTTGTACAATGTTGCACATATTAATCAATTCTCAGATTCATTTTCATAGTGACCCCAATAGAATTGATGAGAATTCATTTGTTGGGGTCAAAAAGTTTATCTTCTAGATTATAGAAATCCTAAAATTTTATACCCTTCATCCATGTATTAGTAGTTTTATTTAACATATTGATTAAATATTGTCCTAATTTTTCATGAATTTATAATTGATCCCCAAAGAATAATATATTTTAATCAACAACAATCTATTCTTCCTCGGGATTTTTATCTTGATCCTATGAAAAATTCATTATCTACATGAGTAGTCAAACATTTAATTTACATTATGTAAATGTAGTAGATAACACATAATATTATGAAGAGAATAATAATATTTTATAATAAAGCAGATCAATGCACACACATTATTCATTAAAGGTTGATGGGAATTGCTTCCTCTATCACCTATCCAAACCCCTCTTTCTGGTCCCCACTATCAAACCATTCATTTTCTAAATTATGACCATCAGGAAATGATTACGATCTACCACAAAAAGCCATCCAAAATTGAATTTTCATCAAACAATTTAGTTTTTTACTTCACCAACATTATAATTGAAAAATATTCTTTTTATTATATTTAATATATAAAATACCATAACAATATGCAATTCCTTTAAAAATGGTTTTTTCTTATACACTTTGACACTGAAATTCAATGAAATAGATACTGATTTATCAACATTCACCGCAATAATACTCTTAACAAACATTAAATTATAATTAATTACATGAAATTTTGTATAATCAAACTTTTATATCTATTCTTTTATATAGAAATATGCCATGTTTGAATAAATTGTATTTTTATACTTGGAATAGGCTGAATTCATCACTTTTATCATAATCATAACTCTATTATTTTTCAATGTATTCTTTAAGGTTCTTCCATTATATAGAATGTATATCCATTAATTAATGAACCAGTGTATGATATAACATTTACATTTGGTCCCCAAGATATCCTTTTATATCCTTCAAAAATATAATTCTTATTTTAAGATAAGTACGTATAAATATTCCCACAGAACCATCTAATAAACTATTAATTTTCTCCATTTGATATCCATACTCCATCCATTGATTTACTTGAATATCTATAATTTTGTTTGTGGGATTTAATGTTTTGATAGACCACTTCACTATTATATTAAATGTAAAGGTGATCAATCTCCTACTATGTTATGGTACTTATAACAATAACTCTTTCAAAAGTACCTTCTCTCATAAGGCCTATGTTGCGATGAGACATTAGGTGGTTGACACTATCATCATCAAATATTTAATCATTATTAAAATAAAAAACATCATCAAAATATATATCAGTTTACAGTACAAACTTATTGCCAACATTAATTGTTGAAAAACACTTTCAAAAGAATCACATGTTGTTCAATGGGGTACATTAATATGTAATGTATATTACCACATAGTTGAACCTCTCTAACCATTTGAACAATTAGGTGGACAATTATATAAATGAGTGATAATGGGAAGAACATATCTAATTCATGTAATATCCCCAAAATCTCATTATTCAGGATTGGAAACTTCACAATGTCTATAACATTACTAAAATTTACTTTTAAAAAGAAGTAGAGTTGGGTTAATATATTTCATACATTTTTAAGATGATTGAACCATAGAGTGACATTGATCAAATGTTTCTTAAATATATGATGATAATTATATTTTATACTGTAAAACATGGACTAGTTCATTAACATGAAAATATATATGTTTTTTGAATACCCCAATGGGACCTTGAAACTATTAAGGAAATTGAAAAATTCCAACTTTAAGAACCCGAAGAATCGGTTTCAGGTACAAGATATCTTTTACGGGCTTTTTAAGGAAAATGGTGAATCTAGAAATTTTCAGAGTACATGTCGTGTACTCCTCAGCCACTTGAAGCCATGTGTTGGAGGAGACCGAGCCACCAACACAGTGTGGAGGGGTGATGTGGATGCCGATTTTGGCAGAGTACGGAAAAACCAACTACACGCCGTGTACTTTTTTTTATTTCATTAATCGACCCGGGGTCACGCCTAATGACAAAAAACAACTTCTTCTCCACCTAATTCCATCCAGAATGTCCGAGGAGGCCGTTTCTTATCTGAGCCACAAATCTGTCACCTGTTGTCTAAATCAAACTCCGTCGGTTGTAGAAAAACCACAGCGGTGAGTTCTTGGTTCGTCATTAGCCTCATTTCTTGATTCTTCCTCTCGTGTAAGTTATTTGAGGTTGAACATTTTAGACATTTTTTTATATCTACTCTGTTCAATGCTAATTCACGGGCTGAGGTTCAAGTATATCGATCTCTGAGGATCGAGGTAGGTGGTTTTTTTCCCTATGTTGAAGTTCTTAGATTTTTGGTTGCAAAAGTATCGGATACCCATGTATCGGGTATCCCGTGTTTAGGATTTTGATCCTATTGTTTATCTTCCCTAGATTGTTTGTTAGCTTATGATGAATTTCTTCTACATTATTCTTGGTTGCATGTTTGAGGATCATACCATGGGTGTTTTCCTCCCTTGTTCGGATGTTTATCATCGTTTGGCACCATTTCTATGAGGCAACGCTGTTGCAATTGTTAGTTTACTTGTTGTCACTGATTGCATGTGTTTCATGTTGTTGGAATGATTTTTAAGTATGGTAGATATTAGCCAAGTAGTTGTTTAACTTACATAGGGTTGATAACAGTCGATTACGCACGACTGGACAACTCAGGGATGTGAGAACCTGGTGGGGGAGATCAAAGAGGGAATAGATGATTAAGTGCTTCTCTAGAGGGTCTGTTGGGTTTAGTTTCGTACGCTGGACCTACGGGAATATAAATTTGTGCTTCCCAAGAGTTTTCTTAGTTTACCCATGTATCGAGACCACATAAGGAATTAGACGTATGTTCTTCCTCAGATAGTCTGTATCTATCGTTTCAAGACCATAGGGGAATTGACGTAAGAGCTTCCCAAAGTGTTTGTGCCTTGTTTGTTGACTGGACTATAGGGGTCTGCTAGTATTATCCACCTAGAGAGTCAGTTTGAATTTTTATGGTTGGTTGTAACGAGTCCACCAAGCCAATGAACCAGCTTGGGTTTTGTACTGCTTGTGTTAGGTAGTCTTTTTAGATACCTGTGGTATGACTTTCATATGTTGGAATAGAAACCTTTTTGGTTTTCCCTAGTTGTGTAATTAAATTAATGTGAATGGTAATTGGTAGAATTGTTTACTGAATTTGTTTACCTTTAATATTTCTATATCACTCACTGGAATTAGGGCACAAATCTTGTCATGGTTGCCTACTGGGATTAGTCTCACACCCTGTTTCGGTCCTACCTTTTAGCGCAAACAGATTATATGGTTGTAGGTATAGGTAGGGATTGTGGCCCTTCTACCTCGGGTACATGATTGCTGGTTGGAGCTGGAGGTCATGGGACATAGCTTTGGTACGTGATGCTGCTGGAGTTTCTGTTTACATTTAGTATTTTGGTTTTAGTTGTATTTCAGCACGTTATTTTGTTTACTGCTTTCCATAGATACATGTACCATTATGCATCATTATTATATCATACATTGCTTCTACATTTAGTTATGTTATTTCATGCTATTTTATTGTTTCTGCTATTGTTTATGCTTATTCTTCTGTTGTATACTTTACCAAATGAGGGCATAGTTTCCCCACTGACTCACCAAGGCCCTCGTTAGTAGCCGGTAGCCTCTAGCATTTGGGGAAACATTCTTGAGGTCATGTGGAGAACCGTGTACGGGGTGCCAGTTATGTGGATCCGGACTCGGGTCGTTACAAAGTGGTATCAGAGAAGTTTTCTTTCTTTACTATTGCTTACAGTTTTGCGACAATATCCAGGGATAGGAAGAAATGGGTAGTTAGTATATAACTGTGCCTGGGAGTAATTAACCCATGTACAGGGAATGATATATTACCTCTTAATTGCAATTTTATGTTTTTTCAAGTGTTACAGTTTATTATTTTTCCCCGTTGGGTGATGCACAAGTTTTTTGTTGTTACAATTTATATGATTATGGTTCTATTTGGTTGCAACCCGATGAGATGAGGGTGTCCCATCTCATGAATCATATAGGCACTGGGTATGAAATCACTTGTTACGCATTTTACCATGACATATAAGGTGTATTATAATTGCATTTTGTTGTAATAGATGTTGTGATAGATTATGAATGTCGTTGTTGTAGTTGCTGTGATAGAAATACTTGTTGCGCTGATAGAGTATTACTTCTTCTATGGTCTATTTAGCATGGGCGCCAAGCTCTGGTCTTGGAGGTGTTATGGGCCCTCGAGGGTCAGAATTTGGTGGATCATTGTTTGTTATGTTGTTTACTTGTTGTATGCATGATTATGATGCCAAGCTTTGATTCACAGGGAGTATGGGCCCCACGGATCAGAAATTGGCACATAGATGTAGTTTTTTTCAGTGTTTCTGGCATTCAGAGCAGTTTCTGAGCTACTTCTCGGAAAAACCTAGAATACACAGCGTGTACTTTATTCATACACGCCGTGTAGTATTTTAACCATGTTACTATCTGTGTAAACAAAAACACGTGGTGTCGAAAATCTTCAGGGACATGCCGTGTTCCATAAGTACACACCATGTAGTAGTCAACCTTGTACCAGGTCATGTCACTAATAACACAGGTCGGCGAAACACATGTAGTACATGCCGTGTGTTATAAGAACACATCGTGTAGGTTTCTTCTGGGTACTCGGCCATGTCACGAACAACACGGGTCAGTGTTATCCATCCTTATACACGCCGTGTTTGTTTGGAACATGCCGTGTAGTTGGCCATGTAACCTGCTACACAGGTTTCCGAGCCTGTCTAGTACACACCATGTAGTTTCATCTAGGTACCCAGTCATGTCACGAACAACACGGGTCGGTGTTATCTTCTCTGATACACGCCGTGTTTGTTCGGAACACGCCATGTAAGGGGTTATCCATGTGGGTGGACGTGTAACCTGCTACACAGTCCGCCGATGTCTAGCTTGTACACGTCGTGTATTTAGTGAACACACCGTGTAGTTTATTATTTGGAGGACCGTGTAGGTTAGCTGTGCATAGAGACTTGGGTTGGGGAGTGGAGTCCAAGTACACTCCATGTTTTGGGATGACACGCCATGTAGTCTGGAATGTTACACGACCAATGGTTGCATAATTTAACACCATGTAAATGGCTTTAACAAACACACTGTGTAGTTTAAATACACGCCGTGTAGTTCATTTTTTCAAATTTAAGTGTTTCTCTCTCATGTTCCCATTTTGAACTCTTTTGTTTTCTATCCTTACTTATGAGGATACCTTGGCACTATATTATCTTTTGGGACATAGATCATCTAATGTGATTCAGTGCAAGGATTCCCCCTCGAGGTTAGTGGGTGTCACTTCGTGGGGGATCTTTATGTCCTTGAGATGATAGGTTATGATGTCATTCTCGGAATGGACTCGAATGTTACATTTAAGTCTTTTGTCAACTGTTATCGCTGCAGGGTGAGTTTCACGTCACCGGAGGGTGGGTCTTTTCTTCACAAGGGTGAATGGGATGTACAGGAAATCAGAGGTGGACGCTAAGGGTTTCATCCGACCCAATTGAATGAGCTCAAGAAGCAGTTGGAGGAGTTTCACGCTAAGGGTTTCATCCAACCCAATACTTCCCCTTGGGGTTCACCTGTGTTGTGTGCGATGAAGGAGGATGGTACCTTATGACTTTTCATGTATTATCAGATGTTGAACAAGTTGACGGTCAAGAACCAATATCCCTTGTCGAGGATTAATGATCTTATTGATCAGCTCCAAGGAGCCAGAGTGTTCTCAAAGATCGACTTCTGATCCGCCTATCATCAGTTACACATTAGGCCTTTGGATATACCTATGACATTCTTCAAGAGTAGGTATGGCCTCTACGAGTATACAGTTATGATGTTTGGCCTTACGAACGTGACAACATTTTTCATGGAACTGATGAACCGAGTGTTCCATCCTTACTTGGATTCCTTCGTCGTGGTCTTCGTGGACGATATCTTGGTGTACTCTCACACTCGACATGACCATGTAACCATCTTGAGATCGTTTTGAGTACAATGAGGGAGCATCATCTTTATGCTAAGCTCTCAAAGTTCCACTTTTGGATGGACGAGATTCACTTACTAGGTCATGTCATCTCAGAGACAAGAGTATCAGTAGACCTAGAGAAGGTGAGAGCAGTAGTCACCTTAGAGCAGCGAATGAATGTCTTCGAGGTACATAGTTTCGTGGGGCTGGCTGGTTACTACAGGCGGTTTATACAGGACTTTCCACGCTTTGCAGCACCATTGATGGGCTTGGCTAAGAAGGTTGTGAAGTAAGTTTGGTTAGAAGCTTGAGGCTCAGCATTCCAGGAGATGAAGGGGAGATTGACTTCAGCACCAATTATAGTTCTCCCAGAGCCGGACACGAGTTATATAGTTTTCTATGAGGCATCTGGCATCAGTCTTCGAGCAGTGCTTATGCAGGAAGACCGTGTTGTCGCGTACAGATCTCGGTAGTTGAGGCCACATGAGAAGAAGTATCCTATGCACGACTTGGAGTTGGATGCTATTGTTCATGCTTTGCATTGTTGGAGGCACTATCTCATGGGAGATCATTTCATGGTATATACTGACCACAAGAGCCTCAAGTATATCTTTACACTGTGTGACATGAATCTGATACAACAGATGTGGGTCAAGTACCTACAGTCTTTCGACATCGAGCATGCTTATACGCCTGGGAAAGACAATGTTGTGGCAGACGCACTGAGGAGGAGGACTCAATTGCAGGCAGTTCAGGAGGCCAGCAGTGAGTGGAAGCACATGGCCCTGTTCTCTGAGATTTATTTGGAGGTGCATGACAGACGGGGTCAGATTGTTCTTTCTATTGTAGGTATTACATCTACGATTTTTGATCGAGTTCGAATGAGGGAGCTATCAGACACTGAACGCCTAGTCCTATAAGAGGGTGTGTCAGATAGAGACCCTACTCCGGGGTGGACAGTGGGCGATGATGAGGTTCTCCCTTTTCATGGTCGCGTATGGGTTTTAGCGGACATACGTGAGCAGCTGATGATTGATGACATCCATGCTTCAGCTTGGGCAGTTCATCATAGTGTCACCAAAATGTACTGAGACTTGCACCGTCAGTATTGGTGGTATGTTATGTAGAATGATGTGGATGGTTTTGTTATGCGGTGTTCCACCTGTCAGTAGGTGAAGGAAGAGCATCAGCAACCACCAGGGCTTCTGCAGCAGTTACCCATTCCTGAGTGGAAATAGAATGATGTCACGACAGACTTCGTGACAGGTTTAACGAGATCGCCTCGAGGAAATGATGTGGTTTGGGTTGTAGTAGATAGGATCATGAAGGATGCACACTTCTGGCTGATCAAGGAGACCTTTAGTGTTGATGAGCTGGGACGGTTGTACATCCGAGAGATTTTACGTCTGCATGGAGTTCCACACTCCATTGTTTTAGATAGGGATTCACGTTTTATTTCTCACTTCTAGAAGGGGATATAGAGGGTGTTGGGTACACAGGTACTTTTGAGTACATCATATCATCCCCATACTCATGGCCAGTTTGAGCGTACGATCCAAGTGCTTGAGGATATGCTCTGAGATTGCATTCTATACTTTGGCGGTTCTTGGGAGAAGCATATTCCTTTAGTGGAGATCACCTATAACAACAGTTGTCAGGTGACTATTTAGATGGACCCTTATGAGGCTTTGTACGGTATGCCATGATGATCACCTTTATGCTGGCTAGAGGCAGGAGATGCATCTTTTCTAGGACCTCGTCTTGTCTAGGAGACCTCAGAATAGATAGAGTTGATTCGGAAGAGGATGGTGATAGCACAGTCTCGGCAGAAGTCTTATGCGGATCAGCAGAGACGACCTCTGGAGTTCGAGGTCGGGGATTAGGTTTTTCTGAGTGTCGCACCGAGGTTGGTACAGAAGAGGATTCAGAGATAGGTTAAGTTTTCACCGATATACGTTGGGCCATTTTAGGTTCTCGAGAGGGTCGAGATGGTTGCGTACAGGTTGTAGTTACCTCAGAGATACCAGGCTATGCACGATGTCTTTCATGATTCTCAGCTTTGACAGTATTTCTCAGACCCGTCTCATGTTTTTCAACCCGAGGAGGTTGAGTTGGAGCAGGATTCATCTTTCAAGGAGCAACCTATCAAGATTGTTGATTGTAGTGAAAAAGTACTCCATGGCCAGACTGTTCCTCTGGTACGGGTGCTATGGCAGCACGACCGTATACAGGATGAGACTTGGGAGAGGGAGTCTGATATGCGATCTCATTGGCCAGAGTTGTTTGAGGTATCTTCTTTTATTCATTTCTAGGGAAATTTGGGGACGAATTTATTTAAGGAGGAACATTTTTAAGAACCCAGAGCTTCAGTTTCAGGTACAGATCTCTTTTACGGGCTTTTTAAGGAAAAATGGAGAATCTTGAAATTTTCAGAGTACACGCAGTGTACATTTTGAGTACATGCTGTTTACACCTCGGCCCCTCGAAGTCTTGTGTTGGCCAAGACCGTGCCACCCACACGGTGTGTAGGGGTGACGTGGTGGCTGATTTTGGTGGAGTACGGAAAAACCCACTACACGCCGTGTACTTTAAGAGTACATGACGTGTACTTTTTTTATTTCATTAATCCACTCGGGGTCGTGCCTAATGATGGAAAACATCTTCTTCTCCCCCTAATTCCATCTAGAACATCCAAGGAAGCCGTTTGTTCTCCCAGCCACAAATCTGTCACCGGTTTTCTAAATCAATCTTTGTCAGTTGTAGAAGAATTTCAACGGTGAGTTCTTTGTTCAGCTTTAGCCTCATTTCCGGATTTTTCCTCTTGTGTAAGTTATCTGAGGGTAATTGTTTTAGAAGTTTTTGCAGATCTACTCCATTCTAGGCCAATTCACAGGCTGAGGTTCAAGTATATCGATCTATGAAGATCGAGGTAGGTGTTTTGTTTCCCTATGTTGATGTTCATTGAGATTTGGTTGAAAAAG
Source organism: Viscum album (assembly GCA_963277665.1). Lineage (NCBI taxonomy): Eukaryota > Viridiplantae > Streptophyta > Magnoliopsida > Santalales > Viscaceae > Viscum > Viscum album. Next base: position 287,995,232 of record OY728134.1, read on the forward strand.
TGTCGGATATGAATGTATCGGGTATCCCGGTTTTAGGATTTTGATCCTATTGTTTATTTTCCCTATATTTTTTGTTATATTACGATGATTTGTTACTTCTTTATGCATGGTTTCATGTTTGAGGATCACACCATGGGTGTTTTCCTCCCCTATTCGGCTACCTATCACTGTTTGGCACCGTTGTCTGTGAGGCAACCCTATTGCAATTGTTAGTTAACTTGTTATCATTGATTGCATGTGTTGCCTGATATTGGAATACTTTTTAAGTATGGTATCTATTAGCCAAGTAGTTTTTTAACTTACTTAGGGATGCTAACATTCTATTACTCACGACTGGACTACTCAGGGCCGTGAGAACCTAGTGTGGGATATCAAAGAGGGAATAGACGATTAAGTGATTCCCTAGAGGGTCTTTGGGGTTTAGTTTCGTACGCAGGACCTATGGGAATATGACTTTTTTCATCCCAAGAGTGTTCTTAGTTTACCGACGTATCGAGAAAACAGGGGTAATTAGATGTAAGTGCTTCCTCATAGAGTCTATAGCTGTCATTGCAAGACCTTAAGGGAATTGACGTCAGAGCTTCCAAGAGTGTATGTGCCTTGTTTTTTTTGACTGGACTATAGGGGTCTGCTAGTTTTAGCCACCTAGAGGGTCAGTGTGAATTTTGATGGTTGGTTGGGATGAGTCCACCAAGACAAAGAACAAGCTTGGGTTTTGTACTGCTTGTATTAGGTAGTCTTTTTAGATACATGTTGTGTAAATTGCATATCTTGTAATAGTAACCTTGTTGGTTTTCGCTGGTTGTGTAATTAAATGAATGAGAATAGTAATTGGTAGAATTCATTACTAAATTTGTTTACCTTTACTTTTTTTATATCAATCAATAACATTAGGGAACAAATATTGTGGAGGTTGCATACTAGGATTAGTCTCACACCCTGTTTGGGTCCAGCTTTTTGGACCAAATAGATTATATGGTTGCAGGTATAGGTTGGGATTGTGGACCTTCTACCTCAGGTTCTTGATTGGTGGTCGGAGCTGGAGAGCATGGGACTGGGATTTGGTCTGCGATGCTGCTGGAGTTGCTGTTTACATTTAGTATTTTGGTTTCAGTTGTATTTAAGCATGTTGTTTTGTTTACTGATTTCCATAGATACATGTACCATTCTGCATCATTATTATATCAGGCATTGCTTCTACTTTTAGTTCAGTTGTTGCATGCTATTTTACTATTTCCGATATTGTTTATGCTTATTCTACCGCTGCATACTTTACCAAATGAGGGTATAGTATCTCCACTGACTCACCAAAGCCATCGCTTCTAGTCGACAGCCTCTGGCATTTAGGGAAACGTTCTTCAGGTCATGGGGCGAACCGGGTGTGGGGTGCTAGTTATGCGGCTCCAGAATCATGTCGTTACACCAACATCTCTTAATGTTTTATATCGCATATATATTTATTTTGGTCATGGGGCGAACCGGGTATGGGGTGCTAGTTATTGGTTTCTTTTTCCATGTTTAAAATCTTGGGTGATAATTTTTTAATTATGTTTTATATCGCATATATATTTTTTTTGGTCTCTAAATAATTTTTTTTCTTGTGTTTCCATCCATAGACATAGAATCTATTCCAATAGGTGGTATCTGAAGTGATGGGTCAACATTGAAAATTTTATTGAAAAATGTGGATGTTTTTAGGTTTATTGAGGGAATGTTGGAAGAATTTTATTTAGAAAACAAATAATATTGTGAGAGATATTTCATGTCTTATAGAAAATTATTTTCTTCATGAATTATAACTTCTAAAGAAGTAATTAATATCATGAATTGAGGGGATAGGATATATGTTAAGGGTCGTGAGATTCAGGAGAATTTTTTTTCTTTGGTTTCTCTATATTATTTCAAAATCACAATTATGTGTGTGAGAGAAATTTCGAGGTTTTCACTTATTTGACAATACATTATAAGTTATGATATGATAAATACTTTAGTTGTTGGATTTAATTTTTTTAGGAATATTATTTCAAATAGAGTAACAAAAGGAAAACATAATTTTTTTCTATAGAGTCTGATGGATGGTGCAATTTTAATTGATATTAAATCTAATCCAGACTGTTGGATGATGTCTATATTGATTTGTTTAAGGGGGAGATTTATGGGATTCAACCCATGGTTGTTTCCATATTTTATAAAAGTTATTAATTTAAATGTGACTTATCATTTATCCTATCACATTGTTAGTGTTTCACTTGTGGGGAGAGATATCATTTATATATATATAGATAAAAAAAGTATTTTATTAAAAATATGTAAGATATATATTATTTTTCAAATTTATGATATAAATAATTATTATTTTATCTTTTTTTGAAAATGGAAATATATAAGGTATTTAAATGATATGTTGATTGATCCAGTAAACCAAGAGAGACCTTCTTATGATGTATTCCACTGAGATCATAGAGAATGTGGTCACCCTAATTTGGTAGCATGTGTGGATATTAAAAATTAATAAATAAGGAATTGATGGTGGATATTAAATGTGATGGGATACAAATTGTGTGGAATATGTTAAGCATATTGAAATGGAACTGGTTAAATTAAATGTGTTATTAATGGTGATTGGGGAAATATACCTAATGACTTTATGATTATGGTTATTAGGTGGATTTTCGTTGTTAGTGATAAGTTGTTCATTATGATAGTGAGATCATCAGAGTGAAACATCCTTCAGGTGTCACATGACTATGAAAGGCTGACACATGTTTGGATAATGATATATGAGGTATTGGATTTTCAATGACGAACGAGTGAAATTTTGTTATAGATGAATCATTGAAAATTTTATTTTCAACGATGTGATTTTCAATGTAATGTTGGAGGAATATCAAGATGCAGTATTCTCGTAGGCTTTCCATTTCATTAAACACCTTTATGTATTATGATATTTATGTAGTTGGTGATCATATTAGAAGGTTATTATCATGAACTACACATACTACAAGGGTATAGTAAAGATGTAGTGAAGCTTGAACCCATGATGGTTACTGGAAGGTTAGTGACTAATTGAGAAACACCCTCGTAAATGATCCAACACATTCACTATTCATGTTTGGTTTTTAATAATGACAATTATTTTGTATTGAAATCAAATAATCATAAAAAATATTGGGGGTCATTATTATGGATCTTGATATAAGAAAATCCTATATTTTTATTGGGATAGTCCTACATATTAGTTACTATTTTATTGGGATATTCCTATAAGGCACATAAATATTATATATAATTTAATTGGTCATATTACTATAATATTTGCTAGAATACTATTTTAATGGTCAAATTACTATTATAAAAGTCATGTAAGGATTCCTTAAGTATAGGTGCCTTAATTTTTAGAAATACCAATTATTTCATTTATTCTTCATATATAATGTGTTATTATGTTCACTATTTCCTTTTATATGATATATTCTATATCAAAAATTATAATATAGGAATTTCCATGATTGGAATCAATGTCACTAAATTCATCCCGTAATGAAATTTTGGCCTTGAAAATTCTTGTTACATAATATGGTGAAAAAATGAGGGTAAATATTCTTCATCAGTTCTCCTGGTTCATGTGTCAGCTCATTATACTTATGGTTTTTCATTTGTTCCTTGACATTCTTAGTAGCCTTGTTGTGTATAATTCTTTTTCTATGTCCTAGATCTTTAATGAATCCTCTTCATATGATAGGTCATTCACCAGTTTTACCACCTTTAGATTTAGTATATGTGATGGATATGGTGTGTACTACCTCAATAGGAATATAAGGAAGACATCATGTAGTTGACACATGGTAGGCGGATGTGTCGGTTGGTAGGATACATCATTAACTCGGTCATGATTGTCAAAGGGGATGATGTACTTGTGACTTAGCTTTACATTCATCCACAAACTCAAGATCCTCTTCAACGGAGATATTCAGAGGAATACCATGCCACTAGTCTCAAACTATTGGTATCATCAACAATTGGCTACGTATATCTTCTATCTACATTGGGATTATTGGATGTGATGTTGAATAGTTTTATCATTTTAAATAATTTCATTGAACATTTCATTTCATTGTAGCTTACGATAACTTACATAATCTTAGTATGATTGTGTTCTACATTGTTTCCGACAAATCGCTTAATATGGAGGAATTTGGATTCTCATGTGTAAACTATTATTGTAAAAAAACACAACTACAGTAACATAATGGTCCCATAATCCATTGAAGTCCATAGAACATTCTCTCACCATGACTTCCATTTTCAAAATTTTCCCTTCATTTTGTCCATCTGTTTAAGGATTATATACCGTGCATGTGTAAAACATAGTGTTTACATAATATTGAAGACCTTTTTATGACATTTTTTCATAATTAAGATCTTCATAGATTACAATTGATTGTGGTCATCAATGTATCCTCAAAACTTCTCTTATGTATATCTATGAATTTTGGAATAGTGAAACATGCAATAAATTTTTGATAAAGTGATATATCTTTGTAGGATAATCCATAATGACCTCTATAGTTTTATTTATTCTATATGTATTTAGAAGTATAGTGAAAATGTTGATAGTGATTTTTTCCCATTTCCAAGTCAGAATGTGTAATGGTTTACTTATTCCATTATATTTATTCATTTAATCCTTAACTTTCTAACATACCAGACACATTGATGTATATTCAATGGACTTATTCATCATATTGTCTAAACAGTAGTGATCTTTGAAATATTGATATATCTCTTTTCTCCATTAGTGAATAAATAAGGTTGAGATATATACATCATTCAAAAGATAATTATTTATATCAGAATTAGATGGTACACATAGTCATGTCCAAAAATATATGAATCATTTATCTTCAATCATAAATTCAACAGATTTATCTTTTATAATAGCTTCCTCCTTCATCAAAATTTCTACTATATCTCTTTGATCATTCATTATGTTTTCCATAAGGTATAAATGAAAAATCATATATTAATGGAACAATGATGTTATATCCTTTACTATTCCCCTTTCTATCCTTTAATAGTCTTTGAAGATTGTATCCCTACTTATTATAATTAATGATAAGGTTGTACAGTCCCTTTTTCAAAGATAATATGCCACTTTATTAAAATTTCCTTGATTATAGAGGATTAAGCATTAATAATAATTTATTATTTCTAAAAATATATGATGGATAATATTTAATATTTCTATCTGATTATATAAATGTTTCTCTTACAATTAGTTTATTTATTACAGATAACCCAATAGAGATAATGATGCAATACATTAAATTCAAATATAAAAGACATCAATATTCGATAATTCATGGGTTAGTATGTTTTTGGAATTCCCCACTACCTTGATTTATAGGTGATCACATTATAGTTTTTAATTAGTGCATATTCTAATCAATTATTTGTTGCATCGTCGTATACCACACTGTGTTACCCAATTGGTAGAAATGTAAGTACTTGTATCGTGATAAAAATCGTGTTTAAAACATTGAAGCATTAATCCCATTAACTTGTCTAGAAATAAATTTATCCCTTTTTATTCACATGGTTTTTAGGTTTCAAAATCATTATATATTATTAATAAATCAATATTAAAACCCATATAGGCCTAGGTAACAACGAATATCCATTAAATACATTTTCATATGCTACAATTCAATTTACCATGTCTTGGAAGGGTCCACATATATTCATTTTATAGTAATTACATTCACCAAGAATGATATTTCCTCCATTAAGATCTAAGATTTAATGTACATTGCATATAGTTTCTCCGTTCTCAATGTCTTTAGTAGAACATTAAATTTCTCCTCATATTCATCCTTTCTCTTAGGGTATATCAGAATATCCTTAATAAATAATACCTCAAAAAATTTAAAGTAATATCTAAATACAGTATTCATTAAATCCATGAAAATTTATATATAATGATTTGGTCTATAATGAACCACATGAATTCATAGTCTCCATACCTAATTCAAAAATAAGTATTCAGATTTTCTTCTTTCATCACCATTAATCGGTGATATCCTGACAGAAGGTCCACTATAGAGAAATAAATAGTCCCAGATATTTGATTGAACAAGAAATATACTCATGGAAATAGAATACTTATACATTTTAATTTTTTTTTTGAGTTCATAATAATCAATGAATAGGAGCATCGATCCATCCTTCTTGATGAAGTAGACAGGTGCAACCCTTGGTGAAGGACATTGGCATATAAAAACCTTTCCCATATTCAACTATAACTGGTTCGTCATTTCCTCCCTCTCAAGGGTGGCTATTATATAATGTTTCATTGACATATCGTGACATCTAGGAATATGTTCAATTGTGAACTCAACAAATTTTTTAGGAGGAAGACCTTGCAGTTCTTCTAGGAACACATCAACATAGTCCCTCAAAATGGGAATGTCTTTAATAATGATTCTCTATATTTTCTCAATAATTTGATGTTGATATTATTTATCATAAGGAAATATTATACATAATATCTACGACTAATCTAAATTATATTCAAACATATCTTACACATGTAATGAATTGGAGGATTCCTCAGTTTGTCAAGGGATATATCTATTTCTCAATAGTTGTTGTCGGGTTTATATAAATATATCCAACCCATGCCCAATCAAAATTCAAAATCCACAAATGGATGTAATAAAATATTTTTTATGAGGATATGTCCAAAAAATTTGTCTAAGTATGGGTTTTAACCTTTTTATGATAAAATATTCACATTCTCTTATCTTACAGATATCTCAACCTTGATATCATGAGGTCTTTTTTGAATAGTTCAATTAAGTAAAAAATGATATTAAACAATACATAAAACCAGAATAAAATTGTTCATTCTCTATTCCGTAATGAATTAGTAGTTAACGTATCGCAATTTTTTTTGGGCTCCACCTTAGTAATAGATGTAGATTAATCCATTACATGCTACCTTAGAGGTTTCTGTTGATTTCCTCTAACAACCCTCATCATAAAGAAAATTAAGGTATAATTCCCATGTTCCTTACAATAGAAAAACTTCTCTATAGGATGAGCTCTGACTTGAAATTTTTTTTATTCATTAAAATTGTTCGGATTCTTCATAAAACATCAAAAATTGGTTTCATGATTCCAATCAATTCCACATTTGATGCATCTTATGTTTCACTCTTGATAGTTCCTAGGATGATTCATCCAAAAAAATTTGACACATGGGATATCGATTTTTGTTTCCATCATGGGATTTTTCTGCTGCTCTACCCATATTAAACTCATTTTTTTATCTAGACCCATGATACTAAAAGGGATCTACAATCACTATTTAAACTATAATAGAACAATGGGTAATCACTTCATAGATATCAAACCTGTGAATATCCATTTATTATTAAAGTCATTGCTTATGTCTAAAAATGAGTGATCAAAATTTTTCATGATTTTCATGAATAATATATAGTATTATCGTTATTTTAAATAGAATCTTGCATCATACACTTCAAAAAACACATCTTCGTTTTTCATAGGTCAGGGGAACTCACTCCACGTCTTAAGAGAGAGGGTTCCTAAAAAATATTAGTTGAAAAATATTTTCATGAAATCTTCAAATTAAATGGAATCAATTTCCTCATAGGACATCATTTTCATGATTAGATTCTCCCACTTAAAAACTTCCCCTTCAAAATGATATACCATCGACACAAATTTAACTTCTTCTTAGCACCGCAGGACATATAATTTCTTATCAATGGAGTTAGTCCTTTAGTCTATGATTAGTGGATCATAAGATACACTGATGATAAAAGACCTTTAACGCATGAAGGATTTAATCACAACTTGATCATTATTAAGAGATGAATGTTGTTCTAAATTACTCATGATATTATTTATGACTTGATCTAATTGAGATATAAATTTTTTAAAGAATGGTCTTCTAATTCCCATCATGATTCACATTTCATTGCGTAAGTCATCACATTTTGTATCACAATTAATTGGTTATCCTATTTATAGACATTAGAAATGTAAAATAAATTACAGTTATATGGAATGAATAATTATATAGTAAGAATATTACGTGGAAAAATTTAATATATAAATACAGACCTGTAAAGTAAAAGTATAGAAAAACATATGATTCCCAATTATACAATATATGTAATCTATGGTGAAAGAATTTTCCCATGGGTTCTTAGTAAACATAACTAGTACGAAACTCAAAAAATAAAAATACTATAATTTGATACATACTATAATAGAAGTAGTCTTTTACACAAAATATATCATTATTTTATGCATATTTTTACCATCAATTACAAGCCACAGATCCTAAATTATACTGAATTTGGATAGTAAAATATGTAATTAGATATCATGAAACCAAAATAAAAACATATTGTATTCAATATACATAATTAAATACTAGGTTTTTAGCTCATTAATCTATATAGGACAACCTGGAATAATACATGAATAAAAGGGACGAGTTAAAAATCCATGAAAGGAAATAATCCTAGGAATAATTCATGTCACATGGGTTAGAAGACATAAAATGCTGACATAAAAAGGCATAGAACACGAATAAAAATTTGTAATAATAAAATATAGAGTATGAAATAATCTAACAGTGGAACTATGTATATGTGGAAACAACATAGAACATACAATAACTATCAATCAAGGATTATTTCTAAGACTATTACACATGGTGGAAAATTTCCCATAGTGGAATCGAGATCACTCATAGTACCAACATGAATTCTCATGAGACTAAACATTACTCAATGAATAGTATCACTACTTAGGTACACCCATCATATTATTTTCTTATATATGTGTGTCTGGTAAAGAATAAAAAATAAATATATGGGTTACCCATGGAATGATATTGGTGTCGTAATCATGTAATATATTACAAAAATGGGTGTATCAAAAAACAATCCATGAAAGAATCGTTTTAAATCATGAATAAATATTCAAAATATTTAATATTAATATTTCATGATAATTAATGTTTCATTTGTGTGAAAATAAGTGAGACATGTTTTATGAAACATTACAAATGAGCTTATGTAATGCGATGTATAGGAAAATATTAAAGAGTATTTAAAGCGGCAAAAGGAATAATTATTTCATAAAAATAATAACTAAATACTGTATAATTTCAGGACTAAATGAGTTAATTTATTAAAACAATGGTGTCTCAAAAATTATTATGGATCATACCTAAAAATTGGTACGAAAAATGGGAAGATCACATTAATTAGGCTTGCCTATTGAGAATAATTGGAATGGGGATGTTATAAAATACTTACTTCCCCAAAAAATAAATAATTATTGAGATATGAAATTATTTTTTGGAACATAAAAACATAATTTAGGAGGATAAAAATGAATAATTATGTATTACATTGGGGTTAATGGAGAGAAAATGTAACTCGAATGAAAATTGGAGGATTGGATGGAATTTCATACATTATATATGAATGTTATCTAAATATCATATTAGTGTCTTCTATAATAAAATTAAATAAAATAATTATTTAAATGAGACCTTATTCTATTATTAATTTTTTATAATATTAGTATCAGGTTATTTCTGTAAATCTCATTTAATTACAATGATTAATTATATCATTCTGAGAGTGTTTTTTCACAATTTTCATAATCGGTTCACTTGTAATAAGTATGGAAGTAAATGTAAAATGAGAATAATACTAATTAATATAAATTATATGTTATAAATAAAAATTAATTAGTTAAAATGGTCTTATATATCAATCGTTTAGAAGGTATGCGGATTATTTAATAGATAACACATTACTAAAAATGATTTAATTAATTCAGTGTTTTTATGTCCATCAAGAACTCATATAAATTTTAAATATAATACATATATAGTTGTTTTCTAAAATTGAATAAAATATAATTTTTATTTTATTGTTTTATTTGAAAAACATATTGATTTTATGACAACACTTAATGGTTTTATTGAAAAAACATCATCCATGATGGTAGTAAATGGAAACATCACCAACAATGTTTTCATTTTTAGAATAAAAGGTAGAGGGAAAGAGGTTTGATGATGGATAATACATGAACACAATAGTATTATATTATATGTATGTCACACGATTTATTATTTCACTTGGATTAGGGGATGTGATTATTAGAAAATGATACCAAATAAATTGAAATGAAAAGACAATTAGATGAAAGATGATTTTACGTTTTGAACTAATTCTCTAGGAGAACCTCCATTGGAAAATTGGGATTTCATTTATGTTGATACCAATGGTTCGTGGAAGTTTGAGAGAGGATTTTTTAGAGGATTGGGGATGACAATTAAAATATTCAATGCATGGAAGGTGTGAGGATAAGAGGTGGTGAGTGTGGTTTTTATAGGATTAGAGTGTGGTGTTTTTAGTTAATTTTATTTTTTTAATTTATTATATTGGTTCAATAATATCATTAGAGGTGAACCATATCACTAAATATTTTAAGTAAAGGAATATAATTATATAATATTGTTCTTAAATTATTAATGAATAATGAAATATTATATTTTACATTATAATGTTATAAACCACAAATTACTATATTTCAATATTCACAAAAAATCAACAATTTAAAAAAACTCAAAAATAAACACTATTATTTTGAAATTTATAATTAAAATATAAACTCCATATAAAAGAAAAATATTATATAAATATTATATATTAATTTTCTAATTAAAATAATCATTTATTCAAAAAATTCTAATATTTAAATTATAACTAATTTTATGACACTCTGAAAAATTAATTAGTGTCTCGTAAAATTATCTTACAGTAAAAAAACATTTATACATTTATGAATTTATTTTGTGAAAATATATTCTCTATTAAATCATTATGGTAATTATAAAATTAAAAATAAGTATTTTTTTTCACAAAAATACCATACATAATTTATCATTGCTTAAAAGATTTATTTACTTATAAAATTATATAAATATATCATATTTTTATTTATATGATTCCTAAGACAAATTTATACATTCTTAAGTGATACTAATACTATATTGTAATGATTACTATTATTAATGGTATCATTACTCTTTCAATGTTTATGTATCTATTCAACTAGAATATATTCCGTTATTTCTAGAAATACAAGGTATTTCATACATTATTCATTTTTAATGTTTGAATTGTGGTGTCTATGTAATTTTATGTGATTTATGATATATAACATAATTATAAGACGGTAGTTTAATTAAGCTAATTTTTGGTAATTACATAGAACAATTATTATTAACCTAATTTTTGGCCAATGGGTTTTCATAGTTCAATATATCTGTTTATTAGGCTCTAAAACAACCATACTCTTCACCCCTAAGCCTTTGTGGATTAACAATTCATTGACATGATGATAAAAAGTAAGGAAATACTAAATATTATTTTTATAATAATGAGATATTTGAAAAATAATAAATATATGAATATAATGTTTATGAATCAAGTTCAAAATCATCAACGAAATATAAATCCAATAAGTAATTCACTGCAAAGGAAGAAAAAATTAAGACCCAGATTGGAATTGATGAATAATGGTGACTGGTGATGAAACATATATTGAAAATGGTTGTAAATTTGCAACAGATCTAGAATGGATGTAGAATGAATATTGAATTACCAACTACAAATTATTTGATAAAATAACTAATGGAATGAAAAAAATGGGTTCTGAACAAAACAATATTAAAACAAAAGAAAAATATAATGTAAATTGAGAGAAATTTAAATTATGTGACACTACATATATGTGGATAAAAGGTAATATATAACTATAATTGAATATTACATAACATATATGTAATGTACACGGTGGACTAGCTTATGTGACTCTTTTACATCCATCTGCACATCTATATGCACATCATGTATGAATATTTCATGTCATGTATTTGAGATCTACTATTTCTGCTCAAAAAATAGCTCATATATTTGAAGAAGTGATCTTTCTAACATTTAATGTCATTAATCATTGAACCACATGTATTTGTTTCTAATTTAGTTTTATTTTTATCATTGAAATATGCATGTCATGTAATTAATATAAAAGTCATTCACTGGTTTTACATCATGTAAAGGATTCATGAGCTAGTATGTGGCTCTACATGAATGCTGTGAATGAGGTCTACATTTTGTGTATGTCATATATGTCATATAAGTTATTTCTTTCCATTTATTAATCATTTTTCCATTTTTTATAGAATTAGTAATTCTTGTAAAATCAAACCAAAACATAATGAATTAATGTGTAAAAAACAATAACCATTAATTAAATTTATCCAATAATTTTATATAACTTAAACTTATCAAATTCCCCCAATATTGAACTATTTATTTCCCTCAATCAATACACATTGTAATAGATTTTCCCAAATAAGTAAATATAAAAAAATAAAGATTCCTTCTAAGTAAGAAAATAAAATTATTTGTAATAAGACAACATTCGTCCACGAGAGACAATCCATCAAAGAAAATTATTTGTCTACATAGTTTAGTTCACCATCCATATTATTTATTCCTTTAATAATTATTTAATAATTATTTCCTTAAATGTTATACACATTTTTCTCTTTAAATCACAGTATGTTTTATCTCATCATTCAAGGTCAAATCTTACATGAGTTCTACTAATTCTCTAAATATATATTCTTAACTATAAGAATGCATTGGTTCTAACATTTATACTTAATAAAAAAAAATAAAAAATCAATCATTATGGCTACAGAAAAAAGGGTTCAAATGACTATGTGGTCGAGGGTAGGTGGGAAAGTGTAAAACATCATGCTTATTGTAAGGGTATGCTATAATGTAAAATTCATGAAAATCATGAAAAGTGTAATGAAGTGACTCTTCCTGAATATTGTTTGTCCATGATCCACAACAGAAGGTGGGTCTATGAGTATTTCAATTAGATATCAATTTCTTTCCTATTTAATTTGTTTATTATTTTATTTATTTCTCAAAAATCATATCTACAATTTAACTAAAAACCATCCCCTAACAACATATGTTCCATCGTATGATTCATCAGTTAAGTAATGGTGATTTTTTAACATCATAATAGACAAACCATTATCAATTTATTTTTCATTATATAATTATTTTAATGGAATAGGTTTGGTGTTTACAAATAGAAAATAAATCAAGGACCACATCATATATCTATAGTAAAAGTTAAATACTAAATCTCCTCAATAACTACATCTCATGTATATTTGAGTGAAAACATCACCACACTTCTTCAAAGTATAATTATGCATCGTACTAAGAGTAGGGTATAGAGGGTCAATACTCGTGAAATGTATTATCCCAACAAGTTTATTTATGGCTTCTATGAGAAAAATATGGAAATAATTATAGATGGGTCTCAAAAAAATGTTTCTCATAACAATTCCCACAATCGAATTAAAGGATTATGTGTTCATGAATTACTAAAATAATATATCAATTCATGTTTTGGAAGGCTTACATTCCCTATGAGTATCTCAATAATTATTCATAGAATAGAATATAAATCCATGTGTCCAGAATCCTCTCGGGAATGAGAGTACACAAAAATAATTGGAAATCACTTTTTTTTAATCAAATCTAGAAATTATTAAATATAATGTGATTTCATGAGATTAGAATTAGATTAAATTATGAATGTATAAATCTTGATAAAATTTATAAAATGGAAGAAAAAATAATTCAATAGTTTCTATCTGAAATTTTCGTTTTATTTATGTGGGTGTTTTGTGTTTTCAATTTATAAGAATACATTTAATGAAAATTTCTCATAGATAAGGGAAAATAGTAAATAATCCATGTTTATAGATAATAATGTTCTTGAAAGAAACAACAAAATTAAATTGAGATAGTTTCAATAGTATTCCATAATGTATCATGGAAGATATATCAATAACATCATTGTAAAATAAATTGGAGATTTGAATTGAAATTTGGGAATCAAAATATCCATTTATTTAATATTATGCCATTGAGATACTTTTTTGATTTTCAAGAGAGTTTTTGAGTGATAAAATTCCTTTTTAAAGAAAAACATCTCTATATTAAACCATAGTTCATTGGGTTAACAAATTTGGATGGTGGGAAATGGGTTGGTGATCATTGTCAAAACACAGAGATATCAAATCAGATAAATATAGTAATGTGAGTACAATGAATATGATGAATATATTGTGAAAAATAGTTCTAGTAATAAAATTAAAATATCCAAAGGATGTAATTGAAAATAACGAAAATAGAAATATTGGTTTCCTCCCATAAAGTGATAACAATAACATCATCATCCAAACTGATGGAAAAATAGATTATGTGTCTCCATCAATCAACTCATAAGTTTGTTTCCTCTAATTGGAACCATATGTTATTTCATAAAACTTGTGGGAAATCATTGTGGGATTAACAACCTCATGAGAATACCAATCATGAGTCTCATGGGGAAGGAATTGAATTTGTACTCATCATAGTGGGTTTACCTACTGAGCATGGAACTTAAGATAAAGTTCCTAAATATGGCACTCGATGTTATATAGATGTTGTGACATTCAACGAACTAGTGCATATGGTGGCAGGATAGGCGTATCAATAACCATATAAGTGTATGAAGATCCATCCATGATAATAAGAATGTAATAGTAAGGAAGAGTATTGTTGACCATACACTAGATGCCATGATTTTTATCTCATACATACATTCATAAAACATAGTATAACATTGAATCACTGATACATTATCAACAAAAAACCCTAGATAGTGTACAAAAGGGGAGGCGAATAAGGTAAAACTATGAATCGGGGGGAAACACAATGACCACTACATCAGATGTAACATCATGAAATGTTTTTATCTTGATATAGACCACTATACTGATGTCTTGTATGAATAAATACATAGTATCATCATCATATTATGAATGTGTTAGGTTATTTTTATCTATATCCATTGATGGTGGATGGGAGGTTCATATGATGATAGTAGTCATGTTTTTTGAAGACATTTAGCAGGAAGGAACCTCAGTATATGTTGGGAGGACTAGGCCATTTCCCCCAGACATACATCCCAAGGATAGAATACTAATATATAGGATTGGATAACATTGAAGAAAAGTTGGTCTGGGTGTCTATGGTTGGAGCTATACAGTTAATGAAAGGGTATGTAGTGGGTGGTGTATGGATGACATATGGGGTTGGTTGCATAGTGGGGGAGGAAAATCAAGGTTTTGAAGTGAATGGGATCACTAAGTGGAATAAGATTTTATGAAGGTTCTCCTATATATAATAGTGTATGTTTTATTGGTTTTCATGGAAGGATGTGGTGGTAGATGGTGTGGGGATGGTGTGGTTGAAGAATATGTGATATTGGTAGTTTTAAGGGAAGTTGTGGGTGTGGTAATGAGTTAGGGATGGTAGTAATAGAGGTATACAGTGAGATGGAAGTGATAGGGGTAGGGGATGATGTGGTTGTGGTAGTAATGGTGACTATAAGGGAATTATTAGGGGAGGATGGTGCATCTTGGTTAGCTTTATGTATAGTCGAGGCTTCTTTAGCATCCGTAACAAATGTTAGTTCCCATATTATGTATGTAGTTGGTTCATGTTTTCAATTGGACTGAGGGGGTATAGTGATGGATGCTTACAAAAGAACCAATATTCCTATATAAATGTGTGATCAAATATCCTCCCATTAACACATGCTAATTCATTATCATCTCTGTCTAATAGAACTCATTGAACTACCTAGCCAGGTTGATAGTTGGGATTCCCATGGATGTTGTGTGAATGATGGTAATGTTTTTGTGTTTCTTCCCTATGTGAACACCATAATCGGATATCCAATTTTCAAAAATGTTCTTCTATAGGATCTAATGTGTTTCACCTCCTAGTAAAATCATCTATGTGTAGAGTGTTTCATATATGATGTGTTGGTATATGGATATCCTGCCCCAGAGGTACAGATTCATGACCTTGTTAACCTTGATATTAAACATCAAAAGTACTAGAGAAGTGAAATAGTCAATATTATAAAAGTTTAAGAAGCTACCAATGATTATGATTTTTAGATCCCATGGCCTACCTATGAGTATGAGGATGACTGAATTAACGTTTAAATTAAATGTGGTCAGGAACTCAAGGAATATATCAGTGAATTTCACATCGCTAACATGTTAAATCATGGTTAGGTTTAGTCAGTGGATGAGGTGATGGACCTCCTAATGGATGTAATATTCTTTTGTATGGTTAGGTACAACATATTTTTAGGCCGTTTCATCTTCTATAGAGAGTGAATGAGAAAACATTGTCTAAGGAGTTGGAAATGTTGAGGAATAGATGATGGTGGGGATGCTCAGGTCCCTACAATACACCAAAAAATGGTTTTGAGTCCCTTAAATTTGATATAAATGTAGTGATAGAACCTAAAGATGAGGTGGATGGCCCATTTGTTATTGTAACAAGAAAAACATTCCCCATTTTGGGTGAGGTAGGTGAGTCATCTTGCTGGAGTACACATTCGGCAGGCCAGGAGTAGACAATCTTGTTTGTATATATATCAGAGGTAACAAAATGAGGAGGATGGGTTATAGGATGGTAAAGAGATCAGGGAAGGAGTGATGTATGATCAATGTAAGGATGGAGAGTAATGATAGTCGTCGAAGGAGATATGAGGTTTGGTGTTGGGAGAGGGGTGAGTGGAAGAGGCAGTGTATGGGGGGACATAGCGAACCCTACGTTCACAACATTTTAAAAAGGACTCTGAGCATTGAACGTCATGTAATTAATACAATACATTATAATGTCATTTTTTAACATGATATACATTTATACATATTGTAAGGATTACACAGTGTGTATTTTTCACCAAGATCCCCATTTATAAAAGGATTTCATGAAAAATATTTTTGTCCACATAATATTTCTAAATGCAATACTAGCCTATCCCAGTTTATCTATCCAACCTAAGGATTCCTCCAAGATAGAATATTATTTTTTATAGATCCATAGATTTGTTTTCAGAACATCATATTTTAGTTTATAACCTTTGTAGACAAATTCTTGAAAACAATAGGAATGAAAGGTTGGAAGGCCACCCTTGTGAGAGGTGTATTAAAAATTAGAACCCTTGTGGTAACATGACCTCTTATCAGCAAGAGATAATTTCTTAATATCTTCTACAATTTTAACCTAATCATATTTTTTATTAGAATGAAATATTGTTTGAAATTCCAAACCTCATTGATTTTATTAGAATAATTATTCACATAAAATAAATAATTATCTTCACCCACATTAAAATTCAATATCCCTACATTGACATCAATCAATTATTTTCCAGTGGAAAGAAATTATCTTCCTATAATAACATGAATACTTCCTTCTTATTCCATATCTAGGATGAGGAAATCAGTAGGGAAATTGAATTTTCTTAATTTTTCTATGACATCCTCAATAAATACATGAAGATGAATGATTGAGAAGTTATAATATTGGAGTGCCACCCTTATTGGTTTTAGTTTGATGAGTCCCTTATTCTTGCAAACACTATAGATAATTATATTGAATTGTTTTCAATGAATGGAAACTAAATTTTGAAAATTTTATGTTTATATTGTGCATAGAATTTAGAATCTCCAAGGGTATCACATTTTTAGGCACCATTCATTTGAAAAATATGGAGTATTTTTTTTATTTTTCGAGATGAATACTATGCCCTTCATTTTGTTTTCCTATATAGTAACTCTCTAAATAATCATTCATTTTCAGGAACATGAAAAATATACTCTACAATGTAAATGATGATGTGTAATATTTTATGAAATTTCTACAATATATATTGTCTATCTTTAATATCTTGTTTTATAATCATAATAAATGGTATATGGGACTTATATAGTATAAGATCCATGAAAAAATCACTATTTCAATCTATTCCACATCTAGAGCATTCTCATATGGTTCTATATCTCAGGTATTCTCTTGAAACAGTTTTATCATGTTTCATCAACTGGTTGTTCCCAACTCTATATGGATACTGAAAATCCTACACATTTTCACTTATTAAATTTATATCTTTAGAGTATCCCCTTATATGAGATTCAGTAATACTTGTGAAATTACTCGATAGCATACCAGATAAGGTCTTGGTTTTCTTACTTATTTTATGCTCCAGCTTGTGTAATAGAGCCTTGAGGTTTTTCATATCTATTTCATGAGTTTCTATAAATTGATCTGATTTCTACACATATATCATTAGTTGGCTATCTATATTTGTTAAGAGTGGATAGAATTATTATGGTGGTCTTAGTAAATCTTTTTGAAAAATTTTATTCTACTTTCAAATAGTTGGAAACTGTTGAGCTATAAGAAATGGTTATTGGAATTTTTGAAGGGGTCAAGGAGATGGACCTTGTGGTGGGTACTCGGTAGTCCCTAATTCCAAAGTAATTCCTATCCACTATAGTACTAAAAAGAACCTTGTTTTGTAAACAATGGAATCTAATCGAGCCTTGGAGGATTGTTTTTATACTATTGATATTTTTTAGGTTGTTTATACAATTTAATTGGTTGATTGTAATTCACATATTTTCAATATTAGAAATAAGGTTCTTCTATGACTAAAATTAATTATTAGTACTAGTGTATACATCCATATATCTAAAGGGATTGGATTTCCATTAAAATACTATGAGTAGGTGGTGGAAAGATTGTAGGTTAAAGGATAAATGATATTTACTAAGATCCTATAGACGAGATTCTAGGCAGGTAGTCTCTTCCACTTGGTGGATTCCATGCCTAGACAGTCCTCTAACACTCTTCTAAAGACATTCATTGTGGTACACTTCATCATGAATGGTTTGGCCCACATTGGGACTCTTTATAATTTTTATGCCATCATTAGTGGATCAACCATAGTGTGGGTTTCTGGTTGGAGTGCCGGTTAAAATTTCTACATTGGAAAATCACATCTAGTCCGTGATGTGAGAATTTTTAGGTTAGCACCTTGGATATATCCCATTATTCCCAGATCAATTATCTATCCACCGTATAGATATTTTTAATTCCATTTCCTATTGTCCAGGTTTAGAAGGGTGGTAAATATTTGTCATGGAACATTTAGTTTCGTCTGTCCCATGTCGTTATTAACTCGTGAGCTTAAATTTATAGCCAATAGTTGGCCTTATCACATAGGGAGAATTGTAAAACATACAATCATGTGGAATTTTATGATACACCTTGGTTGCGAAAGTTAACACAAACCAAATGATAATTTGAATTGTGTTCCTGGGGGTCTTCACTATGTATTACACGGAATTCCCCCATGTTATAGATCATATTAAAGAGGACAGGCGTGATCAGAAAAGTATGATATCAAATATTAAGGTGACAAATGACGGGCATTGTACCACCAATAAATAGATAGTTGTAATATATTATGGAACACTCCTAAATCATTGTCTTCTAAACCTAATTAGTATGTGGTGAATATTTCAAGTTTTGGGGTGTGGTGGTATAATATTGTTAGGATTATCCATTAAAATATATTGTTGTGTAGAAAATTTACTATCGATCTAAGGATATAAAAGATGTTTTTCTTATGCATCCAGATTTCATGAATGGATCATGTGTCCCTAGATCATGAAATAGACCCAATGAAGAGAGAGTGATAGGTAGATAGAGAGGGGAAATCGGGTGAATGAGCACCCAAAGGAGAAATATGAAAAAGTAATGGGGATGGAAATAAATAATGGGTGAGGGTGAGGTAATATGTGGTTCATATAGAGGTCACAAATAATGTGAAACCATAATCATTAACAATCACTACTAAAAACACGGCCTTTATCAGTGCTAAAAATGGTTTTTATGAGCGCTAGAAAAGCGCTGATAAAGCCAGCGTAGATAAAGGGGGGGGGGTCCCCTTTATCAGCGCTTCCTTTATCAGTGCTCTCGTTTTAGCGCTGATAAAGGACCCTTTTATGAGCGCTTTTAAAAAAGCGCTGATAAAAGTTAAAAAAAATTAAAAAATTTTAAAAAAATTTAAAAAATTTAAAAAATACTGCCAATCGGGGGGGGGGGGTTATAGCGCTTGAACCCCCCCTTTTACAGCGCTTTTCGGCCCCTATACACAACACCCCACACACCCCCCTCCACCCTTTAACAGCGCTTGCTCCAATATTTCCCATGCGCGCACACCCCGGCCTCCACCAGGATTTGAACTCGAGACCTCCCCCCCTGCGTGCCTAAGCCCTTACCACTACTCTATTTTGATTTGCTTTCCAATTCATGATATCACTATATATATATTTATATATTTAGTTATATTTATTCGTATAGTAATATATATTTATATTAATATATATATAGTTATATTATAATATATATATATTGTTATATTATAATATATATAGTGGTATTAATATATATCTATATCTATATATATATAGTTATATTTATTCGTATAGTAATATATATTTATATTAATATATAGTTATATTAACATATATATAGTTATATTAACATATATATAGTTATATGAATATATAATTATATAGTTATATTAATATATATATAGTGATATTAATATATATATTTATGGTGATATTAATATTTATATTTATAGTAATACTAATATATATATAGTTATTATATTAATATATATATAGTTTGATTAATATATTTATATAGTTAGATTAATATATAGGTATATAAATATTCATATATTGGTATTTATATAAAATGGATGTTAATTATTATTTAGATAAAGCTAATATATTTTCTATGTAAATATATTTTATTATTTATATTTATAATTAAATTTTTAGGTGTGAATATTTAATAAATATGAATATATTGTTATATATTTGATTATAAATAGCAGTGCATTATAAAAAATGATGAAATTTCAGAGACATAATATCAATATGAATGTAATACCTTGGAATAAATTCAAACCCCACCAAAAAAAACCAATAATACCCCCTTAAATGAGGGTGAAAATCCACAAAATGTTAAAAAATAGGGGTAACCCAACTAAAAACTCAGTTTTGTGGGCCTTCTGGGCCACTTTTGGCCTCGAAAATCGCTTGACTGGGGTTCCCCCAGTCATAGCGACATAGAGCTCGTCGCGGGCTTTGATTTGATATGTGGTAGAGCTCAAACGGACACCCGGATCAAAAGTTATGGCCTTTTGAAGTTTGAGTTGCGTTTTCAACAGATTTTGGATCTTTTTAAAAAAAAATTAATTTTTTTAGTCCTCAAATTGTTATTAAATGACTATTACTCCATAATGATTATCAAAATATTAATTAAAAATATTTTTTTAATTTTTTAAGAAGTCATTTTTATTAAATATCATAAATATTAAGTATAATAAGTGTAAATGTACATTTATACTTATCTAAAACATATTTAAAAATTATATATTATATTAATATAACAATATAACTATATTTATATATTAATATATTTTTAATTTTTTTTTGAAGCCGAAGCTTTATCAGCGCTAAACAAAGCGCTGATAAAGGCCCCCGTTTATCAGCGCTACTAAGCAAGCGCTGATAAAGGGGGCCCTTTATCAGCGCTGCTAAGCAAGCGCTGATAAAGGGGGGCCCTTTATCAGCGCTACCAAAAGCGTTGATAATGGGGGGTCCCTTTATCAGCGCTAAAAAAAGCGCTGATAAAGGGGGGCGCTATGAAAAACTGTTTTTGTGGTAGTGAATGATTCCAAAATTGACATGTGCAGATGTATAATTTACTTTATTATCAGGTTGTCATATTAAAATGTTACAATCCAATACTACACCTACAACTAGGGTGTACTAAAATAGAAATGTGGGGAAGAACCCATAAGGATCACTGGAAGGGAAAACCCAATTAAACAATATTGTTGGAAAGGATTCCTCATGTTCACTCTTCATGTTGTGTTTTTACTAAATCTAATTAGTTTTGTATATTTTATTTAAATAATTATATAATGTATTAGGTTCAATTTCATTTCTAAATACATATTATAATCCAAGATTTAGCTTGGGATAGTCCTAATACATTGTCTTCCTAGCAATGTAATATTCACCAATTATTTTTGGTCATACCAATTAGATCTATCCATGTTGAAACTATCCCATGTTATAGGCATGTCTAAAAACCATGGAATCATATGGTAGGATTCTATGCAGAAAGCATCATAGGAAAATGGTAAGTATACTAGAATACTCCAATTAGGATTGGATTGATCAATTTCATTTCCCATGTTCAATATTGTGAAAAAAGAGTGTGATGTGAAATTATTACAAACTAAATTAATCTTTATATCGTTAACAAGGAATTATCTATAGATTCAATATTCTAAAAAATATCCCTAATCTCATCTTTTAACCATAGGAATGTTAGTCTCTCCGGGATGTGACGATCAGATGCAAGGATATACTAAAACTCATATGTATAATTAATGAAAATTTTATAAAGATATAATATAGGATGAAAAAAACAATCAATATGAAATGATTGAAATGAATTTAAATCTAATTCAAGACACCTTTTTATCAAAGAAAATAAAATTAAATTTATATGCGTTGATGGAGAAAAAATAGTGGTGATGAAAAAAACATTGTGAAAATATGAGGATTAACAAATGATGTTGAATGTGATTGAAAAGGTGTTAAATAACCAAAACCTTAAAACTACTCAACAAATAAACTAATTGAATTAATTAAAATTGGTTTAGAATGAAATTAGTTTAAATTTACAGAAAAATTTATAATAAAATGATTTGAAAAAATAGTTTGGGGCACTCTTTATATCAGGAGGAGTGATAAAATAATAATAGGCTATAAAATAACCTAACCTATATGTCATGAACATTGGGTATTATCATATGTGACTTCATTCATGACATCCATACATCATCTAAGTTGTCTGCACGTCATGTATTTGAGATCCAAAATTCCCTGCAAATAATCTTCTCGTATATTTTTCTAGGTGGTAATTCATGCATTGCACATCATTTAATCTCTACATGATGTGAGTGGGGTTTAATTTAATTTGGAATATAATATTTGAAATGTGCACATTTTGTAAAGAATGTACCTGTACATAGATGGAATCAAGTAATTTAAAGGATTCCTGGGATGGTTTTGGCTCTATAGGCATGTTATGAATGTGCTCTACATATCACGAATGTGATTCAGGGCATGGAAATTGTGTTTTTACATTTTTTATCAATTATTCCATTAAGACCAAAATTCAAAATTCTTGTGAAAAAAACACATGGAATGATCGAATAAAACCTGACTCATATTTAATTAAATAAATTCAATATGATTATACAAATTCTACTTATCAATGCTATCAATTTAATTCAAGATCATGAATAATTATGATTTTGTATGCATTGATTCATAGTGGATATTCTGGAAATTCCCAATGGTTTTTAATACTCAAAAAATAAGGGTTTATCCACATTAAAAATCCTACGTGCTTATTTATTTGTTCTATTTTATGTCACTTCAATATTTCATCGGTTCTCTCGTAAAATGTTTTTTAAGAGTTTTTATAGTACGATCAAGTGTATTACGACCTATTTGAGGTATTTAACCCTTGATTATGTATTTTATTTTATTTTATTTGATTTGGTATAGTTTGGTAGAGTTTGGGAGTGTTTTGAAGGGTTTTTTGAATGTATTGAAGAATTTTTAACAGAGCATGGTGTAACACCCCAAGATTTCATAGTGTGTAATTTCTTCAAAATAATTAAACAACTTGCACTACATGAAACACTGAGATAAAGCACACCATGACTTACTAGACAAGTCATTCAAAAGAGGTTATGAATTGTATTAACTAAATTTTAAACATTATATAATCTTTATAATTTTAGAATCCATATTTTGAGTATCTTAGACATAATTTAAGAATAAATACATTTTTTTCACTTTTACCAATTTTAATAGTGAACCCTTTTTAAAATCCAATATTTTAAACATTTATATATTCAATTTGACTAAATAAATTTACTTTTTAGAATGGGGACATCAAAAATTTACAATGAAACATCCTAAGATTCCCCGGTATGCTTTTCTTTGAATAATACAGTAGTGTGTGTTGTACGCAACTTCGAGTTCTAACACACACCACAACCAATCAATGTAGTTGTTATGAATAGTAATACCTTGTTTTTAAAATTTTATAAATTTTATCTCTCAAAATGGAATTCATTTTTGGATTCGGAGTATCTAATTTATCCTAAGTTGAAATTTTGGTACTTTTCGGATAACTATAATATTTTGATAAATAGTGAAAATTACTAAATTTTAAATTAAAAACAACTTTTTTAATCAAAATAATTCATTGTGATAAATTATGAACTTGAGTGATTTTAAATTATATTTGGAATATATTTTTACCATTTAATAAAATTTTGGTCATTGGAAATAATTTCACAATTAAACCGGACATAAACAAGTATCAATCTTTTGATATTTATTATATCTTAAAAACACACTTTTTGTTTTGACAACGGGAATTAATTTTAAAGTAATTTCTCCTGATTCTATGTGTTGAATTTGGAAATATGGATTCCATATTTGGATTCAGGATTTCCAAATTGTGTAAATAGGTACCTTTTTTTAGACATTTTGAATAATTAATTTGGTAAATATTTTATTTATCATGGTTAAAGGGTAAATCTGTTAAATAAGGGTTAAAAAATAATATTATAATAATTCTAAATTACCCTAAAACGTGTCCCAACCTTATTGGTGGATACATTGCAGACCATGGGAATATTTCGGTCTATTTTGGGACCCCATGGAGCCACTTGTAGGTGATAGGGACAAATTATTTAAATTATGTTAAAATAAATACAAAACTGACATAACCATATATCTTATAAAAAACAATTTTTACATAGCATTATATATGTTGGATTTTAGACTATAAATAAGAATTAGAAAGAAAAAAATATTTCCTACATAATGGTATTTTATTTAAAAATTTTAGACATTATATAATTTGTTTTATTTATGACACAATGGTGATGCAGTAATTACATAAATAATGAAAAATTAGAATAATTGATATTACAAATACCCAAATAAATATAATTTGAGAATTTTTATAAATAAAAATAATATTCTAGGATAATATGACATGTTAGTATTGATTTAATTAACATTTATATGAAGTAATCGTTCTGTTATAAGTTTTACAAAAATCAATTATTAAATAGTGTCAAAATTGACATAAAAGAGTTTTTAAAACAAATATTATATTATTAATTGATATTAAATTCCTAAAAATCTAGGGTTCGGACAAGAGACTTATTTATTGATATTTATATCATTAATAGACCACTTGTGGGTCTCTGGGATGTATATAGTATGTTTATTTACCATATAATATAAAAATACAAAGAGACATTTTAAAAGTGAAACTAATTAACCAAGAGTTAATACTTAATGATAAGGTTAATATAATAACCCAAACCTGTATAAATTATATGGGTTGAGTGGTTTTCGACCCATACCCACCTCAAACTTTAAATAATCCACTTTGGGGACATTATAAACCTAATATGAATTTATTATAAATTAATACTTTATGTTTTTCCTAAAGATCCCCTCCTCCCCCTTATAAAAGGACCCAACATCTAACCAATTTTTCACACCCTAAAAGCCTTTTGGATCGGCCAACCCCTACCAAAATACTCTCTCAACATACCTAAATTCAACACAGAGGCCATAGTTTGATCATAATTCCAACTTAAGGAGCCCTTTTGATCAAATCAAAAGGATGAACCCGAAGAAGAGGTAATGTTTTCACCACCCTCTTTCAAATTCCTTTCTTCTTCAAATTCTTCTTTATTTGTTATTTCTATTATAAAATAATAACTCTAGTATCTATGTACATTGATGTTATTATAAATATAGTACAACCATATTCAGTATTCTATTCATCCTTTGAATGACATGTCACCATACGTGCGTACGTACTGCTTACCGTCTCCACGTCGTGGTGTAGTTGTTATTCAATACATTCTTATTTGGATGGGTATAATAATGATGAGTATTTGAAGTAAATAATAAATATAACATTAAAAGGATTATGTAGATATGATATACCATCCAATTATATATTATTTCAATATCAAAAGAATGATATTTTCACCCGTGCGAACGTACAGATTACCGTCTCCACGACGCGATGAGATTCATTTCCAAGTTCACCATTCATCGACGATTATAAAAATATATATTTATAATAAGTATGTAATATATGAAATAATAATTCTACTGAAGATATATATATTTATATATATAAGGATTTATTTACATACATATACCTTATTCACTTACTTCCGTTCAATACTATATGAAAACAGAAACAATGTTTAGGCGTACGTACGGACTACAGTCTCCATAAACAGTGTTTTCCATTTCATATATATGTCTATTATACATATTTATATTCTAAATATATATGATATATTTATCATGTTTTATATTATGTAATTATTTAAATCATGATCAAAGTGATACAACCAAGAGTAACAAGTTAAAACATGTACGATAAAGAAAGTGATTATTACCCGAAATGTTAACTTAAGGTGGAAATTATTATTAAATGGGTAATATAAAGTCATAAATGAATAATGTATGATATCATAAATATTAATATGGTTATGGTATAATTTAATAACATAATATGATCTTCTTACATGAGGTTAAACGTACCCTCGACTAAAGTAAAGTGCAAGGTAAGTGGTTTCTTATCTCATTTTTAATTCCGTGAGATTTCCATTGTTAACCAGTTATTTATTACATGTGATGTGTGTACTACCAATGATTGTATTCATTGTGTAATATAATTCAATCCATGGATATTTTCATAATCATTGTATGATCCTTCTTTCATGTGTGTATGTTTCATATGTTACCAAATTGGTAAGGGGTTTTCATCTCACTCCTTATTCCCATGAGATTCATGACATATTGCAACTATTACCTTTTGTGTGGTTTATGTAATACCCATAATTGTATTATTTGTGTAATACACTTTAATTTATGTGTATTTACATATTCATTGTATTATACCTCTTTCATGGGTTGTATGTTTCGTGAGTTACCAAATTGGTAAGGGTTAATTCCTCAATCTCATCATTATCCAAGATTGTTTATGTGTAAGTATTTACTGGGAAATTTTTATCATCCATGTCCATTTTTCATAAAAATGATTTCAAAATGACGATTTTAAGGCTTTTGAAAGATACTCTTTATTAAGATCATAATTTCAAATGTTTTAATGATTTATCTTTCTAAATATTTTTAATTAATGTCCATGTTTTCAAAATTATTTTAAGGATTTATTTATATGGACATGAATGTTTTGAAATGTTAATTATTTTAAAAAATTTCAAAGTGGTATGGGACACTTTGATTTAAAAATCTATTTTAAAATTACATCCTTTATAAATCTGTGACTTTTAAATGATTTTAAAAAATGATATTTCTCTAAAAAAAATTTACTCATCATTTTCATCTATGTCAACATCCTTTGATGTATTTTAAGCTCATTTGAAGTTGATTTATTATACAAAACATCCATTGAAGGTTTTGTGATATGTGTTCCTGTGGATGTGTTATTTTTATACCATTCATGGTTTATGGAGGAAGTATTGACATTTCGTATGCTAGTTTTAATACGAATTTTTATGTTTTGTTTTAACCTATTCATATGAGAAATGCATTGGACTTAGTAAGTGATGAGTGGAGCGCACTATAGCTCCTCGATGCATCGGTAGGTCTCATGAGACAAACTAGTGTCTTGGAACAAGGCCTTGACAAAATCTTATTTCTATTCTTGGCACGAGGCCTTGGCTACGTGGTTATGATAGTCTGGCATTATGCATTCCATCATTATTAAAGTGGTTAGTGATATTGCATGTGATTAATAGATTAGTATAATTTCCATGTAAATAAGTAAATGGAATTATTTCATTTTATTTCTTCCATATTATGCCGAAGTTCAAGTTTAAAAGTCTTCTATTTTAGTTTTATACATTGCCTTAAATTTTTATGCTTATTTTTGAAAGTTTCCGCTGTATTTCTTACCCTTAGTGAGCATTTGAGGTCACTCTTTCTATGTTTTATTTTTCCCAGGATTCTCAGAAGTGTAATGTGATTGATATGCAGGGTTAAGCCAAGGGAATAATGGCATTCATAATGATTATTTATGTTGTTTTGTACTTCGTAATGTGAAAATGTAACATTCATGTATCTGATATAATTTTCCAAGACTGCAAAACTGATCGGTCCTTCGATACTTGATTCCTTATAATCTTTCCAATGTATTAAAATAATGAACCGACTCTGGATAACTTGGGTCAGGGCGTTACAGTTGGTATCAGAGGAAGTTTAGCAATAACCTTTGAAACTAGATTTATATAAACTCTGATTAGAGCACGTAGCCCTAATATAGACATTGATGATTAGTATAGAAGAACTTTCTAGAATTTTGGTATTGTAGAGATTTTGTGAGTTTTACGAGAAATACATCCCTGCCCGGAAACGAGTAGGTAGAGGCGGCTCTGGCACAGATGTACCCAGGGGTAAAACCCGAAAACACCGCTTTAAGCTAGACTCGAATAGGAACTGGTGCACGACAACGGGCCTTGCTGCACTCTTGGTTACGACACTCCCTGGGGATATGCTTAGGATAATTCTCATTTTATTTACAAACCATTATGAAGGGCTCATGAGTATATACTCCCTCAAAGAAAACATTTTTATGATTATGGATTATATCCATAAACTGTTCAATTTGTGTCCGGTATTTTACAAGTTTGTTAATTATTCATTTCAATTCATAAAATGAACTAGTTTATGCTATTGTATAGAAATGGCTCCGATTAGAAGGAATGTGAACTCCCGTAATACGTAGGATCCAAATAGTAAGAAGGATCATATCTTTCGTGGTCCTAAGCTAGAATTTAGAAGGGAAATAGTCTCCCAATGTATTATCATCATATGAAGAAATAGTAGCATGTGATGATAAGATGATTAATGAATTCTCGGAGTCCTATGGATTTGAAGGGAATCCAGAGAAGAAAAGGATGGTATAGAGGACAGATAAAGGGAATAAGGTAAAGATGGGTTTTTCCCATATGTGATAACTGTGGAAAGAATAACCTTATAGAATTATTGAAGGGAGTGGGAGAATGTTATAAGTGTAGAGAAAAAGGACACCATGTACGTGACTGCAAGTGTAAGAAAAATGGTTTCAAATGTACAATGCTTCATCTGCAAGGAGTTTGGACACTACGCGAACCAATGACCCAGTCATCAGACTATGCCACAAATGATGGTATTGGATAATAATCAAGTTATTATACTACCATAGATTAAGAGGGATGACTAGTGTTCTTATGTTGTTATTTTAGAATTATTTCATTTAATTGTTGTATCAATGATGTTCTGGAAATAAATAAGGATTGTAGTGTAGTACTATTTAATTAAGGATTTAAGTTTTTATGGTACTAAGAAAAGTGACTCTACAATGAGTTAAAATATTTGGAAATTACATTGTTGAAGGAATGATAAACCTTAATAAGGTCCTAATATTGAGGTAGTTATTTTGGAATAAGAGATGGTTGATTTTGGTAATTCAGGATGTTGCGGTGTTGTAAAAGAATATATGAGGAAGGCGTTCACATGTTATTACCTGGAAAAAAGGATCCTCATTATGTTTAACTTCCTTGTAAATATTGGACTGTTAGTTTGGATAATAGTATTATAGATAAGTCTAATGGTTGGAATGGAATAAGTTTAAAGGTTATTTTATTGATTTTTATAAAAGGAAAACACGCAGACTGCGTGACGACCCGTCGTGTCGGACAAAGATGTGGGAATCGAACCGACAACCATAGTGAAATTGGGATTTATCGCCTACAATTGTGCTACATGAAGTTCCTGGATGGTATAATGTAGTTTCTTTACATAAAGGGACTGATATGTGAATTGTAAATTCATTATATTTGGAACCCTATATGATTAGAATAAATAGAGTATTTTTGAGTTGTATTATGTTTTGGGGTGAAAGATGAGTTTGTGGTAGAAATTTATTAGTGTATAAAACTCTAATTATAAAGTAAGTGTATCTCCTTATGATATTTTCCAATCCCATAAATAAATTCCTCAACATTAAGAAATGGAACATAGAACAAAAATGTTGTCCTAGATGGTACCTTAGATCATCACTAATTTATGGCTTTGGGATTTATGGCCTTTTCATAGCCATGTTCTCTACCACTCTCCATCAGATAATTAATGGTTAGATTTTTTTACTATATCCATATTTTCCTACATGGAACCTGAGTATGTGTTATTTTCGGTAATCTTCATACTTTCCACTATTTATTTTAAATAGAGGCCTCATTAATTCATTTTTCGATGTGGGATTTCGACAAAGATATTTTTAAATGTCAAAAATGTGTTATCCTAATACCTTATGTTTTGTTGAACTGTTGGTATTTTAAATTATCATAGATTGATAAATTTAAGGACCTGAATTTTACACTTGTTTTTGATTGATGACCTCAATCACTACCTATAAATATTTACGTTTTTCCTCCAATTATATGTCTCTAATTTCCACCAATGTTCTCTGAATAGAGATCATAATTTGCTAATGACCCCTTTCATTTCTCGTTTCCTCTTATTAAGACTAAATTTTGTTAACCCATTTTCAAATTTGGGTTTTCCCACAAAGATATTTTCTATATTCAACCTTTTATTTTTGAAAAACAATTTCAAATTGTGAGGACGCAATTTATTGAAGGAGGGGAGAATGTAACACCCCAAGATTTCTTAGTCTGTTATTTCTTCAAAATAATTTAATAACTTGCACTACACGCAACACCGAGTTCAAGTACAACATGACTTACCAAACAAGACGTTCAAAAGAGGTTATGAATAGATTTAACTAAATTTTAAACTTTTTATAATCCATATAATTTTAGAATCCATATTATGAGATTCTTAGACATAATGTAAGAACAAATTCATTTTTTGCACTTTTACCAATTTTAATAGTGAACCCTTTTTAAATCCAATATTTTAAACTTTTATATATTCAATTTGACTAAATAAATTTACTTTTTAGAATGGTGACATCAAAAATTTACAATGAAACATCCCATGCTTCCACAGTACGCTTTCATTTGAATAATACAGTAGTGTGTGTTGTACGCAACTTCGAGTTCTAACACACACCACAACCAATCAAACTAGCCGTTATGAATAGTAATACATACTTTTTAAAATTTTAGAAATTTTATCTATCAAAATGGACTTCATTTTTGTATTTGAAGTATCTAATTTAGCCTAAGGTGAAATTTTGGTAATTTTCGGATAACTTTAATATTTTGATGAATAGTGAAATTACTAAATCTTAAATTAAAAACAACTTTTTTAATAAAAATAATTAATTGTGATAAATTATGAATTTGAGTTGTTTTAAAGTATATTTAGAATATATTTTTACCATTTAATACTATGTTGGTCATTGGACATAATTTTACAATTAAACCGGACATAAACAAATATCAATCTTTTGATAGTTATTATATCTTAAAAACATGCTTTTTGTTTTGACAGCGAGAATTAATTTTAAATTAATTTCTTCCACTTCTGTGTTTTGAATTTGGAAATATGGATTCCATATTTGGAATCAGGATGTTCAAATTTTGTAAATAGGTAACTTTTATTTTTAGACATTTTGAATAATAACTTCGGTAAATATTTTATTTACCATGATTAAAGGGTAAATCCGGTAAATAAGGGTTAAAAATAATGTTATAATAATAATAAATTACCCTAAAACGTGTCCTAATCTTATTGGTGGATACATTTCCAACCATGGGAATCTTTGGGTCTATTTTGGGACCCCATGGAGCCACTTGTAGGTGATAGGGACACTTTATTTTAATTAAGTTAAAATAAATACAAAACCGACATAAGAAAATATATTTTATCAAAACAATTTTTACATAGGTTTATATATGTTTGATATTAGTCTATAAACAGTCATTAGAAAGCGAAAAAGTTTTCCTACATAATTTTATTTTATTTATAATTTTTAGACATTATATAATTTAATTTATTTATGACACAATGGTGATGCAGTAATTACCTAATTAATTAACAATTAGAATAATTGATATTATAAATACCCAAATAAATGAAATTTCAGACATTTTATAAATAAAAATAATTTTTTAGGATAATATGACATGTTAGGAATTATGTAATTAACTTTTTTCGAAGTAATCATTCTGTTATAAGTTTTACCAAAATCAATTATTGAATAGTGTTAAAATTGACATAAAAGAGTTTTTAAAACAAATATTATATTATTAATTGATATTAAATTCTTAAAAATATAAGGTTCGGAAAAGAGACATAGATAATGATATGTATATCATTAATGGACCACTTGGGTGTCTCTTGGGTGTATATAGTAAGTTCATTAACCATATAATATAAAAATATAAAGAGACATTGTAAAAGTGAAACTAATTAACTAAGAGTTTATACTTAAAGATAAGTTTAATATAATAACCCAAACCTCTCTAAATTATATTTTATGAGTGGTTTTAGACCCATACCCACCATAAACTTTATATAATCCACTTTTGAGCCATTAGAAACCGAATATTAAATTATTATAAATTAATACTTTAAGATTTTCCTAAAGAGACCCTCCTCCCCCTTATAAAAGGACCCAACTTCTAACCAATTCTTCATACCATCAAAGCCATTTGGTTCGGCCAACCCCTATAAAAATACTCTATCAACGTCCCTAACATTTACATAGGGTCCTTAGTTTGATCATAAAGCCAAACTAAGGAGCAATTTTGATCAAATCAAAAGGAAGAACCCGAAGAAGAGGTAATGTTTTCACCACCCTCTTTCAAGTTCCTTTCTTCTTCAAATTATTCTTTCATTGTTATTTTTATTCTAAAATAATAACTCCAGTATCTATATACTATGATGTTATTATATATATGGTACATCCATATTCAGTATTCTATCCATCCTTTTAATGACATGTCACCATACGTGCGTACGTACGGCTTACCGGCTCCACGTCGTGGTGTAATTGTTATTCAATACATTATTATTTGGATGGGTGTAATAATGATGTGTGTTTGATGTAAATAATAAATATAACATTATGAGGATTCTTTATATATGATATAACATCCAATTATATATTATTTAAATATCAAAAGAATGCTATTTTCTCTCGTGCAAACGTACGGATTACCATCCCCACGACGCGATGAGATTCATTTCCAAGTTCACCATTAATCGACGATTATAAAAATATATATTACTAATAAGTATGTAATATATGAAATAATAATGCTATTGGATATATATATATTTATATGTATAAGGATTTAGGTACTTACATATATCTTATTCACTTACTTCCGTTCAATACAATATGAAAACAGAAACATCGTTTTTGCATACGTACGGACTACCGTCTCCATAAACGGTGTTTTCCATTTCATATATATGTATATTATACATATTCATATTCTAAATATATATGATATATTTATAATATTTTATATTCTGGATGTATTTAAATCATGATCTATTTGATACAACCAAGAGTAATAAGTTAAAACACGTACGATAAAGAAAGTCATTATTACCCGAAATGTTAACTTAACATGGATGTTATTATTAAATGGGTAATATAAAGTCATAAATGAATATTTTTTGATATCATAAATATTATTATGGTTCTGGTATAATATAATATCATACTAATATCTTCTTAAAGGAGGTTAAACGTACCCTCGACTAAAGGAAAGTGCAAGGTAAGGTGTTTCTTTTCTCACTTTTAATTCCGTGAGATTTCCATTGTTCAACACTTATTTATTTCATGTGGTGTATGTACTACCAATGAATGTATTAATTGTGTAATATAATTTAGTTCATGGATATTTGCATCATCATTGTATGATCCTTCTTTCATGGGTGTATGTTTTAATATGTTACCAAATTTGTAAGGGGTTTTCATCTCACTCCTTATTCCGGTGAGATTCATGACATATTGCAACTATTACCTTTTGTGTGGTTTATGTAATGCCTATAATTGTATTCATTGTTTAATACACTTTAATTTATGTGTATTTACATATTCATTATATGATACCTCTTTCATGGGTTGTATGTTTCGTAAGTTACCAAATTGGTAAGGGTTAATTCCTCAATCTCATCATTATCTGAGATTGTTTATGTGTAAGATTTACTAGGAAATTTTTATCATCCATGTCCATTTTTAATAAAAATGATTTCAAATTGACAATTTTAAGGATTTTTAAAGGTACTCTTTATCAATGTCAAGATTTAAAATGTTTTAAAGATTTATATTTCAAAATATTTTTAATTAATGTCCATGTTTTCAAAATGATTTTAAGGATTTATTTATATGGACATGAATGTTTTGAAATGATAATTATTTTCAAAAGTTTAAAAGTGGTATGAGAAACTTTGATTCAAAAATATCTTTAGAAATTACTTCCTTTATAAATGTGTGACTTTTAAATGATTTTACAAAAATGATATTTCTCTCAAAATAATTTACTCATCATTTTCATCTATGTCAACATACTTTGATGGATATTAAGCTCATTTGAGGGTTTTGTGATATGTTTGACTGTGGATGTGTTGTTTTTATACCATTAATGGTTTATGGAGAAAGTATTGGCATTTCATATGTTATTTTTAATATGAATGTTTATGTGATGTTTAAACCTGTTCATATGAGGAATGCATTGGACTTAGTAAGTGACAGGTGGAGCCCGCTATAGCTCCTCGATGCATCGGTAGGTCTCATGTGACAAACTCGTGTCTTGGAACAAGGCCTTAACAAAATCTTATTTGTAGTCTGGGCATGAGGCCTTGGCTTCATGGTTATGATAGTCTGGCATTATGCATTCCATCATTATGAAAGGGGTTAGTGATATTGAATGTGATTATTCGATTAGTAGAATATCCATGTGAATAAGTAAATGAAATTATTTCATTTTATTTCTGCCATATTATGATGAAGTTCAAGTTTAAATGGCTTTTGTTTTAGTTTTATACATTGCCTTAAATGTATATGCTTATTTTTAAAAGTTTCCACTATATTACTTACCCTTACTGAGAATTTGAGCTCACCCTTTTCAATGTTTTATTTTTCCCAGGATTCCATGAAGTGTAATGTGATTGATATTTAGGGTTAAGCCAAGTGATAATGGCATTCTTAATGATTATTTATGTTTTTTTGTACATATTAATGTGAAAATGTAACATTCATGTATGTGATCTATTTTTCCAAGACATCTAAACTGATCGGTCCTTCGGGACTTGATTCCTTGTAATCATGCCAATGTATTAAAATAATGCACCGACTCTGGGTAACTAGGGTTGGGGCATTACACATGGTTTGGGAATGGTTATGGGAAACCTTGTGATATCTATTTGAAATCGTGCAAGAAGAGACAGTGGGCCTTCGAAGGGTTTGTGGAATGTTATTCAAAATGTGTGAGGAGGTTGTACGGGGTGCCTTGTCAAGGCAGTAGAATCCACATGGTTAGTGGACGGTTTTTCTAACCGTTTGTGGGGAAAAGAGATTTTAAAAAGCAGGATCACTGAGGATTTACCCCAACTTCCTTATTTCTTCTCAAATAAGAACCATACAAAGAATTAATTGTTCTAAAGGGTTATAAGATCTCTCCCACACATTTTAAAATAAAATCAATGGGGTTTATTGGTGTTTTGAAGAAAATTATTCTTGGTTAAGTCATTTCCATTTGTTCTTTTGTGGTTTTCTCAATATTTACACCTCCCTATCTCTTGGTTTTCATGATCTACATCTATTTCATGAATATCATGGATTATTCATTCATTAAGTGTTATTATTAAGGGGTTTTTTTTGATATGGAAGATGATAAAGAGTAGTTTTGGTGTTGTGTTTACTGGATTTGAGGTGCAGTTGCTTCTGGGTCGATTTCTCCAGAACCGTAATGGTATTTTTCTTCTCTATCAACTCCATTTTTCTAAAACAAGTGGCCTTGTTTGAAATTAATCTTTTTCTCATGAAATAAATTTTAAATATGAACTGATATTATTTTTTGAAGTCTATATTTGCGATGATTTATAGATTTTTGTGGAAAATGGGATATTATGGTGATGTTCAGTTGTTGTTGGATTTTAATATGGATATTTTAAAATTGGTGTAATTGGTTGATTTGTGGAAAGGTGTTTTTTGATAAAAATATTGTTCAATTTCAATTTCTTTTTTAATGCAAAAGGGTTAAATGGTTTTTTCAATAAATGAGACATTTATTTATGTGATTTGGGATGTATTGGAAATGGTTGTGTGCATAATCTATATCCTTGGTCTGCTTTATGTTTGGATTTGTGTTACATATTTTGGCTTGTATTGATTGTGTGTGATTTTTGTGGGACCAATCACAATAAAAGGTGATGGATACTAGATGTAAGGTCCACCATTACGAATAAGTTGTCTGGATGTAACACTAAATTGGTAATGTATTTGATGGGCTTGGAAGGGAAGTTTTACAATTTTTGATTACTTGGTTGGGTACGTGAAACCATATTGCTATGCTCTATTGTGGATTGTTATTCAATATGGGATTCTTTGTTCTAACATCTGGTGGTATATGGAATATGGAATGGTAATTTTTGTTTCCCTTATGTGGTATCAGTTTGATGGAAATTTGATTGGTATGGGTGTGTTTGGATTTTTGGAAAACGGTGGCACTATTTGATGTTGTATATAAAATGTTTTATATAAATGTTCTATCAGTTATTTCCAAGTGGTATGTGTAGTGAAATCATTTGGGGAAATCAAACTGAGTATTATTACTCACCCACTTATTTTTAACTTGGGTTCTTTTGCAGGTGTTTTATTCCAGGATGTAGGTAAATGTAAAGAAAGTCATTTCACTAGTGGTTTTTCATGTTGCGTTGGTGATGTTGTGGTTCTTGGAGAATGTATCTTGGTGTAGAGAAGAGATGTTTTTCTTGGTTTACATTGGGTATTTTTGTTGAGTCTTCTTCTTAGTAATCTTATTTTGGTTTGGTTGTATTGGTTTTTGGGTATTTTTATGGAATATATTAGTTTTATTTTGATAAGATATGGTTTTGGTTACTAGGTTAGCAGACATCATCTATTCTTTTGGTAATATCCTATTTGGTTTTTTGGTTTATCTCCTAGGATAATTATTCCCCCATTTATTCTTGTAGCCCTTGACATTTCATTCCAGCCTTTGGTGTCTTGGGAATATCGCCTAAGACCAAGTAGCATTCTAATTCCCTCTCAAGACAATGTGATGGGGAGGGATGTTAAAAGTTGTGTTAGTTTGTTTGGTCCTTGACTTCCATGTAGATTAGTTTAGTTGAGTTGATTTTTAGTCTTGGAATTGGCATTCGATCTTAGTTATTCCATAAGTTGGGATGGTAGTAAGGTATAAGATTGTCAGAACATGAAATGTATAGCATAAACGATGTAGCTATCCCTTTTAAGGTGAATTTCATGTTACTAGGTAGTTGGGTACATGTGAGGTTTGGAGACACTAATAGGAACTAGAAATATATTTATTGTTCGTATAGCCATTGGGATGAGCATGTCATGCATGGTAAAAATGACATACCGCTAGGATGAATATTTTATACGGGTATAATTATTTATGGTGTGATATGAATGTGTGAATTTTAAAAAATATGAATTGGGTTTTGAATGACCTGATTTGAAACATGGATTGTGGTGGTATTTTGAAAATTGGTATATTTTTAAAATAGGTTTGATATTTAAAAAATAGTGCAACATGGGGAATGTGAACATGTGGAAAGCCTACTTTTGATAGTTTCAATCTAATTCAATTTGATTAATAATATTTTGGTATCTACGGGAGTGAGACTTATGATTATTTTATGTTAAAAGAATAGGAACTGGGTTGGCATCGTAGAGACCAAATAGAGGAGGCCACATAAAATGTTGATTCACATGATCCATAGGTGAATGTGAGCCTAGTACAAATTATAGCGTATGATCTCCATGATATTTCATTTGGTAATAAAGTGCATGAACCAAAGCATTTAGATCTTGTGACTAAGTTTCAAAAGTAGAATCCACCCATCTTGTGGGCTGATTCAGAGCTGTAAAGGGCAGAATCTTGGCTGAACAAAATGATAATGAAATTTGAATGTGTGGAAACACCGGTAGATCTGAAATCAATGTTACCCCCATATATGTCGTAAGATATTTCCCTTCGGTGGTGGGAGATCGTCGTCCATGATGGAACGGACCAAGGTCTTACAAGGGATGACTTTGTGGAATTGATAAAAAAATTATTCCATCATACATTCAGAATTCAGAGCACCACAAATTTTATTAGGATGAAGTTGGAGAACCTATCAATAATAGTATATATGTTTATGTTTATGAATTTAATATAGTTTTCACTCAAGGTGGTGGGTAGTACATTGTTAAAGTCATTTGTCTTTGACCCTGGATTAAGGTAGGATATTCATTATAAGATAAATGTGCTATGAAAAGATGATTACATTGATATTTTGAGTAGATAAATGGTGGATGAATGAGATATATTAGGGTATAGAGGTGGGGGGAAACATGTTAGTACCCATTGGGGATACTGGGAACTCTATCACTGGGTTTAAGATGAAGTAGGACACTTATTTCCATGGTTTGGGTTATGAATCAGAATTTGATGGTAGGATCAATGAATCATCATACAAAACCATAGATTAATCATGGATATTTCTAGTATGTCTCTATTGGTCACATCACGTGGGGTTGTATTGAACAACATCGAGCATGCCATAATTGTAAGCATTCGGGGCATATTCAGTGATCTTGTTTGACTGCTCCGATGATTGGAGTCTCTAACACTCTTAAAGGGTCGTAGGGGTAGAATTCCTCAACAGAATGAGGCTAGTATAATAACCCTCATTAGTAGAGTAAATTTAGTCAGGGATTCAAGGAACACAATGACTCATGATTAGGGAAATAGAGAGAAATGTGTAGAAACCAAGACATTTTTTCGAGATGAGCATGTTGTGGTGCATAATCAGTTAGGACCATCCATGTTGGGAGGTTTACTCTATTTAAATTATACCATGATATATGTGTTGTTTGATATGATTTATTCTCATTCATATATTTCTTCTCAAATTTTTGATTCACTAGGTTTAACTATCGAAATGTTTCTTTCGGATATAAAACTTCAATATCCACTCTGTAAAAGAGAGTTCGAGCCTTTCTATGTAGAGCATGCTATTTTTTATCGGACGGGGATGAGTTGATGTCAGATCTCTCTGTGCTAGAGATAAATTCTTATGATATAATCCTAGTAATGGAATTTTTCTAGATGTTTAAGGTCCACATTGACTGCTACGTGGAAATTGTTAGTTTAATGATGGATAATGGTATAAGAAATCTCTTTGGAAGAGAAAAGAATGGAAAATTGGATGCAACTGGTTTTTTTACACCAATTTATGGAATGATATCTCATCTGTTAGTATATTTTTCATTCTAATCAAGGGATCAAGTTTAGGATGTTTTTTTTTGAAAAGTTTTTGATCAATTACTCAATGTTTTCCCCCATAATTCTCAGTGAATCAACCCATGAGATAGGTGTAGTTGAAAATTCATTTCTTCCCAAGGAAAATTCTTATCTCACTTCAATCATAACATATAAAAACAATAGAATTGTTGTAAATTAAGGTGTATTTGGATGATCTTTAGAATACTGGGTTCATCCATACCTATAACGTCTCAGTGGGAATCATTGGTTTTTTTTATTAAAATGGCACATGGATCATTATTGTTATGTATTAATTGTCGTAGACACAATCAGGTTACGATAAGGAACTAATATCCACATCCACATATTGATGATTTGATTGACCAATTTAGGTGATATCAATGGTTCAACAAGATTAACATGAAGTTAGGGTATCCTCGATTGTGGCTGACAAATGAGGATATTCCTAAAACATGTTTTAAAAGAAGATATGGAAATTATGAGTATGTGGTTATTACCTTTGTTCTAACAAATGAATCATTGGTTTTCATGGAATTGATGAATTGGATATCTCATAGATATATGTATTCATTCATTCTTGTTTTTGATGAGAATATATTATTTTATTCTAGTAAAAAGGTGGATCATGAGCAACACATGATGATAGCAGTGGGGATCTGGAGAGATCATAGGAAATATGAATGTTTTTAATAAGTGTGACTTTTGGATAGAATAAATTCGTTTCCTTGTCCATGTTATTTTTGTAAGGGGTGATTTAGTTGATTTGAAAAAAAAAGTGGTTGTTATCTTATGGAAACCTCTAATGAATGTGTTTTAGGTCAAGAGTTTCTTTTGCCAAGCTGGGTACAATTGGTATTTTTTTGTGATTTCTAATGATTGGCCTCACCAATGTCAGATTTGATAAGGAAGAACCATCCATTTCAATGGAATTAGAAGTTTTAGATATCCATTGAATTACATAAGGATCATCCTTCATCATCACAAATATTGGTTTTTCTTATATGAGGGAAATTGTACGTGGTGTATTGTGATTCATTAAGTTCAAGGTTGGGGTGTTTTATCATTCATGGGGATCATGTGGTTTCATATGAATCATTGTAGTTGTTGGATAATTAGAATAACTACCCAACACATGACTTGGATTTGGCAGTAGTGGTTCAGGCTTTGAAAATTTTGTTTAATTATCTCTTCGGTGATAAATTCATAGTGTTTACAAATCTTAATAGTTTGAAGACTATTTTATTTCAATAAAAATTGAACTTTAGGAATAAAATTTGGATGGAATATCTATATATTTTTTATTTCAACTATATGTACAAACAAGGTAAGAGAAATTTGGTTGTCGATGTGTTAAGTAGGAATTTTTATGCTCAGGTGGTGAAAGAGGCATTGGATCAGGGTTAGTTGATGTCGGTCATAGTAGAAATGCATTTGGAATGTGAGGATCAGTTTGATAAAGTGATTTTGATTATAGTATCATTGGTTCTTAACTTGGTTTTCTTGGTTAAAGAGGTGTAGATGCCTGATCTTGAGTGTTTGGTAGTGACGAAGAAACTCAATTGTGGTGAGACCATAGTGTGTTGTGAATTGAATGGGAATTAAATTTTGTGTTTTCATAATTGAATGGTAGTATAAGTAGCTTTCTAAAAGGAAATTCTAATATATTTTAATCATTATAGTTTTTTTCCATATAGTAACTCATAAAATGAATAATGTATTAAAATCATTGTTTTGATGGGATGGAATGAAGAGGAATGTGGCACAGTTTCATTCGAAATGCATGATGTGTTAGAATGTGAAGGTAGAGTATTAGAAATCGTCATGTTTGTTGAAATCATTACATATCCTGAAATTTAAATGGTAATATATAATGGTGTATTTGGTTACAGGTCTCCCAATAGTGTTTAGAAATCATGATTTTATATCAGTGAATGTGGATCATCTCACAAAGTCATCCTATTCCATTCTAATTTGTTAATTTCATACATTGGAGGATCTGTCCAAAATAAATATCAATGAAGTGTTAAAGAGGCATGGTGTTCTAGTTTCAATTATTTTAGATAGAGATTTTAGTTTCACATATAATTTATTGAAGTCCATATATCAAGGCCTTGGGGCATAGTTGACAATGATAATGGTGTATCATCCTTATACAGAAGGGAAATCCAAAAGGATGATACAAAATATAGACAATATATGGGATTTATTGAGGGATTGTGGTTGTTCGTGGTAGGATCACATGACGTTAGTGTAATTATACTACACTAACATTTATCAGGAATCCATATAGATGCATCTCTTTGAATCATTTCATTGGCATCCATAACGTTATCCACTTTATTGGGTGGAAATGGGTGAGACATCGATGGTTGGGATGAGACTTTTCCAAGAGAATACAAAGATAATTTAGTTTTTCCAGAAGATAATGGTGAAAAATTAGAGTTTTCAGAATTCATATGTTGACCATCGTCGATAGAAATTTTCGTTCGAGGTGGGTGATCATGTGTTCTTGAATGTCTCTCCTAGGCTCGGATATCAACGGTTTGGAATGCAAAGAACGTTATCTCCACTATATATTGGTCCTTCTGATATACATGAGTGAGTTAGAGAGGTGGGTTATTGATTGGCCTTGCAAGTATGGTTTAGTGTGGTGAAAATTGTGTTTCATTTTTCTTAGTTGAATAATTCTTAGTCAGATCGTAAATATGTGATTTGATGTGATATTGTTGAGAAAGAGTTAGATTCTTCATTGGGGCACATGCTAGTATGGATTGTAGATAGGAAAGATAAACTCTTTTGTAATAAAAATAATTATTCATGTGTGGGATTTGTGGAATCATGGTAACATTGAGTAGGAGACTTGTGAGTGGGAGAAAGAGATGGTCAAAAAATAGTCTGATCTCTTTCGTCAAACCAATGGTTGTCTACTTTATGGGGACAGAAATTCCAATGGGGGGGGAGAATGTAGCACCCCCTAGTTTAAGGAATGTAACCATTATTATGTATTTTTTTTTGTATTTAATGTTGTTGAGTAGAGTTTTGAGTAGTTTGGGAGTGTTTATAAGGGTTCTTAGAAATATTTGAAGTTTTTTCAAAGGAGCACGGTTGGAACATGGTTAGGGAAAACCATGTGATATCACTAGTTAAATGTGAAACATGTGACAATGGGACTTCACATGGTTTTCACACGGTAATTCTAAATATTATAGGAGTCTGTCAGGGGTACCCTTTTGAAGAAGTATCATATGCATGTTTATCATACGATTTACCTAACCATGTGAACAAACCGTTCATGGGAAAAAATGTAGGTTTTAAAAAGTAGGATCGCTCAGGAATTACCCAAACTCTCTCATTTCCTATACTATACAAACCCTACATAATATTTCTTGTTATAATGGGTAATAGGAGATCTCTCATATATTTTTGAAGCAAATTTAATGGGTTTCATTATGTTTTGAAGGCTGATCTTCTCAGGTGAGTCCTCTCCCTTGGTTCATTTGTGGTTTTCTCTAGATCTGCATATCCCACCTCACTATTTTCAAGATATAAATATTTTTCATGTATATAAGGGGTTTTTGTGCCTAAATTATTCATATTATGTATTATTTGTGATAGATAATGGGATCTAGAGTGGTATTGGTGGACCTTTCACTGGATTTGTGGTGCAGTTACTTGTGGGGCGATTTCAGTCGAACCATAATAATAGGTGGTTTATCTCTCAACTCTATTTTTCTGGAACATGGGGTCTTGTATAAAATTAATTTATTTTTCTAGAAATTAGTTTTGAATATGTTATGTAGATGTTGTTGGAAATCTATTTTTTTAATTAATTATGGATTTTGGGGAAAATGAATTATTGCGGGGATGTGAACTTGTTTTTGGATTTTAAAATACATATTTTAAATTTGGATTAATGGTTTGATTTATGGAAATAGGTTGTGATTTTTTTCATATAAATGTTGTTCTATTGAATTTTTTTGGTCATGGAAAAAGGTTAAATGGGGGTTTCAATAAATGGGTTATTTATTGAAGTTATTTAGCATGTGTTGGAAATGGTTGTTTGCATAATGTGTGGCCTTAGTGTGCTATAGTCTTGGTGATTGGTTACGTTATATGGAATGTGTTAATGGGTTGTGAAGTGGGTGGGAAGTATCACTTTAAACGGTGTTGGATAATGTATGGAAGGGAGAACATTAAAGACAAGGGGTCAGGAAGTACCACTAAATTGGTAAAGTAGTAGACGACCTTGGATAAGAAGTTCAACCATGTTTGTTTACTGAGTTGTGTATGTAAAACCCTATTGCTACGCTTTATTGTGTGTTTTTGTGAAATATACGAATTTTAGTGCTAAATATTGATGGTATATTGATTACAGAATAGTTTTTTGGATTTCCCTCATGTGGTATGGGTTGGGTTAAAAATGAATTGGTAACGGTGTGTCTTGCCTGTTGTAAAATTAGTGTACTATATTATATTTTATACAAACTATTTTATATAAATGTGATAACAATTATATCCTTATAGCATGTGTAAGGAAGTAATATTTAGAAATCCAACTGAGTATTATTACTCAAGCCCTTCATTTGAACTGGGGTGCTTTTGCAGATGATTTATTCAATGATGCAGGTAAAATTAAAGCATCTAATTTCAACAGTGGTTCATTAGGATTCATTGGAGATATCATGGTGATTGGAGGATGTATCATGGGGTGTAGAATTGGAGTGTGTCTTTGATTAAATTGGTTTTTTGTTTAGTCTTCCTCTTGGTATTCTATCATTGGTTAGGTTGTATTTTGGGAATATATTGTTTGGGTTTCTATGTTAACATGTATCATATAGTCTTATTAGTAATAGATTGTTTTGTTGGTTGGTTTATCTTAAGGGACAATCATCCCCCATTTTATTTTGTAATACATATTAATTTATTTCATGATATTAGTTTCTTGGGAATGAAACCTAAGTCCATGTTTCATTCCTCTACCGTCATAATACAAAGGTACAGGGAGGGGTATTACTTCTAGATTCTATCCCCAATAGATTCCTATATGGGAAGATTCCACAATATGATTTCCGTTTAATAAATTAGTAAAAGGATATTGTGTCAATAAAC
Organism: Viscum album; assembly: GCA_963277665.1. NCBI lineage: Eukaryota > Viridiplantae > Streptophyta > Magnoliopsida > Santalales > Viscaceae > Viscum > Viscum album. Next base: position 288,040,094 of record OY728134.1, read on the forward strand.
TAGAAATTTTTTAATTAGAGTGATATCAGAATTATCATAAGCATCCAATGAATGAAGGATATGAGTGGGGAAATATTGAACCCGATAAAAGAGATAATGAGAATATATAGAGTAAAATTAGGAAATATGGAAACTATTAGAATGTGATGTACGTAGTGATTTTTTATTTGGATGATAACATGGTGTCTACAAATTTTTACAAAGGTCTAATATTTCTTTTGTAAGGTGTGTGCTGAAAACCTATTTACAAATGGGTTTCTCACATTTTGTAACATAACATTGGATTCCTTATTCCCATTATGAATGTCTGTGGTTGAGCATACATTTCATGAAATCATCCAATTTTCTAAATCTATATTATTATAAAACATTTCACATTCAAATATAGATAATTAAAGAAACAATGTGAAGTCTTGAAACACTTATGTTGAAGTGGACAACCTCTCTTACAATAGAGATAGTGGATTTGATTTTCATCACGGTCAAGATTATCTAGGTGAGAAGGAATGACCTTTTATTAAACTAGCTGTCAAGCCTGAATTCCTTGAGAACTGTAACGCCCCGACCCCCCTTACCCAGAGTTGGTGCATTATTACATAACATTGGAATGACCACAAAATATAATGTCTCTAAAGACTGATTAGTTTAGTATCCTTGGAAACACTAGATACATTCATAAGTCTTACATTACATCATAAAGTGAAAAACTACAAAAACATAGTCTCTATAGACCACACTCATATCCCCTCTGACTATCCCTGCATGCCAATCATAAAATACTTCTTCATATCCTGGGAAATATAAAACATAGAATGGGTGAGATGAGATGCTCAGTAAGGATAACAATATAGAGGAAAAATTCATAAATAAGAATAAATATTAAAGGCAATGTAAAACTAAAACAAAAGCCTTTTAATCTTGAACATCAACATTATATGGAAATGATAATGATAAATAATTCCATTTACTTATTCACATGGATATTCTAATAGTCGAATAGTCACATGCAATATCAATAACAACTTTCATAATAATGGAATGCATAATGAAAAACTATCATAACCACATAGTCAAGGCCTTGTTCCAAGACTTCAAATAGGATTTTGTCATGGCCTTGTGCCAAGACACTTGTTTGTCTCATGAGACCTACTGATCCATCTAGGAGCTATAGCGGGATCCACCTGTCACTTACTATGTCCAATGCATTCCTTATATGAAAAGGATTAAACATAACATAAACACTCGTATTAAAACTAGCATACGAAATGTCAATAAATTATCCATAAAACCAGAATGGAATAAAAATAACACATCCATAGTCGAACATATAACAAAACATTCAATAAAATATGGATGTTTTGTTTCATAATAAATTAACTTCAAATAAACTTAAAATCCATCAAAGGATGTTGACATAGCTGAAATCAAAACCTTTTTTTATAGAAATATCTATGTCTATTTTGAAATAATTTAATATTCACATAATTATAAAGACAATATTCAGTTTTAAAATATTATTATAATCTTGTTAGGGAATCTTTGACGATGTTATAACGATGAAAAATAGCTTCACCTGCCATATAAGTTAAAAAAAACATTCTTACCTTAAATTTTTCAAAAAGGTATAAAAGTACCTTATGTGGAAAATGATTGAAAGATTCATTTCAAAAATGTATAAGGTCAAATAAGGGTATAAATGACTTAACCCATTATCTATTAAATTGAAAAAATGATTTGAAAGGCATTTTTAAGAAACATGGATGTGGATGATAAAGAGGTCTCGTAGATAATTACATATAACCAACCATGAATAATGAAGAAGTTGTAGAATTAACCCTTAGATTGTACTTTTCCTTGGTCGAGGGTAGGTTAACTTCCTATATAGTACATAAAAAATTGTTATTAAATTAAAACAGTCATATATATTATTATGATATCATTTATGATCTTCTAATATTTCTTTGTTAATAATACTTTAGTATTATCGTCGTTTAGGGTGTTAACTTACTCGTTTTCTTTTATATGTTTTGTTAAATAAGTTGTGTTTGTTATGGACAGGTTGTATCGTATTCATCTCTAGAATGATATCAAGTCCTTAAAATTTATTTTTAATCATAAAATTCAAATTATTCTTGAATGGATAAGATGGGGAATGAATCTTATCGTGTTCGTGGAGACCGTAGTCTGTACGTACGCACGAGCGACAATGTCATTCATTTGACATTAAAATAGTTTATAATTGAATGGTATATCATATCTAAAGAATAATTAGCTTGTTATATTTATTATTTAAATCAGTTATAATATTTATTATACCCATCCAAATGATTAAATATTTGAATAACAAACTACAGCACGAGGTGAAGATGGTAAGCCGTACGTACGCACATGTGGTGACTTTTTCATTCATAGGATGGATAAAATAACTATTATTGTTGTACCCTTTTTATAATAACTTCACAGTATATACAAGATACTGGAGTTATTATTTTAGAATGGAAACCACAAGGAATGAACAAGGGGAGGAAGAAAAGGACTTGAAAGAGGGTGGTGAAATTATTACCTCGTCTTCGGGTGTTTCCTTTTAGTTGATCGGAAGGGCTTCTTAGGATGGCTTTCCGACTAAATAAAGGCTTATAAGATTAAGGGACGAATGTTTATAGGGTATTTGTGAAGAGTTTTTCCGAGACAAATCGCTTTGAAGGTTTGAATAAGGTGGTAGAGTTAGGGGCCTTTTATAAGTGGGAGGAGGGTCACTTTTGGAATGTCTTGAAATGTTACTTTATTATAAACTGGTTTTCGGATTATAAAGGTCCCACAATGATATATTTCAAGTATAATTGGATAAGGGTTTGAAATCCACCCATCCCATATGTTTTATAAAAACTAATGTTTTAGATTTTACCTTATCTTTTCATTTTATTTAAATCGTTCATTAATGAGGTAATCGCTCCATCATCACGGTCTAAAAAATAAATATATTTCTATAATGTCTAAAAATACTAAATAAACTATCATGATGTAGGAAATATTTTTATCATTCCAATGAGTATTAATAGTCTAATATATCATTTATGTAAAAATAATAATTTTTTTTACTTAGGTTTTAAATAGTTTGGTTATATTTTCCTTTCCTTAAAATTAATATGATAAAAGGTCACTATCACACAAAAGTGATTCCATGGGGTCCCTATGTTGGAACAAGGCATCCCATGGTCAGCCATGACACAACCAAGATGATTTAGCCACATTTTAGGGTCATTTAATATTATTACGATATTATTTTCTTACCCTTAACTACCTGATTTCCAATCAATCAAGATAATTAATGATAATTGATGTCGTTACTATTCATACAGTCAAAAAACAAAAGAGTATTAATTACATAATTAGGACCTTCTGATTACAAATAAGGAATCCATTTTACCAAATTCCAAACACAGAAATTTTAATAATTTATTTAAATATAATTCTTGTTGTCAAAACAAATAGTGTGTTTTTTATGACACAATATCAATCAAAAGATGGACAATTGTTTATTTCCAATTTAAAAGTAAAATTAATTCTAATGACCACCATTAAGTAAAATGGTAAAAATATATTCTAGTTATACTTTAAAAAAATTCAATAGTATAATTTATCAATATAAATTATATTGATTAAAAAAGTTGTTATTAATTAAAATTTAGTATTTTTCACTATTCAGCAAATATTGGAAGTTCTCAGGAAAATACAAAAAATTCAACTTAGGCTAATTTTGATATTCTGAATCAAAAAATGAAGTCCAATTTGAATAATAAAATTAATAAAATTTCAAAAAGTTAGTATTATTATTCATAACGGCTACATTGATTGGTCGTAGTGTGTTAGAACTCGAGGTTGCGTTCAACACACGCTTCTGTATGATTCAAAAAGAAGTGTCTCGTGGAAGCTTGAGGTGTTACAAGAATTTATTGGGAATCATCTTGGGTAGAGTAATATAAATGTAATTATATCTATCATGAGAATCCAAAAAATAGTCATGTGTTGGTACATAGAACCACCCCACAACAGATGTGTTGAATATTATTGTTCTTGTGGTTCTCTTTGAAGATGGATAAGTTGGTTTTGTTGTTATTCTCTTAGAATATCTCAAATTCATTATTGTGGAATTCCATTAATATGTAAAATCCCATCGGGAGATACTACTTGCTGAATTAAATTCCATTTTCAAGATAATGAGCCTCTCTATTTAGAGAGGATATAAATCTATCATTTTGGACTGGGACTGCATTACCGTTGTTAAAAACATCCATCCCCTAGAATGTACCCTCCAATTATTTGATTTATAGTTATGAATATCCACTCCCTTTATCACCATTTATCTTTATTCACTTTCACTTTCATCAAAAGTGTGGGTAATATGGAAAGTCATATTTGGAATCCCATGGTCTAACATGAATTTTCAGGTTTTGTTTGCTGATTTCCCATCATGGATGAACTCCCTTCTATTTTACGACTGTTTATTCCTTAATTAATATACCATTCTTGGTAAAACAATTTTTAGATTAATGTAATACTCTTTTGGAATATGTTTAATTTAAAAACCCATACTTAATAATACCTCCATTACTCTATTCTATTATTTAGTTTTTTTAAATACTTTTATTTATAAATTATAACTAACTTTTATAAAATATATGTCTTATTTAAATATAAAAATACATAGTTGGTATTAAATAAATAATATTTAAGAAAATATTTTTTATATTATTGTATTATAATATATATATTTTAATATATTTCAATATCAAATATAGTAAATATATTAAATAATAAATATGTATAATAATACTAAAAATAAAAAAAATACCAAAATTAAATGAATAAAAAATTTAAAAATTAAATTTTAAAAACTATAAAAACCCAATAATTATAAATAAATATTAAATATTAAATTAATGCATGTTAAAAATGAGTTAAATTTAAATAAATTTTCAATATATTGAAAAACTATTTAAAAATTGAATAAGAGATTAATATGTTTTAAATGATTATTTTTTTTATTTTTCTATATTTATGTTTAATTTATACTATTTATTACCATTTATAATTAATATATATATATGCAATAAATTTATTACTATTTCGTGAAAACTTTTTCATTATACAAGCTTTCTATATTTTTTAATTCATTTTCATTTTTCTTTCATTAAATAAAAGAAATTTTTTATTTTATATATGTAAATTTATATATAATATTTATTAGTATTAATAATATATATGTATATATGTGTACATATTAAAATGATTCAATTTTAATAATAGTTATATTTTATTTATTTGGCTTATTAATTTTTTATTTTCATTTGTGTAATTATTTAAATTTTAAAAAAAATATAGTGAATAATATTATTTATTTTTCAGTTGTTGTACATGTAAATAGTTTAGAAGGGCCGCTTTTGATCTTGGATCATGTATAGGCCCATTGGAGAAAGGGTACTTGTGATCTCGTATATAGATAGGTCTGTTATAATGACACGGCTAGTGGGATACCCTGGATGGGCACCCGACCATGTGGCTCATGTTTGTGAAGGGGTTTAGGGGTGTTGTTTCCCTAAATCATTCGAAATTATTGATAGTCAAATGAACAGATTTGTAATGTTTGTCCCAAACAAATGAGATATAAGATGTTGGAAAATTCTATGACGGACAACCCCAGATTAGTGCAATGTAAAAGCACTGGTAAAGGCCCCCATTTATCCATGCTAAAAAATAGTGATGATAAAGGATGCTCTTCATCAGTTCGAATAAAATATGACTATGTATCATCTCTTTTATCAAGAGTTGTTAATTACTTCCTCATTTTATTAATGTTTTTGTTGTAGTGATAAAAATACTTTTATTGTATATGAATTTTGTGATTTATAAATGTAGGTAGAAGTCCCATCTTAATGACCATGCATTCATTATGAATAGATTCTGCACATAAGGTCATTACATGTTTATTCTTATCCCTTGTACTTTTAGCTTCTGTAAAAAAATACCTCCCATTATTTTTTTCTCAAATCCATGGACCATTCCACATAATAATATTACCATCCCTATATACCACATTAGAGATGAAATATTTCTCCCTGAGTTTGATGAAACCACATAAGAAACAAAAGTTGGGAAGTTCTTCATATAGAATAGAGATCCTAAATTTCGAGTCTACTCTGGTAGGGAATTTCCCCATGATAATTGTTTGTGAGACATCAACTAGGACACTGATCCCCACAAATAGACCCTAGATAATGTGGTAACAGTTATCCTTTTATAAAATTTTCAAGATTTAGCCCCTAATATCCTATATAAGATGTTCTGATCATCTATAAAATGAGAATCATAAAATCAATACACAAAAAGGATGATTTAGTGAAATTGATATTGGAGACATGGGAATCATTTCATCGATCCTCTATTTGAATGAGATGACTGTCAAAAGAATATTTTATCATATGAATCACATTTTTTATCCTATTCATTTTAGAATTTAATGATCACATGATCAACTCATTTTTCACTGATTATGACACCATTCTCGAGATGCTATATAGATTACATTATATTATCCATGAAAATCAAATAGAAGGGATATCTATGGATGAATCTACTCTTGGTTATAAGATAATTTCAATTCACAAGTAAGGATCCTTCATCCTCGTTGTAGAAATAGTTGATTTTTCTTTATTTGTAAGCATGATATTCCTACATTGAATTTGAATGTTGTTTTCCATTATACAATTTTTTTGTAGTAGAAGTCTTCAAAATGATCACAAAAGAAACAATATAAAAACTAAATATTTTGATGGCATCAATGTGGTACCTCTAAACCAATGAAATCTCTAATAATCAACAAACCCTAGGAAAACCTAGTATACCCTCCCACAAAAATATAGATCTTAGAAGAAATGTATCTTAACCTAACATATGTCCACACAAAAATTATTATACTTTTGTTGATCTTGGGATGGGGACTTAACCTTATGTTATTCATTTTGAATGTATAAAGAGAGTTTTTATTTATGAAACAATCGATATTTTTAACAAATAATTATTAAAAAATGGTTATGAATGTGATTTTAAGATTTTATATTAAATTAATAATTATCTAGAATGTTTAATTTCTAAAATTATTCTGACAAAACCATTGATATAGAACTACATTATTTATCTTAATGTCCAATTTTGGTGAGTTTTGGAGGAATTTAAATTTTTATTCATTTCAAAATAATAAATTACATATTTATTGAATAAATAAATTCATATGTAATAAAATAATTATTAATTCATACAAAGAAAGATATTTTATTTGAATTTCATATTTTTCTAGAAACTAAGAATGAGTTTTTCTATTTAACATTGATGATTGTTTATTAGTGTACCTCAGCCAAACCCCATCTACTTCCATATTATTGGTGGATATTTAGAGATACCCACAATAGATCCAATTATTGCCCAATATTTGAGGAAAATAGATCATATGATGATAGAGGGAGCAATGCCAGCTCATTTATGGTAGGTTTTCTTAATCATCTCTTTTAATTTCATTTCAAATTATATTAATTATCCTAATTAAAATTTATAAGAATCTAGTATTTATGAAATTTATTTTAATTTATTGTTTTTAAATAATTTCAATATTTGAAAAATAACATTATATGTTAATAGATTGATCTAAAATAATGTTTATATATTCTGAACAGTTTTCTGGCTATGTAGATGTTTCTCATCCATATTACCCATCCATTACTGAATTTAGTACACAATTTAAATTTTATTTTCATGACTGTATGTTATTGGTTTCCAATTTTCATCACTAATCAAAAACATATTTCTCACCATTACACATATTGAAGGAGCTATGGAGTGTAGAGGGGAACTGGAACATCCTGTCATTTTTAATGAGAAAATATGGTAGAGTTATAGCCGTGGTTTTGTGAAAGTGAAATATGATTTAGTGAATCCATAATCTGGCATGCTTGCTACCCTATTATTCTGGGATTTTTTTTAAAATTTCTAAATCGTTTTTTAAATTTTTAAATATTCAATTTATAATAATGTACATATAACAAGTAATATTATGTTTCAAGAGTACACTAATTTAATGTATATTTTTTTATTTCTAAATATTTATACGATGTATTTGGAATTGTATTACAATTTCAACGCAGTATATTTTAGTTAAAAATTATTAATTATAGTTTGTGATCATTAAATGTTTATTCTTCATTATATATAAATTATAAACCTATAATCATCAACAAATATTTTGTTAATAAAATGAAAAAAATGAAATTGAAAACGTGATTTGGTCATCTCAATTACATGTGGTTCGCGCAAGGATAGGGCGAGGGCCTATGACATACAAATTACTAAATTTCTTATTAACAATAAATATTTAAAACAAATTATCTTTTTAGATAATATAGTTTTGTATTTGTAATAGTATGATCAAATTTTATTTAGTTTGATTATTATGTTTTTGTAAATACTAAAATATATTTTCATGGTTTATTTTAATAAAATTGGTTTGGTAAGATTTTCTAAATAAATTTCATAATAAAAATGAAATATTTATAATATATGTACCTTTATTTAACAACTAGATTGACAATTATGAGACAATAAGAGACCAATCGGTGATATTGAAATGTTGTAATATTTTAAAAAAAGTAATAATTAAACTTTTGAAATCATGAAAACCCTAAAAAATGGAATATACCAACAAAAAACTATTTATATATAATATTTCTTGTTGTAAAAATTATAAGATCAAACATATTTTAAATTACATTAGTATTGATTTTAATTACCAACACATGTTTTTACCAACAATTATGTCTTTTAATTTTGATCATTTGACACCAATGAATCTTTTACCAATAGTTGATCCAATTGATTTATCATTTTATACTAACAATTTTATTAATAAAAAATGACTATATTAATATTAATTGTTATTAAAAAAATTCCTTTATAATGATATGTTGTAATAAATTATTCAATTTCATAAATCATTTTACCAAATATATATATATATATATATATTTTATTTTCAATAAATGTTATAAATTATAAATATTTTAATAAAATAATATAACCATATGTTTTCATTGATAAATTATATTTTTGGGATATAATATATATATATATATATCTATATGATATAAAATTTATGAAATATGGTTATAAATTTTGAATACTTGAATAAGATAAAATGTACACTAGTAAATTCTATATAATGAAAGTCACTTATATATTATTTCATAATATGTGTATAATAAAATTGTAAATTCATAATATATTTAAATATAAATAATTATAATTATAAATAAATAATATATTCATTTATTTTCATTAGGATAATATCATTCAGTTATACATACAATCTGAAACTCTCTTAAAAAATTAAAATCATTAAGCCATGACGATCACATCACCATTACCGCCCTTTCCATTGTCACATTCCAAATCGAATAATTTTTTTTTTCTAGTGGAAAACATTGAATGATATAGGGTAAGAAATTATTATTATTATTATTATTATTATTTTATTTTTACAGTCCCTTTATCCCCTCTCCATTTCACTTCTCTGTATCCCCATATCCTCCACTTATAGACTATTTCACGAGCCCCAATATGGAGGAACGACATTCACACACCTCCCTCCTCCTCCAGCCATGGAATCTGGGCATCTCTCCATTTGATTTAGTGCACAATATCCTTTTCAAAGGACACTTTCTCATATACTCCATCCTTATTCACTTTTCATAGTGCATTTTCTTCTCTTTCAAATTGTGTTTGGGACCCAACCAAACAATAACCCAATTTTGGGTGTTTTATTTGATGATTGTTGATGGTTAATGTCTGTGTCACCCAACAATGGAATGTTTTAACTTTGGAGTTTGATTGTGTTTTAGGTTAGTGGATACACTATTCAGGGGTTTGTATTTATATATGTGAACATCATTGATTGTTCTAGAAAATATTAATTCCGTACATTCTAGTAATATGGAGAAAAAGTTAATTTCATCACCATAGAAAATTTATTTCATGATTTTATATAATCACTGAATAATTATTTTCTATTAAAAGTTATGTGATTAGAAAAACTTACGATGAACAAGTTAACATTCATACAATTTATGGTTCTTGTTTTGAGTCTTCAATTTGATTCAATATTTCTACGATAAGGTACTAGGAGGGAAAAATATTAGATTATAATGAATGAGTGTAGGGTTATTAGGGTTAAAATAATTTTTCACTTATGAATAATCCCTTATAAAAACACCTTTTGTATTCTATTCAGTACAAGGTGAAGTAGTTTTCTTGCACGATACCTCCAGATTTACATTGTGTTTGTGTTTCATTGTTTTTGGTCACATGATTTTAGTAATCTAGATGGATTTTCATATTGGGTGATTGAGGTTATGAAATAAAATATGCTCGTAAAATGTCTAAGGGTTTTTTTCTTTTGGCCTACTAATATGATTATGTGGTTCCTAATCATAAAAACATTAATCACATGCATAGAATAACTTGCATGATTTGAAAATGTTCTGGAGGATTTATACAAACATTTCTAAGAAGTATTTAGTAATATTATTACAATATACAATTATCTTGTAGATTCCTATGACATTTGATTATGTTTAGGGTGTGGTGAACATCATTAGGAATTTTTTGTTGATTCTGTCTATGATGAACATTTTGGTGTTTCCATGCATCAATCTTCTAACCAAGTTTTAATGTAATGATTTCTTCTAACTATTAAATCATTAATTTGTATTCTATATTTTATCACATGGATTTTTCATTGTGGCGCTATTCTTGTAATTGGATTTAAATACATATAGAAAACCTTACTTCATTTATTCCATATATTTTTAGTTGGTTTACTTACCATGAAAATGGATTATGTTCTACTATAAGATCTTATTTGAGAACTTTTATTCACTTGTTTCTTTTATAGTCAATATAGTTACATACTGGTTTCATGGTGTTATTAATTATTATACACTCTTAACATGTTTGAGACTTGTGTAATTTTACTTATTACTATTATTTGATAGTTACCACAAACATACACATGAAACATGTGTTTTCACACACATGTATGAATTTCGAAATCTCTAAAAGATGTCTTATGAACATTTTATAGAAGGATTTGTATTTTTTTTTTATATCTTGTTCTAAACTCAACTCTTCTGTGGCCATATATGAAAATTTTAGACAACTCTTTCGTAAATTTTCTAAAGGATAAAGTATTTTCTTGATTTTACATAATTGGAAACATGATCATAGAAATTAATTTTCAAATTTTTTCAAATCATTCATACTCAAAATTTAATTTTTAGATTCGATCAATTTAATAAAAATAAATTAAACCCTTTTATTATTTAAAATATATTAAATTAATTAATATATCTTCTTTTAAAAAAATATTTATATTTTTTGATACATTAGCCAATATATTTTATTTGTTTTATTTATAGGAATTTATTTATATTTTATTTTATTTTTCATATACTATTTAACTAAAAGTAAATGATACCACTTTTTATATTATGATAAAACTATTATTTGTTCCCTTCCCTCTACATTTAATTTCATAATTTTTATTTTTCACTCGATATGTCCATTATGGTGAGTTTTACCAATATTAAATCCCTAAAACATTTTAGCGTACCATTTCATATTTTTCATTACATTGACTAATTTCACAAAATTTATATCTAGATCTATCGTGATACATTATTTTATGTTAGAAAAATTTAAATATATTCATGAAATACAAAATTTATATAAATCATTGTGTCATTCCTTAGATCCCACACATTGTGCTATAAAATACAACATAGTTGAATACACCATTATATCAATGTAGGGCCTCAAATAATGATATATCGACTATTATTAATCCTGGATTTCCACTTTAAAGGTTTGATGGATTTTTTTGTAAATCTAAATAAATACTAGTACTACAATATTTTATATTTATTTTCATTCATTTCAATCAGTCTTTATTCATTTTTTAAAAGAGACATTGACGTGATTTATAATATTAGTCACTTTCACACTGCATAGTGATCATGTAATATGAAAATTTTCACCCAGATCAAGTTAAATGTTACCAAGTAGTATGTTTTACTAACTATTCTTACATTTCATTACTATAGACACATTACATACAATTTTTTTTATTTACATGAGAATTTAGAAACATCATGGGGTTTTAATTTTCAATTTCATTTCATTTTATTAACTTAATTTCACTTACAATTATCAATTATTTTTTGAGTGTTTTTTTGGTTAACTTCATTGCATATATTCAATTACTCTTATGGGGGATTTTTGTTTTCTTAGTCCCATCCTGGAGGTGATTACATATATGTGTAGGGTAAGCTACAATTGAGCCTATATAATGGATAATTACTTTTATCTTCCCTTAACCTCTTAAAAAAATAATAATGATTGATCCCCTTTGGATGAAATGTTCTAAAACTCATTCCACATAGGAAAAAATATTTTTAGTTGGACCCAAAACTAAAATCCACACAAATAAATTAGATCGATAATCTTGGAGAAGCTACTCATTATTTGAATCCATGTTCTACTCGACATGAGGTTTTGAAGATGTCAAGAATTCACCATGAGCATATGTATTCATTATCCCTCTCATGAAATAGTCAATCTATAGAATGATACATGAGACCTTGATGGATATGTTAAATATTTGTGCATTTTTTCATATGTTTTTTGTTTCATTTCCACATTGGTACCCATATAGCCATTTTTTTGATCCATACTTTTTCTCTATTTCCCTAACTTTTTGTATAAAATTTATAGTCCAAATCACATTATAACTACAATTTTATTAGGATTTTGGGTAGTACCTCAAAAATAAATAGTATATTCTTGTAATGGGGACTTCTTATCTTTTTCAATAGATGAACTATCCACTCTTTCCATAAATAAACTCTTCTAATTCAATGTGGAAGAAACATTCATCTTAGTATGAACACCACAACGTAAAAGGTTTGGATTAATGAGGGTATTTATTTTTAGGGTACGAAAACCTAAAACTTCAATTCAATATAATTTTTAAGATCCTTTATATCACCCTATTGATGAATTGTTTAATATTTTTTCTTCAAACACTCAACAATAATGGAAATAATATACACTTATTTTAATGACATTACAAATGAATGAATTGTTCTCAAATTATATTCCCAATGATCATTGTGTATATTAAAAAAAATTGTATAATCCTTCACTATCGATTTATTTCTTACTTTTACCAATCGTCTAATGAAACTAACTCTACATTTTCCTATTTTCAATCCAAATCACTCATTTGGTTCTTGGTTATAACCAATTCATGTTTGAACTTTTGGATATATATGTAAATATTCTCAATGTACTCATCATTTTTTCAGACTACCCAATCATCCATTCATAACATCTCTGCATTTTTTTGATCTCTATATTCATAAACATGAGAGGACAGTCAGTAATGATCCTACTTTTCTAAATTTTCTTGGGGAAACCATTTCATTTTCAATCAATACACCTACAACAGCCTTGGAATTCTCTAATTGAATACCAAATAATTTTTAATGCATTATATACTTAATGATAACCTATTATAAACATTAATGAATGTTAACACCAAATTGTTTCACAATATCAAGTTCTAATTCTAATATTGTTTCTCCAAGCTAGTATGGGAATTTTTTTTAACAATGAAACTATTCACTGTTCCATTTTTTACTTCATGATAATTCACATCATTATGATTTTTAATCATGTAGAGAAATGTAATTACATACTTATAAACATTGTTTCTTCATAAAATACTACTATAGACTCATGGTAGGGAAAATTATGTCAGCTACAACCTTTGATGTTTGGATATTATAAACATGAAAATTTTTCACTAATTCACTTATTATGGTGTCCATTAAGATGACTATTTTATTACTCATGATTACAAAATTAGTCTTCAAACTCTACAGATGATGTAAATCAGTTACTTTTGAGTGGAGTTTACTTGTTTCCCAATATAACTTTAATCATTTATTTACATTCATAGACCTTTTAAATTATAAAATCATACATAATTGAGTTGAAAAAATTTAGTGTGTATATATATGATGGTAATTTGGTAATATTAGCAACATATAATCACTCATATATGGATTTATTTTGTGAAGAATCATGAACCCCTAAATGCATCTCCATGAATTTATAAAGGAAACAATGACCTTCACATGAATCATTTCTAGAAACATTGGGATTCATATGAAACAATAGGGATTATAGGTAACACTATCCATCACAAGAAATGTTGTATAAAACTTTCGGCATTATAGGAAACACTACATAACTGGAATTAAGATTTATATCTTTTCACATTAACCATATGGCCTTTAATTCCTACATCTCATGTAAAAAATATATATTTTATTATAGATTCATTAAAAACATAGTATACTCATTGATAATTTCAATTTTATTTTCATAGAAGACTATTCTCTACTAATAGTCATACTATATGTGGAAAATCATACTTATCTTTGTAGAAAATTATATTATAATCAGTAAATACCAGTAGACAATTTTTTTAATATCACAATACTATTATGCATTAATTATAATAGTAGCATGTTAAGTATTTGTGGTGGTTTGTATTAGTAGTCATAACAAATTAGATTTTTTAAAATGGAAAAATAATGTGAATGGCTGAAAAAGTAACATTTAAACTAAATTATATTCATCTAAATATTCTAAAAAAAATATTCAATCACTTGTTTGATGTGATATTTTATTTTAAAAGAATATACATTAATAGTATTATATATATTATATGTATATTATTTTTATTATTATTGTTAGATTGATATGAACTTCATCCATTAATATATACAAGAAATGAACCGTCTTACATGGTTAATCATGGTTAGGTGCTTCCAGTCACCTACATTATAAATCAGGGATAACTACATTGATGCGGAAAATGTTAGCATGAAATTGTTCATCTTCTCGATTATGGCCATGTCTTGATGTCGTGGGTGAATTCCCTGCATTAACCCAGTTGCCGGTGTAAAATGTAATTTGTATGGGTAATGTGTTAGATAAATTGATTGTGGATGTATTTTGATGACGTTTCATGTAAATTTTAATAGAGTTAGAACATTTTTAACCATGATTGTATCATGTGTCCTGGTGCTTCATTACTTTTCTTAGAGTTTATATATAATTTTTAATTATATTTGGATATGATTTTTGAAAAAATGTTTCAGTTTATTGGACTTTTATATAACTAATTATATAATTATTATATATTTAATAAAATAATATTATAGTTAATAAAATTAATAAATATAATTCAAATTTTAGCTAATTATATTTAAATACCCTCATGTGGTGTCTTATTTAAAATATAATTTATTAAATGATATTAAATATTGGTATTGCTTATAAATGATGATAATAATTTTACCAACATAAACATTTTAAAAAAAATCTGTTGCATAACATTTTGACGAATATATATATTATCTATTGGTATTATTATAATTGTAAAAAAACTATGGCATCTATGGAATTACATTTAGAGAAAATGTTTTTAAAATCAATTTATTGAAAGTATTTTTTTGGTAAAATGATTTTAGAATATAAAATAAACATTTATCAAAAATAATTTCCTTACTTAGAGAAAAGATAAATATTTTGTAGTGAATCCATGTCTTGTTTGGGGCATTTAATCTAAGATGTCCCTGATGGTGATAGGGAAATTGGAGTGGAGTTAAAATGAAAACAAATTTTGAAAGTAATAAACCGAGTATACATATGGTTGACCATATTATCTATCATAAACCTCCCATATGTCTTGTAATGTCCCTGACCTAGAATCCACTAAACCAGTGCTCCGAGACGGGTGGTTACATGACCTTAAGTGTGCCTCCCCGTACGCCAAAGGCTGCCGACTTGCAGTGGGGGTCGATGTAGTCAAGTGGGGATATTATACCTCGTTTTTAACAGAGTAAGACACAACAGAAGTAAACCAAATAGCGGAAACAATAACAAAAAACAATGAACATTTATAACAACCAGATCCAATAACAATAAATATGTCGTTTCATACTACAAGTTCAAGAGTGAACAAAAGCCCCAAAATAAAGACATGCCCAGAAACCCCAAAATGGTCCCGACTCCAAGTATGGATCCTTAACCAAGTGCTACCCATTTCCACTCATCTATCTATCAAGGACCCTTACCCTTGTCCTGACCTGAAAACATGAAGTCTGCTCGGGTACCCAACGGTGGCCCGAGCAGGGTGTGAGTACAACTCAGTAGGCCACCCCCAACGGTGTCTACAAAATATCCAGTATAAACAGGAAGTGTATGAAAAAGGAAAATGAATGATAAATTCCAAGTAAATATATAGGGTTCCATTAACAAGATTAATGCCAAGACACTTCCACATTCATTACCATTCATTTCACACCAATCAACATCACTTACTATTTCATCACACTTCCTTGGCTTAATCACATTTATCATGTTACATGGGTCTAAGTCCAAAAATCACATGCAAGAGGGTAAACACATCATTATCCTCTATCACTAGGATTAATTCCCTCATAGCAACCATACCTCACCTCGAAGCCTCAGTCCAGGTGGATAACCATACCCTCACCTCGAAGCATCAGTCTGGGTGGATGCAACCGTTAGGAGAATAGAGTATCAGTCCTCATTCCTAACCCGTGTATTTAGGGTGGAGTTCGGAGACTTAGTCTTCACTCGACCCGTGTGCATAGATCCTCAAGTCATACCCCACACTACCACACCATGTGCACATGCATATCTATCTATCTATATATATATATGACCATCAACCTTCCAACCATTTCTCGTCGGCAAACATCATTCACACAACCAACATGGGGAACCATATCATGCCTTAACCCATTAACACATTACACTTTCACATCATTTAACCATTCACCGAATTCCCATGTGTTATGATTATATCACTAAGCATTCAATACATGACCCATAATCCTCCCCATTATGGTCTTTGAATCAGTTTACACATTAACCCATTTAACCCGTTTATCATTCCCATGAATCAACCATTCATACCATTCCAACAACCCCTTGGGTTGTTCCCATGTCTAGGTGAATCACCTAACTTCTGGTCCAAATTAAACCAAACATGCCAAAATGTTCATCAAGTCTCTACAATTCATTACAACAAGGTCACTTGTTCAATAACAATCCCCAAACTCGGGACAAACCGGCACATCCCATAGATGGCCCTAAATTAAGTCAAGTAATTCCCAACACATCCCATGGGGATCGTGAGGGTTCCCATTATGAAATTTTAACCACCATTATTACCAATCATGCCAAGGTCATCAAAACATAACCAAGGTAAAAAAATAACACAAGTAAACATACACAAAACCCTAATTAACCATGGGATATAACTTTTAGACCACGTACCTCGAATCTGCGGTTGAACGTACCCTCAATCGATTCCCTAGACCTCAATTCGACCAACCCTTGGAGATTCAACCTAGAACTCACCCAAAAGATAGGGTTTTAGGGTTTCGGAACAAGAGGAAGAGAAGACACAAACCTTAAACCAAGAAAATAACCAAGGAGGGGATTAGCCTTACTCGGAGCTTCAATCCGCAACCAAGGACACCAAAAACACCATTGGATCGAAATAGATTGATCACTTGGAGCCCTTGGGAGGTCTGGTTCACACCTTGGGTGAAGAGGAGAAAATGGGAGGGAAATTCCGAGTTGGGGTTATAAAGCCTAGAGTGGCAATTTTGTAAATTTTCCAACATTAAGTGGTCACACGGTTTAGCTACACTGTTTAGCAAATGATTTGAAAACCGTGCGCAAGCCACTATCCATAGGTGGAGGGGTTGCACGGTTTTTCCTGGGCAGGTCACACAATTTTCCAAATCGTGTGCAAGTCATGCACCCAACACTGTCTTGGCCCGACATCCCTTCTTTGATGCCCCGAGCCCCCGGAACACCCCCAAGGCCTCTCATACCTTCGGGAAAAATTTTACAAACTCAAAAACTAGGGATTTAACCAAACCAAAACAAAAACATACCTTTCCAAAAACCGGGATCATACAACCTCCCCACCTTATAATGGATCATCCTCGATCCGAGGTTCCAAGACTCATTGCTCCACTAAAGAGAAGAGTTCGGGCCACTGAGCCCGCACATCCGATTCCCGCTCCCATGTTTCCTCTTGAACTTTCCCATGCTGCCATAGTACTCACACTAATGGCACAACATTTTCTCGCCAGACATTTTCACTACGATCCACCACATGAATCAGATTCTCCTCAAAGGATGAATCAACCTCAATCTCCACATCCTCAACATAAACAACATAAGATGGGTCAGGGTGATACCGTCAAAGCTGTGACACATGAAACAGATCGTCCATCCCACCATACTGCTGTGGAAGATCCAATCTGTAAGCCACTAGTCTGATCCTCTCCACAATCTCAAAAGGTACCACATACCTGGGTGCTAACTTACCCTACTTCCGAATCTGATGGTTGCCCAACCATGGTGACACCTGAAGGAACACTTTATCACCCAATGAAAACTCAAGAGGACTACACCTCCGATTTGCATATGACTTCTGCCTACTCTGAGCCGAAGCCATTCGCTTCCGGATCTACTGGACTCTCTCTGATGTCTCCTACATGAGACATGGCCCAAACAACTTATATTCACCGGCCTCCAGCCAACACAATGAAGATCTACACGACCTCCCGTAGAGTGCATCAAACGGTGCCATCTGAATTGTAGCCTAAAAACTGTTGTTGGAGGAAAACTCAAACAACGATAGGGGCATCTCCCAAGAACCACCAATGTCCAAGACACAAGCTCTAAACATGTCATCCAACACTTGGATCGTACGTTCCGACTGCCCGTCCATCTGCTGGTGGAAAGCCGTACTCAAAAACACCTGCGTACTAAGAGCCTTCTGCAACCCTTGCCAGAAACGTGACATGAAACATGGATCTTGGTCTGAAACTATAGTCTGTGGAACACCATACAACCACATTATTTCCCAAACATATAGCTCCCCCAACTGGTCGAATGTATAGGTCTCCTGAAGCGGTAAGAAATGTGCCACTTTCGTTAACTGATCCACGACCACCCAGATTGTATCATTCTTCTGTGGAATCCTCGGAAGACACATTACAAAATCCATTGTTACATCTTCCCACTTCCATTCCGGAATGGGAAATGGATGAAACAAACCACATGGGTGTTGATGCTCAGCCTTCACCTACTGGCAGGTAAGGCACCGTGCCACAAAGCCTGCAACTTCCATCTTCATTGCATTCCACCAAAACTGCCTTCGGAGATCACGGTACATCTTGTTCAAACCAGTATGCACTTCCCACTTTGATGCATGGAACTCACGGATCAACTCTTCCCACACACACTTTGGCACAACCACACGATCACGAATACGAGCAACACTATCCACACCGAAAGTCCAACCAGAAGGTAGCTCCCCACCTTTAAGTTTTTCCTTCAGGCTCAAACACTCAGGATCATCAAGCTGACTTTCCTTAACTCGACTCAAGAGCGTTGAAACCATTGTTAAGGAAGCAAGAGTGACCTGACCATTCTCCTCCTTCACCCCCAGGTGCATATCTGCAATCAAGGCCATCACCTTCCACTCAGTGTTGGAATCTTGAACCGCCTGATTCTGAACCTTCTTGCTCAGAGCATCAGCAACACTATTTCACATTCCTAGTGTGTACACCAACTGAAAGTCAAAAGACTGGAGATATTCAACCCATCTTCGCTTCCGAAGATTCAGATCCCTCTGTGAAAAAATTTTCTTCAAACTTATATGATCGGTGAACACGGTAAACCGTTCTCCCAACAGATAGTGCCTCCGGAACATCAAGGCATACACTACTACCACCAACTCAAGATCAAGAGTGGGATAATTCTACTCATGGGGCCTCAACTACCTTGACCCATAAGCCACAACCCGCTCAGCTCGCATTAACAGAGCCCCTAGTCTGACTACAGACGCATCACAAAACACGATGTACTTCTTACCCAGCTCAGGAAAGACCATGTTAGGTACGGTTGTCAACCATTTCTTCAACTCTTGAAAGGCATTCTCACAAGACTCGGACCACTCGAACCTGACTCCATTCATGGTCATGCCCAAGAGTGGTGCTGCCAAGCGAGAGAAATCCTTAATGAACCTTCGGTAATACCTGGACGACCCCAGAAAACTCCGAACATTAGAAACATTCCTAGGCTGTTCCCAAGATACAATTGCCTTCACTTTCCCTAGATCCACTAACACACCATCCTACGAGATGATGTGACCCAGAAATATCACCTCACCTATCCAAAATTGTCACTTTGATAGCTTGGCGTATAGCCGATAGTCTCTTAGTGTACCCAAGATGATGTCAAGATGTTGGGAATGATCGTCATGAGTTTTCAAGAACACTTAGATGTCATAAAAAAATAACCACAAACTGATCTAGATAGGGATGGAAGATCCGGTTCATCAAATCCATAAACACCGCTGGTGCATTGGTCAAGCTGAAAGGCATTACTACAAACTCAAACGACCCGTACCGACTTTGGAAAGGTGTATGTCATATGTCAAAAGACCTCACCCTCAACTGGTGATAACCCAACCTCATATAAATCTTAGAAAAAACCAATGCACCCCTCAACTAATCAAACATGTCATCAATCCTAGGAAGAGGGTACTGATTTTTCACCGTCATCTGGTTCAACATCCGATAGTCAACACCCAGCCTTATCGACCCATCGGCCTTCTTTGCAAAAAGCACAAGAGATCCCCAAGGATATGTACTAGGATTGATAAACCCCTTATGCTCCAACTCCTCAAGCTGAACCTTTAGTTCATGGAGTTCTGCTGGTGCCATTCGGTATGGCGGAATAGAAACATGCTCCCCTCTTGGTAGCAACTCAATCGTGAACTCGACATCCCTCTCAGGTGGTAACCCCGAGAAATCATCAGGAAACATGTCCTAAAATCGATCCACCACAGGACGGAAAACATACAGCTTCCCTCTTTCATCATCTCTAATCATGATACATGCCACTCGAACAACGAGTTCACTCATCCATGGACCCAATGGTTCTGCATGACCAACTCAAACATCCCACTCACCACAGTGGACATAAGTGTCACCCTCAAGCGACCTAAATGATACCCTATGACGATAACAGTAGATGTGTGCTCGATTCAACACCAACCAATCCATTCCCAAGGTTAGGTAGAAATCTGACATCTCGAGAACGAACAAATCCCACAAAAAATGATACCGCCAACTTCCAAAGAACATCCCTCTCACTGCTTTATATCCTCAACCCACACCCCCAACGGAGTGTCAATTGACATAACTTTGCACACCCTTTCCATAGGTAAACCCAACAATAACACAAGTTGAGCAGAGATAAAAGAGTCTGCGGCAAATGTGTCAAACAATGCACTAGAAAATGTAAAATCTACAAGGATCGTACCTCGAACAGTCGACGGTCCGGCCTCTCTGTCACCTGGCGTAAATTGAACTACCTAGAGATGACTTGCCCCTCTACCCTGGCCTCCAGCCTAAATCCCCTACGCTGCACTGCCCTGTTGTCTTGGGCGATCTTGCCCTGGAATTCATTGTCCACCGTCCCTACCAGTAAGGCCAGTGGAGCTCCAACTACCTTCCTAATATGGGGAAACTGATCCCCTTCCCGTATCTGGTACCTGCTTCCCACTGTCATACTCACCCACCTTCCGCGAGTTCCTACAGAACCTCTGCACATGCCCCATCCTGTTGCACGAATGGCACTCAACTGGAGGTCTAGAACACTTACCATGCACATGTCCTAGTCTACCGCACTGATAATAGAACACCTGATTCCCACTGTGAGTGGATGACCCTCTCTTCTGACCACCATGCTGAAAACCTTCCAAACGACACTTCCAACATTCAGAAGATGCACAACTTGTCCGCCCAGCTGCCAAGATAATCCCACCACCCGAAGCTCCCTTCAGGTTCCCTTCAGAGATGAGTGCATGATCCATCACCTCTGAAAACCTCTTCAATAGGAAGATATTCACTTGAGACCTGATCTCATGTCTCAACCCAGCCTGGAAAGGCCTTGCTATCGCTATCTCATCCCCAGCTAACATTGGGACGAAGCATCTCAAATCAGTGAAGTGACTAGAATAGACCATCACCGATAGCGATCCCTCAGTCATGATCATATACTCTACAGCCCGCTCATGCCTCAATATCTCTGGGTAGAAATGCTCCAGAAACCATTCCTGAAAAACCATCCACGACATCCCCTCAGTCTATTCGGTCTGAGCCTGAATGTCCCACCAACTCCTTTCTCTGCCTCGTAACATATAAATGGCCAGCTTTACCCACTTTTGAATAGGGGTTTCTAGACGATCCAATATCATCTCGACAGACTCTAACCAGAACTCTGCTGCCTCTGACCCACCCTCTCTGGTGAATGTCGGAGGGTGTTGCAGCTGTAACTCCCTAGTCAGCTCAAACGAACTCGGTGCAACCCGCCCTGGGTCCCGATCTATCATCTGCACAAGGCGAGCCATGTTCCCTCAGAATTGGTCTTATCTACCTTCATTGGTCACCACATTCTCTTGCTCTTCTACCGGAGGAGTGTTCTCAGCAACACCATCCCGTTGCCCAACTGGCAACCGACCTCGTGGTGGCATCTCTATACAATGACTCTTAAAAAGGTCTTTACTAGATACAAAAACCCCTTTTCATATGATAATTTAACAAAATCATCACCTCAATTCACCGCCCCGTCCAACCCTATCGCGGGCCATGGTCCGTATGGGGTAAACAATCATGCACTACCACCAACTCACACAACACTTTTACCAAACATTTCCAATTCATTTAAAACACTTATATTCCATTAAATATCATTTACCCACTTGTTTTCATTTCATTCTTCTCATTATTTCTTAGTTTAATGAAATTCATAATGCACCCTACCTTACTGCCTCACACACCCATCCCATGTGTGTGCCTAATACAATGCATGTCACCTATCCCCCTAGGTGCCTACAATGATTCATGAATGCAAATCCTCATGTTGTTAAGGCCGCGAGCCAAATATCATAAAACAGTCACATCGAACCACATGTGCATCACCCAATGGTGAAATATCATCAACTATTAGAACACACAACCATGAACAACAATTCCCACCCATGGTGACTTGGGTTTTCCCCCGTAATGGGTTAGCTACTCCCAAGAATGTGATCATTACCAAGGCCCGACACATCCTAACACTTGGGTACCAATCCCAAATAACAAGACCTAATAGAATGAGAATAAGGACCGCCTCTGATACCACTTTGTAATGTCCCCGAACTGGAATCCACTAAACCGGTGCTCCGAGCCGGGTGGTTACATGACCTTAAGCGTGCCTCCCCATACTCCAAAGGCTGCCGACTAGTAGCGGGGGTCAATGTAGTCATGTGGGGAGAATATACCCCCTTTTTATCAGAGTAACCCACAACATAAGTCAACCAAATAGTGGAAACAATAACCAACAACAAGGAACATGTATATCAACCAGATCAAATAACAATAAATATGACATCTCATACTAAAAGTGCAATAGTGAACAAAATCCCCAAAATAAAGACATGACCATAATCCCCAAAATGGTCCCGACTAAATGTTTGGATCCTCCACCAAGTGCTACCCATGTCCACTCAGCTATCTAGAAAGGACCCTTGCCCTTGTCCTGACCTACAAACATGAAGTCTTCTCGGGTACCCAACGGCTGCCCGAGCAGGGTGTGAGTACAACTCAGTAGGCCACCACCAACAGTGTCTACCAAATATCCAGTATAAACAAGAAGTGCATGCAAAAGGAAAATGAATGATAAATTCCATGTAATTAATTAGGCCTCCATTAACTAGTTCAAAGCCAAGACATTTTTGCATTCATTACCTTTCATTTCATACCAAAAAACAGCACATACCATTTCATCACACTTCCATGGATTAATCACATTTATCATGTTACATGGGTCTAGGGCCAACAATCACATACAAAAGTGTAAACTAATCGTTATCCTGTCTCACTAGGAATAACTCCCTCATAGCAACCATACCTCAACTTGAAGCCTTAGTTCGGGTGGATAACCATACCCTCAACTCGAAGCATCAGTCCAGGTGGATGCAACCGTTATGAGAATAGAACATCATTCCTCATTCGTAACCTGTGCATTTAGGGTGGAGTTTGGAGCCTCAGACTTCACTCAACCCATGGGGGTATATTCTCAAGTCATACCCAACACTACCAAGCCATGTGCACATGCTTATATATATATATGACCATCAACCTTCCAATCATTTCATGTCGACAAACATCATTCACAAAACCCACATGGGGAACCACATCATGCCTTAACCCAATAACACATTACCATTTCACATCATTTAACCATTCACCAAATTCCCATGAGTTATGCTTATCTCACTAATCATTCAATACTTGACCCATAATCCACCCCATTATGGTCTTTGAATCAGTTTACACATTAACCCATTTAACCCGTTAATCACTCCCATGAATCAACCATTCATCCCATTCCAACAACCCCTTGGGTTGTTACCAAGTCAAGGTGCATCACCTAACTTCTAGTCCAAGTTCATCCAAACATGCCAACATGTTCATCAAGTCTCTACAATTCATTACAACAAGGCCACTTGTTCAATACCAATCCCCAAACCCAGGACAAACCGGCACATCCCATAGATGGCCCTAAATTAAGTCAAGTCATTCCCAACACATCCCATGAGGATCGTGAGGGTTCCCATTATTCCATTTTAACCACCGTTATTACCAATCATGTCATGGTCATCAAAAAATAACCAATGGAAAACAAGAACACAAGTAAACATGCACAAAACCTTAATTAACCATGGGATATAACTTTTAGACTACCTACCTAAAATCTGCGGTTGAACGCACCCTCAATCGAGTCCCTAGACCTCAATTCGACCAACCCTTGTAGCTTCATCCTACAACTCACCCAAAAGATAGGGTTTTAGGGTTTCGGAACAAGGGGAAGAGAAGACACAAACCCTATACCAGGAAAAGAAACAAGGAGGATATTAGCCTTACACGGAGCTTCAATCAGCAACCAACGCCACCAGAAATGCCTTATGATCGAAGGAGATTGATCTCTTGGAGCCCTTGGGAGGTCTGGTTTGCACCTATGTTGAAGAGGAGAAGATGGGAGAAAAATCCTGAGTTGGGGTTATAAAGCCCGGAGTGGAAATTTTGTAAATTTTCCAACATTAAGTGGCTGCACAGTTTAGTTGTAGGGTTTAGAAAATGGTGCTCAAACCGTGCGCAAGCTAATGTCTAGAGGAGGAGGGGTCGCATGTTTTTTCCAGGAAAGGTTACACGGTTTTCCAAATCGTGCACAAGTCGTGCACCCAGCCCTGTCTTGGCTAGACTTCCCTTCATTCATGCCCCGAGAACTCAGAACACCTTCAAGGCCTCTCATACCTTCAGGAAACATTTTAAAAACTAAAAAACAAGGGATTTAACCAAAACATAACAAAAAAATACCTTTCTAAAAACCGATATCTTACATGTCTAACTCTTTGTGCTTCTTTATAGGCCTCAATAAAATCTATGACTCCTATTGATTAATTTTTACCTCATATCATTTAATTTAAAAAAATTATGATCGTGTATCCACAAGATTATAAGATGTTGTAGAGAGTAAAAATAAGGATATTTAGATGGAAATAGATTCCCTTAATTCCTTGAACTTGTTTCCTTATGTCAGGGTTTGATGGACTTTGGGAAAGGATTATAGATTTATTTATATGACTTGAAATTGAGATGTTTACGTGATTTATAAAAATAATGAGAAAGGGTGGAATCCTCTATATCCATAAGTTAGGAAAGTGGTCATATTGTTATACTATTTCCATTCATTGAGATAAAACCAAAACTATGAACAATAACTTTGGTGGGAAAAAGGAAGCAAGTGGGTACCAAATAGGATTTGATAGAGGATATGGGGGCTGTGGATGATCATGTTTGGGACCATGTTGATTCATCATGGTTTGGTCTCGGTGGGATTTTAAGATGAAAACCCTTGAATATTTGAAGGGATCCTGAAGCCTCCTCTAGGTTACAAAGGAAATAATATGTATGGATAATATCATCCAGAAACGTCCTGATATGATAATGATACAACGAAATTTTTGGTGTTTGGGATTTTTTATAGGTATTTGAGATGAAAGTGGAAGATAGTGGAGCTATGTGAATGAAAATCAAGGTGTGTAAAGTTCATTGGATATAGAAACTGAAGATTTTATAAATGGGGGTTCAAAATCTCTATCCCTATGCTTGAAAAAAATGACCATATTGGAAATATTCTCCCAAATTTATATAGGATTTATATAATCCTTGACATTTATTATTACATATTTTAAATTTTCATTGTCATCTAAATATGGACCAGTATTTTTTGGCTTCACATGTGAAGATTGAAATTAATATTTTGTTTTCATATAATATATAATTGATTTAGGGATTACATTATTTGAAATTATTTTTTATCACATTAAATTCAGTGTATAATTTTTTTACATTCCTCAGTGTTATGAGTAAATTATTTACATAATAATTTAATTTATTTAATCATTGAAAAGTAAATCAATTCATCAAAGTCAAAAATCGAGAATATAAAAGAAATGTTTGAAGAATTAGTATTCCATTTAATCATTACTAATGTGAAAATAATAGTATTATTTACAATTAATTATTGATTATTATGGTGAAAATTTTAATTTTATGAAATATTACAAAAAATATTTTTCACAATGAATATGGTTATTATATATATATATATTGAAACTCATTGAATGATGTTATGTAATAACTAGTTTTTATGTTTATTTTAACTTTTTATCATTGTCCCCAAATTTATTAGGGGTGAATTTATGTATAGAGGGTTTCCAAATAACAGTACATGGGAAGGTGTGTGGAAAGCATTAACATAAGAGGTTGGTCTTAAAGGACATTTTCCTTTGAATTCTAATAGAAAATGGTTGACTATGTTTTGTTAATAATGTTAGTCGGTGTTCAAAATTTAAAATATATTAAAATACAAATTTTAACACTAGGTTCACAAACCCACTGCATATGACATATTTTTAATAACATGATCTACAAGGGGCCGCATTGTTAGAGAAATGCCAGATCTTCACAACCAAAAACCCACC
Source organism: Viscum album (assembly GCA_963277665.1). NCBI lineage: Eukaryota > Viridiplantae > Streptophyta > Magnoliopsida > Santalales > Viscaceae > Viscum > Viscum album. The sequence continues at coordinate 288,067,485 of OY728134.1, forward strand.
TCCAATAGGCTAATGGATGGAAATAAGAACTAAAAATACATAATATAAATTGGAAACATTTTTCCTCATATAGATGTACACATGAACATAGTTGTATCCATGAAACAATAGTAATGAATAAAAAAAGTAGTGACACTAAGAGTAAAACATGCATGAAAAGACCTTTAGGGAATACATCACTGTACAAACTAGTAAACCCGGAGTGTAATGGGAAAACAAACACACCCAATAAGAAACAAAGTCTTATCCTAACAACAACTATGAATAGAAAATTATATGAAAATCTAGAAATGTATTTTGAAGCTCTTATTCAATATGCAGTCAATGCATCCATGTATAACTATGCCCCACCAAATTCACTAATGATCTATCTGTTATTTTGTCAAGAAATGAAACATGATGTGATATACCATGAAGGGATTATTTTATACATACCAAGTTAGACTCCTCAAAAAACAAAATGGAATTATAGAATGATAAAATAATTGTTAGATTAACCCAAATAAAAAATGAAACACAACAGAATAGATACACATATTTTTGTTTATAAAGAACCCCAAATGGGAAAGAAAGTGGATGTCCATCTCACATCCCTACCAATGTTGATGAGTCTGACTCCAACACTAAATGAATTTAACTGATTCCCAATATCAAATTGGACCTTAGTAGAATATGGATGGATCTCCCACTTCGTTCTACTATGATCCACTACCAAGGGATCCATAACTCTCATAGACAACCTTCACCCACTAAGCACATGTAGATGCAAGAGTACCAATATGTAGAGAGAGAACATGCATCTAAGGGATTACCTTATCTATCTATATACAGAATATAAGGAACCTATTATATGGTGAATCCATGGAGTAATGACCCTGATATCTCTCTAATAGTATAGGTATATGCTTCATAGTGTGATTTGAGAGTACATTCCCCAACATATCACTGATGATATTGTCCATGTCACATTCATTGTCTAGAATCATCAATATAATAATCATACTCTGAACATCGCACATCATAACTATCATTCCAAGAAAATTCCCACTATAATATTATATATGGAAAACTACTCAGGATAGGCTACTTTGGAGCTAAAATCTATTTTTAAATGAAGGAGATATGAGAGGATGAAGTTGAAGGAGAGAATACATGGTCTATATGGGGGTCCACACAGCATGTAACCCCACATCTTTTCCTTTATAGTTCCATTCATTATATTTCATCGAATCTGTGTCATCACACACAATAACTATGGTTAAGACACATCATTTCTCAACCACTTTGGGCCTTCCTATGTCATCCTAATTGGGCCTGAGTACGTGGTCATATACCTAGGCAACCCTATATTACATCCCATGCTAGTGTACTACAAGAGTACATGATGTGTCTAGTTGAATGGGGTATTGGATGTGTTCAATCTTACACATGACAGGGATGACAGGGTAAGGACACATAGTATAATGGCCTAGATCAGGTGCCACTCCCCGACTCCCTAATCTGGTTGGTCACATGACCTCAACTGCACCTCTCTGTATGCTAGAGGCTACTTACTAGGAGAAATGGTCTAATATAAATCATGGGGAGACTATATCCTCTTCATTAAATTAGAAAAAGTGTTTAAATATAAATGAATAATTAAAATTATATATCATAACCATAATAATACATGTATAATAAGATGACCAAAACTGCATATATAATATAAATATTAAATAATAAATATGTCATGTTAAAGTGTGTTCCAAATTTTAATGTTACCATTAAACACAAAAATTCCCATGTAATTAATCATACACATAAAACATGTAAAACTTTCTATTAACAGTAATGTGCACCTAGGGATCTAACCTCAAGAGTCTAATGTGAGTGTTACTAGAAAATAATGATAGTTTACTATGAGAAGATGAAGTTCTTATGGTCTTTCCCTTGGCCCAACTCCATGACATCTCACAGTCTATTGGAAATAAACATGGAAGCTATCATGGTCTTCCTACACAAATGATCTCAATGACCCTTGAAAATAAAAATAATAAAATTTCAGGTTCTTCCTCCCCAATTAATTTCATGGTCTGATGGAAATTAAAACAGAAGCTCTCACGGTCTTCCTCCACAAATGTTCTCACAGTTACTTGAGTAATCACTAACTCACTCCCTAGTAAACACATGTTTCACTACATAACAAAATTTTCAAACCCAATAGTCATACTTCAAAAATCCTTTTCACAATTTAACCAATTAATTAACTCCACAATTAATAAATCAAATCAATAAAATTAATTAATTAAAAATTAATTACACTCAATAATCTCCATAAATTAATTCATAAAATAATTGGTCACATATATTCAACTACATAATTCAACATTTAATTAATCCCATCATTCAATATACAAATTCAAATACTAATTCAAAAATTACTTATTTCAAAATCCAATAATATCAATATCTTAATAAAAAATTCGACAATTAATTATCCCAAATTCAACAATTTCAATATTCAATTCATTAAATCAATAATTATTTGTCCCCAAATTCCATAATTTCTATATTCAAATATATAAATCAACAATTAATTTCCCAAATATTACTCAATATCAATAGTCTAATAATTAACACAACAATTAACTATTCAATTAAAAAATATAGTATCACATAATTAATTCATCTATGTATTTTTTAATTCACAATATCCACAGTCAAAATGATTCTCAATAATTAATCTAACAATTATATAATCCAATTCTCCATTTTAATAAACACAATAATTAATTAATTATTTCAATAATTAATTAATCCAATTTCTTAAATAGAAAAATCAAAATAAATCTCATTAATTAGTTAAAAATTATTCAATCCAATTCACCATTTCTATAATCACAAAAATAAATGAACTGATTCCATAATTATGTTCTCCCAATTAATTCAATTAATTAATTCAATAATTAATTAATCACACACTCCTTCAATTAATTCACTAATTTAATGTTCCCATTAATTCCATTTATTAATTTTTATATCTAATTAGTCATATAAAATATATTCAAGCGCAATTTAAATGTTCACATAAATTAAATTCAGTAATTCAATTATTAATTAATCATATAGGTTCTATTAATTAACTCTATATTAATTAATAATATAAATGAACACTCAAATATCACTGATTTATTCTACCAATACTTAGTCTTGTTTAATTATTCCCAATTCCAAATTAATTCATAAATTAAATGGTCAATTCCAATCAATAAAAAATCACAAAAATAATTCATCAATTGATTATTAAAAAATAATATATTCAGTATCCCTAATTTATTACACTATTAAGTGTTCCATCTTGATCAATTCAATATCCCAAATTTCAAAATTTCCAAAAATAATTAATCCACAATATTAATTAAATTAATGTAAAAAAACTCAATTGCTGATCGTAAAATAGAAATTCTATAATTATTCAAATATAATTGATATCAACACATTGGTATTTGAATTATTGACCACCTACCTCAATCCTATTATGAATAATTGTGCAACAAAAATCCCTAAATATTAATCAAATTGTAAATTAGAGAGAGATCTTGATCTAAAACCTATATCCATGATTTAAAAAATCATGACCTCTTATATCTAGAACTATATCCAAAATCATATATTTATATACAAAATAACTAGTTCTAGATATAACCAAATTCCGAAGGAATAATTCCTCGTATGTGAGAGAATAATTAGAAAGATGAAGAAATTGATATGGGATGATATCATCTGCCCAAGATGGGTAAAGAACATCAATCTGGGATTTTTTTGTTCTAATTACAGGGGTCAGATGGACTAGGTATTCATATAGGAGACACAAACAATGATATAATTTTATTATAGTTGTTCTAGGGTTTGTCTTGGGATAATAAGGGGGTTCGGGAAATTTTAAAATCGGAATTCGTTACTTAATTTTTTTCTTGCATGGTATATTGGGTTAAAATTCAATTTTAGTACTAAACATGTGCCTTACAATATACCCAATGGCACACATAGCTGAAAAAATAGTTTAAACATTCAAAAACCATGTGCAGTCATTCCAAACATTTTTTATGAGATGTGAGAACCGGGTGCAAACTATTAGACCCACTTTCACACATTGTTTAACAATGAACAAACCATTTGACAACCATGTACAAACCATGAAAAGCCTCTCCTTATTCCAAAATACTTTAATTTTCACTAAAGAAATCCATATTTATGACATAATCAAGTTATTCTCAAAATAAGGAAAAATAATACCTATAAACAAGCCTATTATATCACTATAAAAAGGTCCAGATCTTACAGTATACCCAACATAAAACACCTCATCTACAAGATTCACACCGAATCATTTCTAAAATTCCATGTCAAAAATCTATTCACTGATCCTGAGGATCCACACTTATCTCCCTTGACTCAACAACACACTACATATCAATACATTCATCTTCTATAACACATTCTTGCTGCGATCTAACACACATATTTGATACCCTTGCAGGGACACATATATCTCAGGCTAAACAATCAATAAAATACTTGACATGTGTCCCAAATCACCATCCAAAACAAACAGAAGAACACAATCATTCTTTTTAACTCATCCATTAGATAAAAAACCACCTGGAAAAGATGTATATCAACCACCTCCATGGAAAACATTTCCTTTCCATGAGAAATGTAAACATGAAACTTATAGGTTCCTCAATGGCATTCTGTTGTCACCACATCCAACCTATGTTTTTTCTCTACAAACCTATTCTAAAATCATCCCTCCCCAGATTTTTGAATCATTACCAACACCTTTTCAATAATATCAACCACCACGACCCATTGATTAATATATGTTAATCCCTAAACCATGGATGTGGCCATTAACCATTACCATGAGAGAGAAATAATATCAATGCTTACTTGATACAATCTTTTGACTTCATAACCCATGATATTCATCATCTTTTGATCCATCATTAGAACCTCTTCCATAAACTATCTATGGAATACATCCCACAATCTAATTTCATATACACCTCTTTATAAGAGAACCCACTTTGAGGCCCCACAACCAACCAAAACACATTAAGGTAGCTAGGAATAAAGATAAATCTTTCTTAGTGTACTCGAGAAGATTTCAAGGTAGTGGAAATGATGATCACCATTTAAAATTTTTCTAAAAATTCAGCATTTAACACTACAACAAGTCCTTCATCATTTATTTTCCTCCCATTATAGAAACACCATAACATGTCGAATGTCTTTTCCTTCCTTATTCACCAGCATATAATCTCCACCAAACCATTGCATTTATTGATACTCAATGGTACTCACTATGCACGAATTCCACCTCTATTTCATCTCCCACGCATCATACTAAACATTATTTTAACCTTCCATGAAGTCACCCTTGATTTCCCAAAAAATTTCAACACTTATAGAAACATGGGTAGTCTCCCCAAAACATTATGGTCCCTTACATAACGCACATCCATGTTCTCAAAATATGGTGTTTTCACAATGAAAACTACCCACCTCAATGACCAAATAAATAACACAGAGGATAATCATTTTGCATGCCTTATGGTTCCATTTATCATTATAATATAGGCAAGGTTCCCTTAGAACATCCCATCCCATATAATACCCAAAACAAATGGTGGCTAATGCTGTATAACTGGTGGTTAATTTCTAGTTATATAATTCTATCGTCCTACCAAAAATTTTCATTTTTAGAGTCACAACTCTACAATTCCAATAACGCATCATAGGATAAATTTCACAACATGAACACATTTAAATATGTGGGATTCACAATAATCAATATTATGTAACTTCTATCAACCTCATCACACAGTCTATCCTGAGGTGCTATCTCTACCCCTAAGCCTCACAAATCTATCTTAAGGTTTACAATGGTAAACTCATTCCCATTTTGAGGTCGCATTAGACACCCATTTGTTCACTTCTTGAATCATTTGACAACTTTCAATTTCATACCAGGAACTTTTCCATTTAATTTCACAAAATAAAAGAATAACATTTCATGTTCAACAACATACCAAAAACATGTTTCCATTTTTTTCCTAAATGAAGTAGGCCACAAAAGTAATCCTGAGTTTCAAGAATGATGCATGCCTACTGAACTCTTGTGCTGTTCGGGGACCCGAGTCAAATCTCAATGAATCATAGATGTAAGTAATCACATCAAAAAACAACTGAATCACCCAAAGTGAAATTACATTCTACTATAACAATACACATCAATAACAACAATCCATCTTCAGTAGTTGGATTTCACCTACATACAAGGTGTAGAAAATCCCATTCATAAGATCTTAACCATGTTCTAAATCATTTTATTCTCATGTATACTATTCCCCAATGGTTAGACAATAGATAAGAAAGGAAATAGGTTTTGATACCACTTTGTAACATCCTAGACTAGGTGCCACTCTTTGATTCCATGAACTGGTTCGTCGCATGACCCCATGTGTGGATTACCATATATCGGAGGGTACAGACTAGTAATAATGATATAAAATCGGTCATTGTGAGACCATATCCTCTTTATAAATTTAGAAAAATATGGAGAATAAATAAGAATAATAAAATTATATATCCTTACACTAATAATACATTTATCATAAGATGAACAAAAATAGAAATAAAATATCAAATCTGAAGGGTATATATTTAATGCTAAATTACATTCCATGTGTCACCGTGAAAACAGTAAAATTAAATACACTGACAAATACCAAGAGGTTCTCGAGAAAAATCTTGTTACCTCATTCATTATCCTTAAAAAAATACCAATTTAAGATACAGAATTTTCCCTTATATTTTCCTAAATACATGAAGACTATTCATGGACCATTCTAGCATCTTGAGTAGATAGCTAACCTTAAGGGTCTAATGTGAGTGATAAAATGTTAGAATGATATTTTTCTATTTGAAGGGGATGCTCTCATGGCCTTTCCCCTAGCCCAACTCAAAGAGATGTCATGTTCTCTATAAAATTAACCTGGAAGCTCTCACACTCTTCCTACAAAAAAGATCTCATGATCCATTGAAAATAAAAATAGAATCTATCATGGTATTCCTCTAAAAAGGCTCTCACATTCCCCTAGATATCAAAATTGACACTCTCAAAGTCATCCTCCCGAAAGCCTCTCAAGGTCCATTGATAAATCAATCTCTAAAACCTTGTTTAACCCATATGCTAATGCATTTTAAAATAATAAAAAACTAATTTACATTCATAATAAATTTCAAAAATCATCTCATTAATTAATTTAGAAATTAACTAATCACATCAATTCCATTATTAAATTAATAAATAAATAATCTAAACAACACCCTTAAATTAATTCACCAATTAATTGGTCAAATAAATTCCATTAATTAGTTAATCAATTTACTTTCACGAAATTTCATTTTAAAAATTCTTGTAATTAATTGAAAAATTAATTATTTCTAAATCCGACAATTTCAGTATTTTGATATTTTACTCAGTAATTAATTATCACCAATTGCACTATATCAGTATTTTCATAAATAAATTAACAATTAATTATCCATAATACAACAAATTCAATATTCTAGTAATAAACACAATAATTAATTATCCTAAATTCAAAATATTTAATATTCCTATTATTGGATAAAAAACTAATTATTCAATTGACAATCATAAACCCCATAATTAATTAAACAATAAACTAATCAAACAAAAATTTCAAGAATTATGAAATTTCGCATTAATTAAGAAAATAATTAATTAAATCAACTCACCATTTCCATAATCATAAATATACATTAATTAATTCAACAACTAATTAATCTAATTAATCAATTACAAAAACACAATACTTATCAAAATAAATAAAAATTAGATATTTGAATTCACCATTTTAAAAAAACAACAATCTAATAAATATATCAACAATTAATTAAGAGAAATAAATTTTATTATATAATTCCAAATTTAATTAATGACAATATACTCCTTCAATTAATTCCCCAAATAATTGTCCACATCAATTCCATTAATTAATTCCACATTTAATTAAACACATTTAATATGTTCAATTAATTCACCAATTAATTATTCCAGTAAATTTCATTAATTAATTCTACACTAAATTAGTAATCTCAATTACACTATTTAATTTACCAATTATATAATCATATCTAGAAACACTAAAATCACAATACTTAATTCCTCAATCAACTATTCCAATTCAATAATTCCATATTCCCAATTAATTATTCAATTATTTTTATTAACAAAATAAATTCAATATCCCAAATAAAATCATAAATTGGTTATACTAACTCAATAAATTCATTTACCCCCATTAATTTATAAATTCATTATTCTATCACTATCAATTCAGTATCCAACGTTTCACAAATACCTATTTTAATTAACCTACCAATTAAATGAATTAAGTATATGCATAGTCAATTGATGATCATACATTTGAAATTTTAAAATTACATACATGTAATGGAAATCAAATCATTGAGACATGAATTATAGAAACCCTACCTCAATTCACTAATAAGAGATTGCACAACAGATATCACCAATTTTTAATCGATTAGTGACATAGATCATAATCCAGATCAAGAAGATAAATCAAGGATTTAAAAAATTGGACCTCTTATTTCTAGATATAGATGAAAAATAATAGATCTAGATCCATAAAACTAAGTCTAGGTAAAACCATAATTGAAATGAGAATTTCCTTAAGGACGAGAGAAGAAAGTGAAGGAGAAAGGAAACGTCACTGTGTGGGATCCTCTTACCGGGGGTTGTAGAATTTATTTTTGGAAATTGATTCACCAGTAACGGGGTTGGGAGGCCTATAAATGAGTTCAGAAGCCTAAAAATGATGTTATTTGATTAGGTTGATGCTTTCATTGTTTTGGGGATAAAATGGGTGTTTGGGTCATTTTGAAACAGAAAATCGTAATAATAATTTTCACATGCAAGGCTTATTTTGGTATGTAGCATAGTTGTCACTAACCATTTCCCTAACCATGATCCCATTAGAACACTTAGGATTCGCACATAGTTTAATCATTCACAATCTATTCAGTTCCCTTGTAGACATTGTTTAACCATTCATGCACCATGCGACACCCATGGATGTCCTCTTTAACAATGTACAAACCAGGAAATGCCACGCCTCCTTACAAAATTCAAAAAATTCACCCAAACACACCTTATTCAAGAAGGAAACAAGTTATAATCAACAGAAGAAAAAATTATATATATAAACTAGCCTCTGACATCTCCAGATAAAGGTTGGGATCTTAATTATGGTGTGTTGGTCCATAAACAAAACCTATGATTCTTAAATTCTAGAAAAACCCCATCCCCATAACCAGTGGGTTATAAGTCATGTATTCTTCCAGAATACAAAATTTGTAGATGATATTATTGAAGAATCGTCTAATTCGTCAAATATTTTCTAGATACGATCGTGTCACCATGTGTCTCACTAGTTTTCCACCCAAAGCTGAATGGAAATTCCTCCAACCATTGATTCCCAGCCTATGAAGGGGATGGTTGAAATGGAACAAAATAGAAAACCAAGCTGAATTGTGGTGTAATTGATTTAATTCCATCAAAATACATTGATTAAATCTAGGAGAACAATGATGTAATAAATTGAAACAAATAATAAGGAACACCAGTATATATGTGATTCGATCATGTGGGTACCAATGTGCACATTAAGAAGACCTCCTAAAAAAATTAATTAATGTTTGAATGGAATGATAGAATAACATTATTGATATAAGAAAATATTCAAATTTGAAAATAGTAGAAATAAAATCAAGAACCTATATGCATAATACAATGCAACTGTATAAGAAAGAAGAATCTTATTGTGTCATACGCAGAGGTCTGGCCATCCCATTCACTAGATGCTTCAAACAAGTTGATGCGGATACTCTACTAGAAATAATTGAATAAGATTTTTCTAGATCTGAGGTGTTGTTCATTAGATATTTTTTTGACCAAACATCTTCACATGTTAGGGAACTGAAGAAGACTCTACCACAAGCATCACACAATTAATATATATGGAGTTTGGAAGAAAAATACATCAAATCCTCCATTGATGATGCCACACCATAACATCAAGGATCTGGATCTCACAAGCCGATTCAAAAAAGAGAGTGAGAAAGGGATTTTCAAGATTTACTCACTTAAAAAATAGCTTTGAGGATGATGAAAAACTCCTCCCAAAACCATTAATGGAATCACTATATAGCCAAGGGGAAAACTCCACAAAACCATCCATGAAGGACCTATACAAGGGAATATGAAACATCTAAAACAAATTTATTCCTTGGATCAAATGGGTGTCTACATTGATCAATGGACATCCTTAAATAAAATAACATTTCCATATCAATATGTTGGAAAATGAGAAAGGCATTCTAAGAAATAAGTATTCCACCAATGAAGACATAGTCCAGTAGTGTATCGTAGATTAAAAAATTCCCAATAAACAATGAAAATTAATGAAAATAATAAAAATTAAATTTCATATATGGATGAAAAATATGTAAATGATAGGAGGAAAAATTAATACTAATTATAATATTGAAAAAATAATTTGAAGTCACTAAATCAAAAATCTACATCAATTTCAATTGAATTTTTTTTCATACACATATTATTATAGAATAGGAACCAATATCTTCATTTCCAAAAAAACTGGACTTAGATAATACCATGGATTTTTCCAAACTATTGTCTTGGGTTTTATCAGTTTGTATATTATTGATGTACAAGATTCAAGATTCTATAATATCCCTAATAAATTATAGTCTAATATCAATGTGATTTTATTTACCACGAAAAAATAAATTTTAAGATTAATTTAGTGCTGACTGACTATTATAATATATAGTTATAACTAAATGAAAAATACATATGTTTTGAATACAGTCCATTAATCCATAAGGATTCCTTTACATCCATGGTAAGGGAAATGTACCTAGGTTCAATGTTTTAATTGGTAACCACAAACTAGATGTCTCATTTCCAAGAGATAGGAAAACTATAGGTAGTGAAAACATATCTAGTCAAAGCCAATCTGGTGAAAACATTACCTATATAGTATAAATCAGCATATCCAACCCAAATTTTAGAAGAATCAACATTTTTAAAATAACACAAATATAATATCCATATATAAAGCATTTATCAAAGAATCATATTAAGGGTATGACAATGTGGCTTCCTAGGTGAAGCTTCGAATATTATTAAGGTGCATATTACATAGGAAATATTAGGGATGGTAAAAATCAAAGGGTGCCTTTTTCTACTAGATATATAGGAATATGGAATTTTAGTCATAAAATTAATATCATCATAAGTAGGGGGTTCTTTTTTCAAAAATATTTTAAATTACTATCCAATAGGTAGATTAAAAGGTTTTAGATTCTCAAATATGTATATCTATAACTTCTATAAATTGTATGAACTATGAGATAAATAAAGATGTTTACATAGAATATGTCTAATGATTTCAACACCTCATATCTATATAGATCCAACTATTTATTTCATTTTAATCATCCCTTTTAATTGATATTTTGTAGCTATGATTAATCTCATATTATTACAAATGATAAGTAATAAATAAATATAATGTAACAGGTAAATAATAATATTTTGATTTTATTAACATAGAATCATGAATGATATGGGACCATAGTATATTGTTTATATATCATGAAGGATTCAATCATCTTATGTAATTACCCAGAAGGTTTATTTTAATCATACAATGATTTAGTTAATTATATAACAAGAATTAACAAGTCTATTATTGTGAACCCACCATGAGATTTGATATGGATCCTTTAATTTAGATATCCTCGTAAGGAGGTTGTTTTAGCTCACAATTGTTCAATGTGGAGATCAGTAGAGGTAGAAATGGAATGTAAAAGTCTAATATAGGATTGATTCACAATAGAAGAATAGAGTTTCATCATAATCATTACATTCTCCTTGAATTAATCCCTTAGAAACTAACCCTCCTTTGTATATAATTTTGTTTACCTCATCATTTTTCTATTTCCTATTATAAACCCACTTGGAACCAATTATCAAAACATTATGTATTTTATTGAGAATGTACCATGTGATATTTTCAAAATGAATACATCTCTTAATTCTTAGAAATGATCCAATTCTTTGAGTCTTTTTATTTTATGGATGTCCTACAGGTTTGTGGATCATCATCTATAAGATCACATTCTACATGAAATTAATATATCCATATCATACAAGATGAACAAAGAAAGTGGTATTGGGACTCTCATTTCACTATCTCAAGTCAAATGGTAATCCCCATTATTGGGAGAAGGTATGGATTTATGATTTTTACTAGAATTAGGCTGAAAATAAAAATCATTAGTGGGTTGAATGTATGTTGGGGTGGGATGAACATCAACCTCAAAGAGAGTCGGCGGATCATCTGTATCATCCTTATCATGGTATGGATGACTACTTCCATATGGGGTAGATTTGGTTTTTGGAGAAATGGATTCGTAGAAGAATATATCATTACTTATAATGCATTTAAGAAAACCTAGAATATCTCCCATGAATTTACACCTCTTTATATTATCATTATAACCAAAAAATACACATTTCAGTGATTTTAGTAATAGATTATCGATTTTAATATGAGAATATGTTGTACAACCAAAGACTCCCAATTAGTTTTAGTATGTAGTATTACCATACCACAATTATTTGTGTTTTATGAGTTTATTTTCAAATGATGGACACATATTAATAAGGCAAAAAACAGCACTACTAGTCTCTATCCATAAAGATTTAATGGGAACTGAGCATTCAATAATGCTTTGGGATCTTTCTAAAATAGTTTTATTTACAATCTTTATAGGGCCATTTGGGGGGGTCCCTATGAGTAGAATTACTTTTAATACATTTATATTCAAAAAACTAAAATAATTCAATAGAATGGTAATTAAGCCCAATATCATTTCTCATGGATTTTATTTTCATTCTGATTTGGGTTTCAATTGTTGGTTTTGAGGTTTAAAAGTATTAGTACCGATTGGAATTATTTTTCAACTGAAAATACTAGATTTCAAGAGAATTCATCTATAAAGGTGAAAAAATAAGAACCTCCACCATGACTGGTGTTCCTAGATGTCCTCCATAAATCTGAATTGATTAACTAAATGGGGATAATATAATTAAAGGAAGAACAATTGAAGCTAACACTTTTAGTTTTACCCATCATTTAATCATCCCAGAATGAAAGATGTGTAAGTGAAATGTAAGTCAACAATCCATTCTTGTTGAGTTCCTCTAATCCCTTATAGATAACATTCCCTAATCTCATGTTCCATATAATTATATAGTTAGTCCAGATTTTTTAGACACAACCCAAATTCCCTGAATCAGTCATTCTATTCAAGACATGGATTCCATTGATATGTGATCCATTTATGATTATTATGGATCATTTATATATCTTAAGTCAATATATTTTAGATCCAAACATTGAACCCTTTTACATATTTGACATTTTTGTAAATTAAATTTCTATGATGGTTGGGAACCCACCTTGCATCAAGTAATTTGATGGTGAAATTATCTTATAGTTCTATCAAAATAGAACCTCTTCCCTCATAATTATACCTCTTATTATTTATTAAGTGGAAATATCCTTTTCCCCCTTCAACCATTTATTGAAATGAATCTCTAAAGAGACACATATGAAAGGAAAAAACATGAGTTAATGACCCATTAATGATTGAGTGTATGGCTGGTCACATTAAAGAAATAAGTGGTGTCAAATCCTGATTCAACATGAAGGGACTGTATAGTGGTTTGTTTGGATTCTGAATCATGCTTGAGTTTCCTACATTTGGACTTAGTATTACCTAGTTTTGAAAAATGAAAACAATTGAATTTTATTTCCTGAGATTTATTTTTAGGTTTATAGTTCTTATTTCTCTTTTTTTATTCCTTTGAAAATTGTTTCTTTTCACCTCTTGTTTTATGTTTATACCAAGTTAATAACCTCTTTTCCTCACCTTTAGTTCAATGTCTGGAGTGTAGTTTATTAGAAAGGTGGTCATCATAAAATTTTCAAGGGTTAGTGAGTCTCAAAAATATCTAATTGTTTCGTCTAATGAAATAATAATGTTATCAACAGAAATTAAATTTGATCATTACTCAATCATTATCATCGACAGTATCATTAATGTTGTCAAAATATAATAGTAATTTATTAAATTCAAGAATAAGGTCTTTAGTAGACCTACCATGATTAATTTGAAAATCATACATTAAATGTTTATTATAAATCCTACCATTTTGTGATGTAGTAATGTACAATTTCTCCAGCATAAGCCAAATACTAGTAGTAGTATACTATCAGTATACATTAATAGAACTTTATCTCCTAAAGATAGTAGTACAGATCTATGTGCTTTAACTAATACATCATATGAAACATCTATTTGTTTAAAATTTGTCTTCCTGATAACATTTATAGAAATTATTGGTTTCTTAGGCCCATAAATGGAATCAATTGGACTTTATGTATAATCATGGATCTAACATTAACTCAGCACAAAATTATGTAATTTTCACAGTAAAATTTCTAAATTTCATATCTTATCATGGACTTATTAACTTATAGAGTAGATTCATAGTTCTTTCAAAAAAATCTATGTGTATTCAACCAACAACTGACCAATACATTGGGGAATCGATGTTTTTTCAAAGAGATATGAAATGAATAGAAATAGAAATGTGAAAATTCCTTTTTATAATTACGTTAAATAATCAAAGGTATTCTAACATTGAGATTATAGTTTGTAAATAATTCAATAGTGAATAACTATAATCCATGTGACAAGGATCATAAATTCATTGAAAATTAATGTCAATATGGATATTATACCAGAAGTGAAGGAGTAGGTTTTAATGTATATACATTTTACACCATGCCCAATTATGATCAAATTAATTTAATTCAAATAGAATACGTTCATTACGAACCAAAATAACCATGATGAAATAAATTGTAACAAAGAACAAATAACTTCAACAATTAAATGCATTCATCCTATGGGGTCCTACATTAATGACAAGAACACACCTAAAAAACACATTTAATTATTGCATGAAACAAAACAAAGCATGTCTTAATAATATATTAAATTTTATACTGAAGTGTATGGTATAAAAAAATAAAGATCCTAGGGAAAACATAGAAATCAATGGGAAAAAATAGAGAAAACTCACAATGTCAGATACAGAGGTTTGGCCATCATGTTCACTTGATGTTTCAGGAATGGCGATGTCTCTTCTCACTTAGAAAGCGCCAATTGAAGTGTTCTTCTGATTGGAGGTCATGGTCTTTGTTTCTTGGTGTTGACCACACTTATTACTAAGGAAGGGTGTCAAATATGACTCCTACACATACTCCTCATGAGTGGCATGTAGGGAGATAGGCATTCCACTTGATTTATACCTCCAATGACGATCAAGCCACCACAATAGGGAGATCCCAGAATTATAAGAATATTTAAAATGATGATAGAGGGGGAGGTTTTTATGATCTATTCAATTCAAAAAAATAGGCACTAGGGTTGATGAAATACCCCTTAAAAACCCTAAATAGTGTAACTGTATAGAAAAGTGGAAATTCCCAGAAATACATCCCTAAAAAACACATATAGTGTCGCATAAGGCCGACCAAATCAATGGATGGATAGGATCAAATGGTTAGATGAATTGATCAATATCCTCTAGTGAATAATATAACATACCCTGATTTTAAAAGAGGAAAATGGACAAAGTAATCTACAAAATTATGCATCCCACCAATGAAGACATAGTCCAACAATGTATCCTAGTTAAAAATGGAATGTTATTTATAAAAAATCAATAAAAATAATAATAATAAAATTTAATTTATTAAAAAATAATCTAATATTTCAGAGGTTAGAGTAAGACCTATTTTAATATAGAAAATTAAATTGAATATCTTAATTCACACACCCTATAATGGTCAAATAACAGAATCTAATGATCCCTATGAAGTCTAGCACACATTTCGTGCATGTTCCATCAACTGTCTCCATTCGTGGACCTTTAGACCATGATGTATCGACCACAATCCATCATAATCCACCTATAACGCACTGATATATTTGACATTCCCAAAATATCAATGAATCTGGGGGGGGGGGGGTTCATGCATGAACCAAGAAAAATAATGTTGAACCATGAACCCATGGACATATGTCGAGTAACTCGATGAACAGGATGGGGATGCACTTCAGAAAAAATGTAAAGTTGATATTGGAAAGAAAATGGCCAACTGCCATAGATTCATAAAACATGGCTCACTCTACAATAAATTCCAATATCTATGATGGGTAATTTCCCCATTTAAAATAGTCTTTAAACATGACCTTTTTGTGATAGGTGCATTATTCTATTGCAAAAGTAATTATTTGAGGTGAAATTTTTCTTCCACCACCAATAGTTTCGAATGGAATTCCTTCCTCCCAACTAGAAATATATCAATGAAAAGAATTTGGGATTGTCACTTGTGATATGAATCTTCTATTGTAAATTCTTATTGAATTGGTAGTATTTGTGCCGATCATTGATGTCTTTCGCAAATGATTTTTTTGAAAAAACTATTTGGTAAGATATTTATTATGTCACAATAAATTTGTTAATTTATAACTACATTCCCCCTACACATCGTATCATTTCCCTATAATTTATACAAACCAACAAGACACACAACACACACATATTCCCAACTCCAAACTATTATGACCCACTTAATTACATTTTTTATAGATCCAACCTTTGATTCAATTTGGTTTGGATTCCTCATATCTCTGTTTTTAGAATTTATAGGTTTTAGTCATTTTATTGGTTTATTTAGTTATGGAAAACCATATGTTTATCATTTTATCATTTTTCATGTTTTATTTAGTATCTAGGATTGATGTAGTATCTTTATTCCTAATATGATATTTGTATGTTTGTGTTTGTGTATATATATATATAAATTAATATATTGCCTTTTTAAAATTTGTATGTGTGTACAGTCACTACGTTTAAATATTTAACTGATTCTGGATTATATTTGAATTGATTATTATTTTTTATTAAAGTTTGATATTATTATATGTGTGTGAATATATAAAAGAACATGTAAATATAAAAATATTTGAATCTGTTTAAAAAATCACATATATATATATATTTTGTTTGTATGTTTATATCTCAGTATATATAATTTTGATATGTAAATTACATTAAAAAACATTTCAGAATATATTTGTTTTATTTATATTAATTAATAAATTAATTAATACAATTATATTAAAATAATACCTTGTGAATATACATATATAAACAATTGAATAAAATGGTATGATTTTTAATATATATATATATATATAAGATGTATGATTTTTAATATATTTATTTAAGTATATATATATGTATTTCTGTTTGCATGAGAATATGAATATGAGTATTAAATAATGTAATAATTTTGAAATATATATACACACACACACAAAAATATAAACCTCTTAAAAAAACATTTAATGTTTTTGATATATACAAATTATGTAACATATATACATATACATATATATATATAAAGATTAACATCTCAATATGTTTATATAAATGTTTTCAAAAATATGTTTGATTTATTATGTATAAATATTTGATATGTACATTTGTTTAAAAATGTGTTAGAATATATTTGACGTATTTATATTAATTACGGAATGGTGATATACATATATATAGTAATTAATAAAAAAATTAATAGTTACACATAATCATTAAAAAATTTCTAATAACTAATAATATTTTATGTAATACAATTTATAAGTATTTAATATTTGAGTTAATTTCAAAATAAATTTGACTATTTAATTATTTTTAAAAAAATTCAAAATTTGGTAAAAATTTCAAAAATAAAAAATATGAAATATTAGTAATTTTTAAAAATTATAATATTTATTACAAATATTGTTATAGATAATAAATTATTAATATTACAAAACAAATAAGCATATCAAGTAGTAAATATTTGATAAATATTTGTAATAAATCATATATTTTATGGAAAACATTTCAAAAAAGATAAAAAAATACCTATTAAAAATTCATAATTATTTGTATAAGTATTTTATTATTTAAATTAATATTTATTTCTAATTTGTATATAAGTTTTAATATATATATATATATATATTATTTATAAATTATTAATAATGATACGCTTTCCTACCATGTTACAAAACAGCATACACACACAAATATTTTTTCACACTTAGGGTAAAAACCATATAGCAGACATAATGGTGGTCTCTGATTTTTCATATGAAACATAGTTTGAGAGATAAATTAATTTTTATTGAGAAATTATAATAAAAAATATTAAATGAATTTCCCTCGTGTGGAATGTTACCAAAAACCCAACTCACAAAAATATTATGTTGTGACTAGGGTATCTGTAACATCCCTACTTAATGGTGATGTCATATTCATCATAAAACTCACCAATAAGGTGATTCATTAATTTTTTTATCATTTATAATAAAAATTTTATGTAATTACCATTATAAGTGATTTTATCGAACACTCAACACACAAAAATATTTTTTTACCTGTAGGGTAAACCCCAAACACCAATCCTAATTACGGTGTTTGATTGTTCATATGATACACAATATGTGACATAAATAAATTTTTTAAAAAAAATCTATAATAAAACCATTAAATGAAATACCCTTGTGTGCAATGAATCCAAACACTCAATTCACAAAAATGTTATGTTTCACCTTGGGTAAACACATCTCCCCCAATATAACGGTGGTCTCATATTTCTGATACAATACATTGATATGGAGATGCACCAATTTTTTGTTAAAAATAATAATAATAATAATAATAATAAATTACCCACATATGAAATGTAACCAAATACCTGACACACCCAAATATTATATTTCACCGAGGGTAAAATCATCTTCTGTGATCTAAAAGTTGTATTAGAAATATGTAAAAATATACACATACATAGATACTTCAATTTTTTGTTAAAATTTATAATAAAAATAGTAAATGGAATTACCATCATGTTTGATGTTTCAAAACACTCAACGCACATAATTGTTATGATGCGCATTTGAGAACCTTCATATCCTGAACATAATTATTGTCTCAAATTTCCTATACAAGACACCATTTGAGAGTTATTATTTTATTTTTAAAAAATAGTTTCTACCTGATATATCATTTTTTTTCTATTCTACTATATGGGACATCCAATATAAAACTAACCCAGTACAAATTTATGATCGTGTTCCAAACCATATTTCAAGGGCTAATAATATAATAATAATTTCGAATAGTAAAAGTGATCAGTAAAAATAATTATTATTTATATTAATTTTTTAGATAACAATAGACTCCAGAAATAGAATATTATTTTTATTACATGTGCATGAATGGATAAATCATTGCAAATATTCCAACAGATCTGGTAGAAATACCCTCTACATTGAATGTGATGAAACATTTATATCATTTACATCCTCAAATTCCTAATTTTTTTAGAAGGAATAATTAAATATCCATAAATAATTTTGATCATAGGTTAATCAAAATGTTTGATAATGATGGACTTCATCTACTAAATTTCGAATTTCAAAAAGACTATATTTTTTAGTATCATCATGGTGAAAAAAATCCAGTAGAAAATACAATTTTTTTTAGTTTTAGATCATTAATTTTAGAATTTTGTACATGAGGATTCTATTCAGTCTATTCTGGAAAGGACAACTCAAAATAATATTCACAAACCTAATTCAGAAGCTTTTTAATTTTACAGTTTGTTGAAATTTATTATAGAGGCCTTATATCCATGATTCCATATATTAAAACATGAATATAATAATAAAATTTTGGACTATTAAATCATATTTTTAAAGGTAAAATATTTTCTTCATCTGTTATTTTTTTTGGTTCAATCATTGTTTCCTAATGGAAATACATTACATATATGTTTCTATAATTTCAATAGGTTGGTCCATAATTTATATAATAGTTATCAGAATATTCATATGTTTTCAAATGACCACATATTATATTATGGTGATTATAAATCCATTTTCAATTTCCCAAAATGTGTAGATTCAATTTATAATTTTGAATAATAAATAATGTTAGGATTACTTATCAAACAAGTATGGATTGTTTCAAATTACAACTCAATTATAGTGTTTATTTATTTCTTATAGTGGATCTTCATTTATTTTAACAAATAAATCAAATATTGATGTCATTAAATGATTAAATTATCCATGTGATAGTGATTCATCAAAACAATTTTATTAAATTAACACATATTTTGATCAATAGATTCATAACACATGGTTTGGTAATTCTACTGATGGTTTTTTTCCATTTTGAACATATGACATTGAATATTCTTGTTGGAATATTTTAATTACATTATTTAACTTACATCATTTGATATTTATGAAGGATACATATTCATATATATTTGGTGCAATAAATTATCTACCATCCATATTAGAATATTTATGTTTATTTCAATCCACAAACTGGTTAGTTAATTCCATTAGGGAAAAATGGAATGACTACATTTATTAAAATTGATGATCATATTTTTATAATGAAATTATCAATATTACGTATGATCAGTAACTGTTTTTCATATATTATGTCATCTAGATGGATTACACGTGGTCTAAAACAATTTTTATACTTCATGTATAAAGATAATGTGTTTATTTTTGTTAATGGGATAATTACTAGTCATTATTACTGTAATAAGCGATTTCTTCCTACGGATCACCATTTTCAAAGTAATAGTTATAATTTTAATAATGTTTCAATTGAGAGATATCAACCTCCAATAGTTCTCTAGGGTTTTCTCGGTAAAAACTATTATCTCTTCATTATGTCATGATACACATGGACCAAAAATAAACGAACAAAAAATTATTTTGGGAAATATCAGTATTTGTAAAAATGAGTTTTTTTACCTTCCTGGCCTTATTAGTTGATTTTTCACGTAATAGATGTAATGAATATTGGGAAAAAAATTATAACATATTTTATACCATGTTTAAATATATGCTCAAAAAAAGGACTATATATTATTAAACATTTATACATTTTAAATTTTATTTATTTAATGAAATATTATATTTATTTGTCTTGAAGGATTTACTTTCTCTTATTCCTAATAGTAATTGAGATCTAATCTGGAAGGCAAGGGAGATATATATATGTTAGTGATTTTTATGTTTATACACAATGTGAGCTATGGATAACACATCAATAATTATTTTTAACCATTCTTTCTTCTCCCATCGACTGGACTATATCTTCGCATAGGAATGGGATGGATTGGGATCCTACTAGTTATGAGAGACTTTTAGGAGGAGGTCATCTTCTAAACGTCATAGTCGTATAAGGAATGAGGTCACACATAGGGTCAAAATTCATAAATTTCGAATACATTGATGAAATATGTTATGTGGTGATATTGTTTTATGTATATATATTTTCACTAAAAAATTATTTTTACATTTATAAGATTTCACTAAGTCATATATTACAGAGTATGAAATTTATATAAAGATTTATATTGAACCCAGTTTTTGAGAAGTTGTAGGTAGCTGATAGAAACACATTGTAGTTAGTAATTTTTTAAAATAATTCATGAATATAATTTTATAGTTATTCTAATTAGTTATTATATTTGAAATAAACATATGAGGATTCGAATTCCCATTCATGGTCGAATCAATCTGAGAGAGAACAAGATTCCATAGGTGATTTGGGTTTCCATGATAGGTCCTTGATAATGGTGGCATTTCATGACATTAAGAAATGTCAGTTGATCGGTATTAGTTCCCCTATAGACATATATTAGTTATTAGGTATATTTCTGAATTTGATTGGTGAGATAAAAGTGAAGTTTGGTATGAATCTTTATTTCTGTCATGATCTACAACCTCGTATGAAGAGAAGTTGGAAGTTCACCATTAGATGACACATAAAATGAAATGATAGTTGGAGGAGGAGATTGAGTATAAGTATATGAGAGATGTGAAAGTTTTGTAGTATATATGATGGATTTCATGTAGTGTTAGTATAGAGTTTCCCCCCTCTGATCACATGAGTGATCCTCCTCCACCTAAAACCATTCGATGAATGGTGAATTTTTATAAATATTTTTTAATATTTTATGAAAAACATATTATGTTTGAAATGATTAATTACTCTTATGATTATTTTAATTGTTTTAATTATTTTTAATTAATTTTAATAATTTGATTTTTTAAATTTATTTTAAATTTTATAAAAATTGTTTTTTTGAATGTTTTATAAATCTTATATATTTTTTAAAAATTTTATATTTCATAAATAATCTAAAAATATTTATTTATTTTTTAATATATATATATATATTTAATTATTTTAAATTATGTACATTTATTTTTTATTATATTAATTTTTTGTATTTTCTTAAATATTTTCATTTTCTATCGATGAAACGGTTGTACAAAATAATATCAATAATGAAATACTATCATAATTGACCTTAAAGAATTTTAAATTATTTTAAGATACTACATTATCAGTCATAACAAATATATATTTGAAACAATCCATCACAAATAACATAATTTGTGGTGACTAATTTTTTAATGGCATAGTATTGAAGAACTCCCATCATGAATGACCTTTTCCATGACTGTTTACTGCAAAAGGGCCATCATGAATAGAAAATATTTAGTACTCTGAAAATGTGGCATAATTCGATAAGATAGTGAACTAAATAGTTTAACTGCTCATTTGAATAACGCACTATCCTGGAATGAAAAGAAGATGATTAATAAATGCTCAATAATTTATTAAAATTTATTGAGTTAAAAATTTTATGACACATAACATGATTTGGGATCAATCA
Source organism: Viscum album (assembly GCA_963277665.1). Lineage (NCBI taxonomy): Eukaryota > Viridiplantae > Streptophyta > Magnoliopsida > Santalales > Viscaceae > Viscum > Viscum album. Next base: position 288,090,584 of record OY728134.1, read on the forward strand.
TGAAAAAAAACATGTTCTATAGTGAAGTATATGTCATGCTATGTTTGATGTCACTCAGTACAACTTTATCCGATCAACTATCATCCTCCTATATCGATTTTCAAATGAAAACATATGTGGATCCTCTATAATCTCCCATTGTTGTGTAGTGTACCATAGAAAATTTTCATAACCTGATATTTAAAAAGTAAATTAGGGTTTTTGATATTAATTTATTTTAATCAATTAATAAATTAATACACTTAACATACCTCCCAATGGTTTCCTTATATGAACATCCAAAACTAAGGAAACAAGGGTAGTGCATTTTTTGATAGATTTATTATGGATTCAACACTAGTATCTGATTTCTAATCAATGACTCTTTTGTGGATTTATTTCAAAATTTCTGAAAAATACTATTTATTTTTTTTCAATATATTTAATATTTCATAATATCATTTTATAGATCACAAGGCCTCAGAATTTTGTACACCCTCGAATCCGGGGTATAGAAATATTTCATAATATATTTCCAAGTAATACATGGAAATAATGTGGTCACTATATTTTCCCATCTACAAAATATTTTCTCCTAAAAACTCATAAACTAAAAAAGGTGGTGGTACTTTACTTGAATCTTGTTTTCCCACATCAAAAAAATCTCCTAGACACTCCCATATCTCTACAACACATTAATTAATAGAATGGTCCACCCTCTTAGGATTTTCTCTGGGTGATCATGGGTAACCACCTTATACAATTTGATGGTGGCTCCATCCTCTATTTCCAACTCACCACAGTCAACTACATGTATTAGATCATGCACTTATCCCATTATATGTGACACATGGAAGACATCATATAACCGATGCTACTACAAGGGTACATCTAGGTGGTATGAAACATCAAAAACACTTTTTGATCTCAAATGTCCTGAAGGTCCTCATGTATTGATGGAGTCACTAACCAATCAATTACAGTCCTCCTCACGAGGATACTCTCAAGAAAACATTATCTCCATACTCAATATCTTCAGTACTATTATGTTAATATGCCTATGATTTATATCATCCCACGGTTGTCCTCATATGCACGTTGATCACATGAACCTTATTCATCATCACCTACTCCATCTATAACCCAAAAAGAGATGTATCACCAATATCAATCCAACAAAATGGTGCCTTTCAAAGTCCCCCATACATTTCCTTGAAACCTAAAATACTTATGTCATTTAGATAAATATTATTATAATACAGCTCCATCAGTGGAAAAGGATCCTCCTATCTTTAAATGATGTCTAACAAAATGCCTCTTAGTATTTTCTATAATAACTAGACAGTACAATCGTTCTTCCAATCTGTGTGTGGGTTAAACACCATCCCCAACCTTATCTAGTCCTTGAATTCCTCAAGCAAGACTCTTCACAATCAGGATGTAATCTTTACATCACATTCATAGATAATCCTCCTTGGAAACCCATGGATTTGAACAATATCCTACAAATAAAACGTTTACATGATCTCTATCATGATCTGCTCCATGATATCTATATTGTGTGTCGACCTAGTAATTTGGTAAACAATAACCCTTAATAATTATCATCATCACTCTTTACATTGAATCCATATCACAAATCACATGGGTATTCTATCCAATTTAAACTCTAGGTATTCAAGAGGCTATATAAATCCTATCATACCCTGATGCTCATCTCTACTTACTATCATTTGAGACAATAAGAGACAATGTCCACTACACACTAACTCATTCAATCCCACTAAATATACTATAGAAGGTCTTTATAGATGTTAACAAAAATGTGATGTACATCTAAATGACATTTTTAAAAATCCCACATCAATTCCCAGCACATCATGACTGGAACCATTAACTTTCCTGAGAAGCTTTTGGAGTCCTCTCTTTTATCAGACAATCCATCTTGAGAATCCCATAGAAAAATAGTTTTAGGATGATCCTCAAAGTTTATTTCTCCCAACTGGGCAGCTCGCACACAATAGAGAAGTGGAAGAGTTAAAACCATCAATTGATAATTTTTTTACCCCTCTCATCCACTCAGGTAAGCATTAATAGAATCCAACTACTCAGAGGCCTTCCCCACCAGAAGCATACAAGACCTACTCTTAATGGAATAATCCTCCACTTTACCCTTCATATGAGTGTATAATATCACACATTCCAATTCCTATAGGAACTCCAACAAATATATTATTTTTAATTTAAGATATCACGCCATGTATATTTATCTAAGGCATCGATGGCCACTATAACAACATAGCACTCTCCCAGAAGATAGTACATGTATGTCTTCTAGGGGAATGCTAATGCTTCAAACTCCAAGACATGAGTAGCATAGTTCTTCTCATTGGGTAAACACTAACTCAATCCATACACACTTAATACCTGGAATTGCATGAAAATATACTTGAGTTTATCTCCATAGGCCTCACAAAACACTACATACTCACATAATCCACTATTAGTCTCATCAAATGAATAGTAGTCAACCTCAACCTCAATATATTGATGTATCTTGGACACAGATCATTCTAGATAAATAGATTCCCTTTCTATAAAAGGGTGGTTAAAGGGGATACATCTTTGTAAATTTTAGGTTTAAACCATCTCTTGTACCCCATCATGAAATAAAATCACTACTCCTATATCATGATCATTGGATGATCCCATTTCATCACTGAATAAATCTTTATTATCCCACACCCAAACTATGATTTAAAATGAAATTCCCCTTATTATGAATCTCATAGATCCATAACAGGAACTTCATGACCATACCGTAAATCTAGTGCTCTCAAATTATTTTTAGTACCATCCTCAGATGCTCTACATTATCCTCTTTTGTTATAGAGTAAATGAGAATGTAATCAATTAAGAAAAAAAAATATATTTCTAAGAATGACAGGATGTTCCAGTTCATCAAATCCATAAATATAATGGGGAATTAATCACACAAAAAGGAACCCCTAATAAATCATATTTTTTTAGAAACATCGTAATGACTTCATTCGAATATCATCCTTCTGAACCCTTAACATATGGTAGTGAGATTAAAGATTGATATTCGAGAATCAACTCATTCATCATAATATTTCAAAAATTACATCAATATTTAAATGGGGTGGGTACCTGCTTTTTATAATTAACTTCTATAAGATATGATAATGAACAAAAAGTATGATGCTTTCATATGTCTTTTTCATGATCAAAACTAGATCTTCCCATGTGAACACAATACTGATGATGAAAACCTTACCTAAAAGTTCATCTATCTGCATCCTCAGCACCCATAACTCCATAGGGTCCATTCAATATGCTGATAAATATAATTTTATTTCCCCATGGTAAAATTCATTGAATAATTATTTGTCTTAGTGTGGATGTCTTTCCCAATATTAATCAAGTAATATCTCCATATAATCCTCCAAAATCGAGGGATTCTATATTCTGGAATATCCTACTAAGCATATAGATTAACATGACAAATGATAGGTTTTTGGTTGTAGCCTCCTTGTAGCATGGTCCACTCACTCACCCAATAAATCTCTCTCACCGATAAAGGAGATTCTCCTCCCATATGTCAATATGCATCTAGCTACGCTGCAATAGATAACAATTATTTATCGAAGATGATTTCATATGTTTTCATCATGATAACCATGATTTACCAGGTGAAACTCTCTCTACTAAGAGAAATATTTCACTATCGAAAGACAAGTTATTTTTATGAATCAATCCTTAAAATAACTTGTGATCATATAAGATGAGATAATGTCTCAATAAGAAGCTCATGTTTCCCCACTATGAATAATTTGACCGCGAAATGATTTGAATTGGTGTCTAATAGAACAAATTAATGTTTAACATAAAGAACACTCATAACCCATATCATCTCTTGTGAATCCTGGTCATACTCTTCCATAACATGTAACTACCCACGGTAATGACCAATAGCTACTTAATCTTCATGTGATCCACAAGCTGGTGACAGTGGTAGGAGCTCATAACTTTTTCCACCATCATCTTATCCTCCATCAAAAGAATCTCTTACTCCTCTTCTACCACCGCCTCCCTACTGGCCACCATAGACATGTCTAAAAGATCGATTATTATAGTGTTTCTACTATTATGGTGGTTTGTATACTATTTTCCAATCCATTTCAGCATAATGGTTAAATACATCATGATATTAGTGACCTCAATAATATAATGATTATAATCTCACCTCTTAATACTAATAAGATCCTATGTCATTTCCCCAATCCATATATCCTTAGTCCTGAGCTTGACAATGAGAATTCATATTCTTGTCGGGTCACGATGAAGGATGCCTTCAACCTAGTGTGGATAAAATATCCATATGTTATCCACCATTTTCCCAGACATCATGTAGTCCATATTTTATGATAATCTAAATCAATTGAGTTTTCTATATAACTAAAATATATATCATTATGCATATGGAATCCACAAAAGTTTGAATGACTCTAGAGAGGCCCTTCACGAACTTCCTCACCAGGAAGAATCCCCTGTGTACCATTTCATGGTGGTAAAACTTATGCTTATTCAACCTCATTGCGTGCTCAAAAATTGACATGTCACCATACTATAGATTATGAATATTTTGGATCTAAACTATGTTCAAGAATAATCTTTGACAGTACTCACAAATATCTTATGTTTTTTTGACTATGATAGTGTCATCTAATTTTGGTTATGAAATACCAACCCCCAACATTTAACAACATCTCCATATGCAATACAATCTTCCAGTGACACCACATGATATGTTAGGGTTTTTACTTTATTGAATACTCAAACCACCGAATCAATCCAATTGTTTACATTCTGGGGATATGGTTCATCATGAAACAAGAACAGTATCCAAAGATAAAAGTCATAAAGTAATATAAGCCTGTATGAATTCTCACCCCGAACATCTAGTTTTGTCTACTACTCGATAGGTGGGGATTCTTATTCCCTACCATAAGTAGGAATCAACTTGTGGTATGGAACATGAATTGAGGCCCCATCAATCATTTCATAATCAACATGATCCCAAATCATTCACCTTGATGGTTGTCTTCGTGGATCCATATTGAATGTGGTCAAGAAGCACCATGACCAGATGATAATATATATATAGAAATGAATCAATAAGGACAGTCAAAGAATTCAATCCTTCTAATGGGACAACATCAACACTATCCCAAAAAATTAACTCCCCTGATACCATATTGAAATGACATGATCCATTGGGGACTTACTGTCTAGTGAATAGATGATTCATCATTAACCCAATTCCACCAATAATATGATAGGGGATATGAATAATTTCTGAGATAGAATAGTATAAATGGATATGCCTTTTCCTAATTTACCTGAATTCATGTAGCCAACTTCCTCCAAGAAATAATTTTTTGGAATAATAAATGATAGTAATATATAGAGTAAACTAACCATGTAAAAACCTATAGGGAATATATTAGAGTATGGTAGATTGGAACCAAAGTGTTCAACGAGAGAATAGACAATCGTCCGTAAATGTATTATTAATCTGAAAACAACTAAAATTATTGAATAATGATAGAGCCTTACCCATGATCTCCATGAATGACCTTTGTACATGGTCAATACACCCAATTATCACTATTCTCTAAAAATGTCACTAAAAATGTGTTCTCTATAAGCATAAGATTGGATATGAGTCAAAACCACCAATATTGGGGTGTGTATAAAAATACCTCATAGTATGTCCGAAAAATCAAAATCTTGAAATAGAAATATAAAACAATAGGATGCTCAACCAATGGAAAGATAGAAACAAAACCCAATGGTTTCATATATATATATATATATATACACATATACAGAATCATATAATAGAGAGAAAGGGGATCTGTATATCATATCCCATACAAGGTCGATATGTAAGCATGTAGCTTCATATGCGTATCACTAATTCCAAACCTAAAATGAATCCTCACCAAAATATGTGTGGCAGGGTTCACTCTATGTTATTTCACTATGCAACTGAGGGATCTCTAACTCTTGTGGAGGACCGACACTGCACAAGAACATGAATATGAGGAATTTACTTTCATTAGATACATAATAATAGAGATTTTAAGAGGAATAATGTCACCCTCTCTATATAAAATATGGTTATCCTATACCCCAATGCTTCTAACACTACCAACCACCACATCACTATGATTGTATAGGGAACCCACAATATAGTGTAATTGGGGTGTAAATACCTATACAAATCCTATATAATCCTACCATAATCTATACCATTATATTGAATAAACAAAATAAGCATTATTCACAGAATATCTCATCGTCCACAAAAATGGAAACTATCATGCTCTATATAGGAAATTACCCAGGATGTGTTTAATTTGATCCAAAATCTATGTTTAAAAAAGAGATATGAGAGGTTGATATTGAAGGAGGGAACACATGATGTGAATAATTTTCCACATAATGTTTCATCCAAGATAATTTTCAAGAATTTTCCTCTGTTAGAAATTTATTACAATCCATTTAATTGTACATGACATTTGTGGCTCATATAAGGCATTCCTAAACCTCTCAGGGCCATCCTATTTCTTCTTGGTCATGCCTAAGTACCAGGAAATGTTCCAAATTTTTCCTAGATGTTAGACCATTCCCATATAATCCTTTGAAAAAGGTAATGTCCAACCACATCTAGTCATGGATGTGTTCTAGCTATCACACAACCTTGATTCTTGAATATGTTCACCCAATATGTTTTACCATCCTCATGTCCTGCAATCCACAACATTACTTAAATTCCTAATGTTGTATCCATAGGGATATATTTTTTGTGTTCTTCTAGGTGACATGATGTTTAGTTATAATTTTCAATGAATTGTCTAATTTTTCACATGTTTCCCAAATGTAGATTCGGTTATTTGAATCTTACATGATTTTAACACTAAAATGATGGGTAAATCCATTAACTATAATTTCCTTTTCACTAATGGATAAATATAGATTCAGGTTATCCTCTCATTTTCCCACATCAATATCATCACCTGTTGATGTTTTTGGATACAAGAAACATGATGTATAACCCATAGTTCATTCTGTTATTCATGAAAATCACCCATCTTTTCCTCATTCACCATACAACTGTGAATATAGGGGTTTAACCTCACTTGAAACCACCTCAAAAATATGGAACATTGACCTAGTGGGAAAATGACGAAGTATGATTAGAAATGTTCATGTAAAGTGACAAGTAAAATTGTAGAAACATTTTTGTCAATGGGTTAATAGAAATTGACCATAGACTAGGGATACTTGGGTGAGAACATGGAATAATTTAATAATAAAATGAATTAAAAAAATTTATTCTTTTACATGACTCATAAAAAGAATGTGTGACCATAGAATCAAATGAAAATTATAAATCAATGCTCAATATTTTAATCAGAGTGGTGAAAATCCATGATTTTCTTATCCTAACTCTATATTATATTGATTATTGGAAAATAATGTGTTCCCCAGGGAAGGAGATTATCTACTGCATTCACTATAGCTACATTCAACTATATCAAAAAAAATTTAAACCTCTGATAACGATCCACCAATGTTGAATGATATTGGAAAATCTCAATTATTATATGGTTATGATGATGACCCTTTATAATTTAAATAGAAAGTTATTGGAATGTGATATTTTGTTTTAAGGTATTATGTTCAATAATTAAATAAACAAACAATAAAATTCACACAACATACCAACAATTTTTTTCCCATTTGAACATCTAATTCCAACAACCATGTGGTTGTGCATTAGATAAACCCCATGATCTAGATTAAATTATGATCTCAAATCTCTTACCCAAGGCGATGTTGAGTTATTTCTTCCACTATTAAGGAAAAACTATATACATGAGTACTTAATTTATTTAATTTTTTTATAATATCATTCCAAGGCTCATCAAACCTCAGAATATCATGAAAATATAACTTCTAGGTATTAGAAATATTCCTTAATATATTTCAAATTAATATAATTAAATAATTTATCCAATACAAAATAATAGATGACAATGAATTTAATATATAAAAAAATGATTAACTAAAAAGTGAAAAACTAGATAAATAAATTATTAACCAAAACCATTCAATTTCATCAACTGATTAATGGAGTATTATCCCGAAATCAGGTCGAGAACTATGCTTAATCTCATTTGGATAATGGATGGAATCAATATATATATATATATATATATATATGTGTGTGTGTGTGTGTGTGTGTGTGTGTGAAATGAAAATGATATCCTTGAACCCCCATTTAATATTTCTAAAAAAAATTCAATAATTATGAAGAAATTAATTTTACAAAAATATATGAAATTATTTAGCATGCTTATGAAGTTAGTCACATTCCTCTTCAATATCATCCTTAATGAATCATCTATTTTTTATCTACTTTAACATCAATGATTAGTTTATCCATCTATAGTAACTGAAACATGCTCAATTTCACATTCATGTTTCACAACCAATAACATTTCATTCCAAACTCCATTAAGAAATAATAAATAATCATTGGGTCATTGATTCACAATATTTTTCATTTTGAACATTGGAATCACCATTAATGAATTGGTTAAATATTTTTTGTGAAACATTGTAAATATATAACAAAATACATGGACCAAAGTAAATTTTCTCTATAAGGATAAGATAATTGACTTTTACCATTATTTAAAAATAAATTCATCGCAAATATAGAATAATTTGGTGAAGACTAGTTCCTTGAACATCATTTATGGATAATAATAGCATGATTCTGAGATAATATGATGGATTAGGTTGTTGTAGTGAACCTCATTGAGTATTTGGATTTGAATTTTTAAATGGGGCTTCATTGTTTTGATGAGAAGATGAATATAGTATATAAATTTATGTCTAGGTTCTTTTACATCCACTTCCCTGCAAAATTCATTCCCTTATATAACTGTTCTTATTAACGGGTCTATATTTCATCATTTCCCTAATTTACTATAAAGGAATTATGTGGTTGAGTAGAACCATATCCCAGATTCCTCACGAAATTTTTATCAATGGTGTTAAATAAATGAAAATAATTGTAAATAACATAAGTTTAGTTTTATTTTGATTATTTATTATCCTCAAATATAATTATAGTGAATATTTCTTTACCTTTCAGCAATGATCACATCAAATGAAGGTGAAGAAACCACATATGATTAATAAAAAATTCATGAAAAAAAACTCCAATAATTGGGATGTACCTTTCAATAAGTCACTTCAAATATGAATACCATTTGATAGACTGTGGGTAGTGGCCCAAAATCATTGTCCCCTTCCATCTAAGAAATTTCTCCCCATGTCCAAATAAGGAATCATGTCGAATCTTCCATATTCCCACTATAAAATACTTCATGAATGATTTCATTAAATCCTATAACTCCATAACACACATTTACACATATCAAAAACTTGATTTACCTCAATTAAAAATTAGATGACCCATGGGAAATACATATAATAGGTAGACGAATCCACCATTATCGGAGATCCTAATGAAATAGAAAAGTCCATATTTCCTTATACCTAAGAATATGAATATGTAAACCATAGAAGGGACATGTAGTATTAAAATGTATATATCCACAATTTTATATTGTGGGATCGACATTCCATTATCCACGTGTCTTCCATGACAAATCCATAATCCCTTATAAGATTCCATTCTATTACCCATGGGATATAGGAGGATATACTATTAAAAGATTTTATATGACTTAATATCTTTTCAAAAACCAAATGTGGGATTGATTTTTCACCCATCCTTCCACCCTAAAACAATAGTATACTCAACATGGTCATCCCTTCAATGATAATAAATATAATCAGAATCATCTTGTGCTTGTACTGTTGTTTCACCCTCTACTAGGACAAACATACATCACATTATTATTACATTGAATCTTCATACAAGGAACCAACATGGAACCACATTCCCCTAACTGATCCATAATTATCATTCTAAACCTATTCTTGGATAATAATCCACTCTAAATCAAAACTGGGATGCATTATGCCTCATATACCACCTGTTGTGACATGAAATCCCAAGAATATGAACCCGGTCAAATAAACCTGTGGGTTAACTGTATTACATTGAATGCATTACAAGACAAAAAAAATACTCTTTCCCAACACGGTAAAATATTAAACTATTTAATGACAAAATAGATCAACACATATTCCTTTAGTGTACTTTTCATACCTCACAGACACTCTAGGAAACATCCCAGTGGTGATCCAATCCAGAGATGTGCTCATTAAAATAATAAATAATAGTAGATTTCTTGCAGTATGAAATGAAAATACCATCTAGGGTTAAATCATAAAACCTAAGGATTCTATGGGAATTAACTTTATATGATTATATTTGGGCCACTATAATTCATGTAAACAGATGTGGGATTGGGTTTTCATCCAATAATTTCACCGGCTAATAATTTTCATGTGACATTGTATACTTTGTTATAAATAAAAGTATCACATAATGAAATAAATTTGGAATATATTATATCTTCCAAGAAGTGGTAAATTATAATTTTGTGAAATTCATGAATATAGAAACTACAAGAAATTTTTCCATATAAGTTTTTTTACATCTACAAGAGGTTCAAGTCACTGATTCATTGTTTAGAGGACATTATATAAAATGTTCTTTATTTCATTGTTTTTAATAGTTGTTTTTGTAGTTTAGTGGTGGTTATTATATGTTTTATTTTTGGTTATATAAAAATGGTTGTTGATTAATTTATTATATGTATTTTTAAATAAAAAATTGAAACTAAAATGGAGGAAATTAACATAACTACTTCCTTAAACTATAGTTGTTGTTTTGTTTAGTGGTAGTTATCTAGAACGACCCCAAAATAGATAAAAAAATACATTTAGTGGTGATTATACAAAATCCACACTATGAGTTAAATGAAAATTTCATTTTCGTAAAAAATCATAAAAAATTAAAATGTATATAGAAAAATCAATCACTATAAAAATTAAACCATAAATGTAAAATAAAATTTTCTTACGTACACAATCATGTATATAAATTCAAAAAAAATATAAAAATCATTCATTTAACCCATAATCATAGTAAAAAATATATACATATAAAATATAACAAAAAATACATTCAATGCATAGAAATCATGGAAATACCATGACCTATGCTACATCTATCTACCTCTATAACAATTATAATCATATATTAAACATGACACATTATGTCATCTACTAGAATAAATAAAAGATAGAAATTGGAAATGAACAAAATAAATAACAACTATAGTAGAGTAATTAATAACATTTTCAATATAAAAAAATTATGAACCATGTCCACTACCATATGAAGAATTTAAGAGATCAAAATGGTCATCCTCCTATATAGTCCATGCAATTTCTACAGAACATATGATCTGTATAATTAATGATATGAAAGAAGAATGGGAATATCAACATAATACTTTCATAATATTGTACATAAATATTTTTTTTTATTAATAAAAAATAAATAATATTATAATAAAACAAATAATATATCATTAATAAAACTTTAAAATCATTAAATTACCTATTTGGGATTTGATTCACCACAAGGAACTCATTAGGTACAAATATATAACAATACCATCATGTTTTAAACAGAAAAATGGTGCAATGAAATTTAATAAACCATAAATTTTAAAAGAATCTTTTATCATGGAATCCTATATTTTAAAAAAATCAACCGTGGTTATCCAAAAATTTGATTTTGATATGTTGTCATTTATTATGGGTTTTATCATTATAATAACATTGTAGTGTATTAAATCACAAAAAAAAATAGTTTACATGAATTCCATGAAACTCGTAACTATGAATTTCATGAAGTCAATTTATACATTTCAAAAATCAATATAAATTTATTATGTAATTATTTCAAAGCTATCCAATTCCATTATCTTGTTTTTATCCCTTAAAACATGTTTATAAATACATTGATATCCTTTAAAACTACTCCTAAAGTCATTCAACCCACACCACATGTTGTATTGAATCCTTATTTTATTATTCATAAAAAGATTATGAAATCCATTTTAGATCCTAAAACTAAATTGGGTAACTTAGAGAATACATAATCAAAATGATGATCTATAAGTCTGTTTAAGGGAATAAAAATGTGAAGGAAACAAAACATTTGAGTCCAAGGTATTACATGATATCATAAAAGAGAAGGCTCATGAGTAACCATATGGAATAATAGAATAATGAATGTGGTATAATATAATGGAATAATTGGTAATGAAATATAAATATGTATCATTAAATACCCTTGATTCATGTAAAACTACATAGATAATATCACATGGTGCAAAAAGTCCAATGAAGAATTAGGTTTACTCTATAATACAATACATGACTCCTAATAGAACTAATGCTTTACATACTGCATTAGATATCTATCTGGATTCACATATCACAAAAATTACATGATCTATGTGTTCCACATAAAGAATCATTCATAAGGAAAATGATAAAAATTACACATGAAAAGAAAATGGGTATTATAAGCTTATTTCAAATCACAATCGAAGGAAATTACATAATAAATACATTTGAGAAATGATCATATGACATGTATTATCCCATCAATAGAAGGGATACTAATCTTGATATATATGGGAGATATATATATATATATAATTTAGTTGTATTATTTATCACTAAATATAGGTATTATGTTAGTTAGTGAGTGAAATCCCATAACCCAAAGAAAATTGTCGTTTAGATAGATCCCTTACCTCCTGCTCGATTTCTTATGTTCATTAATTATATTAATGTATAATAAATTATTGTTAATTATTTTATGTCTTACGAATATTTTCCAATTTTAGTACTTTTTTTTATTTTTCACCAGGTTAAATTCAATTAATTACCAATGAATGTCACATTAGACGTTTTTATGATATATGTCTCACTTACCCAAGATCGTATAGGTAAGTTGAATATGGTCATAGATATAACAATTTATTCATATATGTAATTGAAATAATGAAATAATTATACTTTTTATATAAAAATTATTCTTTTCAAACCAACCCTGATTATATTTTTGAAGAATGAACTGCGTTACAATCATGGGGACGGTAGGTCATATTTATTTATAATTAATGTTTCCATTTTGAAAGATCATGGTGACAAAAAGTTAAGTGTAAATTAATCTTTCCAAAATATTTATTTAATCATAAATGTAATATTATTTCATTAAATACCCTTCTTTACATCATCCATATGATGTTGAAATAAAAATAATAAATTGCTTCACGAGGCAGGAGTCACCCGCCCACTCGAATGATGTAATCATTTTTTCAATGGATTGTATATTAAGAATGAAGATATTATATTTATTATACACATTGAGTAATAAATAAATAATTAAATATATAAATATAATTTTTTTCTATATTACAAACCCAGTAAAAAAAAATTGTATAATGAATTACATCTTTTCATGAGGTTGTAGTCTAATGTAAACAAGAGTGACATTATCACATTCCATGGAGAATGGAAAGTAAGATGGTGTATGCGATATTATAAGTCCATAAAAATAATAAATTTAAGAATATCATATATTAACATCAAAAATAATATTATATCCATATATGATAAACTGTTATGGAATTTTTTTTGTTTGTTTGTGAAGCTACAGTCTATCATACATGCGATCAAAATTTGTTCCCATTTTGGGAGGAGGTGATGAATATAAGTTATTTAACTTACATAAAAACATATAGATATATTTAAGAACCTTGTTTTATTTTATCATTTTTATTTTACAAGATTTTAAGGATGTGGATGAGAAAATAAAATAATTTTCTTCCTTAAGGATGTTAACTCTTCTCTAGACAAAGGTAAGAGGTTTTCACAAAAAAAAACACACTAGGTTGGAATTTTTTTCAATAAAAGTACTCTATGCTTAGGGTATAGAATTAAAGAAGCCATTTGGGAAGGTATTTTCCTATGAAATTGGTATCTTATGTTTTGAAATGATATAAGAGTGTGTGACCTCTTATAAGTGGAGGAGATGACAAACCTTTAATATTTTAATTGAATAAACTATAAATTTTTTTTATCATGATATAATACTCTAAAATGGACCTTAATTTACCTTATCATATTTATGAACGAAATATTAAAATAAAATTGGAATTAGAAAAATTATCAGTTCATTTTAACCCTTATCTTTTTAGTTTATCCTCTAGTAATCCAATTTATACCAGAACGGTAGTGATTTTTTTCACTTTTCAATATTCATTGGGGTCAAAATTTAATTTGACATAAGATAAATTAATATAACCAAAAATATGGAATTTATTTTTTTGAAGGCATATAATATGTATGTCAGTATTTAATTTAATATTTAACTCTTAGACATGTCAGAATGATTGTTTTCACGAAATTCATTTCTTAAGGAAAAGATAGTCTCGTATTAACTCCACGAATAGTAAACATAATTAAATGAATTTTATTTCGTATTTATAAATGTATAATCTATACATTTCTATTAAATCATTCCTTATTATGGTTTATTTATATTATTTAAAATTTAGAAACATTGGTAATATTTAAAATGTTTTAAAAATGGATTAAAAGAAAAATAATATACTTATAATAAAATCTATAATAAATATGAATGAACTGATATTATCTAGATATATTTTAAATAAATAATTATTATTTTAATTTAAAATATAATTAAAATATTAAATGGACATAATTTGTTCAAAATAAAAGAATTTTTTTTAATAATTGGTATATTCACTATTGATTGAAAAAAATAATATTTTCCAAAAAATTCAAAAAAAAACATAAGATGATATTAAAATGATTTTCTAAAAAATGGATTTAATTTTTAAAATTAAATTTTAAATGGTTCCAAAATATAGTTATAATATATTCACATATTTTTGAATAAAATATTTTTTATTAAAAAAAATTAAAAAAAATTGAGCCTTTATTCCTAAGTGTTTGAAAAAACAAATATATTTCGTAGTAAATTTGTTAAGGTTTTGAAATAATTTTTATTCTATTAATACCATCCAATTTAATTACATGGTCATAATTCTATTATTTAAATAATCGTTTTTCATTTGGGTTTAGTGTTGTCTATCGCATATACAATTGATCATAATTTTCTCTCATAAAAACATGAATTTTTATAAGATTCATATCCATCCCAATCCATTATTGTCTAGTACATAATCCATTATGGTGTTCTATCCTAAAACCTATTAATAATAGAATGATTAGAAATACGATTCGTTTATTTCAATCACAAAACCTTCATCAAATTGATGTGGGACTAATTTTTCACCCTAAAATCCGCTCATGAAATTAATGAACAAAAAATAGGTCATCCCTTGAATGATAATCCACCTGATCCAAATCATTATTTATAGGCACCTCTGTTTCTCCCTTCAATGAGCCAAGAACTTTCCCTCTTTTGTCAGGATTAATATTGATTTAAGGAACTATAATGAATCTTCTTGATAAAAAATAATCCATCATTATCCATCTTACACTAGTTTGGGGACACCCACATCACAATTTGTATACACCTTGGATTTTATTCCACATTTTAGGGGAAATAATATAATAAACCAACTATTTATTACACACATAAAAATTAATATTTTACAAAAACATGTTCTTATGAAAAAATTCCGGATCAATTGGTCTAGTGTCTTGGGAAATTTTGAAAATTACATAACACCATATAAAATGAAATACAAAATATTTATTTCAAATATCTTTGACCTGACCAAGAAATTCCTTCGTACTTGACACTGCATGGGATAACTTGAGGACATACATAAGAAAGGGTGACCTATAATGCACATTAAGGGCGTAAACATGGAATAACATGAATATTACAATTCATGTTAGTAAATGAGAATATAAATTGAGAATAAGTGAATCATGAACAAAAATTCATGATATATCATGATTATCATTACATTGAAATGTGGAAATGGAATACAACATGAAATTACCATGATCCAAGACTCATTTCACATGGATTGACATGAGTAAACCCTCGTTGCACATAAATTATAATGATTAACCCCACATTTCACATTATTTTACAATGAGTAAACACTCATTGAACATGGTGTATCATAATATTAGAGATTACCCAATGCATTAGAGCACTATCATGGACCACCATTCATAAGAATTTCATTTAATTCATAAGTGTGAAGGATGGATCATATAACTTGAAATCATTCTAAATCGTGATTTATTCCAGAATTAAGGAATATTGAATAAATAAATGTAATTATCATTGAATAATTTTATATTCACATAGGTGAATAATCTTGATAGGAATAGGGGCATGGTATTTACTACATGATGATTTGGGAATGAAAATTGCAGTGCATTTTCTATATCATAACGTCATCATATGGAAATTAAAAAGTTTGGTTGAGGAGAGAGAAAGTGGAATATCATCATTTTTACATGAAATAGATAGTAAGGGGATCATGGATCATACTATACCAATATAGAAAATTGAATTTAGATAAATAATATGGGAGAAATACTTGAATGTAAATAAGAAAAGAGAAATCCCTTACAGAATTTCAGCATGGTAACATATGTACACGTAATGAATTAATGAAGGTGAAAGTGGTATCTAATCATTCAAGATTATGGAGGGATGTATGGGTGAGTTGTGAAATTATACCCCAATACTTGTAAATGAATCTAAATTGGTATTAAAACATAAACAATCATGGATAAAAATGATAATGTAAGGAATCCCTTATGAAAATTCATCTTGGTAACGAGTGTACATTAGGGTTCATAATTAGGATAAATGAGAGTGAAATGGGGTCATATAATTTATACATAATATTTCTAGTATAGAGGACATTTAATAACATATACCAACATTTGAATAAAATAAATTAAAATATATACAATGAAAATAATGCTAGATAAAAGAAGAGGGTGAAATATCCCTTACATGGATCTGTGATCCCAAAGGCTTAGGGGAGGCTTCTTGGTAGTTTAGGGACCCCTTTAAAGGAATATAGGGAGTACGAGGAAGAATTTGGTCGAGAAATAAATATTTTTAGTAAAGATATGTTGGATATTGTGTGGGTTTATATAGGAAATGAGAGAGGAATTCTTTAATATTTGACAAACATAGTTTTTTTAATCTATATAATTAAATATTCAGAACCACAATCATTAAGAAAGATTTTTTTGAATTGGAGTGGAAAAAATTTCTTTATATGTATAATTTATGAACATAATAAAATATTTACCTTACCAATGTCGAGGTCAGTCAAACTTTCATGGAAATTAATATAAAATCATAAAATATATTTTACATTTTGGAGGATTCACTGAGGCTTTATAAAATAAGTATAAAAAATCTAGAATCACATTATTTACTGGGAAAACATATATTGGGCATATAATACCCATTATATTATTTATTACATCATTTTTGGATCATTATGATGTTATAATACACATATTTTGTTATACGGTATTTAATTTTTATCAAAAAAATTATAGTCTCATAAATTTATGAAAAATTAACCATTAGATAATTTTGAATTCATGATTCCAAAAATAATATTTATTTTTATAAATAATTTTCTAAAATATAATTTTTAACTTTTAATACAAAATTGATATTTATTGAAAATTCACAGTTTTTGACAACAATGATTTTCTATCATTAATAAAAATTATATTTGACATAATAGAAAAAATGTGTACTTAATTAATATTCATAAAATTAATTTGATAATAATATTTTTTAAAAATATTAATTATTTAAAAAATTCTATAATTCATTAAAATAAACTCTTTCAAAATAAAATTTTTGTTTTATCGTATAAAATATATAACTCTTACAAAAATAATTACCTATTCATTTATAGATAATGAACTCGTATAATAACCTTTTTTAAGATTTTTTTTTGAAATATTATAAATAAAACCCATAGGTTAATATAATATATATATTTCCCAAAAGTACCATTTTTACCTGAAATGAAAATTTATCAAATTCATCACTTTATATGAAAGACTATTTTCATAATGTAATTGATAGAATAAGACTTTGATTTATAAAAAGGTATTACAAAATAACTAATTATTATCTTATTACATAGCCCCTTATAAAACCAGCACAAGTCCTATGGGTAAGGTCTGCGATGGTGACAGAGTCTTGGGGTGGCTCGGATTATATCACCCAGGTGGTAGTCTCAATTAACATTAACTTATTTCATATGTGATTCCGTTCAACAATAACATATCGAAGTTGAGCTTGGGATTTGTCACAAGAGAAGCCCAGTGACACTACCTCCTTTCTGAGCTCCGAAAATGAGTATCATATGGCCCGAGTCTACTAGATGAGGCCATCCACTCCTTTTTCTATTTTGGAATGATTCATTTTTATAAATCTTTATATTTATATTAGTCATGTGATCACTATCCGTCATCTATATTATCATCTATAATGATACTTAACGGTCAATTAAAACCAATAATAATAAAAATAATAAAATAGAGTGAATCCTTTTCTATAATCCATTAAAATAAAGGGAATTTTATTCATAGAAGATGAGGTTATTACAAATTAATCAAAATCCCAGTCAATCTAGTCCAATAACATATTCCCTTCTGTAGATCCCTCATCAAACCAATGGGTAATAGGAGGAGTTCTCTATACAATATTATATGTCAACCACCACTCCTTGTGAAAACCTATCTAGGATTTAGTTTGAACCCAAAATTATTTTTCAATTATGATGAGAGACATCTGATGAACAATGAATGAAACTTCATCTTTCACTATAATTATATTCTATTTTTTATCTTTAAGATAGAGATTACCACACTAATTTATTAAATCATTCTCCTTCACACTTCTCATATGAAATATAATCTTTTTGAACCATCATGAAAAAAATAGTTCAAAATAACAACTGTGGGATCACCCCTGTAGTACATCCAATCCTAGGAAACCCCTAACAATAAAAAAACCTAAAAAAAATACTAACATGTTGTCACAAGTATAGATATTTAATTATTAATGAATGCAACCAGAAATATAGTCTAAGAAAAAACTAATTATTTTTTTGATATTGGGATGGTGGTTATCTATGTTTGGAAATTTTGTATATCTTAATAGTTTTTTGAGATCTAAAAAAATAAATTGTTTAAATAATTTATTATTTAAAAATTATCCTGAAAGTGGTTTTAAATTTTTAAAAAAATTCATTTATTCTTATTAAAACTTATTTTTGCTAAATCATCACACAATATCATTGTTCCAGGATTTAATCATTTTTATTAGTGTTAAAATTTATGGTGTTTTAGAGGATATTGAATTATAATATATTTTATTAAATTAATTTAAATAATAATTGAATTAATAAGTTTATATTAATTTTTTGGACTTTTATTACAAAAAAATAGCTGTGATTTTAATTACCATTGTGCCAATCATCTGACAACGTGGTGTTCTATTTAACAATGATGTTAGTTTATATGATGTTAGCCCAACCCTAGCCAGTTCCATGTGTATGTTGATAAATTGAAATAGTGACAGAATATATCACATTTTGGGACATTATTTGAGTTACATTGGTAATAAGATAATAAAGCGAAAAAAGGATGATCCCTAGAGGTAGGTTTACCCTAAATATCTCATTCAATTTCATGGGAAATATTGTTAATTATGTTGATTAGTATTTATAAGAATCAATTAGATACCAAATTGATTTCAATTAATTAATTTTATATAATTTCAATATTATTACCAAAATTAAAAGTATCTGAATAAATTAATATCCAACAATGTTTATTTATGATGAAAAGTTTTATGGCAGTATAGATATTTTTCATTGATATCTCTCATCAATAATTTGAAATTAATTTTCCAACAAATGTGTATTATCTTTCTTGTAAATTTTTTATTCATTGATTCATATTCATCATTATGATAATATGGATCACATTTATCCACTATAATGATGGTATGGAGTGAGGAGGGTTAATGGAAGGTTAGGTCGCATAACATGTGAATCTAAAGGGAGGAGCGATAATGATTTTATGATAGTAAAACTAAATATTGTGAATCCATAATGGTGTATACCTACATCCCTAATAAACATGGATTTGACATACTATTATAAAAATCCCTTATTTTAGATAAGTATAATTCTAGTAATAATATAGGTTAATAGTATACCAACGTATTTTATATTATTTAATATATATATATATACAATGCATTTAAAATTTTATTATAATTTATATATTTTATATTTTATTTATAAAATAATAATTATTGATTAGACATTTATTAAATGCTAAATTTTTATTATAAATTAATTCAACACTATAAAATTCTATAATAATGATTTTACAAAAAAAATAATAAAATAATAAGTATGTGGGTCCAGCTGCTTGTATGCAGGTTTATAAGATCCGAGTTGGGGCCTATGGAATATAAATTTAATGATTTTTTATTCAATATCATTTGAAGAAAAAATGTTTTTTTCTTAATTTATTATTTTAATTTTCATAGAAGAAAATAATTCCATTAATCTTAATGATTTATTTTTTACATTCTAAAGTATATTATTCGGGTTTATATTTTGAAACTCTATTTTTTTATCATTGAAAATAAATTTAATAAATAATAACAATATATTATAATTTATTGATTTTTAAGTTCATTGGAAAATAATTTTTTTATTTTAATTTATTATTTAATACATTATGGGTTTTTGAGTAATATACATCCTAAATCTCAACACAAATCTGGTGATTAATTAATAAAATATAATAAGAAATCAAAATAAAGAACAATTCCTTCATTTTTTAACTATCCCAAAAATCAACATGGAGGTTTCCAATAACCTAGAATTAGATATAATTTGGATAGTTTAAAATACAAAATGAATATATACTATGCTAAACACGATAAAAATAATCATCAAGAAACCAAATCATTAGATACAATGAAATATTACAATTATAAGACTAAATATTTAATAAAAGCATCTATATTTTTATAAAAATTAATGTAGCCACCAAAATTTCAAAAAATTATACAATAACATCACAAATCCTGACTACAATTTCTATTCAAGGGAATCTAATCCAACATGACCATGATGGAGATGGATAATTTGGAGGGGATAGTCTGAATAAAAATGAATTGTGGTTGTAATATTCATCATCTACATCCTGGGATACATCATCTGCAGCATCAACCTCCTAAATGTCTGACTCTCTAAGATTATTTTTAGCCCAAAATTCAATGCAGGACTATTTTTGATCAATTTTTATCTTTTTTTTATTTTAATTAAAAAAAATACTCTAATGGTTTAGCAAGATGAATTTAAGAGGGTTGTGGACTTTGAATTAGTATTTAAATCAATGGAAATGGATTAATTTAATTCCATCTACTAGTATCCATTTAGTCAGTCTTGATGGAGTTTATTGACTTCTTAGGTGAAGAGTATGTTAGAATAAACTTAGTATTCTTCCTCCATTGTACAGAAGGGATGAAAATCAATCTTGATCTCAGAATTAGGGCCTGAAATAGGATTATGGAGGGATTATAATTCCTTGACATTGAGATGTTTAGGTGACATCCATAAAGAACAAGAAAAGGTAGAATCACAATATTTCTATCAGTTTGAACATTTTTCTTCTTCATCTACTATTTCCACTCTTAGGGGAATAAAAACACAATGAATAATATCTGTGAT
The DNA here is from genome assembly GCA_963277665.1 of Viscum album. Classification (NCBI taxonomy): domain Eukaryota; kingdom Viridiplantae; phylum Streptophyta; class Magnoliopsida; order Santalales; family Viscaceae; genus Viscum; species Viscum album. The sequence goes on from OY728134.1 coordinate 288,112,486, forward strand.
AGTCATATTTATGAAATCAAAATGGGGTGTGGATGTTGGGGTCTTAAAATTCATTTTATGTAATGGATGCATTATTTTTTTCAGAAAAAAAAAATATATGAGAGGGAACCATCATGGCCTTGGTTGAGAATGTGGGGTAGCTGACATGGGATGTCAGGATACACATGCCTTGACGACATATGTGGGGACACTAAAAACACACTTGTCCCAACATGGATAGTTAAAAATATTCCCTGACATTACAATCAAACTCTACCTAAGTGAGGATCACATCATAATTTGTCTGCATCACTAGACCCCACCATCTCCTGACTGAACCCAACAAAAGGTATAACAATACTACTCATTAATAAATATTTATACATGATTTATTACATAAGATTACACATAATACCACCGTGTATTTTGATAAGTGTAGTTCTTTTTTATGTTTGGTACACTACATAACAAACTTATGAAATGGGATAAAAAAACATTTTTGAAAGCATAATAGACAATATCATAATAATCCTTCAAACATAAACCATTATGAGATATCATGCGGATATACATAAAAAAGGTGAGCTATAAATCTTAGTAATGTAATAAAAAGGTATAACATGAAGAGAATAATAAAATGTAGAAAAAAATTAAAATCAATAGATCATAAAAGGATCATTAATAATAAAGAATCATAATGCATGATAATCATAACATGGGAATTATGGAAACCACATTAAACACGACATCATTATCATAGTCCAATACTAACCAACCAATATATCATGGTAGAAAATGTTCCATATAAGAATAAGGTTCAATATCAATAACACCATAACATATCATGATAAGTAACTTTTAAAAATACATTATATTGCTTTATAATTTTGGGCGTAGCCTTCCCGTTCATTTTCATTATCATTCTTTACTGTTCCACATATATCATTCAACATGAATTCATTCATCACCACATTTTATTCCACAATCATGGGGTGTGGAATAAGTTTATGTAAGTCCCCAATAAAATAAGTATATTTCTATAAACATTATTAAATTTGATAGAAAAGGGTTATGGTATTCACTATACAATTGGTTTGTCATGGAAAATTGTGGTGCATTTTCTGCAACATTATTGCGTCACATAAAAATTAATCAAATGTGTTGATGAGAGAGAAAGTGGTATATAATCATTTATTCATGAAATAATCAGTAATAGGGACATGTAAATACATGTCCCAACATGAGTAATTTTAAATATAAGTCATAACATAATAACGAAACATGACTAGGGAGGAGAAAGGGAAAACCCATTCAAAAGTTTAGCATGGTAACAGTTATACAAAATGATTTTTAGGAGGGATGAATGAGATTTAAAGAGGATTCAGTAATTTATAAATCAACGGTACAAAAAGGTGGTTATGGGAAAACATATCCCAAAATATGAAATATGAAATTTGAATACATAACATAAATGGAGCGCCAGATAAAAGAGGGGAGTGGAATATCCCTTACTTGAATATGGGACTCAGAAGGCTTGGTGTGAGATTCATGAGGAATTTGGGACACCCTTAGTGGAATTTAGTGACTAGGAGGTAGAGTTTTTATATGATAGAAATATATTCTGGGAAGTGAATTGGTATCTTGTGTGTGATTACATAGGAGATGATGAGGATATCTGTATTATTTAGGTTTTGGACCCTACATAATGGTTTCTATAAAATTTGAGTTATTTATAATATATTATAGTGTAATGGTCCGATTTTAATAAAATAATTCCATTTATTATGTAGATGTTAGTCACACTGTTAAAGAAATGTTTTTAAAACCTTAAAATATATTATATGTTTTGGCGGATTGAAAATTTCTTTATAAAATAAATCAAAAAAAATAAAGTTCGCCTTTTTTTAATGGGAAAACATATATTTCTTCAGGTATCTATTTATATTATCTATTTATTCAAATTTGACTCATTATAATTTCCTGACACACAATGTATATTTATATGGAATTTAATTTTTACCCAATAATTTGTCTATTTCAAAAAAATTTGAAAATTTAAGCATTTGATAATTTAAAATTTATGATTCAACAAAAAAATTCATTTTACCAAAATAATTTTCAAAATATGTGAATTTTCACTTTTGAAATAAAAACAAACATTTATTAAAATTTTTATATTTTTTGAAAATAAATGTTTTTTGAGCCCCGATAAAAATTAAATTTTCCTTTATAAAAATTATAGTATCATTTATATTTGTTAAAAATTATTTAATAACAGTATTTTGTGAAAATATTCTTTATTTAAAAAATCCATTAACTCCTAAAATAATATTTATTAATTGAATTTTAATATAATTATAAAAATAAAGATTTTATTTTATTAAATTAAAATAAAAATCGTCTACAAAGTAACATTAATATGATAAAAATAATCTACATACACACATTTCTAGGGTCATGATACATATACATTTAATACACAAGCATATTCCCTATGAGTAAAATTAATGATGGCCATACATTCTTGAGGTGATTCGGTAAACATTTTTAAGGTTGTGATATCAATGAACTTGAACATCCCACATAAATGGTTTCTCTAATGGTTATGTTGTAGGATTTTAGATTGGGCACGATCAAGGTAAAAGTCCAAAAATGATATCACCTTTGTAAGCTCCCATAAATAGGATTCCTATGGTATTATCCTACTTGATTAGGCTATCACATCTCTTGTTAATGTTAATAAGATTTGTTATAAATATATTTTTATACTAATTAAGTGATCACTATTCAACGAATATATAATCAATGGTAATAATTCATAAAATTATTTTAAATCCAATTGGATATAATGAAACAAAATAGGTTAATGTGTTTTTTATGACCATATTACTTAATAATGTACTTAATATAAATGTTCAATTTTATTTATAAATGTTATGGTCATTACATTCGTTCTCACATAAGAAATCTCTCCCTCAAAATTCTCATTTTACACACTATGATAGATGAGGTTAACTGTATTTCATATCCTTCTGTAGTTCCCATGTTTAGAATTATTAATTGTGGTTTGTATACAACTCTTGGCAAGTTTCATTGTTTTCTTTCAAATAACATCTTCTCTAAAATCTATGATCTACGCTGGAAACTCACCATAGGTAAGGTCATTCTCTAAAGGTAACACCTCTGTATTGAGTACATGTGATGCGTCTGGTATATACATCCTTAAAAGGGATACATGGAATACATCTTGGAAATGAGATATGTTCAATTGGATATCTATTCAATATACCAAAATTTCGATGTAATCATAGACCTCAGAAGGGATGACGTATCTTGGACTAAGATTTCATTTCTTCCAAAAGATCGTCTCTTTGTTTCATGGAGATATACAAAGGGAGAAAATTTCTCCAGTATCAAGCTGTATGTCGAATTTGTGACTATCAATATATTTATTCTATTAACTCGATGAATATTTGATGTGTTTCTAAATGGTATTAATATTTCACAACATTTCCTTGATCATTTCAAGAAATAGTAGTTTTCGTTCCCTTACCTCTGACTGAAAATTACTTTTTTATTTTAAAAAACACTTTTGAGGAAAAGTGAGAAACCATAATGTCCTACAACAACAATACGCAGCCAAATCAAAACATTAGAAAAAACTACAGAATCAACTCCTCCCCATCAATTACACCATGATGACAAGCTTTATCCTAGAAAAAAAAAATTGCGAGCAATCCCATGTAGAAATGCACGGTCACAAAACTAATGGAAAATTCACACCATATCATCATCCAGATCCAAAAGGCATGCTCCACTGAGGTATTGATTCTATAATCCCCATATAGAGTAGATCCAAGTAGCGTGCTGAGGAATAAACACTACACATCTCAAAGAAAACCAAATTGAGAGTTGGGATCTACCCAAACACAACTCAAACGTCAATCTGGTCAAACAAACCGGGTAACATCTAATTTAAATAGAGTCATAAAAAAGAATCTTAAGGTTACTAGAATCTGCTTCCCTAAAAAACTTCTAGGATACTTCTGAAAGAGGAGAGTTGGAATCCGCCATCATCATCCTATAAACCCCATAAGCGAGTGGGTCCCATGATTGTAAGTACACTTCCATGCTTATATTTCCATTATTTAATCTCCATACCATAATGAGATCATTTTTATTAATCCATGTGTATTTCTTTGTGTTGATAGACACTCTGAGGGTCCTCCCCATCATCTTTGATGACTCCTTTTTAGTTGCATTGAGAACCAAAACCAGTTCAGTAACATCCTCATCCAAGCTCAATAGAATGTCCAAATAATGTTCGTCATGGTTCCCTACCCTCAGGTGTCTCAATGTCATAACGGTTTTCATCTCATTTTACATTTTTTAAGATCAAGTCACAAGGTGTGGGAGTAATTAGGTGTAATCATTTCTCTTCTTCTTCCTCCCTAAAGCTTCATCTTCTACTGGGACTTGAAGCTTTGTCTACCAAATTTATGAGTTTTCTCCCAATGAATTCCATCCGGAAGACCCCACTTCCAGCTTTCCCACCTAAAATAGTGGGATCCAAGCAAAACTCTACCATTGATAGGCCTTCAACCCCATTTTGTAGATGGATAGAAGTCTAGATCAAAAAAACCAAACCACCTGCAATAATAACCCTACCTCCACCAGGAACAACCACATCTGTATTAGATCCATGCGTCCCCTTTCTCACATCGACAATTCCTTCTACAGATTCCTCAGAAAAAGTGTTGTACATATCCACCATCTCACCAGCCATTTTCTATTCCAAGACCATATTACTCATGTTTCTCTGAATTTCACCTCATTCATGCCCATGCTGAGCCCTTACCCCACCCTTCAGCAGATTGGAGGGATTTACGAGATCCTACCTCAGTTGATTGAACACCTTAGATAACATCGGATTGGGCTGAAGTGGCACTGATTTCATCCCCACACCAAAACCCATATCATCCTCAACAATGCAGATCATACCTCGTTTCTGAGATGTTTCTCCATGATGGGTGGCAATAACAGAGGTTCCCAGCCTCTATATTCTCCACTTGTTTCAATCTGTCTCATAGCATCCTCATCCCCTATCTTAGTATCATTTCCGTGACAATTTTCCACCATCCCTAGCGGACCTAGGACTCCCTGATAACCAACATCTGACTGGTTTTTTGTTTCCCTTCCAACCATCGATGTAGGCCCCTAACAATAGACCATTGAAGAATTCCGCCTCCCTTTACAAGAACAACAAAATTCCTCCCTTTTCTCATAAAAAACACACTATTATCACATGTATTCCTCTCCAATTGTGATCGAAACAAAATCTAAGGGGACTTTAGATACATCTACCTCGAAACAGACACGCAGATTCACAGGATGAAAAACCAAATTTGAGTGGATATCTGAATATAGATACATTCTAATAATGTTGCCGATAATTTTTATAAAATATGGGTTTGGTAATGGTAATGGTAGATTTGGGAGACTAACCCAAATTTTAGCATAAGGCGATTCATGTTTCCTGTGGAACTCGGATGACCATCGGAATAGATAAAATTTAAGACCATTGCAGCATCGGGGGCCCATGACTAGGAGTGGAGGAGTTATTAACCTAATAAAAATTTGATCATAATATGGTGATTATCTAGAACTACCATTATTGACATATCTTAGAGATATCAGGAGTCGAAGATGAACTAGTCGAAGGAGTAAACTGAAGGCCTTCGCTGCATAAACTACACCACCATGGTGATATTCAGAAGCCTAGATGTTTTCATACACTATACTGTTGAGATCTGGTTGTTCGGGAGGCCATTGATGAGCTCCTTTGATGTCCATAAATCATGCTACAACATTTCTTCTAGTATAGGAATAGTCTGTTCAGATTTGTTATCTATTTGAGGATTATAGTCCGTACAAATGTACATATTAGTGTATATGGATGTTTTGATACTTTTCGAGAATGTAGATGTGAATCTAATAACTCAATCATAAAAAAAGATAATAGCACTCTAGGCATCCTTAACACTTATATGATGAATATCTATTCATGTTGATCTAGTGACAATCCTCTCTAAATGCAATAAAGTGAGCTTCCATTGTAACATAGTAAAAAACAACCAATATATAATTTTTCCCCTTCATGTGTTCATAAGTCTAGTGAAAAATACCATACTAAAGTTCTTCAATATACATGTTGGTATGGGTAAATGATGCATAATCTCTATATACTTCTACATTTATGCCGTAAATTTTTGGCATATGAGGCAATATGTTGTATATTCCACAATCTCTTCCATATTATTGTCCACAAATTATTGTTCACAAATATAATGATACATATTTCTGATTAATAGGTGAATGGAGAATGTTGAACTATGTGTATCATCAAATATTTCCTTTATTAAATAAATATTTTATGGAACACATAGGGTTGACCCAAATCTCACAATTCATTCTTCATCAATTTTATATAATCAAAATTACCCTTTCTCTAGGTGTCATTCTTCTTCTAAATATTCACATACTTTTTGGGCATCATTTATTTAATCAATGGGGTATTTTTGAGAAATCATTTGATAAAGGATTGATAATGTTCCTTCATTAATGATTCCCATGTCCATCTTTGAAGGTCTACGAATAATAGATCCTTCTCAAATCTCTTCATAGAAAAAGATGAATGATATTCTCTACATAGAGAATCCATGACCACTTATATGATACTAGGATGGTAATGGATTGAGAATTAATAATGGAGGATCATATCTCACCATATTCACTAGTTCATATTAAGATATATCTATGTGAATATATTTGCGAGGCTGTGGTGGTCAGTATATATCTCATTCTTCTACACATAGAGATAATGATGTGTGTTTTCAAACTTAATGATCATAGAATCCAACTCTAGATCATGTGTTGGATGGTTTTTATCATTAATTTCCATCTACCATGAGATTTATTATAAGGCCCCAGACTTAAACATTACTTAATCTTGAGTTACTTCAAGAATACACTTTGAGGATCTTTTCATGTTTTTATTTTTAGAGAATTAGATCATAAAACATGCATTACATTCCACATTTAAACAAAGTGGTTACATAAAAGATAGTATTCATCTTTCCCATCAACATAAACCTATTTAAAATAAAACATGGATTATTTTTTAAAACATCATTGACACTATCATCATATCATGTACCTTTCCCTTGACCTGTGAAAATCATTTCAAAAATATGGGATGAGCATAAAAAGCTCAGTAAGGGATATAAATATATGTAAAGGAAACATGAGTACATATATACATAAGAATTAAATCATACTTTACCCATAAAACATAATAACTTTAACATACCTCATCCAATCATGAATAAATCATATAAATCATAAGACATAAAGGTAACTTGAGGCATTCATAACATTCTTACGTAGGGGGTAAACCTCATGGTTATGTTTGAAATACCCATCAAAGTATATTCCCTAAATATCTTCGGAGAAACCTCAACATTTAACCCCTTCGTGTTACCCAATGAATTGGAGAGCTATATCGGGCTCACTCGCCCTTAGTTTATCATGGAACCACCCGTCTTCCTAACAATTCCCAAGAACCATAACATAATCGTATCATATAAAACATGCATAAAGGAAACATAACATTTCCACATTTCAATCAAAAGATATCAATACAACACATTGATATAATAGAAACATTATTAAAACCATTTTCAATACCAAAATAAAATAAAAGTAAAACATGTTATCTATTTTTCATTTAAAAAAAGGTATGGCTTATAGAGGAAGCCGAAACTCAAATAATGGTCATGGCGATGGAGAAGTCGTTGTCGCCGCATACGTACGAAAAAAACATTCCCTTTTGACATTTAGTAAAACGCTTCATATAAACATATATTCCTCTTGGATAAACATAAAAGTCAAAGGGGATTATACACCATATAAAAGAAGGTTGTATATAAAACAAAATATGCCTCAATGAAAGGAGATTGAGACGAAGTCCCATACCTCAGGTCCGACTTGACTTGATCATTCTTTAACCTCCTGAATAATAAACTTGAGTTAATTTCTACTTTCTTAAGAACCCTTTTCAAGTTCATTAATCCTTTTATATCACTTATTACCACTTCATGAACACTATGTAATTATTTAAGTTAATAACGGTCATTTTATCGATCATTGGTACTTGAGTCAAAAAAAAACTCTTTATATTTACAAGTTGTTCATTTATCCATTATATCCAGAGTTATACTCATGATTTAGATATCATATATATCATATATATACATTATATACATGCATTTCTAATATTACATAACGTTTAGAGGTAAGAAATGAAATGCACCATTCATGGAGATGGTAAGCCGTACGTATGCCCGAACGCTAATTTCATTTCTATTTTGTATTTTATGGAATGGAATCACAATGTTATAATGGTATATTATAATTACATTATAATATCATATATAATATCATTGTTTACATACTTTATACATCCCACATATGGCATTAAGGAATCAAATCACTTTGAAGGTGCAGTAGTCCGTACTTTCTAAAATGAGGATATCGCGTTTACCCATAATGGAAAACATAAAGGTATGCCATAAATGAAAAATACAGAAACTTAAGTAAAAAATAAACATATTATATATCATATATAAATATAGTGTCATCTAAATGTCCACCTTTTAGGTGTTAAAATAATATTGAAGAATCATCGTTTCGTGAGGCAGAAATTATCCATCCACGGAAACTGTATGTTCTTTAACCATTAGATGTAGGTGTGTGTATGTGTAGCTAAAATACTTCTTATAACAACATCTTATTATATGGAAGATACTGGTGTTGTTACAAAAGAAATTAATAAAAAGAGTTTAGAGGGTTGGAGAAGCAAAATAAAACATAAGAACAAAAGGGAAAACAGTACCTTTAAAACGGGTAACTGTTTTTGATTTGAGCTCAAAGGATTCCTTGGGGAGACTTCTGCCCAAAGTGAGGCTTCATGAGTTAGAGAGGGATATGGAGAGACATAATGGGTAGGGTTTGGCCGAGACAAAGGCTTTGGATGTGTGGGTAAGGTGGTAGAGGTGGGTGCCTTTTATAAGAGGAGAGGAGGGACACTCTTGGAATGTTAAGAAAGGATACTTTTCTATAAAATGATTTTCGGATAAAAAAAGTCCCACAGTTATAAATTTCTAGGATAAGGTGATAAGGGTTAGAAATCCACTCATCCCAAATGTTTTTTTACAATTTTATGTCTTATAGTTTACAATATTTTTTCATTTTATTTAAATTGTTAAATAATGAGGTACTCGCTGCATTATTATAGTGTCCTAAATAATTTAATTTATTTAGTGTCTAAAAATTAAAAAAAATTCATGATTTAGGGAATCTTTTTAGATTTCTAATGAATATTTATTGTAAAAAATATGACTTGTATAACCCCATTTAAAAATTGTTTTAGTAAAAAAACTCATGTTTGTGTCATTTTTTACTTTTACTTTAAATAAAAGGCATTAATGTCTTTATCTTACCCAAGTGGCTCCATGGGGTCCCATAAATCGACCCATGGGTTGTCTCAGTCGTCCATGACACATCCAATAAGGGTAGGACATGTGTCTATGTATTTTCATTTTATTATAATATCATTTTTTCCTTAAATTGCACTGATTACCTCTAATCGCGATTAAAAACTTAAAAGTTACTATTCACCAAAATATTGTTTTATTCCCATTTAACCACATTTTACTTCTTAATTACAACCATGTATGTCGGATTTTGGAAATTAAAAACACAGAGGTGGTAAAATTTAATTTAAACGAAAAATCAGTTTTTTAAGTACCACTTAGTGGTTTCACTATTCATCAAAAATTGATGTTTTTCGGAACAATACCAAAATTTCACCCTAGGATTTATTTGATATTCCGAATTCAAAAATGATGTATATTTTAAAAAATTGAAAACATATAAGTTGCATAATTTAATTTAATAATTTATTCCCGCTGTCATGACAAATAGCGTGTTTTTATGAAACAATAAGTATCAAAAGATTGGCACTAGTTTAAGTCCAATTTCAAAGTGAAATTAATTCCAATGACCACTATTGGATTAAATGGTAAAAATATATTCTAATTCAACTCTAAAACTAAAGAAAAAGATAATATAATCATATAAAAAAATTAGATAAAAAGAGGTTTTGAATTAAAATACAACATTTTTCACTATTCATTATAAATAAGAACATTATCAGAAAAATACCAGAAATTTATCCAAAGTAAATTTCAATGTCCCAATCATAAAGAATAAGTTTATTTTGAAAAATATAGCTTACTAAATTGTCAAAAGATAGATTTAAAAATGGTTTTCCATCAAAAGGTAGTAAAACAATATTTTAAAAAATATTAGTGTATTTCATGCTTAAGATTGGATTTATTCTCATTTTAAGCCACAAAAGTACTATCTAATTCATTAATAGACATAGATAAAAATTGTCTATTATTCATTACTTACTTGGGATGTTACATCCTTCCCCCCTTTAGAAAATTGCATCCCCACAATTTATTTACTTATCGAATAAGTGGGGGTATTTAGCCCTCATTGCATTTTCAGATTCCCATGATGCCTCTTCAATCATGTGGTTTTTACACAAAACATTTACCTGATGAATCACCTTATTCCGTAACACATGCTCCCTATAGTCAAGAATATGTACCAGTTGTTCCTCATAAGGTAGGTTCTCTTCCACCTGAACTACCTCTGGACTCAAAACATGAGATGGATCTGGCATATACTTTCTCAACATCGAAACATGAAAAACATTGTGTACCTAAGATAAACTCAGAGGTAAAGCCACTCAGTAAGAAACTGATCCAACTCTCCCCAGAATTTCATATGGTCCAATGAACCTTGTACTCAACTTTCCTTTCTTACAAAATCCCATCACACTTTTCCATGGTGAGAATTTGAAAAAAACATGATCACCTACCTCAAAAGAGAGATACTTCCTGTTGTTGTCTGCATAACTCTTCTACCTGCTCTGAGATGTCCTCATGTGTTTATGTATCAGCTGAACTTTTTTTTTCCAACTCTTCTACCAATTCTAGTCCCATCTACTTCCTTTCACCCACTTCATCCCTGAAAGCTAGAGTTCGACACTACTTCCCATATATCGCCTCAAATGGTTCCATCTGTATACTTGAATGAAAACTGTTATTATATGAAAACTCAACCAAAGAAAGATGTTGGTCCCAACATCCCTGATAATCCATAAGAAATCTCGTAGCATATCCTACAAGGTCTGAATTTTTCTTTCTGACTGCCCATCTTATTGTGGATGAAAAGTTTTACGAAAATTTAATTCAGTACCCAACGACTTTTGAAGGCCTTTCCAAAAGTTATAAGTAAACCTGTGAACACGATCAGACACAATGGAGAGGGGAACTCCATGTAACCTAACTATCTCTTTAAGATACAATCGAGAAAGTTGATCTAGAGAGAAAGTATCTCGAATTGGAATGAAATGAGAAGATTTAGTCAAGCGATCAACAATAACCCAGATTGCATTATTTCCTCGAGATGTCTTCGGTAATTCTACAAGAAAGTCCATGGATATGTTTTCCCATTTCCACTCTGCCACTGGTAAAGGCTGAAGCATCCCTTTCGGTAACTGCCACTCTACTTTAACCTGCTGATAAGTAAAACACTTCATAGTAAAATCAGCAATATCTCTTTTCATTCCATCCCAACAGTAATACTCCTGCAGATCTCTATACATCTTAGTACTGCCAGGATGAACTGAAAACGGAGAACTATGAGCTTTACATAACAACTATCTCTTCAACTGTGAATCACAAGGCTCACACAATCTCTTCCCAAATATCAATATACAATCATTATCAATGATGAATTTAGGCAACTTACCCTTCTAAACCAACTCTACCATTTTTAGCAACTCAATTTCTTTCTTCTTTTCTTCCTTGATTCTGTCTGATAGAGAAGAATTCACTAATACCTGAAACAAAACAGAAGAACATCCTGCACCAAAAACTTCTATGCAAACTTTCATCAAATCCTTAACCAAAGGATCATGTTCCAAACACAACATTTCTAATAAACCATTACTTTTTTGACTCAACGCGTCAACCAATTTATTTACTTTTCCTGGATGGTAATGAATTGTAAAATCATAATCCTTGATTAATTATAGCCATCTCCTCTGTCTTATGTTCAATTTTTTCTGAGTGAATATATACTTTAAACTTTTTTGATCAGTATATATTTCACACTTTACTCCATACAAATTATTCCTCCAAATTTTTAAAATGAAAACAATAGCAGTAAATTCCAAATCAAGTGTAGGGTAATTTACCTAATGATTTTTCAAATGACATGAAGCATAAGCAATTACCTGATCATTCTGCATTAGGACGCAACCAAGTCCTTTCAATGAAGCATCACTGTAGATAACAAACTCCCCATTCTAGGAAGGTAGTTCCAAAACTGGAGCCTTCACCAATCGTCTTTTCAATTCCTAAAAACAGTCATCACATTCTTTTGTCCAGATAATCGTAACACCTTTATGAGTTATCTTAGTCATTAGACTAGATAACCATGAAAAATTTCTAACAAACATTCGGTAATAGACTGCCAAACAAAGGAAGCTATGGATCTAGGTTACATTTGTGGGTCTTGTCCATTCTTCAACAACTTTTGTTTTTGCAGGATCCATAGTTATTCAATCTTTAGAAACAATATGACCAAGGAATGTAATTTGTTGCAACCAAAACTCACACTTTCTGAATTTCCCTTACAATTAATTTTCATTCAAGGTTTGAAAAATAACCCTTAAATGTCTTTCATGCTGCTCTTTAATTTTAGAAAACACCAAAATATCATCAATAAATACAACCAAAATTTTTCACCTGAGTCAACTGAGACATCACTACAACAAACTTTTTAGTTCTGATTCTGACCATATCAGGATACTGATTTCAAAGGTTATTTCCCTCGGTATGCCTTTCCAGAAAAACTGCTATGTTTCCTCAATGGAAAACCATTCTTATCACAGAAATACCTTAAGTGAATCAACATGGTAATCTTTAAATGCTATATCATTTCAATTTGACAATAAAATAATTATTTTTTGGATAATCATTTAATAAAATTCTAACTCCTAAAGTTAACTAAACCGACCTATGATACCAACTATAAGGCCCCAGCATTAAACATTACATCATCTTGAGTTACATCAAGAATACACATTTTAGATCTTTTCATGTTTAGAGTTTTAGAGAATTAGATCATAAAACATGCATTACATTCCACATTTAAACAAAGTGGTTACATAAAATATAGTATTCATTTTTCCCATCAACGGAAACCTATTTAAAATAAAACATTGATTCGTTCTTGAAACATCATTGACACTATCATCACATCATGTACCTTTCCCTTGATCTGTGAAAAACATTTCAAAAACATGGGATGAGCATAAAAAGCATAGTAAGGGATATAAAAATATTGAAAGGAAACATGAGTACATATATACATAAGAATGAAATCATACTTTACCAATAAAACATAAGCACTTTAACATACCTCATCAAATCATGAATAAATCATAGAAATCATAAGAAATAAAGGTAACTTGAGGCATTCATAACATTCTTACATAGGGAGTAACACTCATGGTTACATTTGGAATACCAATCGCAGTATATTCTCTAAATCTCTTCGGAGAAACCTCAACGTTTAACCCCTTCACGTTACCCAATGCATTGGAGAGCTATATCGGGCTCACCTGGCCTTAGTTTTTCATGGAACCACCCGTCTTCATAACAATGCCCAAGAACCATAACATAATTGTATCACATAAAACATGCATCAAGGAAACATAACATTTCCAAATTTCAATCACAAGTTATCAATACAACACATTGATATAATAGAAACATTATGAAAGCCATTTCCAATACCAAAATAAAATTAAAGTAAAACATGGTATCTATTTTTTCATTTAAAGAAAGGTATGGCTTGTAGAGGAAGCTGAAACTCAATTAATGGTCACGGCGGCGGAGAAGTCATTGTCGCCGCATACGTATGACAAAAACATTCCCTTTTGTCGTTTAGCAAAACACATCGTATAAAAAATATTTATCTTGGATAAACATAAAGTCCAAGGGGTTTATACACCGTATAAAATAATGTTGTGTATAAAACAAAATATGCCTCAATGAAATGAGATTGAGACGAAGTCCCATACTTCGGGTCCGACTTGACTCGATCGTTTTTTAACTTCCTGAATAATAAACTTGAGTTAATTTCTACATTCTTATGAACCTTTTTCAAGTTCATTATTTCTTTTATATCACTTATTACCATGTCATGAACACTGTTTAATTATTTATGTTAATAACGGTCATTTTATTGATCATTGTTACTTGAGTCAAAAATAAACTCATTATAATTACAAGTTTTTCATGTATCCATTATATCCAGAGTTATACTCATGATCTAGATATCATATATATCATATATATCCAGTATATACATGCATTTACAATATTACATAATGTGTAGAGGTAAGAAATGAAATGCACCGTTCATGGAGACGGTAAGCCGTACGTACGCATGAACGCTACTTTCATTTCTATTTCATATTATATGGAATGGAATCATAATGATATAAAGGTATATTATAATTCCATTATAATATCATATATAATATCATTAATTACATCCTTTATACATCCCACATATGTCATTAACGAAGCAAATCACTTTGAGGGGGTGGTAGTCCGCACTTCCTAAAACAAAGTTATCGTGTTTACGCATAATGGAAAACTTAAAGGTATGCCATAAATGAAAAATACAGAAGCTTAAGTAAAAAATAAAAATGTTATATATCATATATAAATAAATTTTCATCTTAATGGCCTCCATTGAAGGTGTTAAAAGAATATTGAACAATCATCGTTTCATGAGGAAAAAATACCCCATCCACGGAAACAGTATGTTCTTTAACAATTAGATGTAGGTGTGTGTAAGTGTAGCTCGAATCCTTCTTATAAAAACATCCTAGTATATGTAAGATACTATTTTTTTTACAAAATAAATGAATAAAAATAGTTTAGAGGGTTGGAGAAGCAAAATAAAACATAAGAACACAAGATAAAACACTACCTTTAAAACGGGTAACTCTTTTTGATTTGAGCTCAAAGGATTCCTTGGGAAGACTAATGCCCAAAGTGAGGCTTCAAGAGTTATAGAGGGATGTGGAGAGACCAAATGGGCAGAGGTTGGCCGAGTGAACGGCTTTGGATGTGTGGGTAAGGTGGTAGAGGTGGGGGCCTTTTATAAGAGGAGAGGAGGGGCACTTGTGGAATGTTAAGAAAAGATACTTTTCTATAAAATGATTTTCGTATAAAAAAGGTCCCACAATTATAAATTTCGATGATAATGTGATAAGGGTTCTAAATCCACCCATCCAATAGGTTTTTGACAAGTGTAGGTCTTAAATTTTACATTATCGTTTCATTTTATTTAAATCGTTAAATAATGAGGTAATCGATGCATCACCATGATGTCATAAATAATTTAATTTATTTAGTGTCTAAAAATTATAAAAAAATATCATGATGTAGGAAATACTTTTATATTTCTAATTAATATATATAGTAAAAATATGACTTCTATAACCCCATTTAATTTTTTTTAGTAAAATAACTCATGTTTGTGTCATTTTTACTTTTACTTTAAATAAAAGGAATTAATGTCTTTATCTTACCCAAGTGGCTCCATGGGGTCCCAATAATAGACCCATGGGTTGTCTTGGTCGTCCATGACACATCCAATAAGGGTAGGACATGTGTCTAGGTATTTTCATTTTATTATAATATCCTTTTTCCTTAAAATGCACTAATTACCTCTAATCGAGATTAAAAACTTAAAAGTTACTATTCACCAAAAAATTATTTTAATCTCATTAAACCACATTTTACTTCTTAATTACAACCATGTATGTCGGATTTTTGAAATTCAAAACACAGAGGTGGTAAATTATCATTTAAACGAAAAATCAGTTTTTTAAGTACCACTTAGTGGTTTCACTATTCATCAAAAATTGATGTTTTTCAGAA
Source organism: Viscum album (assembly GCA_963277665.1). Lineage (NCBI taxonomy): Eukaryota > Viridiplantae > Streptophyta > Magnoliopsida > Santalales > Viscaceae > Viscum > Viscum album. Next base: position 288,128,628 of record OY728134.1, read on the forward strand.
AAATACCAAAAATTCTCCCTAAGCTTTATTTGACATTACGAATTCCAAAATGGTGTATATTTTACAAAATTAAAAAACATATAAGTTGAATTAATTACTTTAATAATTAATTCTCGTTGTCATGACAAATAGCGTGTTTTTATGAAACAATAAGTACTAAAAGATTAACACTAGTTTAAGCCCAATTTCAAAGTGAAATTAATTCCAACGACCACTATTTAATTAAATGTTAAAAAATATATTATAATTAAACTATAAAACCAAATAAAAATATAACATAATCATATAAAAAAATTATATTAATAAGAGGTTTTGAATTAAAATACAACATTTTTCGATATTTATTAAAAAAAGAACATTATCAGAAAAATACCATAAATTTATCCAAAGTAAATTTAAATGTACCAATCATAGTGAATAAGTTTATTTTGACTATTTTATCTTATAAAATTTTCAAAATATAGATTTAAAAATGGTTTTCCATCAAAAGGAAGTAAAACAATCTTTTAAAAAATATTAGTGTATTCCATGCTTCAGATTGGATTTATTCTCATTTTAAACCTCTAAAACACTATCTAATTCATTAATAGACATAGATAAAGAAATTTATATTATTCATTACTTACATGGGATGTTACATTTATCTTATCACTTTATCAATATTCATTAACACCCAGCCTAAGTGATTCATCGAAGCATTACTGAATATTATGAAATGTTCTCCACTTGTAGGTAGTGGTATCGTAGGTATAATGATATGACTCCTTTTCAGTTCCATGAATATCTATTTGATTTCATTATTCTATTAAAATATGTCTCCCTTTTTTATTATCTTTGTTATTAGGTTTGACACACATTTTAAATTTCTCACAATTCGATGATAATACCTATAAAATCTAGACAAATTACTTATATCTGTCTAAGATGTTGTCCTCAGTAATCTCCCAATTTATTTTTTATTTAAAGGGGTTATAAATATCCCGTTTTTAGTGATGAAATGTCACATGAATGATAATTCCATAATCCATAACTATAATTTGTTTTACTCTACAAAACAAATCTCCCTTCAAATTGTTTTCAGCACAGTTCTTAGATTCTCGTCCTTCTCCTCCTTAATTCTGTAGAATATTAGAATGTTATCTATAAATATAACCACATATTTTTCAATGTAAACTCTAAAGAATATATCCATCAAATAAATTAATATTTTTGGATCAATATTGAGTAAGAAATTCATAACTATGAAATCATATTGCATGTAACTTATACAAAAATTGGTCATGGGGACATCATCCTTCATTACCCTTACATAATAATCTCCTAGATAATGATCCTCCTTTGGGGGTATTATCCTCTATGTAGCTGATCAAAATAATAATCAATCAATTTTAGTGTATAATTTTTCTTTATCATGAAATTATTTATCTCATGATAATCAGTACAAAGGTGAATTGACCCTTCCTTCTTATTGATAAAAAAAGACTGGTGCACCTAATGGTAAAGCACATGGGAATATGATTTATTTTTCCAGATCCACTAATATCTTTTTTTTCAGCCTAAAATTCCACCACATACATTCAATATTGAGTCTTGTAATTTGGTGAAATTATATTAATACTATCAATTGAAAAGTCAACCTCCTAGATGGGAGAAAGATAAAGAATTTCCTCTGGAAACACATCCGCATATTCCATCCCAATATGTATGTCTTTAAGGATGAACCTTTATTTAAAATCAATCACTTGAGATAGATCGGATTGTTCATTAGGGAATAATATATATTCATTAGGTGAAAAATATCAATCATCAATTTCCTTTTATATGAATCAAATTGAAGGATGATTTGAAATATAGAGACTAATTTTATTTTTGAAGTAGTTTTGTTGGCTCTATACAGCGAATGAAAATAGATGCCAATAATTTCATAAAATTACATAAAATGATGTTTGAAATTTTTTTCATAGAGGTTAATCCAACAAATTCCAAAAATTAAAGAGTTATATACTTGATAAAAAATAATTTCCCTGATTTCCATTTTCACTGAAATCTCTACATTCATGAATTGGGTTCTATTTGAATATTTTTACCAAATTGTAGTGATATGAATGAATGCGTAGAACTATATATGAGAACCCTAGAATTAACATTTTGATTCAGGGTCTTCATTATACAATATTGGAATAGGAATGGGTGTGATTAAATAATTAATCAAATTATAGGGAATCCTTTTAAATTAATTGAATAAATTAGAAACTACGCATATTTCATTATCTTATGAATTTATAGGCTTGAATTTGTATTATAAATTGCCTATTTCCAAACATATACCACTGTGGGGGGTTTTCACAATACAATTATTTGTAAAGAGATTGATAATATACCAAAAACTATCCCCTAGGAGTGTCCACCCAGGTCTCAGAAATTCATATAGTTGTGCACCATATGATCAGGACATAAGCGTATTTATTAGAAATGAAAAACATAAATCTCTTTTAACCCCGTAAAGGGAGACCCATTAATTACCTAAAGTCCAGAGGAAAATATCCTTAGGTTCAAGTGAAAAATGTCAAATGATACATAGTTCATAACATGTAAACCTATAAAAAGAAAGTCTAACAGCCATGTAGACCAAAAAAACCATATTTCCCCATCACCAAAAAAACCCTATCTTCCTCCATGGTCTCTGGAACCACTATGGTTCAAGCTGTTATTTTTTCCTTAGAGCATCACCATATCCAGAATACCTATCCCATGATCAAAAAAATATCTACAGAAACTAGCAATGCTGTAAACCGAAACCAAGTCCATGGTCATGGCCATCGCCACCACTTGTTCCACTACTAGAGAACTCCAACGATACCACCCATATATCCACAGAAAATTTTGTCTATACCTAGATTTGGAAATCATGTCACCACTATCAATGTCATTTTTTAGAGTCCACCAAAAAATGTCCACAGCCAAAACAGAGAAGTGCAACAAAAAAGCTTCACAGCCTGTCAAAGAGAAAATCTACATCTTGACTACTGAAACCATTCACTGTACATGATGGCCAAGACCACACCAGAATCCCATTCCATGTCAACACCGCATTGTGATAATCCACTACAATCAAAAATTCCAACATGAAGACGCCACCAAGGAGTTGTGGACAATGCTGAGATATAGGAGGGAGGATGAATAGATGTAGGGGAAAAATATCTGAATCTAGAGCAGATGATGGTAGTGGAGAGGGAAACATAACATCATTGCACCCCATATGGGCCCATCCATTCCCATATTTTTGCACTAGGTTAGCATGTGTCATGCATGGAACACCTTTCCAGAGATGTTACACCTATGTATATCTTTTCTAGAACCATGCCCACTTATAGTATCCAGATAGGGATGCATTTTCTTGATAAACAAAATAATCTATAATCATATAAATTATGGGATGTTTTTGTGTAAAATCTCTTATACCTAATGTTTTTCAAAAGGGTTTTATTTTCCCAATCCCACAAATAAAAATTCATTTTATCTAATATCAATAATAACAACCCTTAACATTACTATATATTAATACATGATTTATTACATAATATTACACATAATAAAACCCCAAAGGTCAAGAATTATAATGTATTTGGGAGTTATGTACACTAGATAACAAACTTAGGACATGTGATACAACAATGTTTAGAAAACATTACTAATATTATCAAAATTATCCATCAAACAAAAAACTCCATTGGATATCTTGAGGCTATATATGATAAAAAGGTGAGCTATAATGCCCTGTAATTAAATAAACAAGTCACGAAATTAAGGTAATAATACATTTTAGATAATAGTAATATCATTGGATCAGAAAATGAACATGAATAATAAATCATGATGTAGAATGATAATCATAACATGGGAAATATGGAAACAACATAATACACTACATCATAAGCATAGGTCAAGCATAAACCATGTAAGACATCATGGTGAAAAAAGTTATATATAGGAATTAGGTTAAATCTATATCCCAAATTGACATTTCAATACACAAAACATTACCAAATGCATTCAAGCACTATATAATTTTGGCCACACCCATCACATTCATTTTATTTCTCATTCAATAGTGTGCCATATAGATCATAAAACATGAATTTATTCAACATCATATTTCATTCCATGTTTAATGAGTTTGTAATTCATAGATGTAATCCCAAATAATATAATTATATGTGTATAAAGATGAATAACATGGATAAAAAAGTGTTATGGTATTCAATACACAATTGATGTTCCATGGGAAATAGCAGTTCATTTTTGGTAGCATAATAGAATCACATAAGAATTTATAAAATTGGTTGATGAGAGAGAATGAGGTCTCTCATTATGTTTACATTAAATAGACCATATGAGGGACATGGAATGATATGTCCCAGGATATGTAATTGCTAAAAGAAGGAATGTCATAATAAAGAAACATGAAGTGTGAGGAGAAAGGAAAGAACATTTAAAAAATGTTTTCCTGGTAATAGGTGTACATAATCATTCATAGGAGGGATAAATGAGATTAAATGGGGATATCACCATTTATACATCAGATGGAATGTAAGGGGATATGGAAGAATATATCCCAATATATGAAAACTAATATTAAAATTCATAACATTAAAGGAGTTCTTGATTAAATATGCGATTGAAAGATATCATACTTGAATGTGTCATCCCAAATGCTTTACTAAAGATTTTTGAGAGATTGGGGGCACCATGGGAGGACTATGAAGAGTACATATCATATTATGGACAAGATTCAAAGACATTATGTGAAGAGAAATTGGAGATTTTTTTTTTCTATAGGTAATGAAGAGGATTTTTTTATTATTTATGTTTTGAACTCCACATAATAATATATCAAAAACCACAATCCAACACTTTATTTTTTCTCATGGTTTATTCAAAATGGGAGTGCATTCCATTGTTTTATAAGGAAAATGTACAATGTTTAAAAGAATAATTTTCTGGCTCATATAGAGGTGACTGACACAATTAATGAAATAATTTTATAACCTTAAAATATATTAAATGTCTTGGATTATTCATAATGTATTCATAAAATAAATAAATGAAATTAAAATAATTATTTTTTAATGTGAAAATAGATTTTTGGAAACGGATAACTTTTATATTATTCATTACACCTATTTTGGGTCATTATGATGTCATTAAAAACAAATAATATTTATATGGTATTTAATTTCTACTTGAAAAATTTAATGCCTTCGAAAATTATGAAACATTTACCATTGGAATATTTCAATATTCTGATTTCAAAATTAGTATTCATTTTCGACGATAAAAGTCTTCTGAATCCTTATAAAAATTAAATTAAATTTTATAAAAATTATAGAATTATTTATATTTAACAAAAAATATTTAATAACAATTTTTTATTAAAATATTGTAAATTTTAAAAAAATATTTATTAATATAAATAGATTTGTTAATTGAATTTAAATATTTACCAAAATTCCATTCTTATTTTATTGGATCAAAATAAAAAACATTAACAAAGTAACAATAATAAGGTGAAAATAATGTAACTTTTCAAATTTATAGGGATTTCATACATATAAATTTATTACAGTAGAATACACCCTATGAGTTTGGTGAACGATGAGGGTATTTTTTTTGGGTGATTATGTGAAAATGGTTTAGGTCGTGAAGCCAAAGAGCATGAAATTCTATAAAAAATTATTTTAATTAATTATTATGTGGATGAATCTAAGTTGGAATGATCAATGGAAAAGACCACAAATCATATATCCATTATAAGCACCATTAAATGGGATTCATTGGGTATTATCCAACTAATTGAGGCCATATATTCCTTTGTTTGAGTCAATTGGATTTTTTCAAACCCAATATTTATACTAATCATGTTATTACTGTTCAATGAATCTATAATCAATGCTTGTGATACTTAACTAACTATTAAAATCCATTGAATATATATAAAAAGTAAGTAAATCTGTTTTAAATAACAATATTACATAATATGATATTTAATAAAAAAAGGGGAATTTTATTTTTAAATTTTTGGATAATTACATAAGGAATGCCTCGAGGACCACCATCTGATTAGGAGGTGTCCCCACAAGACAAGAACCTTTTGTGAATACTCTATACTAGTTATCATCATCCGAGAAATCTTGTTCACCATGATACCTTAGAGGTCACATCCACTTAACATCATGATGTTTACTCAGCCTACAGGCATCCTCATCTAACACTATCGACATAATCTTCCTCTTGGAGGGTGGTGACTCCATTGGTAGACCATCCATAGGTACTACCTCAAGAACACTACCCTACATTAAAGCCTCATCTCTAGGTGGATCTTCATCTCAACCCCCCCCCACATAACCCTATATAGCTGACAACATGGTGGAGTCCAGAAATTCAATCCAGATGCACCATATTCAAATAGTATATCCTTAGAGAAAACTAAAGAAATATTGGAAAATACACTACCCAATCATATATGATTCTTGTTCCATACTATTTCTATGACACGTGTCCTATTGTTCTGAGTCGGAAAGAAGGTTATCAGAGTCGTACTGAATGGATACATCGGCCATCCCACTAAAAAAATCTCTATCATGAAATATTAACATGAAACACTTTAATAATGTCTCTATGAAACCCATCCAATATCAGAGAAAGACAACTACTATAGTGAGGTCCCAAGGTGGAAGATTCTATGATAGCACTCAGTCATGACCCATCCCACTTGGCCATTAGCTATAACTCCCCATTCCCACATCCACATGGTAGGGATATCATATACACCTAATTGGTATATCCCCAATATGGGGGGCCTTATCCTATCATACCTATACACAATAACCATCATACATTTCCTGGAAATAGTTAAGATATAATAAAAATTTCATGTAATTCCATGAATACATCTATTCCAATTCAATAGTTCATGATAATTAAAATAATTAAAAATATTGGTCTATAAAAAAAATTGTAAAAGAATCCAACCTACTCAGATGACGGCGATCCCTATCAAATAAAAATACCATAAAGATGATTGGCAAAGCTTTGGCAAACAACCATGTTGGTCTTACTCACAATGCTATGCCTACATTGGGTCCCCCTAGGACTCCATAGAAAGTAATGTGGTATTCAAAAGACACAACATGTGTAAAAAATCATCTGCATGTGTGAGTATAAAAATATCTTATCGGAATCCCTAATATATAAAATAAAATGGAGAAACTAAAAGGTAATAGTCTGCTAAACACATCATGGGGGAAACCTAATGAGATAGAAACTCCATCACAAACATATTTATCTATAAAAAACTAGTTATATCACAGCACAACAATGGAAATCCATAAATGTGCCAACACCATAAGGAATACAAAAAAAGACCCATATATACTCATATAAAACTCAAAGTCTAATGAGTTTTTTTACTCAAATCTTGTGATAGGATTTTACTCAAAGGATCAATTGAAGGACTTGACTAAGAGAACACATTCCATGCAATTTTCAATCCTATATAGCACTTATATGAGAGATACACATAATATGGAACTATTATCCAATACATAATGACCCATCTAAGAGATACCACTCAATCAGGTATGAAAAAGCTAGGGTCACTAAAATTACATACCAAGTTTCGTATATTTGAGATTATCTGATCTCAAGATCTCAACAAAAAATAATGTTGAAATACAGAAAATATTGATACATAGATTGCAGATATAAAAATATTTGATGAGTAATTCCAAACCCTAATAAATTCATGAAAAATATTATGACCCAGAATGTGGATAACTCCAATGATTAAATGGGGGAACTAAAAACCATGTCTAGAATACTGAAGATCATAGTTCCTCAAATAAGGGATCCCTCCTAGGACAATTGGGGGAGACCACAAATCCAATATAGTATCCCAAAGATCTTGCTACTCAGATAGAGGATTTCCACCCATGTGGTGTTTTTCCGGATAGTTCCACAAACCCCACATGTTGTAACATTATATGTATGGGATTTTATAACTGATAATTCACAAACCCTACACAAAATTCCCATCACATAGTTGATCATATAATCGATAATGACACAAACCATATAGCGTTATTCTTCCAGATAGAGTATTTATTCCCAAATACTATTGGTTAAGATGATACTAAAAAACCTATATAGATAAAATGAAATGATTTAGGATTCCTTCATAGACACCCTAGAGGGATACAATAGAATTTATGATACTATAGAGTATCTTACCCCATCCATCACGATGGGATGAAAAAATACGTTCTAGGATGATCCTATTGAGTGGATCAAAATCCAATACCGAGGATGTAATTCAAACTTGTACGGACGTAGGGGTAGAGCATGGGATAAAACTAAACCACAACATTTCTATACACCTCTGACCATAGCGACCAATAAGCAACACCTCGTGTCACCACACCAACATGGGTAGGAGTCTCGTACCCTCGATGTATGTGAGGACCACTCTTCAAACTTGACGAATCTACGAGACCAACATCCTGATATTATAAGGGAGATTACAAACATCTACATATCTTGTGATCCATCATGATCACTTCCCATGAACTATCATCACTATTACTTCACCATGCTCAAAACATGGCACATCATCTTTCCCAAGCCACCACAGAGGAAACCATAATGTTCAATAAATAAATTTTCTTGGGGTAGGTCAATTAAAATTCATAATACAAGACATGATAAATAAGATTGAAATATAAAAGAACACTATACAGATTGTTGAAGGCTCCACACATATTGTGACATTTCATGAACACCCAATCATCTTTATCCACTATACAACATGCCCGGAAATTTATCTAACATGTGGTGTTCCACTGGTCCAATGTATGTCAATGGTCAATATCCTCTTGACCATGTATCTTGTTTATTCATGTGTATAGAACCTTTTTCATGTGTACTCTGGTCATATAATTTAACATTTCCATTTCTCATTAGATAGATGCCCTAACCATGTCCCTTTTCTACACAACATTTATAAATAATGGGAATGTAAGAATGATACAAGGTGTGTATCCCACTAAAGTAATCATCCCTAAATGGGAACACCACATGGTGTGTTACACTACAAAACATTACATGTTATCTGGAATTAACTATATGATGGTCGAATTTCCCTAGTTTTACACAAAACACTGAGTTCGACACCCATGGTATCCCTAAAAGTCATCAAGGGGATATATAACATTACAAAAATGTGTAAAATGATAGATTTTGAAATAAAACATAAATATTTATAACCTTAAAATATATAACATTACAATTAATGAAATAATTTTATAACCTTAAAATATATTAAATGTTTTGGATTATTCATAATGTATTCATAAAATAAATAAATGAAATTAAAATAATTATTTTTTAATGTGAATATAGATTTTTGGAAACGGATAACTTTTATATTATTCATTACACCTATTTTGGGTCATTATGATGTCATTAAAAACAAATAATATTTATATGGTATTTAAATTCTACTTGAAAAATTTAATGCCTTCGAAAATTATGAAACATTTACCATTGGAATATTTCAATATTCTGATTTCAAAATTAGTATTCATTTTCGACGATAAATGTCTTCTGAATCCTTATAAAAATTAAATTAAATTTTATAAAAATTATAGAATTATTTATATTTAACAAAAAATATTTAATAACAATTTTTTATTAAAATATTGTAAATTTTAAAAATATATTTATTAATATAAATAGATTTTTTAATTGAATTTAAATATTTACCAAAATTCCATTCTTATTTTATTGGATCAAAATAAAAAACATTAACAAAGTAACAATAATAAGGTGAAAATAATGTAACTTTTCAAATTTATAGGGATTTCATACATATAAATTTATTACAGTAGAATACACCCTATGAGTTTGGTGAACGATGAGGATATTTTTTTGGGTGATTATGTGAAAATGGTTTAGGTCGTGAAGCCAAAGAGCATGAAATTCTATAAAAAATTATTTTAATTAATTATTATGTGGATGAATCTAAGTTTGAATGATCAATGGAAAAGACCACAAATCATATATCCATTATAAGCACCATTAAATGGGATTCATTGGGTATTATCCAACTAATTGAGGCCATATATTCCTTTGTTTGAGTCAATTGGATTTTTTCAAACCCAATATTTATACTAATCATGTTATTACTGTTCAATGAATCTATAATCAATGCTTGTGATACTTAACTAACTATTAAAATCCATTGAATATATATAAAAAGTAAGTAAATCTGTTTTAAATAACAATATTACATAATATGATATTTAATAAAAAAAAGGGGAATTTTATTTTTAAATATTTGGATAATTACATAAGGAATGCCTCGAGGACCACCATCTGATTAGGAGGTGTCCCCACAAGACAAGAACCTTTTGTGAATACTCTATACTAGTTATCATCATCCGAGAAATCTTGTTCACCATGATACCTTAGAGGTCACATCCACTTAACATCATGATGTTTACTCAGCCTACATGCATCCTCATCTAACACTATCGACATAATCTTCCTCTTGGAGGGTGGTGACTCCATTGGTAGACCATCCATAGGTACTAACTCAAGAACACTACCCTACATTAAAGCCTCATCTCTAGGTGGATCTTCATCTCAACCCCCCCCCCCACATAACCCTATATAGCTGACAACATGGTGGAGTCCAGAAATTCAATCCAGATGCACCATATTCAAATAGTATATCCTTAGAGAAAACTAAAGAAATATTGGAAAATACACTACCAAATCATATATGATTCATGTTCCATACTATTTCTATGACACGTGTCCTATTGTTCTGAGTCGGAAAGAAGGTTATCAGAGTCGTACTGAATGGATACATCGGCCATCCCACTAAAAAAATCTCTATCATGAAATATTAACATGAAACACTTTAATAATGTCTCTATGAAACCCATCCAATATCAGAGCAAGACAACTACTATAGTGAGGTCCCAAGGTGGAAGATTCTATGATAGCACTCAGTCATGACCCATCCCACTTGGCCATTAGCTATAACTCCCCATTCCCACATCCACATGGTAGGGATATCATATACACCTAATTGGTATATCCCCAATATGGGGGGCCTTATCCTATCATACCTATACACAATAACCATCATACATTTCCTGGAAATAGTTAAGATATAAAAAAAATTTCATGTAATTCCATGAATACATCTATTCCAATGCAATAGTTCATGATAATTAAAATAATTAAAAATATTGGTCTATAAAAAAAATTGTAAAAGAATCCAACCTACTCAGATGACGGCGATCCCTATCAAATAAAAATACCATAAAGATGATTGGCAAAGCTTTGGAAAACAACCATGTTGGTCTTACTCACAATGCTATGCCTACATTGGGTCCCCCTAGGACTCCATAGAAAGTAATGTGGTATTCAAAATACACAACATGTGTAAAAAATCATCTGCTTGTGTGAGTATAAAAATATCTTATCGGAATCCCTAATATATAAAATAAAATGGAGAAACAAAAAGGTAATAGTCTGCTAAACACATCATGGGGGCAACCTAATGTGATAGAAACTCCATCACAAACATATTTATCTATAAAAAACTAGTTATATCACAGCACAACAATGGAAATCCATAAATGTGCCAACACCATAAGGAATACAAAAAAAGACCCATATATACTCATATAAAACTCAAAGTCTAATGAGTTTTTTTACTCAAATCTTGTGATAGGATTTTACTCAAAGGATCAATTGAAGGACTTGACTAAGAGAACACATTCCATGAAATTTTCAATCCTATATAGCACTTATATGAGATATACACATAATATGGAACTATTATCCAATACATAATGACCCATCTAAGAGATACCACTCAATCAGGTATCAAAAAGCTAGGGTCACTAAAATTACATACCAATTTTCGTATATTTGAGATTATCTGATCTCAAGATCTCAACAAAAAATAATGTTGAAATACAGAAAATATTGATACATAGATTGCAGCTATAAAAATATTTGATGAGTAATTCCAAACCCTAATAAATTCATGAAAAATATTATGACCCAGAATGTGGATAACTCCAATGATTAAATGGGGAACTAAAAACCATGTCTAGAATACTGAAGATCATAGTTCCTCAAATAAGGGATCCCTCCTAGGACAATTGGGGGAGACCACAAATCCAATATAGTATCCCAAAGATCTTGCTACTCAGATAGAGGATTTCCACCCATGTGGTGTTTTTCCGGATAGTTCCACAAACCCCACATGTTGTAACATTAGATGTATGGGATTTTATAACTGATAATTCACAAACCCTACACAAAATTCCCATCACATAGTTGATCATATAATCGATAATGACACAAACCATATAGGGTTATTCTTCCAAATAGAGTATTTATTCCAAAATACTATTGGTTAAGATGATACTAAAAAACCTATATAGATAAAATGAAATGATTTAGGATTCCTTCATAGACACCCTAGAGGGATACAATAGAATTTATGATACTATAGAGTATCTTACCCCATCCATCACGATGGGATGAAAAAATACGTTCTAGGATGATCCTATTGAGTGGATCAAAATCCAATACCGAGGATGTAATTCAAACTTGTACGGACGTAGGGGTAGAGCATGGGATAAAACTAAACCACAACATGTCTATACACCTCTGACCATAGCGACCAATAAGCAACACCTCGTGTCACCACACCAACATGTGTAGGAGTCTCGTACCCTCGATGTATGGGAGGACCACTCTTCAAACTTGACGAATCTACGAGACCCACATCCTGAGATTATAAGGGAGATTACAAACATCTACATATCTTGTGATCCATCATGATCACTTCCCATGAACTATCATCACTATTACTTCACCATGCTCAAAACATGGCACATCATCTTTCCCAAGCCACCACAGAGGAAACCATAATGTTCAATAAATAAATTTTCTTGGGGTAGGTCAATTAAAATTCATAATACAATACATGATACATAAGATAGAAATATAAAAGAACACTATACAGATTGTTGAAGGCTCCACACATATTGTGACATATCATGAACACCCAATCATCTTTATCCACTATACAACATGCCCGGAAATTTATCTAACATGTGGTGTTCCACTGGTCCAATGTATGTCAATGGTAAATATCCTCTTGACCATGTATCTTGTTTATTCATGTGTATAGAACCTTTTTCATGTGTACTCTGGTCATATAATTTAACATTTCCATTTCTCATTAGATGGATGCCCTAACCATGTCCCTTTTCTACACAACATTTATAAATAATGGGAATGTAAGAATGATACAAGGTGTGTATCCCACTAAAGTAATCATCCCTAAATGGGAACACCACATGGTGTGTTACACTACAAAACATTACATGTTATCTGGAATTAACTATATGATGGTCGAATTTCCCTAGTTTTACACAAAACACTGAGTTCGACACCCATGGTATCCCTAAAAGTCATCAAGGGGATATATAACATTACAAAAATGTGTAAAATGTTAGATTTTGAAATAAAACATAAATATTTATACCCCATTGTGTAAAATCGAATCTTTGAGGTAAAATTTGAGCTTGGGAGACACTGAATCTTGATTTCAGAGTGATCTCTGTCATGATATAAGATATTCCCCCCATCTTCTCTTTGTTTTTTTCATCGGTTAGTAGATTTCTCCATGGTTGGAGGGGTTATCCTATGGCATGTGTCTCACAAGGGTGTAATTTGTACATTTAATTTTATTAAATGAAAAAACATCCCTTCAACAGCCTGTTAATGTAGACATTTGACCTAGCACCTAATTCCGATACATTTTAAGTAATGCCTAGGGTAACCACCGTGTTATGAACTCAACTATAGTCTCAAAATTACAATTTGAGACTCTAATTTAGAGTTACCCCCCATTTCATAAAAAAATTCCCACACATGATGAAATATATTCAATATTATCAGTATCACCACATCCAGGCCAACGGGACAACACAATCATTTTCCAACTCACCTCCTACATCAGTAAAATTCATATAAAATTTACAATGACATAAAGGAAAATACCATAGGAACTACTCAAACACTCCTTATAGAAATCATTGTGGGAATGAATTTCCACCACCCCGTCAATGATTACTCATCCAATAAAAAATATCTTTCACATGAATGGTTGTTTCTCACTTCATTGGGATGCATTGCCTACAAACTATTATTAGGTAGAAATATGATAAAAGGAACCACCAGGATTTCACATGATCGAAAATGATCCATCAATATCATTTTCAAACTACTTTATGTCCTCCAACATGAATCTTGGGTTAAACCCTGTCTCTAATTCGACTTGTTGGGGTAGATTCATCACTAGACCTATCTATCCAAGATAAAAACACAAGACATGCAGTGGTTTTATCCTAAAACCAATTATTGATAGGTGGGGTAGCCCATAAAATATTATATGTCCACCACAACAAATTTTTCAAATTAATGTATTATTGAGCTTTAATCCAATAGAATATTATAAATGTGGGGAGATACATAGAATGTTATAGGATACGTTCGTCATCCTTCATTATAATGATATAATAGTTTTCCTCATCTGTAAGTGAGATATTATACCACCTATTAACAATATCTTTTTCCATTAAGCCACTCATTAAGTGGATATGTAGTTTTCACATTAGGGTAAGAAACATGATTTGTAATAACTATTTCAGTGTCACATACATGGTATTACCAAACCGTATAAAAACCAAAGAATCCTGAAAACCATGAAAACCCCAAGAACATGCTCTCAAAAGTGGATATATTTTTTTAATATTTAATTTAACCTTTCAGATGGACCAGAAACTTATTATTTTGATAATCTAGGAATGAGGTGTTTACCCTAGGTTATATATTTCGTATAAATTAGGATTTTTTTGACTATTTGCACAACCTATCATTTAAATAAATAATTTTTTAAATATTGTCAGGCATGTGATTTTTAGACATTAAATATAATGATTAATTATCAGGAATGTCGATTTCGGAACATTCATCTGACCAAATCATTGTTCGCAGATTGCATCATTTACCTTTGTGAGTAAATTTGTTCAGTTTTGGAGGAAATTGAAATTTTATGCATTTTTATAAATTTATTTAAATATTAATTTTATTTATAAATTCATATGCAAAATATTTAGTAATTATTATAACAAAAAATATCTCTAACGTGAATTAAATTATTTTTAGATTTTGATGATCGTAGTTGGGTTTTGGCTTAGTGGTAAGCACCCCTTAAATCTACATGAAAAATGGGTGTTCAAAACCCATTGGGTACAGGGTACTGTAGTAGTAGTGTAGAAGCGGCGTATTGTAGCGGCGACAGGGCACTGGAGCGGCGGCAGTGTACTGTAGCGGCGGCAAAGTACTGTAGCGGTGGCGGGTACTGTGCAGCACTGTAGCAGTATAGGTACTGTAGTTGTACTATTCACAGAATGGGCTTCGGGCCGAAAAAATGGGTCTACGGGCCATGTAATGGGCCAAATGCCCACTGGGCCTTCGGGCTATGTAATGGGTCTCCCTCTGCCTAGTTAAAAGAGGTATTTTCTTTCCTTTAATAAAAAATGAGGCTTCGGCTCCAACTATTAAAAAAAGAATTTGATGATCCATTGTTCTATTTAGCACTGATGTTAGTTTGTATTAGTCCATGAGCATAATCGTAACCATTTCCATTTTTCAGTAAATAAATTGAGAAATAGTAACAATATATCCCATTTATTAAAATTATTTGTGTTATATAGAACATTAGATGAATAATTGATAAATTTTATCTCCCTTGAGGTTGGTTCCCCCCAAATCTCCCAATCAATGTTATGAAAAAAGTTTTTAATTCTATAGAGTAAAATTTATAAGATCCAATTAGTTACCATATTGATATAAATTATTTAATTTGAAATAATTTCAATATTATCAACAAATTTCAAAATAAATGAAAAAAATAATTTCCATTTATGTTTATCTATGAGGAAATATTTTCTGGCTATATATATATTTGTCATCAATACGCCTAATCTATCCTTTGATTTTAGAATACCATTCTATATGTATTGGATTATATATTAAATTTTTTCTCATCCACATCCATCCACCATAAAAATACTATGTATCACCTTTATCCACTAGGAAGTAACTATGTAGTGGTCGTGGGAAATGGATAGTTAGGACAAATAGATTAGGAAAACATGATGGAGGATTCGCCAGAATTTTTCCAAACAAAAACAGGATTGCTGAATGCTTAATCTAGTATATCTACTACCCCAAACATCAGGTATTTTTTATATTATTATGATCTACCATATTTTTAGATAATCACAATTCAAATAATGTTTTATTTGACAATTAAACCCACCTAAATACATGTACAATTTTAAATTTGTATATATTTATACACTATATTTGAAAATATAGTTCAGTTTCTACGTTATAGAATTTATTTATAAACTAATTAATATTGTTTAGGAATATTAATGTCTATTTATTATTATAAATAAATGAAACCCTATTATTTCAATAACTATTATTTTCCTAAAAATAAAAAAATGATGAAGTAACATGGTCCGAACACATCCATGCGGGTACAAAATAGAATGGCTTGGTCCCATAAAATATAAATTTATTCATTTTTTAATAAATATGATTTTACAAAACAAAATATCCAATTATATAATATAATTTTATATTTTTTATATAATGGTGACATTAGATTTTGTTTTTTACTAATTTTTTAAATAATAAAATATTTTCTTGGGTTTATTTTTTTAAATAGATTTGGTCAATCATGATTAATTAAATTAATAATAAAATCGAATCATATATAATAATATATTATTTTCATGGTGTTTATTTCAAATTAGATACTATACTTGAAGTATTACATAACACATTTTTATGTTTTGGATCAAATATTTCCTAATTATCAACTTTAATGTGTTGATAAATTCATAACATATAATACGAAATAAATATAATTAATACATCATTTGCATTTTTACTCTTCATAAATTCAAAATGATGATTTCAAATTCATTAGCATAAAATCAAATAGGTAATGTATAAATTAATATAATCCTCTATACATTGAAGAAAGAAATTAAAATAATCTTTCTGAAACCAAATCCTAAAATATAATGAATATTTTAAAATAGAAATCCAATAGTTAGTAAAAACATATATATTATTTTGAATAATAAAAGTTGGTTTTTTAAAGCCATAAAATAACTTCCCATATCATGAATACTATATCTCTTCATCTATAACTATTCCTACATGGCCAGGATGTTTATTTATTATTTATTTGTTGAAGATTAAATTCTAACGAATTGGGATAATTATAGTCTTTTACTACACCTAGTTTTCAATCTTCTCCATATTTAAGCTCACATATGTCGAACCCCCCATGTTCCATTAGGCCTCTAAACAATATAGGAATCTTTTTGATCAATTTTCACATAGTTTATTTTAATTGTTGAATCATATAATAGGTTTTCCACATGATTGTAAGAGGGGGATGTGAAGTAAGAGTAAGGATATGAATCTATATCTAGGGATTCCTTAATGCCTTCAAGTCCTCCTCCTTCCATAAAACCTAAACATAAATATGGGTCTCCATACATGGGTTTGAAATTGGATTTATAATTACCCATAATTAGTAATAATTACCTACAATTAGTAATAATTAATGTCCTTTATTAAAAAGTAGCAGTAATGAGTATAAAATAGCATTATTTAGTGTTTTTTGATAACAATTAAGGACCATTAATTATAATTTCAAAAAAGTGGTAATTATTAAAAAATAGCGTTAATTACTATGAAGTGGTGGTAATGACTAATATTTAGTTGTAATTAGTAAAATACTGAAAAATAAAATAATTTGTGCTTATAAATAAAATTTGATGAGAATTTGTAAATTTTTTTCCTAATAAGTAAAAACTATTAAAAATTAGTGTTCATTAGTGGTAAATAGTAGAAATTAGTAGTAATTTAATTTAATTAGTATAAATTGTAGTAATTATTGGTACTTAGTGAATTTTAGAATAGCTCTGTATAAAATAGTAAAACATCGAATCAAATAGTTATACTGAGAAAATAATCATAAATTTGTGATACTTATTAAAAATTAGTGGGAATGAGAGATCATTAGTAAAAAATAGGGTTACTCAGCGATCAGTAGTAAATAAGTGTTAATCATGAGTCATTACATAAAATTAGTGTTCATTAGTGTTTCTTAGTAAAAATTAGTTTTAATTATAGTTACTTTTTAAAAATTTCATGTAATTGGAAACACTTAGTTAAAATTATTGGTAATTAGTTGTATTTAGTAAAAATAAGTCATATTTAGTAAAAATTGGCTATAATTAATAGTAAATAACGAGATTTCATTGTAAATATTAAAACATTACAATAATTAGTAATAATTTTTTAAAATTAACATTAATTATAGTTAATTACTGAAATTATAGGAAATTAGTTAAAATTTGTGGCAATTTCAGTAAAATAGTGATAATTAGTTGAATTTGGCTATAATTAGGTAAAATTAATAATAAAACTGATAATAAGTAAATTTTAATGGTCATTAACTATAATTATTAATGAATCTAGGAAATTAAATAATTAGTAAAAAATACTAGATATTAGAATTATTTATAAAGAATAGTTGTAAATATAGTTTCTTAGAAAAAACATACAGTAGTTAGAAAATATTAATGATAATTCACATTAATTATTAAGAAATATATATAATTATCGGTACATAGTAAAAAAATAGGGATAATAAATAGATATTTTTTATCCAAACTATATCTAATGTTAATTTATTTATTTAGTAAACCCTAGTAGTTACTACTGAGCATTTGTAGTTATTAGTAAAAATTATAGGTAATTAGTAACAATTAAAAAATATGCGCCAATAAGTAAAAAGTTGATGTAACTGAATTTAATTAGTTAAAAGTATAGGTAATAAGTATTAGTGATTTATGAAAATAACTAATTAGAATCAATTAGAAGAAATAGTTCTTGTTGTAGAATATAATTAAATTTAGGGGTAATTGGTAAAAATAAGTACAAACTTGCGACAATTAATGATAATTAGTAGTAATTAGTAAAAATTAATTTTAATTAGCAGTAATGAGTTTAAAATTATTTCATTTAGAAATATAAAGTATCATTTTAGTATTAATAATACATAATTAGAATAAAAAAGATTTAATTAATGATAATTAGTAGTAATTACTAAAATTTATAACTTATTTGAAGTAATAATTAATAAATGTAGGTAATTAGTCAACATTAGCATTATTTATTAAAAATTAATGGTAATTAGTGGTAGTTCGTAAAAATAGACTGTAATTAGGTATAATTATTAAATAATAGTGGCAACTAGATATTAACTGATATGGTAATTAATCTTTTTGTGAAAATTACTAAAAAATAGTGGTAATTACTAAAAAATATAATTCATTAGTAAAAAATAATGGTAATAAGTAAACATTAGTGGTGATTAGTAATCAATAATTTTACATAGTGGTTATTATTAATAATTAACTAAAATTATATAAAACATATTATATCTAGTAACAATTAGAGGTAAATAGTAATTGTTTGTAGTAAATTAGTATAAATTGTGGATAATTACAAAAACAATATCTTTATATACTCAAAATTGTAGGTAATTTTTAATCATTAGTTGTAATTAAAAAAATATTTGTAATGAGTGAACATTTTGAGATAATTTCTTAGAATTATGTGTAAATACTAAACATTAATTGTAACATGTAAAAAAATAACTGTAATTAGTAAAAATTAATTATAATTATTAACAATAAATGTTAATTATAAAAAATTATCATTAATTAGTTAAAATCACAAGTAAATAGATATAATCCATAATATTTATTTGTTCTTGATAATGTTTTTATTTATATTTGTTTATAGAAATACAGAACAATGAAGTAGGAAAAAATTGTTATTACACAATCATGATTGGATAAATTATCATATGAATCCAAAAAGTTATTGTCTAGATCATTTATATATTAATGATGTGGAATATTTTTTATCATTGTAATCATCCAAACCATAATTTATATCAAATGGGACAATTATGTGTCTATGTAATAAATGACATCTAAATGGTATTGACACATTTCACAACCTTGGGGGTCATCTATTGTGTGTTGGTTTTTGAAAATATTATTATTTTTTGAATCGACATGGTGAACATAGTATATGAGAAGTTAGTAATAAGTTGGCTCCAAATCCACCAAGGTTTCAAACAATAGTATATTATGTTGCTGGTCATAATTTTCAAAAAACTGAAACTTAAGATGATATTAATTTCTGTCCTGAGCAAGAACCATCTGTATTTTATCAGATAATGAAGTCTAAAAGGAATTTATTACAAATTGGTGGTATCATATGAATGATTTATATAGTTAAAAATTTATTTCTATTAAATTAGATATATTAATGTAAAATAGAAATTATTATCGAATATAAACTTTTGTTAAATCACTTTTAGTAAATTGAAATGTGTTTCCTATAACTTTTAATGATATCAATATGATGATTCATAATTTGGGTCTTGGTAATAAAAATATTCATGCATTTTCAAATGATTACATATTATATTATTGTTTTATTGAGTTGTTAGATAGTTTACCTTCAGATATTCAATTTGGGTAAAGGGGGTCTTGATAAGGGGAGTCTGTACTTTTTCCTGTTAAATAATAAAGGAATTTCCCTCTTATACCTATATTGTAGTGTTTATTTACGTATCAAAACAAAGCATCATTGATTTCAAGGAAAAAACAAATTTTAAAATTTTAAAATGATTGAATAATAAATTTAATGGTGATTCAATAAAACCAATTGACCAGGTACATTCATATTTTTCTTCATAATATGAAAATGCGTGTTTAGTATTTGTTCTGAGATGACTCTTGTTAGCTTTTATATTAATGATACATGGTTAGTGTCTAGCTCTAGTGTATCTAGAAGAGAGTATTCATCATCAACTTTATATTATGAGGAGAATTTGTATGCTCATATTGATGTCATGGAGGCCATGCAGAGATATTAGGTAGAGCTCCGCAAAATCAGCAACTTTTCCAGGATGGGATACAATGATGATAGGAGTAGAAGCACAGTAAGATGATGATTACATCTGAAAATTGTGTCATGATGTTGGGATGAAGTTCCCTCCCCCTACTCTTCAATACGGCCCTCCATTCCACCTCCATATGACCCTCCCCCACCACAGTGAGTGACACATTATGTACACATTTATTATATTAAAAAATGAATGAATATTTTTATTATTTTTATTATTTTAGATGTTTACAGTTTTATATATGATTTTTTTTAAATTATTATGATTATTTATATTCATAGTTGTTTTTTATTAAAAATTTATTATTTTTTTATTTTTATTTTAAATGCTACTAAATCCAATGAAAAATTCTACTTTGTGACATTTCTTATTTCCCATCGCAAATAAGTATTTATAATTGGTCTCGTATGCCATGAAAAATATTTTACTATGTAAACCTATAAATAAATAATTTTGAGAGTACACCCTCTCATCATAGAAGATCATCTTTTGATGGATAGTCATAAAAACTATATTTTGTGATGTCATTTTCTATGAAGAGAAATTTGTGAGGGGTCTCATTGAAAATATCCTATTGTAAATAAATCTTATTAGATTTTTCCCTAACCACCCATTATATTGTAGTAAATATCTACATGAATTATCATAAAAATAGTTCGACAACAAGATATGAATTTTTTTTAACAATCCTATGATGATAATCACATTACTCAACATGATATTCTTTCCGGAATCATTTCAGTATAGTATATACATCTATATGAATGACTAATTCATCTAACTATAATATCTAAAACATGATCGATTTTCCATGTGTATTCAATGTTAAATTTTCTAACACATGGAATTCGTTTTTGAATTAATTATTTACTTTTGGTTTCGTGCTTCAAAACATTAGGGATTTGGTTCATTGGACTCACCATTTATATAAACATAATTATTCACATATATACATTTTATATATATATAGTTGTAAATAACTATATTTATATATATATTATATAAAATTGTTGGGGATGGAAACCTGATAAATTGGTACTCACCATTTTTCTACCCAGAACCAATTCACATTGCACTTTCCACACACGTATCATCTATTATAAAAATCTTGCACCCTTATAATAAAATAACCAGTTGTGGATGTTTTCTAAAAAAGTATGTTTTTATCACATAAAATATAATTCATTTATTAAAAAAATTAATTAATGTTTTATGGAAGATAATTATTAATAATAATTATTTATGGAATCAATTTAATGTTAATTGATAAATCTAATTTTAAAGTACTGTAGATAAAATAATGTATTGTAAAACATAAATATTCTCTTAGATCATTACTAATACTAATTATAGTTCTTCTGGATTTGGGGGTATAAGGGAAAAATAGTTACACATGTTAAAGATCAAGACCATGACCTCATCAACACACTTCCACAAGGAAAGCAGGGACAAGACAACTAAATTAATCCCTATAGGGTTTAAATAACTAATATTAATAACAAAATATTTTACTTATAAATAATTATTATTGTGGTGAAAATTTAATTTTTATTAAATATCATTTAAAATATTTTTCACAATGGATATATTAATTTTATATTTATTAACACACATTTAATGATGATATGATGTGATTAGTTTTTATTTTTTTTTGTTTTTTATTATCAGACCAAATGTTATACAGTCTCACCAATTATGTTATGTATAAATGGTAGTACAAATATATTATATTGGATGGTGTGTGGATAGAATTAATCAAACAAGAGGGTGGGTAGAATCCAATCTCATAAGCTAGTCAATAATGTCATTATCAGGTATTACTAAATAGAAAAAAATTTGAATTAATAGCATTTGAATAATATTTTAATTACCAATTATTTGAAAAAGTAATACAACTCAATATTTCCTTTACATGAAGTAATAATCCCAATAATTGAATGATATATAAAAAAATATATAATTGATGATTTTGGATAGAAAAGTACACAGGTCGATAACATGAGTTAATCAGAATTGAATTTTTATTAGAAACAAAATGATTTTATATCACCAAATCAGATGATCATACAACACATGAAAAAATACATATTTATTGGGACAAAAAATCATAGATAATTAATCTTGGAAATTTAGATAAATAAAACATCACAGTTTGGTAATAGTTGGTTCCTCCCAATTCCACCAATGACCAACACATTAGGAAGTCCATGAATGAATTCTCAAATACTCTATCGCAGTGGTTCATAGTTTCTTCCATCTATACTTAAATGTTTATTATTCAACATCCTTGCTTTAAATTGTTTTCTTTTTTATCAATAAATTAACATCATTCTCCTTAACAAATTTGGGTGTCTAATCAATATGTAAAATGGATTCACTATAGTAGACAAGTATGTTTTTATTATATCCATTCTTTTCATTGATGGAATGGATTTAAAAATCAATAAATTTTAAACATTTTTCATTGGATATTTTTTCATTAAAGAAAATACAATTGGACATAACAGAGAGAATATAAAAATATACATACTTCTCTATTGGGTCTGTCCTTTTTCTCTATTTTCACGGATTTAACCAATTTGGGGCTATATTAGTGAAAGTAATGATTCAATGTATTTTGGTGTATGTTTAGGCGGCGATGGAACCACTGGTACTTCAATTCATCATTCCTCTATTAGCACATCCTCATTGTTCTCTTCAACTTTCAATGTCAGTAGTTCATTTGTTAAATAATTATACTAATTTCATTTACATGTATTGTATTGATAAAATATAACATCTCTAATATATATAATATTATTAATTAGGGTATTATATATGAGATATCCAATTTCTCAGTATCGGTATCTCATAAGGACACACTTCATTTTTTTATCCTCATGGTTTCTTCATTATCTCGATGGGATACTGACAACTGAAATGGAACCCAAAACTCTGATATCATACACATGGATTATTATTACTCCATAATTTATGGGGCATCTTATCTTCGTTTCTATTTGTTTGTATTTTATTGAGTAGGTACAATGATCACAAAACAACTTCTTCCCAAAAAGGCATGGGAACCCCTTTGTACTTACCCAATCCTAATCCCATATTGAGAAAATTTTTGTTTTTCTTTCATCTAACCCATAGAGATTCTGATTGTAATTTAATGCTACATAGTATTTAATTACATGTTTCTTAAGGTAATTGTTTAGAACATTAGATTTGTACTCCCCACTATGATCGGATCTCAATATTTTATTACAATTGTTGCGATGATTTTACACCAATTAAATGAATTGTGTGATGATGCTAATAAATTGTTACATCATATTGAGAAATTATTATATTTTTTTCTTGAATACTAATAAATTATTTCAATAATTAAGGCCCATATCAATTTAATTTTTTTAATGGTCAACTAAAATTTTTGTGAACACACTCATGTGGTGCAAAAACATTCCCTTTGGCCATTATTGCAATGTTTTTTTAATGTGTGTTTATAAATGAATTTTAATATATTAGAGTCCATTAGTGGCTATTTCACTGAAAAATAGACTCTTTGTCCAATTATTAGTATAAGTATATTATTTTGAGTATCACAAACATGAAGGAATTGGGTCTAGATAAGCTATTTTAGAGTAAATAATGTTCCAGTCTATAATCAAATAAATATGGTTATATGCTAGTTCCTGAGACACTAAACATTTGGGATTGTGAGATATTGAGGAACCTATAGAACATATATCTCTCTTTTAATGTCCAGTACCTTTGATGGAAATAATTTTATATAAATATACAATCCATTTATTTCTTCACTTTTGACCATGAAACAAATGATCTGATTTTTACAGTAATTATGGATGTGTTTATGACTTCTACATATTCTATCATATACTTCAATGGGTTTACCGATATATTTCATGATGTTAATGAGAGATATTATTACATATTTTCAATGTTATCAATATTAGTATAACTTCTGATCATGTGGTCTTTCTCCCTCCCCACTGAGTCCATGATTACAATATGTATAATGTAATAGATGATTTTGGTTTGTAGAACTGACCACATCTTATACCGTTTTGCAAGACAATGCACCTCATTGATTGATAGAGACACCTCGTGGTTGAATTTGTGGAAGTACAATGATTTGAATCATGATATCCCAGAATAATTTCTTGAAATGATAATTTTGAATCCTATAATACGAATTATGTTGATTAATTTAGACACATCCCTTTTCAGTTGATGTTTTGTAGGTGCTTTCATGGATTATTGTGGTTCTCTCAAATCGTTTATCAATTCATACCCTATTTTATGCCCATTTTGATTACACTATGGGAAGAATCCAAATATATTTTTGATGGACTATGATTCAAAATTGAGAGTGGATTGAAATATATCTTTAATTAGTTATTATATTTTACCATTTTCAATGTTATATCATCATTAGATAGTGGTCTTCCACCAATTGGTTTATCTGTAATGAGGATCCTCTACCTTCACCTCATCTTCTTATTTTAAATTCATATTTCATCAAAATATAGGGGAACATGGCATGCCACATTTTGGTGACCCATGATATTTCGGGATATTCGATATTTTGGATAGATGAATTTTCTAATTAGGTGAATTCTCTTCTATTTCCCGACCGTCAGTCTTCTAATTAAATATAATTTCACCCCAAAAAATTATATATATATTGTAATATTTTGATTCATCAATGTAATAATTTAATTACTATGTAATAAAATTTATATATATTTATATTATGTATTTGGTAATATATTCAAATTTCAATATTATATCAGTTTTTCAAAAAATAAGAAAATATTTTTTTGAGATGTATTTTTATTTTTATTTTATGAAAATCATTTTTATCTATCAATTTTTTTTATTATTCTAAACTAAAAAATATATCCATATGTCATCCCACATGAATGTGTCTCTAATAAGAGTTTATATAAGTCCTAGTAAATATAAATTTATACATTTTTTTCAATATCATTTTACGAAACAATCTATGATTATACCAAATTTGGATTTATATTTTTATATAGCATAAAAAATTACACATAGTTTAATTATATAATTTTTATATGATATAATATATTTTTATGGATGTTTTTAAAATATATTTTGAAAACAAGGAATATAAAATTAATAATTAATACTAAATATACATATTAATATATTATTTTCATATTATTCATTCTAAAGTAGTTATGGTATTTTGATGTAGACGTTACAACATTATGATTTCCTCTTAGTCATATATATACTAAATCACAACATGAATCATGTGATAATTTCATGACAAAAAATAAGAAATAAAAATTATGAACAGTTCATTAATTTATTAATTATTTGTAGAATCAAATAAATCTTTCATTATTCGAATGATTTCCAATACCTTAGCATTATATAAAAAACTAAAGATGTAAAATAAACCAAGACTCTATATATTGAAACAAATAAAGGAATTAATAATAAGAAAACTAAATCCATCGATATAAAGTAAATTAATCAATATTAAACCAAATCATTTATACAAGTCTCTATATTTTATTTTAAATGCATTTTGGAATTTTTTTAAATTCATCAAAATAAATTCTATGTCATGATACCCATGTCTAGTTTGGAACACCTAATTCAACACATCCATGATAGAAAAATAGAAATTGGGGGGGGGGGGGGGGGTGGTAAGATTAGTTTGAATTGAATTATGATATTTATAGCCAAATTTTAATAATTTTTTATCTTAATATACTTCCCCATAACTCTCATTTAATATTTTTTTCATCAAAATAACCTAGGAATCATAATGATCCATTTTTACTTGATTCCTTTTAATTTGAGAACATTATTTTTCTATATCCAAACCAATATAAGAGGGATGTGGATTGAGAATAATGATTTAAATTGATTATCAGCGATTCACTTAATTAATCCCACATGTTTCCAAGTGTCATGGATTAATAATTTTCCTTCAATTTAACGATTAAGGGTTATTATTTATCATATGAATAGTTAGATAAAAAAATTATCCCTATCGCTATATTTCTTTAAGGTTATACTACAATATTAGAATCAAAACTAGGGTCTGATGTATGATTATTGACGGATTCATATTCCTTTACATTGGGAAAATTATGTGATATGAAGAAAGAATAATAAAAGGGAGAATCCTCCAAGTCCAACAATTAGAAAACAATTCTTCTTCTATTTCCTTAGATGGGTACTGTAAGAAACTTAATCTTCATTTCATGTGTGGATCTTGTTTCTGAGTGTTTTTGAGAAAAAGGATGGTTTTGGAAATTTTTGGGGTACACTTCTTGTACTTAGGATTACACATCGTGTTCCCAGTTGCGGCGTGTAGCCGTGTACTAGTCGTGTAACAGCTGAGTACATGGTCGTGTGGGGTGACCTAGAGACCGCCTAGAGTGGATTCTAGATTAGTAATGTACATGTCATGTACATTAAATTAACATGCAATGTAGTCTTATTTTTATTTGATATATCAGACTAGGGACGTGTTTAATTGGAAGAAATGACTTATTCTGGCATTGACTCCTCCAAGAGTGACCAAAGATCGATGATTGTTCTCCAAGCCCCCAGTCGGTCGTCAGTGCTCTGAATCAAACACATGGAGTTGCATTGTAATGGAATAGGTTATTTGTCCTATTTTCTAGAGCCTCTTATCTTGATTCCTCTCTTTCATGAGATACATGTGGTTGAGAATTTTTTATGTATTTGTAGATATAACGCAATCTTGGTTTGATAAAAGGCTTAGGTTCAACTATATCTATTGTACAATGTCGTGGTAGGTTGTATGTGCCTTTCTATAGATGTCTTTGAGTTATATGTGAAAAACCTGTCCAATTCCCTAGTATAGGGTATTTAGTGATTTGGAATTTAACCCCCTGAATGCATGATATTCTATGATTTCATGAATAATGGTTCTTTATTGATAATAGGATTTATTTACCTTACTATGGATGTGTTTTCCCATGTTTCTTTAATGTTGGCCGTTTGGTCTCTAATTTTCTGTTAGGTTGTTTTTTTCATTCTTATTGTTGTTATGATAGTGTTTTTTATTGTACGGAATGCTTGTGAAAAGAGTAGTATTTTTTACCCATGTAGTATTTTTGAGGTTTAATTTGGATTCTAGATATCACTGTGCATGATTGTATTCTAAAGGGATGTGAGAACTTGGTATAGTTAAAACATAGGGGGAAAAACGTTTAAGGCTTCCCCAGGGTTTCTGTTATACTTTTCACATTATGAGACCATAGGGCAGGGGGTTAACGTTGAGTTCTCCATCAGAGTGTCTATAGTTTCTGTTATGAGACCATATGAGGAATTGAAATTAAGTTATTCCTCATAGATTCTGTAGTTTATTTTTAAATTTCTATAGGAGGAATTGACGGTGAGTTCTTCCTCAAATAGTCTTTGTTTGTATGATACCAAATGTGTTAGACTGTGTGATGATACCCAGTGGGTCGTTATATATTTATTGAATAATTTTATCTAGAGGGGTTAGGCTATGTGAACATTCCCATAGGATTTCTTATGATTGTTAAGATTTATATTTAATAGATCTAAATTAATGTATTTGAAACTATAGGATTGTTTTCTTTTGAGTACTTCCTTGTTTATTATTTCATTTTTCATATTTTCTTGAAAAATATATTCACTAATAGTTAGGGACAGATCATTGTTGGTTGCATTCTGAGATTTTCCTCACACCATATTTGGGTCATTCTATTGGGCTAAAATAGATTATATTTTTGTGGGTATAGATATGGGAAATCACCATTCTACATTAGGTACTTGATTTTTGTGGATATGGAGAGGATGGAACAAAGTTGAGGCTTGCAATGCTATTGGATTTGTTTTCCTGTTTTACATTGTAATTTGGTTTTGTACAGTATTCCAGAATTATGACTTGTTTGGTTACTTTCATAGATACTTGTGAAATGCATCATTATTATATATATGTTGTAGTTGTTTATTTACATTCAGTGTTCCACTC
Source organism: Viscum album (assembly GCA_963277665.1). Lineage (NCBI taxonomy): Eukaryota > Viridiplantae > Streptophyta > Magnoliopsida > Santalales > Viscaceae > Viscum > Viscum album. Next base: position 288,157,889 of record OY728134.1, read on the forward strand.
TTTACTTATCGTATGGTATTATTGCTACCACTATTGTTATCTGATTATTAATCTATTGTGTTACTCTACCAATGAGGTCATAGTTTCCCCAATATCACACCCAATGCCATTTCTTCTAATCGGTAGCCTCTAGCATTTGGGGAAATGCGCCTTAGGCCATGTCACCAACCGGGTACGTGGAACCATTGGGCGGCACCCAGAACCGGGATGTTACAATGTTGTATCAGAGGGACTCATTTATTCTTCACATACTGTTTAGAGCTTATATATATGGATATTGAGGAATATGTACTTGGTAATAGGTTGTGCTCAGAAGTAGCTAACAAGTGTACAAGGAATATCCAACATACCTAGTTTATTAAAATTTTACTGGTTTTGAAATTATTATAGTTGATTTCATTTCACCGTTGGGTGATTCACATGTTTTATTGTTATAATTGATATTATTGATGATATATTTATGTTGAAACCCAATGATATGAGGGTATTCCTTCTCATGCATCATATAGGAAATTTCTAGAGATCACATGTCATGCATTATTTTAATGCCATTTTTGGAGCATTACTGATTGTGTGTTGTTGTGATAGATTTTTTTCTTGATATTAAAGCTGATGTGATAGATATCTTGGTATAATAACTTCTATTTGATAGGGTTTTACTAATGCTTAATTTTTTGTTTTGATGAACTCCAAACATTGGTCCCTAATGTTTTATGGGCCCTCATGGATCAGAATTTGGAGGATTATGTGATTAATTTCATTATTATTCCTTGTAATATACTTGAATAAGATACCATGCATAGATTAGTGGGCGTATGGGCCCCCACAGATCGGAATATGGCACTTTAATTTTTGTTTTAGTGTTATTATGGGATTCCAGAGTAGTTTCTAGGTCTTACTATGTGGTAAAAACCTCAAATACACAGTTTGTATTGATGATTACATGCCATGTATCCTTCTATTTAGAAGGGAAAAAATTTTCTTAAGTAAAAACTATGTACTATATGTACACGATTTATATTATTTAGTCGTGTGACTGTTTTTGTTGGAAGAGACATGTGGTTTCTAAATCGTTGATGGAACACATCTTGTATGAGAGGTACAAGCCATGTTTTAGAGACCATGTATCCGAAAGTGTGACTAATGACATGGGTTGGTGAAATCCTTTTATTACACACCGTTTATTGCATAAGCATGCCATGTAGAGTTGACCGTGTCCCCATCTGTGTGACAAACGACACTGGTGGTTTGAACTTAAGTGGTAAACGTCGTTTGTATGGTGAAAACGCCGTGTAGTGGTACCGATGAGAGAACTATATGGTTTAGGTTCGTATAGGAACTCGATGATGAGGGAAAGTATCAATTACACGCTGTGTCAATGGAGATCATGCCATGTGTATGGGCTGTTACATGACCAGGTTTCGTAGAAGTACATGCCTATTTAATGGATTAAGGGAAGATGCTCTGTAGGGGTTATACACATCGTGTATCCATGTTTTCAAAAACATGATTTCTTCATTCTCCAATTCCTTTTTTCACATCCATGTTTCTTTCTAGTGTTATATTGAACTGAGTTGTGTTCTTGACCATGAAGAGTCCTTCCACCTAGATGTCCTCTAGTTGTTCTCTAGATATATGGCGATGATTAGACACTAGACATGGTAGATCAAGGATGACTAGTTGATCCTTCCATCATGTCTATCTTGGCGCCAGCTGTCATTCCAGATACAAGTGCCGATGCACAGTTCTGAAAAGGCATCATGAGGTTTATGCAGACCTTATTGGGAGCACCGCATCCTGCCACATCTATGGTAGAGTTGATGTAGGTTTTCCAGCGACAACATCCTCCCACCTTCTCAGGGGATGGAGGACCTTAGGCTACATAATAACGGTTAGAAACTATGATGTCTATCTTCTAACATCTCGAAACATCTCTATAGTGGAGGGTGAAACTCGCTATGTATATGCTTCGAGATTCCTCCAAGAGATGGTGGGACATGATATCACAGGTAGGATTCCAGTAGGATATTTCATGGGATGTGTTCCAGCAGACCTTATATGACTACTTTTACCCTGAGAATTTTAGTATTGAACAAGCCTGATAGTTCTAGAGTCTAGAGTAGGGTACTCTCTCATTCATGTAGTATTCTTCTCGCTCCATAGAGACATAATGATTCACTCCCATTCTAAGGGGTGATGTGTTATTTCTAGCAAGGATGTTTGAGTATAGTCTTAGGAATGACATCCAATATCAGGTAAACATCCTCAGGTTGACAACTATACATTTCATAGTCAAGCAGGCCCGGATCACGATGTGAATCCTGATGGATTCTAGTGCTGTGATACAGGGCGGTTCGGCATCCGGAGTTGGTAATTCTCTGGCTGATAGTATGAAGCACCACTGGTAGTCTCTGCTCAAAGACCTAAGTAGGTGAGATTATTTTTCAGTTTTCCAGGTGTAATGCTACCATTTCTATAAGAGTGGACATACGAGGCCAAATTTTCTTAGAGAACCATTCAAGTGCTGATCTTGTGGCAAGATGGTTCATCTTCAGTGGTTCGATTATTTTTTCTATCCAGCAACATGTGAAAGTGGTTCTGCAATGACTCCATGTTCAGGAGAAGGAACACTAGTTTCTCATCAGTCTAGGAACTGGTGTACATTAGGACATTTTGGAAGAGTAAGTGGCTATGGAATTTGGAATCATGCTACATGTTACTAGAATTATCATGGTGGATAATCTCAGAGTGGTCAGGCTGGGTTAATGGGTTGTGCTACATGTCATACTATTATAGTGGAACAGACCCAATAGTAGTAGGCTTTTAGACCCTCTATAGTTAGAGGTACGATTTTTGTTGCCTTAGTTTTATATTATACTATTTTCGACACATGGTCTTCCCATAATTACATTTATGTGCCTGTTCTGAAGATCCTTGGGCTTAGTATCATTTCTTCTATGAATATCTTGACACGGGACACACTATTTGGGACTAGAATGTCTAGTGTATGTTAGTTCAATGAGTTCCCTCTTGAGGTTAGTGGGTGTCACCTCTTATTTGAAATTTATGTCTTATATATGATGGGATATGAAGTCATTATCATAATAGACCGGTTAATTCCTTTACAAGTGGTTATTGATTCCTATCACCATATGAGGAGTTTTAGATCACCATAAGGAAGTTTGTTTCTACACAACAGAGAGTGGGATGTCAAGGCGAGAAGAGAGGGATCCAAGAATCATTGGTTGGGAGGAATTACAACCCATATTGATAGTTAGCATCTATATGAATAGCGGAATTCACATATGGTCCTTCCTCTGGTAATGTTTCATTTATGGGAAGTCATTCTAGAAGACATTCCATGTTTTCCTCCAAAGAGAGAGGTAGACTTTTCTATTGAGCATATGTCAGGAGAGGAACAGTTGTCCATTCCTCATTATATGATGGATACACTAGAGTTACATGAGATCAAGAGGAAGTTAGAGGAGTTACAGGAATAGGGATTCATCTAACCTAGTACCTCCCCTTCGGTTCTGGTTGTCCAGTTTGTGATGAAGGAGGACAGAAACCTCAGACATTGCATGGATTAGCCAAAGATAAACTAGTTAATGGTTAAGAACCAATATAATTTACTAACTATTGATGACTTATTTGATCATTTTTTAGGAGAATGGGTGTTATTGAAGATTGACTTGAGATCCAATTATTATCAGTTGTGCATTAGACTTTCAAATATACTCTTATAGACTTTCGGGCATGTATTCTCTGTATTATTATTTTCTTATATAGTATAGTCTCAAGAACATGTCTTATGTTTCTATAGAACTGATTAATAGAGTTTTCCATCCATACGTGGAATTATTTGTGGTGGTTTTCATGGATGATATACTGGTGTACTCTCATACTTGACATGACCATAATACCCATCTTGAGAACGAATTGAGTACACCGAGAGATCATCAGTTATATGCTAAGCTCTTAAAATGAAACTTTTGTATGGACTAGATTCACTTCATCAGTCATGTTATCTCATAGATAGGAATATCGGTAAACCTAGAGAAACTATGAGCAGTAGTTTCCTAGTAGCGGCTGAAGAACGTCTTTGAGGTAAAAAATTTTCTAGGGCTGACTGGGTACTAAAAAAAATTTATACATGACTTCTAATGCTTAGTAGTGCCACTGATTTTCTTGACTAAGAAGGTTTAGAAGTACTTGTGTACATATTCCTCTAATTTAGCCTATCATGAGATGAAAGGGAGGATGAATTCAACACCAATACTTGTTTTTCTAGAGCCGAGTAAGAGTTGTATTTTTTACAGTGATGCATCAAGTATCTATCTGTGAGAAGTGCTTATAGAGGGGGAAGTAGTTTTTTGTGTACGGTTCTTGTCAATTGAGACCAAATTGAGAGGAATTACTCGACACACGATCTTGAGTTGGATATTTTTTTTCAAGCCATATGTTGTTGAGACATTTCCTTTTGGGAAATCATTTTGTAGTGTAAACGTAACACAAATGTCTCAAGTATATATTTACCCAGCATGACCTGAATTTGAGATAGCAAAGGTGGGTTGAGTTCCTTCAATATGTGGACTTTGATCTTGCCAACACATCTGGGAAAAGAATCATAGTGGCTGATGCATTGAGCAGGAAGACTCAAAAACAGGTAGTTTAGGAGGCCATCAGTGAGTGGTAGCTTATGCATGTTTTCTCTAAGATCCATCTAAAGGTGCACAAAATATAGGGGTAGACAATTCTTTCTTTTAAATCCATTACCACTACTCTACATGATCGAGTGAGAAGAAGGAAACTATCAGATTATAAATTCCTAGTCCTACAAGAGTGTGTGTCAGGAGAGGAACATATTCCTAAATGTACTATAGTAAGGGATGAGATATTGCAGATTAATAGACATGTATGGGTGTTAGTACACATATGTGAGGATATGATGCAGGGTTTTTACTCCTCAGTATGGGTTGTTCATCCTGGTGTCACCAAGATGTATCCAGATATACACCTTAAATATTGGTGGCTAGTTTTGAAGAGGTATGTTGCTAGTTTTTAGATGAGGTGTTCCACCATTCACTCGGTGAAGGCGGAGTATCAATGACCAGCATGGATTTTTCATAGTTACCCCTTCCCGAGAGGAGTTGGAATGGTGTCATGATGGATTTATAGACCAGGTTACCGAGATGTCTTCAAGGGAACGATGCAGTTTGGGTTGTCATTGATAGGATCATGAAAGTTTCACACTTTTTACCAATAAAAGATACATTCATTTTTGATGAGATGGGATGGTTGTGCGCCCATGATATTTTATTTTTTACATAGGGTTATGCACGCTATTGTTTCATACAAGGATTCTTGGGTCTCACAAGGATTACAGAGGGCTTTGGGTATACAAGTACATCTGAGTACATTTTACCATCTCCAGACAGATGGCCGGACCGAGTGCCTGATTCAGGTCCTTAATGACATTCATCAGTCATGCATCCTAGATTTTGGTGGTTAATTGAGAATCACATACCACTGGTGGAGTTTTACTACAATTATATTTGTCATGAAACTATTCTTATGGTACTTTATGATGCTTTTTTATGGTAGCCCATGCCGATCACTTCTATATTGACTGGAATAATCAGAGGCATCTATACTGGGAACTCGTCTTGTCTAGGAGACCATGAAGTAGGTGGAGTTTATTCAAAAAAGAATGGATACTGCACATTCATGGAAGAACTCTTCTTCTAATCGATGGAGATTACCTCTAGAGTTCGTGTTCACGGATCCAGTATTCCTATGTGTCACACTGATGTTGGAAAAAATGAGGATTACGATACAAGGTAAGCTTTCATGGAGATAAATTGTGTTTCTTGAATTTTATGATAGAGTTAGGATGGTTTCTTATCGGTTTTAGTAACCTCAGAGGTACTGGTCTAGCCACAATGTCTTCCACATTTTCTAGTTGTGGCTTACTTATCAAAACTGTATCATGATTTTCAACCTGACGAGGTTGATTTAGAGGTGGATGCATTTTTTGAGCAGCTTCATATCCTAATTATTGATCACAGCACCAAGGTTCATTGTGGCTAGTCTATTCCTCTAGTACATGTGTAATGGCAGCATGGTCGAGTACAAAATGAGACATGGGAGGGGGGCCAATGTGTGATCGCAATGGCCAGAGCTATTCATGGATTATTTTTCTACACCTCCTCATTATGTAAATTCAGGGATGAATTTCTTTAAGAGGGGATGTTTTTAGGAACCCATATTAAAAATTCTGGTATGGATCTTGTTTTCGGGTGTTTTTGAGAAAAAAGAGTGTTTTGGGAAACTTCTGGAGTACATGCCAGGTACTTAAGAGTATATTTCATTTACTTGGTCATTGTAGGTAGTCTTGTACTGGCCATGTAACAGCCATATACATGGCTCTGTGGGGTGATCTAAACAGTACCTAAAATGGAGTCTGGTTATGGCATGTACACATCATGCACATTAAATGAACATTCCATGTACATATCTTTATATTTGATATATCAGACCAGGGTCACATATAATTCACAGAAATGACTTCTTCTGGCTTCGTCTCGTCAATGGGAAACCGATGATTAATGATTCTTCTCTGAGCCCCCGATCCGCCATCTGTGCTCTGAATCGAACATTGTCGATTGCATTAGAATCACATTGGTGAGTTATTCCTTTTTCTATTACATCTTTTCATGATTCCACTTCTAATGTAAGATATTTGTGGTTGATAAATTATGACATTTTTAAGATCTATCATGTTCTAGTTCAATTTGATCTGAGGTTCAACTATATCAATAGTACAACATCAAGGTAGGTTGTGTGTTCTATTTTTGAAGAATTCCTTGATTTATATATGAAAAAAGTTCCCAATACCCTAGTTTAGGGTATTGCATTTTTGGGAATTTCACCTGGTGAATGCCTACTATGATTTGTTTTTTGGAGTATGGTTTATTGATTGGTAATAGGGTTTATTTACCATGCTATGGATGTTTTCACCCATGTTTGTTTGATATTGCTCATTGGGTATAGAATTTCCTATTAGGATTTTTTTCTTTCCCTGCCTAGTGTTTTTCTGATGGAGTTGAATATTGTATGACATGCTTGTGAAATGCATGTGAATTGTTATCCAAGTAGTATTTTTGAGATTTACTTAGGTTGTTGGATACCATTGTGAACGATTGTGTTTCATAGGGATGTGGGAACCTAGTGAAGTCAGAACATAGGGGGAATTGACATTGTGGGCTTCCCTAGAGTCTATGTTATACTTATCTTGTTGAGAGACCATATGGGGGTTGACATTGAGTGATCCCCTAGAGTGTATATAGTTACCATTATGAGACCATAGTGGGAATTATTTTGACTTCTTTCTCAGTGAATCTATAATTTAGATTTAAAAGTCTATAAGAGGTATTGAAAGTGAGTTCTTCGTCATAGAGTTTCTTTTTGATTGAGACCAAAGGGGTTATACCGTATGAGCTTACCCAATGGATTGTTATCACATTATTTTATAAGTTGAACTAGAGGGGTTATGCTATGTGAATAATACAAGAGTGTTTCTTGTGAATCATGGGTTGGATAATTAATAAATTTAAGTGAATGTAGTAGAAACAGTAGGACTTTTTACTGTTGAGTACATCCTTGTTTATTAATTCATTTTCTATATTTTCTTACTATATATATTCACTGAAAGTTAGGCATAGATATTTTGTGGTTTCTTATTGGGATTAGTCTCACACCATGTTTGGTCATTATTTTAGGAAAAAACATATTATATTGTTGTTGGTATATATAAGGGAAATCACCCTTCTACTTCAGTTACTTGATTGATATAGAGCTGGAGAGCATGGGACCATATTGAGGCTTGCGATGATATTGGATTTTTTACTTGTTTTCCATTGTAATTTGGTTTAGTACTATATTACAGCACTGTGACATGTTTAGATGCATTCTTAGATACTTGTGACATGCATGATTACTATATATATTCATAAGTTGTTTATTTACTTTCATTCTACCATTGTTTACTTATCATATGGTATTACTCCTACCACTATTGTTATCTAATTGTTATTTTGATGTGTTACTTAGCCAATAATGTCATATTTTCCCCACTATCACACCCAAGGCCCTCTCCATTAGTCATAAGCCTCTGGAATTTGGGGAAATGTGCTAGAGGCCATGTGACCAATAGGGTATGGGGCACCTTTGTATGGCACCCAGAACTAGGATGTTACATGTACAAAACAACACTATTAATGTTCTCTGTGATAAATTTTGTTTTCAGAAGAATCATGGGGTTTATATATTGTGGGATAGAATTCCATCTTCCATGATACATGTGGGGTTTATATTGAGAAAAATTATATTAGATGGAAAATTTTCATATGTATTGATGGAATTATGGGTACCAATGCTATAATTTAGATTTATTCTAATTCTCCATCCATGGGACTCCATGTTACATTTAGATACCCTTTAATGATGTTATTTTTTGCGATGATCACAATTTATAAAAGAAATTATTAGAGGAGGTAACAACACCAAGATATTTCATTTGATGAGAATGCTTAAAAGGTACATTTTTTGGGTTTTTATGGATTTGAGATGAAATTTATATAACTATAATGGTGGGACCATGGTTTTGTGTGGAAATGAAATAGAAGTCGAGTCAGTTATGAATTTATAGTGATGTCTTATGGTGTTCATTAAATTAAAAACTAATCTCAAAGGACTCGTGATGTTCCAAAAATAATGACATTCCCCCTAATTTGTAAAGGATTCATATAATTCTATAATTTATAGTTCAATGGAATTTTAATTTTGTTAATTTTATCTAAATTTATGGATTTTCCTTTTGAACATGTGTGTGAAGAGTAAAAATTATTTTATGTGGATTTTGGGGTCTTTTAATTATGGATTTAGTTCTTTTATGTGTGGTGTAGAAAGACCGTTTTTATCATTTAAAATTAAATATTTTAATTTTTGATATATATTAACATTTTATTAAAATTATTTTTGATACATTTATTATAATGGAAACCATTTAATGTTGTTCAATAACCAAATATAAAAAAAAGATAAAAATAGAAGCTCTCCAATAATATAATTTTGACTTTATATAATTACTAAAATTAAAATATTATTAATATATTGTTTTAATTGTTGATTATTTTTCTGGTGGTGGTGATGAAAAGTAAATTATCAAAAAAATGACTATAATATTTTTAAAAAATGGTAATTATATATTTTCAGAAATCCATTTAGTCATTTTATTTCATGATTTTTTATTTTTTATTTTTTATTTTTTATTTTTTATATCATTATCACAAATTCCTTAGTGGGGCTCAAATTTATTTCTGTATACAGGGTTATAAAAATGCATTACATTTAATTTTGTGTGTAATGATTTAACATTGTAGGGTTTTGACGAATCCCGGTTTCATTTTAGTAATGGTTAGAATGGGTTGTCAGTGTTTTCTCAACAATGTGAGTTGATTGTTGATAATTAAATGAATTTAGGTTTTCAAATACAACTCTAGATTTACATATTTTTAATATATATTATTCATATATTTATATATATTTAAAATTAGAATTACTAAATTGTATATATTCATATTTTCAAATGAAATTTTAGCATGCACAGATATGTATGTATATATAACATTACTAAAAATAATTAAAAATTAAAAAATTCAATGTTTTAAAATTACTCATATATGAATAATATAGGATTTTTGAACATTGTGATTTTAGTTATTTTTTAATATATTTTCTAAAAAGGTATTATTTTTAGTAAATAATATATATTTAAAATAATGAAAAGTTATATTTGTTTGATTTTATTTTGTTTGATAGTAATATATAATGTTGCTTTCAATGTTATATAAGGCTTAAGATACATCCAAAATTAGAGAATTTGATTTATTTAAGGATTTTATAATTAACCACAACGTATGATCAATGATTATTAGAATGTGAATCACTAGATGGTTGATTAGTTTTCGATAGTAATTCTCAAACCCACTAGAAGGTGTGAAAATTTGAAATTATGGTTTCCTTAAAAACTACACTAATAATGGAGCTAGAAGAAGAAATTGGTAGACTCAATAATGATACGAGAAAATACATCATAGGATGGTATTTTCTCCATAGTTGAGAGTGGATTCTATGTTTTTTCTAGGGTTTGTAGAATCATATGGTATTCTAGGCGTGGATTATCTGTGGTGGTAATGCTGGTATCGTTATTTCTTGTCATCTTATCTCTTCTACGGTGCTCTTTCTCACCGACGATAGTCTTCCCAAAGGAAATGTTACCCAATAGAGATCTTTCATACTTTTATTTCTATTTCTCCTTGGGGGGTTTCTTATGGATGTGAGCAGTAGTGGAGGGAAATATAATGAATATTTGGTAGGACATCATGATATCCAATATAGAGAAATCTACAATTCTTAGAAAGAAGGATGGTAATTCTTACTCGGTTCATCTATTCTCTCTTCTCACTATAGTAAAATGTATCACTATTAAAACATTTTTTCATTGATGGACTCAATATAACTCTAAAATCCATTTAGAATTTGAATGATGAAGTGAAAATATGTGAATTTGGTTATGTCCTTCTGATATATATGTTATTAAAATACGAGGATAAACATAATATGCTTTTATGGAGTCCATGGTCCATCTATAACCACATTATTCTGATAGAGGACACGATTAACTATTCCCATATCAAAAATATTAACATTCCAAAATAAAAATTTTTGTTTCATAAAAAATGAATCACTTTCTGATTAATATCATATATATTTATGAAATATATCAGATTCCAAATCCATGAATTTTTTGGGAGGGGTTATTCAGATCACATTCACTAGGGGATATTTGTAAAAATCAAGTCATTAGTCGAAGACCCTCAACCAATTATGATGGGAATTTTTCTTTCTCAATAGGCATACAAGGTTTTAACTAAATTTTTATTTGATAAAATACATTTCACATGTTTATATTGTGGATGCATCATGCATTCATTTAATGACTACACCTCAGAGGAAGGAGATGAATATGGAAATATTATCATATAAAAAGGTATGTGTCTGTCAGAAAAAAAAACTAGGGATAAAATTTATAACAGTTTCAAAATGAAAAATTGAAAATGGATTTCATTGTAAGGACCAAATTTCCCAATATGATTATAATAAAAATAAGGTCATCATTATGAGGATACTGCTACTAGTTCAAGATTACTAATCTCTTGTGTGATCGAAATAAGTGGGGAAGAATGATTTTGATGTCATTTTTTTCTCATTGGGGAATAAATTTGAAGATCATGTTTAAAATTATATGGTTATAAATTCTCCTCATGTATATCATGTTTCTCTCAAAGAGGTAAAGTTTATTTTTTCCAATACCTCTAAATAGATCTCTTCCAATACACATGGCCAGGTTCCCTTCTTTGGTTATGATATCTCTATGAAAATTGGTTGTTAGATGAGTATTTTTATGATTTTACGATTTCTACACCAAAATATAGAAATCATGGAGAAGTATAGGTAGTGGGGATGGATGTACTAGACATTTTTTTGTGGAACCTAGTTGATACAAGAGTTGTATTATGTATGGGAAGCCTATCAATCGATAGTCTAAAATGTTGAAGGAAGCTGGAGATTGCTTCATTCTTAAATAAAAATAGGTGTATGTTGGAGTGATATACCCAAACTAACCCATGAAAATATAAATCTATAATATTTGTGATCTTGGAATCCCACACACAATTCAGATTCTACATCATCAGTGTGTTAAAAGTAGAGTTAATATGGATTTCTTGTCTGAAACCATATCTGATTCCAATGAAATTTCTATTGTAATGTCAAATGTATTCTCTTATTACTTTCTTCTAGTTTCAGATTAAGGCCACACTATTGGCCATTTCAATTTCTGGATTGTAGAATTAGAAATCATGGATACGAGTTTTTATTTGAATCACATTGACGCATTTATCCAAAATCATGATGTCCCTTCATTTGTGATTTTGTATTTCTATTTGTGGGCTTCTCATAATGATAAATACAGATCATTGGATATGATATAGTCCTTGTGGTATAGTCTATTGGGGCCCCTTCCTATTATTAGAGATGTAATTAAATTAATGTTTCATCACGAGAAGTGAAGGGGGTCTAACGGGCCTTACAACATGTTGTTAGACTTAATTCATTGGGTGTATCCTATAGATCATTTTTAATTGGAATATATGGGGAATCAATTTAAGTGGTTTAATATTAATCCTAGAAAACCATTACCAATGAGAGGTTGTGTAGTTTTATTAACACACGTGAATGTGTTAATCACTTTAACTGTTTTCATGTATCTCACCTTGAAAATTCCATGATGGATCACTCCACCATCTTTATAGACATTTTCTATGATGGAAGAAGACCTATAGATGATTGGTTCAATATTACTGAAAGCATTCAGTCTAGGTAAAATTAATTTCATCATTTTATTCATTATGTCTGGATGATGGTTGATCCCAATCTTAAGGATAATATTTTCTATGATGCATATATGATGAAGTACTCGATTAACAAAACATTCTTCCATCCTTATTTTATGTATGAAACTATTGAATGAAATTTGGATGAGCTCTATTCTCACCCATCCGACATCAAATTAATTTTTAACATTAATAATATATCTCAAATAGTATATGGATACTTCTCTCAGAAAAAAATTTTGGTTCATTTTTTAGGTGATCCCCACATTAAAGAAGTAGACTCCAATACTCTATAAATATATCAAAATAAATCTAAATGAAATTTCCATACCTATATATCCTACCTCACTAGAACCAATGATAGATCAGTCTAAAATGAAATGGAGATCCATGACACGTTCATAATTTTTCTACTAGATCATTAAATGATTTTAATGTCCACCTTCTCTTGGAATATTTTTTCCTAAATTGTCTTTGTAGTCATGAGAATAATTAATCACCATCATGTTTTTGAAATTATAGATGGTAAAATTCAATTTTCCCACAAAAAAATCCATTAATCCATGATAAATGGTCCTTATGGTTTCTCTGAAGTATTCTTTGATAATTATTATCACATTCATGGACCTGAAATCATAGGTCCCATGAATGATCTATGGGTAGGAAAATCTAACAGTAATTCTTCTAATGAAACTCATAGTAACCTAACTATGAATATTATGAAATATATTTGTTTTATGACATTAGTACTATAAGGTAATGTATTGATACACATACTTTTATTTTATGATATTAGATTACAACTTATGAATTTGTACTCCATCTATTATTTCTATAAAACAATGTTATTTCATTCTGAAGAGACATATTTTTCTATTATAATTTTATTCCCAATGAAATTATACATTAATAAAAATATGTTCATCTTATAAAATAGGCTTCATGGAATTGAAACCTGAAATGATAAAATCCAATGATATGGATGAATGGCCATTCATCCCGTTTCTAATAATGAAGTTGATATCTTATTAATAATGTATTGAGGATTTTATTAAATTCATTACCTAAGATTCTTCTTGGATTTGAATAAATATTTTTCTTAATTTGAGAATTACCCCCTATATGGGTCTCTACTAAGGGAATGAACTCTATCCTTTCATTTTTTTTGATGATATCTTATATAGTCTTATTTATTTGGTATAAAATTAAAAATTTATTCATCTCGTAAAATAAAATAATATGGGACAACCTATTTATCATATTTAAATTTATTACAACATCTTACATTATTTAACAGCATGTTGGAAGAATTATTTTCTATTTCCCACATTTTCTATATGAAAAAGATATATTATTCATAGTAGGCCAATCCCTATAAGTTTGATATTTATTTTAGCTCAGGTGTGTCTTTCAGTAAGATGGATGGACTCTATAAGGCCTCTCTTATCTAGGTGGTTTATAAGATTAAAAAATATTTTCGGATCCCCAATATTTCTCATTGTTCATCTCATTTATTTTTTATACGATGGAAAAAAAATCATCGATGGTCTTTCAAAATTATCATTAAAATGATAAATTGAATTTTGTCCAAGGTCCTGGACCAATCAATCCTATAAATGTTTAGGTCAATATTTAAACATCCTAGTATCATATTTGACCATCCCTGTTCCCATATGTTAAATTTATTTTTCAGGAATTAATAATAAGAGGAATAAAATACAATTTATTTCTTTGGGTAATGTATCCCCCAAAAATCTCATTGGGGAATGGTATTCTAGATAATGATTCATATAAATGATACATTTATTTCCTTGATGGTCTTTTAGAATATTCATAACATATAATATTTGTCTTCAAAATTCATTCATTCTAAATACATAACTCATTCAAATTTTATGGTGGTTATTTAGGTCACCACACTATTTATTTCTAGATATGTACATTGGGTTTGTTTGATATACTTTTCCATGGACATTATTTAAGGAATGGTTATTGGGATAAAACTAAGAGATGAAAAAAATAGCATGTAGATAGTTTTTTATATATATATCGATCCCCGATGGTCGCTAGTTTATAGGTTTTTATGGTGATCACATGGTTTAACAATGAATTAATTGATTGGTTAACCAATAAAATATATTCCTAGTGAAATGAGTTTGATATGGGTGTCATTATGATTCTCCCATGTGTGAGAGACCTTGGGATGGATCAGTTTTGTTTGAAATTGTTGTTTTTGGAACTTACTTTATGTCTTTTGGTTTTAATATATCACTTCAATCATTGAATATAGGGGTTAATGAGATTTATAAAATTATATAGAACCACATGATTCCATAAAAGGATCTATTATCCAGATGTAAATCATATTCGTTTACCATCCAATGTAAATAGTTTCTTATTTTTTAGTATGTGATTGATGATCTTATATATCTACATTGTACGTTCATGAATGAATATTCATTCAATGTTTTAATCATTTTTCTTGGGACTAGGTCCCTATGAAATAGATTTAATGTGTGTGTGTGTATATTCATAATTGCGGCATCATTTTTATGGAAAAGTCTATTTAAGAGGAAATTTTCATTCCCTATAGTAGCTGTGAGTACCTTATAAAAAGATGATTGGATACATTTGGTTATAATAAATGATCATTACCACAATAAATTTTCAAATATAAGTTCCTTCTAGGATGATCAATCCACTATTAGGTTTGTAACATTGAAATGCAATGATGTAAAACCATACAAAATATATTCACAGGATGATCTGGGTTTCTTGATAACTCCTCCTTTGAATGTGTTTAAAATTAATTTGGAGGAGTAAATAATTGGTGGTGGATTCATATTAATTAGTGTGGTCGATCTAGACATCCCTAGATCATTTCATGTTATAAACTATACATATTTTACCGAAAACTGGTTGCTACTAGTTGAGAAAGAACCAGCAATCCTAGTTGGGTTGGATTTTTCTTGTTGATAGTTGTTAGAGATCTATCATTTTGGAGTTTTACACCCTTATCATTATCAATTCTCTCTCTTCTTCGGAGCATATTTTCTATCCATTTGTTTTTCTAATCATGAAGATTATCTCTCTTTGACTCTGCAAGTCTTCATAAATATTCAGTTATTTCAAAAGGTATGGGAATAAGGATTCAAACTTATCAGTTACTTTTTATCATTATGATAGTTCAAAAATATTATTTGAGTATTTAATTAATGAAAAAATCTCTCATGTATTTCCATATCATAAATTCATAAATCAAATATCTCTTTACCATTGAATATTTTAAATCATGTAATGAATTTTATTTTAAATTTCCTACAGATTTCAATTAATTTACTCCACATTTATTTTATTAATAATAATTGTCTTTCTCATAAATATTTAATAAGGGATGTTCTCACTCTTTATTTTTTATAGACTTTCTCAAAACTGTATTATTTTGAAAATTTTATACTGGATTTCAATTAATCTATTTTACCCTTCCCTTTATAAAAGAAATAAAAGTATAATCATGAGATTGCAATTATAAATTGTATTAAATGGAAAAATTAAATGTTTCAATTAAATTTATCAAATGATATTTATAATATGAATAAATATGATTGAATTTCAATATTTTGATACAACTATTGAAATAATATAAGATGATTTTACAAAAGAAATTGAGTTTAAAATTAATTTTGAATGATCTAAATAGGTATTCTAGATACCCAACATATTCTATGAACTCTATTTATTTCCCAACATAAATGATTCCATCACATTATACCCGAATAATAAAACTATTTTTGTTATCACCACAGAGATATTTTTGAGAGAGAAAATCATGCATTCTTGTTACCTTCGTCACAAGGGATATGTAATACAGTCATATAAACTAAATTTTTATATAAATTATACATATATATACTTCTATTTTTTTGAAATATATCATATTTAAATATATATAAAATTGTATATATATATATATATATTAAATTAATCACAGAATCATTTTAGCACTGGTAAAGGGAGAGATTTTATTAGCACATGGTAAATTGATAATAAAAAAGTACCTTTCTCATTAAAAAATCTTTGAAAAATAGAGCATCATTTATCAATGCATTTTTCACTAATAAGTATTATGTTTATCATCACATTCATAATGTACTAATAAAATTACCCACTTATTGGTAATTTTTATTTATCGGTAATAAATGATATCATTTTTTAAATATGAATCTATAGTAGTGTAATTAACACTCTATATTTAACTATGAGAGATTAAGGGGACTTGATTTGATTCAGGATATAAATATATATATATATACACATTCTCACTTCTTGAGGAGAGATAAAAACAATTTTTAGTAAAAAGGTTACATAAATCATGGTACGATAAGTTAGCTTGGGGTTTTAAGGTACAAGGGAATTTCCAAAAGGGGCCTTTATAAATGAGATTATCATTTAGTATAATCCACAATTTCTAAAATCCACATGACTTAGGATACAATACTTTTTTCAATCGCTCATCCATCATATTTGTATATTTATGTTAAATATGTTATAACTTATAACAAGAATGATTTTCTATATTCTATTTTGAAATAATTTATATTAATTTTTTGTAAAAATTTGATACAACAATTAATTTTATTGTTCAACAATAAACTATTTTAATATATATTCCTTATTTATATGTATTTATATGATGTAATTTTTATTGTATTAAATTTATTGAATTTTATAATTTTCTAAATAATAATAAATATTTTTTGACATGTATTTTTAATGTTAACATTTTCATAAAAATATTAAACCTTTAAAATAGATTTTTTTTTTCTGAAATAAATGAAATGACAAATAAAATATACATCTATCAACCAGATTTCCTTTGAGTCACTAAAGAGTAGTTCTATGAATAATGAAATATTAATTTATACAATTTTTTCAACATGATTTTAAAAAAAATCTAATTTTCATGTAATATAATTTTAAATTTATAAATAACAAGATCATGTTCTATTTAGTTAGGTTATTATCTTCTTAAAAACCAGAATGCATTTTAATGGATTTTTTTTTAAAAAAAATTTAAATTTAAATTTAAATAAAATTATAAATAATAAAATTATATTAATATATTATACCCTTGGGGTTAATTTTTGATATTTTATTTTGATGTAAAATTGACTAAATTTTGGTGTTTTGGGTGATTCTCATCTAAATTCTCAATTTGAATCTCATGATAATTTCAAAAAAATGACAAGAAATCGAAATAGTGAACCCTTGATTTTTTATCTATTAATAAAATCAACTAAATTTAAAATATTCTGGAATATTTCTTATAAATTATACAAAAATTAGATAATAGAAGCATAAAAAAGACAAGACTCTTTATTTTTAATCAAAGAATAAATTATTAAATGGAAAACTAAATCTGTTGATATAAACAAAACTAATCATTAGTAAAACCATACATAAGAATGACCTCTATATTCAATATAAAATTAATGTTGTATTATTTTTTTGAAATATCATTAAAAACATTCCAAATCCTGAAAAACATTCCTAGTACTGGGGATCTAATCCAACCCAACAATGCTAGTTATGGAGAATTGGAATGAAAAGATTTAATGAATCTGAATTGAATCCATTATAGTCATAATATATATCTACATGATGTTATTTTATATATCCATGATCCCATATAAACCTATATATGATTTTTTTTTAGTTTCCAAAACATTCCCGAACTAATTAAGATGTATTATTTTCTACATTTCATTTACTTGTAGAATGATCTAATAGTGTATTGACATGATTGTATGAGGAGGTTTGTTTTATGAATCATAATCTGAATCAATGTCGAGTGATTCCATTAATTCATTATTCATATATAAATTTGTAATGTATCCATAAAATATCTTAATTTTTTGGGAGTATTGTTCTATTATATCATAGTTATAGCTATAAAAACAAGGTTTTTTATTTTCAATGTCCATCATACATGAACTTAAATAATTGTCTTTGAACTAGGTTCTGAAATGGGATTATAGAGGGATTCTAATTTTGTCACCCTGGAATGTTTAGGTGAAGTAAAGGAATAAAAAAATTTCATAGTCATCTATGTCAATTAGTTCCATAAATTTTCTTCTTATTCCATTTTCATTTGTGGGTAAAGACACAACACAATGAATTTTTTTTGATATTCAACTTTCCAAAAGTATCATGGAGTGAATTTATTAGGTACATGGTTCCATAAAAAATCCTATATCATATTCAATCACTAAAAATATTTCACTAACCCAAGAGTATTATCTTGAGGATTATGGTTCATAGTCCAAATGGTGATCCTCATAAGTATGAGTGGGTGTAGTACAAGTCTTATAGAATCTACACACATAGTGTTTTAGGATAGATTTGAAGGCACAAACACTTGTTTAAAAAAGGGAATTGTCGATGTGATGGTGGTCATGAAATCCCATTCCCCCACTAATTCTAGAAAAAACATTGTACCATGAAAGACATTGAATTTTTTCATTCCAATTATTTTGTCCCTATTAGGGTTTTGTGATGTTAGATTTAATTTGGCTAACTATACGTCTATGGTGTTTGAAAATTAATATGAAATAGAATGGAATCCACTGAATAGAAACCTTTATAAGAGTCTCTATTCATGATTTATAAATTATATAGGATTTTGAACAATATATATATATTAAATTATATCAAGGATGCATGGAATGATAACTTTTGTTGATGAACCAAAATACTTGGGTATGTGAGATATTTAAAATTTCTTTTACCATCTGAATACCTAATTCTTTGTTGAGATCAATTTTCCATTTTGACCGAACTAGTTCATGGGGAAAATTTTCATAAAATGATAGGTCAAGCCCCTAACCCAAATATATCTCTTAGATTCACTTCATTTGATATATTAAATTACATTTTTCATGGGGTTCCCTTGTGAAGAGAAGACTCAAATATGCATAAAAAATTATGAAATGTTAATTCTTCATCAATACACCTCTTCCCCTTGAATATAAATATTAGTTTTTACTAATAAAAAAAATATTGTGAAATTCATCATCTACATAAATAAATAGAATAGGAGAAGGTGGGTCATACTACCGAAGACCCCAATATGTGGTAATTCCATCAGATATGACTTCATTAATTTCAATCATAAAAGGCAGAAATGATATGAAAGGCAAGATGGTCATGATCAATATAGAGAAGAAACCCATTTTTTCATAAAAAATAATGTCCATTCTAAACCATCATACATTAAAGTCACATAAAGCTTCTAAGCCATAAGGCCCCATTTATCACTTGAGCATGTTTTCATAGAAACAAAAACCAAATAAACTACAATATGATTGTATGTGATGGGAATTTTTTCATGAATGAACATAGTATTTAATAAATATTTGTATATAACTAAGGCCACATATGTTTGACTAAGATATTTTAAAAGATAATTTATGATACATTGCATAAACCAATTTTATTAAAATCTAAAGGAAGAAGGTGTTTTTGGATCATAAGTATATGGGTGATGATGGTTTAATTGAGAGAGAATATATTGGTTTTCACTACCCATATATTATTCCTAAGGGGCAAAATAACAACCCCAGAAATATTCCAATAAATTATGAAAAATATAGAACAGAAGTTATCCCACACATGCACTATCATGTATGTATTTTCTTGGTGGACCTAATATGTTCCTAATCTGATTTTTTTTGATTTTTAGTTAATTAAATCTATAGTCAAGGATTTAATGAATGATTCAGTTGTATATACTATAGAAGATTCCATGTAGTATAAATCATTTGTAAGAACAACAGGACAAATGGTATATCCCATCCTCATTAGAAAGAGGACTACCGTAATGGTTATTTAAGATAGAGAAAGATTTCATGAGTTGTATCATGGTGGTATTGTAATATAAATAGGGAATATTAGAATAAAATTATTTAATGTGGGTTTCTTGATAATAAATGGACCCAAATAATTTCATGATATAAATAGTGGTATCTATATTTTAATCAAGTCTTGCGATTCATAAAATATTGGAATCATAATAGGGATGAAAATAAAGATAATTCATCTAAAATTCGATCACGTCACCAATATATTATGTTTGGGGACATTCAAATATCTATTATAATTTCAACCTGGATGGTTCATATTGCATTTTCCAACCAATGATCAGTTATCGTTCCTTCTTGCAAGAACAATTTACATCCACAAATTCTTTTTATTTCTCCCATAAGCTTCCAAATAAGAAATGTCTCATATATTTCAGTTTTTTATGGAAATGAAAAATATCAATGATAATAGGACTTTTCTCTATCATAGTATGTTCGAAATTGTAAACATGGGTGAGATGAAAGAGGTAGTTCCATCTAGTTGACCCTAGAAAAAATTTTGTATGCCCTACAATGTGAATTTATTTTTTACTTCCCTCGAAATGATTTAATGGGTTTTCTTATGTGTCTGAGGTTAGAGAGATTTTCCATTGGATTTTCATTATTGAATTAAAATATTGAGTCATTGTATCTACTAGTGATCCTATTATTTATTATGAGCATTGTTTAAATGGATTCCCTAAATAAGAGTGTTAGTGTTGGTAAGCTTCCACATAGTGATTAATGTAGTTTCCACAAAATCCAATTATCCTTATGGGAAGGTAATCATTAAGAGACAAAAAGGGTCATGCATGGGTCACATATTGGTGGATTGATGAGGCCTTTTTATTATATTGATGCTATCAATGTACATTAAATATAATATGGATTGAGATGTGAAAATTTTTTTTGTTGATATGACATTCAATGGCCTGAATTATTTGAATTGATCATGGGATTTCATGTCTGTGATAGTTCAAATATACGATTTTGAAATATGTTTAAGCTTGTAAAGAAATATGTATAACAATGTATCTATAGAATCAATAGGTTTTAGTATATTATTTTGAAATATAATCCTGAAAATGATAATTAAATATGTCTAAAAATGTTTCTAGTAGAATAAATCTGTCGATTCCATAATGATATTTTTTACAACATCATATTAATTCTCTTTGATTCTGAAATACGTTTAAACATTAGAAGATTATTATTTTAAATATTCTTAAAATCTCACTAAACTGACTCTAAATTTATTTTAATAATTATAATCAATACTAACATATTCATTACAAAATGGTTAATATCAATCATGAGATTTTTTTAGAGATTTTATAAACACCATATTTTTAAACCTATTTTTATAGGGTTTCAATTTATCTCTTTTTTCATTCCCATTCTATATGAAATAAAATAAATCAATGAGAATTTGTATTTTAATTTTAACTCAATGGAAAGAAAATTTATATTTTCGAAAAAATTCCACGGAGAATATTTATAATATACTTGAATAGGTCTAACAATCAAATGAATGATATAGGTTAGGAATTATTGGTCTCTGGTTTTACAATGGAGTGCTGGTATACTGTGGGATGTGATGCATCTATATAATTAATATAGATACCCAACATCATATAATATCTTCATGTGGTGCCCTTTTTTAAAGAACTCGTCATATTTTTTAGTAGGAAGACAATAGTTGTGGCTCTATCGAATGAATCAAAGTCACACCAACATATGAAAAAAATCATAATTATGATCTTTCATTTAAGTTTTCTCAAAGTGGTGTGGTCACACTATGCCATGTTTCCTTGGAGGAAGACCTGAAGGAGTCAATATTAGAACACTTATCTCATCATACTCATGAATATCTTTTGATTGATATAAGACTAAAAGTATTTGACTATTGAATTTATATATACTGATAGTATATTAGATTTTATTCCCTAGAACCAATCACATATCATATTATATTACTTATATATAAATAAACATTAATATTTATAAATATCTTATCAAATATTGATTAGTCATAAATTAAATATTAGTAAATGTATTATCACAATATGTTTCTATGAATTTTATATGATAGAGATAACCATTATATATTTAATGGTAGTGCCTAGTTTACTCAATGATGTTTCCACATGAATTTTCTAATGAAAAACTATTTTTATTCAAATATTCCATGAAAATTTCCCATGCTATATTTCACAAAAACATATATTATAATTTTTCTCTATGTTTTTAAATAGAGTTCAGTGTAATAATTTATAATAAATGTTTATATCCCAATTTTCAATTTTCTACTGACATTTTCCAATGAAAAAATATATGGGGAATTTTCATTGACAATTTCAAATGAATATTCACTCAGAACATATAGGTAATGTAATACTAGATAATTTAAACAATGTTTCATTAGACATCTAGTGATGTTACCTGTGTAAAATGTATTAAAAGTTCCACTGGATGTACATGTGAATGTTTTATAAGAAATTATAATAATTAGTTACACTGAAATTGTTTGATGAATATTTCCAGTATAATTTAAAATATATTTTTTTATTAATATGTCCAATTTAACATCAAATAAACGATTTCTATTGAAATTCATGAGAAATTTACCCTTCAAATTTTCTAGTCTTTGTTTCATTAGAATTTTCCAGCATACATTGATTATAGAATTTTATAGTGAACGTTCATGAAAAACAATTCCATTAGAATCTGAAGTAGATTTCATTAATAGAAATTTCAAATCATACTTTTAGTTAAATGTTCTATTGAATTTTTCTACTTGGTGTTTCAAAAATGATATTTGATGAAATTTGAAACATGGATTTCCCATTACTATAAATTTCAATTAAAATGTTCAATTGGAAATTTTAATTTCAACAGTCAACTTGAATTTCTATATGGGAGATACACATAGTTTTTACATAATAATTATTCCATTTTATGTTTCCACTAAAAATTGGAGCGGATTTTTGAAATTAAATTTTTTAGTGAAATATTAATATATATATATATATATAAGGACATTGTAATTAATCCAGTTGGATTTTTCTATTTGAATATTGAAATTGAAATTTCCCTTCAATGTTGGTACTGATAATTTTTTCTGAATGTTTCAATCAATTTTTTCTAATGGATTATTTTATTTCATTTTTCCTAAGGAACTAGAAAATTTAAAAGAAAATTTATATTATAAGTATCATAATTTTCATTATTATATTTCATTAGTAAGTATACAATGTATTTTGTTTTCCTGTATAATTTATTTTAAGAAATTTTTGTTAAAAAATTAATGAGAATTATTTACTAAATATTTATAGTTAATTTTTAACGAATATTTTGGAATAAAATATTTGATGTTGAATTATTTTGATGATGTCTATAATGGAATTTTTTAACATTTATATTAAACATGAACATTATCATATATTTTTATGAATTTATTTATTTCAATTTTTATATAATACTTTAGAATGTAATTTCCTAGAATAAAATTTAAGTCAAAATATTGAATATAAATTAATAATATTTTTTTAATGTTAATGATTTTATTTTTGAGTAAAAATAAAAAATATTTTTTAAAAATTCTTATTTTTTTAGTATTATAATTTTAGTATCAATTTAATTAATTTTTTAAGTACAATTATTTCCTCTATATTTAATTGGGTTATGAATTATTATGAACCATATATGAATTTTTATTTTTATTTTTATATGGTTTGAATAAACTACAAAGTAATGTCAATCAGAAAATTAATTTTTTTCCAAGAATGATGACTTCATTAAAATTTTATGCTATTTATTATTTCATTATTTTTAAAAAATAACATAAATTAATTTTATTAATTCAGTTAAAATATATTTTTTTGAAAGGATGGGGAGATGTTATTTAATTTTTTATTTTAAGAAATTATAGGTTAAATATATATATATATATATTAATTATTTAATCTATCGATTAAAAAATTATTGTTATTATAATGTTTCATAATTTAAAAAACATTAAATACTTTTTTTTACTATTTTTAGTTTAACACAACTGTAAACCAGAAATGTATAATCGGTTTTATAAAAAAATTGAAAATCATGATATTTAAATCCTTTCAGTCTAATGGAAAAAATACATTGTTGTATATGTGGAATAATCCCTAGTATAATAAATATTCTAGTTAGATGTTTTAATTATAGAATATAACTATCTAATGTATAAATTATTTACAAAAACATTTTAATTTATAAGTTAATATTATCTAAAATTTACATAATATTTTTGACCATATCTGTGAAAAGTAGAATTAAAATTTTGTGGATTTTGAGATCGTTGGTGTGGGGATTTTTTTCTATCATGTTTCGATTTAAAAATACATTATTTTTTATCACTTTAAAATAAATTTATTGTATATAAAATGGAATTAAAATTCTATGAAATCATTTACATACACATTTTATATATGAAGACTTTTTAGTGTTATTTTCTAAATTAAATATTGAACAGAGATGATAAAATAAATTTTATTATAACAAAATTATTCCCTAAAATCTGAAAAATGATATATTTTTATAACTATATAATTTTCATTAATGATGATGGTGGTGAGAATTTCATTTCATAAATTATATTTGTTACTTTTTAAATAGATAATGGTCATTTTATTCTTATTAACACCAATATGAAGACGTTATTTTCATGAATAGTTCTAATATTTACTTTTTATTTTTTAACATTGAACTAAAATTCATAGGGGAACCTATATGCCTTTAAATTTAGTGTTTGTTCCGAAAACATTACATTAGATGGTGGTTCGAATGCTTTGACATTGGTTAGTGGCCTGAAATGTGTTCCTCGTTATTTTAATGTTGTCAATGTTTTTTCTAAGATGTATCAGTAAATTTTTAAGATTCTATATTATTACATTCATGTAAATTTATAATTTTAACCCCATATGACCTTAATATTAATATTTTGTTTCAAATTATTATATATATAATTATAAATATAAAAACTAAATAACGATTATACAAATTTTTAACAACAAATCAATCATATATATAATATTATTAAAAATTATTATTTATTTTAATTAATAAAATTTAACAGAACTATATATTCATGAATGATATAGTGTTGTTAATGTTTTTAATTTTATCTACTTTTTAGGTATTTTAAAAAAATGAATTATTATTAATAAATGGTATATATTTAATTAATATAAAAAATGGTTTCCTTGATTTAATATTAATTAACTGAAGTAATATAATGTTTCTTGTAGTGTTGGAGATTAATTGAGATACATGAAAAATGATATTACAGTATTTATCTTAAATTATGATATGCAACAACATGGAATTAATTTGTAACATGAAGTGGTATAAATGGAATAAATAGTTGGTTAGTAGATATATTTATAGAAATTATTATTATTTTTTAAATATTCTTCAAATTATAAATTATATTTTTCTCAAAAAAATCAATTAAAATGGTTTCTAGCTTATGAAATGGTTTGATTACACGATTATATGGTTTTAATCATTATATTACTCCTCCTTTCATCTGAAATATATTTATGTAGGTAATGAATTTTATCATAGACATTCTATATATTTCCTTGAATTTTTTCCACATTTAATTTATCAAGATATATATTACAAGAATTACCATTTTTTAAAATTTAAATCTATTCAATGATAATTTTCAAGATATTTTTTTAAAACCAAATTATTTATACATGTTTTCATTGTGTTTTAGTTTATATATATTATTCTTAACTTTATACTAGAAATAAAAATATCATCTTCAATTTTCTATTAAATTGGGATTCCAAGGGAAATCTAGTAAATTTTGACAATCTAAATTAGGAAAATATTGATAATATCCTAGATTCTATTGGAATTCAAGGGTTTTTATGATGTAAATATATTTCTGATCACTAATTTTACAAAATTATATGTATAGTATAGATTCAAATATAATTAAGTAGGAATTGTATATTCATAAAATTTTCCATGATACTAATGTGGTGCGTAGATGAAATGATTTTATCACAGTCAAGATTAATAATACAGTTGTGGTCGATGTAAAAAAGGAGTCAATGTCATACAATGTTACAAATCATTTGAGTTTTATCATCTCAATATTAAATTTTCATGTGATACCATTTACATAGGTCATTTATAATGGTATTATTTATGATAAGACTACAAGGGGTCTATTATTGATTAATGATGTAGAATGATGCTGAATATTTATCATAAACAAATAGTTTGTGTATATTGTCCTCAATGAAAATAAAATATTATAGATCATGGGAGTTTATTATTGTGTTATTAATTAATATTCTTCTAAAATGGTGTAATATTTATGTATGTGATTTCCATGACCATATATTGCATACAACATAATATAGGTATGGTAATGGAATCCATCATTTCTAGAAGAAATTTATTTCTATGAATTTGGAGATATGGTGCTGCATAAGAATAGGTTGTTGTCATGTTTTTTTTAGTTATGGGGAGGATTAATTGAGCTATTTCATCTAATGTTGATGATATTTATTTTCTAATATTTAAAGGCCATATATTTGAGTTTTATTTACCAATTATAACTATTTTGGTATTATAACAAATTATTTTTGGAAAACAATTTAACATGTGTCATCAGATCCATATAAGTATTATTTATATTATCCTTATATATATATATTTTTTATACACGTTTAGTTTGTTCTAGTTATGAACACATAGTGGTTAAAAATAAATAATGGTTAGTCATGGGAGGTATTGGTTATTGAGCATAAACCATCCCATAATAGTATTTTCTAGATTCTTGACACTAATTACCAATATTTTATGATTTAGTGGAATAAATAGGTCCTAATAACACTCTATATTTTTCTATGAGTGACTAAAAGAAGACAACATAGGTTCGTGTGTTACAAAGTAATTTCCAAAATAATAATTTTATTTCAATGAATATTTAAATGAATTATTTTACCTCTCAAAAATATAGTGGTGTCATGGTACGACTAGTTTGCCTATGCCTTTATGTTGAATTAGTCCACTATAAATTGGTCATTATAAATGCAATTATTATATAGAATGAAACAAAATACACAATCTACACATTCTTCTTCACACCACTTATGTTTATCCCATGACCCACATATATGTTTTTTTTAAAACAAAATATAGAATATATAAAAATATTATTTTTCAATGCTATATCAAAATAGTCATGATTTTATTTTTAACAAAGTATATATAACATGAAATACTATAGGAAAAATATTTACTAATTTTAAGTATATGTTTTAATTTATGTATACAAATTAATTTTATTTTTAATTATATTCTAATATATATGTTTTATATCATTTTTAAATAAAAAATATAATTATATTTAAATGTTTATTTGTTTTTATTTTTTTCTAAAAAATATTAAACAACTAAAAGGATTTAAATATTATATTTCATAAAAAAATTGAAAATGTAAGGGGGTCAGCCAACATTGTTGTCGGTCCTGCAAGTGTAGGCCTACAACCTATGAAACATAAATTAAAACATGTTTTATTCAATATCTTTTTTGAAAATAGACACAATTTTTGTATTGGGATTTTATATTTCTAAATATCATGATAAAAATATATTTATTTTATATATTAATTTCATCATAAAAAACATTTCCATGGTAGGATTTTTTTAAATGAATTGGTCAAATATATAAATAAAATCAAAAATTAAAATATATATAACTTCAATTTTTCATAGATATCATTTTATATCATTTATTGTATTTTAAAGTAAATCTTACTATATTTTTCTGTTTTGGGTGAAAGAAAACATAAGGATCAAAATGAATCTCATGATAAATTTGTTACAAATTATATGAATATAAAATTATGAACCCTTTCCTTTTTTAATTATTAATATAATATACTAAATATCACATAGGCCATTAAATTTATACTGAAGATTCATAAAATAAAATAATTCTTGTTAAAATAAAGGAAAACCTCTATATTTTGAAACATAATAAAAAATTAGTTATCAAAATACAAAATAATGATATAAAACATTAAATAATCATTAATAAACCAGTTACATAGGACAATACTCCCTGTTTAATTTAAGATAAATGATTTTAATTTTAATAAAAATCAGAATTTATTCCAAATAATTTAAAACATTTACGATCATGGGGATATAACCCATCATCGTCACAAAGTGATGTATAATGAGGGGGAATAATAAATAAAAATTAATTGTGGTTTATATTTCCATGTTCCATATCCAATAGATATTCTACACCATGATCATGCCCCCATATTTCATACACCATATTATTATTTTTTGGGATCAATAAAATATAGGATTCATTGTGATATATTTTTTACATCATTTATTTTAACTATAAAATAATATAATTGAGTATCCACTAGAAAATATGATGGGGTGGGGAGTATGAATTGAAATTTTAATCAATGGAAATGAATTCCATTAATTCCTTCCACTTGATACTATTCCTCTTAGATTGTCATTATTCCTTTCCTTTTAAGGATGATTGTTATTTTATTACATACCAAATATAATAAAAAATAAGGGTTTCTCCTACACCATTATTAATTCCTAATCATAAATATTATTATCATATCTGGGGTTTCAAATTTCATTTTGGAGGGATTTGTATTCCATCACATTGTGATGTTTAGGTGATGGTTATAGGGAATGAAAAATTCCATAATCATTCATGACCATTAAATTGAGCATTTCCCTTCATCATATATTTCCATTCATGTGGAAGATCCAACATAATAAAGAAAATGTTTGTAATTATAATCTTAATGGATGAAATTTTTTGTTTTGTTTTTGGGGACATGACTATAGTATCTGGTGATTCATGAGTTGTTTTTTTAGTAAAAATCATGGGAAAGGAAATCAACCTATCCTTGGTTGTTGATATTATTATTTAGATTACTATGATTGGGTCTTTGATAATTCATCATAAGTGAGTCTCTTTTGGACAACATAACAGCATCCATTGGCATGTTGATGAGATCTAAAATCATCATAAAAATATTAATTCCATTCAAAATGTTGTGAATATAAAATATCTTCGAGATACATAAGTACAATATAAATATATAGAAGTCGCATTTTAGGGTATGGGTTTTTTTTTGTGGGAATTGAGATGAGACATCCACATCCACAAATATGGAGCCATGTAAGTGTGGGGGATGTCAGGAATATTTAGTCTATAAGGAAGGCATAGAGCTGGTCTTCGATTGATCAAAATCTATAAACTATGGTATAGATAACCAGGCTTATCATTCATAGATAAATCATCATTATATATGAATATTCAATACATTACACATGGGCACATCAATGTAATGTTATAGTGCAGTGCCTTTGGAATCATTAAAAATAATCAAAATAATGTAGGTAATATCATTAATTTATCACATAAATATCATTATATTTAGTTCTATTCAAATAAATATCTTACTTAAATACTTGAATGATTACATAATTAAAGGTAAAATAAGAAACGATTATTTTATATTGTCAGTAAGGATAAATATGTGATACACCTAAGCATAAAACATGCATGAGGTAATTAGAACATGACTGTAACATTTTGAAATATTACACAACATATCGTACAATAGCATCATGAGTCATGTCATAAATTTTGAATTCTCATAAGATGTGGATAATTCTAAAATCAAAGCGGCTAATCCATGATAGAAAATCATTGAAAAACAACATGGAACTGTGCGCATACACCTTTGTAAGGAAAACCATTTCACTAGTAGCCAAGGAACATTTCCATAACATTACAGGGAACTCCATGGGTGGAAAAGCCTTATTAGAGGGATATAACACCATCCCTAGTGGAAGCCATTTTATCATAGTGTAATAGGTTCATACTCTAAACCATTGTAGTAGAAAAGGTTTACTACCAAAAATAACTTAGTGGATAATATTACAAATTCAGTGGGACCCACTTAATTTTCATGTCCTATATGTATCATGAGATATATATATATATAACCAATGAATTTTAGAGAGATATAAGACTTATTTATCTTTAATATAAAATGCTACCATCCATAGTTACTATATGATAACCATCACATAATTGAACTTATACATATTTGAGTAACCGGATCATAAAACATTCGATATAATATATCCCATGATGAAAAAAGATTTTGAAACATAATTTAAAAGCACTAATTAGGGAAATATAATTTATTTGGAAATAACTTTTTAAAAAATAAAATATCATAAATCAAATTTTTCTTTAAATTAAACTTGAAAATTTCAATTAATTCTATAATCACATTGAGATTTTTATTTTAAGAAACTACCCATTATTATTTGAAAAAAATATCATTGTAAAATATTTTGAAATTATATTCATTTAAAATAACCTTTAAAATATAAAATTCAATATTAAAAGAAATAAATGACCATGAAGTTCAAAATTATTTTTATGTTGTAGGGGGACTCATTTCACATTTTTTGTAAAAACCAAATAGGAATTGCTTAGAAAGCATCATAGAGATTATAGTCAAATGATATTATAAATAGGCTAGAAATAATTAAAAATTTCATTAATATATTATTTTTATAATCATAAAAACATTTTTCTGAAAAAAATTACATAAATCAAGGTTTTCAATGAAAAAGTGTTTTCAACTGTAGAGAGAAATTAAGAATATTTTTCATAATGAAATTATTTTATACTCATGAGAACATAAAGGTAAAAAATGTTGAGAAAAAAATTATTGTAATTATATAACTATAGAATAATAAAAATATGGTCCTTGATTAATGATGTAATAATATATCTTCATTGGATTCATAATTATAAAAAATCACGAAAAATAAAGAGATTGTAACATAAAACTCTTACCGCATTGCTAACATTGTATTACAGTCACCATTATATAATAACAACAAATAAAAAATATAATATCATGAAAATTATTATTCTCATTATATAAAAAGTCAATGGGGATGTATATACACCTCATTAAAGAAAATATGAACATTACATATTAATATGTCTAAAAGAAGGTAAATTGGGACCAAAACCCCTTGCCACATTGAAAACATTGAATCCCTAAAACCAATGAAAGAAATATAATAAAATGGTTTTATAAATAATCATAATATTTCTTATGAGAATCATAAAATACATTAATTTGTATCATATACACCTCATAAAATAAATCGTCCGTGAATATGAAATGTGTCCCAGAGAGGTCATAGGTGAGACAAAAGATTATTACCATAAGAAAAATATCCTGAATCATAAAACCCATTAAATTATAACATTTACTGAAACATGAAGTATAATTAGAATAATAATATTCACTATATAACATGTATAAGGGACAATATATACACCACAGAAAATAAACAAGTGGTGAATGTGGAATAAGTCTCCCAAAAATAAATGAGAGAAAATAAATCTATTAAGGTAAGTCTCGACTTCCATTACACAAGTTTGTACAACTATATTATAAACATAAGAACATAAAAATCATTTAACAGAATAATACTTATATATAACATACCATATATTATCTATATATGAACATATATTTATTATTTATTAATAACTACTTGTTAAAGTCATGTATCTAGAAATTACCGCTTTGATTTTCGTATATGTTGTGATTTTTTATTTCCATTCCACATACATTGATCATGGTTAGAAAATATCTAGGATAATAATCATTATTTTTTTCATATATATAACATAATTATAATTTTAGGACCAATCATGAAATATTGTTTTGAAAAATGAAGGATGTTAAAATCAAATATATGGTATGTTGTATCTTTATCTAAACAATGTATCCATTTGTCAAAGATTATTATGTAAACTAAGTAGGTATTATATTAAAATTATACCATGATTATGATATCCTAAATATGTTATTATTTATTATTCATATCAAAGGTGTGTCATAGTAATGAAATGAGAGTCTCATCAATTCCTAGAAGAGGTTTCCCAATATAAAAAATGATGTTATAATCATTAAGTGAGTTAAATGGTCTGAGAGAAGATGATATATTATAATTTAATAATGTTGAATATTTTAGTAATATAATAATTTTTTAATTTATATCACTTATAGTCAACAACTTTATCCCTTATTATCCTTTATCTAATGAGTTATTTTAAATGAATCATATCGCTTGGCTTTGAATAATTCCATCACACACACGAGTAGCATTACTATATACCCTAAAGAATGGAATGTAATAAAAAGTTATATATGATATAATTACATTATAGGTATATTTATTTTATATACATTAAATATAATTTACATCCATCACCATAACCAACCATGATAGGTGGTAATGGAAATATGATTTACATCGGTTCAAGGGGTTGTAGGCCCTTGTACACATGAATAATTATTTCATAACCAATTTGATGAATGATTATATGGTTGTAGGTAATAAAAATAATATAAATATATTATATGGAAGTTACTGAAGTAATATTATAATCATGTTTCTATAAATATTTAAGGTGATGGGTGAAGAAGTAAAAACATTTTTGTTAATGAAAATTGCCTCTTATTCCTATATTCTCTTTCAGTTTTCACCATAAGCCTTCCCAGGTTGACATTATACCAAATGTATTGATTCTAGGATATTATTAGGGTATATATTAAGGGATTTTTTGTTATTTGAGAATATAAAAGGGTTATATGGTGTTAAGAATATAGGATAGGAGTGACATTTAATAAGTGAGTTCAGTGCCACACTGGTAATTTTTATAAAGAAAAAGTCGTACCAAAGAATTTCCCATGAAAAAAGAATAAAAGATAATGTATTATAATGAAAAATAAATTATGGATTTTTATATAACCATAAAAAAATATATGTTTTTAATCATTTTATCCCTTATGAATATAGTTTAACCGCCTAAATGCATCATTTTAACGTAAAGCACGATAAATAATTTTTACTATTTTTACTATTCAATTTAAAAAAAAATATGATTAAAATTTTAAAAAAAATTTATTATAATTAAGAATATTGAATCCACTTTTTGATATTCTATTCACATATGTGAAAAAAGATAATTTAAATCTTATCCCTTTGATGGGAAAAGCTAGCGGGATTTCAATGAGAAAACGTTAGATGGATTAAAATGTTTTTATTTCAAATATCAATATGAAATTGATACCAATAACCTAATTTAGATTAATAGTATTATTATTAATCTAATATTACTTTTAATACAATAAAAATTATAATTTTACTTTATAAATAAATTTAATTAATTTTTTTTTAAAATAAAAGTCATCATTTTTAACTATTAATACAATAATTAGTCCTTCCATAAAATCATAAAAAAGTTAACCTAAGGATATTTTTTAATGATTCTTTAAAAAAATCATTATTTTATTGAAAGAATTTTCTAAAAATTTTAATAAATATTTTTAAAATAGGTTTTAAATCATGTTTCAAAATTTTTTTTATAAAAGTACAATGATAATCATAAAATCGGATATATTATTATCTCTTTCTCGAATACCAATACAATGACATTGAAATAGTCGACTGAATATATAATATATAAATTTCATTAAAACCACCCAAAGAATTTTTTGTAATTTATATAGGTAAACCCTGTTTGTTTCCATAAAAATAGTTTTTATAAAAATATTTAATTTATTTTCAAATAGTTTCGATTATAATATTTAATTAATTATTCCAAAAACAATGCATTTTATACACTTTTGTAAAAAAATATTTTCATAATCACACTAATACTATTCATAAATTCCAATAAAATGGTTTGTTTATAACAATCATATAATAATATCTTAAGAATATAAAATGTTTCATTTATACTCAGTGTTATGTGTAATGAAAGATAAACTATGTTTTATGTGTAACATAATCTAACCTATGTGTTATGTTTAATGATAAATATTAAAAATATTACAATCATTTGAAAAAAATTAATTTAATATATTCTTGGGTTGTTGCATTGTAGTCCCATATATTTGAATTTCACCGTCAAGATTCACCACTTGTTTAGGAATAAATAATGATACATATGCCTCATTGCATCATTAGTTTCCCATATTTCTGCCAAAAACTTTTTGTTTTTTCAAAACACAATGAAACAGTAAGTTTTATTTATTTGAAGAACCTTATTTATTTGATCTAGATTTTCAACTAGTTGATCCTCATATGGAATATCATGCTAGAGTGTTATGACCTCTGATTTCATTAAATATGATGGATACGGAAAATACACCATCAACATAGATACATAGACCACATTTGGAACCTAATGAAGGGTATTTTGTAGTTCCAATCCTTAAGATAAAATCATAATACAATAATGTTTTCCAATTTACTAATATACATAAGGAATATCATTCCATTTCATTAGAAACACAATTTCATCCTTTATTTGTAATTAAATCAATTTTCACTTAATCTATTACTCCATGACATGAAGATGGATTTAATTATTCATGAATTAACAATATATGAATATAACTATAATAGAATGGTAATTCAACCCTTCTATATATTGTTATAATAACAAAAATTTGTAATTACCAGTTATCCATTATGCATAGAACTTAATGATGTGAAGTAATACATTTATCTATTAATACATGTCCAATGCTCAACTTAATACATCTCGTAATTGTTTTGCATTCTAAAATTTCCAAATTTTTTATTAATGTCAATAAATTTCTAAAAATAAATTTAAAATTATTCCATGAAACAACATGAAGTAGCTCCAATCATGTGAACTCCTTTTATATTTAATCTCTTAATATAATGTAATAACCTAGATTTCTATAAAACATTACTAAAAAAATATTGTATTCCTTATTCATTGAATTAAACAATAAATTATTGAATATATTACATAAATCTAATAATACTATAAAAACTATCAATGATAACATAAAACACCTTTTCCATAAATAATGATAATTTCCAACATCATCAAAACTATCCAGCTTAAAATATTCATATTAATAAGATTTTTATCACAAAAACATTATCAGAAACATATTATTAGCTATATTATTTATAATCTGTGTTTTAATGAATATCACTATTCCAATAAATCTCTTTTTAGGTAATCATTAACATACAACATATTCAATAAAATCTTTAAGGAATAACTTATAATTAATAAACCTTATATAGTACATAGTTCACTAATTCCAATTCATAACTACTTCAACTATTCTACTTCCTTCTCAATCCATTAACTATTCTTCTCCATATTATTGCATAATTATTTTACCCTTTATATTTAATTCATATTCTCTTTATAATCAATAGTATAACTATTTCTCATACCATTATATTGATTCAATTCACAATCTTTACAACATGGAAATAAATTTCATATTTCATGTACTTTTAACTGTTAAAACATTCATCCATTGAAAATATTTTATGGAGACTAATATTTTCATACATTGTGTTAATTGAGATATTAATTTTTTCTTAGAAATATCATTCTTTGTTCCCTTATTATCCATATATTAAACATCATCCCGTTACATTCATACATTCCATACAATACTTATTCTCGTGTTCTTGACAAATATTAAAAATTAATATATAATCCTTCATGGTTTCCATTACCTGAACACTCAAATAACTATATTCATATCTTATTTGGTGAGTACATGAATTAGTTATAGTGAACATAATTAATAATATATCATTATAACTAATTTTCAATAATCACAACATCCATTACTCCACTCATCATCCCATTTGGATTCTCATAAACAAATTATGGCACATTCAATGTCAACCTCGTTCCATCAGGTTCTTGTAATTTACAAAAACAAATAAGGATAGAATGAGAAATTATAATCATAATGGGAAACCAAAATCATTATGAAAATTTTCTTATATGATATATAAATCAGGAAATAATAATTTAAATAATTGACATCATAGGTTTATAATGGGTTATTCATAATCATAATCTATTTCAAACCTTCATGATGGTTCATAAATACTATTTAAATTTACAAAGAATATCCCCATGATTGTTTAACTAGTTGTGTAAAAAAGCATGTTGTCAAGAAATAGCTGATGATATAGTCAATTCAATAAACCCTTTTCTGAGATAATACCCCTTCTATATCAATGTTCTAGAGACACATCCATTTGTGTTCTCCAAATAGGGATCTATTTTCTTGGAGTGAATTTTCTCAATCAATTGTTAATTTTCCCTGACATCAATGAATAATTTTAATTGTACATTGTATCATCCTTAGAGACATCCCTAAACATACCATTATAAATATCCCCTCAGATATCCATATTTATTTTTCATCCAATCGTCTAATTTTTGACGGAACCTATCCTCTCAAAATAACAATAGAATTTGTGGCTACTTATACATGGATATTACATCATTTCATAAGAATAATCAATCCATTACACAAACACATTAATGAGGGTAGTAAAATTTTAGATCCTTCTAAATCATTTAACACAATATTCATTATTCAAGTATGATCCTAATTTTATCACATGATTATATTACCGTACATTTGAATTCCAAAAAACCTTCTAATTAAAACCATTCATCCTAAAATGATATCTTGAATGAAAATAAAGTGTGATCATAGATGCTCAGTAAGGGTAAACAAGATAGTTATATATGAATTACATTAGCATAAGTGTATGAAAACATGATCACAACATTTTAAAAAAAACATGCATATCACAGGTCATAATCTATCATCATATCATATAAAGTTATATAAAAATTACAGGAATCAAAATGAAATAAAAGATCATGAGACATGATATTATAGCATTGATATACAAGACTGAAATGTGGAATACAGTTAATCAAGAAAATAATTTCCCTATTAGTCATGGATCATTGAAAAAAACATATCAGGGATCTCCATAGGTGGATACACCTCCTAAGTGGGACACAATACCATACCTAGTGTAATAACACTCTTCATAGGGAAATTTCTTCCCAAAAAACCCATAATTATAGTCATGGATCACACAAAATACTATTGTATTGGGATAAAATCCCACACTAAATAGTGTCTAATCCCCTACTTTTCTTATTTTCCTCATTATATACAAATCAATAAACAATGTATTAGAGATATATATATATATTTCCTTCCCCTCTTGGTTATAATGTGACCATAATCATTGGTTTTAACATAGAGTATATGACATATGAAAATTCATACCTACACATTTGGAAATATCATAAAATATTCATCATATCATAACCAATGAAATAAAATTTATTTCATAATAAATTCATCAAAACACAACCTTTGTAAAAGAAACATGTTTCATAAT
This sequence comes from Viscum album, assembly GCA_963277665.1. NCBI lineage: Eukaryota > Viridiplantae > Streptophyta > Magnoliopsida > Santalales > Viscaceae > Viscum > Viscum album. Next base: position 288,195,696 of record OY728134.1, read on the forward strand.
AATTTAATATTTTCATTAGAGTATTACCCATGGAAAAGGAAATAGATTTCATGATCATTTTATCATGGAATATCCCCAGTGATCTCTTATTTGTTTCATGAAAATCATATTATAATAAACATAAACCATTTAGAGAATTAATGAGAATGAAATCCTTATATCATATACCCATTAAGGGATAGGTATCATCAATGGATTCAAACCTAAACGGTAAATGATGTTGAAGTACTATTTTAATAACTTCATGAGGAATACTAATTTTCTTTGAAAATAATATTTTTATATAAATGAAATATTGAAAATCCATTTCTCTGAAAATAACCATGAAAATTTATAAGTGAGTATTTAAAAAACGTTTCAAACATTTATTGAGAATAATAGTTTTCCTAAATTGAAAAACCCTTTATAAAAAATTTTGAATCAATTTCATAGATAATAAACTTGAAAAAATATAAATGATGATTCTAATAAAATAATGGTCATGAAGGATAAAAATTCCTTCATGTCAAATACAGAAATATTTCAAAATTTTTTCAAAATATCCAAAACGCATTTCATTGAAAAATACATGAATAATAATTTATATTTTTTAATGGTATAATATATGTAAAACCATAATTACTGAATAATTATGATATTTTTAAAAACATTTTTTTTTATTTTTTTCATAAATCATGGTATAGTATGAAAATGGGAGTTCAACCAATGAGAGAAATTAAGATAATTTTCAATAAAAACATTCTATTAGAAACATGAGAACTTAGAGAGAGGGAAAAATAGTAAAATATTTATTATAAAGGATGAAAATAATATAAAGGATGTAAATAATAAACATGATATGATATTGTTTGTGTAAAATTCATAATCCACCCAATTCAATTCTTTTAAATTCTTAAGTAATTGATATTGTCGCTCGTGCATACGTACGACCTACCATCTCCACAACACGATGAGATTCATTCTCCACATTAAACATTCATGATTGATTATAAACATCATATTATAAAAAAATATAATATTTATAAAATTAATATCATTAATTATTTTAATAAAATATATCATATATTAATGAAATAGGACTTACATAACAAAACATGAATAGGAAAACAAAGTAGTTAACACCCTAAATGATGTTAATACAGAAATATTGTTAACAAAACAACATATCAAGATCTTATATGATATCATAAATATGTATATGGTCCTTGTATAATTTATTAACAATCATTAACCATATACATGATTTTAACACACCCTCAACTAATGTAAAGTTCAAGGAATGGGTTAATTTCTCAATCTCATTATTATTCTATATTGTTTGTACGTAAGTATCTGGTGGGACATATTTATAATCCACATCCATGATTGTAGCGCCCCGACCCCAGTTACCCAGAGTCGGTGCATTATTACGTAACATTGGCACGATCACAAAAGATCAAGTCTCGAAAGCCCGATTAGTTTAGTATCCTTAGAAACACTAGATACATTCATAAAAGTTACATTACATCATAACGTGAAAAACTACAATAACATGGTCTCCATAGTCTACACTCATATCCCCTTTTGACTATCCCTGCAGGTCATTCCTAAATTACATCTTCACATCCTGGAAAAATTAAAACATTGAAAGGGGTGAGCTCAGATGCTCAGTAAGGATAAAAATATAGCGGAAACTTTCATAAATAAACATTAACATTTAAGGCAATGTATAACTAAAACAAAATACATTTAAACTTGAACTTCAGCATAATATGGAAAAAATAAAATCAAATAATTCCATTTACTTATTCACATGGATATTATACTAGTCAAATAATCACATGCAATATCAATAGACACTTTCATAATGATGGAATGCATAATGCCATACTATCATAACCACGTAGCCAAGGCCTCATGCCAAGGCTACATATAAGATTTTGTCGAGGCCTCGTACCAAGACACTAGTTTGTCTCATGAGACCTACCAATGCATCGAGAAGCTATAGAGGGCTCCACCTGTCACTTATTAAGTCCAATTCATTCCTTATATGAACAGCTTTAAACATATCATAAACCATAACATAATCGTATCACATAAAACATGCATAAAGGAAACATAACATTTCCACATTTCAATCACACTATATTAATACAACACAATGATATAAAAAAACACTTTTAAAACCATTTTAAATACCAAAATAAAGGAAAATTAAAACATTGTAATTATTTTTCATTTAGAATATTTATGGCTTGTAGAGGAAGCCGAAACTCAAATAATCATCATGGCGGAGGAGAAGTCGTTGTCGCCGCATACGTACGACAAAAAAACATTCCATTTTGTCGTTTAGTAAAACTCTTAGTATAAAAAATATACCTTTTGAATAAAAGTAAAAGTCAAAGGGGTTTATACACCGTATAAAATAAATTTGTGTATAAAACTAAATATGCCTCAATGAATGGAGATTGAGACAAAGTCCCATACAAATATAATTTTTTATATAAAATTAATCTATTATGTGTATTCAATATATTTACACATAAAGAAAGTATAAATACAAGATTGGACATAACAATATCATGGCATAATTTTAAAGTTGCAGATGAACCCAAAGAATGGAAATTGGGTTAAGAAGTTCCCTTACCTCGTGTCCGACTTGACTCGATCATTCTTTAATATCCTGAATAATAAACTAGAGTTAATTTATACTTGATTAAAAACATTTTTCAAGTTCATTATTCCTTTTATATCACTAATTACCATGTTATGCACATTATTTAATTATTTAAGTTAATAACGGTCATTTTGTTGATCTTTGGTACTTGAGTCAAAAATAATCATCTTATAATTACAAGTTTTTTATGTGGTAGAATATCCATTATATCCAGAATTATATTCATGATTTAGATATCATATATATCATATATATCCATTATATTCATTCATTCATAATATTACATAACATTTAGAGGTAAGAAATGAAATGCACCATTCATGGAGACGGTAAGTCGTACATACGCATGAACACTACTTTCATTTATATTTCATATTTAATGGAATGAAATCATAATCATATAAAGTTGTATTATAATTACAGTATAATATCATATATAATATCATTTACTCCATCCTTTATACATCCCACATATGGCATTAACGATTCAAATCACATTGAGGGGGCGGTAGTCCGCACTTCCTAAAATGAAATTATCGTGTTTACCCATAATGGAAATCATAACGGTATGCCCTAAATGAGAAATACAGAAGAACAATGAAAACATAAACATAATATATATCATATATAGATATAGTTTCATCTTAATGTCCAACATGAGAGGTGTTAAAAGAAGATTGAACAATCATCGTTTCGTGAGGCATAAATTCGCCAACCACAGAAACAGTATGTTCTTTAACCATTAGATGAAGGTGTGTGTAAGTTTAAATAAAATATTTCTCATAAAAACATCCTAGTATATTTAATATACTGGTTTTGTCACAAAGTAAAGGAATAAAACGAATTTAAGGGGCTGGAGAAGCAAAATAAAACAAAATAACATAAGAGAAGACACTACCTTAAAATCGGGAAACTCTTTTTGAATTGATCCAAATGATTCCTTGGGAAGAATTATTCCTAAATTGAGGATTCTAGGAGAAATAGAGGGAAGACTAGAGATTATTTGGGATTATTTTGGCCGAGGCAAAGGGCTTGAAGGTGTGAATAAAGTGGTAGTGGTGGGGGCCTTTTATAAGAGGAAAAGAGGGGCACTCTTGGAAACTCATGAAATGTTACATTATTATGAAATGATTTTCGGATTTCAAAGGACCCACAATTATATATTTCAAATATAAGGTGATAAGGGTTAGAAATCTACCCATCAAATGGTTTTTTGATTAGTTTAAGTCTTTGATTTTACATTATCTTTCCATTTTATTTAAATCGTTAAATTAATGATGTAATCGATGCATCATCATGGTTTCATAAAAAATATATATTATTTATTGTCTAAAAATTATAAAAAAAATATCATGATGTAGGAAATCTTTTTATCTTTCCAATTAATATTTATATTTGAAGTTTTAACTTATATAACCCCATGTAATAATTTTTTTGTAAAACAACACATGTTTGTGACAATTTTATTTTTACTTTAAATAAAAAGTTATTATTTTCATTTTCGTACCCAAGTGGTTCCATGGGATCCCCAAGTTGACCCATGGATTGTATTGGTCTGCCATGACTTATACAATAAGGGTAGGACATGTTTCAATATATTTTCATATTTTTATAATATCATTTTTACCTTAAATTTCACTAATTACCATTAATCGTGATTAATTAAACTTAAAAGTTACTATTCAACAAAAAATTATTTTATTCCCATTGAACCACATTTTACTTTCTAATGAAAACCATGTATGTCGAATTTTTGAAAATCAAATCACAGATGTGGTAATTTTTTATTTAAACGAAAAATCCAGTTTTTAACTACCACTTAGTGGTTTCACTGTTCATAAAAAATTGATGTTTTTCATAACAATGACAAAATTTCACCCTAAGATATAATTGATATTACAAATTAAAAAAAGATTTCTATTTTAAAAAATTACTAACACATAAGTTTCGTTAATTAAATTTATAATTAATTCCCACTGTTACAACAAATAGCGTGTTTTTAAGAAACAATATATTTCAAAAGATTGACAATTGTTTATGTCCAATTTAAAAGTGAAATTAATTCTAATGACCACCATTGGATAAAATGGTAAAAATATATTCTAATTATACTTTAAAACCACTCAATAGTATAATTTATCACTATAAATTATTTTGATTAAAAAAGTGGTTTTTAAGTATTTATCACTATTCATAAAAAATTGGTTGTTCTCGTAAAAATACCAAAAATTCAACATATGCTAATTTCGATATTCCGAATACAAAAATGTAGTCAATTTTGAAATATTAAATTTATTTAATTCCAAAATTTGGGTATTACTATTCATAACGGCTACTTTGATTGGTCACGGTGTGCTAGAATCTCGAACGTGCGTACAATGCAAGCTATTGCATTATTGAAAGAGAAGCGTATCATGGAATCTTGGGGTGTTAAATTCTCCCCTCCTTCAATAAATTGCATTCACGCAATTTAAAAATTTTCTTCAAAAATAAATGGTTGAAAATAGAAAATACCATTGTGGAAAACCCCACATTGGAAATAAGGTTAATAAAATTTAGTCTTTATAAGAGGGAATGGGAAATGGAAAAAGTCACCACCAAATTATGATCTCGATTAGGAGAACATTGGTGGGAATTGGAGACATATAATTGGAGGAAAAACATAAATATTTTTAGGGAGTGATTGAGTTCATCAATCACAAACAAGTGTAAAATTGAGGGCCTCAAAGCCTTCAATCTATGGTGATTTAAAGTATCATTAGTTCAAAAAAAACATAAGGTATTATGATAACACATTTTTTGTTTTAATATTCCTTTCCTAAAGATTAAGAATTAGTTTATTCCTAGAATAAGAGATAGTTATATATATATATATATTCTTGAGAAGTAGAGTTTAATCCTTCAACTAATTTCTACCACAAATACATCATTCACTCAAAAAGATTATAGAGCTCAAAAATATTATATTTATCCTAATCATACAAGGTTCAAAATATTATCATATACCATTAAGATTAGGAAAACTATTTTGTAATAACTCGGGACTTCCTGTAGGATAGTGGTAGGTAATAAAGGCCTATCTCACTATGGTTGTGGGTTCGATTCCTGTGGCTTTGTCCGACGCGATGGGTTGTCCCCAACCTACAGGTTGTCCTTTTCCTAAAACTATAGTATTATAATATTACAAAAATAATCATCAGAAATGTTTTAACCTTAAATAATACTATCCAAAGTTCAACTTAATCCATTCCAACCTTTATAGTTATCCAATATACTTATGTCTAAACTCACAGTCCAAATTTTAGAAGGAATGTAAACACAATGATGATCCTTTTTTCCACGTAATAACATGTGAACACCTTCATGATGTATTCTATTAAAACACTGCAACATCCTGAATTACCATAAATCCTTTTTGATTACATTCATGATCCCTTGTTCCTTATAGAATACTAGATATATTCCTTCTATCTAAACATGTATTCAAATCATTAATCAGTTTCATGGAAGCCAAGAATATCCAATATAATTTATCCAAATCAATCTTGTATTATTCCAAAATCACTATCTCGGTATCAGAGACATATTATGGTTTATATTTCTCTCAACAATATATTTTCCAAAAATTTACCCTTCTTTTGAGTCACTTTTCTTGTTTCCACACAATCTCAAGTCCTTGATGAAATAGTATTGTAGTACAATCCTTATATACAACATAATTATTATAACAAGAACATCATTGATACAACACACAAATGACATAATTCTTTACTAACAACATTTGAACTCTAATCATTCCTCCTCATTTTTGGTAGTATCATAACATGATTATTATCCAATAACATCATTTGGGGCATACTCTGATGATTTTTACATTGGTTTGCGTAGTGTCCCCACTCCTTGCAGATAATGCATTGTACATTTGTAACCTTTTTCTTACCCGTGCAGTCATGCACTTGATGTCCTTTTTCTCCACACTTCTAACAAACTTCCATTCCCTTCAGGAATGTTCCAAGGTGTTTCTTCCCACAGTTATCACATATTGAAAAATTCTTCTTTCCCCTCGTCCCTTTATCCATCATTCTCTCTTCCATCCTTTTCTTCTCTTGCTTTGCTTCAAATCCATAGTACTCAGAGAATTGTTTACATATCTTATTAAAACATGATACTATTTCTTCATATGTTGAGAACACATGGGAGACTATTTCCCTTCTAAATTTTGGCTTAATACCATGAAAGATACGATCCTTATTACTCTTTGGATCATACATATTGCTAGAGTTTACATTCCTTCTACTGGGCGCCATTTCTATACAATGCCATAAACTAGGTTTGTTTATGAATTGCAATAAATAATTACAATCTTTTAAAATATGTAATGTAAATTTAATTGTTTATGGATGTAATCCATAATAATAAAATTGTTTTCTTTGAGGAAGTATATACTCATAAACCTTCATAGTGGTTTGTAAAGAAAATGAGAATTATCCTAAGCATTTCCTCCGGGAGTGTCGTAACCAAGAGTGCAGCAAGACCCGTTGTCATGCACCAGTTCCCATTTGAGTCTAGCTCAAAGCGGTGTTTTTACGTTTAACCCCTAGGTACATCTATTCCAGAGCCGCCTCTACCTACTCGTATCCATACCGGGATGTATTGCTCGAAAAAACATATAAAATCTCTATAATACCAAAATTCTAGGACGTTCTTCTATACTAATCATCAAATTCTATCTTTGTGATATGTTATCTAATCAGAGTTTATCTAAATATAGCTTCCAAGGTTAGTACTAACCTCCCTCTGATACCCATTGTAACACCCCGACCCCAGTTACCCAGAGTTGGTGCATTATTACGTAACATTGGCATGATCACAAAAGATCAAGTCTTGAAAGACCGATTAGTTTATTATCCTTAGAAACACTATATACATTCATAAAAGATACATTACATCATAACGTGAAAAACTACAATAACATGGTCTCCATAGTCCACACTCATATCCCCTTCTAACTATCCCTGCAGGTCTTTCCTAAAATACTTCTTCACATCCTGGAAAAATTAAAACATTGAAAGGGGTGATCTCAGATGATTAGTAAGGATAACAATATAGAGTAAGCTTTCATAAATAAACATTAACATTTAAGGAAATGTATAACTAAAACAAAAGCCTTTTAAACATAAAAATCAGCATATTATGGCAAAAATAAAATGAAATAATGCCATTTACTTATTCACATGGATATTCTCCTAGTCGAATAAACAAAATCAATATCAATAACCACTTTCATAATGATGGAATGTATAATGCCAGACTACCATAACCACGTAGCCAAGGTCTCATGCCAAGACTACAAATAAGATTTTGTCAAGGCCTAATGGAAAGACTCTAGTTTGTCTCATTAGACCTACCGATTCATCGAGGAGCTATAGCGGGCTCCACCCGTCACTTATTAAGTCCAATGCATTCTTCATATGAACAGGTTTAAACATATCATAAACCATAACATAATCGAATCACATAAAACATGTATAAAGGAAACATAACATTTCCACATTTCATTCACAAGATATTAATACAACACAATGATATAAAAATCACTTTCTAAACCATTTTCAATAACAAAAAAAAAGAAAATTAAAACATTGTAATTATTTTTCATTTAAAAAATTTATGGCTTGTAGAGGAAGCCGAAACTCAAATAATGGTCCCAGCGGCAGAGAAGTCATAGTCTCCGCATACGTATGACAAAAAACATTACCTTTTGTCATTTAGTAAAATTCTTCATATAAAAAATATTCCTTTTTAATAAAAGTAAAAGTCAAAGGGGTTAATACACCGTATAAAAGAAATTTCTGTATAAAATAAAATATGCCTCATTAAATGAAGATTGAGACAAAGTCCCTTAAAAATATCAATTTTTATTTAAAATAGAGCTATTATGTGTATTAACTATATTTACACATAAATAAAGTATAAATACAAGGTAGGACACAATAATATCATGCCATAATTTTAAAGTATAAGATTAACCCCAAGAATGGAAATTGGGTTAAGAAGTTCCCTTACCTCGTGTCTGACTTGACTCGATCGTTCTTTAATATCCTGAATAATAAACGAGAGTTAATTTCTACTTGATTGATAACCTTTTTCAAGTTCGTTTTTCCTTTTATATCACTTATTACCATGTTATGAACATTATGTAGTTTTTTAAGTTAATAACGGTCATTTTGTTGATCATAGGTACTTGAGTCAAAAATAAACTTCTTATAATTACAAGTTGTTTATATGGTAGAATATCCATTATCTCCATAATTATATTCATGATGTAGATATCATATATATCATATATATCCAGTATATACATTCATTCATAATATTACATAACATTTAGAGGTAAGAAATGAAATTCACCGTTCATGGAGACGGTAAGCCGTACGTACGCATGAACGCTACTTTAATTTCAATTTCATAATTAATGTAATGAAATTATAATGATATAAAGGTGTATTATAATTACAGTATAATATCATATATAATATCATTTACTCTATCCTTTATACATCCCACATATGGCATTGACGATTCAAATCACATTGAGGGGGCGGTAGTCCGCACTTCCTAAAATGAAATTATCGTGTTTACCCATAATGGAAATCATAACGGTATTCCCTAAATGAGAAATACAGAAGAACAATGAAAACATAAACATAATATATATCATATATAGATATAGTGTCATCCTAATGGCCAACCTGAGAGGTGTTAAAAGAAGATTGAACAATCATCGTTTCGTGAGGCAGAAATTCGCCAACCACAGAAACAGTATGTTCTTTAACCATTAGATGAAGGTGTGTGTAAGTTTAAATAAAATATTTCTCATAAAAACATCCTAGTATATTTAAGATACTGGTTGTGTCACAAAGTAAAGGAATAAAACTAATTTAAGGGGTTGGAGAAGCAAAATAAAACAAAATAACATAAGAGAAGACACTACCTTAAAATCGGGAAACTCTTTTTGAATTGATCCAAATGATTCCTTGGGAAGAATTATTCCAAAATTGAGGATTCTAGGAGAAATAGAGGGAAGATTAGAGATTATTTGGGATGATTTTGGCCGAGCCAAATGGCTTGAAGGTGTGAATAAAGTTGTAGTGGTGGGGGCCTTTTATAAGAGGAAAAGAGGGGCACTCTTGGAAACTCATGAAATGTTACATTATTATGAAATGATTTTCGGATTTCAAAGGTCCCACAATTATATATTTCAAATATAAGGTGATAAGGGTTATAAATATACCCATAAAATAGTTTTTTGATTAGTTTAAGTCTTATATTTTACATTATCATTCCATTTTATTTAAATCGTTAAATTAATGATGTAGTCGCTGCATCATCATGGTTTCATAAAAAATATATATTATTTATTGTCTAAAAATTATAAAAAAAATATCATGATGTAGGAAATCTTTTTATCTTTCCAATTAATATTTATATTTGATGTTTTAACTTATATAACCCCATGTAATAATTTTTTTTGTAAAACAACACATCTTTGTGACAATTTTATTTTTACTTTAAATAAAAAGTTATTATTGTCATTTTCGTACCCAAGTGGTTCCATGGGATCCCCAAGTTGACCCATGGATTTTATTGGTCTTCCATGACTTATACAATAAGGGTAGGACATGTGTCAATATATTTTCATATTTTTATAATATCATTTTTACCTTAAATTTCACTAATTACCATTAATCGTGATTAATTAAACTTAAAAGTTACTATTCAACAAAAAATTATTTTATTCCCATTGAACCACATTTTACTTCCTAATAAAAACCATGTATGTCTAATTTTTTAAAATCAAATCACAGAAGTGGTAATTTTTTATTTAAACGAAAAATCCAGTTTTTAACTACCACTTAGTGGTTTCACTGTTCATAAAAAATTGATGTTTTTCATAACAATGACAAAATTTAACCCTAAGATATAATTGATATTACAAATTAAAAAATGATTTCTATTTTAAAAAATTACTAACACATAAGTTTCGTTAATTAAATTTATAATTAATTCCCACTGTCACAACAAATAGCGTGTTTTTAAGAAACAATATAATTCCAAAGATTGACAATTGTTTATGTCCAATTTAAAAGTGAAATTAATTCTAATGACCACCATTGGATAAAATGGTAAAAATATATTCTAATTATACTTTAAAACCACTCAATAGTATAATTTATCACTATAAATTATTTTGATTAAAAAAGTGGTTTTTAAGTATTTATCACTATTCATAAAAAATTGGATGTTCTCGTAAAAATACCAAAAATTCAACAAATGCTAATTTCGATATTCCGAATACAAAAATGTAGTCAATTTTGAAATATTAAATTTATTTAATTCCAAAATTTGGGTATTACTATTCATAACGGCTACTTTGATAGGTCACGGTGTGCTAGAATCTCGAACTTGCGTACAATGCAAGCTATTGCATTATTGAAAGAGAAGCGTATCATGGAATCTTGGGGTGTTAAATTCTCCCCTCCTTCAATAAATTGCGTTCTCACAATTTAAAAATTTTCTTCAAAAATAAATGGTTGAAAATAGAAAATACCATTGTGGAAAACCCCACATTGGAAATAAGGTTAATAAAATTTAGTCTTTATAAGAGGGAAAGGGAAATGGAAAAAGTCACCACCAAATTATGATCTTGATTAGGAGAACATTGGTGGGAATTGGAGACATATAATTGGAGGAAAAACATAAATATTTTTAGGGAGTGATTGAGTTCATCAATCACAAACAAGTGTAAAATTGAGGGCCTCAAAGCCTTCAATCTATGGTGATTTAAAGTATCATTAGTTCAAAAAAAACATATGGTATTAGGATAACACATTTTTTGTTTTAATATTCCTTTCCTAAAGATTAAGAATTAGTTTATTCCTAGAATAAGAGATAGTTATATATATATATATATTCTTGTGAAGTAGAGTTTAAACCTTCAACTAATTTCTACCACAAATACATCATTCACACAAAAAGATTATAGAGCTCAAAAATATTATATTTATCTTAATCGTACAAGGTTCAAAATATTAACATATACCATTAAGATTAGGAAAACTATTTTGTAATAACTCGGGACTTCCTGTAGGATAGTGGTAGGTAATAAAGGCCTATCTCACTATGGTTGTGGGTTCGATTCCTGTGGCTTTGTCCAACGCGATGGGTTGTCCCCAACCTACAGGTTGTCCTTTTCCTAAAACTATAGTATTATAATATTACAAAAATAATCATCAGAAATGTTTTAACCTTAAATAATACTATCCAAAGTTCAACTTAATCCATTCCAACCTTTATAGTTATCCAATATACTTATGTCTAAACTCACAGTCCAAATTTTATAAGGAATGTAAACACAATGATGATCCTTTTTTCCACGTAATAACATGTGAACACCTTCATGATGTATTCTATTAAAACACTGCAACATCCGGAATTACCATAAATCCTTTTTGATTACATTCATGATCCCTTGTTCCTTATAGAATACTAGATATATTCCTTCTTTCTAAAAATGTATTCAAATCATTGATCAGTTTCATGGAAGTCAAGAATATCCAATATAATTTATCCAAATCAATCTTGTATTATTCCAAAATCACTATCTCGGTATCAGAGACATATTATGGTTTATATTTCTCTCAACAATATATTTTCCAAAAATTTACCCTTCTTTTGAGTCACTTTTCTTGTTTCCACACAATCTCAAGTCCTTGATGAAATAGTATTGTAGTACAATCCTTATATACTACATAATTATTATAACAAGAACATAATTGATATAACACTCAAATGACATAATTCTTTACTAACAACATATGAACTATAATCATTCCTCCTCATTTTTGGTAGTATCATAACATGATTATTATCCAATAACATCATTTGGTGCATACTCTGATGATTTTTACATTGGTTTGCGTAGTGTCCCCACTCCTTGCAGATAATGCATTGTACATTTGAAACCTTTTTCTTACCCTTGCAGTCATGCACTTGGTGTCCTTTTTCTCCACACTTCTAACAAACTTCCATTCCCTTCAGGAATGTTCCAAGGTGTTCCTTCCCACAGTTATCACATATTGAAAAATTCTTCTTTCCCCTCGTCCCTTTATCCATCATTCTCTCTTCCATCCTTTTCTTCTCTTGCTTTGCTTCAAATCCATAGTACTCAGAGAATTCTTTACATATCTTATTAAAACATGATACTATTTCTTCATATGATGAGAACACATGGGAGAATATTTCCCTTCTAAATTTTGGCTTAATACCATGAAAGATACGATCCTTATTACTCTTTGAATCATACATATTGCTAGAGTTTACATTCCTTCTACTGGGCGCCATTTCTATACAATGCCATAAACTAGGTTTGTTTATGAATTGCAATAAATAATTCCAAACTTTTAAAATACGTAATGTAAATTTAATTGTTTATGGATGTAATCCATAATAATAAAAATGTTTTCTTTGAGGATGTATATACTCATACACCTTCATAGTGGTTTGTAAAGAAAATGGGAATTATCCTAAGCATTTCCTCCGGGAGTGTCGTAACCAAGAGTGCAGCAAGGCCCGTTGTCATGCACCAGTTCCCATTTGAGTCTAGCTTAAAGCGGTGTTTTTAGGTTTAACCCCTAGGTACATCTATTCCAGAGCCGCCTCTACCTACTCGTATCCATACCGGGATGTATTGCTCGGAAAACATATAAAATCTCTATAATACCAAAATTCTAGGACGTTCTTCTATACTAATCATCAAATTCTATCTTTGTGATATGTTATCTAATCAGAGTTTATCTAAATATAGCTTCCAAGGTTAGTACTAACCTCCCTCTGATACCCATTGTAATACCCCGACCCCAGTTACCCAGAGTCGGTGCATTATTACGTAACATTGGCATGATCACAAAAGATCAAGTCTCGAAAGACTGATTAGTTTATTATCCTTAGAAACACTATATTCATTCATAAAAGATACATTACATCATAACGTGAAAAACTACAATAACATGGTCTCCATAGTCCACACTCATATCCCCTTCTAACTATCCCTGCAGGTCTTTCCTAAAATACTTCTTCACATCCTGGAAAAATTAAAACATTGAAAGGGGTGATCTCAGATGATTAGTAAGGATAACAATATAGAGTAAGCTTTCATAAATAAACATTAACATTTAAGGAAATGTATAACTAAAACAAAAGCCTTTTAAACTTAAAAATCAGCATATTATGGAAAAAATAAAATGAAATAATGCCATTTACTTATTCACATGGATATTCTCCTAGTCGAATAAACAAAATCAATATCAATAACCACTTTCATAATGATGGAATGTATAATGCCAGACTACCATAAACACGTAGCCAAGGCCTCATGCCAAGACTACAAATAAGATTTTTTCAAGGCCTAATGGAAAGACTCTAGTTTGTCTCATTAGACCTACCGATTCATCGAGGAGCTATAGCGGGCTCCACCTGTCACTTATTAATTCCAATGAATTCCTCATATGAACAGGTTTAAACATATCATAAACCATAACATAATCGAATCACATAAAACATGTATAAAGGAAACATAACATTTCCACATTTCAATCACAAGATATTAATACAACACAATGATATAAAAAACACTTTCTAAACCATTTTCAATAACAAAAAAAAAAAGAAAATTAAAACATTGTAATTATTTTTCATTTAAAAAATTTATGGCTTGTAGAGGAAGCCGAAACTCAAATAATGGTCCCAGTGGCAGAGAAGTCATAGTCTCCGCATACGTATGACAAAAAAACATTAACTTTTGTCATTTAGTAAAATTCTTCATATAAAAAATATTCCTTTTTAATAAAAGTAAAAGTCAAAGGGGTTAATACACCGTATAAAAGAAATTTCTGTATAAAATAAAATATGCCTCATTAAATGAAGATTGAGACGAAGTCCCTTAAAAATATCAATTTTTTTTAAAATAGAGCTATTATGTGTATTAACTATATTTACACATAAATAAAGTATAAATACAAGATAGGACACAATAATATCATGCCATAATTTTAAAGTATAAGATTAACCCCAATAATGGAAATTGGGTTAAGAAGTTCCCTTACCTCGTGTCTGATTTGACTCGATCGTTCTTTAATATCCTGAATAATAAACGAGAGTTAATTTATACTTGATTGATAACCTTTTTCAAGTTTTTTTTTCCTTTTATATCACTTATTACCATGTTATGAACATTATGTAGTTATTTAAGTTAATAACTGTCATTTTGTTGATCATAGGTACTTGAGTCAAAAATAAACTTCTTATAATTACAAGTTGTTTATATGGTAGAATATCCATTATCTCCATAACTATATTCATGATGTAGATATCATATATATCATATATATCCAGTATATACATTCATTCATAATATTACATAACATTTAGAGGTAAGAAATGAAATTCACCGTTCATGGAGACGGTAAGCCGTACGTACGCATGAACGCTACTTTAATTTCTATTTCATATTTAATGTAATGAAATTATAATGATATAAAGGTGTATTATAGTTCCAGTATAATATCATATATAATATAATTTACTCCATCCTTTATATGTCCCACATAAGGAAGTAACGATTCAAATCACTTTTAGGGGGCGGTAGTCCACACTTCAAAAAATGAAATTATCGCGTTTAACCATAATGGAAATCATTAAGGTATGCCATAATTGAGAAATACAGAGTAATAAGGAAAACATAAACATATTATATATCATATATAGAAATAGCTTCATCTTACTGGACACCATGAGAGGTGTTAAAAAAAGATTGAACAATCATAGTTTCATGAGGCATAAATTTTCCAACCACAAAAACAGTATGTTATTTAATCATTAGACAAAGGTGTGTGTATGTTTAAATAAAATCCTTCTCATAAAAAAATCCTATTATATTTAATATACTGTTTTTTTCACACAAAAAAAGGAATAAAAATATTTTAAGGGGCTGGAGAAGCAAAATCAAAAAAATAACATAAGAGAAGACATTACCTTAAAATCTGGTAACTCTAATTGATTTGTGCCAAAGGATTCCTTTGGAACAATTATGCCCAATGTGAGGCTTCTAGGAGTAATATATGGAATTTGAGAGAGTATTAGGGCCGAGGTTGGCCGAGCCAAATGGGTTGAAGGTGTGAATAAGGTGGTAGTGGTGGGGGACTTTTATAAGGGGAGAAGAAGGGCACTCTTGGAAACTCATGAAATGTTACATTATTATGAAATGATTTTCGGATTTCAAAGGTCCCACAATTATATATTTAGAGTATATGGTGATAATGGTTAGAAATCTACCCATACAATAGGTTATTGATAAGTTTATGTCTTATATTTTACATTTTCATTTCATTTTATTTAAATCGTTAAATTAATGAGGTTATCACTGCATCATCTTGTTGTCATAAAACATTTAAATTATTTAATGTCTAAAAATTATAAAAAAATATATCATGATGTAGGAAATATTTTTAGATTTCCAATGAATATGTATAGTCTAAAATGTAACTTATATAGCCCCATTTAATAATGGTTTTTGAAAAAAACACCTGTTTCTGACAATTTTATTATTACTTTAAATAAAAAAGTTATTAATGTCATTTTCTTACCCAAGTTGCTCAATGGGGTCCCCAAGTTGACCCATGGATTTTCATGGTCTTCAATGACTCATCCAATAATGGTAGGACATGTTTCAAGATATTTTCATATTTTTATAATATCATTTTTACCTTAACATTCACTAATTACCTTTAATCGTGATTAATTAAACTTAAAAGTTACTATTATCCAAAAAATTATTTTAATCCCATTGAACCAAATTTTACATCCTAATGACAACCATGTATGTAGTATTTTTGAAAATAAAATCACAAAAGTGGTAATGTATCATTTAAACGAAAAATCAGTTTTTTAACTACCAATTAGTGGTTTCACTGTTCATCAAAAATTAATGTTTTTCAGAACATTGCCAAAATTTCACCCTAAGCTATAATTGATATTCCAAATTCAAAAATGATGTCTATTTTAAAAAATTTCAGACATATAAGTTTTATTAATTAATTTTATAATTAATTTCCACTGTCAAAACAAATAGCATGTTTTTAAGAAACAATATATATCAAAAGATTGACAATTGTTTATGTCTAATTTCAAAGTGAAATTAATTTTAATGACCACCATTGGATAAAATGGTAAAAATATATTCAAATTATACTTTAAAACCACACAATATTATAATTTATAACTATAAATTATTTTGATTAAAAAAGTTGTTTTTCAGTATTTTTCACTATTCATAAAAAATTGGAAGTTCTCAGAAAAATACCAAAAATTCATCATAGGCTAATTTCGATATTCCGAATACAAAAATGAAGTCAATTTTTAAATATAAAATATATTTAATTTCAAAAAATGGGAATTCCTATTCATAATGGCTACTTTTATTGGTCAGGTTGTGTTAGAATCTCGAACTTAAGTACAATGCAAGCTATTGCATTCTTGAAAGAGAAGCGTATCGTGGAAGCTTGGGGTGTTACAATGATTCATATACATGTATTTCAAAACAATATATATATTACTATAATATTGTTTAAACTCATTTATATACATGCTTACTTTTTATAAATTCTTTTGAATGGAGTCTTTCTATCAATTTCCAAACAACGTATTACGTGACATTTTCGAAAAAATAAGGAAAGAATGTTTTTTAACTTATAAGGTATGAGAAGATATTTTACTCCTTTATGATGCCTTAATATTTATAATCTTCCCTTATATGATTACATGTTTATATTCAAAGTAAATGTTTTCTTTATAATTATACATGATTTCAAATGATTTCTATGTAAAAACATGATATTTCTAAGAGTTATAATGATTTTATTAGACCACTTTCGTCCATTTAAACGTAATTCATTGCATTTTATGATTAATTATGCTTAATACATTATGAATCAATATTATATATTATATTTACCTTTTTATGATATTTTTGATTGTGGATATTCTATGTTTTATCATTCACAACTTATGGTTTAAGCATTGAAGTTTTATATATTGGTATTAATATGAATATTGTTGTTTGTTATGTTTTACCCCTATTATAAGAGGAATGAATTATAATTTGTAAGTACCGGGTGTGGCCCAATATATCCCCTCAATGCATCGTTAGGTCTCATTAGACAATTATTTTTCGGTTTTCTATCATGTCTTATACAATTATGTATGGTTTCTTGGTTGATGCCTTGATTGTGTGTCTATGATGTACCACATACTATATTCCCTCTTAATAATGTTTGTTATTAAATGTAACATTCCAACTAGTATAATAAACATTTGAATGTTTAAATTGTATTATTTGATTTATTCTATCAATATTATGAAGAATATTATGTTTAAATGGATTGCTTTTCAGTTTTATACCATGCCTTCAAATTTTATCATTATTTATGATAGCTTGTGTTATATTTTTTATCCTTACTAAGTATTTGAGCTCACCCCTTTCTTATATTTCATTTTTCCCTAGGATGCGAAGAATTATATTAGTATTTTCCTTCAGGGATAGTCTATGAAATATGAGAGTTTTGAAATGGGATAATATGTTGTTTTTCATTTAATTATGTAATGTAAAACCTATATTTTTATCTACTATTTTTAAGGTTAATAAATTGATCGGTCCTTTGGGACATGATTCCTTGTAATCATGCCATGTAATAAATAATGCACCGAATCCGGGAATCTTGGGTTTGGTGTTTCATTAAAAAACAGTAATGACTATTATATGTATTAGAACATGGGGCTGGTATGGGAGTCAATATTGAGTTTTATTCTTTCAAGATAGATAATATCACTTCCCTCTTACTATTTACTGTTATTTTGAAATATTTTTCATTTCAAAATATGATTATGTTCTGTGACTTCCTCCAGCATATCTTATTTTCAAAACTAAAAAAAATGAATCAAAATTATCATTCAATTTGTACATTACAATAGTAAATCGATTCATAAATATGTATCATGTTCCTTAGTATTACATGTGCAATTTTTTTATTTCAAAAAACAAACATCGTGGAGAAATTCATTAGAAACTATTTTTTTTATGATGAATGTTTTGTATTTAATTGGTTTGGGATCATCATTATTTCAAAAATTCAAAGTCTAGCATCAGCACATTCAAATTGTTAAATTACACCTTTGATTTACTATAATAACAAAATAAATATTTTTTTTGTGATAAATACTATATGTAGGTACGTAATGTATCATGAACTTTGTAATATCATTATGTATTATTGGGTACTATAGAATAATATCCTACTATAATCTATATATTAATATCCCTAGTTGTATCAAACTAGGCATTTTTTTGACTGTCACTACAATCTAAAAAATTTAAAGCACCCATAGATTGTATTTTGAGTCAAGAAACTCTTTCGTGGAGAATGTTCACACTGTGAATGCCATTATTTTGTGCTTGAATTGCAAAAAATCTCAAAAACTTCACTAATCCTAGGTTTTCGTATTTTTAGTTTTTATTAGTTTTTCTTGAATCAGTATTTTGTTAGTACCCATGTTTAATATTTTTTAAATAACTCTGTGAAATATGATATCATTAAGTCCACCATATTTAGATTTAAACTACTAGTAGAAGATCATAATGACTTGTTTTATTGTTAATATATTTTACAAGAAGGGTATTAACCTTATAAAAAACATATGGTTAGTTGAGAGAACCTTTGATACGGGTAAAATTATTCAAATGAATATTTTACGATCATTGATTTTCAATTTATATAAACAAAAAATTGTTTCTTAGTTACAAATTAGGACCACGATTAGTTTGATTTTCAACTATAGTTAATTATTTTAACATTAAATGAGTATTGTTATCAATAGATGTAAAATATTTAATCATTCAAAATCATATTTATTATTCAGAACAAATCACGTACAATGTTTTCTTGATCAATAATAATGAAAATTATATCAACGATTTTTATCAAGGCATTGAATATATCCGCGTACTAGAGATTAAAATTTCATAAATGAAATTAATAAATATAAAACATTAACATGACATCATAATTTTTAACTATATTATATAGGATAATCATTGTATTTAATCATCACAAGATAACATTAACATTAACTATAACTAGGTAACACTATTTTTATTTTGTCGATTTTAAATTATTAGAAAAAAACAACATTTTTTTAATATTCATTTTACCCTTTAGTTATAAAAAGATCAAAGTGATTTATATTTAGGAGTAAGTTGCAACACATATTCTATATTTTTTACAACAACTACAAATATTTAATCTAATCAGGATTATGGTTTTTGTCTTCATTAACTATAATTTTCATGAAATAATTAGAACTTCAAATTCTATTTTTTTATTTTAAATTTTTTTTTCTATGATTATAACACACATCATTTCTTATTTTCTATAGTATATTGGTAACCGTCAAATTTTTGTCTTCAATGATTTCACTAGTCACTTTTATTTTCTACTTATTTATCATATTCATTTCCTCTTTTAGAAAATATATTAAGATCGTTTTATAATGATGATGTGGTCCGAAAATGGAAAAATGCGTTGAGAATCCACACCATCAAGAATCCATTCCAATGAACTATAACCTTGTATACTGGAAGAAATAAATAATGGATGGAAAAATTGACTGAAAATTTCTTATGAAATTGAATGGTAATGGAAAAACCGTAATAATTATACTATATTTAGATTACCTTTTAATTTTTGTTTCCATTATTAACTCTTCTTTAATTGTAGTTCATGAAAAATATGTTTTAACACTTTTTATTCAGATGTTTTTTATTTATGATGAGTATTCCCTATACATATAATATATGTCCATGTTTATTTTTATGACCTATATTAACAGTGGTAGGGATTGGCATAACCTTGAAATCAACATCCAGAAGTGGTCCCCACTAGATCAATGACTCACACCCGCACTAGTAAGATGTTATTAAAAAGGACATCCATTTCACTATCAATCCGAAGAAAACACTAGATACTGTTAACAAAGATGAAACTTTTTTTAAACAACTTGATTTTCTTTTTAGAAATAAATCCTTCTCAGAAATCATTTTGTTATTTTTTTCTTTATTTCAAAAAATCCCATTTGTGTTGACATTCGCAATTTCTATTCCCATGTTTCAATTTTCATTATTATTTTATTTTATTTTATATATAGATTACATCATTTATCTGATTTCTCTATGGTCAAAATTGATTTTCATTCCTTTTCATATGTAATATATGTTAACTACTAATATGATGTTGTCCCAGAAAGTTCAAAAAAAATTTGTATATTATATATCATTAACATTTAATTTTAACTTATTTTTTATTAATTTTCATTATAATATTTATAAACTATGAATCCATTTTAAAAATAAGAGTTGATTTATAACATTGTGTGAATGCACAAGAAAGGTAACAGTTATTCCTCATAATGGAAGATATTATTTATTGAAATAAATAATTTTGAATATAATTTAATCAAGATCAATAGAAACAAATAGTGTGTAACCCTTTAAGATTAAATCTATTTTGAATTATGAAACCTTACCTACCTTACATGATTTCAATTATGAAATGGGGGAATTCACATATGATAAATAACTTAATGTGACAACATCAATAACCACTTATGAAATATCATTTGGTAAAATGATACATTTATTATAATGTCACATTATGTAGCTTTAATATTATAGTCATCAACAATTTTTTAATATGTATTTCATTGATTATCTAAAATAAACAAATAGTTTCACCATGTCCATGATATTTAGGGAATAAAATATATTCTAATAAAATCAATGAAATATAAACTTCTAAAAACACGGTAGTAAACATTCATTCCTCGATATGTCTATTAAAAACATGGCATTCATGACATATCCAATGTACCATAATTTTGGTGAACATATGGCATCATAGTTACAACTATAAAACTTATCTCCATGAGTCATGATAGGCATCAATTTTAATATTAATGTCTAAGGATGATTACACATTCTTGTGTTGAAGAATATCCAATGAATCCAAAACATAGAAAATTCCAATAGGATGGTCTGTTCTCATAATATCATCTATTATAGATTACCAAATAAAAAAATCACTAAATGATGTCTCATCTTATTATGAATACTCAGACATGATATTTTATAGACAATGTTCCATGTTGTAATACATTATCTTACTATATAATCTTATTTAATTATATCATCCTGGCACATTATTATTCTCAATATAGTGGGGAATTGTTATGAACTAATATATATTGAAGACACCCTAGGACATTATTACATCAATGTAATGTTAAAAAATGAACAATATATCATAAAATGTTTTTTAACACTGAAAACATAAAATATACATGTAATCCAATTAATAAATAGTTGATTATATAACACCAATTAAAAGAAAATTTTACTTTGACTATAACCAACTACCATTGATTTTGAATCCTTTAGACCACACATAATGATCATTTATCTAATGAGTAATGGATTTAGTGAAGTGTTATTCCATATTGTCTTAAGTATATTTTCTACTCACTATAACTTCGCCTCTCAGAGAACCCCCTCTTTAGATATTATATTCAAATTATATGCTTTATCAGTTGATGTGACATTAGATCATTGAAAAGATCTGCCAATATAGTGCAATCATCATATATAGCGATATGATGTTTAATTCTATGTACCTCGCCAAGATCATGGATTAATTTTTATATCCACAATACTTATTTTCATACCTTGTAAGACACAATAATCCAAGACTTTAATGTAAACAAATTCCAAAACATTCCTTGAGCTCTTATAGATTATAGAACCTCTATTTAGAGTAATGAAATATCCATTCATTGACATCAGATCATCTTGATCTATTTAGAAACATAAATATATGTTTCCTATGATGATTGGATCTATATATCATCCATAGATGAAGAACACATCATTATTAATCCATAAATACTTATGCATTTTCTTGACTACCATAAAATATTTTTTTGTAGGTTTAGATTGATATATTCTATAGAAAAAATAGTTTAGAATACATTTATCCATGTACATTGAATATAATACATGAATTATCCAATCATTGATAAGTAGGAGTACTTTCCAATCTATATCATTCCTTATGTGTGTGAGGAAACATTTTCCTAGAAAGATGAATTCTATTTTACATTGGAAATAGTCACCTCTTAGATTATTTCATACATAATCTCTTTAGTTCAATAGAATAATGTTCATTGATCTCGGAAGATCAACCACTTCTATCTATCATGACAGATATTGATGCTAATAACATATTTTTCCTCACATATCCCCTTCATGAAGAATCGCTTATTCAACCTCGGTCTAAAAAACTATATGAGTGGTATTTCATTTTTAATATGTAATATTACATCAGCATATACTATTATGAAATGAACCACACTCCCCTATATTATTTATATACACAAGCCTCACATAAAAAAAACTTTCTAATACAAATTCCATTATTTAATCATATAAATGAATATATTATGACATTGATTCATGGTTTAATCCTAAATTGTGTTTCTTCAATTATGAAAACATTTTATCCTTATATTGAGTAAATAACACATCATATTTACACACACACACACACACACACATATATATATATATATATTCTACATGGGTCATGATAAGGAAGGATATTTTAACATCCATTTTCCAAATCCCACAGTAATGGAAAACTATAATGGAATGTATAATTTTGATGTATTTTAGCATTGAAAATGGTGAAAAGGTTTAATTATACTCTATTACTTGAGGTTTTTAAAACCCATTTGAAACTATTCATTTCATATCTATACTTTTTTCTCCATCCATGTCCAATTTCTTCTTTAATACCCATTTATATCAAATTTACTTTACATCCACTAGAGGATTGACCATAACAATGACTTTGTTATTGGAGAATTGAATCCATTACATAAATCATAGCTTTGTGAAAAGTTGAAATATCTATGATATATTATACTTTATTATAAGTTATAGGATCATTATCATTGAATAATAATGACTCACCATTCGTAGTGACTAGAAATAATTTTTTTTCTTTTTCTCTAACAACTTTTGTACCCCTATATATTACTCGTGTCTCTAGAAGAACATCTAACATTTGGATTTATGAAATATGTTCCCATGAAAATACTTTTGTACATTAACCATGGACATCATAAACGTATATTTTTCTCCCTCTATCTTTTTAATGGTATTATCCATCTCTATGAGTATTTCATGTCTTCCCACAACTAACTTTTTTATGAGGGATATTATTGTTAATATCCCATTATTTCCATGGGGTATCCTATATATAGAAACATTGTGCCTCTATGTGAATGATTATTACATGATGAGGCCCTCTTATATTCTTTTTAAGCCAAAAAATATATGTATGAAAACATGAGTTTCCTTCCATTCCATATTTTTTATGTAATAGCATATTCCATATTTGTTGGGATTTTTTTAGTATTACTACTACTCATTATAACATATATCCCAAAAATAGTAATGAAATACTACCACGAAACAACATTTATCTCATAATGTCAAACAAGGTGAGGTTCAACATTACATTTACAATATTCCTTTTGGTGTATATGGAAGAGTATGTCAAGATAAAATCCTAAAAATAATAAATAATTTCTTAATAATGATATTCTATAGCATGCTCCTGGTGGCGATTCTTAATCTTCTAAGTAAAATGGTATGTAACATTGTTCTAGTATTTCTTGAATATATTAAAGGAATAAAAATTATTCATTATCAACTAGACATATCAATATCTTCAAAAATCATCAATATAATTTATAAAGGTTGTGTAACCACTCACTTTATCAGTTGTAAATAGTCAACACACATTGGTATGAACTAATTCAAGAATGTATTTTTCATTTTCACCTTTTAAACTAAATTGATAATTTTTTATTTTTTTCTATACATTCATGACATAAAGAAATATGTTTTAGTTTAAAAAACCAAATATCCATCTTTTTATAATTTAGTTAAGTGGTGTTTTACATGACCTATCTTATTAAGAAAATGTTGAGACTGGTTAAACACAAGTAAACATTTTTATTGGTCGATTTCGACTATTTTGTTCATGTAATGAATCACAAAAATATGGTTATTTAGTTGTACCTTAACATAAAATATTCTATCTTAATAAAGGAAGATATTGTTATTCCAAAAATGTATATTTTATCATTCAATGTAACATTGGGATACCGAAATAATATGTTTTTGGAAAAAGATGGAACAAAATAATATTCATTTAAATCTAAGATCATTACAGTTTGAAATGTGAAGTTGTAGTCCATGATAACTAAAAAAACATGTTTTTCTCTACTAGATGATCATATTTCATTCCCCCAATAGTCAATATTCCTTAATATACATGGATCATATATTTGAATACATATTTGAGTAGTAGAATATCTATCAAATACACAATTCATAGAAAATGTCAAATTGAAATCAATAAATAATAAACATGTACCTTCCACATGACTCATTAGCTGGTGAATGTTATTTAATATAACTTATATTAAAATGAAATAAATGATATCCTTATGTTCCCTTTCATTCTAAATGATCTTTTTCTTATATGAGGTTTTATGAAAATAAGCATTGATTTTAGATATCTTCTATAATTCTATCTGTTTATTCCCCATAAGTATGAAAGGGTTTTCAATTTTCCTCTCCTTATATAATTTGAAATTAATGGTAACTAGATCTCTAAAATACATCTCAATTTTTTTCATATTAAATTTTAAAATATATTTCGAGAAGGTATTAGGGAGTGAAGTAAGAATGAGGGTAGAATACATTTCCCTTCACAACATAACTATTAGATACTTTAGACATTAAATATACCTAATTAGATTTACAATATGAATCCCAACATGCATACCTTCATTATACTTATTCTAAATGATTTCCTTGTATATTTGAAATAGAACAAATTATTCCCAATCCTTTGAGAGACGACATAGATTATCAGGTATTCTATAAAAATCAGTCTTTATGTCACATTATATTATATCTTCATATAGAAAAAATCATCATGTATTGAACAATACCCATCTCATTTAATAGTTTTTCATAAAAATTGATATCATTATCCTTCATCTCATTAGCAAGAAGATATGGAAAAAAGGAATATATAACATATGATTTCCATTTATGGTACATCACCATCCAATGAAATATAATACATTTTTGGAAGATACATCTAATACGGTGATTGATATTCTCTAATATAGATCACCATAATAAAGAGAACGATGAACATTTCATTTTTTCTATAATTTATATTATGGGACCATTAGTACATTTTGTGATTAGAAATTCCAAGTGAATTAATAATATTTAATATTATTAAGTCAATCACTATTTTATCATATCCCCATATCACCCACGATTAGACATGGAATTATTTAATTCTAATTTATTAGTGTGGATGAGAACTATATAACATTTTTCATAGCCCTAACCTGGGTAGGAAAAGGTACATGGATGTATTTAGGTAGGAACTTCTTTTCAAATTTTGGGATAATGGTATAATGATACATTGAGTGTTAGTGTAAAAATTAGAATTGCATTGAACATTGGTATATAATTCATCACTAACATGTCCAAAATGGATTTATCAATCCCCTTGGCTATCAAATGACTCTAGAGAATCAATAAGATGTCTATGGGAATTATTTTCCCCAAAAAAACATATAAAAAAGAAACAGAGGAAGATAAATAATTAACATTGGGTATGCCAAAAACTCCCCAAGGAGAATAGTTTACTTTATGTAGACATATATCCCATTGAAAAACTTCATCCAAATGGAGACCCAAATCTATAAAGATGAAAATAAAAATTATTTTTCCAATAGGTGGATTGCATCTCTACAGGTTTCCACAACTGGCCAAGGTCCCATGAATCTATCAAAGTCTCCAACTCATAGTGTTGTTTCTATTTTATTATATCGTTTATAATGAAATATACAAATTCCATAAGTCAGTAGTAGGTTGTATTAAAAACAACTGAGAAGGATATAACTAAATTATTCATAAGTTGTTCAATAGAAATAAAACATATATTTTTTTACATAAACACTGGAAATGAATAAAAACATTCATTTTATTTTAATTCAATACATGATTCCAAATAACATTTTTTGAAAATCTATAAATAAAATTTTATATAAGAATAGAAATATAATAGAATGATATTTTGAATAAAAAAAATATAATATATAGATTGAAATAATGAAAACAAATCAATGATTAATTTTATTTGTTTATATGACATGTTGTTCATGGCTGTAGGGCCCTCAAAGCTTCTCATTCAATCATCACAACTTAGGGTGTGAACATGTCTATATGGATTGGGAAATCTGGATAGAATCAGTCAAAACCGCCATCGATGTACACAAGTCTAACTATTTTTAGCTATATTCATCGTCATCAATCCATTACTAGGGAGTTTATGTCTTTGAATGCATGTTTTATTCACCGATGAACAACACAAGCTCATGTATTAGTCACTTAATAAGTTAATTAATCTTATTAAATTCATTATTTTGAAAGAAATTTACAATTCAAATTTTAGATGCCCAATTTAATGTTTCAACATGCCATTTCAACATCAAATCCAAATCATGTTTTTTAATGAAAAATTTTGCCTTTACAAATTTCCATTCGTTTACTCGGATTTATCTAGGGTTATTCAAGAAAATTATTTCCCCAAATCATTTAATAATTTAGAAAATATTTCATTAAATCCATAAAATTTCTAAATTCCACAGAACATTGGATTTATTCTAAAATTTCTCTCCCATTTGAAAAAAAATGTAAAATCAACTCAATTGAAAGTAAATATGATTTCATATCAGAAAATATATTTATATTTTAATGTGTTGTAAAAATCATTATAGAACCACATTACATTTGATTTAGAGTATGATTATTCATGAGGATTTTTTGTAATCAACATAGTGGTGATGTGTCTCATAAGCATTCATTTCAAAAAGTACATATGTACCACAAGGTGACACACACATGCATATAAATCCATAATCTACAAAATTATTCAATTTTCATAAATTCTTTTAGTTCAGTTGAGGAGTTATAGTAAGATGGAAATAAAATGGGATTTTTACATAGAAAAACTCAATAGATATCCCTACATCTATCATTAGAGGAAATCAATATAATTTAGATGGAAACACATTGGGAAACATGATGATCAAGACAAGAAGGTCACCAATCACATATTCTTTATCCATGAAAAAATAGATCAAAAATAACACCCTAAATTTTTTTGATAGATGGGGACTGGATCTACACATCATTGGATCCCATTTTACAAATAACAAATTTCATGCCCTGTTGGTGGTAGTAAAAATGACACATAATATATAGATGTCAATCGGGGCTATATTGGAAACCAGACAATCTATCACATGAATCAAATCATGTGGTTTCATTTCAATCACCACAAAAATCATAGTGATACTCTTATCTAATAAAGAGAAAATAAAATACGAACATCATAGATCTAGTTATATCTTCATTCCATGGGGTATAGAAACACCCATTACAAAATAAATTATCTCTAATGGAACATTCATAGAATTCAAAATATGAGTTAATATAAATGGCTAAGTTGCACAATTATTAAATAAACCAATAACTAATGATAAATCTATAATGATGGTACCTCTTAATCTCATGTACCACCATTTATTTCCACTAGACACTATTTCATAATGTGAAGAAGCTTATTTCATGATTCTTCTCCCCATATTCCATTAGTTATTGATGTATATGATTTGAACATAGTAATTATTGGTATTATTTAGGTTGAACCACTATGTATAGTATAAATGTTATGATATAAAGTTTACAAGATTTTGGAATTACCACAAGAACAAAAAATATTTTGATCCTCTGTAAAACTTACATCGAATGACCAACTATCCCATAGTAGAGCCATGTCAAATGGACAATACAGGACATCATAGATGGCCTTTATGAGACATACTATCATGATCCACCATTACACTCATCATATATCCACTCTCCATTATTAGAACATATAATAATTCAAATTTCACTAATAGGTACTCCCATCAAACCTGAAATGCCAGGTTGGGAAAGGTCAACCATCATCACTCCATACAACATGTCCTTATAAAATATTGTGTCAACCCTAGAAACCCATGATTAAATATCATATCAATGATCCATCTCAAATCTTATAGATATTATCTTGTAATTAGTTATTACCATTGGGATAAACCAATAATGTTCCAAAAAGAGGTTTTCATACTATTTCATTGTTAGAACACATTGTTAGAGGCTCATAGACTCCATATGAATTTCTAGAACCATTGATTCTAGAAATGAGAAATCAGTTAGAAGATCCATCAATACGTTCCACTCCATGACATTAGGATTATTTATCATGAAGAAAGAATTTGGACATCTTATACTAGACCCATAAATCCTAAGGGTTTCACAATCCACCTTTATCGGATTAGATTTATCAAGGAAATAAAAAACAATATCAATTATTTTGAACCATTTCGTGACCACTTGAGTATTATTAGAACCTTGGAATATTTTTGTGTTTTGAAAATGAATATATTGAAAATTCTCTATACTCTCATCCTTTTGACGTTCCTCTACTAAAACTTGATGAATTATGGGTTATTCTACCTGTCCTAAATCCTGAATGACATTCAACAAAATCTAATTTAGTTCCTAATCAACTAGAAGATTCACTGGACATGGGTCATCAATATCCCCTCCTGAAGTCATCCTAAAAATATAATTTACGGTATGGTACTATAAAACATAACCACGTAACATAAAAACCTTAAAAAATTTCATATCATTAGATTATTAGAAAGATACTAGAATATAAGTTCCATTATATAGTGGTAAACTCTTTGGGATTCCAAAAATCTCAGATCATGTTTTGAAATTAATATAATTAGATCCCTCATAGACAATTTTCCAAAACATCTATTGGGACTTAAGAATCACTAAATTGAGAGATGTCTAGGAGCATTCTCAAAAAAACTTCAAACGTCATGATTATTTTACCTACAATATACTAATACATCATAGAGAATACACCCATATCAAGGAAATATATTCTATATAACCTATCTATGATATAAAATATTCATAAAAAACAAAAAAATCATGTTCACTGATACCTGATTTGGACCTAATAAGAGCTAAAGGTCATTCATGATAACCATGGACTAGAGAATAGAAGGAATCAACAACACTTGTAAGGGAATGATTTCACCCCAAAAAATGTATGAATATGAAATTGCAGTAGATAAATAACGAAAAAAATTTATACAATGTGCTCCTCGTGGAGAAAATAATACCATAACTAGGAAGATATTCAAATGTAAAATATAATCCTAATGACATCCTAACTCCATTAAAGTGAAAAATTAATGTTTCTATGAAATATGTAGATTTTATTTTTAATAATCATCTCCATAAAAAAAGATCCCATAAATCAATCAGACCCACCACCTTTTAGTGGCGCATTCCATTTCCGTGGACTAATGAAATGAAATTATTCAAATTCTGTAATAAAATGGACTAACATCAATGGTACCCTAACACTCGAGAAAATAATTTTTCCCCTAATCGAATACTTGATCCCCATGGGTTGGTGAAATGAAAAAGGTGTCATACTAAATTAAAGTGGGAATGGGTTTTCTACATAAATAGTGGAAGATAAATAATAAACTTAGTATAGTTAATGAATAATCTCAAAGGATACTTTACAAGAATTAAAACTATAATATCGAATCCCAAACAATGTATCACCAAATTACTAGAAATATCATGATAAAAAACCAAAGTCCGAACTGGCATTGAAATCCAAGAAAAATATATCCACAATACCCACCTCCAAGTGGTGGCTTCCCCATTATCAAATCTGGAAGAATAAAATCTACACCCGCCTGATGGAAAATGTAATGTGTGAGATAAAATCCTAGTTGGGTATCACTAAGTGTTCCATAAAATGATATCAATGTAAATATAAAAAATAATTCGTTCAAAAAAAATAAAACATTCCTTGTAATAAAATTTAATATAAAATCATTATTTCTTTTTAATTAATGGATATATTTCATACAATTGATTAAGAAAAAAATTATATAAAATAGTTTATAAAAATATCTAGGCATGAGTAATGCAGTTTCATAAATGATGGTGTATTTAAAAATTAAAGAATAATAAGAAACATGATCTTACTCTCTAGGGTATGATAGTTACTAGTCATGATATTCTTATAAAATCATGACAGTGATTATAAACATGTGCAGAAATATCCCTTGGGAAGGAGAAAAAAATGACCTATCAATAGCCTAGTGGGTATAAGATCTTTCAAAATAGGTTTATGATATAGTTAAACTATCAATACATTGTTATGGGAATTACTATTATACAATTTTTTCCCAAAAAACATACTCACTACCCAGGCTCACTTGTTATCAAAAATATAAGTCGATAATGGGAAAATTATTTCATAGTAGTTTAAAATAAATTTTCCCCATTTCCAATTCCAATATTCGAAATTATATTTAAAAAAAATATGGTTACTAATCAATTCATTCAGATTCAAGATAATACCAATTATAGCTTCTTATAAAAAAAATCTATATTTTCAATATCCATTTTGTAAACCAGTTTGAAAAATCCCACCAATTTTAAAATCACACACTAGTTTTCAAACCCACTTCCAACCAAATATAAATTTTTATTAATACATTTTAAGGAATATTGGTAAATTTCAGTTCACAAACAAGAACCACTATTTGCAGAAATAGCTCACAAAATGATTAAACACAACACTAAGATTAATTTAATTAGATATCCTATAATTCCCATTAACGTATACTAACATGGATATTAGAATCCTCTCATATAAAATCATCTAGGTGGGTAATCATCCTATCCATTGTCTGAATAAATACATCCAAGTTGATTTTTCCTTGATTTAATCCTTAATACATGATTCGGTCTTGTTTTTCTATCAAAACTTCTTTCTCTGCATTGGCATAAACTTGAAGCTTTCTTTCATAAATTCTTTTAATCTCCTCTTCTGAGACATTGGGGTGGAAAACTATTTCTCACATTTTTTCTGTGGAGTGTACGATGTGTTTTAAGAACTCCCCATAATCTTTTTCCTTGTATCGTGTATTCGGACTTTATTTTTCACTTTCCCCATTCTGGTGGGATTTTCATTCCATGTTTCTACTCTTCTTGGTCAACCTAGTGTCCATTGGTTTTTGCATGTGGTTGTAATCTCTATGTCCCTTATGTTTTTTCCTTGTACCATAATACATTTCCTTGTGTCTTGAATCCCTTTTTTACCTTATTTCCTTCTAGGGATGTGAGGAACTTTCCCTTGAATTCGGTTCATGTTGTACACTAATAGTTAACTATAAGTTTCATCACCTTATGTATTCTCCTCTTATGTTAGAGTATCTCTTAAACATGCAGGCCTTCAAAATGGTTCCTCATCATTATATGGGAAGGGGACATGGGGTTTTACAAATCGGGCACCCAAACCATAATTCCCTACGATGGGGTGCAAATGTTTTCCTAGTTCGGAGAATGATTTTTCAAACTACTCTCTATCCTTGAAAGCACCCAGTATATATTTTTACTCTATTTCCATTTGATGGGAACAAAGTTTGGGAAAACATTGGTCTAATAACACATATCATATAAATTAAAAAAAAATCGTCTTTTTATCTTATCGACCAATTAAAATGACCCATCCAAAGAATGATAATAATGGGTGGTACTGGAGTAACTGAAAATAATAATAGGATATTACAGACATACCACATCAATAAAATTCTTTCTCTAGAAATACAGTCAAGATGTATCTTTGTAAAAAATATGAGGCTATCATTATCTCATCAGTGTCCTACTCTCCCATGTATCATGAGTGTAAAACTCATGCTACAATTTCACTTGAATAAAATTTATTTTCATCAAATGATGTTCCTTGGTTTTAGAATCTAGTATCACAACTAGATGTTCAATCATGGATAGATCGTGATCCATATCCAGAGTAATCTATCTCATAACATGAGATTCATCATAAAGATACTTTAATATTTGTGATACGTGGAATTATATATGAATAAAATAAACTTTAGTGGATGTATAAAATGGAAATACTATTTCCACACCAGATAAATAAAATAAAAATGTCCCACAAAATATGGAGCATTTTCTCCTTCTCCTAAGCCATAAATGACCTAAATGAGTTGAAACATTCAAGAAAAAATGGTTTCCAACTGATCATTCCAATGGAGTAAGTTGAATCTCAATATATTACTTATATCGCCTCTACACCATCAAAATATCTTAAAATTGATCAAGACATTTTTTCCATCTCTTCGACCAATCTTGGTTCATCAAAAGAACATTCCCTGACCTTGGACTAACGTAATGGGAATTAATAAGGCTGACCATTAAAGGCCTCAAAAAGAGATTTTATAAAAGTATATTATTATTTATTATAATAATAAAACTCAAATTCCCTTTAATGTTCTTTACAATATCTTCAATATTTAAGAACATATAATGAATTATATCGTAATGAATCTACATATCAATCTCCGTCTTTCAATCCTTCTATGGATGATACACCCTTCATAGATGATTCTGAGATCTGAGTCCCTACTAAATTTCTCAACAAAAGTGTGAATTAATGTGGGGATATATATACTTGATTATAAAATGTGGTTCTACATGAAAATAAATAATGTATTTCACATAATTATTTCAAATCATATAATTTTTTTTCATATCATGAATGGTTATAAAGTGAGAAAATTTGGTCAACCAATCATTGAAAAAACCATATTTCATTATTATTTTTATATTCATGAATTAACCACAACAAAAAGTCTATAGAAACATCCTCCCTTTTCCATTCGGTGCTGGATGTGGATGAAGCCAACCCAAAGGTCTCTTGTTCATGACCATGATCTGTAGGAATTTTTAACTTTTAGAGATAATTTATGTGTTTCCCATATCATACCTAGTCACAAAAATCATCAATGAA
This sequence comes from Viscum album, assembly GCA_963277665.1. Classification (NCBI taxonomy): domain Eukaryota; kingdom Viridiplantae; phylum Streptophyta; class Magnoliopsida; order Santalales; family Viscaceae; genus Viscum; species Viscum album. Next base: position 288,229,644 of record OY728134.1, read on the forward strand.
TGTAATTAATCATATAAGAGGTTCTTGGGTCCACTTCCAACTAGTAATTATGAAAAATCCTAATAATATATTTCCTAATATTTAACCGTACAAAAAAATAATTCCATAATCCTAAAATTCCCTATAAGGAGAATAACCAATTAGAAATGGTATCCCCTCGAAAAGGGTAGTATATAATGATACAAAATTCATCATCAAGATGATGTTCTTGAATAGTCATATAGAGAAGAACAATGGTCATGTGAACACTATCAAATACGACCTTGGCCCCTATTTCCCATACTCCAATATGAATATGTGAAAAGGATGCATCATGTCCACTCTTTTGAGCTTTACTTCCCTTCCTAGTGTAGAAGGTTCCTTCTCAATGAATATACAATGACATTTTCATTCCATGGGGTATAGGCAATATTAAATTTTAAATATTTTCATAATTCCACAAAATGAATCCGATTGACATTAAAATTATTTTTATAGAATATATTACGCAATATCGTGTGATCAGAATACATGGAAAACCATTTTTCAAATTGGAAATTCCTTCAATTTGGTCATTAATATAAATAATTCAAATAAAATAAAGGTGATTCAAGTTAACAAAAACAAAATACCTAGTAAAGTCAATATATGTTATATAGAAAACATAATTAGGATAGTAGATACCCAACTCCCTCTTCATTCCAAAGGGGTATAGTAATATAAAAAAATGATAAAATATCCATAGAAATATTCATCAGATAAATAATACAAGTCAGTATAATTAAATGAGATTCACTAGTACCAAATATATTAGCCACTAAAGATGATGAAATTGTGATGGTACTTCTAACTATCACTGAACCTATATCTTCTTCTTCTGGAGACTATTCCACATTGTAAAGAAGATTTGACCATGATTTATGTGATTAGAACCTAATAATTCATGATGATTTTGATCCCACCAATTTAATATTTGGTGGTCATGATCCTATGCCAATATTTGGAGTATAATAGTCATGTATGTACTTCATAAATAGTGCTAAGACTCTATAGGATCCACATCTCTTGTGAGACTCAATGAAAACCCATTTGAAGTTCCCATGATTTCCTCACTATTAGATAATAATAGGGAATCTTCTGAGAACTGTAAGATATCTAGAATATCCTTGTTATCAAAAATAACATTTACAATCATCACTATTTATCTTTACATTGAATGAACTCACAAAACTATCATTTGGTGAAATAAAGGAGCTCTAGTAATCCCAAACTAACCATCAAAGTCATGATTGACCTTAAACTCTCTATCCATCATGACAGAATGAGATGATGTCTTTGGTAACAAATCCAGATAATGAATATAATATTTAAGTCTCATTTTGAATCCTCATTTCATCAGCTTGTAATTTTATACAATCTATTTTGTAGAAAACATAATCTCTGCAATGTGATTATTATTCTTCGCCGTAGTCCAATCAACATTCCTGAGATCGAGAAACTATTTATCCTTAGAAAAAATCATAGAATATGGATTGTATTGGTATATGAAAATAATATTAATGTCCTTCCACTATATTCCCTCATACATATTTTCTATTACAATTGTGTCCCACCATCACCTTCTAGGTGATTATGTGTTGAAGGTGGATGATTTCCACATGATTTCCTTAGGATTCTTCATGTACCCAAAAAAATATAGTTGTCCTTATTACTTCCTCAGCAACATGAGGACCATTTCATCCTTGTAATGTGGGAGGATTATGAAAATGGAACTCCTGAGAATAATTCTTAAAAATAACCATCTGATGTTCCGCAATTCGAGCCTAAACTGAATTGGGTACATATTCGCATCCCAAAGCTTATACAGAACACATAATAAAATCTTCCATATTTTGGTCCATGTTATGATTTTCTCATTTTGGTTCATTACAACATCCATCATACATCATATTACAACATCTTAGTACAGGAAAAATGATACACAAGACCAAAAAATGATATTTAATACATCAATATATTACTCAGACCACACTCAAATAAGAGTTACTGGTAAAACAATCTCATCATCTACGAAAAAAAAGATTTTCATTTCAACCGATCCATATAAAAATAAATTAAAATCCATGGACTAATAATCATCACTCCATTCCTAAACTAAAAATTCTTACATAATCCTCACTATGATGATATCTTCTATGAAAATCACTCACCAGTACCTCCAAATTATAGCAAATATTTCTCAGTGAAAATTGATGTCATGGAAAGATGTAAAACCGACACCTTTTGTAACAATTTTTCATGAATATAATTGGATTCCTTGGTACCCTAACACCCAAGCTGATCCTAACATTTCATGAATGGAATTCCCAATTCAATTGTGTTTGATACAAGCATGTGGACTAATAAAATGTAAAAGTGTGAGTAATTTTCCTTTTAAACCATAGATGATGCAGAAACAAATCTGTATGATAAATTATGACACCCTATGGAAAATAAAATAGAAGTAAAATAGATGCATAAAAACCCAAAAAATACATCACTAAAGGATATGATAAAGAAACTAGTTTCCAATATACATAGCACACCAAGCCCAAGAGATCAACAAACTCAACTTCAAAGTGGTTCTTTCTCTTTATTGATCGAAGATATTGAAATCAACAAATTCATGAAATAAATGGTATGGTTTGATCAAAATTTTTGGTAGTGTCTCTCCATGTGTTCCATAATTAGATGATAAGGTAAATAAGAAAAATCATGCTTAAAATATTAAATAAAATTTCCATAGTATTATGTATTTATATCTAAAAAAAGAAATTCATTTTATTTTAGTTTATGGAAATATTTCAAATAATATCTTATGTATATATTTTATATAAAATAGTTTATATAAATCTATAGGATTGAGTGAAGAAGTTTCATAAACAATTAAATATATATCAATGTAAAGAGAAAAAGACAATTTGTCATTTTCTATTAGGTACAATTTATTCTTCTTATGTGATCCCCAGGAAGTTATATTTCCAATGATGAAAATGTACACACATTTCCCTTGGGCTATGGCCAAATTGTACCCATCAACATCCCATTGTGGATATGATCACCCAAACTATGATTATGTTAGAGTTGTAAAAAATAAATTTCTAGGTAATTAACATACTAGCATGTTTTCGTAAATAACATAAAAACAACCTATTAATTGATGTGATCAATAATTCAATCAATAATAAGAAAATCATTTGAAAAAAAATTAGAATAAATTTCCCCAATATTACATTTCCAATATACCAATTTCAATTTTTAAACAAAAAAGTGGGGGTTTAATTAGTTTTATGCATTTTTAGTATAATATAAATCATAAGTTATTATCAAGATAATTTAATCAACTTTTTCTCAAATAAATTTGATTAATCAGTTTCCCAAATTCCATAAATTTCAAAATAAAAAAATTCAAAATCCATTGGAATCAATGGGTTTTTCAACAGATTTTATTCCAAATCAATTTGAATGCCAATTTGAATCAAATTGGGGTTTCATAATATGATTGGAATAAATTTAATTTAAATCATTAAATCCAAGGGTTTATAAGCTAGAAAATCTCGATGGAACCACCTAAATTTTACCACATATCTTTCAGAGCTCAGCACCCTCCATGAGAATTTGAAATGATGAATGAAAAAAAGACAAATATAGAAAACGAATCTTGGGTCATGATTAAAATGAATTTATATTTAATCCATAAAAATCAAGATGATCAAATAGACTATATAAGGGAATATTCATAGAAGAAGTGAGAAATAACAAGAGAACATCTCTTATTGGAGATGAATCGAACAAGGTTTTCCATGCATTGAATCACTTTTCAAGGGGTTTCTGGAGATAAAGATTTTTCTTGAGAGCTATAAATACCTAGTAATACATACAATCCTATGTGAGCATCAACATGTGGCTCATATGGTGGTTTAAAAAGTTTTTATTTATTATTCGGAATTTAAAATGTATATCTAGTTAGTTTCCTAGAAGGGGCCACAGAGTTTCCTAACCCATGGGCCCTAACCGTACACCCCTTCAATTGCATGAATAGTCTATCCTTGGCAGGAATATGATTTATCAAAAAATATTCCAACCGTGAAAACCCCCACTATTAGGGATTACATGGTCTCTACTTGTTGGGAACACAGTTTTGAAAAGACTTTGCGCAAACTATGCACAAACTGATATTTTTTTATAAAAATCATATTTTCACCACAGTAACCCCTAAAACGATACCTAGAAATAGCATGATAAAAATTAGTGGAAGGTAAATGATTACTTGAAATGAGTAATAGGTTGTTACAAATTTAAAAAGAATGATTTTGGGTGTGGGAAAAATAGTATATTATTATTTAAATAAAATTTTCATCATTATATTCAATATAAAAAACAATATATTCTATAATTTATACAATTAATACACATGTAAAATCATAGATACATTTCCATTCACTACATATTTTAAAATATAATTTATTGAAAAATATAAAAAAAAATTATAAAATGATAATTTTAATAAAACATGAGGAGTGTCCTATATAATGGAAGGCTTACAATTAATATAATTTAGAAGTCAAATCAAAATGAATCACTAACTCATAAGTCTTATGTATTATTAGTTCATTGATATAGGATCATCAGACTTCTCTACTAAACATCATGGTTCATGGGGTCAAAAAACAATAAGGTTATGTATATAATGGTTGAACGAATTGACACCCCATTGGGGAAATCATTTCGAATTACCATTAGTAAGTGTTGTCAATATTAATCCATTATCTGTGAGTAAGTTACCAAGTGTGTTTGACCAATTCACCCACTAACCACCCATTCTGAAATGATATTTAATCAATTAAATAATTAATCATTGGAAAATAATTCATTTCAAATAAATTCAACATTTTCTATTCTAATAACCAATTCGTTGGTCGAAAATCCCATTTCTATTTCAAATAAAAATAAATAGTTGTTATCAAATTCATTATATTAGAATAAAACTTATTTTAAATAAATTTTATCAATGATATGTCATTAAATCATTTCATTGAATCATTTATTAATTCAAGTTGCATTTATCAATATATAATAAATTTCTAAAATCCATTAAGAAATTGTTTTATTTTATAAATCCAATCCCATATTTTAATCAGTCTCCAAATCCATTCAATAAAATTGAAAATACATTTTAAAAAAAGTAAGAAATTTAAGGATTAATGTTTAAGGAATATCATTATGGATCCACCTACATTTTATTACACTATCAAATCAATAATTCCCCAAGACAGGAATTGAAAACATATAATTGAATGTGTGGATGATCGAGGTGGAATCCCTTCAATCATAACCCACCAAAACAATGATTTGATACAAAAAAACATGATAACATTACACTCTCAGAGAACATAATAAAAGAGAGTGGGGATTCTAAGAAAATGGGAATTCACATAGTATAGATAGATAAAATTCGTTCACTTTCCCATATATGTAAGAGGAATGGGGTTGGGGAAGTTACAATCCTTTTTAGAGAGACTGACAATCAAATGGGTCATTTATTAATAGAGATGTTATGGATTTAAAATTGAAAATGTTTTTTCGAATATTATATTTTAAAAACAACATATTAGGACCCATCCATTAGGACCATGGCATAAAATTTATAAAATAGGTCAAACCAAGATGGGGTGATTTGGACCACAATATAGTGGTGTAGTTAAAAACAATGTCTATGAGCTATATAGAGCTTCATGATGAAATCACAAGAAACTAGGGATGGTTTATTCCACAGTTTTCTATCAACGTAGCAATTATGTAGAAATATGTAGTTGAACTAAAATTCACACCTTTATATTAAATGAAACTATTAACTCCCCTAAGATACAAGACCATTCCACTAGATGAAAATGATTTCATATCCCAACTCTATGAGAAATATTTCCCTAAAATGGTATAACCAAAAAAATCCATGATTCCATATCCATCGCCACCATAAAGAGACCACAAATAGTATACAACAGTTCCCTATAAAAAAAACCAATTTCCAAGACAACAAATAAAACACACTGATCCACACATAAAAGGTGATCAACAAATGTGTTAAGAGTACATGGAATATGGTAATTTTATTTTACATTAGTAGACTCTCCAATCCAAAAAACATGAAATAGATTTCAAAAATACATTCCAGTAATATGAATCAATTATTTAGAGGGATACTTCTCTTGATATAATATATTTATGTCAACCCAACTATCATATAAACTCTATTATAAAAGGATGTTTACCATATATGGTTATTGAAACACATATTTAATTGTCTTTTATTCCAAATCAAGAAATGCGGGCCCTTGTATATCTTAATATATACATAAAGGATGTTATTATTTATACATAAAATTTTCTTGATTTTCCATTTATATTCCTTGTTAATATTTATTATATTTTACATTAATGGTTATCTTGTTTTGATAAAAAAAATATTCATAATACATTTATATTCTATTATTGAATATTAATTCATTTAGTAATTTTATCATAGATGTGTATCCATAGACTAAATAATGTATCATAAATAAATATAAATATAATTAAATGACCTGATCATGAGATTATCTAACCATTTATTTATTGTTAGTATAATAAACTAACCATTTATCAAGGGGAAAACTCATTTCACCGGTCAAGGAATGAATTATAGCATTCCACTAGTCCACTAATGTATCCCATGGGATAGAATACTATTGGTTTTGTATTGAATCATATTTACATCCAATGGGATACAAAATTTATAAAATGTATTTGTAACTCACACACATGTGAAGGGAACCAGTGGATTTCTTAAGAAGGATTTCATAAATTTTCATATACACATAAGTCCATAATAATTATGGAGGAAGGAATGAAAGGCACACCATCATCATAAATTTAGTAATAAATAATTTTATGTCGACATAATAAATTAGATAAATTAAAACCAGTGTAAATGTAGGTCTTGGTCAATCTCATGAATGATTTCAAAAATGTGGAAAATGTACAAAATTATTTTGGTTAACATTAATTTAAATTGGTTTGTTATTCTTAACATAAACATACTTTCATTAATTAATTAATTCCATTTCATCTTAATAACAATCTAAATTCATTTGGAAATACCTATCATTAATCAATTCAAGGAAAATAAATTTCATACCAATACTTATTGAAAAATATAATAAAATAATTTAGATTTTTTAATTTTTTAAATCAAATACAAAATTTTCAAACACACATGGTACAAATTAATATAATATAAGATTAATTCCCATGTTTATAATTTCAGGTAATTTAATCCTATACATTTTTGGTAGACTATAGGAGATGAAATAATGATATACGTAATTTATATCATTTTTTCATGTATCCAAGGATTATAACCTGCATCTTCGGTATCCACCTTGGTTTAACAACATAGTATGTACTAACCATCTCCACAACAGGGGTTCCACATGTTGTATTCCCAAGATATATTTCAAAGGATTAATAATGAATATCTATTAGATTATATGTAGTTTAATAATGAGGAACACACTATTATGTATGAATATCACATGTCCAAAAAAACTATTGATGTATATGGAGTGTTCATTGAACATAAGACAACACAACACATACAATCTAGCAACATTTAATTTATCATTCATGTCTAATGACCTCATAACTCTTAAAATAACTCGGAATATATTTCAAAAACATGAATTATTAAACTAAACTATGTGTACATCATCTTCACATCAAGTATATCATTAATACTCTAGGATGTTAATATCATGAGGAAATTAATAATGTGATTAAATACATAGTTTTTATTAATTTAATTTCAAAACTATATAGACTTCATGAGGTGAACATGATCTAGACACCATGTAATCTATTACGTCATGAACCAATATGGCTCTATCTAAAAGAGGTGTCAAAAAAAGTTCCATGTGTAGTTACTTCATGGAATGTCGTGTATCTTGTGGAAATTATGAAGTTTATGAATTAGGTACACAACATTTACACCAACTATAAATTGTGTAACCCATTCCCACTATCCATATATATTGGAACATCCTATTGGAATCATTTGATGTTCTTCATATGTTCATAGTCCTTTATGAAAAAACCCTGAATGAAGAAAACCATGATGTATAATTCTTCTCAATTGAAAAATCTATCTAATGAATGAATATTGCGGGAATGACATATTTAACAACTAATATGTGAATAGATCCCCAATCAAATAAATAATTATAAAATTGAAATGTGACCCCTTTGATTCCACATGATGGTTTTATGTGTAGAAGAATAACCATGGAGGGAGAAAAACCATAATGAAGTTTTTATATTTGATGGATTATTCCCAATGTTATACATCATGTGAAAAATTGAACAACATTCTTTTTCCACAAAATATTTAAATATAGAAACACTGAACTTGAAGAGGATCTTTGTGTAATAAACATATTATAAATTTAGTTATGATTGGAAGAGAAGGTTACAACGTAGAAAAATTTTATTAGATGATTATTTGAATCATATGTAAACCCATATTCAATTAGAATCATTATAAAAAGAATATTGGGGTCTAGTATTCTAGTACTAGTGTTCCACAAAACCTCCTATGATCTCCACACAACACTAAATGAATTTCGGCTGCAAGAGAAGTGAATCTATTGGAATGTATTGATCAGTTTGATTGCGCATAGTTTATTTATACTTAAATTAATATCTATGGAGTTTTTTATTCTTTAGAGGAAGATAAGAGGAGGTATGGAGAGATAATTTAATCAAATTCATTGATTCTGATGTCTCAATTGTCCCTAAACTATATACATATCAGTATATATAGTGTAAGGGTTTAGGTTAAGTTATTAATTTATTACTTTATGGAACTAAAATGTTTCATTTAATTATAATAAAACACATTCCATAGAGTAATAATAATATTATTAGTATTATTATTTATTTTAATCTCATAACTTTCATGATGAAAAGGATTATATAATATCATTCAAATAAATATCCATCATCAGTCATGATAATGGTCTACTCCAACTCGATGGAATTTATTGAATACCTCAATAAATATTTAAATAAATATTTCATTAATCAATTAATATTTTCAATTAGTGAAATATGAATAATTTTATTCCTCAATATTGATTATAGTATTTATTATGTAGTTAAATTAAAATATAAGTTAATTTAAATCAATGGAAACATGTAGTGTGTGATCCCCTCAGATTATTTCTCATTATAATTTAGGGATATTCTCTAAATTCGAAGAATATTTTCTAGTAATGGGATAACTTAGACAAGTGATTGAACATAATTATAAAACGTATCCTACCACATAAGAAAACTCATTGTTCAATATAATCTGTTTTTTTCTATATCACACCATCTAGGTTGCATATTTTTTCCGCAACCTATATGATTTCTTTGTCATTATTTGTTTGTCTAAAATAAACACTTCATTTTACCATGGAAACATAAGTTGTGGTAACATAACAATTTTAATCAAAGGGTCATGATATCATAATCCATAATGATGGAAGGGTTAAATAATTCCTTAACATATCCATTAACAACATTTCATATGTGATGCACCCAATATACCATACTTCCCACAAATATATAATTTCACAGTCTTGTTTTATAAATCTATGTGTGTGATTTATTAATTTTATCAATAATAAAAATATTATAGTCTATGTATCATTACACATGCTCACATATTGGAATATATGATGACACCAAGATTTATAGAATTCCATCTATATGGTCTATTCACGTATACTCTCACCATGGATATTACCAAATGTAATCATCATGAGATGATGTATCATCCTCTTATGAGAACTCAATCCTAACTATCTATATACTATATTCCCTATCATAGTATGGTATCAAACCATAGAACTATATTTAATAATATCAACATGGAGATTCAATATTTTCGTCATACTAGGGAACTATTATGAATCAACAATGGGTTAAATTCCATATTAACTTTTGAATCAAACTAATGTAGTATAATAAAAAATACATTATAAAATGTTTTATTAAAATTTAATTGATTTAATATATATCAAATCCAATGTATGAAATATTTTTTGTATAATAATATCTTCAACATTTTACAATTTTTGAAATGAATTTAACCAATTAATATTTTATTATGATTAATCTTATTTTACTCACATAATTTAGAAATATAAATTTCTCTCTTGGTATTATTTCAGCGATTTTCCCAAAACCAAATTTGAAACCTTGTTTCCATTGTTTTGCGGTAAATATATTTTAACATTCAATTTATACATCAAATAAATAATTAATGATGTAATTTTTAGAAAATATTTACTATATGAGATGAAAAAATAAATAATAAAAAACTATTGAATTAAAAAGACTTAGTTCTCAAAAAAAATATTAGCATTATTTATTGAAAAAACTCCCCACACAATTCCATATATTGTCCTTGGAATTATTGTCACAATTTTATATAGTTCATTTGTTTATATGTTTTATTTAAAAAATTATGATTATATATGAATATTAATGTATATTTTCCTGAATAATAATTACCAATGTGCACAGATAAGATTTGCCTCGAAAATTCAACACAATTATATTCAATGTTTTTACGAAGATGATAAAAAAATTAAATTGGTAGGATAACTTACCCACCCTCAATTATTTATCTAAGGTACCTGATATTTTAATTTTTAGGGAAAATGATTTTTCTTGTGAATTTAGATAACTTCTCACCTTACTAGTAAAATAGTAGTTTAATGTTTATTTTTTAAATATAATATTTTTATATGTTTTATTTCAAATTACATTCAATTTTCTATGTTATATAATTGATTTTAAAATTAATAATTACCTTAATGAAAATATAATAATATATTTTTATTATAAATAAATATCAACATATTGAATAATGTAAATTATTTATATGAAATGGAAAATAGATAATTAAAAAAATCAGGACACCCAACTTGCCTAAGAGTCTAGAAAGGGTAGGTTTAGGGCTACTGAAATATAAATTTATTACATTTTTATTGAGAATAATTTTAAAAAAAATCATGTTTTTAATTTTATTTAATTTTATATTGTTATTTATAATGATTTCATTCAATTTTTAATAAATAAAAAATTTTATATACAAAAATATATTTTTTTGGTCTATTGTTTCTTCAAAAAATTAATTAATCATATATTCTATATAAAATTAATAATACAAATGGAATATATATAATAATATATTTTTTCCATGGAGTTCAATTAAAATTTTTTATCATATTTTTATATACACCTTAATATATTTTTTTGGACTAGTGTAAGGATTTTCAATTTCTCAATAAAAATCTCTTGATATATTCATAACCAAAAATAAGAACGAAAAATAAAGTTCAGTTGTTTTTCCATTGAGGTGGAGCGTTCGGGGTGATTGTGAAATGGTATGACTAGAATCATCGCATGTTTTTTTGAGAGAGTCTCCTATCAAATTCACAATATCTTTTTTGTAGACCCATTCTGCATCAATATCCTGTAAAAGAAAGTTGTATTAACCCCATGGGGACTAGGTAATTCACCCAATTCGTATTGATAAGGTGATTCTACATTCATATGGTCCCAACAGGTGATTCCATGGGTTCATGTACTTGTGAAATTGGTCCCCCTTGGATATAACGTCCATGGATGGTCTCCAACAGGTTTATTTCTTGATCCAGGATCATGCAACAACCCTAGTATCCATGATTCATGGACCTGATTTCCAAAGTTAGGTACTCGTTGGATAATGGTTTTTCCAACGGCACATAAAGACTCCATTGGTCAATAGTATGGGAAGTCAGGCTCACAACATCCCTTATAAGGGCGGATTGATTCATATTCCACGACTCGCTTATAGATTTTAGTTGTGTTCATATGTTCATGAATCCTTGGTTCATTCCCCAAGAGTATGTCCATTGGCTACCCCTGATTTAAAAGATCTTCATAGGAATATATGGATTTGATTCAATGAAGGTAATGCTGACTTGAGTTGTACAATAAGGAACTATGGAGTTTATTTCCATCTAAGGAGGATGGACTGTAATTTGATGTCATGTTCGGTCCCATCATATAGGTTTCCTACGTATCCCTGAGAGAGTAATCAGAACCCACATAGATCAAATTTACCAGGGATTACGTATAAAAGCTACCCATTTAAGAGGACATGATTGGGTGAACCCTTTTGGAAAGGATCCCTTTTTTATCTCAGGCCGTTGAGTAGGTACTCTATGTATCCTGATTTGATTAGGAATCAGAGTTCTCATAGTTTAGAAGTTTGTATAGTTGTAATCAATAAAAATATCCAAGCCCATATAACTCATTCTCGGTGTGAGAAACAAGAGGATGTGAGAGTTCCAATGAACCACATCATTCCTCTCCTACTGGTCGGAGAGGGAGAGCCTATGGATATCAAAAGAGGTCGAAGATGGGCAAGAGTGCATAGAGATGAATATTTTAATGTGAAATTACATTAAAGTTCATGTGACTCAGCCTCGAACGATTGGGTACATACCTTGGTGGATGATACCTAGATATCATTTTAGGGAGGGGAGGAGTGTAATACTCATCAAAAGGGGTTCAAAACAAAACCCCTTTGACTGATCACCATTACTCATTTAATGGATATATAGGTGATCACCCTTAATCCAATGAACAAGTAAGATCACATTAGCCTCCTAGGGTTGGACTCTAGGTTACCATGTTACTGTAGAACCATATACATTCCTAGAGACCAAAGCATTATAGGGAGATCCTTCATGACTCTACTTACAATGGGTATGCAGACTCAAATGGGAATTATGATGCACCTGATGGACTTATCATATAGGTTTAGTGGGTTTGGAAGAGGCTTTGTCCTGATGTTGGGGGATTGGTTAACAGAGGAATTATAAAGAACTAGATGGTAAGAGAGGTGCGAGATTGCAACTGAAGAGAATAATACCGAAAAACACCCTATTCCGCATACTCGTTTCTTATGCGGGATGGGGGATGCTCTGCATACCGTAGTTGTATATGGGCAGAGGGTTTGTCTGCATACCGATGCGGTATGTTGGAATGGGTATAGGCCACCACACACCAAAGTGGTACATGGTCCTAGATGTGGTCTGTTACATCGCTTTGGGTTCCACCTGCTTACTCATATAGTAAGCGACACCAAGTTAAATCCTTGTTGTGATACACTATGGGGAATACCATTTTTAAGAAGGGTCTGGGGGATTATCATTCCTTGGGATTTCTTCTATGAGAATTATGTGTTTTGTTGTTTCACCAATAAGGTTCATGATTCTCTTATTATTTTTATGTTCCGCTATTTTATAGTTAGTGACTGGTTGTACCTACGGAGTGCATTGAAGCCAAAACCTTCTATGAATTCTTTCATTCAACATATGGGTTCCCTTTTAATCATTCTTCTTCCACCCCCATTCAATTACTTTTTTGATCCTTTTATAATTCATTGGGGAAATAATATCTTTGGGAATGATACACCATTTGTGGTGTCCTATAAAGAGATATCATGACCAGTAAAAGTCTCGTTCAATTAGGTTTTAGCGGAGGCTATAGTTTGCAGTTATGGTTTGCTGTACAATGCTAGTTTTCTTCGTTCATGAACCACAGATTTCACGAGATGGAATGTGGAAGTCTTTGGTTGTCAAAATTCCTACAGCAATGCGGTTCGTAGTCTATTGGGTTCACTGACCATTGCTCCATGGGCCAATGCCTCATGGATCGTTCCATGTACCAATGATTCATGATTCAGTAGGTTCGTGAACCCTTCTAGGTGATGGTATGCTGGCCATTTAATGTATTTTGAAAACATGAATCCCTTCAAGTTTCTTCTAAATTTTGTAACTCAATTTCAGTCTATTCCCCTTGCTATACTTGTAGGATTACTTTTTTCCTTGTGCAAAGTGTTTTTAGGAGTATTTTCTTCCATTAGAGGAATTTTCAAGACACTAAAAATTCCACCCATCATAATGGGGACCATTCAGAATGAAAAGGGGACTATTCTGACATAGAAGCGGTCATGAACTGAACAGGTTCTGGCTAGAATTGGAAGGCCTGATAAGAGAAGACTACACCTATATATAGGTACCCATGTCAATTTTTCTTTTATCATTTCTCATGGAAAAATGTTCTCTCGACTCCCCCAACTTCTTATGCATTTGTATAGTACGCCTCTTTTGATAATTCACATGGAGAACAACTTTGTACATGTCACGAAATGAAATTTTCATCATTTATCATTCCCCAATCCAAATTTTGGATTTAACAAACGACATTGTGGAATTAAAATATAAATAAACTCATTATTCATAGGATAATGATACCCTACAAATGTGTTTCCATACCGAGCATTAACCGGTGAACTGAATATTATTAATTAATAATCAAAACATAATCTTGTAATCTTCATTTATTGGAAATGAACATAACAAGGCATAGGTTCACGGTATCCACCTTCCACGAACCCTTCTATTCAACGACCAATGTTACATGGTATAGAAACTCATGGATGGTTCACATACCATGGGTATACCTACTGAAACACTTATTCATACTGTATCTATATGTGGTGGTTATATTCACACATTATAGAGTAGGTAGGATATGCCTACCACATACCATTTCTTGGAATAATGCATAGATCCCTATGCAAGGTTATTTTTTTCCACTGGAAATTCAATTGCATCCTTTATACAACAACTTTCATTGGACTATTTTTTATCTACTTTTGGATCCTACTGTGTAGGTTATATTGGCTTCTTCACGGGATTCTGCTGATTTAACTTCTTCCTCTGAGGCTACAAATACAGCCCCTCTTTCTTACACTGATGAAAAATTGAATAACATGGAGACTTTGGTTGAAGACCGAATTCGGATTGTTCAATTTCACCACTCTCTGGAGAATCTTCAAACGACGAGCCAATGGGATCTCCATCTTCAGATAGGATTCCATCATATGGGTTTGGTCTATTATATGATATAGATATCCTAGTTCCACATCCGACTAATGATCTTACAACTTGATAATTAATACCTCTATTCGGAAGTAATTTATTTCTTCCAAGGGGAAGCACCTTCATAGAGATTATGCTTCTAGGTCATTTATGAAATATATACATCTAACATTAGGGGTTGTGCAGTGGAAGACAGACCATTTAGCCAACTATTACCAAATCATTTCATGGAAAGATACCATGATCGAGAAGAATGGTTGGTCATACCTGTGGGATCTTTGCTATGGAGGCTCGTTTTTCTTAGACTGGGGGTGGCCTTTCTGGGTTTTCTAGAGTTGCAATGAATTCCAAAATGATCTCACACTATAGGACTATACAAGGCTTCTTGGGTTTCATAGACATACACCCACTATCCCGATACCCTTAATTCACATCTCCTGAATAGGTGGATTCCAGACACCAATACCTTCCATTTGACCCACAGGGCGGTCATCATTAGTCTTTAAAAGATGTGGATAATCTCTGGAGTCCCAATAATTAGGGACATGTCTGATGAATTCTATCCTACCTTCTTTGATTGGGATGACAAGTAAAAAACCCCTCATTTGTCTTTGAAAATCATCATTCAAGAAAATACACTCTTGAAGGAAATTGATCTTTGTCTTAAGTAGGAAGTTCCTTATGATTATGGGTTTGGAACTTCTGTTATGCATCTTAGTATAGAGCCCTATCTGCCAAAACCCATGTAATGTCCTACCAAAACCAACTAGAGGCGAGTGGGTAGTTACTGGCCCACCCTTAAAGAGGTGAATTTTAATAATTGGGTATGGGGGCTCGTTCTTGACATTGATCGATTATTTCAACAAGCGGCTTTCTTCGCCCTGTTTCTAGAGTGGGAAGATCTTAACAGTGTGGAAATATAGTGGTGTAAGGGCCTCAAATATTATCATGGTGACTCAATTGGCCACTATTAGATGTATCAATTTATCAATCCCAGTGTTGAAAAATAGTTATCGACTACTTGGTCGAATCCTCAAGGGGGGCCACCTTATCAGATGACTTGTCCCTTCAAAATATTGTGGGGTTGTATAGGTGCCCACATATAAGGTTATTCCTTCATCAATTCCTTACCAATTTGGCATTCCACTATCCAATCGTACCTTCAGATCAACAGTGGGGCCATGCTAGCGGCATGGGATTCAATGGATATGTAAGAGGGGAAACCTAGAAAGAATAAGAAAGACTTAATGGCTTATCTCAACATTTACGAGGGATATGAACCTACAAAATATAATCGTCAATTTAGCTATGTCCATAATGTTTTTCCTTCTACTCTAAATAGTGATCATCATATTAATCATATGAAGATAGCCCATAAACTATGGCTAATATTCACCTAAGAGGACACCTAGTGATATGAAAAACTTTTCGATCCTAGTGTTTATATACCCTTACTTAACAAAACCTATGTCGAGGCCTTGTTTAAATCATATCTCGAATAGCCAATTAGCTGACCTGGTTCCTATCATGAAAACTTAAAAGAAATCTATGGAATAATGGAAGGAGAAGAAAAAGGGAGTTTCAAAACACTCTCTACTAGGAAACTTCCTATGAAGGATTCTTGGATCCCCCTAACTAAAGTTGTGAAAGATGGGTTCATGACCTCATGGGTGGTCAAACAAGCTGCGGAAGCTTCTTTCAATGTTCACCATCCATTCTCTCAAATGCAGATTTTCATTTGGCTTAGAGGTAATGGGTCCTTCAAAATAGCCTCCATCTGCTCATGAAAGGTCCCCACATGATTACTGAATGCTCTTCCAAACTAGGTATGTTCCTAAAACTAGAAATGTATATGTGTCATCACCTGTTGAAATTTCTTTTGGTGAGGATCTAGAGGGGTGGGTCATTTCCTTAAGGACATCGAGGCCCTCATCCATTCCTGAACTGGTCACTGCAAATACTCACTTCGAGAATTTCCATGTTTCGACCAGATATTTTTGATGAGGATGAAATAGTTATTGGGTCACATATTGTGGTTTCCATGGAAAAATATTCTTACATACTCCAAATATATCGTGAACATTCCCCTTCTCGAGGTCCTGAGTTTTCCGAGACACTTGGGAAACATTTATGATTGTAAAAACCTACTTTGATCCCATGTACGAACTATCCAGCACTGGTGATCCCTGTTATGGTTGCATTTCCTAATTCCGGGAGATTCTAGGTTGAACTGAGGGGGAATGCTTCAAATGAAGAAATATAGAGACTTCTTCAGGGGGGGCGTTTAGGCTTATCATGTTTTGGAGGAGCCATTGCCCATACCAATATTTCGGTCAATGAAGAGCCTGAGGAGGCTCCTAACTACTGGAATGAAATTGACAAGTGTCTCCATGACCATGAAGATAGGAATTAATGGTTGTACAATGTGGCATTGGTGGATGTAATCCCATGATTGACAAGAGAGGTATTTTATGGAGCCTCTAATTTTAAATTATTTTAATGAGGATATGCTAAATGTCCCCCCTCCTCTTTTTATTTTGTAGGGGCCTATAGGATCTCAAGAAACATCCTTTTCCCCAATTTATTCTCATAGAGGTACTGAAGCTGGGAGTGTTCCCTATAAATGGTATGTGGTACTGTATAAGGATCCCCTAGAACCTAGGAACATATGGAATCTATCATTGAGGAACCTTCCTGGGAATTTCCACATCAATATCCTCTTGGTGATCTTATTGAGGAGCCATCCACCCTGATAATAAAAAATTCACGCAAGCCTCCCAGCTATCGAAGTGTATTCATAGGTGGATCACAAGTAATTTTCTATTCACATAGAGATTGAACCAAGTACCCTTATCTTGTACACTCACTAGAACATATATGTACGTTGACATAGGATATATTGTTAACCTGATGATGACCGATTAGGAATCTACTTCTCTTTTTCGTTCTAGGTCAGAGGCTGGGTCACAATATTTTTCAGCTGAACGAAATAGGGAATTAGTGTCATCTTACGAGACCGACGGTGTTGTTGACCCCTCAGGATTGACTTCTCCCACTCAAAAAATATATACCCCAATAATAAAATTACATCAAGATGTTTAGGGATCAGCTGATGGCACTGAGTCAACTCTCATGGAGAGAAACATGGTAGTCATTATAGTAGGGGATGAGTAAATTGGAGATCCCCAATCCTTGTATGATTTTAGAGGGAAATAGAATTTCTAGGAGAAATTAAATCTCTATAAAAAGAAATTTTCCACAATAGAGGGACTCACTGAAGAGACTGGTATTCCACCTACTCTTGGTGGCACTAGGGTAGTCACAGTCGAGGAGGCTGATGTTCTGACCCCTAAAAATTGGGAGCAGGAAATCATTCCATTTTCTACAGTTCTAAGATGTGTTATGTTTTCATCTCCTAGGATCTCGAGTCTAGTACCCATATCTAGAATAACTATATTTGTTGGACTTATATTTACCAACAATCTTTTGAGGGATGCCTTGAGGGAATCTATTTTTTCCGAGAATGGCACTGGATATTTAGTATTCTCGTGTAACAAAAGAGTGAAACATATGATTGAAGATGTAGCACCACCTATTTTAGGTAGTGGTACTTCTACTAGGTGGGGTACCGATGTCGTCTTCCCCGTATACTGAGAATCACAACCACAAGCCTTAGTAATAGTGGAAATTTTCCATGCTCTTCCCTCCACTATAATTACTAATGATGAGGTTGTTGTAGGGTTGATCCACACTGTAGTTTCTGAATAAAGACCCTCTCTTGTAATGTTAATTCGAAAATACATTTATTCATCAGGGATTTACTATGAGACTGATCCAGAATGCCTGATCGATCTTCTTCTAATTTAAAAAAAAGGCATGGACGAACATTTGGAGATTAATTTCTCCCACTCCAATGGTTGAGATGCCAGTGAAATGGCCAGAGTTAGCCTACTAGTTTTTGGTCCGGGGTTTTTTATATTTTACTATCGTGGTATTTATGATATAGTAAGGTAGTCGGCCACTAATCGAGAAGAAACTGGTGCACTTGAATCTCAAAATTCTATGGAATATTCGATAGATTATCTTGCTTCTACATAGAAACTTTTATTGATAAAGCTTCCACTCATGTTAGAGCTGTTTCAAGGTTGAAAAATGAACACATGAAGCAAGAGTATTTGATAGAACAACTCGACAAGGAAATGGAGAAACAAATCTAGAAAATGGAGCATCTTAAACATGAGTAGGCATGGAACACGATCACCGTCGAAGAGTGGCGATGGAAAATGAAAGAATGAGAAAGTTATGAAATTCAATCCATGAGGGACGTGTAGGTGTTGTGGGCTAGCTTGGAGCTAGATATTGTGAATTTATTGAATCTTCATTATGCTATTGAGGATGAATATCAATCATTTATGAAACTCTGTGACTCTTCCAAATGTATCTTTTAATGATTTTGTCTTGCATGCAAAGAGAGGACCTAGTCTGCGGATTCCCACCATATATTCTTATGAAACATGATGGAACCAATTTTCCTCCGAACACATATTTGTTTCCATTTCCTATCATAATAATTGTTCATAATCAATCATGTATTCATCATTTTGACCATGTATTAATTTTAAACCAAGATTCAGAACCAGTAAACTGAAATAATCAACTCGGCCC
Organism: Viscum album; assembly: GCA_963277665.1. NCBI lineage: Eukaryota > Viridiplantae > Streptophyta > Magnoliopsida > Santalales > Viscaceae > Viscum > Viscum album. Next base: position 288,249,353 of record OY728134.1, read on the forward strand.
CAACTTTTTTCTTGAGCTGCAGGACTCAGCGAGTGTAGTTCTACGATTACTGAGGTCTTATAGATATCCTCAATAACATTATTTAAATTTTTTTACACTAATTTCTTTCTTAATCCTATTTGAAATGGGCTTAGTGGCCATAACATGACTTTATTGTAGGCTGCCCTTTGCGAGTTTTTGACCTTACTACCCTTATGTCTATTTTGATGGCTCAACACATTTGTCTATTACTAAACCATACATGGAGTAGGTTTAACAAACTATTACATTTGTTTTATCTAAAGGCACCCTTTGCGGATTTTCACTTTGGAAAGCATAGAATCTTTTTTTAGTTGTATTTAAGATTCTTTCCATTAAAAATTTTGACAAATGTTTTAGGTCGAACATCTTTCACCAAACATAATGGGGTAGGGGCGCACAATTCAATATTCATTAGCCGATATTGTTCTAATAACTTTTAGACATAGATTTGGGATTTTCTGTGACCTAATTTTTACAATTTTGGGCATTCATGTAGCTCGAAAGTCATTCTAGGATTAAGGAGGTAGGAAAAGAAGCTATTGGGGATGAATTTTCCTTTTATTGATGGGTGTTTTGTAAATGACATATGTAGATCCACAAGGGCATGATTTCAATCGTCAAAAATGGACTCTATAGGACTCTCGAGTTCTTTCTGTGATGGCTTGGTAGGGTTTGCAACACATTGAATTTATTTTGATGTTGGGATCCACAATGGGTGGATTGTATGAGTATTGGTTCACTAACATATTAGGAACATTAATATCGGCATTAAGTGGGAAACTATTCCCACATGGTTCATCCTTTTATATGGTAGAGCTTCAGAATTGTCAATTTAGTTTGAAATCATTTTTTAGGAGAATTTAAAATGGGGAAGGTATGTAATCCTTTATCCAAGGGTTTTCCAAATCCAGGGGTGTGTCAGGACCCGAATGTCATCCAAGCCTAATGAAACATGAAAGGAATCTCTGGAGAACGAATATTCCATTGATTGACATCCTTTTTTGGGCGGTATATGAAGAGCATCTGTGGAATGATGTACATAGTCAAACAAAGGTGTCCGTAGGACTCTGGCCTTAAAAATTCTAATGGATATGAAATATTTTGAATAATGGGAACTTTCTGAATATGTAATGTGATTTTTTACAAGGGGTTCACCTGAACACAAAAAAAGGACAGTTCAACTGAACATCCTCGAGAAACCTAGAAATGAGTGGGGGAATTCTTCTTTTTTATCCAGATCAACTGCACACATATGGTTGGGGTATAATTAGAAAACTCAAAAGATACCAAAGATTAATCAAGCATACATTTTTTGATATATCTTGGATGTGTGTAGCGAATAAAATTTAAACCATGACTTTGAGGGCCCTTGATTCCTATGGGTTGTTACATGGCTTGGAAGCCATTGGGAATACTGAGATAGGATAGGAATCTCCTATGGAAAATATTTCTTTTTATTGATGGTCATTTCATATGTGAAAGATGTAGAGCCTCTGATGCATGATGTGCATAGTCAATCAAAGCCATCTCTAGGACACTGGTTTTCCATTTTAGATTTCGATGTAAGGTTATAGGGATTGAAGATCGCTTAGAGCATGGATTATGACGTATGGAAGGGTTGTATCTGGATATATTGAAGACATATGGGTTGTAATTTACTCATGGAATTAGGTATCTCTTACATAGAACTCACTCACTCACAGTTTGAGGCGTTTGTACCATCTTTTTGGTACCCTTTCATTTAACGTCACATGGGTAGGACGTGGGGTTCATCTCGGGGGAAGGTAATCATGACATAGCTTTTGCAGTCGTGCTTCTAGGAAAAATTCCTAAACAATATTACCATAATTTCATTGTGGATATCACACTAAGATCCCTAAGATCACAAGATTTATTCTTGGTCTGAGAAACAAGTGACTATGAGGGTTCTAGATCACCACCTAAGAATAAAAATATCTATATAATATAGATCATTATATTTAATCCACTTCTATAATATTTAACATCGTATAATAAGGATGATTTTGGTCTTTTAGTTTAATGTTGTGTAGTGAGGACCCGATTCTGTGTAGTTTAGAGTCATGAAGTGAGGAAAATTACCCTATCAAAAATATCATTGATAGATTTGAGTTAATTTAAATTTGTATGTTATTGCGTTCCTTAGACGTGAGTGATGATTGAAGGTGTAAACCATTACCTCAGGGGGAAACTCAGATATGGAGGGATGGCATGGGGATTTGAATCCCTGTTGCATACTGAGATGGGATAGGAATCTATTGGGGAAACATTTTCATTTCATTGATGGATGTTTTGTAGGCGACATATGCAGAGCCACTACGGCATGATGTGCATAGTCACATGAAGGTTTCCACAGGACACTGACCTTCCATCTAAGATGGCCTTTAATGATTATGGGGATCCATGTTTTCCCAGAATATGGAGTTTGACAAATGGGAAAGATGTTCCTGGGAATGTAAATAATACCCAGGCCGTGATTAACTGTGAACTACTAGAGCTCCCATTTATGTCTAACTCATATGTATAGGGGGATGTAGGATCTTTTGACTTCTTATGAGTGGGGGAATGTGTGTGATCTCGTAAAACCAATAATTTTTTCACACATAACTCTTGAAGAGATTCGTAGTTTATTGTTATGCGGTTAGGAAAATTCATGGACTCCTTGTAAAATTATGACCTACGCACATGGGAAGGGGAATTTCTTATAGTTTACGGGCCATAATGCTAAATCTGGAAATCACGACGTATCCTACAAGGGCAGGAATCAAGATTCACGTAGTTTTGAATGTTTCATGTACTGATCGGGATCGGTCGTTGTATAGGGAAATATTAGGACATATTTTTTCAATGGTTGGACTAGGATGCAAAATCATGGAATCACTACATATCATGGAATGATAGTAATCAATCCATACATAGTTTTGAAAATTCCATGTATCGATCTGCCTCATACATGGGTGTAAGAACAATCTTGTTTCATTCACTATGGGTATTGGGTCTATCAAACCACTCTATAAATTGTTTGCATAAAGGAAAGCATACCACTGATCCAAAGATCACATGAGTTATACTCGATGTGAGAAACAAGGAGTGACAATGGTTTCTTGTTATAGTGTGGGGAAATAAAGGATACGATAGATGGATTTTTGGGGGTTCTATGCCAAGATCGAGGATCGAGGCGTCAATACCTATCCTGTGAGGGAAAGAATAAAGCCTTACAAAGTTTTATGGGAGATTATGTAGTTTATCGTCATGCGATTAGGACCCTTTCTGCCATGAATTTTTACGTCTAACAGTGAGGACATGGGTCTTAGTTTAATGTCATGTTTTAGGTATGAGATCCATACAGTTTAACGTCATGTGAAAAGGACTATGTCCCATTGTTTGGGATCATAGAGTTTTTACCATGAAATTAGAGTAATACCCCCCATAGTTTATGGTCGTAAAATTTGTACCATGACATTACATTTCTATAATGCAAAATACTTATTCAAAAACATTGTATTTGTGGGAGTCGTGATGAACTATCCATCCATTTATATCAGGGTGTATTCTCCATTGCAATAGACCATATGTATGAAATATGGTTCTTCCCACTTGGGTTCGAGCATTGGGGAATTCATCCCATGTATTATCAAGGTTCTGAGGACTAACACCATTTCTCTCATGAGGAAGGATCGATGGAAACCTTTTTTTAATGGATCGTGCGATCTAATTTTGATAGATTTCCAAACAGTTTAATGTTTGTAGCCTTTTTTCATCCAGTTGATCCATCTCATCAAACCATTTCTGGGATTGATCTTCCATGGATATTTCATCACAAATGGACACACGAATTGTTGGAACATTTATTTTGATAAGTAAACTGCCTCTGCCCCATATACTAGTGAGTACGGGGTCACTTGGGTGGTTGTGTGGAGTCACCATTGACATGTTTGATGGCTAGATCTGAATCACCCTATATTTTTAGATTTTCGGATTGCTCATGAAGTTCATGTTCCAGTCCATCAATGAGGTCTTAATATTATTCATCATTATTAATACACCCTTCCAAAAGAAAGAAAGAATATGATGGAACGACCTTTTCTAGGAATATGATTGTAACTCCCTTACACACTTTTTTGAGCTTGGGATCCTCCATCAATTTCATTTTAAGGCTTCTTGAACCACCATCGATGTAAATTTACAATGTCTGGGTGTCCTCATGGAGAGAGAACACTTCTTCATTCGGATGTTCGACATCCAATGTTGTTTTTTCTTCCAAGGTATTCTTTTCCAAGATGTCTGCAAATGCCTACCCTTTTATGGAATTATAGGGCACATACCATATGTCAAACTATTTTAGGATGAACTCAAAACATGATAGGCATCCATTTAGAATGGGACGATTGAGAATATATTTATGTGGGTTGTAGTGGTTGAATAGGTTGAACTCATGATGCTGCAGCAAATGCCTGAGTTTCTGAATTCCAAATATTAGGACTAGGAAGTTCTTTTTAATATTTGAATATATTGTTTCAACATAAATCATTTTTTGGTTTAGGTAATATAGTTTGTTATCACTACCAGCATAATTCATCTATGTGAGGAAGTAACATAAGAACCGTTCTAATGTGGTTTCATACAAAAAGAATTGTCACCTCTCAATTATAGGAATCAAAACTAATGTGCTCAGGAGTGATCTTTTGAGATTGTTGAACGCTTCTTTGAAATCATTATCCCACTCCTAGATAACCACTTTGTTCATTAACTTGGTGAAAGGTAAATATTTATCTTCTAGGTTGGCTATGAAGCACCAGATGTAGGCCATGTTCCCCTGGAGACCTCTCAACATAGTGAGGATCTGAGGTTGGGACATGAAAAGGATGGATTTTTTCTTCTCCAAGATGAATTTAATTCCACAATAGCATATAATTAAGCCAAGGAATTTTATAAAGGTAATTCCAAAGGCGCAATTTAGGGGATTCATCTTTAAACTATGCTGCCATAATTTGTTGAAAAAAATATCAAGATTTGCCAAGTGTTTTGAGCACTGTCATGATTTAACCACAAGATCATTGAAATAAAAGTCAAAAAAATTTCGAAATAAGGGGTTGAAGATGCGATGCATGGGGCTCTGATATGTGGAACCATGTTTTTTAGACCAATGGGCATCTACATATAATTGATCACTCTTTGGGAGTCCCTAAAAGTGGTATCTTCTTCATCCTATCAATAAATCTAGATCTTGTTGAATCCAGAATACCCATCTATTAAATAGGGTGACTCATATCTAGCAGTTTGATCGATTAACAATTTCGTGATTGGGACTAGGAAATCATCTTTCGGTAAATATCGACTAAGGTCCTTGAAGTTAATGCATATTCTAATCTGTCCATTCTTCTTTTTTATGGGGACTATGTTTTCCATCCAGATCGGATACTGGACATCCTATATAATGTTTGGAATGATTATCTAGTCATATTCAGCCCCTATTTTGGTATGATACTTCGGGGGGGATCCTTATGGCTGCATGCTTAGAGCCCCACTAATCTTCTTGTATGCCTAGATGATGAGTGGAAACCTCAGGATCATGGCTCGGTATTTTTGTGTAGTTATTGGAAAACGCATCTCAATTTCACTTTGATAAAAAAAATTCTTGAATATTTTATTGATAATAAATGATAAAATTTCCTCACATTATGTTAACTATGTTTATTTATAATATATTTAGGATTAGATCATTCATTTGAAAATAAGATGGAAATTTCAGTTTTACCCTTTATAGTGCTCTGTATTATTTCAAAGATAAATATTTTAATATTAATTATTATAACATGAAATTATGTAACTATGTTGAAGATTTAATGGGATATAACTTTGGTTCAAGACATTGGATCTAAATCAATCATTTGTTTGAAATAAATATACCATGAAGTCAATGGTGGTATGGGCCTGCCAGATTGGACATTTGTTTTGTATTGGAGCCATAACTTCTTAATCCGTGATTGGGTTGGGTCCAAATGTTGAGAGGATCTCTCCATACCAAGTATACAGAAACCATTTATCTTGATGAATAGTTGGATCACCTGCTTTCTAGGTCAAATGGGCGGTCCATGTTGGATTAAAATATTTGGTCGAGATTCCCCACTCACACTTGAATCCTCTTTAAACCTAGAGTTACCTCCACCCAATAAATTATTTTATTCTTATTTGGAGTTCTTGGGACGTTAATTAGGATATTGGGAGCATAGGAGAAGTGGTTCTGCACCATTTCAATTCAGAATTGGGGGAGGGAATCTACAAAGCTAGGATCCCCTCCAAAATGCTCTTGTTTTCCTTTTCTTTGTTGTAATGTTGTTGTGATTTCAATAAAATCATAGTTTATCTTATACTTATTCTATTATTTTCAATGTTCTTATTCTATTAATAATCCTATTTGGGCTTGAATTCATGATTGGAGACGAGATTGGGTTCTACCCTTCCAATCCTTTTCTCTTGCAAAACATCTCCACGATGACCACACCGCCCATGGAAGAGTAATTTTCATAGTGATCGATCTATCTTAAAAACTCTTCATTTAATTATTTCGAATTATTTAGATACTGTAATTAACTCAATATAATTCATGAATTGAGTTTTTAAATTATAAGAACATATGTATGTAATTGAACAATAAATAGAAAAACATGTGAGGTCGAGTATTGTGTGAATAATTAGAGCGCGATCTTAATCGGTAATACAAGACCTTGTGGGATATGTTTGTAGAGTTAAAATATAATCCATAAACTCAATTAATCCAAATTTTCAAAATGGATATGTTCTCTAATTAACCACGGACCATAATCTAACCTTAGAACATCAATCAAAGCAGGGTGTTGCGATTGTGTGTTTTGAAGCTAGCCTAGGGTGTAAGTAATTTCATCTCTGTGGTAAACTTACCTCACATAGGTTTCGAGGGTTAAAAAATTATGGGATAATAATTAAGTGGGTATTAATTTAAATTATAATGATTAATAAATAAATGAAGAGGTAAAATTTAGATCGATTATTCCTTTTAATATTTTCTAAAAAAACTTTTTTTGTTGTGTCAGTTTAATCAAACATCATTTCAAAAAAATACAATATTATTCCAAAAAACATCTTCTAGATTTATAAAAGAAATAAAGCAATAATCATTTTAATTAGTATTCATATTTCTTTTTATTTTATTTTCAAACATTATTTTAATATTTTTTTAAATTTATTTCCACCTTTGAGAGACGACCTTCATCAGCCACTCTGCTCCACCTATGTACCTAAAAACCACTAATCATTTGAGGGTTCCCAAGACATCACCTTTCAAATTGGCACTATTTCCGAGGAGGCATGTAATTATTTCAACATATAAGAGTTACTTGATTTATTTGAAATTTTATTCTCTTCTTCTCTTTTTTCTTCCTTCCTTACCAAATCTGATTTTTTTTTCTTCTTTTATTTTATTCTTCTTCTTTTTGGACCATCAAATAAAAACTCTCATTTAAACTATGGTTCACATTATTTAATTCTATTTTTATATGATTTATGAAATGAACTAATCTTGAGTATCTTTTATATCATGACCCTGAGATTGAATGTAGCCTACATGCTCAAATAAGACATTCTAAGTCTACAGTAAGTTTCAACATTCAACTATTTGAAGAATTTATCCATTCTGAGAATACTGAAATTGGAAACACTTATATATCAAACATAAAAAATAACCAATGGATGAAAATAACGGAAATGAACTTAATATATGATTTCTATATTTGGATTCACCTGATATTAATTATCAACAAAATTGAATTGCATACCCAAATCATGAATCAGACTTTGAAAAGAAATTTGGAATAATTCACCTCCTTCAAAAGAATCATGGATTATTTGGTTATGATCCAAACTCAAATTTAAATTAATTTAATGTGTTTTTGATCAACCTAAACACCAATTTTTTATTCTGAATATCAAATAAAAGTAAGATAATTCCCATTCTGACATGATAAAGATGTAAAATATTTGATGTGTTATTTACAACCTAAAGATGTAACTAGTTGGGATGATTTGAAATGACTATTCTTGATATGATTTTTTCTAGCATCAAGGACCACATCAATTTTAAAAGAGAACTTTTAAATCAATAAATCAAAAGGGGAATCAATGTATAAGTACTAGAAGTGATTCAAGAAGTTGTTTACAAGCTTACCGCCCCACCAAATCAGTGATCAACTCCTTATCCAGTACTTCTGTAAAGGACTCACACCAATTGAGAAGAGAACGGTGGATTTTGAGGCTGGATGAATATTGGTTGATAATACACTAGTAGATGTACGTGTGTTGATTGGTAGAATGTCCCAAAACACCCAACAATTTGGAGATCGAGTTACACCACTTGTTAGATAAGTAAATCAGGTAAGTACTTCCTCTATTGAACATCATTTGATTGATACCAAGTTGGAAGAGTTTAACACTATAGTGAGGAAGATTTATTTGGCTCAAAATACATCCCAACCCACTCCTTCAAGGCCCTGTGGCATCTGCACTATGACAGGCCACCCAACTGACTGTTTCCCCCAACTACAAGAAACTGAGGATTGCACTTCCATATTTTTTGGGGGAACATATCAATAGCTGCAACAGCCACATCCCCAAATTATGTTTGATTTCCTTTCACCTTCATAAAACCAGTGGTGGATGCATTAATCATACATGAGGTATGACCTTGGACAACAAAAAAGTCCCCCTTTTAACAAAACACCCAGCAACATCCACCTTACCAGCGTGGTTTCCAAAAACCCCAAAAGTGATTTGATGCTCATGATTCAAAAAGTGAACAACAATGGAATTATCAACCAAAGGTATATTCTAATGTTGAATATCTTTTGAAACAAATTGTTCTTAATCAACAGATCGAGTTGATGAGTTCAAGATCAGAGCTGAGGGAGTAGAAGCCTCAAATGAGCAGGATTGCCACTGCCCTCCATGAACTAGTATATATGAATTCTTGAAATATACCTTTCCAACCTACTCCAAATCCCAACAGGAATTTTATTGCCATCACATTGAGCTGTGGGAAGAAAATGAATGATACTTATGCATCCTACATTTCACTAGGATTCACCTCATCTCCGAAGAAGCCCCATTCCATACCAACTGATATGAAATCCAAGGATAAATATAATGGTAAGAAAATTATTTATGACCTTACTCCTAAACCCCTTCTATTTCAAAATAGAGTTGTAGAAACCATGAAGATGGTTGAAGAGGCGATGTAAAGAGATGTTTTGGACACATTAAAAAATGTTGAGATCAACATCCCTCTACCTGAAGCAATAAAGAAAATCACTAGGTATGCCAAAATTTTAAAATAACATTTTACCAATCGAAAAGGGCTCAAAGGAAATTAGTGTATCAATATTGGAAGGAATGTGTTAGCACTCATTACACAAACTCTAGCAATGGAAACAAAGTGAAAGGATCCAGGGAAATTCACCATCCCATGCACCATAAAGGAGTTTCACTTTTCTGATGCACATTGTGATTTATGATGTTCCATAAATGTGATTCCTCACACTATATTCTCTTCCTTTCAGGTTGGGGAATTTAAACCGACATGAGTAGTGGTGTAGTTGGTGAATATAGCTACAACATATCTAGTGCGAGTCCTTGAGGATGTACTTGTTTAGGTAAGATACATGATCTTTCCACCAGATTTCTATGTGATTATCATGGAGGACGATCAGGTATGTTATCATTCTACAATTATCTTAGGATGACCCTTCCTAAAAACTACAAAAACCATTATAAATTTCAATGAGGGTACACTTTACATGTTTCTTGGAGACGATGTTGTTATATTTAATATTATGGATTCCATGAAGTACCCCTCTAAGGGTCTTTCTAATTTTGTTATCTCCCATTTTGAACCACCAAATAAAAACACCATTAATTTTTATTGTCCTATTATTAGGCATATTATGGGAATGTGTTCTATTTTGATGTCTAAGAGTACATACACACCTATATATAAATCACAAGACTAAATTAGATTTTATTTTGAAATGGAATCATATCTTGATTTTGATCATGTGAACTCTAATTATGAAAATTCTTGTTGAGTATGTTGATGGTTTTGATGCTTTATTCTCTGGTTTTGATGATGTATATTCTGATACTGATGTTCATTGTGTACATATTTCAATTCCATCAATTTCTCAATCCATAAATCACCCCCTACATTAGAACTCAATCCATTACCACCAAATCTAAAGTACTCATACTTGTTATGTGGTGAGAAATTACTTGTTATAATTTCTAACAATATCCCTTTCGAACACAAATAAAAACATCTGAATCTTTTGAGTAAGAGATCAGGGCCATCAGGTGGACCTTGGATGACATATTAGGTATTATCCCCTCCATTTTGATGCGTCGGATTATTTTGGAGGATGAGGCTAAACCAGTAAGCCATCCATAAAGGAGACTCAATCCTACACTTTTTGAGGTTGTTAAAAGAGTGGTTGAAAAATTTCTCAAGGTAGGTATAATCTATAACATTTTAGATTCCTAGGGGTGAGCCCAATTTAGGTTGTGGCTAAGAAAGGTTGTGTTACTATTGTTAAAAATGATAAAGAAGATTTAGTTCTAATGAGGTTTCGAAACAGTTGGCATTTTTGTATTGATTATAGGAATCTAAATCATTCCACTCACAAGGACCATTTCCTCCCCCCATTTATGGATCAAATCCTTGATAGAATAGCTGGGAAGACATGTTATTATTTGATGGATGGATTTTATGGATATTTTTAGGTTCTTATTTCTCTAGGGGGTCAGGAGAAGACTGAATTCACTTATCCCTCTAGTACATTTTCCTACCATATGATGCCATTTGTACATTGCAATGCCCTAAGTACCTTCTAGAGATGCATGGTGAGTAGTTTTTGTGATTTTATTGAGACCTGTATAGAGGTATTTAAGGATGATTTTACAGTGTATGGTTCACGATTTGATGAATTTATAAGTAGTTCGGGAATGGTATTGAATCTTTGTATTGAGAAAAATATGGTATTTAACTTTGATAAGTGTCATTTCATGGTAGAGCATGTCATTTTACTAGTGCACGTAGTATCAAAACATCAGATTAATGTTGATAGATATAAGGTAGATATTATATCGTTTATACCACTTCATTCATGTGTACGTGATGTTAGATATTTTCTAGGGAATTAAGGATTTCATTGGTGCTTCATTAATGATTTTAGTAAGATTTATCTCTCTATGTCAAGATTACTTCAAAGGGATATTGATTTTGTGTTTGATGATTGTTGGAGGACATATTATGATGATATAATTATGTTTTTGGCCACTCCACCGATCAAACAACCCCCACAATGGGACATTCCTTTTAATCTTCTATGTGATGCCTCCAAATTTTCAGTTGGAGTTTTCTTATCTCAAAGGGTGAAGGGACGTTTACATGTGATTTCCAATTCATTGAGGACATTGGATTCATCCCAATCAACAACACAAATACGGAAAAGGAGTTTCTTTCTTTCATATTTTCTTTAGATATATTTTGTTCATATTTATTGGGCCATATGTAGTTGTTTTCTCTTACCATGCAGCTCTGAGGTACTTCATGAAGAATCCAGATGCAAATACCAGGCTAATCCAATGGATGCACCTTCTTAGGGAATTTGACATTGAGATAAAAGTCAAGACGGGCTCAGAGAACTGGGCGGCAGACCACGTGATTAGGATCAAACACACACTAGAGGATGAAACCATGGACTAGGTACCACTTTCTAACACTTTCCCAGATGATCATCATTATTCCATCTTAGGTATGCAGCTTTGGTATGCTGATTTAGTGAACTACATTGTTGAATATGAAATCCGTGAAAATTTAAAGAATCATCAAGTCCATAAAATAAAATTTTAGTTTTGGTATTATGTGTGGAAAGATCCATACCTCTGGCGCATGTGTAGTGATCAAGTTATTTGGAGGTGTGTTCCTGATCATGAGTTTGCATCTGTTTTTTAATTTTTTTCATACACATTCTTAGGCTGGACACTTTGGACCCCAATAGATAGATAGGAAAGTTTTGGACTCTATATTGTATTGATCTAGTTTATTCAATGATTCCCATATGTTTTGTAAGTCATTCTCTTGTTGCCAACACACTGGGAAGATTTCCACGAGTCATGCGATGTCCTAACAAACCATACTATTCTGTGGGATTTTGGATGTATGGGGCATTGATTTTATGGGTCTTTTTCCTAGTTCCTTTGGAATTTTGTATATTTTGGTTGCTGTTGATTATGAGAGAAAATGTGTGGAGGATAAGGCCACTAGGATTGATGATTCTCATGTTGTAGTGGACTTCATCCATGAACAAATGTTTTGCAGGTTTGGAGTACCAAAGGCCATCATTAGTGACCAAGGTACACACTTCTAAAATCGTAATATTTCATCCCTCCATTGTAATTATGGGGTCACACACAAAACATCAACAACATACAACCCCAAAAAATGGTTAGGATGAGGTTTCAATTAAGGATTTCAAACAAATTTTGGAGAAAACCGTGCATCTGCATAAGAAGGACTAGGGAAAAATCTTGGATGATGAAATATGGCCTTATAGGACAGCATACAAGACAACCATTGGTATGTCCCCATTTAGATTTTTTTTTGAGAAATCATGTCATCTCTCAGGGAAAGTCGAGCATCAGACTTATTGGCCTATAATGAAATGAAACATGGATTTGGCACAAGCTGGAATCCAAAGGAAGTTGCAAATTCCAGAGCTTGAGGAGATTATATTTTCGTTATATGAGAACTGAAGTCTCTATAAGGAATGATTGAAATTATCTCAAGATATAATGATCCAACAAAGGGAGCTTATTTTTTAGAGAAATACCTTCTCTATAGGTCACGACTGAAGCTGATGTCTGGTACGTTTTACTCTAGATGGTTACGTTCTTATGTTGTGACTAGTGTTTTTATTTATGGTGCAATCGAGATCACACAAGAGGACAAGGGAAGGAGTGTTACAGTCAACTGGAAACATTTGAAGAAATACATTGAGGGACTTCCAACTAATGTAGTGGATTTCATCAGACTCCACGACCCCATCATCACTTGAGCAAAGCAGGTTGTTCCTAACCCGTTCACTTCTATATTATTTTTCCTATTTAAAATAATGCATTTCATGTGTATATATAATCTCATGGATTCATATAGAGGAGAATGAAATATTTTATGTGTGGTTTAGGGAACATTATGTTTAGTAATTTCAATTGATTCCCTTTTTTTAAATGATTTTCAAAAAACAATTGTGTGTAATTTAAATTTCGTGTGTTTATTTTTCAATTCATTGGGTGTTTTTATATATTTTGATCTAAAATGATTCTCATCACCATTTTTAAATCCATATAAATATGTGAAAAAATTTATCCCATGAAACTAATCATAAATTAATGATTAAAATGACTCTTTTTTCAAGTTCAAATCTTTAGTAATTTCATGAAAAGTACTCTGAATTTTTAATCACATGTAACATCCCACTGTCATTATATTTGAAATCACTTTCCTGTGAGGCTTCTGAACCATTATTTTAATATTAATTATAATTACCTAACTTCTTCATAGAACCAACCCATGAATTATTTAACATGAATTCGATTTATTCCTGTCAAAACATGAGGCTTTGAGGTTCTTGTGTTTTAACGATTGAGGAATTTTTTCGGTATTAAATCACATATGTAAAAGAATCCTTTTTATAAAGGCCTACCATGAACATTTAATTCTTTTAGACCAAAGAATACATTACCATGATATTATTTTAGCCACATTAGAAGCCAATTTTCCCTATCCAACCAACTCTTGAAGTGAAATTTAAAAATCTAGTTGATCATAAGTGTGGGGGAGCTATCTTATGTTGTGCTACCACATTCTGTGATACTTTGGGTGGAAAATTATATTCTGAAGAGATGTGTTTGATTATAAAAATAATAATAATATTGAAATATTTTCCTTTTCAATAGCATGCGTGATAATTGATGTTGTTCCTTTCTGGTGCTTCTAATAGAGGGAGAAACTTTTTCATATCTAGAGCATTCAAGAAAATCATGTTTGTGAAGATTGAAATTTTTCAGTTGAAATGTTGAATGGTGTTCACATTCCTCTATTTATTAGGATTATGAACTTGAATTTATGCTATGGGCATTTAGGAGGAGTCCATATTTAACTAAAATTATTATTAATGCAATTTTGCTTCAAAAAGAGTCAATCCCCCCTTATTTATCCTCAAAACTTTTCACAGCTAAATCCTACCAACCAAAATACCCAGAGAACCCCCAGAAAGTCCTCATGATAAACATTTGTCCTTGACTAACATAGATTGGAGATGTCGGAATTTATCAAGCATATGATGAACCTTGTATGAGTTTTTATGAGAAACACATTACTAAAAATTTGACATTTGTTTGATAAGAGAAAATTCATGTGAGGTAAGTGTTTCATGCATTATAGGATAAATGAAGTGGTAATATATTCAATGATATAAATGGAGAACGTAAAATAATGGGTTTTGATGAGTCATTATAACTTTTCATTCTTGGTTTGGAATTGTTGTATCTCAAGGATATTTGTTTTATAATTTGTTTTGATTTGATATTGATGTTTACTTGTAACAATTTTTCGGAATATGTTATATTAGGTTTTTCCCATGAGTGCAAAAGGGTACGTGTGAAGGAGATCATAAAAAAATTATTTAATATTTTATACAAAATAAATGATAAACTTTACTCACATTGTGTTAAATATGATTATTTATAAAATAATTATGATTAAATCATTCATTTAAAATATTTATGGAAATTCTAGTTTTACCCTTTATAGAGCAATGTAGTATTTCAAAGATTAATATTTTAATATTTATTATCTGAACTTGAAATTATGTAATTGTGCTTCTGACTTAACAGTCTACAAATTTTGTTCAAGACATTGGAGCAAAATTGTGCATTTGGTTGGACTAAATTTACCATGAAATAAAAGGTTGATTGGGCCCCCTATATTGGACATTTGTTCTGTATTAGGGCCATAACATCATCATACAATCTTGGATTGGGCCCAAATATTGGGAGGATCTCTCTAAACCAATTTTTCAAAAATCATTCTCCTGTAATAATAGTCGGTTCACGCGTTTAGGAGGTCAAATGGGTGGTACAAGTTGGCTTAAAATATTTGGTCGAGATTTCCCATTCACACATCAAACCTCATTAAACCAAGCCTCCCCTCCATTCTATAAATTATTTTTTCCCATTTTGGATGGTTTGGGACGAGAATTAAAAGATTGAGAGTATAGGAGGAGTATTTCTACACCATTTCAATTCAAAATTGGGATAGGGAAGCTACAAAGATAGGATCTCCTCCAAAATCCTCTTCTTTTCCTCTTATTTGTTGTAATGTTGTTGTGCTTTCAATAAAATCATTGTTTCCCTTCAAATTCTTCTATTATTTTCAGTTTTAATATTCTATTTATCTTCTTATTTGGTCTATAATTTATGAGTGGATACTAGATTGGTTTAAACCCTTTCAATCCTTTGCTCGTGAAAAACGTCTCCACGACAACCACACCGCCCACAGAGGAGTAATCTTCTTAGTGATCGAACTATCTTCAACCCTCCTAATTTATTTATTTTGAATCATTTATCTATAATAATTTACATAATATGACCCATGAATTTCGTTTTTAAATTAAAATATACTAACAATGTAATTGATTAATTAATATAAAAACACATGAGGTCGAGTATTGTGTGAATTGTGGGAGCATGATCTTAATCAATAATACAAGACCACATGGGATTAGTTTTGTAGAGTTCAAATATAATACCTAAGATCAATTAATCCTCATATCTAGAATGGATATGTTTTCTAATTAACCACTAACCATAAGCTAACATTATAACATCAATCAAATCAAGGTGATTTGATTGCGTGTTCCGATTCTAGACAAGGGTTTAAGTAATTTCATCTTTGCGGTTAAGGGACCTCTCATAGGGTTAGAGGGATAACAAATTAGGATATCATAATTAAGTGGGTATTAATTTAAATTATAATTATTGACAATTAAATTAAGAGGTATTTTTAGATCGATTATGCCTTTTAATATTTTCTAATCCAACACGTTCTTGTTGTGTTATTTTAATCGAACTTCATTTCGAAAATAAAAATTAAAAAAATAAAATCTTCTTATAGAAATAATTTTGTAGATTTATAAACAATAAGAAACCCCCATCCTTTTAATTAGTTTTATTTTTTATTTATATTTTATTTTGAAATATACTTTTAATATGTTGTTAAGTTTATTTCTTCCTTTGAGATCTGACCATGGTCGACTACATTGTTGCACCTCATTACTCAAAACCACTAATCAATTGTGGGTGCCCATGGCAACACCTTTCACTTTTTATGGAGACTTTATATACCTTATTCTCCTTCATAGTCATATACAAGATGATTAAAGTGGGTTGTAGGTCATATTCAGTTCCCATATTCATCTCTTTAAGTTCATCGATTGTGGTGGAGACACCCTCTTTGAAAGCAGGAGGGGAATCTTTGACGTCTTCATCATCATCTTCTTCTTCGTCCTCTTCATCATATTCAACATTTTCTTTGTTGGATATAGAGATTATTCTTGATATGAACTCTCCATTTATGGGAGAGAGATCATCTTTTGCCTTAGTGAGTAAGGTGAAGGCAGTCGGTGGTCCCATGGATAGGTATGAAGTATTTCAATTGGGGATTTTCCTATCATCATGGGATTCATCCCACTGTTTCTTGTCCTTGGGGTTAGCATCCATAACTTAGATCCTATAGACAATTTAATCTACATCTATACATGTACTTATCCATTCAACGTGGTTTATGGGTAATACATATTCTTTCCCAAGTTGATGGAGGGGG
The DNA here is from genome assembly GCA_963277665.1 of Viscum album. Taxonomy (NCBI): domain Eukaryota; kingdom Viridiplantae; phylum Streptophyta; class Magnoliopsida; order Santalales; family Viscaceae; genus Viscum; species Viscum album. The sequence goes on from OY728134.1 coordinate 288,266,361, forward strand.
TCATTGGTGGCCATTTCAAATCCATTAGCGGTAGTAACCCAATAAATGTTTTCGACTGGATAATGTTTGTATTCTTATTTTTTGAACCCTACATATATATAATGAGACTCACAAGAATAAAACATTGAATTATCTACATAAATGTCCCATTTTATCCATTAGTGCAATATTTAGCACACTGATGGTATGATGACGGAATTGCAGTGTGCTGATGCAGCCAAGGCCTCTCTAATAGAACGATGAAGGTTGTACTTCGTTGCACTACTAGAAAAATTGAATCTAAATGAGGTCTCCAAGAAATGTTATAAGACTTATTCATCACAATGGTTTTTTATCACTTTTTTCATATCCCAGCAGAGTTGTAGTGAATGCTGCCAAGATTTCATAATCATGTCCCAGCCAAAAAAGCATTTATAGTGGGAGGTGATTGAATCCAGAGTCGTTGTCGATGAAGATCCTCTAGACCTCAATTAAATTTATATTTCCCAAAAAATTTAAGGGTTTGATGTTCCCTTGAATGTTTGAATTTTCTTCCCTGTCTATGATAGAGATGACATTGTGACATTTTTTAGGATTGGTCTCTGTTCGATAGAATTTGGTTGCAGCTACTTCGGCCTTGAACTACTGTATACTAAGTAAGGCGTTAATGAGTGCCTACTATGATCTGTGGACAGGCTTAACACATCCCTGATTGAGAGTTCTTCTTGTACTGAATCCAGCTATTCTAGAATATGATATGTATCCTCTAAAGGTAGGTTCATTCCATCTCAGGTTGCTCTCCCATAGACACTTCAATGTATTGGGATTTGGACATAGGTGGTTCGTCCTTTGTGACAGGAGTTGGCGGTGCTTTGATTCTTTCTGTTTTTAGCCAAATTGTTCCACCTGTATGCTTTGGGTGATTTGATATTGGTTATTTCCCCTATGTAAACTCTAATATAACATGTCTTTGATTTACTCCCATGGGAGAGGAGGAGCATTAAAATTATTTTTGTGTCTTCCGGAAGGTATTTCTATGTGTTTTCACAATTTTAACAGTTTGTGTTCTGGAATGGCCCTAAATTTGACTCCTATCATGATCATACATTCCAAGAAACCTATGTCCTCTACGGCCACTTTCTCTGGCTCTCTGGTTGGGCATGTGAAATTTGGATTTGTGTTCATAGTCTCAATTATAAAAGGGTTCCATTAATTGAATGACATTAATGGAACTGAATATTAGTTCTTGATTCGATAATGTTATTATGTGACTGCATCCTTCTAACAGTGGAATTTAAGGGGGTGGTTCCCTTTCTACAATTTTGCAGGGTGGTGCCCGTCGTACCAAGACTTTTGGTATGATTTCCAAAATAGTAAACACTTACTTCAACTTTTGTGTCAACACATATTCTTTCTCTTGCATTCTAGCCTTCTAGTCTTTAGAAGACTGTTAGGCTGAGGAGGATGGTTTTGTTGTATCAATAACATTGTGGGGGAATGGTTGGTGGTTTCAACTATGCATGGATGATTCCATGGACTCAGATGACTATCTTCTAGGGCATCTAATTTTCAAACATTTTTTCCATCTTACTGGTGATTATTTTCTATTCCTCTTCTTCTCTTTATTCTGACATGGAAACATACCCCACCTTTGCTTACAGTGGGCCCAACATGACCTTCCCGGAATCCACCATTCTTTTTAGGAGATTCTTGATACAAAATCATTCATGGATGGTGTGTCCCAATAACTGATGATAGGGACAATAATTTGGATGGTCCATGAGACCCACTTCATCAGCTCTCTTTGGCTCTAGCAGACAGAGAAAGTTGAAATTCATGGAGGCTAGGAAATATCTGTAGATTTGGTCATCTTAGAACTAGTAGAAATTATTTCTTCATTCATAGAACTGATTTCATTTAGCATAGTATTTCTCATCTTCCCATGGTGGGGGTGGTTGTTCGCATACAAGGGGTCTTGCATGATTTGGTGGGGGCATCACAACTAGAGATAATGTCGGGGGTGTCTTAATCATGACAGAAGCCACTTCAGCATTCCCTATTCCTTTCCCTAGGGTTGATAGGGCCACTCTAGAATTAAGATTGATCTATTTAAAGGAGTATTCAATCCGTTATGAAATTTCAGAGATATATGTAATCATGCATCCATAAATCATTGCGATGAGCGACGTTTGTAATTCAACTTGAAGGATATCAATAGATATGGAAAGAGTTTCATCATAGGGATGCAGCTAGTTTAGGGAATAAGTCTGGAATTTCCATCTAAAAATTAAGTATGAGACTCTTTTTTTCTCTCTCTACATTCAATTCATGAGATCAAGGACTGTTGTCATAGGATTATTTGAACTGAAGTGGTAGAGAAACTATCACTGGAGGTCCTCCCAGACTGGTATTGAATTGGAATTAAAGCTAGTATACCATACGAAGTCTGATAAGGACAGGGTTTGTTCAAAGTGCTTGAGTTTTACTATTTCTTATTGCTCTGATGTGCCCATCACAAGGTCACAATAAGAGGCATAGTGCATTATATGTGGTTCTAGGTCCCCCAAGACATTGAATATGGGTATATAGGGTTCCTAATGTTTGGATTTAGTGGAATATTTCTTACCAAATCATGGTAGGTTTTGTTCTATGGTTATATTGTAGCACCCTTCCCCGCTATAGCTTATAATTAAGCCGTCAGTTACACAACGATGTTAATGATCCCTTGATGCATATCCTACCGGGCTAGAACACGGGCTCCTGTAGAAGTGGCCAAAACTGGGCAAGCTGGCACAACTATAATTTGGGGTAGATACCTACCCAAGGGTATCCATTGTAGGATTAACTGCATATTCTATGACTTACTTCCCAATGTGGAAGTCTTTATGTCCTTTCGGGGACGAGTTTATGTAGGTTGATGATCCCAGGGTTGATTTGAATGAGCCTCTGAGCGGGGCTTCATTCACTGGGATAAGTTTATGTAGCAAGGGAACCTCTTATGGGAATACCTGGTGACGTTCTGTTGGGGGAACACACCCAGAATGGTATTCCCCTTAATGCAACTCAACATTAATTCACCATAACTCTTTTATTTTTTCCCATAGTAGGAAAACCATTCCTCGAGTTTGAGGGACAAATTATCAGGGTATAATGAGGTGGGTCATAGAAATCCTTGGATTTATTATTCTACATATTAGGGTTTTGTGAGGGAGGTAGTGATGGATTAACTAATAGGGAGACAAAAATTAGGACCGCTCTCTCATTCTGGGAATTCACACCATCAGGCTTAGTGTGGGTTGCATCTATAAGGGATGCATATTCCCTTGATTCCTCTCCCTCTATTCCATTTTTTTTGAGATTTGGGGGGATGATGTGTATCAAATTAACTTATACATACCACATTTAGGGAAGTGTACCCATTGCCGAATGGTAGGAAGGATTTATGCATTCATTATTGGACTTCATCTTTCTATTCCGCGGTATTCTATAGGTTTCTTGGTTAATATAAAACCGAAGGGAGTGCTGGTCCAACCCCACAATACAAATTCTTATTAAAGGGTTCAAGCAATAATAAGGATTGTAATTGTGGACTCCTATTCCCATCATTCATTTTGACATGAAACGATCGATATCTGTTGTGTAGGGACTCAAGATAAAATTCCCCCATCCATGGGGGATGGGGTTGTTCCCATATTTAAGCGGTATATATTACCATTTATACATTTTTAATTTCACATTGTCCTTCACGGGTGTGAGCCAAGTATGTAATGGGTCCTTCATGGAGTCTATGGTCTTTATATGACATGAGAACTGCTTGTTGGATGGCTTCCCATAAGAGGGAAGTCTGTTGGATGTTCTTGGTTGCCTCACTCAGATGTTGTTCGATGGCTTGATCTCTTCCATCCTGACACTTTGAGATTTACTCTGGGCTAGTTTTTATTGAGAATCTCATCTTTCTTGAGAATGGGATTAATTTTATTGGTTCCTTTGGGTGATGACATTGCATGATATCATCTGGGGTTTGCTGGATGGGACATTGGGTGAAGTGTAAAGATCTATGTTCTCACCATCCCTAAATGTGAAATCCATTCAGGGCATTGCCAATGAGGTGACTCATCTTGTGTAGTGCGTGGATGAAATCCAGTTCAAGGTTTTTCTTTCAAATTTTTTATTGTGGCTACCATGTGGATGGGAGGGCGTCCGGGTCAACTACACGATGAAGCTCCCCAAATGTGTATATGTGGTCTACATAACGTTTTTATGGTAGTGATATTTCATTCATATGAAAAAGAGTCATCCATATATTAAGTTTAATGTCGTGAATTTATTCCCCAGACAACTCTCATGGTTTTTTGAAGTGAGAAGTGGTCGCAGGAAAATACATAACTGATATATTATCCTTAGATATTTGTCTTCTCACAAGCCACACATCATGCTATTGTTCTTCTGGGGACTCCTCTACTTGATATTATCATCTCAACTACTTCTTAATGATTTTATTCCATTCAGATGAGCAGTTGGGAGCCTCGTTTATATGCGGACGGTGCAGGGGTGACTCAGAAGAAGAGCATCACACCGGGCCAACCTTTGGATAAAAAAGAATCTCACTCATTATAGACAGAGTTCCCAATGTGTCCTAATCTATATTTATGACTGCCTCAACATAGGAGTTCTTTCCCACCATTATTATGAAAAATGGAGGGAATTATTGCTAGTATAACTTTTTATAGTGGGGAGGACCTTCACAATTTTTAATGCAATGGGGATGGATACTATTGAAACATGATTCCCAAATGGGAGGAATGTATTTACGAAATATACACTAAGGAGGACCTTTAGGGAAGGATACAATGATGGGAGGACCTACTTGTTTCTTGATATCATTGAGGGGAGGACCTTCTCTATGAGGATTATGATGGCGAGGACTACCATCATGACTTGATACATAGGTATATGGAGAATATTTTTAGTTCACAAATTGGAGAGGGAATTTAATATGTTCTAAAATGAGGGTAGGGACTTCCCATTTCTTGATGATACTATAGGGAGGACCTTCACATCAACTGCAATTGTGGGGAGGTAATTCCCAATGAATGTCATCATGGAAAGGACTACCATCCTGAATTGATGTCAAGCTGTAGGTAGAAGCATATCTGCAGAATATACCCTGGGAAGGACCATCGGGGACGGTTATATAAATGGGAGGTTCTCTTTGCTATATAATATTTAGGTTGAAGGGATGGCTACCATGATGCGCATCAAGAGATAGTATCTCATGATCATTCACTCATGGCCCACATATTGGTCCATCACTGGTGCTCTGTGGAGGACCTTCATGGTTGCTGGTATTAACATTGTGTTAAGTTCCACCGAAACTACTACTTCCACTTCCATAATTTTTCAATGGACTGACAAGGTCATGAGAGTTTTTTGTATATGTATGAGGGAATCAAGTACCCAAGATTCTAGTAGAGAAATATCATGTATGTTCTCATAATTTTCTAGATTCCTTTGGCACATTTTATTTTTTAGTGCATGATTATAGGTAACCGGTGCCACCAACTGTTGGTAATGGCACTCATATATGGGTCCCTCACTTGTTGGGTCCCATGATGCCACCAGGATATACAGATGGGCATATTGAGTTTTAGTAGGGATATATGCCTTCCCTAGTGTGCCCACCACATTAGACTAGTATCCCCCAGATGGAATGACTGTTTGATCCTGATATGGTAGTCTTTGTATCACGGGATATTACTGTCGACCCTCCTATACTGCAGAAATAATGCATGAATGCTTCGTAGGGACTGACCCATTTTGCATGTAAGTCATTTCGTTCGAGGAAACAAAGTCATGGGCTGAGTTTCTCACCTATTCCACATATGAAATAATTCCTTGGAATGTTTTGATGATATGGTCTAGGATCGATGTATGATCTTCCAACATTTATAGGATGGGATGAGATACATCATTGGCTGCAACTGGTATGGAGGACCATTCCGATACCATAGTAGGGGTTTGTGCCTACTCTAGTCCACCATGAGTTGCTAGTAAAAACCAATAGTTCTCCCATAACGGGATATATGAATGATTCTTCCACCAATTTTATTTTCTAGTTACTACAATATTTGTCTAATGGTCTCCATATTCACAAGAGGTTATTTTCATATGATTAATTGCCATTGTATTTATCTCATGAGCTTTGTATTCATCCACATAAATTTTACTCTACTCATATTTTCTTTTCCCTCTTCTTGGATGGTGGGCCTGATATGCATCATCATGTATTTATCACAACATATAGCTGGTTTTCGTCCTTTTTTATTTATGTTATTGTTGTTCATTGGCATATATCTGCATCTTCTTGTAGTTTTCTACTCGGTTTGCATAGCAGGACCAGCGAGCATTAGTAGGAACGTGCATGTTCTTGTATTGTTCCACCCAATTTCTATGGCGGACATGAGTGGGGCGGGGCAGAGACATATGTCTTCCCTTTCAATGTTTTCACATTAGTACGGTGGATTTTCTCCTCAGGAACCAGTATGCTAGCGAGTTTCTGGTTATATATTTGTCACCATTGGTGGGAATACCAAGTGGCTTTAGTGTCTAGGAAATTTACAGGTTCTATCCATATAGGGTCCTCTATAGCGGGAGGAGTTCAAGTCGTCTGGTGTCAATAGTGACACTCTCTAGTGGGGGTCTATATTTAGAACCCTTGTGCAGCTAAGATAATTTTTCCAGTGTTAGCTTAATCTACCACCCTATGATAATGGAGGTACTCATTGTCATTTTCTAGGGATAGACTCTAAAATGGTTTGAGACGACCAAGGGGGACACCTTGTGTTCGGGTATCGGTCGTAGCTGAAGAGGCGGATGACAAGTCAACACATACTAGATGGTCTATCTTGAGACCTCCATTGTGGGGATATTTCCACATCGTTGGTACTCATTGATATGCATGTTGGATACCTAGTGTTGAATATGCTAGGAAGTCGAGGGGGTGTTGATCTTTGTTGGGGCCCCGACTGCCTAAGGTATCACTGATGTACATATCTGCATTGGTCGTTGGGGTGTAATTTGGATCGAAGGATGCTATGTGTGAACCTTAAACATACATATATAACATAAAGACTAAAAACCTTATCAAAATAGAATTCTTTTAACCGTATGAAAATCTGACGATTCTTCTTGGCTCGTTCCTCTTTTTTTTCTATGATGTGATGGGGCTTGAGTGGGGTAAGGACACCACCTTTGTTAACGACTCATGTATGGTTCACCATTTTTTTTCTATGAGGTGGTGCATTAAGGGGTAATGGTGAAATGGTCCGATGATAAACATAACTTGTCACTATTTCTAGAGATGGTATCTTGTACAATTAACCATTTCTATTATTTCTTCCCATTTTGAATCATTATCCTTTAATGAAAGGATAGATTAACCCTGCAGGGACTAGAATATTCAACCATTTATTATTTCAAATAAGATACCATAGTCAGATGGTCCCAGTGGGTGATTGCATGAGATCATGTACATGTTAAATCAGTCCTCCTCAGATATAACATCCTTAGATGGTGTCTAATGGGTTTATTCGTGGAGCAAGAAACATCCAAAAAACCGTGTATCCAATATTCATGGACCTTATTTCCAATGTAAGGTGATCAATGCAAATTGGTTTGGCCAAAAACACTTAAGAAATCCATTAGTCGAGAGGATGTGATGCCAAGTTCACCACATCCTTTTTGGGGGAGGATTATTTCCTATTCTAGGACTCTATTATATATTTTAGTCATTTTCATTTGTTCATGAATCCGTTGTTAATTTAAGAAGATTTTGTCTATTGGCTACCAATGATTTGTAATATCTTCATAGACATACATGACTTTGATTCTATAGTTGTAATGCTTACTTGAGAGATACAATAAGTCATTCAAGTGTTAATCGTCATCCATGGGGAATAATGGTTACATGATGTTGGGATCAGACCCATATGATGGGTTTCCTATGTATCATGGAGAGAGGAATTATAACCCACATAATATGGATTTCTTGGGTCTTACATATAGATGTTTCCCATTAAATAGGACATGATTGGGTGAACCATTTTGTAAGGGTACCCTTTTGAGATCAGGGCTTTGGTTAGGTGTCATACTTATATAGGTTTGATTAGGAATTAGAGTTCTCATAGATAAAAATTGTGTGTATGTTTTAATTTTCACAAATATCCAAGCCCATGTGAGTCATGATCGGTGTGAGAAACAATAGGACGTGAGAGTTCCAACCAACCACATGCTTCTTCTCATGATAGTGGCAGAGGGGGAGAATTCGGCGAAAGACATCAAGGAGATAGTGTGAGTTGGTGTGGAGCGATGAATTTTTTAATGTAAAATGACAATTAAGGTCTTTAGACTCACCCGTGGAAGACTGGGGACTTACCTCCGTGGGAGTGCCAGGGAAGATTTTCTAGTGAGGGGAGGAGTGTCATCCTCGTCAAAGGGGAAGTGAACATAACACCTCTGACTGATCAACAATCCTCAATGAATGGAAATGAATGTGATCTCCCTTAAAACCAAGAATATGGAATTTCATATTAGCTTCCCTAGGTTGGACTCCAGATTAACATGGGAATGTAGATCCACATAAATTTCTAGAGGTCGAATTGTTGTGTGGAGAGACTTCTTGACTCCGCATACCATGTGTATGTAGACTCAAATGGGAACACTAATGCACCTGAAGTCTTGATCATATGATTCCAATGCCTTTGGAGGAGGCCTTGGCCAGATGTCTAGGGACTAGTTCAAAGAGTAATTATAGAGTATTGAATTCTAACGAAGGGTTGAGATTGGAATCAGATGAATGAATACCCAAAAACACCCCATTCCATGTACTGGTTTCTTATACGGGATATGGGAATCTCTGTATAAAGTAGTGGTATGTGGGAAGAGGGGTTTTATGTGTACCAATGTGGTATTCCAACATGGGTATAGGCCATCGTGCACCATAGTTGTACGTGGTTCGGGATGTGGTCTATCATGCCCCTTTGGGTTCCACATGCATACTGGTGAATTACGCATCACCGGGTTAAATAAGTATAGTGATACAATATGCAGAAAACTATTTTGACGGAGGGTTTGGGGGATTATCATTCATAGGGATTTCATCCGAGAGAGTAATATGGTTTTTGGTTTCACAAATCAGGTACATGGTTCTACTATTATTATGTTCCCTTGTTTTATGGTCCAAGGTCAGTTGTACCTTCAGAGAGATTTGAAGTAAGAACTTTCTCCTAATTCATTATTCGATCTTATGAGGTCCACTTATAGCTTTCATAATTTTTTCGCTTTTAATTCCTTCTTTACTCATTTTATATAGCATTGGTTCCATCATATGTATGGGCATGAATCACCATTTTTTGAGGCCCTTGAAGAGATATCATGGCCCTTGAAAGGCTCTGTCAACCTATGTTTTATAGAGGAAACAGTTCGTGATCATGGTTCGTGGAAACCTAAATTTTTTCTTCATTCTCAAACTATTTTGTTTACAAGATTGTATGTGGACGGATTTAGCACGCATGATTCCTTTAGAGATGCGGTTTTTGGCCTACTAGGTTCGCTGGCCATTGCTTTGCAGGCCAGCACCTCGTAAATTGTTACACACACTGGTGATTCTCAATCTAAGTGGTATGTGAACCCTTCCCAGTTGTGGTACGTGGGCCATTTAAAACCATTTTAAAACATGAATTCCATCAAGTTTCTTCTGAAATGTTTCTCTCAATTTGAGTCAATTCATGTTGCTAGACTTTTATGGGTACCTCCTTCCTTATGCAAAGTGATTGTTGGAGTATTTTCTTCACATTGAGAGAGATTCATGACCCTGCATCATTATATATTAATGGAAGTGGAAAATAATATGGTCATCTAAATTTTGAAAAAAAATTAAGAAAAATAATCATCAGGAAACCGAATCCTTAGATACAATGATAATTCACCATTACAAAACAACATCCTTAAGACCAGCCTGTAATCAAATATAGAAATGATGTTGATTGTGAAATAGGAGGGGTGACATTAAATGAAAATGGATTATGATCATTATAGTCCTATTAAATATCTATTTGGTCATATTATCCATCTTCAATTTCACAAATTTTTAGGTGATGGGTAAAAATAATTATAAAATGATGAATCCTCCTTTTCCATATGTTCCATCAGTATTCTTCTTCTCCTATTTACATTAATGAGAGAAATATCATCAAAATAGAAATTGTCTTTATGAAAACTCATATCAGAAGTAATGTGGGGTGGGAATGATAAGGGATTCACATCCATCTCCAGTAATGTAGGAATGATTCTCATCAAGAAAAATACTATTAAAGGGAACCACCTAGGCCTTTACTACAGACATGAGGTTATCAATGTCCTATTTTGGGGTTGTTCTAATTTATCATTGTTTTGAATCCATTGGACATCATGATAGATTCTTTAAATTAATTTAAGTAAACCTAATGGCTCGTCCAACTTATATTATAAATGGAAAATAAGGAAAATGCCTTCGAGATACTTCCAAAGAAGAGAGGCATTCAAAATAATTTTTTGGGTGTTGGGTTTTTATTAATGGGATTTGAGATAAAAGTTCCACATCCATGATCATAGAGCCATCAATATGTCAGGGATGATGAAAAGAGTACAGTCTGTATGTAAGGTGAGGGGACGATACATGTGGCTTCGAAAAATAGATCACTATGATTTTGGGAAAATCCCAAAACTAAATACTTTCTCCTTAATTTATATAGGATTTATTTTATCATTATAAATTTTACATTATACTTTTTAAAAAAATTATCAATGTGAACACAATATCATATCAGTATTATAGACAATATGTCTTAAGACTATAATTAAAATTATGTTGATATTTGAATAATTTATTTTGATATTTTATTATTTAATGTGTGGAGTTAAAAATACATTTTTATCACATTAAATGTTATGTATTATATTTTGAAATTACAAATTTTTTTTGAAACTATTTTATTATTTATTATTTATAGTAAGAATTTAATGTTATTTGATAAATATAATCTAATAAAATAGATGAATAATGAACCTATCATATAAAATAATTATTACATCAAAAATCCAATGAAATTAAAAAAATATTTCATTTAATTTAAATTAATTTTGACAATGGTTGTGGTGGTGGTGGAAAAATTATTTTCATAAAATACTACTCAAAATATTTTTATCAAAATATTGAAATTTCATTATTAATTAAATCCATTTGTTGATGAGATTGTCTAAAATTATGTTATTATTTCAATATTTTTATCATTTTATTTAATTCCTTATCAAGACATGAATTATTTTTTGTACATAGGGTTTCCAAATAACATTACATTGTAATGTTTGTAGGAAACATTCAAAATAGAGGGTTGTCCTTGGGGAATTTTCATTTGATTAATGGTATGAAATTGATATCTATGTTGTCTCAATAATGTGATATTATTCTATATAATTACATGAATTTAAATTTTTTATTCGTACACAATATTACATTAATTTTAATATATATTTACATAATTCCTATATATATAACAAGTAAATAGTATATATGATTATTTTTTACACCAATTTTATCATAAAAATATATATATTATTAATAAATACTATTAATTTTAATGTAGAGGATTTAATAAAATCATAAATTATTAAATAATGTTGTAATTAAGATGTTTATAAGTTATTGTTAATTGTCTCAATATATTTCCATAAAAAGAAATATTATTACATATTATAGTATATTTAGTTTAAATAAGAATCATGTTTACTTCATTTAATTTTATTTAAATGTAATAATATATATTTGGCTATAGCATTGGATATGATTTGAGATACATATATAATGAGTGATTTGGTTTTATTACAAGTTACGATAGGTAACCACATTGTCTATTTTTGGAACAATGAGTAGTGGAAGGTGATTCACTAGTTGGTCGCCTGATTTTTTATAGTGATTCAAAGAGCTATTTTAGAGTGTATCAAATTACTATTTATTATTTTCATGGAAATTCATATAAAAAGTTTTCTGCAATATCAAATGACTATATTCCACAAAGATTTGTTTTTGAGATGTTATATTAATCATATTTTCATATTAAAAATTGCTCTAAATGTAATCAAATTTATTTTAAATTTTCAATATATTTTCAATGAATTAAATTTATATTTAATAGAATTAGTAATGTTCATTAACATTCCCATTAAATTGAGTTAAATGTATCCCTAATAATTTCCTACTGATTTATTAAAATACTAGATTATATAGACATGTTTCAATAGGGATTAATTTTTTCTATTTTATCTTTCACAATGAATATGAAATAAAGATATAGTGCTTATGTTTTAGTTAAATAATGAGGCCATGGGAAATATGTAATTGTCTAAAAACACAGAATTGAAAAATATTTATAAAATCGTAGAGTATGATTAACTACCATGTTCTTGATGTACATAAATGTGTAGTTTTCAATGATTCTATAATTTATTTCCAAATTATTACAAAAGATGATGAAGCTAAAGAAAATGGTTCGATACACAACTTCATCCATCGTCTTGATTTGGTTCCACGAAGTAATCGGCACCTTACATTTTAATTTAACAATACTATAGAAGTGGATTTTCCAATGAATCCAAGGTCACACCAATGGATTAAACACTTCAAATTTATAATCTATGGATTTATTTTTATAAGACATGTATAGAGAAATTATGTAGAAACCCATAGTATGGAGAATTAAAATACTTTTTTACTAAAATATTGACTTTGTAGAAGCATGATTATCATGTGAGTTCAATGAGAATAAAATTATTTGGAAATTTTTCATAGAGTAACTAGAAGTCTCTTTGAATTTGTTCCCTTGAATCAACAATATAGTACACTAGAAAAATAGTATATTAGATTATAGGATATTATTAAATTTATTTTCACATGTTGATTATTATCCCGTGTATGAATAATTTGATAATGAATTATAGTATCAGTAACATTGACATTGTTGTATAATTTTCCTACTATGATAAGAACCATAAATATCTATGGTGTTATTATTTTGGTCATCATATTTTCAAAAGACATTATCACACTCATCAATTGGTGAATTAATTTAAAATTTATGTTTTAAAAATAAATTTAAATAAATATATATCATGAAAATTCTAGTCGTATAATCTATCCATATATTGTATTAAGATGTCATATTACTAATTTTTTCATATGAGATATGGTTAATCATATAGTTATTATTATATTACATTCTATACATATTTCAAGCAATTTATTCTTCATTTATTTTCTTAAGAGTTATTTTCCTTGACATTCCCATTTAATATATATAAATTCCACCCATGATATTTTTTGCAGATTTCCTAAAAAACCTATTTTTTTACTTGATTCCATAGGTTTTTAATTTTTCCATTTTATATTTTAATTTCTATAGGAACCAAAAATATAGGATGATTATTTAGTTAACTTTTTAGGCTAAGGGACACTAATTAATTTTTTTAACTATGTCTTGAAAAATAATTTGTTCATTAAAAATAAAATATTAAATGATTTGTTGAAAAATAACTCACCTCACTAATCCTTATACTGGTTTAGATGATATGATTAATATTTTATTTTATTCTTTATATATCATTATTTATTCAATATATATGAATTTTTTGTTTGTTTTTTATTTTGAGGAATCATCTTATAAATGTTATTTTATATGAAACAACTTTGAAATTCAAGATAATGTTATGTAGAATTTTGAAAAATTGATATAAAATATGAAAATAAGTGTGATAACTTCATCCCTACGTTGTATTTTCTAATGTAGTTGAGACTTTTATTTTCAGTGTTTTTGAATATTCTTGGGTATCCAAAAAATCTCACACTTCAGTAGAAAAACTGTGTATTTATAACAGTATAAGGACATAATTTCTTTTCTATTATTCAATTGATAGTATTATGGGGTAGTTGTGTTTGGGTGGGGATTTGTAATGTATAATATGCGTATTGATTTTTAGAACAATCAAATATTTAAAGACATTCCATCATGATATTTACATATTCTATGAAAATAGTTAATTATCGAAAAATTTAATATTGTAAAATTATCCATACCAAACCCTTAATCATGGAATAAATAATTTACCTAAGTTTAAAAATATGGAATGTTTTAGAGGAGATGGTCTTTTTTTGAATTTTATTAAATTAAATTAAATATATATTTAATGAATACATTTAGATCAAACATGAGTATTGTGTTTCTGTGAAAAAAAAATCGTGTGTTTTAAAATATTATTTATCTCACCTATTAATGATGTAGTTCTCTATTCAACACAAACGTTAGTTAATTTTTGTCTCTGAACCCATCCCAAGTCCATTCCATGTGATAATTATTGATTTGAGATTATTCCCCTAGAACTACCTTTTTTTGAATGATTAGAGGTAGAATTATCATGATATTATATATGGAGAAATGTACCATTCTATTTGGTCAGATTCCAAAAGTATCACATTCAACATCACAAAAAAAGATGTTAATTATGTTGATTAGAATTTATTATAATTAATATTTCACAATATTGATTTTAATTTATTGATTATATTCAATTTATATATATATTTAACAATTTTTTCATTATATGAATAAATTCATATCAATCACTATCTATTATCTATGATGAAAACTATTCTAACTCTTTAGATATATCCCATAAATATATCTAATCCAGCATTGAATTTATTAGGCCATTAAACAAGTATTGTATTTCCTAAAACATAGATGGTCATTGATAACCATCCATTGGGATAATCATATAAAACACCTTAATTCCATAATTAGAATTAATTTAAATATTTGTAACAAAATAGTTATTATGTGAATAAATTAATGAAAAAACATTATCTATTATTTAGGATTAAAATTATTCTAGATATATCAATATATTCCTTTGATACAAAAAATCCAACATTTAATATAGTACACCATTACACATGTAATTTCTTTCATGTAACCTGGAATGTCATTGATTCTAATCAATTAAGATAATAATAAATAAAACCAATACCCATAGTGAAAGATTTCCAAAGTGGTGAGGGGTATTGGATGGTTAGGTCATGGTGCTTTGGTGATCATGATGAAGGAGAGATGGAGATTTATTGAATATGAAACTGATGGGGCTATTGGTTATAGGAATTTCCTTTAGAATTTTTTTGAATATATATTTTAGAAAAAATTCTGGATATGGGAACATGTCCAAGGTTATTCCCATACACTAGATTGATGTATGGGGTTGGTGTTGGGAATTCTAGTTAATTTAGTGATGATAGTGAGTATTCCGTATTCACATCGACACCTCTAGATGAGGTCCAATTCTAATTGATGGTGATTCTAGTGATTAGAGTGATACTTTCACTACTACTTTGAAGGGTGAGATATTTCGATATGTTATTGAATGTTTTCTTCACTTACCTAAACATTAAAACATAGGGGAATCATTCCAATTTATTTGGATTTAGGTGATTCTTCATCCGAATTTGATGAAAGTATTGCACAATTATGTTTTCCTAAAAAAATAAAGGCCTTTTATTATTTTTATAGTTATAGTCTATGATTTTTTAATGAGGTACTATTTTTATCTCATGTGACCCTATATAATTATTGAAAATATACACTAATTGTTAAATAAGTTTTATTATGTATTTTCTATGAAATATACTCTAATATTGTAATTGGATTAATTATGATTTTCATCCGGTTTCATTGGATACATTCACCAATATTTTATATTATATATATATATATATATATATTAATTATTATAATTGGAGTCTCACAAGAAAATAAATGTATTTACACTATTCAATATATTTCTAGCCTAAATATTCCTATAGTAATTACTTAAACCTTCGTTGTGATTTGTTGAATACAATCAAAACCATGTTCAATAAATTACATAAAAATTATATAGGATTGAGTGGGGAAATGGATATGTTATATTCCATCTAGAACATCAATGAAATTCCACAAAAACCTATGTTGGATCTTCTTGTCCTTTAATTCATTTATGTTCCTATATGAATCCGACTCGTTGTAGGAACAAAATATCCAATAAAATTTGAGGAATCCCCACCAACACATTCTATTAAAATTTTGGAGACCTGTGATGGTTACTTATAGGTTTCACCCCCTATTGAAATTCATTGAAATTATACTAGAACATCCAGAGAAAAATCAAAAATAACATCTTGTTATCTTGATCATGGACACTCTGGTGGGATACAATGAAAATTAATGGCAAAAATATACATTAAAATTTGTGGAATCTACACCATTGCATTTAGGTTTATTTTTTATAGTCTTGATTTGGGTAATTTAATGGTCTGTTCACCATTAGAACAGTAATAAAATGCTAATGGAACATGTGTTGGGAAATATATTGGAATATATAGTCCTAATATTCATATAAGGATTAATGGAAAAACACATCATTGAAATAATATATAGTTCTATTGATATTTTAGGAAAACCCACCAACACATTCCATAGAAATTTTATTGGATTGAGATGGGTAGTAGATAGTTTACATCACTAATACAACTTCTATGAAATTCCAATAAAACATCATGTTAATCATCATGTTCTCTTATTCATTGAAGTTAAATCTAATTTAACCTAATGGGATGACCTAAATTTTCACTTAAATTTCGATATTCTACACAGATACATTTTACTAAAATTTCACTTTCTTTAGTTGTGAAATGGATAGGTTTTATCCCCACGAGATCATCCATGGAATTTAAATGGAACAGTCATTATAAATTACTATGTAACATTAAAGCCTAAAATTATTATATGTTATGGTTGTAATCTAATTCAATGGATGACTGAGAGATAATAAAAAATTATGAATTCCCAACATCACATCACTTAAATATTACAGGATTGAGAGGTGAAATGGATTGGTTTCTTCCCCACTGAAACATCAATGGGAAAATATTGGGACTTTCATAGGAACGTACAATATTCCTATTATAGGAAGATATTGTGGGAAGCTAGATCCTGAGATGAATAAATATTCAACTGCAATTTTATGAATAACCAAAAACACATTCCACTAAAATCATTCATTATTTAGAGGGGTAATTGATATATTCCATTATCCATATTACTTCAATTGAACACCACTAAAAATTCAACTATAATAGTTATTCCTTTTATTCATTGATGTTTTAGACGGATGACATGTCATTGGATGACCGATAGTTTCACTAAAATGTGTGGAATCCCCACCAATAATCCCCACTAAAATTTATTATTCATGATAGGGGTTATTGAAATGTTTCATCCCAAAATGGACTTCCATAAAACTCTAATATACCTTTTTTAGGTGAATCATTAAGTGGAACTTCCATTTCACTTATTCTGGGATGCTCCTACTGGGGCCTCCTTATGGGATGACTACATGTTCATCATTATTGTGTTGAATCACTACCAACACATTATAATGAAATTTTACATTCTTGTAACATATAATTTATAGGTTTTAATCCCTATATAACATTCATGAAATACTACTGCAATTTCTAATGAAAATTTCAACTAACCATTAAATGGATTCTATCAGTTGCAGGACACCTCAATGTATTAGTAGAATTTTCACTAAAATATGTGGAATCCCCACCCACACATTCCACCAATATATTATAAGCCTTAGAGGTGAAATGGATAAGTGGATTCCCCACTAGAAAATCAATAAAAAATAAACGCATCTTTCTATGCTCCTATTCATGGATGTAAAATTTGGTATCCACCTCAATTGATGACATATAGTTCCACTAAAATGTGTAAAACCATAAAAAACAATAGACACTAAAATATGACATTATTTATGTGGGACATACATAGGTTTTTTCATTACATGAACATCATTGAATTTCTTCTTAAACATTAATTAGAAAATCTAGTTATTTAATTATTGGAATCTCTATTAGGATGCTACCATATGGGATGACTTGAATTTCCAATAAAAGTTTTGGAAACTACACTAAAACAATTCAATTAAAATTTTCATGCTTTAGAGGGTCAATTCATAGGTTTCTTCCCCATATGGGTTGAGATGAAATTCCACAAGAACATATAATTGAATGTATAGTCATATAATTCAATGTTCTATCTATTGAGATTGACCTTTCCCGTATTAAATTTTAATGATTATATATTATAAAAATAAAATTTCTTCAAAATGACTTATACAAATCATTATACTATATTTTAAATATGTTCATACCACTCCATTGTGATACACAAATTTTAGAAATCTAATTAACAATTTCATATCAAATTATTACTTTCCATTTAATTTTATGATGATTCATATCTATGAAGTTTATGTTCTCAATATGTTTCCTATATCAGGAAATAAAATATCATTCGATAATGGGGATGCAATTTTTTATGAATGTTTTACCAAAAGGATGTTTGGTATTATGGAGTTGGAAACGGAAACAACCATATTCTATTTATTTAAACCAAATACAATATTATATATATTATTTTATGAGGAAATTTTTTATGATTTCTTATAAAGTGGACACTAATAATATTAATTATAGAAGCTATTGTGTGTGATATAGTGGAATAATATGTTTACATAGCATATCTCCATTGTTTATACACATGTGAAACTGTTCAATTTCCTATTACAAGGGATTATTTAATTTGGGGTTTTAACACTTCAATGATGTAACATCCTAGGTAAATAAAGAATAAGAAATTTTCATATTTATTAATATTTGTGAGTTAAATATTAATTTTTCTTTAATGGGTTTGTTATGTTCGATGGCATACCTGATATACAACAACGGGTTTCTTTGAAATCTTACGTTTCATACAAATAATATAATAATATTATTTTAAATGGTAGTTAACACGTAGTCGTTGTACTGGTGGGAATGAATATAAATAACTAAAATATGATTTTATATTTATTTTAAATGTATTTACATTTATACAATAAATGTTAGAGGCTTAAAATGCGAATAAATCCAAATTTAAGCATAAATACTCTAATATTCACTAAAGGGTCGATTTATCTCCTTTTGATGGATAACCCTCTTAAAATATTGTTTTTTCACACTTATATGTTCTATTTTACCAAATAAAATTCTTCTTTATAATCGAGACATCAAAATTTACTTTGTGTATGTAATTGTTATTTTTTCGATAAAGTAAATTTTTAAATGAATAGTGAAAAATGTGTATTTTTATTCAAAACCTCATTTTTCATCAAATTTATATATATGTTTAGATTACCTTTTTAGTTGGTTTAATGTTTAATTATAATAAATTTTACCATTTAGTCCAATGGTGTTCATTTTAATTAATTTCACTTTGAAATTGGACATAAACAAGTGGCAATCTTTTGATAGATTTTATTTCTTAAAAACACACTATTTGTTTTGACAACGGGAATTAATTTTAAAATTAATTAATGAAACTGATATGTTTTGATTTTGGTAAAATAGAAATCATTTTTTAATTTTTAATATCAAATATATCTTAGGGTAAATTATTCGTATTTTTCTGAAAAACATGAATTTTTTATGAATAGTCAAACCACTAAGTGGTAGTTAAAAAAATGATTTTTTCATGAAATGAAATTTAACCACTTCTATGAATTGAATTTCAAAAATCCGACATATATTTTTTTCATTAATAAGTAAAATGTGGTTCAATGGAATTAAAATAATTTTTTTGAATAGTATCTTATGAGTTTTATTAACTGTGATTAGAGGAAATTAGGGTAATTTAAGGTAAAAATAATGTTATAATATTATGAAATAACCTTGACACATGTCCTAACCTTATTTTATGAGCCATGGCCGACCCATTCAATCCATGGGTCAATTTGGGTACCTCATGTAGCCACTTGGGTATGATAATGACATTTATACCTTTTTATTTAAAGTAAAAATAAAAATGTCACAAACGTGTATTGTTTTACTAAAATAATTACATGGGTTTATATAAGTTATCTTGTTGACTATAAATATTCATTAGAAAGATAAAATAATTTCCTACAACATGGTTATTTTTTTATAATTTATAGATATCAAACAATTAAAATTATTTATGACACAATGATGATGTAGTGTTTACGACATTAATGAATGTTTTAAATAAATAAGAAGATAAAGTTTACAATAATATCCAATACTTGTCCAATTCTTATTGGATTATTTTATTTCGAACAGTGGACACATTATATTCGACTTTAATTATTTTTGGACCTTTATAAACCGAAAATCATTACATAATAAAATAATATTTTCAATCTTTCAAAAAGAGCTCCTCCTCCCCCTTATAAAAAGACATCACTTCCTACCCATTCTTCATTACATATCAAGACCATTAAATCATCCAGACTCTTCTAAAATAATCTCCCAATATCCTTTAATTCATCATAGAATCATTACCTTATGCATAAAGCACTTCAAGAAATCCTTTAGGTTCAAACCAAGGGAAGTTACCTGATTTAAAGGTAACGTCCTCACTTATGTTCTTTGGTTTTATTTTGATTCTCCAAGCCCCTAAACTCTTTTTATTACTTTATTTTGTAACAAAACCAGTATCTTCAACATAATATGATGTTTTTATGAGAATTATTCGATCTATACTTACACACTCCTCCATCTAATGGGTGAATAATATACTGTTTCTATGGACGGCGAACTACTGCCTCACGAAACGATGATTTTTCAATTACCTCCTACCACCTCTCATGGTGGCAATTAGGATGGAAATGTATTTATATATGATATATATTATGTTTATGTTTTCTTTATGCTTCTTTAATTTTCATTTATCACATTCCTTTATGGTTTCCATAGTGGGTTAATACGATAATCTAGTTAGAGGAAGTGCGGAGTACAGCCCCCTCAAAGAGATATGACTCCTTAATGACTTATCTGGGACGTATAAAGGATAATGTTAATGATATTATATATTATATTATAATTTAATTATAATATAACTATGTATTATTATGTTTTAATTGCATTAAATTATGAAATATAAATTAAAGTAGCGGTCATGCGTACGTATGGCTTATCGTATCTATGAACAGTGCATTTCATTTATTATCTCCAAATGTTATGTACTGTTATATATACATGTATATACTGGATATATATGATATATATGATATCTAAATCATGAATATAATTTTTTATATAATGAACTTTTGACTATGTGAACTACTTGTAACTATATGGTGTTCATTTTTTACTGAACTACAAAATATCGAAAAAATGAACATTATTAACGTGAATGATTACATAATGTTTATATCATGGTAATAAGTGATATAATAGGAATAATAAACTTGAAATGGGTTTTGAAGAAAGTAGAAATTAACTTTATTCTAGTATTCATGATGTTATAGAATGATCGAGTCAAGTCAGACACGAGTTAAGAGACTTCGTCTCCATGTCCTTTCATTGAGCCGTATTTTGTTTTAATACACGATTTTATTTTATAATATGTTTAAACCCCTTTGAATTTTCATTTATCTCCAATAAAATCTATTTATACCAATTGTTTTACTAAACGACTCAAAGGAAAGTTTTTTTAACATAAGCAGTGACAATGACTTTTCCGCCATCGCGAGTATTATTTGATCTTTGGCTTCCTTAACAAGCTGTAATTTTTTTAAAATGAAAATAAATACCATATACTATTTATACGTATTTTGGTATTGAAAATGCTTTTGATAAAGTATTTTTTATGTCAAAATATTTAAATTATATATTTTTATTGAAATGAGGAAATGTTATCTTTACATTGTGCTTGTGTTATGTGTTATGATTATGTTATAGTTCTTGGGAATTATTTACATATACGGGTGGTTCCGTAATAAACCTAGTGAGGGAGAGCCCGATATTGCTCTCCAATGCATTGGGTAATGCGATAGAGGTAAGCATGAATGTTTCTCCAAAGATATTTAAGGAATATATTGTGATGGGTAATCCAAAGTAACTCCCTATATAGATGTGATAGCTACAAAGTAATTATGTTAAGTATGCCACAAGTTACCTTTTGGATTTGTGATTACTATATGTTATTCATAAATCTTATGTTTTCATGAGGTAAGTAAAAGAGTTTATGTTTTTTAAATTATTTATGAACTAATACTTTTATTCATAGTTTGATAACCCTTGCTAAGATTTTTATGCTCGTCCCAAGTTTTTGAAATGATTTTCAGTGGACATAACGTGGAATAGGGTCAACGATGGGGTCAAGGAAATTTCATGTTGTCTAAAACTTGGAACTAGACATGACACTTTTTTGAGGAGTTTTTATTTTATGAAAAAAATGTAAACTGAGTAGAAGTGTATACTTTGTAATCTTTTGAGATATAATAGTTATGTCCTAATTCTCTAAAACTCTAAACCAGAAAATACCCTCAATGTGAGTTATTCATTTAATTCAATATTATGTAAAGTTTAAGGATGTGTCCTTATAGTTGGTTTCAGAGGTCGGTTTAGACAACATTAGGAGTTAGAATATTGTTAAATTCATGTCCATAAATTAATTTATGGTATCATTGAAATAATATAGCATTTAAAGATTATGATGTTGCTTCACATAAGATATTTTTGTGTTTAGAATGGTTTTCCATAGAGGAAACATGGAAGCTATGTTGGGACAACATCAGGTGGAAAACAACCTTCCAAATAAACAACCTGAGATAGTTGGAATCGGAACTGAAAATTTTATTGGAGTGATGGTACAGTTGACTCTGGTTATAAATGGAGGTGGTATCCATACACGAGGTCAGCCAGATCAACCACAGAGGAACATGTCAGTAGTGAAGCATTTTATGAGGCAACATCCCCAATCATTCAAGGCATCATTTGACACTGTGCTAGCGGAAGGGTGGATTAAAGCACTGGAGAAGATTTTTGATGTCATGGGTTGTTTAGAACATAAAAAGGTTAGTCTCTCTGTTTACTATTTTGAATGTGAAGCTGATCAGTGGTTGTTGATGGTGAAAAATATCATGGATAGTGAGGAGATTTATGATATTTACTGGGTTTTATTCAAAGGTATGTTTCTTGAGAAATAATTTCCTAAGGTGGCTCATCTTAGAATGGAAAAACAATTTCTATAATTGAGGTAGGATGATGAATCTATAAACAAAAATTCACTCATTTGGTAAGGTATGCTCCAAATTTCATATGAGATCATGATAGTAAAATCAACCATTTTTACTCAAGATTGAAGACAATGTATCAAAGTGATTTTTCTTATCATGAGTTAAAAAGTTATGAAAATTTTGTTTGTTGGGTGGAGAAGGTGGAAATAGATTTTTCTAATGATCATTTGTTCTATGAAAAAACAACAAAATAAAAGGTTGAGTTGGCAAGGAAAAGGGAAGAACACTTCAAAAAAGTCTAATGGTAAGAAACTCAAGTTTATAGTTTCTGAAAATTATGGTAAAATGCATGTTGGGGAATGTCTTTTGAATTCTGGTAAGTGCTACCGATGTGGTAAAATGGGACATAAGGCTAATAATATCACTGAAAAAGATCAGGGTAATGGTAAGGCAAAATCTGATTTACAGTTATTAAAATGTTTTATGTGAAATGAAATGGGTCATTATACAAATGAGTGTCCAACAAAGAACTCAACTAAGGGAAAGCAGCCAGGCTACAAGCATAAAGGTGTGGTGAAATCTATTGCAACTACTTCAGCAGATATTGGTCTGTCAAATGAAGTAGTATCAGGTACACTGTTTGTTTGTTCAGATTATGCAAATGTGTTGTTTGGTTCAAGGTCTAAAAATTCTTTTATTTCTGATAAGTTTTCTAGTAAATTGGGATTTCCATCTCAATATATGAATGCTAAACTTATGGAAAAAACACTTGGAGGAAACATTGAGACAAAAAAGAAATAATAATAACCTTCTTATACTTGTGTGTGAAAGAATCTACAAAAAACCTTATTTTTTTCACTAGTAGAGTGTGATTTTATATTGGTCATGGATTGGCTTTCTATTTATCATGCTAAGATTGACTATAAAGCTAAATAGGTTTCTTTTCAGAAATAATTTTTGTTTATGTACCAGAATGAACCCTTACTTTTGATAACATATTAGGAAACTAAGAAACTAGTAAATGATGGAATGGAATGTTACCTTGAACATATTGTTGAAAACAAAATAACTATTCAAATTAATGATGTGCCAATGGTAAATGAGTATCTTGATGTTTTTCTTGATGAGTTTACTAGTATTATACATGATTGGGAAGTTTAATTTTCTATTGACATAGTTCCTGATACTAAGCCAATTTCCAAACCCCCTTATGGAATGGCTCAAGTTGAACTTTTAGAGTTTAAGAAGGAATTGGAGGAGTAATTAGAAAAATGTTTCATTCGACCTAGAACATCACAATGGGGTTCTCCTGTCTTGTTTCATAAAAAGAAATATGGTTCAATGAGACTTTGCATTGATTATAGAGCATTGAATAACATCACTGTTAAGAACAAGTATCCTTTGCCTCATATCGATGATTTGTTTGAACAGCTCCATGGAGAACAGTATTTTTCGAAGACTGAATTGAGGTTGGGGTACAATATTTTGAATGTAAACGAATAAGACGTTATGAAGACTTCATTTTTTACAAGATATGTTCATTATGAATTTGTAGTTATGCCTTTCGGGTTAACCAATGAACCTACTGTATTCATGGATCTAATTAATATAATTTTCCATGAGTTCTTGGATAAGTTTTTGGTTGTGTTCATTGATTATATATTGGTTTATTCCAAATGTAAAAAGGGACATGATATTCATTTAAGTGTTATCTTTCAAACCATAAATGAAAAGAAACAGTATGGAAGATTAATCAAGTGTGAGTTTTGGTTACAAAAAAAATTCTTTCCTTGGTCACATTATTTCAAAAAATGGCAGAACTATTGATCTTTCTAAAACAAAAGTTGTTGAAGAATGGCCAAAACCCACAAATATAACCGATATCCATCGTGTTCTTGGTTTGGCATGTTATTTCTGGAGGTTTGTTTATAATTTTTCACGGTTATCTAGTTCAATGACTAAGTTAACTCGAAAAGGTGTTAAGTTCATTTGGACAAAATAATGTGATGATTGTTTTCAAGAATTGAAAAAAAGATTGGCGAATGCTCCCATTTTGGCACTACCTTACTGAAATGGTGAGTTTATTATATATAGTGATGCTTCGTTGAAAGTACTTGGTTATGTCATTATGCAGAATGATCAAGTAATTTCTTATGCTTTAAGTTAGTGGAAAACTAATGAGTTAAATTACCCTATACATGATTTTGAATTAGCTGCTATTTTTTTTCTTTAAAAATTTGTAAACAACATTTTTATGGAGTAATTATTGAAATATATAACAATAAAAAAAAATTAATGTATATATTCACTTGGAAAAGAATTGAACATGAGACATAGGAGATTGCTGGAATTAATAAAGGATTACTATTGTACAATTCATTACCATCCGCGAAATGCAAATAATGTGGCATATGCATTGAGTCGAAAAAGTAATGCTTCATTAACTATGTTACATTTAGAACATGATCCTTTGGATATGTATTTGATGAATTTTGGCTTGGAAGTTGTTGGTGAAAGAAATTATTTTGTTTTGTTTCAGGTATCAGTGAAATCATCTCTGTCAAACAGAATTAAGCAAGAATAGAAGAAAGATAGTGAGTTGCAGAAAAAGGTAGAGCTTGTTATGAAGGGTATATTTCCTGAATTTAACATTGATAATGATTGTGTTTTGAGGATTGGGAAGAGATTATGGGTGCCTTGTGATTCACAGTTGAAGAATGAGTTGTAATGTGAGGCTCATAGCTCCCTGTTTTCAGTTTTTCATGGTAGTACTAAGATGTACAAGGATCTGTGTGAGTATTACTGGTTGGATGGAATGAAAAGAGATATTGCCGATTTTATTGTGAAGTTTTTGACTTTTTAGCAGTTTAATGCAGAGCGGTAGTTACCGAAAGGGATGCTTCAGTCTTTACTAGTGCTAGAGTGGAAATAGGAAAATAAATCCACGGACTTTGTTTGAGATTACCAAAGACATCTCTATGTAATAATGAAATTTGGTTAATTGTTGATCGATTGACTAAATCTTCTAATTTCCTTCCTATTAGTGATACATTATATATAGATTAACTTTCTCAATTGTATGTTAAAGATATAGTCAAATTACATGGAGTTCCCCTCTCCGTTGTATCTGATCATAATCCCTGGATGACTTCTATGTTTTTTAATGGCCTTCAGAAGTTTTTGGGTACTGAATTAAATTTTAGTAAACCTTTTCATCCCCAATCAGAATGGTAGTCATAACAAACAATTCAGACCTTGGAGGATATGTTACGTTCTAGCACGATGGGTTACCAGGGATGTTGGGACCAACATCTTTCTTTGGTTGATTTTTTTATAATAACTATTTTCATTCCAGTATATAGATGGATCTGTTTGAGAAATTATATGGTAAACGGTGTCAAACTCCGGATTTTTTGGATGAAGTTGGGGTAAGGAAGTTGATGGGACCATAATTGGTAGAAGAGATGACAGAAAAAGATCAGTTGATTCATAAGCACATGAGAACAGCTCAGAGTCGGCAGAAAAGTTATGCAGATAACCAGAGGAGGGATCTTTCTTTTAAGGTATGTGATCATGGTTTTCTCAATGTTTTACCATGAAAAAATGTGATGCCATTTGGTAAGAATGGAATTCTGAGTCCTAGGTTCATTGGACCATATGAAATTCTTGAGAGAGTTGGATCAGTTTCATACCGCATGGATTTAACTCTGAATTTATCTCTGGTACACAATTTTTTTCATGTTTCAATGTTATGAAAGTCTATTCCATATCCATCTCATGTTTTGATCCCAGACATAGTTTAGTTGGAAGAGAATCTCCCTTATGATGAACAACCAGTCCATATTCTTGACCATAGAGAGAATGTGATGTTGAATAAGGCAATTCATCAGGTGTTGGTTTTGTGGAAAACCCATATGCTTGAAGAGGCAACATGGGAATCTGAAAATTCTATAAGGGATAAATACCCCCATTTATTTTATAAGTGAATAAAATTGTGAGCATTAAATTCATAAAAGGGGGGAAGGATGTACCTCCCAAATAAATAAAGAATAATACATTTTCATTTTTATTAATATTTGAGAATTAAATATTAATTTTACTTTAATGGGGTTTCTATGTTCGATGGCGTACCCGATATGCAACAATGGATTTTTTTGAAATCTTACGTCGCACACTAAAAATATAATAATATTATTTTAAATTGTAGTTATCACTTAGTCATTTTATTGGAGGGAATGAATTTAAATAACTAAAATATGATTATATATGTTTTTTAAATGGGTTTACATTTATATAATAAATGTTAAAGACTTAAAATGCGAATGAATCCAATTTTAAGCATAAATATTCTATTATTCACTAAAAGGTTGATTTATCGCCTTTTAATGGAGACCCATCTTGAAATATAATTTTTCTCACTCTTTTACATTCTATTGGACCAAATAAAATTCTTCTCTAGAATTGTGACATCAAAATTTACTTGGTGTATGTTTTTTTTATTTTTCCGATAAAGTTCATATTTGAATGAATAGTGAAAAATGTTGTATTTTAATTAAATAATAATTTTTAATCTAATTTATTTATATGGTTAGATTATCTTTTTAATTTTGTTAAAGTGAATTTATAATATATTTTTACCATTTAGTCCAATTGTGGTCATTGGAATTAATTTCACTTTGAAATTGGAGATAAACAAGTGTCGTTCTTTTGAAAGAATTTGTTTATTAAAAACACGCTATTTGATTTAACAACTAGAATTAATTATAAAATTAATTAATGAAACATATATTTTTTTTAATTTGGTAAAATAGACATCATTTTCTGAATTTGGAATATCAAATATAGCTTAGGGTGAATTTTTTGTATTTTTCTGAAAAACATCAATTTTTGATGAATAGTATAACCACTCAGTGGTAGTTAAAAAACTAATTTTCCATTTAAATGAAATTTTACCACTTCTGTGAATTTAATATCAAGAAATCATACATACATGGTTGTCATTATTAAGTTAAATTTGGTTCAATGGGAT
Organism: Viscum album; assembly: GCA_963277665.1. Taxonomy (NCBI): domain Eukaryota; kingdom Viridiplantae; phylum Streptophyta; class Magnoliopsida; order Santalales; family Viscaceae; genus Viscum; species Viscum album. The sequence goes on from OY728134.1 coordinate 288,294,574, forward strand.
TAAAATAATTTTTTCTGTGAATAGTATCTTATGAGTTTTATTAACCGTGATTAGAGGTTATTAGGGTAATTTAAGGTAAAAATAATGTTATAATAATATTAAATTACCTTGACACAGATCCTACCATTATTGGATGATTCATGGAAGACCAATACTATCCATGGGTCAATTTGGGGACCTCGTGGATCCACTTGTGTATGATAATTCCATTAATACATTTTTATTTAAAGTAAAACTAAAAATGTCGCAAACATGTATTGTTTTACTAAAACAATTTTTACATGGGGTTATAAAAGTTATCATATTGAATATAAATATTTTTTAGAAAGCTAAAAATATTTCCTACATCATGGTTATTTTTCAATAATTTTTAGGCACAAATAAATAAAATTATATATGACAGAATGATGATGTAGTGTTTACGTCATTAATAAATGATTTAAATAAATGAGAAGATAAAGTTTAAAATAAAATCCAAAACATGTCCAATTATTATTGGATGATTTTTTTCGAACATGGGAGACATTATCTTCAACTGTAATTATTTTTGGACTTTTAGAAACCTAAAATCATTATATAATAAAAGAATATTTTCAATCTTTCCAAAATAGACCCTCCTCTCACTTATAAAAAGTCCTACATCCTACCCATTTCTAACACTTATAAAGATATTTGGATCGTCCATGATATACTAAAATAACATCCCAATATACCTCTCTTCATCATAGAAGCCTTACCTTAATCATAAAGCACTTCAAGAAATCATTTTGGTTCAAACTAAGGGGAGTTACCCGATTTAAAGGTAACGTCTTCTCTTATGTTCTTTGGTTTTATTTTTCGTCTTCAACCCTATAAACTCTTTTTATTCATTTATTTTGTAACAAAAATAGTATATTAAATATACTAGGATGTTGTTATGAGATTTATTATAGCTAAACTTACACACACCTCCATCTAATGGGTAAATAACATATTGAATCTGAGTACGGCGAACTACTGCCTCACGAAACGATGATTGTTCAATTATCTCATACTGCCTCTCATGGTGGCCATTAAGATGGAACTCTATTTATATATGATATATATTATGTTTATATTTTTTTATGCTTGTTTAATTTTTATTTATATCATACCTTTATGGTATCCATAGTGGATAAATACAATAATCTCATTAGAAGAAGTGCCGACTACCGCCCCCTCAATGTGATATGACTCATTAATGCCTTATGTGAGATGTGTAAAGGATAAAGTTAATGAAATAATATTTGATATTATAATGTAATTATAATATGCCTATGTATAATTATGTTTTATTTCTGTAAAAGTATGAAATATAAATTAAAGTAGCGTTCATGCGTACTTACGGATTACCATCTCCAGGAACGGTGCATTTCATTTATTATCTCCAAATTCTATGTACTGTTATAAATACATGTATATACTGGATATATATGATATATATGATATCAAAATCATGAATATCATTCTTTATATAATTATTTTTTGACCATGTGAACAACTAGTTACTATATGGTTTTCATTTGTGACTCAACTACCAAATATCGATAAAATGAACATTATTAACTTGAATGATTACATAATGATTATAACATGGTAACAATTGATATAAGTGGAATAATATACTTTAAAAAGGTTCAGAAGCTAGTATAAATTAATATCAGATTATTATTCTGGATGTTAAATAATGATCGAGTCAAGTTAGACACAAGGTAAGGGACTTCGTCTCAATCTCCTTTCATTGAGGCATATTTTTTTTAATAGACGATTTTATTTTATAATTTGTATAAACCCCTTTAACATTTCATTTCATTCCATCGGATTCTTTTTATACGAAGCGTTTTACTAAATTCCAAAAAGGAAAGTTTTTTTTAATGTAAACACTGATAAGGACCTTTACGCCACCGCGAATACTATTTGATCTTTGGATTCCATAACAAGCCATAATGATTTTAAAAGAAAAATAAATACCATATACTCTATTTATGAATTTTGTTATTGAAAATGGTTTCGATAATGGATTTGTTATGTCAATATATTTAAATGATAAATTTTGATTGAAATATGGAAATGTTTTCTTTCTTTTTTGTTTGTGTTATCTGTTATTATTGTGTTATGGTTCTTGGGAATTGTTTATGTATACTGGTGGTTCCATAATAAACCTAGGGTGGGTGAGCCCGAGATATCTCTCCAATGCATTGGGTAATATGACGGAGGTAAACGTGAATGTTTCTCCTATGATATTTAAGTAATGGATTTTGATGGGTATTCCAAAGTAACTCCCTATGTAGTTGTGATAGCTATAATGTAAGTATGTTTTGTATGCCACAAGTTACCTTTATGATTTTTGATTACTATGTGTTATTAATAAATCCTATGTTTTCATGAGGTAAGTAAAATAGTTTATTTTTTCTATGTTTTTATGAACTAATGATTCATTTCATTGTTTTATAACCCTTACTAAGCTTTTTATGCTCATCCGAAGTTGTTGAAATGTTTTTCATTGGACATAAAGTTGAATAGGGTCAAGGATGGGATCAAGGAAATGTAATGTTGTCTAAAACATGGAACTAGAAATGACTCTTTTTTTCAAGAGTTTTTATTTTATGAAAAAATAGAAACTGAGTAGAAGTGTCTACTTTTTAATCTTTTGAGATAAAATAGTTATGTCCTAATTCTCTATAACTCTAATCCTCTAAAGATCCTCAATGTGAATTAATAATTTAATTCAATATAATATAATGTTTAAGGATGGTCCCTTATAGTTGGTATCACATGTCGTTTTAGACAACATTAGGAGTCATAATATTATTAAATTCATGGCCATAATTTAATTTTTGTTATGATTGAAATAATATAGAATTTAAAGATTACCATGTTGTTTCACCTAAGATATTTCTATGATCATAATAGTTTTCTACAAAGGAAATAGGGTAGCTATGTTGGGACGTCAACAGGAGGAAAACAACCTTCTAAATCAGCAACTTGAGATGGTCAGAATCGAAACTGAACAATTTATTGCAGTGATGGAACAGTAGACTCCGGCTATAAATGGTGGTGGTATCCATACACGAGATCATCCAGATCAAACATAGATGAAAATTTTAGTAGTTGAGCATTTTATGAGGCAGAACCCCCATCATTTAGAGCATCATATGACCTTGTGCTATTAGAAAGGCAGATTAATGAATTTGAGAAGATTTTCGATGTCATGGGTTGTTCAGAACATCAAAAGCATTGTCTCACTATTTACCATTTTGAAGGTGAAGCTGATCAGTGGTGGTCGATGGTGAAAAATATCTGGGATAGTGAGGAGATTGATAATCTTGACTTGGTTGAATTAAAAGGTATGTTTCTTGTGAAATATTTTCCTTAGGTGGTTCGTCTTAGAATAAGAAAACAATTTCAAGAATTTAGGCTGGAGGATGACTCAGTGGCTGCTTATGAATCAAAATTCACTTGACTGGCATGGTATGCTCCAACTTTCATAGGATATCTTCATAGAAAAATAAACTTTTTTACTAATGATTAAATCCAATGTATCGAAGGGATTTAGCTTATTATGAGTTAAATTGTTATGAAAAACATGTTCGTTTTGTGGAGAAGGCGGAAATAGAGTTTGTTGATAAAAAGTGTTCTATAAAAAACAACAGAATAAGAGGTCGAGGTGGTAGGAAAAATGGAATAACTCATCAAAAATGTCTGATGGTGAAAAACTAATGTTTACATTTTGTGAAAATTGTAGTAAAAATCATGATGGGGAATGTCTTTTCATTTCTGGTAAGTTCTACCGATGTGGTAAAATTGGACATAAGGCTCGTAATTGCACTGAAAATGATCAGGGTAATGGTAAGACAGAATTTTATTTACAGTCAGTAAAATATTTTATGTGAAATGAAATGCGACATTATGAAAATGAGTGTCAAACAAAGAACTCAGCTAAGAGAAATTAGCCAGTCTGCAAGCAGAAAGGGGTGGTGAAATCCTTTGCAACTACTTCAGTAGATGTTGGGCCATAAAATGAAGTAGTATTAGGTACACTATTTGTTTGTTCAAATTTTTCCAATGTGTTATTTGATTCAGGGTCTACACATTCTTTCATTTCTAAGAAGTTTTCAAGTAAAATGTGAATTCCATCCCAAGATGTCAATCATGAAATTATTGTAAATGTTCCTAGAGGAAATTTTGATACAAAAATAAATTATAATAACCTTTCTATCCTTGTTTGTGTAAAGAATCTACCAGCAAACCTTATTGTTTTTCTTCTGGTAGATTTTGATGTTATTTTGGGCATGGATTGGCTTTCTGTTTATCATGCTAAGATTTACTGCAGATCTAAAGAGGTTTCTTTTTAGAAAAATTTTCTGTTTGTGTATGAGAATTAACCCTTACTTTTGATAACATATCAGGAAGCTGAGAAAACTAGTAAATGAGGGAAATTAATGTTACCTTGCAAATATTGTTGAAAACAAAGAAACTGTTCAGATTAATGATGAGCCAGTGGTAAATGAGTTTCTTGATGTTTTTCTGGATGAGTTTCCTTATATTGTACATTATCAGAAAGTTGAGTTTACTATTGACATGGTTCCTGATACTAATCCAATTTCAAAACCCCCTTATCGAATGACTCAAGTTGAACTTTTAGAGTTAAAGAAGCAATTGAATGAGTAATTAGATAAAGGCGGAATTCGACCTAACACATCACCATGGGGTGCTCTTGACTTGTTTGTTAAAAACAAAATTGGTGCAATGAGACATTACATTGATTATAGAGCATTGAATAACATAACTGTTAAGAAAAAGTATCCTTTGCCTCATATCGATTATTTGTTTTATCAGCTCCAAGGAGCTCAGTATTTTCCGAATATTGACTTGATGTCGTGGTACCATCAGTTTAATGTAAAAGAAGAAGACGTTCTGAAGAATGCGTCTCGTTCTAGATATGGGCATTATGAAATTGTAGTTATTCCTTTTGGGTTAACCAATGAACCTTTTGTATTCATGGATCTAATGAATATAATTTTCCATGAGTTATTGTATAAGTTTGTGGTTGTGTTCATTGATGATATTTTTGTTTTTTCCAAAAGTAAATAAGAAGATGAAAGTCATTAAAGGGTTATCATGAAAACCTTAAATGAATACAAACTGTATGAAAATTAAAAAAAATGTGAGTTTTGGTTACAACAAATTTCTTTCCTTGGTTACATTGTTTCATAAAATGGGATAACTTTTGATCCTTCTAAAACAAAAGTTGTTGAAGAAGGGTCAAGACCCACAAATATAACCGAGATCTGTAGTTTTCTTTGTTTGAAAGGTTATTACCAGAGGTTTGTTCAAAATGTTTCACGGTTATCTAGTCCAATGAATAAGTTAACTCGAAAATGTGTTAAGATAATTTAGACAAAAGAATGTGATGATTGTTTTCAGGAATTGAAATGAAGATTGGTGAATTCTCCAGTTTTGGAACTGCCTTCCAGAAATGGTGAGTTCGTTATCTACAGTGATGGTTCGTTGAAAAGACATGGTTGTGTCCTCATACAGAATGATCAATTTATTTCTTATTCTTCACATCAGTTGAATACTCATGAGTTATATTACCCTACACATGATTTGGAATTAGCTGTTGTTATTGTTTCTTTAAAAACATATAGTCATCATTTGTATGTAGTAAAGTGTGAAATATATACCGATTAAAAAATCTAAATTATATATTCACACAGATATAATAAAACATGATCCATAGGAGATGATTGTAATAAATCAAGGATTATAATTATACAATTCATTACCATCCGGGAAAAGAAAATAAAGTGGCAAATTTTTGAGTAAAAAATGTAATTCTTCATTAACCATTTTATGTTTGGAAAATGATCCTTTGATTAAGGATTTGATGAATTTTGGCTTGGAAGTTGTTGGTGTAGGAAATTATTCAGTTTTGTTTTAGCTATCAGTGAATAATTCCATATCAGACATAATTAAGCAAGAATAGAAGCAAGATAGTGTGTTGCAGAAAAAGGTATATCTAGTTTAGAAGGTTACGTTGTTTGAATTTTACATCAATAATGATTGTGTTTTGACGGTTGGGAAGAGATTAAGTATTCCTTGTGATTCACAGTTTAATAATGAGTTGTTATGTGAGGCTCATAGTTCCTTGTTTACAGTTCATCCTAATAGTACTAAGACATACAGAGATCTTCAAGAGTATTACTGGTGTGATGGAATGAAAAGAGATTTTAATGATTTTACTGTGAAGTTTTTGACTAGTCAGTAGGTTAAAGCAGAGCATCATTTATCGAAAGGGATGGTTTAGTCTATACCGGTCCTAGATTGGAAATGGGAAAATATATCAATGGACATCGTTGTGGGATAACCAAAGACATCTGGAGGTAATAATGCAATCTGGGTTATTGTTGATCGATTGACTAGATCTGCTCATTTCCATCCTATTAGAGATACATTCTCTGTAGATCAAATTTCTCGATTGTATGTTAAAGATATAGTCATGTTACATGGAGTTACCCTCTCTATTGTGTCTGATCATGATCCCAGTTTTACTCTTAACTTTTTAAAAGGCCTTCAGAAGTCATTGGGTACTGAATTAAATTTTAGTACAGCTTTTCATCCGCAATCAGATTGGCAATCAGAATGAACAATTCCTTCCTTGGAGGATATGTTACGTGCATGCATGATGGATAATTAGGGAATTTGGGACCAACATCTTTCAATGCTTGAATTTTTTTATAATAACAGTTTTCATTCTAGTATACGAATGGATTCATTTGAAGCATTATATGGTAAATGGTTTCGAACTACATCTTGTTGGGATAAATTAGGGGAAATGAAGATGATGGGACCAGAATTGGTAGAAGAGATGGCATAAAAGGTTCAGTTGATTCATAAGAACATGAGAACAGCTCAGAGTCAGCAGAAAAGTTATGCGGATAACCGGAGGAAGGATATTTATTTTGAGGTAGGTGATCATGTTTTTCTCAAAGTTTCACCAAGGAAATATCTGGTGCGATTTGGTATGAAAGGAAAGATGAGTCCAAGCATCATTGAACCATATGTAATTCTAGAGAGAGTGGGATTAGTTGCATACAGAGTGGATATACCTCTGAATTTATCTTTGGTACAAACTGTTTTTCATGTTTCAATGCTAAATAAGTGTATGCCACATCCATCTCATGTTTTGAGACCAGACGTAGTTCAGTTGGAAGAGACTCTCTCTTATGAGGAATTACCAGTCCCGATTCTTGACCGTAGTGAGTAAGTGTTACAGAATAAGGTAATTTATCAGGTGAAGTTTTTGTGGAAAACCCATATTTTTGAAGAGGCAACATGGGAATTTGAAAATTCTATGAGGGATAAATACCCCCGTTTATTTTATAAGTGAATAAAATTGTGATGATTCCATTCCCAAAAGGGGGAAGGATATTACATCCTAGGTAAATAAATAATAAGACATTTTCATATTTATTAATATTTTTGAATTAAATATTAATTTTAATTTAATGGGGTTTCTTTGTACGTTGCCATACCTGATATGCAACAACAGATTTCTTTGAAATCTTACGTTGCACACTAATAAAATAAAATTATTATTTTGAATGGTAGTTAACACGTAACCATTGTATTGGCGGGAATGAATCTAAAAAATTAATATATGATTATATACGTTTGTTAAATGTTTTTACATTTAAACAATAAATTTTAGAAGCTTAAAATGTGAATGAATCCAATTTTAAACATAAATACTTTAATATTTACTAAAATATATATTTATCTCCTTTTGATAGAAAAACCTCTTGACATATAGTTTTGGTCACTCTTATATATTCTATTGGACCAAATTAAATTCTTCTTTAGAATAGGGACATCAAAATTTACTTTTGTATGTTTTTTTTATTTTTCCGATAAATTTTATTTTGTAAATGAATAGTGAAAATGTTGTATCTTAATTCAAAACCTAATTTTTAATCTAATTTATTTATATGGTTAGATTATCTTTTAATTGGTTTAAAGTGTAATTATAATATATTTTTTCCATTTAATCCAATGGTGGTCATTGAAATTAATTTCACTTCAGAATTGGACATAAAAAAGTGTCATTCTCTTGATAGATTTTTTTCTTAAAAACATGCTATTTGTCTTGACGACTAGATTTAATTATAAAATTAATTAATTCAACTTATATGTTTTGAATTTGTAAAAATATAAATCGTTTTTTAATTTTGAGTATAAAATATTGCTTAGGGTGAATTTTTTGTATTTTTCTGAAAAACATCAATTTTTGATGAAAAGTGAAACCAATAAGTGGCACTTAAAAAACATATTTTTCATTTAAATGAAATTTTACAGCTTCTGTAAATTTAATTTAAAAAAATATAAGTTACATGTTTTTCATTAGTAATAAAAATGTGGTTCAATGGGACTAAAATAATTTTTTGGTGAATAGTAACTTTTGAGTTTTATTAACCGTGATTAGAGGTAATTAGGGTAATTTAAGATAAAAATATTGTTATAATAATATGAAATTACCATGAAACATGTCCTAACCATATTGGATGAGTCATGGACGACCAACATAATTTATGGGTCAATTTGGGGACCTCATGGAGCCACTTGGGTATGATAATGACATTAATACCTTCTTATTTAAAGTAAAAATAAAAATGTCAAAAACATGTATTATTTTACTAAAACAATTTTTACATGGGGTTATATAAGTTATCTTTTTGACTATAAATATTACTTATAATGATAAAAAGATTTACTAAATCATGGAATTTGTTTTATAATTTTTAGAGATCATATAAATAAAATCTTTTATGTCATAATGATGATGTAGTGTTTACATCATTAATGAATGATTTAAATAAATATAAAGATAAAGTTTAATATAATATCCAAAACATGTCCAATTCTTATTTTATTATTTTATTTCGAACATGGGACACCATCTCTTCTAACTATATGATTTTTGGACCTTTAAAAACCTAAAATAGTTATATAATAAAATAATTGTTGCAATCCTTCCAAAAGAGCCCCTCCTTACCCTTATAAAAAGACCCAACTCCCTACCCATTTATCATGCTTCTAAAGCCCTTTGGATTGTCCAAAAACTACTCAAATAAGCTCCCAATATCCCTATATTCATCTTAGAAGCCATACCTTATGCATATAGCACTTCATGAAATCCATTTGGTTCAAACCAAGGGGAGTTACCCGATTTGATGGTAATGTCTTCTCTTATGTTCTTTTGTTTTTTTGGTTCTCCAAACCCCTAAACTATTTTTATTCCATTAATTAGTAAAAACCCAGTATATTAACAATAATATGATGTTTTTATGAGAATTATTCTAGATAAACATGCACACACCTCCATCTAATGGGTGAAGAACATACTGTTTCTGTGGACAGTGAACTATTGCCTCACGAAATGATGATTGTTCAATTATCTCATACTGCCTCTCTTGGAGGTCATTAAGATGGAACTGTATTTATATATGATATATATTATGTTTATATTTTCTTTCTGCTTATGTAATTTTCATCTATAGAATACATTTATGGTTTCCATAGTGGGTAAATATGATAATCTCATTGGAGGAAGTGCAGACTACCATCCCCTCAAAGTGATATAACTCGTTAATTCCTTATGTGGGACGTATAAAGGATATCGTTAATGATATTATATATGATATTATACTATAATTATAATATACCTATTTATCATTATGAATTATTTCCATTAAAGTACGAAATATAAAGGAAAGTAGCGTTCATGCGTACGTACGGCTTACCGTCTCCACGAACGGTCCATTTCATTTATTATCTCCAAATGTTATGTACTATTATAAATACATGTATATACTAGAAATATATGATATATATGATATATAAATAATTAATATCACTCTTTATATTATAAAATTTTGACAATGTGAACAACTTGTAACTATATGGTGTTCATTTGTGACTCAACTGCCAAATATCGACAAAACGGAGATTACTAACTTAAATGATTACATAATGATTATAACATGGTAATAAGTAATATAAGAGGAATAATAGACAAGAAAAAGTATCTTAATCAAATATAAATTAACTATGGTTTATTATTCATGATGTTAATGACCGATCGAGTCAAGTCAGACACGAGGTTAGGGACTTCATCTCAATATCCTTTCATTGAGGCATATTTTGTTTTAATACACTTTTTTATTTTATACATTGTATAAACCCAATTGATTTTTCATAGCATTACAAGGTAATATTTTTATATGAATCATTTTACTAGATGACAAAAAGGAAGGTTTTTTAACGTAAGCGGTGACAACATCCTTTCCGCCGCCGCGAGTATTATTTGATCCTTGGCTTCCTTACCAAGCCGTAATGTTTATAAAAGGAAAATAAATACCATATACTCTTTTTAAATATTATGGTATTGAAAATGGTTTTGATAATGGATTTTTTGAGTCAATATATTTAAATTATATATTGTGATTGAAATGTGGAAATGTTTTCTTTCCATTATGTTTGTGTTATGTGTTATGATTATGTTATCGTTCTTGGGAATTGTTTACGTATAAGGGTGGTTTTGTAATAAACCCATTGAGGGTGAGCCCGAGATAGCTATCTAATTCATTGGATAACGTGACAGAGGTAAACGTGAATGTTTCTCCTAATAGATTTAGGGAATATACTGTGATGGGTATTCCAAAGTAACTCTTTATGTAGCTGTGATAGATATAGTGTAAGTATGTAATGTATGCCACAAGTTACCTTTATGATTTGTGATTACTATGTTTTATTCATAAATCAAATGTTTTCAGGAGGTAAGTAAAAGAGTTTATGTTTTTTTAATCATTTATGAACTAATGATCTCTTTCTTTGTTTTATAACCCTTACTGATATTTTTATTCTCATCCCATGTTTTTGAAATGTTTTCCACAGGACATAAAGTGGAATAGGGTCAAGGATGGGATCAAGGAAATGTCATGTTGTCTAAAACATGGAACTAGACATGATACTTTTTTTCAATAGTTTTTATTTTATGAAAAAAAAGTGAACTTAGTATATGTGTCTACTTTGTAATATTTTGAGATGTAATAGTTATGTCCTAATTCCCTAAAACTCTAAACCTAAAAAGATCCTCAATGTGAATTATTCATTTAATTCAATACTATGTAATGTTTAATGTCAGTTCCATATAAATGGAGTGTAAGAGGCATGAAAATTTTAAATTGGCCTCATAATATACACCATGATAGGGTGAATTATACAAAAAATTTCAATAAACACCATTATAGGGTTTTGGGGTCTATTTTTTCATTGATTTTATAGTTTGAAATTTAATTTATATTATATTAATAAATTATCTTATTACCTAACCCGGTCCAATAGAATTTCTATTCTTAAATCAGTTTCCTTATGAAGAAAATAAAAAACTAGGAATCCACCTTTTAAAAAATATATCTTGGTAGAATTGGATATGATTATCTAAAAGAAAATCAAATGTCAAACAATTCTTGCAAGTATCGAATGTCTCCAAATTATAGTATTATAATATGGATTACCTATAAAACATGGTTTTTATATCATCTTCCCAATGTAAGTAAAGATATAGAGGCTTCACAAAAAACAACATCTTCATGGGATGTGGTGTAATAGTGTAAGTGGATATCAAATATAAAAAAAAATACTACAATTATTTTTTTAAGAAAATAATACAATGAAAATCAGTTATATAATATCTAATCCAAGATGAATAAAAAGTAATAAACATAAAAAATATGTTGTTGTCTTTAATTGGAAACAACAATAATTAGGAATGTATAATAAACCATAAAAGGGATGTGATATTATCCAAAATGAAAAGAAACTGATGACAATCACTATAACAGATGAAAAATAAATAATGGATTTTGAATGTGAAATACAAAAAACTGAATATAGAGTTAGTTCTATAGTCAAAGAACAAAGCCATACAAAACCCCACAATGGAATTTAAATCATGGAAAAAAATATTAATATGTTTAATGTAGTATAATATGAACTATTAATCAATATTTTTGTTGAAGTAGCATAATTTAAGAAATAATATGAATAATAATGACGACCTACCAAAAAAGCATCATTTAAAAAATTTCTACATCAGAAATTATCCAAACAAAATCTGTAATTTAAAATGGAACATTAACTATTTCAAATGAAATAAAATGAACAAATAAGTTTTTTATGAATCTATATCAATAAGAAGAATAACAAAAACAATAACAATTAAAAATCAATACATGAGTTGGGTGTGATTTAAAAAAGACATCGACATACATAGTATTTCTGCAAAACCAAAACACATAGAAGTTGTTATAGGGACTTTTTTCCTATTAAAATGTTTGAGTTAAAGTCATACATTCCAAAAATAGGACTATGTGCACCATTAGAAAAGTTTAGAGTAGGGTATTAACTATTCAGTTGTTATGACAAAAAATAAAAAAACTTAATTTAAATCATTCTATTGAAGTGCCCATTAATTTTTACTCATTCCTATAACGAAATATTATTTGTCTATAGTTGTTAAATATGTAATTGTGAAAATAAGATACATTTAGTGGAAAGGGAGGAAAATTCCTATCTTTTGAACAATGCAATGAAATGTAGCATGTCGAATATTTACATTTACAAATATTATTTTAATATAATTTCACCTTAATTTCACATCATATATTCATTTTCAATGATATCATGTTATATATGCATATGGTAAAATAATAAAAGTAAAGTGTCAAATGGGGAACACAACTAACATTTTCTCAGATATGGTGAAATTTATTTCATGTGATACCATGATGCGTATAACATTTCCTTTATTAATTGAGTTTTAAATTAAATGGATAATAGTTATTTTTACATTAAAAATATTTAATGGTAATAATTTAACGTAAAAAAATATTTTTGATAGATGTTGATAGAGAATAATTTTAAAGGTGAATTATATTTCAATGGAAATAATTTCATCTATGTCAACTCCATACATGTATATTGGACATTGATAATATAAAATGTGGTGATATATTACTTTATACTCTAAAATTTTATGTATCCTTGATTAGGAGGTTTTGGTCCTGATATTTATAAAAAATATAAATTAATAATTCTACATATCCTTCTCTTGGACATATAATATATTCTATAATTAATCAACTATGTAAATTAAATATGTAAATGAGTTCAATCATGAAAAATGAATTCATAATATTTACCTTACGTTCAATGTAAATGATACCCCTTAATAATGTTATTAAGTCATGGACTATGCAATAATAATAGGCTATCATATGAATAATATGGTAAAAATAATTCATATTAGATGAACATTTTCCAAGAAGGTGTTGATGACATACAACATTATATAGTGACCTACTTCCTTTTCGATTGTGATAATATCCATTTAGAACTATCTTTTTGAAGCATGAATCATTGGATGTCTTCAATGCCTCCAACAGAATGAAAAATAATCAAACCACCATTGATTATGGGTGTCATGATAATATTGAATATATTATGATGTTTGATCCTAGATATTGTTTTTGTTTTTGGTTATTTTAGTTGTAGTTTTGTTTGAATGAAAAATGGAATGAACCAATTTTGTCAATATAAGTGGTATTACATTCTAATTTGAAACATTTTATTTCAAATTCGAACATTGTTAACAATTATTTTAAATATGTTCAAAATTTATTTAAAAAATTACTAATAGATATCAATATTTTTTTCAATTTAAATATACTTTGGAACAAGATTCATATATGAATGGTTTCAAATAAAAATCTTGGTGATTTAAAAATCAAAATTATTTTTAAAAAATAAAACATTTCCCATATATAACTCATCCGTACAAATTAAATTTTCATAAAATTATGTCTCTATCCATTATAGTTTAAACGAGCTTATCGAGGATTTTACTGCTGCATTAAAACTAAATATAACTAGTACATGATGCAAAGGGATCATAATTATATTAAAATACCATCTTTCATCAAATTATTTCATTTAAATTTCTATATTTATATATTATATACCATAACCTATAAATATAACGTTCCATATTTTTGGAATGGCCTTCCTACAGTAGTGAAATCAAATAATTTCGAAACCTATAGTAAAAGATGATGTTAATAAAGAAATTACATTTAACGGGGATTTTTCAGGTGAAATAGAAAAATATGTTTTTTATTTATATTCAATTACCAAAGTTTAATGAAAAATGGTATCATATACTACATTGGATCTATATGATTGCTCTTATAAATGAATGAAGGTATAAAATAAAATCATATCATCATCATTAAACTGGTCATGTTTTTAATTTTATTCAATTTCGACCACTTTTGGCCTCAATATTTTAAAAATAATTTCATTATATCACCCCCATAATTATTTTGATTTCATTAATAATGTGGACTTTTTTAAATTCTTTCAGTATTTTTTTGAATAATAACTCTATCAGTTGATGTATTTATAGTATTCAACCCTTTTACATAATTTCAATGATTTAAAAAGGAAATGTTCTAACTATTATATATCTCACATGAAATGATAATCCACTTCATTCCCATTAGTTCTAATTCTATATAACATGTTTATGTTACTGAGTATAAATCTATATATACATCAACCTATTCTACTTCAAACAATATAGTATTAAAATTTGTTCAATCTACCTCACCAAATTATATTTCTCATGTACTAATCTCGTATCTAGATGAACAAAAAAATTTAAAAAATGAAAAAAAAACCTTGGCTAAATTATTAATAAGTACAAAGAAATTAATCATTGAAATCATTATCTGATATATATATAAATAATGATCCTTACAAACCATTATAATGACATAACCCAATCAAATTCCTCTTTAATTAAATTTTATCAAAATACAAGATATAATCATCTGATAATCATTTTGAAATAAATTGAATAACATGGTTCTATATAAAGTAGATACCTAACACATAAATTCATGGAAAGGGTAATGATTATTTGGATACATAGAATGAATTTCAAATTGGACCTTTGATTCTCAATATCAATTTATGTTGAAGAATCAATTCACTGTTTTAAAGAAATCTACAACACTAAACTTTTGATTAATGGTTTCTTTTAAATCATCATGAAAATTACTGCATATTTTATTGATGTGAGTACATAATGATAAAGAATCTTTTTCAAAATATAATTTTCCCAATTATATCAGAATATATATATATATATATATATAATCGTACCACTAGGATTTCTCATACCCATATTCTTCTATGAGGTTATCCTACACATGATCAATGTAATGTGTGTCATGTAACATGAAACTAAACACGTTAAATATAGTTACAGAACTACATCCATATTTTTTCCAATTACAATTTTTTTCTTATTTTACACGAGATTCCACAATAAAATGAAGTTTTGAATTACAAAAAAATAATTAGAAATGTTTTTTCTCATGGTTGGATCGTGATCCATAAATATATCTTGTGTTTTCTTCATGTGATTTACATATTATTTGTCTTTAACATCCATATAGTGTGACACATAGTATCATAATATAATAAATATTCACAAAAAATCAACAATATCTTAGTTATTATTGAAGCATACAAATATAAATAAGGATTATAATATTTTTAGTGTTGAATGTGGTGTTAAAAAATAACATCGCCAAATAACTCATAATACTTATTTTTATTTCAATATTCCTAAAAAATATTTGAAACTATCTTATTCAAGTAAAACTACATAGTATATAGACATGATGGATATTCATTAAACATTTTATTGTACTCTAACATGAAACATGTGTCACTATGGAAAAATATCTTTCCTTTTTTGACCTTAAAATTCAACTAACTACACACATTCCTTGAATTACATGTTAACCCTCTTCAATATTTGCAACCAATGTGAAAGAATCAATTGGTATTAAACATGCTAAACATTCACATCTGACAAAAAAGGTTTTTATTTGTTTTTTTAATAGGAACTCATCATATCAATTGAATCAATATTGTTCAAGGGATTATTATTCCCTTTAATAAATACATCACATACATATGTCCAACATTAAAATAGTAAAATCTCCATTCAATCATGGAATCCTATATGTGTCTCTGTAATATAAAATATTACCATTATATCACCTTCTTGAAAAAAATTATGAGTTTATTTTCTACAATTGGAAGTGAATGAGGTGTCAATTTATATATCCTTTTCCTTTTATTTAGTTTTTTTGGATTATTATGAACCCATTAATTGCCCCTTATATAGTAACATTATAGACCATCAATTGATTTGACCCACAAACATTCAAATAGTTTAATATATGATGATGAAATATCATCATCATCTTAATTTGATAAACCTAAATTATAGAATCATATTTTAATTATAGTATAATAAAAGAACATATAAAATATATTTAATATATTTATTTAAAAAAATTATAAATAAAATTAACAAGACTTTCTGTAGAGGCTTCAATTAACGTTCTAGTGCATCATCCAGGGAAACAGTCATTGGGATTTTTATTGTAACACCATAAAAAAATTTCAAATATTTGTTACAATGTAATATCCAACTGAGGTTCTTATTCATGCTTGATTGCATGTTTCAATATAAGGGTCACCAAAGAATCCGTGGATACTTCCCCTGGGACATTCATGGGATCATCCATCGATGAAACCAATGAATTATTGAGAATACATTAAAAAGTATACATTTATTAATATTATATTTATAATTATAATTATTATATTTTTATAGATATATCTACAATAAATGTAATTTTATAAAATATGTATTACAAATATTTATTATTTTTATTATTACTATATAATTTAACATATAATATATAATTACTATTTCAATAAAAATTTAAATAATATTACTATAATTTCTAATATTAAAATATTAAAATATTAAAACAAAATTATTTTTAGAAAATTATAAATAAAAAATGTTTATAACAAAATAATTTATATATTATATTTATCATAATTATTTTCAGACATTTATAAATAAATTTTTTTAAACTAATATATGAAAAAATTACTATGTGTTTTATTTGATGTTCCAAATAATGATTATATGGGTGTTTCGGAGGAAGACCCAATGACACCTCCATGGATACTTGCACTAGAGAATTCTAGATAACATTCAATGGAAAATGCAAATAATTTTTTTCAATAAATGTTCTAAAACATGTTAATTTGGATGTTCCAATGCATGTTCTGATTCATGTTCGAGTGGATGTCCCATAGATGCTTCCATGAAAACTTCCAGCAAAACATTTTATAGAACATCCACTAAACAGACACTGAATGCTTCAAAAAAACCTATATACTCATAAGAAAACAATTATTAAAATAAAATTATATTAAAAATATTAGTATAAATTTAGATTCTATATAATAATATTATATATTTTACATGATATTTATAATTATAATATAATTTAGTTTATATAATTTTGTAGACTATGTGATTAAAATTTAAATAAAAAATATATATTTAAGAAAATAAAATATTAAAAATATATTAAATATATTTTAAAAAATATATATATATGAATATAATTACACTTTCTGTAAATGATTTTGATAATGATTTTTTTTATAACGTTTTCATGGTATGTTTCATTTAATTTTTGATAGTATGGATTTATATTTAGTTTAAATTATTTCCTTCTTTTTAATGATTAGTGTTTGTCTTTGTGTAAATTTTATCCAAATTCCTTTATTATCTTTAATGGAATGTTTTACATTATTATTCCATAGTAGTTTCATTTATTTATTCCATTTATTGTATAATTTAATGTTGGATGATATGTTTTAGTTAAGGTTTCTGGGATAGATTCACTAAATATTTCTGAGTAAGTCTCTGAATCATTTTCATTTATTTATTTCTTTCCATTTCTCATAGAATATTTCAATATTATTGAATTATACTTTTAAAAAAAACATCCTCTAAAATGCATTTCTTCACTAACATTGAGTATTTGTTATTGTGAGGATAATAGTTCACATTCCACAGCAAATATAACATGATAAAAATTCAAATAATTATCTGGAAAACCATTATGTGTGGAAATAATAAGATGACTAAAAAGAAGAATACTCTAAAAAATTTCCAAACCTATCAATAAATTATTTCACAATCCACTACTAAAACATAACTGATAATCCAAAATGAAACCAACTGTAGGTTATGGCCTCACCCCTAAACAATTGAAATGTTTAATGGAATTGGGAGAAATTGATCTACAGAGTGAAAGTTATACCTTACTAAACAATGTCTAGTGTCCACAAACTAAAATTCCCTATATAATAAAAATGATTTCATTGCGAAATTATTGACAAACCCTCAAAAAATTTTGTCTAAAATTCACATGTTTCATTTCCAATGAGATGAAAATTTCCGAAAATAACAAGATCCTTCCTCCTATGAAAATATTTATTCTTCATAATCCTAAGAAAACACTAGAATATGATGTAAATCAAAAATCCCAAGATGATAAAAAATGGTTTATTGGAGAATATATAGTGAAATTATTGAATGAATTAATATGGAATGTGAGAGGGCCTATTCTTAAAGCTTTTATGATATCATTATATATATTATATTTATATATATTTTGTAAATATATATATAATCTATTAATTAAAATAAGTGTAAAAAATATTTCTTTTAATTAACCACGGTTCCATTATTTGCATTGTTAAATTTGATATTTTATTAGTTCTATGTAAAGAATTGATAAAGGTGTGGATTTATCAACATAAAAAAATTCTTAAAAATTATTATCTATTGTTATATAATTTTTTTCATTGATAAAGTTATATTATATTACTGATTATAGAAAATACAGATAAAAGACCCATTTATAAGGGTCTTTATTTAGCATTGTTAATTGTTGGAAACTAATAAACTTGAATCTATAGTAGTGAATGTAATAATATATCTTGGTCTATGAGATCATGAAGGGGGACAAGTTGTGTCAGATGTTACAAAATGATTTTTAAAGTCTCTATTTTTTTAAAATTAATAGTTGAAAAAATTATTTTTACCATCCAAATGAAAGAAGGATCATGTTATGACCTATTAGCCCCGAGTTTTTATGGACAAGATCCTCTATCAAAGATTCCTTTATAAATTAAATTTTCATTTGGTTTGATAAAAAACCAATGATTCATGATTATAATGATACAAACATTTTTTTCACCCTATAACCCGCATTTATATATATGTTTCTTCAAAATTATATAGCTGATTGTAAAATAGTTATTTTCATATGCTTTTTAAAAAAATAACCATTGAATTTTTAACAAAGTATATATAAAAATTAATAATATGGGTAAAAAATATTGTAATTTAATTTATATAATTTTATATATATGAATTATCTTGAACTTTATTCCAGATTCTATTTGTATAACTTATTTATAAATTAAATAATATTATTTTCAATTTTTGAATTTTAAATTTTAATCTGAAAAAATTAATGTTATAAAATGAAATAATTATTTTATTTATAAACTATGAAATGAAAAAATAATTAGTATGTTGGTCAGCCCTCTTTCTTATGAGTCCTACAATAGTAGGGATAGGGACAATAAAATATAAATTCATAAATTTTTTATTCAATATCAGTTTAGAAATAAAATAATGTTATATATTTTAATTTTTTCTATTTTCAAATAGCATGAAAAAATTCTATTTAATTTTCTTATAAATAATTTGGATACCAAAATATCATTTCTTTGTGGTTGTTTAAAACGATATTTTTTCAGACAAGGAAAATAAAATAATTAATAAAATTTTAATATATATAATAATATATAATTTCTAGGGAGTTTTTTTATTCGTGTTTATTTTATATTGAAGTATACCATGCTATATTTTGGAATTTTAAGTAAAATATTTCTTAAATATCATCATGGATATCAAGATAAATTCACAAAAATTTATAAGTAATAAAAATAATGACCTGTTACATCATATTTTTACACATTACTAAATAATGTAAATATCATATATGCATTATGTTTTCAATTTAGTTAGCATAAAATTTAAAAATAAAATTATAATTTAAGAGAAGCCTCACTATTTTGAAACAAACAAACTAAATTATTCATCAAGAAAAAAATATATTTTGATATACTGAAAATTAATCATTTTTAAACCAAATCCTTAAGTATGGCCTCTGTATTTAATATGACTAAAATATTCCAAAATATTAAAAAAAATATCATAAACAATCACATTATTGACAACCATGTATGGTCATGGGGATCTGATCTGACATGACCACGATGGAGATGGAGAATTTGGAGAGATCTGATTAAATGAAAATCAATTGTGGTCTTTATAGTCATCTTCTAAATCTATTTGATATATTTCTCCATATCCATGATCCCATATATGTGACACTATATTCTACTATGTATCCATAAAAACACTACATGCCTCATTATGATCCATTTTTTACTTCATTTAATTTGATAATATAATCTCGTAATGGTGTTTCCATATGTGGTGGGAAGTAAGATTTACAATATGAATAGATGACCCTTTATTCAACAAATTCATTCCACTTTTTTATGTCTTATTTATTTGCATAGTTTCATATCCGTTGGATGAAGAGTTATTTTATTACAGATTTATATTTAGAATAAACAAGTTATGATACCTCTAATTTCCTTAAATCCTGATCATCAATCACATTCTTCAAACTGGGGTTAAAATATGATTATAAATGGAATCAGGTTCATTCATATTGGGATAATTATGTGATGGTAAGAAGGAATAAAAATAAGAATAATAATCAATGTACATAATTTCCAATAGTTTTATTCTTCATATCATTCTATTTATGGGTGTGTAACCAACAACTAGAACATTTTATATGAAAATAATATTGAGAGATGAAATATGGGGTATGATTATTTGGGGATTGAATTTTGAATCTAGTGAAATGGTAATGGTTTTCATTAGGAAATGGAAGGTTAAAAGGATCCACCCCAGACGTTGTTTTAGATGTTGTGTTATCAATTACTATGTTTGGGTCATGCTGATTCATTATTGGTATGTCTCCATGGTACCACATGAGGTCCCCCCTTGAAAACATATAGAGAAATTGTATTCAATAATAAATGGTGATAAGGGAAAATAGAGCCTATATATGTTATGGGAAGATATTCATTCAAATACATAATCTTTTGTTTTATTTTTGATGGTGTTATTTGAAATTAAGGTGTGAATTCAAAAAATGGGGATCTACGGAAGTGTGGGGAAGTCTATGAAATCTTAGTCGGTAGGTAAGGTGTAGAGCTGTCATATAGAAGTTTAAAAACAAAAACAATTGTCTTGATTCACATACGAAATACCAAATATAAAGACATCCCCAATAATATAGAAATGTTTAGTAGAATATTTTGAATTTGTAGTTTAATGTTCATTAATGTTATTTTAATGTTAAATATATATCGGTTTAGTTATTTAGACTATGAATGTGAAGAGAATAATTAATTTTTTTTCTAGAATTTGTTACTTTTGAATTAAGTATTTTTTTTATTTCATACGTGGAGTGAAAAATACTCATCTTATATATTTAAATTCACTATTATTATAGAAGTTACATAAATTTTATAAAAATAATTCATGAATGCTAATTATTTATGGAAAAAAGTTAATGTTATATGTTAAAAAACGATATTAATGATATGAGAAATGAAACTACTATATATATTAATTATTCATTGAAATCATTTCTAATACATAAAAAATATTTTTATTTGCTTATAATTAATGATGACAGTGGCGGTGGTGGTTGTGAGGAAATTTAATTTCATAATATATTAATATAATTCTATGTACCAAAAATTGTAATTATATATGAATTGACACACATTTAAAAATATTATGGTATGAAAATTTATTTTTTTAATTTTCAATGTGTATCGTTTGCCCAAAAGTCATAAACAGAAGAAAATCACATCATGTTCAATAGGTTGTTTTAAAAAATACATTTTCAGGTATGAAATTATTTTACATTGAATGGTGTTCACGAAGGTCTTCTATATGTAAGGAATGGTAAGAAAGAATTTTAATTTTTTTACAAAAAAAGTTAGATGATTCATGAGGATAACATGAATATAAATTTATAATTTATCCTTTTATTAAATTTATTTTTATATATAATTATATATATATATATATTTAGAATTATATATAGATATTCTTAACTATAATTTTAACACATAGAGAGAAACATATATATATATATATATTATCATAATGATAACTATTTTTATTATTAATAAACAGAATTTAAAAAACAATTTTCTATAAATGTATGCATGTTTAGATGTAAATAATTCTCCATTTCCTTCCTCCATAAGCATGTGAATCAATTTCTACTCCCCACTTCATCCATGATCTCACAATTTTGTAATTCCCAATGACTCTTGACTTCAATAATGGTATAAATTCCATCATAAATAGATTCTACAACCCCACTACCATGACTCTCTATGTCTCACACCTACAGGAACCCTCCTCCTCCATATGACTCCCCAAATACCACTCCTCCTCATGATATTATACCTCTCTCCATATACATAATTTAGAATTTCATGAACAACTGACCTCTATTCTGACTAAGTCCAAAAATTTCCATTTCCCAATCTTTTTCCCCCACACTGGATGATTCTATCACAAGGTTATTACATCATCTTAATCATTATCAATTTAAATTACCCTTTATTTTTCAATTTCATCACATCAAATGTTATATAGTTCCCTAAAAAGATTCCCCCATTACATAATGTCTTCATGTTGATTCCTTAAAATGGAACGAAGCATCCAAATGTATAAATAAACACACATATTCATCCACCACTTAGAACTACTACAATATAATGTGCCATATTTCCATCATTATTTATATATCATTTTTGTTTCTCTATGATATTTTTTCAAAGAATTTAGGTTACTATTATTCATCATTTTTTCCCTATCAATTTCTATATTTATTAGAATTTTATTTATGATTATTTTATTACATCCAATGTGAGAAGATATGATTTTATAAGATAATTTGTGTCATACCACTCCAATATATTTCATTGTATAGGTTTCAGTGTTAAATTTCATAATTTTCATATATATTACCCTAGACAACTGACATGATTTCTCCTTCCTCAATGTAGTGATTTATAGGATCTAAAATCGTTATATATTTAACTAGATGATTTCCATAATTTATTCAATACCTTAAAAAAAATGTCACAACCATCGATCATCAAGTATATCTTGGGTTTTTGGATAGAAATTATAATTTTTTAATAATATTCACTCAATTTATTAGTATACGCATTTTCATAAATGTTTCACTATTTAATTTCTTATTAGATTTTAACTACATCACTAGAACATATATATATTCAAATTCACTATTTTCAAACATGGTTTAATAATATTTCTCTTATTATATGTATACTCACAACCTTTCCAAATCAATTATAGTTACCTATAGGTAAATAATCCAATTTCCACTCAAATAGTTTTTCATGGATGTCTTCATATTACCTTTGAATTATCTAGAGTTTCATATTAGAACATAATTATTTTAGTAACAATCAAGGATACAACAATATAAACTGAATAGAATACAATATTATTGATTAGTTTTGTATTATAATATCTCAATGCAAATCAGATAGGCTATTAGAAAACACTGTATTTATAGTATTTATTTTATATGTTGTCGACATGAATCACATATTTTTCTATTCACTATTTCTTTATTGTATTCACTGTTAGGTTGTTATATGTGTATATACTCTTACTATACCGTCATTATTTTAGTATAATAAATTTTCATTATTTATTTTCGTAAAACTATAAATATTTTCACGAATGTGAATTCATTGTAGTATCTTTTTCCATAAAAACATGGAACATGATTATAAATTTTTAATTACTACATCAGGTTCAAAACCACTTATATAATGATTATTTCATTTATATATGTATATATATATATATATTAATCCATTATAATTAATAACAATGATTCCAATAAGTTTCACGTATCATCCAACAAAATCAGTTCTCTACATGACATGTTATTTTTCACATTTCTCATCCCACTAGGTCCGGATTTGAAATCAATATTATTCTTGACTGGTTTAGGTATAATATATTCCTTATTTGGAATAGTCTATAGAATCAGAATTCGTATTGGATTGGTTAAATATTCAAATGAGTTAATCATCAAATCCTTAAATTTTTTTATCTATAATTTTACAGATTCATTAATTATAATAATAGTAAATTCTATTGAAGCATTTTATCATTCTCCCTATATATGTTATATTCTACTTTATTCCCATTTCATTTATATTATATACTATATATATATATTATATATATAAATTATCCAATTATATAAAATATATATAATTTGTATATGTATATGTATATATTTTATTTATATTTTAAATATTTTGGTATTGATACAACAATTTTCTGATATCTCAACTCCATGTTTGATAACAATGGGAAAAATATTTAAATGTTTTTTTTAAAGTGATTATCCAATTTTATAATCTATTCTATGGTAGTTGGATTCTACTAAATTATTTTCCTCTAAAAATTGATAACTTGTTACATCGTTGATTGGTTCTAGAATGAATATCAATACATGGTTATAATCCTTGATGTAAATTTATTAAAGAAATCGTATCCTATAATAGAATATGTTTTAATATTGGATTTTCTTCTATTATCTGTCACATTGAATATTATTTTGTCCCATTATCAGTATGATCCTTGATTATTTATTTTTTATAATGGGTTTGGAATGTATTTATTTTTTTTGTGTACCGTTTGCTATGTTTTTTTATTTTTCTTTTTTTATGTTATGGGGTTCCATGTCTATCTACATTCTCAATATTGAAAATGCCTCCAAAAAAAACTTCTTTTATAATTCATAGTAATCTATATGAAGGGGTAAGAAATTAATTTTAAATAATATTATCATTTAATTCTTATCGACCTATTTCTTTTTTAATAATTTTTTTGGCATGGTTCCCTTATAAATATGAAAAAAAACATATCCCATTCAAATAAAATGTCTGTATAGTGTTATTTATAAAGGTTTTAAGAAAAAATTATACTTTCACACCACATCTATCTTGATATAATTTTCCCTTTATTCAACTAAATATTTACTAATATATCCCATTAATAAATTTTTAATTATTTTTCAAATATATTAAAAAATTTCAAAGGGTTTTTTGGAGCACCTACAGTAGGAAATAAATTTGTTTCAAGTACAACTTACAATATAATATTTTGAATCCCACTCCATTAACTAATATTTATAATTTATTAATGTGATTAATTTAGATATTTATCTAATGTGACTATATATGTCAATCATTATTTACTTCATGTTTATAGGTTATTTAATTAGGATTCATATCATTATCATTGTCGTAGAATTGTTTATTAAGTGGTTTTTTGGTTTTTTATAAAGGCTAAACATGTGACGAAATATTTATACCAAATAAAATTTCTAGATGGTTTTCCAATTACTTTTTCATTATACGTTTATCTTCCATATACTAATATGTTATGATCATTTTTTCTATTAATGTTTTTGATTTTTTTGTACCTATATATTTAATTTAGAAGTTACTAAATGCTTTATTTTATTGATCTAAAGAATACATGGATCTATGAGACCATAAGAAATATAAATGTTTTTCATTGAAGTTGATCATCTAGTATAGAAGGATTTTCCA
The DNA here is from genome assembly GCA_963277665.1 of Viscum album. Taxonomy (NCBI): domain Eukaryota; kingdom Viridiplantae; phylum Streptophyta; class Magnoliopsida; order Santalales; family Viscaceae; genus Viscum; species Viscum album. Next base: position 288,320,458 of record OY728134.1, read on the forward strand.
ACAGGACCTCATATTGGAGGGAAGAAAATGTTTTCATCTTTAGATATGAATTACAACCCAGATTTATGTTCCATACAAGTCTAACCTGAACTACAATTTTATTAGTATAGGTATTCATTTCATTCCTCTTAATGAGACATAATGAATTTACACATATCAAAAAATTGATTGAAAAATATTCATATTTCATAATTTTATTTATTTATTTCTATTTTTATATTTTTTTTTCTCATTATTATATGTCTCACATATGAATCAATATTTTGTATGTTTCATCCTAATAATGAAAAATAATTATATTGTTATCTTCTCAAAATGAAAACCACTATATTGACATCACTATATTAATACACCTAAGATGTTTTCATAGTATTGAGTAACTATTCAAATGACATGATCGATTTTGTTGGTTTTGATTTTGATCTTAGTTTACTAGTTCTCATAGACATTAGAGTCATCACAGAAATTGGAAAATGGAAAACTAAAATATTATTCATGTGATATCTAATGGTATCCATGGAATGAATGATATATATGTGTATTTCAACCCAATCATTTACATTCTTATAAACACTTATGTTTTTCAATTATTTGTCATCCATTATATCGATCAATTATTTATTCCATGAGACATTATATAATTTACCATGACTCATTGATAATTCTATATGATTTAACCATCATTTATGCATTTTGGTACCATTCATGATATCAACAAATTCCCTTTTTATGTGGCTCATCGGGATTTTCACTTTATAACTTCAAATATTTTTCATTAAAATTTAGAAATAGATTATTTAAGATATTTCTTATGGTAAAATATGTATATTCAACTTATTGTTAAATCCAATATGAATTTTTCAATGTTTAGTTAAATGGAGTATTAAATAACATTTACAAAAAATCTAAATTCTTTTATTTCCCCTAATAAAATTCATATATCTAGCTCTATATTTTTTATAATGTAGAAGACCACACAAGAGTATGAATTCTTACTATGGTTTATTATATATGTTTTCTGAATATTCATTTACTATAAATTTCCATCAAATATTATGAGACATTGAAAAGTTAAGTACACATTAATCAGATGTTGTTCAAAAGATCATCAAAACTCTTAAATACATAGTCATTGATTTTCTTCATAATAATTAAAATGTAATTCATAAATTATTATATTACATAATTTTTTATAAATATAATAATATATAATGTGGTATATGTAGTGTTAATCATGATGTAGATATATTTTGACTAATTATTTCATCAATTTAATATAAATATTTTTATAATTGATTTCGACTAACAGATGTATTTCAATAATGTATTACTTGTATAAAAATTCATGGAACCATTTGAAATAATAATAAATATAATAACATTTTAATAAAACATTTGATAATGTATTTTTTAAAACATTACATCAATACCTTATACAACATATTTGTACACATAAAACATGATTACATTATTTATTCACTATATTCTATTTTAAAATGTTGACAAAAAGATACACAATTTTCAAAGGAATAAATTTTTATATACTATTTCAAAAAATTCATCAACTCAAATTACATTGTATCTTAATTATAGAATATTGAAATTCAATGTTAACCAAATTTAATGTTCTGTAATGATTAGTTGGATTCATATGCATTTATGAAATGATTTTGTGTACACTCCCTTTTATTACATACCCTGACAAATAATACATGTTGTGTTTCTTTATATACATTATATTTGAATACAGTGTATGTTTCGTTAAGTATGAATAAAATATTCACTTTGTATTTATATATAAAATAATAGTATTATATAAAAATCATGTGATGAATACATTTTTAGTTATAGATAACAGTTTGCAGGGAAATAAATTCTTATACCTCCTCTATTTCTCACATAGGTAGTAAATGTTAACTATAATTAATATTGGTAGATATAATATAGATATTGGAAAGTAAATGAATAGGAACTATCAATTTGACCATTAGCTACATCAATATTATGAAATTATAATTTTCATCATTACTCTTACAAAATAATGAATATATTGGTGGAATAATATGTTATCATTTTTTTGAGCCCAGTGATTGAATTTGGTGTCAATGACATGTCAATATGTTTTAATGAGTGTATGGATGTTGTAATGTTGATTGAAGTGTACTAAGAGAATATGATTGTTTTTTATGATCCTCAATGAAGAATACAAGTGTTTAAAAGGGAACACATAACTCACAACAATGATTCCATGCTTTATGCTTTAATGCATGATGTGAAGAATGTTTCATTCATCATCTATTATTGAATCAAATGAGGAATATTAATGATCATGGGTTTTTTATCCCAAAAATAAAAGAAGTATGATGTTTGTAGATGAATAATGTTAAAGGAACCATGCATGGGATTTGAATGATGAATGTTTTCATGCACTACTCTTGTACTAGAAACTTGGTTTCTTAACTATGTATATTGTGTATCATGTCCTAACATTAAAAACAATTAGGCCAACCATGCAGGCCAGATGAAGCCATAAACTAAGGAATATGTGGGATTCCACCACTCAAAACAATGATTCCATGGTGAGTTATCTGAATCCCTCACCCAAGGCGTATTCAGGATTCCATCACTCATATTAATGATTCCATCACATAAAGAAGAAGACGTGTGTTTAAAAAATAATACATCGCTCAGAAAATTGATTCCATGCATTTTTATTTAATTCATGAGGTGTATAATAGTTCCATGCATCATCTATTGTTGAATCAAAAGAGGAATATTGAAGATCTTCGATTTTTTATTTCAAAAAGAAAAGAAGGATGATGTTTGAAAATGAAGAATTAGAAAGGAACCGTGCATGTGATTTGAATGATGAAGGTGTCCATGCACTACTCGTGTACTGTACACATGGTTTTTTAACAAAATAAATTTTGTATCGTGGCCTTACATAAAAAAAAGTAGGGTTACCAAGCAGGACAACTGATTCCCTCACCCATGGAATATGCGGGACCCGAGATTCAACCATTCCAAATGGGAAGGCCTTGAAGGAAGCCCCCAAGAGGCACATGGGGTCATGTATAAGCCTTGAGGGATGCATATTTTCTGTTTAAAGCACGCATGGAGGAGAAAAGGTGGGAATAGAGCCACGCCCCCAGAACACCAGTGCGTGGAGGCACCAGGAAATGTATTGAATAGAATCCTAAGGAGGGCAGGAGCGCTCGTGGTTATAAGGGAGAGTATCCCCACATCTCCAAATCGATGTGGGAAGACCTATAATTATCGAGAAGCGATCTCAGCTGTCTGATGCATCACATGCATGAATTCATCCATCCAATCACCACACCATCAATCCAGTGCATCAGAGATTTCCATCTAATCTCACACTTTGTGATTCAACCAACATCATATGATCCTCCACCAAGATTATCATAAACCTCCAGACACCTGAGCTTCTCCCACGAACCAGTGATTGAACCAGAACACCAAACTCACCACTCTGGACACTGTTTGAACCACTGGGGAGATAGTTTGGATCATTTTATCATATTAAATCCAATGCATTCAATATTATTTTCATGCATTCATGAAACCAATGATCTCTCAAGAGGTCGAAAGCATGTGAAGCTACCAATGCCACAAATTTGATCCACATTTGAGCCTATGTGATAGTTGGTTTAATACAAATCTTACGAACATAATTTATCATCACAAAGAAGAGAAGGTCGTGTGTGCAATCAAACCAAGACTTACGAGTTGAGGAACTCACGAGTGTTTGAAGATTTTAACATATGTGGACATTGTCTAATCAACAGGATGAGTTCCATGTAATCATAATCACATACACACGATTTATTCCCTATAGAAGAGGATCATGTGTTGAACGTATTCAAAATGAGATATGGATATATCTATCCCTTGTTTGAATATTGAAAATCCACGATACACAGCTAAACATCAAAGGGAATATCTTGAGGTATTTGAATAATGAGTACTGTCCAACCTCACCTATAACAAAAGGATACCATGGTCGAGGCTCTGTTGTTGAAATATTGAAAGAAACCTCACACTCCCAAAAAGGACAGAGCACTGTGGATAATATTTTCACGTAGCCCATTCCTGCTGGAATAATTAAGACCTCCCCATGATAATCATGCCGGAAGAAGAAGGCATCCACGAGAACTCAACAAGTGATTTTGACTCTTGGGTTGTTTTGTGAAGAATCTGGTACGTGAAACCTAACAAGGATTGTGAATTTCACATACCTTGTTCATGTAAACCCATAATGAACCGTGAAACCATTATGGGTTGTGGGTTTGTGTTTGATAAATCCTCAAGATATCGAAACTGTGACCATATCTGATTTTCACAAAGAAGAATAACATGTGATCCCAATTGGTTTAAATATGAGAAGAAGTAGATTGCATAAAGTACAGTGTACAGATACACTGCCCTTGAAGAATAAGAATAACTAACACACCCACTAATCATATACCCATTTTGAATGTGTGTTCAAGAAAGAGAGTCTATTATAAATCATATACTCATTCGAGTTTGATAATGATCAATTATAAAATGAACAACATGTGTGTACTCGATTAGATCATTAAGGGGAAAAGGGAGAGGATATTTTATGGTCAGGAACCATAAAATCATAACCAAGATCAAATATAATCATCTTTTATTCCTATGGACATGTGGAGAAATGATTGAGTGCACACCTCTTGCACACCTCGAAATGAGGCCAGGACATTAGTGGGAAAATGAATTACAAGCCTGAGAATTTGATGAACTGAGATAACTGATCACTACTAGTGATCTGAATCACAGAGGAAGACGGATATATTCAGTTAGATTTTGGTGAAGCTACTTGAACAAGTACATGAGATAGTCAGATCCTACAAGCACATGGATGGAAATTGTAATATCATATTATAGTGGATCAACCCATCTAAAAAGGTTGATGTTGGAGGGAACAACCAGTTTCTAGAAGACGGAGAAGGTAAAATGAATTTTGGGGGTTTAACCAACTTGTAATTAGAGGGGTTAACCAATTACTATTTTAATCGTCTTATGAGAATTAAAAGAATCCAAGTTGGGATGAATAACCAACATGTAATAGAGTACGTCTTTGTACAGAACCTTATACATCCTTGTGTTATATGATTTTTATCTATAACATCGTTTGAAGAGTGGATCAATGCCTTAACTAGCCACAAAGGTTGAATTAAAAGAGAATGAAATTCATAAAATCGTAAAAATGGAAAAGTGGATCACTGATTCACCCCTACCCTCTCAATGGTCTTTAACTATTCTAGGTATTTCAATTGGTATCAGAACCAGACACAACTTCTATGGTTATACTACATTGAAAAATAGACAATCTGAATTCTTCCAAGAGTTGCGGTGTTCCTACGATCGATGGTATGAATTGTCATAGTTGGATGAATAGGATGTTACCCTATCTTCCATCTCATTGACTTGATGTTATATATGCAGCCACTTTTGGATTCCCTACTATTTCTCATGAAACTGTTATGAATTTCACTGAGAAAACAATTGTGGAAGTCGATGGAAAAGCTCAAAATTCCATTTTTATGTCTCTTTCAGAAAAGTTGTATAGAATGGTTAGGGGACATAAAAATGCTAATTAAATTTGGCACAAATTGGAATGTGGCTATAAAGGAAACTTGAAAGTCAAGGAAACCAAATTTAAAATCTGGAGTTGAAAATTCAATGATATCAATATGGGTGAAGAAGAAAATTTTAATGATTTTTTCACAAAATTCAACGATATAGTCTATAATATTTGTGGATTTGGAGAAAATTTGGATGATTTAATTATTGTCAAAAAACAAATGAGAAATTTTTCTCGTAGGTTCGATCCCAAAGTATTATATTTTGAAGATAGATATAATCTTTCTCTTAATGAATTACATAACATTCTCATTACATATGAAATGTGAAAGATACAAGTTTTCACGAAGAATATCAAATATGAGAAGGATTTTGAGGCCATGAGAAATCTAAAAATAAGATATGACGATTTTTTAGAATCAAGGTCATATGGTGATGAAGATAAAGATGAATAATACAATAGAATCTTTGCTCTTATATCAAAGAGATTCATGATAGGAAAGTTTAAGGGTAAAGGAAAAGCACCACCAAGATTTTACAACTATAATGGAATTGGAAACATTGCTATAAACTATCCTAAGATAATTTTTATTTCACCAGAGACCGTATAAAAAATACGTAGAAAAATAAATGGGGTAAAAGCTCAAAATATACAATAAAATTTGGTGTGATATTGAAAAAATTCATTTCAGTAGTATGAATAAGCTACATGAGAATAGAATAAGATGTAGACTCTACATCAGGAAGCCAAATATGATATGAAACTATTTTCTTGGGTAATTTGGAAAAGTGGATTTAGACTTCTAGTAGTGAATATGAAGAAAGAGAACACACAGATCAAGAACAGATGCTGAAGAATGAATTAGAAGCTTGTATTGTGAAAAATATTGTAACAGCCCGAGATTTTATGAAAAATATTCTTTTTAATTTTATTAATGTCTTGTGTTGTACGCTACACCAAAAGGAGCTTGCACAACACGCATCTTTGACTTGCCTTGCATTACACGCAATCGCAACCTTCTTCGATAGCGTGTGTAGTACACAATACTGAGTTTCACGAAACAACGATATGCTATTAAATTATTATTAAAACTAGCCGTTATGAATAGTAATAACCACTTTTTAAATTTTAGAAAATTTAGCTCTCAAAATGGACTTCATTTTTGGATTCATAGTATCGAATTTAGCCTAAGGTGAAATTTTGGTACTTTTCGGATAACTTTCATATTTTGATGAATAGTGAAAATTACTAAATTTTAGTTAAAAACAACTTTTTCAATCGAAATAATTAATAGTGATAAATTATTAATTTGAGTGGTTTTAAAGTACATTTAGAATATATTTTTACAATTTAATACAATGTTGGTCATTAGATGTAATTTCACATTTAAACCAGACATAAACAAGTGTCAATCTTTTGATAGATATTGTTTCTTAAAAACACGCTATTTGTTTTAACAGTGGGATTTAATTATAAAATTAATTAATGCAACTTCTATGTTATTAATTTGGTAAAATAGACTTCATTTTTGAATTCGGAATATGAAATATAGCTTAGGATGAAATTTTGGCATTGTTCTGAAAAACATCAATTTTTGATGAATAGTGAAACTACTAAGTGGTAGTTAAAAAAATTAATTTCTTCATAAATCTTAATTTTACCGCTTATGTGAATGGAATTTCAAAAATCCGAGAGACACGGTTGACGTCAGTAAGTAAAATGTGGTTCAATGAGATGAAAATAATTTTTGGTGAATAGTAACTTTTTACTTTTTTTTACCACGGTTAAAAGTAAATAGGGTAATTAAGGGTAGAAATGATATTATTATTACCCTAACACATGTCCTAATTCTATTGGACAAGTTTAATTCGACCAAAAACAAACTTAGGAATAAAATATGACCATTTAGGCCCACTTGGATTAGATTAGGACATTTATTATTAATTTATTTAAAGAAGGGTTAAAAGAGTTAAAATCAAAGTTTATTTACTAAAAAAAATTTAATATGGGGTTATACATAAGATAAATTCGACTATAAATATTCATTATAAAGATAAAACGATTTCCTATATAATGGTATTTTATTTGTAATTTTTAGACATTAAATAATATAATTTATTTATGACACAATGATGATGAAGTAATTATCTTATTAATGAAATATTGACATAATTGATGTTATAAACACAAAAATAAATTTAATTTGAGACTTTTTATGAATTACACTAATTTTTTAGGTTACTATCATATATTAGTGTTGATTTAAAAAACTTTTTTCGAACATATAATTCTGTTATGACTTTCACAAAAATCATATATCAAATAGTGTCAAAATTGACACAAAATAGTTTTTAAATAAAATATTATATAATTAATTGTTATTTTATTCCTAAAAATCTAAGGTTCGGCCAAATGACTTATATAAGGATATATATATTAATAATAAACAATTTGGGGTTCGTTTGGCATGTTATAGTAAGTTTATTAACCATATAGTGTAAGAAAACAAAAAGACACAGTAAAAGTTAAATTATTTAACTTAGAGTTAAATCTAATTGATAAGGTTAAAATAATAACCTAAACTTGTCTAAATCATATTGGTGGATAGGCTTTCGACCCATCCCCACTTTAGCTTCGAAATAAGACCCTTTGGACCCATTATAAACCGATTTTGACTTTAATATAAAATAATATTTTGAGATATTCCTAAGGTGCCTCTCTCCTCCCTTATAAAAGGGAACCTCCTCCCTCTCCTCCTAACACCAATTTGAGCATTCAAGCTAGGCCAAACCCTGCCAAAATCTCTTCTCCACTTCCCTAGTATCATCCTAGAGGTCCTGGTCTTCTTAAAAGACCAATTTTAGTTCCCTAAAAGGAGGTCTCAAAGAAGCACTTCGAAGAAGAGGTAATATCCATTACCGATCTTTTTCAATTTCTTTCTTCTTCAACTTATTATTCATTAGTTGTTTCATGATAAAGTAATAACATCAGTATTTCTTATATACTGATATGTTATTATAAATATTAAACAACTCTAATTAACCTTCTATCCATCCTACGGAAAAAGGAAATCACCACGCGTGCGTACGTACGGAATACCGTCTCCACGCCGTGGTGTAATATATTTTCTGCCACCACCTTAATTGGATGGGTATAAAGGTGTAATGAGTAACTATATATGATTATTATAAAGTGATATTGATACTTAAATAGTATACATACACTTCAACACAATTCCACGACCATGGGAACGATATCATCGCTCGTGCGTACGTACGGAATACCGTCTCCACGACGCGATGAGATTCATTCGCAATGATTAACCATTCATGAATGATTATAAAGTATATATAATAAGTACTAATGAAATATATGACCTAATAATTATACTGGAATTATTTATATTTATATGTATGTCATCTAATTAATTCCATTCAATTCATTAAGGAAACGAAAACAGCGTTCATGCGTACGTACGGACTACCGTCTCCATGAACGGTGTATATCATTCCATTTACTGATTTATTATATATGTATATTCTGAATGTATATATATATATATATATATCATGTTTTATATTCTGGAATTAAGTAATCATGATCTAAGTAATCACATGAATAATTACAAGTTAAAAACACGAACGACAAATGAGACGATTTTACCCAAAATGCTACTTTAACATGAATTTACAAAAGAACAGGTAATATAAAGTCATAAGTGGACCATATATGATATAATAACAATGAATATGATTCTGGAATAAGTCAATAACATGATTTAAATCATTATACAGGAGGTTCGGACACTTACAAAGCAAGTCGGACCTAAGGTAAGGGAATATCACAATCTCATTTTTATCCGAGATTGTTTATTCGTAAGTATTTACTAGGGTGTATTTTATCATCCACATCCATGTTTCATCAATATGTAATATTATTTCCATCCACCTACAATTGTTTAAATCCATTTTTACCCTTCAGTGAGTTTTTAGTAATATCTATGAAAGGAATCTTTTGTCATACGAGGTACTTTTTGACTTTTCCGACAAAAGTACGAAGAATGTTTTTTTAACTTATACGGCATGAATGGATTTTTAAAATATTATTTCCAAGAAGCTTCCTTTACAAGTTTTAAAGTTTATTTTTAATCATCTTCTTTTGTTTTAAAGTCATATGACATGTTATGAAAGGAAAATTGTTTTTGAAATAGAAAGGATATTTTCCTCAAGAATGGAGTTCAAGTATTTTATCAAAATTATTTTCCATCTAAGATAATAAAAGGGTTCTTTTTTTATCCCTATTATTACATGGATTTGATTATGTTGTGATGTAAATATTTTTATAAATTCCTTTATCTTACATGAATTTTTTTTATGATGTCATGTTGTTTATGAATTCCATTTTTATTACATGGGTTACGCTATGATGTATGGTTTATGATTATGTGGCACACATAAGAAAGGATTCATTATAATATGGGTGGGACCTATATATCCCTCCAATGCATTGGGTAAAGATTTTATATCTCATGAGATAGACATGTCTGAAATGGTAGGTTATACCGGTTCAGTGAAACAGGACTGAAACGAGGGCTACTCGATTCAGAAAGGGACTTTGTCCACTAAGATAGTCTTGGCAATGAGTCTTGACTAACAAGAAATGATTCTCTATTATTATGTGTGTATGCCACAAAGTTTCATGTTTTAAGTTATGATTATTGGTATTACATTTCACTTCTATGATTTATCCCATGTTATGATATTATGAGCTCTTTTGCAGGTTAAGATTTCCAAAAGCTATGTTCTTATGTATATGATGTGATTGATATTTCTTTTGTTTACCCTTACTGAGCATTTGAGCTCACCCTTTTCTGTTTTCTTTTCCCCAGGATATAAAGAAAGGTTTTAGGTAAAAAAAAGGGGAAGATCTTTATGGTAGATATAGAAGATCTTCCACCACGATTAGAAGATTACGTTCCGAGTTTCCAAAGACACTAAACTATTACGATCCTTGTGTGTGTGTTTTTTGTTATGTACTAAGTATTCCGCAAAAGTAATGTAATTTCCATGTACGTCAAGCTACGGGTCTCTACAGTTGGTATCAGAGGGAGGTTTAGTCAACCTTTGGAAACTAGGATGTGAGAACGTTAGTGAGATCCCTAGAGATATTTCTAAGGTATGTCTAGGGATGTCCCTAAGGATAAGTATACGTATAGGATATAGTCCTAGAACTATGGTAACAATATTAGATTAAACCTAAGATGTTAGGTATTGAAGTTAATCCCCCTTTATTATGATTTTTTCCTCTAACACTATTCTTTTTGGGTTTTAGAAAATGGCTGGAAACATGATGATTCATGATAATGGAGGATATGATGGACAATTGAATGATATTCTTCATAATGAAATGGGATTTGGAAGTCCAAACACAATTATTATGCCGAATCAGCAATCTCATAATATGATCAATAAAGTAAAATTTGGTAAGTTTCCTGACTCGGCTAATAAGAGAAAGATGGAGTTTCATGATGATCATAGAGGAAAGAAAGTTCAATTTCCCATATGTAATTCACGTGGGAAGAGGCATCAAGGAGAATGTTTCAAAGGAACTGGAAGATACTTTGGGTGTGGAAAAGAAGGACACAAAGCCAGTAAGTGCAAAGTAAAAGGTTCAGTTAACACCAGGGATGAGGATAATGGTATTTCTACGACATCAACAATGGTTAAATGTTTTAAATGTGGAATGTACGGGCATTATGCAAACCAATGCCCTAAGGGAAAGTCTCATGAAGATAATAAGTATGGTCATATGGGAAGTATTTATGTTGATGATGATGAAGAGACTACAAATGATATGTGAGATGAAAGAATTGTTGAATCTTGGACAATGGTTTAAGAATGTAGTGGAATGATTACATGTTTATCATGTGTAATGTTGGAATAACGAGACATCTAAGGATTGTTACACTATTGTCTTTCCTTGTGTTTTGAAAGTGTATAATTAATGTTACCAGTATCCATGGAAGGTTATTCAGATATTTTTGGAATGTAGATGATATGCGCATAATGTAGGGATAAAGAGAAAATTAAATGTTTGATAGTATTCATGAGCTCATGACTGATATAAGGAGAAGGTTATATTATGGTTTGAGTATATAGAGTTTTTGGATTTTGGTATGTGGAAAGTGTTAACTTTTAACAGTATTCATGATTTCACTAAGGTTCAATGGGTATTCATTCTTCAAGAGAATACATGATTAAGGCCTTTGAATGTTTGGAATGTGACCAACAAGACATATCTTATGATATATGGGGATCAACGACATTATTAAATCTCTAGTAATCGTTTTCACTATATTATAAGAGTGGAATGCAGTATTATGGATAAGCCTAAAGATTACAATGGATTATGTTGGACAAAAGTTAGTATTGATTAAGGATAGAAGTTTTTTTTTCGATATTATTGATGGGATGTTATAGTAATATAGTTTTAGAAAAAGGACAACCTGTAGGACGGGCGACAGCCCATCGCGTCGGACAAGGCTGTGGGAATCGAACCCACAACCGAAGTGCGACTGGCCTTTATTTCCTACCACTGGCCTACAGGATGTCCCTGTTTAGAAGAAACTAGTTTTATTATATTAAATAATATGATATATAAGCCCATTTTAGGAACCATATATGATTAATCCAACTATAGATCGACTTATGTATAGAAATTTTGCTAACCTTTTGAGATAGATGGAATGACCCGTCATTCTATCACATGATCTGCTAACACTTCACGAATAAAAAATTCAACTTCATTTAATTAAGAGATGAAGTGGAAATTGTTAAAGGCACGAACAACAGTGAGATTGTACCAAAATAAAGTAAGTATTTATTCTAATTCAAATTCTTTAACTTTAGGGAAACGATCTTGAAAACAAAAAAGGCTGTCCAAGTGATCTTATATCTGATGAATCAGATGGTACCTTAGATCGTCACAAATTTATGGCTTTGTGATTACTGGCTTTTCCATAGCCATGTTCTCTACCACTCTCTATCAGAACATGATGGTTAGATTTCTCTTCCATATCCATATTTTCACCTATGTAGAAACCCAGTGATTAGTTTATTTGGGTAACCATTACGTTTCATACTTTTGTTTTTAAATATTGGTTTTGATATTCCTTTTTACGATGTGGGTTTCTATTAAATAAACTTTCGAATAGTAAACCATTTATAACCCCGACGAATTTCAAGGGCGAAATTCATTTTAAGGGGGGTAGAATGTAACAGCCCGAGATTTTATGAAAAATATTCTTTTTAATTTTATTAATGTCTTGTGTTGTATGCTACACCAAAAGGAGCTTGCACAACACGCATCGTTGACTTGCCTTGCATTACACGCAATCGCAACCTTCTTCGATAGCGTGTGTAGTACACAATACTGAGTTTCACGAAACAACGATATGATATTAAATTATTATTAAAACTAGCCGTTATGAATAGTAATAACCACTTTTTAAATTTTAGAAAATTTAGCTCTCAAAATGGACTTCATTTTTGGATTCAGAGTATCGAATTTAGCCTAAGGTGAAATTTTGGTACTTTTCGGATAACTTTCATATTTTGATGAATAGTGAAAATTACTAAATTTTAGTTAAAAACAACTTTTTCAATCGAAATAATTAATAGTGATAAATTATTAATTTGAGTGGTTTTAAAGTATATTATAATATATTTTTACAATTTAATACAATGTTGGTCATTAGATGTAATTTCACATTTAAACCAGACATAAACAAGTGTCAATCTTTTGATAGATATTGTTTCTTAAAAACACGCTATTTGTTTTAACAGTGGGATTTAATTATAAAATTAATTAATGCAAATTCTATGTTATTAATTTGGTAAAATAGACTTCATTTTTGAATTCGGAATATGAAATATAGCTTAGGATGAAATTTTGGCATTGTTCTGAAAGACATCAATTTTTGATGAATAGTGAAACTACTAAGTGGTAGTTAAAAAAATTAATTTCTTCATAAATCTTAATTTTACCGCTTATGTGAATGGAATTTCAAAAATCCGAGAGACACGGTTGATGTCAGTAAGTAAAATGTGGTTCAATGAGATGAAAATAATTTTTGGTGAATAGTAACTTTTTACTTTTTTTTACCACGGTTAAAAGTAAATAGGGTAATTAAGGGTAGAAATGATATTATTATTACCCTAACACGTGTCCTAATTCTATTGGACAAGTTTAATTCGACCAAAAACAAACTTAGGAATAAAATATGACCATTTAGGCCCACTTGGATTAGATTAGGACATTTATTATTAATTTATTTAAAGAAGGGTTAAAAGAGTTAAAATCAAAGTTTATTTACTAAAAAAAATTTAATATGGGGTTATAAATAAGATAAATTCGACTATAAATATTCATTATAAAGATAAAACGATTTCCTATATAATGGTATTTTATTTGTAAATTTTAGACATTAAATAATATAATTTATTTATGACACAATGATGATGAAGTAATTATCTTATTAATGAAATATTGACATAATTGATGTTATAAACACCAAAATAAATTTAATTTGAGACTTTTTATGAATTAAACTAATTTTTTAGGTTACTATAATATATTAGTGTTGATTTAAAAAACTTTTTTCGAACATATAATTCTGTTATGACTTTCACAAAAATCATATATCAAATAGTGTCAAAATTGACACAAAATAGTTTTTAAATAAAATATTATATAATTAATTGTTATTTTATTCCTAAAAATCTAAGGTTCGGCCAAATGACTTATATAAGGATATATATATTAATAATAAACAATTTGGTATTCGTTTGGCATGTTATAGTAAGTTTATTAACCATATAGTGTAAGAAAACAAAAAGACACAGTAAAAGTTAAATTATTTAACTTAGAGTTAAATCTAATTGATAAGGTTAAAATAATAACCTAAACTTGTCTAAATCCTATTTGTGGATAGGCTTTCGACCCATCCCCACTTTAGCTTCGAAATAAGACCCTTTGGACCCATTATAAACCGATTTTGACTTTAATATAAAATAATATTTTGAGATATTCCTAAGGTGCCTCTCTCCTCCCTTATAAAAGGGCACCTCCTCCCTCTCCTCCTCACACCAATTTGAGCATTCAAGCTCGGCCAAACCCTGCCAAAATCTCTTCTCCACTTCCCTAGTATCATCCTAGAGGTCCTGGTCTTCTTAAAAGACCAATTTTAGTTCCCTAAAAGGAGGTCTCAAAGAAGCACTTCGAAGAAGAGGTAATATCCATTACCGATCTTTTTCAATTTCTTTCTTCTTCAACTTATTATTCATTAGTTGTTTCATGATAAAGTAATAATATCAGTATTTATTATATACTTATATGTTATTATAAATATTAAACAACTCTAATTAACCTTCTATCCATCCTACGGAAAAAGGAAATCACCACGCGTGCGTACGTACGGAATACCGTCTCCACGCCGTGGTGTAATATATTTTCCGCCACCACCTTAATTGGATGGGTATAAAGGTGTAATGAGTAACTATATATGATTATTTTAAAGTGATATTGATACTTAAATAGTATACATACACTTCAACACAATTCCACCACCATGGGAACGATATCATCGCTCGTGCGTACGTACGGAATACCGTCTCCACGACGCGATGAGATTCATTCGCAATGATTAACCATTCATGAATGATTATAAAGTATATATAATAAGTACTAATGAAATATATGACCTAATAATTATACTGGAATTATTTATATTTATATGTATGTCATCTACTTAATTCCATTCAATTCATTAAGGAAACGAAAACAGCGTTCATGCGTACGTACGGACTACCGTCTCCATGAACGGTGTATTTCATTCCATTTACTGATTTATTATATATGTATATTCTGAATGTATATATATATATATATATCATGTTTTATATTCTGGAATTAAGTAATCATGATCTAATTAATCACATGAATAATTACAAGTTAAAAACACGAACGACAAATGAGACGATTTTACCCAAAATGCTACTTTAACATGAATTTACAAAAGAACAGGTAATATAAAGTCATAAGTGGACCATATATGATATAATAACAATGAATATGATTCTGGAATAAGTCAATAACATGATTTAAATCATTATACAGGAGGTTCGGACACTTACAAAGCAAGTCGGACCTAAGGTAAGGGAATATCACAATCTCATTTTTATCCGAGATTGTTTATTCGTAAGTATTTACTAGGGTGTATTTTATCATCCACATCCATGTTTCATCAATATGTAATATTATTTCCATCCACCTACAATTGTTTAAATCCATTTTTACCCTTCAGTGAGTTTTTAGTAATATCTATGAAAGGAATCTTTTGTCATACGAGGTACTTTTTGACTTTTCCGACAAAAGTACGAAGAATGTTTTTTTAACTTATACGGCATGAATGGATTTTTAAAATATTATTTCCAAGAAGCTTCCTTTACAAGTTTTAAAGTTTATTTTTAATCATCTTCTTTTGTTTTAAAGTCATATGACATGTTATGAAAGGAAAATTGTTTTTGAAATAGAATGGATATTTTCCTCAAGAATGGAGTTCAAGTATTTTATCAAAATTATTTTCCATCTAAGATAATAAAAGGGTTCTGTTTTTATCCCTATTATTACATGGATTTGATTATGTTGTGATGTAAATATTTTTATAAATTCCTTTATCTTACATGAATTCTTTTTATGATGTCATGTTGTTTATGAATTCCATTTTTATTACATGGGTTACGCTATGATGTATGGTTTATGATTATGTGGCACACATAAGAAAGGATTCATTATAATATGGGTGGGACCTATATATCCCTCCAATGCATTGGGTAAAGATTTTATATCTCATGAGATAGACATGGCTGAAATGGTAGGTTATACCGGTTCAGTGAAACAGGACTGAAACGAGGGCTACTCGATTCAGAAAGGGACTTTGTCCACTAAGATAGTCTTGGCAATGAGTATTGACTAACAAGAAATGATTCTCTATTATTATGTGTGTATGCCACAAAGTTTCATGTTTTAAGTTATGATTATTGGGATTACATTTCACTTCTATGATTTATCCCATGTTATGATATTATGAGCTCTTTTGCAGGTTAAGATTTCCAAAAGCTATGTTCTTATGTATATGATGTGATTGATATTTCTTTTGTTTACCCTTACTGAGCATTTGAGCTCACCCTTTCCTGTTTTCTTATCCCCAGGATATAAAGAAAGGTTTTAGGTAAAAAAAGGGGGAAGATCTTTATGGTAGATATAGAAGATCTTCCACCACGATTAGAAGATTACGTTCCGAGTTTCCAAAGACACTAAACTATTACGATCCTTGTGTGTGTGTTTTTTGTTATGTACTAAGTATTCCGCAAAAGTAATGTAATTTCCATGTACGTCAAGCTACGGGTCTCTACAAATATAATTCTTAAGAAATATGAAAATTTGTTGTTGAATGAAACAGAAACAAAAATTTAGGAATAAGAAGAATGTACAAGGAAAAATTCTTTTATATTTAATAAATCAAAAGGAACAAACTGAAGGTAGATGAAATGTAAAATATGGTAAAAGAACTTTAAGAAAAGATTCACCTTAAAGAAGAAGAACTGTCAATGACTCAGTACAAATTCCATGAGGAACAGAATAGCTGGAAAAAATCAAGGAAGATTTCAACCAGACTATTTAGATCATGTTTGACTAATCACATATTGGTGAAATAAAGGGATCAAAGAAGTAGGTCAATTCGACACTAATCAAATCTCATGATACATTTAATATTTTTAAAAATACAGGTTCGAAAAATATGAGATAATTTTGGAGCACATTATCTTGTGTGAAATAATCTTCTAATATATAGGAAGATGGGAAATATCTAAGAAGGTATATTCCCCAAAACAAGGAAAAACTCATGTTTTGTAAATAAAAAAAATCGTCAATAAAAGTTTTTTATCAGTGGGGGAGATCAATATTTAGAGGATACTTCTGGTGCTCTGGAGAGTTAGGTAACAAAGAATATTTGCGTAGATATAACGTGTCACTACCAGAAATGGGGCATGAAACAAGGTAGAGAAATTCTGAAAATAGAATAGCAATACAAAATAAGAAAGCAATCATAAAAAATTCATTTGATTTTCCAACTCAAAACAAATATAAAAACATAGAAGAAGACTATGGAAGATGTGATCAACAAGGCCATAGTGATAAAAATTTCATGAGTATTCTTCCAGATAAACCCTCAATATCAGGAATGGAATGGGAATTGAGAAAATGAATTAAGAAAACTCATGTTTTTTTAAAGTTTATTTGAACGTTAGTAGTAAAACCAAGTCATGGATTCTTGATAGTGGATTTCCAGTACACATAACCGGTGATACAAATATTTTAAAAAACATATGAAATCATGAAGGAGGAGTTGTGATCTTAGGAAATGATTTTCATCTAAAAATAAAGGGAATTTTCAAGGAAATGATTGATGAAAAAAATCTAAATTCCAATAAAGTGTTATTTTTTGAAGGATTAAATAAAAATTTCTTAGTGTGAGAAAACTCTATGA
This sequence comes from Viscum album, assembly GCA_963277665.1. Taxonomy (NCBI): domain Eukaryota; kingdom Viridiplantae; phylum Streptophyta; class Magnoliopsida; order Santalales; family Viscaceae; genus Viscum; species Viscum album. Next base: position 288,338,700 of record OY728134.1, read on the forward strand.
TGATGGACATAAGGTGTTTCTCAAAAAGGAATCATGAATCCTCAATATCATAATGGATCAAAGAATTATCACCCAATGAATGTGGAAAAAATGGCAGTCTATTTAAATTGGTGATTCTATTAATTCATGTTACTTGAGTTCTAAGGATGAAAACAATATTTGGAACAGAATACATCACCACCTTGGTCAATGGAGTATTTTTAAAATCATGATGATTTACATTGTGAGAGATATTCCTAAATTTAAAAGGAGATATTGTTGGAATTTTAGAAGCATGTTTGGAAGGAATATTTACCCAAAGTTCACACAAAAGAGTGGTATTATATATACTAGGCCCCTTGTTATTATTCATAAAGACATATGTTGGCCAATGAGATAAAATTATACAAGGGGTGATCTGTATTTCATAATAATTATTGTTGATTTCACTGGAATGTCTAATTTCATGTTTATCAAACACAAGTTAGAGTCATTGAAAATGTTCAAAAAAATTATAAGGCAAGCTAAGAAATAGATAGGTCTCTTTATCAATAATGTGAGACTAGATAATGTTAAAGAGTATACATGTGATGATTTTGAAAGCTATATTTTTAAACACGGAATCAAGCATAAATAATGAACACTATATACTCTACACAAAATTGGAGTAACTAAAATAATAAAGAGAAGCATAGTTAAAATTGGATGAACTATTTTGGCTAAACACAACATCTCGAATTGTTTCTGGAGGGAAGCTATATGTAATACCATACATATAAAAAAGAGATGTCTTCTGAGACCAGAAACACAAATGGAAACATATAAAATGTAGTACAATATAAAACCAACTGTTAAATACTTTAATGTTTTTGGAATTCCCTACCACATAAATTTTAAAATCATTAATATGGTAAAATCTAAAGAAAAGGTAGAGGAAGGAATTTTCATGGGCTACATACGTGATGTTAAAGTCTACAAATATTGGAATAAAATAATCATCACGATAGTTTATTGCAGTGATGTTAGAATTATTGAAAACACTATCAAATAAAATATTACTGATAATGCTAATTTAATATAGTTTGGTATATTATGGAATGATTATGAAACAAAAGAATGATAAACCTACTGAGATAGAACCAAAAAATGTTGATATCAATTCTGAACATACTAATAATGATGAAGAAGATGATGAAAAAAAATTAAATGATATAAATAAATTTTGAAACATGTTGTGATCTAAAATATCATTGGTAATCAACAGTACCTAGTGAAAACAAGAAGAATATTGATAATTGAAGATCAAACTACTCTTCTTTCTCAAGTTGAACATCATATAGTGGTTTTAGTAGTTGATCATGAGGAATGGATACAAGATATGTGTGAAGAGATTGATTAAATTGAAAATAATTGCAATTGGGATCTTGTATCAAGACCCAGGAATACAAATTTTATTGTAAGCATGTGGGTTTTTAGAAATAAGATAAATGTGAAAGGGGATGATTCCAGAAACAGGGCCAGGATTCTATGAAAAAGACATTCACAAATTGAAGGAATTGAAATTGATGAAAATGTTGTACCAATAGAATGAGTGGAAACCATTATAATGTCCATGGTACTTCTAGAACACAAGCATTATAAGGTTTATCAATTGGATATAAAATCTAAAATTCTAAATATAGATCTTGATGAATATTTATATATTGAATAAGTAGATAGTTTTGGTCATGGAAAAATATTGAAGCATGGTCTTTAGGCTGAGAAAATATATGTATTGATTAAAAAAGAATCCCTAGAGCCTTGTACTCCAAATTAGAAGCGTTTTTGAGGGACATGGAGGTTATAAATGGTACAGTTGACCATAAAATTTAGTTTAGAAAAATGGCCCCCATAACTCTAATAGTAATTATATATTTGGATGACATCAAATTTTCTGGCAAAGATTAAGGTCTATGTGAATAATTTTCTGATAAAATGAAGAGATACATTGAAATGTCCATGATTGGTCATATGACATATTTTATGGGATTTTAGGTTGTCCAAAAAACCTCAATATTTCTATCACAGGAGTCATATGTAATATAATAGTTGAAAATTTTCTTAATGGAAAATGAAAATGAGATATTAACACCAATTTCATTTGGTACCAAATTATTCAAGGATGAAAATGCAAACAATGTTGATCAGAATGATTTCAAAAGTTTCATTGGAAGACTACATTATCTCATAGCATCATGGCCAGACATAACATATGAAGTGACTCTATGTGCCAAATTTCAATGTGATCCAAAAGAGTCTGACATATTAGAATCTAAATGAATTTTTAGATATGTTAAAGGAACTCCGAACTATTGGATATTATAAAAGAACAATGCATACATGATGTTATTGGTGTTTACAAATGCTGATTGGGATTGTGATTGTAATGACGGGAGATCTACCTTCAGTGGAACCTTCTTTTTGGCGGAAGGATGTGTTAGTTTCTTTATAAAGAAGAAGAATTCAGTAAAAATGGTCACAACATAGGTAGAGTATGTTGTAGCTACTCAAACATGTAGAAAAATGATTTGGATCAAAGTGTAGCGAGAAAATTTGAATGTTGAAACTGATAAACCACTAAAGATTTTATTTTATAATCAATGATTCATTGGCTTATATACCTATCCTATAAAACATTAAAGATCAAAGAATATTGATATCAGATATCATTTTTCCAATGAAAATGTGTATGGTGGAGATATCAATATAGAATACTTTTCTAGTAATGATGAAGTTGTAGATATTTCCACCAAAGCAATGCCAGTAAAAATGTTTATTGATCTAAGGATAAAACATCATGTTTTACATCATATTCTAACTTGAAGAAGAAGAAACGTTTTCTACTTATTCACTAAATATATTCAAATTATCTTGTACTAATTTTCAGGGAATTTAAGGAGATTAATAACTCACTTGAGGGGGAACATTTATTGTTGATGTTTATGAAGAGTTACTGTACTTTAGTGATGAATCTGTTTGTTTCTATACCCTTTGCATCTGACTTCCAATAAGGGGGAGAAAACATCTTGGCACACATATTGATTCTATAAGAGTGTTATAAGGATATATTGGAAAAAATCAAATGGGGATATTTTTTGGGCATAGCGATTTCATTTTTTATCAATGACATGTCAATAAGGGCTTAATGAGTGGATGATTGATGTAATGAAAATTGCAGTGTCCTAAAATCAGATGATTATTTGTGCTCGTCCTCATAGAATAAGATGTTTGTTTAATGGAGAACATATCACTCACAAATATTATTTTATGAATTATAAATTAATGAATGTGGTGAGGTAGAGTTCCATGCATCATCTATTATTGATTCAAAGGTGGAATATTTATGATCATGGATTTGTTATTCTAAAAAGAAAAGAAGGTTGAGTTATTAAGATGAAGAATGAGAAAGGAACCATGAATGTGATTTGAATGAATAAGGATTCCATGAACTACTCTTGTGTTGGTTTCTTTGTTTTTTAACAAAATATATTTTTTATCATGGACTTATATTAAAAAAAATTCCAACCATGTAGGCCTGCATAAGACCTCACCCAAGGCATACGCGGGACACAAGAGTCTACCACCCCAAAAGGCATGGCCTCAAAGGCAACCCACAATAGGCACATGGGACGGTGTCTAATACTATAGGGATTCATATATGGGGCTTGAAGTGTGCCCAAAGGAGCAATGGTGGGCACATTATCACACCCATAGAACACCTATGCGGGGAGGCAGTGGGAGAGGGGGAATCACAATTCTGAGGAAGGACAGAAGCGCTAATGGTTTTTAAGGAGACATGCCCCACATCACCAAATAGATATGGGATGTCCAAAATTTCATATAAATCAATCTAAGTCGTCCAATGAATCACATACATGTGGTCTTCCATCCAATCAATGCGCCATTGATCAAGCACATTAGAACCATCCATCTGATCACATGCTTTGTGATTCTACCAGCGTCATCCAGTCCTCCACTAAGGTTATCTTTAACGACCTGAATCCCAAGCATTCCCCATGAACCAGGGAAAAATCCAGAATGCCCAACTGACCACGTTGGCACCATTTGAGCTACTGAGTATCTTGTCTAGATATTCTGAGTATAAAAAATCACATTCATGCAATTCCATTTTCCTGCATGCATTAAACCAAATATCTCAATGGATTTCGAGTGCACGTGAGACTATCGAGGTAAAAAATGTGATCCATTTTGATCCTAAATGAATGGTGGTTTAATATTGATCACATGAACGTGATTCTATCACCATATAGAAGAGAAGGAAGTTTGAGAAGTCAACCCAAGACTTACATCTTAAAAAACATACATGGCTAACAAGATATTAAAATCTGATGACTTCGGCTATTTAAGAGGATGTGTTTCGTGTAATCGTAATAAAAATAATATGATTTCATACCTATAAATGAGGAGCCCACATTGAACAGATTCAAACTGAGATTTGGAAATCACTATCCCATGTTTGGATATTTAAAATTCAAGATACTCATCAAGACATCAAAGGGAATCTCTCATGGGATTTGAATGTCGAGCAGTGTCTATCCTCACCTATAAATAAAAGATCCCATGAACAAGGACCAATTGTTGAATATCTTAAAAGAGACCTTTGTTTCCCAAATGAACAAATCACCATCAAGAATATTTTCTTGAATCCCTTTATTTCGTGATGAAATAATTCCTCCTCACGATAATCCTTCCAGAATGAGAAGGCATCCACAGGAAATCAACAAGTGCATTTCTATCTTGAGTTGATTTGTGTAGAATATGGTACATGAAGCATAATAGGGACAGTGCATTGCACCTCACTTGTTTACAAAAACACATCTAGAACCATGAAACCCTTATTCTTCATGAGTCTGGGTTTGAGAAATTCACCTAGACCTACAAACTATGACAATCTCGGGTTTTCATGGAGAAGAAGTACTAGTGATCTCCCTTGATTTAAATAAGAGAATTAATAGATTTCATAACGGAAATTGCACAAATTCGATTCCCCTAAATAATAAGAAGATCTCACACACCAAACCATCCTATACCCATTTAGGTATTCTATGCAAGAATGAAAACCTACACAAAATCATATACTCATTCAGGTTTGAATAAGATCAAGTATATAAAGAACATTGTGTGCATGCCGAGTATATAAATAAAGAGAATAAAAAGAGTGGAATGTTTGTGTTTGGGAACAATAAAATCATAACTATGATTATATATAAACCTGTGCATTCCCATGAACATGTGGAGAAATAATTGAGTTTTCAACTCTTTCACACCTCAATGTGGGCCAAGACTTCAGTCAGAAGAAAGAATTATAAGACTGAGAAATTGATGAATTGAGATAACTGATCATTACTAGTGATCAGAATCACTGAGCAAGATCGAAACATTCAGTCAGAGTTTCTTGAATCTTCTTTAACAAGTACACAATCATGTTAGATCCTATATGCTCATGTAGAAACATTTTCATATCATATTTCTGTGGATCAAACCATCTAAAAAGTATGAATCTGGGGGAATAATAAGTTTCTAGAAGAAGGAGAAGATGCAGTGAAGTTATGGGGATTAAACATATTTTAATTGGGTGTCCAACCAATTACTTTTTCTAATCGTCTTCTGATCATTTAAATAATCTATGTTTGGAAGAATAACCAACACTAAATGGAGTAGGTGTCTAAAACGAACCATGTAAATCCCTATATTCTATGCTTTTTCTTTACAACATCATTTGTAGAGTTGATTAAGGCCTTAATTGTAACACCCCAAGTAAATAAAGAATATGAAATCTTCATATTTTTTATAATTTTTGAATTAAATTTTAATTTTAATTTAATTTGGATGCTCTGTCGGATATAGTACTCATCACGCAAAAACATATTTTTCTGAAATCATATGTTGCACACAACGTTGAGTTATACCGAAAAATAATATAATTATATTATTATTTTAAATGGTAGTAAACTCGTAGTAGTAGTATTATAGGGACTGAATATAAATAAAAAAAATATTATTATATGTGTTTTTTAAATTTACTTAGTTTTATCCAATAAATTTTAGACGTTCAAAATAACAATGAATCTGATTTTAAGGATGAAATAATTTTATATTCTTTATAGGTTGATTTACCACCTTTTGATGAAGAACCATTTTGAAATCATTTTTTGACAATTTTATATATTCTATTTGACCAAATAAACTTCTTCTTTGGAATAGGGACATCAAAATTCACATTGGGTAAATTTTTGGTATTTTTCTGACAAAGTTAATTTTTTCTGAACAGTGAAAAATATTGCATTTAAAATCAAAACTACAATTTAATTTAATTTATTTATATAGTTATATTAAAATATTAATTCTTTTTATTATTTAAATAGATTACATTTTTACCATTTAATCGAATTTTGGTAATTATAAGTAATTTCACTTTTAAATCGGACATAAACACATGTCAATATTTTGGTGGCTTTTTCATCTTAAAAACTCACTTTTTGGTTTTCACAACCGGGATTAATTTTAAATTAATTTTTGAAACATATGTGTTTTTAATTTGAAAAAATGGATTCTATTTTTGGAATCAATAATTCAAAATTTTTTAAATAGTTATCATTTATTTTTAGAAATTATGAATAGTATCTTCAGTAAATATTTTATTTACCATAGTTGAAGGGTAAATTTGGTAAATAAGGGTAACAAATAATATTATAATAATAATAAATTACCCAAACACATGTCCAAACACTATAATATGAAATAATTCTGACCATGGGAATCATTGGGTCGATTTCATAAGTGCATGTAGCGAATTGTGTGTGATAAAACATTTAATTTCTTTTAATATAATGTGAAAAAGAAACAAAAATCTTTTTGTAAACAAATTTTTAAATGGGGTTATGTAAGAGACATATTCAACTATAAATAGACATTAGAAGGAAAAATATAATTTACTAAATCATGATAATTTATTTCTATATTTGATAAATTAAATAAATAAATTTATTAATGAAACAGTTGTGATGTAGTGATTACCTTACTAATTAAATATTTAAATAAATGAGATTATAAATATTAAAATAAATTTATTTTAAATCTATTTATGTTCTACATAATTTTTTGGATTATATTTACATGTTATATATTTATTAATGGGTCTTTTAGAAGTAATCATGTTTTTATGGATTTTTTAAAAAATTCATGATATGAATGCTGTCAAAATTGACATATTTTAAATTTTTTAAACATAAAATATTTTATTAAAAATTATAAAATTCTAAAAAATACAGGATTCGACCAATTTGTTATCATCAATCAAAAATGTTATTAATGACTCTTTATTTGGATATTTTTCATGTTTTTGAAACAATTTTCATTATCAATGTGTTAAATTCTTGATAAAACAGTAGGAGTAAGAAAGTGTTAAATAAGAAATATATGGATTAAAAAATTTCCAAAACCTATCATATTTGTATTGGAATGATTTTATTTCGACTTATATTAATTTTATCATATAATTTAATGATCTTAGATACTTTGGAAAATAAAAATACTTTTATAATAAAATAATACATTCAAACTTTATTAGAGAGCCCCTCGTCTCTCTTATAAAAGGCAACCACCTCTATCCCATTACACACACCTCTAAATCCCCATGGATCATGCAAAACCTTATACAAGAAGCTCCCACGATCCATATCTTCCTCATAGAATCCATACCGTAGGCATAAGGAACTTCATGAAAGAAATTTTGTTCAATCCAATGAGAGTTACCAAATTTTGATGTAACATCTTCTCCCAACTTATCTTATTTTATTTTACTTCTTTACTCCATATTCTAATTTTATTCATTGCATAAAAAACAATACCAGTATCCAAAATACACTGGGATATTTTTATGATAAGGATTCTAACTACATATACACACACCACTATCTAATGGATTTAGAACATATTGTTTCTCTAGATTGAAAACTACTACCTCACAAAACGATGATTGTTCCATTTCCCATACCACCACTCATAGTGGCCATTATGATGGCACTGCATTTATATATGATTTATATTATCTTTATATTGTCTCTATTCTAATTTATTTTTTATTTACAACAGTCCTTTATGGTTTTTTTGTTTTATAAATATGTTAATTTAATTTGAGTTAGTGTGGACTACCACCCCTAAAAGTTATATGACTCATTCATTCCATACATGGAACTTATAAATGATGGAGTTAATGAAGTTACATAAGTTATATATCATAATATATTATACTATAATTATAATATACCAATGTACCAATATGTTTTAATTCCATTAAATATGAAATATAAATGAAAGCAGCGTTCATGCGTACGTGCGACTTACCATCTCCATGAACGGTGTGTTTCATTTTCATATATCCAGATGATATGGAATATTCTAAATAAATATATACTAGATATGTATTATATATATTATATCAAAATCCGGAATATAATGCCAGATATAATGTAAATTTTACCACATGGAAATTTTTTAATTATAACAAGTTCATTTTTTACTGAAGTTCCGAACATCAAGAAAATTTCTGATATGAACTCAAATAATTAACTACATGTTGTAGTAAGGTAATAAGTGATATAATATGAATAATAAAATTTAAAATGGGTCTGACGTAATTATAAATAAACTTGTGTTTATTATTTATGATGAACAAGGAACATACGAGATAAGTCGGGCTCATGGTAAGGGATCCTTTACCCTTCTCATTTAGTCAAAGACTTCTATTATGTTATATCTTTAATAACCATTTTATTATGTAGGGTTTTGTTCTCTAATATCATTTTTGCGGTAAATTTTATTCCCATGTGATGAGACACACTTTTCTATCTCATCAAATGATTTTCTAAATTATTTACGTGAAGCTGTTAAGATTCCAATTTTTCATATGAGACATCATCTCCATCTCCTATCATTGAGGAATATATTAATTTATACATGAATTTATATTATACAGTGTCTAATTATACCCCATTTGTATTTTAATTTAATTGAATGGTTTTCAAAAGGAATATTTTTTTTACAAAACTTTTTATTAAATGACAAAGTGAATGTTTCTTTTCAACATACGTGGTGGCAACAACCATTTCACCACCATGAGCATTATTTAATATTTGTATTCCTTAAAAAGAAATAATGTTTTTTAAAAAAATTACAATATACCCTTTTTAATTATTTTGGTATTTAAAATAGTTTTGATAATGGATTGATTATTTCACTATATTAAAAGGTTATATTGTGATTGTGATGTGGAAATGTTATCTTTCATTTATTATTGTTCATGTGTTATGTTTATGTAATGGTTCTTGGGAATTGTTTAAGTATACGGGTGGTTTGTGATAAATCTAGGGTGGTTGAGCCCAATATAGCTCTCTAATTCATTGGGTAATATGATTGAGGTAAATGTTGATGTTTCTACTAATAGATTTCGGTAATACACTATGATGGATATTCCAAAAGTAACTCTCTATGTAGCTGTGAAACCTAAAATGTAAGTATGATATGGATTCCATGTGTTAACTTTATGATTTATGATTTCTATGTGTTATTCATAAATATTTTGATTTTGTGAGGTATGTTAAAGAGCTTATGTTTTGTATATGTTGATGGACTAATGATTTCATTCTTTATTTTATAACCCTTAATGTGATTTTTATAACCATACCATATTTTCGAAATTACTTTCAGAGGGTATAAGGAAGGGTCTGAGAAAGGAAGAATTAATGAAGATTTATAACAAGAAAAGAATTGTTTTTTTCTTTTAAGAGTTTTATTTTATAAAAGAAATGGATAGTAAGTAGAAGTTTCTACTTTGTAATAATTGAGATGTAAGGTAATCGTTACAGCTTAACTCTCTAAAAATCTAAACCTAAAATGTCCTCAAGGTTAGTTCTTTACTTAGTAAAATATTATGTAATGTTTAAGGATGTGGCCTTATAGTTTGTATCAAAGGTTTGTATAAACAACTTTAAGAGTTAAGATATTGTTAAATTAATATCAATAAATTAATATATGGTAATACTAAAATGATATGGAGTTTAAATATTTACATGTTGCTTCATCTAAGATAGTTCTGTGTTCATAATGGTTTTTCATAGAGGAAATAGAGAAATTGTTCTAGGAAGCCATACCGTGGGAAATGGCCTTCCAAATCAACATCCTAAGATGGTCGGAATCAGAATTGAAATAATTTTTGAAGTGATGGGTCAGTTAACTCAGGAGATAAATTTTGGTTATGTTTATTGATGATATTTTGGTTTATTCTAAAATGGAATAGGATCATGAATTTACATTAAGGGTTTTATTTCGAACATTAAAATAAAGGAAACTATATGGAAAATTCAGAACATGTTTGTTTTGGTTACAACACATTTCATTCCTTGGTCACATTGTTTCTATATATGGAATAACTATTGATCCTGCTAAATCAAAAGTGATTTAATAATGGCCAAGACACACAAATATAACTGAGATCTATAGGGTTATTTTATTTTCAAGTTATTAATGAAGGTTTCTTGAAAAAAATTCAATGTTTTCTATAACAGTAACTATGTTCACTAAAAATATGTTATGTTCATTTCAAGAAAAGAATGTGATAATTGATTTCAGGAATTGAAAAGAAGGTTGGTGAATGCTCCAGTTTTGGCATTACCTTCCAGTTGTAGTAACTTTTTTATATATAGTGATGCTTCATTGAAAGGACTTGGTTATGTCCTAATGAAAAATGATCAAGTGATTGTTTATGCTTTACATTAGTTGAAGCCTCATGAGTTAAATTATCCTACACATGGTTTTGAATTAGATACTATATTTCTTACTTTAGATATTTTGAGGCATCATTTGTACGGAATAATGTGTGAAATATATATTTATCAAAAAAGGTTGAAGTATATATTTACTCAGAAATAATTGAACATGAGAAAGAGGATATGGATTGAATTAATCAAGGACAATGATTGAAAAATTCATTACCATCTAGAAGAAGAAAATAAATTGGGTGATTCTCTTTGTAAAAAAATAATAATTCCACATTAACAATGCTACCTTTGAATTGGGATCATTTGGTTTCTGATATAATGAATTTTGGATTGGAAGATGTTGGTGCAAGGAATTCATCTGTTTTTTTTTCAGGTTTCTATACAATCGTCCATAGAATAAGGAATTAAGAAAGTGTAGAAAAAAGATAGTGAGTTGCTGAAAAAGGTAGAATTGATTCAGAACGGTAAGTTACCTGAATTTAACATTGATAGAGACTGTTTTTTGAGGTTTGGAAAGATATTATGTGTCCATTGTGATTCAAAGTTGTTGAACGAGTTGTTATGTGAATCTCATAGTTCTCTTTTTTCAGTTCAACCTAGATGTACTAAGATATATATAGATCTCCGGGTGTATTACATATGGGATGGAATGAAACGAGATATTTCTGAATTTACTGTGAAGTGTTTGACTATTCAACAGGTTAGAGTAGAGAAGTATTCACTGAAAGGGTTAATTCATCCCTTTCCAATTCCATAGTGGAAATGGGAGAATGGTTCCATGGATTTCACCATGGGTTTACCAAAGACATCTCAATTTAATAATGTAATCTGGGTTGTTGTTGATCGATTGACTAAATATTCTCATTTTGCTCATATTAGAGATACTTTGTCTCTATATCAACATTCTTGATTGTGTATTAATGAGATATTCGTTTTACATGGGTTTCCCCTCTCCATTGTAGCTGATCATGATCTCAGGTTCACTTCCAAATTTTAGTAGTTCCTTCAAAAGGCATTGGGTAGTGAATTAAATTTTCATATATCTCTTCATTTTCAATAAAATGGGAATTCAGAACAAAAAATTCAGACATTGGACGATATGGTACATGCTTGCTCAATGGATTACTTGGGATGTTGGGACCATCATCTTTATTTGGTTGATTTTTCTTATAATAACTGTTTTCATTCTAGTATACAGATGGATCTGTTTGAGGTATTATATGGAAAGTGGTGTCGATCTCTAGATTTTTGGGATGTAGTGGGTGAAAAAATGTTGATGGGCCCACAATTGGTACAAGAGATGGAAAAATATGTTATGTTGATTCATATGCACATGATAACAGCTCAGAGTAGACAAAAATGTTGTGAAGATAACTGGAGGAAGGATATTTCCTTAGAGGTAGGTGATCATGTCTTTCTCAACGATTCTCCATGGATATGTCTGATGCATTTTGGTTATAAGGGAAAGTTAAGTCTGATGTTCATTGGACCCTATATAATCCTTGAGAAAGTTGGATTAGTTTCACATAGAGTGGCTATACATCCAATTTTATCCTAGGTAAACAATTCTTTTCATGTTTCCATGATGAGAATGTATATGTCATATCCATATCATGTTTTGAGTCCAGAGGTAGTTCAGTTGGAAGAGAATCTTTCTTATGAGGTACAATCGGTCTAGATTCATGACCAATGAGAGAAATTGTTGCGAAATTAGGTAATTCAACAGGTAAATGTTTTTTGTAAAAAGAACATGGTTGAAGAGGCAACATTGAAATCTGAAAATGTTATGTTGGATAAATACAACCGCTTATTTGACAAGTAAATAGAATTGATGTGACAAATTTCCAAAAGGGGGGAAGGATGTAACATCCCAAGTAAATATAAAATATGTAATTTTTATATTTATTAATATTTATTAATTAAAAATTTATTTTACATTAAAGCGGATGCTATTTCTGATAGCGTACTCAACAGGAAACAACATATTTCCAAGAAATCTTACGTTGCACACAACATTGACTTATAACGAAAAATAAAATATTATTATTATTATTTTAAATAAAAGAAAAACCAACATCTTTGTATTGGATGGAATGATTAGAAGTAACTTAAATACGATAATACATGTTTTTTAAATGATTTTACTTTATCAAGAAAAAAATTAGAGGTTTAAAATAAGAATGAATCAAATTTTAAGCATTAATACTCTAATATTCATTATAGTCTTTTTTACCTCCTTTTGATGGAGAACCCTTTTAAAATCATGTTTTTGTCACTTTTACATATTAAATTTGAAAATATAAACATATTCTTTAGAATATGGAAATCAAAATTTACTTTGGGTAAATTTTTTATATTTTTCTAATAGAGTTCATTTTTTATAAATAGTAAAAAATATTGCATTTTAATTCCAAACTTCCATTTCATCTAATTTATTTCTATATATAGATTTATCATTTAATTTGTTTTAATGTGTCATTCGATTTTATTTTTACCATTTAATCAATTTTTTCTCTTAATATGTAATTTTACTTCTAATTTGGACATAAAAAGATGTCAATCTTTTGGTAGTTTTTACTTATTAAAAACACATTTTTCTGTTTTGACAATGAAAATTAATTTTAAATTAATTTTTGAAATAAATGTGTGTTGAATTTGTAAAAATGGATTCCATATATGTAATCAAGAGGTCCAAATTGTGTAAATTTGTATTTTTTATTTTTATACATTATGAATAGAAACATCGGTAAATATTTTGATTACCATGGTTAAAGGGTAAATATGGTAAATAAGGATAAAAATAATATTATAATAATATTAAATTACTTTAAATTTCCTTCTAAATCTATTCGATGAAATATTTCTGAACATGGGAATCCTTGGGTCGATTTTAGGACCCCGAGAGCCACTTGTTTGTGAAAATGATTTTTAATTTCTTTTAATATAAAGTAACGAAATATTTAACATAAACCTATATCATTTTGTAAATCAATTTTTTAATGGGGTCATACAAGTGATCTATTAAACTATAAATAGTCCTTAGAAAGATAAAAATATTTCCTACATCGTGGTATTTATTTATCACTTTTAGAAGTAAAATAAATAAATTTATTTATGACACAATGGTGATGTAGTGATTACCATATTAATGAATGATTTGAAAACATGATATTATAAGTATTAAACGAAATTTATTTTTAAACTTCTTATACAATGCACGATTATTTTAGATGATAGTTACATTTTATATTTTTATTAATAACTTTATTTCTATGTAATCATGTTGTTATGGTTTTTTAAAAAACATCATGATATGAATAGTGTCACAATTGACATAATTCATATTTTAAAATATAAAATATTTTATTAAATATTAAAAAATTAAAATTTATTAATAATTGGCCAAATGGTTATCATATTTATAAAATTTTAAAATGAATCATTATTTGAATATTTTTAATGTTTTGGTAACTAGTTTTCTATCAAAGTGTTAAATTCATAATAAAAAGGTAAGTGTAAAAAAAGGATAAATAAGAAAGATAGGGATTAAAAAATATATAAAGCATTTCTAATTCTTATTGGATGATTTCATTTAGAATTATATTCATATTATCGTCTAATTTAATTGGTTTTGGACCTTTTTAAACTGAATGTAATTTTATAATATAATAATACTTTCAAACATTCCTAAAGATCCCCTCCGCCCTCTTATAAAATGCCACCACCTCTAACCCATTACTAACACAACTCAAGCCCCTTGGCTCGTCCAAAAACTGATCCAAGAAGCTCCAAACAAGCCTATTTTACTCCGAGAAGCCTTTCATTAAGAATAAAGAACATCAATAAATCCTTTTGGTTCAAACCACTAGGAGATACCAGATTTATAGGTAACATCTTCTCTCAAGTTCTCTTCTTTTATTTTACTTCATCACTCTCTATTATATTTTAATTCATTGATTACATAAAAAAACCAGTATAATAAAAATACTAGGATTTTTTAAAGAGAATTATTCTAACTACACATACAAACACCTCTATCTAATGGTATAGAACATACTGTTTTGGTGGATGGAAAATGACTCCCTCAAAAATGATGAATGTTCAATTTTCCCCTACCACCTCTCATTGTTGACATTATGATAGAAATGTATTTATATATGATATATATTATGTTTATATTGTCACTATTCTTCTATATGTTTTTTTACAACATGCCTTTATGCTTTTCATGTTTTATAAATACATTAATTTCATTTGAGGAAGTGAGTAATACCGCCCCCCTCAAAGTGATATGACTCATTCATGCCATACATGGGTCTTATAAAGGATGGATTTAATGAAATTATGTGACTTATATAACATATGATACTATACTTAAATTATAATATAACTATGTATCATTATTTCTTCATTCTTCTAAATATGAAATTGAAATGAAACTATTGTTCATGCGTACGTATAGCTTATCGTCTCCATGAACGGTGTGTTTCATTATCATATATCCAAATTATATGGACTATACTACATAAAAATATAATGGATATATATATAATATATATGATATCTAAATCATGAATATAATTCTAGGTATAATTTAATTTGGACCACATGGACAATTTTTAATTATATCAAATTCATTTTTGACTCATGTTCCGAAAATCAACAAAATGTCCTATATGATCTCAAATAATTAACAAATTTATGAAGAAATGTAATAATGGAAATATAAGGAAAAATAAATTTATAAAAGGTTCTTAATAATGTTTAAAATAACATATGTTTATTATTTAGTAAGAATAGGAAACTTACGAGACATGTCAGACTCAAAGTAAGGGAACCTTTCACACTCCTCTTTTAGTCAAAGACTACATTTTTGTTTGTCTTTTAATATCAATTTTATTATGTTGGGATTTGTTATCATATATATTTATTGTTGTATATTGTATTCCCATGTGATGATAGACCCTTTTCTCTATCATCAACTCTATTTCATAATTTTTTAAGTGACGTCAGTATGATGCTGAATTTTCATAAGGGACTTTGTCTAAATCTTATTTCATCAAGTCGTATATTGATTTATAAACAAATTTATTTTATAAGGTGTATAATTATACCCCCCCCCCTTTTCATTTAATTTTATTAAAATTATTTCAAAAGGAATATTTTTTTAGAAAACATTTTACTAAACAACAAAGGGAATGTTTACTTTTAACATAGGCAGTGACAACATCCTTTCTGTCGCCGTGAGAATTATTTGATATTTATCTTCATTAACAATTTGTAATGTTTTTAAAAGGAAAATAAATTACATATACTCTTTTTGTGTATATTGGTATTGAAAATGGTTTTGATAATGGATTTATTATGCCTATATAGTGAAATGTTATATTGTGATCGCAATGTGGAAATATTATCTTTCCTTTGTGCTTGTTCAAGTGTTATAATAATGTTATAGTTCTTCGGAATTGTTTACATATATGGGTCATTCCATAATAAAAATAGTGCTATTGAACTCAATATATCTCTCTAATGCATTGGTTAATGTGATGGAAGTAAGTGTTAATGTTTCTCCTAAAAGATTTAGGGAATATACCATGATGGGTATTCCAAACATAATTCCATATGTGGTAGTGAAAGAAACAATGTAAGTATGACATGGATGCCAAAAGTTACCTTTATGATTTATAATTTCTATGTGTTATTCACAAATATTACAATTTTGTTTTTTATGTTAAATAGATTATGTTTTTATGTATTGATGGACTAATGATTTCATTCTTTATTTTATAACCCTTACTGATATTTTTATGCTCATCCCATGTTTTTGAAATTCTTTTCACAGGGTATAAGGTGGGATAAGAGAAATGAATAATTATATAATATTTATATCATGAAAATAATTATTTTTTTCTTATTATGAGATTTTATTTTATGAAAAAATTGATACTGAGTAGAAGTGTCTACTTTGCAATATTTGAGGTGTAATGTATTAGTTACGGTCCATTTCTCTAAAACTACAAATCTGGAAGGGGCCTTAATGTGAATTCATTACATAACTCAATATTATGTAATTTTTAAGGATTAGGAATTATATTAAACAGACACATAGGTTTAATTAAAAAATTAGGAAATTCCTAAAAACAGAAAATTGGAAAATGGGATCACTGATTCACCCCTCCCCTCTGAGTGATTTTTCACTATTCTGTGTATTTCATTTTCATAAAGACATTTCTCCACTATATACATATAAATTGGATATGGAATACCATTAAAATATAATATTCAAAATAATTGGTGGTAATTACTATATGTCTATACCATTGTACTATGAATTTTTTTTGAAGTGTTTTTATAAGTATTTTACTTTTAAGTGTATTACAATTCAAAAACTAGAAAATATTCACATGTTTTTTCATAAATTATATAATGTAACATTCCCTAACCAATAAGGTATATAAAATGAAAATTATTTACAATATATAACTTTAATAAATATTATTGTATTATAATTTACACCATCAACATTCAGAAACATACTATATGTCCCTACGTGTTCCTGATCTTGTGGCTAAAACTTCTAATGCCATGTTACAGGGATATTGGTTGTGGTGGTGCCCTCCCGACAATAGATCCAAACTAAATAATAATGGTCCTTGAAAATAGGTATTTCTAGGGGTGGAGGGGTCATACGAAACTAGACAAGAAGTTTTTTAATGGCTTTCATAGCCAACTATGGAAATAGAACTAGTATTCAAGCTAAGGCCAATGAATTACAAACTATGATTAACTTGTGCATTCAGAATAACATTAATCTTTCTCAAGTGGTTACCGAATCGATGATCATTCAATGATCCATACAAGGAAGAAGAAAAACCCCATGGTCGATATCTAATACCATCATGGAATGCAGAACTCTTCTCAACAATTGAATAATGGTCACTCACACCTGGAGAGAAGGAAATAAAGTAGAGGATCATCTCTCCTACAGAGCTGAAAAAGACCTAGAAGTCATTAGTTATCCAAATAGGTCTTTCATCCATTCTAAGAGAGTGTATTTAATATGAGGGGATTCCCTTGTCCTATAAGGCCCCAACCTTAATCCTTGCTTAATCTTGAGTTATTACATGATTACACATTGAGGATCTTTTCAGGTTTAGAGTTTTAGAGAATTAGATCATAAAACATGCATTACATTCCACATTTAAACAAAGTGGTTACATAAAAGATAGTATTCATTTTTCCCATCAATGAAAACATATTTAAAATAAAACATGGATTCTTTCTTGACACTTCCTAGACACTATCATCATATCATGTACCCTTCCCTTGACCTGTGAAAAACTTTTCAAAAAAACATGGGATGAGAATAAAAAGCTCAGAAAGGGTTATAAGAAAAATATGGAAAGGAAACATGAGTTCATATATACATATGAATGAAATCATACTTTAACCATTAAACATAGGCACTTTAACATACCTCATCAAATCATGAATAAATCATAGAAATCATAAGACATAAAGGTAACTTGACACATTCATAACATTCTTACGTAGGGAGTAACCCTTTTGGTTACGTTTGGAATACCCATCACAATATATTCCCTAAATCTCTTCGGAGAAACCTTAACGGTTAACACTTTCACGTTACCCAATGCCATGGAGAGCTATATCAGGCTCACCCTCCCATAGTTTATCACGGAACCACCCGTCTTCATAACAATGCCCAAGAACCATAACATAATCGTACCACATAATACATGCATAAAAGAAAACATAAAATTTCCACATTTCAATCACATGATATCAATAAAAATTTTCATATAAATAACATTATGAAAACCATATTCAATACCAAAATAAAATAAAAGTAAAACATGGTATTTATTTTTCTTTTAAAAAGAAGGTATGGCTTGTAGAGGAAGCTGAAACTCAAAAAAGGTCACGGCGGCGGATAAGTCGTTGCCGCCGTATACGTATGACAAAAACATTCCCTTTTTTCATTTTGTAAAACGCTTCGTATAAAAAAGATTCCTTTTGGAAAAACATAAAAGTAAAAGAGGTTTATACACCGTATAAAAGAAAGATGTGTATAAAACAAAATATGCCTCAATGAAAGGAGATTGAGATGAAGTCCCATACAAAGACGGTATCCTTAGATTAAGGATAAATCAATTACATAATTATGTGTGACAAAATAATACACCAAATATAAGTGGATATTAAGTGTAAAATAGTCAGAGGTTATTCAAACATATTCATAGAACGACATATTCAAGGAGTACAAGCTTATCCCAGAGAATCAAAATTGGGTTAAGAAGTTCCCATGCAAAAATTTGACAGCCTGACTACGTCACTACAAAATTCAGAAAATGAGTTGATGGGAGATAAAAAGGGTATCTCATCACTTGGACATGAAATTTAAATCACAAATGATATATAATAACATATACCAACATAATGTTATGTGAATTAAAAGACATAACAAAAGAAGTCTTTTAAAAAGAGGAGGGTGAAAGGTTCCCATACCAACATGGGTATCTTTCGAAACACACACCCCGTGAAAGAAGGACAATTCAACATTGATGTAAATACTCATAAATGAAAGTATATTACACAATGAGTAAAATAAGGGTCTGTACATACACCACTCAAAGGAAATTGTGTAAAAATATAGCATAAATCTCATAGGAATAAAAGTGAGATGAAAAATCCCTTACGAAAACTCGGCAGCCTAACGGCGCCACTTAAAACTTCAAAAAAGATGGATTTATGAGATCAAATAGGGTATCTCATCATATTAAAATAAAATTTACAGAAAGAGTAATATATAAGAACATATCCCATCATAATAAAGAGGAGCTTAAAATAAGTGATATAAAGAAGAGTACTTAAAGAGAAAGAGATAGGTTAGATCTCTTACGAAAATTCGGCAGCCTAACGGCGCCACTCAAAACATCCAAAATGGATTGATGAGAGAGAATAGGGTCTCTCATCATATGAACATAAAAATTACAATATGATTAATATAAAAGAACATCCCAATCACAGTAAAGATGAGCTTAAAAGTAATTACATAAAAGAGTGTACTTAAAAAGAAGGAGAGGAGTAGGATCCCTTACCTCAAGTCCAACTTGTCTTGTTTGTTTCTTTATATTCCTGAATAATAAACTTTGGTCAATTTATAATTGCCTAAGGAACTCCTTTAAAAATTATTATTCAGTTCCTATCACATATTATAAGGTTATACTAATTTTTTCATAATGTTAGTTCATATCAGACGTTTTTGTCGATGTTTGGTACTTGAGTCAAAAATGAACTTGTTTGAAAAATGATTGTCCATGTAGTTATAAGTAATTAATTTCAAGAATATTATTAATTATTAAAATATCATATATATCCAGTACATATTCATTTTATACTATTCCATATCATTTGGTGATAAAAAACGAAAAGCCGCGTTCATGGAGACGGTAGGTCGTACGTACGCATGAACGCTACTTTCATTTTTTCTTTTTCATATTAACAGAATTAAAAATAAATGATATATAAATATATTATAATTCCAGTATAATATATATGTTATATAGGTCACATATGTTCATTAATTTAATTCTTCATATGTTTCATGTATTGCATGTATGAGTCACATCACCTGAGGGGGCGGTAGTCCACACTTCCTCATATGAAATTATCGTATTTACACAACATGAAAAGAATAAAGGTATGGTTTAAATATAAAATACATAAGCCTATAGTAAACATAAATACCATATATATCATATATAAAATACAGTGACATCATAATGGCCACCTTTAAAGGTGTTAAAAGAATATTGAACAATCATCATTTCGTGAGGCATAAAATCGCCAACCATAGAAACAGTATGTTCGTTAACAATTAGACGAAGGTGTGTGTAAGTGTAGCTCTAATCCTTCTTATAACAAAATCCTATTATATTGAATATACTGGATTTGTTACAAAATAAATGAATAAAAAGAGTTTAGCGGGTTGGAGAAGCAAAATAAAACAAAAGGACCCAAGTGAAGGCATTACCTTAAAATCGGGTAACTCCCTTTGGTTTGAGCTCAAAGGCTTCCTTGGGAAGACTTATGCCCAAAGTAAGGCTTCAAGGAGTTAGAGAGGGATGTGTTGAGACAAAATGGGCGGGGTTTGGCTGATCCAAAGGCTTTGGAAGTGTGGGTAAGGAGGTAGAGGTGGGGGCCTTTTATAAGAGGAGAGGAGGGGCACTCTTGGAAAGTAAAGAAATGTTACTTTATTTTAGAATGATTTTCTAATTATAATGGTCCCACATTGATTTGTTTCGAAGAAAAGGTGATAAGGGTTCGAAATCCACCAATCCAATAGGTTTTGGAAATGTGTAGGTCTTAGATTTTACATTATCATTCAATTTTATTTAAATCGTTAAATAATGAGGTCATCGCTGCATCATCATGATGTCATAAATAATTTAAATTATTTAATGTCTAAAAATTATAAAAAAAATACTACGATGTAGGAAATATTTTTATCTTTCCATTGATTATTTATTGTCAAAATAGGACTTGTATAACCCCATGTAAAGTTTTTTTAGTAAAACATCTCATGTTTGTGTCATTTTTACTTTAACATTAAATAAAAAGATACTTATGTCATTTTCCAACCAAAGTGGCTCCATGGGTCCCTAAGTTGACCCATGGATTTTATTGGTCGGACATGACACATCCAATGAGGGTAGGACATGTGTCTAGGTCATTTCATTTTATTAAAACATTATTCTTATCTTAAACTACACTAATTACCTCTAATCGCGATTAAAAACATAATAAGTTACAATTTTCCAAAAATTATTTTAATCTCATTGAACCACATTTTACTTCTTAATGACAAACTTGTATGTCGGATTTTTGAAATTAAAAACACAAAGATGGAAAATTTTCATTTAAATGGAAAAATCATTTTTTATAAGTACCACTTAGTGGTTTCACTATTCATCAAAAATTGATGTTTTTCAGAAAATTACCAAAAGTTCACCCTAAGCTATATTTGATATTCCAAATTAAAAAATGATGTATATTTTAAAAAATTCAAAACATATTAGTTTCATTAATTAATTTAATAATTAATTCCCGTTGTCAAAACAAATAGCGTGTTTTTATGAAACAAAATGTATCCAAATAATGACACTAGTTTAAGTCCGATTTCAAAGTGAAATTAATTCCAACGACCACTACTGGATTAAATGGTAAAAATATATTTTAATTTCACTTTAAAACCAATTCAAAAAATAATCCAATCATATAAATAAATTAGATTAAAAGAGGTTTTGAATTAAAATACAACATTTTTCACTATTCATTAAAAATTGAACTTTTTCGGAAAAATACAAAAAATTTACACAAAGTAAATTTTGATGTCCCAATTCTAAAAAAGAATAAAATTTTATCAAATATAACACATAAAATTTTCAAAAAGTGGATTTAAAAGAGGTTCTCCATCAAAAGGCGGTTAATCGACCTTTAAAAAAATATTAGAATGTTTACGCTTAAAATTGGATTCATTTGCATTTTTAATCCTCTAACATTTATTGTAAAAAGTAAAAATATTTGACCAACATATATAATCATTTTTTAGTTAATTCTGTTCATTCCCGCCATTACAACGGCTAGGCGTTAACTACTATCTAAAATAATATTATTTTATTATTAAAGTGCAGCGTAAGATTCCCATGAAACTCGTTGTTGCGTGTTGGGTACGCCATCGAGCATAGCATCCCCTTTAAAGTAATATTAATATTTTATTCACAAATATGGATAAATATAAAAATTTCATATTCTTTATTTACCTGGGGAGTTACATCCTTCCCACCTTTTGGGAATTACGTCCTCACAATTTTAAAATTGAGCTTGGAAACATCCTTGAAAGTCCCACATCGGAACAAGAGTCAGTAAAAGAATCACTTTAAAATAAAGAAAGATAAGTACATAGGTCACCCGAGTTAACCCATACTAGGATTCCATGTAGAAAAACATGGCCATGGATGAGAAAACATAGGGTCATGTTCTGATGGAGAGTGATAGAAAACATGTTTAGGAGAAAGATAACCACAAGAAAATCACAAACTTGTGATGGGTTAAATAGTATTCGATTCCCCAGTACGAAAATTTAATAGACACCATTTTTGTTTTAAGTTACTTTTTATTGATGAATTCATTCATAAGGAAACATAATCACTTATCATGTTGACTTTCAAATTTTATTAGATTCCTTACACAAACTCATATTTTCTCCAAAATACGAGTATTTAGGAAGACTTGTTAACATTAAGAGTACTATAATAAACATCAAGAGAATCACCTACTCCACAAAATAGAACTATATACATCCCATGTCCTTAGACTTTAACCAAAACCGAAACAAAAAAGGTTAGTACAAGATCAGATAATCCAGAAAAGGATAACCCTTTATAAAAAGAAAATCTATTCTTAATCTCCAAAAATTTATCCAACAAAACCCAAAGTTCAACGAGGACTATTCGATAAACAATTTGTCCATAAAATTCTTCAAATTAAAACAAAGTAAGATTGAAACCCAAATATTTGAAGGATTTAATCACAAAGTCTTCCAAGGTACAAATTAACCTTTATCTCAAAATAACATCAGTTTCTCTTAAATTCTCATATTGAAAAATAATTAACCTAATCACATATCCTCCATGATAGGTTATTCATTTCCATAGATAACCCAAAATTAACTTACACTTGATTACTAAAATCATCTAACTAAAAAAAATTAGTCAAACTAACCTGGGACTTCACGTAGTCTAGTGGTAGGCGATAAATACCAGTTGCACTTTGGTTGTAGGTTCGATTCCCGCAGCTTTGTCCAACGCGACGGGCTGTCACATGGTCTCCGTGTTGTCCTTTTTCCAAAACTATATAATTCTCAAATCATTCCCCAAAAAGAGATAAAATCATCAAAAATAACAATAACATAATTTAACCCTATGTTTTATCTCATGCCTTTCACTTCCATCATAACATATAGTAACCCATAATTACCTCAAAAGTAGAGATCATATAAACCCAAATGGTTCTTTATAACTATGTCCACAAAAGAACATATAACTATTCCTTGAATAAAATTTTCATATATTAAACATCATGGTTACACATACTATAAAAAGACTTCTAATGTAACCCCATCATCAAAAGAGACTTAATACTCTTAAGAATTTCACCATAAATCTTGAAGCCCTTATATGTTGACTTCCTACTCACTCAACATTCTTCATGATCCATTAACCATTCCATTCCAACTTATTTTGAAATACTTCTTTCCTAAAAAAATCATGAATCATATCCTAAGATTCCAAAATAGGAAAACAAACGTTATGAAATAATCCATACCTTTGATTGTTCAATGTCAGTTTCTTCATCCTCAATCGGAATGGCATTAGGTATTGGTAAATGAATACTTGTACGATCTTGGTGATCCCATTCCCGAAACTTCTTCATTGGACATGTGTTTTCATAATGACCATGCACACCACATTTAAAGCATTCAATTGATCCCTCAAAAAGAACTACTTTCCCTTTCCTCGAGTCAACTGGATGCTTCCTTTTTCCATGGTGGGTTCTTTCTTTATGACCTTAATTTCCACATCTATAGCATATTTCTGTCCCTTTGAAACATTTTCCTAGGTGTTTCTTTCCATATCTTTAACACATAGGTTTTTGAACACACTTAACTTTATGATTATTACCTGTAGTTCCGTAGGGATTTGTTTCACATATATATGATGCCTTAGAGTAATCACCAAGGTTTAGGTGGTCAATCATGACTCCAGATAGTTGGTTGAGGATAAACACAATATTCCTCATTGCAACTCCCATATCATTCAGTTGCTTTCTCAAAAAACTGTCAATGTTTCCTTCACATCCATTGTTACATTGGTGCCTGCTAGATCCAACCATTTACTAAAACCAAAAAGGTCAGTATGAGTATATCAACAAAACCATCATGTACTAATGAGGAAGATAAACACTAAGATATACTTACTCATTCACTTTATCTAAAACTAGGACTCTTTCTGAAATCCTAACCATTATGGTAATGTCACTTATGATTAAAGAGTACCATAACCTCTAAAGTTATCTAAACCGACATTTGATACCAACTATAAGGCCCCACCCTTAAACCTCACTTAATCTTGAGTTATTACAAGATTAAACATTGAGTATCCTTTCAGGTTTAGAGTTTTAGAGAATTAGATCATAAAACTTGCATTACATTCCACATTTAAACAAAGTGGTTACATAAAAGATAGTATTCATTTTTCCCATCAACAGAAAAATATTTAAAATAAAACATGGATTCTTTCTTGTCACTTCCTTGACACTATCATCATATCATGTACCCTTCCCTTGACCTGTGAAAAACATTTCAAAAAAACATGGGATGAGCATAAAAATCTCAGTAAGGGTTATAAGAAAAATATGGAAAGGAAACATGAGTTCATATATACATAAGAATGAAATCATACTTTACCCATAAAACATAGGAACATTAACATACCTCATAAAATCCTGAATAAATTATGGAAATCATAAGACATAAAGGTAACTTTAGGAATTCATAACATTCTTACGTTTGGAGTAACCCACTTTGTTACGTTTGGAATACCCATCACAATATATTCCATAAAACTCTTCGGAGAAACCATAATGTTTAACCCCTTTGCGTTACCCAATTAATTGGAGAGATATATCAGGCACACCCACCCTTAGTTTATCACGGAACCACCCATCTTCATAACAATGCCCAATAACCATAACACAATCGTACCACATAATACATACATAAAGGAACCATAAAATTTCCACCTTTCAATCACAAGATATCAATAAAACACATTGATAGAAATAACATTATGAAAACCATTTTCAATACCAAAATAAATGAAAAGTAAAACATGGTATTTATTTTTCTTTTAAAATGAAGGTATGTCTTGTAGAGGAATCTGAAACTCAAAAAAATGTCACGGTGGTGGCTAAGTCGTTGCCGCCGCATACATATGACAAAAACATTCCCTTTTTTTGTTTTGTAGAACGCTTCGTATAAAAAATATTACTTTTGGATAAATTTAAAAGTCAAAGGGGTTTATACACCGTATAAATTAATGTTTTGTATAAAACAAAATATGCCTCAATTAAAGGAGATTGAGATGAAGTCATATACAAAGACAATATCCATGGATTAAGGATAAATCAATTACATAATTATGTGTGACAAACTAATACACCACATATAACTGTATATTAACTGTAAAACAATCAGAGGTTATTCACACATATTCATAGAATGAAATATTCAAGGAGTACAAACATATCCCAAAGAATCAAAATTTGGTTAAGAAGTTCCCTTGAAAAAATTTGACACCCTGATGGCGTCACTACAAAATTCAGAAAATGAGTTGATGAGAGATAAAAACGGTATCTCATCACTTGGACATGAAATTTAAATCACTAATGATATATAATACCATATCCCAACATAATGTTATGTGAATTAAAAGACATAACAAAATAAGTCTTTCAAAAAGAGGAGGGTGAAAGGTTCCCTTACCGACATGGGTATCTTTCGAAACACACACCCCGGGAAAGAAGGACAATACAACATTGATGTAAATACTCATAAATGAAAGTATATTGAACAATGAGTAAAATAAGGGTCAGTAAATACACCACTCAAAGGAAATTGTGGAAAATGTAACATAAATATCATAGGAATAAAAGTGAGATGAAAAATCCCTTACGAAAACTCGGCAGCCTAACGATTCCACTTAAAACTTCCAAAAAGATGGATTGATGAGATCAAATAGGGTCTCTCATCATATTACAATAAAATTTACAGAAATATTAATATAATAGAACATCCCCCATCATAACAAAGTGGAGCTTAAAAGAAGTGACATAAAGGAGAGTACTTAAAGAGAAAGAGAGAGGCTAGATATCTTACGAAAATTCGGCAGCCTAACGGCGCCACTCAAAACTTCAAAAATGGATTGATGAGAGAGAATAGGGTCTATCATCATATGAACATAAAAGTTAAAGTATGAGTAATATAAAAGAACATCCCAATCACATGAAATATGAGCTTAAAAGGAAATAATAAAAGACTGTACTTAAAAATAAAGAGAGGAGTAGGATCCCTTACCTCAAGTCCAACTTGTCTTGTTCGTTTATTTATATTCCTGAATAATAAAAATTAGTAAATTTATAATAGCCTAAGTACCTCCTTTAAATATTATTATTCAGTTCATATCACATATTATAATGTTATACTAATTGTTTAATAATGTTAGTTCATATCAGACGTTTTTGCCGATGTTTGGTACATGAGTCAAAAATAAACTTGTTTGAAAAATGAATTTCCTTGTAGTTATAAGTAATTAATTTCCAGAATAGTATTAATGATTAAAATATAATATATATCCATTAAATATTCATTTTATACTATTCCATATCATTTGGAGATAAAAAACGAAAAGCACCGTTCATGGAGACGGTAGGTCGTACGTACGCATGAACGCTACTTTCATTTTTTATTTGTCATATTAACGGAATTAAAAATAAATGATAGATATATATATATTATAATTACATTATAATATATATGTTATATAGGTCACATATGTTCATTAATTTCATTATTTATACGTTCCATGTATTGCATGTACGAGTCACATCACTTGAGGGTGTGGTAGTCCACACTTCCTCATATATAATTATCGTATTTACACAACATGAAAAGAATAAAGGTATGGTTTAAATATAAAATAAAGAAGCCTATAGTAAACATAAATACCATATATATCATATATAAAATACAGTGACATCATAATGGCCACCTTTAAAGGTGTTAATAGAATATTGAACAATCATCGTTTCTTGAGGCAGAAAATCGCCAACCACAGAAACAATATGTTCTGTAACCATTAGACGAAGGTGTGTGTAAGTGTAGCTCGAATACTACTTATAAAAACATCTTAGTATATTTAATATACTGGATTTGTTACAAAATAAATTAATAAAAAGAGTTTAGGGGGTTGGAGATGCAAAATAAAACAAAAGGACACAAGTGAATACATTACCTTAAAATCGGGTAACTCCCTTTGGTTTGAGCTCAATGGAATCATTGGGAAGCCTTATGCCCAAAGTGAGGCTTCAAGGAGTTAATGAGGGATGTGGAGATAAAAAATGGTCAGGGGTTGGCCGAGCCAAAGGCTTTGGAATTGTGGGTAGGGAGGTAGAGGTGGGGGCCTTTTATAAAAGGAGAGGAGGGGAACTCTTGGAAAGTAAAGAAATGTTACATTATTTTAGAATGAGTTTCGGATTTTAATGGTCCCACATTGATTTTTTTAGAGGATAAGGTGATAAGGGTTTGAAATACACCCATCCAATAGGTTTTTGACATGTGTAGGTCTTATATTTTACATTATCTTTCCATTTTATTTAAATCGTTAAATAATGAGGTCATCGCTGCATCATCATGATGTCATAAATAATTTAATTTATGTAATGTCTAAAAATTATAAAAAAAAATACTATGATGTAGGAAATATGTTTATCTTTCCATTTATTGTTTATAGTAAAAAATATTACATGTAGAACCCCATGTAAAAATTGTTTTAGTAAAACATCTCATGTTTGTGTCATTTTTACTTTAACATTAAATAAAAAGATATTTATGTCATTTTCCAACCAAAGTGGCTCCATGGGGTCGCCAAGTTGACCCATGGATTGTATTGGTCGGCCATGACACATACAATGAGGGTAGGACATGTGTATATGTCATTTCATTTTATTAAAACATTATTCTTACCTTAAACTACACTAATTACCTCTAATCACGATTAAAAACTTAATAAGTTACTATTCACCAAAAAATTATTTTAATCCCATTGAACCACATTTTACTTCTTAATGACAACCATGTATGTCGGATTTTTGAAATTCAAAACTCAAAGATGGAAAATTTTCATTTAAACGGAAAAATCAGTTTTTATAAGTACCACTTAGTGGTTTCACTATTCATCAAAAATTGATGTTTTTCAGAAAATTACCAAAAGTTCACCCTAAGCTATATTTGATATTCCGAATTAAAAAATGATTTCTATTTTACAAAATTCATAACATATACGTTGAATTAATTAATTTAATAATTAATTCCCACTGTCAAAACAAATAGCGTGTTTTTATGAAACAAAATGTATCAAAAGATTGACACTAGTTTAAATCTGATATCAAAGTGAAATTAATTTCAACGACCACTATTGGATTAAATGGTAAAAATATATTCTAATTTAACTTTAAAACCAATTCAAAATATAATCTAATCATATAAATAAATTATATTAAAAGAGGTTTTGATTTAAAATACAATATTTTTCACTATTCATTAAAAATTGAACTTTTTCTGAAAAATACCAAAAATTTACACAAAGTAAATTTTGATGTCCCGATTCTAAAGAATAATTTTAGTTTTTCAAATTTAACAAATAAAATTTTCAAAAAGTGGATTTAAAAGAGGTTCTCTATCAAAAAGCGGTTATTCGACCTTTTAAAGAATATTAAAATGTTTAGGCTTAAAATTGGAATCATTTGCATTTTTAATCCTCTAACATTTATTTTAAAAATTAAAAATATTTGACAAACATATATAATCATTTTGTAGTTAGTTCTGTTCATTCTCGCAATTACAACGTCTAGGAGTTAACTACTATTTAAAATAATATTATTTTATTATTAGAGTGCAACGTAAGATTCCCAAGAAACTCGTTGTTGCGTGTTGGGTACGCCATCGAGCATAGCATCCCCTTTAAAGTAATATTAATATTTTATTCACAAATACGGATAAATATAAAAATGTCATATTCCTTATTTACCTGTGGTGTTACATGTCCTTCATCATTTTAGGCCTCCTTAGGCCAGGTAGTTTTCTTTTTGTTCATTTCCTCCTTTAATAAGAATTGATATGGTGAGTCTGTGTTGTCCAAAAAAATATTTTACATGCAACTAATTAAGTATATTTCAATAGATATAATTTAATTTATATCCAACACTATATTCATAAAATCATCATGATAGATAGGTATTACCAATCAAAAATATATCCTAGATAGAAACATGTTGTTACAGTTTTATAATTTCATTCCATTATAGTATTTATTTTTATATTGATAGGTTAATTTCAATTATATATTCAGTTACTTCTATAAGTATTTTTTCAAGATAAGTAAAAATATCCAACAATTGTTATTGACTCATACAATCATCATACTAAAAATTGCACTACTCGAATAATAATTTAGAGTTCGTCTATTGGAATTAATAAATTGATTACAATATTTTGTGTATCTAATCTATTTCTATAATATATATGAAATAGAAAAAAATCATTTTTATTTTTTATCTTCTGTAAAAATATTTTTCGGTCAATAGTCTAGTTTTTTAAAATAAACCATCTATAATTTGGAATTGTTTCATTATTGGTGACCATAAAAACATTCTATATTATGTTAACATAATAAATATGAGAACTATATATTCATATTTATAAATGTTTTATGATATCAATATTATATATGTGGAATTTGTGTTGTCAATATATCAATTTTAAAATTTTGACTATTGATAACACATATATAAATGGATGAAAATAATTAGTTAATTTTCACCCAAATAGGATCACAAAAGGTTTCATGTACATTGGGTTTTGAAAAAATGATAGCAATTAGATAGAAGTATGGTTTTTATTAATTGTTTCAAATACACTTTAGGCTATTACACAAAGGTGGTTTTGGGTCATTGGAAAATATATAAATGCTGGTGGTCTAGAAACAAGTAAGGATTCTATTATAATTGGCTCATGTTGTTTCTCTTGATAATATATTTCAATAATAATAAATATTTTTCTATATACTTAGGAAATATGAGATAACATATCCTTAAAAAAATCTATTAATCAATATTTTTAAATTTCATCTTCAATGTAATTTTTTTAGGAATAGTCAATTGTAAAAAAACATCAATAAAACATAAATTACTTTTTCTACTTTATATCCTCCTATTTTAAAAAAAATTCATTACTTATATATAACTCAAACCCAACAATTACAATATTTTAATCTATATTAATACTATATATAATGTATCTAATTATAATTTCAATTATTTATACAATATTTTTAGTATTCCTCCCATACAACCTCTATATAAAAAATTTCATACATTATGTATCAATTTATTAATATATTCATACTATATGCATACAGTATATAAAATAACATAAACATTTATACATAATCTACTCAAAAATAGAATTATTTTACCAACAACTATGCAATTAGAAACACATATATAGTTATGTATATCACATACAGCTATAACTACCATGACCAGTCTTTAATCCATTTTAAAATTTAACTAATATCTCACTCACTTAGTTTATATATCCAATTTCCTCCCAATCTCACTAAGAGTTATATAGACCCATTTTATTCTGTATTTTAGTACGAAACATTGAATAATATCAAAACTACCTTCTTTTAATGTATATGTTCTATTTTCATATATTTTAAAATTATATTCAATTACAAATAATGTTTTCTCTTTTTATGTGGGTAATATAATAGATTAATTATATAGATTTATTTTTTTATTGAATTATATTTCATTAAAATGTAGCATTCTTTTCGAATTATGAAATATTAAATATGGATATAAATAAAGAACATAAAATTTTATGTAACTAATTTAGTCAATAATAATTTCCCCTATAGGCTATATATCTTCAATGGATCTCAGAAAACTCCTCAAAATAAAATTAATCGACTAAACAACTATCATTTGATATGTTGAAATATATACTTGAAATGTAATGTGTCACGATTTAATGTTATGATTATATTTTGTTTTATTTTATAAATTTTATTTACTCTTCAATTTCCTTCAATCCATGTATTGAATCTCTCTATAGTTTTTAAAAGTTAAATCTAATTTTTCAGTGATTTACTCAAAATCAAATGCCATATAATTTCATGGGTGTTGTACATGTTATAGATTAAAAAATTATAGAGTACTTGATAATTTCATAATTTTAGTTATTTATTTTAGTGTATAATAATAAAAGTATTATTATTAGTAAATTTTATATATTTAATTTCAACAAAAATTTACCATTATTTGATTTTATTTTGTGTAAATATATTAATAAAATATTATATTAAGTGATTTATAATACTTTAGAAACATTCAGAAATGAGAAATTAGGCTTTATTTCAAATGATTATAGTCAGCCACTGGGAATGATTTAGGAAACTGGAGAAATGGAAGGTGAATCACTAGATAGAATGATGTATTTTTATGGCGATTCAATAACAAATTTCAGGTAGTGTAAATTACGATTTTATTTTTCTAGAAAATTGAACCAACAAGGTCACTCATAGAATAAATGTTTATATTCCATAAAGAGATAGTTTAATATATAATACAACTCCAATTGTTTGATAAAATATTTTAATGCTTATATTATATTGTATTTTCAAATTTATAAACCATTACATGGATTTACACAACATTTATTTCAATTAGAATACTTTTTTATTTACCATTTTATTGAGGTATATCTCACAAATGATATTTCTTTAGATTTTTAAAAGACCAAATTGTTTAGAATTTTTTATATAGGGTATCAATTTATCTATTTTTTCCTTCCCGTTCTACTAGAATGAAAATAATCATGATGAATTTTAAATTAAATTTATACAATAATGGATAAAAAGTAAATTTTAAAAGAAATATTCAAAAAATAATGAAAACACCACTACGTAAGTTATATTTTTAATTCCATGATGTAGATACAGATGTAGTGTTCTCAAATTTTACAAAAAATACATGTAGATCACAATATTTAATACTATAAAGGATGTAGTCTTGATACAGAACATCATCTAAATTATTTTATAAGTTCCTAACTATAAGTATCCCAAAAAATCAATAATAATAATACAACTATTAGGGCTCTATCAAAGGATCGAGTTTTTAAAGCATAATGTTGCTTCATTGATTCCATCTTATTTATGGATTTAGAATATAGTTTTATAAATAATTTATATATATATACATAATTATTATTTAAAAATATATAATAATGTATATATAAATCAAATTAGTCACAGTGTCATTTCTAGAACATTTAATGGTAGAGAGTTCATACAGACTATGTAAATTGATAAAAAATGGTTACCATTATCAAAAAAAATTCTAAAAATATATTATTTTTTTGACAACTTTTTTTGTGTTCATTAGGAAAAAAATGTAAGTGTCGTTTTATTGTGATGAAAAAAGACTCCCTTGAATAAACTTAAATTTTTATCATTAATAGATAATATGGATTAATAAACTAAAAAAATATTACTCAAATTACTACACTAGATTGATCGAAAATATCTAGAGTGAAAATGATTTAGGTTAGGATATTAGAAAAATTCTAACTCTCAATTTAGTTATATTTATTGGTGATATGAATACATTAAAATATCAATAATATAGTGATCCCATGGTATGAACTATTAGGCTTCGATTTTATTGAAATTAGGGATTTACAAAAGGGGTCTGTATAAATAAGAGTTTCTTTTGGTCTAATCCAAATTATCATAAATCTGTGTGGTTGATGCTACAAGCCTTATTCCCAGCCGCATCCCAGTATATGTATCCATTAATATATATATATATATATATATATATATTACTTATAAAAAATCATTAAATGCCTATATTTCTTCTAAATAACCATGAATCATTTTTTAAAAATTTATATATTATAAGTAATATTATGGGTCCACAATATAGTTATTTGTTGTATATAGTTTATTTTAAATATATTTAAATGAATTATTTTGTATTTTATTCCAAATTTATTATCAGTATAATTTATTTAAAACATAATATTTATTATTTTACAATATTTTTAATGAATTTTTTTATTAGAATTTTTTTAAACAAAATAAATGTATTAAACATTATTTCTATGTATATATATATTTTTAAAAAGTGCATGGGTTGGCCATCATGCGTGTGGGTCCCACAATTACAGGCTTAGGGGCTATGAAATATAAATTTATAAAAAAATTCAATATCATTTTAGAATGTTAATAAAATTTTATTTAATTATGTTTTTTATTTTTGTGTTTAATAATCACATTACACATAGTTTCAATTTCAATTTTTAAAATTCCAAGACATGTTTCATGGGTTGTATATTTGAAGAAAATGTTAATCACATCAAACATGATAATTATACATAATATTAAAAATAAAATATATAAAAAAAATTCAGGATTTCATTGCAAATTATTTATTAAATCATCTTGTAGACATTACAAAATTTTAATGTTTTGTGTCAAAGATGTCTTAGATCTCAACACGAGTCTCATGATTACTCCCTGAATTGATTTTTCATTCCTTTAGTCTTCATGAAAATTATTTTCTTCTGACTAGGATATTTCACTACCATCACTTCTCTGATTTGGAGGTGAAATAGAGGTGTCATGCACGATGTGGTGATACTACGATTGGGGAGAATCACACTTTCTTCATCTTCAAAGGATCAACTGACACCTTCATTTTAAAGAAGGTAAAGGATGCAATCATCAAATAAGATCCCCATTAGGTTTCTAAATTTGTTAAGATAGGTGTGTATTCAATCATCACATGCCTAATTCTCCCTAAAGGTTATAATCCTCTGAAATTAGGTGAATAGATGGAGAGAATCTCATTGATTTGAGTCTTTTCCTCTTGGAAATGTGTTTCTCTTGGGAGAGGTTACTTCCATAAGATCTTCCCCCTGGAGGATATAAATTTTTGATCCTAGGTTTTTTTCTCAATATCTCTTAAACCTGGTATCACCAACCTGTATGAATGGGATAAAAAATTTAACTCATTAGAGGCGGGTTGTACCATGACTCAAATTTGTTTGAGGGTATATGGATTGAACTCGATACTCTAGAATCTGAAACTACATTAAGAAATTTCACTATCAATAGGTATTAAAATTAAAATTGATAAAGAATTGGATGTGGATAAATTTGGTCACATTTCTAGGGTCCTGGTTAAGGTTTAATTTTCATCAGATTTAGTTGATAATGTTATTCTTGAAATCTATGATGATATTATTTACTTGGAGATCATGTATGAGAAATAGTAAATATAATTAAGGATTAAAATTATATTGTTTATGATTCTTCAATCTTTAGGTTCTCCACAATCTATAGATTATGCTTTTTGTTTGGGAATTATTCAAATTACTTCTTTAAAAAGACTAAATATTTAACTGCATGGAAGAATGATGTTTTCCCTCATATAGGGCTTCCTACTACTGATATGAATGGCCAGAAATTATATCAATCTTAACATTGGAGTTGTTGCTGATGAGAATTTCATACCGAGTGTAGAGGTGTCTGCTCATGTTTAGGTATCCATACGTGATGAAGAAAGGGATGGAAGAAGTGGTGGTTCACCAACTTCTAATGATCTTACTTCTGCAAATACTAAAACTAGGGATTGTAACATAAATGATGATGTTAACGTGAATAATGATGGGTGATGAAACGTTGATAACATGTGGAATCAAATGGCCTTTGAAATAACTGGAAGTGAGACTGAGTTGATAGTTTAACATGGGAATGAGGATGGAATATATGCAAAAATTATTCAATAGCATTCACATGAAAGGACATCTATTTCAGGTTCCTGGAAGAGTAAGAATATTCTAGAACATGTTTATCTAGTGACCACTAAATTTAGTCCTTGTAATAAATAAAAATTGGTAGAAAGGGTTTAAAATCTCTTCTTCAAAATGAATTGTGGATATATAGGGCTCTAAACAAGTATATTCACGAAAACTGATGCACTGTTTACTTCTCAAGTGGTGGATGACACACCAATTGAAGGTCAGATAACACCTTTTATAGATAAAAATTCAGACGATGATAAGGACATACAGGATGGTCATCTCAAATCTTCTGGTGAACTTCATGAAGACCCAACAAACAAAGAAACCAATCTATTGGTTGGATTATAGGATATAAGAATTCAAACTCTAGTGTCAAGAGACGCTTCTCCTAAAAACACAATAGGTAGCTTGCTGATAGCTCCGACCCTGATAGTTCTAATCCAAACACTCTTTATAAAATGTTCTAATCCCAACATTCAAGTAGGGACTGAAGAAATGTTTTGGGACAAAGATGTGGATGTGTAGATTGGGATTCAATTCGTATGGAATAAATAAATATAACCAAATAATTGAGGGGAACGTTAGGTACACTATGTTATGTTCCTAAATTTTACTATGTGTTGTTTTTCTTTGGATTCTTGTGGTTATATTTTGACTTTCTTTTTCCACTCTAATAAAATAGGATCTACCTCTACCCTTCTAAAAAAATACGGCAGGCCAATTTATTTTAAAAATACCATTAAATTAATTAATATGACACTAAATACTTATATAAGAAGGGATTAAATCATCAATAATAAAACAACTTATACAATGCTCAATATTTAATATAATAGAAGTATTAAAAATATGTTATATAAATAAAAAATACCATATCATGGCAACCAAATCAATTCTTGGGTATCTAATCCAGCACATCCATGACGGTGATGAAGAATTCGGGGGGGGGGGAGAGAATAAATGGAATTTACTTTGGATCATTTTAGTTATCTTTGGTAATCAGTTGTTCTTTATAATCATCTCCAATATATTATTTTTCTAACATTGTATGATTTTTTATGGATTAGTTAATCCAAGTATCATTGTGATCTTTTTTCTTCATTCCTTTTAATTATAGACTATTATAAAGGAGTAGCTAGAAGACTGTAAAAGGGGGAAGTGATTGAGAATATCAATATGAATCACTCTATATAGATCCTCTTAATACATTACACTTTATTCAATGTATTAGGTCTAGATTTCACTCTTTAATTTCAATGTGATGAGCTCGTCTATTATATCCAAATATTTACAAAAATCAAGGGTTGATACCTCTACTATTCCGAATTGATGAAAATTAATACTAGTCCCAAAAATAGGGTTTCAAATCATTTTATAGATGTATTATAATTCATTAAAATTATTATTTTTATATTATGGGTAGTAGGAATGAATAAATAAAAAAATTCTATGTTCATCAGTTCCAACTGTGTACTTATTCTCTTTTAATTCATTAGTATAATACCAACAACATGAACTTTTTTTCTGTCATGAATCATGTTAAATGAAGTGTGGGGAATAGTTTTTTGGGGTTAACATCTACAAATGATGTTAGATTGTTTTCCATCAGGAAATAGTGTTTAAGAGGGAACCATATAGTCCATGAAATGGTAAATGCGGCTATATATACATGAGATTGGGACTATGTTTATTCTCTTTTGTTCTTTATCAATGGTATATCATAAAGACCTCCCTTGATAACATAAGAAAAATATAGTTTCAACATTAATTCAAAATAATAAGCATTATAATCCAGAAACATCATTAGAATATAATTATTTAAAGGTAAATTTTGGGGTTCGGGTATTAATTGTTGTGATATGGGATGATAACACCAATGAAAAAAATGTGGATCCATTGAAGTGTAGAGAATGGTTAAAAAACATACTTGATAAGGAATGTGTATATCCAATTCATAGTGGTTTCAAAACTAAAAATTTAGTCTTTACTAACTCATGATGTCCCAAAACTAATGATATCCAATGAAATTTATAAATAATTTTAGGATAATTTCATATATATAGATTAATGTTTATTCATTTTAGTCAACGCTAACTAAATAACATGTTAGTTTTTTAATGTGGTTGTGATGAGTAAAATAAATATTATATGGATTTTGAGATATTTTATTTTTTGAATCTTTTAATTCATGTGTGGAGTGAAAAATTTATTTTTATAACCTAATATTTAGAATGTTTATTTTGAAAATTATTTAACATTTTTTTGAATTTAATTACATCAACTAATTATTTGTGAAAATAATTTAACATCATATGATAATTAAAAATTAAAAAGAATATCAAAAAAGAAAATATTTAATAACATAATCTAATTCTCAAATCATTAATACCAATAAAATATTATGATAATTTATTTAATTAATGATGATGGTCATGGTGGTGGTGGAAAATTTATTTTCAAAAAATATTATTTTAATTATATTATAGAAAATATCCATTTCATATTTTCTAACATCCCTTTACGTTTGTTATGTAACAAAAAGTTTTTATTTTTTATTTTTATTCATTTATCATTGTCCCCATAGTTCTAGTGTGTCTAGAATGCCTTTATGTTTAGAGGGTGCTTTGAAAACATTAAACATAATGTTGTGTGAAATGAATTGACATTGGAGGGTGGTTCTGAAGAAATTTCGCATTTTATTAACGGTAGGAAATGTTTACCACATAATCTCGGCAATGTGAGTTGATAAATGATAATTACGTGAATTTTAATTTATAATTTTAACTCTATATTACCATAGTTTTATTATATACCAGTCATAAATTTATCTACATTTATAAATAATATTAATATTTAGTATATATACATATTTTTACTATAATTTTATCACATCAATATATATATATATAAATTACCATATTAATAACTCTCATCATTTTCAATAAATATAATTTAAAAATTTTATATATAAGAGTGATATAGGATTCCAATCTTTTATACATTTTGTTATGTTTTTTAATATGTTAGCATAGAAAGTATTTTTATTTAGAAAATATATATAATTAATTTAAATAAAAATATTATTTTTATCATATTATTTGGTTTTACGCTAGTAATATTATATCGCATACAATTTTACATAAGAGTTGAGATGCATCCATATTAAGATAATATTCATTAATTCATGTGATAAAGGATTTCCACAAAATATGACTTATGAACCACGAGTACTGGATGGTTTATAAATATTTTGATGGATTTTTTATAGTGATTATCACACCCATTTCAGTGTTTTTTAAATTAAAATTTATATT
This sequence comes from Viscum album, assembly GCA_963277665.1. Taxonomy (NCBI): domain Eukaryota; kingdom Viridiplantae; phylum Streptophyta; class Magnoliopsida; order Santalales; family Viscaceae; genus Viscum; species Viscum album. The sequence continues at coordinate 288,377,627 of OY728134.1, forward strand.
TTTCTTAAAAATTAAACAAAAAATGTATCTAGTAGAATCAATGGGTAGATTCCATAATAATATCATCTAAGATTTAATATTACTCCTATTTTATTTTAATGTCTCTTTAAGCATGTAATGTATTTTATTTTAATGCTTTTGATATTTCCATTTATATACTCCTAATTTATTTTATTAAAAATAATTATTGATAACATTCACATTTCCTAAATTTAAATATCACTCATTTTAATGTTTTAATGATTTTCTCAACATCGGATTGTTTATAAATACTTTCATAGGGTCTTAATTTATCTAATATATCCTTTTATTTATAATGGAAAAAAGATAAATAAAGAACAGTTATTAATTAAATTTTATGTCAAAGGGAAAATATATAATTTTTTAAAAAACATTTTCTTGAAAAATATTTACAATATCCTTTAGTATGATTTACTCTCTAGAGATCGATGTTTCTAAATAGGTAGTTCTCATTGAGGACTCATTAGTGTATAAGTACATTGCAACATCTATTATATCTAGTGAGGTATTTCAAAATCCCAGCTTAATCCATGAGAATCATGTAATGCCTAATTCTAATAATCACATCACATTATTAAAAGTTAATACCAATATAGGCCTATCTAGAGAAGAACTAAATGTCAAAAAAATTAACCTAGAACACCTACTTCCCTAATCTCTAGGGATCTATAAAAACCATATAAATAAAATATTTATATACTATATTCATATATATATACATATATTATATAAATCCATTTAAAAAATATAATAAATGAATACATAAATTTAATAAATCATGGTCCCATAATTAGCACAACTAAAGGGGGAAGATTTTATCAGCTTTGGGGAAAGTGATGATACTGGTGGGGCTTTGTCTACATAAATTGTTTTTAAAGAAGTGTACATTTATTAATTGGAATTCTAATCATTGAAAAAGATCATTTTTATCTGTGCATTTTACAGACACATAAAAAGTAACTCTTTATCTGTGTTTTGTATTTACTAGTGATAAATTATCATATTTATAAACTTCAATATATATTATTTTAAGTAACACAATGAATTGATCTGGGAGACCGTGAAGGGATAAAATTCATGTTAGATGTAACAAAATAATTTCCTAAATCTGAATTTTCTAACATTCGTAGCTGATTGAACAAATTTTACTTATACAAAGATACTGAGTCCAAGGAAATACCCAATAGCCATGAGTTTCTTAACCATAGACACTATATTATAGCATTCTATACAAGAGAGTATTATTTGGTATGATCCATAGATTTTTTAATCCATGTTGTCTATGATATGAACATTATACCCTACCCATGGCTCGTAAATATGTATTTTCATAAAAGAATATAAGATGACATGTAACAGAACTATTATTTATCAATTATATTTTTAAATAACCATTTTTTGTTTTTTAACAAATTAAATATAATATGTAATATTATGGTTTAAAAATAAATTAATTTTATAACTATATTTTAATGTATATAATGTTTTATAATGTATTTTGAATTGTATTCAATTTATATATTGTGAACATTATTAAATAAATAATAATTTATCTTTTAATATTTTTTGAGGATTATTGTTCATTATAAAACAATTATACCTTTAAAATTATTCAAATATTATTTTACTCAAACTGAAAAATGAAAAAGAATTATGTGGGGTTTCCCTCTTTCCTTTGGATCATGTAAGAGTAGGGATAGGGAATAAAATGTATAATTTAATATGTTTTTTAATCAGTATAATCTTAGAAAAAATTATTATTTTATGTAATTTAACTTCCTATTTTTTAATAACATATTAATATTTCATGATTAATAATTAATAATTTTGTACTTATAAAATTATATTATCATGGCCAATTTTTTTATAGACATCATCAAATATGATTTACTTAGGAAATAATAAAATTAATCATATATAATAATATATTATTTCCTTGTTATTCCTTTTAAATTTTTTTTGACGTAACCATTGGAAAATGAATTTCTTTTTGGTAAATGGAATCCTAAATCTCAACATGAATATCAAGAAAAATTCATAAAAAAAATAACAAGATATCAATATAGTGATCCCTTCCATGATATTCATACAGTACATAAAATACATTAAATTTCACATGTGGATAATTATTTCTGATTCCATAACATAAAATAAAGTAATGTATATTTATGATAAGATAATCCTCAACAATTTGGAACAAAGAGGAAATTTAATCTATATAAAACCAAATCCTTAGATATAATGATAATTATGCATTATTAAAATAACTCATTATGATAACACCTATATTTAATATAAAAAGATTTTGGAGAACATAAATAAATCTTAAAAAATATTCCAAATAGAGAAAATTATCTCTATTCGTAGAGATGTAATACACTGTATCCATGATGATTATGTAGAAATGGGAGTAAGAAGAATAAATTAAATTAAATTATGATCATTATAGTCATGTTCTATGTTTGTTTTATCTTCTTATTCATCTTTATGATCCCATATCTATAACTATCCAATCGTTTTGTTAGTCCGCAATACAGTTTTGGACCCATATTGATCAATTTTTTCACTTAATATAATTTTCTCTTATTATAATAGTTAGAAAAAGGTCAGTAAGAGGGTGATGGTATTATTAATCACAAACATGTTCAATTTATATGTATTCCCTCAATTTAATCACCCTAATTCCATGTTTTATGTTTTGAAATAATTCTTTGAATTTTGTGTGGAAAAGAACATCTATTGTATCTTAACGATTAGAAAATAAAAGATTTATAGGATTCTTCATGATTAAGTCATGAACTGAAATCTCTATCACTGTAATGGGGTTTTAAATTATATAATTGAGGGAATTATATTCCTTCACATGGGGATGTTGAAGTGATGGGTATGAAGAATGATAAAAGGTATAATACTATGTCTTCATTAGTTCCAATAGTGGTCTTCTTCTACTCTTTCCATTCATTGTTATTGAAAAAATACTATATATGTTTTAAATAAAGGTATTATTGTGGGAAGAAACATGGTGATAATTACTTTTGTTCATGTATTCAATTTTTGGTGATGATTGAATGGATTCGTTTTGGTAAAAACATGTTATTAAGAACAACCTATTCCTTTGTGATGGAAGTATGGTTGTCGATGCTTGGGTTTTGGTATCTGTTGGTATAGAAGGATGGCCTTCCTAAAAATACTTGATGAATACCATTTCCATATGAAATAGTGATTGAATACAATATATTGTAGAGACTTCAGGATATGATATGGATTCAAAGTCACATTTTGGGGTTTTTGTTTTTTTCGATTAAAAATTGAAGAACTACAACCACAATGGTGGAACCATGAATATATAGGGAAATGTGGGGAAAGTTCATTTTTTGGGTAAGGTGTTACGATAGTACATGATGGTTTATAAAAACACAGGCATGAACGAGACATGTAGTCTGAAAACTAATGAGAACCCATTTAATTTATAAAGGATTTTTATAATCTTTCTTAATTTAATGTTAAATTTAAAAAAAATATTTTTATAGTGGCATATTAATATTGAGCTAGTTTTTTTTAATGTGAATTTGAAGAGTAAAATTAATATAATTTAAATATTTATATCATTAATATAAGTATTTTGATCTTCCATATGTATAGGGAAAAGTCAATTTTTATCACATTAAATCCAATGTACGTTCTTAGAGATTATTTAACCTTTTATGGAAATTTTTTGTTTGCTATTAATTTTTATTGACACAATGTAATGAAATTTTATAATCCAATGTTCAATAATAGGGTATTTAAAAATTAATATATTTAATGCGTTTATTATTCACTCAAATAAATATTATATTTATAAAATATTACTATTTACGTCAATTTAATGATGATGGCGTTAGTAGTGGGGGTGAGTTTTTTATCATATATTAATATAAATGTTTTTACAAATTGTTATAATTTTATATATATTGATAGAAATTTAATGATATTATGATATGAAAATTTATTATAATTTATTTGAATATGATTATCACTAGACTAAAAATTTATTAGGTCATGAATGCCTATTTGTTGATAGGGCGGTCTGAAATCCTTACATTGAACATTTTATGTCATGTTTTAAAATTCAAGGGTCATCCCAAATACTTTTGTGTTAATGTAATGGTAATGGAGGGTTTTCCTGTGTTTTTTCAACAATTTTAGTTCATTCATTAATGTGGCATGAATTTAAATTTATAATATTAACTATAGTTTTCCATTATTCTAATATATTTTAGTCTTATATTTTAAAATATTTAAAAATTTGACTACTAAACAACATATATACATATTTTTAACTCTAATTTTTACACATGAACAACCATATATATTAACATAATAAAATATATTATTAATTTTCATAAATATAATTTAACAAAATTATAAATATATATAAGCGATATAGGATTTAATATGTTTATAATTTTATTTTATTTTTATATTAGCATATAATTTTTTTGTTATAAGTATAAACTTTTTATGTAAATTAAATAAATTATTCTTTTTTACTTTTTTTTATAACTCTATGAATATAATTTTTGTATTGTTTCAAATAATACGTGATATACGTCAAGAATGAGGGAATTTATTTTATTGAAAGTCGTGATAGCTAACCACACAATATGATTTAAGAACCCTATGTAGTGGTAGGTGAATAACTATTAGTTCAACTACTTGTCAATAGTGATTCTCACACCCATTTCGTTGTTTGTCAAATTACTATATATAATTTGTTTAAAAATATTACATAAAAACTAAATAATAGAAAAATTGGGTTGATTTTGTAAATATATGGTTTATGAGGCCATATTACTCTCCATTTATTCAGATATATGTTTAAGAAGGTAATGAATTTTATTTAAAATTTTATTTATCATTTAGTGAATTTTCACAAAAATTATTTCATTCAAAATACTTATCGCTAAATTTCCCATTTATCAATAGTAATTATTACTCATGTTATTTTTTAGAGATTATCTCAAAACCATATTTTTATTCTTATTTCAATAGGGTTACAATTTATCTTTTTTTATCAATCAACTACAATATGAAATATAAAATCCAAGATAAATTATACATAAAATTTTGCATCTTAGAGAGGATTTGTAAATGTATAAAAATAATCAATTGAAAAATATTGATAATATATGTGAGCATGTTTGACAACCATGTGCATTTTGTAGCTCAAGTAGTAGATGAATATGATTTAACAACAAAATTTTATTATATTGTAGCTTCTAATGTTTCAATGGAAGTAGTATGGATACACATCATTATCTAAAATTCTGATGTGGTTTTTAGAAGTGATGATCATGTCACTTAGTATAGTAATAATAAAATACTTGTGTTTCTATCGAGGGAGTCATTGTCACAAGAAAAGTTTAATCACTTCATAATTTCCATCTTTAAATATATTTTTCTTATAGGGGTATGCTCATAGTTGGACAAGTTTCTTTAGAGGGGGACTTGAAGGAACTGATAATTAAATTCTTATATCGTTAAAAGTGTCAATATCATGTGGAATCCAAAAGACTAAATGGTGTTGATATTGGGATTTAAATAAATTGAGATTTATTTGGTGTTGGTTTCATAGAACAAATAACATGATACTTTAGATTAAATGTATATTAAAAGAACTAAATATAAACTAATATATTATAATGTATTTATTATTCATGTGGGGTACATTATTGTGATAATGTCATATACTTTTTTTTCTATGAAAAAATCATAGAAGTTCCACATCATGGGAAGAACCACAAAGTGATATGAAAATATTCTTATTTATTGAATTATTTTCTATATTGAATCTGAAGCCCATTGCAATGTTTATTAAATTATTATTTATATTATTCTAAAAAATTCAGCTAACTAGGTACCTAGTAGAATCCATAGGTAGATTCAACTAGGTGATAGTTTAATGATTCCACAATACTCATATTTTCATCTAAAATATTTTTGGAAACATAATGAATTCTATTTTAATCTATTTACATATATTAATTATTTTTTCCTCATATTTTTTATTAAGTTAAATTCCCATTAACATAGCCAATTCAAATAGGAAAATTCCACTCACAGTATTATTAAATTGATTCCATCAAGACAATAAGGATTAGAAATTTCTCCATAGGGTTTAAATTTATCTATATCATCTTTATATTTATATAAGAAATAAATAAATAGTGATTACTTTTTAGATAAATTATGAGGACATGTGAATAGAACAATAATTATTAAAATGATTTCTAAAAAATCGTTTCCAATAAAAAAATATTTTCACGATATTATTACAATGAAAGAAATCCAATATTCCATATACATGACTATAAATTCTTTTCACTATTTTATTTTATTTTATAATTTTTTAATTTGTTTTCTATATACACAATATATGTGTGCACATGCGGGCATTTTAAATAATGATCATTAGAAATGTACATGGATAGTATGATTGTTTGATATTCAACTAAAAATAATTCCACCATTTTGTGGTGTGGATACAAAATCAGTAGATAGGTAGAATTACTTTTTCTATCTCAATTTATTTTTCAATTACTTAAAATTTTAATAATTTGAGTTTGTTAATTTTCATGTAAATTTAGGTAAATTTAACCTGGGTAGTGGAAATGTAATTTTTTCAAAAGAAAAGAAAAATTAATTATGAGTTAAAAGAATATGTAATACAAGAGAGTCTATCCACATGGAAAATACTTCTAAACAAACATGTTAATATCTACTCTAATTATTAATCTCCCACAAATGTGGACGACTATTCCACTCTCTTTTGATAAAGGATAAGGTGTAAGTATAAAAATTTGGAATATGAGATAAAATCAAAAATACTATCAAAATAATTTTTTTTATAAAAATCCATTGTAAGTATATATCTTTGATAATGGTTAATATGTTCGACTTCATAAATATAGGGCTCCAACATCTATCAATAAGAAAAATATAATCCAATAAAAAATGGATGTCATTCAACCCCAATCTAAACCTAGTTTGATAAAAATTATTTTTTATGTTGTCATAATCCATCCAAAATAATTCTGAATTACCAAACTAACACCCATGGATCCTTCAATAGACTGAGATTCATCCAAAATAGAATTTATCACACATGTAAGAGGATGGATACTTCTACATTGTTCAATCAACACCACTAGATTGTTGTTCTGCATGTCATAATGGTTCCATGTAGTAAAAAAAGAGCGACTTCATCAATCAAATATAGGATACTCTTTTCTAGATAATTAATATTAATATCACTTCTTCTAACGTAAATAATCCATGCAACTCTACGTGTAGAATTCAAAACCTCCATGTAGAGAGATATAACCACTTCATCAAAAGAGATAGAAAATCAGATTCCATTTAATCATAGTCAACAATCCATGAATATGAAATGATCCTACCCCTATGGAGAAGAATGATTATGATCCCAATATATAGATAATATAATTTGGATCATCATTTTCATGTGGGAAAACAATGAAAACCTTCTTAGGGATATTCCCAAAACCAACATTCAAATAAATGTACTAGGTCCGTGTTGGGATTGAGAGGTTCCATAGGTTATTAAAAATATTACTATTACTTAGGTTCCAAAATCCCCAGGGTATACTATATCAACATTTAACTAAGTATTCCTGAGAACACTCCTCTTATCACCATAAATGATTAGATCCAAGTACCCCATACAGGGGATGCATAGAATAATACTCCTATATATTTCTTTGATCCTTTAATAGAATTTATCATTTCACAAACCACTTATAACCTTATTAAATATATATAGTTAAATAGAATCTTCTAAAACATTTATCATAGGTTATGTTTCCTTATAACACCCAAAATTAACCATAAATTGATTCTTGTAAGTCATAATTAAAGCACCATTTCCAGTTCACCAATAATTACCGCTATCAAATAGTTCCCAAACCCCATATTATCACAAAATAAAATTTAGTTGGTGGCCTAAAGTAGCTTCAAAAATGACAGAGGGTAAATTTTTTTTTATCATATAGGAACTTACCACACAGAGAGTATGGGGACTGAGAATGCTTCTAACTTTACATATAATAGAGTACATCATTATTGAGATTCATATCCATGAATACCATATCCTCATTCTCTATAGTGGGAAAAATCGTAACCCAATATACAAAATGGATTTTATTTCTCCAATTATTATGTCTCCACCAAAACTAATTGATATGATAATGAATATCGTAAATAATAAATTCAATATGTTTAAATAGTTATATCACCTGATTCATAATAGAGTGTGACACAACATTGATGAAATCACATTCACCCTTTTTAGAAACCCTTATAATGGTCTGTATAAGAATATTTTTAGGCTACTTAAATAGAATACCGGAGATAAAATCTTTTTATAATGATCACAATTTGTTTTAAGACCAAGATACTATTGATGCTTATCAACAAACCAATAATCAGTAGAATTATTAATGTTTTCCTTCTTAAATTAAGGAACCCTAAGTAAAAATAAGCATCATATATAGAAGGATTGTCCAAATAATATAGATCAATCATGTACCAGTTGATAAGGTGAAAATTGGATGTAAATTATTATATAGTGGGTATTAAGAACATAAAACCATAATTTAACATGGTTATATGAGGAATTGGTGTCCCTCAACATCAAAACCTAACACTATGGATAATTATTTAATTGGTTTTATCAAAAATAAGGTTGAAGAAAATAGAATACACAAAAATAAAAAATAAAGGGGGGAGTATATCTCTTCATAGACACAAAAAGCAGATGTATAACTCTAAGTAAATTTTAAATTGATCTATATACTAATGTATTTTTACATAACACAAATAATGACCACCTTAATAACTTAAAATCAAAAACCTATTTGTTCATAAAAAATAATTGGAATATAATTCCACTATGTCATATTCTATTATTATATCATATTTTTCTTCTATAACACATATTTTACACACATAACACATTTTCATTAAGTGAAATTTTTCCTGAGTGATGATATATTTCTTTTAGATAATCCCATAATAAATTTTACCACTCTCGCTCTCATAAATAATAAAAGGAATACGATTGATGAAATGTTTAAGATTTTCCATTATGAAAAATAAATAGATAACATTTCAAATAATTATGGGAATATTTTCTGAAACCAAAGTATGTTACCGAATATATGGTTGATGCTAATAAGGGATTCATTAATAGAAGATGTTTTGGATTTACCTATCTAGAGATCTTCCATATGACATTAGATATCATGAAAAATTATCTACTCAAAAAAATTAATGACAGGGCATGAAAACTACCATGGGCCAATGATTTTTTTAAATGATTTGATTGGTGGATGAGTTTAATTTTTCATCAATGATGTTTTTGGAAGGCTAGTGGTTTTTTATTTCCATAATCACTATCCTAATGCATGATACGATATATGAAGAGATAGAATATTCCCAAGTTGAATAATGATTCTAGAAGAAATATAGGACAATAACATGTGTCTTTGAATAATTTTACATAATTCCACCATTAGAAGTAGAGAGTGAGGTGACAACATTGTTATTAAATATCATACAATCCTTTTGGTTCAAGTATATCATGTTGAAATTGTCATCATTGACATGGAAACCATGAGAACACATGTAATTTAAAATTTTATTAATTTTAATGGTTACGTCCAACATTTCTTCAAGGGATTATATTATAGAAAACACTACAACGTTTTTCTCGGAGAGTAATTATCATTCAATATCTTTATAGTGAAATCACATTCTGTGATAGGTTGGTGTAATTTATTATCACTGTTTTAATTTATCTTTGAAACCATGTCAATGATTTTGTTCATGTCCTCAAACTCCCTCACTACCCAACCTGAATAGACCACTACTTCGTAATCCACCTATATGGTCCATAAACACATAACATTTAAGATATAATTTCTTCTATGATTTATAGACAATTGGAAAATTTTAATTATGTTAAAGAAGTGATATAACATAGTGGGAGTATTATGGGACACTTATAGAAACATAATGAGATTATTCTATTTGATAGGACCCAATAATCATTACATATGAACTTCTATAAGAGTAAATACTTCCTTTAATAATAGGTAAAAGGGGATCCAAAGTTTACTTGATCTAAAATACTATAATTTTGGAAAATCAATATAAATTTTTCATTAATGAAAAACACCAATTAGAACGACCATTAATTTCATTTTGGAAGATGATTTGATTAAAATATCAATTTATCATAAGAGTCCCATGTAGACTCTCCAAAAAATAATTTAGAATCACATAGGGAATCTATTTATCCATTTAAGAGGGCCACCCGCAGAAACCCATAAAATAACATGAATGGGAATCACAATGATGATTATATGTTTCAATTTGATTCAAATATAAAATTCCAACCTTGACATCCATATCCTAGTTCTAGAGAATACACATGAAACCAGTGCTTCTATATCATGAAATTAAATGAATCCCATTGGAACCAACGTTTTCGAAAAAACCATATCTCTCACTAATATCTTATAAGTCTTCCAAAAAACATAATGAGGTCACTTTTGAGATATGATGTTGGAGTTTCTGAACTGTATGTGTGTTGTGAATCCCATGACAGTTATAATAGAAGACATTCATTGTGATTGGCATGGCCAACTCACTCTAGACATTTCCTTTATATATTCAAGACATAATTCATCCCCTTCTATTTTACACATTATAATGAATCAATAGATGGCATGCATATCATCCATATTTATTTTCTGGTAGTTGGGGTTCAGAAAATAGAAATATGCAGGGAGATACCCTTGAATTATCATTAAAACATATTTTATTATTTTTTTCATCTATCCTTAATATTCATTTCTCTAATTATCACCAGACTGATTTGAGATAAAATTCAGACCGAATCTCAGAGAGAAAACCTAGTCAAGATGTTAAACTAATAAACTATTTTGATTGGATGTAATATCTATGATACCATAAATTATTATATGAAAACATTCCATAATGGTGGCAATTATCATGGGAAATTTTACATTGCCATCAATGGTCGTCCTACAATCACTAGAATCATTTTGGGAGATATAAGTAGCTATATAAATTCATAAAATATGAATGATTCAATCTGTAAAAGAAAGTTGTTGTCTTATCATAGTGGATTTATAATGGTCAATACTAGATTGTGTGTGTAGTGCCAAAGTTATTTTATCCAAGAAAATTGTCTCTTTACCTCAAACACATAAGACCTCTAATGGATTTTTCCATAACACATAGACCATACTACATTAAAATATCACCATATACATCCAACACATTAGATACACCATCATTATCCATATATTTGATGCTTCCAAAGAATAAGCATTGGATAGTTAGTTTTTCATTGATGAATTAGGTAGAAGCATTTTATTGTTCCATATAAATGAAAGATTCTTCATAAATAATTGTGAGATATAAAAGATAACATTGATATACACAAAAATACACCAAATAATGGGATTAGATAAATCCAACTCCCCACAATACCTGATATGGCCTTTAGTATCAAGTATAATTCAATTCAATCTTCCTCGAAATTGAATGCCAAAAATTTGATCCTAAAATTGTTATTTGGAGAAATTGTTACTAGAAACATAATCATAAGCATTTATATCAACCATTATAATGAGATAATTATCAAAATATCAATGTCTCATGAGATGCACATTTATTTTATCCTTTTAATTTTCAAAATAAATGATCAAATTCCCTTATCATATTTCTCTTATTGTAATGAATTCCTCAAGAGTCCATACAAATTTATGCATATTTTTCAAAAAAAATATTGAATGCAAGGTGTGATTAGTGATTAATTTATGGGAAAATATTTATAGTGACATAGGACTTATACACATATTATTATATGATATTTAATCATAAATATCAAAAATGTAAAATCTTAAAGTCCACGAAACAATGTGTATTATTATTTGGATTATGTGATAATAAATGGAAGATTAAACATTGAATCATGGTTTAATTGTTTCTTATTTAGATCCAAAAATCATTTTGAGCTCCTGAACATACTTCCAATATGATGGAGAATACATAATGAATCGATGGTGCTAAAAACCCAGTATGGAATTACACATGTCTGGGAAACATAACATGTGGGCCAATGTTACGTCATGATATTATAAAATTTAAGGCTAATGAGTAATCACAATGATTCATAAAAAAATGAAAATGGTAACATATAACAATGGGATCATAGGAACTGTGGAAGAAATGCATAACATGATATAATCATGTGTACTTATTAGATAATTTTTGTGTGTGGAAAATGTACCACAATTGATTAGGTTTACTCAATAATCCCTTATATTAAACCTCATGAGACTAAGGCTTTACCCAATTCATTAGATAACTACCTAGGAATATTCATCTTAATGTTTTCATGACATATGTGTTCCATATAATAGATTTTTTCATAAGTAATAACAAAAGAGTTACCCATGGAAATAATATAGGTTATGTTATCCAACTTCAAATCATAATAAATTGAAACATCACAATGAAAGAATTTTAGGAATGATCATAAGCCTTGTATTTCTCAATAAAAATATTATTTAATAATTCAGATATATATGTGAGATATATATTGAATTTAAAATCATCCAATGACATTAAATATGGAGATAATGTATGTTAAAGAGATAAATTTCATAACCTGAATGAAGTGGTTGTTTGGGGAGGTCCCTTAGTTCCATCCTGATATGCCAAATATAATTGTTATAATCTAGAATATTAAAATTATGTTCATTATTTATCCACATAATAACCTTTTTATTATTTATTGAAATATTTATTTCATTAGTTACTATGTATTATTCAATGAAATAATGAATCAATTTCATGATGGAGGTTTTAATAAAAAGAGGTTCATATTTAAAAAATCACATTGTTAAGTTCACTAAGGTTAGAGATATTATTATTTAATCATATCAAGAATGTTACTAAGTAAATAATAATAATTTTTATATATAAATAATTCTCTTAAAGACAATCCTGAAATACAATTATGAAAAATGAACTACAATACAATCACCATGATTGAAGGTCGTACAATTGCGTGAGTAACATTTCCATATATTGATGATCATGATAGAAAGAATGAATGAAATATTTTATAATCCCAATATGATAATTATATCATAAATTTCATATTAATTAATTAAATACCATTTCACATGAACTCAATTATATGTGGTATGAAAAAATAATCACAATGCTTGACAGTGTCGTACTTCACCATGCACTAGAATGATATTATTATTTATTCTATCATGGATTAGGAATGTAAGTATATAGTATATTAATTTTCCATAATTATTTATATGTAATTAATATATCTTATTATTATAAATTATTCTTTATTTCATTCCATGTAATGTGTATGAGATAAAAATCACATCGCTTCGTGTGGTGATAGTATAACATACACACGAGTGATGATATCATATTTCATATGAAATAGAAGTAAAAATTGAGTATGTTATATTATAATTAAATAATTATATTTCTATCATAAATATAATATATAAAATTTAAATACATCATTATATCCAGCCAATAGAATCAATTATGGAAACTGAATTACGTCGGTTTGTGTGTCAATAGTTTTTTGTACACACGATGAATAGTTTGGTATCCCATTTGAGTTTTGTGGATATTGAATTAATTCATTCTCTTTATAAATATATATATCAGTATAAATATATAATGAGGTTGTTATTTAATCATTATTTAATAATATTTTAAGGATTTTAAAAATAAAAAACAAAATGTTTTCTTAACAACATTACCTCTTATTCAGGAAACATCCGTAGGTTTGTACCAAAATCTATACTATACTCGATTTAAGGTGAATTATAGGATTATAAGATGGGTATATGGATTTATGGAACATATTTGGGTGGTTTATGGATGATCTAAAGCGTTTTTAGTCTATAAATAAGAGGATAGTAGGTGTTAATTTTTAAGGGGCATAAGACACACTTTAAATTTTTGTTAGGAAATAATTACACTCACATTTTTATGAATTCATAATGATATTAAATGAAAAATTATAAATCCATAGATGTTATAATGTCTAAATATGACCATTAAATATGAATTAGACATGGTCTGGGTCATTTTTAACCCAAATATATATTTAGTTCAACCTCGATAATCTCATCTTTTCCTTAAACGAACTATGTAATTCTTACTATTTTCACTATTCATTATGTTTAAAAATTAATTTGGAATTATTAGATAATATAAACTATTTTTGTTTAAAATATTGAATCTATTTTCCATATTAAGCTTACCTAATATGAAAACATTATTTTAAAATTAATCCAGCAGAACTGTCAAAAATGGACTTTTATGAAATAAATTTTTTAATAAAAAGATGATCTCATATTATCGATACCAAATGTAATCATAGTTAAATGAAATTTAAATTTCTATTTATAAATAATTATTTAAATCATTACTCATTTTGGTGTTTTTTTTATTATTTAAAATGGGTAACAATATGCACTATAAGACAATTTTCCAAAAAAAATGTGTTTTGAAGCATAAAAATAACCTTACACTACAATATATTACAAATATGATTAATTTTTTTTTAATTAGATTAAATATATATAAATAATACTTATTTTTGTTTTAAATTTTATTTGACAAATCATTAAAACGTATTTTTTAAAAAATAAACTCTATTTTATAAAAATTAGTATTTTCACTACACATGAAATTGATAATATTTTATGAATAATACAAATAATCAACCATAATTTAATATAAATATGTTGATGTCACAAATGTAGTTCATTTTATAAATATATTTATATTTCCAATAAAATAATTATAATATTTTATCTTAAAAATAAATGAAAATATATTATTAATTAAATATTTTTATTAAAAAAAATTAGATTACTCCATAATGTTTAAAAATACATTTATATTGGGATTCAATATTATATAACAATAATAATTTATTTTATCATATTCATACTTACAAATTTAATACATAGGTCAAAATGATATTATTTAAACAATCAGGTTTCATTTAAGATCATTTTTCTGTGTCAAGTATGATATGAAACATTATTTTCTATTTTAAAAACAAATGGTGTCAAATTATTCCCCCTTATGAATTCATCCCTTGAAATATTATATTACATTCAACGGTGAAAATATTTTAGTGTATTTATTAATTATCTGAAATTCAATTTCCTTTGTTTCTTCATCAGACATATGTTTTCACCACAACACTTCTAATAGCTTAGTTGTCTTGTTTCATAGAATTATATATCTAAAATCTAATATATTGATTGGCTAATCCTTGAATGAAATTTCTATCCACAATGGAATCACCTTTAAATTCATTACATGGGAGGGTTTTAATATGTACTATCTAAATAGGGATATGTGGAAAACATCATGTACATGAGATAGGTTAGGTGGGATTTGAAGTTTCAGTTGGTAGACCACCAATTCAATGCGATAAATTCTCCCAAAGGGGTTGATGTATCATGGAATAAGCATCCCCTTTTTACCAAACATAATGACTTTCTTCCGTGGTGATAAATGGAGGAACAAACTATCTCCAACATATTAACATATACATCATTGGGGTTTTTTTGATTACCTATTCTATTAAATCTGAACTAATTTCTTTTCACACTAAATAATTTGATCCTTCTTTATCATTCCTCAGACAACATTAGGTCTAATCAGCTTCTATGGTACAACATCATCCTGACATGTCATAAACTAGCACTTCTTCCGATACAGATCCTCATAAGGTTCTCTATAAATACTATAATGGTATATTTTTTATATAATAACTCTACAGATGATGGTTTTAATCCCAAATACTTCTAAATCAATTGAACCTAATCTTATAATATTGAGTTGTTTTTTCATAGTACTCCTAGACTAAAAATATATCTTAGGGAAATATAATGTTCTTAATGATAGTTCTGCACCCAACACTTGTGAAGGCTAATACAGAACCATGATGAAAAGCTCTAATCTCAATTAGATAAAATATATAGTGGTACTCCATTAAGTTTCATCACATTTCTTATTTATGTTATATAAAGTTGGTCAAGTGATAAATCTTCTTTAATGATAATGAAATATTTCGACTTTTTAAGGTGATAGACTACCACCCAAATGTTGTTAATTCCATTAGGTGTACTAGGGAGACTAGTGTTGATTCCCTAGAATTTTTTCCTTTATCCATAATGTGATGGGAATTTTTTTTCATTATACCATTGGGAAATATAACAATCATCCTAGAAATCCTAGAATATTATGAATTGTGGTAGAAACTCTGTAATCTCCCACTTTGTGTTTCCCATCATAAATTTTTCATAGATATTATTACATTTCAGTTCTGACCTTATGAATAAGTAAGGGAGGGATACAAATATAATATAGAAGCTTCCTCTTAATATCTCTTTTTGATGAGACACATATCGGGGTTCCGAACCATATTAATACATTCTTATAAAATTATAACTCTGAAGTATTCACTACCATTCTATATAGAACCTTATCATCTTTATGGTTATTCTGGATCATCTCTAGAATGGATTGTTAATAATATATTTTATCATGGTTGGATAAATATCATTGTACTATTCTAATATTCATCCATTGAAAAAATATGATTAGTGGATCCTACTAAATTCACATCAACGATAAATGTTTTGGACACTTTCCACTTATACCTTCTGAAAACAATATTTATTTCATAGCATGATAATGGATTTATTAGTCATACACCATACCCAACTCTAACCATCTTCATTGGTTAATATTAAAATCATAATATGTGAATATATAGTTTAGGCTCCTGTGATATGTTTATATTACAAACTTATCCCTATGGAGATATTTTCACCAAGTGTACAACAAAACATTCACTACATTCAACTATAGGTAATGTGTGTGACATTATTGATCATGAAACCTAATATTTTTAATCAAATATAGAAGAAATTAATTCATATTTTATTAATATAGTTATTTAATACCTCAAAAGTAAAACCAAATAAAAAAAATTTCTCTTAAGAACATTAATTGCATTTAAATTGTTATTATGTTGTTGACATCAGTGACTCTTTGGTAGACAATGAAATGACCATGAGAAATTTTCAGTTTGTGAAAATGTATCTATCTTCGTGGTGAAGTACAAATTATAACTTAATTTTATTATACACAGATGAAGTTGAATAAATATTATAGGATGTTTTTTCCATAGATTATGTGGATTAAATACCCATTAATTTATTATGTATATCAATTTCAACATGTCCCTATAAACTGTAATTGTGCATGTGGAATCATCTTTTCAAGAAATATCATTTCTCATTGAAGGAAAAAATATATTAATATATGGAATCAATTGTTTTTATAAGATTTTCAAAATGAATGTATTATATTAAAATTCAATAGTACTAAACATCATATTTCTATTACATTAATAAGTCCATTTAATTTTGAGAGAATGAATTCTAGTAGCCATTAATTATGAATGAAATACTATTTCAAAATTACTTAATTTATTTTATACATATATGTTCATATGAATTCTATATATAATTCTTAACATCCATCTTAAAAATTAATGTACCATATTTCTCAGTTTAATAGGTGAGTTCCATTACTATGAATTTTTAATCATGTGGTCTGTTATGTAATTATGAATAGCATGTCAAGAGTCCACTATAACTTCTCTAAACATAACTAAAATGGTCAATAGAATTAAAATAAAATTTACTTCTATGTTTAGTATACCTATCATGAATCCATAGTCAACTGTCCTCCCTTAATTTTATTCGATGAATCAAAGGTAATTATACATTTTGTGTGTATTTGAATGTAGAATTTTTATTATCTTTTGTTTTGGGTTTTTCATAATTATGTTATTATTATATCCCTAAATTATTGAATCAAAATTTTATTTGGAGTTTGAATTAGAATGTATCTATTAGAAAATAATTTCTTTTCTTTTCAAATACATAATTACACTCAAACCCCGTATTTGAAAATTAATCGCTCTTTATATTGATGAAAAATATTTATAAAAATAATATCAATGTTTGAGGATATATAAGATCAAATGATCTACCAATAAACATATCCTACTAAAGAAACTCATATGACGATATCAAATAAAGAAAAACAATGTACGAATTTTTTAGTGAAGCCATGAAACCTTAATTAAGTAGATCAACTAGTATATACTAAACCATAAGTGTATGATTAGTGTATTATATAGTGACCATACCCTCTTACACATATTATAAATGAAATTTAAAAATAATTATCCAGAAATTAAAATCTAGGGATTCTAACGTCTATTGTCATTGAAGGATTAGATACATAAAACTAAATTGATAAAACAAAAATAAAAATATCAATTATTTGATCTTAATAGTGATCCCCAAAAATTTATGAATCCCTTACATCTATAAAGGACATCGTGTGTAATTCAGGAACAAAGCGATGAGCTAAACAACCTGGTATGGTAAAAATCATAAGAATAAAACATAGTGCATGGGTTAAAAGGAATAACATGATGGCATAAAAGGAATGTGGCATGAATAAGAATAAGGATAACTAACCTCTATAACATCGGTAAATATAATAGTGGAATCATAGTAATGTCTAAAAAAATATATAACATGACATAAACATTAGTGAATACAAACTTCCATGACTATTTCACATTGTGGACTAAGTCCCATAAATTATCCAGCTTCATTCCATATCCCATCATGATGCATTATGAAAATAAACATTACCCAAATAATTGATGTTCTATATTAATACACCAATCATAAATATATCATGAATATATCTTCCATAAGAATTATCATACATAAAATATAATTGTTATCTACAGAAGGAAATGGGTATCTTGTATCAGATCATAAGGTGTACCAAATGACAATATAATAAGGGTTTCCATAAAAGAGTTGATTAGAAAAACATGAAAATTCGTGAGGGTAAATAAGAATAAAATATTATAACAAATATCAAACTAAATTGAAAAACACATAGGATAAGATTTATATAAATTTTAGAAAATATATAGGTTTGTGCGATTGAAGATAAAATATTAAATATTTTTTAAAAGGGAAACGACATAATTGTTAGTATAAAATAGAAATATCCCAATATATTTTATCAGGATGGAATGATTTAGTTTAGAAATATGATTGAATCTTAAAAACGTTTATGGTGTGAACATGAAACTGGTTGATAAATCAGAAAGTTCCCTTATATGGGGATTTCTTATTAGGATGAATCGAGAAGGGAACCCTTTTGAATCATGAATTTTCCAAAAAAAATATTATATGATCTATATACATGAGTATTTAACACATAAAAAAAATAAATAACATGTAAAAAATGAAAACATTAATTATCATAATGAGAGGTAAAGAGTAACCCAAAGGAAAAAATGGATGTTTAGGTACAACCCCTTACCTTATGTCTATTTTGGTTCTAAGCATGAACATAATGTCCTGGATTTATACATTAAATAAATTAATTAACCAATTTATAACATCTTGTTCATTTATTTGAGTTACAAAAAATTTATTCTGTTAATTAATGGTTTTTTGATAAGTAATCGTGTTCAATTTCATCATTTGTGAGTGTTCATTTCCTTGGTTTTCATGATTGGTTCACCTGTTTAAAAGCATGTAAGATCATGTAAATAAAAATTATTCTCTAGAATTGAAATTATGCATTTTTAATGAAAATAAATATGTTTTAATTACCTTATATATCTCCTTGTTCACATAAGTGAGGATGATTCATTAGATAAAACATTATTATAACCTTTTAGACAAATGGTCTATTTGTTTTATCATCACATACTAGTTTTGGTATATTTGTTACTATTATTTCTATATACACGTTCCAGAAAATTGTAAAGGTTGTAATAAATATATTATAATATCTTTTTACCTTAAAAATTGTTTCATTACCATCCGAGAAGGTGGAATTTAATTACTAAATCATGTCATCCGCAAAGGCAGCAAATCAGCAACTCAAAAATGAGATGTTCATTTTTAGAATAAAATAGTGAGAGAGGAAGGGGTTTGATAATGGATATTCCATTAAAATGATATAATTATGGTATATAAATAATACTAGATTCATCATTCCACTTGTTCAAGGAGAGGTGTGGATAAGGTAAGAAAATTAATGATCATGAAACGAAATTAAAATAAAACGATAGAGTTTACCTATGGAATTTCTCCTCCCTAAGAACCTCTATAAGATAATGAGTTTTTTATTTTTTTGAGACCAAAGTCTCTAGGTAATTGGGTAGAATATTTCAAGATGTATTGGTTGTAACATTGATGAAATCTATGGAATTAGAGGTTTGAGGATAATATGTGGTGAGAGGTGGTATATATAGTAGAGGAGTGTGGTGTTTTATCATTATTTCATTTATTAGCTTATTATTTGTGGTCATGGTTATGAATAGGTTAAAATTATCAATAAATTAAGAAAAATAAATTAGTTATGTTTGAGATTATGGTTATTTAATTAGTTATTCCTCAAGGAATATTATATTTAACTTCTAATTTTTATATACTATAAAAAACAATATTTCACTATTCGCTAAAAATCAAATAATTTAGAAAAAACCCAAAAACTCTCCCTAATAATTTTTTGATGTTTATAATTTATAAAGTTACTCCATTTTATGAAAATATTATTCTATGTATGATAAGTTTAATTTTTAATAAAATCATCATTTATTTAAAAATTCTAAATTTTATGATTATAATTGATTTTATGACAGTTTCAAAAATTAATTATGGCCTCATAAAATTTTATCATAATAATAATACACCAAAATATTAAATAATGACTATATTTTAGGAAAATAAATTTTCTCTTAAATTATTATATTAGTTATAAAATTGTAAATAATAATTTTCATTTTATAAAATTATCAACAAAAAATTAATAATTTCAAAAACAATTATTTACTCATAATATGATATAATTATATCATTTTACAATTTATAAGATGCCTAAATTTTATGTATAAATTCATAGTTGATGCTACTATTCTATTGGTAATATTAATATTCAAAATGGGAATGTTATTATTCCAAATGTCAACATACCATTATTTCGGTAAGTGTTCTATATATTTTATAAATGAATCTTATATCAGTAATTATTCATTAATAATGATTTTATAATCTTATGTGTGGTTTAATTTGATTTATAATGTACCTAATAATTATAAGGGATGTTTTAATGATATAATTCTCTGTTGTTAAATTCACCCCCTCTTATAAAATTTCACCCTCAAAATTTCATTGTTTTACATTCTATGGTGAATATGGGTGAGGGTACTTCTCCATCGTCGCTTCCTCTAGATCCTATCTTTCCTCTTCATACTTATGGATCTACCATAGTACTTTGATAAGGTGATTATTTTTGTTGTGTAGGAATTCATATCTACAGTCACACATCCGATGTGGTTGGTCCTCATAAGAGAAATCAATTTCTAGTTATACCATCTCTGAATTAAGTACATTTGAGGGATCTAGTTTGTAATTACACAAGAGGGATATGTGGATTATATTGTGTACTTGAGACATGTATGGTGGATTTTCTAATTGATAGGCCATAACACCAACATGATCTAAAATCTCAAATGGGAGAATGTACCTTGAAATTTTTTTTCCTTTATTCCAAAATTTCATGATCCTTTTTATAGAAATATACATAAAAATATAATCTATATAAATTCAAACTCTAGGTCCCATTAACTATTTCTAACATAGTTATTCATTAGACATTGGGTTACCCCAGAATGCTTGTGAATGTTTTAACATTTTCTACCATTTATTTGACCTTTTTTTGTCCTAGAAACATATATTCTCTCACTTAATCCAAACATGATGGGGTTCTATATCCCTTCCCATAAAGTAATTCATGTGGATACATTTGGATTCTTGAGTGGAAACTACTGTTATATGATAACATGGATAATGGTAGTTGTTGGCTCTATCCTCCCATTGAATCTATTGAATAGACCATAATAATTTCATTCAATTTACTAATAGTCCACTGGATATTCAATCAGTGTTAGGATGATAGACCATATTGAAGTTCATTTAAATATTTGGAGCATATTGGAGACATTTTCAGAATTTTGACGTGAATCCTAGATCTTGATCAGATTCAATTAATAGTGGTACTTCATTTAGCCTCACCACTTCTCTGATTTATGTCAATGTAATTTGATTGAGTGAGAAGTCCAATAGAATAGTGATAATGTTAGCGATCTTAGTAAGAAGGTATAAATATTATGTCATATTTTATGTGTATTTATGTGATTTATAGTATATAAAATAATTATAAGAAGTTATATTTCATTGGTATAATTCTCTGCTGACATAGATTAAGTCAATCAGCTATCTTTTATATAATTCGATTCTGACTTAGGGCATGGATGATGTGTTTAAGGAAAATAGTAAACTATTTTATCTAAGGATATTTAAGTAAATATATTTCCTTCTATAATATTACCCTTGAGATAAAATAGAAAAAATTTAGAGAATTGTGAATGGGATAGTTTTTGAGATTTCTTCAAAACACTTTGAAAATAGTTTTAGTGTACCTCTTAAGGGTGATAATGAAGAATATTCGAATTATTACACTATAATTCATGACCAATTGGATATTATATGGTCTAAGATGAGATCACTAAGAATAGAACACATAAAATTCCAACTATATTGGATCTTGAAATTGAATGTTGTTTGTATGCAATGTTCGTTCACTATATGATCTTTCCTAGGAAAGAGGAAATTAATTTCATGAGGCACCATGATCTCTTATACCTATTCGAGATGTATATTAGATACCAAGTCCATTTATCACCATATATGAGTATGAATTTAATATTTTATGTAATCCCTGTACTATGTTTAATTCTCTTCGATATCCAAAATTTATTTTATCCCTTTTAGAGTCTATGGGATTATTACCTCCAGGGGAGGAAAAGAAATTAGTATCGATTGGTATGTAGCTAACATAGAGGATTCGTAATAATATAAAATTTTATTTTATTTCCTAGAATAGATAATGATACCCTCTTATATGCTCAAATTTTATCCACATTACTTTCCAATACCTACACCTTTATTTTAGGAAGTGTAAAAATATGAATATATTAGTGACACTATAATTTATGTTAGTGATTTTGTAGATAAGCCATCAATGAATGCCTCTGGTGAGACTAGTGATAACAAATATAGTTTAGAAAAGCCTCCAATGAATATAAAAATTCCATGCTCAAGTGTACTATATGAACCTTATATAGGGTGAAGTCCCCATGATCTATTGTTCTAGGTCTAGATGCATATTGTACTGATGATGGTGGGCAGATATGGGATCATTCCACTTCATGATAATAGAACTTTGATCCCATATAATCAATGAGTACATGAAGGTTCATTAACATGTGAGATTTAAACTCAATATAGAGTTGAGGTATCTCTTATAAAACCATAATTTGATTGTGTCTTGGAAAGAATTTTTGAACCTAATCCCTATTTAGACTATAGAAGATCCAATAAAATTAATTGAAACTGCTCCTCTTGAAAATGTAGAAGAATATATAGATGAAGTCAATGTCCAGTGTATGGGACCATTATCTCTTAGGATTGGTGATGATGGAAATTGTAAACATCCATCATATATTCCACCTTCATCTATACCTATTTCTACTTCTTCATTACCTTTTACATTCTATGTAAAAAAATTATTTTGATTTGTTTGAATCAGATCTAATTGGGGTGTTGTAATAATTCATTATTACGATTTTGAATTCAATAGAACCAATTATAAAAGACGGTATTTTTAGGATATTTATAATATTAATTACATTTCATCATCATATAGTCTATCTCAAAATGGATCCAATAAATAATTATATTAAATATTTGATAGAAAAAGTGGGTTTTCTATAATGATATCGTTCATATATGAAAATAATTCTTGAACATATAATTCTAAATTATGTGTTTGAAGATTTTAAATATATAGATCAACCTATTTATCATATTTTTCCATATATTTTTGTAAAATATATAATTAAGAATCTATTAATAGATATGTAAAAAAGTGGGTTTTGATTTGTTTTAAAAACAATTGAATTGGGGTTTGATGATTTTGATACCAATGATATGAAAACTCATTTCCGAGTCATAAAATTCATCTAATGGAATTGAAGATATAGATAGGCTAAAAACACAATTAAAACTTATCATTGGAGAGTCTTCACCATGTTAGACCTTATATCTATGAATTACTGGTTAACTAGAACCTTACCTCCACATTTCCAACACAAAAATCCAAAATCCTCCGACACTACCCATTAACAAAACCCTTAATAATAAAACCTCTTCCATTTACCTTTTTGATTTTATATTATAAGTGAAGAGAAAATCATTCAACAGGTTTTGAGAAGTGTCGTAATCTTGGATTTTAATACAATTGTTTCACCACAGCCTACCCAACCTACCCCACCAACCATAGTCTCTTCCCAAAATGAAAATTACCATATCCTTACCCAAAATGAAAATTACCTACCCATTAACCTAATGAATTTCTTGTTTTATTTAGTCCTGTATTTTTCTAGTTAAATTGTTAAAATTGGTAAGTTCTTTATGTTACCATGACTACTTACAACATATGTAAGGAACATACCAACTGAAGAAGATAAGATGAACATGAACATTAAGTGACAATACTGATGTGACTTAACAATGATATCCAAGGGACCCCATATACAATCAAAAAATTGTGCATCAAATGAGATAATTTATATATATCATAAGGGGATCATGTATTGATGTTAATTTGAATAAAAGTTTATATAACCAACCATTTATTGGTTATCATGTGGCCCCATGAATGATTCAACCTATCATATAAAAAATCATGCCACCATGAAACATGTGAATAGAATTTCTTTAAGTAGTTAACTTGACATGAGAATATAGTGGAATGACCGGAAGAATAAGTCAAATGACCATGTGAAGAAAATAACCTTGAATGAGAATTAATGAATCCACATTGTGACTTAAATATGGGAACATGTGATGCAGAGAAGCTACCAGGATAAGTAATGAAGTTTCCACATGAAGTAATAAAGCTACTAAAACAAGAGATGAACCTATAGTATGAATAAATCAAGTGACCATAAAAAGTAGTGAAGTAAAAACTTTCTGAAAATAAGTAACTACACTGGTAAATTAAGTCACCATGAAAGTATCTATGCTGTAAAACTATTTAATGTATCTAAGAGCCACATCTATTGTGCATTACATGATTTCCAAGGGACATTGTGTAACATAAGTAGTGTGGTATTTTAAAGTAACCAATGGATATATTTTTAGAGAATAAAGTGAAAACATATGTTACCTATGACTAATATGAATGTCCTCTAATGAATACATGGATTATAGTTCCCATTAAGTATAAGGAAAAATTGTAGAAATAATAAAAGAGGCATATAGCTAAACACATAATGAATAGTAGAAAAAACACATTTTCTTATGACATATATTTATACATAGTGGAATTTTTAAACATTCTATGAAATTGTTTTTCTACACTTCTTAGTGAAAACTTGGTTGATTTTGATCAAAGTATATATTTAAATATTATTAAGCAACTGAATAAAATGATATAATGTTTCATATAAATTTTTTAATTTTTATTCCATTCACTTTCATTTTATGTTATATTTGGGAAAATGTTGTTTATACACTCTAATTTCATTAATGAAATATCTTATATTATTATGGAGTGTTCTATAGGATCTATCTCATTAATTTTTATCAGTACCCTCCCAATATAACTATAGAAGAGGCAGTATAGAATGTACTATCTTGGTGTAGTCGGTACTCTTTTATTATTCGATATAGAATTATAAAAGAAGATATGTATGCCATATACATCCTATATGCTATTGTTTTATTTATAACCCAGTCTATATTATGGATTACATGATTCATTAATAAAATAATTATTAGTGTGTGATTAAAATATAGAGAGTACTAGGTCATGGAATTAAAATAAACCTCTTATTTCAACTCTTCTTTGGGTTTTTTCTATTTTAAAAACTCTAATTTTAGAAAAAATAAATATTATATTTCAAAATATTTTTTAAAAATATCATTTTTATTTACATATACTTTTTTTATATATTGTTTTGGAAAAAATTAAAACCATTTCAAAAGGTAAAATAGATTTCATCTTGTATAAACCGAGTTTTGATAAAAAATTTGATAATTTCTTGAAAGATCAAATTATATACTTGTAAAATATTATTTAATTGGTCATTTTAAAGAAACTGTGGTATCTATATTTAACTATATTTAATATAAATTGTAATTTCATACACAGCTCACCCAATCTATATTTGTCCACTTTGACAAAATCATATTGTTAATTATCATTCATTATATATTTTGAGGAACTTTCTCAAAGATGAGTTACTTAGACCGGTTTCAATAAAACATAAATTGATATATATTTTATCGTTCAATATAGAAATGATGTAAATAAATCAATATTAGTATTAAGATAAATTCTAATTTTTTAGGATGAAAATTATAGATTGAAAAACTATTAGTTTACGGAATCAAAATTATGACTTATTTAGAAATAACTCACCTCAAAATTCCATTTATTTGATTGAATAATATGGTCCTTATTTTCATTAATTTTTCATTTATCTCTATTTGATTACAATATAAACAATATATGTGTGAGTGCATGTGTATTTTTATGATTATTATTATAATTTTTATTATCTAATATGACCAATTTAAATTCAACAAATATTTTTCTGGGCTTTTTATGATGTGGATACAAAACTAGTACAATGGTATGATAACTTCCAATATAAATTATTTTCTAAATAAACTAAATTTCTAATTGGTCATGTTTTTTAAATTTGTTTGGAATTTCATTATTTTCTTACTTGAGTAGCTAAATGGTAAATTGATATAGTAGATACCCAAAAAACATCAAATTTAATAGTTGATCACTAGAAGGGGTGGTTACCCTAGATTGAGAACTTTTAATGTATTTGGAGTATTTCTAGTTATTACACAATTGATAATTTAAATAATTAATAATTTAAAAGTTTTATTTCAAGTAATATTTAAATATAAAATATTGTGATTAATTACTATGAAAATGGATTTTTGAAAATTCATTTGAACAAATCATTTATCCAAATTTCCATCATCAAACTGAGAATATAAATTTGGTGTGTTTGGAAAGATATTTAATTTTAATTAATTTTATTAAATTATATTAACTATTTATTTATTTTATAAATTTGTATGAAAAATTTTTAGTAAAATATTAAATAAATCATAGTTTCTATTTGAATTAAATTAATGTCTAGAATATTATGATGTATTATTATATTTAAAAATAATCCTCGATTATTTTGGGTTTGCGGAAAACCTGAAAGTTTTTCAATGAGAATATGGATTAAGTTATAGTGAGCCTCTACATTTCACATTTTGGAAAATGATATGACTTACAATAATAATAACATTTTATAGTGAGAAAAAGAGGCCCAATCAAGGTGGGTTTAAAAAAATATCACATTCAATCTCATTACAAATGTTGTTTATTGTAATTTATGAGAATCTATTAGTTTACATATTTATTTGTATTCATTAATTTGATTTAATTTCTTTATTTTCTACATTTGTATTATTTATGTGAATAAATTAATTTCCATTTTTTACCTATGATTAAAAGATATCAACATGTATAGATATTTCTCATCAACATACCCCATTCATATTTGAATTTATTTCACCGTTCAATTTGTATTATCATTCCTATAACATGGATATCCTCTGATTAAAATCCATCATGATATTAAGATGGATAAACATTATGACCATCATATAAGATATTGATTGTTTAAGGGAACTAGAAGGTCGAGTAGTGGTTCTTTGGAGAACATGAGGGAGGTGTAATAGGATTGGGTGAACATTAATAAAGAATTAGGGAATTTATTTGGAGGTATTATTATTATGATTCATCCAAAATCACATTGAGATAAAACACACAACATCAGTCAATAAAAATCTCAATTTTATTATATGGAATATATTTTTATCCTTTACTATTTTAGATATAATTTTTTTGAAATTTTTTCAGTGGACTCAGAGGGTTTATAATATGGTAGGAGCTAGGTGATGAATATTGTTAAAAAAGGACTTAAACATGATGTGTAGTTTTCTATCAGGAATATAAATGGGTGTTGATTTTTTGGTTTGGGAAATACTGTGTATTGGGTTACAATGTGTAATATAAATTCAAGTTGTTCAATAGAATATTGGAGGTGCAACAGCAACACTACATCTTTAGTTATATTCATTATAGGGTGATGTATTCTCAAGGGATGAATATCATAGAAAATAAGGGTTATTATTATGGTTTGACTGCATACAGTGTTTGAATAATCAATCTATAATTCATGTTTTGTGATTTTACGTAAATTATATAGAATCTATAAATTTAGGTGAAATTTTAATATTATCTATATTTTTCAAAATACTCTGTGTGAGAGGGGTTTTCCACATTAATTTTATCTAAATTTTCATCCTAATATTTTTTGAGAATATTTTTTTGTTAAATATTCTAAAAATATTTATTTGTTACTATAGATTTTTTATTTTGGTACAGATTAATTTCCTCTCTATCAATTGGTATCATAGAAAGTTATTTCTATTTCATGAAGAAATGATATGGGTGAGTCACACCAATATATTTTGTAAATCATCATTATATTTAAGATGAAACTAATCTTACTCTATATAATCAAATAGTAGAAAATATATTGGTTTATGTGAAGATAATGATGGATATGATGAAAAATTAGATAATATACAGAACATGAGAGATGATGACTAAATAGATATGAGAGGGTCGGAGAAAAGCACAATAAAAATATAATTGGATGACAATAATTTGTGGGAGGTGATGAATATAAAAAATATAGACAAAAACAATTTGAATATTTAAAGAATGTATAAAAAAAATATCTCCAAAAAAATTAATATCCAAAAAAATTAATATCCAAAAAAATGACTACACAATTTGTGAACTCTAGAGGATAGGGGTTTTTGTAACTGTTGGGATTATTTCACCAAAATTATCATGAATATTTCTTCAATCCAAGATAATATCGAAGCTAATGTTAATGTGGTACAAATTTAAATAGACTAAGGATAAAAATATTTTCTCCATTTATTTCCATTTGAATATTTATATGATAATCTCATCACCACATTGGTATTCATTATATACGATAAGATGTTGGATTTTGTGTTTTCATCATTGTTGAAGAATGATACATTGTTAAAGAATAATGATATTGATTGTAAATTTAATGGTGGTATGATAGCTGTGAAACATTTTCACAGTAATCAAATTACTCAATTTAAGACAATAAGGAATGTTATGAGCTTCTTTTTTGGTAAAGATAACAATGTGTAGAGAAATTATTATACTTTGAAAAATCATAAGAATGAGAAAAATAAACAGTACACCAATTCTTAGGATGAAAACATAAATTATATAATCAATGATGTCATTTTACATTCAATTGATCTAATTATCAGGGGTAAAATCTTTACAATGAATGGGTGATTAATCCAGTAGAGTCTTACCACATTTCACATATCAGGGAAAAATTATCTTCATATTAAGAAAGTTTCTTTGGTAGATTGAATATGATAAATTAATATTATGATGCTTTCTATGGTGTTTATGATATTTGTATCACTAATAATTTACATTTTTCGATGATATTGAGTGATATGAATCATGCACATGGTATATATCATAATTTGGTTTTTTACTGTACTCCAGATAATGATGGATTTTGGAGATCATTTGAAAGTGACACATGGGAATTTTCAAGGGGATAAATGGATTATTAATTGTTTAGGATGGTTTAAAAACATTATATTTTTTATGTAAATGTCTTCGGTGATGTGGAGAATTAAATTTTGAAGAGTACATTTTCATATTTATAGCACATGATATGGTTGATGAGACATGAGCTCTATAGACCTCTAAAATATTTAGAGGGAATAGAATGCATGCATATGGAGATAAAAATTTAATGGACTCCAATATTAACATTTGGATTGAAATAATGAACCATGTAATATATATCTTATTGATTAAACATGGACCACATGGAACTCTATATATATAAATAACACATGAAAGCCCCAATTTATACCTCCCGTCATGGCCTAATTCTTCATGTAATGTTAAATACATAAATTTGAGAAATATAGTGGAATACTATACAATTATTATAAAACAAATAAGTTGAATAATTAATTCATTAGATATATATTCATGGTGATCTCATCAGCATCATTGGCTAGATGAGTTAAGTTCTCATCTATTCATGGCATGCATAATTCACTCCATATGTTGGAACTACAATCATCTCCAAACTCAATGAGTAATATTAAATGAAATAAATGAATCAAATCCTCACTAAATTATATATTCTTAGTTACACCATTGATAGGGAGGCCCAACATAATGGACACATCCTCAATATTATTAGTAATCTCTCCCACATGAAAATAAAATATATTTGTCTTGGACTCTATATCTTACTAGGGTACCAATGGGAATATGACTGATGATTATTAAGTAACAAATAACTAAACTATAGAACATAGAATATTAAAATTGATGGAATATAGCATGAGGTGGTGTAATGTGTTGAAAATGGAATGACCTTCATATGCTGAGAGTTGGAATCTAACATCCCTCTATGAATAGACATGAAGAATGAATATTTTGGAAATTGATAAATCAAAGGCCTGTCATCTCTAAATTTTAAACCATTTTCAATTTTTTTTAATTCATTAAAATTCATAAAATATTTTAAAAAGAACAAAAAACATTAAAATGGTGTGCTCAATTACCATTTATAATTTATCCTTACAACAACAAATTGCGTAAAAAAATAGATATGACTGATCTTATTGGATTAGTCTAACTATTAATTAGATTAATGGACTCTAATCATGTAATATTTATTTAAAAATAATTCAATATATATATATATATATATATATAAATGGATGTAATTTATATTATCGATAATTATGAATAAATTTATATAAATTGATGAAATTTTATTATTGATATGTCAACCATAATGAAAATAAAATATAGTACAAGAGACTATATAATACCTTCCGTTGACCATGTTAGATAGGAAATGGATATTCTATTTTAAAAAACATTGATTCAATGAATCGGTGATATTACATTGTCTAACACAAATTAAAAACTTATATAAATGAATCACGAGGTCGCTTCATGTGATATCATATAATGTTTTAAAGAAACATTTTTTAAAGTATAATCCTATTATTAATGATTTTTTTATATGTGTATAATTTAAAAATATTTTGAATATAAAAAAATCCAATCTATTTTAAACCAAAAATGAAAAAAAAAATATAGAAATGAATGAATCCATAAAATTTCATGAATATGAATTTTGTCATAATAATGATATAACATATAAACTAAATGAATGACAATATCATTTTTAACCACATCCCACAAAAATGGGATAGAGGTTTATGAATATGACCAAATATGAGAGAAATGATGAATTATGGCCCCATATACCATTATTAAGGCCAATCCACCTCATTCATTAGATGATCTTACATTCATCATCCTTTGAGTGAATCCTATTATTATTATGAACATATACAGATTATCATCATGAAAGGTAAACTATCAAAATCACTAATAGGAATAAATAGTTCATAAAAATAAAAAAATATTGTGATCATGTAACACATCGGATCAAAACATTGTTCCCATGACATGTCCAACAATGATAGTATTTCAATGACATGTGGACACGAATATTTTAACATCACCAAAGAACATAAATTAGAGTAGATGACTTTATGTTAGTCTATTGGAACATAACTACTATTTCATGATGTTATTTCCTTGAGTATAAAAATAATTTAAATTTATAAAACATCTAGATAGTAGTGATATAGGTATCAGAATCTTATGGAAGAAAATTTATTGTTAAATCTGTGAATTTCTATAATATTATTCTTATTAGTTGTCTAATTTTTTATAGATATTATCACACCCTCTAAATGGTTTGTTAAATTAAAATTTATACATTTATTAAAAGTTTAACTGACTTGGTAGTGAGTAGAATCAATGGTTAGATTCCATGAAGAGATAGATTTAAGATGTCATATTACATCAATTTTTTTTTAAAAAAAATTTTTATTAGATAAAACAATCAATTCTAAACATTCAAAATATTTCAATGAACATAATAAAAATATAGTTTATTAAGATTATTTTTCATTAATGGTCATATTTATTTTAGGCATATACAACTGAATAATTTATCTTAATTTTTTTTTCAAAATAAGATTTTTTATACTTATTTTCGTAGGGATTAAAATTACAAATTTTATCATCTAATTTTCTATATTAAGTAGATAAATCATGATGATTTTTCAACTTATTATTGAGGTTATGGTAAGTGATGAAATTAAAAAGAAATAAGGTTTTAAAAAAAGATAGTTCACCAAAAAAAATAATATAATGATTTAATAGAAAAATATCAACACACAATTCATTATACTAGATTAGATATTATGGTCGCTATTTTATATAGTTTTTTAATTTTATTTCATCATTTATTATATAAACATTATTTGTAGGTACTTTTGTGTAAATTTGATGATTATGTAATTTCTAAATGGAGTAATTCAAAGATAATTTAACCAATCAGATATCGTCAAAAAAATATTTCTCTTGCTTTAGATGAACATGTGATGCGGTGGTGACCCTAGGTTCATCATTTGGAATGTCTAAAGAGAATTTTGAATTGTGAGACACCAATAATTTAAATAACTAATTATTTAAAATTTTCCAAAAATATGAATTTTTTACTCAAAATAAAATGATTTATTAATGGGAGTGATAATTTTTGGAAATTATTATAACAATTTTTTTAATCCTATATTAAATCGTATACCATGGTGTGAAGTTTTTTTTGAGTTTAGTAGGACCATGGATTTTTTGTCATTTTATTCAGTTAATTTAAATATATACTTAATTAGTAAATTTATATTCCACATGTTTATTCACGTGTCCTAAAAAACATAGTTCTTATTTGAATTACATCTTCCCCTAACTGCTCAAGATGTGGTGTTTTACTTAACAGAAATGTTATTTTAATTTGGGCTCTAGGTGAAACCAAATCTTGTTCAATGTGAATGTCGATACAATTAGTTTGAGAGTCAATATTTACAATTTTGGTATAAAATTGAAGTTACATAGATCATAATATGATAGTGAGTGAAAATAATGCTCACTTAAGGGCAATTTCACAAAATATCTCATTCAATTTAATTTCCAATTTTTTTATTTTGTTTTTTAGAATTTATATTATTAAATTTGATAACATATTTATATTAATAAAATAATTGAATTAATTTAAATATTTTTTTGGAATATCAAATAATTTCAATAAACTAATTTTGGACCATATATATCTTTGATGAATTTTTTTTCCTATATAGATATTTCCCATCAACATCACACATCACAATATGAATTTAGTACAACAATAAATTTTTTCTCAATTTCTAGTATCCTGCTTTTCCGTTTATGTTCATTCATTAATAAAATAATCCAGATCATCATTGTCCACATTAATGGTGATGTTGAGTAGTGAGCGACAATAGATATTTATTTTGCGATGCTTGGGAGAATCTGAGGGTGGTGTGACTATGATTTGGTGAAATTAAATCTAGATCTAGGAAATCTAGGTTTTTTTTGTTGTTTAGGTTTCAGTCTAATTGAGTTGCGATAAAAATGATAGAAATGAGAGTTTAAATTTTTAAAAATTTTAAAATGGAATCAGGTGTTATCCCTTATTATATTAGATATATAATATTCATATATTTTTTAAGCTATAATAAGGTAATATAATAAGAGGTAGGATTTTTAATGCATACTGTGATGGAAAACGTTGTAGAATCATGTTGTGAAATGTCAAATGAGGATGATATTTGGGGAATTACTTTCAGGTTCATCTAGTAGTGTATAGCATGTTATAATGACCAGGGAGAAATTGGGTTATGTAATTATTTATTGCATTTTATGTAACGATTCTGTATGTTTTGTTTTGATCTCTAAAAGGATACATAATTTCATCAGATTAGTGTCTATAAAATGGTGTTGGGGTATTATAGTGTGTTTTTTCATATATTTTCTAAACACTCAAATTAATTTAGATTTATTAATTTTACATGAGTTTGGTAGTTACTTTAATTACAGTGTCCTTTTTTTTATTTACCCATGTTTTCTTAATCCTTCACATAATAGGGTTTCCCCCCAATAATAATCTATGTCTCGATTTATTTTATACATTTTTTTAAATTCTATTTTCATTTTATATTCTCACAATATTTATCTTACTATATATTTTTTATCCTGGGGAAATCATTTTCCTCTCCAAAAACTATTTTAAAATGATATTATCATGGTTTCTTATTGATATGATATATCTAATTCATGATAATAGATTTTGTCAAATATAAATAGAAATTAATGGTCAAATGATATTAATCTATGAAATTAATGTGAAAAAGATATCACAGTTAATGAGAATATAAAGGTGTAACTGAAGGAAAAAATGAAGATATTTTGATGAACAATGGTGATAGTGACGTGAAGGATATTATAGGACTATGAAAATCCAAAATCCTAAGGTATTTGGATTATAGTACTCTATAAGAGGTAAAAATCACATACATATATAAGAGATCTAAATAAATATTAAAAAAATGTATAAATTAAAATCCCTTATGTTTATATCAAAAAATTTATTATATCCTATGTGAATGTCTTTTAAGATAGATTATGGTATCCACCTTTGTGGGTTCATGAATCATCTTCTAAAACAATATTTTTTGTTTTTTAATATCACAGATAAATGTATATTTCTATCTATATAAATGAATGATGAATAAAAAGTATTTATCATCATGGTTTATTTACCATATTCATATGAAAGTATCATTACAAAATTTCTCTATATAAAATACACTCTTATGTTCGATTATGTAATTTCATTATTTTTCATTATTGAGACTTAGTGAAACACAATTTATAGTGATACATTATGTAATATAGGTATCCTTGCTGTAAAAAATGGTCACAATAGTCATAGGTGTTGATCAAAGATAAGTGAAAAATTAAATAGATTCTTTTTTGATAAGGATTCTCATGTGTATAGAAACTTTTATTCATTGAAAAGTATTAAAAAATATATATATGAAAATGGATTTGAGGATACATGTTTAAATCATAAATGGATTACATGGGTTTACATTCAGCTGGAATTCATTTTCACATGTGTGATAATAAAATGAATTGGTTCGTGATTTAATAACATCATACCATATTCCACTAAAAAGTGGAATATTGCCTTTATACAAATAAGGCATCTTTTGTTAATTGATTATCGGTAATAAATATTCTTTTTATGTCATCTGTGCTTGGGAAATTTTTATCACTACCAATTTAGGTTTTATGATAATCTTGACAGGAATGAGACTTATACCTTGTATATTCCAAAATTTCATATATTATTATACAATTTATTATTATAGTAACATTAGATTTTCTGGTAATGGATGATGACCAATCATCTATGCACAAGGTGGGATGTTTGACAATCATTACATGACCATTATAGAAGATTGTGCTAAAGAGGTGATTACTATTACGAAGAAGAATCTGTCATATTTTTGGGGGATCTACTCAAGATATATTATATAAATACCATCCACATGGATGATGAATTTCTAGAAGTATAAGGATGTATGTTCTGATGTTTTATGTCTTACAAAATTCCATTTTCCTCAAAGAGTTCAATGAATTATAAAGGGATAAAAATCAATGATCATTTTGATATGATGAGGGTTAAAAGCTACATGATGGATGTTTATTAGACTGAAAAATTATTATTTACATGTACTTTTAGTTATATGAATATATTTGTTATGGCAGTTTTAGGTGTGGTTGGTTCAAGAAATATTTAGTAAGGTAGCCTATAAATAGGTATGACAAAGACATATGAACATGGTTTTCTTATACATCATGATAATTTAGGTATCTATTAGTGATGTAAATTTTATTTCTCATATTTTATGTTGAGTATAGTTGTTGGTGGGATACCAACCAATTCTCAATCGTATTAATTTTTTAGATGAGATCTCCTTATTTGAAAGGATGAAGGGATGATATTGTGAATGTTTATTAAAAAGTAGATGGAGGTTATATGAGATAAAATGAGATTTTTTTATTTTTATACACTCTTACATTACATAATTTTATTTGTTTTTTTGATTTTTTTTTGTATTTTCATAAGTTATTATGAAGGATTATGAAAATAAAGTAGCATGGGATCCACATTCTATGAGGAAACAAATGTATGTTATCATGGTGTGCAACGTTTCATCAAGAATATATGTTGGCGATTATTTTTTGTTGTTAAAATTAGCTTGAAGCTATCTATAATGAATATCATAAAATCAGCTCGTTATATTACTTTTTTTAGGTTCCTAAATAACTCAATCTATTCAGTTTTGATCTATGAAGTGTGACCTCATTTCATCAGAATAATATTAATGAAACTGTTACAACATATCATGTTTTATTTTTTAATAGGTTATCTATGATATCATTATATTATTTATTAAGGATTTCATCAACCCTTTTTTTATAGTGACCCACACTTTTCATACATTGAAATTACATAAATTTTGGGGAATACATAAAATATTCTTCAAACGGACACCCAAATAATGTATTAGATTAGTGCCTTTTGAAACATTTAAATATAAACACTAGTACATGGGAGAGCTAAATTTTCTCCCACTAGGATCCCCATGAAAAAACCCCTATTATTGATAACATATAATAAATATTTCGTCATTACTTGGGGAAGAAAACATAAAAAGGGGTGACCTTGGATTCTCAGTTAGGGTAAATAACAGAAATGTGTGTGCATATCATGATCATAAGGGTATAAGAACACGATCAAGATCATTAGAATATCATACCCTAAAAATCAATGATCATAAACAAGAATCATGGAAAAATTATTTTCATTTTATAAGACAAGAATGATATGTAAATCAATATAATAGTCCTTGAAAACATAAAATAGGAATAAGACATGGAATGGTGGAATACACATCAATGTATAACATATTAAAAATGTATAATAATAAACAGGTTCAAAGAATAAGTTAAGGACATGAAATATTTCCCTATTATAGTCTTGTGGACATACAATGTGGTCCACACATAATGTTGTGAACATGAAATAAAAAGGAGGCATAAAATTATGAACATTCAGTTAGGTTCACTAATAACATCATGAACATATAATTAATTTCTCTCATAACATTGTGAATATCTAATCAGGTTCATGCATAAACTTATGGACATGAAACCAGATCCATGCATAACATTGTGAACATGTAATTTCGTTTATGCATAACATTTCTACTAATGAGTCATCCATAAGTACCAAAAAAATTGGAGGGAGATATAGGACCCAAACATATCATAATAAAATAATTCATACATATTCCCCTAGATAATAAAATATCCATATTTTCATGACCCATAATGAAATAATGGATTTTATAAAAATATAATCATATCCCTTTAAATGAAATGGGTATCATTAACATTTCATCACATAGTAACCTTTGGATAATAATTAGGTTTTATAATAATTTCATCAAATAATAACCCCTGAAAAGAAGCCATTTCAAAATCATATAACATATCAAATTGAAATGAGTGTCATAACCATCCTTCCATAAAAAATATAATCCATTCAAGAATGGATATGAATAGACCAATTTGATTATTTCCTAGAAGGGAATGACTAACATAAACATATGTCATCCAAGATAGAAAATAACTTCAAAATATATTTTGAAAAAATTTCCTAAGGGTAATATAACTTTTTATTTGAAAGGCTTTATAAAACATAAAACCTTTTGGAAAATATTTTCTTCAAAATATATATGAATGGTTATAATGAAATATGTTGTACCTCTCGTACCCCTCGTGCTTTAATTTTCATGATCACAATCACTCTCTTATTTATCTAATCTTGTTTTAAGTGTTTTTGGATGATAGGCATGATTTCAGGTTGCCAAGGAATTGGGCCAAGAAAGCCATAAGGCAAAAGTGGACTGATTTCCGTCCACCGGCCAACCGGTGGATGACCACCGGCCAGCCGGTGGAATCTTGACAGAAGGCATCCCCTCTGTCCAGACCACCGGCCAACCGGTGGAACCCGGACAGAAGGGACACCTACTGTCTCACCACCGGCCAACTGGTGGCCTCCTCACCGGCCAGCCGGTGGTGCCTGGGAAGAAGGCCTCTCCATTTTCCAAAGCACCGGCCAACCGGTGGCCAAGCACCGATCATCCGGTGGAGCCAGTCAAACTAGCCGTTGGGCTTTGACCAGCCTGCTCCCAACGGCTCCGAAGATTTTTTCAACGGCTCCGAAGACCCCGAACGGACATATGAGGGTTTCCCCTCTATAAATAAAGGAATAGGAATCCCTGGAACAAGTGCGGACATATAACCAAGCCAACGGAAGCCAACAAACACATTTTTCATCATTTGGCAAACCTCCGGCGGATTCCTTCAAGGAACCTCAATTGCTCCAACCCATTTCCACATCCAAGGAGCATCACCATAGAATCTTGGGAGCTCTCTTCATCAACTCCAATCAATCCATTAGCGCCCAAGACTTCTCCACATTTCGGTTTTTCTTGTTTTATTATTTTGAGCATCAATTTGGGTTTGTGCCTACAAACCCCTCTTTCTCTCATGTTCCCTTTGTTTGGGTTTTCACACCACCTTCAAGGTGTGAAGAGGTTAGTCAAGCCTTACCTTTAAAAGACTTGAGTCATAGGTGAGCTAGCCTTCACCTGTAAGAAGGCTAGTGGGTTCTTGCTTAACCATTAAAAGCAAGCTGTAATAGGTTCTAGACTACCTTAAAGTCTAGTGGGTCTCTTGCTAAAACCATTAAAAAGAAAGCGGTAGTAAATCTCTCAACGGTTGAGTTGGGAGCGGAGACGTAGGCTTTGGTTTAAGCCGAACTCCGTTATCAAGTTTTTTGTCTTGCCTCGTTTATTTCCGCTACACTTTTAACTTTGTTTTTAAATTGTTAATTATTTTTTAAAAGGCAATTCACCCCCCCTCTTGCCCTCACTCTCCGTCCCAACAATTGGTATTAGAGGAAAAATTTGAGTAATACCCTAACCGGTATCAAATTAAAGATCCTTTGTGATGGCTTCAACTTCTTTCGCCCCCGTAGGCTATTCTTTGGGTCGTGCTCCATTCTTTGATGGAACCGACTATACTTATTGGAAAACCCGCAAGACCACTTTTCTTAGAAGTATAGGTTATCCTATTTATAAAATTTTCATGCATGGTTATTCTCTTTCTTCTCCCGATGAATCCAAATGGACTCAAGCCGATATTAAAAATTTCGAGCTTGATGGAAAAGCCATGAACGCTCTTCATTGCGGCCTTGATCGTAATGAATTCAATCGAGTTTCCACATTCACTTCATCTCATGAAATCTGGAAACTATTGGAGGTTACCCATGAGGGGACCAACAATGTTAAGGATACTCGATTGGATATGTACCGTCATGATTTTGAAAGTTTCACCATGCACCCACACGAATCAATTACTGAAATGTTTACTCGTTTTACTGTCGTTTGCAATGGAATAAAATCTCTTGGAGATGATGTTTCTGCAGAAATGATGGTCAAGAAGATACTTTGGATCCTACCAAGCTCATGGGCACCGAAAGTCATAGTAATTCAAGAAGCAAAAGATGTCAAGAAAATTCCGGTCGAAGAGCTCATCGGATCCCTCATGACCTACGAGATCACCATGAGGAGGCAAGCTGAAAAGGAAGGCAAACCTATCAATGTTCCAAAGAACATCGCCTTCAAAGTTAAAAAATAAGAAAGCTCCTCCTCTTCATCATCTTCCTCTTCATGCGGCGATTCAGAAATGGAGAATCTTGCCCGCAAAATGCACAAATTCATGAAGAATCACAAGAAGAAAAAATCCCGCAAGGCTCATCCTAACGAAAAATCCGAGCCCGAGGTAACATGCTATGGGTGTGGCAAGAAAGGCCATTACAAGCCCGATTGCCCACTCCACAAGACAAGGGCAAAGCAAAAGGAAAAGAAAAAGGCATTCAAGGCCTCTTGGAGTGATAGCTCCTCATCCTCCTCCTCCTCAAAAGACAACGGTAAAAAATGTCTAATGGCATTTCATGAGGTAACCTATTCTGACTCCTCTTCCTCTTGTTCTTCAAATTCATTCAATCATTTATCTTACGAGGATCTCCAACATGCGAGAGATAAATTGGAGGAAGGTTTTCACGAACTTTCTTCCAAATTTATTTCATTAAAAAAGAAATTCAAAATTCTTTCTTCCGAAAAGGATCAACTTCTCAAAGAGAAGGATGACTTGTCCCTCAAGGTCCAAAACCTTCCCGATGTTGATTCTATAGAATTAACAATCAAGGATTTAAGGAAATCCCTAGCTAAGTTCACCGAAGGTGAACATAACCTTTCGAATATCCTTGGTTCCCAATGCGTATCTAGAACCACCCAATGGCTTGGCTATTCCAAGCAAGCTTCCTCTTCCCATGATCCTACTATTTTTGTAAGGGGGAGCTCCCAATATAAATTTTGCAACTATTGTAAAAAACCCGGGCACTTAATTTATGAGTGCGATTGCAAAAATGCCCGGTATGGAAGGCCCAAAACCATTTCCTTTAATGATGAATTTCATAGGAGAAGACCCGCCACTAGACAAGTTTGGATTGAAAAATCCATTTTAGCGAGTCTCACCGGACCAAAATTTGTCTCGGTTCTAAAATCCACTCCCCGGTGATTTGTTGTTTTTATTTAGGTGGAGTTAGGATCGTTTAAGTCTTTTTTGCTTTATATTCAAAACTTTCAATTCAAAACCTTCAATTCAAAACCATCAATTCAAAACTTTCAATTCAAAACTTTCAATTCAAATCTCAAAAATTTCAATTGGTTTAAAAACTCTATCTTGTTTTTCAACATTTCCCTCAATCAAGTTTTATGCCCCGTGCTATTTTGATAATCACAAAGGGGGAGAAATTCTTGGTTGATTGGGGGAAAAATCTTTCTCTCATGCTTTGCTTTATCCTTTAAAGAATGCCTTTCATTTCAGTCTTTTACATTGCTTGTTTTGGTGATTGTGATCATCAAAATAGGGGGAGATTGTTGTACCTCTCGTACCCCTTGTGGTTTAATTTTCATGATCACAATCACTCTCTTATTTATCTAATCTTGTTTTAAGTGTTTTTGGATGATAGGCATGATTTCAGGTTGCCAAGGAATTGGGCCAAGAAAGCCAGAAGGCAAAAGTGGACTGATTTCAGTCCACCGGCCAACCGGTGGATGACCACCGGCCAGCCGGTGGAATCTTGACAGAAGGCATCCCCTCTGTCCAGACCATCGGCCAACCGGTGTCCCATCAACGGCCAGCCGGTGGAACCCAGATAGAAGGGACACCTACTATCTCACCACCGTCCAACCGATGGCCTCCTCACCGGCCATCTGGTGGTGCCTGGGTAGAAGGCCTCTCCATTTTCTAAAGCACCGGCCAACCGGTGGCCAAGCACCAGTCAGCCGGTGGAGCCAGTCAAACTAGCCGTTGGGCTTTGACCAGCCTGCTCCCAACGGCTCCGAAGACTATTTCAACGGCTCCAAAGACCCCGAACGGCCATATGAGGGTTTCCCCTCTATAAATAAAGGACTAGGAAGCCCCGGAACAATTGCGGACATATAACCAAGCCAACGGAAGCCAACGGAAACATTTTTCATCATTTGGCAAACCTCTGGCGGATTCCTTCAAGGTACATCAATTGCTCCAACCCATTTCCACATCCAAGGAGCATCACCATAGAAGCATGGGAGCGCTTTTCATCAACTCCAATCAATCCATTGGCGCCCAAGACTTCTCCACATTACGGTTTTTCTTGTTTTATTATTTTGAGCATCAATTTGGGTTTGTGCCTACAAACCCCTCTTTCTCTCATCTTCCCTTTGTTTGGGTTTTCACACCACCTTCAAGGTGTGAAGAGGTTAGTCAAGCCTTTTCTTTAAAAGGCTTGAGTCATAGGTGAGCTAGCCTTCACCTGTAAAAAGGATAGTGGGTTCTTGCTTAACCATTAAAAGCAAGCTGTAATAGGTTCTAGACTACCTTAAAGTCTAGTGGGTTTCTTGCTAAAACCATTAAAAAGCAAGCGGTAGTAAATCTCTCAACTGTTGAGTTGGGAGTGGAGACGTAGGCTTTGGTTTAAGCCGAACTCCGTTATCATGTTTTGTGTCTTTCCTCGTTT
Source organism: Viscum album (assembly GCA_963277665.1). Lineage (NCBI taxonomy): Eukaryota > Viridiplantae > Streptophyta > Magnoliopsida > Santalales > Viscaceae > Viscum > Viscum album. Next base: position 288,420,384 of record OY728134.1, read on the forward strand.
ATTTCCATTACACTTTTAACTTTGTTTTTAAATTGTTAATTATTTTTTAAAAGGCAATTCACCCCCCCTCTTGCCATCACTCTCTGTCCCAACAAAATATTTGAATACATTTTGGAAAAATTATTCCTTAAAAACATATAAATTGAGATTGAAATTTATTTGAAATTTTTTCCCTAGAAAACATATTAAATACTATTGAAATCACTGTGAAAACAATTTCATTGAAAATACTATGAAAATATATAAATAATGATTGAAAAAGTTTTGAAAACCATTTTCCTTGAAAAGGGTGAAAAGAGTCATGAAAAGATATGAATATATAATTAATACTTATGTATATATCTTGAAATCCTATAAAAACCCATTTTTTATTGAAAATAAATTGAAATCATATGTTTAATATTTGAATTTTTTTATAAAAAATGGTTTTGAAGGAACATAGATTTTTGACTAAAGAGAGAGGTGAATTCAAACTTTCATGAAAATAGTATCTTAATCACTATATATACCAAAGAGTGGAAAATGGTATCAATACATGAAAATATCAAGAATAACCATAGGATAAAAAAATTGTGAATGTTCCTGATAGTTGGATCATTTGATTTAATCAAATTAATAATAATCATTAACAATCGTGGAAAGTGATGAGATTGTTTTAATAAAATATTGACACATGGTAACGTGTGATCATACTATCTATGTAAGAAAATAGAATTAAATTAAACATAAAATATCATGAAAATAAGAAGATTCATGATATCACATGTCAAATGGGATTATATACTCTATGAAAAATAATTCAGGTGTATAATAAAACATGTTCCTCAATGAAGGAAAATTGAGGAAAAATTGTCTTACCAATTTAGTAGATTTTGAAATATAAAACCATTGAAATAAATATCATATATTGGATATTTAAATAACCATAAATTTTATTATATTAATCATTCAATACATCCATGTTCAGTATACACACCACTCAAAAAATTTGTGGTGAATAATGCATTTATCTCATTGAAATAAAAAGTTAGATGAAATCCCTTTAAATTTTTTTCTTCAATCTCATCATACTCATTCATGAATCCTATATAATAAATTTAATTTTATTTTATTTAAACATATTATAATTTACAATATCATATATTGTTTTATTATTACTTTATATTACCCTCTTGTTAACAATTGTTTGGTAAGGTTTCACTTTTTGTAATAGTTTCTTTGTTCATCGCATGTGTCATAGGTTGTTACATCATTAGTACTTCTAATTATATCATTATTTCCCTAATTTAAACCATGATATATAAATAATTTATATTTATTATATTTTTATTATAATAATCAATGGAATATAGAAGTATTAAATATAATACAACGTTCATAGAAATGGTAAGTCATACATATGCATGAACGTTGTTTCTGTATTATTGTCTTATAAAGAGAAAGAATGTAAATAAAATATATGAATATATGTATATTATTTAACTAAAATATAATTATCATGTTATATATAATATTTTAATTTCATTAAACCCATCTTTAATACATTCCATGTAGTTTTGGAATGAATCATATCGTTTTGATGGGACTGTAGTCCAGACTTCCTCAAACAAAATTATTATATTTAGACAAGATGGAAAGTATAATGTCATGTGTTATAAAAGATTACATAATCATAAGTAAACAATATATTCCATAATATATATATATATATTATCATAATAATCACCATGAGTGGTGAAAAAAGATGAATGAATAATAATTATTTTGTGAGGCTACAGTTCGTCGTACGATTATACAATATATTCATTACCCATTACATCGAGGTGTGTTTAAGTGTAGGTGAAACACATTTCATAAAAACATTTCTTTATATTTAGGATAAATAGTATTATATGTAAGCACTAAATAATAATAATTGATGTGTTGGGGAGTGAATGTAAAAGGAAGGATCTTTAGGGAGTGTCTTACTTCTTAATCAGGTAACTCCTTTTGGTTTTCACCAAAGGGCTTCCTTGTTTGGATTTATGCCCAATGAGATGCTTCAATGCAGGCTATAGGAAAGTTAATAAACTATTTTTTAGTAATTTTTCAATCCTATGTGGTTTTAGGGGTGTGAATAAGTGAGATATGTGGTGTCCTTTTATAGAGAAGGTAAATGACATACATGAAAATTTTTTAATGGTTGGGGCCAAAGGCTCATTTTATTATTAAATAGAAGACCTATTTTTTGTATACTTAGAGGATGTCCCATTAATTTTCCCGAAGTCCCAAGGCAAATTTTCAAAAATACAAGGCTTGAAATCACAATTTTTGGACCAAATAGTCTTTCTATGAATATTACTGCTACAGTGCATGCTAGAGTATAGTCATCATTAGAGTTCCTACTACAATGACTCCACGGCTACAGTGTCATTGCAGCTACAATTCCACTACTACTACAATACTGCTATAGTTCCCTTCTATAGTGCTACTACCCTATAATTTCATCTCTTCTTGGATTTGATCATGGGTCTTTTGGATGTTAACATGGGCCTTTACGACTAGGTTACAGGCTCATTGGCACACCCATGAAATTTTGGAAAACAAGTTATGTTCACCCATGTTCAAACCTAAAAAACCATTAAAAACTAAAAATACTCAATAATGTAATGTTTATGTCAGAAATATGGTCACCCCATGGGTTTTGGAGAACTTTCTAGGTCATTTGGGCCCTTAATATTATGGGTTTTTTATTTTTGGGATTAATATTTACTTATTCAATATAATTACTTTTATCCACATTCTACTATTATTTTTAATCAAAAATTAAGTTGATGATATTATAGACTAAATAAAATATAAATTAAAACATTTTAGGTTTATTTTTAAAAATTAAACTCACAAAATATAAAAAATTTGTATTGATGATAATCCCAGAGATGGGATGACTTTGCGGGTTTTTAAAGTAAAAATGCTCAAAACATTTTCTTGGTTTTTATAACCCATTTCAAATTGAAATTGATTATAATGAACTAAATTAAGTTAATTTATCAAAATAAAAACAAATTAAACTTCGGAACCAATTGAATATATAAATTATCCTTACATATAAATTAGATGGAAAAATAGTTTTGAAATATAATTCATTATTTTTCACTATTCATCTGAAAAATGATGTTTCTCAAAAAAAATACCTAAAATATTCCATTAGATAATTTTGAAATTATAAATTCAACAATGAATATTATTTTAAAAAATTATATATCTATGTTTGTCTATAATGTTTTATTGTTTTTCATATAAGGGCCTAAAAATCAATTCATTTAGTAAATTATTATTTTTAAACATATAAGGGCTTTACAAAAAAATTATATTTTATAGTATTAATATGTTTTATTTATATAAAAACATTATAAAAGAGATTTTAAAAGTTGTTATTAATGTTCATATTACGATGTTCAATGACTAATTTATAAATATGTTGTTTAAACAATTATAACAATATAATGACAGTTTGTAGAAACCTGGTGTTGCATGGAACGCGCGCCAAGTCGGTGTTGCATGTAATGTATACCAATTCAATGGTGCATGTTGGGAAAGAAAATTTAGTTTTTCAGGTAATGGAATCCAATTTGGTTCCATATAAATTAAATTTTTGACTTAGTGTAATGCATGATGTCAAAATAACTCTACATTTTGTGTAGCACTAGTTAACCCTCATAATTTGGGACCTTAAAAGTTTGATTGGAAGAAGAACTGCCTCTGATCGGTGTCTCCCCCCTTCCCTCCCGAGTGACTAGGATTTCATAACATGTTTTCTCCTTCCCTCTTCTGGTTAGTTGATTCGTCCTAGCATCAGAGATCTAGAACCCAGCTCGGCGTCGGTGTGTTGCTTCTAGTCCACGACATGGTTTGGATCTCAACTCGGCGGGCTACGGTAGTCTGGATCTTGGCGTCAGCTTCTGGTGATTGGATCTTGGCATGGCATCAGCACGGCTTTCCGGGTTTTGGTACGCTTCATTGTAGTTGGTGACGGCTTCTGGTCTCTAGATCTAGTTTCGGCTGGCCTCCGACATCGGGTGTGTTCCAGTGTGTCTCGGTGCCAGCTACACGTGAATTATAGGGGGGAGGCTTGGTTTCTTCTGATACATTCTGTTTGAGGTGTGTGGTTGTTTCTCTTGTGAAGGGGTTGTTTCCAGAGAATCCCTGATTCACTGTGGGTTATTTTGGCCTCTTGCGGCTTGTTTGTTTTGGAAGCCAGCATGGGTTCTACAATGGTGGTTTCAATGTTTTGGACTGTTTTTATTGTTTGTTTGAATGGTTTGTCTTCGAAGGTGGAAATATTTTGATACAGACTCGACTTCACTCGCGTCTGCTAGAAGGATGTTCCTTTTCTTTTACTCCAAGACTCCTCCACTCTCTTCGAGGAAGAATTGAGTGGTGGTTTACATGCGGATTTGGGATGGGAGGATGATCCACTACAGGCGTTGGTGGTATGGGGATTCTGTGGTTTGTTTGGGCTGGTTCTGGTGGTTGCCTCTCTGTTCAATCCCTGTTCGAATCTTTTTTGCTCTGGTTTCATGCTCCCTTCACCGCTCCTCAGTCAGTCAGAAGTGTTGGTTTCTAGAAAGCTCTGGGAAGTGCGGTTATTCAGCCATGGTGTCCCAGAAGGCGTCCCCAGCTCTTGTTCTGTGGAGTGGGGGATTTCAATTGAAAGTGGCTAGCACCAATTAGGCATCAATAGTGAAGGTTTTGGTGGTGGTGTGTTGACGCACAGACAGCGACGGAGCCTGGCTGCTGACGTGAGAATGGGGCTTCTGGAGGTAGATGACGATGATGGTGAAGGATACTCTGGTGAAGATAGTGGCGTCGTTGAAGGTGGGGTTTCCGAGGAGCGGTGATGATGAAGGTGACTGGGTGTTGGATTTTTGTCGACTCAAATCAAGGCAGGTGAGCAAATTATGCTGCTCGAGGTGGCTCTTGGTTCAACCCAAATGATGCATTTGGAACGTGGTCTGAAAGCAGTTTTCTGACTCTAAATTTTGAATTTGATGTTCGTGGCGCGGAACTTTTGTTTTGAACAAGTGGGACATCATGTTTTTCTACTGATATTGGAATGTGGCGTGTCTTTTTATTATGGTGGAGTCTATTGAATCTTGTGATGTATGGTTACCACTTACCATTAAAGTGGCTATAAGAAAATATAAAAAAAGTAGATTTGGATTGAGTGAGTGAGTGTGACACAAGCTAATAATAGTGTTTTGTATACCACAATCTTGTCCAAGTTTTGTGTGTAGAACAATATTGTAATAGAGTTTTATATAATGAAACCCAAACATAGTGTATTTCTTATAACTATAGATATATTTAGTAATATGTGAAATTCAAAATATCGAATAAATTTAATTAATTCGAAAAAAATATTTCACAAAATCTATCGGTGTTACATTATACCCCCCTTAAAATTAATTTTTTCCATGAAATTCTTCCCAAATATCAAATGTTTTATATTGGAAGTTATTTAAATAAAAACCATATTATAAGCATAATTAATGAAACTTCCATTAAAATGGAAAGTTGGAACGATACTGGTTTCCTATGGTGATAAATAATTTTGTTTCCACGCATGATAACATAGGTTGGGAGTTTATATTAGACATGGAATAAAAGAACAAAAAATTATAGGGAGAGATTGAGATCATCAATCACAAACAAGAGAATAATAAATGGAATGTTGAGGGCCTCAAATTCACCACTCTCTGAATATTTGAGATTCCATAGGCCCAAAAATAAATTGGTATTAGGACAATATTTTATTCCTAGTTTGATTTCCAAAATTTGATGAATTCACATGAAAATATGTACTTACATGATCTCAGAAAAAACTCACACATTATTGTTCATTGATCCACATCACCTATTTCTCTATAATGTAAGGTTAATTTTTCATTCCTCAATCACAAGAAGATCATGATATACGTGATATTCCATCCCATCTATTATCACATATCATGAACACCATGTTGTTAGAACATATTATCCAATATGCATAATTCCTCATTTTGTGGGATAATAATTTAAAATTACAAACATTTTTCTATGTTTAACATAGACATCCCATAAAAGGTAACAATAAAACTCATTTGAATGATAAAAATCTAAATCTTTTGAAATTATTACACTAAGTCAGCTTAACATTTATCCCACATATATCATAATGTAGATCGTGGATATCACATGCCAATGATTTGAGTTCCCTCGATATATATTCACTTTATACATGGTAATAAACTGAGTTACCATAAATATATTTGGAAAACATGCATTATTAATTATTAAAAAGGTTACAGAATATATTCCAAAATTCCAAGAAGTTTTTATATTCATCTATGATGACATTGGACACTTTTTCAATAAATCAGTAATCATATCTATGGCAATCCACACTATCCAATTTACATTATTCAAATCATTTATCTCTTAATCCAAGTGACAAACGATTTTCTCAACAACATGGTCACATTAAGGGTTACTTTCACTTAATCAAAATATCATATTTATATGTCTTTTTCACCATTCAACATATCATTTTCAATCATTATTAAAAACATAAAATTAAAATAGTTTCATATTTCATGATATATATCACATAATATTTTAATTCCAAATCATAAGTACTTTATTCATCCTACATTAATCTTAAACAATTACATAGGATTTATCCACTTATTCGTTAATACATCTTTCCCATAATATTAAATATAAATCGTTTCATATGGTACCTTGAACATAATCTAAAAAATCATATTAAGGTTAATTTACACAATACCGGAATAACATGAGATACCTTTGACATGTGGTTTCTGTCTCATTGTGTTCTTATGTATAACCAATACTCATACCACCTTCATAATTCACTTTATGATATTTCCACTTTTTGAATTAATTTTCATAATTCCCATACATCCAACATCTGAAACATTTAATTTTAACAATTTTCCTTCTAGTTCCCTACATTTACTAAAACCATAAGGTATAGGGTGAAAAACAAATGTCACAAAATAAACCCATATGATCGTGAAAAAATACTTATAGGATGTCTAAATCATGAAACCGTTCTCATATGGAACATTATATTTACACAAATATATACACATACTAATTATATTTCAATCATTCATGGTGGTTTGTAAAGGTTTTGTGAATTACCAAAGCATTTCCTCTTAGAGTGTCAAATAAGGTGTGAAGGAATGCCCATTTTCATGTACCAGATTACCCCAAGTCATGCTCGAAACAACATTTAAGAGTTGTTAACCCTGGGTAAAATTTTTCCATAGATACATCCACTTGTAGTATCCAGATATGGATTTATTACATGGAATAAATTCACTCTACCCTTTACCAGTATTCCTAAATATTTTCATTAATGTCAACTCGACCTTATACTTACCCTTAGATACATCTGTATACATATAATTTTATATATTCCTGGGGATACCACTATTTTTTTCTAATTCCAAATTCCAAAGGTTAAATAAACCTTGATATAGTATCAACAATACCGACCTATGCTTTTCATACATTGACATTACATAACTTTAGTGAAATACTTAAAATGTTATACAAATGGATTCCCAAAGACCGTATTAGTTTAGTGCCTTTGGAAACAGGGAAATGTAAATTCTTGTACATCAACGAGATATATTGTCACACACTGGGTTCTCCATGAAAGGAACGCCTCTTAAACATATCATTTAATAAATTTATCAGCATAAACTTGGGAAGGAAGCATAAAAAGCGGTAATATTATAAATTAATTAAGGGTGAAAAAGGACATGTGTATCAATATCATGATCATAAGGGTATAAGATCATGATCATGATAATTATTAGATCATACATTTCTTTCCAAATATGATAAACATGAATCATGGAATACCAATCTTTAGTTTATAAGGCATGAATGTTAATGAAATCAATAGCATACGCTGTTAAAACATTACATAAGAATAAGACATAAAATGGTAGAATACACATCATCTTATAACATTTTAAACATGAATTTTTATAAATAGATTAGCCAGATTATGTTAAAGGAATAAAATCATACCCTCTCATAGACTTGTGGAAATGTAACCAGGTCAGCACATAATGTTTTGATCTTGCAATCAGGTTCGTGAATCACATTATGTACATTAAATCAGGTTCATGTATATCATCATGAACATATAATAATATCCACTCATAACATTGCGATCAAGTAATCAAGTTCACGCATTAACTTTTGTACATGCAACGAGGTTCATGCATAACAATTTGAACATGTAATCAGGTTCACGTATAGTATTTATAATCATGACTCATCCATCATTACCCAAAGAAGTGGATGGAGATATAGGTCCAATACATATCATAATAAAATAATTCATACATATTCCACAAGATAATAAAATTTTCTTCATATCATGACACATATAAATAAATGGTTTTATAAACATCCAAGTATAAACCATGAAGAGAATTGGGTACCATTGAAATTTCGTCACATCAGATATTATGGAAAAGATATGGGTTTTTTAATTATAATTTCAAATCATAACGCATGAAAAGAAGGTGTTCGGAAAGAATATGTCACATTGAATAAAAACGGTTTTCATAATAATCCTTCTATCGAAACATAGGCCATTCAAGAAGGATGTCAATAGAAACACTGGATAATTTTCTATAAGGAAATGAGTAATGTCAGCGAATGTCATCTTAGATGGAAAATAACTTTGACATATATTTTTTAATACATTTCTTGATGAAAATATTATGTCTTTTTTTGAAAAGGATTACAAAACATAAAAATGTGAGGAAATATTTTTCATGAAAATTTACATGAATTCATATAAATAAATCTTTCAATAAATTTTGGAAATGTTCTTCTTTGAAAACCTAAAAAGGTATCTTGAAAACATTTTTGAAAACCATTTTCCTTACAAAAATAAAAAATAATCATGAAAACATTTTTAAAACCATTTTTTTGAAAATTATTTAAAAACATATAAGGAATTAATGAAAACATATTGAAAACGATTTTCCATCAAAACTTGTAAAAGAAGCTTGATAATATTCTGAGAACGATATATATGAAAAAAATTGAATACATATAATAAAATCATGAAAAATTTTTGAAAAAAATTAATGAAAATAAATTTAAAACTATTGAATATTATTTAACAATTTATAGAAATCGTGGTGTTGAAAGAACACAAATTTCCAACTGAAGAGATATGTAATGTCATAATTTCTTAAAAACACATTATTAATCGTTTTATGTACCAATGAGTGGAAAATGGTACCAATAAATAATTTTATCCTGAATAAAAATGGTATACGAAAATTCATTAGTGTTCCTAATAGGTGGGTCATATGATTTAATCAAATGAATCTTAATCATTAACAAACTTGAATTGTGATAGAATTGTATTAATAAACTCATACAACTTGGTAACATCAGATCAAAAACCCCATGTAAGGAAAGGAAATTAAACGAATATTAAAATATTATGAAAATATGTTGATTCATTATATGACATGTTAAATGAAATTATATACACCATGAAAAATAACTTTGGTTCATAATAAAAAAATGAGTCTGAAATAAGGAAAATTGAGAAAAAATAGTATTACTAATTAGAAATATTTTGAAATATTAAAAAGTGAAATAACATTCATAGAATGGACATTTAAATACCCTTAAATATTATTATTATAATAATTTAATTCATCCATGGTAAATATACATGATACACAAAAGGAATTGGTGTTGAAAAAAGCATGAATCTTATAAAAAGAAAAAGACAGATGAAATCCCATTTCCTTATGTATTGACTCTTATCATACTCATTAAAAACTCCTCTATAATAAATATATTTTTATTATAAAGATATAGATTATAATAACCAATATAACATATTTTTTAATTCAGAATTTATATTACCCACTTGTTAGCAATTCTATGTTAGGTCTTCTGTTCAAGTAATATCCTCTTTGTTCTCCACATATGACTTAATTTCATAAATATTTCTCCTTATACAGAAATCGTGATTTCCATAATTTTAATATTGATATAAACATCATTTATATTCATTATATGTTTTTTTATAAAAATATGTGCAATATTGAAGTATTAAATGGAATACACCATTCATGGATATCATAGGTCATACGTACGAATAAATGTTGCTTCCAAATTATTTTCATTTTGAATGAAATAAATTAAATGAAATATATTTTTATATTTATAAAATATAGTTATAGTATAATTATTATGTTATATATATTATTTAATTTATATGAATCCATATTTAATACATTTCATGTTTAGTGTGAATGAATTATATCACTTTGAGGGAGCGGTAGTCCACACTTCCTCAAACGAAATTATTGTATTTATAGAAGATTGAAAGTGTAACGACATGTATTATTAATACCCACCATGAGAGGTGGTAAAGGAATAACGAGCAATCATTGTTTTGTGAGGTGGTAGTTCACCATACTCATAAACATTGTGTTAATTTCCCATTAGGTTGATATGTGTGTAATTGTCAGTAGAACTCTTTTAAAAACATTATATAAGTATATTTTGGATACATATAATGATATGTAATAAAATAATAAAAATTAATTAGGTGGTTCAGTACAAATGTAAATTGAAGGAGTTTGAGAGAGGGTGTTACCTCTTAATCGGGTAAACCCTTTTGGATTTCACTAAATCGATTCTTTGGTAGGATTTAAACCTAATGTGAGGCTTCAAAGAGGAGGATAGGGATGTTGGACAACTATTTGGGGATAATTTTTCTAACCTAAATCGTTTTATAGGTGTTAAAAATTGGGAAATTTGTTTTCCTTCTATAAGTAAGTGAAAGGACACACGTGGAATTTTTTAAAACAAGCCACGTGTACACATGTTCAAATATAAAAAACCATTGAAACCCAAATAAAACTAAAACATTGATGTTTTATGTCTGAAATATTTTCATACAATGGGTTCTTGACAAGTGTATAGTTCATTTGGGCCCATAAGTGTAACGTTATTTCCATTGATAGGCTTAATTTTGATTTAATCACTATATTTAATTTTAATCACTTTTAACTATTCTTTTTTGTGAAAATTAATCTGATCATATTTTACATTAAATAAAATACTTATTACAACATAGTATGACTTTTTTCAAAATTAAGCTAATACAAGGTGTAAAATTATGTTTAACGCTAATCCTATAGAAGGGACGACATAATGACTTTTTAATTTAAAAATGATCAAGTATTTTGCTATGTTTTTATATCCATTTTGTAAGTGAAATTGATTCTAATGAACAAGATAGTATTAATTGATAAATATTTTATATAATTGAAATTTTAAATGAATTAAATATATAATTTATCCATACAAATAAAGTATATGGAAAATAATTTTTGGATTAAAATTCATTACTTTTCACTCTGAATCCAAAAAATGATGTTTCTCAGAAAAATCTCAAAAAATTTCCCTAAGATAATTTTAACATTCTAAATTCAGAAATTATGTCTATTTCATCAAATTATATTTCTATGTGTGTCTAAAATTAATTTTATTGCTTTTCATAGAAGTACATTAAAAGTGGTTTATTTTGAGAAATTGTATTTGTAAACATATTAAGTCACTTGAAAAAAAAAATTTCACATTATTAATATGGTTTATGTATTTAAAACCATTAAAAACAATATTTTAAATTTTTTTGTTATTGTTCATATTACTAAGTATAATTTCCAATTAAATAAATTTGATTAAACAATTATAACAAAAATATGATTGTTCATTTAAACCTTGTGTTATGTGCAACGTATGCCAACTCGGTGTTGCATGTAATATACAAAAATTCGGTATTGAATGTAGCAAAATCAAAGTTAGTTTTGTATGTAACAGAAGCCAATTTCATGCTAGTAAAATTTAATATTTTACTCAGTTCAATGCATTATGTAAAAATAACTCGTTGTTGTGCATAACAAGATCCAAGCATAGTGTTGCATATGCAGAAAGTATGTCCATGTTTTGTGTGTAGTGAAATATTGACATGGAGTTTAATATAACCAAGACATAAAAATTGTGTTTCTTATATAAAATCTATACTCAGTATTATGTGAAATTCAAAATATAAAAACGATACCTTAATTTGAAAAAATATTTCACAAAATCATAGGGATTTACATTTATAGTTTTGTTAAAGGTTACATTTAATAATTTTTAAGATGTGTTGATAAAATCCCTTCATTTCTTAGTGCTTTTTTAGTGATGATAAAGGTGAGTGCATAAAATATGTGAATCTATTATTCTATAAGTAAAATATCAATATGATCCAAGATAATTTGTGGTAGATGTTTTTTAATGGGATATTTCAAAATAATTTATGAAATCTCCATTACATTCATGGTCGATAAAACTACTTTTAACAGTTAATTGGTTATAAATCCCTTGGTATTTCCCTTTAGACATGGGTTGTTAGGACTAGAAATACTAAAAAAATTGGCCTTTGTAAATGTGTTTTTCATATGATCTCATCTAAAAAATCCCAAGTTTATTCCCATTGGGCTAGAGGGCCTTTTTCTTCTAATGAACCAAATTTAATTATTTTATTAAAAAATTATAATATGAAGTATAAAAAAATATCTTCCTTGTATGTAATATTTAAATTACCATGATTCAATTTCTTACACAGTATATATCATAGTAATATAATGTTTCATCAAAACACTAATAAAATATATATTTTATGATATATATATATGTGTGTGTGTGTGTGTGATATATTTGGAATTTTTTTGCAAATTATACAATGTATGATTTATATAAAATTAATCAACATATTTTTGAAATTTTTTAATGTTTATTTTTTGTTATAAAAAAAATAATCTTCAAAAAAAGAAACAAATATTTTTCCCATTAATGAGAAAAATAAAAGGAGTTCTTATGAGGGTCTAAACACTTATATGTGGATCCAACAAGAGTAGTTCTAGGTATGATGCAATATAGATTCATTAATTTTTTTATTAAATATCATTTTAGAAAATAGAGTATTTTTAGTATAATATAATTTTATATGTCATAATGCCTCTTTATTTACACTTCTACTGAATAAAATACAATAATGGAAGGGTAAAAAGAGTTTAACATCTTTATATTAAAATAATTAAAAGATTAATCAATGGAAATCAAAACAAAATATTTAAAAGAAATTAATCATTTTGTAAAAAAATTCTTACGACAAGGATCTATATTTAATGTAAAAAAATTCCTGAAATTTTCCAATGAAATTATAAAAAATATTCCAAATCATGACATACATATTTGATCATAATTATTTAATCTAACACGACCAAGATTGCGATTGATAATTAGGTGGGTGAAGATTAAATGGAATCTAATAGAGATTATTATAGTGATCTCCTAGATCTAGTTCATTTTATTCATCATTATCAATATCCCATCAGTTTATCTCACCATGCTTCTTTTTAGGAATCAAAAAAATCCTTTATTCTTTAAGATCCATTTTAAATTCATTACATTTAATTTTTCAATATTATAATGGTGTATTTATAAGAATTTAGTAAGGGATGTGGGGTAATAATCATGATATATATTATAGGATATAGATTCCCATTATTACATCATATTTTTTCATGTCTTAGATATCTATTTACTAACTTTTCATTCTTCTCAAAGGATTCTTCTATTTTGTTCATATAGTTCGAAAAATCATGTGCAGCTGCCTCCACAATCCTAAATGCATGAACATCAATCTCGGCCTCTAAAATAAACATTTAAATTTCTATATGGTTTCTTCATATTCCATCACATTGGGAATTTTAGGTGAGAGGTAGGAAGAATTATAAGAGGTAGAATCATAAATGTCTATCATTTCTTACAATTCTCTTTTTCAATTTATATTAATGTGGGAAGAACCAGCTCCAATTAAATTGTCCATGATTGTCATAAAGTTAGTTGAAAAATGTAGTGTATTTTTCAAGGAATTTAATTGCATCTCTAGGGTTGTAAAGATAGATATTAAAAAATATATGACAATCAGTGAAATAATTTATTTTTTATAACTAAAACAACATAAAAGGTTCCTATTTGTCAACACATTTTTAGTAGAAATAAAAAGTGATATTTATATTATCTAATATATTAATGATAAAAGATATATCTCAAACAAATTTGTTATCAATAAGTAATTATATAATAATTTTTTCATATATTTTTATATTTATTCTGATATAGATATAATATATTTCATGAAATGTGTTCTTTATAAGACTATATATAAATTTACACTTAATATATAATATATTAACTAAAAAATGATGTATACCACAATTAAGAATTTATATTAATTAATAATTTTCTAAATATTTTTGACCAATAGTTTTTTGATTAAAATTGTATGACATAGACATTCAATAAATTAATAAGCTGTATATGATTAGTTAAAATCATTCCATCAACTTGAAATGACTATATCTTTTAATCTAGGTGTCCATTTGGGATCTAAAACTTGTCAAACCCATCCCTAAGAAATTATATATTATTTAGTTTATGGGGTACACACATAATAATTTATGGTGGATCCATGGTGGTGTCACAAACTATAAGAGAATTATATGAAGTGTTTCTTCTCATCGGTACAGGCTATTTCTATTCATGATAAGAGGTGTGATGTATAACCCCATGGTAAATCAATGATGGTTCCCCTAACATATAGTTTATAAAAATAACCTATTATGTTACTATGTAAGATGATTCATTCATCATGTGTAAAATTAATCACCTAACCATGGGAAAAACATATTACCAAATTATGCATTTATTTTACATCCCATAAGAACACACTAAAATCATTCAGGAATCTGGGGGACAGAGTATCCACATTATGAATCATATCTAGGCCCCCAATAATAAATTTCTTTAATGATAATAATAATGAAAATTTTATTAGTAGGAGACCTTGTAATATTAAAATCCACAGTATCCTAATAGGTGATCTGAAAGACAATAGAGACTTGTTGAATGTAACATTCTCAAAATCATTATTTTGGTTGGAATTTTGATCTTCCCTTTTAAGGGAGTGTCAATGTACATTTTGAGGAAAATATGTGACCACATCTATGAGTTTATTAGTGTGACTAATCAAAATAGATTTCTTACGGGCCAATCATATGGATATGGTTCCTCATTTATTTTTAACTACGACATCAAAGGTGTACCTTTCTATACATGGAAAACTCAATGATTTTTATTTCATTCAATTGTGAAAAAAATATTTTTATTCCTTTTTTGATGTATTGGACTCAAGAAAAAGGAGTTCATAACAAAGTTAGTTAATTGTAAGGGTATTGTTTTTATTTAATATAAAATATTTCTCTATGTGAAAAATCCTTTAATATGATTCATTCCACATTTTCAAACAATGTGGGATTAAGAAAGAACACATTGGATTGATTTGTGCATCAAATCAATGATCAAAAAATATGATACTATTAAGGTTTACATGATTTCATACTGATCATTTTAATCATATATGAACAAAAGTTTTTGGTTAGATAGTCCCTAATATATCTCTAGTGATTTTGGGAAGGATTCTATATTTCAGTATAAATCCCCTAAAATGGTGATAATCCTTATGCCATGTTTCATTATAGATTATAGGGATATTACTACCCCCCCCTCCCATAGTCAAAATGGTAACATTTCTAGTCCTTCTGATGCAGATAACCCCACAGTAGAGACCTTTCAATGATTTTCTCTCGGGTAGGAAAAGACATGTATGGGTGGAAAATTACATGATCAAAAAAATTATAGAGGAGAAAATTAGAGGGGAATATTTTGTAGACCTCGTGTTGTTGAACACTACATACCTATTTTTTTTAATATGTGAATGAACACTTTCAAAATCATGGAATATGATAGGATATTGATCAAGTCTTGAATTTTCATAGGTAGAGGCTGGAAATAACCATCCACTCCCACCTCAATGATAATATTCTTATAGAGCTACCATAAGAATGAAAATTCATTAATTTTAAAGATGATTGAGATTTAGAGCACTATTAGTTTCCTTGACATTTTCTTTTCCATATAAAACCATGTTTTAATGATTGGGCATGTGTGTCATGGGAAAAAATGTTTCTTTTGTAGGTGACTTATAATTTCGTGATAATGGAATGTGGACTACTTTCCAATATTAAAAGGTTAATTTCAATTTTAGTGTTATGAGTTTTTCATAGCATACCATTAAAAATATTTTCCTCAACATCATTCCTTTGTATGGTAATTTTTACGTATATATGGTTGGCCCACTCAGAATAATAAATTCATATCCAAATAGTTTCTTTTTTCCTTGAGGGGGATAATCTATGGAACTCTCCTTGATAGTGGAGACATAAATATAATCATAATAAATTTTTTGAATATATTTCATGTTACCAAAATATTCAATTCTATTAATTACATCCTTTAGGTTGATTAAAATACATATCTCAAAGATTTTTGATACTGCATCATAATATTTACTAGGTTTTGGGTGATATAAATAAAACACCCTTAAAGTGTGTCTATAAAGGTTTTTCTGTATCACATAATGGGTTATTATTTTAAATGTTTTCCCCTAGATTCTCACCACAAACCCACTATTTCAAACCATTCACTTATCCTCCTAAATTCAGCATGAGATGGAAGAATACCAAAACATGATATGATATTTTTATTTGATAGATTCTATTCTAGGGAGAATGAATGTGATGAAGTTGTTCACTCAAGTTTTATGGGGGTGGTCTAATGTTATGAAGAATAAATCCCTAGTGGACTCTATACTGATGAATTGAATACATTAAAAATTAATCCAGCCTAACATTAAATTTGATTATATAAAATTAAGAATAATTGGGATTTATTTACTACCACTCAATTTTGGTTATATCCTGAATCATAAATATAAAATTTGAATTAGATGAATCCCTTAGAGTCAGGGATAGTTCGTGGATAATTCATGTGTTTTGCTTTCATATTAAAAGTATTGATGCTAATACTATCTACATCCACTAACAATAATTGTTGATATTCCAAAATATCCTTGTTTCCAACCTCATTGATCCTATCAGATGGTCTGTTTCAATTTATATAGATATTTTCCATCTTGTTTTTAATTTTATTTAAGGTAACCAATTTTTTGGGAGATTCTAAAATATACACATATATTATGTCTTGAATTGGACTTATACTCATGTATTTGATAAAAATATAGCTGTTTTGTTCTTTTACATATGTAAAAATTCGTCTGGACTATAAAAAAAACAACATCATAAAGGCATTATGTCCAGATGGGTTTGATGGATTATTCTGTAAAAAATATATTCAATACATTCTGGTTTATGTTTTTTGGGACTCAAGAAAATTCATTAGGAGGGAAAAAGGATAATTTCCACCCTATAAATGTAAACCATCAAAATCCTCATCCCAATATAATAAATCATTTATAATTATGGATTTCAGACCCATCTATTTATCAAATGTTTCATATGAAAAGTTTTCTATGATCCTTGTCAAGAAATTAGATTTTGTTTCCTTCAATAATTTCCCTAAATGAGAGTGTCTATGTTTGAAGGTGTCTCATCTTTGACAACTCATTTGTTCTCCACCCAATTTGCCACCCCATGAAAATGTTATTCCTTACAGTAAGAGGTGTTATTACATTAAATCATGAACTGAATAAAGCCACTAATAGAGTGGAATGGTAATTCCATTAGTTTTTTATGATGATGATAGATTTTTCCTTAAATTAATTAAGGATATCATGAAATTCTTTACCTCAATTTCATAGTGATCTTGATTAATAGTTGTGTTACATAGTGATTTACCTCCTAAATATCACTCCACCATGGTGACACTAAATCTAATATACTATTTATATTAGTTTCATAATTTTTTTAAATATTATATATTGGGTCCTAATATAAATCATCTCCATGGTGTAAATGTATGTAATTAGGGCCCGATTTATTTCTCATTTTTTCATTATGGAAAACATAAAATTAATCCCAAGGGACAACTTGGTATAACGTGACTCTAATTTAAAAATTATCATCAAATAAAAATCAGCTTTGGGGGATTCTATCAACCTCTATAAATTTTAAATGTATTTCAACTAAGTTGTTCCTAAAATTTTAAACCATGACCTTTATTTGGCCTCCAGTATCTATGTGGTTTACTTGTATCAAAATTATCTTTTACTACCCTCTTTTATTAGATGCCCCAAAAAATGGTATCTGGAATCCTTTTTTATGTAGTGGCTAAAAATCTATGATTAGACTGAAAAATGGATATCTAAGGAGAATATTTCTACTTTACTAATGACCATGTTTCAATATATATAGTCTCATTTTATGTCCATGTTCACACTTCTTATATTTTTTATTGATCAAAATCAATCCCAAATAGAGAATTTTTGTTGAGCACCCACAGTGGGAGGAACAAAACCCACTGCATTTCATCAGTAAAGATCTTCCTCACCAAAGAATGTGATGAAATGCACTTCTATGATATAAAACTCTTTATTCATTCACATTTTAAAATATAGTTGTGGCGTCTTATCCAAGACTATGAATTATTTCTCACAAATGTTATTCAGGTTTTATATTTCCCATATTCATAAATATTTTTTGGTTCTCTTGGCCATGTCCCCAACTTCTTTTTGACATTCAATTGGGAATCCCCCAACCTCCAATTCAGTGTGTTGTTTTGGATAAACAGTGATAGGGATACTTTCACGATATATAAGGACACATGGATAGTTAACAAAATTTAATTTGATAAAATATCCTCTATAGTTGAAATTTTAGATAATTATAAAGGTAGTTAATTATTTAATGAGGATTGGAATGGATAGTTCTCCAAATGGATTTATCAATGGTTTAGTGATAGGGATAGATTTATTATTAGGAGTATCACTTTTGTGTTGAATATGAGACCAGATAAACATTTCTAGTTTTTATGGAACTGGTTAAAACTATGGGAAATATAGTTATTAAACATCTATTGAATCATAGAACATATGTGTGGTTTATTTGTGGGAAACCATTTCTCACCCCCCAATTCTTCATAGTATTTTCTTGGTAAAATGAGTTGGGTATCGTTCCTATAAATTATTTCATCATCCAATACCATGCAGTTAATGAACCTTCTTGCTCGATCAATTTGTATGAAATGTAGACTTCATCCCATGACATTATTTATTGTCATATTCCTATGTAATCAGGTTCACACATAACCTTATGGAAATTCAACCAGGTACATGCATAACATTATGAACATGTATTCATATTCACGTATAACATTTATACTCTTGAGTCATCCATCTTTACCCAATGCATTAGAAGGAGATATATGTCCAATACATATCATAATAAAATCATTAATATATATTCAAAAAGATAATAGAATTTTCATCATATCATGACCCATATAAGTAATGGGTTCTATAAAATACTAGAATAACCCATGAAACGAAATGGGTATCATTACAATTCCATCACATCGTATCCTATAGGAAAGACAAAGGTTTTTTATTAATTTTTCCAAATAATAATGCATGAAAAGAAGTTTTTATGAAATAATATGTCACATTGAATACAAATGGGTATCATAATAATCATTGAATAAAAACATAAAGCATTCAAGAAGGATGTGAATGGAACATTGGGATCATTTCATAGAAGAAAATGAGTAACGTTAACAAATGTCATCCTTGATGGAAAATAACATTGAAATATATTTTTGAAAAACATTCTTGAGGAAAATTTTATCTCTTTTATTTAAAAGGGTTTACAAAACATAAAAATGTGAGGAAAATATTTTCTTGAAAATATACATGAATTCATATAAATAAATCCTATATTACATTTTGGAAACATTCTTCTTTGAAAACATATAATGGGAGCTTGAAAACATTTTTAAACCCATTTTCCTTAAAAACATAAAAAAATAATCTTGATATCATTTTTAAAACCATTTTGTTGAAAATTCTTTAAAACATATAAGGAATTATTGAAAACATATTGAAAATGGTATTCCTTGAAAACATGTAAATGAAGCTCGATAATGTTCTGAAAATGATATATTTGAAAAAAAATTGAATACATATAATGAAATATTGAAAAATGTTGAAAAATTTATTAATGAAAATAAATTTAAAAATATTGAATACTATTTTACATTTTTTAGAAAACATGGTTTTCAAAGAACACAGATTTCCAACCGAAGAGAGAGGTAAAGTAATAATTTCTTAAAAACACATTATTAATAATTTTTTGTACCAATGAGTAGAAAATGGGACCAATAAATAATTATATCATGAATAAAAAAATTATAATAAAATTCATGAGTGTTCCTAACAGGTGGGTCGTATAATTTAACCAATTAATCTTAATGATTAACAATCTTGAAATGTGATAGAATTGTTTCAATAAACTCATACCACTTGGTAACATCAGATCATACACTCCATGAAAAAAATAAATTAAATTAATCTTAAAATGTCATGAAAATATTTAGATTCATTATATGACATGTTAAATAAAATTATATACACCTTGAAAAATAATTTAGGTGCATAATAAAAAATGTTCATGAAATAATGAAAATTAAGACAAAATGTCTTACTGATTTGAAAGAATTTGAAATATTAAACATTGAAATAACATTCAATGAATGGATATTTAAAAACCCTTAAATTTTATTATAATAATCATTTAATACACCCACGGTAACTATACATGTTACACATAAGGAATTGGTGCTGAACAAAGCATGAATCTTGTAGATATAAAAAGAGAGATGAAATCCCCTTTCCTTATGTCTTGACTCTTATCTTACTCATTCAAAACTCTTCTATAATAAATATATTCTTATTATAAAGATAAATATTATAATAAATAATATAATATATTTTTTCATTATAAATATATATTATCCACTAGTTAGCAATTATATGTTAAGGTTTCAGTTCGAGTAATATCCACTTTGTTCTTCGCATGTGACTTAATTTCATAAATATTGGTCGTTATTAAGAAATCATGATTTCTAGAATTTTAATCATGATATAAACATCATTTATATTCAATATATGTTTATTATAAAAATATATGAAATATTGAAGTATTAAATGAAATACACCATTCATGGTGACCATAGGCTGTACGTACGAATGAATGTCGTTTCCATATTATTTTCATTTTGAAAGAAATAAAGTAAATTAAATATATTTATATATTTATATAATATAATTATATTAGAATTATAATTTTTTATATATTATATAATTTCAATGAACCCATATTTAATATATTCCATGTTGTGTGTGAATGAATCATATTTCTTTGAGGGGGTGGTAGTCCACACATTCTCAAATGAAATTATTGTATTTACAAAAGCATGAATGTTTAATGGCATGTATTACAAATGAATTAAAAAAGATTAAAGTCATAAAATATAAATTATATATCATATATAAATATATTTTCCATCATAATACACATCTTATGTGGTGGTAAAGGATTAATGAGCAATCATAGTTTTGTGAGGCGGTATTTCACCGTACACATAAACATTATGTTCATTGCCCATTAGGTTGAGATCTGGGTAATTGTAAATAGAACCCTTTTCATAACATTGTACAAGTATATTTTGGATACATATAATGATATGTAATAAAATAATAAAAATAATGTATCTGGTTCAGTACAAATTAAGTTGAAGGAGCATGAGACAAGGTGTTACCTCTTATTCGGGTAAATCCTTTTAGATATCACCAAAGGGATTCATTGGTAAGATTTAAACCCAATGTAAGGCTTTTAACATGATTAGAGATATGTTGGGAGACTATTTGGGTTTAAGTGTTCTAACATTATTGGTTATATAAGTGTTAATAAGTGGGATATTTGGTTTCCTTTTATAGGGAAGGGAAAGGACACACATTTCATTTTTTAATATAAGTTTGGTGTACACATGTTCATACATAAAAAACATTAAAACCCAAAACAACATAAAATGGAAGTTATATTCCCGAAATATTTCTATAAAAATGGTTTGGGACAAGTAGATAGGTCATTTGGGCCCTTAAGTTTAAGGTTATGTCCACTAATAGACTTAATTTTAACTTAATCACTGTAATTATTTTTATTCACTTTTAAGTATTCTTTATTGAAACAATTAATCTGGTAATATTATACTATAAATAAAATACTGATTACCACCTTCTATTCCTTTTTTCAAAATTAAACTCATATAAGTGGTAAAATTATTTTTAACGCTAATCCTAGAGAAGGGACGACATTAAGAGTTTTTAATTTAAAAATGTTCGACATTTCTGCTAGGTTTTTTAATCCAATTTCATTGTTAAATTGATTATAATGAACTATATTGTATTAATTGATAAATATATTATATAATGGAAATTTTAATCTAATTTAATTTACAATTTATCCTTACAAATACGTTATATGGAAAGGCATTTTTAGATTAAAATTCATTATTTTTCACTCTTCATCCAAAAAATATTGTTCCTCAGAAAAATAACAAAATATAACACTAAGATAATTTTAACATTTTAAATTAGAAAATTATGTTTATTTTATCAAATTCTATTTCTATGTGTGTCTGAAATTATTTATATTTATTTTCAAAGAAAGACATGTAAAGTAGATTATATTGGAAAATTGTATTTTTAAACATATTAAGACTTTTGAAAAAATAATATTTCTCATTAGTAATATGGGTTATATATATAAAAACATTAAAAACAATATTATAATTTTATTTATTATTGTTCATGTTACTATGTTTAATGGATAATTTAAATCAATCATGATTAAACAATTATAACAAAAATATGATAGTTCCTTGAAAACCTATCTTTTGTGAAACGTATTCCAAGTTGGTGTTGCATGTAAAGTACACAAATTCAGTATTTTTTTAGTGCAATAAAATATAGTTTTTCATGTAACTGAAGCCAAATTGGTTCTAGGTAAAATTTAAATTTTAATTACTTCAATGCATTAAGTAAAAATAACATAGTGTTTTTCATAACACAATCCAAACATAGTGTTGCGTATTCTGAAAGCATGTCCATGTTTTGTGTGTAGTTAAATCATGACATGGAGTTGTATATAACCAATACCTACATAGTGTATTTCTTATAAAATAATCTTTATTCAGTATTATGTGAAATTCAAAATATAAAAAAGATAAAATTATTTCAAAAAAATATTTCACAAAATCTAACGGATTTACATTTATAGTTTTGATAAAGGTCACAATTCATAATTCAATTTAGATTTGTTTATAAAAGTCTGCCATTTTTAAGGATTTTTTAGTGATGATAAGGGTTAGTACATAAAAATTTTGAATCTATTATTTTGTAAGGAAAAGATCAGCATGATCATAGATATTTTAGGTTAGATGTATTAATAAGGTATATTTCAAAATAATTTACAAAATCTCTATTACCTTACATTCAGGGTCAATAAAACAGCTTTTAATTTTTAATTAGTTATAGATCCCATGGTATTTCCCCTTAGATGGGTTTTTAAAGATGACGGGTAATAAAAAAAATGGCCTATGTAAATGTGATTTTCATTTGATCTCATCTAAAAAATCCCAAGTTTATGTCCATTGCGCTATTGGTCCCCTTTCTTCTCATGAACCAAATTTTAATATTTTATTAAAAAATATATAATATAAAATATAAAACAATGTCTTCCTTGAGCATAATATTTAAATCACCAAGATTCGATTTTTTTACATTGTATATATCATAGTAATATTATGGTTCAACAACACATTAATAAAATATATATATTATGATATAAATATATATATATATATATGATATATTTGGAAATTTATTCCAAATTGTACAATTTATGATTTATATAAAAATAATCAACATATTTTATACATTTTTTAATGTTTATTCTTTATTATAAAAAAATAATCCAAAAAAATGAAACTAATATTTTTATTCTTAAATGAGAAAAATAAAAGGATTAATTATGAGGGACTAAACACTTATATGCGGATCCAATAAGAGTAGTTCTAGGTCCGATGAAATATAAATTCATATAATTTTTTATTAATTATTATTTTAGAAAATTGATAATTTATTTCATATAATATAATTTTATATATTAAATAGCATGATAAAATTAAATTTAGTTATATTATTCATTTTTTATTCCAAAGTATTATTTCATTTATTATTTTTAAAAAATTGAATTATTTAACATTCTAAATAAAAGTGATATTAAAAATGAAATATATATAATCATAATTTTTTTATTTATGCTCATTTCCAATTTTTTAATGTTTTTTTATGTTAAACATGATAAATTTTGGTATTCATTGTAAAAAATGTCCAAACTCACAACATGAATTTCATTATTAACACATAATAAATAATAAGAAAGTGGAATAATAAACCATTCTTTGGTTTCATAACTATTAATAAAATCAATTATATCACAGAATTCCTGTTGATTGACACTACTATCGAATAAAATGAAATAATGGAAGGGTAAAATAATATTCACAAAATTATATTGAAATAATTTAGAAAACTAATCAAAGGAATCCGAAATAAAAGATATAAAAGAAAATTTTTCATGTGGTAAATAAATTCTTTCAACAAGGATCTATATTTAATGTAAACAAATTGCTGAAATTTTACAATTAATGTATAAAAAATCCAAATCATAACGTACATATTTGGTCATTATTATTTAATCTAACATGACCAGGATGGTGATTGATAATTAGGAGGGTGAAGATTAAATGAAATCGAATAGAGATCATTATAGTTATCACCTAGTTCCATTTTATTTTCTTCTTCATTATCAATATACCTTCAGTTTATCTCACCATGCTTATTTTTAGGAATCAAAAAAATCCTTTACTCTTTATGATCCATTTTTAATTATTTTCATTTAATTGTTCAATTTTATAATGGTGTATTCATCAAAATTTATTATGGGATGTGGGGTAATAATCATGATCTAAACATTAAGATATATATTCCCATAATTATGTCCTATTTTTTCATGTGTTTGGTATCCATTTACTACCTTTGCTTTCTAGGCCAAGGATTCATCTATTTTGTTCATACCGTTAGAAATATCAGGGGCAGCTACCTCCACAATCCATGATGCCTGAACATCAATCTTGGTCTCTAAAATAAATGTTTCAATTAGAATATGGTTTCTTCATATTCTATCCCATTGGGAATTTTATGGGATAGGTAGGAAGTATTATACGGGGAAGAATCTTAAATTTCCATCCTTTCTTACAATGTTCTTATTCAATTTATATTCATGGGGGAAGAACCATCTCTATTTAAATTTTCCATGATTATCCTAAAGTTAGTTGAAAAATAGAGTATATTTTTCAAGGTATTTACATCCATATCTAGTATTGTAAAGATAACTATTTAAAATTCTATGATAATAAGTATGATAATTTATTTTCTCTATCTTTTATAACATAAAAGGTTTCTATTTGTCAACACACATTTTAGTAGTGATAAAAAGTGATCTATATCTAATCTAATTTATTAATGATATAAGATATATCTAAAAGAATTTTTTTATCAATAAGTAATTATATAATAATTTTTTCATATATTTTTATATTTATACTAATAAAGATATAATATATTTCATAAAATATCTTCTTTATAGGAGTATATAAAAATTTAAACTTAATATATAATATATTAACTAAAAAAATATGTTTACCACTATTAATAATTAATATTAATTAATAATTTTCTAAATATTGTTGACCAATAGTTTTTTAATAAAAATTTTATGACATAGACATTCAATAAATTAATAAGCTATGTATGATTAGTTAAAATCATTTGATCACCACAAAATGACTATAACTTTTGATCTACATTTCCATTTGGGATCTAACACATGTCAAACCCATCCCTCAGAAATTATATATTATTTATTTAATGGGGTATCCTCATAATAATTTATGGTTGACCCATAGTGGTGTCAAAACCTATAGGATAATTATTTTCACTATTTCCTTTCATCAGTAGAGGATATTTGTTTTTATGATAAGATGTCTTATGTATAACACCATGGTAAATCAATGATGGTTCCCCTAACATCTAGTGTATAAAAAATAACCTATTACGTTACTATGTATGAGGATTCAGTCATCATGTTTCAAATTAATCACCCAACCATGGGAAACATATATTTCCAATTTATGCATTTATTTTACATCTCTTAAGAACACACTAAAATCATTCAAGAATTATAGGCATAGAGTGTCTATATTATGAATCATATCTAGGCACTTGATCATAACATTGTTCAATGATAATGATAATGAAAATTTTATTGGTAGGAGACCATGGACTTCTAAAATCCACCTTATCATAATAGGTGATCTGAAAGACAATGGAGACATGTTGAATGTAACTTTATCAAAATCTCTATTTTGGATTGAATTTTGGTTTATCCTTTTAAGGGAATGTAAATGAATGTTATGAGGGGTACATGAGACAACATCAATGAGTTTATGAGTTTTATTGATAAAAATAGATTTCATCAGGGCCCATCATATGGATAAAGTTCCTCATTTATTTTTAACTCCCACATCAAAGGTGTACCTTTCTACAAATGAAAAACTCAATGATTTGGATATCATTATAGTGTGAAAAGAATTATTCCATTTTTGATTCATTGGAATCGACAAAAAATAAGTTCATATCAGAGGTAGCGAATGGAAAGGGTAATGTTTTTATTCAATATAACAAATTTCTCTGTATGAAAAATCCTTGAATATTCTTCATTCAACATTTTTAAACAAAGAGGGATTGGGAATAACACAATGGATTGATGTGTGCATAAAACCAATGATCAAAAATATTATATTATTAGAGACTACATGATTTGATACTGATAATTTTAATCAAATATGAACAAAAGTTTTAGGTTAGATATTCCCAAATATATCACTAGTGATTTGTTGAAGGATTCTATATTTCTGGATAAATCCCCTAAAATTGTGATAATCACAACATCATGTTTCATTATAGATTATGGGGATTTTCCTACAACCCCCCCCCCCCAATAGTCAAAAGGGTAATTTTTTAATCCTTCTGATGCACATAACCAAACAATAGATACCTTTTAATGATTTTCTCTCTGGTAGGAAAATACATGCATAGATTGACAATGACGGGATCATAAAATGCATAGGAGACAAATTAGATAAGAATATTTATTTAGACCCCATGATGATTACCACTACATACCTATATTTTTGGAATAGGTGGATTAATGTTTCCAAAATCATGTAATATGATAGGAGTTTAATCCATCCTTGAATTCTCATAGGCTGAGGATGGAAGGAACCATCCCCTCCCATCCTAATGATAATATTCTTTTAGAGCTACCATAGGAATGAAAATTCATGAATTTTACAGATGATCTAGATTTGGAGTATTATAGGTGTCCCTGACATTGTTCTTTTCCATATAAAACCATGTTTGAATGATTGTATATATGTGGAATGGGAAAAAACTTTTCATTTATAGGTGAGTTATGATATCCTAATAAGGGCATGTGGGTTACTTTTCATATTTAAAATGATGGTATTTATGTTAGAGTAAAGAGTTTTTCGTAGAATATCATTAAAACTATTTTCCTCAACTACATTCTTTTGTATATGAATATTTAGGTATATGTGGATTACCCACTCAGAATAATAAATTGAGATCCTAATAGTTTCTTTTTTCCTTGAGGGGGATAATCCATGGAACTCTACATGATGGTGGAGACATAATTATAATCATATAACATTTTTTTGAAGAGAATTGGTGTTTTCAGAATATCCAATTCAATGACCTACATCCGTTAGGTAGATCATAATAGAGATCTCAATTATTTAGGATATTGCATCAATCTATTTGCATGGTTTTGGAGGATATCAAAAAATTTCCCCATTAGAGAGTGTCTATAGATGTTTTTTTGTATCACATAATGGGTTAGTATTTTTAATTGTTTTCCTTGATTCTCACCACACACCCACTATATAAAATCATTCCCTTATCCTCCTAAATTCAACCTAAGATGGTAGATTACATAGAGAGGATTTGTTCTTTTTATTTGTTTGATTCTATTTTAGGGAGGATGCATGTGTTGATGTTGTTCACTCAGGTTTAATGGGGGTGGTCTAATGTTAATAAGAATTTATCCCTACTGGACTCTATACTGTTGCATCGAATCCATTAAAATTTCATCTAGCCAAACATTAAATTTGAATATATAAAAATGAGAATAATTGAGATTTATTCACTCCCACTCGATTGTGGTTATATCTAGAATCTTAAATATAGAAGCTTAATTGAATGAATCCCTCGTATTCATGGATGGTTCTCGGATAATTCATGTGTGTGGTTTTCATATTAATTATTCTGAATCTAATACTATCTACATCCACTAGTAGGATTTTTTTACATTCTAAAATAATTCTATTTCCAACCTCATTGATCCTGGCATATGTTCTGGTTCGAATTATATAGATATTTTCCATCTTGTTTTTAATTTTATTTGAAGTAATCTATTTTTTTGGGGATTTTAAAATTCCAAAAAAAATTAAGACTAGGATTGGACTTGTAGTCATGTATGTTATGAAAAACTATCTTGATTGTGCTATTACTTATGTAGAAATTCATCTAGACCATAAAATATCAACATTATAAAGGCATTATGCCTATATGGGTTTGATGGATTATTCTTTAAAAAATATATTCAATACATTCTGGGTTATATTTTTTGGGACTCATGAAAATTCATTATGCGGTAAAAGGATAATTTCTACCCTATAAATGTAAACCACCATAATCCTCATCCCAATTCAAGAAACCATTCATAGTTATGGATTTCATACCCATATATTTATGAAATGTTTCATATAACATGTTTTCTTTGATTTTTGTCTAAAGAATAGATTTCGTTTCGCTCAATAATTTATCTGAATGAGAGTGTCTATGTTCCAAAGTGTCTCATCATTGACAACTCAATTATTTTCCATGCAATTTTCACCCCATGAAAATGTTCTTCCTTACTATGATATGTGTTATTTCATTGTAACATGATGTGAATAAATCCTATAATAGAGTGAAATGGTAATTCCATTAGTTTTTTATGATGATAATGTATTTTTTTCATAAATTAACTAAGGATATCATGAAATTTTTTACCTCAATTTCATCATGATCTTTATTAATGGTTGTGTTATGTAGTGATTTTCCTTTTAAAGGTCTCTCCACCATGGTGACATTTGATCTAATATACTTTTTATTCAGGTTTCATTAATTTTTCCAATATTATATATTGGATCCTAATATAAATCATGTCCATGGTGTGCATGTTTGTAATTATGGACCTCTTATTTCTCATTTTTTCATTACATAAAACAACTAATTAATATCAAGGGACAACTTTGTATAATGTGACCCTAATTTCAAAATTATCTTTAAAAAAAATTATCTTTTGGGGAATATATCAATCTCCATAAATTTTAAATTTATTTTAACTTAGTTGTTCCTAAAATTATAAATTATGACCTTTATTTGGCCTCCAATAACTATATGGTTTACTTATATCAGAATTATCTTTTGATTACCTCTGTTATTAGATTCCCCAAAAAGTAGTATTTAGAATACTTTTTTATGTAGTGGCTAAAAAATCAATGATTTGATTACTAAATGGATATCTAAGGTTACTATGTATACCCTTCTGAAGTCCATGTTTCAATATACATAGTCTCAAGTTATGTCCCACTTCATACTTCGTATAATTTTTAATGACCAACATCAATCCCAACTAGAGAATTTTGGTTATCACCCACAGTGGGAGGAAAAAAACTCGCTGGATTTCATGGGAAAAGATCTTCCTCACCAAAGCATATGGTTGAATGTTCTTCTATGATATAAAACTCTTTATTCATTATCTATTTTAAATATAGGTGTGGCGTCTTATCCAAGACTAATAATTCGTTACCACAAATGTTATTCAGGTTGTATATTTCCCATATTTATAAATATTTTTGGATTTTATTGGCCCCCGCCCTATCATCTTTTTTATATTACATTGGGAATCACCCAACCTCAGATTCAGTGTGTTGTTTTGGATAAATGGTGATAATGATACTGTCGGGATATAGAAGACACATGGCTAGTTAAAAACATTCAATTTGATGAAATGACTTTTATAGTTGACATTTTTGATAATTCTGAATGAAATAAATTGTTTAATGAGGCATGGAATGGATGGTTCTCCCAAAGGATTTATCAATATTCTAGTGATAGAGATATATTTATTATTAGGAGTATCCCTTTAGTGTTGAATATGGGACCAAATAATGATTTCTAGTTTTTTATGAATCTGGTTAAAACATTGAGAAATATAGTTATTAATTATCCATTTAATGATGAAACATATTTTTGGTTGATATATGGGAAACCATATCTCACCACCCAATTATTCACAGTAATTTTTTGTAAAATATGTTCGGTATCGTTCCTATAAATGATTTCATCATCAATACCATGTAGTTAATGGCCCCTCTAGATTGATCTCTTTTCATGAAATGTATTATTCATCCCATAAAATCATTTATTTTCATATTCCAATGTATATTTCCTTATTTTAAGTTATGGTAAAAAAATATTTTCTATATATATTTCACATATTCCAATGGATATTTTGATGGAGTTGTTTATTTCCTTCTACATAGAGATGATAATATCCTTTCTTACAATGACCTGGATAATATTATTATAAATAAATTATCATATTTTCAATCAAGTGGAAAAATCCCTGAACTTTTTAAGATGATAGGTCCATAATGTGGTTGGATACATGGAACTGATATAATCTACATCTTGATATCCCACAGTATAACATGCTCCTATTGACTATAAATCATCTCCCTAGTGTTTTTTGAGTATTAATATAGAATCAACTCTATTTGTTCATGGTTTTTATAGGGTTGGATTTATAACTTATGAAACATTTGAATCATTTTTCAATGAATTAAAAAATTCCATTACTAAAAAATAGGTTCCACTTTTGGAAAAAGCCCAATCCATGATTATTTTCCTTGATTTTTCTTTTAAGAGTGGCTGGAATTCATTCATTTTGGATGCATACAACCTCTACATAATGAATTAAATCTATTATATGGATGTCGATCCCCTACCATATGTATTTATTATCTTGAATATTTTCATTATTCACCCCAATTTCTAGTGTGATCATTCTATTTAATTAAAATGGAAATGAATTTGGATACACATTTTCAGGAAACGTGTGGCATCACCGGCAATTATAACATTTAAATGGATGATGTTCAATGTTTTTTTTATCAATTTCATTTCTTGATCCCAATATATTAATTAAATTCCCATTTTCAAAAAAAAATTGTTATTATAGTTGTTCCTATTTGTGTCTCAATATTGTGTGAATATATCATATATAAATGTATTTTTAAAAACATATCATTATCATTAATTATAGTTTTAAAACTTATCTACAATATATATTTGTAAATATGATAAAAAAAAATTTATATCTAAATATACGATTATATGTAATTACATATATATATATAACTAATTGTGTGTAAATATTTAATCATATATGTGTGTAAATATGTGTAAAAGGTTTATCTTAATATAAAATACATAATCATATATTAAAAATTCATTTAAAAATAATTATAAACATGTATATAAATATATGAATAAATATATAAAAAAAATTGAAATATGTATATATGAATAATTGAAAATAAAATAAATTATTAAAAAACTCTTAATGCTTCATTGTTAAAGGAATTAATCATGAAGTTGGTAGATTTTGTGTTTTAATATTGGTAGGGATTATATTGTAAAATAATCCATGATAATAGGTATTGAAAGTCCCTATAACTATGGAGCATGTAGGAGGAGGAGGACAGCATGGCATAATGGGTGAGTGGGAGAAGACAAAACTAATAAATGGTCTGCACTTGTAAAAGTGGAGTGAGGAAGAAAGGAGGGATGGATGACTTGAATATTATTACCTTGATAAACGGAGGGGTTTAATTGATAATAAAGTTCATAAAATTTCAGAAAATATATTTTCAATTTTATTTGTTCTATGAATTGTATTGATAAAGGTAAAAAAACATTAAGGGTTCTTAACATCTTAAGGAATGTTTAGAACTAAAAAGTCTCATTTCAATGTCTTTAAAATATATGGCATGTTTAGTGAATGAGTTTCATTACGAAAAATCATGTGAGATGGAAACTCTTAGGCATCGAAAGAAGACGAGGGGGTATCGATGATCAACATTGGTATGAGATGATTTTTCATTATTGGGACTTCATGATACAATATAAAGGCCACCCTATAAATCTTCAGATGAAGCAAAATACCCAAAAAAATTGTGAGCGGAGAAAATAGAATCTAGAGACGTCCTCAGGAGAGAAGGAATCAGTATAACTATTTTGGGTTCCGATAATTATGGGTGGGATTCGAAATGAAATATATACAGTATTAAAGAAGGATACAAAGATTTTTTGGGGAATGTGGGGAAATATTTTTTAGTTATAAAGGTGAAAATTCAGTTTCAGGTGTTGGAAAACTAAAACCCTAGATTTGAAAGAATCGTCAAATTTCAAAACTAATGATAATACCCCAAATTTATAAAGGATTTACCTAATCATTCAAAATTATTGTTTGATTTTATTGGGGAATTTTTCTTCAATGTTATTGAAATATTTGGTTTGACTTTTTTACCACAGTTATGGAGAATATTATCTCAATTTTGAGATAATTGAGATAGATATTTTTTTTTCAAATATTTTGGGAAAATGGTTGTTATTTCATATTAAATATATTGAATTTTTTTTCTTAAATTACTTAATGATTTATGGAATTTTTTTTATTTTAATTATATTATATAGTAATATAGTTTAATGAAATTTGATAAATCAAAGCTAAAAGATTTTATGTAAAAATTAGTTATGGTATAACATAATTATTCCCATATATCCAAAGAATAAATTATTATTATTTTCCTTTTATTCATGATGTTGGGGATCATTTTGGTTGTGAATAATTTAATTTTATAAAATGTTAATAATTTTATTCCAGAATTTTAATTTCATATTTATTGACACCCATTTAGAGATGTCATGGTGTAAAAAGAACTCATTATTTATTTTTACTAATTTATCCTTGGCCAAAAAATCTTAGTGGGATCAGAATGCCTTTACGTTTAGAAGGTATGATGACAACATTACATTGAATAGTGTGTGGAAATTAACAACATTAGTGGTTGGTCATGAAGACATTTTTCATTTGAGTAATAGTAAGTAGTTTTTGCAAAAGTTATCTCAACAATTTTATATGATTCATTATAATAATAAGAATTTAAATTTATAATAATAATGGTATATTACATTAATTTAAATATATACTAGTCCCTATCCCATTCATATGCATGGTTCTATAAAAGATATATTAATATCAAAATGCATTAATATGTTTAGAAGTTATCAATGAAAATTAGAAATAAATATGTTCAAATTAAAGTGCTGGTAATAGTTCTAAAATATGAATAAGTAACAGTAAACCATGAATTTTGTTAAATGAAGTAAACAAAATAGTAACTGATAACAGATGTCATATATAGTTGAAGTGTAAAGAAAAAATAAATACATTATCATTGTTTGAGTGATTGTTGTAATAAAACATTTCATATGTGCAGTGGAATAATTTGAATACAGAGTGATATAAACCGATGTTAAAAACATCCCATAATTGTATAAACATCATTTTTGAAGAATTTGTACAGTTAATTAATGTGGGAATGTCTGCAGAAAATTTATCTTTTTCCTATGTCATCTTCAAAAATTTTATCATCCATGAATTTTATCCTGCAAATGAGAATAAAAATTTAAATATTAATAAAAATTGATGAACAAGAATGTATGAAAATCTAACTTACTAGGTAAATTGAATATGGTCGTAGAAACATAAATGATTGTTCTAGAAGTTCATAGTAAATGGATCAGTTGATACCGCAAATTTCAGACTGAATTCATAAGTGCAAGGAATATTTATTAGAGGAATGTATAAAAACGATATCAAAAGAATACAGTTGGATGAAATTATACCGACTACTGTAGAACAGTTGTACGATTTAAAAATAGTTTATTTGTGGATGTAATGTTACAGGTTCAGCTACTGACTATTTATTTCAAATAGTATATATTCTGTAGCTCCTATAGTTAATGGAATGTAAAATATGGAGTTTGATTTAACTGAGAACAACACTATATTCATTTTTGAAGATTTTATCAAAATAAACAGATTCCTTTCCTCAATACAATAGGCTGTATTTCTAACATACTAATAGTTTAACAGATAACTGAACAAACAATTGATACGTGCTACAAGTGAACAACAACTGATACATCCTAACTGGTAGATAAATAACATTTTATATCTTGAATATGGTAAAAATTTCAGGTGCATTGGTGTTATCCATGACACATGATATACTAATCATATAAAAATATCAAATGAGTAGAAGGATACATTTTAAATGAACAATCTATACTCTATCAATTTTAATGAATATTGCACTATAGATTTAATTTTGATAACAATGATGAAAAGAATACAAAAAGAGAAGATGTATGGTTACCTTGTGTTTTCAGTGGTAGATTTTAGTCTGTTTTTCAGTTTTCCTATTAATATCTCTCTTTAGTATGGTGTGTAATTTAGAAATTTGACTTTTCGTAGCGATGTTGTCAGGAGAGGTCTTGTCACAATGTTGCATACCATCCTCACTGTCAAAATAACGTGACATATTTTTCTACATTGATGATATTTTTATAAGAAATAGGACCTAGAAACTAAATCAATTGAAATAATTGAAGAAAGAGAAGATCATTAACAGTATGGTGTACTGTAATAGTAGACAGTTGTAGACAGAATGAAACGTTTTCCTTCTATATATTCAAATTATTGAATGTCAATGTATTTATACCATATTTTGTTCTATTAATTAAAAAATTTAGAAGAAAACAAGTAGAACATATATATACTCATGTAGAACAGGAAATCAAGGTTGTAGTGTCTTATCCATTGTCATTATGTAATGTCCCAGGAAAACACCGAAGAGTTTTATGGTCCTATCAGTAATTGTTACAAGGAATATATGAGTAAATAGATATTTTTTTATTATAAATACATGATGATGAAATTGAATGTATTTTACCTTGCTATTTTTAGCAACACTTTTTAATCCAGAAGACCCACTACTTTGTTCATCCTATACATTATTCAAGAAAAAGTTAATATAATTTGATATGCCTTTTTCATAGATGTTAGGTAAAAAATACAGACTAGCATGTCTATGTTCTAAACATTCAATGAATATGTTGATGTAATTATCATTATCATTGATAAAAACAAATTTGTAACTATTAAGTTCAGAGGAACGATGATGGTTTTGAACATTGTACTCTAATATATCAATTGAAAAAAAAGAAATGTCTTTGATTGGAAGTAGTTTAATTCTTTAGGGAAACGATACTCATCATTATCCTAATTACAAAATAATAGGCTTTGATACATATGAATCTTTCATATTTAATAATTTATGTGATGTAATAAGATGGATTTACCTATATCAAATCCTATCTTTATTGTATAGTTGTTTTATGTATATATTTCAGGACTTGTTTTTCAAATAACACCTATAAAAATGAGTGTTACTTTTTAGTAACCTATAGTCGAACTATAAACCTGTTGGATTTGAAAAAATTATCACACTATCAGACTCATATAGAAATTGTTGCATAAGCAACAGTGTAGCATATTGATAATAAAGAATTTATAAAGTAATGAATATATTTTCACCTCGGGGTGAGGTAGGTAGGTGATGAGTTGTAGGACTGGCACGAAGTGATTCCATTTATTATCTATTGTTTCTTCATTCAAGAGTGGCATTATTTGTAGAACCAACTGTGGGTTCTTTGAATTTTATGAACTGTAGCTGTAATTGAGCATCTAGTAGGCAGCAGTAGATTATTGAAATAATATTATATAAAGTATTAAATGAAAGTAGTGAATAGTTAATATTAAAGAATATTTAATATTTGAAAATAAGGATTTATGTATGACCTATTGACAATGTTTCACTTTTGAAATGGATTTTTTATTATTCCAATAGAGTGTCTCCTTTGAGGGTTTGGGAGTTTTGGTTCTGTAAAATTCAACTATGATGCTATTATGGCCCCAAGCCTGATGAATGGAAAAGAAAATTCATGAAGGTGGATTTTAATAACTTTTCGGTAGTAATTTGTTAACACTAAGATCAGTTAGTCATAGTAGTACAGAAGTATGATTTGTTAAAATTACACTTACTTTGGATGTTTTCAACAAAATGAAGGTCTTGGTAGTAAATATTTTTTCTTTCATTAATAGTTGGTGTGTCAAGAATAGAGTGTGAAATGAGTTCGAATTAATTTGTATAGAATCAAATATTATAGAAAAAAATTAAAAAATAACATAGTAAAAAGAATGAAAAGATTAAATTTAGATAGAGACCATACTGATCAATCTCTAAACCCAGAAAAGTTGTAATATAAAAATGACAGAAGGTTCTCTATTATTTTCCATGTAATGTTCCATATCAAATGAAAAATCACCAAATAAACTACAGGGAACTATCAACCATCTATAGGGAAAAAATTACAATATGGTTATGTTTTTTCCATGCAGTCATGTTACGCAGTAAGTCAACAAAAATGACTTGTCATCTTCTAAATTAATATACATCCTAATTACCCATTGATTGTAGTGGGTGTGTAAACCGTAGAACACCTATTATTTATAAAACATTTTAGACATATACAAACATACATTGAATGAGATATGGATTATATAGAAAACTTTGTATAGGAATTGGAATATTTACCTATTAAATGTTCTTCTGGAAGAGTTTTCTGAATGATGTCATCAAATGAAGTAAAATTAAAACTAAAAAGATGTATTTGTACTTTATACAGACGAAAAATGGTCATGGATCTTAACATGATTCGACATGGGTGTCTAGTTCCCAGGTAACTTCTGTGGTTTGATGATATTTGGAAGTTCTATAAAATAATGCAGAGTCCCTCACCCAACAGTTTTTTGTACATACAGATAAGTTGATGATTTGTAATACTATATTGAATCTTAGTTCCCTACATAAACTATGTTAAATTAATGGATAATAAGGAAATAAAACTGATGACATGATAGAATTATTCTTGTTCACCTTCATGCACTATGTTAAAGACACCGAATTTGTTCTCTGGAGATGGAAAGTCAAAATGTTCAAAAGTAGGATGTCATGACTTAGTATACTATATAACAGTTAAGTAAAACTGAGTACAAATGATGTAGATATTAAATATATAAAAATATAATGTATAACATGTACATTAAATAGGTGAGCAGTAAAGGGAAAAAAATTTATGTACTTTTTCCACATCGGTAGTATGTTCAAATGGTGGATAATATATGAACAAACTAGATCACAAAAATGTAGGCATAGTATATATATAAATATATACTAAAAATATATTCTATGCAAGTAGATTAAGAGTGAAAAAAAACTTGTATTGAGTTGTTGGAACATAATGTCACCTGAATATAGTAGAGTATAAGATCAACTGATATGACCACATTAGAGTATTTAGAAGAGGAACTGAAGCACTTGTTCTGGACATGAACCTGTATTCATAGTGTGTCATCATCCTCGGGTGTAATCTCATAAAGCAGGGTTAATGAGCATGTCATTTTTGTTACTCTACATTATCAGATAGTGTAAAAATCATAAATATTTGGTAGGTAAGTACTTCAATATAGTAAACATATTAGGAATCCAGATTAGATTTGGGTACACAAAACACAATTTACATGATACCTAAAACAGATTATCAAATATTTCCTAGTACACAATATTGTTTGTGAAATTTGAGGATGTATTGATGTTACCATGAACTATAATTTTTAAACTATTAGCTGATCTGACCCTAGATACTACAACATATAATTAACCATGAGATAACACTAGTTTTCGAAGATATAACCCAACTAAAGACAATGATTGGCCCTGACATTTATTAATTTTCATCGCATAAGAAACTTTCAATGGATATTTTCTTCCTTGTAATTTGAATGTCCATAAAACATTAGAGTGAGTCATAGTTAGTCTTCGAATGAATGAAAAGTACCTAGAATGACATCCACTTAAAAATTGTGCTTCAATGACATGTTCACCCAATTGTGTAACTATCATACGAGTTCCATTACACAAACAAACAGATTGATCAACATTTCATAGTAACTTGATGGGAACACCAAGATGTAGAGTAATTTTTTGTATAGCTAGCCCAAGGACGTTTATACCATTCAACATGTCAGATGTGTAAATATTTTCTGGCATGTCTGTATCGTAACATGAATTTCAAATAGTGTATTTTCTGAAGTAATCTTTGTATTAAGTGTTTTTTAGAGTCAACATATATTCATTTACTTCTTGAACAACATCATGGGTTGGAGTTAAAATTGCATTTCTTTAATATAGGCATGGTCTCTATGTTTGTTACTGAAACTCGGGTATGAATGGTTGATAATTATAGCTATGTAATTATCAGTGTCATTAAGAAGATATGCTGATGGAATATGAATATTTGAATCACCACAATTTGGCTCTCTAATTCGACCTTTACCAATATCTAAGGTCCATTTTGAAAACTCATGTCATGCAGCTACATCATGACTGGAAGTAGTACAATGTAATCGCATGTTCCTTGTAAGAGATAACACACAAAAGATATTCCATATATATGATGACTTAACACATACAATGACAATGTCATTTCTGTTACCTCCTAGTATGATAAGAATAATTTTCCTGAAATCTCCCCCAAGACAATTGTTTCACCACCAAATGGAAAATTCTATGAAATTTTATTTTTGACAGTAATAATCTCCATTAGAGTAAGGTCTAAGGCCTAAAATAAATACCTATGAATCATAGATTCCTCATCCAAAATGATGAGCTTTCTCATGTGAAAAATTTTGGAAACATCACTCCCTTGCAGAATTTCTCAAACTGAATGTTCAAAAATGGAGAATTGAATACAGAATTTAGAATGTGCTATTCGTCCACCAGGAAGCAGTAGTGAATCCATTCCACTTGATGCAACTAAAATCACAATCAATTAATGTGCCTGCAGTAATGTTGTTAGTACTCTCCAAATGAATGTTTTACATTTGCCTCCATAACCATGCAAGAAGAAGAATCCCCCTAAATTAGTAGACACGGAATATAAAATGACATACATGACCTCTTTGTGTTCATCTGTTCGCATACTGTGTAAACTAGTGTACTCTTGTAGAAGTGATTCTTTATTTTTAATTTCGTTCTTCTACAACTAAACGATTTAAAATGGTATCAAAAGTAGAATATGGAACTAGAATAAGAGGATATATCCTCAGATATCTTCCATTGGTATGTAAAACGCGGTTTATTCCTATCAAAGAATAAGAATGTCACTGGTGATCTGTGAGTGTAAAATCAAGAAAGTTGGGTAACACTGTTACATGATAGTATAGAATGACATAAATAAAGTGGTTATTATTAATCTGTCAACAGAAATGGTGGAACAATTTTGTATTACACTATACTAATAATGATAAAAGAGAATTATATCCCAGTAATTCCAAATTATAGCAAGTACGATGTTGATTGGGCTTACAGATTAACTGATATTTCAAACTATGCAATACAATTACAGGGGATGAAATAATAAAATAAAGGAAGTCATATATAATTAATAAATTAATAGTATTTGTGGGGATTATTCATACTAAAATATATTCATTAATTCTAAAACAGAGAAGTACCATGAAATTTGATAGCATGTACAATACATTTAGGAGTTTTATGTAAATAAAAAATCCCTAAAACTATGGAACCCTTGTACAGAGTAGTGAAGAATAAAAAAATGTAGACCTCTAGTAATAGTATTTCAAAAGAGATGCAGGGACTTATTTTGTATGGTAGTGTTGTTAAATTAACACTACATATGTATATTATTGTAAGTAAAAATAACTACTTCTACAGTGTAAATGGGTGAATTGCCTCAATAAGATCTCCTCATTAAACTACTTCATCATGCATACCTTCTGGGAGGTGAATCACATTACAGATGGACTTGCAAACAAAGGGGTGTAAGAAGGGAGGAGGATCTACATAAACACCATTCCTAATGACATGGCCCCTCTTCTCAGTAGGGACAAATGTAAAATTCCTTATTTCTGTCTCTTGTAACATTTCAACTTTATCAATTTTAGAGCCTCTTTGATCATCATTCTCAAAAAAACAATGCTTCTACAGTGTAGATTGAACTTTTATGTAAATAACTGATCTATGAAAACTATAGTGGGCCTTTTACAAAGGATTACATAATAAAAATAGACACAGGAATTAAATAAATGTATAGGAATTTAGCAGTATCAGTAGAAAGTGTGGACCTGTAATTTGTGGGATCCTCTTTTGAACATATAATATGTCTTCATAATTTGAAATACTTTTAATGAGGATTACAGAACAATATGAATTTAGTTATTTAAATAATTTACCACAATTAGAAGATATTATTTAAGGTATAAAATAAACACGATATATATATAGTAGTAGAAATTGGTCAGTTTAATATGTACTACAATGTAACAAAAATATGTGAACAAAAAATATGTTGTAGTAGTGGCATATGTAAATGGTAATTAAACCGTTTCTGAAAAATTAAGTGGAAACAATATTATCTAAGACAACATTTTAAATACCATATAGCATAAACAAGACGCAGGAATAACATAAATGTAGAGGAATGATTATGTTACAAGATAAAATGATGAACTGGATTTTGTAGGGTCCTTATGTGGTAAAATAAAATGTATTCATATAGTACTTCCTTGGTATTATCGCATACAATGCCTAGGCAAGAGGTGTTATTGGATATCAACATTCTTGAAAACAGCCTGCAAAAACGTTCTCCCATTCCCTAAGCTAAGACATATTTTACAACTTCAATGAACTCTCTATCATCTATTAGTAGGCCCATGGAAGTGCAGACCTCTCTAAATGTACCATAAGTGATGTTGTTTACTATCATGATATATTCATATAAAGTTGCACCTTTTATTTCTTGATAAAAGTATCCTCATGTAGTACAACACCCTAGTGGTTTGAGGTACATTGTGTATTCTTCCAATAAAAAATCCTTGCTTCATGGGTTTCCATTTATTATCTTGAGAGTGGAAGACAATACATCTTGGGTACTCTAAAAAATTTAAACCTCTACCTTATTGGTATATTAAATTTGCTTCAAACCAATTTTTTATCATTGATTTAGAACTATTTTTGTGATTTATAACATCCTCAATGTTATCACTGTCAGAGTAGGTCATAGAATTCTTTCCCAGAAAATTGAAGTATAATTTGTCTACTGGTGGATGTCTATAATGGATTTCATATGAAAAAATCATCTAATATGATTCATAAGGATATATGTATTGACATTCGTAATACATTTTGATGTCATGAATATTACTGTCCAGCAAGAGTATTTTGTTCCCAGCATACATTTCTACTATTACCTGATAGTTTCCCATGCTGATATACATAAATATTTACTTTATTGTTGATGACTGATTTCAATCATCAATGTTGAGATGATCATGATACTTTAATAGAAATACTTGATGGAATGGTAGGAAAAACTGATTATTCAAAGGCATGTTATTTTTCAGTATAGTTTTCATGTTATCCCCTCTCTGATAAATGACAGATCCATCATCATCAACTATTCTGTTTTCATCAAATTTTTTTGGAAAATATTTTGTAAATTTTCCATTCTTCATACATGGTGAAGAATGGTTTGGGTCTCTGTAAGGTCCCTAGAGCATAAAACACATGATAACCTCATGTAGTCTCGGGTGTGCAACTTTATCTGGAATTTCAGTATAGACATAGTTGTTAACATCTATTGGTGAATTAACTTTTTTTCATAGTAGAGAAATAATAGGAAGTGTACATGAGGCAAGCCAAATTTTTGAAACTCTATCATTTGAACTACTACATTGGATGAAACGGGTTGTAGTTATTAAAGGATGATAAAATTTGAAAGAATATGGTAAATAGTAGAAGTAGTATATGTGTAGATCAATACATTCTATTGTCTTTCCAAAGAAAGAACTGTCTCCTAAAGCTTTCATTAGATGATCCACCTTAATATTGAAAACTCAAGAAAATATTTTATGGGAGTCTACTAGATGAAGATTATTACTTCTAATATACTCAGTAATCTTGGGATACATGGGGTTACATGTAATGGTTAGAAACAAATCAGGATACCCTTTCCAATTAAAAATAGATATTAAATCAAAGTAATTTTGTATCATATAATGTGGCCCACAAATAAAGGTAGAAGGTCAAATGATATGTTTTCCATAGGAATACCCTTCTTGGTCACCTTGAAGAAATGCATCTTGCAGCCCATTATACAAATATACCTTCAATCGCTTTTGGTTGAAGAAACTGAATGAAATCCTCTGAGACTCTATCATCATATAAGCATCGATGAAAATTTGATGAAAATTTCTTCTTTAATGATGAAGATTTGAAGCAAAATTTTCACATAATTGCAAGTGAAATGAGAAGTAATCTATCATTGTAACCATCCTTAATTTTGAACTTGTATTGAAAGGATTTGGGTGATTCAACATGATGTCAACATATCCCTCACTGCCATTTTTGTAAATTAAGGGATATTTTAATGGTAGATACAATGGGTTCTTCTCATCAATTCTTTG
Organism: Viscum album; assembly: GCA_963277665.1. Classification (NCBI taxonomy): domain Eukaryota; kingdom Viridiplantae; phylum Streptophyta; class Magnoliopsida; order Santalales; family Viscaceae; genus Viscum; species Viscum album. The sequence continues at coordinate 288,463,448 of OY728134.1, forward strand.
AAGATCACATGTTTTGGTTGGAAAAATAATATCTCACTCTTGATTGAGATTTTCAACATCACTAACAATAATCATTTCAATATCTGAATTATTTGGTAAGCTATATGTACTGGGATTTTTTTCTCTTCATTTTAGTATATGTAGTTTTAAATTTGGAACCTCTTGATAATGAAGAACATCCCTTTAAATTCTAAATTGTTGAGATAAAGAATTTTTTTCATGAAGAGTTTTTTGCAGGTTCTCGACTATGTGTAGTCAATATGTGATTGGACAGTCTGGTATTCTGAGATATAGGTGGTTTTTATGTTAATACAATCATAGGGTAGGTTTGAAAAATAAGTACATAATATATAGGTTAAAAGATACCTAACTCACAAACCCTATTTTGACATTCATGTACAATGTCATACACATATAGTGTTACAAATCATGGTGGTTGACCATCATGTGGACCTAAAATTCTTATACGATGGTAGTTATATCCATTCAATCTAAATCTACAAGGAGATCGAACCTTATTGAATGATATATCTAACTTCCCACCCATTGAATTGAATGAAATGATTGAGTTGTAAATATGCATGTGTTCTTGGAATGTTCTAGCTAGTGTAGAAGTTTAATTGAAGAGAAACATTTTTAGGTATTGCAGACAGGTCGGTATGAAGTTCAAAGAAACCTTCCCCATAGCGCATCATGTAGAAGAATGTGGGTTTTTTTGGTTCCTACATTTTATGTTTCTCTCATCAATCAACATTGATGCATGAAAGTATTGGAATACATTGGATGGGTCTCTAATATCTGAATATCCTGAGTGAAAATGAATAATATGTGAAAGATATTAAGAAGGATGAAGTGGTAGTAATGGGAAGTTGTTACAATTATTATTGTAGTAGTAATGTTGTTTCAGTGATTACAATAAACTGTGTCTGCAATTTGTTGTTGTATCGAGTACCCTAGAGTAGGAAACCGATAATTACAAATACTTCCATAAATAATACGGAAGTGATTGATGTTAGTATTTAAATATTTTCATCTCCATACCATTATGGTCTTCTGCATGATGTATTTCACCGTTCATGCAAACATGTGTTCTAGAATTTTCAAATTTGGTGCATCTCGATGAAATGATTGTCCCTATGATTCTGATAGTATTTGTATAAAGTATAATTATATTATATATTAGATAATTTTTTATTAAAGTGTGTGAGTGTCATGCTATAGAGTTCTGTTAAAGTTGATACTATAAATGTAAATGATATATTACTATAGTCCCCACGAACCATTTGACCAAATTTGTACCAATAGATAGGTTAAATTGTAAGATATTAAACTTTGTTAACGTCCAAAGAATTATCATATTGTAATAGTGATTCTTACATTGTTGAGGAGGCAGGGGATGAATCTGACATACTGTTTTCGTCAGTGACGATAGCAAGAAACAGTGTCAAGGAAACTGTTAGACGAATAATTGTTCGGTTTTATAGTTAATGTTTTTTCCATATAAGTATAATAATATATAAATAAAGGAATAGAATATTGTCTGAAGAAGACTGATATTTTCGTTTTCTTGTTTTCTCTAGGGCTAAATGTTGTCCGAGCTTCATATTGATGTAGCACTATAGACATAGTTTTTAAAATGGAATACCTAAATTTATACTGTAAAGAAGTTAGTAATATTTTGATTTTAATTAGAAATTGTAAATAGAACTTACTATTGGTAGAAAATGGTTTTAATGGTGTGTGTGTGTGTGAGTTCATATACTCCACTATATGTAGACATCAGTTCTACTGTAGGAGTAGGATAGATATTTTTAGAGGTCATTGAGTAATTTCTAGCAGATGTCGATGGCGTTTTTTTGTGAATAGACGGTTATTAAATTAATGGATAATTGTAGAAACAATAACATGATTGAATTAAAGATAATGGTAGACTCACAGTTTTTATGTGCCTTCATTTGGAGTCTCCTCTAAAACCTTGCATCTCAAGTGGTTGATGGGAAATGAATGTTTAGATTGCATTTCATTTTATAAAAACTTCAAGGTGTGCAATGTAACATTAATTTGAAGATTGAATATTAAATGAAATGTAGTATAAATTTTGAATAAAAGTACAGAAATAGATGAATATTAAATTACATATATTTTTTTAACTGGTAGAAAGTGATATATGAAATCTACATGTAGAAAATAGTGGAAGGTGCAGCTAAAATTTAGTGGTCGTCATGTATTGAATTAAGTAAGATAGGCATACCAGGTTTGTATGTATGATCTCTTGTATTAGAACTGTGACTGATCACTAAGTGCAGGTAATTAATTATGCTATGAGAGTAGAATATATATATATTTTCCGAGTCAAAGCAGCGAAAAATCAGTAGCAGAAATAATTATACATGAAAGCATAGAGGTACTGATTTGAAATATTTTATTCAATGAACAGTTCAATATAAGTTGTTAACAAACTATAATACATCATTTCCGAAATGGTTTTGTCATTCAATATAACTAAAATAATAGTGGTACATGGTTACAAGGATAATTATTTTTTCTATCTATACAATGAAGTCATATTATACACAGTATGAGATCAACGTGAATGTATTGGAAATTGTGAAGGAAGAAACCTAAGTGAATGAAGATTTAATTTCATAGTTGTATATCTCTATTAGAAAATGATACAAGAAAGATTCATGTAGTAAATTGTCAAAGCTGAAACTAATAAACATTGTATGTAAGCTAAAATAACATACCTGAAGATGGTTTTGTCTTCTAATATATTAGAATGAAATGTTGAGACTGAATTCCATGAACAATAGTTATTCAACATGTGGACTAAATGCATAAATGAAAAAGTGGATAGTAAAATCAATGTAATATAATATTTGAAGGAAGATAGCTAAGTGAACATATATGTTACTTAATATTTATATAAATATATTAAAATGTGGTCCTTGATAGTTGAATGTAGTAAATAGTGGTATCTCTAACTAAAAACACTAGAAGTTCTGTATTGAATATATTTACCTATGCATAGAGTAAGTGTATGATATGATCCTATTTATTAGAAACCCTACAGTAAGCTAACCTCATGTAGTTATGTAAGTGGTGTGTTTGCAGTACATTGATATTGTCTCACTCAAAGTAGTGAGAACTCATTATTATTGAAATGGTAGCCACAAATCACATACTAGCTGATGTTGTGTATTTTTTCTGAATATATTTTAAAAAAATGATTAACTATTATAATACCTCAATTCATGTGAATTTCTGTCTGCCAATATAGTTGAATAAATAGTTGATCCTGAATTCAATGAACAACACTTATTCAACTTTTCGTGTGAATACATATAATGCATAGCGGATAGTAAATGAAATGTAATATAAAAATTCAAGGAAAATAGCTGAATATGGATGCAACATCATGGTTTTAGTCATCTGATTTACTATGATACAGGAATGTTGCATGTAGTTAACACTAGAATATAAAAACAATAGTTAAATATATGGTGTTAACCAACTATAATATATCATTATTGGAATGGTTATGTCATACATTATAAATGAATGAATAGGGGTAGATGAACACCACGACTAGTAGTTCTTCAATGCCTATAATGAAATCATATAATTCAAAATGGACAGTAAAGTACATATATTATAAATTTTCATGGCAGAAACCTAATTGAATAAATATATAATTTCATAGCTCAATATATCAATTATAAAATGATATAAGAAAGATGCATGTAGTGAACAGTATTACCTACTACTAATAAACAGTCTAACAATCCTAAAATAACATACATGCAGATGTTTTTCTCCTCCAATATATTGGAATGAATAGTTGATCCTAAATTCCACGAACAATACTTGTTAAATTTGTGGAGTAAATCTATATAATATAGAAGTTCATAGTAAAAGCAGTTTAATATAAAATTCGAAGTCAGAATGCTAACTGAAAATAGATGTGATTGCCTATTTTTATGCTCCTATTAAAAAGTGGTACAAGCTAGTTTCATGTAGTAAATAGTGACATATATAATAAACAAACCCATGTCATTCTATATTGAATATATTATTGTAGGCATATACGACTTCTATGATATGATCCTCTGTATTAGAAACCCGAGAGTAAGCTAACATTTTGTAGTTATGTAATAGGTCATATTGAAGTTCATTGATATTCACTAACTCAATTTAGTGCAAATTAAATATCAAAAAAATGAAAATATAAAATAAGATATATGTTTTTGTTGTCTAATTTATTCAATATACAGTTAAATATCAGACTATAAAAAAATTTATACCATAATGCATGAGTAGGTCGGTCTTCCAAGACATTCGGTTGAATAGATGATCCTAAATTCCCTAACCATTACTTGTTGGATGTCAAGAGTGACTACATTTAACGTAGAAGAGTAGAAAAGCAATGTAATATAAAACTTGAAGGTAGATATGTAACTGAATGTAGATGTAACTGCATTGTTTTATAAATATGTTTAAAAGTGATACAGGATAGTTTCATGTAGTAAATAGTGGGATCTCTAACAAACAAACACCGGAGTTTCTGTGGTGAATATATATAGACATTAAAAGATATGTTTAATGATATGAATCTGTGTATTCGAAACCTAAGAGTAAGCTAACTGCATGATGTTCTATAAGAGGTCAGATTGTAGTGAATTGATGTTGCATGACTCAATGTAATGTGAAGTCGGTGTCAGTGAAATTGTAACTGTAGATTACATTCTTGCTTCTGCTGAACACCTTCTTCTGAAAATAGGCCAATATCAAATGATAAGAAATCATAGTATGTCAATGCAGGTGTAGGTTTTCCTTCCAAAATATTTTAATGTATAGTTCATATTGATATCGACAATCAATATCTCCCCAAGGAAGTGGAAAATTCCGAAAGAAGATTAATTGCTCATGCAGATATCATTAACTGCATAATATTTAGTTAGAGATGTAATTTTGGTTGGATAGTGTAGTTGATAGTATAATAGATGATACCATTATAGAAAGTTTTACTATTGGCTAGATGTAGATGGAGACAGTTGCAATGTAACGGAGGTTAGTGTGTGCGTGCGTTGGATTGAGATTTCCATGACCTTTAGCCGTAGGAGTAGTCTAGGGTTTCCATTTATTAATGAAGGAGCTATTAAAGGTAGGGTTTACTGGATTTGAAGCTGAGCGTCGATGTCCATGCCTTTTAGGTAGTCATATATATTAAGTAGAAGATTGGCGAATTGGATAGAAGATTTGTGGATGTAAAAGATTTTGATGGTAGAAGAATATGGTTTATGTAGGTGGAAGATGACCAGATGCGAAGAACATATGTTGATTAATCGAAGACATCCTCTATAGAAAATTGAATGGGTAATAGAGTAGGTTTATTCTTCAGGAAATGTAGGGATGAAGCTCGGAGAGGTCGATATTGTCGCGGGAGGAAGAATACGGAAGAGGGAACCCTAAGCGCGAAGGCTGAATGTGGTAAGATGATAGAGGAGGAAGAATTGGATAAGTTAAATCGTGATAGTTAGTGGTGTTTTGAGGGTATAAGGCTAAATTCACATGAAAAAATGTGACGTGGAGGCATGTTTTGGTGACACGTAGGCTTGAAAGACCCAGGATTAGTACATATAATATATTAGTCTTATATTTATAAATATTTATGAATACATTTAAAAAATTATACATTAACATATTTTTTTAATAAAATCAAATCATACATACATATATATTATCTTATAACTATTATAAATGTTATAAAATATAATTTATCAAAATTATAAATCGAAGAATGATAAAGAATATCATAAGTCTATATATTTTATTTATTTATTATCATACAAATTATTATTATTAGTAAATAGTATATATCTAGTATATATATATATAATTAGTTTATTTTAGTTTATTTTATTCAATAATAATAATTTAATGTTGGTTTTATTGTTGGAGAAGACACGATATACATACATAATTACAAAATAATATTTCATGATTGTTACGATAGGTGACCACATGATCTGACTATAAATGCATGAGTAGTGGAAGGTGAATAACTATTTGGTCAGTTGTACTTGATACTGATTCACACAACCATTTCATAGTCTTTCGAATTAAAATAAATGATTTTCTTAAAAATGCATCTTACATGCTAACTAGAAAAAGAAATTGGTATTTTGAAAAAGATATTATCTATGAAGTCATATTAGTCGTCCTTTATTTTAAAATATGTTTAAGAAAATAATGTATTTTTTCAAAAAAATCTACATAAATCTGAGAATTTACACAACATTTATTTTATTTATAATTATTCTCCTTAAAACACCTATTTCATATAGGTAAATCTCACTCATGATATTTTTTTGTGATTTTCACATAACTGTATTTTTCAAACATGTTTTTGCAGGGTTTCAATTTATGTATTTTATTATTCCAAAAGGGATGATATGTAAATGTATAAAAACCATGGTTTTTAAAATATTGACAGTATCTAAAGGTTTTTTTGACAATAAGGTGATTGATATATCTAAATATGAAGTTCTTACATATTCTAAAATAGATCCCACATATATTTTGGTTTAAGGTACAACTAATGATGTTGTATTGATTTGAAATATCATCTAAGAGCGTGATGCAGTGATACAATGTAAGGAGACAATAACATTGTATAGTAATAATAAAATAGTAGTGTATATCAAATAATTCAAGGCCACACAATTATTCTATGAATTATAGAAGTGTAATCTGTTTCAATATTTTTCATAAGGAGGTGTGTCCGTAGTATGTCGGCTCTCCCTGTTGGAGAAACTGACAGATCTAATTAACAAATCCTTCTCAAAATATTAAAATTATTATCATGTATTACCTAGGATATTAAATGTCTCTGATAGTTATATAATGATATACTAAGTGTTTATTTGAGTTTTTTCCCGTGAGATAAAGATATATAAATTTACATTGCAAAAATAATAAAATACCTAAATCTTAATAAACTTATTTGTGCATACTGATTATTTTATATGTAACATTAATGTGATCATGTCCTAGGGTATCTATCCCACTGAAAAGTTCATTGTATTTTCCCACTATGATAAGAACCATGTAGTTCTATGCCAATATTTATATTGGTAGGCTAAATTTTGATATTGATTCCCATACCCATTACAAGGTTTGGTAAATTATAACATATATTTTTCAACAAAATTAAGATAACTATGTAGCTAGTAGAATCCATTGTTACATTCCACTAAGGGATGGTTTTAACAAATCATATTATAAATAATTTTATTTAAAATATGTCTATCCATATAACGAATTTTATTTTAAATATCTTGACGTTTTTTGGAACAGTGTGAGTGCCATGTTGAGTAATTAACATAGAGATTTTTTTGATTTGATGGATCATTCGTAATATTGTACATAGCGTGAGCTCCTAGACTAATAAAATATTTCCACTAAATATTGTGATGGGAAAACCCAGAACCCAATGAATATTATTTCACATTAAATTTATAATTAATTAAATATGATTTTTGTGATATTTTACCTTTCCATGGAACATTTTTCAATGATGATTAATAACGCACCTAAACCCTTCTCTAATAACCTTCATTATGCATTGTGTATCAATCTGTAGAATCCCTCTTGCAGTGATCCACCGGTGCTTCATTTATCTCTAATAAATATTGATTGAACTCAATGTTCTCATGTGAAAATATTTCTCCCTGTGTAGATTAGGTTAATCACATATAGTTTCTTTATAGTTTATGGAATCCCTCTAGTTCCCTTATTATTTAGAAGGATAATGGATGAGGAATGGAGGGAGAATTTCACTATGCAAAATGATTCAAAAGTCACTATTAACACACCACAATAGTAAACCCTATATATTTATAGATCTAGGATTTATTTTAAGATATTTTTTAATTTCATACCATCAATTAAGTAGTATAATAATTCATAACAAACTACATGCCACGTAATAATAATATTATTTTTATTTTTATTTAATAGTGTAAACTATCATAAACAATGATAAATGTTTTTTTATTGACTATCAAATAAATATTTATCATCAAAGATGATCATTTTCCACTATATCCCCTAAACATTTATGGAATAATTGAATAATTATTTAATTAAATATTTTATTCATCAAAAATATTTATTGTTGATAAAATATGAATAATATTATTCATCAGTATATATAATAATAGTTTTTCCATTAATTAAATTAATATATAATTTTATCAAGACCGATGGTAATACTTTGTGTGTGACACTAAAGTATTATTTCTCATTATAATTATATAAGATTTCTTAATGTCCAATATTAATCTATATCAGTATTTCAATGAACCAGCTAGAAAGATCTTAATTTTATACTATTGACTTCCACATATGTATTCTCACTTTGTAATATAGTCTCATTTCACAATATCTCACCTGAGAAGTTTGCACATTTATTTCATAAACGACTTTTATTTATTCAAACATTCATTACTAATTAAACTAAACACATTTTTTCACTATTTACATGGAATTTAAGATGATGGTTTTATTATAATTATTCTTCCTAGCTATTGAAATCCTTAAATATTCAAGGGACAAATCATTCTTTGACTTACCCATTAATGACATGAGATTTAGGATGCACCAAACATACCCTACTACTGGTGAACATATAGAATCATGGTTCTATCCTGTAAATCAAAGTGTGTGATTCATGATATGATTAAATGATAATGATATACTGTAATTATCATCATAGAGGATTTCTTATAGGAATATCAGATCATGTCAAAACATGCATATTTCATACAAGTTGGTCTGTTATCATATTATCACATATTGAAGATTACTAAATACAAAAAATCATTATATAATGTCTCATCTACAGATGATAACTTACACCAGGAATTATAAAAATATGTTAACTATATGAGTACATTTTATTATAATATAATTATATTTAGTAACATTAACATTTCACATAAATATTTTCATCATAGGAAGAAACCACGATGTCCTTATCAATGTGAAAGATACCCTAGGTAATTATTATATAAATATCTAGTATCAAAAATGAACAATAATTAATAAGAATTTTTATTAAGATTTAAGCATTCATATATTCTTGTAATTCAAATTATAAATTTTTGATTCTAAACCCCCAACTCTAATGAATTTATGTTGACTTAACTCAGCTTCCTTTGAATTTTAATCTATTAGACCTTACAAGTGGATCATGTTTCTGCAATGTCCTGGTTTCAGTCAGGGCTCTAATAGATTTTATTCCATTGATATAAAAACCATTGAAACCTCACCATTATGATTAATATACCTAAATAGATGATATTTCAAATTCATATGCTTTATCGATTATTATAACCTTGGCTCCGTGGTAAGAGCTGATATTGTAGTATTATTACAATAGAGTGTGGTATGGTTTGTACTTATTTGTACCTCATCATGATCTTGGGTAAATTCACATATCCATTTGACTAATTCATCTCTTTAGATTCCATAATGTAATCAAACTATTCATATGTATATTTCTTGGGAAAATATTACATATTTGAATACATTTATTTTTCTAATTTTTTTTAATCATTGCTTATAAATTTAATGATTTTATCATATTTGGTAGGATATAAATAATTCATTTATGATATGTAAAAGAAGAAAAAATGGATTAATAATTCCCATGATTGATGGGTTCTTATGATAACCAGTGATCATATTGATCTTTTAGGGGACAAAACTGAACAATTGAGTTTAAATGGAGGTTCCATTACTTGTAAATGGAGATTCACATCTTGATTCGTGCTTAGGATGGGAAACCCATAAAAAGAGTGAAGGGAATATATGACGTGAATAATATCAGAGGTGTGAATGAAAATTCATTGTGTGAATTAATTATTACACAAATGAGAGTGGTTGGACATAACCATTTTTGAAATTTAATAAATCAGATTTCAATGGTGGAAGTCAGCTAATTAAATCGGGATCCATTGAATCCCTGGACTAAACTATACCTCATTTATGACTGAAATGGTATGATTTAAATCCACCTAAATCCCCATGGAGGTCCATAAATAATTAATTACTAAATTAATGATAACGGATAATGATCATGAAGAACAAATAAAGTGTCAATAAGTTGTGTTGCATAGGGTCCATGACATTATACTTCTACAGTTTTTCAGTAATTACTTATTTTTTCATCCCCCTACTCCCTCATCACATGTATAAGGCCCCAACCTAAAACACTATGTAATATTTAGTGAAGTAAATAATTCACATTGATTATATTTTCATGTTTAGAGTTTTATAGAATTTTTCTATAGCTATTACATTACTTCTCAAATATTACAAAGTAAATACTTTTACTCTATCAAATGTTTTCGAAATAAAAACTCCATTAATAAAAATTGAATAATTTTCTTGATAAAAATATTCATGAATTCTTCCTTTCTCTTATACTGCCTTATACTATGTGAAAAAAGATTTCAAAAACATGGTAGGAGCATAAAAAATCTTGTACAGGATATAAAATAAGGAAAGAAAACATTATTCCATGAATAGATACGAATCAATGAAATCATACTTCTCACTCATAAAACATAAGCTCCTTAACATAAATCATTATATAATATTATTTATGAATATATCATAGAAATAATAAATCATAAAGGTAACTTGTGAAATCTATATCATACTTACATTGTATCATTCAGAGCTACATAAGGAGTAACCTTCACGGTTACGTTTGGAACACCCATCGTAGCATATTCCCGATATCTCTTAAGGGAAATTGTAATATTTACCTCTGTAATTTTACCCAATACATTGTAGATATATCATGGGCTAACCTGACAACTTTTTATCATGGAACCACCGATATACATATGCCATTCCCAATTACCATAACATAAGCATAACATATGAACTAGCATAACAGAAAAATAAAATTTCACATTCCAAAAATAAGACATTCTATCAAGATATTGACATAAAAAATTCATTAAAAAATTCATTTTCAACACAAAAATATCCAAAAGGGAATATGGTATTTAATTTTCTTTTTTAAAACTTTACATCTTATAGAGTAAGCCAAATATCAAATAATTCTCATGGTGGTGGAAAGGCTAGTGTTGCTGCGTATGTTAAAAAGAAATAAGTATTTTTTCATTTAATAAATCACACTGCAAAAAACATTCCTTTTGAAAAAAATAGAATTAAATTAAAATAATAATGATATAATTATTGTCTGTATAAAAGAAGGTTGTGTATAATCCAAAATATGCCTCAATGAATAGAGATTGAGACGAAGTATCTAACCTTGAGTCCAATATGGCTTCTTAGTTCTTTATCTACCTAAATAATAAACATAAGTTAATTTATACTTTCATCAGATATTTTTCATGTTTTTTATTCCAATTACATTACATATGAATATGTTATTATAAGTATTTATTTATCTAATTTCTTGTCGGATGTTTTGACGATAATTGATTCTTGCGTGGAAAAATATACTTCTTTCGATATAAATTGACCATGTGGTCACCATTATTCCACCTCAATAATTATATTTATGATGTAAATATCATATATATCCTGTATATATGTATTTAAAATATTTGATAACATTTGGAGATAACAAATTTAATGCACCGTTCATGGATATGGTAGGCCATACGTACACATCAATGCTACATTCAGTTCTTTTTCATCTTTAAAGGAATGAAAAATAAATTATACTTAGGTATTTTATAATTATAGTATAATATCTATGATATATATGTTAAATAATTTTATTAATTTAATCCTTTATACACTCCATGTATTTCATAAACGAGTCGTATCACATTGATGTGGTTGTAGTCTACACTTCCTCAAATGAAGTTATTATATTTACACATTATGGAAAGAATAAATTTATGACATAAATAAAAATATTTGTAACCATAGAGACAATATAAATATAATATATATTATAAATATATTCATTTCCATCATAATGGACACCAGGAATGTTGGTAGGATAAAAATATACAATCATCATTTTGTGAGATAGTAGTTCACCGTACAAAGAAACATTATGTTCATATCCATTAGATGAAGGTGTGTGTAAGTGTTGTTTGAATCCTTCTCATAAAAAAATAATAGTATATTGAGTATATTGTTGTTTTTATGTAATCAAATAATATGAATATGATTGGTAGTGGAGAAGAAAAATAAATGAAAGGAACTTGGGGAAGTTGTTACCTCTTAATCGGGTAACCTCTACTGATATGAGCCAAAAGGATTTATTAAATTTCCTTATGCCCAAGGTAAGGCTTCATGGATAAAAAGAGGGATGTTGGGAGATTATTTGAGAAGATGTTTGATGATCCACGGAGCTTGATAGGTGTGAGAAATTGGGTATAGATGGTGTCCTATTATAAGAGGGAGGAGGGGAACTTTTAGAAAATCTAGAGATATTATATTTTTATAAATTGATTTTTGGATTCAAAATTCCCCAAACTAATTTATTTCAATGATAAAATGTACTTAGGCCCAAATCCTCTCAACCAATAGGTTTCATATAAAACATTAGTTAAAAACATTAAATCTTTTCATGGCTTCTTGTATTTTCATAATATATGGTAACTATAATAATTATAAAAGGCTAAGAGATCTGTAAGTTGATCATTAATGTAATTTATAACATTATATAAGTCTGTTGGACAACTATTATATTTTTTGGACTATTATGTCATTTAATAAAATAGTGTTTGTTTTACAAAATCATTTATGTCAATTTTGACCCTATTAAGTTCAAGATTTTTTTTAAAGTCATTATAACATGATTCCATTCATCCAAAAGAATTAAATAAAATACAATATTTCAATATAATCAATAAAAGTTTTGTATGGAATCAAAATATTAAAATTACATTTTTTTATTATTTATTAAAACATTTCTTCAATATTTCATTAATAAGGTAATCATTACATCATAATTGTGTAATAAATAAATTTATTTATTTAATTTATAAAAATTGGAAATAAAATTCAATTATGTATGAAATGTTATGATATTTATAATGAATATTTATAGTAAATGATATAAGTTATAAAACCTCATATTAAAATCCTTTTAGTAAAATCTACATGTTTATGTCTTATTTCACTTTACTTTAAATTAATTCCTATAACATGTCATTATCAAACCCAAGTGGCTCAATGGGGTCCTAAAATCGACCCAGGGATTATCATAGTCGTACATATATCATACAACAGGATTAGGACATGTTTTAGTGTAGTTTAAATTTATTATAATATAATTTTTTACCTTTATTTACCAGATTCCCCCTTAACCGTGGTAAATAAAAATAATTATTGAAGTTATTATTCATAATGTACAAAAATTAAAAAGTACTTCATTAAAGAATTTGGTCCTTCTGATTCCCAATATAGAATCCATTTTTTCAAATTCCAAAAAAATATAATTGGCAGAAATTAATTTACAATTCATCCCTTTGTCAAAACCAGAAAGCATGTTTTTAAGATAAAAAAACTATTGAAAGATTGACATGTGTTTATGACCAAATAAAATGTGAAATTTCATACAATGACGAAAATTGGATTAAATTATAGAAAAATCCAATTACACTTTAGAAAAAATTAATATAATAACATAACTATATAAATAAATTAGATGAAAAAGCAGTTTTCAATTAAAATTCAGTATTTTCACTCTTCGTTGAAATGATATTTTACAGAAAAATACTTAAATCTTGTCAAAAGTAAATTTTGATGTTCTGAAACTAAATGAGAATTTATTTTGTCAAATAGAACATATAAAAGTTATAAAAATAAAATTTTAAAATGGTTCTCTACCAAAAGGAGGTAAACCGACCTTTTAAAAATATTAGATTATTTTCTCCTTATAATTGCATTCATTATCATTTAAGACTCTAAATTTTTTTGGCTAATTTTAAAAACATTTAATAAAAATTAATATTAATATTATAGTTTGTTCTATTCAGTCCCATCAAAACAACATCTAGGTGTTAACTATCATCTAAAATATTATTAGTATTTAATTTTTTGGTATAACCAAATGTTGTGTGCAACATATGATTTCGAAGAAACTCGTTGATTCATGTTGAGTAATCTATCAGAAAAAGAATAACCTTTAATGTTAAAATAATATCTTATTCATAAATATTTATTGAAATGAAAAAATATTATTCTAAAAATAACATGGATCCTACATCATTCCTGATTTTTGAAATTGAGTCCCGTAATTTTATTTACTCCTCAAATACGTGGGGGTATTTATCCCAACAAGCATTTTCATATTCTCATATTGCCTCTGTAACAATATGGTATTTCCAAAAAACCATTACCGAATGAATTAACTTATTCTGCAACACTTTCTCTCTATGTCCTGAATCTAGACAGGCTATTCCTCATAATAAATATTCTCTTCTAACTAAACCAGCTCTGGACTCAAAACATGATATGGATCTTTCATATATATTCTCAACATTAAAACATGAAAAAAAAAATATGTACCTAGGATAAAAATCCATGTAAAGCCACGCTGTATGCAGCTGATCCAACATTCCCAATGATTTCATAGGATCCAATGATCCTCGGACACAAATTTCCCCTCTTACAAAAATGCATCCCACTTTTCCATGGATAAACATTGATAATGACAAGATCACCTACCTCGAATGAAAGATAATTCCACCAGTTCTCCAAGTAATTTTTCTTCCTACTCTGAGATGTTATCATGTGCTTCATAATCAACTGAACTTTGTATACCATCTCTTCTACTAATTGTAGTCCCATCAACATCCTTTCACCAACATAATCCCAAAAAGCTAGAGTTTGACACCTCTTTCTATATAATGCATCAAATGGTTCCATCTATATACTATAATTAAAATAGTTAATATACGGAAATACAACCAAAGAAACATGGTGGTCCCAACATACGAAATAATCCATTGAAAACCACATAGCATATCTTCCCATATCTAAATTGTTCATTCTGACTATCTATCTGATTGAAGATTATATGATACACTAAAATTTAATTCAGTTCCTAAAGACTTCTGATGTCTCATAAAAAAGTTAGAAATTAACATGGGATCACAATCAGATACAATGGAGAGGGGAACTCCATGTAACCTGGATATCACATTAATATACAATTGAGAATGTTGATCAAGAGACATAATATCTAGAATATAAAGAAAATGAGCAGATTTATTCAATAGATTAATAATAACACAGATTACATTGTTTCCTCAGTAAAAATTTGGTAATCCCACTATTAAATCCATGGTTATATTTTACTATTTACACTCTAGCATTGGAAAAGTCTGAATCAACCCTTTTGGTAACATCCACTCTACTTTAACCTGTTCAAAAATCAATCATCTTAGGGTAAGGTCAGAAATATCTATTTTAATTCCATCCCACTAGTAATACTCTTGAAGATCTCTGTTCATCAAAGTACTTCCAGGATGAACTGAAAACAAAGAACAGTGAGCTTCAAATAATAACTCTTTCTTCAACTATGAATCACAAGGCATGCATAATCTCTTTACAAACATAAAAACACAGTCTTTGTCAATGTTAAATTTAGGTAACTTACCCTTTTAAACTAATTATATCTTTTTCTACCACTCCATGTCTTCTTTCTACACATCTATTATTCTTTCTTATAGAGACGATTGTACGGAAACCTGAAACAAAACAATGTAATTTCCTATACCAACAACTTCTAATCGAAATTTCATGAAATCATTAATCAAATGTTCAAATTCAAATAGTAACATGGTTGATGTACAATTACTTTTTTGACTCAATGTAACAACCACATTTTTTAATTTCTGAGATTTTAATGAATTGTTCCATAATAATATTTTATTAATTCTATCCATCTCCTCTATCTCATTTTAATTCATTCTAAGTGAATATATACATAACAATTTTGTGATCGATATATATTACACACTTTAATCTGTATAGATTATGCCTCCAAATTTTTAAATCAGAAAACAAAAATAGATTATTCCAAATCATGTGTACAGTAATTTAACTCTTGAGCATGCAACTGATGTGAATAATGATCAATTAAAATATCATTCTATGTTAGGTCACATACATGTCATTTTATTTATGGATCACTGTTGGTAACAAATTAGTCTTTCCTATAAGGCATGGAAAAAACTGGATCATTCACCAATCTTTTTTTCCATTCTTGAAATATTCATCAGATCCTTTTGTCCAGATAAACTTAACACTGTTTCGAGTTAACTTAATCAATGGGATAGATAACAATTCAAAATTTTCAACAGTACTCTAATAATGACCTGTTAAAACACGAAAACTACGAATCTCAATTCTTTTTCTGGGTTATTTCCATTCATCAGCAACTTTCTTTTGCAGGATCAACAATTACGCCATTTTTAGAAATAATGTGACCAAGGAATGAAATTTTTTGTAACCAAAACTCATATAAGTGAAATTTCCAATGCATTTTATTTTTTTATAAGGTCTGAAATACAATCCATAAATTACTTTCATGATACTATTTACTTTTAGAATATACCAAAATGTTATCAATAAACACAACCACAAACATACCTAAGATCTCACAAAAAATTATATTCATAAGATCTATGATTACATTAGGTGAATTGGTTAACCCAAAATACATAACTACAAACTCATAATGGCTATATCAAGTACAAAATGGTGTATTCAGAATGTCAACTACATTTACATTCAACTGATGGTACCACAACCTGAAGTCAATGATTGAATTATACTGAGCTCGCTAGAGGTGATCAAACAAAAAAATTATATGACGTAAAGGATAGTTTTTCTTAACATAGATGTTATTCAATGCTCTTTAATCAATGAAAAAATCTCATTGATCCATCTTTAATATTAAAAAACCAGATAGGAGGACCCTAAGGTGATGTGCATGGTCGAATTAAACATTTTACTAATAACTCTAAAAAATTATTCTTTACCTCTAAAAGATCATTTTGAGCTATTAGATAAGGGGGTTTTAAAATTCTCTTGACATTAGGATCTAAGTCCATAATAAATTTAACTTCATGGTTAGGTATTATACTAAGAATCTCATCAAAAAAACATCAAGATACTTGTTGACCACTGGCACATCATTAATCTGAATCGTCCCTTTTTTCAACAATATGTGTAAGGTAACAGTAATTTCCATCTTTTCCTAGTTTCTGTGCTTCTAGATATGTTATTAAAAGTAAGGGTTCATTCTTGTACAAAAAATTAAATTCATTACAAAAATAAACCTATTTCTCTCTACAGTCAATCTAAGAATGATTAAAGGGAAGCCAATCCATTATCAAAATAAAATCAAACTCTAAAAGATGAAAAAACAATAATGTTTTTAGGTAGATTCTTTCCACACACGAGGATATATTCTTATAATTTATTTTTATTTCAACATTTCCCCCAAGTGTTTTTTCAAAAATTATATGATTGATATCTTGAGATGGATTTCCCAATTTACTAGAAGCATTCACAAAAAAAGAAATAATGTATAGACCCTGAATCAAAATATGCATTGAAATGATCGAAATAAACAACAATGTACCTAATACTACTACATCTAATGGCCCAACATCTACTGATGTAGTTGAAAAGGATTTAATGACCCCTTTTTCTGGTATTATGGCTTCTTTCCATCCTTTTAGTTCCTCTTCAGACACTTTTTTCATAAGGAACCATTTCATTTTACTTCAATTGTTTTACTGATTGTATATCATATTTTATCTTACAACTTCCCTAATATGGTTTATTACAATTACAAGCCTTAAGTACCATTTTACCAGGTCTAAAGCACTTAACATAATTCAAAAGGCATTCCCCATGGTGTTTTTGACCACAATTTTGACATAATATAAACTTATAATTATTACTATCAGAATTTTATGAAGAGTTATTCTCTATCATATGCCACCTAGACCACTTATTCTATTTTTTTTAATGAACTCCTGATAATCAAAAAACTCAATTTCCAACTTCTCTATAAATGAAAAATATCATAACTTTTCAACTCACGATAATAAAATGTCCTTCGATAAACTAGATTTAATATTGAATAAAAATTATTGATTTTACTATCAAGATCCCCCTATGAAATTTGGAGCATACCCTTCTAGTCGAGTGAATTTTTCTTCATAAGAAGCCACTGAGTCATCATCCTACCTCAAAACCATGAATTTTTTTTCCATCCTAATTCAATCCACATTAGGAAAATATTTCTCAATGAAAATTCTTTTGAATGAGTCCCAATCAAGGGAATCAATCTCATCTCTATCCCCTATATTTTTAACCATCCACCACCACATATAGGATTCGTATTCATAACAATAAACCATAATACTAATCATTTAATGTTATGAACACCTCATTACATCGAAAATATTTTTGAGTTCTTTAATTGACCCTTCAGCTAGCACAAGGACAGATGATCCCATGAATGATAGGGTATGATAACTCATGAAATGTTCCACTACTGACATGTTCTATTGTGGTTGATATGGATGATCACATGCATGGATTCCACAACCATTTATATATTAATTCAACTATTCCATCACTTCATCAAACTATTTAGTTCCAATTCAAACTATTTATGTTTGCTGATTTGGTTGGTTTTTTTTCACTTGATGTCATCCCATCATATATACCCTATTTCCACTATGGTAAAACATTCTGAACATAGTCATATATTATAATAAGAAACATGGTAATATTTAAATTCTATATCATTTTAACCTTAACATAAAGTAATAATGATTTTTAGATTTTCATTTTACAATATACTAACTCTTAAAGTTATCTAAATCGACCTCAGATGCAAACTATAAGGCCCCTGCCATAAACATTAAATAATCTTGAGTTAAGTGAAGAATTCACATTGATGATATTTTCAGGTTTGTATTTTTAAAGAATTATTTCATAACTATTACATTACATCTCAAATGTTAAAAATTAGACACTTCTACTCTATGAAATATTTTTAATAAAAAAACACATTAAACAAAACTAGAATTATTTCTTTGATAAAAAATTTCAATATTTATTCCTTCCTCATATCTTTCCTTATACCCTATTGAAAACATTTAAAAACAATGGATGAGCATAAAAATATTAGTAGGGGATATAATATAATAAAATAAAACATTATCCCATCAATACATACAAATAAATGAAATCATACGGTTCACTAATAAAACAAAATTTCATTGATATAACTCATGAAGTAAAAATATTTATGAATAACTCATAGAAATTATAAATCATAAGGTAAATTTTTTTATCTATATCATACATACATTTTATATTTCACTGCAACATATAGAGTGACATTCCTTATTACGTTAGGAATACCCATCACAATATATTCCCTAAATATCTTAGGAGAAACTGTAAAGTTTAACTCCTTCATGTTACCCAATTCCTTGGAGATCTATCACAGGATCACCCACCCTCATATTGTCACAAAACCACCCATATACATAAGTAGTTACCAATAACCCCAAATTATAAGCAAGTATAAAAGAAAAAATAACATTTCCATGTTGTAATCACAAGACATCATATCAAGATATTTATTTAATAAATCATTTCCAAAACTATTTTAAACACCAAATTACCCCAACAATGTATATATTATGTAATTTTATTGATTGAAAACAATATGTATTATAGAGGAAGCCAAATGTAAAATAATTCTCACAGCGCCGGAAAGGTCATTGTCGCTACTTATGTTAAAAAGAAACATTTCTTTTGTCATTTAGTAAAACCATTCATAAAACGGTTCATTTTGAAAATAATTAATTAAATTTTAAGAATAAGGGTGTAATTTTTCACTCTATAAAATAATGTCATGTATAAACATAAATATTCCTTAACAAAAGGAGATTGAGATGAAGTCCCTTACCTAGAGTCTGGGTTGGCTTGTTCATTATTTATCATACGGAATAATAAACTTAAGAAAATATCTATATGATTTATATAAATTTACATGTTTATTATTTTCATTAAATTACTTATGACCATGTTATAATAATTAGTTAATTATTTTAGTTCATGTTGGATGCCTTGTTCATAATTGGATCTTGAGTTGATAAATGAACTTGTTTCGATGTCAATTATCTATGTAGTCAAAATTAAATTATCTATATAATGATATCTATTATTAAAATAACATATATATCCAGTATTTGTTAATTTCTAATATTCCATAAAATTTTGAGACAAAAAATGAAATTCACTATTCATGGAGACGGTAAGTTATACATACGCATTAACACTACTTTCATTTCGTTGTCATATTTAAAGGAATGAAATCTAAATAATTTGTTGGTATGTTATAAATAAAGTGGAATATATATATTATATATCAAACATAATTTCATTAATTTCAACCTTTATATGTTATATTTATTCCATGGATGATTTAAACAACTTTGAGAGGTGGTAGTCCGCACCTCCTCAAATGAAATTATCGTATTTACACATTATGGTAAGCATAAAGGTTTGATGTAAATAACAAATATTGAAGAATATAATCAATATAATTATTATATATATCACATATAAATATATTTACATAATAATGGCCACCATGAGATGTGGTATGAGAAAATGGACAATCATCGCTTCGTGAAGAAGTAGTTCATCATACACAAAAACAGTATGTTCGTATCAATTAGATGAAGGTGTGTGTAATTTTAGTTCAAATAATTATCATTAAATAATCCTAGTATATATAGGATACTTGTTTTTTTATTTAATTAAAAAATAAAAAGATCATAGGGAGTGGATAAAGAAAATAAAGGAAAGGAACTAGAAGGAAGGTGTTACCTCTAAATCGGGTAACTTCATTTGATTTGAGCCAAACATAATTCATGAATTTCCATGTACCCAAGGAAAGGATTATATGATGAAGGGAAGGGTTTTTGGAAATTATTTTATTATAATATTGGCAAGACATGGGTCTTGAGAGGTGTGAGTAAGTGGGTAGAGGCGGTGGCCTTTTATAAGAGGGAGGAGGGGCACTTTAGAGAATGTCTTCAAATATTATATTATTATAAATTTACATTCAGTTTAAAAAGGACCAAAACACATTTATTTCAATGATAAGATGATATTTGGTTGAAATAATCTCAACAAATATGTTTTATACATGTTTAGGGCACAAAATAAACCTTATATTTTAGCTTTAACCCATAGTTGAAATCATTAACTCTTACCCTTTATTCTTGTATATTCATAACATATGGTAACTATAACTAAAATAAAATGAAAATAGAACCATTAGGGAATAATATATGATATTTTTTACATTATATAATTCATTTTTACAAATATTATATTTTTAGTTCTATTATATCTTTAATAAAATAGTGCTTGTTTTCAAAAAATCATTTATGTCAATTTTCAAACTATTAAGTAATATATATTTTTTAAAGATGTAAAAACATGATTTCATTGACCCAAACTATTTAAATCAAAGATAATATGTCAATATAATCCATAAAATTATTGTTTGGAATCTAAATATTCAAATTACATTTACTTTAATATTTATAATATCATTTTTTTAATCTTTCATTAAAAAGGTAATAATTGTGTCATTATTATGTAATAAATAAATTCCTTTATTTAATGTCTAAAAATTATAAATAAAATAGAATGATGTATGAAATATTATTATATTAATAATTAATACATATATTCTAATATATTAGTTATATAACCCCATATTAAAATTAATTTATAAAAATATACATGTTAAGGACATATTTCACATTACTTAAAATTTATTCTTATAACATGTCATTATGACACCCATGTGGCTCCATGGGGTCCTAAAATCGACCCACATATTCCCATGGTCAGACATATCTCATCCAGTCAAATATGGACTTGTGTTATGATAGTTTAATATTATTATAAAATTATTTTGTACCCTTATTTGAAAAATTTAACCTTTAACCATGGTAAATAAAAATAATTTTCAAAGATACTATTCATAATGTCCAAAAATAAATTTTACTTATTTACACAATTTGGACCTTATAGTTCCAAATATGTAATCCATTTTTCCAAATTCTAACCAATTAATTGGAATATATTAATTGAAAATTAATTCTTGTTTCCAAAACTGGACAACGTGTTTTTAAAAAAGTAAAAACAATCGAAAGATTAACATATGTTTATGTCCAAATTAAAAGTGAAATTACATTCACTGACCAAAACTGGATTATATTATAAAAAATTAATCCAATTATACTTTAACCAAATAATAGGATAACATAACTATATAAATAATTTAGACCAAAAGGCTGTTTTGAATTAAAATGCAATATTTTTCAATATTCATTAAAAAATGTACTTTATCAGAAAGATACCAAAATTTCATCAAAAGTAAATTTTAATTTCCCTATTATATATAAGAAGTTTATTTTGTCAAATAAAACACGTAAAAGGGGAAAAAACTATATTTTAAAAGGGTTCTCTATCAAAATGTGTTAAACCGACCATTTAAATATATTAGAGTATTTTATGCTTTAAATTGGAATCATTCCAGTTTTGTGCGTATAAAATATATTGGTTGAATTTAAAAAAATTTAACAAAAAATAATAATCATATTTTATTTATTTATGTTCATTCCCACAAATACCATGGCTAGGAATTAATTATCGTTTAGAATAATAATAATAATAAATTATATTTTGGTATGACCCAATGTTATGTGGAACGTAAGATTTCATAGAAACTCATTATTGCATGTTGAGTACTCTATCAGAAAAAATAATCCCCTTTAACATAAAAATAATATATTATTCAATAATATTAAAATTAATTAAAAAGTATTGTTCTAAAAATTCTTAGGATCATACAACAAGGATATAGGGTTAAGTACCACCTTATTCTAGGGAAATTTATCATAAGGGTGAATTCACTCTTTGGATTATATTTTCATACATCCACATGATAGGTTTGATGTCATTTCAAATAATAAATTAAAATCAACTCCTTTTTATTTAGTCATGATCATTTACTAATTAACATGATATAACTCGTTAATTTTGAAGGTGATTTCGCAAATTTTGAAATTTCCATTTTTATAGACATATCACGATTAAATATGGTGTTGAGGAAAAATATATTTGTTAATGCCTTAATGTTTTCAAAAATGTAAAAGGGGTATTATCATGTTAGGGAGAGGACTTCATGCCCTTTGAATAAACCTCATCAAGACATTTACTACACCATGACCTAATTACATAAATTTATAAATCTAATTGTAATAATACCCTAAAACTATAGAACCCTAGAATGCGTTAATTACTAATATCAAATCTACCAATCAAATATCATTATTCACTTTCTCCAAAAAAATCCCAAACAAAAAAAATATCCAGTAAATTAATTTTATTAAATAAAAAAATTTATTTTTTTAAAAAACATGTTACATTAATTTTATTACATCTCTAGTTTCCAAACTCGATCATTATTTTTAATATATTTTAATTAATTTTATATAATAATTTTAGTTGAAATAAAAATATACTTTTTATTATCAATGTAGGGAATTAATTATGTCTGATGGGTGGTAAATATTTGTGTCATTTCAACGTAAATATGCATTTTAATTTTACGGTTATAAATTTACTTTAAATTATTGCCTTATATTATCTTTACTATTTAATAGTTGGTATTTCCTTATAAATTTACAAGTTTTAAATCATTAAATAAACAAATTAAATACTCTTGAAAATAGAAAATATATCATTAAAATAAATCACGATAATGATCAAAACACAAAGTAGATATACAATACGACCATGGAGGGCATAGAGAAACTGGTAGATACTATATGATCTCTATAAATACATCGAAGGCTACGTATTATAATTGACTATGTGAATCCATAAAACATAGGATTTCAAATACGTATCACAATTCCTCCTTATATTGAAAATAATTTTGAAATCAAACCAAAAATAATAAAAAATGATCTTGAATAGCATGTAATTGCCTACACTGCCTCATGATGATCTGAATATACAAATGGGAAGCATTATCGAGCCTTGTGACAATTATAAATTCTATAATGTCTCATGTTATGATGTAAGACATTTACAATTTATATTTTCATTTATTTATTAAACCCATGTAAATTATTTATAGTTTCCCCTATCATTCCAACACCGCATGAGGCGATTTAACAGGGAACATTCTCACTTTATTCTTCCCCCTTTAAAGAAAGATGTACATTTCTATAAATAATATTAAATTTATAAAATTTGAGTTTGAATCACATTACACCACATAGGAATGATTCAAAAATATTAATTTCAAATACCATCATAATTTTATACAGATATGGATACTAATAAAAAAATATTATAATGGTTTATAGTAGGGAAACATTTCTCTTTTAGATGTTACAGTTGTTGGGTTGTTGATGACAAAGTCATCTAAATAATGTCATAAACTAGTAGAAAAAATAGAAATCAACATCATCAAAATTAAAAATGATAGGATGGATTGAAAAGGAAGCCACATGATCAAAAAAATTACAGGATAATGGTGAAATAAAATCCTTGAAAAAAAATATTGACTCTATCCCCAAATATATCTTTATAAGGAATCAAAAATTGATTATAATATAGATGATCAATTTCAAGGGTACAAAAAATAACAACAACAACCATAAGGATACCAACTAAGGGAATTTTGTTCCCAAAAAAATTATCGCAACGGACTATACTAATGACTCATTTCCATTCATTGTAATAGATATTTTCACTATTTTTCACCATATAAGGGGTTGTAATCAAAGAGAAAAAGAAATACCAAATGATCTAGAAGGCTATACTAAAAAATATTAATATTCATGTTTCCAATATCATTGATGAGATAAGAGGGATACCAATATGAGTACTTCCAGGATTCTTGAAAATAAATATATGGTTATATATTAAATTAATTTATCTATGAAATGGAAATGTCACTGGGGATCCTCTGGAATAATGAAATAAAAAACATGAACAACATGTGAAGATAATGGATGAAGTGTTCGAAAAGGAAAATTAGAAAGTAGCTACAGAAGAAGAGCCATAATCATACATGTCGGACTACCATTCCCTAAGAGACTATCAAAATGATTTATTAACATAAAAAAATGTAGATTTATTATGCACTTGAAAAAATTTAAAACAAAATTCATTTTGTTGAATCCTTCTCAGACATGATGTTGAATGAAACATTTCTGAATAGTAAACTGGATAATACAATGTTTCTAGAATAAATTGGCTCTATTCTAATCTCATGGGAGTGTTCAAATGTCATTTAAATGAGAAACTGAAAAAGAAAAAGGATCCAGTTTGGTTTTAAATTCTTATGAAAATTGGATCTAAAAATTTGGAAATCATTCAACAATATTAGTGCCATAATAAATATCATGTCATATAATATATTCATGATACTGAGTTTGTAAATTATAAATAAAACTATAGTTACACTCAAGATGGAATACTTGACAAGAATATACCCCATATATTTCATTGAAGAAATCACAGTTAACATTTAAAAATCATATTTCCAAAGTAACTTCATAGATTTAGACAAGGAAGAATAGTAGTAACCATTCAATCTAAGAAGGGTATTCTTATCCATAGAGTGAATTCAGATTGACATTTAAAGTGGAAAACAGGGTCTACAGGTCAGTAGTGAATAAATAATTTTCAACGTACACCATGAAATGATGAACTATGTCTGGAAAGAGGACGATTAGCTATGATATGTCAAAATAACAACATTTAAATGTGTTGTTGATATAAAAAATGCCCAAGTTGTTTTCTGTTGTATAATATGATATCTCTGGTAATAGTATTGATAATATAAAAGGAATTATGAGGGTTTAATACACTAATACATAGATAGTGACTGAATCCACTATGTTTAGGAGTGTATTATAGTTATGGATGGTAGATTAATTCCATTTAGACTTTCATGATTAATGAAGAAATGGATGATTTCCATGATTAATATTGAAAAATTGTTTCCAACAGGATGACATTCGATGTTTATATATGAATAAAAATTAAATACCTATACATAATATTTAGATTATATACCATTTATGGACCTTAACCAAGTAAAATAATTTTATTCTCAAGTTACATGACCTAAAGCTGAAATAGGTGTAGTTAAGACAACCATTTTAAACAATAGTTCACCTAGGAGGGAACTCAAGTTTTAAGGATATGTATATATATATATATATATATATATTAAGGTTCTTAAAATCATAGACTAATTGTTTAAATAGAATTTAAATTTTCATATACCCTCACATTCGTTTTTATTTTGTAAGACCATCAAGCCCCTAGAAAGTTGCATGATAAGAATCAATATGATCAACTCATGTCATGAAAACCATTCACATCATGAAATCCATAGAATTTAAATTATGGAAACAATTCATGACATGAATTTGGTGTAAATATAACATATACAACCATGCATGATGATTAATTATAAGGAGGGAGAGAATTTTAGTTTTTTAATTTTCAAATTTACTCCCCAAATTTAATTATTTTTTACTAAAAGCTATCAATTACATGACTACTTTTTTCCTTAATAAATTGACCAATGATAAATAAATTACATAGTATTGGTAACCTTAAATTATTTTATATTTCATTTTCCATAAACATGAACTTGAAAAAAAGGAAAATAAATAGTAGTGATAAACATGTGGTTTTGGATTTAGAAAATCTTGATTTATTGGGGCATGTTAATTTTGTAAATTAATATTATTTGTGATTTTCTCTTCCTTTATTTTTAGATATTTTCTTTACATGATTTAATTATTTATTTTCATCTCCATTAGTGGTTATCCAAACCATTGGTCTCATACATAAGACATACTCTGAGACTAATATTTCACATCATTCATTAGTATAATTCTTGTAAGACTTGAGAATGTTCTCTTATAGGACATTTAAGGGAACAAATAAATGATATTACTGAATATAATCAATTTCAATATGACTGAGTAACCCTTTATTTCAAACCATTATCCTTGGAACAATAATTAAATCGAACATTCATTTATCTATAGAATCCTTGAAAATCCTTATTAGGTAACGATCCATATTACAAGACTATTTTATCCATTCTTACACTACTCACAGTGTATTGTAATATATTTAAAATAATAAGTTTGACAAAGATACAATGCATGGAAGGCATGGATACACATTATTTTGTATACATTTCAATGGTATTTATTATATTTTGGGAGATTCCAGGATAGAATTTATTATAAATTATTACTAACCTCAGTTCTTAAAAAAAGGGAAAAATATAAATAATATTTTTGTTGTTTTGTAAGAGAAAAAGTTATAACCATTTTTAAATGAAAATATTTTAATCATATATAGCATAGTGGTGTATGTGATATTTTTCTAAGTATAAAATTTGAATGAAAAATTTAAAAAAAAAGTAAAATAGAATTCTAGGGATATTAATTAATTATGCTTACTTGTATCATGATCTATCTTTGGGATTTTAATGGGAGAGTGATGTTATCTATAATGGAATATTTTTGTCTATCATATTTGTAAGATACCATAAAAAATACAATGTATTTGAACCCACTTTTTAGAATTATTTTTATTCACATCATTTTCTAACCTGACCTAAATCCTCATAAATATTTGAGCATTATTGAAATCCATTATAAATAACTTTGGCCCCTATCTTTATGTAGTATAGATGCTAGATTATTTATAATACTATAGTGTAAAACATGTTATGAAAGTATTGTTTGACCAATTATTATAATTTCACATTAATCCAGAAAAAAATACAAATATTGTGGTAGAATACAAATGGTATGCATATTAGTAGTGAATATTAAAAAAAATTGGATGTAAAAAAAGTAATGGTTATTTAAAAATACAAACATTAAAATAATTGGTTTATTTTATTCTTTGAGATGTCATGTGTTGTGGAATTTAATTATGTGATGAACGAATATTTAATTTCTCATTTAATCAATTATTTTTTATTTTATTGAATTAAAATCATGGAAGGTTGATCTTCCTTTGTAATATATTGAAATTTTATTCTTCAGGACAATCATAAATTCATGTGGGGGTGTTATGGGTATTTGATAAGTATATTTAATACATTAATTTATGATATTTATATTGATTTATATTGATATTTTAATTATAAATCATTTCTTATGCATTTAATAATTTGGTAATATTTAGTAGGATATAAATAATTCCTGTAAAATAAGAAAATGAATCCTAAACATATAAGTAAGTCCACTAAAAGCATGATTCCCTTCAAAATAGATAATTATAAGCCACATCTAGGTCACATAATATAATAACTGAAGTGAAATATAAGTTTTAGAATTAGAAAATTGATATTAAAAACATGAATCACATTCATGACATGAAATCTATACAAGGAATTATGAGAATACAAGGAAAAGAACATTTTGATAGAGGGAATACAAATAAATAATGTGACAACATCATTCACACCATGATAGTTGTTATAAAGACCCATTTTGGAATGTTAATGATGTTTATTTCAATGGAAAAATGGAATTGGGTTTCCATTAAAATATGGAATTTTACCAGGCCTTTACTATTCAAATTATGAGGGTATAATTCCAGAATGACCCACATGGATTTCTATAAATAGAGAGAACCCATATTTATGTCTAGATATCAGGATCAAGAGACTAATTCTTTGGGTGAGGACAAACAATTTGAAGTTTTCTCACCGTTCTTCTTCTTATGTTATTCATTCATTTTTTATTTTACATTATTCCACCTCCATAATAACTCATCACTAGAATGATGGAGTAATTCATGCCTTGTTGTAGGGTAATGAATCTAAAGGCGAAGGTGATTTTTTTTATTCTATATTCTTTAGCTTCATGTATTAGCGTTACCGCAATTCAAATTAATAAATTCTAATATTATTCTATTTGTTTCATTAATATAATTTATTGATTAACCTAGAAGAAAATTTATATTAATCTACTATATATACTGATTTATATATGAATATTTTCACATATAGTGTAATCATGTTACAATTTATTATTGAGATAATCTTGATTAAATAATTCCTGAAAGACCCTTACAATGGATTTCATGATAATTAAAGCTATATTAACACGGATCCAACTCTACCATATAAAAATTTATTTAATTTCATGATCTGATTCCACCTAAACACGAAAACTACAATAACTTATCATGGTTTATCAATTTTTTTCTAAATAACCATTTATCTACAATTTTAAAATTTCTCAAGAATATCTTAAAAACCCAAATCAATTTTTGTCTCCCCTCTATTTCACTAAATAATATTAACAAAATCACTTTTTTAATCTAATAAATTAAATGAACTGTTTTTTGGGGGTTTGAAACACTGACATGTTATGCACTACATTTAAATTATTTTGTTGCTATTTTTTGAGTAAAAATAAATAAATAATTTGTTTTAGATCCTTCTAGAAATAGAATCCCCAATGACTTGTTAAAAATGCTATAAAATCATCAAAAAATATTCTTTGAGATCATACATATCATATCTCCACTATTCATTATGATTATTTATCCCTTCTAAGACATAAAATCATCTTTTTATGTCTAGGAACATGCATATGAATATCCATTGATGACTATTTTATCACCACATCCATAGATTAAAAAAATATCCTTAACATAGATTGTATCCTTAAGTAGAGTCATGAATATCATATAATTTTTTTCAAAAGGGTTATCTTTATATCTTTTTATTGTTCTGATAGATTTTGTGAAATCTATCCTAGTACATTTCATATAAAACATTAGTGAGCCAATAATTTTTACCACATGAATCATTTCCATTTGATTCCATCCTTTATGGTTCTTCAGATACATTTTTTTATAAACATGAATACTATATGACATTGTAATTATTCCTCTCTTGGATTATTCTATACTGAATCTCCTTAATATATTTTATGTTTATATTCCTTGACTTATGTCTAGAATCCACTATTATCTATCATGATGGATATTAATCCCTATAATACTTGCTTCCTCTTATATGTAATTTATATAGATTCATTTATTTCCCTAGGATTCAATAAATCGAAAGACTAGTATTTCATTTATAGTATTTAAAATATCATCATTATATACTATTTTGAAAATTACCACAATCCAATAAAATCACTTAATGACATGATCCTTAGAATAATTCGTCATGAAACAAAATTACATTATGGCTTCATAATAAGTAATGTGCAGTGACCATGACGTTTGATTTACTCCATAAATTGGTTCTGTAAATTTTTAAAACATTTTGGCATCATTTTCAGTCAAAAATTCATCAAGTTTTGTCATATAAAAATATTCCTCATGGTTTTCATTATAGAAAAATATTTTGAAATCCATATTCCAAATATCATAGTCATGGAATAATTTAATGCAATGTAGTATTCTAATGGATCATATCATTTTAACTAGTGAAAATGTATTTCTATTCTATGTCTTGATGTTTTTGAACCCTTTTTCAACTAGTCATCCCATATACACATAGAATTTTCCATAAATTTCAAGTTTCTTCTAAGATAAACCATTAAAACAAATAGGTGTTACATATAATTAAGTATGTACCAAAATATTAACTTTATATTGTTACATGGAATCCAATTTACAATTCATGGCAACATTCCACATGGAAACATCAGTACTACTTAATGGCTCCTTTTCAGTTAAAGGATCATTATTATTAACTAGTAATGAATCATAATACTTTCTAACTATGAAAACAAATGGTCCTAGTTTTATATCCCCTACTTTACTCCAATATAGTACTTGATTCAATAGAAAATTATTTTCTATGGACTTTTGTTGAATTATTTCATGTAAAAACGATTTTATACTAAAATCATAGACATCATTGAAGACTATCTTGCTCCTAATACCCCCTTGTTTTTATTGGATATCATATAATAGTACTCTTTGTGCCTCAGGGTTCTAGTTTGATACATAAAGGTTCCTTGAGAGATTCTTCACATCCCAAGTCATATATGTATAAAAACACATGTTTCATAACATTTCATAGCTCATATGGTATATTGTCATACACATTAGGAGTATGAGGATGATTTAATTGAGATAAAATTCCAAAATCCTATATATAATCAATGACATCTTGAAAAATATACTCGCAACTATAGTCAATGTATAGATTATTAATCATATTACTATGATGGTTTTAAACATCATTCTTGTATTCCACAAATCACTAAAAGGAATATAACTCATACCTCTTGATTTTTACATATCCAAATATATTTAAATCATCAGTATAAATTATTAAGTATGAGTGTCCACTCCATTCTTGAACTAAAAGTAGACCACACATATCATATAGAACTAACTAATGAATAGTTTTTTGTCATCGCACATTATTTACTAAGTGGGGCCTCATTATATTTTCCATGTAAACACATGATACCTAAATAAAGTGGTTATATTTTATAAGACTCTAAATATTCATCTTTGAATAATTTATTAAAATAAATTACATATACATGAATTGGTTGGTTATTGAATATTTGACTATCATATTAGTAAAGTGAACTTGATTCATTATTGATTGACATTATGTTGTTCATGTAATACAACTCTGAAAGACAAATATTATAATGTTCCACACTATAAAAAAGTTATATTTACAAAATAATAATCATTTATACCCAAATTTAATTGTAAATCCATCCATATACTCTATGGATACAAAAAATGTTTTTATTTTTAAAATATGGTCAAAAAATACAATCCA
This sequence comes from Viscum album, assembly GCA_963277665.1. Classification (NCBI taxonomy): domain Eukaryota; kingdom Viridiplantae; phylum Streptophyta; class Magnoliopsida; order Santalales; family Viscaceae; genus Viscum; species Viscum album. Next base: position 288,495,420 of record OY728134.1, read on the forward strand.
TTAAAACCAATATCATTCCCATTCAAAACCTGGGGTGGTAGACCATACTAACGATAAAAAAATAATATATCATTTAGATGACATTAGATGTGCCTCCATTATTTATCTTTCTACATCAACAAGGATAAAATATTTGATTAAATATTTGAGATCCATTAGGTGTATCTTATACCAAATTTATAGAAATATATAAATTCACTCAGTAACAAAAACACTAAAAGATTCATATTTCATCCATGGATCTGTGTACTTTTTTTACCATGTATCCCTTCTTTCCATGAATTGAATAGATATAATCCTACTCCTATTATTTTTTTCTTTGGTCTTTTTATTTTTCATAGGCACTTTGATGATTCGTTAGGATTATATACCTTTTCTTAGAAATTATATTTGTTTAATATAAGGATAGAAGTATTTTTCATGTTCTGATTTTTTGTTTATGTGGAGAAGACGATTATATTGAACCCGAAGAGTCATTTTAATTTTTTTTATTAAAAATTACATTAGAGAAAAAGAATTTCTATGGGAGTGATGTATGAAAAATATTAGAGTGTTTTTATTATGCACATTACACATGATAACTTCTAGGTACTCAATGTAGCCAATGATCAGTACTGTGTGAGGTCTAACTTGCATTCCCTCCCCAAGATTACTATGTAAGAGTTACATGGATATATCAAACCATTAATTCAATAAACCCCCATAGTAGAGACTCCTGAGATACAAAAGCATAATATTAAAATACAATTTTCTATGTAAAATCATATGTTTACAAGACATAGATAAAATAAACAAACACCAAATGTTTCTTGTTTGTTTTATTTAATTTTAATTGATAAAAAATCCTCATCAGAAACCTATTTTTTTGTGATTTTTCTAATGAGAATTAAATAACGTAATATTTCTTTTCATGGTATAACTATATCTGAATGCATCTAAAACATTTCTATAAGTTAGTGTTAGTGAGGTGATGATCATTCCACAATACAGATTATAGGGTTAAAGTGGTTGAAAAAATTTATTTTTCCAATAATTTAAATTATTGTATTATTAAGAAATTTACTGATTAAATATTATGTGACAAATAATGTTAATTAATTTTATTAAATCTCCTAGTATTTTATCAAGACGAGTTCCACCCACCATTTAACTGAAAATGCTTTTTTTAACTGATATTCTTTTTTCAATGATCCATACACCCCTATACAAAACCATTGTGAGGTTTGGAAAAGGAATGTGAAGTTATTTAGGTAGGAAAGGCATATAAAAATATGGTCTTACAGCTTCATGATCCATTGATTTATAACAAACCATCCACCTTACCCTTATACGTTTTTTACCATGTTATCCTTGACATAACCAAAAAGGTGTTCTTGAACCCCATGGGATAGTGACTAGTAGCAGGGAAACAATAAAAGGATAAAGGGGATGTTTTTTTTCTAATAAAAAATAATCAAAAACAATTATAAGAAGATAAAAATGAATAATATGTATAAAAAACACTCATAAAGAAAAAATAAGTTCCATATGGCTATAGATATCGAAAATAAAAACATTATCTAGAAGAAATCACCAATCCATCTTGAAAAAAACACATTATATCCCTACACATAGGGGAACATATCCTTTTAAATCACAACCATCACCAATGGTGCTGTGAATATAGAACATTGTTTACCGTATGGGGAAACATTTACATTCCATATAACTATCATGAAAAAGTCTACAAATTTTCAAAGGCAATGAATGGGCGTGAGAAACAAATCAATTGGATTTTTCCAGATGTTCCATGAAAAGTTCAAATATAAAGAAACCATGTATGATTCAACTTAATCAATGAAAAGGAATCAAAATTTACCTTTAATTTTCATTCATTACATTCTTCTATGTCATATTGTTGTAAAATATATCAAAACAATCATAAATTAACATTTCAATAAAATAGATGGAGAGGGATGAATAAATATTTTTCTATAATCCTTGGAATGAAATAATCAAATAGAAAAAACAATATAATAATTCCCAAATTTATTAGTTTCTATTTATTTGATACTTACACTTTTATATCAATCATTATCCCTGAAACTATGCACACATCCATACGGTTAATGACATGGGGATCAAATTAATAAACACCCCATTAAAAAATTATTTCAAACTATGTTTAGATTGAGTTTTCATCATAGATACATTACTAGGGTGTTGGTCTCCTAGTATGCTTATTCTATTCACCAAGTAACAATCTATAATTACGTGTGCTTCAAAAAATTAAATAATTATTCCTGTGAAATTTATTCATTACCAATTAATTCATCATTCAGTTCTCAAATTCCTAATTTCATCTTCTAACAATCCATTTCAAATTCAATCCAAATCTGGGGATTTCATAAAATTTAATCCACTTAATGTCATTTTCATTTTAAAAAATCTCCTCAAAGATAAATCATAAAATCAATTTCAATTAAATTTATATTTCTCAAAATCCAATCAATACCTCAATGCCTTCAAAATTTATTTTTTAAAAAAATTATTTCCATTATTAAATAAAACATCAAATATTAAAAAAATTGACAATAAATTTTCAATTTGTTTTGAAATTAAATTTCTATATGAATGGAAATAAAATAAGGATCCTACTAGATTTTATCACATGGTAAAATAATGAACCTCACATGATTGTAGTTACTAATATAGGATTTTAGGGGATTAAGATTACAGAGTAATCATTTGGATCATAATCCTCCAAAAAATGGATTCCATTAATTAATAACATAAGGATTTATCACTCTCAATAGAAATAACAAAATAAAAGGTGGGATTCCAATGAAAGGGGATCTCACATACATTATAGTGACAAAACAAACAATTTCTTATTTATATACAAGAGGAAAGGTATTAAATAACCCATAATCTTATCTAAAGATTCTACAAAGTCCAATATGCCTATTGATATTTTTTAGGAGTCATTTTGAATAAGAAAAGGGGTTTATAATCATTAACTATGTAAAAAATAATAATCCAAATCTGTTGGCACCATGAAATAGATATTCTAAAATAGGGCATACTATAACATTTTTTAAGAGAACATTATATACTCATGCTTGTCAAAACGACATCTGATAGATGCAAAGTTATCAATGTCATAGATTTAAAAAACTATCAATAGTCAATGTTGTTTTCATACATTCCTCTATACCTTGATTCCTAAACACATTTTTTTATATAAAACTTCTTAAACCTTATGGGTTATTGAGCCATGTTCTCATCATTATCTGATGGTGAATCTTCATTACTTTTTCTATCAGAATGAGTTTATATCCTTTCATTTTCATTATATTTGGATGTAGTGGTATTGAAAGCCACTGAATTTATTTTTGGTTCATCATCATCTTCCTTGTTGACTTTTAATTCATCCTATTACATCATCAGCTTCCCAATCGAATCCTTTCATGGTAGGTTATTGAGTTCAGAAGATTCTCTTATTGATACATCGGTCCCTCTCGATCTATCTAGTATGAATCTATGTATTCTCATAATTTTCTCTTTGGCTGTAACATCCCTTACTAGAGTGATGATAGTGTTCACAATTTCATTGAAGTTGTGATACATATCATAAATAGGATCATTAGGATCCATTTTAAAGTTATCATATTTAATTTTATATGTGTTAAAGTCATTACCTTAACTGTAGAGTTTCCTCCCTGTGAAACAGTAAAACTATCCCAAATTTCATGGATTTTGTAACACCCCAAGCTTCTACGGTACGCTTCTCTTTAATAATACAATAGCATGTGTTGTACGCAACATCGAGTTCTAACACACTAAAACCAATCAAACTAGCCGTTATGAATAATAATACCCACTTTTTGAAATTTATAAATTTTATTTTTCAAAATGGACTTCATTTTTGGATTCGGAATATCGAAATTAGCCTAGGGTGAATGTTTGGTATTTTTTTGAAAAACATCATTTTTTGATGAATAGTGAAACCACTAAGTGGTAGTTAAAAAACTGAATTTTTCATAAAACATAATTTTACCGCTTTTATGAGTGGAATTTTAAAAATCTGTGAGACGCGGTTAATATCAAGGAGTTAAATGTGGTTCAATGAGATGAAAATAATTTTTTTTGAATAGTAACTTTTTACTTTTATTTTCCATAGTTAAAAGTAAATAGGGTAATTAAGGGTAAAAATGAGATTCATATTACCCTAACACATGTCCTGATTCTATTGGACAAGTTTATCTCGACTGAAAACAACATTAGGCATAAAATATTATCATTTAGGTCCTCTTGGATTAGATTAGGACATTTATTATTATTTAATTCAAAGAAGAGTTAAAAGAGTTAAAATCAAAGTTTATTTACTAAAACATTTTTAATATAGTGTTATACATAAGGTAAATTTTATTTTAAATATTAATTAGAAAGATATAAATATTTTATACATAATTATAATTTATATATAATTTTTAGACAATAAATAATTTAATTTATTTAGGACATAATGATTATGCAGTAATTACCATAATAGTGAAAAGTTAAAATAATTGATATTATAAATACCCAAATAAATATAATTTGAGACTTTTTATGAATTAAACTAATTTTCTAGGTTAATATGACATGTTAGAATTGATTTAATTAACTTTTATTGAAGTAATAATTCTATTATGACTTTCACAAAAATCAATTTTCCAAATAGTGTCAAAATTGACATAAAAGAGTTTTTAAAACAAATATTATATTATAAATTGATATTCAATTCCTAAAAATATAAGGTTCATCCAAGAGACTTATATCATGATAGTTTTATCATTAATGGACCACTTGGGGGGTCTATTATAGGTATATAGTATGTTTATTAACTATATAATATAAAAATACAAAGTGACATGGTAAGTGTCAAACTAATTAACTAAGAGTTAAAACTATAAGATAAGGTTAATATAATGACCCAAACCTATCTAAATTCAATTAGTTGGTTGGTTTAGTCCCATACCCACCTTAACATTCAAATAATACACTTTTGAGCCATTATAAACCGAATATGAATTTATTATAAAATAATATGTCTAGCTTTTCCAAAGGTGCCCCTCCCCCTCTTATAAAAGGGAACTCCCCCTTATCATTAATTAACACCTTCAAAGCCTTTTGGTTTGGAAAACCCCTGCCCAAATACTCTCTAAACTTCCATAAATACAACCTAGAGTCCTTAGTTTGATCAGAAAGGCAACCTAAGGATCCCCTTTGATCAAATCAAAAGGAAGAACACGAAGAAAATGTACTGTTTTCACCACCCATTTTCAAGATCCTTTCTTATTCCACTTCTTCTTTATTTGTTATTACCATTATAAAATAATAACTCAAGTATATTATATATACTTTTATGTTATTATAAACATGGTACAACCATATTTCAGTATTCTATCCAACCTTTGAATGACATGTCACCATACGTGCATACGAACCGCTTACCATCTCCACGTCGTGGTGTAATTGTTATTCAAAACATTATTATTTGGATGGGTATAATAATGATGTGTAATTCAGGTAAATAATAAATATAACATGATAATGATTCTGTATATATGATATACCATCCAATTAAATATTATTTTAATATCAAAAGAATGATATTGTCACTCATGTGTACGTACGGGCTACTGTCTCCATGAACGCAATGAGATTCATTCTCCATCGTATCCTTTCAAGTATAATTCTCATTTTAAGAGTAATAATAATTTTTAAGGACTTAGTATCATTATGGATATTAATAAGATACAACGTATCCATAACAAACATGTCTTATATAATAAAACATATAAAATAAAATGAGTAAGTTTAAACCCGAAACGATAATAATATTAAGATATTATTAACAAAGCAATGTTAAAAGATCATATATGATATCATATTAATGTATATGATTCTTGTATATTTTAAAAACAATTATTTCACCATTATACAGGAGTTTAACCTACCCCCAACCAAGGAATGTTACAAGGTAATGGTTTATTTCGCAATCTCTTCATTATCTGAGGTTGTTTATATCTGTAATATAATGGGACTTCTTTATCATCAACATCCATGTTTCTTAAAAATGTATTTCAAAATATTTTTAATATTTACTATAATATGGGTAAAAGTCCTTTATACCCTTGTTGACTTTTATAAGTGGTTTATAAAGGAATCTTTCTGTCATTTTCCAAACAAGGCCCTTTTTATCCTTTTCGACATAATTAAGGTAAGAATGTTTTTTTAACTTATACGGCGGGTGCGGCTATTTTCCGCCATTATAAAATCGTTGAAGCTTCACATACAAGATTATAAGAATATTTTCAAATAAAATGTTATATTTTATAGATATATGACTCTTAAATGATTTCAAAATATAAAGATATATTTCTCTAAAAAGAGTTTTGATTTCATCTATGTCAACATCCTTTAATGGATTATAAGATTATTTGAAGTTGATTTATTATGATACAAAACTTCTATATTGTATTGAAGGTTTTGTGATATTTTTTATTGTGGATGTGTTATTTTTATACCATTTTAGGTTTATGGATGAATTATTTACATTTCATATGCTAGTTTTAATACGAATTTTTATGTTATGTTTAAACCTTTTCATATGGGAATGCATTGGACTTAATATGTGATGGGTGGAGCCCACTATAGCTCCTCGATGCATCGGTAGGTCTCATGAGACAAAATAGTGTCTTGGCACAAGGCTTTGGAAAAATATTATTTTTAGTCTTGGAACAAGGCCTTGGATAGGTGGTTATGATAGTTTGGCATTAAGCATTCCATCATTATGAAAGTGGTTATTGATATTGCATGTGATTATCCAATTAGTAGAAAATCCATGTGAATAAGTTAATGGCATTTTTTCATTTTATTTCTTCCCTATTATGTTGAAGTTCAATTTTAAAAGGCTTTTGTTTTAGTTATACATTTCCTTAAATGTTTATTACTATTTATGAAAGTTCCCGCTATATTGTTATCCTTACTGGACAATTGAGCTCACCCCTTTCTATGTTTTATTTTTCCCAGAATGTGAAGAAGTATTTTAGGAATGAACTATAGGGATAGTATTAGGGGATAAGAGTGTGGACTATGGGGACTATATTGTTGTAGTTTTCATTTTATGATGTAATATAATCTTTATGAATGTATCTAGTTATTATAATAAAACTAAACTAATCGGTCTTTCGAGATTTGATCTTTCTTGTGATCATGCCAATGTTATGTAATAACGCACTGACTCTGGGTAACTGGGGTCGGGGTGTTATAGATTGTTTAACTTGTAGAAATCTCATTAAACTCTTCATACACTAGAGCACAGTATAGAGAATTCATATATTTATAGTTATTATTATAGGTGTCTTTAGATGGGTCATAAATTTTTTTTCTATAAGTACTATGGAGTGCATATTTTGATTCAATATAAATCATGATTTCAAATCCCATAATCTTTAAGTGCATTTTCATTTTAATTTTCCATTGTGCATAATTACTTCCATTGAAGAATGGAGGTCTATTGGTACTAGCACCTTCCAATATATTATCCATATATAATAATAAATACTAGATTTTAAAAAGCTATAAATTTATAATTAACATAAATATAGAGATATTTAATACACAACTAAAATCACACTCAAAAAAATATTTTAAATACATCTTTAAAATTTGGGAAACATCAACTTAAAAACAACATGCATATGATTCCAAATGTTTTTCATTATAGGAAACTCAAGAGGGGGTGAATTTAGTTCCTATTAAAATTTATTTTAACAAAATTATTTAAAAACATTCCAAATTAAAAACAAAATCAGCTAGTTAATCAAAGTAGTGAATTTATAATAGTATGACTATTCAAAGAGTTTCTGAGAAGATTGACTATTTCTCAATTATAATAAATTTATATATTGATATAACTTTTGAAAACTATATACTATATAAAAAATTTTATAAATATTATCCAATAGTAAAAATAAAAGTGAAACATAGTTTTCAAAAGTTTGAGTTAAATAGTGAATAAAAAATTTGAAAACATATTGGATAAAACAAGTGTTTTAGTCTTAATCTGAGACCTAATCCACTCCACTTAGTGATTTTAACATCCCAGGTAAATAAATAATATGAAATTTTACTCTTTATTAATATTTATGAATTAAATTTTCATTTTACCTAAACGGGGATGTTATGTTCTATGGAGTACCCGACACACAAAAATGGGGTTCTCTGAAATCTCATGTTGCACACAAGGCTGAGTCATACTAAAAAATAATAATATAATATTATTATTTTTTATTGTAGTTATTGCGAAGTCGTTATATTGGAAAGAAAGAACCTAACTTACTATATTATTATTAAACATGTTTTTCAAATGTTTTTACATTTATCCAATTAAATTTAGAGGCTAAAAATGTGAATAAACCCAATTTTAATCATAAATACTCTAATATGTTTTAAAATGTAGTTTTACCGCCCTTTGATGGAGAACCCTATTTAAATATAGTTTTTTTCACTTTTATATTAACCATTTGAAAAAATAAACTTCTTCTTTAGAATAGGGACATCAAAATTTAATTTGGGTTTATTTTTGGTATTTTTCTAACAACGTTCGTTTTTTATTTAATATTGAAAAATACTGCATTTCGAGTCAAAACTATATTTTAATATAATTTATTTATATGATTTTATTTTTCATTTAATAGGATTTAAATTGTAATTAGATTATATTTTTTCATTTATTCCAGTGTTGGTCATTGAAACTTATTTCACTTTGAAATTGGACATAAACACGATCAATTTTTTGATAGTTTTTACTTCTTAAAAACACGCTATTTGGTTTTCAAAACGAGAATTAATATTATATTAATTTCTCAAACTTTTTTATTTTAAATTTGGAAAAATGGATTCCATGTTTGGAATCAGGATGTCCAAATTATGTAAATAGTTATCTTTTATGTTTAGATATTATGAATAGTAACATCAGTAATTATTGTTTAACAATGGTTAAAGGGTAAATCTAGTAATAATGGGTAAAACATAATATTATAAATTAACTAAATTACCATAACATGATTCTTAACTCCTATCTTATAATATATTTCTTACCATGGGCTTCCTTGGATCGATTTTACGACCCCATGGAGCTTCTTGTGTGTGAAAATGACACTTAATTACTTTTAATTTAATGTTAAGTAAAATATAACCTAAACATATAAATTTGTCTAAAAAATTACTTGGCGTTATATAAATGATATATAATAATATAAATAGTCCATATAAATCTAAAATGATTTCCTACATAATGGTATTTTTTGATAATTTTTATAGATCAAATAAAATTTATTTATTTATGACACAATGGTGATGTAGTGAGTACCTTATTTATGAATGATTCAAATAAATGAGATTTAAAATATTAAAATAAATTTATTTTGAAACTTTTTATTCCATCCACAAATTTTTTTATGAATATGAGGTTTTTTAATATAATTAATGATGTTTTATTTTAATCAATCAAGTTGTTATGGATTATTAAAAAGTCATGATTTGAATACTATAAAAATTGACATAAATGAGTTATTATAACAATTAATATTTTTTAAAATAATAAAATAGTCCTACAAATATAATATTCTTCAAAATTACATATATGATGTAACCAATGTCATTAGTGATCCATTTTTGGGTCTCAAGGAATTTTATATTTCCTATATTAAGCATATAGTATGAATATACAATAAGACATGGTAAAAGTTAATTAGATAACCAAGGGTTAAAGATACAAGATAAGGTTACATTTTTGACCAAAATATGTCTAAAACCTATCGAATGTGAGGATTTCTACTAATCCTCATTTGATCTTAGAAATATATCACTTTGGTGTTATTACAATTTGAAAATAAAATAATAATAATATAATACTTTCTAACTTTCTTAAAGTGCCCATCCTCCCTCTTATAAAAGGACACAACCTCTAACCCTTACTCACACCTCTCAATACCCCTTGGATCATCCAACTTCTTCCCAAATAATATACAAATATCACTCTATTAATATTAGAAGGCTTCCCCTAGGTAGAAGGAAATTTAATAAAGCGTTTAGGTTCAAACAGAAGTTAGTTAACCAGTTTAGAGGTAACGTCTTCTCTCCTGTTCCTTTCCATTTTTATCCTTTTATACTACCTATAATATTATTATTATTTGTTTATATAACAACACCAGTATCCTAAATAGTCTAGTTTTTTGTTATGATAAGGATTCAAAGTACACTTACACATTCCTCTATCTAATGGGCATTGACTATACTGTTTCTCTAGACGGTGAACTACTACCTCATGAAATGATGATTCTTCGATTTTCCAATACCACTTCTCATAGTGGACATTATGATGTAACTGTAATTATATAAGATATCTAATTTATCTATATTCATCTATAATTTTATTTTATAACATAGCTTTTTTTCTTTCCACATTGTATAAATACGATAATTTCATTTGAGGAAGTGCAGACTACTACCCCCTCAAAGTGTTATGACTCATTCATTCTATACATGGAACATATAAAGGATGTAACTAATGAACTTATGTAACATATGTAAAAAAAATATTATACTAGAATTATTATATACCTATGAATCATTTAGTTTTCATTCCATTAAATATGAAAAAGAAATGAAAGTATGGTTCATGGTTACGTACGACTTACCGTCTCCATGAACAGTGCATTTAATTTTTTATATCCAAATTATGTGAACTATAATAAATACATATATACTAGATATATATGATATATATTCTATATAAATCATGAATATAATATTTTATAAAATGAAAATTTGACCAAATAGACAATTTACAATTATAACAAGTTAATTTTTGACTCATGTTCCGAACATCGACAAAATGTCTGATATGAACTCAAATAATTAACAAATTGTTATTCCATGGTAATAAGTGATATAAATGGAATAATAAATATGAAAAAGGTTCTTAATAAACTATAAATTAACTTTTTTTATTATTCGATAAATTTTAGAACTAACGATTCAAGTTGGACACGAGGTAAGGGACTTTGTCTCAATCACTTTTCTTTGAGGCATATTTTGATTTATACATGACTTTCTTTTATGTAGTGTATAAACCCCTTTGAAAATTAATTTAATTCAAAGTGAATATTTTTCTATGTAGAATTTTACTAAATAGAAAAGGTAATGTTTCTTTTTAAGTTACGCAGTCACAAGGACCCTTCCACCACCCCGAGCGTTATTTGATATTTGAAATCCTTAACTAGTCATGATTTTTTAAAAGGAAAATAAATACAATTTACCATTTTTCCATATTTTCCTAATAAAAATGGTTTTGGAAGGGGATTTACTATTTCAATATCTTAAAATTATTTCTCCTGATTTAAAATGAAATTTTATGTTTGCAATGTTATCATTTTCAATATTTTATGTGTGATGATATATAATGGTACTTGACCACAATATGGGTTTTTATGTGATAAAACAAATGATGGGTGGTTACATGATAAACCAAGGATGAGAGGTTACATTATAACCACCAATAATTTGGATATTTATGTCGGATGTATGTCTATTCCATTTGTAAGAATGATTTTTGGAAGTCGACTGTATGATTATTCCATTTAAGTATGATTATGTTCCATGATTAACTTTTATTTGTTATGTGTGCTTTTTATGGGTTTTATGTTAATATTTTGGTTACAAAATGGTAATAAATGATCTTTTATTCAGTTAAGAGTATTTACTACTCCATTAAGGTAAAAATTATTATTTATGATGAAGAATTCATGATTACATGTTGTTTTTTAAAACTAACAGTTTTCCTTATTTATGTATCCCTTACTGAGTTTTTTATTCTCATACCATGTTTTTGAAATGTTTTTCACTGGAAATTAAGTGGAATAGGGTCATGGATGGGATCATGGAAAATTCATGCTATTTAAAACATGGAACTAAACATGTTTATTTTCTTTTAATAGTTCTTATTATATGAAAAAATGGATACTATTTAGAAGTGTCTATATGTAATATCCATGATGTTATGTATAAGTTATGACCCAATTCACTAAATATATAAACCTAAAAAGACACTCAATGTGAATTGTTAAGTTAATTCAAGATTATGTAATGATTAAGTTCAGGTCCTTATAGTTGGTGTGAGAGGCCGGTTTGGACAACATTAAGAGTTAGGATATTATTATATTAATATCCATTAATTAATTTATGGTAATATTGAAATGATATAGAATTTTAAGACTACCATGTTGCTTTTCCTAATAACTTTTTATGTTTAGAATGGTTTTTCATAGAGGAAATAGGGATGTTGTGATAGGAATGCATATAGAGGGAAATAACCATCCAAATTAGCCTCATGTGATGGTTGGAATGGGAATTGAACTTTTTATTACAATGATAGATTATCAGACTCAAGTGATAAATGGTGATTGTGTTTATAGATGATATTTTGTTGTATTCTAAAAGTAATGAGGAGCATTAAAGTCATTTAAGGGTTCTGTTTCATATATTAAATGAAAAAAAGATATATGTAATGTTCAAAAAGTTTGAGTTTTGGTTACAACATATTTCATTCCTTGGACATATTGTTTCTAAACATGGAATAACTATTGACCCTTTTAAAGGAAAAATTGTTGAATAATGGCCATGAACCAAAAATATAACAAAGATTAATAGTTCTTTTGGTTTACCAGGCTATTACAGAATGTTTGTTTATAATTTGGAATGGTTATCTACCCCACAAACTAAGTTAACTCAAAAAGGTGTTAAGGTTATTTGGATAAAAGAATTTAATGATTGTATTCAGTAATTCAAAAGAAGATTGTTTGATGCTCTATTTTTTGAATTACCTTCCAAAGATGGTGAATTTGTTATCTACTATGATGCTTTGTTGAAAGGAAAATGTCGTGTCCTAATGTATAATGATAAGTTAATTTCTTATGATTCAAGTAAGTTGAAACCTCATGAGTTCAATGACCCTACACTTTATTTGGAGTTATCTTCTGTTGTTTTTTATTTAAAATTTTTGAGGAATCATCTGTATGGCGTAAAATGTGAAATATATAAAAACCCCAATAGATTTAGGTATACATTCACATTGAATTAATTGAACATGAGACAGAGGAGTTGGATGGAATTAATCAAGGATTATTCTTGCACGATTCATTACCATCCAAGAAAAGAAAATAAAATGGAAGATGATTTTCATCAAAAAAATAATGCTACATTAACCATGTTATGTGTGGAACGAGATCCTTTGATTAATGATTTGATAAACATTGGAATAGAAGTTTTTGGTTCTATAAATTCCTCTGTTTTGTTTTAGGTCTCAGTGAAATCATCTCTATCAGACATATTTAAGAAAGAACTGAAGGAAGACAGTGACTTCCATAAAAAGGTAGATTTTGATCAAAAAGTAAAGTGTCCCAATTTAAACATTGATAATTATTGTTTTTAGATATTTGGGAAGAGGTTATGTGTTCCTTGTGATTCACAGTTTAATAAAGAGTTATAATGTGAAGCTTATAGTTCTACATTTTCAGTTCATCCTGACAGTAATAATATGTATAGAGATCTTCTGGAGTATTACTAGTGGGATTGAATGAAAAAAAATATATTAATGACTTTACTGTGAAGTGTTTGAATTATCTATAGGTTAAATCATATAAGAAGTTAACAAAAGGGATTCTTCAACATTTACCATTACAAGGGTTGAAATGGGAAAATATATCCATGGACATCATTGCGGGATTACCAAATACATGACAAAGTAATAATGAAATATGGGTTTTTATTGATCGATTGAATAAATCTTCTCATTTCCTTCCAATTCATTATACATTGTCCCTAAATCAACTTTCTCGGTTGTTTTTTAAAGTGATTGTAAGGTTGAATGGGGTTCCCCTCTCCATTATATCTGATCATGATCCCAGTTTTAATTATAACTTTTGGAAATTCTTTTAGATGTCATTGGGTACTGAATTAAAATTTAGTTCAACTTTTCATCCTCGATCATATGGGCAGTAAGACCGAAAAATTCATACATTGGAGTATATGAGAGTTTCTTGTCCAATGGATGACCATGAATATTGGGACCAACATTTTTCTTTGGTTGAGTTTCATTATAATAATAGTTTTCATTCCATTATACAGATGGCTCCATTTGATGCATTGTATGGGAAGCGGTGTCGAAGTCCATATTTTTGGGATGATGTAGGTGAAAGGAAACAGATGGGACTGGAATTTGTATAAGATATGGTAGAGAAACTTCATTTGGTATAGAACATACGAGAACAGCTCAGAGCAGGAAGAAAAGTTATGTGAATAACCGATGGAAGGATCTATCTTTCAATGTAGGTGATAATTTCTTTCCAAACGATTCTCTATGGAAAAGTGTTATCCATTTTGGTAAGAAGGGGAAGCTCAGTCTGAGGTTCATTGGACCTAATGAAATTAATAAGAAATTCGGATCAGTTTCTTACCAAATGGATTTACCTCCGAATTTATCCCAGGTACACAATGTTTTTCATGTTTCAATGTTAAAAAAGTATATGGCAAGTCCATCTCATGTTTTAAGTGAAGAAGTTGTTCAGTTTGTAGAGAATAATTCTTATAAGGAATAGCCAGTCCAGATTCATTACCATAGAGGGGAAGTGTTGAGCAATAAGTCGAATTATCTATTTATGGTTTTTTGGAAAACAACATAGTTGAAGAGGCAACATGGAAATCTGAAAATACTATGAGGCATTAATATTCCCACTTATTTGATATGTAAATAAAATTGCAAGGACACAATTTCTAAACGGGGTGAAAGATGTATCATCACAGGTAAATAAAGAATACAATATTTTCATATTTATTAATATTTTTGAATTAAATATTAATTTTACTTAAATGGGTGTGCTATTTTAGATGGCATACTAGACATAGAACTTTGGGTTTCTCCAAAATCTCTTGTTGCACTCAAGGCAATGTCATACTAAAAAATAAAAATATAAGATTATTGTTTTAAATGATAGGTAACACCTATAAATTTTATTGGTGTGAATGAATATAACTAACCATATTATGACTAAAACTATTTGTTAAATTTTTTACATTTATCCAAAAAAAATTACAGGCTTAAAATTATAATGAATCGAATTTTAAGCATAAATACTCTAATATTTTTTTAAATGTATTTTTTCCACCTATTGATATTGAACCCATTTAAAATATAATTTTGTCACTTTTATATGTTCCATTGGACAAAATAAACTTATTCATTATAAAATGGACATCTAAATTTAATTTGGGTAAATTTTTCTTACTTTTCAGATAAAGGTCATTTTTTAATGAATAGTGAGAAATACTACATTTTATGTCAAAAATATCTTTTAATCTAATTTATTTATATGATTATATTGTCTTTTAATTTGGTTTTAAAGTTTAATTAGATTATAATTTTATAATTTAATTCAATTTTGGTCATTGGAAGTTATTTCATTTTGAAATTTGACATAACACATGTCGATCTTTTGGTAGTTTTTATTTCTTAAAAACACGTTTTTTGGTTTTGACAATGGAAATTAATATTATATTAATTTCGGCGACTTCGGTGTTTTAAATTTCGAAAAATTGATTCCATATTTGGAATCAATAGTTCCAAATTGTGTAAATAGTTAACGTTTTTAGATATTATAAAGAGTAACATCAGTAATTATTTTTTAACCATGGTTAAAGAGTAAATCTGGTAAATAAGGGTAAAAAATAATTTTATTATAATATTAAATTACCTTAAATGTGTCTTAACTATATTTTATGAGATATGTTTTACCATGGTCATCTAGGGGATGATTTTAGGACCCCATGGAGCCACTTTTTTGTGAAAATGTCACTTAATTACTTTTAATTCAATGTAAACAAAAATATAATCTAAACATGTACTTTTTACTAAAAAACGTTATATGGGGTAATATAAGTTATCTATAAGACTATAAATAGTAATTAAAATATAATTATATTTCCTATATAATGGTATTTTATTTATAATTTGTAGATATGATGTAAATGAATTTATTTATGACACAATGCTGATATAGTGATTGCCTTATTAATGAATGATTTAAATAAATGAGATTATAAATATTAAAATAAATTTATTTTGAAAAATTTTAGGCCCTAAAAGAATTTTCTTGAGGAGTGTGGCAAGTTATATTTAAATTTACTGGAGTGTTTAAGAATTAATCAAGTGTTTATGTATTTTTAAAAATTCATGATATGAATATTATAAAAATTGACATAAATGAGTTTTTAAATCAATTAATATTTTAATAAATGATATAATAGTCCTATAAATCTTATATTCATCCAAATGACATATATGATGTTAAAATTTTCATTATTTATCTATTTTGGGGTCTCTTGTCATTTTATAGTAAATATATTAACCATATAGTATGAATATACATGAAGACATCTTAAAAGATAAATTAGTTAACTAAGGGTTGAAGCTAAAATATACGGTTATGTTTTTGAACTAAAATTTTATAAAGCCTATTGAATGATAATATTTAGACCCGTAATAGTCTCATATTATAAATATATCAATTTTATGTTCTTAGAATTTGAAAATCAATTAATAATAAAATAATAACATAAAACATTCCTAAAGTGCCCCTTATCCCTGTTATAAAAGGGCATTACCTCTAACCCTTACTCACACCTATCAAGCCCCCTTGCCTTGTCCAAACTCTACCCAAATGAGCTCAAAATATCCCTATATTAATCCTAGAGACATTACCCTGGAAATAAGTCAATTCAAGACTGTAATTTGTTTTAAACTAAAGGGAGTTACCTGATTTAGAGGTAACATCTTCTCTCATGTTTTTTCCATTATTTTTCCATCTCCACTGCCTATGCTTTTTTTTAATCATTTTTTATATAAAAAATAAGTATTATAAATATACTATGTTTTTTATGAGAATAATTAAATCTAAATATTCACACACCTACGTCTAATGGGTATAGAGTATACTTTTTTTGTGGACGGTGAACTAATTTCTCACGAAATAATGATTGTTCGATTTTCCCCTACAACCCCTCATGGTGACCATTTTGATGGAAATGTAATTATATATGATATTTATGATATTTTTTTATCCCGATTATTCTTTAATTCTTATTTATAACATACCTTTATGTTATTCATGTTGTATAAATATGGAAATTTCATTTGAGGATGTGCGGACTATCACCCTCTGAATGTGATATGACTCATTCATGCCATACATGGAACGTATAAATGTTTTAATTAATAAAACTATGAGAAATATTTAACATAGATAATATAATATAATTATAATATACTTGTGTATCATTTATTTTTCATTCCATTAAATATGAAAAAGAAATGAAATTAGTGTTCATGCGTACGTACGGCTTACCGTCTCCATGAACAGTGCATTTCAT
Source organism: Viscum album (assembly GCA_963277665.1). NCBI lineage: Eukaryota > Viridiplantae > Streptophyta > Magnoliopsida > Santalales > Viscaceae > Viscum > Viscum album. The sequence continues at coordinate 288,512,937 of OY728134.1, forward strand.
TTCATATATACAAATGATATGGACTATTATAAATACATATATTATGGACATATATGATATATATGATATCTAAATCATTAATAGAATTCTTGATATAATTTAATTTTGACCACATGGAAAATTTATAATTATAACATGTTCTGTTTTGACTCAAGTTCTGAACATCCAAAAAATGTCGGATATAAACTCAAATAATTAATTATTTGTTATAGAAAATGAATAATTGATATAAAAGGAATTAAAGTCATTTAAAAGATTCTGATGAAATTATAAATTAATTAATTTTATTATTCCGTAAATTAAAGAACAAACTAGTCCAGTCGAACACAAGGTAAGGAACATTGTCAAAATATCTATTCTTTGAGGAATATTTTGATTTATACATGACATCCCTTTATAAGGTGTATAAAACATTTTGAAACTTAATTTCAAAAAATGGTAATCTTTTTCTACAAATAATTTTACTAAATTACAAATATAATGTTTTTTTTAAGGTACGTGGTGAAAATGACCTTCCTGCCTCTGAAAGCATTATTTGATATTTGGCTTCCTTAACAAGTTGTGATGTTTTTAAATGGAAAATAAATACCATATAAGCATTTTACATATTTTGTTATTGAAAATGTTTTTTAATGTGGATTTACTATTTCAATATCTTGAAGTTATTTCGTATGATTTCTAATGAAAGTTTATGTTTGAAATTTTGATATTTGATATCTTTTATGTTTGATGATTATATAATGGTAATTGGACATGTAATAGGTGGGTACGTGATAATCTAAATGATAGGTGGTTCCGTGATAAACCATGGAGGGGTGGTTATGTTATTACCTTCGATGAATTGGGTATATTAGTCAGTCTTATGGGTATTCTATTTGTAATAATTATTTATGGGACTCGACTGTATGGTGATTCCATTTAAATATGATTATGTTCCAAATTTACCTTTTCCAAGTTATGTGTGATTTCTATGGGTATTATGGTAATATTTCAATTACAAAGGGTAATCAATGAGATTTTATTCAATGAATAGTATTTAATACTTCATAAAGGTGAAAAGTATTACTTATGATAATGTATTAATTGTTACATGTTGTTTTTAAAAACTAACATTTTTCTTTCTTTGTGTATCCCTTACAGAGCTTTTAATGCCCATCCCACGTTTTTGAAAAGTTTTCTAGAGGACATAAATCAGAATAGGGTCAAGTATGGGATTAAGGAAAAGTCGTGTTGTTTAAAATATGAATCTAATAAATTTTATTTTATTTTAGGAGTTTTTATTTTATAAATAAATGCATACTGAGTAGAAGTCTCTATAAGTAACATTCAAGTTGTTATGTATAAGTTATGAACTATTCCTCTAATTCTCTAAACCTAAAAATATCCTCAATGTGAATTATTAAAATAATTCATAATTATGTAATATTTAAGTATGGGTCCTTATAGTGATCACCTACCTCCTTGACAAATATATATATATATATATATATATATATGAATATTTGATCCACGCCTAGTTTTTGGGTTTACAGAACAGTACATAAGATTTTTCAGGTCACAATACCTCTACCACAATTATACATGGGAAATATAATAGCCAGGTCAAATAGGTCCCCTTTCACAGTTATAAGAGGGTGGTATAAGGTGTAAAATGATATTTTTGTGAGGATATATTGTATCATACCATTCAGTGTAGGGTAAAGTGTGAGTTTAATAGGAATATGCACAGACATCTCAAAATGCAATACAATTTTACACAAAATGGAATAAGATAATGATATAGAGTGTATAAGTATTTTTGTGTTGTGAAATGAATCTTTGGAATATTTGGATACAGTGAATTTGATGTCCCAATCCTCTTCTGAAAATATAGTGTTGTGGAGCATTGTGTTCTGCTTTTCAATCTAGTGAGTTTATATTTAGCTCTTCTTTGTGTTGTTCCTGCAATGATGTTCCATGTTTTTATCCACAACAATATAGCTAGAAGGAATGATCTTTATAAGTTATCCTATGTGTTCTTTAATTCATTTTTGTTATTCTCTAACGTTATTTTTTTCTTCTTGTGATACACTCTTTATTAAATCCTAATGTGTTTGTGTTTTGGATGACAAGAAGCACGATCTCTTCACCTTATACGTCATATAGTCAGGTGTCATGTCTAAAAAGAATTATTTATGTCAGTGTCATTAAATGACTCAAATATGAACATTATAATCGACTTTTAAATTTAATTCAATGAGACATAAATATTAATAAGCAAGGAATGTCATCACAATTGGTGGTGATAGAGGAATGGTACCATAGTCATAGTGAGTTAGAAGTGGTGCCACAGATAGAGGTGACTTGTCCTTCATGAGTTTTCCAAATAGTATAATAGTTACCCTGTCTGGTCCATTTTAATTTTTGGAACTAGTATCAAAGTTACAGAGTCTGGTCTTTTGCGAATTCTGGAACTGGTTGCACAGTTAAATTTGTCTGGTCCTTGGAAAAATTTCGAACCGAGCGCATGGTTACGGTGTTTTAGATATGGGGTCCCAGTCTTTTTCAAAACTGGAATCAGTATTATGGTTATGGTGTCTGGTCCTTTACAAATTCTTTTACTGATAGCATGGTTATATTGTCATAGAGACAGTGTCATAGACTTTGTTAAATCTGGAACCCATAGCATTGTGTGAGAGTGTTAGGGAAATGGAGTCTGATACATTTTTTAATTTTCAAACTAATTGATTATATAGCTTTACCACAGAAATAATGTCTCATATTTAATCAAATATCTTCCATCAGTACTAAGAATTAATACTACAAGAATGGATAAAATGTAAAGATAATCATAATAAAACATAATATCAAAGATTTAAACATGATTTCTGAGAATTAAAACAAGACGATTCCAATAATCTCCACCTTTTTTATGATCACAAATCATGTTATTTTCAATCCATACATTTTAGAAAGGAATAATCAGTTTTCATATCATATCATGGTATTAGAGAATATATGTAAAAAATAGTATAAATTCAGTTCTTCACCCATAAATGTTAAAATCCCCTAAATGCCTAAATGCATGTTCTTATTTCTCCCCATTTTGGGATTATCAAAAACAGAATATTAAAATAGAAAAACAAACACTAATTGAAAGAAATAAGGTAATAAGAGTTATCATAACACATTTCATTGAATAAAATGACATATTATAGTTCATTCAATCAAGAAAATACAACATATCCCTATCAAAGATCACCCATATTTTTTCTATAAAATCATTTGTCTCTCATTTTCCATTTTCATAGGCATCCAGAGTAGATGCAAGAAGTTTTGGAGTCGAGGTGGTATAATCAGTAGTAAGGGAAGGTATTGGAACTCGTTCAATAATAGAATGGTTAGCGACTGTTCTGGTGGATTACTAAGAAAAATTTTTCTCAATAATAACAGGTCGTATCTAGCTCAATTATTGATAAATAGATATGGTAATAGGGGCCAATGGAGTGGAGGAGTTAGGATAGGTATAAAATGGTAGACCAAACCTCAGAATATCCACTATAGGAGCCACAATGGCTTCTCTCTGAACATGTAGATATATTTTTAGTAAGATTATTAAATCCATAATGATTTAACCACCATACTCCATGTAATTTCCAAAATAATTCTTCTTCTCCATGAATTTGTCATGAATAGGTGTGAAGACTTTTAACTTTTGAACATGGACCTTAGAAGCATGAGTTATAGGAGGAATCCTCAAATTCTCCATTATATACATCAAATGGATTGTGATTTCAGGCTTAAAATAGATCATTTTAATGTAGAAATCCACTTTCATTGATATTTTATCTAGAGAATTAGTGGAAATATTTTAGATAACTCTTAACAGATCCAACATATGGTAACTATTCGTGAGGATTTCATAGAGGTTCTCATGACCATAACTACTAAACACATACTTAATGTATTCTCTAAATAATAAATTGATCATTTCACTATCCAAATACATAGATGGTTGGGTAGATGTATATGAAGAAGAGACATCTGAGGTGAGAGAATTTATTTTTTAGGACAATATATAAAAAATCCGTATAATCTTTTGATAGTTGATTGATGGAAGATACAAGTCCACTCATTTCCATTAGTACTCTGGTATTGTTCTCAACCAATTTTCCAGTCACAGAAATCAAGTCAGGCTGAATCAAAGATAAAACCTTCATTGAGATCTTAGCAGTATCATCTGTACTAAAATGATAAACATGAAAATGAGCATCTAGTAAATCATTCTTCATTTACTTGACCTTAGATTTCAAATATTTCACCTCATCACATAACTATTTTTTTCAATCCTGGCTTCCTATTTATCATAATGAAATCAGGGATGAGTTTTCCAGATCAACATTTCATGAAGCATTGTGTAATATATTTCACTAAGATTGGTCATACGGGTAGTTTCTGACTTCATAATATTTCCAATTATAGGAAAAAGAATTCTCCAAAAACATTCAGATCTTCTTGACATACGTAGCTTCGATTTTCTTGAGCAGGAACACGAACCAATATGGGTTCTAGCTCCTTAGAAGATATTACTTCTTTAACAGTAATCAAGTTGATATTAAAAACTATCAAAAGATCTATTCCGATAACTTAGACTCCTTGAGAATCATTAACATAAAAATAGCTGGGAAACCTATACCCAGTATCCACAGAACTTGAATTCATAGGTATTGGCACTTCAATCCTTTCTAAATTAGGGTTATTCACCCCCTCAACATTTAAATACCTTGGAGGACTAAGAGTCTCAATACCTTTACCTTTTTCCACATATTATTCTCAAAGATAATCAGCCACATCCCATTATATTTTAAAATACTTCATCATTCTTACCTTATCAGATGAAATGGCGTCAATTTTTACATCTTCTTTCTCTATCTTTTTCTCAATGGTAGTAAGTTTTTCTACAGCAGAATCCTCTTCTTCAATATAATTACTCTTATCAGGACTTTACCTTATTTCTTTCCATCATTATCACCTTTAGATAATATATAATATCTAGAGGGAACATCCTGAGAAGGTCCAGGATATTCAAGAGTAGGTTCTCCGGTCCATTGAGGAATCTTGGGATCACTGCCTTATCCATATAAAGCATTTTCTTCTTCATCTATAAGAAAATTAACTTCTATTAATTAATTTGAATAGTCCATAATTTAATCTGATTCTAAACCAGGATCAGTGACATTCATTGGTCATGAAAGGTACTCAATTAGATGAAAATCCTCAAACATTCTATCATTATCTTTGTCCAATATTCACTTCCATGGATTCAAACTTATCTTCATTCATCTACATGTATCCTTAGATATAATAAAATCAAAATATGAAACCACTTATTCCTTCTTACCAACAAACACTTTTTATAGAATAATTTTAGAGATAAAAATTAAATTGAAAAGAGATATTGACTATGAGGTTTCCTTAATCATGTCACACAAGTAAAGAATAATATACTTACAGAAATTGATTTTATAACCATTCTTCGGAAGATGTATCAAAAACATGTTCATATAATTGATAGTATAAAAATAACATTACATTGGACATATTATATATTGAATAAACATAAACAACAACCTTGTCTCACCATCTAGTTTTGTAGCTTTTGGCCTTTGGTTCAATTTATTTCCAGTCAAACTACCTAGATCCTCTTCTATGACAAACAAATCACATTGTGGAGGATGAAATCTCTGATAGTCCTTAAAAATTCCTTCATGTGGTATTCCTAAGCATCCATCCTACAACATGTACGGAATTGAACATCTCTATCCATTGACAAATCTTCTAACCAAAAAAATCATCTTTATTGTTGAAAGTGAACTCAAAATACTAATCAAATTTAAAAACATACTTCAAGTAGATATATTTTTTCCCTTTTGTAACCCACTATAACCATCCCTATTATTCCAAGACTTTCTGAACAAGTCAATTACTTGACAATAGCCACTTCAAAAAAAAATATTCTCCAGCATGACTGTACGATCCAAAATTCCTAGGTTTAGTGGTTTGTCGACCATGTTAATCAGAGTATTTTTTTTCTTTGAAGACTAATGATTTTCAGGAGATGATTAAGTGGGAAACATCATCTTGGGAGTTCTACACAGGCGCAAAAAATATAAGGAGTTTGAGAGAAAATATATTGGCTTTAGGAGTAGAGAGTACAAGTGAAGAGAGAAGTGAAGAGACGAATTCTTATCAATTAGGCAGTTCAATCATCGCAAAATTAAAAAACATGGTTTAAAAAATTTAAAATACTCATTATAGTGATACATGAAAAACATTTTAAAAAGAGATGTATGAGTCATAATGGTGATACCATAACAAGAATTCATGGTTTCAGCATTTCGGTGTAGCTCTAAATAGTGTGACTGAATCTAGTGATACAACAAACATGAGACAACATGCTAATAGATAGAAAGTTAAGAGGAAGTAATAGAGAGAGAGTAATTGTGAGATTGTAACTGTGAATCAGTAATTGTTAGACAGTAAACTGGTCACTCAATGTTGAACATTCATAATTCATGTATGATGTAACTCATATTTTTTGAATTTAAAGAATTACTGAAAATACCAACAAGATGATGTTCAGTTCCAATGAATTCTAAAGTAATGTCACCTTTTTGATATTAATATCTCAAAAAGTGATGTATTCCATCAATATGTTTTGTTCTAGAATGAGAAATATGATTCTTAGATATGTTAATAACAATTTTTATTAGAATTTGTACGGAAATTCATAAATTGATATCTATAGTCTAGAAAAGTGTGTTTCATCCAAAAAATCTGAGCATAATGACTACCAGCAGCTATGTATTCATCTTTAGTAGTAGATAATGCAACTGAATTTTTCTTTTTACTACACCAGGAAACTACTGACATTCCCAAAAATTGACATGTTCCTCATGTTCTTTTTCTATTTAACTTACAACCACCAAAATTGGAATCTGAATAACTAACTATATCAAATGATTGTCCTCTAGGACAAAATATTCCTAATTTCATAGTATGATTGAGGCATTTTAAAATTATTTTTAATGAAATGATATTTGACTCTTTAGGGTTTTCGTGAAAATGAGAACACATACACACACTAAGAATTATATTTGGCCAACTAGAAGTCATGTTTAGAAAACATCCAATTATACATATGTAATTGGTTGGTCAACAAATTTACCATTTTCATCAAAATCCAATTTAAAGGTGGTACTTGTAGGAGTATCACTACTTTTAGTGTTGTCCAAACCAAAAGTGTTTATATTTGACATGATTTCAAAGAGAATCTCTAGTCTGATTTACTTTCTCTAAATATCCATCTAGAAAATCAAAACGACATTTCTTAATGGTTCTAGTAGATCTAGAAAAAGAAGGGCTATAAATTTCATCTTGTTAAACCCGATTAGGTTCTTTATGACTATAATCTGAAGAATTTCCAGAACTGGATGATTTAACATTTTTTTAACAACAGGTTCAGATGATTTTTCATTTATGTCCATATTTGAAAAACCATCTTCATGATTTTCTAGAGAGGTCTTAGGTTCATGTGGGTTTGTTTCATCAAATTTGACATGCACAAATTCTTCCACACATTGCTTTATTTTGTTAAAGAATTTATAGGATTTAATAGTGATTGAATAACCTAAAAATATTCCTTCATCACTTTTGGATGAAAAATTTTCAATATTTACCTTATTATTTAAAATATAGACTTTGAAACCAAAAATATTGATGAAATTAACCTTCGGTTTCCTATTGTTCCATAGATCATATGGATTTTTCTTAAGAATTGGTATGATCAAGACTCTATTAATAATATAAAAATATGTATTCATAGATTCATCCCAGAAGTAGAGAGGTAGGTCATATTCATTGATCTTGGTTCTAGAAATTTTATGTAAGGTTGTATTTATTCTTTCAAAAAATCCAATTTTTTGTGGTGTCCTAGAAGTATAGAATTTATGACTATAGCCATTTTCTAAGAAAAAGACTCAAATTCTTGATTTTCAAACTCACGGACATCACCACTTCTTAAGGATTTAATTCTAATAACACATAGGTTTTATACTATTTTAGATTAAATGGTTAAATGAGAACAAACTTCAATTTTATGACCAAGAAATAAAGTCCATATATGTCTAGAATAGTCATCTACAATAACAATACACCAAATTGATAGTTTATCAAGGATTATTTTGTGACGGTTTGTTAAACCACCTCTAAAATTATTTGGTGGTGGTTTCTAAAAACCCCCACCACTAAACAATTAAATATATTCATACCCACGACACTCTCCCCATCCCCTGAAACCTCTGACCCCCACCCCCGACCACCAACTCCCTGAATCCCTACTAGCCTTATTGCTACCCCTCGCTGACCTTGTCGCTCCTTGCCATCCCTCTCTACCCCTCGAATCCTCCACTAAATATAGTATTCTCTATAGTAACATAATTTTAGGATAATAAGAAATTTATTTTCCAAATAAGATACATCTAAAAAATATAAACAATACCATATTCATGAATATAGTAATAATGTTGTTCAATTGATCCAAGATTTTTATAACATAAGGAATTCATTTTATAACCCACCCATATTCTCCACACTTGATCTATATATCATGATATATTATGTTAAAGAATTCATGTTCTTTCATATGACACCCCATGTAACATATTAAAAATATTTTATTTCATTATTGATTATTATTAAAATAGATAATTTTTAGTTTGGAATATTCAAAATTTTGGGAAAATATTATGTCGCATGGAATGCATGTGGTTATTAGAAATATGACTAACTATTCTTATATAGAATGATTTAATGTTCATTAATAATATAGTATTAAAACTTATTAATGAGTTAAAATGTTGAATAATCCTATGTAGGTTGAAATATCAATGTGTTTCAAGATTATGGGTTTTCCATTATTATGAGTAATTGTGTCTCCTAACCATGATAGTGAATACTTCTAAATAATAATATTTCATGGTGTGTTACAGTTTCCTTTACCACATGACTAAATAGTATGCATGAATAATTTTAGGACACTCAGGAATATCCCATTTGTTTCAACCATTTTCTTAGTGTTTCAGTAAGGGATAATTTTTACCCTTGGTGATAAAACATATGTAAATTTTAAATACACCTCTTCCTCCCTTCATAAATCTACAACATCATCACAATTTCAATATTTTATTCCTATAATATGTATGTAGATTTTAGGGATTTTCCACTAATCAAATTTCTTTATAGGATTCATTATTTTAGGGTTAATTATGGTGGTTTAATGGTTCATCATTTCATAATGACTAGAATAAAAACCATTTTATTTATGTTTAATGATTTTAGGTTGGATTCTCCATATGACTCATTTTAAAATAACTACACTATTAATTAATTATAAAAAAGAAATGATTCAAAATGGGTTAACTATTATATAATTTATGGTTATTAATTTTTCATAAAACAAATTTATTTTCCATATTTATTTTCATTTGGAATAAAATTGAATTCAAAAATTTCAATTCTGAAAAATAATTCGTGAATTCTATTCCCATATTGAGTGTTATGAAATATATCCCAGAATTTATCTTGAATAAATTTACATTACGTTCAATGATTGATTCCTTAGAAATAAAAAATTTGGTTTTTCAATATTTTAAAAAGAATATAAAAACAATTCACCTTTCATTCCTTGATATCATCCTTTGAGGATATCAACTCCTATTTCAATTTATTATTATCTCTTATGATATTATACAATTTAATTCACATGGTAGATGAAAATGATTTCATTTCAGAACTATCTATTCATTTACTCACTGATAATGAATCCTTATGCACTAGAGGTGGTAATGAAATATGGGGTGTATGACAATGGTCAAGAGTCTCTATACCCATATCAACGAATCTATCTCCAATAGCAGGTGGTCCAAGGGGATTTGGATGCACTGACTGATGATAAAATGTAGCACTAGGTCTTCTTTCAAAAACTAAAACACCATGTACCATCTCAATTGTCCTTTCTTCAAGAAATAAATAGTTGTCTCAACAACTAGATTAACATAATGAACTCACATAGTGGATTCAATTAATCTAGATCCGTGACTATGACCAACCTATTACACTGTAGGATTGGCCTATGGAAACTAAGTATTTTCTTTAGAAACTTCTTATTCTTGCACATCCCTAGTAGTCATCATCTCAGGGGGTGCTACATCCCTAGGTGGTGGTATTTGAAATGGCTACCCCACTGAACCACACCTTCCTGACCTAAATGATTCAAATAGATCAAATTGGGGTCCCGGTATTTTCCAATAGTCTTCTACAGCATGAAAATTATTGCATTATCCTTATGGAATTTTACTACGTCCCCCTAATTTTTATCCACTTATTTTTTATTCAAAACCAGGTCAATCAACACACAATAGGGCTAATCATTAATTTTTCATTTTCCTTTGATACAATGGCCCATAAACCAAATCATGAATTTTTTAAGGTTTGACTTCATATTATTGATCAAATATATTAGACATACATATCCTGAAACAATTCTTTCTCTATTTATCAATATCTCTAGGAAATCACAGTTTGAAAATTCTTACACAGAACCTTCCACTAAGTCTCTAAGTCCTTCACTAGATTCTTCTCAAAAGAAGAGGTTCTAAACATAAACATAAAAACATATTTTCTTCATACATTACATTTATCAACCAATGTATACCTACAATATTACTCCCCTTCATGGGGAAAATGAAGAATCTCAACAAAATCCACTGATGATTCCATCATATATTTTCGATTTACATTTGAAAAAACAATATCCTCTATTCCACAGGACTGAAAATTGACTTTCCTAATGAACACATTTACCTCTTCCTCAAACAAAAAACAAGATTTATTCTCATCAAAAACAAACTCCAAACATTGAAACATAATTACCTTCTTCTGTACCATCTTAGTTTTCTTTAACTTTCTATTATCGACCTCCTTCCCTATAATAACTCTATGTGGAACACCAATTTATTTTGATTTCATGGACGAAATAGTACTTCCCTCATCTATATTGGTTGTTCAAAAAATTATATTCCTTTAAACATAATTGGACCTATTGAATAATTAGCTTCTATTTTTGGGTAATACCCATCCACGATTGCATCACATTAAAATCTGCATTCCATTTAACCTTAAACAAATTATTACTAAATAATTTAAATCATCCTTTCACCATTATAATGATCTATATGGTTGATAAATCAAAATGTATGATCCATGAACACATCTACTTAAATGCATTCCATTTCAACTAAAGGTCTATTTATCATCACTTTAGCTAAAACAATTTTCATAGGATTTCTTACAAATAATGAAATTATACCTATACCTTTAATAATGAACAAATGAATTGTTATACCAAAAAGATCAATTCCACCCATAACTTAAATATAACTTCAATTTTGATAAGATTTGTTATATTAATAGAGATTATTTTTGTACTATGCATATGTAATATTTTTTTATTTTTTCTGCATATTTTTTTGAAATATATGTTGTGAACATAGTTTTATTTGATTAAATTAATGGAATGCCAAGGAATAAGTGTTACATTGTTTCATTGAACACACCGAAAGATAATGATTTATCTATCTACCTCCATATGACATCTGATACACAATCCACTTTCCCCCTCAACCATCTACCGTTGCACAATATCTCACACCCTCTATGAGGGTCCCGTCACCTGCTTAGTCGTCTCCTTCCCTTTCAGATGCCATAGAATTGAGGGAGCGGGTTTCCACTTCTATTTCATCATAGGGATACTAGAGGGTGAATACTATAGGTAAAAATTTTAATATGAATAAATTTATTTCACTTTTTTATACTAAATATTTTTTGATAAAATATGGAAATAATGCAAGTATGGATAAAAATATTAAATGTTCATATGTATGGAATCTGACCAGAGAGAAGATAGTTGTCACATTCATTTCCTATGGGGTCCCTACAGATGACGTCATAGAATTACATGGCTACATTCTAGGACAATTGGCCACAGAGTCAGTTTCCCTTCCTATTACGTATGATGATTACAGGCATATGCCTTCAACATGGGAAAATAATGTTTTTTATTCCAAAATAATTTTACTTTTAATACATTATTGTGTAATTTAATGTCATTATGTTATTAAATGATAATATTTTTAAATTGAATTTCTGTGTATAGATGTTATTCCACATTACGGTTGCTGATGTGCTAGCACAAAAGTGGGTTTTGAGAAATATGGGGTTGAAATAGAAAGTCTTTAAATGGATATTTTGGAGTGATTACAAAGATACTTCGTTGACCACTCAACTGATGTATGATAATCTACCCAATGGGATACCCAAAGAGCAATGTAATGTTTTTATTAACAAACATCATGATGAGAAGTAGATGGTATTTAAATATATAATAGCATATTAATCTAATTTTATATTTATTCATGTATATGAAAAGAAGATAACATTGAATACATTACTATTAAATTACATTTTATTTATTTCAGGATCTTTCAAGGAAGAATGCATGAAGCCGGGCTAAGTAATTCATCCCTCACACTGCGGGGTAAAAGAGTTTTTCTTGAAGTCGATCAAATGTAGTAATATTTTGATTAGATTAAATATTTTTAATACATTATTATCTGTTTAATATATTAAATTTTTTATTAATATTTTTCTAATGTAGTCATTGAATTTAAGGCACCAGGCATCCCGAATAGATGTGTGGTTAGATGTTGACAAAAAATATGATTTAATTTTTGTTAACGAACCTACTAAAGATGTTGGGGTATGAACTCATTTTTCATTATAATAAATTATTATCAGTTGTCACTATGTTAATATATATTGTTTCTAAAATGACTAATATTTTAATTATAGGTAAAAAATTAATGAACTGTGGGATTCCAATCCATCACAGTCCTACTCAGTCTCCCAGGATGACCTAGTTGGTAATGTCCTTGGGACGGAGCATCCTGGTTGGGTGCACAGGATGAGTTTGGGACCCATACCATCTATGGTCTTTGTTATTTCATTGGGGATTTCAGCTTCATATACTCCAAGTTGTATACAGTTTTTACACCGAGATGCTCAGAGAGATATTTTTTCTCTACAAAACACAATTCGGGAATAGGGGAATCAGATATCTTCTTGGAAAAAACCATTGATTGATTTATATCCGAATAAGACCGGATATGTCCCTGGTGTATTTTCATGGACTAGTGGTGAGTAGGTAAATTATAAAAAAAATCATTCAGTTTGGAAACATTTATTTATTTTATATTTAAATATAAATATAAAACAATATTTTATTTTCAATATAATGTTCTTATATGGGTCAGTAGCTGCAAGTAGAGATGGATGTCGAATGTGTGATGAGTTGTGTTCATTATCAGAAAATGATTTGTAGAGAGGGTGCCTCTAACATTATTTTTATATATATCATGTGTGACAAAGAGTAGACCCCAAACATTTTCATGAAATAACATTTTCATGATTTCACATGTTTCCTTTTATGTATTGTAAACCATGTCTTCCAAATACGCCAGGAATTTACAATCGTTAGGTTGTATTAATGGATATATATATATATATATATATATATATATTTATGAATGATATAATAATATGTGTTAAAATTTCTAGATTATTATATCTATGGTGTAGAGGATTATGAGGATTTTTTTGGATTCATTTCTAAAATCATCATAGGTTTATCATAGAGATAATGGCTTCAACATAGTGTCTAATAGTGGAGTTTTTAGTGGTTATACATTTTTAATAATAGTTTCACCATGGATCAGGGATGTGTCCTAGCCTCTTCATGATAAGATATGATAATGTAAATTTATACATGTGTAGTTTAGGGGGGTTTTTAGTTGAAAAGTTTGATGTGAAAAGTTTTTTATTATCATAGGCATATAGATTTATTAAATTAATGTTTTAATTTATATTGGATTAAAAATACATAGTTTTATAGGTGTACAAGTTATAGTATTGCTAGTATAATGGTATAAAATATATGGGTTTAATATATTTAGTGTTTCTCATTAGAAGTTTCAATTTTATAGGTTTCAAATTGGTTATGTAATAGGATTAATGTTTTCAGGATTATAGGTTTATGGGTTTATATTTACATATTATTTTTGTCTTTTTTTATTTTATTTAACAGTTTATACATTTTCTTAAGTTAATGTTTTATTGTATTTCATGTTTTATGTTTCAATTTTGTAACATTTCCAGTGTTCAATTTTTTCAATTTTCATGTTTTCATGTTTATAATATGTCATTTACATGTTTTAATGTCATATGTTCACAGGAATTATAATTTATCTAATTTCTAGAAATAGATTATCTAGATTTAATATTTTAAAATTTATAGATTTCATATTTATTATGTTTCATGTTTTCATGTTGTAGGCTTTCATATTTGATGATTGCATATGTTTTTTAGGATAATGTTGGATGTTGACAAAAAAATTTCCAATAAAGAAGCTTGTAATATTTTAGGCTCTTAAGAATGGATATATCAGGTTTAATGATCTAAAAATTTGTATGATTGTTGAATATGGGTATGAGGATTCCATTTTTTTCCATCTTATAAGTTTCAGTTTTGTTTTTTAAGAATCATTAGTATTAATGTTTTTCGGTTGGAAGATTTATAGTTTGAGTTAATTCATGTTCGGATGTTTAAATTTTTCTGGATTACATGATTACATGTTTTTAGGGTACTGGTACTAGGGATGCAGAATCTGTAGTAACATCTTATATTAAATCTACCTTTAGCGACGGTTTAAACCACCACTATGTTAATGGACCATATTTCATAGGGGTTCAAACCTCTTCTATAATTTAGTATCTTACTATTGGAAATGGTTACAACCACCACTACATACGGAATAATTTTAGAAAAGGTTTTTTGATTTAGCTGTCGTTATTGTGAAGAAAATTCTTTTATGTAGAGAAGGATTAAACCAATAGTAAACATTTCTCATCATTCATTACCATTTTGCGGCCGTTCAAGTGGTTTTTGAAGCATTTTTCCAGGGGGAAATGAAATGATTTTCAGTGGTGGTTTAAACTACCACTAAAAAAGATATTATTTTTCCTAGGAAAAACTACATCAAAAACCACAATAACAGCAACGAAATTTGTTTACTATGACAGTTACAAAAAGCTCCACTAAATTGAATAGTCATCCACATATTGTATGCTGACACCGCATTTTGAGGCAGTTTTATAAAACTGTCATAGAATCATAAGGCGATGGTTTAAACCGCCACCATAGGATAAAACTAACCGCCACTATGAGGTTATTTTCTTGTAGTGGAACATATATATAGTGCTTCCCAACATGACATGGAACTCTAGATGGTCCCAAAATTCAATGTTAACAAAATTAATAGGTTGAGAATATGAATCTTCATTATTTGTTTTGAAAGATATCTTATGTTGTTTACTATTTCAACAAGGATTACAGACATTCTAATTTGGAAACTCATGGTTAGGTAGATCCTTGAATAATCCTTTTCTTTTCAGATTTATAAGAGACTGTATGTTATAATGTCATAGTATTCTATGCCAAATCCAAGACTCTTTATAAAAGTAACTTAAACAATAAAAATTTTGAGACACTAAACAATCTTTGTTAATAGAATAAAAATTTCCATTTCTAAAAGCAGTAAATACTAAATTATTTTTACAGTTAAAAATATTGCTTGCATCATTTTCAAAATTTACATTTAAACCATAAACACACAAATTAGAGATACTAAGAAACATGTATTTCAATCCATTAACAAAAAGTACTTTAGAATAAAAATTGAGTTACAGTTACCAATCTAGTTGAGGCTAATTATTTTGTCATTTTCATTGTCACAAAAAGTTACATGCCCGCCATCAATCTATATCAAGTTCTTGAAGCATGAATAATCTCCTATCATGTTTCGTGAACATACATTGTCCATGTACCATAGACTTTGACAGGACCTCTTGAAATATCATTCCTATAAAATAGATTAAATGAGAAATGATTCGGGTACCCATGTTTTCTTGGGTAAAGTAAAGTTATTAATAAGTTTCTAGGAACCCATACGTGATTCATGGGTTTCATATACACAGTCTGTATAGTTTTGGAATAATAAACACTATTTGGTCTAGAAAAACTAGTAACACTAAATGACTTTCTAGAGCAAAAACTTTTAGTATATATTTCAGTTCTTTCTATGAAAATAGATTTTCCAGATTTTGACAGAAACTTGTTTTTGACAAGATTCATATGTCTTGGTTGGTATCTTATGCTTGCAGTATATATAGGGTAAAATATTTTTACAATGAATCTGTGTTATATTATTTTTACCTTTAGTAAATTTCAATAGGTCCATTTTAATTTTATATTTTGGTAATTTATGGTCATTGTTTTATTTATGCAGTTGGGAATTTTTTACATTTTCTATAGTAAGATCAGATTTTACTTTAGAGATAAGTGTGTGTTGTCTCTTTAGAATTTTATATTTATCTTCAAATTCATTTCATGTATCTTCAATAATTAAAAAATATATATAAATTTACCCATTATTCATATTTACATAATTTGTTTCATCTCCATAGAAATAATAATTTTGTACAAGAGACTGGAGGGTTGCCTCAGATGTATTTTTCATGATACAAATGATTTTCTTTTTCAGCTTTCTCATTATGTGAAGACATTGAATCACTGAAGCTATCCTCAGAATCACTCCAGGTGTCCTTAATTTCCATCTTGTATCATTTATGTTTTTCATTCTATTTATTCTTATATATTATACTAGGACAGTCATTATTTATAGGTCATATCCTCTTACAGTTATAACAAATTATTTATTTTGAATTTTCATCTTTCATCCAATCTTTTTTTCCAGATTCCCTTGTTTTCATACTTGTCTTTATAGCTGAGCTTCCTAATAAAATTAGTTCTATTAAACAAAATAAAACTTCTATTTAATTGATATATTTCATCCACACTACCTGATGGTGATTCCTCTTTACTTGTACTATCAAAATGAGTTTATATCCTTTATTTTTCATTATTTTTAGATATAGGGATTATGAATGCCATTAACTTTATTTTCAGTTTATCATCCTCTTCCTTATATATTTTTAATTCTTCCACATATATCATGGGCTTCCTAATCAACTACATTACTAGTAGAGTATTTAGGTCACAAGATTCTCTTGTTGATAGAGAGGTCCCTATCCATCTATCTGGTAAGAATCTATGTATTCTCATGGTTTTTTCTTTGGATATAACATCTCATCCCAAAGAGATCCTAGTGTTCAAAATTTCATTGAACCTTAGATACATATCAGAAATAGGCTCGTCGGGACTCATTTTGAAGTTATCATATTTAATAGTATATGTGTTAAGTATCATTTTTGTAACACTATAGGTTTCTTCATGTGAAATAGCTATAGTATCCAAAATTTAATGAGTTGTTTTACATGATTAAATCCTATTAAACTCCTCATCTTCTAGTGCACAGTATTGGTGATTCATAGATTTATAATTATTATTATAGACAGTGTTAGTTGGTTCATACCAATTGTTTCAGATAGTAGTTGGGAGTGCCTATTTTGATTCAATTGCAGTCAAAATTTCAAATCACATTTCATCTTTGTATATTTTAATAGTAATTTTCCATTGTGCATAATTAGTTACATTAATGAATTTAGGTCTGTTGGTAGTAGAACCTTAAAATCTATTTACCATAGTAAATAATAATGATTCAATTTTAAAGAGCTAAAAATTTAGAACATATAAAAATATACAGATCTTTAAAACACAACTAAAATCATAGCTGAAAGTGATTTTAAAAACATATTTAAAATTTTGAAAACAGTATAATAAAAACAATGTTCCTCAAATATCAAATGATGGTTAGAGTTAGAAACTCATGATGGAGTGAATCTATTTCTTATAAAAATATCGATTAAAAATTTATTTAAATAGTTTCTTAATAAAAAACAAAATTGAATTGTTAATCAAAGTAGTGAATTAATAATTATTTGACTATTCAAATAGATTCTTAGAAGATTGATTATTTCCCATTTATAAAAATAATAAATATTGATATAAATTTTGAAACTAATATTCTAAATAAAATAAGTTATAAATAATATCTAAGCCTAACAATCAAAGTGAAATATGCATTTCTGAAATATGAGTTAAAATAGATAAAAACTAAATTTTGAAACACAATGGATAAATCAAGTGGTTCAGTCCCAATATGAGAACAAATCCACTCCACCTGGTGATCACCTTCAACCAAGATATATATAAGTATATATATATATACAATTCTTTGATCTATACCCTAGATCAATATTTATGCAATAGTGCCAAATATTATCCAGGTCTCAAGTCCTCTACCACAGTTCAACATAGAAAATATAATAGTCAGGTCACAAAGGTCATCTTCCACAGTTATAAGTGGGTAAAACAAGGTGTAAAAAGATATTTTTTTGATGATGTCATATATCCCCTAGTTGAGTGTAAGAGGTAGTGTTTTTTTAATAAAAATATCCATACACTGCTCGAAATGTGATAAAATTGTACAAAATGAAGCATAAGAAAATTAGAGTGATTATAGGGATCTGTGTATTGTTAAATAAAGCATTGGAATCTTTGGACGTAGAAGATGCAATGTTCTTGTAATCTTATAAAAATAGAGTTTCATATTTCTTATTACTCTAAATTTTAATTCTGAGTGATTCTATTCTTCTCTTAATTATGTTGTTGATTCAAGGTTGTTTGATTTTTTGATCCAAAATAATACAGCTAGCATGAATGATAGTTCTTCGTGTGTTATACTACATATTCTTGTATGCATGTGTGTTTTTCTCTAACATTTTTATTTTTTATGTTCATTTCCAACACTTTATTTAATCTTCGGGTGTTTTTTGTCTTACAAGAAACATGATCACTTCACCTTATTCCTGGTACATTCAGGTTTCAAATCTATAAAAAACATTAATTATGTTAGTTTAATTTAAATTACTCAAATATGACCATTATAATAAATATTTAAATTTAATTTAAAAATATAGAATATTTTTTTATTAAGGAATGTTGCCACAGTGGTGAGATTGGAATGGTTCCACATTCATGGTGAGTTAGAAGTGATGTTGTAGTCAGTAGTGACTTTTTTATCATGAGTTCTTGAACTACTAGCATGGTTACAGTGTCCAGTCCATTGTAATTTCTAGAACTAGTAGCATGGTAATAATGTCTGGTCCAATGAAAATTTTAGAACGGGTATCATGGTAACACTGTATGGTCCATCACAAAATATAGAACCAGTAGCACGATTATGGTATCATATAGACGATGTCAAAATATTTTTTAAATCTTGAACCGGTAGAATGGTTACGGTGTCTGATCGTTTGTAAATTCTTTAAATGGTAGCATGGTTCTGGTGTCATATAAAATATTTCATAGAATTTGTAAACTCTTGAACTGGTAGCATGGTGTGATGTTGTTAGGGAAACAGTTTCTGGTAATTTTTTTATTTTTCAGACTAACCAGTGAGGCAGTTTGATCATAAGAATGGTTTCTCTTACTTAGTCAAATATGTTCCATCTATCTTAAGAAGTAATATGAACAAAATTGATTAAGGTTAAACATATTCATCCTAAAACTCAATTTACAAGGTCCAAACATGATTGGTGAGAATTAAAAATAACGTAGTCCAACAAATGTCAAAACCATTCATCAATGCATTTAATATGCCAAAATAGATTGTTGATCTAAAACATGCACCATTATACTCCATGTCACAACAGACACCCCCAACGTTGTCTAACTTGGATACTAGAAGAATACAATGACATCTTCTATCTCTGTGGTGATGATGTCTCCTAATATGTTAAGCCCACAAAAATACTCCACACTAAATCTAGATTATCCATACCACAACATTCCTCTCCACACCAAATCCCCTCACACTATAACACATCTCCCCTTAGAAAACCAGAAAACAACCAAAATAATTAAAAATACATATTCCAGGCCCAAATAAATTTGAGATTAAAAAAGTGTAATATATATACCTATAAGTTAGTAACATGATGTTATGACCTTCCAATAATAAATTATTTCATACCCTAGAAACCATTTCAATGTATAAACCATGATGAATAGTATACGACTATACTTTCTCAACAGTTCCTTATCATCCCATGACTCATGTGAATTAGAACCATGTGTCCAAAACACACGAACCAAAGTTATGGATTTCCTACAGTGAAAAATCATCTCAGAATCAACAATATGCACTATCATATGAAACAAGGATAAATGTTGTTCAAATTTAATTTCCTACAAACTCAAAACTTTAGATGGGACATAGAGATATATTTTGAGATATGACAATGTAAACATGTTATGAGTTACTATCATCCATTGTGGGAAATTCAAAATAGTAATCCACATTTATAATATTCTCGACAACCACAATTGATACCATGTATCTTGGTGAATGTTTTCCCACTCTTCCAATGCATCAGTGACCCAAATAGGTTGAACATATCAAAAAAACCTTGTCACCAAATGAGAAATCTAATGTGTTTTGACATAGACTGACATAAGATTTGTATCAACTCTAGGATTTTATCATTCAGTGATGAATCAACGGGATCATCTTTGTAATCACTTGGACTAATATAGGCTAATCTAGGGATTATACAACATTATATGACTAATAATATTGATATTTAAATAAGAATTTAAAAAACCTCAAAGGGATTCATCCTATTGGATGACTCATGAATTTTGTTATAAATAAAACTAATAAAGTCTTATGTAGATAACCTAATCCCCAAAACGTTCAAGAATATAAGAAAGTATCATTTCATTTGGAATCATTATTATTAATTTTCACTATCCATATGTATATATATCATTCTCCATAACCAATCTCGCATGAGATTATCTTCCCTCTTAGTGGGCACTTAAAAAATGTGATATTAAATGTGGAACCCTATCAGAGACTATAAGAGATATAAATCCATTTTCTCAATGGATATCCAGTATATATTGCATTCCCAACTCCACAACATTATCTATGTCAAGAACTGGGAGATATTGATTAATATTTATTGTCGTATCAATAAAAACCTATATCGATTTCTTCCCTTGATGGTTAACTGACATTGAAAACGTGAATTCCATTGAAATCATGAAACAATTTATTTTCCGCATGGGATGGGGTTCAAATAATCCTAAAAGTTTATAGTAATCATCATTGGCCTATTTTCATGTATAACATCAGGAAACAAAATCAAGAATAGATGGCTTCATACATAGAAAATAGAATCCCCGTCACATGTCAGAGAACATCTTTGTCGTAATGGGGTTCAATGCCTACTTGGATCTATGGATGTCTGCAATCAAACAATTACTCACATGTGGTAGTATGATGTTCCATCATTGAAATCATAGGATTCTATGTAAATAAATGAAAACTCTTAGGTAGACTATACACTATAAATAAAGTCCTTTACTCTATAAAACTAAACATAAATTAATTACTCTTATTGAATCAACTTAAGCAGAGTTGATGACATATAAACACGTGAAAAAAATCAGTATCTTCTTATATTCCCCAAAAGTTCATGAAAGGATTGATATATATCAATTTACACTCTTCTAAAATATCATTCATTTATTGGGTTAAAAATTTCCAATTCAAATAATTAGCAATGAAATTCCTATAACATGGTATGTAGGTAATGTTCAAATCATTATACCATAGTTAGTCTTCCTGTCAACTCAAACAAAGGATCAAATTATACTAAGATAATATATAACTCATGATTTTTTAATTAGAATAGAATGTAAACACTCCACTAATAAGTGATTTTCACAAAATCATAAGAGCATGGATCATAATTGTGATTCAGATGCCATTTTTAGGATATTTCATTTATTGTTTCTAATGCTATTGGGAATTGTAGGATATTATATAGTCGACATGCATAAATACTATCTATAAAACCAATTTTTATTTGGTAAAAAACCACATATCCCTACCTAGATTTTAGAATAGTAAACATAAGTACAAAATAAATATGGGATTTCAACTCCTCAAATAAACTCTAACCTTTCATGTAATATAGTAACTTTACTCCATTTAGAGTGAGATTTGTCATCAATGAAAAAACATTCGGAAATATTTATCAAACTAGCAATAATACCCTATTATGACTAGGTAACTCTAAATCTCGCAAACAATGCATGGTAGTTCCCATGTAATAACATCAATCACATTTTTAGGATTGAAAAAAATTTCATGTATTTAGACCATGTGTGTAGAACTTATAGTTTGAGGTATGTAACCCTTTCTTTATATATTTTATATTTAAAAAGTGTTGTGGTTATGTTTGGGATGGTTTTTAAGAAGATTGGAATATTTTTGGGATGTTTCTACTTGTGCAAGGTTGGTTAATGGTTTGGGAAAATTATAAAACACCTAAAAAACATTTATAGTGAGGTAGGTGCTAAAGATAAGGATCATGGGTAGCTCATGGGTTTCCAAATTCTTGAATATGACAAGTAGAAATAATGTGAGTGGGTCAATTTTTAGGAAGTGAGATTTTCATTACCTGTACATGGTTTCGAAACCATGCGATCCAAACATGCGACATCCATCCTTGAAATAGTATATGTAACATATATTTTACATAATTTGTCTAACTTTTTGATCCAACCATGCACGAATAAAAAGCTAGATCCTAAAATGGTGTATCTAACTCACTTTCCCCTTTAGGGCCCTCATTTTTACTCTTATATAACCTTAAATCGAATTTTCATCCTTTCAATATTTTTGGGAAAATTCATCCTAGATCTGGAGGTTATCTGAGTGCTTCCCTTGGTGATTTGAAGCCAAATAATTACGGTATGTTTTCTTTCATGGTCATTATTTATGGACTTTCTTCAATTTTATTACCTATCTATCTTGGTTTCTTATATTTTCACCCATTTTGGGTAGGTATAAGGGTGTGGATTCAAAATAGTATTAAATTATTTCTTATTGCTTATAGGGGAAGATATCTAAGGTGGGTTTTATGGATTTAACCTGATTTTGTTGGGGTTAAAGTGGTTTTATTTATTTTCCATATAAATCCCAGGGTATATGGATTCAATATTGACTCCTCTTAATTATAACATGAAGTCTTGGTTTCAAAATGTGGTTTTTATTGAATGTGGTTGTGAAATTTTTTTTGAGTTTCTTGATTGAAACCCTATTTAGTGTAGTTTTATAAAAATGTTGAAATTAGGAAGTTTATCAAAAGTGAATTGTGTAACATGATTTTAAAATGATTACTTTAAAAGGATTTATTAGTTCAAATTCTTGTAAAAATTATTTTCAATAAAAAAAATTTGTTTTATTGAAATGTATTTTTTACGTGGATTTGGTACATGGGTTTGGAATGGGTTTTTCACGGTTGTTGTGTGATCATGTGCATTAAAATGGATAGTTGTGTGAAGTATCCCCATCAAAATTATTGGTATGGATATGGGAATGATGTACCCCCCATCAAAATGGTTCATTAAGTGATGGATTAATAGAAGGATGACTCACCACCCACATGTATAGTGGGTTCCAGGTAACAAGAATGGTTGATTTTTTTGGATATGTGTAATGAATAGTCATGCCAAAGTGGAACTTATGAAAAGGATTTAACATATTGTTCGGTGAAATTTCATGGAAATATGTATTTTTTTAACGGTTTGATATGACACTTGTTTCAAACCCAGGGTATATGTCTTCAATATTGACTCCTCTTATTTATGGTTGTGTGATGTATCCCCATCCAAATTATTGGGTTAGATATGGTAATGATGTACCCCCCATCAAAATGGTTCATTAAGTGATGGATTAATAGAAGGATGAATCACCACCTACATGTATAGTGGGTTCCAGGTAACAAGAATGGTTGATTTTGTGGAGATGTGTAATGAATGGTTATTCAAAAGTGGAACTTATGAAAAGGATTTAACATATTGTTTGTGAAATTTCTTGAAAATATGTTTTTTTTAAACGATTTGATATGACACTTTTTTATATTCTCATATAGATTGTTTTAGAAATTTTCATATATAAACTATTTTATATAAATGTTAAAACTAGTTTCATCCTAGTGGAATGATTTGGGATGTCATTTGAGGAATATCTACTGAACTTCATTACTCACCCCCTACATTGGAACATTGGTGAATGTTTAGATATGGTTCATCAAAATATGAGAAATTTTAATGTATGACACTTCTTTTTTTGTGCATCATGATAATTGGGCTTCTTTGTAGAGAATGGTTTTTATTGGAGCTTTAATTTTTGTTGGAGTCATTCGGTTTTGTCAATTATGGCATCCTCTATTTAAATTGATGTTTTTTAGATGTCGGATGTGGTTCTCTTGAAGATGGTTTAGATATAAATGGTATTGTTTTTAGTTGTTTTTAATCTATATGATACATCATTTAGTGGTTTATTGTTTATGGTTTTTTTTTGGATGACTTATACTAAAAAGTTAAAATCATCACCAAATTCCAAATGATGCACAAGGAATTCATTTCTAGCCATTAGAATCATGGGGGTGTTGTTTAAGGAAAATTGAAAATTTTCCCCGACTCAAGCTAGTGAGGATGGGAGATGTGTTAAAAATGGTATCAGTCATTGTCTGGATTTCATTATGGTACAAGTGGTATTAGTTATTTCTCTTCCAAAATTTGTCTCATAAATGTAGTATCCTTTTTTCTAGTCCTTGGCTAATATGTGGTCATCAGTTTTGTTAGTCTTAGGGTGAAATTACTTCTTGTCCATTACTTAGTGATATGATTCTACAAAGGAGAAGGATTGTTGTGACATGAACTGTAGAGTATAAAAATACATAGATAACCATTTTATATTGAACGTCATGTTACCAGAGGGTCGGGTACATAGGTGTTTTAGATATTCTTATAAGATTGAAATCTCATTGTCATTGGTTTAGCCAATGAGATGATCATAACATGCCTTTGAGAAATGAATTCCCACTACGATTTCATATTTCATTTTGAAAAATGATTTATGATTTGGTGGAGAAGATATTATTTTGGAAAAATGTTTAAATTTTTTCTAAATGGATGATTTTCAAAAGAAAAATATTTAATTGTTTTGCAAAGGGTTTGATTTTAAAAACAATGAAGAAATTTTCACAAATGGTAATATTTAGAAGAAGATGATTTTTGAATGTAATTGTTTGATAGTATGTTCTGATATAATATGAAATTATTAATACATAATTAATATAGTGTGATAATTGTGGTGTGTGTTGTGTTTTTAAACAATAGAACATGATAAGCGTCATAGAAACCAATAGGTGGAAGCAGATGATAATGTGGTTGAACTTAATCCATATGTGAACCAAGAGCTGGTTTATAATATAGTCCAAGATTCCAAGGATATGGATAGTGGTAATTGGAGAGATGAGACAAGGCTAGTGGATCATTCCATCCAATTCAAGAAGAAAAATCCATCCATCTTTAAGGATGATTCAAATAAAATAAATAAGTGTGGCTGGATAGGATGAATAGAATCTTTGATTTCATCATCACACAATGGGAGATGAATTTCTTGATGGGGATGTATATGTCAGAATATCATGCATGAAAATGGTGGGAATTAGTGGTTCATGCTATATTGTACCATGTAATGGCTTTGATGGATTTTGATGAATTGTTCAAAAAACAATTATATACTCACATTTTTAGAATTCAGAGATTAATGAACTTACTCATATTGAAATAGGAAAATATTTTTATCAAATATTATGTGGATAAATTCATGAATTTAGTGAGATTTTCACCTGAGGTTGCTGATAGTTCATCCTTGAAAGAAAACATCTCTCAATCTGTGATAATGAAAAAGATTCCCTCAATAATTGTTGTTAAAAGTATAATGTATTATAGAGTGATAGTAAATAAAGTGATAATTAAAATAAGGGACATATCAGGAGCTATAGAAAGAGGAATTATATTGATACCTATAGGAAATGGTGGGAACTCTAATGTTGAGGGAATGTATAAGAGGGAAACATATTTCAAAAGGTGGGAGTATAAATAATATAGATGGATCAGTGAACTTCCCTATATAACACAAGTTCATACCTAGTTTTTTTCAATGTGGTTCAGTAGACCATATCAAATGAGAATGTATAGCAAAAACTAAAGCATCCCAAATGGCAATGAAATGGGTCATCTTCGAAGCTATTTTCATAGTTCTTTGAGGTAGGGTGTTAAAAACACTTCTCATGTGTCGTAAGAATTTTTACTTTAATAGGACGAAGGTAGTAGAATACCTCTCATCGATATAATATAGTTATCCATGGTTATTCCATGAACACCATGACTCCTTCGGAAGGGACATCTCAACAAAGAAACAAGGAGAAAATTGTTGCGATGAGACAATATATGGATATGAAGAGTTTATAGTGGATGATTAGTCTAGACTATCTGTGGTGAGAGGTGTAATTCATTTTAATTCTACCCTTATGCATGTTTTATTTGATACGGATGCATCCCATTCCATTATTTCTTCTCATTTTGTTGATTTTATGTGTTTAAAATTTATGATGATTCCCTCTGTGTGAAAACTTCAAACTCTTCTTGGTCAAAAAGGATGTTGAGCCTTCATGTGTAGAGCATGTTATATAATTTTTTATGTATATGAGAATATATGGGATTTCTCTGTGTTGGAGATGTATTTTTTTATATAATCTTGGGTATGGATTGGTTGATGAAGTACAAGGTGCACATCGACTGTTATACTCGAAGGGTCAGTTTTATGACTGATGATGCCATCAAAATTTTATTTTTAGAGGATAAAAATTTAATTAAAGGTGAAACAATACCATTGGAACCATTAGTTTGAATGATCTCAACCATTTGGAAATGTTGTCTCTCTCATCAATAGATGTTATCATGATGAATAATTTTACATTTATGGTTAATCAGTTTTGGAATTCCTTTCCTAAAAATTAAGTAGGGTTTCTACCTATAAAGGACATGGAGTTTATGATTGATCTCTTCCTAGGGACCATTTCAATATCTCATTTTTTTTACTGAATGGCACATAAAAAATTATGGTAATTGATAGTGTATTTATAAGATTTAGAATGAAAATATTTTATTCAACCGTGCACGTCCCCATGGGAACCACTGGTTGTGTTTGTAATGTACGCGGATAGACCACTAAGACTATGTGTTGATTATTGTAAGCTTAACCATGTTATGATATTGAATAGATATCAACTTCCATGCCATGATTATTTGTTTTATTAATTGAGGGGAGCTTACTGGTCATCTAATATTTACTTATGATCAGGATATCACCCATTTTGAGTTTGGAAGGATGATATTCCCAAAACATCTTTTAGAAGTATATATGGCCATTATGAATTTTGGGTAATTCCTTTCAGTCTCAAGAATTCACAAGTGGTCTTTATGAATATGATGAATTACATATTTCAAAGACATCTATATTCTTTGCTGGTAGTGTTTGTGGGTAACATATTGGTGTAATGAAGTACAATTGATGGTCATGAGAAATACTTGGCGATGGTGTTTGGAATCATAAGGGATCATCAATTATGTACCAAACTATCAAAGTTTAATTTTTGGATACAAAAGTTATGTTCTCTTGGCCATGAAGTTTTTGAAGGAGGTTTTTTTATGGATCTATAGAATATATAGGTAGTTGTTTCTTGGAATCCATCAAAGAATGTCTTGGAGATATGGATTCTTCTCGGTCAATCTGGTTATTATTGATCCATTGTGCATGATTTCTCAAAACTAGATTCTCTTATGATAACATTGATAAATAATATTGTTCTATTCCAATGTAATTTGGAATGTTATAGTCTTTACAAGATGATAATATTTTCGTTACATTATCACCGATCTTGATATTTTCAGAATCGGGACATGAGTACGTGGTGTATTGAGATACTTCAAGATCAGGGCTGAGATGATTTCGCATAAAAGTGATCATGGTGTTTCTTATGGCTCAAGATAGTGTAGTATGAAGTAGTGGAACTACCAAAAACAATATTTGGAGTTATTTTTAGTCATCCATTATTTGAAGACATGGTATCACTATCATTTTGGTGACAAATTTACAATTTTTATGGATCATAAGATCCTGAAACTTATTTTCTCACAATGGGATTTTAACCTGAGGTAATGAATATGGATGGATTATCTCGATATTTTTGACTTTTAATTGATGTACACACTGGTTAAAGTCAATTTCGGTGGTTGATGCATTATGAAAAAAATGTCATATGCTTATTTTGTAAAAGAGGCTTCAAATTAGTGTTAATTGATGTTAGTGATAGTAGGTATGAGCATGGAATGTGAATAATGAGGTGATGGTGGAGTTTTTTATCCATTTTCTTTCAATCTAGGTTTATATGATATTATTAATGAGTAAAAAACACCTTATTTAGAATTCATTTCGATAAGGTTAAAACACAATGGTTGGGAGACCATGGATAGATGGAATCTAGATGAGACATCAGTTTTATGGTGTTGATATTATATGGTTGTACCATTATCTTGTCCAAAAAAACATCTTCATTCTTACTACCATTCAATATGGGTTGTTCATCCTATAATACAAAATATTTATAAGGTATTGAAAGACTAGTTTTGTTGCAATAGTATGGAATGGAATGTGGATGTCTTTGTTTAAAGATAATTAACTTGTAAATAAGTTAAGGCAGACCATTAGTGAACAAGAAGTATTTTATAGTCGTTACATATCCCTCTGTGGAAATGGGAGCACAGAGCTATGGATTTTTAATAGGTCTTCCATGAATGTTTTGGAAGCAAGATTCCATTTGGGTGATAGTGGATCTTCTTACAATGTTAACCCATTCTAACCTTATCCATGCTTCTTATAAAATGTAGGGCATGTCAAATATATATATATAATAAGTTGTAAAGGGGCACAAAATACAAGTATTGATAGTGGCCAATAGAGATCTAAGGTTAACATCTCATTTCAATAAATCTATAAAGAAATCCCTTTGGACTCTGTTCCCCATGAGTTTGGTGTATTATCCAAGGAAAAATGGGAAATCCGAATGGATGATAATAAAATTGTAATAGAAATTTTGGTATTGTGTAATAGATTTTGGTGCCTTATGGTAAGTGCACAAAATGTTAGTGGACTTATCTTATAAAAATAGTCATAATTCCTCGATACTTATGGATCCTTATGAAGCATTTTATAAGAGACCTTGTCTATATCCACATTGATGAGTGGAAATGCTTATACTAAACTGGTTGGGCCAATCCATTCCAAAGAGACAACATGGAATATTCGGTTGACCATGAAGAGGTTGGATATGGCTTAGAGTCATCATATATCATATGTGGATTATTTTAGACTATCGTTGTCATTTAAGGATAGTTATCATGTGTTTATAAGGATCTCTCCCAGTCTTGGGAATTGTTTTTTTGAGAAGTAGGGAATGTTTTCTGCCTTATACATGGGCCCTTTTAGAAAAACATGAACAGGTTAGAGACATGGAATATAAGTTAGTTTTTCCACCATAGTTCAGCGCGGTGAATAATGTGTTTCATTTACATATTGTGATTCATGTATCTCTGTAGAAAAAAATTATCAACCTGAACAAAACCATGTGATTCGATGTGGTCAAGTTGAACTCGAGCTAGATTGTTTGTCTGTAAAAATCTTAGTGCGAATTTTGGATAGGAAAGAGAAATAATTTAATTTGAAAAATCAATAGTCTAGTGCTGGTTTGGTGGAATCATGTTCATATTTAGGATGAGAAATTGGAATGAAAAAATAAAATGGAAGAGTAATGGTCAGATCACATTTAGGGAATATACAGTATCCACTATCTAGGGATGGAAAGAAAAATTTTGTGGAGAATTTAGGTCCCCCATTTTGAGTTATTTGACCCTTTATTTATGTATTTTATTTATTGGTGTCAAGTGTGGGACAGTTTGGAAGGGGTTTGGAATGTTTTGGGGTGTTTGTATAGGTAAACGGTCAGTGCATGGTTTGGGAAAATCATTTGAAACATACACAAATCCATGAACAGTGAGACAAGGGATTAAGGGAATGTGTAAGGGTGGCACACGAGTTTCCCAAACAATGTTTCTATTGTAGATAAACCATTAAAGAGTGGTAATATTGAGGCAATGAGATTTATAATAGCTAACGAATGGTTTAGAAACCATGAAATCCAATCATGGGATGTTAATCATTGCGTAAATAGTGGAAGCGTGATTATAGAATACTTTATCTAACTGTGAGATCAAAAAAATGCATGGAAAAAGAGTTATATCCTTAAAATATTATTTAACTCATTCTTGAATTTAGGGCCCTCTTTTTCATCTTATGTATCCCTAAATTGAATTTTCGGCCTCCTAAAGGCTATGGGGAAATTACTCTTTCATCCGGAGGTGATAATAAGTCTTCTCCTGGTGATTTGAATCAAAAAATTTATGGTATGTTTTCCGTATTGGTGGTTCTTGATGGGTATTCAGTGATCTAATTCTCTATCTCTCTTTGTTTCATAGATCTACACACATTTTTGGTAGATCCTAGGGTGTGGATGATAAATATGATTATAGTTTCCCTTTTTTGATGTGGGAAGAGATCTAAGGAGGGATTTTGGATATTTAACCTAGTTTTGTAGGTCTTTAAGTTTTTTTCGTCATTTTCTCCATCAAACCCATGGTATGTTTGTTCAATATTGAGTCCTATTATTTAGAACATGAAGTCCTATTTTCAAAAATTTGATGGAAAGTGGCTGTGAAAATTTATTGTGAATTTCTTGGCGTAAACCTGCTTTAGTTATGGTTTATATAATTGTTGAAGTTGGGAATTTTGTGGAATGTAAATTGGATAACATGATTTTTAAATGATTATTTTAAAATGATGGTTTGATTTTGTTTCATGGAAAAATGGTTTTCAATGAAACTATTTTTTATTTAACTAGATTTGGCACATGGATTTGTTACATGTATATTGAATGGGTTTCTCAAGGTTGGTGTATGTGCATTGTGATGGATAAGGTCATAGAGTGACCCCATCAAATAGGTTGGTATAGATATGGGCATGAAGTACCCATGTCAAAAAAATTAATTAAGTTACATCTCAATTGTATGATTAATCGCTACTCATGAGTATAGGGAGGCCTAGATTACATGGATTGTCGGTTTTATGGTGGTGTGGAATGAATGGTTATGCCAAAATGGAACTTGTTAAATGGATTTAAATTATTGTTTTGTGGATTTTCTAAGAAAAATGGTTTTTTCAGAAAAATGGTTTTATATGGGACTTTTTTATATTCTAATAAAAACTATTTCTGAAAATTTTTAATATAAATTTTTTTATATAAATTTGATAACACGTTAAATACTAGTGGAATGAGTAGGGTAGTAATTCAAGGAAAATCTACTAAGTTTCATTACTCATCCCCTACCAGGTCACGTTGTTTCTTTTATTGATATTGTTCATCGAGATACAATAAAAGGTAATGTATCACACATATTTAGTGGTCCATCATGATACAAATGTTATTTTATGGAGCATGGAGCATATTAGATCTTGGTGTTTTATTGGTGTCATTGACTTTTCTCAGTTATGTCTTCCACAATTCACATTAATGTTTTCTAGACATCAATTGTGGTACTCTTAGTAGTTGGTTATATGAAATTGTATTTTTCTTATTTATTGATAATTTAGATTATGCATCATGTAGTGGTTTATTGGTTAACGATTTTTGGTTAGTTGATTTATTTTAAAAAGGTAAAATAGTCCCCCAATTTCAATTGAATCCCATGGAATTTATTGTTTGGTTTTGGAATCTTGGGGATGTTACATAAGTCCAAGAATCATTTCCTCCTATGATCAATCCAATGAGAAGGTTAATGGATTCACTCTCGACTCCTCTCATTTATAAATTGATGTCTTAGTTTCAAATATTTTTTTTGGAATCTGATTGTGAAAATTGGTTGTTAATTCATTGGTGGATTTCCTCTTTAGTGACAGTTTATAGAATTATTGATATTGGACTTTTTTTGGTAAGTGAACTGGGTAGAATTATTTTAAAATGATGATTTTAAAATTATTGGTTGGTTTAGTTATTTTAAAAAATAATTTTCAATAAAAATGTTGTTTTATTGAAATAGATTATTCACATGGATTTTGTATATGGGTTTGGAATTGTTTTAGTATGTGTAACAACCCGAAATTTTGAATAAATCTTGTTTCCTAATTTTATGTTTTATTTTATTTTGTTTTTTATACTCAACAAAAATGTTTCATTTGATAACATGAGTATAATTAAAATGAGACCATTGGGTTTTGACTATTACATGACCATTGGTCAATATGACCGTTGGAAACTAAACTTTTTGATTTTTGTCTCTAAATACAAGTAATATTGGTTAATTATTATAGAAAGAAGATTCGATGGCCCCACCCAGTAGTCTTGGACCGATCGAAGACCATCTAACAGAACTTCGGAAAGAGGTAGCACCAATGTGATTTTCTCTGGACCAAACCCAAGCCGAAATTCATCGTGTGAAACTAGAATGGAATCGCCTTTGCAAAAAGTTCAAACTGATAGAAATTACTACTCGTGCGATGTTAGCCGAGCCTCCCTCAGATTCTATCACCTTAGCACACCTTACACTTAGGTCCTATGCTGGTGTGATAAGGGGCTATGTAAGGAGACCGTAACTGCCTTGTGTAATCCTTTGTTTTAAATAAAAATTGGGGTTTCTTCTTATGATGAAGTTTATGAATTTTCAAATGACCGGATAAATATAGTATGCATATTTTTTATGAATTTTAGAAAAAGGATATTTTAAAAATGTTTATGTAAACCTTAAATAATTAAAAATGTGTAATGATATTCAAAAAATGGTCTTCTACAATTATGCTCAGTACAAAATTTATAGTCTAATAAGATCAACTTAATTTTTGATGAATAGTAATTATGAATAGTGATTTTATGATTAGGATTAGTAATGTGTCCAAATGGATTAGTAATCTCACTTAAAGAAAGTATTAATATAATCTAGGCACCTTGATTAAGTAATGTGATTCAATAAAAAGGTTAAATAATGATTTCATAAATTATTATTCAAGTATTATTTTTTTCTAGTGAATAGTGTTTTTTAATTAAAAATTAAATTAAAAATATTTAAAAATTTATTTTTATAATATGGATTTCATTTTTGAACTCAGAGCACTGATATTATGTTATCGTAATTTTTGGGGTTTTTTCTGAAAAAATGAATTTTCGGTGAATAGTGTATTTATTTAAAAAATAAATTAAAAATATTTAGAAAAATATTTTTATAAAATGGAGTTCATTTATGAAATCAGAGTATTGATATTTGGTTAAGGGGAAATTTTGGGATCTTTCTAAGAATGTTGAATTTTCGATGAATAGTGAAAATAATGTTTTTAAGTTACGGGTGTTTAATGACATCATTAAATGATGTATTAAGTATGTAATAAATATGGTCTACTTATGAATATTAATATAAGGTATGAGGTGTCCCAATTGGCCAATACCATGGGAAAATACCATGGTCAAGCCCATGGTTTTCCCAAAACCACTAATGAGGTGTCCCTTGGCCATTAATGCCTTGTCCCCTCACTTTCCCTATAAATACCAAGCCATCATCTCATCCATTCGACTCCCCACTCTTCCACAACGAAGTTATGGTCTCATTACCACCCAAGGAGTCCTCCCAAGGTTCCCCCAGGCCCTCAAGGTTCCAACCATTGATTTTTAAGAGTTACGTTTTATGGTAAGGGATTCGATCTCTCTCTTTCTTTTCGAGAAATCTCTTTTATGTAATTTCATTTATGATCCATGTTCTTATGTTAAAAGGTGTTATTTTATACTCATCATACTTCCCTTTTCATGTTCACATAATTATAGATCCCCTCTTACTCTCATCATTTCGTTTTATGACGTTTTAAGTGGCGTCGTTAGGCTGCCGAAATTTTTGTAACAGATTCTTTCTCCCTTCTCATTTTTCAAGATCTATTATCATGTAAAGTATTTCATGTTTCTTTTTATTATGTTGGGGTATGATCTCTAAATTTATCATACTGATCTTTTATAATCATTTTATGAGATACCCCATTTTATCTATTCAATTCAGTATTTTGAAGTTTTAAGTGGCGTCATTAGGCTGCCGAATTTTTAAGTGGTTCTTCACCCTTCTTGTTTTGAAGTTCTACTTTCATGTCAATTCATTCAAGTTCCTTTTTTTTATGTTGGGGTATGATATCTATATCTATCATACTGTACTCTTATGTTCATATGATTAGACACCCTATTTGATCTCATCAATTCATTTTTTGTTGAATATTATGTGACGTCGTTAGGCTGCCAAATTTTTAAGAGATTCTTTCACCCTTCTCTTTTTCAAAGTTCTACTTTCATGCCAAGTATCTCAATATCCTTTTTATTATGATGGGGTATGACCTCTATATCTATAATACTTTACTATTATGTTCATATGCTGAGAGACCCTATTTGATCTCATCAATTCATTTTTTTTATGTTTATGTGACGACGTTAGGCTGCTGAATTTTTAAGGGATTCTTTCACCCTTCTCCTTTTCAAAGTTCTAATTCCATGTCAAGTATGGAAAGTTTCTTTTTTATTATGTTGGTGTATGATCTCTATATCTATCATACTGATATTTTATGTTCATATGATTAGAGACCCTATTGGATCTCATCAATTCATTTTTGGTTGATGTTTATGTAACGCTGTTAGGCTGCCGAATTTTCATAAGAGAAATCTTATTTTTGTCTTCCTTTCATATTCTTCATTTCATATGGTATATTTTCAAATTTAATTACCATGTTCTTAAATCTCTTATATTCAGTCCCTATACTGTTTTATGGGTCATTTATGAATGTTTTACCCATGTCCCCTCTCTTTTCAATGTTTTCTTAAAACCTTGTAACATAGCTGTTATGCTGCAGAATTTTCGTCTCAAAATATCTCTCTCTTTTTCTAAAAATATTTTATTTTATTAAGTGAATACTCAAATATCTACCTTCTATATGGGTATTCACATATATACCATGATATTCTATTTTAAATTCTGGGATTTACATACATGAAACCCGCTTTCCCTTTTCGTGGGTTTAAAGTGACGTAAAGATCATATCTTTAAAGCAGTTTTTAAAACGTTATGATTATGAAATGAAACCCATTTATTTTATGATATATGGGTCATTTATGAAATATTTGCTTATGATATATGTGTCTCACATGATAATAATGGAAAATTTAATGGTGCACCCTGATAGCGCTCTAATGCATTGGGTAATGATGTAACCACTAGAGATTACAATTTTCATGATATGTTGGTGAATAACCTTGGTAATTTTCAAATGACACCTTGGGGATGGACCTTGGTGATATGTTCATGATTGTCTATATTAAATGTTGCAGCCACATCTTCAAGTTATGAAAAATTTTATTTTTATTATGATATGCCTCATGATTTTTTTCTCATGCCTTAATGTTCTTTTCATGACCTTATTGAAGTATCTCAAATTCACATGTAAAATTTTTCTCTTGTTTCCCTTATTGGGCCTTATGATTACCCTTTCATTTGATGTATGTCCCCAGGTTATGAGATGCAGTAATGAACCTAGGATGAACATGAGGAGAATCCTTTCAAGTGATTAAGAAGAATCTTATATGTTTTCATGTTTAAAGTTCCTGGTTTCCAAGACACTAAACCTTAAAGATCCTCGGTTTTGTAAAATGTAATGAAAGTTTATGTGATAAAAAGGTGGGATTCTATAGTTGGTATCAAAGGATGGTTTAGTTATTTGTGGAAATTAGGATATGAAAACTCTAGGAAGAAACCTATAGAAAAGTTTAAATATAGGAAATCTTCCTGGTATTTTGGTGAGTATTGAGTAAGGGGTTGCCAAGAAAATACATCCCTGTCTGGATACGAGTAGGTAGAGGTTGCTCTGGCATAGATGTACATAGGGGTAAAACCTGAAAACACTGCTTTGAGCTAGACTCGAATGGGAACTGGTACACGACAACGGGCCTTGCTGCACTCTTGGTTACGACACTCCCGAGGGATATGCTTCTGTAAATTCATAAGATTAGTATGAAGCATTGTTAAAGGAACAAAGATAAAATAAAATAAAGATTCACATAAGAATATATGATCATGGATAACCTAGATGGGAACCTAAAGGATCACAAGTTAGGGTATACTTTTCTTCTACAAGTTATCCTTATATGCTTTCAGTTCCTTTTCAGGATTATTGTCAAAGTACTTAAGCCCCTAATTATGCTTTCTCATCATAGTTATTGGTGGGAAATGGAAGAACATGTCCCAACAACCAATGTGATAGGAAATACGACGATTGTCGTATTAATATGACAGGGATGATTTGGGGATTAAAATATGATTATTATTTTGGAAGATGTTCACTATTTTAGGGACCCTATATGATCGAGGTAAAGAGATTACAACAGTATTTTCATTGAGGAGTAAGGTTTACTTATATTTTGAAGAATTGATGAATTTAAGGTGGACTTATAGTAATTTAGGTTACTTATGGGAATTATTAACCTATCTTGGGTAAAATATGTTTAGGGTAGATAATTTTGTTATAAGATGTTAGGAGTGGTTGATGTTTTTTGGAGATGAACAATGAAGTTTATTTTATAAGACTATGTTATCAAATCCTTCTTGTATTTGGGTTTCAATATTAGTTTGGTTTATTTTGAGGAATTTTAAGGACCGTTATTTATGGAATAGACTATGATGAACTTTGGGTAGTACCATGGAACTTTGAAGATTTAAAAGTAGTTTCCATTCCTATGGGATTATTTCTTTTTGGGGAGTTGTTTTACCTTACCCTTTCTGTTTTTGGGATAATGTTTAAAGATAGAAGAAATAGATAGTTAATATTTTGTGGATTATGTGATTCTATAGAATATGATTCTTGTGTTTTGATGAGACCAAGTAGTTTTGAATACTCATAGTTTGGAGAAAAGATTAGTTTTGGGTAGAAACTTATTAAAGGATGAAACTCTACATGAAGGTAGGTTTGTTTTCTTATGTTTTAGTTCTATGTAGTAAATGAATTCCTTAAAATTATTAAAAGGAATGTAAAACAAAAACTTTGTTGGTTTACGTTTCCTACTAGGTAATCAAAGACCGTTTACACACATCATAAGTTTGGGATTTTCATATGGTTAACTTTCTCCTAATCATGTTTTCTGTCACTCTCCCCCAGAACTTGACCCTTTGTTTTTTCTTCCATATCCATGTTTCGTCCCTGGAATCCTATTATGGGTTAACTCGGGTGACCTTTGTACTTCCCTTTCTTTCTTTTAATGTAATAGTTTTACTGACTCCTTTTCCGATGAGGGACTTTAAGTGAAATTTCAAAACCCAATTTTAAAAATTGTGAGGACGCAATTTCTTAAGGGGGGAAGATTGTAACAACCTAAAATTTTGAATAAATCTTGTTTCCTAATTTTATGTGTTATTTTATTTTGTTTTTTATACTCAACAAAAATGTTTCATTTGATAACATGAGTATAATTAAAATGAGACCGTTGGGTTTTGAAGATTATATACCCATTGGTCAATATGACCGTTAGAAACTAAACATTTTGATTTTTGTCTCTAAATACAAGTAATATTGGTTAATTATTATAGAATGAATATTTGATGGACTCACCCAGTAGTCTTGGACCGATCGAAGCCCATCTAACAGAACCTGGGAAGGAGGTAGCACCACTGGGCTTTACTCTGGACCAAAACCAAGCCGAACTTCATCGTGTGAAGCTAGAACGGAATCGCCTTTGCGAGAATTTCAAACTGCTGGAAATTACTACTCATACGATGTTAGTCGAGCCTCCCTCAGATTCTCTCACCTTAGCACACCTTACACTTAGATCCTATGCTGGTGTGATAAGGGGCTATGTAAGGAGACTGTAACTGACTTGTGTAATCCTTTGTTTTAAATAAAAATTGGGATTTCTTCTTATGATGAAGTTTATGAATTTTCAAATGACCTGATAAATATAGTATGCATATTTTTTATGAATTTTAGAAAATGGATATTTTAAAAATGTTTATGTAAACCTTAAATAATTAAAAATGTTTAATGATATTCAAAAAATGGTCTTCTACAATTATCCTCAGTACAAAATTTAGAGTCTAATAATATCAACTTAATTTTTGATGAATAGTAATTATGAATAGTGATTTTATGATTAGGATTATTAATGTGTCGAAATGGATTGGTAAACTCACTTAAAGAAAATATTAATATAATCTAGGCACCTTGATTAAGTAATGTGATACAATAAAATGGTTAAATAACGATTTCATAAATTATTATTCAAGTATTAGTTTTTTAGAGTCAATAGTGTTTTTTAATTAAAAATTAAAATAATAATTTTTAAAAAATTATTTTTATAAAATGGATTTCATTTTTGAACTTAGAGCATTGATATTATGTTATGGTAATTTTTGGGGTTTTTTCTGAAAAAAATGAATTTTCGGTGAATAGTGTACTTATTTAAAAAAATAAATTAAAAATATTTAGAATATTATTTTTATAAAATGGAGTTCATTTTTGAAATCTGAGTATTGATATTTGGGTAAGGTGAAATTTTGGGATATTTCTAAGAAACTTGAATTTTCGATGAATAGTGAACATACAATTTTTAAGTTACGAGTGTTTAATGACGTCATTAAATGATGTATTAAGTATGTAATCAATATGGTCGACTTATGAATAGTAATATAAGGTATGAGGTGTCCCAATTGTCCAATACCATGGGCAGATACCATGGGCAAGCCCATGGTTTTTCCAAAACCACTAATGAGGTGTCATTTGGCCATTAATGCCTTGTCCTCTCACTTTCCCTATAAATACCAATCCATCCTCTCATCCATTCAACTCCCCACTCTTCCCCAACGAAGTTACAGTCTCATTACCTCTCAAGGAGTCCTCCCAAGGTGCCCCCAAGCCCTCATGGTCCCAAACATTGTGTTTTAAGAGTTACGTTTTATGGTAAGGGATCTGATCTCTCTCTTTCTTTTCAAGAAATCTCTTTTATGTAATTTATTTTATGCTCCATGTTATTATGTTAAAGGGTGTTCTTTTATACTCCTCTTACTTCCCTTTTCATGTTCACATAATGATAGATCCACTCTTACTCACATTATTTCGTTTTATGATGTTTTAAGTGGCGTCGTTAGGTTGCCGAAATTTTTGTAACGGATTCTTTCTCCCTTCTCATTTTTCAAGATCTATTATCATGTAAAGTATTTCAAGTTCCTTTTTATTATGTTGGGGTATTATCTATAAATTTATCATACTGATATTTTATGATCATATGATGAGATACCCCATTTTATCTCTTCAATTCAGTATTTTGATGTTTTAAGTGGCACCGTTAGGCTGCCTAATTTTTAAGTGGTTCTTCACCCATCTCGTTTTAAAGTTCTACATTCATGTCAATTCTTTCAAGTTCCGTTTTGTTATGTTGGGGTATGATCTCTATATCTATCATACTGGACTCTTATGTTTATATTATGAGAGACCCCATTTGATCTCATAAATTCATTTTTTGTTGAAGTTTAAATGACGCCGTTAGGCTGCCAAATTTTTAAGGGATTCTTTCGCCCTTCTATTTTTCAAAGTTCTACTTTCATGTCAAGTATTCCAAGTTGCTTTTTATTATTTTGGGGTATGATCTATATATATATAATACTGGAATCTTATGTTCCTATGATGATAGACCCTATTTGATCTCATCAATTCATTTTTTGTTGAATTTTAAGTGACGACGTTAGGCTGCTGAATTTTTAAGGGATTCTTTCACCCTTCTCCTTTTCAAAGTTCTAATTCCATGTCAAGTCTAGAAAGTTCCTTTTTATTATGTTGGGGTATAATCTATATATCTATCATATTAATATTTTATATTCATATGATGAGAGACCCTATTTGATCTCATCAATTTATTTTTGGTTGATGTTTATGTAACGCTGTTAGGCTACCGAATTTTCATATGAGAAATCTTATTTTTGTCTTCCTTTCATATTCTTAATTTCATTGGTATATTTTCAAATTTTATTACCATGTTCTTAAATCTCTTATATTCAGTCCCTCTACTGTTTTATGGGTCATTTATTAATGTTTGACCCATGTCCCCTCTCTTTTCAATGTTTTCTAAAAACCTTGTAACATAGCCGTTATGCTGTAGAATTTTCGTCTCAAAATGTCTCTCTATTTTTATAAAAACATTTTATTTTATTAAGTGAATACTCAAATATCTACCTTCTATATGGGTATTCACATATATACCAAGATATTCTATTTTAAATTCTGGTATTTACATACATGAAACCTGCTTTCCCTTTTCATGCGTTTAAAGTGACGTAAAGATCATGTCTTTAAAGCAGTTTTTAAAACGTTATGATTATGAAATGAAACCCATTTATTTTATGCTATATGGGTCATTCATGAAATTTTTGATGATGATATATGTGGATCACTTGATAATAAAGTCAAATTTAAGGGTGTTCCCTGATAGCGCTCCAATGCATTGGGTAATGATGTAACCACTAGAGATTACAATTTTCACGATATCTTGGTGAATAACATTGGTAATTTTCAAATGACACCTTGGGGATGGACCTTGGTGATATGTTCATGATTGTCTATATTAAATGTTGCAGCCACATCTTCAAGTTATGAAAAATGTTATTTTTATTATGATATTCCTCATGATTTCTTTCTCATGCCTTAATGTTCTTTTCATGACCTTATTGAAGTATCTCAAGTTCACAAGTAAAATGTTTCTCCTGTTTCCCTTACTGGGCCTTCTGCTCACCCTTTCTTTTGATGTATGTCCCCAGGTTATGAGATGAAGTAATGAAACTAGGACGAACATGAGGATAATCCTTTCAAGTGTTTAAGAAGAATCTTTTATGTTTTCATGTTTAATGTTCGTGGTTTCCAAGAAACTAAACCTTAAAGATCCTCGGTTTTGTAAAATGTAATGAAAGTTTATGTGATAAAAATGTGGGAAGCTATATTATGGTTGGTGTGTGTTCATGTGCATTGTGTTGGATAAGGGAGTGATGCACCCCCTTCAAAAAAAATTATGGATATGGTAAAAAAGTACCCTCGTCAAAATGGTTCATTACATGAAGGTTAAATGGAAGGATCATTCACCAATTTCGAGTATAGGGAGGTCTAATTTATAGGCATGGATGGTTATGTGGAGAAGAGGAATGAATTTTTACGCCAAAATAGAACTTTTGAAATGACTTCAATTTATTTCTTGGAGGAATTTTTGGAAATGTGTATTTTTTTGAAAACCAGTTTCATATGGAAATTGTTTATATTTTGATATAAACTGTATTAGAAATTGTCCTATTTAAATGGTTTTATATAAATGTGATAACATGTTCTATCCTAATGGTGTGAGTAGGGAAGTAATTTGGTGAAAATCTACATAGTTTATTTACTCACCCCATACCTTGTCACATTGATTCATTGATATATATTATTCATCAATATATGAGTAAAGATAATGTATCACACTTCAAAAATTGTGCATAATGATTATTATGGTATATTGTAGAGAATGGAGCTTGTTAAATCTTGGAGATCTGTTAGAGTGTATGCGTTTTGTAGGTTATGTCTTACATTGTTTATGTTTATGTTTTGTAGACTTATGCTAGGGTACTCATGGTAGTTGGTTTAGAAATAAATGGTATTGTTTTTAGTTTTGTTAATTTATATCACTCATCTAGTAGTGGTTTATTCATTATGGCATGTTGGTTGGTTAAATTATTTAAAAAAAATTAATTTCATCCCGGAATTTCAAATGAATCCCTTTTCATTTATCGAAAATGTTTGATGTCATGGGGTGTTACTTAATTCCACGTTGAAATTCCACCTCAACTCAATCCAATGACGAGATGGGGGTTGTTACAACATGTTCCACGAAATTCATGTCCTTATTAAATAAATTTCATTGTATATATTGGATTAATTATTGTGATCATTGTGAAATTTTAAGACATATCATAGATGACGTACATTGACTTCCTCGGTCTTAGAATAAACCAATATAAAATCCTTAAAGGACAAACGGTTTATTCTAGTGGGTTAATTAATCAAATTCTAGTATTATTTTAGGTATTCCCTAGAAAAAATTTAATGTAGGGTAGCTACCCAGTGATAGTATAGATAAATAGGGCTCAAAATAATCTATAACCCCTATGATGTGTGGTGTAGTAGTGAATGAGGATTTGAAGGGTTACATGGATAGAATAAGAGTAATTAAAGAACAAAATTAATTTCATAAATGAAAACAATAGAATATGGGATCCAATATGATAAAAAAAAATAAATAAATTACAAAATTTAAGTATATCTTAGGTGGATACAATAGAAATAGAAATTTGGACTACACTATAAATGGGAAAGTTCAACAAATCATGAAGAAAACAAACTAATGACAGTCATTTTATTGGATGAGAAATGTATTTGTAGATGAATTTCAAACAACTCATTGATGAGAGTGATATGCCTACAATAAAAGAATAAATTCATCACTGAATGTCCTAAGGAAATGGAGATCCCATAAAATATAACTGATATCTTGACTATAATAGAATCTATGATAGATTTACTCAAATATGATGATGTAGAATAATGTAATAAAGAAATTAAAGAACATTTCACATATACCAAAATAAGAAGAAAAACTACAATGCTGAAAACAGTACATCACCGATCCCAATTACTAATTAGAAATGTCTAATCAGGAACAATAAAATAATTTTTAATTGGTTTTTTTATGAAACCATAGTATGAATAAAAATAATAACATCATCACAGTCAAAATATATAGAAGATCCAACATGGATGTCAGAAAATATTAATATAAACAATTTATTTGTGAGACCATAACATATATGGAGTATTGTATGGGTTTCATTCATACTAGAATAGGCGAGTTAGAATCATTAATTTCAAAACACAAACTATGAGAATATTCCAAAGAATTTCATGTACGATCCTACCTACTATGATGCTAGGATGAAAGGTAATGACCACCATTATGTTAATCATTTCTTTTAAATTACGCATTATAGTACATGATTTATTATAAGTAACTGATACTATTGTGTAGAGAATATATATATATATATATATATATATTTGAAAGTAAGTTCCATTTCGTTGTAATGGATGAAATCATCTCCATTTTGAAGAAAACAACAAAGAGTAGTAGAGTGAGTGTTAAAGGTTACCAATTTTAATTTAAAATAAGTTCCAATTTGTGTCATATCAGCAACTAATTTTCAATGATATCATGAAATT
Organism: Viscum album; assembly: GCA_963277665.1. Classification (NCBI taxonomy): domain Eukaryota; kingdom Viridiplantae; phylum Streptophyta; class Magnoliopsida; order Santalales; family Viscaceae; genus Viscum; species Viscum album. The sequence continues at coordinate 288,556,502 of OY728134.1, forward strand.
AATGTGTATGATAAAATTATTAAATTATAGGTTAAAATGGAGAATAAAATTTTAATTTTTCGAGATAAATCGACACTTATTGTTGGTCCATCTGCAATGAGTATATTATTTAAAAAATTATTAATCATACAAAAACAATAGTTCATAGTGGGTAAAAATTTATTAATAATTATTCAAAATAATTAAGTGGAATATCACAATTTCATATATATTAATATGGAGAAACCAGTTAATTATGTCCTATAGACGAATGGAAAAATTTCATCTCTATCAACCATATATGGGTATATTGGACATTTCTCATTTTTAATGTGGAGAAAACATATTTATACCACTAAAACATGATGATTCCTTCTTTAGGTGGTGGTGGAAATGATATTTACCAGAATGATACATTAATAATGGTAAATTTTCTCCACTTTTACCTAAAATACATTTTTGAATTAATCATCTATGAAAATTAAATTTTACAACAATCCAACCTTGTAGAATGAACTCATCAATGAAAAAAATGGAGTCCTGATTACATGGTTAATACAACCCCTATATTCATTATTGATTATATCCCCAAACAGGGTGACGAAATCTTGGACAACACAAAATTATTGGTTATCTTATTTAGTGTTTTAAAATCTATCAATCATAAAATAATAATATATCCTAAGAAAAATTTTATTATCTATAGATTTATATGGTGAACGTTTTCTTTGTTAACCCTTCTAATAGTTGGTTAAAAATCTATTTTGGAATAAGTAGAATTTGGATGACTTCAGCTTTTCAAATATTTAAATATACAATAAAATAGTATTAGTATATGGGTGTGACATAAATGTGGAATAGAACATATTACATGGTGTTTTAGTTGTAGTATTTCATGAATATAAAATGGAGTCAAATGACGTTCCCAGTAAAGGTAGTCTCAAATACCAATCTAGCTGCATTACAATTCCAAATTGAACATTTTTTTGGATTTTTTCAATGTGATATAACATTATAGAAAAATACTATAGTTTATTTTTTACATTATGTTATCATTAAATTGGAACATGACACCAGTATAGATGGTCATAAATACTAATCTATGTGATTTAAAATCAAAATAGTTTGCAGATGTGAAACAATCCCCATATAAAAAAATCATATAAAAACTATAATTTACTATAAACAATTACCAATATATTATAATTATAAAAGGTTATAAAGGGATATTTGAATTAATTAAAACTCAAAATAGGATCTATAAGGTGCAGAGGCTGCACAATTTAACAAAAAACATCTTTAATGAATGTTTTTCATGGATCTGCCTCACATCCAATTCTAGGGAATTTTACGTCCAAAGTACAATACCAAATTGGGTGATTCGACTTGATGTAATATATAAAAAACAATTACATAAATTTTTGACTCAGATGATGATACTAAATATATTACATGTAAATATTATTTTTGAGCTGTAATATAAATACCACCTTTTTCTTGGTCTGAAATTCCATGTGTGAAAAAAATGATATTAGATGCCCCATTACCATTAGAATACTATTATTAAAAGTTAATTTAATCATAATATTAAATAATAACTATTTCCCATGTGTTAATCTAAAAATTAAATTAAATTATTTTTATCTTTATGCTGACATGCACCCACATATATGTTGCTGCCAAAGTAACATTATGATAATTTTAGGATAATAATCATTGGAATAATTATTTTACACTAGAATCATTTTTAAATAGTAATCACTTCCAAGGTTTTTTTATTTACCAATGAATAAATAATCTACAAATGTTTGTACGATGGTTGAAAACACATTTTATACCACGCATTTTGAGAGGAATGTTTGGTTTCTGTGTTCCATTTGGAATGAATGCATCGATCGAAAAAAATACTTTTGGAAGAAGCCAAATGTTTGGGGAACAAACATATGGATCATAGTCCATAATTATGTAATTATCCATATGTTTGAAAATATATTTTTAATTTTTATCACTATTCAGAGAAAAACTACAATTGACTTGGTCAATTACAGAGTTATGAATTTTATAATATTACCTCATTTTCTATAGTAGTCTCAATAGAATTAAAAATTTCATTAAATATATTTAAATACTGATTCAAATGCTCATATTCAATAGATTAAATAATTCATATTTATAAGTTAATATATGATATCATTTTAATTTTTAAAATTTAAATACACATGATTTTTCATGTAATAATTTTTGATATGTTTGATCAGAGGAAATGCAACCATAATGATAAATACCATTAGTTTCATCGTATAATGATACTAATGTTTTTTTAAATTATATTTCATGTTCACCTATAGAGATCCACTTTGGATACATACATATTTTTATTTGGTATCTGTTTGATCAATTTCATTGTTTCTAAAACTTTATTTCTTAATTAATCTTTTGATATAGTTAAACAAAGCACTTTTCCGAGATACGCTTTCGAAACATACATGACTTGTGATCTTCCTGTTCTTTTCTATACTATTAAATGAAATATTATTTGAAAATGAATAATGTTATTCAATATTTATTTATTGATGATCATTTACATCCATCATTGATACAGCTTCTATGGGATAAATTTTTATTCAACCTCTTCATAATAATCTATTTGCTATTGACCTCTAGAAAAGTGTTCCAGCTAGTGGAAATCATCATTCGTGTAGAGTATATAATTGGTGAAGTATACTAGGGGATTATTGTTCCCTAATCAACTATAAATAACAAAGTTATTTTTATTATTTATTTATATTTATTATTCTATATTAAGAGATAATAGAAGAATATCTCTAATCTCTAGATGGATTCATTTGTTCTATCATGTTTTTAGAGGAAAATAATTAACTATCACGTGTGTCTTATTCTCTTCCATTCCAATTCAACAATTGGTATTTCAGGTTGGGATGGGCAGGATATATTTTTTTCAAAATCCATGAAGATTTTTATATTTATAATTTGTACCAAACATTTGTATCATAGGATAAACTAAAGTCATTATATATATATATTGACTATACAAAGTTAAATTTAATGATTCAGATGAAGATAAATATCAATGGATGATATTTGTAAAAGGTAAATTGATTAACTATGTTGCCTATTTAATAGAGATCTTTAGGGGTAATTGATAAGAAATTATGATTATTTATATGAAAAATCAGGGAATATGTGTATATTTAGTGTTATTCAAGCCCAAAGATACGCTAATATAATATCATAAAAAAATTACTGATTATCAATATAAAGAATATGATACTAATAAAATATATATGAATTCTTTTGTCTTTGAGTCTGTAACTAGTGACTTTAATTGAGTCTCATTGTGTGAATTCATTTATGAGATATGGAAACCCATTTTTTCTTTTTATGGTACTAATAATTTTGTAAAAATAATGTAAAAAAATGAAAAAAAAAATTTTAGATACATTTATGAGTCATGATTATGTATGTATCTCTTTTATTAATGTAATAGTGAGAGAATATTACCATTATATTGGTGCCAAAAGATTACAAATTGAAATGCCAGATCATGATTTAAAAGTTCTAAAAGCTCTAACCGTTATGTGGGATGATATATCTTGTACTATTCATCAATACACACTAGTAATAGAATTGATATTAAAATAATTTATTAGCACACTAAGGATATATGAAGATCTAATTTAAGACAAATAGTGAAATAATATTTCTATAAAAAAGAATTATATATCACACAAAACTAATATTGATGAATCATTTGATTCTTGTTATAAATAATTAATTAAATTGGTAGTCTATATCACAAGAAGATCATTGAACATTTAAAACCTGATATAGAAAAAGATAAAAATATCATAGATTCTATGAATGAGAGTAAAAAGGTCACACAAAGTGTCACTTTCCTATGATTTGAGCTCAAAGAAAATATAATTACAAATAAAATAGGTAATAAACTCATCAAGAACAACTATAGTGATACTTATTATTTAGTTAATGGTTACACCACAAATTAATAAGATGATCATTAAAAAATTGATAAATCTATGTTTTGTGGATCTTACTTATGAGGCACACTCATCATACACTAAAAATTATTCTTCCTTTTTTTAATTTTTATGTATATAATTAATATTGTTTTATACTTGAAATAAAATTTCAATTGTAAAAAAATTACTAAAAAATATGAGAAAATAATATGATGTTTTTTCCATTGATAAATAATGACTATTAAAATAGATAACACATTTAAGATCTAATTATTCCAAATATTCATGCATTTTTTTTATGATAAAATTAAATAACCCTTAGAAAATGTTAATAAATTAATATAGTGTTCTAGAATTTTTATTAATAATGAAAAATATTTGAATGATATTATTTTCAAAAAATAAAATTAATAATGTAAAACAGGGGATTGTGGTAAAGGGAAAACACAGAAATTATATATAAATTATTTTATTCCTTATTCAAAAAGCAGTATAATATTTAATGTTAAATGTATTCACTTTGGAATGAATAGTAATAATTTTATTTACTTCTTTTTTAGAAAACATAAATTTTTTGGTATCAAGATTGTTCATTATTCTATAACATTGTCGATCATTCATTATAGATTCATTTCTCAAGGAAGACAGATTTGTTTCCTATGTAATTAGTTGTTAACACTACTATCCCTAAAAGCATATGGGTACCAAAAGGAACTTGTATTTTACATATTGTATGTATATTGTAATAGAATTCATTTTTATTTTGTGATTTGTATGTTAAAATGTTATAGATATTTCATGAATGCGTTCAAATAGAGATTTCATTAATGAGAGAACTACTAATAATGTAAAAAAAGTACTTTCTATTTATTATTCGTTCTAAATCCATTAATGGGGTTTTATATGGGAAAAGAATATTTTAATTTTTATATCTTTTTATCCTCCATATTAAATTATATTTCCATTTAAATATTATTTTTTTCTAAATCTAGTAGTTTATTTGATGAATTGATCTTTTGAACTATATTTACTACATCATGTATACTCCTTAAAGATCATATAATTTCATAGTAATATATGAATAAAATTTCTAAATTATTCTATTATGAGTAAATTGTTAATTATTTTTCTTTATAATCATTTATTTATATATCTTCCGAAGACTACTTTTATTGGAAGAGTTATAATTTAGCAGTAATTTGTAGCACAATCATGATTAATTTTCAAATAGTGTCAATTAAGATAAGTTTTTTTAAAAAAAGTATTTCAAAATTAAAAATTATTTCATTATTTTTTTAGAGAATTAAATTTTAACAAATTTTATTTTATTATGTAAATTTTTTATTTTTAAATCATTTTCTAATGAAAAACAATCTTCTAAATTAAAGATTCTGAAATTATAACACTATATTTTGGATAATGATTCTAAAACGTGTCTAAAAACCATTGGATTGAAATATTTCATCATCCTATGTTGAAACACTAACTTATTCTCAAACCCTATAAAACACTTTTTCTTCCTTATTTAAGATTCAAAATTCATTCAATTTTGGAGAATCCAATCATATATTCATAAATAAACCTAAGACCATAATCTTAGGGAAATTTTATTATAAAATATAAGTGTTCAATGATTAGATCATTTCAGTTTTTTTTAAAAAAAGTTAAAAATATTTTATGAATAAAGAAATTCATTCCATGATTCTATGATTGATTTATTTTGTAGAATATTATGTTTATTTTGTGGACGGTTACATAGAAAAATCATTTAGAATAGGTATATAAATCCTTGGTTTTGAATAATTAGATGTCAAATCATCCAAAATGACTAATTACAGAATACCCTATATATATTCTCTATATATGTTTAATAATTTGAGTTAAGAAGTAGGAAATATTCATTAAGTTATTATAATTTCTATAAAAGTTCAGGATGATATATAAGACTCCTCTGTTTCTTATACATCTTTTATTACACTTCAATGGAATTATCAATGTTTTCATGAATGACAAAATTTTAAATAATACTTATATTCATCTAAATGAATATAATAATCCGAATAGATAAAATAAAAGAGTATTTTGTTACAAAAAATGATCTTAATGAGCAAAAATATTTTTTGGTTGAACATTAATCATATTCATTAATAAATAAATAATATATAGATGTGAGAACTAGAATAAAATTACTTCTACGAATTTATAAATTGTGATTAAAAGACATATAATGTTTGTGACTAAAGAATAACCATTTAATATTTCCAAAAGACTCAATTCTTTTCCACTATTGTATCATACTCATGGATAAATCTAGAATATTTTTATTGTAAGATCTATAATTTTTTATGGATCCTTTTTTTATATTTTTCATGTATGAATTTTACACTACTCTATTTTGTAATTTATTTTTGAGGTTACAAAAAGCTAGATAACTCTTTCAGAAAACATTTATGGGAGAGATGTAAAAATAGGACAATTTTGATGAATAAAAATGAGAAATGTAAGGGAATGTATGTGTTAAAAGACGTAATATATATATATTTGATAAATTTCATTTTTACAATAATTCTATTTATTAGGGAATGTTTGATAAAATAATTTCATTGGTTTATTTTTTTTTAAATCTCACGAACACCATCAATAATATTTCTAATGATGTTTGTTTTACTGAATTTAAGGATAATAGTCATTGGAGTAATTATATTATTCTGGATCCAATTTTAGACATTAAATCCATATAATTTTTTTTGATTTATCAATGTATATATATTCTTGACATGTTTATATTAAGTTTATAACAACTATTTATACCCAAAATTATAATTAGAATGTACGTTTTTGTACCCTACATTTCGATTGAATATTTGGAACCGAAAAACTACTTTTGAAGAAATCCCTACATTTGTGGAAGAAATATATGGTTCTTTAACACTAATTTTATAGTCAATTTAATTTTTAAATTTGAACTTTTTATGTTTACAAATTCTCTATGAAATAATTCATTTGACTTGGTTAATTTTAGAGTTCTAAATTATGGACTACTTCCCTGTTTTCTACAGTATTCTCACTAGAATTAATTAAGACATTAAAATTTTAAAAAAAAATCAAAAGATTTTATTCAATAGATTAAATAATTATTATTTCGAAGGTATTTTATTACCTTATTGGAAATTTTTAATTTAAAATAATCATAATTTATGATGTGGTATTTTTTGAGCCGTTTAAACTGGAAAATTAGATTATAATTATAAATACTATAATATTTCTCTTCAAAGGATACAATTTTTTGTTTCAAAATAATAATGTGTTGTTTATTAATGAGATAAACTTTAGATAAATACATTTTTTTATTATTATAAATTTTATAAACTCTAATATTACTATTGTTTTATTTTTTTGTTAATATTTTATTGCCTTTCAAAATATCATTTATCTAAGATACTCATTATAGACATACATGTTTGAACATTTACCTAGTATTTTCTACACTACTATTTAATTATAGCCTATTTTATATTGAATAATATTTTATTTTTGTAACATTCGAAGATTTCATAGTACGATATTTCTTCAAACTAATTCAATAACTTGCACTACATGCAACACCAAGTTCAAGTGCACCACGACTTACCAAATTAGCCATTCTGAAGCGGGTATGAATAGTATTAACCTAATTTTAAACTTTATATAATCCTTATAATTTGAGAAACCATATTATGAGTTTCATAGACATAATGAAAGAACAAATTCATTTTTTTAGATAAAATAAGTATTTTTTCAAAAAATGAAAATTTACCGCCCTCTAATAGAGAACGCTTTTTAAATCCAATATTTGAAAATTTTATATATTAAATTTGAAAAAATAAAATTATTCTTTAGAATTGAGATATAATAATTTATTTTCAAAAAATATTTTGTATTTTTCTGAAAACATTCATATTTTGGCGTATAGTGAAAATACTATATTTTAACTAAAAAAATCTTTTTTAATGAAAATAATTTTTAGTGTTAAATTATAAATTTTAATGGCTTGGAAGTATAAATAGATTATATTTTTACCATATAATCCAATGCTTGTAATTCTATGTAATTTTGAATTGAAAATAGACATAAACAAGGGTAAATCATTTGATAGTTATTATTTCTTAAAAATGTTATTTTTGGTTTTTACAACGAGAATTAATTTTAAATTAATTAATTAAAATTATATGTTTTGAAATTGTTAAAATATAATTCATTTTTGAAATAAGAATATCAAAATTATCTTAGGGTTAATTTTTGGTATTTTTCTGAAAACTTTCAATTTTTGATGAATAGTGAAAATCAATGTGTAATTGTTTAAAACCCACTTTTTATTTAAATAATTAATTATTTTATTTATATTTATTTTAAGTCAAAATATATACATAATAAAAAATTAGTTCAAATTAATTTATTGGAATTTTTTTATAATAAAATTATATATATAAAATATTATTGAACTGTTACCGTGTTTTACCCACCTTCTAGGAGAATTTGAAAATTTGTATAAAACCTAAATTTACCTCTTCTATGAGTTGAATTCCTAAAATCTGAGAGACATGATTAACCTTAGTGTGTAAAATGTGGTTCAATAAGATGAAAATAATTTTTGTTGAATAGTAACTTTTGACTTTTATTTACCACGGTTAAAAGAAAATAGGGTAATTAATGGTAAAAATGATATTAAAATTACCATAACAAGTGTAAAAATTCAATTTGATAAGTTTAATTAGACCAAAGAAAACCTTAGGAATAAATTATTACCCTTTAGGTCCACTTGGATTAGATTAGGACAATTATTATCATATAATTCAAAGAAGAGTTAAAAGTGTTAAATTAAAGTTTTCATAACTAAAACATTTTTAATATATGTTTAAACACAATATAAATTCCAATATAAATAGTCATTTGAAATATAAATATATTTCCTCCATAAAAGTATTTTATTTATAATTTTTAGACATTAAATAATTTAATTTATTTATGACACAATGATGATGGAGTAATTACCTTATTAATGAAATATTAAAATATTTGATATTATAAATACCCAGATAAATGTAATTTTAATCTTTTGATTAATTCTACCAATTTTCCAGGTTAATATAACATTTTAGGGTTCATTAGATAATTTTTTTCTAAGTGATATGGTTTTTATGACTTTCACAAAAACAAAATACCAAATAGTGTCAAAATTGACAGAAATTAAATTTTAAAACAAATACTATATTATTGGTTGATATAATATTCCTAAAAATCAATGGTTTGAAAAAATGGATTAAATAATCTTATATATGTCATTAATTTACCACTTCATGTTCTCTTGGATGTTTATAGTAATTTAATTAACCATATAGTTTATTAATACAAGAAGACAGGGTAAAAGTTAAATTTTTTAACTTAGAGTTAAATCTAAAAGATAAGGTTAAAATGGTAAAATAAACATGAATAAAACATATTGGTGGAGATTATTTCGACACATACCCACATTCACTTCTAAATAAATCAATTTGGAACCATTATAAACCGTATATGATTTTATTATAAAATAATATTTCAATCTTTTCTTAAGGTGCCCCTCACCCCTCTTATAAAAGGGCACTCTCCCTTCTCTCAAATTCACAACTTCAATGCCATTTGGCTCGGCCAACCCCAGCCCAAATATCCTATAAACATTTCTCCATCCATCATGGAGGGATTATGTTAGTCAGAAATCCATCCTAAGGATCCCTTCTGATCAAATCAAAATGAAGAACCCGAAGAAGAGGTAAATGTTTCATCACCTCTTTTAAGTTCTTTTCTTCTTCCACATCATCTTTCCTTGTAGATTCAATTATAAAATAATAACTCTAGTGTCTTATATATACAGTTATGTTATTATAAATATGGTACAAAAATATTCATTATTTTATCCATACTTTGAATGACATGTCACCATACATGCGTATGTATGGCTTATCGTCTCCACATCGTGGTGGAGTTGTTATTTAATACATTATTATTTGTATGGGTATAATAATGATGTATAATTGATGTAAATAATAAATATAACATGATAATTGTAGAGGCCCAATTATTTACGTATATGGACATTACATTAATTTTGCGGAATACTTAGTACATAACAAAAACACACACACAAGGACCGTAATAGTTTATTGCCTTTGGAAACTCGGAACGTAATCTTCTAATCATGGTGAAGGATCTTCAACATATCCCATAAATATCTTTCCTTTTTTTCATACCTAAAACCTTTCTTTATATCCTGGGGAAAAGAAAACATAAAAGGGTGGGCTCAAATGCTCAGTTAGGGTAAACAAAAAAAATATCAATCACATCATATTCATAAGAACATAACATTTTGGAAATCTTAACCTGCAAAAGAGATCATAATATCATAACATGGGATAAATCATAGTAGTGAAATTTAATCCCAAAAATCATAACTTAAAACATGAAAATTTTTGGAGTACAGACATAATCATATAGAATCATTTCTTATTAGTCAAGACTCATTTCCAAGACTATCTTAGTGGACAAAGTCCATTTCTTAACCGAGTTCATTCCTCGTTTCAGTCTTGTTTCACTGAACCATTTTAACCTGTCGTTCCATCCATGTCTATGTCATGAGATATAAAATCATTACCCAGTGCATTGGAGGGAGATATAGGTCCCACCCATCTAATAAATTTACCATTATTATGTGTTCCACAAAATCATAAACCATACATCATAGCATAACCCATGTAATAAAAATGGGATTCTTAAACAACATGACATCATAAAACAATTCATATAAGATAAAGGATTTCATAAAAATAATTCCATCACAACATAATCAAATCAATGTAATAATAGGGATAGAAACATAAACCTATATTATCTTAAATGGAAAATAATTTTTATAAAAGACGTCAACTCCATTCTTGAGGAAAATATCCTTTCTACTTCAAAAAAATTTTCCTTTCTTAACATGTCATACAATTTTAAACTAAAAGAAGTTGATTAAAAATAAAATTGAAAACTTGTAAAGTAAGCTTCTTGGAAATAATTTTTTAAAAATTCATTCATGCCGTATAAGTTAAAAAAACATTATTCCCGTACTTTTGTCGGAAAAGTAAAAAAGTACCTCATACAAAAAATGAAAAAATATTCCATTTATATCTTTTACTATAAACTAACCGAAGGGTAAAAATGGATTTAAACAATTGTAGGTGGATGTAAACAATATTAAATATTGAGGAATCATGGATGTGGATGATAAAATACACCCCAGTAAATACCAAAGTATAAACAATCTCGGATAAAATGAGATTGTGATATTTTCCCTTACCTTAGGTCTGATTTGCTTCGTAAGTGTCCAAACCTCCTGTATAATGAATTAAATAATTTAATTGACTTATTACAGAATCATAATCATAGTTATGATATCTTATATGGTTCACTTATGACTTTATATTACCTGTTCTTTTGTAAATTCCATGTTAAAGAGTGTTTTGGGTAAAATTGATTCATTTGTCGTCTGTGTTTTGACTTGTAATTATTCATATGATTACTTATATCATGATTACTTAATTCCAGAATATAAAACATTATTTATATATAATATATATTTATAGTATACATATATAAAATAAATCTGTAAATGGAAAGAAATACACCGTTCATGGAGACGGTAGGTCGTATGTACGCATGAACGATGTTTTCGTTTCCTTATTGAGTTGAATGGAAATAAGTAGATGACATACATATATATACACATAAATAGAGTATCATTATTATGTCATATATTTCATGATTACTTATTATAGATACTTTATAATCATTCAGGAATGGTTAACGTGGAGAATGAATCTCATCGCGTCGTGGAGACGGTAGTCCGTACGTACGCACGAGCGATTATATCATTCTCATGATCGTGGGTCTGTATTGGAGTGTATGTATACTATTTCATAATCAATATCAATTTAAAATAATCATATAGAGTTAATATTTACACCATTATACCCATCCAAGTAAGGTGGTGGGGGAAAATATATTACACCACGGCGTGGAGACGGTATTCCGTACGTACGCACGCGCGGTGATTTTGTTTTCCGTAGGATGGATAGATGGTGAAATAGGGTTGTTTCATACTTATAATAACATATCAGTATATGAGGGATACTGATTTTATTACTTCATAATTAAACAACTAAATAAGAAGAAGTGGAAGAAGAAATAAAGTTGAAAGAATCGGTAATGGACATTACCTCTTCCTTGAAGCGCTTCTTTGAGACCTCCTTTTAGGTCACTAAATTGGTCTTCGAAGAATACCAGGACCTCTAGGATGTTTCTAGGGAAGTGGAGAAGAGAATTTGGCAGGTTTGGGCCGAGGATGAAGGCTCAATGTGGTGTGAGGAGGAGGGGGAGGAGGTGCCCTTTTATAAGGGAGGAGAGGGGTACCTTTGGAATAACTAAAAATATTATTTTATTATAAAGCCAAATTCGGTTTTAAATAGCTCCAAATTGATTTATTTCGAATCCAACGTGGGTATGGGTATAAATCCTCTCATCCAATAGAATTTAGACAAGTTTAGGTCATTATAATAACCTTATCTTTTAGTTTTAACTCTTAGTTAATTAGATTGACATTTACCACGTCAAATTGTATTTTTATATTATATAGTTAATAAACTAACCATATACATCCAAGAGACCCCCAAGTGGTCCATTAATGATACACCTATCTTGATATAAGTATCTTGGCCGAACCATAGATTTTTAGGAAGAAAATAACAATCAATAATATAATATTTGTTTTAAAAACTATTTTATGTCAATTTTGACACTATTCAATAGTTGATATTTGTGAAACTCATAACAGAATTATTACTTCTACCAAAGTTAATTAAATAAATCCTAACATGTCATATTAACCTATAAAATTAGTGTAATTCATAAAAAGTCACAAACTATATTTATTTGGGTATTTATAATATCAATTATTCTAATTTTTCACTATTATGGTAATTACTGCATCATCATTGTGTCGTAAATAAATTAAATTATATAATGTCTAAAAATTATAAATAAAATACCATTATGTAGTAAATCGTATAAGATTTCTAATTAATATTTACAATCGAATTTATCTTATTTATAACTCTATATTAAAAATGTTTTAGTAAATAAACTTTGATTTTAACTCTTTAAACTCTTCTTTGAATTAAATAATAATAAATGTCCTAATCTAATCCAAGTGGGCCTAAATGGTCATATTTTATTCCTAAGGTTGTTTTTGGTCGAATTACACTTATCCAATAAAATTAGGACATGTGTTAGGGTAATAATAATATCATTTTTACCCTTAATTACCCTATTTACTTTTAACCGTGGTAAAAAAAAGTAAAAAGTTACTATTCACCAAAAATTATTTTCATCTCATTGAACAAAATTTTACATAATGAAATCAACTGTGTCTCTCGGATTTTTGAAATTCCACTCACAGAAGTGGTAAAATTAAGTTTTATGAAAAATTCAGTTTTTTTTAACTCCCACTTAGTGGTTTCACTATTTATCAAAAATAAAAGTTTCCAGAAAAATACCAAAAATTAGGCCTAAGCTATATTTGATATTATGAACTCAAGAATTATGTCTATTTTACCAAATTAAAAACATATCAGTTGCATTAATTAATTTAAAAATTAATTCCCGTCGTTAAAACAAATAGTATGTTCTTAAGAGATAATAACTATCAAAAGATTGACACTTGTTTATGTCTAGTTTAAATGTGAACTTACATCAAATGACCAAAATTGTATTAAATTGAAAAAATATATTCTAAGTATACTTTAAAACCACTAATATTAATAATTTATCACTATTAATTATTTCGATTAAAAAGATTGTTTTTAATTAAAATTTAGTAATTTTCACTATTCATCAGAAAATGAAAGTTATCCGAAAAGTACCAAAATTTCACCCTAAGCTAATTTCGATATTCTGAATCCAAAAATTAAGTCCATTTTGAAAAATAAAATTTACACAATTTCAAAAGGTGGTTATTACTATTCATAACGGCTAGTTTTAATAATATTTTAATAGCATATCGTTGTTTAGCGAAACTCGGAATTGTGTACTACACACGCTATCGAGGAAGGTCGTGATTGCGTGTAATGAAAGGAAAGTCAAGGATGAATTTTGTGAAAGCTCCTTTTGGTGTAGCGTACAACACAAGACATTAATGAAATTAAAAATAATATTTTTCATAAAATCTCAGGGTGTTATATTCTACCCCCCTTAAAATGAATTTCTCCCTCGAAATTCGTCGGGGTTATAAATGGTTTACTATTAGAAAGTTTATTTAATAGAATTCCACATCATAAAAAGGAATACCAAAACCATTCTTTAAAAATAAAAGTATGAAACGTAATGGTTACCCAAATAAACTAATCACTGGGTTTCCACATAGGTGAAAATATGGGTATGGAAGAGAAATCTAACCATCATGTTCTAATGGAGAGTGGTAGAGAACATGGTTATGGAAAAGCTAGCAATCACAAAGCCATAAATTTGTGACGATCTAAGGTACCATATGATTCATCAGATATAAGAGCACTAGGACAACATTTTTAGTTTTCAAGATCATTTTCCTAAAATTGATTAAATTGGAATTAGAAGAAATACTTTCGTGATTTTGGTATAGTCTCACTGTTGGTACTTATTTGGACAATTTCCACTTCATCTATTAAAGAAATGAAGTTGAATTTGTCATTCGTGATGTGTTAGTAGATCATGTGATAGAATGATGGGTTATTCCATCTGTCTCAAACAAAAGGTTAGAAAAGTTATCAAAAAATACATAAGTCCATCTATAGTGAGATTAATCATATATGGTTCCTAAAATGGACTTATACATCATATATCATTCTTCTTAATATAATAAAACTACTTTCTACTAAACAGGGACTTCTTGTAGGCCAGTGGTAGGAGATAAAGGCGAGTCGCACTTCGGTTGTGGGTTTGATTCGCACAGCCTTGTCAGACGCGATGGGTTGTCGCCCATCCGGAAGGTTGTCCTTTTTCTAAAACTACATTACTATAACATCCCTTAAATAATATCGAAAAAACTTCTATCCTTAGACAATAATAACTTATGTCCAATATAATCCATTCCAATCTTTAGGCTTATCCAAAATAATTTTGTCTAATCTCATATTTTAGTGAAAATGATTACCAAAGAGGTCATACAACTAGCATGTTAATACCATTGTTGATCCCCATATATCATGAGATATGTCTTGTTGGTCAAATTCCAAACATTCAAAGGCCTTAATCATGTATTCTCTTGAAAAAAATGAATACCCATTGAACCTTATTGAAAACATGAATGCTGTTAAAAGTTAACTCTTTCCACATACCAAAATCCTCAAAATTATATATACTCAAACCATGATATCACTTAGTCCTTATATCAATCATGAGCTCATGAATACTGTCAAACATTTCATTTTTTCCTTATCCCTTCATTATGAACATATCATTTTTTTTCAAAAATATCTCAATCACTTTCCATGGTTACCAGTACCATAAAATTATTGAAAACCACAATAGACCAATACATAAATATTCCAATATTCCACGATATTATATACAACAGTATTTTGGAATCCCATTACATAAACACTTAATCATTCCACCACTTCATTGTCATATTCAACATCGCCAATAGTGATCGCATGTGACTTTCCTTTTTCCTTTTCCATGAGTGGTTTCTCATATCGATCATCACTAACCCTTGGATTAGGGCATTTATTAGCATAATGCCCCATTTCATTCCACTTGAAGCATTAATGTGTAGTAGGTTCATTCTATGTATCCCTTCCTTTGTTTGCATCATTATACATCTTCTTCCCATCATTGCGGCATTCAAATGCCCGATGACCTTCCTTTCCACATTTGAAACATTTACTTGTCCCTTTAAGACAATCTCCACCATACTTATTTCCACACTTTGAGTATAAAGAAACATTCAACTTATTTTCACCATTATTCTGAGATTTCTCCTTGAATTCCATCTTTCGTTTCTTTTCAAAACTATGAGATGGATAAGTAACACCAACATCCATTTCTACCTTGATAGCACGACGCACAATTTCTTCATAGCTACTGAAGTCTCTTATAGCTAATGCCCTTCGAAGATTTGGTTTTAAGCCAATGAAGAATCGATCAACTTTACTTTCAGGTTGGATGATAAATCTAGATGCATACCTTGCAAGCCTTGTAAAATTCTCTTCGTATATACCAACAGATTCATCATCCTTTTGCTTGAGTTCAAGAAACTCCTTCTCCATATTTTTTCAAAGAATACGAGGGAAGTACTTATTGAAAAATAAGTTCTTGAACTCGTCCCATTCCATGGACTCAATTTCATCTCTTGGCCTCGAATTCTTGATAAGATTCCACCATTGATCAGTATCAGCTTCCAAACTATACACTACTAAGATGACTTTTTCATGTTCAGAACATTGAATAACTGCAAATATCTTTTCAGTAGTACTGATCCATTGTTCAGCAACAAGTGGATCAGAAGACCCACTGAAAGAAGGTGGATGTTGCCTCATGAAGGACTCAATAGAATATTGTTCCTTTCTATGCTCATTTGGATTTCTAGAATGATTCATAGCTTGTGTAAGTATAAAAATAAGATTTTTCACTCCATCTCACATAACATTTGTTTGTTCACAAGTACAATCATTGCATTGTTCATTACATTGATCAACACGGTTCCTTCAGGTTCCATCCATCGTCTAAAACCCAAAAAGAATAGAGTGAGAGGCAAAAATCATGCTAGGGAAAACAACACAATAAAGGAGGAGTACCTTAAATATCTAACATCTTGGGTTACCGTAATTCTAGTACTATAACCTATACTTATACTTAACCTTAGGGACATCCCTAGACATACCTTAGAAATATCTCTATGGATCTCACTAAAGTTCTTGCATCCTAGTTTCCAAATTTTGACTAAACCTTTCCTCTAATACCAACTGTAGAGGCCAAAAGCATGACGTACATGGACATTAGATTACTTTTGCGGAATACTTAGTACATAACAAAAACACACACACAAGGAACATAATAGTTTAGTGTCTTTGGAAAATCGGAACATAATCTTCTACTCATGGTCAAAGATCTTCAACATCTCCCATTAATATCTTCCCTTTTTTTTCTTACCTTAAACCTTTCTTTATATCCTTGGGAAAATAAAAAATAAAAGTGTGAGCTCAAATGCTCAGTAAGGGTAAAAAAAATATCAGTCACATCATATTCATAAGAACATAACATTTTGGAAATCTTAACCTGCAAAAGAGATCATAATATCATAACATGGGATAAATCATAGCAGTGAAATGTAATCCCAATAATCATAACTTAAAACATGAAACTTTGTGGTGTACACACATAATCATAGAGAATCATTTCTTATTAGTCAAGACTCATTTCCAAGACGATCTTAGTGGACAAAGTCCATTTCTAAACGGAGTTCATTCCTCGTTTCAGTCCTGTTTCACTGAACCGGTTTAACCTGCCGTTCCATCCATGTCTATCTCATGAGATATAAAATCTTTACCCAATTAATTGGAGGGAGATATAAGTCCCACCCATCTCATAATGATACCATTCTTATGTGTGGAAAAAAATAATAAACCATACATCATAGTATAACCCATGTAATAAAAATGTTATTCTTAAACAACATGACATCATAAAACTATTCATATAAGATAAAGGATATCATAAAAATAATTACCTCACAAAATAATCAAATAAATGTAATAATAGGGATAGAAACAGAACCCTATATTATATTAGATGGAAAATAATTTTGATAAAAGACTTGAACTCCATTTTTAAAGAAAATATCCTTTCTACTTCAAAAACATTTTCCTTTCTTAACATGTCATACAATTTTAAACAAAAAGAAGTTAATTAAAAATAAACTTGAAAACTTGTAAAGTAAGCTTCTTGGAAATAATTTTTTAAAAATCCATTCATGCCGTATAAGTTAAAAAAACATTCTTCCCGTACTTTTTTCGGAAAAGTCAAAAAGTGTCTCGTACCAAATACGAAAAAAAATTCCTTTTATATCTTATACTAAAAACTCACCGAAGGGTAAAATTGGATTTAAACAATTTTAGGTAGATGGAAACAATATTACATATTGAGGAATCATAGATGTGGATGATAAAATACACCCTAGTAAATAACAAAGTATAAACAATCTCGGATAAAATGAGATTGTGATATTTTCCCTTACCTTAGGTCCAATTTTCTTTGTAAGTGTCTGAACCTCTTGTATATGATTCAAATAATGTCATTGACTTATTCAAAAATAATACTCATTGTTATGATATCATATATTGTTCACTTATGACTTTATATTACCCGTTCTTTTGTAAATTCCATGTTAAAGAGCGTTTTGGGTAAAATTGTTTCATTTGTCATCCGTGTTTTGACTTGTAATTATTCATATGATAACATAGATCATGATTACTTAATTCAAGAATATAAAACATGATTTATATATAATATATATTCATAATATACATATATATAATAAATCAGTAAATGGAAAGAAATACACCTTTCATGGAGACGGTAGGTCGTACGTACGCATGAACGATGTTTTCGTTTCCTTATTGAGTTGAATGGAATTAAGTAGATGACATACATATATATACACATAAATACAGTATCATTATTATGTCATATATTTCATTATTACTTATTATATATACTTTATAATCATTCATTAATGGTTAACGTGGAGAATGAATCTCATCGCGTCGTGGAGAAGGTAGTCCGTACGTACGCACGAGCGATGATATCGTTCTCATGATCGTGGGACTGTATTGAAGTGTATGTATACTATTTCAGAATCAATATCACTTTATAATAATCATATATAGTTTTTATTTACACCATTATACCCATCCAATTAAGGTGGTGGTGGAAAATAGATTACACCGCGGCGTGGAGATAGTATTATGTACGTACTCACGCGAGGTGATTTTGTTTTCCGTAGGATAGATAGATGGTGAAATAGGATTGTTTCATACTCATAATAACATATCATTATATGAGTGATACTGATGTTATTACTTCATAATGAAACAACTAAATAAGAAGAAGTGGAAGAAGAAATAAAGTTGAAAGAATCGGTAACGGACATTACCTCTTCTTTGAAACGCTTCTTTGAGACCTCCTTTTAGGGTAGTAAAAATGGTCTTTGAAGAATACCAGGACCTCTAGGATGTTTCTAGGGAAGTGGAGAAGAGAATTTTCCCGGTGTTGGCCGAGCTTGAAGGCTCAATGTGGTGTGAGGAAGAGGGGGATGAGGTGCCCTTTTATAAGGGAGGAGAGGGGCACCGTTGGAATAACGAAAAATATTTTTTTATTATAAAGCCAAATTCGGTTTTAAATAGCTCCAAATTTATTTATTTAGAATCTAAGGAGGGTATGGGTCGAAATACTCTCATCCAGTAGAATTTAGACATATTTAGGTTATTATAATAACCTTATCTTTTAGTTTTAACTCTTAGTTAATTAGATTGACATTTACCACGTCACGTTGTATTTTTATATTATATAGTTAATAAACTTACCATATACATCCAAGAGACCCCCAAGTGGTCCATTAATGATACACCTATCTTGATATAAGTGTCTTGGCCGAACCTTATATTTTTAGGAAGAAAATAACAATCAATAATATAATATTTGTTTTAAAACTATTTTATGTCAATTTTGACACTATTCAATAGTTGAATTTTTTGAAACTCATAACAGAATGATTAATTCTACCAAAGTTAATTAAATCAATCCTAACATGTCATATTAACCTATAAAATTAGTGTAATTCATAAAAAGTCACAAATTATATTTATTTGGGTATTTATAATATCAATTATTCTAATTTTTTACTATTATGGTAACTACTGCATCATCATTGTGTCATAAATAAATTAAATTATATAATGTCTAAAAATTATAAATAAAATACCATTATGTATGAAATCGTATTATATTTCTAATGAATATTGACAATCGAATTTATCTTATTTATAACTCTATATTAAAAATGTTTTAGTAAATAAACATTGATTTTAACTCTTTTAACTCTTCTTTGAATTAAATAATAATAAATGTCCTAATCTAATCCAAGTGGGCCTAAATGGTCATATTTTATTCCTAAGGTTGTTTTTGGTCGAATTACACTTATCCAATAAAATTAGGACATGTGTTAGGGTAATAATAATATCATTTTTACCCTTAATTACCCTATTTACTTTTAACTGTGGTAAAAAAAAGTAAAACGTTACTATTCACCAAAAATTATTTTCATCTCATTGAACCACATTTTAAATAATGACATCAACTGTGTCTCTAGGATTTTTGATATTCCACTCACATAAGTGGTAAAATTATGTTTTACGAAAAATTCAGTTTTTTTTAACTCACACTTAGTGGTTTCACTATTCATCAAAAAATAAAAGTTTCCAGAAAAATACCAAACATTTGGCCTAATCTATATTTTATATTATGAACTCAAGAATGATGTCTATTTTACCAAATTAAAAACATATCGGTTGCATTAATTAATTTAAAAATTAATTCCCGTCGTTAAAACAAATAGTATGTTCTTAAGAGATAATAACTATCATAAGATTGACACTTGTTTATGTCTGGTTTAAATGTGAACTTACATCAAATGACCAAAATTGTATTAAATTGAAAAAATATATTCTAAATATACTTTAAAACCACTAAAATTAATAATTTATCACTATTAATTATTACGATTAAAAAGGTTGTTTTTAATTTAAATTTAGTAATTTTCACTATTCATCAGAAAATGAAAGTTATCCGAAAAGTACCAAAACTTCACCCTAAGCTAATTTCGATATTCTGAATCCAAAAATGAAGTCCATTTTGAAAAATAAAATTTACACATTTTCAAAAAGTGGTTATTACAATTCATAATGGCTAGTTTTAATAATATTTTAATAGCATATCGTTGTTTAGTGAAACTCGGTATTGCGTACTACACACGCTATCGAGGAAGGTCGTGATTGCGTGTAATGCAAGGCAAGTCAAGGATGCGTGTTGTGCAAGTTCCTTTTGGTTTAGCGTACAACACAATACATTAATGAAATTATAAAGAATATTTTTCATAAAATCTCAGGGTGTTACATTCTACCCCCCCTTAAAAGGAATTTCGCCCTCGAAATTCGTCAGGGTTATAAATGGTTTACTATTAGAAAGTTTCTTTAATAGAAATCCACATCGTAAAAAGGAATACCAAAACCATTCTTTAAAAACAAATGTATGAAACGTAACGGTTTCCCAAATAAACTAATCACTGGGTTTCCACATAGGTGAAAATATGGGTATAGAAGAGAAATCTAACCATCATGTTCTAATGGAGAGTGGTAGAGAACATGGCTATGGAAAAGATAGCAATCACAAAGCCATAAATTTGTGATGATCTAAGGTACCATCTGATTCATCAGATATAAGAGCACTAGGACAACATTTTTGGTTTTCAAGATCATTTCCCTAAAATTGATTAAATTGGAATTAGAAGAAATACTTTCGTGATTTTGGTATAGTCTCACCGTTTGTCATTCTTTGGAAAATTTCCACTTCATCTCTTAAAGAAATGAAGTTTAATTTGTCATTCGTGATGTGTTAGTAGATCATGTGATAGAATGATGGTTTATTCCATCTGTCTCAAACAAAAGTTTAGAAAAGTTATCAAAAAATACATAAATCCATCTATAGTGAGATTAATCATATATGGTTCCTAAAATGGACTTATACTTCATATATCATTCTGATTAATATAATAAAACTAGTTTCTACTAAACAGGGACTTCCTGTAGGACAGTGGTAGGTGATAAAGGCGAGTCGCACTTCGGTTGTGGGTTTGATTCGCACAGCCTTGTCCAACGCGATGGGTTGTCTCCCATCCGGTAGGTTGTCCTTTTTCTAAAACAACATTACTATAACATCCCTTAAATAATATTGAAAAAACTTCTATCCTTAAACAATAATAACTTATGTCCAACATAATCCATTCCAATAATTAGGCTTATCCAAAATAATGTTGTCTAATCTCATATTTTAGTGAAAATGATTACCAAAGAGGTCATACAACTATCATGTTAATACCATTGTTGATCCCCATATATCATGAGATATGTCTTGTTGGTCAAATTCCAAACATTCAAAGGCCTTAATCATGTATTCTCTTGAAAAAAATGAATACCCATTGAACCTTATTGAAAACATGAATGCTGTTAAAAGTTAACTCTTTCCACATACCAAAATCCTCAAAATTATATATACTCAAACCATGATATCACTTAGTCCTTATATCAATCACGAGCTCATGAATACTGTCAAACATTTCATTTTTTCCTTATCCCTTCATTATGCACATATCATATTTTTTCCAAAAATATCTCAATCACTTTCCATGGTTACCGGTACCATAAAATTATTGAAAACCACAATAGACCAATACATAAATATTCCAATATTCCACGATATTATATACAACAGTATTTTGGAATCCCATTACATAAACACTTAATAATTCCACCACATCATTGTCATATTCAACATCTCCAATAGTGATCGCATGTGACTTTCCTTTGTCCTTTTCCATGAGTGGATGCTCATGTCGATCATCACTAACCCTTGGATTAGGGCATTTATTAGCATAATGCCCCATTTCCTTGCACTTGAAGCATTCATGTGTAGTAGGTTCATTATATGTATCCCTTCCTTTGTTTGCATCATTATACATCTTCTTCCCATCATTGTGGAATTCAAAAGCCCGATGACCTTCCTTTCCACATTTGAAACATTTACTTGTCCCATTAAGACAATCTCCACCATACTTCTTTCCACACATTGAGCATAAGGAAACATTCAACTTATTTTCACCATTATTCTGAGATTTCTCCTTGAATTCCA
The DNA here is from genome assembly GCA_963277665.1 of Viscum album. Taxonomy (NCBI): domain Eukaryota; kingdom Viridiplantae; phylum Streptophyta; class Magnoliopsida; order Santalales; family Viscaceae; genus Viscum; species Viscum album. Next base: position 288,579,532 of record OY728134.1, read on the forward strand.
TCTTTCTTTTCTTGTCAAAACTATGAGATGGATAAGTAACACCAACATCCATTTCTACCTTGATAGCACAACGCACAATTTCTTCATAGCTACTGAAATCTCTTATAGCTAATTCCCTTAGAAGATTTGTTTTTAAGCCACTGAAGAATCGATCAACTTTACTTTCAGGTTGGATGATAAATCTAGATGCATACCTTGCAAGCCTTGTAAAATTCTCTTCGTATATACCAACAGATTCATCATCCTTTTGCGTGAGTTCAAGAAACTCCTTCTCCATCTTTTTTCAAAGAATACGAGGGAAGTACTTATTGAAAAATAAGTTCTTGAACTCGTCCCATTCCATGGACTCAATTTCATCTCTTGGCCTCGTATTCTTGATAAGATTCCACCATTGATCAGCATCAGCTTCCAAACGATACACTGCTAAGATGAATTTTTCATGTTCAGAACATTGAATAACTGCAAATATCTTTTCAGTAGTACTGATCCATTGTTCACCAACAAGTGGATCAGAAGACCCACTGAAATGAGGTGGATGTTGCCTCACGATGGACTCAATAGAATATTGTTCCTTTCTCTGCTCATTTGGATGTCTAGAATGATTCATAGCTTGTGTATGTATAGAAATAAGATTTTTCACTCCATCTCACATAACATTTGTTTGTTCACGAGGACAATCATTGCATTGTTTATTACATTGATCAACACAGTTCCTTCGGGTTCCAGCCATCATCTAAAACCCAAAAAGAATAGGGTGAGAGGCAAAAATCATGCTAGGGAAAACAACACAATAAAGGAGGAGTACATTAAATATCTAACATCTTGGGTTACCATAATTCTAGTACTATAACCTATACTTATACTTAACCTTAGGTACATCCCTAGACATACCATAGAAATATCTCTATGGATCTCACTAAAGTTCTCGCATCCTAGTTTCCAAATTTTGACTAAACCTTTCCTCTGATACCAACTGTAGAGGCCAAAAGCTTGACGTACATGGACATTACATTACTTTTGCGGAATACTTAGTACATAACAAAAACACACACATAAGGAACATAATAGTTTAGTGTCCTTGGCAAAATCAGAACGTAATCTTCTACTCATGGTGAAAGATCTTCAATATCTCCCAAAAATATCTTCCCTTTTTTTCTTACCTTAAACCTTTCTTTATATCCTTGGGAAAATAAAAAATAAAAGTGTGAGCTCAAATGCTCAGTAAGGGTAAAAAAATATCAATCACATCATATTCATAAGAACATAACATTTTGGGAAATCTTAACCTGCAAAAGAGATCATAATATCATAACATGGGATAAATCATAGTAGTGAAATGTTATCCCAATAATCATAACATAAAACATGAAACTTTGTGGTGTACACACATAATCATAGAGAATCATTTCTTATTAGTCAAGACTCATTGCCCAGACTATCTTAGTGGACAAAGTCCATTTCTAAACCGAGTTCATTCCTCGTTTCAGTTCTGTTTCACTGAACCGGTTTAACCTGCCGTTCCAGCCATGTCTGTCTCATGAGATATAAAATCTATACCCAATTCATTGGAGGGAGATATAGGTCCCACCCATCTCATAATGATACCATTCTTATGTGTGGCACAAAATCATAAACCATACATCATAGTATAACCTATGTAATAAAAATGGGATTCTTAAACAACATGACATCATAAAACTATTCATATAAGATAAAGGATATCATAAAAATAATTCCCTCGCAACATAATCAAATCAATGTAATAATAGGGATAGAAACACAACCCTATATTATCTTAGATGGAAAATAATTTTTATAAAAGACATGAACTCCATTCTTAAATAAAATATCCTTTCTACTTCAAAAACATTTTCCTTTCTTAACTTGTCATACAATTTTAAACAAAAAGAAGTTGATTGAAAATAAACTTGAAAACTTGTAAAGTATGCTTCTTGGAAATAATTTATTAAAAATCCATTCATGCCGTATAAGTTAAAAAAACATTCTTCCCGTACTTTTGTCGGAAAAGTCAAAAGTGCCTCGTACCAAATATGACAAAAGATTCCTTTTATATCTTTTACTAAAAACTCATTGAAGGGTAAAATTGGATTTAAACAATTTTAGGTGGATGGAAACAATATTAAATATTGAGTAATCATAGATGTGGATGATAAAATACACCCCAGTAAATACCAAAGTATAAACAATCTCGGATAAAATGAGATTGTGATATTTTCCCTTACCTTAGGTCCAATTTTCTTTGTAAGTGTCTGAACCTCTTGTATATGATTCAAATAATTTCATTGACTTATTCCAGAATCATACTCATTGTTATGATATAATATATGGTTCACTTATGACTTTATATTACCCGTTCTTTTGTAAATTCCATGTTAAAGAGCGTTTTGGGTAAAATTGTTTCATCTGTCGTCCGTGTTTTGACATGTAATTATTCATATGATAACTTAGATCATGATTAATTAATTCCAGAATATAAAACATGATTTATATATAATATATATTCATAATATACATATATATAATAAATCAGTAAATGGAAAGAAATACACCATTCATGGAGACGGTAGGCCGTACGTACGCATGAACACTGTTTTCGTTTCCTTATTGAGTTGAATGGAATTAAGTAGATGAAATAAATATATATAAACATAAATACAGTATCATTATTATGTAATATATTTCATTATTTCTTATTATATATACTTTATAATCATTCATTAATGGTTAACGTGGAGAATGAATCTCATCGCGTCGTGGAGACGGTAGTCCGTACGTACGCACGAGCGATGATATCGTTCTCATGATCGTGGGACTGTATGGAAGTGTTTGTATACTATTTCAGAATCAATATCACTTTAGAATAATCATATATAGTTATTATTTACACCATTATACCCATCCATGTAAGGTGGTGGTGGAAAATAGATTACACCGCGGTGTGGAAACGGTATTTCGTACGTACTCACGCGCGGTGATTTTGTTTTCCGTTGGATAGATAGATGGTGAAATTGGATTGTTTCATACTCATAATAACATATCATTATATGAGTTATACTGATGTTATTACTTCATAATGAAACAAATAAATAAGAAGAAGTGGAAGAAGAAATAAAGTTGAAAGAATCGGTAACGGACATTACCTCTTCTTTGAAGCGCTTCTTTGGGATCTCCTTTTAGGGCAGTAAAAATGGTCTTTGAAGAAGACCAGGACCTCTAGGATGTTTCTAGGGAAGTGGAGAAAAGAATTTTCCCGGTGTTGGCCGAGCTTGAAGGCTCAAAGTGGTGTGAGGAAGAGGGGGAGGAGGTGCCCTTTTATAAGGGAGGAGAGGGGCACCTTTGGAATAATTAAAAATATTATTTTATTATAAAGCCAAATTCGGTTTTAAATAGCTCCAAATTGATTTATTTCTAATCTAAGGAGGGGATGGGTTGAAATAATCTCATCCAATAGAATTTAGACATGTTTAGGTTATTATAATAACCTTATCTTTTAGTTTTAACTATTAGTTAATTAGATTGACATTTACCATGTCACTTTGTATTTTTATATTATATCGTTAATAAACTTACCATATACATCCAAGAGACCCCCAAGTGGTCCATTAATGATACACCTATCTTGATATAAGTATCTTGGCTGATCCTTAGATTTTTAGGAATACAATAACAATCAATAATATAATATTTGTATTAAAAACTATTTTATGTCAATTTTGACACTATTCAATAGTTGATTTTTTTGAAACTCATAAAAGAATGATTACTTCTACCAAAGTTAATTATATCACTCCTAACATGTCATATTAACCTATAAAATTAGTTTAAATCATAAAAAGTCCCAAATAATATTTATTTGGGTATTTATAATATCAATTATTCTAATTTTTCACTATTATGGTAATTATTGCATCTTCATTGTGTCATAAATAAATTACATTATTTAATGTCTAAAAGCTATAAATAAAATATCATTATGTAGGAAATATTATTATATTTATAATGAATATTTACAATCGAATTTATCATATGTATAACCCTATATTAAAAATGTTTTAGTAAATAATCTTTGATTTTAACCCTTTTCACTCATCTTTGAATTAAATAATAATAAATGTCCTAATCTAAACCAAGTGGGCCTAAATGGTCATATTTTATTCCTAAGGTTGTCTTTGTTCTAATTAAACTTATCCAATAAAATTAGGATATGTGTTAGGGTAATAATAATATCATTTTTACCCTTAATTACCCTGTTTACTTTTAATCGTCGTAAAAAAAAGTAAAAAGTTACTATTCATCAAAAGTTATTTTCTTCTCATTGAACCAAATTTTACTTACTGACATCAACCGTGTCTCTCGTATTTTTGAAATTACACTCACAGAAGGGGTAAAATTATGTTTTATGAAAAATTCAGTTTTTTTTAACTACCACTTAGTGGTTTCACTATTCATCAAAAAATGAATGTTTCCAGAAAAATACCAAAAATTAGGCCTAAGCTATATTTGATATTATGAACTCAAAAATGATGTCTATTTTACCAAATTCAAAACATATCAGTTTCATTAATTAATTTAAAAATTAATTCCATCGTCAAAACAAATAGCGTGTTCTTAAGAGATAATAACTATCAAAAGATTGACACTTGTTTATGTCTGGTTTAAATGTGAAATTACATCCAATGAGCAACATTGTATTAAATTGTAAAAATATATTCTAAATATACTTTAAAAAAACTATAATTAATAATTTATCAGAATTAATTATTTCGATTAAAAAGGTTGTTTTTAATTAAAATTTAGTAATTTTCACTATTCATCAGAAAATGAAAGTTATCCGAAAAGTACCAAAATTTCAACCTAAGCTAATTTAGATATTCCAAATCCAAAGATGAAGTCCATTTTGAAAAATAAAATTTAAAAAATTTCTAAAAGTGGTTATTACTATTCATAACGGCTAGTTTTAATAATATTTTAATAGCATATCATTGTTTAGTGAAACTCGGTATTGCGTACTACACACGCTATCGAGGAAGGTCGCGATTGCGTGTAATGCAAGGCAAGTCAAGGATGCGTGTTGTGCAAGATCCTTTTGGTGTAGCGTACAAAACAAGACATTAATGAAATTAAAAAGATTATTTTTCATAAAATCTTGGGGTATTAAAATAATGATTATGTATATATGATATATCATCTAAGTATATACGATTTTAATATCAAAAGAATGATATTGTCTCTCGTGCGTACTTACAGATTACTGTCTTCACGAAAGAAATGAGATTAATTCCCCATCATAACCATTCAAGACTAGTTTTCTGTTGATGATTAAAATTAATGTTTAGAGATTTGATATCATTTTTATCTGAATAAGAAACATCCCATTCATAACAAACATGACTCACATAACAAGATATATAATGGAAAATGAATCAGTTAACACCTGAAATGACAATAATACTAAAATATCATTAACAAATCATTATTAGAATATCATATATGATATCATAATTATGTATATGTTTCTTGTATAATTTAATAATAATTATTTAACTATTATACAGGAGTTTAACGTACCCTTGACCAAGGAAAAGTACAAGGTACGGGTTAATTCTAAAATCTCTTCATTGTCTGAGGTTGTTTATATGTAATTATCTTCTGGGACCCCTTTATCATCCACATACATGTTTCTTTAAAATATATTTCAAAACATTTTTATTATGGGTTAATGTCTTTTATACCCTTGTTTTACAATATATAAAATGTTTTGAAAATAATCATTCCATCGTTTTCCAAACAAGGTACTTTACGACCTTTTCGACAAAGTTAAGGAAAGAATGTTTTTTTATACGGTGGGTGTGGCTATTTTCCACCATTATAACATAATCGAAGCTTCCCTTACAAGATTATATAAATATTTTCAAAATAAATGTTTTCATTGTAATTATGTAACTCTTAAATGATTTCAAAATATAAAGGGATATTTCTCTCAAATTGTTTTGATTTAATCTATGTCAATATCCTTTAATAAATTTTACACTTTTCTGAAGTTCATTTATTATTATAAATATATTACATATTTTATTTAAGGTTTTCTGATATGTTTGACTCTGGATGGGTTATTTTTATGCCATTTATGGTGTATGGTTAAAGTATTGACATTTCTTAGGATATTTTAAATACGAATTTTTATGTTATATTTCAACCTTTTATTAAGATGAATGTATTGGACTAGTATGTTCTGGGTTGAAGACAAGTAAAAGTAAGCCCTCCGGGTTGAGGTATGGTTACAGAAGACTCTATGGGTTGGATTCAGGTTACATAGGCTCTCTGGGGTGGAGTTCGGTTATAGAGGCTCTCTGGGTTGGAGTCCAGTTACAAAGGCTCTTCGGGTTGGGTTCCGGTTACATTTTTCCCCTTGGTACAGGCACGAGGCCTTGTCATAGAAATTACAGTCCGGTATAATACATTCCCACATTATGAAATTAGTTATTACAATTTATTATTCAACTAGTAGAATATTCATTTGCATGTTTATATGGTAATGTTTGATTTATTTTTTCCATATTATGTCCATGTTTATGTTTAAAATACTATGGTTTTTATTACACATCTTTCCTCAAAATGTTATAGCTTCTACTAATTTATTTACCCTTACTGAGCATCTGGGATTACCCCTTTCTTATGATTTATTTTCCCAAGATCCCAAGAAGTTTTTTATGTTTGATATGCAGGGTTAAGATAAAGAAACAATGGAATTATCAAAGGATTATTTTTTTGTGTTGTCTATTAGAAAGTCTAATGTAACGTTCAGGTTTGTAATCTATTTTCCCACACTATTAAAATGATTGGTTTTTTGGGACTTGATTCCATTTAATCATGGAAATGTATTAAAATAATGCACTGGCTCTAGGAATCTAGGGTTAGGGTGTTAGAGTTGGTATCAAACGAAGTTTATCAATAACCTTGGAAACTAGATTCAGTTAAACTCTGATTAAAGCACATTACCCTAAGATAGAATTTGTGGATTAGTATAGAAAAACATCCTAGAATTTTGTTTATGTGTAGATTTTGTGAGTTTTACAAAAAAATACATCCTTTTCTGCATACGAGCTCGTAGAGACGGCTCTGGCACAGATGTACATAGGGGTAAAACCTCAAAACACCGCTTTGAGCTAGAATCAAACGGGAACTGGTGCATGAAAACGGGCCTTACTGCACACTTGGTTACAAAACTCCTGGGGGATATGATTAGGATAATTATCATTTTATTTAAAAATAATTATAAAGAATTTATAAGAATATACCTTCTCAAGGAAAATATTTTTATGATTACGGATTATATCCATAAACTGTTCATTTCACATTAGGTATTTTATAAGTATAGAATTATGTATTGTAATTAATAAACTAATCTAGTGTACGACATTGTTTAGAAATGGTTCCTAGAGGAAGAAATGGAAACTTTATGAATACACGTACTCCATGTAGGGATTTCCCTCCTGCTCAAGATAATTATAGTGGAGCTGGTGATACAACTGGTGTTGATCAGCTTATCACCCTACTAGGACAACTCACTCAGGTTATGAATAATAACCTTACCCGTATGGAGCACCATGATTCGAAATGTGGATTATCAATGTTAGACTGATTAATGAGGAAACAACCACCAATATTCAATGGGAGTACAAATCCATTAGTAGCTGAGAAATGGATAAATTCCTTAGAGAAAATATTTCACGCTTTGGAGAGTGGCGAAAGGGAAAAAGTTGTCATGTCATTTTATCGCCTCACGAGAGATGCCGATCAATGGTGGTAATTGATTCAAAACATAAAGGAAGATGAAGAAGTATCAAATATGGAATTGAGAGTGTCTAAAGTGCCCTTCTTAGAAAATAATTTTCTCGTGACCATGAAGTGGATATGGAAAGACAATTCCTGAGTCTGAGGTATAAGGAGGATTAGAATGTCTCAAAGTATGAGGCTAACATTACAAGGTTAGTAAGGAATGAAGTAGATTATAAACGTTACCCAAGGAGTAAGATTGATCGATTTTTTTATGGGTTAAAAACATTTCTCTGTCGAGCATTAGTCTCACAATCATTCTCATCATACGAAGATATAATCTCATGTGCTATCAGGACATAAAAGGAATTATCTAAGCCTTACAACTTTAAATCAAAGCAAGAGAAGAAGAGATATTCTAAACACCCTGGGAAAGAAAATAAGGAAATAGGGAAGAAGGAAAGAGTTGAGTTTCCACCATATGATAATTGTCGAAGGATGCACCCTAGTACATGTCTAAACGGAATGTGAGTTTGTTACAATTGTGGAGAAAAAGGTCACCAAGATTGTGATTGCAAGGTAAAGAAATAGGCTTTCAATGTTGAATGCTACAATTGTAGTGAAATGGGTCATTATTCAAATGAATATCCTAAGAGAAAAGAAAACATACCTCAGAAAAGGCCAAGGGAGCATGGACAAGATTATGCTATTACTATAGGTGAAGTGGAATATTTAATATATTTGAGTTTGTGGATTCAATAATTATTTTTTGGTTATAAGAAGCATGTGATATATATAAGGATTGTACTACAGTAATTTTTTGTTTTCATTAAGGTTTTAAATTGATGAAGGTAATCTTATTTTTATTATGTGAAAATAAGAGAAAATTTACATTGTTTGGTGAATCTGACATTGTGATTGATTTTGGAATTGAGAGACCTTTTAGAGAGAATTTGGATAGAATTATTTTGGATATCTGTATAGGATGGAATAGATTAAGTTGAACTTTGGATTGTATTTCTTAATATTATCATTTGAATATTATAATACTACAGTTTTAGAAAAATTACAACCTGCAGGTTAGGCGATAACCAGTCATGTCGGACAAAGCTATATGAATCGAACCCATAACCAAAGTGCGACAAGGCTTTATGACCTACCACTAGCCTATAGGAAGTCAATGGTTATTATAAATTAGTTTTCTTCATTGTATATGTTTGTAACCATATACTATTGTGATAAATATAAATATTTTGAGTTTTATTATCTTTTGGAGTGAAATATATGTTTTTAGTGGAAATTAGTTAAAGTATCTAACTCTACATGTCTAGTATATATATATTTTTCCCTTATTCTATGAATAAATAAATTCATAAACTTTAGGAAGGGATCTTAAAAAAAATGTGTTATCCTAATACCTTATGTTTTGTTGAACTGGTGTTATTTTAAATCATCATAGATTGATGGATTTGTGGCCCTCAATTTTACAATTGTTTGTGATTGATGACCTCAATCACTCCTTATAAATATTTATGTTTTCCTCTATTTATGTGTCTCTAATTTCCACCAATATTCTCTTAATTGAGATCATAATTTGCTGGTGACCCTTTCATTTCCCTTTTCCTCTTATTAAGACTAAATTTTATTAACCCAATTTCTTATGTGGGTTTTTCCACAAAAGAATTCTCTATTTTCAACATTTTATTTTTGAAGAAACTTCTTGTAAAGACCCGAAAATTCTGTGGAAAATTGTTTTTAAATACATGGGAATTTTACAAGTCTGCAGTTTCTAACAGCACCTGATTCCAAGGCCCAGTGTGCCCGGAATCAATTTCTGATGTTTTGTTCAGGTACATTCAGTAAACATACGAGCGGGATTTTATATATTTTGAACCGGTGCTCGGAATTGAAATTTTAGGGCCTCTTTGAATTCATAGTGCTGGTATTCTCTTAAAGAGACCTTCACCGTAGTTGCGCTTTAAGGAGAGTGGAAGTTAATTTTTTTGGCGTTTCTAAATAAAATTAAATAAAAATATGTGTAGTATATTTTTATTTGATTGGTGGTTAAAACCAAATAGTGGAGGTTAGTGGTTGGGCCCACCACACCCTAACCTCCCTTGGAAAGATGATTTAGGGTGGGGCCCACCCATACCCTTTAACACCTCTAAACCCCCCTTTAAAACCCCTTGAGCTCCCCATTAATGGGGGAAACTCTTGAACTTCCCCATAATGGTTCCAACACACCTAAAGATTAATTACTGACCACAATTAAATATCTTTTTGAAAAATTTTGAATTCCTTTTTAAATGCATGGAAACAATAAAATAATAGGGAAGCTATTATTTTATTTTGTTTGGATATTCTCTTTGGTGGAGCTTTGGAGTTCTTGGAGAATGACTTATTCCAATGAAGAACGCCCCCCATCTCTGAAGAAAATCGAGCATCAACTTCTTCGTTATTCAACCGTGGAAAGGAAGAGAAGCACTACCACCCATAAATACACCAATGACGTCATCTCGACTCATCTTCTATGATCTTTTCTTCCTCCAACATTGACGGGATGACATCTGTCTCCTGCAACATCCGTCTTCTGCGACTCCGTCGTTGATCACCGAAATTCATGGTAGGGGTTTCTTTTGATTATATAAAATCTCGGTTCCTCGTTTTTTATTATGGATCGATGTGGGACAATTGTTAACACCTAATTCGCAGGTCGCGGGCTGAACAAACACGACCCGACGTCCCTCCATTGGTTCTTGTTTGGTTGACGTCAGAGGTGATGTTGGAAGGGCATGGTGTCGTTGCACCACGCTGGAGAAAAACCACGGCCAGGAGCGTTAAGGAAGATGAATGAGGCATGTCACTGGCATGCCATGTCGCGCCAGAGGCGCAGAATCGTGGCCAGGGTAGGACATGACAAAGGGGACTGACGCCATCACACCACAAAGAAGAGGAACCGCGGCTGGGAGGGCCACGATGGATGAAGAAGCGTGGTGCCGCCGTGCTGCACAGTGGTTCCGTAGTCCATCCAGGTCGGCCCACGACAGAGGGGGTGTGGCGCCGCTGCACTGCACGAAGGGCGGGAGGACCGCAGCGCCATTTCTCCGCGGTGGAGGGGCGGTGGTAGCCGGTCGCCGTGTATCCGGTCAAGGGAAACCACCCAGGTCCCGCAGCTCCTGAACCGATGCAATGTGTCAGATCCATTTGTCAATTAGGGGGGGGGGGGGAGGGGGTGTGACACCCCCTCCCACACGTGGTCGGCCAGGCCACCATGGGTCGGACCACCCTTCGGGTCGGGTCGGGTCGCCCCTTTGGTCCGGTCCACTTCATTGGTCTGGGCCGCCCAATCGAGTCGGCCCGACCACTCCGGTTCGGCCGCACCCACGGACCTGGTCAAACCCCGGTTCGGACTGGGTCGGGTCGGGTCGGTCCGACAAGGTCAGACCGAACCTGGACCCACTATGCCCAGTTACACATTTTAGCACGTATCTTGGGCTACATGTGTCTGATTAGAAATCCTCCTGTTGCGATAGATTTCATGGAGAGATACGATTTTTTGGCATACTCCACTTGAGGTTTGGGAGCATTTTGGGTACGTTCTGGTTGGTTTGAGCCTAAAAAACCATCGGGCCCTTGGAACAGAAATACCAATAACCCACAGACCGGGCATCCGATTGATGCGACATCTGTCACATTGGGATCCTTTTAATAAGATTGAACTACGGGATACATAAATGTGAGAATTCGTGATAGTTGACGTATCTTCACGTGGCTCGAGGAGCGGACCCTCCCGGAATCAAGCGTATTGTGTGCGGGAACTCTATGGCTGGCTACAAGAGAGATGGCATGATCCTCCATGGGTTAGACAACGATGATACTATATCAGGATCCTCCATGGGTTCGATAGTGATTACTTTTGTACTGGGATCCTCTGTGGGTTCGACAGCGGTGACTTCTATACCAGGATCCTCTGTGGGTTCGACAGTGATGACTTCTATACTAGGATCCTAAGTGGGTTTGACAACGCTGATATTGTTCACGGATCCTACTTGGGTACAATAGAGGAGATGATTCATTGGCTACAACTAATCATCTCTACCCTTATTCATGAGATGTATACCTATGTGAGCTGAGTATTTTCTTTCAATTGTTATCATCGAGATGATTGACGTTACTTCCTTTGTGGAATGGGTTGTTCTTGGGCTCGAGAGTGGGAGCCAGACTGTGATTGGTAACATAGGTATATGTATAGGCATATACCTAAATAAGGTTGGTTGATACTTCATGATTGTATCTTACTTCTTTGGTTTATCCTTAGTATATTCTATGAGACCTTCAGAGGTATCGGGGTCCCCTACTGAGTATTGTTATACTCCCAACTGCACGGGCTTCGCCCGCCCCTTGTTTTGTTATGTGCAGACGACAGACAGTAGTGATCAAGGGTGAGGGTGACGGATGAGAGGCTTCTTGATACTGGACTAGACGGGAGGTACCTCAGGGAAGAGTTTTTCGAGTTCTGTACCTACCCATTAAGTAGGATTCCCTAGTGGATGATCCATGATTTGTTTTCCCTATTTACTTGTACTTGTACTTGTTGTTCAGTTGGGTTTGTATTCTGGCCCACTTACTTTCAGCACCCTTTTCTTTTCTCTATTATTATGTGTCCATCCCATTTCTTATGTTTATACTGTGTGTGTTACAGGTTTAAATTTAATTCCTTCCCTTTTTATCAAGTATTCACCTTCGGTGCTAGTCGCCAGCCCCTAGCCTATGGAAGGCGGGCTTGGGGTAGTCACAGCACGGGCCCCAAGGATAGATCATGAAAAATTGGTATCAAAGGAGTCGGTTCTACCACAGAACTTAGGACTCTGTATCATTTAATAGTAATAGTGTTAATTGTTTTGGGTGTGGTTATCAGTTTAGGGAAACCGGTGTTGGTGTGGTGGCCGATGTATCCATACACTAGGACTCTGACTTCTGATTTCCAACTCAGTGCACGAAAACACTGATTGCATATGTGTGTCTTTTGAAAAGTTTTTTTCATTATTTCTTTGTGTCAGATCACCAGGTATATTTTTTTGATCGTGGAACACCTATTTCTTTTCAGGATGGCCTCATGAAGGCAGATAGCTAGGGTTCCGAGTTTCGTATGAGATGGTAGCCCATCGAGCGACGAGGCCTCGATGTAGGGCCCCATCATAGTGGAGGTACCAGCGGTACCACTACCTACTGGGCCACTGATACCACTAGCTCCAGAAGAAGAGAGTGCAAACTTTCTGAGTGAGTTTCACAAGTTCCTGTATGAGAGGTCACACAGGTTTCATTGGGATATGGACCCACGTGAAGCTAAGGATTGGCTAGAGGCTTTCATAAGAGTTTTCATACTGGTAGGGACACCAGCCGACCTCATGGTGATCCTTGTCGCGAGTCTCCTATATGCAGCATGTAGGTATATAGTGGAGCCTAATGTTCTAGGTGCATGACGAGGCATCATTACTCTGGGTAGACTTCGAGAGTCTCTTCCGATCAGAGATTGTTCTTGCCACCCTTCGTGTGGTGAGGATTCAGGAGTTTCTTCATTTGTAGTAGGGCAACATGATAGTAGCTCAGTACTCAACGAGGTTCACTGACCTCTTGTGATACTCAACGGAGATGGTGTGGGACCCATTCTTCCTGACCCAGACCATCGAGTAGGGACTAAGGCATGATATCAGGGCTTTGATGATCTCCCTCAACATCCTGACGCAGGCGGGGTGCTGGAGTGAGCCCTTCTTGTAGAGAGTTTTCTAGCTGAGTAGTCTCCAATAGAGATACCCACCACAAGGAAACACGTAGAGGAGTCTTCTATAGTCGGTTGTAGAAAGATGTCGCAAAGGTCCAAGTGGACCAGGCTGTCAGGTGGGTGATACCAGCATACAGGTTCGGTTGTGCGGGGCACACGAGAAGGAGCCAACCATACGAGGAGCAGGTAGTTCATTGCATGTGGCAGGCAGGGTCACATGGCTCGAGACTGCCCGACCCGCCATGCAGATGAGCAACAGATAGTAGAGAGACCTCCCAGGTAGAGATAGAGGTTCGAACATGTTGTTCCATTGGGAGAAGACGGACGTGGGAGAGGAGTTGGTCGAGCAGCGAGTGGTGGAATATGTTCTGAGGCCCTACCACAACCACCACCAGGAGGTCCACCCTGACCACAGAGAGCTGAAGGAAAAAGGCGGGCTCAGATCTAGGCAGTCGAAGCCTATGACCACGGTGCACCTGATATGGTTTGAGGTAATATATGTGTCTACTCCACCCTTGCTTCAGTACTTATAGACAAAGGTGTGAGTCATTATTTTATTGATGATGCCCTTGTTTGGAGCTCAGAAATTCCGACGGATCCTTTGGCTTGATCCTTATGTCTAGATACTCCTACTGTAGTAGAATCGATGTTTACACATGGGTGCTGGTAGTTTGAGCTTACTCTAGGAGGAGAGAGCTTTGGTTGGGATCTTCTCGTAGCAGCGTCATGGCCTTGTGACGTCATCTTGGGTAAGGACTAGTTATCCACAGTTCATGCTTATATTGACTGTATTATGCAGAAAGTGTGGTGTATCTGCGAGGATGGGAAGTGGTTTACCTTCACCGGTGTGAAGGGAACCTTTCCAGCATAGGATAGACTTACCCATTGGAGGGGGAAGCCGATGACACATTAGTTTTCTAGTCTCATCCTCGGAGCGGTTGATGTACGGAGTTTGAGTTTTTTTGTTGTGGTGGATCAATATGCAGATGTTTTCCCTGACAATGTTCCCGGAGTACCTCCTCTTAGAGAGGTGGACTTCTACACTGACCTATACCCCAGGACGACACTGATATATACTCCAGCATATCGGATGGCTCCTGCCGAGCTTCGTGAGCTGCAGGTACAGCAGGAGGACTTGCAGGGGAAGGGATTTATCTGACCCAGTGTTTCACACTAGGCATCCCCGATTTTGTTTTCCAAAAAGGAGGATGGGATCTTGTGACTGTGAGTTGACTACCATCACCTGAACCAGGTGACCGTGAAGAAAAAGTACCCACTTCCGAGGATTGATGACCTCTTTGATCATCTCAAGGGGTCACAATGGTTCTCAAAGATAGGCCTCATATTAGGCTATCACAAGCTCAGATTTCGAGACGAGGATGTACAGAATATGGCCTTCATGTTTCATTATGGCCACTATGAGTTCTTGGTTATTTCCTTCAGTGTAACCAACACTCCAACAGTGTTTATGAGTCTCATGAACATGATCTTCCAGCCTTACCTCGATCACTTTGATGTTGTCTTCATCGACGGAATACTGATCTACTTGACTACTAAGGAGGAGCATGCTTACATTTTTCAGGTAGTACTGGACACAATCCAAAAGCACCAGCTTTTTTGTAAGCTCTCAAAGTGCATGTTTTTGGATTCGAGAGTTTCACTTCTTGGGACACCTCATCTAGGATGCTAGAGTTGCAGTAGATCCAGCAAAGATTGAGGTAGTGCTTGATTGGGATCCACCCAGGTGTGTGATGGAGGTATGGGGTTTTCTGGGACTGGCTGGGTACTATCAGATATTTGTGCTAGACTTCTCCAGAGTTGCAGCACCGCTTTCAGCATTGATGAAGAAGTGGAAACCCTTCAAGAGGTCAGAGAGATGCTAGAAGAGAATTCAATAGCTAAGGCAGAGGTTGACTAGTGCACCCTATTCAGGCTACCAGAGGATGGCGTTGGGTGCATATTTTATGGTGATGCATTAGGGACCGGGCTTAGGTGTGTCCTGATGTATGAGTGAGTAGTGATTGTGTATGGTTCTCAGCAGTTGTGACAGCATGAGAATAACTAATCTACCCATTTCCTGAAGTTAGAAATAGTGGCCTTCACCTTGAAGATGTGGCGGCACTATCTTATGGGCGAACGTTTTACAGTCTACTCTGACCACCAGAGTCTCAGGTATATATTTTCACAGAAGGACCTGAACATGAGACAGCGGCAATGGATTGAGTTTCTCCAAAACTATTACTTCAAGATAGTATATACTCCAAGAAAGGGGAACGTTGTAGAAAATTCTCTCAGCAGGAGATCCGACATTCAACTTCTAGGAGAGGCGACGGAGCAACTGGCCGCATTGTAGATATCCTTTATGCAGAGAGATGGAGCAGCCTTTCTATAGTAACTCCTCCAATTATTTAGAGAATCAGGGAGGCAAAGCTTGGGGATGTTGACTATGAGATGTGATGTGCTCAGATATCCATAGGGCAGGAACCTGATGGATTTTCTGAATGTGGGGAGCATGTCATTCTCTTCAGAGGACGTTTCATGGTACTAGTTTCACTTTAGGAGGAAGTGTTGAGGGATTTCCACACATCTCCTTTAGAGGTACATCAAGTAGTGGCAAAGATGTATCAGGACCTCCGACGATAGCACTGGTGTCCAGGTATGAAGAAGGTAGTAGCAGAGTTTGTCTCACGATGCCTCACTTGTTAGCAAGTGAAGGCAGACCACTAGGTTTCAGCAGGATTAGTTCAGCCCTTAGAGGTCCTAGAGTGGAAGTGGGATGGGATATCCATGTCTTTTGTGATGGTACTTTGATGTACATCCAAGGGACACGACTCCATCTAGGTGATCCTAATCCGACTCACCAAGTCGGACCACTTTCTAATGATAAGAGAGCATGGATTAGTAGAGATAATGGGATGCCTCTAAGTACGGAAGATCATACGGCTTCATGGTGTTCCATCGACGATCATCTCGGATGGAGATACTTGTTTCACTTCACAACTATGGAAGGGGTTGTAGGAGTCTTTCGGGATGCAGCATCATTTGAGCACCACCGTCAATCATCAGAAGGATGTCAGACTGAGAGGACCATTCAGACTCTCGAGGACATGCTTCGAGCATGCATCCTCAACTTTGGTCACAACTAGGAGGATAAATTATCCTTGTAGAGTTTTTTTATAACAACAGATACCACTCCACCATCGGGATGGAAGTTTAAGAGGCACTTTATGGTTGACCATGCAGATCACCTCTGTGCTGGATTAACCCAGGGGAGTCAGCACTTATGGGACCGAAGATGGTGTAAGCTATGACAGAGAAGGTGTAGACCATCCAGTAGCAGATGAAGACTGCATAGAGTAGGCAGAAGACCTATGCTAATAGGATACGGAGACCACTGGAGTTCGAGTATGGCAACACGTCTTTCTATGGGTCTCACCTTGACGAGGTCTATGAGGATTTGGCTAAGATGGCAAGTTATCTCCGCAATTCATTAGACCTTTCCAGGTCCTCAGTAGGGTAGGTGAGGCGGATTACCACTTGTCTCTTCCACCCGAGTTGCACTGGGTGCACGACTCCATCTACGTATCTCAGTTGAGGAGATATGTGCATGACCTATCCCACATCATCGACCATGGGGAGCTGGACATCGGTGACGGGGAGACATTCACGGAGGTTCCAATGGAGATTGAGGATCGACCGGAGCAGGTCCTGCATTGACGGTAGGTACCTCTGGTGCGTGTTCACTGGCAGCACGGGAACCTCCCGGAGAGCACATGGGAGCGGGAGGCTCAGATGCTTACTCATTACTCACATTAGTTTCCTTAGTGTGACTTGTAGATTTTGGGGACTTAAAGACCTGATGCGGGGAGAGTGTAAAGACCCATAAATTTCATGGAATTTTTTTTAAATACCTGGGAATTTTACGAGTCCACGGTTTCTGACGGCACCTGATTCCGAGACCTGGTGTGCCCAGAATCAATTTCTGATGTTTTTTTCAGGTACGTTCAGAAAACGTATGAGCGAGATTTTATATCTTTTGAACTGGTGCTTGGAATTGAAATCTGGGGGCACCGTTGAACTCATGGCACTGGTATTCTCTTAAGAAGACATTTATCGTAGTTGTTCTTTAAGGATAATGGATGTAAATTTTTTTGGGGTTTCTAAATAAAAATAAATAAAAATATGTGTAGCATATTTTTGTATTATTTGGTGGTTAAAACCACTAAGTGGAGATTAGTGGTGGGGCCCACCACACCCTAACCTCCCTTGGGAGTATGGTTTAGGGTGGGGCCCACCCAGACCCTTTAACTCCTCTCATCCCCACTTTAACCCCCTTGATCTCCCCATTAATGGAGGAAACTCTTGAACTTCCCCATAATGGTGCCAACATACCTAATGATTAACTAATAAACATAATTAATTATCTTTTTGAAAACTTTTGAATTCATTTTTAAATGCATAGAAAAAATAAAATAATAGAGAAGCTATTATTTTATTTTGGTTGGTGATTCACTTTGGCGGAGCTTTGGAGTTCTTGGAGAGTAACTTATTCCAATGAAGAACACCCCCATCTCCGAAGAATGTTGAGCATCAAGTTCTCCCTTCTTCAACCGGGGCAAGGAAGAGAAGCACCACCACCCACTAAATACACTGACGATATCATCTTGACTCATCTACTCCGATCTTTTCCTCCTCCGACATTGATGGAACGAAATCTGTCTGTCGCGATGTCAGTCTTCCACAACTCCATCATTGATCACCAAAATTCGAGGTACGGGTTTTTTTGATTAAATTTAATCCTTGTACCTCGTTGTTTATTATGGTTCGACATTGGAAAATTGTCATCACCTAATGCGGAGGGTGCGGGACGAAAAAACACGGCCCGACGTCCCTCCGTTGGATCTTGTTTGGTTGATGTCGGAGGGGGTGCCAGAAGGGCCTGGTGTCGTCGCACCATGCCGGAGAAGAACCGAGGCGAGAAGGGCCATGTCAGACAAATGAGGGGTGGCGCCATTGTGTTGTGCCGTGCCGGAGGTGCGAAACCGCGGCCAGGGCGGACCTCGGCAAAGGATTGCGGCATCGTAGTGCCACACAGGAGAGTAACCGTGGCTGTGAGGGCCGCGGTAGACGAAGAAGTGCAGTGCTGTCATGCCGCGCGGTGGAGCCGAAGGCCGGCCAGGTCGAGCCGAGGTGGGGGCGGAGAGGCGTCGTTGTGCTACGCAGAGGGCAGGAGGAATGTGGCGCCGTCACGCCGTGGTGGTGACCAGCTGGGCCGGCCACCGTGGAGCCGGTCAAGCGGGACCACCTGGATCCCACGGCTCCTGAACCGGTGCAATGCGCCGATTCCATTCATCAAACTGGGGGGGCAGCACCCCCCTCCCACGCGTGGTCGGGCGGGCCGCTACGGGCCGGGCTGGGCCCGGATTTGGGCGGGTCCGCTTCCTTGGTTACGGCCGCCCACTCGGGTCAGGCTGACCACTTGGGTCGGGCTGCACCCGTGGACCGCGTCAGACCCCAGTTCGGACCCAGTCGGTCCGACACGGTCAGACTGGACTCAGACCTGCTATGGCCATTTACACCTTTTAGCTCATATCGTGGGCTAAGGGTGTCTGATTGGAGAACCGCCTACGACGATGGAATTCTTGGTGCAAGACTATTCTTTTGGCATACTCCACTTGAGGTTTGGACATAGTTGGGGTATGTTTAGGTCGGTTTGAACCTATAAACCAACCTGATCCCTAGAACAGATTTGCCAAAAACTCACAGACTGGGCGTCTGATTGACGCGTCATCTATCGTGTTGGGATCCTTTTGATGAGAGAGAACTACGGGATACATCAACATGAGACTTCATGAGAGTTGATGTATCGACACTTGGCTCGAGGAGCGGACCCTCCCAGAATTGAGCGTGTTGTGTGTGGGAACTCTATGGCTAGCTGTGATAGAGATGATAGGATCCTTCGTGGGTTCGACAGTGATGATACTGTACCAGGATCCTTCGTGGGTTCGACTGCGATGACTTCTGTATGGGGATCCTACGTGGGTTTGACAGCGGTGACTTCTATACTGGGATCCTCCGTGGGTTCGACAGTGATGAATTATGTACCAGGATCCTACATGGGTTTGACAGTGCTGATATTGTTCAAGGATCTTACGTGGGATTGATGGAGAAGGTGATTCAGTGGCTACAACTAATAATCTCTACCCCTCCTCATAAGTTGTATACATGTGTGATCTGAGTCTTTTCTTTCAGTTGTTATCATCGATATTATTGACGTTACTTCCTTTGTGGAATGGTTTGTGATTTGGCTCATGAGTTGGATCCGGACTATGATTGGTAACATAGGTATATGTTTGGGAATATACCTATGTAATGTTGGTTGATACATTGTGATTGTATCTTACTTCTATGGTTTATCTTTAGTGGATTCTAGGAGCACATCAGGGGTCTTAGGATCCCCTACTGATTATTGTTATACTCACCCCTGCACGGGCTTCATCCACACCTTATTGTGTTCTGTGCAGACGACGAACAGTAGTGATCTAGGCTGAGGGTGACAGATGAGAGGTCGCTCGAAGCTATACTAGACGGGACGTACCTCCGGGACGAGTTGTTCGAGTTCTTCACCTACCCTTCAGGTAGGATTCCCCAGTGGATGATCCAAGAGTTTTTGTCCCTTTTTACTTGTACTTCTACTTGTTATTCCGTTGGGTTTGTATTCTGTCCCACATACTTTTTTGCACACTTTTCTTTTTTATATTACTACTTTTTTCTCCCATTGATTGTGTTTAGACTGTGTGTGTTACATGTTTAAAGTCAATACCTTCCCTTTTTATTGGGGATTCGCCTTCGGTGCTAGTCGTCATTCCCTGGCCTATGGAAGGCGGGCACGGGGTTGTCACGACACGGGCCCTGTGGACGGGTCGTGACAAATTTCAAATTGTGAGGACACAATTTATTGAAATAGGGAATAATGTAACACCCCAAGATTTCATAGTATGTAATTTCTTCAAACTAATTCAATAACTTGCACTACACGCAACAATGAGTTCAAGCGCACCACAATTTACCAAACTAGCCGTTCAAAAGCGTTTATGAATAGTATTAATTGAATTTTGAACTTTATATAATCATTATAATTTTAGAATCCATATTATGAGTTTATTAGACATAATGAAATAACAAATTCGTTTTTTAGATAAAAGAAATATTGTTCAAAAAATGAAATTTTACAACCTTTTAATGGAGAACCGTTCTTATATCCAATATTTGAAACTTTTATATAATCAATTTGACAAAATAAACTTCTAATTTAGAATCGGGACATAATAATTTAGTTTCAATAAATTTTTGGTGTTTTTTTGATAACTTTCATATTTGGTTGAATAGTGAAAAAAACTATATTTTAACTGAAAACAACTTTTTTAATCAAAATAATTTATACTGTTAAATTATAAATTTTAATGGGTTAGAAGTATAAATATATTATATTTTTACCATTTAATCCAATTTTGTTCATTGTAAATAATTTCACTTTGAAATTGGACATAAACAAGTGACAATCATTTGATAGTTATTATTTCTTAAAAATACGCTTTCTGATTTTGACAATGGAAATTAATTCAAAATTAATTAATGAAACTTTTATATTTTTAAATTGGTAAAATAGAATTCATTTTTGAATTTGGAATATCAAAATTAACATAGGGTGAATTTTTTGTATTTTTATGAAAACTTTCAATTTTTGATGAATACTGAAAAACACTACATTATTGTTTAAACCCCACTTTTTTTATAAATAATTAATTATTTTATTTTATTTTATTTTAAGTCAAAATAGATACATATTAAAAATATTATTTCAATGTAATTCATTGGAATATTTTTTATAATAAAATTAGATGTAAAAAATTTTATTGAACTTTTACCATCGTTTACCCACCTTCTAGGAGCATTTGAAAATTTGTATAAAACATAATTTTACCGCTTCTGTGAGTTTAATTTACAAAATGCGAGACACATAGTCAACCTTAGTAAGTATAATGTGGTTCAAGAGGATGAAAATATTTTTTTTTGAATAGTCACTTTTGACTTTTATTTACCATTGTTAAAAGTAAATAGGGAAATTAAGTGTAAAAATGATATTATAATTACCTTAACACATGTAATAATTCTATTGGATTTGTGTAATTTGACCAAAAACAGACTTAGGAATAAAATATGTCCCTTTTAGGTCCACTTGGATTAGATTAAGACATTTATTATTATTTATTTCAGAGAAGAGTTAAAAGTGTTAAATTCAGTTTTTCATAACTAAAACATTTTTAATAAAGGGTTAAACACAATATAAATTAGACTATAAATATTCATTAGAAATAAACAAATATTTTCTACATAATTTTATTTTATTTATAATTTTTAAACGTTAAATAATTTTATTTATTTATGACACAATGATGAAGTAGTAATTACCTTATTAATGAAATATTAGAATAATTGATATTATAAATACACAAATAAATGTAATTTGAAATATTTGATGAATTAAACAAATTTTATAGGTCAATATGACATGTTAGGGTTTATTAGATAAATTTTTTCGTATTTATAGGATTGGTATGACTTTCAAAAAAACAAAATACCAAATAGTGTCCAAATTGACAAAAAATAAGTTTTCAAACAAATACTATATTATCCGTTGATATAATATTCCTAAAAATATAAGGTTCGACCAAAAAGCTTAAATAATATTATATATATCATTAATGAACCAATTTATGCTCTCTTAGTTGTTTATAGTATGTTTATTAACCATATAGTGTAAGAATACAAGAAGACACGGTAAAAGTTAAATTATTTAACTTAGAGTTAAATCTAATGGATAAGGTTAAA
Source organism: Viscum album (assembly GCA_963277665.1). Lineage (NCBI taxonomy): Eukaryota > Viridiplantae > Streptophyta > Magnoliopsida > Santalales > Viscaceae > Viscum > Viscum album. The sequence goes on from OY728134.1 coordinate 288,602,003, forward strand.
ATAGTAAACTAAACATGTCTAAAACCGATTGGTTGATATGATTTCGACCCATCCCCATTTATCTTCGAAATAAATAAATTTTTAACAATTATAAACAGAATACGGTTTTATTATAAAATAATATTATAATCATTTCCTAAGGTACCCCTCACCCCACTTATAAAAGGGAACTCCTCCTACTCTCAAATTCACACCTTGAAAACCATTTGGCTCTACCAAACCCAGCCCAAATATCCTCTAAACTATCCTCCCTTCATCCTGGAGGCATTATATTAGTCATAAAGACAACCTAAGGAGCTCTTTTGATCAAATCAAAGGGAAGAACCCGAAGAAGACGTAAATATTTCATTACCTCCTTCATGTTCATTTCTTCTACCACTTCTTCTTTCCTTGTAGTTTCCATTATAAAATAATAAATTCTGTATCTTCTATATACTGTTATGTTATTATAAATATGGTAAAACTATATTCATTATTATATCCATCCTTTGGGTGACATGTCACTATACGTGTGTACGTACGGCTTACTGTCTCCACATCGTGGTGTAGTTCTCATTTAATACATTATTTTTTGGATGGGTATAATAATGATGTATAATTGATGTAAATAATAAATATAACATGATAATGATTATGTATATATGATGAAAAATCTAATTATATACTATTTTAAAATGAAAAGAATGATATTTTCACTCGTGCGTACCTACGGATTACCGTCTCCATGAACGCGATGAGATTTATTCCCCATCATAACCATTCAATACTAATTTTCATTTTATGATTAAAAAAATGTTTAAATATTTGATATAATTCTGTATACGAATAAGAAACATCCCATCCATAACAAACATGACTCACTTATCAAAGAATATAATGGAAAACAAATATGTTAACAACCGAAATGATGATAATACAAACATATCATTAACAAAGAATTATTAGAAGATCATATATGATATCATAATTATGTATATGGTTCTTGTATAATTTAATAAAAATTATTTAACTATTATAAATGAGGTTAACATACCCTCGAAGATGGAAAATTAAAAGGTAAGGGTTAATTCAATAATCTATTCATTATCTGAGGTTGTTTATACGTAATTATCTATTGGGAACCCTTTATCATCCACATCCATGTTTCTCATAAATGTATTTCAAAACATTTTTACTATGGTTTAATGTCATTTATACCCTTGTTTAACTTTTTATTAAATGTATTGAAAATAATCTTTCCATCATTTTCCAAACACGGTACTTTACGGCCTTTTGGACAAAGTTAAAGAATGAATTTTTTTATATGGCAGGTGGACCTATTTTCCTCAGTTATAACATGTAAAAGATTCCCTTACAAGATTATACGAATATTTTCAATATAAATGTTTTCATTATAATTATGTGACTCTTAAATGATTTCAAAATATAAAGGGATATTTCTCTCAAATATTTTTGATTTAATCTATGTCAACATCCTTTAATAAATTTTACACTTGTTTGAAGTTGATTTATTATGATAAAAATATTCCATATTGTATTTAAGGTTTTGTGATATTTTTGAATCTAGATGAGTTATTTTTATTCCATTAATGGTTTATGGTTAAGTTATTGACATTTCGTTTTCAAGTTTTAATACAAATGTTTATGTTATATTTAAACCTTTTATTAAGATGAATGTATTGGACTAGTATGTTCTAGGTTGGGGACCAGTAAAAGAAAGCCCTCCGGGTTGGGGTATGGTTACAGCAGACCCTCTGGGTTGGAGTCCGGTTACAGAGGCTCTCTGGGTTGGAGTCCAGTTACAGAGGATCTCTGGGATGGGGTCTGGTTACAGTTAGCCCCTAGGTACTGGCACAAGGCCTTGTCACAAAAATAAAAGTCTGGTACAATACTTTCTCTCATTACGAAATTTGTTATTACATGTGATTATTCGACTAGTAGAATATCCATGTGCATGTTTATATGGTAATGTTTGATTTATTTTTGCCATATTTTTTTTTTAAATTTTAGGTTTTAAAGGATATTTTTTTATTACACGTCTTTACTTAAATGTTTATAGCTTCTGCTAAATTATTTACCCTTACAGACCATCTGAGAACACCCCTTTCTTATTATTATTTTCCCAAGACCCCAAGAAGTGTTTTATTTTGGAGATGCATGGTTAAGATAAAGGAACAATGGCATTCTCAAAGGATTATTTTTTTGTTGTATGTTAGAAAGTGTAATGTATCGCTCTTGTATGTAATCTATTTTACAATACTGCAAAACTGATTGGTCTCTCGGGACATGATTCCAAGTAATCATGCCAATGAATTAACATAATTCACTGACTCTGGGAATCTAGGTTCAGGGTATTACAATTTTCATTCTTTATCAATGATTATTTACGTCTATTAGTTTCTATTGAAACTTTTTGTTGAATCAGTTCTCAAACTCCTCATATTAATCTATTTATTGTTAAAGTATGAACTTATCATAATCAGTTGTGGTGGAGTGTTATATTTTCAAACCAAACTGTGGATATTTTGGCTTCTTTTCAAATAACCTGAAGACCCTTTAAAAAATTATAATTGGTTCCACTGAATATACTCAAATGTAATGGTCTCTATATAAGTGTACCATCATTTGAAAACCAAAAATCCCTTTCGCTAGCACATTACAGGATCGGACTATGGGATTCATGTTCCCCTAACAACTATACATAACAACTTTATTTTATTTATTTATTTTCCATTGATTACTCACCTTCAAGATAGATGGAAATAATGTCTCTAATATCAATAGGTAATTATTGTTTCTATTTTTTTTAATGGAAAACATTTACTCCCAATTTTGTATTAATATTTTGTTTTCCAACTCTACAATACCATCATAACAGTGTAATAATTGTTTTTAATTTTCTTCAATTATGACTTTTTTATGGAATTGATTTCTATTATTTTTATTTAATCATCTCCTATCATAATTTGATTCCTTTTTAAAATAGGCTATTATTAAAATTGTGTCAGTTCATTCATTGTAAACAACTTTATCCATTGATGTATTTAAAGTAGTCATACCCTCTACATAATTACTAAAAATACATAAGGAAGTGTCTTAACTTGTATCTATCTCATAAGAAATCGTTATCAGCTACATTCCCATTTAGGGTAATACTTCTTAATGTTTTTCTATATGACACTTTTTATCATCATTTACATCAAAATATTCTAATTTTAGCACATAAATATTAATTTTCAATTAGTCCTACCTCCAAAAAACTATATTATTTAGGTATTTCTATAAAACTAAGAAGATAAAAAATAAAAAACATTTCAAAAAAGAACCGAGCTGACTCAAATTTTTAACAAAAACATTAAAAAATAATTAAATGCTTCATATGATATGAAAAATTCATCATCGTAACAAATCATTCCAATCAAATAAGTCAATAAATTTTAATTTCAACAAATTAAATCATATAACAAGCCTCATTTATATTATATTAATTTTTTAAACAATAATATAACTTGGGTGTTTATATTGTAGCAACATGGACCATTACTTCATGGTATGTGTAACGATTATGAGGAATACATCCTACATTAAAAATTCGGACATTAATTATCCATATTGATTTCTTTTTCAATACCTTATCGAATTTCATGGATAAATATACAAATCATTACTTTCAATGAACATAATCCTTCTTATTTTTATTAAAAAATTCAGTTAATTAACTTATGTGAGTACGCAATGTTAAATAATTTTTCATATATCAGTGTGTCCATTAATCTTAGAACATAAATACTTTATCTATGAATAGGAACATTCCATTCACCAAATTTTTTTCTGAGGGAATCCCACTTTATATTATATAAACAGGCATCATGGTACTAGGACATAATCATCATAAATATAGGTAGAAAATTATATTGATCGTTCATCTAATTACCTATATGGTTACTTCCAATATGAAACAATTATCATTTGAAAAGGAATTGTCATTTTACTCCAAATTATTCATAAATTGATTTTTTAATTTATACATCCCGATCCATCAATATAGTTTGGAAACACCTCATGTGATGTTGCTTAAATTTTTTTGAAACAACCATTAAAACTAAAACGTAGATTCATCATATAACAAATCCTCCCAAAAAACAACAACTTTTCGGTGAGGATTGAACCCCCAAAAAGAACATAAGGGATTATACACATTATTAGTTCTTGATTTGGTGTAAAAAACTTCTCTAAATAACTTTTTTTCTTTCATCATTTTCTATTTATCCTAGTAAATATTTCTATTTCTCTCGTATTAGTGGAACTGCATAGTATAGATAAAAGATGAACTTCTCTGACTCTATTTTTCAAGGTACTCTAATTAGAAAAATGAATCACTATGAACTAATTCACATTTCCTTTTAATCCATAAAATTTTTTAGCTGATTCGCAGATATGTACCCCGTAAAATCTACCCCCTACAATAGTTGTTTCCATGGAGAATGATTCATTTTATTAATAGATACTAAAGTATTTAAATCTTACTTAGATACTTATGATACTTTTTTTCATTGGGACCTCATTAAATAAATTGATTCATGATAGTTCAAGGGAGGATTATTCCCTTCAAAAAATTCATTACATGCATGTTGTCTAAAAAATAACAATCAAACCCCCATTCAAGAACGAAAATTTTAATGTATCTTAACACGGGGAATTTCACCCTCCTATATCATTTTTTAACCTTTCTATGAACATTGTCACTAAAAACATTAAGACATGATGTGATGATTAATGTATCATTTATTCTATTGTTAGAGTATTGTTGGTAAACAATGAATATATTTAATCCCCCATATGTAACATAGAGACATTTTTCATCGTCATGTGATTTGAGCATCATCCCAATAACTTGTTTAATAGATGTTATGATAAATCAATATCGTCATCATATAAAAAATAGGAAACATTGAAACATTAGATCAAGGATTGTACAATAGATGTAGATATAAAATATATTTTTTATAAAAACAATAACAATAACATAGATTTTCCATTATATAGGTGTTTCAATTGATGTTCTAGTTCAACTTCTATTAAAATGTACACTAGACCATTCACTAGAAATTTCACTATGATTTTCACTAAAAACTACTTCATTGGAAGTTACATGGGGAGTTGTAGTGGAAGTACTAGTGTATTGTTTATTTTAAATCACAAATTTTGTTCAAAAGAAACAACCAATGAAATTATTACTAAATGAATTATTATACAATATAAAGTTAATATTTATAAAAATAAAAAATATATTAATAAAAATTATAGTGTCATAACTACATAGGAAATAAAATCAGTTACATAATATATATATATATATATATTATAATTTATATATTTATTTATTAGATTAATATAATATACCATGTGAATCGATAAAAACTATATAAAAAGAAATGTAAATAAAATTTTCATATCAACGAAAATAATTATTTATAAATAAAAACTATATATATTTTTATTAAATTATAAAATAATTATAATTATATAATAAATTAAATTATAAATAATATTTACAACATTTTTTACAAAATATTCCTAAATATGAACTAAAAATCTATTAGTTGAAATATTCATTGGTAGGACTGGGGGATGTTCTAATAAATTTTATGATGAAAGTTTCTCTGAAAGTTTTAATGGATTCTCCAGAGAAACATATACAAAAACATTCATGAGAAAATTCCCTAGAATTTTAACTGACTTCCATAGAATCTTTTTTATGGATGTTACACTAGATATAACTATGCAATTTGAATTACAACTTCCAATTCATCTTTTAATGGCTGATCAACTAATAATTCCAAGAAAACTTATATTACAACATTCATTAGATCATACACAAAAAAATCAATTAAATGTTTTAGAATAAAACTATATATTTATAAATCAAAAAAAGCATGTCAATGAAAATAAATGTTAATAAATATATTTATAAAAAAATCCATTCTATTAAAAACATATTATATTTTTTGAGAAATATTTATATATATAATATAATTTTCTGTATAATAATGTGTATGTTCTATGAATTAAAAAAATATATTTTATTGGGAAAATAAATAATTTAAAATATTTTTAAAATATATTTTTACAATTTAATTATTTATATAATTTTATTTTCAATCAATATATTAGTGGTTGGTTTAGATTCAATGAATGTGTGAGTGTAAGATTCACTGAATGTTTCATATTAACCTTCAAAATTTATTTAATTTATTTATTTCTGTTTGTGATTCAGTGTTAGTCATAGTGCAAGATTTAGTTAATTTTTAGTGTTTTTTACTAAATGTTTTAGCACAAGATTTTGGTTTATTTTCATTTATGTATTTCTGTATATATAATTGTGAATTTTTTATTGTATAATTCAGTAAAGGATTCAGTGTTACTTTCACTAATGTTTTTTTATTACTCCTCATCACGTATTTCTTTTAGTTATTTTAGTATGAGTATCAGAGAGTGTTTTTTAAATATTCCATAAAATTTTCTATACAACATTCACTGAAATTCATCACATTACTAAAATTTAGTATTTGGTATTAATTAGAAAATTGTTTAGGTTAAACCAAAAATATGACATTAACAAACCTCATATATATATATATATCTGAATTACATTCATATTATGAAATTAACAAATGAATCGAAAAAGATAACTTCACAATTTATCACACCAATGATGACAAATATCTCATAATTGATTATCGTCACACAATAGACAGTACGAAATGTAACAGAATTCATGATACTTTCCAAATAATTAGCAATCTCTAGTGGATTTAATAGAAAATTCCCCTAAAAACATAGTGAAAACCAAGGATACAATCTATAGTGTCCTCTATAAAAAATGCCTTGGACTATAGAAAAACTCAATGTCTACAAATTCAAAACAAAACTATGTAAGAAGGGTAAAATATTCTTGAATTTCGTTTCATGTGCAACAAAAATTTGATTAAATAACTAGATAATACCACCATTAAAAAAATTTCCTTTAAAAATACCATGAAATCGTTGGAACAACCTTTTAAATGTAGAAATGAAGATGATAAAAAGTTGTATATTGGTGGAGATCTTGTTTCATTGTTGAAAGAGTTAGTGTGGAATTATTAGAGCCCAGTTTTTCTAGGATTTATAATATGATTATATATATTCTATTTATTATTTACATTCACTTATAAATAATTATTTTTCTTTAAATCATATATAAAAATGTAAAAAAAATTATAAATATTAAATTAAACACAGTTTTATTTTTAATGATGTTAAATGGGACATTTTATCATATCTCAGTAAAGCATTGATATAAGAGTTTCTTAATTAATATAAGAAAATAAGTGAAGAAAAGACTATCTTTTTTCACAATTTCTTAAACACTATTAAAGGCCATGTTTATTAGTGCTTTTATCAAGAATTGATAGAAGTCCCCATGTAGCAGTGTTTATTGTTTAGTGCTAATAACTTTTAGCACATAATAAAATTTTTAGAATATTTTAATAACACTAGGACTTGATCTAAGAGAGCTTGTGGATAAAAAACTTTTCTCAAGATGTAGCATAATAATTTCAAGAGCCACTATTGTTTGACATTTTTTTGGCAATACAACTATTATTACCTATCAAAATGAATGTGAGTCCATGCTATGTCTTATTATCCAATCATTTTGAGGTACATATACCTATAAAAAATATGCCTATGTGAACTTGAGTAGCATTTGGTCTAATATAAAAAATCCACAATCCATGTGGTCTAGTATACAGGCCTTGTGTCTATCATGTGACCTCCCTATATGAATTATTATTAAAAAATATTATTTATAATAAGACAATGATTTTTATTCTATTTTTAAAAACCAAGATTTAATTTATAACTAAGTATATATAACAAGAAATAATATTTTCCAACATTACACCAATTTAATATATATTTATGAATTTATTTATATTTAAATTATTTATTTTAAATTATATTACAAATTCAACATTGTATAGATTTTTTAATAATCATAATTATTTTTATAACATGTTTTTTAAAAGTTTATTTTTTTTATAAAAAAATAAAATTATAAAATAAAATAATTATTATTATTGTAGAATAAAAAAATAATAATAATGATTCTCATTAGACCGCCTAAATGCATACATTGTAAGAGTTGGACTATGTACTGTGAATTATAAATTTATACATTTATTTCAATAACATTTTAGAAAAAATTATTTTTTTTATTTAATTTAGTTTTTATTTTAATATTGAACGATTAAATTCCATTTCGATTAATTATTATTATTTTATATACCAAAATATATTTTCTTTCATGAATTAAAATAAAATCTATTTAGACATACATGAAAAATAAATGTAGCAATAAAATGGAAATATATGTTGTAATACATTATTTTCATGATGTTATATTGAAATTAGTTCTAGTATTTTTATTTACACCATACTAAAGATTTCTATTTTTGATCAAATAAGACTTATATCATAAAATTAATCGTGGGATAAATTCATAATAATGAATAAGTAATGAAAATTATGGACCATGCATTGTTATTTATATTATTCATAAAATCGACTTAATATCACATATTCTTGATGATCTCTAATTCATTAGAATAAAATAAAATAATGGATGTTTGAAATAAGATAATCCTTTATATTGTGAAATAAATAAGAATATTAATCATTAAGAAATAAAATCCTTTCATTAAAAATATACACCATTTGAATACCAAATACTTTATTCAATACATTAATTTTAATATAAAATTATTTCTAAGAATTATTAAATAAAATATAAAATAACATTCCAAATCATAGAATCCATGTCTGGTCATATATTTACAATCCAACAAAGGTATGATGGGGATAGAGAATTTTGAGTGGGATTAAATGAAATCAAATTGAAATTATTATATTCATATTCTATTTTTAGTTGATCTTCATATATTTCTACATTATCAAATATTTCTATCTATCTATGATTTTATTTAGGAATCAAAATAATATTTTACTCATTTTAATCCATTTTTACTTCATTTATTTTAATTACATAATATTATAATGAAGTTAGCAAATGGTGATGGGTAGTAAGAATTGTTATATAAATTAATGGCCAAGGATTCCCATTATTCCATAACTATTTTCCATGTGTAATGGGTTGATGGACTGCCTTTACTTTGAATATTAATATTTCTTTCATTACATCCTTGTACATATAAAAAATTAGGTAATTCATCCTCCATCCTTAATGCTTTAACATTAATCTTGGTCTATAAATAGGGGTTTGAAATTGGATTATAGAGTTATTCAAATTCATTCACATTGGTATATTTAGGTTACACGGAGAAATAATGAGAAAAGGATTAATCATTTATATAAATATATTCAAATATACTTCTTCATATTTTCATTCTATTCATTGGTGTAGGACAACCACCACTAATATTTTTTGCGATGATCATTTTGTCAGGTGAAATTTTCATTTGGTTTTTGGGGGTAGGAATTCCATATCTGGTGAGGTAGGAATTCTGTAAATTTTGAAAACAAATTTGAGGGAACCACCCAGGCCTTGATAGTATATTTCGGGTTATTAATGCAAGTATTTGTGTCCATCTTGATTCTTCATTGTGTGGACATCAAGGTAAAAAGGATGGCATCCCATGATAACTTGTAGAGAAGTTATTTTTCATAAGATATAGTGACCGGAGACAATAAAGTCCAGATACATCATTAGAAGAGTTGGACTCAAAAGAACATTATGGGGTTGGATTCATTATTTTTATGATTTGGGGTTAATGTACTAAAACCATGAAGTTGTATCCATATAAGTGTGAGGGAATGATTTAAAACATTAATCGGTAATAAAGGGGTAAAGATATTGGGTTGGGGTTCAAAAACAACAACCCTATGCTCTAATGACTCATTCAGTTCCTTGAATATTGAAATAACATATAATTTTTAAAGGACTTATTGTGTCACTCTAATTTACAGTTAAATTATTTTTAATTATTTTTTAATTTTATCTAAATAGTGAAATATTATTCTTCACAATGTGTGTGAAGAGTAAAATTAATATTCTATGTATTATGATATATTTTATTTAGGGGTATTCTTATTTCATGTGTGGATTAAGAAAGACCTTATTTATCACTTTAAATGAAATATTTTATTTTTTAAATTAGATAATATTTTTATTAAAATTATTTACATTAAATTATAATTTTTAGAAATTATTTAATTTCATTCAATATTTAAAATCTAGATAGGAAATGAAAACTTAAACTATTTTATAACATAATTATTCCCTCAAAGCATTATAAATATTTAGAAAATATTATTAATTAATTTTAATTAATGTGTATAGTGGTTTTGGTGGTGGAAATTTAAATTACATAAAATATAAAATTAGTTTTTCTTCAATATATAGTAATTTCAATTTTATTTACACTTTTTTAATGTTCTTACAGTGTCAATAGTTTATGTTTTTTATTTTAATTTTTTGTCATTTCCCCCAGAAGAAATAGTGGGACATGAATTCATTAATTACATTATTAGGATTTCAAAATATTACTTTGAAAGGTGTGTGACAGTATTTTACTTTTAAGGGTAGTTCTGGAAGACTTTTCATTTGAGTAAAAGTATGATTGGGTTTTCTAAGTTGTCTAAATATTGTGATCTAATTCATGAAAATTACATGATTTTAAATTAATATTTTTAACTAGTTATTTCCGTAATTTTGATATATATTAGTCGTATTTTTATATATATTTATAAATATAAATACAATTACTGTGTATATATATATAATCAATACTGCAATTTTAACACACAGACACACATATATATTATCACCATAAAAACAATTATTATAATTAAATTGAATGTAACAAATCATTTTTTATCATAGGATTTGTTCCTTCATGTACATGTTTCATTATATCCTACCTCTATTAACACATGTATCCATTTTTTATTCCTGATTTTTCCATTCTCTAACCTCTTCAATTCTGTGATTCCATGATACCCAATGAATCATCCCTTCTATCATGATTTTGATTCCCTCAACCTCTCCCCTCTCTTCATCTTATACACCCTCACAGACATAACCCTCTAATTCTCCCTCATCCTCATGGATTCATCATCAACCCATCTCTCATACTCCCAATCCTCCTCGTGCCTCCAACCTCCTTCTCAATTCTTCCTCAATTTTACATTTCTATCACATGACTCCTCCATTCAGAATAACTCTAAAAGAATCCACTTGGCATTACTATTTACCCTATAATGGATGAATCTCTCAAATTGCTCATTAATAAATAGTAGTGTATATATCTCTAAACTTAAAAAATGAATCATTATTCATTAATAAATGCTAAAATATATATTTCAATATATACATAATTATATATAAATATTTACCTTCCATTCTATAATAATTTTTAATGAATTTTTTATTTTCATTCGTATTCTAATTTTTTTAATGACTCATAAAATCTTATTATTATTTTTATGGTTGTCTTGTATCATATTTTAACATCCCAAGTAAATAAAGAATATAAAATTTCATTTTTATTAATAATTGTGAATTAAATCTTAATTTTTCTTTAATGGAGATTCGATGTAGGATAGAGTACTCAACACGCAAGAATGGGTTTCTCTGAAAACTTTTGTCGCAAAAAATGTTGAATTATACCAAAAAATATTATAACAACAATATTATTTTAAATTATAGCTAACTCATAGTCATTGTATTGGTGATAATGAACAGAACTAACTAAAATATGATTATACATATTTTTTCAAATTTTATATATTTTTCTAATAAATTTTAGAGCCTTAAAATAAGAATGAATCATATTTGAAGCATGAAATACTCTATATAGTCATTTTACTGCCTTTTGATAGTGAACCCTTTTTAAATATATTTTTTATTTTTTATATGTTTTCATTGTAAAATTAAAATTCTTATTTACAATTCCGACATCAAAATTTACATTGGAAGAAATTTTCATATTTTTCTAATAAAGTTCATTTTTAACGAATATTAAAAAATGCTGCATTTTAATTCAAAACTACCATTTATCACAATTTATTTATATAGATGGATTTTAATTTTAATTGGTTTTAAAGTTTAATTATAAAATATTTTTCCATTTAATCCAATGTTTTTCATTGGGTGTAATTACCATTTTAAATTGGACATAAACAATGTCATTCTTTTGTTAGTTTTTACTTCATAAAAACATGGCTTTTGGTTTTGACCACGATAATTAATTTTAAATTAATTTATTCCAATTTTTTGTTTTGAACATTGAAAATTAGATTCAATATTTGGAATGAGGAGGTAAATTTTTTTTAAATATGTATCTTTTATTTTTTTAACATTATAAATTGTAACATGAGTAAATATTTTATTTACCATGGTTAAAGAGAAAATAGGGTAAATAAGGGTACACAATTATATTATAATAATAGTAAACTACCCTAACACATGTCCTAACCCTATTTTATAAGATATTTTGGACCATTTTCGTCCTTGGGTTGATTTTAGGACCCCATGGATCCACTTGTGTGTGAAATTGACATTTAATTACATTTAATTTAATGTTAAGGAAAAAATAACATAAACATTTATCTTTTACTAAAACAATTTTTATATATAGTTATATAAGTGTTATATTAGACTATAAATACTAATTATAAATCTAAAAATATTTCTTATATCATGTTATTTTATTTATAATTCTAAGAAACCACAAAAACAAATATATTTATGGCACAATGATGTTATCGTTACCTTATTAATGAATGATTTAAATAAATGAGATTATAAATATTAAAAAAATGCTTTTCAAACTTTTTACGCCAAATAAGAATTTTATAGATGATTATGACTCGTTATATGTGAATTATTGAAGGTTTTTATAATTAATCATGTTGTTTTGGATTTTTAACAAAGTTATGATATGAATAGTGTAAAAATTGACATAATTCATATTTTAAAATTTAAAATAATTTATTAAATATTATAAAATTCAAAAAAAAATCATCCAAATGATTATAATAAGTATAAAATTTTATTTATAACTCTTTAATTGGATATTTTTAGTGTTTGGGTAATGATTTTGAATCTCAAAGTGTTAAATGCTTGAAAAACAGTAAGAGTAAAAAAGGTATAAATTAAAATGATAAGGATTAAAAAATATAAAAAACCAATATAATTATTTGTGGATGATTAATTTAGACTTATATTGAACTTATATAATAACTAACATAATTTCTACTCATTTATAATATAAATGGAATTTATAATAAAATAATAATTCAAGATACTCCTAAAGTGCCCCTCCTCCCTCTTATAAAACGACACCACCTCTAACCCTTAATCACACCTCTCAAGACCCTTGGATCTTCCATAATCTACCCAAATATGCTCCCACAATACCTATATTAGCCCTATAATGTTTACCCTATCCATAATTAAATTCAATAAATCCCTATAGCTCAAATCAAAAGATGTTACCTGATTTAGAGGTAACATCTTCTCTCAAGTTATATTCTTTAATTTTTCCTTATCAACTCTCTATACTCTTCTTATTCTTTTTTATATAACAACGCCAGTATATGAAATATACTCTGTTTTTTTAATTTAATTATTTTACCTAAACTCACACACACCTCCATCTAATAGATACGACCATATTTTTTCTATTGAAGGTGAACTACTACCTCACAAAAAAATGATTGTTCAATTATCTCTTCTCACCTATCATGGTTTTCATTATGATGGAACTGTAATTATGTATTATATTTATGATATTTATTTTATCTATATTATTATTTAATTCTCATTTAGAGTATACCTTTGTTATTTTCATGTTTTATAAATATGATAATTTTAATTAAGGATGTGCGGACTACCGTCCCCTCAAAGTGATATGAATCATTCATTATATACATGGAACATATAAAAGTTTAAATTAATAAAATTATGGAACATATATAACAGAGATACTATACTGTAATTATAATATACCTATGTGTCATTATGTTTTCATTCCGTTAAATATGAAATAGAAATAAAAGCAGTGTTCATGCGTACGTATGGCTTACCGTCTCCATGAATCGTGCATTTCATTTATTATCTCCAAATGATATGGACTACTAGAAATACATATATACTGGATATATATGATATATATGATATTTAGATAATTAATAAAATTCTTAATATAATGAAATTTTCACCACATGAATAAATGTTAATTATAACAAGTTCATTTTCTACTCAAGTATAGGACATCGACAAAACGAGCGATATAAACTTAAATAATTATTTGATTGTTATAGCAAAGTAGTAATTGATATAAAAGGAGTAATAAATTTGAAAAGGTTATAAATAAATTATAATTAACATATGTTTATTATTTAAGGGGATCAAGAATAAACATGACAAGTCAGACAGTAGGTAAGGGACTTCGTCTCAATCTCCTTTCATTGAGAAATACATTGATTTATAGACGACATTATTTTATACTGTGTATAAACCAATTTTACTTTTAATTTCATTCAGAAAGAATTTTTTCTCTATGAATCATTTTAATAAATGATAAAAAGAATTTTTATTTTTAACGTACGCGGTGACAACGACCTTTCCTCCACTGCAAGAATTATTTTGTTGTTGGAATCCATAACAAGTTGTAATGTTTTTAAAAGGAAAATAAATACCATATATTATTTTTACATATTTTGGTATTGAAAATTCTTTTTAGAAATGATTTATTATGTCAATATATTGAAATTATATATTGTGATTGGAATGTGGAAATTTTATCATTTCTTTTTTCTTGTCTTATGTGTTATGGATATTTCATTGTTCTTAGTCATTGTTTACGTATAGAGGTGGTTCCATGGTAAACCTAGGGCGGGTGAGCCTAAGATAGCTCCCCATTTGAATGGATAATGTGATGGAGGTAAAGGTTAATGTATATACAAAATGATATAGGTAATATATTGTGATGGGTATTCCAAATATAATTCCCTATGTAGGTATGAAATCTACAATGTAATTATGTTATTGATTCGACACGTTACCTTTATGATTTATGATTTCTATGTATTATTCATAAATCATATGATTTCACAATGTACGTTAAAGAGATTATGTTATATGAGTGAAAATTATGATTTCATTGGTCTTATTGAATTTATTGACAAATGTTTTCTTTCCTTAATTTATAACCCTTACTGAGATTTTTATGCTCAACCCATATTTTTGAAATGTTTTTTCATAGTGTATAAGGAAAGGTTAGAGAAACGAAGAATTCAAGAAGATTTATATCATGAAAATAATTCTTGTTTTATATAAGTATTTTTATTATTATGGAAAAATTGTTAAGAGTAAATGTGTCTACTTTGTAAAATTTGATATGTATATAATAGTTATGGCATAATTCTATAAAAATATAAACCTGAAAAATCCTAAATGTATAATTCTTGACTTAACTCATGATTATGTAATGTTTAAGGTTGGGGACTTATACATATTTTTCTAATATATCTGATTGTTATAGTTCCTTGTTCTATGGTCTCTCCTTGATATTTTAATATTATTGGTTTAAATGTTAAATTTACTAATATATATATATATATATATTCTCATAGAAAAATGACATGATTTCACATTTTACGGTGTTGTACATTACAACTTTTAAAATAATTATTTATTTATGTATAAGTTTTTCAAACCTTCTTCACTATCCTAAAATTATTTATCATGACCAATACACTTAGATTCATTCATGGGTCTTTGGATGGGCTAAATCAAAATTTTAAATATATTTTTTCTAATTTTGTATATTCATATTTTTTTAGATTGGTAACTGTTTCATTTTCATTTAGATTTTAACTAAATCAGTAGAATGGATATATTCTAATTCATTTTATGAGAACATGTATGAATAATTTTCTTTTGATTTAATGAATAACTCCAACCATTACATATATAGAGTGCATACAATTGTTTTTATACCCATAATTTCATGTTGCAAATTTTTCATGGATACCTTCTTTGATGATCCACATTTTCATTTCATTCTGCCAGATCAAACTTGACCATGCCTCTAAACTACACTACTACTAAAAGTCACGGTCTTCTCTATGAATAGTTTTTTATTTCCTTACATATAAATATTTCATATAATTTCATCCACCAATCTCATTTATAAGATTTGATATTAATTGGTTCCCAATTTGAATTTTGAAACATTATCACTCATTGAATTCCACTATCTTCATAGAGTGATATATCCTTGGGGTTAAATTTAATTTAAATTTCACTTCATGTCGATCAAGATAGGTTATTATCTATCATATATAAAATATATCATAAGATCATTCATTTTAAATTATCTTTTCATGTTTCTATGTTAGATTCAAAATTTAGTAGAAAAAAAACAATGTGAAATTCAACATGGATCCCATACATTAGGTAATACCTTTGTTTCAAGAACACAATAAAATTTCTTATTTCTCATACTTTTCCATTAATTTATTATGGTTAATTATTTATGTTATTAATTTACATTGAATCTTAATATGACCACATATATATATGTGTGTGTTTTTCGTATTTTTTTGGGATCTTATTAGGAATAATTACTTTCATGGTGTCTTAACATTATTTATTATAATGTTAATAGTATTTTATATAATTTATATTTCTATATTTCAAATTAATGTTTTGTACTGAGAAAAATTACACAGTAGACTTCCTTTTTCTTTGAAATATTTAGATTATTTTATAAATAACCATAACTGAAAACATTGCTTCCCTTTTATTTTTTTACTCATGAACGTCAAAGTGTTTATTTTATAGGAAATTAAATTCATGAAAGTGTTGTTATGAAATGCCCATGGATCAGAGTAACATTTTGAAAAAATGAGGGTTTTAATTGTATATAACCTCCTTGAATAGAAGGATTTTTCAATGTGTCATTGATTTGGGGAAAAAATATACACATCATTAAACATTAGATGAAATTATAGTGATATGTTTTAATTTCAGAAATAAATTTTCTCATTTTATAATTTTAATTAAAATTATTTCATTAGTAGTTCAGTTTAGTTTAATTTAATATTTATATTATGACATTATATTTCATGAAATTTTATTATCTTGTTTTATTATTTAGTATTTAATAATATTATTTCACAACATGTTGTGAATTATATAATATTTGTTTCCACAGTTTTCATATTTCACAATTTTTTCCAAAATTTATAATAAAATATATATGTGTCCTTCTATTTACTTAATTATAGTGTAAACCAAAAAATTAACTTTGGATAGACCATAATATTTCATAATTCAAATCATTTCGAATGATTAAATTGAAATATCATTATTCTATTACAATTAATTTCAAATAATTATATGCACAATCTATTTATTATTTCAAAATATCTTATTGTAATATAAATATCAATATTATAATATAATCATCATATTCACTGTTGAAATATAATTATAATAGAAATTTTAAAAAATAAATAAAATCTAGGTTTATGTTTCACACTTTTTTAACATATATAACCATTTTATTAGTACAATCTGTTATTTTGTTCCCATTAATGTGACATAATACATTTCTTATTATGAATAAAATGTACGAAGAATCTCTGAATTTCATGAAATTTCCATTTTGGGGTCTATTTTCACGATTTGTTTTTCATTATTATATATATTCATCCTAGGAAATAATATTTTCTATGTTTCATCATAATAATACAAAATCATTAAATTTTGATCTCTTAAACATTAAAAAACCATATTGACATCACAATCCATAGTCATGTCATATTTTTTTCTAGTATTCATTTAAAATTAAATAGTCATGATCCTTTTTTTGTTTTTTTACATTAATTTTCAAAAAAAAATCGTTTTTCCACCTGGAATATACTTAAGAAACTCATAAACCAAAATATAATTAATAAGGCCTCCTATTTTTTACATTGTATAACTAATATATTGAGTTTCTTTTGAATCCTACATTTGCATTCTAACCAACACTTATGTTCTGTCATATTTTTTCATCCAATATACCTCTTCATTATTTACTAAATTAGAAATTAGAGAAAGTAAAATTACTCATATACTATTATTTATGATTTAATTTCTATATTTTTCAATAATACCATTCATGGATTAATCATTTTCTCTCTTTAAGTGACTCTTCATGATTTTCACTATATGACATTGAATATTTTTCCTAGAAATATAGAATGGGTTTGTTTAATAAATATTTTAAGGTAGAATGTGGATATATTTCGACATTATAAATTTCATAAGGCATTTTCAACATGTGGTTATATAGAGTATAAAATAAAAATATCCCTGATGGAATTTGGGGAATTAATTTGTTCGTACAATTCACATATGATTATGCAATCAATATCTTATCATCAAAATGGGCAACACATGACATAATTATGAATTATTTATATATTATTGTTCTTCAAACCAAATATTCTAAATCATTAATATTATTTTCCTTCATATCTCCTTAACATTTTCTCACTATACATTTTCTCAATTTGTAGAAACAAATTATATATACTTTATACACTCATAGAAACATCTAAATAAATATTTAAATTATAGGATATGTAAAGTTACTTTTTATATTGATAGATTATTATATTAAACATTACTAATGACTATAGTGGAATGTGGTGTACATATTCAAATTCATTAATAAAATTAAATATTTAATTTATTGGTAAAAATTATATTTAAAAATAAAATTTTCTTATATTAACATTACAAAAGGGTATAATAAAATATTTACATTTATTCAAATAAAAATAAATCAGTAGTTACATCAGCAGTTACGCATTTCTTAGCAATTTTGTCTTAACAAAAAAAATCATTCTTATTATTGTTTATTATAAATATATTGTTTAAATACTCAATTATGATAAATTTCTATTGAAGAAAATGAATCATTGAAAATTAAGTTGTGCATTATTTAGGTGTGGTTCACAATGTCATAAAAATTCACAAATTAAATGACAGGCAACATATCTCTTTACAGATGAAAATGTGAGTTAGATATTATATGTTTACAATAATTAAATATATTCTATAAGATACATACTGCTAATATTGATTTATCTATATGTTTTCTACATATTTATTAATTGTACTCTACCTCTTTATATACATTATTTTTACTAATATATACATGTCTATAAATTTTTCACTTTATGAAATTTAAGAAAACAATTTGAAATAGTAATAAATATATTAACATATTAGAAAAATGTTTTATAAATGTTTTTTTCAACATTAACTGAATAATTAATGAAAGGTAATATAACATATCTTTATACATGGTCCATGATTCCACTATTTATTCACTGATGTTATGTAAAAATTTATAAAAAAATATATACAATATACCAAAGTGGACATATATATATATATATTGTTTCAAAAAAATTAATCAATAGATACTTGATTGTATCAGAATATCAAAACATATACATTGAATATTAACCATACCGAAGGTTCCATAAGGGTTATGTGTATTCTTATATATGAATATAATGATTTTGTATACTCTTCCTTGGAGTATATACTTTCCAATTGAATACATGGTCCGTTTGTACACATACTTTATATATGGATGCACTTTATGTTCCTTTGAGTATAATATATATACCATGTATTCGTATAAAGAAACAGATTATTCTATAATGATTATGTGAGGAATGCACTATCAATTCTAGATCACTCCACACAATGTTCTATTTTCTTTTAACCAATAATATGATAACAAATAAATTAAATTTTAATCATCTTTTAATATAGTTGAAAAAATATAAGGATTTAAATGTACAGAACAAGAAACTGTCAGTTAGACCATCAACTGCCTTGATTTTAGGAATTTATAAATTTTAAATATTCTATTAGATAACAATTATTTTATTAGGTTCCACTATGTTATAATTTAATGGTGATATTTATCCACTAAAAACCTTTATTAGGATATGGAAAGCCTTTAAACCATGTATTCCATAGAATTAGTGGTAATTCCAATGTTTTTATACTTTTTTACTCTATTTAATATATTCCTTTATTTGTATAACAACTATATTTTTATGATTAAAATATTTACATAACCTATAAGTATTTACATATATGTATCTAATATGGAAAA
The DNA here is from genome assembly GCA_963277665.1 of Viscum album. Classification (NCBI taxonomy): domain Eukaryota; kingdom Viridiplantae; phylum Streptophyta; class Magnoliopsida; order Santalales; family Viscaceae; genus Viscum; species Viscum album. The sequence continues at coordinate 288,622,261 of OY728134.1, forward strand.
CTCTAACTATTGTTAATTAGAAAATAATAAATAGAGGTATCAGCCATATATGTCTCTAAAAAGTGAAAAGTATTGTAATATACGCTATCAACACTGGAAAAGTTAAAAATATTTTTCTTGGAAGGTAATTAATTACATTCCTTAACAAGAAATTAAAATATTTATATATATGTTCATAAAGAATTAAATATAACAGTTATATTTTTCTCAATTACATAAATTAAATATTTACTCTACAAGTAAAAATTTATATACACATTCCTACATTCTCACTTTTTTAACAATACCTAACTAGTAACTTCCTACATTTTATAACCAGTAAAGTAACAATCTCAATGATGATAGTATACATGATATTAGATTAGGATCATTCCCATAAATATGGGATAATCTATATCTATCCCTAGAGTCTATCAATCATCATGAAAGAGAGGAATTTTCAATCATAGATACATTATAGATATAAACATGTGGTTACTATATTAAAAAATTCTATTATTATATAAATCGTTTCATGTTCATTTTAATTTTAATTTTTTATTCAGTTATGTTTCCATTTTTTTAATAATAGTTAAAATAGTTCAAACCATGATATTTTAACATATAATCATCATATTAGAAATTTTACTATTGAAAAAATTATTGAGGTTTCATCTATTTGAATAGAAAAAATTATAACATTAATTTTTTCTCCTAAATACATTCTAAAATATATATGAAATAGAAACAATATCATTAAAATTATATCATATTCTCAATAAATTTTTTCTGATCAAAAGTCTTGGTTGTGAACATATCTCTTCAATAATTTTGAATTGATTCATAATTGGATACCATCCAAACATTCTATGTTATGAATACATAGTAAATATGAGTACTAAGTATTTATCCCAAAAACAAATAAATGACATCTATATTATATTTGAGTACTCAGTTTTGAGATTATATCCTTTTAAAATTAATTTTTTGATGAACATTAAGATTACTGGTTGGAAATCCTTAGTTAATTTTCACTAAAAATGGAGTGTTGATGGTTTCAAGAACATAGGTCAATGTAAAAAAGATAGATATTGGAATGGAATATGGTTGAGTTTAGTATTTTTAGAATGCTAGAAAACAGTTAAACAAATGATATTTTATTGCATTGGTAAATAGATCACTACAGGTGGTCCTATAAAAAATATGGATTCTCTTATAATGGCCTCAAGTGGTTTCTACATGTAATCTGTTTTATCTATAATAATGGGATATCTCTAAAAATATGAAAAAAGTATAAATTTTATACATAAATGATCCATTTTTTTTATTTTTTTATATCTATTTGTACTTTTAAAATTAATATGATTATTCAACAATAAATATACATCTCTATTAAAATCTATACCTTTTCCAGTTTATATACCCCGGTTTTAATATAAACTAATAATTTTATATTATTTCAACCGTATAATTATAACATTTTAAATAAAATTCAAACATTTTATATAGTATGAATCTATAATTTGAATCTATTCTATATGTAATTTAATATTCTTCTAATTCCTCTTTTAGATTATAAAAATTACATATTGTATGTATCAAGTTCATAATATTTGTATATAGTGTGCATACATTATTTTAAATAACATACACATATATGAATAAATTATTCATAAATTTATTTAATTTACCTAAACATGTTAATATAAATGCACATCTATTTTTTTATAATGTGCTATCCACTACACATGTCACCTCTAGCCTACACTGCAACTACAAATGTAACCAGCTTCCATATAACTTCATTTCATCTACCAATTTCTTCTCACTATCCCTATGAGTGACACTAATTCCCGTTATTCCCTATTTTGATAAAAAAAATTACTATACTCAAAATGTTATCAATTTAATGTATATATATGGTATTCATATATTATACCCAACTATTAATTTAATAAACATGTTTTTTTTACACTCATAATACAATATTTTTATGATTATTTATTTCTTTTCTGAATTTTAGTTATTTCAAAAGAAATATTCCATATAAATATAGACATGATATAAAAATATGAATTAAGAATTTAAAATTTTTTAATTAACTTAGTCAATCCTGATTTAATCTAATATATTTTAACATATGAAGATCTTGAAAAGAATCTGAAAATAAAAAATGAATAGAAAAAACTAATATAATTTTATATGTTTAAATGTTTCCTTAAAATTTAATGGATCTCTATTTAATGATTTGATTCTCATTGTTTTATTTAATAAATAATATTTACTCTTCTACATCATTCTCTATAAATATTTCATATCTTGAAATGTATAATTTTTTAAATAGTTGTTTTATTTGATTCTCTTTCTATCATTTATCATGAAATTTCATATGTGTGGTACTAGTTATAAATAAAAGAATAATATAATATGTTAGAAGTTTTTTATTTATTTCTTAATATATTGAAATTCAATGTATTATTATTATCAAATGAAATATATTTAATTTAGATGAATTTTTTTTATGTTATTTGTTATTTAACTCGAATAATATAATTTTTTTGTAGTGTTGGAGAATATATGAGATCCATCTGTAATTATAAAATGGGATTAATCGGGAGATAAAATATGTAACCATATGATATGATTTAGGAACCATGAGTAGTGTTAGGTGAATTAATTGTTGGTCTATAGAATTTTTATAGTGATTATCATAATAATCCCATGATATGTTGACATAAAATTTATATTTTACTTATAAATTAATCTAATAAGGTAAATTTAAGAAGTAATTAGAAGATTACATAAATAGATGGTTTATTAAATTATATTACGCTTCTTTTCTTCTATAATATTTTTGTTCATGATGTGAAAAAAAAATTCAATTTTTTACACATTCAATTAATTTCCTTCAAAAATAGTTTTATTATGAATAATTATATTTTATTTACCAGTATATCAATTTTATATCTCACACATGATATTTTTTTATATATTTTCCCAACATCATATTGTTTATACATTTTTACCATATGGTTTTAATTTATCTATTTTATCATTCCCTATCAAATGGAAATATAAGAATTAATATAATATTTTAGTTAAATATTTTAGGATAAGGGAAAAAATGTGATTTTTTAATAAACGGATAGATAAATAATCATAATATCCTAGAGTATGATTGACCCGATGGTGTTTAATGATGAAAAATAAGTAGTGGTTGTTGAGTTTTTAAGAGATTCAGAGTGTATAATTTATTTTATTTCTACTAAGGAATCCGTATAGAAGTGAAAATTTTCAAATGACCTTGAAGTGGTATCAAACAGAAATGTTCTTGTCAAATTAAACACTAATATTATATTACTGGGGTCTATAACGAAGGATTCAATATTGGAAGAGTGATTCTAGCATGATTGAGACCCAATTTTTCAGGGATTTATAATATAGTCATACAATATATTTTCAGATATTATATTTACATATATATTTATACATATTTTTATATGAATCGTATTTATAAAAATAAAAAATGGATAAATAATTGATGTTATTAATGGTGTCATTATTAGTAATGATAAAGGAGGATATTTTTTTAAGTGCTAGGTATACCGATGGTAAATGTGTAACGTTATCTTACTCAAAACATGAAATGATTGTATAGTATAATCTTCCATCTTTTTTTACCACTGATAAATATCACATTTTTCATCATTATTTATATAGGAAAATGAAATTCTCACTTTATCAAATTATTTAACACTGATACATATGATTTCTTAATAAAAAATATATATATATTAGTTTAATTATCGTCGTAACTTGATAAAGGTTAGCATGATGGAAGAGGTGTCAGATCAGGATGTCATGAAATAATTCCCTAAATCTCCAGTTTCTCACATCCGTATGTGATAAAACTACTTTTACTTATCAAAAGGATCATTAATGTGTGGTATGAACCATTACCCTAGGTTTTTTTAGACTTTAGACTCTAGAAAAGTGGCCTGTATAATTCTAAGTATCATTTGATCTGATCACCAAAATAAAAATTCTTCATATTCTATGAAATGAGGCTTGTGTCTTGCCCATAGCCCGCATATATTTAATTTTTATGAAATAATATTACTTATAAAAAATTATTATTTCTCTTTTTTATTTTATAAAAAAGGTTTTAATTTCATAAAAATAATATATAATATGTAATATCATGGGTTAATAGTACGCTAAATTAATTTAAAATTATTAATTTTTGTATACTAATAATATATACATTAAATTTTTTTTCTAATTTCTACCTTTTATAATATATTTAAAAATTAATTATTATTGAGTTTACATTTTTATTGTATTGTTTTTTTATTACAAAAAATTAAACATATAAAATTAAATAAATATTATATATCTGAAAATAAAAAATAAAAAAAATTGGATAGGTCATCATCCATACCTACAGGTCCCGTAAATATATGGTTAGGTCCCACAAAATAGAAATTTAGAAAGTTTTTATTCAATATCAATTTAGAAAAAATATATATATTTCAATGCAATTTAGTATCATATATGTAAATTTTGTGATCAAATTTCATTTAGTTTATCTTTTTATTCTATAAAATAAAAATATATTATCTTGGCATAATTTTATAAAAAAAAATTATAGTTTTTTTATTACACACTAATTAAGATAAATAATAAAAATTAAATGAATAAAAATATATTATTTTCATTGAGTTCATTTCGAATTATATTATGTATTTTGATGAATAAGGTATAAAATTTTACTGTTTTGGGTCATATACATCCTAAATATAAACATAAATCTCATTATTAATTAATACTAAATCAAAATAATGATTCCTTATTTTATTTTTGAACTATTTATAAAATTAATTAAATACCACAATTTCCTGAATAATTCAAAATCCAGAGCAAAAAAAGTATAACAATAGAAGTTTAAAATAAGGAAATCCACTATTTTTGGAAAAAAAGAACATTAATCGATAAGAATCCAAATCCATTGATAAAAATAAAATTTTCCTAAAAAATACTTTATAAAACGTTCCATATTTAATATAAATAATAGATTTCCAAAATTATTTAAAATATTAAAAAATAATTCCAAATCATGGTAACATTTTTTGGTCATGTGGATTTAATCGAAAAAGTCCATAATGGTGGTGGAGAATTGGGCAAGGAATGATTAAATAAAACTGAATTTCTATAAATTTTGACATATTTTTAATTTTTTATCTTCTAATCTATATTCGGTCCACTATATTTCATACTCTAAAAGATTCTTTTTATTCATCAAAATAATCAATGACTCTCTGTAATAAAATTTTACATCATTTATTTTAATTACATAATCTTCTTATGGTGTATCCATGATATAGTAAGAGGTTGTTGGGATTAAGAATCATTATGTGAATTGATGTCAATTTATTCCCATTAATTTCTTCCACTAGATTCCATTTGTCACTCCTTGACATAATTTCTTAAAATTCTAGTTGAACTTTTTATCTATTATTTCTCGAGAATTATAAAATAAGGTTTTTTTCCATAATGTCATTAATTTTTGAACAACAATATTAGTCTTTGAGATAGAGTTTGAAATTGTATTATATTTGGGTTCAACATTATTCAAAATGGTAATTTTAGCTAATGGGTAGGAGTAAAGTGAAAAGTTATAGTCCACCATGTCCAACAATATTCTTTATGTCGTTCCATTCATGGGTATTGAACCAATTCCATGAACATTTTATGTGATAAGAATTTTGTTAGATGATTTTTGGGGTGTATTTTTTGTGGATGGAATTAAATATATGATGATGTATAAATGTTTTTCATTAGAAAATAGCACACATGGTAGTAAAAGTCAATGATTTTCATATTCACCATATGTGGGAAATGTAGTAGACTCATGCTAAACTCATCTGGAAACTCCTAGACTTAGAGTAAACTCACTGGGCTCACTGATTAGACACGTATAGTAAATTAGAGAGTTTAGCTACCCTAATAGCAAGTGACAGAGAACCATCCAGACCATGACAAGGGACATAGAGATATAGATTCTCATGTTTGGGTATATTCTAATTCTATATAGATGGGACTTCATCATACTATAGGATGGCCTCTATTTACTGTAAAATATATTTTTCTATGTTATTTTTAAATAAATATGATTCTATTCATAAAACTATATAAAACATATAAATTAAATAATTCTCTCCCTAAGGTTAGATCTTCGTAAAAGAGATTCATATGGTAGTGTGATTCCTAGAGTTTTCCATGGCATGGTGGTTATAAATTGATGTCCCAACATCCTTTCACTAAAGTATGTGAACCTCCTTTTATATATTATTCCTTGTTTCACTAAATTAGAAATTTCATTATAGAGTCAAAACTAATAAACGATTTTAAAAAAATATTGATTATTGACAAAGAGAGGGTTATGGTCATTGCTAAGAAGGATGGAGATGCATTTCCTATGCATTTAATATCAGTCCTGACCATCAGATGATTTTTGATTAATTAACCCTTCCATATGGATTCCCTAAAAACATGATGAAAATTTATTTGAATTTAGATGATATTTTATCCATAAGAGAAGTTTTATCCGGCTAAATGATCTTATAAATAATTAATGACAATGAAAAATATGTGGTTCTCAAGGGACGGAAATGGTCCCCCAATAATAAACTCATTTAAATGAATGATTAGAGAGAGAGAGGATATCTGGAAGACCATACCATTAATTTTTTTTGATATATCCTATGAAAATTCTATTTTGAGGTTAAATAGAGTGATTTATGTGTGAAATAATTGTATGTATTAGGGGATTTAAATAATGGTATGGATAGTATCCTATTAACTATGTAATTACTTTGAATATTAGTGTATTGGGTGACATTATAAATCCACCTATGAGGGGATTATTTCAAATGATATGGTAAGTAAACATGTGGATATCCTTCGAATTTGAAAATATACCATTGTTTGAGTTTTTTTGTGTTCATTGTGACCAAATAGAATGAATGTTTCTTTAGAAGGTGGAATAATAAGGAAACATCACCTTGCAATATAGTCATAGGCTCTATGAAAATTAATTACATTTCATCCTTTATATATGATCCTAAAAAAATATCGAGAGAGACTTGTGAAAGAATTATTTAATAATTCTAAGAATAATAAAATTAATATGATCATTCTGAGGCCTCTATAATTTTCTATAGACTATAATGGTGACTAATGGGTGGAAGAAATAATGTTTTAAACCAACAGAGGGGGTTCTATAGTCACTAATATTATGCTTGAGGAATATCGTAATTTTTTATGGAGAGGGTGACCCCCTGAGCCTTCTTTCTACATCAATTTAAGGAATGATAAAACCATCATCAAACCCAAATAAAATATTGTCTTATCCACAAGATATGAACATGAACTCAATACTTGATGGAATATTTTATCCCATGGTGTGAGGATTAGTCCTATTGATTCCTCGATATCGGGTCCAAAAAAGTGGTTATGGAATAAGAAAGTGTGAGAGAAGATTGGTAATGTAATGATCATGTGAGAAAATAGTGTATTTAAAAGGATTTTAGAGTTATCATTGGATGATTAGATATATTCAAAAAGGGTGAAGGTAGGGGTGATGGAACATACCATGAATTCTCAGTAGCCGGGGCTAGGTTGAGCCAGCCCTGTTAATCCAAATGAAAATGCAACATTAGAACTATTGGGGGCTTAGTAACCTATTATCATTTTGAGTTCTATAGTTTCATTTCAAAATAATTTTCCCTAATATGGTTTATTATTCAATCCCATTTTAGAATGTAATAGCATAGATTGTGTTGCTAAAAATTTGGGATTTTCTGGCTGTTTATATGTTTCTCAGTAAGTCTATAAATATGGTTTTATCCTCATTTGGAGGGAGTAAGTGGATGTTAGGGTTAAAACATTCATTTTAAATCACATTGGAGTAGTCATCCATCTACTAGATGCACTAGAATGTGATTTACGAGTTTTTATGAATGTACATTCTCGGAGTTAATGGAACTCCATGATGTTACTCAATGTCGAATGGGAGAATATATATGAACCTCCCCATATTGTGGGGGGAATTTCAATGATTTTTTTTACAATATGAGAAAATATAGGGGAGCATGAGACTTATGAATATAGGTTTTACATCACATATGGAGTCACTTTCTAGTATCGGATATTCTGGAAACACTTTTTCATGGTTTTGAGGGAATTTTGAAAACACACCTTTTATATAGTGGTTTGACCAATTATTTGTGTCAGTAAATTGTATTATTCGTGTTAATTTATTAAATGTTTCTAATATTGATTTTACCACATCAAAACAATTGTCCATTCATCATTTACAATTATTTCAGGTCTATAAAACCATGGGATAAAATAATATTATAACTTTATAGCTTATAAGAAAATGATAAGGAGTTTCAACATGTGATCCACATTTGTTGCAATGTGGGTAACCATGAGATCAGAAGAAACATCCCTCTTATGGAGTACAAGTCGAAATGGTGGGTTGATCTCAAATTTATTCAGTGTTGGTTTTAATGTGGTGTGATTGATAAAAAAATCTGTACAGGTAACATTCTCTCTCCCCTTCTGATTGCATTTTCTCTAATATATCAAATCTCGAATCATACATAGATGTTGAACTCGGAATTAAAGGAATTTTTTATCAGAAATGAGCCCATGAATACTATATTATATGGGTAATATTCAATACCATTATTTTATATCAGAAGGCCTATGCAAGGTAGTGCACGAACTCTATCTCTAGCCTCACAAATTCCATGGTCGTAGTTATATCCATTGAATGGGGAATCCATGATCTTATAATAAAATTATTATGAGTTTTTTAGGTATGGGGTGGGTGTCTATCATTTTTTCTAACATCGATACTTTTATCAATGTAGTTTTTTTAAAACAATGAATCATTATATGACACATGATTTTTATGATGGTTAGATTTTGTTTTTACTGAAAAAAATATAATCAAATGAATTTCAAAAACTGAATGATTTTCAAGCATTTGTATTTAAAAAACTCTTTTATATTTTTGAGTCAAATAGTAAAAATCTCATGACTGACCATTTAACAAAAACATAAAATCATTGTGAAATTAATAATACCATTATTAGACTAGTTCTAAAGTTAAAAACACTCTTTGTTAATAGAATTTCGAACCATCAGTTTATGAAACGTTGACTGTAAATTATTTTCAAGAAATTTTCCTAATCATATACAGAAATGGATAGCATGCTATATTTATAAAAACCAAAGTGATTCCATCCCTAATAGACTTATCTCTAATAATTCCATTACTATTCATGTATTGTTTCACTCTATCAAAAGTAGATCTATCTATAATATATGTATCATGGCTTTGAATCATGATAGGAATAAAGAGTATGATATAGTCGAATAAAATTTCTCAACATTGTTATGAGTAAAATTGGTTTATGTTATAAAATGATTGAATTAATCAGGAAATACATCTCCACTATCTCTATTTGAATTAAAATCCATGTCTTCCTCTCACAAATAATTTCCCCTCCTAGGAGTCATTGGTAGCTGGAGACAATCTGTCACATGGGGTGACGAATTTCAGGCATTTCCCAGCTATTTCCCACCTCTTCATTACTGATGAATGATTGTTTTTTTATATCTACCTTGGAATATTCTGGTATTATCTACCGGATTATCCACATGAATAAGATAAATTATGTTCATTTGATTGACATTTCCATGTTTAATATCCTTTATTGTCCTAGTGTTACTCGTAGAATTATAGATAATGTCCAATGCACATCTAGAATTTTATTGGTTAAAAAGTACCAAATATATTTTTGGTTTCCCACTATTTTGGGGAAATCAAAAAAATGACATATTTTATAGTAACTTGGATAGGATTGAAAAAATAATAAAGGGTTACTCCATTAAAATAGTTTCTAATGTTGGTAATGAAATCCACATAATGTTTATACCCCAGTCTATCCAAACATATGTTATGACTCTTTTCAAATTACCTGTATTTTTACTGACCAGTTGAATGTTATAATGGTAAATATTTTGTGGGGTATTAAAAATGGAATAATCAAAACCACTGGATAGTGTAATATTAGGATCACCTCTTTATCTATTGTGGGGGTATGAGATTTCAATATATGTTCCTTTTAAATGATTCAATTATTTCCGAGAAGGGTTAGAGGATTTTGGATCAACCTACATCCCTTCAGGCTTGTGTCCTTTGAAAAAAACTATTTTATGTATTCAAACTTCATTATTTCCAAGATTTGTCCATGACCTTGCTTTTTGGTGATGTTTTTAATGTTGTCAAGATCTTCGCAATAAAGGCCTCCACTAGAAGATATGTGATAGTGCTAGTGTTATAATATGGAAACATCCTTTGACTATGGGTAACAATATATCTTTGGAAACTACAATGATTCTTGAGGGTATTGAAAATGTATGGTTTGCTCTTTGTTCAATGAGGATAATAATGGACAGTAAACTGAAAAGCTAAAAATATTGATTAATGAATGATATAGTAAAATTATATTGTTTATTACATGTGTAAATGATTAAGGAGTTGACCAAATTTGATGGAATAAATGTTCCTAAAAAACTGACTCGGTGAAATATGGGTACAAAGTGGTGCATGGAATATTGGAATCAAATTTAGCAGTGACTTGAAAGTCCCTCTGGAAACTCTCAATCCCACATAAGGTAGGATAATTCTAGTGGAAATCATGCTTTTAAATCCTCCCTAATATGTATATTCTCACTATTTCCAATTCTTCGGATGATCCATCATTCCCACTATGCATTAAAATATCAAAATATTCATTACATGCAACATTTGAGTGCCCCGGTGTAATGGAAGTGTCACATGCATTGAATGATATGGATGATTATATTATAGTATAGACACCTAATTGTTCACTAATTCTATAAAAATAGTCTTCCACTCATACCATAAAGCCTATGAATATTTAATGCACCATGACCTGGATTGATTTGTCCTAGAGAAAAGTTTTAATCATTAATCATAGGTCTAGACCAAGATACTTTTATGTCAGTTGGCCCTTCCTCTTGCATAAAACATGGAGTCCCAATGATGCACATATCAATATAACTAGCACAAATTCATATTTAAATATCTAGAAACTCCCCCAAATTATAGTATAATTATTATTGTGTATGAATCAGCCGCTGGTGGATTATTTTCAGGTATTGGTGTGGTTGTCTGGGATACCCTCGATTCAAACTTCACTGCATGAAAAATATCCATATTTTTCTGGTGGTCTCCACATATCTCTAAATCACTAGAAATTATTTCTAGTTTGGGGTTTCCAATTTAATTAGGATGGAGTGATATTACCCTTATTTTGGGGTTCCTTACTATCCTCAATGCCATCTCATCCCTAGAGAACGACCATCATCAATTTTTTCATGTGAGATTAAGGATTCTATCTTTACGTGATGAATTTTATTCTTGTTCTTTAGTTCTCATTGAAAGAGATATAAATATGTTTTCATGCCTATTGGAGACCCTTGGTCTATTAGATAAGTCACATGTCTTTCTTAATTATTTTCCCATTTGTTTTAATACCCTCATAATGAAATATTTTCTATCTTCTTTTTAATGGGTGTTCTCCTTTCAAAAAAAATATATATTAGATGTTATATTATGGGTCGACAATAAACTAATTGAATGTATTTTTTTAATTTATGTATATTTATACCTTTTATTATGAATTTTATTCAAAAAAAAATTTAAATAAAATATTTAAAAAATAATAAATATATTTTTGATCTTTTTTATCTCCCATTTTTTATCATAATATAATTAATCCTATAAAATGAAATAAATATTTTTTCTAAAAAGAAAAAATAAAAACAAAAATATAGGTGGGATGGCTCACTTTTATATCTTATAATATTAGGGATGGAGCCTACGTAATATATATTAATAAATATTAAATTCAACATATTTTTTAAAATATACTATCTTTATGTAATTTAATTTTATATTTCAAAATATCATTATCAAATTCATTTTTTTAATTATGCTATTTTTTCATATGAAAATACATTTTTAGGGATTATTTTTAAAAAAAAATATTCAATAAAATATGATAAATTAAATATATAAAAATATGTAACGTATATAACAATATATTAATTTATTTGAGTTAATTTCAAATTAATAAATGTCTTGAAGAACACCTTACTACATTTTGGTGTTTTAGGTCAAGTAATTTCTAAATATCAATTTTAATCTAGTGAAAAATTCATAATACCGACTAAAAAATAAAAAATTACCGTTCCTTGATTTTTTACAGATTCATAAAACTAACTAAACTTCACATATTCTTAATGATTTCAAATTCCTCAGAAAAAATACAATTGATGAAGTGTGTAATTAGGAAATCCCCTATATTTTTAAGTAGAGAAAAAATTAATCTATATGAAATAAAATCCATAGATACAATATAATTAATCATTAGTAAACCAAATCTTTCAGACAAGTTTAATATTTAATATAAAATAAATTTTCGAAATTTATTATAAAAAATTTCAAAAAACAATTCCATGTCATGAAAATCATGTCAGGTCATAGGGATCTAATCTAAAACATCAATAATGGTGATAGATAATTTGTAGGGGTGATTAATTGAAATAGAATTATGATTGTTATTTTCATCTTCTATATTTATTTGATCTTATAATACATCTCCAATATGGCATATGTCAAACTCCCCTAGAATCTTCTTAGGCACCAAAACAATCCATGACTCATTGTCATCCATTTTTTACATGATTTAATTTTTATTTTGAATCCTATAATGGGGTACCCACATGACTATTACATGGGATTTGATAATTTAAGTCACAATTTAAAATCAAGTATTATCATATTATCATCCTCGTGTTTCCAAGGGTCTGGATTCGACAGAATGCCTTGAATTTCGGGGTAAAGGGTTCATTTTATTTCATCTAGAAGGTTATAAAAAATTGTTTGATGCCATCACTATACATAATGTCTGAACATCAATCATGATCATTATACTGGGGTTTTAAATAGGATTATGGAGTATATTATAAAACTTCACATTGGGATTTTTAGGTGTTGGTTAGGAAGAATAAGAAAACGAATAATCCGCAACATTTTTCAGTTTCATCATTGTTCGTGTTATTCTATTTCCATTCACGATTATAGAGCTAACACCATGAAATTTTTTACAATGGGATTCTTATCAAAATAAATTTGATTTGTTGTTTTCAGGGGATTTTATTCCATATTTTGTTATGCATTAATGATTATCTTTGGAAAAATAACATGAGATTGAACCACCTAGGACATGGCGATGGGAATTGGTCATATAATACCCTACTTTGGGTATGTAGTGATTATTAACTATTGAGTTTACATGGTATAGTAGGAAGTCCTCCCAAGATATCTAGTGGTATACCACATTTCCAAATGGAATGGTGATTATAGAATATGGAATCAAATATATCATCAATGTAGAATGATTCAAAAGCATGATATGGGGTTTGGGTTTTTATTAGTGGCATTAGAGATGAAACAATTGTATCCATGAATGCATATCCATGGATGTGTGTGGGAATGTATACAATTTTCAATCGGTATGAAAGGTGTAGAGATGGAGAGTAGAGGTATAGAAACTACAAGACTAGGATCAAGAAACTCAAGTTGTTACAAAACTAATGACATTCTGCAAAATTTATAAAGGATTTAAGGAATTTTTTAAATTTATCTTTTAATGGTTTTTAATTCATTGATTGATATTGACTAAATTTTATGTCTATATATTTGAGTGTATGTGTGAATTAAAAACTAAATGTTATGTTTATTTTTATATCATTAATAGATGGACACTGTTCATTAATTTTTAGATATAATAATAAACTATTATATAACCAAACTATTCCATTCAATCATTAAAATTTCAAAAAAATTTGTATTATTTAATTATACTCAATGATGAAGGTGGTGGTGGTGGTGAAAATATTATTCAATAAAATATTACTATAACTAATTTTGCAAAGAATAAAAATTTTATATTTTCAATCGTCAATTATAAGATTTTACGGGGTGAACAGTTCTTGTTTTTTAATTTTATATTTTTATGATTGGACTCAAAGTTATAGTTGGAAGAATATTTTTTGAGGTATTTTTTAGTTAAGTGTTTCATAATTTAGGTTACTCATGCTATTTCATCTTAGGTTCAGCTTCATTGGGATTTCATGATGGGATTGGGTTCCCCTCTTCCTTCTTCACTGCTCTTGATTGGTTTTTTTTGTAGTCATTCAGTTTTAGATATTTTTAGGTCACTTATGATGGAATATTATCAATTGTATTCTGATCCCCCCTATAATAGTTGAAATTAAATCCCTTTACTTTTCCCTTATGGTTTAATTACATTGGATATTATATTCAAATATTATATTTTGGGTTGTTGTTTTCATGGAGGTATTACATGGGGATATATATGGAAGGCCACTAATTATGTTCTCCCTATTTTATTCTTTATTTTATTATCCTTGTATTGTAGTGCTTGATTGTTAACCATTAATCATAGATGATATAACAAATTAAATCACACACACCTATGCTTTTTTCCTCAACATTGATCTGGGTCAGTCCTTTTGTGTCAATGGCACATTGATAGGATTCCCAACAGTAGGCCAACCTTATATTAAGAAAACCGCCTAATCCAACTCGACAGTCCACATGGATCCCATATTGTGGTTCTAACCATTACACATGATGATATTCTAAGAATCCATTTTTACAGAAAAAAAATTTATTCGAGGATTGATTTCATTCAGCATTGTTTTGGTTCTTCGGTTCTCATATAGTTCATCATCTTGACAGATGTCATAGAGATATTCCCTTGTTATTCTGAGTGTATCTCAATTTATTGGAGGGAAATAGAGGTTTCCTAACCATTTATACATCCCCTATATCCTATTTATTCTTTATCATGAAACTAAAGTGTTAATATGGTGGAGATTTTGAGTATATTTACTCGACATTTTATGTAGGATGAATGCATGCTAGAGGGGGTTTCAGATATTGAATTAAAATCATTTTAACTAGGTTTTAGTATATTAATATGGGATTTATATGTACTTTATTTTTCACAATGATTCAAACTCCATCCTTCTTGGGTGTGTGTGTGAGTCTATCTTGGAGTTGATGGAATTTACTCTACATGAATACTTTCATCACTACCACCCTATTTAATAAAGACAAACTCCTCAAATATTTTCTCTAGTTAACTTATTTTTACATAGAATTTTTATTTCTTATTCAAATTGTTATTAGTAATAAAACAACTGGATTGGGTGGTGTCCTCGCCATGCACATATGATTATTATGATCAAATTACATTATATATGGTGTTCTTTGATGATCCTTCATTTCTATATTTTTTTTTATTGTGAGAATAGTGATTCATAAAATAAGAAATATCATTTCATTTTCATGTAATAGATATTTCAAATTGTTTAAATTAATATTGTAACCATAAAATATAATATTGTGGTTTCTAAACATTATTTGGGATTACTGTCTACTCTAATAATTAGTATTAGAGACTATAGAAATGTAAATAATGGTCTCTACTCAATTTGATATCAAAAAAATTTGATAGTTAAAATGATTTTAATCAGTGGATTATTATAATGACTACACTTATAAAACATAATGAATTAATTGACTCCCTTTGTGGCACAAAAAATAAATTCACTAATCGTTCCAAGATAAATAAATTGTTATCACCTATGTAGATATTTCCAAAGAGACATATATATAATCACATAGACTAATGGTTTTCTCTTTAGGAGATAAGGTTCATATAGAGGATGCATATGATTCATCTACTATGGTTATATAGTCTATACAATAATATTTTTTTATGAACATGTCTCTTATCGATTTATTATACAAACATGAGATTATGTACTTTCAAAATGCATCTTCGAACATTATTCATGATAATGATTTATGAATTTACGAAATTATTTTCTAAATATATCCAATATAGAAATTAAACTGCACAATTATAATTAATAAAAAATATTCATAACTTCATTATATTATACCTTTAATTTTTTTAATATATTTTATGATGTGTAGAAAATACATCCTTACTCTTTAAGAATTTAAATATACTTTTCTCTCAAAATTCATTCAATGAAATGTTAGTATTAATGATAAGGAATATAGTCTAAAAATTAGGCTTAAATTGATTCTTGGAGTAAATGTGATTTGAGGGGTTGAAGTGAGTCCAAGGGCCAGTCCAAGATAAAATGATTTAACCCCAAGAATAATGAATTTCTTTTTAAAATTACCTAGTCACATTAAGATGAACATCCATAATAATGAATATGATTATAGAGAGAAAAGTAATAACCACATATTTTCTTTGGAGTAAGATTTTGGCAATACAGATGTGTTAAATGATTCTCATATTTCCATCTCTTTGGAATGGATCATTGATTCATGGTGTTCATTCCACATGTTTTCTAGGAGGTAGTCCATTTTTGAGTATATAGAATGTAAATTTGGATATGTTTTTATAGGGTATATAAAGATATTTAAAATATTTTAATATGCTCTATTTCATTAGTGAACCACAGTAGGACTTTTAAAAACATTCTGGAGGTTAGGTGGGAACCCAAATAGAATAGAAACCTCATTTTCCTAAGAATACATAGCCATAAGAGCAATATCTTTATATCAAAATTTGGGAGTCTTAGGATTTACTAAGGATCCCAGGCTATTATCAAATAAAATAATTGTACTAGCCTCTAAATATAATATGGTAATGTTCATAGAAGTTATATAAATTTTTCATATGATTAAAAGATAGATATAACCACCACATTATTATAAATGGTTTCGTAATATTTTTACTAATGGTCTTGATGAACATGGAAAATAGAGGCTTTTATTAATTTCAATCCTAGAATTATGACTTTCTATGACGATTGTGTACACAGAAAATATAGAAGAGTCTGTTTTAGTATGTTTATATACATGGCTAAAGATACGCTTGTGTGTGTCTGCTCTGATCATTAGGGTCATTCTAGAGTCACTTACCATAATTTAGGATATTAATTCATATACATTATTAATTACTTCTCTAGGAAATTCATGATTTATATACTTAAACATGATTCTGATGCCGATTAGAATTCATTGAAATGAAATGCTATGGTAGAGAGTAAATATTATATTAAAATCAAATCCCTAATAACTGATAAAATTTTAAAATATTTTCCCACTGAATTTATAAAACTTTTTTAATATAAATGAATCATCAGATTTCGGACTGTTGTGGAAAAAAATTGGATGGATTCGTAGAGAGGATGGATAGTATTTTCCATGAAAGGGTTTGGTGCATGTTTTTCCACTATAAAATTCATATGTCCTTTTGGTCTTAAGATTCTTCTTCGGTATACTATTAGATAAATCACTACATATATTGTAATAATTCTTTTAAAACACCAGTAGGCTCTGGAAAATTTCACCTTCGAGCCTTTTAAACCTTAAGAATTAGTGATCAATAGATTATGCTCATAGATGAACTGATAAGCTTACTCCTAGGGATATGGAGTGTATTTTAATGCGTTAACTATAGAATGTTAAGGAATATCATCTGTGGATAGAAAAAACAGGTTATCAAAAGTGTATAGTTAGCCAAGACGTACTATTTCATGATTCATTTATCTTAAATTGTTTTGGAATATAATTTATGGACTCCTAAAAGATGGATGGATAGACCTCTAGATCTCTTTCATCTATAGGTGTTGGGAGTCCTTTGGAATCATAAAACCAGTCCCAATATGGGAATGATTCTTCCACTTACATTCCCTAAACTAAAGAATAATCTGATTCGAATTTTTATTTTGAACCTAAAATAGAAGAACCATTTTGTCTTAGAGATTTTGACCATACTCAGTATATTTAGAGAAAATTAATTAGGCCTTTTTACCAATTTAACCGTGATGATACTGTGTCATATATGTTTACTGTTACCCACAGTTTTATAATGGATGAACCTCTATCATATAAATAATATCTTAAGTCCAATGAATCCACAAATTGGTTAGTTTCTAGGAATGAATTGATAAATTCAATCTTCAAAAATAACACTTTTGTTTTTGTATGACAAACTAATATCAAAACAAATATATATTTTATATTAATAAATAAAAATAAGAAATACAATTTGAGAAACTAATATCAATATTAAAACTCAATTGTTTACTAGATTATTCATTTAATGTGAAGGTATTTATTATAGTGAGACATTCTCTCCAGTTATTAAACATTCATCAATAAGGATTCTTCTTTATTTTTTTCTATAAATGACTTTCATATTGAACAATTAGATATAAAAACCACATTATTTCATGGTACCCTTTATGAAAAAAATTATTTTCCACCTCCAAATGGATTTTTAAATCTTTTCATACCTAATAATGTATTAAATCTATAGAATTATTTATATGGGATTGAACAATATTATAGAAAATGGTAGAAAATTATTTTATCTTTTACCATTATAAAAATTACATAACATAGTTGGATTCAATTATATACATTAAAACTAATAAAAATTAATCTATTTTTATATTATTGTATGTTGATGGTATTCTTTAAATATATAAAATTGAGGATTATAAATTATTTCAAAAACCAATTTAACAATTTCTTGGAAATCAATTATTTTAGGCATGAAAATCAAAAAAATTAATAAAAAAAATTAGATATTGGAAGACATAAAAATTACAACACTCTCATTTTTTTTGTTATAAGAAGGTATTTAAAAGGTATATCATTGAGAACAATAATTCTATGAAAAATCATTTACGATCAAATTAAAATTCTATTTAGAATTGTCACATTAAAATGATGATGAGGTTTCCTTCAAGAATAAGATTCCATATGTAAATGTGGTGGGAAGTATTATATATGATATGGTCTATTAAAAACTAGATATATTGCTTACTATGTGTATATTGATCAGTTTTATGGGTAACCTGGTAAGACTCACTGGAATTCAATGCATTGGGTCCTTAGTTACATCACTTTTCTGCTAAATTGTTCATTTAATATAGATTAATTGACAATTTTAGACATGAAATTGTTGTTTATGTTTACTCAAATTATTCTATAGATTTTGAAACTCAAAATTCCCTCAGAAGTGTTGTTTTTATTTCTATTGAAGTATTGTTATCATAGAAGTGAAACATCTAATCGATGTTTTACATCTCCACTATTGAGGTTACTATATAACATTGAAAAAATATTTCATATCGGCTATATGGTTGAAAGGATTGATTTCTGAGTTATCTTTATATGTAGATTGCACAGTGCTTCACTATGACATTCTAAAATACTCTAAGTTTATCTAAGACCTATGTATTCTATGTTAGATCGAAGCACATGAACAATTTTTTAAATAAATTATGGAATCATTCATAGTGATTTTCACTAAGATACTCATAAAGTATAATCTGTATGATATTTTGACTAAGTCCATACCATTATCTAAGTTCATTCACTACATTAGATTACTGAAATTGATCCCAATATAATAAAATAGTTTGTGAGAACACCATGCTCAAATTAATTTGATTGAAATGTGGATAATTATTGTTTTATTCCACCCATAATCGATGTAAATTAGTTATTTTATATTTTTCCTTAGTGAATATTTACAGAGTATTTGATAATAATATGTTTTATTATGGGTTATTATTTACATAGGTGTATTTCATGGGGATATATAATAATATATAGTGTTTACATGGTGAATTTTTATTCTCTAATATATATTTTTAATACATACTATGTAGTTCTTGAATATTGACCATTGATCGTGGGTGACCTAATGGATGTCACCCCTCCCATCTATTCTTGATTGCCTCGACTTTTATCTGGGTCACACCTTTTTTGATAATTGGCATGTTTACATATGTTCCACCATTAGAGATACCTTCTATTAGTTGAACTACCTATTCTAACTCCACCATCCATGTGATTCTCATCTCATGGTTCTAACCACAACGCATAAAAATCCTTGGTGAATCATTTATAACTCCTCTACATTTTGACTCGAGGATTTATTTCATTCTGTATACATTTTGTTCTTTAGTTCTCATGTGGTTCTTCAAATTGAAAGCTCTTAAAGAGAGATTACCTTGGTGTGTAAATATTACGTAAATGTAAAATACGGAAAATAGATTCATGTCCTTTCGTACATACATTGGTCCTGTTTGTTCCACCTCCTTCAACCTGAGTACAAGTCTAATGGACATTTATTGATGATAAAATCGACCATGGGTCCAGGATAACTGTGTAGCAGAGGGGGTTTCAAATCATGAATTCTATTCAACATAATAGGGTTTCAATTTATTATTCTTTTCTCTAAAATTTATTCCGCTTTACTATCATGATTTAAATTGTAACCATCTTAGTTGGGTGTGTCAATAATTATTGGAGTGGGTGGTGTTGACACTAAGTGACTATTTTTATCACTCTTACCTAGTTCAATAAGGATAGCCTCCCCAAAGAGTTTCTGTAGTTAAATTCATTACACTTTGACTATGGATTTTTTTAATATGTTTCATAGTAACAAAACAACTAGACTGAGTGGGTTATCCGCATGTACATAGAATCACACTAACCTAAGGAGAGTTATATAGTATTTTCATTTAATTTCATTCAATTCTATATTCATGTTCATGTGATTAGACTGGATCAAACCATAAAATAAATCATTTTTTTGTAATAAGTATGCAAAATTATTCATACTAATATGTTATCCTAAATATAGAATTTAGTGGTTACTTGAAATTATTATAGATAACCATATAACCCAACATGACATGGTCAACAATATAAATTTTTTTAATCTTATTTAAAAAGATATTCTATTAGTTATTGTTGATGACTGAATAGATGATTCCTATTATCAATGAATTTCCCCTCCCCTTATGGTTAAATTAGTGAAAACTAAATTATTTAATCTCCTTACATTATGAATTAGATTTCAAAATGGTTTAGAAACATGAAAACATGATATCTATTTGAGATCATAATTACTTATTATTTACTGATTCTTCATTTTTTGATAAAAAAATAATTATAGATGAAAGAACATGGTAATTTGATAACCATTTAATTTTGACCTTTGACCTATTTCTTGATTGTAATTTCTTTAAAAAATCATTATCTCTTTCTGTTCTATGAATCAAAGTGATTTCTTTTTTCCAAATTACTAAAAGAGTACAATAATGGATAGACAATTTCATCAAAAAAATGTAGATTGGGATTATAATGATCTGATTTAATGGGATCTTCGATCAGGGTTGGATCTATGATCAATTTGACCAACCACTCTTTAGAGTCAATTTTCATATGGCATGGATTCATATTCATAGGTTGAATCTGAATAATAGAGGTCACCAGTTATTTTCTATTTCTATTGAATCATGTGTTTCTCTAAGTGGTATTATGAGATTAAAATTGTTATATAGTATTGATTAATGGTTTTATTCTATAGTTCAAAGATCTATCAAAAAGGCATGTGTGGGTTTTTTATCTCAGAGGTGGTGAAATGAAAGGATTGCAAAAAATTATATAAAAATAAAGATGTTAGATTGACAACCCATCAAACGACATCGAAAGATTTTTTTTTGAGGAAACCTAGTGTTAATCATGTACAATTACATGATGGTCACATATAAATGGACATAAGTTAACCACAAGGTTTCCATGACTTAATGAATGAGTCATATAAAAAAAATTATTCCCATGATCACACATGATTTCTCTCAACTAAGACAGGAAGTTATGAGTCTCATTCCTGGGAAACTAACATAGATGCTCAAATTGGTTTTGGTGAAATATTAAATGGTCTAAAAAACCATTCATGTTTTGTGGAGGATAATTAAATATAGGTAGCATACGAAATTATATCTAGAAGGAAAATAAAGGATGATCTTCTGAGACAATCTTTCATGGTTTCAGATATCGGGGGCTCTAAGTTATTTCTAACACACCTTGATTCTTGTCCCATTATATCTCATGGGGGATGGAAAAGAAAACGCAATATTGAAAAATATATTGAAGAATAAAAATTAATAACCATTAATAGTAAATAGTACCATAATGAGAGGTTTGATGTTGAGGAACATATTTTACAAAAGAAGGTGATTATCGATTATCATGTGATGCATTCTTAGATAGAGACAAAGACTGGTAAATACCAACCTTCCTAGGGTAATGATAATAATATGTTTTTAATTTTAGGGGATTTGATACACCCAGATAGTTCATAATCTAATCTTTTGTACTTCAAATACCCCATAATATTGTATTTGTATAAAAGGTTATATTATAAAATAAGAAAGCTCAAGTGTTTGGTTAAAATAATTAACACAATAATTTTATACCTATATGAAAACAAGAAAACTTTATAGTTATTTTAATATTTTGGAATATATATCTAGATGTTAAAATTACCAATATCTCTTTTATTCACATTGTACATTTTATTTCAGAAATGGGGGCAACGTCGTGGATTATAGTTGGTGTTTAATAGTCTCCTAGCCACAAAGATATGGCTATGACATAGATCCTATTCATTCTTATATGAAATTTAAATCTTGAAATTATCCATATTTAGTGATATTTTAAATAATTTCTTTTCTTTTATGAATAATAAGTCAATAGTATTAGATATTACATTAAAATTAACAACTTTTGGGACTCATACATTGTGAATTTCTTACCTGGTCATGGATTCTCTAGGATCCATTTTACTTAGTTTAGAGGTAGAATAGATCTTGGACACATAGTATAATTCATAGATATATTTATGGTAACTATTTATTGTAAATCCTTTTTTATTTTTTTCAATATATACTTTTTCACTGGTTTCATCTGATCACATCTTAGTAATTTTTTCTATAGATTTTCATGGGGAGAGGGGGAGAAAAAAGTCGGTATTCTGCTTTAAAATATTTTTGTTCTATAAAAACACATGTGTGGATGTTGTCTGATATTATTTTCATGGTAAAAATGTGTGTGTTTCATCTAAAATAAAAAATTTGGAAACCAATCTATATAGGTGGATTACTATGAGGTTAGTAGATTTTGACAACAAATAAAAAGTTGAAAATATATTTCTCCCACTTTTTTGTGATCTATTTCTTTGGAATATCTATTTTTGGATAAGGATTTGAATGAAACCCTAATGGGAATGTTTTTAAAATGGTTCATAATATAAATAAAATACCATATTAGGGATGATGATCCAAATAAAATCTTCTTCCACTAAAAATATTCTCCATGGAAAAGAATCCAAATTTATCACCAAGAGGATCTAATGGGTATAATATTTAATGATGCAAAAAAATACAAATTATCATTATAAATTTATTTTCCCATATTTTCAAAGCAAAATAAAATGAATTTATCTTTTGGATGACTAATTTCATTCATAATGTTGTCAACTATGATAAGAATTGGAAGTTGGAAGAGGTTATCATTGATAAAAAATCAACAGTGCTCTTTATCAGATTCATTCTATTAAGCTGCCTTCTCTAGACAGTTTTAATGATTTATTTTTGAGAACATTTTTCATATTATGATAACTCATGTTATTTGTCTTATTATGGACATGTGTATAGGATTTTATTCCCTTAACTCTTTGAATGAGACTTAGATTTACTTAATTCCAAAAATATGTAGTCCCCATAAATTAATTGGGTTATGTCTTGCTAGTTTCTTCAATGGTAATTATAATATTTTCTCTATGAATATTGTGACATGGTTGTATGAACTCCTCCCTCTTATTATGAAAAAAATTCTTAGAACAGTTTTATTGAGGTGATCTAATAATTAAAATGAATCGATCATGTATGAAATTTTTAACTCTATGAATACCCGATCTTAATTGAAAAGAGGATTTTTTTTTGATGAAACATGATAGGGTGAAAGAATATGATATGGATGAATGGTCTTTTAATGGGAAATTAATTTGTATAATGGGTTTTTGTGATATACAAATGATTATTGTAATGAATTGTGTAACATTTGTGTCTTTTATGAATAACATTAGTAATATCTATAGAATGTTTTAAACCCACTAGGGGTTAAGGAAAGGGGATCCTTTATGTACATACCATAGAATCCTGGGGGATGGCATATTTTTTCATCATAATTTAAATATTGTGTAGAAATGGGTCATTCATGGAACATAGGTATGTTGGAACAACGTCACTATGGCTCATTTTTTTAAAGAAGATATTCTTATATTTGTGCATGCTACTCTTCAAGAATTTCGTTCAGTTTTTTAGATTGTTGTAATTAACTAAAGGGATTATGGTTGGTAGAATAATAATTCAATTTTAGAAATTACTTTCACTAATGGAGGTTATCCATCATAGAATGATAACTTTAAGTACTTATGGGTATTTAAAGTGCGTCAAAAGACCAAAAATATCTTGTACTTTTTATTATTATCAAAATATCATAAGGACAAGTATTCTCTTATATTTTTGATAAACTGGATTAAAATATATTTTTGGTCATGAAAGATTATTTCAAATGTAGGGAAGGATATTCTTATTAAGGCAGTATCTCATGATATTCAATCATATTCCATGTCTTTATTCAAATTCTTTAATTTCCTTTTTGACTAAATCCATTCTCAATTGGATAATATTTTTTGGGGGGAACATGATTGAAAACATAATTTTCATGGGGTATCTTGGGAAAGCACTGTTTTATAATATTTTTAGTGGTTATGTTAATTATGGAATGTATTATTATGTTTTCATATTTAATTGTCCACGTTATTTATCTATCATTTTTATTTTTGATTAGTTTCATGCATGAAAAAACAATTATTTTTTTATATGATAAATATTTGATATGTTTAGATTATACTATCTATTGGTATTTTAATTACCCACATGGGACACTTCATAGGGACATATAATTCAGTTGTACAGTTGGGTTTCTATTGCAGTTATTCAATAATCTATATATGTCTTTTTCATTCTTGTTGATCTATCAGTCCACCTGATTGATTAGAACCATCTACTTGTCCAAGATAATTAAGTATGCGATCAGGAGTTATGGATGGCATGGTATAATGGAATCTCCTAGTTGGGTGTGATATTCAAGGGTGTTAGGTGATTGATGACCCATCCATCACTACATTAGTTTAACAGTCAATAATTTTGGGTCACACACTCTTTATTTGGACCTCATCTCCCACTAGTAAAACCCTACCTCTCCAAAACCATTTTTATTTATTGTAGGACCATCCTGGGAAGGTGATCCTCCTCAGCTTCACCTTTGGTATGTCACAGGATAGAGATGATTTCCTTAGTGGAAAAAGTGTTTCCTTTTATAAATATTTCTAGATACATGGAAGTAATATAGATTCCTTGAATTGAGCTGTCCAATGCATCCAACTTCTAGCTTCAAGAGATCTGTATTTCTAGAGTGATTTCCTCTCCATCCCTATACGTATTTCATTTTCTTTTCATTTATTTCAAATATTACAAATATTTTACTTTTTCCATTTCATTATTTCTAGATTTCATCTTATATAATATTATTATTTGATAATAACAAAATGCATGAGTCATAGTTGTGTTCTTGTCATGCACATAGGTCCCAAAGGTATTAAATAATGTAATTTTATTGTTCTCAATTTATTTATTTAATTTTTTTTCAACTTGAATTATTATTTTATATTTATTTCATCTTCTAAGTGAAAAATCCCATTTCAGTGTTTTTAGGTTTCAGGTGTTATGCTTCTATTCAGCTCACCCTTACCCCTCACATTGTGGTATTAGAGCTTTACTTTTTATCCTTTACTATAAATACCATTTCGAGTTTCGATAATTTTTTCTATATAATTTAATCATTGTTTTAAAAACATAAATCACCTATGTTTTCCTACTGTATCCAATTAAATCCATTATCCCATCAATAATTACTCTCAATTTTAATCTATGTTGAAAAATATAGTTTTGCCTTGAGATTGGTTATTTAGAGAGGGTATGCATAATGTTGTGCACTTGAACTTGGAATCCACTCATTTGGAAACAAAATTCAACAAAATGGTTAGAAACTAATAATTGTTATAGAAATAATGACTTTATTCAACGGTGAATTAATATTAGAGCCATACGGGTCCAATAAGGCTTAATTGATTCCCATTATGGGACTAAGAAACCTAATTTTGTTGTGAATAGAACTTTTCAACCTATTATAGAATATGATTTTGTTTCCCGAGATGTGTTAGATAATGCACATAGTTATTATCTAAATTAATTTGAAAATAAAGTTAAATGTTAAGCTTCTTTTGAATCTAATTCTTGCTTCTATATGTCCCAAACTAGAAAAATATAAATGATGTCTTCATTGTTTGTTTAAATTTTAAAAAAAACATTGAATGTTCACTTTTAAGATGAAATTTGTTTTTAAATAAAGGTCCATTAAGATGAATTTAATAATTGTCTATTAGATTTGTCAAACAAAAATGAAACTTGTAGTCATAAAGATCATGAAATGGTCCTTTTAATTCCTTTATACAATTCTTATAGTACCTTACTGGAAACCATGTTGTAAATATGTGACTCAGTAACCATTGAAGAGGATAGTTCTTCCATTATCTCCAAATAATTACACTCTAACCCATGAATATTGGGTGAGGTAGTGATCTCATTCACAATGATTATCTGATAGTGTAAAGTTAAAATGTAGAATTTTAATAAATCAAAATTCAAGAAGATTAGAGAACCCAAACCTATATTTCATTATTGGTAAATAAGAATTTTTTTCCATTTTGGATAACCTGGTCATACTAAGCCTGGATGTATCAAACATAATAAAGAAATTGAATGAAAATAAACTGTTGACCAATCCCTTCTATTTGACTCCTTTTATGACCCATTTGATGTTTTAAATGTGTACATCTATGAACTCAATCATGAGTGAGTCCATAAATAAGACAATTATTTTCACATGTGTCACTTTATAGAATCATTCATATAATATATAATAATTTTATAAGGATGTGTCCTCTTTGGATATAATATGTAGTATATGGTAGAAGAAGGGGTTCTGTTTTACTAGAAATACATGACCATTTTATCATCACTTTTATTGATGTTATGTGGGTTCCCGAAAATTATAGAATCCAGATTTCATTATGAAAAATAGGATAATAATGGAAAATATTAGTGTCTAATATAGGCTATATAAAAATATCTAAAGACACTAGATCTATTGTAAATGGGTCCCTCATAAATGGGTTGTATGCCATGACTGGGAATACCCATTCAATAAAACATATTATTTTCGAATAAAATACTAGTAATATTATACTATTTCATAGGATATTGGGGAATTTGAGCTCCATGTACCTATAATAACTCAATAAGAAATGGCCATTGTGTGACTTTACAACTACCAACCATCCATTTTATATGATTTTTTGATGGGGAAGGCTCAGATAAATGCCTTTAATAAGTCCTCCTTTAATGTCAACAACCCCATATAATATATCTATTTTGGATTATGGGGACCAGCAAGGACTTCCTCCCATTTGGGTGTTCATATTTTGTTAGTTTTATAAATTAATTCGAAAAAAATGTTTGGATTTATATTTCTAAAAATAAATATGATGACTTTTAAAATTTTCACCTAGAAAAAAGTTTGATGAAACTCAAATTGGAAGAAAAAATCCATTAGAACATATAATTTCCTTGAGTACCAATTCATTAAGTTTTTTGAATTTTTTGAATACGAGGATGTTACAATACATAGGAATGCTAGGGGACCCAACCCCCTAAAATGGTCTTGAAGAGGGATCATATAGAACTATTTGGAGAGTGTTTGAAACATGTTTTATTTCCTGTGTCTCCCAAAATCTTTTGGGTATGAGGATTACAACACTTTTGTTTACCAAATAAATAGGTTTCCTTTTAAATCTAAATAAATAAAAATACTTGATGAATCATGGAATGGTATGACTCTCTTATATATATACATAAGGGTATATGGTTGTACTACTTATACAAAAATTAAAATTGATAAATTTGAATAATAAACTCATAAATACATCACTATAGAGTATCCTTAGGGTGTTAAGTGTAACAAAAATTAGGTTCATAAACCCTATAACAAATAATTCATTATAAGTTGGGAGGTAGTGTTCCATGAGTCCTCTTATTGTGAATCCAATCCTTCAATGTTTGGCATTAGTGATCCATCCCTTGAACGTGGTGAAAAAATGGAGCCTCTATCCCACTTTGAGGCTATTGTCTAGCCTAACCCACCTCAGAATTAGCCAGATACTAGGGATAATTCTGACATTAGTTTTGTCTCATATTCAAAAATACAATCTACTCCCAGTAATAGGGACTGTCAATTAACCTGAGATAGAGTGATGATATTTCTAAGTCCTCCCCCTCAGATGAAAAAACATTATATGGATTCTAAACACATTCATGTTTCCCATGATCTATTAGATGATGATCATCATACCTATAGGAATGGTATAAAATAAAATGACTTTAAATAGTGTATCCATTCCAGGGATGGAAAAATTCATTCTGTAAAAAAAAATCACACATGGTCTATTGAAAAAAAAACAACCCAACACTAAGATATTTGGTTGTAAGTGGATTTATAAATGGAGAGAAGATAAAATTGAGGAAAAAATTAAATTGAATTCAATGCTAGTTTCCAAGGTATTTATTCAAAGAGAAGGAAATGGCTATTTGAAAAAAAAAATCCACAATTACCTAACATTCATCTACTTGAATTTTACTTAATTTTCCTAATTTTAGTGACCATAATATTGAACAACATGATGTTAAAACTACCTTCTTTCATGGTGATTTAGATTAGGATAATTATTAATGCCTACAAAAAATTACATTATGTAATTCAAATTTATTCAATTATTCTTATTGAAAACACATTATATAGATTAAGGAAATCCTCTACGAAATTGTATAAGAATATTTTTCCCCTCATCTTAGATAACCAAATTACATGGATTAAATATAATTCTTTTTTTATTTCATGTCAGTTAAAAATGTATTCTTTATTTTATGATTTATATTGATTTTAGGGTTATTATTTTCAAAAACATTAGTCTCATTATTTCTATTAAATATCTACTAAAAGGAAAGTTTTAATTGAATAAATTAGTTGATGCAATGAGAGTTTTATGTAGTGATATTATTTTGGATAGTCATAATAAAATAATTTAGTAATTTCATCATGCATAAATTTTAATTATTGTTATGAGACATATATTTCAATCTCACAAACATGGTAATGTACCTATTTTACAACACATTAAATTTACATTGGAATCATCACCCACATCTTCTGATGATATTCAGTATATCTCTCAGATATCTTATGTGATCATAGAGAAAAAAATCATGTATATCATGATCTATACTAGGTCTTATGTATCATATGAAATATTCGCACATATTAGATTTATGTCCAATCTGAGTAAACCATGATGGAATGACCTAAAATAGATTCTTAGATATTTTAATTGTAGTTATAATCTTTTTTTTTGTTATGTTAAAAGTTTGGATACATCTAATATAGTAGTTTTATTCGATGATACAGACTATGTGGGAAATAATAATACCCAAAATTCATTAACTGTATATTTTTTTACTAATTTTGGTGGTCCCATTTCATGGAACTGTAACATGCATTCCATGTTTTCTCTTTCAACCACATAATCAGAGTACATTACCTTGGTTGTGAAATTATAAGAAGAATTATGTCTTAATGGATTTCCTTATGAAATTAACATTTACAATTCTGTTATTTATGTTTATTCTGATATTCATTTCACTCGTAATTTATATATAAATTCAGTATTTCATTGTAAATCAACACACAAAAATATTAGGATAAACATTATCAGATATATTAAGGAATCTAGAACCTTTTCTGTCAACAAGATACACACTAATGATAACCTGATTGATAGTTTTATTGAAGTCATGGTATTATCTAAATTAATTTATTATTTAAATATTATAAAATATCTCCCAATTCTATTAATATAGGTCCAATAACCTCACAAATTTATATTGAAAATGGAGGAGATTTTTGAATAATGGTATTTATTATTTTTTCATATTAAATTGACCATGTTACTTATCTTCAATTTGTATTTTGTATCAAATTCAATAATTATGAAGGTAATATTTGGTTTTACAATCACAAAAATTCATCATATAATGTTATGTTATATGTTGGGTATCTTAATAAAAACTTGTTCTTCTACATTGGTCCTTATTCTTCAGCCGACCCTTTGGATCGTTACTTTGCTTTGACACAGTTCCACATCTTGGTCTTCGATCCATCGCACCATATGTTTTATCCTAACTATCCAAGTATCCCAACTGATTTGTTATGTGATCAATTATTCCACTCAGTGGGGTTTTATAGACCGTCCTCATTGGTTGTGATGTTAGAGGGTATCATGGGATAGATTACCCCTACATAAATTTTTCTATTATCTTTTGATAATTTTGTCTCTTATTATCCAAGTTTGGATATCAATTTACTTTGGAAAATACCTTCATTTATAACACTATTCTGCTTCATCAAAGCATTAGTCTTAGCCTATTTTCCTATTAAAATCACCAGCTGGTTAAATTATGGTGGGTACAACATCCTTCCATTGTGGAAGAAGCGATTCCATTTAAATGGCTATTCATTAATCACAAAGGTAGAAAGGATTCAACAACTTGAGGTTTCTATTTAATCTTGATTCCATATCCATTAGATTGGGACCACCAGAGTGACTTCCACATATAAACAATAAGAATTTCATTTACGTTTAGTTTATTTTAATGATTCCAAATGATTTATTCTTTTTTCCCTTGTGTTATTACTGGGTTTTATCCTATAGCATTTTATTATTTTATCATAAGAAAATTCTTGATTCTGGATAGTGTTCGTCCCATGGACATAGGTGTCAAAGGGGCCAAAGCATATATATCATTTATTCTCTACGACCTACTTTAATTATTTCACATTTAATTTTTAGACAATAT
This sequence comes from Viscum album, assembly GCA_963277665.1. NCBI lineage: Eukaryota > Viridiplantae > Streptophyta > Magnoliopsida > Santalales > Viscaceae > Viscum > Viscum album. The sequence goes on from OY728134.1 coordinate 288,653,449, forward strand.
GGATTTTAACATCCAAATGAAAATTCTAGGTTTGACCTTATTAGGGTTATGGTGTTCTTCTTCTATTCGGTCCAATGTTACACATCTTAGAGATTATGTTCATGAATTTTAATATTTTTAGAGGTTCACTTCCAACTATTTCAGGTTAGAGTATGTTTCCATTACTAAACACACTCTTTTAAAATGACTTTTGAGAGAAATTGTTTCTATCTATTTATATTATTAATTTATTATTGGGGCCTCAACCAAAACATTTTAGAGGGATATTTGAGGAGATAATAAAATTATATAGAAAGGATTATATTATATGATTTTTAATGGTACTAATGTTTTTTATAGGGATACATGGATTATAGATATCATTGATTTTAGAGTTTCCAATAATGTTATATCATGAAATAGAAAATTTCATATTGATGGATTTATTTTGTGATCCTCTGGATTATTTGGATCATGAAATGATTTTTAGTTGGATCAATTAGATAGAACATCACCTCATTCATAATATTCCTATCACTTAAGATATACGGAATAGATCAAATTTTTTGGAAGGGGGACACATTGGGAATTTAATCTTTCTATTATGACTATAAAATTTTGGTCAAAGACTTTCCATAAGGTTGACCTTTGGGGTGATAGAATGCGTTTTGGTCACTCAATGCACCACAAAAGTGACATTTTTTTGTAGATGTGTTATTATGATATTTTTACTACATGAATGATTATTAATTCATTCCATCTATTATTGGATGAAACTTTTAATGTGTTATATGGTTATGTGGTATTAAATCTACATATAGTTCTAATAATTCAAAAGTGAAAGGGGTTTGGGTTGAATTGTGGTCAAATTTCCAACACTTCATTAATTAATTTATTTATCTTTCTGAATATTTTGAAAACGATCATTCCTCCTACGAGACACATGTGGATTGAATGATTTTTATATTCATACGGTTGGTGAGGATATGATATAATAAATATTTTTTCATGAAAATTCCGCCTAGGACTAAATTTTTTATGGGAGGTAATTGTAATGGTTAAATTATTGAACATAAAATAGTGTTGTATACTATGATTAGAGTACCCTAAAAGTAATTTTATGTTATGATCCTCCTCTAGATGGTTTTATCAAGATTTATATGGATATTGTAGTTGGATCGGGATCCATGGTGGGAATTTAGATAATTGTTCACAAGAATAATGGGATGATTTTAGATATTTAGTGTTTTCCTATCTAGGATGACTGGGATTCCTCTATAGTGGAGTAATATCTATTTTCCATGGTCTTCTCCTTTCATGGTCTAATGGATGGAACATTGTGATTATTGAATTTAATTACCTTTCAGTGGTAATTTCTATTTCCAAGCATGGAGGGTACTTGTATTCATATGAACATATTCTCCAAAAGTTATATTCCTTATTGGATGACTTAACTTCTGTTTTTTCATTCATTAAGTGAGTAGGAAATCAATTGTCCAATAATTTATCCAGGTTTGGGATAGATTGGGGTGCCCATTTTTTGTTTGAACAGGTCCCCAATTGGATTTTTAATTCTACTTTTATTTATTCTTAACCAATTACAAATGTCCCATTTAAACAATTATTATTTGGGCATGATTTCTATTATGTTCAAAGGGTGGTTTAAAATAACTATGTTGAATGGTTATTGAAAAACCATAATATTATAGTGGAATACCCAAGATATTTTACATTTTTTTAATGATAATAATATTTTGTATTAGTTTTCTTAATAGTGTGATTTGATTCCAAGTGATTACATGAATATAAATTCATAATTTTAAGCCTATATTACATTAATTATAATATATATTAGTCTTATATTTATAAATACATAAAAATATAACTTATAAATAGTGCATATACAAAATTTAACTACAATTTTAACACACAAACTTATGTATTATTATATAAAAAATATTATTATTTTACATGAATATAATAAAAAAATTACTAATATAGTTTGAAAATAGGATTTCAAAATTAAATAATTTTAGTTATTCATTTTTATATTAGCATAATAAGTATTATTATTAGTAAATAATATATTTTAAATTAAAATAAGATTTTTTATTTTATTTTATTTTTCTTAATATTAAGTGTAAAATATTGGTTGTAATGTTGGATAATACATGAGATACATACAAAATGAGAGAATATAGTTTATTTCATGCTATGATTGGTAACTACATGATGTGATTTAGGAACCATGAGAAAACAAGGTGAATCATATGTTGTTCGACTGCTTTTCAATTTAAATTATCACATCCATTTCATGGTGTTTCAAATTATAATTTATAAGTTGCTTAAAATTTCTAAAAATAAGGTTACTTGTAGATAAAATTTGTAGAATCCATAAAAATACGTTTTAATAAATACCATTTCATATATTTTTTAATAAAATATGTTTATACATTTGATGAAATTTATTTTAAATTTTCTTCACCGTTCAATGAATTAAAACAAAATTTATTTTATTATGGGTAATTATCTTTTTCATACCCATTTTATAAAAGTAGATATCTCTCAGTATAGTTTTTTTGGATCTTCTCAATACTAGATTGTTTAGAGATTTTTTTATAGGGTATCAATTTATCTATTTATCCTTCCCTTTCTGTAATAAATAAAAATATAGACTAATATTCTTAGTTAAAATTTCAACTTATGGGATGAAAAATAAATGTATGAAAACAATTACAAGAAAAACTAATTATAATTTCCTTGAGTATAATTAACTATAAAGTGGTTGATGTAGCTAAATATATAGTGGTATCTAATTTTACAACAGATTCCAACTATGATATAGATTTAGATATTGATAAGGAAGTAGTTTGGGCTAAAAAATTAACCCATGAGTAAGATATATTGCCCCCAAATAATGATCCCATCACATTATAATGTAATATTACAACTTTTGTGGCACTAAAAAAGGATTCAAGGTAAAACTAATAGAAAAATAACTTTATAAGTATTATTTATATAAATAATTTTCATAGATCATAATTTTCATAGTATGTAGAGTTTATTTGGAGGAGGTCGTAATAGACTTGATGAAAAAAATCTGAACCTCAATAGATGCATAAAAACATGTTAGAACTAGATGAATAATAGATGTTAATAGTTCTCTACATATAAATCCCTAGTATGTTGTATTTGGTCACCTAAAACAAGTCACTTTGTACTTTATATGACCTATATGTTCAAATTCTGGAATATAAATTGAATTCATAAAACATATGGATTATTATTCTGGTTAAAATTAATGTGACAATTTCATAGAGTATCTTTTACATTGAAAACATCATATTGTATTTTAGTTATGATAAGAACCATGATGTCTTATGAAAATAATATTTTTGGTTGGATTCATTTTGATGGTGATTCCCACACCTGATGCAAGGACTGTTAAATTATGACTTATATCATTATAAAAAATTAAATGAACTCGGTTTTACACTGAATCTATGGTCAGATTATACCATTATAAAATTTTATAATTAATATTACTCCTATATTATTCTGAAATATGTCTAAATATAGAGTGCATTTTATATAAATTTTTAGACAAGTTTTCATGAATTTACTCAAATTATATATTATTAATTTTAATTTTCTTTAACTTGAAAATTTCATATTGTAAAATACCACTCATTATATTTTTATAGATATTTTTTGAAATCCTTATTATTTATAACATTTCCCATATGTTTTCTATTTAAATATTTTATCAATAAATTTTATTGTGAAATAAAAAATCAGGATAAAATTTTAGTTAAATTCCGAGTCTATGGGATGAGAATTAAATGTTTTAAAAATATTTCTCTAAAAATATTTAGTTCTATATAAAATCTTATAATAATTTATTAAAAAATAATTCCTGCCACAATTCCTTATAAAAGTCAAGAAATTAGAAAAAACTATTAAATTTTATTATTTAAATTGATTTCATTATTCCCTGTATAAACATTATATGTCCATGTGTGTGTGTGTATCCAAGAAAAATTAATTGAAATTTAAATGGCTTAGATGACCATTTTAAATTAAAAAAAAATGTTATTTTCCCATTTTATGAAGTGGATACAAATCCATTAAATATTTGGATTAACATACACCCTCTCAATAGGTTTTAATGAACTATAAAAATTAATTTTGGCGGTATGTAAACAATCATGGAAAATAGTGTAATTTCTCACCTTAGTAGTAGAAATGTATTTTTTAAAAAAAAAATTAAAATTAATTAATAAATGAAGTACCATGAAATACTAAATAGTTTATATACATTGGAAAGTCCTCAAATGAAACATTTAAAACACCCGACATACCACATATTTCTAGAAAATGTGAAACATTATTCCCTTATGTTTTGATAAAAGATGACCAAATAAAAAAATGGATTATAATTAAGTAAATCTTCAAATCTATCAAACAAAATATAATGATCAAAATATATGGTGAATTGATAACATTGATAATGGTTTCAAAACCTACCTCTAGACTAAAATAGCTCTAACCTCTATCAATAATAATTTTATAGGTGTAAAATAATTCTTTTGGTTTTAGCACTAATGGTGCCCATTTTTATTAAAAAGATATTTGGTAAGATTCTAAAATTGATCTCCAAAAATTGAATGACTACAACATCACATGAAATTCCTCCACAAGGTCAAGCTATGTCCATAATATTTTATATCACACCAATAGGATTATGGTTCAATCTATGTGGTTTAATATGTGATCCTAGTTTTTAATGATGTATTTCATAGTGGTTACATATATTCAAAAGATGATAGGATATTTCATCCTAAATTAAGATTGTCATTTCTAGATGATTAAATATATGATCATTTTTTATTTATTCAATGTATGGTAGGAAGGAATTTCATGTTTCGTCTTTTAATATACTTGGAGAAGAAGGTTAAGTAGAACTAGAATATTCTTCTCAATTTATTTCATATAAAACATTACAATAGAGTTAAAGAATCCCATAGAGAGTTATGTAATAATGATATTGGTAACCTATTAATCGGGTGGACTAAACCCTAGAACCTCTAGGTGCTCGATGTAGAAAATAATATTTACTATTTGAGGACCAGCTCATATTACCACTCCATGATTACTATGAAAGAGTTCATTGGATATATAAAACTATTATTTAATTATTCCCCAAACATTGATACCAATGAGATACTTCATCATCCTATAAGAATCCATTTTCATGTGATGGCATATGATTACTAGAAAATGATTATACAATCATACATTTACCATTGACAGTTTCATCTTTGATTTTTCATATATATAACAATTCATCACTCACCTGTTTACATGGTGGATCCGGTAATCAGGGTTCTAGTACATAATATTTCTATTCATGGTGCAAAGCAACCTAATTGCATCAAAAACATTATTGTAAATTATTGATAGTGAGGTGATGATCATTAAAAAATATAGATCATATAGACAAATTGTATGAAAAAATTTCCTTTTAATATAGATTATGAAATAGTATATTACTAGTACCCTCCTGTGCTATCGCACGGCATATGCAATTAATGGTTTTTCTTATAATATGAGATTAATATTTAGAAACGTTAAGAAGAAAACATATGTTGAATAAATTATATTTAGAAATTAATGTTGTCTAATAATGGAATAATAGGATATAAAATATGAATACATCATTCACGTAGTTGAAAAACAGATCAGAGAAAACGATGAACCTTAATCAAACTAAAACCCAAAACATCATTAAACTCCAGTTTTTGGAGTATATGAGGTTTTGGAATGCTTCCATACTAATTATTGGTTGTTTTTTCTTGTGACCGCCCACTCCTGACCATCTAGACACCACACCCCATCTTCCATCTTCATGTGAACCTTATTCAAAATAAAATAATTTAAGTAAATGGTAAAACCACACATCTTCAATTATAAATTTAGAAAATAAAATTGTATGGGGGAACTTATTATAAATGTCAAGTGTATTAATATTTTTTCGATTAGTTTTATAAATTGGAACAAAAATAGTAGTGGACTACACCAAGCAAGGAGATATTTACCTGAAAAGTCTAAGAAATTTCCATTACAATGAGAACTAAATTACATCTTGGATAACAGTGACCTGAAGCTTTCACATTAAATGTCTGTTGATAAATATACACATTAAAAGGGAGATGTCTCTCAAACAATATAATGAGGAAGGTTAAAAACATCAATATCATTGAAAACAATTTAGAAACACAAATCTGGATATTTGGTTATGCTTCCACCAACAATATGATTCGATCTTCAAGAGGTGGGTGGAGTGCTATACAGTTTTTTTCCTACCCAGAAAACAGAAAGAAAATGTTATTAACTACTAAAATAACTAAAAGAAATAAAATAAATTAAAAGGGACAATATTTTTTGGCTTTAAAACATCAAATAAAATTATAGGAGGTTACCCACTGAAACATGATGAAAATAACATTCTACCAGACCTTTTTCATGCATAAAATAAAAAACAATAATATTAAATGAAATAAAGATGTTCTAGTGGAAAAAAGCAAACCCATTCATTAATTCATGTTTTTAACACCTAATTTCATAAATTCAGTGAACTGGAGGGATTAAATGCACTAATGTTCATCTATCATGTTCAAGACACTTAAACCATGAATCAGAAAAATTAAAAAGAAGACACTTAAAAAGAATTTAGCGGGGAAGAGTTAATTTTTAAGAAAAACTAACCTATTGGAGATTTATTGGTATTTTCATAATAATTTTCATCACCACCTGGAAATGATTTTGATTTCTCACATCGACTGTTAGCGCAGTAATTATTCACTACCATATTTGAAACTTTAGAATCTAAAAACATATAACCGAAACATGAGGAGAATTGATACAAGAAAAAGGTAGTCCTTCGTGTTGATGGAAATGGAATTAAATACAACCTTTCTCCGCATGCATAGCTCTAGATGGTGGCGCATTATAATTACATCAGGGTAATGCAACACTTCAGTTCCCCATCACTGAAGATTATTATGGTCTCAGAACATATCCAGGTTCCAGTGCAGTGGATTGTGAAAGAAAAAGTAACCAACATATGAGCAGCTTGATGTAGGTTCTCATAACACATCCATTTTCCAAGAAAATATCTAGGTTCTAGGTTCCCAGAACATATCTAGGTTCCCCAACACTGAATATGATTCTGGTCTCGCATATGAGAGGCTTCATGTAGTAATCCACCTCGATGATCATATGTATAGATGCATGTAGCAGAAAAAGTAACAAACATAACCTGCAAATTTCTAAAATCAACTGAACCCATACTAAAAAGAGATTCATGAACTAAAATAATAAGTGATAGATAAATCAATGATATGAAAATGGTTGTAATAATAAAAAAGAGATGTGAAAATGATTCAATTAAATACCAACTGACAAAAAGTAAGTAATTTATTCTTAATTTGTAATGTAAACAAATTTAGATGATTTTCAGCAACATGAATTTATAAACTCATCAAAAAACATTTTTTGAAAGATGTATTCAGCTTAAAAAGCTTCCAGCAGGTACATTCTACAGATACAGAAAACATATTATGTTTTGAATAAAATAATAAAAAATGAAGTGATTGGGATGTCACCTTTTAGATGAATTATCATGTGATCATTACCATAATATATCAATTGCAGTTTAAATCACTACAGGAATACATGACATCATTAAGGCAGTTACATTGGATATTTCAAGTTTACATCTGAAAAAAATTTCAAGAAAAATAAAATGAAAATAGGACTTTAATCAATGAGGGAATGGAAGCCGCTTCAGAAGAGATACAATTTCAAATATTCTATATCTATTTAGACTACAGTGTCACTTCCACTTCATCTAAATTTATACCTTCTTCAATTAATGTCAATAATATATAGTTGTTGGTTTTAAAACTCACCTGAATGGAGACCAAAACTAGATAAGCGGACGGGCAGACAGATTTCCTTTCCCTGATTAATTTCATTCAAAAATGCTAATCAGCTTCAGTAGAGAGCCAGTAAGCACTTTATAATACCTTAAAACATGAAATTGAATTACAGAAATACTTGATGATAGATTAAACCTTATTTTGTCTCCACTCAATATCATGAGTGTTGGGTTTTTTGTTTTTAAAGCTCACTTGAACAGAGATCAATCCGGGGTAAATAGAGGGGTTACCATATTTATTTTTCCTGATTGGAGTCTTTCACCCATGCTAAGAAACTTCAACAGTGACTTGTCAACAACTTTAGAATACCTGAAAAGATGAGATTGAATCACAAAAATAGATGAAGACCTTTACAAAGAAGTTTCTGGGGGTCCTCCACTATAGTCAACGGTGATGAAAATGTCACTCATTTTAAAACATAAATATTTCAGTTTCAGAGACATCAACACAATGTAGTAAAACATAATATCCAGACCTTCTAGAGTGGCTAAAATCCAACGTTCAAAGAGGAATCATTTCGTCATTAAGGAGCTGGTTGTCAAAATATCACTGCTCAAATTAGAACTACATTTGTGGAAAAAATATGCATTAATCCAAGATAACATAATGTAATTCGGTCATTACAGCATTCAAATTCTATGATCGAATCATACATGATCTTAAATCATTTCGTTGAACACATAGTTATATAGCCAAAAAACACCAAAAGGAAAAAAGAAATCAATGTTGTATAAAAATAGTTACCATCAATACTTTTTAAACTCTGATGATCTATTTTCCATCACGAATTCCATGATTCAGGGGAATTGGAAAGTTCAAATAAATTTCCACTTTATTTCTAACTATGTACTTTGTTAATTAACAAGCTTCATCAAACCCGAAAGTTTTTGAATTCTCATACTATTTAACCATAGCTAGAAATAGATGGGAAAACAATTTGGAAGATCGTAGTACTTTACCATGCTTGATTGTATTAATTACATGCTCGTAGAATTTATTTTAGTAATAAGTGGATTAAATATACAGAAAAAATTGTAGAAAACACAAAGAATAATCGCATTGTACCTTCGTACGGAATCTTCGACTTCAAGATCTTTGACACATCAATAATATCTATACACAATAAATGAAATAATTATAAATATAATGTATAAAAGATAGAATAAATACCAATGCATTCTGAGAATAAAAAATTAGGTAGGACATATAATAATTTTTCAGCATTATAAGAGTACATACCTCCAAAAAGTAAGCAAGCCAATATGATTCAATTCTCTAAAAATGATCTATTGGTCGATAAAAAATTATTAACCACAGCTCAAATAAAAAAAGTGTTTTTATGCTTCTAATCCCTCCTATTAAATATGGAATCCATTTTAAAATAAAGAAACAACGTTAATTTTAAATTTAATGTAACAGCACGATCCCTTAATCAAAGGCACGTGGGGATACTATGTAGCTGCATTATACCTAGCAATAATTCGGGAATGAAAAATAAAAAGTATAATTAAAAAATAGATTTCTCTCCAGAAATTATAATGTCCATATAGTTTATAATCAAGATCAGGCCATTGGGAATGCACCTAACCTAATTCTAGTAGGGAAAGGGCTCATAGAAATCCTCCATGTAAATACATTGGAAAACATCAACATAATCTCACCTGCACTCTGTTTCATGGGAAGAATAGTAATGATTTTTGATGGATCAACAAAAATAGACTCGTAATATTGGAAGCACAAAAAAATTGGAAGAGTACTAAGATTTGGCGGTGTTGTTAGCATCTGGTTTTGCAGATATCATTTCGAAACCATTTAACACTATAATATCAGCCACACTGACTCTTCCCTATACATACAAAAAAGTTGCATTAGATAACTTTTTTTGAGTTCACATGAAAACAATTTAAGAAGAATCAACCAAGAAACTATGAAAGAAAAACCCTTAAGGATTTTGTGAATGGCGCACCTTAGAAGCTCCCCTATAAAGAACTTCAGTGTCTTCTTGAGTTGTCATAAGATTATCTCCCAGCTACCTAATCTAGTATTTTGATCAATTCTGGGTAGCATAGTTGTCAGTAGGCCGCAAGTCCAGAGCCCCTCCAAATTCAGTGTATCTATCAACAAATCGAAGAGAGATGGGGTAATGGGATGAGATATGATATAAAACAACCAAAGAAAACCAAATTTATGAAAAATTCCTCAACTCATTAACCTGAAATATTATTAATGTACCACCCACTCTAGGATTATTTCCAGAATCTAATTTACTTTAATGATTAAGTAAAAAGTGACAGTGACAACTGTAATCATTGAATCACAAATATTATGTTTAATAGTTATAATGAAAAAAATATAACAACAATCAGATAGGTTTGAAATCGAAAACAACATCCAGAATTCTTGAAATTCCAAGGTTTTAATATAACAAAAAAAAATAAAACATTAGTGTGGATTTGAAACATTCTCTCATTGATATTGAATTAAAATGACAGTAGATTATTCACCGATAAAAACACATTAACTCAACAGTTTTAAACATATTTGATGATTATAGTATGGAGATTCAGTTGGATCCATAGATATGAACTTTTCTTATTCATTGTTTTTGGGAAGAAAAACACATTAAACAATGTAAGTACCAGAAATGAGTGGTTTGAAATAATGACCAAGTGGTTGTTGACAACATTTTGAATAACACAATAGAGGTATCCTGAAGCCTTTAAAAAATATTCAACAGAAGCCCACCAGCACTCTATTTGTTGGGAAGAGTAGTGTTGATTTTTAAAGGATCAACAAACAAAATACTCATTATATTTAATTGAAATGAAAGTAGATTTTTCACAGATAAAATCATATTAAATAAACAGTTTTAAACAGCTTTGGTGATTATAGTATGGAAATTCGGTTGGACCCATAGTTATGATCTCTTATTATTCATTGTTTTTGGGAACAAAAACAAATTAAACTAAGTACATACCAGAAATGAGTGGTTTGAAATTATGACCAAGTGATTGTGGAACAACATTTCGAACAACACAATTGAGGTATCCTGAAGCCTTTAGGAAAACTTCAATAGAAGACCACCAGCTCAATGTTTCATGGGAAGAGTACTGATTATTTTTGAAGGATCAGCAAACAAAATACTCATAATATTGAAATCTTTCCACTATGCATGTATCATGTCTGTTTGTTTGTGTCATGTGTGTGTGCATGTACAGATTATGTATATCGTGATGAAGTATTCAATGTTGGGTAATAGAGTTACATAGCCAAAAAACATCAAAAGGAAAAATGAAATCATGTCTATATAAAATTCATTACCTCTAATATTAACATTGTCTGGTTTTGATATCCCGGATCATGTGCTACGGGTCATGAATAGTTGGGAAACCTTGTCCTGTAGTTGAGATCTTAGATCCTTGATCCTTGCCTCCCCAAATATTCGGTCTTCTGAAAATATCCCACTTCGAGATGAAAAATAGAATCTGAACCAACAGCACAAAATTCATCACCCGAGTAAACTAAATATTCATATTTGTTGTAACAAATAATTTGTCACTATTGTAGCTGACTCCGAAATAGACAGTGTTTTCTTGTTCATAAAGAGACAATGTTTTCATTTTCATAAAACAAAAGTGTAAAATGAATATTATAATAATTTGGTATATTTTTTCTAGTAAATTAAAATGGAAGTAGTATAAAAATTAGTACATGCACTGATGATACTATATTAAATGGTTAAAAAGGGTTGTTATTCAAAATTTATAAGTAAAAGCCTGAAGAAATGTCTTAGAAGCATTTGGTTGTGATCAGAATCCTTTAGATTTGATTGAATACCTGGTCTGCTGCCAGCATTTGGAATATCACGTGCTGAAAATAATTCAAAATAAAAAATGAACAGATCGAGTTGGATTAGGAAAATTAATAATTTTGTTGTTCATGGAACATCTGAATAATGAAGTTACCTTTTCGATAATTTTTAAATAACTTGCATCAGATTTCATTATCAGTTTCTCTACCAAATTATTATCACCGTAAATTGAATACTTAGAGGAATCAATGTGAATTGTCTCACATAAACATTAAAATTAAAGTTATAAAACATAAAAAACATTGAAAACAAAGTTGAAACACAATCTTGTATTTTTGTTTCTACTACTAACAACAGTTTGATTCGATCATCAATAGGTGTGTGGGGTGCTGTCCAGCTTTTTTCCTACCCTGAAAACACAATCTTTTTACTAGAGGAAAAAATGTTTAAAAATATTAATATGTATTAATGCATACTAAAAATTTAGAATCCAAAATATGAATGTTAAAATAAACCCAGTATAGTAAAAAAAGTGTGATCCGGAAAATATCTTTAGTATGCTTATGTTAATAGGTGATATACCTTACAATAGTATGTGTATTTTTTCACAAATTTGTAAAATAAAATCATATGTGTGGGATGTTTTGCAAACTGTGAGGAAGTAATAATTCCAAAACATAGCCCAAAATATCTGAAATCATTGACAACATAGCACGTACCACTCCTCAGATCTGGATCCTGCAGTTGATGAAGTAGCCAAAAAATCTAGTAGAGGTGGGGCATCATTTTAGACCTTGGATGATGAAACCATCAAAATTACGCAACACCCACCACTGAAAAGGAAATTCTCAGCACATGGATTATGAATTGGAGTTAACATATCAACATCCAACTAGTAGACTGCTATTTTGATCCCTGCAATATGTAATTAAAAATTAATGTGAGTAAATGACAGATATTATTATGAATAAATAACAGGATACCTGTAAATGTAGAGGCAATGTTGAAAACATATTTCACAGATGGTTTTAAATTCTCTATATTCATTCTTTCACATTATATCTTTCATAGACATCTTTTTGGGATCTCTAAGAAACCTATTGATTAAAACACAATATTTTACCTACCAAACAACCATTAGAACATTAGTTCAAGATCTTAAACACTGAATGTAATTGAGGTGAATCAATATGACCTTTTACAGTCATCAACAATTGGGATTGGTCTATGATTTCTCTTATAGAAACATTGTTGGTGTAATAGAGGAAAGCAAGGCTGGCCGATGTGGTTCTATATTGAAAGACTCCTGCAGCACAACACCAGAAGAATATCCTCATGACCTCACTCAAAATGGTGGTATTTAAAGAATAATATACCAAAATTCCCATGGACAATAAAGAGGTTACTTAATTCACATTTCTCAAAAGAATCAAAAAATAAAACAGGAGTCGAAACTCAAGTGAATCAACAGTTGTAGATAATGAATGTTTCCAAAATGGAAAGTTAATGTGAATTTCATACAGAATATTGAAAAAATATGAGTACTATTATCAGAAAATACACAATTAGAGGATAATCATAAGGAAACCAAGAGCGGGAGAATGATTCATACATTGTTCTGTAGGAACTTGTAGCGGGATCATGATACAGGTATGGTTCTGCAAGAAAAATAGGTCGAGAGGAGGAGCCGGTGGACAACACCAGTGTTGAAATCGAAGCTCTTGATGAAGAAATTGTGTGGATTGGAGGGATGTCTCAGTTATCTATATAAATCAAACTCTGAGGATGATTCGATGGTAGTTTGCTTAAGGAGAAAAGGGATGGGGAAACACAGCCAAAGATGATTGAGGGGGGGTTTACGAGAGGAGTTGCAGAGAGTGAGAACCTTAACGGAGGAAAATCAGTCTCGGAAATGTGATAAGAGAAATAAATACCAAGAACCATAGGTGAATCCTGCGTCAAGATTTTGTGGGAACCCATGGATGATAAGAACACAATATCGATCATGGTCGACATATGGAAAAGGGTGGAGGGTAGAGTAGAAACTGGTAGAAGGAGGACGTCGGAGAGGGAGGTCGGCCAACTATGGATTGACTGTGAAAGCGAGGAGGATGGAGGCTAGGGTTTCAGGGGAGTATAGTTCACGATTGGTGATAAAATCAGCGGGAGAAGGTGGAGGTCGAAGAAGGAGGGATTCAGACTGTTGGTAGATCGGGAGAGGGAGGATGACAGTGGCGGGGGTCATGGTAGATGTTGGTTGCCACCCCAAAAAACGTTATTGGGAGGAGGATTGGGAGGTGGAGAAAATATGAGGAAGTGCGTGGAGGGGCAACGTGGGTAACTGGTAAGAGGGAATGTAGTGAAAATATGATGTGGAGTCATAGTAGATAGACACGTGGCAGCTGGATATGCCAGGATTATTATAGTTAGTAGATTATTACTTTTCTTGATTACAATTTATAGGAGATATAAAAATAATAAGCATTATTAAGTCTCTCACTATTTTATCATACCCAATTTGATTTACCATTTGAATCATAATTTTAATTTTCTTTGACATACTAGTGTCAGGTATCCAAAATCCTTTTCATGAAACTCTATTAAGGGTTATTCAATATACTTTGAAGTATTTAGGTAGGAAAAAATTTTCCAACTATGGGTTTATGATCCATGATCCATTGATTTATAACAAACCATTCATTATACCCATGTACACAGGTACCTGATTCATCCATGACATGGCGTAAGGGGTGTTTCCGACACCCACTAGTTAGAAACTAGCACCAAGGAATCAACAAGAGGATGATGGGAATTATTTTTTCCTATGAACAAATAATCAAAATTAAATTAAAGAAGATAACAAATAAACAATCCTTATACCAAAAACTTATAAATGATAACATTATAGCATAAGAAAATATATATCCCAACTAAATGCATCATCTAGAAGAAAACACAATTTAATTTAGAAAAATATCATAATATCCATGCATCTTGTGGACAAAAGATCCATCGATAACCTCCATCATCCAAGGTCCAATGTATCAATCACATCCCTCACCTTCTACAGGAAATTTCTATTTCCATATAACTGATATAACAATTTTTACAAATGCATGAAGCCAAATAATGTGTGTGAGAACAACAACCAAGTTGGATTTCACCAAATGTTCCATAAGAACCTCCAATACAAATAAACCATATATGGTTTAATTTAAAAAAATAAATACTTGATAAAAAAATCATTACATTTTTAGTCTTTACATGAATCCAAATCATATTATTGGGAAATATAACAAAACTATCATAAATAAACAATTCAATAAAATAGGAGGAGAGTATTGAATAAATTAAGTTCAATATTACATAGAATGAAATAGTAAAATAAAATCAATACTCCATCTCATAATTCCTAATTGTAGTTAGTTCTTAGTTATTGAATATTAACTCCTCCCAATTAATATCATGGCTCATTGTGTGCACCAATACCAAAGGCTCATTCCATTATGGTAGAACTAATCTACACCATGTCAGGGAAATCATGTACATCTAGGTTGCGTTAGAGTTTTCATCTTCAATCCATTACTAGGGTGTCTTAGTTGCACCATGCATTTCATTTTTCCTCACTAACCCCTTATTCTCACTTATTTTCATTCAATTAAATAATTTATTATCATACATTCATTAATTTGAAATCAATTCATCATTAACTATTCAATTTTGAAATTTAAATTTCCAACATCCGATTTCAAATTCAAATTGATATCATGGGTTTTCATGGAAGTCAATAAATTCAAAATTATCATTCATTTATATACATTTATTAAAGGATAAATCATCAAGTCATTTCATCATTTCATTTTCAATTCAGTCCATATTTCTAAATATTAAATCAATTTCTCAATTCCATTAAAAAATATTTTATTTTACAAATACATGCCCATTTGAAATAAAAAATCAAGTCTAGAAAAATCATGAGAAAATAAATTTCAAATATGGTATGGAATTTATGTTTTCAGGCGAAGGTAAATTCCATATATATTTATATACCTTTTATCACATGATCAAATGATCAATCTTGCAAAACATAAATAGATAACAATGAATAAAAATTGTGTATGGTCAAAGAGGAATACCTTGAATCATATCCCATGAAAAAGTGTTTCAATATTTTTATATCATAAGTATTAATTTCTCTAAAATGAGAGAGGAAAATAAAAAAGGAGGACCCCAAGTTAATGGGACTTCACTTACTACTGAGAGATAAAACTCATACACTAGCTCTTAGATCAGAGTGGAAAGGGATTGAATAATCAAATATCCTCTCTAGAGATCCTCCAAAATCCAATGGGTCTATTTATATTTTGGTAGTAGTTTGGAATATTAAAATGGTATTGGAATTTTTAAATATAGAGACCAATAGGCCACCCCAAATTCATTGGAACCATTACACAGAACAACTTAAATGGTCCACACCAATGTACAATGTAAGAGTCCATTCCATAAATTTTCAGGTCAAAACCATATCTGAGAGATGTAGTGTGTTCTAGGACATATATCAAAAATAAATTAGGATGTGTCTATAATGTGACTATTTATCCATGATTCATATATACCAAAAAAGGTAGTCACACTAAAATTCACACCTGTAGACTACTCACCACAGTCGACACTACTAACACTTTGGAACTATGAATTTAGAAGAAGGCCATTCTATAGCCTAGCTACTGGGGGAATCGATCTCTTAATATGCTCAACCCATAAAAATCTTCAATGCTATGTTTAGATCAACCATATCAAATATATTCTCTCCACAGCACAGACCCTAACTCTATATCACATATCTCTATAGGAAGATATAAAATTTACAAATCACTAAAAATTACCAAGACCACACCCAAAAATATATGTGATTAATGAAAAGGGATAAAAGTTCATTAAATCTATAGAATGGATAATACAACTTCCCAATCATAAATTATTTACCCCCCCCCCCCCAAATCCTATCATGACGACTCCATGCTAAATATATTAGGCCACTTATTTCTCATCAATTCCCTATGATCCCATGTATCATGTGAATAAGATCTATGCACCCATAACACCCAAACAAGAGCAATGGATTTCCCATTAAGAAATTTCATATCATAATATACAATATGAACTATTTTCATAATCATGGATAAAACATGTTCAACGTCAATTCCGACCCAGCCAAAAACATGAGATGGGTCATAGATATACTTTCTAAGATTGTACATGATAAACATGTTATGAGATTATTTTAACTAATGTGGGAAAGAAAAAATAATATTCCACCTTTCTGGTCTTCTCAACAACCTCAAATGATCTCATGTATCTTGATGAATGTTTTCTATTTTTACCAATTGTCAGTGACCCAAACCTAGAGAAAAATTCAAAAACTCATGTCACCTTTTGATAAAACCAATTATTGTCAATATGGATCAACATATTTGGTATATCACCTCTATAATTTTACCATTCTTTGTTATATAAACGTGATTCTTTTAATCATTACCTAGACCAAGCTTAGACAAACAAAGAATGATTAAGCAATATATGACTATCATAAATGATATTTACATGGGAATCTATAAAAGTCCTCAAAGGTTTTCATCCTGATGCTTGAATATAATATTTTGTTATTAGAAAACTAAAATAGTACCAAGTGGTTATCCAAATTCCCAACAAAGTCGATAAAAAAATGAAAGAAGTGTGTCCTCATGAATATGTATAGTTCCTTCAGTCTAGTCATCCATCTGTAGATGACAATCCATGATCAGAATCACATGAGATCCTTTTTTTCATGGATGTAACAATAAAAATGAGTGGTTAAATGGGGAACCCTATTATAGTATATAACAAATAGTATTCAATGTTATCTATTGATATCCAGCACATATATACTTCCCAACTCTTTAACCTTATCTATATAATGAATGGGGATGAAGTGATCTGAATTGGATATACTATCAATAAAAACCCATATTGAATTATTCCATCTAGGGTTTAGAAGAGAACAAACTACAATGTCCACTATAATCAGTAATACATTGTCTCAAACATGTAAAACAAAATCATCACTGCATGTCCAAGAACATCTTTTTGGTGATGGGTTTCACCATCTACGAGGAACTATGGAATTCTACCATCATGAATTTTCTTATAGGTGATGGTATAATGTACCATATTTGAAAACATATGATACCATCTAGGAAAAATGGCCTCTCATATATGGTCTCTCAAAATAATTAGAGTCCCCATTACTATGAAACTCATCATCAATCTACTTCTCCTGAAGAATCATATCCAGAAGAGTGGATGTCACCTAAATAGTTGACAACACAATATTAGTCTCAGTCTCTCATATTCCTAAATTCATTTGAGCAATAATAGTCATCAAGTTCCACTCATCAAAAATATCATTCATTTATTGTGTTGTAAATATCATTATCATTGAATTGGTAATGACATTCCCATTACAGGGTGTGTAGTTAAGGTTAAAATAAATATACTATAGTAAATTCACCCATCGCCTATAACATAGGTTAAAATAATTTTGATAATATATATTACTCATGATTTTTTATCAGAATATATGTTAATAATTTCACATATAAGGTATTTATACCAACTCTTAAGAGCATGTAGCATAACTACTAGTTTGAGGTTATGTGCTTGATAGATCTTATCATGTTTCCTACAATATTTGGAACTGTTAGATATTATGATACCACCCAACATAAAAACATTGTCTAAAAACAAACCATATGAGTAAAAAAAGACAACATATCCCTACCCAACCTTTGATATATTCTATAATAGCATAAAGGTCAAATGGGATTTCAACTCCTCAAAGGAAATCTTAAATTTTACATTGTACAAGAACATATTAATTATTTTGGAGTGATATAATTCATACCAGCATAAAACATTAATAAATATTTTACAAACCGGCGATAGAACATAACTAAGCCCAAGTAGCTCTGAATCTTTAAGATGTTGCGTTGTTTCTCCCATGTCATACAGCCTTCACTTTGTCCTAATTGACTAAAATTCTATGTTTTTTATAACAAGTTTCCCAAAAACTTCACTTCTTTGTTCTAGAAACATATTTTTAACATCTTGGAATAATTTTAGTGTTCTATTAGAAATTATAGGACTTTTCTTAGATGACTTACACGGTATTCCTTAGTCTTTGAAAAAACCGAAATGTCATCCTCAAAGGTAAAACGGTTTAAGCTATTGGGTTAAGTCTTCAAATTTGAGTTTTATTTTAGTGATTTACTAAAAAACATGGTTGTGTAAAATATCATTCCATATATTTTATATATAAAGAGGGTGAACATAAAATAATATCACCCAACAGATGTGGATTACCCTTTAATGAGGCTTTGTAGTATGAAATTGATAGAAAGTGATTCCTTCAAGAAGAAAATAAATTTTTGAAAATTAAACTACAGAAGATGGAAACCAATATGATGAAAAATTATAAATAAATTAATTAATTTTAGTAGATTATAGTTTGAAACATTAAATAATGGAATTTTTAACCATTAAAGTCAATGGGATAGTATCCTAGATGAAAACATACATATGGATAAAAACGTGTAGACGAATGTGAAGAAACATACTATTAAGAGATAGTTATCCATACATTCAAGGACAACAGTCAAATATAATGCTATGGTGAAAGAGGTATCACAAAAATATAATGTCCTGAGGAAAGAGGTATCACAACATGTAATACTGAGATCATCAATATAATAGAATCTAATCCAACATTCAACAAATATGATGAAGTATTTGAAAGGAAGGAAGAAATAGATGAATATTGTACATATACTAAATTGAGTAGAATGCCTAAAATTCATAGACCAAGAAAATAGGAAACCCAATCACTAATTATAATTTTTAAATTATGAATAAAAAATGAAAAAAAAATATGTAATTGTAATTTTTATGAAACCATAATAAATGAAGAACATAAATAGTAGCACACTAAAAATATATTGAAAACCCAACTATTTTTTTAAAAAAAATCATTGTAACCATTCTTTTAGTGAAACTAGAGCATATAAGGGTTTTTATACGGTAGTTTGTTATAGAAAAATTAGTGACATAGAGTTAGAGATTTCCAAAAAACAATCTATGAGTTACTTTAGATTATTCTAACATAGGATCCTACTTGGTATGATGTTAGGAAAAAAGTGATTATCAACCATATATTTAAATATTCCTATTATATTCCTATTTATAGTATATGATATATTATAAATATTTCATGCTATTGTGTAATTAATATTTCCATTACAATGTATGTATTTTCCTTTCACTTGTAGTGGATGAAATCATTTCTCTTTTTATCAAGGAAATAATGATTAGTGACGTGTGTCATTATGTAATCCAATATTATTGTATAAGAAAATCACTTTCTATCATATCCTTAGATAATTTGAAATAATAACAACTAATCAATAAGAATGGTCAAATACATAAAATAATGTGTTAAATGGAGAATACATATGGAATTTTCCAAGATGAATCAACATTTATTAGTAGTGCTTCCATGGTGATTGTATTATTTCCAACATTATTAAGGTACCATGTATAATATTTTATAGTTTCTATAATATTATGAATATTTAATTTTAGGGGATAATAAAAATTTGATATACATTAACATAGAGAAACTGACTACTGATTCACTTCATATGAGTAGAAAAATTTAATCCCCAACAACACCACATACGAACATTGGACATTGTTCCTTTGAAATGTAGAGAGAGTATATTTATATTGAAGAAACCAACAAGTTGTCTTGTTTAGTTTGTTGAGGATATGATATTTATCAGAATCATGCGTTCTAAATTCTATATTTTCTCCACATTCACATGAAACCCATTTTCATAATAAAAAATTATTACAATTCAATTTGTAAAACTCTCCACAGTTTTGGAATGAATTTTTAGATGAAATCATCAAAAATAGAGCCCTTATTACATAGAAAATACTACCCCTATATTTATTATTTACAATATTACTCAATAGGTTGACATAATGTGGGAACATTCAATATCAATTGGTTATCATATAAAGAATATAGAATTTAATATATCCTAAGAGAAAAAGATATCCTATGATGATTTTCATGAACTATGTGTTTATATGGGTAAATGATTCCATGCCAAGTCTTCTAATTGATGTTCAAAAATATATTTTAAAATAAGGAGAATCATGATGACATTTATTATTCTTATTCTCATATACACAAAATATCAATCTTGGTTTGAGGCTGTGATATGAAACTGAGATAAAACAATTATTGTATTATAGTAGTTGATTTATTGTTTAAAAAAAGGGAATAAAATTTTGTTTCCAATATAATGGTTATCGAATACCGATTCAGTTATATTACATTTCAAAACAAATATTTTTTTCATATTTTTTACATAGTGATAAAAGATCATTAAGAATTATATTTCATAAATTTCGGTTTTTTTATAGCATTATTACATTAGAACATTATTCTAGAATAAATGGTCTTAAGTACCAATCTATGTTCTATACAGATCAAAATAGTTTCTATATGTAAACCTATTCTCATATACAACTCTCCCACATAGATTGTGGTTTCCTATATTGTTTCATAATCTATTACAGTTAAAAAGAAATTATAAATGGTTAATTGGATGCATAACAACTCGAAAAAACTTGTACATTGTGTAGTGGCATCATAATTTAACATCAAATGGATTTCAAAAATTGTTTTCAATGATATGAATCGTCCAATTATATGAGAGACTAAATAACAATATAAAGTTATAAATTCATTGATTGTTCTTCCTAAAATAGAGAAAATAAGAAATTAAAAAAATTATAAACAAGTATGGTGATACCAATGAATATAATTATAAATGTTATTTTGAAGTAGTTATAATAAAACCTAATTTTTCTTGATCTAAAATCCCTTATTTCAAAAAAAACTATCAGGAACAAAATTACCATTAAAATACTAGTCATAAAAATTGAATCCATCATAAATTGAAATAATAATTATTTTTCTGGTGTTGATCTTAAATTTTCATTAATTTTATTTTGATTTTGATGCTCACAAACATCCACATCTACGCTGAAAATAATTCTACTTTATGTGACATTTAGGATAATATTCATTGGAATAATTATTTTATTCCAAAATCATTATTAATCGTTAATCCCGTAGAAGGTTATTTGAATTCCCAAGAAATAAGTATTTTGGACATGTTTATGTGATATCACGAAACATTGTTGATACCATACATTTTATGTAGAATGTTTGGTTTGTATACCCTATTTGGAATGACTGAATGGATCAAGAACACTACTTTAGAAGAATCCCTTAATTTTAGGAACAAACATATGATTCACCATTCCTAATTTATTAATCAATGTCAGGATGTAATCTATACATTTTTAGTGTATCACTATGAAGAGAAATCCTAAATTCCACATGTACAACTATGTATTTTCATATTTTGGACTATTTCAATTTTTTACAATGCTCTCAACTAAATTAAGTATCTATATAAATCTTTATAGATACTAAATAAAGGCTCATATTCCATAGATTAAATCATTAATATTTCTGAGGGAATTCAAGACATTCTTTGAATGTTTTAAATTTTAATAAAAATTATTTATCCTGTCATATTTATTGATCTATTTGATATAAATCAGTTGAAATGCCATGATAAATACCGAGAGTTTCTTCCTCTAAAGATACTGACGTGTTTTTGGGAATAATAATGTGTGCTCTCCTCTAGAGAACTACTTTAGAGTCATACTATTATTTAAATAATATCATTTTGATCCACTCGACTATTTCTTTTGTTGTATTTCATTTTTAATCTTTTATTATATTATAAAAAACACTTATAAGAGACACACATTGGAGACATAAATATTTTATCATCTTCCAAGTATTTTCTGTAATATTATTTAAATATATCTTATTTGAAATTGTAGAATATTATTCTACTTTATGTTATTGAATATAATTTACATCTATTAGTTTATGTTTCAATTGTGATCTGAATTTGTATTGACGTTCATTATATTTATATATTTACTTTTGATGTGTCTGCTTCTCATACTCAATCATTGTACATTTTCATCTTCCCTTATAAAGCTATGGACATTTTTGTTCCATATATAATTACTATAAGGACTAGTAAAAGAATTGTTTTACATGTGTAAACTGCCTAAAATCAGTTTTAGAGGCCTCTAGATAAACATTACATGATAGTAAATAGCACCAAACAAGTGTAGTAGAGAATTTGTGGAGTATACTAGTATATTCTTGTTCCCTAAACTACTATTCATCATTATGTTATTTTCATTATTTATATTCTCTTTATTACTCATCTTTAAAGATAATTAGATAATTTATTTATTCTCAAGAAGAAATTATTTTTTCTATGAAGGTTTCAATGGAACATAATTCACCCCCTCTTGTGTCATCTTCTTTTTTTCCAATTCAGCAATTTGTATCGGAGGTTGGATGGGTTGGATATATTTCATTTTTAGGAATCCATGAAGATTATCCTATATCCGAATGATACAAAAAAATTTCTCATATGTTAGAATCAAGTGATTACATAAATTTCATGTTAAAAATATATATTTAAATATTCAGAATATGATAAATCTCAATGGATGATTTTAGAGATGGTATGTCGATGAATTGCGAACCTTATATAATAGTGATAATTAAGGATACTAGAAAGAATGCATGATAATTTAAATGAAAATTAATGGAAAAAGAGTTTATAAAAGGTATTTAATCTTTATTATATTCCTAATAATGATCTTGTAAAATTAGAGAAGGATCAAGATGTAAATACGATCATAATTCAATAGTTTTGACTGTTATTTTCTTTAGAATAGAAACTGATGAATTTAATCGAGTCTCTCAGTGTTATACCATATATGAGATGTGGAATACCATTTCAATTTCATATTATTTAATTAAAAATGTAATAAAACTAAGCTACAACACTAAAAATTAATATTTGAAACATTTATGATGTATAAATACGAATTCATCTCCTATATTATTATAAGATTGAAATATTTTTTCAACAATATAAATAGAATATGAGATCAATTGAACTATTTGATCAAGGTGTAATGGTATTCAATGTTTTTTCCTCTATGTGGAATTGGATATCTACTTCCATTATTTAATCCACACTTGTTAAAGAGTTGAAAATGAAATAATTTATTGGATCACTGATGATATATAAAGATGATAAACAAGACGAAGTTGAAAAATCTATAAAAATTATGATAATACATATAAAACTACTTTGGATGAATTGTATATTTATATTTATAAACATTCAGTTTCTAATATGCCAGGTCTTGCTATAGGTTTGGTAATATTGTGTTATAAGATATAGAAATGGAATAAAAAATAAAGATGCTATGATTTTAATGAAAATTGTCCCACAAAGTCTAATTGTCTTACGATTAAACACAAATAAATGATAATTGTAGAATAATATGTAATAAGGAAGTTAATACTAATAGGTTATATAATAAAGAATCATGTATTGAGTCATGTACAATCCTTGAAAATGGTCATGAAGATATGATGAAAACTCTACGTATTAGGGATCATGGTGATGTAGAACACACTTTTAACTCTAAATATTCTAATTTAGAAATGTTTTATTATAATGGACATAATAAATAATATTTATTGCATCAATATATTTTCAATATTTATAAAAATATCATAGAAATATGAAAAAAACTTATGATGAAATTTCCATTGAATAATAATGTTTATCAAAATTGATAAAAAAAATATAAGAGTTAATTATTCAAAATATTATCATATGTTTCATGATGATAAAACTAATGGACTAGTGGAAAACGTTAATACAATAAAATAGAGATCCATGAAGCTTATTAATCAAGAAAAAAATTTCAGTTAAATCATTTTTAAAAACAATTTTTATAAATGAAGATTTGGGATTCTGTTAATGGAGAACCCTAAAAAAATATATAAATTATTTTATTAATTGATTAAAAAACAAGAGAATATCTATTGCTAAATGTTTTTAGTGTAGAATAAATATAAATTAATATATTGGCTACAATTTTAGAAAACATCATTTTTTTCTATCAAACATTCTCATTATTGATAATCATTTTTTACCTTTAAGTTAGGATTCTCATATAAAATTAAAAATATTTGGTTACAAATTTATTTAGTTTTTAACACTACCAGACCCAAAAAAAATATGGGTACCAATAGTAACTTTAATTTAATATCCTATAGTTATGCACCATTGGACTTGATTTTTATTTCACTGCGTGGATGCTTAAAGATAATGGAAATTTAATTTTTTTTCTTTTAAAATAGAACATCATTAGAGAATGAATTATTAATCTAGGAATTATTTCATTTATATTTTAATATAATATTTAAATGCATTAAATGTTATATATATTTGAGGAAAAAAATTCAATGGTTTATAATTTCTTCCTTCATATTTAATTATTTTATCTTTTAAAATTTTAATCATTTACAACCCTATTGTATTATTCAAAGAATCAATCTATTGAAAAATTTTTATTACATAATCCATTCTCCTTAAAGATTATTTAATTTCATATCAACGTATGAAAATGAATTTGTAATGTATCATAATATGATTAAATATTTTATTATTTTATTATTTTGGTTAAAACTGTTTTATAGAAATTCATAAGATTTGTATTCTGGTAAGAGTTATAATAATTGGGTAGTGTATAAAACATAATTATATTAATTTAAAATCACATGAAGAAATATATTTCAATTTTAAAAAAGATTTTGTTCCTAATTAATGTTTATTCTATAAAACATGTTTTGAGAAATTTAATTTTTCAAAAAATATATATTAAATTATGTAATGTTGTTTATTCAATATCATTTCCTTCTGTAGCACTCTCTTTTTAACTAATAATCCAAAATGATAACTATTTATTTTGGCTAATGAATCTGAAACATCTCCGAAAAACCATTATAATGAAACATTTCATATACCTCTTTCAAAACCCAAACTTATTCTCAATCCCTATCAAACATTTTTTATTCCTTATTTGAAATTCAAGACTCAAGGACTTTTGGTGAATCAAGTCTGAGTAGTATAAAGTTTACTATGAATTTAATAACATAGAAATGTTTTTATAAAGATATTATAATTCAATGATTTTATTAATTGATACATATTAAATAAATTGAATTAAAATAAAATTATAACAAAGTTAATTCTATTATTGGGGATATTAATGATTTTTTTGGAAAATAATTGGTTTCTTTAGTTGATTATTCCATGTAAAAGTTATCTTTGAGAGGTATATAATTATTTGGTTCTAAATAATCTGAATTCCATTCTCTCTAAAAACTAACGATCGAATTGCCTTTATAGATTACATGTCCATGTTTATTATTTCAAATTAAGAGGTAGTAAATCATCATTACATTCAAGATATATCTATAAACAAAATTCAATAGAGAGAGAATTTTTTAATTTCCCTAGAATTTTTTGTTACTTTTGAGTGGAATTATCTTTATTTTTAAGAAATATCAATTTATAAATAATTATTTTATTCATTAAAATTATAGATAATGAGTGAAATAGATAAAATCATATATTAATTTGTTACTAAGTTGAATATTAATGACATAATGGAATTTTCCGTGAAATAGTTATCATATTCCTTAGTGGTATAATGATATGCATATTTCCATGGAACGATAGAACTGCCTTTAAAGAATCTATGAGTAAAATAAGTCAATTTAGGTTGAGTGAAGATGGGCCATTTAACCTTTTAAAAATTATCTATTTTATTCCACCATTATATCCTATTCAATGTTAAATCCAAAATATTTTGATTATAAAATCTGATTTCCATATCTTATATATCACTGTCTATGTATTGTATATATATATATATATATATTTCCTACATTAAATGTTTGTTCATATATTTCATAATTTATTTTTGATGTCCAAAAAGGGTGAAAGATTTATAAGAGGAAACCCATGGAAGATATGTAATAATAAGAAAACATTTAGGAATAAATATGAGAAATGTATGGGAATGTATATATTTAAGAATGTAAAATATATATTGGAAAATTTTATTTGTAAAAATATTTTTCATTATGAGGAATGAATTTTCTTAAAATTTATATATTCTCTTATTTGTAAATTTCATTTTTTAATCCTTAATATTTTAATATTGCTTTTATGGGTAGCATGATAAAAATTTGGGGAGATTATTGTGAATTTTTTTATAACACAATTTCATTAATTATTTTTTCTTTCCAATCTAAAAACACCTACATCCCTATTTCTAATGAAGTTACATTTAGTGAATTTGAGTGTAATAATAATTTGAGTAATTATTTTATTCTATAATTATTATGAATCATTAATCACAAGGAAGTTCATTTTATTTCTGAAAGTATAATTATGCTTAACATGTTTATAAGAATTCTATAATCACTGTTTATACACTACATTTTAATAGGAATTTATGGTTTTTGTTCCCAACATTTTTAATGAATGTATGGACCATGAATCATATTTTTTGAAGAAATTGTACATTTTAGGTTGATCTGTATTTTTTATCAACAATAATTTTCCTATAAATTATATATTCTCAACAGTAATTTTGATGTTTATCACCTCATAAATAAACCATAAGTGTTATATGGATAATTACAAAGCTCTAAATTATGGATTATTTCAATGTTTTATAAAGTAATCCCAATGGGATTATATTACTTTTTATTGATATTTAAGTATTTATTCAAAGAATCGTATTCAAGATATTAAATCATTATTATTTTTAATGGAATTTATGACATTCATTAAATTCTTTGAAATCAAATACTTGTGACTTTTTATGTGATATTTCTAGAGATATTTGACCAAATAAAAAGAAAACATCATGATAAATACTAAGAGATTATACTTATAGGGATACATACATGCATTTAAAAATAAGAATGTTTTTTTGGCGACAAAGATACACTTTGGATACTGTAGGGACCTGAAAAATCTGCAAAGGAGATGTTATCCACCTCCCCAAAGAAATTGGGGAAAATATTTCAAAGGCAAGGACAAATTGGAATGGTCTATAGACTGGTCCGAAGATGATGTCGCAAGACCAGTTCCGCAGAGCACTCCCTTCGCGGACCATTGTCATTCGCGTAATGGAGGCACAGGTCCTCCGCGGGCGCGAAGTAGGGCAGGAGCCAGTCCGGTTCACCATTCACTGACCGCCCCAGCCGCAGACCACGTCATCTGATCTGAACCGCCTTGGTCGTTCATGAAATGGAGACAGAACCCTCCACAACCGCAAAGCACTCCCCGAGTTCGGTTCGCGGATGAGATGTGCTCAGTGCCCACCATGAGGCATGGATTGAAGAAGTCATTTGTAAACCGGGTTTTCGGTCATAGGCCTCCACAAAATATGTTGTGTGACCGTAGAAACATTTCTTCCCGCACTCTATAAAAGGAGAACGAGGGGGAAAGGAGAGGATCGGATTCGGAGGATTGGAGATTCGGAAGGAGATTGGTCGAAGGAAGGCTTAGGATTTCGCAAACAGAAAAATTCTCATTCGCGAACTACAGCAGGTATACGAATTAACAAGGAATTGGAAAACACATAAAAACATGGTGAACTGCAAACCTAACATAAAAAAAACAAGGAAAACCGTGAACAATACCCCCTCCATGGATGAATTCCCAATGGACGAGGGATTTTATGCCTCTTTTCCCATCTATCACACTACATAGCACTCTCCTATGCAGGCAAAGCCCCGACCGACGAGCCTCCAACCGGTGTCGCCCTTGGTCGCCGTTGCCCGCCTGGAACCCTCCGCGAACCAACCTGGTTTGCGGATTGATCTCGAAGCCGTGAACCACCCTGGTTCGTGAGATGCCCAAAACTCCGCGAACCACCCTGGTTTGCGGGATTCCAATCAGTCCGCGGATCACCATGGTTCGCAGAAGGCTTCTCCATCCGTGTGGCACTTCCCCACGTGAAGGGCGTCACCACCCATTCCCTGCGGTGGCTCGCAAAATCCTTCATGGTTCCCATTCCTCGGGCCCGATAAAATCCTTCTGATCCAGCCTAGTCCTTCACAACTCCCTCATTGGCCTACTCATCGACCTCGACCTGAGACCTCCACCAGAGCTGTCGGACCCGTGTGTTGTAACCTTCAGGCGCATCAGCCTGCCACATTGAGTTCACATACCCACGGTAAGTAGAGGCGAAGGGGTTTCCCAGACCCTTGTGCAGATTCCCAAAGCATTATTGTGTTCACATTCCCACAGTAATGTTGATTCTGGGTACGGGAGTCCCCTTTCTACCCCTCCACTTGTTAAGGGCTCCTCAGGGGTAGTAAAATACCCATCAAAAGGAAGCCCTCATGCACTGAAAGAGAGGAGACTAGCACAAGAGAACCCCCTCTCCCTCTCCCTCTACGCTTTTTCACACTCGGGCATCCATCTCGTAGTAAGCCCCGACCTTATGGGCCGCTCCATGTGTATCCCCCCTCCATTCCTCACAGACACACCTTTTGCGATGTGATCGTCTGGTCCCTGCTGCCTCTTGTTTCTCACACCGACCATGACTCACATGGGCTTAGAGTAAGCATCGACCATCACATCCCATTATGGGCCTCCTCAGAGTGTAAGACCCATCCTAGCACCTTATGGGCCTCCTTAGAGTGTAAGCCCCACTAAGCGAACTTCGAGGACTTTGATCCATGTCACCTAGGTAGGGTACGTATGAAGCCTCCATGAGGTTCAAGACCACCACCCATCGGACCACCCGGTCCATCTTCGCGTTGGTTCCCCGACACTTAAGTGGACTAGGAGGACATTGATCCATGTCAAGACATGGTACGTAGGAATCCTCCATGAGGTTCAAGCCCACCACTCCGTCGTTTCTACACGTCGAGTTCCACCCCCATCCAGCATGACGTTAAACTGTATCTCCCATCCAACATGACATTAATTTGTATGCCCCATCTAGCACGATGTTAAACTGTATACCAGAACTATGTGGACTTTGATTCCTATATCCTAGGCAGGGTACGTAGGAAGCCTCTCTAAGGTTCAAGCCCAACAACCGGTCGATCCGACTATCTTCACATCGGTTCACCGCACCATTCTTAGTGTTGCTTCAATGAGTCCAGACTCCTCAGGGTCATTAATCCAACAAGCGATGGTAAACCTTGGGCCTAAATGATCCCAAACCCCTGCATCCAGTTGACCATTGCCCACCAGGGTTAAATCTTTGGATACTATGTTTGGATATAAACCAAAGATTCGTGAACATGTGAATACATCTTAAATCTATAAGAGAGTCCCGAAATAGGAAATAATTCCCCCCAAAAGGGTGTGATGAGCCCGACATCCCATCCTCTCAACCTATGTGAGTTCTTATGCATTGCTGGCCAAACCGCAAAGCAAATGCCTGCCTTTGGAAAGCAGGTCCATGTATCGTTGGATATGGAACCGTTGGGCATTTTGAAACGAATACCAGTGTACCCGACATTGGTGATTGAACAGGGCTCAGCCACCTGTGAGATCAACAGTCGGGAGAGTTGGTCCTCCATCTCCTCGAAAGGAGGGGAACATGATCGAAACAAAAAATGGTGAACCCAACGTGAATCTTTAACCAAGCATGACGGGTTTAACCTAATCCCACCATGTGTCCCCTTATGCTCACAAGGAGGTCCAAGAAAGGTCATTAATTATGCATGGGATCATGAGATGCAGTTTTGACGGGTTTGCTGTTTGTATTTGTTAAAATGATTTTAAAGGTACTACACATAACTCCCTTCAATCCAATGGCATCACGAAGGAACTTGGAAGCGTGCACTTTGAACAATGCAAGTACCCGACATCCTCACCTACAGAGGACCTCGTCATCCACCCAGCGTCTTCATCGCTGGGTCTCAGACGCATTGATTCAAGAGTACCACCTGAATGGTACTCTCCCGAAAGTGGAGGAGGCCATGCACACTCTCCAATCCACCGGGACATGATGGTTCCCTACCCATCAGCGGCCGTAAGGATGGATCAAGACATCCCCTATTGTTGTCTCCAACCATTTAAGTAGTTTATCCCTAGAATGGGACAATTTGTACCTCCCTTATCTTAGGGAGGCAGATTAGGTCAATGCTGAAGACCTCATCCCTACCGAACAGGGGTTCCGCGCCAAGGCCCCCACCAGAAGGCGCCGTCACGGTCACGCCGCGGCCCAGTATCCTCTCTCCAGGGAGGACACCACCCCGAGGATCCAGGCCCATGCTCCCCGAGGTCTGGCCCCTCGGACCACCCGACGAGGGCGGCAGACGCACAATCAGGGACCCGTCATCACCCTGGTCCCTCAGGAGGAGCTTCGTCGCCCAGTCACGGAGAAGTACCACGAACAGGCACCTACACCTGTTCTCTCCTCCCAAGCCTGCCATCCAGAAATGGAAGCATCATACGAGATGTAACACATCCCCGCCAAGCTCCGTCAAGCATGTCGCTCACACATCACGACATCTACCCGGCAGGCACCTCTCCCTAACCAGAGTCATGAAGCCCACTAGCCTAACATGGTGGTGAACCAATGTCTTCAGGGCCAGCTCCTAGCAGATGCTTCTCATGCCCTCCATCTTGACATGGTAGCAATCAGAAAATCCCGCCACCCAGATGTGGGGGCAATTAATAGGGGAGCACGTCTCCCTGCCAACAAAGGCCACCGACTCGATACAGTGGGAAACCAATATATGCAGGGCCAGCTCCCTGCGGATGCATGTAAAGTCCTCCACCCCGATGTGGCGGCAAACGGAGAGACAAACCGGCGTATCCCGGCATAGGGGCAGATTCGTTTTCCTTCCCAGACACAGGAGAATTGCCAGTACCCACTGACCACTAGAGGAACGGAGCAGGATATTCCTACTCATATACTGGAATGAGCCTTCATACATGTTCCATCCAAATATGTCTCTCTACATATCTTGGCACTAATGGAGAAGTAGGTATCGATCCCAGATCATATCTTGCAGACTTTCCAGAATGTAATTGCATTGGCGGAAACAACAAGGACTCAGGACCATGAGCTCGTCTCCCCAATTGAGGCGACTCATCTAAGAGACGACAGAGCCGCCTCGGAGCAGATCTGCATCCTTGCTTCCGCCCAGGAGGGTCATCGTCCATATTCTGCGACGCAAGGGAAATCGGATCGAGCAGCTTCACTCGTTCCAACTGGGGGACACCCGTCCATCATGGTGGATGCTCCATAGTAAGCATATATCCCTACTAAAAGTCAAGATGTTTGTCGGACTATCCCGACAACATCGCGGGACTCAATTAGACAGGGACCCGAAGGTGAAGTCCGTTATCAACATCAGATTGTCCCGGATACCCACAATGAAGCTCCTTCTACGTGTAGAAGGTAGCCGAAAAATAAAGAGCGGGTTCATGACTCTTCTCTGCTGAAATCTGGGGTTCCCGAAGCCGTGAAGCACACATCAAAGGCTCGGAACCCTTCCCACCCATTACCATATTATGGGTGCAGAAGTAGTAGTTGCGAAGGTGCTATCCGTAATGTCGCTACCAGCAGATCTGAAGGTCCTCCCCAGAGCACCCACAGGGGCCCCCCCGTGGGAATATAACGATCGATCACGAGAGCTCCTCTTTTGATGCGAGTCATGGAAACCCTCCACGTGATCAGAAGATCGAGTATCAAGAATGTCCTCCACCTGCTGCGGTCCACCCTAAAGGTCCTCCCTGGGGTATACACTATAATCACTCTCCATGCAGTGGGACCACAGATTATGATAGTAGTCCTCACTATCATAGTCACAACTGCAGAGGCCCTCCCCTCAGTGACGTCTCATCACGACAAGAAGGCCCTCCCATTGTCGTGGCCTACCCTGAAGGTCCTCCCTAGGGGTTACGTTGCAACGACACTCTGTGCAGTCGGGCATCAGATCATGGTGGTAGTCCTCGCCACCCTGATAACGGAGGACCTCCCTGTAAATATGTCATGAAACGAGAAGGTCCTCCCTTTGTTGTGGTACATTCTGGAGGCCCTCCCCAGGGTGCATCCCACATATATTCTCCTTGCGGCAGCTATAATGGTAGTCCTCACCATTACAGCAGCCATGATGGAAGTCCTCACCACCACGGCCACCATTGCGAAGGTCCTCCCCGTATTGCCCCCAAGAAACAAAAAGGTCCTTCCCTTGTCGCAGTGTGTCTTGAAGGTCCTCCCCTAGACGCACATCGAACGTCAACCCGTGATTATTATCTTCACCATGATGGAAGTTGTTGCAAAGGCCCTCCCTGTAACAACGATACGCAGCCAGAAGGTCCTCCTCTTTGTTGCAACACACCTTGGAGGTCCTCCCCAGGGTGTGCACTGCAAAATTCCTCTATACAGGGAGGCATGAAGATGTGATGGTATTCCTCGCCATTACGGCCGCCATTGCGGAGGACCTCCGCGCGATGACATATCATATTGACAGGAAGGTCCTTCCCCTACCGAAGCAAGTACATGAAAGCCCTCGTATGCCGAGGCACTCAGAATGACAGCATCAAGCATGTCAGATTCCCAGTTAGTCGACAATGACACCCTTCTTCAATCAGGAGTCATTCCAAGGCTGCGTTCATCTTCTGAACCACCTCGGAATCGCCCACAAGACATCTCAATACATACCGGTCCCACTGCTTCCGATTACTGTGATTACCTTAGTTGTGCTGACCAGGTAGAGGAATCACTGCTGGAGGAGTATGCCGATATACTGCACCAAAGGAAACGACTGGTCAGGGATGATATACCAGTTATGTTTTTGCCCATGGCCACCTCTCAGTACAACATACCCAGAGAGTTGTTGGAATAATGAATGCACGACATCCGTCATAATATATGGACAACCCTCCGCCAGCTGAAATCGAGCTTCCTTCCTTATGATGGGTATGTAGACCATGTCGAGACAATAGGGGACCTCATGCGTCACATCGACCTGGAGGCCCTTTCCTCGACACAGAAACAATGCCCTAAGAGGTGTAAAGGAAACATAGAGATGGCTTGCCTCCGTGCACTACACAAGCTGTGTCGCCTCATCAGTGACGCCCCGACAGGAGTCCATACCAGGGGATGGGGGGAACACAGAGATCTACATTTCACTCTGCTCCCCACCCAGAAGAACTTGTTTGTCATGGTGTCTTGCAATGTCATCACGTCAAGACGGAAATCAAGTGGTCCCCCTATTCAGAAATGGCAACACACCCAACATGGCTGGGCCTTGAGTAAGTCCCAGAAACATCAGGCCCGACCGGAACAAGCCATTCCAGAACTCCTGAATCAAGCCACCAAGAGTATACAGCAGACCTCTCGCCTAAGAGAGGCCAATTAGCGATCTTTTCTTGCCTCCCCAGAGGGGAACGATCCACAGAAGGACACGGTGTCAAACCCAGTCCACCCCTGAATGGGGGAACGTAAAATCAGGCAGGAAGCAATAGCTACAACCATTGCCGCAATCCAGGGTCAACCCCATCCTACAGGGCAATGGGCATTTTTTACAACAAATGCCCCCGTAAGACCAGTAAAAATGGTAGGAGACTAAATGTCCAAGGAGGATAACCAACCCCATCCCTTAGGGATGGGGGCATTATTACCCCCTCAATAACAACCTCCCCCACGAGAGTCAGTATTCTCTCGTCTAGAGAAGAAGTTCAGCAGAATAGGTTCCCATCCCATATCATCATTTGAATCATCATCCCCTCCGAGAGGAAGGCGCATCGTAAGGTTGCATCACAGAACTCTCTGCGTCACCCTTGGTCAAGGAGTCTCAGGGCAATCCCATGACACGAAAGCGAAGTCCAATAGAAGATGCAAGATATCCTCTTCCTATTTGGAAGATGACGTCCCCTCCACCCCATCATACGCATTCATCAACGCCATAGAGTCTAACACCATGGGTGACACCAGAGATGATTAAAATCAGGAGTGATCGGGAGACGATGGTTCCGGTCAGGCTGTGACTCACAATGAACCCCCAGGTGTACACACCCGGAACTAGAGGGCCGCTCTAAATATGGTCTCCCCTTCAGCTAACCTCCCTCCACTTACCCTGCGAGCTTCCAATAAGGATAAGAACAAGGGACTAGTTAACCTTAACCCATCCCCTTCTCTAGATAAAAACGTGCCACTCATGCTTGAGGAGAGGTTCTCTCGACAGGAAGAAGAGATGAAAGAATTGAGGCAGCTTAACGCCAAGCTGCTACAGAGGAATATCCTTATTGAAAGTGCATCCCAAGAGGATCCACATCATGCACTCCCAATAAGTGCACCTCAAGGGCCCAGGTCTACCCTGCCCAATGAGATGCCTAGTCCATCCATCTACCTAAATGTGGATGATGAATACCAATACTTATTTCCACTTAGGAAGCAGCTGGAGCAATTACGCCCGAACCCTCCGAGGGTGTCCTGAACAGCATATGCGCCCTTGGTGTCGGTTGAGCTGGATCCTCGAGCAATGCCTCATGCTGCACCTACCCAGGACCGGGCCCAGCAGAATGTAAACCTGGTTCTCACCAACACCATCGAGGGACTAACAGCTCGATTGGAAGTGATGGAAGGTCGACACGCTCTGATACTACCATTGTGGAAACCCTGCCCAGATTGGGTGACCAACACACCTCCTCCACCCAATATTGGGAGACATGTATTCCCTATCTTCATTGGTTCGAGCGATCTAGAGCAGCATTTGATGCACTATGCATCCTATTTTTACCCTATGATGGGAACTCCTGAGAAGCAAGAAGTAGTGAAGCTCAGATGCTTCGTACAGACCTTGCAAGGATCTGTCTTCGTTTGGTATACGAGTCTACCAGCCTAGTCAATAAAGAGCTGGGAGGACCTCTAGAATCAGTTCATGTTCCACTTCAGCTTAACGTTTCCTAAGACAACGGTTAGTAACCTCATGAACTGCAAGAAGAGGGAGAATGGTAGGGTCTCAGATTTCATTGCCAGATTTAAAGGTCTGTCCTATTCCCTGAATAGTACAATGCCTCAGGATGAGATGTTGGCCATATGCATCGACAATCTCTGAGATGAACTGCGAACACCGATCATACCAGTGGAGTGCACCACTGGCTTTCACCATCTCTCAGCTATTTCCCAGAGAATTGAGGACTCCCTGCAGTGGACTAATTTGAAGTCCCGAATAGCCTCATAGGCTCCTGTGAAAAGAGCCCCTAGAGGTGAAGCGTTCGCCGTCACACTCAAGTCGGCCCCTTTTCTCGCTCCACCGCTCAGGCCTCCACCTAATTTTCAAGGGGCCCCTTCATATCAGCGGCTGCCTCCGCCTAAACGGGATGATCAGAGTGGATCGAAGAGGAACCATTTGAGGAACGAAGAAAAAAAGTATACTAGTTCTGAGACGATCAAGTCTGCGGCAACTTTATTGCCGCCATGAATTATAACTTGCTCTGCCTCCTAGAGCCAAGGAAACCTGAGGAAGTTGGCCGTGATGACAGGCCAGATTACTGCCCCTACCATCGAATGTTGGGGCACAATATCCGAGAATGAGTTGTCGTCAAGGTCCTCCTGTAGAGAATGGTAGACTCCGGACAAGTTGAGTTGGGACCACCCCCAGCGCATGTGGCATGTATCTCTACCACCAACTCTGATCAAGAGGAGGGGTGGCAGAAGGTCACCAGCAAGTAGGGGCATAAATTCGATGACTAGATGACTCGGAAGACAATCAACCGATCCCAGGGCATACTCTGAGCTCTGCTACGGCAGCCAGTGTCGTCACCAACAGCCCCTGACACCGCACAGTCGACAGCATCGACCTCACAATCCTCCACGATCCGGTCATCCAGACGTAATCAAAAAAGGAAGAAATAGACGCAGGAGGAGTGTTCAACAACGGGGCAAAAGTTGGTCTCAACCCTGGCAGACTACATGCCCTCGAATTTGGCACCACGGGCACCGACCCACCAAACAGAACCATCAGGGACAACCGACCATGTTGAACTGCCAGAGGATGAAGAGCCAATCTTTGGTTCCATTAACATCATCCATCTTATGGAATAATTCCCTGATGAAGGGTATGATTATAAACCTGAGTTCCCTGCATGAGGGGCCAAAAGTAGGAACCGCAGAGGTAAGGGATACAAGGGGAGGCACAACCACTGCAAAAACCAACCCTACAGTTGGACCCCGGCCCAAACCGTTAGTATCGTGGAAACCCATGGGTGAGCCCTTCAATGGACTTAGTAGGAGCAAGAATTCCCCACCACCTCAATGAGCAGCCACTCTGGCCCGGTTGTTCTGCAATACCCACTGGAGGAGGAGAAAGTGTCTAGATGCCTAATGCACACAAACAGACCAGCCGGGACATGTCCTCAAAATGCGGGAACACCACCAGCACCCACCCCCACGGCCAGTCCCTCCTAGTCAAATGCTCCAGCAACCCCCAAAGCACCCGCTAAGAATCTCTCTCCGATAGAGAAGCGTCAGTCGTTGGAGAAAAAGTATGACATCCTCAAGTAGCTGGAGTCATTACCAGCCAAGATGTCGATCCTGGAGGCCCGAGGTTTTTCAACAGACCTCAGGGAGGCACTTATTGAAGCCCTGCTCAGCCCCCAGGAGTTTCAAGCCAAGGTAGATGCTGCCGAGATTTACCGGATGGATACTATCTCATATGAATGCAATGCGGTGATTTCATTCACCAATCAAGATGATGAAGCCATCATGAAAGGACACATCAGACCACTATATGTGTCTGACACATTCGACGATGTTGAGATCCGTAAAGTCTTTATCGACAACGGCTCTGGAGTTAACCTCCTTCTTCTAAGGACGCTCTGTAAGTTAGGCTATAGTGAGGGAGATATGATTTTCTCAGACACAAATCTGTTAGGTTACGATAGGAATGAATAGAATCCAATGGTAAAATCAAGTTAAAGACCCATTTTTGAGATCTTATGGCCTACTCAGAGTTCCCAGTAGATCGGCAGAACACAGCGTTTAAAGCCCTCCTGGGGAGGTCGTGGCTCCACAACACATGGTCGTCCATTCCTCCTACCACCAGTGAGTGTATCAAGTACTACGTCAATGGACAAAGTGAGACATTGTACGTTGACAAGCCCCCATTCGAGGTCTCCGAGTCGCACTACATTGATGTCGGGTTCTATGAGAAAAAAGGGAAGAAGTCTTTGGTTGATGGTGTTGACTGGATCCCTGCTCCAAATAGTCTGTAAGTGGTTCCTGATGACCCCTTTAGGTAGCTTGGAAGAGACTACGTACTGCCCGTCAACCATATTGAGAGAATGGGTCCATAACGGGACACGCACTCAGCTGTCCCCGTGACCTCACCCATAAAGGCTGAAGGTGACAATGTGGAAGCGTCCACTGACCCTCAATCGAGGGGTGAAAACTAGTGTAAAGACGCCCACGACACCTCACCTCCGGACTCCAAACAGCCCATGTCAGGAGCCCTCTCCTCATTAGATCAAGAATATGAGGATTTGGGAGAAGAAGAGGGGGAAGATCTCAGGGATGCACCTCCTGCATTTGGGGAAGGTATCTCTACCACTGTGGACGAGCTGAGGGAAATAAACATGGGTACCGAGGAAGACCTGAGTCCCACTTTCATTAGTGCAACCATGTCCCCCGAGGATCATGAGATGTATACCACCTTCTTTAGAATACATCGGGATGTCTTTGCCTAGAATTACATGAAAATGCCAGGACTCGATCCTGAGGTGGCAACACACCACTTAGGTCTGACAGAAGACCACCAAGTCTATAAACTGGCCACCAGATGGACACACCCCTCACATGCTACCAAGATAGAGGCTGAAGACGATAAGCTCATTAAAGAAGGCTTCATTCAGAAGGTCCAATACCCCATCTGGTTGGCCAACATCGTCCCTATCAAGAAAATGAACAGAAAAATCTGTGTCTATATTGATTTCAGGGATCTCAATCGGAATTGTCCGAAAGATGATTTCCTGATCCTCGTCACCAAGTTATTAATCAATGAAGCGGCCGTGTACCAGGCTCTATCCTTCATGGATGGCTATTCTGGGTAAAACCAAATTAGGATGGCATGTGAAGACGAAGAAGCTACTGCCTTCCGGGCTCCTCAATGAATATTTTGTTACAGGGTTATTCCCTTTGGCCTCAAGAACAATGGCGCCACATATCAACGCGCCATGCATCGTATCTTTAAGCCATTCCTGGGGAAATTCCACGAATGTTACGTAGATGACTTGGTGATCAAATCAGGACAGCACTCAGACCACCTGTCAGACCATGAGACCATCTCTAACAAACATTGACAGCATAGCCTGAAGATGAACCCCTTGAAATGCGCCTTCATGGTTACCTCATTGAAATTCATTGGCTTCATTGTACGCCATTGCGACATCGAAGTCGACCTTGAAAAGACAAAGGTAATCATGAGCCTGCCACCTCCCCTCAACCTCACTGATTTGGGAGAATTCCAAGGGCACTTTGACTATATTAGGTGGTTCAAAGCCAACTTGGAAAGCAAGTGTTTTCCCTTCACCGTGTTTATGAAGAAGGGTGTTGCATACCAATTTACAGATGACTTCCAAGAGGCGTTTGACAGCTTAAAGAGATACCTCTTGAGCCCACCAGTTCTCATGCCACTAGTTGAGGGAAAACCACTCATCATATACATGACGGTCCTGGAGCAGTCATTGGGGGCCTTCCTCGCACAGAAGAACGACACTGGCAGTGAAAACAGTCGCTACTACCTCAGTCGAACCATGATTGACGATGAGACTCGATACTCAAACATCCAGAAGAGCTACTTGGCCTTGGTCTTCATAGTCTAAAAGTTACAACAGTATCTGCAGCATCATGAAGTCCATTTTGTCTGACGTGATAACCCGCTCAAGTACATCCTTAGCCGCCCAATGCTGACCGGGCACCTATCTCGATCGGCAGTCATCCTGCAATAGTTTCACATCTGGTTTGTGCCCCAAAAATCCATCAAAGGCCAGGTATTGGCAGATTTTTTAGCAGCACACCCATCAATAGGGACCACTGCACTAGACATCGAGCTACCTAATGAGGATGTCTTTGTGGTTTAGGAGGAGCTCCCAACATGGGAAATGTACTTCGACGATGCCTCCCAAATCCCAACTGGGAAGAGGACAGAAGACGCCAAATTTAACAAGGTACGTTTGGGGAAAATACTAATGTCCTTGGAGACGGCAGTCTTTCAATATTTATTTCTTCTGTCTGAAGGATGTACAAACAATGAAGCAAAGTATCAATCCCTCATTACAGGCCTAGATTTCTCACTCCAGGCACAAGAACAACACCTTAAGGTAAAAGGTGACTCAGAACTGTTCATCAAGCATGTCAATGGTGACTATGCTATCATAAAGGTGGATCGGATTCCCCTATTTGACCACGCCTGAGAGTTAATGGCAGAATTCACTACAGAACCAACATTGACGTATATTCCCCGGTCCCAGAACGCCCAGGCTGATGCATTAGCCAACGCGGCCACAGCCCTAGCTGACCCAGACCGGGATGAAATAGTCATTAGTATTGCTCATCGTCGAATGGTACTACCATTTATATAGACCAAGACGTAAGAAATCCATGAAGTCAGTCTTGTCCCTTAGCCATATGCTCCTACTACTAGTTGGATGACCCCCATTGAGAACTATCTTTAACATGGAGAACATCCATCAGACAGGGTTGAATGAGAGCAAGGAGAAGGGAAATCACCTTTGTCCAATATGGCAGCGCGGGTCAGCAAGAGGTCCTCTACAAACGAGGCTTCGACGGAGTACTCCTCATATGAATTGATGGAGAGGAAACCACTACCGTAATGAATGAAGTACAGGCTAGAGTATGTGGGGAACATAAACCAGGGACCAAGCTTTCCCATCAGGTTCAAAGGCTTGGATACTACTGGCCCACAGTGGCACGATACTGCGAGCGTTTTACAGCAAAATTCCAATCGTGTCAGATCCATGCCAAATTCATACACCAACCCTCAGAGTTACTCCATCAAGCCAAGTACTCCAGGAAATATTCCATCTGGGGAATGGACATCGTGGGTCCATATCCTCCCGCCACGGCCAGACAACTGAAGTATATCCTCACGGTGACCGACTTCTTTTCCAAATGGGTAGAAGTAGTGCCCCTTAAGGAAGTCAGGGAAAGAATCCTATTCAGTATTGTGAAGACCAATATCATCACCATATTTGGTGTCCCTCAAACCATACTGATGTATAATGGCACCAACTTCTGCTCTGCTGAATTAGAGATACTATACCTCGAATATTGTATCAAGGCCAATCACTCATCCCGCTACCATGCGGTGGCCAATGGACAAATAGAGGCTTTCAACAAGACCATGTCCAACATTCTCCAGAAAATGGTAGGCAAAGACAAAAATTCATGGCTGGATAAGCGTTTCCATGCATTGTGGGATTATCAACCCACATTCTGCACCACTACTCAGGCCACTCCTTACTTGTTGGTCTACGGAATAGAGACGGTTCTACCCATTGAGCTCAAATTACCCTCACATCGCATTTCCATTTGTGATCAGTTATCCAATGATGGGAAATCAGAAAAGCCGTTGGGGGAATTGGAATAGCTAGATGAGAAGCGGTTGCACACTTTTCACCATCTGGAGGATTACCAAAACCAGATCGCACGAGCCTTCACCAAAAAGGTTCTTTTTCGGTCCTTTTTGAAAGGAGAATTAGTGTTTGTCCTCCGGACCCCGATGATGCCCGGGAAGAAGCCTGAAAAATTGGAGCCCAAGTGGGAGGGACCATATGTGGTGCACAAGGTCTACTCTAACGGAGCATATACCACGATCTCCATGGACGGGAAATTCATCATGGCTCCTACCAATGTGAGATTCCTGAAGAATTATTTCGCATTGAAATAAAGAATACTTCATCATCACCGCATGACGTTAAACTGCATGAGCTACGTCCTTACCGAACGACGTTAAATTGAATGGATAATAAGAGATAAGAATGCCTCCTTCCCCCTATGTGTGGACCAGACCTGCATGGGGCGTATTCTTCATCTGATCCGCAGGACGTTAAACTGTCGAGCACCCAACGGTCCAAACTCTATGACCTTAAACTAAGAGTATTTTGTCCTTACCACATGACGTTAAACTACATGAGCTACGTCCATACCTCATGATGTTAAACTACACAGATAATAAGGGATAAGAATGCCTCCCTACCCCAGTGTGTGGACCAGGCCTGCACGGGGCGTATTCTTCGTCTGAGCTGTAGGACGTTAAACGGTCGACCACCCAACGGTCCAAACTCTATGACCTAAAATGAAGAGTATTCTATCCTTACTGCATGATGTTAAACTGCACAGACTTCAGAGAACTACGTGCGGCTTGATTCTTGCCCTTGTAGGATATGTAGCGATTCTAGGGCTCCTCGTCCTAGCCCAGCCACCCCTTAAGAAGTTATAAATGCTCTTTTCCCCCGGTGTACGGACTAGCCCGGCACGGGGTGTTTTTCCTTCATAGAACTACATACGTATTGATTCCAGCCATCACAGGATATATAGAGACGCCGGGATTGACCATCCTGGCCCAGCCACTCCCAAATGGAGAAAAATAAAAGATAAAAATATCCCCTTCCCCATGTACGGACTAGACCTGCACGGGGTGTACCTTTCAGAGAACTACATATGAATTTATTCCTGCCCTCACAGCATACGTAGCAATTCCAAGGTTCCTCATCCTAGCCCAGTCACCCCCGAATAAAGGTTCAATAATGCCCCTTCCATGTGTACAGACCATCCCAGCATGGGGTGTTTTTCCTTCCGAGAACTACGTACGGCATGATTCCCACCCTCGCAGGATACGTAGCGATGCCAGGATACCCTATCCTAGCCCAGCCACTTCTCGAAAAATGATATTCCCCATTCCCCCGTGTATAGACTAGATCTGCACAGGGTGTATTTCTCGTCCTCACCGCATGACGTTAAACTACACGGATAATAGGAAAACAGTAATTCCCCCCATGTATAGACCAGATTGGCACGGGGTGTACTCCTCATCCTTAGAGCATGACGTTAAAATGCTTGGATGAGATGCTAAAAATTCCCCTTCCCCTGTGTACAGACCAGACTTGCATGGGGTGTATAAGTCGTCCTCACCGCATAACGTTAAACTGCACGGACCTCATCCTCACCGAATGACGTTAAACTGCACGTACTTCGTCGCGACCCACCCAAGATACATGGCGAAATGAGATGGAGGTACTTCTTGGGAATTTGGATACATCTTCTCCATAGATCAGACTCCACAACCTAGACAATTATGGATCTTCATAAACTTTCATATCCATCGGAAGTGGAAATTCATCGACCTGGGGAAACCTTTGCATGACTATGCATACCATGCCCTCAGCGGCTCTGCATATTGATGGCCCCTGGCCCATATACCAAAGGCAAGATTACCTCAGGAAATACTTCTCCTAGCTTTGTACGCCTATCGGCCTTAGAGCCCCCATATCATGTCTCCCGATCCAAAATTTATGGAGCAGTGGTTTACAAGTTCACCCCACCTTCACATCCAAGTGTTGCCATGGTATCCCTACCCGGTTAGCCTATGTATCCTCCAGTGGCTCACATAGCGACGTGCATCAACGAACATCAAGCCAGGACTAGGATAATTTGTCTCAACGGACAATTGAAGTGAAGATGTTTCTTATATGCTCAGACACTATTATCCCCACATGCCAAACTCTACACTGCGAGCAGTCATGGATCCTCATAAACATTCACAGCCATCAGAAGTGGAAATTCATCGACCCGAGGACACCTTTGCATGACTATTCATACAATTCCCTCAGCGGCTCTGCATATTGATAGCCCTTGGCCCGTCTACCAAAGGAAATATTTCTCAGGGCAACACTCTTCCTAGCTCTGTATGCTTACCAGCCTCGGAGCCTCCACACCACACCTCCTGATCTGAGAAAACTCAAAGTTGCAGTTTACGACATTCATCTCTCACCTTGTTCCATGTATATTAGAGCATTTTGACCCAGGTATCCTTCGAGTGATTGCAGCAATAGTCACCCAATGGTCCGAGCTCTATGACTATTCAACTAAGAGTACTTCGTCCTTACCGCATGAAGTTAAACTTCATTGAATGATGGAACACCCCCGCACACAAAAAAATCAGCACAGGGGGATCTTTGAACCTCAACAAGAAGCCATGGACAGATATCCCTGACATGTCCAGACATTTTCCAGCCAAATGATAGACTTCGTGGCCCAGATAATTATGGATCCTCATAACCATTCACAGCCACTGGAAGTGGAAATTTATCGACCCGTAGACACCTTTGCATGAATATGAATACTATGCCCTTAGTGGATCTGCATATTGACAGCCCATATCCCATCTACCAAAGGCAAGATTTCCACATCTGATACTCTTCCTAGCTCTGTACGCTTACCGGCCTCAAAGCCCCCATATTATCTCTCCTGATCCAAGAAGCCCGGGAACTATGATTTAGACCAATCAACCCCCCCTCCACGTCTGGGTCAAATTG
This sequence comes from Viscum album, assembly GCA_963277665.1. Taxonomy (NCBI): domain Eukaryota; kingdom Viridiplantae; phylum Streptophyta; class Magnoliopsida; order Santalales; family Viscaceae; genus Viscum; species Viscum album. The sequence goes on from OY728134.1 coordinate 288,697,932, forward strand.
AGGAATTCAAGCCCAGTTACATTCTGATGAAGAGAGGGCTTTGAAACTACGTCCATACCGCATGACGTTAAACTGCATGGGACATCTTGGCCTCTAGGTATAAAACTGCAAAGGCCAAGAATTAACCATCCAGGGAAATGCCTCCAACCCCAAGCGTTTTCATTGGCTCAAAAAAATGCCACCCATCCTCGCTGCATTATGTTAAACTGCACAGAAACCTTTAAAAACGTCCATGTCTTTACCGCATGATGTTAAACTACATGGAATCCATATTTACTGCATGACGTTAAACTGCATGGAAGCCGTCCTTGTCATATGATGTTAAACTGCACGAAATTTAAAAAAAATACCCCTCATCCTCGCTGTATGATGTTAAACTACACAGCATCCTTTAAATAATTCCCCTCATCCTTACCGAATGACGCTAAACTGCACGAAATATGTCCCAACCACATGATGATAAACGACACGATCAAACACGTCATGGGTTCAGTGAGAAACAAAGGATTTTCTCTATCCTTTAGTGCACGGTTCAGACCAGCACGAACCACAGTCTCACACCAGCATGAGAAGGAAATACTTCACCCGTTCTTGGGATGTTTAGTCTAGATATTTCCCCCGTATTCAGTCACCCTCTCATCATATGCCATAATTTGTACTCAGAAGGAATTTGAACCCTCATAATCCAACCTTTGTGGTCCCAAATATCACCCTCTCTGAAGTTTCATGGATATTGGAGGAATATAATCATTAACCAAAGGACATCTTTTCATGACTATGCATATCATTCCCTCAGTGGCTCTGCATATTGATAGCCCCTGGCCCATTTACCAAACAAAAAATTTTCTTAGGAAATGCTTCTCTCCATATGCCTCTTGGCATCTGATCCCCCATGTCTATCCCAGGATTCAGAAAACCTCTGATATACAATTTACCAACCTCTTTCATAATCCTACCTGAATGCGGCAGAACATCTTTGATGAGATTACTAAGAACTATGAGAAGCTGTTCCATTTAAAATAATGTCCCAGCAAAATGACTTTAAACTACGCAAATCCACAACCATCCATTACGCTAACTAAATTACGTAGGAAAGTGGTATCCTGACCGCGCTCTTTATTTGTACAGATGTTATCAAAACCCTTTCAGATGTCACATTCCCTTTATAGGCCGCCCCTAGTGGTTTTCATTTTCCAGGCCACCCATGGCGGTTTCCATAAGACGGATTTCCCTAAAGTCCACGGGCTATCATAAATGGACAATCATTGACATAAATACACCTTTGTATGACTATGCATACCATTCCCTCAGTGGATCTGCATATTGATCACCCTTGGCCCATATACCAAAGGCAAGATTTCCTTAGGCAATGCTCTTCCAACCTATATACGCCAATGCAGATCCCATGTCCTGATACATGCCCTGCATGTCGCTCAAATTTAAATATGTTCCCCCGACGTGCATCTAAAGGGTATTGAGACATCATTTAGTCGATCAAACCCCATTGGGGCCCTCGCCCCACCATGTCTGGTCAATGTTGTTCGACCTAAAACATCAGTAATGATAGTCTTGTTGGAAGGACTATAAACCTCTTAAAAAAGAGACACAAAGCATGTCAGGCCGAAAACCTGAAAAGGGCGACCTAGCAAAAGTCGGGTTATACCCGCTGGGTCCATACAAAATGGGCCCGTGAAAAATTAGGGCATTTAAAGAAAAAGACAAAAAGTTTGTGGGGATTTACTACAAAACCCCAGAAATAGTCAAACCATGCTCGCCGGATCCCATGGTCCGGGAAAAAGTCAGATCCTGTCTTCATCTTGTATTGTTTTCCTGAATTATGATCAATTAAGATTCAGTGGGTCACCGTTTAGGAAATAACAATAAACATTTGTGGCAAAGAAGGATTGACATAGATTGCATTCCATTCAAAAAAAGGGAGGTATGACGTCCAAAATCTGGGGTCTCTCCCTCACAAAAGAATAAAGGGGGGTAGAAGGTACAATAATGGATCTGGTAGTCATAAAGGAGCCTGATTCACTCCCTCCACCAGATCAGAACCCGAGCGGGAAAGGTTGTTGCAAGATTTCTCTAGCAGGGCCTTCATCCTGGCCTCATTCTTGGCCACTGAACGAGTACTCTCCACTGCTGTTTGGAGATCGTTGATCCCTTTTCTGGTAGCTTCAAGATGACCAGTCATAGTCGATAGCTTATCCCTCAGCATCACGGCCCGTTCTTCACATTCATGCAACTCGGAGGATATGATGGACACCTGATCTCGATAGATCGCCTCATGTGCTATCAGTTGATGGATCTTTTTCATGGTTTCCTCCACGGTTTGGGCCCTACAATGAGTGGCATTGAAGTGATCAATCTTGCATTCATTAGTGAAAACTTTCTCACGGGCCATCTAAACATAGAATGAAAGTGAATGGAACTGTCGGTAGTCAAAGCCACCTGACCTCAAACCCAGGGAGAGCTGGTGAATAGCTTCAGTTTTAGTATCCATTTCGTCAAGAGAGGTTTCAGTGATGATTTCATAGATTCAGGGCCAGGCCCACCTCCGAACTTCCCGATGGTCCACCATGGTACGAGGATCTTTGGTATCCTCGATGGACAACATGAGAACGAAGTCTGGAATGGAGGCCCGTGAAGACATGTGATTGCTAGAAGTTCGTTCCGAAGCTGGAAAGTCTGAAGCCTCCAAGCCCGGTTCCGGCTTGGGGACCAAGTTTCTAAGCCCTGTATCAACTGGTGGAACTTCTAGGATGGTCTTTCTAGGACCCGAAACCACAGGTTCTTCCTCATCCACATACAAGAAGGATAAATCTTTCTGAACTGCGGCCACTGTAGGGCTGGGAGAGGAAAGTCCTCTGAGTCGCTTTGATCGACGAGCCATTAGTCGATCATCCCTTAAAGCTGATGAGAAAGGTGTGCTGGATGCAACAACCACAATACCTCTAGATTTGGGAACCTTCCAGACAACCTTCCCTTGGATCCCATAAGGATAGTATTTTACCGATGTTTTTGAATACTCCAATGAAAGGGAAACAGTTGCCCCCATATCAGGCAGGGGAATGCTTGCGTCATATCCCTCCCGCGTCAGCATCAGCCACCATTGACGAAGTATGGCCGGATGCAGTCCTTGAGCATGATAAGGGGGAAGGGAAACTTGTACTTGCATGGACCCAAACTGACGAGAAAAATGATACGGGACATACAGCTCTCATAGGAAAACCATGTCGATCAGCGTAGATAGAAATCCATCCCGCAAAGAGATTATGTAAGAATTCTCCTCCATGCTTCCCCGGTGGTTGTCAACTATGAAACCAGAAGGGGTGGGGTAGGGAGTGAAGATGAACTGAGAGAAGTCGCTCAGAAGCTTGAGGACTTCACCAAAGTCGAGGGACTTCAAGAGAACTCCAGCTATATCCAGTAGGGTTGGCCGAAAGGTATGAAGCAGGATGGCCATGTTGTGATGATACTCATAAAAGAGAAAATGATCCCCCACCCAGTCGTACAAAAATTGAAATGGCCCACTCAGACGGTAGGGTGACCCGCCCACCTACATGTGGCTCAGTAGCTCATACATATGGGCCAAAGTGGGCACGACTAAATTCACCAGGCGGCTCTCTCCTAACTCAGTCTCCATCATCAAAGTCCAAGCCTGGACACATGGGTTAATATCCCGAGAAGGGAATAGCCATCCACTCAAAAACATAGAGAATAGACCGGCCAACCAGAGCATAGGGGACACACAAGGGCGCACATCATAACCCCATGAAAGGTAATCGCCTGCCTCCAGAACCACCTAGTAATAACCTAGAATGGTTCGTGACTGGAGGGAGGGATGATTCCTGGGACGCTTAATCTTCAGCACAAGACCAGTGGAGTCTAGAAATAACCCTACCCAAGTGCTATAGGTAATAAACGAGTGAGCACGCAAGGCCTGACCTAGTGATTTCTCCACCATGACCAGAAGATCCCTTGTTAACAAAGGCACTTGTTCGAAGACGTCCCATACGTCAGGAGTGGGAAAAATTCGTCATATATCTTACCAGTAATCGGTAGTCCTCCTATTTTGTAGATGTACCACAGACTATTAATGACTTCACCTTGGGCAAGGTGGAAAGTATTAGTACTCGAACACCAGCGGCTGAGCGGGTCGGGCAGGATCGGAGATGGTGGGTAAAATGAAAATTGGGAGGCCCACACTGCAGAGTATAGATTGACTACTTCCAGGGATTTGGGAGACTCCCAAAAATGATGATGTACCTAGAAATCCCAGGCATAATCATTTTAGAACAGCCCTCCGGACCGAAGATCCCACCTAGGAATCCACCCTGATTCAGGATCACTTCATGAAAGGTTGATAATAGAAGGGTAGTCCTTAAGGATAGCTTTCTGAGAAAAGTCTTGAGTGCACTGACCACTTTGGGTCCCGAAAGAGCCCCTCAAAATTAATGTGTCTTTTGGACCAGAATTAGAGGCTATCTCCCAATATTGGGTAAGGTTTTCCTGAATGCATTTTGACGATGCTTATAGGAAAGGGGAAGGGAGACCTGAGAAAGTAGGGGGGATAGAGACGTCATCCTGATGACCGAAGCCGTAGAGCGGGAGTCGATTTGATAGTGGATAACTCATGAGCTCAGGAGAGAGTAGGTCCATCAAGACACCGTCGTCATGGATAATGGACTGACTAGGGTCCTCTTTGATGCTCTCCGCTCTGTGAATCATAGTTAAATGTCTCTCTGAGCTGATTGAGAGGGGCTCGACGGCAGGCCTAGGTGCAGGACAAAGGGGAACCATATCTTCTACCTGCACGACAAAAACCAAGAGATGGTTATGAATCAGTTGAGGAGCCTTCATAGAAAAATCCACAAAATTGCCTCATAGATTGGTTCGCGATGACAGTATCTCGCGAACTAGCCTTACCTGGAATGACTTCACGATAACCTGGCACGTAGAGCGTTAACCAGAAAAATGTGAACCAGGTTGCTCCGTGGAATTTCAATTATGGATTCAAGTGGTTAAGTTTAGAGGATTTTAGTGCGCGGAGCATCGAAACAACAACGGAGCATCGAAACTGCATAGAACCAAAACCGCGAAGTGAGTTACAACACAGCCCATCATGAAATAATTTTTAATTAATTAAAAAATGATAGTTCATGGCTGGGATGTCGTTCTACGTATGAAGAACTGTGAGAACGAGAAATTGTTCACGGAAGTCACAACCGGTTCGCGGATGAGGTGTTTCACAAAAGAACAAGTACACGGAGGAAGAAAAGTGTGGGGACTCTGGTTTCGCGAAGAATCCGGTAGAAGAAAAATGAAGGGCCCTTGGTATTTATAGGCATGGTCCCCCACTGGGTCCACCTCTCTACCACAAACCATCCACGTTTCAGGACCACTCTGTATCAGAATGGCCTCCTCTTCGTTCCGATCAGACCCCATTCCTATGGGGGGCATTTGTAGGGTCCTGAAAAATCTGCAAAGGATATGCTACCCACCTCCCCAATGAAATTGGGGAAAATATTTCAAAGGCAAGAACGAATTGGACCGGTTTGCAGACTGGTTTGATGATGATGTTGCGTGACCGCTTCGGCAGAGCACTCACTTCATGGACCATTGTCGTTCGCGGAATGGAGGCAGAGGTCCTCCACGGGCGTGAAGTAGGGCAGGAGCTAGTCTGGTTCACCATTCACGAACCGCCCCAGCCGTGGACCGCGTCAGCTGATCTGAACCACCTCTGTCGTTCGCAAAATGGAGGCGGAACCCTCCACGACCACGAAGCACTCCCCGAGTTCAATTCGCAGAGGAGATGCGCTCAGTGCCCACTGCGAGGCATGGATTGACGATGTCATCCACAAACCGGGTTTTTGGTCATGGACCTTGGAAAAAGGTGTCGCGTGACTATAGATACATTTCTTCCCCCACAATATAAAAGGAGACCGAGGGGGAAGAGGAGAGGATCAGATTCTGAGGATTGGAGATTTGGAAGGGGATCGGTCGAAGGAAGTCTTAGGATTTCTCAAATAGCGATATTCCCATTCTCGAACCACAGCAGGTATATGAATTAACAAGGAATTGGAAAACACATAATAACATGATGAACCGAGAACCTAAAATAACAAAAACATGGAAAAACATGAACCATACCCCCTCTGCGGATGAATTCCCCATGGACCAGGGAGTTTATGCCTCTTTTCCCATTTGTTGCTCTGCGTAACACTCTCCTACGAGGGCGAAGCCCCGACCGATGAGCCTCAGAACGGCGTCACCCTTGGACACCACTTCCTGCCTCGAACACTCCGCGAACCACCCTAGTTTGCGGATTGAACCCAAATCCATGAACCACCCTAGTTTGCGGGATGCCCTCCACTCCGCAAACCACCCTGGATCGCGGGATGCCAATCAGTCCGCGGATCACCCTAGTTTGCGAAAGGCTTCTCCAGCGGTGTGGCAATTCCCCACGTGAAGAGCGTAACCACACATACCTCACGGTGGCTCACCAAATTCTTCAGGGTTCCCATTCCCCGGGCCAGATAAAATATTTCTGATCGAGCCTAGTCCTCTGTGACTCCCTCATTGGCCAAATCATCAGCCTTGAGCCAAGGCCTCCACCTGAGCCACCAGACCCGTGTGGTGTAACCTTCAGGTGCATCAGCGCGCCACTTTGAGTTCACAACCCCATGGTAATTAGAGGAGAAGGGGTTTCTCCGACCCTTGAGCAGATTACCGAAGCATTCATGGGTTCACATAACCACGGTAATGTGGAGTCTGAGCTCGGGAGTCCCCTTTCTGCCCCTACACTTGTTAAGGGCTCCTCAGGGGTAGTAAAATACCCATCAGAAGGAAGCCCTCATGCACTACAAGAGAGGAGACTGGCACAGGAGCACCCCCTCTCCCTCTCCTGCTGCGCTTTGTCGCACCCGAGCGTCCATCTCGGAGTAATCCCTGACCTTATGGGCCGCTCCATGCGTAAGCCCCACTCCATTCCTCACGGACGCACCTTTCGCAACATGATCGTATGGTCCCTGCTGCTTCTTATTTCTCACACTGAGAATGACTCATGTTGGCTTAGTGTATTAATTGACCATGACATCCCCTTATCGGCCTCCTCAGAGTGTAATCCCCAACCCAGCACCTTATGGGCCTCCTCAGAGTGTAAGCCCCACTAAGCAAACTACGAGGACTTTGATCCCTATCTCCTAGGAAGGGTACGTAGGAAGCCTCCATGAGGTTCTATCCCACCACCCATCGGACCACCTGGTCCATCTCCACATTGGTTCCCCGACACTTAAGAAAACTTCAGGGACTTTGATCCATGTCAAGGCATGGTACGTAGGAAGCCTCCATGATGTTCAAGCCCACCACTCAGTCATTTCTTCACGTCGAGTTCCACCCCCATCCAGCATGACGTTAAACTATATCTCCCATCCAGTATGATGTTAATCTGTATGCCCCATCTAGCACGATGTTAAACTATATACCCAAACTATGTGGACTTTGATTCCTGTCTCCTAGGCAGGGTATGTAGGAAGCCTCCCTGAGGTTCAATCCCAACAACCGGTCGATATGACTATCTTCACATCGGTTCACCGCACCATTCTTAGTGCTTCATCAATGAGTCCAGACTCCTCGGGGTCATTAATCAAATGAGGGATTTTAAACCTCAGGCCTAAATGATCCTGAACCCCTGCATCCAGTTGACCATTTCCCACCAGGGTTAAATATGTGGATAATATGTCTGGGTAAAAACCAAATATTCACAAACATATGAATATGTCTTAAATCTATAAGAGAGTCCCAGAACATGCAATAATTCCCCCCAAAACGGTTTGATGAGCCCAACATCCCATCCTCTTGACTAATGTGAGTTCATAAGAATCACTGGACAAACCGCCTAGGGGACGCCTGCCTTTGGAAATCAGGTCCACATATCGTTGGATATAGAACCGTTGGGAATTTCGAAACGAAGACCGGTGTACCCAACTTTGGTGATTGAACGGGTCTCAGCCACCAGTGAGATCAATAGTCAGGCGTGTTGGTCCTCTATCTCCTCGAAAGGAGGGGAACCAAATCGAAACAGATACATACATGTTTTCATTATTATCTGTTTGATCAACATGATTTTTAGTACTATTGTATTTATTTATTAATCATTTTCTACAATTAAACAAATAATTTATCAAATATACATTTTAGATACATACTTGTCTAATTATATTTTGTGTTTTTTCTCAACTTCTATATAAATAAATACTATTCTATGTTGAAGAAATTTTTCTTTCAATTGTTTATTGACAAATATTTACATCATTCCGTTGTAACTATAACCACGAGTTGAATCATTATTCAGCCTCTTCATATTAATATATTTTTTATAAAATTGTGAACTATTTTAATTTAGTAGTGGTGGAGGTTCATATTCTCTTACTAATCCGTGGATAATTTGGTCCATGTTAAAGAACAAGAAGGTCATATAAATGCCTTTTTGAAAAGTTTTTAGACTCATAAACACTGTTGTAAAGGTCTCTAGATAAGAGGACCATCTTAGGAAAATTAAAAAGCTAAAGTATTAGATCATTATTAAAGGGGACTATAGGACACCGGTTCTCTAAAAAAATATACATAACTATTCTATATTCATTATTTATTTTCTACTATTTACTCATATTCAATAGACATAGAAATAATTGGTTTATTTTCAGCATGTAATAATTGTTTTTATCATGTTTTTAATTGGAAAAAACTCATCCACTATTGTGTCTTCATATTTTACTTTATAAATAAATAATATTGTCACCATATGTCACGAGCCAGCCCGAGTCGACCCTGAACTGATCACTTTGGCTGCTCCACGACAAGTCCGGAAAGGTAATACTGATCTTCTCGGTATGGTGACAAGTACCAAGGGAAAAAAATAGTAAACAAGGGAATTATTTCACGCATATATAAAGAATAAGGAAAACAATGGTTAAAATGGACATCACAATACACATTTATATAAAAATTGAGCTGCCAACATTTATAAGACAAAACTCAAAGAACATATCAATGATACAACTAAACTAACCAGACCTTATGACCAACTAAATCCAGGTGACTTATTTGTTCACTCTCCAAAACAATGATCCCATGTCCCTCAAGGAGACGAAACTCATGATGAAACCTACACAAGGGCTAAAACTGAATAAAACTATAGGCGTGAGTATAAAAAATCAGTAGGTTATCCCGATATTCTATTCCCAATGCACTTCCACTTAAAATAGAAGAAATATCAATTTCATGTTTGTAATAAAATATATAAAAGTATATTTTTCAAACAAGGTTCCATGCTATGGATGTTATCAGACAAAATCTTTCATGTTTTATACACAAGAATGATAAAAATAATTCCAAATATATGAAACATCAAAATTAAAACAATTTTCAAGAGGACTGCTTTAGTGGAAGTAATCTTAAAAAAAACACAAATCCCATTGAATATTACATCCAAATAAAACGTATGCTAATGGTGAATACAATATATCCAATGAGCACTAGTCACATTAACACCCCTAGCCACTAGTTCGTTGTGAGCCCCATGTACCTCATATCATGGTGTGAAAGTAACCATTACAATATTTTTCACATGCACAATCCACTGGTAGGGGAATAAACCATTACATAGTGGTTCCCCACATCATCAACATAGTCTAGAGTGTTTTTTCATTGTCAAACTTGCTACATAAAATAGGGATGAAACCACTCTGGGTAACTATCATACTAGTACATTCTCGCCCGCATATATACCTCGGATTCCCTTTTTGCGCTCAAAACATTCCACAGCTTATACAGTACCATTGCACATGGAAATTAAATTTAAAAATAATCCATACATAAAAATCTCAAACATAAGACACAAATACCACCTTTCACATTAAAATTCCTTTTAACATCATACTCACAAAAAAACTTCCCATAAACATGTCCTACGCCTTTCTCACAATTTAATATATCATTCCACAATTTATAAAATATTCTAAAAATTTATGAAATCAAAAATCATCATAGTCTCTTTCCAAATGCATTTTAAGAAAATACACACTCCAAAATAGTACCTCAACATCTTTTTCACACTTTATTTAAATCAATAAAGCATTTGAGATTTTTATAAAACAACTTCAAGGAGTATAACAATATTTTATAAATTAAACCACTTAAAACCCAATTTCAAGGCCAAAAGCCACCAAACCCATTCCAAACCATATTTTTCATCTCAAACACCATTTAGTAAATCAATTTCAATAATCGTAAAATGACACCAAATGATACAACATTAAATACAGAGGAAAACCATATTTATAAGAAAATTGACAAATAGGCCTTTAAAAATTCTTCACAAGAAAAAACAACATTTATCAAATGGAACACATCAAAAATTCATAAATATTTGTAAAAACACAATTATAAGAAAAAAATTCATAATCCCCTCTAAAATTTCGGTTACACATTAAAAAACCACCCAATTCTACAAAGACGCCAAACATGCCTTCCATTGGCCACACATGCCATGCACCTTAAAATACAATACTTGATTCATTATAAAACCCAAAACCATATTTTATCCAACATAAGTTTCCCAAAAAGCATTGATTCACATCCTGATAAAAAAATTTATAAGCCAAAAAATCATTTTATAACACTTTTAACACACAAAAGCCAATCGAGAACATTCCCAAAAACAAGGCATACAACATTTAATAAAACAATATGTATTTTACATTAAAAGGGTATAAATCCAAATTTTCATGCCAAACACATATTAAATTAGTTAAACCAGGTCATAAACATCAAAACCCATTTTTGAAAAATAGCAGAACATTTATTTAAACAAGCAGTGTGCATGTTTATACGAAACAACTCTATTTTACACAAGACTAGGCATAAATGACCATTTTACAAAAAATATCCAAATTTTTACCCAAATAATAAAAATGTATACAAGGTGATAAAAATATGAAAAAGAGGAAACATAAATAATAAAGTCAAGTGTTGGGGAGAACCTACCTCAGAACCAAGGCAGAATAGAAATGCACACCTGATAACACCTTCCTATAGTTTATAAACCCTAAACATATGAATACTAGACCGAAACAAGAAAAAATTCAATTAAAAATTATGGGATAACATAACTCTATGTCTTCCATGACCATGGAGGAAGATATATCCAAGAAATAATAGATGGAGAAGATGGAAGGGTGTGAATGAAGAAGGAAACTCACCTTGATAACTAGATAACTCTTCCTCATACCTTATATCCACACCCTTAGAGGATATAGAATGGCTAGTAACTAAATGGAGAGTCTCCATAGGTCTGGACAAACAAATGAAAGAGTTTTTTGGGGGAAATATAAAAAAATCAATGATTCATAAAAGAAAAAAATTACCATACCAAATTAGGAAGATTAGAGAATCCTTGAGAAATTTAACCCTAATACATGACTAATATGAGGTCCAAAGAGGGAAAATGGAACATGGGGGGTGAAACTATGGTTTTTGGGCTCGGTTTAGAGGTGTAATAACATAAAATTATTACAAAATGAATATTATATAAAGGAAACAATTTATCTTTTTAAAACTAGAAATGGGCTCATGGGCTGGTCCAACAATAGAATAAATAGCCCAAATCCCTCGGGATTATAAATTACTAAGTGGTCCAAATAAATATGGGTCTTTGAATAAGTCAGGGGATGTGATGTGGGAACTTGAATGTCTAAACAATTTTAAAAAATAAAGGATTTATAAAAGAATAATTTTTTTAATTTTTGAAATGGGATCACAGTTGGCCCAAATCTTGAAGTATCCACCATTTTCTCAAAAAAATCCCAAACAATCTAGCAGAACCCGGGGTAGGATAATTAGAAATATATAGAACTTAAAAACTCAATATTCACCTCACCCAAATCCCATGAAATGTATTGTGATTTCTAATAAACCAGATAAAATCCATGACAAGAAAAACCACGTCGGAAAATTCTCCACACCATTAAAGAATTCCGCCCCCAGAAATCCATAACACTTTCCATGTGAAAGATCAACACCTAAGGATTCCTTATCAACACGGTCCAGCCTCACAAGCCATGGCTATATCATACACCATCAATAGAATTTATGAACCTTTCAAAAACAAAATACCAACTCACAAACCCTTCCTATGAATCAAAAAAATATCAAAAAATCACCTCCACAACCTAGACAAGAACCATATTATTGGGACTTCTTCCAATGAACCCAATGATCACGCAAACCAAAGATCACTCATGAATTCCAATGACTAGGGTGGAAGACAAAAAAATCTCCCCACCATTAAATCATAACAACCATCTAATAAATCATTAAAGGAATGATCTTCGAGACCCGTAGTGGGTATCCCCACCATTATAGACCAACTAAAAATAAACAAAAAAGAATTCAACATGAACTAGAAGTGGGCCTCACCCGCACATGCCCAACAAAAAGATCCCACAAAAATCTAAAAAATCATGTTAATATGGTTACAACATGAACATTTAAACCACTAAATCTTGAACAGATGGGACAAGAACAAGGCCAACACGTTCAACACGGATCAAAACCCCAACCACTCAGGGCAGGGAGGTAAGGGTACCCAATTGTTGGGCAACTGAAACTGAAAATGAAATAGAGGAAACACCCAACAATCTCCACCTAAGAATATGTAAAACCAAGACCGCACATGATTCAAATTGGTGGTCCACACATGGACATTGTACGAAAACCCACATCTGAGAGAACATAACTATAGACACTACATGATGGGTAAGTCCACTGCGATCTTTTTGAAAAAAAAGTTGAAAAATAAATGTGATGAGAACCAAAATAAAAACATAGAAACTGCCTTACAAAAACAGTTAATGCATGCGCTCAAACAATGTCCCCACACCTCTGGTGATTTCCTGACTTTGTGAAAAACTAAACTCTAAGGCCTATGGCTGGATACATGATGTTTGAAGCATCTTCTACACCGCATCGAAGAGCTAAGGATCACAACACCCCCATGAAACTCACTTTCTCAACAACACACCTTCGTCTAAAAAGGAACTCCTAGATACATAGAACCATTATCTCTCACTACAAACAAGAAGCATAATGTACAAGGATTGTAGAGAAACACATCAACATCACTAAACACAACTGATATATCCAAAATAATTATCACAATAGGGAAACACATAAAATAAATCCTAACAACTCTCTATTTCATAAAACTAGTTGAATTATCATCCGAAAAGGTGGATTTTATGTTTGAAACAAATCCTTAGGTTGATCAACTATAAGTCTTTCCAATGGATAACAATCAGTAGCCACATCACAACATCCAATATTTCTTTAAAACCCCAAGAACATTGCTCCAAAACCATGTCACTAACAAGATCTCACGCCAATAAACACTAAGAGTATCACTTCCTTATCATGAGTAATCATAAAACAAACCACGCCTCTAAAACATAAAAAGGAAACCCACTTAAAAATCGATTTACCACAACAAAACAAATTTTCATCCTAAAACACTTTTGTAAAACAAATTACCTTGTTCGATTTTCATGTTCATCAATGTTGTTTCATCATGTATCACTCAAATAAACATTCTCATGCCACCCCTGGCACCCAACCACTATGCCATATCAGGCATCCATCATCATATATATATATAACCAGGCATGTGAGAACCCATAAAAACACCAAAGTCTATAATATACATTCTCATTTTAAAATCCAAAAATTCAAACCATTTCAAAAATCATGTACCTTCCATAGGCACAATAACCCCCAAGTCAAAAACCATTTTCATATTTCTACACAACAAACCATTTTACCAAGCTTGAGAAGGAAACCACATAGGTCTCCATAAAAATCCTCTCCCTTTATTCAAAAAATTGTTTAGTATCTAATCAAACCAAACCTTTTCCAGAACCATTTGATTTAGAACCCACATCATTAATATTAAAACAATTACCAAAACAGGAATTCCATTCAAACATCCCTTTCGCATTTTCAATAATTTAGTGAGGTCAATTTTCATAATCTAGCTAACACAAAGGCCAAAACCAATTTTAGGAAAACACCAACTAGTCAAAACTAATTAATTAGATTCAAACACTCTTCAATAGCTCAAAACATCCTATTTTAGAAAAAATTTAGAATCATTTAAAAATAATTCAGGCTATATAAACATTTCATTTCAATAAAAAATAATTTTAGATTAAGGAAATTTGATCTTGTTAGATCATTCCACTTTATCCTCAAAACATTGTTTCACAAAAACCCAAAATTCTCAATAACTTTATTATATTAGGCATTGAAAACCCACAACGACAATTCTTAAACAATTTTTTTATAGACAAAATTCAAAATTCAATAATGTTCTAAGAGACCCACACAAAGGAACTAGTGTCGGTGGGTGACCTTACCATATGATTAATGGAGGTATGTCAAACACACCACCAACACGAAGATCCTTATTAGGACCTTTCCCCATCTTCACATGGCTTTCCAGGCCCTACGAACTTCCAAAGGTAATTAGTCCAATTCCCCTTATTATATCCCAATCAACAAATAATCCTTAAGAACCAAAGAAACTAGTGAAACCGAACATCCCATGGACACTTAAGGATCGAAAAAAGCATGATTTTGCGATGCTCTTCCAAAAACTACCCCTAAAGTCCCAAAAATACTACTCCATGTACCTTTAAATCCCCCAAATAACAAGGGTTCTCTAAAAAGAAAGGTCTTCTAGGAGTCGACCTCCTCTGATACGATTTTGTCACGAACCAGCCCTAGTCGACCTTGAACCAGTCACTCAGGTTGGTCTAAGGCATGTCCTAAAAAGCATTTCTGATCCCCCCAGGATGGTGACAAGAACTGAGGGAATCAATAAATTAAACTAGTGAACAATTTCTCCCAAATATAATCAATAAGGCAAACAACGGAATGAGTGGACATCCCAATATGCATTTATATAAAAATTGAACTGATTTCATTTATATAACCAAACTGAAAGAAGAAATGAATGATACAACTAAAACAACCGTACCTGAGGAAGAACTACCTCCATGTTTCCTCTATAGTCACTCTCCAACACTATGATCCCATGTATCTCAAGGCGACTGAACTCAAGCTGAAACCTACACAGGAGCTGAAAACCAAAGAAACTATAGGAATAAGTATAAAAACTAAGAAGGTTATCCTTATATTTTATTCCCAATTCTCTTCCACATAAAAAAATAAACATAAATTCCATGTGTATAATTAAATATATATAAAAATTTTGAAAACAAGGTTCTATGATATGGAAGTTATTAGACAAAATCATGCATGTTTTATACACAAGAATGAAAGAACAATTTCCAATGATATGCAACTTCATAATGAAAACAATTTTAAAGAGGTATTATTTAAAGAAATTACACATTTAAATAAAAAACACAGGCCGCTGATTTTTATAGCCAAATACACCGTATACTAATGTTGAATACAATATATCCAATGAGCACTAGTTATGGGAACACCCCTAGGCACTAGTTCATTATGAGCCCTATACACCTTGTATCTCGGTGTCAAAGTAACCATAACAATATTTATTCTCATGCATGATTCACAAGTAGGATAATCATCAATAACCTAGTGGTCCCTAACATCATCATCATAGTTCAGTTGTTTTTTTCATTATCAAACATTCTATGTGCAACATGGATGAAACCACTCCAGATAACTAGCATACTAGTACACGTTTCCCCACCTAGATTCTTGGGTTCCCCTTTTGGTGCACAATAAGTTCCATATCTTTTAAAATATCACTGCACATGGAAATTTCATTTAAAATTCATACACACATAAAACATCCCACAAAAAAAGCCATAAATTACCCTTTCAAATTCAAATTCATTTTAACAACATACTCACGCCAAAAGAGCACATAAACATGTCTTACACCTTTCTCACACTTTAATAAATCATTCTACAATTTATAAAATATTTTCAATACGTTCGAAATAAAAAATAATAATTTTCCCTTTAAAACCCCTATTTTAAGACCATGCACACTACAAAATAGTAACTCAACATCTTTTTGAAACATTATTTTACTCAATAATGCATTTTATATCTTTATAAAACAACTTCAAGGAGTATAACAAGATTTTTCACATAATACACCTTAAAATACCCTATTTCATAGAAAAAGCACACTAAAACCCAGCCAAACCATATTTTTCAGCCCCAACACCATTTATTAAATCCATTTCATGAATCATAAAATGACCCCAAATGATACAACATGAAATACATAGGAAACCCATCTTTATAAGAAAAGTTCCTAATGGGCCTTTAAGCAGTTTTCAAAAAAAATTATTAAAAGGAAAAATTGATCCATTCATAAATATTTGTAACCACACCATTGGAAGCAACAAAAAATTTACATAAACCCCTTAAAAATTCAGGTTACACATTAAAAACCAACCCATTTATATAATGATTCCAAACAAGCCTTCCATTGAAAACACATGCCACTGCACCTTAAAATCCCATAATTTTTTCATTATAAAACCCAAAAATAGATTTTAACCCACATAAGTAACCCATAAAATTTATTTTGATGCTTTGGAAAAGTTTCATAAAACAAACCAATCATTTTATAACACTTTCAACACACATGATCCAATCTGGCACTTTCCCGAAAATGAGGCATGCAACATTTAATAAAACAAACTGTGTTTAACATTAAAAGGGTTTAAATCTAAAATTACATGCCAAAAACATATTAACTTAGTTATAAAAGGTTATAAACATCAAAAAACATATGCGAAAACAAATGAAACATTTATTTAAACAAGAGGTGTCCACGTTTATACAAACAACTCCATTTTACACCAAATAGGGCATAAATAACCATTTTTCACCCAAGATAGATAATCTAAAGGTTTCAAAGAAATAATAATCCTTTATACTAGGTGAGAAAAATATGAATGATATGAAACATAAATAATAATGGAAACTTCATAGGAGAACCTGCCTTATAGCCAAGTCAGAATGGAAACGCACAACCGATAACACCTTCTGAGGGTTTATAAACACTAAACCTGTGAATACCAATCCCAAATGAGAAAAAACCCCCCATAAAAATCATTGGATAACATAACCTTGGGTCCTAAATGACAAGGGAGGAAGATAGATCCGTGAAATAATGGAAGGAGGAGAATGGAGAAAAAAATGACCTTGATAACTAATGAACTCCTCATCTTCCCTTATATCCACACCCTTAGAGGAGAGGGAATGTCTAGAAACTAAATGGAAATTATCCTTATGTCTAGAATAACTAAGGAAGGTATATTTGGGGGGAAAGAGAAAAAAATAATGTTTCATGAAGGAATCAGATTATCTTACCAAATATAGACGATTTGAGATTCCTTGGGAAATTTAGCCCCAATCTACGACTAAGTTGAGCTCCAAATAAGAAAAAGGGAACATGGGGTGAGTCTAGGGTTTTTAGTCTTGATTGAGAGGTGGAATCCCCTAAATGTTCTCATATTTAAAGTATTTATAAAAGAAACAAATTTTTTGAACTTAGAAATGTACTCGTAGTTGGCCCAAATCTTGAAGTAACCACCCTTTTCTCCTAAAACTCCCAAAAAAATCTTGGGTGAACCAATTGTATGATTGTTAGACTTATATAGAAATACACATTTCAATATTCATCTCACAAAAAAAACCCATGAAACGAATCGGAATTACCTAGGAATAAAATCAAAATGAAGACATGAAAAAGAGAATGTGGCATCATAGATATGGAATTATTCTGATTTTTATTCAATTATGTCTGCTTTCAACCAAAAATTTCTAAAATAATATGATTATATCATCCCCATTATTATTTTGATTCATTTTTAAAATAGGATATTTTAAAATTGTTCAAGAAAATTTATTACTAACAACTATAACCGTTGATCTATTTACAACAGTCAAACCTTCAATAAAATTTCTATAATTAAATTAGGTAATGTTATAACCCATATTTGTCTCACGCGAAATTTTAATAAATATAATCCAAATTATGAGTAATTATTTGTAATTCCTTCTTATAATATACTATCAGTCATCATTTACATCAATAGAATATCATTCTAAAGTAAGAATATTTTAATCCGATCAGGTCTACCACTAAAAAAAATTACGAATTAATCTCACATAAAGAAGATAAAAAAATTAAAACAATACCAAAAATAGCTAGGTTAGATCATATTTTAATTTTAACCATTAAAAACATCATTGGATGATTCATATGAATCTTGAAAATGACCATCACAACCATCCATTACAATTACAGTAGTCAATCAACCTCCTATTTAATTAAATTATATCAAAAAACAATCACCAATAATTTGACAGTCATGTTGAAATGATTCAAATAAGACATGTTTTTATATAGTAGAAATCTGACATATTAATTCATGGTATGTGTAAAGATTATGAGGAAACACCTAATACATCTAAAATTAATCCTTGTATTTTCTATATTGTGTTTTCAACAATTTAAAGACTATATTAAATAAATCTACAAAGATAATGTTTAAATGAACGTAATATTTCAATTTTCCATTTAAAAATTCACTTAATTTAGTGTTATGAATAAACAATGTTAACGAATCTCTCAAAAATAAATGTGTCCATTAATTAAAAAACTTGAACACATCATCTTACAACTGAGATTTACCTTCACCATATTGTTCTATGAGTAAATACCACTACTTTTTAGTGTGACATAAATCATGTTAAGCTAAAATAAACCACTTAAATATATAAAGAAAAACATATCCATCATTTATCCAATTACATTAATGATAAATTCTGTTTTTCATCAAATACCACACATAAAGGAAGGTTCATGTTTCCCCAGAAACATCAAAATTTTATTTTCTCATTCCCTCATAGATCCATAAATATATTTTGACGTCTCTTCCTGTGATGAAATAGTAATTTTTTTATGCAACCATGAAAAAGAATATGCAGTTTAGTCTTATAATAGAGAATCCATGGAAACAAATATCTATCGATGGTGATTAAATACCAAAAAACAAAAGGAATTATAAACATTATTTGTTCTAAATGTGGTTTTACAAAAATATCTTGATATATCTCATAATATGTCTTCATTTTTGGTTCATTGTTGAACATATTTGTTATTTTCTCATTCAAGTCAAGCTACATAGTATAAAAAAACATATATTTTCCTAAAAAAATCAGATACTCTAACATGAAACGCGAATCACTATTGACTAATTATGTAACCTATTTAGGATATAAAGAATTCAACTAATCCACATGCATGTACCCAATAACATCTTGACCTGTAGTAATAGTTGTCTCCAGTGATTATGTATCATTGGGTTTAATACTTTCAAATGAATTCACATCTAACTAAACTACTTGGGATTATGTTATTTATTCTTTGGGACCTCACCATATAAATTTATTCCAGGTCATACAAGGGATTAGTATTCCCTTTATATAAAATATTACATGTGTATTTTCTAAAAAACAAAAATCAAACCCCCATTTTATAAACTAAACTGATAGATGTCTCAACACAGTGAAATTTCAGCCTAATGACACATCTCTCAACCTTCCTATCACCTTTGTTGTTGCATTCATTAAGGCATGATTTGGTGATTCATGAATCAATTCTTTTTTTATTTAATTATTATTGGTATAAACTGAAAACATTTCATCCCCCATATGTTTTATAGACATATTATGTATCATTACATTATTTAGAATTTGTCCATACTACTAGTTTAATATATCTGATGAAGAATCAATAGCATTGTAATTGGAACAACACAAACATTAAAAAATTGGTTCATGGAATGTTTTATAAATTAATAAAAGAAATATTTTTAATATACATTTTATTAAAACATTATAAATTAAATTTTCAATCTTTTATATTGTTGGTTCAATGGAAGTTATTATGCTACTTCTTTGGATATTTCCACTATAATATTCACTATAAATTTCACTAGAACTTGCACTCAATCTATTTCACAGATATTAAACCAAGATGTTCAAGTGGACGTTACATTTCAGGTTTTGGTTCAAATTAAAATGGATGTTCCCATGAAATATCCATAGAAACATACAAAAAACATCCATGGAAAATTACACTATATTCTTGATAATACAATATACTGTTTATATTTATAAACCTAAAAATTATATTAATAAAAATTATATTCTAATATATAGATATATATAATAAATTCAATTTTATAAAATATATATTATAACTGTTGAATGTTTAAGATTTTTATTTAATTCACCATATAATAAAGAAAAACATTTTATGCATAAAATTTTAAAAAAATTATATTTACATGAATAAATATTTATATGTATAAAACAAATTTTTTTGTAATTATAATTAAATTTAAATTTTTAATAAATTATTTTAAAATTTATATTTATTATATTTATTACAATGTTTTTATAAATAACAATTCAAAATCTATTATGTAAAATATTTAGTTTTAGTTTTAGTAAAAGTTCTAATGAATGTTATTGTCGTCGTTTTTAAGCATGTTCCATTGAATGTTCCAATGAGGCGTCCATGAAAACATTCATAGGAACATTCCCTAGAAGGATCACAAGAATATCCACTATATAATTTTAATAATAATTTACACTAGAAGTTCTAATGGATGTTCCGGTATAATTTCATATGCAACTTCGAGTAAAAGTTATACTAATACTTCTAAGGAAACATATACTGGACCACTAGTTGGAACATCCATAGAAATATCCACAAAATGATTTCTAATACAACTACATATTAATCTTACATTAATCATATTAATAAAAATTTTATTTTAATAAATACATTTATATAAAATTCAATTTAATAAAATATAAATTATATTTTTTTACAACTTATTTATATATTTAATCTAATTTATCATATATAAATGTATATACTATAAGAATTAAATTGTAAAACTAAATATATTTAGGAAAATTCATATTTTAAAATATATTTAGAATATCATTTATTAAATATTTATAAATATCATTTCATTTTTAATGAATGTTTTAGTGAAATTTTTTATATCATTGAATGTCTTAATTATGTTTCACTACATGATTCATAGTAGGAGTCAACATTAGTTTCATTTATTGATTTCAATGTATGATTTAGTGAGAGTTTCAATATTAGTTTTAGGGATTGTTTCAGGTTATGTTTTGGTGATTGTTTTAGCATAATATTCATGAGCATCTTCATTAATTTATTTTAGTATATATATCACTCAATGTATGAGTGAATGATTCAGTATAAGTTTCGATGTAGCTTCCAATAAATTAATTTGAGAATCCTTAGTATTTTTTTCTTTTATTTATTTTATACTAAGTCTTAGATGGTTCTTCTGAAAGCTTCCATAATACATTTATTAAAAAATCCAATGAATCCCATTGCTTCACTAAAATTTAGTATTCATTATTAAGAAATAACACTACATATTAAACCAAAAAATATTTTTTCTAATAAAATCATATAATTATCCAAAATAAAATCATATTTTAAAATTATAAATATAATAAAAATATGAAAACATCGAAAATTTTTTTAACATAGTATTTAATATTTCAAAATTGTCAACTATCACACAACTAAATATCAAAAATGTAATTGAATACTAGATACAACCCCTCATAACCGCAATCTCTAGTGGCCTATATGGAAAATAATCAAAAAATAATAATATTGTGGCCCTATGATACAATTTCATGATTCTTAAAGAAAACATTACTAGGAAAATAGAAAAAGAATTATTATCACCATATTTTTTGACCCAACCTTGTGGAGAATGATTTCTAATTCACAAAATTCATTTCATGTGAGAAACAAAATAAATAAAATAATTAGAACTAGAAACCTATATAAGTATCATCATGTCATCATCCTAATATATCATTGTAATATCCTTGAATATTGGGAACAAGAGATTATAAAATGAATCCTATTAATGGAGATCTAGTGTCATTGTTGAATTAGTTAATCTGGCATACTGGAAACCATATTCTTCCACAATTTTTGATATTGTTAAAAAATTATATTTATATATATAATTTACTTGAAAATATTTATTTTCATATAAATCATATTTTAAAATATAAAAAAATGATTATATGCATTATATTAATTTTGTTTCTATTTTTATCATTATTGATGGGGATATTTTATCAGTTCCATGTAAAAAAATGTTCAAGGAGTACCTTTATCAATATAAAAAACGGGTTGATAAAATATTATCTACAGTAACATTTTATTGAACACTGATTAAATCATTTTTATCAGTGATTTTCGAAATCACTCATAAAAGACAACATATATCCGTATTTTTTTAGTGCTTATAATTTTTCGGAGTTAATAAACATGATTTTATAGTAGTTCATGTAATACTATGACCTGATGTGAGAGACATTGAGGGGAAATGTGTTGGGTTGGGATGTTACAAAATAGTATCCAAAATCTCTATTTTTTGTCATCCATAGGTGATACAAATATTATAGCCATTCAAATAGATTGTGATCCCATGGTATGTCTTATTGGCCTATGGTTTTTGTGGCAATTGGCATCTATAAAAGATACCTATTTGATGTGATTATAATTGGGTCATATCTATAAAATCAGAAATCTCTATGGACTAGGATACATGGGTTGTCTCCATCCATTAACCCGCATATATGTATCTTATAAAAACATTAATACAAATTAAAAAATCATTATTATTGATTTCAATTCTATTTGTTAACATTCAAGATTCAATTTAAAACAATGTATATATAATAAGTAATATTATGGTACATCAATACACTAAATTATTATATAATTATTAATTTATTTATATTTAAATTTTTTATTTAAAATTATATTTCTTATTCTACAGCATATACCTTACTTTAAAAATCACAATTGACATTTTTTGTTGTATTTTTTATTTTCATTATAAAAAATACTCACCCTATGAAATGAAATAATTAATATTTTTTAAAATAAAAAAAAATGATGTGGGTCAGACCTCCTAGTGGTGAGTCCCAAGAGAGTAGAGATAAGGCCTATCAAATATAAATTTATACATTTTTTAAAAAAAATATCATTTTTGTAAAAAAAATCTTTTAGATTGTATAATTTGGTATTTGAAAATGACATGATAAAATTTGATTTAGATTAATTATTAATATTTTACATACCAAAATATATTTTATTAGATGATTTTAAAAAAATGTCAAAACATGGAAAATAAATTAATATAAAAATAAAAATATATATAATAATACCTTACTTTCATGGATTTCATTTTGATTTAGTTGTTACTTATTTGATGTATACCATATTACATTTTGGTGTTTTGGAAGAAAGGTTTATTAAATATTAACATGAGTCTTATTATAAATTCAAGAAAATTAATAAGTATTAAAAATTATGGACCCATCATTGATTTTATAATATTAAAAAAATCTGTTAGATGTCACATATTCCTGATTATTTCTGATTCCTTAACAGAAAATAAAATAATGGATGTGAAAAATAAGACAAACCTCTATATTTTGAAACCAATAATAAAATTAATCATCATCAACCCCAATACTAGGATATAATAATAATTAACCATTAATAATCTATATCCATAACATAATCATTAATATTTATTACAAAATAACATTGGAAGATTATTATAAAAAATTATAAAAAACATTCTAAACCTTGACATCTATGTCTTATCAGGGGTATATAATCCAACCTGTCTATGCTAGTAATAATGAATTAGTAAGTATAGACTACATGTGATTAAATTGAAATTATTATAGGCATATTCTAGAAGTAGTTGATCTTCATATCTATCTCCATTCTCCCACATATATAACTCTCCATGATTTCTTTTAGGTATCAAAATAATATAGTACTCATTCACTACCATTTTGTACTTCATTTATTTTAATTACAGAATATTTTAATAATGATTAAAAAGTGGTTTAGGGAGTGAAAATTATGATAACAATTAATGAACAATTATTTCCTTAATTCATTACACTTGTTTCAATGTGGAAGTGGTCCACATACTACCTTTACATTATGATTGAATGGTTCTCTTATAATATCACAATAGTTAGAAAAAATAAGAGTTATTTCCTCCTCCATCCTTAATCCATGAACTTCAATCATGGACTCTGAACTGGGGTTTGGAATTTGATTGTGGAGGGATTCATATTCCTTCACATTGGTATATTTATGTTAAATAGACAAATAATTATAAAATGATGAATCATACATTTCCATTAATTCCAATATTTTTTTCATCTTCTTTTTTCATTCATTGTTATAGAACCAATACCATGAACCATTTCATTGATGGTCATTTTTTCAAATGAAATGTGGGTACGGTTTCTGGGGGATTGAATTTCATCTCTGGTGATATCGGAGTGGTGTTCATTTGGAAAATTCATTTTAGTGGTAACCACAAAATTCTTGATGGAAATGTTGGGTTATTGATACATGTCATTGGTTCTATGTTGATGCTTAATTTTTGGGTCTTTATGGTAAAACAATATGAAATCCCACGAGAGAATGAAGAGAAGTCCTTTTTTATAATATATAATGGAAAAACAATATATTCCAAATATGCCGTTAGAATATGAGGATTAAATGGATCATTGTGGGGTTTCGCTTTTTATTGGTGGGATTGGAGATGAAAGAACTATAGCCATGAGGTTTGATCCATGGAAGTGTGAAGAAATGATGGAAAAGTTCATTTAGTAAGGATGACATAGAGTTGATTCACAGGGGTTTAAAAACTAAAACCCTGGCTAGTTTGACTCACTCAAGTCCAAAACTAATGATATTAACCTTATATTACAAATGACTTATGGAATCATTATAATGCATAGTTTAATGTTTCTAAATTTTTTGTTCAATGTTAAGTAAATGTTGACATCCAATTTTTATCCATGTGAGTGATTATTAAAACTATTTATATGTGGATGATAAGATATTTTATTTGGTGATTCTCTTATATCTTGTGTGGAGTGAAAATACATTATTTATCACATTAAATGAAATTTTTTATGTTTTTTAATTACATAAATATCCATGGAAATTAATTATGTTAAATTATTATTTATGGGTACTATTTAATGTAATTTATAAAATAAAATCTAAAAAAATAAATGTCAAAATAAAATACAATATAACACACTTATTCCCTCAAAAAATTATGTAAATTAAGATATTAATATTATTTACATTTAATTAATTATTATGCTGGTAGTGGTGATATCATTAAATTCATAAAATACTACATCAAATGTATTTACAAAAAATATTAGTTTTAAACTTATTAACAGTCATTTTAAGATTTTCTCATCAGAAAAGTTCTTATTATATATTTTTACTCTTATATCATTCCCGCAAAAGGCATAGTGGGACCTGAATTCCTTTAAGATCAGTGTGTGGTCTAAAAACGTTGCCTTGAAATGTGGGTGACAAAATTTAAAATTGGAGGGTTCTTCTAAAGATATTTTTCATGTGAGTGATGGTATCATATTATTTTCTATGTCATCTAAACAATGGAATCTACTTCATGATTATTTCAATAATTTGAATTCATAATTTTAACTATAGATTACCTTAATTTTTATTTATAATAGCCTTATATTTATATATATTTATAAATATAACTACAAATAGTATATATTAATATTTATAACTACTACTTTTTTGCACACACACATATTATGATAATAATAAATAATATTTATTTTATTATGTAGAATATAAAAAAATCCATTTTTTATCTCAATATGCAATCCTCCATAAACACATGTCTCCATTTCTTACCTCCAAGAACACATTTCATCATTTTTTCTACTCAATTAATTCCCTATCCTCTATGATTCAATGATTCCATGATTCCTAGTGATTCATCCCTTATATTATACTCTAGATTCCCATATCCAAAACCCTTTATACTTCTTCTACATCCAACCCCCCCCCCCCCACCTCCATGACCCTCTAATTTTCTATCCTCGTCACAGTTTCCTCCTCCTCAAACTAACTCCCACTAATCCTCAATCCTTCACCCTCATCATCCCTGCTTCTTTATTTTATATTTCTGGCACATGCATCCTCCATTCATACTACCTCTACAAATTTCAACTTCCCATTACTATTTCCCTTATAATCGAAGAATCTCGCACACTTTATTTACATAATCTAATTCATTCTCCTCCATAATTACCCCTTATTTTTCAATGGAACAATGTTGAATGTAGTTGAGTATCCTACAAATCTATTCTCCATCATCATAATTCCATCCTATCAATTCCTCCTCATGAATAATATTGTATGCATCTCTGATTACAAAGATAGATTCATCCTCCTTTAGAGATGCTACAATATATTGTTCCATATATCTATTTTCATTTATAAGTATTTCTTATTCAGTGTGCAACACTTTATATATAATTTTTTAATCTTTATTGTCTTTAATTTTTATATTTATTCATAAAATCCTATAATTTTTATTTATGATTCATTTTTTTTAATTTCATACCATTATGAGATCAGGAATGAATAATTATCATATATTTATATGTATAACTCCAACCACTATTGGTCAAGTTCAAGTACCAGTAATTTTATCATGATAATTTCACATCATAAATTTTTCATGGATGTATTCGCTGATATTACACATTTCAAGTTCTTTCTACCTCTTCAATCTCAACCATGCCTTTACACCCCGCTACATGTACAATTCAAGGTATTCTCCAGGAATATATATGAATTTAATTTTAGATAATTTTTTACTTATAACCTCAACCACCACTCTCATTATTATGAACTAATCTGGCTTGTTTCACTCATTTAGTTTGAATAATTATCTCTCATTGAAATCAACACTATGCAGAGAGTGATCTATACATGCGGTCAAATTTAATTCACATACATGTCCATGTTAATCTAAATATGCTATTCTATTTATTAAATATAAAATTTCATAAGATATTCCTTTTTAATATATTTATTTTTGAGCTTAGATTTGATTTTATTAAAGAATTCTAGATAGAATACAACTTTGATCCTCAGCATTAAGTAATCCCTTCATTTCAGGTACTCAGTAAAAATTTATTATTTCTCGCCCTTCTCCATTAATTGGTGGTGGTGAATTATTTATGTGATTCATTTCTTAATAATTATAATGTGGTAAAATATATACATCTTCATGTGTTTCATGTTTCTTTATCTTATTATGAATCATAACTTTAATGGGGTCCATGAATTGTTTATTTTTTGGATTTTGTATTTTTTTTAATTTATGGTTTTCGGTTTTTAATGTATGATATTTTCTAGAAACTAATTCATGATGGTATTACTTTTACATTGAGGATATTGGAATATTTTATAAACAAAAGTAACATTAAATAATTGGTTCCCTTTAAATTTTTTAGACGTCCATAATGATGTTTTTCTTCAAGAAGTTAATAATTTCATGAGTATGTTGATTTGAAATATCTATAGATCAGATTAACCATGATAAATAGTAATGGATTCCATTGGAAATGATCTTATAGAATAGATTTATTTTCCAAATTGTCTTTGAGTAGGAGGAATGAAATGGAATGCATCATTATAAATTATTTGAAGTTGTAGTGATATGTTTCAATTTCATAAAAAAAATCATACATTTTATATTTTAAATTAAAAATACTCCTTCATTATTTCTCTTTATTTTAAATTATGATTTTATAACATGAAATTCAATGTTGTGGAATTTTTTAACATATTCATTTATTTAATATTTTAATATATAATTTCAAAACATGATGACATATATTTAATATTTTTACACATTTTTCATTTTTCACTGTATTCTATTAAATTATATGAACTTTTATAAGTGGCCTTCTATTTATATTATTGTAGTTTAAACATAAAAAACAAAACTATGGAAAAACCATAATTTTTCTTCATTCAAATCAGTTTGAATTATTTAAAGGAAATATCATTCCTCTATATCATTATTTTCCTATAATTATATTTATAAACTATTAACTATTTCCAAATATATTATTTGTGATATAAGTTTTAATATTATAAAATTAAAATAATTTTAACTGTAGAATTCTATTGACATTGTAAGTGTTAGATAACAATTAAAACCCAAATTTTTGTTTTATACATTTATACCACATATAACCATTTGATTTGTACAGCCCCTTATGTTGTTCCAATGAACGATATATAATACATTTCTACATGTGACTAACATCTATAAATAATATCCATATTCTGTGACATTTCCATGTTGGTGTCTATTTTCATGTTTTTTTCATTATTATATATCTTCAACCTATGAAACTACATATTCTATGTTTCAATATAAAAATATAAATTCATTAAATTTTGTTATATTACACATTAAAACCACTATATTTACATCACAATCCACATTTACATAAAAAAATTTCATAGTATTTAGTTAAAATTTCATAGACATAATCCATTTTTCTATTTGATTTTTCGCATTCATTTACTAATTTTTTTTATTTTCCACTTAGAAAACCCTTGAGAAACACCAGCACCAATAATAATTATTATGAAATCTAATGTTTGGTAGGGTATGAATGATATTTCATTCATATTTAAACTTCTATATATTCATTTTAACCACCCCTTATGTCTTTTATATTTCATCTTACATTGTACCTCTCCCTCATATACTCCATTAGAAATTAGACAATCTACTTTGAATCATCCATAGTTTAATATGACTTAATGTACACATTTTCCTTATACTACCTTTCATGGATTCATCAAATTCTATTTTTATGTGAATCTTACTTATATCCACTTTATGACTTTGAATACTTTTCTTCAAAAAAATTGTAGTTGATTTAGGAATTTTTTTATGTTACAATGTTGATATTCTATCAAATTTTAAATTTCATAAGAAGTTTCAATGCATTTTAAAATGGAGTATAAAATAACAATTTAATTCATAACATTTGTAAAATTCCTTAGTTTTCACACTAATATTAATTTGTACAATGAATCCATCATTCATGAAAATGGGAAGAAAATACATAATTATGCATTCTTGATATATTATTGGTTAAACAACCAATTATTCTAAGACATTAATATTGATTTCCAATATATCTCCTTATAATTATCTAAGTGTACATTCTCTCAATAAATACTAACATATAAAAGTTACTCTATACTTTTTGAAAACATGTATTTAAATATTTACATAACTGGTTATGGAATGTTACCTTTTACTTTCCTAGAAAAATATACATAACTTTCCTAATTTTAATAGTGTAATGTGTGGTAATAAATCATATAGATCTATGAATGTAAATATTTACCTTATTGGTAAATATATAATTTAAAAAATTAATAATTTTATATTTACATTAATAAAGTAGTTATTTAGTATTCTTATATAAATAAATCATTTTTACATCAACAATTACTCATTTAATAACACAGTTATCTTAACTAAAAAATATACATTTTTTATTATTACATTTATTTCCTACAAATGGAATATTTGATTACTGAATTATGATAAATATAAATAGTTAGTTTGTATCTTTTTTAATGTGATTATCACACAAAATTCATGGTTTTTCAAATTAAAATTTAATTTTTTATTATAAAATTTACTTATAAGGTTTCTAACATAGGTAATTGGTAAATCATGTAAATAGACAATTATTACATCATTTAACTCATATTTTATTCTAAAATATTTATAAGAATATAGTTAATTATATTTTAAATTTTCTTCATCATTCCATTAATTTTGTTATGAATAAATTTTTTACTTACTAATTTCATAAATTTAAATCTCAGAGAATATATTTTAGTAGAAATTTTTTTCAACAAAATATATTTCAAACCTGTTTCTATATGGTTTCAATTTATCTATTTTATCCTTCACTATCAATAATAAATAAATAAATCAAGAGGAAATTTTAGTCAAATATCTTACATAAGGGAACACAAGATAAAATTTAAAAATAAATTAAAAAATACTTATAATATCAATGAGTAATATTGATTCGAAAGTGCATGATATAGCTAAATAAGTAGATGTATTAAATTGTATAATAGAGTGAGATTATTTCATCATTTCTGATGATACATAGGAATTAGTATGAAAATAAAACCTTCCCCAAGAGCATAATGTGGTGACAAAAAGAAAATATCCCATCACATTTTACTGTAATAATTCAATACTGGTGGATCTAGTGAAGGTGTCAATATTGAAAGATTTAATCATGTGTGATTTGTACCATATTCTTAAATAATTTAAAATATATTAACAAAATTTAAGTTTTATGTTCTATATATATCATTTAAAAATATATATATATATTTATTTATTTAAAATAAATTAACAATGTAATTTGTAGCACTTTTAATGGAGGTGATTTTATCAGCGCTAGTTAAGGAAATGTACATTTTGTACCTTCATCTACTTGAAAAATAAACTAATATTATATTATATTTTTTACCACATTTTTAGAAATGATAAATATCACACTTATCAGCACTATTTAAAAGTGCTAATAAAAGTCTCCCATTAGAAACCTTTTTGCATTGATAAATATGATCTCTTAATAAAATAAAATAAATATTAGTGCAAGTATTTCTCTGACATGATCTGGGTGAACTTGATGGGAGATGAGTTGGGAGGGGATGTTAAAAAACAATTTCCAAAATCTACATTTTCTATTATATGCACATGACAAAAATAATGTTACCACTCAAATAGATATCATGCCCATTGTATGGCCCATTGCCATTATTTTTTATGGATTGGGCCTCTTTAAATGTGACCTATATAAATATGAGTATCACTACATCTGATCACTAACAAATGAAATTTTCTTGGTCTATTCTATAGGGATTGTGTCTATCTCACATCCTGTATATATATAATTTATTAAAATATTATAACATATAAAAAAATAATTTTAAATTTAATTTTTAAATAATAATGTATCAACTTATTAAAAACAATATATAACACATAATATTAGGGTTCACAAATACATGAATTTAATTTAAAATCTTTTATATATATATATTTTTATATGGTGTGTTTTGAATTTTCTTCCATTTTTTATGTTAAATAGTTTTATTAAAAACTATTAATTAGTTTTTTGACATTTTTTATTAATTATTTTATAATAAAAAATTAATCCCTCAAAATGAAATAAATATTATTTTTTGGATTTTCGAAATACAAAAATAAAAATTACATAGGTGATATTTCTTGATTATCGTTCCAATAAATTTAAGGGTAGGGTCTATAAAATAGAAACATAAAAATTCATTACTCAATATCATTTTAGAAGAAAACAATTGTCCAATTTGAGTCATATTTATGAATAGAATGATGAAATTCCCTTTACATTATTTTTTTTATATAGAAACAAAAATATATTTTCTTTGTATATTGTTTAAAAATATTATAAATGAATTCATAGATTATTAATAAAATAAATAATAAAAAATAAATATATATATATATAATACATTCAAAGTATTAATTTCAAATTAGTTATTACATTTTGATGAACAGATTACAACATTTTATTATATTGGGTCATATATATCCTAAATATCAATATGAATCTCTATAAAACTTCAGAAAAAATAATAATAAATCATTATAATGAACCCTTACCTGATTGTTTAATTTTTCATGAAATAAATTAGTTGTCCCAAATTCTTGAATCATCCCAAATTTGAAGCATAAAATGTAACACTGGAATTATAAAATAAGGCAAGGTGCTATTTTCTCGAACAAACAACAAAACTTATCAATAAGAAACCAAATCCGTAGATATAAAAATTTATTAAATTTTAATCAAAATACATTTATACCAACCTTTAAATTAAATATAAAATAAATTATTCAAAAAAATGAAAAGAAAAAAAATCATATCATGAAAACTATGTTGGGTGATGAAGATATATTATTACACATCCATAATTCTTATGGTAAATTTGGTGGGGAATTTTTAAATGATATTGTTTTGTAATCATTTTAGATATCTTTTACATTTGGTTGATATTTTTATCCATATTTAATCATCAATATGTTAAACTCCCCAATATTATTTTTATTCATCTGAAGAATTATAGAGTCATTGTAATCAATTATAGAGTCATTGTAAGAAAATATCACGTCATTTCATTTAACTGATGAATAATATTACTGTGTTTCCATAAGATAGTAATTGGATGTGGGGATGAAGAATCATAATATGGATTTATGGACATGGACACCATTAATTCCTTCCAATGGATTCCATTTTTTATGACTTGAATAAATTCCATGTCTTTCTCGGTGAACAATTCTTCTATTATATAATTAGAGATAGAAAAAAATTATTGTTGTGTCAACTATTGTTAATTTTTGAACTTCAATATTGGATTCTGAGATGGGGTGTGAAAAAGGATTATATAGGGGTTCTTCATCCATCATACTAGGAATTTTAGGTGATGGTATGGAATAATGAGAAAATGTAAAATAATTCAAGGCCATCTGTTCCACCAATTTGCCTCTTCTCTTTTCATTCATTGGTACAAAACCAACCCCATTAACATTGACTATGATGGGAATCTTGTCAGATTAAACATGTTTTTTATGTATTTGGATGATTTAATTACATCTATAATGATGTAGGAATGGTGTTTCTTGGGAAATAACATGTGAGAGTGTACCAAAAAGGCCATGATGAGGGACATGGGGATGCTAATGATCAAGTTTCAGCCTATTATAATTTTTTATTTTTGGTTTTCTATGGTACTATAGGAAATCGTCCCTATAAAGCATGGATTTAAGACAATTCCTATTTTAAATTGTGAATATAGAGATTACCATCCAGAGACATCATAAGAATAAAATCATTCAAAAGCACATTTTGGGGTTTTTGTTTTTAATTGTTGGATTGGAGATGAATGTGCTGGAACAACAATGGTGGAGGCATGGGAGTGTGGGGGAATATAGGAAATGTTTAGTCAATGTGGAAGGATTAGAGTTGGTGCAATGGAAATAAAAAATTAAAAACCTATGATCTACAGAATAATACAGTTCCAAAAATACTTTCATTTTCCAAAATTTATTATTGATTTACATACACATTTTTATTTATATTATAATGTTTTCTAAAAAAAATTCATGTTTTTTAAATATATATTTATACTATTTTTCTATCAAGGTGAACTACAATTTTACTATTATGTGGATTTTGAGATATTTCATTTCGGGATACTTTTGTTTTATGTGTGGTGTAAAAAAATCCCTTTTCTATAACCTTAACTAAAAATTATATTTTCATAAATTAATTAATGTTTTTTGGAAATTATTTATGTTAAAATATTATTAAGGTAAAATATTTATTTTTTTCTGATAAATAAGCTCAAAACAAAACATGGAAAAGGAAACTGTTATATAGAATAATTATTCCCTGAAATAATTAATAACATTAAAAAATATTATATAATTTTAATTAATAATAATGGTGGTGGTGTTTGGTAAATATCATATAATAACCACTCGTGGTCCTGACCCTCAGGTTCACGACTAGAATAGAAATTAAAGATGGTTTTTTGATGTTGTGGATGATTATGTAAAGCTTCAATTCATCTTTTTTAAAATAAATTATAATATTATTAATTTGTTTGCAAAACTATCCTTCATCCCATTTTGTTGTACACCAATTTTTTTTATGCTCGTATGAATGCTAGATACAAATATTTAAATAAATAATATATAATTATCAATAAATATTATTTATTAATAAATAATTTCAATATTTTTCTTCTATATTATTATGAATAATAACATTTGAAGAATATATATATAATTAATTGTTAATAAATTTATATTAATAATTACATAAACATAAATTGACATAATAAATTGTTTATTTATGTTAAGTGTAAATGTGTTTACATGTAATTTATATTTAAAATTTTTAATGAAAATTTTCAAGGAAAATTATCAATTTAAATTTCATTATAAAATAATTTTTTTTATTATTTTAATATTACCATTATTTGATACATAAAAAATTAAATAAAATAATTAAATTATATATTTAATTCCACGGGTTGAGATCTTCATCATAGGGCTTCCTATGGTTTGATAATTCCTTGGGGTTTCCGTCTTGGGGTGATGATTTTCTAATGTACTCGTATCATTTGGATGAAGTATTCAAACATTATTTTTTCTTCATTGCACAATTTTTATAATGGAGGATTAAATTAATGGAGTTAAATATGATAATCCACGATAAAATTTTATCACTAATAAAGAGATAGGGGTTGGAGGTTTTTCTTTAGAAGTATGAGGATGCATTTCTTATTCATTGAAAGTCACACCTGGTCATCTGAAAAATTTCACCCAATTTTATATTTAATCCGAGTACCCTAAAAATAGACTTCAAAATTATTGGTGTTTAGAAAAGGGTGTATCCATAAGGGAACATGGATCAAGATATATTATCTATGAATTTCTTTTATCAACGAAGATAAATATCTGGTTCTCAAGGGAATGAGGTGGACCTTCGACAACCAACTCATTCAAAAGAAGGATATATGAGATTAACAGGATATCTATAAGAAAATTTAATCAAAAACCTCTTTTGGATAGAACAAAAGGTAATTAATATTAGTAGTAGAATGAAAAGATTTATGTGTGATTTAATTAGACACGTCATAAAATTTATTGAATGGTGTTAATCAGATCCCATTAATTGTATAACATCTATGAAAATAAGGGTATTGGTTGTAATTGTTCATTCACTTATGAGAGTATTTTATAAGATGATAGAGGAAATATACACTTGGATATCCTTTTGATTTAAAAATAATCAAATCCTATGGATTTTTTTTGTGTCATTGTCACATAAATAAATGTTGTGATTCAAATAATGAGGATGGAGAAGGAAACATATTCATGCTCTATAGTCCTGATATACATGAAAATATTTTCATGTCATTCTTTATATCAAAACCAAAATAACAATAGATATCGAGAGAGAATTTGGAAAGCCCTATGTAATCAATCTAATAAAAATCTAATAATCCCATAATATTAGAGAATTTTTCCTTTTCTATAAATTAGTACAATTACTAACTCATGGAATAAGTGATGTACCAAACCAACATAGTAATTTTCAGATTCCACTAGATTATACCTGAGGTATATGGTGAAATTTTTATAGAGAGGTCCACCCACAATCCTTTTTCAAACATTTGTGGAGGGTTAAATGCAATCATCATACATCCCAAATAAAATCTACTCATGTCTTTCAAATAAGACCACTCCATTATTACATCTAGGACCATTTTATCCAATATTGTAGGGGGTATTTCCAACTAGTTACACATTATCCAATCCTAAGATATCAGTTGGGGAAAAAGAAATTGATAGAGGAGAATGAAATTGCATCGAGCATGGGGGAAAACAATATTGTTAAATATAGCATGGAGGGAAAACTTATTAATGAGTCATATTCTAATGGTATGAAAGTGATGGTTGTATAATATACCTTTACATATTAGTGGAAGAGTATAGGTTGAGCTCACCCTACTAGTCCTAATGAAGGTTCTATGTCAGAACTATCATGTTCTTGGAAAACAATTATCATTTTTAATGATTTGGAATAATTGCAAAAAAAATTAGTGCCAATTTGGTTTTTCTATTCAAAATCATATGGAAAAAAATTACATGGATGTTGTTTCAAAAAAATTGTTTCACCAATTGTTTCCTAGTTTCTCGGCAAGTCCATACAGGTGGGGTTTTCCTCATTTAAAGGGAGGAAGTGGATGTTAGGTTTAAATAATTAACTTATACTCATATTGGTGAATTCATCCATCAACTAGATGTAATGGAATGATCATTTTCTTGATTTATAGATGGAACTCCAAGGGATTATTGGAACTCTTAGATGTTAACCCTTTAGGAGAACTTCTCCAACCATCTTCTAATTTGGGGATATTTGAATAAAAAAAATTATGCAATGAGAAAATTTTAGGGAAACAAAGGACTTGTAAATAAATGTTGGAATTTAAGAACATTACAAAACTAGTGTTACTTTTTTATTAAAAAATTATTATGGAAACCATTTTTCATGGTTTTGAGGGAATTCTGAAAGAAATCACATTGTAGAGTAGTTGGATAGATTATTGGGGTGAAATGATTGGCTTAGTACTTTTAAATCATTACATGTTTCTCATATTTATCCTACCATATATAACCATATTTAAATCCTCATTGAAATTTATCTTGGGACTAGGAACACAAGGAATAAATGAATCATTAATTTTTATAGAAATGGGGAAAAGGATAAGGGGTTTCAAGATATGATCTGCATTTGTTTGATAGTGGGTGATCCTGAAATTGATAGGAATACCCAACTTATGGAATACAAGTTTAAATGGTGTAGTGATCTCAAATTCATTCATCTTGGTATTCAATGTGATTTTATTGATATAAATATTAATGAGTTATATTATCTCCCTTATAATTACATTCTCTCCACTATCTCAATAAAATAAGTGGACCTAGATGTCGAATATACAATCAATGAATTTTTTTGACTATATATGCCCAAGAATCCCAAATCAAATAAGGAAACTCCAATAACATTTATTTCCACTGTATGTCTTCTATAAGGCGGTGGATGATCTCAATATCTAGCCCATGTAATTCCATGGGTACAACTATATCTATTAGGAGTTGAACCCATGATCTTCTCAGTATTTTTTATCATGGTTTATCTATGATGGAGGGTGGGAGGTCTCTCAGTTGTTTTGATAATAATTCTTTTATTGAATTAGTTTATTCAGAAATGATTAATCCCTAAATAAGATCTGATTTTTCTAATGGTGATATTATGTTGGAACTGAAACAAATATACTATTTTGAGGTTCCAATACTGAATGGTTTCCTATATTTTTTCATTAAAAAACATTCGTATATTTTTTTAATGACACTTAAAATATCATGAAATAACATTGAACCAAAAAAATAAAATCATTATGTACTTAATATTACCATTATCAGACTCATTATTTTGAAACAAAGAACCCATATTTGTTATCAGACTACAAGACTATCGACTTATGAACTATTACCTACAGAATCGTTTCAAAAAAATATTAAACTGTCTACGACCATGGATACCATCAAATAAATCTGAAAACCAACGTAACGTCATCTATAATAGACTAATCTCTTATAATTACATTATTTTCATTGAATTGTTTACTTCATGAAAACTATATATTTTACTAAAATAAGTATTATGGATCAGAAGATGGATATGACTATGTTTTATGCTTATGTTTTATGGTTGTTTCTCAGGTTTCTTTTTATTTAAATGTGTTTCTATTCTAAATTTATTGAATTTTCACAAAATTTACCTACACTATCACATTTATGATTAAAATTAATTTCATCCTCTTCCAAATCATTATATATACTTGGCTTCATCAATAGGGTGACCCTTTCCCCCCAATAATATTTATTTTTTCGAATAATGGTTTCTCCAAGTAATATTTTTTTATAGATATGGAGAATTTGTTTCAATGGGTAACGGATTACAAGTAGGGACCAACTATTTCACACATCATCTTTACATAATATAGTTTAACATTTCAGAGATCTCACATCATAAAATGTGGTACTACATACCAAATTATCCGTAAGTATGAGATGACTTTTGTGCAGTCGGTTAACATTTCCATTTTTGAGATCTCCTATAGTTCTGGTGTTACTCTAAGTAGGATTGATAATTTATACATTGAAACTATAACTCTGGTGGTTGAAGATTACCAAAAATTTATCAAGTTTCACACAATTTTTTGAAATCCAAAAAAAGATTTTGTTATTGCATCTTATATAGGGTTGTAAAAATAATTTAGAAGTGGTCTGAAAAATGGGTTTCTAATGTGGGTAAGGAAGTCATCATAACGGTTGGGACCCAGTCAATCACCACCCATGTTATGTCTTATTTCAAATTACCTAGTTTTTTATTTAATAATTTAATTATAAACCATTAAACATCTAGGGGTATTAATAATGGATGAAATAAAACCCATTGGGTGACATTACCTAAAAATTAACTACCAATGTATTTTGGTTTATGTGGATTGAAGATATTATCCTCTAGGATAATGTGCTTCATCGAAGAGTAGGCTTAGAGGCTTCTTGATTACACTAATTCCCATTATGCTTCGGTAAATTGCATAAAATATATTTCTTATTCGAACATCATCTTCTCAAACAAAGGCTCGTGAACTGCCATTTTTTGAATAAGTTCATGGGTGTTCTTTTGATATTCTCAATAAATGACTCTACTAGAGGATGTGAGATCGATCCAATATTGATTTATTGAAACACCCTTGGATGATGGATAATAGTGTCTCTTTTAAAACATCATCAATTTTAATGGGTATGAAGAATATCAATGTGTACACATTTTCAAATGACTATGATAGCTTCTACTATACTAAAAAGTTGAGAGAATTGATTAATGAAATAGATAAAAATATTATACTTATTATTCCATGTGAAAGTATTTAGGAACTGTCCTTATTTGTTTGATTAAAAGTTCCACAATCCTAACTCACTGAAATATGGGTACTCACTGGTGTTAGAATGTTTGGAGTCAAATTCATATGTGACCTCGAAATAAATCTATAAAATCCCAATCCCTCTAAAGGAATGATACTTCTAGTGGAAAGCATGCTCAGGAATCATCCATACCAAGGATCTCCTCACTATTTACCCTT
This sequence comes from Viscum album, assembly GCA_963277665.1. Classification (NCBI taxonomy): domain Eukaryota; kingdom Viridiplantae; phylum Streptophyta; class Magnoliopsida; order Santalales; family Viscaceae; genus Viscum; species Viscum album. The sequence goes on from OY728134.1 coordinate 288,736,873, forward strand.
CTTCTAATGTTCCATTTTTCCCACTCTATATTTCTACATCAGATTCTTCTTTTAACAAAATTTTTTAGTGTCTGATTACATGGATGTGTGGAATACATGGAATGATAAGGTTGATTCTCTTCTAGTGTTTACAGCCAACCATTCAATGATTCATGAATAGTGGTCTTCCAATCTTCTTATGAAGACTGTGAATATCCTATACACCTTGGACTGGATGATTTGGGCATAATGACATTATTTTATCTTTAGTCATGGGTCTAGATCAATCCCTTTTTGGACCAATCAATCCATCTCTCGGCCTACCGTAAGGGGTAAAATGATGCATAGATCAGTGGTACTAGCATGCATACTGGTTAAAATACCAAGAAAACTACCTCTAATAGTGTTTTGATGATTAAAATGGACCAATTGATTACAAGTGAATCCTTTTTTGGTACAATTGTGTTCATATAGGATAACTCGGTCCAATCTTCACTGCATTCAAAAACTACATTTTTTTAAAGGCGGTCTCAAAATTTGGCTAATTTATAAGAGATTATTTTTTATTTGTATTGTTCTATTTTCTTGGATGGATTGATATTATCCCTATGTTTGAATTCCTAACTACCGTCAGTTCCACCTCATCCCTAGAGAATAGCCATCAAATATTTGATTTAGTGGGTTCAAGGAAACAATAATTATGTAACCGCTTTTTCTCTTTCTCTTTCTTTCTAATAAAAAGATATATAAACATGGTTACACATCTCTTAGAGGCCCATGGTCTATCATGCGAGTCACATTTCAAGATGCAAGATTTACCCACTTTGTTTAATACCCTTGTATTGGATGATTTTCAATCTTTTTTTTAATGAGTATTCTCCTTTCAAAAATAAGTATAAATAATAATTAATATTATGGGTCAACAATAGACTAATTTAATTTATATTTATTAATTTATATATTTTTATATGATGTACTTTAAATTCAATTTAATTTAATATTTATATAATTTATCTAGTGAATAATATTTATTATTTTGAAATTTTTTAACATTTCATTTTTTATTCAAAAAAATTACACCTATAATATGCAATAATATTATTTTTCTAAAAATAAAACATAAAAAATGTTGGTGGGTTGTCATGATTCTCTATAGGTCAAGTAAGAGTAGGGATATGGCCTATGTAATATAAATTTATAAATTTAATATTTAATATTATTTTTCTAAAAATGTGTTTATGTAATTTACTTTTAAATTTTTAAATAGAATGATCAAATATCATTATTTTTAATTAATTTTAAATTATAAAAATATATTTTTTGGATTTTTCAAAAAAAAATCATTTACTCAATAATTCTAAATTAAAGTTATACAAATATTAAACATATATAATAATATATTATTATAATTCAAGACATTTTTAATTAATCATTGTGTTTTGAAGAACAAGATTAATCATTTTGGTGTTTTGGGTCAATGATGTCCTAAATCTCAACATGAAACTTTTAATAAATTCATAAAATATAATAATAAGTAAAGATAAATAACCATTCCTTTTTTTATTTTAACTATTCATAAAATCAACTTAATCTCATATATGTATTCTTATTTAAAACTTCATACCATTAAATAAAATAATCATTGTGTAAAATTAGAGAAGACTCTATATTTTCAAACAAAGAAGAAATGTAATCAATAGGAAGCCAAATCCTTATATACAATGAAATTAATCATTACTAATTAAAATCCTTAATACAAGCCTATATATTAATTATAAAATAAATGTTGGAATTTTTTTATAAAAAATATCATATAATATTCCATATCATGAAAATTTCTGCCTCGTAATGGGGATCTAATATTACACTACCATGAGAGTGAAGGATAATTTGGAGGGGGTATTAATTTAAATTTAATTGTGATCATTATAGACATCTTCAAAATTCATATGATGTTCTTAAACATCTCCAATCACCCATGTGTCTAACTCTCCTATATTTTCTTAGGCATTAAAACAATTAATGAATCATTGTGATCTGTTTTTACTTCATTTTTTAATTTTACAATCTTATAATGGTGTATCCATATGAATATAAGATGGGGGATAAATAATTACTATCTATATTAATGACTATGGATTCCATTAATTCATCCACTTTTTCCTTGTTTTTTTGTCGAAATATTACCCTGAATTTCTATGTGAAATAGTCTTCTCAATGTGAAAAGAGGGTTCGAAAAATAAATGGTTTCTTCCACCAAAATACATAATAAATAAACTTCAATCATTATCTCTAAATTTGGATTTGAAATATGATTATAGAGGGTTTTATGTTCCTTCACATTAGGATGATTAGGTGATGGGTAGTAAGAATAAGAAAAGGCATAATCCCCTATTTCCATTACTTCCAATTGTATTATTCTTCTTCTCAGTCCATTAATGGGTATAAAAACTAACATCATGAACATTTTATAAAATTGGAATATTATCAATAGAAATGTAGGGGTTTTTTAGGGTATATTATTCTATCTTTGGTAATGTCTTAATGGTTATGATCAACCAAATTAATGTGAGAGGGAGTGACCCAGGCCATGATGACGGGTGTGAGTCTGCTAATTCCATAGTTTTGGTATGTGAAGATTATTCACTATTGGGTTTCCATGGAATAACATGAAGGCCTCCCTTGGTATATTTTGGTGAATCTCATTTCCATATTGAATGGTGAGCAGAGACAATAGAATCCAAATAGTTTCTTATAGGGGAACAATTCAAATGTATGTTTTGGGGTTTGGGATTTTATTGGGTGGATTTGAGATGAAACCTCTATGGAAAAAAAATGTGGATCCATGGAACAATGGGGGGAGTAGGGGAATGTTCAATATTTATAGAAGTTGTAGGGATTTTATGTAGAAGTTTAAAAACTACAACCCTAGGATTGGTCGACTCATGTAGTTCCAAAACTAATGATATTCCACAAATATTATAAATGATTTAAATAATCTTTCAAATCCATATTTTTAATATATTTTAATTTATGTTCAATGTAAACTAAATTTCAATTTATTCTATTTTCCATGAGTGTGAAGAGGATAATTAAGATTATGTTTAGTTTGATAACATTAATATATAGATTCTATTCTTTCATGTGTAGCGTGAGAAGATCCTTCTAAATCACATTAAATCCAATGTAATAATTTGAAGAATTTCATAATATTTTATGGAAATTACTTTTGTTAAATTATTATTTATGGAAACTATATAATTTTATATGATAAATTAATTATAAAAATATATATGTAAAAATAAAATATTATATAACTTAATTTTTCTAAAAAATCATTAGGAAAATTGAAAAATATTGGTATTTAATTTTAATTTATTATGATTGTTGTGGCGGTGGTGAAATTTTTTTGAATAAAAAATTACTATATTAAATTTCATAAAAAAATTAATTTGATATTTATTTTCATCCACTTTATGTTGTTATGGTGTTAAGGCATATATTTTTTATTTATATTTTTTATGATTGAACTAAAAGTCTTAATGGGAACAATATTTAATGGAGCCTCCTCCAGTTAAGAGTTTCCCCCCATTAGATTTTTCTTACATGGTATTGCTTCAAGATATTGTATTCCACTATTCATTTATTGATTCTCATTATTTGTTTAGTTATTTGGCCTTCATTAATTTTTAGAGAGTTTTAGGACACATATATGATGGAAGATGACCTAATAAACAAATGGAATAATTTTTATCTTATAGAAAAGTGCTTATCTCTGTCACTGATGATTACGAGCTGGATTAATCCAACCAGCAGTGTCTTTCCTTTCCCTTAGTTAGTAAATTAGTCAAAAATTTACTGTTAGTCCTTATTTGCAAGGTAAAGTGGTATAAAATGGAGTGGAAAATAGAAAATATGGTATCTATTAGATTAGTGGAATCTAGAGTGGTGATTTATGAATGTGTTCTTCTATCTGATAAAAATAAGATTATTGATGATATACCATGTTCATTTGATAGCCTACTAATTGTTATTTGGGGAAAAATTAAGGAATGTAATGTCTTTGAATTTATTTTTCATGATCTCTTTCTTGGGAATGTATAATAGGGATTCCTAATGCTTGGACTCAAAATTACTAAAATGATAGGTAATGTCTTCAAAAAATATTTTTATTGGGATTCTCTAGAATGGATATTATGGGGATCTCCAATCAGTGTGAGTGCCATGATACATGTCGATTGAACACTCCTCTGTGGCATTTTTCATATGGCCAAGTATTATCTTTCATGTGTTTCATTTAAATATGAGAGGATATAATTTTTTTCATTTTCTTTGGATTGTTGTATTACTCTGAGAGGAAATCTGAGATTAAATTATGAATTCAGATGGACAAATGGTTTTATAGTAATTCACCTAGATCCATGTGGATGGTCAGGTAGTTTTTCATCTCAGAGGTGGAGAAAAAAAGTGAATTTGAGAATTTTGAGAATGATAAAGTAGATGTAAAAATGTAATTAGTGTGTGTGTTCTCTCAATTGATTTGGTAATCAATTAGTATATTCTTGGAAAACTAACACAGATGATCAAATCAGTTTGGATTCTATAAATAAGGATAAAAACATCTATGCATTTTTTTAGGATGTTAATTTAAAAGATATAGTAGGGGAAATTATAGTTGGAAGGAAAGTGGAGGATGATCTGTTAGTTTGTGCTTCTATTGTTCTTGTTATTGGGGGATCTATTTTGTGTCGGAAGGAACTCGATTATTCTCTTATTAAAGATCATGGGGGATAGAAAAGAAAAAATCATATATCCAACAATATTAAATAATTAAAATTAAATATCATAAATAGAAAATATAACCATTAAGACTGGTTTGATGTGGAGGAACATATTTCCCTAAATAATGTTTTCTATCATGTGATGCATATATTCTTATATATAGTTGAAGGCTAGTAAGTCCATGCATACCCGGGGAAATAAGAATAATATGTTGGAACCATCGGGAACTTGGAAACCCCCAAACAGTTAACACGCTATATCAAAAAAACTTGAATGCTCATGTGTTTGGTCTGAATATTGGATTTATTAACTTCTTCCTTATCTATTCCCAAGGGTATGTTTCAGGAATCATCCTATTTTGGTGTTAATTTGGGCATTCATTGTTTTCTTATTAAAAATTAAAATTAAATTTTTATGAAACTTATTTGTTTTTTAATATAACCTTGTTTATTAATTTATTTTATCATTATTATAATATACTTGACTTTATATATGGACCATATTAGTTGGATTTTGTAATACTGGGCACTCAAGCATGGTATTCTTGGTTCCCTCTTTCCATTGTGGTAATAAGTGTTCTATATCCTCATCAATTGTGGTTATCTACCTTTCAATCTGCACTATACATCCATTTAGGATGTTTTTATGTCGATGGGGTTTTTTTTATGATATTTGGTGGAAATATCTTCTTGGACATTCTATTACTCAGTTCGAGATCTGGTCATGGTCTTCATCACCCTTGTAGCTCATTCATTCGATATAGAGAACGTATTCATGACTCCTCTCTCATTGGCCCACTGCAGAGTGATTTCTTCTTCTCATCATTAACATGGTAGAGCATTGATTCTGCTTTCCTTGGTGGTGACTTCGGCCTAGCCTACACATATACCTCCTCCCATTTTCTAATGAATTAGTTCTACTAGATTTGTAAAGAGTAACTACTTCATGATGAGGGTCAGCTTCACAATGAAAAACATCATCAACAATGAGGACCTATTTCACTGATGACTTCAATGAGTTGATATAGTGTTCAAGAGAACTCGTGTAGTAATATAGACTGAAAAAACAATGTTCTGCCTTCTATGTTTCATTTACACTTTGTTCCTTACATTTGTTGTAATATTTATTTATGTCTATTTGTTGTTAATTATGTTTTATCAATCCGCTCCAGTTTTTTCACACTTGCTACATTCAATTTTTCAATTTAATTTATATCTTATAGTCTGCATCCATTTTCCATTGAACATTAACAATACCAGTGTGTGGGTGGTGTTCATACCATGCAGTAGGTCCCAGTGGGACCAGAGCGTGCAAATTATTGTTTTAATATCCCCTTATTTATTTTTCTTACATTTTAGTTCAATAATTTCTTTATTCATCACATTTTTACTCTCTTTGAATCATTTCCAGTGTATTCAATATTAATTTTATATTTTAATCATTCATTTGAATCAAATTTTTTATTAGTTTACTCCATGTAATTTGTTATTGGGGTTTCATTCTAGTGTTACTCCTCAATAAATTGGTAATAGGCCACTCAAAAAAATATTATTCAAAATATGAAATAGAAAATTTTGGTCGATGTAATGGTTTTAATTTATGCTGATTAAAAATGTGAGTCATGATGGTCCAGAAATGGCTACAAGGTGTGTTTTTTGGATTTAAGAAACCCCATGTAAGTCTGACCATTTATGGTATGACAATCACGACATATTCAAATGTCCATCCTGAAGTTTTGATAAAATCATATGTCCCCTTAACCTTGTCATTAGGTGATAAAGTCCTACGAGAAGTCGCTTATGAGGCTCCCACAGATTGTATTTGATAAAATATTGAATATATTTATATGAAAACATCTTAATTTGTCATCGGTATAAGAATAACAATTTATATTCCTTCAATTATCCTCATGGAACTACCATCTAGGAACACCTTCATGAGTTTAATAAAATCATATTAGAGCTGGAGAATATAAATTTAAATATTTAAGATGAGGACCAAGCCATTAGCCTTTTAATTTATTTAGAGAGTTCATATAACATCTTATTGATTTTATTATGTGTGGGATATATTCCATTGCCCTAGAAAAATTCAATCCTATCTTTATTTATCATGAGTTCATAATAAGGAAAAGGTTAAACGGAAAGCCAGGGGTCTGAATGTGAGGGGTAATTCAGCGTTTTGAGGGAAGAATAAAGGAAAAAGTAGAAAGGTAAGTAATAGTTGTAACCAGTCATAAGAACATCAGTTTAATCCCAAGAAAAAGGAGGTTACTATCTACCATTATGGGAAAACTAGGAATATTAGACTAAAATGCACCAATTTAATATCATGTAAGCCACTTTCAGAATCTAGTGATCATTCTCTCTTTTCCGACCAAGGCTCTAAATTTAATGAGGTGTTGTGTGTTTCCTGAAAAACTCTTGATGTCCATTGGGTCCTACAGTTAGAATGTTCTTCTTATATTTTTCTAGATATTAGTTCCTTTTATTGTTCAATCACGTGAGTTAAATAAGATGATGTTAAATTAAATAAAAAGAGATTATGTGTCATGGTTAGAGGTTCTCTTCGGCTAGATCCCACAAACCATAATCTATCACTTTATTTGATGTGATATGGGAAATAGATTTATATAAGATCTTGATCTCGTTAGGTGTCTTAAATTATAGAGTGTTTAAATTTAAATATGATTGTGGTTTTCATAGAATCTCTAAGGAATCTCATACAGTTATTAAAACTCATTAATTGATGGGTTGTATGAATTTTATGGAATAACACAGGTCACGTAGTTTAAAAACACCTCTTTAAATAATAACGAAAACATTATTCTTTATTATAGGCATCTAACCCATGTGAGTAGTAAAGGTCTATAGGAATTGAGCAACCAAGGGATACTCTCTCAAATTACACCATGCAATTTAACCTCCTATAAGGACAGTTTCATGGTTAAGTCTAAAAGATTATGTTTTCATAGATCTATCATTAAAGGTGGTCTCTCACTTGAATGTGATCACTCTGATTTGTGGGGACCTTTTAGGACTACCTCCCATGTTGGAGGATCTTACTTTTTCACCTTAATAGATTCATTTTCTAGGAATTTATATGTTTATATTTTGAGAAATAAATACAACATCGTTATGGTGTTTAAAACATGGAAATCCCCTATAAAAATCATTCCTAGAATAATTTAATGCTTTAAGGACTAATAATGGTCTTGAATACCTATATTATGAGTTTATGATGTTCTTTGAAAGTGAGGGAACTTTGAGACACTGAACTGTGACTCGTAATCCTCAGTAGAATGGTATAGCTGATCATTTGAATCGTACCATTATTGAGTGTGTTCATAGAATTATTTCATGCTTAGGTATTCCAAACTCATTTTGGGTAGAAGTTATCATTACGATAGTTCACATAATATGTAGGTTTCCCTCTTCTTCAAACAACATTAAGACTCCTTTTGGATAGTGGAGAAATCACTTACATCCTATTATTATCATAAGGTTCTTGGATACGCTACCTATGGTTATGTTAAATATGATAAACATGATCCCAGAGATTCCAAGTGAATCTTCATAGGGTATCTAGAAGGGGTGAAGGGGTGTAAGCTTTTGGTATATGAAATTGGTTTTTAAAAGTGTATTATTAGCCCGGATGTGGTGTTTCAAGAGATTTTTCATACTATAGTCCAGCCTCCAACATATGAAAGTGATGGTCCTTCACAAAAAAGGGATCATGAGGTTGATGCACCCAGTGTTAGTCGATCTCACATTAAGAATCCTTATACTTCGTAGGTGTCCCACTCTCAGTCTGAGCCAAAATATTGCTTTGAATCTTATGATACTCAAGATGATGGAATTCCTAGTGACCTTCGGGGTACTTATATCACTAGGGATAAGCACAGGAGAGTCATTTCCTCCCATTTATGGCTATTCTGATATGGTTTCCTTTAACTTAAATGTGGCAACATATTTTGGTGGAGAAGATAAAAAATATATACAAACTAGATGATAATAACATCATGTTTATGAATTGTATTTCAACATTGGAATATGATATGTCATCCATAAGAACAGTCCATACTTGTTCCATATTCAATAAACCGCCTACTTTAAAGGTGATTGGTTGTAAATTGTTATACAAAGAAAATAATACAATACTATATAGAATGAAAATAAGTTTAAATAGAGGCTTGTATCCAAAGGCTTCCATCAAAGATAAGGAATTAATTACAATGAAATTTTTATATCCTCTAGTGAAACATTCTAGAAAGTAATTCTTCTTTCATTAGATTCCCATTTAGATTTTTATATATAATATCTAGATGTAAAAACTAATTTCTTGCATGGTGACTTTATTGGAAAATTATATATGATGTGTCTAGCTGTTTTTGAACATGAATTTAACTCTAACCATGTTCTTTTACTTAATAAAACTTTATATGCATTAAAATAAGATTCGAGAAAATAGTAAGAAAATTTTGATTCATTCATAATCGAAAATGGTTTCAGCAGAATTCCATTTTATGCATCTGTATAATTTAAATCTATTAAGAAATTCAAGATTTATTTACTGGTTTATGTTTTTTTAGATCACATGTTACTCATATGTATTGATATGAAATTAATCGCCCATGATAAAATGAAATTGAATTCATATTTTGAAATGATAGAACTATCTTGTGATAATAAAATTATTAGCATGGAATTATTAGGGATAGGAATCATTGGTTTCTCTAAATATTTAAACATTATTATATCATGAATGTGCATAAAATTTATTTTTTGATGCTTTGAATCCATATAGTGTTCTTTTAGGTCAATATTTTAAACATTATTTATCTCAGTCACCTTACATAGCTTCTGATACTGAATATATGTGTATAATCCCATATACTAATGTAGTGGGAAGTATTATTTATACTATGACTTATAGATGACTATATTTTCATTTTTTTATTTCAACTTTGACTAGGTTTATAAAAAATCTAGGAACATCACATTGGTATTCTCATAAGTGGTTGTTTATGTACATTTATTCCTCTACATCTCTTTCAATATTCAATGTTATGAATGTTAATTATTCTGAGTTGGTGTCTGGTTTTTTGGATTTAGACTATGCTAGAAATTTTGATATTATAAAATCAGTAATAGGCTATTTCCATAATGTATGTAGAGGACCTATATCATCGAATTCAAATTTGAAATTGGCGGTGGCCCTCTTGACCATTGATGCCTATTACATTGCACTAATAGAAGCCTTCAATGAATCCAGATGGGTTAACGGTTTGATTTCTAATCTTATCATTAGAAATTCTATTATATTTATACACTATAATTCTAAATATTCCATTTATCTATCTAAAAAAATTTATTTAAGGGTAGGTCAAAGAAAATTGTAATTAAACATCATTTTATTAGAGAAGTTATTGAAAGTGGAGTATTGAGTGTCATTAAGATACACATATATGAAAATACAGTTGATAGTTTCACTAATGTTATAACATTATCCAAGTTCATGAATTTCTTAAATATCATGAACATCATTATCTTTATCATTAAATTTAATAACATTTAGGTCCAATAATATCACAAATTTTCAACTGAAATTAGCGAAGATTTGTTAATTTTGGGTTTTCTTTGTTTTCATATTAAAAATTAAAATTAACTCATTTAAAAAGTTCTTCCCATTTGTTTTTCTACATGTTTATTTATTAATTATTTTTTCCTAATATTATAATATGCATGGATTTCTAGATATTCTTGATAAATTGGGTTGTGTACTCTCGGCCGCTCATACGTGGCTTGCTTGGCTACTGCTTGCCACTATAGAAATCCATGTTTTCTCTAGCTATCGATTGTGGTATCCACCCTTCCAATCCTCACCATATATCTGTTTACATAGTTTTTAATGCCAATTTGGTTTATGTTCCATAGATGGTTTACATATCCCTCTCTATAGATGTGTTGTTACTTAGTTCAGCTTACATAGAACATATCTGTGAATCCTATCACATTGTCTCACTGTGTAGAAATTTTAAACTCTCATCTATGACATGGTGGAGCCTCAATTTTAGTTTCTTTTGGCAAGAACTTCCTCCTATAATATGTGTAGACTTCATCACATTTTTTAATGAATCGGATCTAGTAGTTTTGTGACAAGAACCTGCTTCACGATGAGGATATGCTTCTCTTCGAGAACATATCTCAACAATGGGGATCTGATTCATTTTTCCTGCTCTATGTTAGATGATTTTATTTATATCCTATAATATGGTTCCATTTATCTGTGATAGTTAATAATAACAATGTTCATGGGTGGTGTTATTGTCATGTTGTAGGTCCCAGTGGGACCAAAACTTGTAAATACTTTAGTTGATGTCCCCCTCATTATTTTTCTTTCATTGTAGTTCCCTGATTTTATTATTCACCAATGTTTTATACTATTTATTAAATTTTTAGTGTATTTAGGATTAATTTTATATTGTAAACATTAATTTGATTCAGACATTTTATTCTTTTAGTCCTTAAAATTTGTTATTAGGGTTGAATCCCACTGTTACCCCTCAATATTTGGAATATATATCTAGATGTTAAATTAATTTTAATTTATCTTGTAATCACATTAAATATTTTATTTCAGTATTGTGGTCCCAATAATGAAATTTAGTAGGAATTTATGGATGGGCTTGCCTCAATTATAAGACCATGACTTATAGACTATCGATTCTTCTACATGATTCCCTTCCAGGGCCTCTACCTGTTAGAGGAGATTTTAAAATTCTGTTTTTCTATGAGAATGAATACATATGTAATAGATTTGACATGAAATAGACACATTTAGGGACCCGGAAATTTTCAATTATCTACACAATTATGGTTTCACTAGGAGCTCATTTTCTTGGTTTAGAGGTAGAACTATAATTGGATACATAGATGAATTCTCAAATAGAGTCATTGGATCTTATTATTATAAATCCATTTTCAATCATTTTTAGTATGTTATTTTTCTCTTTTTTCCTATGATCATTGTAACACCCCGAGCTTCCACGATACGCTTCTCTTTCAAAAATGAAATTACTTGCATTGTACGCAAGTTCAAGATTCTAACATCCCGCAACTAATCAAAATAGCCATTATGAATATTAAGACCCACTTTTTGAAATTATATATATTTTATATTTCAAAATGGACTTCATTTTTGGATTCGTAATGTCAAAATTAGTCTATGTTGAATTTTTTGTAATTTTCTGAGAACTTCCAAATTTTTATGAATAGTGAAAAATACTTAAAACAAATTTTTTAATCAAAATAATTTATAGTGATAAATTATAATATTGAGTGGTTTTAAAGTATAATTAGAATATATTTTTACAATTTTATCCAATGGTGTTCATTAGAATTAATTTCACTTTGAAATTGGACTTAAACAATTGTCAATCTTTTGATATATATTGTTTCTTAAAAACACGATATATGTTGTGACAGTGGGAATAAATTATAAAATTAATTAATTCAACTTATATGTTTTTAATTTCATAAAATAGAAATCATTTTTGAATTCGGAATATCAATTATAGCTTAGGGTGAAATTTTGGCATTGTTCTGAAAAACTTCAATATTTGAGGAATAGTGAAACCACTAAGTGGTAGTTAAATAACTGATTTTTCATTTAAATGAAATATTACCACTTCTGTGATTTGATTTTCAAAAATCCTACATAGATGGTTTTCATTAGGAAGTAAAATATGGTTCAATGGGATTAAAATAATTTTTTGGTGAATAGTAACTTTTACGTTTCATTAATCGCGATTAAAGGAAATTAGTGAAATTTAAGATAAAAATGATATTATAAAAATATGAAAATACCTTTACACTTGTCCTACCCCTATTTTATGAGTCATGGCCGACCAAGAAAATCCATGGGTCAACTTGGGGACCCCATGGAGCCACTTTGGTAAGAAAATGACATTAAAAACATTTTATTTAATGTTAAAATAAAAATGTCACAAACATGAGTTCTTTTACTAAACCAATTTTTAAATGAAGTTATACATGTCATATTTTTGACTATAAATATTCATTAGAAATCTAAAAATCTTTCCTACATAATGATTGTTTTATATAATTTTTAGACATTAAATAAATTAAATTATTTATGACACCATGATGATACAGCGATTACCTCATTAATTATAGATTTTAATAAAATGGAAGGATAATATAAAATCTAAGAATTACAGTTGTCCAAAGACTATTGGATGAGTATATTTCAAACCCTTACCACCTTAGCCTCTAATTATATAAGTGTGGGTCCTTTAAAATCTGAAACTTATTATATAATAAAGTAACATTTCATTACTTTCCAAGAGTGCCCCTCCTCTCCACTTATAAAAGGCCCCCACCACTACAACCTTACTCACACATTCAAAGACTTTTGGCTCGACCAACCTCTGACCAAATACTCTCCCAACTTTCCTACCTTACTCCTAGAAGCCTCACTTTTGGGAATAATGCTTCCCAAGGAATCCTTTGGTCAAATCAAAAGAGTTACCCGATTTTAAGGTAATGTCTTCTCTAATGTTATTTTGTTTTATTTTGCTTCTCCAACCCACTAAAATATTTTTATTAATTTCTTTTGTAACAACACAAGTATCCTCAATATACTAGGATGTTTGTATAAGAAGTATTCGAGCTACACTTACACACACCTACATCTAATGGTTAAAGAACATACTGTTTCTGTGGATGGTGAATTTCTGCCTCACGAAACGATGATTGTTCAACACTCATATAACACCTTAAAAGGTGGACATTAATATGTCACTATATTTATATATGATATATAATATGTTAATGTTTTACTTAAGCTTCTGTATTTTTCATTTATGGCATACCTTTATGATTTCCATTATGGGTAAACGTGATAATTTCATTTAAGGAAGTGCGGACTACCGCCCCCTCAAAGTGATTTGAATCGTTAATGCCATATGTGGGGTGTATAAAGGCAGGAGTAAATGGTATTATACATTATATTATAATGGAATTATAATATAACTTTATATCATTATGATTTCACTAAATACGAAATAGAAATGAAAGTAGCGTTCATGCGTACGTACGGCTTACCGTCTCCATGAACGGTGCATTTCATTTCTTACCTCTAAAAGTTATGGAATATTATAAATACATGTATATAATGGATATATATGATATATATGATATCTATATCATTAATATAATTATGGATATAATGGATATTTCACCACATGAACAAATTGTAATTATAAGAAGTCTATTTTTGACTCAAGTACCAAAGATCGACAAAACGGCCGTTATTTACTTAAATAATTACATTATGTTACTAACATGGTAATAAGTGATATAAAAGGAATACAAATACTTGAAAAATGTTCTTAATAAATTATAAATTAACTATAGTTTATTATTCAGGAGGTTAAAGAACGGTCGCGTCAAGACATGACGCAAGGTAAGGGAGCTTCTTAACCCAATTTCCATTATTTGGGTTAATCTCATATTTTCAAATAACGTCATGACATTATTATGTCCTATCTTGTATTTGTACTTTCTTTATGTGTAATTATAGTTAATACACATAATATATCTATTTTATTTTAAAAAAATGACCTTTGTATGGGACTTCGTCTCAATCTCCTTTCATTGAGGCATATTTTGTTTTATACACATCCTTCTTTTATACGGTGTATAAACCCCTTTGACTTTTACGTTTATTCAAAAGGAATATTTTTTATACGAAGCGTTTACTAAATGACAAAAGGGAATGTTTTTATCGTACGTATGTGGCGACAACAACTTCTCCGCCATCGTGACCATTATTTGAGTCCCGGCTTCCTCTGCAAGTCATACTTTTTTTAAAGAAAAATAAATACCATGTTTTACTTTTCTTTTATTTTGGTATTGAAAATGGTTTTGAAAGTGTTTTTATTATATCAATGTTTTGTATTGATATCTTGTAATTTAAATGTGGAAATTTTATGTTCCTTTAATGCATGATATGGTTTATGATATGTTTAGACCTGTTCATATGAGTAATGCATTGGACTTAATAAGTGACGGGTGGAGCCCCCTATATCTCCTCGATGCATCGGTAGGTCTCATGAGACAAACTAGTGTCTTGGCACGAGGCCTTGACAAAATCTTATTTGTGGTCTTGGCACGAGGCCTTGGCTACGTGTTTATGATAGTCTGGCATTATGCATTACATCATTATGAAAGTGGTTATTGATATTGCATGTGATTATTCGACCAGTAGAATATCCATGTGAAGATGTAAATGGAATTATCTCATTTTACTTTTTCCATATTATGTTGAAGTTCATGTTTAAAAGGCTTTTGTTTTAGTTATACATTGCCTTAAATGTTTATGTTTATTGATGAGAGCTTCCGCTATATTGTTATCCTTACTGAGCATCTGAGCTCACCCCTTTCAATGTTTTAATATTTTCCAGGATGTGAAGAAGTATTTTATGAATGACCTGCAGGGATAGTTAGAAGAGGATATGAGTGTGGACTAAGGATACTTTGTTATTGTAGTTTTTCACTTTATTATGTAATGTAACATTTATGAATGTATCTAGTGTTTCCAAGGCTACTAAACTAATCGGTCTTGCGAGACTTGATCTTTTGTGATCATGCCAATGTTACGCAATAATGCACCGACTCTGGGTAACTGGGGTCGGGGCGTTACAGCTGGTATCAGAGGCAGTTTAGTACTAACCTTGGAAGCTAGATTTAGATAAAATCTGATTAGACCACATAGCCCGAAGATAGAGTTTAAGGATTAGTATATAAGAACTTCCTAGAATCTTGGTATTATAGATATTTTGTGAGTTTTCCGAGCAATACATCCCTGTCTGGATATGTGCAGCTAGAGGTGGCTCTGGCACAGATGTACCTAGGGGTAAAACCAGAAAACACCGCTTTGAGCTAGACTCGAACAGGAATTGGTGCACAACAACAGGCCTTGCTGCACTCTTGGTTACGACACTCCCGGGGGATATGCTTAGGATAATTCTTGTGTTCTTTACAAACCACTATGAAGGGTTATGAGTAAATACTTCCTCAAATAAAACATTTTTATGATTATGGATTATATCCATAAACCGTTCAATTTATATTAATTATTTTACAAGTTTTTAATTATTCATTGTAAGTCATAAACTAACCTAGTTTATGCCATGGTATAGAAATGGTGCCCAGTGGAAGGAATGTGAACTCCAGCAATACATATGATCCAAAGCGTAAGAAGGATCATATCTTTCATGGTATTAAGCCAACATTTAGAAGGGAAATAATCTCCCATGTGTTCTCAACATATGAAGAAATAGTATCATGTGTTAATAAGATAAGTAATGAATTCTATGAGTCTTATGGCTTTGAAGGGAAGAAAGAGAATAATAGGATGGAAGAGAGAATGAAGGAAAAAGGGATGTGGGAAAAGAAGAATTTTCCAATATGTGATAAATGTGGGAAGAAACACCTTGGAACCTGCCTAAAGGGAATGGGAGTTTGTTATAAGTGGGGAGAAAAAGGACACCAAGTGCGTGACTGCAAGGGTAAGAAAAAGGGTTCAATTGTACAATGCTTCATCTGCAAGGAGTGGGGACACTACGCAAACCAATGTCCAAATCATCAGAGTGTGCCCCAAATGATGTTATTAGATAATAATCAAGTTATTATACTACCACAGATGGGGAGGAATGATTAGAGTTCTTATGTTGTTATTAAAGAATTTTGTAATTTCAGTGTTGTATCAATGGTGTACTGGTTATAATAATTATGGAGTATATAAGGATTGTACTGCAGTACTATTTCATCAAGGACTTGAGATTGTGTGGAACCAAGAAAAGTGACTCCACAGTAGGTTAAATTTTTGGAAAATATATGGTTAAGAGAAAGATAAACCATAATATGGTTCTGATACCGAGATAGTGATTTTGGAATAAGACATGATTGATTTGGATAAATTATATTGGGTATTCTTAACTTCCTTGAAACTGATTGATGATTTGTATACATTTTTGGACAGAAGGAGTATATCTAGTATTCTATAAGGAATAAGGGATCATGGTAATTCAAGATGTTGCAGTGTTTTAAAAGAATACATGATGAAGGTGTTCACATGTTGTTACACGGAAAAAAAGGGGATCTTCATTCTGTTTACCTTCCTCATAAAATTTGGACTGTGATTTGGACAGAAGTATTTTGGATAAATATAATGGTTGGAATTGATTGAGTTGAACCTTGAATAGTAATGTTTAATGTTAAAAAATTTCTGAATATTATTTTTGGAATATTATAATAGTTTTAGAAAAAGGACAACCTTCAGGTTGGGCGATAACCCGTCGCTTCGGACAAAGCTGCAGGAATCGAACCCACAACCATATTGTGACTGGCCTTTATGACCTACCACTAGCATACAGGAAGTCCCTGGTTATTACAAAATATTTTTCGTAATCTAAATGGTATGTGTTAATATTTTGAACCTTGTTCGATTAGGATAAATATAATATTTTTTGAGTTCTATTATCTTTTTGAGTGAAAGATGAGTTTGTGGTAGAAATTTGTTGAAGGTTGAAACTCTACTTGTGATGCATATATATATATATATATATACCTATATCTTATTCTATGAATAAATTAATTCTTAAACTTTAGTAAAGGGATATTAAAACAAAAAAATGTGTTATCCTAATACCTTCTGTCTTGTTAAACTAATGATATTTTAAATCAACATAGATTTAAGGCTTTGAGGCCCTCAATTTGAAACTTGTTTGTGATTGATGACCTTAATCACTCCCTAGAAATATTTACATTTTACCTCCAATTATATGTCTCTAATTTCCACCAATGTTCTCCTAATTGAGATCATAATTGGGTGGTGACTTTTTCATTTACCTTTCCCTCTTATTAAGGCTAAATTTTATTAACCTTATTTCCGATGTGGGTTTTCCACAAAGGTATTTTCTATTTTCAACCTTTTATCTTCAAAGAAAAATTTCAAATTGCGAGGATGCAATTTATTGAAGTAGGGGAGAATGTAACACCCCGAGCTTCCACGATACACTTTTCTTTCAATAATGCAATAGCTTGCATTGTATGCAAGTTCGAGATTCTAACACACTGCGACTAATCAAAATAGCCATTATGAATAGTAATACCAACTTTTTAAAATTATATATATTTTATATTTCAAAATGGACTTCATTTTTGGATTTGGAATGTCGAAATTATCCTATGTTGAATTTTTTGTAATTTTCTGAGAACTTCCAAATTTTTATGAATAGTGAAAAATACTTAAAACAACTTTTTTAATCAAAATAATTTATAGTGATAAATTATACTATTGAGTGGTTTTAAAGTATAATTAGAATATATTTTTACCATTTCATCCAATGGTGTTCGTTAGAATTAATTTCACTTTGAAATTGGACATAAACAATTGTCAATCTTTTGATATATATTGTTTCTTAAAAACACGCTATATGTTGTGACAGTGGGAATTGATTATAAAATTAATTAATGAAACTTATATGTTTTTAATTTCATAAAATAGGCATCATTTTTGAATTTGGAATATCAATTATAGATTAGGGTGAAATTTTGGCATTGTTCTGAAAAACATCAATTTTTGATGAATAGTGAAATCACTAAGTGGTAGTTAAATAACTGATTTTTCGTTTAAATGAAATATTACCACTTCTGGGATTTGATTTTAAAAAATCTGACATACATGGTTGTCATTAGGAAGTAAAACGTGGTTCAATGCGATTAAAATAATTTTTTGATGAATAGTAACTTTTAAGTTTAATTAATCGCGATTAAAGGTAATTAGTGAAATTTAAGATAAAAATGATATTATAAAAATATGAAAATACCTTTACACTTGTCCTACCCATATTGGATGAGTCATTTCCGACAAATACAATCCATGGGTCAACTTGGGTACCCCATGGAGCCACTTTTGTAGGAAAATGAAATTAAAAATGTTTTATTTAATGTTAAAATAAAAATGTCACAAACATGAGTTCTTTTACTAAAACAATTTTTAAATGAAGTTATAAAAGTCATATTTTTGACTATAAATATTCATTATAAAGATAAAAATATTTACTACCTCATGATATTTTTTTTATAATTTTTAGACATTAAATAAATTAAATTTTTTTTGAAAATATGATGATGCAGTGATTACCTCATTAATTAACGATTTTAATAAAATGGAAGGATAATATAATATCTAAGAATTTAACTTGTCCAAAGCCTATTGGATGAGTATATTTCGAACCCTTATCACCTTTTCCTCAAATTATATAAGTTTGGGACCTTTAAAATTTGAAACTCATTATATAATAAAGCAATATTTCATTACTTTCCAAGAGTGCCCCTCCTCTCCACTTATAAAAGGCCCCCACCACTACCACCTCACTCACACTTTCAAAGACTTTTGGATCAGCCAACCTCTACAAAAATACTCTCCCAACATCCCTCCCTTAATCCTAGAAACCTAACTTTGGGAAGAATTCTTCCCAAGGAAGCCTTTGGCTCAAATCAAAAGAATTACCCGATTTTAAGGTAGTGTCTTCTCTTATGTTATTCTGTTTTATTTTGCTTCTTCAACCCACTAAACTCTTTTTATTAATTTATTTTGTAACAACACCAGTATCCTCAATATACTAGGATATTGTTATAAGAAGTATTCTAGCTACACTTACAGACACCTACATCTAATGGTTAAAGAACATACGGTTTCTGTGGATGGCGAATTTCTGCCTCACGAAACAATGATTGTTCAACACTCATATAACACCTTCAAAGGTGGCCATTAAGATGTCACTATATTTATATATTATATATAATATATTTATGTTTTACTTAAGCTTCTTTATTTTTCATTTATGGCATACCTTTATGATTTCCATTATGGGTAAATGCGATAATTTTATTTAAGGAAGTGCGGACTACCGCCCCCTCAAAGTGATTTGAATCATTAATGCCATATGTGGGATGTATAAAGGATGGATTAAATGGTATTATACATTATATTATACTGGAATTATAATATAACTTTATATCATTATGATTTCACTAAATACGAAATAGAAATGAAAGTAGCGTTCATGCATATGTACGGCTTACCGTCTCCATGAACGGTGCATTTCATTTCTTACCTCTAAGCGTTATGGAATATTATAAGTACATGTATATAATGGATATATATGATATATATGATATCTATATCATGAATATAATTCTGGATATAATGGATATTTCACCACATGAAGAACTTGTAATTATAAGAAGTCTATTTTTGACTCAAGTACCAAAGATCGACAAAACGACCGTTATTAACTTAAATAGTTACATTATGTTCATAACATGGTAATAAGTGATATAAAAGGAATAAGAAACTTGAAAAAGGTTCTTAAGAAATTATAAATTAACTATAGTTTATTATTCAGGAGGTTAAAGAATGGTCAAGTCAAGACAGGACGCAAGGTATGGGAACTTCTTAACCCAATTTCCATTCTTTGGGTTAATCTACTATTTTCAAATTATGTCATGATATTATTATGTCATATCTTGTATTTGTACTTTATTTATGTGAAATTATAGTTAATAAACATAATAGATCTATTTTATTTAAGAAAATGACCTTTTTATGGGACTTCGTCTCATTCTCCGTTCATTGAGGCATATTTTGTTTTATACACAACCTTCTTTTATACGGTGTATAAACCCCTTTGACTTTTACGTTTATTCAAAAGGAATATTTTTTATACGAAGCATTTAATAAATGACAAAAGGAAATGTTTTTGTCGTACGTATATGGCGACAATGACTTCTCCGCTGTCTTGACTATTATTTGAGTTTCAGCTTCCTCTAAAAGCCATAGTTTTTTTTAAAATAAATATAAATACCATGTTTTACTTTTCTTTTATTTTGGTATTGAAAATGGTTTTGAAAGTGTTTTTATTATATCAATGTGTTGTATTGATATCTTGTGATTGAAATGTGTAAATGTTATGTTTCCTTTATGCATGTTATGGTTTATAATATGTTTAAACCTGTTCATATGAGAAATGCATTGGACTTAATAAGTGACGGGTGGAGCCCGCTATAGCTCCTCGATGCATTGGCAGGTCTCATGAGATAAACTAGTGTCTTGGCACGAGGCCTTGACAAAATCTTATTTTTGGTCTTGGCACGAGGCCTTGGCTACGTGGTTATGATAGTCTGGCATTATGCATTCCATCATTATGAAAGTGGTTATTGATATTTCATGTGATTATTCGACCAGTAGAATATCCATGTGAAGAAGTAAATGGCATTATAGCATTTTACTTTTGCCATATTATGTTGAAGTTCAAGTTTAAAAGGCTTTTGTTTTACTTATACATTGCCTTAAATGTTTATGTTTATTGATAAAAGCTTCATCTATATTGTTATCCTTACTGAGCATCTGAGCTCACCCCTTTCAATGTTTTAATATTTTCCAAGATGTGAAGAAGTATTTTATGAATGACCTGTAGGGGTAGTCAGAAGAGGATATGAGTGTGGACTAAGGAGAATTTGTTATTGTAGTTTTTCACTTTATGATGTAATGTAACATTTATGAATGTATCTAGTTTTTCCAAGGATACTAAACTAATCGGACTTTCGAGACTTGATCTTTTGTGATCATGCCAATGTTACGCAATAATGCACCGACTCTGGGTAACTGGGGTCGGGACGTTACAATCATATCACACTCCTTGATTCCATATTTTCTCATTGTGAGTGGGGGATAACTAAGAGGAAATTGTTCCTTGAATTCATTGGGATCCAAAAATATACATTTGAGGAGGTTGTTTGAACATAATGGGATAGTAAAAAAGTAGTATTCATATATAAAACACAAAATGTTTAAAACAATCGCTATAGGTGGAGTACTACAATGTTTGGGGATTTTGACAGGCACATCAAATGAGTGTATAACTGTCCAAAGATACTTCTATCCATATGGTGAATGATTTGGTTCTTATGAGTATCTATTTTTTGAGAAATATATTATTGAGGCCTTAACTAAATGAGATACACTTGTTCCTAAGATATATAGAGTCCCATATAAATGACGAGAATCAAAATACAACCATGTCCAACTAAAAATCTTCAGTAAAGAGGAGGGAAACTAGATTTCTAAACTGGAGGATATAATGAGATGAACTATTAATGATTCATGATAAATAAAAAATATCATTCTAAATTTCATTCCCAGTATATATATGGAAAAAGGCATTTAATTTCCCAATTGGATGACAAATTTCATTCTGAAAGTTTTCACTAATGATAAGAATAAAGTGTTGGAAAGAAATATTTCGGAAAATGAAATCACCAATTCCCTTTATCATATTCATTCTATTGATGTTCCGGGTCTAGATGGTTTTCATGATTTATTTGGAAGAAGAATTAATATTATTATCACTAGTGTGATTTTACTTATAAAGGATCTTTGTATAGGGCACACTTCCCTTGACACTCTGAATGGGGCTCGAAATTCCCTTAAAAATAAAATCTATTATCTTCTAAAAATCATTGAGTTCTGGTCAATTAGTCTTTTCACTATTATTTTTAATATTTTATCTACAATTTTGGTGACTAGGTTGCATGACCTTCTCCCCCTTATTGTGACTAGAAATCATAGTTCATTTTTTATGAGATGATCTAATACTAATAATGCAGTTATCACATTTTAATTTTTCCACTCTATGAAGACCCACTCTTATTATAAATGATGTGTGGTGGGGATGAAATATGATATGATAAAATTATATGGTATGGAAAAATGGTAAATAATTGGGATAAAAATTTCCATAATGGGTTTTGGGGATATATGGGTGATGGTTGTAATGAATTGTGTAACTTTAGTTACATTTAGGAATAACATTCATTGGATGTTGTGACTACATTAAACCTTATGGGGAACTACAACAAGGGTATCTTTAATCTTTATGAGTCATTATCATACTAGAAGACATGGTTTCTCATTTACATTTAAACTCGGTGGGGAAAGAGTTCATTCATGGATAATAGGTATTTCATAACAGCCACTATATTTCTCATTTCTTCTAAGAAAGTGACTTTGTTATCTTTGTTCATGTTACCCCTCAAGAATGTTGTTCAGTTTTAATGTTTATTGTTATTTACTGAATTTCTTATTATTAACACCCAGTCCATGCAATGTCAGAATTTTAATTTAGTAAGGTATTTTTTCAATCATAGAATTATGATTTGAATTAGTTATGTGGATTTTTAGTGGTTAAGAAACAATGGTGATATTTGGTACTTCTGAATATTATCGAAATATCAAAGAAACAGTTCTTCTATTCCATTATTGGTAATGTGGGTAAGATGACTTCTTTATTTTCATGAATAATGATTTACATTACATGGAATGAGATTGTTATTAGGGTAGTATCCCATGAAATTTGACCATTTTCTATTTCTTTATTAAAATTCTTGGATTTTCTATTTTAGAAACTCTACTCTCAATTGGCTACTTTTTTTGTGGGGGAACATGATGGAAATCATAATTTTGATTGTGCATCATGGTTTAGTCTTTTATTTCCAATGCTTTTGAGTGGTATTGTGAATTATTGTACACATTTATATCTTTTCATATAAAATAGATCATATTATTAATCTTCCATTATTAAATTTTATTAGATTGAGTCATGAAATAATTATGATTTTATTTTATATGAAAAAAATTTGATCTATTAGGATAATGTAGTCTTTTGGGATTTTTATAACCCTTTTGGTTCTCTGATATGGTCATTGACCATGGGCTGGCTTGTTGAATTGCAACTATGCTTAGTTAGATATCGGCGTGGGATTTTTTATAATCCTTTGATCCATCGTTCCACCTTGTTTACCTACAGTTTCCACCTATCAAATCTAATGAGGCTCTTATCCTGCCTACTCCACCACAACCTCATCCCACTACCTTTTCTAATTCTCACAATATTTATAGCTTAGATTCTAAAATATAATCTTCTCCCAATAATAGGTATTATTAATTTACTAGAGATAGATAGAAGAGAGTCCCTAGACCTCCTACTCTACTTATCCTATATGATATAGATTCTTATGTATTTTAGGTTTCTTGGAATCTAGTAGATGATGATCCTCAGACCTATAGAAAATATCTAAAGTACAAATACTCTAAATAGTTAGTCCCTACCATGGATGAAGAAACACATTCCTTAAGAAAAAATCACACTTTTCCAATAATAAATAAATCACCCATTGATAAAATTATTGTGTGTAAGGGGATTTATAAAAGGAAATAATACAACACTAAAGAGAATAAAATTTAATATAAATTAACACTAGTTTCCACGGGATTACTTCAATGATAAAGAATTTACTATTCTCAAAATTTTCCTCTATTGTCAAGAATTATTCTCTTAGTATTTTACTTAATTGTACTTCTTATATTGTCCTATATATTGATCATAATAATAATAAAACTACCTTCTTGCATGTTTATTTAAGTGAAAATATTTTCTATTCTAAAAATTTTTCCACATTGTGAAGGATTATTCTCTTGGGATTTTACTTTGTTATAATTCCTATAGTGACATATATATTGAGAAACTTGATAATAATACTACTTTCTTTATTGGTGATTTAAATGATAGGATTTACATGAATCCTATTGACTCTTACTCTATGGAATTAAAATTCAATGAATTATTAATATTGAATAAATCATAGTGTGATTTAAATAAATACTCTAGGAAATCGAATAAAAAGATTGATTCCTTAAAGTTAGTTGAAAATTTTACAAGGAGTTAATATGATTCGTATATCAATATAAAATCAATTAAAACTATTTGAATTATTTTATACTCTATGATGATGTTATGATTATTATTTTCAAAAACATAGTTCTCATTATTATAGTTCAATATCAACTAAAATTAAATATTGGAATGAATGACTTATGTGAACTTAAAAGAAAACATATGTTCATACTATTTGGGATAGAATAAATAAACACATTTAATTATCTCATTATTATGACCTTTTATTGATTCAGAAGAGATACATGTTTAATCTCTCAATCATGGTAATTTATATCTTGGAATGTACCTTAAATTGTCTTTGTCCTAATCATTATGAATTTGTACATATTTAATCTCATGAACATGGTAATGTACCTCTTGGAAAGATATTTTAATTTCCTTTGACATAGTTTACCACATCTATTGATTTTATTTCTTTGTCTAAAATACTCATTGCTATCATAGTGGGAAATATTATGTATATCATGATTTTCATTATGCCTAACATAGCCTATGAAATCATCACCCTTATCAAGTTTATGGCCACTCTTCATAAGCCAATTTTTCATGCCATCAAATGGATTCATAGATATTAGACTTGTAGATATAGTATGTTATTTTTGTATTCTAAAAATGTTGAATCATCTAAAATTATAGTTTTATATGTATAGGAAAACTATGTAGGAAATATCGATACCCAAAATTCATTGACTAGTTATGTTTTTTTATTCTTATAGTGGTCCCATTTCTTGTAAATGTAACATGTTTTAGATGGTATCTATTTCAACCAAAGAATTAGTTTACCTTACTTGGATAGAGGTTTATAAATAATAATTATGTCATAAAGTCTTGTCTTCAAAAAACATCTTTTTAAATTCTATTATCAATCATTATTCTGATAGTGAATCTTATGTTAATTTATCTGGAAATTTAGAATGTCACGGTAAATAAAAATACATATATATTTGGATTCACATTATTAAAGATATTGTATAATATATTACAATATTTTTTAATAGGATACTAACTTTTGATAACTTGTATGATAGTTTCACTAAATCCATCATACTATCTATATTCAAATGTTGTTTAGTGAGGAAACAATTTAGTTTCAATTTCGTAACTATAGGTTCAAGAACATTGCCAATTTAAATTTAAAATGGTGGAGATATGTGAATTATGGTATTCCTTATTTTTTCATCATATTTAATTGACCATATTATTTAACATCAATTTTTATTTTGTATTAGTTTCATGCGTGAAAAATGTATACATTTATTTTATTTGCACAGAATTTGGTCTTCTATGAATATGCTCTATGTTCGGAAATTTATTAAATTTTTGGGCCATTCATCACATGTTTGAGCCTGTACATTGGGCCTTTTCCTTTGGTTCTCATTTTTTCTTGCTTCCCTACTTATGCATTTTTTCTTGCTTCCCTACTTATACATTGTTACACTGACATATTGATATGCACCGTCCACTTTTCCTAACTCATTGTGTATTCCCTCATGTGTTTTAGTGAGTGTGGCCTTTTGGCCTCTCCTAATTAGTTACCCTATTTGATGGAGTCAAGGTATTGATCATTTATATTCCCCTTCATCAGATATAATTTGATCATTTTTAATCTTCCTCCCATAGTTTGGCACTCGGTTTCCTTTAGTGAAAACCTATCTTTATAACACCTTTTATTATTTGTTGAAGAACCAATATTGAAATATTTTCCTCCTTATATTCCCCTCTTTGAAAATATATGTTGGAGAAAATCCCATCCTTATTAGAAGATTTGTGGCCTTCTCAGTGACTGTTCCAAAAGCACAGAGGTAATAAAGAGTCCACAAATTGTGGTTTTGAGTGCATCCAGCTTCCATCATCATGATATTAGGACTGTCGATGTGATATCCACTCTATAACTACATGTGTTGTATTTTCATTTCCTTATTTGGAGGCTAAAAAGTCTTTTAAACTTCTATTTCTCTTGTATTTTTGTTGGATTACATCTTGTAGCATTTGATTTATAACACACAATAAAATGTGTGAGTTCGGGTGGTGTTCATTACATTCACATAGTTCCCAAAGGAACCAAATTACAAAAATCACATGTTCTCTACATCGATATTTAATTCAATAATCTTTAATATTTACATTCTATTAATCCTGACTTCAAAAGGAAAACCCCATGTTTGGTCTTATTAGGGAACATGTGATCTGCTTCTATTCATCCCACCCTTACCCATCATAGGGATTCAGTTAAATAATTTGAATGTGTTTAATAAAGATCTTTTGGATAAGCATGGTTGGTGACTTCCCCCCCCCCCCCCCGTACACACTCCTTTAAAATTTATTTCAATCAAAATATTTTCTTTCTACTAATTTTCTTAGTTAATTATTTGGGCTTCGACTAAACAATTTTTGGGCAGGTATTAGGTGAGATAATACCATTCATGATAATGTATTGTAATATAGGATATTCAATAGGAATTATTTTTTGGGAGGGGTCCATGTCTTCGAGATAGATATTATTTTAGAGTTTCTTATCATGTTATCTCAGGTTTTAGAATATTCTGGAGTGAGGGATTTCTTTAACTATTATTTAGATTATTAAGATCATGGTGTTATTTGTAGTTGGTTCAATGAGATGGACCATCACCACATCATTAATTTTACAATCACATTAGATATATGGAATGGACCAACTGTGTTGGAAGGAGAACACATATGGAATTTATTATATCTGATAGGAAAATAAAATTTTGGTTAATTACTCCCCTTAATGTCCACCATCCATATGATGGAGTGAAATTTGGTCACTCAATAAAGCAAAAAAGATGTAGATTTTTTTGTATAGGAACTGTTATTAGATTCTTCCTACATGAGTGATTTTGATTCTCTCCAACATTGATTTGGTGAAACATTCCATGTGTGAATTTTTTATATGGAATCATCATTGTATGTAGTTCATCATTTCAATAATGTAGTATGTGTTTGGTTGGAGGATGTATTTCCATGAATTCTTTTTTTTATATCATTATATAGATCATAATATTCAAAACTAGACTTCCCATCTTAAGCTATGTGTGGTTGGATTGATTTTTACAATCGTATCATTGGTTTGGAAAGGATATAATGAATGTGTTTTCTAATAGACGTCCACTCGAGGCCATATTTGGGGTGAGATTACCTTGGAATGGACTAATTATTGAACATAAAATAGTTCTTCATCCTCTTATAAGAGTCCCTAGTAGGGAATTTTTTGTTGGGACCCTCCCTTGTATGGTTTTCTCATTATATATATGCATTTTGTTTTTGTATCATGATCCATGGTGGTTATTAGGATATTTTTTTGTATGAATAGTTAGAATATTCTGGAATCTCAATGTTTTCTATCATTGATGATTGGGATCCCTCAATATTGGAGGCATCTTTATCCTCTATGGCCTCTTATTTTCATGGTACAATGTTTAGGATAAAGTAATTGGTTAATCTACTAATCTTTTTTTGGTTAACTCTATTTTTGAACATGGAGAGGACTTGTATCCATGTGAAATTATCCTTATATAGTTATATATCTTATTTGGTAACATCACTTTTTTATATTTTATTCATTCATTTGATGAGTAGAAAATTAAGTGACCCCTAATTTGGCTAGATTTGGGAATGTTTTGGGGTTACTATTTTGGGTTTAATTAGTTCCATAATTTAATTTATAATATTACTGTGACGGCTTCTTAATATGTTCTACATTTATAAATAAAAAGGGTAATAGTCAAATGGATTTATTTTTATAAGGTGGTCCAAAATTATTACATTGAAAGGTTGTTACAAAGTATTAAAATCAAAAGGTTTGTCCCCAATGACTTTTACATTTGGGTAATGTTAATAAAGGTTTGTATAAGTTTTCATAATATTGTGACATGATTTATGATGAATACAGGAATATAAGTTTGTAATTTTATCTCTAGATTATATTAATTATAATATATATCAGTCTAATATTTTTAAATATTTATAAATATATCTACTAAATAGTGTATAAAAATATTTTTTACGTCAATTTTAACACACACACAAAAATTTATATTATCCGGCTAATAAATATTATTAGTTTTAAAAATTATTATTAACCAAAATTATTGATAAAAAATGATATAGAATTTTAGACATATATAATTTTCATTAATTTTTATATGTTATCATACAATGCATTATTATCATTAAATATTATTTTTTAAAATAAATAATACAAATTTAATTTGATTTCATTTTATTTAACATTATGTATATAACGTGGGATTTATTATTGTATAATACATTAGATACAAAAATAATTATGCAGTAGTCTTTGTTGCGCGTTATGAAAGGTAACCACATGATATGATTTAGGAACCACGAGTTGTGGAAAGTGAATCAGAATTTGTTCGACTAATTTTTTATTGGTATTTTCACACCAATATCTTGTTGTGTCAAATTTTATTTTATAAGTTTGTTTAAAATTAAAATTAAAATGTATCATGTAGAAGAAATATGTAGATTACATAAGGAGACTATTTAAGACATCATATTTCTCATCATTGCTTTTGATATATGAATAAGCCTTTAATCAACTATATTTTAAATTTTCTTCATCATTCCATGAATTTACCCCATCTATATTTTATTAGGATAGATTATCATTATCATACTCTTTTTATAATAGTCATCCTTTCTCATTGTATTTTTTTATATTTTCTCAACACTAGATTATTCTTACTTATTTCAACAGGGTTTCTATTTATCAATTTTATCCTTCCCATTCTCTATGTAATTACAAAAAAAAGTTTTATTTTAAGTTAAACTTTGACAATATGGGATAAAAATAAATGTTTGAAAATAATGTCTTGAAAAAATCTTGATAATTTAAATGAGTATGTTTGACTGTAAATTAGTTGATATAGCTAAGGAGGTTATGGTCACAAATTTTACAAAAGATTCCAAGTATATTGTAGATTTTGATATTGTTAAGGAACAAGTCTAGACTAAAAAAATAATCCAATAGTTTGATATGGATCCGAGAAATAATGATCCCATAACATTACAAAGTGATAGTAAAATAGTTGTGGCTTTAGGAAAGGATTCAATGTCACACCAACATATGAAGCAATTCCAAAGTGTAATCTCTATAGATATTTTTCTCTAAGAGATGTTGTCATAGTACGTAGAGATTATTTGGAGGAGGATATAAAGCACATGATTAATAAGTTGTAACATTGATAGAATAATAAATTACAAGTTAAAACTTGTAGATTAAAAATCATTGATAGTTGGCGCTTGATAAATTTATAGTCCATCTGTGTTAGTGTCCCAGAACCAATCACATAGTAATTTAGATTATCTATATATTTAAATATCTGAATTTAAATTAATTTATTATCACATATAGTGTATAATTATAGGTAAAATTACTGTGAAAATGTCATATAGTATTTTTTTCAATGAAAAATCATAGCATTTTCACACTATCATATGAACTATAAACTGCTTTGAAAATATTATTCTTGGAAATGATCATTTTGTTAGTGATTCTGAAATTCCTTACATTATCTGTGAAATTATAATTATTATTTTATTATAAATTAATCTAACTAGGTTTTCCATAGAATCCATGGGTAGATTCCACCAAGGTACTGTTTTATTAATTCATATTAAAGCTCTCTTTTTGATTGAAATATGTTTATATATATGATGAATTTCATTCAAAATTATATACATAGATTCATAAATTTGAAAAAAAATTATATTACATTAATTTAAATCTTCTTTAACATAACTATTTAATATAGGAATATTCTTATCATTATATTTTTCTAGATATTTTCTCAAAACCCTATTTAGACATTCTCCCATAGGTTTTCCACTTATCTATTTTATCATTAAATTTATACAAAATATAAATAAATAAAGAAAATTTTAATTTTAAATTTATTGGCTATGGGATGAAAATTAAATTTTTTAAAACTATGACTCCAAAAATAGTTGGTGTGCAAAAAACATATTAGCCTGATTAAATTAAAAATAAGTCACTTCACAATTCCTAATAGTAACCTAAACATTATGGTCACTATTTTATTTTATTTTTTTAATTCCAATTTATTATATCTTATATATACATTATATGTGCATGTGAGTGTGTATTTTTTAGAGTGTCCATTATAAAATTTCTTGGATAATATGACAATTTGAAAATTTGAAAAATATTATTCTGCAATTTTTTGAAGTGGATACAAAATAATTAAATAGCTAGACTAACATCCTTCCACTTGATTATTCTTTAACAAACACAAAATATTGATTTTTAGAGTTTGTAAATTTTCATGGAAATTGGGGTAATTTCTCACCTGATTAGTAGAAGTTTTTTTTCTCAAGTGAAAAAGAAAATTAATTTAGATATAAACTATTAGAAAATACTAGTGTACATCATCATTAGAAAATCCACCAATGAAACTTTTTAAACACCAAACCGACCACGATTTTTCATTATGAAACCTCATTCCATTATATTTTGATAAAAGAAAAAGTAAAATTTTAAAAATAGAGTCTAATAGAGTAACTATTTAAAACTATCAATCCAAATAAATTCATACCAATCTCTAATGAATAATTAGCATTGATAAGGATTAGGCAGTTTGACTACAAAATGATAGAGCTCCAACCTATCTTAACATAAATTTATAGGACAATAATAATGTATTGGGATTCATCTATATGTAAAACCCAGTATGACTAAAAATATTTTTCATAAGTTTCTAAATTAGAGATGAAGAAACTTGAGTGACTGCACCATCCCCTGCAGGGCCTCCATAAGATCGACACGTGTCTATATACATTTTTTTACACCCATAAGAGTATGGATCTAGCTATATCATTCAAAATATTCTCTTGGATTGTTATTATATTTTTCATACTACTTCCATGTAGTCAACCAAAGGTAGGATCATTCAATTTAGATAAATATTTTCTATGATAGATGATTAAATATAAGTTTTTTCCTTCAATAACAAATAATCCAAGCCATTACACACAGATAACTCAATGCCTCCACATAGGGAGAAGATGTCCACTTCATCATATACCATATAAATCAAAAATATATTTAAATGAAATAATTCGATTCATTTGTCTACGCATTCCAAATATCACCAACCTTGGATAAATGAAAGATAGAAAGTGAAGAATATTTTGATGTTAATATGAAGTGATTACATTTTCAGATCTTCAGTCACACGATGGAAAACTAGGAATTAGATGGAAAGGAGGATCCCTAAAAACATTCCACAAAATGTACCATGCCTATGGTGGTGTTGAGAGGTTACAAAGGATTCTCTAACACTTACTATCACTTCGGTTCAGTAATCATTATTCCATCATATAACTATAATTTTTAGTATTTTCACTAGAAAACTCATTACTCTAGTATATCTATTATGGTCCCAAGTCCCTTGCACCAGGGATTCATATAATAACAATGTTATCTATTTAATTAATCAAATAATCCAATTATCCATGCACTATTCTTTCCCAAAATCATTAATAAAAGTTATTGTCTTAGTATCTTCTAAACTATAAATAATAGGGAACATTTCCTTAGAACCACCACAACAGAAAAACCACAGATTCCTCTAAATCCTACAGAATTTACATTTCAAATTCTGTAATAAAAACCATAATTTAGAATATTGAAAAAAAACATACAATCTTCGAAATAAAATAAATGTTAAAGGTCTTAATTAATCTCAAAAAAGTACTTGGGAGGAAAATATTTAGTCTGGAGAACCGTAATACAGTGTATGTGGACTAGATAAGCTTCTAACCCTCCTTATAAAGAAGATAATACTTAAAGTTACACATATATCAAACTCTCTAACCCACCCACTATTTAAGGATGAATATCTTGTCTAGATAATAAAAATAGATTTTAATCCACCCATTACTGAGGACCCACCAAAAGTTAGTGAAATAAGAATGGAGTCAGTCACTAATAGAACAAGGAATCTTAATGTGGGACATCATATATGTCAGAATAGCCTGGGAACTTATTGGGACATGAAAATTTTTCATAAAAGATGGGAAGGATTTAAATCATTTTTAAGGGCTACATAAAATCAACTGAGTGAGTTTATGAATATTATAATTGTTAATTATATGAAGCTACAAAGATAAACTATAACTTAATTATCATTCCTTCAATGAAAGTCTCTATTACACATAGTATTTCAACATTGTACCTCTATATATATCTTCAATATTTCTCTTCCCAAAACATATTTTCATTTGTGGGGTGATGTGTGACATTTAATCCACTATAAAGGGAACATAATTTGTGTTGAAAGCCCTATCATTAAGGCCCCCCACAAACAAAAAATCCTTTGTGGGGTGATATGTGACTTTCAGGAACCCCAAGAATGAAAATTATTTTGTGGGTGAGGATTAAATTCTCCCCCACCCCACCCCAATCTACAAATGAGATTTCATTTACGGGGTGAGATGTTATCATTATTCCATCCAAAAACCAAAATTATTCACCAGTGTTAGTTTTCATTATTTCTTGTCAACTTTGGATGGCAGTTACATGTAAACCCTATAATAACCCCACACATGGATGTATAGATTTATAAAAATAGTGGGAGACATGGGGACATAAATATGGAAAATGTAGAGAAATAGACCAAGAAAGTGATTTGAGTATGAAATAATTGAATGAATATGTTAAACTAAAATTTGTTATAAGAATCCTTCCATATTAGAAATATACACTTTTGAACAAACCACTACATAGATAAATCCTTTTTGGACAACCATTCTGTAAACAATTTACTGGTGGGCTCCTTTCAGACCACCATACCACATAGAAAATAGTTCATAAGATTGAGTCCTTTGGTTTTGTTACCATTCTATCTAGCGTTTAGACATAAATTGACCCCTCTATGAACTGATAAAACAACCATCTCTATTAACCTCTCCCATGAAGCTCTTGGTCAAATATTGGACCCTTTGGGAACCAATCAATATTATCAACCATAGATGCTTGTAGACATTAGTGATAAGGGAAATGGACACATTAGCATCTCCCCCATTCGATTGGAAATCACCTCGATAAATAGTGTCCCATACTTATCCTACCTAATGTTTAAGTTCCTTAGGATGACCAAAGATGTTCATACCCTCAAGAATGAGGACACCAACCTTGGTGAAGGTTCTAGGGACCTCACTATTTTATATAGTCAGTGGAAAAAATAACATTACATTTAAAGATGGATAGATCTAGATCATTCTCTCATCTTATACAAAATTAGGGTTAGATAATCCCTCCTAGAGTTATCCCATAGTATACCATATGTTATATATCCATATAGGCGTGTATGTTCCAACTCAAGTTATGAAATCCATAGAGGAGATGGGAACATCCTTGGCTCATCTACCACCAGATGAATGAAATTTTGTGTTTAAAATAGAATCCACATCCACTTATTTCTTACACTGAGCATGAATCATGTGGTCTTGGTTGATAGTAATGGTCATGACATATGCATGATCAAATACCTATATCTGTGGGACATTTCCCTTTTGGATCTTCATATCACCTACCAGTATGGAAATCCTATACAATGTAATCCCCAATAACCTATCACCATCATCTCAGTGGGACATATTAACTATGATAAAAAATTTCATTGTGCCACCTCCATAGGTGTATTCCCCTACAATATGAAATAAATAGACATTTATTCCAATCCAAATGGGACATGTAGAAATCCTCCCAGACGTCCAAACCCCACACCCAAAATTAAATGAAATTTCCTATAGTCCATATTCCCATTTGGGTCACATTACATCAAGGAGAAACATCCCATCTTGATCTCTCGTGCTACATTGACATAATCCCCACACCATTCAGGACTTGGAACCATTAACCTATACATCCTCGCTCTATGATGTCAAACTACATTGTATGGTCCTTTTCATAAAAACATAAAACTTATGTTGTGTCTTTATAAGTAGCATGAAACTACAAGTGAGTTTTGATTACATTCATTGGGGTATATGGGAAGCTAGTCTCATGGGACTAATCATGACATCAACACTTCTTATATCTTCTTGAATGATTTTAAACTCTTGAGTGCCACACTGCATGACATAAAACATTCATCATGATAATAAATGATATAGGAATATCTAAGATGTTTAAAAAAGGGTATCATTTATGGAGAACCTCTCATATATATGAATTAGTCCATTGATGAAGAACCTCATATATATAATGATGATTCAGAAGTTAATACATGAAAGTAATTGAATTTTAAAATAGTGATGGTATGTTCTATATTTGGTATTTTATAATGGATTAATGAATATATATTAAATATATAAGAGAGTTTCATGGTAGGTCATAATTCCCCAAAAATATATTTTGATGATCTTGACCTCACATCCTCATTAACATTGCATTTTCTAATATGTCATTGGAAAAATCCAACTCATTGTATGCCTTTTTAATGGAGGTCCACATTAACTAGAAATGAGTGTGGTTGTGAAACCCATCAAAAACAAATTAATGGTTGAACCGATTTGAATACTTGACTAAAATGACACAATATTCCACATATCATGCCCATTTCATGCACAATTATAGATAAGTGTAATCAAGGGTCTAAAAAATTAATTATACACTTGCCTATTTTTTTAGATACATCATTGGGGGGTTTTCTTGTTTTTGTTTTCCATATGCATCCAGGAACTTTTGAAATGATCCCCTCCAATCCACTAGAATCCTTGTATCTATCATAAATGAAAACATATGATACTACAAATGTAGTGTCCTCATCAAATTAGAGGATGTTGATACTAAACAAATTTATTCAATGACAGATATCAAATTCATTTGTTTGAGAATTCCATCTCAATGGTACCATCACAAACCTACAAGAACTTTTTCAAGCCCTTCATCCCAACAATCACCTCCATTTATACAATCAATGAAGGTTGGCAGCCCAAAATCAAATGACATTGACTTCCTTGTCAAATAATTTTTGGTTCCTATCCCTATAACACAACAAAAAGTTACTCACTTATAATATAGATGATTCATGAAAGGTCCCTGATGACCTCACCTAATGAACATAGGGGTCCCTCCAAAGGGATCTATCTAGAAGTTGTTACATCCTACACCACTCATAAACAAACACACAACATGATGAGGGTGCCACATTCAAGATTCAGGTCCAAGTCACTCATACTCAGGTACATGAGATAGATCACTGAGGGTAGTTGTCAGGGAAGAGTGAATAGGACCATACCTTTGTTCACATTATACAATTTTTCTAGTACATAATGATTGCATTAGAGGAGAATTGAAGTCCGAAACACAACCTCACCTCTTCTTTTAAAGTGTCCTATGAGCATGATATGATGGTCACATAGGAGATTATGCATATTAGTTCTCCCATATTGGAGGTTTGTGGATAAAATAAAATGATAAATGGATAACCAGATTCAGCATATACCCATGTTCTATATGATGACATGGGTAGTTGGTCTCATGGGCCTGATCATTACATAAAAACTTCTTATATTGTCTTAAATGAAATAAATTATAGAGTTCTACACTGCATGACATAAAACTAGCATCATGATAATAAATGATATAATAATATATATGATGTTTAAAAAAGGATACAATTAATGAAAAACCACTCAAATATATGAATTATTCAATCGATGAAGAACCTCATATACATAAAGATGATTTGGATGTTAATGCATGCTAATAATTAACTTTTAAAACAATCAAAGTATGTTCTATATTTTGGATTCGATAAAGGATTAATGAATATATTTTAAATCTATCATAGTTTCATAGGGTAGGATACAATTCCACTAAAAAAATAGTTTGAGGATCTCGAACTCACATTAACTAAAATGACACACAACCTCATTAAAAATTCATTTTATTAGATTTCATTGGAAAACTCCAACTGACTATATGCCTTTTGAATAGAGGTCCACATTAACTCAAAATGAGTGTGGGTGTGAAACCCATCGAAAACAAAAAAAAAAGGTTGAACTGATTTGAATAATTAACTAAAACGACACTATCTCCCACATTTAATTCTCATTTCATGTACAATTTAAAATAAGTGGAATCATTGATCCAAAAAAATTAATTAAACACATTCTTATTATTTTAAATAATTCCTTGGGGGTTTCTTGTTTGTGTTTTTCATATGAATCCATGTACTTTTGACATTAACCCCTTCAATCTAATAGAATCCTTCTAGCCATCATAAATGTACACATATGCTACTACAAAAGTAGTTTCCTCATAAAATTAAAAGATGCTGTCACCATCCCAATTTCTTCAATGATAGATATCAAATGCATTGGTTTGGGAATACCATCTCAATAGTACCAGCACAAACCATGAGGAAATTTTTTAATCCCTTCAGATAAAGAATCCCCACCAGCCATATAATCAATGATGGTTGGCGGCCCAAAATCCAATGACACCAACTTCCATGTCAAATAATTTTTGATTCATATCCCTAGAACGCAAAAAAAAAAGTTACTCCCTTATAATATAGAGGATTATTAAGAGTTCCCTAATGACCTCCCCTAATGAACATGGGGGTCCCTCCAAAGGGATCCTTATAGAAGATTCTACTTCCTACACCACTCAAAAACAAACACTCAACATGATGAGGGTGCCACAGACTAGAGTCGAGCACATAGCACTCATACTCAAGTACATAAGATAGACCACTGTGGGTAATTGTTATTGAATAGATAACATGACCATACCTTTTATCACATTATACAATTTTTTAGGACATAATGATTACATTTGAGGTTAATTAAAGTAAGACACACAACCCCACCTTTTCATTTTAAGTGTTTTATTAGAATAACACGATGTTCACATGGGATAATATGTATATTTTTCCCCCATCTAGGAGGTTCGTGGATAAAATAAAATGAATAATGGAATACCATATTCAAACCATATCCATGTTCCAACTGATGACTATCAGTTTACTTTGGTGGCTATTCAAACCTATTCACAAACCCTAATAAAAATAATTGAGACTTGTTAGACTATTTTGAAATTGAAACAAGATTTAAAAAATTATTCCACATATTAAATCTTTAACCCATAGCTAGAGGAAACAATTATAAGTATAAATGAATCTAAAAAAATATCTCCAATGGTGACTTGAAAATGAAGAGTTGGTCCATGACCCTACCTTCTCGAATGATGGTGTTATTAAAGCCCCCATACATATATTGATGTAAAATAAACACCCTAAACCACATTGACCAAATTACAGAGATAATATAGGATATTTAAAAGGTACACCCTACAACCATGGTTTTGGAAATTCTAATGGTCATCCCCAGAAAGAATACCATGAATACAAACATAATTTCTAGAATATGATTGATTAAAAGATCCCATATTTTGATGAGTGCTTGGTAAACACTCTTCAAGGATAGATTATTAAACAGAATTAAGGTCCTCTCCCCACCATGATATTTTTTGAAGTTCCTCCCCAGAGTATACAAAACAAACATTCTCAATTCAGTGAGAAATTAATCAATGATGGTATTCCTCCACATGATGAGATTCAATATGAATGTCCTCTATAAAAAAAGTTTCACTTCATCAATAGGGTCCACCCATTCAAAAATGATCTCTTGAAAATCCCACCTGTCATGAGGTGTTTTAAGAAAATGAGTTATGTATTTCCTGATGCAACATAATTAACTAGAGATATTTTTTATCAAACCAAAGACTGCCCAAAGAAGTTTTTATTCTCATAACTACCCTTGGATTTTATACCCTCCTAAATGAAAGATGAACTCCCTACTGACCCCATTTTAATGATGATGAAAATGTTATGAGTCAACTTTGGTCCGATCTGGTTGAATAACCTCTTGAAAATGATGAAGAATGCATATTGCTACTATAGAGATAGACTGAGATAGAGGACATAACAGTGATTTCTTGGCCTTTAGACATTCCCCAATTCAAAATATATAAGTAAATGTTGGAAGAATGTGTGCTCAAAATTCAACAAAATATATATGGGTTTAAATTTATTACCTGAATACAAAAGTCATAAATTGTTAAAAATACCCAAATCACATCAATTTAATGAATGAGATTCTCTGTAAAATCAGATTGAAGACCCTACTAGTTTTAAAACACTCGATGTTGAGAAAATAATAAGGATACCTTCATCTCATATGTTTTGATGTAATAAAAGTGTTAGGATTTATGATCATCAATTCCCCATACATTGTTATTATCATAGGATGGGTAAAACACTAGGAAATGAATTTTACATCACTCGTTGATCAGAAAAACACAATAAATATGGCATCATGAAATTTCATAGCCTTAGGTTAACTTCATAAAACAAGATCTTCTCATAAAAAATTGTATGCTCAACTAGAATCATCCCTTCAAAACTCACAATAATCTTGGGATAGAAAGGAGATAGCAATAAAAAGACACGTGTATCAAAAATCTGAGAGTATTGAGATAGATTTTCTCAATTGGAAAATCCCACAAGTCTTTTTGAAACTATTAAATAATTTTCTTTATGATGTAGTGGAAAATGTGTGCTAGTACAGCTTGAAATTAATCCTTACCCCGAATGGGTATAGGTGACTCTTCCGCTGCATTATTTGGAAATCCTACATTTCCAACATTCGATGATTACAAATATTCAAACTATAATATGACACATTCGGTATCATAGAGTGGGCCCATGATGGGAAAATTGTCTCAGTAAGAAGCCACAAAACACTTTTTTTGTTTTTTTAATAACCCTATAGGTAGTAGACATCATATAGTACACTAGTATTCATGTAGGGTTGTTCAAAAGATGGGAAGATCATTTGTAGAAAATTATTTATCTATTATGCTCAACACTATGGAAGATAATGGTCCTTGATCTCTCAAACTATAAAAATAGGAAAATGGGAGTGTATTAAACTTTATTTATAGAATAAAGTTTCTAAATTACTCCCTAAATTTATTGTTTCCACGGGATTATTTTTTGGGTCATTGCATAGAAAATATCATTGATGAGTTGTTTACACAACTAATTCTATTAAAATACATGGGTGGGTTATAACTTTGTATTGATGTCATAAAAATAATGGAAGACATAATATTATGAGAAAAAACCCAATTTCATATTGGTACCAAAAAGTTCTTGGAATGAGGAATAGAAAAGAAAAAATTGAAATCATTACTCTAAAACTAGTTCATGCACCAGCTCCTACTCTAAAGACAACACCTTATCATGTAGCACTCCCTCTAGAGTGAAAGTACTATAAAAAACAACCTCATCATAATGAAAGGATGTAGTTGAAGGGGTCCTAATTTGGAGACCATAAAAGTAGGCTCTCTTCATTCTAATAGGAATAGGTTCCTGGCTACCTTTTAATGCATTGGGAAATAACATACTAACTCTATGAGACCCCAAAATATATTATTAGGTAATCCTTGAATATCACCCTAATTATTTCCTGTTTCAATAAATATTTGTTAACCCCATGAAAGACTATTTCATTTTCAATGATAACCTACAAAAGATGGTTGATTATGGGAAGGTAAAATTAGAAAAACCACAAACACATATTGTAGGGTTTTCAGTTGCTTCTATAGAAGAACAATGTGAATTAGAAGATGGTTCCTGAAATAGAGCCCACAATTTCATTGATTGGATGACTTGGGAGAAAAATTAGTTGGATTCAGGCTCTCCTCTGAGCACTTTTAAATAGCCAATCATGCTCCCATTAACTTCTACTATGGTATATCCGACTACTTCAACCACAAAATCCTCCAATGTCCAATGATTGAAGTAATTACATGGATGAAAGAATATGAATCAAACATAAAAGAATGAGCCTACAACTAAGATGAAGTTATCATTTACCCTCATGGACTACATTCCTTTAGTCACAAGAAATCAAGATTTTACCTACCAATCTATACAATGGTTTTTTCCCTATAAAATTGTACAATGGGCACCCAACCATCAAATGGAGTCCTCATTAGATAAATCCTTGACCTTTGTTAAATTAATTTCATTTATTTGATGGATCCCTTACCTGATGATGAGTGTTATTATGAACATGATCTTCCGAGTTGAAATTGGGTAGACATGAATCAATTCCACATGATCCAAAGAAAAAAAGAGGGTGGGGAAACTACAGTTGAAGAACATATGCCTCTGCATCTCTTGTAGAGTTATCCATGCTTTGTAACCCCATAGAAAATCCCTTCGATGGGCTTATAAGGAGCAGTAATATGCCTCTGCATATGTAAAATATCACTGAGAGTCATTCATTTTAGATTACCAACTCATTAATATTCCAAAACATAACCATCCCAAGCAAGTTGGTTGGCCAATGTGGTTTGATCAACCAGTATAAAAAATACCCTATACATATACATAACAACATATCTCATCTTCCCCAATAATTTCATCTCCAAAAATTCATTCTAGGGAATAGTTAACCATTTTATTATATAATCCGTTAAACCAAAAATATGGCCTCTTGATAAATTTTTTCATAGTTCCAACAAATATATTATTTCTAGATACACTCATTCTAACAATGGATCTATGGGAAAAACACATAGACACTCTTCTATTCCATCAATATTTCTAATAAGAAGTTTCTTTCACTACTATATATCATCTAGAGGTTGATCCCATATAATGACATGTAGTTATCCCTTTCATAGAACAAGATGGAGATGAAGTTATACATGGAAACATCATGACCCTATTCATATCCAAACAATTAGATGAAATTGAAATCTATCATACATTCATTAAGGATAGATTATGATTAATCCTAATTCAGTTAAAAATGCTTCTCCAATTGGGATACACTTAATCTAATCTACCCCTTTCACTCTAACACTCCAAGGGTATGATAAATGTGAATGTAGACCCCTTATATTAATTAATCTTATATCACAATTTTGATAATTGGTTTCCATGTCTATGTTCTTGATCATCTAATAATATGAAATATTAAATGTATTTTATTGAAGGCATTGGTTACATCAGCATGTAGTGATCCCTTCATCATACCATCAATGCCTCAAATACTACAGCAATTAGATGATTGGGTCATTACATGGTGTAAAATATCTATTCGATTTTTGTGAATATTAATATATTGATATATGATTCCATTAAAGAGAAAGGAGGAAACCCATAACTAATGGTTTAGTTATGGTTACTACTATATATTATGTGGAAATGACCACATCTAACCCATTAAAAGACCACACTAATGAATATGTACTTCACATCATTCAGGTCGAAGACATAAGCTCATATTCATAGATGTGTTCATTAGTGGTCATGATATCATCAATGTCAGCTAAATCTAAGGGAAGTGAAGAAATAATTGATTCCTATTTTAGTGGAAACACCACCAGTGGATGAACTCCAACCTTTTCCAAAAAAAAGTAGTAGGACTCTACAACATCTGATAAACTAGTGGAAGTCATGATGACAGCATTAGAAGCTATATTAGAGGAAACTAAAATTTCCCCTAACCTTAATGATTAATTTTTTCACTCATACATTCTAATATGGTCCTTGAAGGAGAGGAAGGGGAAATGTAATATGATCAAGAAAACAACCCCAGATATTCTTCTCTATATTTCAGGGAAGAAGTATCTACCACTATAGATGAACTCTGATAGATAAATCTAGGTGTAGTTGAAGATCTACAACAAACACTAATCAATGTGGATATTCCCCAAGAATAATAGGGTATTTATATATATTTTCAAAATCAGATCTCGAACATGATTTCTTGTAAATACAAATATATTTCAAGACATGATCCTAATGTTTCTACCCATTACTTAGGATTGTCATGTGACCACCATAGTAATAATTAGGCATCCATACGGACACATATTACTCATGATTCCATGAATTAATAAATAATTTAAATACTCATAAAATATGATTTAATTATAGGAGTAATGATCTTAAAATGGATCATGAAAATTTTCCCCATATATAAAAAAGAATGGGATGATCAGGGATTGCATTGATTTCAAAGACCTTAACTAGTATTTTCTTAATGATGAATTCCCAGTTCTAATCACAAATCATCTAATTGATGAAACATGTGGATATTAGTCCTTGTAGTTAATTTTTGGCAATTTGGGGTGTTATACAATCTTAATATACCCATAAGATGAATA
This sequence comes from Viscum album, assembly GCA_963277665.1. Lineage (NCBI taxonomy): Eukaryota > Viridiplantae > Streptophyta > Magnoliopsida > Santalales > Viscaceae > Viscum > Viscum album. The sequence continues at coordinate 288,779,790 of OY728134.1, forward strand.
ATCCTCCACTTTCATATCCCCCAAGGATAATTATGCAATTGAGTGATGCCTTTTGGTTTAATGAATGATGTCGCTACATATCAATGCACAATAAATTGAATCTTAAAACATTAGTCAAGTGTTATTTCAATTATTTTTTAGTAAAATAAAGGAAAATTTCTAATAACCATGCCAATTTAAAAAATTCAAATTTGAATAACTTTGACTCCATAGTCTGAAGAAGGTTCTCATGAAATTTTCATTCATTGTTACTTCAGGAAATTTTCTCATCTTTCTCATATTCTATCAGGTAAATGAAGTCGACCCTAAAATACTGATGAATTTCTAGGCATGTAGCCTCCTGAAAAACTCAATTAGTTAATATGGGTTCTAGGGAACATTGGCAACATTAGAGTATTCAAGGAAAACCTCCCGGGCATGTGTTTTCCCTTCACTAACTTGATGAATGGAGGGGTTTTGATTTAGTGGACCAATGAATACCATGAAGAATATGATAGCCTCAAGATATATCTCTATATCTAATAATTTTTTATTCTTGTAGTCACACTCATCCTATACATGGAATCCTCAGAACGATCAATGGGAGCCTTCCATAAAATTAAAAAAGATGATGGTAGAGAAAACAGACTTTATTATCACATTAAAACCATGATTGATACTAATTATATATATTTAGATATCCATAATAACTATTTTTAATTTATTTTTTCAATTCATAAATTAAGGTATTACTTTTAACTCCATGATTCCCATATGAACTTTCAAAATTACCCACACGAACATATAGTTAGTCATACGATGTTGATTGGATGTTGGGCATGATTGGTAGTCAACCTATAGTAGTTTGACATATTGATCATATCATATATGGAAATTAAAGGATAGGCCTTAGAAATTTTCCTTACAAGATATCCCTCTTTAGAATAAGTTTCAATGTGTACAAAACCTATATATGAGGGAATCTTCTAATTTAAAGATACAATATAGATGTTTAAATGTATTATGATGTTGTATCCATTATCCTATTCATAAAGAGAATGGAAGAACCTTTTCTCAACAAATTCGTGTTGAGAATCCTTTTCATTTATTCAACAATTCTATTTATTCCATACTCCGTTCAAATATTACAAGTTTTCAATAATAGTGAGGTAGAGTACCATGTCCTTATTTTAGGTTTGCATCTATCTTTTCAAATATTAGTGACTCAACTGAGAATCAAAGGTCATTTGGAGTTGGAATTTAAGTAGATCATTGATTATTATTCCCTTAGTAAACAAGAGTTTATCCTACTTCTAAAATATTTTTGAGGGATGATGGAAGAATTCTTCTACAATCCAGTAATAATTCATGTACCACAATTACAAAATTCTCAGTCATATCCATTAGAAAAGGGGTTTATAGCATTGAAACGTCCCTATTGGGATGAAATAGTTATCAACATCACCCATCATAGAACAGTATTTTCATTAGTTAAATGTTTTGAAAAATAGATCCATGAGATCAGATCCTCCTCTGAACCAGATATTTTCTCAATCATGTTGATGAAACACATCCTAGAATACCTCTGAAATGGGTTCCTTCTCCCATAAAGAAATAGAAAATAATATATCAAATGAAATACACTCAGTTTCTTCATTTATGATAGCCTAGATCATCATAATACTCTTTATAAACAAATAATTGATGGAAATATTATCATATGCACTAACAGATAGGATATGACTACCCCCATAGAATAATTTTATGTTGGTTCTTATTGTTCCCATAATTTTGAAACCAATAATTTTCAAAAAATCAATTGGATTGGTTATTTGTATACTTCAATGACCCAAGATTACACATAATTTATAGAAATAAATTCATTCCTTCCAAATACATCCCATCTTTATCCACCATCCCATAGAGTTGAATCATACCTCCAAATACTCAGGGTTATTTTATATATGTGTAATAGATGTTTTATAGACATTTCCTCGAGTTATGTCCATGGAATTAAAAATCATCCTTACTACTACAAACATCCAATAAAAATGGTCTGAGTCAATACATCTTAATGAAGTTAGGACCAAAGTGTCATCAATTTAACGAAGCTAAATATCGTCAACGGATTTGGTGTCCCTCACATAGTATTAACACCAACATTTATTTTTTCTAATTGAAGATGTTTTATCAGCAGTACTACATCAAATAAATGAATTCATCTCACTATCATGGATTTGAAAAGGATAGATATAGGCTTTTTTTTAAAAACTCTATCATAAATTATCCAGATAACGGTGGATAAAGATTAGAGACCTTGGATTTAGAAGCTCCTTCAAGGCTTCTGGGCTGACCAAAACACTACTCACACTACTATTAATGAAACCATGTATTAATTCGATTATATAATAGAGGTAGTTCAACCCATCGATGTCCAATTTCCCTCACCTCGAATATCTATCTATGAACATCTTTCTTATAATGGCCAATCATATAAGTGAGTTCACAAATTAGGGAGACTTGATGAGAAATGGATTTAAACCATGCATGTTTTTAAAATATCCCAAAATATGATAGCATGATCCTTCAATAATAATGTTAATATCCATTCATTATTAAAGGATAATTGTTATTGGCATTGAAGAAACTAATTTTACTAGGTAAGAAATATCCAAATATTTAACCAAAAAGGGGATGAATGTACATCATACATAAACTATATCCCATGGATCTTACCCATTAACCAAAATTGATGCGGGAAACACTATTCCCCTTATGAATGTATGATTTCTAAATAAATACATCTTGTGATAAATTCACATAAATTACTCCCAATCACATGTTGTTAAAATTTTGAGAAATATCCTAGTTTCATGATGTTCAGTTGTGTAGCGACAGGGCTTCGATATGCATGAAATTAAAAGGCATAAAAAATTTCCTAGTCATACTACCTAACAGTACAAGGCATCATGGTCTGATTTTTATGACTCTAAATGGAATAGCCTATCATCATTGTCATACAATGTTAAACTACATGACAATTTCCTTCCAACATGATGTGAAACTGTATGGTTAACACACTCATTGAATATCATAAAATTTTATAACATTTTTATCCATGATTAAATGGATCAAAATCCTTGGTGATGGTCTCCAACTTCAAATCCATTCTAAAACATTGTTTGGCTTGATTCACATATAAATGTGATACATTGTGATTCCTAGACATTATTTTCAAGTCCCAACATTGAAATAAATAAAATAACCCCTCTTATATACAAATAATGGTCTATAATGGGGACTCCAAAACCCATTTCCAATGATGATTGAAATTATTCCTTTGTGCATGGATGCATTCCTTACATACATTATACACCTTATCTCTAGAGAATATTTATTTTTTCATGCCTTCCATGAACATTGGTAAGATAATGTCATATTCTTGAGGACACCAATTTTTTAATAAGAATAATATTCGATTTTTTGGATCTTTATAAGTCTTGCTCAAAAGGTTGATCAACCAAAAGAACATCTTTCCTAAGAGTGTCCTCTTTTATTTTTATAACCCCAAAAAATTAACACTATAACTGCGTTTTGAACATAGTCCATGGACATTATATACATATGTGTCCCATATCAGATATCCTTTTCTAATGACCCCCATGATGTTGGTTTACAATTTTTATTCATATATAAGAATAATTTTAGAACATGCATGGCCTAGTAAGACATGTATCACCTATCATTCCCATGACATTGGGTTACCTTATTCAGTGATTTTTTATGTTAACCGACATGGTTTCCAAGAAATATTTAATAAATGATTCTTGTCCTACTGTGATACGTAGAGATTCTCAATTCCTACATCCTAGTACATCCACCATATGATATAATTACTCATCCCTTTATTTTAATCTCCTTTGTGTGGTGAAATAATTATATTCCACTCCTTCTTTCCAACAATGACAAAATATCTCTTGGGTTTAGTATATTTGGTATGGATTCCAAGCATGGTCATGCATCATTTTTTAATCATGGTTAAAATGGTCCTAGATTAAAGAACTTAATAGGAAGAACAAAATTCTATATTGTTTGATATTAAACTGCATGGTTTATGTCTATTTCAAAATGTTAAATTTTTCATCACTATGGACCTAAATGAAGAGGACCACTATGTTGGGTTTTGGTCTCCAAAAACCCCCACATCAAATGACTATGTGTGGATTTATTCTTTATTCTAAAAGATACGTACTTAATCTTGGATCTCATATCCTTTTCTAGATGAATTATAAAAATAATGCACCCCTACTATCCTATGTAAGAACTAGATCTTCATAGGGGTCCCAATTTAGTTTTTCATACCACTCATGAACCCATATTCAAAAAACATACCTTCTCTAAAAAATCATTCATTATGGGGAATAATTCTAAGAGTTATTTCTAGTTTATTCTTATATTGACTAGATATGTAAAAAATTACACAACCTATGTCCTAACCGCATCCATAGTAAAAAAACATTTTCCCTCCCCATGTATAGTTCATCCCAATATAGGAAACATCTCTCCCCATTCATAAGTGATTTCTACATGAAACTATCCTTCCATATTCAAGAACCTTCCTTACACATTTCAAATTCTATGTCTAATAAAATCCATATCTACATAATATTCTCCCATCAATCGGTGATGGGATGTTATATACTGAAGGAAACCATTTTTTTAATATGGAAAATATAATCTCGTTTTTCTACTCATAAGTCTCCATAAAAATTTATTTCAACCATATGAAAATCCATCCTTAAGAGATACCACTTTTTTCTCTATAAGCCCATAAAACTTTTATCCTGCAAATGAATATTCATATATATGCCATGGAAATTTATTTCATACGTATCAAATACCACTTTTTGGATCCTAAATCACTGAGTTTAATTCTTATAAACTTACCTCATCATTCTTGAAGTTTTTTGTGACATTCTCGATGGGATCCTCATGGAATGGAAAATGATTAATAATTTGGTTAAATCCATGTGAACATAAAATAAAATAATCATATTCCCATATAAAATGATGATAAACAATGCATCCAATGTCCTTGACACAATGACATTAATATTTATGACACTCACCCAAGATATATGAAATTAATATGTAAGTAAAGGACCTCATAACATGAGGAAAAACCATAGAACAATTAAGTCCTTTTATCATGACATAAAACTACATGACACACGGTCAATTGTTTACTACATGAGATCCATATCCATGAAAATGTACCCAGTACTAGCTTTACAGTCTCAAATTATTCAAATCTAATTAAAAAATAAAATATGAATGTACCCTTACCATATAAAATAATTCAATCTATATAGAGTACCAATAAATTTTCAATTATTCATTGTTCATTGATATCACTCCCAACCATTAGTTTTAATTTCCTTCAATCTAGTCCCTCCTAAAAATTTATGGTGGAAAAAAATTCTTATAAATGTTCCCTCTCCAACACTCCCATATGGGTTTAAAAGAATTCTCCTAATTACAATTTTTTCTTATGGTGAGAATGAATCATGTGAACATAGATTACTTAAATAGTAACCTTGATTAATTAAATTTTGTTTTATTTATTATTAAATAATATAAAACATGAACCCCTCATCATGAACATAAAATTAGTGGTAAAATCATGCCCAAATGACTTAAAACAACTCAAGTAGCCCATATTTTGTGGCTTCTTTCATCAATACACTATATATTGACCTGTGTAGTAGTCTTAGACACAAAAGTTGTCCATACCTCATATTATGAATAAAAATTTTACTATATATAAATGAGATCTACATAGAATTTTTTGAATCATGTTCTCTGATGTATGGATGCATAGTATGAATAAAACGCCCTTCTACCTTAAGATAAGTCATACCAATTTATGGGGTTTCATATTCATGGGATACAATTTTTGTTTTTTATTATTACTCCCATAATTATTAGTACAAGATATTCATCCTAAAACACATATTGCATTGGTTTCTCCTACAATACACTAAAACTAATAATAAAAAAGATATGTATCAATCATCATTTGGAAACCCCACAAAGTGTGACCTGGGAAAACGTTTAATCCTATATCTCTAGGTCATGTAACCTATGAAACATTTAAGATCACTCTTTTGTTCCCATTATTTTATGTTAAATAAACTAATATATGTACATTCTAATAAGAAAGCTATCCTAAATATTACTGTTAAAATCACAATGGAATTATAATGAATAGTTAAATGATTGAGAATGAATATTCTATTCATAAAAAAACATGTTGAATATTTTCAACATCTTGGAGCCTCTATATGTATTTATTGAGTAATAAGATTCATATAAACTGAATAATGGGAAATTTTACCTTCTATATTCAATATATTGTCTATTTCTGGACATGAGGTATCATGTTCCTACTTGAGATTTTTTATCCTCATAGCTATAGGTTCATCTAATGCATGAATTTTCTTACCAAATTCATTTTGATCCTAAATTTTCTATATGATGGATTCTAGCCCAATATTTCTTAATAATTGTTGTGCCTTTTTCTAGACAGGTTAACCTCACATTATTGTAGCTCCACTATCTTAAGAGTGATCCAATCATGAAGTTGCGCTTACTCAACTACTAAATGATGTAGTTTAGTAGCAGTATACTTTAATGGTTCTTTATGATGAAAATATTGATTAAACTATATAATAACCCATTTATGATAAAAAAAATATCCTCCCATGAAATTAGAAATTGATGAATAAGTATGTTTAAATTTTTGTAATCGAACCCACCTATTCATTCACCATGGAAGAGTTAATGAATTATTTTCACATTATTAGTGATCTTTTTTAAAGGATTTGTCATGATGATCATGTAATTTATTTTACCACAACTAGTGCTATAAACGATATCTAGTACTCAGGAGAAACATGGGATCAGATCGACTAATACTCAAACTCGTCTTGGTTTTTTTGCCTTGAACTCTCGCTCGAGTTCGAAACTAGAAATAAATACTTGGTTGAGTACTGAGACAATCATGAACACTATGTTCAAACACCGAGCACGAGATCTTGTAGTGAAATACTTGGCTCTACTCAACTCAATTACACCCCTAACCACATCCATATTCACATAGAAATTTTTTTGATGATAAAACCATTGTCTATGAACTATTCATCTACAACTGTAGGTATATAATTTGGGTTCACATTTTCTATGGACATGATTTCTCTAAATTTTGATATAATTCTTGTAACGTCCCCCTTTATTGCCTCATATTTAATTTCTAGGACTAAGTTTGTAAGCCTGTTGTATTTTAGGGATAGTCCTTCTATCATTCTATAGGGAACAGATATGGGTGGAACAACTAATAAGTTCAACCAAAAATTTTGGGTCATTACCACTCCCAGCATGAGGTGATCTTGAAGTAACAACATCCCTAGAAATCATTGAGCATAAAATCATATGATTCAATTCCTCAGAAACTGATAATGGAAACATAAAAGGAAAGGATTTAGGGGAATATAATAGTTTACATGACCATCATATCAGTTTCCCCAACACTGCATCTGGATTTTATTACACTACGTTTTGGGATAACCCCATTAAAATTTGGTAGTTTCATCCATCGAATCTAATGAAATTTATATGCCAAAGTCCTCATGAATTGGAATCAAACATAGGTTATGGACTATGACTGGGTGTGACTTCCTCTTAATCGAAATGATGGATAAGGATGTAACCTTATATTGATATACAAATTTTTTTCCAACCCTGTACAAAGTATAAGAATCGATAATGGTCACAACATATATATGAGAAACTAGAATCCCATATCTCAATGATAAAATATTTGAATGTTCTTATATATTCCTTAAATTGTTATCTATATCCACTCTAAAATATGTTCTATGATGATTGAAAACATAATAGGTGGGATCATTTAATAACTCAGTACAACTATTGAAACACATGGATGTCATAAGAATGGTATAAATAATGAAAAGGGTAGTGAAAAAATAGTTATAAGGGATCACCATGGTATACTGATATTCCTAACATTAAAAGTTTTCGACATCCCATCAACATAAAAATTAAATGTTTCTATTAAAAATATGCAGGTGTCACCCCTCTTGTTTATGACCCAACAACTCATAAATATGATTGAGTATGAGAACATATATGTTAATGGTTTTCCCCTCCACCAATGTCGCATCCATCATCACGTTGAAGACCTTAATGCCAACATAAGGATCAAGAGGTTGAAAGACTATCCACTCAAAAACAATTTACGATATCCTACCCACACAATGATAGGGGATATATCTGGCCAAAACCAATGACCCTTTTTGGTATGATCTCCTATGTAGAGAGTGGACCATTATGATCATGAAACAACTTGAGATTTTACATTAAGATGTTTCTTGATTCTCTAAACTGTTATACTCATCCCACTATCTTGTAAGAATAAAATTATCCAATAACTAAATTGAATAACATAATGGTTTGAAGGGGATGACCCAGTGACTTCTCTACTATGATCAGTCAGCATCTCACCAATGATGAAGCTTTTTTGATATTTTTGAATGTGTTAGATATAATAAATAACTCATTATAAATTCTAAAAATTGATTATTCACTCAAATAAGTAAATATGCAATAAAATGTTTCCAAATTAACTCGAATGCAGGTGGAAGGTGTTGGTGCTTAAACACAAAAGGCCGTTTAATTATAGAAAAATACTTTTTGGAAAATACAATGTGAACATTTAAATACAAATCACTTGGTATCAGATGAATACGTCCAAACATTCAATAGATTCCACATAATTCGGGTTCACCAAGAATGTCTAGGCCAATTCATAAAAAAACTCCCTCCTAACTGCGAACCCTAGTAGGAGATCCAACCTCCATTAGGCTTATTGTATGTGAGGTTTAATATGAATCGGTAGTATATAATAGAGGACTAAAGTGATATATTGTTATTTTATTGGTTTCTCTTAGTCCATAATAAACCTTTCAAAATTTATACCATTCCTTGGTTCAATTCAGGTTTAATGTGTCCTATAAAGGATATGTTCACATGAACTCGATTTGATAGTACTTAAAACTAGATGGATGGAGAGTTTTGATCATATGATGGGATTGGATTAATTTATGAAATCTTAAATTTTAATATGGGTAATTTTTTGTACAATAGATAATCTATAAGATCTTGTGAAAGGAGACTCTTTAGAATACCCACTTAAGGGATTATATTATACCATAGTTCGATTTCAACATTACTGAAAATAGAAATTATCCACTCAGCCACGATCATCGAAGAATTCATCAAAATAGCAAAATGGTTTTTACAAAGTTCCATTATATCACCCAAAATCATTAGAGTGAAATCAAAATAATCGAAGTGAAAAAACTCGCATAGTGTGTTACGTGAACCACATGACAACTGAATTTCAATATGTCGAGTTTTTAGTGAAAATACATGAACAATTCAACTACAAAGGAATATAGATATATTTTCTAAGATCCCAATTCAACGATGATATTATTCACTACATGGGAAAAACAATCCACAAACAAAATCATTGTGCAGGAAAGGATGTTCAAAAAGGGAAATAAATATGTATATAATGATGTTATCTTAGAATCTTAGACCATACCACAAAGTTCTTGATTCACTATGTGACAAATGATTCAATCCTAACAACTTTTATAGTTGTGATACATTCTATGTTTCCACATGAAATCCACCAACAATCTAGTTGTAAAGTTCTATTCCTTGAAATATACTCCTCATCAAGCTTATTGGACCCCGTTCTGATGGGCACATTTTTTTGGTCCAAAAAGTTTCTCAAGGAAGACGGGTAGGATATTATTATTTTGGATGTTCCATAATAAAATCATTTGATCCATTTGATAATGATTAAAATGGGTAAAAATTAAAAATAGAAGTGAAACCATATCTTCTACATAACAACCCCACTTTTCTAGTCACTTCCCTGTATAGAATTTTTACATGGAATTTCTGCATTAATCATTCACATAATTTCCTTATAAACACATTTTTTGAGGTTAATGGAATGATATCTATGTCACTATAAGTGAAATTATTTTCACAAGGAATGTATTCCAACCCCACCCCTCTCCCTCCATAAATGAATATTATTTTTCTATGTGAGGTTTTAATTTCATTCACGCACAAAAATAAAATCATATGTGGGGTGACGGGTGAATTCAATGTCCCCTGAAAATCATACTTCATTTTCATTATGATGCATTATGTTCACGCCTTTTGTAATGAAAAATAATTCATGTTAAGGGTCATTTTTATTTCACATCAACCTCATATGATGGTTAATTCAAACCTTATTAAAACCCCACACATGTATGTAGGTATGGATAAAAAAATATGGATTCATGTGGACAAAGAGATAGAGAATAGAGAGAAATAGTCTAAGAAATCTATTTGAGAAGGGTATCATTTACATCATCTAAAAATGAAAAAAGATTGAATAAGAATCCATTCAAAAAAATTATTTACAAACAAACATCAGCATATGAAACTCCTTTTCATACCACCTTACAATAAACTATATCTAGGTGCAGTATTTTCATACCACCATCCTACATAGCAAACATCATGTGGCATAGATTCCTTCAGTCTCGGTACCCTTCCTCATAGTGTTTGGTATTACCATGGCCCCTACATGGACTATTCAAACAATCCTATCTATCAACCTCTCTCATGAAGTGCTAGACCCCATTTTAGCCCCATCATGAAGCTATCCATAATAGCATCCACAGAGTCCTCCAGAATTGTATGATCAGTGAGATGGACACATATGTGTGTCTTCCATTTCATTTTTAAATCCCTATATAAAATGTGTCCCACACATATGAGACCTAATTGTTAAGGTCCTCTAGATGACCATTATTATGCATCCCTTTATTAATAAAGACCCAAACCCTAGTGAATGTTCTAGGGAACTCCCCATTTTAGATAGTGAAAGGGTCCACATACCTTTCCCTTTTATGAGGGTCAGTGTTTTGTCCTTCACTCATCTTCCCTAAATTTAGTGATAGGGAATCTGTCATGGAGTAATCCCCTAGACTTCCATTTAGGATATATCCACATAGGATCGTATGTCCCGACCCTAGTTATGAAAGAAATAGAGGATATCGGAACATAAAAACCCCTTCTCAATCTAATATCCCCAATCCCATCAACCAGTAAATGATAATTATTTTCTGTTTTCCAGGTCTTCTATAACCTATTGTTTCTCACACTGAGCAGAAACTCAGGTGGTATTATATGTTAATAATGGTCATGACATCCACATGATAAAATAATAGTCTTGGGAGGAGATTACCCATTTGGATAATCATGTCACCTTCCAGTATGGACCGCATATTCGATGTAATCCATAAATTTATTTCACAATTATATCAATTTTCTACATTCTATAGGAGAAAAACTTTCATCAGGCCTCCTTCATATGTGTAATCTTAAACCTTCCAAACTATGTGGTTTTGATTACTATCTGAATGGGATTTGTAATAATCCTCCCTGAAGCCCAAAATATGATCCAAGAATTCACCCTAATCATCTATGGCCAATATTTCCTAGACATTCACATCACCCCTAGGATAAAAACATCCCTTCTAGGTCTCAAGGGTTGATTTTCTATAATTCCCAAACCAATATTGAAATGGAACCTTTCATGTAGTTTTCCTCATATAATGACATTAAACTAGATGATTTGGTCCTTGTAACATTGCCTTAAAATATATGATGTGTTATATTAATTGGAAGAAAACTACATGGGTTTTGATTTTTTTTTATACAATGATATTTAGGAATCCTATCTCATGTGCCTAATCTAGACATCAACACCACTTCCATCTACTTAGATGATGTTAAATTCCATAGCATCCCAATTCATGTCTTAAAACTAGCACCATGATAATAAATGACTTAAGAATATATAATATACATAAAATATGGTTCCATAAATAAAGAACCTCATATATATACAAATCAATCTAATGATGATGAACATCCAATATTTACAGATGATTCTAATGATAATGCATGATAACAAGTGATTGTTAATATTGAAGCAACCTGACCAATTTTATTATTTAATATATGGTTATGAATAATTTTTAAATCTATAAGAGAGTTGTAATGTATTAAGTTATTCCCCAAAAATGGTTGCAATGAGCCCAACCTCCCATCCTCTTGTAGAACTTATTTTCTATGATGTCATTGGAAAAAACTATGTGACTAAGAACCTTTTAAATGCATATTTTCATTAACTCAAAATGAGTGTGGGCATGAAATCCATTGGTAACCAACACATCATTAATGGGAAATTATTTTACCACATTAGAAACCCTTTTAATGGTCCATCCATCCATCTTTTCTGCTCCCTATATAGAATACCTCATAACTCCACCTTTTTAGAATGATCAAAGATAGTTAAAAGGATGATATATTTCTAATTCTTATCATCAAGTAGGAAGTCAAAAGAATTATGAATATAATATTTCCTACTCAATGATTCTTCTAATCTTAAAGAAATTTCACATTTAGTGGAATTGACTAACTATTATGAATCTGTCTTATACCTATATATAAGGTGGTAGATGGGAACATATTCTTACAGTGTATCCCCCAAGAAGAGAAAACTATCATCTACAAATAAGAGATGATAAATAGGTGGGTACTATCAGTAAACCCCCACCCCATGGATAATTCTTTCATTACATACAACTAAATCAATATTAGGGAAAAATCATCCGCTAATATAAAAAGGAATGGGGTTATAGGATATCCAATATGGAGGTCCTTGGAGGGTGTAAAATTATGAGTACAGTCACCATTCATACTAGTCATAAAGAAAACTGATGTAACACAAAGCATGACAACATCAATGCATTCAGAACAAAAACATGTCTCATTAATCATAAGCATTCTGAAAGAAAATTCCCCTCTATCATAATCTTCTATCATATCATGTTTCCATTCCATAACTCATATTTTAGTTATAGAGTGTATTTACATGGGGTTAAAAATATCTTGAGTTCTAATAGCTATATATGAGGTATGTCTATTAGGAAAAAAATGATTATGATTCTTATAAATCATAGATAGTATCCAAATATGGAAACATTTAACTGGAAACATTGAGAATATTAAATAGATAACATTACACAAACACCTAGGCCTAATGTATGAATTCAATTTAGATTTTGTTTGACCATATTGATGAGGTTATTAAGGGTTTTATTAATAGAAGATAACTTAGATATACCCATCCAAATATCTTTCGTATAAGAAAATATAATTGGATCGACAATGTACCTTGAAATTTTAAATAATATGGTGTAAAAACCATTAGGTACTGATAATTCTATGGAATAGATTTTTCTGAATGATAATACTGTTTCTTTATTTGTGATGTCAATAGAATGATAGTGGTTTATTTCATATATGACCACTAGTCTAATAAAAGTAATGATATCCAATGACATGGTATATTCTATAGCTAAATAATGATATGGAAAAAAATGTATGATAACAACATGATTATCCTTATCATTCGATGAAACTCCACAATCCATAGTTGAATACAAGGAGAAAATATTCTTGTGGGATCTCACAAAATCATTTATGGATGTGAAGTGTGTTGGAATCACCTCCTTTAACAAGGGGATCATATGTATGGATAGAAAAGATTATTTTTAAAATTTATAGGGTCGCATCAAACTCCACATCGAGGGAATTAGTTATGTACAACAATACATCTGAATGGGGATGATAGTAGAGCTCATTCCGCTTCCTTTAAAAGGTCTCATATTAGATTTTAGGTAGGAGAAATTTATTATCACTATTTTTTCTTAGAAACCACTTGAAATATTTTTTTCATGGTATATAACTCCCCACCATGAAGCCCAAATGGATCACCCATTTACAATGCCCCTTCATGGCCTAAAAAATTCAAACATCAATAGCCACTTGTGTCTAGGATTCAATCAACCTAGGGAAAATTTAATGAGGATGGTGTAGTGATATACCATAGTGGAATAAATATGTTTCCCCTAGAAGATATTAAAGTAGTTGATACATTTTATAAAACCTGAAAAACTTCCAAAACTCTCTACTTTGTGTGCACATTTTGACTTCCCATTAAATCGGGTAAAAGGGTAACTCATGTATCCTAGATCAAAACTACTCATAGTTTGTACTGCCTATAGGGATCATCATCTTCAAAGAACAAGAGCTACTATAACCCCTTTATATTAATTTTGGTACATAATTTTATTAATGTCCCCACTAAATAGATGTGGCCCGTATGAACTCTCCTACAATGACATGATAAACTCCCATAGTTTCCATTTATCCTTCTGAGATGTCCGCCCATTAAAACCCATGAATTATCATGAAAGGGACACATGAAGATGGATATAGGAATTAGTGTGATTCGAAGAGAAACCATTAACCATGATATATATATTATCCTTCAACAGAAAGCATAGGCTACCAGGTTGACCATGTTGGGAAACCAATAGATACCCATGGAAGCCCTAATTTTTCACAATATCGACAATTATCTAACTATACATATTTATTTTAGGCAGAAAACATTTTTGAGGTCTCCTTTCATGCTCTAATTTTGGAGAATCCAAATTTTGAATAGGGTTCCAATAACATGGAAGTGAAAGCATAATATTTTCATTAGGGTGGGTGGGATAGATCACTCCAGCCTCTGCCTCTGTATATTCATCAGTGGATTGATCCACCATAATTTTCTACCTTTTAAAGTATCTCTCAATATAATTTTTAGCCTCCATAATAATTTTTGAGTATCTGGGTTCTACAATATAAATATTAGTACTGAGATATCATCAACCTATCTTCCTCCATACCGAGTTCTTTTTCTGGACAACTATCATAATTTAATTATGATACTCGCCTAGCATGGAGGAGTGAAAAGGAGAATCAGAACATGGGGTGAAAACATGGTGAGGAGGGTTAAAAGATATCCTTTTTAGACATGAAATATGTTTATAGTCACCCTCATTGGTTTTATAAATGTATCCAATAGTAATGGAGATCACCATGGGAAATTAATCCTATTAATCACATGTATTCATGGAATCACTATAAATAGTTTGGTAAGCTGGAATCACCACTACTGTAAAATATAATTTAACCAAATTAAAAAAAACAGAAAAAGGAAAGTGTTGATACCATAATAGATGTTAAAAGTTCATGAACACTCTCAGTGCTAGTAAAAGCACTGATAAATCGGTCTTTTATCATCTCTTTATATAGTGCTAATAAAGGTTATGAAGATGATACATGGTTGTATCAACCTTTCATTATCGTTATAATAGAAAAAAATAGAATCTAGATAGAAAATAATAAATATATATATAATTATATTAAAATAAAAATACAATATTACACTATATTTTCAATTAAATATTTAAGAACAAAATATTTTCATTGATGTTATATTTATAATTATCCCAATAAATTAAAACTGATATATAAAGAGACCAAACTCTTATAGTAGGCTTTCTTAGAAGACCAAAATCTTTCAAAAAGATTTTTATTTTAATAAAACCAATGTTGATTTCAGTAACATTAAATAAAAAATAAATATAATAAACTAATTCATTCATACTTTTTCTAATGGTTAAAAACAATATGAGATTTTAATGTTGGTTTTGGATATGTGTTAGATGTATTGAACTAAAATGGAACTTTTATATTGAAAACACACAATTTAAGTCATGTAATCCACAAAATTTGTTGTATTGACAAGTAGTTGTTTCATATATGTCTCAAATAAATTCTAGATTTTTTTCCTTATGTTTGAAAACATTCTGAGCTCGTTTTCTCTATTTTTCAATGTGATACACATTTTAATAAAAAAAATTGCACTTTTATATTACATAAACATATTTCTTGTAAATATAACCACACAATGTGTTTAATTGGAAATTATTTAATTCCTACACGTAAAATATGAATTACAAATCTGTTTCTTGAGGTTTTAGAAAAATATGATAACTTTCAATTTGTTTTCGATATATAATGAAATTATTATACTAAAATGACACTTTTATATTCAAAACACACACTTTAACTCATACTAAAAATATCATGTGTTGGATTGACATGCAATTAATTTCCATATGTCATAATTGAATTTAGTTTTTTCTTCCTAATGTTCAAAATCATTCAGATCATTTTTTTTCTTTTTTTGGAAGTGTGACATGGGTTTAATGTAAAATGACACTTTTATATTGAAAACATGCACTTTTAGTCATACCTTCAACATTATTTTTTGTATTAATGTATCATCGGTTCCTACACATCACAAAATAATTATTGATCCTTTTCCTAAGGTTTCAACTCATTCCATTTTTCTTAGTTTTTACTATGTGACACATGTTAAAGTAAAATTACACCTTTACAGTGAAATCACATACTACGAGTCATACAAACCACATCCTATATCAGATAGATGTGTGGTAGATTTTTACATGTAAACAATTAATTATGAATTTTTTTCCTAATGATTAAAAACCATCTAAGATCATCATCTCTTTTTTATGTATCATGTTTTTAAAAATTAAATGGAACATCTATATTTAAGACATGAACTTTGAGTCATACCAACCACATCATGTTTTAGATGGACATACAGTAGATTCAAGCATTTTAAAAAATATATCACGTTAATAATATGTCAAAATTATATGAATACGTTATCAAATGATTGGGTACATCATGTATATTTTGAAATAAAATTTCAAATCCAATATAAAAACATATACTTCACATCATATCAGGAACATTGTGTCTTGGATTGAGGTGTAGTTGATTCTTACACATCAAAACTTTGTTATAGATCATTATTATAATGTATCAAAAAAAATTGAGTGTGTTTTATATGTTTTTAGTATGTCTTGTTTGTTTTTAACTAAACTACCAGTTTTAAACTAAGAACAAGAGCATCAAGTTATACCTGTAACATCATCTATCATATTAATTTGTAGTGAATTCCTACACATCAAAAATAAGTTATTTATTTTTTTCTTATTTTTTTAAAATAATCCAAGAAATATTTCTTGTTTTTTTCTATATGGAGTTTACTTTACAGTAAAATTGCACTTCTATATTTAAAACACACAATATTGGGTATAAAAGCCACATCATCTATTTGATTATTGTACAGTAGATTCCTAAATGTCACAAATGAATTATGGATTTTTTGTCTTAGTTTTTGAAAAATTACAAATCTTTTTTATCTTATCATGGACATGTAATAAATGTATCAATCTTAAATACTACTATTTTATTGAAATCATAAACCTTTAGTCATATCATCCCCATCATGTATCATATTTATCGGAAGTGGATTCGTACACATCAAAAATGAATAATTAATTACATTGTTGATGTTTCAAATAATCAAATAATGATTCTTCTATTATTGATATGTGATATTCATTTTTAACATATATGAAACATAAATATTAAATACATGAACTTCAATCATACAGGCCACATCATGTCATTGATTTACATGAAGTCAATATCTACACATAAAAATATCTTCTTGACTATTTTCCAAAAGTAACAATTGATTTAGAATGTGTTTTCTGAGTTTTGATTAAGTCATTTGTGTTTTGTAATAAAATATATATTTCAAACTAAAAACATACTGTTTGTGTCATATCAGTTACACCATGCACCTAATTGAGGTGTGATTGATTTGTGCATTTTAAAAACATGTTATGGTTTATTATTCTAATGATTCAAAATAATAGGAATATGTTTTCTTGGTTTTGAGAATGTGGTGCATGCTTTAAACCAATATACCAATTTTAAACTACAAACATACACTTTTTATTATACCAAATACACCATCTATCATATTTGGGTTTTTTATTCTTACATGTCACCAACGACTTATTTATCATTTTTATAAAGTATCCAAACAATTAGAATGATTTTTCTTTGTTTTGAGTATTCAATTTTTTTATGAAAAAAATGTCAACCATAAAATGAAAACACATACTTTGAATCATACTGGACACACCATGTGTCTAATTGAGGTTTAGTTAATTCTTACTCATCGCAAATGTTTTAGGGATCATTTCCTTAATGTATCAAAATAGTATTAATACACATTCTAAGTTCGGAGTATATGATATGTGCTTTAAACTAAAATATAAACTATTACCTAAAAAATTACACTTATAGATATACCGGACACATCATGTATTAGATTGATCATAGGTTGATTCCTACATGACATGAATTAATTATGGTTCATTATATTAAATTATTTAAACAATATGAATGTTTTTAATTAGATTTTGTTATTTTTTGTGTTTTTTGGACTACAATAAAAACATAGATTCATATGGTACACACCAAGTAATAGATTCAGTTCTATTTTATTCTTACATGTAAAAAATGATTTATGGATTATTTTATTAATGTATAAAGACAATCTAAATTTGTTTTCATATTTTTCGGTATGGGATATGTTTGTTAAACTAAAATGAATTTTATAAATTTAAAACATAAACATCTAGTCATACCGAACACACCATGTATCATATTAAGGTGTGGTCGATTTTTATATGTGAAAAATGAGTTATGGATAATTTTTATAATGTGTAAAAACAGTCTAAATGTTTTTTCTCATTTGTGAGTACATCAAATGTTTTTTGATCTAATTTGAAATTTCTAAACTAAAAAACATATACTTTGACTCATATAACACACAGTGTATATAATATTAATATTTTTTTCATTCCAAAAAATAAAAAATGAATTAGGTATCATTTTCCCAAGTTATCAAAATATTCTAAATGTGATTGATCATTTTTTTAGTATCTTATTTGTGTTTTGACAAAAATTGTAAATTATAAACTAAAAAATATATAATTGGAGTCTTTCTAAGCACACTATGTATTAGATTATGGTGTGGTTAATCGAAGAGTGGTTGATTCCAACACTATTAAATATATTTTCTATCACAGATATATTACGAGGTCATACTATTACATTAACTATATAAAATTCCTTTTTTTGGAGAGAGATTTTATTTGAAATAGAAAGTATCTTTCAAAAATGAATTAATGAAAATTAGTGTGATCAATATTTTGTAGATGGATCATTCTGATTCACATAAAATTTCAAGAAGTATGTGGTTTTATATTACAATTGAATGGTACATGTTCTCTCCTTTGTGTCATATTCCAGATAAGTTAATGAAAAGTACAACGTATCAATATATCAGTGAAAAACTCAATATCTATCAGATAAAAATGTTAAGGAAATTAAATTTTAAATATTAGACACAATTATGAAAAATTAAAATTAATAAGTAGTAATAATTATCTTTTTCATGATATATGTATATAAAAATGACTGATTTCCCTATTTCAATTATCCCAGTTCCATCTTTGATGTTTAGTCATTCATGAGCACGAGTAGCTTTGACATTGTTACTAGGTCTGTTAAAATCCATAGAGTGAAACCCTTAATTATTCATATCCTTCCAAAATAATTTATACAATATATATAAGCACCACAATACTAATTCTTCACATCCAAAATGTATTGCTAAGATAATTTCATCCAAAAGATCAAAAACAAAATAGGAAATCACCTAAATTTTATTTTTATAAAACATTATGACACCATATTACCTTCCCACTCATCTCTAGAAAATAAATTTATTATTTTAAGAACATATATAGTAGGAAAACATTGTAGTATAGAGAATATATATATATAATTATTAATAAATTTTTTTAATGAAATGGTTATTCAATTTGAAAATTACCTTTTTGTGGATGTTATTCTTCTGATGGTTATAATATCATTCTTGAATGTTCTAACATAATATTAGAATTTGTTTTCATTATCATATTTATGAAACTAAAAAATCATTGATATAAATAATTAAATTGTCTTGAAATATGTTTTTCCTAAAAAATATTAATATTTACCCCATAATTTTTTCCCATGTTATAAAATCAATAGGGATCATACATTTAGAAATTAACCACATACTAGGATTTAGCCTATATCTATATATACCCATATCATAACTAAATTATCAATAATACATAAATTCAAGACAATAATTCATTTTTTATCTGTAAATTGTTGATAGAAATGCATTAAAAATTTGTTATAGTCATCATTTTTGGTTGGATTGATGGAATTTCAAACATTGGATAAAAAAATCATTATGTGGGGTATGGAAATTATAGCATCCCGCCTTATTATCACATAAAAATTCCTTACATTATACAAAACTGGGGATATTTAATGTTTAGTGTCTTGGAAACAAGGAATGCAATACATGACAAAAAACATTCTTCTTAAACACTTGAAAGGCTTCTTCATTTGTCCATCCTAAGTTCATTATAGCATCTCATAACCTGGGAGCATACATCAAAAGAAAGGGTGAGCAGAAGGCCCAGTAAGGGAAACAAGGGAAACATTTAACATGTGATCTTGAGATACATAAATAATGTTATGAAAAGAACTTTAAGGCATGAGAAACAAATCATGAGGCATATCATAATAAAAATAACGTATTTCATAACTTGAAGATGTGGCTACAACATTTAACTTAGGCAATCATGAACATATCACCAAGGACCATCCCCAAGGTTTCATTTTAAATTACCAAGTTTATTCACCAAGGTATCGCCAAAATTGTAATCTCTAGTTGTTACATCATTACCCAATGCAATGGAGTGCTATCAGGGTGCACCCTTAAATTTGTAATCTCTAGTGGTTACATCATTACCCAATGCATTGGAGCGCTATCAGGGAGAACACTTAAATTTGTCTTTATTATCATGTGAGGCACATATATCATCATAAAAATTTCATTATAACCTATATATCATAAAAGAAATGGGTTTCATTTCACAATCATAACATTTTAAAAAAACTGCTTTTAGGACATGATCTTTATGTCACTTTAAACCCACGGAAAAAGGAAAGCAGGACTCATGTATGTAAATACAAGAATTTAAAATAGAACATATTGATATATATGTGAATAACCTTGTAGAAGAAATATCTTTGAGTATTCACTTAATAAAATAAAATAATTTGAGAAAAAGAGAGAGAGATTTTGAGACAGAAAATCTGAAGCATAACGGCTATGTTACAGGGTTTTAGAAAACATTGAAAGGAGAGGGGACATGGGTCACCCACTCATAAATGATCCAAAGAACAGTATATAGACAGAATATAATGGATATAAGACCGAGGTAATGAAATTTGCAAGACATACCATATGAAATTAAAAACAAGGAAGGATGAAAAAAATAAGATTTCTCTTATGAAAATTCGTCAGCCTAACAGCGTCACTTAAAACATCAAAAAAATTAATTGATGAGATAAAATAGGGTCTCTCATAATATGAAAATAAAAGACCAGTATGATAGATATAGAGATCATACACCAATATAATAAAAAGGAACTTGAAAGACTTGACGTGAAAGTAGAACTTGAAAATTGAGAAGGGTGAAAGAATCCCTTAAAAATTCGGCAGCATAACGGCGCCACTTAAACATTCATAAAATGAAATGATGAGATAATGAGGGGGTCTCTCGTCATTTTAAAATGAAAAGTAAAGTATAATGAATAAAAAATAATACCCCCAACATAAGAACAAGGGGATTAAAAAATGACATAAAAGAGAGTACTTGTAAAAAAGAGAGAGGTAGGATCCCTTACTTTAAAACGTAACTCTTAAAACTCGAAGGTTGGGACCTTGAGGGCTTGGGGCACCTTGGGAGGACTCCTTGGGAGGTAGTGAGACTAGATATTGGTTGGGGGAGAGTTGGGAGTGAAAACTAAAGCAAGAAAGGGTGGGTATTTATAGGGAAAGTGAGGGGACAAGGCATTAATGGCCAAGGGACACCTCATTGGTGGTTTTGGAAAAACCATGGGCTTCCCATGGTATTTTCCCATGGTTTTGGCCACTTGGGACCCCTAACACAATAATTAATCCCCTTTAGTCTACCATCCCTTAAAATATCTCATAACATCATCATGATGCAGTCATGATGTCATTAAACATACCGAATCCCTAAAACTGTATTTTTACTATTCACTAAAAAATTAAACTTTTTCAGAAAACTCCCCAAAATTTACCTTAAAATAATATCAATTCTCTGAATTCAAAAATAAACTCCATTTTATAAAAATAATTTTCTAAATATTTTTAATTGAATTTTAAAATAAAAACACTATTCACCAAAAATTAAATTTTTTTAGAAAAATCCACACAAATTACCATAACATATGATCGATGCTTTGAGTGCAAAAATAAACTCCATTTTATAAAAATATTTTTCTAAATATTTTTAATTTAATTTTTAACTAAAAAATACTATTCACCCAAAAAAAACTAATACTTGACTAATAATTTATGAAACCATTATTTACCCATTTTATTGAATCACAATAATTAATAAAGTTGCCTAAATTATATTAATACTTTATTTTAGTGAGATTACTAATCCCTTTGGTCAGATTACTAATCCTCAGTGTAAAATCACTATTCCTAATTTACTATTCATCAAAAATTAAGTTGATCTTATTAGACTCCAAATTTCTTACAGAACACATTTACAGAAGTCCATTTTTTTAAAATCATTACACATCATTAATTATTTAAGGTTTACAAAAATATGTTAAAATATCCCTTTTTTCAAAATTCAACAATAAAATACATCCTATATTCGATCGGACATTTGAGAACTCACAAACTTCACCATAGAAAGAAAACACGATTTTATTTATAACAAATGATTACACAAAGTAGCTATGGTATTGTTACATAGCCCCTTATAACACCAGTATAGGACATAAGTGTAAGGTGTGTTAAAGTGATAGGATCTGAGGGCGGCTTGGCCAACATTGCACGAGTAGTAATTTCTATCAGTTTTAACTTCTCGCGAAGGCGATTCCGTTCTAGCATAACAAGATGAAGTTCGGCTTGGGTTTGGTCTAGGGAAAATCCCAGTGGTGATACCTCCTTCCCAAGTTCTGTCAGATGGGCTTCGATCAGCCCGAGACTACTGGATGTGGCCATCGAATCTTCTTTCTATATTAATTAACCAATATCAATTGTTCAATAATCGCAACATTTAGTTTCCAATGGTCATAATGACCAATGGTCACATAACAGTTGAAACCCAACGGTCTCATTCTAATTATACTCATGTTATCAAATGAAACAGTTTTGTTTAGTATAAAATAAAATAACACATAAAATTTTAGGTCGTTACATTCTTCCCACCTTAAGAAATTTCATCCTCGCAATTTTTAAAAATTGGGCTTGGAAATTTCATTTAAAGTCCCACATTGGAAAAAGAGTCAGTTAAACATTTACTTTAAAAGAAATAATGAGAAGTACCAAGGTCACCCGAGTTAACCCATACTAAGATTCCATGTAGGAAAACATGGATATAAAAAAAACATTAAACGGTCAAGTTCTGATGGGGAGTGATAGAAAACATGTCTAAGAGAAAGTTAACCACCAGAAAATCACAAACTGGTGATGGGTTAAACGATCATTGATTACCCTATAGGAAACATAAACCAACAATGTTTTTTTTATGTTCCTTATAATAATTTTTAAGAATTCATTTACTATATAGAATAAAAACATAAGGAAATATACCTACCTTCAAGTAGAGTTTCATCCTTTAATAAGTTTCTACCAAAACTAATCTTTTCTCTAAATGATGAGCATTCAAAAAGACTTGGTCTCATCAAAAGCACAAGAATCATCTTCTAGATAATCACATAATCTACACATGATTAACTAGTTATTTCATATATCTCTATACATTATCCCAAAAATTGAAAGGGTAAGATAAAACAACTCTTAAAAAAGAAAGAACCCCATAGGAAGGGAAACTAATTTTAAATATTCAAACTTCCATGGTACTACCCAGAGTTCATCATAGACCATTCCATAAATAACTATCCTTAACATTCCTCAAAATAAACCAAACTAAAATAGAAACCCAAATATAAGAAGGATCTGATAACATAGTCTTCTATGATATACTTTATCGCTCATCTCAAAACAACTTCAACCACTCTTAATGTCTTATAACAAAAGTAACTAACCTGATCACATTTCCTCAAGATAGGTTAATCATTTCCATAGGTAACCTAAATTACTATAATTTCACCGTAAATTCATCAATTCTTCAAAATATAAGTCAACCTTTTCTCCTTAAAGAAAGTGTCATAGTAATCTATTTACCTCAATCATATTGGGTTTCCAAAATAGTGTACGTCTTCCAAAATAATAATCATCTTTTAATCCCCTAATCACAGATTCACAACATCAACATGTGGTACATAACAATAGATGTTTTCCATAATGATATAAAACCATCTTAGGTAATGACTCGATGTTCTTAGAAAACATTAGAGATATGCTAATAGGGCATGAACTATAACACAACATGACATAGACAATTATTGTGAAGAAGTTACATGTATTTTAGTCATCGTGATTCATCTCAGCATAGGACTTTCATTGTTCCCTTGTCCTTGAAGATAGTTGATGCTCATCATGCTTCTCATACCTTCTAAGATAGAATTGCCTTGGATAATTTCCAACTTCTCCACATTTACGACATTGAAAAGTATAAGGTACATTAGATCGAACCTTATCTCTATTCATCACATGATCCATTTTTTTAAATCAATAAGGTACTTTATGCCCAATCACCCCACACTTAAAACATCTCCCGGTTCCTCTATGACATTGTCCTTGGTGCCTCTTCCCACACTTTTTGCACAAAGGAAATCTGGTCTTCTTTCCCTTATCAACTTTATCAGATGAACATCCTTGAGACATCTCCTTCTTCTTCCTTGATGAATTTGGGCATTCAACTAGGTACCCATTATTAATTGTGATTTTGGATAGATGGTTTGGCATAATCACAATATGATCAACTTGATCTCTCGTCATCTCTGTCATATTAATAGGGCAATCATCATATTTCCTATCACATTGGTTGTTGGGACATGTTCTTCTATTTCCCACCACTAACTATGAAAGGAAAGTATAATTAGGGGGCTTTAAGACTTATCCAATAATTATGAAAAGGAAACTTAAAGCATTGAAGAATAAACTTGTAGAAGGAAAGTATACCCTAACTTGTGATCACCTAGGTTCCAATCTAGGTTATCCATGATCATATATTCTTATGTGAATCTTAATTTTATTTTATCAATGTTCCTTTAATAATGGTCCATACTAATCTTATGAATTTACCAAAGCATATCCCCTGGGAGTTTCGTAACCAAGAGTGAAGCAAGGCCAATTGTCATGTACCAGTTCCCATTCGAGTCTAGATCAAAGCGGTGTTTTCGGGTTTTACCCCTATGTACATTTGTGCCAGAGCCACCTATACCTACTCGTATCCATACAGGGATGTATTTTCTTGATAAACAACTTACTCAATACTCACCAAAATACCAAGAAGATTTCCTATATTTAAACTTTTCCATAGGGTTCTTCCTAAATTTTTTATATCCTAATTTTCACAAATAACTAAACCATACATTGATACCAACTATGGAATCCCGCCATTTTATAAGATAAACTTTCCTTACATTATACAATACCGAGGATCTTTAAGAATTAATGTCTTGGAAACTAGGAACTTAATACATGAAAAAAACATTCTTCTTAAACACTTGAAAGGCTTCTTCATTTGTACATCCTAAGTTCATTACAGCATCTCATAACCTGAGAGCACACATCAAAATAAAGGGTGAGAAGAAGGCCCAGTAAGGGAAACAAGGGAAACATTTAACATGTGATCTTGAGATACATCAATAATGTCATGAAAATAAATTTAATGCATGAGAAAGAAATCATGAGGCATACCATAATAAAAATAACGTATTTCATAACTTGAAGATGTGGCTACAACATTTAACTTAGACAATCATGAACATATCACCAAGGTCCAACCCCAAGGTGTCATTTGAAATTACCAAGGTTATTCACCAAGGAATCGTTAAAATTGTAATCTCTAGTGGGTACATCATTACCCAATTCAATGGAGCGATATTAGCACGCACCCTTAAATTTGTAATCTCTAGTGGTTACATCATTACCCAATGCATTGGAGCACTATCAGGGTGCACCCTTAAATTTGTATTTATTAAAATTTTACCCACATATATCATCATCAAAATTTCATTATAACCTATATAGCATAAAATAAATTTGTTTCATTTCATAATCATAACATTCTAAAAATAGCTGCTTTTAGGACATGATCTTTATGTCACATTAAACCCACGAAAAAAGGAAAGTGGGTCTCATGTATGTAAATACCGGAATTTAAAATAGAACATCTTGATATATATGTCAATACCATTTTAGAAGAAAGATCTTTGATTATTCACTTAATAAAATAAAATAATTTGAGAAAAAGAGAGATACATTTTGAGACGGAAATTCTGCAGCATAACGACTATGTTACAGGGTTTTATAGAACATTGAAAGGAGAGGGGACATGGTTCACCCACTCATAAATGATCCAAAGAATAGTAGAGAGACAAACTATAATGGATATAAGAACATGTTAATGAAATTTGAAATACATACCATATGAAATGAAAAACATGGAAGGAAGACAAAAATAAGATTTCTCTTATGAAAATTTGGCAGTCTAACGGCGTCACTTAAAACTTCAAAAAAATGAATTGATGAGATAAAATAGGGTCTGTCATCATATGAACAGAAAATATCAGTACGATAGATATAGATATCATACACCAACATAATAAAAAGGAACTTTAAAGACTTTACATGAAAGTAGAACTTGAAAAATGAGAAGGGTGAAAGAATCCCTTAAAAATTCGGCAGCCTAACGGCGCCACTTAAACATTCATAAAATGAAATGACGAGATAAAGAGGAGGTATCTCATCATATGAACATGAAATTTACAGTAGGATGAATATAAAAGAACACCCCCAACATAAGAACAAGGGGATTAAAAGAAATTACATAAAAGAGAGTACTTGGAAAGAAAGAGAGAGGTGGGATCCCTTACCTTAAAACGTAACTCTTAAAACTCGAAGGTTGGGACCTTGAGGGCTTGGGGGCACCTTGGGAGGACTCCTTGGGAGGTAATGAGACCATATCTTCGTTGGGGGAGAGTTGGGAGTGAAAACTAAGGGAGGAAAGGGTGTGTATTTATAGGGAAAGTGAAGGGACAAGGCATTAATGGCCAAGGGACACCTCATTGGTGGTTTTCGCAAAACAATGGGATTTCCCATGGTATGTTCCCATGATTTTGGCCACTTGGGACCCCTAACACAATAATGCATCCCCTTTAGTCGATAATACCTTAAAATATCTCATGAAATCATCATGATGTAGTCATGATGTCATTAAACATACTGAAACCCTAAAACTGTATTTTATTATTCACTGAAAATTCAACTTTTTCAGAAAACTCACAAAAATATAACTTAACATAATATCAATTCTCTTAATTCAAAAATAAACTCCATTTTATAAAAATAATTTTCTATATATTTTTAATTTAATTTTTAAATAAAAACACTATTCACCAAAAATTCTTTTTTTTAGAAAAATCCCCAAAAATTACCATAACATAATATTGATGCTCTGAGTTCAAAAATAAAGTCCATTTAATAAAAATATTTTTCAAAATATTTTTAATTTAATTTTTAATTAAAAACACTATTCACCTGAAAAAACTAATAATTGAATAATAATTTATGAAACAGTTATTTACCCCTTTTATTGAATCACATTACTTAATCAAGTTGCCTAAATTATATTAATACTTTATTTTAGTGAGATTACTAATCCCTTTGGTCACATTACTAATCCTAAGCGTAAAATTACTATTCATAATTTACTATTCATCAAAATTTAAGTTGATCTTATTGGATTCCAAATTCCTTACTGAACACATTTGCAGAATACCATTTTTTGACAATCATTACACATCATTAATTATTTAAGATTTACAAAAATATTTTAAAATATCCTTTTTTCATAATTCATCAATAAAATACATCCTATATTCATTCGTACATTTGAAAACTCACAAACTTCACCATAAGAAGAAGACCCAATTTTATTTATCAAAAAGGATTACACAAAGTATCTATGGTATCGTTATATAGCCCCTTATAACACCAGCATAGGACCTAAGTGTAAGGTGTGCTAAAGTGATAGAATCTGAGGGCGGCTCGGCCAACATTGCACGAGTAGTAATTTCTATCAGTTTGAACTTCTCGTGGAGGCGATTCCATTCTAGCATAACACGATGAAGTTCGACTTGGTTTTGGTCCAGAGCAAAGCCCAGTGGTGATACCTCTTTCCCAAGTTCTGTCAGATGGGCTTCGATCGGCCCAAGACTTCTAGATGTGGCCATCGAATCTTCTTTCTATATTAATTAACCAAGATAACATGTACAATAATCACAGCATTTAGTTTCCAACGGTCATATTAACCAATGGTCACATAACAGTTGAAACCCAACAGTCTCATTATAATTATACTCATGTTACCAAATGAAACAATTTTGTTGTGTATAAAATAAAATAACACATAAAATTAGGAAACAAGAATTATTCAAAATTTCAGGTCGTTACAGAAATTGATTGTGGTCAGCATCCAGTTAATTCTATAAAAGACGTTTTAGTAATGAAAAAAATATATGTATATTTTAAATTATTAAATTTTAGACTTGTGACCTTGTGTTGTAGGCATCAAAAAACTCTATAATATGATATTCTCTCATTAAACACCTCACATAGTTCATCTTTTATCATTGTGATTTAATCTCTTTCAAAAAAGGAATTTTATCTGTAAAAATGATACAATGAATAATGATTCTATGTTTTAAATCGCAGGGTTATCCCTTTATATGGTATTAATATATATTCCTGTAAAAAATAATAATAATTGTTAATTGTAATTAACATTGTAGATAATTTTATGGAAATATTTATAATGATAATGTACCTCATGCATCTATTCATAACTAAGACTCTCAGCCATTCAAAAGTGATAATGATATCTACACTCTTCATAACTACCTTGTTTATAATGGTATTTTGAAATATTTATTCTTTATATAGAATGCATGAAAAGTTTTCTTCTATAATTTTAATGTCTAAAAAAACATGTAATATTGATATAAATGACTGTGGAATTGATTGGGATAAGGTACTCCTAGAAGGTCTTTTTAATCTCTTGGTCTAGTCACTATATTTTCCTTATCTAACCTTCCATTTCCCATTTTTTTTATACATCTATTGTATCATACCTCATTTCATAAATTTATCATAAAATAATAATGGTTATGCATTTGAATAAAAATAAAGACATAAATAATGTATCTTTATAAGATTATATGGTTATACTATGAAAGTTCCAATTTCATAATTGTCTGTTGAAAAAACTAGATCATAAAATTTAATAAGAAACTAAATGGTTATCTCATGAGCTATTTCAATCAACACGCTCCTCTGATATTCTAAGAGTTAATTGTTTTATATCATTTCAATGTGATAGTATAGACCATACCCCTTGAAATAAGGTGACATCCATGTGTTGATAGATATAAATCACATGCAACGTCACCCTATATAACTTTAGTAATATAACATTATTAGAAGCTATTTTATTTAAATTTAGGATAAAGAGTAATGAAAAAAATTGATTTCCTCAGTTAAGGTCGGTTGTTGAGGAAATTAGATAGGCTTAAAGGTAGTGGGGTCATTTAGATTTTCTTGTACTCATCCTAGTTCCACTATGATTTCTCATTGACATATTTTCATATATTTATCTACCAAACCTTGCTGAACAATAATATCTTTCAAAGTATCTTACTGGTCCTACAATCCTTTCATCGTCACATATATTTCTCTCTATATTTTTATCTTCCTGAAACATGTTTGAGGTGAAACTCCAAAAATGAAACCTATAAGGTAGTCATATTATTCTAGCCACATCAAATATACTAAAAGTAGTTTTCTTCAATTATAGTCAATACAAATTATATTGTCTAAAATATTTAGATAACATATCCACAAAATTAGATATTACTATAAAATACTATTATAAAACATAATGAATTACTATAATTTCATACTTACACATGCTTCTCATAAATTTTTCTATTTTCATAAACTATTTTACCCTCAATATTTATGCTGACCTCCTGCATTTGATAATGAAATTGGATGAAACAAACTTCCAATTTTGATTCGTCAATCATTATATAAACAATGTAAATATTTTGTTTCATATCACACAAAAATTTAATTTTTTATTTCAAATATATACCATTTTCATTTCTAGTTGAGTATACCTCATATTTTCTTTACTATAGGGATACATGTTTTTTCCTACACTTTCTTATTTTCATCACTCCTTAAACATTTGGTAATTAAACATTTTGAATCAATGTATATAAGAAATTAATTTCAAATAATATATTATCAACTATGTTGTTCCTGAAATTATTCCTCAAACTAAAAATAATTAATTATTTCTATGTATCATATTTTCTAATGTGATCATACATAACTATAAGTATGACTTTATGTTACCCATAAAATCCCTAAAATGTTTCTTTGTAAGAAGTTTTGCGAAGCCTTTTGTGGTTTTCTAGTGTCCCTTATGATATATTACTTATGAAAATCATCTACAGTACAAACACTATATTGGGGATTCTAAAATGTATAGAAAATATTCATTATATTGTTTTTCTATAAAATAGAGGAAGTTTATCATACCATTAAATTAATATCATCACAAAGGTTTTCCTTCAGCATAAGTTTTACTTGATTCCACGTATCTATATCAACGGGAACATGTATTCTCCTTGTGAACCCTACATTACTAAAGGGCATTGACTTGTTGTGGCCATCATGCATACCATGTTGATTCTATCAAACATAAAATTTTATATTGTTTCTCCATGGATTGATAATTTTTTTATCATAATTAATCTATATAGTTCTTTTATTTTTCATCAATGTTTTTAATTATTCCAAAATAATAATGAAGATTTGGAATCAACTATATATTATTCCTTGTGATTGGGAACATCATCATGGGAAAAATTTATTATCTCTATGAGTAGTGAAACATTTAATTTAGATTTTGTAAATGTATCAGAGAACACATAATATAATGAATAAATAATATCCTATTAAAAAACACATTAACCTTTTTAATTCACATTTTTTCATTATTAATTGTTCATGTGAATTTCATCCTATATCAAGTATCAAAATCCCCTATTTGTCATCCTCAATAACAGCTGAGGCATTTTCTACAATGGTACCACCGTGAAATTATTATTATCATCCAATTAAAGGTCCATCCTCAATTGAATTTTCATCTAACCCTTCAATTATTTATGGAACCAATAGTATCATTGACTAATTATTTTTAACTAAACATAATTCATAAATTACATTCACTACTTGTGATGAATTTATGAAGGGATAATTCTAATACCATTTCACACTGAAATTCAGTATCAAAAATTGAAATTTATCCACATTAATTTCACTCATACTCTCATCCTATTTGAAATTAAATTTCCGAACATGAAATAATAAATAATGCAACTTATATATATATTAAATGAGGCTAAAATAAGACATATTAGATTAAATTTTTTACCTTTGATCAGGATACTTGCATCGGTTCCATCACAAAACTAACTTCAATGTTTTTCATATCACTATGATCATATTGTTCCATTATATTGAACATATAACTATTAATTACAAAACATGTGTAAGATATAACATTTCAGTTTGTTCCACTAGATAGCCATAAATTTATTTTATAAATTGAATTTCTATTTAAAGATAAGTACTTATAAATATGATCTTGGAACCATCAAATAAACTATTTTCTATATGTATTTTATAACCATCCTTCCATTATTGATGGATTAAATTGTCTATGAATTAGTCTGTGGGAATCATCATAGGTAGAAACTTCGGCACTCTTATATAAAATATAATTGTGATATTGTTCCAACTATGATGGTAATTATAATAATAACTATTCGAGAAATCTCTTCTCCCATAAGGTTTCCACTATGATGAGACGTTTCAGGAGCGATGTTATAAACATATGATAGGTAATTAATACCGAAATGAACAATTTATTCAAAAATATATAAATCTAAAATACCAAATTCCATTCAAAATATATTTATGACATACCCATTTAATTTAATCATATTAAGTTTAATGGGGTACATCAATATATAATAGATAACACCATATAGTTGAACCTCATTACCCTATTTATCTATGAGGTGGACCATTATATAAAAGAATGATAATGGGATGAACATATCTAATTCAATATATATGACTAAAATATCTTTGTTTGTGATTGAAAATTCCATTGGGCCTATGAATTTACTATATACATATTTTAAAAAAAAATTAATATCGGGTTAATATATGTCATCCATTTTTCATCTAAATTCATCATAAAGTGGAAGGCATCAAATATTTCATAAAAACATGAAAATCATGTTATTTTATACCCTCTGACAACAAATTAGTCACTGACATGACATTCTTGATATTTTTAGAATACCCCTTTATAACTATTACACTATTTTAAAAAAATTCGAATTGTGTTTTTATGTTTTAGATAGTTTATAATCTATTAGAGGAAGAAAATTCATCCTTTTACCCTTCCCTGGTGATAGTATTTCCGATATCTGTCTGTAAATCATGTCAAAACAAGCCTTGATTCAATAATAATTTTTTCAAGAAGATTTTGTAAAATTCCAATAACACTCTCAAATACACTTTTTCCACATGAATTACATAAATAAAAAGTATAACCTATAAAAAAAATTATTGTGGTAATTCAATGAAGATTGATCATTTTTTCATTAATATTTCATAACTTTATTAGAAATGGGTTTCCTGAAAATAATTTTAATATATTTAATTTTTTCAAATAATTATTCACCCATTAGTGGAGATAGTATCATACCTAATTCAGTATTCTGATCGAATACTATTTTCAATTACTGATATTTATATTTTCTAGGTAAATATTCTTGATTTCCTAAAAACATAGTCTTAGAGGTATATTTCAATCAAATTGAATGTATGAATGATTTAAAAATGAGACACCCCAACATTTATTTTATATTATCACCTGAAAAATTCTCATATGCATGGATTACATCTTTATTCCTATACAGCATGGCTCTCAAGATATGTTTTTCAAATCTATGACCATCATAAAATGTAAAACATTTATCCCACATCAAATTTTTTTTATTGAATTAATGGATCCAAGTAGTCATCAATATCATTATAGAGTTATTTTCTTCCTGATATAAACATTGAAAACATAATTTTTTTTCCCTTCATGACTAACTGTGGTTGAAATTTTTAATTTAGTGACATAATAGGCCACATACTATGAGTAATACTTTGTACAACACAAGGATTTATTACATCTATATATAATTAAATATGGATGTTTCTAAGATTATTTGCAAGTTTAGGATGCTCATAATTAATTTTTTAAAATTGAGATGATTCTATTGGATGTCATTATTACCCATAATTATTTTATTTTCTTGATTTCCATGTCAATTATCTTGTGGTTTCATATAATACAAATGGTCTTCTAATCCATGGAATTATAGTCATGTAATACTCAATTTTTTGAAAGAATTTATAAAACTTTATAAAATCAATTCATTCCACACATATGGAATTTCTCATGTGATTCATCATTATTATAGAATAATCTGTAATCATTTGTATGGGAATATATTTTTTATATATCCATTCCATTGTATGGAGAATTCATTTATCATCATATGTTTCATAATTAAGTTTATTTTCATTGATAAGAATATCATTTAGCATTACAAATAGTTCTATAAAGTTATTGTCACTCTATCCACTTCCATATTTCATGGTACATAACTTCAATACATCTAACTATGTTTTCTATTTAATATAACCCATATAAAGTGATCTTTTAGCACAAATATTTAACTTCTCAACCAAATTTTTAAAATAATCATTTTCATCATCAAATTTCATTATCACTTCATCCATATGATCTCTATCATAATTTATACTACTATTTATAAAACATTATCCATAGAATGGTGTATCATCCCAATCAGTGTGTATGTTCAGTTTCTCCCAATTATTAGTCCAACATTAATATATTTGATCTATACCATAAAAAATCAAAATCTTTTCCATGTCTTACAAAGTATTTTTTACTAATTAACTAAAATGAAAACATGGAAAAGTATTTGAGAAGGTTTGTATCCAGACTCCATTGAAAACATGATAAACTATTTAAATGCATCCTTATACTCATTAATCATAATATTATCCTGCATCTAATTTCAATTCTTATCCATCCTATTTGCCTCACAATATATTCATTTTTAACCCAAAATAAATAAATCCACCCAAGATATTCAATTTTATAGGAGAATGTTGTAGATAATTATATTAAGTGGGAACTAATGAATGAATGTTATTTTTGATGATTCGTGAAAATTTATCATTTTACACAAGGGTGGTAATAAAAGAAACAACCTAGGGTAAACATGTTGCAATTGGTCTAGGTTCTTGATTTGATGTTGTGTAGGTAAAAAGGTGGTATTTCAATGATGGTTTATTTAACCCTTCCAGGTGGGATCCAAAAAACGAGGGAATATTTTATTTTTATTCATGTATTCCCATGATACATGGGGGTAATGTGGTGTTTCATTTATAGGGTTGTTATAATTAAAAGATGAAGCTCTTTTATCATATGATGAATTAATCAACTTAAACACAATTTGAAGAAGTGTCCCAGTAGGATCAGTGGAATGCCTTATCTCAAACTAATGATTGGTGTATAAGAACAACCATCTTGTATTTCATGAAAATAATACTCAAACATAGTTGAACAAATAGGTAGATTCTACTCGAGAAAAATATTAGAGTAGAAATTTGGATAATGGGTTAAACAATATAGAAGGAGATATGGATTTTTTGAATACTAGTCATGAAACTTTTTTATATATTGATGGGAAGTTTGAATGGCCCATTAAATAGGGTTTTGGGAGTCCCTATAACTGGGATTATAGTTTTTATAAAATTGTGGGTATGTCTCAATGGGATGGATAGATAAATTGAACTAGAAAAAAGGTCAAAATAATGATGATGTAAATTAATCCAATAGTGGTCTGAGTGAATGAAATTGAGGCAAAGAGGAAGAATACATTAAAAAAAGAACCCACTTACTAATTATAATTGAGGTTGAAATGGATACATACATTCTAATTTCACAAATATATTCCATATATAACTTTATAAAATGGATAAAATATTTAATGATCAATTTTATTAATTCAAATATTTCATTATTTTATAATAATTGATAAATAAAATGTAAATAATATTATAAAATTTTAAAAATGATTTTATATTTGAAACAAATAATCACTACAAAAAAATATTTAGTTAATTTGATAATCATAAATATATATTATGGATATAAATTAGAAGCATGCATTGATTTTGTGGGCTTGATCTAAATATGTCCTTAACCCCTTATGATCATTTTTCACTTTCCCCAAATACATATCTCCACTATCATTATCAAAATTTATGATTTATATCTTGAGATTTTGTGATTCCAATCACTGTATTAGCGTCTTGGATCATCTATAAACTTATCCCAAAAAAAATACCACTTAAAAATAACTATATATTTTCATTATGAGAATATATACTATGGAAAAATAGGGTATAATGAAATATTTATCATTAAGTAGTATTTTTAAAAGTTACATTATAATTTTTATCTATTAATGAATATAGTGGGAGGGAAGATTCTACCAAGTCTATGTGAAACCCATTACATAATCACTAAGTGAATCTATACATTTTTAAAAAGAATAGTTATTCCTTAAGAAAATTATTCACATTGGCATATCAAAAATTAAGATATTTAATTTCTTGGTTTCTAAAAAGATGATAGTTACCGTTTGAGTAAATCCATTTGGATATTAAACTTATCATGTATCAAACAATATTTTCAAAATATTGTGTAGTGATAGGAAAGATAAATATTATATGTATGTGAGTATAAAATGTTATGTGAATGTAAAAGCATAAATATCTATAATTAATAAAAATTCATTAATATTTTTTAAAGAGATTCCATGATTCATTGATGGGTGAAACAAATATTGTGAAACTAAATGATATCAATATATTAGGAATCCATATTGGACTGGTATGTTATTAAAACCATCCCAAGGTATTGATTTTGGGTGTTGTTTTATTTTAAAATGATTTTAAATAAATATTAATATATATTTGGAGCAGTTTGTATATTATTTATGCAATAGATCTTGATTAGGGGAGATAAAAGAAAAATGGCGCACTGTATTAATGATTTAACATTTTTATTAGGTAAATATATTTCAATCCCTCCAAAGTATCTCATTTACCCTAGAATTATCCATACCAAATGACCTGTAAGAATGGGATATCCATGGTGGATATGTGCGGTTGTATCTCGAATGCATGAGAGAGGTGAACTGTGATGAGGATAGAATAAAAGGACTAATAAATGAGAAAAGACTATAAATAATAACATTGTTTATTTTCCATATGCTTAGTTTTTTTAGAAGTTTGATAGGGAGCTCTGACAGACGTATCCTTCTGCGATAGGTTGAACAACACCAGAGAAAATGGTTTGGTTAAGGATAAATTTATGCAATCGTGAAGGGTTTCATCAGTGCATTTAAAAAAGAACTGATAATAAGTTGTATTATCAGTGTAAAAAATTTAAGTACCGATAAAAATCCTCCTTATCAGTGCGGAAAATGTACTTATAAGGAGCAATCTTTTTCAGTAATTGTATATTATCACTGATAAAGATAACATGTATAAGCGCATTATGTTGTAATGTTATTAATACCATATCATTATTTGTTCTTTTAATGTGATGATAACTACCTATCATTATCCTTGCTAAAAACGTTCTAGTAAAAACCAATGTAATTAATATTTAATAATATAATTATGAAATTTAAATGTATATAATTTTAAATAAATTTAACTTTATATAATTACAGATATATAATTGTATAATTATAAATAAATATTTATAAGATAATAAATATATTTAATGACTATAAATATGAATTTATAAATATCTATATAAATTAATATAAATATATAAAATTATAAATAAATAATAATTTATATTATTGTAAATATACAAAAAAAAATTAATATTTATTTATAAATATGATTAAATATATAAACTTTTCATTTTATTTATAAATCAATATATTTTCAACTATATATATATATGTGTGTGTGTGTGTGTCTAATTATAAATATAAAAAATATATTTATTATATAAATATAGTTTTTAAAATTTTATAATTACTCATCTATAATTATATAAATACCATGAAAAAAATTGAATACATTTAGTTATAATTCAAAATATATGCTTTATTAATTATAATAATTATAAATATATACTTGTATAATTATAATAATTTTACATGTATAAATATATTCATATATAAATATAAATATATTTAATTATAAATATTTATCTAAAAAAATAATATTATATATTAATTTTTAATAGTATTAAGGAATACATAATCATAAAATCATGAATATTAAAATTGACCAAAGTTTAATAATTTAAAATGAATTGAATACAAAAATATTGAAAAATAAATAAATTTTATAACATATACAATTTTTTTTTAAAAATATTGATATATATTTAAATGAAGAGGCTTGAATATTGAAAATATAAAAACATTCTAAGGAAAAATGAGAGGAATATATTAATAATTTATCAAAGTGGAATTTTAAAGCCAATCATGAAAATGATCAAGCTAATAATGGCCACTCAATTTCTTCATAAAGTTATCCAAATAGTGGGCCACTTGATTTCCTCTGTTCATAGTAAAAGAGAACCTACAACAAGAGAAATTATCCAATAATGACTATATATTATTGAGAATAATTCCATAAGGTTGCTAATCCTTTAAATGTTTTGAAATAATCCTAACCACAAAAATGAAATATAATTCAAAAATCAATTTTTCCCACTAGTTGGAACGATTTAGAAGAAGAACTTGAAGAATTAATGACACATCAGCCAAAATAGGATACTGAAAAGATTGAATAAACAAACATTGAGGTACCACAATCAACCTATTATTTCAACAATCAATGATCCCAATACCCACCATGGATCCTAAATTAATAGAAGCATTAATATTTACCTCGAGAACAATATCTTGGAGAGAATCACAAATAGTATTTTCTTACTGAATACGCTCATTAGAGAAAACTTCACCATTTGATCTCATTTTGTTCACTCTTATTTTCTTGACCCACCTGGAAACAAATTGAAACTGAAGATATTTCATTATATTTCTGTACATGATCAAAAAGATTATCTTCCCATTCTGATTTCATCATTAGGATGGAACCATATGTTCACCAATAGTTTTTCCATTATTTTTCTCCGTATCAGATATGAGAAGGAAAATATATATCTTCTCATTAAAATTTTTAAAACCAACTCTCATTCTGATTTCTTCATTACGATGAAGACAAAAAATTCATTCATACTTATTCAACCACTTATACTTCTTCATTTTTTATTTCAATTATTATCAATTTATTTCCCTAAATATTTAAATCCTTTTCTTTTTGGTTTTACTAAAAACTATTACGTTTGGTGTCTATAATAAAAAACAACTAAGCCTTCAAAACCGTAATAGAATTATGAATCTGATTATCTGAGACCAAAACGTTTTATTTCAGAAACTGCCTTCTTCCACAAACATTTTTTGTAATCATGACTTCATTCATGAAATTTATTACATTAGAGAATAAATTTTTCATTGTTTGACTTATAGTGAAAAGTATTATAACTTCCCAAAGCTCTAACAATATCTTTTTTTCCAACCACCATAATACAATTGGCCTGAATACGATTGGAAAAACCATTTCTCCCCCTTTGTTTCATCAAGCTTTGATCACATGTTTTACAACATACTTATGATTTTTGGGAAATAAAAATATAAAAGCATGATCAGATTCATATCGAATCCATGATGAATCTGATTCTCATCCTTGTTATGATTAGAATATCATTTTATACCCAAGCTGAGTTCAATGATCCTTTTCTTCTATAAAACATCTTCTGATTAAGATGGACTTTTATAATCATTTTAAGTCTGATTTTTGGAATATAACTTTTAGTCTAATTTTTACCAAAAACAATGAGATCTGATTTCTCCTACTTTGTTATCTCCTTGACTATAAAAATCAATAGCTAAATACGATAATCTTACTTATCATCTTGGTAAAAACAATATCCCTCTTAGATTTTGTTGTCAACCAAGATTCATAAATAAATAAACTACGTAACATCATGAACTAGATTACTTATCAACAATTCTAAGCCTACATAATATAACACATTTTAGGGAACAAAAATCATTGATAGTAAAAAAATTCTCTCACATTATAGTGAATCATAAAAACATAGTCATCTTTTCTTCCTCATCTTTATTCCTTAACATTTATTCCTATCATTTATTACTCATATTTCTTCCTTATCATTTCATCCTCTTTTTTATTTATAAACTTGTACCAACTTCTTAAACTTCCTTTGAATACACAAGTTTTATTTACTACAACCATTCCAACAAAATGTTAGTATAGTTCACACACTTACATGGTATATTCACAACTTGTTCAAAACTCCCGCTTTTTTACATGATTTCATATGGAATGATTTATGGAAAATTATACAGATTTTAAAAAAATACCCTAATATAAGGTATAAGAGGAGAAAAATCACAAAACTCGACCTTTATGGGAAATAGGTTGGACGCCCATTTTCAACATCAATTTCTAGAAATGTTCCATTGGTAAAGGTTTTGTTAAAATGTCAGCAACTTGTTCTGATGTAGAAACATACTCTAGCAACAACTCATTCTTCTCCACATGCTCTTTGATGAGGTGGTACATGATATCAGTATGTTTTGAGTGAGTATTTTGGAAAAAATTTGGTAAGGTTGATGGCACATTTATTTTCATATCCCAAGAGCAAGGTTCACTTAACAACAACAAGTAAGTCTTCTAACTGTGTTTTCATCCACAAAAGTTGAGTAACATCTTGAGTGGAAGAAATATACTCAAATTTATTCATAGTATGAGTTATTGGATTTTATTTCATTTAATTCCAACAAAAAAACTCTTCACTAAAAAACTCCACCTAATTTGGATCTTCTATTATCAACAATCCATGTCTAATCTGCATCTAAATACCTAACAAGTCAATAATTTTTTAGCTATCATACTTGATTAAAAAATTTGGTGTTCATTTGATGTATCTTAGAATAATGTTTCTAGAAAAACCAATTTGATTATTTTGGATGACTATGAAATATCTCACATAAGGAAATATCATATTCAATGTCCATTCTTGAGGTAGTCAAATATAACAGACTTCTAATTAGATTTCAATACTATTTATGATCATCTGAAATGACATCTCCATATTTACTCAATATCATTCCCACTAAAATAGGTGTGGAAACAGATTTTGGATCCTCGATGTCGAACTTCTTATGAACTTCCATAGCATACTTGTATTGAGAAGGAAATATGTGTTTCTTTTTTTGTGAAATTTGTAACACAAAGAATGTATTTCATTAAACCAAACATCAAAATTTTAAATAAATTTTTCATCTCTATATAAAATCATTCACTAGTTCTTTCATCATCCCTAGTAATGATGATATAATAAATTTAAACAATTATGATGAGAGAAAACTCCTAACTTTCTTTAAGGTAATGATTTCTATCAACTCTTCCTTATATGAAACTCATCTTACTTATGCAAGTGTAATGTTTTTAATATCATCCATAGGGAGATTTTTTTATCCCATACAAGGCCTTATTTAACATGTAAACATAAAATCCATCATTCCCAACAACGATTCCACAAGTTTGTTCAACTTTAACTTCCTTATCAAGTTCACCATTCAAAAAAGTTGGTATAACAACCATATATAAAAAATTTTATCTTCATTGTGCAGAAAATGAAAGAAAGATTCTGATTATTTCAAAAATTACCATTGAAACAAAGGTTACATCAAGATCTATACCTTCTATTACTGATTAACCTTTTAGAAAAAGTCTTTCTTTATTCCTTATCACTTTACTATCTTAATTCAGCTTGTTCCATAAAATCCACATTGTACAAATAAGAAATTTTTTATCATGATTGTGTACAAGTTTCCAAGTATCATTTTTCACAATTGGATCCAACTCTTAATTCATGGATTTAACCCCTTCTAAATACTCAAAATCATAATAAACAATATTGGGTTATTCTTTTGAATACAAATTGGTTTGTGTGGTAGTATTTTATGTTCTTATTTTTTTAACATTTGGATGTTGATCACTGATAATGTTCTTATATTCCATTTTCTTCCTTATCTTGGGATAAGATTTTTGAACTTATTAATCATCAGTGTAAATAGTTGAATATGATTCATGAGTAGGATTATTATTTTTAATATTCTTATCAGAATCTTCATCAAAATTTTAATCCATTGGTTCCAAATCCTTATCTGCCTGATCCCTTTTATCTTCTTCAGCCGTTTCAGAAACATTCACATCACAATAATTAACAATTATTCATGTTTATTTGTTGAAACTTCTATATAATCTTCTTTTATAATAATATCCATGAATAATTCCATCTTCACCTTTTTCTCAAACATTCCACGGTTTATACCTTTATTCATTATAATGCATGCACTCCCAAAAAAACCTTAATTGTTTCAGACTATGTGGTTTTTCATAAATCATTTCAAATAGAGTTATATTAGAACATGTTTATTAGAATACTTGGATTTGAATATACACATTAGTAACCGTTGTTTTTTTCCAAATGTAATAAGAAATACCATGCTCAAGTTGCATAGTTCTCCCCATTTCAACCAGACTTCTATTTTTCCTTCCAGAAACCCCATTTTATTAAGGAATATTGGGTGGAATATACACAGGTTCAATTAAATTCTTAGCAACACAATATTCAAATTATTCATTTTTTTAATCACCACCATTGTTAGTTCTTAAGTACTTTATAGAATACTCACATTCATTCTCGTCTTTCCTCCTAAAACATTTAAACATTTTCAGAGAAACTATTTTATGTTTGATATACATGACACAAGTAATGTCAGTAAAGTTCTCAATGAAAGTGATGGAATACCTATCTCTATTTTTGGATTATTTTTTCATTGGCCCATAGATATTGGAATGGGTAGGTTATGGGGGTTGTTTTAAATAGATATCAACTTTTTAAGCATATAATTGTTAATCATTCCTTTATAAAAAATAGTGTAGTACCAATTTATTATTATTAACGTATCATTAATTTATTGGACACCGTTTATTTTAGATAACATTTTTATGTTTCTCAGACACATGTGCCCAACCTTTTTACCCCAATTTATTTTCTTCTACCATGCATACATAAAAATAGTTTTGTACCTCACCAGCTTGGAATATGTTTACCTTTGTACATCGGCCTATTGTAACTATCTATCCATCCTTATAAATTTTCAAAAAAAAAACACATTAATTGAAATTGAATTGGTTACCTTCATCACAAAATTATGAAACACTCCATAGGTTATTTTTCATCCCATCAACAAATGAAGCTTTCTTGGATTTCAACTTTTCCTTCGAATGATTACTAATCCAATAGCTTTGATACATTGTGATTAATCATATATGAATTTAATAGACCCTTCTTTGAATTCATTTAAAATCATTAAAAAATTCAAGTCTCCTGTCATATGAGAAAATAACCCACTATTAGGAATCCAAGGTCATTCTCTATTGATATATTTGAGGGTGGTTTCAAGTAAGATATTTTTATTTTCCTTTATCATTATTAACATTTATCTTCTTATATTTGTTAATAACCCTTTGTTTTTACAGTAACAATACAACACAACCCTTAGCAAGACAACCTGGTTATTCACATATTTACTAAATAGTATCTAATGGTTTGAACTTATTTTCTATTTTGACACCTAACTTCTCAGGATTCATCAGTACAACCTTCTCAACCTTTTTCTGAACAACCTTATCAGACATCCTTCTTTGAGGAAACTAACTCCCCCTCAAATCCTGAATTCCATAACATGTTGGATAATAGTAATGTTGTTCATTTAACCAATAAAAATTATCCATATATCCAAATCCATGAAAATACCACCAATATCCAAAAAGACAGTATTTTCCTTTGAAGCTTCCATACTAACTGGTGTTGTGAATACCTTTCTCAGCAACATTCATAATCGAACATTGTTGATCACCATTCATTCAATTTTAAAATGAAACTTTCTTCTTATTCTCATATATCATTTCATCCTTATCATAACTAGAAGTAATATGAAAATTTTCATATT
This sequence comes from Viscum album, assembly GCA_963277665.1. Taxonomy (NCBI): domain Eukaryota; kingdom Viridiplantae; phylum Streptophyta; class Magnoliopsida; order Santalales; family Viscaceae; genus Viscum; species Viscum album. The sequence continues at coordinate 288,823,473 of OY728134.1, forward strand.
CATAATGTTTATAAATTTATAACTTCTCAACATTGTTGATCTTGGACACATACATAACATTCCATGATTTCATTCACACAGAAACAATTCTAGATTTATTCTCAACCTTTGAAGGTAAATTTTCTTTATCCATCTCATGTCCACCTTTATTACAATATTCTACAACATCATATAAATATTTTATAAAACTGGTATCTCTCCATTCATCTTTATAATTTGTTTTGGGATATGTTCCAAGTCCACTTCTTTTTCCTTCATATTGATCTCTAGATTCTCATTATGATTCTTTTCATTCTCGAGAGATTTATTCAAATTTTCAAACTCCACCATCATCTTGTTCTTCTCATAAAAAAAATTTATTGAATTTCTGTTGGGTAAAAATCATCATATAGCTTCTTTAATTTCTTAAAAATTCTTATATCCTTTCTCAAACATTCTTTTAACTCATCATTCAAATGATATTCAAGTTGATATTCTTCTTCAATAGAATTGCTTCCTATAAATTATTCATCATTAATTGTTACAATAAAAGTATTATCAACAACATTCTCAGTGAAATTTTATGATTCATTCTCACATTAAACTTCTTCTTCATCTTTAGATAAGAAAAATATCTTTTATGATTTGGAAAAAAAAAATTATCTTTTCCTTTTAAAAACGATTTATCCTTCTCACCATATTTCTTCCATATTCTTCTTGGCCTTCTTTCTTCTTCGTCACAATATTATTCATTATTTATTCATGGATATTTGGCCTCAAAACATCCAATGAATCCATATTCATATAATTTCAAGTGATTATTTGTCTTATATTTTTCTCTATAACTTTTTACTTTTTTAGAAAACAAGGATAAAATATCATCATAATTTTTACACATCTCCTTTTTGGATTTAGATTCGTGAACATCATCCTAATCAAGATTCTTCATGGACATTCCATGAATGACATCTTTTAATGAAATTTCTCAATAATATTTTTTTCTTCATCGCATTATCCCTTGTCATTTCATATGTAATGTGAGTACTTTGTATATCATATAGATATTGAGTTTCAAGATCTATATCTTCCAACGAAGAAACTTTTTTTTATCAAACTTGTCAGGAAGGATTCTCAAGATCTTTTCAAAAAATTAAAAATATTCTAACATTTCACAAAGAGACCTAATAGGGATGAAAATACCATTAACCCTACTGATGAAGTCACTAATATATTATAATTTACCAATTAAGAGATATTTATACTTCAGACTCCAGATTTTTAATTTTTCCTTTTTAGTTTTTTTCCCTTCGTATGTGTTTTTAATCATATCCCATGTACCTTTTTCAAAGGAAACACCCTTCACCCGTAAAACCCACCTTCATAAATTAATGATAGTAAAGAATTCTTGGCCCTACCATCATTCTAAATATTCTTATTATTAATAGATCTAAGAGGTCCATTACCATGAATTGATGCAAATCCATTTATTTTGGCATCAATAACGTCGTATAAATGAGGCATAATATAAGGAAATGTTCTATATTTCTAGGTATGAAAACTATTATCATAAAAAACTATAATAACTTTACTTTTTACAAAATTCTTATTCTACATCAACTTATCTTAAAAACATCAGCAATGAATAAATGAAGGGTTTATGGATTTTATACCACTTGTAATTTCCTAGGTAAGATAGTTGTATCAAAGAGTGGGGGTTGGGATGAATCTATGAAAACATTTTATTTTATCATTCCTTATATATGAAACAACCTTAGACTCCTATTTAATATTTATTTCCCTACTGAAAACAAAACAAACACATATCTATAGGAACATAAAAATTTAAAAGGTTCAGTTATCATCAATAAATGTTGCATCCTTGGTATGATATATAAACAATCCAATACCACAAAATCCACTAGGAAACAATACTTTTGTGTGGAATACAATTCGTAAGATATTACCTTACAATCATATAGATCTATGATCAATAAAACATGGCATGTGATTCAAGTAAACTAAAATGATATAAGATAATTATTTTAACAAACATGTTATTATTATTCCTAATCATATTCCATGGATATGATATTCTAATACAATTATTCACATTCTTAATTATAAACTGGTAAGAACTTACTGGAATTTTTACTGATACATATTTTGATCTTTTTATATGATTCGTCAATCTGATTTCTCAATATGGAAAATATAAATATATCAAAATACCTTTCAAAAATCTGAACATACTTCCTCTTCAGTCTAAAAAATCCAATATAATTTCCCAGTGTGGTCTAGAAACCCTTAAAAGTGTCTTCTCTCTTCTCGTTTCTTTCTTCTATCTCGATAACCCTCTTCAATAAAACACAGTCTGAAGACTTCCACTTGCATAATTTTTGGGTATTCTCTCTCTTATTTCATGAACAATGAAAATCACATAAAACACAAAGTGTTCTCTTCATTTTATCAGAATTATAGAATGGTTTAGGTGGACTCTTGAGAAGAATTTACCATTTCACCAAATTTGTTGAATCTTCAAACATCCTTTAATACTGGATCTCTCTTTAACATTTTAAGACTTTCTAGATTATTAAAATATATCTATTCTTTGATCATTCATTGACTTCTACAACCATCCTTGAGTTTTTTATCTTTCCTTGACTTCATCTATCTTTTGTCAAACTAACATATCATTCATCTGATTCTGATTCATATTTCAGATTTTTTCTGTTATGATTCTCTATTAGTATGGTCATACTTATTTCTTTAACTACATGTAAATATGTAACATGTAAATTAATAAAAAAAACATTAGTCTGATTCTGATTCTCAATTCTGACTAATTAATATGATTTATTCATTACATTAAAGGTGTTTTGGTCACATTGATTTTCTTAACCCACATGAAAACAAATAAAAATTGAAAATACTTCATTATATTCCTATGTTTCCCAAGAAAGACTATCATCCAATTAGGATTTATTCAATAATATGGAAGAATATGTTCAAAAATATTTTCATTATTATGTTTCTATGTACCAAATGTAGGAAAGAAAATATATGTATATAGCATCCCTCCTTTTTTGTCACATAAACTTTCATTACATTACACAAACTGAGGATCTTTAAGGTTTAGTGTCTTGGAAACCAGGAACATAAAACATGAAAATATAAAACATTCTTCTTAAACACTTGAAAGGCTTCTCCTCATGTTCATCCTAGGTTCATTACTGCATCTCATAACCTGGGGACATACATCAAAAGAAAGGGTGAGCAGAAGGACCAATAAGGGAAACAAGCGAAACATTTACCATGTGAACTTGAGATACTTCAATAAGGCCATGAAAAGAACTTTAAGGCATGAGAAAGAAATCATGAGGCATATCATAATAAAAATAAAATTTTTCATAACTTGAAGATTTGGCTACATCATTTAACATAGACAATCATGAACATATCACCAAGGTCCATCCCCAAGGTGTCATTTGAAAATTACCAAGGTTATTCACCAAGCTATCGTGAAAATTGTAATCTCTAGTGGTTACATCATTACCCAATGCATTGGAGCGCTATCAGGGAGCACCCTTAAATTTGCCTTTATTATCATGTGAGCCACATATATCATCATCAAACATTTCATAAATAACCCATATAGCATAAAATAAATGGGTTACATTTCATAATCACAACGTTTTAAAAACTGCTTTAAAGACATGATCTTTACGTCACTTTAAAACCCACAGAAAAGGAAGGTGGGTATCATGTATGTAAATCCTAGAATTTAAAATAGAACATTTTGGTATATATGTGAATAAACCTTTAGAAGAAATATCTTTGAGTATTCACTTAATAATATAAAAGAACTTTATAAAAAGAGAGATACATTTTGAGACGGAAATTCTGCAGCATAACGGCTATCTTACGAGGTTTTAGAAGACATTAAAAAGAAAGGGAAATTGGGTCAAACATTCATAAATGACCCATAAAAAAGTAGATGGACAGAATAAGAAGGATACATGATAATGGTAATGAAATTTCAATGACATACCATTTGAAATGAAAAACATGGAAGGAAGATAAAAATTAGATTTCTCTTATGAAAGTTCGGCAGCCTAACGGCGTTACTTAAACTTCAACAAAAATGATTTGAAAAGATCAAATAGGGTCTCTCATCATGTGAACATAAGAGTTCCGTATGATAGATATAGAGATAATTCCCCAACATAATTAAAAATTATCTTGAAATACTTGAAATGAAAGTATAACTTTGAAAAGAATGAGAAGGGTGAAAGAATCCCCTAAAAAATTCGGCAGCCTAACGGCGCCACTTAAAACTTCAAAATACTGAATTGAAGAGATCAAATGTGGTCTCTCATCATATGAACATAAGAGTCCAGTATCATAGATATATAGATCATACCCCAACATAACAAAAAGGAACTTGAAAGAATTGACATGAAAGTAGAACTTCAAAAGGAGAAGGGTGAAGAACCACTTAAAAATTCGGTAGCCTAACGGCGCCACTTAAAACATCAAAATACTGAATTAAAGAGATCAAATGGGGTATCTCATCATATTATCATAAAATATCAGTATGATAAATTTAGAGATCATACCCCAACATAACAAAGAGTATCTTGAAATACTTTACATGATAATAGATCTTGAAAAATGAGAAGGGAGAAAGATTCCGTTACAAAAATTTCGGCAGCCTAACGGCGCCACTTAAAACATCATAAAACGAAATAATGAGAGTAATATGGGATCTCTCATTATATGAACAGGAAAAGGGAAGTAAGATGAGTATAAAAGAACATCATTTAACATAAGAACATGGAGCATAAAAGAAATTACATAAAAGAGATTTCTTGAAAAGAAATAGATAGGTCGGATCCCTTACCTTAAAACATAGCTCTTAAAACTCAAAGGTTGGGACCTTGAGGGCTTGGGGGCACCTTGGGAGGACTCCTTGGGAGGTAAGGAGACCAGAATTTCGTTGAGGATGGTTTTGGAGTCGAAAAGATGAGAGGAGGGATTGATATTTATAGGGAAAGTGAGGGGACAAGGCATTAATGGCCAACGGACACCTCAAAAGTGGTTTTCTCAAAAGCATGGGCCCTCCCATGGTATTTCCCATAGAGTTAGGCCACATGGGGACCCCGACACAATAATTAATTTTCTTTAGTCGACCATCCCTTAAAATATCTCATGACATCATCATGACACAGTTATGATGTCATTAAACATACTGAAACCCTAAAAGTGTATTTTTACTATTCACTGAAAATTCAACTTTCTCAGAAAAATCCCAAAATTTCACATTAACCAAATATAAATGCTCTGATTTCAAAAATGAACTCCATTTCATAAAAATAATTTTCTAAATATTATTAATTCAATTTTAAAATAAATACACTATTCACAGAAAATTCATTTTTTTCAGAAAAATCCCCAAAAATTACCTTAACATAATATCGATAATCTGAGTTCAAAAATGAAATCCATTTTATAAAAATAATTTTCTAAATATTTTTAATTTACTTTTTAATTAAAAAACACTATTCACCTGAAAAAAACTAATACTTGAATAATAATTTATGAAACTGTTATTTACCCATTTTATTGAATCTCATTACTTAATCTAGGTGTCTAAATTATATTAAAACTTTCTTTGAGTGAAATTACTAATCCATTTGGTCACATTACTAATCCTAAGCATAAAACCACTATTCATAATTTACTATTCATCAAAAATCAATTTGATCTTTTTAGACTCAAAATTTCGTACTTAACATAATTTTAGAAGACCATTTTTTGAAAATCATTACACATTTTTATTTATTTATGTTTTACATAAACATTTTTAAAATATCATTTCTCTAAAAGTCATCAATAATATTCATACTATATTTATCCGGACATTTGAAAATTCATAAACTTCATCATAAGAAGAAATCCCAATTTTTTATTTAAAACAAAGGATTACACAAGGCGGTTACGGTTTCCTTACATAACCCCTTATCACACCAGCATAGGACCTAAGTGTAAGGTGTGCTAAGGTGAGAGAATCCGAGGGAGGCTCGGCCAACATCGCACGTGTAGTAATTTCTATCAGTTTGAACTTCTCACGAAGGCGATCCCGTTCTAGCTTCACACGATGATGTTCAGCTTGGGTTTGGTCCAGAGCAAAGCCCAGTGGTGCTACCTCCTTCCCAAGTTCTGTTAGATGGGCTTTGATCGGTCCAAGACTACTGGGTGAGGCCATTGACTCTTCTTTCTATATTAATTAACCAAGATTGCTTGTATTTAGAGACAATAATCAAAACATTTAGTTTCCAGTGGTCATATTGACCAATGGTCAAATAACAGTCAAAACCCAACAGTCTCATTTTAATTATACTCATGTTATCAAATGAAACATTTTTGTTGAGTATAAAAAAATAAAATAAAATAACACATAAAATTAGGAAACAAGATTTATTCAAAATTTCGAGTTGTTACAATGTATTCTCATTAAAATTAACAAAATCAATTCTCATTCTGATTTATTCATTATGATGAAGACATCATATTCTTTCAAAAAACATAATCTAGATCTACTTATTATTTTATTATTATGATTATTATTGACCACCTTCTACAAATATTTAAATAATTTGATTTTTAGTCTGAATGAAAACCATCACCTTCGGTTTCTCTCATCATGATCACATAAACCATCAGAACCTTCAAAAAAATCTGAATCTAATGATTTGATATTGAAAAGATTTGTACTTCAGTAAATTCCTTCTTCCGTAAATATTTTCTTGGAAGCATGACTTCCATTGGCAATTTTATTACATTGAATATCAACATTATAATCATCTAAATTATAATGAAAATTATAATAACATACCATTCCTCTGAAAATATAATTCTTTAAAACCACATGAATGTGATTGTCCAAGATTTGATTGGCACCCCCTATTCTCCCCCATAGTTTTGTAATGATTTAATCACATGTTTTACAACTTACTTATTATTTGAGGTAAATAAAAAATAGAGATTCATCGTAATATTCAAATCAAATCTATGATGAATATGATTCTCACCCTCATTATGATCATAACCTCCTTTTGATCCAAGGGTGATTCTGATGATCTATTTCATCCACAAAACATCTTACCATTATAATGGAATTTCATATTCATTGTGGTTTCGATTTTCTGAATATGATGGTATGTCCATTTTTTACTAAAAACAAAGTGATTTGATTTCTCCTTGTTTTTTATTTCCTTAAAAATAAAAGAAAATACTTGATAATGATAATATTCCTTATCAACCTACTCTTAACACTATCTTGGTGGATTAGATGTCCCTATAAATGATGATAAAACATAAATAAATACGAAATGTGATATTAATAATCATAAGATAATTGAGAAAGAAGAAATATGGGATTATAAAAAATAATAATCAAGATCAATCAATTTAAAGAAACTTAAATTAAATCAAAAACTTCATGTAAATTAAAAAAATGAAGAACATTATAAGTGTTGATGAAGAATAAATAGCAGTGATGAAACAAACATCAAAATGAAAATTGATTAACAACAAATTTTGAATAAGTGTAGAATGGATGAAGAATAACCAACAAATCAAAAGGATTTGACAAAACAACTAATGTAGATAATTTAAATGGGTCTATATTGAACGTACATGAAAACAAAGAAGAATCTTATAGAATAAAATAAGAGAAAAAGAATGTGAGTTGCACTCTCCATGTGATGAGGAGCACTAAAATATTAATAGGTTATAAAGTACATTACATATTAGTCATACACATCGTGTACTATCATAGGTGACTTATGGATTAACATCTGAATATTGTGGATGTTTTTTTTCACAAAATGTATTTGAGATCCACAATTCTCACCAAAGAATCATCTCATATATTTTACTATGTGATCCTTCAAACATTTCATCTTATATAATCACTATATGATTTTTATTTGATTTATTTTTAGTGAAATTATAATCCTTAAAATAATAATTGTATGTAACAAATATAAAAAAAATTATTGGCCTCACATCGTGTAATGGCTTCATGGTCTGGTTTGTGGCTCTACAAGCATGATGTGAATGAGTATTGCACGTCTTTTTACTGATACATGGTGTGTAAAGCATGTTTATTTCCATTTTCTAGAATTTATTCCGTTAAATAAAGAATTCATAATTCATATGAAATAAAAAAATAGTGCATTTATTAAAAAAACATGAATAATATTTAATTAAATAAATTCAATATGTGTATATAAAATCAACTTATCAAATTCCCCCACACATGAAAATTTTATTATCCTTGAGAAATAATCATATCGGTAGGGGTACCAATGAAAATAATTTTTAAAATAGGAAACATTCATCAAACCATGAAAATAAGACCAACTATGAGACGACAAGGTCAGACCTCCAAAATCAATCATACAGAAAAAATCGCTCATGCCTTGTAGTTTAGTTCATTATCAAGATTCTTTTTTCCATTAATTATAATTTCATAATTGTTCTTTATATGTTATACCCATAATTCTATTTACCACACAATAAATTTCCTCTCATAATTCCAACTAAAATGTAACTATAGTTATTCACTTACATGCAATACATGTTCCTAATCATAATTGTGGATTGGTTCTAATATCTCCAATTTGTAATTAAAATTAATAAATCAGTCATGATCAATTCAACAAAAAGGGTTCAAATTACTATGAGGATTAGGGAAGGTGGGAAACTGATAAAATAATGCTTGAAAGTAGTGTAAGATCAATTGTAAAATGCACAATAAATGTGATATGTGAAATGAAGTGACTCTTCCTGAATAATGTGTGTCCATGATCCATATCTCATGGTGGGTCCATGAGTATATCAAGTTGTTATAACAATTATACTTTTTTCCTTTATATTTACTTTTTTTTAAACTATTCTGAGGATAGGTCTCACACCCATCCCCTAACCACATATAATACCTTGTATGATTCGTTGTTCTGGTAATGGTGATTTTTGACCTTCATAATACACAACCCAATGCCTTTTTCTTTTTAATTGTATAAATTTTTAAAAGGAATGGATAAGACATATAAAATGAAAACAGTAATAATTTATTACATTATATAAGTATGGAAAATGATCTATTGAACAACTCCTCAATGACAACATCTCATGTTTATCAAGAGTGATATTTCTCTAACAATTTTTAAAAAGTATAATCATTAATTATAGAAATAGGAGTGTAGTAATGTATAATAGACTATAACTAGCTCATCCTAACTTGTTTATTCATGGATACTATGGGATAAATATGTAATAATGTACAGTTGGATCTCAGGAAAATGTGGCCCCCAAAAATTACCTCAATCATTTTACAATTATATTTATTCTGTCAGAGACTCAATAAAAGCTCAATTAATCTTTTGATAGATTTAAAATCCATAACTGTATTATAAGAAATATTATTATAATAGAATATGAAATTATAGGTTCAGAATCCCCTTGGTAATGGGAGTACACAAATGTATCTAGGGATCACTCAAGGTATGATATCTAGTAATAAGACAATCAAAATTAATTACTATAATTTAGAATTCGAGTTAAAGTGGAAAACACAATAATATCAATAAATTATCTAAATAGGAATAAAATAGAATTAAACAATATATATCCTAATTTTTTATTTTATTTAAATGGATGTTAGTATTATTTATGTTTAATCCACTATCTTAGTGAAAATGTCTCATAAATTAGTGAAAATAGTCAATAATTCAAGAGTATCAACAATAAATCTCAAGAAAGAGACCCCCATGATTAATATGAGATAGTGTCCACACATTTTTAGAAATCATCATGGGATATATTTCAATAGCATCATTTTAAAAAAATTAAATAGAATTTTCAATTTAAATTATGGAACTGGGATCTCCCTTTAGTGAATGTTATGACATAGGAAAACTTGTTGGATTCTAATTGTAGTTTTTATGACATAAAACATTTGGTAGAAATAAACAACCAACTCTTGATAAAACATTAGCTCAGATGGTTAACTGATATGGAAGTAGAACAATGGGAAGGTACATGCAGTCAAGTCCAATAGAAATCAACATAGATAAATATAGTAGTGTGAGTAAGGCTCATCATAAGAATGACTTATAAACAATAGTGATAATAAAATAAAAATAAAATATCCTAATGAGGTGACTGAAAATAACAAAAATAGAAATATTGGTTTCCTCCCCTAAAGTGCACAAATAAATAACATCTTTAGCCTAAAAGATGTAAAATGGGATAAGGTAGTGTAATACATTATCTCATATGTCTAATACAATTGAAAAAACTAGTTGTTGGGTCACCAAGATTGTGGGGATGCTTGGAAGGATTAAAGACATTAGGATCATACCGAGCAAGAATCTCATGAGGTAAGAATATCACATGTTCTCATCATGGTGGGGGTCCCTATTGAGAATGAAAATCAAGTGAAATATCTTTATGAAGGTTTAAAATGTCAGCTAGATGTTGTGACATTTTCAGATGTTGTGTAAATGGTTGTTGTTTAGGTTCATCAATGACCATAGAGCTGGTATAAGAGATATCCGTGGATGTAAAACGTCATAAATAAAGATGATATATGTAAATCACGCATCAGATTCCAAAAAGTGTATCTCACCCATAAATGTGTAAAACTGAGTTAAATGGGGAATTATATATAGAATTAAAAAAATAAGAGCATTACATTATACATAAGTGGGTGGGTAAAAGGTAAAACTAAGAATTACAAGCAAACTCGGTGACTTGCACATCTGAAGTTCTCTCCTAAATAGTGGGTATCAATATTTGGCTTGAAATATTTCTTCACTATAATGATATAGATATATGATCACCAGTGGTCTCTGTTGGTTTCACATTACTATAATTAATTATGGTAGATGGTGGAGGTGAGGAGATGATCCTAATTGTGGTCATGTATTTAGATGTAGTGTTTATTAAATTCACCATGGTATATAGTGGAATGGCAGGGCCATTTCACTATTAGTCCTACTTCATAAGAAAATCTTGTTGTTCTATAAGGTTATTGAGCGATGAGGGCAGGTTGGATGGGGAGTTAGTGGTGGGTGGTATGGAGGTAATGGGAGGGTCTATAGTCGGTGGTGGATGGAAGGAATAATGAGTTCGTTCCATGGTGGGGGTGGAAATCCTAATGGTGAATGAATGGGATGACCAGGTAAAAATAGATCTAATGTAGGTACTCTTATATATACTATTTCACGTTTTGGTGATCTAAAAGGAATAATGGGGTGGGTGATTCTGTGGGCATGGTTGTGGTGGATTCAGAAAGGATATGGGTAGTGTTGTGGGTTGTTATGGGTGTGATAGCAAGTCATTGATGGGTATTAATAGGGGATATGATGGAATGGAAGTGACATGGGAAAGGGATAAGGTGGTTATGGAGATAGTGGTTACAATAAGAGAATGAGCATGGGAGGATGGTGCTTTTGGGAAAGTTGTATTCTTAGTAGGGGCTTCATCAGCATCCTCTGTATATGTTGGTTCCCATCGGTAGAAAATGTTGTCCTTTGTGATTAAACTAATCTTGTGGAACAGTAGTATGATAATTTTTTCTATAATATTGAGGGAGGGATGGGGATAGTAACCCTCAAAGTCAGTGAGATTCCTAGATAAATGAGTAACAGAAGATCCTCCCATCAATGTACCATGATTCCTCTTTTCAAGGGTCTAATAAACCATGAATAACTATCTTGACATGTTCATAGTTAGGATTCCTAGGGGTTATGTGATAATTATTAATTGATCTAGATCACCCCTCCCCCCACACATGATCATCACCATGGTCTATCTAAGTCAGGTAAAAGGGACTTGTGTAGGTTCTAGAGTAATGAACCTTGGAGCGCATTCCTCTTTGTGGTCATAGGATCATATAAACTCAATCGGACTTTAGATATATTTTCCTAAAGCTTTATTCAATGTAATTGTTAGGATCAAGCTACAATTCCTATAATATAATAGAAGTGAAAAATGTGGTTGAATATATTCTGATGATGATGCCAAAATCATTGATGGTGATCTCTCATGGAAAACCGCTACACTTAAAGTGGGAATTTGGCCAACTCTATAGTATCCAGGAACTGAAGGAAGATATTACAAAAAGTCTCCTCTCACACCCATGTTATCAGGGACATGTGGATAAATCTTATAAGGTGAATGACCTCTTGATGGATGTGGATGTTCTTGATTAGTGTGAGGTCTAACTTTTTTTCCATGTCATCTTTTACTTGAGATGTACCAATAAAATCTAGTGTAAATGGTTGGAAAATTGGAGGTAGGGATGAAGGTAGGGACATGAATGTACCTATGATCCATTGAAGGATGATTGTGAGTCCCCTAATGTATAAGAGAATGAATTTATATAAGCATATGATATGGTGGAGGGATTAGAATTTAGTGGAACAAGAGTCGAGTTATTGTGATCGGGCACATGTTTGGAAGGTTGGGTGAAAACACTATTAGTTCATTCCATTTCATGGGAAATGGGGTGAGGATGATTGAGTATGGTATGATGAAGATGTTGGGGGAGGAATGGATAAAAATAAAGGAAATGGGGAGGAACTATATGTGTCGTGGGAGGAAGGAGGTGAGGCATTAGGAGAGGGATGTATGGAAGAGGGAGCATCAGGGGCGGGGGGTTTGGCCTGAACCCTAAGTTCATGGTATTATAAAACCAAACCCAAAAATTTAACATCGTATAATTAATACTTGAGGTGAATGTCATTATTTTTGTTTCTTATCATTTTCTCCAAATTTAAACACCATCTAAGGATTACACAAATTTTATTTTGAAACTTGTTCCATATTTGTACCGTGTTTTCTTGAAAATGATTTCATCACACATATTATACCAAAATACAGTTGTATGTTATCCTAGCCTATCCATCCTACCCATGTTTTCCACCTATTAAGTCCTTTATTTAGTTTCTATATATATAGAAATTTTTTGTAGAAAATGACATCAACTTTTAATTGATAAACCTTATAGAACAATTCTTGAAATTAGGGAGAATGAATGTTTGAATGGTCTCCCTTGTTAGAGGTGTAGTTATATTTGAAATTTAGTGAGAACTATATCCCATTTCAATAAGAGGTAATTTCTTATTATCATATTCACTTTTTACATGATACTCTTCCTTATTAGCATAACAGATGGTTTGACACTTTTAAAACTCATCACATTGATTAGTAACCTTATATACATCAAACACAACCAATTATTCATTCACTCTAAAAGTAAATATACCTAGGTTAACAAAAATAAAAATCATTTCGGTGGGGATAAATGGTATCTTCAAAATGAGGTGCATATCTTCTTCTTCATCCATATTCTGGAAAATGAAATCAGTAAGGAAGATTAATTATCCTACTTCTAATAAGATGTTATTTATAAATCCCTGAGGATTCCTAACCAAGGTATCATAATGTTGGAGTGACGCCCCTATTGGTTTTAGTTATACATGTCCCAAAGTCTTGTAAACAATCATGGGAATTATATTAATACTTTATCATATAATATACACGGATTTTTCATGATTTTTTATCACTATATTGCATGGAATTTTGAAATTCCTAGGTTCTTACATTTTTGAATGTGATTCCTATGGAAAACTATAGGGAATTATTCATTTAGAAAGAATAAAACTAAGTCCACCATTTCTATTTTTCTAAACAATAAGTATCAATTAATCTATCATAGTTGATAACTTGAGTAATTACCTCTACCAAGGGAATATTGATATGTAATTAATTGAACATCACTAAAAAAATTATTTTTTCACTATTTTGTATATTGTTTCACCATCTTTAGATGGGTGGGATAGGGATTACATGGTGGTGTTTCCATGAAAATATCTCTCATTTCAAGTTTACCCTAAACTAGATCTTTCTTTATGTAATTATATCTCTTGGGTATTCTGCAAATCAGGTTAATTAGATTCCATTGACTAGTTTTTCTCAACTCCACTTAATTGTTGATAATACAACAGATATTCAATTCCATCAACTATAGAAATATCCTCTATCTTGGATGAGGTTTGGTATTATTGGGGAAATTATGTGGTAATAGTTCTAATATATCCTTAGAGATCTACCCCATTTGATTCTCAAGGTAGTGTAGTGTATCCTTGTTTTTTTGCATCCCCATTTCCAAGTTTTTAATCATTTTATCTTATTTATAAAACAATGTAGTGATCCAATTTTCTATATTTTTCATGATAGGTTGGTCTTGTAATAATGGTCTTAGCAGATGTTGAAGAAATTTTTTTTGTGTAGGTGGAAACTATAGATATTTTGGGAAATATTATTTTATTTGATACTAAGGTTGAGGAGAATGACCTAGTGGGGAATATCAAGATAGTCCCTAATTACATGGAGGTACATATCCACTCTTCTACTAAAAATAACCTTGGTTTTCCAATAGCAGCTACTGAACTGACTTCTTATAATATTTTTACTACTGTTTAAATTGTTTGGGCCGATGATACTGCTAAATTCTTTGATTTTAATTGAAAACAATAAAATCATATAATTTTATTTCATTTATTCCCTCCCTTATTTCTTGGTACCAATGTAGACTTATGCACATCTCATAGTATTATATTTCTGTTAAAGGATAAAGAGGGGGTAGTGGTGCAGAAAGTAGTTAAAAAGATTCATGATTTTTAGTAAGAGACTATTCATGAGCGGCCAGTTGGGTAGTCACTTCTAGATGTTAGATTCCATGCTAATGAGGTGCTCTGTAACTTTTCCAAGAGTATAATTGTCGGATACTTCATCAAGAATGGGTTGTCTCACTTCAGGAATCATTATCATTATTCTTCCACCCACAATGACATGTACCACAATATGGGAAGTAGGTTGATTATGTGATAAAATATCTTCAATTGAAGCCACACATTTATTTCGAGATGTGGGAATTTAGAAGTTTGCTCCTTAACTCTATCACATGATTTCCTGGATGATTCTCGGTCCTCCTAATTAAATTCTTTGATTTCATTTCATGTTATATAGGTTCATATGGGTGGTAAATATATGTCTAATAACTCATTGGAATGTTCATCCCAAGTCATGATTGACTTGGGGCATAGAATTTTTATCTAATCGTTGGTGTTTGCATGCTAGGAGAATGGGAAAACTCTAAATCAAATTGCATATGATTATACACCATTGTTGTGAAAACTATCACAAACCTCATGAAAATATGAAATATGATCATAGGGGTTGTCCCTGTATATTCCACTAAACTACCCCATGTTCAGGATCATATGAAGGGTTCTGTGTATAATATTAGAAGTGTGATCTTGAATATGTAGATTCACAATCCTGAGCATATATCCACTAATAGACCTCAAGTTGTAATCCATTATGGGGAACTCCTATCATTAAGTATTCTAATATTGATTGTTAGTTATCACATATTGTATGTTTTAAGGGTGTGGTAACACAAGATCATTAAAATTAGCCTTTGAAAAATGTGAGCAGGTAGAAAGTGTTCTATCATTATCTAGAGCGAAAAGAACTTGCTCTTATGTATCTAGGATTCTTGATTGACTCAATAGTCCCTCGAACATGCACTATCTATGATGAAGAGAGAATGATAAAGAGAGAGAGGACACGATTATTTCATAAGGATAAAAATGAAAAATTAAATGTGGAATGAAAAGAGAAGGAATAGGTAAAGGGAGAGGTAATATGAGGTTTTTTCTAAGGTAACTTTTCTTATGTAATAGAAATCTCCCAAAACATTTTCCAAAATTAGGCGTTCTAACACATAAAATATAATTTTAAAATGCGGAGGTAGGATTACAAATTTATAGGACAAAACTATATTTACTATTGGAGTATAGTAAAGTAGTAGTGTGAGGTCGAACCCATGAAGATCACTATATGGTTAGTAAATAATTGAACCAAACCATTGGAAAATATTCATCATTGTTCACTCTTCGGGTTGGGATTTTAATAAGGATATGAAATTTGGGTATAATTCAAATAATTAAATAATGTATTTGGGAACATTTATATGTTAATGAATTAATATAATCCAATATTTAGATTGGGTTAGTCCTACATCTTATGCTATGATGTGGTGTAACACTCTTCAATTGGTTTTGGTGAAACCAATTTGAACAAACTTTGATGAAAATCTCCCATGGTAAAGGTATATCTGAAAACCGAGGCGCATTACACATTTCATCGCTACAGAAAGTGTCAAAGGATAATTTTCATAGCACTCAAAACTTTATTTACATTAGGTTTATTCAACTTCACCTCCCATTGTCAATTCTATTCAAAATAATGTGATGAACAACTACTATTAACCTAATTACTCTCTATAGGATTACTAATGTTTAATATATATATATTCATTAGGCTCAAAAACACCCCTACTCTCAACCCTTGACCCAAGGTGGATTATCCCAACACGGCAGTGATAACCAAAATTAATGAGATATTAAACCTACTATGAATAATCGTGAAACTATTGAGAATGAATAAATACAAGATTAAAATAAATAAGAATCCATATAAAACAATAGAAATGAATAAAAATACAATAAAAACTCACTATCCACGAAAAAATAAATAAGAAATGTTTGATCATTGATTAGGAATGGTGATCAGTGATGAAATGGATGTTGAAAATGGAATAGGACTCACAGAGGATGTTGAATTATAGTAGAACTAATGTATAATAATTGAAAATTTAAAATTATTCAAAAAAACAGCCCATGTAATCAATTAAAATGGGTTTATAATAAAAGTAGATGAAAAAAGGGACAAAACTACATAAGATAATGATAAAAAAGTAAGTGTGTGATTCTCACAATATGAAGATGAGAGAAGATATATTATTAGGACAGAAAAATAAAAAAACCTATAAGCCATGCATGTTGTGTAGTAGCTTATGTGACTTTTTTATCAAAATCTACACATCGTGTATGTTTTCTGAACGTCATGTATTAGAGATCCACAATTCATACGGAATAATTGGCTCATTTCATTAATTGGATGAGTAATCAAACATTTTGCATCTTGTAATCTCTACATGAATTTTGTGTTATTTAATTTCAAAGGGATTTGGATCATTGGAATATTCTTATCATGTAATGAATGTGCACATCATATATTGGATTCAAGCCATGTAAAGGCCTCACATGCTAGTCTATGGCTCTGTAGGCATGATGTTATGGAGGTCTACACATTTTGTTAGTGATACATGAACTATAAATCATGTTTCATCCAGTTTTTAGAATTTATTACTCTCAATATAGAATATATAATTCCTATTAGATCAAACCACAACCTAAGGAAATATTGAAAAAAAACATTAATAATCATTATGTAAATAAATCCATAAGTATATATGAATTCATCTTATCAATTATCTATTTTTAATTCATGTTCAATCAATACTTAGATTGTTTACTCTCTAATTCATAATGGACATTCCGAAATTGGCCCATAGTTTTTTAATCCTCTACATCGGAGTGTTTTTCAACATTAAATATCATTCATTTTAATTTATTGATTCCATTTTTTATCACTTATATATTTCAAATGGTCCCTCAAAAATAGTTTTAATAGTGTTTTAACGTTGAGAACAGAATTCATTCCCAACAGGTTATTAGATGGGACGATGCTAGTTGATGCTCTCTATTTAATAATGTTGGAAATGGTTATTGAATAGATAAACTAGAATTTTTATTCAATGAGTGAGTTAGAATAATTATTTTGACCATTCCATGTGTAAAAGATATGAGTGAGGACATATTACATTGGTCTAAAGTGATCTTGAGAATCTACTCAGTTAAATTCAGGTATAATACAACACTTATGACACAAATATCTAAGGGTATTGGGGTATGGAAGATAACAAGGTGTATAAATATTCCTCCAAATGTCCAATATTTCTGGTGGAAAATACTTAATGGAATCCTCTCTAATGAGTAGTTCCTCAAATTCTACCATGCATCTAAGGATCCATTATGCCCTTTGTGCGTGACGATGTTGGAGCCTACGTTGTATAAAATAATTTATTCTTCTAGAGAAAGAGCTTTCTGAAACATGTGGGATTCTAATATATATCTCTTGATTGTTACAGAGGTTAGGTTTTCAACACTTATTGTGAAGTGGCTATCCTCTCCTACAACAGGGATAGTGGGATCACTTTACACTATAGCCTAGATTATCTGGGTAAAAAGGAATGACCTTGTCTCTAGACACCTGATGAGTTCAACATCCATTATGATTGAGTGTGCAATGTCTTGGTTAGATTCTTACTAAAATAATGACGTATATATTGGGAATCCAAAATAATTTTCATGTACAGGAATATGGAACCCTCCCACAATGAATTCGTTGAAGATTAATGTTGATGTGGGGTTCTCTAAAGATGGATCAATTGGTTTTGGTGATATGGTTCATGACTCCCTCAAACACTTTATTGTGACATAACATGGATATGTGTAAGCTCATTGGGATCCACACGTGGATGATGTACAATCCATTTGTGTGAGAATTGGGCTCTCTATCGAGAGATGATGGAAATATATCATTTTTAATTAGACTACCTCAATATTGTTAACACCACCCATGCAATACAAATTGGACTATAATCATTTGGTTTAATGGTGATGAAGATATGCTCCCTTTCACACCATTTCTCTCCATTTTCTTCACTTTCATCAAGAGATAGGTGAATAGGGCATCTCATTTTTTGGCAACCCATTGTCTCCCTTGCGTTTTTCATCTTCAGTTGCTTGATTTCCCATCATGGATGAACTCTCTTGTATTTTGGTATTATCGATTTGTTAATTAATGTCCCATTTAAGGTAGAAAATGTTTGAAATAAATGTAACAAACTTTTGATGTATGTTTAATTTAAAAAAATTAATTAATCATCATTTTCTTGTTACAATTACTCAATATATTTAATTATTGTAATTTTTTAATTATAAACTACTTTAACTAAATATATGATTTATTTAATGTAGATATACATATTTTGTATTATATAAATCTTATTTTAGGAAATTTTATATATATTGATATATATATATATATATATGTTTGTGTGTGAATATATTTCTATGTTAAAAACACATAATATATTAATGAGTAATTATTTATAAAAAACAATAAAAATAATTAAATTAAATTAATTAGCTGAATCAATATTTAAAAACATTAAATTGTAAAAATTGTAAACAAACACATATCATTAAAAATGAATAAATAATATTAAATTAATCCATTTTAAAAATGAGTGAAATATAATAAAATGATTAATAGAATGAAAACTATTTAAAAAATGAATAAGATATTAATATATTTTTAATTATTACATTTTGGTCATTTTCAATATTAATATTTAATATATACTGTTTTGTACTATTTAAAATTTACATATATATATATACATTAAATTTATTATTTTTTATCCATAATTATTTCATTACTAAATTACTATTTTTTATTTTTTTTATTGATTTTTTTTTCTTTTATAATTAAAATTTATTCACTATATATATTTAAAATTAATATATACTATTTATTACTATTTATAAAATATATTTATATTAAAATTATTCATTTTTATTATTACTTATCCCTTTAATAAAAATTTTATTTTTTTAAAATTTATTCATTTTTATTTTTTTTATAATTATTTAATTTTTAAATAATATTAAATTTCTATTTTTCTTTTTCTTTTCTATTGGATTATAAAAAAATAGGGCAGTTGGGTTAACTAGAGACTTTGGTCCTATATAGGCCCAAAGGAGAAAGGGCATGTGTGGCCCCGCATGTAGATAGGCTGGCAATCTTAACTTAGCCGGCGGGCCAGCACATGGTGGTGCTGGACCATGTGGCCCATGTATGTGAATTTATTATGGGTTTCATTACCCAACATCAATGGCATGTAGGGATAGTGGAACTACGAAACTTATGAATCGTGATTGAAACAAACGAGAAGTCTTTTGTTGGACAAACGATATGGGACAACCCTTAATGAATGCTAAATAAAAGCATTGAAAAAGGAAACCCTTTATCAATGCTAAATAAAGTTGTTGATAAAGGGTGGCATTTATTAATAGTAATTCAGGGATTCCATTTATTAGTGCTTTTATCTTGTTTTGGTAATAACTACCGCTATTTGTTTTGGGTTTTGTACAAGTGATTGAAATCCTTCAATTTCATAAGAATGGTGTGATCTATAAATGTTGTTAGTAATACCATCCTAATGAATTTATTTTGATCATGAACGATTTTTGTGTGTAGGGCCTTAGTGAGTTTATCCTAATCCCTTAGTCTCTCTACCTATAGACCAAAAGACCTCATATGAATTGTTTCCAAAAGTTGGGGAATATACTACCTGACAATATTACCCTCTCCATTTGCGGCTTCAGAAATATAGTCTTTCTCCTTATATTCATTGAATCCACGTATGAAATAAAAGATGAGTTTTTTTATAAAAAAATATCAAAGCATTTTAGTCATCTATTTAGAGGAATGTTTCCCTTATAATTTGTTTTGATTTCTTAACTATAACCCAGATCCGTATAAAAAATCATAGATAACTGGATCGGAGTGATCTTATTATACTAATTCCCAAATAATACCACCAAATATCCAACATATTTTGTTCTGATCATCCACAAAATGAGATGAATACAACTCAATAAAAAGGGTGATTTAGAGAAATTTTTATTGGAAACATGCCCATCTTGTCTTAAGTGCTCTATTAAAATGACATGACTATCAAATGACCAGGTCTCCTAAGAAGTAGTTTATGTATTTCATTTTTATCATAGAATTCAAATATTAGATGATCAGATCCCATTTTTGTAATTTTCCTTCCATCCCCTGTTCTCCGTATAGATTTCATTTAATTTTCCAAGGCAATAAGATTGAAGGGATGATTAAGGATTAATTTTATCACTGTTAGGAGAGACATTCAATGCACTAAGAACAAATATTCATATTTTGTCATAAGAATATGTAATTTTTCATTACCTGTTAGTGAGAGATTTCACTATTTATTGCTCATATTGTCTTCCATCACACAATCTGTCGATAAGAGAAATAGTAATCATCATTGCAAAAGAACCACTATCAACATTCACGATTATGATGTCACATGCATAGTACCGCCAAAACTATAAAACCCCTATGAATTTCCAAACCCTCGGAAAACCTAATAACACCCTCTCACCCACAAAGATATTTTAGTTAAAATTTAATTTAAACAAATAGATTTCCAAAAAATATATAATTCTTTGGTTGATCATGGGATGGTGTGGTTACCATATGTTCAGCATTTTTCATGTATAATAATTGTTCTTAGTTTGGGAAAATTTATATTTTAAATAATTATTTATTTTAAAATGGTTTTCATGATATTTTAAGACCAAAAAATGAATATTTATTAGGAAATTTGAATTTTCAAATTTCATCATACCAAAACATTGATCATGAACTTATTTATTTACCTTAGTTTGAAATTTCATTAAAATTAGGAGGAAAATGAGTTTTCTAGCATTTTATAAATTGAAGTTAATTATTTTTCAATTTATCAAATCATATTCGACACGTATAGTCATGTTTCCTACAAAAATAGAGCTCTTATTTGAATTTAATTTATGTTTGGATTCTCAAGACATGGTGTTCTATTTAAGATCGATGTTAGTTTTTTTAATCTCTCATCCCAACCCAATCCCATTCCATTCTTATTTTGATAAAATTAGAGAGATTATAAATAGTTTGTATTCTTCATGTGATTCTAGGAACATGGATCGTATGATAATAAAGGTAGAAAAGGTAGCTCCCTCATGGTATGTTTCCCAAAACACCTCATTTAATTTCATTGTAGATGTTGTTAATTATATTGATTAAAATTTATAAGAACCAATTAGCTAACATATTGATTTCAAGTCAATATTTTGAAATAATTTCAGTAATCGTTACAAAATTCATAATATGTGAATAGATTAATTTCCAATAATGATTTTATATGATGAATAGTGTTCTGGCTATATAGATATTTCCCATTGATATCCTTCATCAAACATTAAATTTAGTACACCATTAAATGAGTATTTCCTTGCCTGTATATTGGTTGGTTATTGATGTTAATCCATCTTGATAATAATATGTATCACCTTTCTCTGTAATAATGGATATATGGAGTGGTTAGGGGGACTGTAAGGATAGGTCACATTTCTTCGGAAAACATGAGGGAGGCACGACCTGGATTTTGTGAAAGTGAAACAAGATTTGATGAATCCTTAAACTCACACGCCTACTACCCTACTATTTGGGGATTTGGTATATTATTATGTGCACCATTTTTTATAAATATGAATGATTCAATTTATTACAACGTATATATAACAATTAATACTATGGTTCAAAACTTCAAAAATTTAATGTATATTATTTTAATTTTGAAATATTTATATAATTTATTTTTAAATTTATTATAAATTATACATTATATTTTTTAGGATATAATAATTATTTTTTTCAATTTTAATAATGTTTATTTTTCATTAAATATAAATTTAAACCCTTAAAATGATATAATTATTATTTTAATGAAATGAAAAATAAAAACTAGGTGAGTCGACTCACTTCCTTGTTGGTCCCATAAGCGTAGTGCTAGGGCCTATGAAATCTAAATTTATACATTTCATATTCATAATAACTTTAAAAAAAATATTAAATTTTTTTAATTTAATTTTAGATTTGTAATAGTTTCATGAAATACTATTTAGTTTAGTTATTAATTTTATCACATACCAAATATATTTTTATGGATGATCTATTTTATATAGATTTGGTAAAATATGGTAAATAAGATTAATAATAAAAATGAATTTGTATAGTAATATATTTTCCTTTATTGAACAACTAGTCTGACCTCAATGAAAGATCAATAGACCAACGAGAGATAATGAAATGCATGACATTAAAAAAAATATAAAATAAACATCCCAAATCATGACAATAATGTCAGGTGATGGGGATATAATCCAACATGGCCTTGATGGTGATAGATAAGTGGTAGGGGTTGTTTAAATGAAAAAAAAAATCCATTTTCGTGGTCAACTTATACATCTAGTAAATCATATTCTCTATCTTCATGATCCCATATTTCTTACTCTCTATGCTACATTTTAGGCCTCAAAAAAATCTTGGACTCTTTTTGATTCATTATTTACATAATTTCATTTAACTGCAGAATCATCTAATGGTGTCGCCATAGGACTCTAAGTGGGGGTGGTGAGTAAGAATTGGTATCTGAATCAATGGAAATGGATTACCTTAATGAAATACACTTGTTTCAATGTGTTAGGTCTTAACATACTACCATTACATTCATGGAGAATGGGTTGATAGAAAAAAATAGGTCTACTATCTCTTCCTTCCTTAAATACAAGAACATCAATATGATTCTCCAAACCATGGTTTGAAATGTGGGTATTGAGGGATTATTTTCCTTAACATTGAGATGTTTAGTTGATGCATAGGTAGAATGAGAAAATGAATAATTCTCCTTGTCCATCAGTTCTGAAAGTGTTCTTCATCTTCATCTATTTCCTTTCATGGGGGAATAACCAGCATTTTGAACATTGTCTGTTGTGGGAAAACCCAAACACAGTCAATGCACCCATGTATTATTATGCTCTATCGAAGTCATTAACGATCTATCAACTGATTGAATAAGATACAAAGCATGTCAGAAAATAATATGCATGAGTGAGTATATACATACCCACTAGGACACCCCCAAAACTTAAATGGATTCACAGAAATATACAACGATATCCATCTCACCCAAAATAAATAGAGAAAAAACTCAACCTATACACACATATATTTTTATAAATAACACATGGTGTGAAAAAGGGGGACCTCCACTTCACATCCCATCCAAAGATGATGAGTAATCCAATATCTCTAATTTACCAACACTAATATCAAAAATCAATAAGAACCTCACAAAAATATGTGTCCAGGGTCCTGCTCCTTAGTATTATACTCCATAGATGAGGGTGTCGTAACTCATATGGTGGACACGCACCATGTCAATGATCAAAGATATGGGAGTACCAACTAGTATATAGATAACATGAAGATGGAGGAGTACCTTCTCTATCTTTAAAAAGAATATGGGAAACCTATTCAATGGTTTATCTTGTGACTAATAACCCCAAAATCTCTCTAATAGTATAGGGTACCCACGACCTACTGTGAGAGGGGAGTATTGACCCTGAAGTCTCTCAGATGTTCCTATCTATATCACTGCTATTATTGAGAATCACCTAAATAATCTTCATGATCAGAAAATCTCACATCATATCTATCATGTGATGAAAAAAACAATCAACATGTTCTATGAAGAAGACTACCAAGTATAGGCTACTTGTAAGCCCGATTCCAAGTTCGGACAAAGGAGATACATGATGATGAAGGAGAGAATACACGATCTATATAGGGGTCACATGGTGTGTGACCCCACAAAATTTCCTTATCGTTCTCTCATATGGACATGGCCTAGAAGACATGTGGACATACAGGTCATCTATGGATATGACATAGTGTGTATCAGCCACTCGGGACCTACCTATATCCTCCCTATTGTGCCTGAGTACCTTGTCATGCACCTATAAATTCGTAGATTCTATCCCATGCAATGGAGTATAGGATGTTTCTAACCACATGGGTCCAGGACATATTCCAGCTAGAAAATAGTATGGCTAACTGGGTAAGCTCACACGATGTGTGGGTCTGACCACAAAATGCGTGATCCTTAACTTCTACCAAAACCTTGTCTTGATATCTAGGTGGTATCATGTTGTGTGTTCATTTGGTATACAATGCGGGAAGTTAGTATTTTTATATAATCGTCGGATTCATCACTTGTTTTCCAGATCCGGTCATGCCACCAAAGATCTCACCCTTTGTCTAACCAAAACAAAATGGGAACACCTATAACCATAATTTATTAGTATCAAATGGTTGGAGAATGGAATATGATGATCCACTCCAATTCACACAAGAATCTTGTCTGTTTTTCATCGCATGTCACTATTTGTGATTCCCAGATCCACGAAGTATCACTCGCAATTCTTCCTGATCCTTCTATAAAATACTAATCCATTTGTTGTTTCCCAAAACACCATAAATTTAGGGGTTTATTGATGTCATAACTAACCCCTACAATATTGATCCACAACCCTATGGTAAAAGTTTATGGAACTTAAAGAATAGTTTAGGGAAAGGAAAAATAACAAGGGTGATAATGTTATTAGCTAATTTTTCTTGGGACACAATAACAGGTCAGAGAAGATGACGGGAAAACATGGAATAATCTGAGAATAAAATTAATTAAATAGTTTAACTAATCTAAAAGAATCATGAATAAAAAATTCTATCATAGAATCAAAATAATATGATTAATCAGGGATTAGTTATTTAATCAAAATTGAGGGAATAGAAAATTGACGACTCTTACCCCATTTTGGGATCAATCATTATTAAATAATTCATTCTATAGCGAGGGAGAGGTCATGATGCATTTAATTCCACTCAATCCACATTTATTTGATCAACTATCATCTTCTCAATCTTCTAATGAAAATGTATGAGGTTACCCTACAGTCTCCTAGGGTTATGTAGTTGTACCTGGTGAATTCAAAAAATATTTCTATTTAAAGAGAAAAATAGGGTTCGCTGTAATAAAATATTTAAATTAATTAATTAATAAATTACTCTACCTTGCATATGAAAAAATTGTTACCTCATTCAAAAATCTAGTGTCAATGAAATATAGGTAATTCTTTGTGTAAAACCCACATTTTAGATTCAACGATGGTCTCGTATTTGTAATGAATGACTCTATTTTGGGTGTTACTTCACTATTTCTTAAAAATAGTGTTTGATTGTTATTTATATAATTAATATTTTATAAAATCAATTTCAAGATAATAGGGCCTCAGATTATTACACTATCTCAGTTCCTAGTTATCGAAATATTACTTAATATATTTCAATGTTTTACAAGAAAAAAATAGGGTCACTGTATTCATCCCTCCAATAAGTATTTTCACCCAAAAAATATAAAATAAACAATAAGGTAGGGATATTGACCCTAAATCTAGTTCTCCCACACCCAGGATCTCTCTTTTATTCTCCCATTATGCCTCAACACATAAACAAATTGAATTTTCCATTCTCATGGGATCCTCTACTATCGATTCTCTATCACCACCTAGTATACTATGATGGACACACCATCCTAGATGTCTGGATAACCGCAGTCAATAATGTGCATCATATCATGAATGTATCTCGTTGGATGCTATATATGGAAGATTTCATGAACTCGGTCGAATTTTGTGGGTAAGACTATGTGGTAAGGAAGCTAAAAAAGTCTCTATAGGATCTCTAATTGCCTGATGAACCTTGTTTATAGCTAGCCTCACTGACCAACACTTTTCAAGCCTCGTCATAAGGATAATCCCGGTAAAACATGATTTCCCTACTCAAACACCAAGGGGATATGATTATAATATGTATTTAATTTCTCCTAACTCCATGATATCATATATATGCTCACAGATTACAAGCGCATTCTCTCTCATCGCCTACACCATCTCGAACCGAATAAGAGATGTCTTGACAATCTTAATCTTATATAAGGGTGACCTGTAAGGTCTCCAATACATTCCAATGATACATGACATAAAAATTTAATAGTGATTGATATTATTATAAGAAAAATAATTTAGGGGAATGTTATCCTTCCAACTCTAAATGAATTCCAAAATAAAGGATCTCAGTATTTCCTCAAATTACATGATAGTTCGCTCATTTTTTCAATCCAATTGGGGGTAAAATGCCATTATCATCCTCATCATGGTCTCGAATTCCCCATGGAGGCCTCTACAATAAAGTAGCATGAATCCTTCCTCATAGACTGAGATGAACCTCATGAGAACCACATGGAGTCAAACAATCTCCCACAAGAAAAAATTTCTCAAGATATCTACCATACTCTAGTCTCTGATAGAAATGAAGTGTTCCAACATAGAAATTTGGTCAATTATCACCCATATATAATAATAGAATCATTATTTCCATGAGAGTGTATGGAAACTGCCATAGGGACCAGGTGCTATGCAGCTCTGCATGGGGAAATTCTAACTAATCAGCCATGTGAGGTGGGAAACTTGGTGCCTTCAAGATGTAGATATTGGGGAGGGACTATTTCAAGTGTGTCATGTCTTAATCATTTGATATCATGTATTGAGTTGTTTATGGGGCTTTTTCCTTGGTCTTATGGGTCGTGTAAGGGTTCCCCTTCAACCCTTAAGTGGGGGGATTATCCAAAATCAAATAATAATAAGGCCATCGGGCCATTCGGGTGGCGGCAAAGTTTGTGGATTTTCTACCCCATTCCACTCTTGGATCTCAAGAGACTATATGAAACCTAACAGAACCTAGTTCTCACCATTCACTTACTATAATTTGAGACATTGAGATATGGGCTTCACGATTCTTTGCCCCATTTTATCCCATCATAACTGCAATTGATGGTCCTTCTACATCTTCACCACACTGAGATTTAAATTCAAAGAAGCAGTATGAAACTCCCATATCAACTCCTCTCACATCATGACTAAAACCATTGTTTGTACACATAAAATTATGACATTCTCCCCTCCTTCAAATAACCCATCCAGTGCATCCCCTGTGGAAATCTGGTTATGAAGAACCTCACAGTTTATTCCTTCAAACGGGGACTCTCTTACACACTATAGAAGTGGAATAGTCAACACCATCAATTTATGATATGTTATAACCCTATCCCCCTCCAGGGTAAGCTACAAAAAATACAACTTCTTAGACACCTTCTCTACCAGACATGATTGAAAAACCCTACTTAGAGATTAATCCAACACTTTATAATTCTAGTGAGTATAGACTATCATGAAGTCATGGTACTATTGTAAATCCATCCAAAACCTCTTTATCCTGATAAAATCTCCTTATATGAAGATTTACTTGAGACTCTAGTGGCCAGAATAAAAAATAATGAACTCTCCTAGAAGACATTCCATCAAAGTCATCATCGAGAAGACTGTCACTGCCAACTATAGGTCATGAGTAGAATAGTTATTCTCAGGGGGTCATAGCTACCTTTACCCATACAAACACTCATTTACTACCACTACATCAATATTTAGAAGATCCCAACAAAATATTAATCATGAAAAACTACATACGCATTCCCTCCTCTGGTATTCATAATAAAGAAGCATTGGTCAACCTTATCCTTAACTTATCAATGTCTCTACACAATTATTCTTCCCTATAAATGGTTTCCCTATTTCTTTTCTGTAGGTAATTGGGGTTTCTACTCTAGGTATGTCATCCAAAAAACATTTCTAGTACCCCTCCAATCCATGAATTCTCAATACCTATTTCATACTCTTTCTTGGCTCACATACATGATCTAAATATTTCTTCAATAGATCCACAACTAAATTTTTTAACATAAATGAAATTCCCTAGAAAGTGAATCTCACAGCTCAAAAATAGACAGTTCATAAGATTACCATAATATCAGTTCTCCCATAGTAAGTCTAAGAATGTCTTAAAATTATCTTCATGCTCCTCCTATAATGTAGAGTAAAGGAGTAAGTAATAAGTGAAGACAACGACAAATTTTTTCATGAATGGCTAGAGGATCCAATTCATTAAATCCATAAACACAATAGGGTGATTCGACACATCAAAAAGAAAATCCTATAAATAATAATGTTTATAGAAACAATGGAATTATTTTTTCAGGATATCAAACTCCTAAACCCTCAACTTGTGGTAGCAAGACCCAATATTTATCTTCAAGAATCAACTCACTCCTCTTTATTGCTCAAAGAGGTCACCTATCATCAGTAGGGTGGATTGTTTTTCATTATCATTACTTCCATTAGGTAATGATAACAAAATAATTCTTAATCTATTTTCAACCTTTTTCATGAAAAACTCAGAGTGGCACAGGGGACACAATTGGTATGACAAAACCCTTATATATAAGGTCCTCCATCTACACCCCGATATACCCAAGCTTGAAAGGGGCCCTTTCTTATCCATCCAAAAATATCAGGGTGGTCCAAAGGTGAAATTTATTAAATATATCTATCTCTTGATGTGATGGAAGTCCTCAAACATAATCATGGAAGATGTCCATATAATCCCCCTCTACAAATTGAATCTAGATGCAAGAAGAACCTGTTATTCCATGGGATAAAATCAATAACTAATTGATTAGGGGTTATTGCATCATTCTTTCTAGGCCCACTCACTCATCCATGGGGACTCTCTTTCCCATAAAAATGAATCTCATTCCATAGTTCCAATGAAATCTAACTCACCTACAATTGAAAACCATTATATATCCCATATGATGTTATAAAGACAAATAGTGGTGACCAATAGGTCCCATGTGAAACTATCTCACCCAAGTGATATCTCTCTCTACTAGAAGACTTGAAATATTAAAGAATTTATCCTTTCATAAACATATAGCCACTGTAGTTTGGTTAACATCTCAATAGGAAGCTACAGTTTTCGCATCCAAAATAAGAAGATGAAGTAAAGAATCACATTGGTGTCTACTAGTATTGAAGAAATCATTAAATGAACACAAATAGTACCATAGATAATCTCATGTACTGCATGGTCATAGCCTTCTATATACTAATACTACCCCCGGCCCTGACCACCAACTCTGTGAGCCTGATTTAAGCCTCATGGTGGTGGTGGTGGTGGTGGGAGCACCTAACATTGTCCTTAGTCAACTACACCTCCCTCCAAAACAACTCCCACTACTCTACAAGCATATATTCCCTATCAGCCACCCTATCCATGTCTAGGAGATCCCTAATAATGGTGTTGACTTTTTTGTGGGTGTGTATCCACTATCTATCTATAAAACTCAGCATGAAGGGTGAAGAAATCACTATGTAACTAACCATGCTAATAGAAAGCATATAATCTTCACTCTTCAGTCTGATTGGATCATCTGTGTAATTTCATATCAATATATCCTCATATCAGAGTCTGAGATAGGGAATGCATCCTCTTTTGGGATCATGATTTATGATTCCTAAAACATGTTAAAAATGACTCAGCCACATGATTTCCAATACTATTTCTAATTTCTCACGGTCCCTCTTCCTAGGATATCTCATTTGATAGAGTATACTCTAGAACTCCAGTATATGTCTGTAGGCATTAGGAAACCATAATAGGTCAAATGAATCTATAGAGGCCATTTCTGAACATCCTCACATGGACGAATGCATCCCATACCATGTCAAGGTATTATCGTATGAGATCATTGAACCTCATTGCATACTTATATATTGACAAATCACCCACTATAGATCAAGATTATTTTGGATATGGACTAAGTTCCGATATGAAAGGTAATACTAGTCACAAAATATCTACTAAAAATTGGTCCATGAGAGAATCATCTTTTTATGGGAATGCATAACCAAACTCTATGATTTACCAACTACTAAATAGAAAAGACTGGATGGAAGTGCAACAATCTGAACTATTCAAATTTTTATAGACCTGATGACTCAAACGACCAACTCAATCCATTCATTCACTTACTGAGGATATGGCTCACCAAGAAGCCTCAATGAACTCTAACACTAGAACATGTAGAGTGAGTTATTACAATATGTATTATTAGACGAAACATTTGATGTTATATACTTCTCGATAGGTAGTGATTCTTCACCCTCACATCTAGGAGAAACACCTTATGGGATGGCCACTGAATTGAGGCTTCATCCCTCAATAGATCACCATAAAGAAACTAAATTGTTAACCTAGTTGGCAGTCATCATGGTGGAATATTGAAGGTGATCATCATGTACCACAAGTAGACGAGAATATATATATATATAGACACACACACACACACACACATATATATATATAAGGATATGACTAAATGACGATAGATAAAGGACTTGATCCTATATGATGCATGTACAACTGTTTCATGAAAAAATATTTTCTATATGGAATGTCGATATGTAGGTAGTTGGATCCTAGTGCGTGGATACATCATACACCTTACAAACACATGGTTCCTTCGATTGAAACACTAGAGACACTTTAACACTATTTCCTAAAGTCCCAAACAACCCTTTTTAGGATAAAACGTAAAACCCCATCCCAAAAAATTATCTCCTCTGATAGAACTCTATAATGAATCGACCCACTTGGGTCCACCTAACTAGCATAGGACTGAGTGTTCAAAAACCCAAGACCTCCTATAATAGGCCAGCTTTTGGAGACAAGTTATGGGAAGGAATAATATACAATGGGAGGCCTTTTCTAAATTTACTTTCAAACATTCACCAAACATTATCCAATAAAAATTTTAGATTAATAATAAATATAATAATTACTAGAGTAAACTGTGTGTGTAATAACCTCTAGGTAATACATTAGAGTATGATAGAGTAAAACCAAATTATAAATGGGAAATTAGATGCACAACCAAAAATAAAGTCTTAAGTAGAAAAATGATGGCAATAGAGAATGATGGGAGATTCTTACTCCTAATATCCAATCCCAACCATTATATGTTGTCAATACACCAAGGAATTACTATTCTCCACAAAATTCACAGCAGTTCTACCTAATATCTGCATAACATAGGTAATGTGTAGGAAAAACCAGTATAGGGGTGATTATATACATACCCATTAGGATTTCCTGAATGATAAAATGGTGTAATATAAGGATACAATAATTGTACTCTCAGCCCAAAGTAAGAGGGGAATGAATCCCAATAAACACACACACACACATATATATATATATATATTCTTATAAAGAATCCAAGATTAGAGATAAAGTGGATCTCCATATCATATCCCATACAATTTTATGAGTATTCTCATAGTTAAATAATTACATCACTTATTCCCAAAAACAAACAAAACCTCATCAGAATATGTGTCAAGGGGGACACTCCATGATACTACACTCCATAGCTAAGGGAGAACCAACTCCCATGGAGGACCCAAACTACACTAGAGCTCGAAGATGGGGGTAATTCACTATATATAGATGAACCACTCAAATTATAGAGAAGTAATGTATCTCTATATATATAATATGGGGAACCTATTCCCTAGTGCTTCAAGGGAGTACTTACCCCATTAACTCTCTAATAGTATAGGGAACTTGCACAATAGTGCATTTAGGGAGTACTAACTCAGACATCCCCGCATGATCATGTCATAATCTATATAATTGTAGATTGTATCCTAAATAAGTTTCATGCTCAGAATATCTCATGGGCCTCAAAAAAATTCAACCATCAATATCTACATAGAAAACTACTCCGGATAAATAAAATAGTGTCCAAAATATGAGATCAAATAAAGAAGATATGAGATGAAGATGTTTAATGAGGGAATACATTACATATATTGAAGACCATATGGAATTTGACCCTTCCTAATTTCATATAAGTTTTATACTTTGGAAACTACTTAGAAACAATTTCATTATACATGACATGTATGACTCAAATACGGTGTGTCTCATCCTCTCGAGACCTGCCTATTCCCTCTTGGTCATGCTCGAGTACCTATAAATTTACCTGGCTATGTAAAAAGTCATGGCTGGATGGTATCCCATGCCTGTATACTCCCAGAGTACATGGAATGTTCGACCATATTGGGTCATATACATATTCCATCTTGCAAAAAAACTTTTTACCTATGTTTGGTCTCCCAAGATGTTCATCCAACCACAATATGTTTGATTCTTAACTTCACTTGATTACCCAACGTCATATCCAGGGGATACATGTTGTTTTTTATTCTAGGATACACAATGTGTAGTCATTGTATTCCTAGAACAATCCAGTTTTTTAAATGTTTTCCAAATCTAGTCATACAACTATGGATGTCACATGTTTTCTACTTGAAACTGAATGGTAAGGCTTCTATAAATTGTTTCCAAGGCTCTTATGGCCGTAAGAAAAAGAATATGGTGATCTGATGAAGTTATTTCATGCACCTTGTCTCTTATTACATTTTTTTATCCATGAAACACGATTTATCACTAGTAGTTCAGCCTAATATTCCTTAATAACACTGACCAGTTCATCATTCACTAAACTGCAATGAATCTAGGTGTCTAACCAAACTTGAACCCACCCCAACAATGTAGAAGTAATACCCCATAGTCTAATGATTAAGAACGCAATGAAGAGGTTGGGGAAGACATAATAACAAAGGTAAAAATGTTTTTTCCTTGTGTTAATATCCAATTATCATAAATAGGGGAAACTGAGGTGAGAACATGGTATAATTGGAGAATAAAATGAATTAAATATTTTAACACGTATATAGGGATCATGAAACGAACATGTGGTCACATATTAAAAGAATATAATATATGAATGATTGATATTTTAATCAATGGGGAGAAAATAAAAAAAATCATTCATAACTCGATTTGAGATGGACCATTAGAAAATAATGTGTTCCCCAAAGAAGGATAAGTTGCACTACATCCACTCTCGATAGATCCACCTCGGTCTGATCAAATGTCATCCTTCGATCATATCCACCAGGGAAGAATGTTAGAGGAAAATCTCTAATATCTTCAGGTAAATAGGATAACCATTGATAATTTCTATAACATACTATTTATATGAAAAATTAGGTTTTGGGTATTATATGAATAAATAAATTTATTATTTAATTAATACACATAATATACCTACCAATGACTACCTCTTCCAAATTTCCAATTCCAAAAAACCTTATATCACACATATCATTATCTTCATATTCTAGGATCAACCATCTTCCAGAATTTGTGACATGAGAACCCATTTGAGGAGTTATTCCACAATTTTGGAAAAACAACACATTCTTGATATTAATATATTTAATATTTTGATAATATCATTTTTGAAATCACCAAACCTAAAAATATCTTGTAATCATAGTTCTTGGATAAAAAAATATTCCTTAATATATTAAAAATTCATACAATAAAAAAATACGGTCACTACAAAATTATTTACGATAATTAAATCAATATCAAAAGAAAAACTATAACTAATAAGTGAAAAACTAAATAAATAAATGATGAACTCATACTATGTCAATCCCTCAAATCATTAATAGAGTTTTGGCAATAAAACATTCAAATATAAAATCTTATTCTCATTAGGATCATGTATGGAATCAAAATAAAAATATATATATATAATGAAAATTATGTCTTCAACCCCAATTTTATAGTACTGAGGCACTACCAAAATTAACATGAAAATAATTCCATAAAAATACCTGATAGTATCTAACAAGTATATTATGTTATTCATATTCTTCTATAATATCATCCTTCATGAATCATATCAATGTAGTATCTAGTTCAATATGGATGTCTCATTCATCAAACTATAACAAGTGAAACATGATTGATTTTCCATGAATGTTCGGCAATTAATTCTCTTACACTCTATAATCCATTAGGATATAATTGGAAATATTTGGTTTTTTTCTTTAAAATATTTCGAATTTCGAGAATTGGACTCACCATTTATGAATATATGAAATATGTTTTGTGAAAATTCAGGTTTATAATTCCAAATACATGATCCAAAATAAATGTTCTCCGTAAAGATATTGTAAATAACCTTAACCATTCTTTAAGAATAAATTTATCATGATGTTAAAATAAATAAGTGGACATTAGTTCCATGGATTCCCTTAATGTATAAGAAACAAACTGGAGCTAAGATAGTGGGTTGGATTAGGTTATAGTGGGAATCATAGATTTATTGGCTAGCTATGAAAATTTGGGGCTTCTTTGTTTGGGATGAGAAAATGAATATGGAAAAAACATGGATGTATGGTTTCTTTTTCATAAAATTCAGAAGAGGAATCATTACCACCATTAAAAATTTATTTTTAAGGGGTCTCTATATCTTCCTTTGTCTAGTTTTCAGTAAAGGAAGTATGAGGGTAAGAATAAGCCAAGCCTAGCTCCAACTTGGAACTATTTTTAATATGTTTCAATAAAAGAAAAAAAGTATACTTAACAGAAGTTTAAACATATTTAGCTAACCAATTATCCTCAAATATAATTACCATAAATACTTCTTGACTATCCGAAAATGATCACATCAAGCAAAGGAGATGGAACCACATACCATTTATCTAAAATTGATGTCGCTAAAATACATCCATCAATTGGTATATCCCTGGTAAAAAATCTTATCAAATATGAAATCCATATCCTCTATTACGGGTGGTGTCTCAAAATACTCATCCCCCTTCATCTATGATTTTTATCCAATTGTATGAAAAATAAAGGTATAGGATTCTTCAATAATACCATTTTAAACACACTTCATGAAAAATTACAAAATATCCTCCAAATTTGTACCACCCATCTATGCATATCAAAAAATTGATTGACCTCAATGAAAAAATCTAATACCCAAGGGTGATACAGGTAGAAGGTAGAATAATTCACTTTTATTAGTGATCCCAATGAAGTACATATTTCTATATATCCTAATTAATGAAAATAATAATGTATAAATCTTAGTAGGGTCAGGAAGAATCACACTATTATGTACACACAAGTATCTTTTTAGGTCGAATTCCTCCATCCCTATGTCTTTGAATCCCAAAATATAATCCCTTCTTGGATTCAATCATAACACCCATGGGAGATACGAGGAATTACCCATTAAAGATTATATGTGATCCAATCTATATTTTTGAAATTGATGTGGGGTTGGGTTTTTACCCATTATTCCCCCCCCCCATCAAATCAAAGAACACACATCATGGTTATCCTTTCAATGATAATTCATCGCATCCAAATATTCTTTCACTTGCATTACTATTTCAATCTCCACTAGGACACATGGACACCCCACTATTATAATATTGACTTTTGATCCAAGGAACAAACATGGTTCCAAATTCTTTGATCTAATCCATCATTGTCATTCTCAAACTATATTTGGTGAATAATCCACCCTACATCTCACCTAGGAAGTATCATGCCTCTAATTCCACCTATTGCAACCCAACCTCCCAAGATAATGAACCTGGTCAACATACACCATGGGGTCTTTTAATACATTGGTTTCCTTCCTAGAACACCACATTGGATTCCCCACTATGGTCACTTATAATACTATTGACTTTCCCCATACACAAACACATATTCCTTTAGTGTTCTTATTCCTCGCATGCACACACACACATGCTTAGGAACTTCCTATGGGGTCACCCATCCTAATCACTAATTCATGAAGATAATACTAAACTGTAGAGTTCTTCTAGTCTTAATTATTAAGTCCTTCTAGGGTTCCATACTAAAAACCATGGGTACTAGGAGGAATTACCCATCTAATATTATATTTGGGCCACCATCCATCAGGGAAACTGATTTGGGATTGGGTTTTGAAACAATAGTATACCCACCCATTAATTTTCATGATATATTGTAACTTTTGTAATAAATTCTATTAAAATTGATTAATTTTTTCCCACTAATTATATCTTCTGAGAAGTGATAATTTACAATGTTGGGAAACAAAAAAATAGATCCATTACAAAAAAATCATCCTTAACATTTTTTTCTCTACAGGAATAGGTTTAAATCACTTCTATACTGTTTGTTGGGAGATATGAAAATCATTATGTGTTTTACGATTTATAATCATAGTTTTTTGTGGTTTATAGGTTGTTTTAATATATTTTATTTTTGGGTATATAGAGATGGTTATTTATTGATTTGGTATAGGTTTTTTAAATAAAATATTGAAATTAAAAGGTAGTAAATTAACATAACCGCAATAATGTATTGTATATGAATTTGTGTCTAGTGGTAGGAACCAAGAACTGCTACTAAATAAATAAAATAAAATTCATTTAATGGTGATTATCATAAACAACCACTAATGTGTTTAATGGAAATTATATAAATTTTTAAATATTTAAAAAAAATACATACAAAATACTTGATCATATAATAAATTATACCATAAATTCAGAAGAAATTCATCATACATAGAAAATAATATATCCACAGTCTTAGACACACACACAGACAACTACCAGTCAAGCCAAAAACTCAGTGATCAATATATAAATATAAAATATGACCAAAATATACTATCAAATCAAAGACAATAATACAATCCCACGACCTCTAATCCATTAATCAACCTCTATAAATATATTAATAATATGTGAAATTGACTAAGCCATGTCATCAGATGGAATAATTAAAACATATAAATAAGAACTGAACATAATAAAAAAATTATATTAGAATTATTGATAATATTTATCCAAAACACTAAAATTTAAAACCATACCCATTTCCCTATGAATAAGTTTAGGGATCATAATTGTCAACCACCTATATAATACTATTTTATTTCACCTAAAATACAGACTAGAACATTTATAAAATGAAATACAAAAGATAATAGACAAATAATTTATTCAAAATCTTGCCTGGAAATATTTTTATTTTGCTAATAAAACATAATTAACTTTATTATAGAACAAATAATATATAATTATGAACACATTAAAACATAAAATTACTTATTTATGAATTAATTCAGCACTTGGAACTCAATATGGACAATCATGTAACAGTCGTATCAGTTTTTAATTTGATGTGTGGGTTGCTCAAAATAACTCAATAGGAAAATATATATATTTTTGATGTTTCAACATATATTACATTTAAAAAATAATTAAAATATTCTTATCATATAATTTAAATTCAATATAAGGTCGTTTTCATCGGTTTTGACAATTAAATAAACATTTTAGTGTTTTAAAACACCAAAAAGAAATTTTATTGGAATCCTTGGAAACTGTAATATATATTGACATGATGTCAATTCCTACATTTCAAAAACAATATACTATCATTATCTTATGATTCCAAAGATATCCAATATAATTTTTTTAATTACCACTAAAACATGTTTTTGATGAATTTTATATCATTAATACTACCCATTGAGTCATTGGTAGCACATTACTCATTATATGAATGTTTTTTCAACACCTACACATCAATAATTATTCAAAGGTTTTATACCCATTATTTAAAATCATCATGATTCCATTTATAATTTTTTTTTTATGATTACATTCATGTTTTAGTGTTCTAAAACACTAAAAACATGTTTATGGGAATCCTTTGAAAACTATAACTCCTATTTGTGTGGTCTCAACTCCTATATTTATAAAATAAATCTATGGTAATTATCAACTGATTTCATGACCTTGTATCATTATTTTTTGGTTTTGACCCCTTGGTGATTGTTGGAAAGATGTTTATATCTTTAAAACATCTTATTGAGTCATTCCAAGCATACTACACAATATATAGACATGTTTTCTAATTATTTGCATCAAAAAAAAATTCATCGGTGGATTTCCCATAATTTCATAACAATAAAAGATTTTTCCTATGGTTTTTATCATCACATGATTAATTTAGTGTTTTAAAACACACGCAAAAACATGTTTTAAAGAATCCCAAGAAAACTGTAACTTGGATTTATGTGGCATCAGTTCATACATATCAAATGTTAATCAACAGTCATCATCCTATGATTTCATAGACATTTGATTCTGTTTTCTTAAATTTGACCACCCAGTACACGTTTTTAATGACTTTTATATCTTTTAATATAACTTATTATGTCTTTCCAAGAACACTATAGGTTTTATTGACATGTTTTCTAATCATAAATGTCGCCAAAAATCTAGATGTAGGGGGGCATGATTTTATATCAATATGAGGCTGGTTACTATTTTTTCACCTTTACATAAATGTTTATGTATATAAATATAAAAAAATGGGAATACCAAGAATACCATATCTTGGGTTGATGTAGAGTTGATTACAATATTTAAAAAATGAATATATGGTCTGTTTCCTATGATTTAATTTCCATATATTGTCGTTTTCTTATATTTAACCCCCTCACACATGTTATTAAAGAATTATATATCTATTAAAACTACATATTTATTATTTCCCATATCCCAAAATATCTATGGATTTTCTTTTATCATTAACACATCCCAAATAATTAAAGGGTGTTTTTCCCATTATTTCACATCAATCAATAGTCATTTCCTATGGTTTGACTATTAAACACATTTTTAGGGTACTAAAACACTAAAAACATGTTTTCAAGAATACCAGGAAAACCATAACTTTGATTGACATGGATTTGGTTACTACATTTCCCGAGAAAACATATGGTCACTTTCCATGATTTCATGGTAATAATATCTCATTTGTTTTTTGTTTTTACCCACTAGAGCATGTTCATACAGATATTGATAACATTTAAAACCAATTATTTAGTCATTATGAGAACAAAACATATTTATTGAACATGTTTTCTATAGATACATGTCAAAAATAATCTATCAGTCATTTCCCCATGATTTCAAAACAATATGAGGTCTTCTACTATGGTTTTGGATACTACACTCCCATTTTAGAGACTTACAACATTAAAAACACATTTATGATTTTAATATCCTTGGTAAATGAAGAATATGAAATTTTCATATTTTTTAATATTTTTTAATTAAATATTAATTTTACGATAAAAGGGAATCTTTTTTTGATAGCGTATTCAATATACAACAACGGGTTTCTCCAAAATCTTATGTTGCACACAACATTGAGTTATACCGAAAAATAATATAATAATATTATTATTTTAAGTGGTAGTAAACGCATAGTCATTTTATTGGTGGGAATGAACATAAATAACAAAAATATGATTATACATGTTTTTTAAATTTTATAACATTTATCCAATAAATTTTAGACGTATAAAATAAGAATGAACCTGGTTTTATGCATGAAATGCTCTAATATTTTTAAAGGGGTAGTTTTATGTAAATTTGAGGGAGAACCCTTTTCAAATCTATTTTTTCACTTTTATATCATCTATTAAAAAAATAAAATTCTTCTTGAAAATAGGGACATCAAATTTACTTTTAAAAAATTTTGGTATTATTCTAATAAAGATTATTTTTTAGTTAATTGTGAAAAATAATGCATTCTAATTCAAAACTAAATTTCAATCTCATTTATTTATATAGTAAGATTGTAATTTTAATTTTTTTTAAAGTGTAATTTGATTATATTTTTTCCATTAAATCCAATTTTGGTCATTATAAGTAATTTCTCCTTTAAATTGGACATAAACACATGTCTATCTTATGGTAGTTTTTACTTCTTAAAAAACTTGTTTTTTTTGTTTTAACAACGGAATTAATTTTAAAATAATTTATGCAACATATGTGTGTTGAATTTAGAAAAATGTATTCTATATATTTTATCAAGAGTTCTAAATTTTGTGAATATGTACCTTTATTTTTAGACATTATGAATAGTAATTCCATTAATTATTTTATTTATCAAGTGTAAAGGGTAAATCTTGTAAATAAGGGTAAAAAAAATAATATTATAATAATATTAATTAACCTAAAACGTGTCTGAATATTATTGTATGAGATATGTCCTACCATGGACATCCTTGGGTCTATTTTTGGACCCCATGGAGTCACTTTTATTTGAAAATGACATTTTATAAGAATTAATTAGAAATAAAGAAAAAGATAAAATAAACATGTCTTTTTTACTAAAACAATTTTTATTTAGTGTTATATAAGTGATTTATTCTACTATAAGTATTCATTATAAATCTAAACATATTTACTAAATCATGGTATTTTATTTAGAATTTATATACATCAAATAGATAAATATATTTATGACACAATGATGATGTAGTGATTACCTTATTAATGAATGATTTAAACAAATGAGATAATAAATATTAAAATAAATTTATTTTGAAACTTTTTATGCCATAAAAAAATTTCAAGGATGATTATGACTTTTTATATTTAAATAAAATATGTTTTTTTTTAATAATCAAGTTCTTATGTAATTTTAAATAAGTCATGATACGAATAGTATAAAGATTTCCATAAATGAGTTTTTAAAACCAATACTATTTTATTAAATGATATAATAGTCCTAAAATTCTATGATTAGGACAAATGAATTATATAATGTTCAACATGTCATTAATGAACCACTTTAGCTTCTATTGGCATTTTATGATAACTATATTAACCATATAGTATGAATATACAAGAAGACACGGTAGGAGTAAAATTAGTTAACAAAGGGTTAAAGATAAAAGATAAGGTTAAATTTGAGACCAAAACATGTCTACAACCTATTTTTTGAGATTTTTTCTACCAAAACTAATCATATGTTTGAAATAAAATACTTTGGGACCTTTTGAAATTTAAAACCATTTTAGAATAAAATAATACTTCAAAACATTCCGAAAGTGCCCCTCCTCCCTCTTATAAAAGGTCATCACCCCTACCCATTTAATCACTCCTATCAATCCCCATGGCTTGACCAAACTCTTCCCAAATAATATCCCAACATCCCTATATTCCTCTTATAATCCTTACCTTGGAAATAATCCAATTAAATAAATCCTTTTAACTTAATTCAAACGGAGTTACACGATTTGAGGTAATGTCTTCTCTCAAGCTTCTTTCAATTATTTTCCCTTCTCAAACAACCTAAACACTCTTTATTAAATTATTTTATAACAACACCAGTATCTTAAATATACTTGTATGTTGTTATTCAAGGTATTCTACCCACAGTCACACACACCTCCATCTAAATGATTTAGAACATAGTATTTTTGTGGACGACAAACTACTACCTCACGAAACGATGATTGTTCAATTATCTCCTACCACCTCTCATGGTGACCATTATGATGGAAAAATATTTATATATATTATATTTATATTTATATTGTCTCTATGCTTTTGTATTTTTCATTTATTTCATTCCTTTAGGCTTTCTATAATGTGTAAATATGATAATTTTATTTAAGGAAGTGCAGACTACCGCCCCTCAATGTGACATGAATCATTCATGCCATTCATGGAAATTATATAGGATGGTGTTAATTAAATTATGTAACATATATAAAATATGATATTATACTGTAATTATAATATACCTATGTATCGTTTAGTTTTCATTCCTTTAAAAATGAAAAAGAAATGAAAGTAGTGTTCATGTGTACGTACGGCTTACCGTCTCCATGAATGGTGCATTTCATTTCTTATCTCCAAATGTTATGGACTATTATAAATACATATGAACTGGATATATATGATATATATTATATCTAAATCATTAATATCATTCTATATATGACGTAATTTCGACCACATGGATAAATTTTAAGTATAACAGGTTCATTTTCAACTCAAGTACCCAATATCGACAAAATGACCAATATTAACTTAAATAAATATGAAATTTTTATAACATGGTAATAAGTTATATAAAAGTAATAATAAACATTAAAAATGTTCTAAAGCAAGTAGAAATTAACTTAAGTTTATTATTCATGAAGAACAAGGAACATACGTAATTATTCGGACACAAGTTAAGGGACTTCGTCTCAATCTCCTATCATTGAGTTATATTTTGATAATATACACCCCCTTATTTTATACGGTGTATAATAAACCCCTTTGACTTTTATTTTCATTCAATGGGAATATTTTTTCATTGAAACATTTTACTAAACAATTAATGGAATGTTTTTAACGTATGTTGTGACAACGACATTTCCATCATCATGAGCATTATTTGAGATATGGATTCGTTAA
Organism: Viscum album; assembly: GCA_963277665.1. Taxonomy (NCBI): domain Eukaryota; kingdom Viridiplantae; phylum Streptophyta; class Magnoliopsida; order Santalales; family Viscaceae; genus Viscum; species Viscum album. The sequence goes on from OY728134.1 coordinate 288,866,423, forward strand.
CTAGTCGTAATGTTTTTAAAATGAAAATAAATATCGTATAACATTTTTATGTATTTTGGTATTTAAAATTGTTTTTTTAAATTGATGGTGTATTTTAATATCATAAAATTATTTCTTGTGATTACAATAAAATGTTATTTGTGAAATTTTAATATTATCAATATTTTATGTGTTATGATTATATAATGGTACTTGGAAATTTGATTGGTTGTTATGTAATAAACCAATGATAGGTGGATACATGATAAACCAAATGAAGGTTGGTTGCATTATAAACCAAGGATGGGTGGTTATTTTATAACCTCTAATGCATTGGTTATGGAAGTCAGTTGTATGGCTATTATATTTAATGATATGTGTGAAAGTTGGCCATTTGGTTTTTTCATTTCTGTATGTCTATGTAGCATGTTACCTTTATATGATTTATGTTTCTTTTTATGGGAATTATGGTAATATTCTAGTTAGAAAAGTGTAAGTAATGAGCTTATATTAAGTAAAGTGTATTTACTACAGCTTAATGGTGAAAATTATTACATTATGATAAAGTATTCATGGTTTTCATGTCATCCCAAGACTAGTAGTTTTATTTCTTTTTGTATCCATTACTGATATTTTTTACGATCATCCCATGTTTTGAATTTTTTTTCATAGGACATAAAGTTGAATAGAGTCAAATATGGGATCATGTAAAAGTTATGATGTTAAAACATGATATGATTTCATGTTTATTTTTAAATAGTTTTTGTTTTATGAAAAAATTGGGTAGTGAGTATAAGTATCTACTTGTAATATTCATGATGTTATGTGTAAGTTATTCTAATTCTCTAGAGCACTAAACCTGAAAAGATCCTTGATTTGAATTGAAGTCAAATTATTAATGTATCTCAATATTAAGTAATTTTTAAAGATGGGCCTTATAGTTGGTATAAGAGGTAAGTTTAAACAACTTTAGGAGTTAGGATATTGTTAAATTAATATCCATAAATTAATTTATGGTAATATTGAATTGATAAAGAATTGGAATATTACCATTTTGCTTCACCAAAGATTTTCCTGTGTTCAAAATGGTTTTCCACAAAAGAAATAGGGCAGCTATAATGGGGGAACATCAAGAGGAAAACAACCTTCCAAATCAGCAACCTAAACTGGGCGGATTCAGAACTGAATAGTTTATTGTAGTGATGGAACAATTGACTCAGGGTATAAATTTTGGTGGTGTCCATGCATGAGATCAACTAAACCAACCAAATAGGCATTTTTCAATCGTAGAGAATTTCATAAGGAAACGCCCCCCATCATTCAGAAGAGAATCTGACCATATTCAAGCTGAAGGGTGGATTAATGCATTGGAAAATATTTATTATGTAATGGGTTGTTCATAAAATCAAAAGGTTAGTATTTTTTGTATAATTTTAAAGGTGAATCTCATCAATAGTGGTCAATTATTAAAAATATCAGAGTAATTGAAGGCATTGACTCCATGGAATGTAATGAATTTATGAATATCTGACATGAGATATCTTTTTCTAAGACTATTAGACTTGGGTTTGAAAAGAAATCCATGGAATTGAGACAAAAGGAGGAAGATTTTGTGCCTTCATATGAAGAAAATTTCACTTATTTGGCAAGGTACATCCCAATTTTTTTTGGGATATTAATAGTAAGAAAAATCAGTTTTACTCAAGATTGAAGCTAAAATATCAAAGGGTGTTCACTTCGAGTGAGTTCAAAAGCTATAATAAACTTGTCTGATGTGATGATAAGGTAGAAATGGAATTTTTATGAGCATGTCTTCTGTGGGAGAAAATAAAAAAGAAATCAAGTTTGTAGTCATTGGGAACAAATTCGTCGAAGAATCCGGGAGGTAAGAAAACAAAATTCCCATCTTCTAAGAAGTGTGGTAAAAATCATCCTGGATAATTTCTCTCAATGTCTGCGAAGTGATTCTGATGTGGTAATACTAGTCATATTACTTGTAATAGTATAGAATATTATCAGGCTAGCAATGAAAAATTAATGGTAAGATGGTTTAGTTGCAATGAGTTAGGACATTATCCCAATGTGTGTCCAATGTTTTATTACCCAGGGTGGGAACCAGCAATATTGAAAGTAGAAGGGAATGGAAAAAAATTTTAAACAACTAAAATTGATTTGGGACCTTCAAATGATGTGGTGATAGGTATGTTATAGATTTCTTCAAAATATTCCAATACTCTATTTGACTCTGGCTCTTCACATTCCTTCATTTCTGAGGGCTTTATTAGAAAATTAGATATATATCCTAATGAATGTGATATATAAATTTTGGTAAAATCTCCAAGTGGATTTATTAAATAACCCATGATTTATAGGAATCTTACTATTATCATTAGTGAAATATTCTTCCCTACAAATCTTATTAAACTTTCCATAGTGGAATTTGATATCATTTTCATTATGGATTGGATTTTAGTTTATCATGCTAAAATAGATTATAAAGCCATGAAAGTTTTATTGAATGATTTCATACCTTTGATGACATATAAACAAGATGAAATTTTGATACAATATTGAAGTGAAATTTATCTGGCACATGTTGTTGAAAAGAAATAAATAGTTTTGATTAGTGGAATTCTAATAGTGAATGAATTCACATATGTTTTTTCTAATGAATTTTATGTTATTGTTCCCATTTGAGAGGTTGAATTTACTATTGATTTAGCTCCCAATGAAAAAAACTATTTTAAAACCCCCTTATCAAATGGATCAAGTAGAACTAGTGTAATTAAAAAATCAGTTGAAAGAATTACTTGATAAAGGTTCCAATCAACTATTAGTTCACCATGGGGCGCTCTAATTTTATTTTTTAAAAAGAAATATGGTTCTATAAGACTATGTATTGATTATAGAGCCTTAAATAACATCACTATTAAGAATAATTATCCATTTACTTATATCGATGATTTGTTTGATCAGCTCTAGGGAGCTCATTATTTTTTGAAAATTGATTTGAGGTCAGGGTACCAACACCTGAAGGTGAAGGAGGATGATATTTCAAAGAAAGCTCTCCAAATGAGATATGGGCATTATGAGTTTTTAGTTATTCCCTTTGGGTTATCTAATGCACCTGATGTATTTATGAATCTCATGAATTGATTCTTTCATTAGTTTCTAGATCAGTTTGTAGTTGATTTTATAGATGATATCTTTGTATATTCTAAAATCCAATAGGAACATGAAAGTCACTTAAGGATTTTTTTGAAAACATTAAAAGAAAATGAAAAATATGGAATTTTTAGTAAGGTTGAATTTTTTTGCAACAAATTTCATTCCTTTTTCATATTATTTCTAAATATGTCATAACTATTGACCCATATAAAACAAAAGTTGTCGAAGAGTATCAAAGACCTACCAATATCATAGAGATTCATATTTTTTTAGATTAGCAGATTATTACTGAAGGTTTTTTGAAAAAATTTCTTAGTTTTGTAGCCCACTATCTAAGTTAACGTGTAAGGGAGTTAAGTTCATATGGACTGAATGATGTGATTATTTTTTTCAGGAACTGAAAAGAAGATTGGTAAATGCTGTAGTTTTTTCCTTGCATTCTAGGAATGGTGAATTTTTTATCTAAAGTTATTCATCATTGAAAGGACTTGGTTGTTTACTAATGAAAATTGATTAGGTAATTTCTTATTCATCACATCACTTGAAACCTCATGAGCTAAATTACCCTACACATGAATTGAAATTAGCTGTTGTTTTTTTTTTCATTAAAAATTCAAAGAAATCGTTTTATGGAATAAAGTGTGAAATATACACTGTTCATAAAAGTTTGAAGTATATATTCACTGAGAGAAGTATTAAACATGAGACAGAGGATACATATATAATTAATCGAGGATTATGATTTCATGATTCATTACCATTCAGAAAAGGAAAACAAATTGGCTGCCACTTTGAGTCGAATGAGTAATGATGTATTAACCATGCTACGTTTGAAAGTAGATCCTTTGGTTTTTAATATAATGAATTTTTGATTGGAAATTTATGGTGTAGGGAATTCCTCTGTTTTGTTAGAGTTGGTAGTGAAATCATCTCTATCAAACAGAATTAAGAAAGCACATAAAGTAGACAGTGAGTTATAGAAAAAAGTTGAATTAGTTCAGATGTACAAGTTATGTGAATTTAACATTGATAATGACTGTGTTTTTAGGTTTGGAAAAATATTATGTATGCCTTGTGATTCCTAGTTGAATAAAGAGTTATTTTGTGAATCTCATAGTTATCCATTTATAGTTAATACTGGTAGTACTATGATGTATAGAGATCTTCAAGAGTATTTTTGGTGGGGTGGAATGAAAAAATATATTGTTGACTTTACTCTGAAGTGTTTCATTTGTCAACTGGTTAAAGCAGAGTGGCATTTATTGAAAGTGATGCTTAATCCTTTTCTAGTTTCATAATGAAAATGAGAAAAAATTTCCATGTATTTCATAGTGGGCTTACCAAAAACATCTCGAGGTAACAATTAAATCTAGGTTATTATTGATCGATTGACTAAATCAGCTCATTTTCTTCCTATTCAAGATACTCTATCTCTAGATCAAAATACTTGTTTTTATATTAAATATATATTCAATTTACATGGAGTTACCCTCTCCATTGTATCTGATTGTGATCCTAGGTTCACGTCTAACTTTTAGAAAGGCCTTTAGAAGTCATTAGGAAATGAATTAAATTTTAGTATAGCTCTTTTTCCTCAATTAGATGGGTGGTCAGAATGAACAATTCAAACCTTGGAGGATATGCTACATGCTTCTTCACTAGATTACTTGGGATGTCGGGACCAACATCATTCCTTGTTTGAGTTTTCTTATAATAACAGTTTTCATTATAGTATATAGATGGAACCATTCTAGGCATTATATGGAAAGTGGTGTTGAACTCCAGATTTTGGAATGATGTATGTGAAAGGAAGTTAATGGGACCAGAATTGGTAGAAGAGATGGTTAAAATAGTTTAGTTAATTTAGAATCACATGAGAATAGCTCAAAGCATGCATTAAAGTTATGCGAATAACTAGAGAATGTATCTTTCTTTCGAGGTAAGTGATCATGTCTTTCTCAATGTTTCTCTATGGAAAAGTGTGATTCATTTTCATAAGAAGGGAATGCTGAGTCTGAGGTTCATTGGACCCTATAAAATATTGGAGAAATTTGGATCAGTTGCCTATAGAGTGGATTTACTTCCAAGTTTATCTCAGGAACAAAATGATTGTTAATGTTTCAATATTGAGGAAGTATATTCAATATCTATCTCATGTTTTGAGTCCAGCGGTAGTTCTGTTGGAAGAGAATCTTTTTTATGAGGAACAACTAGTCCGGATTCTTAACAGAAGAGAGAAAGTGTTACGAAATAAGGTAATGCATCAGGTAATAGTTTTGTGGGAAACCCATATGGTTGAGGAGGCACCGAGGGAATATAAAAATGATATGACAGATAAATACCCCCACTTATTTAATAAGTGAATAGAATTGTGGGGATGTAATTCCCAATAGGGGGAAAGGATGTAACATCCCAGATAAATAAAGAATATGACATTTTCATATTTATTAATGTTTTTGAATTAAATATTAATTTTATGTTAAAGGGGAAACTTTTTACGACAACATACTCAACACACAACAAAAGATTTCTCCGAAATCTTACGTTGGACACAACGTTGAGTTATACTGAAAAATAATAAAATATTATTATTATTTTAAATGGTAGTTAACGCATAGCCGTTTTATTGGCAGGAATGAACATAACTAATTAAAATATTATTACACATTTTTGTTAAATGTATTTACATTTATCTAGTAAATTTTAGAGGCTTAAATTAAGAATGAACCCAATTTTAAGCATGAAATACTCTAATATTCTTTAAAAGGTTGTTTTACCACTTTTTGATGGACAAACCTTTTTGAATATAGTTTTTTCCAATTTTGTATGTTATATTTGAAAAAAATAAAATTCTTCTTTTAAAGCGGGACAACAAAATTTACTTTGGATTAAATTTTGGTTTTTTCTGATAATTTTTATTTTTTTAATGAATAGTGAAAATGATGCATTTTAATTCAAAATGCATTTTAATATAATTTATTCATATAGTTGGATTGTACATTTAAATGGATTTAAAGTGTAATTGTATTATATTTTTATAATTTAATCCAATTTTGGTCATTGGATGATATTTCACCTTTAAATTGGACAAAAACACATGTCAATCTTTTGTTAGTTTTTACTTCTTAAAAAATATGCTTTTTGGTTTTGACAAAAAAATTAATGTTAAATTAATTTCTTCAAAATGTGTAATTTGAATTTGGAAAATTTTATTCCATATTTTTAATTAGGAGGTCCAAATTTTTTAAATAGGTACCTTTTATTTTTAGACATTATGAATAATAAATTCAGTAATTATTTTATTTACCATGATTAAAGGGTAAATATAGTAAATAAGGGTAAAAAATAATTTTATAATGATAATAAATTACCATAACACATGTCTTAATATTAATGGATGATATATGTCCAACCATGGTCATCCTTGGGTCAATTTTGAGACCCCATGGAGCCATATTGATGGCAAAATGATATTTTATAAGAATTAATTTAAAGTGAAGAAAAATATAACATAGACATGTATTTTTACTAAAATAATTTTTATATGAGGTTATATAAAGGATATATTCGACTATAAATATTAACTAGAAGAATAAAAATATTTACTAAATAATGGTATTTTATTTATAATTTTTTACATCAAATAAATAGATATATTTAGGGCACAATGATGATGTATTGATGACCTTATTAATGATAGATTTAAATAAATGAGATTATAAATATTAAAATAAATTTATTTTGAAACTTTTTATGCCTCACACGAATTTTATGGGTGATTATTACTTTTTATCTTTGAATTAAAGATGTTTTTTTGAATGAATCAACTTTTTATGTAAATTTAAAAAATTCATCATATGAATAGTATAAAAAATTACATAAATGAGTTTTTAAAATAATTACTATTTTATTAAATGATATAATAGTTCTAAAAATCTAATATTCTGGAAAATTATTTAAATATATTTTAAACTTCCAGTAATAAAACACTTGTGGTTCGATTGTAGTTTTATGGTATCTATATTAACCATATAGTATAGACATACAAGAAGACAGGGTAAGAGTTAAATTAGCTAACTAAGGGTTAAAGCTAAAAGATAAGGTTAAATTTGAGACCAAAACTTGTCTGAAACCTATTCGTGAAGAGGTTTTCGGCCCAATATCATATTATATTTTATTTAAATGAATTTGGGATCTTTTTAAAACGAAAATCATTATATAATAAATTAATACTTCAAAACATTCTTAAAGTGCCCCTCCTCCCTCTTATAAAATGGCATAAACCCTACCCATTTAATCACTACTCTCAAGCCCCATGGATACTACATACTCTAAAAAAATAATATTAAAACATCTATCAATTCATCCTAGATACATTACCTTGAATATAAGGAAATTTAAGAATTCCTTTTAGATTAAATCAAAAGGAGTTGCCCGATTTGAGGTAATGTCTTCTCTCAAGAATCTTTCGTTTATTTTCCCTTATCAAACCCCCTAAACTCTATTTATTCAATTATTTTATAACAATAGAGTTATATTCAATATACTAGAATGTTTTTATTCCATTTATTTGACCTACACTCACACACACCTCCATCTAATGGATTTAGAACATACTATTTCTGTGTACGGTTAACTAGTGCCTCACAAAATGATGATTGTTCAATTATATTATACCGCCTCTCATGGTGGACATTATGATAGAACCATATATATATACATTATATATTATATTTTTATTGTCCCTATGATTCTTTTTTTCATTTATATCATTCCATTATGCTTTCTATAATGTGTAAATATGATAATTTTATTTGAGGAAGTGCGGACTACTACCCCCTCAAAGTGATATGATTCATTCATTCCATATATGGAACATATAAAGGATGGAATAAATGAACTTATGAAAAGTATATAAAATATTATACTATTATATAATTATAATAAATCTATGTATCATTTAGTTTTCATTCCTTTAAATATGAAAAACAATGAAAGTAGCATTCATGCGTACGTACGGCTTACCGTCTCCATGAATTGTGCATTTCATTTATTATCTCCAAATATTATAGACTATTTTAAATAAATATATACTGGATATATATGAGATATATGATATATAAATCATTAATATCATTCTATAGAGGTTATAATTTTGACCACATGGAAAATTTGTAATTATAACAAGTTCATTTTCGACTCAAGTACCCAATATCGACAAAATGACTGATATTAACTTAAATAATTATTAAATTTTTATAACATAGTATTAAGGGAAATATAAGTAACAAAAAACCTGAAAAACGTTCTAATGGGGGTATAAGTTAACTTAAGTTTATTATTCAAGAAGATCAAGGAACATATGTGAGGATTTAGACATAAGGTAAGGGACTATGTCTCAATCTCCTTTCATTGAGGCATATTTTAATAATATAGACCACCTTCATTTATACGGTGTATAATAAACCCCTTTGACTATTATTTTCATTCAAATGGATTATTTTTTCTTCAATTAGTTTTACTAATCAAAAAAAGAATTTTTCTAAAGTATGTAGAGACAACGACCTTTCCACCGCCATAAGCATTATTTGATATATGGATTCCTTAACAATATATAATGTTTTTAAAAGGAAAATAAATAACATATAACCTTTTTAAGTATTTTAGTAATTAAAATGGTTTTTGAAATTGATGGATTATTTCAATATCATTAAATGAGTTCTTTTGATTGCAATAAAATGTTATTAGTGAAATGTCTTTATTTACAATATTTTATGTGTTATGATTCTTAGACATTTAACAGGTTCTTACTTGATAAACCAATGACGGTTGGTTACATGAAAAACAAAATGATGGGTGGTTTCGTGATAAACCAAGGATAGGTGGTTACGTTATAACCTCCAATTCATTTGGTATAGAAGTCGGTCATATGGCTATTCCATTTAGTGATATGTATAGAAGTCGACCCTATGCTTATTCCATTTAAGTATATTTTTGTACCAAGATACCTATATATGCTTTATGATTCATTTTATGGGATTTATAGTAATATTATAGTTAAAAAAGGGTATATAATAGCTTATATTCATTGAAGTGTATTTACTACTTCATAAAGGTGATAAGTATTACTTTATGATAATGTATTAATGGTTTTCATTTCATCCCAATATTAATAGTTTTCTTTCTTTATGTATCCATTACTAGGATTTTTATGGTCATCCTATGTTTTTAAAAAAAAAATTCATAGGACATAAAGAAGAATAGATTCATGGATGGTATCAGGGAAAAGTTATGTTATTAAAACATGAAACGTTGTCTTGTTTCTTTTTAAATATTTTTTGCTTTTTGAACAAAATGGGTAGTGAGTAGAAGTGTATAATTATAATATTAAAGTTCTTATGTATAATTTAACACCTAATTCTATAAATCTCTAAACCTTAAAAGATCCTATATTTTAATTAACGTCACATTATTAACATATCTCAAGATTAAGTAAGGTTTATGGCAGGGGCTTTAAAATGATCATATCGAGAAAACAGTCACTCATATTTATCTAGAGTCATCTCCAACATTTCAAAAATAAATTTATGACTAAGTCCTATTATTTTTAGTTATCTGATGTTATTTTCTAGGTTTTAAGCCCCTATTACACATTTTTAAAGACACTGATCTATTTTAAAGCCACTTATTGGGCCATTATGAGAACTCCACAAATCATATGTATTTTTTTCTACTCATTTGTTTAAAAAAATGTTTCAATGATGGTTTTCCCATGACATTACACCAATAAATGTCATTTACTATGGTTCGTATAGTTACATGAATGTTTTAGTGTTTTAAAACAATAAGAACACATTTATGGGAATCACATGCCAACCATAACTCAAATTGATGTAGATTTAGTTCCTACTTGTTAAAATAAAAGTTTTAGTCATTTTCCAATGATTTTACATCCATCGTATGTCATTTTTTGTTTTTAGACATGGGTATATTTTTTTAATGACATTGATATCTTTTAAAAACATTTATTTAGTCATTTCTGGAAAACCTCATGTCAGATGGATGTGTTTTCCACATGTATACATAAAAATTAATTTACTCATTTTCCCCTATGATTTAAAGTTAATTAGAGGACATTTCATATAGTTTTGACCATTACATGAAAAAATTAGTATTTTAAAATAATAAAATGTGTTTATGGGAATCCTCGTAAAACTAGAAATTGGATTGACCAGGAGTCAATTACAATATTTTAAAAAATCGTACAGTAGTCATTTTCCTGTGATTTCATGGTTATCCAACATCATTTTCAGGGTTTCAACTACCCAGTGCATGTATTTAATTACATTGTTATCTTTTAAGACCTATTATATAGTAATTATAAGGACATTATAAGTCTTATTGATGTTGTTTTCAACTCATACATGTAAGAAATAATTAAAATGTGTGTTTCTAATGATTTAATGGAAATATGATGTCATTTTCAATGGTTTTGACTGTTGCACACAACTATTAGTGCCATAAAATAATAAAAAGGAATTTATGAGAATTTTGAGAAAACCTTAATTTGGATTGACATGGATTTAGTTCTTATATTTCAAAAATAATTCTATGGTCATTATTCCGTGATTTAATATCAATTCAAAATCATTTTATTATTTTTTACACACAAAGGAATGTTTTTAGAGTCTTCAATAACTTTTTAAACATCTTATTGATTCCTTACAAATAGACCACTCATTGGATAGAAATGATGTCCTCCTGTATATGTTAAAAATAATTCAACAGTTTCTATATCATTATTTAACTTCAATATAAGTTCTTTTTCTAGGGTTTTTACCATTAAATAAATGTTTTAGTGTTTTAAATCCTTAAAAATGTGTGTATGGGAATCCCATAAAAACTATAACTCGAACTGATATGGTTTTTGTTCCTAAATTTCATAAATTAATCTATAGTCATTTTCCAATGATTTCATAGCCATCCAACGTAGTTTTTTTGTTTTGAACTTCGTATTTGTGTTTTCATACACACTGATACCTACTAAAAAAATTTATTGATTCATGAATTAAAATAAAAAAAACTAAGGAATTCTCCATTTTAAAAAGAAACTAATCCAATTATTTTCTATAATAGTCATGTTCATAAACTATTTATTTCAACCTTTAAATAATTATCTTTTACACTAGATCAATGACACTACTCGAACCCCCACTTGGTGAAATATTAATTGATGATGATTCTGTACCAAATATTTTCGATAGACTAGGCCCAAAACCCATTCCATTTATATTCTCAAGATTCTCCATCCATAAAACAGTTGCAATTGGAAAATTTCGGGATATTGATGATGATTGTGAAGGGTTAAAATACAAGGATTCTTTAATTTTTACATGTTAATATAATAATATTTAACGCATTTTATAGAATTATATAAACATTATAATATTTTATATTTAATAATTTTTCATTACTATTAGATTTTATTTTATTACGATAAAAAATGGAAAAGAAAAATAAATTATAAAAAAAAAACAAGCCTGAAACCCAATTAATTGGGGATTGTTGCACAAATATAGAAATTCTAATTGGGATAATTTGAAACTTTTAATTTTTGTATCAAACTAAGACTAATTGATTAAAAGTTATGCATTTTATTGTGATTTATTTTTCAAACTTTTGTTTTTATAGTAATGAAATGACATTAAATAGTAATGAAAATTACTTACTCCAATTGCTTTGGTAGTCTCATTCAAAAAAATATCATCTGTTTTACATTTGAATTTAACCCAAGTATCTGTCTAAAAATCGAGTGAACTTATAAATTAACCTTTTCCAAAAAATATATAAAAATTAAATGGATAAAATTATTTATAATAAAATTGTATTAAAAATAATGGATAAAATATAACTATGATTGTTTTTACAAAAACATTTGACCCACCAAACCGAATAATGACTAGTTTATCATGAATAACTATATTTCTTTTGATAAATCATGAAAATAACCAAAACATTAATGAAAATTATAATTTTATTTTATTTATGTTATTAAGATACTAAAAAAGACTTGATTACCGCCTAATATGAATCATTGTTAATATCAACAAACGTCTTCTAGTACCCATGAAAGACACCTTCATGAACATTTTAATGAATTTTTCGAGATCTTAGATGTGTTTCATCAAATTCATTCCATTATCTCCATTTAAAATCACTTAATTTCATTACCTAATTTGTGATATTCCATGGATGTGAAATAGAATCATCGATATCAAAATGAAGAAACATATAGAATTAAAAAATAAAACACATTATAATCTTGTTAAAATTTCTAATAATTCCTTTAAATTTTGTTATCAATGAATTTTAAATTTATATTACCATTACATGATTATCAGAAACCTCATTTTTTCAATCAATGGGAATATGAATCCAATCATTATAACTAATGGGAAACATCAACATCATGTAACAAAGATTCATAAGAATCTATCCACACACCCTAACAACATTATGAATGTGCACTATAAACTCATCAACTTGAATGTTAATTTATTTTTCTTTTAGTACCCATACATCTACTATGTTAACATGTATATCTCTTATTTTTATATCATTATATGTTTTAAAGATACAACAAAAATAATAAAATTTATATTTTCTACAATGACATAAAAAGCATTAATGGTAACTGTCCAATATCTCAAAGATGGAGGGGGTTACCAACTACTCTATCTTTAGAGGTGAATTAGATTATTGGATACAAATAACATATAAGGAATCTGTTTTCTTGTTTAAAGTCTCTAGTAGAGTGTAATCACTAAGATCCATCGAAAATGATGATAGTAGTTGTGTGCTTTTACATTTTGATTATCTAGGATATCAATTGTTTTTGTCCTTTACATTCTTACAATTGAAATGGTATAGAATTTATTAAATATATAAAAATTCAGAATAATAATTTTCTTTCAAAAATGAATGAAATATAACAGTTTATATGTGTACAAAACACATCTAAATGAGAAATTATAATATATTGTCCTGAATAGTTTAAACATTAAATCAACTTTTTCTTCTATGTATTAATTATTATCAAAAACTACTATGACAAGTAATTCATTTTCACCGTCTCATGTATGTTCTATGTATTAAATATTATTATGGAAAACAATAATTCTTTTGGGTTGATGATGTTCACTATTACAATGTAACAGTTTACATTCACTTCCCATATCAAACAAGTATCAATGTTTTATATATACGAAAACACTCCATCATTCATTTATTTCATCATCCACATAGTAATTTATTTTATTGTTTGATACTAAGATAAATTGATCATGATCTACTCATACAACAACATGGATCAAGTGATAGAATTTGAAAAAATTAAAAGGTTATGAATTAGTCATTATACCTCTATTAATGTTAACCCACATGTATTTGAATAAGAAAAATAAAAAATTACCCTTATAGATTAATTTGTTTTTAAAACCATATTTTCATAGTATCTCTCATATGCAAGTGAAAATACACCATGATATTGAATTTTTAAGTCATATTCATGATAATTTACATGGAACATGAAACTATGAGTATTGTAGTCATAGAATCTCTTAGCCAACCTTTGAGGACCTCAATCCAATAACATTACATCTTTTGATATCACATCACAGTTATTAAAATATATTATCTGGTAGTGAATATATAAGATGTTACTTGTAACATGGAAAAAATAACTACACATCACTAGTATGAATATGTGTATATACATACATGATGGCCATACCATTTAATAATATTCTTATTAATTTTTTCAATTCCACCTCATTATGAGTTCAACCACAGAGTCATTTATTTGTTTGAAATAGTAATTCATCATTAAATGGAGCAGTAATAGCTATATTTAGGAAAACATAACTTTTAAATTATAGTAACTCCAATTACGTTACTTTAGTGTTTGACCCTATAAAAATTTGTGGTCCAAAAGTTGTAAATACTGATGACTTTTTTTTAGAATGATAATTACTGTAGATGTTGTAAACACGTCCAATATGATTGAGTCTAACCTCAATTGCTTACAAATAACATAATAAAAAGATCAATCACTCCTTGTATATATATCTTTCATCAATATATCCATCTAGTTGGGATTTATTACACACACATAACATCAAATGTTCTATGTACCAAATGGAAAAAATAAGAATCATATTATAATTTTTACAAAAGTATTTGATAATATTTAATTCATAAATGGAATAAAAAGAACATTAATATACCTCTCAATTGGATACATGAATCAATTGTGTATTGGTCCCCTATATTAAATTTATTTTAAAAAATTAATAGTCAAATGAACATTGACTACTAATAATGAAAGAGAAATAATTTCTCTAAATGAAAAAGTATCAAAACATTTATTTATTGAATTTTATCAAGCTCAGATGGATTTAGATTTCTTCTAAAAAACTCCCTAATTAAGGTATTAAAATCCACTTTAACTATAGTAACCTTTTTATGTAATCTATTATGCAATGGAAACAACTACAAATCCTCCATAAGAAAATGTACATCATGAAATTTCAATAAATTTATGATTCGATGTTATATTTTAACACACCAAGAAATGTTACTTGAATATCCATCTGTATTTGGTTAATTCTTAAAATATCAAAGTAATAAATCATTCACATTATTTTTTTCAAAAAAAATAGAAATAGGATACTTTCTATTCTAATTATCCATAAAAAAAAGTTTTATACTCATTAGTTAAAATTATTTTTGATCCTTACGTAAATCCTTTATTTTACCATACTCATTAAGTAATATCAAAATTACATAGTCATAGAAATTCTTATAAATATGTATTATGTCAAGATTTTGAGGAACCAAATTAAACTCCCAATAAAAATTCTGGAAAAATATGAACTTTTTCAAACACTGTTGTGTTCGAGTTGCTTCACATATAATATTGTTTACCATTTCCCCCATTCATTAAATTTATTACATTTTCAAAATTATACAATGGAATAAATTAATTAATCCAAGATTTATAGACTATATAACACATTTAGTGACATTCTCAATTCAATGTGTCCTTTGAATTATTTATTGTTAAAACAAAATTTATTAAAATCATCATGAAATCACTGATGAAATACGAAACACAATTTTACACTATGAGGTAATCAATGAGGTTCAAATTAATAATATAAAATTAAACAAGACAAACTAGTATGAGTGTTTCGATCAGTTTAATTTACTATTTATGAAAATGACTAATTTTCTACATTCAATCAATATGCATTTTCAATGATTTCCTTATTGAAGCATCGTATTTTTTAATAAAATCATCACACAGTTCTTTCAATTCTTTGATTTGTGGTTGAATTTATACTTTTTTATAATTTAAATTTATTTTATTTCTAGGAATGATCATAAAAATAATTAAAGAAGTATTCTTAATACTCACATATGGAGTATGATTATAGGTGATCAGAATAACTGGCCATGTTCTATAATTAGTACATAAAGTAAGAAAGTGATAAAATCATCAGATAACTATCTAAAACTTCTACTCTTAGTATTAATATAAAAATATTGATATATTGAATTAAACAATTTGTATAATGTATATTTTTTTGGATGTCTCATCAATATATCATTTTCTCTATCTTACTAATAACAATTCATTTATATTTAGTCTTGTAAATAATTAAAAATCATTGAAATTGTGTTTTCCATAGAAAGTAAGGTAATACCTTTATGAGATTTTTCTTCTTCTACTTCTTCCTAGTGTTAAAACTCATTATTAAAATCATTATTACTCATTTACTTTCATCTTAATGTATAAAATCTTGGTAATTCTTATTTATCGTACACTTCCCCATGTAAATCATATAATAAATATAGTATGCATGTATCTTCATAAAATCACATCCATGTCTTATGATGAATTTCTTCATCTCTTGTTATGGTGATGAGATATTTTCTTCACTAAATGTATCATGATGATACTCTAAAATCATAGAAAATATAATTTTTATTAATTCCATGGAGAAACCCGATATAGTATCACTTTGGTATAAATAGTAACTTTAATTACATGGAACAACCTATAAAGAGTTCTTGTTTCCCAAATTTATCTAATTCAAAAAAACTCATCATTTTTTCACTAAAGTTATATGTAATACTAACTAGATCATGGTCAATAGAAGGTTCTATTAATCTATTAAAATCATGAAGATTTTATCCTAAAAATAAAAATACCCCATTTGTCCTGATTGAAACTGAATTCCCCTCTAGCAAGTCAATTTGTGTTTCATTAATAGAAAAGTCATTGATTTTAATTTATATAAAATTTTATTTTCAATACCAAATCCAATATACCTATCTATAAGAAGACTAATTCAATTCAATGTGCTCATATAATTTTTTAATTCATAAAATATATGTAAGGGTCTTACCCAATCAATAAGGATACTCATTAAATGCCAAATGCATATTGGTGTAGTTAGAGTCACTGAAGTGTATTCATGTAACTATATAACTATCCATATAGATGCTGATTTATTACAAAAAATGTAATCATGTTAATGTATAAATGATCCAATATATATCCATATAGGTGTCGATCCACTCATCGAATCATTTTGCATAAGGAAACATAATTATTTTATAGAATGAATTACTTATATAAATATATATTCAATTATCAGAAAATTGTATAATATTTATGTATAAATTATTTATTTTCATGTATCTTCAATGTCAAATAGGCCTATAATAGTTTGTTTACAATTTCCTTTAATTTGAATGAACATATTCATAGTTTATGCACATAATTATAATAATTTTTAAACATTGTATTTATAATATATGTGTTATGTGTGTATAATGGATGTACCTCAACACTTAGTAGACACCGTCAAAACACTATAATTTTAGATTAAATGATTATTGGACATTCATATAAGGTGTTCAATTATGCCATTGAATAATGTCTATTTTTTACTAAATTTGATCAAGATTATGTAATTTTAAAGAATATATGCATACTCTATGGAAAAAAAATTATCTAATGAAAAAATATATATTCATAAAACATGTGAATCGTTTTAATAAGGATGCACATAATTTTCAGGTTTATGGTTATTTTACCAACTCCAATATAATTTATATAGCTTTTATATTGGTTTATGCGTACTATTGTTATTTTAAAATTATGATTATATGAATTTAATGTTAATAAAGGTGTAATGAATACTGCTCTTTTTTAAACAATTTTAATGTATATTAGTGGAGTTTCATGCATCAATATGGTATCTAAAAGGTCATGGTATTAATATGATTCTCATGTTTTTTTAACACATAAAATTAAAATTAGACATTTTTTTCAAAAAAAATTACTGAGTACAAGATTAGTTGAATAAAATTGGGATTTTTAAAATATATATTTTATCTAACTAATCAAACAAGGTCTAATTAAACTATTTAAATATTAAAAAAACATATGAAATTCCTTGATATTAAACCATTTCTAATATCCTAGAAAAACTGAATATTGTGTAGAGTAACGGGGTATGTACTGCCAATTATTAGACATGAGGAATATTTTTTTCTCAAGTTCATTGTCTGCATATTTTTATTTTAAGCTTCACCATTACATATCTATTAGAATATTCGAATATTTATTGTTATCATGAGATTATAGGAATCTTTTGTTTTGTCTTTACTAGGTTATAATGGGATATTAAATGACAATAAAAAGTCATGAATGTAACGAAAACAATTGATGATAATGAACCATCATATATCATACAATAACAAATTTGTAACTAATATTTATAGATCCAATTTTTAGGTTTATTAAATTAGTTTACTAGACTTGTCATGTTTCAAAAAAATTGTTAATAAATGATTTTTTTAACTTTGAAAAATAGTAACATGTATTGGTAGTTTAAATAATAATGTAATAGTTTATTAACAGGAATTATGATTGTAAAAAATCATTTAAATATATTTTTATTTTATAGAATATGGTAGTTATGATCTATGCGTGAAGTCAATTATCTGAGATGTTTGATCAAAATAAAAACCATGTATTGAAATAGAGGGGAAAAGTAGTATATTGTGATATACTATATTATTTTAAACATTGTTTCAGGATAAATTAAAAAAAATGAGTGTATCTAATATGTAATACTATATATTTTTATATATTTTGAATTAAGGGTCATCATTGGAGAGTAAGATCCTATAATAATTTTTAATCATTACACACTCCATGTATGAAATATAAAAAAGAGACATTCAACATACAGATTAGTAATCAAGTCCTCCTTTGATAAACCTCATTAGGATTCCTCATTGATAGAAAAATGAAAAATGTATCATGAAGAAAAAAATATCATCAATCTAGTATTTTCTACACTACAACATATCATAGTACCACCAATAAAAATTAGCCTATAACAATATATAATAAAATTAAATCATTATGGTGCACCAGAAAACCACTAATCGCACCTCTCTATCCTGTATCTCCACGTATTGAAGTAAATTATTGAGAAATATGAATCCACATATCCAAATAATCAATTAAATCATTAAAAACCCATAATAAAGAGATCCATAACCATCATCTACACAAAGGGAATTAAATTATCCAAGTAAAACTCTACATCCTTGATTATGAAACCACAAAAGTTAAAAAAGAGTCCAGAATTTAAATTAATTATTTAAATTATTATAACAATTTTTATATGATAAAAATGTTCCTAAACATATATCATTATGTTGGCACCCCAAGAAAAATATTGGATTCCATTAATACAATGAAAAGGGAACTCGAATCCAATCAACATCACTAGTAATTTTTATTTAACACAAAAAATCATTATAATTTTCATCAAGTATCATGGAATGACAAAATTCAAGTTATAGAAAAGTATTCCAGAAATGACCTTCCACTACTGATTATTCCTTTCTTCACCCAAGACAAAATACATGTTACATGTAAGCTGAGAAAAATCTATATCCTAACATACATGAATTGAGGATTTGAGAATAGATTACCAAATCAACAAATGATTTGATGTTAAGAGTACATATGAAGTCATAGGAATTTGAGGTTAATCTGATTTTTTTATAAAAATTCCTTTATAATTGAACAATTAGTTACAAATAAAATAAGATGTTAGAGACCCTATTATTTTAATTTAGTTAAAATTTATAATAGAAAAAACTAATAATATATTTTTATAAATTAAGAAAATAAATGATGAAAAATAGAGTTAATGTTAATGGTTATATCATATTATTTTGTAAAATAATTCTAAAAAATAATTTATATATATATATATATACCATATAAAAATTTAGTAAAAACCCACTACCCAATAAAATAAGACATTTATGTTTATATCATCTAATATATTAGAAATTATAATCACATAAAAATAATGAATGGAGATAATTAAATGGATGGAATCATACATGTCTATTGAAGAGAACACAAAATTAGAGAATAAAAACATTTGACACATAAATGGAAATTTAAAATTGAAGAATAATTCTTTTTCAGTGATACTAGTTTATGTAAAATACATGTCATTGCAACAAGAGTTTCTAAATATTATTTTCCACACATGCATTCCAATAAGTGGTTCATAAAATTGTAAAAAATATTTTTAAAGGGAATTTATTTAGTAAAAATTTACATATGAACCAATGTAATAATGCATACAATCCAAGATTATGAAATATAAGGTTGACAAAAAAGGGTAAGTCGCTGAAAAACAAAGCATAAAACAAAGATATAACAATATTGTAGAACGTAAAAAATGTAATGAAAACATAACAACACATTGGAATCCTATAGGTTTTGAATGTGGCACTTTGGTTAATGAATTGTTTGAAAGCCTCTGTAATTTGAATTGAAATCGATTGAAGAGAAATTTCATAAATGGATGTAAAAAATTTCATTAAGGAAAATTGAACAAATAGTAATTTTTTGGTTTCTTACATGGAAATTATGGTTTAGATTTAAGATGTAATGAACCTACTCTAGGAGAAGGTATGGGTCTTCTTCCAGGAAGGAGATAACTTTGATTCTCAATTAGCTGCTAGTTCTTCTTGACCATTATACCTTCAGTCAATGATCTAAATCACCATTGACAGAAAGAAAAAAAATCTAATTTTTTGGTCTTCAAATGATACATGAGATATTTGTAGGGTTTTTGGAATTTAAAAGGAGAATATATTTATTAGAAGATGTACATGCAATGATATAGGTAGGATTTATAGGAAACTTGATCCATT
Organism: Viscum album; assembly: GCA_963277665.1. Taxonomy (NCBI): domain Eukaryota; kingdom Viridiplantae; phylum Streptophyta; class Magnoliopsida; order Santalales; family Viscaceae; genus Viscum; species Viscum album. The sequence continues at coordinate 288,886,898 of OY728134.1, forward strand.
TCTATGTAGTCCTATTCAAATAAAATATGTAATTGTCAAGGAAATATAATGGGATGATGACATTAACTTGTGATATGTTCAGTGTTATTGGAAGATTGGGTAAGGGGAAGAAATTATTTATGGATTATGAATTGGTATTTAACATGGAATATGAATAGGATAAATGATCTGTATATTTTGAGGAAAATATATAATGGGAAGTGGATATTTGAATGTATAATGGATTAGATGATGTGTGGGTTGGAGCTATCGGATGGTTTTGAGGGAATTGGGGGAGGTGAATCATCATTTTTGGGAGAAAATTGAATAGGAAGATGAATCAGTATTTCTTGAGGAAATTTATTAATAGGAGGCATAAAATTATGAAAGACAGTTTGGAGGATGTTGGAATCTATAGAAGTATAAATGCATGTATTAAAGGTTGTGTCGGATCCTTCTGTCCATAAAAATAATTCTCTTCAATACAGGATGTGACATCTGAAGAGATTGTAGATTCCATAGATGAATAATCATTATATAAAATTACAGGATAAGAGCATGTGTTTCCTTATCAATTTAAGGAACTCCTCTCTCTGGTTTATATATACGATAGATAAAATTCATATAGAATATCATGAAATCCTTTTGGTGTAATTAATGAAATTTAGAATAACCTTATTTGACATAGGCATCTTGTGTCAGTATGGACTGAAGGATTTTTTTAAATTTTAGGGTCACATCCAACTGTGCATCAAGGGATGAAATTATAGATAACACTTCTTTTGAACGGTAAACAGTAGTTCTCTTTTACCCATATTTGAATGGATTCGTATTAGATGTTTGGTTGTTGGAATTTTTTTATCATATTATGTTTTTATCATAAAAGCCAAATTCCTGATTTTATTCGTGAAATTAAAATTCCTTACAATGTAACCTGAATAGATCACCCCTATCCAATTCATTTTAACAAACAAAAAATAATAAATCCTAAATATAGATTCACGTCTAGTATTCATGGACCCTGGGAAAAATTTAATGATGTTGAGGATGTGATCCGTCACAGTGGGATAAATATAAGACACCTACATAAACATAAATTGGTTGATCTATTCACTATAACGTAAGAATATGTCAATAGGCTCTCTTATGAGAGTACATTCTTCCATTTAAAATATTTAAATGGGTAAACCATTTATCCTAGATAAGAAACAACTATAGTTTGGTCTGGTTATAAGAATGTCATCATCGAAGAACAAGATCTGTTGTCACTGATCTCTTTTAATATTGGATGATGATTTCATTAATGGCCCCACCTGTTATTAAATACTAGGTAGACTCTCCTACAAATACCAAAGAATATTACAATACATTCATTTATCCTTCTAGGAAAGACAGCCATATAAACCTACAAAATCACATGTAATGGAATCATGATGATGAATATATGAAGCAATGTGATTAAAAGAGAAACTGTTTACCCTAAAATCCATATACTCCTTATAGAGAAAGCATAGGCCCAATAGAGTGACCTTGTCGAGAAACCCACCAACAACCATGGAAATCAAAAACACTATCCAAACTACACATGTCATTAACATAGATATGTTTTATAACATAAAACCACACTATCGCTATTTTCATACTCTAACATTAGAGAGTTTGAAATATACATGGTTTTTCATGCACATGACCATTCCAAAATAATATTTTCATTATGATGGGTGGTTCTGGATCACTTCATCCTCTACCTCTATATATTAAAGAAAAAATGAATTCCCCACCATTTTAAAAAAATTAGAGTTTCATTAAATAGAATGTTGACCCTTTATATATATTTTGTTCTAGTAGTGTTTCACTACCAAAATATAATTACTAAGATCCCCTCGTCCTATCATCTCCCACATCTGATGCTTTTTGAATCCATCTATTATAGTCTCATTCTGATCATTATATAATTGGGATGAGCTAAAAGGAGGATAAAAATCATATTGAAAACAATTTAGGAGGGATATAACAAATACTTTTTAGATTGGAAGGAGTTTTTGGGTTACCCTCAATGGTTGAAGGAAATCATGCCGCAAGGTTGGTGATTACAATGGGAAATTTGACATTGTCATGAAAGGTCTTCCCAAAATCACTAAAAATGGTTTGTGAGGATAGAATCTCTAGATACTTTTATAATATATTAATTTTTTGGTATATAAAATAACTGGGAGGACCCATACTAATGAAATTATTTTGATTTGGAATAGATTGTGAACATAGGGCCTCGGGGATTTTATTTGTATCCATTTGTATCTCTGCCTCCAGTTCCAAATACCTCTAATTGATTTTCCCAAAGCCATGGACCATGATAAATGGAATTATTATGCTCTATTTCTAAAAATTTATAGATTAAATCTTTCCCTATATGTCTTATTTGTCTACATAAGAATCAAAATATATGTGTTTTTTAATATACAAATGATATAAAATCATTTAATCCATCCATAGAATGGAAGGCTCCCCTCATAAGTGGTTGTAAGACATCAACCAAAACCTGGATATGCTCAAATGACCCCAACAGTATCATATATGAGTGACTAGACACCATACATTACAAAATATGGATTCTAATAACTTGTATAATTAATTCCAATCTTCAAAAAAATGGGATGCCTAAAATTAAAACCTAAAAATATTAATTTACAGAAATTTATATTAGAATCATATCCATAATCTCTAAGATACTCCATTTGAATGATAAAATTATCAAAACATCAATTTCTTCAAAGATTAAATTTTCATTTATCATTTTCATTTATGGAATTAGATATAATATTCCTCTATCGAATTTCTCATATTGAAATTTTGTCCCACTACTACAAAAAAGGGCAAGGGAAGTGTCCCCTTATATCAGCGCTAAGAAAAACCACTGATTAAGATTACCCTATATCAGTGCTAAAATTTTAGCACTGATACAGGGCTTCTTTGTCAGTGCTAGAAAATCTCTCATAAAGAATCCCTGTATCAGCGCTAAAATTTTATCACTGATACAGGGTAACCTTTATCAGCTCTAAAGAAGCGCTGATAAAACAACCATTTATCAGCACTAGAGAAGCACTGATAAAGACTATCTATATCAGTGCTAAAATTTTAGCGCTGATATATGAATGATATATCAGCTCTTTTTTAGCACTGATAAAGAGTACCATTATCAGCGCTAAAAAGCACTGATAAATGTAGTCTTTATCAGTGATTTGTTAGCGCTGATAAAACCTTAGTCCATTTTTTTATAAATTTGGTCACACAGTGCCCTCGTTTTATCGTGACCTAAAGCTCTCGCGGTACTGGAACCCTATGACTCCCCTCTGCTTCCCGTTGAGTTATCGTTGTTGGACCTCTGCCGCACTCGCTTCTCTTTTTCGGTCCTCCACCGCCCACAACTCCCCTTCAGTTTGCCGAACCTCCACCGCCCTCAATGCCCCTTCAGTTTTCTAGACCTCCTCCACCCGCAACGCCTGGATTCTTGTTGCCGGACCTCCGTCAGCCTCGCTTCGCGTTTCCATACCTCCTTCGCCTGCAATGCCCTCTTTAGTTTTCCGGACCTTCGCCGCCCGCAACGCCCTCTTCGGTTTTCTGGACCTCCCTTTAAGGCATGTTTTCCAAATATTTTTTAATATTTTTCATGTTTTTTATTGAATAATTGATGGATATTGATTGTGTTATTTCATTTGGATTCATTGGTATGTTTTGGGTGTACCTTTACTTAGGTTTGGAATTATTCTCTTAGTGGTTCTTCATGGTTAGTGGTTGTAGTCTCTTATTTGGTTGAAGAGATGTGTAAGTAGTATATTTTCATCTTATGTCCCACCATTTTAGGGAAAATTTAAATGGTTGGGTGACCTATGCTAGGTCTCTAGACATTATTGGGATTTTCTCTCTTTTTAGTGTTGTAGACGTGTCATTTGGTGATGTATGATGTTTTTAGAGGATATACATTAGGGGTTCTTGGGAATATTGGTTATCTGTTTATTTTCATTTTTTCGTCGTGGTCCTCTATTCGGTGAATCTTCCCATTTGACCCTCTCTCCCAAGGTGAAAATCCCTCTCTTTCTCTCTTCCCTTGGGCTCCATTTTTAGGGTGATTTGGCCATTTATCTACAAGGAATCTCTAACTAAGAATCTTATATTCTCTTTTATTCTTTTTTCGTGGTCACTACTTTTTTCTCTCTTGGGTTATTTTTCTATAGAAAGGGTTTTGACCTAGGTTTTCTTTAATATCATTTATTTGGGTTAAATATTTATGGTTATGGTGTTTAATTGCATCCTTAGGGACCTTTCTTAGTTTAGTTGGTGGTTTCATTCTGTTTTTGTGAAGATATCAAGAAATAGGTATGTTGTTCCATTATTTGGCATTGTTTTAGGTGTTTAATATGATTTATTTTGTTCTAAAATGGTTTTATAAATTTTCTGGGTTGTGGGAAACATGTTTTCCTATTTTTTTGTTGTGCGTAAGGGTTTGATAATGATTTGACTATTGTAAATGGTTGGTTGTCATGTGTGTTTCTATTATTGGAAGTGTGATTGTATAAAATAGATATAATTTTATATAGGGGGTGGAATTGAGCACAATGGAATCCTAGTTATCTAGATGGGTAGACTAGGTCTAGTATATTAGGTTAATTAGTAAGGCTGATGATTGGTCTCCTTAATAAGGATATACATAACAACACTAACTAAAAATTCATGTGCTAGGGATTGGAGGCTCAAATAGGACCTTCATGTCTAAGAGATGTGATCACCAAGAGTACGAGTATCATAAGACCCTAGTAACCCTAATACCTTAGAGATTTTCTATAGTGATCATACTATTCTTACCATTATCTTGTCACATTTACTATCTCTTTTATTTCAAAGAATGTTTTATTTAAATTGTATCTTTATTTTTCTTAAAAAATAACATGTTTATGTTTATCATAATGTAATTACATGGAATCAATTTTTGTTGTGTCCTACTAGGTATGTTGGCTCACACCTTATATACAACCTCAGGTTTATGTTGACCTTATTATGTTTTACCCATTTAAAGGCAAGGTTCCCTTGGTGGTGATGGTGGATATATATGCTAGTAGTTCCCCTTTTGGTGACTGTTATTGGTTGTGGAAAGGGGATGTTGACCCTCACGTTTCATGGAGGCTTGGTTGTATTGTTGGTTCCCTTACCTTTTTTTTTGTTATTTTGGTTTTGGTAGAAATTGTTAAATGCTTATCCCCTATTATAGTGTTATCTTTTGGTCTATTATATTGTTAAATTTGGTTATGATATGGTTTTTTATTATTATGTAATATTTATGGTTTTTTACCTGAAAAAACCATTCCCAGAGGTGTTACTCAATGCCTAGGTACTAGTTACAACCCATGGGGATTAGTAATTCCCTTTGGACCTTCCCACGAGTTGCGTCAGGTGTCAAGTGGGATGGGAACCTGGCCTAGTTCATGACAAGAAGTCTACACCAAAGTATGGTTGTCTAAATCCATTTTGTACTGTGTCCATGGGAGGTTGCAACATGGTATCTTCTTTTATAGTCTTAAATTCCATGAGCCCCATTTTATATTCTTTTTTCTCCTACACAAATCTCATTTGAAATCTTGATTCTTTAAAGAATACAATAGTCATTTTAACTCCTCCAAACTCCCTTCTTCTCAGATAGAAGCTCCAGTGGATGTGTTTGTTTTCTATCTGATAAGGGGATCTCTCATCGATTGGAAATACTCTATATCCTCTTATATACTCCTTATAGAGTGATAGATCATCATATTTTTAGTGAATCTAATATTCTTTTTTATGAATCTTGATTATAGGTTACACTACTTGATCTCCTTATAAGGAAGTGGTTCTCTTCTAATGTATTTGGAAGTCTTGTTTTGTGTAATTGAACCATAAATACTAATATTTGAGATTCAAATAGGATGAAGATGAATAAATATTGGATGGATGATAATCGTTTAACAATAGAGTACAAGAACAGAGTGAAATAGTTCATCAAGTTTGCAAAGGATCACGCGAAGGATCCTTCTCAAATACTTTTTCCATGTTTAAATTTTTGTTATTCTAGACTACTTACTCTAGAGGAGTTGAAAGAACATTTTATATGTCACAGAATAGATCGGAGTTATAAATGTTGGAATAAACACGGAGAAAAAGCGAATGTAGCTACTGGCTGGGATAAAACTGCGTTTTATGGATCGTCATATATGAATACAAAATTGGATAATGAAGAAGACCGTATAGAGGATGTGATTACAGATGTCAATGATGATGAAGATCGTATTGAGGAAATGACAAAGACAATTCAAGATAAACTCCGTGATTGCCCAAAATTGTTGGAGAAGTTAAAGTGTTGTGCAAAGATTCCATTGTATGTTGATTGCACTAAGTATAAAAAATTTTCAGCTGTACTGAAAATGTATAAATTGAAAGAAGGAAACGGATGGATTGATGTTAGTTTTACAGAACTACTTGATCTCTTGAATAACAAGCTCTCAGAAGATAATGATCTCCCAAGCCGGACATATGAAGCTAGACGAATTCTATGCTCGATGGGAATGATTTCTGAAAGAATACATGCCTACCCGAAAGACTGTATATTACATCGCAAGGAGAACAAATCACTTATAGAATGCCAAAAGTGTGGCGCTTCTTCGATAAAAGAAAGATAAATCCAATCCTACTAAATTTGTATGGTACTGTCCAATCATTCCAAGGTTTAGGCATCTATATGGATGTGAAGAAACTGCAAGACAATTGTCATGGCATGCAGATAAAATAAATAAAGATGGGTTATTACGTCATCCGGCCGACTCTCCTCAATCGAAGAAAATTGATCATGAGTATCCTGAATTTTGAAAAGAGCCAAGAAACCTTCATATTGCGTTATCTACAGATGGAGTGAATCCTTTTGGTTTTCAAACCAGCACTCATTGTACATGGCCAGTTATGTTGGTAAATTATAAATTCCCACCCTGGTTATGCATGAAGCGGAAATTCATTATGTTATCTATGCTTATATCAGGACCAAAACAACTAGGTAATGATATTGATGTTTATCTAGCTCCTTTGATCGAGGGTTTGATGTTATTGTGGGACTCAGGTGGAATGTTGTATGATGCTTATAAAATTGAATACTTCACGTTGAGAGCGATGTTGTATGGGAAAATAAATGATTTCCCTTCTTGTAGAAATTTTTCAGGATATAGAATTAAAGGAACTCAAGGGTGTCCCATGTGTGAAGAAGATACAGAATCAATTAGGTTGAAACATTCATCGAAATCTGTGTTTCTAGGTCATCGTAGATTTCTACCTCATCGGCATAAGAACTGATTTTGGACGACATCATTCAATAGAAGTTCAGAAAAACGTGCAACACCGTCTCCACTAATAGGTGATCAGCAGTTTGATAAATTAAAAGATCTGAACACTGTTTTTTGGTAAACCATTTTTGAAAAGCCATACGAAAATCAGTTGGAAGAAGAGATCAGTTTTTTTAAATTACCATTCTAGAATTGTTTGTACATTAGAAATTTTCTTGATGTGATGCATGAGGAAAAAAATGTATGTGACAGTGTTATCGGGAGGTTGCTAAATTCCCCTGTCAAAACAAAATAAGTAATTAAGGCAAGGTTGGACATGGTAGACATGGGAATTTGAGAAGAGTTGTCTCCTGTGAAGGGTAAAAATTGAATGTTTCTTCCTCCAGCTGCTTATACTCTTTCTAGGGCAGAGAGATATCAGTTTTTCAACTTCTTCAATGATGTAAAGGTTCTATAGGGGTACTCATCAAATATCAAGAACATTGTGTCAATGAATTATTTGAAGTTAAAAGGTTTGAAATCACATGATTTCCATGTTTCGATACAAGATCTAATTCCTATAGATTTACGTTGCATTTTGACCAAGAATATTCTTCATACGTTAACCAAACTTTGTTTCTTTTTTAAAGCTATATGTAGCATTGTTTTAGACCCGGGGAAATTGCCATCTATGGAAAAAGAAATTGTCATCATATTATGTGAATTAGAAATTTTCTTCCTATCAACATTCTTTGATATGATGGTTCATTTGATGATTCACTTGGTGAGGGAGATTCAACTTTGTGGTCCTATGAACTATAGATGGATGTATCATGTTGAACGGTATATGATGATTTTGAAAGGGTATCTCAAAAATCAATGTCGGCCAGAGGGTTGTATAGTGGAGCGATATATTGTTGAGGAAGCCATTGAATTTGGTACTGAATGCCTATCTGATGTAAAAAGCATTGGTCTCCCAAAATTTTGTCACACTGGACGCATTGAGGGTGAGGGAATTTCTGGAAGAGAAGGTGTGACAATCAGTATTATAGATCACGAGTAGGCTCATCTTTATGTTTTTCATAACAGTTGGGAGGTTTCTCTATATATTGAAACTCACAAAGAAATTATTAAGCAGTTGAATCCATCAAGGGATGAAAATAGTTATTAGATACACATAATCACTAGTTTATAGGATGGTTTCAGGACTATATTTTTAAGAATTTGGATTAAAATCCGAATTCAATTTCAGAACGAATTTGATGGATAGCCGCTGGTCCAAGTGTGTATGTATTATATAATAGTAGTTATGTAATTAATGGTTATACATTCTATATAGATGAACATGATGAAGTTAATACCATGAAAAATAGTGGAGTTACACTAGTGGCTAAAGTGATGCATGTTTCTAGTAGTAAGGATAGAAATCCAATTTATGTAAATATTTCATACTTTGGAATTATCAAACTAATATGGGAGTTGGATTATACGACATTCCAATTGACGGTTTTTCAATTCAAATGGATTGATAACAACAGTGGTGTTAAAATGTATGAATGGGGATTTGTGAAAGTTGATTTTAGTAAAGAAGGGTACAAAGACGAATAGTTTATAATGGAATCACAAGAGGTACAAGTTTTTTATGTTCAAGATCCCGAAAACCGAAAGTGGTTGATTATTCTGTTATCATCCAAAACTACTAAAGGTTCCGATGAAAATTCAGTTGAGGATGATCCTTTTAGTGGTACGTCGCAATCATTTCAGAGCTGTCCCAATGCAGATGATGTTTTGTATGTTATAGGAGACCACAATGAATGGATTTGGATAGTCGATAGAGGTTACAAATCCCATCAACCTTTGAAAAAAAGAAAGAGAGTTCAGTAAACATGTTATATTTTGTTTGTAATATAGATATTAGTATCTCATGTTATTATCTTATCATTACTAGATTTAGGTAATATGAATTAGCTGTTCAACCACTTTTGTAGATAATAACTTCTATACATTCTGGTGCTCCTAACCTTGAGGCTGAACAAGTCTCTTAAGCATTTGCTGTTGCGGTTTCCGCTGCGGCTGCTGCTGCTCCTGCAGCTCATGCTGCTGTTGCTGTTGCTCCTGCTGCGGCTCATATAGCTCCTGTTGTTGCTCCTGCTGCGGCTCCTGCTGCTCCTGCTGCTCCTACTGCTGCTCCTACTACTGTGGATCCTACTACTCCTACTGCTCCTGCTGCTCTTGCTGCTTCTCCTACAGCTGTGGCTCCTGCTGCTGCGGCTCCTTCTGTTGCGGCTCCTACTGCTCTTAGTGTTGAGGTCCAACAATCATCAGCACATGCCACTGATACCATTATTGATGAACATATATATGATGTTGATATCGATGAAATGGTCAGGAATGAAGGACCGGCGTCGTAGAAAATACAAGTGTGTCGTAGTTTGATGGTGTTAGCCAAAATTTATAAGGCGAAAAGAAAAGGCGTCAAATTTGAAGTCTGATGGAATGCACGAGGCCGACATGTGAATCCCAAAAAGGCTATGTTTAGAAGCTACATTGGAGTTGTCACTCAGCAACGCATGCCGATTGACATAGATTCATGGCACCATGTTGTGTCCAGGCTGAAGGCTGTGATCTGGGAAGAAATTAAGGTAACATTATGAATTTATTTCTTTAATTTACATGAAAATAAAATAATGCAACAATGTCTTACTCTTCTAAATCTCTTGCAGAGTACATTTATATTAGATGATTCACACATGGATTATGTACTAAGGCTTGCAGGAAATATTCATCGAGGTTTTCGCACTATTTTAACAAGATGTCACCTGAAAGATTCTAAAGGTAAAATAAACCCACACCCACCCATTATCTACACTCACCTGATATCCCAAGAAGCATTGGATGCATTTATTGGTCGTTGTAAGGATGAGATGTTTCAGGTACATTGTGGGTGATAATACATTATTTGGGGATACCTGTATTCATCACTTTGATTATCAATATTTCATTTATGAAATAGAAATTATATACTAAAAATAAGGAATGTGCATCAAAACCAACATACCCCTATCGTAAAGCAAGGATGGGGTACGCTTCATTAGAAAAGAAAATGGTACGTATTTTAAATTTACAGTAATATTGTTAGGTTCCAATAAACAACATCATAATTATCTTTCTATGTTTATATGTATATTGATGAGTCTAAAACCAAATTCACTTCCATCCCATGTCATGTGCTATGGAAGGAGGCACGTGTGAACAAATAAGGGAAGTTAGTAGATAAGAACACATAGAAACTATGGGAAATATGTTTAAGTATGACACGGCGATAAAAAAATTTGTTTAAAATTTCTATTAAATAAAAAAAATTAGTTATTTTCCTATATCCGACAGTCGCAGGAATTAGCTACTCCTGTAGATGATACAGACCTATTATTGACGGCTTTGAAGCAACCAGAAAAATACGGTCGTGTCAGAGGTGCAAGGTTTGGGGTGACACCCTGAGTATATTTTGAGAAGAAGAAAAATTGGATGATACTGATGAAAAATTGGAACAAATGAGCGAAAAAATAGCAACCCTTGAAGAATAATTTCAATGGAAGGGAGAGTTGCTAGAAACTTTTATAGGTGGGAATAAAAGGGAAGACACAACTCAGGAACAACCACCGCATGAACATCCCGCCCCACCCCCCACCAGCTTTGAGTCAAGCCATTCGCCTCAAAGATCTATCTTAGCCATGGTAATCAATATTCTAATAATTGTTCCCATGAAATATGAATCAGACAAACACTGATAATTTTATTGTACTGATCTTCTACTGGGTGATAATGATTTTGATTTATATCTTTCAACACCCACATATCACCTTGTAGCGAGGGCTATAGTGATCAATATCCCAGATGCCACACTGCATAATAGACCACTTCTAAAAGATCATCTGAAAGTGAAGATTACGGTAGCTCATGAGCCAAATGTAGAGCTACCTATTCCACTGGATGATGATGATATTCATATGGTCGAAGAGGCTATTGGGACATTCATTGCATGGTCATCACAACTTGTAAGAGTACATGCAGACAAAGAGGTAGTTATTTCCTTTTCTTTTCAAGATAAACCCTTAACAATTAATGAAAAAGGGTTCTGAACCAATGATTGTTGTTGTAGATGGACAAAGGGAAGGGGTTGAAAAACGGCAGCCCAAAACCATCTAAAGGATCAACCAACCGATCCCAAGGATCTACTGAAAGAATAATAACACCACCTGTTCTCTATCCACATTTACTAGCATTGAAGACTCATGTGGATACGAAGCTAAAAGATGGTAATGGTTATATAGTGGTTTTAGAAGAGAATATATACAGAGAGGAAAGTCAATATTTCGTTTCTACTGAAAATGTAAATGAAATCCTTGAAAATGGTTTTCTAGGAGTCACAGTTGTAAATGTATATATGAGGTATGTTTTCATGAATTGATTTTCTAAAAGCTGATCTAATGTGAAAATTATGACTAAATGCATTTTATATTGTTGACAGACGCATTTATGAAAAATAGTTGAAGGAATTTTCCCATGAGCCAATATTTGGAATGGTTTGTCCTCATATCACATCAACACACCTAACAAAAATGGAGCCATCAAAAAGGGATGCAATAGTGAACGGCTTGCTGAAAACATTTGAACGCAAGATTACAGATGATAGACTTTTCCTAATACCAACCATGTAGGGGTAATACTATACAATTAAAGAATATCAATTATATTTTCACTTCTTTTATTTGTTATTCCTTTTTTTGTTTTTAGGCAACATTGGTTGATAATTGTGGTGAACTTTGATACTCCGTAGATTTCTTTTTCTGGATTCAAAGCATGGATATCCATCAAACCGACCAAACATGATGGAGTTTGTGAATCTGTAAGACAATACATCTTACATTTTAGGTCTAAAAATAAAGTAATATAATTTATATTATATTTTACTGAGGATTCTTTTATGATAGGTTGGTGTATCATTATCGTCTAAAAAAGGAATGAGGACAGGGGCTAAGCATAGGGAGGCAAGCGAGTACTACGTCTGAAAAAATTTCATGGTATATATAATAAATATTCACTATCCAAACACATCTCAACACAAGTTACTTATTCTCCTAATGACCAATTTTTTTGTAGTGTACAAAACAAAAAAATGATAATGATTGCAGTTATTATGTTTGTAAATTTATGAATGAGATCTTTTTTCATCAGCAAACTAGCATCCCTAAAGAGGTATTTTCAAAAACAACTACTAGTATGTTTATGTTATTTATTAATTCTCTATTTTTTTATTTTGCAGTACTACTTTGATTGCAGAAAATCCACATACTCACAAGACGATATAGACGTGTTCAGAAACGAGTGTTCCACATACCTGATGGCAGATTGTACACAAATACTATGAATATATGACTTGGGGACATGTACAATTGGTGGTCATTTTTGAGAGGGGTTAAGGGGGTCAAAAGATGAAACATTGTTGTATGTAAATGTTCATAAGAAAATTTTAATTGTTATTAAATAAAACATCCTTTCTCCAATGAGTCATTTTCCCATTTTAACAGATGATATGCACCATAAACATGCAAGAATGCCGAACCAATCAAAGGATCTCTCTTTTGTTTAAAATGGACCGAATTTTAATTGAAAACAACAACTGACTTATGAAAATCTGACCAAACGCATTCTTATTTACTTGATCTTTTATAAGAACGATCCAAGGGCCCTTGTTGATGTGTACGAGTCAACCTCGCCTCAATCCGAGGCACGGTGTGGCCGGTACTACTCAAAGGGTATCTCCTTTGTTTAAAATGGACACAATTTTAAGTGAAAACAACAACTAACCTACAGAAATCTGACCAAACGCATTTGGATTGCATTGTTATTTTATAAGAACGATCCAAGGGTCCTTCGTTGCATGTAAGAGTCAACCTCGCCTCAATCCGAGGCACGGTGGGACCGCTATCACTCAAAGGGTCTCTCTTGTTTAAAATGTACACGATTTTAAGTGAAAACAACAACTGACCTACAGAAATCCGACCAACCGCATTCATATTTCCTTGATATTTTATAAGAACGATCCAAGGGTCATTGGTGATGTGTACGAGTCAACCTTGCCTCAATCCGAGACACGTTGTGGCCGGTAACACTCAAAGGGTCACTCTTTTGTTTAAAATGGACACGATTTTAAGTGAAAACAAAAGCCGACCTACAAAAATCCAACCAAACACATTTGGATTTCCTTGATATTTTATAAGAATGATCCAAGGGTCCTTGGTGACATGTACGAGTCAACCTCACCTCAATCTGAGGCATTGTGTAGCCGGTACCACTCAAAGGGTCTCTCTTTTGGTTAAAATGGACACGATTTTAAGTGAAAACATCAACTGGCCTACGGAAATATAAACAAACGCCTTCATATTTCCTTGATCCTTTAGGAGAATGATACACGGGTCCTTGGTGACGTGTACGAGTCATCCTTGCCTCAATTCGAGTCACGGTGTGTCCGGTACCACTCAAAGGGTCTCTCTTTTGTTTAAAATGGGCACGATTTTATGTGAAAACAACAACTGGCCTACGGAAATCTGACCAAAAGCATTGGGATTATGTTGATAATTTATAATAATGCTCCACTGGTCCTTTTTGACATGTAAGAGTCAACCCCACCTCAATCTGAGGCATTTTGTGACCGCTAGCACTCAAAGGGTCTCTCTTGTTTAAAATGGACACCATTTTAATTGAAAACAACAACTGACCTATGGAAATATGACCAAACGCATTCATATTTCATTGATATTTTATAAGAACGATCCGAGGGTCCTTGGTGATGTGTAAAAGTCAACACTATCTCAATAAAAGGCATGGTGTAGCCGGTACAACTCAAAGGGTCTCTCTTTTGTTTAAAATGGTCATGATTTTAATTGAAAGAAAAAACTGACCTACGGAAATCTGACCAAACCCATTCGGATTGTGTTGATCCTTTAGTAGAACGATCCACGGGTCCTTTTTGAGGTGTAAGATTCAACCCGCCTCAATCTAAGGCACGTTGTGACTGCTATCACTCATAGGGTCTCTCTTTTTTTTAAATAGACACGATTTTAATTGAAAATAACAACTGACCAATGAAAATCCAAAAAAAACGCATTCAGATTGCCTTGTTCCTTTATAAGAACTATCCACGGGTCCTTGGTGACGTGTAAGAATCAACCCCACCTGAATACGAGGAACGGTGTGGCCGGTACCACTCAAAGGGTCTCTCTTTTGTTTAAAATGGACACCATTTTAATTGAAAACAACAACTGACCTATGGAAATCCAACCAAATTCATTCGTATTACCTTGATATTTTATAAGAATGATGCACGGGTCATTTGTGACATGTAAGATTCAACCCCACCTCAATATGAGGCACTCTTTGGCCGGTACCACTCAAAGGGTCTCTCTTTTGTTTAAAATGGACACGATTTTAAGTGAAAACAACAACTGACCTATGGAAATCGGACCAAGTGCATTCGGATTGCCTTGATATTTTATAAGAAATATCAAAGAGTCCTTGGTGATGTGTATAAGTCAACCTCGCCTCAATCCAAGGCATGGTGTGGCCAGTACCACTCAAAGGGTCTCTCTTTTGTTTAAAATAGACACGATTTTAAGTGAAAACAACAATTGACCGATGGAAATCCGACCAAACGCATTCATATTGCCTTGTTATTTTATATGAACGAGACAAGGGTACTTGGTGACGTGTATGATTCATTCATTCCTCAATATGAGGCACTGTGTGGCCGGTACCACTCAAAGGGTCTCTCTTTTGTTTAAAATGGACACGATTTTAATTGAAAACAACAACTAACCTATGTAAATATGACCAAACGAATTCGGATTGTGTTGATCCTTTAGGAGAATGATACACAGGTCCTTTGTGACATGTAAGAATCAACCTCGCCTCAATCCGAGTCATGGTGTGATCGCTATCATTCATAGGGTCTCTCTTTTGTTTAAAATATACACGATTTTAGGTGAAAACAACAATTGACCAATGAAAATCCAACCAAATGCATTCAGATTGCCTTGATATTTTATAAGAATGATCTAAGGGTCCTTAGTGACATGTACGAGTCAACCTCGCCTCAATCTGAGGCATGGTGTGCTCGCTATCACTCAAAGGGTCTCTCTTGTTAAAAATGGACACTATTTTAATTGAAAACAACAACTGACCTACAGAAATCTGACCAGACGCATTCGTATTGCCTTGATATTTTATAAGAACGATCCAAGGGTCCTTGGTGACATGTAAGAGTCATCCCTGCCTCAATCCGAGGCACTTTTTGGCTGGTACTACTCAAAGGGTCTCTCTTTTGTTTTAAATGGACACGATTTTAAGTGAAAACAACAACTGACCTACGGAAATCTGACCAAACGCATTCGGATTTCCTTGATATTTTATAATAATTATCCAAGGGTCATTTCTGATGTGTAAGAGTTATCCCAGTCTCAATCCGAGGAACGGTGTGGCCGGTACCACTCAAAGGGTCTCTCTTTTGTTTAAAATGGAGACGATTTTAAGTGAAAACAACAACTGACCTACGGAAATCCAACCATACGCTTTTTGATTGACTTGATATTTTATAAGAATGATTAAAGGGTCCTTGGTGACGTTTACGAGTCATCCCCACTTCAATATGAGGCACAATGTGCCCGGTACCACTCAAAGGGTCTCTCTTTTGTTTAAAATGGACACAATTTTAATTGAAAACATCAACTGACCTACGGAAATCCAAACAAACGCATTCGGATTGTGATGATCCTTTAGGAGAACAATACATGGGTCCTTTGTGATGTGTAAGAATCAAACCTGCCTAAATCTGAGGCACGGTGTGACCGTTATAACTCATAGGGTCTCTCTTTTGTTTAAAATAGACACGATTTTAAGTGAAGACAAAAACTGACCGATGAAAATCTGACCAAACACATTCAGATTTCCTTGAGCTTTTATAAGAACGATCCAAGGGTCCTTGGTGATTTGTATGAGTCAACCCCACCTCAATACGAGGCACGGTGTGCCCGCTATCACTCAAAGGGTCTCTCTTGTTTAAAATGGACACCATTTTAATTGAAAACAACAACGGACCTACAGAAATCCAACCAAACGCATTCGGATCGCCTTGATATTTTATAATAATTATCCAAGGGTTCTTATTGATGTGTAAGAGTCATCCCCACATCAATACTAGGCATTTTGTAGCCGCTACCACTAAAAGGGTCTCTCTTTTGTTTAAAAATGGTCATGATTTTTAGTGAAAACAACAACAGACCTACGGAAATCCGACCAAACGCATTCAGATTGCCTTGATCTTTTATATGAAAGATTCAAGGATCCTTGTTGACGTTTAAGAGTCATACCTTCCTCAATATGAGGCCCGGTACCACTGAAAGGGTCTCTCTATTGTTTAAAATGGACACGATTTTAAGTGAAAACAGCAACTGACCTACGGAAATTTGACCAAATGCATTTGGATTGCCTTGATCTTTTATAAGAACAATCCAAGTGTCCTTTGTGACGTTTAAGAGTCAACCTCACCTCAATCCAAGGCACGGTGTGACCGCTATCACTCATATGGTCTCTCTTTTGTTTAAAATAAACACAATTTTAATTGAAAACAACAACTGACCGACGGAAATCCAACAAACCACATTCGGATTCTATTGATCCTTTAGTAGAACGATTTACAGGTCCTTTGTGATGTGTTGGAGTCAACTTTGCCTCAATCCGAGGCACGGTGTGGCTGCTAGCACTCAAAGGGTCTCTCTTTTATTTAAAATGGACACACTTTTAATTGAAAACAACAACTGACCTATGAAAATCCTACAAAACGCAGTCGGATTGCCTTGATCTTTTATAAGAATGATCCAATGGTCCTTGGTGACATGTACGAGTCAACCCCACCAACCCCCAAGACTTCCCCCACCCCCTGGACACCAATCCACCCCTGGACACCCCCCACCCCTCTGGACACCCCCCACTGCCTGTAAAGACCCCCGACACCTTGGACACTAGTCCACCCCCTGGAAAGCCCCCCCCCCCCCGGACACCAATCCACCCCCTGGACCACCCCCCACCCCCCCTGGACACCAATCCACCCCCCCCCCATCACCTTGCACACTAGCCCACCCCCTGGAAAGCCCCCCCCCCCCCCCCGGACACCAATCCACCCCCTGGACCTACCCCCACCCCCCATGGACACCAGTCGACCCCCTGGACACCCCCACCCCTCTGGACACCCCCACCCCTTATAAAGCCCCCCCCCCCCCGACACCTTAGACAACAGCCCACCCCCCTACAAAGCCCCCCCTGACACCAATCCACACCCTGGACCTCCCCCCCCCAACCCCCTGGACACCAATCCCCCCCTGGACACCCCCCCGCTCCTCTGGACCCCCCCCCCCCCACCCCTATAACCCCCCCCCCCCCCCCGACACCTTGGACACCAGCCCACCCCATTGGAACCCCCCCCCCCAGACACCAATCCACCCCCTGGACCCCACCCATCTGGATACCCCCCCCCCCTGTAAAGCCCCCCCCCCCAACACCTTGTACACCAGCCCACCCCCCTGGAAAGCCCCCCGGACACCCCCTACCTCCCCCCTTGGACAGCCACCCCAAACCCTTGAATAGCCCCCAAACCCCATGAATTCTGAATTTAATTCTTTGTGTACTTAATTGACTTATGAATTATGTGTTAATGGTGTACGGGTATACTTTTTTTATGGGTATAATTGGTCTAATTAGCTTATGATTTATGAGTTAATTCTGTATGGGTATACTTTCTTTAATTAGCTTATTGAGATGTTGATTTTTTTTTGCAGGTGTTCGGGTGTGCTGCTACAGATTTATCGTAGCATTAGAGAGGGCATTTATCAGCGCTCTTTTATCGTTGATAAATCGTGCTTTTATCAGCGCTAAAAAAGCGCTCATAAATCGTGCTTTTATCAGCGCTAAAAAAGCACTGATAAACTACACCTTTATTAGCGCTAAAGAAGGGCGGATAAATTCTACCTTTATCAGTGCTTGTTTAGCGCTAATAATGGGTTGTTTTATCAGCGCTGATAAAGTACCCCTTTATCAGCGCAGAGCATTGTAGTGATTTTTGAGCGCTGTTAAAGCCCGTTTTTAGCGCTGTTAATGCCCGTATTTGTAGTAGTGTCCTCTCGACGCCATATAGATTATATATTATTTTCTAAGTAAATCTTATTAAAGGTATAATTTGTGATAAATTTTTTATGGGAGTTATATAGTGATCCATTCCACATACACATATTATTACATGATTTTAAAATAAATAATATCCAACAAGTACAATCCAAAATATAACAAGGCACATTGTCCTTGGATAATTAGGTTCATATTAAAGCAAATGGAACATAAAACATGGAATACTTATTTTATAATTCATAATGAGCTCCTAAAATACATTTTTCACCAAAAAAATACATGATATAACCTTGGGTATGTATTAATAAAATTTAGTACTAATAAACCCATTAAGTGGATAAAATATGAATATGAAACATAACATTTGAGTCAAAGGTGTAACATTATATCATAAAAGTTTGAGATCATGGGGAATCACATGGAATTGTAAAAAATATACCATTATATAATAATACCATTGAATCATAGGAAATGTAGTGGAAACATATAGAATGAAATAAGCTTGAGTCAGGGATAATTTCCTAGAAAATTTCACATTTTGGACAAAGTCCCAAAATGGATTAGGATTTATCCTTAATCCCATACCTTCCACCTCATGAGACAAATGGTTTTACCCAGTGCATTGAAGCACTACATGGGTTCACCCATCATAAAATATTCATGATATTTGTGTTTCTCATATGGTATTCAATCATAAGGTATAACATAAAAATTACACATGGAAAGGGAATGGGTTGTGGATTCTTTTTAAATATCATAATAAATATAAATGTCACATTAAAGGCATTTTGAAAATTATCATAGAGTATATATTTATACATCAAAATAAGGAGAATAATATAGGTATATATTAGAGAAACACACACACACATATATATATAATTTAAAATAATTCTATAACATTAAATAGAGAGATAAAGAGTCTTTGAGAGAGAAAGTTCGCAATCTGAAAGAAAGGTTTTTTTTGGAGAGATACCTTGCTTCGAGACTGATTTATAATGTTTGTTCATTATCTTTCTAAAAAAATATGTTAATTATTTATTCACATAATAAACCTTTACATTTTTATTATTTATTTTACATTATTTTTTAATATGCCTTATTAAATTACATCACCAATTAATTCCAAGTCATATGTTTAAACAACAAATGGCTTAGATGTCTAAAATAAAAATGTTATGTTGAATAAAGTTATCGATATTATTATTTACCCATATCCATAATAGTAATCATAAAATAATTATAATTTTTATACATAAATTTTTCATTTCAAACCAACCATGAAATATGGTTATGAACAATGAACTATGTTAAAATCATCGAGACAATAGATGTGTGTACGCATGGGTGACATTTCCAATTTTAAAAGATCATGATGGAAATAAGGTAAGTATTATTTTATCATTAATATGTTATATTTATATCATATATAAATTATTATTTCTTTAAACACCCTTTCACATTCGCTCTATGTGTTGTGGTAAAAAAATGAATCACATTACTTCACAAGGTGGTAGTTCAGTGTACACATGATCGACATTATCATTTATTCAATGCATGGTATGGTAAGAAAGTATACGGTATTTTTCATTTAACAAATTATTATTATCTAATTAATATCATGTATAAATATAAATTTAATCCTTATTACCTTACAAGTAAAGCGTTACTGAAAAGTGAATCACGTCGCTTCATGAGGTATTAGTCCACCATACACATGAGCAACGTTATCATATTCCCTACGGAATGGAATGTAAACTTTTTTTATCACAATTAAAGATGTATAATTATAACATATAAATTGTATATAAAAATTAAATAAATCAATATTTCAGTACATAATAAGTGGTGATGGAAAAATAACTATATCAGTTTGTGAGGAGGTAGTCCTCTATAAACACGATCAACAGTTAATTATGCTATTTGATGAAGGAGGAGATAGATGTAAGTCATTTCCTTGTCATAACAACATATAAGTATATTTAAGATAATTTTGTTATTATATAATCATTATTTAACAATATATTAAGGATGATAAATAAGAAATAAAACAAAATTATTTCTTAATGATGTTATGTCGTCTTCGAACAACTTCTTTAGGATTGCACCAAAATCCATTGTATGCTAAATTCCATATCAGTATCAAGGAATCTTGGTTGAGGAGACTAAATTAAGGATGTTACTATGATATTTCATTGAATATACAATGGATTTTGGATGTTTTTAACTAAGAGAAGATCAGGTGGCCTTTTAAAAGTGGGGGGGAAGACACACTTGGGATTTTTGAAAAGGAAGAAATTCAGCCATGATTTTATCACGCCAAAAGGATCCAAAATAGACCATTATCAAACCTTAGAAGATATAATTTTTAAATATGACCCAAAATTAGTAATTATATAATCTTAGGATCATTTTAACCCTTATATATTTATTTTGAACCCCATAAAATCTGTTTTTACCATAACTATAGTAAATAATTTTTTATGTTTGTACAATTCAATATGGTTAAAAATTAATCTGACCATATTATGTAATATAAATTATGATGATTCCAAAAATTTAAACCCTCTTTTCATTTTCTACTATAATATTTGGGATAATTTAATTTAATAATAAATCCCTTGATGTGTCAAAAAATGGTTTTCAAGAAATGCATTTTTTTAATAAAAAAATAATATCATATTAACCATACCCCATGTAATCATAATTAAATGATTTTAAATTAGTATTTATATTTAAATAATTGATAAATTTTATTTAAATTATATTTTAATAGGTGTTATTTTAATTATTTAAAATTTAATAACATTAAGTATGTTCAAATAGTTTTAAGAATAAAAGTGTTTTAAAGCATAAAAATAAACTATTACTAAATTATAGAATAAAGATGATTTAAATTTATTTAATTGGGTAAAATATAACTAAATAATAAATATATTTATTTTAAATATAATGAAAAGAATACATTTATATTAATTTTTTAAAATTAAATGACAATTTTCTAAAAATTGGTATTTTCACTATTCACGGAAAAATTAATATTTTCCAAAAAAATAAAATTTTACTATAGGATAATATTTACATGATGTTTTCAAAAAAACTATTTATATATATATAATTTTAAAATGTTGAAAAAAATATTTATATTATTTTCTCATAAAAATAATTATAAATATTTTTTGAAATAAATGGTTTTATTAAAAAAAGGGAGAGATTATTCTTTAGTGTCTATAAATACATTTATTTTTGGAAGTAACTTTATACAATTTTTATAAATTAGTTATTCCTTTTCATACCCACCAATTTTATAAATATATCATAATGGACTTATTAAAATAAGCATGGTTCATTTGGGTTTAGTGTTTCCTACTGTATACATTATCAAGCATAATTTTGTCTTTTAAAAATTAAAAATGCTTCATTCATTCCCCCATAAAGAATTTTATTATTTATAATTTATATAACATGAAAAAGAGATATTATGTGATGGTATTTCAACTTAGTAACTACTTATGATTCCCATGTTTCTTTCTTAAACATGTGGTTTCTTCAAAACAGTTTACCCAGGTTAGTTGTTTCATTTCATTGAACTTTGCCTCTATGATATAAGATATTCATTAAATAATCCTCATATGAAAGGTGATTTCATATTGGTGTCATCTATATGTTTAATTCATGTTATGTTTCTTCTAGGTACTTACTTAAGAGGGATATATGGTACACATCATGTACTTAAGGTAGGTGTGGTTCCAGTTCCAGTAGATATGCAACTACATTAATTCGATCGAGGATCTCAATGGTACTGATGTATCTAGGACTAAGATTTCACTTTTTAAAAAAATATCATGACCTTAATCAATGGGGATATATTAAATAAAAAATTATCTCTAACATCAAAATCAAGGCCTCATCAGTGATTACCTCCTGGAATATTCTATCAACAGTTCATATATTTCATGTGATGATCAATGGTTTGAAACTTCTCTATAAAATTTTGGACAATATTAGGTTTGATCAGTGTCCACTCACTAACTTCATCATGAAAAAATAGAGTCTTTCTCTACATCCAATATAGAGCCTCTTATAGAGCCATATAAATTCTATAATGATATTTTTTATTATATGATAACTCTATGTGGAGAATTTTTTACACTCAACATACATGGAAATCCATTGAGAAATATCTCATAATTTCCCCTATTGTTTTGATGGTTCTCATAGACTGGCCATTTTTTTAATGGTGGCAAGAAAAGTGGAAACCAGGTTATATATAGGATAATTTCTGAATTCTTCTCGAGAACCATGAGTTAAAACTTAAATTTCATTTTAAAAATATAAAGAGTATAACTGCTTGAAATCTTAAAAAATCCTTTATATATATCATAGTGTATTACTCAAGAGGGAAATATTCCACAATTCAAATGAAATGTGTGGTCTTTGTAAGGTGATCAACTACCACCTAGATGGCTTTATTACTTATAGGTTTCATTGTGAGTATTAGTATGAAATACATGATCATGTTTTCTAATTACCATACTATTATGTGAAATATTTTTATTACACCCTTTTACTTCTATCATTCATTCTAGAATTCATAGCATACCAAGCATTGAGACAAAAATTCTACAATCTCACTCTCAGGCTTCCCACCAATAGACTCACATTAGATCACTACAAATCTTAGCTCATCCCAAATGAGTAGAGAATTAGTAGTTATATTCATCATCTAAAATCTACCTATTTAGCACTGGTGTTGATGGGACATATATCTGAGTTCCAAAACATATAAATCTATCTTCATCAAAGTTTTACATGGGACTGTTCTCTAACTTTTTCTGTATCACATCATCATCTTTCCAATCCTCATTGATCCTATCAGTAATGGATGGTTGATTAGTAATTTTACCAAGTTAGTATGATGATTCTCATAATATTTTGATATATATCCTATGTACATCTAGGATTATTAGATCCTTTACAATTCTGATCATTGATAAAATTATAGGATCCTTTCTACATAGAGAATCAGCCACCCTATTTTTTTCACATGATGTTAAGGGATTGAGAAGTCTTACACCCTGATTAGATCAAACCATATTCACTGGATTGTGTGATGGTCCTTCTGTGTGAATATATATTTTAGGATCTTGTAATCTGTATATATTTCACCTTTTCCCTAAAAGTGTTAATTTTTCCAGAGAATCAATAAAAATTTCACTACATCGAACTCTACGTAATGAATGGGATAGTTCTGGTCATGAAATTACAGTTTCCATGAGGCATTTTCTATTAAATTATAATTATAAATTAATATGCATATCAACCCATTATTGTTTGAGTTTTTGTAATCCAAAAAATAGAACCCTACTTTTGGGAAGTAAAATTACTAGCACAGTGATAAGATGCTTTTTCAACTCCTTAAATCTTTATTCACATTCACTAGGCTAGAAGAACATTAATCTTTTCGTAGATAGCTTTTTGAGTTATTTTTATGATCATTAGAAGTTCATAAAAATAATTAGTGTTATTCCAAGATAATCTATGGAAATGGTAGATCTCCATTATAGATTTTGGTCTTCGACAGTCCTCAATTTCCTTTATCTTATAATGTTCCATATATATCACTTTTCTAGTGATAATATTCCCCAATAAGGATAATTTCCTCTTCCATAACTCACAATAAGTGCACATTTCATATAGATTATCATCTCTCAAATCCTTTATCATATTATACAAATATTCATATTCCTCATCATTGATTTCTTATAAAATCAGTACGTTATCTATAAATAACACCAAAAATTTATTAGGGTAATCCCTAAAGTCTATATTCATTATGTACATAAAACTTTTTAGAGAATTAATGAGTCTAAAATGGGTCACTATGAACTCATATTTTATATAAATTGGTCAAAATGAATGTTTTGGTATATCATCCATCCTTACAATTAAATGATCATATCCTAGCTGAAGATTATCCTTTGAGAAATTTAGACCTCACCTTGTTGATCAAACAAGACATATATCCAAGTAAGGGGATAAATTTTCATTATTTTCTTTTTTTTTCAATTTACCATAGTCAATAGAGAGTCATGTTGACCCATCATTTTTCTTCATGAAGAGGATTGACATAGCCCAAGGTAAATAACTAAGGCATATAAAACCCTTTTATATATTCTCTTATAACTTCTTCTTCAGCTCTTCCAACTAGATGATGGTTATCCTTTAAGGGGACCTTGATATGTGAAATTATCCATCTATAAGTTTGATTAATAATTCATCCTATTGTTTGGGAGGAAGGACTGGAAACTCTTTTGGGAATACCTCAGTAGAATCCCTTCCATTTGGAATGACATAAATAATTATTCTCTCCTTTTACCCAATTACTTAGGCTATATATTCGTTCACATTGGTAAATAATACATATTCTTCAAAAGAATATTCCATCAAATATTCATCCTTCTCTATATAGTTGAATAAAATTTTTGGGTGACTATGGACCAAGAGGGTGATCCACAACTCTCAAAATTTGGTGTTGGAATTATATAATTATAGTCAATCCATTCCAAAAATAGCGTCAAACTCTACTAAATAATGTAATTCAAGAATTCATGGAATATTAAATCCAAAAACAGTGACTGTGGATGATTTATATACATATGTTGAAACCATCGCTGCATTTTCTATCCTAATATATCACCCAACCCCCATGATTTGAGGTGGTGTTTGAGAATTTTTACTAAACATATATGATATGAAATAATTAATAGAACTAGAATCAAAAAGTGTGTTCACTGATCTAGAATTTATTACTATTGTTTTTTTTTTCACCACATTGTCATTAGAATCCACCACACCCTTAGTAATTAAGATTAGGTTGGCTGGGGTGGGGCGGCCAAGCCCATGAGGGTTTCATCCGACATGGGTTTATCTGAAAAATCTCACATATGATGAAAAAAGAATTCATTCCTTCCCCACCCCACATAAGCCCAGGGGCAGTCCAGAGGCTTCAATGCTTTTAAAAATAATATAATATTTTTAACCATTTATAAAGTATTTTTTCACAATCTGAATAATAGTTTTGGGGAGAAGTTTGTATAGAAAATAGATATAGTATTATTGGATGTGATGGAATATTTTTTATGGATTACTAGTGTCATGTGGTGACACTGATGTGGTGGACAACTAATGAGATGCAATGTAGGTGAGTGACAAGTGAGTGGTGATGAATGATGATATTAGTTGTGTAGTGATTCAAATAGTTGGACCTGTGAAAAAATGACTCTCTAGGTAATGATTAGTTTTAGAGGAATCTACAAGGGTTACATTGAGTTACATTCCTATTTTATGACTACCATTATAACATTAAATAATTATAATAGTAAATAAACCCAAAAAATATTATGATTGTAATAAATATTTTAGAATTCAAACCATAGACAAGGGAGATGAGATCCATTTTCAGAGAGTTGGTATGACAAACCATGTGATTTATATTAATAGTTAATATATAATTATTAATGATTCATATTAAATTAATAAATACAGAACTACTCCAAATTTACTTGTTAGTTAAAGGTAGATTAGTATGACAAATATATTGAGAAATCATGTCATGTTTTAGTCATAATGTATTATTAAAAAAATAAAATTTCAATGAAGAATATATTGAAAAAAAATCTTTTTATGTTAGCATGAGGGTTACCACACACACATGTGGGAACAACCTTCCTTATACCATACCCATGCGACCTCAACTAGAATTGGTCTGCACTGTTATTGGTAAATGGTTTTCGGCAAACCCTGTCCTATATACACTCCATATATGTGAATCTCATGGGTCATAATCCCATTTATCATTACTAATCATCCTTAGTTATATAATATTCTCTTCCTATCGTCCATAGAGGTTTCTTGCATTGAATTTATCTAAAAACCATTATCATATGTAATTGGATTGTTTAGTGCCCTTATTCCTTGAAATTAAAACATTGTATGATATTCCTAGTGTTTATCTGAACCATTTTTCCTTCTTCTCTATTTGTAGTATTCTTCATTTCCATTCATCACTAATTGACCTGATGTCTCTATTTTCAATACATGAAGCATCTTTTCATTCCACTAAATATGTGTTTGGCTTCTTCACACACTTTTGAAAAATGGAATGTTGGGTATTCTTTCCTCTATGAGATTTATATTTTGATATCCTCAAAGAAAACATTGTTTTATGTTTTTAATCTCATATCCCATGGGACCACTATTAGTCTCAGATATCCATATCTACTTTTAGGGAACAATGGAAAATCTCTTCATAGTTTTAAAATTCCGAAATGGAAAATTATTTTAATAGACCAGGAATTCACCCACTAATGAAAAGGTCAACCATACACTCAATGTTGATGACAATGATAGAGGTATATTGTGAAATCCTGGTGAAAATTTTATCATACTCCATCATATACTCTTTTTCCTATTATTTCAGATATAGGAACTCCCTCCCAATTTTATGATTAAGAGTTTGGGTAAAATATTTTTGAACAATATTTTCTTAATGTATCCCCAGCCCATGGGTTCAATATCCTCTTTGAACTTTTTTTATTGATAATATTCAATCACCATTCAGATTCACCCACAATGTGATAAATTTCCATCACAAAATTCTCATTATTTATGCATTTAATTATATAGAATATCTTATAAATGGAGCCAATTAATTACTCTATGATGAGGGGATCATAATTTCTACAAAATCTAGTGGGACACTTTCCCATATAAGACTCGACTATAACTTGATCCTTATTAATAGGTGTTAGGCACTCCATATGATTCATGTGATTATTCAAAACATAATCAAGTAGAGAATGTAAATCCATTAATTAAACAACTCCCAAACAACTATTATTAGGAATATCATTGGTGAAATCATCACATTTCCTATTATATTGGTTTTTTAGAACGGTTTCTCATATTTCCCTCCATTAACTAGAATAAAACTTACAGTACCTTAACTAATAAATGTACATAAGGTAAACTTATAAATAAATAAGGAATAAATTATAAATGATACGTAAATATGACCTTATAACTTTCTTGGCTTCAACCTAGGTTATCCATAGTAATTTCTCTATTATGTTTTCTTACCTAAAATGTTTTTTATGTCCTTCATAATGGTACATGAAGAGTTTATAAATTTATAAAAACTATACCTCATGATTTTCAAACTATGTGAAAATTAAATCTCGTTTTCTTGTACTAGGTAATGATATAGTTATGATTAACATCACTTTTAGAGAGTTATTTTCCCTAGGTAAATATGTTTCATTACCATGTCTACTTGTAGGATCCCTAAATGGATGTAGTTTCTTGAAAACCACTCAATCTATACTTCACCAATATTCTAGTATATTTTTTTGTACTTAGTAATATCCTTTGACCTATCCTTAGGGTTATCAATAATGTTATGTCATCCAATATATAAAGGAAAACTGAACCTTTACTCTGATACCAACTATAGAAACCCATGCATTTTACAACTAATATTGCATGATTATTAAATAAAATTATCCAATAAGTACAATTTCAATAATCACGAGGCCTAGTGTATTTGGAATAAAAGGCCCACATTACTTCAAAATGAACATTAAAGAAGGACTCGTTATTTTAGTAATCATAATGAGGTCTTAAAGTCCATTTAAGCTCCTAAAATGCATTGGATAATCTGGGGAATTCATAAATAAAGGGGTGAGCTAGAAATCCATGGGAAAACAATGATACAAAACATGTGAATCGTAGGTATAAAATGATATCATAAAAGATAATTATCATGAGTAATTCCATGGAATAATAAAATAAATAAACTAGTATCATAAGATCAT
Source organism: Viscum album (assembly GCA_963277665.1). Classification (NCBI taxonomy): domain Eukaryota; kingdom Viridiplantae; phylum Streptophyta; class Magnoliopsida; order Santalales; family Viscaceae; genus Viscum; species Viscum album. The sequence goes on from OY728134.1 coordinate 288,915,318, forward strand.
GTCATCATAGGAAATGTCATGACAGTATATAATATTACATAAACATGAATCAAGGATAAATATTTGGAAAATATCCCATGGTGGAAAAAGTCCCATAATAGATTATGTTTACTCCCTAATCCCATACATGATGCCTCATGATACTAAATATTTACTTAATGCATTATATCACTATCTTGGTACACCCATCCTGACATGTTTCTGATCTATGTGTGTTACATGAAGAAATAAATTATAAGGAATACAGTAAATATTATTCATTGAATGAAATGGTTATCATAATATTATTTCAAATCACCGTCAAAATAAATTACATAATAATGGAATTTTAGAAATTATAAAAAATAATATATTACCCCATAAAATTAAGGGACAATAAGATATGTATATATGTTTGAAACAAAAATACATAATTTAGTAGTATTATACAACATTAAATATAGATATAATGTTTGTTTGAGTGGTAAAGTCTATAACCTGAAGGAAAGGTTTTTTTAGAGTGATCAGTTACCTTGATCTCGATTTGATATTTGCGTTATTTATCTTCATGAATAATAAACATATATTAATTATTTTCTCTTTTAATAACATTTTTCAACTTTATAATTGTTTTTATTGTATTTTTTACATTTTCATATTCAATTACATAACCAATTAATTTCCCTTCGGGCATTTTATCAATAAATGGATCATATGTCCAAAATCACATTGGTGGGTTAAATATGGTAAAAAAATTTAATATTTAATAATATATTTAATGTTAGTAATGAAATAATTATCATTTTTATGCACATATTATACTTCTCATGCTATCCTTGAAATATGGTTATGAAAAATGAACTATGTTACAATCATAGAGATGGTAGGTTGTACATACACATGAGTAACCTTTCCATATTACAAACATCATGGTGGAAAGAAGGGAAGTTTTATATTATCATTAATGTATTATAATAATGTCGTAATGATAATATTTTTTTTAAAAAATACCCAAAAAAATATCATCCATGTAATGAGGTAATAAAACTGAATCAAATCGCTTCATAAGGAATGAGTCATCCTCACACAGGAACGACATTGGAATTTTTTCAATGGATGGTAAGTTAAGATTGTGTACGATATATTTATATTATAAATTAATTATTATTCCATGAATAAAATATATCAATATCAAAATTATCCTTATTACCTTATCTGTAAATCTTAAGTGAAAAACGAATCACATCACTTTACAAGGTAATAGTATGACGTACACACGAGAGAAGTTATAGTATTCACTAAGGAATGGAAATTAAGGTCGTGTATGGGATATTTTATGTACATAAGTATAATCATATCATAGATATATAATATAAAATATTAAATATATCATTATATCCAGCCATGAGAAGCTATTATAGAAAACAAATTACCTTTGTTCATGAGGTGATTGTCTCTCATACACACGATCAACAGTTCCATTTCCCATTTGGGGGAGGAGGAGATGAATGTAAGTCATCATAATAATATAACAAAATATTGATAATTTTAATATAGTGAATTTATTTTACCATGTTGATTTTATAATATTTTAAGGTTGTGGATTAAAAGATAAAACAGAATGCTCTGTTAATGACATTACCTCTTCTTTAGAAAACAGAATTTGGATTTTACCAAAAACCTTACTATGTTGTGTTTCTGATAAATATAAGGATTTTGGGATGAGGAGAAGGAATTATGAAAGATATTTGGGAAGTAATTTTCTGATACAATGGGTTTTGGATGTTTTTAAAGGAGTGAGAGGGTGTTGCCTTTAATAAGTGTGAGAGAGAACGCACTTGGAATATTTGAAAAAAAAATAATTTACCATAACATTTTTTTAGGCCACAAGTCTCTAAAATTTAATTTTTTTCCCTTATAAGATATAATGTCAAAATAAAACTATAAAATATGAGTTAGAAAAGCTTTTTATGATTTTTAACCCTTATTGTTTTAGTTAAACCCCCAAGTAAAACCGTTTTTACCATAACCCTATTAATTAATTTTTAATATTTTCACTATTCATTTAAGTCAAAAAGTTATTTTAAATAATATAAATTATTATGATTATAAATATTGAATTCATATTTTCAATTTCAACTCACACATGTTTCTTAAATTAATTTAAAATTAGACATGTGAGAAATTCAGTTCTCAAGAAATACATTTTTTAATGAAGATATGTCCTCATATTAAATGTAAAACTAGTAATGATAAATAAATTAATTTTAATTCCCAATTATAGAAATATAATCCATACATTTCATTTAAATAATGCCTCATTAGGTGTTATTTTATTTATTTAAAAATTTCTAAAATTTATACACATTAAAATAGTTTTCAGAAACAAAAAGTGTTTACAGCCTAAACAAATACTTATAATAAAATCTTGTTAAAATTTGATTTAAATGTAAGTTATTTTATTTTATAAAAAACAAAATTATTATATTAATTATAAATAAAATTAAAATAATAATGGTACTTAATTTAAAAAATAATTCATAATTTTATATAATTATGTTTTTCATTATTCATTGAAAAATTAATATTTTTCAAAAAATATAAACAAATTACCATATGTTAATTTAATCATGATGATTTCAAAAGAGGTTTTAAATTTATAAATAACATTTCTAATGTTTTCAAAAATTATTAATAATATTTTTTCTAAAATAGAAATCAGAATCATTTTTCAAATAATTATTATTAAAAACAATCCATTATTCCAAAATGTTTGGAAATATATTTATATTAGGTAGTAACCTTATATACATTTCACGATGTCTTTAATTATATTAATAACCACCAATTTAAAAGTTGGTTTATAATGATCATATTTAAAAAAATCAATGTTTTTATGGGTTCTATTTTGTTTTTCACATACACTATTAAACATAGTATTCTCTTGAAGAAACATACGCTATTACAAGATTCATCACCATCCCAGTACATTCATTCCCAACTAAAAATCCCTTCTAGGGATCTATACTAAAACCAATCATGGATTAGAGAAGTGAATATTCCATTATTATATTTTAGCCACTACTCCTTCTAGAAATTTATGTGGGTTGATTTTTTACCGAACAACCCTCACATAAATCAAAGACAACAAATCTAATACATCCCTTAAATGATAATCCATCTAATCCAAAACAACTTTCACTTGAAATTTCATTCCTCCCATCAATGATACATGAGGCCTACCCACTATTATCTTGTATATTGTTGATATAAGGCTCCACCATGAATTTAAATGATCCAAAATGAGCTGTCATTATTTTTTGAAAATCAATTTGTGGCCACCCACATGTCACTGCCGCAGCTTTGATACATCTTGTTGGGGGATATTCATCAGCAACCTAGACCATCCAAGCCACCCATCTAGGTTTCCCTCATAAAACTAGTTTTTATAGGGATACTTTCCCATCCAAGATTATATGTCAGCCACCACTCCATTAAAAAAACTAATTTAGGATTGAGTTTTCATCAAACAGAATTTCTCCATGGTGTGGAGATATATTTGAGGCACAAGGATGAAATATTAATCCATAATCATAATAATATACTATCTTTCCTTATCATTAAGTGGGATATTACACCATTAATTCACTATATAATTTTCCATCATTCCACTCATTTGGAAGAGATATAACTAGCACCATCAGTAAGAAACATAGATGAAAAATAACAATTATTGTTTTACCCCTATGGTACCAAAAATTCTAAGGAACCCCCAGGAATCACCATGTCATAGAATGATCATGGAACACACTATCACATATTAATAATGGGTATGTCTCTCCTTCTCGTAAATCACTTATGTTTCTTGGAACTCTTAGTGTCTTTTCCCCAAATCCATCACCTTGACTCTGGATTTTTTCGTTTCTTTATTGTTTGGGGTTGAATCTCAATACGGTTGGATCATGTATTTTTGCTCTAGTGCGGAGTGTAGGGATTTTACGTGATGTAAAAGGATATGTTATTATTTCTTTCACAGCTTGCTTTAGTCATGGATGTTCTCTATTAGACGAACCTAATGTGATGCTTGTTTTCCTTGAACAGTGTATGGAGAAGAATATTAGGCTTGGTATGTTAGAGATTGACTCGTTTATCATTTTGAACTCATTACATGGTAATATCTCCACACCCTAGTTAATATTTTAAAAGGTCCATAGGTGTATGAACAAAATTAAAGGAGGATTTATCGTCACCTACACTTGGGGTGGGAAATAAAGATGTTGATTATCTTGCCTCACAGGCCCCTCATTCTAACTCCTTCTCTCTTTTCTCTTATATAGGATCCTTTCCTTAGGCTTGCGATATTGTGTTAATCAATTATTCTCTTAGGATTCAATAATATAGTACCTTAGGATTTTTTGTTCACATAACTAGCCATTATTTTTTAGGCTAGGTTTTCTCTTCTTTAATAAAATCATTTTTGTTGGTCGTGATGTAATTTAACCTAATAGATGTTCCAAAAAAACAAATTCATTGTTTTATCATGGGATGTAGATGATACCATAGTTTTTACATTAGGTATGTATTTGGAGTGTTTTGAGTTGTTGAAAAATTAATAATTTTAATAATTAATTATTTAAAATTGATCAACCATGTGATTTTCAAATTTTAAATAAAATGTGTAATTTTCAGGAATGTTGATCTGGGAAAATTAATCAGACCAAATATGTGGTCCTATATTAGATCAAATACCTTGGTTTGAAAATTTGATTCATTTTGAAGGACCTTAATTTTTTTTTTGTATTTTTATAAATTAATTATTATATTACTTTAATTAATAAATTCATAAGAAACATATTTTTTCATGTTTCTTACAAAACAAATATCTTATTTTAATTAAATTTGTGTCTGGCTTCATAGGATGTAGTGTTATATTTAACAATGATGTTAGTTTATCTTAGGCTCTTAACAAAAACCAAAAATGTTCCATGTGTTTGTTGATAAATTGACAGAGAGCTTGAATAGACCCCATTTTGGCACATGATTCAAGGTACATAGATCATAAGATAATAGATAGAAAAAAGGAAGCTCCCTTGAAGTAGGTTTACCCCAAATATGAAATTCAATTTCATGAAATATGTTTCTAATTTCATTGGTTAAAATATATAATAATCAACTAATTTTCATATTGATTTAAAATCATTAATTTATCTTAATTTCAATATTTGTAACAAAATTCTCAATATATGAAAAAATAAATTTACAACTATTTTTTATATGATGAAAAGTTTTATGGCAGTAAATATATTTCCCATTTATATCATTCAAATAAATTTTGGATTTAGTAATCCATTTAGCGTATATTGGATTTCCATTAACCTGGCCAGTCTTCGACGCTCATCCATCATGAAAATAATATGGATCTCCATTATCCATAATTAAGGAGCTATGGAGTGGGGATGGTCAATGGAAGGTCAGTTCGCATACCATAGGTAGACTTGAGGGTGGCACGACCATGCTTTTGTAAATGTGGAACAAGATTTGGCGAATCATTAATCTAGTACACGTTCTTCCCTACTTATTAGGGATTTGGTATATTATTAAGAGTTATCTTGTTCTTAGATAATTATAATTCAATTAATATTATGGGTTATTATTACACCAAATTAATGAATATTTTTAAATTTATATATATTTACATGTTGTATGATGAATTTTATTGTAATTGTTACGTTGTATAATTTACTTATAAAATAATTATTATTATTTTGACATTTTTTTAATTTTTATTTTTAATTTTATATAAATCCAACCCTATAAAATGAAATAAATACTATTTTACTAAAAGAAACTAATTAAAAAGTAGAAGTATGTGGGTTCTTCCACTTGCATGTGGGTTTCTAAGAGTAGGGATACGGCCTATGAAATAGAAATTTATTCCTTATTTATTCAATATAATTTTAGAAAACAGACTATGTTTTTTTACATCAAAATGAACATTAATTATGCGATCCATAATTTATTATTCATAAAGATCTCATAAAAACAATTTCACCTCTGAAAACGACATTGGATACAGTAGGTAATACATAAATAAAGTGGTGATCTAGAAATCCTAGTAAGGGAATAATCAAGGAATAGATACAAAACATGTGATTCAATGTTATAACATGGTAGCATAAAAGATAGGTCTCATAAGTAATCTCAAGGAATAATAACATAAATAACATCATGTCAAAATTTCATGGAATCATAGGAAATATCACAACAATATATAACATTACATAAACATGATTTAAGGAAAACTACCTATATAATATCACATCATGGAAAATTCCCAAAATGGATTAGGTTTACTCTCTAATCCCATACATGACATGTCATGAAAATAAATCTTTAGATAATTCATTGGATTTAGGTTTCATAGTTTGTGAGCATAACCTATGACGTGAACTGCAACAACTCGATGAGTTATCTAATCATACATAGAAGGAGGAATGTGAAAGGGAAATTCCCCTCACCTCACAGCCTTATTTAGGTATTCTATAGTTCCCACATTCCTGGCTAGCTAATGTGTAACATGGATGGTTCCTCGAGGGGAAATCCAGTACTTGTAGGTTTTGGTGCTATTTTTAGAGATTTATAATAGAGATGTAGTTGAAGCTGTTTATGGTCCATGTGGACATACCAATGCTCTTGAAACTGAAATTAATGGATTTATAAAAGTTGGGTGCATTGAAAATAAATTTAATTAGAAAAGGGTATGGTTCGAATCGAACTCTACTACCATTGTGAATGTGGTCATAATGGGTGTGATACATCTATCTTGGAAGATAACAACACGATGGGAAAGATGCTTAGATATGCTATCTTCCATAAACTATATCATCACCCATATCTATAGGGAGGATAATTATATTTTGGATGCTCTGGAAAACAAGGGATTCACTATAGAGGTTTTGTAACATTCTAACTCTTTATCTGATGAAATTGGGATTCATAATCTTATTTCTTATCATAATCAAATGGAATTTAATAATAAATACATTTTAAAAATGATGATAAGGAACGTATTTCCCCATAAAGGGAAGGGATAATAAGCTATGTATATATTAAAGGCACATATATATTGAATTTAGTAGTATTATATAAGATATATATAAATTTAGTTAAAGAGAAAAAGTTCATAACCTGAAGGAAACGGTGGTTTAGAGAGATCCCTTACCTCGAGCCTGATTTTTCATGTGTGATATTTATAATCCTAAATAATAAATTTATGTTAATTATTTAATCTATAAATAAATTTTTTCATTTTTATTATTAAATTTATTTTATTTTTTCCTGTGTCATATTAATTTACTTAACAAGGTTAGTTCACATTGGTTGTTTTAAAAATAAATGGTTCATATGTCCAAACTTTCATTGGTATGTTGAATATGGTCAAAGAGATAACTATATTTTCAAATAAAAAATTTTAATCATAGACTTATTTTATTTTTTATACATAAATTATAATTTTTAAACTAACAAAAAAAATTTGTTATAAAAAATGAAATTTGTTATAATCATGGAGGTGGTATGTCATACTTGCACATGACTAGCATTTCCATTTCCCAATAATAATGGTCGGATGAAGGTAAGTGAAATTTTATATTTCCATGATCATAATTATAATATAAATATCATATTATATCTTTAATTACCCTTAAAAATATCATCCATTTTATTTGGTAATAAAAATGAATCACATCGCTTCACGAGGTAAGTGGAATTCGCACACACGAATGACGCCAGCATTTATTCAATCGGTCGTATGTTATGAATGTAGATGAAATATTTATTTTACATATTTATTAATATGTAAAATATAACATTTATAAATATAAAATTAATCATTATTACCTGCCATGTCATTCTTAATTGAAAAACAAATCACATCACTTCATGAGGTAATAGTTTTTCATACAAATGAGCGACATGGCCTTATTTCCTATAGAGTGTAAAGTAAGATGGTGTATGTGATATTATAAATAAATAAGTATAATTATATCATAAATATAAAATATAAATATTAAATATATCATTTTTTATATCCATGATAAATGGTTTTGAAAAATAAATTACGTTTATTCACAAGGAAGTATTCTACCGTACACATGTTCAACAATTTTATTTCACATTTGGGGGAGGTAGAGATGAATGTAAGTCATTACCTTGGAAAACACATATAAATATGTGTCAAATAATGATTTTATTATATCAAGTTTATTTTATAAGATGTTAAGGATGCATATGAAGAAATAAAACAAAATTCTTTGTTAAGGACTTTACCTCTTTATGAGACAACTTTATTAGGTTTGTACCCAGGACATTACTAGGATGTATTTATAATCAATACAAGGACTCTAGGATGAGGGGATGGATTTATGGAATTTATTTTTGAATATATTCTACAAACCAATTGGTTTTGGATGTTTGTATAGGATATGAGATGGTGTGGGCTTTTATAAGTGGGGGAAAAGACTTACACTAACATTCGTATCCTCGAAAAAGGATCCAAAATGGAATATTTTTAACATCAGAAGATATATGGTCGAGATATGACTATAAAATATGAATTAAACATGTTTTGGGAAAATTTTAACCATTATCTTTTTAGTTTAACACCCCCCTGTAAACAAATATTCACTATAACCGTAGTAAATATTTTTTTATATTTTCACTATAAATAATTGTATAAAATTAATTTGAAATATTATAAATTACTATTATTTGAAATATTAAATTAATACAACCAAATTTAAAATATATAAGTGGCATAATTTAATTTAAAATTAAATGCGTAGACTTGTCCAAAAAAGTTTTTTGATGATATACTGTTTTTTTAAGGAAAATATGACATCATATTAACTATATGACGAGTAATCGTAATTAAGTGAATTCATATTCATATTTAAAGATATATAGTCTTTAAATTTTAATTAAATAATTTTCCATTTGGTTTTATTTTAATTATTTAAAATGGACAAACATTATGAATAAAAAAATGTTCTCAGAGAAAAAACGTATTTAAAGCCAAAAAATGCATTTATACTAAAGTCATATATAAAGATACGTTAGATGTAATTAATTTGGTTTTATAAATATAAATAATTATTATATTATTTATAAATTAAATTAAAATAAAAATGGGACTTAATTTGTTACAAATTAATGACTATTTTATAAAAATTAGTATTCTATATTATTCATTGAAAAATTAATATTATTTGAGAAGTCAAAAAATATTTCCATAAGTTAATTTCAATATGATGACTTGAAAAAGGTTTTTAATATTATCAAAAATGTTTCTAAATGTTCCAAATATTATTTATAATATTTTCTCATAAATAGAATTTAAAATACTTTCTAAAATTATTTTTTTTAAAGCATCCCTTATTCATAAGTGTTTACAAATAAATTTATATTGGGAAGTACCATTATATACATTTAAAAATTTATTTAACTATATTAACACTTAAAAATTTAATAGCTTGGTTATAACGGTGTTATTTATATAATAATCATTCATTTGGGTTCAGTAATGTGTGTCACATACATTATTAAACATAGTTTTCTCATATAAAACATTGTGGTGTTACAAGATTCGTCACCAACCCAGTCCATTAAGGCCCAACACATAATCCATTTTTGGGTTCCATCCTAAAACCAATTGGTGATATGAAGAATATCTCATCCATTGTTATATTTCATCCACCACTCCTTGTGGAACTCAATGTGGGATTGAGTTAATTCCCAACAATCCACCCAAAAATCAATGACCACAAGAGTTTTCCTTCCCTTTAATGATAATCCATATATTCAAAATCATTTTTCAATTTCATAGACATTTCTCTCTTCAGTAAATCATGCCACATTAAAACTATTATCATGTTTTTTTTAGATACATGACACAACCATTATTCTACATGATCCAAAATGATCCATCATTATCATTTTCAAACCGGTTTGGGTCCACCCACATCACTCATGGGTTACACCATGACTCTAATACCACTTGTTGTGGGAGATTCGTCACGAGAGTAGTCCTTCTAGGACAAGTAAATAAGAAATTTTGGGTTTCCATAATAAAAACAATTGGCGATAGGAATGGTGGACCATAAAAGTTTATATTTCATCCACCACTCCTTATAGAAACTGAATTATGATTGATTTTTAACCCAAAATAATTTTCCCATGGTGAGGAGGTACATTCGATGCACCAGAAAACATTTTCATCCTTTTTCATATATGTATATTATTTTTCCTTATTTTTAGTTAATATATTTCATCATTGATTTGCCAAATAATTTTATATCTCTCCACTTATAGAGATGATAAGCATCCATCTCCATCAAAAAAGAAACATGATCAAAAATAATGATTGCATTGCCACCCGCACGATACCTCCAAACGTAATGAAACCATAGGAATCCCCAAAACCTAAAAAACCATAAATAATTCCCTAACACATCCTCATAGGTGGATATATTTTAAGAGAAATGTAGTTCAACCTAATGTATGTTCCAAAAAACTAATTATTTGGTTAATATATGGATGGGTTTGTTACCCTAGGTTTGACATTTGGTATGTAGTGTTTTAAGTTTTGGAAAATTCAATAATTTAAATAATTAATTATTTTAAAATGGTCAAGCATGTGATATTTAGGTTCTAAATAAAATTATTAATTATTGGGAAAGATGGTTTTTGAAAAATTGTTGAAAGTAAATCATTGGTCTCGAACATAATCATTTAACTTAGTGAGAAAATTTATTGAGTTTGGGGGGAAACTGAATTTTTATACATTTTTTTAAAATTCTCTAAATATTTATTTAAATAATAAATTCCTACAAAACATGTTTATCCATATTTCATATATGAAATTTCTCTAATTATAATTACATTTGTGTTAAAATTCTATAGATTTTGTGTTCAATTTAACACTAATATTAGTTTATTTTAGGATATCATCATAACCCTAGATTGTTCCATCTGTATTTTGATAAATTAATAATGATCTTAAAAAAATATTATTTGGGAACATGATTTTATGCATAGAGAATATAATATCATAAGGGGAGGTAAGGAAGATCACTCAAGATATTTTTACCCAAAATATCTCATTTAATTTCTTGAAAAATGTTGTTAATTGTGTTGATTAAAATTAAAAAAAATCAATTAGTTACCATTTTGATTTCAATTCATTAATATCAATTAATTTCACTATTTTTATAAAAATTTAAAATATTTAATATATTAATTTTCTATTATGTTTATCTATGATCAACATTGTTCTTTTTGTATAGATATTTCTCATTGACATCTCTCATTCATCTTTTGAATTTAATACTCCATTCAATGTTTATTGGATTTTCTGTAACTTGGTTGGTCGTCGATGCACATCCATCATGATAATAAGATAGACCACCTTTATCCACATTGAAAGTGATACTGAGGGTGAGGGTCAATGGAAGTTCATGTCTCATATATTTGGTAAACCATAGGGAGGCACGATTAAGATTTATTGAAAGTGAAACTTGATTTGGAGAATCTTTAATCTGGTACACCTATTTCCCTACTATTTAGATATTTTGTATATTAGTATGAGCTGCACTATTTTTAGATAATCATAATTCATTTAATACTATGGGTTAGTACTACACTATCTTAATGTATATTTTGAAATTTATATATATTTATACTATGTATCTTTAATTGTATTACAAGTTCTAAAGTTTTAGATTTTATTTATATAATAATAATAATTGATTTTAATTTTTTAAATGTTTTTTATTATAAATAAATTCAACCCTAAATGAATAAATGCATATTATTTTCCTGAAAAGAAAAAAAAGAAAAAAATAAGTAAGTGGATCAGCCTATTTTCATGTAGGTTTATAAAAGTAGGGCTGGGGCCTTGGAAATATAAATTTTCTCATTTTTTATTCCATATAATTTTATAAAATAAACTATGTTCTTATATAAAATAAGATTATGTTATTAATTTAATAATATTCTACTTATCCTAATTACTAATTTATTAAATAATAAAATATATTTTTTGGGTTGTTTTTTAAATATATCTGGTCAAACAAGATAAATAAATGTAATAATAATAATGAAAAATATATAATAATATTTTTCTTATAGTTCATTTTAAATAAGTTATTATATTTTGAAGTTACCATACCACATTTTACTATTTTGGGTGAAAGTCATCCTAAATCCAAAAATAAATGTAGTGATAAATTCATCAAAAATAATAAGAAAACAAAATAATGAACCCATATTTTATTTTTTAACTTTTCCTAAAATCAACATGAAGATTCACATTACCTTAGTATAATGTAAAATAATCATAGGGTAAAATAAGACAAGCCTTAGTAATTTGAAACAAACATTAAAATTAATCATCAGTAAACAAAATCATTAAATATAATGAAAATTTATAATTAGGAGACAAAATCATTTATAATAACCTTTATAGTTGTTGTTAAATAAATGTTCTATTTTTTTAGAAAAATGAAAATAACATTTAAAATCATGACTATCGTGTATCATAGAGGGGATTTAATCTAACAAATCCATGATTATGATGATGAAATTGGAGGGGGTATAAATGGAAACAAATTGGGATCATTATAGTCATATTCTACATCTGGTTTACAATCTTATTCATATTCAAGAAACAATTTTTCCTACAATTCCTACTTCATTTTAGGCCCCAAAACAATCCATGTCTCTTTTTGATTTTTTTTCATCATTTCATTTAATTTCAAAATCTTATAATGGTGTAGACACAGGGTTGTAAGAGGAATTGGGGTTTAAGATTTGAGATCTCAATCAGTGTCTTGGGATTACCTTAATTCGTTAAACATTTTTTTATGTTTCAGTTCTTGACATAATTTGTTTACTTTCTAAGTAAATGGGATGTTAGAAAACATAATGGATCCCACCTCTTCCATCCATGAGGCTTGAAATTCAATCTAGGTCTCTGAATTGAAATTTATAATAGTATTATGGATGGATTATTATTCTTTTAAATTGATATGTTTAGGTTACATGCATGAAGAATGCTAAAAGGATGGATATTGCATGTTCATTAGTTGAAACTATGTTATTATTCTTCTATTTCCATTCGTGGTAGAATAACCAACACCACAAACATTTTCTGGGATAGTCATATTGTTAGAATAAACAGGGGGTGTAGATCTAGGGGGATAGTAGGATGGGATCCCTCTACATATTGAGGCAATCTTTAAGCCTCTATGGGTTTACATAAGAAATTATAAGTATGGATAATAGTGTCCAGAAATTTTAGGGGAAGAGAAAAATTCAATATAACCTTTTAGTTTTTAGTTTTTTTTGTGATATTTGAGATGAAATAATTATAACGAAAATGGTGGAGAGATAGAATTGATTGGGAAGTCAAGTAAATCCTAGTGGGTAAGGAATGCGTAGATCTGGTGCATCAGGGTTTAGAAACTACAACCCTAGGCTTGACAAATAATGTTGATTTGAGAAACATTCTCCCTAATTTATATAACATATCTAGAATATTTCAAACATATTGTTTAATGTTTTTTAAATTTTCATTCAATTTTTTAAAAAATATGGATCAATATTTTTGACTCTATGTGTGAATAATAATATTAATATTATATTGATTTTATGATTTTTGATTTAGGGATTCTGTTATTTCATGTGAGTGAAAAAGACGACCTTTTTATCACATTAAATGATATATATAATATGTGGAAATTAATGAGTTTTTTATTGAAATTATTTATGAATAGATAAAATTTATGTAAACTATTTAACAGTAATTAATAAATCAGACCTAAAAGTAGATATGATAAAATAGACTATTTTCTTACTTAATTATTCACTTCAATAATTATTATTACTAAAACAATTATTGATATTTAGTTTTAATTAATGATGTTTTTGGTTTCAAAATTAATATCCTATAATTTTATTTTAAATATTTTTCATAAATAAAATGGTTATTTTATATTTATTGAAACCCATTTGAAAATGTTATGGTTTGATTGGTTCTTATTTTTTATTTTTACTTTTTATCATTATCCCAAAATTCGTATGGGGGGTTGAATCACATTATGTTCAGAGGGAGGTTTGATAATAATTTTTGAATACTGTGTGCAATGCTTTAACATATGTGGGTACTCCCAAATTCCATTTTCATTTGAATAATTATTATAAAGGGATGACTAAGTTGTCGCATCAATGCGAGTATATACTAAGTAATTACATCAAATTAAATGAAATGTATCATATATGGAAGTTACTTGACCATTTATTGAGATAACATATGTACAATTATTATTTATGGAAACTATTTAACATTAATTGGTAAATGAATACAAAAAATATAGATGATAAAAGAAACTATTAACTTGCTTAACTATACCCTTCAATAAAACTTTTTTAAAAAAAACTAATACCCAATCCGTGAACATCGCTGCATGAGCACTAAAAAATATATCATTTTTTCCAAAAGGGGAATATCAATTAGTAAAAGATCATTTTCTATTGGAAAATCATTTTACACTCATATATATCACTGTTAATACAGAATGGTAAAAAATCTGTCGGTAAATGTTATTGTGACAGACAAAATCATTCTATTACAATTATAATAATACCAAATGATATTATATATTTTTGTCAAAATGTTTCAAAATAGATTAATAATACTAATATATCTATTGATAATATTATTAACATTTTAATCAATTCCAACTATTAATATCTATTTTTGAATTATGTTTTAAATGTTAGTATTACCATATTTTTTGTTAAATTATTTTATTATATTTATTAATATGATTATATATTATATGTTATTATATTAAATAAATAAAATATATTATTATATTTATTATATATAACATACTATTATATCTATTATATAAAAATTTTAAAATTAGTTTATATGAAATAGAAAAATATCAATATTTTATTTGATGTTTTAATATAATTTAAAAACATGAGGGTTTTTTAAAATACTTGAACCTATATGAAACATATTACAAACATTTTTAAACTTGTTTTAACACTAATAGACTTTACATGGAACTTTATGAAACTTATTATACAATCTCATTCATAAAAACATCAGGTCTTGCTGCTGTGGAATCCACATCAGTTCACATGAACTATTCTCTACTTTTGTGGATATGAACAAGAACAACTGTACCATAATAGTATAACACCCTTCGAGGATTGGAGTTTCACCTTTTACATCTTGGATTGGATGTAACACTCTGTTTTATTGTAGAGGGCTTCCATCATCTGAACACATACAACTTTTATCTTTGATTGCAGTAGACCACCATCATCAAAGATCTGATTGTCCCAACACCTTTCCCAAATTCACATTAAAATCCATGATGTATGGCCTATAAAAACTCCTATAGAAAAACCAAATTGGATGAAAAAACAATAAAAAAGACATCATATGGTGAATAAAAATATCGAATAATGTTAAAACACATTTCTAAGAAATAAACGTAGAATAGTAAATATCTCACCAAATTTGTTTCTTGATAACAATTTATTGTACAAGAGAAAACAACATGAATGATTAGTAGAAGTCGTGATCCCATTAAAATCATATAATATGAATCCTAATCATCAAAATACATGATTTTGTTCATGATCACCTTTGAATATTTCATCAAAAAAACGTCTAACAACAAATGAAAATATGGTGTCAAAATAATGGAAATTCTACCCCAAGAAAGAAACAACCCTAAAAAATGTATTTGATAGTAATAAAGGTGTTAAAGATACAAAAAACCATTACATTATATACCTACACAAAACATATTGGATTTAGTATCATTTTAAAATCATCCATAAGGATAACATGAAACATATACTCTAAATGAAACTGCATGAAATACTATAAAATAATGGGGAAAAGTGTCATTTCTTTTCCAATTTATATATAATTAGGGATAGCTATGACCTTTTACATGAGTGAACATGATTACTTTTCACATGTTAAGAGAAATATATAAAATTTTATAATGATGGATTTTTTAGCATACTAAGATATAGAGGATGGTATACCTATGGTTTTTGATAGGTTTATTTCTTCAATGATTATTCTATGTAGTGGTAATAAAAGAATAGAATGTGGTTAAAAAATATAGTTGTATTATTGACACAATTTGAAGACCATTAGAATGGTTATTCTATATGAAACATATTTTTAAAATACATATAATGATATAATCCTAGTGTTCCATATTAGTATAGGTTACATGTTGTTATGAGTGTTTTAGGAACATAAATATGTTAATAGAAAAGTATGAATGTGGGGTAAAACAATGATAAAAAAACTAGTCTCATACAAAAGAAAAACAATAAACAAAACTAGAGAACAAAGAGGAAACAATGGGAGATAAAACTGAGGGAAACATGCTAAACCAGAATGAAAGACAATCTATAAAATAAGTCTCCATGTAACCAAACTTCACCTCCACAAACTATCCCAAAATGACATAGCTACGTAACTAGAAGCCTTCTTGCTAAAAAATGATCTACCCTTTACCTGAATCCAGAAAAAAAAAGTTCTAAATCTTCCCAAAAAAGTAAGTAGGTCATGATAAACATATCTAACTAGGATACCACAAAAGAATCTATAAAAGTTATAATAACAAGAATGAAAAAGTAAAATCTATAAAACAAAATAGTTTTACTATAAATTTTATAAATAAAAAACATGCAACCCTTTTTCAAACTATCATTGATTTGTCACAAATTGAATAAAATGATTTCAAATCTTGAATAATAGTAGGTAAATATAAATAATATAAGTATAATCTTGAGACCACACCCATGAAATAAAATATCATGAAACAAACAACCAGATAAAAATTAACCTTCCGGTAGAGCACTAGCTTATGGGAAAATATGTTCTAAAAATGAATAATCCTAACAAGGCGAAATGTTGGATCCAAAAAAAATAAAGGCCTTCCATAGACCATAAATATTCAAGATATTACCACATAGGGGTATCACACACACTAAGGAAACTTTTGACTCTATCTCAATATTCCCATGGTTACCACTATGTAATGTTTTAAAATTTATATTTTAAATACAATGCTCAAATTTTTATAATAAAAATTTCAAATCCAATGCAATTTTCCATAGGTTTTGAAAATATATTTTCAATTTCAAATAAATTAAATTCTATTTTTAAGAAACAAAATTTTTAAAAACAAATGTGTGACCTTTTCAGATTCAATACCTATAATTTCATTTCAAATATCAAGGAATCAATAACAATAACACGAAATTCAATAAATTATGACTAATGGACATATCCACCTACCTCAAGCGCATAGAAAATCTAACCGCCTTCAAAAATGGTGATTGGAAACCATAAGATATATCATTGGAAGACAATGTATGAAAAGAGACTCAATGGGATAGATAAAAAACACAATATGGTTACCAATACCTACCAAAAATGGCTCCACAACAAAAAAAATAGTAATAAAATGAGTGTAAGCCTTACTTGGGGAGATGAAGTTCTTTACCCAGTTGATCAATTTTTGAATAGTTTGATCTGGATTAAAGGAAGCCACCCAAAAATATCATAAGGTAAAAGCTCTAGCTAAGTGAAGAGTGCTGAAAAATCAAATAAATCCTAAAACTACTACATGATTGCCTAAAAATTTTTACATGGGGAATTAATCAACATGTAATTTTCTATACATTTTGAATCCATTTAATTTTATGTAAAGTTAAATAATGTGTTTCCTTATACTGAAAACACAATTTTCGACATTACCTAATGTGTAATATTACAAGTTGTGTAACATTATCACACTATGTAATCAAGTTCAATACATATTTCCACTGACCATTACACGTCATGAGATCCTATTAGACCTAGTGAACTAAAGAAAATTCTTAGGAAAAGATGAAAATCCAATAGATCGCTGACTTAACCATTATAGGAATTGTCCCAAATTCATGGTCGAAAGCACACACGCTGTGATAAAATGAAACCAATAAAAATGATTAAAACATACCTAATAGAATTCTAACAGTGAATTACAATATCCCCACCAAAAAATCCTTTTAGCCATAAAAATATCTCATGATCCTAGATCTTAAAAAATTGATGGCCAATGTTGCTTTGTCAAAGACCCCTACTCACACATCTCATGGTGACCTATCTGTACTACCGCATTACTTAGACCAGGTGGATTTTTTTTTCATGTAGTACCTTATCCTAGAGATCTATAATATAAACTACCTCCTCAACCAAAGTGGTACTTGGATCGAAAACTATATCCTCACATCTAATCACATGCGAAGGATTTGGTAAATTCCTCATCAACTAGGAAACATGAAACACACCATGTATAGAAGTCATGCCAAACAGTAATAGAAACCAATAAAAACCGTCTTCATTCACTCAATGATCATAAATGGGTTCAATAACCTCAGTGTTAACTTCCCTTCTTACCCAAATGATGGTGTACCAAGCGAGGTGAAGCTCTATGAAAGACCCAGCCACCAACCTAAACTCCTATGACTTAAGATTATGGTCCACTTAATTTTTTTATGATTCTATGTCATCATCAAATGTCTATGGATAAACTAAACTACCTTTTTCATCTCCTAAACAACACACAACCCAACCAAAGGTAATACTCCCAACTCTACTGACACATTGGAGATCAGAATCACTACTTATACACAGGCTCAAAGGGATCCATAATGATCGATTCCATATAACTATTATTATAGGAAAACTAAACCAATGGAAAATTTATGTCCCTAGATCCATTGAAATCAAGAACACAATCCCAGATCATATCCTTAAGAACGTGAATTTTCATCTACATTTTTTCATCTATTTTTGGAAGATAGACCTTGTTGGATTTCAAATAGGAACCCATTACCTTCTAAAAACATTTACAAAACCTAGCTTTGAACCTTGAGTATCTCTCATAAATAACCATATAGGGAACCCCATGAATCATAATTGTCTCTCATACATAAAAGTTACCATGTTTTTTCACTTATATCATCTTCTCAATTGGTATGAAATGCTCATATTTAGTGAGGCAATCAATAATCACACAATTCAAATACTTATCACTTGGAGACTTTGGTAAAATGATAAAGAAATATATAGACATCTCATCCCACTCTGATACCATAATGGCTAAAATCTATAACAAACCTGCACATCTCTATTGTTCCACCATAACTCTTTTTTAATTGAGAAACTATGACACAATATTTGCAACTGACCACCTCATCCCTGGCCACCAATAATGATGTCTGAAATCCAGGTACATCTTTGTAGCCCCAGGGTGCATGAACCAACATGATCAGTTCCCATTGTCAAGAAATTCCTATATTAAGGAAAAAATATCCAGCCTACTATGGATTTAGAAAGATCAATTGTGAGAGAGAGACAATTTTCATGAGTTCTCCCCACGATTGAGGATTTCTCCTTAATTTCTTCTCTCAGTGTCTGACGTCTTCCTCAGTAAAACTCACTAATCACAAGTATAGTCAATATTTATAGAAACCAATAATATATTTCCACCATCCTACCCCAATAAAAACATCATTTGATTGGAAAAACTCATCTGATACCACTGCTCAATTGATTCCTTCAATGCTTGTGTCGTAAATTTTCTGCTCAATTCAACAAATATCACATTTCCTTTACTGGTGGTATATATGATATCAAATTCAATGATATAAAGATACACAACCTAGAATCTTGGCCTTTTATAAAGATTTATCTCAGTGAAAATATACATTAGGAGTTATTTATCATAATATACCATAAAAAACTTTTCAATGATATAGTGATTCCATGTCTTAAGAGTATTCATAAAAACTACCAACTCAAGATCATGGGTAGGGTAGTTCTTCTCGTCAGGGTGTAATTGGAATGCTCCACTAGCCATAACCACTTTCCCTTGAATCAAGAAACAATCCAAACATATACCATAATCATCACAGAATACTTCATAACATAACCCTAGTCCCAAGAGAATCAAAACTACTATTGAAATCAACCATATCATTATCTCCTAAAAATATCTCTGAAATAAGTCATTAAATTAAATCATTATACCCAAACAGTTTAATATTATCATTGAAGATGTGATCCTGGAGAAGACCTAAAACCCCATCTATAGTATCCTACTAAACCCAATATGCTCTGTATCACAAAAACATTTCTAGGATGATCCCAAAACATAAACACATATAACATTTAAGATGTACTATGAGACCCCTCTCATATAACACAAGCCCAGAAACTTCACTTCCCTGATCAAAACTCACACTTGGAAGGGATACCATTCAAAGGGTGTTCCCTAAATCTTAAAATAATGATATCCAAATTCTATATGTTCTCCTCCTCTATCTTAGAGTATACAAAGACGTCATCTATTAACACAAAAACAAAATATTTCAATAACTGATAGAAGATTTAGTTTATCAACTCCACAAATATCATTGGAGAATTATTGAGACTGAATAGAATAAAAAAACTAAAAATGCCAATATTGACTACAAAATTATGTCTTTCATATAAATGCTTCTCGAAATCCCAAATGGTTGTACATCGACTTCAAGTTAATCATTGAAAATCAATGATATTCTCTATGTTGATCAAAGAGATCATCAATTCTAGGAAAAGTTACATTTTCTTAATAGTACCATGATTAAACATTCGATATTCAATACAAAGTCTAATTATCCCAACTACATTCTAGAAAAACATTATAGGAGAAGAACATGGTGACACACATGGATGAATAATCCTTTTTCCTCCACATCCTCAACTGAACTTTATATTCCACTAACTCAGCAAGTGTCAGTTCATAGGATGGAATATAAATAGGTATTTTTCTAGGTAACATGTAAATAGTATAATAAACCTATATATGTGGAAGTAATCTAGAAAAGTCATCCAAAAATACCTCAAGGTATACACAGACAACATCAGGTAGAAAAATTCCCATGTACGGGTTAACTACTTCAAGATACATTTCTAAAAATTGCATTGTAATTAATCTGGCATAATAAACAATTGGACATTACCTTCTTAATCTAGATTCTTTTCACATTGGAAAACATGAATGACCCCATTGGTATATATGAACTATTCCCAATGATGATAACAATATATCAAGGACTTCATAATATTCATCTAATCCATGCCAATAATCAAGTCAAAGACATCATGATCAGGTAATAATAAGTCTAAAACAACCTCAAAGATGCATATCACCACCTAACACAAAGGATATTTTAAACCTTATTCAGACCTCTATCCCAAATCTGTATAAATATCCAATAATAATGACATGTGATCGTAATGAAAAAAATAATATTTCAATAATCATTGAAATTACAAAATAATTAGTAGCACATATATCAATGAAACCAATCACTATAAAAGATGAAATAAACATTATACCTTTAACTAAAACAATCCCTATATCATATTACTTTGGAACACACTCTATTGCATAAGTCCATATGCACATAGAAACTTAGACATACCCTTTATCCTGAGAATGAGACCCACCCCCTTGGAACAGCCAACAATAACCTATGACCCCTTGGTGAAATTGGATCCCTCTTTACATCCTTAAGACATCATATCACAGAAACACTTTATATTTCCAGATCATCCACAAATATGAAAAGTTATATGATCCTATATACACTGAGGTCTGATATGACCACACAACCCAAACTAGTAGATATTATATTATTATTGTCCTATGGAATCCCTGAAAAGGGTCAAGTAGAAAACTGACCACTCTTACAATTTATTTTCTAACCAGAAAAAGTACCATGAAAAACTATTACACCCACTGAAGCTCAACCCAAGCCTGTACATCTAGTTATTTATACCTCGATAACATATTCGTTATACACTACCTCTAAAATGGTTTATGGGAAAAAATTACTAGCATCAATAGATCATTGTCCTTCATCCCCATATGAAACCATTGATCCTTTTGGTAATCATTGGTGATAAGATCTTATGTTAAATTATTCAACTCACCAATGCAGATGTTGTACTGAAGACTGGTATGATCTCCTTGATCCATGTATAGAAACAATCAATACCTTTCCATACATTAAATCTTAGGAAAAAACTATTCATTATAGATATTCTTGAAAGAATCCCAGGAAAGAAATTCATGCAACATAGATTACACTATTAAGTCCTACCATCTTCTTTTTGGTTTGTCAAGAATATATAGGTCAAAACCCACCTAAGAATCCTTAGGAGTATTTAAAAAGTTAATGATCTTCTAAATTCATTTAGGACACTCCTATGACACTTTTGGTCCTTTTTAACATCGGCTTATAGGTTGATGCTTCTTTGTAAATTCCAATACATGATATAATTCCCCTCCTGAGTTCATTTTGGACACTCACCCTAGAGTTTTAATGGTATAGATCACTAAATATATCAAAGAAGAGTCCACTATAGGATCTTCATGTGGAATCTACCTCATGGATTTCCCGCTTTTATATTGAATAGCTCTTATAGGAGGAATTTTCTATTAAACACAAGACAATAACTGACCAGTCATGAGAAATTTCAAAAAACATTGAAACAAGAATAAGATTCTAAAACAATGATTTAAAAAACTAATATTTTAAAGCAGTTATAAATTCCTTCACAAGAAGTAAATACCTTTTTAATTGAACATGGACATACAAATAAACTCCCCATTCATTTTATTCAAATGACCTTATATTCACAATGTCCTCAGAAATTTTATATTGGTTACTTTAAATAAATTTATAATATATTTATTCAAATGATTGTTAAATACTCATCCTTTGAATTAGTAAATATTTTTTTACCACCCATATAAACTATAATTCTGTCATGGGAGTGAGCTAAACATGCCCCTTTTCCACACCTACCATCTGACTTCTGATGATCCTAATCTTGTCTACCCATTACAGAAAACCAACCTAGGCAATGTTGATACACTTCATGATGAGTATCTTCTTTGATACCAAATTGTAATAGACCATCCTGGGTCAACCTGACCAGTCACCCAAGTCATCCCATCATGGGGTTGGGTAAAACAAATATAAAAAAACTAATCTCAAATATAAGAAAATAAATACACATAACCAGAGTACAAAGAAAAAACAACGAGAGGTGAAAGTAAACCACACATGATAAACTGCAATGAAAGAAAAGTATATAAATAAATTCTCCATGTGACAAAACATCACATCCACAAACTATCCCAAAATGACATAATAATGTAAATAGAAGAATGCATGTTGCAGAATGCTCCTCCCATTAGCTAAATCTTGTAAAACAAGGTTTATAACCTCCAATAGGTAGAATTAGGGTGTGATATGTATATCCTAGTGGGATACCACCAAAAAATATTCTCAATTTATAATAAGAGGAATGAATAAGTCCTTAATTTCAAATAAAATAGTTTTACAAGCATTTTTTAATCAATATCTTGAAATAAATTTTCAAACAATCCTTGAGTTTTCACAAATTGCATAACATGAATCCAAATAAGAAAGAAAAGAAAGTAAAGATAATGAATATAAATATACACATGAGACAGCATCCATGAAATAAACTATTCTGAAACAAAAAACAAGAAACAACAATTCACCTACAAGTTAGGCTATAGCATATGGGAAAATACGTACTAGGCACTCACAATCTTGACAAGTTTTATGGTTGGATTAAACTAACATAGAGGAATTCAATTTAATTCAATCACATAATTGGTTAACTCTTAGTGGGTTCACACACAATATGGATACTCGTGTATCTATCTCAAGGTACCCATGGTTTCTGTTGTGCAATGTTTTTCAATTTGTACTTTAGAAATCATGATCACATTTTTATAAAACCATTTTCAAAACAAATACAATATTATTTTGGGTTATAAAATATATTTTCCATTAAAAATCTAATAAATTTTATTTTCCATGAAAAACCACTTTTTAGATGTGGAAGTATGTACTTTTCAATTTCAATACGTGAAATTTCATTTCAAATATCAAGGAATAAATAAGAACAATCCTTTCAATAAATTAGAACAATTAAACAAATCCACCTACCTCATGTGAATAGAACACATATCCTCCATTGACAACTGGTATTGGAAACCCCAATATTTTCCTTTGGAATACATGGAATGACTAGATACTGAAAATGATTGATAGAAAACACAATCTAATTAAGAATCTCTATAACAAATGGTGCCACAATCACAAAAAAGTGAGAAACTGTGAGGATGGATTAACTGGAGAGTTGAAGCACCTAAACCTAATGACCAATCACTAAACTAAGCATGTTGAATGTAAGGAATACACCCAAAATCACATTGTGTAAGAGCTATGTTAGAGAGGAGAAGGCTGAAAAATGAAACGAACCCTCAAACTCCCACACAGCATCCTAAAGACTACAACTCAGAGAATTAAAAGGCATGAAATATTTTACATGTCCGAAATCCATTTTCTTTTATGTTACATCTAAAAACATGTCACCTCAGATTAAAAAAATCACATTATATAACATGTAACCCTTATACATCATGTAACATTCTCATGTGGTGTAATACAATTCCTCACATATGTCCAGCAACCATTATATGTCGTGAAGTACCATTATGTGTTGTGTAACTTCTAAATGATTCAATGAAAAGTCCTGGGAAATTTTGAAAATCCAAAAATGTTCTTGACTTTACCATTATAGGTATTCTCTCAACTCAAGGTCAACAAAACACCCTTGGTGATAAAAAGAAACAAAAGAAAATATCATAGCATACATGATGAAAATGTAATGGGGGAATTACATAAATTTTGAGAGAAATGTCCTTTATGTGTTGGTTGATAACCTCAATATTGAATCAACGAACATTATATTTTTTTCTTTCTAGAAAAAACCATTCATAGAAACATTATATCCATGTAAAATTTTCTAACACATAAACATGAATGAATTTATATCCTCCTATATAATTTAAACCAACCCCTGATGTTTATATTTATTCCCACTCATAGTTGTCGATGAGTTCCTATATAGAATACCCCTTTCATGTTATATCAATATCAACTAAAAAATATTACCACACCTGGATGTATAAAACACAGTTATAGATAAATGAGATTTTATGCTCTTGATAAATGTCAACATGTTGGAAAGGTACATAGTATGTTATCAGATCCGGTTTTTCATTCATCAAGCAAATCTTAATTGAAATGAATACACTCTTTAGATCAGCAATTCTATAAAAAATCATGGAAGGTAAACATATATAATGAATTTGTTAATATAAGTAAGAATATTATATTATATCTAATAATAGAGTATAATTTATGAAAAAAAAATTATACTCTGATGGATTTACTTATAAAATTATAAAATATCGACATTTCTATTTTGTATTAACTAAAATAAACAACGATTAAATTTTAAGAAATTTTATTTTAAATCGAACTATGAAAATGGTGTCAAGGAACTCATATATAGAATTTAATAATACCTCGAAATTCACCATTTGACGTGTCAAATCATAAAGTCACGATGAAAAGTTGATGAGTCCTAGAAGATTATCGAAATTATATTGGAGTATATAATGGGTATGTATAATGAATGATAACATATATAAGAATATATGTGTGGATAGAATGAGTATATAATATTCGTTCTGATGAATATATAATATGAAATGATAGTTCTAATGCATATATTTTAGTATTAATCATGATGTCATAATATCATGGATAATATTTTCATTTATTACTTAATAATTGAAATAAATATATGTAATTTCTATTATTGTACACATAATAGTTCTAACATATATCAGATCCCAAGGTTAGTTTTGATATAATATGTTTTGATCAATGACAGTTTGACTAATATTTATTTATAAAAATACATATAGGTTCCGAACCTATATTAGTTCTAAATATACATTAGTTCGAAAGTAATATTGTGAAAATACATATAACTCGAAAAAATACAAATAAATAATTTTTATTACATATTAGTTCTCAAATAAAATACATAATGTGATATGTGATATTTGTTTATAACTAATATGATATTGTATTTGTTATGGAGAAAAATTAATATTAATTCTGAAACATATACTGATCACAGTGTATGTATTTTTTTTTATTTTAATGATATTACATATCATATATGTTAGATTATAAGATTAGCTGATAAGTATGATGTACTGATCAAAATAAATTTACATAATATATTTTGATCAAAGTTAATAAACATTCTGAACTAATATTAGTTCTGAAAATTATATTGATACTAAAATATATTATTTGTGATAAATACATATTTTTAATATATTGAGACTAATATACTATTTGTGAGACTAATATAAATATTATATTGAGACTAATATATATTTAGACTAATATATTATTTGTGAGACTAATATATATATTATATTGAGACTAATATATATTTAGACAAATATATATTTTTTAATTATTTGATTCAACTCTAGTAGATTTATGTTCATATTTTCTTCATTAAACTATCTTTAAATAGAATTAAAGAAATGTAAGAATATTTAGATATATGTTTATGTTTGGTTTTATATTTTTCATCAACATACTTTCTTAGATAGTAGACTCAAGAAAATAGAGGTATTATTCACTATTTGGGTGAAAACACAAACAAAATTGGGGGAGAAATAGTTTACGTACTGTGATTCTAAATACACTTATTAAAGCACATTCTTAGCTGATTGACTTCAGAAAATAGAGGTTTTGTTAACTATTTTTTTGAAACAATTAATACATTGGTGGAGAGTACCTAATGGTATGAACAAAATTACTATAGATTATATAGAGATTAATTTACACACTGTTATGGGAAGTCATTATAATATATTTAAGTCAGATTTCAATAGAAAACAGTAAATGGAAAAATGAATTATTAGGAAGAGTCAATTAAATAGGAGAAATTATAAAAGTGTTATCATAGTTTACAATAATAAAATAAAATATTAATATAAATTTGATAGAATGAATCAAAACAGAATAAATAAAAATAGTATTGATACCTGAAATATGGAAATTGGGATTGAAATATAACCATAGAGGATAAATCAAAACTGATGGGGATTGGAAATAAAATTATGCAGAGTCGGACTATAATATATCAATATGTAAATATTAATACATGTGGTATTCTTGTTCATGGAGATTATAGGAATCTATGATAATTCACATATGTCCATGAAATTAATTATAACAATTACAAAAGAGGAGGAAAACAGACATATTGATGAACTCATTATCAATTTGAAAACCCATTGAAAATCCAAATAGTGTCAAGATTACCAAATTAATGAATGTAAATAAGAACACAAATGAAAAATATAAAAGAGAATAAGAAAGTGGTTATGTAAAACAATTAAATTCCTTATTATTCCTATGAGAAAATCTTGAGATATTAATCTGAATCAATTTAATTTTATGAAATTTATTTTTTAGAATAATCCCAATTCTGATTAATTCTTACATCCAAAAATTTGGGTAAAAAGTTTCAATTGAAAAGAATTTTTCAAAATAAAATCCAAGCAAGCATTTTAACATGAAAAATGAGTCATAGTAGGAAAATAATATAAAAATATGGGTCCAATTAAACTATTTCAAAATTGGATACAAATACACAATGCCTTATTTGAAACCAAATTTATTACAATTGATATAATTGAAATATGAATTTGATAAAGTTAAAATGAAGAACATTAATGAAATTTCTTATAGACACATAATAAAAAATAATAACTGATCAGATTAAAACAAAGGGTAATAGTCTTAGTATGGTAACAAGGAAATACGATTTGTTTAAAAAATTAAAATGGTAATGAATTCTATAAAATGAAATGAGAGAGAAATATAAAGAGAATAATATATTAATAAAAATTAAGAGAATTTTATATTACAATATAAAGAAAAGTTTCCAGTAGTAACTTAAAATATAGATATCTATTCTATTATAGGGGACACACGAACTTCAAGAGTTTAGGGAAACACCTACAGTTTCCAGGATATGGATTTCTACTTGTAATATGTAAACTAAATATTTTAATCATGAAAAAAAATTATTCAACATATGATTATATATTATTATATATATTATATGGAGATGAAAATTTAATCCAGTAATGGGGGTGAATAAAAGAGAATTTTGATATGAGATAACACTAACCATGATAATATAGAACACAACAAATGTATTGTATAGTATAAACTATTTTCTGAAACTGGAATTTAATTACAATTCCAAAACAAGTAAATGAAATAAAGAATCAAAAAACACTGAAATATAATGTTATATTTAAATGTAAATATAATCATGAATATAAATCCACATAAACAATGAATTCACTACATGGAGAATACCGTAAGAAGATCTAGAGTATGTGAAATGCTTTAAAGTAGTGTTGTTCGTAGCAGTAAAATAAAAAATGAAAAGTTAGGGGAATAATATGCTGACTTAAGAGAAACAATATAAAAAATAATGGGAGGAACAAAAATTATACATAATAATGAAAATTAGGAGTATTTAGTGAAGTTGGAAACTATAGTTTACAATAGTTAATGACTCCCTTTTTCAAATTTAAGGTTTGAGGAGAGCATGAAGGCTGCCTATGGGATTCCTTCGATCATCGATGATGCTTTGGCAGATAAGGTGGTCGACATAAATACTAGTGTAAGATCTAAGGAAAATTCATTTAATGAGGCTATCTGTGGGAGTTTTTCTGAAGGTGCTTTTGGTGAGTTTTTTTTATCTTTTTAAAAAAAATTACAGAAAACGGTTAGGTTAAAAATATTTTTAAAAATTCACCTGAAAGGCAGCATCTCAGATGCCGCCTTTGCATTTTAGGTGCAAGGCAGCATCTGCGATGTCGTCTTTGCACTTCGGGTGAATGGAAGCATATGCAATGCCGCATTTCCCCTAAAAACAAATTTTTTTTGAAAATTTTTATTTTTATTTTCTGTTTTGTTTTGTTTATATATATATATAAACAAAATAACAAATTTCAACAGAATTTCTCTGATATTAAAGATCCAGCGCTACAGCCATTACAGTAGACTGGATTCTGACAGAAACCCTTACCCAGTCCTCCCTTTTATTAGAGGGCTTGCCCTGAAAATCATTCTGCATTTTTGATGTGGGATTTAGGATCTCCCTTTCCTGCGCAGTACATTCTGCATTTCCGATGTGGGATTCTATTTCAAGTATGTGACTTTGAAATAAAATAAAATATAAAATATGAGGCCAATATAAATGAAATTTTAAACATTGATTAAACATATAATAAATAGTTGAAAACAAAAATAATTTCCTCAAAAATGTTGATGAAAAATAATCTATAACCTTTCAAAACCACCTACTTGAAACTTAAAAATGTTTCAAGTACGTGATTTTGAAAGACTATAAAATGTAAACTATAAAACGAATATAATTGAAATTTAAACATTGATTAAACATATAATAAATAGTTGAAAACAAAAGTAATTTCCAAAAAAATGTTGATGAAAAGTAATTTATAAGATTTCAAAACTGCCTACTTAAAACATAAAAATGTTTCAAGTACTTGAATTTGAAAGACTATAAAATATAAACTATAAAACAAATATAATTTAAACCTTAAATATTGATTAAACATATACTAAATAGTTGAAAACAAAAGTAATTTCCAAAAAAATATTGATCAAAAGTTATTTATAGGCTTTCAAAACCGCCTACATGAAACATAAAAATGTTTTAAGTACATGAATTTTAAATATTATAATAATATTACTAATTAACTAATAATTTGTTATAAAATTAATAGTTATATTAACAATTGACTAAATAATTATTATATAAGTGTTTTGTTCTTGGTTTTCGGCCACAAAACACCCAACGGCTCTGTATCCAATGATTGATGGACCTGCTTTCCAAAGGCATGTGTTCACTGGATGGTCTGACCAGTGACTCTTAAGAACTCACATTGGTCGAGAGGATGGGAATTCGGGCTCATCACACCCTTTTGGGGGGGGGGATTATTGCCTGTTCTGGAACTCTCTTATTTATTTAAGACATATTCATATGTTTTTGAATCTTTGGTTTATACCCAAACATAGTATCCATGGATTTAACCTTGGTGGGCAACGGTCAACTGGACGCAGGGGTTCGGAATCATTTATGTCTGAGGTTTACCATCCCTTGTTGGATTAATGACCCCGAAGGGCTGGAACTCAATTGAGGCGGCACTAGGAGTGGCGTGGTGAACCGATGTGGAGATGATCGGATCGACCGGCCGCTGGGCATGAACCTCGGGGAGACTTCCTAAATACCCTTCTTAGGAGGCAGGGATCAAAGTCCACGTAGTTTGCTAAGGTGTCGGGGAACCGACCGGAAGAGAGACCAGGTGGTCCGATGGGTGGTGGGCTTGAACCTCATGGAGGCTTCCTACGTACCATGTCTAGGAGGCAGGGATCAAAGTCCATGTAGTTTTCATAAACAGTTTAACACCATGCTGGATGGGGATATACAGTTTAATGTCATATTGGATGAGGGTGGAACTAGATGTGAAGAAACGACTGAGCGGTGGTCATGAACCTCATGGAGGCTTCCTACGTACCATGCCTTGACATGGATCAAAGTCTTCGTAGTTCTCTTTGGCTTAGGTCATACGCTCGGGGGAAGCCCAGAATGATGGGTTGGGTATTACACTCTGAGGAGGCCCATAGGAGGATGTCATGGTCGATGCTTACTCTAAGCCCATATGAGTCATGCTCGGTGTGAGAAACAAGAGGAAACAGGGACCAGAGGATCACATCGCGAAAGGTGCATCTATGAGAAGCGGAGTGGGGCTTACGCATGAAGGTGTCCCCGGGTGATGGATTCATGCTTACACTCTTAAGAGGCCCAGAAGGTTAGGGCTTACTCCGAGATGGATGCTCGAGGCGACAAAGCCCAGCGGGAGAGGGAAAGGGGGTGCTCCTGTTCCCGTATCCTCTCTTGCAGCGCACGAGGGCATCCTTATGATGGTTATTTTAATACCCCCAGGGATCCCTGGACAAGTGGAGGGGTAGAAAAGGGATTCCTGGGCTAAGACTCCACATTACCGTGGGAATGTGAACCTAGAAATGCTTCGGGAATCTGCTCAAGGGTCAGGGAAACCCCTTTGCCCCTGTTTACCGTGGGTATGTGAACTCAAAAATGGTGCGCTGATGCACCTGAAAATTACACCACGCGGATCCGGTGGCTCTGGCGGAGGCCTCGGCTCGGGGTCGATGAAGAGCCTGAAGAGGGAGTCATAGAAGACTTGGATGGATTGGAAGGACTTTACCTGGCTCTAGAAATGAGAACACCGAATTATTTGGCTAGCCACCGAGAGGTATGGGTGGTGGAGCCCTTCGCATGGGGAAGTTCCATGCGGCTAGAGAAGCCATCCGCGAACCAGGGTGGTCCGCAGACTGATTAGCATCCCGCGAACCAGGGTGGTCCGCGCCTTCAGGTTCAATCCGCGAACCAGGGTGGTTCGTAGCTTCGGGTTGAATCCACGAACCAGGGTGGTTCGCGGAGGGTTCCAGGTGGGCAGCGGCGGCCAAGGGCGGTGCCGATCAGAGGCTTGTCGGTCGGGCTTCACCTGCGGAGGAGGGTGCTACGCGGTACGACGGATGGGAAAAGAGGCATAAACTCTCTGGTATGCGGGGAAGTCATCCGTAGAGGGGGTCTGGTTTGCGGTTCTCCTTTTTTTTATTATTTAGGTTTGCGGTTCACCAAATTATCATGTGTTTTCCAATTCCTTCTTAATTCATATTCCTACTGTGGTTCACAGATGGGAATTTCACTGTTTGTGAAATCCGAAGCCTTCCTTCTCTTTCTGAATCTCCAATCCCTCCAAATCTGATTCCAGTTCTCTGATCCCCTATTCTTTCCCCCTTGTTCTCATTTTATAGAGTGGGGAAAGGAATGTATATGTGGCCATGTTGCACCTTTTGTGGAGGCCCATAACCAAATACATGGTTCACGGCTGACTTGGTCAATCCGTGATTCACGGTGGGTATTGAACACTCCCCCCTTCCGCGAGGCAAACTCAGGGAGTGCTCCGCAGCTGCGGAGGGTTCCGCCTCCATTCCGCGAACGACAGCGGGTGCGGATTGAACTGGTCGATGCGGTCCGCAGTTGGGGTGGTTCGTGACGGTGAACCGAACTGACACCCATCCTGCCTCACGACCGCGAAGCCTCTCCGCCTCCATTTCACGAACGACAACGGTTCACGGAGGGGGTGCCTCACGGTGCCTGGCCACATTGTGCTTCCATGGACCGGTTCGCGGACCGGCCCTTTGTGTCTCCTCTTCGATTATTTTTCCCCAATTATTTGGGGGATTTGGGTAAAATTTCCATTTCAGATTTTTTGGGACTCCAAAAATGCCCCCCATCGGAATGGAGTCTGATCAGAACGAAGAGGAGGCCATTCTGATGCAAAGTGGTCCTGAAACTAAGATGGTTTGCGGTAGAAAGGTGGACCCGGTATGGGACCATGCCTATAAATACGGGGAGCCCTCACTTTTTCTTTACCTAATTCTTCTTGAAATTAGAGCTCCTTCGCCTCCGCATGTTTTCTCCTTCTCAAAGTGCCTCGTCCGTGAACCGGCAGCAACTTCCGTGAACCATTTCTTCTTCATGGTCGCCTTCACCCGTGAACCGACTTCCCAATCGTGAACCATTACTCTTAATTAATTTAAAAAGTAATTGATGATGGGTTGCAGAGGAACTTGCTTTGCGGTTTCGATGCTCCGTGGACTAAATATCTCTTGAAATTTAAAATGTATTTGAGCCTTCCGAATAAACTCGGGATTGAATTTCTGCAGAGCAACTTGGTTCACGGCTTCCTGGACAACGCTCCACGGTCCAGGGCTTTGCGGACTGATTTCGCAAAGGGCTGGTTCGTGGGATGATGTAATCACGAACCATCCTCCAAGGCCTCCTTGAGGATTTGGTTGTGAAGGCTCCTTAACCATTCATTTTGGTTATTATTTTCCAGATTTTTATTCCAGACTGATTTCTCTCATTGTGAAGGGAGAAAATATGGTTCCCCCTCGTTCTACGCTAAGGCTTGTAGTAGAGCCCCTCTCAACCTCTGATCAACGTCTGAAGGACATGGTTGGCTCTGTTCAAGATGGAGTCCGCCACTCCCTACTATCTTCCTTCCTTGCCGAATGACTCTCCAAATCATAGCAGAAATATCCTTTTTCTAACATTCTTACTGCCTATGGGTTCGTTTTATTGTCTGATACCTCGATTCCAGATCCCTCCCATGACAACAATCTCAAAGCATGGATACTTACCACCACTATTCCCCAGTTCGTGATACCTACCGGTGGGCGGCCTGCCTCGAGGGGTATAGCTGTCGGATCTGTATTGAATCGCCTTCTAGTATCTCCGACAGGAGGACCACGTCAATAGGAAAGAATAATCCACTGCTATCAGAGTATTTCCCGCAACGCCATGGTAAGCGACCAGCATGGATGGCCGGCGAATCGGGATCTCTGGCCGGGAGGAGCATTTAAGTCATTGGATTGGGGGTGGCCCTTTTGCATCCGTCAGAGCTACGCAGAATTTAGGGCATAGTTGCGAGCCGGGGGATTTTATGAAGCTTCCTGGGTGTCCCAAACCTATACCCACCAGCCACACACCCTCGCCAAAAAACTTATCATTCATTAGATCCTAGACACCAACACTTTCCATCTGGTCTATGGGGAAGTGGGCATTATCATGTGGGACATCTTTCCGATTTTGGGGGTCCCCATCATTGGGAGTATGTATGACGAGTTCCTGCCTTCTTCCTCTGTGTTGAAGAATGAAGAGAGGACTTCCCCCTAGTGAAGCAGCTCATTAACCAGGCTCGGAAGCACTTAGAGGATACGTCTCCAAAACAGATCGTCCCATACCGTGAATGGGTCATGGCTTTTGTGAGAAAGAAGAAATCTAACGAATCTGCGGCTCTCCCACGCAGGACCACAAATTGCCCTACGATGGTGTCCATTAAGAAGGGGGAGCTATTGGCTGACATTAGAGTAAGTCGATTTCCATGGTTGGGGCTGGGAGCTTATTCCAGATGTCGATCAATTACTCTGCCTAGCAGCTTTTCTGCCCATGTTCTTAAGTGGTTGGTTATTACCCGTACGCGAGGTTGGTGGCATGAGGGACACTACTTTTATCATGGTGGCACACTTGGATACCGGTAACGTTATCAACCTGGTTGTTCCAGTACTGGCCAAGATTTACCGATTACTTGGTAACATTACTGATGGGAATCAGCCAAACCGAGTGGTCGGCCCTTTCCAAATTCTCTGGGGATGGTTAAGCGTACACATCAAGAACTTCTACACCTTCATCAACCCTCTTCAGCTTTCGGGAACCACATTATGACCGTACTTGCAACTGACCAGTGGGGTTATGCCCGAAGAGTGGGTGACTCAAGAGAAAGATAGTCAACAGATGGTTTCAAACAGGCGTCTACTATCAAGTCAAATTTTGAATTATGACTATTTCAATTTCCATCCATTTTCTTCTCTGGCTGGCGCAATTACGAACACCATAACAGAAGATTTTAGCAAGCAGGGCTACCTCCTCTCCCTCCCAGAGGGTATTCTGGTGACTCGTATTGGTGGGGAACTGATCTGTGAGGGGTACGCGCCTTGACGAATTGGGAATCAATTTGGCTGCGTCCAAGCACAGTGTCCTCCCTCATTTAATAGTGCCCATGAGAACCATCATTTGATGCGGCCAGAAAACTGTGGTTAATGTTTACCTGGGAGGATACCGGCTGTGTGGTTATGACCCCCATGCTTGCGGACGCCATGCCTTTCTTATCCAAGAATTATGCTGACTCTTGGGTACAATCATTCCCAAATGGCCAGCTAGGGACATTAGTTCCCACCATCTCAAGTCACAAACTGTCAAAGGGAAAAAGGAAGTGAAAGGAGGATGGTGCTCCAACTAGTCTGGCCAAAATCTTCTGTCACCCGACTGGTCCCATGCTTCCGGGGAAGATTTTATCAGACAGGGGTGTATCCTCCCATGCCCTCTAAGCTGCTCGAAGGGGGATGACTATCCCCGCCGATGTCACCATTCCGACGGTTTGGCGCCAATGGGACAACTTCAAAGCCTGGTCACCCTTTCGAAATCAGTGACCCCATCTTCTGTGGCAGTATCTTCAAGAATCAGAGGTAGCTTTTGACGGGTTGGTCTACATATCTGCTCCCGCTGACATTCTTTATGAAGAGGACCCCGAGAGGGCTGTTATATATCTCTGGGACCTTGAGGTCTATATTCACGCACGTCGGGGGTATGAGGTGTTGACGCATCGAGTCCAGTCCATGCTGCACCCGATTACTGATGAGGAGGAAGAAGGAAGTGACCTCTCTTCAGAGGGTGATGATTTTGATGATCTCCCTATCACAGCTGAAGCAAGCGAATTCCCCTCCCTTCCGATGAGGTCCTGTCCATAGGTATCCCCAGAGAGTTCTAGGGCGGTGGCAGGATCTGTAACGCAAATACGTCCATTGGCACCCTTACCAGCTTCTACTACCACCCGACCTTCTCAAGTTGATCCTCCTCAGTCGGCGATGCATGCCATGGCCACATTCCCGGAGGCTTGGAGTATTTTGGATGACCTGAGGGTCAGTGGTTTGGATGAAGAAGTTTGGGTGTTTCTTCAAACAGGACCTCTTAAACTTCCGGGTATCGGGACGATCTTCGCTCCACCCCACTTGCAGTTGGAAGAGGATTTAGATGAAATATTCACCTCATTAAAGGAGATGGATGTGTACATTCATTCACTCTGGAATCGTCTCTATGGGAGCATTCGTGTGTCTATGATGATTAGACGCCATGAATTTTCCAACCCTAAAAAAGAGTTTTCTCTACTCACCCATTCTGACCCCCCCCCCTTTATTGTGCAGGTTCTAAGGTTTATTCCTTTTATGCAGGGTTCCAAACAATTTTAGGGGGTGATTCCTTCTCCGAAGTATACCCCTCGTGGTACCGCAGCGGGGGAGAATGTGCTTTCTCACACAAGGGTCATCGAGGAAGGATCCCCTGGCCAAGCTGAGCTCATGGAGGTGACCATCGCAGATTCATCTAGGGTCATTCCTCCTCCCGTCCCTTCCATAATTCTGGGCAAACTATCCCCTGGGCAGATCCATAGATAGAAACAGACATTTAATTTATCGGAACGGCTCAAACAGGGAACGTCGGGTAATCATGACTTCCTTTTTTCTCATTTGCCAACTTGCATTCTTAGACTTCTTCAGTCATTAACTATTTGACGTATGGTGCAGGACCACTCAGGGATCATGTTGTGGCTGCCCAAGTGGTTCTACCTTCTGCCTCCTTACTGCCTTCAGAATCACCCGTAACCACGCCTGGGAATGACGATATGGTGAGACTTGTCAGAGGGGCCGACAATATGGATGCTTTACTCCCGCCCTTATTAGTCAGAGATATGCCAGAGGAAGAACCGCTGGTATCCGAGACCCTTACTGATCAGATAACTTTTTCAATTGCGGACAACAACGGGGCGCGCATGATCGCTAAGGGAGATCCAAATCTGATGGAGCCAACCACCCCAGGCTCAATGAATCCCGTGATGATGGAAGAAGATTCTTCCATTAATCTGATTGCTGGGAACCCAGAGCGGGCCATTATCTTGTTCACCGGGGGAGTGATTTCTTCGATCTTGGCCTCTGTAGGTGACCAATTTGGGATGGCATTAGATACTGGGGGCCTTAGGCATGGCCTCAGTCCCTGGACCCCTCTGGGGGCTCCCCGGATTCCCTTTCCTATCGAAGATGTGGCATCATCTTCGAGTGGCTATCGTGGCAGTGCAGAGCTCGCGGATGCAGATGCCTCGTTGATTAGGAGTAAGTTCCCCGGTCTTCTGCTACTGACAGCTTTTTCTTCCCTTCTCTAATTAGGGGTACTCATCTTTCTTACTGACTCTCGGCTTCAGAACCACAACCTCTAGCACTGAAAATGGTGTCGCCAGACCCGGCTGTGCCTGTGACCACAACTATCTGGTTCGATACTTCTACAGTGCCAGAGTTTGTGGGTGAGGTCGCCTTAGGTCCCTCCTTGGTGACGTTCATCCCCATATATGTGTCCTCATCTCTGAGTGATTCGGATCATGATCAATAAGTCATCTCCAGCCTTCGACCCGCTCACCAAAGGGCTTGGGAGAAAATCTTGAGACTGATCTCTCAAACGCCCTTGGTTGAGATGCCGACCAAATTACCGAGGCTACCCAATTTTTTTATGCTGCTAGGATTTGATGGCTTCGACTATCATGGTGTTTATGACATAGTAAAGAAGGTAGTAGCTAATCGCTAAAGGCTAGGTGATTTCTAATCTCGCCTTTTCGCTGCCCATTCTAAAGCCTACCTTTCTGCGACTCGGCAGATCTACCGAACAGAGACTCATGACCATGTCGGGGTCATCACAGGGCTTTAGAGAGAAGTTATTGAGCATTGTTCTCACCTGGAGGTGCTGAAAAATGAGATACAGTGGCTGTAGTAGGAAGAGGCCAACGTCTCCGCCTTGATTGGAGAAGGGGAGCGGCGGATGGAGAAGGAAATAAGGGCATCAGAAAGGCGGCTTAGGAGGCAGATGAATTGTGGGATGGTGCAGAATCTGAGACGGTTCTACTGCAGAATCTCTCTCAGGCAATCGAGGATTCTCACCAGCACCTGATATAGCTTTGTGAATCCGCCGAAAAACTCGTGTAATAACCTTTCGCACTAGAGGAGGCTCCGGATTGTGGATTCCATTCTTACCCACATTTTTATGGACCAAAGAAACATTTATACTTGGTTAATTTTTCGCCTTTTCCTATGATAGAAACTATTTGGTACGATTTCCGCATATGTTAATTACCTCAACATAGAATAATCCGAGTCCAGGGCTAACGATAAATCAAACTCTAACTTTTTCCTGTACCATGGAATCCAGCGAGCGTAGTCTGACTATTGCTAGGGTTTTATAGGAAAACCCTACAAATGTTTTGTCTTTTTCTTCTTTTAATGCCCTAATTTTGCCTGGGCCCATTAATGTGGACCCAGTGGGTATAACCTGGCTTTTTCTTAGGTCTCCCTTTTCAGGTTTTCGGCCTAACAGGCTTTGTGCCTCTTTCTTCTGTGAGCGGTTAAAAGTCCTTCCAGCAAGACTATCATTACTGATGTTTTAGGTCGAACAGCTTTGACCAAATAAGGTGGGGATAGGGCCCCAATAGGGTTCAACTGATTAAACGATGTCTTAATACCCTTCAGATGCATGTGGGGGAAACATGTTTGAATTTGAGCGGCATGCAGGGCATGCCTCAGGGCATGGCTCAGGGAATAGGAGTCGTGTCGGCGTACAGAGGTAAGAAGAGCATTGCCTAAGGAAAACTTTCCTTTGGTAGACGGGCCAGGGGCAATCAATATGCAGAGAAGCTGAGGGCATGGTATGCATAGTCATACAAAGGTGTCCTTAAGTCAAATACTTATCCATTTCTGATGGCCAGGGGACTTCATGGAAGTCCGGCTTATGGAAACCACAATGGCTGGCATGGAAAGAAATGAAAACCACCAGGGGCGGTTCATAGGGGGTGTGTGACATCTGAAAGGGTTTTGGTAACATCCGTACTAATCAGGAGTGTGGTCCGGAGACCACCCCCCTACGCATTTAGTTATAGTAAGGGATGGTTGAGGCTTCACGCAGTTTAAAGTCATGCAGCTGGGACATTATTTGAAATGGAACGACTTCTCCTAGTTCTCGGTAATCTCGTCAAAGACATTTCGCTGCATTCAGGTAGGATTGTTAAAGAGGTTGGTAATCTATAGATCAGAGGGTTTCTGAATCCCGGGATAGAAATGGGGGCTCAGAGGCCAAGGGGCGTACGGAGAGAAGCATTGCCCAAGGAAAACTTTCATTTGGTAGACAGTCCAGGGGTGATCAATATGTAGAGCCGCTGAGGGAATGGTATGCATAGTCCTACAAAGGTGTCCTTAAGTCAAATACTATCCACATCCGATAGCCGAGAAACTTCAGGGAAGTTGAGATTTGGAACCACCAGGGGTGGCTTATGAGAATTCGGCTTTTTCTGAGTACAGAATATGGTTTATGATGAGAGGGTGTCTGAATATGGGGGAAATATCTAGACTAAACTTCCTGAGAACAGGTGAAGTAATTCATTCTCTTGCTGTTGTGAGGCAGTGGTTCGTGCAGGTCTGACACATTCACTGCAAGACAGAGAAAAGCCTATGTTTCTTACTGAACCCATGATGGGTTTGACAGGGCAGATTAATGTCATACGGTAAGGACGAGGAGCATTATTAAAGGTTTTCGTGCAGTTTAACGTCATGCGGCAAGGAAGAGGGGAATTTTTGAAGGTCGCTATGCAGTTTAATGTCATGCAGCAAAGACGGATTCCGTGCATTTTAACGCCATGTGGTAAAGACAGGGATATCTTTAAAGGTTGTCGTGCAGTTTAACGTCATGCGGTGAGGACGAGGGGAACTATTGCGAAGGCTGATCTTCATCAGAATATAAATGGGCTTGAATACCTCAACATTCCCTAGGAATGTAAGGGGGTTTATTGGTGTAAATCATGGTTCCGGGGCTTCTTGGATCGGGAGAGGTGATATGGGGGCTCTGATGTTGGTAAGCGTACGGAGCTAGGAATAGCATCGCCTGTGGAAATATTTACTTTTAAGGATGACCCAGGGGCTATCATTATGTAGAGCCACTGAGGGAATGATATGCATAGTCATAAAAAGGTGTCCACAGTTCAATAACTTTGCACTTCTGATGGCCATGAGTGGTTATGAGGATCTGCGATTGTCCGGGCCACGAAGTCTGTCATCTGGTGAGGAATGCCTGGACATGTCGGGGATATTCGTCCATGGCTTATATTAAAGCTTAAAGGTCCCCCTGCACTGATTTATCTTGCTCTCGGGGGTGTTCCTTCGCTCCACACAGTTTAACGTCGTGCGGTGAGGATGAAGTAATCCTAGTTTACCAGTCATAGAGCTCGGACCATTAGGTGACTACTGTTGTAGTCACTCAAAAGATAACTAGGTCACCATGTTCTGATATACTTAGAACAAGGCGGGGGATAAAGGTCGTAAACTGCAACTTTGAGATTTCCCGGATCAGGGGGTATGGTGTGGGGGCTCTGAAGCCGGTAGGCGTACGGAGCTAGGAGAAGTACCGCCCGAAAAAATCTTGCCTTTGATGGAAAAGCCAGGGGCTATTATTATGCAGAGCCGTTGAGGGCATGGTATGCATAGTTGTACAAAGGTGACCCTGGGTCGATAAATTTCCACTTCCTATGGCCATGAATGATTATGAGAATCTGTGATTTCTCCCAGTGCAGAGTTCGGCATGTGAGGATAATGGTGTCCGGGTATACAGAAAACATCTTCACTTCAATTGTCCGTTGAGTCAAAGTAGCCTAGTCCTGGCTTGATGTTTGTTGATGTAGGTTGTTATGTGAACCACTAAAAAACACATAGGCTAGCCAGATAAGGATACCCTGGAAACATCTGGATGTGAAAAGGGGAATGAACTTGTAAACCACCTCGCCATAAACTTCTGGATCAAGAGGTATGGTATGGGGGCTCTGAGGCCGGTAAGCATACGGAGCTAGGAAGAGTGTCGCATGTGGAAATATTTCCTTTGGAAGATGGGAAAGGGGCTATCAATATGCAGATCCGCTGAGGGAATGGTATGCATAGTCATGCAAAGGTGTCCATGGGTCGATGACTTTCCACTTTCGATGGCCATGAGTGGTTATGAAGATCCATAATTATCTGGGCCATGGAGTCTGATGTATGTAAAGGATGTATCCAAATGTGCAAGGAGAATCTCCATCTCCTATATCCATGTTCCCTGGGTGGGTCGCAACGAAGTCCGTGCAGTTTAACGTCATGCGGTGAGGAAAAAATCTATGCATTTTAACATCATACGGTAAGGATGAAGGTGACCCGACGTGAAAGAAAAAGGGATCTACGCAGTTTAATGTCATGTGGTGGGGAAAACTTCCATGCATCTTAACTTCGAGCGGTAAGGATGACTTTCGTGCAGTTTAACGTCATACGGTAAGGACGAAGATATACACCCCGTGCAGGTCTGGTCCGTACACAGGGGAAGGGGCATTTTTAACATCATTGTCTATGCAGTTTACCATCGTGTGGTAAGGACGATAAGTACACCCCGCAACGGTCTGGTTCACACACAGGGGGGAAAGGTAATTTTTTAAGGGGCTGGGGCAAGATAGGGAATGCCGGCATTGCTATGTATCCTATAAGGGCAGGAATCAAGCCGTACGTAGTTCTTTGTAAAGATGATACACCTCCTGTAGGTATGGTCCATACACGGGGGAAAGGGGACACATTTTTTTTCTTTTGAAGTGGCTGGGACATGACAGAGAATCACGGCGTCGCTATGTATCCTACAAGGGCAGGAATCAATCCATATGTAGTTCTGTGAAATTCGTGCAGTTTGGCATCATGCGGTGAGGACGAGGGGGATTATCAGATTCTGTGCAGTTTAACGTCATGCGGTGAGGACGAGGTGCTTGGAAGTTTAATGTCATACAGCTCAGACGATGGCCATATAGTTTAACATCGTGTGGTTAGGAAGAGGTGCTTGGAAGTTTAGTGTCATACAGCTCGGACGATGGTCATCTCATTTTTTTCTTCATCTGTGCATTTTATCGTCATGCGATAAGGATGGACTCCATGCAGTTTAACTTCATGCGTTGAGGACATGAATACTTCTTGGTCTCTATGAGAAATACTTCTTCAGGAATCTCGCATTGGTAGGAGCTGTAGTGAATTGCCCGTCCATGGAGATCAGGGCGTATGCTCTATTGGAGTGGACCTTGTGTATAGAATATGGTCCCTCCCACTTGGGCTCCATCATTGGATACTTCTTGCCAGGTATCATTGGGGTCTGGAGGACCATAACTAATTCTCCTTCCAAGAAAGACCATAGGTGGACCTTTTTGTTGAAGGCTCGTGCGATCCGGTTCTGGTACACTTCCAGGTGGTGCAGAGTGTGCAGTCGCTTCTCGTCTAGCTGTTCCAATCCACCTAGACACTTTTTTGACTACTCATCATCAAATAATCGATCATAGATGGCAACGCGGAGTGAGGGAAGTTGGATTTCAATGGGTAGGACTGCCTCCGTACCGTACACCAATGAGAACGGGGTAGACCGAGTAGCAGTGCGGGTTGTGGTTCGATACGCCCACAATGCATGGAGGAGTTTATCTGGCCATGACTTCCTGTCTTTGTCCACCATTTTCTGAAGGGTGTTGGATAGGGTCTTGTTGAAAGCTTCTATCTGTCTATTTTCCGTTTCATGGTAGCGGGATGAGTGGTTATCCTTGATACCATACTCATGGTATAGCTTTTCCAACTCAGCAGAGTAGAAATTGGTGTCATTGTCCGTCAGTATGGTATAAGGGACACCAAATCTGGTGATGATATTGGTCTTCACGAAGCTGACAATATTTCATTCCCCGACTTCCTTGAGGGGTATGGCTTCTTCCCATTTTGAAAAGAAGTCGGTTGTCGTGAGGATATATTTCAGATGTTTGGTCGTGGCGGGAGGATATGGTCCCATGACGTCCGTCCCCCAAACGACAAATGGCTAGGAGTACTTAGCTTGATGAAGTGATTCTGGGGGATGGTGTATTAATTTGGAATGAATCTAGAATGAGTGGCATTTTGCGGTAAAATGCTCGCAGTCTCGTGCCACTGTGGGCCAGTAGTACCCAAGACATCGAACCTAATGGGAATGTTTTGTCCCTGGTTGATGTGCTCCACATGCTCCTGCATGTACTTCAGTAATGACGGCAGTGGTTTCTTCTCCGTCAATGCACCTGAAGAGCACTCAATCGAGGCCTCATTTGTATAGGACCTCTTGCTGACCTACACCACCATATAAGACAGAATTGATTTCCCTTTTCTGTATTTTCTCTCATTCAGCCATGTCTGATGGAAGCTCTCCCCATTGA
The DNA here is from genome assembly GCA_963277665.1 of Viscum album. Classification (NCBI taxonomy): domain Eukaryota; kingdom Viridiplantae; phylum Streptophyta; class Magnoliopsida; order Santalales; family Viscaceae; genus Viscum; species Viscum album. The sequence goes on from OY728134.1 coordinate 288,958,481, forward strand.
AGGTAGTTCGCGATGGGGGTCATCCAGCCGGTAGCAGGAGGATATGACTCGAGGATAGTACTGACTTCATGGATCTCTTCCATCTTAGCTTGAACAAATGGCAATACCATTCGACGGTGAGCAATACTGATAACCGTTTCATCCCGGTCTGGGTCGGCTAGGGTTGTGGCCACGTTGGCTAATGCATCAGCCTAAGCATTCTGGGATAGGGGAATATAAGTCAATGTTGGTTCTGTGGAGAACTCGGCCATTAACCCTCGGACATGGTCAAACAAGGGGATCAGTTCCTCCTTTTTAATTGAATATTCACCATTGACTTGCTTGATGACCAGCTCCGAGTCACCTTTTACCTTAAGGTATTGTAATGGTTCCTCGAGTGCGAGTTCTAGACCTACAATGAGGGCTTGATATTCCTCTTCATTGTTCATACATCCCTCTGACTAAAGGAAGGAATATGGAAAAACTTCCTTTTTTGGGGACACGAGTATTATCCCCAGACCCACTTTGTTGAAACTGAGATCCTCCATCCTCTTCCCAGTGGGGCTTCGGGACGCGTTGTCAAAGTACATTTCCCATGCTGAGGCCTCCTCTTGAACAAAGAATATATATTCATAAGGTAGTTCAGAATCCGTTGCAGTGGTCCCTAATGAAGGGTGATCTTCTAGAAAGTCTGCTAATGCCTGGCCCTTGATGGATTTTTGAGGCACGAACCGGATGGCATGCTGTTGCAAGATGACTGCCCGTCGGGATAGGCATCCGGTTAGCATCGGGCGACTGAGGATGTACTTGAGCGGGTTACTCTGCGATATCAAATGGACCTCGTGATGCTGCAGATAATTTCGCAGCTTTTGAACCGTGAAGACCAAGGCCAGACATCTCTTCTCAATATTTGAGTATCGATGTAACACCCCAAGATTTCATAGTGTGTTATTTCTTCAAACTAATTCAATAACTTGCACTACACGCAACACCGAGTTCAAGCACACCATGACTTACCAAACAAGCCGTTCAAAAGAGGTTATGAATAGTATTAACTAAATTTTAAACATTATATAATCCTTATAATTTTAGAATCCATATTATGAGTTTCTTAGACATAATGTAAGAACAAATTCATTTTTTTCACTTTTACCAATTTTAATAGTGAACCCTTTTTAAATCCATTATTTTAATATTTTATATATTAAATTTGGCTAAATAAATTTACTTTTTAGAATGGGGACATCAAAAATTTACAATGAAACATCACAAGATTCTACGGTATTCTTTCTTTTGAATAATACAGTAGTGTGTGTTGTACGCAACTTCGAGTTCTAACACACACCACAACCAATCAGACTAGTCGTTATGAATAGTAATACCTACTTTTTAAAATTTTAGAAATTTTATCTCTCAAAATGGACATCATTTTTGGATTCAGAGTATCAAATTTAGCCTATGGTGAAATTTTGGTACTTTTCGGATAACTTTAATATTTTGATGAATAGTGAGAATTACTAAATTTTTAATTATAAACAACATTTTTAATCAAAATAATTAATTGTGATAAATTATGAATTTGAGTGGTTTTAAATTATATTTAGAATATATTTTTACCATTTTATACAATTTTGGTCATTGGACATAATTTCACAATTAAACCGCAGATAAACAAGTATCAATCTTTTGATAGTAATTATATCTTAAAAACACGCTTTTTGTTTTGACAGCGGGAATTAATTTTAAATTAATTTCTTCCACTTCTATGTTTTGAATTTGGAAAAATGGATTCCATATTTTGAATCAGGATGTCTAAATTGTGTAAATAGGTAACTTTTATTTTTAGACATTTTGAATAATTACTTCGGTAAATATTTTATTTACCATGGTTAAAGGGTAAATCCGGTAAATAAGGGTTAAAAATAATATTATAATAATAATAAATTACCCTAAAACGTGTCTTAACCTTATTGGTGGATACAGATCCGACCATGGGAATCTTTGGGTCGATTTGGGGACCCCATGGAGCCACTTGTAGGTGATAGGGACACTTTATTTTAATTAAGTTAAAATAAATACAAAAATGAAATAAGCATATATTGTTTAGAAAAACAATTTTTACATAGGGTTATATATGTTGTATTTTCTACTATAAATAGTCATTAGAAAGATAAAACGATTTCCTACATAATGGTATTTTATTTATTATTTTTAGACATTATATAAGTTTATTTATTTATGACACAATGGTGATGCAGTAATTACCTAATTAATGAAACATTAGAATAATTGATATTATAAATACCCAAATAAATGTAATTTGAGACTTTTTATAAATACCAATAATTTTATAGGATAATATGACATGTTTGGATTGATTTAATTATCTTTTTTTGAAGTAATAATTATGTTATGATTTTTAAAAAAACAATTATTGAATAGTGTCAAAATTGACTTAAATGATTTTTTAAAACAAATATTATATTATTAATTGATATTAAATTCATAAAAATATAAGGTTCGGCCAAGAGACTTATATCATGATAGGTATATCATTAATTGACCACTTGGGGGTCTCTTGGATGTATATAGTATGTTTACTAACCATATAACATAAAAATACAAAGAGGCATTGTAAAAGTGAAACTAATTAACTAAGAGTTAATACTTAAAGATAAGGTTAATATAATAACCCAAACCTGTCTAAATTCTATTGGTTGAGTGGTTTTCGACCAATACCAACCTTAAACTTTAATTAATCCAATTTGGAGCCATTAGAAACCGCATATGGATTTATTATAAATTAATAATTTAAGTTTTTCCTAAACAGCCCCTCCTCCCCCTTATAAAAGGACCCAACTTCTAACCAATTATTCACACCTTCAAAGCATTTTGGTTCGGCCAACACCTACCAAAATACTCTCTCAACTTCCCTTATTTCAACATTGAGGCCTTATTTTTCTCATAAATCTAACCTAAAGATCCCTTTTGATCAAATCAAATGGAAGAACCCGAAGAAGAGGTAATGTTTTCACGACCCTCTTTCAAGTTCCTTTCTTCTTCAAATTCTTCATTCTTTGTTATTTCTATTATAAAATAATAACACCAGTATCTCCTATATACTGTGATGTTATTATAAATATGGTACAACCATATTCAGTATTCTATCCATCCTTTGAATGACATGTCACCATACGTGCGTACGTACGGCTTACCATCTCCACGTCGTGGTGTAATTGTTATTCAATACATTATTATTTGGATGGGTATAATAATTATGTGTATTTGATGTAAATAATAAATATAACATTATAAAGATTCTGTATATATTATATACCATCCAATTATATATTATTTTAATATCAAAAGAATGATATTTTCGCTCGTGCGTACGTATGGATTACCGTCTCCACAACGCGATGAGATTCATATCCAAATTCACCATTCATCGACGATTATAAAAATATATATTACTAATAAGTATGTAATATATGACATAATAATGCTACTGGATATATATATATTTTTATATATAAGTATTTATGTACATACATATATCTTATTCACTTACTTCTGTTCAATACTATATGAAAACAGAAACAGCGTTTATGCGTACGTACGGACTACCATCTCCATAAACGGTGTTTTCCATTTAATATATATTTCTATTATACATATTTATATTCTAAATATATATGATATATTTATCATTTTTTATATTCTTGAAGTATTTAAATCATTATATATGTGATACAACCAAGAGTAATAAGATAAAACACGTACGATAAAGAAAGTGATTATTACCTGAAATGTTAACTTAACATGGAAATTATTATTAAATGGGTAATATAAAGTCATAAATGAATCATGTATGATATAATAAATATTAATATGGTTCTGGTATAATTTAATAACATACTATGATATTCGTATAGGAGGTTAAACGTACCCTTGACTAATGGAAAGTACAAGGTAAGGGGTTTTCCTCTCACTCCTTATTTCTGTGAGATTCATGCCATATTTCCACTATTACCTTTTCTGTGGTGTATGTACTGCCCATAATTGTATTATTTTTGTAATACACTTTACTTAATTTGTATTTACATATTCATTTTATGGTACCTCTTTCACGGGTTGTATGTTTCATAAGTTACCAAATTGGTAAGGGTTAATTTCGCAACCTCTTTATTATCCGAGGTTGTTTTTACATAAGTATCTACTAGGACATATTTATTATCCATATCCATGTATTATGAAAGAGTTTTCAAAGGGATTAATTTAAGGGACTTTTGACTAAAACATCATTTCAAACGTTTTAAATATTTATTCTTCTAAATATTTCTCATTAATGTCCATGTCTTCAAAATAGTTTTTAAGGATTTATTTATATGGACATGAATTTTTTTAAAATGTTAATTACTTTAAAAAGTTTCAAAGTGGTATGGGACACTTTGATTCAAAAATGTCTTTAAATGAATTCTTTTCCAAATTTTGTAACATTTAAATTTTTTCATGAAATAGAGATATTTCTCTCAAATATTTTTGATTTCATCTATGTCAACATCCTTTGATGAATTTTACACTTGTTTGAAGTTGATTTATTATGATACAAATCTTCCATATTATATTTAAGGTTTTGTGTATGTTTGACTATGGATGAGTTATATTTATGCCATTAATGTTTTCTGATTAATTTTTTGGCATTTCTTATGCTAGTTTTAATACGAATGTTTATGTTATATTTCATCCTCTTTTTAAGATGAATGTGTTGGACTAGTATGTTCTGGGTTGGGGACCAGTAAAAGTAAGCCCTCTGGGTTGGGGCCCAGTTACAGCAGACTCTCCGGGTTGGTGTCCGGTTATTAGAGGCACTCCGGGTTGGAGTCCAGTTACAGAGGCTCTCCGGGTTGGGTTCCGGTTACATTTATACCTTAGGTCTTGGCACGAGGCCTTGACACAGAAATTAAAGTTCGGCATTATGCATTCCATCATTATCAAAGTGGTTAGTGATATTGAATGTGATTTTTTGATTAGTAGAATATCCATGTGAATAAGTAAATGGCATTATTTCATTTTATTTCTGCCATATTATGTTGAAGTTCAAGTTTAAAAGGCTTTTTTTTTGTTTTATACATTGCCTTAAATGTTTATGTTTATTTTTGAAAGTTTCCGCTGTATTTCTTACCCTTACTGATCATTTGAGTTCACCCCTTTCTATGTTTTATTTTTCCCAGGATTCCAAGAAGTGTAATGTGATTGATATGCAGGGTTAATCTAAGGGGATAATGGCGTTCATAAAGATTATTTATGTTGTTTTGTACGTCTTAAAGTGCAAATGTAACATTCATGTATGTGATCTATTTTTCCAAGACTGCTAAACTGATCGGTCCTTTGGTACATGATTCCTTATAATCATTCCAATGTATTGAAATAATGCACCGACTCTGGGTAACTGGGGTCGGGGCGTTACAGTTGGTATCAGAGCAAGTTTAGTAATATCCTAGGAAACTAGATTTAGATAAACTCTGATTAGAGCACATAGCCCTAAGATAGACTCTGAGGATTAGTATAGAAGAACTTCCTAGAATTTTTGTATTGTAGAGATTTTGTGAGTTTTCAAAGAAATACATCCTTGTCTGGATACAATCAGGTAGAGGCGGCTTTGGCATAGATGTACCTAGGGGTAAAACCCGAAAACACCGCTTTGAGATAGACTCGAACGGGAACTGGTGCACGACAATAGGCCTTGCTGCACTCTTGGTTACGACACTCCCCGGGGATATGCATAGGATAATTCTCATTTTCTTTACAAACCATTATGAAGGGATCATGAGTATATACTTACTCAAAGAAAAAAAATTTATGATTATGGATTATATCCATAAACTGTTCAATTTTTGTTTGGTATTTTAAAAGTTTGGTAGTTATTCAATGCAATTCACAAACTGAACTAGTTTATTCTATTGTATAGAAATGGCGCCCAGTAGAAGTAATGTGAACTCTCGTAATACGTATGATCCAAAGAGTAAGAAGGATCATATCTTTCATGGTCCTAAGACAGAATTTAGAAGGTAAATAGTCTCCCACATATTATCATCATATGAAGAAACAGTCTCATGTGTTGATAAGATGAGTATTGAATTCTCAAAGTCCTGTGGCTTTGAAGTGACTCCATAGAAGAAAAGGATGGTAGAGAGAAGTATAGATAAAGGGAAGAAGGTAAAGAATTTTTTTTCCCATATGTGATAAATGTGGAAAGAATCACCTTGGAAAATGCTTGAAGGTAATGGGAGAATGTTATAATTGTGGAGAAAAAGGACACCAAGTACATGACTAAAAGTGTAAGAAAAAGGTTTCAAATGTACAATTCTTCATCTGCAAGGAGTTTGGACACTACGCGAACCAATTTCCCAGTCATCAGACTATGCCGCAAATGATGTTGTTGGATAATAATCAAGTTATGATACTACCACAGATGAAGAGGAATGACTAGTATTCTTATGTTGTTATTTTAGAATTATTTCATTTATGTATTGTATTTATGATGTTCTGGAAATAAATAAGGATTATACTGCAGTACTATTTAATTAAGGATTTGAGATTTTATGGTACTAAGAAAGGTGACTCTACAGCGAGTTAAAATTTTTGGAAATTACATGGTTGAAGGAAAGATAAACCTAAATATGGTCCTAATATTTAGGAAGTGATTTTGGAATAAGAGATGGTTGATTTTGGTAATTTAGGATGTTGCGGTGTTGTAATAGAATATAGGAGGAAGGCATTCACATGTTATTACCTGAAAAAAGGATCCTTATTATGTTTAACTTCCTTGTAAATTTTGGACTGTGAGTTTGGATAATAGTATTTTGGATAAGTCTAATGGTTGGAATGGATTATGTTTGAAAGGTTAGTTTTTTTATTTTTATAAAAGGACAACACGAAGACCGTGTGACGACCCGTTGTGTCGGACAAAGTTGTGGGAATCGAACCCACAACCATAGTGAAATTGGGATTTATCACCTACCATTGTGCTACATGAAGTTCTTGGATGGTATAATGTAGTTTCTTTACATAAAGGGTCTGATATGTGAATTATAAATTCATTATATTTGGAACCCTATACGATTAGGATAAATAGAGTATTTTTGAGTTGTATTATGTTTTGAGGTGAAAGATGAGTTTGTGGTAGAAATTTATTAATGGATAAAACTCTAATTATAAAGAAAGTATATCTCCTTATGATCTTATCCAATCCCATAAATAAATTCTTCAACATTAAGAAAATGATCTTAGAACAAAAATGTTGTCCTAGATGGTACCTTAGATTATCACTAATTTATGGCTTTGCGATTGTTAGCCTTTTCATAGCCATGTTCTCTACCACTCTCCATCAGATAATTGATGGTTACATTTCTCTTCCATATCCATATTTTCCTACATGCAACCCTAGTATGTGTTATTTTCGGTAATCTTCATACTTTCCAGTCTTTATTTTAAATAGAGGCATCATTAATTCATTTTTCGATGTGGTATTTCAATAAAGATATTTTGAAACGTAAAAAATGTGTTATCCTAATACCTTATGTTTTTTTGAACTGATGATATTTTAAATCATCATAGATTGATGAATTTAAGGCCCTCAATTTTACACTTGTTTTTGATTGATGACCTCAATCAATACCTATAAATATTTACGTTTTTCCTCCAATTATATTTCTCTAATTGCCACAAATGTTCTCCGAATAGAGATCATAATTTTGTGGTGGCCCCTTTCATTTCTCTTTTCCTCTTATTAAGACTAAATTTTATTAACCCAATTTCTGATGTGGGTTTTCCCACAAAGATATTTTCTATATTCAACCTTTTATTTTCGAAGAAAAATTTCAAAATGTGAAGATGCAATTTATTGATGTAGGGGAGAATGTAACACCCCACGATGTCATAGTGTGTTATTTTTCAAACTAATTCAATAAATTGCACTACACGCAACACTGAGTTCAAGCACACCATGACTTACCAAACAAGTCGTTCAAAAGTGGTTATGAATAGTATTAACTAAATTTTAAACTTTATATAATCCTTATAATTTTAGAATCTATATTATGAGTTTCTTAGACATAATGTAAGAACAAATTCATTTTTTTCACTTTTACCAATTTTAATAGTGAACCCTTTTTAAATAAACTATTTTAATCTTTTATATATTCAATTTGGATAAATAAATTTACTTTTTAGAATGGGGAAATCAAAAATATACAATGAAACATCACAAGCTTCCACGGTATGCTTTCCTTTGAATAATACAGTAGTGTGTGTTGTACGCAACTTCGAGTTCTAACACACACCACAACCAATCAAACTAGTCATCATGAATAGTAATACCTACTTTTTAAAATTTAAGAAATTTTATCTCTAAAAATGGACTTCATTTTTGGATTCGGAGTATCGAATTTAGCCTATGTTGAAATTTTTGTACTTTTCGGATAACATTAATATTTTTATGAATAGTGAAAATTACTAAATTTTTAATTAAAAGCAACTTTTTTAATCAAAATAATTAATAGTGATAAATTATGAATTTGAGTGGTTTTTAAGTATATTTAGAATATATTTTTACAATTTTATACAATGTTGGTCATTGTACATAATTTCATAATTAAACCGGACATAAACAAGTATCAATCTTTTGATAGTTATTATATCTTAAAAACACGCTTTTTGTTTTCACAGCAGGAATTAATTTTAAATTAATTTCTGCCACTTTTGTGTTTTGAATTTGGAAAAATGGATTCCATATTTGGAATCAAGATGTCTAAATTGTGTAAATAGGTAACTTTTATTTTCATACATTTTGAATAATTCGGTAAATATTTTATTTACCATGGTTAAAGGGTAAATCCGGTAAATAGGGGTTAAAAAATAATATTATAATAATACTAAATTATCCTAAAACGTGTCCTAACCTTATTTGTGTATACATGTCCGAGCATGGGAATATTTGGGTCGATTTTGGTACCCCATGGAGCCACTTGTAGGTGATAGGGACACTTTATTTTAATTAAGTTAAAATAAATACAAAAATGACATAAGCATATATCTTTCAGAAAAACAATTTTTACATAGGGTTATATATGTTTTATTTTCTACTATAATAAGTCATTAAGAATATAAAACTATTTCCTACATAATGGTATTTTATTTATAATTTTTAGACATTATATAATTTAATTTATTTATGACACAATTGTGATGTAGTAATTATCTAATTAATGGAAAATTAGAATAATTGATATTATAAATACCCAAATAAATATAATTTGAGACTTTTTATAAATAAAAACAATTTTCTAGGATAATATGACATGTTAGGATTGATTTAATTAACTTTTTTGGAAGTAATCATTCTGTTATAATTTTAAAACAAATCAATTATTAAATAGTGTCAAAATTGACATAAAAGATTTTTTAAAACAAATATTATATTATTAATTGATATTAAATTCATAAAAATATAAGGTTACGCCCAAAGAATTATATAATGATAGTTATATCAATAATAGACCACTTGGGGGGTCTCTTGGATGTATATAGTAAGTTTACTAACCATATAACATAAAATACAAAGAGACATTGTAAAAGTGAATCAAATTAACTAAGAGTTAATACTTAAAGATAAGGTTAATATAATATCCCAAATCTGTCTAAATTATATTGGTTGAGTGTTTTTTTACCAATACCCACATTAACCTTTAAATAAGCCACTTTGGAGCCATTAGAAACCGAATATGAATTTATTATAAATTAATAATTTAAGTTTTTTCTAAAGATCCCCTCCTCCCCGTTATAAAAGGACCCAACTTCTAACCAACTATTCACACCTTCAAAGCCTTTTGGTTCGGCCAAACCCTACTGAAATACTCTCTAAACTTCCCTCACTTCAACATAGAGGCCTTAGTTTTATCAGAAATCCTAACTAAAGATCTCTTTTTATCAAATCAAAAGGATGAACCCGAAGAAGAGGTAATGTTTTCACCAACCTCTTTCAAGTTCCATTCTTCTTCAAATTGTTCTTTCTTTGTTATTTCTATTCTAAAATAATAAATCCAGTATCTCCTATATACTGTGATGTTATTATAAATATGGTTCAACCATATTCAGTTTTCTATCCATCCTTTAAATGAAATGTCACCATACGTGCGTATGTACAGCTTACCATCTCCACGTCGTGGGGTAATTTTTATTCAATACATTATTATTTGTATGGGTATAATAATTATGTGTATTTGATGTAAATAATAAATATAAAATCATAATGATTCTGTATATATGATATAACATCCAATTATATATTATTTTAATATCAAAAGAATGATATTTTCGTTCGTGCGTACGTACGGATTACTGTCTCCATGATGCGATGAGATTCATTTCCAAGTTCACCATTCATCGTCGATTATAAAAATATATATTACTAATAAGTATGTAATATATGAAATAATAATGCTACTGGAGATATATATATTTATATATATATGTATGTATGTACTTATATATATCTTATACACTTACTTCCGTTCAATACTATATGAAAACAGAAACAGCGTTTATGCGTACGTACGGACTACCGTCTCCATAAACGGTGTTTTCCATTTCATATATATGTCTATTATACATATTTATATTCTAAATATATATGATATATTTATGATGTTTTATATTCTGGAAGTATTTAAATCATGATCTATGTTATACAACCAAGAGTAACAAGTTGAAACATGTACGATAAATAAAGTGATTATTACCCGAAATGTTAACTTAACATGGAAATTATTATTAAATGGGTAATATGAAGTCATAAATGAATCATGTATGATATCATAAATATTAATATGGTTCTGGTGTAATTTAATAACATACTATGTTCTTCGTATAGGAGGTTAAACGTACCCTCAACTAAAGGAAAGTGCAAGGTAATGTGTTTTCATCTCACTCCTTATTTCCGTGAGATTCATGCCATATTTCCACTATTACCTTTTGTGTGGTGTATGTACTTCCCATAATTTTATTATTTTTGTAATACACTTTACTTTATGTGTATTTACATATTCATTGTATGGTACCTCTTTCATGGGTTGTATGTTTCATAAGTTACAAAATCGGTAAGGGTTAATTTCACAACCTCTTTATTATCCGAGGTTGTTTTTACGTAAGTATCTACTTGGACATATTTATTATCCATATCCATGTATTATGAAAGAGCTTTCAAAGGGATTATTTTAATGTGCTTTTGACTAAAACATTATTTCAAATGTTTTAAATATTTATTCTTCTAAATATTTCTCATTAATGTCCATGTCTTCAAAATGGTTTTTAAGGATTTATTTATATGGTCATGAATGTTTTTAAAATATTAATTCCTTTAAAAAGTTTCAAAGAGGTATGGGACACTTTGATTCAAAAATATCTTTAAATGAATTCTTTTCCAAATTGTGTAACATTTAAATGTTTTCATGAAATAGAGATATTTCCCTCAAATAGTTTTGATTTCATCTATGTCAACATACTTTGATAAATTTTACACTTGTTTGAAGTTGATTTATTATGATACAAATCTTCCATATTGTATTTAAGGTTTTGTGATATGTTTGAACATGGATGAGTTATCTTTATGCCATTAATTGTTTATGATTAATTTTTTTGCATTTCTTATGCTAGTTTTAATACGAATGTTTATGTTATATTTCATCCTCTTTTTAAGATGAATGTGTTGGACTAGTATCTTCCGGGTTGGGGACCAGTAAAAGTAAGCCCTCCGGGTTGGGGTCCGGTTACAGCAGACTCTCCGGGTTTGTGTCTAGTTATTAGAGGCACTTCGGGTTGGAGTCCAGTTACAGAGGCTCTCCGAGTTGGGTTCCGGTTACAGTTATACCTTAGGTCTTGGCACGAGGCTGTGACACAGAAATTAAAGTTCGGCATTATGCATTCCATAATTATGAAAGTGGTTAGTGATATTGCATGTTATTATTCGATTAGTAGAATATCATTGTGAAAAAGTAAATGGAATTATTTCATTTTATTTATGCCATATTATGCTGAAGTTCAAGTTTAAATGGATTTTTTTTAGTTGTATACATTGCCTTAAATGTTTATTCTTATTTTTGAAAGTTTCCACTGTATTGCTTACCCTTACTGAGCATTTGAGATCACCCCTTTCTATGTTTTATTTTTCCCAGGATTCCAAGAAGTGTAATGTGATTGATATGTAGGGTTAATCCAAGGTAATAATGGCGTTCATAAAGATTATTTATGTTGTTTTGTACGTCTTAAAGTGAAAATGTAACATTCATGTATGTGATCTATTTTTCCAAGACTGCTAAACTGATCGGTCCTTCGAGACATGATTCCTTGTAATCATCTCAATGTATTAAAATAATGCGCCAACTCTGGGTAACTTGGGTCGGGGCATTACAATTGAGTCTCAGCATCAATCATGGTTTGACTGAGGTAATAGAGACTTTTTTCGCTGCCATCGTCGTTCTTCTATGCGAGGAAGGCTCCCAATGACAGTTCTAGGGCCATCACATATAGAATGAGAGGCCTTCCTTCAACCGGGGGAATGGGAACCGGTGGGCTTATGAGGTACCTTTTCAAGTTATTGAATGCATCTTGGCAGTCGTCTGTCCATTGGTACGTGACCCCCTTCATCATCAACTTGGTGAAGGGCAAACATTTTCCTGCCAGGTTGGCTATGAACCACCTAATATAGGCTAGGTGTCCTTGGAATCCCCTCAGCTCAGTGATATTTCGAGGGGGTTTCAGGCTCAGGATAGCATTCATCTTCTCAGGGTGGAATTCGATGTCGCGATGGCGTATGACGAAGACAAGGAATTTCCCTTAGGTAACCCCAGAGGTGAATTTCAAGGTGTTCATCTTCAAGATATGCTGTTGGAGCATGTTGAAAACAATCTCAAGGTCTGACAGGTGATCTGAGCATTGTCTGGACTTGACCACGAGGTCATCCACGTAACATTCAACAAATTTCCCTAGGAACGGCTTAAATATATGATGCATGGCATGCTGATACGTGGCGCCAACATTTTTTAGACCAAAGGGCATGACCCTGTAACAGAATACCCCTTGAGGGGCCCTGAAGGTAGTGGCTTCTTCGTCATCTCAGGCCATACTGATTTTATTATACCCGGAATATCCCTCCATGAAAGATAGATCCTCATACCCAGTTGTCGCATCAATTAAAAACTCAGTGATTGGAACTTGGAAATCATCTTTCGGAAAATACCGATTTAGGTCTCTAAAGTAAATTCAGACGCGGATTTTCCCATTCTATTTCTTGACAGGGACGATGTTGTCCAACCAAATGGGGTACTGGACCCCCCTGATGAATCCTGATTTAATGAGCTTATCGACTTCAGCCTCTATCTTGGCAGCATGTGAGGGGTGTGTCCTTCTAGCATCCTGTTTGTAGCCCCAGTGGCCTTCTGGAAGACCCAGGTGATGCATCGCTACCTCGGGATCGAGTCCTGGCATTTCCGTGTAATTCCATGCAAAGAAATCTCTATGATGCCTTATGAAGGAGGTATATACCTCGTGTTAATTAGGATACATGGATGCGCTAATGAGAGTGGGCCTCGGGTCTTCTTCGGTACCCAGGTTTATTTCCCTGAGCTCGTCCACAGTGGTGGAGATACCCTCCTCGAATGCGGGAGGTGCATCTCTGAGATCTTTCCCCTCTTCTTCTCCCAATCCCTCATCTTCTTGATCTAACGAGGACAGAGTTTCTGGTCTCAGCCTTCGAGGTTTTTAGGGAGAGGCATCGTGGGAATCCCGACTTAAGTATTCTTCCCCAAATTGAGGGTTGGTAGATGTCCCGCGTTGTTGTTCCCGACCATCATGGCTTAATTCATGAGGACATATGAATGCATGTCCGGACTTGAACTCCTACTCTCAACACAGTTGATGGGAAGGATATAATCTCTACCAAGCTGCCTGAGGGGGTCATCAGGGACCATTTTTAGGTCATTTGGAGCGGGGATCCAGTCGACGTCATTGATCAAAGGCTTCTTCTTCTTTTTCTCACAGAACCTGGAGTCGATGTAATGTGACTCAAGGATCTAAAAAGGGGCCTTGTTGGCGTGCAACGTCCCGCTTTGTCCGTTGACACAGTACTTGATACACTGGTGGTAGGATGAAGGAACGGCCATGTGATTATGGATCCACAGACTTCCCAACAGGGCATTGAATTCCGTGCTCTGCCGGACCACCAAGAAGTCTGTGTTGGATACCAGGTCACCAAAATGGGTCTTTAGCTTATTCTGTCCCATTGGATTCTGCTCACTCTTGTCGTAACCTAACAAAGTTGTGGTTGAGGGAATTAGATCGTCCTCACTGTAGCCCAACATACGGAGTTTCCGTAGGGGAAGGTGGTTAACTCCAGAGCCATTGTCTATAAAGAATTTTCGGATCTCAATACCATTCAGTGTGTCGGCCACATATAGCGGTCTGATGTGTCCTTGCATGATGGCATCTTCGTCCTGATCGGTGAAGGAAATCACCGTATTGCATTCAGTTGGGCCAATATCGATCCAGTAAATCTCGGCGGCAGCTACCTCGGTTTGGAATTCCTGGGGGCTGATCAAAGCTTCGATGAGCACCTCTCTAAGGTCAGCTGACAAACTTAGAGCATCTTGGATTGACAACCTGGCTGGTATTGACGCTAGCTGCTTAAGGATGTCATATTTTTTCTCTAGCGGTCAACACTTCTCCGTTGGCGGGAGAGTCTTAGCGGGTGCTTTGGGAGCTAGAGCATTTGACGAGGAGGGACCAGCTATAGGGTCGGGTGTCGGTGGTGTTCCCACGTTTTGAGGACTTGGCATGGCCAGTTTGTTTGTGCGCACTAGGCGACCGGAAACTTGCTCCGCCTCTTGTGGGTATCGCAGAACAACAGGACCAGAGTGGCTGCTTGTGGGGGTGGAGGGGCATTCCCTCTCCTGTTGAGTCTGCTGAAGGTCTCTCCCATGGGTTTCTGCAATATTGACGGTCTGGGCTGGGGTCCAACCGTTGGGTTGGTTTCGGCCGCGGCTGCGCCTCCCCTGGTATCCCCTGCCTCTGCGATTCCTTCTCCCGGCTCCTCGTGCAGGAAACTCGGGTTCGTAATCATACCCTTCGTCAGGGAATGATTCCATGAGATGGATGACATTGATAGAACCAAATATTTGCTCTTTATCCTCTGACAGTTCAACCTGTTCAGTTGTCTCTGATGGTGTCATTTGGTGGGTCGGTGCCCGTTATGCCAGATTCGAGGGCATGAAATCCGCCAGGGTCGGGACTAACTTTGGCTCCGTCACGGACTTCTCCTCTTGTGATTTCTTCCTCCTTTGAATCCATCCGGATGAAGGGCTTGTGGAGGGTTGTGAGGCCGATGTGGTCGGCTTTGTAGCTTTAGGGGCTGCTGGTGGAAATGTTGGCTGCTGTAGTTGATCTCGGAGTATGCCATGGGCTCGGTTTATAGTCTTCTGAGTCATCCATTTGTCAAATTTCTGCCCCTGTTTGCTGGTGACTTTCTGCCACCTCTCCTCTCTGTCGGATTCGGTGGTAGAGATACATGCCACATGTGCTGGGGGTGGTCCCAGCTCGACTTGTCCGGAATCTACCATCCTCTACAGGAGGTCTTTGAAAACGAACCACTCTTGGATAATGTGCCCCAACATCCGGTGGTAGGGGAAGTAATCTGTCCTGTCATCGTGGTCGACTTCTTCAGGTCTCCTCGACTCCGGGAGGCAGATAAAGTTGCAGTTCATGACAGCGATGAAGTAGTCGTGGACTTGATCTTCTCGGAATGAGTATACGTTTTGTCTTTGTTCCCCAAATTAGTTCTTCTTCGGTCCTTTCTGATCGTCCCATTTAGGCAGGGGCGGCCGCTGATATGCAGGGGGGCCCTGAAGATTCGGTGGAGGCCTGAGTGGTGAAGTGGAATAGGAACTACTGCTGGAGGTCCTCCCAGCTCTTTATCGACTGGGTCGGCAGACTCATATACCAAACGAAGGTGGATCCTTGCAAGGTCTGTATGAAGCATCTAAGTTTCACTGCTCTTTGTTGCTCTGGAGTTCCCATCATAGGGTCGCAATAGGATGCGTAGTGCATCAAATACTGCTCGCCTGATCCATTGAT
Source organism: Viscum album (assembly GCA_963277665.1). Classification (NCBI taxonomy): domain Eukaryota; kingdom Viridiplantae; phylum Streptophyta; class Magnoliopsida; order Santalales; family Viscaceae; genus Viscum; species Viscum album. The sequence goes on from OY728134.1 coordinate 288,974,645, forward strand.
GACGGGGAATACAGGGCTCCCAAAATTGGGTGGAGGTGTTGTGTTGGTCACCCAATCTGGGTAGGGTTTTCGCTCCGGCTGTATCGGAGCGCGTCGACCTTCCATCGCTTCCAATCGAGCTGTTAATGCCTCGATGGTATCGGTGAGTCACTGGTTTACATCCTGTTGGGCCTGGTCCTAGGTAGGCGTAGCCTGAGGCATTTCCTGAGGATCCGGATTGGCCGGCACCAAGGGTGCATATTCCATTCGGGTTACTCTCGGGGGGTTCGGGCGTACTTTCTCTGGTTGCCTCCTAAGTGGAGGGAAATACTGGTATTCATCATCCACATTTAGGTAGTTGGACGGACCAGGTGCCTCATTGGGTAAGAGCCTTGATCGTGATTCATTTTCTGGGGCAAGCCTTAGCCTTTGAGGTGCACTTGCTGGGAGTGCATGGCGTGGCTCTTCTTGGGACACACTTTTAATAAGGTGGTTCCTCTGGAGCAGCTGGGCGTTAAGCCTCCTCAACTCTTTCATCTTTTCTTCCTGTCGAATGAACCTCTATTCGAGCGTGAGTGGCTCGTTTTTATCGAGAGATGGGGACAGGTTAAGGTTAATTGTTCCTTTGTTCTTATCCTTACTCGAAGATTGCAGGGTAGGCGGAGGGAGGTTAGCTGAAGGGGCGGCCATATTTAAAGCGGCCCTCTGGTTCCAGGTGTGCACACTTGGGGGTTAATTGTGAGTCACAACCTGACTGGAACCGTCATCTCCTGATCCCTCCTTATTTTCATTTTCTCCAGTGTGACCCACGGGGTTAGCCTCTATGGCATTGATGAATGCATATTGTGGGGTGGAGGTGACGCCATCTTCCAAATTGGAATAGGATCTCTCACGTCTTCGGTTGGCCTTCCCTTTCATGACCTGTGATTGCCCTCGGACTTCTTGACGAAGGGTGACACGGAGAGTTCTTTGATGCGACCTTACGGTGTACCTTCCTCTCAGAGGGGATGATGATTCAAATGAAGGGATAGGACGGGATCCTCCTCTTCTGAATGTCCTCCATAGATGATAGAATACTGACTCTTGTGGGGGAGGTTGTTGTTGAGGGGGTAATAATTCCACTATCCCTGAGGGCTGGGGCTGGCTCCGTTCCCTAGATGTTGAGTCTCTTCGCAGTTTTATTGGTCATACGGGGGCATTTTTTGTTAAAAATTCCCCCAGCCATACAGGTCGGGGTTGACCCTGGATTGCGGCAGTGGTTGCGGCTATCGAAACCTGCCTGATCTCGCATGCCCCCATCTGGGGGTGAACGGGATCTGGTGCCCAATTCACATGTGGATCAGTTCCTTCTGGGAAGGCATGCAGATATCGTTTATTGGACTCTCTTAGGCAAGAGGCCTGCTGTATGCTCTCGGTGGCCTGATTCAGGAGTTTTTGAATGGATTGTTCCCGTCGGGCCTGACTCTTCTGGGACTTACTCGAGGCCCGAATCTGTTGGGTGTGTTGCCTTTCCTGAAAAGGAGGTCCACCCAATTGTCATCTTGATGTGACGAAGTTACACGATACCATGCCGAATGGATTTTTCTGGGCGGGGAGCAGGGTGAAATGAAGAGCATCGTGTTCCCCCCATCCCCTGATATGGACTCTCGTCGGAGCGTCACCGATGAGGCGGCACAGTTCGTGCAGTGCATGGAGGCAGGCTACCTTCATATTCCCTTTGCGCCTCTCGGGGTGTTGTTGTCACGTAGAGGAAAGGGCCTCCAGGTCAATGTGAGGCAGAAGGTCCCCTATTGTCTTGACATGGTCTACATACCCGTCATAGGGCAGGAATCTTGACTTCAGCCGGTGGAGGGTTGTCCATATATTATGGCGGATGTCGTGCATGCATTCTTCCGACAACTCCATGGGTATGTCGTACTGAGAGGTGATCGTGGGCCAAAACATGACTGGTATATCAATCTTGGCCAGTCGTTTCCTCAGGTTTAGCAAATCGGCATACTCCTCTGCCAGTGATTCATATACCTGGTCAGCCCAACTAAGGTTCTCACTGTAGTCGGAGGTAGCGGGATCGGTAGGTATCGAATTGTCTTGTGGGTGATTCTGAAGTGGTTTAGAAGATGAACGTGGCCCTGGAATGGCTCTTGATTGATGAAGGGTGTCGTTAGTGACAAATTGGGAATATGACATGCTCGATCTTTTCCTTCTGATTGCCTCGACATACGAGGGCTTTTCGGTGCTTGATTCGGCAGGAGGAGGACCTTCCCATCAATATAATATGTCATCTCGAGGAGTACCTTCGCAATGATGGTTATAATGGCGAGGAATACCATTACTGCCTGATGCTTCATTACATAGAGGACTTTTGCAGTGCACACCCTGGGGAGGACCTCCAAGGAATGTTGCAACAAGGGGAGGACCTTCTGGCTATGTGGCATTGTTACAGGGAGGACCTTCGCAACAACTTCCATCATGGTGAAGATGACCATCATGGTGAAGATGTTCGATGCGCATCCTGGGGAGGACCTTCAGGACATGCTGTGACAAGGGGAGGACATTCTTGTTGCTTGGGGCCATTGCGTGGAGGATCTTCGCAATGGCGGCTGTGGTGGCGAGGACTACCATCACAGCTACTGCAATGACAAGGACTAACATTACTGTTGCCGCAGGGAGAATATATGCGGGATACATCCTAGGGAGGGCCTCCAGAATGTACCGCATTGAGAGGAGGTCCTTCTCATTGATTGACATCTCTACGGGGAGGACCTCCGTTATCAGGGTGGCGAGGAGTACCACCATGACCTGATGCATGGCTACGTGGAGTTCTGTTGCAGCGTAACCCCTGGGGAGGGACTTTAGGGTAGGCCACAACAAGGGGAGGTCCTTCTTTTCATGATGAGACATCACTACGGGGAGGACCTTCGTAGTTGCGACTGTGATAGAGAGGACTACCATCACAATCTGTGGTCCCACTACATGGAGAGTGATTGCAGTGTATACCCCGGGGAGGACCTTCAGGGTGGACCGCAGCAAGTGGAGGACCTTCTTTCTGCTCTATGTTTTGGTCACGTGGAGGGTTTCCCTGACTTGCATCAAGAGAGTAGCTCTCGTGACTGATTGATACATTCCCACGGGGGAGGCCCCCATAGGTGCTCTGGGGAGGACCTTCAGAGCTGCTGGTAGCGACATTTCGGGGAGGACCTTCGCAACTTCTATTTCCACTCCCATAATATGGTAATGGGTGGTAGGGTTCTGAGCCTTTGACGTGTGCTTAGCGGCGTCGGGAACCCCAGCTTCCAGCAGAGCGGAGTCATGAACCCGCTCTTTATTTTCCAGCTGCCTTCAGCGCGTTCGGGGCACTCTTTTATGGGCAGCAAGGACTGTCTGCTGTTGACAACGACCTTCACCTTTGGGTACCTGTCTAATTGGGTCCCATGACGTTGCCAACATACGCCGACGAACTTCTTGACTTTTAGCATGGATATATGCCTGCTCTGGAGCATCCACCGTGATGGACGGGTGTCCCCCAGTTGGAACGAGTGAAGCTGCTTGATCTGGTTTCCCTTACATCGTGGAATATAGTCGGTGACCCTCCTGGGCTGAAGCAGGGATGCAGATTTACTCCGAGGCGGCTATCTCGTCTCTTAGATGAGTCGCCTCAATTAGGGAGACAGGCCCACTGGCCCGAGTCCTTGCTTTTTCCGCCGGTGCAATAACATGCTGGAAAGTCTACAAGATATGATCTGAGATCGATACCTTCTCCTCCATCATTGCCAGGATATGTAGACAGACATCTTTGTCTAGAACGGGTATGAAGTCCCATTTCGGTATCAGAGTAGGAATATCTTACTCTGGTCCTCCAGTGGCCAGTGGGTGCTGACAATTCTCCTGTGTTGGGGCAGGTGAATGAGTATGCCCCTGTACTGGGATATGCCGATTTCTCTCTCTGTTTCCCGCCACATAGGGGTGGCGGACTTTACTTGCATTAGTAGGGAGCTGGACCTGCATATACTGATTTCCCACTGTATCGAGTCGGTGTCCTTTTTTGGTGGGGAGACGTTCCTGCCTATGATTTTCCACCACATCTGGGTGGCGGGCTTTGTTGATCGCCACCATATCAGGATGGCGGGTGTCTGAAGCAACTGCTAGGAGCTGGTCCAGCAGGTGTCGGGTCGCCACCGCGTCAAGCTGGTGGGCTTCACGACCGTGGGCAGAAATAGGTTCTTTCCTAGTAAGTGTCGTCCTGCGTGAGTGATGGGCTTGATGGAGCTCAGTGGGGATGCGCTTCGGCTCGTATGATGCCACCATGTCTGGATGGTGGGCTTGGGAGGAGCGAACAGGTATAGGTGCCAGTTCGTGGTACGTCTCCGTGGCTGAGCAGCGGAGCTCCTCCTCAGGGACCAGGGTGATGACCGGTCCCCAGTTTTACATTTTCCGCCCTCGTCGGGTGGTCCGAGGGGCCTGAGCTCGGGGAGCGTGGGCCTGAATCCTTGGGGAGACATCCTCCTCGGCGCGAGGATGTTGGGTCGTGGCGTGACCGCAATGACGCCTTTCGGCGGGGTCCGTGGAGCGGAACCCCCATTCGGTGGGGATGAAGTCCTCAATGTCGACCTCATATGCCTCCCTATGATAAGGGAGGTACGCATTGTCCCGTTCTGGGGATAGACTCCCACAACGGTTGGAGACAGCGATAGGGGTTGTCGGGATCCACCTTTGCGGTCGCTGCTGGGCAGGCGGCCGGCGATTCTTGATGGATTGGAGGGCGTGCATGGCTGCCTCCACCATAGGGAGAGTACCATTCATATGGTACTCTCGGATCAGTGTGTCTAAAACCCAGCGTTGAAGACGCAGGGTGGGTGACGAGGTCCTCCGTTGTTGAGGAATTCTTGTCCTTGCATCATTGGAAGTGCGCACTTGTGAGTTACTTTGTGATGCCATTAGATCGAAGGGAGTTATGAAAGTAGTGCTTGCGAAACATTTTAGAAAATACAAGTATAAAACCTATCAAAGAAGCATCTCATAATCCCATTCCTAGTTAATGACCTTACTTAGCCCTCCTTGTGAGTAAAAGGGGGCTTAGTGTGGGATTAGGTTAAATCTGTCATGTTTGGTTAAATATTCACGTCGGGTTCACCATTTTTTGTTTCGTTCTTGGTTTTCGGCCATGAAACGCCCAACGGCTCCATATACAATGATTTATGGAACTGCTTTCCAAAGGTAGGCATTCGCCGGATGGTCTGACCAGTGACTCTTAAGAACTCACATTGGTCGAGAGGATGGGAAGTCGGGCTCATCACACCCTTCTGGGGGGGAAATTATTGCATGTTCTAGGACTCTCTTATAGATTTAAGATGTATTCATATGTTCGTGAATCTTTGGTTTATGTCCAAACATAGTATCCACGGATTTAACCTTGGTGCGAAACAGTCAACTGGATGCTGGGGTTCGGAATCATTTATGCCCGAGGTTTACCATCCCTCGTTGGATTAATGACCCCGAAGGGCTAGAACTCAATTAAGGCAGCACTAGGAGTGGTGTGGTGAATCGATGTGGAGATGATCAGATCGATCGGCCGTTGGGATTGTACCTCAGGGAGGCTTCCTACGTACCCTTTTTCGGAGGCAGGGATCAAAGTCCATGTTATTTGCTAAGGTGTCGGGGAACCGACGTGAATAGAGACCAGGTGGTCCGATGGATGGTGGGCTTGAACCTCATGGAGGATTCCTATGTACCCAGTCTAGGAGGCAGGGATCAAAGTCCACGTAGTTCGCATAAACAGTTTAACGTCATGCTGGACGGGGGCATACAGGTTTACGTCATGTTGGATGAGGGTGGAACTCGACGTAAAGAAATGATCGAGTGGTGGGCTTGAACCTCATGGAGGCTTCCTAGGTACCATGCCTTGACATGGATCAAAGTCCTCGTAGTTCACTTTGGATTGGGGCTTACGCTCTGGGGAAGCCCATAATGATGGGTTAGGGATTACACTCTAAGGAGGCCCATAGGAGGATGGCATGGTCGATGCTTACTCTAAACCCACGTGAGTCATGCTCGGTGTGAGAAACAAGAGGCAGCAGGGACCAGAGGATCACGTCGTGAAAGGTGTGTCTATGAGAAGCGGATTGGGGCTTATGCATGAAGGCGACCCAGGGTGATGGATTGGGGATTACACTCTGAGGAGGCCCAGAAGGTCGGCGCATACTCCGAGATGGACACCCAGGGAAAAAATCCCAGCAAGAGAGGGAAAGGGGGTGCTCTTATTCCCATCTCCTCTCTTTCAGCGCATGAGGGCTTCTTTCTGATGGGTATTTTAATACCCCCGAGGATCCCTGGACAAGTAGAGGGGTAGAAAAGGGATTCCTAAGATCAGAATCCACATTACCGTGGGAATGTGAACCCAGGAATTCTTCAGGAATCTTCTCAAGGGTCAGGGAAACCCCATTGCACCTGTTTACCATGGGTATGTGAACTCAAAATGGCGCGCTGATGCGCCTGAAAATTACACCACACGGATCTGGTGGCTCTGGAGGAGGTCTCGTCTCGGGGCCGATGAAGAGGCCGATGAGGGAGTCGCGGAAGACCTGGCTGGATTGGAAGGCCTTTACCTGGATCTGGAAATGATAACACCGAAGTATTTGGAGAGCCACCGAGAGGTATGGGTGGTGGCGCCCTTCGCGTGGGGAAGTGCCACGCGGATGGAGAAGCCTTCCGCGATCCAGGGTGGTCCACGGACTGATTAGCGTCCCGCGAACCAGGGCGGTTCACAGCTTCAGGTTCAATCCGTGAACCAGGGAAGTTCGTGGCTTCGGGCTCAATCTGCGAACCAGGGTGGTTCGTAGAGGGTTCCAGGCAGGCAGCGGCGGCCAAGGGCGGCGCCGATCTGGGGCTTTTCGGTCGGGGCTTTGCCCGCGGAGGAGGGTGCTATGCGGTACGACATATGGGAAAAGAGGCATAAACTCCTTGGTCTGCGAGGAAGTCATCCGTGGAGGGGGTATGGTTCGCGGTTCTCCTTTTTTTATTATTTAGGTTTTCGGTTCACCAAATTATTATGCGTTTTCCAATTCCTTCTTAATTTATATACCTGCTGTGGTTCGTGGATGGGAATTTCGCAGTTTGCGAAATCTGAAGCCTTCCTACTCATTCCAAATCTCCAATCCCTCCGAATCCGATTCCAATTCTACGATCCCCTCTTCTTTCCCCCTTGGTCTCCTTTTATAGAGTGGGGAAAGGAATGTATCTATGGCCATGCAGCACCTTTTGCGGAGGCCCATAACCAAATACCTGGTTCACGACTGAATTGGTCAATCTGCAATTCGCGGTGGGTATTGAACGCTTCCCCCCCCCCCCCTCTGCGAGGCGAACTCAGCGAGTGCTCCGTGGCTTCAGAGGGTTCCGACTCCATTCTGCGAACGACAGTGGGTGCGGCTTGAACCGGTCGACGCGGTCCACGGTTGGGGCGGTTCATGACCGTGAACCGAACTAGCACCCATCCTGCCTCGCGACAGTGAAGCCTCTCCGCCTCCATTTCGCGAACGACAATGGTTCGCAGAGGGGGTGCCTCACGGTGCCTGGCCACATTGCGCTTCCATGGATCGATTTGCGGACCGGTCCTTTGTGTCTCCTCTTTGATCATTTTCCCTAATTCTTTGGGGGATTTGGATAAAATTTCCTTTGCGGATTTTTCAGGACCCCACAATAAGTAATAATTAATGAGTAATAATTAATATTTAATAATTAATAATTTAATGAATAGTTATAATTAATATTTATATTACTAATTAACTAATTAATAATTACTAATTATTTATTAATAATTATTAATTACTAATTAATAATTATAATGAATAATTATAATTAATATATATAATACTAATTTACTAATTAATAATTAATAATTACTAATTACTAATTACTAATTAATTAGTTATAATTATTAATTATATTACTAATTAACTAAATAATTATTATATATGTAATAATTATATTACTAATTAATTATTGTATAATTAATAATAATATTACTAATTAACTAATTAATTATGACATATTTAATTATTAATAATTACTAATTAAAAATTATAATAATAATATTCAATAACAATATTACTAATTAACTAATTAACTCTTATATAAATAATAATTATATTACTAATTAAATAATTAATTATTATATAATTAATAGTTATATTAATAATTACCTAAATAATTACTATATAAGTAATAATTAATAATTAATAATTAATAATTAATAAGTAATAATTAATATTTATAATTAATATTTATAATTAAAATTTATATTAATAATTAATAATTAATAATTAATAATTAATAATTATAATGAATAAATGTAATTGAAAATTTTATTACTAATTTAATAATTAATTGTTATATAAATAATAATAATATAACTAATGAACTAACTAACTATTATATAATTAATTATTACTAATTACTAATTAATATTTATATTATTTATTAACTAATTAATAATTAATAATTACTAATTACTAATTAATAATTAATAATTAGTAATTATAATGAATAAATTTAATTAAAATTATATTACTATTTTAGTAATTTATTATTATATAATTAATAATAATATTACAAATTAACTAACTAATTTATATATAATTAATTATTAATAATTACTAATTAATTATTATATAATTAATAATAATATTACTAATTAACTAATTAATTTTTACATAATTAATTATTAATAATTACTAATTAATAATTATAATTACTTATTATAATTAATTATTATATTTATAATTAATTATTTATTTATTTTATAATTAATAATGATATTACTAATTAAATAATTATTTATTATATAGTTAATAATTATATAATTAATAATTATATTACTAATTAAGTATTATATAATTAATAATTATATTACTAATTAACTAATTAAATATTATATAATTAATTATTAATAATTATATTAATAATTAACTAATTAATTATTATTTAATTAACAATTATATTAGTAATTAAATAATTAAATAATTTCTTATATTTTTAATCAATGTTTAACGTTTCAATTATATTGGTCTTCTACTTTATGTTTTATGGTCTTTCAAATTCACGTACTTGAAACATTTTTAAGTTTCAATTAGCCGGTTTTGAAAGTTTGTAAATTAATTTTATTCAAACATTTTTTTGGAAATTCCTTTTGTTTTCAACTATTTATTATATTCTTAATCAATGTTTAATGTTTCAATTACATTCGTTTTATAATTTATATTTTATAGTCTTTCAAATACACATACTTGAAACATTTTTAAGTTTCAAGTAAGCGGTTTTGAAAGCTTATAAATTAATTTTCATCAACATTTTTTTTAAATTCCTTTTGTTTTCAACTATTTATTATATGTTTAATCAATTTTTAATGTTTCAATAATATTCATTTTATATTTTACATTTTATAGTTTTTCAAATTCACGTACTTGAAACATTTTTTAAGTTTCAAGTTGGTGGTTTTGAAAGGTTATATATTGTTTTTCATCAACATTTTTGAGGAAATTCTTTTTGTTTTAAACTATTTATTATATGTTTAATCAATTTTTAAAATTTCATTTATATTGGCCTCATAGTTTATATTTTATTGTATTTCAAAGTCACGTACTTGAAACAGAATCCCACATCGGAAATGCCGAATGTACTGCGCAGGAAAGGGAGAACCTGAATCCCACATCGAAAATGCAGAATGATTTTTAGGGCAGGACCTCTTATAAATGGGAGGCCTGGGTAAGGGTTTCTATCAGAATTCAGACTACTGTAATGGTTGTAGCGCTGGATCTTTAATAGTAGAGAAATTCTGCTGAAATTTTTTGTTATATATATATATATATAAACAAAACAGAAAAAATCAAAAAAATATTAGGTGAAAGGTGGCATTTTGGATGCGGACTTTCACCCACAGTGAAAAGGTAGCATCACGGATGCTGCCTTGCACCCGAAATGCAAAGGCGACATCCGGGATGTCACCTTTTGGGTGCATTTTTTAAAATATTTTTAACCTAACCGTTTTCTAGAAGTATTGATGATGAGGATAATAATACTTTAAAAAGTATACCATCTGATGAGGAGGTATGGGAGGTTGTTCTCAATATGTCCTTGGATAGTGAACCCGGTCCAGATGGTTTTCTAGGAGCTTTCTATGTGTCTTTTTGAAACTTTGTGGGGTCTCATGTTATTAAGGTGGTGCAAGATTACTCCTAGGGGTTTGACTTAACAGGAGTATGTGTTCCTCCAAGGTGGTTCCCTTGACCAAAGTTAAAGACCCCTCTTCTATTAATAAATATAGACTGACCTGTCTTTGTTGTGTTTCTTACAAGATCGTGGAACGTTTACTGTCTCAAAGGACGAACAAAGTGGTTCTGAAGGCTGTTTATCAGGAACAACATGGCATTGTCAAAGGTATAAGTATTCATGGAGCGGTGGGAATCCCTCAAGAATTGTTTGAGGATGTGAATAAGATGGTGGTCTGGTCCAATGTGATTATTTAGATGGACATGGAGAAGGCATATGACAAGATGGAATGGATCTTCATAATTTGGGTGATGAGGAAGATGGGATTTCATGAATGGGTTTGTGATCTATGATTTTGTTGCTTCTCGTCTCTTTGTATTAACATCTGGCTTATGGGGAAAGGTTTTGGGTTCTTCAAGAATGTGAGGGGTGTGCGACAATGGTACCATCGATCTCCCATCGTGTTCATACATGCACAAGAGGATAGAATGAGTATATAATATTTGTTCTGATGAATATATAATATGAAATGATAGTTCTAATGCATATATTTTAGTATTAATCATGATGTCATAATATCATGGATAATATTTTCATTTATTACTTAATAATTGAAATAAATATATGTAATTTCTATTATTGTACACATAATAGTTCTAACATATATCAGATCCCAAGGTTAGTTTTGATATAATATGTTTTGATCAATGACAGTTTGACTAATATTTATTTATAAAAATACATATAGGTTCCGAACCTATATTAGTTCTAAATATACATTAGTTCGAAAGTAATATTGTGAAAATACATATAACTCGAAAAAATACAAATAAATAATTTTTATTACATATTAGTTCTCAAATAAAATACATAATGTGATATGTGATATTTGTTTATAACTAATATGATATTGTATTTGTTATAGAGAAAAATTAATATTAATTCTGAAACATATATTGATCACAGTGTATGTATTTTTTTTTATTTTAATGATATTACATATCATATATGTTAGATTATAAGATTAGCTGATAAGTATCATGTACTGATCAAAATAAATTTACATAATATATTTTGATCAAAGTTAATAAACATTCTGAACTAATATTAGTTCTGAAAATTATATTGAGACTAAAATATATTATTTGTGATAAATACATATTTTTAAAATATTGAGACTAATATACTATTTGTGAGACTAATATAAATATTATATTGAGACTAATATATATTTAGACTAATATATTATTTGTGAGAATAATATATATTTAGACTAATATATATATTTTAATTATTTGATTCAACTCTAGTAGATTTATGTTCGTATTTTCTTCATTACACTATCTTTAAATAGAATTAAAGAAATGTAAGAATATTTAGATATATGTTTATGTTTGGTTTTATATTTTTCATCAACATACATTCTTAGATAGTAGACTCAAGAAAATAGAGGTATTATTCACTCTTTGGGTGAAAACACAAACAAAATTGGGGGAGAAATAGTTTACGTACTGTGATTCTAAATACACTTATTAAGGCACATTCTTAGCCGATTGACTTCAGAAAATAGAGGTTTTGTTAACTATTTTTTTGAAACAATTAATACATTGGTGGAGAGTACCTAATGGTATGAACAAAATTACTATAGATTATAGAGAGATTAATTTACACACTATTATGGGAAGTCATTATAATATATTTAAGTCAGATTTCAATAGAAAATAGTAAATGGAAAAATGAATTATTATGAAGAGTCAATTAAATAGGAGAAATTATAAAATTTTTATCATAGTTTACAATAATAAAATAAAATATTAATATAAATTTGATAGAATGAATCAAAACAGAATAAATAAAAATAGTATTGATACCTGAAATATGGAAATTGGGATTGAAATATAACTATAGAGGATAAATCAAAACTGATGGGGATTGGAAATAAAATTATGCAGAGTGGGACTAGAATATATCAATATGGAAATATTAATACATGTGGTATTCTTGTTCATGAAGATTATAGGAATCTATGATAATTCACATATGTCCATGAAATTAATTATAACAATTACAAAAGAGGAGGAAAACTGACAGATTGATGAACTCATTATCAATTTGAAAACCCATTGAAAATCCAAATAGTGTCAAGATTACCAAATTAATGAATGTAAATAAGAACACAAATGAAAAATATAAAAGAGAATAAGAAAGTGGTTATGTAAAACAATTAAATTCCTTATTATTCCTATATGAACATCTTGAGATATTAATCTGAATCAATTTAATTTTATGAAATTTATTTTTTAGAATAATCCCAATTCTGATTAATTCTTACATCCAAAAAATTTGGGTAAAAAGTTTCAATTGAAAAGAATTTTGCAAAAGAAAATCCAAGCAAGCATTTTAACATGAAAAATGAGTCATAGTAGGAAAATAATATAAAAATATGGGTCCAATTAAACTATTTCAAAATTGGATACAAATACACAATGCCTTATTTAAAACCAAATTTATTACAATTGATATAATTGAAATATGAATTTGATAAAGTTAAAATGAAGAACAATAATGAAATTACTTATAGACACATAATAAAAAATAATAATTGATCAGATTAAAACAAAGGGTAATAGTCTTAGTATGGTAACAAGGAAATACGATTTGTTTAAAAAATTAAAATGGTAATGAATTCTATAAAATGAAACGAGAGAGAAATATAAAGAGAATAATATATTAATAAAAATTAAGAGAATTTTATATTACAATATAAAGAAAAGTTTCCAGTAGTAACTTAAAATATAGATATCTATTCTATTATAGGGGATACACGAACTTCAAGAGTTTAGGGAAACACCTACAGTTTCCAGGATATGGATTTCTACTTGTAATATGTAAACTAAATATTTTAATCATGAAAAAAAATTATTCAACATATGATTATATATTATTATATATATTATATGGAGATGAAAATTTCATCCAGTAATGGGGGTGAATAAAAGAGAATTTTGATATGAGATAACACTAACCATGATAATATAGAACACAAAAAATGTATGGTATAGTATAAACTATTTTCTGAAACTGGAATTTAATTACAATTCCAAAACAAATAAATGAAATAAAGCATCAAAAAACACTGAAATATAATGTTATATTTAAATGTAAATATAATCATGAATATAAATCCACATAAACAATGAATTCACTACATGGAGAATGTCGTAAGAAGATCTAGAGTATGTGAAATGCTTTAAAGTAGTGTTGTTCGTAGCAGTAAAATAAAAAATGAAAACGTTAGGGGAATAATATGCTGAATTAAGAGAAACAATATAAAAAATTATGGGAGGAACAAAAATTATACATAAGTATGAAAATTAGGAGTATTTAGTGAAGTTGGAAACTATAGTTTACAATAGTTAATGACTCCATTTTTCAAATTTAAGGTTTGAGGAGAGCATGAAGGCTGCCTGTGGGATTCCTTCGATCATCGGTGATGCTTTGGCAGATAAGGTGGTAGACATAAATACTAGTGGAAGATCTAAGGAAAATTCATTTAATGAGGCTATCTGTGGGAGTTTTTCTGAAGGTGCTTTTGGTGAGTTTTTTTTATCTTTTTAAAAAAAATTACAGAAAACGGTTAGGTTAAAAATATTTTTAAAAATTCACCCGAAAGGCGGCATCTCAGATGCCGCCTTTGCATTTTAGGTGCAAGGCAGCATTCGCGATGTCGTCTTTGCACTTCGGGTGAACGGCAGCATACGCAATGCCGCATTTCCCCTAAAAACAAATTTTTTTTCAAAATTTTTATTTTTAATTTGTTTTTTGTTTTTTTATATATATATATATAAACAAAAGAAAAAAATTCAACAGAATTTCTCTGATATTAAAGATCCAGCGCTACAGCCATTACATTAGACTGGATTCTGACAGAAACCCTTACCCAGTCCTCCCTTTTATTAGAGGGCTTGCCCTGAAAATCATTCTGCATTTTTGATGTGGGATTTAGGATCTCCCTTTCCTGCGCAGTACATTCTGCATTTCCGATGTGGGATTCTATTTCAAGTATGTGACTTTGAAATAAAATAAAATATAAAATATGATGCCAATATAAATGAAATTTTAAACATTGATTAAACATATAATAAATAGTTGAAAACAAAAAAAATTTCCTCAAAAATTTTGATGAAAAATAATCTATAACCTTTCAAAACCACCTACTTGAAACTTAAAAATGTTTCAAGTACGTGATTTTGAAAGACTATAAAATGTAAACTATAAAACGAATATAATTGAAATTTAAACATTGATTAAACATATAATAAATAGTTGAAAACAAAAGTAATTTCCAAAAAAATGTTGATGAAAAGTAATTTATAAGATTTCAAAACTGCCTACTTAAAACATAAAAATGTTTCAAGTACGTCAATTTGAAAGACTATAAAATATAAACTATAAAACAAATATAATTGAAACCTTAAATATTGATTAAACATATACTAAATAGTTGAAAACAAAAGTAATTTCCAAAAAAATATTGATGAAAAGTAATTTATAAGCTTTCAAAACCGCCTACATGAAATATAAAAATGTTTTAAGCACGTGAATTTGAAATATTATAAAAATATTACTAATTAACTAATAATTTATTATAAAATTAATAGTTATATTAACAATTGACTAAATAATTATTATATAAGTGTTTTGTTCTTGGTTTTCGGCCACGAAACACCCAACGGCTCCGTATCCAATGATTGATGGACCTGCTTTCCAAAGGCAGGTGTTCACTGGATGGTCTGACCAGTGACTCTTAAGAACTCACATTGGTCGAGAGGATGGGAATTCGGGCTCATCACACCCTTTGGGGGGGGGGGATTATTGCCTGTTCCGGAACTCTCTTATTGATTTAAGACATATTCATATGTTTGTGAATCTTTGGTTTATACCCAAACATAGTATCCATGGATTTAACCTTGGTGGGAAATGGTCAACTGGACGCAGGGGTTCAGAATCATTTATGTCTGAGGTTTACCATCCCTTGTTGGATTAATGACCCCGAAGGGCTGGAACTCAATTGAGGCGGCACTAGGAGTGGCGTGGTGAACCGATGTGGAGATGATCGGATCGACCGGCCGCTGGGCATGAACCTCAGGGAGACTTCCTAAATACCCTTCTTAGGAGGCAGGGATCAAAGTCCACGTAGTTTGCTAAGGTGTCGGGGAACCGACTGGAAGAGAGACCAGGTGGTCCGATGGGTGGTGGGCTTGAACCTCATGGAGGCTTCCTACGTACCATGTCTAGGAGGCAGGGATCAAAGTCCATGTAGTTTTCATAAACAGTTTAACATCATGCTGGATGGGGGTATACAGTTTAATGTCATATTGGACGAGGGTGGAACTTGATGTGAAGAAACGACTGAGCGGTGGTCATGAACCTCATGGAGGCTTCCTACATACCATGCCTTGACATGGATCAAAGTCTTCGTAGTTCTCTTTGGCTTAGGTCATACGCTCGGGGGAAGCCCAGAATGATGGGTTGGGGATTACACTCTAAGGAGGCCCATTGGAGGATGTCATGGTCGATGCTTACTCTAAGCCCATATGAGTCATGCTCGGTGTGAGAAACAAGAGGAAACAGGGACCAGAGGATCACATCGCAAAAGGTGCATCTATGAGAAGCAGAGTGGGGCTTACGCATGAAGGTGCCCCAGGGTGATGGATTCATGCTTACACTCTTAAGAGGCCCAGAAGGTTAGGGCTTACTCCGAGATGGATGCTCGAGGCGACAAAGCCCAGCGGGAGAGGGAAAGGGGGTGCTCCTGTTCCCGTATCCTCTCTTGCAGCACATGAGGGCATCCTTATGATGGTTATTTTAATACCCCCAGGGATCCCTGGACAAGTGGAGGGGTAGAAAATGGATTCCTGGGCTAAGAATCCACATTACCGTGGGAATGTGAACCTAGAAATGCTTTGGGAATCTGCTCAAGGGTCAGGGAAACCCCTTTGCCCCTGTTTACCGTGGGTATGTGAACTCAAAAATGGTGTGCTGATGCACCTGAAAATTACACCACGCGGATCCGGTGGCTCTGGCGGAGGCCTCGGCTCGGGGTCGATGAAGAGCCCAAAGAGGGAGTCATAGAAGACTTGGATGGATTGGAAGGACTTTACCTGGCTCTAGAAATGAGAACACTGAATTATTTGGCTAGCCACCGAGAGGTATGGGTGGTGGCGCCCTTCGCGTGGGGAAGTGCCACGTGGCTAGAGAAGCCATCCGCGAACCAGGGTGGTCCGCAGACTGATTAGCGTCCCGCGAACCAGGGTGGTTCGCGCCTTCAGGTTCAATCCGCGAAACAGGGCGGTCCGTAGCTTCGGGCTGAATCTATGAACCAGGGTGGTTCGCGGAGGGTTCCAGGCTGGCAGCGGCGGCCAAGGGCGGCGCCGATCAGAGGCTTGTCGGTCGGCCTTCACCTGCGGAGGAGGGTGCTACGCGGTACGACGGATGGGAAAAGAGGCATAAACTCTCTGGTCCGCGGGGAAGTCATCCGTAGAGGGGGTCTGGTTCGCGGTTCTACTTTTTATTATTATTTAGGTTTTCGGTTCACCAAATTATTATGTGTTTTCCAATTCCTTCTTAATTCATATTCCTACTGTGGTTCACATATGGGAATTTCACTGTTTGTGAAATCTGAAGCCTTCCTTCTCTTTCTGAATCTCCAATCCCTCCAAATCTGATTCCAGTTCTCTGATCCCCTATTCTTTCCCCCTTGTTCTCCTTTTATAGAGTGGGGAAAGGAATGTATATGTGGCCATGTTGCACCTTTTTCGGAGGCCCATAACCAAATACATGGTTCACGGCTGACTTGGTCAATCCGCGATTCACGGTGGGTATTGAACACTCCCCCCTTCCGCGAGGCAAACTCAGGGAGTGCTCCGCAGCTGCGGAGGGTTTAGCCTCCATTCCGCGAACAACAGCGGGTGCGGATTGAACTGGTCGATGCGGTCCGCAGTTGGGGTGGTTGGTGACGGTGAACTGAACTGACGCCCATCCTGCCTCACGACCGCGAAGCCTCTCCGCCTCCATTTCACGAACGACAACGGTTCGCGGAGGGGGTGCCTCACGGTGCCTGGCCACGTTGTGCTTCCATGGACCGGTTCGCGGACCGGCCCTTTGTGTCTCCTCTTCGATTATTTTTCCCCAATTATTTGGGGGATTTGGGTAAAATTTCCATTTCAGATTTTTTGGGACCCCAAAAATGCCCCCCATCGGAATGGAGTCTGATCAGAACGAAGAGGAGGCCACTCTGATGCAAAGTGGTCCTGAAACTGAGATGGTTTGCGGTAGAAAGGTGGACCCGGTATGGGACCACGCCTATAAATACGGGGAGCCCTCACTTGTCCTTTACCGAATTCTTCTTGAAACTAGATCTCCTTCGCCTCTGTATGTTTTCTCCTTCTCAAAGTGCCTCGTCCGTGAACCGGCAGCAACTTCCGTGAACCATTTCTTCTTCGTGGTCGCCTTCACCCGTGAACCGACTTCCCAATCGTGAACCATTACTCTTAATTAATTTAAAAAGTAATTGATGATGGGTTTCAGAGGAACTTACTTTGAGGTTTCGATGCTCCGTGGACTAAATATCTCTTGAAATTTAAAAATTATTTGAGCCTTCCGAATAAACTCGGGATTGAATTTCTACGGAGCAACTTGGTTCGCGACTTCCTGGCCAACGCTCCACGGGCCAGGGCTTTGCGGACTGATTTTACAAAGGGCTGGTTCGCGGGATTATGTAATCACGAACCATCCTCCAAGGCCTCCTTGAGGATTTGGTTGTGAAGGCTCCTTAACCATTCATTTTGGTTATTATTGTCCAGATTTTTATTCCAGACTGATTTCTCTCATTGTGAAGGGATAAAATATGGTTCCCCCTCGTTCTACGCTAAGTCTTATAGCAAAGCCCCTCTCAACCTCTGATCAACGTCTGAAGGACATGGCTGGCTCTGTTCAAGATGGAGTCCGCCACTCCCTACTATCTTCCTTCCTTGCCGACTGGCTCTCCAAATCATAGAAGGAATATCCTTTTTCTAACATTCTTACTGCCTATGGGTTCAGTTTATTGTCTGATACCTCGATTCCGGATCCCTCCCATGACAACAATCTCGAAGCATGGATACTTACCACCACTATTCCCCAGTTCGTGATACCTACCGGTGGGCGGCCTGCCTCGAGGGGCACAACTGTCGGATCTGTATTGAATCACCTTCCAGTATCTCCAACAGGAGGACCACGTCAATAGGAAAGAATAATCCACTGCTATCAGAGTATTTCCCACAACGCCATGGTAAGCGACCAGCATAGATGGCCAGCGAATCGGGATCTCTGGCCGGGAGGAGCATTTAAGTCATTGGATTGGGGGTGGCCCTTTTGCGTCCATTAGAGCTATGTAGAATTTAGGGCAGAGTTACGAGCCGGGGGATTTTATGAAGATTCCTGGGTGTCCCAAACCTATACCCACCAGCCACACGCCCTTGCCAAGAAACTTATCATTCATTAGATCCTAGACACCAACACTTTCCATCTGGTCTATGGGGAAGTGGGCATTAGCCTGTGGGACATCTTTCCGATTTTGGGGGTCCCCATCATTGGGAGTATGTATGACGAGTTCCTTCCTTCTTCCTCTATGTTGAAGAATGAAGAGAGGACTCCCCCCTAGTGAAGCAGCTCATTAACCAGGCTCGGAAGCACTTAGAGGAGACGTCTCCAAAACAGATCGTCCCATACAGTGAATGGGTCATGGATTTTGTGAGAAAGAAGAAATCTGACAAATCTGCGGCTCTCCCACGCAGGCCCACAACTTGCCCTACGATGGTGTCCATTAAGCAGGGGGAGCTATTGGATGACATTAGAGCAAGGCGATTTCCATGGCTGGGGCTGGGAGCTTATTCCAGATGTCGATCAATTGCTCTGCCTAGCAGCTTTTCTGCCCATGTTCTAAGTGGTTGGTTATTACCCGTACGCGAGGTTGGTGGCATGAGAGACACTACTTTTATCAGGGTGGAACACTTGGATACCGGTAACGTTATCAACCTGGCTGTTCCAGTACTGGCCAAGATTTACCGATTACTTGGTAACATTACTGATGGGAATCAGCCAAACCGAGTGGTCGGCCCTTTCCAAATTCTCTGGGGATGGTTAAGCGTACACATCAAGAACTTCTACACCTTCATCAACCCTCTTCAGCTTTCGGGAACCACATTATGACCGTACTTGCAACTGGCCAGTGGGGTTATGCCCGAAGAGTGGGTGACCCAAGAGAAAGATAGTCAATAGATGGTTTCAAACAGTCGTCTACTATCAAGTCAAATTTTGAATTATGACTATTTCAATTTCCATCCATTTTCTTCTCCGGCTGGCACAATTACGAAGACCATAACAGAAGATTTTTGCAAGCAGGGCTACCTCCTCTCCCTCCGAGAGGGTATTCTGGTGACTCGTATTGGTGGGGAACTGATCTGTGAGGGGTACGCGCCTTGACGATTTGGGCATCAATTTGGCTGCGTCCAAGCACAGTGTCCTCCTTCATTTAATAGTGCCCATGAGAACCATCATTTGATGCGGCCAGAAAACTATGGTTAATGTTTACCTGGGAGGATACCGGCTGTGAGGTTATGACCCCCATGCTTGCAGACGCCATGCCTTTCTTATCCAAGAATTATGCTGACTCTTGGGTACAATCATTCCCAAATGGCCAGCTAGGGACATTAGTTCCCACCATCTCAAGTCACAAACCGTCAAAGGGAAAAAGGAAGCGAAAGGAGGATGGTGCTCTAACTAGTCTAGGAAAAATCTTCTGTCACCCGACTGGTCCCGTGCTTCCGGGGAAGATTTTATCAGACAGGGGTGTATCCTCCCACGCCCTCTAAGCTGCTCGAAGGGGGATGACTATCCCCGTCGATGTCACCATTCCGACGGTTTGGCGCCAATGGGACAAATTCAAAGCCTGGTCACCCTTTCGAAATCAGTGACCCCATCTTCTGTGGCAGTATCTTCAAGAATCAGAGGTAGCTTTTGACGGGTTGGTCTACATATTTGCTCCCGCTGACATTCTTTATGAAGAGGACCCCGAGAGGGCTGTTATATATCACTGGGACCTTGAGGTCTATATTCACGCACGTCGGGGGTATGAGGTGTTGACGCATCGAGTCCAGGCCATGCTGCACCCGATTACTGATGAGGAGGAATAAGGAAGTGACCTCTCTTCAGAGGGTGATGATTTTGATGATCTCCCTATCACAGCTGAATCAAGAGAATTCCCCACCCTTCCGATGAGGTCCTGTCCATAGGTATCCCCAGAGAGTTCTAGGGCAGTGGCGGGATCTGTAACGCAAATACGTCCATTGGCACCCTTACCAGCTTCTACTACCACCCGACCTTCTCAAGTTGATCCTCCTCAGTCGGCGATTCATGCCATGGCCACATTCCCGGAGGCTTGGATTATTTGGGATGACCTGAGGGTCAGTGGTTTGGATGAAGAAGTTTGGGTGTTTCTTCAAACAGGACCTCTTAAACTTTCGGGTATCGGGACGATCTTCGTTCCACCCCACTTGCAGTTGGAAGAGGATTTAGATGAAATATTCACCTCATTAAAGGAGATGGATGTGTACATTCATTCGCTCTGGAATCATCTCTATGGGAGCATTCGTGTGTCTATGATGATTAGACGCCACGAATTGTCCAACCCTAAAAAAGAGTTTTCTCTACTCACCCATTCTGACTCCCCCCCCCCTTTATTGTGGAGGTTCTAAGGTTTATTCCTTTTATGCAGGGTGCCAAAGAATTTTAGGGGGTGATTCCTTCTCCGAAGTATACCCCTCGTGGTACCGCAGCGGGGGAGCATGTGCTTTCTCACACAAGGGTCATCGAGGAAGGATCCCCTGGCCAAGCTGAGCTCATGGAGGTGACCATCGCAGATTCAGCTAGGGTCATTCCTCCTCCCGTCCCTTCCATAATTCTGGGCAAACTATCCCCTGGGCAGATCCATAGATGGAAACAGACATTTAATTTATCGGAACGGCTCAAACAGGGAACGTCGGGTAATCATGACTTCCTGTTTTCTCATTCGCCAACTTGCATTCTTAGACTTCTTCAATAATTAACTATTTGATGTATGGTGCAGGACCACTCAGGGATCATGTTGTGGCTGCCCAAGTGGTTCTACCTTCTGCCTCCTTACTGCCTTCAGAATCACCCGTAACCACGCCTGGGCATGACGAGATGGTGAGACTTGTCAGAGGGGCCGACAATATGGATGCTTTACTCCCGCCCTTATTAGTCAGAGATATGCCAGAGGAAGAACTGCTGGTATCCGAGACCCTTGCTGATCAGATAACTTTTTCAATTGCGGACAACAACGGGGTGCCCATGATCGCTAAGGGAGCTCCAAATCTGACTGAGCCAACCACCCCAGGCTCAATGAATCTCGTGATGATGGAAGAAGATTCTTCCATTAATCTGATTGCTGGGAACCCAGAGCGGGCCATTATCTTGTTCACCGGGGGAGTGATTTCTTCGATCTTGGTCTCTGTAGGTGACCAAATGGGGATGGCATTGGATACTGGGGGCCTTAGGCATTCCCTCAGGCCCTGGACCCCTCTGGGGGCTCCCCGGATTCCCTTTCCTATCGAAGATGTGGCATCATCTTCGAGTGGCTATCGTGGCAGTGCAGAGCTCGCGGATGCAGATGCCTCGTTGATTAGGAGTAAGTTCCCCGGTCTTCTGCTACTGACAGATTTTTCTTCCCTTCTCTAGTTAGGGGTACTCATCTGTCTTACTGACTCTCGGCTTCAGAACCACAACCTCTAGCACTGACAATGGTGTCGCCAGACCCGGCTGTGCCTATGACCACAACTATCTGGGTCGAAACTTCTACAGTGCCAGAGTTTGTGGGTGAGGCCGCCTTAGGTCCCTCCTTGGTGACGTTCATCCCCAAATATGTGTCCTCATCTCGGAGTGATTCGGATCATGATCAATAAGTCATCTCCAGCCTTCGACCCGCTCACCAAAGGGCTTGGGAGAAAATCTGGAGACTGATCTCTCAAACGCCCTTGGTTGAGATGCCGACCAAATTACCGAGGCTACCCAATTTTTTTATGCTTCTAGGATTTGATGGCTTTGACTATCATGGTGTTTATGACATAGTAAATAAGTTAGTAGCTAATCGGTAAAGGCTAGGTGATTTCTAATCTCGCCTTTTCGCTGCCCATTCTGAAGCCTACCTTTCTGCGACTCGGCATCTCTACCGAACAGAGGCTCATGACCATGTCGGGGTCATCACAGGGCTTCAGAGAGAACTTATTGAGCATTTTTCTCACCTGGAGGTGCTGAAAAATGAGATACAGTGGCTGTAGTAGGAAGAGGCCAACGTCTCCGCCTTGATTGGAGAAGGGGTGCGGCGGATGGAGAAGGAAATAAGGGCATCACAAAGGCGGCTTAGGAGGCAGATGAATTGTGGGATGGTGCAGAAGCTGAGACGGTTCTACTGCAGAATCTCTCTCAGGCAATCGAGGATTTTCACCAGTGCCTGATATAGCTTTATGAATCCGCCGAAAAACTCGTGTAATCACCGTTCGCACTAGAGGAGGCTCCGGATTGTGGATGCCATTCTTACCCACATTTTTATGGACCAAAGAAACATTTATCCTTGGTTAATTTTTCGCCTTTTCCTATGATTGAAACTATTTTGTACGATTTCCGCATATGTTAATTACCTCAACATAGAATAATCCGAGTCCAGGGCTAACGATAAATCAAACTCTAACTTTTTCCTGGACCATGGAATCCAGCGAGCGTAGTCTGACTATTGCTAGGGTTTTATAGGAAAACCCTACAAATGTTTTGTCTTTTTCTTCTTTTAATGCCCTATTTTTGCCTGGGCCCATTAATGTTGACCCAGTGGGTATAACCTGGCTTTTTCTTAGGTCTCCCTTTTCAGGTTTTCGGCCTAACAGGCTTTGTGCCTCTTTCTTCTGTGAGCGGTTTAAAGTCCTTCCAGCAAGACTATCATTACTGATGTTTTAGGTCGAACAACTTTGACCAAATAAGGTGGGGCTAGGGCCCCAATAGGGTTCAACTGATTAAACGATGTCTTAATACCATTCAGATGCATGTGGGGGAAACATGTTTGAATTTGAGTGGCATGCAGGGCATGCCTCAGGGAATGGCTCAGGGAATAGGAGTCGTGTCGGCGTACAGAGGTAAGAAGAGCATTGCCTAAGGAAAACTTTCCTTTGGTAGATGGGCCAGGGGTAATCAATATGCAGAGAAGCTGAGGTCATGGTATGCATAGTCATACAAAGGTGTCCTTAAGTCAAATACTTATCCATTTCTGATGGCCAGGGGACTTCATGGAAGTCCGGCTTATGGAAACCACAATGGGTGGCATGGAAAGAAATGAAAACCACCAGGGGCGGTTCATAGGGGGTGTGTGACATCTGAAAGGGTTTTGGTAACATCCGTACTAATCAGGAGTGTGGTCCAGAGACCACCCCCCTGCGCAATTAGTTAGAATAAGGGATGGTTGAGGCTTGACGCAGTTTAATGTCATGCAGCTGGGACATTATTTGAAATGGAACGACTTCTCCTAGTTCTCGGTGTTCTCGTCAAAGACATTTCGCTGCATTCAGGTAGGATTGTGAAAGAGGTTGGTAATCTATTTCTCAGAGGGTTTCTGAATCCCGAGATAGAAATGGGGGCTCAGAGGCCAAGGGGCGTACGGAGAGAAGCATTGCCCAAGGAAAACTTTCCTTTGGTAGACAGTCCAGGGGTGATCAATATGTAGATCCGCTGAGGGAATGGTATGCATAGTCATACAAAGGTGTCCTTAAGTCAAATACTATCCACATCCGATAGCCGAGAAACTTTAGGGAAGTTGAGATTTGGAACCACCAAGGGTGGCTTATGAGAATTCGGCTTTTTCTGAGTACAGAATATGGTTTATGATGAGAGGGTGTCTGAATATGCGGAAAATATCTATACTAAACTTCCTGAGAACAGGTGAAGTAATTCTTTCTCTTGCTGCTGTGAGGCAGTGGTTCGTGCAGGTCTGACCTGTTCACTACAAGACAGAGAAAAGCCTATGTTTCTTACTGAACCCATGATGGGTTTGACAGTGCAGATTAATGTCATACGGTAAGGACGAGGAGCATTATTAAAGTTTTTCGTGCAGTCTAACGTCATGCGGCAAGGAAGAGGGGAATTTTTGAAGGTCGCTATGCAGTTTAATGTCATGCAGCAAAGACGGATTCCGTGCATTTTAACGCCATGCGGTAAAGACAGGGATATCTTTAAAGGTTGTCGTGTAGTTTAACGTCATGCGGCGAGGACGAGGGGAATTATTGTGAAGGCTGATCTTCTTCAGAATATAAATGGGCTTGAATACCTCAACATTCCCTAGGAATTTAAGGGGGTTTATTGGTGTAAATCATGGTTCCGGGGCTTCTTGGATCAGGAGAGGTGATATGGGGGCTCTGATGTCGGTAAGCGTACGGAGCTAGGAATAGCATCGCCTGTGGAAATCTTTCCTTTGAAGGATGACCCAGGGGCTATGATTATGTAGAGCCACTGAGGGAATGATATGCAAATTCATAAAAAGGTGTCCATAGTTCAATAACTTTGCACTTCTGATGGCCATGAGTGGTTATGAGGATCTGCGATTGTCCGGGCCACGAAGTCTGTCATCTGGTGAGGAATGCCTGGACATGTCCGGGATATTCGTCCATGGCTTCTATTAAAGCTTAAAGGTCCCCCTGCACTAATTTATCTTGCTCGCGGGGGTGTTCCTTCGCTCCCCACAGTTTAACGTCGTGCGGTGAGGATGAAGTAATCCTAGTTTACCAGTCATAGAGCTCGGACCATTAGGTGACTACTGTTGTAGTCACTCAAAAGATAACTAGGTCACCATGTTCTGATATACTTAGAACAATGCGGGGGATAAAGGTCGTAAAGTGAAACTTTGAGCTTTCCCGGATTAGGAGGTATGGTGTGGGGGCTCTGAAGCCGGTAGGCGTACGGAGCTAGGAGAAGTACCGCCCGAAGAAATCTTTCCTTTGATGGAAAAGCCAGGGGCTATTATTATGCAGAGCCATTGAGGGCATGGTATGAATAGTCATACAAAGGTGACCCTGGGTCGATAACTTTCCACTTCCTATGGCCATGAATTATTATGAGAATCCGTGATTTCTCCCAGTGCAGAGTTCGGCATGTGAGGATAATGGTGTCCGGGTATACAGAAAACATATTCACTTCAATTGTCTGTTGAGTCAAAGTAGCCCAGTCCTGGCTTGATGTTTGTTGATGTAGGTTGCTATGTGAACCACTGAAAAACACATAGGCTATCCAGATAAGGATACCCTGGAAACATCTGGATGTGAAAAGGGGAATGAACTTATAAACCACCTCTCCATAAACTTCTGGATCAAGAGGTATGGTATGGGGGCTCTGAGGCCGGTAAGCATACGGAGCTAGGAAGAGTGTCGCCTGTGGAAATATTGCCTTTGGAAGACGGGACAGGGGCTATCAATTTGCAGATCCGCTGAGGGAATGGTACGCATAGTCATGCAAAGGTGTCCACGGGTCGATGACTTTCCACTTTCGATGGCCATGAGTGGTTATGAAGATCCATAATTATCTAGGCCATGGAGTCTGATGTATGTAAAGGATGTATCCAAATGTGCAAGGAGAATCTCCATCTCCTATCTCCATGTTCCCTGGGTGGGTCGCAACGAAGTCCGTGCAGTTTAACGTCATGCGGTGAGGAAAAAATCTATGCTTTTTAACGTCATACGGTAAGGACGAAGGTGACCCGACGTGAAAGAAAAATGGATCTACACAGTTTAACATCATGTGGTGGGGAAAACTTTCATGCATCTTAACATCATGCGGTAAGGATGACTTTCGTGCAGTTTAACGTCATACGGTAAGGACGAAGATATACACCCCGTGCAGGTCTGGTCCGTACATGGGGGAAGGGGCATTTTTAACATCATTGTCTATGCAGTTTACCATCATGCGGTAAGGACGAGAAGTACACCCCGCAACGGTCTGGTTCACACACAGGGGGGAAAGGGAATTTTTTAAGGGGTTGGGCAAGATAGGGAATGCCGGAATTTCTATGTATCCTATAAGGGCAGGAATCAAGCCGTACGTAGTTCTTTGTAAAGATGATACACCTCGTGTAGGTGTGGTCCGTACACGGGGGAAAGGGGACACATTTTTTTTCTTTTGAAGTGGATGGGACATGATAGAGAATCACGGCGTCGCTATGTATCCTACAAGGGCAGGAATCAAGCCATATGTAGTTCTGTGAAATTCGTGCAGTTTGGCATCATGCGGTGAGGACGAGGGGGATTATCAGATTCTGTGCAGTTTAACGTCATGCGGTGAGGACGAGGTTCTTGGAAGTTTAATGTCATACAGCTCGGACGATGGCCATATAGTTTAACATCTTGTGGTTAGGACGAGGTTCTTGGAAGTTTAGTGTCATACAGCTCGGACGATGGTCATCTCATTTTTTTTCTTCATCTGTGCATTTTATCGTCATGCGATAAGGATGGACTCCATGCAGTTTAACATCATGCGTTGAGGACATGAATACTTCTTGGTCTCTATGAGAAATACTTCTTCAGGAATCTCGCATTGGTAGGAACTGTAGTGAATTGCCCGTCCATGGAGATCAGGGCGTATGCTCTATTGGAGTGGACCTTGTGTATAGAATATGGTCCCTCCCACTTGGGCTCCATCATTGGATGCTTCTTGCCATGTATCATTGGGGTCTGGAGGACCATAACTAATTCTCCTTCCAAGAAAGACCATAGGTGGACCTTTTTGTTGAAGGCTCATGCGATCCGGTTCTGGTACACTTCCAG
Organism: Viscum album; assembly: GCA_963277665.1. Classification (NCBI taxonomy): domain Eukaryota; kingdom Viridiplantae; phylum Streptophyta; class Magnoliopsida; order Santalales; family Viscaceae; genus Viscum; species Viscum album. The sequence goes on from OY728134.1 coordinate 289,001,797, forward strand.
GTGGTGCAGAGTGTGCAGTCGCTTCTCGTCTAGTTGTTCCCATCCACCTAGCCACTTTTCTGACTACTCATCATCAGATAATCGATCATAGATGGCAACGCGGAGTGAGGGAAGTTGGATTTCAATGGGTAGGACTGCCTCCGTACCGTACACCAATGAGAATGGGGTAGACCGAGTAGCGGTGCGGGTTGTGGTTCGATACGCCCACAATGCATGGAGAAGTTTATCTGGCCATGACTTCCTGTCTTTGTCCACCATTTTCTGAAGGGTGTTGGATAGGGTCTTGTTGAAAGCTTCTATCTGTCTATTTTCCGCTGCATGGTAGCGGGATGAGTGGTTATCCTTGATATCATACTCATGGTATAGCTTTTCCAACTCAGCAGAGTAGAAATTGGTGTCATTGTCCGTCAGTATGGTATGAGGGACACCAAATCTGGTGATGATATTGGTCTTCACGAAGCTGACAATATTTCATTCCCCGACTTCCTTGAGGGGTATGGCTTCTGCCCATTTTCAAAAGAAGTCGGTTGTCGTGAGGATATATTTCAGATGTTTGGTCGTGGCGGGAGGATATGGTCCAATGACGTCCGTCCCCCAAACGACAAATGGCTAGGAGTACTTAGCTTGATGAAGTGACTCTGGGGGCTGGTGTATTAATTTGGAATGAATCTAGAATGAGTGGCATTTTGCGGTAAAACGCTCGCAGTCTCGTGCCACTGTGGGCCAGTAGTACCCAAGCCATCGAACCTAATGGGAATGTTTTGTCCCTGGTTGATGTGCTCCACATGCTCCAGCATGTACTTCAGTAATGACGGCAGTGGTTTCTTCTCCGTCAATGCACCTGAAGAGCACTCAATCGGGGCCTCATTTGTATAAGACCTCTTGCTGACCTACACCATCATATAAGACAGAATTGATTGCCCTTTTCCGTATTTTCTCTCATTCAACAATGTCTGATGGAAGCTCTCCCCATTGAAGGTAGTTCGCGATGGGGTTCATCCAGCCGGTAGCAGGAGCATATGACTCGGGGATAGGACTGACTTCGTGGATCTCTTCCATCTTAGCTTGAACAAATGGAAATACCATTCGACGGTGAGCAATACTGATAACCGTTTCATCCCGATCTGGGTCGGCTAGGGTTGTGGCCGCGTTGGCTAATGCATCAGCCTAAGCATTCTGGGACAGGGGAATATAAGTCAATGTTGGTTCTGTGGAGAAATCGGCCATTAACCCTCGGACATGGTCAAACAAGGGGATCAGTTCCTCCTTTTTAATTGAATATTCACCATTGACTTGCTTGATGACCATCTCCGAGTCACCTTTTACCTTAAGGTATTGTAATGGTGCCTCGAGTGCGAGTTCCAGACCTACAATGAGGGCTTGATATTCCTCTTCATTGTTCGTACATCCCTCTGACTAAAGGAAGGAATATGGAAAAACTGCCTTTTCTGGGGACACGAGTATTATCCCCAGACCCACTTTGTTGAAACTGAGATCCTCCATCCTCTTCCCAGTGGGGCTTCAGAACGCGTTGTCAAAGTACATTTCCCATGCTGAGGCCTCCTCTTGAACCGAGAAGATATCTTCATAAGGTAGTTCAGCATCCGTTGCAGTGGTCCCTAATGAAGGGTTCTCTTCTAGAAAGTCTGCTAATTCCTGGCCCTTGATGGATTTTTGAGGCACGAACCGGATGGCATGCTGTTGCAAGATGACTGCCCATCGGGATAGGCATCCGGTTAGCATCGGGCGACTGAGGATGTACTTGAGCGGGTTACTCTGCGAGATCAAATGGACCTCGTGATACTGAAGATAATTTCGCAGCTTTTGAACCGCGAAGACCAAGGCCAGACATCTCTTCTCAATATTTGAGTATCGATGTAACACCCCAAGATTTCATAGTGTGTTATTTCTTCAAACTAATTCAATAACTTGCACTACACGCAACACCAAGTTCAAGCACACCATGACTTACCAAAAAAGCCGTTCAAAAGAGGTTATGAAGAGTATTAACTAAATTTTAAACTTTATATAATCCTTATAATTTTATAATCCATATTATGAGTTTCTTAGACATAATGTAAGAACAAATTCATTTTTTTTCACTTTTACCAATTTTAATAGTGAACCCTTTTTAAATCCAATATTTTAATATTTTATATATTAAATTTGGCTAAATAAATTTACTTTTTAGAATGGGGACATCAAAAATTTACAATGAAACATCACAAGATTCTACGGTATTCTTTCTTTTGAATAATACAGTAGTGTGTGTTGTACGCAACTTCGAGTTCTAACACACACCACAACCAATCAGACTAGTCGTTATGAATAGTAATACCTACTTTTTAAAATTTTGGAAATTTTATCTCTCAAAATGGACATCATTTTTGGATTCAGAGTATCAAATTTAGACTATGGTGAAATTTCGGTACTTTTTGGATAACTTTAATATTTTGATGAATAGTGAGAATTACTAAATTTTTAATTAAAAACAACATTTTTAATCAAAATAATTAATTGTGATAAATTATGAATTTGAGTGGTTTTAAATTATATTTAGAATATATTTTTACCATTTTATACAATTTTGGTCATTGGAAATAATTTCACAATTAAACCGCAGATAAACAAGTATCAATCTTTTGATAGTTATTATATCTTAAAAACACGCTTTTTGTTTTGACAGCGGGAATTAATTTTAAATTAATTTCTTCCACTTATATGTTTTGAATTTGGAAAAATGGATTCCATATTTTGAATCAGGATGTCTAAATTGTGTAAATAGGTAACTTTTATTTTTAGACATTTTGAATAATTACTTCGGTAATATTTTATTTACCATGGTTAAAGGGTAAATCCGGTAAATAAGGGTTAAAAATAATATTATAATAATAGTAAATTACCCTCAAACGTGTCCTAACCTTATTGGTGGATACAGATCCGACCATGGGAATCTTTGGGTCGATTTGGGGACCCCATGGAGCCACTTGTAGGTGATAGGGACACTTTATTTTAATTAAGTTAAAATAAATACAAAAATTAAATAAGCATATATTGTTTAGAAAAACAATTTTTACATAGGGTTATATATGTTGGATTTTCTACTATAAATAGTCATTAGAAAGATAAAACGATTTCCTACATAATGGTATTTTATTTATTATTTTTAGACATTATATAATTTTATTTATTTATGACACAATGGTGATGCAGTAATTACCTAATTAATGAAACATTAGAATAATTGATATTATAAATACCCAAATAAATGTAATTTGAGACTTTTTATAAATACCAATAATTTTATAGGATAATATGACATGTTTGGATTGATTTAATTATCTTTTTTTGAAGTAATAATTATGTTATGATTTTTAAAAAAATCAATTATTGAATAGTGTCAAAATTGACTTAAATGATTTTTTTAAACAAATATTATATTATTAATTGATATTAAATTCATAAAAATATAAGGTTCGGCCAAGAGAATTATATCATGATAGGTATATCATTAATTGACCACTTGGGGGTCTCTTGGATGTATATAGTATGTTTACTAACCATATAACATAAAAATACAAAGAGGCATTGTAAAAGTGAAACTAATTAACTAAGAGTTAATACTTAAAGATAAGGTTAATATAATAACCCAAACCTATCTAAATTCTATTGGTTGAGTGGTTTTCGACCAATACCCACCTTAAACTTTAAGTAATCCAATTTTGAGCCATTAGAAACCGCATATGGATTTATTATAAATTAATAATTTAAGTTTTTCCTAAACAGCCCCTCCTCCCCCTTATAAAAGGACCCAACTTCTAACCAATTCTTCACACCTTCAAAGAATTTTGGTTCGGCCAACACCTACCAAAATACTCTCTCAACTTCCCTTAATTCAACATAGAGGCCTTAGTTTTTTCAGAAAGCCAACCTAAAGATCCCTTTTGATCAAATCAATTGGAAGAACCCGAAGAAGAGGTAATGTTTTCACGACCCTCTTTCAAGTTCCTTTCTTCTTAAAATTCTTCATTCTTTGTTATTTCTATTCTAAAATAATAACACCAGTATCTCCTATATACTGTGATGTTATTATAAAAATGGTACAACCATATTCATTATTCTATCCATCCTTTGAATGACATGTCACCATACGTGCGTACGTACGGCTTACCATCTCCACATTGTGGTTTAATTGTTATTCAATACATTATTATTTGGATGGGTATAATAATTATGTGTATTTGATGTAAATAATAAATATAACATTATAAAGATTCTGTATATATGATATACCATCCAATTATATATTATTTTAATATCAAAAGAATGATATTTTCGCTCGTGCGTACGTATGGATTACCGTCTCCACAACGCGATGAGATTCATATCCAAATTCACCATTCATCGACGATTATAAAAATATATATTACTAATAAGTATGTAATATATGACATAATAATGCTACTGGATATATATATATTTATATATATAAGTATTTATGTACATACATATATCTTATTCACTTACTTCTGTTCAATACTATATGAAAACAGAAACAACGTTTATGCGTACGTACGGACTACCATCTCCATAAACGGTGTTTTCCATTTAATATATATTTCTATTATACATATTTATATTCTAAATATATATGATATATTTATCATGTTTTATATTCTTGAAGTATTTAAATCATTATATATGTGATACAACCAAGAGTAATAAGTTAAAACACGTACGATAAAGAAAGTGATTATTACCCGAAATGTTAACTTAACATGGAAATTATTATTAAATGGGTAATATAAAGTCATAAATGAATAATGTATGATATAATAAATATTAATATGGTTCTGGTATAATTTAATAACATACTACTATCTTCGTACAGGAGGTTAAACGTACCCTTGACTAAAGGAAAGTACAAGGTAAGGGGTTTTCCTCTCACTCCTTATTTCCGTGAGATTCATGCCATATTTCCACTATTACCTTTTCTGTGGTGTATGTACTGCCCATAATTGTATTATTTTTGTAATACACTTTACTTAATTTGTATTTACATATTCATTTTATGGTACCTCTTTCACGAGTTGTATGTTTCCTAAGTTACCAAATTGGTAAGGGTTAATTTCGCAACCTCTTTATTATCCGAGGTTGTTTTTACATAAGTATCTACTAGGACATATTTATTATCCATATCCATGTATTATGAAAGAGTTTTCAAAGGGATTAATTTAAGGGTATTTTGACTAAAACATCATTTCAAACGTTTTAAATATTTATTCTTCTAAATATTTCTCATTAATGTCCATGTCTTCAAAATAGTTTTTAAGGATTTATTTATATGGACATGAATTTTTTTAAAATGTTAATTACTTTAAAAAGTTTCAAAGTGGTATAGGACACTTTGATTCAAAAATGTCTTTAAATTAATTCTTTTCCAAATTTTGAAACATTTAAATTTTTTCATGAAATAGAGATATTTCTCTCAAATAGTTTTGATTTCATCTATGTCAACATCCTTTGATAAATTTTACACTTGTTTGAAGTTGATTTATTATGATACAAATCTTCCATATTGTATTTAAGGTTTTGTGATATGTTTGACTATCGATGAGTTATATTTATGCCATTAATGTTTTATGATTAATTTTTTGGCATTTCTTATGCTAGTTTTAATACGAATGTTTATGTTATATTTCATCCTCTTTTTAAGATGAATGTGTTGTACTAGTATGTTCCGGGTTGGGGACCAGTAAAAGTAAGCCCTCTGGGTTGGGGTCCAGTTACAGCAGACTCTCCGGGTTGGTGTCCGGTTATTAGAGGCACTCCGGGTTGGAGTCCAGTTACAGAGGCTCTCCGGGTTGGGTTCCGGTTACAGTTATACCTTAGGTCTTGGCACGAGTCCTTGACACAAAAATTAAAGTTCGGCATTATGCATTCCATCATTATCACAGTGGTTAGTGATATTGAATGTGATTTTTTGATTAGTAGAATATCCATGTGAATAAGTAAATGGCATTATTTCATTTTATTTCTGTCATATTATGTTGAAGTTCAAGTTTAAAAGGCTTTTTTTTGTTTTATACATTGCCTTAAATGTTTATGATTATTTTTGAAAGTTTCCCATGTATTTCTTACCCTTACTGAGCATTTGAGTTCACCCCTTTCTATGTTTTATTTTTCCCAGGATTCCAAGAAGTGTAATGTGATTGATACGCAGGGTTAAGCTAAGGGGATAATGGCGTTCATAAAGATTATTTATGTTGTTTTGTACGTCTTAAAGTGAAAATGTAACATTCATGTATGTGATCTATTTTTCCAAGACTGCTAAACTGATCGGTCCTTTGGTACATGATTCCTTATAATCATTCCAATGTATTGAAATAATGCACCGACTCTGGGTAACTGGGGTCGGGGCATTACAGTTGGTATCAGAGCAACTTTAGCAATATCCTTGGAAACTAGATTTAGATAAACTCTGATTAGAGCACATAGCCCTAAGATAGACTTTGAGGATTAGTATAGAAGAACTTCCTAGAATTTTTTGTATTGTAGAGATTTTGTGAGTTTTCCAAGAAATACATCCTTGTCTGGATACAATCAGGTAGAGGCGGCTTTGGCATAGATGTACCAAGGGGTAAAACCCGAAAACACAGCTTTGAGATAGACTCGAACGGGAACTGGTGCATGACAACAGGCCTTGCTGCACTCTTGGTTACGACACTCCCCGGGGATATGCTTAGGATAATTCTCATTTTCTTTACAAACCATTATGAAGGGATCATGAGTATATACTTACTCAAAGAAAACATTTTTATGATTATGGATTATATCCATAAACTGTTCAATTTGTGTTTGGTATTTTAAAAGTTTGGTAATTATTCAATGCAATTCACAAACTGGACTAGTTTATTCTACTGTATAGAAATGGCGCCCAGTAGAAGTAATGTGAACTCTCGTAATACGTATGATCCAAAGAGTAAGAAGGATCATATCTTTCATGGTCCTAAGCCAGAATTTATAAGGTAAATAGTCTCCCACATATTATCATCATATGAAGAAACAGTATCATGTGTTGATAAGATGAGTATTGAATTCTCAAAGTCCTATGGCTTTGAAGGGACTCCATAGAATAAAAGGATGGTAGAGAGAAGTACAGATAAAGGGAAGAAGGTAAAGAAATTTTTTTCCCATATGTGATAAATGTGGAAATAATCACCTTGGAAAATGCTTGAAGGTAATGGGAGAATGTTATAAGTGTGGAGAAAAAGGACACCAAGTACATGACTGAAAGTGTAAGAAAAAGGTTTCAAATGTACAATGCTTCATCTGCAAGGAGTTTGGACACTACGCGAACCAATTTCTCAGTCATCATACTATGCCGCAAATGATGTTGTTGGATAATAATCAAGTTATGATACTACCACAGATGAAGAGGAATTACTAGTATTCTTATGTTGTTATTTTAGAATTATTTCATTTATGTATTGTATTAATGATTTTCTGGAAATAAATAAGGATTATACTGTAGTACTATTTAATTAAAGATTTGAGATTTTATGTTACTAAGAAAAGTGACTCTACAGCGAGTTAAAATTTTTTGGAAATTACATGGTTGAAGGAAAGATAAACCTTAATATGGTCCTAATATTTAGGAAGTGATTTTGGAATAATAGATGGTTGATTTTGGTAATTTAGGATGTTGCGGTGTTGTAATAGAATATATGAGGAAGGCGTTCACATGTTATTACCTGAAAAAAGGATCCTTATTATGTTTAACTTCATTGTAAATTTTGGACTGTGAGTTTGGATAATAGTATTTTGGATAAGTCTAATGGTTGGAATGGATTATGTTTGAAAGGTTATTTTTTTGATTTTTATAAAAGGACAACACGCAGACTGTGTGACGACCCGTTGTGTCGGACAATGCTGTGGGAATCGAACCCACAACCATAGTGAAATTGGGATTTATCACCTACCATTGTGCTACATGAAGTTCTTGGATGGTATAATGTAGTTTCTTTACATAAAGGGTCTGATATGTGAATTATAAATTCATTATATTTGGAACCCTATACGATTAGGATAAATAGAGTATTTTTGAGTTGTATTATGTTTTGAGGTGAAAGATGAGTTTGTGGTAGAAATTTATTAATGGATAAAACTCTAATTATAAAGAAAGTATATCTCATTATGATCTTATCCAATCCCATAAATAAATTCCTCAACATTAAGAAAATGATCTTAGAACAAAAATGTTGTCCTAGATGGTACCTTAGATCATCACTAATTTATGGCTTTGGGATTGTTAGCCTTTTCATAGCCATGTTCTCTACCACTCTCCATCAGATAATTGATGGTTACATTTCTCTTCCATATCCATATTTTCCTACATGCAACCCTAGTATGTGTTATTTTCGGTAATCTTCATACTTTCCACTCTTTATTTTAAATAGAGGCATCATTAATTCATTTTTCGATGTGGGATTTCAATAAAGATATTTTGAAACGTCAAAAATGTGTTATCCTAATACCTTATGTTTTTTTGAACTGATGATATTTTAAATCATCATAGATTGATGAATTTAAGGCCCTCAATTTTACACTTGTTTTTGATTGATGACCTCAATCAATACCTATAAATATTTACGTTTTTCCTCCAATTATATTTCTCTAATTTCCACAAATGTTCTCCGAATAGAGATCATAATTTTGTGGTGACCCCTTTCATTTCTCTTTTCCTCTTATTAAGACTAAATTTTATTAACCCAATTTCTGATGTGGGTTTTCCCACAAAGATATTTTCTATATTCAACCTTTTAATTTCGAAGAACAATTTCAAAATGTGAAGACGCAATTTATTGATGTAGGGGAGAATGTAACACCCCACGATTTCATAGTGTGTTAGTTTTCAAACTAATTCAATAAATTGCACTACACGCAACACCGAGTTCAAGCACACCATGACTTACCAAACAAGTCGTTCAAAAGTGGTTATGAATAGTATTAACTAAATTTTAAACTTTATATAATCCTTATAATTTTAGAATCCATATTATGAGTTTCTTAGACATAATGTAAGAACAAATTCATTTTTTTTCACTTTTACCAATTTTAATAGTGAACTCTTTTTAAATAAACTATTTTAATCTTTTATATATTCAATTTGGCTAAATAAATTTACTTTTTAGAATGTGGAAATCAAAAATATACAATGAAACATCACAAGCTTCCACGATACGCTTTCCTTTGAATAATACAGTAGTGTGTGTTGTACGCAACTTCGAGTTCTAACACACACCACAACCAATCAAACTAGTCATCATGAATAGTAATACCTACTTTTTAAAATTTAAGAAATTTTATCTCTCAAAATGGACTTCATTTTTGGATTCGGAGTATCGAATTTAGCCTAAGGTGAAATTTTTGTACTTTTCGGATAACATTAATATTTTTATGAATAGTGAAAATTACTAAATTTTTAATTAAAAGCAACTTTTTTAATCAAAATAATTAATAGTGATAAATTATGAATTTTAGTGGTTTTAAAGTATATTTAGAATATATTTTTACAATTTTATACAATGTGGGTCATTGGACATAATTTCATAATTAAACCGGACATAAACAAATATCAATCTTTTGATAGTTATTATATCTTAAAAACACGCTTTTTGTTTTCACAGCAGGAATTAATTTTAAATTAATTTTTGCCACTTCTGTGTTATGAATTTGGAAAAATGGATTCCATATTTGGAATCAGGATGTATAAATTGTGTAAATAGGTAACTTTTATTTTCAGACATTTTGAATAATTCGGTAAATATTTTATTTACCATGGTTAAAGGGTAAATCCGGTAAATAAGGGTTAAAAAGTAATATTATAATAATACTAAATTACCCTAAAACGTGTCCTAACCTTATTTTTGGATACATGTCCGACCATGGGATTATTTGGGTCGATTTTGGGACCCCATGGAGCCACTTGTAGGTGATAGGGACACTTTATTTTAATTAAGTTAAAATAAATACAAAAATGACATAAGCATATATCTTTCAGAAAAACAATTTTTACATAGGGTTATATATGTTGTATTTTCTACTATAATAAGTCATTAGAAAGATAAAACTATTTCTACATAATGGTATTTTATTTATAATTTTTAGACATTATATAATTTAATTTATTTATGACACAATTGTGATAAGTAATTATCTAATTAATGGAAAATTAGAATAATTGATATTATAAATACCCAAATAAATGTAATTTGAGACTTTTTATAAATACAAACAATTTTCTAGGATAATATGACATGTTAGGATTGATTTAATTAACTTGTTTGTAATTAATCATTCTGTTATGATTTTAAAACAAATCAATTATTGAATAGTGTCAAAATTGACATAAAAGATTTTTTAAAACAAATATTATATTATTAATTGATATTAAATTCATAAAAATATAATGATACGCCCAAAGAATTATATCATGATAGTTATATCAATAATGGACCACTTGGGGGTCTCTTGGATGTATATAGTAAGTTCACTAACCATATAACATAAAATACAAAGAGACATTGTAAAAGTGAATCAAATTAACTAAGAGTTAATACTTAAAGATAAGGTTAATATAATAACCCAAATCTGTCTAAATTCTATTGGTTGAGTGGTTTTTTACCAATACCCACATTAACCTTTAAATAAGCCACTTTGGAGCCATTAGAAACCGAATATGAATTTATTATAAATTAATAATTTAAGTTTTTTCTAAAGAGCCCCTCCTCCCCCTTATAAAAGGACCCAACTTCTAACCAATTATTCACACCTTCAAAGCCTTTTGGTTCTTCCAACCCCTACCGAAATACTCTCTCAACTTCCCTCACTTCAACATAGAGGCCTTAGTTTTATCAGAAATCCTAACTAAAGATCTCTTTTTATCAAATCCAAAGGAAGAACCCGAAGAAGAGGTCATGTTTTCACCAACCTCTTTCAAGTTCCATTCTTCTTCAAATTGTTCTTTCTTTGTTATTTATATTCTAAAATAATAAATCTAGTATCTCCTATATACTGTGATGTTATTATAAATATTGTTCAACCATATTCATTTTTCTATCCATCCTTTAAATGAAATGTCACCATACGTGCGTATGTACAGCTTACCATCTCCACGTCGTGGGGTAATTTTTATTCAATACATTATTATTTGTTTGGGTATAATAATTATGTGTATTTGATGTAAATAATAAATATAAAATTATAAGGATTCTGTATATATGATATACCATCCAATTATATATTATTTTAATATCAAAAGAATGATATTTTCGCTCGTGCGTACGTACGGATTACTGTCTCCATGACGCGATGAGATTCATTTCCAAGTTCACCATTCATCGTCGATTATAAAAATATATATTACTTATAAGTATGTAATATATGACGTAATAATGATACTGGAGATATATATATTTATATATATAATTATGTATGTACTTATATATATCTTATACACTTACTTCCGTTCAATACTATATGAAAACAGAAACAGTGTTTATGCGTACGTACGGACTACCGTCTCCATAAACGGTGTTTTCCATTTCATATATATGTCTATTATACATATTTATATTCTAAATATATATGATATATTTATGATGTTTTATATTCTGTAAGTATTTAAATCATGATCTAAGTTATACAACCAAGAGTAACAAGTTAAAACACATACGATAAATAAAGTGATTATTACCCGAAATGTTAACTTAACATGGAAATTATTATTAAATGGGTAATATGAAGTCATAAATGAATCATGTATGATAGCATAAATATTAATATGGTTCTTGTGTAATTTAATAACATACTACGATCTTCGTACAGGAGGTTAAACGTACCCTCAACTAAATGAAAGTGCAAGGTAATGGGTTTTCATCTCACTCCTTATTTCCGTGAGATTCATGCCATATTTCCACTATTACCTTTTGTGTGGTGTATTTACTTCCCATAATTTTATTCTTTTTTTAATAAACTTTACTTTATGTGTATTTACATATTCATTGTATGGTACCTCTTTCATGGGTTGTATGTTTCATAAGTTACCAAATTGGTAAGGGTTAATTTCACAACCTCTTTATTATCCGAGGTTGTTTTTACGTAAGTATCTACTAGGACATATTTATTATCCATATCCATATATTATGAAAGATCTTTCAAAGGGATTATTTTAAGGTACTTTTGACTAAAACATTATTTCAAACGTTTTAAATATTTATTCTTCTAAATATTTCTCATTAATGTCCATGTCTTCAGAATGGTTTTTAAGGATTTATTTATATGGTCAGGAATGTTTTTAAAATATTAATTCCTTTAAAAAGTTTCAAAGAGGTATGGGACACTTTGATTCAAAAATGTATTTAAATGAATTCTTTTCCAAATTGTGTAACATTTAAATGTTTTCATGAAATAGAGATATTTCCCTCAAATAGTTTTGATTTCATCTATGTCAACATACTTTGATAAATTTTACACTTGTTTGAAGTTGATTTATTATGATACAAATCTTCCATATTGTATTTAAGGTTTTGTGATATGTTTGACTATGGATGAGTTATCTTTATGCCATTAATTGTTTATGATTAATTTTTTTACATTTCTTATGCTAGTTTTAATACGAATGTTTATGTTATATTTCATCCTCTTTTTAAGATGAATGTGTTGGACTAGTATCTTCCGGGTTGGGGACCAGTAAAAGTAAGCCCTCCGGGTTGGGGTCCGGTTACAGCAGACTCTCCGGGTTTGTGTCTAGTTATTAGAGGCACTTCGGGTTGGAGTCCAGTTACAGAGGCTCTCTGGGTTGGGTTCCGGTTACAGTTATACCTTAGGTCTTGGCACGAGGCTGTGACACAGAAATTAAAGTTCGGCATTATGCATTCCATAATTATGAAAGTGGTTAGTGATATTTCATTTTATTATTCGATTAGTAGAATATCATTGTGAAAAAGTAAATGGAATTATTTCATTTTATTTCTTCCATATTATGCCGAATTTCAAGTTTAAATGGATTTTGTTTTGGTTGTATACATTGCCTTAAATGTTTATTCTTATTTTTGAAAGTTTCCACTGTATTGCTTACCCTTACTGAGCATTTGAGCTCACCCCTTTTTGTGTTTTATTTTTCCCAGGATTCCAAGAAGTGTAATGCGATTGATATGCAGGGTTAATCCAAGGTAATAATGGCGTTCATAAAGATTATTTATGTTGTTTTGTACGTCTTAAAGTGCAAATGTAACATTCATGTATGTGATCTATTTTTCCAAGACTGCTAAACTGATCGGTCCTTCGAGACATGATTCCTTGTAATCATCCCAATTTATTAAAATAATGCGCCAACTCTGGGTAACTTGGGTCGGGGCATTACAATCGAGTCTCAGCATCAATCATGGTTTGACTGAGGTAATAGAGACTTTTTTCGCTGCCATTGTCGTTCTTCTATGCGAGGAAGGCTCCCAATGACTGTTCTAGGGCCATCACATATAGAATGAGAGGCCTTCCTTCAACCGGGGGAATGGGAACCGGTGGGCTTATGAGGTACCTTTTCAAGTTATTGAATGCATCTTGGCATTCGTCTCTCCATTGGTATGTGACCCCCTTCATCATCAACTTGGTGAAGGGAAAACATTTTCCTGCCAGGTTGGCTATGAACCACCTAATATAGGCTAGGTGTCCTTGGAATCCCCTCAGCTCAGTGATATTTCGAGGGGGTGTCAGGCTCAGGATAGCCTTCATCTTCTCAGGGTGGAATTCGATGTCGCGATGGCGTATGACGAAGACAAGGAATTTCCCTTAGGTAACCCCAGAGGTGAATTTCATGGTGTTCATCTTCAAGATATGCTGTTGGAGCTTGTTGAAAACAATCTCAAGGTCTGACAGGTGATCTGAGCGCTGTCTGGACTTGACCACGAGGTCATCCACGTAACATTCAACGAATTTCCCCAGGAATGGCTTAAATATATGATGCATGGCATGCTGATACGTGGCGCCAACATTTTTTAGACCAAAGTGCATGACCCTGTAACATAATACCCCTTGAGGGGCCCTAAAGGCAGTGGCTTCTTCGTCTTCTCTGGCCATCCTGATTTTATTATACCCGGAATATCCCTCCATGAAAGATAGATCCTCATACCCAGTTGTCGCATCAATTAAAAACTCAGTGATTGGAACTAGGAAATCGTCTTTCGGAAAATACCGATTTAGGTCTCTAAAGTAAATTCAGACGCAGATTTTCCCATTCTATTTCTTGACAGGGACGATGTTGTCCAACCAAGTGGGGTACTGGACCCCCCTGATGAATCCTGATTTAATGAGCTTATCGACTTCAGCCTCTATCTTGGCAGCATGTGAGGGGTGTGTCCTTCTAGCAGCCTGTTTGTAGCCCCAGTGGCCTTCTGGAAGACCCAGGTGATGCATCGCTACCTCGGGATCGAGTCCTGGAATTTCCATGTAATTCCATGCAAAGAAATCTCTATGATGCCTTATGAAGGAGGTATATACCTCGTGTTAATTAGGATACATGGATGCGCTAATGAGAGTGGGCCTCGGGTCTTCTTCGGTACCCAGGTTTATTTCCCTGAGCTCGTCCATAGTGGTGGAGATACCCTCCTCGAATGCGGGAGGTGCATCTCTGAGATCTTTCCCCTCTTCTTCTCCCAATCCCTCATCTTCATGATCTATAGAGGATAGAGTTTCTGGTCTCAGCCTTCGAGGTTTTTAGGGAGAGGCATCGTGGGCATCCCGGCTTAAGTATTCTTCCCCAAATCGAGGGTTGGTAGATGTTCCCGCGTTGTCATTCCTGGCCATCATGGCTTAATTTATGAGGACATATGAATGCGTGTCTGGACTTGAACTCATACTCTCAACACAGTTGATGGGCAGGATATAATCTCTACCAAGCTGCCTGAGGGGGTCATCGGGGACCATTTTTAGGTCATTTGGAGCGGGGATCCAGTCGACGTCATTGATCAAAGGCTTCTTCTTCTTTTTCTCACAGAACCCGGAGTCGATGTAATGTGACTCAAGGATCTAAAAAGGGGCCTTGTTGGCGTGCAACGTCCCGCTTTGTCTGTTGACACAGTACTTGATACACTGGTGGTAGGATGAAGGAACGTCCATGTGATTATGGATCCACGGACTTCCCAACAGGGCATTGAATTCCGTGCTCTGCCGGACCACCAAGAAGTCTGTGTTGGATACCAGGTCACCAAAATGGGTCTTTAGCTTAATCCGTCCCATTGGATTCTGCTCACTCTTGTCGTAACCTAACAAAGTTGTGGCTGAGGGAATTAGATCGTCCTCACTGTAGCCCAACTTACGGAGTTTCCGTAGGGGAAGGAGGTTAACTCCAGAGCCATTGTCTATAAAGAATTTTCGGATCTCAATACCATTCAGTGTGTCGGCCACATATAGTGGTCTGATGTGTCCTTGCATGATGGCATCTTCGTCCTGATCGGTGAATGAAATCACCGTATTGCATTCAGTTGGGCCAATATCCGTCCAGTAAATCTCGGCGGCAGCTACCTCGGTTTGGAATTCCTGGGGGCTGATCAAATCTTCGATGAGCGCCTCTCTAAGGTCGGCTGACAAACTTAGAGCATCTAGGATTAACAACCTGGCTGGTATTGACGCCAGCTGCTTAAGGATGTCGTATTTTTTCTCTAGCGTTCAACGCTTCTCCGTTGGCGGGAGAGTCTTAGCGGGTGCTTTGGGAGCTGGAGCATTTGACGAGGAGGGACCGGCTGTAGGGTCGGGTGTCGGTGGTGTTCCCACGTTTTGAGGACTTGGCATGGCCAGTTTGTTTGTGCGCACTAGGTGACCGGAAACTTTCTCCGCCTCTTGTGGGTATCGCAGAATAACAGGACCAGAGTGGCTGCTTGTGGGGGTGGAGGGGCATTCCCTCTCCTGTTGAGTCCACTGAAGGTCTCTCCCATGGGTTTCTGCAATATTGACGGTCTGGGCTGGGGTCCAACCATTGGGTTGGTTTCGGCCGTGGCTGCGCCTCCCCTGGTATCCCCTGCCTCTGCGATTCCTTCTCCCGGCTCCTCGTGCAGGAAACTCGGGTTCGTAATCATACCCTTCGTCAGGGAATGATTCCATGAGATGGATGACATTGATAGAACCAAATATTTGATATTTATCCTCTGACAGTTCAACCTGGTCAGTTGTCTCTGATGGTGTCATTTGGTGGGTCGGTGCCCGTTGTGCCAGATTCGAGGGCATGAAATCCGCCAGGGTCGGGACTAACTTTGGCCCCATCACGGACTTCTCCTCTTGTGATTGCTTCCTCCTTTGACTCCATCCGGATGAAGGGATTGTGGAGGGTTGTGAGGCCGATGTGGTCGGCTTTGCAGCTATAGGGGCTGCTGGTGGAAATGTTGGCTGCTGTAGTTGATCTCGGAGTATGCCCTGGGCTCGGATGATAGTCTTCTGAGTCATCCAGTTGTCAAATTTCTGCCCCTGCTTGCTGGTGACTTTCTGCCACCTCTCCTCTCTGTCGGAGTCGGTGGTAGAGATACATGCCACATGTGCTGGGGGTGGTCCCAGCTCGACTTGTCCAGAATCTACCATCCTCTACAGGAGGTCTTTGAAAACGAATCACTCTCGGATAATGTGCCCCAACATCCGGTGGTAGGGGCAGTAATCTGGCCTGTCATCATGGCCGACTTCTTCAGGTCTCCTCGACTCCGGGAGGCAGAGAAAGTTGCATTTCATGACAGCGATGAAGTAGTCGTGGACTTGATCTTCTCGGAATGAGTATAATTTTTTTCTTTGTTCCCCAAATTAGTTCTTCTTCGGTCCTTTCTGATCGTCCCATTTAGGCAGGGGCGGCTGCTGATATGCAGGGGGCCCCTGAAGATTCGATGGAGGCCTGAGTGGTGGAGTGGGCATAGGGGCCGGCTTGAGTGTGACAACGGACACTTCATCTCTAGGAGCTCTCTTCATCGAAGCCTGCGAGGCTATTAAGGACTTTGAATTAGTCCGCTGTAGGGAGTCCTTGATTCTCTGGGCAATAGCCGAGAGATGGCGGAAGCCAGTGGTGCACTCCACCGATATGAGCGGTGTTCGCAGCTCATCTCTATGATTGTTGATGCAAATGACTAGCATCTCATCTTGAGTCATTGTCATGTTCAAAGAAGAGGTCAGACCTTTCCATCTGGCGATGAAGTCTGAGACCCTCTTGTTCTCCCTCTGCTTGCAGTTCATGAGATTCCTGACCGTTGTTTTAGGCAGCGTTGAACTGAAGTGGAATAGGAACTACTGCTGGAGGTCCTCCCATCTCTTTATCGACTGGGCCAGCAGACTCGTATACCAGACGAAGGTGGATCCTTGCAAGGTCTGTATGAAGCATCTAAGTTTCACTGCTCTTTGTTGCTCTAGAGTTCCCATCATAGGGTCGCAATAGGATGCGTAGTGCATTAAATACTGCTCGCCTGATCCATTGAAGACGGGGAATACAGGGCTCCCAAAATTGGGTGGAGGTGTTGTGTTGGTCACCCAATCTGGGTAGGGTTTTCGCTCCGGCTGTATCGGAGCACGTCGACCTTCTATCGCTTCCAATCGAGCTGTTAATGCCTCGATGGTATCGGTGAGTCCCTGGTTTACATCCTGTTGGGCCTGGTCCTGGGTAGGCGTAGCCTGAGGCATTTCCTGAGGATCCGGATTGGCCGGCACCAAGGGTGCATATTCCATTCGGGTTACTCTCGGGGGGGTTCGGGCGTACTTTCTCTGGTTGCCTCCTAAGTGGAGGGAAATGCTGGTATTCATCATCCACATTTAGGTAGTTGGACGGACCAGGCACCTCATTGGGTAAGAGCCCTGATCGTGATTCATTTTATGGGGCAAGCCTTAGCCTTTGAGGTGCACTTTCTGGGAGTGCATGGTGTGGCTCTTCTTGGGACGCACTTTCAATATGGTGGTTCCTCTGGAGCAGCTCGGAGTTAAGCCTCCTCAACTCTTTCATCTCTTCTTCCTATCGAATGAACCTCTATTCGAGCATGAGTGGCTCGTTTTTATCGAGAGATGGGGACAGGTTAAGGTTAACTGTTCCTTTGTTCTTATCCTTACTCGAAGATTGCAGGGTAGGCGGAGGGAGGTTAGCTGAAGGGGTGGCCATATTTAAAGCGGTCCTCTGGTTCCAGGTGTGCACACTTGGGGGTTAATTGTGAGTCACAACCTGACTGGAACCATCATCTCCTGATCCCTCCTTATTTTCATTTTCTCCAGTGTGACCCATGGGGTTAGCCTCTATGGCATTGATGAATGCATATTGCGGGGTGGAGGTGACGCCATCTTCCAAATTGGAAGAGGATCTCTCACGTCTTTGGTTGGCCTTCCCTTTCATGACCTGTGATTGCCCTCGGACTTCTTGACGAAGGGTGACACAGAGAGTTCTTTGATGCGACCTTACGGTGTACCTTCCTCTCAGAGGGGATGATGATTCAAATGAAGGGATAGGACGGGATCCTCCTCTTATGAATGTCCTCCATAGATGATAGAATACTGACTCTTGTGGGGGAGGTTGTTGTTGAGGCGGTAATAATTCCACTAGCCCTGAGGGTTGGGGCTGGCTCCGTTCCCTAGACGTTGAGTCTCTTCGCAGTTTTATTGGTCTTACGGGGGCATTTTTTGTTAAAAATGCCCCCAGCCATACAGGTCGGGGTTGACCCTGGATTGCGGCAGTGGCTGCGGCTATCGAAACCTGCCTGATCTCGCATGCCCCCATCTGGGGGTGAACCGGATCTGGTGCCCAATTCACCTGTGGATCAGTCCCTTCTGGGAAGGCAGGCAGATATCGTTTATTGGACTCTCTTAGGCAAGAGGCCTGCTGTATGCTCTCGGTGGCCTGATTCAGGAGTTTTTGAATGGCTTGTTCCCGCTGGGCCTGACGCTTCTGGGACTTACTCGAGGCCCGAATCTGTTGGGTGTGTTGCCTTTCCTGAAAAGGAGGTCCACCCGATTGTCATCTTGATGTGACGACGTTACACGATACCATGCCGAATGGATTTTTCTGGGCGGGGAGCAGGGTGAAATGAAGAGCATCGTGTTCCCCCCATCCCCTGATATGGACTCCCGTCGGAGCGTCACCGATGAGGCGGCGCAGTTCGTGCAGTGCATGGAGGCAGGCTACCTTCATATTCCCTTTGCGCCTCTCGGGGTGTTGTTGTCACGTAGAGGAAAGGGCCTCCAGGTCAATGTGAGGCAGGAGGGCCACTGTCGTCTTGACATGGTCTACATACCCGTCATAGGGCAGGAATCTTGACTTCAGCCGGTGGAGGGTTGTCCATATATTATGGCGGATGTCGTGCATGCATTCTTCCGACAACTCCATGGGTATGTCGTACTGAGAGGTGATCGTGGGCCAAAACATGACTGGTATATCAATCTTGGCCAGTCGTTTCCTCAGGTTTAGAAAATCGGCATACTCCTCTGCCAGTGATTCCTATACCTGGTCAGCCCAACTAAGGTTCTCACTGTAGTCGGAGGCACCGGGATCGGTAGGTATCGAATTGTCTTGTGGGCGATTCTAGAAGTGGTTTAGAAGATGAATGTGGCCATGGAATGGCTCTTGATTGATGAAGGGTGTCGTTAGTGACAAATTGGGAATCTGACATGCTCCATCTTGTCCTTCTGATTGCCTCGACATATGAGGGCTTTTCGGTGCTTGATTCGGCAGGAGGAGGACCTTCCCATCAATATAATATGTCATCTTGAGAAGTACCTTCGCAATGATGGCTGTAATGGTGAGGAATACCATTACTGCCTGATGCTTCACTACATAGAGGACTTTTGCAGTGCACACCCTGGGGAGGACCTCCAAGGCATGTTGCAACAAGGGGAGGACCTTCTGGCTGTGTGGCGTTGTTACGGGGAGGACCTTCGCAACAACTTCCATCATGGTGAGGATGACCATCATGGCTTGATGTTCGATGCGCATCCTGGGGAGGACCTTCAGGACATGCTGTGACAAGGGGAGGACATTCTTGTTGCTTGGGGCCATTGCGTGGAGGATCTTCGCAATGGCGGCCGTGGTGGCGAGGACTACCATCACAGCTGCTGCAATGGAAAGGACTACCATTACTGCTGCTGCAGGGAGAATATATGCGGGATACATCCTAGGGAGGGCCTCCAGAATGTACCGCAATGAGAGGAGGTCCTTCTCATTGATTGACATCTCTACGGGGAGGACCTCCGTTATCAGGGTGGTGAGGAGTACCACCATGACCTGATGCATGGCTACGTGGAGTTCTGTTGCAGCGTAACCCCTGGGGAGGGACTTCAGGGTAGGCCACAACAAGGGAAGGTCCTTCTTTTCGTGATGAGACATCACTACGGGGAGGACCTTCGTAGTTGCGACTATGATAGAGAGGACTACCATCACAATCTGTGGTCCCACTACATGGAGAGTGATTGCAATGTATACCCCGGGGAGGACCTTCAGGGTGGACCGCAGCAAGTGGAGGACCTTCTTTCTGCTCGATGCTTTGGTCACGTGGAGGGTTTCCATGACTTTCATTAAGAGAGTAGCTCTCGTGACTGATTGATACATTCCCACGGGGGAGGCCCCCATAGGTGCTCTGGGGAGGACCTTCAGAGCTACTGGTAGCGACATTTCGGGGAGGACCTTAGCAACTTCTATTTCCACTCCCATAATATGGTAATGGGTGGTAGGGTTCTGAGCCTTTGACGTGTGCTTAGCGGCGTCGGGAACCCCAGCTTCCAGTAGAGCGGAGTCATGAACCCACTCTTTATTTTCCAGCTGCCTTCAGCGCGTTCGGGGCACTCTTTTATGGGCAGCAGGGACCGTCTGCTGTTGACAATGACCTTCACCTTTGGGTCCCTGTCTAATTGGGTCCCGTGACGTTGCCAAGATACGCCGACGAACTTCTTGACTTTTAGCATGGATATATGCCTGCTCTGGAGCATCCACCGTGATGGACGGGTGTCCCCCAGTTGGAACGAGTGAATCTGCTCGATCTGGTTTCCCTTACATCATGGAATATAGTCGGTGACCCTCCTGGGCTGAAGCAGGGATGCAGATTTGCTCCGAGGCGGCTATCTCGTCTCTTAGATGAGTCTCCTCAATTAGGGAGACAGACCCACTGGACCGAGTCCTTTATTTTTCCGCCGATGCAATAACATGCTGGAAAGTCTACAAGATATGATCTGGGATCGATACCTGCTCCTCCATCATTGCCAAGATATGTAGACAGACATCTTTGGCTAGAACGGGTATGAAGTCCCATTTCGGTATCGGAGTAGGAATATCTTACTCTGGTCCTCCAGTGGCCAGTGGGTGCTGACAATTCTCCTGTGTCGGGGCAGGTGAATGAGTATGCCCGTGTACTGGGATATGCCGATTTCTCTCTCTGTTTCCCACCACATAGGGGTGGCGGACTTTACTTTCATTTGTAGGGAGCTGGACCTGCATATAATGATTTCCCACTGTATCGAGTCGGTGTCCTTTTTTGGTGGGGAGACGTTCCTGCCTATGATTTTCCACCACATCTGGGTGGCGGGCTTTGTTGATCGCCACCATATCAGGATGGCGGGTGTCTGAAGCAACTACTAGGAGCTGGTCCAGCAGGTGTCGGGTCGCCACCACGTCAAGCTGGTGGGCTTCACGACCGTGGGCAGGGAGAGGTTCTTGCCTAGTAAGTGTCGTCCTGCGTGAGTGATGGGCTTGATGGAGCTCGGTGGGGATGCACTTTGGCTCGTATGATGCCACCATGTCTGGATGGTGGGCTTGGGAGGAGCGAACAGGTATAGGTGCCAGTTCGTGGTACGTCTCTGTGGCTGAGCAGCGGAGCTCCTCCTCAGGGACCAGGGTGATGACCGGTCCCCAGTTTTACATTTTCCGCCCTCGTCGGGCGGTCCGAGGGGCCTGAGCTCAGGGAGCGTGGGCCTGAATCCTTGGGGAGACATCCTCCTCGGCGCGAGGATGTTGGGTCATGGCATGACCGCAATGACGCCTTTCGGTGGGGTCTGTGGAGCGGAACCCCCATTCGGTGGGGATGAAGTCATCAATGTCGACCTCATATGCCTCCCTATGATAAAGGAGGTACGCATTGTCCCGTTCCGGGGATAGACTCCCACAACAGTTGGAGACAGCGATAGGGGTTGTCGGGATCCACCTTTGCGGTCGCTGCTGGGCAGGCGGCCGGCGATTCTTGATGGATTGGAGGGCGTGCATGGCCGCCTCCACCGTAGGGAGAGTACCATTCATATGGTACTCTCGGATCAGTGTGTCTAAAACCCAGCATTGAAGACGCAGGGTGGGTGACGGGGTCCTCCGTTGTTGAGGAATTCTCGTCCTTGCATCATTGGAAGTGCGCACATGTGAGTTCCTTTGTGATGCCATTAGATAGAAGGGAGTCATGAAAGTAGTGCCTGCGAAACATTTTAGCAAATACAAGTAGAAAACCTATCAAATAAGCATCTCATAATCCCATGCATAGTTAATGACCTTACTTATCCCTCCTTGTGAGTAAAAGGGGGCTTAGTGTGGGATTAGGTTAAATCTGTCATGTTTGGTTAAATATTCACGTCGGGTTCACCATTTTTTGTTTCGTTCTTGGTTTTCGGCCATGAAACGCCCAACGGCTCCATATACAATGATTTATGGAACTGCTTTCCAAAGGTAGGCATTCGCCGGATGGTCTGACCAGTGACTCTTAAGAACTCACATTGGTCGAGAGGATGGGAAGTCGGGCTCATCACACCATTCTGGGGGGGAAATTATGGCCGGTTCTGGGACTCTCTTATAGATTTAAGATGTATTCATATGTTCGTGAATCTTTGGTTTATGTCCAAACATAGTATCCACGGATTTAACCTTGGTGCGAAACGGTCTACTGGATGCTGGGGTTCGGAATCATTTATGCCCGAGGTTTACCATCCCTCGTTGGATTAGTGACCCCGAAGGGCTAGAACTCAATTAAGGCAGCAGTAGGAGTGGTGTGGTGAATCGATGTGGAGATGATCGGATCGACCGGCCGTTGGGATTGTACCTCAGGGAGGCTTCCTACGTACCCTTTTTCGGAGGCAGGGATCAAAGTCCATGTAGTTTGCTAAGGTGTCGGGGAACCGACGTGAATAGAGACCAGGTGGTCCGATGGATGGTGGGCTTGAACCTCATGGAGGATTCCTATGTACCCAGTCTAGGAGGTAGGGATCAAATTCCACGTAGTTCGCATAAACAATTTAACGTCATGCTGGACAGGGGCATACAGTTTTACATCATGTTGGATGAGGGTGGAACTCGACGTAAAGAAACGATCGAGTGGTGGGCTTGAACCTCATGGAGGCTTCCTTGGTACCATGCCTTGACATGGATCAAAGTCCCCGTAGTTCACTTTGGCTTGGGGCTTACGCTCTGGGGAAGCCCATAATGATGGGTTGGGGATTACACTCTAAGGAGGCCCATAGGAGGATGGCATGGTCGATGCTTACTCTAAACCCACGTGAGTCATGCTCGGTGTGAGAAACAAGAGGCAGCAGGGACCAGAGGATCACGTCGTGAAAGGTGTGTCTGTGAGAAGCGGATTGGGGCTTATGCATGAAGGCGACCCAGGGTGATGGATTGGGGATTACACTCTGAGGAGGCCCAGAAGGTCGGCGCTTACTCCGATATGGACACCCAGGGAAAAAAGCCTAGCAGGAGAGGGAAAGGGGGTGCTCTTATTCCCATCTCCTCTCTTGCAGCGCATGAGGGATTCTTTCTGATGGGTATTTTAATACCCCCGAGGATCTCTGGACAAGTGGAGGGGTAGAAAAGGGATTCCTAAGATCAGAATCCACATTACCGTGGGAATGTGAACCCAGGAATGCTTCAGGAATCTTCTCAAGGGTCAGGGAAACCCCATTGCACCTGTTTACCATGGGTATGTGAACTCAAAATGGCGCACTGATGCGCCTGAAAATTACACCACACGGATCCGGTGGCTCTGGAGGAGGTCTCGTCTCGGGGCCGATGAAGAGGTCGATGAGGGAGTTGCGGAAGACCTGGCTGGATTGGAAGGCCTTTACCTGGATCTGGAAATGAGAACACCGAAGTATTTGGAGAGCCACCGAGAGGTATGGGTGGTGGCGCCCTTCGCGTGGGGAAGTGCCACACGGATGGAGAAGCCTTCCGCGATCCAGGGTGGTCCACGGACTAATTAGCGTCCCGCGAACCAGGGCGGTTCGCAGCTTCAGGTTAAATCCGTGAACCAGGGCAGTTCGTGGCTTCGGGCTCAATCTGCGAACCAGGGTGGTTCGTAGAGAGTTCCAGGCAGGCAGCGGCGGCCAAGGGCGGCGCCGATCTGGGGCTTTTCGGTCGGGGCTTTGCCCGCGGAGGAGGTTGCTATGCGATACGACATATGGAAAAAGAGGCATAAACTCCTTGGTCTGCGAGGAAGTCATCTGTGGAGGGGGTATGGTTCGCGGTTCTCCTTTTTATTATTATTTAGGTTTGCGGTTCACCAAATTATTATGCGTTTTCCTATTCCTTCTTAATTCATATACCTGTTGTGGTTCGTGGATGGGAATTTCTCTGTTTGCGAAATCTGAAGCCTTCCTTCTCATTCCGAATCTCCAATCCCTCCGAATCCGATTCCAATTCTACGATCCCCTCTTCTTTCCCCCTTGGTCTCCTTTTATAGAGTGGGGAAAGGAATGTATCTATGGCCATGCAGCACCTTTTGCGGAGGCCCATAACCAAATACCTGGTTCACGACTGACTTGGTCAATCCGCAATTCGCGGTGGGTATTGAACGCTTCCCCCCCCCCTCTACGAGGCGAACTCAGCGAGTGCTCCGTGGCTTCGGAGGGTTCCGACTCCATTCTGCGAACGACAGTGGGTGCGGCTTGAACCGGTCGACGCGGTCCACGGTTGGGGTGGTTCATGATCGTGAACCGAACTGGCACCCATCCTGCCTTGCGACTGCGAAGCCTCTCCGCCTCCATTTCGCGAACGACAATGGTTCGCAGAGGGGGTGCCTCGCGGTGCCTGGCCACATTGCGCTTCCATGGATCGATTCGCGGACCGGTCCTTTGTGTCTCCTCTTTGATCATTTTCCCCAATTCTTTGGGGGATTTGGATAAAATTTCCTTTGCGGATTTTTCAGGACCCCACAATAAGTAATAATTAATGAGTAATAATTAATATTTAATAATTAATAATTTAATGAATAGTTATAATTAATATTTATATTACTAATTAACTAATTAATAATTACTAATTATTTATTAATAATTATTAATTACTAATTAATAATTATAATGAATAATTATAATTAATATTTATAATACTAATTAACTAATTAATAATTACTAATTACTAATTACTAATTAATTAGTCATAATTATTAATTATATTACTAATTAACTAAATAATTATTATATATGTAATAATTATATTACTAATTAATTATTGTATAATTAATAATAATATTACTAATTAACTAATTAATTATGACATATTTAATTATTAATAATTACTAATTAAAAATTATAATAATAATATTCAATAACAATATTACTAATTATCTAATTAACTCTTATATAAATAATAATTATATTACAAATTAAATAATTAATTATTATATAATTAATAGTTATATTAATAATTACCTAAATAATTACTGCATAAGTAATAATTAATAATTAATAATTGATAATTAATAAGTAATAATTAATATTTATAATTAATATTTATAATTAAAATTTATATTAATAATTTATAATTAATAATTAATAATTAATAATTATAATGAATAAATGTAATTGAAAATTATATTACTAATTTAATAATTAATTGTTATATAAATAATAATAATATAACTAATGAACTAACTAACTATTATATAATTAATTATTAATAATTACTAATTAATATTTATATTATTTATTAACTAATTAATAATTAATAATTACTAATTACTAATTAATAATTAATAATTATAATGAATAAATTTAATTAAAAATTATATTACTATTTTAGTAATTTATTATTATATAATTAATAATAATATTACAAATTAACTAACTAATTTATATATAATTAATTATTAATAATTACTAATTAATTATTATATAATTAATAATAATATTACTAATTAACTAATTAATTTTTACATAATTAATTATTAATAATTACTAATTAATAATTATAATTACTTATTATAATTAATTATTATATTTATAATTAATTAATTATTTATTTTATAATTAATAATGATATTAATAATTAAATAATTATTTATTATATAGTTAATAATTATATAATTAATAATTATATTACTAATTAAGCATTATATAATTAATAATTATATTACTAATTAACTAATTAAATATTATATAATTAATTATTAATAATTATATTAATAATTAACTAATTATTTATTATTTAATTAACAATTATATTAGTAATTAAATAATTAAATAATTTCTTATATTTTTAATCAATGTTTAACGTTTCAATTATATTGGTCTTCTACTTTATGTTATATGGTCTTTCAAATTCACGTACTTGAAACATTTTTAAGTTTCAATTAGCCGGTTTTGAAAGTTTGTAAATTAATTTTATTCAAACATTTTTTTTGGAAATTCCTTTTGTTTTCAACTATTTATTATATTCTTAATCAATGTTTAAAGTTTCAATTACATTCGTTTTATAATTTATATTTTATAGTCTTTCAAATTCACATACTTGAAACATTTTTAAGTTTCAAGTAAGCGGTTTTGAAAGCTTATAAATTAATTTTCATCAACATTTTTTTAAATGCTTTTTGTTTTCAACTATTTATTATATGTTTAATCAATTTTTAAAGTTTCAATAATATTCATTTTATAGTTTACATTTTATAGTTTTTCAAATTCACGTACTTGAAACATTTTTTAAGTTTCAAGTAGGTGGTTTTGAAAGGTTATAGATTGTTTTTCATCAACATTTTTGAGGAAATTCTTTTTGTTTTAGACTATTTATTATATGTTTAATCAATTTTTAAAATTTCATTTATATTGGCCTCATAGTTTATATTTTATTGTATTTCAAAGTCACGTACTTGAAACAGAATCCCACATCGGAAATGCCGAATGTACTGCGCAGGAAAGGGAGAACCTGAATCCCACATCGAAAATGCAGAATGATTTTTAAGGCAAGCCCTCTTATAAATGGGAGGCCTGGGTAAGGGTTTCTATCAGAATCCAGACTACTGTAATGGTTGTAGCGCTGGATCTTTAATAGTAGAGAAATTCTGCTGAAAGTTTTTGTTATATATATATATTTATATATATATAAACAAAATAGAAAAAATCAAAAAAATATTAGGGGAAAGGTGGCATTTTGGATGCGGCCTTTCACCCACAGTGAAAAGGTGGCATCACGGATGCTGCCTTGCACACGAAATGTAAAGGCGACATCCGGGATGTCGCCTTTTGGGTGCATTTTTTAAAATATTTTTAACCTAACCGTTTTCTAGAAGTATTGATGATGAGGATAATAATACTTTAAAAAGTATACCATCTGATGAGGAGGTATGTGAGGTTGTTCTCAATATGTCCTTGGATAGTGAACCCGGTCCAGATGGTTTTCTAGGAGCTTTCTATGTGGCTTTGTGAAACTTTGTGGGGTCTCATGTTATCAAGGTGGTGCAAGATTACTCCTAGGGGTTTGACTTAACAGGAGTATGTGTTCCTCCAAGGTGGTTCCCTTGACCAAAGTTAAAGACCCCTCTTCTATTAATAAATATAGACTGACCTGTCTTTGTTGTGTTTCTTACAATATCGTGGAACGTTTACTGTCTCAAAGGATGAACAAAGTGGTTCTGAAGGCTGTTTATCAGGAACAACATGGCATTATCAAAGGTAGAAGTATTCATGGAGCGGTGGGAATCCCTCAAGAATTGTTTGAGGATGTGAATAAGATGGTGGTCAGGTCCAATGTGATTATTTAGATGGACATTGAGAAGGCATATGACAAGATGGAATGGATCTTCATAATCTGGGTGATGAGGAAGATGGGATTTCATGAATGGGTTTGTGATCTATGATTTTGTTGCTTCTCGTCTCTTTGTATTAACATCTGGCTTATGGGGAAAGGTTTTGGGTTCTTCAAGAATGTGAGGGGTGTGCGACAATGGGACCCTCGATCTCCCATCGTGTTCATACATGCACAAGAGGATCTCTCGAGAAATTTACATAGATGCTTGGTGGAATAGAGAATTTTTCCATATCATTCTCAAGCTTCGGATGGATCTTTATCCCATCTTATGATTGGTGACAATATTCTAATCATTTTTAATGGATGTAGGTCTTCCCTTGTTAACTTTAGGCATCTTATGTTGATTTATGGTAACCTAAGTGACCAACGGGTTAACTCTAGCAACTGTAATGTATTTATATCAAAAAAAAATTACAAGGAGAAGGATTAGGAGTATTCAAGAAATTTTGGGAATCTAAAAGAAGTAGTTTTCTATGATTTATCTCAGGGAAACTATTTCTAATGGTCGATAGAAAAATATATTCATTGAGGATCTCATTAACAGAATGCTTAGGAGGGATCTTAACTAGAATAACATATTTCTTCCCTTTGGTGGATGTGTGACATTGCTAAATATTGTGATTTCTTTGATACTGATGCATGTCATGTCTATTATCGGTCATCCAAAGCGGATTATCTCAAAAATGGAGAAGTTGATGAATATATACCTTTGGGATGCCAACTATTCAGGAATAGCTCATTGGGCCTCTTAGTATCAAGTGGAAAAACTGGTGGAGGAAGGAGGAGTTGGTCTCAGGGATGTCACAAATTCTATGCATTCCATACAGGCTCGTCTAGCATGGGATTTCATTATTAGAGAATTGATGTGGTAAAAAACTCTAAGAACTAAGTATGGAAAAAACTGGGAGGATTGGGACTACAGGAAGCTGTTCAGGTTGGGGAAAACTATGAAGTTTCACTTAGAAATTCTTCAGGGGTTTTCTCGCTGGATGGTCAGACGAGGGGATATAATTATATGAAGGTATAATTTGGTGGGGGATAAGCTTTTTCCAAACTTCTTTGGACTGAACATGTCGATAAGAGAAACCGGCCAACATCCCAGTCTTCTTGAAGCCATACTGAGCCCAGAACAGATGGAACATTTTTAACAAAGTTGTGTTTACTGAGGATGTTGACTGATGTAGATTTATAGAGTTGAGATCCGGTTTCTTTAATGGGAAGGATTACTGTAATTTTATTTGGTAGGTAGGGGTTCGTGATGAGTGGGGATCACACTTATGGTGTAAGGAGGTCCCCACGAAGATGAGTTTTCTAGTCTGGAGAGCGTGGAATCAATCCATACCTACGGAGGATAATATACAAAATAAGGGCATTCACATTGCCTCACATTCATGCTACTGTAGTAATCCCCAAGAGGAATCGATGGTTCATCTATTTACCAAGGGTGAATGGGTGGTAATCCTATGGTCGATGATGGATAAATGGGGTAATTACAATGCGTCATGTACATCCATGCATAACTTCTTCCTGGGTTGGTTGTTTGGCACGAAAAACAATGAGATGGAGTCCAAGAACTGATATATCATTGTTACAGCGATATTACGGATAGTTTGGGAGGCAAGGAACAAAGCAAGAACAGAGGTTCAACTGCAGATTTCATTACTGCATGTGATAATGAAGACACTAATTCATGAACTTGGCTCACTTGTTGAAGGTGGAAAGTAGTCTGACAGTCTTTCTCCTCTTCTTAAGAGACCAGTGGCACAACCAAGACCATAGGATTGTTCGGTTAGATGGCATCCTATAGGGAATAGTTTCAAACATATTTTTGATGGGTCATTGATGAATGGTCAGATATGTGGGGGAGGCCTGGTGGGGGACAATAATGGTTCGGTTATGTTATCTTATAGTAGATTCCATGGGCTGAGAAGATCGTTAGGGTCAGAAGCTAGAGCATTTCACACTAGTGTCAGGCTTTGAAAAAGATTCTCTCTGGTGTTTTCAGAAGTGGAATTGGACTCTAATGTGCTGATTTGGGATTTACATGGGAAATTTAATCCAGCTTGTTAGTTGACTTACCTTGTCCAGGGTTGTGGCTTGGAGATTCCTAATGGATGTGTGGTTCGTCATATTCCAAGAGAAGCCAACTTTTCTATGGATGCCCCTTCTTGGGGGAGTAGTCCTAAGGACCCCTTTGTTATTTTCTCTAACTTGGGGTCATTACCTCGGTATTGTAATGATTTTGTCTAAGGGGATTTCATAGGGCTTCATCACTTTAGACCTCCACGATTTTTTTCTTCCTTGTAGGGAGCCCTCTCTTTTGAATAACAAAAATCAATTTTCAATAAAATCCCTTTTTCTAGTAATATTTCTCAGTGCATTTTATGAAAAACTAGGCGGATTGAATATATATTGAAATTTCATGTATATTCATAGTGAAACTACATAGTTATATATAGAAACATTGACCTTATGTATTTAATATGCATATAATAGTTTAAAATGAAACTAATTAATTGCTAAAATTTCATAGTTTTAATCAGAGGGATTGGATTTTTGTAAAAAAAATTAAAAGTGGAAAATTAAAATTAAAATGAAGGAATAGTTATGTTAACCAAGTCATTATAGAAAGTAAATAGAATAACATGAAAATATTTGGGTGAAAACATGTTAAGAATAATTCATCATTATAAAAGTCTATTGATTGAAATCTATCGATTGCTGTAATGATTCTAGACTACTGATTAACTGTGTCACTATTAACTAATTCATTATTAGTGGCTACTGATTGAACTTGTAAATGCTATGGTTTTTTTAAATATGAACAATATCATGGAATTGAAGAAAAGAATTAGAGAATATGGATACAAAAAATTGAAATAAATTATGCACATATTAGAAAATAAAATATACACAAATATTCCACCTAATAATTGAATCGATATAATAAAAATATTTAAATGGGAACAAATATAGAAAAATAGACAATAAATTAATATTTATAAAAAATAAAACAATCCTACTTAAAAAATTAGGATGATTATTAATGATTGATTATGAGTATGAAATTGATACATCCATTGCATGTAGAACTCCAAATTTGTCAAAAGATGTTTCCCACCATAACAAAAGAGGTCAAATGGGAAAATGGTTGTGGGTAGTGCCTTGAAATTTGATAATATAGGTATATAAATTTAATGAAGCAATAAAATTAGGGATATTGGAAAAATTGATGAAAAAATAACATGATTATATTTTCACCTGAAATTGAATAAAAATAAAAATAAAAAATAGTTTGGAAGATTTAGTGATTGAGGAGAGATTGTTAACAGAAAAATTTACCGTATGATATTTATGTGAGGAATCATCTAGTTGTGAGGTTAAAAATTAATGGATGAGAAATAACCAAAGGATAGAACCAATTTATGAGTGGTTATGAATAAAACCTTGTAACCTATATTGGTAAAATGCAAATAGGATAGTGGGAGGGAGAAAAGGGGTGAAAAGAGGAAGGAGCAAGAAGAAAACCCTAGCATAGAGGCTAATGTAGGAATCTGGTAAGTCGTGAAGTAGGAAGCCAGGAGGTGGAGGTAACCCGTTGGTAATGATAAAAAATATAAGTATAATCTTGAGACAACATCCATGAAATAAAATATCATGTCACAAACAACCATATAAAAATGAACATTCTAGTACAGCTCTAGCTTATGGGACAATATGTTCTTGACACTCATAATCCTAACAAAGATAAAGTTTGGATCCAAGAAAATGTAAAGGCCTTCCATAGGCCATTGATATTCAAGAGATTAACTCCTATTGGTGTCACACACACTAAGGCAACTCGTGAATCTATCTCAATATTCCCAAGGTTCCCACTATGTAACCTTTGTCAATTTATATTTTAAATAAAATGATCAAATTTTTATAATACCAATGTCAAATCCAATAAAATGTTTCTTAGGTTTTGAAAATATATTTTCGATTTAAAATAATGTAAATTCTGTTTTTAAATAAAAAACTACTTTTTAAAAACAAATACATGACCATTTCAATTTCAATACATGTAATTTCATTTAAAATATCACAAAATCAATAACAACATGAAATTAAAGAAATTATGACAAATGAACACATCCACCTACCTCAAGAGAATAGAAAATCTCACCACCTTCAAAAATTGGAATTGTAAACCATAAGATATATCTTCAGAAGACAATGCACAAAAAAGGACTGAAATGGATAGATAAAAAAACACAATTTGATTACCAATCCCTACCAAAAATGGCTCCACAACAACAACAGACTGAGAAAATGAGCGGAATCCTTACTTAGGGAGATGAAGTGACTTACCCAGTTGATCGATTTCTCAATAGGTTGATTTGGATGGAAGGAAGTCACCCAAAAATATTATAGGGTAAGAGCTCTAGCTGAGTGAAGAAGGATAAAAAATCAAATAAAGCCTAAAAATACTACACAACATCCTAAAATTTTTTACATGGGGAATTAATAAAAATGTAATATTTTATACATTGTGAATCCATTTAATTTTATGTTACGTCAAAAAATGTGTTTCCTCAAATTGAAAACACAATTTTCCACATTACCTGATGTGTGATCATACAAGTCGTGTAACATTCTCACAATGTGTAATCAAGTTCTATACATCTTTCCACTGACCATTACACATCGTGAGATCCTTCTAGACCTAGTGAATAGCAGAAAATTCTAGCAAAAGTATGAAAATTCAATTGATCCCCAAATTAACAATTACAAGAATTTTCACAAATTCATGGTCGACAACACAAACGCTATGAGAAAATGAAACCAATACCAAATATTATAACATGCCAAATTGAATTCTAATAGGGAATTACAATATCCCCATTATAAAATCCTTCTATCCATAGAATGTTTTCAAGGTAATAGATCCAAAAAAAAGTGATGGCCACTATTGCATTGTCAAAGACCTCTACTAGAACATCTCATGGTGACCCTATTTTCACTACAACATTACCCGGACTAGGTGAATTTTTTTCCATGTAGTACCTTATCCAAGAGATCGATAATCTAAGCTACCTCCTCAACCAAAGTGGTATCTGGATCAAAAACTACATCCTCACATATAATCACATGGGAATGATTTGGTATATACCTCCTCAACTGGGAAACATGAAACACACCATGTATAGAAGTCAATCTAGACAGTAACAGAAACCGATAGGCAACCCTCTTCAGTCACTCAATGATCATAAAGGGGTCTAATAACCTCAGTGCTAACTTACCCTGCAAAATGATGGTTTACCAAGTGAGGTGAAGCTCTGAGAAAGACCCAATCACCAACCTCAAACTCATATGATTGAAGATGATGGTCCACATAAAATATTTAATGAAACTATGTCATCATCAATTGTATATAGATCAATTAAACTACCTTTTTCATCTCCTGGACAACTTACAACACAACCAAGGATGACACTCCCAACTCCACCAAGACATTGGATATCGGCATCACTGCTTATAAAAAACCTTAAAGGGATCCATCATTATCGATTATAGATAACTTTTGTTATAGGAAAACACAATGAATGGAAAATATATGTCCCAGTATCCCTTGAAATCAAGAACATAGTCCCAAATCATATCCTTAAGAACATTGATATCCATCTATGATTTTAAATCTATTTTTGGAAGATATACCTTGCTAGATTTCAACTGGGAACCCATTACCTTCTGAAAACTTTTACAAAACCTAGTTTTGAACCTAGATTATCTATCATAAATAACTATAAAGGGAACCCCATGAATCTTTATAGTATCTCATAAATAAATTCCCCATGTTTTTTCACTTATATCATCTCCTCAATTGGTATGAAATGCTCATATTTAGTGAGGTTATAAATAATCACACAAATCAAATATTTCCCACTTGGAGGTTGTGGTAAAATGATAAAGAAATATATTGAGATCTCACCCCACTCCTATACCATAATGGGTAAAATATGTAACAAACCTTCACATATCTAGTGTTCCACCATAACTCTTTTACAAGTGAGAAACTGTGACATAATATTTTCAACTGACCACCTCATCCCTGTCCACCAATAATGATGTATCAAATCATGGTACATATTTTTAGCCCCGGGGTGAATGAACCAACATGATCAGTGTCCATTTTCTAGAAATTACTATATCAAGGAAAAAATATCCAACCTACTATGGATGCACAAATATCTATTGGGAAATAGAGACGATTTTCTTGAGGTATCTCCATCATTGAGGATTTCTCCTAAATGTCATCTCTCAACGTCTGTCGTCTTCCTCAACCGAAATCACTAATAAAATGTCTAGTTAATATTTATCGAAACCAAGAATATCTTTCCACAAACCTCCCCAACTCACAACATCATTTTAGTGAAAAAACTCATCAGAGACCACTGATCAACTGATTCCTTCACTAGTTGTCTTGGAAATTTTCTTCTCAATGCATCTACTATCACATTTCCTTTATTAGTGGTATATATGATATCAAATTCAATGTTCTGAGGATACTCAACCTAGAATCTCGGTCTTTTGTAAAGATTTATCTTAGTGAAAATATACATTTGGGTTTTTTTATCTTAATATACCAGAAACCACTTTTAAATGATATAGTGATTACATATCTTAAGAGCATGAGTAACAACTGCCAACTCAAGATCATAGGTAGGGTAGTTCTTCTCATGAGGGTGTAATTGGAAAGTTCCGTTAGCCAAAAACTCTTTCCCCTGAATCAAGATACAGTCCAAACATGTACCATAAGCATCATAGAATACATCATAACATGACCCTACTCCCAAAATAATCAAAACTACTACTGAAATCAACCACATCTTCATTTCCTCAAAAGATCTCTGAAATAAGTCATTCCATTCAAACATTATACCCAAATAGTATAATGTTATCATTGAAGATGTGAGTTTGGAGAAGACCTGAACAAACCATCTATAGTATCAAATTAAACCCAAGATGCTCTGAATCAAAAAACCATTTCTAGGATGACCCAAATACATAAATACATATACCATTTAGGATGTACTAAAACAACCCTCTCATATAACAAAATCCCAGAAACTTCACTTCCTAGATCCAAAACTCACACTTGGAAAGCTTACCATATAGAGGATGTTTCTTCAAGGTTAAAAGAATGATATCCAAATGCTCTATGTTCTCCCCCTCTGTCTTAGAGTACACAAAGACACCATTTATTAATGCAAAAACAAAATATTCTAATAACCTATAGAAGATTAGGTTATCAAATCCACGAATATCATTATAGAATTATTGATACCGAACAGAATAAAAAAACATCAAAATACCCATATTGACTACAAAATGTTTTCTTTCGTATATAC
Organism: Viscum album; assembly: GCA_963277665.1. NCBI lineage: Eukaryota > Viridiplantae > Streptophyta > Magnoliopsida > Santalales > Viscaceae > Viscum > Viscum album. The sequence goes on from OY728134.1 coordinate 289,037,230, forward strand.
TCTTCTTTAACTCTCAAATAGTTGTACCTTGAATTCAAGTTAATCGTTGAAAATGAATGAGATTATCTAAGTTGATCAAGGAGATCTTAAATTCTTGGAGAAGTGACGTTTTCTTAATAGTCACATGAATAACATTCAATATTCAATACAATGTCCAATTCTCCCAAATACCTTCTGGAAAAATAGTACATGAGAAGTCCATGGTGACACACTGTGATGAATTAGTCCTTATGCCTCTACATCCTCAACTGGAATTTATATTCCACCAACTCACCAGGTGTCAGCTGAGAGGATGGAATAGAAATGGGTATTATTCAAGCTATCAGGTCAATAGTATAATCAACCTCTATATGTGGCAGTAATATATAAAATTTATCTAGAAATACTTCAAGCTATGAACACACTACATCAGGTTGAAAAATTCACATGAACGAGTTAACTACTTCAAGATACATTTCTAAAAACTGGATTATGATTAATTCAGAATAAGGAATAATTGGACCATACCATCCTAATCTAGAGTCCCACTCATATTGGAAAAAATTAATGACCCCATTGGTAGATAAGAACTGTAACCAGCGATGATAACAGTATGTCTAGGACTTCGTGATATTCATCCATTCCATTACAATAATCAAGTCAAAGAGATCACCACCTAACACAGAGGATATTTGAAACCTTATTCGGACCTCTATCCCAAATGTGTCGAAATATCCAATAAGAATGACATATGATCAGAATAAAAAAAATAACATTGCAATAATCTTTAAAATTTCAAAAGAATTAGTATCACATATATCAAAAAAAACCTATCACTATAAAAGATGAAATAAACATTGTACCTTTAACTAAAACAATCCCTACATCATACTACTCTAGTATACACTTTATGGAATAAATCCATTTTCACATATCCACTTAGACATCCCCTTTATCCAGGGAATGAGACCCACCCCCCTTGGAACCACCAACAAGAACCTATGAACCCTTGGTGAAGGTGGATCCCTCCTTACTTCCTTAGGACATCATATCACAGAAACACTTCATATTTTGAGATCATCCACAAAGATGAAAAGTTATATGAGCCTCCAAACACTGAGGCATGATATGACCAAACAACCCATACTTGTAGAAATTACCTTATTGTTTTCCTATAGAATCCCTAAAAATGGTCGAGTAGAAAACTGACTACTTTTACAATTTATTTTCTGACCAGAAGAAGTACCATGAAAAACTACTACACCCACTGAAGCTCCAAAAAAGCCTATACATCCAGTTATTTCTATGTCAGTAAAAAAATAATTTATACACTACATCTATAATGGTTTTATGGTAAACATAATAATAGAATCAACATATCATTGGCCCTTATCCCCATATGAACCCTTTGAGCCTTTAGGTAATCATTGGTGATAAGATCTTATGCTAAATGCTCCAACTCAGCAATACAAGTGGTGTACTGAAGAATGGTATACTCTCCTTGATCTATGGTTAGAAAAAATTAAGACTTTTCCAAACATAAAATCATAGGACAAAACTATTCATTATATATTTTCTTCAATGAAACCCGGGAAAAAAATTCATGCAATTAGATTACACTATTGAGTCCTACCATCTTCTTCTTGGTTTTTCAAGCATATACAGTTCAAAACCCACTTGGTAATCCTAAGGATTCTTCAAAAAGTTAATGATATTATCAATCCATTTAGGCCACTCCTATGACTTTTTTGTTCCTTTATAACATTAGAGGATAGGTTGATGCTTCTTTTTAAATTCCAATACATGATATAATGCACCTCATGAGTTCACTGTGGCCACTCAGCCTAGATTAAGAATGGTATAGATCACTAAATATACAAAATAAGAGTCCATTAGAGGATATTCTTGTGGAACCTTCCTCACAGATTTCCCTCTTTTATTTTTAAGAGCTCTTATAGGAGGAATTTTATATTAAACGCCAGACAATAACCAATCAGTCATGAGAAAATTTAGAAAACATTTAAACAAAATTGATAATATAGAACAATTATTTATAAAACTCGGAACATAAATTACTTATAAATTACTTCAAAAGAAAAAAATTCCTTTTTAATTGAACATGACCATCCAAATAAACTCCCCATCCATTTTATTCAAATGGTATTATATGCACCATGTCCTCAAAAATTTAATATAGGTTAATTTAAATAAAATTCCAATATAATTTACTCAAATGAACCTAAATACCCACCCTTGTAATAAGTAAATATTTTTTTTACCACCCATAGAAATTATTATTCAGTCATGGGGGTGACATAAATAGGCCCCTTTTCTACACCTACCTTCTGACTTCTGATGATTCTACCCTTGTCTACCCAAGACACAAAACCAACCTAGGCGGTGTTGATACACTTCAGGCTAAGTATCTTCTTTGATACCAAATTGTAATAGACCGACCCGGGTCAACCTGACTAGTCACTCAAGTCATCCTATCATGGGGTTGGGAAAAACAAAGATAAAAAAACTAATCTCAAATATAAGTAAAGAAATACACATAACTAGAGTGTAAATAAAAAACAACAGGAGGTGCAACTAAACAAAACATACTAAACTAGAATGAAAGACAAGTCTTGAAATAATGTCTCCATGTGACTAAACATCACATCCATAAACTATCCCAAAATGACAAAACAATATAAAGAGAAGCATGCATGTTACAGAATGATCCTCCCATTAGCTAAATCTTATAAAACAAGGTATATAAACTCCCACAGGTAGAAGTAGGGTGTGATAAATAGAGCCCAGTGGGATACCACCAAATAATCTTCACAATTTCTAATAAGAATAATGTACCAGTCGAATATATCAAATAAAATAGTTTTACAATCATTGTTTTAATCAACATCTTGAAATACATTTTCAAACAGTCATTGAGTTTTCAAAAATTTCATAACATGAATCAAAATCCAAAAGAAAATAAAGTAAAGATAATGAATATAAATATACACGTGAGACAACATCCATGAAATAAACTATCCTGAAACCAACATTGAGAAACAACAATGCACCTACAATCTAGGCTATAGTCTAAGGGAAAATACGTACTAGAAACTCACAATCTCGACAATCCATATGGTTGGATTCAACTAACATAAAGGAATTTCATAGAATGTTATCAAATAAGAGGTTAACTCTTAGTGGGTTCACACACACTAAGGATACTCCTGTATCTATCTCAAGGTACCCATAGTCCCTATTGAGCAATGTTTTCCAATTTCTACTTTAGAAATCATGATCACATTTTTATAAAATCATTTTCAAATCAAATACAATATGATTTAGGGTTTGAAAATATATTTTACATTACAAATCTAATAAATTTTATTTTCCAAGAAAACCACCTTTTAGATGTGGAACCATGAAATTTCCAATTTCAATACATGAAATCTCATTTCAAATATCAAGGAATAAATAATAACAACAATCAGTTCAATAAATTAGAACAATTAAACGAATACACCTACCTCAGGAGAATAGAACCGCAATCCCCAATTGATAACTGGGATTAGAAACCACAATATCTGCCTTTAGAAGACATGGAATATCTAGATACTGAAAATGATTTATAAAAAACACAATCTGATTATGAATCTATATAAAAAATGGTGCCATAGTCACAAACAAGTGATAAACTGTGAGGAAGGATAAACTAGAGTGATGAAGCACCTAAACCTATTGATCAGTCATTGAACGAACCATGCTGAATGTAAGGAATATACCCAAAATCACATTGTGTAAGAGCTATGTTCGAGAGGAGAAGGCTGAAAAATCAAATGATGCCTCAAACTCCCACACAGTAGGCTAATGACTACAAATCATAGAATTTAAAGGAATGGAATCTTTTACATGTTTAGAATCCCTTTTCATTTAAGTTACATCAACAAACATTTCACCTTAGATTAAAAAAATCACATTACATAACATGTAACCCTTACACATCATGTAACATTCTCATGTGGTGTAATACCGTTCCTCACGTATGTCCAGCAACCATTACATGTCGTCAAGTCCCATTATGTGTTGTGTTATTTATAAACAACCGAATGAAATTTCCAAGGGAATATTGCAAATACAAAAAGTACATGCCTTTACCATTATAGGTATTCTCTCAATTCATGGTCAAAAACACACCCCTAGTGAGAAAAGGAAACCAAAAGACAATATCATAGCATAAATTATGAAAAGGTAATGGGGTAATTACATAAATTTTGAGATAAATTTCCTTCATGTGTTGGTTGATAACCTCAATATGGAATCAATGAACATTATATTTTTTCTTTCAATAATTAACCATTAAGGGAAACATTATATCCATATAAAATTTTCTAACATATAAACATGCCTGAATTTATATCATCCTACATAATATAAACCAAACCCAGATGTTTATATATCTTCCCACTCACAGTTTTCCAAGAGTACCTATGCAGAATACCACTTTCACATTATATCAATATCAACTAAAAAATATTACCACACATGGATGTATAAAATGAAGTAATAGATAAATGAGATGTTTTGTGCTTGATGAATGTATACATGTTGGAAAGGTACTCAGTATGATATCATATCCAGTTTTTCATTCATCGAAGAACTATTAATTGAAATGAATCCACTGTTTGGATCATCAATCCCGTCAAAAATCATGGAAGGTAAACATATATAATGAATTTGGTAATATAAGTAAGAATATAAAATTATATCTAATAATAGAATATAATTTATGAAGTTTTTTTATACTCTGATGGAATAACTTAACATCTTATAAAATATCCACATTTCCTAATTTATATTATCTAAAATAAACAACCATTAAATTTTAAGAAAAGTTGTTTTAAATCAAACTATGGAAATAGTGCCAAGGAACTCAGAGAGAGCATTTGATAAAACCCTGAAAACTACCACTTGACATATCTAATCAGAAAGTCATGGAGAAAAGTTAATGAGTCCAGGAAGATTATATAAATGATCATGGAGTATATAATAGGGATGTATATAGAATTATAACATATAGAGGAACATATGTGCAGATAGAATTCATATATAATATCAGTTCTGATGCATATATAATATGCAATGATTGTTCTAATGTATATATTTTTATATTAATCCTAATGTTGTAATATCATGACTAATATTTTGATTTAATATATATTGATTGAAATAAATATATATAATATCTATTATTACACACATAATAGTTATAACATATGTCAAATCACAAATTTAGTTTTGAAATAATATGATTTGATCAATGATATTATGTCTAATATTTATTTATAAAAATACATATAGGTTCTGAACAAATATTAGTTCTAAATATACATTAGTTTGAAAGTAATATTGTGAAAATACATATAACTCTAAAAATAAAAATCAATAATCTATATTACATATTACTTCACAAATAAAATACAGAATGTGATATGTGATATTTGTTTAGAACTAATATGATATTTTATTTGTTATGGAGAAAAATTAGCATTAATTCTCAAACATATATTTATCACAATGTATGTATTTTTTTTATATTAATGTTATTACTTATCATTTATGTTAGATTATAAGATTAGTTGATAAGTAACATGAACTAATTAAAATATATTTACCTAAAATATATTGACCAAAATACATTAACATTCTAAACTAATATTAGTTTTGAAACATATATTTCAACTAATGTATATTATTTGTGATAAATACATATTTTTTCCATTTTAATTATTTGGTTCAGCTCTAGTAGATGTAAGTTCATATTTTCTTCATTACACTAAAGTAAATTAGAATTAAAGACAGCTAAAAATATTCACATATATGTTTATGTTTGGTTTTATTTTTTTCATCAAAATACTTTCTTAGATAATGGTCTCTAAAAAATAGAGGGATTGTTCACTATTTTGGTGAAAACACAAACAACATTGGTGGAGAAATAGTTTGCGCACTCTGATTCTAGATACACATATTAAGGCACATTCTTAGTTGATAGACTTCAGAAAATAGAGGTTCTATTAACTATTTTTTATCAAAATAAATAAGACATTGGTGGAGAGTACCTAATGGTTTGAACAAATTGATTACAGATTATATAGAGATTAATTTACACACATTTATGGGAATTCATTATAATATAGTTCAATCGGATTTTAATAATAGACAGTAAATGGAAAAATGAATTATTTGGAAGAGTCAATTAAATATCGGAATAATAAAAGTGTTAACATAGTGTACAATAATAAAATAAAATATTAATATAAATTTGATAGAATGAATCAAAATAGAATAAATGAAATAATTATGGATACCTGAAATATGGAAATTGGGTTTAAAATATAACTATATAGGATGAATCAAAAGTAATGGCGATTGGAAATCAAATTATGGAGAGTAGGACAATAATATATCAATATGGACATACTAATACATGTGGTACTCTTGTTCATGGAGATTAGAGGCATCTATGATAATTCAATTATGTCAATGAAATTAATTATGATAATTACAAAAGTGGAGGAAAACTGACAGATTGGTGAACTTATTATCTATGAGAAAAACCATAGCAAATAAAAATAGTGTCATGATTAGCAAATTAATGAATGTAAATAAGAAAATAAATGAAAACTAGAAAAGATAATAAGAATGTAGCTATGTAAAAAAAACTAAATTCATTATTATTCCTACATGAAAATCATGGGAAGTTAATCTGAATCATTTTAATTTTATAAAATTTATTTTTTAGAATAATCCAAATTCTGATTAATTCATACATCCAAAAAATTGGATAAAAAGTTTCAATTGAAATGAATTATGCATCAGAAACTCCCAGCGAGCATTTTAACATGATGAATGAGTCATAGTAGGAAAATAATACACAAAAAGGGTCCAATTATACTATATCAATATTATAAAAAAATACATAAGGCCTTCTTTAAAACAAAATTTATTATAATTTATATAATTGAAATTAGAATTAGTTAAAGTTAAAATGGAAAACAATAATGAAATTACTTATAGACACATAATAAAAAATAAAAATGGATTGGATTAAAACAAATGGTAACAGTATCAGTACGGTAACATGGAAATAATATTTTTTTACAAAATTAATATGGTAATGAATTCTATAAAATGAAATGAGATAGAAATATAAAGATAATAATATATTAATAATTTTTAAGGGATTTTGATATCATAATTTAGAGAAAAGTTTCTAGTAGCCACTTAAAATAGAGATATTTATTCTATTATAAGGAAAATGCAAACTTCAAGAGTTTATTGAAACACCTACAGTTTCCAGGATATGGATTTCTACTTGTAATATGTAAAATAAATATTTTAATCTTGAAAGAAATTATTCAACATGTGATTATATATTATTATCTATAATATATGGAGGTTAAAATTTCATCTAGAAATGGGAGTGAATAAAATTGAATTTTGATATGAGATCACACTAACCATGATATGATAGAACACAAAAAATGTTTTTTGTAGTATAAAATATTTTCTAAAAATAGAATTGAATTAAAATTAAAAAACAAATAAATGAAATAAAAAATCAAAAAACACTAAAATATAATGTTATATTTAAATGTAAATATAATCATGAATATAAATCCACAAAATCATTGAACTCACTACATGGAGAATACCATAAGAATATCTAGATTAAGTGAAATGCTTTAAAGTAGTGATGTTCTTAGTAGTGATGTTATTTGTAGTGATGTTCTTATCGGAGGAAAAAAAATTATACATATGTAGGCAAATTAAGAGTATTTAGTGATGTTTGGAAATGTAGTTTACAATAGTTAATGACTCACTTTTTCAAATTTAAGGTTTGAGGAGAGCATGAAGGCTACCTGTGGGATTCCTTTGATCACCGGTGATGATTTGGTGGATAAGGTGGTCGACATAAATTCTAGTGGAAGCTCCCAGGTAATGTCATTCAATGAGGCTGTCTGTGGGAGTTCTTTTGAAGGTTCTTTTGGTCATATTAGTATCCCACCTGTTTAGTTTGAAAAATGAAGGCTGGAATCTCTGGACAGAGTGACGGTGATGGTGATTTACAAAAAGGATATTCATTGTGATGCGGTGTATCATAACATATCGTTGGTGTATAGATTTGTCCCTAAGAAGCCACTGGTGGAGGTGTTCAGGACGTTTGTGGATTCATGGGGACACCAACATCTGACGGCGGTCTTGGAACTCTCTCAGTTTTCATTTTTCATCCATATCTCCAATATAGATGATTTTTTGTGTTCTTGGGTGAGGGAGGAAACGCATTGCATATCCCTTCGCCTCTCCCTTTCTTATTGGTCTTGGGAGTTCCACTATGGTAAAGAATTCTGTATGGATGCGGTGTGGATCATGATTCCTGGTCTCCCTATTCCTTTACATAACCCTTCGATTCTTGCGGTGGTGGGTGACTATTTGGGGATATTTCTCCGCTTGGATGAGAATATGGAGAGGTTTCTGGACATGGAAAATCTACAGATCTGTGCCGAGATGAACCTTTTTTTGAAGTTCCTATTGGTATCGTAAATGATTAGACCATGGTACAGCAATAATCATGAGATAAAATAAAGTGAAAAATGCATAAATAAATGGGACACCATATGTAACATGGAAAACCCCCCAAATGGAAGTGGTAAAAAACCTCGGGAAAATAGAAGGATCACTATGGGGTAAAAGTGGGTACACACTCCCTCACTTATTACAAGAAGAAAACCCACATAAATATTCTCTCATGAATAAATAGGAAAACCGCCTCATAAATACCGCTTAAATATGATAATCGGTGATGAGATTTCTGGTGAATTTGATGCTCTCTACTAGGATGGAGATCCTCGATTATAGGCCTCCTCCCCCTGCCTGCTTCCTTCTCCCACTAGGAGGTTTGGTGGAGTTGGCCACCAACCACCTACCACAAGCCACCCCCTTTGACAATACATGGGGCGACACCATATGTGGAGAAAAAAATGTTGACACATCTACCACATGGATATTTGATTGATAACCAATCACATCTTCACACATCCTTTCTATTTTCTATACCATGTTGCTCATGTATCTGCAAAGGTCGCTCGAGGATCTGCACCATATGAACTTATCAAAGTTAATCGCCTTCGTCAAGAAATCTATCAGATTTTCTTTAGTGTGAATACTCTTCATGTCCACACTTCCTCCACCACATATTGCACAAAGTGATATTGTACCCCAATGAGCTTCATCCTGGAATGAAAAGATGGATTCCTTCTGATATGCAAGGCCCTCTGACCATCACAAAATAATGGAATCTTCTCTTGTCTATACCCGAGCTCCTCCAGCAACCTTATCATCCAAATTTCCTCTATGCAAGCTTGTGTAGCTACTATGTACTCTCAATCCATCATGGATAAAGCCAAAACTGATTATAACTTCTAAATCTAGCTCACATCTCCTCCTGCAAGAGTAAACACATAACCATTAGTGGATTTCCTCCGGTCAGAATCACCTGTAAAATATGAATCAACATATCCTCTGACTGTAAAATCTGATCGTCCATAACATAATTCAACATCTAAGGTCTCCTTGATGTATCTCGAGATCATCTTCACTGTTCTCCAATGCTCTCGTCCTGGATTTTCCATGTATTGACTAACTGCTCCCCCAACATGTGAAATGTTTGGTCTAGTACAAACCATAGCGAACATCAGACTTCCCACTGCTGATGCATATGGTACTTAATACATTTCCATCCTCTCTTCTTCACTATTATGACTCATCACATAGGATAACATGAAATTAATAGGAAGAGGGGTAGATATTGGCTTACAGGATTGAATGTTGAAGCATTTCAAGACTCTCTGTAAGTAACTCTTCTTTGATAGCCAATTATGCCTTAATCTCCTGGATCAAATCTTTGTTGGGGCCTGAAACCAACATGTCATCCACATACAACAGAATAATGATGAAATCATTTCCATATGAACCCCTGGAATTTGCACAATGATCTAAATGAGGTCTATTGTATCCAAGTCTCATGATATAGAAATCAAATCTATTGTACCAACACCTCGGCGCCTGTTTGAGACCATACAGATATTTGTTCAACCAGAAAACCAAGTTCTCTTTTCCTTCTTCTGAAAAAACTTCTGGTTGGAGAATATAGATCTCTTCATCAAGATCACCATGGAGAAACACACTCTTCACATCCAGCTACTCTAGATGTAAGCTGTATATATCACACATCGCCAGAACTAACCGAAGAGTCATTGGTCTAACAAAATGAGAAAATATTTCATTGAAATAAATACCTTCCTTCTGAGCAAATCATGTGACCTTCAATATTTCATGTTATCTTTCCACCTGGTCTTTTCCATCCTGTGTGATCTTGAAGACCCATTTGTTTCTGATAGCCTTCCTTCCATGAGGTAATAGAACAAGATCCCAAGTCTTGTTCCTGTGCAGCGGTTCAAGTTCCTCATGCATCGCTTCCATCCATGAGGATACATCTGGACAATGGGTCACCTCCACAAAATAATATGGCTATTCATCTTCTGTCAATAAGTAGTACGCAATATTTCTCTCAGTGACATAGTCTGAGTGCCATACCGGTGCTCTTTTCTCCTGAGTTTACCATCGTGGTCCAGACTCAACCAGTACTTAATCATCAAGCTCCATTAATGATTCATAGAAACTGGTTCTTCCTTGGATTTGTCCTCTACTTTGACTATTATCGCCTTTGTATTCTCCTTATCCATGTCTCGATCAGTTTCCATTTTCACCTTGTCTTCTGTAAAAATGGCATCTTTGCTGATGATAAATTTGTGGGAAGTGGGATCCCACAAATGATACCCCTTCACACCATAAGCATACCCCAAAAAGATACATTTCCTGGATCTTGAATCCAACTTCGATCTTTCTTGGTCATTAAATATTGCATATACAGGACTTCCAAAAGTCTATAATCGGGAATAGTCAGTGGGCTTACTAGTCCACATCTCCATTGGTGTCTTCATCTCAATCGCCATTGAAGGAGATCGGTTGATCGCATAACAGGTGGTATTCACTGCTTCTACCCAAAATGTTTTGGCAATTCCTATAGTTTTCAACAACACCCTTATTCTATCCAATAGGGTTCTGTTTATCCGCTCTTCCACTCCATTCTGCTGAGGAGTGTACGCCACCGTGAACTGTCTCTTTATTCCTTCTTATTGACAAAAAGTATCAAGCTCCTCTCTTTTATATTATCCACCATTGTCAGTCCTTAGACACTTGATCTTCTTTCTAGAGTCAATCTCCTTCTGCACTTTAAATGTTTTGAATACTTTAAAAACATCTGCCTTCCCCTTGATTGGGTACACACAACATCTCCTGGAATAATCATCAATAAAGGATACAAAGTACCTTTATCCTCCTAGGGATATAACTAGTTCTTGCCAAACATTAGAATGGATCAATTCAAATATCTAATAACTTCTCACTATTGACATAACAAACGTTAACCTATGTTGCTTGCTTAAAACACAATGCTCACAAAATGGTAAGGATACCTTTGTCAGTCCAGGTAGAAACTTCTGATCTACAAGAATCATCAGGCCTCATTATGACATATGACCAAGATTCTGATTCCATAATGTTGTCAGTGCTTCTGTTGAGGTAGTTGATGCCACAAATATCTCCTCCTCCTTGTACGTTCCACCCATAATCACATGCTCGTTATTTGATATATTCTCCTCCTTCATTACCACAAGCGCGCCCTTCACGATTATCATCACTCCATTATCAGTACGAGTCTGGAATCCGATGTCATCAAATTGTCCCAAAGACAATATGTTCTTCTTCAGGCCCTTCACATGACGTACTCCTTGGACGGTTTATACTATGCCATCATGCATCTTCAGTTTGATGGTACCAAATCCAATGATATTTATAGTTTGATCATTCTCCATGTACACAATTCCTTTCAGGACGGTTTCATATTGTTCAAACCATTCTCATCTAGATGTCATGTTCTATGTTTCTCCTGAGTTGATAATCCAAACATCGTTGAGATGCTTCCTTCTTCCAGTAGTCATCACCGCTTCACTGACTAGTATATCTCTACTTCTAGAAGTACTTGCAACATTTTTTTCCATTTCATGATTCTGGCTCCCACTGGAACCATTCTCCATCATCACATCTATAGTATTTCGTCAATTGTCAGTCGACAATTTTTCTTCCGTAGCACCACCTGCATCTTCATTTCCCACAACAAAAAATTATTCTTGTTGATTTTTTCAATATTGAATTTCACCGCCATATAGACACATTATCAGTCCATAACCTCCCCCATTTCACAATGGTGTATTTAATAATCTTAATAAATTTTTTCTGATGTGAAAGATCAACCAAAGTCGCAATCACAGAACATAAAAAAATTTAAGCGACTTGTTAATACCCGAAAACATGAACAACACTGGTCCAGAACATTACCTCTGATACCACTTGTTGGGACCGTAAATGATTGTCCCATGGTGCAGTAATAATCAAAAGATAATATAAAGTGAAAAAATGCAGAAATAAAAGGGACACCAGATGTAAAGTGGAAAAAAAAATAAAAAGGTAACATTGAGAAAAAAATATCATCAAGACAATATTTTCTAAACTAAAACCTATCAAAGTACAACTGATAAAAATTAGATTTTAGGAATATAAAATGAATTAAATATTTCTAGTGTATAATAAACTAGATATGTTTTAGCGACTTGGGTTTTGGCCATTCTAGACTTTGGAATGTTCCTATGAATAATTCCAAATCTAGGCGCGAAAGCGGCATGCGATTCTGAGGCCCTATGTACCCGAAATTAATTTTATAAAAATTTTAAGTATTTTTATACTATGAATGTGGGGGAGATGATTTACCTTATAAATGGTAGCTCAGATCAGAAATCTAAGGGAACAACTATGTCGAGAGCATACCGTTTACCCTAGGCGGGGTGTAACCTTTGCTGGTGCGGGCTTACTATAGAAAAAAGCTGATCGATGGTATTTTCATAAATAAATGAATAATTTTTGTGTGGGCATCGGCTCGAATAACTCCTAAATGGAGTCTCAGATCAAAATTATGAGATCACTTTTGAGTCTGAAATTCCATGTTTACCCATGGTGCAACATAATTTTAGTCAGTGTCGGGTTCCGGGTCGGAGGCGTCTTGGTGAGGAGTTAAAATAAAGTTTTTATTAATAAAAAATTAATAAAAATAAATCACCCCCCCCCCTTAATGTTATGGAATAGAATGAGGAACCTTGGTGGCCTCCTCCTCCATTATTTGATGAGGAACCGCTGAATCAATTAAATTAAGCGCCATCGGTGGCAGATCTTGACGACGGATGCTCTCAGATCCTACAGCCGTAGCAGTGGATCGTGAAAAGCTTCAGCGATCTACCAAAAGGTATGTGGTTTGAGTTTTAAAATTTGGGATACTGTTTTATTGTGGTTTATCTTCAAATATCCACAATTGTTCTGTAGTTCATGTCCCAAGCTTTCTGAAACATGTTTCAGATCATAATTTGGAGCATCGGCGTGCTCCTGGTGGTTCCCGAAATTTTTCCGGTGAAAAAGCCGGATTCCGGTGCTGGTTATGGTAGAATCCAGCGATGGAAGAGGTGACGCAGTGGTGGCGTAGAGGTTTCCAGCTCTAGCACGGTGTATTCTGGCTCTGGTTTAGTGGTTTCTAGCTCCGGTGTGGTGGTTTTCAGCAAGGCATGCGGTGTTCCGGTAAGATTTTTCCGGGGGTTATTTAAACCCTCATAACTCGCAAACCAAAAGTTCGATTCATGATCCATTTACGGAGATGCATTCCTTGAATTGAGGCAGACCTTCTAAGTTTTATTTGGGAATTTTATGAGTCGGGTTCGTGGCCCAGGGCTACAAAATGTTGAAATAATGATAATATTTTATTATTATTCAGCTTCGACCCGTCGTAACTTCTGCATAGAGTGTCTGATTGACATGTTGTCAGTGGTGTTGTGATCTTGATACTAAGGTGTAATTTTAAGGATAGTTTTCAGGTGCTAGGATAGAGATCAAGGTGTGGGCCTCATGAGGCTATTTTGGGGATTTATAGAGAAACATGAATTTTCCATCTTGTGTTTGTTTTGGATGAATGAGTTTAAAATCTCATGCTTTTTTCGAGGAGGATCGCAACAGTTTGATCCACCTGATGAGTTTCGGAATCATGATGTGAGCCCCTCTCAGACTTGTTACGGTGAATAATAATTTTTTCACCGGTTAACCATTTTGGGTGAGTAAATAGCCTATCAAGCATGTTTTTTCACGTAGAACGTGGTGGTGGATTTAGTTTGGACCTCGGAGGTACGTAGTGTGGTAATGTTGCATGTCGTTTGGGTTAGTGATGTTTGGAATTGCAAAAGTTGAGTGAACTCTCTTGGTTTATTCCTATGAGGGTTCATGTGGCATTATAACCTCAATAAAGGTTCGTGATCCCCTCGAAAGGATGTTTTTAGTTAGAGTTGTGGCATCCCTCCAGTGAGTCCGGGGTATGATCCTCTAGTTTCACTTCCCTAGATCAGGTTATTGGTATCGTTGTGAATGATTATCCACAGGTGGAGATCCCCCATCTAGTAGGACAACCCTGTAGGGTTTGTGGCATCATCGAGAATATGATTCCCAACGCAGTGGGCTATATTAGTAGGGTTGCAGTATCGTCAGTTATACAATCCCTTACTCGGCATGTGGTTTTCTGTAAGATTGTAGTATCGTCGGTAATGTGATCCCCTACTCAATTCATGGTATCATTAGGGTTTGTGGTATCCTCATTTTGATCCCCTACTTTTCAAGTTATACTAGTTGGGGTTTCAAGCATCATTGTAACCACCTTCTCACGGGTGAAGATACTCTATCTGAGTGTTATGAACTGTGGAATGTCAGATCAGGTTGTGGAATCCCCCAGCAGGTCCTAGGAGTGATCCCCTATCTGTGAGATCTTTGTTTGATCTGATTGGGTTCTTGTATCCCCTAGAGAACCTTAGGAGTAATCCCCTATCTGAGGAGTTATGTGTTTCTGTTGTTTCATCATGGTGTTCTTAGTAATGATGTCTGATTAGTGTGTTCTCTTAGATGTGCCATCTAGGATGGTGGAGTGAGGCCTGATAGAGTGTATCTCTTGGCCAAGTGTCATCTAGGATGACAGAGCTCGTGGAGTGTGTTTTCCTGGTTTGTGTAAGCCTTAGATCTTTGAGTAGAACATTCCATTGGTAATGAGGTCGGAACCTCACGAGGATTGGTTCCTGAGATGAGTATATCTGATGTTCATTGTATATGTATGGGCATATACCTAAGCTAGGCTAACTAGTTGTTCTTCATTGAGGATGGTCTAGAGAAGGAGTTTCTCTCTCATTTGGGTTCCCTCTGGATGGGATTAGCTGACTGTTTCCTTTTATTTTATCTCTTTTACTTTAGGGTTTTTGGGAAACCTATTGAGTATCTTTATACTCACCCCTGCATGGGCTTTTTGTGAACATGTTTTGTGTCTTGTGCAGACCACAAGCCTTTCAATGGAGTCCGAGGATGACCTAGAGTTGGCGGAGCATAGGGAGATTGACTGACTGGGGTGTTTAACAGAGTTGTGCTGAGGAGCTTTTTAGTGGGTGCTTTTGACAGTGATTCCCTCCTTCTGAGCTGGTTGGATGGTTTTGTAGTTTTCTTTTAGTGGGACTTGTATTTTACCTTTTTGTACTTATATTTTTCTCTGGTATGGATAGATATATGCATGCATTTTACATTCAGTTTTTATATATCTCTACATTGTTTCATGGAGTTGTATGTGGGTGCATGTGTACCAGTATGATTGGATAAGGCCTCTCATGCGTGTGATAGCCTACTTGGTGCTAGTCGCCATCCCCTGGCCTATTGGAGGTAGGCTTGGGGAGTCATGATTTGAGCCCCATTGGGTCGGGTCATGACAAAGTGGTATCAAAGGAGGTTCCACCTTTGGGATCTCAGAGCGTAGTTGGTCTAGCTTTGATCTCGGTTTGGGTTTCATTGTGGCAGTTTTAGGATGTTTCAAATTTAGATTTCAGGCCAGGGACTCCAGAGATGGCACGGCGGCCGACGTATCCATTTACCAGGACTCTGATAACCTTCTTTTCAACTTGGTACATTAGGAAACTGGTCATAGGGGAATAATGGTACATGAATCATATAGGACTGGGTTTTGGGTTTTTCTTGTCCTTCTTGATTCATCTCCCCAGATATACTCTTTGACTATGGTGCATCTTGATTATATTTTAGGATGCCTCCATGAAGATAGTCAGTGGGGGTTCCACAGTGGTATTTTGTTGATGATCCTCCCCGAGTAGAGTCTTTGGAGCATGGTATAGGTTCTGAGGCTAGACCTCCAGGTGGTCCGCCAATTGATCCACCACCTGTCGAGCATCTGGTTGTACCGGAAGTGCAGTACAAGGATGTGCGTAGGATGAGTGCGTTGCATGAGTTCCAATGGTAGAAGCCTCTTCGGTACCAAGGTGATCCAAACCCCCAGGTAGTCAATGACCGGATCAAAGTAGTCACCCGAGTTTTCTGCCTGGTGAGGACACCTCCAGATCATATGGTGGTCTTAGTGGCGAGCCTTCTGCATGGTTCGGGTGGGAAATGGTAAAGTCTAGTAATTCAGACCCAGGAGGAGGAGATGCTCACATGCGAAGAGTTTGAGCGGCTCTTCAGGGAAGTGTTATATCCAGTGATGCTAAGGTTAGTGCAGATCCAGGATCTTCTACAGCTTCAGCAGGAGGGAATGACTGTGTCGGAGTACTCAATGAGGTTTACAGACCTGTCATGCTACTCCCTAGATATGGTTCGAGACCCATTCTTTAGGGTTCAGACCTTGGAGCAGGGCCTATGCAGAAACATCTGAGAAAGTGTGGTTTCCTTGTGCCTACCCACCTATGTTGGAGTGCTGGAGCGGGTCGTGGTGGTGGCGAGCTTTCTGGCTGTGCAGATTATGCCTATTAGTGCTGCGCACATAAGAGCTGAGACCTTGGCATATAGTTCAGTATCTGGTAGCTGACGATAGGCCCAGGGGTTCGGATGTGCTCAACACTTCAGGAGGCAACCCCGGGATGGAGGATCTGAGGCTCAGGGCACTCAGGTTGGTTTCGGTCAACAGTAGGAGAGGCGGTGTTATGCTTATGACGGACGAGGACATCTTACTAGATATTTTCAAACTCAATGTGTTGCTGAGAGGGACCCAGTAAATTTTCCACCACCACCACCCCCAAGTGCTTTACATAGAGCTCAGGGAGCAGGAGGACGAGGGCGAGGACAACTGCATGCCTTAGAGTTTGTTAACCCTGAGGCTCTACAGATGGATAGAGGTACCCTTCATGTTCTTTATACTTTCTATAGTAGTTTTGATAGACAATATTAGGTGGTACTCTTTCCGTTCAGTTTCTTTCTCGAGGTTTTTCTAGGGAATTGGTAAGACCCTATATTGGAGTTGTTCTATGTGCTTTGAATTCATGAGGAAGAGTGATCCGTTCACCACTGAGATGCGTTTTTGTGACGTGATAAAAACCGTGCTGGTGAGTTAGTGCCACCCAAAGCAGATAGAATCGAGGTGCGGAGGATGAGTCCCTCTGAATTATGTGTTTAGGGAAAGGTTGTGTGTTGGGGAGTTTGTGAGAAAGGCTTTAGGTTCCCCAGAGTGTGTGCTAGTTGGCAGCATAGGTACCCTTGGTGGCTTTGTTTCAGTTTTGGTGAACTCATTGGTGTGGGAAACCCAATTCATAGTATAATTTCTTTTCTTCATGTTGATGGATTTTTGGGGATGAAAAATCCTTAGGCGGGAAGGATGTAGTGACTTGGGTTTTGGACCTTTCAGAATTTGGAATATTCATACGAATAATTCTAGAGCTAGGCGGGAAAGTGGCATGTGATTCCGAGGCCCGGTGTGTCCAAAATTAATTTTATTAAAATATTGAGTATTTTTATACTATTAACATGGTGTAGATTAGTTATCTCAAAAACAGTAGCTCAGATCAGAAATCTAGGGGCACGGTTGCGTCCGGAGCATTCCGTTTACCCTAGGCGGGGTGTAACCTTTGCAGGCATGGGCTTGCTGTAGTAAAAAGGTAACCAATAGCGTTTTCATAAATAAATGAATAATTTATTTATCAATGTCAGCTCAAATAACCCCTAAAAGGAGTCTCATATTGAAATTATGAGATCATAGTTGAGTACAGAATGTCATTTTTTCCCTAGGCCTGACATAATTTTAGTCGGCGTTGGGTGTCGGGTCAGAGGTATGTTGGCGGGGAGTTAAAATGATGTTTTTATTAATAAACACAATAATAAAAATCAATCACCCCCCCCCCCCTTCACGTTCTGGAACAGCAGGAGGAACCGCTGCAGTTTCCTCATCTGTTCTTCGAAGAGGAATTGTTGAATCATGTGAATTAAGCGTCGTCAGTCTCGGATATTGACGGCGGATGCTCCCGGATCGTACAGCAGTAGCAGCAGAGCATGCAATGGGTCGGCGATCTTCCAAAAGGTAGGAGGTTTGTGTTTTAAAATCATGGATAATTTTTATGTGTTTTTTATCTTCAAATCTTCATAAGTTTTTTGTATTTCATGTCCTGAGCTTTCTGAAACATGTTTCAGGTCTGAATTTGGAGCACCTGGTTGCTCCCGGTGGTTCCCAAAAGTTTTCCGGTGGCAAACCCAAATTCCAGCAGCGGTCATGGTGTAATCCGGTAAGGGAGGTGGTAATGTGGTGGAGGCATGGTGGTTTTTGGCTCTAACATGGTGGATTCAGGCTCTGGTGTGGCGGTTTCTGACTCTAACGTGGTGCTTTCCGCCAAGGCAGGCGGTGGTCCGACCAGATTTTTCTGAGGGTTCTTTAAACCCCCGTAACTCACAAACAAGAAGTTTGATTCATGAGCCATTTGCGGTGATGAATTAATTGCAATGAGTCGGACCTTTTTAGTTTTCTTTGGAAATTTTATGAGTCGATTTCATGGCCCGGGGCTTCAAAATGCTGAAATAATAATAATAATTTAATATTATTCAGCTTCAACCTGCCGTAACTTTTGCGTGGAGCGTCTGATTGACACGTCGTCGGTGGCATTGAGATTCTGATAGTAAGGTGGACATTTTAGGATAGTTTCCAGGTGTAGGGACCGAGATTAGGGTGTGGGCCTCATGAGGCTGGTTTTGGCAGTTTAAAGAGAAACGTGACTTTCCCGTCTGCTGTCTGTTTTGGACAAATGAGTAGACGATCTCATGCATTTTTCGGAGGGGATCGAAACGGTGTAATCCGGTTAATGAGTTTCGGAATCGTGGTGTGGACCCCGCTCAGACTTGTTATGGTGAATAGTACCTTTTTCACGAGTTGACTTTTTCGAGTGAGTGAATAGCCTATCCTATGTGTTTTTTCACATAGAACGTGATGGTGGCCTTGGTTTGGAACTCAGAGGTATGGGGTGTTGTGATGTTGTGGGTCTTTTGGGTTAGTGATGTTTGGACCGAGAGCGGTTGAGTGAACTCCCTTGGTTTGTTCCTATGAGGGTTTGTGTGGCATTAAAACCCCAGTATAGGTTTGTGGACCCCTCGATTAGATGTTTTTCAGTTAGAGTTATAGAATACCTTTGGTGAGCCTGGGACAGGATTCTCTAGCTTCGCATTCTTTGATCGGGTTCTTTGTATTGTTGTGTCCACTTATCCACAAGTGGTGATCCCCCATCTAGCATGACAACCCTGTAGGGTTTGTGAAATCATTGAGAATATGATCCCCTATGGAGTTGGTTGAATTAGTAGGGTTGTGGTGTCGTTAGTTATATGATCCCCTACTTAGCATGTGGTTGTCCATAGGGTTGGGGTATTGTCGGTAATGCAATCCCCTACTCAGTGCGTGGTATCGATGGGATTTATGGCATCATCGGTTCGATCCCCTACTTTGCAAGTTATACCAGATGGGGATTCCGGAATCACCGTGACCGCCTTTTCATGGGTGACGATCCTCTATCCGAGTGTTATGAATTGTGGAATGTCAGGTCAGGTTGTGGTATCCCCCAATGGGTCCTGGGAGTGATCCCCTATCTGTGAGATCTTTGTTTGACCGGGTTGGGTTATTGTATCCCCTAGAGGACCCTAGGAGTGATCCCCTATCTGAGGAGTTTGGTGTTTTCGCCATTTCAACGTGGTGTTCGTAGCGATGATGTATGATGAGTGTGTTCTCTTAGATGGTCCATCTGGGATGGTGGTGTGAGGTACGATAGAGTGCATCTCTTGGATGAGTTTCATCTGGGATGAGATAGCTCGTAGAGTGTGTTCTCCTAGTTTGTGTAATCCTTAGATCTTTGAGTATAACTTCTCACTGGTAATGACATCAGAACCTCGTGAGGCTTGGTGCCTAAGACGATTATATATAAATATTCATGGTATATGTATGGGCATATACCTGAGTTGGGCTGACAAGTAGTGTTTTTCCGAGGATGGTCTCGAGATGGAGTTTCTCTCTCATTCGGGTTCCCTCTGGCTGGGATGAACTGATTGTTGCCTTTCAGTTGCTCTCTTTTCTTTTGGGGTTTTTGGGGCGCCTACTGTGTATCTTTTTACTCATCCCTGCACGGGCTTTTCCCACACATGTCTTTTGTCTTGTATAGACCACATGCCTTTCGACGGAGTCCCAGGAGGACCCAGAGCAAGCGGAGCTTAGTGAGCTTGACCAACTAGGGTGTTTACCGGAGCTGTGCTGACAAGCTTTTTGGCGAGTAATTTTGATAGCGATTACCTCCTTCTGGGTAGGTTGGAAGCTTTGATAGTTTTCTTTTGGTGACCCCTGTATTGTCTCTTTTTGTACTTTTGTTGCACTCTGGTTTGGGATAGATGTATGCATTCATTTTACTTTCAATTTTTATATATCTTTTCACTACTTCATGGAGGTGTATGTGGGTGCGTGTGTACATGTATGATAGGCTAAGGCCTCCCATGTGTGTGATAGCTTACTCGGTGATAGTCACCAGCCCTAGGCCTGTTGGAGGTGGGCTTGGGGAGTCGTGTCTTGAGCCCCGTTGGGTCGGGTCGTGACATAAGCGCACCTCCTTGACCTGTATCTCTACACAGTTTGCTAAATTGGTGAACAGTTAGCATTCAAATGGCCAAAAATTGAATTAAGTTAGCCAGAAACTTTAATTAAATGATATATTACCTGTAACTACACAACAAGAGTTAACTTAGCATAATAAAACTCTACAACCTATATTTGAAACCACAAAAGTGCACAGTGAGTGAAGAATTTAAAAGAATTAAATCAATTATTTAGGCATAGCATGGATGATGAAAATATTCAAAAACATAGTTCAATATGCTAGAAACCATTTAAAAATATTTGATTCCATTAAAACAATGAAAAATGGACCAAATTCCAATCAACATCATTTGTAATTTTTAAATAACACGAAAAATCATTTAAATTTTAATCAAGCATCATTGAACAACAAAATTCAAGTGTTAGACAAGAATTCTAGAAATGACCTTCCACTACCCCATATTCCTTTTTCTCTCACATGATGAAACGCATGTTATATATAAGATATAAGAAAATCAATAGCCTAACATACATGCATTAATGAATTGAGAATATATTACCAAAAGAGAAATATTATTCCAGGTCAAGAATACATATAAAGGCATAAGAACATGAGGTAAATATAATTATGATTTGGAAATGTCTATATAATTGAACAATTAGTTATGAAAATAATATGATGGCGTAGACAAAATAATTTGTATTTAGTTGAATTTGATATTAGAAAAAAAAACAATGTGTTTTTCTAAAATTGAACTATCAAAATATGAAAAGTAGGGTTAAGGTTAAGGGATATATCATATTTTCTAGTAAGATGAGTCGAAAAAATAATATATATACATCATATAAAAATTAATTAAACCCTACCATAAAAAATAAGATAGTTATATTTAAATCATCTAGGATATGAGAGATTATAATCACATTAGATGTGTGAAGGGAGATATTTACATGAATGAAATCATATAATTCTCATGAAAATAGAACGAAACTGGAGAAGAAAGACTATTGATACATAAATTGAAATTTCAAATTGAATAAGAAAACATTTTCAGTGAAACCAGCATATGTAAAATACATGTCATTGCATGAAGAGTTTCTAAAAATTATTGTCCACACATATATTCCAATAGCTGGTTGGGAAGATTATTAAATTATTATAGAAGGTAAAGTCTGTAGAAACCATAATCCAATATATACCAATGAAATAAGTCATACAAGATTGGATGACTTAATATAAGGATGATACAAATTGGAATGAAACTGAAAAATCCAATCATAAAAAAGATAGACAAATATTGGAGAAAATAACAAAAATAGGAAGAAAACATAATAACATGGTGGAATCCTAGGCTTATTGAACATGGAACCTAGGTTAGTGAATTCCATGAAATCCTGATCTATTTGAAATAAAATCAGTTGAAGAGAAAATGCATAAATGGAAATAAAAAAAATTGCATGAAAGAAAAAATGAACACATAAAAATTGGTTGGTTTCTTACAAGTAAATTATGGTTCAGATTTGGGAAGTGATGACTAAAAAGGAGGATGAGTCTTCTTAGAGGAAGGAGACATATTTGATTTATCATTAGCTTATGGTTCTTCTTGTCCTCTACACCTTCAATCGATGGTCTACTTCACCGTGGAGATAATGAAAAAATCTGATTTGTCCATCTTTTGACCATACATGAGAGATTTGGAGGGTTTTGAGAATTTTTTAGGAGGATAGATTCTATAGAAAATGGAATTAGGATGATAGAGGGAGGATATATAGGAATAAGGTTCTCATTCAACGAGGACCCTGTGAATTTTCATATTCATCTTTTATTAATTAAAATACATTTTTATTTAATATGCCTATTTGTTAAGAGTTTGTTTTACAGATGGATCTGGAGAATGTCCAAACCAATAACCTGTGTCCACGAACCCTATTATTGCTTTCACCTCCTCCCAAGTCTAGTGTAGTCCTCACCTTGATATCCAGTATGTGGGCTTGGGATGTCCAATACGATCTGCGAGAGATCCTACAAAATTGGGGGCCACAGTTTCACTAGAAAGGGATTGTTGGGGAGCGGCTTCCGACCCTGACACATTCTAGGTGTGAGGGAATGGTCAATGGCAGAGGTGAGCAACAACAGTGCAACGACAAGGTATTATCTTGGTTCAACTTGTCTAGTTCAGTAGAGAGAGCGTCTATCATTTAAAGAACCTAGAGCATGGCGATGATGAAGAGGAGGTTAGCCTCCTCCTGAGGTGTGGTTGAGTTTGGAGAGCATAATCCATAGTGGTTTTGACATAGGATCGGTCGGGAGAGAATATTCATGGTCAGATCTGGTTTCCACCAGTGTGCACAATCTTTGATTTAGCACAATGGCAGCGCCAAGGCAGTTCCCCCTATTTATCTTAGGTGACCTTAGGGATCCTCCTCTCCATGGTTGATTGCCTTTTTTTTATTGACTCCATTTGAGGGATTTGGTGACCTCAATTTTCATCGTCAAAGACATCAGCACCTCTTATGAGTTTCAGTGCTCCATTGTTGAAGAGGGTTACCAGAGATGCAGATAGGGGTTTCCACCGCGACTCATTGTTCGCTGGAGACACAACACCAAAGATCTATTGTGCCACCGGCAGTCGATTCATGTTCTACAACAACAGATCTGGACAGCTGCTACGTATCTGGATATTAGAGGAGATCTTGAAGAATTTAATTCATTGAACACGATCTCAGCAGGGTGTAGCAGGGTTCTTCTTCGACAAAGGTGGTAGTGAGCCCCGGTAAGGGGGTCTAAATATGTTTTATAGTTTTTTCCTTTATCTATTTTTTTATATAACCCTTTCCCCTTATTTTTTTTATCTTCTCTGTCCTAATTGTCTCCGGTCCTTATTTTCTCCATGTGTCTTGGTTTTTGTTTGGCCTTGTACTCTAATTTCTTTCATGATAGTAGAAAACTAGTGATGATCATGCCCTTCCCATGTAGGCCTATGGCCAAAGCACATAAATCTACCTGTCCCTTTTTGTACTTTACTTTTCTATATCTTTTTGACCTGTAAATTGGTGAACACTCACTTATCGAGTTTAAATTTGAATTTGGTTTTGAGTTCAATCATTATAATTAAAAGTTGTTTGGACATTTTTCTTTCTCATTTAATATTACAACCATTTCTTACTACCATCAATTCTAGAATTCTATATTTTATTCTTGAATTTTATTTTACAACATTTCTCGTTTTTATTAAATGATTGTTGTATATATTATATTTTTTGTTTTATGAGAATTAATTGAAATCTTATGAATTTGTTTAATTTCCACTGCCCATATACAATTTATATCTGAAATCTTTTTTGATTTTCAATAGTGTGATATTTTGTTCACCATTGAAATCATTTGAATATATTTCATTTCATGTTTCGGAATTGAAACAAAAACATTATTTTTTCAGTATTTTTTTAATAAACTAAAAATAAACACTGTTTTAGTATTTTGTATTTTAACGAACCAAATCACCCAATTGATCATCGGCTATTGGATGGGGATTGCCTCCTCCATAGGGGTTCCCCCTAAAATAAAGTTTTATTAGAGCCTAATTTTTTTTAAGCTTTTCTTTTTTAAAATTTGAAATTGTTTGTTCATTTCATTCAAATGATTTGAAAGAGGCTTGTACTTGTTGCGGTATGCATTGACTATTTTGTTCATCATGGTCTTCTTCTCTCTTAAGATGTAATTTCATTCTGATTCTGGTAGTTTGTTTTCATTCTCTTTCCATGTTTCCTTTACCTTGTTGAACATCAAAGATGCCTCTTGGTATTTGTTACCTAGGTGTGTTTATAGTTTCGGGGTATGAATGGGTTATATGTGAGGTTGGTCTATGACTAAGAGTCGATTAATAGTATGGTGTTGGAATGATATTTTGTCTCTAGTGTCTACCTTTTCCCTGGGAGATGAGCTTATTATACCTATGTTTTCTTCCTTTGCGTCCTTTAGGATTGTTTGCTCCAAGTATTGACCTGTAGCGATTTTAGTGTCTTGGCTTGGGTAGTGTGTTGATGCAGTTCTCTTGTTTACTACCTGGCTAGACACAAAGCTTCTTTGATTCTATTCAACACTATTTAGAGGCTTTGTTTTGGTCTCCCAGTTTTAGGAACCTTGTCCCATTAGTTAGACTAGTCTAGGACGTGTGGCCCTTTAATGGATTTTCTCCCAAAGTTTCTAGCTAGATTTAGCCCTTTGTTCTCGCGTCTTAGAGATGTCCTAGGATGTTGGGACTTCTTGCATGTTTCCTTTCAGTTTTCCATTTTTTTAGGATTTATCCTTTTAGATTTTATTTTGATGGTCATATCCTTGGGTGGAGATTCTAAATCCATATTTTAAGGTTCTTCTAGTGACATTCATATAGATTTCTCCTATTAGAGTTTTTTAGGTTGAATGTATCAGTTTTAAAAATGATGGTGCTTGGTGTTTCAATTATTTTTTATGTTCATGAGATCGGGTGGGGACTTTAATATTTTGGTTGTTTTCTTTTCTATGCATTCTCTTTATACTGATTCCTTTATTTCGCTATTTTTCATGGTTGCAAAATTTCAATACCGAATTAAAATTTTTTGTGAATTATCTATGTTTTTTTGTTCGTCCATGTTTTGCATGAGGATAGATATTTCTCTATTTATTGGTGTTTTACAAGCACTAATGATCTCTTTCATAGGAGCTATTATCATGCGATTTTCTTGTCCTATTTTCCTTATTGGCATCATCTTAGAGTGCAACTCAGGTAAATGCATGTATGACCTCTATCATTATGTTGTTTGGAATTGCTTAATTCTAAGAATTTTTTATAATGTTTAAATAACATTCATCTTTGTGTTGCATGTGTCACATTGATGCATGGAAGGGGGGATATTTGGGTTATACCTCGTGGTTTTTTTCTATTTAGGATATTCCAAAGTTGATGATGTTAGATGGTGCAGAATCATCATCTAGATTATTTTTTAATTTGCAAGGTGGAGAGTGTGATGTTGTTAAATATTAAATATGTTTCTATATTTTAATATCCATGGTGGAGATTTGTGAATTTTAATATTCATATTTTGATAATTAAAATACTTTTTTATTTAATATACATGTTTGATAAGAGTTTGTTTTACGGATGAATCCAGAGAACTACCCAACTATATATGTCATCCATGTGCCCCTTTATTTCTTTATCCTCCTCCTAATGCTAGTGCGGTGATCCCATTGAAATCTGGTATGCAGGCTTCGATTTTCCAATCTGATCGACGAGAGATCCTACAAAATTGGGGGGTCAGTTTCTCGATAGAGAGATCAAAAGGGAGTGGTTTATGATCCTGCTCCATTCTAGGTGTGAGGGAAAGGTCAACGGTAGAGGTGAGAATCAAAACCATGAGTGCAAGGGAATCTCGTGGTTCCACTTTTCTGGTTCAATAGAGGGATCAAAAAATTTCAAAATGAACCTACTGCATGGAATTGATGAAGGTAGGCGTTTTAGTTTAGTCTTTTCCGAACCTAAATGGTGGACAATGATGTCATTCATGGAAACTTGTTGTCAATATTGGATCCAGAGGGTGATGTATTTGGTTCTTGAACCTAAAGGGAAATGTCTGTATTCGGTTGCTTCTCCACCTTCTTTATCTTATGTAGGTATTTTTCTTATGAGGGGGGGGGTGTCTTCATGGAAGCTTTATCCAGAAGAAAAGGTTGTCCACCCTCAGCGGTGTGGTTGACTTCGAATAGCATAATACACTCTGGTTTTGACATTAGATCAGTTGGTATAGAATAGGCATTGATATATTTTATTTTAAAAAACAGCGTGCAAGCTTCAATTTAGAATAATGGAAGTGGATAATCAGTTCACCTTCTTCATCTCAGGTGATACTGGGGCTTCCATGGGGACACGACTTCCTCCTCTATGTGGTTGACCGACCACATTGATCTTCTTTCTTTTATCAGCTCTATTTGAGAGATTCAGTGACCTCGATATTCACCATCAATGATAGAAGTTTCTCTCATGTGTTACAATGTCCTTTTGTCTAAGAGGGTCATCAGATACATAGAGAGAAGTTTCCACTGAAACTCCTTGTTCAAAAGAGGGGAAACACCAAAGATCTACTTCGGTACCAGTATTCGGTTCTTTTTCTTGAAACTCAAGGATGTATAACCTCTACAACGATGAATTTGGGAAACTACTATGTATATGGATAGGAGAGGAGATCATGAAGAATTTAATTCCTAAACCATAAATTCAGTGGCTCGTAGCAGTATTCTTTATCAATAAAGGTGGGACTGAACCTTGGTAAGGGGTTCTTGGTCTGGATTATAGTTTTTCCATTGTCATTTTTTTTAGCCTTATGCATGTTATTTTTTTATCTTATGTTTCATAATTTTATATGGTTCTGATTTGTTTCATGTGTCTTAGTCTCTATTTAGCCTTGAACTATCTATTCCTTTTTCATAGGGAAAACCCAGTGATGATCCTACCCCATACATATAGATCTATCACTGAAGCACATAAATATTATTTTCTCTATTACCACTTTAATTTTCTAGATTTTTTGACCTATAAAGTTTTGAATGTTGGCTTCTTGAGTTTAAATTCTAATTTTTTTTGAGTTCAATTGTTTTAATTCGATGCTATTTGGGAATTTATTTTCCTCGTTTACTATTTCCGTTGTTTCTTGCTACCATCAATTCTAGAATTCTATATTTTATTATAGAATTTTATTTCTCAATGTTTCTAGTTTTATAAAATTAGTCTTATAAATATTATGTTCTCTATTTTATGATAGTTAATTGAAAGCTTTAAAATTGATGTAATTTCCACTACCCATTTATAGTTTATATATTCCATTACTGATGTTCAATACTGCGATGTGTTTTTCATCATTGAATTCATTTGAACATATTTCATTTGATGTTATGGAATTGAAACTCAAAAGTTATATCTATTATCAGTTTTTATGTAATAAATTGAAAATAAACACCATTTTAGCATTTTGGATTTTAACAAATCAAAACACTCAATTGATCATAGAATGTTACATGGTGACTACCTCTCACACAGGGGTGCTCCCTGCAATAGACCCATTAAAATAGAAGTTATAATTGCCAAGGAAATATATTGGGAAGATGGAATTACCTTGGGATGGATTTAGTATTTTCATTGGAATTAGGTAGGGTATGCGGTGATTTGTTGAGGATGAATATGTATTTACCTAGAAAACTGATGGGGATAAATAATGTGTATTTTTTGATGAAAATTAGGAATGGGGTGTGGGTATTTGAGAGGAAGACAGATTAGACGACGCATGTGATGAATCTATTTGATGGTTTTGAGGGAATTACTAAGGAGAACATTCATTTGTGGAGGAAATAGAATAAGAATATGAATCAGTATTTTTAATGTAAAATTATGAATGTGAAGCGTAGAAGGAAGGATGTTGGATTGGAGGATAAGGGAACCAGGAGAGGTGGAAACTTATGTGTTAATGGTTGTGGTGGAGCCACACATCCTTGTAAGAAACACTATTAAATACAAGTAGAGATATCCAAAGAGATGGTAGATTTCCCATTTGAATAAAGATCATAGAAAAAATTAAGGAAAAGAGCATGAGTCGCCTTATCGTTTGAAGAAACACCACCATCATTATGAAAGAGAAAAAAGATATTATTATGGAATGATAAAAAATATTTTTTGTGGAATTAAAGTATATTTTAATTACCTTCTATAACATGGGAAACATGTGAACACATTGACCATAAGTATTTATTAATTTTACAGTCGCATCCAAATTTTCTTCTAGGGTTTAAATTTTGGATAACACTACATCTGAGGTGGGTGATATTAGTTCTCATTTAGCATGCATTCAATGGAATCACAGATGTTAGGGTGGTGCATTTTTTTTATCACTTTATATTTTTATCATAGAATCCAGAACAAATATTTTATTCCTGACATCAGACACCCACAATGTCCAAAGAAAATGGATCATCCCCTCAAAATCCACCTCGGTATTCCAAAAACAATCAGTCCTAAAGATATTCTTATATATAGGATTACTTGACCTTGGAAAAATGTTAATGTAGATGGATAAGTGATCTAATAAAATTCAAGAAATATAGAACACTATGTTAAACATAAATAGGTTGATCCATTCAATCGAACATAGAAATATTACAAGTTCTCTTCTACAAGACTACATTCTTCCCTTTAAAATATGTAAAAGTGTTGAATGTGTGTCCTAGATAAGAAATACCAATAGTATATACTACTTGTAGTAAATTGAGAATCAAAGAACACGACCTTCTATCACCCCCTCACCTTCCATTTTGGTACATGATATCATTAATTTCCCCTCTTATTAGAAGAGCCCAAGTAGAATGTACAACAATGACTTCAGAATCTATTAAGACGGTCATTTATCCTTCAATTAAGGACACTCATATAAACCCAAAAACTCTCTTGTAAGGGAATAATGATGTTTCATATAGGAATAAATGTGATTAAAATAGAAACTCTTGACCATTAAATTCATATCCTCCCTCTAAAGAAGGCACAAACCACTAGAGTGACCATTTCGGGAAACCAAAAGTCACCCATGGAAAAAAACAATTTGTCACAAAACTTGACATGTTAGTAATATATAATATGTTTTTAGAAATAAAACAATATCAGGTCCACTTTTATAATTTTACTTCTGGGACTCTATACTACAGTGGGTTTCCAAGACAATTATAGTTCAAACATAGGATTTTCATTAGGATGGGAGGGTATGGATCACCATGACCTCTTCTTCTATATAATCAATAACAGATCCATCTGCCACTATTTTACACCTTCTAGAGTATCACTCAATATAATTTGGAGCCTCTATAATTCTCTTAAGAGTTTTTGGGTTCCACTACATAAATATCAGTACTGAGATCCCCTCGACCTATCTGACTCCATATCTGATTCCTTTTCAGGGTATTTGTCATAGTCTCATTCTGATTCACACCTGAATTTGAGGAGACAAAATGAGGATCAAAACTCAGAGAAACCACCTGGTCTAGAGTGTTAAAACATATCCCTTTTAGATTAGAAGGAATTATTTTGTTTCCCTCAATAGTTTTAAGAAATAATGTTGCAGTGTTGGTGATCACCATGGGAAATTTAACATGGTCATCAAAAGGTATTCCTGAAACCACTAGAAATGGTTTAAAAAGCTAAAATATCTAAATCCTCTAGCCACGTATGAATTTCTTGGTCTATAAAATAATTTCATAGTACTGACATAATGAATTTATTTTGATCAGGAACATATTTCATTCATACAGCCTTGGTGAGTTTATTTGTATCCCTTTGTCTCTTCTCCTGCTTTACAAAACACCTCTAATACTTTTTCCCAAATCCCTATACCATACTACATGAAAATATTAATATCTCCATCCAAAAATTTAGGGACACAATCATTCTCTATATGACTAATTCATACATTGAAGAAACAAAATATAGGCATTTTTTCATATACGAATGAGATCAAATCATTTAAGTATTCCCTAAAAAGGAAAGTGTGCCTCAAAAATGGTTGTGATACGTTAACTAGAACCTTGATCTACATAATCAAAACAAAATAATGTGATGTAAGTTATCCCACTTCACACATTCCATAATATGGACTCTAATATCCTACATAAATCATTTCAATCTTTTATAAAATGGGATACCCAAAATTCAAACATAAAATAGTGATTTGGTGAAATTGATATTATAATAATTCCCATAATCTTTTAGATCCCCCATTATAATGAAATAATTATCAAAGTATCATAGATTATAAATAATCTCTTTTCATTTATCATTTTCATTGATGAATTCAAATATCAGATGATCGTATCCAATTTTCCTTATTGAAAAGTTATCATCGAATACTATATAGATTGTATCTTATTTTACAAGGAAATTTTATCGATGTCATAACTTGTGATGAACTTGTTAGGGGATATTTATAGTGGACCAAGTCTTTTACACATATTATTACATGATTTTTAAACTAAAATATCCAACAATTACAATCACAAAGACCACGAGGCATAGTGTCTTTGGATGATTAGGTTTATATTATATCAAAAGGAACATAAAACAAGGAATCATTATTTTATTCTTAATAATGAGATCTCAAAAGTATATGGGATAACCTAGGGGATACATAAATAAATGTTTGATCTAAAAAACTAGTATGGGAACAAAAATGACTAGGAAACATAACATGTAAGTAAAAGGTGTCACATTATATCATAAAAGAGTGGGATCATGAGGAATCACATGGATGAGTAACATAAAGAATACAGTATAATAAGATAATGGATTCATAGGAAATGTGGAATAAACATATTAAATGATAAAAAAAATATTCAAGGATAATTTCCTTTACAATATCACATTGTGTACTATGTCCCAAAATAGATTAGGATTACTCCCTAATCCCATACATGACACCTCTTGAGACCGAAGCTTTACCCAATGCATTAGAGTAATATATGGGTGCACCCATAATAACATGTTCATGATATATGTTTTCCACATCAAGGATTCAATCCCGAGACATAAAATAATAATTTCTCATGGAAAAAAAAAGGGTTGAATAATCTTGTTACATATCATAATCAATGGAAATTTCAGAACGAGGGAAATTGAAAAATGATCATAAAGAATATATTTCCCCATTCAAGTAATGAAGAATAATATAGGTATATATGTGAGATACATATATATAGAATTTAAAATAATTATATAACATGAAAGGGAGAGATAAAGTATGTTAGATAGATAAAGGTCATAACATAAATGAAATTTTTCTTTGGAGAGATCCCTTACCTCGAGCCTAATTTGCAATGTCCATTATTTATGTTCTTAAATAATAAAATTATGTTAATTATTTACTTCTGTAACAACCTATTTCATTTTTAAAATTCCATTTATTTTATTTCCCTCTATTCCTTTTTCAAATACATAACCAATTAATTTTATGTTAGTTGTTTTAAAAATAAACAATTTATATGTCCAAAATCAAATCTATAAGTTGACAATTTCCAAAGAGATTATTATTTAATTACACCAAGAATAGTAATAATGAAATAATAATCATTTTTATTCTTATATTTTATATTTTAAAGAAACCGTTAATTTTGGTTAAGATAAAATAACTACGTTAGAATAATCACAAAATTATGTTGTATGTACGCATGAGTAACATTTCCAATTTTTGATGATCATGATGGAAAGAATGTAAGTATTATATTATCATTATACCATTATAAAAATATCATAAATGAAATATTATTTTTTTTAATACCCATTCACATGACATCCATGTGATTCGGTAATAAAAACAAATCACATCGCTGCGCAAGGTGGTAGTCCTCTTTTCAAACAAAGGACTGTCATTTATTCAATGAAAGGTAAGGTAAGAAATTAGTTGATATATTTATTTTCCATATTTATTATTATGTTCTTAATATCATTTATTAAAAAAATTAATCCTTATTACCATCCATATAATGTGTAAGTCAAAAAAGAATCACATCGCTTCACAAGGCAGTAGTCTAACTTACACATGAGCGACATTATCGTATTCACTACAGAATGGAAAGTAAGAATTTATAGTTTATATTATAATTAAATATGTATAATTATAGAAAAAATATAATATTTAGATATTAAATAAATTATAATTTCCATCCATGATAAGTGGTGATGCAAAACAAATTACATCGATTTGCGGGGAAGTAGTCCTTCGTACAAAAGATCAATAGTTATGTATCCCATTTGAGGGAGGAAAAGATTGATGTAAGTCATTACCTTAACATAACAAAATATAAATATATTTAAGGTAATTCTGATATTATATAATCATTATTTAATAAGATATAAATTAGTTGAAATAATAAATAAAACAAAATTCTTGTTTAAGGGTGTTACCTCTTCTTCAAACAACTTCTTTATATTTTCAACAAAATCCATACTAGGTTAGATTCCTAATCATATTATAGTAATCTAGGATGAGGGGAGGTAATTAAGGATGTTATTTTGATAGGTATTGGTAAATATAGTGGATTTTTTAAGTGTGTAACTAAGAGTAGAGTGGGTGGCCTTTTATAAGTGGAGAGGAGACACCCGAAATTTTTGAAAATAATGAAATACAGTAATGATTTTATCATGGTAAAAGGATTCTAAATGGACCATTCTTGAACCATAGAAGAGATAATGTGAAATTATTATCATAAATAGTTATTAGATATGTTTTTGGATCATTTTTAAGGCTTATATTGTTATTTTAAATTCCCAATAAACCCATTTTTACTATAACTATGCTAAATAATTTTTATTGTTTTAACTATTCATTATGGTTAAATATTAAGTTGAATTTATTAGATAATAAAAATTATGATGATTCAAAATATGGAATCAATTTTTTGACCCTCATCTTACAGATGTGGGAAAATTTAATTTAAAAATAAACCTATATATATGACAAAAAACAGGTTTTCAAGAAATGCATTTTTTAAAGAAAAGATAATCTCATATTATCTATGCCAAAAACAATAATAATTAAATGGATTTAAATTATTATACATATATATTCTATAAATTTAATTTAAATCATTTCATCAGTAGGTGTTATTTCAATTATTTAAATATGGATAAACATTATTCACTTTAAAGTACTTTTTAGAATAAAAGTGTTTTAAACCCAAAAAAACATTTACTAATATCTAGTATAAATATATTTTAAATTTAATTAATTGGATAAAATAAAAATAAATAATTATTATAATTTGAAATAAAATTTTTAAAATAAAAGTGAATTATTTTTTAAAATATAACAATTTTGTAAAAAATTTATTTTCACTATTCATAGAAAATTTAATATTTTCCAAAAAAACCTAAATTTTTTCAATAATTTAATATTGAAATAATTTTTTTAGAAATTATTTATATTTTATATGTACAATTTATAAATCCTTAAAAAACTAATTATAGTATTTTTCTCATAATAAAATTAAAAACCATTTTTAGAATAAATGTTTTTATTAAAAAATGAGAACTTATTCCTATATGTTTAAAAATTCATTTATATTGTGCCTTACCTTTATATATATTCCATAAAATAGTCAATCTTATTCATAATTTCTTTTTAAATAACTATTTGATAATGGTCTTATTTAAATAAGAAAGGTTCATTTGGGTTCGGTGTTGCATGTATCATAAGCTATTGAACATAGTTTTCTCTATTAAAAACAAAGGGTGTTTCATTAACCCCTATAAATAATTTAAAACTTGAAATTTTCTATTACATACTAAGGTGAAAATAGGTGATGGTATTTCTTCTTTATCTCCACTTGTAGTTCTCATGTTTCATCTTTAAACTTGTAGTTTCTCCACAACACTTTGACTAAGTGAGTTGCCTTATTTCATATAACTTTTTCTCTATGATCTAATATGTTTACTAGTTGATACGCATATAAAATGTCTTTTTCCAATGATATCACCACAAAATTTAGTACATGTGTGAGTTCTGGTATGTACTTTCTTAAGAGGGATACGTGGAACCCATCATGTACTCCATGGAGGTTAGGTGGGAGTGTTAGTCAGTAGGTCACCGCTTCGATGCAATCAAGGATCTCAATGGGGATGATGTATCTAGGACTAAGCTTTAAAATTTTCCCAAACCACATGACTATCTTCCAAAGGGATATGTATAGGAATAACTTATCTCTGACATAAAATAAACGTCTCACCAATGATTATCTACATGAAAATTTTTATCAAATTCACATGGATTTCATGTGATACTTAATGGTTTGAAACTTCTCTATCATGTCATGGAAAATAACCTGTCCGATCATAATCCACTCTCCAACATCATCTTGGAATGTCCATTTTTGGCACTATATCCCATCAAAAGCCTAATATGGCTCAATATTAATCCTACGATAGAATCTGTAATTATATGACAACTTTATATAGTGACGGTGTTAATTGTATCCTACATGTAAATCAATTGAGCATGATCTTAACATTTCCTCTATATATTGGATGGTTCTCCTAGACTGACCATACTCCTGAGGGTGATAAGAAATGAGGAAATAGAGTTTTATATGAAACTCTTTCTAAAGGATTCTCCAGAACCCTTAGGTAAACCTTAGATCTAAATTAGATAATATAGAGAGTGGAACTCCATGAAATTTTAACACAAACAATATGTATATTATAGAGAGTTGGTCAAGAGGGAAATATTCCTTAATAAAAATGAAATGTGTTGACTTTGTAAAGTGATCGACTACCACAAAAATGGAATTATTAACATTATTTATCCTAGGGAATCTTGGGGATCAAATCTATGATTATGTTTTCTTATTTCTATATCAGTATGGGAAAATGATGAATTATACCATTTCACTTTTATCATTCATCATTAACATTCTAGTACACCATGCATTAAGACACAAATTACACAATATCCCTCTTCATTTTTCCCACCATAGGTTTTTTTTAGATCTCTATACATCATAGTCCTTCCCATATTAATAGAGAACGATGGGCTATATGCATCATCCAGAATCTCCCTCTTCAGATCTGTTGTTGATGGGACACATATCTGGGCTCCAAACCATATAACTCCATCTTCTCTAAAGTTGAAAATTTTAGTATTCACTACATTTTTCTATAGAACATAATCATCATTCTGGTCCTCCTTGATCATCTCATGAATGTTTTTCCGAACAATGATTTTAGAAATATAGGATAAAGATCCTTTAACTATTCATTATATCTTATTCTATCGTGCCACTCATATGGAAGAGAAGCAGCCAAAAACCTCTACAAAGAAACAATTATCGGTAATAACAATTATGGTGTTAGCCCCATGGTACATCAAAACCAAGGAAACCCCTAGGAAAAACAAAAACATGAAAAAACATAGGAACACACTCTCATATGTTGATACTTTTTATTAGATATGTAATTTAACCTTGTAGATGTGCTAAAAATTAATGTTTTGGATGATCTTGGGAAGGGTTGGTTACCCTAGGTTAAAAATATTTTATGCATTATGAGTGTTTTGAATTTTAGAACAGTCATAAATATAAATAATTAATTGTTTTAAAATTTTCGTGCATGTGATTAATATATTTAAAATAAAATTTGTAATTATCTGGAAAGTTGATGTTGGAAAATCTTTCAGAACAAATCATTGGTCCTATATTTCCTCATTTACCTAAGTGTCAAAATTTGTTTAGATTTAGAGGGAATTGAATTTTTATTCATTTTATTAAATTAATTTAAATATATATTTAATTAATGAATTCATATGAAACATGTTTACTCATGATTCCTACAAAATATAGCTTTGATTTGAATAACATTTGTGTCAGGCTTCTCAGGATGCCATGTTCTATTTAACAATGATGTTAGTTTATTTTGGGCTTTTATCCTAACCCTAGCCCATTCCATGTGTCTATTGATACATTAACAAAGAGCCTCAACAAATCCCATTTTGGAACATCATTGGAGGTATATATATTATAATATTATAGAGGGAACATGGGAGGATCCCTCGAGGTAGGTTTACCACAAATATCTCATTCAATTTCATTTTTTTTTAATTGTGATGATTAAAACATAGAAGAATCAATTAGTTACCATATTGATTTCAATTCATCAATTATTATTAATTTCAATATTGGTAACAATTTCTAAAATATGGGGATATATTAATTCCCAAATATGTTTATCTATGATAAAAAGTGTTATGGGTGAATAGATATGTACCATCAATATATCTCATCCACATATTATATTTAGCACACCATTCAATGTGTATTGGCTTGCCTATAACATGGTCGGTCATCGATGATCATCCATTGAGATAATAAGATGGATCACCTTTATCCATAGTGAAGGAGCTATAGAGTGGTGAGGGGAAATAGAGGGTTAGGTCACATAGCTTGGGGAAAGATGA
This sequence comes from Viscum album, assembly GCA_963277665.1. Lineage (NCBI taxonomy): Eukaryota > Viridiplantae > Streptophyta > Magnoliopsida > Santalales > Viscaceae > Viscum > Viscum album. The sequence continues at coordinate 289,074,347 of OY728134.1, forward strand.
GTGAGGTGAGGCCAAGGTTCTGTGAAAGTGGAACTAGACTTTTTGATTAATTAATCTGGTATTACTACTTCCCTACTCTTCAAGGATTTGGCGAATTATTATGAGCTTACATATAATTATATAATCATATTCATGTAATGTTATGGGTCAAAATACTAAATTATTAATATATATATATATATATATATATATATTTATTTATTTATTTATATGTGGTATTGTGAATTGTATTGAAATTTTTACATTTTAGAATTTATTTATAAATTAATTATTATTATTTTGATATTTTTAATGATTGTTTTTTTATAAACAAATTCAACCTTATAAAATGCTATAAATATTGTTTTCATGGAAAGAAAATAAAAAAAATGAGAGGTAATTTGGTCATCCCACTTTGATGTATGTTCAAAAGTGATGGACTAGGGCCCATTTAATATAAATTTACTAATTTTTTTATTCAATATCATATGAGAAAAAAATCTATGTTTTGTTATAATTAAATTTCATATTTTTAATTGCGTTATAAAATTCTGTTCAGTATAGTTATTAATTTTTTACATAATGAAATATATTTTCTTGGATTGATTTTTTTTCAGAAATATATATATTTGGTGGAACATGGTAAATAAATGTAATAATCAAAATGCAACATATATAATAATATATTATTATTTTTTGTGTTCATTTCAAATTAGTTACTATATTTTGAAGTACGCCTTACAACATTTTAGTACATTAGGATAAGGATCCATAAGTCTTTTTTGATGTGTATGGATCAATCAAACCTCAATCCAACGCACAGTGTGACTAATATAACTCCAACTAGGTATTTTTATTTAAATTTGTCATTATATTTAGTAAATAAAAAAATTTACATAATAAAAACCATGAAAACACATTAGGATTGTTTTGAAACTTTAGGAAAATGATCTATAAGTCATTTTGATGTGTAGGACTCAACCACACCTTAATCTGATGCATGGTGTAAGAAATATGACTCCATGTGTGGATTTTTATTTAAAATTGAACTAAATTTTATTAAAATGATCAAGTGACATACTGAGAACCAAGAAAACACATTCATATTATTTTTATACCTTATGAAAATGATCCATAAGTAATTTTTGTTCTGTAAGAATTAGTCGCACCTCAATCTAATGCATAGTGTGACCAGTATGACTAAAAGTGCTTGTTTCCAGTTTGATATGACATTATAGTAAAAAAAATATGCGATATACTCAAAACTGAGAAAACTCATTCAAATTATTTTGATACATTAATAAAATGATTCATATGTAATTTCTGTAGTGTATGAATGAGCATCACTACAATCTGATATACAATGTGATCAGTATAACTAAAATTGTGTCTTTTTATTTAAAATTGAAATTATTAATTAGGGGTTTCCATCAGTCGGGTCGGGTCGGGACAAGGTTTTTTCTGGCCCTGACCCAACTAAAAAACGGTTCGGGTTGGGTCGGGTCACATGCTTCATAATCGGTTGACCCGATCCAACCCAACCTATGGGGATTGGGTGAGGTGGTGCATGGACAAAGGACTCAACCCAACCCGAACCAGTTTTGGTCAGGTCAGATTAGGTCAATTTAAGTGGGTTTTATGCATTAGACATGACCCAACCTGATAGATCCGGTCCCAAACTCAACCCTACACGATGGATCCAAAAATAGACCCAGGCTCAACCCAATGCAGCATAGTGGGTTCCAACAACTTCTAATCCAAAAGATGGAAGAAAAAAAATATAACCCAAATAATATATACCGATAACCTAACCAAAAATATAGTGGAATCCAAAATGTAGCAGCATCCAATTCAAAAAATGAAATAGTCTCATCCAACAGAGTGGGTTCAAAATTCTAGTTGCATCCATTAGACATTGGTGGAATCAAAAGTACAAAGAAATTTAACAATGAAGTAGAAGAAAAATATAAATAGGTAGGAAGGTCAAAAATCCATAAGTTTGATCACAAAATCATAAACATATTTAACAACCAGTAAAAAAATAATGGAATGCAATTCCCAACACAACAAAACAGGGGAAACAAACAGATAAAGTACATAATAATGAGGGTAAGGGTAGCCAACCTGTTAACTAGGCAACAACATTCAGAAATATGACCCCATCACCTTTTTGTTAACACCGTAAGAAATAATCTTGCTATTTTTATTCCAATTCAATTAATTGGTGCAGCTAAACCAGGTAAACCCCCACTTCTTTCTGACAATTGGGAAAAAATACATGAACTCAAACAACATTCTCTTTTATTTCCTTTTCTTTTATTTATTCCATGTGGTCCAAATAGAGTCTTAGGTCCTAATAAATTAGTTCAATATATCCTAACAGGAACTCACAATCATAAAAATGACTATAGAAATTTAGAAAAAGAAACAAAGAAACACTACCAAACAAGATATTTTTCATTATATCCTTTAATAAAGAACAATCTGTCAAAAAAATGTACATGAAAAAAATTATTAAATTAAACTACATTCACATAATAAAATTAAGGGAGTTCGTTCATCTACATTAAAAAGAAAAAATATCTTAAATAATGAAAACCATTTTACAATATTAATACCATTACATTTCACTCTTGTAAACATTATGTAGTAATAAAAAGAGAGAAACACAAAATACTATGATTATTTTGAATAGTGAGAACTACATAAAAATTTTAAACAATGAAATCTTATGAATTGTATAAAATACATAAACTCATGTAGTAGGGTCATTTTAAATGGTTTGTGGAGTAGGGTCATAATCTGCTTATAAAAATATCATTAATATTTTTTTTAAAAACATAGATTAAAAACTCAAATTGCACATACAATACTTTGAATTGTAGTTCAAATCAATATTCAATGATAGAATAAATTTAGCATGAAAATCATCCAAATTAGTATGTTTGGTTACCATTTCCACATGCTAATCCCCTGCCATTATCAATCTAAAACTATGAAATAAGAAATATAACATGGTCTTCATACAAAATAATATTACAGGTGAAGTATAATTTGGAAGTAGGTGGCCTTGGGGAAAATGACCATCATATTTACCTCAACCAATCTCTTGAATGTAAAGTGGACCTATTTATTACTTTACAAGCATTCTATTCAATCATTCAGGAAACATTGTCATTGATTTCAATTCATATCAAGATAGTTTTATAGATTTGCGAACCAAATTAAATAAAATACATAAACTTATTTTGTATAACTAATAAATAAATCTGCAGTTTTGTATCCAATATATGTGATTAATTAAATAATAATGGAGATCAATCGACACTATATGTGGCTGATTTTTCCTTTCATAAAGTGATAACATAATATAATAAATTATAAAGAAGAAATTGTGATACACTTCATTTAAGGATAGTTTCCATTTAGATATCTTGTAATTCACATAAGTGTGAAACCCATGTAGTTTCATGTGTTGTAAAGTTATTTTTTGAATCTAATGAAAAATTGTTGGATCAAATCATGATGAATAAAGATGTCAAGCACTTGAATTTTCACTCTCCCCTTAGAAGTGAAAACTATGTGGGTATAAAATAAAATATTGGAGTGGTGTTAAACTTATAAAGTAAAAAAACATGGTTTTAGGTTCTTAGGTTACACGAGAAAACCAAAACCTGTACCTTTAATAATTTATAAATGGTTCAGTTGATCCAATTTATCAAATAATGATCCATAAAATATATATGAATAATAAAATAAAAGGTAAATTCTTTTCATGGATAAATGAACATGTGCACTATATTATTTGAAAATGTGGTGGTCATATATTGAAAATCTAAGGTGAGTATATATTATTGAATATTGTCACCAAAAGATTAATCTTAATGGGATAGTGATGGTGAATCACACTATAATACCATCAATCATATCATTAAGAAATATCGTATAGGAAAAGTATTTTGCATTATTAATTCAATACATTTATTTCATTGAATGATATTATTGTATTTTATGTAAAAATATGATCATGGGACACATGGAAAATATCATAAAAAATATAGTATCATACTAGGAAAAGGGAAGAGTTTTGAACTACCTAAGTGAAATGCTTCGTGATCTCTATAAGTATGTCTAGTTGAAAAAAACTTCTATGTAAAGAATTTATTAAAAAATCATATATTTATTCTTCCATCATCCTTCATTCATTAATTTTAGACAGTGAAACATTGATCATGGATTGTGGAGGATGGAATATCTTAAAAACATAATAGAATAAAGGAAAATTTAGTATTTTTCTTTTTCAAATAGATGTTTTTAATTGATAAATATCAAATGATAAACAATTAGAGTATTTTTAATGGTACCTAATTCAATCAATTTCACTTCTTCTAGTTTCATTCAAATGACAATTTCATTAGGCATTTTAAAAAAAATGGAAAAAATTAATGCCTCAACTATATTGGTATTCAAAAAAATATGAAAGGGATCATGGAATCATCCTCTTATACTAAATGCAGACTCTAAGGATATCTTACTTAAAGGAATTGATGGAATGTCACTGGAAATGTATAAGAGATCATAAAACATTATTTCCTTTCCTTTCTAACAACTTAAAAATATCAAATCCATCGAAATAATCCTCACAATCATCAATCTCTATATATCATTCTTGTTCATTCCATTTTTTGTCAATTCTCTTTTACTTTTCTATGATCTATATGCATCTTTCCATTTATAAACATTCTCATTATCTCTACTAGCATCATTAATATGTGGATATTGATGAGAATATGGCTCACATTGATCATAGTGGGTGGGATATTTTCATTTGTAAAACTCAAAGATATCATTCGTAACCTCTGTTAGTTTACTGATCAAATCATTCTTGTCATCATCATCAAACATCATTTTAAAATGATCTTGAACATATTATTATTTTTATCATGGATCAAGAGAAACTTCCACTACTAAGAGAGAATTTAAAGTGTAACCAATACCCTAATACTTGTCTAACATCACCTTTATTGCAATATCCATTGATAATATAGTAATAACATTACTCTTAAACCATTTCATGATTTTTCTATATATATCATAGAGTATTAAAGAATGTGTGACAAGATACGTGCATAGAATCTAACAAATCATCAATTCTATCATAAAATATTTTTCAAACATGACAAATACAAGATCATTCTCCCAACCATATGATGTAGGATCCCCAACATCATAGACAAGAGCACTCTAAAAACACGAGTCCCCCTCAAAGAGACTAAATACTTCCTCATACTTCTCTAAAACATCCAACATAATCTAACAATAATTCCACCAACTAAGAATATCAAGAATTATGGCATGTTGACTAGGATTTTTTAACGAATCAGTAATGCTAATGAAAATAGTTTATCTAGAATGTGAACTTCTCAAAAAATTTCATAAAACACTAATTATTGAAATTGATTTTCATATTTCTTTTATACCATGACTAACAATAAGGTTTAAAATATGTGAACAACATCTTATACGAATATACCCTCTTTTAAGAATAGACTAATATCAATCATTAACCAACATAATTAAATAACTTACAATTGTATTATTAGAACTATAATTTTCTATGGTAATAGTTTTAATACTTTTAATCCCCCATTGTTTCAAATTATGTTCTAATTAATTGCCAATTTTTTCTCCTTTATGATTTTCAAAAATACAAAACCTAATTTATATTTTTTATGATCCAATTATCATCAATAAAATGTGAAGTCATAAAAATATAATTCATATTCTGAATTGAAGTCCATGTATCTGTGGTAAGACATACAATATTAGAGGACAAATTAAACAAATACATTAATTTTTCTCTCTCTACCAAATAAAACTACAATAAATCTCTTTAATTTCTTGCATATATGGAACTTGAAATTAAGGTTGAACAACTTCAATAAATTCTCTAAAACCTTGATTATCAACATTTTTAATAGACATCTTATCAATGATTATAATTTTAGTAAGAGTTATTATCCACTCCTCTTTTTTAAAATGATCTACATAAATTTTAACTATCATATCATCCTTATCTTCACAATTCTTACTAAGACCAATAGTGGTTTGACTTTTCTCAAGGTTATTTTGAGGATTTCTCTTTGCATCTTGTAAAACTCCTATTAAAATTACAAGTTCCATACTGGATAGATGTGTAAGCATAATATTTTCCACAATAACAACAAATAGACCTTCCATTTTTCTTATAAAAATGATCCCAAGATTGAGAAACTCTAGAAATAATAGGAGCTTTATAAATTTTTACCTTTTTAGGTAACCACTTACCCTTAGTTCCATCAACCGGTTTTCTGCAAATCCCATTATTATTTATGTAATTTAATGTGTAGTTAGAGAACAACCCTTCTAAATTTGAGTTCATGTAGAAACTGGAGGATTAAAACCAATTGGTGTACCACCTTCCATGAATGGATAGTTGATATCTTCTAAATACTCCCCCTAACCCATTGTCAAGACTCTGCTATGGGGAACCCTTAAAAGAAGAATAATAAATATTTTTTTAGTGTTCGTAGTTTTATCATTGGCACAAAAACATCAGTGAATGGGGAAGATAATAAGAAATAACATGATAAAAGAGAACTATGTAACACCAGACCACACTCACGACCAAAGAGAGAGGAGGTGAATCAAGAGAGTAGAATTTATCCTAATCTCTTGTGAGGGAAGGTTAGTGGATGAGGTGATAAAGGAGGGATTTCATGGATAGGTGGGTGATTTATTGGTGTTCTGAAAGGAGGTGGGAGAGGATAATGGAAGGATGAGTAGGGTTTTCTCATAAGGAAAGGAGAAGGATAGTCAGAGTTTTCCCGTGAGGGAAGCTCGGGGAAGGAGGATGAAGGAAGAGAAGAGGAGGGAGGGAGTAAGGTTTCACCAATCACTCATGAGGGAAGGAGTAGGAATGGGGGAGTAGGGTTTTTCTATTAGTGGGAAGTTCATTGTCTGGTGTAGGAGGTGGAGGAGGTGGAAAGAACGAGGGAGGGAATGAATGAAGAGGAGGCATATAGCATGGATGAGGGGGTTTTTCCAAAAACGTTTTTAGTCTTTGGGATAGCTTGGGTCTATATATAGACAAACCGAGACTTTCCCAACCCATGCATGTGTTAACCCAACATAAACATAACCATAATATTTTTTCACATAACCTGACCCAACCCGGTCAGGTCTAGACACCCCTATTAATTTTAGTAAAAAGAACAAGTAACATACCAAAAACCATGAAAATGCATTAATATTATTTTGATACATTGGGATAATGATCTATAATTAATTTGTGATGTATTGTAATTACCCACACCTCAATATTATGCATGGTGTAACTGGTGTGACTTTAAGTGTGTATTTTTATTTACTAATGACATTTTATATTTTTACCATTTCATATTTATTTCTGATTTATTTATTTATATTATTACAAATAGAAGATTTATTTTCATATACATGTGGATTCTTTTAATCGGGTTGGGGTGGTTTTTTTGGAAACTAATATCATGGTTGATATTTTTTAAGAGGGGGTCGTGGGTGAAAAATATGATGAAAATTTAAAAAAATTAAATGTTTATGGATAGTAATTCTAAATGTAATTATACAAAACACTATTTGATATGTATATACTAGTGTTTGTTTTTTGTATTTATGATTTAAAATTTATTTCAATTAAATTATTTATTTTCATATAGGAATATTTTCATATGTTTTACAAGTGAATATGTTTCCATGTGATGTTATTCAAATTGCACATTGTAGCAGATTATCCATTATTAGCACCATTTCTAGCATCGATAAAGGCCCTCCTTTATTAGTGATAAAATAGTGTTGATAAAGTGAGGCATTTATCAATGATTTTTTTGTGCTGATAAAGGTCCTCCTTTATCAATTCTTTTTTAGTGGTTATAAAGGGGACCCCTCTTAAGGTCATTGAGGAAACAGTCACTTTTTGGCACTATTATAGCCATTTTTACCATGATTCGAGGTATGCATATCCTAAGATGATAACGATAGAAAGGGAAGCTACCTTGAGGTAGGTTGATGCCTAATATCTCATTCAATTTCATGGAAAAAAATTTTAATTGTGTTGATTAAAATTTATAAGAATCAATTAGTTACCATATTGATTTCAATTCATTAATTTTAATTAAATTCAATATTTTAAAGAAAATTCACAATTTACAAATAAATTAATTTCTGTGATGAAAAGTGTTATCGGAATATAGATATTTCTCATTGATATCTCTCATCCAACTTTTGAATTTAGTACACCATTGAACGTGTGTTGGATTTCTTATAACATGGTCAATAGTTGATGCTCGTCCATCATGATAATTAGATGGATAACCTTTATCCCTGGTGAAGGGGGTACGAAGTGGAGAGGGGAAATGGAAGGTTTGGTTGCATGTCTTAGGAAAACCTGAGGGAGGTGTTGCTAGGAATTTTCCATAGTGAAATAGGATTTTTCAAATCCTTAATGCAGTACACCTACTTTCATACTCATTAGGGGTTTGGTATATTATTTTAAGATCCCATATTTTTAGATAAGTGTAATTCAAGTAATATTATTGGCCAACAATACACAAACATAATGTATATTTCATTATTTATATATATTTATACATTTTATTTTAAATTGAATTACAATTTTTGCATTGAATAATTTTATTATAAAATAATAATTATTGTTTTCATATTATTTGAGGTTTATTTTTTATTATAATTAAATTTATCCTTATAAAACACAATAAAAATCATTTTCTATAAAAGAATAATAATAAAAAGAATATGTAATTTGATCATCCTGGTTGCATGCAGGTTCATAAGAGCATGGTTATGTCTTCTGAAATATAAATTTATTCATTTCTTATTAAATATAATTTTATAAAAACAAAATAAATTTTTATATAATTTAATTTTATATTGGTAATAGCATGATAAAATTCAAATTAGTTTAATTGTAAATTTTTTACATAATAAAATATATTTTTGGGGTTAATTTTTTTAAAATAGATTTGGTCAAACATTCTAAATAAATGTAATTTTAAAATTATACATATTTAATAATATATTACTTTCTTAGTGGTCATTTAAATTTATTTTTTGAGTTTTTAAGTACGCCTTACTACATTTTGGTATTTTGGATCAAAGACGTCCTAAAGCTCACCATGAACCTGATGATAAACTCTTAACAAATAATAAAATTTCAAAATAATTAACCCATCCATGATTATTTATTTTCTCATAAAATCAACATGAATACTTCCAATTCCTTAGTATGAAATAAAATAATGAATGTGTGAAATAATACAAGCCTCTATAATTTGAAACAAACAAGAAAATTAATCATCAGGAAAACAAATACTTAAATACAAAAAAATTAAAATTTGGAAACAAAATAATTAATATAATCCTATATGTATTTTTTAAAAGAAATTTTGGAAAATATTCATTAAAAACACAATACAATAACTACATAAATTGCGACAACTATGTCCCATAATGAGAATCTAAACCAACTTGTCCATGATGGTTATAGGGAATTGGAGGGAGTTTAAATGAAAATGGATTGTGATGGTTATAGTCTTCTTCTACATCTGGTCGACCATATTCTCCATCTTCATGCTAACAGAATTGGGTATAGTGTAGTGGGGAGTAAGAATCGGGATATGAATCGATGGATTGGGATTCCATTAATGCTCTCTACTTCATTCCACCTATCTGGTCTCGACGGACATTCTTGACTCTCTTGGAAAAAGGGTTATTAGAAAAAATAAGGCATGTTGCCTTTATCATACATATAGCCTAAACTTCAATCTTGGTATCTAAGTAGGTGTTTGAAATAGGATTATGTATGGATTCTTGATGTTTAAGTGACAGTAAGGTAGAATGAGAAATGTGAGAATCCTCTATTTCCAGGATTTTTGATAATGTTATTCTTCTTCTCGTTCCATTGGTGGGTTCAGAACCAACACCATTAAAATTGTCTTGGATAGGAATATTGTGGAAGTAAACATGGGGTGTGGATGTGGGGTGCTTGAATTCCACCTCTGGTGATGTAGGAATGATGTTCATGAAGAAAAAGTTTTCAAGAGGGAACCACCGAGGACTTGACAGTGGATGTGGGGCTGCTGATGCCTTGGTTTGGGACCACACAAATTATTAATGGTTTCATCTCCATGGGATAATAGGAAAGATTCCCTCTACAGATTATGGGGATATTGGAGCCTCTACCAGTTTACATACAAAATTACAAGTGAGGATATTAGTGTTCAAAAATTTTAGGAGAAGATATTGATTCAAAAAAACCTTTTGGGGTTTGGTTTTTTTTTGTGATATTTGAGAAGAAAGCATCACAACCATGATGGAAGATCCATGGAAAATATAAAGAATGAGAGGAATGATTAGTGGGTAAGAAAAGTTCAGTGTTGGTGCATGGGGGATCAGAAACTAAAACCCTAGGCTTGACTGACAATGCCGATACGAACCACATTCTTGATAATTTATAGAGCATTTATTGAATTGTTTTAATTTATTGTTTTATGTTTTTTAAATTTACATTCAATGTATACTAAATATGGATCTAAATTTTTGACTCCACATATGAAGACTAAAATAAATATTATGTGGACTTTATGATCTTTGACTTACGGATTTGGTTTTTCATGTGAGTGAAAAAGACCTCCTTTTTATCCCTTTAAATTCAATGTATTATATATGGAAATTAATTATTTTTTTATTAAAATTATTTATATACAAATATTATTTATGGAAACTATTTAATATTAATGGATAAATCAATGATAAAAATGGATATGATAAAAGAAACTATTTCCTTACTTAATTATGTCCTTCAATTATTAATATTATTAAAAAATTACTAATATTTAATTTAAAATAATAATGATGTCTATGAAAAATTTAATAACCTAAAATTTTAATTTAAATATTTTTCACAAAGAAAATAGTCATTTTTCATTAATTTACTCTCATTTAAAAACTTTATTATGTGACTAGTACATAAATACACATATATATATATATATATATTATCATTGGCCCAAAATTCATAGTGGGATCTGAATGCCTTTAAGTACAGAGGGTGGTTTGAAAACATCATGGTGAGAGGTGTGTGAAATGATTTAACATAGGTGGGTTGTCCCAAAGGCCATTTACATTTTAATAATGGTGAAGATGGGTTGTATCATTTGTCTCAATAATGTGAGAAAATTATTGATAATTACATGAAATTGAATGAAATATATTATCTATTGAATTCTATAACGTTTTATTTAAATTATTTATGTAAAATTTTTATTTATAGAAACTATTTAATTTTTATTGATAAATCAATGCTAAAAATTGAGATGGTAAAAGAACTATTAAATTACTTAATTATTCCCTTCAATCCTTACTTTTATTAAAAAACGAATGCCTAGACCATGTATTTTCATGACATGAGTATTTAAATACAAATTTTAATAAACATGCTCAAAAAATTGTGGCCATGATCTATGGAATCTGTGTCCCTTATTGAAAGAGTGGGAGGAAACTTGATGATGAAATGAAGTTAGTGGGGTGCTTGTGACACATGGATATGGAGTAAAAGGATGGTGGTGAGATGTGTAGTTGGAAGCATTATATATACCTATAGATATTCATTTATATGCATAGGTGTATATAAATTAAATCAATGTACTCATAATTTATAAATACATGTTTATGTGATTTCAAACAATGTATGCTTGTTGTATGCATAATACTACATTAAATTTTCTAATATAGAAGAGGCATGGAAGGAATACTAAACTATAAGGAGAAGGAATACATACTATAATTGGATGCATTATATAATGTATGAATATATTATTAAAAATGTGGTGAGTGTGGTATTGAAACGATATAAAATAGTCTATATTTAAATATAATGATTGGTAAAATAGAAAATGTGTATTGATTTTTTAGAGATGTATTATTTTTAATAATGAATATTTCAAAATTTACCAATACATATGGAACTAAAACATTTGAATTAATGGAATTTGTATAGAAATATTGTCTTAGTGTCAAATTAGTTTATCAAAATCTCATAATCATGAGTGAAAGATATTGAATAGATACCACATGAACCGTTATAATAGAATCCATACTTGTTGTAAGACCTCCTATAGCGATCTATCTTCCATTTCCCCCAAAACCCCCTGTGTGTAACCACGTGCAGTGAGTCTGAAACTACTAAATCCTACCAGACTACCATTCAGTCTCTATCTTTCATGAAAACACTTTTATTATTAAAATCATATGCTCACCTATTTGGGTGAAATCTAACCAATGATTTCCAGCTTGTCATCTCAATGTTCTCCATAGTATGAATTTTAAAAGTGATCCAATTTCAATAAATAGTATTGTAATATAGAAAACATAAAATAATTTCAAATAGAAATAGGAAAAACAATGCCCAAAAAAGATGATTGAGAAATGAGTATTAGCTAATTGTGATAGATTAAAATACTATGGTAACCAATGATTGAACAATGTAACTTTTCTAGAAGTATGAGAAAGTAAGATACATTTAAAGTGGCTAACCAGATGATCCTTGGTGAAGATTTTTAGAGGATGAATCCCAATAAATTGATAGGTGCACCGTTAATTATTTTTTACTTTTCAGGTAACAACCAGGATAAGAGAAATATAGTTCATATTGTAATGGAATTGATAATTTAGAACACAAAAAAATGACAAAGGCATTCCATGAATCACCAATAGAATGATATTCATGAGAATCAACTGAATCATAGAAATCATGTAATAAATAATTGATGGAAATTGTTTTTTTCACATTAAAAAAATATTCTATGAAATCTACAAATTATAATGGAGTTTTGGAATTTGAGGACATCAACTTCATCATAAGATGAATAATCAGAAGGAGCTTATAATCAAAAGATTTTATAATCAGGGTAACATAGAATTTAGAATTTAGTTTTGGAATTTAAAAAATTAAAAACACATAGTGATTTAATTTAATTGAAATTGAATAATTAGGATGAAAAATAAAAAATTAATTGGTATAAAATCTCAAACAAATTTACTGATAAGATACCCAAAAAATATGTTCATGTTCGTAAATAAATTATTGATCATAGTTTTATATCTATTAAATATAATTTATATGTGTTTTATGAAACAAACTTCATAGTATTGGAAAGTGATGATTGATTTCATAATATGTAAATTATGGAATATTAAAACACACGAATATTTCATATTATAATTCTTCTAAGAGGTGATACCTTCAAAGTATGTACTTTGTGCATTGTTGTGACCATGGCTCTTTTGAAAGAGACATCGATGCAGTATTATCACAATACAATGTAATGGGATCATTACTATTAAGAACCACACAAAGATCCTTGACAAAGTTACGAATCAATACGGCTTAGCTGGCTACATCAGAAGATGCAATATATTCAGACTCCACTATAGAATCAGTGAAAATTGGATTCTTTGATCTATTCTAGCTCATAAATCCTCACTTGAGATAGAAATCATATCTTGATTAAGACTTAAAATAATTATGATCTGTCAGAAAACTAGCATCATCATTGTAAGAACCCAGATCTTCTTTCTAGGTATGTTTTTCTTTTTCTGGTCATTTTTGAGAAAAAGAGGAAATTATGGAAATTTTCAAAGTACACGCCATGTACTTTATGAGTACATGTCATGTACTCATGTACCACAAAGAGTCGGGTAATGGCTGTGTGCCGTCCATGCACACGGTCGTGCGGGTGTGACCTGGAGGCCACTTAAAGAGGAGTACTGAAATAACTAGTACACGCCGTGTACTTCAAATGTACACACCGTGTACGTTTTTTCATTAAACACACTGGGGTCACGTATAATCAACAGACCACTCTTCTTTTAGGTATCGTTTGACCAAGAGCTCCGTACGGCCGTGTATCTTTGACGAATCCCCGACTGTGCGTTCTTCCTCAAAATCGAACATCGTCATTTGCATTGGGATCGCATAGGTGAGTTCTCTCTTCTCCTAGAGAACCATATTTTGATTTCTCTTCTCTCGTGAGATATCATGGGTTGAACATTTTAGACGTTTTTTTAGATCTTTGACATTCTAAGGAGATTAAAGCTTCGAGGTTCACGTATATCATTCCTAAAACGCTGAGGTAGGTGGTTTGTTCCTTTTCGTTGAAAGTCTTTGAGTATTATGCACAATTTTTCCCAATACCCATGAATGGGGTATTGCGCAATTACTGTTTTTGCCCTATTGTCTTCCTGCCATGGTTGTATGCCTGAGTAGAGGTTGATTGATTGGGAATAGGATATTTTTCTATGCTTTGGATATTTTTCAATCCATGTTCTGTTTATGACCGTTTGGTCCTACTTAGCCTTTGGATGTTTTTCCTGTTTCCATTCCTATTGTGGTAGGATGGAGGGTTTGTGTTCTGACATGCTTGATATGTTGTAGATTGATTAGCCAATTAGTTCTATAGGTTTACTTTGGAAATTTTTGTATTGCTATGCTCTTTGACTACACAGGGCCATGAGAACCTGGTGTAGTAGACTATAAGGGGAATTGATCGAGTGAGCTTCCTCAGAGAGTCTTTGAACACTTTGGGATTTATGGGGATTAACTAAGTGAGCTTCCTCAGAGAGTCTAGGAACACTTGGGGCTATAAGGGGAATTGACCGAGTGAGCATCCTCAAATATTCCTTGACTGCTTTAGACTATAAGGGGAATTAACCGAGTGAGCTTCCTCAGAGAGTCTTTGATTATTCTTAACTACTTTAGACTATAATAGGAATTGACCGAGTGAGCTTCCTCAGAGAGTATTTGATTATTCTTGACTACTTTAAACTATAAGGGGAATTGACCGAGTGAGCTTCCTTAGAGAGACTTTGATTATTCTTGAACTGATTTAGACTATAAGGGGAATTGACAGTGAGTACTTCCCTAGAGAGTCTATGAATGACCTGGGTTATAAGAGGAATTGATCGAGTGAGCTTCCTCAGAGAGTCCTTGACCTTGGGGCTATAAGAGGAATTGACAATGTGAGCTTCCTCAGAGAGTTCCTAACTATCTTAGACTATAAGGGGAATTAACCGTGAGTGCTTCCTCATAGATTATTTATATACTGAACTAGAGGGGTTAGGCTGAGTGTACTGCCTATAGGGTTGCTTCTACTTGTTAGGTAGGACCTGAGGGGATGGTTGTGAGTACTTCCCAGAGGGTTACCTATTTCTTCTTAGCTGTTGATTAACTACTACTTGATGTTGAACTGTGGATGGCTTACTATTGAGTACTTTCCTGCTTACTATTTTCTGTACATTACCTGTCATATATTCACCGATTGCTAGGCACAGATCTTTGGGTGGTTTCCTACTGGGATTTAGTCTCACACCTTGTTTGGGCCATGATTTTGGGCCGAAATCAATTATATTACTGCAGGTATAGATAAGGGAATGAACCCTTCTACTTCAAGTACTTAACTTGCTGAGGATCTAGAGATAATGGGACCAATCTATGGCTTGATATGTAGAGGCGTTATTTACTTGATTTCTTTTTTACATTGGTTTAGTACTATTTTATTCCAGCATTGTGATTTGTTTGGCTATTTTCCTAGACATATGTATCATGCATAATTTATATATATATATATGTGATTTAGCTGTTTCTACTTTTATTCTTCCGCTGTTTATTTTTGTATGGATTATTACTGCTTCTTCTATTGCTATTGTTTCTTCCACTGTGTACTCTGCCAATGAGGGAATAGTTTCCCCACTATCACACCTAAGTCCATCGCTACTAGTTGGCAGTCTCTGGCGTTCTGGGAAATGTGCTTGAGGCCATGTGACCAACCGGGTATGGGGTGCCTTTGGGTGGCTTCCAGAACCGGGACATTACAAAGTGGTATCAGAGGTTCTTTTCTCTTGATTTACTATTTGTATCCTTTATCCGGGGATAATAAGGAATAGGTACTTTGTAATAATTTGTGCACAAGAGTAGCTAACCCGCATACAGGGAAAAGCCAATCTACCTCATTTATTGAAATTTCTACTGGTTTTGCAAGTTTATGGTTGATCAGATTTTCACTGTTGGGTGACTCACATGTTTTGTGTCATTACTGTTGATGTTATTGAGGTTCGATTTCTGTCACAAACCGATGAGATGAGGGTATTAAATCTCATGCATCATTTCTAGAAATCACATGTCATGCATTCTTTCCATGCCATCTAGGATGAATTAGAAATTTCATGTTGTTGTGATAGATATTGTGTAGAATATGCCTACTGTTGTGATATATTCCTTGATAAAAATACCTGTTGTTTGATAGGGTATTGGTTGTGTAATGTTTTATTTCAATGAACGCCAAAATTTGGTTCTTGAGGTGTTATGGGACCTCATGGACCAGAATTTGGTGGATCATTGCCTTGTTTTCCTTATTATAACATGTACAAGATGCCAAGATTTGATCCGTGGGGAGTATAGGCCCTCACAGATTGGAATTTGGCACTTTATTGTTCATTTTAGTGTTTTTCTGGGCTTTGGAGTAGTTTCTGAGCCTTACGGTTCGGAAAAACCCAGAATACACGCCATGTAGTTTGACTACACGCCATGTGTTCTTCTGTTCAAGAAGAAACTGTTTTTCTTAAGTACATGCCGCGTACTTAATGTACACGCCTTTTAGTCTCTAACCGTGTCATAAGCTATGTGGGAAGAGACACAGGATATGGATTTTCTTGTAGGAACACACCGTGTACCATTTGAACATGCAATGTAGTCTGACCTAGGTACCCAGCCATGTCACAAACAACACTAGTCGGTTCTATCACTTCTCGTACATGCCGTGTCCATATAGAACATGTCGTGAAGTGTAAGACATGTGGCAGGCTGTGTCACTAACCACACAGGCCAGGTGAAGCTTGCCTTGTACACACCGTGTCAATATTGAACACGCCATGTAGTCTTGTCTTAAGAGAGTCGTGTGGCTTAACCGTGTAGAAGGACCCAGGCAAGGAAAGAGGATTCAAGTACACGTCGTGTGTTAGGATAACATGTCGTGTGTTTGGGGTGTTACACGACCAGTTTAGGTAGAAGTACACGGCCATGTAAATGACTTAATAAAACACGTCGTGTAGTAGTTGTACATGTCGTGTAGTCATGTTTTGTAAAACCTGAATTCTATCTTTCCCATATTCCCTTCTTACACTTATAGTTTTCAGTCCTTGATAATATCCTTTTTAAGTGTGTGCTTGACCTTGCGGCTTCATGCTACCGAGACATCCTCCGGTTGTACGTCAGTCACTAGACAGTGACCAGACACCAGATATGGCTGATCAAGGACTTCTAGTAGATCCTCCAGCTATGCCAGTCTTGGAACCAGCCATTATACCTGACAAAAGTACTGATGCACAGTTCAGAGAGGGATTTTTGAGGATGATGCAGACCTTTCAGGGAGCGCTGCCTCCTACCCCGTCGATGGAAGAATTTACGCGGGTCTTTCAGCAGCAACATCCTCTCACCTTCTTAGGGGATGGAGGACCCCAAGCTGAAGAGTCATGGCTAGAAGCCACGCTGACGATCTTTGAGAATCTAGAGATACCTCTAGGGAAGAGGGTCAATATTTCTACGTACATGCTTCGAGATTCCTCCAAGAGGTGGTGGGATGTGATCTCACAAGCAAGACGCCATCCAAATATGGTTTGGGATGAGTTTTGGTGCACCTTTTAAGATTACTTCTATCCAGAGACCTTGAGGGCCAACCGATCCCGAGAGTTCATGTGTATGGAGCAGGGTGCTCTTTCTGTTATGGAGTATTCCTCTTGCTTCATAGAGCTGCAACGTTTCATGCCTATTCCAGGAGGTGATGAGTTGTTCCTTGAACGGAAGTTTAAAGATGGTCTGAGGCTCGACATCCGATCGCAGCTAAACATCTTTAGGTCGACTTCAATATCCTATATTGTCAACCAACCACTGATTACAGAGTGTAATCTGAGGGATTTTGGAGCTGTGAGATAGGGAGGTTTGACATCCAGATTTGGTATTCCTCCAACTGATAGCAGGAAGTGCCACAATGTGATTTCACGAGGATATCATAATACGCAGGATGCATCTTCGGGTAGCCAAGTGGTGTGCTACCAGTGCGGGAGGAGTGGGCATTCGAGGCCACATTGCCTGAGAGACCTAGTGGGGTGCAGATATTGCGGCAAGATGGGTCATATTTAGTGCTTCTATCAGTTTTTCTCACCAGCATCTGGTGACAAGGGTTCTTCTATGACTCTGCGCTCAGGAGTATCAGCACTAGTTTCTCACCAGTCTAGGAATTGGAGTTCTTCCGGCCTTCGGGCCTAGGTGGAGGTCATGGCCATAGTAGTCAGTCGCCAGTCTTTCAGCGACAACAGGGTGGACCAGCTCAGAGTGGTCAGGCAGGGTCACAAGGCCACAGTTCAGGTCAGTCTTTTGCAGTGGAGCAGACCCAGTAGGAGTAGGATCACGGACCCTCTACAGTTCGAGGTACAATCTTAGTAGCCTCAGTTTTAGCTTCTTCTCTTTTCAATACAGGGGCTTCCCATAGCTTTTTCTTTGTTTCTGTTGTGGGGATCCTTGGTCTCTGTATCTTTTCTTCTGCTGATATATTGATGCTGGAGACAATGTTGGAGACTAGAATGGATAGTGTATATCAGTGCATGGAGTGCCCTCTAGAGTTTGGTGGGTGTCACTCTTTATGGGACCTCTATGTCCTAGAGATGACAGGATATGATTTCATTCTCAGAATGGACTGTTTAGTTCCCTTCCAGGCATTTGTTGACTATTATCTCCATAGGTTGAGTTTCATATCACCAGGGGAGGATCTTTTCTTCATAGGGGATAATGGTATTTCCAGGAGAGCAGAGCAGGACCCGAGCATCATGGGTTGGGAGGAGTTACAGCCCAGATTTCTAGCCTATATCTGGATGATCAAGGGACATCACAGTTAGACTTTCCTCTAGTAGTGGATCATTTTAGGGATGTCTTTCTAGAGGAATTTTCAGGTTTTCCTCTAGAGCGTGAGGTATACTTTTCTGTTGATCTCATAATAGGAGTGACACTAGTGTCCATTCCTCCTTATAGGATGGCTAAGCCAGAGTTGCAGGAGCTCAAGAAACAGTTGGAGGAGTTTCAGGCCAAGGTTTTCATCTGACCCAGTACTTCTCATTGGGGTTCTCTTTTCCTGTTTGCAAATAAGGCAGATGTTACCCTTAGGCTTTTTGTGGATTATCAAAAGATGAACCAATTTACGGTCAAGAACCAATATCCTTTTCCAAGGATTGATGATCTATTTGATCAGCTTCGAGGGACCTGGGTGTTCTCGAAGATTGACTTGAGGTCTAGTTACCATCAGTGGTGCGTTAGACCATCTGATATACCTCTGAAAGCCTTTTGGAGCAGGTATGGTCGATATGAGTATATGGTTATGCTGTTCGGTCTCACGAATGTGCCTGTAGTTTTCATGGCACTGATGAACCGAGTGTTCAATCCATACTTGTATTCTTTCGTGGTGGTCTTCATGGATGATATCTTGGTGTAATCTCACTCTCGACACGACCATTCTACCCATCTTGAGATCATTTTGATTACACTGATACAACATTAGTTATATGTTATGATCTCAAAATGCCACTTTTAGATAGACCAGATTCACTTCTTGGTTCATGTTATCTCAGAGACATGAGTATCAGTAGACCTAGAGAAAGTGAGAGAAGTAGTTTCCTAGGAGCATCTGAAGAACATCTTTGATGTACAAAGTTTTCTTGGGATGGATAGATACTATGGATGCTTGATATAGGACTTTTCATGCTTAGAAGCACCACTGATGGGTCTGACTAAGAAGGGTGCAAAGTTTTTGTGGTCAGATTATTGTGAGGTAGCCTTTCAGGAGATGAAAGGGAGGTTAACATTAGCACTGATACTAGTCTTACCAGATCCGGGAAAGAGCTATACTGTGTACTATGATGCATCAGGTATCGGGCTGGGAGCTGTGCTTATGCAGGGAGAAGGATTCGTTGTATTCAGGTCTCGACGGTTGAGGCCACATGAGAGGAACTACCCAACGCATGATCTCGAGTTAGCCACTATTTTTCATGCCTTACATTGTTGGAGACACTATCTTCTAGGAGAGAATTTTGTGGTTTTCATCGACCACAAGAGTCTCTAGTACATCCTCACTCAGCAGGACTTGAATCTAAGACAATGAATATGGGTTGAGTACCTTCAGTCCTTTGACATTGAGCTTTCATATACACCGAGGAAGGGAAACGTAGTGGCTGATGCACTGAGAAGGAGGACTCAGATACAAGAATTTCAGGAGGCCAGTAGTGAGTAGAAGCTTATGGCTCTGTTCTCTGAGATGCATTTGGAGGTTCATGACAGACAGGGGCATACTTTTCTTTCTTCTTCACCTATTACCTCTACTCTTCTCGATCGGGTGTGAATGAGGC
Organism: Viscum album; assembly: GCA_963277665.1. Lineage (NCBI taxonomy): Eukaryota > Viridiplantae > Streptophyta > Magnoliopsida > Santalales > Viscaceae > Viscum > Viscum album. The sequence continues at coordinate 289,094,867 of OY728134.1, forward strand.
AGCTATTAGATTCAGAAGGCCTAGTCTTATGGGAGAGCGTGTCAGGAGAGGACCCTATTCCTAGATGGACAGTAGGCGAGGATGAGATCTTTCATTTTCAGGGGTGTGTATGGGTGCCAATAGACATGCGTGAGGATCTGATGTGGGACTTTCATTCCTCAGTTTGGGAAGTTCATCCCGGTGTCACCAAGATTTATCGTGATCTACATCATTAGTATTGGTGGCCAGGCATGAAGAGAGATATTGTTGGTTTTATCATGAAGTGTTCCACCTGTCTGTAGGTGAAGGAGGTGCATCAATGACCAACAAGGATTTTTCAGCAGTTATCCATTCTTGAGTGGAATTGTAATGATGTCACGATGGATTTCATGACCGGTTTTCTGAGGTCACCTCGAGGAAATGATGTGGTTTGGGTTGTCATTGATAGACTCATGAAGGTTGCTCAATTCTTGCTGATCAAGGATACCTTCAATGTTGATGAGCTGGGACAGTTGTACATCTGGGAGATTGTACATCTACATTTGATTTCCACACTCCATTGTTTCAGATAGAGATTCTTTTTTTACTTCTTGGGTCTGGAAGGGACTTCAAAAGGCTTTGGGTACACAGGTACTTTTGAGTATAGCATACCATCCCCAGATAGATGGCCAGTCCGAACATATGATTCAGGTGCTTGAGAACATGCTCTGAGCATGCATTCTAGAATTTCGAGGTTCTTGGGAGAATCATATACCTCTTGTGGAGTTTACCTACAAAAATAGTTTTCAAGAAACTATTCAGATGAAACCTTATGAGGATTTGTATTGTAGGTCATAACGATCACCCTTGTGTTGGCTGGAGGTAGGAGAGGCAACTTTCTTGTGAACTCATCATGTATAGAAGACCACTAAGAAAATAGAGTTGATTCGGAAGAGGATGACTACTGCATAGTATTGACAGAAGTCTTATGCTGATCTGCAGAGACGACCTATGGAGTTCGAGGTCGGGGATCAGGTTGTCCTATGTGTCACACTGAGGTTGGTTCACAAGAGGATTAGGAGACATGGTAAGCTTTAACTGAGGTATGTCGGGCTGTTTGAGGTGTTGGAGAGAGTTGGGTCGATTGCCTATCGGTTACAGTTACCTCAGAGGTACCGGGATATGCATGACGTTATTAACGTTTCTCAACTCCGACATTACTTTTTAGACCCATATCATGTATTTCAACCTGAGGGGGTTGATCTGGAAGTGGATTCATCCTTTGAGGAGCATCCTATCCGGATTATTGATCGCAGTACAAATGTTCTCCGTGGATGGTCTTTTCCTCTGGTATGAGTGCTATGGCAGCACTGGTGGGTACATGACAAGCCTTGGGAGAGGGAGGCCGATGTGTGAGCACAGTGTCCAGAGTTGTTCAGGGTTTCTTCTTCTATGACACACTAGGGAAATTCAGGGAAGAATTTCTTTAAGGGAGGAAGTTTGTAAGAACCCGGATATTCTCTCTAGGTATGTTTTTCTTTTTATGGTCGTTTTTTAGAAAAAGAGGAAATTCTAGAAATTTTCAAAGTACACGCCGTGTACTTTATGAGTACATGTCGTGTACTCATTTACCACAAATAGTTGGGTATTGTCCATGTACTGGCCATGCACATGGTCGTGTAGGGGTGACTTGGAGGCCGCTTAAACTGGAGTACAAAAACAGTGAGTACACGCCGTGTACATCAAAAGTACACACAATGTGCTTTTTTCATTAAAAGCACCGGAGTCGCATCTAATTTCCAAAACACTCTTCTTTTAGGTCTCATTCGACCGAGAGCTTCGTACGACTTCAGATCATCGACGAATCCCCAAGCGTACGTCTGTCCTCCGAATCGAACACCATCGGTTGTGTTGGGATCGCATTGGTGAGTTATCTTTTCTCCTAGAGCACCATCTTCTGATTTCTCTTCTCTCGTGAGATATCGTGGGATGAAAAATTAATATTTTTTTGTCTATCTTCAACGTTCTAAGGAGATTCAAGCTTTTAGGTTCACATATATCACTCCTACAATGCCAAGGTAGGTGGTTTGTGCCTTTTCATTGAAAGTATTTGAGTATTATGTGCAATTTTTCCCAATACCCATTAATGGGGTATTGCGCATTTACTTTTTTAGCCATGTGGTTTTTCTGCCATGGTTTTATGCCTGAGTATAGGTTTATTGATTGAGAATAGGGTGTTTTTCTATTCTTTGGATGTTTTTCCCATGCATCTTCTATTTAGGACCATTTGGTCCTGCTTAGCCTTTGGCTGTTTTTCGTGTTTCCATGCCAATTTCTATAAGATGGAGAGTTTGTGTTCTGACATGCTTGATATGCTATAGACTGATTAGACAAGTACTTATGTAGGTTTACTTTGTCTATTTTTGTATTTCTATGCTAGTCAACCTACACAGGGCTGTGAGAACCTAGTGTAGAAGACTATAAGTGGAATTGACCGAGTGAGCTTCCACAGAGAGTCTTTGAACACTTTGGGATATAAGGGGATTTACTGATTGAGATTCCTCAGAGTGCCTATGACCACTTGCGGCTATAAGGGGAATTGACCGAGTGAGCTTCCTTATAGAATCCTTGACTAATTTAGACTATAAGGGTAATTGACTGAGTGAGCTTCCTTAGAGAGTTTTTGATTATTCTTAACTATTTTAAACTATAAGGAGAATTGACCGAGTGAGCTTCCTCAAAGAGTCTTTGATTATTCTTGAATACTTTAGAATATATGGGGAATTGACCAAGTGAGCTTCCTCAGAGAGTCTTTGATTATTTTTTAACTGCTTTAGACTATAAGGGGAATTAATGGTGAGTGCTTCCTCAGGGAGTCTATGAACGACCTGGGCTATAAGGGGAATTGACCGAGTGGGCTTCCTCATAGAGTCCTTGTCCTTGGGGATATAAGAGGATTTGACCGTGTGAGCATCCTTAGAGATTTCCTAACTACCTTAGACTATAAGGGGAATTGACCATGAGTGCTTACTCAGAGAGTATTTATATACTGAACCAGAGGGGTTAGGCCAAGTGTACTTCCCATAAGTTTGCTTGTACTTGTTAGGTAGGACCATAGGGGATGGATATGAGTACATCCAAGAGGGTTACCTATTTGTGCTTAGCTGTTGATTAGCTACTGCTTGATGTTGAATTGTGGATTGCTTACTGCTGAGTACTTTCCTGCTTACTATTTTTTGTACTTTACCTACCATATATTCACTGAATTTTAGGCATAGATCTTTTGGTGGTTTCCTACTGGGATTTAGTCTCACACCCTGTTTGGGCCATGCTTTTGGGCCCAAATAGATTATATTGCTGCAGGTATAGATAAGGGGAATCACCCTTCTACTTCAGGTACTTGACTTACTGAGGAGTTGGAGAGCATGGGACCAAGATATGGCTTGCGTTGTTGAAGAGTTATTTACTTGATTTCTTTTGTACTTTGGTTTAGTATTGTTGTATTCTAACATTGTGATTTTTTTGGATGTTTTCCTATACCTATGTATCATGAATCATTTATATATCTATATGTGCTCTAACTGTTTCTACTTTCAATCTTCTGCTGTTTTCTTTTGTATAGATTATTATTGCTTCCTCTATTGCTATTTTTTCTTCCACTGTGTACTCTGCCAATGAGGGCATAGTTTCTCCACTATCACACCCAAGTCCCTCACTGCTAGTCAGTAGTCTCTGGAATTTGGGGAAATTCACTTGATTCCATGTGACCAACTGGGTACGGGGCCCCTTTGGGTGGCTTCCGGAACCGGGACGTTACAATCATACCCTCTGATGACAAGCTCCTTGTCTCCTCCATACACCAATAATATATTCTTAATTATTCTCAGATACATAAGGATAGTCTTAACAGCAGCCCAATGTTGTTCTCATAGATCTTCTTGATATCTTCCTACCATGCTCAGTGTATAGGAAACATCAAGTTTAGTACATAACAAGGAATACATGATTGATCCTATCGCCGATGCATATGGAATATTACTCATTATATCTCTCTCCTATTGTGTATGGGGACACATTTTCTTAGAAAGATGTAAGCCATGAGACACTAGAACCAATCCCCTATTGGATTGTTCCATACTAAATCACTTTAGTATCTGGTTAATATATGTACTTTGACATAGTCTAAGTATCATCTTGGATCTATCAATGATGATATTGATCCCTATAATGTAGGTTGCTTCACCTAAGTCCTTTATAGAGAAGCACTTGTTCAACCAGTCCTTAACTAACTACCAGACTAGTATGTCATTTCTAATAATCAATATGTCATCAATATACACTACTAGGATAATGACCTCCTTCCCATTAAACTACTTTTAAACACATGGATCACATTCATTCTTAATGAAACCAAATTCTCTTATGGATTCATCAAATCGAATGTTCCATGATCTGGATTCTTTCTTTAATCCATAAATCGATTTTTGTCACTTTCATTACCTTTTAGAATTATCTAGTGTCACAAACCCTTCTAGTTGTGTCATATAGACATCTTCCTAAAGGATCATGTTAAGGAATGTTGTTTTTAAATCCATCTAACAAATCTCATAATCATGGAAATCTATGATGGCATGTATGATACTTATGGATTTAAACATGGAAACTAGTGAAAAGGTTTCATCATAGTCAATTCCTTGGTACTGTTTAAAACCTTTAGCCAGTAGCCTTTATTTATAGGTACTAATATAACCTTCCATGTCCAGTTTCTTTCTAAATACCCATTTACACATAACATGCTTTACATCAATTAGTGCATCGACCAGAACCCAAAATTGGTTCTGATACATGGAATCCATCTCAAAATTCATAGCTTCTATCCATATTAAATCTTATGAGTTCTCTACCGCTTCATTGTAGGAGATAGGTTCATCATTGTCCAATAATAATGGGTCACCATCCTCGATGAAAAGGAAATAATATATCTCAGGTTCCCTTACCTATCTTGTGGTCATACACAGTACTTGTGTTTCAGGAACTTCCACTTCTATGGAGACCTCTGGAACTTGTTCTTGTACCAAATCATGTGTATCTTGAGCATCAACTTCATCGAAGTCGATTCTTCTCCCACCATCATTTTTTAGGATGTGCTTCCTCTCAAGAAATACAGTCTATCTGACAATATTCACTTTCTTGTTTGAGGGGTTTTATATGTAGTATCCCTTTGTTTCCTTGGGATACCCTATAAAGATACACTTTTTACACAGGGGTTCATGTTTTTTTCCTAAGAAAGACTTAACAAAACTCCTCACATCACCATATATGTGTATAAGACAAAGTGGTTTTCTTTCCACTCTATAGCTCGAAGGGAATCCCATTTTACGCCTTCATTGGTACTTGCTATAATCTGTATTTCGTAGTTTGTAATGCATATCCCCAAAAGGATAATGGAAGATATGCATTACTCATCATCAACCTTCCCATTTCCAACAAGGTATGGTTTTTCCTTTCACTAACACCATTCCACTATGGTGTATATGGTAGAGTGAGTTGAGATAGAATTTTAGACTTCCATAAAAGGTTGATGAACTCTTGGTTAAGATATTCTCCACCTCAATTTGATAAAATCATCTTTATTATATTACCAAGCTTATTCTCTACTTAATTCATGAACTCGATGAATTTCTCAAAGGACTTGGACTTATACCTCATTAATTAGAAATATCCATATCTACTCAATTCATTAGTAAATGTAATGAAGTAAGAATATCTACCTCTAGCTTCTACTGAAAATGGTCCACACACATCTGTGTCTTCCAATCCTAGAATCTTTGTGGCCCTTTCACCCTATCCACTAAATAGTGTTTTTGTCATTTTACCTTATAAACAAGCATGGCATTTATCATGTATTTTTAGCTTAGAAGAGTCTAACTAACAATCTTGATACATCTTTATCAGGAACTTCTCATTTACATGACCAAGGCGGTGATGCGACAACAAGTTGTTTTATGATTCATGTGAACTTGGTTCGTTATCAATTATCAAAACTTGGTTCTCATAATTTAATAAATACATACCATTATTTAAATTTTCTATAAAATAACATATGTTGTCCTTATAAAAGTAACAATTTTTATTTACGAATATGAAAATAAATCAATTTTTATATAAAATCGATAAAGAAATTATGTTCTTGGTAACATTGGGTACATAATAACGACCATGTAAAACCAAAATCATTACCATCAGTAATGTGAGGTGGTATTAACTAATAGAAAGATCATCCAACCTCACACCATTGGTAGCTCGTAGATCCACTGTAGAGACCCGAAGCCTGACGTACATGGACATTACATTACATTTGCGGAATACTTAGTACATAACAAAAACACACACTAAAGGATCGTAATAGTTTAGTGTCTTTGGAAACTCGGAACATAATCTTCTAATCCTGGTGAAAGATATTCAATATCTCCCATAAAGATCTTCCATTTTTTTTACCTAAAACCTTTTTTTATATCCTGGGGAAAAGAAAACATAAAAGGGTGAGCTCAAATGCTCAGTAAGGGTAAACAAAAGAAATATCAATCACATCATATATATAAGAACATAGCTTTTGGAAATCTTAACCTGCAAAAAAGCTCATAATATCATAACATGGGATATAGAAGTGAAATGTAATCCCAATAATCATAACTTAAAACATGAAACTTTGTGGCATACACACATAATCATAGAGAATCATTTCTTGTTAGTCAAGACTCAATGCCAAGACTATCTTAGTGGACAAAGTCCCTTTCTGAATCGAGTAACCCTCGTTTCAGTCCTGTTTCACTGAACCGGTATAACCTACCATTTCAGCCATGTCTATCTCATGAGATATAAAATCTTTACCCAATGCATTGGAGGGAGATATAGGTCCCACCCATCTTATAATGAATCCTTTCTTATGTGTGCCACATAATCATAAAACATACATCATCGCATAACACATGTAACAAAAATGGGATTCTTGAAACATCATGACATCATAAATCCATTCATATAAGATAAAGGAATTCATAAAAATAATTCCATCACAACATGATCAAATCAATGTAATAATAGGGATAAAAACAGAACCCTTTATTATCTTAGATGGAAAATAATTTTGATAAAACACTTGAACTCCATTCTTGAGGAAAATATCCTTTCTTCTTCAAAAACATTTTTCCTTTCATAACATGTCATAAAACTTTAAAATAAAAGAAGTTGATTAAAAATAAACTTTAAAACCTTTAAAGGAAGCTTCTTGGAAATAATTTTTTAAAAATCCATTCATGCCGTATAAGTTAAAAAAAACATTCTTCGTACTTTTGTCGGAAAAGTCAAAAAGTACCTCGTACGAAAAACGAAAAAAGATTCCTTTCATATCCTTTAGTAAAAACTCAGAAAAGGGTAAAATTGGATTTAAACAATTGTAGGTGGATGGAAATAATATTACATATTGAAGGAACATGGATTTGGATGATAAAATACACCCCAGTAAATACTTACGAATAAACAATCTTGGATAAAAATGAGATTGTGATATTCCCTTACCTTAGGTCCGACTTGCTTTGTAAGTGTCCGAACCTCCTGTATAATGATTTAAATCATGTTATTGACTTATTACAGAATCATATTCATTGTTATGATATCATATATGGTTCACTTATGACATTATATTACCCGTTCTTTTGTAAACTCCATGTTAAAGAAGCGTTTTGGGTAAAATCGTTTCATTTATCGTAGGTGTTTTGACTTGTTGTTCTTGACATCATTATTACTTATATAATGATTTACTTACTTCCAGAATATAAAATATTATTTATATATCATATATATTCAGTATATATATATATAATAGGTAGATAAATAAAATGAAAAACACCGTTCATGGAGACGGTAGTCCGTACGTACGCATGAACGTTGTTTTCCTTTCCTTATTGTCTTGAAATGGAAGTAAGTAGATGACATACATATGTATATATATACATAAATCCAGTAGCTTTATAATGTCATATATTTCATTATTATTTCTTATATATACATTATAATCATTCTTAAATGGTTAACATGGAGAATGAATCTCATCGCGTCGTGGAGACGGTAGTCCGTACGTACGCACGAGCGATGATATCATTTCTATAAATATTGAATTGAATTGGAGTGGATTATACAATATATCAGAATCAATATGATGTTGTAATAACTATGTATAGTTATTATTTACACCATTATACCCATCCATGTAAGGTGGTGGTGGAAAATAGATCACACCACGGCGTGGAGACGGTATTCTGTACGTACGCACGCGCGGTGATTTCTTTTTCCGTAGGATGGATAGATGGTGAAATAGGGTTGTTTCATACTTATAATAACATATCAGTATATGAGTGATACTGATGTTATTACTTCATAATGAAACAACCTAAGAATAATAAGTGGAAGAAGAAATAAAGATGAAAGAATTGGAAACGGTAATTACCTCTTCTTTGAAGTGCCTCTTTGAGACCTCCTCTTAGGGCACTAAAATTGGTCTTTGAGGAAGACCAGAACCTCTAGGATGTTTCTAGGGAAGTGGAGAAGATATTTTGGCAGGGGTTGTCCGAGATTGAGTGCTCAAATTGGTGTGAGGAGGAGGGGGAGGAGGTGTCCTTTTATAGGGGAGGAGAGGGGCACCTTAGGAATTCTTAAAAATATTAATTTATAATAAATCTAACCCCACTTAAAAACCTCCAAAAATGACTCATATTCGAAGATTAGATGAGATAGGGTTTTACTCTCATCAAACAATCAAATTTAGACATGTTTGGATTTTATTTTAAACCTTATCAATTAGATTTAACTCTAATTTAAATAATTTAACTTTTACCGTGTCTTTTTGTTTTCTTTCACTATATGGTTAATAAACTTACTATAACATGCCAAACGAACCCCAAATTGTTTATTATTAATATATATATCCTTATCTAAGTCATTTGGCCGAACCTTAGATTTTTAGGAATACAATAACAATTAATAATATAATATTTGATTTAAAAACTATTTTGTGTCAATTTTGACACTATTTGATATATGATTTTTGTGAAAGTCATAAAAGAGTTATATGTTCGAACCAAGCTGATTAAATCAACACTAATATATCATAGTAACCTAGAAAATTAGTGGAATTCATAAAAAATCTCAAATTACATTTATTTTGGTGTTTATAACATCAATTATGTCAATATTTCATTAATAAGATAATTATTGCATCATCGTTGTGTCATAACTAATTTAAATTATTTTATGTCTAAAAATTACAAATAAAATACCATCATGTAGGAAATAGTTTTAGCTTTCTAATGAATATTTGCAATCGAATTTATCTTATGTATAACCCCATATTAAAAATGATTTACTTATTAAACTTTGATTTTAACTATTTTAACCTTTCTTTAAATAAATTAATAATAAATGTCCTAATCTAATCCAAGTGGGCCTAAATGGTCATATTTTATTCCTAAGTTTGTTTTTGGTCGAATTACACTTGTCCAATAGAATTAGGACATGTGTTAGGGTAATATTAATATCATATTTACCCTTAGTTACCCTATTTACTATTAACCGCGGTAAAAAGAGTAAAAAGTTACTATTCACCAAAAATTATTTTCATCTCATTGAACCACATTTTAGTCCTTGATATTAACCGTGTCTCTCGGATTTTCGAAATTCCATTCACAGAAGCGGTAAAATTATTTTTTATGCAAAATTCAATTTTTAACCTACCACTTAGTGGTTTCACTATTCATCAAAAATTGAAGTTTTTCAGAAAAATGCCAAAATTTCATCCCAAGCTATATTTCATATTCCAAATTCAAAAATGAAGTCTATTATACCAAATTCATAACATAAAAGTTTCATTAATTAATTTTATAACTAAATCCCGTTGTTAAAACAAATAGTGTGTTTTTAAGAAACAATATCTATCAAAAGATTGACACTTGTTTATGTCTAGTTTAAATGTGAAATTACATCCAATGACCAACATTGTATTAAATTGCAAATATATTCTAAATATACTTTAAAACTAATCCAATTAATAATTTATCACTATTAATTATTTCGATTAAAAAAGTTGTTTTTTAATTATAATTTAGTAATTTTCACTATTCATCAGAATATGAAAGTTATCCGAAATGTACCAAAATTTCACCTTAGGCTAAATTCGATACTCCGAATCCAAAAATAAAGTTCATTTTGAAAAATAAGATTTACTGGATTTCAAAAAGTGGTTATTACTATTCATAACGGCTAGTTTTAATAATATTTTTATAGCATATCGTTGTTTAGTGAAACTCGGTATTGCGTACTACACACGCTATCGAGGAAGGTCGCGATTGCGTGTAATGCAAGGCAAGTCAAGGATGTGTGTTGTGCAAGCTCCTTTTGGTGTAGCGTACAACACAATACATTAATAAAATTAAAAAGAATATATTTTTTTATAAAATCTTGGGCTGTTACATTCTACCCCCCTTAAAATGAATTTCGCCCTCGAAATTCGTCGGGGTTATAAATGGTTTACTATTTGAAAGTTTATTTAATATAAACCCACATCGTAAAAGGGAATACCAAAACTTGGCTTTAAAAACTAAAGTATGAAATGTAACGATTACCCAAATAAACTAATCACTGGGTTTCCACATAGGTGAAAATATGGATATGGAAGAGAAATCTAACCATCATGTTCTGATGGAGAGTGGTAGAGAACATGGCTATGGAAAATACAGTAATCACAAATCCATAAATTTGTGACGATCTAAGGTACCATCTGATTCATCAGGTATAAGATCACTAGGAAAACATTTTTGGTTTTCGAGATCATTTCCCTAAAGTTGAAAATTTTAAATTAGAATAAATACTTACTTTATTTTGATACAATATCACTGTTGTTCGTGCCTTGAACAATTTCCACTTCATCTCTTAAATAAATGAAGTTGAATTTGTTATTCGTGAAGTGTTAGCAGATCATGTGATAGAATGACGGGTCATTCCATCTGTCTCAAACAAAAGGTAAGCAAAAGTTATTAAATATACATAAGTCATTCTATAGTGAGATTAATCATATATAGTTCCTAAAATGGACTTATACTTCATATATCATACTGCTTAATATAATAAAACTAGTTTCTACTAAACAGGGACTTCCTGTAGGCCAGTGGTAGGCGATAAAGGCCAGTCGCACTTTGGTTGTGGGTTCGATTCCTACAGCCTTGTCCGAAGCGATGGGCTGTCGCCCGTCCTGCAGGTTGTCCTTTTTCTAAAACTACATTACTATAACATCACATAAATAATATCGAAAAACAAACTAACTTATGTCCAACATAATTCATTCCAGTCCTTAGGCTTATCCATAATACTGCAGTCCACTCTCATAATATAGTGACAACGATTACCAGAGATTTAATACTGTCGTTGATCCCCACATATCATAAGATATGTCTTGTTGGTCATATTCCAAACATTCAAAGTCCTTAATCGTGTATTCTCTTGAATACCTTAGTGAAAACATGAGTGCAGTTAAAAGTTAAAATCCAAAAATTCTATATACTCAAACCATGATATAACCTTCTCCTTATATCAGTCATGAGCTCATGAATACAATCAAATACCTCATTATCTTATTATTCCTTCATTATGCGCATATCATCTACATTCCAAAAATATCCGAATAACCTTTCATGGATACTGGTAACATTAATCAGACAACAGTGTAACAATCCTTACATGTCTCTTTAATCCATAGTACCATGAGATTACTTATACAACTTTACACATGATAAACATGTAATCATTCCACTACATTCTTAATCCATTGACCGAGCTTCAACAATTCTTTCATCTCACATATCATTTGTAGTCTCTTCATCATCATCCACATAAATACTTCCCATACGACCATACTGATTCTCTTCATGAGACTTTCCCTTAGGGCATTGGTTTTCATAATGCCTGTACATTCCACATTTAAAGCATTTAACCATTGTTGATGTCGTAGCAATACCATTATCCTCATCCATGGTGTTAACTGAACCTTTTCCTTTGCACTTACTTGCTTTGTGTCCTTCTTTTCCACACCCAAAGCATCTTCCAGTTCCCTTGAAACATTCTCCTTGATGCCTCTTCCCACATGATTTACATAGGGGAAATTGAACTTTCTTTCCTCTATGATCATCATGGAACTCCATCTTTCTCTTATTAGTCGAGTCAGGAAACTTACCAAATTTTACTTTATTGATCATGTTGTGAGATTGCTGATTCGGCATAATAATGATGTTTGGACATCCAAATCCCATTTCATTTGGTTTCTCAAGAAGAATATCATTCCATTGTCCATCATATCCTCCATTATTGTGAATCATCTTGTTTCCAGCCATTTTCTAAAACCCAAACAAAATAGTGTTAGATGCAAAAATCGTAATAAAGGGGGAGTAACTTAAATATCTATCATCTTTGGTTTAATCTAATATCGTTACCATAGTTCTAGAACTATATCCTATACGTATACTTATCCTTAGGGGCATCCCTAGACATACCTTAGAAATATCTCTAGGGATCTCACTAACGTTTTCGCATCCTAGTTTCCAAAGGTTGACTAAACCTTTCCTCTGATACCAACTATAACGGTCTGGAATTACTTCCAGTGGACTATAGTTGATACCTATCAGGGCACTCCATGAGAGGCTACACCCCCTGGGTGGGACACACCACCATCCCCAGTGGCAGCCATTTCCTCATGAAGCCCTTGGGCGGAGAGCCATGCTTCGTCCAACGCTCACATGTGAGAGTTCCCAAGGATCGGATACATTCCTACCTCCTTTGCCTCTGATACCAACTGTAGAGACCCGAAGCCTGACGTACATGGACATTACATTACATTTGCGGAATACTTAGTACATAACAAAAACACACACTAAAGGATCGTAATAGTTTAGTGTCTTTGGAAACTCGGAACATAATCTTCTAATCCTGGTGAAAGATCTTCAATATCTCCCATAAAGATCTTCCATTTTTTTTTACCTAAAACCTTTTTTTATATCCTGGGGAAAAGAAAACATAAAAGGGTGAGCTCAAATGCTCAGTAAGGGTAAACAAAAGAAATATCAATCACATCATATATATAAGAACATAGCTTTTGGAAATCTTAACCTGCAAAAAAGCTCATAATATCATAACATGGGATATAGAAGTGAAATGTAATCCCAATAATCATAACTTAAAACATGAAACTTTGTGGCATACACACATAATCATAGAGAATCATTTCTTGTTAGTCAAGACTCAATGCCAAGACTATCTTAGTGGACAAAGTCCCTTTCTGAATCGAGTAACCCTCGTTTCAGTCCTGTTTCACTGAACCGGTATAACCTACCATTTCAGCCATGTCTATCTCATGAGATATAAAATCTTTACCCAATGCATTGGAGGGAGATATAGGTCCCACCCATCTTATAATGAATCCTTTCTTATGTGTGCCACATAATCATAAAACATACATCATCGCATAACACATGTAACAAAAATGGGATTCTTGAAACATCATGACATCATAAATCCATTCATATAAGATAAAGGAATTCATAAAAATAATTCCATCACAACATGATCAAATCAATGTAATAATAGGGATAAAAACAGAACCCTTTATTATCTTAGATGGAAAATAATTTTGATAAAACACTTGAACTCCATTCTTGAGGAAAATATCCTTTCTTCTTCAAAAACATTTTTCCTTTCATAACATGTCATAAAACTTTAAAATAAAAGAAGTTGATTAAAAATAAACTTGAAAACCTTTAAAGGAAGCTTCTTGGAAATAATGTTTTAAAAATCCATTCATGCCGTATAAGTTAAAAAAAACATTCTTCGTACTTTTGTCGGAAAAGTCAAAAAGTACCTCGTACGAAAAACGAAAAAAGATTCTTTTCATATCCTTTAGTAAAAACTCAGAAAAGGGTGAAATTGGATTTAAACAATTGTAGGTGGATGGAAATAATATTACATATTGAGGGAACATGGATGTGGATGATAAAATACACCCCAGTAAATACTTACGAATAAACAATCTTGGATAAAAATGAGATTGTGATATTCCCTTACCTTAGGTCCGACTTGCTTTGTAAGTGTCTGAACCTCCTGTATAATGATTTAAATCATGTTATTGACTTATTACAGAATCATATTCATTGTTATGATATCATATATGGTTTACTTATGACATTATATTACCCGTTCTTTTGTAAACTCCATGTTAAAGAAGCGTTTTGGGTAAAATCGTTTCATTTATCATAGGTGTTTTGACTTGTTGTTCTTGACATCATTATTACTTATATCATGATTTACTTACTTCCAGAATATAAAATATGATTTATATATCATATATATTCAGTATATATATATATATAATAGGTAGATAAATAAAATGAAAAACACCGTTCATGGAGACGGTAGTCCGTACGTACGCATGAACGATGTTTTCCTTTCCTTATTGTCTTGAAATGGAAGTAAGTAGATGACATACATATGTATATATATACATAAATCCAGTAGCTTTATAATGTCATATATTTCATTATTATTTCTTATATATACATTATAATCATTCTTAAATGGTTAACATGGAGAATGAATCTCATCGCGTCGTGGAGACGGTAGTCCGTACGTACGCACGAGCGATGATATCATTTCTATAAATATTGAATTGAATTGGAGTGGATTATACAATATATCAGAATCAATAGGATGTTGTAATAACTATGTATAGTTATTCTTTACACCATTATACCCATCCATGTAAGGTGGTGGTGGAAAATAGATCACACCACGGCGTGGAGACGGTATTCCGTACGTACGCACGCGCGGTGATTTCTTTTTCCGTAGGATGGATAGATGGTGAAATAGGGTTGTTTCATAATTATAATAACATATCAGTATATGAGTGATACTGATGTTATTACTTCATAATGAAACAACCTAAGAAGAAGAAGTGGAAGAAGAAATAAAGATGAAAGAATTGGTAACGGTAATTACCTCTTCTTTGAAGTGCCTCTTTGAGACCTCCTCTTAGGGCACTAAAATTGGTCTTTGAGGAAGACCAGAACCTCTAGGATGTTGCTAGGGAAGTGGAGAAGAGATTTTGTCAGGGGTTGGCCGAGCTTGAGTGCTCAAATTGGTGTGAGGAGGAGGGGGAGGAGGTGTCCTTTTATAGGGGAGGAGAGGGGCACCTTAGGAATGCTTAAAAATATTAATTTATAATAAATCTAACCCCACTTAAAAACCTCCAAAAATGACTCATATTCGAAGATTAGATGAGATAGGGTTGTAATCTCATCAAACAATCAAATTTAGACATGTTTGGATTTTATTTTAAACCTTATCAATTAGATTTAACTCTAAGTTAAATAATTTAACTTTTACCGTGTCTTTTTGTTTTCTTTCACTATATGGTTAATAAACTTACTATAACATGCCAAACGAACCCCAAATTGTTTATTATAAATATATATATCCTTATCTAAGTCATTTGGCCGAACCTTAGATTTTTAGGAATACAATAACAATTAATAATATAATATTTGATTTAAAAACTATTTTGTGTCAATTTTGACACTATTTGATATATGATTTTTGTAAAAGTCATAAAAGAATTATATGTTCGAACCAAGTTGATTAAATCAACGCTAATATATCATAATAACCTAGAAAATTAGTGGAATTCATAAAAAATCTCAAATTACATTTATTTTGGTGTTTATAACATCAATTATGTCAATATTTCATTAATAAGATAATTATTGCATCATCGTTGTGTCATAAAGAATTTAAATTATTTTATGTCTAAAAATTACAAATAAAATACCATCATGTAGGAAATAGTTTTAGATTTCTAAGGAATATTTTCAATAGAATTTATCTTATGTATAACCCCATATTAAAAATGATTTACTTATTAAACTTTGATTTTAACTATTTTAACCTTTCTTTAAATAAATTAATAATAAATGTCCTAATCTAATCCAAGTGGGCCTAAATGGTCATATTTTATTCCTAAGTTTGTTTTTGGTCGAATTACACTTGTCCAATAGAATTAGGACATGTGTTAGGGTAATATTAATATCATATTTACCCTTAGTTACCCTATTTACTATTAACCGCGGTAAAAAGAGTAAAAAGTTACTATTCACCAAAAATTATTTTCATCTCATTGAACCACATTTTAGTCCTTGATATTAACTGTGTCTCTCGGATTTTCGAAATTCCATTCACAGAAGCGGTAAAATTAAGTTTTATGCAAAATTCAATTTTTAACCTACCACTTAGTGGTTTCACTATTCATCAAAAATTGAAGTTTTTCAGAAAAATGCCAAAATTTCATCCCAAGCTATATTTCATATTCCAAATTCAAAAATGAAGTCTATTTTACCAAATTCATAACATAAAAGTTGCATTAATTAATTTTATAACTAAATCACGTTGTTAAAACAAATAGCGTGTTTTTAAGAAACAATATCTATCAAAAGATTGACACTTGTTTATGTCTAGTTTAAATGTGAAATTACATCCAATGACCAACATTGTATTAAATTGCAAATATATTCTAAATATACTTTAAAACTACTCCAATTAATAATTTATCACTATTAATTATTTCGATTAAAAAAGTTGTTTTTTAATTATAATTTAGTAATTTTCACTATTCATCAGAATATGAAAGTTATCCGAAATGTACCAAAATTTCACCTTAGGCTAAATTCGATACTCCGAATCCAAAAATAAAGTTCATTTTGAAAAATAAGATTTACTGGATTTCAAAAAGTGGTTATTACTATTCATAACGGCTAGTTTTAATAATATTTTTATAGCATATCGTTGTTTAGTGAAACTCGGTATTGCGTACTACACACGCTATCGAGGAAGGTCGTGATTGCGTGTAATGCAAGGCAAGTCAAGGATGTGTGTTGTGCAAGCTCCTTTTGGTGTAGCGTACAACACAAGACATTAATAAAATTAAAAAGAATATATTTTTTTATAAAATCTTGGGCTGTTACATCCACCTCTCATCTAGCAATTTTTCATAATCTACTTGGTTCCTGTATTTGAATACAGATGTGATCCCCAAAAGCTGTATCTAATACCCAATGTGTAGAAATAGAAAGCTTTCACTCGATAACAAATGCACCCTTGGGTTCCCCTTTCCTCTGGGTGCAGTTTCTCTTCCAGTAAACTAAATTGCCACATGCAAATCATACTACCTATGTTTTCCTTGATCTGCCTCTAGATCTTTTTCTTCTTGGTCAGACAATGCTCGGAGGCTTTAGATTGTTTATAAATCTTAGGCCCCTTTTCCTTGTCCTTCATCTTCCTATTCACCATAAAGACTGTGGATTTTTAACACCCCATGTCCTAATAAACTTGGTGAATTAGGGTGACAAGATCTTATATACTCTTCTCATTATTTCTCATATTATAATTCACAAAAAAACCAGAAAGGTCTTAGGCAGAAATGATAGTATGAGATCTATACACAAATCATCTGGGAATTTAATGCCTATGATTTCTAGGTGATCAATGTATCCAATTTGTTTGAATACATGTGGTCCAACTAGCATAGACTCTCCAAGAATAGTAGTGAATAATGTGATGGAGATCTCATACCTCTCTTGTCTCCCCTTCTCTTGATAGAGCCCTGAAGGTGAGACATCATGCTATAAGAATCCATTTCCACATGTTTCTTCAAGATCTCATTGGTCATGGATGATATCATAAGGCACTAAACATACGTATAATCATTTAGATGTTTCTTGTACATAGATATTTCCTCATCACTCACCTCATTTCCAGGTACAACTAG
Source organism: Viscum album (assembly GCA_963277665.1). NCBI lineage: Eukaryota > Viridiplantae > Streptophyta > Magnoliopsida > Santalales > Viscaceae > Viscum > Viscum album. Next base: position 289,112,736 of record OY728134.1, read on the forward strand.
TAATGTTTCTTCCATCACATAAATTTTCCTCTCATGGCGAAGGATAACCAAAAGTCACCTTTTCCACTCTTGGAAATTAGTGTGGGCGAGAAGGTTTTCCTTCTCAAGTATGGATCACAATGATATATTAGATGTCATTTTTATTTTTGTTTCTAAAAAATAATATAAATAGTGTTTTAGTACTCTAACTTCATAAATATAGACAAATAAATTAATTAATATCTATTAGTCTCCCACTATTTTGTTGAAACCCAATAGCCCTCACCATTGGATTTGGAATATCCTATTTCTTGGACATTCTAGCGTCAAGGTTCCATATCTCCCTTCACATTACCCCAAGTAGGGTTGATCAAGCAACTTGAAAGGTTTTAGGTAGGCATTCCAAATTACAAATGCATTAACTCATGGATCCTTGGTCTATTGAGTTGACTCCCCAATCATGAAATCCTTAATTTTAGATTTCCTCAACATTTTCCTCTTAGTTACATCAAGTCCCTCTAGGGAAGTAAACCCTTGATGTAAAATAAGTTAAGTCAACCCAAAACATCAAATTAGAATTCCCTGATAATTGAATTCACCCCAACTAGTGTTGGTCAAGAACTTTGAAATATGGTTTGATTATAACCGAACTAATAGAAGGCTATACCAAATCAATATTTAATTGATGGATTTTATCATTTATGTGTAAATTTACACTTATTATATTTTAACATTCTTTTTAATGTTAAGTGGTATGTACTTAAGTGATTAAACATGTATATATAATATTTACACATATGCCATTTTTTTAGTTCCATCTTGTATACTTATTTGTTCATTAATTATGTGATCACCTCAAACATCCATAATGAATAACCATACAAATGAAAAAAATAAAATTAAAGTGTATGGTCATGATCTTTACTATTGGTTAGTTTTTCTAGAAGTTAATAAACTAACCCTGGACTAGGGAAGAATCATCTTGAATCATTTAAGGATTGTGTTTATAGCTTTCCACATGTCCACCTTTGTATCTCCTTGGATTGGTTTCACCTCGTCTCCTAACTTGAACCACCTCCTCTAGCTTGGTAGATCCATCCATTACATATTCTTTTAACTCACACATGGGTGAGGCGTAAAGGGGGGTTTACATAAAAAAACCATGGGCTCGCATGCCCTACATATTAATGAGCCAAAGGAACACATGCCAACAATTTTAATTTAACAAATAAATTAAAAGGGAACTAATCACATACAAAGGTCTGGTCTAGCTCATGATCATCCACATTAATGCAATGAATTACACATTTAATTAAACTAGAATTAAATTATTTAATTGTTCTTATTATGTTAAATTATGCTCTAATCGATTAATCATTATTTTTAATTAATCAATCATTTTTATCTTATTTATTTTCTGAATTTCCTTGAGATTCTCATCCATTACCGTGTACATAACTTGTACCTTGGAAGAAACCCGATGAATACCCTTCCAAAACTACCCATCATGTATTTATACTTTTATACACTTTATTATTTGTGACATGTATCATGCATGAAAAATTATAACTGTAATATAACTCATGCATTATGTGCAGATCTTTGAACATTAAATAGATTTTAATTAAAAATTTATATATATATATATATATATATATAACACCTACCACATGTTGTGTACTAGATTTACACCCACATGAAGGTACATGTCTCAAGGGTTACATAATGTAATAATAAATTTTTAAATCTCAGTAATATGGAATTAGTACATGATGAATAGATCTAACTACATGGCATGTACCATCCTCACCGTACATCAAAAGTACACGCCTGGGGAAATGGTGTGTGAGGAGTACTTCGGAAATCTTCGAAGTACACGACGTTTCTAGTGGGACACACATAGTGTAGAATCTATGTTACACGATCACCGGTCAGGAAAGCCGTGTATGGGATACATGACTTAACACTGACCCAAAAGGACTACACGCTGTGTCCAGTGGGCCACACGACATGTAGTCTGGTTGTCCATATGCCATTCTATCCTAGTCAACACATGGTGTATGATTTAACTACACCACGTGTCATTAATGCACATGTCTTGAGTAATTGTAGAATTAATCCTGATGCATTGAACAAAAATACACGGCCTGTATATCTGACTACACGACGTGTATTCTTGTGTCATCATTATAGAACCATCATCACCTCCTCATGAGATCCTCAATTTAATTTTAATCAAAAAATTATTCGTTTCTATTAGATCTGCAAGAAATTTTAAGGTGGAACATATCTCGAAATTCAGATTACAATATTTATTAATCATGAATTGAAAAACTAAATTATTAAAGTGTAAATCATCAATAAATTATTTAAATAATTATAAATGAAAATATGACCCCTCTGCTATCACTTGTAGGTTCCAAGCACAGCAGAAGTGCAGGATGGGCATGTACCCAACTATGAAAATTTCCATAATCGAGGATTAATCTGGGATCAATACGATGATGAATGCCAGTATCCATGAAATTGAATCAAAGATAAATGAAAAGGAGAGAACCTAGAACTAAGAAGAGAGGATCGGCATATTTTTTTTATAATTAATTTAATTAAATTATAGAATTACCTCTAAGGTGACTCTTTATTCATTGATGCATCTGACTACGGGTCTGAGGTGAGGCTTTGTTGTGATGTTGAATCCAAGGATAGGAATCCTCTAGTAGTGATCCACACATGCTCCACATATCTCTAGATATCGCCAACAGAGTCTCTGGGTGCTAGTGTGTATGATCCTTGCACTTGCGATGTCCATCTTCAATTGACTAGAGAATCACTTCCAAATCATTCTCCTTGATATGGGAGAAGAGGATCTCTCTTGTTCTTGAGAGAGTTCTTAGAGATGGAAGAGTTCTATAGGCTCAAGTGCTTTTATCTAGGGATTTTGTGCACACAATGATTGGTTAGCTGGTCAAATGACCCCTTGGATAATATAGAGAATTATAACATAACGGGTAATTTAATTCACTAGGTAATAATAAATAATTAGTATAGATGTCGTTACTTAATTTATTATTTCATGTGAAACCCCATGTCAAATAATAATAACAATTCTATTATTTCCATGAAATGTTCTTAACTTTCACGTGATATTTAAATATTATTTAACTAATAATATTTAATATTATTTCTCACTGGACCCATAACTTGGTCTGCCAATCCTCCTTAATATTTATTGGGACTTGAATAATGACTATTTATTTATTAAATAAATATGACTGCATTATTCAAATATAAATAAATATTCTGTCTGAAATATATTCTCTCAAATAACTAGTGATGAAATAAATGCGATCATGCATACTTGAATAAATATTATACCACAACCGGTATCTCCAATCAAGTGGGTTGCATGCAAGTTTCATCAACCCATGTGCTCAATTTCTCATTCTTTGTCTTCCTGGAATTGAATTTTCCTAGAGAACACCATTGCGATAAATTTTGTTAGGCTATATCATTTCCATCAAATGTACTAATTTATCTACTTTCTTAGATGTCACAAATCATTTCTCGCATTATTCATTAATGCAGTATTACTCATGATGCACCCAACATATCCTACCTCACTGTGAACATCTGTCGTCACGATTTTCTTCAATACATCTAAGTGTATGAGTCATAATACCCATTAATAATAATCTTAAAGTCTAAAGACCAATACACACATCAGTAGATAGAAACATCCAATGCCACCTATTACTGGCGGGTCTTGTTCTCAGAATATCCTCCTAGATATTGCCAAGGGCGCACACCATGAGAGGGTGCCTCAAAGTTTCATGAGTCCCCACCCCTGATATCATGTATCATTTTTGGCCCTTCAAATGATATCATACATCCATAGAGCATATATTCAAAAACAGTGTCATGGAACTTTCGGGTTCTCATCATAGTAGGGATCTACTATGTCCTTTTAATGTGATAACTATTCTTAGAAAATTGTCACATACTATATCATGTATAAGAACAATCATGATGTGATAAGTAGTTTATTAATATTTATCTAATAAATATAGGTTTATCATAAAGTACAAAGAATTTGGTTTCTTTGGTACCAACTCCAACATATGGGAAAATACGGTATTGTGATGACTTTGTCACCCATCCCAAATAGTCTCTCAAAAATAACTATTTGCAACAAGATCCATTTCTCGTCATTAATAATCATAAATAAATCATTATTTACAATGGGACAACATTACTGTCGCAAATATCATTGGCACATGTGCACACCGAATCACGAAAAAGGTATTTGCAACTCGTATTTACCCCTGTTGAAAATACCTTTCATCATTTATGTTATTTGGTACTGGAATTATTAATATATCGCAAATAATATGTCAGGAGATGACTGTTTTTAATGGGACCCATTGCAAATATCTTTTTCATCTCTGACATACATATTTTCTATAGGTAGTATTTGAGATGGGTCCCATTGGAAATTGTTTCATCACTACTAATATAACTTATATATACCCCACCTGATTTTTTTGCATTCATTTTTTATTTGAGCTCTATTATCCTCTACTCTTCATTTCATTGTTAAAAGTTTAATATTTTACATGAACGAAAATTTTCAATTTTTCATCCCATAGAAGTTCAATTTTGAGGTATCCGTTTAATGTTTTTAATTTTTATTTCATATTAGAATTTAGTATTATTGTTTACCAGTAATTAGAATTAATTAGAAATAATTATTTATAATTAGAATTATTGGTTTTAAATTAAATATATAGTTCTAATTAGTGGTAAATATTTTTAATGAGAAATTATTAGTTTTAATTTGAAACAATTAGTAGTATCTTTAATTTTTATTAATTAAAAATTTAAAATATCCATTTAAATGAAATTGGTAATAATTAATGATATTTAGTAATAATTAATAGTAATTAGTAAAAAATAATGGTAATTAGTAAAAATTACCAGTAATGAGTAAAAATTTGAGTTAATTGGGGCTAATTAATAAATATTAATGATTATTAATTATACATACTAAAAAATCATTAATACTAAAAAATACTAATAATTTCTAAAAAATAGCACGAATTAATAAAAATTAGTAGTAATTTCTAAAAAAATATTTATGCGTATTAAAAAATAGTGCTAATTATTAAAATGTAGAGACCCGAAGCTTATCGTACATGGACATTACATTACTTTTGTGGAATACGTAGTACATAACAAAAACACACACACAAGGATCGTAATAGTTTAGTGTCTTTGGAAACTCGGAACGTAATCTTCTAAACGTGGTGAAAGATCTTCAATATCTCCCATAAAGATCTTCCCCTTTTTTTTACCTAAAACCTTTCTTTATATCCTGAGGAAAGAAAAACAAAAAAAGGGTGAGCTCAAATGCTCAGTAAGGGTAAACAAAAGAAATATCAATCACATCATATACATAAGAACATAGCTTTTGGAAATCTTAACCTGCAAAAGAGCTCATAATATCATATCATGGGATAAATCATAGAAGTGAAAATGAAATCCCAATAATCATAACTTAAAACTTGAACTTTGTGTCATGCACACATAATCATGGAAAATCATTTCTTGTTAGTCATGACTCATTGCCAAGACTATCTTAGTGGACAAAGTCCCTTTCTGAACCGAGTTCACTCCTCGTTTCAGTTCTGTATCACTGAACCGAAATAACCTTCCGTTCCAGCCATGTCTATCTCATGAGATATAAAATCTTTACCCAATGCATTGGAGGGAGATATAGGTCCCACCCATCTTATAATGAATCCTTTCTTATGTGTGCCACATAATCATAAATCATACATCATCGCATAACCCATGTAATAAAAATGGGATTCTTAAACAACATGACATCATAAAACAATTCATATAAGATAAAGGAATTCATAAAAATGTTTCCATCACAACATAATCAAATCCATGTAATAATAGGGGTAAAAACAGAACCCTTTTATTATCTTATATGGAAGATAATTTTGATAAAATACTTGAACTCCATTCTTGAGGAAAATATCCTTTCTACTTTAAAAACATTTTTTTTTCCTTTCATAACATGTCATATGACTTTAAAATAAAATAAGTTGATTAAAAATAAACTTGAAAACATGTAAAGGAAGCTTCTTGGAAATAATGTTTTAAAAATCCATTCATGCCGTATATGTTAAAAAAAACATTCTTCGTACTTTTGTCGGAAAAGTCAAAAAAGTACCTCGTATGAAAAACGACAAAAGATTCCTTTCATTTCTTTTACTAAAAACTCACCGAAGGGTAAAAATGGATTTAAACAATTGTAGGTGAATGGAAGTAATATTACATATTGATGAAACATGGATGTGGATGATAAAATACACCCCAGTAAATACTTACGAATAAACAATCTCGGATAAAAATGAGATTGTGATATTTCCCTTACCTTAGGTCCGACTTGCTTTGTAAGTGTCCGAACCTCTTGTATAATGATTTAAATCATGTTATTGACTTATTACAGAATCATATTCATTGTTATGATATCATATATGGTTCACTTATGACATTATATTACCCGTTCTTTTGTAAATTCCATGTTAAAGAAGCGTTTTGGGTAAAATCGTTTCATTTATCGTAGGTGTTTTGACTTGTTGTTCTTGACATCATTATTACTTATATCATGATTTACTTACTTCCAGAATATAAAATATGATTTATATATCATATATATTCAGTATATATATATATATAATAGGTAGATAAATAAAATGAAAAACACCGTTCATGGAGACGGTAGTCCGTACGTACGCATGAACGCTGTTTTCCTTTCCTTATTGTATTGAAATGGAAGTAAGTAGATGACATACATATGTATATATATACATAAATCCAGTAGCTTTATAATGTCATATATTTCATTATTATTTCTTATATATACATTATAATCATTCTTAAATGGTTAACATGGAGAATGAATCTCATCGCGTCGTGGAGACGGTAGTCCGTACGTACGCACGAGCGATGATATCATTTCTATAAATATTGAATTGAATTGGAGTGGATTATACAATATATCAGAATCAATATGATGTTTTAATAACTATGTATAGTTATTCTTTACACCATTATACCCATCCATGTAAGGTGGTGGTGGAAAATAGATTACACCACGGCGTGGAGACGGTATTCCGTACGTACGCACGCGCGGTGATTTCTTTTTCTGTAGGATGGATAGATGGTGAAATAGGGTTGTTTCATACTTATAATAACATATCAGTATATGAGTGATACTGATGTTATTACTTCATAATGAAACAACCTAAGAAGAAGAAGTGGAAGAAGAAATAAAGATGAAAGAATTGGTAACGGTAAATACCTCTTCTTTGAAGTGCCTCTTTGAGACCTCCTCTTAGGGCACTAGAATTGGTCTTTGAGGAAGACAAGAACCTCTAGGATGTTTCTAGGGAAGTGGAGAAGATATTTTGGCAGGGGTTGGCCGAGCTTGAGTGCTCAAATTGGTGTGAGGAGGAGGGGGAGGAGGTGTCCTTTTATAGGGGAGGAGAGGGGCACCTTAGGAATATCTCAAAATATTATTTTATATTAAAGTCAAAATCGGTTTATAATGGTTCCAAAGGGTCTTATTTCGAAGCTAAAGTGGGGATGGGTCGAAATCCTATCAACCAATAGAATTTTGACAAGTTTAGGATATTATTTTAACCTTATCAATTAGATTTAACTCTAAGTTAAATAATTTAACTTTTACCATGTCTTTTTGTTTTCTTTCACTATATGGTTAATAAACTTACTATAACATGCCAAACGAACCCCAAATTTTTTATTATTAATATATATATCCTTATCTAAGTCATTTGGCCGAACCTTAGATTTTTAGGAATACAATAACAATTAATAATATAATATTTGATTTAAAAACTATTTTGTGTCAATTTTGACACTATTTGATATATGATTTTTGTGAAAGTCATAACAGAATTATATGTTCGAACCAAGTTGATTAAATCAATACTAATATATCATAGTAACCTAGAAAATTAGTTTAATTCATAAAAAGTCTCAAATTACATTTATTTTGGTTTTTATATTATCAATTTTGTCAATATTTCATTAATAAGATAATTACTGCATCATCTTTGTGTCATAAATAAATTAAATTATTTGATGTCTACAAATTACAAATAAAATACCATCATGTAGGAAATCTTTTTAGCTTTCTAATGAATATTTACAATCGAATTGATCTTATGTATAACCCTATATTAAAAATGATTTACTTATTAAACTTTGATTTTAACTATTTTAACCCTTCTTTAAATAAATTAATAATAAATGTCCTAATCTAATCCAAGTGGGTCTAAATGGTCATAGTTTATTCCTAAGTTTGTTTTTGGTCGAATTACACTTGTCCAATAGAATTAGCACATGTGTTAGGGTAATATTAATATCATATTTACCCTTAGTTACCCTATTTACTATTAACCGTGGTAAAAAAAGTAAAAAGTTACTATTCACCAAAAAATTATTTTCATCTCATTGAACCACATTTTAGTCCTTGATATTAACCGTGTCTCTTGGATTTTCGAAATTCCATTCACAGAAGCGGTAAAATTAAGTTTTATGCAAAATTCAGTTTTTAACCTACCACTTAGTAGTTTCACTATTCATCAAAAATTGATGTTTTTCAGAACAATGCCAAAATTTCATCCCAAGCTATATTTCATATTCCGAATTCAAAAATGAAGTCTATTTTACCAAATTCATAACATAAAAGTTGCATTAATTAATTTTATAATTAAATCCCGTCGTTAAAACAAATAGCGTGTTTTTAAGAAACAATATCTATCAAAAGATTGACACTTGTTTATATCTAGTTTAATTGTGAAATTACATCCAAGGACCTACATTGTATTAAATTGTTAAAATATATTCTAAATATACTTTAAAACCACTCAAATTAATGATTTATCACTATTAATTATTTCGATTAAAAAAGTTGTTTTTAATTATAATTTAGTAATTTTCACTATTCATCAGAATATGAAAGTTATCCGAAAAGTACCAAAATTTCACCTTAGGCTAAATTCGATACTCCGAATCCAAAAATGAAGTCCATTTTGAGAGTTAAAATTTCTAAAATTTAAAAAGTGGTTATTACTATTCATAACGGCTAGTTTTAATAATATTTTAATAGCATATCATTGTTTCGTGAAACTCAGGATTACGTACCACACACGCTCTCGAGGAAGGTTGTGATTGCGTGTAATGCAAGGCAAGTCAAGGATGCGTGTTGTGCAAGCTCCTTTTGGTGTAGCGTATAACACAAGACATTAGTAAAATAAAAAAAGAATATTTTTCATAAAATCTCGGGCTGTTACATTCTACCCCCCTTAAAATGAATTTCGCCCTCGAAATTTGTCGGGATTATAAATGGTTTACTATTCGAAAGTTTCTTTAATAGAAACCCACATCGTAAAAGGGAATACCAAAACTTGGCTTTAAAAACTAAAGTATGAAATGTAACGATTACCCAAATAAACTAATCACTGGGTTTCCACATAGGTGAAAATATGGATATGGAAGAGAAATCTAACCATCATGTTCTGATGGAGAGTGGTAGAGAACATGGCTATGGAAAAGCCAGTAATCACAAATCCATAGATTTGTGATGATATAAGGTACCATCTGATTCATCAGGTATAAGATCACTAGGGCAACATTTTTTTTTTGGTTTTCAAGATCATTTCCCTAAAGTTGAAAATTTGCTTAGAATAAATACTTACTTTATTTTGGTACAATCTCACTTTTTTTCGTGCCTTGAACAATTTCTACTTCATCTCTTAAATAAATGAAGTTGAATTTGTTATTCGTGAAGTGTTAGCAGATCATGTGATAGAATGACGGGTCATTCCATCTGTTTCAAACAAAAGGTTAGCAAAAGTTATTAAATATACATAAGTCATTCTATAGTAAGATTAATCATATATGGTTCCTAAAATGGACTTATACTTCATATATCATACTTCTTAATATAATAAAACTAGTTTCTACTAAACAGGGACTTCCTGTAGGCCAGTGGTAGGCGATAAAGGCTAGTCGCACTTCGGTTGTGGGTTCGATTCCCACAGCCTTGTCCAAAGCGATGGGCTGTCGCCCGTCCTTCAGGTTGTCCTTTTTCTAAAACTACATTACTATAACATCCCATAAATAATATCGAAAAAAAAACTTCTATCCTTAAACAATACTTACTTATGTCCAACATAATCCATTTCAATCTTTAGGCTTATCCATAATACGCAGTCCACTCTCATAGTGAAAACGATTACCAGAGATTTAATACCATTGTTGATCCCCATATATCATAAGATATGTTTTGTTGGTCACATTCCGAACATTCAAAGGCCTTAATCGTGTATTCTCTTGAATACCTTAGTGAAAACATGAGTGCAGTTAAAAGTTAACACTTTCCACATACCAAAATCCTCAAAATTCTATATACTCAAACCATGATATCACTTAGTCCTTATATCAATCATGAGCTCATGAATACTATCAAACATTTAATTTTCTCCTTATCCCTTCATTATGCGCATATCATCTACATTCCAAAAATATCTGAATAACCTTTCATGGATACTGGTAACATTAATCATACACTTTCAAAACACAAGGAAAGTCAACAGTGTAACAATCCATAGATGTCTCTTTATTCCAAAATTACCCATGATAAACATGTAATCATTCCACTACATTCTCAAACCATTGACCGAGCTTCAAAAATTCTTTCATCTCACATATCATTTGTAGTCTCTTCATCATCATCCACATAAATACTACCCATATGACCATACTGATTCTCTTCATGAGTCTTTCCCTTAGGGCATTTGTTTGCATAATGCCCATACATTCCACATTTAAAACACTTAACCATTTTTGATGTCGTAGCAATACCATTATCCTCATCCATGGTGTTAACCGACCCTTTTCCTTTGCACTTACTTGCTTTGTGTCCTTCTTTTCCACACCCAAAGCATCTTCCAGTTCCCTTGAAACATTCTCCTTGATGCCTCTTCCCACATGATTTACATAGGGGAAATTGAACTTTCTTTCCTCTATGATCATCATGGAACTCCATCTTTCTCTTATTAGTCGAGTCAGGAAACTTACCAAATTTTACTTTATTGATCATGTTGTGAGATTGCTGATTCGGCATAATAATGATGTTTGGACATCCAAATACCATTTCATTTGGTTTCTCAAGAAGAATATCATTCCATTGTCCATCATATCCTCCATTATTGTGAATCATCTTGTTTCCAGCCATTTTCTAAAACCCAAACAAAATAGTGTTAGATGAAAAAATCATAATAAAGGGGGAGTAACTTAAATATCTATCATCTTTGGTTTAATCTAATATCGTTACCATAGTTCTAGAACTATATCCTATACGTATACTTATCCTTAGGGGCATCCCTAGACATACCTTAGAAATATCTCTAGGGATCTCACTAACGTTTTCGCATCCTAGTTTCCAAAGGTTGACTAAACCTTTCCTCTGATACCAACTGTAGAGACCCGAAGCTTATCGTACATGGACATTACATTACTTTTGCGGAATACGTAGTACATAACAAAAACACACACACAAGGATCGTAATAGTTTAGTGTCTTTGGAAACTCGGAACGTAATCTTCTAAACGTGGTGAAAGATCTTCAATATCTCCCATAAAGATCTTCCCCTTTTTTTTACCTAAAACCTTTCTTTATATCCTGAGGAAAGAAAAACAAAAAAAGGGTGAGCTCAAATGCTCAGTAAGGGTAAACAAAATAAATATCAATCACATCATATACATAAGAACATAGCTTTTGGAAATCTTAACCTGCAAAAGAGCTCATAATATCATATCATGGGATAAATCATAGAAGTGAAAATGAAATCCCAATAATCATAACTTAAAACTTGAACTTTGTGGCATGCACACATAATCATGGAAAATCATTTCTTGTTAGTCATGACTCATTGCCAAGACTATCTTAGTGGACAAAGTCCCTTTCTGAACCGAGTTCACTCCTCGTTTCAGTCCTGTATCACTGAACCGAAATAACCTTCCGTTCCAGCCATGTCTATCTCATGAGATATAAAATCTTTACCCAATGCATTGGAGGGATATATAGGTCCCACCCATCTTATAATGAATCCTTTCTTATGTGTGCCACATAATCATAAATCATACATCATCGCATAACCCATGTAATAAAAATGGGATTCTTAAACAACATGACATCATAAAACAATTCATATAAGATAAAGGAATTCATAAAAATGTTTCCATAACAACATAATCAAATCCATGTAATAATAGGGGTAAAAACAGAACCCTTTTATTATCTTAGATGGAAGATAATTTTGATAAAATACTTGAACTCCATTCTTGAGGAAAATATCCTTTCTACTTTAAAAACATTTTTTTCCTTTCATAACATGTCATATGACTTTAAAATAAAATAAGTTGATTAAAAATAAACTTGAAAACATGTAAAGGAAGCTTCTTGGAAATAATGTTTTAAAAATCCATTCATGCCGTATATGTTAAAAAAAACATTCTTCGTACTTTTGTCGGAAAAGTCAAAAAAGTACCTCGTACGAAAAACGACAAAAGATTCCTTTCATTTCTTTTACTAAAAACTCACCGAAGGGTAAAAATGGATTTAAACAATTGTAGGTGAATGGAAGTAATATTAAATATTGATGAAACATGGATGTGGATGATAAAATACACCCCAGTAAATACTTACGAATAAACAATCTCGGATAAAAATGAGATTGTGATATTTCCCTTACCTTAGGTCCGACTTGCTTTGTAAGTGTCCGAACCTCCTGTATAATGATTTAAATCATGTTATTGACTTATTAAATAATCATATTCATTGTTATGATATCATATATGGTTCACTTATGACATTATATTACCCGTTCTTTTGTAAATTCCATGTTAAAGAAGCGTTTTGGGTAAAATCGTTTCATTTATCGTAGGTGTTTTGACTTGTTGTTCTTGACATCATTATTACTTATATCATGATTTACTTACTTCCAGAATATAAAATATGATTTATATATCATATATATTCAGTATATATATATATATATAATAGGTAGATAAATAAAATGAAAAACACCGTTCATGGAGACGGTAGTCCGTACGTACGCATGAACGCTGTTTTCCTTTCCTTATTGTCTTGAAATGGAAGTAAGTAGATGACATACATATGTATATATATACATAAATCCAGTAGCTTTATAATGTCATATATTTCATTATTATTTCTTATATATACATTATAATCATTCTTAAATGGTTAACATGGAGAATGAATCTCATCGCGTCGTGGAGACGGTAGTCCGTACGTACGCACGAGCGATGATATCATTTCTATAAATATTGAATTGAATTGGAGTGGATTATACAATATATCAGAATCAATATGATGTTTTAATAACTATGTATAGTTATTCTTTACACCATTATACCCATCCATGTAAGGTGGTGGTGGAAAATAGATTACACCACGGCGTGGAGACAGTATTCCGTACGTACGCACGCGCGGTGATTTCTTTTTCCGTAGGATGGATAGATGGTGAAATAGGGTTGTTTCATACTTATAATAACATATCAGTATATGAGTGATACTGATGTTATTACTTCATAATGAAACAACCTAAGAAGAAGAAGTGGAAGAAGAAATAAAGATGAAAGAATTGGTAACGGTAAATACCTCTTCTTTGAAGTGCCTCTTTGAGACCTCTTCTTAGGGCACTAGAATTGGTCTTTGAGGAAGACCAGAACCTCTAGGATGTTGCTAGGGAAGTGGAGAAGAGATTTTGGCAGGGGTTGGCCGAGCTTGAGTGCTCAAATTGGTGTGAGGAGGAGGGGGAGGAGGTGTTCTTTTATAGGGGAGGAGAGGGGCACCTTAGGAATATCTCAAAATATTATTTTATATTAAAGTCAAAATCGGTTTATAATGGTTCCAAAGGGTCTTATTTCGAAGATAAAGTGGGGATGGGTCGAAATCCTATCAACCAATAGAATTTAGACAAGTTTAGGATATTATTTTAACCTTATCAATTAGATTTAACTCTAAGTTAAATAATTTAACTTTTACCATGTCTTTTTGTTTTCTTTCACTATATGGTTAATAAACTTACTATAACATGCCAAACGAACCCCAAATTGTTTATTATTAATATATATATCCTTATCTAAGTCATTTGGCCGAACCTTAGATTTTTAGGAATACAATAACAATTAATAATATAATATTTGATTTAAAAACTATTTTGTGTCAATTTTGACACTATTTGATATATGATTTTTGTGAAAGTCATAACAGAATTATATGTTCGAACCAAGTTGATTAAATCAATACTAATATATCATAGTAACCTAGAAAATTAGTGTAATTCATAAAAAGTCTCAAATTACATTTATTTTGGTATTTATACTATCAATTTTGTCAATATTTCATTAATAAGATAATTACTGCATCATCTTTGTGTCATAAATAAATTAAATTATTTGATGTCTAAAAATTACAAATAAAATACCATCATGTAGGAAATCTTTTTAGCTTTCTAATGAATATTTACAATCGAATTTATCTTATGTATAACCCTATATTAAAAATGATTTACTTATTAAACTTTGATTTTAACTATTTTAACCCTTCTTTAAATAAATTAATAATAAATGTCCTAATCTAATCCAAGTGAGTCTAAATGGTCATAGTTTATTCCTAAGTTTGTTTTTGGTCGAATTACACTTGTCCAATAGAATTAGGACATGTGTTAGGGTAATATTAATATCATATTTACCCTTAGTTACCCTATTTACTATTAACCGTGGTAAAAAAAGTAAAAAGTTACTATTCACCAAAAAATTATTTTCATCTCATTGAACCACATTTTAGTCCTTGATATTAACCGTGTCTCTCGGATTTTCGAAATTCCATTCACAGAAGCGGTAAAATTAAGTTTTATGCAAAATTCAGTTTTTAACCTACCACTTAGTAGTTTCACTATTCATCAAAAATTGATGTTTTTCAGAACAATGCCAAAATTTCATCCCAAGCTATATTTCATATTCCGAATTCAAAAATGAAGTCTATTTTACCAAATTCATAACATAAAAGTTGCATTAATTAATTTTATAATTAAATCCCGCCGTTAAAACAAATAGCGTGTTTTTAAGAAACAATATCTATCAAAAGATTGACACTTGTTTATGTCTAGTTTAAATGTGAAATTACATCCAAGGACCTACATTGTATTAAATTGTTAAAATATATTCTAAATATACTTTAAAACCACTCAAATTAATGATTTATCACTATTAATTATTTCGATTAAAAAAGTTGTTTTTAATTATAATTTAGTAATTTTCACTATTCATCAGAATATGAAAGTTATCCGAAAAGTACCAAAATTTCACCTTAGGCTAAATTCGATACTCCGAATCCAAAAATGAAGTCCATTTTGAGAGTTAAAATTTCTAAAATTTAAAAAGTGGTTATTACTATTCATAACGGCTAGTTTTAATAATATTTTAATAGCATATCATTGTTTCGTGAAACTCAGGATTACGTACCACACACGCTATCGAGGAAGGTTGCGATTGCGTGTAATGCAAGGCAAGTCAAGGATGCGTGTTGTGCAAGCTCCTTTTGGTGTAGCGTATAACACAAGACATTAGTAAAATAAAAAAAGAATATTTTTCATAAAATCTCGGGCTGTTACATAAAAACTATTGGGAATGAGTAAAATATAGAAGTAATTAGTAAAAATTAATAAAAAATAGTGCTAATTAACTATAATTAGTAAAAACTAGTAGTAATTATTTATAATTAATGATAATTGGCATTGCAGAATATAAAATAGTAAAAATCAGAAATAATTAACTGTATTTAATAAAAAGTAGTAGTAATTAGTGGTACTTTGTTAAAATTAGCGGTAATTAGTTATCATTAGTAAAAAATAGGGATAATTATTGATCATTAGTAAAGAATAGAGGTAATCATCTATCATTAGTAAAAATTAGCATTAATTTTAATTTCTTTGTAAAAAATAGTGATAATTAGCGGTACATATCACAAAAATAGTAATAATTTGTAAAAATGAGATATAATTAACTTTTATTAATAAGAATTAGTAGTAATTAGTAAAAAACTCTAGTAATTAGTAGTAATTAGTAAAAAATAGCCTTATTTAGTGGTAATTAATAAAAATTATCGTTAATTAGTAAAAATAATTGGTAACTACTATAAAGTAGTGGTAATAGGTAAATATTAGCAGTAACCAATAAAAATTAATAAAAAATCGTGATAATTAGTAAAAAAAAATTAGTAATTAACTGTAATTAGTAAAAATATAAGTAATTAGAATTTATTACTGAAAAATAGTATTAATTAGTGGTACTTATAAAAAATTATCAATAATTAGTAAAAATTAATGCAAATTAGTGATAATTATTAAAACAATGGTGGTAATTAGTAGGACATAGTAAAAATTAGAGATAGTCAATAAATATCTGTAATAACTAGCAGTAATTAATGGTAATTAGCCGTAATTATTAAATGTCAATGGTAATTCATGGTAATTAGTAAACATTAGTAGTGATTAGTAAACATTAGTGGTGATTAGTAAACATTAGAGACAATAAAAAAACTAATAAAAAATATAGATAATGTGTATAAAGTAGCAGTAATTATTTATAATTAGTAAAAAATAGTTGTAATTAACATTAATTAGTAAAAAGTAGTAGTAATTAGTATTAGTTAGTGAAAATTGATATAATTAGGGGTAATTAGTAAGAGATAGTGGAAATTAGAAGTACATAGTAAATATTAGCGATAATAAAAAAAATTAGAAAAATGTAGTGGTAATTATTGATAATTAGTGGTGATTAGTAAAAAAATTTAATTGGGGATAATTAGTAAAAAGTAATGGTAATTAGTTAAAATTAGTAAAAATTAGTGGTGATTAGTAAACATTATGGGTAATTAGTAAACATTTGAAATAATTAGTAAAATTTAGTGGTAATTAGTAAACATTAGAAATAATTAGTTAAAATTAATGGTAATTAGTGGCAATTAGTGGAAAATAATGGTAATTTGAAGTACTTAGTAAAACATTGATGTAATTTGTAAAAAAATAGTTGTAAATTTTTATCAATTCGTAGTAATTACTAAAAAATATATATAATTAGTCAATAATATATATAATTAGTAAATAATAGTGGTAATTAGTAAACAATAAAGTTAATTAGTAACCATTAATGTTACATAATGATAATTAGTAATATTTAACTACAATAATTCAAAACTGATAGTATTTAGTAAAAATTAGCAGTAAATTTTGATATTTAGTGGTAGTTAAAAAAATAGCGATAATTACTAAATCTTTGTGATAATTAGTAATAATTATCAATAACCAAAAACAAAGTAGCATTTATTAGTAAAAACAATTATTGATAATTACTTGAAAGTAGGGGTAATTAGTAAAATTTGTTAGTAATTAGTAAAAATTACCTATAATTAGTTAAAATATAATGTAATTAGTGGTAATTATTGATAATTAGAAAAAAAACAACACTAATTATTAAAAATCAATGGTAAATAGATAAAATTCATAATATATACAAGTGACTGTTAATATTTTTATTTTTTATTTTTAATATAATTATTGAACAAGGAAGTAGACAACAGTACTTATTACATGATTGTGATGTGATAAATCATCACTGGAATCCAAAAACTTTTACTGAAAAACTTGAATATATTGAGGGTGTTGTATCTTTTTTATCATTTTTATCATCAAAACCATTATTTGTTTAAAAATGAGAAATTAAGTTTCCATGTACTAAATTTTATATGAGGAGTTTTGTCATGTTTGAAAATTTTGGGGGGCATCTATTTTGTTTTGTTTTTCAAAAGGATTGTGTTTTTTGGAATCATCGTGGTGAACATAGTTCTTGAGAAGATACTTATAATTTGGTTCCATATCCATCTATTTCAAACTTTTGTACATGATGTTTCTTTTATGTATTTTTAACAAAAAGTAACATAAGATGATATTAATTTTACCCCTTAGTTAAAACTATAATGATGTTATGTGTTACTAAAATTTACTATGGATTCCATATATCCTAGTTATAAGACATAAAAATTTGAAGCGGTTGAAAATTCATGGCTATTAAATGAGATAATGGAATGTCAGGTATCTATTTTTATTATATATTCTCTTTGATTGAATCATTGTTACTTGAATAAAAAAAATTTACTATAAATTTATTTGAGATAAATAGTTTGGTTCATATTTTGGGTCTTCGTTATCAAAAAATTCATGTAGGCTCAAATTGTCAGGACCTGTCGTAGAGGGGCCCGACCCATGACTACCCCATGTCCGCCTCTAATATGCTAGGGGATGGTGACTAGAACCAAGTAGGAATATTCCATAAATGTGAGTCATTATTATAAAGTACATGTGCACAAGAACATGTCTCCAAGACCCAATGCTAAAATGTAAACCAACTGAAACAATGCATGCATACATCTAAGACCCCACAAAATAGTACAACCTTAAAGTACTGAAAAAAGAAAAGGGGTCAAATTCAAGCCCAAACAAAACTGCAAAGAGTCCACCATACTCCAAGTGTGAGGACTAAGTAAAAAAAGTACACTCCTCATAAATACCTTGGTCTATCAAGCTCCATCTATGCTCCACCCACTCCTAATCCTCCCAAGACACCATTAAAATGGTTCGTCATCAGCATAAGACACGATACATGTGGGAAAATATTATGTGGGGATTGAGTAAAATAATATTTAGTAAGCTACCAAAAAACACTAAGAACAAAGAACCAAGTATAGTCATATAAATAAAAGATATAACAATCAATGTAGAACAAGAACAAAACCAAAATATACTCAGAAGAGACACCTCACCTTCTGGCAGTCATAACCAACTATTAGACACATGATTCTACTCAAAGCAATGCTCGTTTCGGGAGAAATCTCTCCATGACCCATGATATCATTAGAGACAGTAAAAAAAGGGGTCTAGACTATTGGGCCTTACTCAAAGAGAACGTTCTGGTCTAAGAAGACATTGATACACATATACAGGGTCACACCTAGAACTGCTGGGGACACCACTAGCCTAATCTGGATCAAACCTCTATATAGGGGATTGTATTCCAATGATTCCACAAACACTACCAATATGGATTACTATATGGAGGATCAACACCATGCATAAGAAGGTTATTCGTATTCCAAAAACTCCAACTAGGGGTGACAGAGGATCACAATCTAGTCTCATAAAGGGACATCAAAACTTTAACTGAGACTCATCCTCTAGAGGGGATCACAATACAATGATGTGGATGTATTGTCACATTTTACCCTCATGGAAAGGATAAAGGTAGCACACTCAATCTATACTAGTCAAAACTAATAAAACAAATAGCTTAAAACACTCTTTATGGGAGTAATCAGCATGTACCAGAGGGTACACAGTGTGTCCAGCTATCCCAAGTCATCCCTATGTAGAAGATCCTCAAAATACATGTAGTCTTCAAATACACAACATCTAAAATAGGATACATGGTTTGTAGAGACACAGGATGCTATGTATTTGTAAAATGGCAGTGTATGTGTGGAAGTACATGGCGTGTTCACGCATGTGTACTCCAACCCATGTATGTGTACTTTCGAAGTACATGATAAGTAAACTGGGGAGGGTTGTGTGTTGTGTGATAGGTTTCATGCACCATCTATTCCTTTACTTCGTCTGGAACCCCAAGGCCACAGCCAGGGGGACCACACGGTGTGTAATCATGAAATACATGCCTTGTTACTTGGAGTTTTCCATATCCTTCAGGGATCTCTTCTGTATTGATATTAGCACCACCAGAACCTATAAGCAGGCTGGAACCTACATATCAGGGTTCTTCCATGCCTCTAGTTTCCAGATCTATGGATTATGGGTTTAGATCTTCTTCGAAATCACCACCATCAATCCATACATTATCACTCTACAAAACCAAGTTAAACAGATTCCACAAATCCATTATGACCCACATCTGGTCACACACTACCATTATCACACCCTGATCACATCACTTATCATAAACCACACCTATTTTATTGATACGTTACACCAAAGAATGATTTTTAAATGAACAAATAATGAGTATCCATCGAACCATTGGCCAAAAGGAATCACCCATAATGAATTTCCGAAGAATGGTGGGAGAAATAAACAAACCATAAAAGTGAGGAATGAACCTTTTTTTGTTCATTTGGCCTTATTTCATTATAATAGAATGGATGAATGAAGAGGGATAAGTCAACGACCAAAAAACACTTATCTCAATTTGAAATCTACCAAAGATTCATGTATCAATTCTTGTTCATTTAATTGGTCCTCATTCGTTCGGGATTAATAAAGGGATGGAACTTATAATAAAAAACATCCTACATAGAGTTCGGATCAATCATTGATAAAGAACAGTTATGTTGTCATCATTGATGAGATCCTCCAACTCTGCTAGAATGACAATCCACAATCTGTTCCTGGTCAATTATCATCCGCTAGGAATGATATCCTCCAACAGTTTCTAGTTATCCAAGGTTTAGTGGCCAACCTTGAAATGATTTCCATAGCTGTATATTTAATGCAGAAGCAGGTCATCGCACTAAACAAAATAAAATAAATTCTTAAGTTTATTTATTTTGTAAATTTCAAAGCTACATAAACTTTTTATCAAATAACCCATGGAAACCATGTTTACGTTGCGCCTAGGGTAGCAAAGTCATTATGAACTCAACGGTGCTCTCAGATTTCCAATTTGGACACCCATTTAAGAGTTATTTCTCTTTTTCAGGAAAACCATGAATTTGTGCTATTTAATTATTTAATATATTTAAAACATTTATTCTAGACACACAGTGAATTAGAATCGCTTTACAGCTCAATTCCTAGTCTCAAAAATAATTCATATAATATTTAAATGTAATATAATGAAAATTCACGATATTACATTCTTTCTGCATTAGGGATTTTTGTGCCAAAAAGTGAAAAACTACTCAATGATATGGGGGTATTGGGCTCGCATATGGGTTTCCCACTACCATGATCTCTCCTGAAGGTTCCCATGCTACAACCAAACACGAAAAGGGGGAATCAATCTACCATGAAGGATACCCTCCTTATGATCATCAATCTCTACTAGAAACATAGAAAATGTTGCTCCATCATCAATGTACAACTCTCCCCAGTAGATAACATGTGATGGTTCATGCACATACCTCCTTGGATTCGACACATAGAAGATATCATGTACTCGATCTAACTACAGAGGTAGAGCTAATTGATATTCCACCTCACCCACTCTACACAGTTTCTTGAAATAAATGATGAATCTCATAGATAACATACCACATCATCCAAATATCATCAATCCACGTCGAGGTGAAACCCATAAGAACACATGGCCTCCTTCCTTGAACTCCAAAGGACTCAGTTTCTTATTAGCATATGACTTCTGATTTTTCTGTGTAGTCTTCATGTACTCCTGGAAGATCTACACCTTCTCTGTTGTAGCTCACACCAACTTCAGGCCCAGGAGTGTCAAATAACATATATGAGTCCACCAAGCGATGACCTACAGGGTCACCTGTATAAATCCTTGAATGGTGCCATACCAATGGTTGAATGGTAGATATTGTTTTATGTGAACTCCACCAAGATTAGGTTATCCTCCCAACTATGTAGAAAATCCAACATAAAATCTCGTACTATATCCTCTAGAAACTGAATTTTCTACTTAGTCTGGACATTAGTATGAGGGTGAAACACTATGCTCAGGTGTAGCTGAGTCCCAAACTCCTCATTTGGTCCCTTCCACAACTGAGATGTAAAGAAAACAACACAGTCAGAAACTATCATTGAGGAAACTCCATGGAGTCTCACTATCTCTTGCTCATAGAGATATATCAAGATTTCTACTAACCTCTACTCCTGTATTTATAAGAACTAGGACAACATGGTGAGTCGATCTAAGATCACACCAATGGAATCAGGTTTACTGAATGTACGTGGTAATACTATCATGAAGTCCATGTATATTCCATGCTACTTCCACTTTTTCACCTCAAGGGGCTGGGTTAATCCTTTGGATTTTGGTGCTCATCTTTCACTTGTTGAAAAGTAAGACATTGAGAGACAAAATTTTCAACTCGTTTCTTCCTGCCTAGCCACCAGAAATGACTTAAAAGGTCCTGGTAAATATTTTTTATGCCTGGATATACCTCCAAAGGTGATGTATGAAACTCTCTATGAACCTCATTTCGCAACACCAGTGGTACCATCATGAATCTTCTGAAAAGAACGTCATGATCATCTCCTTTAGAAAATCAATCAAGACCATGTCCTATGGATATCTAATAACATAGGGTCTCATAGTAGTCATCTTCATGCTATGACTCCCAGACTCACTATAAGAACGGAGAGGTAACAATCATCGATTGGAAGTAAGTTGCACCATATCCATCCAAAAATGATTACTAAAATTATGAAAATTTCTCTAAAACCTCATTTAAAAACATCCAACCAAATGAAGAATCACGCCTTTTTCATTATCATGGTTGGATCCTAAGATAACACTGCCTCGACCATGGTCAGGTCCACTAAAGCTCCATCAACTGAGATAATTTTTCCAAGAAAGTGGACCACCTGCACCCAGAATTGACACTTTGAGAGATTATCATAAAGATGGTTCTCTCAAAATACATCCAAAATCATCCTCATGTATCTCGCATGTTCCTCCTTATATGTCGAGTAAATAAGGATATGGTCAACGAATGCTACCATGAACCTGTCTAAGAAGGGATGAAAGATCCTATTCATGAGTCCCATTAACCACCAAATTCATTTTTTATTTTATTAAAAAGACACTTTTAGGAAGATTGGTAACCACATACAGAAACATTGACCCACAATCACACACGACCTTAAAAAAGAAAATTTCACCATATATATTTCAAAATTCAAATTTCAAACAACACCGCAATCATCGCGCCTCCCACGACCAGCATCACGAATGAACCAAAAACCGCTCCACTTGTAAGTTTTTCAAAATTTGAATTTCAAACAACCCTCATACCGAGCCATCCACATCACCTAGTTTCCATAATCACATTGTCGACCTAACGCCGTCACTGCCAACGTCTCTTCACTTCCATCACCACGGTCATCACACATCATGTCGCCATCACCGACGAGAACAGAGATCTGTCCACACCAAGAAATCCAGCAAAGTCGCCGCCAGTACATCTCATTGTTGTTGACGGAGTCGGTAAACCACTGAGGCGACCGACAGATGAAGCTGGACAGATAACCTCCACGGCCAGCAATCACTGAAGCGCCAATTGCCTCAGCCCCAAACCAACATAACACTGGAAACATTAACCACTAGAACACACCAAAACAGCGTGAAATAAAACCAGAAGGCCACCCAAAGAACCCACGCCGTAGACTTCCATGTCCCGCCACCCACACCACCAGGAAGCAACCAACACCAAAACACTAAAGAGAACCACAACATCGCCCGAAGAACAGGAACCTCAGAAAACATTACACCTGCACCATCCGAGCCGCCTGGGACATCCTCCCCATCGCACCACACAACCCAAATCACCCTATAGCCCAACCCACCCGACCGACCTCGAAGGGAGAGAAGTTCCTCGAGGCCAGAGGGGGTATAGGGGGAGAGACACTGAAGTAGCCCGAAGCCGAGCAGGCACCCCCAACCTTACCAAACCACACCATCATAGAAACAAAATCAGACAACAAAGACCAGAGTGACTAACACTCAAACAGATGAGGAAAAAAATAAAAAAGGCAATGGGAAAGAGAAAATCAGGGAGAAAATAAAAGGGGTTTGAAAGCCCTGTTGTCGCCGAACCTGGAAGCCCAAAACCTTTGAGAATCCATCGCTCCAAGTCCGACCTAGAGATGAGCGTTGGAACTTGAGGTCAGAGTGAGTTGAGGAGGTCGGGGAAGTACCAAAACTCAATCAGAAGAAGGAATGGAGAAGGAACCGGCATGGGGATGGAACCCTAGGTAGAACTGACATGGGGATGAAACCCTAGGAGAAAGGGGCGATCCAGAGAGAAAATCAGAGGAAAATGGGAGCGGAGAAATCTGCCACCGTGAGGGGATGAAACCCAGGAACCAGGAAGAAACACTTCAGCAAGCACCGCGTAGGAGATCGAACTCCGGGAGGTCGCCATGGAAGATATCAGACGCTAGGAGGTCAGGGGGAGCACTCCTGAGAGGTGAACGCCCCCGAACTCATGAGTCCCATTAACGTTTTTGGGGAGTTCATCATACCAAAGGTCATCACAAAGAACTCATGGTGACTCTAGTGACATTTAAATTTCTTCTTCATTATATCCTCATTCTGTACTCGCAACTAGTGATATCTCGATCTAAGGTCAACCATCGAGAAACATTGATCCCCTTTCAGCTGATCAGAGATTTCATCGATTATTGATAGTGGATAATTATTCGTTATGTTCACCTAGTTTATGTGTCAATAGTACTCATATAACCCAAATCTATCATCTTTTTTATTGTAAAACAAAACATAATATACCTAGAGTGAAACACTAGGTCTAACAAATCCCTTCCTCTAGAAATCCTCTAACTACACCCTCATCATGTGAACCTCTATGGGATCAATATAATTTGTTGGATTTGATATAGATTATATGATGAAGTGTAAATCAATGCAGATTTCAATGTCTCTGTGGGGAGGTAAACCTATAATGTCCTCAGGGAAGGCATATTCAACCTCCCCCACAACTATAAGAAACTAAGTACTAACATCAACTACATCGAGGGTCATGCCAACCAACTGATGAGTAATCGGCTATACCCTCCTACGCATTCATTCAACTTGATCTTTCTAGATTTCCTTTTCACTGAAAAAGAAAAACATGGTTCCATAAATGTTGAAAAAACACACTCTTATCCTAAAATGGTCATTCTGAACATTAATTGTCGATAACTAGTCCATACCAAGAATGATATCATAAGGCCTCGACATCGCTACCAAGAGATACTGACCAAAAATATTTCCTATAAGAGTTAAGTAACACTATCAACACCAATTCATGATCATTGAGTCTCCTCCAGTATGATTCTCTAATAATAATGGTAAAGTAAATGGATCAATTATAATATCCATGTCTCGAACAAGATTATGGTATGAAAGGAATGACTAGCACTTGTGCCTATAAAAACTAAAGCAAAGGTAGAAAAGACATACATAATCCCTTGTATCATCCCTAGAGCCTCAATTTCATATGAATCCATATCTCGTGGTTGTCCTTGTCCCTTCCCACCTGGTCCCTGATCCTGTCATGGACCACCTGGGGGTGGTGGTGGTAATAGGACAAACATCCAACCACCTCCTACTGGCCTTCCTACCCCTCTAACATGTATGTCGCCCTACAGACCACCCTTCTCCTACCTCTATATCTATCTCAGTTGTACCTATACTTTATCCCAATCATTTGTATGACAGTTTGGGTAATCTCATGCTAGATGTCCACGACTTCCGTAAGAGAAACACTGAATGCCCCTATGCTAATTTGAGTCACCCTGAGAGCCTTGCACAACTAATCCTAAGTCTTAGGATTGCCTCCTGAAGCATCGGATCCACTTGGATCCCTATTACTGCCACCAACTACCTACTTCCAAGGTATAATCTATTGGTTTCCCACTTATAGCTACCACTATTAGTGTTTTCTCTTCTAGAAAACTTTCTACCAAGAAGGCCCACTTAGGCACTTCAGTGTAGCTGGAAATTCTAAGAAATACTATTAATGCCCTGGTGTCCTAGCACAATCCATGATCAAAGGTATGATCCCATAAGAACTATTCTTATACCATATCAATGGAGTAAAGTGAGAGATCTATAAACCTCACTAAATACTTTTCCATGGTCATGAAGGATCCGGGCATAGCAGAATCATGAGGTTGGGTGGGGACCAACTTTTCTTTTGTCGTAATCGATGACTAATTTGCGATCAATATGATAATGAATAACACTATCCATATATTTACATAAAATACCTATAAAAAGAGAGGAAAAGTGCCATATCCAAGAAAGAGGATCTTTCACATCATGTTTATAATTTATTTATTAATTTTTGAATAAATTAAATACCTGGGTCTTTAGTACATTTTTCGTTGATGATCATTGATCATCTGGAATGACCCATCTGGATTGCCTTCATTGCAATCATGAGGATCTAAAGTATAATCCCTCAAGAGGTATTCCACAAGTTCTCCAATGTTCTTCGATCAATGCCACTCATTCTCTGGGTGCTATCATGGCGAATCGAATATCTTGTGTTGATCGTTCTTGATCACTCATTATTTGGTCTTAAAGATGTTCTCTCGATCATGATAGGGAGTGAGAAGAGAGCAGTTGAGAGAGAATTCAATGACCATTGGCACAATAAATTCACCCTTAAATTAATCAATCTTGGGTTTCAGTTACAATATTTAATTGTGTAATAATGATTAAATACAGTTGTAACCATTAGAGAAAACCCATGCCACTTAATAATAATAACAATATCATTATATGTGGTATGCCAACTTGTGAAAAACAGAACCATAAGTAAAATCTAATTTCAAATAATGATATCTGTATTATTATTATTTCTCACACTAACTATATAAACAATATTTATAGACTTGTAAATAATTAATTTATCATCGAACACTGTCTTGGTCCGTTTGAACTCCTCTTCCATTTATTGAGCACCAAAATAATAATACTTTATTCTCTTAAATAAATATTTTCAATTATAAAATAGTAAATAAATATTTATTAAATGTAAAATAAAATAAAAAAATATATTTTATTCATGAATTAGTGAATAAATATTTAATTAATTAATTAAATTCAAATAGAATTTAATCGGTACCACCAAAAAAACATAGTGTGTGGCCCTCTAGGATTCTTTCTCCTTGGAATTAGATGAGCTTGCCTAAATTCTAAGATTACTGTCTAGAAACAAGCCAAGGAACACAAGAGAAAGAACTTAAAATCTCAATGACAGCATTCGCATATGAATGCTCAATATATAATATAATATCTTTTTCCAAATATCTCATCAAGCAGGTTTCATGATAGATTCATCAACCTATATGCTTGATATGTCATTCGTTGACTACCTAAAATAAACATTTCATTACACCATGGACATGTAATTTATGGAGATGGTTATATTTCAATAAAAGGGATAAGATATAAACTTCTATAAATGGGAGGGAAAATCCTTCCTCGACTTATCAGTTAATAACATGTCGTCCATAACGCACCCAATGTACCCTACTTCTCGACAACATATGGCATGAAAATTTCCATCTTTAAATAAAAGTACATGAGTTGTGACATGTATTAATGATAATATTAAAGTCTAAGGACCATTACACACACTCCCAGATAGTAATATCCAATGACACCAAAACATGCAGAATTTCTACTGGCGGGTATGTTCTCATAATCTCCCGTCTTGGAGATTACCAAGTGAGAACTTTATGAGAGGATGTGTCATTTTCTTATGATTACTCGCACCTAATGGTCCATATACTATTTTTCCCAAAATATTATGTCATCCAACCATAGAACTATATTTTAGAATATTGTTA
Organism: Viscum album; assembly: GCA_963277665.1. NCBI lineage: Eukaryota > Viridiplantae > Streptophyta > Magnoliopsida > Santalales > Viscaceae > Viscum > Viscum album. Next base: position 289,140,517 of record OY728134.1, read on the forward strand.
TAGCATTTCAAGGTTCTCATCATAGTGTAGAACTACCATGGCCTTATCAATGTAAAAAATACTCTAGGACATTTTTACATCATAGTCATGAAGAAAAATTAAAAATATGTAATAATATGTTTAATATTTAAATACATTAAATATTAATGTAATAAAAGTAAAAATAGTTGGTTCTAGGACACCAACTCTAACAAACTCCCACTTATACTACATCCAACTTCCTATGACTTTCAGTCAGCTAGACCTCACATGATGATCTTGTTTCTTTTGAGTCAAGGATTTAATCAATGGGTCTTCCACATTGTCTTCCATGGAAATAATTCTCACCAAAACTTCACCTCTCTGAGAAAAATCCCCCAAGAGAAGATACTTCCAAACTATGTGCTTCATCCACTGATGTGACCTTGGCTCTCTTGCGAGATCCACTACTATAGTATTATCACAATAGAGTGTGATGGGATATTTACTACTAGGTACCACATATAGCTCTAGGATGAATCTATGCATCCAAACTACTACTTTATCTTCTTTATAAGCTATTATATACTCGGAATCTATTATAAAATATGTGACCACACTCTACTTTGATCTTTTCCAGCTCACTTCACCTCCATTCAAAGTGAATATGTATCCCATTTGTGACTTCATGTCATCTTGATCAGTCTGGAAACTAGAATCTGTATATCCTCTAATGACTAGTTCCTCATCTCCTCCATAAACCAGGAACATATAATTTGCACGCCTGAGATACTTAAGGATAGTCTTAACTTCCATCTAATATAGGTCACCTGGTTCATCTTAAAATCTGCCTACCACACTTAATTCATATGTGGCATCTATCCTAGTACATATCATGACATACATGACTAACCTAATTACTAATGTATATGGAGTCCTTTAAATTTTATTTATTTCCTCATGTGTCTGAAGACACATTTTCTTTGAAAGATGAATGCCATGTATTGTTAGAAATATTCCCCTATTAGACTATTCCATACTGAATCTCTTCAGTATCTTGTAAATGTTTGTAACTTGAATTAGGCCAAGAAGTATATTGGATCTATCACAATGGATCTTGATCCCAAGAATATATTATACCCCTCCCAAGTCCTTCATCGAGAATCATTAATTCAACCATGCCTTAACAAACTGTAAGACTATTATTTAGTTTCCAATAAGTAATATGTCATCAAAAAATACTATTAAGAAAATGAATACACTCCCACTAAACCGTTTGTAGACACAAGGCTCACATTCATTCTTTATAAAACCAAATTCCAGTATGGCTTCATCAAAATGAATGTTCCATAAACTGGATGCTTTCTTTAATCCATAATTGTATTTCTGTGACTTGAATATCTTATTGGAATCATTTGGAGTCACAAACCCTCCAAGTTGTGTCATCTAGACATATTTATGAAGATTCCCATTAGGGATGGATATTTTGACATCCATTTTCCAAATCTCATAGTCATCATAAGTGGCAATGGATAGTATAATTCTGATGTATTTTATAATTGTAACTGGATAAAAGGTTTCTCCATAGTCAATACCTTGATTCTATTTAAACCCTTTTGCAACTAGTCATGCCTTATAGGTACTGAATTGTCCTTTTATGTCCAGTTTCTTCTTGAATACCCATTTCCAACCAAAAGTTTATATATCTACTGGAGGATCTACCAAAATCTAGACCTGGTTTTGGTACATGGAATTCATTTCAGAATTCATGGCTTTGTGTCAGTTGGAAACATTTGTGCCACTAACTACTTCCTTTTATGTTACATGATCATTATTATCAACTAATAATGATTCACCATCCTTGATGACTAGAAAACAATATTTTTCAAATTCTCTAACCTCTCTTGTACTTTTATGTAGTTCTTGTGTCTTTAGAACAGATTATTCTTCCACTATGCTCTATGGAATCTTCTACTGTACCAACTCTTGTATTCCTTGAGCCTTGACTTCGTCGAAGTCTATCTTTCTCCAACTATTTATTTTGGATATGTTCTCCCTCTCAAGGAATATGGTGTGTCATTCCACTATAACCCTTTTGTCTGATGGGTTATATAGGTAATATCCCCTTGTTTCCTTAGTGTATCCTATAAAGGTACACTTTGTGCCTCGGGGTGCAAGTTTATTACCTAAAGAGGACATAAAAAACTCTTCTCTTCCTCACACATGAAATTTCGATAACATGGCTTTTTTATCCACTCCGAAACTCATATAGAAGACCTTTTATCAATTTAGTTTGTACTTGGTTTAGTATGTGTACCTCTGTTTGTAATTAATATTCCCAAAAGGATAATGTAAGACTTTAATGACTCATCATTGATCTCACCATGTCCAACAAGGTGTTGTTCCTCCTTTCACTTACACAATTCCACTGAGGCATGTTAAGAGGGGTGACTTGGGATAGGATCCCAAAATACCGTAAGTAATCAATGAAGTCTTGATTTAGATATTCTTCACCTTAGTCTAAGTAGAGTTTCTTAATCTTCTTACCAAAGATGGTTCTCAACTGTATTCTTGTATTCTTTGAAAATGTCAAATGAATCTGACTTATACCTTATTAAGTAAATATATTCATATCTACTAAAATCATCAGTAAAATGTATGAAGTATGAATAAACACCCCTTGATTCAACTAGAAATAGTCCACACACATCTGTATAAACTAATTTAAGAATCTCCTTATCCCTTTCAACTTTCCCACTAAATGGGGATTTGGTCATTTTTCCTTGTAAACATGTATGACATACACCAAGTGGTTTTAGTTCGATAGAGTCTAAATATCCATCTTTATGTTACTTTGTAAATCATTTCACATTTACATGACCTAGTCAGTGATTCCAAAGTTCGGTGTGTTATGACTCATATGAATTAACTTTTTAATTGATTGGAATTACTTGGTTTTTGTAATCCAACAAGTAAAGACCGTTATATAAATGTGTCTTACCAAAACATATATTGACATTATAAAAGAATCAACATTCATTTATGAACAAGAAAATAAATCCATCTATATCTATTTTGTATATATAAATAATTTTTTTATTCATAAAAGGAACCTAATAAAAACCTTTTAAGACCAAGATAATCCCAATCAGCAACGTGAGGTGGTAGTCCCCGATAGCAATAGTAGGAAGTTAGGATCCTTTGGTTGCTCATAGATCTACCTCTCATAAGTCAAGATTATTTAATCTACTTGGTTCTTATATTTTAATACATATGTGGGAACCACAAGATGTATCTAATAACCAATTTATAAAAATAGATAAATTTCACTTGATAAAAAACGCACCTAATGATTCCCCTTGCTTATTTGGATGGGTGTAGTTTTTCTTCCAATGGCCCTTCTTTACACATGCGAAACAAAAAAATTCGTATTCCATTTACTTCCCTTTGATCTTCCTTTTCATGGAAGGTTGTGAAGAAGATTTGGGATTAAATCTCTTTTCCTTCCCTTTCCTTTTATTCACCATAAGGACAAAAGGCCTTTTTTACTTCATGTCTTTATCCACTTGGATAATGAGGATAAGAAGATCAGATATAGACTTCTCAATGTTTTTCATATTAAAACTCACAAAAAATTGGAGAATATATAAGGAAGTGATGTGAAAATGAGATCATTTCCCAGTTCGTCGAGGAGTTTAAACCTTATAACCTTCAAGCTCTCAATGTAGCAATAAGAATGACTACATGAGGTCTAACTGGGGAACCCTTTACAAACATACTCTAAAGGAGGGCATTGGAAATATCAAACCATTCATGTATAGATCTCTCCTAGTAAAGACCACATAGGTGATCAAGCATACTATATACATTCATGTGTTCATGAGACTTCATGAGTTCACTAAACATTGATGAAAGCATCAAAAATTAGACTTTGACTGCATCATTCGTATGGTTCTTGTAGATCAGAAACTCTTCATCACTCACCTCTTGGGTAGGAGGATCAGGTAATAAGGAATCTAGCATGTAAGATTTCTATTCATGGCATGGAATAACCTGAAGGCCTCCAAACCATTATTGGAAGTTACTACTGATGAGGATGTTTTCTCCATCCGGTATTGATCACAGGGATAGTGTGGTTGAAGAGCATGTCATTTTTATTATACAAATGAAAGAGAGTATTATTATTACATTCTTGATTAAAATTTTTTGAGAAATAATAAATTAATTTTGTTAAGTCTCTCACTATTTTATCAAGTCCCAATAACCCTCACCATTGAAATCGGAATGCCTAATTTCTAAGACATTGTAGTGGCAAGGATCAATATTCTCCTTCTTATAACCCCATAAAGGATTGTTCAATATATTTGAAGGTCTTTAGGTAGGAAGGTCTTTTCCAAATGTGGGCATGAAACTCCTTGATCCATTAAGTGGACTCCCCAATCCTAAAATACTGACATGGATTTCCTAAACACTTACCTACAAATTTACACCAATTCTAGCAAGGGATACTCCTCTTGATGTAAAATGGTTAAGTCAACCTGAAAATTTCATAAGAGATTCTTGTATAAAAGTAAGTGTCCCAACAAGGGTTGGTCAAACACGTCATTTTATTTATTCTTTCCCTTAATCAGGTAATCATAAGGATTATCCTAACTTAATATTTTTTTGAGGGATTTTTATCTCTTATGAGTAAATGATTATTATCTTTATGACATGATTTTTAATATTAATTGGAACTTACTTAAGTAATTAACCATGTCTTTATAATATTTGCATATAAGATGTTTTATTTTAGTTCTATCTTTCATTCTTGGTAATTCATTAATTATGTAGTTGCGAAAATACATCCATAATGAAAAACCATGAAACTAACTGAAATAAAAGGAAGAAAAGGGAATGATCATGAGATTTTCCAATGGTAAGTTTATCTAGTGGTTGATAAACTGACCTGACCTAGGATAAAAACACCTTGAACCAATCTAAGGCCCGTGTTTACAGCTTTCCACATGTCCACCATTGTATCTCCTATGATTGGTTTCTCCTCAGCTCCTGACTTGAACCACCTCCACATGATCAGGAGCTCCATCCATTACATAGGATTTTACTCACACAAAGGTGAGGGGTAAAAGGGGATTTACATGAAGGAAAACATGGGCACAAAGGCCCTATATATTAACAAGGAGAGATGGCACATTGGACAATAATATATTTTAAAAAATAAATTAAAAGGAAACCGATCACATACAAAGGTCTAGTTTAACTCATGATCATTCACATACATGGAATGAATTACTCATTTAATAAAACTAGAAGTAAATTATTTAATCATTCTTATTAATAGAAATTAAGCTTGAATCGATTAATTATTATCTTTTATTAATCAATCCTTTTATCTTAATCCTTTTTTGAATTTCCTTGTGATTCTCATCCATTTAATTTTAAACAAAATAAATTCATTTAAAATTAACCTTGTACATAAATGTACATTAGAGGTAACATGGTGAATAATCATCCATAATATACCCAAAATGTATTATTCTCAAATAATTTTTCACTATTGTGACATATGGCATACACGATTTATGTGTACTTCCAAAATGTGTACCTAATGGATGATTACACGAATCACGTGATTTTTTTGGAAATGTGTTATGCTTCAATGCATCGAGTAACAATCTATAATATGATTTATACATGATATATAGTTATGAACATTACAAAAAAATTAAAGTTTTAATTCTATGTAATTTGGTAAAGTACATAGTGTGTAGTGCCGACTACACAGTGTGTACTACCTTCACCGTCTTATCCAAAGTACACACCTAAGGACTCGACGTGTGAAGTGTACTTAAAATATCTCAGATTACATAGCATGTTTAGTGGTCCACATGCCGTGTTGTCTCTGGGTTACATGGTCACCGGTCTACTGAGCCATGTATGGGATACACAGCTTCACCCTGACCTGAAAGGGACTAAAAGTCATGTTTAGTAGGCCACATGACATGTAATCTAGTAACCATGTGCCAATCTATCCTGGTCAACACACGGTGTAATAATTAACTACACCACGTGTAATAAATACACATGGATTGAGTAATTTCCAAATTACTCACAATGCGCTGAACACAACTATATGGTGTGTAATCTAGATTTCACGTCATGTATTGCTGATTACATAGCATGTAACTCTGAAGACATGTCGTGTACTATTGTTTTACCTATATAGAATCATAGATAACTCCTAATGAGATCCTCAGTTTAATTTTAATACAAAAATTATTCGTTTATATTAGATCTGTGAGATATTATAGAGGAAGAATATATCTCAAAATTCAGATTATAAGAACGATTAAACTTGAATTAATAAACTAAATTATTGAAGAGTAAATCATAAAAAAATTATTTAAATAATTATAAATAATGATGTGACCACTCTCATATGACTTGAAGGATCCAGGCATAGTGGAAGCACGATGTTGGGTGGGAACCAACTTTACGTTTTTCATAATCGATGACCAATCTGGGATTAATACGATGATGAATGCCAGTATCCACAGATTTAAATCAATGATTTAGACAAAGAGAGGAAAAGAGTGGGATCCTAGAAAGAGGATATTTCACATCATGTTCATAATTAATTTATTAATTTATAAAGAAATTAAATACCTGGGTCTTTGGTACTTTCTTCGTTGATGATCATTGATCATCCAGAATGACCCTTATGGATTTTCATCATTGCACTCACGATAATACAAAGTAGAATCCCTCTAGCGATGTTCCACATATTCTCCAGTGGTTTATGATCAACTCCACTCATTATCCAGGTGCTAGTGTGGAGAATAAAATTTCTTTTATTGATCACTCTTGATCACTCGTTCTTCATTCTTGAATAATTTCTCTCATTCTTGAGAGATAAAGAGTGTAGAGGAGTCGAGAGAGCATTCACCGACCATTGACACAATAGACACACCCATCTATTAATCAATCTATGGTTTCAAGTACAATATATAATTTCATAATAGCGATTAAATACAATTATAACTATTAGATAAAACTAATTCCACATAATACCAAACACGAAAATGGGGAATCAATCTACCATGAAGGATACCCTCCTTATGATCATCGATCTCTACTAGAAACATAGAAAATTTTTCTCCATCATCAATGTACAACTCTCCCCAGTAGATAACATGTGATGGTTCATGCACATACCTCCTTGGATTCGACACATAGAAGATATCATGTACTCAATCTAACTACAGAGGTAGAGCTAATTGGTATTCCACCTCACCCACTCTACACATTTTCTTGAAATAAATGATGAATCTCATAGATAACATACCACATCATCCAAATATCATCAATCCATGTCTAGGTGAAACCCATAAGAACACATGGCCTCCTTCCTTGAACTCCAAAGGACTCATTTTCTTATTAGCATAAGACTTCTGATTGTTCTGTGTAGTCTTCATCTACTCCTGGAAGATCTGCACCTTCTCTGTTGTAGCTCGCACCAACTTCAGGCCCAGGAGTGTCAAATAACCTATATCAGTCCACCAAGCGATGACCTACAGGGTCACCTGTATAAATCCTTGAATGGTTCCATACCAATGGTGGAATGGTAGATATTTTTTTATGTGAACTCCACCAAGATTAGGTTATCCTCCCAACTATGTAGAAAATCCAACATAAAATCTCGTACTATATCCTCTAGAAACTGAATTTTCTACTTAGTATGGCCATTAGTATGAGGGTGAAACATTATTCTCAGGTGTAGCTGAGTCCCAAACTCCTCATTTGGTCCCTTCCACAACTGAGATGTAAAGAAAACATCACATTCAGAAACTATCATTGAGGAAACTCCATGGAGTCTCACTATCTCTTTCTCATAGAGATATATCAAGATTTCTACTAAACTATACTCCTGTATTTATAAGAACTAGGCCAACATGGTGAGTAGATCTAAGATCACCCAAATGGAATTAGGTTTACTGAATGTACGTGGTAAGACTATCATGAAGTCCATGTATATTCCATACTACTTCCACTTTGTCACCTCAAGGGGCTGGGTTAATCCTTTGGATTTTGGTGCTCATCTATCAATTGTTGACAAGTAAGACATTGAGAGACAAAATTTTCAACTCGTTTCTTCATTCCTAGCCACCAGAAATGACTTAAGAGGTCCCAGTAAATATTTTCCATGCCTGGATATACCTCCAAAGGTGATGTATGAAACTCTCTCTGAACCTCATTTCTCAACACCAGTGGTACCATCATGAATCCTCTGAAAAGAACGTCACGATCATCTCCTTTAGAAAACCAATCAAGACCATGTCCTATGGATATCTAAGAACATAGGGTCTCATAGTAGTCATCTTCATTCTATGACTCCCAGACTCACTATAAGAACGGAGAGGTAACAATCATCTATTGGAAGTAAGTTGCACCATATCCATCCAAAAATGATTACTAAAATTATGAAAATTTCTCTAAAACCTCATTTAAAAACATCCAACCCAATGAAGAATCACACCTTTGTCATTATCTTGGTTGGATCCTAAGATAACACTGCCTCGACAATGGTCAGGTCCACTAAAGCTCCGTCAACTGAGATAATTTTTCCAAGAAAGTGGACCACCTGCACCCAGAATTGACACTTTGAGAGATTATCATAAAGATGGTTCTCTCAAAATACATCCAGAATCATCCTCATGTATCTCGCATGTTCCTCCTTATATGTTGAGTAAATAATGATATGGTCAATGAATGCTACCATGAAACTATCTAAGAAGGGCTGAAAGATCCTATTCATGAGTCCCATTAACCACCAAATTTATTTTTTATTTTATTAAAAAGACACTTTTAGGAAGATTGGTAACCACATACAGAAACATTGACCCACCATCACACACGACCTTAAAAAAGAAATTTTCACCATATATATTTCAAAATTCAAATTTCAAACAGTACCGGAATCATCGCGCCTTCCACGACCAGCATCACGAACGAACCAAAAACCGCTCCAGTTGTATGTTTTTCAAAATTTGAATTTCAAACAACCCTTATACTGAGCCATCCACATCACCTAGTTTCCATAATCACATTGTCGACCTAACGCCGTCACTGCCAACGTCGCTTCACTTCCATCACCACGGCCATCACACATCATGTCGCCATCACCAGCGAGAACAGAGATCTGTCCTCACCAAGAAATCCATCAAAGTCGCCGCCAGTACATCTCATTATTGTTGACGGAGTCGGTAAACCACTGAGGCGACCGACATATGAAGCTGGACAGATAACCTCCACGGCCAGCAATCACTGAAGCGCCAATTGCCTCAGCCCCAAACCAACATACCACCGGAAACATTAACCACTAGAACACACCAAAACAGTGTGAAATGAAACCAGAAGGCCACCCAAAGAACCCACGCCGTAGACTTCCATGTCACGCCACCCACACCACCAGGAAGCAACCAACACCAAAACACTAAAGAGAACCACAACGTCGCCCGAAGAACAGGATCCTCAGAAAACATTACACCTTCACCATCCGAGCTGCCTGGGACATCCTCCCCATCGCACCACACAACCCAAAGCACACTATAGCCCAACCCACCCGACCGACCTCGAAGGGAGAGGAGGTCCTGGAGGCCAGAGGGGGTATAGGGGGAGAGACACCAAAGTAGGCCGAAGCCGAGCAGGCACCCCCAACCTTACTGAACCACACCGTCATAGAAACTTAATCAGATAACAAAGACCAGAGCGACTAACCCTCAAACAGATGAGGAAAAAAAAGGAAAAAGGCAATGGGAAATAGAAAATCAGGGAGAAAATAAAAGGGGTTGGAAAGCCCCGCGGTCGCCGAACCTGGAAGCCCAAATCCTTTAAGAATCCATCGCTCCAAGTCTGACCTAGAGAGGAGCGTTGGAACTTGAGGTCAGAGTGAGGTGAGGAGGTCGGGGAAGTACCGAAACCCAATCAGAAGAAGGAATGTAGAAGGAACCGACATGGGGATTGAACCCTAGGTAGAACTGACATGGGGATGAAACCCTAGGAGAAAGGGGCGATCCAGAGAGAAAATAAGAGGAAAATGGGAGTGGAGAAATTCGCCACCGTGAGGGGATGATACCCAGGAACCAGGGAGAAACACTTCAGTGAGCACCGCGTAGGAGATCGAACTCCGGGAGGTCGCCATGGAAGATATCAGACGCTGGGAGGTCAGGGGGAGCACTCCTGAGAGGGGAACGCCCCCGAACTCATGAGTCACATTAACGTTGTTGGGGAGTTCATCATACCAAAGGTCATCACAAAGTACGCATGGTGACTCTAGTGACATTTGAATGTCGTCTTCATTATATCCTCATTCTGTACTCGCAACTAGTGATATCCCGATCTAAGGTCAACCATCGAGAAACATTTATCCCCTTTCAGCTGAACAGAGAGTTCATCGATTATTGATAGTGGATAATTATTCATTATGTTCACTTAGTTTATGTGTCAATAGTACTCATATAACCTAAATCTATCATCTTTTTTTTGTAAAACAAAACATAATCTACCTAGAGTGAAACACTAGGTCTAACAAATCCCTTCCTCTAGAAATCCTCTAACTACACCCTCATCATGTGAACCTCTATGGGATCAATCTGATTTGTTGGATTTGATATAGATTATATGATGAAGTGTAAATCAATGCAGATTTCAATGTCTCTGTGGGGAGGTAAACCTATAATGTCCTCAGGGAAGGCATATTCAACCTCCCCCACAACTATAAGAAACTAAGTACTAACATCAACACACCGAGGGTCAGGCCAACCAACTGATGAGTAATCGGCTATACCCTCCTACGCATTCATTCAACTTGATCTTTCTAGATTTCCTTTTCACTGAAAAAGAAAAACATGGTTCCATAAATGTTGAAAAAACACACTCTTATCCTAAAATAGTCATTCTGAACAATAATAGTGGATAACTACTCCATACCAAGAATGATATCATAAGGCCTCGACATCGCTACCAAGAGATACTGACCAAAAATATTTCCTCTAAGAGTCAAGTAACACTATCAACACCAAGGCATGATCATTGAGTCTCCTCCAGTATGATTCTCTAATAATAATGGTAAAGTAAATGGATCAATTATAATATCCATGTCTCGAACAAGATTTATGGTATGAAAGGAATGACTAGCACTTGTGCCTATAAAAACTGAAGCAAAGGTAGAAAAGACATACATAATACCTCGAATCATCCCTAGAGCCTCAATTTCATATGAATCCATATCTCGTGGTTGGCCTTGTCCCTTCCCACCTGGTCCCTGATCCTGTCATGGACCACCTGGGGGTGGTGGTGGTAATAGGTCAAACATCCAACCACCTCCTACCGCCATGCCTACCCCTCTAACATGTATGTTGCCCTACAGACCACCCTGCTCCTACCTCTATATATATCTCATTTGTACCTATACTTTATCCCAATCATTTGCATGACAGTTTGGGTAATCTCATGCTAGAATTCCCTGACTGCCGTAAGAGAAAAACTGAATGCCCCTATGCTAATTTGAGTCACCCTGAGAGCCTTGCACAACTAATCCTGAGTCCTGGGATTGCCTCTCGAAGCATCGGATCCACTTGGATCCCTATTACTACCACCAACTACCTACTTCCAAGGTATAATCTATTGGTTTCCCACTTATATCTACCACTATTAGTGTTTTCTCTTCTAGAAAACTTTCTACCAAAAAGGCCCACTTAGGCACTTCAGTGTAGCTGGAAATTCTAAGAAATACTATTAATTCCCTAGTGTCCTAGCACAATCCATGCTCAAATGTATGAGCCCATAAGAACTAGTATTGTACCATATCAATGGAGTAAAGTGAGAGATCTATAAACCTCACTAAATACTCTTCCATGGTCATAAAGGATCCGGGCATAGCAGAATCATGAGGTTGGGTGGGGACCAACTTTTATTTTGTCGTAATCGATGACTAATTTGCGATCAATATGATAATGAATAACCCTATCCATATATTTATATAAAATACCTATAAAAAGAGAGGAAAAGTGCCATATCCAAGAAAGAGGATCTTTCACATCATGTTTATAATTTATTTATTAATTTTTGAATAAATTAAATACCTGGGTCTTTGGTACATTTTTCGTTGATGATCATTGATCGTCTGGAATGACCCATCTGGATTGCCTTCATTGCAATCATGAGGATCTAAAGTATAATCCCTCAAGATGTATTCCACAAGTTCTCCAATTTTATTTGATCAATGCCACTCATTCTCTGGGTGTTAGCATGGCAAATCGAATATCTTGTGTTGATCGTTCTTGATCACTCATTATTTGGTCTTAAAGATGTTCTCTCGATCATGATAGAGAGAGAGAAGAGAGGAGTTGAGAGAGAATTCAATGACCATTGGCACAATAAATTCACCCTTAAATTAATCAAGCTTGCGTTTCAGTTACAATATTTAATTGTGTAATAATGATTAAATACAGTTGTAACTATTAGAGAAAACCCATGCCACTTAATAATAATAACAATATCATTATATGTGGTATGCCAACTTGCGCAAAACAGAACCATAAGTAAAATCTAATTTCAAATAATGATATCTGTTTTATTATTATTTCTCACACTAACTATATAAACAATATTTACAGACCTGTAAATAATTAATTTATCATCGAACAGAGTCTTGGTCCGTTTGAACTACTCTTCCATTTATTGAGCACCAAAATAATAATACTTTATTCTCTTAAATAAATATTTTCCATTATAAAATAGTAAATTAATATTTATTAAATGTAAAATAAAATAAATAAATATATTTTATTCATGACTCAGTGAATAAATATTTAATTAATTAATTAAATTCAAATAGAATTTAATCGGTACCACCAAAAAAACATAGTGTGTGGCCCTCTATGATTCTTTCTCCTTGGAATTAGATGAGCTTTCCTAAATTCCAAGATTACTGTCTAGAAACGAGCCAAGGAACACAAGAGAAAGAACTTAAAATCTCAATGACAGCATTCTCATATGAATGCTCACTATATAATATAATATCTTTTTCCAAATATCTCATCAAGCAGGTTTCATGATAGATTCATCAACCTATATGCTTGATATGTCATTCATTGACTACCTGAAATAAACATTTCATTACACCATGGACATGGAATTTATGGATATGGTTCTATTTCAATAAAATGGATAAGATATAAACTTCTATAAATGGGAGGGACAAATCCTTCCTCGACTTATCAGTTAATAACATGTCATTCGTAATGCACCCAATGTACCCTACTTCTCGACAACATATGGCGTGACAATTTCCATATTTCAATAAAATTACATGAGTTGTGACATGTATTAATGATAATATTAAATTCTAAGGACCATTACACACACTCCCAGATAGTAATATCCAATGACACCAAAACATGCAGAATTTCTACTGGCGGGTATGTTCTCATAATCTACCGTCTTGGAGATTACCAAGTGAGAACATTATGAGATGATGTGTCATTTTCTTATGATTACTCGCACCTAATGGTCTATATACTATTTTTCCCAAAATAGTATGTCATCCAACCATAGAACTATATTTTAGAATATTGTTATAGCCTTTCAAGGTTCTCATCATAGTGTGAAACTACCATGGCCTTATCAATGTAACAAATACTCTAGGACATTTTTACATCATAGTCATGAAGAAAAATTAAAAATATGTAATAATATGTTTAATATTTAAATACATTAAATATTAATGTAATAAAAGTAAAAATAGTTGGTTCTAGGACACCAACTCTAACAAACTCCCACTTATACTAGAGCCAACTTCCTATGACTTTCAGTCAGCTAGACCTCACATGATGATCTTGTTTCTGTTGAGTCAAGGATTTAATCAATGGGTCTTACACATTGTCTTCCATGGAAATAATTCTCACAAAAACTTCACCTCTCTGAGAAAAATCCCCCAAGAGAAGATACTTCAAAACTATGTGCTTCATCCACTGATGTGACCTTGGCTCTCTTGTGAGATCCACCGCTATTGTATTATCACAATAGAGTGTGATGGGATATTTACTACTAGGTACCACATATATCTCTAGGATGAATATATTCATCCAAACTACTACTTTATCTTCCTTATAAGCTATTATATACTCAGAATCTATTGTAAAATATGTGACCACACTCTACTTTGAGCTTTTCCAGCTCACTTCACCTCCATTCAAAGTGAATATGTATCCCATTTGCGACTTCATGTCATCTTGATCATTCTGGAAACTAGAATCTGTATATCCTCTGATGACTAGTTCCTTATCTCCTCCATAAACCAGGAACATATAATTTTCACGCCTGAGATACTTAAGGATAGTCTTAACTTCCATCTAATATAGGTCACCCGGTTCATCTTAAAATCTACCTACCACACTTAATTCATATGTGGCATCTATCCTAGTACATATCATGACATACATGACTAACCTAGTTACTAATTTATATAGAGTCCTTTAAATTTTATTTATTTCCTCATGTGTCTGAAGACACATTTTCTTTAAAAGATGAATGCCATGTAATGCTAGAAATATTCCCCTATTAGACTATTCCATACTGAATATCTTCAGTATCTTGTAAATGTTTGTAACTTGAATTCGGCCAAGAAATATATTGGATCTATCACAATGGATCTTGATCCCAAGAATATATTCTACCCCTCCCAAGTCCTTCATCGAGAATCATTAATTCAACCATGCCTTAACAGACTGTAAGACTATTATTTAGTTTCCAATAAGTAATATGTCATCAAAAAATACTATTAAGAAAATGAATACACTCCCACTAAACCATTTGTAGACACAAGTCTCACATTCATTCTTTATAAAACCAAATTCCATTATGGCTTCATTCAAATGAACGTTCCATAAAATGGATTCTTTCTTTAATCCATAATTGTATTTCTGTGACTTGAATATCTTATTGGAATAATTTGGAGTCACAAACCCTCCAAGTTGTGTCATCTAGACATATTTCTGAAGATTCCCATTAGGGATGGATATTTTGACATCCATTTTCCAAATCTCATAGTCGTCGTAAGTGGCAATGGATAGTATAATTATGATGTATTTTATAATTGTAACTGGATAAAAGGTTTCTCCATAGTCAATACCTTGATTCTATTTAAACCCTTTTGCAACTAGTCATGCCTTATAGGTACTGAATTGTCCTTTTATGTCCAGTTTCTTCTTGAATACCCATTTCCAACCAAAAGGTTTTATATCTACTGGAGGATCTACCAAAATCTAGACCTGGTTTTGGTACATGGAATTCATTTCAGAATTCATGGCTTTGTGTCACTTGGAAACATTTGTGCCACTAACTACTTCCTTTTATGTTACATGATCATTATTATCAACTAATAATGATTCACCATCCTTGATGACTAAAAAACCATATTTTTCCAATTCTATAACCTCTCTTGTACTTTTATGTAGTTCTTTTGTCTTTAGAACAGATTATTCTTCCACTATGCTCTATGGAATCTTCTACTGTACCAACTCTTGTATTCCTTGAGCCTTGACTTCATCGAAGTCTATCTTGCTCCAACTATTTATTTTTGATATGTTCTCCCTCTCAAGGAATATGGTGTATCATTCCACTATAACCCTTTTGTCTGATGGGTTATATAGGTAATATCCCCTTGTTTCCTTAGTGTATCCTATAAAGGCACACCTTGTGCCTCAGGGTGCAAGTTTATTACCTAAAGAGGACATAAAAAACTCTTATCTTCCCCACACATGAAATTTCGATAACATGGATTTTTTATCCACTCCAAAACTCATATAGAAGACATTTTATCAATTTAGTTTGTACTTGGTTTAGTATGTGTGCCTCTGTTTGTAATTAATATTCCCAAAAGGATAATGTAAGACTTTAATGACTCATCATTGATCTCACCATGTCCAACAAGGTGTTGTTCCTCCTTTCACTTACACAATTCCACTGAGGCGTGTTTGGATGGGTGACTTGGGATAGGATCCCAAACTACCGTAAGTAATCAATGAATTCTTGATTTAGATATTCTTCACCTCAGTCTAAGTAGAGTTTCTTAATATTCTTACCAAAGATGGTTCTCAACTTCATTCTTGTATTCTTTGAAAATGTCAAATGAATCTGACTTATACCTTATTAAGTAAATATATTCATATAAACTAAAATCATCAGTAAAATGTATGAAGTATGAATAAACACCCCTTGATTCAACTAGAAATAGTCCACACACATCAGTATAAACTAATTTAAGAATCTCCTTAGCCCTTTCAACTTTCCCACTAAATGGGGATTTGGTCATTTTTCCTTGTAAACATGTATGACATACACCAAGTGGTTTTAGTTCGATAGAGTCTAAATATCCATATTTATGTAACTTTGTAAAGAATTTCACATTTACATGACCTAGTCAGTGATTCCAAAGTTCGGTGTGTTATGACTCATATGAATTAACTTTTTAATTGATTGGAATTACTTGGTTTTTGTAATCCAACAAGTAAAGACCGTTATATAAATGTTCCTTACCAAAACATATATTGACATTATAATAGAATCAACATTAATTTATGAACAAGAAAATAAATCCATCTATATCTATTTTGTATATATAAATAATGTTTTTATTCATAAAAGGAACATAATAAAAACTTTTTAAGACCAAGATAATCCCAATCAGCAACGTGAGGTGGTAGTCCCCGATAGCAATAGTAGGAAGTTAGGATCCTTTGGTTGCTCATAGATCTACCTCTCATAAGTCAAGATTATTTAATATATTTGGTTCTTATATTTTAATACATATGTGGGAACCACAAGATGTATTTAATAACCAATTTATAAAAATAGATAAATTTCACTTGATAAAAACGCACCTAATGATTCCCCTTGCTTATTTGGATGGGTGTAGTTTTTCTTCCAGTGGCCCTTCTTTACACATGTGAAACGAAAAAATTCTTATTCCATTTACTTCCCTTTGATCTTCCTTTTCATGGAAGGGTGTGAAGAAGATTTGGGATTAAATATCTTTTCCTTCCCTTTCCTTTTATTCACCATAAGGACAGAAGGCCTTTTTTACTTCATGTCTTTATCCACTTGGAAAATGAGGATAAGAATATCAGATATAGACTTCTCAATGTTGTTCATATTAAAATTCACAAAAAATTAGAGAATATCTAAGGAAGTGATGTAAAAATGAGATCATTTCCCAGTTCTTCGAGTAGTTTAAACCTTATAACCTTCAAGCTCTCAATGTAGCAATAAGAATGACTACATGAGGTCTAACTGGGGAACCCTTTACAAACTTACTCTAAAGGAGGGAATTGGAAATATCAAACCATTCATGTATAGATCTCTCCTAGTAAAGACCACATAGCTGATCAAGCATACTATATACATTCATGTGTTCATGAGACTTCATGAGTTCACTAAACATTGATGAAAGCATCAAAAATTAAACTTTGACTGCATCATTAGTATGGTTCTTGTAGATCAGAAACTCTTCATCACTCACCTCTTGGGTAGGAGGATCAGGTAATAAGGAATATAGCATGTAAGATTTCTATTCATGGCATGGAATAACCTGAAGGCCTCTAAACCATTATTGGAAGTTATTACTGATGAGGATGTTGTCTTTATCTGGTATTGATCACAGGGATAGTGTGGTTGAAGAGCATGTCATTTTTATTATTAAAATGAAAGAGAATATTATTATTACATTCTTGATTACAATTTTTTGAGAAATAATAAATTAATTTTGTTAAGTCTCTCACTATTTTTTCAAGTCCCAATAACCCTCACCATTGAAATCGGAATGCCTAGTTTCTAAGACATTGTAGTGGCAAGGATCCATATTCTCCTTCTCATAACCCCATAAAGGGTTGTTCAAGATATTTGAAGGTCTTTAGGTAGGAAGGTATTTTCCAAATGTGGGCATGCAACTCCTTGATCCATTGAGTGGACTCCCCAATCCTAAAATACTGACATGGATTTCCTAAACACTTACCTACAAATTTACACCAATTCTAGCAAGGGATACTCCTCTTGATGTAAAAATGGTTAAGTCAACCTGAAAATTTCATAAGAGAATCTTGTATAAAAGTAAGTGTCCCAACAAGGGTTGTTCAAACACGTCATTTTATTTATTCTTTCCCTTAATCAGGTAATCATAAGGATTATCCTAACTTAATATTTTATTGAGGGATTTTTATCTCTTATGAGTAAATGATTATTATCTTTATGACATGATTTTTAATATTAATTGGAACTTACTTAAGAAATTAACCATTTATTTATAATATTTATATATAAGATGGTTTACTTTAGTTTCATCTTTCATTCTTGGTAATTCATTAATTATGTAGTTGCGAAAATACATCCATAATGAAAAACCATGAAACTAACTGAAATAAAAGGAAGAAAAGGGAATGATCATGAGATTTTCCAATGGTAAGTTTATCTAGTGGTTGATAAACTGACCTGACCTAGGAGAAAAACACCTTGAACTAATCTAAGGCTCGTGTTTACAGCTTTCCACATGTCCACCTTTGTATCTCCTATGATTGGTTTCTCCTCGACTCCTGACTTTAACCACCTCTACAAGATCAGGAGATCCATCCATTACATAGGATTTTACTCACACACAGGTGAGGGGTAAAAGGGGATTTACATGAAGGAACCCATGGGCACAAAGGCCCTATATATTAATAAGGAGAGATGGCACATTGGCCAATAATATAATTTAAAAAATAAATTAAAAGGAAACAGATCACATACAAAGGTCTAGTTTTACTCATGATCATTCACATACATGGAATGAATTACGCATTTAATAAAACTAGAATTAAATTATTTAGTCATTCTTATTAATAGAAATTAAGCTTGAATCGATTAATTCTTATCTTTTATTAATCAATCCTTTTATCTTAATCCTTTTTTGAATTTCCTTGTGATTCTCATCCATTTAATTTTAAACAAAATAAATTCATTTAAAATTAACCTTGTACATAAATGTACCTTAAAGGTAACATGGTGAATACTCATCCATAATCTACCCAAAATGTATTATTCTCAAATAATTTTTCACTATTGGGACATATGGCATACACGATTTATGTGTACTACCAAAACGTATACCTAATGGATGATTACACGAATCACGTGATTTTTTTTGGAAATGTGTTATGCTTCAATGCATAGAGTAACAACCTATAATATGATTTATACATGATATATAGTTATGAACATTACAAAAAAAATTAAAGTTTTAATTCTATGTAATTTGGTAAAGTACATAGTGTGTAGTGCCGACTACACAGTCTGTACTACCTTCACCGTCTTATCCAAAGTACACACCTAAGGACTCGACGTGTGAAGTGTACGTAAAATATCTCAGATTACATAGCATGTTTAGTGGGCCACATGTCGTGTTGTCTCTGAGTTACATGGTCACCGGTCTACTGATCCATGTATGGGATACACAGCTTCACCCTGACCTGAAAGGGAATACAAGTCATGTTTATTATGTCACATGACTTGTAATCTAGTAACCATGTGCCAATCTATCCTGGTCAACACACGGTGTAATAATTAACTACACCACATGTAATAAATACACATGGATTGAGTAATTTCCAAATTACTCAAAATGTGCTGAACACAACTACATGGTGTGTAATCTAGATTTCACGTCATGTATTGCTGATTACATAGCATGTAACTCTGAATACATGTCGTGTACTATTGTGTTACCTAGATAGAATCATCGATAACTCCTAATGAGATCCTCAGTTTAATTTTAATACAAAAATTATTCGTTTATATTAGATCTGTGAGATATTATAGAGGAAGAATATATCTCAAAATTCAGATTATAAGAACGATTAAACTTGAATTAACAAACTAAATTATTGAAGAGTAAATCATCAACAAATTTTTTAAATAATTATAAATGATGATGTGACCACTCTCATATGACTTGAAGGATCCAGGAATAGTGGAAGAACGATGTTGGGTGGGCACCAACTTTACTTTTTTCATAATCGATGACCAATCTGGGATTAATACGATGATGAATGCCAGTATCCACAGATTTAAATCAATGATTTAGACAAAGAGAGGAAAAGAGTGGGATCCTAGAAAGAGGATATTTCACATCATGTTCATAATTAATTTATTAATTTCTAAAGAAATTAAATACCTGGGTCTTTGGTACTTTCTTCGTTGATGATCATTGATCATCCAGAATGACCCTTATCAATTTTCATCATTGCACTCACGATAATCTAAAGTAGAATCCCTGTAGCGATGTTCCACATATTCTCCAGTGGTTTATGATCAACTCCACTCATTATCCAGGTGCTAGTGTGGAGAAGAAAATTTCTTTTATTGATCACTCTTGATCACTCGTTCTTCATTCTTGAATAATTTCTCTCATTCTTGAGAGATAAAGAGTGTAGAGGAGTCTAGAGAGCATTCACCGACCATTGACACAATAGACACACCCATCTATTAATCAATATATGGTTTCAGGTACAATATATAATTTCATAATAGTGACTAAATACAATTATAACCATTAGATAAAACCAATTCCACTTAATAACAATAACAAAATAATTATTTGTGGTGCGTCAACTTTCACAAGAACAGAACCATAAATAAAATACCATGCCTCATAATCATAATAGGATTATGATTATTTCTCATGCCAAATGGATAAACAATATTTACAAGCTTGTAAATAATAAATTTATCACCAGATAGGTTCTTGGTTTGTTCAAACTCCTCTTCCATTTATTGAACACCCAAATAATAATACTTTATTCTATTAAATAAATATTTTTAATTATAAAATTGTAAATAAATATTTATTAAATGTTTAGTAAAATAAATAAAAATATTTTATTCACAATCCGATGAATAAATATTTATTTAATTTATACGATCATTATAACTTGAATTAAATTATTCCTCAACCTTGAGAATAATCATTAATCTATTAATTAAATTCAAGTAGAATTTAATCTATACCACCATAAATACTTAGTGTGTGACCCTCTAGGATTCTTTTTTGTTGGAATTATATGGGATTGCCTAAAGTCTAAGATTACTATCTAGAAATATTTCAAGGCACCCAATAGAAATAACATAATGTCGCAATGATGAAATCCATATACGAAATCTCACTATGTAATATAATCCCTTTGTCACAATATCTAATCATGTAGGTTTCCTGATAGTGTCATTAACCTATATGATTGATATGTTACTCTTGGAATACCTAAAATAAACTCGTCGACACACCATGGCTATGGAATTTAGGGCGACGGTTCTATTTCAATCAAAGGGCCAAAATATCAACTTCCATAAATGGAAGGGACAAATACTTCCTAGACTTATCCATTAATAAAATTTCATTTGTGATTCACCCAATTTACCCTACATCCTTCCAAAATATGGCCTGTACCTTTTCACAAGTAAATAAAATTGTGAGAGTCATGACATTTATAAATGATAATATTAAAGTCTAAGGACCATTACACATGCTCGTAGATAGGAATATCCGATGATGCTAAAACATACAGAATTCCTACTGGAAGATTTGTTCTCATAATCCCTCATCGTGGAGATTACCAAGTGAGAACTTCATGATAGGAATTTCATCTTCTTACGAGTACTCACACCTGACGGTCTGTATGCTTTGTATCCCATCATAGTATGTAATCCAACCACAGAACTATATTTAAGAATATTTTTATATCATTTCAAGGTTCTCATTATAGTGGGAAACTTCCATAACCTTATCAATCCAACAAATACTCTAGGAAATTATTACTTCATAGTCATGAAGAATAATGAAAAATATGTAATAATATATTTAATATTTAAGTACATTAAATATTCATTTAATCAAATTACAAATGTTTAGTTCTAGGATACCAACTCTAACAGGACATACTACCTTGTTACAGATGCAGAAGCTCATGTATGTGCACTGATCACAATGTGGTTGGATAGAACTCCTCCCTAAAATTAAACATGAAGACTTTTCAGGAGAGAAATTTCTCATTGTGTGACTCAGTCACTAAGCTCCACCATCGATCCATAGAGTCCCAAAGAATACTTATAACAGGGGCTTCCATATGATTGGTAGGCATCCCCACAACGCGGAAAACATGAGTGACTGCCTCTAGCCAATCCTAAACCACTTGGGGTCTGGATAATCCCAAAACCTGGGAGGTCACTGCTTATGAACCTCATGAAATTCACTCATCCTTGAACCATCCTTAGCTAGTAGTGCTAGTGATATTTGTAGCTTAATGGGTGGTAGTATAGGGGGTGAACCACCTGAAGTTCATATCTCCAGTAAAATCCCATGTATTAATGTCTTATCACTAGGTGGATCATCCTCATGATCACATAGTAGAATCCTAGATTGATATTAATGTGGATGAATTTTAGAATAAAACAAGATGGACCATGGTCATTGAGTACATCTGGAGAGCTATCTCAAGGACATCAAAAACACAACCATTCCTATATGATGTGTAATTCCCCGACCGCAGAAGCCCAAAGCAGGTTCATTATTAAATTACATTAGCATGATTACAAGGAATCAAATACTAAAGGACCATTCCATTTGTGAGTGATGTAAATCCATATTACGTACATGATACCCATAATTCATTGTGAAATAGTAAATTCAAACACGAGACATAATAAAATGAAATAAATTGCATCCCTGAATTCTTATTCAAGGATATCTTCTTCATAACATGGGGAAAGGAAACATAATAAGGGTGAGATCAAATGTTCAGTTAGGGTAATTAAAGAAGAATAAATAATGAATAAATATTAATAAATTAACATGGAGAGGTAAATAACTAATAACACATGCCACTAAAATAACTAGATATGGAGATATCAATATCGTAAGGTATGAAAATAAAACTCGTGCCATATAAAACAATATACTAAAAATGAAATCTATCCATATATATGTCGACGCAAAATCTCATAGATGGATAATAACTGAATATAAATTAGGGAAATGATTAATTATTGATATCTATAATATACCACAGAGGCTTCATGTTAAGGATCTAATACTTTCAAGAAGAAGTTCCAAGAATCTAATACATTCAAGGATTCATGAAAAGAATATAATACTATCAAGTCTTAGTTCCATGAATCTAATACTATCAAGGATTCATTCCATGAATCTAACACTTTCAAGGCTTCATGACAAGAAGCTAATATTTTCAAGGCTTTGTTCCATGAATCAAATACTATCAAGGCATCATGCCAAGAATCTAATACTTTCAAGGATTCATTCCAAGAATCTAATAAGGTCAATGGTTCATTCCATGAATCTAATATTTTCAAGGCTTCATGCCACGAATCTAATACATTTAAGGTTTCATGCCAAGAATCTAATACATTCAAGGCTTTATGCCAAGAATCTAAATTTTTTAAAGTTAACACCATATAAAAAATGGTATATGATTTAGGGAATAATCATATCCATCAAAAATGATATGGATATTTAAGTAAATTTAAAAATAAAATTTATTAAAATATAGTGTTTATTTCAATAGAAATGTTGAAAATCATAAAAGGAAGTGAGATTTCAAATAGAACCATTAAGAACATTCTTGAATAGAATAATCTTTAAACATTCCAAAGTGTCCCACCCCACTTTGAATCATTTGAATCATAATCCCTAGAAAGGTATGACATGAAACATAGAATATAATGAGAATAAAAGATTCATGATATAACATGAAAAATGAAGTATATATACAAAATAAAAGTGAATTGGTACATAATATTAAATAAGTCAAAATGGAATGTAAATTGAGACGAAATTCCCTTACTTCTTGATTAGATTTTGAGTCAGGGGTTCCATAAAAGAGTAACATAAATTGAAACGTATAAAATCATAAAATAAATGGAAATTATGAAATGATATATCAAAATGGGTAGTAGTTATAGTGCACCAAATAAGAAATTATTGAATATGACATTAATCTTATAGATTTAAAAAGTGAGATGAAAATCCCTTACTAATGTAGTAACAAGTGAATTTGAAAACCCAAAGTTAATAAATCTTAAATAAAACATTTAAATATCATGAAGATAATATAATTCAGGCTATTATATGTCGACATGGTATTATTTACACCATATATAAGAAATTAGGTGCACAGTAATTAAGTATGTCTCAAGGAATGGAAATGAGACAAGAATCCCTTACCTTAACCTTTATTTTGTTGTTTGGTCTTTATACTATTTTATAATGGTTTAAAATATGTTAATAACTTATATAAAAACTATACTAATGTTTATAATATCATATATTAACTTATTACAATATTTTATTACCCTTTTGTTAACACTTTAATTATTTTAACTATTTCGGGTGTTAATAGCCTAGTTTTCTTAAGTATGTTTGGAATTGTAACATCTTGTTACTATTTCTCAGATAATGATCTAATCATATCTGTAATTTAAACCAAGACTAAATTATTTTATATATTCAGTACATATTTTTATATAATAGTCCATAATATTTGGAGATTATAAATAAAGTGCATCGTTCATGGAGATGGTGGGTCGTACGCACACATGAACGCTACATTCATTTCTTTGTTGTATTAAAAGAATGAAAAATAATTGATACATATGTATATTATAATTAAACTATAATATATTTGTTATATATTTTATATAGGATTATTAAAAACGTCATTTATACGTTCCATGTATGTCATGAACGATTCATATCACCTTGAGGGGGTGCTAGTCCACACTTCCTCAAATAAAATTAACGAATTTACACAACTTGGAAAGAATAAAGGTATGTTCTAAATAAAAATTATATAAGAATAGATAAATTATTAATATAATTTATATTGTATACAAATATATTTTCCATCATAATGGCCACCATGAGTGGCGGTAAAGAATAATTCAATAATCATTGTTTCGTGAGGCAGTAGTTCACCATACACACAAAACAGAATGTTCATTGGCCATTAGACCGAGGTGTGTGCAAGTGTAGTTAAAAACATTATCATAAAAACATCCTAGTATATTTATAATACTATTTTTTTATGTTATCAAAGAATAATAAAGGTATAGGGAGAGGAAAAGGGAAATGAAACTAAAAATCTTGAGAGAGGTGTTACCTCTTAATTGGGTAACTTCATTTGGTTTGTACCTAAAGCATCCTTGGACTTCATTTTGACCAAGGGGAGGATTCTAGGTCAATGGTAGGTATATTGGGAGACTATTTTTACAAAGTTTGGATGATAAAATGTGTCTTGAGATGTGTGATTAAGGGGTATAGTTTTTGCCTTTTTATAGTACAGGAGGAGTGGCACGCATGTAAATAACAAAAGGTATTCCTTAATGGGTGGTCTACCTTACATAAAGTGCCTCCAAAATGGAAAAATAATAGATTAAATGGGAATCATGGTCTATTAAAACCTCTACCACACAAAAATAAGTGCATTTTAATAATTTGGTTCCTTACCTTCTAAGATCCCCCAATTTTATCATTTTGGTTTTTTTATTATGGAATCTTGTTTTCTAATCTAATTAATTTAAAAATTAAGACTGAACTAATGTGAGATTTATTAAAATATATAGAGCAACGTAATTATTAATATTATATATAATTCATAAAATAAAATTCCCATATGTTTTGGAAATTAATTTTAAATCAATAGCATGTGACGCGCTAAAACACTGCTTAAATCCGGACCGTGTTACCAACATTTTTACAATATATGGGTCACTATGTAAATTATAAAAGACTAATTGTTACATTAATAGACCATGTTTAATAATTATTGACACTTAAAACCCACTTGTAATAATATAGTATTTTTATTAATTTTAAATCATTTAATAAAATTTCATTTATTTTAAATAACAATAATGTCTATTTTGACATTATTTATTTAATTTTAATTTTAAAATATCAATAAAATATTGTAATTAAAATATATTAGGTTTAAATGTGTTTAAAATGATATATACATCTAAATAAATAAATAAATACAATAATTCAATCAATTAACTTCACTTTTAATATTTATAGTATCATTTATTTTGGTTAATTATTAACTAAATAATCACTACATTGGAGTTTTTTAAGAATTTTATGTAACTAAACCATATATAAAAATAATTGATAAATTATTATGATAAAAATGACCCATATATATTAAAAAATGATATGTATAGCAAAAAATATGATGATTTATTATATATCTCAATGTTTTATAAAAGTTAAAGGAAAGAAAAGTTCTCTTTTTTATCTTTTTCCTTACTTAAACGTTTCTATAGGGCCCTTCCATTTAATAAAATCCCAATAAACCATAAATTTAAAAAAAGAGGGGATATGGTCGAGTTATTTGAATACAATGGATTTTGGACAAGTTTCCAGGTCATTTTTTTCCTTAATATTAACGTCTAGTCCCTAATTAATCTTAATTTTATATTAATCACCGTAATTAATTTTAATCACATTCATCAATATTTTTGGTTAGAAATTAAGTTGATTATATTAGATAAAAAATAAAATACTAATTACATATTTTTATTTTGGATTTTTAAAATTCAAATCACAAAATTTGGAAAAATATTACTAACACTAATCCCGCAGACAGTGCGAAATAACAGGTTTTTAAAGTAGAAAAAAACATTCAAAAAATTGCTACGTTTTTATATTCAATTTCAATGTTAAATTGATTGTAATGAAATTAATTATATAAATAGTTATATAATTGATATAATTTTACTCTCTAAAAAATCTAAAATATAATTTATCATTAATAATTATTTAAACAAACTTGTTTTTTTAAACAAAATTGCAGTAATTTTCACTATTCACCAAGAAATGAAGTTTCTCAGAAAAATACAAAAAAATCACTCAAAGATAATTTCAACATTCTGAATTAAGTAGTGATTTATATTTTAAAAAATATAATTCATAAAAGTGTTAAAAAATAAAATATGTTCACTAATAAAAGGCAGTAAAACTCGTTGTGCAGTATAAGTTTAACTTTGTGTGTAAAGCTTGCCAAAAAAATTATATTTATTCTAAAATGAAAATAATTTAAAATAATATATATTTAAATATAAATCATGTTGCAATAAATTTTTGTGTGTTGTAAGTTTATTTGTTTATAAAGTGGTGAATGTGGGATTGAAATGATATAAAATAGTCTATATTGAAATATAACGATTGACAAACAGGAAAATGTTTCACTACAAAAAAATTATCCTTTTCCAAAATTGGTATATATGGTTGTAAAAGTATATTTTCTTTTGGTAAATCATTTTACCAACAAAAATTTTCATGTCACTAAATTATTGGTAAAACCTATGTCGCTAAATGTTATTACAAAAATTAAATCACATCTATTACAGTTATAATAATACCAAAAGATATTATATATGTCAGTTAAAATGTTTATAAATAGATTAATATGAAAAATTCATCTATTTATAATATTGTCAATATATATCTTTCAAATTATTATAAAAAATACCATCACTTAATATCTATTTGTAAATTATATTTCAATTAAAATATTATATGTAGATATTTCAATAGCCGATGCTAAAATTTTATAATATATTCATTAATCTAATTATATATATATAAATTTATTATATAATAATTATAAAATTATTTTATGCAAAACAACGATGGTTTATTTGAAAAAAAATTCAAAAAATTGTTACAAGCATGTTTAAACATGTTTAAACATAAGAAAATTTACATAATACCCATCAAACTTTATCTATAATTTTTCACTCACTCATTGGGTGTAGACGCCGACATACATCTACCGCTTGCTTTCCAAATCCTTTAGCCTCTTTCAAAAATAACCATGCCTCACAAATCCAAAGTGGCAGAGTTTCCTGGGCAGTTGCCTGTACACCCATGTGCAATACACACCACCCCGTGAATTGTGCTGCCCCACCTGTTCCTGCCCATAGTGGAAGCGGTGGCTGCGGGGGTGGATCCTTATTAGGATGGATTTGTTTTACCATAGCTCATGGCATGTATTTTAATACTATAAATGAAGTGGTACATAGGGAAGTAGATTTTTTGATGGGACATCTTACCGTCTAGCATGGAACTGTTCCATCGGATGCTGCTCATAGCTTTGCACCAACCGTGAACAGTCTTGGTGGCCATACAGACTAGGGAATTCCAAGATTTCATGAGAATCTTTAGCAATGTTATAAGAAAGTGAACCAAAATATAATAGAATAGACACTACTAAAAATATCCTTTAACAGTGCTAGAATAGGCATTTATCAGTATGGAAAAAGTGTTGATAATTTCAGTGTGGTTAAATGTCTGAAGATTTTATCATTGCTAAAAAAGTGCGATTAAAGGCCTCATTTAATAGTGATAAAAAAGTACTTTTAAATAGGTCCTTTGCCATCACATTTTTAGTGATGTTAATTGAACCTTTTATTAGCATTTTTTAGCACTATTAAAGGGGTTTTTTAACAGTGCTGATAAAAGGTATATAAATTCATTTCCATGCCTCACCCACTCCCTTTATCGGCACTTACCCCCCCCCCTATGAGTTCTTCCAAAACCCAACCCCAAACCCTTTATTAGTGCTTCCCCCACCCCTTTATCAATTATTTAGATAATCCCACCCTCCCATGCACACCCCTCCCTCCAATAATTTTCAAACCCTAGACCTCTATCATATACATCAAAGCCTTTTCCACTCCCATATACTATTTTATCTCACATTTTATGATATATCTATATATATATATATATTTCGTTTCATTTTTTATCTATATATTTATATATTTGTTTATATATTAATAAATATATTTTATATGTAAATATATTTAATGATTTATTTATAAAATTAAATTTTTATGTGTGAATATATAAAAAATATGTATATATTTTTATATATTTAATTTCCAATAAAATTATGTTTTAAAATTTATAAAAATTAAAAACCATAATATCAATATTAATGTATTACCTAGGAATAAATCTAGTCACCACTAAAAAGGGGCCAAAAGACCCCCTTAAACGAGGTTAAAAACCCATCAAATGTTAAAAACCCGGCGTACCCCGACTAAAAACATAGTTTTGAATGCCTTATAAATATTTTTTTTCCTCTCAAAATGTGATATAGGTTTACCTATGTCCCTAAGGATGTAGATCGCATCACAGGATTTAATTTGAAATCTGGTATAGCCCAAACAGATGCTTGGTTTGAAAGTTATGGTCATTTGAAGTTTGAGTTATATTTTCAACTTATTTTTGATATTTTTTTTATTTTTTGATTTTTTTATCCTAAAATTGATATTAAATGACTATTACTTGGTAGTAAGAAGTAAATTGTTAATTAAAAATACTTTTTAAATTATTTTATAAATTATATCCACTAAATATCTTATATATTAAGTGTAAATGCCAATTTTCCTTATCTAAAACATATTTTAAAAAATATATATAATATTTATATCAATATATATATATATTAATATTTTAATATATTATTTCTAATGAAATATAATTTTTTCTGTCGTATACTTTTATCAGTGCTTGTAAAAAAGTGCTAATAAAAGACCTCAATTATCAATGCTTTTTAAAAAAAGAACTAATAAAGGGTGGGTATTTATCAACTCTTGTAAAAAAGTGATAATAAATTCCCACTTTTGATAGTGCTAGAAAAGAGATTCTAAAGACCCCCTTTAACAATTTGTCTTTTAGCGCTGACAAAGGGGGTCTTTAACAGCGTTTTTATCTTGCGTTGATAAATCACTAGCACTATATATACCTTGTTTGATAGTAGTGATAGCCTAGGAATAAATAATTCAACTGAGAGAAAAAAATAGAATAACTAAAAAAAATTGATTAATTTCAGTACTTTCAATATATAATGATATCAAAAATTGAACAATTTCAATCCATATTACAAGGGATTGTCACTTAAGTGACAAAAAATCATTGTTGCAAGTGCTACTTCTTGTGTAATAGAAAATCTAAAGCTGAAGCATATGGTTTTCTACCCCATATGCTTCATTCACATAAAAGACTTAATCATCATAAAAACTATCTCATTTCTACAAGCTTATCAATGTAAAAAATTAGAAAAAGAACATATAACAAAATGAAAATAAGAAAAAAAACATAAGTAATTGATGTTGTTTTCCAAGACAGTTATATGAAATGAGAATATAAATATGTCAGTGAACCAAATACTAATTGAAAAGAGAAAAATAAGAGAAAAATGAATAATAAAAAACTTTATAGCTGAAGGTAAATATATAACCACTTTCCTTGTTATAGTATTTCTTTTTTATTTAATTATTGGGGAGATTTTGAATGCGGTCTCTATTGAGTTTGGCTAGTTCAAAGCCCATTGTGAGAGACTGTTGTAATGTTTTTAAAAATAAAAATTTAAAAAGGAAAACTATTTCATCCCTAAAGAAATAAGGGCTAATACCCGCCCTACCTGATCATATTTCAAGGAATATTCTTTCTAAAATCTCCATAATCTATCATTTTAACATGATGTTAGTGTCACTACCATGAAAAACCATGAACTATTCAATCTGAGAATAGAACTCGATGCAACTAATGAATGGGTGTCTTTATTGACTGAGGTTAAATATTATAAGATATTAATCAACATATATTATTACTATAAAAGAACATACCAACATTCCACCCACTTATTTTTTCAAATATTAATTACAATAATCATAGGTTAATAGAGTATTTAATATTTTCTACAAGAATCTTACTAAGAACTATAAGAAAAAGAATATATAACAAAATGAAAACAATAAATAAGAGTAGGTAATTAATGTTATTTTCCAAAATTGTTGTAAGAAATGAGAATATAAATTACTCCACCCAAATACTAATTGAAATAATAAAAATAATAGAAAAAAGAATAATATAAACCTTACAGTAGAAGGTTAACATGGAACCTTTACTCACCTAAATTGCCTTAAAATGTTTTTCTCAAGCTAGCTAGTTCATCTCTTCACTAATTGAACATATCCAAAGTCCATGAATGGCCTATAAGAACCTATATAGATACAATTATAATGGAATAATAATACAAATCAAGCTAATTATCAAAAGTATTTCGAAAAAATAATGCTTGTTACATGACATATGATGTGTTAACTAGTATTATTCTCATTTTCAATTACAAAGTTTTAGGTTCAAAATGTTTTTTAAAAACATACAAAAATTGGTTCATATTAAAATAACATAAAAACTAATAGGAAAGAAAGAAATATCACATGATGAAAGATATTATTCTAAAAATTCAATCAAAAAATCAACCTCTTTTATATCAAAAAATACAAATAGGTTTCTAGTATAAAAATACCTAATCATAAAAGATGACAAAAAATATTAATTTCTACATTAGAGTTCAAAGATCTCTAAATTAAGATTTAGAACTGGTGTTCCTGGTGGATTGAATAAGTTAAAAATCTCATCTTTAAACTATTTTCAACCTTCTAGGATGATATCGTGAATTCCCCATGGTGAAGATTCAATTTCTTAGGTCAGATCCAACACCCTCTCAAAGATAATTTTGGAGCTCCTCTAAGAGTATCGGCCTCCCTATATGGTGTGGTCTTGAATTCATCAACTATTTTAATTAAGCTAAATAACTATCTGACTTTCAATACTTGTTCAGACTCCTACATTTCAACAAATCAATTAATTTTGTTCAACAATAGCTCAATAACTCAAACTATTTTTCATGTCATTAAATTCTAGATATACTTCCTATTTGACATCCTGCTTCAACTCAACTAGTTATGGAATTGACTGATCTCAAACATCATTGAGTGAGGACTTCCTCAATACACAATTTATGTATAATCACATTCTGAATACCCTATTCATGGAAAATTAGTTTCAGCCAACAATACATGGACTCTATCTTTCCATGAATTCAACCTCACTTCAGTCTCCACTACACTATCGCTATCTCAAACATTAAATCGATCATTTACAAGAAAAATCACATGGAGGGTTTTCAAATTCTAATAAGAACTCCAAAATAGATGAGATCCATATGAGTAGTGAACTACCCAAATAGAAAACAAACTTCACAACCGTAAAACTGCACACTTATACAACAATAAGAAAGATCATGAAAATATCCTCCTAATAGCAACAATAGTAATGAAATCATTTTAGACTTAATTCATCAGCCTCTAAAATTAGAGTCATCTATATTATAAATAAAAAACAATCAAAACCTAATAGAACCACCTTTTCTAGTCTCTATCTGGTTCAAATATGTAGTCGTATTTCATCATAAAAAATATGTGTAAAACACTAAAAATTGATCTACAATGCTTAAACCGATGGAAAAATAAAGCTATGTCACTTAACTCTATGGCCTTTAGCGAGACTCGAACAACTGGGATTCTTGAAATTAGTGGATCCATTGACCTTTTCTCATACCGAAAACGGCCTGAAAAAGCTCTATGCATATAAACAGTAGACCAAATTTAATTGGGATCCACCAAAATTGATCACCAATGAATATATCTATTTATGACCACATGGTTAGAACCAATGAAGACAAAAACCAATAGGGGATCCATACTTGTGAACTACTTTCAATCTACAAATTCCACTATATAAGCCTCTTTATGACAATAAATTTTCTTTAATAATTTACAACATACCTCTATGGCCTTATAATTACACTATACCTCTAGAAATCACTAACATGACCAATGAGGTGCTCAAACCAAACACCTTAAATAAATTATAAAAAATAACATGTAATTATCCATATTGTAACTTATTAAAGTTGATTTCTTTTGAAATTTATGTGTAAAAAGACCCTTAACCCCTTTGGAGAAGTCTGAAATTTTTTCCATATACAATGAAAATTTTCCAACAATTAAATAACATATAAAAATAATAATTTTTAGTACTAAAATAAACTATGATTCAACTACATGAAACACTGGTTTTTAATCACATGAATATAAAATTTTGATGTTCCAAATATAAATTCAATTCAATATAAACAATAACTTCTTCATGTATTTCAACTAATTAAATCTATAAGGAATGCATTTTAAAAACAATTAATAGTATAGACTCTAAATATCAAATTCAACAGTATATCAAAAAAATAATGTAATAACCTATAAAATTCCATGCATAGACTAAAGGAAACTCAGTTAAAATGAATTACAATAAAATCCATCCAAAATTCCATAACAGATTCCAAGGATCAACCTCTATTAAAACATTATAACCCCAACATGTCCATTACATCAACAATAACTAGATCACAACCCATAAATATGAGGCCATTACCATGACGTGAGCATCATAGTTAGGATCCATTTGATTACACTATGAAATTTTTTTAATAACAAATAATAACTAGTTATCTATATAATCACATATTTAATCCAAAAAATTGTCCATAATATTTTCTAAAAGAAGCTCAATATGAGAAAATAAGATAGAAAATGAATAATAAATCCTTATTATTGAAGGTAAAGAATCTAGAAACCTAGAACTCTTCAATCACCCTGATCACCTTCAATTGTTCTTATCAATCTTTCCAATTCAATTATTCGCAACATGAACACCTGAAAAATTTCTTAAATGTTCTATAATCACCACAATTAACATGAATCACAAATAAACAACCAATCATGAAGACTGGATTCCAAGGATCGACCTCTAGTAAAATCATGGAACCCCAACATGTCCATTACATCAACAAGAACTACACAACAACCCAAAAAATATGATTCCACTACCACAAAATACAATGATTCAATAACATTTATAATCATGAAAACATATCATTGTGATGATCCAAATACAAATTCAATTCAATATAGATAAGAATTTGTTATGCGTATTTCAACTAATTAAATATATAAGGCATACATTAAAAAAACTCATAATAGTATGGAATCAAGATATTAAATTATATACCCTATAAAAAAAATTGATATAATAAAATGAACATAATGTATTTACACATCACAAGAAAATGAAATCATAAATTAATCATGAAAGGGCACATCATTTAGGTATTGCATACACTAAATGAAAAAAATGAATTGGAACCTTTTACTAAATAAACAACCATTATTCACAAAATTAAGAATGAATCTTCTAATAAGATGATTGCAGGTACATTGATATATAAAACATTCAATCTACACTAATGTTAGATGTAAAATTTCTATGTGATTTTTATTGTTTACTATAATTCATAGAATGAAAATTTGTTTTCAATTAAAATTACATCTGGACCTATAATGAGAATTAAAAAAGAGTCTATTAAATCTTCAAACTATGTGGGTTTTATCAGTCACTAATCATTTCTAGCATAGGGTAGGGAAATTGTAATATAAATTTCACATTATTTCACATGCAATAAGTTCTTTGAGAGTGAGTTAGATTTAAGAACAAAGAATGGTATTTATTAAATAGAATGTAGATGTCAAGGAATGGTGTGGTGATGAGCCGAAGGGGGGTGAAAGGTTGCCAGATATTGGGGGTGCTTTAATGATTACCATATTTGGGGGGCGAGATGAACAAGGATGAGAGTTTTGGAGACAAATTGAAAGGATGAACTCTATGATGAATAACAAAAAGGATGAAACATGTTTCAACGAACCAAAAGGTTGAACCCTCTGTTGATGAGCTAGAGTGGGATGAATGCTATGGCGACGAACAAAGGCGTGAATTTCTCTATATTTTTAGGGTTGTCAGGGTATGGGATTGTGGAATTAACTTCTTATGGTTCGGACTTGGGGCACACTTTTATTCATAAGATGATATTAATAAATATAAAAAATGATTATTATTATAAAAATTATATATTTCAAAAATAAATTAATTATTTTCAATACACCCAATTCTATATTTTTTTACTTTGTAAGCTTATAATTTATTTGGTCAGAATCAATATATGTTTGAATCATTCATTATTAATTTTAATTTATATATATATTAATTTAATGAAACATTATTAAATTATCAATATTTTAATTCAATATTTATGTGGACATATTTTTATTAAAAAATGACATGTTTTAATAAAAATTAAAAAAATTATATAGAAAAGTATTAGTGAAATATTTTTTGATATTGAATGATTTCTTGTAATGGATTTGTTTAATCGGAAATTATTTTTCATTAATAATAAATAATATATATTCATTTGTTTGTAAGATTATTGTTGGTAATTGTATAAATTAACAAAAAAATTAATTGATAATAAATGATATGTTAGTATAAGATAGTTAGTACTAATAGATGTTTATGTTGGTAAGAAGAGTTTTTGGTACAAATAAAAAATAATAATCTAATAATATATCAATTGGAATTAATAATTTTTACTAATAGATATATTATCTAACAAAGAATTTATGTTGTTATAGGTCACTTTTTTTGTAGTGTGTGTATATTTTTTATAGAGCTTTTTTATTATTAATGAATATTACAAATTTTACCTATTCATATGGAACTAAAACATATGAATTAATCAGATTTGTATGTAAAAGTTATCTTATATTTAAATTAGTTTAAATAAATATAATAATCATGAGTGAAATAGATTTAGGAGATACCATATGATCCATCATAAGTTAATCCATAATTTTTTTAAGACCATCTATATAGATCTATCATCCAATACCCCAAAACCCCTTGTGTGTAACCATATGCAGTAAGTCTGAAGCTACTAAAGCCTACCAGACTTCCCACCAGTATCATCATTTTTTGAAAAGACTTGTATTCTTGAAACCATATGTGAACGTATTTTGGTGAAAATTAATCAATGATTTTCAATACTTCGTCTCAATGCTCGCCAAAGTATGAATTTCAAAAATGATATAATTTCCATATTGAGTATTATAATATAGATATCCCAAATGATTATAAAAATAAATAGGTCTAAGATAACCTATAAAATATTTTTGAACAATGGTTAATAGGTAATTTTGATAGAGTAATCTATGATGGTAACCGATGATTGAATAATGAATTATTTCTAGAAGGATGAGAATGTGAGATACATTTAATGTGGCTAACCAGAAGATCATTTTTTATGATGGTTAGAGGATGAAGCATTATAAATTGATAATCACACCATTAATTATTTTACATTGAAATTAAAAATCATGAAAATAATAATATAGTTCATATTTTAATGGAATTGATAATTTCGAACCCAAAAAAATAATTTCTCAAAGGCTTTATGTGAAACACCAATTGGGTGAGATTTACGCGAATCAACTGAATCATAGAACTCAAGGGATACACAATTGATGGAAATGTTTTTTTATGAAAAATACAGAAGATTATATGAAATGGTTGAATTATAATGGCGTCCTAGAATTCCAAG
The DNA here is from genome assembly GCA_963277665.1 of Viscum album. Taxonomy (NCBI): domain Eukaryota; kingdom Viridiplantae; phylum Streptophyta; class Magnoliopsida; order Santalales; family Viscaceae; genus Viscum; species Viscum album. The sequence goes on from OY728134.1 coordinate 289,176,984, forward strand.
ACATTGGAATCATCAGAAGATGAAGAATCAGAAGAATTTTAGAAGAAAAAGATTTTATAACTAGTGTAAAATATATTTCAGAATAGAGTTAAATAATTTAAAAACAAAAAAAAACATAATGATTTAATTAATTTAAAATTGAATAATTATGATGAAAAATAAAAAATTAACTGGTATAAAATCTCAAGTAAATTTATTGATAAGATACCTAAAAAATTTGTTCATGTTCATAAACAAAATAAGTGATCATAGTTTAAAATTAGTTGAAGGGAATTTATATGTTTTTATGAAATAATCCACATAGTATAGTAAATTGATTGTTGATTTCATAATATGTAGAGTATAGATTATTGAAACTCGGGCATATTTCATACTATAATTCCTATAAGAGAATCCTTATGAAAACTTTTATTAATATATAATATTCTTAATGGGAAAAAGTAAATTTTAGTCTCTCTTGGTTTCATGCTAATTGTAAATGCCTACTAAAAATTGAATATAGGTTTAGTCAAAGTCACTGAAGTGTATCTATGTAACTACACAATTTTACATATATATAATGATTTCTAACATAAAATTCAATCGTGTAACTATATAAATATCTATACAGGTGTAGATTCACTCACTGAAGCATTATACATAATAAAATTGCATGATTTTATAGAATGAATGCATAATATATATATATATATACTATTAGAGTAAAATGGTATAATATTTATGTATGCATTCTTTATTTTCATATAGTTTCAATGTGAAATAGTCATATATTAGTGTGTTTAATTTTTTTTTTAATTTTAATTATCATTTGAATACTTTATGCATACAAAAATAAGAAGTTTGAAAATTTGAGTTTTTACTATATGTGTTATGTGAGTGTATTGGATACAGCTTAACACATAATATACATAGTAGACATACCATAATTGCAAATGAAATGATTCTAGGACATTCATATGAGGTTTCCAAGTTTGAACTTGTATACTATATATAGTTTACCATATGTGATCAGGATTATGTAATTTCAATCAATTGATGAAAATAATATGGATACAAATTTATATAATTACAAAAATTTATATATATAAAATCCTTGAATTTTGTTTCACAATGAAGCACATAGTTTCCCAATTTTTATTGGTTTTCCAAACTCTAAGAGTTTTTATAGAGTATGCATATATGGGTATGCATACTAGTGTTATTTAAAAACGTTCATGGTATGAATACAATATGAATACAGGCATAATGAATACTACTCTTTTTTAAATAATTTTAATAATTATTTTTATTTTTTCATGCATTAATATGGTATCTAAAAGTTCATGGTATGAATCTAATTCTCATGTTTTTTTAAATTCAATGAAGTAAAATTAGATAATTTTGTGAACCAAATTTCAAATGAAATCAAGTATAATTGAATGAAATCAATATTTTTAAATTTTAGTATGTATCTAATTAATTATATGAGTTCTAATTAAACTATAAAAATAATATCATAAAATATTAAATTCCATCAAGTTGAACCATTTCTAGTCTCCAAGAAAAAATGGATACTATGTATAGTAAAGGGGTGTGTACTGTCAACTATTCTATCCAAGGATGATGTTTTTCCCTTTTCAGTTTCCTGAATATTTAATGTTGAAGTTTCACCATTTCTAATCTCCTAGAAAACCAAATATTTATAGTTTTTAAGATATTATAAGAATCTTCTATTTTGTATTTATTGCGTTAGAATAGACTAGTGACTACCTATAAAATTTCAGGAAATCAATGAAAATGATTGAAGACAATGAAACATTAAGTAATATACAAGATAAAATTTGTAACTAATATTTACAGGGACCATTGTCAGGTTTATAAGATTATTTTACTGGCTTTATCATATTTCACAAACAATAATTAATCAATGAATGTTTTCACTGTTACATACAAAAACATGTAGTGATAGGGTTAATATAATTATAATGATTTAATAACACAAATAATGAATTTAAGACACTTATTTAAATTTGTTTAAATTTTTTAGTAGATGGTGGTGATGTACTATGGATGAGGCCAATTATCTAAGAATATGCATCAAAATAAACTCCTCATATTTAAATAATGTAAAAAATGAGATATGGTGATATATTATATTTTTGAAATGTTTTTTTATGTGGAAATTAAGAAACATTGAGTGTCTCTTATATGTAATACTACAAATTTTATATATTTTTAATTACATATCATCATTGGAGAGTGATAAACCAAAATAATTTGTAATTGAAACACACTCCATGGAGGTAGCATAAAAAAATGAACATCTACTATACCATTAAGTAATGAAGTACAACTCTGAAAAATCTTCAACGGGATTCCTCATTCACAAAAAAATTAAAAAATTGCATCATAAAATAAAAAATATCTTCATGCTTGTAATTCATACACTAAAACCTATAAAATTACCATCAATACATGTAAGCCAATAGGAATGTACAAAATAATTAAATCAGCCTAGTGCACTAGAAACCAACTAGGAGAACGTCCCTAACATGTATCTCCTCCTAGTGAATTATATTACTGAAAAATATGCACTCAATTAGACACAAATTGAATTATATCTGCCTCAAATATTAATTAAATGATCCGTAACCTAATTCTACACAACTAGAATTAATTTATCCAAGTAAAACCCAAAAACCTACATCTAAAACCATAGAATAGAAAATATAGTCCTCAATTTAAAATAAATAATAAATTATTTAATCAAAGGATAGATGATGAAAATATTCCATAACATAGTTAAATATTCTATCACCCCATGAAAAATATTTGATTCCATTAAAATAGTGAAAAAGGCCTGACACCAATCAACATCAATGGTAATTTATATTGAACACCAAAAATAATTTCAATTTTAATAAAGTAGTATTGAACATCAAAATTCATGTTCTAGACAAGAATGCTAGAAATGAACTTCCACTACTACTTATTCATTTTATTCTTGCATGACAAAACTCATGTTACATATAATTTACAAAAAAGTAAATAACCTTACATACTATAAGAACCTAGTTTTTCAATCAAGAATAAATACATTAAATTTTGGTCTAATTCTTTATTTTGGACCTATTATGGATACCTAATGAGTTAAAAAATGTATATGGGGTGTCAAGGGCTTGTTCGGATCTCGAAATCTATATTTTGGGAGAAATTTTCATGTCTCACGATTAGAGTAAATCATGCAGGAAAATCATGCCGTTAGAGATAACTGTGCATATGGTTTTAAATTTCAAGAATAAACATTTCACCCTATTGGTACATAGTTTCCCTAACTTTTCACACTATCCTTGTGAGTTCCAATATTCCTATAGGTTCCCATGCATGGATGGCGCACGTTTTGGAAAATCGTGTATCCAAATAGTGCACATGCTATTTTATGGGTAATTTTACTTTTCTTCCCTTAATGATCTAATTAAACAAACCCCCTTCACCTATATGATTTATAATTTAATGAAAACCATTTTCCTCCCTTTTTAATCCTAAAACTCATATGAACTATGAATTGAGATATCTATTCTATTAGGACACTTATTTAATCAATTTTAGCTGAGTTTGATGTTTATCAGTAATATCTATACTCCCCATTAGTCATTCTTCATGTTTCTTTCTCTAGATTGCATTATTGAGGTTGACGTTCATATGACCTATTTTAAATGTGTTGATCCATTCATTATATTTAATCCAATCCAAGATGAACTAGAGTCTGATACTCTATGAGTAGAGTCATGCGAACCGAAAGTAGGTGTTCTATAACCTATCCCTAATTTTAGTCATTTTATAAATTTCCATGTCGTCGCACTGATTTCATAAAGAGTTTTTTGATGAAATTATATGCCAATCTTTTAGGTGTTAGAACCATATTCTAATACTCATTTTAATTATGTAATTCATAATTGGTGTTAACGTTCACTAAAACATCCATCCCACGTAGATTTTCACCATAATTAGGTTCTTAGTGTTTTCGATCAATTGAGCCACCATTCGAGTGTGCCTTAGCTTGATCCATATAATGGTAAGCCTTCCAATATTAAATGTCTATATAATTCAATTGTAATGGATAGAACATGTATTATATGGATTTACCCCTCTAAGGGTAAGCCCATCTTCAATCAATTAACTATTTATTTGTATTGGTTAGACTTGAGTTCCACTTAACCCATCTAAGGTAAGTATATCAACTTGATTAATACATTGAAAATAAAATTGTATAGTATACTATATATATGACTTGTCCTAATAAATTTTAAATGAATACTTGGTTGCACATATATACCACCCATTTCCATGTTAATGGAAGGTAGCAGGGTGAACCTTGTTTTTTGAATATTCCTTAAATAGATTAAATGATATGGTTGCATGCTACTTTGAATTTTCAAACTAATGAAAGGAAATTCATGAACCCAATGAATTTACTGAATGATTATGAACTAACTAAATTGATAGAATGGTTTCTTGATCTATTGGCCATGTCACAATAATTAAATGAAATTTATTGAACCTGATGACATATACAATGGCATATTTAATTTATGGAAAAAATAATAAAATAAATTAAATGTAAGGTGCCTAATTATACCAATGGACCTTGACATAATTATTATTTTAGGAATGTCTTGACTCAATATTGACTTTGATTCTTTAGATAATTCCTTGGTTATTACAATGGAATATTTTATTATTAAATAACATTATAGGTTGGATTGTTATATCGTGGAACCTTCATTATTATTATTAGAATGTGATTTCAGTGCTAGTTGTTACCTCACATGAATTATAATATAAACTAGAGAATAATTAATTAATGAACTGGTAACATGTTCAGACACCAACTAATGGATGAATATGGTACTTGGGTATTTATGTTACTGTATTTTTATAATTTATATATGCATGACTACACACTATTTCAATTTATATCACATGTACATGATGTTATAAACACCATTGGTGGTGGCCTACTGAGATTTATCTCACACCCTATCTAGGTGGGGAGAAAATATATGTGTGTCCACCACTAATACAGATGTTAAAGAATATAGAATAGACACATTATATAACAATGTCAAACCATTAGAAGTAGAAGCCCAACTTTCATAGCATTTACCATATGAGGGTACATTCCATTATATTGAAGGACTTTTTCATGTCCATTTTTCAGGACATGATACCCCTTTTGGTAGTGGTGTGAGTATTTATAGAGTTGAATGTTTCATGGTAAATGATCGCATTTTCTAAGATAAGCCTATTGGGGATGAAGGTGTAATGTTTTTTTGAGATAATGGAAGGGAACTAGGTGCACAATTTGTTAGCTATAAATATTTACAATATTTTATAGGTGATGTTGGAATGACTGATTGGCCTAAAATATAACATAAGAGTGGGTATCAATATTTTTGATATGGGGGTGATGAGGGTTTCATTGATGGAGGATAGGTTATATTTCCCATGCTATAGGTAACCTATCAAAGACAAAATATTTTTCCCTATGATATGCTAGTAATTTTAAAAGAAGACCAAATTGAATCCATCAGGGGATAAGGCTTTTCTAGAATTGATTTTCTTGAGAGAAAAGTGGATTTCGGCATATGTGATATCATGGGTCATAAAGTATTCAATATTATCTATCATAATTGGATTAATAGATGAGGAAATATCAGTGGGGATAGAAGAATAATCAGCCATATACTGATCGAGGAATAAGACTAAGATAATTCCATATACATAATCTTCCCTTGAGATGATAGTTACTTTTGATGAGGTAAGATTTGAAATAAAGTTCTCTTTTCACCTCAAAACTTATTTTTGATTGATTTAGTGTGTATTTGAATCACGTTATTTAATGTGGATGTCATGATAACACATTAAACATTATCTTTCTTCCCTTTTAAAGTTTTTATTATGTTTATATTCTAGTGGTACAATTATATAATGGGTTGTGATTGTGGGTGTGAGTTAGTGAAGATTCTCAAGTCTCTTTTTAATGGAATCAAATTTCTATTTTGATTAGATGAGCCTTTTGAAACTCCACTAGTTGAGATTAGAGATGGAAGAGTTTATTTTATTGTGAATATCAACACCTTCCATATTCCATCCCAATATAATAAAAAATTTGAATTCTCTTTCCATCATCCAAAAGCATTCAAACATGAATGTAATTTACCATCTCATGTTCTTATGGTTTGTACTAAAATTAATTAGAATTGGGATGTGTTAAAACATGGATGGGGTTAGGTGAGAAATGTGGAAGAGATTAAATATATTGATTCATGGAAGGGATTCCAAAAAACTGTCAAAACACATTACAATGTGGGTGTTTTCTAAGAATCCATGGAACCACATGAATATGATACAATCATGTCCTAGGTTGGAATGTCTCTTTCTTTTAATCACTTGTAATAAATCTCCCATTTGGGCAGCAGATCTGTAGGCACCCCCCTCTTTTCTCTAGGAACAATTTTTTAATACTCTTCCAATGAGAATGATTCCAAAAATGATAATACTAAATTAAATAATGATATCTTAGTACTTCCGTATGTATTTTTGTGAGGTACAATAACATAAACCCCCATAAACCTAGATATGTGCACCCGTATGTTGAAGAGATTCCACATTATAGATTGGTGGGAAGCATTTAATTCTGATATCCTCCTCTTTTTTCACAAGAGGTTGAGTCCACCTTCATTTCCTTGGTGAGATATTAGGAAACAACCTTGAAAAAAACCTTATATGTGATTCCATATATTTATATATTTTTTTATGGATTTAGACAAAAATACTTTCAATGGAAACTTTTAGTGCTTTTGTGCCAGATCATTCAAGTTTTTCACTGGTTTCGAAGCCCACCGCAATTCAAAAATAATAGTTTCATTCATATTGGAAGTTTTGGTAAATTACCTACACCAACTCTATGTTCTCAATAAAATAACCATCTTCTATTGTAATCAATATCTTAGGTAGTTGATACCATGCTTGTAAATTCATAAGGCTTCATTTGGATTCTATGGGTCCTGATGCTAGAAGGTCGACATCATGTTCTTTTTTATGATACCTTCTTCATGTATGGATATTTTTAGTTCCATGTAGTGAAATTTTGAGTAGTATTATCTTGATAATGGGAGGTGGTAATATAGGGGAGGTGAGGGGGTCAGGTTCTTATGGTTAATGATGTATAGGCTTTAGGATGTGTGTTGGAATAGGGGGTCCTTTCCTAGTTGGGGAGAGTAAAAATGTTGGGGTGGTATCCTTTAATGGATGTTTCTCCACATGATCATCATGGATATCCTGATTTTTTAACACTGGGTTGGTTATATTTCTATTGGGTATTTTGGGGTTGTGCAATTTATATTCACTTTTATTTTGTTAATTAAAATGAAATTTTATTTTAATATGCTACTTGAGTTTAGTTAGGCATAGAACCACCCTTTTTAGCTCGTTTGAACATGTGTCCCAGTTGAACTACCCCTTCTTTACCCATTTATTGGTTGTATATTTTGATACATATATGCACCAATATAGTGAAAAAACACCTCAGGTGAGAGCTCCTCTAAATTGAGGGTTTCAATTTTTTCTAGATTGAGATGGAAGTGGAGAGTATTCCATCATGTCTCCCTTCCAAGTGATATTTGGGGTTTCTCGTATGGAGAAGTCAAGAAGTGTCATGATGAGGTCAGTTCTTGAATAACGGATCTAGGATTCGTTAGTGGGGTTGTGGTAGGAAGAGTCTTCTCTCATTACTGGTGTTTTTCCATCTCTTCATTGGATATCTCTATTTATAAGTTAGTTTTTAGTAATCTATAAATAAAAACCATTTTATTATTTCGGATTTTAACATACCAAAATGACCAATAGATTAAGTTCTATTATTTGGGGACTTCCTCCCACACAGGGTCGCTCCCCACAACAAAGTGGTATCAGATCCTAATTGGGTTTAAATTTGGATTCACTAAAAGTCGTAATTGATTTCTCTTTTATTTGAAATGTTTCTTTAGTGGATTTTACCTATTATAGGATTCTTTTATTGTTTTATTAAGCTTTTTTGTGTGCTCACTTGGAATGTAATTTCATTCTATTGATGAATGTTTGTTTCCTTGTCATTTCCCAGTTTTCATTTCCTGTCTGATACTCAAAAATTCCTCTTTGTAGTTTCTACCTATGTATGTCTATAGTATTGGGGAAGGAATGGGTTCTGTGTGATCCTTACCTATGTTTGATAGATGGTTAACAGCAAGGTGTTGGAAGGATATTGTGTCTATAATGTTTACATTTTTCCTAGGAGATGAGATTTTTTAGCTCTATTGTGTTCCAATGCATCCTTTAGGAATATTTGGTCTAGGTATGGTCCAATAGCAAGTTCATTGTTGGGTTTTGGGTTGCTTGTGGGTGTAGTTCTATTCTTTGTCACTTGGATGGCCACTAAGATTCTTTGTTTGTTATTCAAAATTTCTTAGTGGATATTTTTTTGTTTCATAGTGTTAGGAACCTTCTTTGATTAGTAATTATAGACTAGGATGTGTGTCCCTTTATTGGATTTCCCCTAGTTGTCTAGCTAGCTCCCATCCTTTTTTCTCATGTCTTAGATATTTCCTCTGATGTTGGGATTGTTTTCATGAGTCCTTGTAGTTTCCCTTTTGTTTGAGGATGCTTCTTTCTAAAAAAAATTTAGGTGTTCTTCACCTTGGGTGGAGATTCTGAATCCATCATTTAAGAATCTTATCATGCCTTCTGTCAAGAGTCTTCCTGTTAAATTTTTCAGGAGGTGCATCTCGGTCTGAACGCCATCAGTGCTTGGTACTTTGTCTCTCTTATGTTTTTACGGGTTCAGGTGGAGACCACTTTTAGTTATTTCATTTAATATACATTTTTTCTCTCTATTTATCTATATATTATATTTTCATTATGTTTCTCTTTGCATGATTTCACTATTTTTGTAATGAGTTGCATTCTATGTGAATTCCTTGAGTATTTTTATCCATTTTTTATGTGACAATGGATACTGCTCTATTTTATTGGTGTTATGCAGGAATTGGTGTGATGTTCCAAGGACGTGTGTTGGAATATGATTTTATGGTCCTGTTTTCCTCGGTGGAATCATTTCAGAGTCTGATTCATGTAATTATAGGTATTACCTCTATCATGCATTTTTTAGAGTTGTTTAATTCTAAGAATGTAGAATAGTTTTTTAAAATATAATTAATTTTTTAAGAATTTTCCATATTGATACATGTTAGGGGGGGTCGTTTTGTTCATACACTACAGGTGTTTTCTATTTAGGATGTGATGCCCAAATTAATAATGTTAGGTGGTGTGGACTCATCACGTAGTTAGTTTTTAAATTTAAAGGTAGAGTTTTATTGCATAATAAATTTTTATGACTTTTAATTTCCAAGGTTGATATTTTTCAATTTTATATTCTATTTTATTATTTAATTAGAGTGAAATTTTATTTCAATATGCTGCTTCAGTTTTCTTAGGCATTGAACCACCCTTTTCAGCTCGTTTGACCACATGTCTCGGTGAAACTACCCCTTCTTTCCACAATTTATCTATTGGATTCTTTGATATGTATATGTGAAACACCATTAAAAAATCTCTCAGGTAGGAGGTCCTGTAAATTTATAGTTTTGGTTTTTATCAGAGAGTGATGTTAGTCGAGAAGATTCCAACATGCCGCCCTTCCAGGTGAGATTTGGGGTCTCTCAGAGGGAGAAGTCAAGCAGTATCTTGATAGAGAATGTTATTGAATAGAGAATCTAGGCTTGGTTGGTGGGTATATGGTAGGAATATTCTTATCTCACCGCTGGTGGTTCTCTCTCTCACCGTTGGATGTCACTTTATCTTGTTGCCCGTTCTTGTCTTGGTAGCAAACTATCTCCTCATAATGATGCTTCTGGTACACACACTATTTGGATAGAAATGGTGGTTCTTGGACTACATATACTCATATAGATGGGTCGTGGTGGAAAATCTGGGACAAATATGGGATACATTGAGGATGGTGATGCTCAAACTCATCAGCGGAAACTTCAAACTATGTCTAGCAAGATGGATCTTCAATAGGTAAGAGCAGGACCAGGTAAGGGGGGTTTAGTCTGTTATTATTGGTATTTTTGGTTTGTATTGATTGTTTTAGGTGATGGTTTATTGATGTTTTTTCATGCGTAGTGATCCATTTCTATACTCTTTATCACTCTGTACTCCGCTTAATTTTGAAAAGTGAAAACCCATGATGATCCCGCCCCATGCACATAGGTAATTGGATGAATCACGTAAATCCTTGGTGTCCCATTTACTATTTTCCTTTATACATTTTCCCGATATGTATTTCTGAATGTCGATTAATATTGTTTTAATTTAAATATTAATTCATGTTATATTCCTGGTTTTGAATTTATCTTGTTAAAATGAAGTAGTTTAGGGCATTGTGTTTCCCACTTCTTCATCAATTGTGATGCTTCCTTATAATTTTGGAAATATATATGTGATTCTGGAAATTCTTTTTATCATTTCTTGATTCTATTTTATTGAATTATTTTTTACATATTATGTTTTCTATTATAATTATAATTATTGCAAGGCTTGAATAGTTGAAAATACCACGGCCAATATGTCCTCTTGTTGACTATAGATTTATTCATTTGATTTATCCATTATTATTGAATTGCAATTTGAACATCATTTCTATTTATCAGGTTTTTTTTTAATAAATTATAAATAAACATTGTTTTATCATTTTGGAGTTTAACAAACCAAAACACCTAATAGATCCTTGGATATTTCATGGGGAATGCCTCTCACGTAGGGGTGCTCCCCTCAATAGGGGTGAACAAGGTGACTATGTTCTACAAAAGGAGGTGAGGGGCTAAGCATGATGTCATTAGAGTTGACAGAGGATTCTTTCATTTTAAAGTCCTTGCAAATATTTTATATATCAATATTTCTTTCTGATTCTTGGATGAATGTCCCTTTTTCTTTTTTCACTTGGAGCCACGAGCCATACTATAGGATGATGGTACCTCTAACATCTGATTCCTTAGAGTCACACTATTTTTTAGCATGTCTAATCCTTCCATATAAAAAAAGAAGATGGGATTTTTCTCATATTAAAACATGATACATATCAAATGATCCTACGTAGAATGAATTATTCCCTTCATGAGTGGTTGTGTCACATCAATGAGAACCCTAATCCACATATAAGGTCCCCAATGGATTGGGTCTCAGTAATCCCAATCGATAAAACATCAGATGTGGCAACATATATTCTGGATCATTTTTTCAGATCTCCTATAGAAATGGATGTTTTTAAATAAGATCCCAAACGGTGTATTAGTAATGGTTATAATTATGTAATCACCTTTGTTTTTAAGATCATTCTAAAAAATAAGGTGAATATCAAATGACTGAGGCCTTCTAAGGATCAGCCTTTTCTTATACTTGTCATTCATGGATTCAATGATCAGGTTCCCCAAACATATTCTCTTATGTCCAGGCCTTCCTCGAGGTTCCAAATATCTTGCAACATTTTTATTAGTGCATTCATGTTGGAAGTCCATTTTTTGATGAGTTTACCCATGATTAAAAGCGATATTATGTGCACCAAGAAGGGGTAATCATCAATGTTGGAAATAATGGGTGATTTTTTCTTCTATAATATAGATTGGTTCCGCCAATGACTTATCAATTTGATTTCCAACAAAACACCATAGAAAGAGGGAACTGTTCCATCCTACGGGGATACGGATGGGGGAGATTAGTGATGTAGGACCGTCGAGACAACACCCCAGGAAAGGTTGCAAGGTAGTTTGGATAGGTGGTATCAATAGCTATAGAGAGAAAGGTATGCCAATTAGTCAATATCATAACTAAGAACCCCAAGGAAACTAAAATCCCTATGAAATTACTCAAACTTCATCTCTACCAGCGTAGAGGCTTTAGGTTACGACTAGTACATCTTCGTGTGAGCACATATGTTTTTTATTTTATTTTATTTTATTTAAAATTTATTTATTTTTAAATAATTTAATATAAATATATGTATATATTAAGAATTAATAGTTCAATTTTGATTCCTAATTATATTTATAATACACTTATATAATCTATTTTACCTTTTAATTTTTTGTTTTTACCGTGTATCACTATAAAAAAATATATGAATATTATTATTAAAATTTATGATATGTATTTTTTATAATAATTATTTGATTGTTATTGTTTTAGAAATTTCATTATAAATATTTAAAACAAAATTAATAATATAATTATGAATATAAAGTTTATTTATTTAATAATATTTTTAAAAATGATAAGATGAATAATTGTTATTTGTTAAATATTAATACTAACACTATTTACTGTGTTGTTAAATATATCAAATAAATAAAAATAATAATATAAAAAATTATGTTTATAATTAATAAAAGAATTAAATAAAGAAAAAAATTGTTTCTCATATAGTGCAATACCCATTATGGAGTTGCACCATAGCCAAACACCAAAATGTTATTGGGTATGGCATATGTTGGAGTTCATTTTCAGACCAAAATGGCATTTTCATGCCAAAATGACTCTGATTTGAGATGGGTTTATAAGAATAAATTGTATAAATTTGAACTGTATTAGAAATATTAAAAGATAATAAATAAAAAAATTTAAATATTAATTATATAAATTAAAAACATATTGAAAATATTAAAACATAATAAATAAATATGTATAGATTTTAACAATTAATAAATTCCAAAAATGATAAAAATTTCTAAATACCGAAATAAAAAAAATACTATTAAAAATGAATAAACTAAATTAAATAATTTAAAACAATATTGTTTTAAAAAATTCATTAAATAAAATTTATTACGTGAATTAAAAACACATACAAAAGGATAAATATGAATAAATATATAAAATACCACTACTAATTTGTTATCTATGCATTGTAGCGATTATATATAAAAAATAAAATTAATTATTATATTTTATAATTTTTAATAATAATTAAAACATTTATCATTAAATTAAATATAAAATTATTTTGAAATGTTTAAACAACTATAAAATTTGAACATATTAAAAAAAATATAAAAATATATATCAAATGGTCATGGTTGGGGACATGGCTAAGATGATTGAGACGCAACAAGAGGGTGACATCAAAATGTGTCTACGGGGTCTTCTTTCATGTAATCTAAGATATATCTCACTCTAGATAAGGAAATGATCCAAGAGATGTACTTTGTGATCTTCAATCAATGGAAATCATATTTAGTGTGGGAAACTGGTTATGATGATGATGACTTTGACTATGATTATGTAAATGTTCTTGTTCTTGATTTTTAGTTCGCCTTTATGTATGGGGGGATGCCACTTTTTTGACCTCATCCATCCCATTTTTGTCTCTTTGTCAAAATTAATTTCTAATAAAATTGTTTATGAGTGGGTTTCCCTATCTCCTAAACATTTTGAGTAATATTGAAGGTGAATAAATTACAGAAAATAATAATAATTGAGAAATATCAAAAATGAATAAATAATATTAAATTAATAAACAGGCATACATGTAGACACATATATATGCATAGATAGGGTTATAAAAATACATACGGGTATATATAAACATATATATATATATATATATACACATAAACTTGCATGCACACACACACACACATAAATACGCATAGACATACATATGTACACATACATACACATACACATACCCATAAATATACATATAGATACAAAAACATACATATACACATACATACACATATATACATGAAGATAAAGATATATACAGATACACATTGACACATGTATACACATACAAATACATATAATTACATAAATGTGTTCATAAATATACATATATATGTGTACATACACAATCTATGTAAATACACACATGGAACATAAATATATGTACACATACATACACATATACACATTTTATATATATACATACAGATACATATACACATATGCATACATATACACAAACACAAACACCTATACATACATACACATGCATGTACATGCACTTGAAAACACATATACATATATACACATATATGTACATATATGAACATATATATACACACACACAAACATATATTTACACACATTAACATACACATACACAACATAGTCACACTCAAAATACACAACACAACACATGCATACACATACAAAACATAAATACACACTCAATTACAAATATACACATACATCCACATATGTAATTCCCCCAACCCCAAAATCCCAGAGCCGGTGCATTATCTTATTAAATTTTCATGATTATAAGGAATCAAATCCTCAAGTACTGATCAGTTTAGTAGTCTTGGTAAACTAGATACATACATGAAATTCAGATTTCATTTTAAAACATAAAATATACAATGAATTTTGATCGATCATGCCATTAATCCCCTTAGTTTAACCCATCATATCAAACTCAAAACAAATCTTAGTATCCTGGGGAAAATAAAGAATATGAATGTGGTGAGCTATAATGCTCAATAAGGGTAAATAATTCAGTGGAAGCTGTAACAAATAAGCATAATCTTTTAGGGAATGTTGTATAACTAAAACATAAGCCTTTTAAACATAATATAGAGCATAATAAGGAAATAATAAATCAAATTATTCTATAAAAATATTCACATGGATATTCTAATAATTGAATAATCTCATTTAATATCAATAAATAATCTCATAATGATGGAATTTATGATGCTAGACATCTGCACTATAAAGATCTATCCTCGAGATAGTTACTTTAAAAATCTTTCATTAAGATAGTTTATTTATGTGGGTAGAAAACCCTATTATTTGTGTCGTGATCTATTCTCCTGATAATATAAAACTTCTTAGAAACAAATGCGAAGGGTTTGTCACCAACTGATTTTGTCTCATGAGACTTATCAATTCATCAAGGGGATATAGCGGTCTCCACCCATAATTTACCAAGTCCAATGCATTCCTCATATGAAAAGGGTCAATCATAAACATCATAATCATTTTTATTGAGAAACTATCATAAAAAATGTGAATACTTCAACTATAAATAATGAATGGTATCAAAATAGCACATCCATAGTCAAACTGATCATAAATACTTCAATAAAATATGGTAGAATGTATTATAAGAGATCAACATCAATAAATCATAAGATCCAATAAAGGATGTTGACATATATCAAAAATAATCTAATAAAATTGTTTTAAATTTCATTAGAGGAATACCACTTTTTACATTGAAATCATTTATTCAAAATATGTGTATTTATTAAAGAAAGCATTTTCTAAAAAAATAAATTTTGGAATCAAAGTATCCCATACCACTTTTAAAAATATGAGAGAAATTTTAAAATTAACATTTTAAAACATTAATGTCCTTATAAATAAAATCATAAAACCCATTTTGAAAACATAGACATGAATGAGAATGATTTAGAAGAATAAATCTTAAAAAAATTTAAAACGATATTTTATTTAAAGAGTCACTTACATAAAATCATAAAAAGTTAAATTTTTAATACATTTTAATGAAAATAAATATAGACATAGAATATCATTAATAATCCTTTTATATAAATATCTAAAATATTATCAAGAATATAGGCATGGAGAAGAGATGTGACAACTAAATCTTTAAACATTCATGGTGTCCCATTAAAATATGAACATTTAAATATTATGCTCCATGAAGATTAAATTTTAAAAATTATTATAACCAATATATTAAAGACATTATAATTCTAAGGGGCTATAAAAAACACCTCATAAAATAAGGTTGGTGTTTATAATAGAAAACTATGCCCTAATGAAAGGTGATTGAGATGATGTCTCTTACTACTTGAGTAACTTTTGAATCATGGCATCCATGAAAGGTAAAATAAAATGTAAACATAGAATATCATGAAATAAATTAAATTCATGATATAACTTTTCAGTGGTTAGTATGTTCATCGCATAAGATAAACGAGTGGTGAATTTGGAAATTATCACACAAATATACAATGTGTGATGAAATCAACTTACCTTAGGTATGATACAATCCATACATGTTCTAAACTCATGTATAGTGGTTTTAAACATATTATTAAATTTAAAAAATCATAATAATATTTATGATATCATATATGATACATTTATGAGTATATATTACCAGTTTATTAAAAATTTCCAAGTTAAAGAAACATTAAGGTAATAGTCGCTTTGTTTATCATATGTGTATTGACTTTTCATTCTTGATCCTATTACATAGATAACAATTTCCTTACTGAAATAATGTAAAACATGATTATACACCATATATATTTAGTATATAAACATATATAAAAGATAAAATATATGAAATGGAATATAATGTTCATGGAGACAATAGGTCGTACATACTCATGAATGTTGCTTCTGTTTTCATATCATATTGAATAGAAGAAGGTAAATTGAATATATGTATATATATATATATATATTATTCCAATAGAATTATTATTTCATATATTTCATATTTATTCTATATATACATTTTTATAGTAATTATTGAGTTTTTAATGTATAAGATGAATCTCATCGCATCGTGGAGACAGTAAGTCGTACATACACATGAGTGACGATATCATTCCATTAATGGTAAAGTGGTAAGGAATTGTATGGTATACTAATTATATAGAATAAATTTAATTTATTTTTTATATCCATTATATCCATCATTATAACCTGACAAATAAATTAGTGATAAAAAAACAGATTACACTATCGTGTGGATTGGGTAAGTCATACGTACGCAGGCATGGTGATATTGTTTTTTGTAAGATAGAAAGAAAACATAATATGGTTTCCCATAATCATAATAACATATTATAATATATATATATATATATATGATACTGGATTTATTAAAATATTATGGAAATAACCTAGAAAGAAAAAGTATTAGAAGAAAAAAACTTGAATGAGTTGGTAAAACAATTACATCTTCTTAGATTTACTTCCTTTGGATCTCCTCTAACGAATACTAGGGGCAGTTGTTTTAGAATACCAGGACCTCTGGAACATAGATAAAATCTATTGGGGTGACAAATTGGTAGGGTTTGGTTGAGCTATAAGGCTCAAATGTTTTTGAGTAAGTGAGGAAGGAGGTGCCTTTTATAAGATAGGTGAGGGGTGATTTCGGAATCCTCAAAAATATTAAATTAATATAAATTAATTTTTTATTAAAAATGGCTCAAAAGTGAGTTATTTTGAAACTAGTTCGAGTATGGGTATAAATTACCTTAACTAATGCTTTTTAGTCAAGTTTAGGTCAAATTAGTAACCTTATCTTTTAGCATTAACCCTTAGTTAACCAATTTCACTCTTATCGTGACAACTTGTCTTTGTACACTTTATGGTTAATATAATTATTATAAAAATAATAACATAAAAAATTGGATAATAGATGAAATATTTTACCTTATAATATTTATTTTGATGTTTTTTAGATTTTTATGAATTTTTTATCATTTAATGAAATTTTATTTATCTTAAAGTATCCTTTATATCAATTTTGATACTATTCATTCTTTTCCTTTTTAAAAATATCCTAGCAACATGGTAACTTCTAACAAAAACTTATAATATATTAATAACATTTATAAGTTATCTATTAATTTTTTTTATGTGACTAATTATATAAAATTATATTTTTTAAATATTTTTAATATCATTTATTTGATATTTCCACTAATTAATCAATTAAGACATCATTATTATAAAATCCTTTAATTAAATTATTCCTTCCCTAAAGATTAAAAAAAATTATCATGATGATTAAAATTTTATTATATTTTAAATGACTATTTATAGTTCAATTTATCTTATGTATAACCTTATATCAAAAATGATGTAATAATTTAAAGTATGAGTATGACAGTTTTAACTTATCTTTAAATAAAATATAATTAATATTATATTCTCACCCAGGTGGATTAAAAAAATTTATAATTTCAGAATAAGATTTATTTTGTTCTAAACCCACTCATCCAATCAAATTCGGAAAAAAATTAGGGTAATTATTTTTTATTATAATATTATTTTTACCTTTAATTACCTGATTTTCCCTTAACAGTGGTAAATAAAAATTTACTAAAGTTATTATTCGCAAAATCCAAAAAAATTATTATCCTATTATACTCTAAATATCATACTTATTACAACCATGTATGTCCATTTTTTCAAATTTAATTCAAATTTGTTTTTCAATTAAGTTTAACACTAATCAGACAGATGTGACGAGAAGGTGGGTAAATGAGACTTTCAAAAGTTCAATAAGTTATTATATCTAATTTTAATATAAAAACTATTCAAATAACGTAAATTGAATTAATATATGTATTATTTATCTATTTTGACTATAAAACAAATTTAATATATAATTTAACATTGTAGTTTTTAACTAAAATGTTGTATTTCCACTATTCATTAAAAAATAAAACTTCCTAGAAAATTACAAAAAAATCACCCTAAGATAATTATGATATTAAAAATTCAAAAATGAAGTTTTTCCATAAAAAAATTCTATATGTGTGAAAAATGATATTTAAAATGGGATCTCCATTAAAAGGTGGTAAAATTATCTTTTAAAAAATTTATAGTTTTTATGCATAACATCTAATTTGTTCTTATATAATTGTCTAGGAGAAACATAAGTTGAATGTTAAAATTATATGGAATATAAATAATTTTAATAATTTGATTAATAATATTCATAACTGCGATTTAAATGTCTAGTTTAGTTGAACATGGTACACTTGAACTCAGTGTTGTGTCCAACACAAGCTATCAAAGACAATAACATTAAAACAATACATACCATAAAATATTAGGGTGTTATATTCTATCCTACTTCAATAAATTGTGTCCTTGAAATTTTTTAATTCAGTTTTGGAAACTAAGGTTTGAATATTCAAAATTCATTTATTAAAATCTCTCATTAGAACAAGGGTCGATAAAAATTCCACTTTAAAATAAATAAAGGTAAGTAAGAAGGCCATCAAAGATAACATATTCTACGGTTCCATGTTGGAAAATAGGGACATAGAAGAGAAAATTAACCATCATGTTTTGATGGAGACTGATAGAGAACATTTTAAGGTGAAAGTTAAAAATCACAAAGCTATAAATTTGTGATGATCTAAGGGAACATTTGTTTCATCGAGAAAGAAGGTATTGGGATAACATTTTTGGTTTCAATATATTTTTTCTTCAAGTTGATGAATTCATTTTCCTATAAGTACATAAGGCATCATAATTTCTTGACAGGTAGATTTTACTCCTTTGTTTGTGATTTGATCTATTTTCACTTCATTTTGTACACCTAGATATGGATAATCAAGATGAATTTTTATGCCTGAAGCAATTTTGATGAATCATAAGGTCTAAAACGTTTTACTTCATGCTCTAAATGATTACAAAAAAAAATAATGTTAGTAAATAGAATACAGAAAATCATATTTTAACCTTAGAAAAAAATATCCAATAATCAACTTAATCTACTCCATAAATAATTACCTTAAGACTCATTCAAAATACTTCTATCCAAATTCAAAGTCCAAACATTCAGTAAAAGGATAAATAAATTTCCAAAATTAGATTCCCAAACCAAGTCTTAATATCACATATAAAATATATAAATACCTTGATCTCCTTAAAACCTTAATGAAAACATTTATGCTTCAGGATTCTTAAATAAGTACATCATTACATTCCTATATATTACAAAATTCTTATAACCAGCACATCATTGATAAAAAACCCAAATGACATAATTTCTTGAATCCAAACCTAATCACATTAATCATTCTTTTTTTTCTGTTGTGGTAGCATAATCTTGAACATGACCCATCAACCTCTATTGGGGTATATTCCTTTAACCCATGAGACATTTATTTGTGTATTGTCTCATCTCTTTGTATTTGAATCATTGTATATTACAACCCTTTTTCTTATACTTGCAATCCTATTCATGGTTTTCATTCTCTCCACACATGTAACAAAATCCCACAACTTTTAAGCATGTAGCAGGGTGATTATTTCCAAAATTATTACATGTGTGAAAATATTTGTTTCCCTTCTTCCCTTTATCCATATTTTCCATTTTTCCTATTATTCTCATGCTTCCCTCTTGATCCATAATACCTAGGGTAATCTTTACCTATACCATTATCACATGATACAATTCCCTCATAACATGATAATTCTTTAGAGACTATTTCCCTTCAAAATATTAGATTAAGACCATGAAAGATATGGTCCTTCTTTCTCTTCAGATCACATGCATCAGTGAGGTTCACTTTCCTTCTACTAGTCTCCATTTCTAAATGATGACATACACAAGGGTAGATCATTTCATAATGTTTAATCCAAAAACTAGAAAAATAATTAACATAAATAGAAAATTTTATGTTTATCTAGTCTCATAATCATAAACACAGTTTCTTTGGGGACATATTTACTTTTAAATATCTCATAATGTTTTGTGAATAAAATTTGAGTTATCCTAAACATATCCCCTGGGAATGTCAAACCATGTGCATAGTAAGGAATGTTGTCATGTACTAGGTTATTATAAGTCAATCACAATGCACCTTTTCAGATTTTTTACTCCACGGTACATCTATTCCATAGCCATGTCCACTTGTAATATCTTGATAGGGGTATATTTCTAGGAAGACCCAATATTATCTACCATATAAAAATTCTAGGATTTTATTCTATACTTATCCTAAATTTCTATATTTTTGTTATCATACCTAATCTATGTTTTCTAAATCTAATTTCTATGTTTAGTACTAAAATTCCTTTGATAACAACTGTAACGCCCCGACCCTAGATGCTTGGAGCCTATGCATTATTTTATTACATTTTCATGATTACAATGAATTAAATATCTAAGGACTAGTCCATTTAATTTTATTGTTAAAATATATACATACATTAAATGTAAATTAGATTTTAAAAAATAAAATACTAAAATATCTTTCTTCCATCATTCCATTAATCCCTTTAGTGTACCCATGTGTATCAAACTCAAAGCGCATCTAGTTTTCTAATCTAATTAATTTTACCATTAAGACTAAACTAATGTGAGATTTATTATAATATATAGATCAATTGGATTATTAATATTATGTCTAATTTATAAAATAAAATTCTCATGTGTTTTAGAAATTAATTTTAAAACAAGCGCATGTGACGCGCTAAAATGATGCTTAAACCGAGACCGTGTTGACAACGTTTTTATAATATATGGGTCAATATGTTAATTATAAAATATTATTTATCACATTAATATAAAATATTTAATATTTTTTAAAACTTACAAACCACTTGTAATAATATAGTATTTTTATTAATTTTAAAATAATTTAATAAAACTTCATTTATTATAAAATAACAATAATGTTTATTTTGACATTAATTATTTAATGTTAATTTTAAAATATCAATATAATATTGGAAATAAAATATATTAGGTTTATAGGTGTTTAAAATGATATATTCATCTACAAAAATAAATGAATAAATTTATTCAATGAATTAACTTCACTTTTAATATTTATAGTATCATTTATTTTAGTTAATTATTAACTAAATAATCACTATATTGGTTTTTTAAATCATTCTAAGTAACTAAACCATATCTAAAAATTATTGATAAATTTTTATGATAAAAATAACCCATATATATTAAAAAATATATTTATATCCCAAAATATGATGTTTTAAACATATCTCAAAGTATTATAATTGTTAAAGGTAAGGAAAGTTCCCATTTTGTCTTTTTCCTTACTTAACCTTTTATATAGGGAACTTACATTTAATAATATCTCAATAACCCAAAAATTTCAAACCAAGTGGGGATATGGTCGAATTATTGGAATCCAATTCCTTCTAGACAAATGTCTTGGTAATTTTGGTCCTCACTATTAAGGTTTAGTCTCTTATTAAGCTTTGTTTTACCTTAATCATCGTAATTAATTGTAACCACTTTCACTAATCTTTTTGGTCAAAAATTAAGTTGATCTAATTAGACTAAAAATATCATACTAATTAAATATTTGTATGTAAGATTTTCAAAATTCAAATCACAGAAGTGGGGAAATTAATACTAACTCTAATCCCACAGATGGGGTGAAATTACGGGTTTTTAAATTAGAAAAAAGCGTTCAAAAGATTTTTAAGTTTTATTTTAAATTTCAAAGTGAAATTAATTATAATGGACTTAAATTTATAAATAGATGTATGATTGATCTAATGTGACTCTCTAATAAATCTAATATATAATTTAGCATTAATAATTATTTAAACTAAAAGATTTTTTTTACCTAAATTGCAGTAATTTTCACTATTCATCAAAAAATGAAGTTTCTTAGAAAAAAATCCAAAAAAATAACTCAAAACTAATTTTACATTTTTTAATTCAGTAATTATGTTTATTTTTAAAAATAAAATTCATAAATGAGTCAAAACTGGGTTTTAGAATAGGTTCGCCAATAAATGGAGGTAAAACTCGTTCTTGCATGTAACACAAGCTAATTGAGTGTTGTGTGTAGCATATGTTTAACTTTGGGTATAAAAAATGCCAAAAAATTTATATTTATTCTAAATGGAAAATATTATAAAGTCTTGGGGTGTCACATGATTCATGTGACATTGTATAGATACATCATCCGTTGTAACAACACTACAATCCATATCCTGAAAGTTGAACTCAAAATACTTAACATTGTTTCCCCAAACCAATCTCACAGACCCCCAATCCTAAATTAGAACTGATCACTCTAATACCACTCTATCATGACATGTACCATGGGGGCCCAAATAATGACTACCCCAATCCTTTCTCTAATAGACCAAGGGCTAAAAACTAGCGTTGATGAGGTATATTCCACAAATGGGAGGCATTTTCCTAATGTACCTATACACACACACATATCTTCATGCTCAAAATGCTAAAATTTAAAACAACTAAAAAAATTAATGAATACATATAATATCCTATAACAGAGTACAATAGTAAAGTATTGAAAATAGAAAAGGGTCTAAATACAAGCCCAACCAAAACTAAAAAAAGACCAACCAACTCCAAGGGTGAAGAATAAGTTAATAGTATGCTCCTAGTAAACACCTCAGTCTGTCAAGCTCCAACTATGCTCCACATACTCCCTATTCTCCAAATACACCGTCAAAAGGGGTTTCCGCTGCTGAAGACACAACAAATGCGAGAAAATCCCATACCAGGGTGAGTATGAAATACTAAGTAAGAAACCCATAAAACACTAAAAATTAAGCACCAATTATATTCAACTCAATACAAGATTTAACAATCAATGTAGGATAAGAACAAATCCCAGATATACTCAAGAGAGAAACCACACCATCAAGCGGTCATAACCAACTGTTAGCCATCAGATTCTGGTCGAAGCAATTCTTGTTCTTAGATAAATCATTTCACGAGCTATGATATCATAGGAGACACTCAAAAAAGTGGTCTAGCTCATTGGGCCCTGCCTAAAGGGAACATACTGGTCTAAGAAGACATCAATACATAAATAGGGTGTCGAGCCAAAAACCATTGCGGGACACCATGAACCTAATCTGGATCGACCCGCTATATAGGGGATCATATGAAAATGATTCCAAAAAGCCTACTGATATGGTATTCTAGATGGTGGATCAAGCCCTTCTTAGGGGACTTATGCTGATTCCAAAAAACTCCAACTAGGGGTGATAGAGGATCGCACTCTAGTCTCACAGAAGGACAACACAACCCTATCTAAGAATTGGACTCTTGAGGGGATCACAATCTAGTGACAATACTGAAAATTAATCCTTTAATAGTGATAGTAAAATGAATTTATCAGTTTTATAGAAACACCGATAATGTAAGTGATGTTAAAGTGTTAGCTTAAATAGCGCTCATAAAAAGTGCTCAAAAATCCCTCCTTTGACAATGCTAAAACAAATATGATAAAGGGGTTCTTTATTAGTTCTTTTTTAGATATTTTAAATACCACCTCTATCAATTCTTTTTTAGTGTTGTTAAATTCTACCTTTAACATCACTAAAAAAGCATTGATAAATTCCCCACTGATAAAGGGTATAATTTTTTTTCGTACGCCACAACCACCCCTTTTATCAACGCTTCCCCCCTGCCCCCATTATCATCACTTACACCACCCATTTATAAATGATTTATATAATAACACCCCCCACGTGTTCCCCTACCTCCAGTGAGTTTTGAACCTGATACCTAAAACTTATCAACTAGTGCATCTTCTACACCCGTATAGTATTTTGTTTTACATTTTATTATATATCTATATATTTATACATATTTTGTTATATTTTTTTTATCCATATATTTATATATATTATATATATTTTTATATATATAGTTATATTTATTTATATTTATATACATATTTTGTTATATTTTTTTTAAACAGTTATTAACTCTAAAAACCCTTAAAACACATAAAAATGTTAAGAAACTATGAAAAAGATAACACGCATAAAAACCATGAAAAGATAATAATGTTTTCATCTAAGAGTCCATTTCAGATCCAAAACCTAGTCAAATCAATTATCATGAAACGATCATCGATATTAAGTGTGGTGTAGGTCGAACGGACACCCAGATCAAATGTTATAGCCATATTAATTTTAAGAAATTGGGTCGGCGAAAAAAACTCAATTTTAGAGGAATTTTGGTCTTTTATGGGTTTAAAAACCCTTTAAAATATCATATATCTTAGTATGATACCATATATGTTATAGATCTCATCACATGCTTTGATTTGATATGTGGTAGAGGCCAAACAAGCACCCAGATCCAAAGTTATGGTCATTTGAAGTTCGAGTTCGATTTCTAAATTTTCTGAAACTGTAATATATTTTATTCCTTTTATTATCACATGATTTTAATCTCTTGTGTTTTTATATCATTTAATAAGATTCTATTTGATGGGTTGTAGAGTTGAAATGGACTCCCATATCTAATGTTATGCTCTTTTCAATGTTTTTAGGGGTTTAAAGGGGTTTCCACAATCAACAGACTTTCAAAAGGTCAAAACCTCTAAACTGAGTGTCTGTTTTTCATCTACCATATATCAAATAGAATATTAGGATAATATTTACACCTCAGTGACCCACAGAAACCCTCTATCACCTCTATTAGGGCCAAAAAAAGGATCACAGGGCCTCTAAATGACCATAACTTCTACTTCAGGTGTCCATTAATGAAATATAATTATTTTTTGAAATATAACCTCTATTAGTTATAGTAAAAAACATTGATAAGGACCCCCACTTATCAACTCTTTTATAGAAGTGCTAATAAATGCCTATTTTATCAGTGCTTTTTTACTAGAGCTGATAAAGGGGGGCCTTTATTAGTGATTTTTTATGATCAGTAATAAAGGGACCCCTTTAACGGTGATGTTTTAGAGATGTTAAAGACCCCCTTTAACAATTATAAAAAAAGAATTGTTAAAGAGCCTCTTAAATAGTTCTTTTTCTAGTGTAAAGAAAGGGAGTTTTAAACAGTTCTTTTAGCGAGCCCTTTTAAAACCCTACCACCAGATAAACCCAATTTTATAGTAGTGGGATGTGGATGTAATTCTACATTTTATCTTCGAAGAAAGGACCTTGGGAACAAGATAATCCTATAATGGTACAAACTAATAAAAAAATATCCTTAATTTCTTTTGAAGGGAGTAGAAAGTGTGTACCAGTGGGTACACGGTGTGTCAAGATATCCTAAGTCCTGGTCATGTGGAATAACCACACACGGAATGAAGTATCCAAATACACTATGTGTATAAGAGGATACATGGCATGTAGTGACACATGGTGCCCTATTCATGTAGTTTGGTCGTGTCTGTGTCAGAGTACATGGCATGTATGTTCCCTTGTACTCCAACTTGTGTTTCTGTACTTATGAAGCACACGTCGAGTCAACTGGGGAGGTTCGCACCTCATGTGATAGGAGAAATTTTTTTTTGATCCTTACCTTTTTTCATAACCCTAGCACTACATCCATGGGGTCCCACATGGCATGTAATCCTGAAATACACGTCATGTTGCTTGGGATTTTTCAGATCATTTTGAGATCTCTTCTGCGTCGATCTATGCATCGCCAAAACCTTTGATCTAGCCAAAAACTGAAAATTGGGGTTCATCCAAGCCTCTAATTGCCAGATTTATAGATTCCAGGTTCAAAGATTCTCATAAATCACTGTCATCAAGCCATATGTTATCATGCCTCAAAACATTGTTGAATGGGTACCACAAATCTATTTTGATGCCATCAACACACCTTGATCACATCACTGATCATGAACCGCAGGTGCAGTATCGATCTGTAGCACCAGAGAATGGTAACCAAACAATATAATACTAATTATTCGTTGGACTGTGGTCCAAAAGGAAGTTTCCATTATGAAATTATGAAGAACATAGGTAGAAATCAAGAAAACATAAAAGTCAATAACAAACCTCACCTGTTGTTCATTTGTCCTCAATTCGTTATCACAGAAAGGATGAATAAAGAGAGATAAATCAATGAACCAAAAACAATTCCATCAATTTGGAACCTACCAATGATGCACGTATCAATTCATGTTCATTGAATTTATCTGTGTTCATCTGGGATTAATAATATGATGAAAATTAAAAGACAAGACATCCAACCTGGATTTTGGGTCAATCAATTATGAGGAATAGATATGTTGTCATTGTTGATGAGATCCTCTAACTCTACTAGTGTGATGATCTATAATCTATTCTTGATCCATTGTCATCCACCAAGAATGCTCACCTCCAATGGTTTCTGGGTCTGTAGGGTTTAGCGACCAAACCTGAGACAATTTCCAAGGTCATATATTTAAAAAGACACATGTCACTGCAATGAAAAAAATAAAATAAATTCTTAAGTTAATTTATTTTATTAATTTCATGCACATTACAATTTTTTCAGAAAAACCCCACACTGATGTCATGGCACAAACAAAAAATATGAGGCCACTACCATGGAATGACCATCACAATTATGATCTATTTGATAACACTATAAAATTAGTTTAATAACAAATAATAATTACTTATCTATATTATCACATATATAAGCTAACAAAATTAGCCTTAATATTTTCTAAAAGAAGCTCAATATGAGAAAACAAGAGAAAAAATAAAGAATAAAGCCTTATTTATTACCATATTATAGTGTTTATTTACTTCACAAAACATAGCATCCTTGATTTCATGGCATAAAACCAAAATTTTATCCGGTAAAAGATTAAATGATTCTTGTGATGTTGATTCATCGAAAAAAATTTACTAGTTACATTAGTATTTTTCTTTGGAAGCCTATAACGTGTTCTTTGTATCAGTTCTTGATTGGTGCATGATACTTATTAAGGTACTACTACATGGGTGGCGTCTATCTTGAGGGGAACCTATGTAGAGTCAATAACATCAACTGTGTAGTATGGGGAGAAGCTATGAGCTTAGATTGAGGTTATAGATACAATGTGTAGGGAGAAAGAAGAGATCTATCAACAATACCATCAGTAGGAGGAAGATATGAGATGATGGAAGGATAAATATCATGATCAAATGATGGAGTATATGCGACGGTTGGTTCAGGGTGTAGGGATGAAGTTTAATCCCCCTCCTCTTCCATATGACCCTCCCCTACCCCTTGAGAATACCCTACACCTCCACAGTGATTGATACATTATGAATACAATTATGTTAAAATTTGAATGAAAATAATTTGTAGATTTTTTTTATTTCAGATGTTTAATTTTTTATATTTTAATTTTTTTAATTTATATTGTTGTTTTTTATATTTTTAATTGTATTTTATTTTTCTAAAACCTATTTTAAAATGGACTAAAACCCATTATAATTACTTATTTATGTTGTATCTTGTGGCCTATCACAAATACTTATTTGTAATGGATCACATGGATGGTCATAAATAGTTCATTAAATAAACCCAGAAAAAAACTATTTGTGACAGGATGCCCTCTGATTGCAAAAGATAGTTTTTGATAAGGCCCATCGTAAAATATACCTTTTTTGGTGTATTTTTTAGAAAAGGGAAATTTATTATGGGTCCTCACTGAAAATATCCCATCACAAAATAGGTACTTTTATTAGTGCTAAAAACGGTGATAAAGGGATACTTTTAACAATATATTTTTTTGAATTGTTAAAAGTACCTTTTATTAGCACTTTTTTGTAGCACTGATAAATCTACCCCTTTATCATCACATTTTTTGCATTGTTAAAGGGTGGGATTATGTAACCCCATTTATGTGGTAGTGAAAGATATAAAAAAGTTTGAAAATTAAGAGTAATACGTGGGATGATATTTGAAAATAGGATATAATTTTTCTGTTATCATTGAGAGGGGTGTATGATTTTTATAAAAGGTCATGTCATGAAGATGATATTTGAATAGGGAATAATAAGTAGGGGTTGGAAATATATAGACATCTGGAGATAATCAGAAAGGTGATAACAGTTTTGTAGAAACTCATGTGAAGCACCAGCAATGGGGAATGGGTAGTTTATGTCAAAATGATGGGGCAACACAGTGAACAAAGGCATCAAAAAATGAGATCGGTGATAGAGATCCATGTATTAAAAGTATTCTTGGTTGAAAAGATCAGATGCCCTATTCCAATTCCCAATATGGGTGGCACAACATGGGTGGATGTAAAATGATCTAAGAGTTGGGAAAATTCATCTAATGTGTTCCAAAATGATCAGACACCCTTGTTTCTTGGGAAAGAAGGGTGGAACACGATCATAAAATCCCATCATCCCCACTATAGATACAACACACCACCGTCTTCCTCATTTACTGTCACTGCTTCAATGGCTATGGAGATGCTATCACTGACACCGCAAAAGACCCCTTCAGTACCATAGAACTGTCGGGCCTCCTACGGCTCACCACCAGCGAGCTCCCAGTTTTCCTCCTTCCAACCTCCACTGATGACTACGGTCTATCGTTTCTCTAAGGGAACATGAAACTTATTTCTGAAGAGGCTAATCCCCAAGTCCCGGTGAACTCATTCGATGCATTAGAGGCTGAAGACATCAATGTTGCAGATGGTGTGGAGGTGTTGGCAGTGGGTCTGCTGATTCCATTTCCCTTCTTCTCGGATAATGGAAAAGAGACATTCGGAAACGCCGCGGACCTTCTCGATAGTGGGAATCCATTCCTTTGGGAAGTGAGAGAGAATTGGGGTACAAGGGAGAGGTTATAGGAAATGAGGGGGAGGAGTTGATCAGATGTAGGGAGGAGGTAGAGAGGAAGGGGATGGTGGTGGCGTGGTGCTCATAGTTGGAGGTGCTATCGCAAATAGTGGTAGGCTACTTCATGATGCATTGCGAGTGGAATTCGACGACAGAGAGTCTAGTGGTGGGGATGCTAGGTGTGGTAGTGCCATTGAGTATGGATTATATTATGAATGCAAATATGATCGAGTATGTGTGGGGGACTGGCAATTTGGTGCATTAGACTCACCATTTTTGTAAATATATTTATTAATATTATATATATATATATATAATATTATATATATATATATATATATATATATAATTTTATATATAAATATATAATATGAAATTGGAGGGGGTGAGTTCCAAATGAATTGGCGGTCACCATTTTTATGGATAACGCCACTTCATTTTTCATTGGACACACTCATATCCACACTTATATGAATCCAACACCATTTTAATTAAAAAATACTCTTGGAAATTTTTCTAAAAAATACTTATTTTTTATCACCTTATATGTAATCTATTATTTATGGAAATTAATTAATGATTTATGGAAATTATTGATGTATAATTATTATTTATGGAAGATGTTTAATGATTATATTTAATAATATGGATCACCTTTACCTACAGTGAAGGAGATACAGAGTGGTGAGGGGAAATATAGAGATAGGTTACATAGCTTGAGAAATCTTGAGGGTGGTGAGTCTAGGAATTTTTGAATGTGATATGGGATTTGGCAAATCCATAATCCAATACACTTATCTCTCTACTCTTCAAGGATTTGGTATATTATTATGAATATATGTTAAATGTCAACAACTCCTAA
Source organism: Viscum album (assembly GCA_963277665.1). Taxonomy (NCBI): domain Eukaryota; kingdom Viridiplantae; phylum Streptophyta; class Magnoliopsida; order Santalales; family Viscaceae; genus Viscum; species Viscum album. The sequence continues at coordinate 289,207,207 of OY728134.1, forward strand.
ATCCATCATCCTCCCAGCTATCTCAAACATTATTAAATCAACATTAAACATCTGTAGAAAAAATAACACAGAACCATAATTTTTCTCACAATCATCAAATGAATGTAACTTATCTATAAACACTTTATGAAATTTCTAAAATGTAATCCTTTGAATATATTTAATGTGAGTATCATTAATCTGAGGCCTAATTTCATTAAACATTTTTGACAGCCCAATCGTCGAAGACTGGTAGTGATTGTTAACTGATATAGACTCTTCTACTTCAATAAAAAAAAATATCCCTAAAAATTAGTATTAAGAAAATTTGAATACTAATATAAGGCATAAGATTAAAAACATAAAAATTCCATATAAAATTTCAACTATAGAAATGCGACATGAATTTGAATCATTAAATTCAAATAAGTAGACCAATCAAAATTCACTATGATAATCACCCAAGAAATTTCCAATGAAAAATAACACTAGAAATATTACTAGAAATAATAGTTCAAATTATATTTTAATAACATATGTAATTAACATTCATATTAGTATTCTCCAGTGTAAACATACAATGGGAATTCCCAGTGGGAATTTTTTGGGAATTTTCAAGGAATTTTGACTGGAAATTTCCACTAGGGATTTCAAATGGGTCTTTCCAGTGGGGACTTCTAATGGAAATTTCCAGTGAGGATTTACAGTGGGGATTCACAATGGGGATTTTCAGTTGGTATTTCCAGTAGATATTTTTAGTGGGGATTTCTAATTGGGATTTCCAGTGGGGATTTACATTGGGAATTTCCAGTGGGGAATTACATTGGGAATTTTCAGTGGGGATTTACAGTGGAAATTTCAAGTGGATATTTACAATGGGAATTTCTAGTGGGGAATTACACTGGGAATTTCTAGTGGGTATTTACAGTGGAAATTTCCAATGGGGATTTATAGTGGGGATTTTCACTATGGATATACATTGGGAGAATTTATAGTGGGAATTTCCAGTGGGAATTTCCAATGGGGATTTACAGTGGGTATTTCCACTGGTGATTTATAGTGGAATAGTTTCTAGTAGGAGTTTCTAGTGGGAACTTAAATTGGTAATTTCCAGTGTAAATTTTGAGTGGAAATTTACAAATGAAAATAACAGTGGGATTTTCCAATAAAAAGTTTCAATGGTTATTTCCAATGGTAAGGTCAACTGGGAATTTAACACAAAAAAAATTCAGCCGCTAGAAAATTACAACTAATTCAATTGTAAAGTATTTAGTACTTATTAAATGTAAATAAATTTCACTATGAAATTATAGTGATAATTGAAAGTAAAGATTAATAGTGGGAAGTCCATGTGGGAATTTCCAGTGGGAATTCCCACTAGAAGTTTCAATAAGAAATTCTCAGTGCGAATCCCTAGTGGGAATTCCCAATGAGAATTTCAAGTGTAAATACATAGGGATAATTCTATATTGGAATATCGAGTGGGAATTTCTAACACACAAGTCAAAATTATAGTTTCACATTTTAAAGACATTATATAAAATGTTTTGTAGTTTCAAATTATAATTTCATAGTAATGAGAATTTCTAGTGGGAAATGCTAGTGGGAATTTCTAGTGGGAATTCCTAGGGGGAATTGTTAGTGGGAATTCCCACTAGAAGTTGCAAGTGGGAATTCATAGGGGGAATTTGAAGACTAAATTCCCACTGTGAATTACCAATCCAAATATCAAGTGGTAATCTAAATCACAATTCAAAATTCTAACTCTACAATTTCAATACTTTCTAAAATTGTTATGTAGTTTCAAATTATAATTCCATAGGAATCTACATTTCTTGTAATAAATTTTAGTGGTAATTTCCATTGACAATTTTTAGTGGGAATTTCCACTAGGAATTCCCAGTGGGAATTTAACGTGTAAATTACTAGTGTGAATTCCCAGTTGTAATTTCCATTGATAATTTCCAACACAAAAGTCAAAATTATAGCTTTATAATTTCAATAAATTATATAAATTTTTATGTAGTTCCAAATTATATTTTCATAGAAATCTGACTTCCCAGTGGGAATTCCCAGCGGAAAGTCTAGTGGAAATTTCTAGTGGGGATTATTAGTGTGAATTGGAAGTGAGAATTGATAGTGCAAATTTCAACTGCAAATGTCTAGTTGGAATTTCTACTGGAAAATTCATCTGGTAATTCAAGACCAAATTAGTATGAATTATCTCTATAATGTTACAAGTGACAGAAAAGATGCAGTGAGACACATCAATTAGAAATTCCACTCAAATATTCCATTCTATAAATTACTGGAAAAAAACTTAAATATTGAAACTTTAATATCACATACTAAATAAATCAACATATCACATTTACACTATTATAATAAATCAAAAAAAAAAGAAACTAAGAAAATATTAATCTATTTATCTTCATATCTGATTGAGTATTACAAAAAAAGAAATACCATAATATCTTGGACTTTTTAATAAAAAAACAGCCAGCAAACATGAAGAAATCACATAAACCACCTGTCATCTTCTGTCGTTGGCAATAGAAAACTAATGTTGGTCGAGATATTTTCTGATGGATTCACTAAAAAAATTCATAAGATTAGATGAGGGATTATCGAAGGTATTATCCAAGGAATTATTCCTTAGTTATGGATCTTCTAATGCGTTCGCCCTCAGGTTTCCGCTGACAGCCTCACTGAGGAATCCCTTCATGTTTTGCCAAAAGGTTCACCGAGACCTTCACTGAGAGATGCGACTGGACTCAAATTATACTAGGGATGTGGTAAGGGTTTCGTTGAGGGTTTCCTTGGCGATGGATATACCAATGAAATGGCCGAGGATTTCCCCCGACGACCTCCCTTTGGATTTTCTTCAAGTCTCACTGATTGGTTCTCTCATTTTCACCCTACAACTTCACTGAGGTTTTAAAAATCTAGGTTCACATATAACTCCTACCAACACATTTTTTCAATTTTCGATTGAATGCCCCTTGTGATTTAGAAAACTCATTTCTAATAGAGTGGCCAAAAAAATTATAGACACATGTTAGGTATCCAATCATCAACCTGAGGGTTAGGTTGACGACCGAACCTGAGACGATAATTTTCGATATAGGGGATGGGAAATTTGGTGCATTGGACTCACCATTTATGTAAATATATTTACTAATATATGGCTCTTATTATATATAGAGAGAGATTTATAATATTATATATATATATATATGTATAATTTGAAATTGGAGGGGGTGAGTTCCAGATCAATTGGCGGTCACTATTTCTATAGTCAGCGCCGCTTCATTTTTCCTTGGACACACTTATAAGAAAACTCATATGAATCAAACACCATTTTAATTAAAAAAATCTAGTATTTTTAAAATAAAATACATTATTTTTTATCACTTTATATGAAATCTTTTATTTATGGAAATTTCTTAGTGATTTATGGAAATTATTGATGTATAAAAAATATTTATGGAAACTATTTAATGATTATTTATAATAAGATAGATCACCTTTATCTATAGTGAAGGAGTATGAAGTAGTGTGGGTAAATGGAAGTTTAAGTTGCATAGCTTGGGAAATCATGAGGGTTGTGCATCAAGGAATTTGTGAAAGTGATATGGGATTTGGTGAATCCTTAATCTAGTACACCTATTTCCCTACTCTTCTGGGATTTGGTATGTTATTACAAATTTCCCTAATTTTAGATAAGAATAATTGAAGTAAATTATTGGAAAACAGTACAACTTATTGAATATTTTTAAAATTTATATACATTCATATTTTGTTTTTTGTATTGTTTTTCAATTTCTACATTGGAGAATTTATTTAAAAAATAATAAATATTTTTTGAAATTTTTAATGTCTATTATTTATTATAAATAAATTCTGCATTATAAAATGAAATAAATATTATTTTCCTGAAAAAAAAATAAGAAAGAGAAGTTGTAATTAGATCAACCCTCTAGCATGCAGGTTCATAAGAGCAGTGCTAGGGCCCGTGAAATACATATCCATTCATTTTTTATTCAATATTATTTTAAAAAACAAACTATGTTTTTATATAATTTAATTTTATATTTGTAATATCATGATAAAATTACATTTATATATTTAATTGTTAATTTTTTATATAATAAAATATATTTTTTTGGTTGATTTTCTGAAAATAGATTTTGTCAAACGTTCAAAATATAAGTAATATTAAAAATGAAACATATTTAATAATGTATATTATTTTCTAATTGTTCAAGAAATCAATATTAGGTTTTCCAAAATTAAATAATAAATTTTTAAAATAATATAAGAATGTGAAAATTAATAATTAGGAAAAAAAATCTTTATATACAAAGAGAATTTACAATTAGAAAACCAAATAATGGTGATAAAGAATTGGGAGGGGGAAGTTTAAATGAAAATGGATCAGAATGGTTGAAAATATCTTTAACATCTGGATGAAAATATTCTTTATCTTCATGCTTCCATTTGCCATAGTGAGTATTGAAAAAAATGCATCCTTCCTCTAAGTCCTCCTCCATCATCAGTTGGTGTAGTGTTCTTCTTCTTTATCTTCAAGCTTCCATGTCCCTGAATCTTTTTCATTTATCATTTTTTTTAATTTTTCATTCAACGTATAATAAATATGGATTAGTATTTTTTGACTCCACATGCAAAGACTGAATTTCTTATTATGTGGATTTAATGATATATAAATTAATTAAATTTTAATTAAATTATTAATCTACAATTATTATTTTTAAAGCTATTTAATGTTAATACATAAATAAATTCTAAAAATAATGGATATGATAAAAGAAACTATTTCCCTACTTAATTATTCCCTTCAATCACTACTATTATTTAAAAATTATTAATATTTACATTTAATTAATGATAATTTAAGTGACAATTTTAATATCATAAAAAAATTTTGTAAATATTTTTCACAATGAAAATGCTCTCATTTTATATTTATTGACACCCATTTAAGAATGTTATGGTTTGACTAGTTATAAATTTGTATTTTTATTTTTACTTTTAATTTATTGGACTAAAATTCATAGGGGGTCTGAAGTGCCCTTAAGGATAGAGGGTGGTCTGAAAACATTACGTTGGAAGGTGTCTTCAAATATTTAACCTAGGAGGGTTGTCCAAAAAGCCATTCACATTCAAACAATGGTGATAATGGAATTTCTAAGATATCTCAACAATGTGAAAAAATGCTCCACAATTATATGAAAGAAAATTCAATGTATTATATATGTAAATTACTTAAAGTTTTATGAAAATTACTGATGGACAATTATTATTTATGGAAACTATTTAATTTTAATCAATAAATCAATGTTAAATATGGAGATGATAAAATAACTATTCTATTACTTAATTATTCCATTTAATCATTACTTTTATTAGAAAACTAATTCCAAACTCGTGCATTTTCACGACATGGAAATTTAATTACAAATTTCTATACACACCCTCAAAAAATTATGGCGACGATCTATAGAATATGTGTCATTACCTGAGGGAGTGGGAGGAAATTGGATGAAAAATGAACTTAGTGGGGTGCTCGTGACATAAGGATAAGGAGTGAAAGGATGGTGGTGACATGTCTATATAGAAGAATTATATATAACTATATATGTGGATTTATGTGCACAAGTGTATAGAAATAAAATTAATGTATGCATAAAGCATGCATACATGTGTATGTGATTTCAAAAAATGTATTCTTGTTGTAAGCATAATACTATATGGATTTTGTTAATGTTGAAGAGGAATTTGAAAAATATTAAACTACATGGAGAAGGATTGGATACTATAATTTCATGCATTATATAATGTATGAATATACTATTTACAAAGTGGTGAATATGGGATTTAAACAATATAAAATAGTCTATAATGAAATGTAAAGATTGAAAAACTAGAGAAGGTGTCACTACAAAATAATTTTCCTTTTCCAAAATTGGTATATTTGTTGGTAATGTATATTTTTTATTGTTAAATCATTTTACCATCAAAAATTATCATATCACTATATTATTGATAAAAACTATGTCACTAAATGTTATTGCTTCAAATAAAATAGATCTATTGCAATTATAATAATACAGAAAGATAATATATATGTTGGCTAAAATGTTTAGAAATAGATTAATATGAATGATTTATCTATTGATAATATTATCAATATATATCTTTCAATTTATTATAACTAATACCATAACTTAATATCTATTTGTAAATTATATTTTAAATAAAATATTATATTTGTATATTCTAATAGTCTATGCTAAAGTTTTACAATATATTCATTAAACTAATTTTATATATAATATTTTATTATATAATAATTATAAAATTAGATTATACGAAACTATGATGGTTTATTTTAAAAACCATTCAAAAAATTGTTACAACCATGCTTAAATATGTTCAAACATAAGAAACTTTACATAATACCCATCAAAAATCATCTATAATTTTTCACTCACGCATTTAGTGTAGACACTAACATACATCTACCTCTCATTTTTCAATGCCTTTAGCTTCTTCAGGAAATAACCATACCTCACCAAAGCTCAAGTGGAAGAGCTGCCTGGGAACCTACCTGCACACTCATGTGCAATACACCCCACCCTGTAAATCATGCTCCCCAACATGTTCCTTCCCATGGCGACGTCTGTGGCTTCGGGGGTGGATCCATGTCAGGAGGCATTGGTTCTACCATAGCTTCGGGCATAGATTTTGATATCAGAAGTGTAGTGGTACACAGGGAGGTGGATTCTGTGATGGGACCTCTTACCATCCAGTATGAAACTGTTCCATCTGATGCTTCTCCTAAATCTACATCATCTATGAATAGTCTTGGTAGCCATACAGACTATGGAATTCCAAGATTGCATGAGCAGCTTCAACAATGACATTGGCAAGTGAACCAAAATATGACAAAACAGACACTACTACAAAAATGGCATTTAATAGTTCTAGAACATGCTTTTATCAGTGATAAAAAAGTTTAGATAATTTGATCATGGTTAAAGGCTCGAGGATTTTATGATTTCTAAAAAAATGTTGTTAAAGACCCCATTTAACAGCACTAAAAAAGAAGTGTCAAACGGGTCCTTTAAAAGCACTTTCCCACTCCCCTATACTATTTTGTTTCACATTTTACGATATTTATATATATTTCATTACATGTTTTATCCATATATTTATATATATGTTAATATATTTATATATATATATATATATTAATAAATATATTTTATATGTAAATATGTTTAATTATTTATTTATAAAATTAAATTTTTACGTGTGAATATATTAAAAAACATGTATATATTGTTATATATTTAATTATAAATAAATTTATGTTGTAAAAAACAATAAAATTTAAAAACCATAATATCAATATGAATGTAATACTTTGGAATAAATTCAATCCCAACTGAAAAAAGGGAAAATACCCCCTTAAACAAGGCTAAAAATCCCTCGAATGTTGGAAAAATGGGATACCCTAACTAAAAACGCAATTTTGAAGGCATTATGGGCCTTTTCATCCTCGAAAAATGTGACAAAGGTTTACGTGTATCATTGAGGGAATAGAGCTCATCACAAGATTTATTTGATATGGGGTGGAGCCTAAACGGATACCTAGATCAAAAGTTATTGTTGTTTGAAGTTTGAGTTACATTTTTAGCTTATTTTAGATCTTTTATTAATTTTTTGATTTTTTTATCTTCAAATGGATATTAAATGAATATTACTTGGTAACAATAAGAAATTTCTTAATTAAAAATATTTTTATAATTATTTTATAAGTTATTTCCACTAAATATCTTATATATTAAGTGTCAATGTCAGTTTAATTTATCTAAAACATATTTTAACAAATATATATTATATTTATATCAACATAAATATATTTATATATTAATATATTATTTTTGATGAAATATTTTTTTTTGAAGTATACTTTTATCAGTTCTTGTTAAAAAGAACTGATAAAGGGGGGACTTTTATCATCACTTTTTTACAAGCACTGATAAAAGACTCCATTTATCACCAATTTTTTTAAAACCACTAATAAAATTTGGACTTTTATCAGCACTTGTAAAAACTTTATAATAAATACCCCCCTTTTACAATGCTAAAAAATTCATCGTTAAATACCTCATTTAACAATTCTTTTTTTAGCACTGACAAAGAGGGTCTTTAACTGGGTTTTTAGCTAGCACTGGAAAAACCCTGTTTTGTAGTAGAGTGAGTTTGAAAAAAGACTTTTAGTCCAATGATAATCAATTTAAAATAAAAAATAATAACTTATCACACTATAATATCTTTAAATTTGTTTCAATATATATATCATTATAATATTTTGTAAAAAATTACATTAATATTTTATACAAAATTTTACCACCACCATCACCACATTCATCATTAAATAAAAGTAAATATCAATAATTTTTAAATTTTATTACTAATTTGAGGTTATATTTAACTTATGAAAAATTTTCTTTTTTCATCTCATATTGTTGATATTTTATTTATCGAATAAAATTAAATACTGAATATAATTAATAATATCACTTCAATAATTTCCATAAAACTTTATGTAATTTCCAAAACAAATATATGTTGGATTTAAAGTGATAAAAACTTATTTTCCTTATACACATGTAAGAGAGAAATCCCTATATCAATGATCTAGAAATACACAGAATATTAATTTTATTCTTCATATCCAGGGTTAAAAAGAGTAGTTCAATATTAAGTAATCATTCATCAAAAATTTAGAAATGTTAAATAATAAAATGATTCACTAAATAATTTCTATATTAGGGGTAATTCCATTAGTTTTGTAACTGCATGATTCTTTCAAGACTAGGGTTGTTCTTTTTTAAACACCAGCATGCTGGAATTACACCTCTATTACCAAATTAACTTTCTACGCCTCCCCCCACACTTCCATGGCTACACCTCCATGGTTACAATGCATTAATCTCAAATCATAGTACATACACTGAGATTATAGTTCAAGACTTAAGCATGGATTAGGCTAGAACCCTCATATTTTCTAATCTTCAAGATATAAGAGAAGAACTGTTATTTTAAATAATATAAATTAAATTAGTATATTGTTGACCCATAATATTACTTTTTATATATAATTTATTAAATATTGGATAACTGTTATTTTAAGATATCATATAAAAATAATAGGTTTTTTATATGTAATATAATATTCACTTGATATAATACATATATTTGGGCCACAATATCAACACAAGGCTCGTAGCCTAGACCAAATAGATTTTTGATTATTTGGATTAGATCAAATTATACTCATATTTTTACAGGCTGATTTTATACTCTAATGTCCACAAAAACTCAGGTCGAATGAGTATTAACATGCGATCAGTGTCTTATTTATTGGTAATAGTAGTTTTATCAACTATAAATGTTAGAAAACTGAGATTTAGGAAATTATTTCGTGACATCCAAAAATAAATGTTCTCTCCTCATGCTCTCCCAGATCAAGTCATAGTGTTACTTTCACTACTATTGTTTTAAGTTTACTAAGAGCTAACATTTATCACAACTAAACAAAAAACACAGATAAAGAGGGAATTTTATAATTGCGTGTCAAATTCATGGAAAAACATGATCTTTATCGATGAAAAAAATTGATGAAGGAATTTAAATTTTTTCATCAAATTGTATGGTTGATAAAGTTACCCCTTTATCATCACTTTTCAGAGAGATGATAAAATATCCCCCTTTAATTGAGCTAAAAAATTCACCATGAATTATTTAATATATATATACATTTATAAATATTATTTAATACTTATTTATATTAAAATATTTATGTATATAAATAATATATAAATATATTTTATATAAAATTATTATAGATCCTGAATGAATTGGGAAGAAGGTGTGCTAGATTAGCTCTTTTAACATTTACTCCTTAGTAAGAGATACCTCTATTGTATTATTAGTTTATAATGTTATGTGATCATTATTTTTAGGCACCAAATTATTCTCCTGGTTGATGTTAGGTTTCTAAAATTCCTCATTAGCTACATTATAAGTAGAAATATAATTAGATTCTATTATAACATCGGTGACAACTAAATATTTAGCTAAATCAACCACATGATAGTAAAACACAATCAAGGATATTATAAATCTTTTTCAAGAAAATGTTTTTAAAATTTTACTTATTTTCCATTAGTAATAAAATGTAACTAATAATTGAACTTGATTTATCTTATTTCTTTTTCAAAGTGATGGATAAAATTGATAAATCGAAAACCTATAGAAACAATTCTAAACAACCTATTTTTTTGAGAAAATATTTTAAAAAAATAGTGTGTGATTTACCATTATGAAAATTTTGTTTTAAAAATGTTTATTCTTAATAAAATAAACTTGGATTTTATTCATGAAAACATGAATAAAATTTAAAATTAAATTTGTAGCATGCTTAAATATATATTAGAAACAAAGATGAGTAATATGACATTTTTAACTATATTACTATGGAATCTACACATTTCATATACCACATACATTGTTAGTTTAATTTTTAAGAAAAATAAGAATTTTAATTTAATAAACATTGAAATTGGTGTGAGAATCACTATCGAAAAAAGCCTACCAACTAGTGATTCCCCTTCCACTGCTTGTGGTTCCTAAATCATATTGTGTGGTTATATATTGTAGCTTTCACAAAGCCCATTCACTCAATCAGGATATATCTCAATCATTCTTCTACAATGTAACCAACATTAAAATATTTTACTAAAAAATATAATCAAATAAATAATATTTTTATTTAAATTAAATATATTTTATTTTGAAATAATAATAAATTATTTTCTAACATATTAAAACAAATAACTATTGTCATAAACTCTTGAAATCAAATATCAGTCATTAAATAAATATATATATATATATATTAATTAAATTAATTAAATTTATTAATATCTACTAATAATTTAATATATTTATATATTAATGTGATAAAATTATAGAAGGAAAATATGTATATAGACTACTTAGTAGTCATAATTATAATTATATATAAATTTAAGACTAATATATATTAAAATTAGGGTAATATAAAGTTAAAATTATACATTTTGATTTATGTAATTACCATGCATCAACTCACACAAATAATATAATGTAGACAACCATTTCTAATAATTACCCAAATAAAAAAGTCCTTCAGGACCATCTTCTAATGTTAAAACATTTCACACACCATTCAATGTAATGTTTTCAAACCACCCTCTAAATATATTGGCATTCAGACCCAAATTTTACTTTTGGGCCTATGATAAATCAATAAAAATAAAAAATAAAATTTTCCATACCATAACATCTTTAAATGGGTGTCAACAAATATAAATCTATCATTTTTTTAAAGAAATTACACTAACAGTTTTTGAAATTAAAATTTTCACCTCCCACCACCACCACCACCATCATTAATTAAATAGAAATAATACTATTTCTTTATTTCTAATAATTATTTGAGGTTTCGATTAAGTTATACAATTGTTTCATTTTATATATAAAATTTTAACTATGTTTTATAAAATAACATTAAATAGCTTCCATAAATAATAATTTAATAAAAAAATTACCATTAAATGTTAAATAATTTATAAAAATAATACATTGAATTTAATGTTATAAAAAATTATTTTTTCACTCCTCATATGAATGAAAATAATTTTTAAATAAAATATCTAAAAATACATATAATATTGCTTTTACTCATTATAATTTTCGTTAAAAATACAAACTTGATATTCAGTTATCATTGAACAAAGAGTTTAAAAACATTAATTTATAAATTATAATGATCCTCTGGGTTTTTCAATTTGAGGGGATATCATTAGTTTTGAAACAGCATGATTCAATCAATCCTAGTGTAGTGGTTTCTGAAAATCCATTCATCGGATCATCACCGTATCAACTAAACTTTTCCAACCATCCTCCACACTTCCATGATCCACATTTTGGATTTGGATATTTTATCTCGAAACGCACCAATAAAAACCCAAACCCCAAAACGAGCCTTTGAATCCTTATCTTTTGATGAATTCTATAAATTCTACTTTCTATGCCTTATATTTCATATAGAAACTCACTTTATCATATGATATCAAGTGAGGTTTTCCTACTCTACTATAGAGAAACAAAAATATAGATTCAGTACATACCCAAACCTAGGAACCTGTATCCCCATGTCCCTTATGAAGGCCTAGGTGGTTCTCTCTAACTTACTATTTCCTAACGAACAAAATTCCATCATCATCAGAGATGGATGATATGCCATCCATAATATCACTCTAATATTATTCATACAATATTCCTAACATTGACAATGTTAATAGTGGTTTAATTATACCCATGAATGGAAATAGAACAAGAACACTATTAGAACTGATGTAAACAAGTGATTATTCCTCTTCTCGTTCTTTCTACCAATCTCCTAATCATCATAATATGAATGAATAGTTATACATCCATAATCTTATTTGAAACACTAGACCATAGTATAAGTTTAAGGGTCAGGACTTAAGGATAGTATAGATACTAGACCCTATTTGTTCTAACTATTGGGATGTAATAGAAGAACCCTTCACTAAGAAATTAAATGAATTCCTTCAATTCCTAACACATGGAAACATGTGGAAGTAATTAAGGGGATCCCTAGATATTGATTCATATCAAAATTCTTAATACCATCCCCAACTTATGGTCCTCTAGATACACTATTAAATGATTATAAAATTAATATAAATGAGAAAAAAATGGATTATAACATGTCCATAATTTTTTTAACACATAAAAATAATCACAAAGAGTTAGAAAAATGGTATATTGAAGATAGTGATCAACATAACATGAATAAATATGATAACTAAAATCATTTCAATTAAATTCAATTTATACTCCCCCAAAATTCTCCATCACTATCATGGTCATACTGTCCTAGAGCCTCATGACCAGATATGGTTGTTGGGATTTGGGGAGATTTTTTTATTTTTATAATACATTCTCAAAAATTTATATTGAATTAAATATTGAGGATTTTATAAATGGTTTTTATTTCTAATGATTAATTCCAATTGTGTCTATGAATTTAGTTTTTTTATTATCTTTCTGGTTTGTTTCAAAACATTGTGTATTTTATTATTTTACACTTTTATTATTTTATTTTATACTATGGTATTTGAAATATCTAGCCATATGTGAGATTTAGTTAATTTAATGAAAAATTAAAAAATCTAGTAAGGGTTCATTATTTTGATTTCTTATTATTTTTATGAATTTATCATGGGACTCATGTTGAGAATTATGACATCATTGACAAGAAACACTAAAATTTCATAAGGTGTACATAAATATATAATAACTAATTTGAAATGAACTATGAGAAAAAAATATATTATTATATGTATTTCATTTTTATTATTAATGTTTTTTTCAAGTTTTAAGATATCTGTATTTTCATTAAATTATCATACAAGAAAACATATTTTCATATGAAAATAATAATTAATTAAACTAGCTGGAATGAGATCATGAAAATTATAAATACATATTTTAATTAAATAAAAACATAGATTGTTTTCAAAATTAATAATGAATAAAAAATGTATAAATTTATATTTCATTAAACCCAGTCCTACACTTGTAGGACCCATAAACTGTGGTTAGACAAATGTACTTTTTATTTTTCTTTTTTATATTTAGTCTAATAATATTTTTTTCATTTTATAGGTATAAATTATTCAATAATAAAAACATAAATTAAAAAATTTTAAAAATAATTATTATTATGCTTTATATAAATTATACAATTTAGAAACATTGAATACAATTTAAAATAATTTATATAAATACATATAAATTTAAAAATATGGATTAAATTATCGGATTGTTGACTCATAATACTACATGTTATATGTACTTTAAAAAATATTTAATCATGGCTATCTAAATATAATGTATAGAAATAATGTTTTTATTATTAGTTATATATATATATATATTGATATATACGGGTTGTGGTATGGACACATGGATAATAACATATACCACATAGATTTTAGATATTTAGGATTAGCCTAAATAATATTATCATTTATACAGACCACTTTTATAGAGGTCAACCTCCAAAAATAGCCATGGAAAGCAGGTCTTACAATGGGATCACTAAATTTTTTATTTCTAAAAGAAGTTATATCACCTAAAATTATAAAAAATAAGTATTTATGAAGTTTTTTCGAATATCCCAACTCAAATAATTTCCCCTCACGATCTCTCAGATCAAGCCAAAGTGATACTTGCACTACTATAGTTGGCTCTATAAAGCCCTCACTTTTATCATTTCTAAACAATCATTAAAAAAGGAATACTATTATCAGAACATTCAAAACGCACTGATAAATTTGATCATTATCATTACTAAAAAAAGTAGTAAAAAAGGATAATCATCAATTATCATATTTTTTTGGTTGTAAAAGGTTCCCATTTTTCATCACTTCACCTAGAGGTGTTGAACTCTCTCCCTATAACATATATGAAAATTTCACCATGATTAATTTCATTTATATATACTTTCTTATATATTTTTAAATATGATTTATATAAAAATAAGAATCTATATAAATGTAAATAAAATATATAAATATTAATTATATAAGTATATTATAAATCTCTAAAGAATATCAAATCAGGGAAGCTAGATTAAATCTCTCAACATTAGATCCTTAGATATGTCCACAATTGTTGTATTAATACTATACAATTTGATTTGATATTTGAAATTAGGAATCACAACAATATCTTGGATGATGTTTTGTATCCAAACTACATCCTTAGCAGTATTAAAATATTTTATACACTTCTACATTGTTTTAAAATCAGCGAACACTACATCTATATCAACACCATTCACTAGAAAATAAATCATACTCAATGATATTTTTAATATTTTTCAATCAATTGTTTTATATATTTACTTGTTATCATGTTGCCTTAAAATTTTACTTAAAATTCATCTTGATTTTTTTTATAGTAGAAAGGGATTCATAAAATGGATAAAATCAACCCCAATAGAAGAAATTCTAAATAATATGGTGTTTTGAAAATCTATAAAAGATATCATGTGTGTGATTTAAATTTATAAAATGGGTAAGTAAATGAAAATTTTTCTAAATAAAATATATGAGGTGTAAATTCATGGAACGGTGTATAAAATTTTATTTAAAATTAATTACATGTTTAAAAATATTTTATCAGAAAGTTGAAGTAATATTACGTATTGAACTATATTTTTATGGAATCTAACCATTGATTCTATGAATGGCCATGATAGAATAATTTTTAATAAAATTATAAAATGTAATTTACCACAATATTAATTGGGTTTGAGAATTTCAATTGAAATACATCTGAAAAACTAGTGATTCACATTCTACTTCTTGAGGTTCCTAAATCATATTGTTTGGTTAACTATCATCACTTTCAATAAATTATATTCTCTCATTCTGTATGAATATCAAGTCTCCTACAACTCTATCCATGTTCACACTCATACATTTCGACCACTCAATTAATTTTTTTTAACAACAGCTCAATAACTCAGACTACTTATCATTTCATTAAATGTTGGATATAATTTCTCTCTAACTTCTTACTTTAACTAAACTCGTTCTAGAAATGACTAGTCTCAAATAGCCTTGAGTGAGGACTCCCTGTGTACACCATGTATGTAGAATATCATTATGACTACCCTATGCATGGAAAATTAGTTTCAGGAAATAATACAGGGACTCCATCTTTCCATGCATTGAACCTTAGTTCAGTAATTGCTACATTATCCCTATCTTAGACATAAATCATGTATTTACAAGTAAATTCACATGGAGAGTTTTCAAATTCCAATAATAACTCCAAAATAGCTTAGATCCATACGTGCAATGAACTTCCCAAGTAGAAAACTAACTTCTCCAGTGTAAAAATTCACACTCATACAAGAATAAGAAAGATCAAAGAAATATCCTCCTTACAGCAGCAGTAACAATGAACTCATTTTACACTTGAGTCATCAGCCTCTCAAATCATAGTCATTTATATTCTAACTTAAAAGCAATCAGAATGTCATGACACGCCCCCCGGGGCTTGTGTCGTGACATCCCCCAAACCCGCCTCTTGAAGGTTAGGGGTTGACGACTAGCACCGAAGGCGTCAACCTGCAAGTGGGAGGAATTTTCTTGAGTACCTGAAAGCACACACACACAACCACATCCAAAAGTTGGAAAGGTAAACTTGCATGCCACTAGACAACAACTGAATAAAATTACAAACAATTGGCCAAATAGGCCAGAATACAAACCCAACAAAAAACTAACCGAAAACAAGAAAGTGTGAGGAAACTCTAAAAGTCATCCACTAAGAACCCCACCTAATGGGTAAGTGTATATTAGCTACTGGAAGACGTAGAAGAATGTC
Source organism: Viscum album (assembly GCA_963277665.1). Lineage (NCBI taxonomy): Eukaryota > Viridiplantae > Streptophyta > Magnoliopsida > Santalales > Viscaceae > Viscum > Viscum album. Next base: position 289,223,758 of record OY728134.1, read on the forward strand.
CTACCTACCTGATATCTTTATGCATTACTGGGTCCTAGTCCACCAATTCCTCTACCAAGTCGTTTGTCATATGCACGAGACGCACCACATGCGGGCGGAGCCCGTGTAGGGGTGAGTAACAAAATACTAAGTAGGGACCCCAAACCAAAAATGAAAGACCACAACGAAATCCACAAGAAAACCAAAAATTATGATCATGAATAATGATCATGAAGCAATACAGCTCACACCATGTATAATCTAGAGTAGGAAAGTAAGATTATCATTCATTTTATAAAACATCTTGGGTTGTTGGAGAACTCCTCTTTAATGAGTACAGTGGACTTTCTACGTCACACAGAGCTACTTCCCACTAACCTTGGACTACTTCGGTACTCATCCCTGATGAGTACCATGGGTATGTTGGGTCACATAGAGCTGCTCCCAACTGTGGGCATGGCGGGTCACACAAAGTCGCTTCCCACCATGTCCATAATGAGGTACTCCTCCTGTCGAGTATCATGGGTCTGGAAGGTAACAAAAATCCACTCCCCACCATGGGCCTTCTGGGTTACACAGATCCACTTCCCATTTTCCCATCAGAACTGATCTATACAGGGTCTCTTGTCACCAGTCTTCAGGTCTCAGGCAACTGCAAGTTTTCTACACATAGTGCGCTTGATTTCGGGAGAACTAGTCATCAATCCATTCATTGTATTTAAACATCCATGAAATAATCCATATAGTATTCCAAAATATATGCCCCATCGTAACGGTTCCAATACCGAAAATGGCTCGTCAATTGAATGCCTGGTTTTAAAAATATTTGCATTTTTATAAAGAGGTACTGGTTAGGTCCGGGTTCGGTCCGACTCGACCTGGCCTGGGGTCCACTGACCCGACTCAGTTCTTCTGACCTAACAAGGATCCGGCCCAACCTAGGTCTAGCCTAGCCTGATGGGGCAGCCCGTGCCTTGCCCGGTCTGCCATAGGTGGACCAACTCTTACCTACCCTGAACGCAGCTGGAAACTACATTCGGCCTCTGCCCCATGGGTCGTTTGCAGGGCCACCTCCTTCGTAGTGTTCGGTTGAACACGACCTTGCCTTATGCAACGCCGTTTGTTTCCACATCTATGGTGCTTCGATGCTACTGAGGTGGGGGGTGTCCACTTGCTGCTAGCTGCCGGCACAGATGCGGGCAGCTCCTGTCGCACCATCATGGCCCGAGTCGGTCGCAATGCTTCTTCCAGAATGCCATCATGGCACGCTTCCATGCACCCATGGTCACTAGCGTGGGCCACCTCTGGTGCCAGTAGGTTCTTCTATAGACCATCGGGTCTGCTCCGGTGGTCTGTCCTTCATACTACTTGTGCCTATAGCCTCCGTGGGATGCCATCTTCCCTGTGATGGTCTTGAATCCTCCTTGCTGCCACTTTGAAGTTGCTACCATGAATAATTCAAAAAACTCACAAGGTAGAGGGCCTAGAGCATTATTCATGTTGGAATGCATGCTCCTCATTAGAGGTATAGAAACATGGTATATATAATTGAAGTTCTATCTCAATTAATCAAATAATCCCTGCACAAAACCCCACGAAAAGTTCTCTCCCGTAAGAACGAGAGATCCACGGATCAACCTGTTCATGGGTTGATCCACGTTCTTCATTTAGAATAATGAACATGGAAACATAAAACAAAAACAAACCCATACCTAAAAGGTGTTCATCGTTGAATCTCTTCGTCGGCAGGGGTTCAAGTTCTGCTGATGTTCGTCACTTTCTGGTTCCGTTCTTTGAGGTGCATTGAAGTTTCTGGTGATTCACCAGCATTCGTCATTCATAATTGGAGAGAATTATCATCGTAGGTTCATCAAATAAATTCCACCAATTGATTCTACATTATCCAATGCATTAACCAATTAAAAGAAAACACATCACGTCATTTCTATTACATTGCATCATCGCATTTTTATGCTATTTCATGTATGAAACAATGTATCTGTTACACTTTATTTAATGCATCATTATGATACACATTTACGAGTCATTAGTGAGATTCATTTAATACAACACTCTGTCGCTTCATCACCGCACCATATCGCTATCGTGCCACCACCCAACGGTTGGGAAAAACAAATAACATAACTTTTTAAGTTATTTTATTTTTTTCGAAAAGTTCAAAAATAAAATTTTCCAGTCGAACCTTTCCAGTCGAAGTTAGATCCATTCTAGGTGAAACCCGCCATTCTGAGTTCAACAGTGTCCTCATATTTTTTATCTGAGCATCGGTTTAAAAGTTAAAAAACTTGCTCGCATGTTTATTTAAATGAACTAAAAAAAGTTCAAAATTCTATTTCTGGCTCACTAAACCCCAGAATCAGGTGACGTCAGAGCATCTGGTCTCGAAATAATTCTATATTTTTTAAAAAAATCACCAAATTTTTAGTACGTTGCATTACTCCCCTATTTTTGGGTTCCACATCCTTTTAATCCAAAACAAGGATAAAAAACAAATGGGTGTATTAAGAATGAATTTGAGCCGCATGCTTCCATGTTCTCTCCTGTAGATTCTTGTGTTTCCACCGAACATGCACTAGAGGAATTGACCGTCCACGAAGGACTCACTCCTCGCAAACCTCTGTCTCTACTGGGAACTCTAAAAATGTTACCCCATCATAAATGTCCATCTCTCCCCAGTTGATGATGTTTGATGGATCATGCATGCACCTCTTCAACTGCGAAACATGGAAAACATCGTGCACCTATTGCATCTATGGTGGAAATCTAGGTGGCACACCACCTCACCAACTCTACTCAGAATCTGGAAAGTTCTAATGAACCTTTAAGATAACTTTCCACTTGGCCAAATCTATGCAATCCCCATCAAGGTGAGCCCCAAAGGAAAACATGGTATCTCTCCTTGACCTCTAAGGGACTCTGTATCTAATCATCATAAGATTTATTCCTGCTCTGTGTAGTCCTTATCCACTCCTAGATAATCTGAACCTTCTAAGTGGTATCTCATACCATCTCATCACCCATGAGTGTTGACACCCCTGGGTCTATCCTACATATAGGTGATCTGCATGGATACCCGTACAAGGCCTCAAACGGTTCCTTGCCAATGGTGGAGTGTTAGGTTTTGTTGTATGAAAACTCCACCAATGGTAGGTGGTCCTCCCAACTATGACCAAAATAAAGGATAAAAGTACAAAGAATGTCCTCCAAGGTTTGTATGGTCTGCTCTATCTAACTGTCTATCTAAGGGTGAAAGGTTGTGCTCAAGTGTAGATGAGTCCTGAACACCTCCTACAATCCCTTCCAAAAACGAGATGTTAATTGAGTGTCATAGTCTAATATGATCATCAATGGAACCCCATGTAGCTGCACTATCTCCTCGATATAGAGGCATCCCAATCCCTCTACCGATCCCTACTCCTAGATGGGTAGGAAGTGAGCTGACTTGCTGATTCAGTCAATAATCACCCAGATAGAATTGTGTCTCTTAGACATGTGTGGTAATCCTATCATGAAATCCACTGAGATACCATACCATTTCCACTCTGGTACCTCAAGTGTCTAGGCCAAGCCTACTGAAACATGATGTTCAGCCTTCACTTGCTGGAAAGTGAGGCATCTTGAAATGAACTTTTCTATTGATTTCTTTATCCCTAGCCACCAGTACTAACATTGGAGGTACTAATATATCTTCTTAACACCAGGATGTATTGTCAAAGGGGATATATGGAACTCCCTCAACACATCCTTCTACAAAGTCACTGGTAGTACGGTGTGTCCTCTGAAAAGGATGACGTGATACCAACTTATCAAAAATCTATTTGGAGCCTGTCATGAGGATAAATGAAATTTTTGGGCCTCGCAGTCAACATCCACAAGCTGTTCCTTCCAAACTCACTATAATAGTGGAGGAGTGAAAATCATTAAATGAAGGTAAACTACTCCATACTCATCCAAGAAGGATATCTGCATCGTGGATAACTGCTCTATCACCTCACTTAGCAGTTGTAGACCAGACCACATGTTGAATGCATATACCACCACATTCCCCTTCCCAAAAGTATAGACTATCTCAATGTCATGCTCCTAGAGGAACTCCATCCATCGTTGTTTTCTCAATTTTAGGTTCTTCTGTGAGAAGATATACCTGAGAATATTGTGGTCAGAGTAGATGGTAAACCATTTGCCCATCAAATAGTGTCACCACATCTTCAAAGAAAAGTCCACTGATGTTAACTCCTTGATATTTATCTGTCTCATTCTGATATTTTTCCGAGAGGTTACAACATGATTTTTTTACACCGAGTGGTTTTATTTTATTATACCTATGCACTATTTTCATGGATTTGAGTGTGTGTGTGTGTGTGTGTGTGTGTTCATGTATAATAGGATATATCCTCCCACATTAGTGATATTCTTACTCTGTTCTTGCTTCTATCCCTTCAACTATTTGGGGTGAACATGTGGTGTCACTCTTAGCTTACTGGTGTCCCAATTTGGGTAACTATAGGTGAATTCATGACCAAAAACCCCATGGTTTTCTCAAATACCATAATCTCTATTTATCCCTAGACATTATAAGAAAGTCTATACCTTTTTTCAAATCTCACATCACGACCCAGTCCTACTGACCAAGGATTGTTCTATGTTATATCTCACCAAACTAAGGTAATGTATCAGTTGACCATAAAATGATATCTCAAGCCTATAACATATAGGATAACACCTATATATCAAACCAATTGTTCAATTAGTATCCTCTTGTTTTCACCTTCTTGTTTATAGCTCAATCTTGATGTGTTGGGTGATCTCCCTTTTGGGAGATTTTTGTTCTCTATTTGTGCATGAACCCTATTTTTTGAGCTCTGTCTTGTTGGTCTTGGATAGGCCATGGGAATGTAATTATTTAACTTAGACAATGTGAATTGTTATTAGACTAGGCATATAGAGGCATCTATGTTGTTTTTTGTGATCTCATCAAGGGGTGGGATCAGTGTTGGAATCCCTAGGATTTCATAACGTATTTACCCATTGTATAAATCTAAGTAAATTTTTATCATTTCTTATGTATGTTTAGATCATTTATGGATATTTTGGGTGATTTATCTTTTGGATAAGCATTCATTATTGGTTTCGAATAATTAATGAGCCTTTTTATGAAAATTATATTCATTATGGATGGTTTCATATTGAGAAATATTTTTTATTATTAAATAAATTTATCTTGTTTTTAATTTTGGTGGATTAAGTTTTAATATTTGAAGACTCATTTTAATGAAAGTGCGTCGATTCTTTATATATAGTTTTAAATGTGTTAAATTTATGTTTTCCTTGTAAATTTGTTGTGTAATAGTTTAAATAGTCAACATACTTTTAATGAGAAATGTATTGAGAAATGTATTGATTCTTTCAATTTATTGAGAAATGTATTGATTATTTCAATGTATTGAGAAATATATTATTGATTAATTCAATGTGTTGATTCTTTCAATGTATTTATGTATTATTTATTCTTTTAATGTGTTGTGTATTGTTTTATTCTTTTAATGTACTGAGAAATGTATTATTTCTTTCAATGTGTTGTTTTCCTTGGTCAATGTATCGATTATTTATGTTTTGGTGAGAATCAGTGTATGTTGATTCTTTAGTTTTAACATGTTTTGTTTTCCTTATATGTTGATGATATATTTTATGATCTTGTAAGCTTTTAGTGTTACCGTTGTTTTGTTCAGGCTGTAGATTCCGGGGTTGTAGAACCTGTAGCTTGTTTTTTTAATTCATGATTTAGAGGCGGTTTAAACCACTTTTAGATATTGTTTTTTTTTTGAGGTGGTTTAAAGCACCACTATATTACATTATATTTTTATGGTGGCAGTTAAAACCTCTACTAAATATGAAAAAAAATGACTTAGTGGTAGTTTTATCCATTTCAGTGGTTGTTTTTTTGATAAAAAGTTTAGAATTTAGGGGCAGTTAAAAACCTCCACTAGATTGTAGTTATTTTTTAAGAGGAAACCACCACTAAAACTAAAAACTCACCGAAAAATACGTGTTTTGAGAAAGGTTTTGTAAAACACCACTAAATGGAAGGAATTGTTGTGTGTTTAGTATCGACACCAATTTTAGCGGTGGTTTTTTGAAACTTTTACAGAACCATCAAGTGGCGGTTTAAACCATTGCAAAATGTGAATTTTGTTGTAGTTTCATGTGTATTTAAATTCCTAAATAATAAAATTATATTAATTATATAATTGGTTGAGAACCTTTTTCAAGTTTATTATTACTTTTATTTCACTTATTACAATGTTGTATATAACTACTTAAACAATTATGTCTACGTGGTGTGTTCTGTTCATATTCAGTTTATGTTTAAAAATGACTTTGGTATGTCAAATATGGTCAAAGGGTTAATTATATTAAAAAATACAGGATAATAATCATGATATAATTATAAAATTTTTACATAAATTACATTTTCTAAACCAACCATGAATAATGGTTATGAAAAATGAGCCAGCATCATAGTCATGGAGATAGTAGCTGGTATGTACACATGAGTGACGTTCTTATTTTTCGATGTTCATTATGGAAAGATGGTAAAAAAATTATCATTAAAATGATAATTATATAATATATTCCATTTTATTTAATCATATATACTTATATATATATATATATGGGTGATATAAAAATAATCACATCTCTTTGAGGAGGTAGTAGTCCACACATCTATGAATGATGCTATCACATTTTGTGTGTGTGGAAAGTATTAAATAAAATGATGAATTATATTTACAGAAGTTTAATGATGTCATTAATATCATATATATTTTATTTATTGTCACATATGTTTGGTTAAACCCACCCTTAATACATTTCATGTAGTGTGTGAACATATCAGATCGCTTTGAGAAGGCAGTAGTCCACACTTCCACAAACTATGTAATCTTATTTTCCCAAAATGGAAAGTATAAAGGTATAAATTATAAAATAATTAAATAATAATTAGTAAATAGTAAATAAAATATATAAACATATTTTTCCATTATAATTACCAAACATGAATTGTGGTAAAGGAAAAATGATCAACATTGTTTCATGGGGTTGTAATTCATCGTACACCTAAATGGTAAGTTCGTTTCCCATTAGATGGTAGTGTGTGTAAGTTAAAGTCAAACACATAACATAAAAACATCCTATAATATTTAAGATATTGGTTTTGTTATATTAACATGTAATAAGATTATTTTATGGGTTTTATAATGAATATAAAAGAAGGGAGTTCGATGAATAATGTTGCCTCTTATTTGGGTAACTCTTTCTGATTTCCTCAAAAGGGCTTCCTTGGAAAGATTTCTACCCAAGTTGAGGCTTCTATATTGAGGGAAGAGATTTTTTGAGACTATTTGTTAAATTATTTTCTTAAAATAAGTGTTTTGATAGGTTTTAGGAAGTGTGAGATGTGGTGTCCTTTTCTAGGGAAGGGAAGCGACTCACATGGAATTTTTAAAAATAAGTTACGTTCACACATGTTATTACATAAAAAAGCCATTAAAAACCAAAAAAAACTCACTAATTGAAGGTTTATTTAGTATATATGACCATTAAATGGGTTTTTTAAAAGTTAATAGGTCATTTGGTCTCTTAAGATTAAGGTTTAGTCCCATGTTAGGCTTAATTTTACCTTAATTGTTGTAATTAATTTTAATCACTTTCACTAATATTTTTTGTAAAAAATTAACTTGATATTACTAGAATCAGAATACTATACTGATTAAAAAATTGGGTTTCTATTTTTTTAAATTCAGTTCACATAAGTAGAAAAATTAAGTTTAATGTTAATCCCACAGACATGGAAAGAAAGAAAGTTTTTAAAGTGAGAATGTTCAAACGTTCATTAGGATTTTACATCTAAATTCAACATAAAAATTATTCCAATGACCTAAATTAGAATAATAGATATATAAGTGATCTATTTTTAGTTTTAAACCAAACTAAAATGTAATTTAACCATATAAATAAATTATCCAAAAAGGCAGTTTTGAATTAAAATTCATACTTTTTCACTATTCATCCAAAAAAGAGGGTTCTACGAAAAATCCCAAAAATTCACCCTAAGATAAATTTGAAAATATATATTCTAAAATGAAGTTTATTTTGACATATAAAATCAATTAAATTTCAAAAAAATTAATTTAAAATAGGGTTTTTATTAAAAGGCAGACCTTTTATAAATATATATCTTTTTATGCATAGAATTGGATTTTATTCTTATTTATAAGCCTATTAAATTAATTGGATGAATATACAAGAATTTAATAATAATGTGTAAATTTAATATAGTTAGTCCTATTTATTCCTTATAATACAATAGCTATGTGATAACTACCACATAAAATAATAATATTATCAAAATTTTATTTTTCTATATAACTTAGTATTGCATGAAATGTAAGAGTACAATGTAACTCATGGTTGTGTGTCAAGTATTCTATCAGACATAGCATGCCTTCAATAGTAAAATTACTATTTAATTAATAAATATTAATTAATATGAAAATTTTTATTCTATAATTATATGGGATGTTGCATTCTTCCCCCTTTTAGAAATTGCATCCTCTCAATTTTATTCACTTATCAAATAAGTGGGGGTATTTTTGTCTCATAGAATTTTCTTATTCCCTTATTGTCTCTTAAACCATATGGTTTTTTTATAAAACAATAACCTGGTGAATTACCTTAGAATTCCAAAATATATCTCTATTTTCAATAATATTAACTAGTTATTCCTCATAAGAAAAATTATCTTTCAGCTGAACTATATCAAGGCCCAAAATATGGGATGAGTCCAATAAAGACTTCCATTACATTGAAATAATATATACATTATGTACCTGATATAATCTTAGAGGTAACTCCACGTAGTATGAAACTATTACAACATTCTATAAGATTTCATATGGTCCAGTGAATTATGGACTCAGCTTCCCCTTATAACAAAACTCATCCCAATTTTCCATGGAGATACTTTTAAATAGACATGATCACCTACCTTGAAACAATGATCTTTTATCCAATTATTTTCATGACACTTCTATCTTTTATGAGTTTTACATATGTTTTTCTGAATCAAATGAACTTTCAATGTTGTTTCCTCTACCAAATTTGGTAACATTTACTTTCATTCTCTTATACCATCTCAAAAAAGCCGTTGTTTGACACCGCATTCCACACAATGACTCAAAAGGTTCCATTTTTATACTTTAATGAAAACTATTATTTTTAGAAAACTCAACCAAATAAATTTATTGATCCCAACTTCCCTAGTAATCCATTTAGAAATAATGAAGTATATATTCGAAGGTATTAATCATCTGCTCAGACTGGCCATCAGATTAAGGATGAAATGTTGTACTAAAATTTAATCTAGTACCCAATGACTTCTGAAGACCTTTTCAAAAATTAGATGTGAACCTCGAGTCATAGTCTAATATAATGTAGATATTCACTCCATATAACCTAAATATTTATTTTATATACAGTCAATAAATATGTTCTAAAGTCATTGAATATTTAATGGGAAGGAAATGTGATATTTTGGTTAATCAATAAATAATAACACAAATCATATTATTACCTTGATAAGTCTTGGGAAAACCCTCCAAGAAATACGTTAATATATTCTTCTATTTCCACTCTAAAACTGCCAAAGGTTTTAGCATCCCCTTCAACAATTGTATCTCTACATTAACCTATTGACAAGTCAAACACTTTTCAGTAAATTCAGCAATATCTTTTTTCATTTCATCCAAACAATAATATTCACAAAGGTCTTTGTATATCTTAATGCAACCCAGATGAATGGAAAATGGATAAATATGAGATTTATTCAAAAAAAATATTTCCTTAACTAGGAATCACGAGGCACACATAATCTTGTCCCAAATCATAAAATGCATCCTTCATAAATATTAAAATCAGGCAATTTACCATTCTGAAGAGATTATACCCTTTCTTAAAATGATTGATCAACCTTCTAATCTGTCTTAATTATTTCTGACAAAGTCGAATACACTAAAACATGAAACAAAATAGATAATTCTCATGTATCAATGAATTATAGAACAAAATTAATCAAATCATTAACCAAAGGGTCGCATTTTGAATATAACATGGTTAATATAGCAATACTAGTTTAACTCCAATCATCACACACCTTTTTGGTTTTTGAGGATGGTAATTAATCGAGCAATCAAATTCCTTGATTAGTTATATCCCATATCTTCTATCTCATGTTCAATTCTTTCTAATTTAATATATACTTCAAACTTTTGTGATCAGAATATATTTCACATTTCACTCCATAAAAATGATGTCATAAATCTTTTAAATTAAAAAACCACAAGCTAATTCCAAATCATGTGTAGGGTAATTTTACTGATAAGTTTTCAACTAAAGTGAGTCATAATCAATTACATTTTCATTATACATCAAGGTGCATCCAAATAATTTTAACCAAGAATCTATGTAAATTGAAAATTCTTCATTTTTGGAAGGAACTGACAAATAGGTGCATTGACCAGTCTTTCTGATAACAATCATTACAGTTTTCTATCCAGGTAAACCTAACTCTATTTCACTTTAACTTAGTTATTGGAATATATAACCAAGTAGAGTTTTCAAAAATAGTTCTATAATAACCTTCTATTCCATGAAAACTATAAATATCATTGACATTTGTTGGTCTTGGACACTCTTCAACAACTCGTTTTTAGAAGGGTCAACAGTTACGATATCTCTAGAAACAAGATGTACAAGGAAGGAAATTTTTTTAACCAACATTCACTCTTACTTATCTATACATATAGTTTCTTTCCTTTTAAGGTTTTCAAAATAATTATTAAGTTCCTTTCATGTTTCACCTATATTTTAGAGTAATCTAAAATATCATCTATAAACACAACCACAAACAGATCCAACAACTAATGGAAAACACTATTAATAAGATTCATAAATACATTAGGTTTATTAGATAACCCAAAGAGAATAAATAAAAACTCATAATACCCATATCTAATTTGAAATTATATCTTTAAAATTTCATCCTTATTCACCTTCAAATAATGGTATCCAGATCTCAAATCAGTCATCAAAAAACAAGTAACTCTCTGAAGCTATCACTATTTTGTTTTATGGCCCAACATCAACTACAGTAGTAGAAAAATATTTTCCCATACACATTTTCCTTTGATCTTGATTGTTTCCAACCTCGGTAATCAATATTGGACACACATTGGCATAATTTCCCAACTCATTTCAACTAAAACATCTTATTACTGAATTTTATTACTGTTCTAATCATATTACTTACAATCACAAAACATATAACCAAACTTAACACATCAAGAGCACTTCCATGAAATTGAAATTCATTCTCTAGGATGATATTTACAACACTTCTCATAAGATGGTAATTTTGTTTTCTTACCTCAAATATTCTTTGATGAATGTATTCACTTTGCCTTCCGGCTAGTCCTTTTCTTTTTCTTATTATCATGGGGAACATGGTCATCGGAAAACTCCCTTTATACCTTCTCATCACATAGAACAAGCTTCTCATATCTCTTTAATTCATGAGAATCCAATTCCCTTGTATATCATGTCTCTAATACTGAGTATAATGGATTCATATTTCTATCAATATATCAGATAAAATTTGGGATATACCTTGCATGTCAAGTGAAGTTTTCTTTGTATGTAGCCACTGAATCATCCTCCATTTGTCTCAATTAAAATAATTGATTTTTCATCCCAATTCAAACATCATTAGGAAAATATTTCTCAAATAAAATATTCCTCAATTCATCCCATTCCAAGGAATAAATATGTCCACTCTCCATGACATTCTTAACCATTGACCACAACTGATCGGCTTCACATTCAAAATGATAAATTCCAAGAGTTACCTTTGGTGATCTGAAAAACCCATGATATCAAATATCTTTTCAAGGGATTTAATTTGTCCTTCATCTATCAAAGGTTTAAATGATCCTCTAAATGATGGGGTATATTGTCACATAAAATGGTCCACTATTTTCATGTTTCTCTATGGTATATTTGGTTTCTCTCTTATATAGACACCAAAACTGTTTATAGCATGCTTCAAATAATCCATCACTGAAAAAAACTACTCGGTTCTAATTCTAACCATCTTGGGATAATACTTCAGAAGGATATTTTCTTCTTGGTTCCTTCCTTATATATCTTCCTTGTTTCCTCCAAGGAAAAACATTCCAAAAAATATATATTTCAAATGAAGAAACATTCTATTATTCAAATTATATATCATTTAACATAACCATAAAGTAAAATCTTTCATGGGCGTGCTATTAACACTATCATAACCTCTAAAGTTATATAAACTGACCATTCATACCAACTATAAGTCCCCAAACTTAAAACAATACATAATCATGAGTTAGGTCAAAAATTATAATTTATCTCAAACTGAAGATATTTTTAGGTTTAGATTTTTAGATAATTAGTGATAATGCATACATAATGGAACCATGAAATACAAAGTGGACACTTCTGATCAGTAACCATTTTCCCACCACATTAAAATTTAAAAAAATAAAACATGATCTATTTTATGAAAACTCATCATAAATATAAACATGAATTCTTCCAATCCATTACTCATCCTTAAGTCCTATGAAAAACTTTTAAAAATTTGAGATGAGCATAAAAAGATTAATAAGGGATATAAACAAAAGGAACCCATTAATTCATTATAAAATTTTAAAAAATTGTGAAATTTTTAACATAATGTAATACGTTTCACCATAATAAGTTTTGAATACATTTGTTTCATAATAATATCATTATTACATTTTTTTATAATCAATATATTACCATAAAACCCTAACAAGCATTGAAAATACATAAAGGTAACAAAGAACATCATTATTCTTCTCAGTCTTATAAATGGAATAACAATACAGTTGACTTCCATACATGTCACTCTTACAATGGAACAACCGTATAGACTAAATCCATACCCAATCCATTGTAGTGCTATTAGATAGCCACCTGTCATTGGATTATCAGAGATCTACCATTAATTGGTTTATCATAGAACCACCTGTTAAATTTCCAAGTATAATTATATAATCATACCATATAAAAGATTTCAATTTTCAATATTTCACTCTTAAAATTTCATTTTCACTCACAAGAAAACTTTTAAAGATTTATAAATAATAAATCAATTTTAAAAAAAACTATTATAAATTAAGAAATAACCAAAAAAGAAAAATAAGGTTTTTTATTTAGTAAAATGAGATATCTTGAAAACAAATCCAAAAATAAAATAATGTCCACGGTGGGGGAAAAGTCATTATCATCATGTGTGTTAAGAATAGAACATTCCTTTTATCATTTTTCCAAAATTTTCCATATAAAACATATAAAAAGATTCATTTTTAAAAAATATTTGAATGAAATTATAGATTGAAATAAATGTACCTTATAGTCCTTTTATATACATACAAATAAATAAGTAAAATAATATCAATAATATTTGATATGAGGATAGGACCACATCTTTAAACATTCAATGTGACTCATACCACATTGAACATTTAAATCATAATCCAAATGAAAGTATAACATTTAATAAAACATTAAATAAAATGATAATTGATAAAATATGGAAATAAAATTTCAAGTTGGATGTATATACACCTTATAAAATAATAAAGGTGCACATCATCAAGAAATGCCTTAATGAAAGGAGATTGAGACGAAATCTCTTACCTTGAGTCTAATTCGTACCATGTGTCTCTACCATCCTATATAATAAAATTATATTAATTATATAATTTATTTAGAACCTTTTTTTTGGTTTATTTTTACTTTTATTTCACTTATTACAATGATGTATATGACTACATAAACAATTAGGTTTACATCGTGTGTTTTGTTCATATTCGGTTTATGTGTCAAAATGACTTTGGTAGGTCAAATATGGTCAAATGGGTTATTATATTAACATATATAGAATGATAATAATGAAATAATTATCATATTTATACATAAATAACACATTTTAAAACTAATCATGTAATATTGTTATGAAAAATGAGAAAACATTACATTTAGGGAGATGGTAGGCCGTATGTACTCATGAGTAACGTTCTCATTTTTTTTTGATAATTATAGAAATATGGTAAGTAACAATTTATCTTTACATACTTATCATTATATCATATATAAAATATTATTTAATCATATATACTTTTATATTGAATTTTAGTGATATAAAATGAATCGCATCGCTCCAAGGAGGCGGTAGTCCACACGTCCATGAACGATGCTATCACATTTTGTGTGTGTGGAAAAGTGTTAAAGAAAATAATTAATTATATTTAAATAATTGTAATTATGTTAGGAATATCCTATAAATTTTATGTATTTTAACATATGTTTAGTTAAACTCATCCTTAATACATTCCATGTAGTGTGTTAATGTACAACATCGCTTCGAAGAGGTTGTAGTCCACACTTCCACAAACAATGTTATCGTATTTACAAAAAATAGAAAGTATAAAGGTATGTATTATAAAAGAACCAAATTAGCATAATAAAATAATTATTATTGTATATAATATATATAAATAGTGTTTCCATCATAATGACCAACCATGAATGGTGGTAAAGTAAAAATGGACAACATCATTTTGTGAGGTGGTAATTCACCGAACACATAAATGGTAAGTTTATTACCCATTATATGGTATTGTGTGTAAGTGAATTTTTAACTCTTGAAATATAAAACTCCTAGTATATTCAGGATAATGGTTTGGTTATATGAACCTAGAATAAGAATATTTTTGGGGTTGGTGAATTAATATAAATGAATGGAGCTTTGATGAAGAATGTTACATCTTATTTGGGTAACAAATTATAATTTTCTCAAAAGGGATTACTTGGATGGGTTTATCTCAGAGGTTAGGCATACATGTAGATGGAAGTAATGTTGGGATAATATTTTTTTAGATAATGTCTGATCCTATGTGTACACAAGTTCTTAACCAAAAACAATTATTTAAAACCCAAAGAATATTAAAAATGGAAGTTTTTTTGCATAAATATTCCCATAAAATGGGTTTTGGACAATTTTATAGTTCATTTGGACCCTTAAGCTTAATGTTTATTCCCATGTTAGGCTTAATTTTAACATAATCATTGTAATTAATTTTAATCACTTTCTCTAATATTTTTGGTAAAAAATTAATTTGATATTATTATACTCTAAATATTATGAAAATATTTTTATGAAAATCTGACCTTATTTCACTCTTCAGTCGTAAATATGCTTTATTAAAAAAACATGTTAAAAAATTAAAATGTTCATTTGAAAATGACTTATAATATAATTTCAAGGAAAAAATTATTTTAAAAAGTTTTTATGGTTTTCAAAGATAAATTCAAAATTTATCAAAGTAATTTTCAAAGAAAAAGGTTTTCAAAAATGTTTTATGTATTAAAACGCATTTTTCAAAAAATGAAAGGATATTTTCCTCAATAAATGTTTTTAAAATAATATTAGAAATAATTTTACATCTAATATAACATATGTTGGTGTTACTCATTCCTTTTCAGGGAATGTATCTAAAGGTTTCCTTCATATTCTTTCTCTGAATGGATTACATTTTAATGGCATGATTTTTATGAAACGTGTTATATTTCATGGGTTATATTCTTATAAAGACCACTTATTTTCATGGGTTATTATTTGATGAAATCATTATAAAAATGGTATTTTTTCATAGGTTGTGATATTATTATATGTTTATGATACCAATTTCATTTCATGGGTTATGATTTGATGAATGATTATGATCTTGTGGCACACATATGTATGGTTTTATTATGTCACGGTGGGACCTATATCACCCTTCAATGCATTGGGTAATGATTTGTATCTCATGAGATATTCATGGAAAGAATGGGGAGTGAAAATGGTTTAGTAATAGACAATTTTCACTAATATGGTCTTGGGGGTGAACCTTGACTACGAAGATGGTTTGTGGAGTGAACCCATTACACTATGATGGCATTGGATGCAATGCATTGACTACTATGGAAATTATTTTATATTCTTATGTGTCTACCACAATTCCATGTCGTATTCCTATGTTATGCTTTCATGGATTGTGCTTTTTATTCCCTTATGATTCATTTCTTGTGAACTACCAATATTTATTACATGATTCATGTTTATGATCATTAATTTGTAGGGTATGGTCTTCTAATGTTATCACCACGTTATTATACCCTTATTCTCATGATTATGCTTACATATCACCCTTTTTTACCCTTACATATCATCTGATCTCACCCCTTTTTATGTTTCCTTTCCTTGGTTTATGAATAAATCTACTCTTTATGTTGTGTCTAAGATGAGTGTTATTCATAAAGAAAATTGTGGGAGATAATTTATTACACTTATGTACCAGGGTTTATGTATCCATGTTTCCAAATGCACTAAAATAGTATAGTCTTTAGGAATATATTTTGTAATGTATTAAGTATTCAACAAAAATGACGTAATGTTTATTTATATTAATCAATGGTCTTTGTAGTGATGATATATGAAGGAATTAAATTAATATGGAATTTGCATCAAAATAAACTACCCATATTTAAATAAAGGGGAAAATTGAGATATGGTGATAATTTATTTTTCTATAAACATTGTTTCAGTGGAAATTAAGAGATGTTGAGTGTCTCTAGTACATAATACAGAATATTTTTATATATTTTGAATTATGTTTCACCATTATAGAGTGATAATGCAATTTTTTTTAATTAGAACATACTCCATGGAATCAACATAAAAAAGATACATTTACTTTACAATTCAGTAATCAAGCATTCATTTTACTATCATTAATGGGATTCCTCACTTCAAAACAAAATAAAAAAGGTAACATTAAGAAAAAAATATCATCATGACAGTATTTTATACACTAAAACCTATCAAAGTACTACCAATAAAAATTAACTTGCAAGAATATAAAATGAATTAAATATTTTTAATGTATAATAAACCAGATAAGTGGACCTCCTTGACCAGTATCTCCACACAATGTGTTCAATTAGTGAATATTTTACATTCAATACTACAAAAATTGAATTAAATTAACTAGAACATTTAATTAAATGATATATAACCTATATATACACAACAAGAGTTAAATTATCATAGTAAAACTCTACAACCTATATTTGAAACCAAATAAGTGCACAGTGAGTGAAGAATTTAAAAGAATTAAATCAATTATTATGGCATATCATGGATGATAAAAATATTCAATAAAATAGTTCAATATGATAGAAACCCTTTAAAATATTTAATTCCATTAAAATAATGAAAAATAAACTCAAGGCCAATCAACATAACTTGTACTTTTTAATGAACACCACAAATCATTTAAATATTAATCAAGCATCATTGAAAAAAAAAATCAAGTGTTATAAAAGCATTCTATAAATGACCTTCCACTGCTACTTATTCTTTTTTCTATCACATGATGAAATGCATGTTATATATAAGCTATAAGAAAATTAATAGCCTAACATACATGCATTAATTATTTTAGAATATATTACCAAAATAGAAACATTATTAGATGTTAAGAATAAATATAAAGGTGTAAGAACATGAGGTAAATATAATTTTGAATTTGAAATGTCTATATAATTGAAAAATTAGTTATGAAAAAAATATGATAGAATAGAAAATTTAATTTTTACTTAGTTGAAACTGATAATAGGAAAAAAACAATGTGTTTTTATTAAATTTAACCATATAAATATGAAAATTGGTGTTAAGGTTAAGGGATATATCATATTATCTAGTAAGATGAGTCTAAAAATTAATATATATACATCATTTAAAATTAATTAAACCCCAAAACAAAAAAAAATAAGATAGTTATATTTAAATCATCCAAGCTATGAGAGATTATAATCACATTATAAGTATGAAGGGAGATATTTAGATGAATGAAATCATATAATTAGATTGAAAATAGAACCAAAGTGGAGAATAAACACTATTGATACATAAATGGAAATTTCAAATTGAATAAGAAAACATTGTGTGTGAAACTAGCATATGTAAAATACATATCATTGCATGAAGAGTTTATAAAAATTATTGTCTACACATATACTCCAATAGTTGGTTGGGAATATAATAAAAATATTATAAAATGGAATGTCTATATAAACCATAATCCAATATATACCAATTTAATAAGTCATAAAAGACTGGATGATGAAATAGAAGGATGATAAAAATTGGAAAGAAACTGAAAAACCCAATAAAAAAAAAGGTAGAAAAATATTTGAAAAAATAAAAAAAATTGGAATAAAACATAATAACGCGGTGGAATCCGAGTATTATTGAATGTGGAACCTAGGTTAATGAATTCCATTAATTATTGATCTATTTTAAAGAAAATCAGTTGAATAAAAAATGCATAAATGGAAATAAAAAAATTACATGAAGTAAAAATGAACAAATAGAAATTGGTCGGTTTCTTATAATTAAATTATGGTTTTGATTTGGGAAGTGATGACCTAACTTCAGTAAAGGAGGTTGTTTCTACTTAAAGGAAGGAGAAAAATTTTATCTAGCATTAGATGATGGTTCTTCTTATCTGTTACACCCTCAATCAATGGTCGACTTCACTATTGGTAGAATGAAAAAATCTAATTTGGCCATCTTCTGAAAATACCTGCGAGATTTGAAGGGTTTGGGGAATTTTTTAAGAGGATAGATTCTATAGAAAATGGAATTCTGATGATAGAGGGAGGATTTATAGGATGTAGGTTCTCATTCAATGAGGACCCTGTGAATTTTCATATTCATCTTTTATTAATTAAAATAATTTTGTATTTAATATGCCTATTTGTTAAGAGTTTTTTTTATAGATGGATCTAGAGAATGGAAAATAATGATCTCTTCTATCCATGAACCCCATTATTTCTTTCACATCCTCTAAATTCTAGTGTAGTTCTCACCTTGATATCTGGTATGTGGTCTTTAGTTGTCCAATATGATCTGTGAGAGCTCATACAAAATTAGGGTCCACAGTTTCACCAGAGAGAGATTTTAGGGGATCAGTTTATGACCCTCCACATTCAAGGTGTGGGGGTATGGTCAATGGAAGAGGTGAGAAACAACACTACAAGGGCAAGCAATTCTATTAGTTTGACTTGTCTGATTTAGTAGAGAGAGCATCTATTTTTGAAAGAACCTAGAGAATGGCGTTGATAAAGACATTGGTTTTAATCTAGTATGTATTGAACTAGAATGGTGGATGACGATGTCATTCATTAACACCTATGGTTGATCTTGGATATTTAGGGTGATGTATCTATTTCTTGATCCTAAAGGTAAGCTTCGAGCATCAGTTTCTTCTCTACCTCCTCTATCTTTTGTAGGAATTCTTCCTAGGGGGATTCCCCTTCTTGGTGGATTAATCTAGTAGAGTTGGTTAGCCTCCCCCAGGGGAATGGTTGACTTTGGATAGAATAATCCATAGTGGTTTTGACATATGATTGGTCAGGTGATAATATGCATGGTCAGTTATGGTTTCCACTAACAGTTCACAATCTTTGATTTAGCACAATGGTAGCGGCAAGGCAGTTCACCATCTTTATCTTAGGCAAGGTCGGGGCTTCCAGAGGTGCCAAATTTCCTCCTCTCCATGGTTGATTTCCTTTTTTTATTTACTCCATTTGATGGATTTGGTGACCTAAATTTTCATCGTCAAAGACAAAAACACCTCTTATGTGTTTCAGTCATCCATTATTGAAGAGGGTTCTTAGAGATATAGAGAGGAGTTTCCACCACGAATCATTATTCACTAGAGACGCAACACCAAAGATCTATTATGGTATCGGTAGTCGATTCTTGTTCTTGAACCAAGAATATATCAAAACTCTACAACATTACATCTCAATAGCTTCTACATATCTAAATATTAGAGTAGATCTTGAAGAATTTAATTCATTGAACATGACCTTAGTAGGTCGTAGCAGGATTCTCCTTCACAAAGGTGATATCAATCCATAGTGAGGGGGTCTCAATCTGTTTTATAGTTTTTTCCATTGTCAATTTTTTTATATAATCCTTTTCCCTTCTGTTTGTTTTTATCTTCTCTGTCTTGATTGTCTCTACTCCTTCTTTTCTTCATGTGTCTTGGTTTTTGGTTGGTCTTGTTCTCTCTATTCCTTTTTCCTATTAGAAAACCAGTTATGATCATTCCCTTTACATGCAGGCCTATGGCCAAAAGCACATAAATCTACTTATCCCTTTTTCTACATTACATTTTTGTATCTTTTTGACCTGTAAACTGATGAACACTCACTTCTTGAGTTTAAATTGGAATTTAGTTTTTGTTTCAATCATCATAATTAGATGTTGGTTGAGAACTTTTCTTTCTCATTTAATATTACAATTATTTCTTACTATGATCACTTCTAGAATTCTATATTTGATTCTTGAATTTTATATCACAATGTTTCTGGTTTTATTAAATCATTATTGTATATATTATATTTTTTTATGATAATTAATTGAAATATTTTGAATTTTGTTAATTGCCACCACCCATATATAGTTTATATCTAAAATGTTTGTTGTTATCTGATACTATTATATTTTTTCACCATTGAATTCATTTGAATATATTTCATTTGATGTTTTTGAATTGAAAATCAAACATGCTTTTTTTTAGTCTTTTGTAGTAAACTAAAAATAAACATTATTTTAGTATTTTGGATTTTAAAAAACCAAATCACCCAATTGGTCTAGGGCATTTGCATGGGTATTGGATCTTCCCTAAGGGTTCTCCCTAAAATAAAGTGTTATCAAAGTCTAATTGGTCTTATGTTTTTCTTTCTTAAAATTTTAAATCATTTTTTCATCTCATTCAAATGATTTTCTAGAGGCTTTTACTTGTTGTAGTATGCTTTGATTGTTTTTATAGGCTTGGTCATGTGTTCTCTTGAGATGTAATTTCATTCAACTTCTAGTAGTTTGTTTTCATTCCCTTTACCTATTTTCTTTATCTGGTTTTTCTTCAAATATTCTTCTTGGTATTTTTTACCTATGTGTGTCTATAGTTTTGGGCATGAATGGGTTATATGTGATGTTGGTCTATGACTGAGATTCGGTTAGAAGTATGGAATGGAAGGATATTGTGCCTCTAGTATCTACATTTTTTCTAGGAGATGAGCTAATGTTAGCTTTATTTCCTTCCTTTGCATCCTTTAGGATAGTTTTCTCTAGGTGTTTACATGTAGTGGGTTTAGTTTCTTGGCTTGGGTAGGGTATTGATGTAGTTATGTGGTTTACTACTTGGCTAGCCACTAAGCTTCTTTGTTTCATTTTCACTTTATTTAGAGGCTTGGTTTTCATCTCCCGGTTTTAGGAACCTTATTCCATTAGTAAGACTAGTCTAGTATGTGTGTCCCTTTAGCGGCTTGTCTCCCCTAGTTTCTAGCTAGCTCCCACCCTTTATTCTTACATCTTAGAGATTTCCGAGGATGTTGGGTCTTCTTGCATGTTTCCTTTCAGTTTTTCATTTGTTTTAGGATCTATCCTTTTGGATTTTATTTTGATGGTCATATCCTTGGGTAGTGATGCTAAATACATATTTTAAGGATCTTCTATTTCCTTGCATATAGATTCCTCCTATTAGAGTTTTTCAGTTACATGTCTCAGTTTTATACATGATGGTGCTTGGTGCTTCAATAATTTTATGGTTTTATTGGATTAGGTGGGGAATTTACTATTTTGGTTGTTTCATTTTCTATGCATTCTCTTTATACTTATTCCGTTCTTTCAGTTTTTTGCATGATTTCGGAATTTCAATACTGAAATAAAATTATTTTTGAATTATCTATGTTTTTTGTTCTTCCATGTTTTGTATAAGGATAGATATTTCTCTCTTTATTGGTGTTCTACAAGCACCGGTGATCTCTTTTATAGCAACCGTTAGCATGTGATTTTATTTTCCTATTTTCCTCATTAGAATCGTCACAGAGTGAAACTCAGGTAAGTGCATGTATGACCTATATCATGAAGTTGTTTAGAATTGTTTAATTCTGTTCATGTTTTAAGATATTAAAATAACATTCATCTTTGGGTTGCATGTGTTGTGTTGATACATGGAAGGGGGGATATTTGAGTCATACCTCGTAGTTTTTTTTTCTATTTAAGATATTCCCAAGTTTATGATGTCAGATGGTGAAGAATCATCATTAGGTTTATTTTTTAATTTTCAAGGTGGAGGGTGTTTTGTTGTTGAATATTAAATATGTTTCTTCATTTTAATATCCAAGGTAGAGATTTGTGATTTTTAATATTCATCTTTTAATAATTAAAATACTTTTTTATTTAATATGCATGTTTGATAAGAGTTTGTTTTAAGGCCGGATCCAGAGAACTAACCAACTATCTCTTTCATCCATGTGTCCCTTTATTTATGTAACCTCCTCCTAATGCTAGTGTGATTCTCCCCCTTAAATCTAGCAATTTTCCAATCCGATCAGTGAGAGATCCTACAAAATTTGGAGGCTCAGTTTCTCTAGAGAGAGATCAGAGGGGAGCGATTTCTGATCCTGCTCAATTCTAGGTGTGAGGGAAAGGTCAATGGTTGAGGTGAGTAGAAATACCGTGAGTGCAAGGGAATCTCTTGGTTCCACTTTTTTGGTTCAACTGAGAGAGCGGATATTGTCAAAACAACCTACATCTTGGAAATGATGAATATATGCATTCTAGTTTAGTCTTTTCCAAACCTGAATGGTGAAGGATGATGTCATTCATGGAAACCTATTTTCAATCTTGGATCCAGAGGGTGATGTATTTTTTTCTTGAACCTATAGAGAATCAATTGAATTTGGTTTCTTCTCCACCTCCTTTATCCATTGTAGGAATTTTTCTCAGGGGGGGTGTCTTCATGACGGCTTTATTCGGAAGAGTAAGTTGGCCACCCTCAACATCATGGTTGACATGGATAGCATAATCCACTATGGTTTTGACATTGGATCAGTTGGGAGAGAATATGAATGAATGGATTTGGTTCCAACCAACAGTGTGAAAGCTTCAATTTAGCATACTGGAAGTGGAGAATCAGTCCACCTTCTTCATCTTAGGTGATCTTGGGGCTTCCAAGGGCACACGACTTCCTCCTCACTATGGTCGACCAACCTCCTTGATCTTTCTTCTTTTATCAGATCCATTTAAATGATTATGTGACCTCAATTTTCACTATCAATGATAGAAGTTCCTCTCATGTGTTTCAATGATCCTTTGTCTAAGAGATTTATTGAATAAGTAGAGAGTTGTTTCCACCAAAAATCATTGTTCACTGGAGGGGCAACACCAAAGATCTACCTCGGTACCTACTGTCGGTTTTTGTTCTTGAACATTAAGGATGTTGAACCTCTACATCGATGGATTTTTAAAACTAATACGTATCTAGATATGAGAGAAGATCATGAAGAATTTAATTCCTCAAACATGATTTTAGAAGCTTGTTGCAGGCTTCTTCATCAATAAAGGTGAGACTAAACCTTGGTAAGGGGTTCACTTTCCGATTTATAATTTTTTCCATTTTCATTTTTTTGTAATCCTTATGCATGTTATTTGTTTTTATCATATGTTTTATAATTTTATCTGGTCTTTCTTTGTTCCACGTGTCTTAGTGTCAAGTTATCCATGTACTCTCTATTACCTTTTTATAGTGAAAAAACACTAATGATCATGGAACGTGCATATAGGTCTATCACCGAAGCACATAAATCTTCATTTTGCATTCACCGCTTTAATTTTCTATATTTTTTGACCTGTAAATTACTGAATTATGGATTCTTGAGTATAAATTAAAAAATTTCTTTGATTTTAATTGTTTTAATTTGATTCTATTTGGGAATTTTTTTTCAGTTTACTATTGATAATGTTGCTTTCTACCATCAATTTTAGAATCCTATATTTGATTCTAGAATTTTATTTCTCAATGTTCCTAGTTTTATTAAATTAGTTCTTAAAGATTTTGTTTTTTATTTTATGGTATTTAATTATAATATTTTTAATTGATGGAATTTACACTACCAATTTACAATTTATATATTCCATTTATGTTTTTATTCAATACTAAAATGTGTTGTTCACCATTGAATTCATTTGAATATATTTCATTTTATGTTATGGAATTACAACTCAAAAATTATTTCTATTATCATTTTTTAAGTAATAAATTGAAAATATACACCATTTTAGCATTTTGTATTTCAACAAACCAAAATACTCAATTGATACTAGGATATTACATGGGGACTACCTCTCACGCAGGGGTGCTCCCCGCAATAGACCCATTAAAAGAGAAGTTGTAATTGTGAAGGAAATGGACTGGGAATATGGAATTACGTTGGGATGGATTTGGTATTTTTAGAGGAATTAGGTAGGTTAAGCGGTGATTTTTTGAGGATGAATATGTATTTACCTATAAAATTGATGGGGATGAACAATGTGTTTTTTTTATGAAAATTAGAAATGTGGTGTGGGTATTTGAGAGGAAGAAGGATTATAGGATGCATGTGATGAATCTATTTGATAGTTTAGAGGGAATTGGGTGAGGAGAAAATGCATTTGGGGAGGAAATCAAACAAGAGTATGAATCAGTATTTTAAAGTAGAATTAAGAATGGAAAGCGTAGAAGGAAGGATGATGGATTAGAGGATAAGGGAATTTGGAGAGGTGTAAATGTATGTGTTAATGGTTGTGGTGGAGCCACATATCCTTGGAAGAAACACTATTATATACAAGAA
This sequence comes from Viscum album, assembly GCA_963277665.1. Lineage (NCBI taxonomy): Eukaryota > Viridiplantae > Streptophyta > Magnoliopsida > Santalales > Viscaceae > Viscum > Viscum album. The sequence continues at coordinate 289,248,670 of OY728134.1, forward strand.
ATGATATCAAAAGAGATATTAGATTCTCTATATAAATAATGTTCATTGAAAAAATTAAGGATATGAGCATGATTCACCTTATCATTCGAAGAAACACCACCATTAAGAAGAAAGGGAAATGAGATATCATTCTTATGGAATATTACAAAATCCTTTTGGTGGAAGTAAATAATATTGGAATCACCTCCTTTAACATGAGAAACATGTTAATTCATTGACTATAAGTATTTCCTAATTTTATGGTTGCATCCAAATCTTCCTTTAAGGTTGAAATTTTGGATAATACTACATCTGAGGTGGCTGAAAATAGTGCTCATTTATCCCACATTCAATGGAATCACATTATATGTTAGGTTGGTGTATTGTATTATCACTTTTTATCTTTATCATTAAATCCATAAGAAATACTTTATTCTTGGAATCAGAATCCCACAATGTCCAAAGAGAATGGATCATCCCTTAAAAATTCACCTCGATATTCCAAAAACATTCCATCCAAAAGATATTCTCATATCTAGGTTTCCTGGACCCTAGATAAATGTTAATGTGGATAAAGAAGTGATCTGATACAATGCGAGAAATATAGGACACCAATGTAAACATAAATAGGTCAATCCATTCGATTGAACATAAAAATATTACAAATGATCAACTACAAGACTACATTATTCCCTTGAAAATAGGAAAAATTGTTGACTATGTATCCCAGATAAGAAATACATATAGTCTATACTGATTGTAGTAAATTTAGAATCAAAGAACATGACCTTCTATCACCCCCTCACCTTTCATTTTGGTACATGATATCATTAATTTCCCCACCAATTAGAAGTGCCCAAGTAGACTATACTATAATGACATGAGAATCTATCAGGACAGTCATTTATCCTTCTATGAAAGACACTCATATAAACCCACAAACTCACGTGTAAGGGAATAATGATGTTGAATATAGGAATCAATGTGATTAAATTAGAAACTCTTGACCCTTAAATCCATATCCTCTCTCTAAATAAGGCACAAACCACTAGAGGGACCAATTTGGGAAACTAAAAGTCACCCACGGGAAAAAAAATTTGTCACAAAACTTCACATGCCATTAATATACAATATGTTTTTAGAAATAAAACCATATCAGGTCCACTTTCATAATTTTATGTTTGAGTGTCTATACTATAGTGGGTTTCCAATCCCCTTACGGTTCAACATTAAGATTTTTATTGGGATGGGAGGGTCTGGATCACCCTGAACTCTTCTTCTATATAATCAATAATGGATCCAAACTCCACTATTTTAAACATTCTAGATTATCAATCAATATAATTTTCCTCCTCTATAATTATTTTAAGAGTAGTTGGGTTCCAATATAGAAATATTCGTACTAAGATCCTCTCAACCTATCATCCTCCATATCTAATTCCTTTTCAGGATATTTGTCATAGTCTCAATATGATTCACACCTGAAATTAAGGAGACAAAATGAGGATCAAAACTCAAAGAAACCACATGATCTAGAGCATCAAAATATATCCTTTTTAGATTAGAAGGAATTATTGGGTTACCTTTAATAGTTGTAGGAATCTGTGTCATGGTGTTGACGACCACCATGGGAAATTTAACATGGTCATCAAAAGGCCTTCCCAAAACCTCTAGAAATGGTTTTGAAATATGATATATATAAATACTCTAGCCACGTATGAATTTCTTGGTCTATGAAATAATTCCAAAGTATTGACCTAATGAATTTAATTTTATTAGGAGAATATTTCATTCATATGACCTTGGATAGTTTATTTGTATCCCTTTATCTCTTTTCCTCCTTTAAAAAACACCCACAATGCTTTTTCCAAAATCCCTGGACCGTACTACATGAAAATATTAATCTCTACATCCACCACTTTAGGGACACAATCTTTCTCTTTATGACTAATTCATACATTGAAGAAACAAAATATAGGCATTTTTTCATATACAAATGCAATCAAATCATTTAAGTATTCAATAAAAATGAAAGTGGTCGACATAAGTAGTTGCGAGAAGTTAACTAGAACCTTTAAATACACAAAAGGAAACCAAATAGTGTGATCTATGTGATCACACTTTGCACATTCCCTAATACGGCCTCCAATATCCTTCATAATTCATTTCAATCTTTTAAAAAATGGGATACCCAAAATTCAAACATAAAATAGTGATTCTGAGAAATTGATATTATAATAATACCCATAATCTCTTAGATCCTCCATTATAATGATAAAATTATCAAAAGGATCATTGTTTCCAAATAAGCCCTTTTCATTTTTCATTTTCATTGATGAATTCAAAGATCAGATGACCATATCCAATTCTCCTTTTAGAAAAGATACCCTATGATGCTACACAGATTATATATTATTTTACAAGGAAATTTTATTGATGTTTTCATTGGTGATGAACATGTTAGGGGATATTTCTAGTGAACCAAGTCTTTAACACTTATTATTATAGGATTTTTAAACAAAAATATCCAACAATTACAATCACAAAGACCATGAGGCATAGTGTATTTGGATGATTAGGTTTATATTATGTCAAGATGAACATAAAACATGGAATCATAATTTTATTATTAATAATGAGACATTAAAATTATATGGTATATCCTATTGGATTCATAAATAAATGTGTGATCTAAAAAACCCAGTAAGAGAACAAACATGACCAGGAAACATAATATGTGAGTCAAAGGTGTCACATTATATCATAAAAGAGAGGGATCATGAGGAATCACATGGATGAGTAACATAAATAATATGGTATAATAAGATCATGGAGTCATAGGAAATGTGGAATAAACATATTAAATGATAAAAAATGAGCCAATTATAGTTTACTATACAATATCACGTTGTGTACAAAGTCCCAAAATGGATTAGGATTACTCCATAATCCCATACATGACACATCATGAGACTGAAGCTTTACCCAACATATTAGTGTACTATATGGGTGAACCCATAATAACATGTTCGTGATATATGTGTTCCACATCAAGGATTTAATCCCAAGTCATAATATATTAATTTCCCATGGAAAGAAAAAGGGTTTAATAATCTTGTTACATATCATAATAAATAGAAATTTCAGAATGAGTGAAATTGAAAAATGATCATAAAGAAAGTATTACACTATAAAAGTAATGGAGAATAATCTAGGTATATATGTGAGACACATATATATATAATTTAAATTAATTCTATAACATTAATGGGATATATAAACTGTGTTAGAGAGAGAAAGGTCATAACTTAAAGGAAATGGTGCTTTGGAGAGATCCCTTACCTCGAGACTAATTTGTAATCAACATTATTTATCTTCCTAAATAATAAAATTAAGTTAATTATTTACTTATTTAAGAACCTATTTCATTTTTATTATTCCTTTTATTTTATTTTTCACTATTATTTCTTCAAATACATAACCAATTAATTTTATGTTAGACACTTTAAAAATAAACGATTTATATGTCCAAAATCGCATCTATAAGTTTAATATAACCAAAGATATTATTATTTAATCATAAAAATAATGGTAATAATGAAATAATTATTATTTTTATAATTAAATTTAACATTTTAAACTAACCATTAATTGTGGTTATGATAAAATAACTACATTATAATCATCAAAATAGTATGTTGTATGTACACATGAGTAACATTTCAATTTTTCGATGATAATGATGGAAATAAGGTAAGTATTATTTTATCATTATAGTATTATAAAAAACATAAATGACATATTATTTATTTTAAATATCCATTCACATGACATCCATATGATTTGGTAATAAAAACGAATCACATCGCTACATAAGACGGCAGTCCTCCATTCACACAAAGGACTATCATTTATTCAATGGAAGGTATGGTAAGAAATTATATGACATATTTATTTTGAATAATTATTATTATTTAATTAATATAATTTATTAAAATAAAATCAATCCTTATTACCATCCATCTAATATTTAAGTGAAAAATTAATCACATCACTTCACAAGGCGATAGTCCACCGTACACACGAGCGACATTATCGCATTCCCTACGGAATGGAAAGTAAGAATGTATTGTTTATATTATAATTAGATATGTATAATTATATCATAAATATAATATTTAAACATTAAATAAATCATTATTTCCAACCATGATAAGTGGTTATGAAAAACAAATTACATCGATTTGCGGGGAAGTAGTCCTCCGTACAAAAGATCAATGGTTATGTATCCCATTTGAGGGAGGAGGATATGGGTGTAAGTCATTCCATTAACATAACACAATATAAGTATATTTACGGTACTTTTTATATTATATCATCATTATTTAATAATATATAAAGTAAGTTAAATAATAAATAAAACAAAAATATTGTTTAAGGATGTTACCTCTTTTTTGATCAACTTCTTTATATTTTCAACAAAATCCATACTAGGTTAGATTTATGATCAGATTATAGTCATCTATGATGATGGGAGTTAATTAAGGAAGTTATTTGGATAGGTATTGGTAAATCTAATGGGTTTTTTAAGTGTGTGACTAAGAGGATAGTGGGTGGCCTTTTATAAGTGGAGGAGAGGACACACCCATAACTTTTGAAAATAATGAAATACAGTAATGCGTTTATCAAGAAAAAAGGATTCTAAATGGACCATTATTGAACCTTATAAGATATAATGTCAAAATAATACCATAAATAGTAATTAGATATGTTTTTTGATCATTTGAAATTCTTATATTGTTATTTTAAATCCCTGGAAAACCCATTTTTACCTTAACTATGCTATATAATTTTTATTGTTTTCACTATTCATTATGATTAAATCTTAAATTTAACTTATTAGATAATAAAAATTATGATGATTCAAAATATAGAATCCATTTTTCGACACTCATCTTACAGACGTATAAAAATGTAATTTAAAAATAAACCTATATACGTGATAAAAAAATGGGTTTTCAAGAAATGAATTTTTTAACAAAAGATAATCTCGTATTATATATATCACAAATAATCATAATTAAATGGATTTAAATTATTATATATATATATATATATATATATTCTATAAATTAATTTTAAATAATTTCATCAGTAATTTTTATCTTAATTATTTAAATATGGAGAAACATTATGCACTTTAAAGCATTTTTTAGAATAAAAGTGTTTTAAACCCCAAAAGAAATTTAATAATATCTTGTATAATTTTGATTTAAATATAATTAATTTGATTAAAGAAAAATAAATAATTATTATTATAATTTGAAATCAAATTTTAAAAATAAAATTTAATTATTTTTTAGAAAATAAATCATAATTTTATAAAAAAATTATTTTTACTATTCATAGAAAATTTCATATTTTCGAAAAAACCTAAAATTTTTCTATAAGTTAATGTTGGAATAATTTTTTCATAAATTATGTATATTTTTATGTAAAATTTCTAAATCCTAAAAAATTAATTATAGAATTTTCTCGTAATAAAATTAAAAAACATTTTTTGAATAAATGTCTTTATTAAAAAAAATGAGAACTTATTCCTCTATGTTTAAAAATAAATTTGTATTGGGTATTAACTTTATATATATTCCATAAAATATTTAATCTTATTAATACTTTCCATTTAAATAACTAGTTCATAATGGTCTTATTTAAATAAGAAAGGTTCATTTGGGTTCGGTGTTGCATGTCTCATATGCTATTAAACATAGTTTTCTATATTAAAAAGAAAGGTTGTTTCATTATTCCCCGCATAAAAAAAATCATACTTGAAATTTTCTATTTCATTACAAGGAGAAAATAAGCGATGGTATTTCTGCTTTATCTCCATTTGTAGTTCCCATGTTGTTTCTTTAAACTTTTGGTTTCTTCACAACACTTTGATGAGGCGAGTTATCTTATTTCATTAAACTTTGTCTCTATGATCTAATATATTTATTGGACGATACACATAGGAAAGGTATTTTCCCAATGGTATCACCACTAAATTCAGTACATGTAGGGGTTCTGGTATGTACTTTCTTAAGAGGGATACATGGGACCCATCATGTACTATAGGTGGGTTAGGTGGGAGTACTAGTCGGTAGGCCACCACTTAGATGAAATCAAGGATCTAAATGGTGATGATGTATCTAGGAATAAGTTTTAAAATTTTCCCAAACCTCATGACTATCTTCCAAGGGGATATGTAGTGGAAAAAAATATCTTTTACATCAAAATAAAGGTCTCCCCAAGGATTATCTACATATAACTTCTATCGAATTCTCCTAGATTTAATGTGATGCTTAATGGTTTGAAACTTCTCTATCATGTCATAGAAAATATCATGTCCGGTCAGAATCCACTCTCCAATGTCATCTTGTAATGTCCAAGTTTGAAACTACATCCGATACAAAGCCTAATATGGCTCTATATGAATGCTAAGATGGAAGCTATAATTATATGAGAACTTTATAAAGTGATGGTGTTAATTGTAACATACATGTAAATAAATTGAGAAGGATATTAGAATTTTCTCTAGAGTTTGGATGGTTCTCCTAGACTAACCATCCTTTTAAGGGTGATAAGTAATGATTAAATAGAGTTGTATACCCAACTCTTTCTGGAGGCTTCTCCAGAACCATTAGGTAATCCACATATCTAAATTAAATAACATATAGAGTGGAACTCCATGAAATTTTAATACATCCAATATGTATATCATAGTGAGTTGGTCAAGATGTAAATATTCCTTGATAGAAATGAAATGTGTCGGCTTTTTAAAGTGATTGACTACAACACAAATGGAATTATTACCATTAGTTATCCTAGGGACTCTCATGATGAAATCCATGATTATGTTTTATTATTTCCATACTGGTATAGGAAAATTTTTAATTATACCATCTTACTTTTATCATTCATCCTTGACATTCTAGTATACCAATCATTGAGACACAAATTCCAAAATCTCCCTCTTCATATTTCCCACCAAAATTTATTCTTCATATCTCTATACATCATAGTGCTTCCCATATTAATAGAGAAGTATGGGCTATATGCATCATCTAGAATCTCCCTCATCAGCACTGTTGTTGATGGGACACATATTTGGGCTCCAAACCTTATAACACTATCTTCGTTAAAGTTGAAAAAATAGAGTATTCACTACCTTTTTATATATAACCTAATCATAATTATCATCCTCCTTGATCATATCATGAATGTATGGCTGAACAATGATTTTAGAAATATAGGATTGAGATCCTTAAACTATTCATCATATTGTATTCCATCGTGCCACTCATCTGGAAGAGAAGTAGCCAGAAACCTCTAGAAAGAAACATGATCAGTAATAATGATTATGGTGTTATCCCCATGGTACTTCAAAAATAATTAAAACCCTAAGAATAACCAAAACCTAGGAAAACATACGAACACACTCCCACATGTTGATAGTTTTTATTATAAATTTAATTTGACCTAGTAGATGTGCTAAAAACTAATTCTTTGGATAATATTGGGAAGGGGTGGTTACCCTAGGTTTGAAATTTTTTATGTATTATGAGTGTTTTGAATTTTGGAAGAGTCATAAATTTAAATATTTAATTGTTTTAAAAATTTTATGCATGTGATTTTCAGATTTTAAATAAAATTTGTAATTATCTGGAAAGTTGGTTTTTGAAAATCATTCAATACAAATCATTGGTCCTAAATTTCATCATTTACCTAAATGTAAAAATTTGTTGAGTTTTATAGGGAATTGAATTTTTATTCATTTTATTAAATTAATTTAAATATATATTTAATTAATGAATTAATATGAAACATGTTTACTCATGTTTCCTACAAAAAAATTCTCTGATTTGAATAACATTTGTTTCGGCTTCTCAGGATTCCATGTTATATTTAACACTAATGTTAGTTTATTTTATGCTCTTAGCCTAACCCTCTCTCATTCTATGTGTCTATTGATAAATTGACAAAGAGCCTCAATAGATACCATTTGGGCACATCATTTTAGGTATATAGATTATAAGATTATAGAGGGAGAAAAGGAGGCTCCATCGAGGTAGGTTTACCCCAAATATCTCATTCAATTTCATGTAAAATGTTGTTAATTGTGTTGATTAAAACATATAAGAATCAATTAGTTACCATATTGATTTCAATTCATCAATTATTATTAATTTCAATATTTGTAAAAAATTTTGAAATATGTGGATATATTAATTCCCAAATATGTTTATCTATGATGAAATGTTTTCTGGGTGTATGGATATTTCCCATCGATATCTCTCATCCATATATTATATTTAGCACACCATTAAACATGTATTTTCTTGGCTATAATGTGGTCGGTAATCGATTATCTTCCATAAATATAATAATATGGATAACCTTTTTCCATAGTGAAGGATCTATGGAGTGGTGAGGGGAAATAGAAGGCCAGGTTGCATAGCTACGGAAAAAATGAGTGTGGTGTGGCTAATATTTTATGAAAGTGAAACTAGATTTTGTGAATAATTAATATGGTACACTTGTTTCCCTATTCTTTAGGGATTTGGTGAATTATTATGAGCTTCCATATAATTAAATAATCATAATTCATGTAATTTTATGGGTCAAAATATTACCTACTTAATGTATATTTTTAAATTTTTATATATTTATATGTTGTATTGTGAATTTTATTTCAATTTATACATTTTAGAATTTATTTATAAAATAATTATTTTTATTTTTACATTTTTTAATTATTTTTTTATAAACAAATTCAACCTTATAAAATTCTATAAATATTATTTTCCTGATAAGAAAAATAATAAAAATGAGAAGTTATTAGGTCGGCGCACTTGTATGTATGTTCAAAAGTGTAGGTCTAGGGACTATTTAATATAAATTTTACTCATTTTTTTATTCAGTATCATTTCAGAAAACAATCTTTGTTTTTTTATAATTTAATTTTATATTTTTAGTTGAGTTATAAAATTCTTTTTAATGTAGTTATTAATTTTTTACAAAATGAAATATATTTTCTTGGGTTGATTTTTTAATATATATATATATATTTGGAATAACATGGAAAATAAATGTAATAATTAAAATGAAACATATACAATAATATATTATCTTCTTAGAGTTCATTTCAAATTAGTTACTATATTTTTAAGTACACCTTACAACATTTTGGCACTTTAGGATAAGGATCCATAAGTCATTTTTGATGTGTAAAGATCAATCAAACATCAATCCAATTCACAGTGTGACTGGTATAACTCCAACAATGTCTTTTTATTTAAATCTGGCATTAAATTTAGTAAATAAAACAATTTAAATAATAAAAACCACGAAAACACATTAATATTGTTTTGAAACCTTAGGAAAATGATCTATAAGTCATTTTGATGTGTAGGAATCAATTGCACCTTAATCTGATGCATGGTGTGACAAATATGACTCCAAGTGTGTCTAATTAATTAAAATTAACCTTAATTTTATTAAAAGGATCATGTAACATCATGAGAACCAAGAAAAACATTCATGTTGTTTTGATACCTTAGGAAAATGATCCATAAGTCATTTTTGATGTGTAAGAATCAACCGCACCTCAATCTACTACATGGTGTGACCAATATGAGTCAAAGTGATTGTTTCTAGTTTAATATGACATTTTAGTAAAAATAATAAGTGATATACTCAAAACTGAGAAAACAATCATTCAAATTATTTTCATACTTTAATAAAAATATTCATATGTAATTTGTGTTGTGTAGGAATGAGCATCACCACAATCTGATGCACAATGTGATCGGTATAACTAAAATTTTGTCTTTAATTTAATATTGAAATGATTTTATAGGGGTGTCCATCGGTTGGGTCGAGTTAGGTCAAGGGTATTTCTAGTCTTGACCCAACTAAAAAATGGGTTCGGTCGGGTCCAGTGACATGCTTCATAATCGGTTGAACCAACCTAACCCATCCTATGGGGATCAGGTTATGTGGTTCATGGCCAAAAGACTCAACCCAAACCAAACCATTTTGGGTCAGGTCAGATTGGTTCAATTTAAGTGGGTTCTATGCATCATACATGACCCAACCTGATGGATCCAGTCCCAGACTTGACCCTACCTGATGGATCCAAAATTAGATCCATACCCAACCCAATGCAGCATAGTGGGTTCTAAAAGAAAAAAATCCAAAAAATGAAAAAAAATATTACCCAAAAAATATAGACCCAAACCAAATATCTAGTGGGATCCAAAATGTAGCAGAATCCAATTCCAAAATGAAATAGTGGCATCCAACAAAGTGGGTTCAAAATTTTAATTTCATCCATTAGACATTGGTGGCATCCAAATTAAAGAAAAAATTAACAATGAAGAATAAAAAATATAAATAATCCTTAAGGTCACAACTCCATAAGTTTGAGCATAAAATCATAAACATATTCAACAACCAAACAAAAAACAATGTAATGAAATTCAAAACACAACAAAATAGGGGAAACAAAAAGGTAAAGTGAATAATAATGAGGGTAAGGGTATCCAAACTATAAACTAAGAAAAAACATTCAAAAATATGACCCCATAAAATTTTATAAATAGAAAACTTATTATTTTTATTCCAATTCAAGTAATATGTGCAGTTAAACCTAGTAAACCCCCACTTCATGATGACAATTGGAAAAAAATACATAAACTCAAAAATCTTTCTCTTTTATTTCCTTTTATTTAATTTATTTCATGTTAAAAAAATAGAGTATTAGGTCCCAATAAAGTAGTTCAATATATCCTAATAGGAAGTCACATAAATAAATAAGACTATATAAATTTATAAAAATAAACAATGAATCACTACCATAAAAGATATTTTTCACTATAGTCTCTAATAAAGAAGAATATATCAAAAATGCTACAAGAAAAAAATCATTAAATTAAACTACATTCACATAAAAAATGATAGGAGGTCATTCATTTACATTAAATAGTAAACATATCTTAAATAATAAAAACCATTTTACATTATTAATACCATTAAATTTAATTCTTGTAAATATTATGCAGTCCTAAAAAGAGATAAAAAATAAAAACCTATAATTATTTTGATTAGTGATAATTGTATAAAAAAATTAAACAATGAAATTTTATGAGTGGTATAAAATGCATAAAATCATGTAGTAGGGTTATTTTAATATGTTCCTAGAAAAGGTTCATAATCATATTTTTAAAATATCATGAATGTTTTATAAAAAAACATAGATTGAAAACTTAAAGTGCACATGCAATACTTTGAATTATAGTTCAAATCAGTATTCAATGATTGAATAAATTTAGCATGTGAATCATCCCAATTAATATGTGTGTGTACCATGTCTACATGCTCTTGCACTATAATTATCAATCTAACTCCATGAACTATGAAATATAACATAGTATTCATACATAATAATATTACAAGTGAAGTATAATTTTGAAGTAGGTGGCCTTGGGGAAAATCACAATCATATTTACATCAACCAATCTCTTGAATGTGAAGTGGTCTTATTTATGACATTACAAGGATTATATTAAATCATTTATGAAACACTAATATTGATTTCAGTTCATATAAAGATAGTTTTATACATTTGGGAACAAAATTAAATGATACATCAACTTATTTTGTATAACAAACAAATAAATGAGGAGTTATGTATCCAATATATGTGATTAATTAAATAATCATGGAGATCAATCGACATCATATGTGGATAATTTTTTCCTTCCAAAAAGTTATAACATAATATAAGAAATTATAAAGGAGAAATTGTGATACAATTAATTTAAGGATAGTTTCCATTTAGATATCTTGTAATGCACATAAGTGTGAAACCTGTGTAGTTTCAAGTGTTTTAATGTTATTTTATGAATCTAATGACAAATTTTTGGATCAAAACATGATGAATAAGGATGTCAATCACTTGAATTTTCACTCATAACTTAGAAGTGGAAATTTTGTGGGTATAAAATAAAATATAGGAGTGGTGTTAAGCTTAAAAACTAAAAAATCATGGTTTTAGGTTCTTATGTTACATGAGAAAACCAAAAAACTATACCATTAATAATTTAGAAACGTTTCAGTTGATCCAATTTCTCAAATGATGATCCATAAAATATATATGAAGAATAAAATAAAAGGTAAATTTTCTTCATGGATACATGAACATAGGCACTATATTATTTGACAATGTTGTGGTCATATATTGAAAATATAAGCTGTGTAGATATTATAGATTATTATCACCAAAAGATTAATCATAATGGGATAGTGATGGTGTATCACACTAGAATAACATCAATCATCATATTATGAAATATTGTATACAAAAAGTGTTTTACACGATTAATTAAACATATTGAGTACATTGAATGATATTAGTGTATTTTAAGTAAAAATATGATCATGGGACATAAGGAAAATGTACTAAAAATATGGTATCATACTGGGATAAGAGAATATTTTTGAACTATACAAGTGAAATTATTCATGATCTCCATATGTATGTATAGTTAAAAAATATCGATGTAAATAATTTATAAAAAAAATCTGAAATTTATTCCTCCATCATCCTTACTTATTCAATTTTATATAGTGAAAAATTGATCATGTATTGTAGATGATAGAATATCTTTAAAAACCATAGAATAAAGAACAAGTCAGTATTTTTCTTTTTCAAATAGAGGTTTGTAATTTATAAATATCAAATGATAAAAAATCAGAATATTTTTAATGGTACCTAATTCAATCAATTCAAATTCTTCTAGTTTCTTTTAAATGTAAATTGGTTTAGGCTTTCTAAACCAATTTTTGGAAAAATTTAATGCCTCAATGATATTGGTATTCAAAAAACTATGAAAGTGACCAATGACTCATCCTCCTATACTAAATGTGGTCTCTAATGGTACTATACTTAATATAATTGTTGGAATATCTCTGGAAATTCATGATAGATCATGATATTCTCATTCTATTCCTTTAAAACAACTTAAAATATAAAATCCATCGAAATAATCCTCACAATCATCAATCTCTATGTATCTTTCTAGTTTATTCCCTTTTTGTTTTAATTTTATTTAATTTTCATTGATCTATATGCATATTTCCATTTCTAATCATTATGGATATCACTACTAGAATCACGAATATGTGGATATTGATGAGAACATGAATCACATTGATAATCATAGATGAGATATTTTCATTTTTGAAACTCAAAGATATCATTCATAACCTTTGTTAATTTACTGATCAAATCATTCTTGTCATCATCATTAAATTTCATTTTAAAACTATCCTGAACATATTATAATTTTTATCCTAGATCAAGAAAAACTTCCACTAGTAAGAGAGAATAAAAATTAGAACCAATACCCTAATACTTTTCTAACATCACCTTCATTTCAATAGTCGTTTCACTCATAGTAATAACATTACTCTTCAAAAATTTCATGATTTTTCTATATATATAATAAAGAGTATGAAATAATTTGTGACAAGGCACATGCATAGAATCGAAAAATTCATCAATTATTTCATATAATATTTTTAAAAACATGAAAAATACACAATCATTCTCCCAATAATGTGATATAGGATCCTCACCTTCATAGACAAGAGCACTCTAAAAACATGAATCCACCTCAAGAAAAATAAATACTTTCTCATACTTCTCTATAACATCCAACATAATCTTACAATAATTCCACCTAGTAGGACATCAAGAATTATGGAATGTTTACTAGGAGTTTTTAACTACTCAGTAATGTTAAGAAAAATAGCCAATCTAGAATGTGAAAATCTCAAAAAAAATCACGAAACTATAATTCTATTAATTGATTTGATATTTCTTCTATGCTGTCATTAAAAATAAGGTTTCAAATATGTTCACAACATCTTATATGCATATACTCCTATTTAATAATAGACCAATTTTAATGATTAACCCACATGGCCAAAAAACTTATCATTTAATTATTATAACTAACATTTTATATGGTAATAGTATTAATCCATTAAATCCCCCATTGTTTCAAATTATGTTCTAATAATTAACAAATTATTTCCCCTTTATGATTTTCAAAAGGATAAAACCTGGTTTTTTTCTTTAAGATCCAATTATCATCAATAAAATGTAAAGTCACAAAAATATAATCCATATTCTGAATTGATGTTCATGTGTCGATGGTAATAAATAAAATATTAGAGAAAAAAATCAAACAAATAATTTAATTTTTCTCCCTCTATCAAATATAACTACAAGAAATATCTTTAACCATTTGCATAGATGGAACTTGAAATTGAGGCTGAACAACTTCAATAAATTCTACATAACCTTGATTCTAAACATATTTAATTGATATATTATCAATGATTATAATTTTAGAAATATTGTTTATGCACTCCTCTTGGTTAAAATTAGCTACGTAAATTTTAACATATCCCAGCATCCTCATCTTCACAATTATTACTAATATTAGTAGTGGTTTGACTTTTCTCAAGGTTTTTTTGAGGATTTATTTTTCTGCTTGTTAAATTCCTATTAAAATTACTAGTTCCATGTTGTATAGATGTGTAAGCATAATATTTTCCACAATAATAACAAATAGACATTCAATTATTCTTATTAAAATGATCCCAAGGTTGACAAACTCAAGAAAAAGAAGGAAATTTAAGAATTGTTACCTTTTTAGGTAACCACTTACCCTTAGTTTCATCAAATATTTTTCTACTAATGTCCCTCTTATTTATGTAATTGAGTGTGTATTTAGAGAATAAACCTTCTGAATTTGAGTTCATGCAGCAACTGGAGGATTATAACCACTTTGTGTACCACTTTACATGAATGGCTAGCTAATGTCTACCAAATACCCCCCCCCCCACCCAACCCATTGGCAAGAATTTTCTATGGAACACCCTTGGAAAAAGAATAATAAATAGTTTTTGAGTGTTGGTCGTTTTACCATCAAAACCACAACATCAGTGAATTGGGAAGATAATAAGAAATAACATGATAAAAAATAATTATATAACACTAGACAACACTCACGACATAAGTAGGAGGAGGCGAATCAGGTGAGTAGACTTTCTACTAATTTCCTGTGAGGGAAGGTTAGTGGAGGAGGTGAGAAATGAGGGATTTCTTGGCTTGGTGGGTGCTTTATCAGTTTTTTGAAATGTTGTAGGATAGGAGGATGGAAGGATAATTAGGGTTTTCTCATAAGGGAAGTAGAAGGCGAGTCAGGGTTTTCTCATGAGGGAAGATCGGGGAAGGAGGATGAAGGAGGAGAAGAGGAGAGATAGAGTAGGGTTTCACCAATCTATCATGAGGGAAGCAGAAGTAATGAGGGAGTAGGGTTTTTCCATGCATGGTAAGTTCATTTTCAGGTGGAGGAGGAGGATGTGGTGGAAATCACGAGGTATGGAATGAATGAAGAGGAGGAAGATACCCGAATGAAGGTTTTTTTTCATACACCTTTTAGGTCTTTGGGCAAGGTTGGGTCTATATGTATCCAAAATGAGACCAGCCCAACCCATGCATGTCTCGACCCAACATAAACCCAAACTGAGTATTTTTTCACATAACCCAACCCAACCCAGTTGGGTATAGACACCCCTATTAATTTTAGTAAAAATAAAAATTAACTTACTAAAAACCAAGAAAATGCATTCAGATTATTTTTATACATTGGGACAATGATCCATAATTCATTTCTGATGTATTAGAATCACCAACACCTCAATACGATGCATGGTGTGACCGGTGTGTCTTCAAGTGTGTATTTTTATTTACTAATGACATTTTATTTATGTATTATTTCATATTTATTTATTTTATTTATATTATTACTAACATAGGTTTTATTTTCATATACAAGTGGATTATTTTAATTGGGTTGGGTTGGTTTGTTCGATAAATGATATCGTGGTCGGTGTTTTTTAAGGGGGGTCAGGGTGCAAAATACGATGAAAATTTAATAATTTTAATGTTTATGGATAGTAATTCTAAATTTAGTTATAAAAAACACTGTTTTAGATTTATATAGTACTGTTTTTTTTATTTATGATCTAAAATATATTTCAATTAAATTATTTATTTTCATATATGAATATTTTCATATGGGTTACAAGTGCATATATTTCCATGTGTTGTTATTCAAACAGCACATCATAGAATATTATCCATTATTAGCACCATTTCTAGCATCGATAAAGGCTCGCCTTTATTAGTGCTAAAATAGAGATGATAAATTGATGCATTTATCAATGTTTTGTTGTGCTGATAAAGGTCCCCATTTATCAGTTCTTTTTTAGTGGTGATAAAGGGGACCCCCTTAATGGAATTGAGGAAAAATTCATTTTTTGGCTCTGTTAAAGCCCCTTTTCCCCACGATTTGAGGTATGCCTATCATAATATTATAATGATAGAAAAAGAATCTCCCTTGAGGTATTTTCATTACTTTTATCTCATTCAATTTCATTGAAATTATTATTAATTGTGTTGATTAAAATTTATAAGAATCAATTAGTTACCATATTTATTTAAATTCATTAATTTGAATTAATTTCAATATTCATAACAAAATTCACAATTTTAAATAAATTAATTTCATTTTGTGTTTATCTATGAGGAAAAGTGTCACTACTACAAATATGGCTTATAATAGCACTAAAAACGTCCTTTAACAGCGCTAAAAAAGCGTTGTTAATCTCGGTGAAGATAAAGGGGGTCCCCTTTATCAGTGCTAAGCAAGCACTGATAAAGGTAGTATTTATCAGCGCTATTTTCAGCGCTGATAAATGTATAATATATCAGCGTTATTTTAAGCGCTGATAAAAACTACCTTTATCAGCGCTCAAAATAGCACTGATATATTATCCATTTATCAGCGCTTAACTAGCGCTGATAAAGGCCAAAGATCCTATCCAAAACCAGAACCTGCACAGAACCTGCCCAGCACCTGCACACATTACAGCACATGTACAGAGTCCAAACAAAACCTGTACACAGCACACACAACACCCACACACAATGCATATAAGAACAAAAATGATACATACATTTACTTGAAATCATGAATACAAAACAACACACTTCTATATACATTTCAAAAAATGTTTAATTTAGTTACAATTACATTTATCCAACAAACATTTAAAAAACAATGATGTTCCATCCTTTTGCATCCATCCCCTCTAAAAAATTGTCGTCCATGGTGGCGGTTTCCGAACAAAGCATTCGAACTGAGGAAAAACATTTCACCTACATAATAAAACAAATATTATGTTAGTAATACAATAGTGAAATAAATAATGGGGTTGCTAAAAGGAATTATACTAGTGAGGCACAAAACATAAAATAACCAATTAACAAAATTGGTGCATGGTTAGGGATAATCATCTATAATAATCAAATGGCCCAATGTTTAGTAGAACATGGGCTATTTAATGATTCGAGGGTGAATAGAAAAACCTACAGTTTGGTTCTAAGGTTATGATGGTCTCACATTGATAGTTAATGGTTTGTCAAATAATGTGATGAACTTGTGTAAGGTATGAGTTTTTGGGGAAGTATCTCTATATGGTTTAATAATGGATTGTAAGCCACTCAATGAAACTATACGGATTAGAAGTTTGTGTATATTGATTCCCACATTGTTGGAAAATGATTTATTTTACCCTTAGGCCTAATAATTCCCCTAATTAATGAGTGGAATTAACAAATTTTCACTATCAACCATTAAAGCGGGTTACCCTCATATATCCCTCATTCCACTCAAAAAAATCCTTTACACGCACTCTCCTCCTTCTCCCTTCCCCCATGGGATATCTCCCTTAATTTTGAGATAAATCAAATATTATCAATTACATTAAAAGAGTGGTCAAATATCTTCAACCCTATTATCCTCCTATATTGGATACCAATGATGGGCCTTTTGCAACGACATTAAACCTTGGCTATATACCTATAGCCACAGTTTAATACCATGGATATATGTCCCCCCATTCCATAAAAAAGAAGCACTCCTGCCCCCTTCCCCAGCACACCCCCTACACACTGCCCACCCCCGAGAACACCCCCTACCCCTGCACACTCCTTGCCCCCTGAACACCCCCTTCCCCCTTCCCCAGCACACCCCTGCCCACTGCACTTCCCCCCTGTCCATTGCACACCCCCTACCCCTTCCCCCTACCACTTTTCCCCCTTCCCCTCCCCCAGAAAACCACCCTTTCCCTCTCACCCTGTCCCCTGCACATCATAAAGAAAATACCTTGTATGGAAATTGTGCTCAATTTACATTATACACATCATATATATCAAAAAATTCTCATGTACTTTCATTCAATGTAAATACACATATATAGACTCTCTACATCTCATAAGCAAACCCTATTTAAAATTCACAGACACATTAAACACATTTGAAAACACCCATCACACAACTTTCTCATTTCTTCAAACACATTTAAAGGACTTAAGCATGAAAATCCACAAGAAATACTACTGCATTCATTTTAAAAATAACTTTCAAGTCTATACACACCCCAAATTCCTTTGATAACACATTTTTAACCACACAGACATTTCATATAGTACACTTAGCAAGCAAATACAGCATAATAAAATCATCATATAATGTAAAAGCATGGAATCACCTAAATAAAGCGTGGAATCTTCCGAAATCAGCTGGAAAACATAAAACAACACCTCCACAATACCTTAATAAGGACTGATTAAACATTAATATTGAATATATTAATTGAAACCCATGTTTAACTTGTGGTATTTCATGAGTTTAACATCCCACAAGGATATAGGGTCATGATTTAATGTCTTACAAAGATGTAAGACCTGGGTGGATCAAAACACTTATAAAGGTGGATCAGGTAGGTACATCTCTAGGAGGGAGCACCTGGAATGTTTACCTGATAGATGGATCAAAACGCCCAATGAGGTCTGACCCAAGTGTGTTGCATCCCATAAAGGTAAGGTTTCTCATTTTGAAGACTTATTTGGATGCCACTAAGGGAAATATAAGAGGGAAAATAAGCGAAGGTGTACCCCATTAAGGGGGTCACCATGGTTTACCATTGGTTGGGATTTAACCTCATAGAGGCTTCCTACGTACCCTATTTAGAATACAAGGATCAAAACCCATATATTTAAAAGAGGTATGTTGTGGGTATTACCCATGGTTAGCTTTCCTTCACACTAGGAATACTCTTGTTTGGATGAGTATGAGTTTTGTTGGGCTTATGCATTGTCAGATTCTTAGGTTCTTCCAATAGTATCAATGGGATGAATGGTACATACGTGCTAAGATGGACCATGTGAATGGAGTGATCCTTGTAAAGAGGCACGAGGCACTAAAAATATGTGGAGCTATCTGTAAACATTATTTATGGTGGCCATGGGGCTTATCAGACTCCCCATACCTTCCATAAACACCTCAAAACATCACGAGGACCAGATTCTACATGATGGTGCAGCACAGGGTTGATTCTTTTAATGATGTACTAATCGTTTGAGCTTGGATTTCATCTCAACCAGCCTTTCCCTTACTTGAATTATTCTGGGAAACATATTTTGGTTCCAAAAAATCCCTCAACGATACTGATTATCTCATGCATCTACCTAGAAATAATTGTGCAAGTCAAAAAATAACATGTGTGCTCAAATACAAGTTCAAACAAACGAGATAAAGAAAATGGATTTTGTTGATCCTCGGTGGTTTCATCGTTCACCCCATATGCACTGCACACCATCATGCCTTACTTCAATATTGATTTGTTCAAAGATCAATAATATGAATCTGGGGATAGAAAACATTGAGTAATAAATTAAAATTTCAATACATCGAAGCATTCTCAATTCACCAAAGAATGTTGGAGGATAATCAATGGTCATATATAGATAACATAAGTGGTAGGAATTCACCTTCATCCTTTTTGTGTACAATATTCCATCAGGTATGTTTCCCATTCGTTTCTAAACACATGTATATCATCTTCTGAATATGAGTTTTTGCGACAGTCATGGTAGTACTAAAAATATATAAATACACAAAGGATTAATAAATATTTTAAATGAACTCGTAATTATTTTCAAAAATACCTCATCAGGGATGCTAGTTCGTTGATGAAATACTATCTCTTTCATAAATTTACAAACATAATAACCATAGTCTTTTCCGTTTGTTTGTTTTGGACACTATAGAAACATCGAAAACAATAAGTAATTTGTTTTTATATGTGTTTGGATAGTTAAATGTTATTATATATACCCAGATACTTTTCTAGTTGTAGATCTTGTAGGTGTGATCATCCTTATGCCTTGGATTCATTCCATGCATTAGACGATATTGATGCACTTCCCTATCATAACAGAATCCTCATTAAAATATAACATAAATTATATAACTAGATTTTTAGTTTTAAAATGTTGGATCTAGTGTATTACAAATTAACAAACACCATCATGCGTGGTCGGTTTGTTGGATATCCATGCGTTGAATCCAGAAAATAAATCTTTAGAGTATCTAAATTGACTGCAATCAGCATCCAATGCTCCCTAAAAATACAAAAAAGAATAAGTAAAGAAAGAAATGAAAATATAGTTGATATGATTAAATTATAGAGTTTTACCCCTGCATCGTTGGTATTAAAAAGAGTCTGTCATCCGTAATTCTTTTTCAAACAATTTGAGTAGGGATGACATTATTGCAGCATATTTAACAGAATCTATTTCATATTTTGATGATGTGGTGTGAGGACTAATGAGTCCAAATTTTTGTTCATGGGGAAATCCCTTCAATTGTTTTTCATATATACATCTACGACAAATATAAAATGTATTTAGTCAAAATTATCATAGTATATCAGCTTTTGTAAAATCAAATCATGAAAACTTAACTCATGTATATATTTACAACTGAGGCGCCTAGCCATTCATACATGAAGAGTTCATTTACATTTTCAGCACTAATGAAATCTGATATCTCCTCTCCATACATATCTTTTTCGAAAACAACTATGTGAGTACTGTTGTCTTTCAACTTTGTATCCACATGAGCCTGTAATGATATTAACTGTGGATATAGAACGGGCGGGGTGAAGGTGCTCTCAGTAGACCATTTCAATCGGTTGGTTGATTCTTGAGATAGTTTTGAGCTGATATTTTGTTTCACCCCACATTCTTTTTCATTCTGTAATAACAGTCATCGGTTCAGACCTATTTTCATTAAATGTTAAAGGTCCATCTTGAAAAATAAATTAGAAATGAATACCTTTTTGTCGACATGTTTTTTTACAAGAACTATCGGCCATGCGATGAATGTTCCAACATCTTGTTCAACCGTATGAATGTCGTCATCTTCATTTGGAACAGGTAGCTCGGCACTCGGCTCATTAGCTACATTAATTGACACTATAAGATGGTCTTTTGGAAGCTGTCTGTTGTGTAGCATGTCGTTTTGCGTATTGAACATCGTAGCCCTCACTACAAGGTGATAGGTGGGAGTTGATAAATATAAATCAAAGTCATTTTCACCCTATGAAATATTAGTACAGGAAAGGTATCAGTGTCTATGTAAATAAAATTTCAAAGAAACAATTATTAAAACATTTATTACCTCATCTAAGTCAGGTTTTTTAGGGGAATGGCTCGCCTCAAAGCTGGTGGGGGTGGGGTGAGATCGTCATGCATGGGTTGTTGTTGAGTTTTTTCTTCTCTTTTCCTCTCCCCCATCAATTTTTCTATCATCTCTCTCTGGTATTGTAATTCTTCTTGAAAAATAGAAAATTTTTCTTGCAGCTTTTCCATTTTTTCAGTTTGATCCCCCGCTTGTTTTTTTTTATAATATGTTCAGGGTGTCAGGACAAAACCCACACCTCTGACGCGGCCATACTTTTCTGGCTGTTTCAAGGATTCTAAAAGTATGTATCCATCTGGTGCGGTTGTTTTTGATTCTTGTGACTATTTCATATGGAAAATATAGAAAAATAAGTATTTATTGTAATGTAATAGCGATTTAAAGAAACTCAAATTTATATTATGTCATACTTACACATGTTTCCAACAATTTTTGTTTGTTTTCATCTATCAATATCCCCTCTTTATTTACATGAGCCTCCTTCTATAGCACATGGTGTGGGATGGATATGGATTTCGATTTTGATTCATCAATCTGCATATAAACAGAGAAACATGGTTATGGTGTTGTTTTATGTCACATACTAGTAGTAGGGTTGATTTAAAAGACATACCAATTTTTTCTCAAGTTCAGCGTACCCCATCCTTGCTTTACGGTAAGGGTACGCTGGTTCTGTTGTGCGTTTTTTATTTTCATCACTTAGTAGCTGCTTCGTAAATAAAAAACTGTCAATCAGAGTGATGAATACAAGAAAACGTCAAATAACATATTACCCCACACAATGTACCTGAAATGTATGCTCCCCACGAGGGTTTCTAAACACATCCCACGCTCCTTGGGATATCAAGTGTGCGTAAAGAGGAGGTGGGTGCACCTTGATTTTCCCTTCTGCATTTTTAAGATGATATTTTGTTAAAATTGTGCGGAAACCTCTATGAATCCTTCCTGAAACTGTTAAAACATATTCCTTATGCGAGACATCTACTATAAATGCACTCTGCAATGGATGATGAAGAGTAAGTCAATGTTTTGGTATTTTATTTTATTTTAATAAATTAAAAAAATGATATCATAATGTTACCATAATCTCTTCCCACATTAGTGTCTTCAGCCCGGTTACAACATGGTGCCACGACTGTACATAAATCGGCACACGTTGCCGAGTGAAGATTCCAATGTAGCTACTAAAGATGGCTCTATTGGAGTTAACATGTTGGCCTCGTTTATTCCATCCCACCTCAAATTTGATGCCTTTTGCTTTTGCCTTAAGGATTTTGGCCAACACTGTCAAACTACGACGCTCTTGTTTTTTTTTTTTTTGCACTTTCAGGGTTTCGTTTGCTACCATTTCCTCAGAAGTAGCGTCAATATCTTCCCCCGGAGTGCTAGCATCGGCAATGGGACCAGCAGCAGCAGGTTGAGAAACTTGTTGTGCCTCAGCACTGGGACCAGCAACAACAGGTTGAGAAACCTATTGTTGCTTTGCACTGGGACCACCAACATCTGGTTGAGAAACCTGTTGTTGCTCTGTAGTGGGACCACCAGCTGCCGGTTGAGAGACCTTTTGTGCCTCGGGATTGGGCGCATCAGCAGGTGCAGAAGTCATTATCTACAGAAGTGGTTTAATATTTAATTTAGATTACATAAAAACAGCAGCGAACAGATAATAACATAACGTAACACAATGTATGTTACAATAAAAATATAACTTGATTATTGTACTCTCTTTTTTTCTTTAAAGGATGAATTGATTTGACTCCTCTATCGACTATGTAAATTCCTTCATTGTGGTCTCCTCTGACATACAAAATGCTGTCTACATTTGGATCTCTACGAAATGATTGTGAAGTCCCTATAAAAGGGTTAACCTCCATTGAAATTTCATCTGACCCTTCAGTTGTTTTGGTCGATAACAGAACAATTGACCAATTTCAGTTTGCGAGGTCTGGAACATAAAATACTTGTACTGCCTATGATGCCATTATAAATGGTTCGTCTTTCTCCCCTTCCTTACTGAAATCAACTTTAACGAATCCTAATTCATCTATTTTAATAGCACTCCTGTTATAAACCCACTTGAATTGAAAAATCGGCAATTTGAATTTTGTATAATCCAACTCCCATATTCGTTTGATGATGCCAAAGTATGACATATTTCCATAAATCGGATTTTTGTCCTTAGCACCAGAAACATGCATCGCCTCAGCCACAAGTGTAACCCCACTATTCTGCATGGTACTATATTCATCATGTTCATTAGTATAGAATGTATAACCGTTAATTGCATAAGCATTGTAAGATAATACATACACACTTTCTCCTCCGGCCAGCCATCAAAGTCGTTCTGAAATTGAGTCTGGATTTTTATCTAACTGCTTAAAAATATGGCCTCAAAACCATCCTATAAAATGTCGATTATGTGTATCTGATATCCATTTATCAGCCCTAGAAGGATTCAAATGCCTAAGAATTTCTTTTTGGGTTTGAACATATGGTTCAACGTCAAAACTGTTATTCAAAACGTAAAGGTGGGCCTGCTTCCGATCTGTAATATTGATTGTGACAACCTCTCTTCCAGAAATTCCTTCACCCTCAAGCCACTCAGTGTGATGAGATTTAGGTAGTCCAATGATTTCCACACCAGACAGGTATTCGGTACAAAATTCTATAGCTTCCTCAACAATATATTGCTCCGCAATACAACCCTCTGGATGACTTCGGTTTTTGGCATACCCTTTCAAAATCTTCATATACCGTTAAATGGGGTACATCCATCTATAATATACAGGACCACATAGTCGAATCTCTCTCACCAAATGAACCATCAAATGAACCATCATATTGAAAAATATCGGTGGGAAGAACATTTCCAATTCACATAATATGACAGAAATTTCTCTTTCCATAGTTGGCAATTTCACCGGGTCTATAACTTTGATGCATATAGCATTGAAGAAGAAACAGAGCTTTGTTAATGTATGGTGGACATTCTTGGGAAAAATGCAACGTAAAGCTATAGGAATTAGATCTTTCACCAAAACATGGAAGTCATGTGATTTCAGACCCTTTAATTTTAAATCTCCCATTGACATGATGTTCTTGATATTTGATGAATACCCCTCTGGAACCTTTACGTCATTCAAGAAGTTTCAAAACTGATATCTCTCCTGCCTGGAAAGAGTTTAAGCAGCAGGAGGAAGAAATGTTCATTTTTCACCCTTCAATGGTGCCAACTCTTCTCGTATTCCTATCTCAACCATGTCCAATCTAGCCTTAATTCCATCCTTTTTTTTTCGGGTGCATTTAGCAACGTGCTGATGACACTATCACATACATTTTTTTCAACATGCATAACATCAAGAAAATGTCTGACATACAGAAAATTCTAGTATGGTAATTCAAAAAAAACTGATCTCTTTTTCCAACCAGTTTTCATAAGGCTTTTCGAAAATGGTTTACCAAAAGTAGTGTCCAAATATTTCACTTTCTCAAACAATTGATCACCTGTTAGTGGAGACGGTGTTTTACATTCCTCTGAACTTCCGTCGAATGATGTCGTCCAAGATCGGTACTTATGTCATCAGGGTAGAAATCTGTGATGTCCTAGAAACACGGTTTTCGATGAATGTTTCAACCAAATTGACAGTGTACCTTGTTCGCAAACGGGAAACCCTTGAGTTCTTTTAATGCTATATCCTGACAAATTTCCATAAGCAGGAAAGTCATTTATCATCCTGTACAACATGGCTTTCAAATCGAACTTTTCATTTTTGTAAGAATCATACATCGTAACACCTGAATCCCACAATATTTTCAAATCCTCGATCAATGGGGCCAAATAAACATCAATATCATTACCCAGTTGTTTTGGTCCGGATATAAGCATAGATAACATGATGTATTTTCATTTCATGCATAACCACGGTGGTAAATTATAATTTACCAACATAACCGGCCATGTATTGTGACTACTGCTTTGAAAACCAAAAGGATTCACCCCATCTGTAGATAACGTCAGACGAAGGTTTCTCGGCTCGTTCCCAAATTCAGGATACTCGTGATCAATTTTCTTCTACTAAGGAGAGTCTGCAGGGTGATGTAGTTTCCCATCTTTAATTCTTGTATCTGCATGCCATGTCAATTTTCCTGCAGTCTCCTCACTTCCATATAGGCATTTATACCTAGGAATGGTTGGAAATTACCATACAACTTTCGTAGGACTAGAATCATCTTTCTTGTATCAAGAAGCACCACACATTGGACATTATTTAAGTGATTTTTGGTCCTTGTGAAACAATATACAGTCATTTGGGAAAGCATGTATTCTTTTAGAGATCATACCCATCGATCGTAGAATTCGTTTGGCATCATATGTTCAGCTTGGGAGTTCATTATCTTCTGGGAGCATGTCATTCAGGAGAGCAAGTAGTTCCGTAAAACCGGCATCACTCCACCCGTTGCCTGCTTTCAAATTATACAACTTCAATACGTCTGACAATGTTGTATATTTAGTGCAACCAGCATACAATGGCATTTTTACACAACTCTTTAACTTCTCAAACAATTTTGGGCAATCACGAAGTTCATCTTCAACTGTCCTTATTATTTCCTCAATACGATCTTCATCATCATTCACATCTGTAATCACACCCTCCATATGATCGTCTTCATTGTTCACGCTTCTAATCATATCAGATGATCTATAAAATGTCGTGTTCTCTGAGTCACTACCTATATTGGTTTTTCCCCATGTTTATTCCAACATGTATAACTTTGATCTATTCCGTGACAGATCAGGTGTTCTTCCAACTCCTCTGGACTAATTTGTCTTGAATAATAACAGCGTAAACACGGACAAAGGATTTGAGAAGGGTCACATGCATGATCTTCTGCAAACTTGATAAACTCTTTCACTCCATATTCATACTCTTTTGTCAACTGATTGGCATTCATCCATTCTTTATTCATATTTATCGTATTTATGGGTTCGATCTCGAGAACTTGCCTAATATTATGTTTTAATTAATCAGGTAGCATTTTTTGGGTTTATAAAAACAAATCATGGTACAAATTTTTTTAAACACATGTGAAATCCATATACACGGTCTGTCCAGTAGGGTGAACATCGTGTATGTATAAGATACCTGATTTAATCTGACATATATCAAATTTATTCCAAGTTAGTCTTACAAAGACTGAATGATGCCTTAGAAAATACATGACATGCGAACAAGAGGAAACCAATGAGTAACAAAAGAAAACAGTAATAAATATGATGTTATCTCAATGTACTCAAGGTGATGATAAGATGTTGGTCAAGATCAACTATGGGTTGGGAGTACACTAATATTTAATTGAAAAAAACTACTAAAAACTAATCCATAAAAGGATGAAATGTCCTATTCATCAAGTCCCTTAATACAACCAATGCATTAGTTAAACCAAAAATCATCGCTAAAAAATCATACAGGCCATAACTACTCCTAAAAGTAGTCCATGGTAGGTCCATCAATGTCCAACTCATCTAATGGTATCCTAATGTCAAATCTATCCTGGAGAAGATCATAGAACCTCATAGATGATCAATGTGACTATCAATGCGTGGATGAGGATACATATTCATGACTCTCATCAGGTTAAATCTCAAATAGTCCAACAAAAGAATAAATACCAATAAAAAGTCTATTTTAGAGAACTATAAAACCCCATGGTAAAGTAATATGCCATATGAAACCATTATATTTAATATCATCAAATTGTAATTCAAAGAGCTGATGCTCTTTTGGTGTTATTTTATAAATTGTGATAGAAACTGAATTTTCTCCCAAAACTAACTAGATTATAAAGTTTATCTCTTTATTAAGAAGTAAATTTTATACCTCATTAGTGAAAACATCCTAAAAATGTACTACCATTGGGGAAAAAGAATCCTACAGCATTCTAGCAACATCTACAATATGCCTGACTATTTGAGCCATTAGGGTATAGTAAATATATAATTATAACATGCTATTTAAAATGAAATGTGGAAACATGAAATCATACAGCCTCCTGATAAACCCATAATACAAAACATATAACCTAGTATGTCTGTCACATATAAAAATAAATAAATTAGAAAAAAAAACATGCTACAAAGCATAAAGGTGCCATTAAATACTTACATTGGTCAACTTGTTTTGGAAATTGTTTATCTTCATTTGTGCCTTGTACTTGCACCCATGAATTTGAAGGCGAGTATGCCTACACGATAGTTGACCTTCTTAGAGAAGAGTTTTTGGAAGAGTTAAAGAGACATGAATCAATAAAGATAATTAGAGAGTTGGAGAAAATGTGGTTGTACAAATAATGTGGAAATCGGCTTGTGCAACGCGGCCTAAGTTACAACTTGTAGGTATTGTACTTAGGTCGCGTTGCACAAGCTGATTGCCACATTGTAACTTAGACCGCGTTGCACATGCCGATTGTCACATTGTTTGTAGCAACCACATTTTCTCCAACACTCTAATGATCTTCATTGCTTCATGTCTCTCATACTCTTCCAGAAACTCTTCTCTAAGAATTTCAACTATCGTGTATGCATACTCACCTTCAAATTCACGGGTGCAAGTACAAGGCATGGATGAAGATAAACAATTTCTAAAACAAGTTGACCAACATGCATCATCCTGGACACTCATAACTAATTATGAATCACATCCCTAGACATAATAATAATCACATTAAGACCACAATATCTATTATGGAAATCCTTACTGGAATTAGGCTCAAGATATGGTATCATTCCTATCTCACATCTATATTCACTATTTGGTCCTCACACACACAATATATAAATAATATACCAAGGGAATACCATCCATGGAACTCACATCCCACCTTGAGAGCACGAGGAGGAGGAGGACGTGGTGGTGGCGGTCGTGGCAGCGAGGGTGGAGGCAGCGGCGGCGGCGGCGGCATAGGCGGTGGCGGTCGTGGCAGCGAGGGTGGAGGCGGCAGAGGCAGTGGCGGTCACGGTAGCGGGAGCAGGGTCGGAGGCGGTGAAGGCGGCGGAGAAGGAGGAGGACGAGGAGGAGGAATGAGGAGGAAGGAGGAAGACGAGTAGGACGAGGACGAGGTCGCGTATCGAGGGGCCTGGTTCAGCTTTCGCGAGAGCTTGACTGCGTGCAAGCAAGGATGGCCTGTTAGGGTTATTAAATAAAAACCGACAGAACCTACTCAAATGGAAAATATTAAACACATCTTGGATAGCTATCAAACCATATGGTAACTGAAACCAATAATAAATACTCCCTAGTGACCAAAAATCACTATGTTTATCCCATTTCTCAGTGAAAACAGACATTGATAACCTAGCCGCTGAAGTCCCAAGTGATGTGAAACTACGATAAAAACCTAATCACTAACCTAAAACACCAGAAGTTGATTCCAATGGTTCTTATTGAATTTATTATAACTTTGTGTAATGATTAAATTCTTCCAGATCAACCGCACCATCCCTTTCATCTCTTGAACAACACTCGAACCAACAATGGACCACTCTCCCAACTCTTCCTAGTACTAGGGATATCTATATGGATTCCAATATAAAGAAATGTAGGGATCCTTATTTATCACATCCTGATAACAATTGTTATAGGGGAAATCAACAAAAGGAAAATTTATTTCCCAATATCCAATGAAATCTTGTGCATGATTCTAGAGAGTAACCTCTATAACATTGACTTCCCTATCTGTATATATATCCATCTATAGATGATGATGTGTTAATAATTTACCATGGAAAACTAGTGAAACCTAAAATGATTTATAAAACATAGATTTCAACCTCAGATCGCTTTCTGAAACAATTATAGAGGGAACCTCATGAAGTCTCAAAAAATCTAAAACATATAAGTCCATGAGTTGTTCCACTTTCATCGCCTCATTAATATGAAGGAAGTGCACATATTTTTGGAGTTGATCAACAACCACCCAAATAAAAACCTTCTTGCAAGGAGTTTTTGGAAAACCAATAAAAAATTAATGAAAATATAATCCCACTTCTATACTGGAATGTTTAATGGCAAAAACAACAACACGGTTCTCTAGTAATACTCTATAATTCTATAATATGTAATGAACCATGAATCCAAAACTGTTATCAACTATATCATCCATTGACACTTGGAATAACACCTCATGTCAGGATTTCACACGTTCAATTCAAGCGGTAGAAAAAAAAAATTCCTGAAATTGAATATGAATAACGGTAGCGGCGTCGGCGGAGGAAGCACCAGAGGCGGAGGTGGCGGTGGCGGCGGAGGCGGTGGCGGCGGTCGCAACAGCGGCGGTGGAGGCAGCGGCGGTGGCGGCAGAGGCCGCGGCGGTTGTGGAAGCGGGGGCAGGGACGGAGGCAGTGGCGGAGGAGGAGGAGGATGAGGAGGAGGAAGGATGAGGAGGAGGAGGATGAGGTCGCGGCAGACGAGGGGCCTGGTTCGGCTTCCGCAAAAGCTTGACTGCATGAGAGTGAGGATGGCCAGTTAGGGTTATTAAATAAAAACTGATGGAACCTTTATCAGTGCTCATTAAAAGTGTTGATAAAAGTATTTTTTTCAGTGCTAAAATAAAAGCGCTGATAAAGCATTCATTTATCATCGCTTTTTTAGCGCTGATAAAGGCATTTCCCTTTATCAGTTCTATCTTTTTAGTGCTGATAAAGGGCAGCGCTTCCCTTGCCCTGTTTTGTGGTAGTGTGTTCTGGGCATATAGATATTTCTTATTGATATCTCTCATCCATCTTTTTAATTTAGTACACCATTAAAAATTTGTTGTATTTCTTATAACTCGGTCGGTAGTTGATGCTCATCCATTATGATAGTAAGATAGATAACCTTTATCCCTGGTGAAGAGGATATATAGTGGTTAGGGGAAATGGATGCTTAGGTTGCATGGCTTAGGAAAACCTGGGGGAGGTGCAGCCAGGAATTTTCCAAAGTGAAACTGGATTTGATGAATCCTTAATGTGGTTCACCTACTTCCATACTCATTAGGGGTTTGGTGTAACACCCCAAGCTTCCACGGTATGCTTCTCCTTTATTAACACAGTAGCGTGTGTTGTATGCAACTTTGAGTTCTAACACACCACAACCAATCAAACTAGCCATTATGAATAGTAATACCCACTTTTTGAAATTTTATAAATTTTATCTTTCAAAAATGACTTCATTTTTGGATTTAGGATATTGAAATTATCTTAGGGTTATTTTTTGGTATTTTTCTGAAAACTTTCAATTTTTGATGAATAGTGAAAAACACTGAGTTATACTTTAAAACCAAATTTTTATTTAATTAATTATTTATTTTATTTAAATTTATTTTATTAAAAAATAGATACATAATATTTATATAAGTTAAATTTAATTCATTGGAGTCAGTTTATAATAATTTTAGATATATAAAAAATTTATTGAACTTTTCACCGTCTTTTACCCACCTCCTAGGAGCATTTAAAAATGTACATAAAACATAATTTTACTGCTTCTGTGAGTTGAATTTCAAAAATCCAAGAGACATTATTGATATCAGTAAGTAAAATATGGTTCAATAAGATAAAAATAATTTTTGGTGAATAGTAACTTCTTACTTTTATTTACCACTGTTAAAAGTAAATAGGGTAATTAAGGGTAAAAACGATATTATTATTACCCTAAAACATGTCCTAATTCTATTGGATAAGTTTAATTCGACCAAAAATAACCTTAGGAATAAAATATGATCCTTTAGTTACACTTGGATTAGATTAGGGCATTTATTAATATTTAATTCAAAGAAGAGTTAAAAGTGTTAAATTCAAAGTTTAATAACTAAATCATTTTTAATATAGAGTTACACATAAGATAAATTAAACTATAAATATTCATTATAAATATAAAAATATTTCCTACATAATGGTATTTTATTTATAATTTTTAGACATTAAATAATTAAATTTATTAATGACACAATGATGATGCATTAATTACCTAATTAATGAAATATTAAAATAATTGATATTATAAATATCCAAATAAATGTAATTTGAGAATTTTTAGGAATTACACTAATTTTTTAGGTTAATATGACATATTAGGGTGGGTTATATGAATTGTTTTTGAAGTAATAATGTTGTTATCAATTTAGAAAAAACAAAATACCAAATAGTGTCAAAATTGACATAAAAGGGTTTTTTTAAAAAATATTATATTATTAATTGATATTCTATTCCTAAAAATCTAAGGTTCGTCCAAAATACTATATAATGATATTTTTATCATTAATTAACCACTTGGGGTTCTCTTGGAAGTATATAGTAAAATTATTAACCATATAATATAAAAATACAAAGATACATGGTAAATGTCAAACTAATTAACTAAGAGTTAAATATAAATGATAAGGTTGATATAGTGACCCAAACCGGTATAAAACATATTGGTTGAGTTTATTTACACCCATGACTGCATTATCTTCAAAATAAACCAATTTTGATCCATTAGAAACCGAAAATTATTTTATTAAAAAATAATATTTCTAGTTTTTCCTAAGGTGCCCCTCACCCCTCTTATAAAAGGGAATTCCCCTTCTCTCCAATTCACATATTCAATGCCATTTGGATCGGCCAACCCATGCCCAAATACCATCTCAAATATCCTCTATTCATCCTAGAGGCCTTCCTTTAGTCAGAAAGAAAACCTAAGGAGCCCTTTTGATCAAATCAAAAGGAAGAACCCGAAGAAGAGGTAAATATCTCACCACCTCTTTCATGTTTTTCCTTCTTCCACTTCTTCTTTCCATGTTGTTTCCATTCTAAAATAATAACTCTAGTATCTTCTATATACTTTTATGTTATTAAAAATATGTTATAACCATATTCATTATACTATCCACCCTTTGAATGACATGTCACCATATGTGCGTACGTACGGCTTACTGTCTCCACGTCGTGGTGTAATTGTTATTAGATACATTATTATTTGGATGGGTATAATAATGATGTGTAATTGATATAAATAATAAATATAAAATTATAATTATTCTTTATATATGACATAACATCCAAATTATATATTATTTTAATATCAAAGTAATGATATTGTCGTTCGTGCGTACGTATGGATTACCGTCTCCACGAATGCGATGTGATTCATTCCCCATCGTATCCATTCAAGACTAATTTTAATTAGATGACTATAAATAATGTTTAAAGACTTAATATCATTCTGAAAATGAATAAGATACATCCTATCCATAAAAAACATTACTTACATAATAAATCATATAAAGTAAAACATGTCAGTTAACACCCGAAACGACGATAATACTAAGATATTATTAACAAAGCAATATTAAAAGATCATATATGATATAATATTAATGTATATGGTTCTTTTATATTTTAATTACAAATATTTCACCATTATATAAGAGGTTAACCTACCCTAGACCAAGTAAAATTACAAGGTAAGGGTTAATTTTACAATCTCTTTATTATCCAAGGTTGTTTTTACATAAGTATCTACTGGGACATATTTATCATCTGAATTCGTGTTTTCTTAAAAATGTATTTCAAAACATATTTACTATTTAATAGACTATGGGTTAAATTCATTTATACCCTTATTTGACCTTATACATTTTGAAATGAATCTTTCTGTTGTTTTCCAAACAATGTACTTTATGACCTTTTCAACAAAATTAAGGAAAGAATGTTTTTTTAACTTATATGGCGGGTGTGGATATATTCCTCTATTATAACATAGTCAAATCTTACCTTACAATCTTATATGAAAATTTTAAAAATAAATGTTTTCTATTATAATTACATGACTTTTAAATGATTTCAAAATATAAAGAGATATTTCTCTCAAATAGTTTTGATTTCATCTAGGTCAACATCCTTTAATGGATTTTAATCTTGTTTGAAGTTGATTTATTATGATACAAATCTTCCATTTTGTATTGAAGGTTTTGAGATATATTTGACTGTGGAAGGGATGCCGCTCACGGGTGACCAGTGGGAAAACCCAAACATCACATATCCAGGGACACTTGATGTTAGATTGTTCGCAGAAGTAGTCGCGGGTCGAGTTCCTCGTGCTGAATCAGAGGCCTCTTATATTCTTGCTCCAAAAACATATACACATAGAGGTCTATCGGCGATTTCATTCTCGAAAGATGAGGTACACAAACTTTCTTCTGATCTTCGATTTGCGCTTGATGGAAGTTTTGTCAAGCATCGACATTCGCTCATTTTTCTGCACAAAACCGTGGAAAACATTGGATTCATAGATTTTCATATCGGTTTATTAAATTCACAGCATTTTTTGTTTCGTTTTTCTTTGGAAAATGCTTTTTATCGATTCTGGACATGAGGTACTTGGTCCTTTGGAGGGTCCGTTATGAAGGTCTTTAAGTGGACTCTAGACTTCGAAATTGGTGTTGAACCTCCCATTGTGACTATCTGGATTGGGTTCCCTGGTTTACCTCTTCATCTATTCAAGAAAAGTGCTCTTTTTTCAATTACTGGCCTCTTTGGACTTCCAATTAGGATAGATTCTGCTACCTTGAATTTGTCTCATCCTTCTGTTGCTAGGATTTGTACTAAAGTCGACATTTTTCATGAGTTTCCATCTCGTTTCTGAATTCAAAAGGGAGATTATGAATTTATATAAGATGTTTTCTTTGAGAATGTTCCAGCATACTGTAAAATATGCTCTAGAATTGGTTATATGATGACTAAATGTGAGGCTCAAAAGTTTTAACCTCTCCCACCTCATCCTAGGTCACTTTGGGTGGAAAATAATGTTTCAAAAAAGGGCATTGCTGCTCAAACATTAAGGCATGATGATAACAGTAAACCCACAAACCCCATTGATGTCCCTGGACCCATCACTGAGACATCAATATCCAAAGACATTAAGCACAACCATGAGGATAAGGATGACACCCCTATGGAAAAGGGAGAACCTTCTATACGCCACCCTATTGAAACTAAGGACACGTCAGGACTTATTCATGCATAAAACACTGCCAATAACCCCAATATGGATCCTAAACCCCTGATAGAGGAACAGGATAAGCATATTGAAGTGTATGATGCACATAATATGGATTCTACACCCCTGATAGAGGAATAAAAGAAGCACCTTTAAGTGTATG
The DNA here is from genome assembly GCA_963277665.1 of Viscum album. Classification (NCBI taxonomy): domain Eukaryota; kingdom Viridiplantae; phylum Streptophyta; class Magnoliopsida; order Santalales; family Viscaceae; genus Viscum; species Viscum album. Next base: position 289,283,559 of record OY728134.1, read on the forward strand.
ATACAAAAAATAAGGATCGAAATGATTCTTCAGATTCTGAAGACTCCTTACGGGGTCTGATGATCATTCTATTCAGATTGAGGAAGCCTATTTAAGCTCAAGAGCCAGAAAGGGGAAAAAATCAATGGTTGATGTTGATGGATTCATTACCCCTAATCCAAGAAAAACTATAAAACGTAGAGACTATTCCCAACTATAAATAACTATTGTTACAAGGGATCTGGATCCCTCCAAAAAGGAAGATTTTGATCCTCCACCACCCCCGACAATGGCTGATGCCCCCCTATAACCCATACCTAAAGAGAATTCATCTACCTCCTCAAATTCATCTGACTCAAATAGCTCTGAGAGTGATCCCGAAAATGACCCTGCTTATCGGGATGCATCCCATGTAGAGACCCGAAGCTTGACGTACATGGACATTACCTTACTTTTGTGAAATACTTAATACATAACGAAAAAAGACACATAAGGACCGTAATAGTTTAGTGTCTTTGGAAACTCAGAAAAAATAATCTTCTAATCGTGGTGAAAGATCTTCAACATCTCCCATAAAGATCTTCCCCTTTTTGTTTCTTTACCTAAATTCTTTCTTTTTATCCTGGGAGAAAAGAAAACATATAAAGGGTGAGCTCAAATTCTCAGTAAGGGTAAGCATGGAGAAAATAAAACAAACCATATATATTTGAATATAAAAACATGAACATAATGTTTAAACATCGAAATCTTGAGCAATGACATAAAACATGGAAGTATGTAAGGCATAGATCATAATAGAACATCAATCATGGTAAAATATCTTGGGAATAAAAATTTTAATTGTGGAAAAACATTAATCACATGATATGATTTCCATGGTAGCCAAGGCATTGCTGCCAAGACCACCTTAGTGGACAAAGTCCCTTTCTGAATCGAGTTCACTCCTCGTTTCAGTCCTGTAACACTGAACCCGATTAACTTACCGTTCCAGCCATGTCTATCTCATGAGATATAAATCATTACCCAATGCATTGGAGGGAGATACAGGTCCCACCCATCTCATAATGAAATCATTCTTTCTTGTGCCACAAAATCATAAATCATACATCATAGCATAACCCATGTAATAGAATGGGATTCTTAAACATCATGCCATCATAACATAATCCATAAAACAAATGAATATCATTCATCATAAGAAGAATCAAACCATGTAAATAATGGAGTCATTATACATGAAGCATACACATATTAAATAATTTCATCTTAGATATAATATGGTTTTGACAAAAAACTTGAAATGAATTCTTGAAGAAAATATCCTTTCTTCATCAAAATCAATTTCTTTTCACAAAACTTCATGCAATTTTAAAAGGAAGATATTTTGTTGAAAATATTCATGAAATATTTTGGAGGAATATTCATGAAAATAAGGCTTTATAAAACTGTAAAAATCTTTTCATTCCATACAAGTTAAAAATAACATTCTTCTCGTACACATATGAAATAATGTCTTCTTAGATAAAAAATGGTTTTGATAAAACACTTGAAATGAATTCTTGAGGAAAATATCCTTTCTTCTTCAAAATCAATTTCTTTTCACAAAACGTCATGAAATTTTAAAAGAAATGTATTTTGTTGAAAATATTCATGAAATATTTTGGAGGAAGCTTCATGAAAATAAGGCCTTATAAAACCGTAAAAATACTTTCATGCCATATTAGTTAAAAATAACATTCTTCTCGTACTTTTGTCGGAAAAGTCAAAAAGTACCTCATATGGTTAAAAAAAGAAAGATTGCTTACAGACCATGTATTAAAAGTAAAAAATGGTTAAAAAGGACTTTAAAAATACATGAAACCATTTTTAGGAAACATGGACATGGATGATAACAATAACCCCAGTAAATACTTACGAATAAACAATCTCGGATAAGAACGAGATTGGAATATTTATCCCTTACCTTAGGTCCGATATGCTTTGTATGTATACGAAACTCCTGTATAATGATTTAAATAATGTCATTGAATTATTACAGAATCGTATTCATTGTTATGATATCATATATGGTTCACTTATGACTCTATATTACCCGTTGTTTTGTAAGTTCCATGTTAAAGCAGCGTTTTGGGTAAAATCGTTTTATTTATCGTACATGTTTGGACTTGTTGTTCTTGATATTATTACTTATATCCCAATTTACATAATTAAAAAGTGTAAAACATGATTTATATTTAATATATATTCAGCATATACATATATATATATATGATAGATCGATAAATATAATGAAATGCACCATTCATGGAGACGGTAGGTCGTACGTACGCATGAACGCTGTTTTCGTTTCCTTATTGAATTGAATGGAATTAAGTAGATGACATACATAAATATATACATAAAACCAGTATCATTATTATTCCATATATTTCATGATTACTTATTATATATACTTTATAATCATTCATGAATGGTTAACATGGAGAATGAATCTCATCGCGTCGTGGAGACGGTAGTCCGTACGTACGCGCGAGCGATGATATCATTATCATGATCGTGGAATTTTATTGAAGTGTATGTATAATATTTCAGAATCAATATCACTTTAAAATAATCATATATAGATATTTATTTACACCATTATACCCATCCAAGTAAGGTGGTGGTGGAAAATAGATTACACCACGGCGTGGAGACGGTATTCCGTACGTACGCACGCGTGGTGATTTCATTTTCTGTAGGATGGATAGAAGGTGAAATAGGGTTGTTTCATATTTATAATAACATATCAGTATATTATTGATACTGATGTTATTACTTCATAATTAAACAACTAAATAAGAAGAAGTAGAAGAAGAAACAAAGTTGAAATAATCGGTAACGGACATTACCTCTTCTTTGAAGCACCTCTTTGAGACCTCCTCTTAGGGCACTAAAATTGGACTTTGAAGAAGACCAGGACCTCTATGATGTTCCTAGGGAATTGGATAAGAGAAGTTTTTCAGGGTTTGGCCGAGCTTTAAGGCTCAAAGTGGTGTGAGGAAGAGAGTGAGGAGGTGCCCTTTTATAAGGGAGGAGAGGGGCACCTTTGGAAAAACTAAAAATATTATTTTATTATAAAGTCATATTCAGTTTTTAATAGCTCCAAATTGATTTATTTAGATGCTAAGGTGGGGATGGGTCGAAATCCTATCATCCAATAGAATTTAGACAAGTTTAGATTTCTATTTTAACCTTATCATTTAGATTTAACTTTAAGTTAGATAATTCAACTTTTACTGTGTCTTCTTGTTTTCTTACAATATAAGGTTAATAAACTTACAATAACAAACCAATCGAACACCAAGTTGTTTATTGTTAATATATATAACCATATATAAGTCATTTTTCCAAACCTTATATTTTTAGGAATAAAATAACAATTAATAATATAATATTTGTTTTGAAAACTATTTTATGTGAATTTTGACACTATTTGGTAATTGATTTTTGTGAAAATCATAAAAAAAATATTAGATCAAAAAAAGTTAATTAAATAAATACTAACATGTCATATTAATCTATTAAATTAGTGGAATTCATAAAAAGTCTCAAATTATATTTATTTGAGTATTTATAACATCAATTATGTCAATATTTCATTAATGAGATAATTACTACATCATTATTGTGTCATAAATAAATTAATTTATTTAACGTCTAAAAATTATAAATAAATTACCATTAGGTAGGAAATCGTTTTATATTTCTAATGAATATTTATAGTCTAATTTATCTTATGTATAACCCTATATTAAAAATGAATTAGTTATTAAACTTTGATTTTAACTATTTTAACCCTTCTTTAAATAAATTAATAATAAATGTCCTAATCTAATCCAAGTGGAACTAAATGGTAATATTTTATTCCTAAGGTTGTTTTTGGTCTAATTATACTTATCCAATAGAATTAGGACATGTTTTAGGGTAATATTAATATCATTTGTACCCTTAATTACCCTATTTACTTTTAATCGTGGTAAATAAAAGTAAAAAGTTACTATTCACCAAAAAATATTTTCATCTCATTGAACCACATTTTAGTCCTTGATATTAGCCGTGTCTCTCTTATTTTCGAACTTCAATTCACAGAAGTGGTAAAATTTCATTTAAATGAAAAAGTCAGTTTTTTTAACTACCACTAAGTGGTTTCACTATTCATCAAAAATTGATGTTTTTCAGAAAAATACCAAAAATTCAGCCTAAGAATTATTTGATATTCCGAATTAAAAATTTATGTCTATTTTTCCAAATTCAAAACATAGAAGTGGAATTAATTAATTTTAAAATTAATTCCCGCTATCAAAACAAATAGCGTGTTTTTAAGAAACAAAAACTATCAAAAGATTGATACTTGTTTATATCCAATTTCAAAGTGAAATTAATTCCATTGAACAACATTGGATTAAATGGTAAAAATATATTCTAATTACACTTTAAAACCAATTAAAAAGATTATCTAACCATATAAATTATTGCGATGAAAAAAGTTGTTTTTAATTAAAATCTAACGTGTTTTTACTATTCATGAAAATATGAAAGTTATCAGAATAATATGAAAAATTTATCCAAAGTAAATTCGTATATCATAATTCCAAATAAGAATTTTATTTTGTCAAATTGAACTTATAGACATGTCAAAACAATATTTAAAGTGGGTGCGCCATCAAAAGGCGGAAAAACTGCATTTTTTGAAAAATACTTATTTTATCCGAAAAATTTATTTTGTTCTCATACCATGTTCTAGAAAATATGTAAGATGAATAATAATGTTATAAAATTCAAAATTTAGTTAATAATATTCATAATGTCTAGTCTATAATAATATTATAACAATATATCGTTGTTTAGTGAAACCTGGTATTGCATACTACACACGCTTTCGAGGAAGGTCGTGATTGCGTGTAATGAAAGACAAGTCAGGGTTGCGTGTTGTGAAAGACTCCTTCATTGTTTTGTATAACAGAATCCAACCATATTTCATTTATACATTGAATATATATATATATATACACTCAATGTTGCGTAGAATGACTTCTATCAAACGAACTTGAAATTTTGTGTAACACGATCCAAGAATAGTGTTGCATATACTGAAAGCTAATATGGTGTATAGCACAAGCTAATATTAGTGTAGTGTATAATATAACAGATCACAGAAATTAAAAATAATATATCTCATAAAATCTCGGGTTGTTACATTCTACCCCCCTTAAAATTAATTTCTCCCTCGAAATTCGTCGAGGTTATAAATGGTTTTCTACTTGAAAGTTTCTTTAATAGAAAACCACATCGTAAAAAGGAATAACAAAACATAACTTTAAAGACTAAAGTATGAAATGTAATGGTTACCCTAATTAACTAATCATTGGGTTTCCACATAAGAGAACATAGGTGAAAATATAGATATGGAGGAGAAATATAACCATCATGTTCTGATAGAGAGTGGTAGAGGACATGGCTATGATAAAGCCAACAGTCACAAAGCCATAAATTTGTGATGATCTAAGGTACCATCTGATTCATCGGATATAAGAGCACTAAGACAACATTTTTGGTTTTCAATATCATTTCCCTAAAGTTGAAAATTTTTAATTAGAAGAAATACTTGCTTGATTTTGGTACAATCTCACTGTTGTTCGTGATTTGAATAATTTCCACTTCATCTCTTAAAGAAATGAAGTTGAATTTGTTATTCGTGAAGTTTTAATAGATCATGTGATAGAATGATGGGTCATTCCATCTGTTTCAAAAAAAAGGTTAGAAAAAGTTATCAAATATACATAAGTCCATCTATGGTGAGGTTAATCGTATATGATTCCAAAAATGAACTTATACTTCATATATCATACCGTGTAATAAAATAAAACAAGTTTCTACTAACTAGGGACTTTCTGTAGGCAAGTGGTATGCGATAAAGGTCAGTCGCACTTCGGTTGTGGGTTCGATTCCCATAGCCTTGTCCAACGTGATGGGTTGTCACCCATCCTAAAGGTTGTCCTTTTTCTAAAACTACATTACTATAACATCCCATCAATAATATCGAAAAAAGTTTTATCCTTAAACAATACTAACTTATGTCCAACATAATCCATTCCAATCTTTAGGCTTATCTAAAATACTTCGGTCCAAGATCATAGTATAAAGAAAACAATTACTAGAAAGTTTATCCACCAAGAATTTGAATACAAGCATTTATCACACATATATCATAAGATATATCTTGTTGGTTTCATTCCAAACACATGAATACCTTAGTCATATATTCTCTTGAAACATAAATTACCATAGAACCTTAGTGAAAACATGAATACTGTCAAAAGGTAACTCTTTCCACATACCAAAATTCCAAAAAATCTATATAATCAAACCATAATATCACTTAGTCATTATATCAGTAATGATCTCATGAATACAATCAAACATCTCATTATCTTCTTATCCCTTCATTATGTGCATATCATCTACTTTCCAAAAATATCTGAATAACCTTTCATGGTTACCGGTACCATTCATCATACACTTTCAAAACTTAAGGAAAGATAGCAGTGTAACAATCCTTAGATGTCTCTTTATTCCATAGTACCATGTGATTACTTATACAACATTACTCTTGATAAACATGTAATCATTCCACTACCTTCTTAAACCATTGACTGAGCTTGAACAATTCTTTCACTTCACATATCATTTGTAGTCTCTTCATCATCATCCACATAAATACTACCCATATAACCGTTCTGAATATCTTTATGAGATTTTCCCTTAGGGAATTGGTTTGCATAATGCCCATACATTCCACATTTAAAACATCTAATCATTTTTGATGTTGTAAAAATGCCATTATCCTTATCCATGGTGTTAACTGAACCTTTTTATTTGCACTTACTGGATTTGTGTCCTTCTTTTCCACACCCAAATCATCTACCAGTTCCTTTGAAACAATCTCCCGAATGCCTCTTCCCACATGATTTACATGAGGGAAATTTAACTTTCTTTCCTCTATAATCATCATGAAACTCCATCTTTCTCTTATTATCTGTGTCGGGAAACTTACCAAAGTTGAGATTATTGATCATATTATGAGATTGCTGATTAGGCATAATAACGATGTTTGGACTTCCAAATCCCATTTCATTTGGTTGCTCATAAAGAATATCATTCCATTGTCTGTCATATCCTCCATTATCGTTAATCTTCCTGTTTCTAGCCATTTTCTAAATCCCAAAATGAATAGTGTGAGAGGAAAAAATCATGCTAGGGGAAACAACATAGTAAAGGGGGAGTACCCTCAATATCTAACATATTAAGTTAAATTATAAGATCGTTACCGTAGCCTATGCATATACTTATCCTTAGGGACATCCCTAGACATACCTTAGAAATATCTCTAGGGATCTCACTAACATTTCTGCATCCTAGTTTCCAAAGGTTGACTAAACCTTTCCTCTGATACCAACTGTAAAAACCCAAAGTTTGACGTACATGGACATTACATTACTTTTGCGGAATACTTAATACATAACAAAAACAGACACACAAGGACCGTAATAGTTTAGTGTCTTTGGAAACTCAGAAAAATAATCTTCTAATCGTGGTGAAAGATCTTCAACATCTCCCATAAAGATCTTCCCCTTTTTGTTTATTCACCTAAATTCTTTCTTTTAATCTTGGGGGAAAATAAAACATATAAAGGGTGAGCTCAAATGCTCAGTAAGAGTAATCATGGAGAAAATAAAACAAACCATATACATTTGAACATAAAAACGTGAACATAATGTTTAAACATCGAAATCTTGAGCAATGACATAAAACATGACAGTACGTAAGGCATAGATAATAATAGAACATCAATCATGGTAAAATAGATTGGGAATAAAACTTTTAATTGTGGAAAAACATTAATCACATGATATGATTTCCATGGTAGCAAAGGCATTGCTTCCAAGACCATCTTAGTGGACAAAGTCCCTTTCTGAATCGAGTTCACTCCTCGTTTCAGTCCTGTAACACTGAACCAGATTAACTTACCATTCCAGCCATGTCTATCTCATGAGATATAAATCTTTACCCAATGAATTGGATGGAGATATAGGTCTCACCCATCTCATAATGAAATCATTCTTTCTTGTTCCACAAAATCATAAATCATACATCATAGCATAACCCATGTAATAGAATGGGATTCTTAAACATCATGTCATCATAACATAATCTATAAAACAAATGGATATCATTTCATTATAAGAAGAATCAAACCATGTAAATAATTGAGACATTATACTTGAAACATACACATATGAAATAATGTCATCTTAGATAAAAAATGGTTTTGATAAAACACTTGAAATGAATTCCTGAGGAAAATATCCTTTCTTCTTCAAAATCAATTTCTTTTCACAAAACGTCATGAAATTTTTAAAGAAATGTATTTTGTTGAAAATATTCATGAAATATTTTTGAGGAAGCTTCATGAAAATAAGGCCTTATAAAACCGTAAAAATACTTTCATTCCATATTAGTTAAAAATAACATTCTTCTCATACTTTTGTCAGAAAAGTCAAAAAGTACCTCGTATGGTTAAAAAAAAGAAAGATTTCTTACAGACCATGTATTAAAAGTAAAAATTGGTTAAAAAGGATTTTAAAAATACATTAAACCATTTTTAGGAAACATGGACATGGATGATAACAATAACCCCAGTAAATACTTACGAATAAACAATCTTGGATAAGAATGAGATTGGAATAGTTATCTCTTACCTTTGGTCTGATATGCTTTGTATGTATCTGAACCTCCTGTATAATGATTTAAATAATGTCATTGACTTATTACAGAATCATATTCATTGTTATGATATCATATATGGTTCACTTATGACTTTATATTACCCGTTCTTTTGTAAGTTCCATGTTAAAGTAGCGTTTTGGGTAAAATTGTTTTATTTATCGTACATGTTTGGACTTGTTATTCTTGATATTATTACTTATATCCAAATTTACATAATTCATAAGTGTAAAACATGATTTATAAGTAATATATATTCAGCATATACATATATATATATGATAGATCGGTAAATGGTATGAAATACACCGTTCATGGAGACGGTAGGCCGTACGTACGCATGAACCATGTTTTCGTTTCCTTATTGAATTGAATGGAATTAATTAGATGACATACATATATATATATATAAATAAATACAGTATAATTATTATGTCATATATTTCATGATTACTTATTATATATACTTTATAATCATTCATGAATGGTTAACATGGAGAATGAATCTCATCGCGTCGTGGAGACGGTAGTCAGTACATACGCATGATCGATGATATCATTACCATGATCGTGGAATTGTATTTAAGTGTATGCATAATATTTCATAATCAATATAACTTTAAAATAATCATATATAGTTATTTATTTACACCACTATACCCATCCAAGTAATGTGGTGGTTGAAAATTGATTACACCACGGCGTGGAGACGGTATTCCGTACGTACGCACGCGTGGTGATTTCATTTTCCGTAGGATGGATAGAAGGTGAAATAGGGTTGTTTAATATTTATAATAAAATATTAGTATATTATTGATACTAATGTTATTACTTAAAAATGAAACAACTAAAGAAGAAGCAGTAGAAGAAGAAATAAAGTTGAAAGAATCGGTAACGGACATTACCTCTTCTTTGAAGCGCCTCTTTGAGACCTCCTCTTAGGGTGCTAAAATTGGTCTTTGAAGAAGACCAGGACCTCTAGGATGTTTCTAGGGAATTGAATAAGATAATTTTTCAGGGTTTGTCTGAGCTTGAAGGCTCAAAGTTGTGTGAGGAAGAGAAGGAGGAGGTGCCCTTTTATAAGGGAGGAGAGGGGCACCTTTGGAAAAACCAAAAATGTTATTTTATTATTAAGTCATATTCGGTTTTTAATAGCTCAAAATTGATTTATTTAGAATCTGAGGTGGGTATGGGTCGAAATTCTCTCATCAAATAGAATTTAGACAAGTTTATATTTCTATTTTAACCTTTTCATTTAGATTTAACTTTAAGTTAGATAATTTAACTTTTACCGTGTCTTCTTGTTTTCTTACACTATAAGGTTAATAAACTTACTATAACAAGAAAAAAGAACCCCAAGTAGTTTATTATTAATATATATAATCTTATCTAAGTCATTTGGCCTAACCTTATATTTTTAGGAATAAAATAACAATTAATAATATAATATTTGTTTTAAAAACTATTTTATGTCAATTTTGACACTATTTGGTAATTGATTTTTGTGAAAATCATAACAGAATGATTAGTTCGAAAAAATTTAATTAAATAAATACTAACTTGTCATATTAACCTATAAAATTAGTTTAATTCATAAAAAGTCTCAAATTACATTTATTTGAGTATTTATAACCTCAATTATGTCAATATTTCATTAATGAGATAATTACTGCATCATCATTGTGTCATAAATAAATTAAATTATTTAATGTATATAAATTATAAATAAATTACCATTAGGTAGGAAATCTTTTTACCTTTATAATGAATATTTATAGTCTAATTTATCTTATTTATAACCCTATATTAAAAATTAATTAGTTATTAAACTTTGATTTTAACTATTTTAACCCTTCTTTAAATAAATTAATAATAAATGTCCTAATCTAATTCAAGTGGACCTAAATGGTAATATTTTATTCCGATGGTTGTTTTTGGTCGAATTATACTTATCCAATAGAATTAGGACATGTGTTAGGGTAATATTAATATCATTTGTACCCTTAATTGCCCTATTTACTTTTAACCGTGGTAAATAAAAGTAAAAAGTTACTATTCACCAAACAAAATTGACATCTCATTGAACCACATTTTAGTCCCTGATATTAACCGTGTCTCTCGGATTTTCGAAATTCAATTCACAAAAGTGGTAAATTTTCATTTAAATGAAAATGCCAGTTTTTTTAACTACCACTAAGTGGTTTCACTATTCATCGAAAATTGAAGTTTTTCAGAAAAATACCAAAAATTCAGTATAAGAATTATTTGATATTCCAAATTCAAAATTGATTTATATTTTTCCAAATTCAAAACATATAAGTGTCATTAATTAATTTTAAAATTAATTCCCGCTATCAAAACAAATAGCGTGTTTTTAAGAAACAAAAACTATCAAAAGATTGATACTTGTTTATATCCAATTTCAATGTGAAATTAATTCAAATGAACAACATTGGATTAAATGGTAAAAATATATTTTAATTACACTTCAAAACCAGTTAAAAATATTATCTAACCATATAAATTATTGCGATGAAAAAAGTTGTTTTTAATTAAAATATAGTGTGTTTTTACTATTCATTAAAATATGAAAGTTATCAGAATAATATAAAAAATTTATCCAAAGTAAATTTTTATATAATGATTCCAAAGAAGAATTTTATTTTGTCAAATTTAACTTATAGGCATGTCAAAACAATATTTAAAGTGGGTGCTCCATCAAAAGGCGGCAAAACTGCATTTTTTGAAAAATACTTATTTTATCCGAAAATTTTATTTTGTTCTCATACCATCTTCTAGAAAATTTGTAAGATGAATAATAATGTTATAAAATTCAAATTGTAGTTAATATTATTCATAACAGTTAGTCCATAATAATATTATAACAATATGTCGTTGTTTAGTGAAACCCGGTATTGCGTACTACACACGCTATCGAGGAAAGTCGCAATTGCGTGTAATGCAAGCCAAGTCAGGGTTGCGTGTTGTGAAAGAATCCTTCATTATTTTTTATAACAGAATCCAACCATATTTCATTTATTCATTGAATATATATATATATACACTCAATGTTGCGTAGAATGACTTCTATCAAACGAACTTGAAATTTTGTGTAACATGATCCAAGAATAGTGTTGCGTATACTGCAAGCTAATATGGTGTATAGAACAAGCTAATCTTAGTGTAGTGTATAGTAGAACACATCACATAAACTAAAAATAATATATCTCATAAAATCTTGGGTTGTTACATACCAACTTGAAGAGAAGTTGGATATGTCTGAGGAACTTGGATCTTGGATGGATGATAATGATACGTGTGCATTCCGACAATACAAAAATGATGAAATGACGGTTGATAAATACCTACAACTCGGAAATAGAATGTTCTTTAAAGTGGTGAAAGATTTTAAAAAGGATCCTCACTTTGACTTCAATTCTATCTCTTGGGAATAATTTTTTATGCAATAAGTCCCTATCTGATTTTTAGTTTTCTGGTTTTGCTTTGCATCGCGCTTGCTTTTTTCATCACACTTCTCCTTCCATTAATGTTTCCTCCTTGGAATTTTCTGGAGATTAGCAATTCTGTTCCACTTTAATCAACCTACTCGGGATGTAACTTTTTGAAATTCCCTTCAACTGAAATATCCTGCTTGGATATTATTTGGTTGATTTCTGGCTTGAAGATGATATGTGGTTTCTTTTAACCTAGAGATTCATGTTTGGATCTGCTTGTGATTTTTTTCAGCACTTCCTTCCATCAGTCCTACTGCTTTATTAAAGCAAATGGAGGAATTTTATGTTTCTTTTGTGGAGGAGGCATTCTCACAGGTTATAATGAGAAATATTGTAGTGAGGAGGTTCCCCATATGAATATATTTTTATCTGCTCAGATGTTATTTGGTTCCTTTGAACTTGTGCAACATTTAAGCCTGCTGTTTTGATATGATCATCCTTGAGCTATCTTTAGTCTATTTACCACATGATAGCAGGTAATTCTGATTTGATTCGAACTACAGTGATGAAATTCATGTCAACTTGATCTGTGAGTCCCTGAATACCTTGAAAGCTATCCTCTTTATCTGATAAGCAAGGAAGATCTCTAAGAGAAGGTTTGGAAACTCCTTTTTTTATCTTTTATTCCTCAATGTTAAATCTGAATTTGTCTCTGTAACTTTGAGGTGGTGTAAGTGTATTACACCTTGAATTTTCTTTGTAACCCTTTGATTTAATAAATTCCTTTGACATGGACTAAAAAAACAAATATTTATGTTATGTTTAAAACATTTCATATGAGGAATGCATTGGACTTAGTAAGTGATGGGTGGAGCCCTCTATAGCTCATCGATGCATCGGTAGGTCTCATGAGACAAACTAGTGTCTTGGCACAAGGCCTTGACAAAATATTATTTTTACTCTTGGAACAAGGCCTTGACTATGTGGTTATGAAAGTCTAGAATTATGCATTCCATCATTATGAAAGTGGCTATTGATATTGCATGTGATTATTACACTAGTAGAATATCCCTATGAGTAAGTAAATGGAATTATTTTGATTTATATTTTCCATATTATGATGAAGTTTATGTTGAAAAGGATTTTGTTTCAGTTCTATACATTGCCTTAAATGTTTATGCTTATTTATGAAAGTTTCCGCTATATTGTTATCCTTACTGAGCATCTGAGCTCACCCCTTTATATGTTTTATTTTTCCTAGGATGAGAATAAGTATTTTATGACTAACCTGTAGGGATAGTTTGAGGGTATATGAGTGTGATCTATGGAAATAATGTTGTTTTAGTTTTTCATTTTATAATTTAATGTAAAACTTATTAATGTATCTAGTATTTACAAGGCTACTAAAATGATCGGTATTTCGGGACATGATTTCCTTGTATCAGGCCAATGTTATGTAATAATGCACTGACTTTGGGAAACTGGGGTCGGGGCATTATAGTTGGTATCAGAGGAAATTTAGTACTAAACTTGGAATCTAGATTTAGATAAACTCTAATTAGAGCACATTACCCTATGATATTCTTTGAGGATTAGTATAGAAGAACATCTTAGAATTTTGGTATTATATAGATTTTTTTATTTTTCCAAGAAGTACATCCATGTCTAGATACAAGAAGGTAGAAGCAGCTCTAGCACAGATGTACCTAGGAGTGAAAACTCCGACAAGGAGTTTTGGGCTTGACCTGGGGTATCCTGGTACATGACAACGGGCCTTGCTGCACTCTTGGTTATGACACTCCTAGGGGATATGCTTAGGATAATTCTCATTTTCTTTAAAAACCATTATGAAGTGTTTATGAGTATATACTTCCTCAAAGAAAACATTTTTTATGATTATAGATTGTATCCATAAACTGTTCAATTTATGTTAAGTGTTTAAAAAGTTTGGAATCATGTATTTCGATTCATAAACTAATCTAGTTTATGCCATTGATTATAAATGGGTCCTAGTGGAAGGAATAGAACCCCTATCAATACACATACTCCATTTAGGGATTCCCCTCCTACTTAAGATAATTATAGTGGAGTTGGTGATGCAACCGGTGCTGATCATTTAATCACCATACTGGGACAACTCACTTAGGTTATGAATAATAACCTTAACCATATGGAGCACCATGATCCGCAGCGTGGAGGATCAATGTTAGATCGTTTCATGAGGAAACAACCACCAACATTCAATGGGGGTACAAATCCGTTACTATCTGAGCAATGGATAAATTTCTTAGAGAAAATATTCCATGCCTTGGGGAGTAGTGAAAGGGAAAAAGTTATCATGGTATTTTACCGCCTCACTGGAGATTCTGATCAATGGTGGTAATTGATTCAAAACACAAAGGAAGATGATAAAGTATAAAATATGTGATGGAAGGAGTTTAAAGATATTTTCATATAAAAATAATTCCCTCATGACCATTGAGCGGATATAGAAATACAATTTCTGAGTCTGAGGAAAAAAGAAAATGAGAATGTCACAAAGTATGAATATAACTTTACAAGGTTAGCGAGGTATGCTGCAGATGATATATGTAACCCAAGAAGTAATATTGATCATTTATTTTATGGGTTAAAACCATTTCTCCATCGATTATTAGTGTCACAATCCTTCTCGTCGTACAAAGATATTGTCTCATGTGCTATCAAGACAAAAAGAGAATTCTCTAAGTCTTACGACCTTAAAGCAAAGCAAGAGAAGAAGAGATCTTCTAAACACTTTGGAAATGGAAATAAGGGGAATAAGGAAAATTTTGAATATCCATCCTACAGTAAATGTGGGAAGAAACACCCTGGTACTTGCCTGAAGGTAATGAGATTCTGTTACAAGTGTGGTGAAAAAGGCCACCAAGATCGTGATTGTAAGGGGAAGAAAGAGGCTGTTGATATTGAATGCTACAATTTTAGAGAAAGGGGGCATTATGAAAATGAATTTCTTAAGTGTCACAGGAACTTACCTCAAAAGAGGCCAAGGGATCAAGGACAAGATTATTCTATCACTACTACTGAGGTTGAAGCTCTGAAACACCTAATAGTAGGTAATTTAATGGTTTCCTCAAGTTTATCCAATACTTTATTAGATTCTGGATCATCACATTGTTTCATATCTTCCCAATTTTCTAAGAAAATTAGATATTTCCAATTTAATTTAACAAGGGATTTGTCAGTCAAAACTGTTAAGGGGAGTATCATTGCTATAAAGTTATGTGAATCAGTTCCCATTAGGGCATATAAATGTTTTTATCTACTGATATCATCATCATACCCATGATTGAATTTGATATAATCATTGATATGGATGTGATATCATACCATGATGCAAAAATTTATTGTAAGAACAAGGAGGTTACTATTTTTGATGACGATGATAAAGAACACCTTATCTTTAGAGAAGAATTGGCACAACCTAATTCTTATCTAGATCCACCCCCAGTAGTTCAACTAAATTCAATTATTGGGGAGGAAAAGAATGAAATAATTTTGGGTGAGGAAAGGAATGTTCAAATAGAGGATATACCTATTGTGAAAGAATATGTTGATGTGTTTCCAGAATATTTACCTATACATCCTCCAGAACGAGAAATTGAGTTTTCCATTGATTTAATTCTTGGATCAAGGCCCATATCGAAGACCCCTTATAGAATGGACACTTTGGAATTAGTGGAACTAAAGAAACAAATAGTGGAATTGAGTAATAAGGGATTTATTCTCCCTAGTGTTTCTCCATGGGGAGCCCCTACACTTTTTGTTAAGAAGAAAGATGGATCTATGAGGTTGTGCACTGACTATAGGGAGATCAATGCTATAGCAATAAAGAACAAGTTTCCCCTACCTCACATTGATGATTTATTCAACCAACTTCACGGAGCTCAATACTTTCCAAAGATTGACCTTTGATATGAATATCATCAGTTGTGTGTGAAGAAGGAAGACATTTTAAAAACAGCATTTCGAACCAGGTACTGGCATTACAAGTTTACAGTAATGCCTTTTGGATTGAATAATCCACCATCTGTCTTCATGGATCTAATGAATAGAGATTTCAAGTAATATATTGATGACTTTGTAGTGGTATTTATTGATGATATCTTAGTATACTCCAAAATCTATGAAGATCATGAAAATCACTTGCGTATTATCTTGAAGACTCTTAGAAGACACGAATTCTTTGGGAAGTTTAGAAAGTGTGAATTGTGGCTTTAGGATATTTCTTTTCTTGGACATATTGTCTCTAAGGATGGAATCTATGTTGATCCTTCTAAGACAAGAGCAATCCAAGAATGGCCAGCACCGACGAGTATAGCTGAGGTACGTACTTTTATTGTTTTGGCAGGTTATTATCAGCATTTCATCTAGAATTTTGCCTGATTGGCTAACCCATTAACCAAGCTCACACGTAAAGGGGTTAAATTTGTTTGGAAAAAAGAGTATGAATAATGTTTCAAAGAACTGAAGAGAATATTAGTAAATGCTCTTATCTTGACTCTACCATTAGGGAATCATGGGTTTTTTATTTATAGTGATGCATCAAATAAAGGACTTGGTTGTGTCCTTATGCAGAATTATATGGTTATTGCATATGCATCGCGACAGCTAAAAATTAATGAGAAAAACTATCCTACTCATTATCTTTAGTTAGTAGCTGTAATCTTTGCTTTAAAGATTTGGAGAAACTATCTCTATGGTGAAAAATTTGAGATATATACCAATCACAAGACTTTTAAGTATATTTTCTCACAGAAAGAACTCAAGATGAGGCAAAGGATGTGGCTTGAACTACTCAAGGATTATGATTTCACTATACACTACCACCCGGGGAAGGAAAATAAGGTAGAAGATGCTTTGAGTAGAAAGTATCATGGAGTTTTGAACAAGATGATAGTTGAAAAGGATCCTATATACATGGATCTAGTAAATTTGGATATGGAAATCACCATAGAAGGTGAAACATCAATACTTTTTCAAATCTTTTCCACACCATCTTTACTAGAATGGATAAAGAGTTCTCAAACCGGTGATGAAGAGTTTCAAAATAAGATTAAAGATATGAATGATGGGAAATTGAGTGAATTTGTGTATGAAGATAGAATTTTTAAATTTGGGAAGAGACTTTGTGTTCCCGATATACCTAATCTAAAAATGGAATTGTTGGATGATGCTCATAGTTCCAATTTATTTATACATCCTGGTAGCACTAAGTTGTATAGAGATTTGAAGGAACATTTTTTGTGGGACAACATGAAGAGGGAGATTGTTGATTTTGTGTCAAGATGTATGGTTTGTCAACAAGTGAAAGCTGGAAGGAAACAGCCTGGAGGAGTCATGCATCCTCTTCCCATACTTTAATGGAAATGGGATAATATTACAATAGACTTTTTCATGGGACTACCAAAGACTCCTAGAAGGAATGATGTAATATGGTTCATTATTGATCATCTTAACAAGTCAGCACATTTTCTTGCTATAAGAGAGGATTTACCACTTGAACATATAACAAGACTATATATTAATGAAGTTGTTAGACTTCATGGAGTACCACTATCGATTGTTTCTGATCATGATCCACGTTTTACATCAATATTCTGGAAAAGTCTTCAGAAATCCCTAGATACTGAACTTTTTTTGAGCACTGCCTACCACCCCCAAACTGATGGACAATCAGAAAAGACTATTAAAACCTTATAAGACATGTTGAGATCAGGCTCACTTGACTTTCAAGGTATGTGGGATCAATATTTACCTATGGTATAATTTTCCTATAACAATAGCTTCCATTCAAGTATTCAAATTGAATCATATGAAGAATTATATGGGAAGATATGTCGCACACCAACCTATTGGGATTATGTTGGGGAAACAATACTTGTAGGCCCAGAACCTATGGAGGAAATTATGGAAAATGTGAAGGTAATTCAAACCCACATCAAAGCAACTCAAAGTAGGAAGAAGAGCTATGTCGATAACTGAAGGAAGGATTTGGTATTTTAGGTTGGAGACTATGTTTTCTTGAAGGTATCTCCATGTAAGGGTGTTATACGTTTCGGTAAGAAGTAAAAATTAAGTCCCAGGTATATCAGACCTTTAGAAATTATAGAACGAATTGGGGTTGTAGCTTACCGTTTGGAAATGTCGCCAATTCTCTCCAAAGTTCACGATGTGTTCCACATATCACTATTGAGAGAATAAATGCTTGACCCAACGCATGTACTCACCTATGAGGAATTAGAATTGGAACCTGATCTATCTTATTGCGAATATCCTATCAATATTATTGATACAATAGAACAAGTGCTGAGAAACCAGACGAATCGTCTGGTAAAAGTTCAATGGAGAAACCATAAGATGAAAGAGGCAATGTGGGAACCTGATGAACTTATGATGAAGAACCACCCAAGTCATTTTATGTAGTAATATTATAGAAATTTAGAGGATGAAATTATTTGAAGGAGGAGAGAATGTAACACCCCAAGCTTCCATGATACACTTCTCTTTGAATAATACAGTAGCGTGTGTTGTACACAACTTCGAGTTCTAACACACCACAACCAATCAAACTAGCTGTTATGAATAGTAATAACCAATTTTTGAAATTTTATAAATTTTATCCTTCAAAATTGACTTCATTTATGGATTCGTAATATTTAAATTATCTTAGGGTGAATTTTTGGTATTTTTCTGAAAACTTTCAATTTTTGATGAATAGTGAAAAACACTGAGTTATAGTTTAAAACTGAATTTTTAATTAAATAATTATTTATATTATTTAAATTTATTTTAGGTCAAAATAGATACATAATACCTATATAATTTCAATTTAATTCATTAGAGTCAGTTTATAATAATTTTAGATATATAAAAATTTTATTGAACTTTTCACCGTCTTTTACCCACCTCCTAGGAGCATTTGAAAATTTACATAAAACATAATTTTACCGCTTCTGTGAGTTGAATTTAATAAAAACAAGATACACGGTTAATATCAGTAAGTAAAATGAGGTTCAATAAGATGATAATAATCTTTGGTGAATAGTAACTTCTTACTTTTATTTACCATGGTTAAAAGTAAATAGGGTAATTAAGGGTAAAAATGATATTATTATTACCCTAACACATGTCCTAATTCTATTGGATAAGTTTAATTAGACTAAAAATAACCTTAGGAATAAAATATGATCCTTTAGGTCCACTTGGATTAGATTAGGGCATTTATTATTATTTAATTCAAAGAAGAGTTAAAAGAGTTAAATTCAAAATTTAATAACTAAAAAAATTTTAATATAGGGTTACACATTAGATAAATTAGACTATAAATATTCATTAGAAATATTAAAATATTTTCTACATAATGGTATTTTATTTATAATTTTTAGACATTAAATAATTAAATTTATTTATGACACAATGATGATGCAGTAATTACCTATTTAATAAAATATTAAAATAATTGATATTATAAATATACAAATAAATGTAATTTATGACTTTTTATGAATTCAAATAATTTTATAGGTTAATATGACATATTAGGGTTGTTTAGATGAATTTTTTTTTTTTGAAGTAATAATGCTATTATGAATTTAGAAAAAACAAAATACCAAATAGTGTCAAAATTGACATAAAAGAGTTTTTTTTTTAAAAAAATATTATATTATTTATTGATATTCTATTCCTATAAGTATAAGGTTCATCCAAAAGACTTATATAATGATATTTGTATCATTAATTAACCACTTGGGGTTCTCTTGGAAGTATATAGTAAGATTATTAACCATATAATATAAAAATACAAATAGTCATGGTAAATGTAAAACTAATTAACTAAGAGTTAAATATAGATGATAAGGTTAATATAGTGATCCAAACTTGTCTAAAACCTATTGGTTGAGTGTATTTATACCCATTACCACCTTATCTTTGAAATAAATCAATTTTTATCCATTAAAAACTAAAAATATTTTATTATAAAATAATATTTCTAGCTTTTCCTAAGGTGCCCCTCACCCCTCTTATAAAAGGGCACTCCCCTTTCTCTCTAATTAACATCTTCAAATCCATTTGGATCGGCAAAAAACTACCCAAATACCCTTTCAACTGTACTCACTTAATCCTAGAGGCCTTCCTTTAGTCAGAAAGCCAACCTAAGGAGCCCTTTTGATCAAATCAAAAGGAAGAATCCGAAGAAGAGGTAAATATCTCACCACCACTTTCATGTTTTTTCTTCTTCCACTTATTCTTTCCATGTTGTTTCCATTATAAAATAATAAATCCAGTATATTATATATACAGTGATGTTATTATAAATATGGTACAACCATATTCATTATTCTATCCACCTTTTGAATGACATGTCACCATACGTGTGTACGTACGGCGTACCGTCTCTACGTCCTGGTGTAATTGTTATTCAATACATTATTATTTGGATGGGTATAATAATGATGTGTAATTGATGTAAATAATAAATATAACATGATAATTATTCTTTATATATGATATACCATTCAAATTATATATTATTTTAATATCAAAATAATGATATTGTCATTCGTGCGTACGTACGGATTACCGTCTCCACAAACGCGATGAGATTCATTCCCCATCGTATCCATTCAAGACTAATTTTATTTATATGATTAAAAATAATTTTTAAATACTTAATATAATCTTGAATATTAATCATATACATAGTATCCATAACAAACATTACTTGTGTAACAAATCATATAAAGGAAAACGAATCAGTTAACACCTGAAACGACGATAATACTAAGATATTATTAACAAAGCAATATTAAAAGATCATATATGACATCATATTAATGTATATGGTTATTGTATAATTTAATAACAATTATTTCACCATTATACAGGAGGTTAACCTACCCTCGACCAAGGAAAAGTATAAGGTAAGGGTTAATTTTTCAATCTCTTTATTATCTGAGGTTGTTTTTACATAAGTATCTATTAGGACCTCTTTATCATCCACATCCGTGTATTATTAAAAATGTATTTCAAAACATTTTTACTATTTACTAGACCATGGTTTAAATTCATTTATACCCTTATTTGACCTTATACATTTTGAAAGGAATCTTTCTGTTGTTTTCCAAACAAGGTACTTTATGACCTTTTCGAAAAAATTAAGGAAAGAATGTTTTTTTAACTTATACATCGGGTGCGGATATATTCCGCCGTTATAACATCATTTAAGATTAACTTACAAGATTATAGGAATATTTTCAAAATAAAGGTTTTCTATTATAATTACATGACTTTTAAATGATTTCAAAATAGAAAGAGATATTTCTCTCAAACAGTTTTGATTTCATCTATATCAATATCCTTTAATGGATTTTAATCTTGTTTGAAGTTGATTTATTATAATACAAATATTCTATTTTGAATTGAAGGTTTTGAGATATATTTGACTATGGATGTGTTATTTTTCTACTATTCATGGTTTATAAATAAAGTATTGACATTTTGTATGCTAGTTTTAATAAGAATGTTTATGTTATGTTTAAAACTGTTCATATGAGGAATGCATTGGACTTAGTAAGTTATGAGTGGAGCCTGCTATAGCTCCTCGATGCATCAGTAGGTCTCATGAGACAAACTATTTTCTTGGAAGAAGGCCTTGATAAAATCTTATTTGTAGTCTTGGCATAAGGCCTTGATATGTGTTTATGAAAGTCTATCATTATGCATTCCATCATTATGAAAGTGGCTATTGATATTTCATATGATTATTCTACTAGTAGAATATCCATGTGAGTAAGTAAATTGAATTATTTTGATTTATATTTTCCATATTATGATGAAGTTTATCTTTAAAAGGATTTTGTTTCAATTCTATACATTGCCATAAATGTTTATGCTTATTTATGAATGTATTATCTATATTGTTATCCTTACTGTGCATCTGAACTCACCCCTTTCTATGTTTTATTTTTTCCAGGATGTGAAGAAGTATTTTATGACTGACCTACAGGGATAGTCTGAGGTGATATGAGTGTAGTCTATGGAAATAATGTTGTTTTAGTTTTTCATTTTATAATGTAATGTAAAACTTATGAATGTATCTAGTATTTCCAAGTCTACTAAACTGATCGGTCTTTCGGGACATGATTTACTTGTATCATTCCAATGTTATGTAATAATGCACCAAATTTGGGTAACTGGTGTTGGGGAATTACATTTGGTATATTATTTCAAGATTCCATATTTTTATATAAGTGTAATTCAAGTAATATTATGGGCAAAAAACACACACATAATGTATATTTTATTATTTATATATATTTATATATTTTATTTTTAATTGAATTAGAATTTCTACATTGTTGAATTTTATTATAAAATAATTATTATTATTTTGATATTATTTTATATTTATTTTTTATTATAAATAAATTCATCCTTATAAAATACAATAAAAATAATTTTCTATATAAGAAAAATAAGAAAAATAATATGTTATTTGATCATCCTGCTTGCATGCATGTTCATAAGAGTAGGGTTATGGCTTTGAAATATAAATTTATTCATTTCTTATTTAACTTAATTTTATAAAAATAAAATATTTTTTATATAATTTAATTTTATATTGGTAATAGCATGATAAAATTCCAATTAGTTTAATTATAAATATTTTACATAATAAAATATATTTTTGGAGTTTTTTTTTTTGAAATAGATTTGGACGAACATTCTAAATAAAAGTAATACTAAAATTAAACATATTTAATAATATATTATTTTATTTGAGTTCATTTCAAATTAGTTTTTGAGTTTTTAAGTACACCTTACTACATTTTGGTATTTTGGGTCAAAGACATCCTAAAGCTCAACATGAACCCAGGGATAAAGTCTTAACAAATAATAAGATGTCAAAATAATGAACCCATCCTTGATTAATTAGTTTTTCATAAAATCAACATGAATATTTCTGATTCCTTATTATAAAATTAAATAATGAATTTGTGAAATAATACAAGCCTCTATACTTTAAAACAAGCAAGAAAATTTATCATCAGTAAAAAAAATAATTTAACACAAAGAAAATTTACAATTAAGAAACAGAATCATTAATAGAAGCCTCTATTTATTTTACAAAAGAAATTTTGGAAAATTTTCTTTAAAAACCCCATACAATAACTACATAAATTGTGACAACCATGTCTCATCATGTGGATTTAATCCAACATGGCCATGATGGTGATTGGGAATTGGGGGGAGTTTAAATGAAAATGAATTGTGATGGTTATAGTCTTCTTCTACATCTGGTTGGCCATATTATCCATATTCATACTAACATAATAGGTTATAGTGTGGTGGGGAGTAAGAATTAGGATCTGAATCGATACCTAGGGAATCCATTAATGCTTTCTACTTCTTTCCACCTATCTGGTCTCGGTAGACTTTCTTGACTCTCTCAGAGAAGGGGATATTAGAAAAAAAAGGCATATTGCCTCTATCATCCATATAGCCTAAACTTCAATCTTGGTCTCTGATTAGTTTTTTAAATAGAATTATGGAGGGATTATTTATGTTTAGGTGATGGGAAATAATAATGAGAAAAGTGAGAATCCTTCATGTCCATGAGTTTTGATAATGTTATTCTTCTTCTCTTTACATTGGTGGGGGAAGAACCAACACCATTAAAATTGTCTAAGATAATCATATTATGGGAATAAACATGGGGTGTGGATGTGGTGTGATTGAATTCCACCTTCGGTGATGTATGAAAGATGTTCATCGGGAAAAAGTATGTAAGAGGGAACCACTTAGGACTTGACGGTGGATGTGGGGCTACTGATGCCTTAGTTTGAGACTACACCGATTATTCAAGGTTGGGTCTCCATGGGATAGTAGGATGGCCTCCCTCAATAGCTTATGGTGATATGGAATCCTCTTCCAGTTTACATACAAAATTACAAGTGAGGATATTAGCATTCAAAACTTTCAGGAGAAGAGACTGATCCAAAGAAACCTTTTGGGGTTTGGGTTTTTTTGTGAAATTTGAGAAGAAAGAACCACAACCATGATGTAAGATCAATGGAAACTATTCAAAATGAGAGGAAAGATCAATGGGTAAGAAAATTGAAGCATTGGTTCATGGGGGATCAGAAACTACAACCCTGGGCTTCACCGACAATGCTGATACGAACCACATTCTCCATAATTTATATAGCATTTATTGAATCATTCTAATTAATTGTTTTATTTTTTTTAAATTTTCATTCAATATATACTAAATATGGATCATTCTTTTTGAATCCACATATGAAGACTGAAATAAATATTATGTGGATTTTATGATCTTTGACTTAAGGATTTCTTTATTTCATATGAGTGAAAAAGATATCCTTTTTATCACTTTAAATGAAATGTATTATATATGGAAATTACATAATTTGTTATTAAAAATATTTATATACAAATAATATTTATGGAAACTATTTAATGTTAATGGATAAATTAAATCTAAAAATGGAGATGATAAAAGAAACTGTTTCCTTTCTTAATTATGTCCTTCAATAGTAAATATTATTAAAAATTTATTAACATTTACTTTTAATTAATGATGATGTCTGTGAAAAATTTAATAACCTAGAATTTTAATGTAAATATTTTTCACAAAGAAAATAGTAATTTTCTATTTATTGAATCTCAATTAAAAAATTTATTATGAGACTAGTATATATATATATAAATATATATATTATCAATGCACCAAAATTCATAGGGGGATCCGAACACCTTTAAGTATAGAGGGTGGTCTGAAAACATCATGTTGGAAGGTGTGTGAAAATATTTAACATGGGAGGGTGGTCCCAAAGGCCATTTACGTTTGAATAATTGTGTGGATGGGTTGTCTCATTTGTCTCAACAATGTGGGAAAATTATTTATAATTACATGAAATTAAATGGAATGTATTATCTATTGAATTTTATAATGTTTTATTAAAATTATTTATGTATAATTTTTATTTATAGAAAATATTTCTTTTTTATTGATAAATCAATTATAAAAATGGATATGATAAAAGAACTATTGAATTACTTAATTATTACCTTCAGACATTACTTTTATTAAAAAAACTAATGCCTAGCCCATGTATTTTCCTGACATGAGTATTTAATTACAAATTTTCATACACATGCTCAAAAAATTGTGGTGATGATTTATGGAATATGTGTCCCTTGTTGAGGTAGTGGGAGAAAATTTGATGATGAAATGAAGTTAGTGGGGTTATTGCGACTCATGGATATAGAGTGAAAGGATGGTGGTGAGATGTGTAGCTGGAAGCATTATAGAAAACTATAGATGTGAATTTATGTGCACATGAGTATATAAATTAAATCAATGTAATCATAAAGTATGAATACATGTTTATGTGATTTCAAACAATGTATTCTTGTTGTATACATAGTACTATATTGAATTTGTTAATGTAGAAGAGGCATGGGAGGAATACTAAACTTCAAGGAGAAGGAATACATACTATAACTACTTGCATAATATAATGTATTAACATATTATTGAAAATGTAGTGAGTGTCGGATTTAAATGATATAAAATAGTCTATATTTAAATATAATGATTGGAAAACTAGAAAAGGTGTATATATTTTTTTGAGATGTTTTATTTTTATTAATAAATGTTTCAAATTTTACCAATGAATATGCAACTAAAACATTTGAATTAATGTAATTTGTATAGAAATGTTATCTTAGTGTTAAATTAGTTTATGGAAATCCCATAATCATGAGTGAAAGATATTGAAGAGATACCACATGAAAAATTATAAGAGAATCCATACTTGTTGCAAGACCTCCTGTAGTAATATATCTTCCATTACCCCAAAACCCTTTGTGTGTAACCATGTGTAGTGAGTCTGAAACTACTAAAGCCTTCCAGACTATCATTCAGTCTTTATCTTTTTTACAAACAATTTTATACTTAAAATCATATGTGCACCTATTCGGGTGAAATCTAACCAATTATTTATAGTCTGTCATCTCAATGTTCTCTATAGTATGAATTTTAAAAATGATGCAATTTCAATACAGAGTACTATAATATAGACAGCATAAAATTCTTACAAATAGAAATATGAATAAAAAATCCCAAAAAAGATGATTGAGAAAAGAGTATTAGCTGTGATAGAGTAAAAAACTATGGTAATCAATGATTGAACAATGAAATTTTTCTAGAATCATAAGAATGTGAGATACATTTACGGTGCCTAACCAGAATATCCTTGGTGAATATTTTTGGAGTATGAATCCCAAAAAATTGATAGGCACACAGTTAATTATTTTAACTTTGCAAGTAACAACCAGGACAAGAAAAATATAGTTCATATTGTAATTTAATTGATAATTTAGAACATAAAAAAATGAAAAGGATTTCCATGAATCACCAATAGAATGATATGCATGTGAATCGATTGAATCATAGAATTAATGTAATACATAATTGATAGAACCAGTTTTTTTACACAATAAACACAAAAGATTCTATGAAATCTCTAAATTATAATGGAGTTATGGAATTTGAATACATCAACATTATCGTAAGATGAATAATCAGGAGTTTAGAAACAATAGATTTTATAATTAGTGTGACATAGATTTTAGAATAGAGTATTGGAATTTAAAAAAATAACATGATGATTTAATTTAATTCAAATTGAATAATTAGGATGAAAAATAAAAAAATATCTCGTATAAAAGCTCAATTAAATTAACTGGTAAGATTCCCAGACAATGTGTTCATGTTCATAAATAAATTAGTGATCACATTTTTATATTTATTAAAGAGAATTTATAGGTTTTGTATAAAAAAAACTTTATAGTATTGGAAAGTGATGGTTGATTTCATAATATGTAAAATATATAATATTGAAACACATGCATATTTCATACTATAATCCCTCTAAGTGAAGCCTTATGAATAAAGTGATTAATATTAGAGTCTTTGAAGAGAAAAAACTAAATTTTAGTCTCTTGTAGTGGAATTATAAGGGTAAATGCATACTATATAAAATGCATATAGGTTCATTCAAAGTCACTGAATTGTATTCATGTAACTACACAATTTTCCACATATATAGAGATTTATTACCTAAAATTCAATCATGTAACATTATAAATGTAACTATATAAATATGTATACATGAGTAGATGCACTCACTGAAGCATTATTCATACTGAATTTGCATCATTTTATAGAATGAATTCCTAATATATATATACATATATATTATTATAGGAAATGGTATAATATTTATGTATTCATTGTTTATTTTCACATAGTTTCAATGTGAAATAGGCCTACAATATTGTGTTTAAAATATTTTGAAATTTGAATTAATATATGAATACCTTATGTATACAGCTATAAGTCAGTTGAAACGTTGTTTTTATACTATATTTTTTATGTGTGTATAGTTGATATACTTTAATACATAGTATACATATTGTAATTATAGATGAAGTGATTCTCGCATAATCATGTGAGGTGTGAAAGTATGAAAGTGTATACTATATACAATTTACCATATGTTATCAGGATTATGTAGTTTCAAAAAATAGATGAAAATGGTATTGATGAAAATATATATAATTAAAATATTTATATACATAAAATTTATGAATGTTTTTCACAATAAAGCACATAGTTTCCTTTTTTATGGAGGTTTTCCAAAATCAGATAGTTTTCATACAGTATGTATACTGGGGTATTCATACTAGTGTTATTTAAAAATAGTCATGGTAATAATTCAATATGAATATAGTTGTAATGAATAATTATCTTTTTTAAATAATTTTAATGATTACTAGTCTATCTTCATTCATCAATATTGTATCTAAAAGGTCATGGTATTAATATGATTCTTATATTTTTTTAAATTCAAATAATTAAAATTAGAAGATTTTTTCAACAAAATTTAAAATGAAATCAAGTGTAATTGAATGACACTGATATTTTAAAAAGATATAATGTATCCAATTAATTATTTGAGGTCTAATTAAACTATAAAAATCCTATCATAAAATATGATATTATTTGAAGGTACACCATTGTTATTCTCTTAGAAAAAATAAATATTTTGTTGTGTAAATGGGGTATTTAACATCAAGTATTCCATCAAAGGAAGATGGTTTTCCCAAGTTAGTTTCCTGAATATGTTATGTTGAAGTTTCACCATTTCAAAACTACCAGAAAATCTAAATAATGTTTGTTTGAAAGAGATTAAATGAATCTTTTGTTTTGACATTGTTGTGGCTAGTTACTACATATAAAACTTCATGAATACAATGAAAATTATTAAAGATAATAAAACATGAAGTAATATACAAGATAAAGTTTGTAACTAATATTTACAAGGAAAACTATCAGGTTTAAAAGATTAGTTTACTAGTTATCTCATATTGCACAAAAAATCATTAGTCAATTAATGTTATCACTATAACAAAAAAACATGTAGTGGTTGTGTTAATATAATTGGAATGATTTACTAAAACAAATGATTATTTTAAGAAAATTATATAAATTTTTTGTATTGTTTAGTAGATGGTGGTGATGATCTTTGGATGAAGTCAATTATCTGATAAGTTTCATCAAAAGAAAATCCCCATATTAAAATAAAATGGAAAACTAAGATATGGTGATATGTTATATTTTTGTTAACATTGTTTCAATGGAAATCAAGAATCATTGAGTGTCTTTTCTATATAATACAAAAAAATTACATTTTTTTTAATTATATTTCAACATTAGAAATTGAGAACCCAAAATCATTTTTAACCAGAGCACACTCCATGGAAGAAACATTAAAAAGAGACATCAACTACACCAGTTAGAAATGAAGTCCACCTTTGACAATATTTAATGGGATTCCTCATTCAAAAAATAATAATAAAGGTATCATGAAGAAAAAAATATCTTTAATCCATTAATTTATACACTACAACCTATACAAAAACCTCTAATACAAATTATCATGTAGGAATATACAATGAATTAAACCAGCCTAGTTCACCATAAACCATCTAAGAAAACATCCATAACCAGTATCTCAACACAATGAGTTAAATTTGTGAACAATAATCATTAAATTATAAAAATATGAATTAAATCAGCTTCAAATTTGGGTAAATTGATCCATAGACTAAATCTCAACATCCAGAATTCAATTTTCCAAGAAAAACTCTACAACCTACATCTGTCACTACATAAGTGAAAAGAGGTTCATAAATTTAAAATAATTAAATCAATTATTATAGGAAATTATATATGATGAAAATATTTCATAACACATTTCAACATTTTATCACCGTAATAAAAATATTTTTTCCCATCAAGACAATGAAAAATAGACCTGACACCAATCAACATCAATGGTAACTTCTAATGAACACCACAAATCATTCCAGTTTTAATCAAGTAGCACAAAACATTAAAATTTAATTGTTTAACAAGTATGAAATAAATGACCTTCCACTACTTCTTATTCCTTTTTGTTACCCATGACAAAACACATGTTACAATTAAGATGCAAAACATCAATAGCCTTGCATACATGCATTTTGGATTTGATACTATATTACCAAAGGGAAATATGGTTCAATGTTAAGAGTTAATATTAAGGAACAAGAACATGAGGTAAATATTATATTTATTGGAATTTTTATATATAATTAAACAATTAATTATGAATAAAATAATATGTTGGAGACTATTTAATTTTTATTTAGTTGAAATTGATAATAGAAAAAATAAAGAGTGTTTTTTTATAAATTGAAAAATTGTAATGATCAAAAATAGATTAATGGTTATGGGATATATCATATTATCCTCTAAAATGAGTCTAAACAAATAATATATTTAGCATACAAAAAATTAACCAAACCCCACCTCACAAATCAAATAAAAAAGTTGTGTTTAAATATTCCAAGATATCAAAAATTATAATCACAAAAAATTTATACAGGGAGATATTTACTTAAATGAAATCATACATGTTTATTGAATAGAGCACCAGAGTGGATAAGAAAAACTACTAATACATAATTGAAAATTGAAAATTTTAGTAGAAAATTTTTTTAGTGAAACTATCATATGTGAAATACTTTCCATTTCAAGAAGTGTATCTAATATTATTTTCTACACATGTATTTCAATAACTGGTTGGGAAAATTATAAAAAAATAAAAGTTAAAAAATTTCTTTGGATGGTGTGTGAAAAGATTTAACATAGGAGGGTGGTCCCAAAGGCAATTTACATTTGAATAATGGTGAGAAGGTTTTGTCTAAGTTGTCTCAACAATGTGAGAAGATTCTTGATAATTACATGAAATTAAGTTTTTTATTTTAACACTAATTTCATGAACCCACTTCATATAAAAAAGTATATTTGAGTATGAATTAAATATCTAAATAAATAGAATAACGAATAAGTGAATAAGTAAATAATTTGGTGATGAACTCTAACTATTTCAATCCCTCCAATATCTAATGGATTAGTATAAAAAAATCATACTGATAACAAAAATTATGGTAATTAGGATCATAGATGGAATCAAAATAAAAAAAATATAGTAAATGAAAATGATGTCCCCACTATAGTGTAGGTTTCGGGCGTAGCGAAAGCATAGGATAGGTGTGTACCCAACTATTGAAATTTCTATAATCGATGATTAATATGAGATCCACAAAACGATGAATTCTAGTATCCATGAAATTAAATCAAAGAGAAAATACAAAGGAGAGAACCTGGAACTGAGAAGATCATATCGACATATTTTGTTTATAATTAATTAAATTAAATAATAGAATTACATCTAAGGTGATTATTTCTTTATTGATGCGTCTGACCTTGGGTCCGAGGTGTGGCTTTATTAGGATGTATAATCCAAGTATAGTAATTCTCTAGTAGTGAACTACACGTGCTCCGCGTATCTCTGAACGTCACCAAAGGAGTCTCCATGTTCTAGTGTGGGAGATCTTTGTGCTTGTAATGTTTGCCTTCGATTGCCTTGAGAATCGCTTCCAAAGCATTCTCCTTGATCCGTTGGAGGAGGATCCCTCTCATTCTTGAGATATTTCTTAAAGGGGGGAGAGTTATCTAGGATTGAGAGCTTTTATCCAAGGATGTTGTGCACAAAATGATTCATTAGATGGTCGAATGGCCCCTTGGATAATATAGAAAATAATTACATAAAAGGGAATTTAATTCACCAGGTAATATAAATATTTATCATAGATGTCATTACTTAATTTATTATTCCATTTTAAACCCCATGTTAAATAATAATAGCAATGATATTATTTCCATGACATGTGCTTAAATTTTATGTTATATTTAAATATTATTTAACCAAATATTATTTAATATTATTACTCACTGGACCCATAACTTGGTCCGCCAATCCTCCTCAACAATTACCGGACCTTGAATAAGGACTATTAATTTATTAAATAAATATAACTACATTATTAACTGATAAATAAATATTTCAACTACAATATATTCTATCAAATAACTAGCGATAGAATAAATGTGATCAGGCATACTTGAGTAATTATTAAACCACAATCCAGAAAAATATTTATTCAATTTGTTAAATAAACAATTTATTTAACTAAGATATTGGATACACTTAGTTTGTGACCCTCTAGGGCTTTTTCTTATTGGAATTATGAAGGCTTGCCTAAAGTCTAGGATTACATGTCACCTCATACGAACGCTTACCATGTAATATAATCCCTTTTTCCTGATATCTCCAATCAATAGGGTTGCATGAAAGTGTCATCAACCCATATGCTCTATTTATTATTCCTTAACTTCCCAGAATTGAACTTTCCTAGAGAACAACATGTCCATGGATTTAGTTAGGCTATATCATTTCCATAAAAGGGCATGAAATATCTACTTTTGTAGTTGTGAAAAATCCTTTCTCGCATTATTCATTAATGCAGTATTACTCGTGATGCACAAAACATATCCTACCTCACCAAAAACATCTGTCTACATGGTTTTATTCAATACATATAAGTTTGAAATTCATAATACCCCTTAATAATAATATTAAAGTTTAAGGAACAATACACACATCCGCATATTGAACATCCAATGACACTTATGAATGTGGATTTCCTACTGGTTGATCTTGTTCTCATAACATACTCATGGATATTACTAAGGGTGAATACCATGAGAACTTGCCTTAATGTTTCATGAGTCTCCACCCTGATAGCTTGTATCATTTTTGTACCTTCAAAATGATATCATCTGGACATAGAACATATATTCAAGAATAATGTCATGGAACTTCCAGGTTCTCATCCTAGTAGGGATCTGTTATGACCTTTTAATGCGACATCAATTCTTATGACATTATCACATACTATGTCATGCTGAATAAAAATCAGGATGTGATAAATAGTTTATTAATATTCATCCAATTAATACAGGTTTATCATAAATTAAAAATAAGTTGGTTTCTAGTGCTCCAACTCCAACAGACTCCCACCTGCACTAGATCCAACTGCTAACAACCTTAAATCTGCTAGCTCTCACATGATATTCATGCTTATACTGAGATAGTACTTTATCCAAGGGGTCCAACACATTCTCTTCCATGGACACTATGCTTACTGTAAATTCACCCCATTGATAGAAATACCTCAAGAGGTGATACTTTCAGAGTGTGTAATTTTTTATTTGATGTGACCTTGGCTCTTTTTCAATACCCACTAATGTAGTATTACCACAATACAATGTAATGGTATCTATACTTATAGGTACCACATCAAGCACCTGGAAAAAGTTCTAAATCCAGATGTCTTTTTTGGCTGCATCAAAAGTCGTTATATATTCAGACTCCAGTATAGAATCAGCGACAAATGGATTCTTTAAACTCTTCCATCTCATAGCTACTCTATTGAGACACAAACATATCTTTATTGTGACATCATATCATTATGATCTATCTGAAAACCATCATTAGCATTCCCTCTAATGATAATCTCCTTATCTCCTCCATAAACCAGGAATATATCCTTAGTTCTTCTCAGATACTTAAGGATAGTCTTGACAGCATTCCAATGTTTTTCTCTTGGATCTTCTTGATATCTACCTACTATTATTAGTGCATAGGAAACATCAATTTTAGTACATAACATGGCATACGTGATTGATCCTATCACTAAAGCATATGAAATCTTACTTATTCTATCTTTATCTTATCATGTTAGGGGACACATTTTCTTAGAAATATGTAATCCATGTGACACTAGAACCAATACCCTATTTGAATGTTCCATACTAAATATCTTTAGTATCTGGTCAATCTATGTACTTTTACTTAGTACAAGTAGCCTATTGGATCTATCATGTATGATCTTGATCCCTAGAATGTAGGCTGCTTCGCCTAAGTCCTTCATGGAGAATCACTTGTTCAACCAATCCTTGACTGAATACAAGAATAGTATGTCATTTCCAATAATCAATATGTCATCAACATACACTATTAGGATAATTACCACATTCCCATTAAACCGATTGAAAACACATGGCTCACATTCATTCTTAATGAAACCAAATTCTCTTATGGATTCATCAAATCGAATGTTCCATGATCTGGATTCTTTCTTTAATCCATAAATGGATCTCTGCAACTTGCATACACTTTTAGCATTACCTGGTGTCACAAAACCTTCTGGTTGTGTCTTATATACATCTTCCTGAAGGTTCCCATTAAGTAATGTAGTTTTGAGATCCATCTTCCAAATCATAGAGTCATGGAAAGTTGTTATGGCAAGTATGATTATTGTGGATTCAAACATAGAAACTGGTGAAAAGGTTTCATCATAGTCAATTCCTTTACACTGTTTAAAACCTTTAGCCACTAGACTTTCTTTATAGGTACTAACATGACCTTCTATGTTCAGTTTTTTTTTGAATACCCATTTACACCCAATAGGCTTTACATCAATTAGTGCATCGACCAGAACCCATACATGGTTATGATACATGGAATCCATCTCAGAATTCATAGATTATATCCATCTTGAAGCTTCTAGGATCTTTACTAATTCCTTATATGAGAGAGGTTTATCTTTGTCCAATAATAATGTGTCACTATCCTCAATGACAAGGAAACCATATCTCTCTGGTTCCCTTACCTCTCTAGTGGTCCTACATAGTACTTTCTTTTCAGGAACTTCCTATTCCACGAGGACCCATGGAACTTATTCATGTATCAACTCTTGTGTATCTTGAGCATCAACTTCATCAAAGTCAATCATTCTCCCACTATCCTTTTTTAGGATGTCCTCTCTCTTAAGACAGACAGCATGTCTGTAAATAGTAACTTTCTTGTTTGAGGGGTTGCATAGTTAGTATCCCTTTATTTCCTTGGGATACCCTATAAAGATACACTTTGTGATCTAGTGTACTAGTTTGTTTCCTGATAAATCCTTAACAAATTCCTTGCATCCCCATACACATGTGTGTGAAAAAGTGGGTTTCTTTCCACTCCATATCTCAAAGTTAATTCCAATTTCTCCCTTAGTTGGTACTTGGTTTAATGTGTATGCTACAGTTTATAATGCATATCCATGTAAGGATAATAGAAGATCTGCATTAATCATCATCGACCTTACCATGTCCAAAAAGGTGCGGTTCCTCCTTTCACTAACACCATTCCACTATAGTGTATAAGGTGGAGTAAGTGGAGATAGAATCCCAGACTCCCATAAAATGTCGATGAACTCTTGGTTAAGATATTCTCCACCTAAATCCAATCAATGCTTCATTATCTACATACCAAGATGATTCTATAATTCATTCTTGAACTAATTGAATTTTTCAAAGGACTTGGTCTTATACCTCATTATGTAGACATATCCATATCTACTCAAGTCATTAGTAAAAGTAATGAAGTAATAATACCCACCTCTAAATTCTACTCGAAATGGTCCCCGCAGATCTATATATACCAATCCTAGAATCTCTGTGGCCCCTTCACCATGTCCACCAAATGGTGTTTTGGTAATTTTCCCTTGTAAACAATTGTTAAATCTATCTTGTGGTTTTATCTCATACGAGTCTAAATTACCATTTTGATAGATCTTTGTCAGGCACTTCTCATTTTCAGGACCAAGTCAGTGATTCCACAACTGGGTGTTTTATGAGACATGTGAACTTTGTTCGTTATCAACTACCAACACTTGGTTCTTGTAATTTAATACATACATAACATTATTTAAATGTTCCATACCATAATATATTTTTTCCTTATAAAAGTAAAAACATTTATTTTTGAACATGAAAATAAATCCATTTGTATCTAAACTAGATACAGAAATTATGTTCTTGGTAACACTAGGTACATAATAGAATCCATGTAAAACCAAAATAATTCCCATAGGCAATGTTAGGTGGTATTAAACAATGGAAGGAGAAGCAAACCTCGTACTATTAGCATCTCACATATCCACCTCTCCTATAGAAATTTTCTAAAATCTACTTGGTTCTTGCATTTAAATACAGATGTTATCCCCACAAGCTATACCTAATACACAATGTGTAGAAATGAAAAGATTTCACTCAATAACAAACTCACCTTTTGCTTCCCCTTACCTCTGGGTGCATTTCCTCTTCTAGTGGCCTAACTTTCCACATGCAAAGCATACTTCCTCCTTCACCTTTCTCTGCCGATGGATCTTCTTCTTCTTGGTCAGATGGTGCTCGGAGGCTTTAGATTGTTTATAAATCTTAGGCACCTTTGCTTTCTCCTTACTCTTCCTATTCACTAAAAGGACTACAGGATTCTCACACCCCATGTTCTTATCAACTTGGAGAATCAGGGTAAGAATTTCTAAAAGACACTTCTCATTAATTCTCATGTTTTAATTCACAATTAAACTAGAGAAGGTCATATGAAGAAATGATAGTATGAGATCTGTACACAAATCATCTTGTAATTTAATCGCTAAGATGTATAGACGCTCAATGTAGCCAATAAGCTTAAATAAATGTGGTCTAGTTGGCATAGACTCTCCAATCTTAGTAGTGAAAATATCGTTAGCGATCTCATACCTCTCTTGTCTCACCTTCTCTTGATAGAGATCCTGAAGGTGATATATCATGCAATAAGAATCCATTTCCTCATGTTTCTTCAAGATCTCATTGGTCATGGATGATATCATGAGGCACTGAATATATGTAGCATTAATAAGATGTTTCTCATACATAGATAGTTCCTCATCACTCACCTCATTTCCAAGAAAAACTATTAAAGGCTCTTCCAGCACATAGAGTTTCCTCTCATAGATAAGGATAACCCGAATGTTCCTTTTCCACTCTTGGAAATTAGTGTTGGTGAGAAGGTTTTCCTTCTCGAGTATAAATCACAATGATATATTTGATTTTATTTTTATTATTGTCTCTACAAAATAAGATGAATATAGTTTTAGTATTTTATCTTGATAAATATAGATAATTAAATAGATTAATATCTATTAGTCTCCCACTATTTTGTAGAAACCCAATAGCCCTCACCATTGACTTCTGAATATATCGTTGCTTGTAAATTCTAGCAACAATAATCCATATTTCCCTTTACATTACCCCAACTATGGTTGTTCAAGAAACTTGAAAGGTTTTAGGCAGTAATTCCAAATTCCAACTGCATTAACTCACGGATCCTTAATCTCTTGAGTGGACTCACCAATCCTAAAGTCCTCAATTTTAGATTTTCTCAACCTTTTCCTCTCAGTTACACCATGTCCTTCTAGGGAAGTCAACCATTGCTGTAAATTAAGTTAATTCAACCCAAAAATTCAAATTATAATTCCCCAATAATTGAAAGGACCCCAACTAGTGTTGGTCAAGCACTTTGAACTATGGTTCAATTCTAACCGAAGTAATAAAAGGCTATACCAACTTAATATTTAATTGATGGATTTTATATTTTATGCAAAAATTTCCACTTATTATCTTTTCACATGCTTGTTAATGTTAAGAGTTATATACTTAAGTAATTAACCATGTATAGATATTATTTATGCATAATCCATTTTTATTTTATTTCCATCTTGTATACTTGTTAGTTCATTAATTTTTTGATCGCATCAAAAATCTATAATGAATATCCATACAAATTAAAAAAATAAAATTAAAGGGTATGATCATGATCTTTACCATTGGTTAGTTTATCTAGCGGTTGATAAACTAATGCTTAACTTGGGGAGAAACACCTTGAACCATTTAAGGTTC
Source organism: Viscum album (assembly GCA_963277665.1). Taxonomy (NCBI): domain Eukaryota; kingdom Viridiplantae; phylum Streptophyta; class Magnoliopsida; order Santalales; family Viscaceae; genus Viscum; species Viscum album. The sequence continues at coordinate 289,321,173 of OY728134.1, forward strand.
GTGTTTATAGCTTTCCACCTGTCCACCTTTGTATCTCCTTGGATTGGTTTCTCCTCGGCTCCTAACTTGAACTGCCTCTTATAGCTTGGGATATCCATCCATTACATATGCTTTTAACTCACACCCGAGTGAGTGGTAAAAGGGGGTTTAAATAAAAGAAACCATGGGCACGTAGACCCTACATATTAATGAGGAAAAGCCACACATGCCAATAATTTTAATTTAATAAATAAATTAAAAGGGAACAAATCACATACAAAGGTCTGGTTTATCTTATGATCATCCACATATATAAAAAAAATTACACATTTAATAAAACTAGAATTCAATTCTTTAATAGTTTTTATTAAGATAATGTATGCTCAAATTGATTAATTGTTATTTTTAATTAATCAATCATTTTTATCTTAATACTTTTCTAAATTTCCTTTAGATTCTCATCCATAACATTGTACATAACTTGTACCTTGTAAGAAACCCAGTGAATACCCATCCAAAACTACCCATCATGTATTTATACTTATATACACTTCATTATCTGTGATATGTATCATGCATGCATAATTATAATTGTAATACAACTAATACATGATGTGCAGATCATTGAATAGTAAACAGATGTTAATTAATCATTATATATATATATATATATATAAAACGCCTATCACATTTTGTGTCCCAGATTTACACCCACATGAATGTACATGTCTCAAGGGTTACATAATATAATAATAAATTTTTAAATATGTGTAATCTAGAATTAGTACATGACATATAGATCTAACTACATGCCATGTACCCTCCTCACCGTCCATCCGAAGTATATGCCTAGGGAAATGGTGTGTGAGATGTACTTAAGAAATCTTTGGAGTACACGGCATGTCCAGTGGGCGACACGCCATGTAGACTCTGTGTTACAAGATAACTAGTCAGTAAATCCATGTATGGGATACACGAATTGACCCTGACCCAAAATGACTACACGCCGTGTCTAGTGGGCCACATAGCATGAAGTCTGGTTGATTGTGTGCCAGTCTATACAAGTGAACATGCGGTGTAAGATTTAACTACACCACATCTCATTAACGCACACGGCTTGAGTAATTTCCAAATTACTCCTGATGCATTGAACACAAATACAAGGTGTCTAGATCTGACTACACATAATGTATTCTCGTGTTATCTGAATAGAACCATCTTCACCTCCTGATGTGATCCCCAATTTAATTTTAATCATAAAATTATTCATTTCTATTAGATCTACAAGAAATGATAAGGGGGGGGGGAAATCTCAAAATTCAGATTACAAGAATGATTAAACATAAGTTGAAAAACAAAATCATTAAAGTGTAAATCATAAAAGAATTATTTAAATAATTATAAAAAACATTATGACCCATGTAATACCACTTTTAGGTTCTAGGTGCAGTGGAAGCGTAGGATGGGTGTGTACCCAACTATGAGAATTTTCATAATCGAGGATTAATCCAAGATCAATACAATAATGAGTGATAGTATCCATGAAATTGAATCAAAGATAAAAGAAAAAGGAGATAACCCCAAAATGAGAAGAGGGGATCGATATATTTTGTTTATAATTAATTTAATTAAATTATAGAATTTCCACCATGATGATTCTTTATTCATTGATGCATCCGACCATAGGTCTGAGGTGTGGATTCATTGTGTAGAATCTAAGGATAAAAATTCTCTATAGGTGATCCACATGTGCTCCATGTATCTCCGGACATCGCCAATGGATTCTTTGAGTGCTAGCATGGAAGATCCTTGCACTTGTGATGTCTGTCTTCGATCTCCTTGAGAATCGCTTCCAAATCATTCTCCTTGATCCATTGGAAAGGATCTCTCTTGTTATTGAGAGCGTTCTTGGAGATGGAAGAGTTCAATAGGTTCTAGAGATTTTCTCCAAGGATGTTTTTCACACAACGATTAGTTAGCCAGTCAAATGACCCCTGGACTAATATAGAGAAAAATAACATAATAGGGAATTTAATTCACTAGGTAATAATAAATAATTAGCACAATTGACATTACTTAATTTATTATTCCATGTGAAACCCCATGTCAAATAATAATAGAAATGCTATTATTTACATAACATGTTCTTAACATGCATGTTATATTTAAATATTATTTAACCAAATAATATTAAATATTATTTCTCACCTGACCCATAACTTGGTTTTCCAATCATCCTCAATATTTATCAGGCCTTGAATAATGACTATTTCTTTATTAAATAAATGTAACTTCATTATTTTTAGATAAATAAATATTACATTTGCAATATATTCTCTCGAATAACTAGTGACAAAATAAATTAGATCAAGCATACTTGAATAATTATTAAATCATATCCGGGAATAATATTTATTCAACTTGTTAAATAAACAAATTATTTAACTGAGATACTAGATACACATAGTGTGTGACCCTCTAGGCCTTTTACTTATTGGCATTAAGATGGCTTGCCTAAATTCCAAGATTATAGTCTAGAAACGCTTCAAGTAACCCAATAGAAACAAGTTGATGTCGCAACGACATGTCACCTCATATGAACACTTATTGTGTAATATAATCCATTTGTCCCGATATCTCCAATCAAGTGGGTTGCATGCAAGTACCATCAACCCATGTGCTCGATTTCTCATTATTTGACATCCCAGAATTGAACTTTCCTAGAGAACACCATGGCCATGGATTTAGTTAGGCTATATAATTTACATCAAAGGTCTTGAGATATCTACTTCTATAGAAGTGACAAAATCCTTTTTCGTATTATTTATTAATGCAGTATTACCCGTGATGCACCCAACATATACTACCTCATCGGGAATATATGTTTCCATGGTTTTCATCAATACATCTAAGTTCACAAGTCATAATACCCATTAATAATAATATTAAAGTCAAAGGACCAATACACACATCCGTAGATAGGAACATCCAATGACAATTATGAATGTGGATTTCCTACTGGCGGGTCTTGTTCTCATAATATCCTCCTAGATATTACCAAGGGTGCACACCATGAGAAGGTTCCTCAAAGTTTCCTGAGTCCCCACCCCTAATAGCCTATATCATTTGTGTCCATTCAAATGATATGATCCATCCATAGAACATATATTCAAGAATAGTTTCATGGCACTTCTAGGTTCCCATAATCACAGGGATTTTCTATGACCTTTTAATGTGACAACTATTCTTAGGACATTATCACATAGTATGTCACGTAGAAGAAAAATAATGATGTGATAAGTAGTTTATTAATATTCTTCTAATGAATACAAGTTTATCATAAAGTACAAAGATGTTTGTTTCTTGGGAACCAACTCAAACATATGGGAATATACGGTTTTGGGACGGGTTTGTCACCCATCCCAAATAGTCTCTTGAAAACAACTATTTGTGACGAGATTCATTTCCCATCACATATAATCCTAAATAAACCATTATTTTGAAATGGACAACATTCATATCATAAATATCATTGGTGCATGTGCACGCCGAATCGCAAAAAAGGTATTTGAAACTGATATTTACCCTTGTCTCAAATACCTTTAGTCATTTTTGTTATTTGGTACTCTAATTAATAATACATTGCAAATAATATATTAGCAGATGAATATTTCCAATGGGACTAATCACAAATATCTTTTTGATTTCCGACATACTTATTTTCTATCAGTAGTATTTGAGATGGGTCCCATCGAAAATTGGTTCATCACTACTAATATAACCTATATATACCGCCACCTGATTTTATGGCATTCATTTTTTATTTGAGATCTACTCACCTATACTCTTCATTTAATTGTTTAAAAGTTTAATTTTTTTACAGGAAAGAAAATTTTCAACTTTTAGTCCCATAGAAGCTTTGATTTCGAGGTATTCGTTTAATGTTTTTAATTTAAGATTCACTTATTTTATTTAATATTAGTATTTAGTATTATTATTTACCAGTAATTATCATTAATTATAAATAATAATTTATAATCAGAAGTATTGGTTTTAAATTAAATATATAGTTCTAATTAGCAGTAAATATTTTTAATGATAAATAATTAGTTTTAATTTGAAATAATTAGTAGTAGCATTATTTTTTTGTAATTAAAATTTTGAAATAAAAATTTTATTAAAATTGGTAATAATTAGTAAAATTTAGTAATAATTAATAATAATTTGTAAAAAATAATTGTAATTAGTAAAAATTAGCGGTAATTAGTACAAATTAGTTTTAATTGGTGCTAATTGATAAAAATCAATTATTATTAACAATACTTAATAAAAAATCGTTAATACTAAAAAAAACGAGCAATTGCTAAAAAATATCACTAATTAATAAAAATTAGTAGTAATTTATAAAAAATAGCGATGCATATTAAAAATTAGTGCTAATTATTAAAAAATAGTGGGGATGAGTGAAATACAGAGGTAATTAGTAAAAATTAATAAAAATTTAGTGGTAATTAACTACAATTAGTAAAAACTAGCGGTAATTATCGATAATTAGTGATAATCAGCATTGCACAGTTTAAAATAGTAAAAATTAGAAATAATTAGTTGCATTTAATAAAAAGCAGTAGAAATTAGTGGTACTTAGTAAAAATTGAAGGTAATCAGTGATCATTAGTAAAAAATAGGCTTAATTATTGATCATTAGTAAAAAAATAGAGGTAATCATCTATCATTAGTAAAAATTAGCAGAAATTAGAATTTCTTTGTAAAATTTAATGATATTTAGCATTACATAGAATAAAATAGTAGTAATTAGCAAAAATGAGCTATAGTTTACTTTTATTAATAAGAATTAGCAATGTTTAGTAAAAAACTCTGGTACTTAGCAGTAATTAGTAAAACAAAATAGCCTTATTTAGCAGTAATTAAAAACAATTGTCATTATTTAGTACAAAATTGTGGTAATTAGTATAACTTAGTGGTAATCAGTAAAAATTAACGGTAACGAGTCAAAAATAATAAAAATTAGCATTAATTAGTAAAAATTAGCAGTAATTAAATGTAATTAGTAAAAAATACTGGTAATTAGCTTTAATTATTGAAATATAGTAGTAATTAGTGGTACTTATAAAACATTAGTGGTAATTAGAAAAAAAATAATGCAAATTAGAAATAATTATTAAAATAATGGCGGTAATTAGTGGGGCTTACTAAAAATTAGATATAATTAATAAATATTTGTAATAACCAGTAGTAATTAATGGTAATTAGTCGTAATTATTAAATATTAATGGTAATTAGTGGTAATTAGTAAAAATTAGTTGTGATTAGTAAACATTAGTGGTGATCAGTAGACATTACAGGTACTCAACACAAAATAATAAAAAATAGAGATAATTTGTATAAATTAGCGGTAACTATTAGTAATTAGTAAAAATAGTAGTAATTAACATTAATTAGTAAAAAAATAGCAGTAATTAGTATTAATTAGTGAAAATAGATATAATTAGGGGTAATTAGTAAGAGATAGTAGTAATTAGAAGTACATAGTAAATATTAGCGATAATCTGAAAAAATTAGAAAAACACAGTGGTAATTATTGATAATTAGTGGTGATTAGTAAAAATAAATGTTAATTAGCGGTAATTAGTAAAAAAATAGTGGTAATTAGAGAAAAATTGTAAAAATTAGTGGTTGTTTGTAAGTATTATGGATAATTAGTAAACATTAGAGATAATTAGTAAACATTAGTGGTAATTATTAAAAATTAGAAATAATTAGTCAAAATTAATGGTAATTAGTGCTAATTAGTGAAAAATAATGGTAATTAGAAGTAGTTAGTAAAAAATAGATGTAATTATTAAAAAAAATATCTATAATTAGTAATAGTTTGTGGTAATTACTAATAAATATTAATAATTAGTAAATAATATTTCTAATTAGTAAATAATAGTGGTAATTAGTAAATAATAAAGGTAATTAGTAATCATTAATGTTACATAATGATAATTAGTAAAATTTAACTGAAATAATTAAAAACTAATAGTATTTAGTAAAACTTTGTTTTAAATTTTGATATTAAGAGGTAAATAAAAAAATAGTGATAATTACTAAATATTTGTGGTAATTAGTAAAAATTATCAATAATCAAAAATAAAATAGAATTTATTAGTAAAAAATTATTGATAATTACTTGAAAGTAGGGATAATTAGTAAAATTGGTTATTAATTAGTAAAAATTATCCATTATTAGTTAAAATTAAATGTAATTAGTGGAACTTAGTGATATTTGAAAAAATCAACACTAATTATTAAAAATCAGTGGTAAATAGATAAAATTCATAATATATACAAGTAATTATTAATATTTTTATTTTTTATTTTTAATAGAAATATGGAACAAGGAATTAGACAATAGTAATTATTACATAATGGCGATTTGATAAATCATCACAGGAATCCAAATATTTTTAGTGAAAATATGAATATATTGAGGGTGTTGTAGATTTTTTATCATTTTCATCATCAAACCCATTATTTGTTTCCAAATGAGAAATTAAGTGTCCATGTACTAAATGTGATATGAGGAGGTTTTTCATGTTTGACAATGTTGGGTGGTTATCTATTTTGTTTTGTTTTTCAAAAAGATTATGTTTTTTTAATCATCATGGTGAACACAGTTCTTGAGAAGATACTTATAATTTGGTTTCATATCCATCACAATTTTAAAATTTGTTATATGATGTTGCTTGTCTGTATTTTCAACAAAAAGAAACATATGATGATATTGATTTCACCCCTTATTTAAAACAATAATGATGTTATGAGTTACTAAAATTTACTATGGATGTCGTATATCATAGTTGTAAGATAAGAAAAATTGACGTGGTTGAAATTTTTTGGCTATAAATGAGATAATGGAATGTTAGGTAAATTTTTTTATTAGATATTCTATTCAGTTGAAATATTGTTACTTGAATAAAATGTGTTTCCTATAAATTTATATAAGAGAAATAGGTTGGTTCATAATTTTTTGTATTGGTTATCAGAAAATTCATGCAGGCTAAAATTATCATGAGCTATCTTAGAGGGGCTCGACCCATGACTACCCCTTGCCTGCCTCCAATATGTTAGGGGATGGTGACTAGCGCCAAGTAGATATATTCCATAAATGGGAGGCATTATCCTAAAGTACCTATACACACACACACACATCTCTAATCCCCCAATGCTGAAATGTAAAAAAAATAAAACAATGCATTCATACATCTAAGACCCCACAATAAAGTACAACCTTATAGTATTGAAAATAGAATAGGGGAAAAATTCAATCCCAACCAAAACTGAAAAGAGTCCATCATACTACAAGGGTGGGGATTAATTCAAAATTACACTCCTGGTAAATAACTTGGTCTATCAATCTCCATCTATGATACACCCTCTCCATATTCTCCCCGGAAACCGTCAAAAAGGGTCGTCATCTTCATAAGACACGACACGCATGGGAAAATCTTTTGTGGGGATTGAGTAAAATAATACTTAGTAAGATACCCTAAAAATAATAAAAACTAAGGACTAAATATAGTCATCTCAACACAAGATATAATAATCAATGTAGAACAAGAACAAAACCAAAATTTACTTAGAAGAGACACCTTACCTTATGGCAGTCATAACCAACTATCAGCCACTGGATTCCACTCAAAGAAATGCTCATTTCAGGAGAACTCTCTACATGAGCCATGCTATCATTGGAGACAATCAACAAAGAGTTCTAGTCCATTAGACCCTGCTCAAAGAGAACGTGGTGGTCTAAGAAGACATTGATGCACATATACAAGGTCACACCCAGAACTGCTGGGGGACACCACGAACCCAATATGGATAAACCCTCTATATAGGAGATCATATGAAAATGATTCCAAAAACACTACAGATATGGATTTATAGATTAAGGATCAACACCCTTCATAGGAAGGTTATTTTGATTCCAAAAACTCTAACTTGGTGTGATAGAGGATCTCACTCTAGTATCACAGTGGGACACCACAACTCTATCTGATACTTGGCCTCTAAAGGGGATCAAAATCCAATTATGTGAATGTAAAGTCACATTGTACCCTTGAGGAAAGGAGAAAGGGAGCACACTCAATCTATACTGTTCCAAACTAAGAAAAATGAGAGACTCAAGCACTTTTTATGGGAGTACTTAGCATTTACCAGAGTGTACATACTGTTTCCATCTATCCCAAGTCATGCCCATGTGTAAAAGCCTCACAAGACTTTTAGTATCTAAATAAACGATATATAAAATAGGATATATATTGTTTAGAGACACACAATACTATGTATGGGTAACCTATCCATGTTTGTGTGGCAGCATATGGCGTGTTTGTGCCTGTGTACTCCAACCCATGTCCATGTACTTATGAAGTACACGTTGAGTCAACCAGATAGGGTCACATGTTATGTGATAGGGTTCACGTACCATGTCATCCTTAACTTCATTTGGAACCCCAAGGCCATAGCTAGGGGGATCACACAGTGTGTAATCCTGAAATACATGTCGTGTTACTTGGTATTTTCCATATCCTTTAGGGATCTCTTCAGTGTTGATATATGCACTACTAGAACCTCTGATTTGGCTGGAACCTTAATAGTAAGGTTCTTCCATGCCTCTAGTTTCCAGATCTATGGATTCTGGGTTTGGATCTACTCAGAAATCACAACCGTAGATCCATACATTGTCTCTCCTCAAAACCAGGTTGAACGGATACCAAAAATCCATTCGGACCCACTTCTAGCCTCCCACTGCCATCATCACACATTGATCACATCACTGATCATGAACCGCACCTATGGTATTGATCTATTGCGCTGAATAATGGTTTCAAAATGATAAAATAAAGAGTATTCATTGAACCATTATCTAAAAAGAAGCACCCACGGTGAACGTGAGAATAATGGAGGGAGAAATCCACAAACCATAAAAGTGAGTAATGAACCTTTTCTATTGTTTATTTGGCCTCAATTCATTATCATAGAAAGGATTTATGAAGAGGGATAAGTCAACGACCCAAAAACACCTCCATCAATTTGAAATCTACTGAAGATGCATGTATCAATTCTTATTCATTGAATTGATCCTCATTCATCCAAGATAAATAAAGGGATGTAAATTACAATAAAAAGCATCCTTCCTAGAGTTAGGATCAATCATTGATAAAGAACAGTGATGCTGTAGTTATTGATGAGATCCTCTAACTCCTCTAGAATAATGCCCCAAAATCCGTTCCTGATCCATTGTCATCCAGCAGGAACACTCTCCTCCAACAACGTCTAGTTCTCCATCGTTTAGCGACCAACTGTGAGATGATTTCCATAGTTGTATATTTAAAGAAGAAGCAGGTCATCATACTAATCAAAATAAAATAAATTATTAAGTTTATTTATTTTATTAATTTCACACTTGCAACAAGTTTTTCACAAATAACCCATGATGAAAAAGTTTAAGTTTCACCTAGGGTAAAAAAAGGCATTCTAAACTCAATACTGATCTCAGATTTCCAATTTAGACACCAATTTAGAAGTTATTTCTCTTTTTTAGGATAACCGCGTGTGCATGATATTTAATTATTTAATATATTCAAAACATTTATTCTAGACACACAGAGCTTTGAAATCGCTTGATGTCTCAATGCCTAGTCTCAAAAATAATCCATATAATATTTAAAAATAATACACAGAAAATCAGAAACATTAAATTCTATCTGCCTTAGTGATTTTCATGTCAAAAAGAGAAAAACTACTCAAAGAGATGGGCGTACTGGGCTCTCAAATGAGTCTCCCACTCCCATGATCTCTCTTGAAGGTTCATGTGCTACCACCAAACACAAAAAAGTGGAATCAGTCGCCCACAAAGGATCCTCTCCTTTCGATCCTCGATCTCTACTAGAAACATGTAAAATTTCTCTCCGTATTCAAGTTCCTACTCTCCCCAGTTGATAACATGTGATGGGTCATTCACATAACTCCTTGGATTTGACACATGGAAGACATTGTGTAATTGATCTAACTGTGAAGGTAGAGCTATGTGGTATGACCCCTCACCAACTCTACATAGTATCTGGAAAGAAATAATTAATCTTAGAGATAACATACCAATGAATCCAAATATCATCAATCCACATCGAGGTGAAACCCATAGGGACACATGGTCTCCTTACTTGAACTCAAAAGGACTTGGTTTCCTATTATCATAAGACTTTTGATTGTTCTTTGTAGTCTTCATCTTCTCTTGGATGATCCATGCCTTCTCTGTTGTTTCTCTCACCAACATTAGGCCCAGGAGTGCTGAATCACCTATATCAGTCCAACAAAGTAGTGACTTGTAGGGTCACCCATTTAAAGCCTTGAATGGTTCCATACCAATGGTGAAATGGTAGTTTCTATTGTTTGTGAACTCCATAAGGGTTAGGTGATCCTCCTAACTATGTACAAAATCCAACATGAAAGCTCGCATTATATCCTCGAGAACCTAAATTTTATACTTAGTATATCCATCAGTATGCGGGTGAAACACTATGATCAAGTGTAACTGAGTCCCAAATGCCTCCTATAATCCCTTCCACAACCGAGATGTAAAGCAAGCATCATAGTCAAAAACAATTGTTTAGCGAACCCCATGGAGTCTCACTATCTCTTGAACATAAGGATATCTCAAGCTCTCTTCTAAACTCTACTCCCGTATTGCTAAGAAGTGGGCCAACATGGTGTGTCAATATAAGATCACCCAGATATAATCGAGCCTCATGAATTTATATGGTAATCCTGTCATGAATTACATTTAAATTCCATCCTTCTTCTACTTTGTAACCTCAAGGGGTTGGGTTAAACCCTCTAAATTTTGTTGCTCATCTTTCACTTACTAATAATTAAGGCATTGAGGGAAAAAAAATTCAACTCCTTTATTCATGCATAGCCACAAAAACTGACTTTGAAGGTCCTAGTAAATATTTTCCATGAATGGATGTACCGACAAAGGAGATATATGAAACTCTCTCAGAACCTCATTTTGTAACATTACTGGTACCATCGTGCATCCTATGAAAATAACTTCATGTTAAAAACCATTATAAAATCAATCAAGAGCGTGTCCTATGGATATCTGAGAATATAGGGTCTCATAATAGACATGTATATTCTATGACTCCCGGACTCACTACAAGAGTAGGGAGGTAACAATCATCTATTGGAGGTAAGATGTTCCATATCCATCCTCAAAGGATAACTACAATGAGGTAAATTTCTCTAAAACCTCATTCAAAAACTTCCAACCCAAGTAAGCACCATGCCTTTATCATGCTCTTGGATGGACCCTAAGCTAACACTACCTCAATTGTGGCCTGGTCCACTATACATCCATCTACTGAGTTAATGTGTCCTAGAAAGTTGACCACCTATATCCAAAATTAACATATTGAGATATTATCATAAATATGGTTATCTCAGATTACATCCAGAATCATCCTTAAGTGTCTCACATGTTCCTCCTTGGATGTCAAGTACACAAGGATATCATTGATGAAGACTACCATGAACCTGTCTAATAAGGGATAAAAGATCCTATTCAAGAGTCCCATCAACACTTCTGGGGAGTTAATCATGCCAAAGGTCATCACTAAGTACTCATGGTTACCTTAGAGACATCAAAATGTTTTCTACATTATATCCTCATCCTGTACTCGCAACTAGTGATATCCCAATCTGAGGTCAGCCATCGAGAACCATAAATCCCTTTTCAGCTGACCTGAGAGGTCATCGATTCTCGATAGTGGATACTTATTCTTTATAATCACCTAGTTTAAGTATTTATAGTCCACATATAACCTCAGTCTCCCATATTCTTTCTTTTAAAACAAATCCTAAGCTACCTAGGGTGAAACACTATGTCCAACAAAGCCCTTACTTTGGAAATCCTCCAACTACACCATCATCTCGCGGAGCTCTGTGGAAGACATCCGATATGCTGGCTCATATTTTGATGTTATAATAGCTGTAAATAAATAAAGATGTCCATGTATCTGTGGTCAGGTAAACCTGGAAAATCCTTATGGAATACATCCTCATACTCTACCATAACTATAGGAAACTAAGGACTCATAACATCCATTTCACCAAGGGTCAAGCCAGCCAACTGATAAGTAATTGTCTACACTATCCTTTGTGTGAGTTCATATTTAGCTACCTAGATTTCCATTTCACTGAAAAAGAAAAACATGGTTCCATTAGTGTGTAAAAACCACACTCTTCTCCTAAAAAGGTCCTTTAGAGCATTAACTGTGGATAACTGGTCCATACTAAGAATGACGTCGTAAGGCCTCGACATCGCTACCAAGAGATCACGACCAAAATTCTTTCCTCTAAGAGTCAGGTCTCAATATTGACACCAGTGCATGATTATTTAGTTTACTCCAATATGATTCTCTAAGAAAAAGGTTCAAGTCAATGGATCAACTAGAATCTCCATGGCTTGAACAATATTTGTGGTATGAAAGGAATGACTAGCACCATTGTCTATAAAAACTGAAGAAAATGTAGAAAAGGAATACATCGTACCTCATATCATACCTAGAGACTCAAGATCGTTGGAATAAATATCTTAAACTTGGCCTCATCCCTTCATACCTGGTCCCTATGCATGGCATAGACCACTTGGGGGTGGTGGTGGTGGTAATAGGTCGAACATCCAACCACCTCATGTTTCCATGCCTACCCCTCTAACATGTATGTCACCCTACAGACCACCCTTACCCTACCTCTATCTCTATCTCAGAAGTCTCTAGACTGTATCCCGATCAGTTATATGATGGTTTGGGTATTCTCATGCCATATTTCCCCAACTGTCACAAGATATACACTACATGTCTCTAGGCTGATTCGAGTAACCCTAAGATCCTTGCACAGCTAACCCTGAGTCTTGGGATTGCCTCCTGAATAAGTTAACCCACATGGATCCCTATGACTACCACCAACTACCTACTACCAAGGTATAAGCTACAGGGTTACCACTTATAGCTCCCACTATTTGTTTCTTCTCTCCTAGAAAACTTTATACCAAAAAGGCTCAATCGGGCACTACAGTATAGCTAGAAATGATAAGAGATACTATTAATTCCCTGATGTCCTGGTGTAAGCCCTGTTCAAATGTATGAGCCCTGAAGAACTATTCTCATACTATATCATTGGATTAATGTGAGAGATTAGTAAAACTCACTGAATACTCTTCCACGGTCATGAAGGATTCGGGCATAGCGGAAGTGCATGGTTGGGTGGGGGACAAATTTTCTTTTGTCGTAATTGATGACTAATCTGGGATCAATACAATAATGAATACCCGTATCAAAAGATTTAAATCAAATATTTAGATAAATAGAGGAAAATTTTTTGATTCAAGAAATAGGATCTTCCACATCATTTTTATAATTAATTTATTCATTTTTTAAGAAATTAAATACCTATGTATTTGGTACTTTCTTCATTGATGATTGTTGATCATCCGGAATGAACCTTCTAGATTGCCTTCATTGCACTCACAAGGATCCAAAGTAGAATCCCTCTAGAATTGTTCCACACATGCTCCAATGCTCTCCAATCAATTCCACTCATTTTCTGTGTGCTAGCATAGCGAGGCGAATGTCATACGTCGATCGTTCTTGATCGCTCGTTCTTCAATCTTGAAGAAGTTCTCTTGATCTTAATAGGGAGAGAGAAAAGAGGAGTCTAGAGAGCATTCACCAACTATTGGAACAATAGAATCACCCATATATTAATCGATCTGGGGTTTTGGTTACAATATTTAATTGTGTAACAATGATTAAATGAAATTATAACCATTAGAGAAAACCCATGACACTTAATAAAAATTAAGTGTCATTATTTAGGGTGCTCCAACTTGTGAAAAACGAAACGATAAATAAAATCCCATTCTATATAATGATAACAGTATTATTATTATTTCTCATAACAACTGGATAAACAATATTTACAGAATTGTAAATAATTATTCTATCACCAAAAACGGTCTTGGTATGTTTGAACTCCTCTACCATTAATTGAACACCCGAATAATAATATTTTATTCTCTCAAATAAATATTTTCATTTAAAAACTAGTAAATAAATATTTATTAAATGTTCAATAAAATATATATATATATATATATATATTATATATGATACAGTGAATAAATATTTATTTAATTTATTCAATCATTTTAACTTGAATAAAATTATTCCTCAGCTTTGAGAATAATATTTATTCCATTAATTAAATTCAGATAGGATTTAATCAAGACAACCAAAAACACATAGTGTGTGAACCTCTAAGATTCATTCTCGTTGACATTAGATGGGATTTCCTAAATTCCAAAATTACTGTCTAGCAATGGGTCAAGACACCCAAGATAAAGAACTTAAAGTCGCAATGTTGACATCTGCATACGAATTCTCACAGTGTAATATAATACCTTTGTCAGAATATCTCATCAATCAGGTTTCGTGATTGTTTCATCAACATATCTTCTTGATACGGCATTCCTTAACTACCTAAAATAAAATTTTAATTACACTGCGGACATGGAATTTTGGGTGATGGTTCTACTTAAATCAAAGGGATGAGATATCAACTTCCATAAATAGAAGGGAAAAATCCTTACTCAACTTATCTATTAATAACATGTCATTTATAACGTACCCAACGTACTCTACTTCCCGCCAACATATGGAATGACAATTTTCATCATCAAGTCAAAGTGCACGAGTTGTGAAATGTATTAATGATAATCTTATAGTATAAGGACCATTACACATTCTAACAAATAGAAATATCCCAGTGACACCAAAACATGCAAAATTATTACTAGCGGGTATGTTCTCATAATATTATATCTTGGATATTAACATGTGCGAACTTCATGAGAAGAAATATCATATGCTTATGAGTACTCTCACCTAATGGTATGTATACTATGTGTCCCATAATAGTATGTCATCCAACAACATAAATATATTTAAGAATATTGTTATAGCATTTCAAGGTTCTCATCATAGCGTGAAACTTACATGACCTTATCAATGCAACAAATACTATAGGACATTATTACATCATAGTCATGAAAAACAATAAAAATTTTGTAATAAGATGTTTAATATTTAAATAAATTAAATATTCATGTAATAAAAGTACAAATAGTTCTTTCTAGGACACCAACTCTAACAAATTCACACTTAGACTAGAGCCAACTTCCTACGACTTTAAATCCTCTAGACCTCACATGATGATCACGTTTCTACTGAGTCAAGGATTTAGTCAAGGGGTCTACTACATTTTATTCTATGGAAATAATTCTCACTAAAACTTCAACTCTCTAAGAAAAATATCTCAAGAGATGATACTTCTGAAGTATGTGCTTCATATGTTGATGTTTCCTTGGCTATTTTTTGAGATACACTGCTACAGTATTATCACAATAGAGTGTGATGGGATCTTTACTAATAGGTACCACATATATCTCTTGGATGAATCTCCACATCCAAAATACTACTTTAGCTACCTTAAAAGCTATTATATACTTGGAATCTTCTATAGAATCTGTGACAACACTTTTCTTTGTGATTTTCCATCTCACATAACCTCCATTCAAAGTGAAGATGTATCCTATTTGCGATGTCATCTTGATCAGTCTGAAAATTGGCATATGCATATCCTCTGATGAGTAGTTCCTCATCTCCTCCATAAACCAGGAATGTATCCTTAGTATGCCTCAGATACTTAAGGATAGTCTTAACTACCATCCAATGGAGGTCACTTAGATTAGCATGATATCTACCTATCTCACTTAATGCATAGGTGGAATCTAACCTAGTACATAGCATGTCATACATGAATGACCCAGTCGCTAATGCATATGGAGTCCATTCCATTCTCCTTGTTTCCTCATGCATCTAAGGACACATTTTCTTGAAAAGATGACTGTCATGTAACACTAGAAATAATCCCCTATTGGATTGTTCCATACTAAATCTCTTCAGTATCTTGTCAATGTTTGTAACTTGACATAGGCCTAGAAATCTATTGAATCTATCACAATGGATCTTGAACCTAATAATATATGCTGCCTCTCCCAAGTCCTTCATGGAGAAGAATTTATTCAACCATTCCTTAACAGACTGTAAGACTGGTATTTCATTTCAAATAAGTAATATCTCATCAACATATAATATTAGGAAAATTACTACACTCCCACTAAACCATTTGTAGACACGTGGCTCACATTCATTCTTTATAAAACAAAATTCCTTTCTGGATTCATCAAAATGAATGTTCCATGACCTGAATGCTTTCTTTAATCCATAATTGGATTTTTGTGACTTGAATATATTATTTTCATCCTTTGGAGTCACAAACCCTTCAGGTTGTGTCATGTAGACATCTTTCTAAAGGTTCCCACTAAGGAAGGCTATTTTGACATCCATTTTACAAATCTCATAATCATGGTAACTGGAAATGTCCAATAAAATTATGATGGATTTTACCAATGTAACTGGTTAAAAATTTATTCATAGCCAATTCAGTGATGTTGTTTAAACCCTTTTTCAACTAGTCTTGCCTTATAGGTATTAAATTCTCCTTCCATTTCTATTTTCTTATTGACTACCCATTTTCAACCAATAGGATTTACATCTACTAAAGGATCTACGAAAATACAAACTTGGTTTTGGTACATGGAATTAATTTAATAATTTATGGATTTGTGTCACTTGGAAACATCTGTGCCACTAACTAATTACTTGTAGGTTAGAGGATCATTATTATCTACTAAAAATGAGTCATCATCCTCGATGACTAAAAAACTATACCGTCCCAGTTCTCTAACCTCTCTTTTACTCCTACGTATTGTATCTCTGGAATAGATTATTCTTCCATAGGGCTCTGTGGAATCTACTCCTATACCAACTCTTGTGTGCCATGATCCTTGACTTCATCAAAGTCTATCTTGCTCCCACTATCTCTTTTGGATATGTGCTCCCTCTCATGGAATCTGGAATGTCTTTACGCTATAACCCTTTTTTCTAAAGTATTTTATAGGTAATATACCCTTGTCTCCTTGGGGTATCCTATAAAAGTAAACTTTGTGCCTCAGGGGGTAAGTTTGTTACCTAAAGAGGAATTATCAAATGCTTCTCTTCCCCAAACATAAAAATTCGATAACATGGATTGTCTTACACTCCAAAACTCATATGGAATACAAGTTATCAATTTAATTGGTAATTGGTTTAGTCTATGTGCCTATGTTTATAATGAATATCCCCAAAAGAATAATGGAAGACTTGCATGAATCATCATTGATCTCACCATGTACAACAAGCTACAGTTCATCCTTTCTCTTAAACAATTCCACTAAGGAGTGTAAGAAGGAGTAAGTTGGGATATGATCCCAAACTCCCATAAGTAATCAATGAAGTCTTGATTAAGATATTCTATAGCTTTGTCTGAGTGGAGTTTCTTAATCTTCTTACTAAGATGGTTCTCAAACTCCTTATTGTAATCTTTAAACTTGTCAAAAGAATAAGACTTATACCTCATTAAGTAAATATATCCATATCTACTAAAATCATCAGTAAAATTTATAAAGTATGAGTACCCACCATTTACTTAAACTAGAAATGGTCCACACACATTAGTATGAATCAATTCAATAAGATCCTTAGCCCTTTCACCTTTCCCACTAAATGGGGATTTGGTCATTTTGCCTTGTAAAAATGCATGACATCTGCCAAGTGGTTTTAGTTCGAAAGAATCTAAATATCCATCTTGTTGTAACTTTGTAAAGCGTTTCATATTTACATTACCTAGTAGGTGATGCCAAATTTGGGTGTGGTATGACTCATGTGAAGTAACTTTGTTATCGATTTACATTATTTCGTTTGTGTAATACGACAAGTAAAGACTGTTATATAAATTCACCTTACCAAAACATATGTTATCTTTATAAAATAAGAAACATTCATTTCCTAACATTAAAATATATCCATATTTATCTAGTTTGGATATATAAATAATGTGTTTAGTCATAGAAGGAAAATAATATAAACCTTTTAAAACCATGATCATCCCAGTCGGAAACGTGAGTTGGTAGTCCCCGACCAGCTACAACAGTAGGTCTAGATCCTTTGGCTGCTCATAAATATACCTCCCCTCAGTAAAGTTTCTTGAATATACTTGGTTCCTGTATTTGGATACATATGTGGGAACCACAAGATGTATCTAATACCCAATTTATAGAAATAGATAAATTCCAATTGATAACAAACGCACTTAAAGATTCCCCTTGCTTATTTGGTTGGGTGTAGTTTTCCTTCCAATGGACCTTCTTGACACAAGAGAAACAAACATATTCCTATTCCCTTAACTCCCATGTGATCTTCCTTTTCTTGGAAGGGTGTAAGGAATCTTTGGGATTAAATCTATTTCCCTTCCCTTTCCTTTTATTCACTATAAGGACAGAATGCTTTTCTCACTTCATGTCTTTATCCACTTGGTGAATGAGGATAATAATATCAGATATATACTTATCAATGTTGTTCATATTAAAATTCACAACAAAAATGGAGAATATATAAGGAATTGATGCTATAATGAGATTGTTTCCCTTTTCTTTAGGGATTTTAAACCCTAGAACCTCTAGGCGCTTAATGTAGCCATTAAGAGTGACTATATGAGGTACAATTAGGGAACCCTCTCCAAACTTACTCTGAAAGAGTGCCTTGTAAATATCAAACCATTCATGTCTAGATCTCTCCTAATAAAGACCACAGAGGTGCTCAATCATGCTATATGCATCCATGTTTTCATGAGACTTCCTGAGTTCACTACACATTGATGAAAGAATCATACATTGAACATCGACCGGGTCATTCATATGTTTCTTGTAGATCAGGAACTCTTCATCACTCACCTCTTGGGTAAGAAGATTAGGTAATGAGGACTCCAGTATATAATATTTCCATTCATTTTGTAGAATAACCCAAAGGCGTCTAAACCATTCCTGGATATTAGTACCGATGAGGATGTTGTCTTCATCCAATATTAATCATATTAATAGTGTAGTTGAAGAGCATGAAATTTTTATTCTAAAAATGAAAGATCATACTATTAGTACTTTCCTAATTACAATTTTGTGAGAAATAATAAATTAATTTTATTAAGTATACCACTATTTTATAAAGTCCCAATATCCCTTGGCATTGAAATAAGAATGTCTAGTTGCTAGAAAATTCTAGTGGCATGGATCCATATTCCCCTTATCATAACCCAATCAAGGGTTTTTCAAGATATTTGAAGGTATTTAGGTAGGAAGGTCTTTTCCAACTATGGGATTGTAGCTCCTTGATCTGTTGAGTGGAATCCCCAATCCTAAAATTCTGAATTGGATTTCCTCAACACTTGCCTCCAAATTTACACCAATTCTAGAAAGGAATACTCCTCTTGATGTAAAATGGTTAAGTCAACCTGAAACATTCATAAGAGCTTCCTGTATAAAATTAAGTGTCCCAACAAGGGTTAGTCAAACACATATTTTTATTGATTCTTTTCCTTAATCAAGTAAATAGAAGGCTTAGTATGTATTAAAATTTTATTGAGGGATTTTTATCTCTTATGCGTAAATAGATTATTACCTTTATCACATGATTGTTAATATTAAGTGGAACTCACCTAAGTGATTAACCATGTCTTTATAATATTTTCACATAATCCATGTTTATTTTAATTCCATCTTGAATTCTCGTTAATTCAATAATTATGTAGTCGCGACAATACATCCATAATGAAAAACCATGAAACTAACATAAATAAAATGAAGAAAAGGGAATGATCATGAGATTTTTTAATGGTATTTTATCTAGTGGTTGATAAATTAACCCTGAACTAGGGGGGAAACATTAAACCAATCTAAGGATTTTTTTTTACAGCTTTCCACATCTCCATCTTTGTATCTCTTGGGATTGGTTTCACCTCGGCTCCTGACTTGAACCGCCTCCACAAGATTAGGAGCTCCATCCACTACATATGATTTTACTCACATGCAGGTGAGGGGTAAAGGGGGGTTTACATGAAATAAACCATGGGAACAAAGTCCCTATATATTAACAAGGAGAGATGGAATGCAGGCCAACAATTTAATTTAAAAAACAATTAAAAGGAAACCAATCATATACAAAGGTCTGTCTCGCTCATGATCATCCACATACATGCAACGAATTACAAATTTAATAAAACTATTATTAAATTATTTAATCATTCTTATTAAAATAAATCATGCTCGAATCATTTAATTATTATCTGTAATTAATAAATCCTTTTATCTTAATCCTTTTATGAATTTTCTTGAGATTATCATCCATTTAATTTTAAACAAAATAAATTCATTTAAAATTAACCTTGTACATAAATGTACCTTGGAGGTAAAACAATAAATACCCATCTAGAATCTACCCAAAATGTATTATTCTCATATAATGTTTCACTCTTATGACATATTTCATACACGATTTATGCGTACTATCAAAACTTGTACCTCATGGATGATTACACGAATCACGTGATTTTTTCAGCAATGCGTTATGCTTAAATGAATATAGTAACAACCTATAATATGATTTATAAATGATATGTAGTTTTAAACATTATACAAAAATTAAAATTTTAATTCTTTGTAATTTGGTAATGTACATGGTGTGTAGTTCTGACTACACGGTGTGTAATAACTTCATCGTCTTATCCGAAGTACACACCTAGGGACTCGGTGTGTGGAGAGTACTTTGAAAATCTCAGAGCACACAGCGTGTTCAGTGGGCTACATGGTGTGTTGTCTCTGGGTTACATGGTCAGCGGTCTGCTGAGTCATGTATGGGATACACGGTTTCACCCTGACCCTAAAGGGACACACGTTGTGTTCAGTGGGTCACACGAATTGTAATCTGGTAACCGTGTTCCTATATATCACGGTCAACACGCGGTGTAATAATTAACTACACCACATGTAATAAATTCACATGGCTTGAGTAATTTCTGAATTACTCCTGATGCACTGAACACAACTACACAGAGTGTAATATAGATTACACAGTGTGTATGGAAGATTACATGGCATGTAACTCTGAATACATTGTGTGTACTATTGTGTTACCTAGACATAATCGTCAGCACCTCCTAATGAGATCCTCGATATAATTTTAATCAAAAAATTATTCATTTCTATTAGATTTGTGAGAAATTATAGGGGAATAATAGATCTCAAAATTCAGATTACAAGAACGATTAAACTTGAATTGACAAACTAAATTATTAAAGCATAAATCATCAAAAATTTATTTAAATAATTATAAATGATGATGTTTCTGTTATGATATGAATTGAATGATCTAGGCATAGTGGAAACACGATGTTGGGTGGGGCCCAACTTTAATTTTTCTATAATCGATGACCAATCTGAGATTAATATGACGATGAATGACAGTATCCATGGATTTAAATCAAAGATTTATACAAAGAGAGGAAAAGAGTGAGATCCAAGAAAGAGGATCTTTCACATCATGTTTGTAATTAATTTATTAATTTCTGAAGAAATTAAATACCTGGGTCTTTGGTGCTTTCTTCGTTGATGATCATTGATCATCTGGAATGACGCTTCTAGATTTTCATCATTGAACTCACAAGGATCCAAAGTAGAATCCCTCTAGAGGTCTTCCACACATGCTCCAATGGTCTCCAATCAATTCCACTCATTATTCGAGTGCTAGCATGGAGAATTGAATGTATTTTATCGATCATTCTTGATATATTGTTCTTTGGTCTTGAATAATTTCTCCCGTTCTTGAGAGAAATAGTGGAGAGGAGTCGAGAGATCATTCACCTACCATTGGCACAATAGACGCACCCATATATTAATCAAGCTAGGGTTTCAGGTACAATATTTAATTACATAATAGCGATTAAATTCAATTATAACCATTAGAGAAAAACCCATTCCACTTAATAACAATAACATTATCCTTATTTGTGGTGCATCAACTTGTGCAAAAACAGAACCATAAATAAAATACCATTCCACATAATCATAATATTATTATTATTATTTCTCACGCCAACTAGATAAACAATTTTTACTGACTGATAAATAATTAATTTTTAACGCCCCGACCCCAGTTACCCAGAGTTGGTGCATGATTACATAACATAGGCATTATCACAAATGATTAAGTCTCGAAAGACTGATTAGTTTAGTAGACTTGTAAATACTAGATGCATTCATAAGGTTTACATTATATAATAAATAGAAAACTACAACAACATTGTTTCCATAGATAACACTGAGTTCCCATAGACTATCCCTACAGGTCAATCATAATATACTTCTTCGCATCCTGGGAAAAATACAACATAGAAAAGGGGTGAGATCAGATGCTCAATAAGGAAAATAATAAAGAGGAAACTTTCACAAATAAGTATAAACATTTAAGTAAATGTATAAAACTAAAAAAAATCCTTTTAAACTTGAACTTCATAATAATATGGAAAATATAAAATCAGAATAATGCTACTTACTTACTCACATGGATATTCTACTGGTCGAATAATCACATGCAATATCAATAGCCACTTTCATAATGATGGAATGCAGAATGCCAGACTATCATAACCACATATTTAAGGCCTTGTGCCAAGACTACAAATAAGATTTTGTCAAGTCCTTGTTCCAAGACACTAGTTTGTCTCATGATACCTAATGAGGCATCGAGGAGCTATAGCGGGCTCCACCCATCACTTACTAAGTCCAATTCATTCCTCATATGAAAAGGTTTAAACAAAACATAACCATTAGTATTAAAACTTGCATACGAAATGTCAATAATTTATCCATAAACCATGAATGGTATAAAAATAAAACATCCACATTCAAAAATATCACAAAACCTTCAATACATTATGTAAGTTTTGTATCATAATAAATCAACTTCAAATAAGCTTAAAATTCATTAAAGGATGTTGACATAGAAGAAATCAAAACTATTTGAGAGAAATATCTCATTTTTGAAATAATTTAAAAGTCACATAATTATAAAAGAAAAACATTATTTTGAAAATATTCCTATAATATTTTAAGGTAAGCTTCGATGATTTTATAATGGTGGAAAATAACCGCACCCGCCGTATAAGTTAAAAAAACATTCTTACCTTAATTTTGTCAAAAAGGTTAAAAAGTACTTTGTTTGGAAAATGACAGAAAGATTCCTTTATAAACATCTTATAAAAAGAAAAAAAAGGGTATAAATGAATTTAACCCATTTTCTAGTAAATAGTAAAAAAAAATTATTACATTTTTATGAAAACATGGATGTGGATGAAAAAGAGGTCCCAGTAGATAATTACATATAAACAACCTTGAATAATGAAGAGGTTGTAGAATTAACCCTTAGCTTGTACTTTTACTTGGTTGATGGTAGGTTAACCTCCGGTATAGTTAAATCATTTTTATTAGTTTATACAAGAATCATATATATTAATATGATATCATATATGATCTTCTAGTATTGCTTTGTTAATAATATTTTAGTATTATCGTCGTTTCGGGTGTTAACTTACTCATTTTCTTTTCTATGTTTTGTTACATAAGCCATGTTTGTTATGGATAGGTTGTATATTATTCATACCCATAATGATATAAAGTCCTTAAACAATATTTTTAATCATCAAATGAAAATTATTCTTGAATGGATACAATGGGGAATGAATCTTATCGCGTTCGTGGAGATAGTAGTCCGTACGTACGCACGAACGACAATATCATTCTTTTGACATTAAAATTGTATATAATTGAATGGTATATAATATACAAATAATAAATATCATGTTATATTTATTATTTACATCAGTTATAATCATTATTATACCCATCCAAATGATTAAATATTTGAATAAGAAACTACACCACGACGTGGAGACGGTAAGTCGTACGTACGCACGTGTGGTGACTTTTTCATTCATAGGATGGATAAAATAACTAATATGGTTGTACCCTTTTTATAATAACATCATAGGATATAGAAGATACTAGATTTATTATTTTATAATGGAAATCAAAAGGAAAGAAGAAGTGGAAGAAGAAAAGAACTTGAATGAGGGTGGTGAAATTATTACTTCTTCTTCGGGGGTTTCCTTTTGAGTCGATCAAAATGGATTCTTAGGTTGGCTTTTTGACTAAAGTAAGTCCTATAAGATGATGGGAGGAAATTTTATAGGGTATTTGGGAAGATTTTGGATGAGCCAAATGGCTTTGAAGGTGTGAATAAGGTGGTAGAGGTGGGGGCCTTTTATAAGGGAGAGGAGGGGCTCTTTTGGAAAGATTGAAAATATTATTTTATTATATAATGTTTTTCGGTTTCTAAAGGTTAAAAAATCATTAAAGTCTAAGATAAGGTGTCCCATGTTTTAAATAAAATCATCCAATAATAGTTGGACAAGTGTTGGATATTATTTTAAACTTTATCTTCTTATTTATTTAAATCATTCATTAATGACGTAAACATTGTATCATCATTGTGTCATAAATAATTTTATTTATTTGGTGTATAAAATTATAAAAAAATTAACATGATGTAGGAAATATTTTTATATTTCTAATTAATATTTATAGTCAAAAATATAAATTATATAACCCCAAGAAAAAAAAAATTAGTAAAACAATACATGTTTGTGACATTTTTATTTTTGTTTTAAATAAAAAGGTATTAATGTCATTGTCTTACCCAAGTGGCTCCATGAGGTCCCAAAATTGACCCATGGTTTTTATTTGTTGGGAAAGACTCATACAATAAGGGTAGGTCATGTGTCAAGGTAATTTCATATTATTATAACATTATTTTTACCTTAAATTACCCTAATTACCTCTAATCGCGGTTAATAATACTCAAAAGTTACTATTCACCAAAAAATAATTTTCATCCTATTGAACCAGATTTTACTTACTGATGAAAACCATGTATTTTGGATTTTTTAAATTCAATTCACATAAACGGTAAAATTTCATTTAAACGAAAAATCAGTTTTTTTAACTACCACATAGTGGTTTCACTATTCATCAAAAATTGAAGTTTTTCAGAAAAATACAAAAAATTCACCCTAATCTATATTTGATATTACAAATTCAAAAATTATGTCTATTTTACCAAATTAAAAATATATAAGTTGCATTAATTAATTTTATAATTAATTCCTGTTGTTAAAACAAATAGCTTGTTTTTAACAAACAATATCTATCAAAAGATTGACAATTGTTTATGTCAAATTTCAAAGTGAAATTATTTCTAATGACCACCATTGGATAAAATGGTAAAAATATATTCTAATTAAAATTTAAAACCACTAAATAGTATAATTTATCACTATAAATTATTTTGATTAAATTAGTTTTTTTTTAATTAAAGTTTCATATTTTTCACTATTCATCAAAAATTGGAAGTTCTCAGAAAAATACCAAAAATTCAACTTTGGCTAATTTTGATATTTCGAATCCAAAAATAAAGTCCAATTTGAATAATAAAATTTATAAAATTTCAAAAAGTGGGTATTACTATTCATAACGGCTACTTTGATTGGTCGCGGTGTGTTAGAATCTCGAACTTGCGTACAATGCAAGCTATTGCATTATTAAAAGAGAAGCGTACCGTGGAAGCTTGGGGTGGTAAATTCTCCCCTCCTTTAATAAATTTTGTCCTATAAATTTGAAATTATTCTTCGAAAATAAAAGGTTGAAAATAGAAAAAACCTTTGGAAAAACCCACATCGGAAATTAGGTTAATAAAATTTAGTCTTAATAAGAGGAAAAGGGAAATGAAAGGGTCACCACCAAATTATGATCTTGATTAGGAGAACATTGGTGGAAATTAGAGACATATAATTATAGGGAAAACATAAATATTTATAGGTAGTTATTGAGGTCATCAATCACAAACAAGTGTAAAATTGAGGGCCTTAAATTCATCAATCTATGACGATTTGAAATACTATTGGTTCAACAAAACATAAGGTATTAGGATAACACATTTTTAGTTTTAAGATCCCATCCCTAAAGTTTAAGAATTAATTTACCCATATAATAAGAGGGATAATTATATATATATATATATACTTGACAAGTTGAGTTTCATCCTTCAACTAGTTCCTACCACAAACTCATCTTTCACTCCAAAATATTTCAAAAAAATATTCTATTTATCCTAATCGTATAGGGTTCCAAAAATAATGAATTTATAAATCACCTATCAGGACCTAAAATAAAAAACTACATTATTCATTCTCGGACATCATGTG
This sequence comes from Viscum album, assembly GCA_963277665.1. Lineage (NCBI taxonomy): Eukaryota > Viridiplantae > Streptophyta > Magnoliopsida > Santalales > Viscaceae > Viscum > Viscum album. The sequence goes on from OY728134.1 coordinate 289,347,585, forward strand.
GTCTAGTGGTAGGTGATACACCCTTGTCACCCTTCGGTTGCGGGTTCAAGCCTCGCGGCCTTACCGGACGCGACGGGTTGTCGCCCGACCTCCGGGTTGTCCTTTTATGGAAATAAAAAAAATCTCAAACTAGAATTATCCAAAATATTTCTGTCTAAACTCACATTCCAAATTTTATAAGGAAGTTAAACACAATGAAGATCCTTTTTTCCGCGTAATAACATGTGAACATCTTTATCGTGTATTCTTTTAAAACACTGCAACATCCTGAATTACCATAAATCCTTATTTATTACATTCATGATCTCTTATTCCATATAGAATACTGGATATACTCCTTCTATCAAAAAATTTTATAAACTCAAACAATTATGGAATATACAAATCATTAATCAATTTCAAGGAAGTCAAGAATATCCAATATAATTTATCCAAATCAATCATGTATTATTCCAAAATCACTACCTCAGTATCAAAACCATATTATGGTTTATCTTTCTCTCAACCACATATTTTCCAAAAATTTAACCTGTTATTGAGTCACTTTTCTTGGTTCCACACAATCTCAAGTCCTTAATGAAATAGTACTGAAGTACAATCCTTATATACTCCATAATTATTATAACCAGTACATCGTTGATACAACACTCAAATGACATAATTATTTAATAACAACATAAGAAATCTAATCATTCTTCCTCATCTGTGGTAGTATCATAACTTGATTATTATCCAATAGCATCATTTGGGTAATACTCTGATGATTTTTACATTGGTTTGCGTAGTGTCCCCGCTCCATGAAGATGAAGCGTTGTACATTTGAAACCTTTTTCTTACCCTTTCAGTCACGCACTTGGTGTCCTTTTTCTCCACACTTATAAAAAACGCCCATTCCCTTCAGAAATTTCTAGGGTGTTTATTCCCACATTTATCACATATTGGAAAATTATTCTTTTCCCTCTTCAATTTATCTATCTTTCTCTCTTCCATCCTTTTCTTCTCTTACTTCCCTTCAAAGACATAGGACTCAGAGAATTCTTTACTTATCTTATTAACACATAATACTATTTCTTCATATGTTGAGAATACATGGGAGACTATTTCCCTTCTAAATTTTGGCTTAATACTGTGAAAGATATGATCCTTCTTATTTTTGGATCATACATATTGGTGGAGTTCACATTCCTTCTACTGGGCACCATTTCTAAACAATGGCATAAACTAGGTCAGTTTATGAATTGAAATGAATAATTCCAAACTTGTAAAATACTTAACGTAAATTGAACGGTTTATGGATATAATCCATAATCATAAAGATGTTTTCATTGAGGAAGTATATACTTATAAACCCTTCATAATTATTTGTAAATAAAATGAGAATTATCCAAAGCATATCCCCTAGGAGTGTCGTAACCAAGAGTGCAGCAAGGCCCGTTGTCGTGTACCAGGATACCCTGGGTCAAGCCTGAAACTCCTTGTCAGAGTTTTCACTCCTAGGTACATATGTGCCAAAGCTTCCTCTACCTTCTCGTATCCAGACAGGGATGTATTGCTCAGAAAATACACAAAATCTATACTTTACCAAAATTCTAGGATGTTATTCTATATTAATCCTCAAAGTCTATCTTAGGGATATGTCTTCTAATTAGAGTTTATCTAAATTTAGCTTCCAAAGTTAGTACTAAACTGCCTCTGATAGCAACTATAACTCCCCAACCCCAATTACCTAGAGTCGGTGCATTATTACATAACATAGTCATGATCACAAATGATCAAGTCTCGAAAGACCGATTAGTTTAGTAGACGTGGAAATACTAGATACATTCATAAGGTTTACATTACATCATAAATGGAAAACTACAACAACATTTTTTCCATAGAGAACACTGAGTTCCCATAGACTATCCCTGCAGGTCAGTCATAATATACTTCTTTACATCCTGGGAAAAATAAAACACAGAAAAGTGGTGAGATCAGATGCTCAGTAAGGAAAACAATATAGCGTAAACTTTCACAATTAAGAATAAACATTTAAGGAAATGTATAAAACTAGAACAAAAGCCTTCTAAACTTGAACTTCAGCATAATATGGAAAATATAAAATCAGAATAATTCCACTTACTTACTCACATGGATAATCTATTAGTCGAATAATCACATGCAATATCAATAGCCAATTTCATAATGATGGAATGCATAATGCCAGACTATCATAACCACATAGTCAAGGCCTTGTGCCAAGACTAAAAAATATATTTTTTCAAGGCCTTGTGCCAAGACACTAGTTTGTCTCATGAGACCTACCGATGCATCGAGGAGCTATAGTGGGATCCACCCGTCACTTACTAAGTCCAATGCATTCCTCATATGAAAAAGTTTAAACATAACATAAACATTCGTATTAAAACTGGTATACAAAATTTCAATACATTATCCATAAACCATGAATGGTAAAAAAATAAAAAATCCACTGTCAAACATATCAAAAAACCTTCAATACATTATGGAAGTTTTTTATCATAATAAATCAACTTCAAATAAGCTTAAAATCCATTAAAGGATGTTGACATAGATGAGATCAAAACTATTTGAGAGAAATATCTCCTTTTTGAAATCATTTAAAAGTCACATAATTATAAAAAAACTTTATTTTGAAAAATATTCCTATAATATTGTAAGGGAAGCTTCGTCGATTTTATAATGGTGGAAAATAACCTCACCCTCCATATAAGTTAAAAAAACATTCTTACCTTAATTTTGTCAAAAAGGTTAAAAAGTACCTTGTTTGGAAAATGACAAAAAGATTCCTTTATAAACATCTTATAAAAACTAAAAAAAGGGTATAAATGAATTTAACCCATTGCCTATTAAATATTAAAAATGTTTTGAAATACATTTTTATGAAAACACGGATGTGGATGATAAAGAGGTCCCAGTAGATAATTACGTATAAATAACCTTGAATAATGAAGAGGTTGTAGAATTAACCCTTACCTTGTACTTTTCCTTGGTCGAGGGTAGGTTAACCTCCTGTATATTTAAATCATTGTTATTATAATATAAAAGAATCATATTTATTAATATTATATTGTATATGATCTTCTAATATTGCTTTGTTAATAATAATTTATTATTATCATCGTTTCGGGTGTTAACTTACTCGTTTTATTTTATATGTTTTGTTACATAAGCCATGTTTGTTATGGATAGGTTGTATCTTATTCATAAAAATAATTATATTAAGTCCTTAAAATTTATTTTTAATCATAAAATGAAAATTTGTCTTGAATGTATATGATGGGGAATGAATCTTATCGCGTTCGTGGAGACGGTAGTCCGTACGTACGCACGAGCGACAATATCATTCTTTTGACATTAAAATAGTATATAATTGAATGGTATATAATATATACAGAATAATTATCATGTTATATTTATTATTTACATCAGTTATAATCATTATTATACCCATCCAAATGATTAAATATTTGAATAACAAACTACACCACGACGTGGAGACGGTAAGCCGTACGTACGCATGTGTGGTGACTTTTTCATTCATAGGATGGATAAAATAAATAATATGGTTGTACCCTTTTTATAATAAAATAATAGTATATAGAAGATACCGGATTTATTATTTCAGAATGGAAACCACAAGGAAAGAAGGAGTAGAAGAAGAAAAGAACTTGAAAAAGGGTGGTGAAATTATTACCTCTTCTTCGGGTGTTTCCTTTTGAGTTGATCAAAAGGGATTCTTAGGTTGGATTTATGACTAAACGAATGCCTCTAGGATGAAGGGAGGAAAGTTGAGAGGGTATTTTGGTAGATTTTGAGCCAAATGGCTTTGAAGGTGTGAATAAGGTGGTAGAGGTGGGGGCCTTTTATAAGGGAGAGGAGGGTCTCTTTTGGAAGGATTGAAAATATTATTTTATTATATAATTTTTTTCGGTTTCTAAAGGTCCAAAAAAAATTACATTCGAAGATAAGGTGTCCAATTTTTGAAATAAAATCATACAATAATAATTGTACAAGTTTTGGATATTGTTTTAAACTTTATCTTCTTATTTATTTAAATCATTCATTAATGACGTAAACATTGTATCATCATTGTGTCATAAATAATTTTATTTATTTGGTGTCTAAAAATTATAAACAAATTACCATGATGTATGAAATATTTTTATATTTCTAATTAATATTTTTAGTTCAAAATATAACTTATATAACCCCATGAAAAAATTGTTTTAGTAAAACAATACATGTTTGTGACATTTTTATTTTTGTTTTAAATAAAAATTTATTAATGTCATTATCTTACCCAAGTGACTCCATGGGGTCCCAAAATTGACCCATGTTTTGTATTGGTCGTCCAAGACTCATCCTATAAGGGTAGGACATGTGTCAAGGTAATTTCATATTATTATAACATTATTTTTACCTTAAATTACCCTAATTACCTCTAATCGCGGTTTATAATACTCAAAAGTTACTATTGACCAAAAAATCATTTTCATCCCATTGAACCAAATTTTAATTACTAATGACAACCATGTATGTTGTATTTTTGAAATTCAATTCACAGAAATGGTAAAATTTCATTTAAACGAAAAAGCTGTTTTTTTAACTACCACTTAGTGGTTTCACTATTCAACAAAAATTGAAGGTTTCCAGAAAAATACCAAAAATTCACCTTAATCTATATTTTATATTCCAAATTAAAAAATGATGTCTATTTTACCAAATTAAAAACATATAAGTTGCATTAATTAATTTTATAATTAATTCTCGTTGTTAAAACAAATAGCGTGTTTTTAAGAAACAATATCTAACAAAAGATTGACAATTGTTTATGTCCAATTTCAAAGTGAAATTAATTATAATGACCACCATTGAATAAAATGGTAAAAATATATTCTAATTATACTTTAAAACCACTCAATATTATAATTTATCATTATAAATTATTTTGATTAAAAAAGTTGTTTTTAATTAAAGGTTAGTATTTTTCACTATTCATCAAAAATTAAAAGTTCTCAGAAAAATACCAAAAATTAAAATTAGGCTAATTTCGATATTCTGAATCCAAAAAAGAAGTCCAATTTGAATAATAAAATTTATAAAATTTCAAAAAGTGGCTATTACTATTCATAACTGCTACTTTGATTGGTCGCGGTGTGTTAGAATCTCAAACTTGCATACAATGCAAGCTATTGCATTATTGAAAGAGAAGTGTACCGTGGAAGCTTTGGGTGTTACATAATTTATCACCAGACATAGTCTTGGTTTTTTCGAACTCCTCTTCCATTTATTGAACACCCGAATAATAATACTTTATTCTCTAAGATAAATATTTTCATTTACAAAATAGAAAATAAATATTTATTAAATTTTTAGTAAAATAAATAAATAAATTTTATTCACGATTTGGTGAATAAATATTTATTTAATTTATGCGATCATTTTAACTTGAATAAAATTATTCATCAACATTGAGAATATTCTTTATTCCAATAATTAAATTAAAATAGAATTTAATTAAGACCACTAGAAATACCTAGTGTGTGACCCTCTAGGATTCTTTCTTGTTATCATTATATGGTCTTGCCTAAAGTCCAAGATTACTATCTAGAAACGGGTCAAGGCACCCCAGAGAAAGAACTAAAAGTCTCAACAACAAAATCCACATATGAATGATCACTTTCTGATATAATCCTTTTGCCACAATATCTCATCATGTAGGTTTCCTGATAGTGTCATCAACCTATATGCTTGATACGTCATTCTTGGACTACCTAAAATAAACTCGTCGTTACACTATGGCCATGGAATTTAGGGTGATGGTTCTTTTTCAATCAAAGGTCCGAGATATAAACTTCTATAAATTGAAGGGATAAATCCTTCCTTGACTTATCAATTAATAACATATCATTCATGACGCACCCAATGTACACTATGTCCTGTCCAAATATGGCATGATGGTTTTCATCAGTAAATCAAAGTGTGCGAGTTGTGACATGTATTAATGATAATATTAAAGTCTAAGGACCATTACACATGCTCGTAGATAGGAATATCTGATTATTCCAAAACATGCGGAATTCTTACTGTCAGGTTTGTTCTCATAATCTCCCATCCTGGAGATTACCAAGTGATAACTTCATGAGAAGAAGTATCATATGCTTACGAGTACTTGCACCTAACGATATGTATACTACATGTCCCATCATAGTATTCCATCCAATCATAGAACTATATTTAAGAATATTTTTATAGCATTTCAAGGTTCTCATCATAGCGGGGATCTTCCATGACCTTATCAATGCAACAAATACTCTAGGAAATTATTACATCATAGTCATGAATAAAAATGAACAATATGTAATAATATTTTTAATATTTAAATACATTAAATATTCATTTAATCAAGGTACAAATAGTTGGTTCTAGGACACCAACTATAACAGGTCATACTGCCCTGTTACAGATGCAAAAACTCCTGCATGCGTACCAATCACAATGTGGCTGGATAAAACTCATATCTAAAATTAAACTTGAAGACTTTTCAGGATAGATATTTCTTATTGTGTGACTTGATCATTAGGCTCCACCATCGCCCCCATAGAGTCCTGAAGAAGACTTGTAGTAAGGATGACCATCTGATCGGTAGGCACCATCACAAGGCAGAAAATGTGAGTGTATGATTCTAGCCAATCCTTAGCCACCTGGGGGTATGAATCACCCCAAAACCTAGGAGTACACTACCTATGAAACTCTTGAAACACACTCATTCTGTAAGCATCCTCAGTTGGTAGTTTTGGTGCTAACTATAGCTCAATGGGTGGTGGTATAGCTGGTGAACCACATGAAGGTCGTATCTCCTGTACAAGCCCATGTATTGATGTATTGTCACTAGGAGGATCATCCTCATGATCACATAGTATAATCCTAGATTTCTATCTATGTGGAGGTATCCTAAAATAAAACAAAATGTACCATGCCCATTGAGTATATCTGGAGAGCTAGATCAATAAAAACATTAAAAACAGAACCATTACTATATGATGTGTAACACCCCGACCATAGAAGCTCAGAGTCGGTTCATTATTACATTACATTGACATGATTACAAAGAATAAAATCCTAAAGAATCATTTAGTTTGGAATACATGGAAATCCATTTTATATACATGATACCCATAATACATTTGGAAATAGGAAATAAAAACATGAGACATAATAGAATGAAATAAATTGTATCCTTGAATTCTTATTCAATGATCTCTTTTCCATAACCTGGGGAAAGGAAACATAATAAGGGTGAGATAAAATGCTCAGTAAGGGTATGTAAAGAAAAATAAATAATGAATCAGTAGGAATAAATTAACATGGAAAGGTAAATAACTGATAACACATTCCACTCAAATAACTAGATATGGAAATATCAATATGAAAAGGTAAGAAATTGAAATTCATGTCATTTAAATCAATAAACTGAGAATGAAATGTATCCATAGATATGTCAATGAAAAATCTCATGGATGAATAATAACTGAATATAATGAGGGAAATATTAATTATTTATATCTATAATATACTACCGAGAATTCATGCTAAGGAATCTATACTTTCAAGGATTCATGCCGAGAATCTAATACTTTCAAGGATTTATGCCAAGAATATAATAATGTAAAATCTTAGTTCCATGAATCTAATACTATCAAGGATTCATTCCATGAATCTAATACTTTCAAGGCTTCATTCCAATAAGCTAATACTGTCAAGTCTTTGTGCCATGAATCTAATATTGTCAAGGCTTCATGCCAAGAATCTAATAATTTCAAGGCTTCATTCCAAGAATATAATATTTCAAGGTTTCGTGCAATGAATCTAATATTTTCAAGTCTTCATTCCAATAATCTAATAAATTCAAGGCTTTATGAAAAGAATCTAATACTTTAAAGGCTTCATGCCAAGAATCTAAAATTTTTAAAGTTAACACCATATGAAAAATGGTATACAATTTAGGCAATAATCATATCCATGAAAATGATAAGGATATTTAAGTAAATTAAAAATTAAAAATTATTAAAATAAAGTGATTATTTCAATATAATGTTGAAAATCAAAAAAGGAAGTGAGATTTCAAATATAACCATTAAGAACATTCTTGAGGAGAATAATATTTAAACCTTCCAAAGTGTCTTATCCCACTTTGAAACATTTGAATCATAATCCCTAGAATGGTATGACATGAAACATAGAATATCATGAGAATAATAGGATTCATAATATAACATGAAAATGTTTTATATACACCAAATGAATTTTAATTGGAATAAAATAATAAATAAGTCTCAATGGAATGTAAATTAAGACGAAATTCTCTTACTACTTGAGTAGATTATGAGTCAAGGGTTCCATAAAAGAGTAACATAAATTAAAATGTTTAATACCATAAAATAAATGTAAATCATGATATTATATATCAAAATGGTTAGTAGGTATATCACACAAAATAAGTAAGTAGTGAATATGACATTAATCTCATAGATTTAAAATGTATGGTGAAAATCCCTTACTAGTGTAGTAACGAATGAATTGGAAATCCCAAAGGTAATAAATCTTAAATAAAACATTTAAATACCATGAAGATAATATAATTCATGATATTATATGTCAACATGGTAGTATTTACACCATATATACGAAAATAGGTGCTCAATAATTAATTATATCTCATGGAATGAAAATGAGACAATAATCCCTTAAATTAAACTTTCTTTTGTTGAGTGGTCTTTATCCTATTGTATAGTGGTTTAAAATATGATAATAAATTATATAAGAACTATACTCATGTTTATAATATCATATATTAACTTCTTGCAATATGTTATTACCCTTTTGTTAACACTCTAATTATTTTAACTATTTCGGGTATTAATTGCCTAGTTTTCTTAAGTATGTTTGGAATTGAAACTTTTTGTTACTATTTATTAGATCATGATTTAATCATCTCCGGAATTTAAACCATGAATAAATTATTGTATATATTCAGTACATATTTTTTTATAATAGTCCATAAAATTTGGATATTATAAATGTAAATCAATGTTCATGGAGATGGTGGGTTGTACGTACGCATGAACGCTACTTTCATTTCTTTGTTGTATTAAAAAAATGAAAAATAAATGATACATATGTATATTATAATTAAAGTATAATATCTTTTTTATATATGTTATATATGTTTATTAAAACCATTCTTTATATGTTCCATGTATGGCATGAACGATTCATATCGCTTTGAGGGGGTGGTATTCCACACTTCCTCAAACAAAATTATCGTATTTACAGAACTTGGAAAGAACAAAGGTATCTTCTAAATAAAAATTATAGAAGAATATAGAAATTATAAATATAATTTATATCATATATAAATATATTTTCCATCATAATATCCACCATTAGAGGCATTAAAGAAAAATTCAACAATCATCGTTTCATGAGACAGTTGTTCACCGTACGCAAAAAACAGTATGTTTGCTACCCATTAGATGGAGGTGTGTGTAAGTATAGATCAAAACCTTAGCATAAAAACATCATAGTATATTTATGATACTATTTTTTTTATGTAATCATATAATAAGAATAGTATAGGGAGTGGACAATGGAAATGAAACTAAAAAGCTTGAGAGAATGTGGGACATCTTAATTGGGTAACTTCTTTTGGTTTGTACCAAAAGCTTCTTTGGATTGCTTTATGCACAGTGGGGGATTCTAGGTCAAGGGGAGGGATATTGGAAGACTATTTGGACAGAGGTTGTATGAGCCAATGTGTAACATCCCCAAACTGGAATCCACTAAACCGGTGCTCCGAGCTGGGTGGTTACATGACCTTAGGCGTGCCTCCCCATACGCCCAAGGCTGCCGACTAGCAGTAGGGGTCTATAGAGTCAAGGGGGGAGACTATACCCCCATTTTATTAGAGTAAGACACAATAGAAATAACCCAAATAGCATAATAATAACCAATAAATAATGAACATGCATAACAACCATTTCCAATAATAAATATGCCACATCATGTCAAACTACAAGTGCAGTGGTGAACAAAACCCAAAATAAAGACAACAGCCAAAATCCCCAAAATGGTCCTGACACCACGTCTGGATCCTCCACCAAGTGCTACCCATGTCCACTAACTAACTATAAAGTAACCTTGCCCTTATCCTAACCTACAAACATGAAGTATGCTCGGGTACCCAACGGTGGCCTGAGCAGGGTGTGAGTACAACTCAGTAGGCCACCACCAACGGTGTCTACAAAATATCCAGTATAAACAGGTAGTGCATGAAAAAGGAATATGAATGATAAATTCCAAGTAATTATTTAAGGTTCCATTTTCTAGTTCAGATCTAAATCCATTACCATTCCATTACTATCCATTTATTACCATTTACCATCCCTTACCATTTCATCACATTTCCATGGGTTAATCACATACATTATGTTACATGGGTATAAGGCCAACAATCACATGAAAGAGGGTAAACACATCGTTATCCTATATCACTAAGACTAACTCCCTCATAGAAATCATATCCTCACCTCGAATCCTTAGTTCGGGTCAATGAAACCGTTAGGAGAATAGATCATCAGTCCCCATTCCTAACCCGTGCATTTAGGGTGGAGTTCGGAGCCTCAGTCTTCACTTGACCCATGGGCGTAGAACCTCAATTCATACCCCAGTCTACCAAGCCATGTGAACATGATTATATATAAGTAACCATCAACCATTTCAACCAATTCCCTTCGACAATCACTATCCACAACAACCCACATGGGAATTCACATTATGCCTTAACCCATAAACACATTACCATTTCACATCGTTTAACCATTCACCCAATTCCCATGTGTTATGCTTATCTCACTAAGAACTCAAAACTAGACCCATAATCCATCCCATTATGGTATTTAAAACATTTTACACATTAACCCATTTAACCGTTCATCATTCCCATGAATCAACCATTCAAGACATTCTATATTACCCTCTGGTTATTACCAAGTCTAGGTGCATCACTTAACTTCTATTCCATGTTCAACCAAACATTCCAACATATTCATTAAGGTCTATACCCTTAATCACAATAGGTTCACTTGTTCAACACATTCCCTAAGACCGAGAAGAATCGGCACATCCCATGGGTGGCCCCAATTAAGTCAAGTCCGACCCAACACATCCCATGGGGATCGTGAGGGTTCCCATTTTCCATTATAACCACCATCAATTCCAAACATGCCAAGGTTATCAAAAACATAACCAAGGGAAGACAACAACATAACCAAACATGCACAAATTACTCAAATAACCATGGGATATAACTTGTAGACCACCTACCTCGAAACCGTGGTTGAACTCACTCTTAATCGAGACCTTAGACATTGATTCGACCAACCTTTGGAGCTTCAACCTAAAACTCGCCCAAAATATAGGGTTTTAGAGCTTCGGAACAAGAGGGAGGGAAGTTAAAAACCCTAAACCAAAAGGATAACCAAGGATGGGATTAGCCTTACCTGGAGCTTCGATCCGCAACCAACGGCACCAAAAATGCCTTAGAAACGAAAGAGATTGATCTCTTGGAGCTCTTGGGCGATTTGGTTCACACCAAGGGTGAAGAGGGGGGAAATGATAGGAAATACCAAGTGGGGTTTAAAAGCTCAGAGTGGAAAACTTGTAATTTTCCCCAACTTTAAGTGGCCGCATAGTTTGGAAAACCGTGCGCGTGCTACTGTCCAGAGAATAAAGGCTGCACGGTTTAACCTGGGCAGGCCACACGGTTTGACAAACCATGCGCAAACCGTGCGCAGGCTACTGTCTGAGGAAAAAGGCTTGCACGGTTTCACCTGGGCAGGCCGCACGGTTTCCCTGGCCGTGCGTAGGCCGTGCGCCCTAGTCTGTCTTGCCCAGATCTCCCTTCTTCCGTGCCCCGAGCCCCTGAAACACCCCCAAATCCTCTCATACATTAAAAAGACATCCCTTGAAACCCAAAACAAAGGATTCAACCAAAACATAAAGAAAAAATACCTTTCAAAAAACCGGGATCTTACAACCTCCCCACCTTATAACGGCTCGTCCCCAAGCCGAGTTCCCAATCCTCAATGCTCCACTAAAGAGAAGACTTTGAGCCACTGAGCCTGCATATCCGATTCTCACTCCCAAGTTTCTTTCCTGAACTTTCCCATGCTTCCATAGTACTCTCACTAATGGTACAACCTTTCCTCGCAAGACCTTTTCACTACGATCCACCACACGAACCAGATGCTCCTCAAAGGAAACATCATCCTAAAGCTCCACATCCTCCACATCAACCACATGAGATGGGTCCAAATGATATTGTCGAAGCTGCGACACATGAAACACATCATGCATCCCACCATATCGCTGTGGAAGAACCAATCGGTAATCCACTGGTCTGATCCTCACCATAATCTCAAAAGGTCCCACATACCTGGGAGCCAACTTACCCTACTTTCGAATCCGACAGTGGCCCAACCTTGGAGACACCCAAAGGAACGCTTTATCAGCAACTGTAAACTCAAGAGGTCTATGCCTCCGATCTTCATATGAATTCTGCCTACTCTGAGCCATAGCCATCCGCTTCCTGATCAAATTAACTTTCTCAGAAGTCTCCTGCATGAGACTTGTCCCCAACAATTTAGATTCACTGGCCTCCATCCAACATAACGGAGATCTACATGGCCTCCCGTAGAGTGCCTCAAATGGTGCCATCTAAATCGTAGCCTGAAAAATGTTGTTGTAGGAAAACTCAACTAACGATAGGTGCCTCTCCCAGGAACCACTAAAGTACAAGACACAAGATCTTAACATGTCTTACAACACTTGGATTGTACACTCCGACTGCCCGTCCGTATGCGGGTGGAAAGTCGTACTCAAAAACACCTGTGTACCAAGTGCCTTCTGCAACCCTTGCCAGAAAAGTGATGTGAAACACGGATCTCGGTCTGAAACTATGGTTTGTGTAACACCATGCAATCCCACTATTTCCCAAACATACATCTCACCCAACTGGTCGACTGTAAATGTCTCCTAAATCGGTAAGAAATGAGCCACTTTTGTTAACTGATCCACAACTACCCAGATTGCATCATTCTTCTGCGGCATCCTCGGAAGACCCATGACAAAATCCATTGTTACATCATTCCACTTATTTTCCAGAATGGGCAATGGATGCAACAAACCACCTGGGCGTTGATGCTCGGCCTTCACCTACTGACAGGTAAGGAACCATGCCACAAAGCCCGCAACTTCCTTTTTCATTCCAGGCCACCAAAACTACCTTCGAAGATCACGGTACATCTTGGTAAAACTAGGATGCACTGCCCACTTTGATGCATGGAACTCACGCATCAACTCTTCCTACAAACACTCTGGAACAACCACACGATCACGAACATGAACAACGCCATCTATGCCAATGGCCCAACCAGAAGGTAGATCCACACCTTTAAGCTTTTCCTTCATGATCAAACACTCAGGATCATCAAGCTTACCTTCTTAACTCAACTCAAAAGTGTCGACTCCATTGTCAAGGAAGCAAGAGTGACCTGACCACTCTCCTCCTGCACCTCCAAGTGAATCTCTGTAAACAAAGCCATAACCTTCCACTCGGTGCTGGACTCCTGAACCGCCTAATTATGAACCTTCCTGCTTAGAGAATCAGCAACATTGTTTCCCTTTCCTGGCATGTACACCAACTCAAAGTCAAAAGACTGGAGATATTCAACCCATATTCACTACCGAAGATTTAGATCCCACTGTGAGAAGATGTATTTTAAACTCTTATGGTCGATAAACATGGTAAACTGTTCTCCAAACAGATAGTACCTCCAGCACTTCAAGGCGTACACCATTTCAGCCAACTCAAGGTCATGAGTGGGGTAGTTCCACTCATGGGGTCTCAACTTCCTCAACCCATAAGCCACAACCCGCTCATCTTGCATCAACACATCCCCAAGTCCGACTTCGGACGCATCACAAAGCACGATTAACTTCTTACCTAACTCAGGTAAGATCAAGATAGGTGTGGTTGTCAACTTCTTCTTCAACTCTTGGAAGGTTTTCTCACAATCCTCAGACCACTCGAACCTGATTCCCTTCTTGTTCAAGCTCGAGAGTGGTGCTTCCAAGCAAGAGAAATCCTAAATGAACCTTCGGTAATACCCGGCTAAACCCAAAAAACTATGAACATCAGAAACACTCTTGGGATGCTTCCAAGACACAACTGCATGCACTTTCTCTGGATCCACTGTCAGACTTTCCTCTAAGATTATGTGACCCAAAAGATGCACCTCACCTATCTAGAATTGACACTTTGATAGCTTGGCGTATATCTGATGCTCTCTTAGCATACCCAAGACGATGTCAAGATGTTGGGCATGATCGTCATGAGTTTTTGAGTACATTAAGATATCATCAACAAAGACAACCAAAAACTAATCTAGATAGGGATGAAATATATGGTTCATAAAATCCATAAACACCACTGGTGCATTGGTCAAGCCGAAAGGCATTACCACAAACTCAAACAACCCATACCGATTTCGGAAAGCTGTCAGCGGTATATCAGAAGACCTCACCCTCATATGGTGATAACCTGACCTCAGATCAATATTAGAAAACACTGATGAACCCCTCAACTGATCAAACAGGTTATCAATTCTAGGAAGAGGGTACCATTTTTTCACTGTCATCTGATTTAACTTCTGATAGTCAACACACAGCCTTAACGACCCATCAGCCTTCTTTGAAAAAAGAACAGGAGATCCCCAAGGAGACGTACTAGGACGGATAAACCCCTTACACTCCAACTCCTCAAGCTTAACCTTTAGTTCCTAGAGTTCTGTCGGTGCCATTCGGTATGGCGGAATAGAAACTGGCTCCGCTCCCGGTAGCAACTCGATCGTGAGCTCAACAACCCCCTCGGGTAGAAACCCTGAGAAATACTCAATAAACACATCCTGAAACTGATCCACCATGAGGGGAAAAATAGGTCGTTCCCCTATTTCATTATCATCAAGCATAAGAAATGCCACTCGAGTTGTGAGTCCACTCATCTGTTGATGAAACGGCCCTGCACGCCCTGCTTGAACATCCCATTCGCCATGGTGAATGCAAGTGCCACCCTCAAGCGACCTAAACGACACTCTGCGATAATAACAGCCTATGTGCACCCGATATAATGCCAACCAATCCATTCCCAAGATTATGTCAAACACTAACATCTCGAGAGAGAACAAGTCCCACAGAAAATGATATCCACCAACCTCCAAGGCACATCCCTTGCACTGCTGGATATCCTCAACTCGCACCCCCAACGGAGTGTCAATTGACATCACTCCACAAACCGCTTCCACAGGTAAACCCAGCACTACCACAAGTTGAGAAGAGATAAAAGAGTGTGTGGCACCTGTGTCAAACAATGCACTAGAAAACGTAGATGCTACAAGGATCGTACCTCGAACAGTCGATGGTCTGGCCTCGCCATCACTAGGTGCAAGCTGAACTGCCTGAAGCTGACGTTCCCCTCTACCCTAGGCTCCAGCCTAAACGCCATGCGCTGCACTGCCCTGATGGCATGAGCAATCATGCCTGGGTGTTCCACGTCCACCACCCCTACCCGTACGGCCCATGGAGATCCAACAGCCTGCTTGATACAGGGAAACTGATCCCCTTCCCGTATTTGGCACCTTCTTTTCACCACGCTCACCCGCCAGCTGAGGGTTCTTGCAGAACCTCTGCACATTCCCCATCCTGCTGCACGAACGGCACTCAACTGGAGGTCGAGGAAACTGACCACACATGTGCCCCGGCCTACCGCACTGATATCAGAACACCTGATCCCCACTCTGAGAGGATGACCCTCTCTTCTGATCACCTTGCTGGAAACCTTCCAAATGGTGCTTCTGACCTTTAGATGCACCACCTGTCCGCCCAGCTGGCATGACAAGTCCACCACCCGAAACTCCCTTCAGGTTCCCTTCAGAGATGAGTGCCTGATCCATCACCTCTGAAAACCTCTTCAAATGGAAGATATTTACTTGAGACCTAATCTCATGTCTCATCCCATCCTGGAAACGCCTTTCTACCACCGCCTCATCCCCTGCTAACACTGGGACGAAGCATCGCAAATCGGTGAAGCGACTAGCATAGTCTATCGCAAATAAAAATCCTTGAATCAGGCTCATAAACTCTGCAGCCCGCTCCTGCCTCAAAGTCTCTGGGTAGAAATGCTCCAGAAACGTTTTTTCAAAGGCTTTCCATGAAATTCCATCAACCTGCTCGATTTGAGCCTGGATGTCCCACCAATGCCTCGCCTGGCCCCACAACATATAAATGGACAACTTTACCCACTTTTTGACCAGGGTCTCCAGATGATTCAGTATTGTCTGGACAGACTCTAACCAGAACTATGCTGCCTCTGGTCCACCCTCTCTGGTGAAAGTCAAAGGGTGTTGCATCTGGAATTCCCTGGTTAGCTCAAACATACTCGGTACAACCTACCTTGGGTCCCGATCCATCATCTGCATAAGGCGAGCCAAGTTCTCTTAGAACTAGTCTTCTCAACCTTCATTGATCACCACATTTTCTTGCTCTTATATCGGAGGGGTGTTCTCAGCAACATCCTCCCATTTCCCAACTGGAAATCGACGTCGTGGTGGCATCTCTCTACATTGCCAAACATGAGATTTAGCATGCATACCATAGAACTTCACAACTGCAACAAAAGATCTTTTCTAGCTACAACCGCCCCAACAATCCCTACCGTGAGCCATGGTTCACATGGGGTAAACAACCATGCAATATCACCAAACTTTACAAAATATTTTTCTCTTCGTTTCAAACCCTTACATTTCATTAAACATCATTTACCCACTTGTTTTATTTCATTCTTCCCATCATTTCCTGGTTTCATGAAATGCATGATGCACCCTACCTTCCTGCCTCACACACCCATCTCGTGCATGTGCCTAACATATTGCATGTCACCTATATCCCTAGGTTCCTATAATGATGCATGAATATAAATCCTCGTGCCATTAAGGCCACAAGCCAAATATCATAAAACAGTCACATCCCACCACATGTGCATCACCCAATGGTGAAATATCATCAACCGTAACAACACACAACCAAGAACAACATTTCCCACCCAGGGTGACTTGGGTTTTCCCTCGTACCTGGGTTAGCTACTCCTAAGAACAAGCTCATTTCGAAGGCATGACACATCCTAACCCTTGGCTCCCAATCCCAAATAACAAGACCTCGGAGAAGGAGAAGAAAGACCTCCTTTGATACCACTTTGTAACATCCCCAACCCAGAATCCACTAAACCGGTGCTCCGAGCTAGGTGGTTACATGAACTTAGGCATGCCACCCCATACACCAAAGGCTTCCAACTATCAGTGGGAGTCTATAGAGTCAAGTGGGGAGACTATACCCCCATTTTATCAGAGAAAGCCACAATAGAAATAAACCAAATAGAAAAACAATAACTAATAAACAATGAACATTCATAACAACCATTGCCAATAATAAATATGCCACATCATGTCAAACTACAAGTGCAGTGGTGAACAAAACACAAAATAAAGACAATGGCCAAAATCTCAAAAATGGTCCTGCCTCCAAGTCTGGATCCTCCACCAAGTGATACCCATGTCAACTCACTAACTAGCAAGGACCCTTGCCCTTATCATGACCTGCAAACATGAAGTCTGCTCAGGTAACCAATGGTAGCCCGAGAAGGGTGTAAGTACAACTCAGTAGGCCACCACCAACGGTGTCTACAAAATATCCAATATAAATAGGTAGTGCATGAAAAAGGAATATGAATGATAAATTCTAAGTAATTATTTAAGGTGTCATTTTCCAGTTCAGAGCCAAAGCCATTTCCATTCCATTACCATCCATTTATTACCATTTACCATCCCTTACCATTTCATCACATTTCCATGGGTTAATCACATACATTATGTTACATGGGTATAAGGCCAACAATCACATGCAAGAGGGTAAACACATTGTTATCCTATCTCACTAGGACTAACTCCCTCATAGCAACTATATCCTCACCTCGAAGCCTCAGTCTGGGTGAATGCAACCGTTAGGAGAATAGATCATCGGTCCCCATTCCTAACCCGTGCATTTAGGGTGGAGTTCGGAGCCTCGGTCTTCACTCGACCCGTGGGCGTAGAGCCTCAAGTCATACCCCACTCTACCAAGCCATGTGCACATGCTTATATATAAGTAACCATCAACCATTTTAACCAATTCCCTTCAGCAATCACTATCCACAACAACCCACATGGGAATTTACATTATGCCTTTACACATAAACACATTACCATTTCACACCATTTAACCATTCACCCAATTCCCATGTGTTATGCTTATCTCACTAATCACTCAACACTAGACCAATAATCCATCCCATTATGGTCTTTAAAACAGTTTACACATTAACCCATTTAACCGTTCATCATTCCCATGAATCAACCATTCAATCCATTCTATATAACCCTCCGGTTATTACCAAGTTTAGGTGCATCACCTAACTTATATTCCATGTTCAACCCAACATGCCAACATATTCATTAAGGTATCTACCCTTAATCACAACAAGGTCACTTGTTCAACACATTCCCTAAGCCCAGGAATAATCGGTACATCCCATGGATGGCCCCAATTAGGTCAAGTCCGACCCAACACATCCCATGGGGATCGTGAGGGTTCCCATTTGCCAATATAACCATCATCAATTCCAAACATTCCAAGGTTATCCAAAACCTAACCAAGGGAAGACAATAACATAACCAAACATGCACAAATTACTCAAATAACCATGGGATATAACTTGTAGACCACCTACCTCGAAACTGTAGTTGAACACACTCTTAATCGAGTCCTTAGAACTTGATTCGACCAACCTTTGGAGCTTCAACCTAAAACTCACCCAAAAGATAGGGTTTTAGAGCTTCGGAACAAGAGGGAGGGAAGTTACAAACCCTAAACCAAAAGGAGAACCAAGGATGGGATTAGCCTTACCCGGAGCTTCGATCTGCAACCAACAGCACCAAAAATGCCTTAGAAACGAGGGAGATTGATCTCTTAGAGCTCTTGGGCGATTTGGTTTGCACCAAGGGTGAATAGGGAGGAAATGAGAGGAAATATCGAGTGAGATTTAAAATCTCGGAGTGGAAAACTTTTAATTTTCCCCAAATTTAAGTGGTCTCACGGTTTGTCCACACGGTTTGGAAAACCGTGTGCAAACCGTGCGTGTACCACTGTCCAGAGAAGAAAGACCGCACGGTTTCACCTGGGTAGGCCGCACGGTTTGAAAAATCATGCGCAAACCGTGCACAGGCTATTGTCTGAGGAAAAAGGCTTGCACGGTTTCACCTGGGCAGGCCGCACGGTTTCCCTGGTCGTGCGCAGGTCGTGCGCCCTGGACTGTCTTTCCCAGCTCTCCCTTCATCCATGCCCCGAGCCCTTGAAACACCCCCAAATCCTCTCATACTTTCGGAAGACATCCCTTGAAACCCGAAACAAAGGATTCAACCAAAACATAACGAAAACATACCTTTCCATAATCCGGGATCTTACACAATGTGGCTTGAGATGTGTGATGAATGGGTAGAGTGTTTTCCTTTTTATAGTAGAGCGGAAGTGTCACTCATGTAAATAAAAAAAGGTATTCATTAATGGGTGGTATGCCTTACATAAAGTGACTCCAAAATGGAAAAATAATGGATTAAATGGTATTCATGGTCGATTAAAACCACCACCAGACAAAAATGTGTGCATTATAATAATTTGGTTCATTAACTTCTAAGATTCCCCAATTTTATCATTTTGGTTTTTTTATTAAATCATCTAGTTTTATAATCTAATTAATTTAACCATTAAGACTGAAATAATGTGAGATTTATTAGAATATATATATCCAATTAATAATTAATATTATAAATAATTTATAAAATAAAATTCTCATGTGTTTTGGAAATTAATTTTAAAACAATTGCACAAGACGCGCTAAAATGTTGTTTAAACCCGGACTATGTTAAAAACATTTTTATGAATTTTATGTAAATAAACCATCTATAAAAATAATTAATAAATTATTATTTTAAAAATGACTCATATATATTAAAAATGATATGTATAGCCAAAAATATGATGTTATTTACATATCTCAAAGTTTTATAAAAATTAAAGGTAATAAAAGTTCCATTTTTATCTTTTGTCTTACTTAAACTTTTATATAGGGAACTTCCATCTAATAATATCCCAATAAACTAGAAATTTCAAACCAAGTGGGGATATGGTCTAATTATTGGAAGAAAATGGCTTTTAGACAAGTTTCCAGGTCATTTTGGTCCTTAATAATAAGGTCTAGTCCCTTATTAAGCTTAAATGTACCTTAATCACTGTAATTAATTTTAATCGCATTCACTAATCTTTTTGGTCAAAAATTAAGTTGATTTTATTCATTAAAAAATATCATACTAATTACATTTGTTTATGTTGGATATTCAAAATTAAAATCACAGAAGTGGGAATATTAAGATTATCTAATCCCGTAGACGGTGCGGAATAATGGGTTCTTTGCTGAAAATGACTTTTTATTAATGATCCCATCAAGTCAAGGGGGACTAAAGTGGTACAAGACTAATGCATCATTGCTAAAAAAGAGGTTACAGGCATTGGGAAGAGACCTAAGGCTATCATAGATAATTCAAAGGTTGTTAGGGCTCCCCTTGCTAGCAAGACAATCAGCAGAAGAATTTCCCTCCCTCCATGTGTGAGTAATATCAGTGTCCACGCGCAGCAGAAGCCTGCATTTTCTGATAATGTAACATAAGTATCATGGGGGCCTAGCTTTATTGTGAAGGAAGTTGACCTGGTTGCATGAATCTGATTCAGATGAGGAGACGGGAGTGTGATTCTCATGGTAGATGAATAAGCCGCTGGGCATGACTATGGCCTCAGCTTCAATGGGGGTGCATGGGCCATAATAGGCGCTAAATCCGATGACCATAGATCCTCTGATGTCTCAGACCAGCCCCCCCCCCCCCCCCCCCCCCCCCCCTCTTATAATGCCCCCCCCCCCCTTATAATGCCTTGGGAACATGAGTCATCTATGTTAAGTTTGATACCAGAGCTAGGAGGGTTCCACTTAATCCACCTCCCTTGACCAGGGCTAGGACCATTCAGGGACAGAGACGTCGTCAGCATCCCTCTGGGAAGGAGAGAACTAATCTCCTCTATCAAGGAAAGAAAGAAAACCTTTTTTTCCTCCAAATACTTTTTTTTATATTTTCTAAGTGCTAATTTAAAGAAAAGTGGTAACTGTACATCACAAAATTCAAAAACTAAAACTCACATCCTGCCTTCTTCATAGATAAAGTGCCACGCCACCACTAGAGTTTTCAAATTCAAAATTCAAAAACATAAACCACTTTCTAGTCCACATGTTAGCCGTCATCATTGAGAATTTATCCAAGATCCACCTCGAGTGGCATAGACACCGAATTTCTCACCCACCTCGATTCAAGCCGATGTCGTAATCATCATCCAGTCACCTTCATCCTCTCGCTTCTCAGAACCACCATCATCATCGTCGCCAGATCATCCATCACTAACGTCGCTGGAGATTCCATCACCGTCTTCGCAGTCCCCATCGCTCGACACCAGCGTCCACTTCTTCAACGTCCAACTGAGACGAGCCACACGTGCCACACACTGTTCGAGAAACCCACCACTTTCCATCATCATGACTCCAGAAAATCACATCACCGACAACAATGCATCATCACAAATTTCTGCCACCATGCCTCGGCACCACAAGGCTCAAACAATGAACAATGCCTTCAACGCTGAAACAACTATGAACGATGATCCACCGTTTTCCGGAAAACCATGGACGTCACCGCCATAACCACAAAAAATAGACACCAGAATCCATGTCACCACCACAAACACCCACAATGCCGCCAACCAAAAGACACACACTGGAGCAGAATGATCCGCAAAACACGAAGAGAAACAGACCTTCAATCCATCACCAACCTTGAACAGCACCATCAACCAGGAATCACCGCAGCACAGGAGAGAAGCCGGGGCCATCTTATGGGACACCAAGTCCGAAAAAATGCACATCCCAAAGCTTTCTTTCAACCCACACGGCTGACCGACGGGGAGAGAAGTGAGAAGAGCGTGGAGTTAGAGCAGAAAAATGATCATACAAGGCTTCAATGGAGAGACGACCACCAAAACCACATCCTTATCCAAAGATTCCTTCACCAGCGGAGAGGAACACTGCACACAGCAACCACCAATGAAGAACTCCACATCATATATTGATTAGCATAAGACGCTCCTCCTGGGACACCAAATACTAGATGACCCGCAAATCCCAAAGCCTCTGAGAAACCACTGCAGGGAACCAACAAGGAGAGACACATAGGATATGAAATTCAGAGAAGTGATGAAACTGGTCGATGTTTCAATAGAGAGGCTCACCCACAACAGATCCACCAACCCCTTCCATTGAAGTCATCTCCAAGCGAAAAAACAAACCTGCAACAGAGACAGAGGAAAAATAGTCTATATTGAAATATAAAGATTGAAAAACTAGAAAAGGTGTAACTAAAAAATAATTATACTTTTCCAACATTGGTATATCTGGTGGTAAATTACATTTTATATTGGTAAATCATTTTACCAACAAAAATTTTCATGTCACTAAATTATTGGTAACAACTATGTCACTAAATGTTATTACGAAAAATGAAATAGATCTATTACAATTATAATAATACCAACAGATAATATATATGTTGGTTAAAATATTTATAAATAGATTAATATGAAATATTTATCTATTGATAATATTATCAATATATATATTTAAATTTATTATAACAAATACCATTAGTTAATATATATTTGTAACATAAATTATAAATAAAATATTATATGTATATATTCCAATAGTCAATGTTAAAATTTTATAATATATTCATTAAACTAATTATATATATAATAATTATAAAATTAGCTTATGTGAAACTATGATGGTTTATTTTAAAAAACATTCATAAAATTGTTGCAAGCATGTTTAGACATGTTCAAAAATAAGAAACTTTACATAATACCCATCAAACTTTATAATTTTTCACTCACACATTGGGTGTAGACGCCGACGTACATCTACCTCTCAATTTCCAATGCCTTTAGAATCTTCAGGAAATAGCCATTCCACACTAAAGATTAGGTGGAAGAGCTGCCTGGGCACCTACCTGCGCACCCGTGTGTAATACACCCCACCCTGTGAATCATGCTCCCCCACCTGTTCCTTCCCACTGTGATAGAGGTGGTTGCGGAGGTGGATCTATGTTAGAAAGCATTGGTTCTACTATAGCACATGGCATGGATTTTAATATTGGAATAGTAGTGGTACATAGGGCAGTAGATTATGTTATGGGACCTCTTACCATCCATCATGAAACTATTCCATCTGATGCTGCTCATGCCTCTACGCTAACCATAAACTATCTTGGTGGCCATATAGACTAGGGAATTCCCAGATTTCATGAGAAACCTAAGTAATTTCATCAGAAAGTGAACCGAAATATAATAGAATAGACACTACTACAAAAATAGCATTTAATAGTTCAAGAATAGGAATTTATTTGTACTAAAAATGTACAGATAATTTGAGTACGGTTAAATGTATAATGCTTTTATCATTGCTAAAAAAGTGTTGTAAAAGGCCCTCTTTAACATCACTAAAAAAAGTTCTATTGAAAGGGTCCTTTAATAGCATGTTTTTTAGTGCTGTTAAAGGCACCTTTTATCAGTGTTTTTTAGCACTATTAAAGGGGGCCTTTAAAAGTGATGATAAAGGGTATATAATTTTTTTTCATGCCTCACCCACCCCCTTAACCTGCACTTACCCCCCCCCCCTTATCAGCGCTTCCAATCCCCCACCCCACCTCTTTATCAGTGCTTCCCCCACCCCTTTATCAATTTTTTAGATAATCCAACCCTCCCATGCACACCCCTACCTCTAGAAATTTTCGAACCCTAGACATCCAACATATACATCAAAACATTTTCCACTCCCCTATACTGTTTTATCTCACATTTTATGATATATCTATATATTTATATATTTTTTGTTGCATTTTTAATCCATATATTTATATATATGTTTATATATATTTTTATATATATGTGTTTATATATTAATAAATATGTTTTATATGTAAATAGGTTTAATTTTTTATCTATAAAATTAAAATTTTATGCGTGAATATATAAAAAAATATGTATATATTGTTATATATTTAATTATAATAAAAATTATGTTGTAAAAATGATAAAATTTTAAAACCATAATATCAATATGAATGTAAGACCTAGGAATAAATTCAGTCCCCACTAAAAAGGGGCAAAAAGACCCCCTTAAATGAGAATGAAAATCCTACAAAAGTTAAAAAAACAAGGTACCCCAACTAAAAACTCAATTTTGGAGGCCTTATGATCTTTTTTTGCCTCCTAAAATGTGACATAGGTTTACCTATTTCACTAAGGATGTAGATCTCATAACAAGCTTCGATTTGATATATGGTAGAACCCAAACGGATGCCCGGATCAAAAGTTATGGTCATTTGAAGTTTGAGTTATATTTTCAACTTATTTTAGATATTTTATTAATTTTTTGATTTTATTTATATTAAAATTGATATTAATGACTATTAATTGGTAATAAAAAGTAAATTGTTAATTAATAATACTTTTTTAATTATTTTATACGTTATTTCCACTAAATATCTTATATATTAAGTGTAAATTCCAATTTTCCTTATCTAAAAAATATTTTTAAAAAATATATTATATTAATATCAATATATATATTAATATATTAATATATTATTTTTAATGAAATATATTAATTTTTTTGAAGTATACTTTTATCAACGCTTGTAAAAAAGTGATGATAAATACCTCATTTATCAGCACTTTTTAAAAAGCACTAATAAAGGTTGGGCCTTTATCAGCTCTTGTAAAAAATGATGATAAAGGCCCCCCTTTTAATAGTACTAAAATTTTATTTCTAAAGACCCCCTTTAACGATGATTTTTTTAGTACTGGAAAAGGGGGTCTTTAACAGCATTTTTAGCTAGCACTGTTAAAGACCTAGCATTGGATAAACCATGTTTTATAGTAGTGAGAGCCTAGGAATAAAATATTCAAATGAGAGAGAGAAATTATGGAATACATACAAAATTATTATTAATTTTAGTACTTTCAATAAATAATAATATCAAAAATTGAACAATTTCAATCCATGTTATAAGGGCTTATCACTTAAGTGACTACAAATCATTTCTACAAGTGATACTGCTTGTGTAATAGAAAATCTAAAGCTACAATATAAGGTTTTCTACACCATATGCTTTATTAACATATAATATTTAATCGTAGAAAATTATCACCCATTTCTACAAGCTTCTCAATGTGAACACTAAGAAAAATAACATCTACAAAGTGAAAATAAGAAATAAACATAAGTAATTGATGGTGTTTTCCCAAACTGTTGTAAGAAATGAGAATATAAATATGTGAGTGGCCCAAATACTAATTAAAATGAGAAAAATAAGAGACAAATTAAAAATAAAAAACCTTATAGTTGATGGTAAATATTTTACCACTTTCCTTGTTATAGACTTTCATTTTTATTTAATGATTGGGGAGATTCTGAATGGGGTCTCTATTGAGTTTGGCTGGTTCAAAGCCCATGGTGAGGGACTCTTGTAATGTTTTTCAAAATGAAAATTGCAAAATTCAAAAGATTTTATCCAGTGTTAACCCAAAGAAATAAGGGATAATAGCCTCCCTCCCTGATCAAATTTCAAGGAATATTATTTCTAAAATACCAAAAATCTATCATTTTAACATGATGTTACTGTCACTACCATGAAAACCCCTAAACTATTCAATCTGAGAATAGAACTTGATGCAACTAAGGTATGGTTGTATGTATTTACCGAGGATAAAGATGAGAAGCTAAGTTAATCATCATATATTCTTACCATAAATGAACATACCAACATTACACCCAATTATGTTTTCAAATATGTTTAATAATAATCCTAGGTAAATATAATATTTAATATTTTCTACAAGTATATCACTATGAAAAATAAGAAAAATAACATATAAAAAATTGAAAACAATAAATAAGGGTAAGTAACTAATGTTTTTTTTACCAAATGGTTTTAAGAAATGAGAATAAAAATTAGTGTATACAAATAATAATTGAAATAGTAAAAATTAAGAGAAAAAAGAATAATATAAAACATTACAGTAAAAGGTAAACATGGAACCATCACTCACCTAAATCACCTTAAAATGTTTTTCTCAAGCTAGCCTGTTCAGCTCTTCACAACTTGAACACATATAAAGTCTATGAATAGCCTATAAGAGCCTTTATGGATACAACTATAATGGAAAAATAATCCAAATCTAGCTAATTAACAAAATTATTTCAGAAAAAATAATGCTTGTTACATGAAATATGATGTGTCAAGTAGTATTATTCACATTTTCAATTACAAAGTTCTAGGTTCAAAATGTTTTTAAATAGGATACACAAATTGATTCATATTAAAATAACATAAAAAATAATATGAATGAAATAAATATCCCATGATGAAATCTATTATTATTATAATTGATTCAAAAAATCATCCTCTTTCGTATCAAAAAATACAAACAGGTTTCTAGTATAAAAATACCTAATCATATAAGGTAACAAAAAATATTAATTTCAACATTAGAGTTCAAAGATATCTAAATTAATATTTATCACTAGTGTACCAGGTGGATTGAATAAGTAAAAACTCTCATATTTTAACTATTTAATACCTTCTATAATGATTTTATGAATTCCCCATGGTGAATATTGAATTTCTCATTTCATATCCAACACCCTCTTAAAGCTAATTTTGGAGCTCCACTTAGATTATCAACCTCCCTATATGTTGTGGTCTTGAATTCCTCATATATTTTAATTAAATTGAAGAAATATTTGACTTTCTATCCATGTTCACACTCCTACATTTCAACCACTCAATTAATATTGTTCAACAATAGCTCAATAACTCAGACTGCTTGTCATGTCATTAAATTCTAGATATACTTCCTCTTGGACTTCCTGCTTCAACTCGACTAGTTCTGGAATTGACCAATCTCAAACATCCTTGAGTGAGGACTCCCTCTATAAACCATTTATGTATAATTTCATTCTTACTACCCTATTCATGGAAAATAAGTTTCAGGAAACAATACACGAACTCCATTTTTCCATTCATTCAACCTCACTTCAGTCTCCACTACACTATCACTATCTCAGACACTAAATCGATCATTTACAAGGAAAATCACATGGATAGTTTTCAATTTCCAATAATAACTCTAAAATAGCACATATCCATACGTGAAGTGAACTACCAAAATGGAAAACGTACTTCACCACTGTAAAACTTCACACTCATACAATAATAAGTACGATCATGAAAATATCCTCCTTACAGAAATAGTAGCAATGAACTCATTTTAGACTTAATTTGGCATCCTATCAAATCAGATTCATTTATATTTTTACATAAAAACAATCAAAAACTAATAAAGCTACCTTTTTTGGTCTCTATTCAATTCAAAGTTGTAGCAGTATTTCATCAAATAGAATATGTGTAAAACACTAAAAATAGATCTGCAACGCTTCAACCAATGGAAAAATAATGCTATGTCACTTGACTCTAGGACCTTTATCTAGACCTTAAAAATGGGGAGTCTTGAAATTAGTGGATCCATTTCCCTTTTCTCAAACCATAAATGACCCGAAAGATATCTATTCATAGAAACAGTAGACCAACTTTAATTGGGAGACACCAAAATTGAACACCAAGTAATATATCCACTAATGACCCCAAGTTTAGAACCAATGACAACAAAAACCATAAGGGAATCCATACTTTCATACTTCTGTCAATCTACAAACTCCACTAGATATTCCTCTGTATGAAAATATATTCTCTTTCATAATTTATATCATATCTATATGGCCTCATATTTACATTATAACACTATAAATCACTACCATGACCATCTCGGTGATCAAACCAAACACCTTAAAATAAGTTTTTATAATAAATATCATGTAATTATCCATATTGTAACATATTAAAGTTGATTTCTTTTGAAAATTATGCATAAAAAGAGACTTAACCCCTTTAAAGAAGTCCTAAATTTATTCCATATTCAATGTAAAATGTCCAATAAGTAAATAACATATAAAAATAATAATTTTGAATACTAAAATAAACTATGATTCATTTACATGATACACTAGTTTTTAATCACATGAATACACAATTGTGATGTTCTAAATATAAATGCAATTCAATATAAACAACAACTGCTACATGTATTTCAACTAATTAAATCTATAAGGAATTCATTTTAAAAACAATTAATAGTATAGACTCTAAATATCAAATTCAAGAATATATCAAAAAAATGTAATAACCTATAAAAGTCCATGAATAGACTATAGTAAACTCAATTAACATGAATCTCACTAAAATCAATCCAAAATGTTATAACAGATTACAAGGATCAACCTATATTAAAACTATGGAACCCCAACATGTCCATTACATCAACAAGAACCAGAGAACAACCCAAAAATATGATGCCACTACCATGACATGAGCATCATAGTTAGGATCCATTTTATATCACTATAAAAGTAGTTTAATAACAAATAATAATTACTTCCCTATATTATCACATATTTAATCCAAAAAAATAAGCCTTAATATTTTCTACAAGAAGCTCAATATGAGAAAACAATAGGAAAAATGAATAATAAAACATTATTATTGAAGTTAAAGAGTCTAGAAACCCGTAACTCTTCTGTAAAGACCCGTAAATTTCAAGGAAATTTTTTTTCTTATTTTTCTTTGGAATTTTACAAGAGCGCAGTTTCTGACAGCACCTGATTCCGAGGCCCGGTGTGCCCGGAATCATTTTCCAAAGTTTGGATTGGGTACGTTCAGTGAACGTACAAGCGGGTTTTTCTAACTTTTGAACCGGTGCTCGGAATCGAATTCTGAGGGCACTGATGGAATCACAGCGCCGGTACTTGCTTAGAAACGCCTCTTCCGGAGTTGCGTTTGCTCGGGTGTGGTTTTTAATTTTTGGGCTTAAAGTTAAGAAATAAAATAAATTGTTCGACAAACTTTATTTTATTTCGCTTAAGCCACTTGAAATCCACTTAAAGCTGTTTAAGCGGAGTTGATACGGATAGGGTGCTATCCAAAAATATCCTACCCCCTTGGTAGGATATTTTTGAGGTGGGGCCCGCACGAGCCCCACCGTTTCTTTTCCGCTAAGTAACGCACCCGCGAAAACCCATCATTATGAAAGTCAACTGATGTGCTTTCTTAAATTATTAACACACCAATTAAATGGGAAGTTTCTTTCATTGAATTAATTCTACGAATTAATGGGTCGTTACTTACCTCTTTTTCGTTTTTTGGCGTAATAATAAAATAAGACCAACGCACGACTTCTGGAAAAAGGTTCGTTGTGAGGATTTGACAGAAACCAAGAGTTCTTCATCCTCCTTCACGAAGAACGCGAAGAACGCGAAGAATGTCGGCCCCCGACGAAGAACGCCGAACCTACAGAAATCGACGACGCGACGCCGTGTGCCGCAACGCCGACGTTTCCCCTCCCGCGACGTTCTTCTGCGACGTTCCTTCCTCCGCGACAAAAACCTTTGATCATCCGTTGAGGTGAGAGTTTGTGATTCTTTAAATTCCTCTGTGGATTTTAACTCAAGATGGATTTAATTATTAAAAATTAAATCTGTTGTTTCTTGGACCTCGGAGTTCGTCGACGCAACGCCGGATACTGTGATGACGCGATGATCCCCTCCTTCCGCGACGATCAAATCCGCGAAGAACCCGCGTGCGACGACTTGACGAGGTAGGGGTTTTATTTGAATGTTTTATACTCTGTGAATGTTTCCGTTAAAATTGAAGAACCCGGATAATAAGAACAATTTTAATTCATTAAAATTGTTTTTGTTATGTTTTCTATGTGTTGTTTAATCCTCTCAATTGTTATCGCCTAACGCGGAGGGTGCGGGCCAAACGAACACGGCCCGACAACCCTCCATCGTTCGTTGTTGTGCGGATTTGACGGGCGACGAAGGAACATGCCGCAAAGGAAATTTGATGATCCCGCAGTGAAGAACGGAACCTAGGAGGAAAACTAGCGCAGATGGGAAGGAAAACAGACCACCGGAGCAACTCCGGTGGCCCGCGGAAGCCTCAGGCGGCGGCGCCCCGGCGCGCCGCCGGACAGGACCACCGCGGCGGCAGCGGCTGAAGTCGCGGCGGGAGCGGCCAACAGACCCGCGGCCGCGTGGGTCCGGCCCTCACACACGGGACGCGGCTATGCCGCGTCCGTTGACTCCAACGCGGCCCCATGCGGGGCCGCGACACTTCCAACCCGCGGGGGCAGCGCCCCGCGGCTGCCTCGCTCGGCCGCTCGGCCGAGCCGAGCCGGGCCGGCCGGCCGCGCCGCGCCCCGCCCTGGCCGGACCGGACCGGGTCCAGCCAGGTCAGACCGGGTCGGGTCGACCCGGTTTGGCCGACCCAGGGGGGTCGGCCCGGGCCCAGACCCCCTGTCTCCGGATTTTTTCGGTCTTTCGCTCATAACTTGAGCTACAGGCCTCCGAACAGTGCGCTGTCAGCGGAAACACGATCCTTGGATTGAGATGGTCGTTTCGGTATATCGCACTCAAGGTTTCGGAATACTTTGGGTTCGGCCGAGTTGGTTCGTTCACGAAACCAACCGGGCCCTCGGAGCGGAAACGCTCATATCTTGAGCTTCGGACATCCGATTGACGTGTCGTCGACTTCGTTGATTTTCTCTAAGTGAGACAGATCTTTTGGCATAATCCTCCCGAGGTTTGGACACAGGTGGAGTATGGTCGGGTTGGTTTTTCCTTAAAAACCAACCGGGCCCCTGGGACGAAAAAGCCAATATCTCTCAGACCGGGCGTCCGATTGACGCGCTGTCTGCGACGTTGAGTTCCTGTTGACGATACGGAACTTTTGGATACATCAACTTCGGACTTTGTCTCAGTTGATGTATCAGCCTCTCGGCTCGTGGAGCGGACCCTCCCGAATGAGCTTACTCTGTGCGGGAACCCTAGAGCTGGCTGCGACTGCTACTGTGACTGCGACGACGACTGTGCAGAGATCCTTAGTGGACTGCGACGACGACTGTGCAGAGATCCTCAGTGGACTGCGACGACGACTGTGCAGAGATCCTCAGTGGACTGCGATGACTACTGCACTCAGCGATCCTACGTGGATCAGTGCTACAGATCCTCTGTGGATCCGATCCTATGTGGGTCAGCGCTCAGCGGTTTTGTGTGAGCCAGCGCCTACAGGTCCTGTGTGGGTCTGATCCTGTGTGGGTCTTTGCGGGGGTTAGTACCTATCGATCCTTTGTGGGTCCGACGACTTAGATGGATCAGTTATCATCTTTATCGTCATCCGAAGAAGTATACATGTGTGAGCTGAATCTTGTGTTACTCTGCTTTGTGGATTGTATTGAACTATCCTGTGTAGATTTACTGTTTACTCTCCTTTGTGGATTGTGTTGTGCTATCCTGTGTCGGTATACGTTTTGCTTTTCTGTGTGGACTGGGTTGTGCTTGGGCTTGGATGTTGGAGCCGAACGGGAATTGATGACTTAGGTATATGTATGGGCATATACCTAAGCCGTGTCGGATGTTACTTCGTGATTGTATCTTTCCTTTGTGGATTACCCTTTGTGGATTCTGGGAGACCTTCGGGGGTCTCGGGGTCCCTACTGAGTAGCTTATACTCACCCCTGCACGGGCTATGCCCGCACTTCGTTGTGTTGGTTGCAGACGACGGACAACGCTGATCGTGGTGGAGGCTTGTGGAGCAGGACGGTACCTGGAGGTGAACTATTGGGTGGGACGTACTCGGAGCGGACGGCTGGACCGAGGAGCTGTGGAGGCTATCTATACCCACCCTTCCGGTGGGACTTCTAGAGGACGGCTCGACGTTGCGGCTTTTCTTTTCAGTTGTTGTTTTTCCCTTCAGTTGTACTTTACAGTTGGGCTTGTATTTCCGGCCCCTTTACTTTCAGCACAGCTTGTTACAGTTTTTACTTAGTGTTTACTTTTCCGCTTGCTTACTATGTGGTGCTTGTTTACTTTTTAAAGGCAATGCCTTCCCTTTTTCCGGGATTTATGCCTTGGTGCTAGTTTCCAGCCCCTGGCCTATGGAAGACGGGCTTGGGGTAGTCACGGCACGGGCCCCGAGGACGGGTCGTGACAAATTGGTATCAGAGGCAGTTGGTTCTACCGCAGACTCTGATCTTTCTTCTATGTGAAGCAATAGTGTTTAGCATATTGAGTGTGGTTATCAGTCCAGGGAGTCCAGTGTTGGTGCGGCGGCCAACGTATCCGTACACCAGGACCCTGACTTCTGATTTCCGACTTAATGCACGAAAACATTGATTGCGTGTGTGTTTTCAAGTTTTCTTCATGATTACTTTGTATCAGCTCACCTGGTATACTATTCTGACCGTGGCGCACTTGTTTCCTTTTCAGGATGGCCCCACGACGGCAGCCATCTAGGGTTCCGAGAGTAGAGCACGACGACAGCCCACCGAGCGACGAGGCCTCGGTACAGGGTCCGTTGACAGTAGAGGCACCGGCGGTACCTTTACCCGCCGAGCCCCCGATGCTTCCAGTACCGACCGCTGACGATGCACGTCGCCTCAGAGCTCTGCACGAGTTCCAGCGTCAGCGACCACCCAGGTTTCGTGGGGAGACGGACCCCCAGGCAGTCGAGGACTGGCTGGAGGCGGTCATACGAGTTTTCAGGCTAGTGAGGACACCAGCAGACCTCATGGTGATCCTCGCGGCGAGCCTACTGCACGTAGCGGCGGGCCGATGGTGGAGATTGATGCTTCAGGTGCACGATGAGGCATCTCTTCTCTGGACAGACTTCGAGAGCCTCTTCCGCTCAGAGTTCGTCTCGGCCACCCTCCATGCGGTGCGTATTCAGGAGCTTCTTCAGCTACGGCAGGGCAGCTTAACGGTCGCCTAGTACGCGGCGAGGTTTACCGATCTTTCTCGCTACTCGGCAGATATGGTACGAGACCCCTTCTTCCGGGCTCGGACCTTTGAGCAGGGTTTGAGACACGAGATCAGGGCATCGCTGATCTCCCTCAGCATCCCGACCCAGGCAGGAGTACTAGAGTGAGCCCTTCTGATCGAGATCTTTCTGGCTGAGTCTACTTCAACAGTGAGACCTACCGCAGGGCGGCAGGTAGCGGAGTCTTCGGCAGCAGGTAGCCGACGGATGACTCAGGGTTCCAGGCAGACCAGACCTTCCGGCAGATGACCTCTGGACACTGGCTCAGCAGTGCGGGGCGCACAGCGCGGAGCCAGTCTTTCGAGAGGCAGGCAGTGCTACGCATGCGTCGAGCAGGGCCACATGGCTCGTGACTGCCCGACCTGCCATACCGAGGAGTAGCAGACGGTGGAGGGGCCACCTAGGCAGAGGCAGAGGGTCGATCGTGGCGGTCCGCAGGGAGGAGAAGGATGAGGTAGAGGAGCTGGCCGAGCAGCAGGTGGTGGGCGACGCTTTGAGGCTCTACCACCACCACCACCAGGAGGTCCGTCCCGACCACAGGGAGCTGGCGGGCAGAGACAGGCACAGCTCCAGGCGGCAGAGGCCTACGACCACGGCGCGCCAGAGATGATTCGAGGTACGATCTATGTCTATTCCACCCTTGCTGCAGTTCTTATAGACAGAGGAGTGAGTCACTCTTTCATAGCCGCTACCCTTGTTCGGAGCTCGGAGATTCCGACAGAGTCGTTGGCTCAATCCTTACGGCTAGAGACTCCTACGGGAGTAGACTCGACGATTACACACTGGTGCCGGCAGTGTGAACTTACTCTAGGAGGTGAGAGCTTCGGCTGGGATCTTCTTGTAGCAGCATCGAGGCCTTACGACGTCATCTTGGGCATGGATTGGTTATCTACAGTCCATGCTCAGATTGACTATTTTAGGCGCAAGTTGTGATGTGTGCGCACTGACGGGAGCAGGTTCACCTTCACCGGCGAGAAGGGAGCTTTTGCAGCACAGGAGGACTCTCGCAGAGGAGGGGAGAGCCCATCACTCATCAGTTGTCTAGCCTCATCCTAGGAGCAGTGGACGTGCGGAGTCCTAGTTTTCCTGCAGTGGTGGATCAGTACGCGGACGTCTTTCCCGATGACGTTCCAGGGCTACCTCCTTGCAGAGAGGTAGACTTTTATATTGATCTGTACCCTGGGACAGCCCCGATATCCACTCCAGCATATCGGATGGCCCCCGCTGAGCTTCGAGAGCTGCGGGTACAGTTGGAGGACTTGCAGGGAAAGGGGTTCATCTGACCCAGTGTTTCACCCTGGGCTTCCCCGATATTGTTCGCCAAGAAGGCGGACGGGAGCTTGCGACTGTGTGTCGACTATTGTCTCCTGAACCAGGTGACAGTGAGGAACAAGTATCTGCTACCGAGGATTGATGACCTCTTCGATCAGCTCAAGGGAGCACGGTGGTTCTCGAAGATAGACCTCAGGTCAGGCTATCATCAGCTCATAGTTCGAGATGAGGACGTGCAGAAGATGACCTTTAGGTGTCGGTATGGCCACTATGAGTTCTTGGTTATGACATTCAGTGTAACCAATTCTCCAGAAGTGTTCATGAGCCTCATGAACAGGATCTTCCATCCAAACCTCGATCGATTTTTCGTGGTCTTCATCGACGACATTTTGGTGTACTCAACCACGTAGGAGGAGCACGCCTACCACTTGCGGGTTGTACTAGACACACTCCGAGAGCACCAGATTTATGGAAAGCTCTCGAAGTGTCAGTTCTAGTTACGTGAGGTCCACTTCTTGGGGCACGTCATTTCTGAGGCGGGAGTTGCAGTGGATCCTGCGAAGATCGAGGCAGTGCTAGCTTGGGAGCCACCCAGGAGCGTGATAGAGGTTCGGAGTTTCTTGGGACTAGATGGATACTATCGGAGATTTGTGCCGGACTTCTCCAGAGTTGCGGCGCCACTCTCATCTTTGAAAAAGAAGGGGAAACCCTTTGTGTGGTCAGACAGATGTCAGTAGAGCTTTCAGTAGATGAGGCAGGGATTGACCAGCACACCTATCTTGAGGTTTCCTGAGGAGGGAGTTGGATACGTAGTCTACTGCGATGCATCAGGGACCAGACTCGGATGTGTCCTGATGCAGGAGCGGGCCGTGATTGCCTATGGATCCCGTCAGTTGAGGCCACATGAGCATAACTATGCTACCCATGACCTAGAGTTAGCAGCAGTGGTCCTCGCACTGAAGACATGGAGGCACTATCTGATGGGCGAGCGCTTTACAGTCTTTTCTGACCACCAGAGTCTCAGGTACATATTCTCTCAGAAGGACCTGAACCTGAGACAGCGGCGATGGATCGAGTTCCTCCAGGACTATGACTTTGAGATAGTCTATACTCCTGGAAAGGGGAACATAGTAGCCGATGCCCTCAGCAGGAGGATGGGCATTCAGCTACTTGAGGAGGCGACAGAGCAGCTAGCTGCCTTGCAGATATCCTTCGTGGATAGGGATGGAGCATCCTTCCTTCAGTCTCTCACAGTCTCTCCTCCACTTCTACAGCGGGTCAGAGAGGCACAACGTGGGGATGCTGACTGTGAGACACGGCATGCACAGATATCCTCGGGACAGGCACCTGATGGTTTCTCCTTTGGAGCAGAGCACAACGTCCTTTTTAGAGGACGTACCTTGGTACCAGTCGCTTTACGAGAGGAGGTGCTGAGAGAGTTTCACACTTCTCCTTTGGCGGTACATCCTGGAGTGGCGAAGATGTACCAGGATCTCAGACGACAGCACTGGTGGCTGGGCATGAAGAAGGTTGTGGCAGAGTTCGTTTCACAGTGCCTCACCTGCCAGCAGGTGAAGGCAGAGCATCAGGTACCAGCAGGCTTGGTACAGCCCTTGGAGGTCCCATAGTGGAAGTGGTACGGCATATCTATGGACTTCGTGACTAGACTTCCACGCACTTCCAGAGTTCACGACTCCATATGGGTGATTGTCGACCGACTCACCATGTCGGCTCACTTTTTTCCCATCAGAGAGCAGGGCTCAGTGGAGAGCTTGGGGCATCTCTACGTTCAGGAGATTGTGCGGCTTCACGGTGTGCCATCGTCTATCGTCTCCGATCAGGATGCTCGTTTTACTTCCCGGCTTTGGAAGGGGTTGCAGGAGGCGTTCGGGACGCGGCTACGTCTAAGCACCGCCTTTCACCCTCAGATGGATGGTCAGACGGAGAGGACCATTCAGACTCTTGAGGACATGCTCCGCGCATGTGTCCTCGACTTTGGTCGCAGATGGGAGGATCACCTACCCTTGGTGGAGTTCACATACAACAACAGCTACCACTCTAACATCAGTATGGCACCATACGAGGTGTTATACGGAAGACCTTATAGATCTCCTTTGTGCTGGACAGACCCTGGGGAGTCAGCACTCGTGGGACCATAGATGGTCCGAGCCACGACAGAGAAGGTCCAGGTCATCCAGGAGAAGATGAGGACAGCTCAGAGCTGGCAGAAGTCTTATGCTGACAGGAGGCGGAGGCCACTAGAGTTCAAGGATGGCGACCACGTCTTCTTGCATGTCTCACCTCGACGTGGATTACGGAGATTTGGCCGAGGTGGCAAGTTGTATCCATGCTTCATCAGACCCTTCTAGGTCCTCAACAGGATTGGCGAGGTGGCTTATCGCCTGGCTCTACCACCTTAACTGCACCGGGTGCACGACATCTTCCACGTATCTCAGCTGAGGAGATACGTGCACGACCCGACGCACATCATTGACCATGGGGAGCTAGACGTGGATGATGGGGAGACTTTTGCGGAGGTCCCAGTGGAGATTGAGGATCGACAGGATCAGGTCCTACGTGGATGATCAATTCCTCTAGTGCACATCAGATGGCAGCATGGGAACCTCCAGGAGAGCACTTGGGAGCGGGAGGCTCATATGCGTGCTCAGTACCCACATTTGTTTCCCTAGTTTATGATGTATCTTTACAGGGACGTAAAGCCCTGAGGTGGGAGTAATGCAAAGACCCATAAATTTCAAGGAAATTTTTTTTTCTTAATTTTCATTGGAATTTTACAAGAGCGCGGTTTCTGATGGCACCTGATTCCGAGGCCCGGTGTGCCCGAAATCATTTTCCGAAGTTTGGCTCGGGTACATTCAGTGAACGGACGAGCAGGTTTTTCTAACTTTTGAACTGGTGATTGGAATCGAATTCTGAGGGCACTGATGGAATCGCAGTGCCGGTACTTTCTTAGAAACGCCTCTTCCGGAGTTGCGTTTGCTCGGGTGTGGTTTTTAATTTTTGGGCATAAAGTTAAGAAATAAAATAAATTGTTCGACAAACCTTATTTTATTTCGCTTAAGCCACTTGGAAGCCACTTGAAATCCACTTAAAGCTGTTTAAGCGGAGTTGATACGGATAGGGTGCTATCCAAAAATATCCTACCCCCTTGGTAGGATATTTGTGAGGTAGGGCCCGCACGAGCCCCATCGTTTCTTTTCCGCTAAGTAACACACCCGCGAAAACCCGTCATTATTAAAGTCAACTGACGCATTTTCTTAAATTCTTAATGCACCAATTAAATGGGCAGTTTCTTTCGTTGAATTAATTCTACGAATTAATGGGTCGTTACTTACCTCTTTTTCATTTGTTGGCGTAATAATAAAATAAGACCAATGATCGACTTCTGGAAAAAGGTTCATTGAGATGATTTGACAGAAACCAAGAGTTCTTCATCCTCCTTCGTGAAGAACACGAAGAACGCGAAGAACGCCGGCCACCGACGAAGAACGCCGAACCTGCGAAAATCGACGACGCGACGCCGTGTGCCGCAACGCCAACGTTTCCCCTCCCGCGACGTTCTTCTACGATGTTCCTTCCTCCGCGACAAAAACCTTCGATCATCTGTTGAGGTGAGAGTTTGCGATTCTTTAAATTCCTCTATGGATTTTAACTCAAGATGGATTTAATTATTAAAAATTAAATCTGTTGTTTCTTGGACCTCAGAGTTCGTCGACGCAACGCCGGATACCACGACGACGCGACGATCCCCTCCTTCCGCGACGATCAAATCCGAGAAGAACCCGCGTGCGACGACTTGACGAGGTAGGGGTTTTATTTGAATGTTTTATACTCCGTGAATGTTTCCGTTCAAAGTGAAGAACCCGGATAATAAGAACAATTTTAATTCATTAAAATTGTTTTGGTTATGTTTTCTATGTGTTGTTTAATCCTCCCAATTGTTATCGCCTAACGCGGAGGGTGCGGGCCAAACGAACACGGCCCGACAACCCTCCGTCGTTCGTTGTTGTGCGGATTTTATGGGCGATGAAGGAACATGCCGCAAAAGAATTTGATGATCCCGCAGTGAATAACGGAACCCGGGAGGAACACCGGCCCAGACGGGAAAGAAAACGGACCACCGGAGCAACTCCGGTGGCCCGAGGAAGCCTTCGGCGGCCGGAGGCGGCGGCGCCCCGGCGCGCGGCCGAACAGGACTGCCGTGGCTGAAGCCGCGGCGGCGGCGGCCAGCGGACCCGTGGCCGCGCGAGTCCGGTCCTCACACACGGGACGCGGCTATGCCGTGTCCGTTGACTCCAGCGCGGCCCCATGCGGGGCCGCGACACTTCCAACCCGCGGGGGCAGCACCCCGCGGCTGCCTTGCTCGGCCGCTCGGCCGAGCCGGGCCGGCCGGCCGGGCCAGGCCGCGCCCTGGCCGGACTGGACTGGGTCCAGCTGGGTCAGACCGGGTCGGGTTGACCCGGTTCGGCCGACCCAGGGGGGGGGGGGGTCGGCCCGGGTCGGCCCGGGCCCAGACCCCCTGTCTCCGGATGTTTTTGGTCTTTCGCTCATAACTTGATCTACGGGCCTACGAACGATGCGCCGTCAGCGGAAACGCGATCCTTGGATCGAGATGGTCGTTTCGGTATATCGCACTCAAGGTTTTGGAACACTTTGTGTTCAACCGGGTTGGTTCGTTCACGAAACCAACCGGGCCCTTGGAGCGGAAACGCTCATATCTTGAGTTCCGGACGTCCGATTGACGTGTCATCGACTTCGTTGATTTCCTCTAAGTGAGATGGATCTTTTGGCATACTCCGCCAGAGGTTTGGAAACAGGTGGAGTACGGTCGGGTTGGTTTTGCCTTAAAAACCAACCGGGCCCCTGGGACGAAAAAGCCAATATCTCTCAGACCGGGCGTCCGATTGACGTGCCGTCTGCGACGTTGAGTTTCTGTTGACGATACAGAACTTTTGGATACATCAAATTCGGACTTTGTGTCATTTGATGTATCAGCCTCTCGGCTCGTGGAGCGGACCCTCCCGAATGAGCTTGCTGTGTGCGGGAACCCTAGAGCTGGCTGCGACTGCTACTGTGACTGAGACGACGACTGTGCAGAGATCCTCAGTGGACTGCAACGACGACTGTGTAGAGATCCTCAGTGGACTGCGACAACGACTGTGCTGAGATCCTCAGTGGACTGTGATGACTACTGCACTCAGCGATCCTACGTGGATCAGTGCTACAGATCCTGTGTGGATCCGATCCTGTGTGGGTCAGCGCTCAGTGGTTCTGTGTGAGCCAGCGCCTATAGGTCCTGTGTGGGCCCGATCTTGTGTGGGTCTTTGCGGGGGTTAGTACCTATCGATCCTTTGTGGGTCCGACGACTTAGATGGATCAGTGATCATCTTTATCATCATCCGAAGAAGTATACCTGTGTGAGCTGAATCTTGTGTTACTCTGCTTTGTGGATTGTGTTGAACTATCCTGTGTGGATTTACTGTTTAATCTCCTTTGTGGATTGTGTTGTGCTATCCTGTGTGGGTATACGTTTTTCTTTCCTGTGTGGACTGGGTTGTGCTTGGGCTCGAATGTTGGAGCCGAACGGGAATTGATGACTTAGGTATATGTATGGGCATATACCTAAGCCGTGTCGGATGTTACTTCGTGATTGTATCTTTCCTTTGTGGATTACCCTTTGTGGATTCTGGGAGACCTTCGGGGGTCTCGGGGTCCCTACTGAGTAGCTTATACTCACCCCTACACAGGCTATGCCCGCACTTCGTTGTGTTGGTTGCAGATGAAGGACAACGCTGATCATGGTGGAGGCTTGTGGAGCAGGACGGTACCTGGAGGTGGACTATTGGGTGGGACGTACTCGGAGCGGACGGCTGGACCGAGGAGCTGTGGAGGCTATCTATACCCACCCTTCCGGTGGGACTTCTAGAGGACGGCTCGACGCTGCGGCTTTTCTTTTCAGTTGCTGTTTTTCCCTTCAGTTGTACTTTACAGTTGGGCTTGTATTTTCGGCCCCTTTACTTTCAGCACAGCTTGT
This sequence comes from Viscum album, assembly GCA_963277665.1. Taxonomy (NCBI): domain Eukaryota; kingdom Viridiplantae; phylum Streptophyta; class Magnoliopsida; order Santalales; family Viscaceae; genus Viscum; species Viscum album. Next base: position 289,388,289 of record OY728134.1, read on the forward strand.
TATAGTTTTTACTTAGTGTTTACTTTTCTGCTTGCTTACTCGGTGGTGCTTGTTTACTTTTCAAAGGCAATGCCTTCCCTTTTTCCGGGATTTACGCCTTGGTGCTAGTTTCCAGCCCCTGGCCTATGGAAGGCGGGCTTGGGGTAGTCACGGCATGGGCCCCGAGGACGGGTCGTGACATCTTCACTCACCCTAATCACCTTCAATTGTTCTTCTCAATATTCCCAATTCAATTCTTCACAACATGGAAACTTGAAAATTTTCATAAAAGGTTTATAAGCACCACAATTAACATGAATCAAAAACAACCACCAAAGGTGAAGACTAGATTCCAAGGATTGACCTCTAGTAAAATCATAGAACCCTAACATGTCCATTACATCAACAAGAACTAGAGAAAACCCCAAAATATATGATTCCACTACCATGAAATAATATGCCAACGAGCCTGTACCCTAGTGGTACAGGCTCCTGCTTGGTATCCAAAAGACCCAAGATCAAATCCGGGCAGGGGCGAATTTCCCAGGTACTGTAGCAGTACTATATCAGGTACCGTTGCAGTGGCAGCAATGTAGCATCGGCAGCACTGTAGCGGCGGAGGGACTGTAGCAGATACTGTAGCGGTGGTGGTACCGTAGCAGGTACTGTAGCAGTACGGGTATTGTAGTAGTACTGTTCACCAAGGGGTCCTTTGGGCCAAAAAAATGGGCTTTCAAGCCTTGTATTTAGGCCACTTGGCCTTGGTCCTTTGGGCTATGTAATGGGTCTCCCTCTACCCAGTCTAAAGAGGTATTTGCTTTCAAATAATAAATTGAGGCTTCGGCCCCAACCTTTTAAAAAAAACTACCATGAAATACTATGATTCAATAACATTTATAATCATGTAAACATATCATTATGATGTTCCAAATATAAATTCAATTCAATATAAAAAAGAAACTATTATATGTATTTCAACTAATTAAATCTATAAGTAATGCATTGAAAAAACTCATAATTGTATAGCATCAAGATATTAAATTATATATCCTATTAAAAAATATATATAATAAAATTAATATAATGCATTTACACATCACAAGGAAAGGAAATCATAAATTAATCATGAAAAGGCACATTATTTAGGTATTGTATACACCAAATAAAAAAATGAATTGGAACCTTATACTAAATAAACAACCATTATTGACAGAATTAATAATGAACCTTCTAATAAGATGATTGTGGGTACCTTCATATATAAAACATTTAATCTACAGTAATGTCAAATGTTATTTTTTTTTTAAATTTTATGCTTTACTATAATTAATATAATGAAAATGTTTGTTTAATTAAAATTACATTTGGACCTATAATGAGACTTAAAAAAGAGTCTGATCAAACTTCAAACTATGTGGGTGTTATTATTCACTAAACATTTGTATCCTAGGATAGGAAAATCATAATAGAAATTTCACATTTTTTCGCATTCAATAAGTTATTTGAAATAAAGTGAGATTGAATAACCAAGAGGGTTATTGATTGAAGGGAATTTAGGTGGCTAGGAATGGTGTGGTGATGAGCCGAAGGGGGTGAAAGGTTTCCATATATTGCGGGTCTCTTGAATGATTACTAGATTTGGGGGTGATATGAACAAGGATTAGAATTGTGGCAACAAATTGAAAGGATGAAATATTCTATGATGACAAAAAAGATGAAACATGTGTTGAAAAACCTAAAGGTTGAACCCTATGGCAATGAGCCAGAGTGGGATGAATGCTATGGTGATGAACAAAGGCATGACTTCCTCCGTAATTTTAGGGTTGTTAGGGTATAGGATTTGGGAATGAACTTCTTGTGGTTGCGACTTGGGGAACACTTCTATTCATAGGATTAATAATGAATTATTTCTATAATTATGATAATGTGAGAGAAATTTAATGTTTCTACCTTGAAGATCCTTTTTTATTATGGTTGGAAGATGAATAATTGGAAATTGATAGGTACACCATTAATTTTTTTTACTTTTCAAGTAAAAATCATGACAAGAATAATATAGTTTATATCTTAATGGAATTGATAATTTGGAACCCAAAAAACAATTTCTCAAAGGATTTATGTGAAACACCAATAGAGTAAGATTCATGTGAATCAACTGAATCATAGAAATCATGGGATACATAATCGATGGAAGTGTTTATTTCATGATAAACACTAAAGATTATATGACATGGGTGAATTAGAATGGAGTCCTAGAATTTAAATACATTGGCATAATCAGAAGATGAAGAATTAGAAGAAGTTTAGAAGAAATAGATTTTAGAATTAGTGTAAAATATATTTCAGAATAGAGTTATGGAATTTAAAAACAAAAAAACATAATGATTTAATTAATTTAAAATTGAATAATTATGATGAAAAATAAAAAATTATCTGGTATAACATCTCAAATAAATTTACTGATAATATTCCCAAACAATTTTTTCATGTTCATAAATAAATTGGTTATCATAGTTTAATATTAGTTAAAGATAATTTACAGGTTTTTAAGAAATAATCCTCACAATATTGTAAATTTATGGTTAATTTCCAAATATGTAAATTATAGAATATTGAAACTAATTCATATTGCATACTATAATTCCTCTAAGTGGAGGCTTATGAACAAAGTGATTAATATAGAAGAATCTTAAGAGAAGAAACTAAATTTCGGTCTCTCTTAGTTTCATGCTAAGTGTAAATTCCTACTAAAAATGAATATAGGTTTAGTCGAAGTCACTGAAGTGTATCCATGTTACTACACAATTTTCAATATAGATGAATATTTATTACATAAAATTCAATCATGTAACTATATAAATGTAACTATATAAATATCTATACAGGTGTATATGCACTCACTAAAGCATTATGCATACTGAAATTGCATGATTTTATAGAGTGAATTCCTAATATATATATATATACTATTAGAGTAAAATGGTATAATATTTATGTATGCATTATTTATTTTCATATAGTTTCAATGTGAAATAGGCATATATTAGTGTGTTTAAAATTTTTTGTAATTTGAATTATCATATGCATACTTTATGTATAAAGCTATAAGTTTGTTTATTCATTTTAATTATTCCATATTATGGAATTGCAACATGAATATTGTTTCTATTTATCAGTTTTTTAGTAAACTGTAGATAAACACCATTTTAGAATTTTGGATTTTAATAAACCAAAATTCCCAATAAATTATGTGATATTTTTTGGGGACTGCCTCTCACATAGGGGAGCTCCCCGTAACAAACTATTATTAGAGCCTAATTGGATTTAAATTTTTCTCCATTAAAAGTTTAAATTGATTTCTCTTTTATTTCAAATGTTTCATTAGTTTATTTTACCTGTTGTAGGACACTTTGATTGTTTCATTCATCTTAGTTGTGTTCTCTCTTGGGATATAATTTAATTCTATTTATGAAAGTTTGTTTCCTTGTTATTTACCAGTTTTCATTTCTTATATGAGCCACAAAGATGCCTCTTTGTAGTTGTTTCCTATGTATGCCTATAGTTTTGGTGTAGGAATGGGTTCTATGTGAGGTTTTCCTATGTTTGAGAGGTGGTTAGTATTAAGGGGTTGGAAGGATCTTATATCTCTAGTGTCTACCTGTTTCCTAGGAGATGATATTTTGTTAGATCTGTTGTGTTCCTCTTCATCCTTTAGGATTATTTTCTCCAGTTATGGTCCTATAGCGAGTTCAGTGTTTGGGTTTGAGTTACTTGTGGGTTTAGTTCTATTCTTTGTCACATGGCTGGCCATTAAGATTCTTTTTTTGTATTCAAACCTGTTATCGGATATGTTTTGGTTTCATAGTGTTAGGAACCTTGTGTCATTAGTAATTATAGACTAGGATGTGTGGTCCTTTAGTGGCTTTTCCCCCTAGGTTTCTAGATAGGTCCCAACCTTTGTTCTTGTGTCTTAGAGCTTTCCTCTAATGTTGGGACTACTTGCATGAGTACTTGTAGTTTCCCTTTTTTTAGGATACCTCTTTCCAGAATTTTTTTAGGTGGTCATCTCCTTGGGTGGAGATTTGGAATCCATCATTTAAGGATCTTCTCATGCCTTGCATCGAGAGTCTTCCTGTTATATTTTTTCAGTGGCGTGGCTTGGTCTGAAAGACATTTATGCTTGTTGATTTGGTTCTCTTATGTTTTATTGGTTTTGGTGGAGACCTCTTTCAGTTGTTTCATTTAATATGCATTTTTTCTCTATGTTTCTCTCTCAATTCTATTTTCTTTATGTTTATTGTTGCATGATTTCACTATTTTTGTAATGAGTTACATTCTATGTGAATTCCCTAAGTATTATTTTTCTATTTTTTGTGTGATGATGGATACTACTATATTTTTTTTGTGTTATGATGGAAGAGGTGAGCTATTCCAAGGACCTATGTTGGCATATGATTTTCTAGTACTTTTTTCCTTAATGGCATCATCACAGAGTGTGATTCAGGTAATTGTAGGTATGACCTTTATCATGTAGTTGTTTATAATTGTTTAATTCTATGAATGTTTAGTAGTTGTTTAAAATATAATTAATTTTGTTGACATTTTTCACATTGATACTTGTTAGGGGGACTGTTTTGTTCATACCCTATAGGTCTTTCCTATTTAGGATGTGATACCCAAAATAATTATGGTAGGTGGTGTAGAATCATCATGTTGTGAGTTTTTAATTTGAAAGGTATAATTTTTTACATATTAAATTGTTATTAATTTTAATTTAAAAGGTTTATAATTTTTTATTTTATATTAAAATTTATTTTTTAATTAAAATGAAATTTTATTTTAATATGCTACTTGAGTTTTGTTAGGAATTGAACCACCCTTTTCAGCTCATTCGACCACGTGTCCTAGTGAAACTTCCCCTTATTTAAACAATTTATTTATTGGATTCTATGATATGTATATCTTCCAAATCATTAAAAAAATACCTTAGGCAGGAGGTCCTTCAAATTTAGAATTTTGGTTTTCACAAGAGAGAGATGGGTGTAGAGTGGATTCTAGCACACCGCCCTTCCGGGTATGATTTGGGTTCTCATGGAGGGTGAAGTCAAGAAGCAGCATGATGTAGCTGGATCTTGAATAGAGGATCTAGGATTGGTTATCAGGGCCATGGAAGGAAGAGTATTCTCTCACTTCTGTTGGTTTACCCTCTCACCATTGGATATTGCTCTCTCTCCCTCCTCTCGTTCTTGTCTCGGTAGTAGACAGTCTCCTCGGTATGTTGCTTCTAGTACACACAATATTTGGACAACAACAATGGTTCTTAGACCGAATAAACTCATAGGGATGGGCCACAGTGGATGATTCTGGGAAAATAGTAGGATACCTGGAGGACAGTGATGCTCGAACTCATCATCGGTAACTTCAAACTCTGTCTATCATGAAGGATCTTCAACAGGTAAGATCAAGACCAGGTATGGGGGTTTTGATCTGGTATTATTGGTATTGTTGGTTTGTTTTGATTCTTATAGGTGATGTTTTTTTTATGTTTTAGTTTGCATAGCTATCTATTTCTACATTCCTTATCTCCCTATACTCCACTTTATTTTGAAAAGTGAAAACCTGTGATGATCCTTCCCTATGCACATAGGTCATTGGTTAAAGCACGTAAATCCTTGGTGTCCCATTTACTAATTTCCTTTCAACATTTTATCTATTTTTATTGGTTGAATGTTTATTATTCTTATTTTAATTCAAATTTTCATTCATTTTATATTTCCAGTTTTTAATATATTTTGTTAAAAGGAAGCATTTTGGGGCATTGTGTTTCCTATTTGTTCATCAATGTTGTTACTTCTTTATAATTTTGGAAATATATATGTGATTCTAGAAATTCTTTTTCTCATTTCTTGATTCTATTTTATTGAATCGGTGTTTATAGATTATGTTTTCTATTGTAATGAGAATTATTACAAGGCTTGAATAGTTTTAAATTCCACTGCCAGTATGTTCTATTATTGACTACAGATTTATTCATTTGATTTATCCATTATTATTGAATTGAAATTTTAACATCATTTTTTTATTAGTTTTTTGGTAATAAATTATAAATAAACATTTTTTTAGCATTTTGGATTTTAACAAACCAAAACAACCAATATATCATAGAATATTGCATGGGTACTGCCTCTCATGCAAGGGTGCTCCCCACAACAGGGGTGAACATGGTGACTATGGTCTACAAAAGGAGGCAGAGGTATGAGCATGATATCTTTAGAGTAGACAGAGGATGCTTTCATTTTAAAGACCTTGGAAATATTTTCTATATCAACCTTTCTTATTGAATCTGGGATGAATGAACTTTTTTCTTTTTTCAATCAGAACCATGATCTATTCTAGAGGATGATGGTAACTCTAACATATGATTCCTTATAGGCGCACTCTTTTTTAGCTTATCTAATATTTCCATATAAAAAAATAAGATGGGATGTTTCTCATATTCAAACATGATCAATATCAGATGATCCTATATGGAATGATGTATTACACTCATGAGAGGTTTTTTCACATTAATGAGAACCCTAATCCGCATGTAATGTCCCTAATGGATTGGGTCTCAGCAATCCAAAATGATAAAACATCATATGCAGCTACCTATATTCTGGATCATTTGTTCAAATCTCCTACTGAAAGGGATGTTTTTAAATAAGATCCCCAAGGGTGTATTAGTAAAGTTCATACTCATGTCATCACCTTCGTTTTTAAGATAATCTTTAATAATAAGGTGATTATCGAGTGACTGGGGCCTTCTAAGGATCATCCTTTCCTTATCCTTGTCACTGATGGATTCATTGATCATGTGGATTAATCATAATTTTCTTATGTCCAGGCCTTCCTCTAGGTTTCAAACAGATTGTAACATGTTTATTAGTGCATTCATGTTGAAATTCCATTTTTTGATGAGTTTTCCCATGATTAAAAGAGATATCATGTGCACCAAGAAGGGTTCATCGTCAGTGTTGGAAATAATGGGTGATTTTTCCTTTCCTAATAGAGATTGGTTCCACCAATAACTTATCAATTTGATTTCCATTAAAACACCAGAGAGAGAGAGGCAACTATTACATCCTACGAGGATATAGATGGGGGAGACGAGTGATGCAGTACCATTGAGACAAAACCCCAGGCAAGGTTGTAGGGTAGCATGGATAGGGGCATCGGTAGATACAGAGAGAAAGGGGCACTAATTAGTCACTATCATTGCTAGAAAACCCAAGGAAACTAAAAACCTAATGAAATCATTGGAGCATCATCTCTACTAGCATAGAGACTTTAGGTTATGACTAGTGAATCTTCGTGTGAGCACATAAGTTTTTATTTTATTTTGTTTTATTTAAAATTTATTTTTTGTAAAGAATTTACTATAAATATATGTATATATTAAGAATTAATAGTTCAATTTTTTTTCCTAAATTATATTTATAATTCATTGATATAATATATTTTACCTTTTAATTTATTTATTTACCATGTATCACTAAAAATTAATATATGAATATTGTTATTAAAATTTATGATATGTATTTTTTTAATAATTATTTAATTTTTATTGTTTTAGAAATTTCTTTATAAATATTTAAAACCAACTTCATAATATAATTATGAATATACAATTTATTTATTTAATTATATTTTTAAAAATGATAAGATGAATAATGGTTATTTGTTAAATATTAATATTAACACTATTAAATGTGTTGTTAAATAAATCGAGTCAATAAAAATAATAATATATAAATTTATTTTTATAATTAATAATAGAATTAAACAAAGAAAAAAAATTTGCTTCTATAGTGCAATACCAAATATGGAGTTGAACCATAGAAAAATACAAAAATGTTATTGGGTATGGCATACGTTAGAGTTCAATTTCAGACCAAAATGGCATTTTCATGCCAAAATGATCCTGATTTGAGATAGGTTTATAGGAATCAATTGTATAAATTTGAACCATATTTGAAATGTTAAAACATAGTAAATAAAAATATTTAAATATTAATTATATAAATTAAAAACATATTGAATATATTAAAATGTAATAAATAAATAAATTCCAAAAATGATAAAAATTTCTAAATACAAAAATTAAAAAAATAATATTAAAAATGAATAGATAAAATTAAACAAATTACAATAATATTTTCTAAAAAAATCATTAAATAACATTTATTACATGAATTAAAAACACATACAAATGGATAAAAATGGATAAATAAATAAAATACCATTGCTAATTATTGATCTATGCATTGTATCGATTATATATAAATATTAAAATTAATTATTAAATTTTATAATTTTTAATGATAAATAAAACATTTATCATTAAATTAAATATAAAGTTATTTTAAAATGTATAAAAAACTATCAAATTTGAACATATTTAAAAAAATATAATAATATATATCAAAAGGTCATGGCTGAGGACATGGCTAATATGATTGAGCTGCAACATGAGGGTGACACCAAAATGTTTCTACTGGGTATTATTTCAAGTAATTTAAGATCTAGCTCACTCTAGAGAAGGAAAAGATCAAAGAGAAGTACTTTGTGATCTTCAATCAAAGGAACTCATAGTTAGAGTAGGAAACTGCTTATGGCTATGATGACTCTGACCATGAATATGGAAATGATCATGTTCTTGATTTTTAGTTCGCTTTTATGTTTGAGGGAATGCCTCTTTGTTTGACCTTGTCTATCATATTTATGTCTCTTTGTCAACATTATATTTATAATAAAAATTTTATGAGTGGGTTTTCCTATCTTATGAACATTTTGAGTAATATTGAATGTAAATAAATTACAGAAAATAGTAATAATTGAGAAATATCAAAAATGAATAAATAATATTAAATCAATAAACAGACATACATGTAGACACATATATATTTCTAGATAGGGTTATAAAAATACATACAGGTACATATAAACATATATACATACACATAAACTTGTACACACATACACACACACACACATATATATATGTGCATAGACATACATATGTACACATACATGCACATACATACACATACATATACACATACATATATAAATACATACACATACACATTACCATAAATATACATATAGATACACAAAACATACATATACAGATACATACACATGTATGCATGAAGATACTGATATATACACTTGCACATTCACACATGTATATACATTAAAATACATATAATTACATAAATGTGTGCATACATACACATATATATGTGTGCATACAAAATCTATGTAAATGAACACATGGAACATAAATATATGTACACATACATACACATATACACATTTCATATATATACATATAGATACATATACACGTACTTATACATATATACAAACACAAACACTTATACATACATACACATGCATGTACATGCACTTGCACGCACATATACATATATACACATATATGCACATATATGAACATATGCATACACACACACAAACATATATTTACACACATTAACATACACATACAAAACACAGACACACACAAATACACAACACAACACAACACATGCATACACATACAAAACATACATACACGCTCAATTACAGATATACACATACATCCAAATATGTAATGCCCAAACCCAAGAAGCCCAGAGTCGGTTCATTATCTTATTACATTGGCATGATTATAAGGAATCAAATCCTAAAGTACTAATCAGTTTAGTAGTCTTGGTAAACTAGATACATACTTGAAATTCACATTACATTTTAAAACATAAAATATAGAATGAATTTACTTCAATCATGATATTTATCCCCTTAGTTTAACCCATCATATCAAACTCAAAAAACATCACGGTATATTGGAGAAAATAAAACATATGAATGCGGTGATCTGTAATGCTCAGTAAGGGTAAATAATTCAGTAGAATCTATAAAAAATAAGCATATTCTTTTACAGAAAGTTGTATAACTGAAACATAAGCCTTTTAAACATAATATAGAGCATAATAAGGAAATAATAAATAAAATTATTCTATATAAATATTCACATGGATATTCTAATAGTTGAATAATCATATTTAATATCAATAACTAATATCATAATGATGGAATGCATGATGCTAGACATCTTCACTATAAAGATTTATCCACAAGATAGTTACTATCAAGATCTATCCATAAGATAGTTTATGTATGTGGGTAGAAACCCATATTATTTGTGTCATGATCTATCCTCCTAATAATTTAAAACTACTTAAAAACAAATGTGAAGGGTTCGTCACCAACAGATTTCATGTCATCACACTTACTAATGCATCAAGGGGCTATAGAGGGCTCCACCCATCAGTTATCAAGTCCAATGCATTCCTCATATGAAAAGGGTGAATCATAAACATCATAAACATTTTTATTGAGAAAATAGCATAAAAATGTGAATACTTCAACCATAAACAATGAATGGTATCAAAATAGAACATCCATAGTAAAATTGATAATAAATACTTCAATATAATATGGTAGAAGGTATCATAATAGATCAACATCGATAAATGATAATATCCAAAAAAGGATGTTGACATAGTTGAAAATACTCTAATAAAATCATTTGAAATTTCATTAGCGGAAAACCCTTTTTTACGTAGAAAACATTTATTCTAAATATGTGTATTTATAAAACAAAACATTTTAAAAAAAGTGATTTTTGAATCAAAGTGTCCCATACCACTTTGAAAAATATTATAGAAATTTCAAAATTAACAATTTAAAACATTCATGTCCTTATAAATAAAATCATAAAACCCATTTTTAAAACATATACATGAATGAGAATGATTTAGAAGAATAAATCTTAAAAACATTTAAAATAATATTTTATTTAAAGATTCCATTATATAAAACCTTAAAAAATTAAATTTTTAATAAATTTGTATGAACTTCAAAATAGACATAGAATATCCTTCATAATCCTTTTATATAAATATGTAAAATAATATCAAGAATATTGGCATGGAGAAAAGATGTGATAACTAAATATTTAAACATTAAAGGTTTCCCATACAAATTTGAACATTTAAATCTTATACTCTATGAATATTCAAATTTAACAAAATATTATAACAAATATATTCAAGACATTATAATTATTAGGGGCTGTAAAAACACCTCATAAAATAAGGTTGGTGTTTATAACCACAAACTATGCCCTAATAAAAGGTGATTGAGATGATGTCCCTTACTATTTGAGTAACTTTTAAATCATGAGATCCATGAAATATAACATCAAATGGAAACATAAAATATAATGAAATAAATTAAATTCATGATATAAATTTTTAGTGGTTAGTATGTACATTGTATAAGATAAATGAGTGGTGAATATGGAAATTATCTCACAAATATAAAATGTGCGATGAAATAAACTTACCTTAGGTATGATACCCTCAATACATGTTTGAAACTAATGTATAGTGGTTTTAAACATATTATTAACATCTAAAAAATTATTATAATATTTATTATATAATATATGATACATTTATGATTATATATTACCTGTTAATTAAAAATTTCCACGTTAAGGCAACATTTCTGGTAATAACCGATTTATTTATCATACGTGTATTGAATTTTAATTCTTGATCCTATTACATAGTTAATTATTTAATTACTTAAAGAATGTCCAATATGATTTATACATCATATATATTCAGTATATAAACATATATAAAAGATAGATATATGAAATAGAATACAACATTCATGGAGATGGTAGGTCGTTTGTACGCATGAATGTTGTTTCTGTTTTCTTATCATATTGAATAGAATAAGGTAAATTGAATATATTTATATATATATATATATATATTATTCAGATAGAATTATTATTTCATATATTTAATATTTATTCTTTATATACATTTTTATATTAATTCTTGAATGTTTAATGTAGAAGATGAATCTCAATGCATCGTGGAGACAGTAAGTCATACATACACATGAGCGATGATATCATTCCCTTAATGGTAAAGTGGTAAGGAATTGGATGGTATAATAATTATAAAAAATCATTTTCATGTATTATTTATATCTATTATACCCATTATTATACCCTACAAAATAAATCAGTGATGAAAAACATATTACACTATGGCATGGAGAGGGTAAGTTGTACATATTCACGCATGGTGATGTTGTTTTTTGTAGGATGGATACAAGGAGTAATATGGTTTACCATAACCATAATAAAATCTCAACATATATATGATACGGGATTTATTAATTTATTATGGAAATAGTCTTTAAAGAGGAAGTAGAAGAAGAAGAAAACATGAATGAGTTTGTAAAACAATTACATCTTCTTCGATGGACTTCCTTTGGATCTTCTCTAAGGAATACTAGGGGCAGTCATTTTAGAATACCAGGACCTCTAGAACATAGATAAAGATTTTTGGAGGATAAATGGGTAGGTTCTGGTTGAGATATAGGGCTCAAATTAGTTTTATGAAGTGAGAGAAAAAGTTCCTTTTTATAAGTTAGGTGAGGTTTGTTTTTGGAATCCCAAAAAATATTAAATTAATATAAATTAATTTTATTTTAAAAATGGCTCCAAAGTGAGTTATATTGAAAATAGGATGAGGATGGGTATAAATTACCCTAACCAATTTTTTTTAGTCAAGTTGAGGTCACATTAGTAACCTTATCTTTTAGCATTAACCATTAATTAAACAATTTGACTCTTGTTGTGACAACTTGTCTTTCTACACTTTAGGGTTAATATAATAATTATAAAAAGCCTTATTCAACAAAATAATAATTATTATAAAAAGGCAAAAAAACAAAAAATGGATAATCTATGACATATTTAACATTATTATATTTATTTGGATGTTTTTTATAATTTTATGAATTTTTTTATCATTTAATAAAATTTTATTTATCTTAAAGTACCATTTATGTCAATTTTGATACTATTCAATCTTTGTCTTTTTAAAAATATCCTAACAACATGATAACTTAGAAACAACACTTATAATATATTAATAAAATGTTTAAGTTATCTATAATTTCTTTGGATGTGACTAATTATATAAATTATACTTATTTTAATATTTTTAATATCATTTATTTGATATTTCCAACAATTAAACAATTACGACATCATTATTATATAAGACTTAATTAAATTATTCCTTCCCTAAAAATTAAAAACTAATATCATGATGATTATAAATTTATTATCTTTAAAATGACCATTTATAGTTGATTTTATCTTATGTATAACCCTATATTAAAAATTATTTAATAATTAAAAGTATGAGTATGACAGTTTCAACTTATCTTTAAATAAAATATAATTAATATTATATTATCCCCTGGGTGGATTAAAAAAAATAATAATTTATTAATATTATTTATTTTTTTCTAAACCCACTCATCCAATCAAATTAGGAAAAATTTTAGGGTAATTTTATTTTATTATAATATTATTTTTACCTTTAATTACCTGATTTACCCTTAACCGTGGTAAATAAAAATATACTAAAGTTATTATTCACAAAATCCAAAATAAAAAATAATTTTATCCTATTAAACTCTAAATTTAATACTGATTACAACCACGTATGTCCATTTTTTCAAATCCAATTCACAGATGTGGATAAATTAAGTTTAACACTAATCCGGCGGATGTGGTGAGAAGGTGGGTAAAAGAGACTTTCAAAAGTTCGATAAGTTATTATATCTAATATTAAAATAAAAATTATTCCAATAACTTAAATTATATTCATATATGTATTATTTATCTATTATTACTTTAAATCAATTTTAATATATAATTTAACATAAATAATTAAGAAAACGCAATTTTTAACTAAAATGTTGTATTTTCACTATTCATTAAAAAAATAAAACTTCCTTGAAAATTATACAAAATTAACCCTAAGAAAATTTTGATATTAAAAATTCAAAAATGAAGTTAATTATTTCATAAAAAATTCTATATGTGTCGAAAATGATATTTAGAATGGGATATTCATTAAAAGGTGGTAAAATTCCCTTTTAAAGAAAATATAGTTTTTATGCATAACATCTAATTTGTTCTTATATAATTGTCTAGGAAAAACATTATTTGAATGATAAATTTATATCTAATATAAATAAATTTAATAATGTGGTTAATACTATTCATAACTACTATTTAAATGGCTAGTTTATTGGAACATGGTATGTTTGAACTCGGTGTTGAATGCAACACAAACTATCAAAGAGAATAACTTTAAAAAGTTACATACCATAAAATATTAGGGTGTTACATTCTCTCCTCCTTTAATAAATTTCATCCTCAAAATTTTTGAATTTTTTTTGGTAACTAAGGTTTGAATATTCACAATACATTTATTAAAATCCCTCATTGGAACAAGGGTCGATAAAACTTCCACTTTAAAGTAAAGAAAGGGAAGTAAGAAGGTCATCAGAGATAAAATATTCTAGGGTTCCATATTGGAAAATAGGGATATGGAAGAGAAAAATAACCATAATATTGTGATGGAGAGTGATAGAGAACATGGTAAGGTAAAAGTTAACAATCACAAATCTATAAATTTGTGATGATCTACATGACCATTTATTTCATCAAAAAAAATGTACTGGGATAACATTTTTGGTTTCAGGATCTTTTTTCCTAAAGTTAAAGAATTAATTTTACTATAAGAACATAAGGAAACATACTTTCTTTACAAGTATATTTTCCTCCTTTGGTTGTGCTTCGATCTATTTTCACTTCATTTTGTACACCTCGAGATGGATAATCAAGATGAATTTTTATGCCTGAAGCAATTCTGATAAATCATAAGGTCTACAACTTTTTACTTCATCCTCTAAATGATTACCAAAACAAATAATGTTATTACATAGTATTTAGTAAATCATATTTTAACCTTAAACAACAATATCCAATAATCAACATAATCTATTCCATAAATAGTTACCTTAAGACTCATTAAAAATAATTTTGTCTAAATTCAAAGTCCAAAAATTCAGTAAAAGGATAACTAAATTTCCAAAATTATATTCCCAAACCAACTCTTAATATCACATAGAAGATACATGAATACCTTGATCTCTATAAAACCTTAATGAAAACATTCATGCATCAAGATTCTTAAATAAGTACATCAATAAATTCCTTATATATTACACCATTCTTATAACCATCACATCATTGATAAAAAACCAAATGAAATAATTTCTTGAATCCAAACCTAATCACATTAATCATTACACTTTTTCTGTTGTAGTATCATAATCTTTACCATGACCCATCAGTCTCCTTTGGGGTATATTCTTTTGACGCATGAGACATTAATTTGTGTACTGTCCCATCAATTTATAGTTGAAGCATTGTACATTAGAAAATTTTTTCTTATCCTTGCAATCCTATTCATGGTGTTTGTTCTCTCCACACTTGTAACAAACTCCCACTCCTTTTAAGCATATAAGAAGGTGATTATTTCCACAACTATTACATGTGGGAAAATATTTCATTCCCTTCTTCCCTTTATCCATATTTTTTCAAGTTGTCCTCTAATTATCATGATTCCCTCTAAATCCATAATACCTAGGGTACTCTTTACCTATTCCATTATCACATGATACAATGCCTTCATAACATGATAATTATTTAGAGACTATTTCCCTTCGAAATATTGGATTAAGACCATGAAAGATACGATCTGTCTTTCTCTAAGGATCACATGCATCGGTGAGGTTCACATACATCTACTAGACTCCATTTCTAAATGTCGACATACACTAGGGTAGATCATTTCATAATGTATAATTAAAAAACTAGAAAAATAATTAACATAAACTGAAAATTTTATGTGTATCTAGTCTCATAATCGTAAACATGGTTTCTTTGGGGACATATTTACTTGTAAATCTCTCATAATGTTTTGTGAAGAAAATTATAATTATCCTAAACATATCCCCCAAGAGTGCCAAACCAGGTGCATAGTAAGGCATGTTTTCGTGTACCTGGTCATGTCGAGTCAAGAAAAACACACCTTGTCAGAGTTGTTACTCCATGGTACATCTATTCCATAACCATGTCCACTTGTAATATCTAGACAGAGATGTATTGCTAAGAATACCTAATAATATCTACCTTATAAAAATTCTAGGATTTTGTTCTATACTTATCCTAAAATTTTACCGTTGGGTTATCTTCCCTAATATTTGTTTTTTAAATCATATTTCTAATTTTAGAACTAAAATTCCTTCGATTCCAACTGTAATGCCCCGACCCTAGATACCCATAGCCTATGCATTATTTTATTACATTGTCATGATTACAAGGAATTAAATCTAGAAGGACTAATAAATTTAATTCCCTTGTTAAACTTGATACATACTTGAAATTTACATTAGATTTTGAAAAATAAAATACAAAAAGATTTTTTCTTCCATCATGCCACTAATCCCCTTAGTGTACCCCTATGTATCAAACTCAAAACACATCTAGATTTATAATATAATTAATTTAAAAATTAAAAATAAAATAATGTGAGATTTATTAGACTATATAGATCCATTTATTTATTAATATTATATCTAATTTATAAAATAAAATTCTCATTTTTTGGAAATTAAATTTAAAATAAGTGCATGTGATGCACCAAAATGCTGCTTAAACCCAGACCGTGTTGACAACGTTTTTACAATATATTAATTATAAAAGATTAATTGGTACATTAATATACTATATTTAATATTTATTAACACTTAAAAATAACTTAGAATAATATAGGATTTTTATTAATTTTAAATCATTTAATAAAATTTCATTTATTGTAAAATAACAATAATGTCTATTTTGACATTATTTATTTAATGTTAATTTTAAAATATCAATCTAATATTGGAAACAAAATATATTAGGTTTATATGTTTGTAACATGATATATTTATCTAAATAAATAAAGGAAATTATTCAATCATTTAACTTCACTTTTAATATTTATAGTATCATTTAGTTTAGTTAATTATTAACTAAATAATCACTAAATTTGTGTTTTTAAGAATTTTAAGTAACTAAACCATATCTAAAAATTATTGATAAATTATTATGATAAAAATAAACCATATATATTAAAAAAAAGATATGTATATCCAAAAATATGATGTTTTATACATATATCAAAGTTTTATAAATGTTAAAGGTAAGGAAAGTTCCTTTTTTTGTCTTTTTCCTTAGTTAACCTTTTATATAGGGCACTACAATTTAATAATATCTCAATAACCCATAAATTTCAATCCAAGTGTGTATACTGTATAATTATTGGCATACAATGGCTTTTGAAATTTTTTTTGGTCATTTTGGTCCTTAATATTAAGGTTTAGTCTCTTATTTAGCCTAATTTTACCTTAATCACCATAATTAATTTTAATCACTTTCACTAATATTTTTGGTCAAAAATTAATTTGATCTAATTAAACAAAAAATATCATACTAATTAAATCTTTGTAGGTTATATTTTTAAAATTTAAATCCTGGAAGTGGAAAAATTAAGATTAAAGCTAATCTCCCGGACAGGGCGAAATAACGGGTTTTAAAATTAGAAAAAAGCGTTCAAAAGTTTGTTAAGTTTTGATATTCAATTTCAATGTGAAATTTATTCTAATAAACTTAATTGTATAAATATATGTATAATTGATCTAATTTCACTCTATAATAAATCTAATATATAATTTAGCATTAATAATTATTTAAACAAAAAGATTGTTTCTAACTAAAATGTAGTAATTTTCACTATTCATCAAAAAATGATGTTTCTCATAAAAAATCCCAAAAAATCATCCTAAGATAATTTTGAAATTCTGAATTCAGAACTGATTTTTATTTTTAAAAATAAAATTCATAATTGAGTCAAAATTTGGTTTTAGAATAGGTTCGTTAATAAAAGGAGGTAAAACTCATTCTAGCATGTAACACAAGCTAATTCAGTGTTGTGTGTAGCATAAGTTTAACCTTTTATATAAATAATACCAACAAAAAAATTATATTTATTCTAAAATGAAGATATTGTAAAGTATTGGAGTGTCACATGATGCATTTTCCATTGTATAGATGCATCGGCCGCCGTAACAACACTGGAATCCCTAGCTTGAAAGCCAAACTCAAAACACGTAACATTGTTGCCCCAAACCAATCTCACAGACCCCTGGTCCTAAAGTAGAACTGACTGTTATGATACCACTCTGTCATGACATGTCCCAGAGGGGACCGACCCATGACTACCCCATGCCCACCTCCAATAGAGAGAGGGCTGGCGACTAGCACCGAGTAGGCATATTCCAAAAATGGGAGGCATTATCCTAATGTACCTATACACACACACACACATATATTTATGCCCACAATGTTGAAATTTAAAAAAACTAAAAAAATGTATGAATACATCTAAGATCCAAAAAAGGAGTAAAATATTAAAGTACTAAAAACAGATAAGGGGCCAAATACAATCCTAACCAAAACTACAAAGAGTCCAACCTACTCCAAGGGTGAGGACTATGTTAATAGTATACTCCTGGTAAACACCTCATTTTGTCAAGCTCCAGCTATGCTCCACCCGCTCCCTATCCTCCCAGGACACAGTTAAAAGGGTCATCCTCTACACAAGACACAACACATGCAGGAAAAGCCCATTCATGGGTGAGTACAAATACTCAGTAGGAAACCCCTAAAACACTAAACATGAATCACCAAGTATATTCAACTCAATACAAGATTTAACAATCAATGTAGGATAGTAAAAAACCATATATACTTAGGAGAGACACCACACCATCAGGCGGTCTTAACCAACAGTCATCCATCAAATTTTGATCTAAGTAATGCTCGTTCTGGAAGATCTCACTCCACGAGCCATGCTATCATTGGAGATGCTCAACAAAGAGGTATAGCTCATTGGACCCCGCCCAAAGAGAACATACTGGTCTAAGAAGGATTTGATACATAGATAGGGTGCCGCACCCAAAACCTCTAGGGGACACCATAAACCCAATCTAGATCAAATCACTACCAGGGGATCATATGCCAATGACTCCACAAACCCTACTGATACAGCCTACTAGATAGAGGATCAATGCCCTGCTTAGGGAACTTATTCTAATTCCACAAACTCTAACTAGGGGTGATATAGGATCATACTCTAGTGTTACAGAGGGACAACACGACTCTATCTGAGACTTTTCCTCTATAAGGGATCACAATCTAGTGACACTACTACAAATTGAGCCTTTAACAATTCTAGTAAAAGAAATTTATTAGTTCTATAAAAGCACTAATAATGTAAGTGATATTAAAGTGTTAGCTTTAATAGTGCTCTTAAAAAGTGTTGTTAAAGCCCCCATTTAACAATGCTAAAAAATTCTCATAAAGGGGTCTTTTATTAGTGCTTTTTTAGCACTATTAAGGACCACCTTTATCAGCACTTTTTTAGAACTGTTAAACGCCTCCTTTAACATCCCTAAAAACATTGATAAAGGTCCCAGTATTAAAGGGTATAATTTTTTTAACACCCCACCACCCCCTTTTATCAATGCTTCCCCCCTACCCCCTTTATCAGTGCTTCCCCCACCCCTTTATCAGTGATTTATATAATCCCACCCTCAGCGTGTGCCCCTTCCTCTAGTGAGTTTTGAACCTGAGACCTAAACCTTATCAACTAGTGCTTATTCCACACCCATATAATATTTTGTTTTACATTTTATGATTTATTTATATATTTGTAAATATTTTTTATATTTTTTTATCCATATATTTATATATTTTTTATATATGTCTATATATATATATATATTTAGATACATATTTATCTATATATATTTTTCAAAATGGTTATTAACTCTAAAAACTCTTAAAACACATAAAAATGTTAAGAAACTCTGAAAACTCTAACACTACTAAAAATCATGAAATGGCCATAACATCTTATCTGAGAGTCTGTTTTAGATCCAAAACCAAGTCAAATAAATTCTCATGAAACGATCATTGATATGATGTGTGGTATAGGCTGAACAAACACCCAGATCAAATGTTATAGCCATATGAATTTTAAGAAATCGGGGTCGGAAACAAAAAAAACTCCATTTTGGAGGCCTTTTGGTTCTTTATGGGGTTGAAAACTATCCAAATATCATAGATAATAGTCTGAGACCATCTATTTATATATCTCATTGCAGACTTTTATTTGATATGTGGTAGATCCCAAACAGACACCAAGATCCAAAGTTATGGTCGTTTGAATTTCAAGTTCAATTTCTGGATTTTTTTAAACTATAATATATTTTATTCCTTTTATCATAACATGATTTAAATCCAATTTGGTTTTAGATCATTTCATAATCTTTTATTTGATGGGTTTTGGAGTTGAAACGGACTCCCGGATCGAAATTTATGATATTTTCTGTGTTTTTAGGGGTTTAAAGGATTTTTCACATTCAACAGACTTTGAAACGGTCATAACGTCTGAACCGGGTGTCTTTTTTTCCTCTACCACATATCAAATCGAATCTTTCAATGATATTTACACCTCGGTGACCCATAGAAACCCTCTATCACCTCTATTTATTCAAAAAAATCCCATAAGGCCTCCAAATGATGATAACTTCTACTATGGGTGTCAGTTAATGAAATATAATTTTTTTTTAAAATAACCTTTATCAGTGATAGTAAAAAACACTGATAAAGCCCCCCCTTATCATCAATTTTTTAGAACTGTTGATAAATTCCCATTTTATCAGTGCTTTTTTACTAGCACCGATTAAGGGGGACCTTTATCAACACTCTTTTAAAAGCGCTCATAAAGGGACCCCTTTAATGGTGCTTTTTTAGAACAGTTAAAGAACCCATTTAACAATTCTAAAAAACATTATTAAATACTCTCTTAAACAATTATTTTTCTAACACTGAGAAAGGGGGTTTTTAACAAAACTTTTAGCGAGCGCTGTTAAAACCCTAGCACTGGATAAACCTAGTTTTTTAGTAGTGTGATGTGGATGTAATGATACATTATACCCTAAATGAAAGTAAAATGGGAACAAAATAAGCCTATAATGGTCCAAACTAAGAAAAAAAGCCTCAATCACTTTTGAAGGTAGTACACAGTGTGTACCAAGGGTACACGGTGTGTTAAGCAATCCTAAGTCATGCTCGTGTGGAAGAGCCTCAAACGGCATGAAGTCTCCAAAAACACTACATGTAGAAGAAGATACATGTAATATAGAGACACACGGTACCCTTTCCATGTATCCTGGTCATGTCTGTGTCGGAGTACATGGCGTGTATGTGCCCTTGTACTCCAACTTGAGTTTTTTTACTTCTCAAGTACATGTCGAGTCAATCGGGGAGGTTCACACCATGTGTGATAGGAGACAAATATTGTGTGATCCTTAACTTCAGTTAGAACCCTAGAACTGCAGCCAGGGGGTCCCACATGGTGTGTAATCCTGAAATACATGTCGTGTTGCTCAGGATTTTCCAGATCCTTTAGGGATCTCTTTCGCATCGATCAACGCACTACCAGAACCTTTGATCTAGTTGAAACCTACAAATTGGGGTTCATCCAAGCCTCTAATTTCTAGATTTATAGATTCTAGGTTCAAATCTGCTCAGAAATCACCATTGTTGTTCCATACATTGTCGTGCATAAAAACTTGGTTGAATGGGTACCAAAAATATGTTTTAACGCCATCATCACACCTTGATCACATCACTGATCACAAACCGCACTTGCAGTATTGATCTGTTGCAATAAATAATAGTCATGCAACGATATATTATTGATTATTTGTCAAACCATGGGCCAAAAGGAAGTGATTATGATGAAAGTCTAAAGAGAAGAGGGAGAAATCCATAAAACATAAAAGTGAAGAACAAACCTCGCCCATGGTTCATTTGGCCTTGATTTGTTATCATATAAAGGATGAATGAAGAGGGATAAATCAACGAACCAAAACCAATTCCATCAATTTTGAATCTATCTATGATGGACCTATCAATTCATGTTTTTTGAATTGATATGCGTTAATCTGAGATTAAGAACAGGTGAAAATTACAAGACAAAACATCCTATCTAGAGTTTGGGCCAATCGTTGATGAGGAACGGATACATTTTCGTCGTTGACGAGATCCTCTAACTCCACTGGTGTGACAATCCATGATCTCTTCTTGATCTATTATCATCTGCGATGAATTATCTCCTCCAATGGCATCTAGGTCTCTAGGTTTTATCAACCAAACCTGAGATTATTTCCATAGATGTATATTTAAAAATAATCATGTCACCATACCAGACAAAATAAAATAAATTCTTAAGTTAATTTATTTTATTAATATCACGTACATTACAATTTTTTCACAAACAACCCGCACCGATGTCATGGCACAACCCAGAAATATTAGGCCACTACCATGACATGAGCATCGCAGTTAGTATCTATTTGATAACACTATAAAAGTAGTTTAATAAAAAATAATAATTACTTCTCTATATTATCACATATTTAAGCCAAAAAATAAGCCTTAATATTTTCTACAAAAATCTCAATATGATAAAACAAGATAAAAAAAAGAATAATAAAACCATATTTATTTCCAGATTGTAGTGTTTATTTATTTCAAAAAACATAGTGTCCTAGATTTTGTGGCACAAAACCAATATTTTATTCGATAAAAGATTAAATGATTCTTTTGATATTGATTCATCAAAAAAAATTGACTAGGTACATCAGTTTTTTTCATCAGAAGGCCATAAAATGTTCTTGGTATCAGTTCTTGATTAGTATGTGAAAAGTTTTTATGGTTCTTCTAAATGGGTGGCATCCAGCTCGAGGGGAGCTTGTGTAGAGTCAAAAACATCAAATACACAGTTTGAGGAGAAACGGTGATCTTAGATTGAGGTTATAGATACAATACGTAGGGATCAGGAAGAGCTTTATCAACAATAGCATCAGCATGAGGAAGAGATTCTATGATTGAAGGAGAAACATCATGATCAAATATTGGATTATATTCAATGGTTGGCTCAGGGTGTAGGGATGAAGCTTCATCCCCCTCCTCTTCTAGATGACCCTCTCCCTACCCCTTGAGAATACCCTCCACCTCCACATTGATTGATACATTATGCATGCAATTATGTTAAAATTTTAATAAAAATATTTTGTATAATATTTTTATTATTTCAGATGTTTAAATTTTTATATATTAATTTTTTTTAATTATATTTATGTTTTTTAAATTTTAAATTTTTTTTATTTTTTATTTTTTTTATTTTTAAAACCTATTTGCGACTGGACTACAACCCAACACAATTACTTATTTGTGATTTGTCTTGTGGCCCGTCACAAATACTTATTTTTAATGGGTTACATGGCCGGTCACAAATAGTTTATTAAATAAACCCAAAAAAAATATTTGTGACGGGCTGCCCTCCCATCGTAGAAGATAGTTTTTGATACGGCCCATCGTATAATCTACCTTTTATGACTTAACTTTTAGCGAAGAGAATTTTGTGATGGGTAATCATTGCAAATATCCCATCACAAAATTGGTGATTTTATTAGTGCTAAAAACGGTGATAAAGGGATACTTTTAACAACGGTTTTTTTTCAATGTTAAAAGTACCTTTTATCAGTGCTTCTTTTTAGCGCTGATAAAGATGCCCCTTTATCAATGCTTTTTTTGCATTTTTAAATGGTGGCAATGCGTAAACCCGTTTATGTGGTAGTGAAAGAGATAAAAAAATTGAAAATTAAGTGTAATACATGTGATGAGATTTGATAAAAAAAAAAGCAATATTTTTGTCTCTTATCATTGAGAGGGGTGGATAATTGTTATAAAAGGTCATGTCATGAAGACAATATTTGAATAGGGAAGAAGGAGAATTGGGGGTTGGAAAGATGTAGACGTCGATAGAAAATCGGTAAGGTGCTACCAATTTTTTGGAAACTCATGCGAAGCATCTAAAATGGAGAATGAATAGTTGATGTCAAAATGAAAGGCCAACACGGTGAAGGAAGGCATCGAAAAATGAGATCGGTGACGAAGATCCATGTACTGAAAGTATTCCTGGTTGTAAAGATCAGACACCATGTTCCAATTCCCAAGATGGGTGGCATAACTGTTGGGTCGTAAATAGATTGGTTTCAAATATAAACTCAGTTGCGACAACAAAAAATTTTGAGAATCACCAATGTAAACGAAGCACCAAACCAAACAGCAGAATAAAAAATGTGGACACAAATTTTAATGTGGAAAAACCCTCCTTTCGAAGGATTAAAACACCATGGGGAAACTTCGAGAAAATTTACTATGAATCAGAGAGTACAAAAATACAAGTTAAACCCGAAACTTGAATCCCAAAATACAGCATAAAAACCTTTGCAAAAAACCATGCCCTGATATGCCTCTGTCACCTCTCTGATAATATTCCATGACAATACGTCACCCTTCGGAGATCAAAATCGAACTTGCGGCATCAATGCAGCACCTCGTTGCACAACCTAATTTGCCGCTGCTCGCTACTGCCCACACCCTAGAAAACAGTCACCCAAGTATCTGCTCTCCTTGGGTTTTCGCGCACCACCAAATTGTCACTTCCGTGATTCGCTGCTTCCCCTTTAATACGCTCTCATATGCCACATATCTTTATTGAAAAGGAAATCTGAAAATATCTCAAAAAGATTTCATGAGATATTACCTGAATCTCATGCTGGGAGATACACAGTGGAAGAATCTTGAATTTCCAAAAAAATATATCTTCAAATCTAAAAGATACATCATATCTAAAAAAATGGAAACACCCATGTGTGGGATGAACCCCAACAACAACATGGGTGCATGAAAAATGATCTAGGAGTTGGGAAAATCAATTTGATGTGTTCCAAAATGATCAGACACCCTTGTTTCCTAGGTCGAGAGGGTGGTATGTGAGAATCACATCCCGTTATCCCCTCTTTGTATAAAACCCACCACTGTCTTCCTCATCCACTATAACTACTTCAATGACTATGGAGACTCCATCATCGATGGCGCAAAAGACCCCTCCAGTGTTATGGAACGGTCGGGCCTATCGCGGCTCACCACCAGCGAGCTCCTATCTTTCCTCCTTCTGACCTCAACAGATGACTATGGTTTGCCATTTCTCTACGGGCACATGAAACTATTGGCTGAAGAGGCTAATCCCCAAGACTCGATGAATTTTTTCGACGCGTTGGAGGCTGAATCCATCAAAGTCGTGGATGGTGTGGAGCTTCTGGTGGTGTTTCTGCTGATTCCCTTGAACTTATTCTCAGATAATGGAAAAGAGATGGTTGGAAACTTCGCAGTCTTGCTTGACAGTGGGAATCCATTCCTTTGGGTGGTGAGAGGGCACTAGGGTACAAGGTAGAGGGTATAGGGAAGGAGGAGGATGAGGTGATCAGCTGCAGGGTGGAGGTGGAGAGGAAGGGGATGATGGTGGCGTGGTGCTCGTAGCTGGAGGTGTTATCATAAAGAGTGGCGGGGTGCTTCATGATGCATTGTGAGTGGAATTCAACGATGGAGAGTCTGGTGGTGGGGATGCTGGGGGTGGCAGTGCCGTTGGGGACAGTTCAGATGACAAACGCAAAGATGATCGAGGAGGTGTGGGGTCGGTCAATTTGGTACGTTAGACTCACAATTTATGCAAATATTATTTATTAATATATTATTATTATTATTATTATTATTATTATTATTATTATTATTTATATCTAAATATATTTATAATAGTATATATATATATATTTATTTATTTATAATTATATATATTTATTGAAATTGGAGGGGGTGAGTTCCAGATCAATTGGATGTCACCATTGTTATGGTCAGTGCCACTTCATTTTGCATTGAACATGCTCATATCCACACTTATATGCATCCAACAGCATTTTAATTAAAAAAGAGTCTGTGAAAGTTTTCTAAAAAATACATTTTTTATCACTGTGTATGCAATCTATTATTTATGGAAATTACTTAATGATTTATGGAAATTATTGATGTATAATTATTATTTATGGAAACTATTTAATGATTGTCTATAATAAGATGTATCACCTTTACCCACAGTGAAGGAGCCATAGAGTGGTGAGGGGTAGTGGAAGGTTAGGTCGCATTGCATGGGAAATCTTGAGGGTGGTGAATCCAGGAATTTGCGAATGTGATATGGGATTTGGTGAATCCTTAATCCAATTCACATGTTTCCCTACTCTTTAGGGATTTGGTATATTATTACAAATATATGTGAAATGTTAGCAACTCTTAAATCCATCAGCCAACCATCTATCTCAAACATTCTTAAATAAAAATTAAACCTCTATAGAAAAAATAACATAGAATCATCGGTTTTCTTACAATCATAAAATGGAATTAGGTTATCAATAAACACTTCAAACAACTTCCAAAATGAAATCCTTCAAATATATTTAATGTGATTTTCATTAATCTTAGGCCTAATGTCATTAAAATTTTTCAATAGCCCATACATCGAAGACCGCTAGTGGTTTGTAGCTGATGTAAACAAATATTCTTCCATAAAAAACAATATCCCCAAAAATTAGAATTAATAAAATTTGAATATTAATATAAGGAAAACGATTCAAAACATAAAACTACCACTAAAAATTTCAACTACGACTTTAAATCAATAAATTCAAATAATTGGACCAATCAAAATTCAAAATAATAATCACACAAGAAATATCCATTGTAAACTAACACTGTAAATCCTACTAAAAATCATATTTCAAATTATAGTTAAATAATAGATATAATTTAAACTCATATTAGTATTTTCCAATGAAAACATAAAATGGGAATTCTGAGTGGGAATTTTCAGGGAATTTTCACTGGAAATTCCCACTAAGGATTTCCAATGGGGCTTTCCAGTGGGGATTTCCAGTGGAAATTTTTAGTGGGGATTTATAGTGGGGATCTCCAGTGGGGATTTATAGTGGGTATTTCTAGTGTAGATTTCCAATGGGGATTTTTAGTGGGGATTTCTAGTGTGGATTTATAGTGGAAATTTCTAGTGGGGAATTACACTGGGAATTTTCAGTGGGGATTTACAGTGGAAATTTCCAATGGGGATTTACAGTGGGGATTTCCACTAGGTATTTATTGTGGTAGAATTTACAGTGATAATTTCCAGTGGTAATTTTTGATAGGAATTTCTAGAGGAAATTTCCAGTGGAAATTTCCAGATGAAAATTCTTGTGGGAATTTCCACTGGGAAGTTCCAGTGGCTATTTTCAGTGGTAAGGTCAATTGGGAATTCAACACAAAAAATCGTAGCCACTGGAAAATTAAAACTAATTAAATTCTAAAGTATTCTGTACTTATTAAATGTAAATAAATTTCACTGCGAAATTCCAGTGGGAATTACAAGTAAGGATTTCTAGTGGGAACTCTAGGTGGGAATTTCCAGTAGGAATTTCCAATAGAAGTTGTAATAGGGAATTTCTAGTAGGAAGTTGAATTGAAAATTCCCAGTGTGAATCCCCATTGGTAATTAAAAATGATAATTTCAAGTGTAAATACACAATGTTAATTCCATGTTGGAATATCCAATGGGAATTTCCAACACACAAGTGAGAATTCTAGCTACACATTTTCAAGACATTATATAAAATGTTATATAGTTTCAAATTATAATTGCATAGCAATGCAAATTTCTAGTAGTAAATTCTAGTTGGAATTACTAGTGGTAATTTTTAGTGGGAATTATCAGTGGGAATTTGAAGACTAAATTCCCACTGGGAATTACGAGTCTGAATATCAAGTGGAAATCCTAGGCACAAGTCAAAATATTAACTATACAATTTCAATATATTCTAAAACTTTTATGTAGTTCCAAATTATAATTACATAGGAATCCGAATTTCCAATAAGAAATTCTAATGGAAATTTCCAGTGGTAATTACCAATGGTAATTTCCACTATGAATTCCCACTAGAAATTTCAAGTGTAAATTCGCAGTGTGAATTCTAAGTTCAAATATCCAGTGGGAATTCCAAAGGTAGGACTCAAAATTGTATCTCTATAATTTCAACACATTCTACAAAGTGTTATATATTTCTAAATTATAATTACATAGTAATACATTTTTCCGCAGGAAAATTACAGTGGGAAATTAAAGTGGAAATTTGTAGTGGGATTTTCCAGTGGGAATTCCCATAGGAAGTTGCAACTGGAAATTCCCACTGAGAATTTCAAGTGTAAATTCCCAGTGCAAATTCCCAGTTGGAATTTCTAGTGGGAATTTCCAACACACAAGTTAGAATTATAGCTCTACAATTTCAACAGATTCTATAAATTGTTTTGTATTTCAAAATAATAATTTCATAGCAATCCGACTTCCCAGTGAGAATTCCCAGTAAAAAGTCCAGTGGGAATTTCCAGTGGGAATTAGCAGTGGCAATTGGTAGTGTGAATTTCCACTGTAAATTTCTAGTTAGAATTTACACTGACAAATTCAATTGGGAATTCAAGACCAAATCAGTATAAATTATCTCTCTAATATTACAAGTGACAGAAAAGACGCACTTAGAAACATCAATTAGAAATTCCACTCAAATCTTCCATTTATAAATTACTATAAAACAAACAAAGCTTCAACTTAAATATTGAAACTTTAACATCACATACTAAATAAAACAAAACATTACATTTACACTATTCCAATAACTAAAACAAACAAAACCAAAATGAGACAATATTAATCTAGTTATCTCCCTATCTACTTAAGTTTTACAAAAAAGAAATACTATATTATCCCAGACTTTGTAATAAAAAAATATCCAGCAAACAAGAATAAATTGCATGAAACACCTTTCATATTCCATCTTTGGTGGTAGAAAACTAAAGTTAGCCGAGATATTCACCGATGGATTCACCAAAAAATTATCATCATATTAGATGAGGGGTGCTCGAAGGGCTTAGCCAAGGATTTCTTCATCAGTGTTGCATCTGCCAATGTGTTTGCTCTCAGGTTTTCTTCGACAGCCTTGCTGAGGATTCCCTTTATTTTTTGGTGACATGTTCGCCAATTCCTTCACTGAGAGAAGTGGCTACCCTTAGATTATACGAGGGATGCGGTAAGGGTTTCTTTGAGGGTTTTGTTAGTGATGGATCTTCTAATACGTTCACTGAGGTTTTCCACCAGTGGCCTCCATTTGTATTTTATTCGAGTCTTGCTGACAGGTTCGTCTCAGATGTGGCCCACAACTTTGCCGAGGGTTTTGACGTCTAGGTTTTCGAAAAACTTTGACCGACACATTTTTTCAAATGTTGACTAAATGCCCCTCGCAGTTTAGAAAACTCATTTCTAATTGAAGAGTAATAAAATGTTATAGACACGTGTCAAGTATCCAACCATCAACCTAAGGGTCATGTTGATGACCGAACCTGAGATGATAACTTTCGATGTGGGGGACGGGAAATTTGGTTCATTGTACTCACCATTTATATAAATATATTTATTAATATATAATTATTATATATATATTTATAATAGTATATATATATATGTGTATAATTTGAAATTTGAGGGGGTGAGTTCCATATCAATTGGTGGTCACTATTTTTAGGGTCAGTGCCACTTCATTTTTCATTAGACACACTCATATCCACACTTATATGCATCCAACACCATTTTAATTAAAAAACATTCTGTGAAATTTTTTCTAAAAAATACCTTCTTTTTTATCACGGTATATGAAATCCATTATTTATGGAAATTACTTAATGATTTATGGAAATTATTGATGTATAATTATTATTTATGGAAACTATTTAATTATTTTCTATATTAAGATGGATCACCTTTATCCATAGTGAGGGAGCTACGGAGTGGTGAGGGGAAATGGAAGTTTAGGTCGCATAGCTTTGGAAATCTTGAGGGTGGTGCATCCACTAATTTGTGAAAGTGATATGCGATTTGGTGAATCCTTAATCCAGTACACTTGTTTCCCTACTCTTCTGGGATTTGGTATATTATTACGAGTTTCCCTATTTTTAGATAAAAGTAATTGAAGTAATATTATTGGTAAATAGTATAACAACTTAATGTATATTTTTTAAATTTATATATATTCATATGTTTTGTTTTGTATAGTTTTTTAATTTATACATTGTATAATTATTTATAAAATAATTATTATTTTTTGAAATTTTTAATGTTTATTATTTATTATAAATAAATTAAGCATTATAAAATGCAATAAATATTGGTTTCCTAAAATAAAAAATAAGATAGAGAATATATAATTTTATCAACCCGCTTGCATGTAGGTTTATAAGAGTAGTGCTAGGACATGTGACATACATATCCATTCATTTTTTAGTCAATATCATTTTAGAAAACAAACTATGTTTTTATATAATTTAAATTTATATTTGAAATAGCATAATAAAATTACATTTAGTTTAATTATTAATTTTTCAGAGAATAAAATGTATTTTTTGGGGTTGATTTTTTTTTTAAATAGATTTGGTCAAACATGATAAATAAAAGTAATACTAAAAATGAAACATATTTAATAATATATATTATTTTCAAAAAAAATTATAAAATCAAGATGAATATTTCCAAAATAAAATAATGAAAGTGTAAAATAAGATAAGAACATGAAATTTAATCATTAGGAAAACAAATCCTTATAGGAGAATTTACAATTAGGAAATAAAATCATGGTGATGGAGAATTGGGAGGGGATGTTTAATTGCAAACAGATCGCAATGGTCATAGATATCTTCTACATCCAGTTGAAAATCTTGTTTATCTTCAAGATTCCATGTCCCTGGGTGAGTATTGAAAACAATTCATCCCTCCTCCATTATCAGTTAGTGTAGTGTTCTTCTTCATCTATCTCTATTCGTGAAGGTAGAAGCATTACAGTCTTTAAATGGGTTTCAAAAAATATAAATGTATCCTTTTTTGTAAACAAATTACACTAACTTTTTTTTTGAAATTAAAATTTTCACCACCACCACCACCATCATCATCATTAATTAAATGTAAACAATAATATTTATTTCTTTTTAATAATTATTTGAGGGTTTAATTAAGTTATACAATTTATTCATTTTATATATATATTTTTAACTATGTTTTATCCAATAACTTTAAATAGTTTCCATAAATAATAATTTAATATAAAAAAAATTCATTAAATGTTAAATGATTTACAAAAATAATACATTGAATTTAATGTTATAAAAAGTCCTTTTTTTATCCTCACGTGAATGAAAATAACTGCTAAAAAAATATCTCAAAATCCACATAATATTAATTTTACTCGTCATACTATTCGTTAAAAATAAAAACTTGATATTCAGTTATCATTAAAAAAATTAAAAACATTAATCTATAAATTAGAATGATCCTCTAATTTTGTGAATTTTAGGGGATGTAAAGGCTCGGATTTTTTCATGTAAAATTATTTTTAAATTATATAGAAATATTATGATTCCACGAAAATAGATGGCGCATGATTTTGAGGCCCAGAGTGCCCAAAATGAATTTCTGAACTTTTTATTTAGGTACGTTCAGTAAACGCGTGAGTGGTGTTTTGTAACTTTTGAACTGGTGCTCGGAATTGAAATATGAGGACACCGTTTAACTCGCAGCGCCGATATTCGCATAATAAGACCTTCACCTCGACCGTAGTAGGTTGAGGATGGAAGTTAGTTTTTCAATTTTTCATAGGAGAATAAAAAATAAAATAAAATAAATACATTTTGTTTTATTTTGTTTGAAACCTCGTTTTTGAATTCTGGTGGTGGGGACCACCCGAACTCTTCTCTAATGGGGGTAACTCTTGGGTTTTTTCTAATTAATGTTCCAATTTTATTTGATTAATTAATAAACTTAATCTTAAATATGTTGGCTCGTCATCTCTTGGTTGGGGATTTTTGGCAAGGAGAGAACTTGGAGGGAGAGACTTTGGAGAATGATCCTCCAACAAAGAACAACCCTCCAATGAGGACGATGCTCGAGCTCAGATCTGGAGCGTGTTGCGGGAGCGACGGACACCAGTGTCCCCTTTAGTGACTTCATCCTCTTCCTCACTCCACCTCCAATAGACGATCGTGGTAGGGGTTTTGAATTTAGTTTTTCTTGTTTGTTATTCGTGGTTTCACATTGTTTCCATCCTCATGAATCGTCCGTTATCGGTCTAACGCAGAGGGTGTGGGTCAAACAAACACGGCCTAATCCCTCTGCAAATTCTTCTTGGTATGATGTGCTTTTCACCAACGGTGGAAGGATGGCAGCCAGCACACCGGCCGACCACATAGAACCGGGTCGGTGCGCATCTGTGCCACCATTAGCAAAGGAGCCGCAGCCCGTAGGCCGCGGAAGAGGGTGGAGGCAGCCAACACCCTAGTCGGCTACGTGGAACCGGGGCGGCGCGCGACTGCATCGCTGGTAGCGAAGGAGGCCATAGCCTGTCAGTCGTGGAAGAGCGGGGTGGCGGTCGGCACGTCGTTCGGCCACATGGCCAAGAGAAGACGTGCATCCGCGCCACCAGAGCTGGAGACCACGACCGTTTAGCCGCGGCGGAGGTCGGAGGGTGGTTGGCCGCGGTGGAGTAGCGACGCGCACCTGTGCCACTCGAGGGAGGGCCAGCCATACCAGCCAACCGCGCAGGGCTGAGCGGTACCCCTCTGGTGGGGCTTGTGTTCCAGTCAGCGGCGCCACCTGGTTAGCCGAGACCGAATGGCCAAAGGGCTACTCGGGTGACCTGGGGGAGAGCCTTCCCTCCCGGGTGGCGGCTAGGGCGGACCCCACCACAAGGGGCCACCCCAGTCGTGGGCTGCACCACAGCCCGCCCAGTGGGCCAGGTCGAGCCCACCGTGGCCCTGCCGGTCAGGGTCTGAACCGGATTGGGTCGGGCCGGGTCGAACCAAACTTGGACCCATCTGGACCTAGATACGCCTTTGTGTCCATATCTTGTGATTCGGGTGTCCGATTGATGAACCATCTGTGGTGCCAGAATCTTTGTATAAAGATGGTCCTTTTGGTATACTCCACTAGAGTTTTGGATAAAGTTGGAGTATGGCTGGGTTGGATCAAACTCGAATCCAACTGGGCCCTCAGAATGGAAACACTTATAACTTACAGACCGGGCATCTGATTGACGTGCCGTTAGTTGTGTTGGGTCCCTTTTGATGTGACGGACCTTTGGAATAATTATTAGTGGGAATTCATGGTAGTTGATGTATTAAATGATTTATTGAGGAGAATAAACTACTGGAATAAATCATGCTTAGTGTAGTAATCGTGTGGATGGTTGTAGTTAAATAATCTTCAGATCTTGTGTGGGTCAGTGCTCAGCGATCCTGTGTGGGTTAGTGCATACCGATCCTGTGTGGGTCAGTGCATACCGATCCTATGTGAGTCATCTCCAGATCTTGTGTGGGTCATCTTCAGATCCTTTGTGGATCATAATCAAAGTTTCTCGACGAAGTAAGATGATCTAGAAATACAGCTAATCATCTATACTTCCGTACTTAAGTTATACCTGGTGTGAGCTCAGTCCTTACCTTTGTGGTACACTTCTGTACGGTGGTACCTTTGTGGTGTTCTTCTATGTGGGGTACATTTGTGGTACTTACCTTTGTGGTTATACCTTTGTGGTATTCTTCTGTGTGGCATTACCTTTGTGGTACATACCCTCGTGGTGATACCTTTGTGGTATTCTTCTGTGTGGCATTACCGTTGTGGTACTTACCTTTGTGGTGTTACCTTCGTGGTATTTCTTTCCTCCATGGAACAATTGAT
Source organism: Viscum album (assembly GCA_963277665.1). NCBI lineage: Eukaryota > Viridiplantae > Streptophyta > Magnoliopsida > Santalales > Viscaceae > Viscum > Viscum album. The sequence continues at coordinate 289,422,161 of OY728134.1, forward strand.
ATTTTGGGCTAATGAGTTGGTCCTTGTGTTTCCTCATAGATGAGATGAGTATACTTGATAACTATGGTATATGTATGGGAATATACCTAAGTAGGGTTGAATGATGTTTTCATACTTTTTGATTTCAGTATTGCTTTTTGGTTTATCCTTTGTTGATTTTGAGAGACCTTCAGGGGTCTCGGGGTCCCTACTGAGTATTGTTATACTCACCCCTGTACGGGGTACGCCCGCACCTTGTTTTGTCTTGTGTAGACGACGGACAATGCTGATCGAGGCTGAGGGTAAGAGGACCGGAGGCTGCTCGGAGGTGGACCTTAGACAAGACGATCTGCAGAGGCGACCATTTGAGAGTTGTACATACCCTTCAGGTAGGATCCTTGGCGGGTGTTTGCAGGAGTTGTTTTCAGTTTTTCTTTTACTTTCCAGTTGGTCTTGTATTCCGGCCCCTTTTCTTACTGTACACACCCTGTTTACTATATAGTTTACTTTATGCTTGCATCTTGTTGTTTTCTTGGTTTGTATGAGTTTCCGGGTTTAAAGTCAATGCCTTCCCATTTTTAGGGATATGCCTTTCCGAGGATAGTCACCATCCCCTTGCCTATGGAAGGTGGGCTTGGGGTAGTCACGGCACGGGCCCCGGGGGACGGGTTGTGACAGGGGATATCATTAGTTTTGAAATTGTATGAGTCAATCAATACTAGGGTAGTGGTTTCCAAAAATCCATTCATTGGATTATCAATGTATCAACTAAACTTTTTCAACCTCCCTCCACACTTCCATGATCCACAATTTAAGCCTTGGATCTTTTATGTCGAAACACAACAATAAAAACCCAAACCCCAAAACAAGCTTTTGAATCCTTCTCTTCTGATGATGTCTATATATTCTACTTTCTATTCTTTATATTTCATATAGAAACTCACATTATCATAAGATATCAAGGGAGGTTTTCCTACTATACTAGAGAGAAACAAAAATAGAGATTCAGAACATACCCAAATTGAGGAACTTGTATCAACATGTCCCTTATTAATTCCCAGGTGGTTCTCTCTAACGTATTATTTCCTGACGAAAAAAATTCCATCATTATCAGAGATGGAAGATATTCCTCCCATAATAGCACCCTAAGATTCATCAGACAATATTCCTAACATAGATAATATTCATGGTGTTGTAATTGTACCCATGAATGGAAAGAGAACAATCACACTATTGGAACTGATGTAAATAAGTGATTATTCCCCTTCTCATTATTTCTACCAATATCCTAAACATCATAATATGAATGAATAGTTGGCCATCCATAATCCTGTTTGAAACCCTAGACCAGAATCTAACATTAAGGCTTAGGAATTAAGGATAGTAGAGATATTATCCCCTGTTTTTTTCTAAATGTTGGGATGTAATATAAGAACACTTCACTAAGAAATTAAATGAATTCCTTCAATTCCTAACACATGGAAACAAGTGGAAGGAATTAAGGGGATCATTAGATATTGATTCGTATCATAATTCGTCATACCCTTTCTCACTTATATTTCTCTAGATACACCATTAAATGATTATACAATTAATATAAATGAGGCAAAAATGGATCACAATATGGATAGAATATTTTTAACGCATAAAAATGAATCATGGAGAGTTAGAAAAATTGTATATTGAAGATGGCGATGAAGATAACACGGATAAATACAATGAATAAAATCATTGCAATTAAATTCCATTTATTCTCCCCCAACCATCACTATCATGGTCGTACTGGATTAGATCCCCATGACCAGATATGGTTGTCAGGATTTGGGGAGTTTTTTTATTTTTATAATACATTTTCAAAAATTTCTATTGCATTAAATATTAAGGAATTTATAAATGGTTTTTATTTCTAATGATTAATTTCTATTGTGTATATGGATTTGGTTTGTTATTGATTATCTTTCTGGTTTGTTTCAAAATATTGTGTATTTTCTTATTTTACACTTCCATTATTGTATTTTATACTATGGCATTTAAAATATTTAGGCATATGTGATATTTAGTTGATTTAATGAACAATTAAAAAATCTAGTAAGGGATTATTATTTTGATTTCTTATTATTGGTTATGAATTTATCATGAGAATCATGTTGAGAATTATGACATCATTGACAAGAAACACTAAAATGCCACAAGGTGTACATAAATATATAATAACTAAATTGAAATGAACTCTAATAAAAATATATTATTATATGTATTTCATTTTTATTATTAATTTTATTTAGCATGTTTGAAGAGATCTATATTTGCATTTAACTGTCAAATAAGAAAATATATTTTGGTATGAAAAAAATAATTAACTAAACTGGGTGGAATGAGATCATGAAAATTATAAATATATAATTTTATTAAATAAAAACATAGTTTGGTTTTAAAATTGATATTGAATAAAAAATGTATAAATTTATATTTCATCATCCCCAGCCCTACACTTATAGGACCCACAAGCAGGTGGTCAAACACATGTACTTTTTATTTTTATTTTTTATGTTTAGACTAATAGTATTTTTTTCATTTTATAGGTATAAATTATTCTATAATAAAAAAAATTAAAAAATGTTCAAAATAATAATTATTTTGTCTTATATAAGTTGTACAATATAGAAACATGGAATAAAATTTAAAATAATACATATAAATACATATAAATTAAAAAAATATAGATTAAATTACAGGATTGTTGACCCATAATACTACATGTTATATGTACTTTACAAAAAAATGAATCGTGGCTATCTAAAAATAATGTATATAAATAATGTTTTTATTATTAGTTATATATATATATGTTTATATATATATATATATATATATTTAAAAATTCATATATGCGGGTTGTGGGATGGACACATGGCTCGTAACATAGACCATGTAGATTTTAGATATTTAGGATTATACTAAATAATATTCTCATTTATACAGACCACTTTTAGAGAGGTCAAACTCCAAAAATAGACAGGGCTAACAGGTCTTACAATTGGCTCACTATATTTTTGATTGATAAAAGTAGTTATATCACCTATGAAGGTAAAAATAGATATTTATGAAGTTTTTTGGAACATACTGACCTGAATAATTTCCCCTCATGATCTCTCAGATCAAGCTAGAGTGATACTTTCACTACTATAGTTGACTCTATTAATCCCTCACATTTATCATTTCTAAAAAATCATTAAAAAATGAATACTTTTATCTTAAATTGAAAAAAAACACTCACAAATGTGATCATTATCATTACTAAAAAAATCTGTAAAGAAGGATAATCATCAAATATCATATTTTTTGGTTGATAAAGGTTCCCATTTTTCATCACTTTATTTAGCACCGATGAACTCTTTCCCTCTAACATTTATGAAAATTACACCATGATTAATTTCATTTATTTTTACTTTCTTATATATTTTTAAATATGATTTATATAAAAATAAAAAAATATATAAATGTAAATAAAATATATAAATATTAATTATATAACTATATTATAAATCCCTAAAGAAGAGGGAATCAGGGAAGCTAGATTAAATCTCTCAACATTCGATCCTTGGATATAACCACAATTTTTTTATTAATACTATACAATTTGATGTGATATTTACTATTAGGAACTACAATAATCTCTTGGGTGATGTTGTGTATCCAAAATGTATCCTTAGCAGTATTAAAATCCATGATACACTCGTAAATTGTTTTAAAATCAGCGAACACTACATCTATAGCAACGCCAAGCACTTGACAATATATCATACTCAAGGATATTTTAAATATTTTTCAATCAATTATTTTAAATATTTACTTGTTATCATGCTGCCTCAAAATTTTACTTAAAATTCATCTTGATTTTTTATTTCCAGTTGAAAGGGATGGATAAAATGGATAAAATGAACCCCTATAGAAACAATTCTAAATAATATGGTGTTTTGAAAATCTATAAAAAATATCATGTGTGTGATTTACCTTTATAAAATGGGTAAATAAATGAATATTTTTCTAAATAAAATATATGAGGTATAAATTCATGGAACAGTGTATAAAATTTTAATTAAAATTAATAACATGCTTAAAAATATTTTATCAGAAAGTTGAAGTAATATTACGTATTAAACTTTCTATTTATGAAATCTAACCATTGATTCTATGAGTGGCCATGATAGATTAATTTTTAATAAAATTATAAAATTTAATTTGGCACAACATTTATTGGGTTTGAGAATTGCGATCGAAATATATTTGACGAACTGGTGATTCACCTTCTACTTCTCGAGGTTCCTAAATCATATTTTCTGGTTAACGATCATTGCTTTCAATAAAGTATATTCTCTCATTCTGTATGAATCTCATGTCTCCTACAACACTATAACCAATATTATAATATTATATTTAAACAAAGTAAAATAAAATAAAAATGTTATTAAAATTAAATATATACTATTTACTAATTATAATTCTTTGTATTCTTGAATATTAAATAAAATTACTAAAATTATAAACATATCAACTCCAATATCATTTTTTCATTTAAAACTAGTACCACAAAGTATAGTATAAACTGGTCTTCATATATATAGGAACATGAATGAATACACCAAGTATAGTATAAACGGGTCTTCATATATATATATGGCCAACATTAGGTTATAATGTATAAATGAACATTCATGATGAATATGAACATCCATTACGCATCAAGTAATTGACCACATTCATTGGAAACATTTTTTATTTAAATATATATATATTTAATAAGTATTTATATTTATATGTATATATATATATATATATTAAAGTATTTATATATAAATATATAATATAATAAATATAATAAGATAATAAACATAAATAAAACATAAACATATAAAACATAAATAAACATAAATACATAAACATATATATACATAATAAACATAATAAACATAATAAAACATATTAAACATAATAAAATATAATAAACATAATAAACATAATAAACATAATAAACATAATAAACATAATAAATATAATAAATATAATAAGTATATTTATTATTTTATAATATATATATATATATATATATATATATATATATTTGAATTATTAGAAAATATATATTAATTATAAACATGCGTTTTTTATTTAATGTATACAAATAAATATTGTTTTTTAGTATAATTAAAATAATTTTATATAATTTAATAATATTTTTTATTAAAAACTTTTATCAACGCTACTATTAGCGGTGATAAAGTCTTCTTTTTATCATCACTTTTTGTTAGCACTAATAAATGAGGACCTTTATCAGCACTAATAGTAATGCTGATTAAGGGTAGATTTATTAGCGCTTTTTTATAGCACTGATAAAACTCAAGCACTTCCCTTGATCGCATTTGTGGTAGTGTGGCTGCCCTCTCATAGAAAAAAATAGTTTTTAAACAGCCCATTGTAAAAGATACCTTTTGTGATGTATTTTTTGGTGATGGCCAATTTGTGGCGGGTCCCCGTTGCAAATAGCCCATCACAAAAGATGTACTTTTATTAACGCTAAAAAAATGGTGATAAAGGGATAATTTTAATAGCAGGTTTTTTGCAATGTTAAAAGTATCTTTTATTAGTGCTGATAAAAATACCCCTTTATCAACGCTTTTTTTTTGAGTTCACTACTAGAATTTCTGGCTTTTGAGGCGGGGGACTTTTAGCGGCCGCCAATTGGCGGCGGCTAATAATATCAACAGCAGCCGCCAAATGGCGGCCGCTACATTTTAATATCTAAAAAACTAATTTTCCCCTCCCCCCTCCCCGACCCCGCGACCCCAACCCTCGGAGACACCAACCCCCGGCGACCCCGACCCCCGGCGACCCCTCCCTGACCCCCGGAAACCCCTCCCCAACCCCTAGCGACCCCTGACCCCAGACCTCCCGGCGACCCCGGCAGCCCCCGGTGACCCCGACCCCCAGCGACCTCGACCCCCGGAAACCCCCACCCCCTTGCCTCCGTGCTGCGGCACCCGCAACCCCGGTGAGCCCCACCGCCATGCCTTTGCGCTGTGCCCCCGTGACCCTGACACCCCCGCGACCCGGAAACCCCCACCCCCTACCTCCGCGCTATACCTTTGGATAGTCTTGCTACTCTATCCCCTTCCAACCCCATTGCATCCCTCCAGCAAGTGCTCCTGCCTCCGTTGGACCCTCCCGGTCCGCTGTGCCCCACCGTGTAGAACCCTCCCACGCTTCGGCCAACGGTTCCTCTCCTTTCGAGTCTGGTCGTCGAACCCCTGTCGTCAAGTCACTGCACCGTCATGGATCCGTAATCGAGTCACACCCCGTTACCTGCGGTCAAGTCCTCTGCAGGTAATGTTTTTTATCCTTCAAATTTGGTTTTTAAATTTTAATGATATGTGTTTTTTTAGAATTTAAATAAGATATTTAATTTTTTATTTTTATTAAATACAGATATGGATATGAGCTGGATTGATATGCAAGATAGATTTTTAGCTGAATATTATGAGGGTATTAAGCGATTTATGGATTTCACCAACAGATTTACAAGCGATATGATTAGTTGTCCATGCAGAAAATGTGCAAATAGATATCTCTTCAAACGATATAGTGTTAGAGAACATTTGTTTTTGAATGGGTTTTTGAAAAACTATAAGACATGGACAAGTCATGGAGAAGATTTTGTTTCATGTCATCGTTCAGAAAGTATTCATATGAATGTTGATTCGAGAACAGTTGATCTGATGAACATAATTCTCAATGATATGATGCGTCAGTTTCAATCTAAAGACAGTAATGTCGTAAATGACGACATTGGATTGAGTAATCCTCGTTCTTCTGCAGATGGAGAAGCATTGAAATTCTTTGAAATTATTGACGATGTATGTACTAAATTATATCTTGGATGCACTAAATTTAGTAAACTATCATTCATCGTTGAATTGTTACACCTGAAGGCCTTGAACCAGTGGTCAGACACCTCATTCGACATGTTGTTGGTATTATTGATGAAGGTACTCCCTACTAAAGCGAATATTCCGAAGTCATTCTATCAAGCTCGCAAGTTGACCGATGATCTTGGTTTTACATATGATATAATTGATGTGTTTCGCAATAATTTTATGTTGTTCAGAAAAGAGAATGCGCAATTAAACAATTGTACTGTTTGCTATACATCCAGGTGGAAGACCAATGAGATTAATCAAGGTAGTTAGATTCTTCATGGGAGAGTCTTGAATCAATGGAAACAAGTTGCCGCTAAACAGATGTGTTATTTCCCACTGAAATCGAGACTGAAGAGATTCTTCTTGTCTACTAAAATTGCTAAATTCATGACTTGGCATTCAGAGAGAAAGAAAGAGTTTGATAAATTAACTCACCCGATAGATTATTTGGCATAGAAAGAGTTTGATCAAAGACACCTATACTTTTCCCGAGATGATCGTAATATTCGACTGGGTTTGGAAGAATATGGTTTTAACCCATTAGGTCCATGGTTGGTGCGACACATAGTACATGGCCAGTGGTGTTGGTTCCATTAAACATTCCCCCATGGGTATGTATGAAGCAACCTTTTTTGTTACTGCCAATTCTAATTGATGGACCGAGAGGACCTGGTGATAAAATTGATGTTTATATACAACCTTTGATTGATGAGCTGCAAGAATTTTGGGCCGATGGTGTAATGACTTTTGACTCGGCAGCTAATGAAATTCTTAGAATTTGGGCCGCTTTGTTATGGACAATTAATGATTTCCCAGCATATGCTAACTTATCATGTTGGAGTATAAAAGGAGAATTTTCTTTCCCTTGTTTTAATAAGATTAAGAAATCTATATGGCTTAAGAACTGTAGAAAGTGGTCATATCTTGTTCATAGACACTTTATTTCTCCATTGCACAGGTTCAGAAAAGACCGTGTATCGTTTAATAGGAATAGAGAGTATGACCCATCACCACAAATACTATCTGGGGTTGAAATTTTTGCACAACTTGATCATGAAAACATCCGTACATTGTATGATTTTCAAGATTTATTGGTTCATGAATTCCCTTCTATTCCTGCTGCAAATAGACAGCAAAGTCACAATTGGAAGAAACGAAGTATTTTTTTTTTGAATTGCCTTATTGGAAATATAATATTTTAAGACATAATTTGGATGTGATGCACATTGAAAAAAATGTATTTGATAATATTTTTTGCACAATTTTAGGCGTCAAGGGGAAATCAGAGGACAATGCTAATGCTCGACGTGATTTTCAAGAAATGGGATTGAGAAAACCTTTACATTTACAGTTGGGTGAAGGTAATTGGGAATACATGCCTGCTGCATAGTACACAATGTGTAAAAAAGAGAAACAAACATTTCTATAAATTTTGAAGACCGTTAAGGTGCCAGATGGTTATTGCTCTAATATTTAGAAGCATTTGAATATGACGAGCATGACATTACAGGGTTTGAAAAGTCACGATAATCATATTTGTCTTCAATAGTTAATTCCTATAGCAATTCGTGATTGCCTGCCTTCCCAGGTTATTGAGCCGTTGATTGGAGTTTCTAATTTTTTCAGACAGCTCTATTCTAGGAATCATTTCATGAGAAGTTTGAAAAAGCTACAGGATAAGATTTTACTTGCACTATGTCACCTAGAAAAACTCTTTCTGCCATCTTTTTTTGATGTCATGGTTCACTTGACCGTGCATTTAACTGATGAAGTCATTATTGGAGGTCCCGTGCAATTCAGGTGGATGTATCCAATAGAGCGATTGATTAGTCACCGAAAGTGGCTAATATTAATTGTTAATATATTTATATTCATTGTTCCAAAGTCCATAAACATTGTTTTTAGTGAATTACATAAATAGAACTTCATTTCTCATCAAAAATGCAATTCATGTTTAAAATGAAAATTTGGGCCCAATCATTCATTTGTTTGTGGAAAAAATTATATTCATTTTATGAATTTAAAATTTTGGTATATGATTGATCACTTTTTTTGAAACATTTTATCTTTTAGTTCCGATGGATGAATCCCAAAGGAAGATGGAGAATTTTGTGCCTGAAGGCAGAAACTTGCTGAAAAAAGCATAATGGGCCTAAGGCCCATCAAACAAATGTGGGGCCCAGAAACCAAACCCAATGAAGATCCAATTTATACAGTATAAATATAAAAATATGAGGATCATTTTATTCAACTGTGGCTAGAGCTAATTCTGATGTTTTCATGATGATAAAGGGATCTGAAGTTGAGATTTAAATGGTGGACCCGACATTAATGCACAGAAATCCGTCCCACCATTTCGACCATAACTTCCAAACGGCTAAGCCAAATTTCCTGAAATTTTGATAGATTCTATAAGACACATGGAAGAATATATGTTCTATTTATTACACCTTTGTATTCGGCCGTATGAAGTGTCAAACGCACACGTAAAAATGGAGGATGAATCTGGCTGGTTTTGTGGTCAACTTTGTAACGTTAATTTCCTTTTGATTCTTCACCCTCCTTTTGACTCTCTTAATTGTTGGGGGGTGAATTTATTGTTGGGGGTGGACATAAGGCTCTTAATATGCCTATATAAGGAGCTGGTGGTGAAGGGAATAATCATATAACATTTTTCTTTGAATCCATGTTTTTCTTTCAATTGTAATTTCCCGCTTTCAATTTGTAATCGCATCGTCAAGTTTTCCCATGTATGTTTTTTCTTTCACGTTTATTTTTTTAATAAAATTTCTTCTTCTTCTTCACTTTTTTATTTTCCTTTTTTTTACACGTTGATACCGTTGAATCGAAGTGTGAATTTATTCACACCCTCACTTGTGAATTCATCACACAACGGTGGAGTGTTCATTTTGATTAATAGTTTTTCTTCTTCAATCCCGTTTCTTTAAGTCAACTACCCGCTTCCATTGGTAGAATATCATAAATGAAGGGATAAACTTTTATGGGTTGATCCTAGGGAGTTTCATGGGCTGGATTGAATATTATTTGATGTTCTTAAATTCTTAAATTTGTTCTTTATTTTAAGAGTTCCTTTCTTTGATTTATCTTCTTCTTTATCTTCACCGACATTAACGACGACACATTTTAAGTGATAGTACGATCCAATTCCTTGGAGTGCTCATTTAATTGATCCTCTAAGTGAATTGGTGATTAGCCTTGTAATTGTGTATGGATTAAATTGGATAATGATATTGCGAAATTATTTCATTTAATGGATACCTCTTGAATCGATGAACAGAAAATCAAATGAAAAACAAATACATCCAATCAAGCCCAAGAGACAACCTAGGATCAACTCACCTTAATTAGTTGTTTTAATTCAAGTAATTTTATTGGTTTTGTTCTTTAAATTAAATAAATATTTCTTCAAATCAATCAACACCATAGTTAGCCACTTCATAGCCAATCCTGCATCTAATCAAAGTGTCTCAAGGTTTCTTTTTCGGTCCCTGTGGATTCGATCCCTACTTGTACTTCAACGACCGTTTTTACCGGTAGGGTAAATTTGGGCTCAAACCAAATTTTGGCGCCGTTGCTGGGGACCCTAGTAAGTTTTCTTAGACACCCACCTTCTATTCTCACCTAACTTCTCTTTTCTCACCTCTATTTCTCTTTTCTTTTCCCCTTTCTGTTTTTCCAAAAAAACAAATCCAAATCCAAATTTCATTAAACTCCAATGGAGTATCATCAACAATTTCATTTCATAAAATCGGGCTGGAATCGAATAGAAAATCAACATTGGGAATCCCCTCACATAGGAAATTACTTTGATCAACCTTTAAATGAATACCCCACACCCGATAACATGAACGATCAATGGGATGCTGATTTTTTGAAGGATAAATTTCCATACCTCCCAAGGATGATTGAAGAGATCAAACTTAATGATGATGATGATGTACAAACAACAATCAATCCTAATTCTGAAAAAATTCTTGAACATTTGTGTGAAAAAATGGTTAAAATGAATTCAGAAGTTTCATCACTGAGATTAGAAATACAAAACATTGAGACTTTTGAAGAACCCATTCCCACTCAGGATGTCATTTCCACATCACTTATAGTAGAATCTTGTTTCCCACATAACTCATGTGAATTTAGTAAATAACCCACTTTAAAATCTTGGAATACAGAGTTGGATAATGAAGATATTTGGTCAGGTAATGTTGAAATTCAAGATAAATAACATGAAGGAATTGTTAATGAGTATTTAAATCAGGATGAAATTGATTTCATGAATTCACAAGAGGGAAATTATTCTTCAAGGATTGAATGTCCAGAATATTGCACCAAAAATGATTTTTTAGAATCACCAATCATTGAACCATTGGGAGAGTTAACAAATATTGAGTCTATACCCACTCCCGACATTCAAAAGGAAAATTTTTGGGTGGAATCAAAATTTCAAAAGGAACCAATTATTTCTAAATTTCATGGATAAGAAACTATTTTTTATTCAAATTTCCATTCTTCTTTTGTAAATTTTTATCAACCTGAACTCAAAAAAAAATTTCCTTTCTTCCCCACTCTTAAATGTGGATAACCAATACCATGAAATTTCAATTTATTATCCTCTTGAAACTAAAAAATTGGGAATGTTTATTGATGTCTTAGGCAATACTAGATATTCAATTCAATCAACCATTTATGATATTACATGGATTTTACCGCTCATTATAGAACAAAGGATTTCACATGAAACATATTTCAAAAAAATAATCAATCTTAATCTTGTTGAAGTGGAGAAATATGGGTTAATTAAAATTTTGAAAGTTGGAATTGGATAAGTTGGGGGGTTCAAGTCGAGCTAACGACGTTAAACAAAAGCGCTGCATGGGAGGCAACCCATGGTTTTCATGTTTCTAATAATTTTGAATCATTTTTTTTCATATAATAAATTACCATAAATTGTTGACCTGTTCTTCTTTTATGAGTAAGGATGGGTATGAAAGGGGAGCGCCATATTCATCTGTGTCACGTGGTGTGATTTCTGAGTAATACCTTACCCAGAAAATATAAAGAAGACAATGTATCATCAGTTTATTTTGTTTTGTTTTATTTTTATGTTTTTATAGATTTAAAAAAAAATAAAAGGACATGTCGTAAGCCATAAGGAAAATCCATTCACCACCATCCAAGCCACTGAGACTCAAATCCAGGATTGAAGGTAGACTATGGCATGCGCTATCATCATCAACCACCAGGTGACTTCATTCCATGATGTTCATTTTAAATTTCTTCTTTGAACTCCTCTCCTACCCCCTTCTAGCTTTTCTTTTCTTTAAACACTGGGGACAATGTTATTCTATGTTGGGGGGAGATGAAATAAAAAATGATTTTTTTTAATAAGAACATGCATGAAAAGAAAAATTCCATTAACCTTGAACATGATAACACACATTGAAAACTCTAAAATTGGATATCAAATAATTTTGTATTCCTTGATTCTGATTTTAATGCAAGCTTAAGTTCATGAGCATAGTTTTTGGAAAGTGCGGTTGTCCGATGTGATTTTTCAAAGTTTACATTTTCATCCTCTTAATAAAAATGTCACAATGCACGTCTTCTGGATTGTGGGTGTAAATTTGATTTCTTGGGTCCCTTTCATTATAGCATAGGGTTCTGGGGTCACTTTTAGTTTAATTTGAGTATCCAAAAAAAAACAAAAAAAAAACAAAAAAAAAACAAAAAGATTGATCACATAGAGCAATGTTTTGTCCAAATGTGTGGCGTCCGGCACTTGGGGATCGTGACTCCATAGTTGTCTTGCCCAGATTTAGGATTTTATATCTCTATTATAGAGCATGAAATTGACAAAATGTGTGGCGTCCGGCACTTAGGGATCGTGACTCCATAGTTGTCTTGCCCATAGTTAGTCTTTTTATATCTATTGTGGTTAAAAAAAATTAAAAATAAAATCAAAAAAAATTAAAAAAAAATGGATACTCATATTAAGGTTTAATGTGATTCCCACCTAGCGCTTCCATTTTTTCCCCTTGAACAATAAACTGGGCCCCATATCTTTTATGATGCACAACACTTTATCATGCTTAATTAGAATTGGATGAAATGTGGCGATGAATTTGAACAAAGGAATGGGCTTGGGCTTGGGATATGCTTATGTACCTAGCTTGTTTTTAATGATTTTGATGGGTTTTCATAATTTTTTTTGGTATTAGATATTTGGGTGAGCAATGTGTATTAAAATGTTTTTGGAAAAGGGGATTTGAATTTCATATTTGTAATTTATTTTGCTCGGGACTAGAAAAACTCAAGTTGGGGGGGTGATTAGTCACTGAAAGTGGCTAATATTAATTGTTAATATCTTTATATTCATTGTTACAAATTCCATAAACATTTTTTTTAGTGCATTACATAAATAGAACTTCATTTCTCATCAAAAATGCAATTCATGTTTAAAATGTAAATTTGGGCCCAATCATTCATTTGTTTGTGGAAAATATTATATTCACTTTATGAATTTAAAATTTTGTTATATGATTTATCACTTTGTTTGTAACATTTTATCTTTTAGGTTTGATGGATGAATCCCAAAGGAAGATGGAGAATTTTGCGCCTGAAGGCAGAAACTTGCTGGAAAAAGCATAATGGGCCTAAGGCCCATCAAACAATTGTGGGGCCCAGAAACCAAGCCCAATGAAGCTAAAATTTATAAAGTAGAAAGATAAATATATTAGGATCATTTTATTAAACTGTGGACGGAGCTAATTCTGATGTTTTCATGATGATAAATGGATCTGATGTTGAGATTTAAATGGTGGACCCGACATTAATGCACAGAAATCCGTCCCACCATTTCGACCATAACTTCCAAACGGCTAAGCCATATTTCCTGAAATTTTGATAGATTCTAGAAGACACATTGACGAAGATATTTTCTATTTATGACACCTTCGGATTCGGCCGTATGAAGTGTAAAACGCACACGTCAACATGGAGGATGAATCTGGCTGGTTTTGTGGTCAACTTTGTAACGTTAATTTCCTTTTGATTCTTCACCCTCCTTTTGACTCTCTTAATTATTGGGGGGTGAATTTATTGTTTGGGGTGGATATAAGGCTCCTAATATTCCTATATAAGGAGCTGGTGGTGAAGGGAATAATCATCTAACATTTTTCTTTGAATCCATGTTTTTCTTTCAATTGTAATTTCCCGCTTTCAATTTGTAATCGCATCGTCATGTTTTCCCATGTATGTTTTTTCTTTCACGTTTATTTTTTTAATAAAATTTCTTATTATTCTTCACTTTTTTATTTTCCTTTTTTTTACACGTTGATACCGTTAAATCGAAGTGTGAATTTATTCATACCTGCACTTTTGAATTCATCACACAACGGTGGAGTGTTCATTTTGATTAATGTTTTTTCTTCTTCAATCCCGCTTCTTTAAGTCAACTACCCACTTCCATTGGTAGAATAGCATCAATGGAGGGCTAAACTTTTATGGGTTGATCCTAGGGAGTTGCATGGGCTGGATTGAATATTATTTGATGTTCTTAAATTCTTAAATTTGTTTTTTATTTTAAGAGTTCATTTCTTTGATTTATCTTCTTCTTTATCTTCACCAACTTTAACGACGACACATTTTAAGTGCTAGTACGATCCAATTCCTTGGAGTGCTCATTTAATTGATCCTCTAAGTGAATTGGTGATTAGACTTGAAATTGTGTATGGATTAAATCAGAGAATGATATTGAGAAATTATTTCATTTAATGGATACCTCTTGAATCGATGAACAGAAAATCAAATGAAAAACAAATACGCCCAATCAAGCCCAAGAGACAACCTAGGATCAACTCACCTTAATTATTTGTTTTAATTCAAGTAATTTTATTGGTTTTGTTCTTTAAATTAAATAAATATTTCTTCAAATCAATCAACACCATAGTTGGCCACTTCATAGCTAATCCTACATCTAATCAAAGTGTCTCAAGGTTTCTTCTTCGATCCATGTGCATTCGATCCCTACTTGTACTTCAACGACCGTTTTTACCGGTAGGGTAAATTTGGGCTCAACCCAGCGATACTTAAATACATTGAAACGGTATGTGCGCAACAAAGCTCGTCCGGAAGCCTCAATTGCCAAGGGGTATTTAATGGATGAGTGTACTAATTTATGTGATTCATATATTGATGAGGTTGAAACAAAGATAGATAAATCGTCCTAGAATGATGAGGGTCCAATTGGAGAAGGAATAACATTTGATATGCGGAACGATGAGTGGGTTCAATCTCATCGATATGTGTTGTTCAACACTCCATCAGTTATGCCATTGATACAGTAAGTTTCATAGTTGATGTGTATTTTGTTTCTATATTTATTTTATTGCTTACCTTATATTGTGTTGTGATTTAGGATGCATATCGCTGAGTTAAAACGTGAAAGGCCCCATGCAACTGACTATCAAATCCAAAAACATCATTTCAACACATTTCATGAGTGGTTCAAGACTCATGTACAAATAATTGATTTAATATTTTTATAGTGCATCTTGTTTTTATTTTCACAATCCTTTATCCATTAAACTATATATGTAAAATTTTCAGATTCAAAAGTTGCGTGATTTAACCCAGCATGTAAGAAAAGAACTCAACCAACTAGCTGATGGTCCATTTATTATAGATCATCGCTACAAGTTTTTTGATGCTAACGGATTCCAATTTTTTATTAGAAATGTTGACATGAACGAAGCCACACAAAATATTGGTGTTCCTTGTTCTTTTGTTGGTGCGGTTTATTATTATGGATTGTTGGGAGATATTATTGAGGTTATTTATGGTCGTGGCTTAAAACACATATTGTTAAGGTGTGATTGGGTTGATCCAGTTCCTGGAAAGAAAGTTGATAACTTCCAATTTACCTTAGTAAACTTTAAAAATATGTTATATAAAGATGACCGAGTTAGCAATGAGCCCTTCATACTGACATCGCAGGCAAAACAAGTTTACTTTGTCGACATCGATTCTGATTGGAAAGTTGTGGTGAAAATGTCTATAAGAGGGGTTTTTTCTGATTGAACAAGAGGAACCTGAAGTTGTCGCATTTCCTAATCAAACACTTGACCAAACAATAGTAGTTGTACGAGATGAAGATATACAATGGTCTAGAGAGACAATTTAAGGAGATACGATAGGCTTGCATGATTAGTGAAAATTGTAATTATATCCCCAGTTATTATTTGTAAAAATATTTATGAGTTATGTATGTATAAAAATTTCTTGATTTAACTATAATTTTTTTTAATGTAGGTATGTCACAGGGTGGTCACAGTGGTTCACCTGATGTTGTCGGTATGTATGTTTTCATTTTTCTAAATTAATTGATTGTAATTTTCTGTGTATATTTCTCTAACTGTTTCTAATCATTAATTTATATTGTAATTAAATTATGAATTTATGCTTATCAGGATTTAGTGCTTCTTCCAGCAGATGCAGGGGTCCTGGTAGAGGGGTTCGATCCTGGAACTCTGTAGCCCGATTGGATGTGTTATTTGACGACACATTTCATCCAGTTGGAGATGGTGCTACTACATTGAGTTGTCAATTTGGGCATATGATACGAGACTCACACAGATTCTCTCTGAATACTCGTGACTGGAGTTCTTTCCCCCAGGATACGATGGACAGATTATGGAGGGAGGTTCAGGTAAATTAAATATTTAATTTTTCATGATATTGTTATTATTATTGTCCCATCTACTGACAATATTTTTTAACAGGATAATTTGACATCCTTTCCAGATGAGTTTCGGGCTGTATGTATGTCCAAATGCCAAAAATTATGGAAGGATTACAAGTCATGGGTGAATAGAGATCACTGTACACCTTTTGCGGGTGTGCCAGACATTCTACATTGAGTCCCTCCGGGTATTCTTCCTGCGCAGTGGCAGGATTTGGTTGCATTTTGGTCGATTGGGGCAGTGATGGTAAGATTTATTACTTTTAATCTATAAATAACTAATTTTTTAAATGTATATTAATTAAATACATTGAATGTAGACCGAGTCTACTCGTCATTCACATAATCGGGTGATGTAGGGCACGCCTTCCAGACTTGGCACTCGACATGTGTCACAGCTCAGACATGATGTAAGTTTAGAATTCACTATTTCATTCATATTTTAAAAATATTGAAGTATAACATGGTGAACCCCTTTATTATAGTTACACCAACGCGGTGATCCAATCGATCGGATGTCCATATGGATGAGGACTCGTAGGGCGGGTGATCCCGATGTTTTCGGTGTTATAGTAAGAAAATTATTTACTAATAAATGTATTTATATTTTATATAAATTATTCATATTTGTTCATTGATTCATTATATGCTACAGGCTCAGTTTGACGCTCAGTTAGCAGAGTTCCTAGAGGAGTAACATCGCAGTACTGTGCGTAGAGATGAAATATTTCACCGTGTCGTGGGGCGTGACGGTCATGGTTATTATTTGACTTATGGCGGTGGTGTCCCATGACGTGCAGTTGTTAGAGCAGATGTGATCGGTGCATGAAGAGAGTCAAGGATGCGCACACAGGTTGAGATAGATGCTTCCATGCAGGATATGCAGCGCAATTTTGATGCACAGTTTCAGCAGTTACGTGCAGAGTATGAGGAGAGGTTGTCACAGATGTCATCACGTATCGATGATATGACGATGCAACAAGTGGCACCACAGGTAAAAAATAAAAAAAACCATACTCATATTGACTTTTATTTATATGTTTAAGATATGTAACATTGATATATATTGTAGGCTCCGAATACAGCTGGTGGAAATCGCAGTGATATTGGTGATCCAGATGAGAATGAACCCCATGCATGAGGTAATTTCATTTGTGTTAATGAATTCTCTAGAAGTTTTTATATCCTTGATGAATATAATTTTCCTTTTTTACCTAGATTATTTTGTTTTAGTATTTGTGACCTAAAACCACCGTGCAAAAATCTAATTATTATTCGTGATGTGTACGCGTAGACGGCACGTCAATCGGACGTGCGGTTTGCGGGGTATGACTCAATATGTGTGTTTTAAGTGTTGTGTGCACTTCATAAATGCATGTGGGGGGTTCACACAGGCCGAAAGAAGTCAGAATGGCCTGAAATTAGACGAAAAATATGGATGAGTGAATTGTGAAGTGGTCGAGCAGACGGCACATCAATCGGACATGTCGTGTGCCCGCGGTACCGAGAACGCAGTTCTGGTGTCATAAATGGCCATAACGGGTGTCTAACAGTAAAATTCATAGAGGAAGACCTCGGATTGACCTGAAACCACTGTGAAACAATTTAATTATTATTCGTGATGTGTAAGCACAGACGGCATGTCAATCGGACGTGCGGTTTGTGCGGTACGGCTCAATATGCGTGTTTTAAGTGTTGTGTGCGCTTCATAAACGCACGTGGGGGGTCCAAACGGGTCGAACGAAGTCAGATTGGCTTGAAATCAAACAAAAAAATGGGTGAGTGAATTTTGAAGTGGTCGAGCAGACGGCACGTCAATCGGATGTGCCGTGTGCCCGCGGTGACCGAGAACGCAGTTCGGGTGTCATAAACAGCCAAAACGAGCGTCTAACAGTCAAATTCATAGGGGATGACCTCATATTGACCTGAAACCACCGTGAAACAATCTCATTATTATTCTTGATGTGTATGCACAGAGGACACATCAATCGGACGTGCGGTTTGCGCGGTACGGCTCAATATGTGTGTTTTAAGTGTTGCACACGATTCATAAACACGCGTGGGGGGTCCAAACGGGCCGAACAAAGTCGGAATGGCCTGAAATCGGAAGAAAAATACGAGTGAGTGAATTGTGAAGTTTTCGAGTAGACAGAACATTAATCGGACGTGCCGTGTGCCCGCGGTGACCGAGAACACAGTTCTGGTGTCATAAACGGCCAAAACGGGCGTCTAACGGTCAAATTCATAGTGGAAAACATCAGATTGACCTGAAATCACCGTGAAACAATCTAATTATTATTTGTGACGTGTACGCGTAGACGGAACATCAATCGGATGTGCGGTTTGTGCCGTAAGGCACCATATGCGTGTTTTAAGTGCTGCGCGCGCTTCATAAATGCGTGTGGGGGGTCCAAATGGTCCAAACAAAGTCATAATCTTCTGAAATCAGACGAAAAATACGATTGAGTGAATTTTGAATTGTTCGAGTAGACGGCACGTCAATCGGATGTGTCGTGTGCCCGCGGTGAACGAGAACGCAGTTTTGCTGTCATGAACCGCCAAAACGGGCGTCTAACGGTCAAAATCATAGTGTATGACCTCGTATTGACATTAAATAACCATGAAACAATATAATTATTATTCGTGATGTGTACGCACAGACGGCACGTCAATCGGACGTGCGGTTTGCGCGGTACGGCTCAATATGCGTGTTTTAGGTGCGGCGCGTGCTTCATAAATGCGCATGGGGGGTCCAAACGGGCCGAACGAAGTTGGAATGGCCTTAAATCAGAAGAAAAATACAGGTGAGTTAATTGTGAAGTGGTCGAGCAGACAGAACATCAATCAGACGTGTCTTGTGCCTGCGGTGACCGAGAACGCAGTTCTGGTGTCACAAACGGCCAAAACGGGCGTCTAACGGTCAAATTCATAGTGGACGACCTCATATTGACCTGAAACCACCGTGAAACAATCTAATTATTATTCGTGATGTGTACGTGCAGACAACACATCAATCAGACGTGCAGTTTGCGCGGTACGGCTCAATATGCGTGTTTTAAGTGCTGCGTTCGCTTCATAAACGCGCGTGGGGGGGTCCAAATGGGCCGAACGAAGTTGGAATGGCCTAAAATCAGACGAAAATACGGGTGAGTGAATTGTGAAGTGGTTGAGTAGACAACACATCAATCGGACGTGCCGTGTGCCCGCGGTGACCGAGAACGCAGTTCTGGTGTCATAAACTGCCAAAACGGGCATCTAACTGTCAAATTCAGAGCATACGACCCCGTATTGACCTGAAACCATCATGAAACAATCTAATTATTATTCGTGATATATACGCGCAGATGAAACGTCAATAGTACGTGTGGTTTGCGCGGTACGGCTCAATATGCGTGTTTTAAGTGCTGTGCACGCTTCATTAACGCACGTGGGGGGGTCCAAACGGAACGAACGATGTCGGAATGGCATGAAATCAGACAAAAAATACGGGTGAGTGAATTGTGAAGTGTTCGAGCAGACGGCACGTCAATTGGATGTGCAGTGTGCCCGCGGTGACCGAGAACGCAGTTCTGGTGTCAAAAACGGCCAAAACGAGCGTCTAACGGTAAAATTATAGTGGACGACCTCAGATTAACCTGAAACCACCGTGAAAAAATCTAATTATTATTCGATATTTGTACGCACACATGGCACGTCAATCGGACATGCGGTTTTCATGGTACAGCTCAAAATGCGTGTTTTAAGTGTTGTGCCTGCTTCATAAACGCGCGTGGGGGGTCCAAACGGGCCGAACGAAGTCAGAATGGCCTGAAATCAGACGAAAAATATGGGTGAGTGAATTTTGAAGTGGTCGAGCAGACGGCGCATCGATCGGACGTGTCGTGTGCCCGTGGTGACCGAGAATGCAGTTATGGTGTCACAAACAGCCAAAACGGGCATCTAACGGTCAAATTCATAGCGGACGACCTCGGATTGACCTAAAAACATCGTGCAACAATCTAATTATTATTCGTAACGTATACGCGCAGACGGCAGGTCAATCGTATTTGCGGTTTGCGTGGTACGGCTCAATATGTGTGTTTTAAGTGCTACGCGCGCTTCATAAACGCGATTGGGGGTCCAAATGGGCCGAACGAACTTAGAATGGCCTGAAATCAGACGAAAAATACGGTTGAGTGAATTGTGAAGTGGTCGAGCAGACGTCATGTCAATCGGACGTGTCGTGTGCCTGCGGTGACCTAGAACGCAGTTCTGGTGTCATAAACGGCCAAAACGGGCGTCTAACGGTCAAATTCATAGAGTACAATCTCAGATTGACCTGAAACCACCGTCAAACAATCTAATTATTATTCATAATGTGTACGCGCAGATGGAATGTCAATCGGATGTGCGGTTTGCGCGGTACGGCTCAATATGCGTGTTTTAAGTGTTGTGCGCGCTTCATAAACGCACGTGGGGGGGGTCCAAATGGGCTGAACGAAGTAGGAATGGCCTGAAATTAGACTAAAAAATACGGGTGAGTGAATTTTGAAGTGTTCGAGCAGACGGAACGTCAATCGGACGTGCCGTGTGCCCGCGGTGACCGAGAACGCAGTTCTGGTGTCATAAACGGCCAAAACGGGCATCTAACGGTCAAATTCATAGCGGACAACCTCGGATTGACCTAAAATCACCGTGAAACAATCTAATTATTATTCGTGACATATACGCATAGAAATAACCTCAATAGGACGTGCGGTTTATGCGATACGGCTCAATATGCATTTTTTAAGTGTTGTGCGAGTTTCACAAACGTGCGTGGGGGGTCTAAACGGGCCGAACGAAGTCGGAATGGCCTGAAATTAGACGAAAAATACGAGTGAGTTAATTTTGAAGTGTTCGAGAAGACGGAACGTCAATCGGACTTTCCATGTTCCCGCGGTGACCGAGAACGTAGTTCTGGTGTCATAAACGGCCAAAATGAGCATCTAACGGTCAAATTCATAGCGGACGACCTCGGATTGACCTGAAACCACCTTTCAACAATCTAATTATTATTATTCATGTGTACGTGTAGATAGAACATCAATCAAATGTGCGGTGTGCGTGGTACGGCTCAATATGCGCGTTTTAAGTGTTGCGCGCGCTTCAGAAACGCGCGTGGGGGGTCCAAATGGGCCGAACGAAGTCGGAATAGCCTGAAATCAGACGAAAAATACAGGTGAGTGAATTGTGAAGTGTTCGAGTAGATGGCACATCAATCAGACGTTCCGTGTGCCCACGGTGATCGAGAACGCAGTTCTGGTGTCATAAACGGCCAAAACAGGCGTCTAATGGTCAAATTCATATCGGACGACCTAGAATTGATATGAAATCACCATGCAACAATCTAATTAGAACCACAGAATTAATGATTTTAAAATTTTAAAACGGTAATCAAAATTATGAATATATTTTCAAAATCAAATACTTTAGATCTCTTACTGTAAGTTTGAATTGAAATATGTTAATTCGTTTCAATTATTTGTTTTCTAGGTTTTATTTGGTACTAATTTTATTATTAAATATTGTTATGCAGTTATATTTGATTATGGATGTGGAGCTTGGAAGATGACTGATGAGATTTATTTGGGTATATATTATTGTGTAATTGAATTTTTTTTTAAAAAGAAATTCAAAATCTATAGTGGCCGCTAGAGTTTGTTTCCATCGCCACCTGTAGCGGCCGCCATTCGGCGGCCGCTAAAGTTCTAGGCTACAGCGGCCACTAAATCCTATCCCGACTTGCATACAGTGTCCGCCAATTGGCGGTCGCTAATAGCAACAATGACAGGGAAAAAGCATCCACCACTTGGCCGATGCTAGGCGACCGCTATAGACCTTTAGCAACGGATTTTGGCTGCCGATAAAGGTCATGACTGTACTAGTGGTTGTTAAAGAGTGGCATTGTGAAAACCCGTTTATGTGGTAGTGAAAGAGATAATTTTTTTGAAAAATAAGAGTAATACATGGGATGATATTTGAAAAAAATAGACATATTTTTTTCTCTTATCATTGAGAGGGGTGGATGATTGTTATAAAAGGCCATGTCATGAAGCCGATATTTGAATAGGGAAGAAGATGAAGTGGGGGTTGCCAAGATGTAGACGTCAAGAGATAATCGGGAAAATGCTACCAGTTTTGCGGCAACTCATGTGAAGCATCGACAATGGCGAATGAATTGTTGATGTCAAAATGACGTGGCGACACGACAAATGAAGGCATCGACAATGGAAAATGATGAAATCTGTGATGGATATCCATGTTTTTAAAGTCTTCCAGGTTGCAAAGATTAGACACCATGTTCCAATTCTCAAGTTGGGTGGCATGACATGGGTGCATGAAAAATGATTTAGGAGTTGGGAAAATCCATTTGATGTGTTCCAAAATTCATTCCCGTTCGGGTGTCAGACCCATAGATTTTGCAATGCATGTCATTTATTTGCACACCGAATCCTTTTGACCTAGAAAAAGTATGGGGGTAATGACGGTTATGATCAAGGGTCCTTAATTCCAATTAAGGAAGTCTTATGTTTTAAACCAAATTGAAATCTAATTTAAATTGATAGTAATTTTATTTATTCTTTGTTCCCATTTTCTCTATTATTGATAGAAAAGTGACAATAATTGCCTAACTTGGACCGGGAATCGAATTCTCCACGCGCCTCCTTCGGGTAAGCGCAGCGGAGGTCACCTTCGCCACCAGCGCTCTGTCCTCCCACGGATGGACCTCACCAGCGAGGTCCCCGATGGGCTGACCAGCGCGGCTTTGAGTATTTGGACCGGGTGAGGAAGGTGGACAGGAGCCAGTACATGTCCAACCTCAAGCGGTGTGGTTCCCAAACCGTGGCCCAGCTCATCCAGGATGCCATCCGCTTCGGCCGACCCTTTGGTTGCCTGCTATACACCACCCTCGTTTCCTGGGCCGGGAGGGTGGTACGCGAGCATCACATCCCTTTGGCCCCTCTCTGGATACAACCTTCCATGGTCTTCCTCATATACTATCACTACTTCCTACTTCAACAGCTATGGAGATGCCATCATCGACGCCACGAAATACCCCTCCGATACCGTGGAACTACCGGGCCTCCTGCAGCACACAACGAGCGACCTCCCATCTTTGCATTATTTTGCAAGTCGAATTTATTTATAATATAATAATTATTTTTTTCCATTTTTAATGTTTATAATTTATTATAAATAAATTCATCATTATAAAATGCAATAAATATTGTTTTCTTGAAAAGAAAAACAACAAATAGAAGATGTAATTGGATCAACCCGATTGCACGCAGGTTCACAAGAGCAGTGATGTGGCCTATAAAATACATATCCATTCATTTTTTACTCAATATCATATTAGAAAACAAAATATTCTTTTATATCATTTGATTTTATATTTGAAATAGCATGATAAAATTACATTTAGTTTAATTATTAATTTTTTCCATAATAAAATATATTTTTCGGGTTGATTTTTTTTTAAATAGATTTGGTGGAGCAAACTAAATTAAAGTAATATTAAAAATGAAACATATTTAATAAAATATATTATTTTATAATTGTTTATAAAATCAATATGAATATTTCAAAAATAAAATAATGAAATTCTAAAATAAGATAATAAATGAAAATTATTCATTAGGAAAACAAATCTTTATATACAGTCCATGAACCATTCCTTAAGTCCTCCTCCAACATCAGTAGTCGCAGTATTTTTCTTAGTCTGTGTCCATTACCTGAGGTAGAAGCACCATTACTGGTAGTAACTGGGGTGGTCATATTGTTGGAATAAACATTGCAAAATCTTTCGGGATTTCAGCACCCAAGCTCGGATGGCGGAGGTGGGGTTTGGGACAGTGAAGATTCTACATTAGATGTCCAGACAGCAGTAGCAGCTTGTGGAGATTCGGAATCCTCCGTAGGGCTTGAGGACGGACGTGGGGCAGTGACATCAGAAGCAGCTTCTGGAGATTCAAAAGCCTCCGCAGGGGTTAAGGAGAGATGTGCGGCAGGGACAGCACCGGCACCTTGGGGAGATTCAGAAGCCTCCGCAGGGCTTGAAGGCAAAGGTGGGCCAGGGACAACAGCAGCTTGTGGAGATGCCAAAGCCTCCTCTGAGCTTGACGGCGGACGTGTGGCAGGGACAGTAGCAGCACCTTGGGGAGATTCCGAAGCCTCCTCAGGGCTTGAAGGAAGAGGTGGGGCAGGGACAATAGCAGCTTGTGGAGATTCTAAAGCCTCCTCCGGGCTTGACGGCGGACGTGCGGCAGGGACAGCAGCAGCACCTTGGGGAGATTCTGAAGCCTCCGCAAGGCTTGAAGGCAGAGGTGGGGCAGGGACAATAGCAGTTTGTGGAGATTCCAAAGCCTCATCTGGGCTTGACGGCAGACGTGGGGCAGGGACACCAGCCGCAGCTTGCTCCGCGGGTTTACGTTTGAAATGACAAGATGGGATAATAGCCTTCATAAATTTCACGATAACCGAATGATTCGAACCTACCCTCTCAGGTTTGGGTTTTGGTTCGTGAATTTTTCCATGAAAGCACCGCAACAACGATGGAGCCATGGAAACCACGGGGAAGGAAAGGAAATCTCACTGCGTAAATAAACTGCAGAGCCGGTGCACGGGGGTTCAGGGCTTGAAGGGCACAGTGCGGATACCCACCAGATTCTCCTTAATTTATATAAAATCTTTATCGTTTATTGTTTTTTTTAATTTTTCATTCAACGTATGATAAATATGGATCAATATTTTTTTTGACTCCACGTGCAGAGACTGAATTTATTATTATGTGGATTTAAAGATATGAATATTACTTAAATTTTATTCAAATTATTTATCTACAGTTATTATTTTTGAAACTATTTAATGTGAATCCATAAATCAGTGCTAAAAATAGTGGAGATAATAAAAGAAATTATTGCCTTGCTTAATTACGCCCTCTATTATTTAAAAAATTATTAATATATACTTTTAATTAATGATAATGTCGGTGAAAATTTTAATATCATAAAAATTCGTTGTAAATATTTTTCTCAATGAAAATGGTCTCGTTTATAGCAAAATTATAAATTTATAAGCGTTTTTATGCAGTAATTTTTTAATGGAACTATGAATCTTTGCAAATAGTAATTTATAGGAAAATAGTTATTTATAAGAAATTTATATATTTTTTACAAATAGTAATTTATTGGAAATTAAAAAATAGTAATTTACATTTTTCATTGTTATTTTTTTATAAATTACTAATTAAAACATACCAATTTATAAAAAATTAATAACATTGAAAAATATAAATTTCTATTTTTAAAAACATAACAATTTTTTTTCTAAAATAATATTGTAAACAACTATGAATCATTGCAAGTTTAAAAAATAGTTTTTATGAGATAAATTTAAAATTTGTACTTAGAAAATTATAACAAAATATTATTACATTTAAAAGTAATTTATAAGAAAAATAGTAATTTATACGAAATTATAATAAAATAGTAATATATAGGAAAAATATGTAATTTATAGGAAAATAGTAATTTATAGGAAAAATATATTTATATTTTTATATTAAATAGTGATTTATATTTTTATAAGAAAATATATTTATAAGAAAATAGTAATTTATATTTTTTATAGGAAAAATATATTGATATTTTTTTATAGGAAATTGTAGGAAAAATAATAATTATAGGAAAAATAGTAATTTATAGAAAAAATATGTAATTTATAGGAAAATAATAATATATAAGAAAAACATATTTATATTTTTTATATTAAATAGTAATAAATGTTATATTTATTAAAGTATATATTAAAGTATATATTTATTAAATACTAATAAATGTTGTGTATTAAAGTATATATTAAAGTATATATTTATTAAATAGTAATAAATGCTATATATTTGTATTTCTTATATTAAAGAGTAATTTATATTTTTTATTAGAAAAATCTATTTATATTTTTTATAAGAAATTATAGGGAAAATAGTAATTATAAGAAAAATAGTAATTTATAGGAAAAACATGTAATTTGTAGGAAAATAGTAATTTATAGGAAATATATATATATATATATATATTATAGGAAATCATAGAAAAAATAGTAATTATAGGAGAAATAGTTAATTTATATGAAAATGGTAATTTATAGGAAAAATATGTTTATATTTTTTTATAGGAAATTTATATTTATAGGAAAAATATATTATTTATATTAAATAGTAATAAATGTTATATTTATTATTACATTTAAAATTAATTTATAGGAAAAATAGTAATTCATAGGAAATCCAAAGAAAATAGTAATTTATAGGAAAAATAGGTAATTTATAAAAAAATAGTAATTTATTAAAAAAATAAATTTATATTTTTTATATTAAATAGTAATTTATAATTTTATAGGAAAAATATATTTCTAGGAAAATAGTAATTTATATTTTTTATAGGAAAAATAAATTTATATTTTTTATAGAAAAAATATATTTATATTTTTTATAGGATATTTATATTTTTTTATAAATATTAATTTATAGGAAATTTAAAAATAGTAATTTATATTTTTCAATGTTATTTTTTTATTAATTACTAATTAAAACATATCAATTTATAAAAAAATAATAACATTTAAAAATATAAATTTCCTACAAATTTCTATTTTTAAAAATATAACAACTTTTATATCTTAAATAATGTTGTAAACAACTAATAATATTTGCAAGTTTATAAAATATCTTTTATGAGAGAAATTTAAAATTTGTACTTAGAAATTATAACAAAATATTGTTACATTTAAAGGTTTTATAAAAACAATTGTATAGAAATAATAATATTTTCCCAAATAAAGAGGAACTCGTTATTTTATAAATGTATAAGCATTTTTATGTAGTAATTTTTTAATGGAATATAAATAATATATTTTATAATGGAACTAAAAATAAAAAATACCAATTTGACATGGAATAACATCCTCCTTATGCAGCACAGCTTTAGTCAGCCCAGTGAAGAACCAACTATCATATATTCAGGACCTCTTAATGAATATATAAAAGTTGGTTCTTCACTGGGTCGACTAAAGAGTGGAGTAAGGTCTTCTACCTGTTATGTCTCCCAATGTCACAACAAACTCAACAGATGGGGAAAACCCTTCTAGATACTCAATATCTTTTGTGGTCTATCAACACCACACATACCCTGAAAATGATGACCACCAATTTCTTTTAAAAAACCAATCAACATGCAATTCATTTAGTGCGCAAACAGGGACCACCAATGGCCATGATTTTCTGTGGGGCGTTTAGCCCATACAAATCAAAACATTACCATCAAACAAAGAGGAAGATAATACATACAAGATTATTAAAGTTGAAATTATTTGAGAATCTTACCATCTTCATTGTATATTTGTACATTCTTCCATCAAGTATGGTGCTCATTCATTTCTAAGTATATCTATATCATCTTGTGAATGTGATTGTTTTCGGAAGTCATGGTAGTACTAAAAAAATATAAATATACAAATTATTAATAATTATTTTAAATGAAATAGCAATTATCTTTGAAAATACCTCTTTATGGATGTTGGTTTTTTCATTGAATATGATCTCTTTCATAAATTTACAAACATAATAACCACACTCTTTTTTGTTTGTTTGTTTTGGGCATTGCAGAAACATTGAGGAAAATAAGAAATTTATTTATATGGGTTTGGATAGTGAAATCTTATTATATATACCCTGCTACTTATCCAGTCGTAGTACTTGTCAGGTTTCTTGTCCTTTTCCCCTGACCTCAATCCATGATGTAGGCGATATTCACGCACCGACCTATCATAATAGAATAATAATTAAAAGATAATATAAATTATATAAATGGATGTTTAGTTCTAAAATGTTGGATGTAGTGTATTAAAAATTGACAAACTCCATCATTTTTGGTCAGTTTGTTGGATATCCATGCATTAAATCTAGAAAATAAATCATTGGAATATCCAAATTGACCGCAATGAGCATCCAATGCTCCCTAAGAACACCAAAAATAATAAGTAATGAAAGAAATTAAAATATATTTGATATGATTAAATTGTAGAGTTTTACCCCTAAATCATTGTTATTAAGAAAAGTCTGTCATCTGTAATTTTACTATTAAACGATTTGAGCAGCCCTGCAAATATTTCACCCAATTTCTTGGAAGTTATGTCTTCTTGTTCTATAGAGGTGATGTGAGGACTAACGAGTCCAATTTTTTTTATAGGTAAATCCCTTCAATTGTTTTCAATATATACCACTATGAAAAATATGAAATGTATTTAGTTATAATTATCATAGTATATCATCTTTTGGAAAATCAATTCATGAAAACATACCTCATGTAAATATTTACAACTAAGCCGCCTAACAAATCATAGTTTAGGATTTTAGTTTCACTCTCAACACCAATGAAATCTGGATCATCCCCTTCATACATATTTTCTTCAAAATCAATTATATGATTATCACCATCTTTCAACTTCGTATCCACATGAGACTTCAATGATAATAAATGTTCATCTATAACGGGAGGGGTTAAGGTGCATTGGGTAGATCATTTTGATTGGTTAGTAGATCCCTGAGATGGATTTGAATCAGTCTTTCATTTCACTCCATTCTCTTTGTCCGTATGTAATAACATGCATCAGTTTAGACCTTTTTTCATTAAATGTTTAAGGTTTATCTTGAAAATTAAATTGTAAATGAATACCTCATTGTCGACATGTTTTTTTACAAGATGTGATGGGCATGCGAGGAATGTTCCTAGAGCTTGTTCAAACGTATGAATATCTGCATCATCAATTGGAACAGGTAGCTCGACGCTCAACTCTAGGGCTACAGTAATTGGCACTCTGACATGATCTGTCGGAATTGGTCTGTTGTGCAAAATGTCGTTCTAGATATTGAACATCGTAGCCCTTGATATAAGGCGATGAGTTGGTGTTAATAGATATAAATCACAGTCATTTTCACCCTATAGAATAACAATACAGCAAAGGTGTCAGTGTCTAGTGTATATCTGATTCACATTTCATAGAAAAAATTATTAGAAAATTGACTACCTTAGTTAAGAATTCTTTTAGGGGAATGGCTCACCTCAAAACTAGTGGGGGTGTGGCAGGATCTTCACACGCGGGTTGTTCTTGATTTTTTTCTTCTCTTTGTCTCCCCCCATCAAACCTGATATCAGCTCTCTCTAGTATTGTAATTATTCTTGAAACAAAGATAGATAAATCGTCCCATAATGATGAGGGTCCAATTTGAGAAGGAATAACATTTGATATGTGGAACGACGAGTGGGTTCAATCTCATCGATATGTGTTGTTCAACACTCCATCAGTTATGCCATTGACACAGTAAGTTTCATAGTTGATGTGTATTTTGTTTCTATATTTATTTTATTGCTTACCTTATATTGTTTGGTGGTTTAGGATGCATATCGCTGAGTTGAAATGTGAAAGGCCTCGTGCAACTGACTATCAAATCCAAAAACATCATTTCAACACATTTCATGAGTGGTTCAAGACTCATGTATGTATAATTGATTTAATATTTTTATAGTGCAACTTAGTTGTATTTTCACAATCCTTTATCCATTAAAATATATATGTGAAATTTGTATATTCAAAAGTTACGTGATTTAACCCAGCATGTGAGCGAAGAACTCAACCAACTAGCTGATGGTCCATTTATTACAGCTCGTCGCTACAAGTTTTTGGATGCTAATGGATTCTGATTTCGTATTGGCGATGTTTACATAAACCGAGCCACACAAAATAGTGGTGTTGGTTATTATTTTGTTGGTGTGGGTTATTATTATGGATTGTTGAGAGATATTATTGAGGTTATTTATGGTCGTGGCTTAAAACACATATTGTTAAGGTATGATTGGGTCGATCCAGTTCATGGAATGAAAGTTGATAAATTCCAATTTACATTAGTAAACTTTAACAATATGTTATATAAAGATGACCGAGTTAGCAATGAGCCCTTCATACTGACATCACAGGCAGAATAACTTTACTTTGTCGGCATTAATTCTGATTGGTAAGTTGTGGTGAAAATGTCTAGAAGAGGGGTTTTTCGGATTGACCATGAGGAACCTAAAGTTTTCTCATTTCCTGATCAAACACTTGACCAAACAACAGTAGTTGTATGATATGAATATATACAATGGTCCAGAGAGACAGTTTAAGGAGATACGATAGACTTGCATTATTAGTGAAAATTGTAATTATTTCCCTAGTTATTATTTGTAAAAATATTTATGAGTTATATATGTATAAAAATTGCTTGATTTAACTATAATTTCTTTTAATGTAGGTATGTCACAGGATGGTCACAGTGGTTCACCTCATGTTGTCGGTATGTATGTTTTCATTTTTCTAAATTAATTGATTGTAATTTTATGTGTATATTTCCCTAATTGTTTCTAATCATTAATTTATATTGTAATTGAATTATGAATTTATGCTTATCAGGATCTAGTGCTTCTTCCAATAGACGCAGGGGTCTTGGTAGAGGGGTTAGATCCTATAACTCTCGAGCCCAATTGGATGTGTTATTTGACGACACATTTCATCCAGTTGGAGATGGTGCTACTGCATTGAGTCGTCAATTTGGGCATATGATACGAGACTCACACAGATTCCCTATGAAGACTTGTGACTGGAGTTCTTCCCCCAGGATACGATGGAAAGATTATAGAGGGAGGTTCTGTTAAATTAAATATTTAATTTTTCATGATACTGTTATTATTATTGTCCCATCTATTGACAATTTTTTTTAACAGGATAATTTGACATCCTATCCAGATGAGTTTCGGGATGTATGTATGTCCAAATGCCAAAAATTATGGAAGGATTACAAGTCAAGGGTGAAGAGGGATCATTGGACACCATTTGCAGGTGTGCCAGACATTCTACAGCAAGTCCCTCCGGGCATTCTTCCTGCGCAGTGGTAGGATTTGGTTGCGTTTTGGTCGAGTGAGGCAGCTATGGTAAGATTTATTACTTTTAATCTATAAATGACTAATTTTTTAAATGTATATTAAGTAAATACGTTTAATGTAGACCGATTCTGCTCGTCATTCACATAATCGGGCGATGCAGGGCACGCCTTCCAGACTTGGCACTCGACATGTGTCACAGCTCAGACATGATGTAAGTTTAGAATTCCCTATTTCATTATTATTTTAAAAATATTATAGTATAACATGGTGAACCCCTTTATTATAGTTACACCAATGTGGTGAGACAATCGATCAGATGTCCATATGGATGAGGACTCGTAATGTGGGTGATCCCGATGTTGTTGGTGTTATAGTAAGCAAATTATTTACTAATAAATTTATTTTTATTTTATATAAATTATTCATATTTGTTCATTGATTCATTATATGCTATAGGCTTAGTTTGATGCTCATTTAGCAGAGTTTCTAGAGGAGAAACATCATAGTACTGTGTGTAGAGATGAAATATTTCACCGTGTCATGGGGCGTGATGGTCATGGTTATTCTTTGACTTATGGCGGTGGTGTACCACGACGTGCAGTTGTTAGAGAAGATGTGATGGGTGCATGTAGAGAGTCAGGGATGCACACAAAGGCTGTGATAGATACTTCCATGCAGGATATACAGCGCAATTTTGATGCACGGTTTCAGTAGTTAGGTGCAGAGTATAAGGAGGGGTTGTCACAGATGTCATCACGCATCGATGATATAACGACGCAACAAGTGGCACCACAGGTAAAAAATAAAACAAACCATACTCAGATTGACTTTTATTGATATGTTTAAGATACGTAATATTGATTTATATTGTAGGCTCTGAATACAGTTGGTGGACATCGCAGTGATATTGGTGATCCAGATGAGAATGAACCCCATGCATGAGGTAATTTCATTTGTGTTGATGAATTCTCTAGAAGTTTTTATATCCTTGATGAATATAATTTTCCCTTTTTACCTAGATTATTTTTTTTTAGTATTTTTCACCTGAAACCACCATCCAAAAATCTAATTATTATTCGTGACGTGTACGCGGAGACGGCACGTCAATCGGACGTGCGGTTTGCGGGGTACGGCTCAATATGCGTGTTTTAAGTGTTGTGCATTCTTCATAAATGCATGTGGGGGGTTCAAATAGGCCGAACGAATTCATAATGGCCTGAAATTAGATGAAAATACGGGTGAGTGAATTGTGAAGTGTTCGAGTAGACGGCACGTCAATCGGACGTGTCGTGTGCCCGCGGTACCGAGAACGCAGTTCTGGTGTCATAAACAGCCATAACAGGCATCTAACGGCCAAATTCATAGAGTAAGACCTTGTATTGACCTGAAACCACTGTGAAACAATCTAATTATTATTCGTGATGTGTAACCACAGACGGAATGTCAATCGGACGTGCAGTTTGTGCGGTACGGCTCAATATGCGTGTTTTAAGTGTTGTGTGCGCTTCATAAATGCACGTGGGGGGTCTAAATGGGCCGAACGAAGTCAGAATGGCCTGAAATCAGACAAAAAAATGGGTGAGTGAATTTTGAAGTGGTCAAGTAGACAGCACGTCAATCGGACGTGCCGTGTGCCCGCGGTGACCGAGAACGCAGTTCTGGTGTCATAATCGGCCAAAACGGGCGTCTAACGGTCAAATTCATAGCTGATGACCTCGTATTGACCTGAAACCACCGTGAAACAATTTCATTACTATTCTTAATGTGTACACATAGAGGGTACGTCAATCGGATGTGCGGTTTGCGCAGTACGGCTCAATATGCGTGTTTTAAGTGTTGCGCGCGCTTCATAAACGCGCTTGGGGGGTCCAAATGGGCCGAATGAAGTCGGAATGGCATGAAATCATATGAAAAATACAGGTGAGTGAATTGTGAAGTTTTTGAGTAGACGGCACGTCAATCGGACGTGCTGTGTGCCCGCGATGACCAAGAACGCAGTTCTGGTGTCATAAACGGCCAAAATGGGCGTCTAACGGTCAAATTCATAGCGGAAAACCTCGGATTGACCTGAAATCACCGTGAAACAATCTAATTATTATTCGTGATGTGTATGCACAGACGTAATGTCAATCGGATGTCTGGTTTGCGTGGTATGGCTCAATATGTGTGTTTTAAGTGCTACGCGTGCTTCATAAATGCGCGTGGGGGAGTCCAAACGGGCCGAACGAAGTCGGAATGGCCATAAATCAGACGAAAAATACGGGGGAGTAAATTGGGAAGTGTTCGAGTAGAAGGCACATCAATCGGATGTGATGTGTGCCCGCGGTGACCGAGAACGTAGTTTTGGCGTCATAAACCGCCAAAACGGGCGTCTAACAGTCAAATTCATAGCGGACGACCTTGGATTGACATGAAATCACCGTGAAAGAATCTAATTATTATTCGTGACGTGTACGCATAGACGGCACGTCAATCGGACGTGCGGTTTGCGCGGTATGGCTCAATATGCGTGTTTTAATTGTTGCACAAGCTTCATAAACACGCGTGGGGGGTCCAAACGGGCCGAAAAAAGTCAGAATGGCCTGAAATCAGAAGACAAATATGGTTGAGTGAATTTTGAAGTGGTCGAGTAGACGGAACGTCAATCGGATGTGTCGTGTGACCGTGGTGACCGAGAACGCAGTTCTGGTGTCATAAACGGCCAAAACGGGCGTCTAACGGTCAAATTCATAGTGGAAGACCGTAGATTGACCTGAAACCACCGTGAAACAACCTAATTATTATTCTTGACGTGTACACGTAGACATCACATCAATCGGATGTGCGGTTTACACGGTACGGCTCAATATTCGTGTTTTAAGTGCTGCGTGCGCTTCATAAACGCGCGTGGGGGGGTCCAAACGGGCCAAACGAAGTCAGAATGTCCTGAAATCAGACTAAAAATATGGGTGAGTGAATTTTGAAGTGGTCAAGTATACATCACGTCAATCGGACATTCCGTGTGCCCGCGGTGACCGAGAACGCAGTTCTGGTGTCATAAACGGCCAAAACGGGCGTCTAACGGTCAAATTCATAGCGTACAACCTCTTATTGACCTGAAACCACCGTGAAACAATCTAATTATTATTCTTGAAGTGTACGCATAGACGGTACGTCAATCGGACGTGCGGTTTGCGCGGTACGGCTCAATATGCGTGTTTTAAGTGCTGCGCACGCTTCATTAACATGCGTGGGGGGGTCCAAACGGGACGAATGAAGTTGGAATGACCTGAAATCAGATGAAAAATACGAGTGAGTTAATTTTGAAGTGGTCGAGTAGACGTCACGTCAATCGGACGTGCAGCGTGCCCGCGGTGACCGAGAACGGAGTTCTGGTGTCATAAACGGCCAAAAAGAGCATCTAACTGTCAAATTCAAAGAGGACGACCACAAATTGACATGAAATCACCTTGAAACAATATAATTATTATTTGTTATGTGTAATCATAGACGTCATGTCAATCGTACATGTGGTTTGCATGGTACAGCTCAATATGTGTGTTTTAAGTGCTCCGTGCGCTTCATAAACACGAGTGCGGGGTCCAAATGGGCCAAACGAAGTCGGAATGGCTTGAAATTAGAAGAAAAATACGTGTGAGTGAATTGTTAAGTGGTCGAGTAGACGGAACATCAATCGGACATGTCGTGTGCCCGCGGTGACCGAGAACACAGTTCTGGTGTCATAAACGGCCAAAACGGGCGTCTAACGGTCAAATTCATAGAGGACGGCCTCATATTGACCTGAAACCACCGTGAAAAAATCTAATTATTATTTTTGATGTGGAAGCGTAGACATCACATCAATCAGACGTGCGGTTTGCACGGTACGGCTCAATATGCGTGTTTTAAGTGATGTGTGCGCTTCATAAACGCGCATGGGGGGTCCAAATGGGCCGAACAAAATCGGAATGGCCTGAAATCAAAACACAAATACGGGTGAGTGAATTGTGAAGTGTTCTAGTAGAAATAATGTCAATCGGATGTGTCGTGTGCCCGCGGTGACCGAGAACGCAGTTCTGGTGTCATAAATGGCCAAAACGGGCGTCTAACAGTCAAATTCATAGCGGACGACCTCATATTAACCTAAAACCACTGTGCAAAAATCTAATTATTATTCGTGATGTGTACGCGTAGACATCACATCAATCGGACGTGCATTTTGCGCGGTACGGCTCAATATGCGTGTTTTAAGTGCTGCGTGCGCTTCATAAACGCGCGTGGGGGGGTCCAAACGGGTGGAACGAAGTCAGAATGGCCTGAAATCAGACGAAAAAATATGGGTGAGTGAATTGTAAAGTGGTTGAGTAGACAGCACATCAATCGGACGTGCCGTGTGCCCTCGGTAACCGAGAACGCAGTTCTGGTGTCATAAACGGCCAAAACGGGCGTCTAACGGTCAAATTCATAGTGTACGACCTCGTATTGACATGAAACCACCGTGAAAAAATCTAATTATTATTCATGATTTTTACGCGCAGACGGAATGTCAATCGGATGTGCGTTTTTCGCGGTACGGCTCAATATGCGTGTTTTAAGTGTTGCGCACACTTCATTAACGGGCGTGGGGGGTCCAAACGGGACGAACGAAGTCGGAATGTCCTGAAATCAGACGAAAAATATGGGTGAGTGAATTGTGAAGTGTTGAGTAGATGGCACATCAATCGGACGTGCAGTGTGCCTGCGGTGACCGAGAACGCAGTTCTGGTGTCATAAACGGCCAAAATGAGCGTCTAACGATCAAATTCAAAGTGGAAGACCTCGAATTGACCTGAAACCACCGTGAAACAATCTAATTATTATTCGAGATGTGTACGCGCAGACGGCACGTCAATCGGATGTGCGGTCTGCGCGGTACTGCTCAATATGCGTGTTTTAAGTGTTGCGCGCGCTTCATAAATGCGTGTGGGGGGTCCAAACGGTCCAAACGAAGTTGAAATGTCCTGAAATCAAACGAAAAATACGGTTGAGTGAATTTTGAAGTGGTCGAGCAGACGACGCATCAATCGGACGTACTGTGTGCCCGCGGTGATCGAGAATGTAGTTCTGGTGTCACAAACGGCCAAAAATGGCGTCTAATGGTCAAATTCATAGCAGACGACCTCAGATTGACCAGAAATCACTGTGAAACAATAAAATTATTATTTTTAGTGTGTACGCGCAGACGGAACGTCAATCGGACGTGCGGTTTGCGTGTTACAGCTCAATATACGTGTTTTAAGTGCTGTGCGCGCTTCACAAACGCGAGTGGGGGGGTCCAAACGGGCCGAACGAAGTCGAAATGGCCTGAAATCAGACGAAAAACATGGGTGGGTGAATTTTGAAGTGGTCGAGTAAACGGCATGTCAATCGGACGTGTCGTGTGCCCACGGTGACCGAGAACGCAGTTTTGGTGTCATAAACGGCCAAAACGGGCGTCTAACGGTAAAATTCATAGCGTACGACCTCAGATTGACCTGAAACAACCGTTCAACAATCTAACTATTGTTCATTATGTGTACGCATAGACGGAACATCAATAGGACGTGCGGTTTGCGCGGTACGGCTCAATAAGCGTGTTTTAAGTGTTGTGTGCACTTCATAAACGCACGTGGGGGGGTCCAAATGGGCCGAACGAAGTCGGAATGGCCTGAAATTAGACTAAAAAATATGGGTGAGTGAATTTTGAAGTGGTCGAGTAGACGGCACATCAATCGGACGTGTCGTGTGCCCGCGGTGACCGAGAACGCAGTTCTGGTGTCATAAACGGCCAAAATAGGCATCTAATGGTAAAATTCATAGCGGACAACCTCGTATTGACCTAAAATCACCGTGAAACAATATAATTATTATTCTTGACGTTTACGCACAGACGTCATGTCAATCGGACGTGCGTTTTGCGCGGTACGGCTCAATATGCATTTTTTAAGTGGTGCGTGCGTTTCACAAACGCACGTGGGGGGGTCCAAACGGGCCGAACAAAGTCGGAATGGCCTTAAATCAGACGAATAATACGGGTGAGTGAATTGTGAAGTGGTCGATCAGA
The DNA here is from genome assembly GCA_963277665.1 of Viscum album. Classification (NCBI taxonomy): domain Eukaryota; kingdom Viridiplantae; phylum Streptophyta; class Magnoliopsida; order Santalales; family Viscaceae; genus Viscum; species Viscum album. The sequence goes on from OY728134.1 coordinate 289,459,931, forward strand.
CGGAACGTCGGTGACCGAGAACGCAGTTCTGGTGTCATAAACGGCCAAAACGGGCATCTAACGGTCAAATTCATAGCGGAGGACCTCGGATTGACCTGAAACCACCGTGAAAAAATCTAATTATTATTCGTGATGTGTACGCGTAGACGGTACGTCAATCAGACGTGCGGTTTGCGCAGTATGGCTCAATATGCTTGTTTTAAGTGCTGCGCTCGCTTCAAAAACGCGTGTGGGGGGGTCCAAACGGGCCGAAAAAAGTCGGAATGGCCTGAAATCAGACGAAAAATACGGGTGAGTGAATTTTGAAGTGTTCGAGAAGACAGAACATCAATCGGACGTGCTGTGTGCCCGCGGTGATCAAGAACGTAGTTCTGGTGTCATAAATGGCCAAAACGGGCGTCTAATTTTCAAATTCATATCGGACAACCTCGAATTGACCTGAAATCACCGTGCAACAATCTAATTAGAACCATAGAATTAATGATTTTGAATTTTTAAAACGGTAATCAAAATTATGAATATATTTTCAAAATCAAATACTTTAGATCTGTTACTCTAAGTTTGAATTGAAATATGTTGATTTGTTTCAATTATTTGTTTTCTAGGTTTTATTTGGTACTAATTTTATTATTAAATTTTGTTATGAAATTATATTTGATGATGGATGTGGAGCTTGGAAGATGACTGGTGAGATTTATTTGGGTATATATTATTGTGTAATTGAATTTTTCAAAAAAAAATTAAAATCTATAGAGGCCGCTAGAGTTTGTTTCCATCGCCACCTGTAGCGGCCTCCATTCAGCGGCCGCTAAAGGTCTGGGCTACAGCGGCCGCTAAAGCATATCCCAGCTTTCCTACAGCATCCGCCAAGTGGTGGCCGCTAATAGCAACAACGACGGGGCAAAAGCGGCCGCCACTTGGAGGATGCTAGGCGGCCGCTATAAACCTTTAGCAACGGCTTTTGGCGGCCGCTAAAGGTCATGACTGTACTAGTGGTTGTTAAAGAGTGGCATTGTGTAAATTGATTTATGTGGTAGTGAAAGAGATTTTTTTTTTGAAAAATAAGAGTAATACATGGGATGATATTTGAAAAAAATAGACATATTTTTTTCTTTTATCATTGAGAGGGGTGGATGATTGTTATAAAAGGCCATGTCATGAAGATGATATTTAAATAGGGAAGAAAAAGAAGTGGGGGTTTCCAAGATGTAGACGTCAAGAGATAATCGGGAAAATGCTACCGGTTTTGCTGCAACTCATGTGAAGCATCGATAATGGAGAATGAATTGTTAATGTCAAAATGACGTGGCGACACGATGAATGAAGGCGTCGACAATGGAAAATGATGAAATCTGTAATGGAGATCCATGTTTTGAAAGTCTTCCAGGTTGCAAATATCAGACACCATGTTCCAATTCTCAAGTTGGGTGGCACAACATGGGTGCATGAAAAATGATTTAGGAGTTGGAAAAATCCATTTGATGTGTTCCAAAATTCCTTCCCGTTCGGGTGTCAGACCCATAGATTTTGCAACTAATGTCATTTATTTTCACACCGAATCCTTTTGACCTGGAAAAAGTATGGGGGTAATGACGGTTAAGATCAAGAGTCCTTAATTCCAATTAAGGAAGTCCTATGTTCTAAAACAAATTGAAATCTAATTTAAATTGATAGTAATTTTATTTATCCTTTGTTCCCATTTTCTCAATTATTGATATAAAAGTGACAATAATTGCCTAAATTGGACTGGGCATCGAATTCTCCACGCGCCTCCTCCGGGTAGGCGCAGCAGAGGTCACCTTCACCACCAGCACTCTGTCCTCCCACGGATGGACCTCACCAGTGAGGTCCCTGATGAGCTGACCGTCACGGCTTTGAGGATTTGGACCGGGTGAGTAAAGTGGATGGGAGCCAGTATATGTCTGACCTCAAGCGGTTCAGTTCCCAAACCGTGGCCCAGCTCATCCAGGATGTCAGCTGCGTCGGCCGACCCTTTGGTTTCCTTCTCTACACCACCCTCGTTTTTTGGGCTGGGAGGGTGGAACGCGAGCATCACGTCCCGTTGGCCCCTCTCTGGATACAACCTGCCTTGGTCTTCCTCATTTACTATCACTACTTCCTACTTCAACGGCTATGGAGACGCCATCACCGACGCCGCGAAAGACCCCTCCGGTACCGTGGAACTACTGGGCCTCCCACGGCACACCACGAGCGACCTCCCATCTTTGTATTGTTTTGCAAGTCAAATTTATTTATAATATAATAATTATTTTTTGCCATTTTTAATGTTTATTATTTATTATAAATAAATTCATCATTATAAAATGCAATAAATATTGTTTTCTTGAAAAGAAAAACAAGAAATAGAAGATGTAATTGGATCAACCCGATTGAACGTAGGTTCTCAAGAGCAGTGATGTGGCCTATAAAATACATATCCATTCATTTTTTACTCAATATCATATTAGAAAACAAAATATGCGTTTATATCATTTGATTTTATATTTGAAATAGCATGATAAAATTACATTTAGTTTAATTATTATTTTTTTCCACAATAAAATATATTTTTTGGGTTAATTTTTTTTAAATATATTTGGTGGAGCAAACTAAATAAAAGTAATATTAAAAATAAAACATATTTAATAATATATATTATTTTATAATTGTTTATAAAATCAATATGAAGATTTCAAAAATAAAATAATAAAAGTGTAAAATAAGATAATAACATGAAAATTAATCATTAGGAAAACAAATCTTTATGTACAGTCCATGAACCATTCCTTAAGTCCTCCTCCAACATCAGTAGTCGCAGTGTTTTTCTTAGTCTGTGTCCATTCCCCGTGGTTGAAGCACCATTACTGGTAGTAACTGGGGCAGTCATGTTGTTGGAATAAACATTGCAAAATCTTGCGGGATTTAGGCACCCAAGCTCAGATGGCAGAGGTGGGGTTTGGGACCGTGAAGATTCTCCATTGGGTGTCCGGACAACAGCAGCACCACCTCCCTCTACTGGTTGGTGGGATCTAGAAGACTCATCCGGGCTTGACCGCGGACGTGGGGGAGGGACAGCAGCAGCAGCTTGTGGAGATTCGAAATCCTCAACAGGGCTTGAGGACGGACGTGGGGCAGCGACATCAGCAGCAGCTTCTGGAGATTCAGAAGCCTCTGTAGGGGTTGAGGAGGGACGTGCGGCAGGGATAGCAGCAGCACCTTGGGGAGATTCAGAAGCCTCCACAGGGGTTGAAGGCAGAGGTGGGGCACAGACAACAACAGCTTGTGGAGATTCCAAAGCCTCCTCCGGGCTTGATGGCAGATGTGCGGCAGGGATAGCAGCAGCACCTTGGGGAGATTCCGAAGACTCCGCAGGGCTTGAAGGCAGAGGTGGGGCAGGGACAACAGCAGGTTGTGGAGATTCCAAAGCCTCCTCCGGGCTTGACGGCGGACGTGGGACAGGGACACCAGTCGCAGCTTGCTGTGCGGGTTTAGGTTTCAAATGACAAGATGGGGTAATTGCCTTCATAAATTTCACGATAACTGAATGATTCGAACCTACCCTCTCTGGTTTGGGTTTTGGTTCATGAATTTTTCCATGAAAGCACCGCAACAACGATGGAGCCATGGAAACTACGGGGAAGAAAAGGAAATCTCACTGCATAAACAAACTGCAGAGTTGGTGCACAGGGGTTCAGGGCTTGAAGGACACAATGCGGATACCCACCAGATTCTCCTTAATTTATATAAAATCTTTATCGTTTATCGATTTTTTTAATTTTTCATTCAACGTATAATAAATATGGATCAATATTTTTTTAATCCACGTGCAGAGACTGAATTTATTATTATGTGCATTTAAAGATATGAAAATTACTTAAATTTTATTCCAATTATTTATCTACAGTTATTATTTTTGAAACTATTTAATGTGAATCCATAAATCAATGCTAAAAATAGTGGAGATAATAAAAGAAATTATTGCCTTGCTTAATTACGCCCTCCATTATTTAAAAAAATTATTAATATATACTTTTAATTAATGATAATGTCGATGACAATTTTAATATCATAAAATTTTGTTGTAAATATTTTTCTCAATGAAAATGGTCTCATTTTATAGAAAATTTATAAATGTATAAGCGTTTTTATGCAGTAATTTTTTAATGGAACTATGAATCTTTGCAAATAGTAATTTATAGGAAAATAATTATTTATAAGAAATTTATATATTTTTTACAAATAGTAATTTATTGGAAATTTAAAAATAGTAATTTATATTTTTCAATGTTATTTTTTTATAAATTACTAATTAAAACATACCAATTTATAAAAAAATAATAACATTAAAAAATATAAATTTCTATTTTTAAAAAAATAACAATTTTTTTCTAAAATAATGTTGTAAACAACTATGAATCATTGCAAGTTTAAAAAATATTTTTTATGAGAGAAATTTAAAATTTGTACTTAGAAAATTATAACAAAATATTATTAAATTTAAAAGTAATTTATAGGAAAAATAGTAATTTACACAAAATTATAGGAAAATAGTAATATATAGGAAAAATATGTAATTTATAGGAAAATAGTAATTTATAGGAAAAATATATTTATATTTTTGATATTAAATAGTAATTTATATTTTTATAAGAAAATATATTTATAAGAAAATAGTAATTTATATTTTTCATAGGAAAAATATATTGATATTTTTTCTAAGAAATTGTAGGAAAAATAATAATTATAGGAAAAACAGTAATTTATAGGAAAAATATGTAATTTATAGGAAAATAATAATTTATAGGAAAAACATATTTATATTTTTTATATGAAATAGTAATAAATGTTATATTTATTAAAGTATATATTAAAGTATATGTTTATTAAATACTAATAAATGTTGTGTATTAAAGTATATATTAAAGTATATATTTATTAAATATTAATAAATGCTATGTATTTATATTTCTTATATTAAACAGTAATTTATATTTTTTATTAGAAAAATATATTTATATTTTTTATAGGAAATAATAGGGAAATAGTAATTATAAGAAAAGTAGTAATTTATAGGAAAAACATGTAATTTATAGGAAAATAGTAATTTATAGGAAAATATATATATATTTTTTATAGAAAATCATAGGAAAAATAGTAATTATAGGATAAATAGGTAATTTATATGAAAATGGTAATTTATAGGAAAAATATATTTATATTTTTTTATAGGAAATTTATATTTATAGGAAAAATATTTTTTCTATATTAAATTATAATAAATGTTATATTTATTATTACATTTAAAATTAATTTATAGGAAAAATAGTAATTCATAGGAAATTATAAGAAAATAGTAATTTATAGGAAAAATAGGTAATTTATAAGAAAATAGTAATTTATAAAAAAAATATATTTATATTTTTTATATTAAATAGTAATTTATAATTTTATAGGAAAAATATATTTCTAGGAAAATAGTAATTTATATTTTTTATATGAAAAATATATTTATATTTTTTATAGGAAAAATATATTTATATTTTTTTATAGGATATTTATAATTTTTTTATAAATAGTAATTTATAGGAAATTTAAAAATAGTAATTTATATTTTTCAATGTTATTTTTTTATTAATTACTAATTAAAACATATCAATTTATAAAAAAAATAATAACATTGAAAAATATAAATTTTCTACAAATTTCTATTTTTAAAAATATAACAAATTTTTATTTCTTAAATAATGTTGTAAACAACTAATAATATTTCCAAGTTTATAAAATATCTTTTATGAGAGAAATTTAGAATTTATACTTAGAAATTATAAAAAAATATTGTTACATTTAAAAGTTTTATAAAAAATTGTTTAGAAATAATAATATTTTCCCAAATAAAGAGGAACTCATTATTTTATAAATGTATAAGCATTTTTATGTAGTAATTTTTTAATGGAATATAAATAATATATTTTATAATGGAAATAAAAATAAAAAATACCAATTTGACATGGAATAACATCCTCCTTCTGCAGCACAGCTTTAGTCAGCCCAATGAAGAACCAACTGTCATATATTCAGGACCTCTGAATGAATATATGAAAGTTGGTTCTTCACCGGGTCGACTAAAGAGTGGAGTAAGGTTATGTGCCTGTTATGTCTCCCAATGTCACAAAAAATTCAACAGATGGGGAAACCCCTTCTGGATACTCAATATCTTTTTTGGTCTATCAACACCACACATACCCTGAAAACGATGACCACTAATTTCTTTTAAAAAACCAGTCAACATTCAATTCATTTAGTGCGCAAACAGGGACCACCAATAGCCATGATTTTTTGTGGGGCGTTTAGACCATACAAATCACAACATTACCATCAAACAAAGAGGAAGATAAGACAGACAAGATTATTAAAGTTGAAATTATTTGAGAAGCTTACCATCTTCATTGTATATTTTTACATTCTTCCATCAGGTATGTTGCTCATTCGTTTCTAATAATATCTATATCATCTTGTGAATGTGATTTTTTTCGACAATCATGGTAGTAATAAAAAAATATAAATATACAAAGGATTAATAATTATTTTAAATTAAATAGAAATTATCTTCGAAAATACCTCTTTATGGATGTTGGTTTTTTCATTGAATATGATCTCTTTCATAAATTTACAAACATAATAACCACACTCTTTTTTGTTTGTTTGTTTTGGGCATTGCAGAAACATTGAGGAAAATAAGAAATTTATTTATATGGGTTTGGATAGTGAAATCTTATTATATATACCCTGCTACTTATCCAGTCGTAGTACTTGTCAGGTTTCTTGTCCTTTTCCCCTGACCTCAATCCATGATGCAGACGATATTCACGCACCGCCCTATCATAATAGAATAATAATTAAAAGATAATATAAATTATATAAATGGATGTTTAGTTCTAAAATGTTGGATGTAGTGTATTAAAAAATGACAAACTCCATCATTTTTGGTCAGTTTGTTGGATATCCATGCATTAAATCTAGAAAATAAATCATTGGAATATCCAAATTGACCGCAATGAGCATCCAATGCTCCCTAAGAACACCAAAAAGAATAAGTAATGAAAGAAATTAAAATATATTTGATATGATTAAATTGTAGAGTTTTACCCCTACATCATTGTTATTAAGAAAAGTTGATCATCTGTAATTTTACTATTAAACGATTTGAGCAGTCCTGCAAATATTTCACCCAATTTCTTGGAAGTTATGTCTTCTTGTTCTGTAGAGGTGATGTGAGGACTAACGAGTCCAATTTTTTTATAGGGAAATCCCTTCAATTGTTTTCCACATATACCACTATGAAAAATATGAAATGTATTTAGTTATAATTATCATAGTATATCATATTTTGGAAAATAAAATCATGAAAACATACCTCATGTAAACATTTAAAACTGATCCGCCTAACAAATCATAGTTAAGGATTTCAGTTTCACTCTCAACACCAATGAAATCTGGATCATCCCCTCCATACATATTTTCTTTAAAATCAATTATGTGATTACCACCATTTTTCAACTTCGTATCCACATGAGACTTCAATGATAATAAATGTGCATCTATAATGGGAGGGGTTAAGGTGCATTGGGTAGATCATTTTGATCAGTTAGTTGATCCCTGATATGGATTTGAATCGGTCTTTCGTTTCACTCCCTTCTCTCTGTTCGTCTGTAATAACATGCCTCAGTTTAGACCTTTTTTCATTAAATTTTTAAGGTTTATCTTGAAAATTAAATTGGAAATGAATACCTCATTGTGGACATGTTTTTTTACAATATGTGATGGGCATGCAAGGAATGTTCCTAGAGCTTGTTCGAACGTATGAATATCTGCATCATCAATTGGAATAGGTAGCTCGACGCTCAACTCTAGGGCTACAGTAATTGACACTCTGACATGATCTGTCGGAATTAGTATGTTGTGCAACATGTCGTTCTAGATATTGAACACTATAGCCCTTGTTACAAGGCGATGAGTGGGTGTTAATAGATATAAATCACAGTCATTTTCACCCTATAGAATATCAATACAAGAAAGGTGTCAGTGTCTAGTGTATATCTGATTCATATTTCATAGAAAAAATTATTAGAAAATTGACTACCTTAGTTAAGAATTCTTTTAGGGGAATGGCTCACCTCAAAACTAGTGGGGGTGGGTCGGGATCTTCACACGTTGGTTGTTCTTGAGTTTTTTCTTCTCTTTGTCTCCCCCCATCAAACCTGATATCATCTCTCTCTAGTATTGTAATTCTTCTTGAAACAAAGATAGATAAATCATCCCAGAATGATGAGGTTCCAATTGGAGAAGGAATAACATTTGATATGCGGAATGACAAGTGGGTTCAAGCTCATCGATATGTATTGTTCAACACTCCATCAGTTATGCCATTGATACAGTAAGTTTCATAGTTGATGTGTATTTTGTTTCTATATTTATTTTATTGCTTACCTTATATTGTGTTGTGATTTAGGATGCATATCACTGAGTTGAAACGTGAAAGGCCCCGTGAAACTGACTATCAAATCCAAAAACATCATTTAAACACATTTCATGAGTAGTTCAAGACTCATGTACGTATAATTGATTTAATATTTTTATAGTGCAACTTAGTTGTATTTTCACAATCCTTTATCTATTAAACTATATATGTGAAATTTGCAGATTCAAAAGTTACGTGATTTAACCTAGCATGTGAGTGAAGAACTCAACCAACTAGCTGATGGTCCATTTATTACAGCTCGTCGCTACAAGTTTTTAGATGCTAATATATTCTGATTTCGTATTAGCGATGTTGACATGAACCGAGCCACACAAAATAGTGGTGTTGGTTGTTCTTTTTTCGGTGCGGGTTATTATTATGGATTGTTGAGAGATATTATTGAGGTTATTTATAGTCGTGGCTTAAAACACATATTGTTAAGGTGTGATTGGGTCGATCCAGTTCATGGAACGAAAGTTGATAACTTCCGATTTACATTAGTAAAATTTAACAATATGTTATATAAAGATGACTGAGTTAGCAATGATCCCTTCATACTGACATCACAGGAAGAATAACTTTACTTTTTCGGCGTTGATTCTGATCGGTAAGTTGTGGTGAAAATGTCTAGAAGAGGGGTTTTTCTGATTGACCAAGAGGAACCTGAAGTTTTCACATTTCCTAATCAAACACTTGACCAAACAACATTAGTTGTACGAGATGAAGATATACAATGGTCCAGAGAGACAGTTGAAGGAGATACGATAAACTTGCATGATTAGTGAATATTGTAATTATATCCCCAGTTATTATTTGTAAAAATATTTATGAATTATATATGTATAAAAAATTCTTGATTTAACTATAATTTTTTTTAATGTAGGTATGTCATAGGGTGGTCACAATGGTTCACCTGATGTTGTCGGTATGTATGTTTTCATTTTTCTAAATTAATTGATTGTAATTTTATGTGTATATTTCCCTAACTATTTCTAATCATTAATTTATATTGTAATTGAATTATGAATTTATGCTTATCAGGATCTAGTGCTTCTTCCAACAGACGCAGGGGTCCTGGTAGATGGGTTCGATCCTGGAACTCTTGAGCCCAATTGGATGTGTTATTTGACGACACATTTCATCCAGTTGGAGATGGTGCTACTGAATTGAGTCGTCAGTTTGGGCATATGATTCGAGACTCACACAGATTCCCTATGAAGACTCGTGACTGCAGTTCTTTCCCCCAGGATACGATGGACAGATTATGGAGGGAGGTTTAGGTAAATTAAATATTTAATTTTTCATGATATTGTTATTATTATTGTCCCATCTACTGACAATTTTTTTTAACAGGATAATTTGACATCCAGTCCAGATGAGTTTCGGGCTGTATGTATGTCCAAATGCTGAAAATTATGGAAGTATTACAAGTCAAGGGTGAAGAGGGATCACTAGACACCATTTGTGGGTGTGCCAGACATTCTACAGCGAGTCCCTCCGGGCATTCTTCCTACGCAGTGGTAGGATTTGGTTGCGTTTTGGTCGAGTGAGGCAGTGATGGTAAGATTTATTACTTTTAATCTATAAATGACTAAATTTTTAAATGTCTATTAAGTAAATATGTTGAATGTAGACCGAGTCTGCTCGTCATTCACATAATCGGGCGATGCAAGGCACGCCTTCCAGATTTGGCACTCGACATGTGTCACAGCTCAGACATTATGTAAGTTTAGAATTCACTATTTCATTCATATTTTAAAAATATTGTAGTATAACATGGTGAACCCCTTTATTATAGTTACACCAACGCGGAGATCCAATCGATCGGATGTCCATATGGATGAGGACTCGTAGGGCGGGTGATCCTGATGTTTTCGGTGTTATAGTAAGAAAATTATTTACTAATGAATGTATTTTTATTTTATATAAATTATTCATATTTGTTCATTGATTAATTATATGCTACACGCTCAGTTTGACGCTCAGTTAGCAAAGTTTCTAGAGGAGCAACGTCGTAGTACTGTGCGTAGAGATGAAATATTTCACCTTGTCATGGGGCGTGACGGTCATGGTTATTCTTTGACTTATGGTGGCGGTGTCCCACGACGTGCAGTTGTTAGAGCAGATGTGATGGGTGCATGAAGAGAGTCAGGGATGCGCACACAAGATGAGATAGATGCTTCCACGTAGGATATGCAGCGCAATTTTGATGCACAGTTTCAGCAGTTATGTGCAGAGTATGAGGAGAGGTTGTCACAGATTTCATCATGTATCGATGATATGATGATGCAACAAGTGGAACCACAGGTAAAAAATAAAACAAACCATACTCAGATTGACTTTTATTTATATGTTTAAGATAATTAATATTGATATATATTGTAGGCTCCCAATACAGCTAGTGGACATCACAGTGATATTGGTGATCCAGATTAGAATGAACCCCATGCATGAGGTAATTTCATTTGTGTTGATGAATTCTCTAGAAGTTTTTATATCCTTGATGAAAATAATTTTCCTTTTTTACCTAGATTATTTTGTTTTAGTATTTGTGACCTGAAACCACTGTGCAACAATCTAATTATTATTCGTGATGTGTACGCGTAGACGGCACGTCAATCGGACGTGCGGTTTGCGGGGCACGGCTCAATATGCGTGTTTTAAGTGTTGTGCGCGCTTCATAAACGCGCGTGGGGGGGTCAAAATAGGCCGAAAAAAGTCATAATGGCCTGAAATTAGACGAAAAATACGGGTGAGTGAATTGTGAAGTGTTCGAACATACGGCACGTCAATCAGACGTGTCGTGTGCCCACGGTACCGAGAACGCAGTTCTGGTGTCATAAACGGCCATAACGGGCGTCTAATGGTCAAATTCATAGAAAAAGACCTCTGATTGACCTGAAACCACTGTGAAACAATATAATTATTATTCTTGACGTGTAAGCACAAATGGCATGTCAATCGGACGTGCGGTTTGTGCGGTACGGCTCAATATGCGTGTTTTAAGTGCTGTGGGCGCTTCATAAACGCGCGTGTGGGGTCCAAACGGGCCGAACGAAGTCGGAATGGCCTGAAAATAGACAACAAAATGGGTGAGTGAATTGTGAATTAGTCGAGGAGACGGAACGTCAATCGGTCATGTCGTGTGCCCGCGGTGACCGAGAACGCGGTTCTGGTGTCATAAACAGCCAAAACGGGCGTCTAATGGTCAAATTCATAGCGGATGACCTCGGATTGACCTAAAACCACCGTGAAACAATCCCATTATTATTATTGATGTGTACACACAGATGGAACGTCAATCGGACGTGTGGTTTGCGTGGTACGGCTCAATATGCTTGTTTTAAGTGTTGCGCGCGCTTCATAAACGTGCGTGGGGGGTCCAAAAAGGCTGAACGAAGTCTGAATGGCTTGAAATCAGACGACAAATACGGGTGAGTGAATTGTGAAGTTTTTGAGTAAACTGCACATCAATTGGACGTACCATGTGCCCGCGGTGACCGAGAACGCAGTTCTGGTGTCATAAACGGCCAAAAGGGGCGTCTAACGGTCAAATTCATAGCGGACAACCTCAGATTGACCTGAAATCACCGTGAAACAATCTAATTATTATTATTGACGTGTATGCATAGACAGAACATCAATCAGATGTGTGGTTTGCACGGTATGGCTCAATATGCGTGTTTTAAGTGTTGTGCGTGCTTCATAAATGCACGTGGGGGGGTCCAAACGAGCCGAACGAAGTCGGAATGGCCTGAAATCAGACGAAAAATACGAGTGAGTGAATTGTGAAGTGTTCGAGTAGACGGCACATCAATCGGACGTGCCGTGTGCCCGCGGTGACCGAGAACGCAGTTGTGGTGTCAAAAACCGCCAAAACGGGCGTCTGACAGTAAAATTCATAGCGTACGACCTCTTATTGACATGAAATCACCGTGAAACAATCTAATTATTATTCGTGATGTGGACACGCAGACGGCACATCAATTGGACGTGCAGTTTGCACGGTACGGCTCAATATGCGTGTTTTAAGTGTTGCGCGCGCTTCATAAACGCGCGTGGGGGGGTCCAAACGGGATGAACGAAGTCAAAATGGCCTGAAATCAAGAGATAAATATGGTTGAGTGAATTTTGAAGTGGTTGAGTAGACGGAACGTCAATCGGACATGCCGTGTGCCCGCGGTGACCGAGAACGCAGTTCTGGTATCAAAAATGGCCAAAAGGGGCATCTAACGGTCAAATTCATAGCGGACGACCTCAGATTGATCTGAAACCACCATGCAATAATCTAATTATTATTCTTGACGTGTACACGTAGACAACACATCAATCGGACGTGCGGTTTGTGCGGTACGGCTCAATATGCGTGTTTTAAGTGCTGCATGCGCTTCATAAACGAGCGTGGGGGGTCCAAATAGGCCGAACGAAGTCAGAATGGCCTGAAATCAGACGAAAAATATGGGTGAGTGAATTATGAAGTGTTCGAGCAGAAGGCACGTCAATCGGACGTGTCGTGTTCCCACGGTGACTGAGAACGCAATTCTAGTGTTATAAACGGCCAAAACGGACGTCTAACGGTCAAATTCATAGTTTACGACCTCGTATTGACCTAAAACCACCGTGAACAAATATAATTATTATTCGTGACGTGTACGCACCGACGGCATGTCAATGGGACGTGCGGTTTGCACGGTACGACTCAATATGCGTGTTTTAAGTGTTGTGCACGCTTCATTAACGCGCGTGGGGGGGTCCAAATGGGACGAACGAAGTCAGAATGGCCTGAAATCAGACTAAAAATATGGGAGAGTAAATTGTGAAGTGGTCGAACAGACGACACGTCAATCGGACGTGCAGTGTGCTCGCGGTGACCAAGAACGCAGTTCTGGTGTCATAAACGGCCAAAACGAGCGTCTAACGGTCAAATTCAGAGCGGACGACCTCGGATTGACATGAAATCACCATGAAACAATCTAATTATTATTCGTGATGTGTACGCGTAGACAGCACATCAATCGGACGTGCGGTTTGCGCGGTACGGCTCAATATGCGTGTTTTAAGTGTTGTGCGCGCTTCATAAACGCGCGTGGGGTGTCCAAATGGGCAGAATGAAGTTGGAATGGCCTGAAATCATAAGAAAAATATGGTTGAGTGAATTGTGAATTGGTCGAGTAGACGAAATGTCAATCAGACGTGTCGTGTGCCCGCGGTGACTGAGAACGTAGTTCTGGTGTAATAAACTTCCAAAACCGGCGTCTAACGGTAAAATTCATAGCGGACAACCTCAGATTGACCTGAAACCACCGTGAAACAATCTAATTATTATTTTTGATGTGTACGTGAAGACATCACATCAATCGGACGTGCGGTTTGCACGGTACGGCTCAATATGCGTGTTTTAAGTGCTGTGCGCGCTTCATAAATGCGCGTGGGGGGGTCCAAATAGGCCAAACGAAGTCAGAATGGCCTGAAATCAGAATAAAAATACGGGTGAGTGAATTGTGAAGTGGTCGAGTAGACGGAACGTCAATCGGACGTGTCGTGTGCCCGCGGTGACCGAGAACGCAGTTCTTGTGTCATAAACGGCCAAAATGGGCGTATAACGGTCAAATTCAGAGCAGACGAACTCAGATTGACATGAAACCACCGTGAAATAATCTGATTATTATTCTTGACGTTTACGCACATACAACACATCAATCGGATGTGCGTTTTGCGCGGTACGGCTCAATATGCGTGTTTTAAGTGCTGCGTGCGCTTCAAAAACGCGCGTGGGGGGTCCAAACGGGCCAAATGAAGTCTAAATGGTCTGAAATTAGGTGAAAAATATGGGTGAGTGAATTTTGAAGTGGTCGATCAGACGGCACATCAATCGGACATGTCGTGTACCCGTGGTGACCGAGAACGCAGTTCTGGTGTCATAAACGGCCAAAACGGCCATCTAACAGTCAAATTCATAGCGTACGACCTTGTAATGATCTAAAACCACCGTGAAACAATATAATTATTATTCTTGATGTGTACGCACAGACGTCACATCAATCGAACGTGCGGTTTGCGCGGTACGGCTCAATATGCGTGTTTTAAGTGCTGCGTACGCTTCATTAACGCGTGTGGGGGGTCCAAACGGGTTGAACGAATTCGTAATGGCCTGAAATCAGACTAAAAATATGGGTGACTGAATTTTTAAGTGGTCAAGCATACAACACGTCAATCGGACGTGCAGTGTGCCCGCGGTGACCGAGAACGCGGTTCTCGTGTCATAAACGGCCAAAACGAGCGTTTAACGGTCAAATTCATAGAGGACGACCTCATATTGACCTGAAACCACCGTGAAACAATCTAATTATTATTCAAGATGTGTATGCGTAGAGGGCACATCAATCGGACATGTGGTTTGTGCGTTACGGCTCAATATGCGTGTTTTAAGTGTTGCGCGCGCTTCATAGACGGGTGTGGGGGGGGTCCAAACGGGCCGAACGAAGTCGGAATGGCCTGAAATCAGACGAAAAATATGGGTGAGTGAATTTTTAAGTGGTCGAGCAGAAGGCACGTCAATCGGACATGTCGTGTGCCCGCGGTGATCGAGAACGCAGTTCTGGTGTCACAAACGGCCAAAACAGACGTCTAACGGTCAAATTCATAGCGGACGACCTCGGATTAACCTGAAATCACCGTGAAACAATCTAATTATTATTTTTAATGTGCACACACAGACAACACGTCAATCGAACGTACGGTTTGCGTGGAACGGCTCAATATGCGTGTTTTAAGTATTGCGCTCGCTTCATAAACGTGAGTGGGGGGTCCAAATGGTCCAAACGAAGTCGGAATGGCCTGAAATTAGACGAAAAAAACGGGTGAGTGAATTGTGAAGTGGTCGAGCAGACAGCATGTCAATCAAACATGTCATGTGCCCGCGGTGACCGAGAATGCAGTTCTGGTGTCAAAAACGGCCAAAATGGGCGTTTAACGGTCAAATTCATAGCATATGACCTCGGATTGACCTGAAACCACCATGAAAAAATCTAATTATTATTCATGATGCGTACTCATAGACAGTACATCAATCGGACATGCGGTTTGCGCGGTACGGCTCAATATGCGTGTTTTAAGTGTTGTGCGCGCTTCATAAACGCGCGTGGGGGGGTCCAAACGGGTCGAATGAAGTCGGAATGGCCTGAAATTAGACTAAAAAATATGGGTGAGTGAATTTTGAAGTGTTCGAGCAGACGGCACATCAATCGGACATGTCGTGTGCCCGCGGTGACCGAGAACGCAGTTCTGGTGTCATAAACAGCCAAAACGGGCATCTAACGGTCAAATTCCTAGCGGACGACCTCATATTGACCTAAAATCACCGTGAAACAATCTAATTATTATTCGTGATGTGTACGCACAGACGTCTCGTCAATCGGACGTGCAGTTTGCGTGGTACGGCTCAATATGTGTTTTTTAAGTGTTGCGCGCGTTTCACAAACGCGCGTGGGGCGTCCAAATGGGCCGAACGAAGTTGGAATGGCCTGAAATCAGATGAAAAATACGGTTGAGTGAATTGTGAAGTGGTCGAGTAGACGGAACATCAATCGGACATATCGTGTGCCCGCGGTGACCGAGAACGCAGTTCTGGGGTCATAAACGGCCAAAATGGGCGTCTAACGGTCAAATTCATAGCGGACGACCTCAGATTGACCTGAAACCACCGTGAAACAATCTAATTATTATTCTTGATGTGTACGCGTAGACATCATATCAATCAGATGTGTGGTTTTCACGGTACGGCTCAATATGCGCGTTTTAAGTGTTGTGCGTGCTTCAGAAACGCGCGTGGGGGGGTCCAAACAGTCCGAACGAAGTCGGAATGGCCTAAAATCAGAAAAAAAATACGGGTGAGTGAATTTTGAAGTGTTTGAGTAGACGTCACATCAATCGGATGTGTCGTGTGCCCGCGGTGATCGAGAACGCAGTTCTGGTGTCATAAACGGCCAAAACAGGCGTTTAATGGTCAAATTCATATCGAACGACCTCGAATTGACCTGAAATCACCGTGAAACAATCTAATTAGAACCATAGAATTAATGATTTTAAATTTTTAAAATGGTAATCAAAATTATGAATATATTTTCAAAATAAAATGCTTTAGATCTGTTACTATAAGTTTGAATTGAAATATGTTAATTTGTTTCAATTATTTGTTTTCTAGGTTTTATTTGGTACTAATTTTATTATTAAATTTTGTTATGCAGTTATATTTTATGATGGATGTAGATCTTGGAAGATGACTGGTGAGATTTATTTGGGTATATATTATTGTGTAATTGAATTTTTTTTAAAAAAAATTAAAATCTATAGTGGCTGCTAGAGTTTGTTTCCATCGCCACCTGTAGCGGCTGCCATTCAGCAGCCGCTAAAGGTCTGGGCTACAGTGGCCGCTAAAGCCTATCCCTGCTTTCCTAAAACATCCGTCAAGTTGCGGTCTCTAATAGAAACAACGGCGGGGAAAAAGCGGCCACCACTTGGCGGACGCTAGGCGGCCGCTATAGACCTTTAGCAACGGCTTTTGGGGGCCGCTAAAGGTCATCACTGTACTAGTGGTTGTTATAGAGTGACATTGCGTAAACCCGTTTATGTGGTAGTGAAAGAGATAATTTTTTTGAAAAATAAGAGTAATACATGGGATGATATTTGAAAAAAATAGACATATTTTTTTCTCTTATCATTGAGAGGGGTGGATGATTGTTATAAAAGGCCATGTCATGAAGACGATATTTTAATAGGGAAGAAGAAGAAGTGGGGGTTGCCAAGATGTAGACGTCGAGAGATAATCGGGAAAATGCTACCGGTTTTGCGGAAACTCATGTGAAGCATCGACAATGACGAATGAATTGTTGATGTCAAAATGACGTGGCGACACGACGAATGAAGGCGTCGACAATGGAAAATTGATGAAATTTGTGATGGAGATCCATGTTTTGAAAGTCTTCTAGGTTGCAAAGATCATACACCATGTTCCAATTCTCAAGTTGGGTGGCACAACATTGGTGCATGAAAAATGATTTAGGAGTTGGGAAAATCCATTTGATGTGTTCCAAAATTCCTTCCCGTTTGGGTGTGAGACCCATAGATTTTGCAACGAATGTCATTTATTTTCACACCGAATCCTTTTGACCTGGAAAAAGTATGGGGGTAATGACGGTTAAGATCAAGAGTCCTTAATTCGAATTAAGGAAGTCCTATGTTTTAAACCAAATTAAAATATAACTTAAATTGATAGTAATTTTATTTATCCTTTGTTCCCATTTTCTCAATTATTGATAGAAAAGTGACAATAATTGCCTAACTTCGACCGAGCATCGAATTCTCCACGCACCTCCTCCGGGTAGGCGTAGCGGAGGTCACCTTTGCCACCAGCGCTCTATCCTCCCACGGATGGACCTCGCCAGTGAGGTCCCCGATGGGATGACCATCGGGAATTTGAGGATTTGGACCGAGTGAGGAAGGTAGATGGGAGCCAGTACATGTCCGACCTCAAGTGTTGCAGTTCACAAACCGTGGCCCATCTCATCCAGGATGCCATCCGTGTCGGCCGACCCTTCGGTTGCCTGCTATACACCACCCTCATTTCTTGGGCCTGGAGGGTGGCACGCGAGCATCACATCTCGTTGGCCCCTCTTTGGATACAACCTGCCACGGTCTTCCTCATATACTATCACTACTTCCTACTTCAACGCCTATGGAGACGCCATCACTGACGCCGCGAAAGACCCCCCGGTACCGTGGAACTGCTGGGCCTCCCGCGGCTCACCACGAGCGACCTCCCATCTTTGTATTGTTTTGCAAGTCAAATTTATTTATAATATAATAATTAGTTTTTGCCATTTTTAATGTTTATTATTTATTATAAATAAATTCATCATTATAAAATGCAATAAATATTGTTTTCTTGAAAAGAAAAACAAGAAATATAAGATGTAATTGGATCAACCCGATTGCACGCAGGTTCGCAAGAGCAGTGATGTGGCCTATAAAATACATATCCATTCATTTTTTACTCAATATCATATTAGAAAACAAACTATGATTTTATATCATTTGATTTTATATTTTAAATAGCACGATAAAATTACATTTAGTTTAATTATTAATTTTTTCCATAATAAAATATATTTTTTGGGTTGATTTTTTTTAAATAGATTTGGTGGAGCAAACTAAATAAAAGTAATATTAAAAATAAAACATATTTAATAATATATATTATTTTATAATTGTTTATAAAATCAATATGAAGATTTCCAAAATAAAATAATGAAAGTGTAAAATAAGATAATAACATGAAAATTAATCATTAGGAAAACAAATCTTTATATACAGTCAATGAACCATTCCTTAAGTCCTCCTCCAATATAAGTAGTCGCAGTGTTTTTATTATTCTATGTCCATTCCCCGAGGTAGAAGCATGATTACTAGCAGTAACTGGGGTGGTCATTTTTTTGGAATAAACATTGCAAAATCTTGCGGGATTTCAGCACCCAAGCTCGGATGGCGGAGGTGGGGTTTGGGACCGTGAAGATTCTTCATTGGGTGTCCGGACATCAGCAGCACCACCTCTCTCTACTAGTTGGTGGGATCCAGAAGACTCCTCTGGGCTTGACCGCGGACGTGGGGGAGGGACAGCAGCAGCAGATTGTGGAGATTCGGAATACTCCGCAGGGCTTGAGGACGGACATGGGGCAGTGACATCAGCAGCAGCTTCTGGAGATTCAGAATCCTCCACAGGGGTTGAGGAGGGACGTGCGGCAAGGACAGCAGCAGCACCTTGGGGAGATTCAGAAGCCTCTACAGGGCTTGAAGGCAGAGGTGGGGCAGGGACAACAGCAGCCTGTGGAGATTCCAAAGCCTCCTCCGGGCTTGACGGCGGATGTGCGGCAGGGACACCATCAGTACCTTGGGGAGATTCCGAAGCCTCCATAGGGCTTGAAGGCAGAGGTGGGGCGGGGACAATAGCAGGTTGTGGAGATTCCAAAGCCTCCTCCGGGCTTGACGGCGGACGTGGAGCAGGGACATCAGCAGCAGCTTGCTCTGCAGGTTTACATTTGAAATGACAAGATGGGATAATAGCCTTCATAAATTTCACGATAACCGAATGATTCGAACCTACCCTCTCAGGTTTGGGTTTTGGTTCGTGAATTTTGCCATGAAAGCACCGCAACAATGATGGAGCCATGGAAACTATGGGGAAGAAAAGGAAATCTCACTGCGTAAACAAACTGCAGAGCCGGTGCACGGGGGTTCAGGGCTTGAAGGACACGATGCAGATACCCACCAGATTCTCCTTAATTTATATAAAATCTTTATCGTTTATCGTTTTTTTTATTTTTCATTCAACGTATAATAAATATGGATCAATATTTTTTTTTTGACTCCACGTGCAGAGACTGAATTTATTATTATGTGGATTTAAAGATATGAAAATTACTTAAATTTTATTCAAATTATTTATCTACAGTTATTATTTTTGAAACTATTTAATGTGAATCCATAAATCAATGCTAAAAATAGTGGAGATAATAAAAGAAATTATTTCCTTGCTTAATTGCGCCCTCTATTATTTAAAAAATTATTAATATATACTTTTAATTAATGATAATGTCGGTGACAATTTTAATATCATAAAAATTTGTTATAAATATTTTTCTCAATGAAAATAGTCTCATTTTATAGCAAAATTATAAATGTATAAGCGTTTTTATGCAGTAATTTTTTAATGGAACTATGAATCTTTGCAAATAGTAATTTATTGGAAAATAGTTATTTATAAGAAATTTATATATTTTTTACAAATAGTAATTTATTGGAAATTTAAAAATAGTAATTTATATTTTTCAATGTTATTTTTTTATAAATTTCTAATTAAAACATACCAATTTATAAAAAATTAATAACATTGAAAAATATAAATTTCTATTTTTAAAAACATAACAATTTTTTTTTCTAAAATAATGTTGTCAACAACTATGAATCATTGCAAGTTTAAAAAATATTTTTTATGAGAGAAATTTAAAATTTGTACTTAGAAAATTATAACAAAATATTATTACATTTAAAAGTAATTTATAGAAAAAATAGTAATTTATACGAATTTATAGGAAAATAGCAATTTATAGGAAAAATATGTAATTTATAGGGAAATAGTAATTTATAGGAAAAATATATTTATATTTTTATATTAAATAGTAATTTATATTTTTATAAGAAAATATATTTATAAGAAAATAGTAATTTATATTTTTTATAGGAAAAATATATTGATATTTTTATAGGAAATTGTAGGAAAAATAATAATTATAGGAAAAATAGTAATTTATTGGAAAAATAGGAAATTTATAGGAAAATAATAATTTATAGGAAAAAAATATTTATATTTTTTATATGAAATAGTAATAAATGTTATATTTATTAAATTATATATTAAATTATATGTTTATTAAATACTAATAAATGTTGTCTATTAAAGTATATATTAAAGTTATATTTATTAAATAGTAATAAATGTTATATATTTATATTTCTTATATTAAATAGTAATTTATATTTTTTATTAGAAAAATATATTTATATTTTTTATAGGAAATTATAGGGAAAATAGTAATTATAAAAAAATAGTAATTTATAGGAAAAACAAGTAATTTATAGAAAAATAAAAATTTATAGGAAAAATATATATATTTTTTTATAGGAAATCATAGGAAAAATAGTAATTATAGGAAAAATAGGTAATTTATATGAAAATGGTAATTTATAGGAAAAATATATTTATATTTTTTTATAAGAAATTTATATTTATAGGAAAAATATATTTTTTATATTAAATAGTAATAAATGTTATATTTATTATTACATTTAAAATTAATTTATAGGAAAAATAGTAATTCATAGGAAATTATAAGAAAATAGTAATTTATAGGAAAAATAGGTAATTTATAAGAAAATAGTAATTTATAGAAAAAATATATTTATATTTTTTATATTAAATAGTAATTTATAATTTTATAGGAAAAATATATTTCTAGGAAAATAGTAATTAATATTTTTTATAGGAAAAATATATTTGTATTTTTTTATAGGATATTTATATTTTTTTATAAATAGTAATTTATAGAAAATTTAAAAATAGTAATTTATATTTTTCAACGTTATTTTTTTATTAATTACTAATTAAAACATATCAATTTATAAAAAAATAATAACATTGAAAAATATAAATTTCCTACAAATTTTTATTTTTAAAAATATAACAATTTTTTATTTCTTAAATAATGTTGTAAACAACTAATAATATTTGAAAGTTTATAAAATATCTTTCATGAGAGAAATTTAAAATTTATACTTAGAAATTATAAAAAAATATTGTTACATTTAAAAGTTTTATAAAAAAATTGTTTAGAAATAATAATATTTTCCCAAATAAAGAGGAACTCATTATTTTATAAATGTATAAGCATTTTTATGTAGTAATTTTTTAATGGAATATAAATAATATATTTTATCATGGAACTAAAAATAAAAAATACCAATTTGACATGGAATAATATCCTCCTTCTACAGCACAGCTTTATTCAGCCCAGTGAAGAACCAACAGTCATATATTCAGGACCTCTGAATGAATATATGAAAGTTGGTTCTTCACCGGATCGACTAAAGAGTGGAGTATGGTCCTGTGCCCGTTATGTCTCCCAATGTCACAACAAACTCAAGGGATGGGGAAACCCCTTCTGGATACTCAATATCTTTTGTGGTCTATCAACACCACACATACCATGAAAATGATGACCACCAATTTCTTTTAAAAAACCAATCAACATGCAATTCATTTAGTGCGCAAACAGGGACCACCAACGGCCATGATTTTCTGTGGGGAATTTATCCCATATAAATCACAACATTACCATCAAACAATGAGGAAGATAAGATAGACAAGATTATTAATGTCAAAATTATTTGAGAAGCTTACCATCTTCATTGTATATTTGTACATTCTTCTATCAGGTATGTTGCTCATTTATTTCTAAGCATATCTATATCATCTTGTGAATGTGATTGTTTTCGGAAGTCATGGTAGTACTAAAAAAATATAAATATACAAAGGATTAATAATTATTTTAAATAAAATATCAATTATCTTCAAAAATACCTCTTTATGGATGTTGTTTTTTTCATTGAATATGATCTCTTTCATAAATTTACAAACATAATAACCACACTCTTTATCGTTTGTTTGTTTCGGTCATTGCAGAAACATTGATAAAAATAAGCAATTTATTTATATGTGTTTGGATAGTGAAATATTATTATATATACCCTGCTACTTATCCAGTCGTAGTACTTTTCAGGTTTCTTGTCATTTTCCCCTGACCTCAATCCATGATGTAGACGATATTCATGCACCTACCTATCATAATAGAATTATCATTAAAAGATAATATAAATTATATAAATGGATGTTTAGTTCTAAAATGTTGGATTTAGTGTATTACAAATTGACAAACTCCATAATTTGTGGTCAGTTTGTTGGATATCCATGCATTAAATCTAGAAAATAAATCTTTGGAATATCCAAATTCACCGCAATGAGCATCCAATGCTCCCTAAAAACACCAAAAAGAATAAGTAATGAAAGAAATTAAAATATATTTGATATGATTAAATTGTATAGTTTTACCCCTACATCATTGTTATTAAGAAAATTCTATCATCTGTAATTTTACTATTAAATGATTTGAGCAGTCCTGCAAATATTTCACCCAATTTCTTGGAAGTTATGTCTTCTTGTTCGGTAGAGGTGATGTGAGGACTAACGAGTCCATTTTTTTCATTGGGAAATCCCTTCAATTTTTTTCCATATATACCAATATGAAAAATATGAAATGTATTTAGTTATAATTATCATAGTATATCATCTTTTGAAAAATCAAATCATGAAAACATACCTCATGTAAACATTTACAACTGAGCCACCTAAGAAATCATAGTTGAGGATTTCAGTTTCACTCTCAACACCAATGAAATCTGGATCATCCCCTCCATACATATTTTCTTCAAAATCAATTATGTGATTACCACTATCTTTCAACTTCATATCCACATGAGACTTCAATGATAATAAATGTGCATCTATAATGGGAGGGGTTAAGGTGCATTGGGTAGATCATTTTGATCGGTTAGTTGATCCCTGAGATGGATTTGAATCGGTCTTTCATTTCACTCCCTTCTCTTGTCCGTCTGTAATAACATGCATCAGTTTAGACCTTTTTTCATTAAATGTTTAAGGTTTATCTTGAAAATTAAATTGGAAATGAATACCTCATTGTCGACATGTTTTTTACAAGATGTGATGGGAATGCGAGGAATGTTCCTAGATCTTGTTCGAACGTATGAATATTTGCATCATTAATTGGAACAGGTAGCTCGACGCTCAACTCTAGGGCTACAGTAATTGACACTCTGACATGATTTGTCGGAATTGGTTTTTTGTGAAACATGTCATTCTAGATATTGAACACCGTAGCCCTTACTACAAGGCGATGAGTGGGTGTTCATAGATATAAATCACAGTCATTTTCACCCTATAGAATATCAATACAGGAAAGGTCTCAGTGTCTAGTGTATATCTGATTCACATTTCATAGAAACAATTATTAGAAAATTGACTACCTTAGTTATGAATTCTTTTAGGGGAATGTCTCACCTCAAAACTAGTGGGGGTGGGGCGGGATATTCACATGCGGGTTGTTCTTAAGTTTTTTCTTCTCTTTGTCTCCCCCCATCAAACCTGATATCATCTCTCTCTAGTATTGTAATTCTTCTTGAAATATAGCTAATTTTTATCTTATCTATTTCATTTCCTCTGTTTGATCCTCCACTTGTTTTTTTCCTCAAAATATTTTCAGGGTGTAACCCCAAACCCGCACCTCTGACGCGGTCATACTTTTCTAGCTGCTTCAAGGCCACTTAAAGTATGTCTGCATCCGATGTGGGTATTGTTTATTCTTGTGACTTTTTCAGATAGAAATATAGGAAAATAAGTAATCGTTGTTATGTAATAGAAATTTAAAGGAAAATAAATTTTTATTATGTCATACTTACACATGTTTCCTACACTTTTTGTGTGTTTTCATCTATTAGTTTTCCATTTTTATTTGCACATGCCTCCTTCCATAGCACATGGAGTGGGATGGAAGTGGCTATTTATTTGGAATCTTCAAGTTGCATAAAAACAAAATAACATAGTTATTTTTTTTGTGTCACATAAAATAATTATTGTAGATTTAAAATACATACCAAAATTTTTTCAAGTGATGTGTACCCCATTCTTGCTTTACGGTAGGGGTACGCTGGTTTTGATGCATGTTGTTTATTTTCAGCACTCAGTTGTTGTTTCATAAATAAAACATTGTCAAACAAAGTGATAAATACACGTACCATCAAACAACGTATTACCAAACACAATGTACCTTAAAATACTGCTTCGCACGAAGACCAGTAAACACATCCCATGATGCTTAGTGTCACGACCCGCCCTCGGGGTCCATGCCGTGACTACCCCAAGCCCGCCTTCCATAGGCCAGGGGCTGGCGACTAGCACCAAGGCGTAAATCCCGGTAAAAAGGGAAGGAATTGCCTTTGAAAAGTAACAAACACCACAGAGTAAGAAAGCGGAAAGTAAACACTAAACAAAGCAGAGTACAACTGAAAGTGCGGAAAAGTAAATGGGCCAGAATACAAACCCAAACTAAAAGTAAAGTACAACTCGAAAGGGAAAACAGCAACTGAAAAGTAAAAGCCGCTACACCGAGCTGTACACTGGAAATCCCACCTGAAGGGTGGGTACAGATAGCTCCTCTGCTCCACGGGTCCCGCCGTCCGCTCCGTGCACGTCCCGCCCAGTGGTCCACCTCCGGGTACCGTCCCGCTCTGCAAGCCTCAGCTAAGGTCAACGTTGTCCGTCGTCTGCAACCAACACAACGTAGTGCGGGCAAAGCCCGTGCAGGGGTGAGTATAAGCTACTCAGTAGGGACCCCGAGACCCCTGAAGGTCTCTCAAATCCACAAAGGGTAAACCACGAAGAAAAGTACAATCACGAAGTAACAACCGACACTGCTTAGGTATATGCCCATACATATACCTAAGTCATCAATTCAAATACGCTCCAACCTCTGAGCCCAAGTACAACTCAGTCCACACAGGATAGTAAACGTATTCCACACAGGAAAGCAAAACGTAATCCACACAGGATTGCTCAACACAATCCACACAGGAAAGCAATAGGATTCAGCTCACACAGGTATACTTCTTCAGAGGACGATAAAGATGATCACTGATCCATCTAAGTCGTCGGACCCACGAAGGATCGATAGGTAACTAACCCCCGCAATGACCCACACAGGATCGGGCCCACACAGGACCTGTAGGCGCTGGCTCACACAGAACCGCTGAGCGCAAGGACCCACACAGGATCGGGCCCACACAGGACATGTAGCACTGATCCACGTAGGATCGCTGAGTGCTGAAGTCGTCGTCGTCGAATCCACACAGGATCTCTGTACTGTCGTCGTCGCAGTCACAGTAGCAGTCGTAGCAGTAGAACAGTCGCAGCCAGCACTAGGGTTCTCGCACATAGCAAGCTCGTTCGGAGGGTCCGCTCCACGAGCCGAGAGGCTGATACATCAACTGTCACAATGACCAGAGTTGATGTATCCAAAAGTTCCGTATCGTCAACAGGAACTCAACGCAACAGACGGCGCGCCGATCGGACGCCCGGTCTGAGAGTTATTGGCATTTTCGTCTCCGGGGCCCGGTTGGTTTTTAAGGCAAAACCAACCCGACCGTACTCCACCTGCGTCCAAACCTCGGGCGGAGTATGCCAAAAGATTCGTCTCACTAAGAGGGACACAACACAGCTGACGGCACGTCAATCGGACGTCCGTAGCTCAAGATATGAGCGTTTCCGCTCCGAAGGCCTGGTTGGTTTCGTGAACGAACCAACCCGGCCGAACTCAAAGTAATCCGAAACCTTGAGTGAGATATACCGAAACGACCGTCTCGATCCAAGGATCGCGTTTCCGCAGACGGTTCGTCATTCCGAGGTCCGAGGCTCAAGATATGACCAAAAGACCGGAACTGGTTCGAAACGGGGGGGTCCGGGTCCGGGCCGACCCGGCCCGACCCCCCCCTGGGGCGGCGGCGGCGGCGCGGCGGCGCGGCGGCGCGGAGGCGCGGCGGCACGGAGACGCGGCGGTGCGGAGGCCGCGGGGGCCGCGGCGGCCTGTCGCCGCGAGGTGGGCACGCGGGGGGCTAAGCCCCCGCTGATTGAAGGCGGCGCGGCCTTTGTGTCGCGCCTTTGCAACAAAACGGCCCCCACGTGGGGGCCGGTTTTGGAGAATTAAACCGGGGGGCTGCTGCCCCCCCTTCATGGAACCGCCCCCCTCTTAAAGAGGGGGTTTTATATGATGGTCGGGGGATTAATTCCCCCGGTTTTAATGCCTTCCGGCCGGCCAGCTGGCCGGCCGGTTTTCTCCAACGGGACCGGAAATTCCGGTCCCCCCTTCGGCTTCCGACGCCGGCGGCCCGGCCGCCGGTCTTCTCTTCCCGCCGCGGCCCGGAACCGGCCGCGGTCTCCTCGTCCCGCCGCGGCCCGGAACCGGCCGCGGTGTTCGTCGTCCGGCGCGGTGCGACGGCACCGCACCCCTTCGTCGTGCCTTGATTTCTTTCAACGCGGCGCGACGGCGTCGCGTTCTTGAAGATTCTTCCTCGGCGTGGCGCGACGGCGCTGCGTAAAATAATTGCACGATTATCTGCGTGGTGCGACGGCACCACGCCACTTTGCTTCCACCCGCAAGAATAAACAACAAGATCGATGGAGGGGGTTCGGCCGTTTTCATGCGGTCCGGCCCCCTCACGTTAAAATAATAACGCAACTTTAAATAAATCAAGCCACACGTTAGACTTGTTAAAAATCACGATCAAGAATAAAATAATTAAACCAAAAAGAAATCAACAACCCCTACCTTGGTAAGGTTCGAAGATTTGTCTACGTTCCGCGGAAGACGACGTCGCGGAGGTCGGGCGTCGCGGTCGTCGTTCGTCAAATCCGTTGACGAAGGGATGCGTCCGATGCGATACGTCGTTGGAGAAACTCCTCAAGTCGACGAAGGAAAACCGAGGAGGAAGCGGTGTTTCCCTTTCTTTGACGTGGAGAGAAGATAGAACGGCGTGTCGGTGTTCTTCGCGTTCTTCAAGGAGGAAGACGAAGTTCTTCAAAGTGTAGAACTCTTCTTCTCTCAAATCTCCACACAACACAGCAACCCCCAAAATAAAATAAGCTACACCTTATATTATTTTCACTTTGCCAACCTTTCAAAATTCAAAAGTTGAATTCATTACATTAATTAAAAAAAATGAAGAGATAAGTTGGCAAGAATTAAAGTAGGGGAGAGTCACAAAATTTAAGAGGGGGTTTAGAGGGGTTAGGGAATTTGAAAAGGTGGGGGCTCGTGTGGGCCCCACCTCCCTCATAACCACACATGGGAAGTTGGGTGGTTGTGGGCCCCACCAACAACTTCCCATGAGAGAGTCTAACCACCACGAATAAAATAAAATTCACACACAATTTTATTTTACTTATCTTTTAATCCCCAAAACTAACTTTTAACCCGCAACAAACGCAACTTCTGAAAAGGTCTCTTTTAGCGAATTTCGGCGCTGCGAGTTCATCGGTGCCCTCGGATTTCAATTCCGAGCACCGGATCAAAAGTTAGGAATTCCCGCTCGTTCGTTCACTGAACGTACCCGAGCCAAACTTCGGAAATTGATTCCGGGCACTCCGGGCCTCGGAATCAGGTGTCGTCTGAAACCGCGCTCTTGTAAAATTATAAAGAAAATTAAGAAAAAATTTTCCTTGAATTTTACGGGTCTTTACACTTAGGTTATCAAGTGCGCATAAATAAGAGGTGGGTGCAGATTTATTTTCCCGTCAGCATCTTTAAAATGATATTTCATTAAATGTGTGAAAAAACCCATGTGAATCCTTCCATCAACCCTTAAGACATACTCTTTGTGTGAGTCATCTACTATAAATGCACTCTACAAGAGATGGTGAAGTGTAAGTCAATTTTTCATTATTTAATTTTTATTAAATTAAAAAAATGATATCATAATGTTAGTGTAATATCTCCCCA
The DNA here is from genome assembly GCA_963277665.1 of Viscum album. Taxonomy (NCBI): domain Eukaryota; kingdom Viridiplantae; phylum Streptophyta; class Magnoliopsida; order Santalales; family Viscaceae; genus Viscum; species Viscum album. The sequence goes on from OY728134.1 coordinate 289,488,683, forward strand.
CATCAGTTTCTTAATCTCAGCCACAACATGGTGTTGTGAAGTTACATCAATCGTCATGTATTTCTGAGTGACGATTCCAATGTAACTACTAAACATGGACTTGTTGGGGTTAACATGTTGGCCCCGCTTATTCCATCCAATATCGAATTTGATGCCATTTTCTTTACCCTTAATGATTTTTGATAATACCATCAAACTACGACGCTCTTTTTTTTTCTGTGTCACCGGTGTTTCGTCACCTTTAATTTCCTCATATCCACCATCATCAATATGTTCCTCCGACTCTGGAGGGATATCATTGGTATGTGAAGATGGTGATTGTACCTCTGCACTGGGAGCATCAATAGGTTGGGAAACCTATTGTTCGTCTGCACCGCGAGCAGTAGGAGGTTGAGAAACTTGTTGTGCATGGGGATTGGGAGTATCATCATGTGAAAAACTTATTATTTTCAAAATTTGTTTAAAATTTAATTTATATAACAAAAAAGAAACAACAAATTGTTATTAACATAAGTCAATAGGTTGGGAAACCTATTGTTCATCTAGACTACGAGCAGCAGCAGGTTGAGAAACCTTTTGTTACTGGGGATTGGGAGCATCATCACGTACAGAAGTCATTATCTACAAAAGTGGTTTAACATTTAATTTAGATAACATAAAAGAAACAATGAATAGATATTAACATAAGGCAACAGGTTAAGAAACATGTTGTTTGTCTGCACTGCGAGCAGCAGCAGGTTGAGAAACCTGTTCTTCCTCGAGATTGAGAGCGTCATCATGTGTAGAATTCATTATCTGGAAAATTGGTTTAACATTTAATTTATATAAAATAAAAGTAGCAGTGAATAGATATTAACATAAATAAACACGATGTATATTAGAAAAAATATATAACCTGATTATTGAACTCTTTTTTTAAAGGTTGAAGGGATTTGACCCCTCTATTGACTATCCAAATCCCTTCATTGTGGTCTCTTCTAACATACAAAATTCTGTCTACACTGGGACCACTACAAAATGATTGTGACATCCTAATGAAAGGGTCATCCTTGGTTGAATTTTCATTTGACTCTTCAATGGTTTCGGTCGATAATAGAACAATTAACCAGTTTTAGTTTGCAGGATATGGAACAGCAGCAGCAGCTTGTGGAAAAATATATTTATATTTTTTATATTAAATAGTAATTTATATTTTTATAGGAAAAATATATTTATAGGAAAATAGTAATTTTTATTTTTTATAAGAAAAAAATATTTATATTTTTTATAGGAAATTGTCATGAACCAACCCGGGTCGACCTGGAACCGGTCACCCGAGCCGGCCCGTGACATGGCCCAAAGGGCGTTCCTGATCCCCACGGGCTAGAAACTAGTGATGGGCACCAAAATAAACAAGTTGGGAATGATTTGGCCCATAAAAAAGATAAATAAACATCAATTGAACAAGAAGATAAATAAAAAAAATAAACCGAACAACATGGCAGCGGAAAAAAGGAGTAAATAAAGCAACGTGACATACCTCAGGTGACCCTATGGGTCACCACAGAATGCAAACTACACTCGCTTCCAAAAGCAATCCAAGACTGAAACCTGCAACTAAAACGTAAAATAGGCATGAGCACCGAGATGCTCAGTAGGAATGCCAAAATATAACCATGTCTTATTCCCCTACCTTTAGTAAGAAATCCAATCATGCCAGTTTGAAAATAAGATATAATAAAATAATTTTTTCCTTCTTTTCAAATTCAAGTAATGAGTTTTCATTTTCAAGTAAATAATTTAACTCCCACTACATTTTCAAAATAGGTTCTAAGCATGAATAAACGTTTCAAAATGAAAAGAAACCAGTTTGGATTAAAATATGGTCTTCAAAAATAAGACATCAAGTATGAAACAACTGAAATGAAAATTACATCACATTTAGCATGTCTCAAATGAGCACCATGGGTAATCCCTATAGGTAGCTAGAATAAGTGGGACCCTAGAGACCTCGTACGTTGGTGAAACGTGGCTTAGAAACCACGACCCTCAAAAAACATGGCTTAGAAACCACGACCCTCAGAAAATGTGGCTTAGAAACCATGACCCTTAGAAATTCATATGTTTAGTTAGTGTTTTTGCGTCAATACTTCTAGATGAACCGGGACGAACCCATGTCGTGTCATCTAGAATACTAGTCCTGGTCATCCACTTAGATACCCAGGTTTCCAATTGCGCTCTATTTCAAGTGGTGGTGAGTTTCCTTTATCAATCAAACATATATGTACATAATACTTGTTTAATCTAAAACTCATTCAAACTCTCATCACCGCTCTCCCTCCTTAAGCTCATTCCCCCTTTTTTGCATCACACAATGCATAAAAATCAAATTAGGAACATAATAACACATTCAACATAAAAAAATCATTTTCTAAAACCAAGGGGGCATGCCTCAAGAGAGGTTTTTTATTCTTTTTTATAAAACATTTTTAAGTTTCCAACCAAGCTTAATTACATACAGGAAACACTTTTTATAAAAAATCATTCGAAAGAACAAATGCTTTTAGAAATATTCATTACCAATTCAAAACCACTTAGGAAATCAATTTTCAAGGAAAGTCACTTAAGACAAATGAGCATTAGAAATACATTTCAATTTCCAAAACAAGGCATAATCATTTCTAGCAACCACAACCAGATTTCATAGAAGGTGTATATACAATAAATAAAAAAAATGTTTTTAAAATGAGAAAGAAATTGTGAAATTAAAATTAAAGGCATAGGCATAGGGGACCTACCTCAAACATTTCGCTATTTGTTGATGACCACTCGAACAAACATTTGATGCATAGGACATGGTTATATTTTGGTATTCCTACTGAGAATCTCGATGATCACGCCTATTTTACTTTCCAGTTATAGGTTTTAGTCTTGGATCACTTTTGGGTGCGAGTGTAGTTTTCAATCCTTGGTGACCCATAAGGTCACCTGAGGTATGTCACGTTGGTTCTTTATTCCTTTTTTCCACTGCCAAGTTGTTCGGTTTATTTTTTTTATTTATTTATCTGCTTATTCAGTTTATGTTTATTTATATTTTTTATGGGACAAATCATACCCAACTGGTTTATTTTGGTGCCTGACACTATTTGCCAACCCATGGGGATCAGGAACGCCCTTCGGGCTATGTCGCGGACAGTCTCGGGTGACCGGTTCAGGGTCGACCCGGGTTGGTTCATGACAAAATGATATCAGAGGAGACCCTTATTATTTTGGGTGTCCGGTAGATGGGGATTAGGACTATCAGGATTCAAGAGGTAGGTACGGGAAGAATGTCATGAACCCTCGCCTATTCTGAACCTTGAGTTTCTAGGGGTAGTATGGGTTTTGAGTCTTCTGCTTTTGTTTTGGGATTGAGGAATGACACTGGAGGTGGACCAGTGACATGTCGTGACCTCACATGCAGTAGTGACCCATGTGCAATTCGATTGCACAGTCGAGCTTCTCCTAGTCGTTTACACTGGCTTAGGGCATGGCTCAATACCATGTCACCAAGTTAAGTGTAACTGCTAGTTCCTCATCCTGATGGTTTGTAGTAAGATGGGTTCTGTTTTTTTATTGATGTAAGCGTGTTTTTGAAAATGAAAAGGGGAAATGACTTTTTTGAAAAATTGAATTTGGTTTGAAAAGTGGGTTTGGTATTTGGAAAGTGGCCTTAAAGGAAGGCGGTTTTGAAATCAAAAATGGAAAGGGGATTTTGGAAGAGGAATTTTTGAGTTGTGTTTATATTTTCTTATTCATTTTGAGCTGGTTTTTTTGGATGAAGCCACTTTCTTTGATTTTTCTTCGGCTTGATATCAGTTTTGGCTCTATGTTTTATATGTTGTTTAGAAATTCCGCCCAAAAGGGCCATCAAGGTTTCTGATAAGTCATGCCCATTTTTTGGACATTCTCGTACATTGCCTATCCTTCACATTGATTGAGGTCCGTTAGAGGCAGCATAGTGGCTTAAAGAGGTCGAGCACGTCTTCAGGGTATTGGGAACTCCTGAAGCTGTCAGAGTGCGTGCTATTTTGGGTATGTTTGAAGGTCCAGTTATGGACGAATGGGAGTTGTTCACCCTGCCATCAATGCAAGTTGGGATTATGTGGGATGTCTTTAAATTCGTCTTCGTCTGATGGTTTATACCTGAAGAGGTAAAGACGAAGAAAAGGGAAGAGCTCATGCGTATTCAACACGACCAATGGATGGTGAAGTCATATCTTGACCATTTCAAGGAACTTGTGTCCTTTTCTCTGGAGGTAGCATCACAGGATTTGATGAAGACTTTTCTCCTCATAGGGGGTCTTCATCTAGAGATCAAGGAGTGGTCCCTCCCTTCTAAGGACCATCGTTTCGAGAATCTGGTGGATGAGGCGTTCCTAGCTGAGCTACTCTTCGGAACGCAGGTGCTTGGCAATCCAGCGAATCCAGTTGCTCATGAAGGTTCCCCATCTGGTGAGCAGAGTATGCTAGAGGGAACTATTTTTAAAGAGTCCTCTGCAATGGTTCTAGCTTCCACTTTATCAGACCATTCATTGGTGTGCCACCAGTGTGGTCGTTTCGGGCACACAAATCTGTCATATCGCATCCCTCCGAAGACGTATCATCGTTGTGGTTGTCTGGGTCACTTGGAGAAGTTATACAAGAAGCGTTGCTTAAAGAAGATATTGTGACCAGAGAAATTCTAGTGCATGACTGTGAGGCAGGGGATGCTTCAGCCATCAGAGCCCCATCCACGGGTCTTGGGGTGAAGCTCGCGCACAGTCAGGAGTTTCTGGGGGTGTGAAGCCTTAGTTTGGGTTTTGTGTTCCATGTTGGCAGTGGAACATTTAAAGTCTTTTCATTCTTATTTTCTGCTATAAAAGTTTTTACATGGTTGTGAGTTTGTTGTTTTGTTATGAAGTTATGATGGACTTGTTCTATTGTAATCCAAACAGTTTTTTTTGTATAATCATGGTTTTCTGAATCTTGTGTCTTTCATAAAAGTGTGTTTGGACCTTGTATGCGTTGATCTTGGTTTAGTTGTGTTTGTTGAGAGGTGTAAGTGCCTGCGGTGGAGTCAAGGCTTGTGGTTATTCTCAGATTCACTGTTTGGGATGATGTACTTCTCAGAGGTTTTTCTCCTAGTGTTGGGAGTTTCTGGTCCGGGTCGAGAGTTCCAAGTTTCAGCTGAGATGTTGTTCGCTCGTGCTATAGAAGTTAGTTTGCATCAGTTGAGAGTTCATGTGTCGCCCCCTTCCCGGGGTTGTATGTTTAGGTGTTAATATTTTTTCCCTAATTGAGTTCTTGTGGTGGGGAGAACCCCTTTGTGTTCTCCCCCCCAACCTCGGGCTTCAGTTTTCTCTTGAATCGGTTGGGTGTGACCTATGTAAAGTAAGGTCATCTCTTGATTATCAGTTTTCTTTGGTTCTTCTGGTTCTGTTCGGAAATGGAATCATTTCTTGACCAACGCATGACTTCGTGACTTTCTGGGGGTAGAAAGTGTCTGTGGTGGGGAGAATTGTCATACCCCAACCTGACTGATTTATTATTTTTAATTACTTTAATTATTATTTTGGGTTGCAGACAACTTTTCCACTGTTGCACGGTCATCCCGCGTGGTTAGAAGTAACTACGGGGTACCTGCACGGATGCCTGGGTGTGTCAGAGTTATGGCGTGCAACTCGCATGCAATTTATAGAACCGTGCGGCAAGCACACGGCTTGACCCTGCAAGTGGGTAGTACCAGGTAGCACGGTTCGGGCGCAGTTTTCTCAACCATGCGTTCGACTGCAGGCGAGCAATGTAACTACTCCGGTATTCAAAATAAATAAATGAATTAATTTAAATGGTAAATGAGAAAAATAAATAAATAAAACAAAGTATTTTAAATTAAATTAAACTGAATTTTATAAAAATTTTAATAATAATAATATCAATAATAGGATTTTTAATAATAATATTTTTGTTATTATTATTATTATTATTATTATTATTATAACATAGAATGAAAAAAGGGGCAAAACCTAATTCTACTCAGCCAGCCCTCCCCCCCACCTTTCCCCTTTCCCCGTCGCGAGCCCCCCCCCCCCCTCCCCTTCGTCCTCCTGCGTGCACCCAAAGCCCCGGCCTTCTCCCGCTCTGGCCACGCCGCGCCTCCGGTCGGCCGCCTCGCCCCTCCGCGCTCGCCCAGGACCCCACACCGCCCTGCCGTCTCCAGTCCCCGCCACCCATCCAACCCAGCCGACTCCACTCACCGAGCCCCCTCCGTCCGGCGTGCCTCCCTCTCCCTCTGGTGAGTGGCGCTCCCTCCGGTGAGCGGCCTTCCTCCGGATGGACCCTCTTCTTCACCGATAAGCCCCTCTACCTCCTTCCCTAGGGTTGAGTTCATTTTTATTTTGAGTTTTTTGTTTCGAGTAGGTAGGATGTTAGACCTAGGGTTGATTCTTAATAATTTTGGTTCCATTGTTTGATTTGGGGTTCAATTGGGTGAATTGCATGGTGCAGAATTGGTTTTAGAAAAGGTTCATTATTATTTTGGTTTTAAAAATAATTTTTCTCACTTGAAATTGGGTGGTTTCACATGCAAATTATTATTCTTATTGAGTTTATTTTTTTTAATTAATTTGACATGTTCTTTTACTTTTGTGCGTGGTGCGAAGTTGGTATTTGATACAAATCAAACATGTTTTTAATTTTAAAGTGACTTTTTGTTGGGAATTTGGGTATAGTTCATGTGTTAAGCCTTGGTTTTCACCTTGGTAATGTTTTATAAATTATGAAAATAACTTATTTCATTGTGCAAGTGATGTGAAACTAGTTTTTGAATGAATTTGATATGTGTTTGGGTTGGAATTGGTTTCTTAATGCGAATATGGGTGTACTTTGTGTGTAAAAACTTGTTGCGCCTCTTTTAAGTGTTTTATAAATTGTACAAATGGTTTATTTAGTTTTTTTTCATTTACCATTTAAATTAATTCATTTATTTATTTTGAATACCAGAGCAGTTGCATTGCTCGCCTGTAGTCGGACACACGGTTGAGCAAACTGCGCCCGAACCATGCTACCTGGTACTACCCACTTGCAGGGTAAAGTCGTGCGCTTGTCGCGCGGTTCTATAAACAGCGCGTGAGTCATGTTCCATAACTCCGACACACCCGAGCGTCCATGCGGGCACCCCGCAGTTACTCCTTACCGCGCGGGATGAGCGTGCAATAGTGGAAAAGTTGTCTGAAACTCAAAATAATAATTAAAGTAATTAAAAATAATAAATCAGTCAGGTCAGGGTGTGACAGAAATTATAGGGAAAATAGTAATTATAAGAAAAATATTAATTTATAGGAAAAATATGTAATTTATAGGAAATTAGTAATTTATAGGAAAAATATATTTATATTTTTTTATATTAAATAATAATAAATGTTATATTTATTAAATTATATATTGAAGTATATATTTATTAAATAGTAAAAAATGTTATATATTAAAGTATATATTAAAGTATATATTTATTAAATAGTAATAAATGTTATATTTTTAAATTATATATTAAAGCATATATTTATTAATTAGTAATAAATGTAATAGTAATAAATGCTATATTAATGTACATATTCATTAAATAGTAATAAATGTTATATATTTATATTTTTTATATTAAATAATAATTTATAATTTTTATAGGAAAAATATATTCATATTTTTTATAGAAAATTATTGGAAAAATAGTAATTATAGGGAAAATAGTAATTTATAGGAAAAATATGTAATTTATCTGAAAATAGTAATTTATTGGAAAAATATATTTATATTTTTTATAGGAAATTATAGGAAAAATAGTAATTATACTAAAAATAGGTAATTTAAAGGAAAATGGTAATTTATAAGAAAAATATATTTATATTTTTTATAGGAAATTTATATTTATTGGAAAAATATTTTTTTATTAAATAGTAATAAACGTTATATTTATTATTACATTTAAAATTAATTTATAGGAAAATAGTAATTTATATTTTTATAGGAAAAATATATTTGTAGGAAAATAGTAATTTATATTTTTTATAGGAAAAATATATTTATATTTTTATAGGAAATTTATATTTTTTTATAAATAGTAATTTTTATTAAATTTAAAAATAGTAATTTATATTTTTCAATGTTATTGTTTTTTTATTAATTACTAATTAAGAAATATCAATTTATAAAAAAAGAATATCATTGAAAAATATAAATTTCCTATAAATTTCCATTTTTAAAAATATAACAATTTTTTATTTCTTAAATAATGTTGTAAACAACAATTAACCTTTTCAAGTTTAAAAAATATTTTTTATGAGAGAAATTTTAAATTTGTACTTAGAAAACTATAACAAAATATTATTACATTTAAATTTTTATAAAAAAATGTTTGGAAATAATAAAATTTTCACAAATAAAGAGGAACCCATTATTTTATAAATGTATAAGCATTTTTATGTAGTAATTTTTTAATGGCATAAAAATAATATATTTTATAATGGAACTAAAAATAAAAAATACCAATTTGACACGGAATAACATCCTCCTTCTGCTTCATAGCTTTAGTCGGCCCAATGAAGAACCAACTGCCATATATTCAGGACTTTCGAATGAATATATGATAGTTTGTTCTTCACCGGGTCAACTAAAGAGTGAAGTAAGCTCCTGTGCCTGTTATGTCTCAAGATGTAGCAATAAACTCAAGGAATGGGGAAACCCCTTCTAGATACTTGTTATCTTTTGTGGTCTATCAACAACACATATACCATGTAAATGAGGACCACCAATTTCTTTTAAAAAACCAATCAACGTGCAATTCATTTAGTGTGCAAACAAGGACCACCAACGACCATGATTTTCTATGGGGCGTTTAGCCCATACAAATCACAACATTACCATCAAACAAAGAGAAAGATAAGGCAGACAAGATTGTTAAAGTCGAAATTATTTGATAATTTTACCATCTTCATTGTATATTTGTACATTCTTCCATCAGGTATGTTGCCCATTCGTTTCTAAGCATATCTAAATCGTCTTGTAAATATGACTATTTTCAGCAGTCATGGTAGTACTGAAAAAATATAAATACCCAAAGGATTAATAATTATTTTAAATTAAATAGCAATTATCTTCAAAAATAACTCTTTAGGGATGCTGGTTTGTTCATGGAATATGATCTCTTTCATAAATTTACAAACATAATAACCACAGTCTTTACCATTTGTTTGATTCGGGCACAGAAGAAACATTGAGAAAAATAAGCAATTTTTTATATGTGTTTGGATAGTGAAATCTTATTATATATACCCTGACACATATCCAGTCGTAGTACTTATCAAGTTTCTTATCCTTTTCCCCTAGCCCCATTCCATGATGTAGAAGATATTCACGCACTACCCTATCATAATAGAATCCTCATTTAAAGATAATATAAATTATATAATTGGATGTTTAGTTCTAATATGTTGGATGTAGGGTATTAAAAATTGAAAAACACCATCATTTGTGGTCGTTTTTTTGGATATCCATGCATTGAATCCAGAAAATAAATCTTTAGAATATCCAAATTGACTGCAATGAGCATCCAATGCTGTCTAAGAACACAAAAAAGAATAAGTAATGAAAGAAATTAAAATATATTTGATATGATTAAATTGTAGAGTTTTACCCCTGCATCATTGGTATTAAGAAAAGTATGTCATCTGTAATTTTACTATTAAACGATTTGAGCAGTCCTGCCACTATTTCACCATCTTTCATAGAAGTTATGTCTTCTTGTTATGTAGAGGTGACGTGAGGACTAACGAGTCCAAATTTTTGTTCATGAGGAAATCCCTTCAATTGATTTTCATATATACCCCTGTGAAAAATATGAAATGTATTTAATTATAACTATCACAGTATATCATCTTTTGGAAAATCAAATCATGAAAACATACCTCATGTAAACATTTACAACTGAGTCTCCTAACCAATCATAGTCGAGGATTTCAGTTGCACTCTCAACACCAATGAAGTCTGGATCTTCCCCTCTGTATATATTTGCTTCAAAATCAATTATGTAATTACCACCATCATTCAACTTCGTATCCACATGAACCTTCAATGATAACAAATGTGGATATAGAACAGGAGGGGTTAAGGTGTATTGGGTAGATCGTTTTGATCAGTTGGTTGATCCTTGAGATGGTTTTGAATCGGTCTTTCATTTCACTCCATTCTCTTTGTACATCTGTAATAACATGCATCAGTTTAGACCTTTTTTAATTAAATGTTTAAGGTTTATCTTGAAAATTAAATTGGAAATGAAGACCTCATTGTTGACATGTTTTTTTACAAGATGTGACGACCATGCGATGAATGTTCCTAGAGCTTCTTCGAACGTATAAATATCTACATCATGAATTGGAACAGGTATCTCAACGCTCAACTCTAGGGCTATAGTAATTAACACCCTGACATGATCTTTCAGAAGTGTTCTGTTGTGAAACACGTCATTCTGGATATTGAACATTGTAGCCCTCGTTACAAGGTAATGGATGGGTGTTGATAGATATAAATCACAGTCATTTTCACCCTGTAGAATATCAATACATGAAAGGTATTAGTGTGTAGTGTCTATCTGATTCACATTTCAAAGAAACAATTATTAAAAAATTGACTACCTTAGTTAGGAAATTTTTTAGGGGAATGGCTCGCCTCAAAACTGGTGGGGTGGGGCAGGATCTTCACGCCTGAGTTGTTCTTGAGTTGTTTCTTCTCTTTGTCTCCCTCCATCAAACTTGTTACAAGCTTTCTATGGTATTTTAATTCTTCTTGAAACATAGCTAATGTTTCTCTCATCTTTTTCATTTCCTCATTTTGATCCTCCGCTTGTTTTTTTTCTCAAAATATGTTCAGGGTGTCACCCAAAAACCCACACCTCTGACGCAACCATACTTTTCTGGCTGCTTCAAAGCCACTGAAAGTATGTCTCCATTTGATGTGGGTTTTATTGATTCCTGTGACTTTTTCAGATAGAAAATATAGGAAAATAAGTAATCATTATTATGTAATAGCGATTTAAAGGAAAACAAAATTTTATTATGTCATACTTACACATGTTTCTCACACTTTTTTTGTGTTTTCATCTATTAGTTTTCCATCTTTAGTTACACATGACTCCTTCCATAGCACATGGCGTGGGATGGAAGTGGATTTGGATTTGGACTCTCCAAGCTGCATATAAAAAAATAACATAGTTATTGTGTTGTTTTATGTCACATAAAAGTATTATGGTAGATTTAAAATATGTACCAAATTTTTTTCAAGTGATGCGTACCCCATCCTTGCTTTACGGTAGGGGTACGCTGGTTTTGATGCCGGTTGTTTATTTTCAGCACTCAGTTGTTGTTTCATAAATAAAACATTGTCAATCAAATTGACGAATACACATACCATCAAACAATGTATTACCATACATAATGTACATGAAAGGACTACTTCGCACAATGATGAGTAAATGCATCCCATGCTACTTAGGTTATCAAGTGTGCATAAATAAGAGATGGGTGTGGTTTTATTTTCCCATTAGCATATTTAAGATGATATTTCATTAAAAGTGTGGAAAATCCATGTGAATCCTTCCAGCAACCTTTAATACATAGTCTTTGTGTGAACCATCTACTATAAATGCACTCTGCAAGAGATGGTGAAGTGTAAGTTAATGTTTCATTATTAAATTTTTAAGTAAATTAAAAAAATGATATCATAATGTTACCATAATATCTCCCCACATCAGTGTCTTAATCTCATCCACAACATAGTGCCATTAAGTTACATCAATCGTCATGTGTTTCTAAGTGACGATTCCAATGTAACTACTGAACATGGCCATGTTGGGGTTAACATGTTGTCCTCATTTATTCCATCCAATCTCTAATTTGATGCCTTTCTCTTTAGCCTTAATTATTTTTGCTAATACCGTCAAACTATGACGCTCCTATTTTTTATGTGTCGTCGGTGTTTCTTTACCTTTTATTTCCTCAGATCCACCACCATCAATATGTTCCTCCGGCTCTGAAGGACTAGCATCGGCATGTGCAGATGGTGGTTGTACCTCTGCACTGAGAGCAATAATATGTTGGGAAACCTGTTGTTTGTCTACACCGCGAGCAACAACAGGTTGAGAAACCTATTGTGTTTGGGGATTGGGAGCATCATCATGTGCATACTTCATTATCTACAAAAGTTTTTTAACATTTAATTTAGATTACATAAAATAATCAACGAACAATTATTAATGTAAGGCAATAGGTTGAGAAACCTGATGTTTGTCTGCACTAAAAATAGCAGTAGGTTGATAAACCTATTGTACTTGGGGATTGGGAGAATAATCATGTGCAAAAGTCATTATCTTCAAAAGTGGTTTAAAATTTAATTAAATGACATAAAAGTATCAACAAACATATATTAACATAAGGCAACATGTTGAGAAACTTGTTGTTTATCTGCACTGCGAGCAACAGCAGGTTGAGAAACTTGTTGTGCCTCGGGATTGGTAGTGTCATCACGTGAAGAAGTCATTATTAAGAAAAGTGGTTTAACATTTAATTCGGATAACATAAAAGCAGTAGTGAAAATATATTAACATAAAGTAACATGATGTATATTAGAAAAAATATATAAACTGATTATTGAACTCTCTTTTTCTTAAAAGGTTAAAGGGATTTGACCCCTCTATCGACTATCCAAATCCCTTCATTGGGGTCTCCTCTGACATAAAAAATGTTGTCTACACTGGGACCACTGTAAAATGATTGTGACATCCCAATGAAAGGGTCATCCTCTATTGAATTTTCATTTGACTCTTCAGTGGTTTTGGTCGATAACAGAACAATTGACCAGTTTTGGTTTGCAGGATCTGGAACATAAAATACTTGTACTGCTTGTGATTCCATTTTAAATGGTTCGTCTTTGTACCCTTCCTTACTAAAATCAACTTTCACAAATCCCAACTCATCTATTTTAACAGCACTTTTGTTATCAACCCACTTGCACTGAAAAATTGGCACTAGGAATGTCGTATAATCCAACTCCCATATATTTTTTGTTAATTCCAAAATATGAAATATTCGTGTAAATCGGATTTCTCTCCTTAGCATCAGAAACATGCATCGCTTTAGCCACAAGTGTAACTCTACTATTCTGTCTGGTACTGTCTTCATCATGTTCATTAGTATAGAATGTATAATCATTAATTACATAAGCATTGGCACAAGAGCCTCAGTCCAATTGGTGAGGACTCGAAAAGTGCATCCAAGAGACCCGAGTTCAAAACCGGGCGGAGACATAATTTCCAGGTGTACTGTAGCAGGCACTGTAGTAGCCGGAACTATTCATCCGTTTGGGCTTTCAAGCCACCGGTTTGGGCCTCAGGTCCTTTAAGTCCTTTGGGCCACCTCAAGGCCTTTGGGCCACCTGAAATTGTACTTAAATGACTAGACAGACTCTACAAGGAGCAAACTCCAGATGGGGATTCAGAGCAGGCGCATTCACCAGATCAGAAACTAAGTGGATTTTTCAGAAAGAGAGGGTATGGAATTGCCATCAGGAACAGCCTGTGCATGCACGTGAAGCCTAGCCGAACAATCCATGCAAAGGTGGAGAGATGATATCACGATGAAGAAGCTGGGGAGGATCAGTTCCAAGTATAGTCTGTATATTTCTTAAGACCTACGTGTCATGTAATCTCTAAGCCTATGAGCCTTGTAAGGGTTACCCCTCATCCCTTGGAAGGGGGGTTATCAAAAATCAATAAAAATAAGTCCTTCGGTCCATTCAGACATAAGCATTGTAAGATAATACGTATACACTTGGTCCTCCAGCTAGCCATTTAAGTCGTTCTGAAATTGAGTTTGGATTTTCATTTGACTCCTTAAAAATATGGTCCTAAAACCATCCTATAAACTATTGATTGTGTTTATTTGATATCCATTTTTTTTCCCTTGATGGATTTAAATGCCTAAGAATTTCTTTGTGGGTTTCAACATATGGGTCAACGTCCAAAATGTTATGAAAAATGTAAAGGTGAGCCTGCTCTCGATCTGTAATATTGATTGTGACGACCTATTTTCCAAAAATTCCTTCACCTGCAAGTCACCCAGTGTGATGAGATTTTGTTATACCAATGCTTTTCAAACTAGATAGGTATTCGGTATAGAATTCAACAGATTTCTCAATAATATATCACTCCACAATACAGTCCTATGGATGACTTTGATTTTTGACATACCCTTTCAAAATCTTCATATACCATTCAATGGGGTACATCCATATATAGTGCACAGGTTCACATAGATGAATCTATCTCACTAAGTGAACCATCAAATGAACCATTATATCAAATAATGTCAGCGGGAAAAAAATTTCCAATTCACATTATATGATGAAAATTTCTCTTTCCATAGTCGGCAATTTCGCTGGGTCTATAACTTTGCTACATATAGCTTTGAAGAAGAAACAGAGCTTCGTTAATGTATGACATACATTCTTGAGAAAAATGAAATGTAAGCCTATAGAAATTAGATATTGCATCAAAACAAGGCAGTTATATGATTTTAGACCTTTTAACTTTAAATTGTTCATTGACACGATGTTTTTTATATTCGATGAATACCCCTCTGGAACCTTTACGTCATTCAAGAAGTTGAAAAATCGATATCTCTCCTACCTGGAAAGAGTGTAAGTAGCAAGAGGAAGAAATGTTTGTTTTTCACCCTTCACTAGAGCCAACTCTTCTCGTATTCCCATGTCAACAATGTCCAACCTAGCCTTAATTCCATATTTTTTTTTACTGGATGCATTAAGGTATGTGCCGATGACACTATCACATACTTTTTTTTAACATGCATAACATCATGAAAATTTCTGACCTACATGCAATTTTAGTATGGAAATTCAAAAAAACTGATTTCTTTTTCCAACTAATTTTCATAAGGTTTTTCAAAAATGGTTTACCAAAAGAAGTTTCCACATCTTTAACTTTCTCAAACAGTTGATCACCTATTAGTGGAGACAGTGATGTACATTCTTCTGAACATCCATCGAATGATGTCATCCAAGATCGATACTTATGTCATCGGGGTAGAAATTTGCAATGTCCTAGAAACACAGTTTTTTATGAATGTTTCAACCTAATTTATTGTGTACCTTGTTCGCAGACATGACACCCAAGAGTTTGTTTAATGCTATATCTTGACAAATTTCCATAAGCAGGAAAGTCATTTATCATCCAGTACAACATGGATCTCAATGTGAAATCTTCATTTCTGTAAGAATCATACATCTTAACACTTGAATCCCACAATAATTTCAAATCCTCGATCAATGGAGCCAAATAAACATCAATATACTTACCCTATTGTTTTGGTCCTGATATAATCATAGATAACATGATTTGTTTTCGTTTCATGCATAACCACGGTGGAAAGTTATAATTTACCAACATAACCAACCATGTACTGTGAGTGGATCTTTGAAAACCAAAAGGATTCACTCCATCTATAAATAATGCAAGATGAAGGTTTTTCGGCTTATTTCCAAAGTCAGGATACTCATGATCAATTCTCTTCCACTGAGGAGATTCATCTGGATGTCGTAGTTTTCCATCTTTATTTCTTCTGTTTGTGTGCCATGTCAATTTCTCTACGGTCTCCTCACTTCCATATAGCCACCTAAACCTTGGAATGATTGGAAACTATGATACAAATTTCGTAGGACTAGATTTATCTTTCTTGTATCGAAAATCACCACACTTTGGGAATTCTCTAAGTGATTTTTGGTCATTGAGAAACAATATACAATCATTTGGCAGAGCGTGTATTCTTTCAGAGATCATACCCATAGAGTTAGCATTTGTTTGGCATCGTATGTTTGGTTCAGAAGCTCATTATCTTTTGGGATCATATCCTTAAAGAGACCAAGTAATTTCATAAAACTAGAGTCACTTCATATGTTTCCTGTTTTCAAATTATACAGCTTCAGTATGGCTGAAAATGATACATATTTAGTGAAACCATCATATAATGGCATCTTTGCACAACTCTTTAAATTCTAAAACAATTTTTGGCAATCACGAAGATCATCTTCGATTGTCCTTGTCATTTCCTTAATACGATCTTAATCATCATGCACATCTGTAATCACATCCTTGATACATTCTTCTTCATTGTCCAAGCTTGTAATCATATCAAATGATCCATAAAACGCAGTTTCATCCTAGTCACTAGCTATATTCGCCTTTTCCCCATGTTTATTCCAACATTTATAACTTCTATATATTCCGTGATAGATCAAGTGTTCTTCCAACTCCTCTATACTAACTTTTCTAGAAAAACAACAGCGTAAACAGGGACAAAGGATTTGAGAAGGATCATATGCATGATCTTTTGCAAACTTGGTGTACTCTTTCACTCCATCTTCATACTCTTTTGTTATACAATTGACATCCATCCATTCTTTATTCATATTCATCCTATTTGATCTGATTATATTAATATTTAACAAACTAAATATAAAAAACGTTGATATAATGATTAAGAAAGGCTAAAAAAGTTATAGACTTTAAATCTCCTTTGAAAACTATTTATAAAATAACAGTTGAAATCCCATTAAAAAACCAATAATTTACACAAATTCCTCTTTAAAATAAAAAACCCTTTGTAAAATAAACCAAACAACCTTTTTAGTCAAGCCTATAACAAGCACTGTTGGGCATGAGAAATCATAAATGAAGCACATATAATAACCTGTTATCCCCAAGAACTCCAAATATCAAATATGTTCATGGGTTTCTCCTAGGAATCAATGGCCCTCGTCTTCTCTAAGTCAACTGATACTCATGTCTCCAAGATGATGTGACCTAAGAAGTAGACCTTATCTATCCAAAAGTGGAATTTTGTGCTCTTAATATACTTTTGGTTCTCTCTCTATGTACTTAAAATGATATAAAGATGTTGGGGATGTTTGTGTCAATTATGTGATTACACCAAGATGTCATCCATGAAGACTGCCACAAATGAATCTAGATACATGTGGAAAAATTGATTTATCAATGACATGAATATCGCTGGCACATTTGTAACACTGAATGACATGACCAAATACTCATACAATCCATATATACTATTGAATGTTGTACATGATATATCTTATGGTCCAATATGAACCTGATGGTAGCCTAAAATCAAATCTTACTTAGAGAAAAACATCTCTCATATGAGCTGGCCAAAGAGAGGTCCTATATGTGGTAGTGGATAATGATTCTTAACCATAAGTTGCTTCAATTATATGTTATCCACCCAAATCCTAAGGGTTCCACTCACCTTATTTGCAGAAAGGGTAGGTAAACCCCATTGGGATGTACTAGGAGATATAACACCCATATCTTACAAGTCCTCTAGATTCCTCTTGAGATCCTATAACTTAATAGTAGTCATCCTGTGATGAGGAATGGATATCAGTGTTTCTCCTCGTATTATCTCAATAGTAAAATTTACCTCTCTCAGGAGGTAGTCAAGAAAATTCCTCAGGGAAGACATCCCTAAAACAATCCACTGCAGGAGGTAATTATTCCTTATGCATTCTTGGGTCATCTGTATAAATGTTAGAAATCTAGATTGTCACACCACCCAATCCATGATGCCTTAGTCCAACTCTATAGTTCTGGGCATTCCATTCACTCTTGTGAATATAATATCACTCTATGGTGATGTGGATGATTCCCTCCAAAGATATAAATCGGTATAATCATCATAGAGAACCAACAAGTGCATCATGAGAATAAAGTCAAAAACTTTCACCTAAATTGAAAAGAGGCCCCATAAGAAATGATAACCACCTATATCAAGGGGGCTCCTTTAATGGGTGTACAATCTTTGATCGAATACCCAACGGAGTATCGAGTGTCATCACACCACAAAAATACTCTATATTGAAGCAAAGACTTTCCATAGTTTCCAAAAATATAAAACAGAAGAAGCATGTGTTTCAAAAAAAAATAAGAAACTAGAGTAGTGTGTATTAAAGTCGCACCTCTAACTGTAGCGACTCGGGTTTTTGGCCCTGTCAGACTTTGGAATATTTCTACGAATAATTCCAGAGCTAGGCGCGAAGACGGCGTGCGATTCTGAGACCCGGTGTGCCCGGAATTAATTTTATAAAAATATTAAGTTTTTTTTTATACTATGCACGTGGCGGGGGTGTGATATCTCCTAAACTGTGGCTCAGAACGGGAATCTGAGGGCACGGTTGCATCCGGAACGTGCCGTTTACCCTAGGCGGGGTGTAAACTTTGCGGGCGCGGGCCTGCGGTGAGAAACGCCACCAGGGGCGTTTCCGTAAATAAGTGGCAAGTTAGTGTGCGAGCGTCGGCTCGAATAACTTCTGAACGGAGTCTCGGATGGAAAATCCGAGACCGCCGTTGCGTTCAGAACGGTGCGTTTACCCTAGGGGTGACCTTACTTTTGTTCGCATCGGGCGTCGGGTCCGAGGCGGGTTTGGCGCCGGCGGGCCGCTGATATAAATATCAGCGCCCCCCCCCCCCCCTTTTAATCGTTCTTCGTCGTTCTTCGCCGTTCTTCGCCGCCACTCCGCCGAATCGAGCAAACGGAGCGCCCACGAGCTCAGAATTCGACGGCGGACGTTCCAGGAGCGCGCAACGGAAGCTTTGGAGCGCAGATCTGAGGCAGAACGTCAGCGTTTCGCCCGCGAGGTAGGCGGTTTGAGTTTTAAAATCCCGGATCCCATTTTTGTGTTGTTTTTCTTCAAATTTTCATAAAGGTTGTATAGTTCGGGTCCCGAGCTTTCCGAAACTTGTTTCGGATCTGATTTTGGAGCACCGGGGTGCTCCCGGGGGTCCCCGGAAGTTTTCCGGCGGAAATCCCGGATTCCGGCGGCGGCCATGGCGGAATCCGGCGAGGCAGGGCGGCGGCGCGGCGGCGGCGCGGCGGTTTCCGGCGACGGCGGCGCGGCGGAATCCGGCGGCGGCGCGGTGGTTTCCGGCGAGGCTGGCGGTGGTCCGGCCAGGATTTTCCGGGAGTTCTTTAAACCCCCGTAACTCGCAAACCGAAACTCCGATTTGCGAGCCGTTTGCGGCGACGCGCTCCTTGCGTCGGGACGGACCTTTTGAAATCACTTTGAGAATTTTTAAAGGTTCGGGATCATGGCCCGGGAGCTAGAAACGTCGTATAAAATAATATTATTTTATTATTTTACGACTTCGGGCTGTTGTAACTTCTACCCGGAGCATCCGATTGACGTGCCGTCAGTGGCGTTGAGACCCTGACGGTACGACGGACTTTTTGAGATGGTTTCCGGGTGTTGGGACTGCGAACGGGGTGCGGGCCCCACGAGGCCGGGTTTTGGCGTTTGCGGAGAAACGCAGCTTTTGCACCAGGAGTCCGATTTTGGCAGATGAATAGTCGATCATGTGTGTTTTTCCGAGAGGATCGCAATGGTGCGTTCCGTTCGATGAGTTTCGGAATCCAGGCGTGGGCCCCACCCGAGCCGGCCTTCGGTGAATAGTACCTTTTTCACCGGGTGTCCGTTTTGGGCGAGCGAGTAGTCGATTCCGCTTGTTTTTCCGAGGGGATCGCCGTGGTGTGATCCGCCCTATGGGTTTCGGGATCGTTGTGTGGGCCCCGCACGAGCTAGCTACGGTGAATAGTCGTTTTCACCGGTGCTCCGTTTCGGGCGAGTAAACAGCCTATCCTGCGTGTTTTTCCGCGTGGAACGCGATGATGGCCTCGGTTTTGACCTAAGAGGTGCGCAGTGTGGCGTTGTGGCGGGTCGCTCGGGTTAGCGACGTTTGGACCAGCTGTAGTTGAGGGTTCTCCCTTGGTTCGTTCCTACGAGGGTTCGTGTGGTATCACAACCTTCGTATGGGTTTGTGATCCTCTCGATGGGATGTTTAAACTGTTAGAGTTGTGGTATCCCTCCGGTGGGCCCGGAGTGGATCCTCTAGCATCTTTACCCTAGATCGGGTTCTTGGTATCGCTGTGACCGCTTATTCTCGGGCGGCGATCCCCTATCTAGCAGGTTAACCCCGTAGGGTTTGTGGCATCATCAGGAATATGATCCCCTACACGGTGGGTCGTGCACAGTAGGGTAGTGGCATCGTCGGGTTTACGATCCCCTACTCAGCATGATGTTTATAGTAGGGTTGCGGTATCGTTGGTTATACGATCCCCTACTCAGCGCTTGGTGTCGGTAGGGTTGCGGTATCGTTGGTTATACGATCCCCTACTCAGCGCGTGGTTTCGGTAGGGTTTCGGCATCGTCGGTTCGATCCCCTACATCGCGAGTTTTACCAGATAGGGTTCCGATATCGTCGTGACCATCTTTATATGGGCGATGATCCTCTATCTGAGTGTGGAGCTTCTGTCGAGTGCCAGATCGGGTTGAGGTATCCCCCATCGGATCCTGGGTGTGATCCCCTATCTGTGAAAACTACGTATGCCAGATCGGGTCGTGGTATCCCCCAGCGGACCCTGGGAGTGATCCCCTATCTGTGAGCTACGTATACCGGAGTGGGTCTTGTTATCCCCTAGCGGACCCTAGCGGTGATCCCCTATCCTAGGAGTTTGGTGGTTGTGGTGTTTCAGCGATGTTTTCTCAGTGATGTTATCCGACGAGCGTGGTCTCTCGGGTGAGCGTCTGAGATGTTTGTTTGGGACCCGATGGAGTGTATCTCTCGGATGAGTGTCATCTGGTATGACAGTGTTCGTGGTGTACTCTCCTGGTTGTGGACAGTTGCTGGTGATGAGGTCGGTACCTCTTGTGGCTTTGTGGCGTGAGCTGTGTATATCTGGATTGTTCAAGGTGTATGTATGGGCATACACCTGAGCTGAGCTGACTAGTTGTGTTTAGCCGAGGATGGTCACGAGATGGAGTTTCTCTCTCGTCTGGGTTCCCTCTGGCTGGGTTGAGCGGACTGTTGCCTTTCAGTTGCTCCCTTGGGTTTTGGGTTTTTGGGGTGCCTACTGAGTATGTTTATACTCACCCCTGCACGGGCTTTGCCCGCACATGTTTGTGTCTTGTGCAGACCACAGGCCTTTTGACGGAGTCCTAGGAGGACCCGGAGCAGGCGGAGCAGGCGGAGCTTAGTGAGCGAGTTGACTAGGGTGTTTATCGGAGCTGTGCCGAGGGAGCTTTCCGGCGGGTGATTGTGGCAGCGTTCCCCTTCTTCAGAGCAGGTTGGACGCGCTTTGTAGTTTTCTTTTGGTGGGCCCTGTTTTGCCCTTGTACTTTTGTTGTTGCACTCTGGTTTGGGATATCTCTGCACTGTTGCATAGAGGTGTTTGTGGGTGCGTGTGTACAGGTACCTTAGGCTAATGCCTCCCATGTGTGTGATAGCCTACTCGGCGCTAGTCGCCAGCCCCTGGCCTATTGGAGGCGGGCTTGGGGAGTCGTGGCTCGAGCCCCGTTGGGTCGGGTCGTGACAGAGTGGTATTAGAGGAGGTTCCACCTTTGGGATCTCAGAGCGTAGCTGCTCTAGCTGTGAGTTTGGTTTGGGTTGCATAGCGGCAGTGTTAGGGTGTTTCGAGTTCGGCTTTCAGGCCAGGGACTCCAGTGTTGGTGCGGCGGCCGACGTATCCATACACCAGGACTCTGATAACCTGCCTTTCGACTCGGGACATTCGTACACTGGTCGCGGGGACATCATGGTACATGCATCATATAGGACTGGGTTTTGGGTTTTCCTTGTCCTTCTTGAGTCAGCTCTCCAGATATACTCTTTGATTGTGGTGTGTCTTGAATGTATTTCAGGATGCCTCCACGACGACAGCCAGTGAGGGTTCCGCAGCAGGATTGTGCTGATGACCCGCCCCGTGTAGTGGCTGTGGAGCAGGGCGCAGGTTCTGAGGTTGCACCTCCAGGTGGTCTGCCAGTTGAGCCACCACCTGTTGAGCAGCTGGTTGTGCCGGCGGTGCAGGACGAGGTTGCACGCAGGCTGGGTGCGCTACACGAGTTCCAGAGGCAGCGACCTCTGAGGTTCCGGGGTGATCCAGACCCCCAGGCAGCTGATGACTGGCTCGAGGCAGTTACTCGAGTTTTCCGCCTAGTAAGGACACCTCCTGATCAGATGGTGGTCCTAGCGGCGAGCCTTCTGCATGGTTCGGCCGGGCGATGGTGGAGTTTGGTGACGCAGTCCCATGACGAGGAGACGCTCACGTGGGCAGAGTGTGAGCGGCTCTTCAGGGAGGAGTTCTATCCGGTGACGCTGAGGTCAGTGCGGATCCAAGAGCTTCTACAGCTTCGACAGGAGAGCCTGACTATGTCAGAGTACTCAGCGAGGTTTACAGACCTGTCGCGCTACTCCCTGTATATGGTTCGAGACCCGTTCTTTAGGGCTCGGACCTTCGAGCAGGGCTTACGTAGGGATATCCGAGCAGGTGTGGTTTCCTTGTGCCTGCCCACCTATGCTGGAGTGCTGGAGCGAGCGCTGGTGGTGGAGAGCTTTCTGGCCGAGCAGATCTCTCCTGTTAGTGCTGGGCACGCGAGAGCTGAGACTTCATCGGTCGGATCGGCATCTGGTAGCCGACGACAGACTCAGGGGTTTGGACGTGGCCGGCGTTTTAGGAGGCGACCCCAGGATGGAGGATCTGAGCCTCAGGGCTCACAGGGCTCGCAGGCCAGTTTTGGTCAGCCGCAGGAGAGGCGGTGTTACGCTTGCGACGGTCGGGGACATCTTGCTAGAGATTGTCCGACCCGACGTGCTGCTGAGAGGGAGCCGGTCGATGGACCGCCTTGGCAGAGGCAGCGTCTCGAGCAAGGAGGTCCGCAGGGCGTCGGACGTGGCGTCGGAGCTGGTGCAGCGGGAGGCGGTGGTAGACAATACCAGTTGCCACCACCCCCACCCCCAGGTGGTCCACGCCAAGCTCAGGGAGCTGGTGGCCGAGGGCGAGGACAGCTGCATGCCCTGGAGGCAGTCGACCCAGAGGCACCACAGATGGATAGAGGTACGCCTTGTGTCTTTTCTACTTACTGCAGTAGTTTGTCAGACACTGTTTAGCGGTACTCTTTCCTTTTGTTGCTTGCTCGAGTTTTGTTCAGGGCGTTGGTAAGACCCTGAGTGGTTGTTGTTGGTGAGCTCGCTGGTGTGTGAGACCCAGTTGAGAGTCCAGTCGCTTTCCTTGTGCTTAGGGCTTTTCGGGGACGAAAAGTTCTAAGGGGGGGAGGATGTAGCGACTCGGGTTTTTGGCCCTGTCAGACTTTGGAATATTTCTACGAATAATTCCAGAGCTAGGCGCGAAGACGGCGTGCGATTCTGAGGCCCGGTGTGCCCGGAATTAATTTTATAAAAATATTAAGTTTTTTTTATACTATGCACGTGGCGGGGGTGTGATATCTCCTAAACAGTAGCTCAGAACGGGAATCTGAGGGCACGGTTGCGTCCGGAACGTGCCGTTTACCCTAGGCGGGGTGTAAACTTTGCGGGCGCGGGCCTGCGGTGAGAAACGCCACCAGGGGCGTTTCCGTAAATAAGTGGCAAGTTAGTGTGCGAGCGTCGGCTCGAATAACTTCTGAACGGAGTCTCGGATGGAAAATCTGAGACCGCCGTTGCGTTCAGAACGGCGCGTTTACCCTAGGGGTGACCTTACTTTTGTTCGCGTCGGGCGTCGGGTCCGAGGCGGGTTTGGCGCCGGCGGGCCGCTGATATAAATATCAGCGCCCCCCCCCCCCCCCTTTAATCGTTCTTCGTCGTTCTTCGCCGTTCTTCGCCGCCACTCCGCCGAATCGAGCAAACGGAGCGCCCACGAGCTCAGAATTCGACGGCGGACGTTCCAGGAGCGCGCAACGGAAGCTTTGGAGCGCAGATCTGAGGCAGAACGTCGGCGTTTCGCCCGCGAGGTAGGCGGTTTGAGTTTTAAAATCTCGGATCCCGTTTTTGTGTTGTTTTTCTTCAAATTTTCATAAAGGTTGTATAGTTCGGGTCCCGAGCTTTCCGAAACTTGTTTCGGATCTGATTTTGGAGCACCGGGGTGCTCCCGGGGGTCCCCGAAAGTTTTCCGGCGGAAATCCCGGATTCCGGCGGCGGCCATGGCGGAATCCGGCGAGGCAGGGCGGCGGCGCGGCGGTTTCCGACGATGACGGCGGCGGCGCGGCGGAATCCGGCGGCGGCGCGGTGGTTTCCGGCGAGGCTGGCGGTGGTCCGGCCAGGATTTTCCGGGAGTTCTTTAAACCCCCGTAACTCGCAAACCGAAACTCCGATTTGCGAGCCGTTTGCGGCGACGCGCTCCTTGCGTCGGGACGGACCTTTTGAAATCACTTTGAGAATTTTTAAAGGTTCGGGATCATGGCCCGGGAGCTAGAAACGTCGTATAAAATAATATTATTTTATTATTTTACGACTTCGGGCCGTTGTAACTTCTACCCGGAGCATCCGATTGACGTGCCGTCAGTGGCGTTGAGACCCTGACGGTACGACGGACTTTTTGAGATGGTTTCCGGGTGTTGGGACTGCGAACGGGGTGCGGGCCCCACGAGGCCGGGTTTTGGCGTTTGCGGAGAAACGCAGCTTTTGCACCAGGAGTCCGATTTTGGCAGATGAATAGTCGATCATGTGTGTTTTTCCGAGAGGATCGCAATGGTGCGTTCCGTTCGATGAGTTTCGGAATCCAGGCGTGGGCCCCACCCGAGCCGGCCTTCGGTGAATAGTACCTTTTTCACCGGGTGTCCGTTTTGGGCGAGCGAGTAGTCGATTCCGCTTGTTTTTCCGAGGGGATCGTCGTGGTGTGATCCGCCCGATGGGTTTCGGGATCGTTGTGTGGGCCCCACACGAGATAGCTACGGTGAATAGTGTCGTTTTCACCGGTGCTCCGTTTCGGGCGAGTAAACAGCCTATCCTGCGTGTTTTTCCGCGTGGAACGCGATGATGACCTCGGTTTTGGCCTAGGAGGTGCGCAGTGTGGCGTTGTGGCGGGTCGCTCGGGTTAGCGACGTTTGGACCAGCTGTAGTTGAGGGTTCTCCCTTGGTTCGTTCCTACGAGGGTTCGTGTGGTATCACAAGCTTCGTATGGGTTTGTGATCCTCTCGATGGGATGTTTAAACTGTTAGAGTTGTGGTATCCCTCCGGTGGGCCCGGAGTGGATCCTCTAGCATCTTTACCCTAGATCGGGTTCTTGGTATCGCTGTGACCGCTTATTCTCGGGCGGCGATCCCCTATCTAGCAGGTTAACCCCGTAGGGTTTGTGGCATCATCAGGAATATGATCCCCTACACGGTGGGTCGTGCACAGTAGGGTTGTGGCATCGTCGGGTTTACGATCCCCTACTCAGCATGATGTTTATAGTAGGGTTGCGGTATCGTTGGTTATACGATCCCCTACTCAGCGCTTGGTGTCGGTAGGGTTGCGGTATCGTTGGTTATACGATCCCCTACTCAGCGCGTGGTTTCGGTAGGGTTTCGGCATCGTCGGTTCGATCCCCTACATCGCGAGTTTTACCAGATAGGGTTCCGGTATCGTCGTGACCATCTTTATATGGGCGATGATCCTCTATCTGAGTGTGGAGCTTCTGTCGAGTGCCAGATTGGGTTGAGGTATCCCCCAGCGGATCCTGGGTGTGATCCCCTATCTGTGAAAACTACGTATGCCAGATCGGGTCGTGGTATCCCCCAGCGGACCCTGGGAGTGATCCTCTATCTGTGAGCTACGTATACCGGAGTGGGTCTTGTTATCCCCTAGCGGACCCTAGCGGCGATCCCCTATCCTAGGAGTTTGGTGGTTGTGGTGTTTTAGCGATGTTTTCTCAGTGATATTATCCGACGAGCGTGGTCTCTCGGGTGAGCGTCTGAGATGTTTGTTTGGGACCCGATGGAGTGTATCTCTCGGATGAGTGTCATCTGGTATGACAGTGTTCGTGGTGTACTCTCCTGGTTGTGGACAGTTGCTGGTGATGAGGTCGGTACCTCTTGTGGCTTTGTGGCGTGAGCTGTGTATATCTGGATTGTTCAAGGTGTATGTATGGGCATACACCTGAGCTGAGCTGACTAGTTGTGTTTAGCCGAGGATGGTCACGAGATGGAGTTTCTCTCTCGTCTGGGTTCCCTCTGGCTGGGTTGAGCGGACTGTTGCCTTTCAGTTGCTCCCTTGGGTTTTGGATTTTTGGGGTGCCTACTGAGTATGTTTATACTCACCCCTGCACGGGCTTTGCCCGCACATGTTTGTGTCTTGTGCAGACCACAGGCCTTTTGACGGAGTCCTATGAGGACCCGGAGCAGGCGGAGCTTAGTGAGCGAGTTGACTGGGGTGTTTATCGGAGCTGTGCCGAGGGAGCTTTCCGGCGGGTGATTGTGGCAGCGTTCCCCTTCTTCAGAGCAGGTTGGACGCGCTTTGTAGTTTTCTTTTGGTGGGCCCTGTTTTGCTCTTGTACTTTTGCTGTTGCACTCTGGTTTGGGATATCTCTGCACTGTTGCATAGAGGTGTTTGTGGGTGCGTGTGTACAGGTACCTTAGGCTAATGTCTCTCATGTGTGTGATAGCCTACTCGGCGCTGGTCGCCAGCCCTTGGCCTATTGGAGGCGGGCTTGGGGAGTCGCGGCTCGAGCCCCGTTGGGTCGGGTCGTGACACTAACCATAGATAGAACAACACCCTATTTCTTAGGGATCAGCTACACTTCATATATTTGGCATGATCCATGGCCCTGAGATACATCCTGACTACCATGGGCAGTACTGCAATACTGACACCATAAATATAGTGACATGTTTTATTAGTTATGACCACCTCCCCAGCCTGCGCGATTGGTAGTGCTCTAGCTCCCTGACTGTTGTGGAGCTATTGATCATGCTCTTGCAGGAATATTGGGTGTGGACCCTCTTCTAATATAAATAGGTTTAAAATCACTAGAGAATCTCTAAAGACTCCTCATCCTATCACAGCCCCTACATTCAACTATAGATCTATCACACTGGGGTTTCATATGGACTTTCTTACCACACTGATGACATACTGTGTGGCTACCCGAGAGCACACTCTGTAAACTAAAACCTCCTGAAAAAAGCTCCAATCAATGATTACTACCTTTGGTCGATGTAGACCTGGGTCTAGGAGTGATACTATCTTGGCTTATAAACATAGCCTCATAGGTTATTCTCAGTAATTAGGGCCTCGTTTACTATCTTAGTGATATTCGTCAAAAGAATCATGTTTCCCTATGATTGGATGTCATTCCTGATACCATCCTCAAATCTCCTAGCCCTCAATAACTCATCACCCAGAAGGATTAATTCAAGACTCTGGAGGTTTTTGAAATGAGTGGACTACTCCATAACTAATAAAGCACCATACTCCAGTTGCATAAACTCTATGGCTCTATCAGCCCACAATGTCTAATGATAGAAATAATCATAGAATGCCATATTGAACTCCCCCCAAACATTATCTCGATGATGATATTATTGGGTAATAACATACCACCATTTCTTGGAATAATCTTGTACCATATACATAGTGAGCTTCAGTATCCTCGTATGATGTGTCTCAAGATGGTAAATAATAGATAATATGGCTTCCATCCACGAATCTACAACTTATGGACCATGATACCCAAAAAAATGTGGGAAGATCCTACTAATATAATTTCAACATCAACTCTTTCGTAGTACGGGAGGTCACAGGGTTCCCTGCATAGTCTTTATTATCCATAAAAATCCCCTCAAAACAAGGAATTGGTGGATAGAATAGGTATAGTAGGAGGTGCTGCAAGTGACTATCAAAAGTAATACTAGTGGCTCAGGGCCCACAACCTTTAGTGAATGGTAATCACCACCCTCGTGGAGCACCACTCCTGGACATCATGGTGGCATAGTTATACAAATTCCAAAAACATTCCTCAAAATATATTTTATAATAATTTAAATCATATACATAAGAATAGGACATGTTCAAGACTTCTAATATAAAAGTCACACCCCTTTGTCTACTCCTACAGCCCGCTCTGGGTGGTATATTAGACCGTAAATAATTATAGAAGACAATGTCTACTACCCACTATTATGGTCAAGTGAGGTTCATGTTCTCTATATCTTGTTAGGGGTTCCATTATAGTGTTTCAATTACAATTTATAAAAGAAAACACTCTGATTTGAAATTAGAATCACCATTTAACGGTAAACATTTCATATAGATTTTAAGAATCAATATTTTATACTCATTTATATATATATGATGTTCCAATTATATGAGTTACCCTTCCCAATTTATAGGGTACTTTCTTTACAAATTTCAAAAGTCATGTCATGTAACTGCAACCAGACTTTTATATTTGGTATCATAATGAAATAGTTCACATGTGATGGATGTCATGAACAATATCCTTTTATTATTCAATGGAGAAAAGGGTAAAATCATGAGGGGTGAAAGTGGGGAAGACCAAATGTGTCCCCCTTAACGGTCAACATAAAATCATTCAGATGGGAACCAGTGAAAAAATAAATAATACTACACTCATTTGTGTCCCCTTTGCTTGCTAGAATATCAGCCGTGAAGTTTCCCTCTCTCCATATGTGCTCCGTTTTTTTACCTTGATGGATAAGCCTCATGAACTTCCGAATCAAATACACCAAGTTCCATGGAATGTTAACACTGCCTCGGATGAGGCTCAACAAAACATTGGAGCCTGATTCCACCTCTTCTATTTTGACATTAAAAGGCTAGAACATCATAAGGTCACTTAGCATGGCCCTCGATTCTACTCTCTGGGAGTTACCTGGACCGTAATAGCAGCTGAAACCAAAGATAACAGAGCCTCTTCCATCTCGTACCAGCCCACCACCTCCCATATCACCTGAAATGCAGGATCCGTCAATATTTAGTTTGATTCCCTCCCTTGGAGGGATCCATCTAACCCATGTCCCCTGGGTGGAATCTGTGTACCCTTCATTATCCAACACAGCTTGTGGAATAAATCATCTCAAAGACACTGAATCACTTCTGTTGACAAGAAGACAACTCAATTCAGCCGCTAAAAATTTTAACTGAATAAGCAGACAGTGATTGGATCTAGGTGTCACTATCCTTGCTTTGTTTTTAGCCTCCCAAATGACCCAGCAAGCCACTGCAAAGGTCATACCATGAGCCCTATGTTTCATTGTATTAACCTGAACTCCCTGTATA
Source organism: Viscum album (assembly GCA_963277665.1). Taxonomy (NCBI): domain Eukaryota; kingdom Viridiplantae; phylum Streptophyta; class Magnoliopsida; order Santalales; family Viscaceae; genus Viscum; species Viscum album. Next base: position 289,517,859 of record OY728134.1, read on the forward strand.
TCCATGATGACACAACCTCCATAATCGATTTCCCCTGCATAAATAACCCCATTCTGAGTTCAAGAGATCTCCATATGCAAGTAGCTCAGTCACCCTTAAAGAATAAGTTCCAGATTGTTTCATTACTTGGGGATGTGCAGCACCAACACCGTGAAACCAGACTGAACCCCTTCCTTTTAATATTATTATCCATGGGAATGCCCTAGTTTCTCAGCCTCCACACCAATAAGTTCATCTTTGAATGTATATCTATACACCACAGTTTTTAGGCCCAAACATCCTCTCTACTCCTTGCATGAACAATTTCCCGATAAACTCTGCTTCTGAACTTCCCCGATCGGTCTTCAGTGAACACACTAGTATTTGGATCATCACTCATATAGATATTATTAAATGTGTCCTTTTTCTTCACGTTCAGTATAGAATTTATGAAAGTATGAAATAATTTGGCCTCCCTAAATGAGATCTCAGGCACTGGTAGACCCAAAAAATGGAGCACATCCCTAGCCCAACTTCTTTTCCAGAAGTTGATTTCTCTGGAACCCACAACCCATCTGGTTTTTTCTCTTAGATTCTCTATATGATTAACTATGGGTTTTCCCATCCCCGACATCTTTCTATGATTGGCCTTCAACTCCATCCAGTCTTTTCTATATCTATTACTCGTGAAAGAAGCCCAGAGGATGTTACCTTCAATGATATCCCATGCAAGTTTAGCTTGCATATCATGCATGGTTTCATCCAAGTTCTGAAGATTGATTCCTCATTCTTCAATGGGTCTTTCCATCTGCTTTCTATGAAGCATGTTGATCTGCATCCCATAAGAAATTCATCATGATTTTTTCAAGATGGTCAATCATCCCCTTCGGCACCTTGATCACTAACAGGACATGCATTGGAATCGATGTGAGCACACTATTTATTAGGGTAATGCGACCTCCAAAAGGGAGAAGCCTATTTTTCCAATTCCAAATACACCTTGTAATCTTGTTGATAATGCCTTAAAACATGTATTTTTTTATTCCTCCATCTGAAATAGGATCCCCTAGATAATCCATTGGTAAGTTGCGTCGCTGCATTCCAAGTATACATTGAATTGTCCTGTTGTGCCTTTCTGAGCACTTTCTAGAAAAGTATACTTTGTTCTTCCCTTGATTGACTCTTTGCCCACTTAATGAGACATAATATTTCATGATCTTATTTGTGCCATTTATATATTTTAACCTAACATTCAGAAACAACAAGATATCATCAGTAAATATGATATGAGAAATGATGTTATCCCCTGACCTGGTCTTATAAGGCAGGAAAATCCCCTCTTCCAAACCCTTCATGATCTTCCTTGATAGGGAATCTGGAGAAATGATAAATAAGCTAGGAGATATGGAGGATCCTTGCTTGAGACCCCTCACAGTCATGAAGAAACCCAAGCTCTTTCCCATAAAAGATAAGGCAATCCAGAGCATGGAGTAACATCGAAAAATAAGATCACGAGCCACTTCAGAGAATCTGAACTCTCTCATAACATTGATAATGAATCCCCACTCCATCCTGTCAAATGCCGTATCCCTATCAACTTGGATGATAAAATTAGAACCGATAGTCTTCATATTAATATCTTCAACTATGCGCTTTTCAATCCCCACTACACCATGAATGCTCCTGCCTTGGATGAACCCATGCAATTCAAAAGAAACTATCTTTGGAATAATATGGCAAATAATTTTATTTATGAGTTTTGACAGGATTTTTTATATGAAGTTGCATAGGAAGATAGGACAGAATTGATTAATAAATTCAAGTTGGGGAGTCTTTGGAACCAAAAACACTCTAGATGCACTCACGATAATCTGTAGAGCCCCATCATTGAATAATTCCCAAATGAATACATTAATCTGATCTTTAATAATATCCCAGGTATCTATAAAGAAAGATCCTGGGAATCCATCTGGCCCGGGAGCGCTGTATGTTTTCAAACTGGAAACTACTTCTTTGATTTCTTCCTCTTCTGGCAGGCCGACAAGATGTTCACTGTCTACCACCTCAACCTATCTTGGAATAAAACTCATAAAGTTGGTTTCAGCAGTAGTATCTCCCATGTCTGGACCAATATAGGCTCTCGGTCTAGCCAGCAAATCCTTGAGAAAATCCAAAGTCATCTTTCCTGCAAAAACAATGTCTTCTGTATAAGACTCATCTAACAATTTCATATTAATCTTCCTAGTGGTTCTCCTCTTTGAGGAAGGCCTAAAAGTAAGCAGTGTTTCTATCCCCCTCTCATAGCCAAATCACCCTTGATCATTCCCAATAGGTTCTATTAATCACCGATAGTTTTTTATCTAGTTTGCTTCTCTTCTCATTGTGTCTGATGAAATCATCGTCATCCCAATTTTTTTGTAGACTCTCTTCCATATTATATACCTCCACTTTAATCCCTTCCAAGTTGTTCTCATTGATTTTTCTGCTAGGAATCCATTCCTTAAGATCTTTCTCTAAACGTTTGAGCCAATGAGTTAAATCCACCCAAGGATTTCTTCTTATTTGATGGTTCCACGAGTTGCTGCCCATTTGTTGAAACCCTTTCATTTTGGGTCAGTTACTTGAGTAGACAAACTGCTCCTACTTTCCAGAGTCCTTGATTGTAATGAAAAGAGGACTATGGTTTGATAATAATTGGGTGAGATGAGTGACATGGGTATTAGATAAGGAGTCCAAGCCTTACATGTTCACCAGACACCAAACTAATCGGCACCATATCCTATTATTCCCTCTGCGATTATTACACCATGTATACCTGCTTCCAACAAAGCCCAAATTTAGGGGGCCATTGGAGGCAATGAAGTTTTTGATGTCCTGTATGGCAATGATGGAATAAGTAGTCCCCCTTTTCTCTGATCTGTCTGCAGTCGTGTTGAAATCGCCTCCAATGAACCATGCATAACCACCAGGTTGGAATGCAGATAATTGTTTCCACAATGATATTCTGTCCTCACCATTGCATTTTTTATAAACAAAAGTGAAGAAGAATCACATTCCCTGTATATTCACCTTCACTATAATGTTTTGTGTCGAATCCTCTACAAACTCCACTGTGTCCTTATGTTTTCAGAAAATCCAGATAGAAGAGTTGCACGTACCGGCTTCCAGGGATTCTGAAAATCCCATTCGCCTTGCGAAGAGTGGAAACGGTTCAGGTTTTTTTTTGGGTCCAAGAATAGCAACCATGGATATTTGAAGACATTGCGATTCAGAAAAAATAAATGTTGTTTTTCCCCTTAGCCCGAGACCTCTTGCATTCCATATCATCACCGAAATCATTGAAATTGAGCGGGATTGGCCTTGCGGCTTTATACTGATCCAACCATGATACCCAAATTAGAAGTAAGAATATCTTTGTACACGGCCCATGTAACTAGTCTGCTGCTCACTGGGGACTTTCCAGTCTTCTCATTTTTGTTTTCCATACTATCATGAGTGCAAGCTTTTGATGATGGATCAACCATCCCCAACATTCTATTAGGCGACAACTCCCCAGGCAAGGTGGCCAGGGGATCCGTCTTTAGCAGCTGAGGAGGAGATGATGGCTTGGGATGAGAAGTAGGCTTATCCTTTATTTTATTGTCAATAACAGAACAGACCAAATCAACCATAGATCCAGTAGACACCCCAGTCTCTGAGAATATGATACTCTCCTTATCCGAACATGAAGCTTCACGAACTAACCGCTTTTCTTCTGACTTCCTCTACGAAACCATCGGAGAATTCTGCCCCTCCAACTCATAATTCTAAGTTGGCTTAGATTCCCCGATAATCAACTCATCGTCAGGTCTATTGTCCAGGTTGGAGCACAAAGAACCTGAAGAACCGACAGGCAAAGGAAGAACTTTCATGAATGAAATAACCTCTTTTCCTGGTAAAGAGTCTTTAGAACACAATGAATTTACCTCTGACAGCCCTTCAGAAGAAGGTTGGGTAGCTGGGGATGTCATCTTCCAAATCTGGGCAGCATTCGAAACCCCTTCGATGTACAATCTGTATGAGGTGACCTTTGACAGCCCTTCTGAAGAAGGTTGCCTTTTCTATAAAAATCCCATGCTTCATAGCAAGGGGGTCTGGCGCCGGCCTCGCCAGCGTTTCCACAGACTAAACTAGAAACCCCTTCGATGCACAATCTGTATGAGGTGACCTCTGAAGCTCTAATCAAGGATCCGAGATATCCTGATATGTCTGGGTTCTTTGTTGGAAGAAATCCGACGAATGACCCTGCCTATGGCATTTACCACAAAAAGTGCGGGATATTCTGGAAAAACAGGTGTTTCCAGCAGGAAAAATCCTCCCCTGCCCTGACAAAGAGACGAGACAGTAAGGGATCCACAAGATCAACCTCCACACAGATCCTTGGGGCTGAAGCTGACTGAAAACTTGTGGAAAAATCCGAGCACGTAAATTTCCGAAAGGCGTTACCCAGATTTTGAAGTATTGTTGGGTTCTGATACGGAAAAGGGGGGCCAGGGAATTTGATCCACAGCGCTGCTAAACTCGACTCCCTTGAAATTTGATTATCCCAGGTCCATCTAGAGAGCGTGAATCTCCATGATCCACACCTGCGAGACTCTCTAGACCAAGAAATCACCAAATCATTCCAACATGCCAAGTGAATATATAAAGCAGATCTGGAAAGCACGGAGACGACCGCCTGTTGATGAAGCCCCCACAACCTAATGAAAGCTCTGAAGAAGTCTAAAGTTAGCTTGTCTCGCCAAAAGGTAGCCACAAGAGCGAGATTGTGAAATTCCGCTGCCGCTCTAATCTCTTCCTCCAAAAAATCTACCGCTGGACAGCCTTCGAACTTACCTGGGCACCTTGGAGCGACGACAACAGGTGGAAAGCAAAGGGGCTCAGCACGATCCGATCTAGAGGAGCCTGCAAGAACCTCAAAGAAGGTCCGCAAAATAGTAGATCGGTCAATGGTATCAGATCTAGGAGGAACCCAGCAGTTATCCAGATCCTGAGACATTGTCGGCACAGAACCATCAAGCGCAGATGGTCATGTATGATGGATTGATTATATGGATTTCCCGTCATAATTTATAAAGATGCATACACTCTATATATTGTTATTGTCACCAATATAATCACAATCATAAATGATTCATCTCATACTACCAATAATCCATGGCTCAATACATGGAATAATTGGTTATTAAAGATTCCAATATCAAGCTATATGAGAAAAGCCTATTTAGATTGGTGCATACACTTTAATAACCAATCTATTATCATAACCATAACAAAGCATGAAAACATACATAAATAATAACTTTAAACATGAAAATAACCATTGAATAATAGTATACAAGTATGAATGCTGAATCTGTACCTAAACATTGTATACAGATAAACATGGCACATAATTAGGTAGTTTGGAAATGCAATCTAGAAGGAATAGCATATGCATGACAAACGTATCTCTATGTGCCTATAATAATTCATAATTCCAATGAAAAGTGATGTGATCCATTCTAAACATCCTATAACATGAAGTATCAAAATGGACAATAATAGTATAATAGGGAAAAGAACCAGTCATGGAATACACTCAAAAATCACCTTTCATGCATCTACGACATACATTGAATAATCATGTATCAAACCTATAAGGGCCTAGACTCAGGAACTAATGGTCAAGGCGTCCACTTTGAGTCCACAAAGCTCATCCATATAAAACATCATGCAATGTAGACCTGCACGGTCTTGGATCTGAGGGTCCCTTATCCATGGAAACCTCTTCAAGTCTATAGAGCTCGTTTATAGAAAACTCAAAAAGAATTGGGTGGATCCTAATGGGTGTATTTGAGGTGGTCCAGAAAATATGGATCCCACATAACAATCCATGGCATCCCAGATATAAAAGGTGAATGGTTTTTTAGTTCCATACTGCATCACCCCTTATCAATGTGATATGGATAATAATTCATGGGTCCATGTTAGTGTATACAGTTTTATCAGTTCCATTCAATGAACCATGAAAGGGGTCAAGGAACCATTTTAGTGTCCATGCCCTTACCAATTTAATTTATCATAATAATTTCATTTACCATTTCATGTACAAGTGATAATGAATAAGTACATATTTGAGTCCTTGCCTTTAATGAATTCATTTAATGAACTATTGATGGGATCAAGAGCCCATGTTATTGTCTATGCTCATTAGTCAATTGAATTTTCCATGTCCAATTCTTTAATTACTTCATATACAATTGATAAGAAGGATGTCCATGTTAGTGTCCATGCCACTTCACTAGTCAATTACATAATTTTTCACAAGCCAATGGATTGCACAATTCATTCCACAACTCCCATTTTAATCCATTTCATTTTCCCTTTCATTTATAAATATGAAGCTTCTAAACAAGGTACTCATACTTAAACAATTCATTAAATTTTATTCAGCACCCATTAATAAATGGTGATCTTAACTCACCCCATGGGTGGTGTAAACATGATTAATAAAACGTACTCACCTCATGGGTGGTTTGGGTTGAGCATGGCAACCTCCAACCTTCTATATGGGTGTAATAACATGATTAAATTATGGTTTAAAATCCAATAAAAGGGTTTATTTATCTAAGGAGAAACCCTAAAAAAATTTGGCATGTGGATCTACAGTGCAATCTATAAAACAAACATACTTTTAGGGAAAATTTATAGACCACCTCCCTTAGGTGGGTAGAACTATCATCATCCGTTATTGGCCTTTAACTTGGTTAACCTTTTATATAGGGCACTTCAATTTAATAATATCTCAATAACCCATAAATTTCAAACCAAGTGTGGATATTGTATAATTATTGGCATACAATGGCTGTTGAAATTTTTTTGGTCATTTTGGTCCTTAATATTAAGGTTTAGTCTTTTATTTAGCTTAATTTTACCTTAATCACCATAATTAATTTTAATCACTTTCACTAATATTTTTGGTCAAAAATTAATTTGATCTACTTAAACAAAAAATATCATACTAATTAAATCTTTGTAGGTTATATTTTCAAAATTTAAATCCTTGAAGTGGGAAAATTAAGATTAAAGCTAATCCTGCGGACGGGGCAAAATAACGGGTTTTAAAATTAGAAAAAAGCGTTCAAAAGTTTGTTAAGTTTTGATATTCAATTTCAATGTGAAATTGATTCTAATGAACTTAATTGTATAAATATATGTATAATTGGTCTAATTTCACTCTATAATAAATCTAATATATAATTTATCATTAATAATTATCTAAACGAAAAGATTGTTTTTAACTAAAATGCAGTAATTTTCACTATTCATCAAAAATGATGTTTCTCATAAAAAATCCCAAAAAATCACCCTAAGATAATTTTGAAATTCTGAATTCAGTACTGATTTTTATTTTTAAAAATAAAATTCATAATTGAGTCAAAATTTGGTTTTAAAATAGGTTCGTTAATAAAAGGAGGTAAAACTCATTCTAGCATGAAACACAAGCTAATTCAGTGTTGTGTGTAGCATAAGTTTAACGTTTTGTATAAATAATACCAACAAAAAAATTATACTTATTCTAAAAGGAAAATATTGTAACGTATTGGAGTGTCACATGATGCATGTTCCATTGTATAGATGCATCGGCCGCCGCAACAACACTAGAATCCCTAGCTTGAAAGCCAAACTCAAAACATGTAACATTGTTGCCCCAAACCAATCTCACAGACCCCTGGTCCTAAAGTAGAACTGATTTTTATGATACCACGTTGTCATGACATGTCCCAGAGGGGACCGACCCATGACTACCCCATGCCCACCTTCAATAGGCAGAGGGCTGACGACTAGCACCGAGTAGGCATATTCCACACATGGGAGGCATTATCCTAATGTACCTGTACACACACACACATATATTTATGCCCACAATTCTGAAATTTAAAACAACTAAAAAAATGCATGAATACATCTAAGATCCAAAAAAGAGTAAAATATTAAAGTACTAAAAACAGATAAGGGGCCAAAGACAAGCCCAACCAAAACTACAAAGAGTCCAACCTACTCCAAGGGTGAGGACTATGTTAATAGTATACTCCTAGTAAACACCTTGTTCTATCAAGCTCTAGCTATGCTCCACCCGCTCCCTATCCTCCCAGGACACAGTTAAAAGGGTCGTCCTCTACATAAGACACAACACATGCAGGCAAAGTCCATTCATGGGTGAGTGCAAATACTCAGTAAGAAACCCCTAAAACACTAAACATGAATCACCAAGTATAGTCAACTCAATACAAGATTTAACAATCAATGTAGGATAGTAAAAAAACCATATATACTCAGGAGATACACCACACCATCAGGCGGTCTTAACCAACAGTCATCCATCGGATTTTGATCAAAGTAATGCTCATTCTGGAAGAACTCACTCCACGAGCCATGCTATCATCGGAGATGATCAACAAAGAGGTCTAGCTCATTGGACCACGCCCAAAGAGAACATACTGGTCTAAGAAGGATTTGATACATAGATAGGGTGTCGCACCCAGAACCGCTAGGGGACACCATAAACCCAATCGGGATCGAATCACTACTAGGGGATCATATGCCAATGATTCCACAAACCCTACCGATACAACCTACTAAATAGAGGATCAATGCCCTGCTTAGGGAATTTATGCTAATTCCACAAACTCTAACTAGGGGTGATAGAGGATCGTACTCTAGTGTTATAGAGGGAAAACACAACTCTATCTAAGACTTTTCCTCTATAGGGGATCACAATCTAGTGACACTACTACAAATTGAGCCTTTAACAGTGCTAGTAAAATAAATTTATTAGTTCTATACAAGCACTAATAATGTAAGTGATATTAAAGTGTTATCTTTAATAGTGCTCTTAAAAAGTGATGTTAAAGCCCCCATTTAACAATGCTAAAAAATGATGATAAAGGGGGCCTTTATTAGTGCTTTTTTAGCGCTGTTAAGGACCAGATTTATCAGCGCTTTTTAGCACTGTTAAAAGCCTCCTTTAACATCCCTAAAAACATTGATAAAGGCCCCACTATTAAAGGGTATAATTTTTTTAACACCCCACCACCCCCTTTTATCAACGCTTCCCCCCTACCCCCTTTATCAGTGCCTCCCCCACCCCTTTATCAGTGATTTATATAATCCCACCCCCAGCGTGTGCCCCTGCCTCCAGTGAGTTTTGAACATGAGACCTAAACCTTATCAACTAGTGCTTATTCCACACCCATATAATATTTTGTTTTACATTTTATGATATATCTATTTATTTGTAGATATTTTTTTATATTTATTTATCCATATATTTATATATTTTTTATATATGTCTATAGATATATATATTTAGATACATATTTATTTATATATATTTTTTAAAATGGTTATTAACTCTAAAAACTCTTAAAACACATAAAAATGTTAAGAAACTCTGAAAACTCTAACACTACTAAAAACCATGAAATGACCATAACATCTTATCTGAGAGTCCTTTTTTGATCACAAACCAAGTCAAATCAATTCTCATGAAACAATCATCGATATGATGTGTGGTACATGCCGAACAGACACCTAGATCAAATGTTATAGCCATATGAATTTTAAGAAATCGGGGTCGACAACAAAAAAAACTCCATTTTAGAGGCCTTTTGGTTCTTTATGGGGTTGAAAACTGTCCAAATCTCATAAATCATAGTCTGAGACCATCTATTTATAGATCTCATTGCATACTTTTATTTGATATGTGGTAGAGCCCAAACAGACACCTGGATCCAAAGTTATGGTTGTTTGAATTTCGAGTTCGATTTTCTGGATTTTTTGAAACTGTAATATATTTTATTCCTTTTATCATCACATGATTTAAATTTCATGTGGTTTTAGATCATTTCATAATCTTTTATTTGATGGGTTGTGGAGTTGAAACGGACTCCCGGATCGAATTTTATGATATTTTCTGTGTTTTTAGGGGTTTAAAGGATTTTTCACATTCAACAGACTTTCAAACGATCATAACTTCTGAACCGGGTATAATTTTTGCCTCCACCACATATCAAATCGAATCTTTCAATGATATTTACACCTCAGTGACCCATAGAAACCCTCTATAACCTCTATTGATTCAAAAAAATCCCATAAGGCCTCCAAATGACTATAACTTCTACTATGGGTGTCTCTTAATGAAATATATTTTTTTTAAAAATATACCCTTTATCAGTGATAGTAAAAAACACTGATAAAGACCCCCCTTTATCATCACTTTTCTAGAAGTGTTGATAAATTCCCATTTTATCAGCACTTTTTTACTAGCACCTATTAAGGTGGACCTTTATCAACACTTTTTTACAAGCGCTCATAAAGGGACCCCTTTAACGGTGCTTTTTTAGAACGGTTAAAGAACCCATTTAACAATGCTAAAAAACATTATTAAATACCCTCTTAAACAATTCTTTTTCTAACACTGAGAAAGGGGGTTTTTAACAACACTTTTAGCGAGCGCTGTTAAAACCCTAGCACTGGATAAACCTAGTTTTTTAGTAGTGTGATGTGGATGTAATGATACATTGTACCCTAAATGAAAGGAAAATGGGAACAAAATAAGCCTATAATGGTCCAAAATAAGAAAAAAAGCCTCAATCACTTTTTAAGGGAGTACATAGCGTGTACCAAGGGTACACGGTGTGTCAAGTTGTCCTAAGTCCTGCTCGTGTGGAAGAGCCTCAAACGGCATGAAGTCTCCAAACACACTGCATGTAGAAGAGGATACATGGAATATAGAGACACACGGTACCCTATCAATGTAGCCTGGTCATGTCTGTGTCGGAGTACATGGCGTGTATGTGCCCTTGTACTCCAACTTGAGTTTTTTTACTTCTCAAGTACATGTAGAGTCAATCGGGGAGGTTCACACCTTGTGTGATAGGAGACACATATTGTGTGATCCTTAACTTCAGTCAGAACCCTAGCACTGCAGATAGGGGGTCCCACATGGTGTGTAATCCCGAAATACAGTCGTGTTGCTCAGTATTTTCGAGATCCTTTATGGATCTCTTCCGCATCGATCTACGCACTACTAGAACCTTTGATCTAGTTGAAACCTACAAATTGGGGTTCATCCAAGCCTCTAATTTCTATATTTATAGATTCTAGGTTCAAATCCACTCATAAATCATCATTGTTGTGCCATACATTGTCGTGCATCAAAACTTGGTTGAATGGGTACCAAAAATCTGTTTTAACGCCATCATCACACCTTGATCACATCACTGATCACAAACCACACTTGCGGTATTGATCTGTTGCAATAAAGAATAGTCACGCAACGATATAATATTGATTATTTGTCAAACCATGGGCCAAAAGGAAGTTCCTATGATGAAAGTCTAAAGAGAAGAGGGAGAAATCCACAAAACATAAAAGTGCAGAACAAACCTCACCCATTGTTCATTTGGACTTGATTTGTTATCATATAAAGGATGAATGAAGAGGGATAAATCAACGAACCAAAAACAATTCCATCAATTTTGAATCTATCTATGATAGACCTATCAATTCATGTTTGTTGAATTGATATGAATTAATTCGAGATTAAGAATGGGTGAAAATTACAAGACAAAACATCCTATCTAGAGTTTGGGTCAATCTTTGATGAGGAACGGATACATTTTCGTCGTTGACGAGATCCTCCAACTCCACTGGTGTGACAATCCATGATCTCTTCTTGATCTATTATCATCTGCGAATAATTCTCTCCTCCAATGGCATCTAGGTCTCTAGGGTTTATCAACCAAACCTGAGATGATTTCCATAGATGTATATTTAAAAATAATCATGTCACCATACTAGACAAAATAAAATAAATTCTTAAGTTAATTTTTTTTATTAATTTCATGTACATTACAATTGTTTTACAAACTACCTGCACCGATGTCATGGCACAACCCAAAAAATATGAGGCCACTACCATGACATGAGCATCACAGTTAGGATCTATTTGATAACACTATAAAAGTAGTTTAATAAAAAATAATAATTACTTATCTATATTATCACATATTTAAGCCAAAAAATCAGCCTTAATATTTTCTACAAAAATCTCAATATGATAATATAAGATAAAAAAAGAAGAATAAAACCTTATTTATTTCCATATTATAGTGTTTATTTATTTCACAAAACATAGTGTCCTTGATTTTGTGGCACAAAACCAATATTTTATTCGGTAAAAGATTAAATGATTCTTGTGATATTGATTCATCGAAAAATTTTGACTAGGTACATCCATTTTTTTCATCAGAAGGCCATATCATGTTCTTGGTATCCGTTCTTGATTAGTATGTGAAAAGTTTTTTTGGTGATTCTAAATGGGTGGAATCTAGCTCGAGGAGAGCTTGTGTAGAGTCAACAACATCAAATTCACAGTTTGAGGAGCAACTACGATCTTAGATTGAGGTTATAGATACAATGCGTAGGGATCAGGAAGAGCTTTATCAACAATAGCATCAGCAGGAGGAAGAGATTCGATGATTGAAGGAGCAACATCATGATCAAATGATGGATTATATTTGATGGTTGCCTTAGGGTATAGGGATTAAGCTTCATCCCCCTCCTCTTCCGGATGACCCTCTCCCTAACCATTGAGAATACCCTCCACCTCCACATTTGTAACGCCCCGACCCCAGTTACCCAGAGTTGGTGCATTATTTTAATACATTGGCATGATTACAAGGAATCATGTCCCGAAGGTCCAATCAGTTTAACAGTCTTGGAAAAATAGATCACATACATGAATGTTACATTTGCACTTTAAGACGTACAAAACAACATAAATAATCTTTATGAACGCCATTATTCCCTTGGCTTAACCCTGCATATCAATCACATTACACTTCTTAGAATCTTGGGAAAAATAAAACATAGAAAGGGGTGAGCTCAAATGCTCAGTAAGGGTAATCAATATAGTGGAAACTTTCAAAAATAAGCATAAACATTTAAGGCAATGTATACAACTAAAACAAAAGCCTTTTAAACTTGAACTTCATCATAATATGGCAGAAATGAAATGAAATAATTCCATTTACTTATTCACATGGATATTCTACTAATATAATAATCACATGAAATATCACTAACCACTTTCATAATGATGGAATGCATAATGCCGAACTTTAATTTATGTGTCAAGGCCTCATGCCAAAACCTAAGGTATAACTGTGACCGGAACCCAACCCGGAGAGCCTCTGTAACTGGACTCCATCCCGGAGTGCCTCTAATAACCGGACACCAACCCAGAGTGCCTCTAATAACCGGACACCAACCTGGAGTGCCTCTAATAACCGGACACCAACCCAGAGTGCCTCTAATAACCGGACACCAACCCGGAGTGCCTCTAATAATTGGACACCAACCCGGAGTGCCTCTAATAACCGGACACCAACCCGGAGAGTCTGCTGTAACCGGACCCCAACCCGGAAGGCTTAATTTTACCAGTCCCCAACCCGGAACATACTACTCCAACACATTCATCTTAAAAAGAGGATGAAATATAACATAAACATTCATATTAAAACTAGCATAAGAAATGCCAAAAAATTAATCATAAACCATTAATGGCATAAAGATAACTCATCTATAGTCAAACATATCACAAAACCTTAAATACAATATGGAAGATTTGTATCATAATAAATCAACTTCAAACAAGTGTAAAATTTATCAAAGGATGTTGACATAGATGAAATCAAAACTATTTGAGAGAAATATCTCTATTTCATGAAAACATTTAAATGTTACACAATATGGAAAAGAATTCATTTAAAGACATTTTTTAATCAAAGTGTCTCATACAACTTTGAAACTTTTGAAAGGAATTAGCATTTTAAAAACATTCATGTCCATATAAATAAATCCTTAAAAACCATTTTGAAGACATGGACATTAATGAGAAATATTTAGAAGAATAAATATTTAAAACGTTTGAAATGATGTTTTAGTCAAAATTACCTTAAAATAATACCTTTGAAAACTCTTTAATAATACATGGATATGGATAATAAATATGTCATTGTATATACTTACGTAAAAACAACCTCGGATAATAAAGAGGTTGTGAAATTAACCCTTACCAATTTGGTAACTTATGAAACATACAACCCATGAAAGAGGTACCATACAATGAATATGTAAATACACATAAAGCAAAGTGTATTATAAAGAGAATAAAATTATGGGCAGTACATACACCACACAAAAGGTAATAGTGGAAATATGGCATGAATCTCATGGAAATAAAGAGTGAGATGAAAACCCCTTACCTTGTACTTTCCTTTAGTCGATGGTACGTTTAACCTCCTGTACGAAGATCGTAGTATGTTATTAAATTATATCATAAACATATTAATATTTATGATATCATACATGATTCATTTATGACTTTATATTACCCATTTAATAATAATTTCCATGTTAAGTTAACATTTCAGGTAATAATCACTTTCTTTATCGTACGTGTTTTAACTTGTTACTCTTGGTTGTATCACTTAGATCATGATTTAAATACTTACAGAATATAAAACATGATAAATATATCATATATATTTAGAATATAAATATGTATAATAGACATATATATGAAATGTAAAACACCATTTATGGAGACGGTAGTCCGTACGTACGCATAAACGTTGTTTCTGTTTTCATATAGTATTGAACGGAAGTAAGTGAATAAGATATATGTAAGTACATAAATCCTTATATATATAAATATATATATCTCCAGTAGTATTATTATGTCATATATTACATACTTATTAGTAATATATATTTTTATAATCGTCAATGAATGGTGAACTTGGAAATGAATCTCATCGCGTCTTGGAGACGATAATCCGTACGTACGCACGAGCGAAAATATCATTCTTTTGATATTAAAATAATATATAATTGGATGTTATATCATATATACAGAATCCTTATAATGTTATATTTATTATTTACATCAAATACACATCATTATTATACCCATCCAAATAATAATGTATTGAATAACAATTACACCACGACGTGGAGACGGTAAGCCGTACGTACGCACGTATGGTGACATGTCATTCAAAGGATGGATAGAATAATGAATATGGTTATACCATATTTATAATAACATCATAGTATATAGGAGATACTGGAGTTATTATTTTAGAATAGAAATAACAAATAATGAAGAATTTGAAGAAGAAAGGAACTTGAAAGAGGGTGGTGAAAACATTACCTCTTCTTCGGGTTCTTCCTTTTGATTTGATCAAAAGGGATCCTTAGGTTGGCTTTCTGATAAAACTAAGGACTCTATGTTGAAGTGAGGGAAGTTGAGAGAGTATTTTGGAAGGGGTTGTCCGAACCAAAAGGCTTTTAAGGTGTGAATAATTGGTTAGAATTTGGGTCCTTTTATAAGTGGGAGGAGGGGCTCTTTATGAAAAAATTAAATTATTAATTTATAATAAATTAATATTCGGTTTCTAATGGCTTCAAAGTAGATTATTTAAAGGTTAAGGTGGGGATTGGTCGAAAACCACTCAACCAATAGAATTTAGACAGGTTTGTCTTATTATATTAACCTTATCTTTAATTATTAACTCTTAGTTAATTAGTTTCACTTTTACAATGTCTCTTTGTATTTTTATGTTATATGGTTAGTAAACTTACTATATACATCCAAGCGACCCACAAGTGGTTAATTAATGATATACCTATCATTATATAAGTCTCTTGGTCGAACCTTAGATTTTTATGAATTTAATATCAATTAATAATATAATATTTGTTTTAAAAAATATTTTATGTCAATTTTGACACTATTCAATAATTGATTTTTTTAAAAATCATAACAGAATGATTACTTAGAAAAAAGTTAATTAAATCAATCCTAACATGTCATATTATCCTAGAAAATTATTGGTATTTATAAAAAGTCTCAAATTACATTTATTTGGGTATTTATAATATCAATTATTCTAATTTTTCATTAATTAGGTAATTACTGCATCACCATTGTGTCATAAATAAATTAAATTATATAATGTCTAAAAATTATAAATAAAATACCATTATATAGGAAATAGTTTTAGCTTTCTAATGACTTTTTATAGTAGAAAATCTAATATATATAACCCTATGTAAAGTTTTTTTTGCTAAACGATATATGCTTATGTCATTTTTGTATTTATTTTAACTTAATTAAAATAAAGTGTCCCTATCACCTACAAGTGGCTTCATGGAGTCCCAAAATCGACCCAAAGATGTCCATGGTCGGACATGTATCCACCAATAAGGTTAGGACACGTTTTAGGGTAATTAATATTATTATAATATTATTTTTTAACCCTTATTTACCGGATTTACCATTTAACCATGGTAAATAAAATATTTACCAAAGTAATTATTCAAAATTTCTAAAAATAAAAGTTACATATTTACACAATTTGGACATCCTGATTCCAAATATGGAATCCATTTTTCCAAATTCAAAACATAGAAGTGGCAGAAGTTAATTTAAAATTAATTCCCGCTGTCAAAACAAAAAAGCGTGTTTTTAAGATATAATAACTATCAAAAGATTGATACTTGTTTATGTCCGGTTTAATTGTGAAATTATGTACAATGACCAACATTGTATAAAATGGTAAAAATATATTCTAAATATACTTTAAAACCACTCAAATTCATAATTTATCACTATTAATTATTTTGATTAAAAAAGTTGTTTTTAATTAAAAATTTAGTAATTTTCACTATTCATCAAAATATTAAAGTTATCCGAAAAGTACCAAAAATTCACCTTAGGCTAAATTCGATACTATGAATCCAAAAATGAAGTCGATTTTGAGAGATAAAATTTCTAAAATTTTAAAAAGTATGTATTACTATTCATAACGACTAGTTTGATTGGTTGTGGTGTGTGTTAGAACTCGAAGTTGCGTACAACACACACTACTGTATTATTCAAAGGAAAACGTACCGTGGAATCTTGTGATGTTTCATTGTAAATTTTTGATGTCCCCATTCTAAAAAGTAAATTTATTTAGCCAAATTGAATATATAAAAGATTAAAATATTGGATTTAAAAAGGGTTCACTATTAAAATTGGTAAAAGTGAAAAAAATGAATTTGTTCTTACATTATGTCTAAGAAACTCATAATATAGATTCTAAAATTATAAGTATTATATAAAGTTTAAAATTTAGTTAATACTATTCATAACCTCTTTTGAACGGCTTGTTTGGTAAGTCATGGTGTGCTTGAACTCGGTGTTGCGTGTAGTGCAAGTTATTGAATTAGTTTGAAGAAATAACACACTATGAAATCTTGGGGTGTTAAAACATTGATTGATACATTATGCATGCAATTATGTTAAAATTTTAATGAAAATTTTTTTATAATATTTTTATTATTTCAGATGTTTAAATTTTTATATATTAATTTTTTTTAATTATATTGATGTTTTTTATATTTTTAATTTTTTAATTTTTAATTTTTTTTATTTGTAAAACCTATTTGCGACTGGACTACAACCCAACACAATTACTTATTTGTGATGTGTCTTGTGGCCCATCACAAATACTTATTTGTAATGGGTCACATGGCCGGTCACAAATAGTTTATTAAATAAACCCGAAAAAAACTATTTGCGACGGGCCGCCCTCCAGTCGTAAAAGATAGTTTTTGATACGACCCATCGTATAAGCGACCTTTTATGAATTAACTTTTAGAGAAGAGAAATTTGTGATGGGTCCTCATTGCAAATATCCCATCACAAAATTGGTGATTTTATTAGTGCTAAAAATGTTGATAAAGGGATACTTTTAACAACAGTTTTTTTCAATGTTAAAAGTACCTTTTATCAGTGCTTCTTTTTAGCATTGATAAAGATGCCCCTTTATCAATGCTTTTTTTTGCATTGTTAAATGGTGGAAATGCGTAAACCCATTTATGTGGTAGTGAAAGAGATAAAAAAATTGAAAATTAAGTGTAATACATGTGATGATATTTGATAAAAAAAAGATATATTTTTGCCTCTTATCATTGAGAGGGGTGGATGATTGTTATAAAAGGTCATGTCATGAAGAAGATATTTGAATAGGGAAGAAGAAGAAGTGGGGGTTAGAAAGATGTAGACGTCGATAGATAATCGGTAAGGCGCTACCAATTTTGTGGAAACTCATGCGAAGCATCTAAAATGGAGAATGAATAGTTGATGTCAAAATGAAAGGCCAACACGGTGAAGGAAGACATCGAAAAATGAGATCGGTGACGAAGATCCATGTACTGAAAGTCTTCCTGGTTTCAAAGATCAGACACCATGTTCCAATTCCCAAGATGGGTGGCACAACATGGGTGCATGAAAATTGATCTAGGAGTTGGGAAAATCAATCTCATGTGTTCCAAAATGATCAGACACCCTTATTTCCTAGGTCGGGAGGGTGGTATGTGAGCATCACATCCCGTTAGCCCCTCTTTGTATAAAATCCACCACTGTCTTCCTCATCCACTGTAACTACTTCAATGACAATAGAGACACCATCATCGATGGCACAAAAGACCCCTCCAGTGTTATGGAACGGTCGAGCCTATCACCGCTCACCACCAGCAAGCTCCTATATTTCCTCCTTATGACCTCCATAGATGACTATGGTTTTCCATTGCTCTAGGGTCACATGAGACTATTGGATGAAGAGGCTAATCCCCAAGACCCGATGAACTTTTTCGATGCGTTGGAGGCTGAATCCATAAACGTCGTAGATGGTGTGGAGGTTCTGGCGGTGGGTCCGCTGATTCCCTTTCCCTTATTCTCATATAATGGAAAAGAGATGGTTGGAAACTTCGCGGCCTTGCTTGACAGTGGGAATCCATTCCTTTGGGTGGTGAGAGGGCACTAGGGTACAAGGGAGAGGGTATAGGGAAGGAGGAGGATGAGGTGATCAGCTGTAGGGAGGAGGTGGAGAGGAAGGGGATGATGGTGGCTTGGTTCTCGTAGCTGGAGGTGCTATCGTAAAGAGTGGCGGGGTGCTTCATGATGCATTGTGAGTGGAATTCAACGATGGAGAGTCTGGTGGTGGGGGCGCTGGGGGTGGTAGTGCCGTTGGGGACAGTTCAGATGACAAACGCAAAGATGACCGAGGAGGTGTGGGGGACGGTCAATTTGGTGCATTAGACTCACCATTTATGCAAATATTATTTATTAATATATTATTATTATTATTATTTATATCTATATATATTTATAACAGTATATATATATATTTATAATTATATATATATATATATTGAAATTGGAGGGGGGTGAGTTCCAGATCAATTGGATGTCACCATTTTTATGGTCAGTGCCACTTCATTTTGCATTGAACACACTCATATCCACACTTATATGCATCCAACACCATTTTAATTAAAAAAGAGTCTGTGAAAGTTTTCTAAAAAATACCTTCTTTTTTATCACTGTGTATGCAATCTATTATTTTTGGAAATTACTTAATGATTTATGGAAATTATTGATGTATAATTAT
The DNA here is from genome assembly GCA_963277665.1 of Viscum album. Classification (NCBI taxonomy): domain Eukaryota; kingdom Viridiplantae; phylum Streptophyta; class Magnoliopsida; order Santalales; family Viscaceae; genus Viscum; species Viscum album. The sequence goes on from OY728134.1 coordinate 289,537,430, forward strand.
TATTTATGGAAACTATTTAATCATTGTCTATAATAAGATGTATCACCTTTACCCACAGTGAAGGAGCTATAGAGTGGTGAGGGGCAGTAGAAGGTTAGGTCGCATTGCATGGGAAATCTTGAGGGTGGTGAATCCAGGAATTTGCAAATGTGATATGGGATTTGGTGAATCCTTAATCCAATACACATGTTTCCCTACTCTTTAGGGATTTGGTATATTATTACAAATATATGTGAAATGTTAGAAACTCTTAAATCCATCAGCCTACCAGCTATCTCAAACACTCTTAAATAAACATTAAACCTCTGTAGAAAAAATAACATAGAATCATTTGTTTTCTTACAATCATAAAATGGAAGTAGTTTATCAATAAACACTTCAAACAACTTCCAAAATTACATCCTTCAAATATATTTAATGTGATTTTCATTAATCTTAGGCCTAATGTCATTAAAAATTTTCAACAGCCCATACATCGAAGACCACTAGTGGTTTCTAGCTGATGTAGACACATATTCTTCCATAAAAAACAATATCCTAAAAAAAATAGCATTAATAAAATTTGAATATTAATATAAGGAAAAAGATTCAAAACAAAAAATTTCCACTAAAAATTTCAACTACAGAAATGCAACAAGACTTTAAATTAATAAATTCAAATAATTGGACCAATCAAAATTCACAATGATACTCACACAAGAAATATCCATTTTAAATTGACACTGGAAATCTTACTACAAATCATATTTCAAATTATAGTTAAATAATATATATAATTTAAACTCATATTAGTATTTTCCAATGAAAACTTAAAATGGGAATTCCCAGGGGAATTTTCAGGGAATTTTCATGGAAATTTCCACTAAGGATTTCCAATGGGGCTTTCCAGTGGGGATTTCCAATGAAAATTTATAGTGGGGATTTACAGAGGGGATCTCCAGTGGGGATTTACAGTGGGTATTTCTAGTGGAGATTTCCAATGGGGATTTTCAGTGGGGATTTCTAGTGTGGATTTATAGTGGCAATTTTTAGTGGGGAATTACACTGGGAATTTTCAGTGGGGATTTACAGTGGCAATTTCCAATGGGTATTTACAGTGGGGATTTCCACTGGGTATTTACAGTGGTAGAATTTATAGTGGGAATTTCGAGTGGGAATTTCTGATAAGAATTTCTAGTGTAAATTTCCAGTGGAAATTTCCAGATGAAAATTCCTGTGGGAATTTCCACTGGGAAGTTCCAGTGGCTATTTCCCTTGGTAAGGTCAAGTGGGAATTCAACACAAAAAATTGCAGCCACTCGAAAATTACAACTAATTCAATTATAAAGTATTCAGTACTTATTAAATGAAAATAAATTTCACTGCGAAATTCCAGTGGGAATTGCAAGTAAGGATTGCCAGTGGAAAGTCTAGGTGGGAATTTTCAGTAGGAATTTCCAATAGAAGTTGTAATAGGGGATTTCTAGTAGGAAGTTGAATTGTAAATTCCCAGTGTGAATCCCCATTGGGAATTAAAAATGATAATTTCAAGTGTAAATACACAATGTTAATTCCATGTTGGAATATCCAATGGGAATTTCCAACACACAAGTGAGAATTCTAGCTACACATTTTCAAGACATTATATAAAATGTCATATAGTTTTAAATTATAATTGTATAGCAATGCAAATTTCCAGTGGTAAATTCTAGTTGGAATTTCTAGTGGTAATTTCTAGTGGGAATTCCCTCTAGAATTTGAAAGTGGGGGTTTTCAGTGGGAATTTAAAGACTAAATTCTCACTGGGAATTCCGAGTCCGAATATCGAGTGGAAATCCCAGGCACAAGTCAAAATATTAACTGTACAATTTCAATATATTCTAAAACTTTTATGTAGTTCCAAATTATAATTACATAGGAATCCGAATTTCTAATAAGAAATTCTAATGGAAATTTCCAATGGAAATTTCTAGTGGTAATTACCAATGGTAATTTTCACTATGAATTCCCACTATAAATTTCAAGTGTAAATTCCCAGTGTGAATTATATGTTCGAATATCTAGTGGGAATTCCCAAGGTAGGAATCATAATTGTATCTCTATAATTTCAACCCATTCCACAAAGTGTTATATATTTCCAAATTATAATTACATAGTAATCCAATTTTCCACAGGCAAATTCCAGTGGGAAATTCAAGTGGAAATTCTTAGTGGGATTTTCCAGTGGGAATTCCCATAGGAAGTTTCAACTAGAAATTCCCACTAAGAATTTCAAGTGTAAATTCCCACTAAGAATTTCAAGTGTAAATTCCCAGTGCAAATTCCCAGTTGGAATTTCTAGTGGGAATTTCAAACACACAAGTTAGAATTCTAGCTCTACAATTTCAACAGATTCTATAAATTGTTATGTAGTTCCAAATTATAATTTCATAGCAATACGACTTCCAAATGGGAATTGCCAGTGAAAATTCCAGTGGAAATTTCCAATGGGATTTAGCAGCGTGAATTGGCAGTGGAAATTGGTAGTGTGAATTTCCACTATGAATTTCTAGTTAGAATTTACACTGGAAAATTCAATTGGGAATTCAAGACCAAATCAGTATAAATTATCTCTCTAATATTACAAGTGACAGAAAATACGCACTTAGAAACATCAATTAGAAATTCCACTAAAATCTTCCATTTATAAATTACTGGAAAACAAACAAAGCTTCAACTTAAATATTCAAACTTTAACATCACATACTAAAAAAACCAAAACATTACATTTACACTATTCCACTAACTAAAACAAACAAAACCAAAATGAGACAATGTTAATCTAGTTATCTTTCTATCTGCTTAAGTTTTACAAAAAAAAAGAAATACCATATTATCCCAGACATTGTAATAAAAAAAATATCCAGCAAACACGAATAAATCGCATGAAACACCTTTCATCTTCTATCTTTGGTGGTAGAAAACTAATGTTGGCTGAGATATTTGCTGATGGATTCACCAAAAAATTATCATCATATTAGATGAGGGGTGCTCTAAGGTCTTATCCGCGGATTTCTTCGTCAGTGGTGCATCTGCCAATGCATGTTCTCTCAGCTTTTTGTCGACAACCTCGCTGAGGATTCCCTTTTTGTTTCAGTGACATGTTCGCCAAGTCCTTCACCAAGAGACGTGGCTACCCTTAGATTATACGAGGGATGCGGTAAGGGTTTCTTTGAGGGTTTTGTTAGTGATGGATCTTCCAATGCGTTCACTGAGGTTTTCCACTAGTGGCCTCCCTTTGTATTTTATTCGAGTCTTACTAACAGGTTTGTCTTAGATGCGGCCCACAACTTCACCAAGGGTTTCGACATCCAGGTTTGTGCAGAACTCTGACTGACGCATTTTTTCAAATGTTGAATGAATTCCTCTCGCAGTTTAGAAAACTCATTTCTAATCGAAGAGTAAGAAAATGTTATAGACACGTGTCAGGTATCCAACCATCAACCTAAGAGTCATGTTGATGACCGAACCTGAGATGATAACTTTCGATGTGTGGGACGGGAAATTTGGATCATTGGACTCACCATTTATATAAATATATTTATTAATATATAATTATTATATATATATATATATATTTATAATAGTATATATATATGTATAATTTGAAATTGGAGGGGGTGAGTTCCATATCAATTGGTGGTCACCATTTTTATAGTCAGTGCCACTTCATTTTGCATTAGACACACTCATATCCACACTTATATGCATCCAACACCATTTTAATTAAAAAACCTTCTATGAAATGTTTTCTTAAAAATACCTTATTTTTTATCATTGTATATGAAATCCATTATTTATGGAAATTACTTAATGATTTATGGAAATTATTGATGTATAATTATTATTTATGGAAATTATTTAATGATTATCTATATTAAGATGGATCACCTTTATCCAAAGTTAGGGAGCTACAGAGTGGTGAGGGGCAATGGAAGTTTAGGTCGCATAGCTTTGGAAATTTTGAGGGTGGTGCGTCCACTAATTTGTGAAAGTGATATGGGATTTGGTGAATCCTTAATTTGGTACACCTGTTTCCCTACTCTTCTGGGATTTGGTATATTATTACGAGTTTCCCTATTTTTAGATAAAAGTAATTGAAGTAATATTATTGGTAAATAGTATAACAACTTAATGTATATTTTTTAAATTTATATATATTCATATGTTTTGTTTTGTATTGTTTTTTAATTTCTACATTGTATAATTATTTATAAAATAATTATGATTTTTTGACATTTTTAATGTTTATTATTTATTATAAATAAATTCAGCATTATAAAATGCAATAAATATTTTTTTCCTAAAATGAAAAATAAGATAGAGAAGATGTAATTTGATCAACCCGCTTGCATATAGGTTTATAAGAGCAGTGTTAGGACATGTGACATACATATCCATTCATTTTTTAGTCAATATCATTTTAGAAAACAAACTATGTTTTTATATAATTTAATTTTATATTTGAAATAGCATAATAAAATTACATTTAGTTTAATTATTATTTTTTTACAGAATAAAATATATTTTTTGGGGTTGATTTTTTTTAAATAGATTTGGTCAAACATGCTAAATAAAAGTAATACTAAAAATGAAACATATTTAATAATATATATTATTTTCAAAAAAAATTATAAAATCAAGATGAATATTTCTAAAATAAAACAATGAAAGTGTAAAATAAGATAAGAACAAGAAATTTAATCATTATGAAAACAAATCCTTATAGGAGAATTTACAATTAGGAAATAAAATCATGGTGATGGAGAATTGGGAGGGGGAAGTTTAATTGTAAACGGATCGCAATGGTCATAGATATCTTCTACATCCAGTTTAAAATCTTGTTTATCTTCAAGCTTCCATGTCCCTGGGTGAGTATTGAATACAATTCATCCCTCCTCCATCATCAGTTAGTGCAGTGTTCTTCTTCGTCTATCTCCATTCGCGTAGGTAGAAGCATTACAATCTTTAAATGGGTTTCAAAAAATATAAATGTATCCTTCTTTGTAAACAAATTACACTAATTTTTTTTTGAAATTAAAATTTTCACCACCACCATAATCATTAATTATATATAAACAATAATATTTATTTCTTTTTAATAATTATTTGAGGGCTCAAATAAGTTATACAATTGATTCATTTTATATATAAATTTTTAACTATGTTTTATCAAATAACTTTAAATAGTTTCCATAAATAATAATTTAATTTAAAAAAATTTCATTAAATGTTAAATGATTTACAAAAATAATACATTGAATTTAATATTATAAAAAGTCCTTATTCACTCCTCACATGAATGAAAATAACTGCTAAAAAAATATCTCAAAATCCACATAATATTAATTTTACTCTTCATACTATTAGTTAAAAATAAAAACTTTATATTCAGTTATCATTAAAAAAATTAAAAACATTAATCTATAAATTAGAATGATCCTCTAAGTTTGTGAATTTGAGGGGATGTAAAGACCTGGATTTTTCCAAGTAAAATTATTTTTAAATTATATAGAAATATTACGAGTCCATGAAAATAGATGGCGCGTGATTCTGAGGACCAGAGTGCCCAAAATGAATTTCTGAACTTTTTATTTAGGTACGTTCAGTAAACGCGCGAGTTTCATTTTTTAACTTTTGAACTGGTGCTCGGAATTGAAATCTGAGGACACCGTTGAACTCGCAGCGCTGGTATTCGCATAAGGAGGCCTTCACCTCGACCATAGTAGGTTGAGGGTGGAAGTTAGTTTTTCAATTTTTCATAGGAGAATAAAAAATAAAATAAAATAAATATATTTTATTTTATTTTATTTGAAACCTCATTTTTGAATTCTGGTGGTGGGGACCACCCGAACTCTTCTCTAATGGCGGTAACTCTTGGGTTTCCCCTAATTAATGTGCCAATTTTATTTGATTAATTAATAAACTTAATCTTAAATAATTTGGATCATCATCTCTTGGTTGGGGATTTTTGGCAAGGTGAGAACTTGGAGGGAGAGACTTTGTAGAATGATCCTCCAACAAAGAACAAACCTCTGATGAGGACGATACTCGAGCTCGGATCTGGAGCGTATTGTGGGAGCAACGGACGCTGGAGTCCCCTTTAGCGACTTCATCCTCTTCCTCACGCCACCTCAAATAGATGATCGAGGTAGGGGTTTTGAATTTAGTTTTTATTGTTTGTTCTTTGTGGTTTCATGTTGTTTCCATCCTCATGAACCGTTTCCTATCGGTCTAACACAGAGGGTGCGGGTCAAACAAACATGGCCCGATCCCTCCATAAATTCTTCATGGTATGACGTGCTTTTCACCAGTGGTGGAAGGATGGCGGTCGGCACACCGGTCGACCACATAGAACCGGGGTGGTGCATGTTTGCACCGCTGGTAGCGAAGGATCCACGGCCTGTCGGCCGCGGTAGAGGGTGGAGGCGGCCAACACCCTGGTCGACCGTATGGAACCGTGGCAGCGCGCGACCGCACCGCCGGTAGCGAAGGAGGCCACAACCCATCAGTCGTGGCAGAGCAGGGTGGCGACCGACACATCGTTCAGCCACATGGAAAAGCGAAGATGCGCGTCCGTGCCGCCGGAGCTGGAGACCACGGCCGTTTAGCTGTGGCGGAGGGCGGAGGGCGGTTGGCCGCAGTGGAGAAGCGGCGTGCACTTGTGCTGCTTGAGGGAGGGCCAGCCATACTGGCCAACCACGTCGTGCTGAACAGGACCCCTTTGGTGGGCCCTGTGTTCCAGTCAGCGGTGCCACGTGGCGCCGCCTGGTTGGCCAAGACCGAATGGTCAAAGGGTTGTTCGGGTGACCTGGGGGAGAACCTTCCCTCCCGGGTGGCGGCTAGGGCGGACCCCACCATAAGGGGCCACCCCGGCCACGGACTGCACCGCGGGCCGCCCAGTGGGCCGGGCTGAGCCCACCGTGGCCCAGCTGGTCTGGGTCCGAACCGGATTGGGTAGGGCCGGGTCGGACCGAACCTGGACTAATCTAGACCTAGATACGCCTTTGTGTCCATATCTTGTAATTCGAGTGTCTGATTGACAAACCATCTGCGGTGCCAGAATATTTGGATAAAGACGGTCCTTTTGGTATACTCCACTAGAGTTTTGGATAAAGTTGGAGTATGGCTGAGTTGGATCAAACTCGAATCCAACCGGGCCCCCAGAACAGAAACACTAATAACTTACAGACCGGGCGTCCGATTGACACGCCGTCAGTTGCGTTGGGTCCATTTTGACGTGAAGAACCTTTGGGATAATTATTAGTGGGAATTAATAGTTTTTAATGTATTGAACAATGTCTTGATAAGAATAAACTACCGGAATCAATCATGCTTAGTGTGGTAACCGTGTGGCTAGCTGTAGTTAAAGAATCTTCAGATCCTGTGTGGGTCAGCGCTCAACGATCCTGTGTGGGTCAGTGCATATCGATCCTGTGTGGGTCAGCACATACCAATCCTATGTGGGTCATCTCCAGATCCTGTGTGGGTCATCTTCAGATCCTTTGTGGATCAACAGCAAATTTTCTCGACGAAGTAAGATGATCTAGCAATACAGCTAATCATCTATACTTCCGTACTTAAGTTATACCTGGTGTGAGCTCAGTCCTTACCTTTGTGGTACACTTCTTTGTGGTGGTACCATTGTGTTTTTCTTATGTGTGGCATACCTTTGTGGTACTTACCTTTGTGGTGATACCTTTGTGGTATTCTTCTCTGTGAATATGATGAGCATGACATTACAGGGTTTGAAAAGTCATGATAATCATATTCTGCTTCAACAGTTAATTCCTATAGCAATTCGTGATTGCTTACCTTCTCAGGTTATTGAGCCATTGATTGGGGTTTCTAATTTTTTTAGACATCTCTATTCTCAGAATCATCACATGATCGATTTGAAAAAGCTACAGGATAATATTGTACTTGCACTATATCACCTAGAAAAACTCTTTTTGCCGTCTTTTTTTGATTTCATGGTTCACTTGACCATGCATTTAACTGGTGAAGTCATTGTTGGCGGTCCTGTAGAATTCAGGTGGATGTATCCAATAGAGCGATACTTAAATACATTGAAACGGTATGTGCACAACAAAGCTCGTCCGGAAGCCTCAATTTCCAAGGGATATTTAATGGATGAGTGTACTAATTTATGTGCTTCATATATTTATGAGGTTGAAACAAAGATAGATAAATCATCCCAGAATGACGAGGGTCCAATTGGAGAAGGAATAACATTTGATATTCAGAACGATGAGTGGGTTCAAGCTCATTGATATGTGTTGTTCAACACTCCATCAGTTATTCCATTGATACAGTAAGTTTCATAGTTGATGTGTATTTTGTTTATATATTTATTTTATTGCTTACCTTATATTGTGTTGTTATTTAGGATTCATATCGCTGAGTTGAAACATGAAAGGCCCCGCACAACTGACTATCAAATCCAAAAACATCATTTCAACACATTTCATGAGTGGTTCAAGACTCATGTACGTATAATTGATTTAATATTTTTATAGTGCAAATTATTTGTATTTTCACAATCCTTTATCCATTAAACTATATATGTGAAATTTGCAGATTCAAAAGTTACGTGATTTAACCCAGCATGTGAGCGAAGAACTCAACCAACTAGCTGATGGCCCATTTATTACAGCTCGTCGCTAAAAGATTTTGAATGATAACGGATTCCAATTTTGTATTAGCGATGTTGACATAAACCGAGCCACACAAAATAGTGGTGTTGGTTGTTCTTTTGTTGGTGCGGGTTATTATTATGGATTGTTGAGAGATATTATTGATGTTATTTATGGTCGTGGCTTAAAACACATATTGTTAAGGTGTGATTGGGTCGATCCAGTTCATGGAACTAAAGTTGATAACTTCCAATTTACATTAGTAAACTTTAACAATATGTTATATAAAGATGACCGAGTTAGCAATGAGCCCTTCATACTGACATCGCAGGCAAAATAAGTTTACTTTGTCGGCATTGATTCTGATTGGTAAATTGTGGTGAAAATGTCTAGAAGAGGGGTTTTTCTGATTGACCCATAGGAACCTGAAGTTTTCGCATTTCCTGATCAAACAGTTGAGCAAACAACCGTAGCTGTATGAGATGAAGATATACAATGGTCCAGAGAGACAGTTGAAGTAGATACGATAGACTTGCATGATTAGTGAAAATTGTAATTATATCCCCATTTATTATTTTTAAAAATATTTATGAGTTATATATGTATAAAAATTTCTTGATTTAACTATAATTTCTTTTAATGTAGGTATGTCACAGGGTGGTCACAGTGGTTCAACTGATGTTGTCGGTATATATGTTTCCATTTTTCTAAACTAATTGATTGTAATTTTCTGTGTATATTTCCCTAACTGTTTATAATCATTAATTTATATTGTAATTGAATTATGAATTTATTCTTATCAGGATCTTGTGATTCTTCCAATATACGCAGGGGTCCTTTTAGAGGGGTTCGATCCTGGAACTCTGGAGCCCAATTGGATGTGTTATTTGACGACACATTTCATCCAGTTGGAGATAGTGCTACTGCATTGAGTCGTCTGTTTGGGAATATGATACGAGACTCACACAGATTCTCTCTGAAGACTCATGACTGGAGTTCTTTCCTCCAGGATATGATGGAAAAATTATGGAGGGAGGTTCAGGTAAATTAAATATTTAATTTTTCATGATATTGTTATTATTATTGTCCCATCTACTGACAATTTTTTTTAACAGGATAATTTGACATCCTGTACAGATGAGTTTCGGGCTATATGTATATTCAAATGCCGAAAATTATGGAAGGATTACAAGTCAAGGGTAAAGAGAGATCATTGGACACCATTTGCGGGTGTGCCGGACATTCTATAATGAGTCCCTTCGGGCATTCTTCCTGCCTAGTGGCAGGATTTGGTTGCGTTTTGGTCGAGTGAGGCAGCGATGGTAAGATTTATTACTTTTAATCTATAAATGACTAATTTTTTAAATGTCTATTAAGTAAATACGTTGAATGTAGACGGAGTCTGCTCGTCATTCACATAATCAGGCGATGCAGGGCATGCCTTCCAGACTTGGCACTCGACATGTGTCACAGATCAGACATGATGTAAGTTTAGAATTCACTATTTCATTCATATTTTAAAAATATTGTAGTATAACATGGTGACCCCTTTATTATAGTTACACCAATGCGGTGATCTAATCGATCGGATGTCCATATGGATGAGGACTCGTAGGGCGGGTGATCCCGATGTTGTCTGTGTTATAGTAAGAAACTTATTTACTAATAAATGTATTTTTATTTTATATAAATTATTCATATTTTTTCATTGATTCATTATATGCTAAAGGCTCAGTTTGATGCTCAGTTAGCAAAGATGCTAGAGGAGAAATGTCGTAGTACTGTGCGTAGAGATGAAATATTTCACCGTGTCATGGGGCGTGACAGTCATGGTTATTCTTTGACTTATGGTGGTGGTGTCCCACGATGTGCAGTTGTTAGAGCAGATGTGATGGGTGCATGCAGAGAGTCAGGGATGCACACACAGGCTGAGATAGATGCTTCCATGCAGGATATACAACAAAATTTTGATGCACAATTTCAGCAGTTACGTGCAGAGTATGAGGAGAGGTTGTCACAGATGTCATCACGTATCGATGATATGACGAAGCAACAAGTGGCACCACAGGTAAAAAATAAAACAAAACATACTCATATTTACTTTTATTGATATGTTTAAGATACGTAATAATGATATATATTGTAGGCTCCAAATACAGCTGGTGGACATCGTAGTGATATTGGTGATCCAGATGAGAATGAACCCCATGCATGAGGTAATTTCATTTGTGTTGATGAATTCTCTAGAGGTTTTTATATCCTTGATGAATATAATTTCCCTTTTTTACCTAGATTAGTTTGTTTTAGTATTTGTGACCTGAAACCATCATACAAAAATCTAATTATTATTCGTGAGGGGTACGCGCAGACGGCACGTCAATCAGACGTGCGGTTTGCACGGTACGGCTTAATATGCGTGTTTTAAGTGTTGTGCGCGCTTCATAAACTCGCATGGGGGGGGGGGGGGTTCAAATGGTCCGAACGAAGTCAAAATGGCCTGAAATTATACGAAAAATACAGGTGAGTGAATTGTGAATTGGTCGAGCAGACGACACGTCAATTGGACGTGCCGTGTGTCCGTGGTGACCGAGAATGCAGTTCTGGTGTCATAAACGGCCATAACGGTCGTCTAACGGTCAAATTCATAGAGGAAGACCTAGGATTGACCTGAAACCACTGTGAAACAATCTAATTATTATTCATGACGTGTAAGCGCAGAAGGCGTGTCAATCAGACGTGTTGTTTGTGCGGCACGACTCAATATGCGTGTTTTAAGTGCTGTGTGCACTTCATAAACGCGCGTGGGGGTCCAAATGGGCTGAATGAAGTTGGAATGGCCTGAAATCAGACGAAAAAAATGGTTGAGTGAATTGTGAATTGGTCGAGCAGACGGCACGTCCATCAGACGCGCCGTGTGCCCACAGTGACTGAGAACGCAGTTCTAGTGTCATAAACAGCCAAAACATGTGTCTAAAGGTCAAATTCATAGCAGATGACCTCGGATTGACCTGAAACCACCATGAAACAATCTAATTATTATTCTTGATGTGTACGCCCAGATGGAACATCAATCGGACATTCGGTTTGCGCGGTATGACTCAATATACATGTTTTAAGGGTTGCACGCGCTTCATAAACGCGCGTGGGGGGTCCAAACGGGCCGAACGAAGTCAGAATGGCTTGAAATCAGACGAAAAATATGGGTGAGTTAATTGTGAAGTTTTTGAGTAGACTACACATCAATCGGACATGTTGTGTGCCCGCGGTGACCGAGAACGCAGTTCTGGTGTCACAAATGGCCAAAACGGGCGTCTAACGGTCAAGTTCATAGAAGACGACCTCAGATTGACCTGAAATCACCGGGAAACAATATAATTATTATTCGTGACATGTACGCGTAGACGTAACGTCAATCGGACGTGAGGTTTGCGCGGTATGGCTCAATATGCATGTTTTAAGTGCTGCGTGCGCTTCATAAACGCGTGGGGGGGGGGGGGGTCCAAACGGGATGAACGAAGTCAAGATGGCCTGAAATCAGACGAAAAATACGGGTTAGTGAATTGTGAAGTATTCGAGCAGACGGAACGTCAATAGGATGTGTCGTGTGCCCTCGGTGACCAAGAACGTAGTTTTGGTGTCATAAACGGCCAAAACGGGCGTCTAACGGTCAAATTCATAGCGGACGACCTTGGATTGACCAGAAATCACTGTTCGACAATCTAATTATTATTCTTGATGTGTACGCATAGACGACATGTCAATCAGACGTGCGGTTTGCATGATACGGCTCAATATGCGTGTTTTAAGTGTTGCGTGCACTTCATAAACGCGCGTGGGGGTCCAAACGGGCCGAACGAAATCGGAATGTCCTGAAATCAGAAGAAAATATTGGTGAGTGAATTTTGAAGTGGTCGAGTAGACGAAATGTAAATCGGACGTGTCGTGTGCATGCGGTGACCGAGAACGCAGTTCTGGTGTCATAAACGGCCAAAACGGGCGTCTAACGGTCAAATTCATAGCGGATGACCTTAGATTGACCTGAAACCACTGTGAAACAATATAATTATTATTCGTGATGTGTACGAGTAGACGTCATATCAATCAGACGTGCGGTTTGCGCAGTACGGCTCAATATGCATGTTTTAAGTGTTGCACGCGCTTCACAAACACGCGTGGGGGAGTCCAAACGGGCCGAACGAAGTCGGAATGGCCTGAAATCAGAGGAAAAATATGGGTGAGTGAATTTTGAAGTGTTCGAGTAGACGGTACGTCAATCGGACGTGCCATGTGCCCACGGTGACCGAGAACGCAGTTCTGGTGTCAAAAACGGCCAAAACAGGCGTCTAACGGTCAAATTCATAGCGGACGACCTCAGATTGACCTGAAATTACCGTGAAACAATCTAATTATTATTCATGATGTGTAAGCGTAGACGGAACATCAATTGGATGTGCGGTTTACATGTTACGGCTCAATATGTGTTTTTTAAGTGTTGCGTGCACTTCATAAACGCACGTGGGGGGGTCCAAACGGTCCGAACGAAGTCGGAATGGCCTGAAATCAGATGAAAAATACGGGTGTGTGAATTTTGAAGTGTTCGCGTAGACGGCATATCAATCGTACGTGTCGTGTGCCCGCGGTGACCGAGAACGCAGTTCTGGTGTCATAAACGGCCAAAACGGGCGTCTAACGGTCAAATTCATAGTGGACGACCTCAAATTGACCTGAAACCACCGTACAAAAATCTAATTATTATTCGTGCCTGTATGCATAGATGGAACATCAATCGGACGTGCGGTTTACGTGGTACGACTCAATATGCGTGTTTTAAGTGCTGTGCGCGCTTCATAAACGCGCGTGGGGGGGTCCAAACAGGCCAAACGAATTCGGAATGGCCTGAAATCAGACGAAAAATACAGGTGAGTGAATTGTGAAGTGGTCGAGCAGACGACACATCAATCGGACGAGCTGTGTGCCCGCTGTGACCGAGAACGGAGTTCTGGTGTCATAAATGGCCAAAACGGGCGTCTAATGGTCAAATTCATAGCGGACGACCTCGGATTGACCTGAAACCACTGTGAAACAGTCTAATTATTATTCTTGACGTGTACGTGTAGACGTCACGTCAATCGGATGAGCGGTTTGCGCGGTACGGCTCAATATGCGTGTTTTAAGTGCTGTGTGGGCTTCATTAACGCCCGTGGAGGGGTCCAAACGGGACGAAGGAAATCGGAATGGCCTGAAATCAGTTGAAAAATACGGGTGAGTGAATTGTGAAGTTTTCGAATAGACAACACGTCAATCGGCCGTGCAGTGTGCCCTCGGTGACCGAGAACGCAGTTCTGGTGTCATAAACGGCCAAAACAGGCATCTAATGGTCAAATTCATAAAATACGACCTCAGATTGACCTGAAACCACCGTGAAACAATCTAATTATTATTCATGATGTTTATGCGGAGACGACATGTCAATCAGACGTGCGGTTTTCACGGTACGACTCAATATGCGTGTTTTAAGTGTTGCGCGTGCTTCATAAACGCGCGTGGGGGGGGGGGGGGGGTCCAAACGGGCCGAACGAAGTTAGAATGGCCTGAAATCAGACGAAAAAATACAGGTGAATAAATTTTGAAGTGGTAGAGTAGACTGCACGTTAATCGAATGTGTCGTGTGCCTGCGGTGACCGAGAACGCAGTTCTGGTGTCATAAACGGCCAAAACGGGCATCTAACGGTCAAATTCATAGCGGACGACCTCAGATTGACCTAAAATCACCGTGAAAAAAATCTAATTATTATTCGTGACGTGAATGCACATACGACACATCAATCGGACGTGCGGTTTTCACGATATGACTCAATATGCATTTTTTAAGTGTTGTGCGCTTTTCATAAACGCGCGTGGGGGGGTCCAAACGGGCCGAACGAATTCGGAAAGTCCTAAAATCAGACTAAAAATATGGGTGAGTTAATTGTGAAGTGGTCAAGCAGATGGAACATCAATCGGACATGTCGTGTGCCCGCGGTGACCGAGAACGCAGTTCTGGGTTCATAAACGGCCAAAACAGGCGTCTAACGGTCAAATTCATAGCGGACGACCTCGTATTGACCTGAAACCACCGTTCAACAATATAAATATTATTTTTGATGTGTACGCGTAGACGGCATGTCAATCAGACGTGAGGTTTGCGCGGTACGACTCAATATGCGTGTTTTAAGTGCTGCGCGCGCTTCAGAAACACGCGTGGGGGGGTCCAAATGGGCCGAACAAAGTCGGAATGGCCTAAAATCGGACGAAAAAATACAAGTGACTGAATTTTGAAGTGTTCGAGCAGACAGAACGTCAATTGGATGTTTCGTGTGCCCGCGGTGATCGAGAACGCAGTTCTGGTGTCATAAACGGCCAAAACGGGCGCCTAATGGTCAAATTCATATCGGACGACCTCGACTTGACCTGAAATCACCGTGCAACAATCTGATTAGAACCATAGAATTAATGATTTTAAAATTTTAAAACTTTAATCAAAATTATGAATATATTTTCAAAATCAAAGACTTTAGATCTGTTACTGTAAGTTTGAATTGAAATATGTTAATTTGTTTCAATTATTTGTTTTCTAGGTTTTATTTGGTAATAATTTTATTATTAAATTTTTTTATGCAGTAATATTTGATGATGGGTGTGGAGCTTGGAAGATGACTGGTGATATTTATTTGGGTATATATTATTGTGTAATTGAATTTTTTTAAAAAAAAATTAAAATCTATAGCGCCGCTAGAGTTTGTTTCCATCGCCACCTGTAGCGGCCACCATTCGGTGACCACTAAAGGTCTGGGCTACAACGGCCGCTAAAGCCTATCCCGGCTTGCCTACAACATTCGCCAAGTGGTGGTCGCTAATAGCAACAATGACGGGGCAAAAACATCCGCCACTTTGCGGACGCTAGGCGGCCGCTATAGACCTTTAGCAACGACTTTTGGCGGCCGCTAAAGGTCATGACTGTACTAGTGGTTGTTAAAGAGTGGCATTGTGTAAACCCGTTTATGTGGTAGTGAAAGAGATAATTTTTTTTTGAAAGATAAGAGTAATACATGGGACTATATTTGAAAAAAAATAGATATATTTTTTTCTTTTATCACTGAGAGGGGCGGATGATTGTTATAAAAGGCCATGTCATGAAGACGATATTTGAATAGGGAAGAAGAAGAAGTGGGGGTTGCCAAGATGTAGACGTCGAGAGATAATCAGGAAAATGCTACCAGTTTTGCGGAAACTCATGTGAATCATCGACAATGGCGAATGAATTGTTGATGTCAAAATGACGTGGCGACACGACGAATGAAGGCGTCGACAATGGCAAGTGATGAAATCTGTGATGGAGATCCATGTTTTTAAAGTCTTCTAGGTCACAAAGATCAGACACCATGTTCCAATTCTCAAGTTGGGTGGCAAAACATGGGTGCATGAAAAATGATTTAGGAGTTGGGAAAATCCATTTGATGTGTTCCAAAATTCCTTCACGTTCGGGTGTTAGACCCATAGATTTTGCAACGAATGTCAATTATTTGCACACTGAATCCTTTTGACCTGGAAAAAGTACGGGGGGTAATGACGGTTAAGATCAAGAGTCCTTAATTCCAATTAAGGAAGTCCTATGTTTTAAACCAAATTGAAATCTAATTTAAATTGATAGTAATTTAATTTATCCTTTGTTCCCATTTTCTCGATTATTGATAGAAAAGTAAAAATAATTGCCTAACTTGGACCGGGCATCGAATTCTCCATGTGCCTCCTCCGGGTAGGTGCAACGGAGGTCACCTTCGCCACCAGCGCTCTGTCCTCCCACGGATGGACCTCGCCAGCGAGGTCCCCGATGGGCTGACCATCGTGGCTTTGAGGATTTAGACCGGGTGAGGAAGGTGGAAGGGAGCCAGTACATGTCCGACCTCAAGCGGTGCGGTTCCCAAACCGTGGCCCAACTCATCCAAGATGCCAGCCGCGTCGGCCGACCCTTTGGTTTCCTGCTATACACCACCCTCGTTTCCTGGGCCGGGAGGGTGGCACGCGGGCATCACGTCCCGTTGGCCCCTCTCTGGATACAACCTACCATGGTCTTCCTCATCTACTATCACTACTACCTACTTCAACGGCTATGGAGACGCCATCACTGACGTCGTGAAAGACCCCTCCAGTACCGTGGAACTGTCGGGCCTCCCACGGCTCACCACGAGCGACCTCCCATCTTTGTATTGTTTTGCAAGTCGATTTTATTTCTAATATAATAATTATTTTTTGCCATTTTTAATGTTTATTATTTATTATAAATAAATTCATCATTATAAAATGCAATAAATATTGTTTTCTTGAAAAGAAAAACAAGAAATATAAGATATAATTGGATCAACCCGATTGCACGCAGGTTCGCAAGAGCAGTGATGTGGCCAATAAAATACATATCCATTAATTTTTTACTCAATATCATATTAGAAAACAAACTATGATTTTATATCATTTGATTTTATATTTGAAATAGCATGATAAAATTACATTTAGTCTAATTATTAATTTTTTCCATAATAAAATATATTTTTTGGATTGATTTTTTTAAATAGATTTGGTGGAGCAAACTAAATAAAATTAATATTAAAAATGAAACATATTTAATAATATATATTATTTTATAATTGTTTATAAAATCAATATGAAGATTTCCAAAATAAAATAATGAAAGTGTAAAATAAGATAATAACATGAAAATTAATCATTAGGAAAACAAATCTTTATATACATTCCATGAACCATTCCTTAAGTCCTCCTCCAACATCAGTAGTCGCAGTGTTTTTCTTAGTTTGTGTCCATTCCCCGAGGTAGAAGCACCATTACTGGCAGTAACTAGGGCGGTCATATTGTTGGAATAAACATTGCAAAACCTTGCGGGATTTCGGCACCCAAGCTCGGATGGAGGAGGTGGGGTTTGGGACAGTGAATATTCTTCACTGGGTGTCCGAACAGCAGCAGCACCACCTCCCTCTACTAGTTGGTGGGATCCAGAAGACTCGTCCGGGCTTGACCGCGGACGTGGGGGAGAGACAACAGCAATAGCTTGTGGAGATTTGGAATCCTCTGCAGGGCTTGAGGACGGACGTGGGGCAGCGACATCAGTAGCAGCTTCTAGAGATTCAGAAGCCTCCTCAGGGGTTGAGGAGGGACGTACGGCAGGGACAACACCAGCACCTTGGTAAGATTCAGAAGCCTCCGTAGGGGTTGAAGGCAGAGGTGGGGCAGGGACCACAACAGCTTGTGGAGATTCCAAAGCCTCTTCTGGGGTTGACGGCGAATGTGCGGCAGGGACAGCAGCAACACCTTATGGAGATTCTGAAGCCTCTGCAGGGCTTGAAGGCAGAGGTGGGGCAGGGACAACAGTAGGTTGTAGAGACTCCAAAGCCTCCTCCGGGCTTGACGGCGGACGTGGGGCAGGGACACCAGCCGCAGCTTGCTCCGCGGGTTTACGTTTGAAATGACAATACGGGATAATAGCCTTCATAAATTTCATGATAACCGAATGATTCGAACCTACCCTCTCAGGTTTGGGTTTTGGTTCGTGAATTTTTCCATGAAAGCACCGCAAAAACGATGGATCCATGGAAACTACGGGGAAGGAAAGGAAATCTCACTGTGTAAACAAACTGCAGAGCCGGTGCACGGGGGTTCAGGGCTTGAAGGACACAATGAGGATACCCACCAGATTCTCCTTAATTTATATAAAATCTTTATTGTTTATCATTTTTTTTAATTTTTCATTCAACGTATAATAAATATGGATCAATATTTTTTTTGACTCCACGTGCAGAGACTGAATTTATTATTATGTGGATTTAAAGATATGAAGATTACTTAAATTTTATTCAAATTATTTATCTATAGTTATTATTTTTGAAACTATTTAATGTGAATCCATAAATCAATTCTAAAAATAGTAGAGATAATAAAAGAAATTATTGCCTTGCTTAATTACGCCCTCTATTATTTAAAAAATTATTAATATATACTTTTAATGAATGATAATGTCGGTGTTAATTTTAATATCATAAAAATTTGTTGTAAATATTTTTCTCAAGGAAAATGGTCTCATTTTATAGCAAAATTATAAATGTATAAGCATTTTTATGCAGTAATTTTTTAATGGAACTATGAATCTTTGAAAATAGTAATTTATAGGAAAATAGTTATTCATAAGAAATTTATATATTTTTTACAAATAGTAATTTATTGGAAATTTAAAAATAGTAACTTATATTTTTTAATGTTATTTTTTATATAAATTACTAATTAAAACATACCAATTTATAAAAAATTAATAACATTAAAAAATATAAATTTCTATTTTTAAAAACATTACAATTTTTTATTTCTAAAATAATGTTGTGAACAACTATGAATCATTGCAAGTTTAAAAAATATTTTTTATGAGAGAAATTTAAAATTTTTACTTAGATAATTATAACAAAATATTATTACATTTAAAAGTAATTTATAGGAAAAATAGTACTTTATACGATATTATAGGAAAATAGTAATTTATAGGAAAAATATGTAATTTATAGGAAAATAGTAATTTATAGGAAAAATATATTTATATTTTTATATTAAATAGTAATTTATATTTTTATAAGAAAATTTATTTATAAGAAAATAGTAATTTATATTTTTTTATAGGAAAAATATATTGATATTTTTTATAGGAAATTGTAGGAAAAATAATAATTATAGGAAACATAGTAATTTATAGGAAAAATATGTAATTTATAAGAAAATAATAATTTATAGGAAAAACATATTTATATTTTTTATATGAAATAGTAATAAATTTTATATTTATTAAAGTATATATTTATTAAATACTAATAAATGTTGTGTATTAAAGTATATATTAAAGTATATATTTATTAAATAGTAATAAATGCTATATATTTATATTTATTATATTAAATAGTAATTTATATTTTTTATTAGAAAAATATATTTATATTTTTTATAGAAAATTATAGGGAAAATAGTAATTATAAGAAAAATAGCAATTTATAGGAAAAACATGTAATTTATAAGAAAATAGTAATTTATAGGAAAAAAATATATATTCTTTTTATAGGAAATCATAGGAAAAATAGTAATTATTGTAGAAATAGGTAATTTATATGAAAATGGTAATTTATAGGAAAAATATATTTATATTTTTTTATAGGAAATTTATATTTATAGGAAAAATTTATTTTTTATATTAAATAGTAATAAATGTTATATGTATTATTACATTTAAAATTAATTTATAAGAAAAATAGTAATTCATAGGAAATTATAAGAAAATAGTAATTTATAGGAAAAATAGGTAATTTATAAGAAAATAGTAATTTATATAAAAAATATATTTATATTTTTAATATTAAATAGTAATATATAATTTTATAGGAAAAATATATTTCTAGGAAAATAGTAATTTATATTTTTTATAGGAAAAATATATTTATATTTTTTATAGGAAAAATATATTTATATTTTTTTATAGGATATTTATATTTTTTTTATAAATAATAATTTATAGGAAATTTAAAAATAGTAATTTATATTTTTCAATATTATTTTTTCATTAATTACTAATTAAAACATATCAATTTATAAAAAAATAATAACATTGACAAATATAAATTTCCTACAAATTTCTATTTTAAAAAATATAACAATTTTTTATTTCTTAAATAATGTTCTAAACAACTAATAATATTTGAAAGTTTATAAAATATATTTTATGAGAGAAATTTAAAATTTATACTTAGAAATTATAACAAAATATTGTAACATTTAAAAGTTTTATAAAAAAATTGTTTATAAATAATAATATTTTCCCAAATAAAGAGGAACTCATTATTTTATTAATGTATAAGAATATTTATGTAGTAATTTTTTAATGGAATATAAATAATATATTTTATAATGGAACTAAAAATAAAAAATACCAATTTGACATGGAATAACATCCTCCTTCTGCAGTACAGCTTTAGTCGGCCCAGTGAAGAACCAACTGTCATATATTCAGGAACTCTGAATGAATATATGAAAGTTGGTTCTTCACCGGGTCGACTAAAGAGTGGAGTAAGGTCCTGTGCCCGTTATGTCTCCCAATGTCACAACAAACTCAAGGGATGGGGAAACCCCTTCTGGATACTCAATATCTTTTGTGGTCTATCAACACCACACATACCCTGAAAATGATGACCACCAATTTCTTTTAAAAAACCAATCAACATGAAATTCATTTAGTGTGCAAACAGGGACCACCAATGGACATGATTTTCTATATGGGGCATTTAGCCTATATAAATCACAACATTACCATCAAACAAAGAGGAAGATAATAAAGACAAGATTATTAAAGTCGAAATTATTTGAGAAGCTTACCATCTTCATTGTATATTTGTACATTCTTCCATCAGGTATGTTTCTCATTCGTTTCTAAGCATATCTATATCATCTTGTGAATGTGATTGTTTTCGGGAGTCATGGTAGTACTAAAAAAATATAAATATACAAAGTATTAATAATTATTTTAAATGAAATAGCAATTATCTTCGAAAATACCTGTTTATGGATGTTGGTTTTTTCATTGAATATGATATCTTTCATAAATTTACAAACATAATAACCACACTCTTTATCGTTTGTTTGTCCGGGTATTGCAGAAACATTGAGAAAAATAATCAATTTATTTATATGTGTTTGGATAGTGAAATCTTATTATATATACCCTGCTACTTATCCAGTCATAGGACTTGTCAGGTTTCTTTTCCTTTTCCCCTGACCTCAATCCATGATGTAGACAATATTCATGCACTGCCCTATCATAATATAATCATCATTAAAATATAATATAAGTTATATAAATGGATTTTTAGTTCTAAAATTTTGGATGTAGTGTATTACAAATTGACAAACTTCATCATTTGTGGTCAGTTTGTTGGATATCCATGCATTAAATCTAGAAAATAAATCTTTGGAATATCCAAATTGACAGCAATGAGCATCCAATGCTCCCTAAGAACACCAAAAAGAATAAGTAATGAAAGAAATTAAAATATATTTGATATAATTAAATTGTAGAGTTTTACCCCTACATCATTGTTATTAAGAAAAGTCTTTCATCTGTAATTTT
Organism: Viscum album; assembly: GCA_963277665.1. Lineage (NCBI taxonomy): Eukaryota > Viridiplantae > Streptophyta > Magnoliopsida > Santalales > Viscaceae > Viscum > Viscum album. The sequence goes on from OY728134.1 coordinate 289,559,285, forward strand.
ACTATTAAACGATTTGAGCAGTCCTATAAATATTTCACCTAATTTCTTGGAAGTTATGCCTTCTTGTTCTATAGAGGTGATGTGAGGACTAACGAGTCCAATTTTTTTTCATAGGGAAATCCCTTAAATTGTTTTCCATATATACCACTATGAAAAATATGAAATGTATTTAGTTATAATTATCATAGTATATCATCTTTTGGAAAATCAAATCATGAAAACATACCTCATGTAAACATTTACTACTGAGTCGCCTAACAAATCATAGTTGAGGATTTTAGTTTCACTCTCAACACCAATGAAATCTGGATCATCCCCTCCATACATATTTGCTTCAAAATCAATTATGTGATTACCACCATCTTTCAACTTCTTATCCACATGAGACTTCAATGATAATAAATGTCCATCTATAACGGGAGGGGTTAAGGTGCATTGGGTAGATCATTTTGATCGGTTAGTTGATCCCTGAGATAGATTTGAATCGGTCTTTTGTTTCACTCCCTTATATTTGTCCGTCTGTAATAACATGCATCAGTTTAGACCTTTTTTCATTAAATGTTTAAGGTTTATCTTGAAAATTAAATTGGAAATGAATACCTCATTGTCGACATGTTTTTTTACAAGATGTGATGGGCATGCGAGGAATGTTCCTAGATCTTGTTCGAACGTATGAATATCTGTATCATCAATTTGAACAGGTATCTCGACGCTCAACTCTAGGGCTACAGTAATTGACACTCTGACATGATCTGTCAGAATTGGTCTGTTGTGCAACATGTTGTTCTAGATATTGAACACCGTAGCCCTTGCTACAAGACGATGAGTGGGTGTTAATATATATAAATCACAGTCATTTTCACCCTATAGAATATCAATACATGAAAGGTATCAGTGTCTAGTGTATATCTAATTCAAATTTCATAGAATTTTTTTTAGAAAATTGACTACCTTAGTTAAGAATTCTTTTAGGGGAATGGCTCACCTCAAAACTAGTGGGGGGTGGGGCGGGATCTTCACACGCGGGTTGTTCTTGAGTTTTTTCTTCTCTTTGTCTCCCCCCATCAAACCCAATATCAGCTCTCTCTAGTATTGTAATTCTTCTTTAAACAAAGATAGATAAATCTTCCCAGAATGACGAGGGTACAATTGGAGAAGGAATAACATTTGATATGCGGAACGACGAGTGGGTTCAAGCTCATCGATATGTGTTGTTCAGCACTCCATCAGTTATGCCATTGATACAGTAAGTTTCATAGTTGATGTGTATTTTGTTTCTATATTTATTTTATTGCTTACCTTATATTGTGTTGTGATTTAGGATGCATATCGCTGATTTGAAATGTGAAAGGCCCCGTGCAACAGACTATCAAATCCAAAAACATCATTTCAACACATTTCATGAGTGGTTCAAGACTCATGTATGGATAATTGATTTAATATTTTTATAGTGAAACTTAGTTCTATTTTCAAAATCCTTTATCCATTAAACAATATGTGTGAAATTTTCAAATTGAAAAGTTACGTGATTTAACCCAGAATGTGAGTGAAGAACTCAACCAACTAGCTGATGGTCCATTTATTACAGCTCATCGCTACAAGTTTTTGGATGCTAATGGATTCTGATTTCGTATTAGCGATGTTGACATGAACCGAGCCTCACAAAATAGTGGTGTTGGTTGTTCTTTTGTTGGTGCGGGTTATTATTATGGATTGTTGAGAGATATTATTGAGGTTATTTATGGTCATGGATTAAAACATATATTGTTATGGTGTGATTGGGTCGATCTAGTTCATGGAACGAAAGTTGATAACTTCCAATTTACATTATTAAACATTAACACTATGTTATATAAAGATGACTGAGTTAGCAATGAGCCCTTCATACTGACATCGCAGGCAGAATAAGTTTACTTTGTCGGCACTGATTCTGATTGGTAAGTTGTGGTGAAAATGTCTAGAAGAGGGGGTTTTCTGATTGACCAAGAGGAACCTCAAGTTTTCACATTTTCTGATCAAACACTTGACCAAACAACAGTAGTTGTACGAGATAAAGATATAGAATGGTCCAGAGAGACAGTTGAAGAAGATACGATAGACTTGCATGATTAGTGAAAATTGTAATTATATCCCCAGTTATTATTTGTAAAAATATTTATGAGTTATATATGTATAAAAATTTATTGATTTAACTATAATTTCTTTTAATGTAGGTATGTAACAGGGTGGTCACAGTGGTTCACCTGATGTTTTCGGTATGTATGTTTTCATTTTTCTAAATTAATTTATTGTAATTTTCTGTGTATATTTCCCTAACTGCTTCTAATAATTAATTTATATTGTAATTTAATTAGGAATTTATGCTTATCAGGATCTAGTGCTTCTTCCAACAAACGCAGGGGTCCTGGTAGAGGGGTTTGATCCTGGAACTCTGGAGCCCGATTGGATGTGTTATTTGACGACACATTTCATCCAGTTGGAGATGGTGCTACTGCATTGAGTTGTCAGTTTGGGCATATGATACGAGACTCACACAGATTCCCTCTGAAGACTCATGACTGGAGTTCTTTCCCCCAGGATACGATGGACAGATTATGGAGGGAGGTTTAGGTAAATTAAATATTTAATTTTTCATGATATTGTAATTATTATTGTCCTATCTACTGAGAATTGTTTTTAACAGGATAATTTGACATCCTGTCCAGATGATTTTTAGGCTGTATGTATGTCCAAATGCCGAAAATTATGGAAGGATTACAAGTCAAGGGTGAAGAGCAATCACTGGACACCATTTGTGGGTGTGCCAGGCATTCAACAACGAGTCCCTCCGGGCATTCTTCCTGCATAGTGGCAGGATTTGGTTGCGTTTTGGTCGAGTGAGGCAGCGATGGTAAGATTTATTACTTTTAATATATAAATGACTAATTTTTTAAATGTATATTAAGTAAATACGTTGAATGTAGACTGAGTCTGATTTTCACTCACATAATCGGGCGATGCAGGGCACGCCTTCCAGACTTGGCACTCGACATGTGTCACAGCTCAGACATGATGTAAGTTTAGAATTCACTATTTCATTCATATTTTAAAAATATTGTAGTATAACATGGTGAACCCCTTTATTATAGTTACACCAATGTGGTGAGTCAATCGATCGGATGTCCATATGGATGATGACATGTAGGGCGGGTGATCCCGATGTTGTCGGTGTTATAGTAAGAAAATTATTTACTAATAAATGTATTTTTATTTTATATAAATTATTCATATTTGTTCATTGATTAATTATATGATACAGGCTCTGTTTGACGCTTAGTTAGCAGAGTTTCTAGAGGAGCAACGTCATAGTACTGTGCGTAGATATGAAATATTTCACCGTGTCGTGGGGCATGACGGTCATTGTTATTCTTTGACTTATGGCGGTGGTGTCCCACGACGTGCATTTGTTAGAGAAGATGTGATGGGTGCATGCAGAGAGTCAGAGATGCGCACACAGGCTGAGATAGATGCTTCCATGCAGGATATGCAGCGCAATTTTTATGCACAATTTCAGCAGTTACGTGCAGAGTATGAGGAGAGGTTGTCACAGATGTCATTATGTATCGATGATATGACGACGCAACAAGTGGAACCACAGGTAAAAAATAATAAAAACCATACTCATATTGACTTTTATTGATATGTTTAAGATACGTAATATTTATATATATTGTAGTCTCCGAATACAGCTGGTGGACATCGCAGTGATATTGGTGATCCCGATGAGAATGAACCACATGCTTGAGGTAATTTCATTTGTGTTGATGAATTCTCTAGAAGTTTGTATATCCTTGATGAATATAATTTTCCTTTTTTACCTCGATTAGTTTGTTTTAGTATTTTTGACCTGAAACCACCATGAAACAATCTAATTATTATTCATGACATGTACGCACAGACGGCACGTCAATCGGACGTGCGGTTTGCGGGGCACGACTCAATATGCGTGTTTTAAGTGTTGTGTGAGCTTCATAAACGCGTGTGGGGGGGTTCAAACAGGTCGAACGAAGTCATAATTACCTGAAATTAGATGAAAAATACAGGTGAGTGAATTGTGAAGTGGTCGAGCAGACGACACGTCAATCGGACGTGCCGTGTGCCCGCGGTACCGAGAACGCAGTTCTGGTGTCATAAACGGTCATAACGGGCGTCTAATAGTCAAATTCATAGCCGAAGACCTCAGATTGACCTGAAACCACTTTGAAACAATATAATTATTATTCGTGACGTGTAAGCGCAGACGGAATGTCAATCGGACGTGCGGTTTGTGCGGTACGGCTCAATATGCGAGTTTTAAGTGCAGTGTGCACTTCATAAACGTGCATGGGGGTCCAAACAGGCTGAACAAAGTCGGAATGGCCTGATATTAGACAAAAAAATGGGTGAGTGATTTTTGAAGTAGTCGAGCAGATGGCATGTCAATCAGACGTGTCGTGTCCCCGCGGTGACCGAGAACGCAGTTCTGGTGTCATAAACGGCCAAAACGGGCGTCTAACGGTCAAATTCATAGCGGATGACCTCGGATTGCCCTGAAACCACCGTAAAACAATCTAATAATTATTATTGATGTGTACGCACAGATGGAAGGTCAATCGGACGTGCGGTTTGCGCGGTACAGCTCAATATGCATGTTTTAAGTGTTGCGCGCGCTTCATAAACGCGCGTGGGGGGTCCAAACGGGCCGAATGAAGTCGGAATGGACTGAAATCAGACAACAAATATGGGTGAGTGAATTGTGAAGTTTTCAAGTAGACGGCACGTCAATCGGACATTCTGTGTGCCCGCGGTGACTGAGAACGCAATTCTGGTGTCATAAACGGCCAAAACAGGCGTCTAAAAGAAAAATTCATAGCAGACGACCTCAGATTGACCTAAAATCACCGTGAAACAATCTAATTATTATTAGTGACATGTACGCATAGATAGCACCTAAATGGGACGTGCGGTTTGTGCGGTACGGTTAAATATGCGTGTTTTAAGTGCTGTGTGCGCTTCATAAACGTGTGTGGGGTGTCCAAACGGGTGGAATGAAGTAGGAATGGCCTGAAATGAGGCGAAAAATACGGGTGAGTGAATTGTGAAGTGGTCGAGCAGACGGCACGTCAATCGGATGTGTCGTGTGCTCGCGGTGACCGAGAACGCAGTTTTGGTTTCATAAACTGCCAAAACGGGCGTCTAACGGTCAAATTCATAGAATATGACCTCGGATTGACCTGAAATCACCATGAAACAATCTAATTATTATTAATGATGTGTACGCGCAGACGTCATGTCAATTGGATGTGCGGTTTGCGCGGTACGGCTCAATATGCGTGTTTTAAGTGCGACGCGCGGTTCATAACCGCGCGTGGGGGTCCAAATGGGCCGAACGAAGTCGGAATGGCCTGAAATCAGAAGAAAAATACGGGTGAGTGAATTTTGAAGTGGTCGAGTAGACGGAACATCAATCGGACGTGCCGTGTTCCCGCGGTGACTGAGAACGCAGTTCTGGTGTCATAAACGGCCAAAACGGGCGTCTAACGGTCAAATTCATAAAAGACTACCTCATATTGACCTAAAACCACTATGAAACAATCTAATTATTATTAGTTATGTGTACAAGTAGATGTCAGGTCAATTGGACGTGTGGTTTGCGCAGTACGGCTCAATATGCATGTTTTAAGTGTTGCGCGCGCTTCATAAACACACGTGGGGGGTGAAAACGGGCCGAACAAATTCGGAATGGCTTGAAATCAGACGAAAAATATGGGTGAGTGAATTGTGAAGTGGTTGAGTAGACGGCGCGCCAATCGGACATACCGTGTACCCACGGTGACCGAGAACGCAGTTCTGGTGTCATAAACGGCCAAAACGGGCGTCTAACAGTCAAATTCATAGCAGACGACCTCAGATTGACTTGAAATTACTGTGCAACAATATAATTATTATTCGTGATGTGTACGCATAGAAGGAACTTCAATCGGACGTGCGGTTTGCGCAATACGGCTCAATAGGCATTTTTTAAGTGTTGCGTGCGCTTCATAAACGCACGTGGGGGGGTCCAAACGGGACGAATGAAGTCAGAATGTCCTGAAATCAGACAAAAAATATGGGTGTGTGAATTTTGAAGTGTTCGAGTAGAAAGAACATCAATCGGACGTGTCGTGTGCCCGTGGTGACCGAGAATGCAGTTCTAGTGTCATAAACGGCCAAAACGGGCGTCTAACAGTCAAATTCATAGAGAAAGACCTCATATTGACCTGAAACCACCGTGAAACAATCTAATTATTATTCGTGACATGTACACGCAGATGGAACGTCAATCGGACGTGCGGTTTGCTTGGTACGGCTCAATATGCGTGTTTTAAGTGCTGTGCGCGCTTCATAAACGCACGTGGGGGGTCCAAATGGGCCAAACGAAATTGGAATGGTCTAAAATTAGACAAAAAATATGGTTGAGTGAATTGTGAAGTGGTCGAGCAGACGACACGTCAATCGGACGAGCTGTGTGCCCGCGGTGACCGAGAACGCAGTTCTGGTGTCTCAAATGGCCAAAACGGGCGTATAACAGTCAAATTCATAGAGGATGACCTCGGATTGACCTGAAACCACCGTGAAACAATCTAACTATTATTCTTGACGTGTATTCATAGACGTCACGTCAATCAGACATGCGGTTTGCGTGGTACGTCCTAATATGCGTGTTTTAAGTGTTGTGCGAGCTTCATTAACGCGCGTGGGGGGTCGGAATGGGAAGAACGAAGTCGGAATGGCATGAAATCAGATGAAAAATATGGTTGAGTTAATTGTGAAGTTGTCGAGTAGACAGTACGTCAATCATATGTACAGTGTGCCCGCGGTGACCGAGAACGTAGTTCTGGTGTCATAAATGGCCAAAACGGGCGTCTAGCAGTCAAATTCAAAGCGGACGACCTAGGATTCACCTGGACCACCGTAAAACAATCTAATTATTATTCATGATGTGTACACATAGACAACACGTCAATCAAATGTGCGGTTTGCGCGGTACGGCTCAATATGCGTGTTTTAAGTGTTGTGCGCGATTCATAAACGCGCGTGGGGGGTCCAAACGAGCCGAAAAAAGTCGGAATGGCCTGAAATCAGACGAAAAAATATGGGTGAGTGAATTTTGAAGTGGTCGAGCAGAAGGCACGTCAATCGGATGTGCCGTGTGCCTGCGATGACAGAGAACGCAGTTCTGGTGTCATAAACGGTCAAAACGGGCGTCTAACGGTCAAATTCATAGCGGACGACCTCAGATTGACCTAAAATCACCATGAAACAATATAATTATTATTCATGACGTGTACGAATAGACTGAACGTCAATCGGACGTGCGGTTTGCACGGTACGACTCAATATGCATTTTTTAAGTGTTGCGCGCATTTCATAAACGCGCGTGGGGGGGTCCAAACGGGCCAAACGAAGTCAGAATGGACTGAAATCAGATGAAAAATACGGATGAGTGAATTGTGAAGTGGTTGAGTAGATGGAACGTCAATCGGACATGCCGTGTTCCCACGGTGACCGATAACGCAGTTCTGGTGTCACAAACGGTCAAAATTGGCGTCTAACGGTCAAATTCATAGAGGACGACCTCGAATTGACCTGAAACCACCATGAAACAATCTAATTATTATTCGTGATGTGTATGTATAGAAGTAACGTCAATCAGACGTGGGGTTTCCGCGGTACGGCTCAATATGCGTGTTTTAAGTGTTGCGCGCGCTTCAGAAACGAGCGTGGGGGGTCCAAACGGAGTGAACAAAGTCGGAATGGCCTAAAATCAAACAAAAAATACGGGTGAGTGAATTTTTAAGTGTTTGAGTAGACAACATGTCAATCGGATGTGCCGTGTGCCCGCAGTGATCGAGAACGCAATTCTGGTGTCATAAACGGCCAAAACAGGCGTCTAATGGTCAAATTCATATCGGACGACCTCGAATTGACCTGAAATCACCGTCCAACAATCTAATTAGAACCATAGAATTAATGATTTTAAATTTTTAAAACAGTAATTCATAGGAAATTATAAGAAAATAGTAATTTATAGGAAAAATAGGTAATTTATAAGAAAATAGTAATTTATAGAAAAAATATATTTATATTTTTTATATTAAATAGTAATTTATAATTTTATAGGAAAAATATATTTCTAGGAAAATAGTAATTTATATTTTTTATAGGAAAAATATATTTATATTTTTTATAGGAAAAATATATTTATATTTTTTATAGGAAAAATATATTTATATTTTTTTATAGGATATTTATATTTATTATAAATAGAAATTTATAGGAAATTTAAAAATAGTATTTTATATTTTTCAATGTTATTTTTTTATTAATTACTGATTAAAACATATCAATTTATAAAAATATAATAACATTGAAAAATATAAATTTCCTACAAATTTCTATTTTAAAAAATATAACAATTTTTTATTTCTTAAATAATATTGTAAACAACTAATAATATTTGAAAGTTTATAAAATATCTTTTATGAGATAAATTTAAAAGTTATACTTAGAAATTATAACAAAATATTGTTACATTTAAAAGTTTTATAAAAAATTGTTTAGAAATAATAATATTTTCCCAAATAAAGAGGAACTCATTATTTTATAAATGTATAAGCATTTTTATGTATTAATTTTATAATGGAATATTAATAATATATTTTATAATGGAACTAAAAATAAAAAATACCAATTTGACATGGAATAACATCCTCTTCGGCAGCACAGCTTTAGTCAGCCCAGTGAAGAACCAACTGTCATATATTCAGGACCTCTGAATGAATATATGAAAGTTGGTTCTTCACCGGGTCGACTAAAGAGTGGAGTAAGGTCATGTGCCCGTTATGTCTGCCAATGTCACAAAAAACTCAAGGGATGGGGAAACCCCTTCTGGATACTCAATATCTATTTTGGTCTATCAACACCACACATACCCTGAAAATGATGACCACCAATTTCTTTTAAAAAACCAATCAACTTGCGATTCATTTAGTGCGCAAACAGGGCCCACCAACGGCCATGATTTTTTGTGGGGTGTTTAGCCCATAAAAATCACAACATTACCATCAAACAAAGAGGAATATAAGACAAACAAGATTATTAAAGTCGAAATTATTTGAGAAGCTTACCATCTTCATTGTATATTTGTACATTCTTCCATCAGGTATGTTGCTCATTCATTTCTAAGCATATCTATATCATCTTGTGAATGTGATTGTTTTCGGAATTCATGGTAGTACTAAAAAAATATAAATTTACAAAGGATTAATAATTATTTTAAATGAAATAGAAATTATCTTCGAAAATACCACTTTATGGATGTTGGTTTTTTCATTGAATATGATCTCTTTCATAAATTTACAAACATAATAACCACACTCTTTATCGTTTGTTTGTTTCGGGCATTGCAGAAACATTGAGAAAAATAATCAATTTATTTATATGTGTTTGGATAGTGAAATCTTATTATATATACCCTGCTACTTATCGAGTCGTAGCACTTATCAGGTTTCTTGTCCTTTTCCCCTGACCTCAATCCATGATGTAGATGATATTCACGCACTGCCCTATCATAATAGAATCATCATTAAAAGATAATATAAATTATATAAATGGATTTTTAGTTCTAAAATGTTGGTTGTAGTGTATTAAAAATTGACAAACTCCATCATTTGTGGTCAGTTTGTTGGATATCCATGCATTAAATCTAGAAAATAAGTCTTTGGAATATCCAAATTGAATGCAATGAGCATCAAATGCTCCCTAAGAACACCAAAAAGAATAAGTAAAGAAAGAAATTAAAATATATTTGATATGATTAAATTGTAGAGTTTTACCCCTACATCATTGTTATTAAGAAAATTCCATCATCTGTAATTTTACTATTAAACGATTTGAGCAGTCCTGCAAATATTTCACCCAATTTCTTGGAAGTTATGTCTTCTTGTTCTGTAGCGGTGATGTGAGGACTAAGGAGTCCAATTTTTTTTTCATAGGGAAATCCCTTCAATTGTTTTCCATATATACCACTATGAAAAATATGAAATGTATTTAGTTATAATTATCATAGTATATCATCTTTTGGAAAATCAAATCATGAAAACATACCTCATGTAAACATTTACAACGGAGCCGCCAAACAAATCATAGTTGAGGATTTCAGTTTCAATCTCAACACCAATGAAATCTGGATCATCCCCTCCATACATATTTTCTTCAAAATCAATTATTTTATTACCACCATCTTTCAACTTTGTATCCACATGAGACTTCAATGATAATAAATATGCATCTATAACGGGAGGGGTTAAGGTGCATTGGGTAGATCATTTTGATCAGTTAGTTGATCCTTGAGATGGATTTGAATCGGTCTTTCATTTCCTCCTTTCTCTTTGTTCTTCTGTAATAACATGCATCAGTTTAGACCTTTTTTCATTAAATGTTTAAGGTTTATTTTGAAAATAAAATTGGAAATGAATACCTCATTGTCGACATGTTTTTTTACAAGATGTGATGGGAATGCAAGGAATGTTCCTAGAGCTTGTTCAAATGTATGAATTTCTGCATCATCAATTGGAACAGGTACCTCGACACTCAACTCTAGGGCTACAGTAATTGACACTCTAACATGATCTGTCAGAATTGGTCTGTTGTGCAACATGTCATTCTAGATATTGAACATTGTATCCCTTCCTACAAGACGATGATTGGGTGTCAATAGATATAAATCACAGTCATTTTCACCCTATAGAATATCAATACAAGAAAGGTATCAATGTCTAGTGTATATCTGATTCACATTTCATAGAAACAATTATTAAAAAATTGACTACCGTAGTTAATAATTCTTTTAGGGGAATGGATCACCTCAAAACTAGTGGGGGTGGTGTTGGATCTTCACACGTGGGTTGTTCTTGAGTTTCTTCTTCTCTTTGTCTCCCCCCATCAAACCTGATATCATCTCTCTCTAGTATTGTAATTCTTCTTGAAACAAAGATAGATAAATCGTCCCAGAATGACAAGGGTCCAATTGGAGAAGGAATAACATTTGATATGCGGAACGATGAGTGGGTTCAAGCTCATCGATATGTGTTGTTCAACACTCCATTAGTTATGCCATTGATATAGTAAGTTTCATATTTGATGTGTATTTTTTTCTATATTTATTTTATTGCTTACCTTATATTTTGTTGTGATTTAGGATGCATATCACTGAGTTGAAACGTGAAAAGCCCCGTGCAACTGACTATCAAATCCAAAAACATCATTTCAACACATTTCATGAGTGGTTTAAGACTCATGTACATATAATTGATTTAATATCTTTATAGTGAAACTTAATTGTATTTTCACAATCCTTTATCCATTAAACTATATATGTGAAATTTGCAGATTCAAAAGTTACGTGATTTAACCCAGCATGTGAGCGAAGAACTCGAACAACTAGTTGATGGTCCATTTATTATAGCTCATCGCTACAAGTTTTTGGATGCTAACAGATTCTGATTTCATATTAGCGATGTTGACATGAACCTAGCCACACAAAATAGTGGTGTTGGTTGTTCTTTTGTTGGTGCAGGTTATTATTATGGATTGTTGAGAGATATTATTGAGGTTATTTATGGTCGTGGCTTAAAACACATATTGTTAAGGTGTGATTGGTTCGATCCAGTTCATGTAACTAAAGTTGATAACTTCCAAATTACATTAATAAATTTTAACAATATGTTATATAAATATGACCGAGTTAGAAATGAGCCCTTCATACTGACATCGCAGGCATAATAAGTTTACTTTGTCGGTATTGATTCTAATTGGTAAGTTGTGGTGAAAATGTCTAGAAGAGGGGTTTTTCTGATTGACCAAGAGGAACCTGAAGTTTTCGCATTTCCTGATCAAACACTTGACCAAACAATAGTGGCTATATGAGATGAAGATATATAATGGTCCAGAGAGACAGTTGAAGGAGATACGATAGACTTGCATGATTAGTGAAAATTGTAATTATATCCCCAGTTATTATTTGTAAAAATATTTATGATTTATATATGTATAAAAATTGCTTGATTTAACTATAATTTCTTTTAATTTAGGTATGTCACAGGGTGGTCAAAGTGGTTCACCCGATGTTGTCGGTATGTACGTTTTTATTTTTCTAAATTAATTGATTGTAATTTCATATCTATATTTCCCTAACTATTTCTAATAATTCATTTATATTGTAATTGAATTATGAATTTATGCTTATCAGGATCTAGTGCTTCTTCCAACAGACGCAAGGGTCCTGGTAGAGGGGTTCAATCCTGGAACTCTAGAGCCCGATTGGATGTGTTATTTGATGAAACATTTCATCCAGTTGGAGATAGTGCTACTGCATTGAGTCATCAGTTTGGGCATATGATACGAGACTCACACAGATTCCCTCTGAAGACTCGTGACTGGAGTTCTTTCCCCCAGGATACGATGGACAAATTATGGAGGGAGGTTCAGGTAAATTAAATATTTATTTTTTCATGATATTTTTATTATTATTGTCCCATATACTGACAATTTTTTTTAACAGGATAATTGGACATCCTGTCCAGATGAGTTTTGGGCTCTATGTATGTCCAAATGCCAAAAATTATGGAAGGATTACAATTCAAGGGTGAAGAGCGATCACTGGACACCATTTGTGGGTGTGCCAGGCATTCTACAGTGAGTCCCTTCGAGCATTCTTCCTACGCAGTGGCGGGATTTGGTTGCATTTTGGTCGAGTGAGGAAGCGATGGTAAGATTTATTACTTTTAATCTATAAATGAATAATTTTTTAAATGTCTATTAAGTAAATACGTTGAATGTAGACTGAGTCTGCTCGTTATTCACATAATCGGGCGATGCAGGGCACGCCTTCCAGACTTGGCACTCGACATGTGTCATAGCTCAGACATGATGTAAGTTTAGAATTCACTATTTCATTCATATTTTAAAAATATTGTAGTATAACATGGTGAACCCATTTATTATAGTTACACCAACGTGGCGAGCCAATCAATCAGATGTCTATATGGATGAGGACTTGTAGGGCGGGTGATCCCGATGTTGTCGGTGTTCTAGTAAGAAAATTATTTAATAATAAATGTATTTTTATTTTATATAAATTATTAATACTTGTTCATTGATTCTTTATATTCTACAGGCTCAGTTTGACACTCAGTTAGCAGAGTTACTAGAGGAGTGACGTCGTAGTACTGTGTGTAGAGATGAAATATTTTACCGTGTCGTGGGGCGTGACGGTCATGGTTATTCTTTGACTTATGGAGGTGGTGTCCCACAACGTGCAGTTGTTAGAGCAGATGTGATGGGTGCATGTAGAGAGTCAGGGATGCGCACACATGATAAGATAGATGCTTCCATGCAGGATATGCAGCGCAATTTTGATGCACAGTTTCAGCAGTTACGTGCAGAGTTTGAATAGAGGTTGTCACAGATGTCATCACGTATCGATGATATGATGACGCAACAAGTGGCACCACAGGTAAAAAATAAAACAAACCATACTCAGATTGACTTTTATTGATATGTTTAAGATACGTAATATTGATATATATTGTAGGCTCCGAATACTGCTGGTGGACATCGCAGTGATATTGGCGATCCAGATGAGAATGAACCCCATGCATGAGGTAATTTCATTTGTGTTGAGGAATTCTCTAGAAGTTTTTATATCCTTGATGAATATAATTTTCCTTTTTTACCTAGATTAGTTTGTTTTAGTATTTGTGACCTGAAACCACCATGAAAAAAACTAATTATTATTCGTGACGTGTACGCGCAGACGACACGTCAATCGGACGTGCGGTTTGCGGGGTACGACTCAATATGCATGTTTTAAGTGTTGTGTGCACTTCATAAACGTGCATGGAGGGGTTCAAACAGGCCGAACGAAGTCATAATGGCCTGAAATTAGACGAAAAATATGGGTGAGTGAATTGTGAAGTGGTCGAGCAGACGGCACGTCAATCGGACGTGACGTGTGCCCGCGGTACCGAAAACGAAGTTCTGGTGTCATAAATGGTCATAACGGGCGTATAAGAGTCAAATCCATAGCGGAATACCTCGGATTGACCTTAAACCACTGTGAAACAATCTAATTATTATTCGTGACGTGTAAGCGCAGAGGGCATGTCAATCGGACGAGCAGTTTGTGCGGTACAGCTCAATATGCGGGTTTTAAGTGTTGTGCACGCTTCATAAACACGCGTGGGGGTCCAAACGGGCTGAATGAAGTCGGAATGGCCTGAAATCAGAAAAAAAAAACGGGTGAGTGAATTGTGAAGTGTTCGAGCAAACGGCACGTCAATCAGACGTGTCGTGTGCCTGCGGTGACCGAGAACGTAGTTCTGGGGTCATAAACGGCCAAACCGGGCGTCTAATGGTAAAATTCATAGCAGATGACCTCGGATTAACCTGAAACCACCGTGAAAAAAATCTAATTATTATTATTGACGTGTACGCACAGATGACACGTCAATCGGACGTGCGGTTTGCGCGGTACAGCACAATATGCGTGTTTTAAGTGTTGTGCGCGCTTCATAAACGTGTGTGGGGGTCCAAACGGTCCAAACAAAGTCATAATGGAATGAAATCAGATGAAAAATATGGGTGAGTGAATTGTGAAGTTTTCGAGTAGACAGCACGTCAATCGGATGTGCCGTGTGCCTGCGGTGACGGAGAACGCAGTTCTGGTGTCATAAACAGCCAAAACAGGCGTCTAACGGTCAAATTAATATCGAACGACCTCGTATTGAACTAAATTAACCGTGAAACAATCTAATTATTATTCGTGACGTGTACGCACAGACGGCACATCAATCGAACGTGCGGTTTGCACGGTACGGCTCAATATGCGTGTTTTAAGTGTTGTGTGCGCTTCATAAACGCGCGTGGGGGTCCAAATGGGCCGAACGAAGTCGGAATGGCCTAAAATTAGACGAAAAATACAGGTGACTGAATTTTGAAGTGGTCAAGCATACGACACGTCAATCGGATGTGTCGTGTGCCCGCAGTGACCGAGAACGCAGTTTTGGTGTCATAAACGGCCAAAACGGGTGTCTAACGGTCAAATTCATAGCAGACGAACTCTTATTGACCTGAAATCACCGTGCAACAGTCTAATTATTATTTGTGATGTGTACGCACAGACGGCATGTCAATCGGACGTGCGGTATGCGCGGTACGGCTCAATATGCGTGTCTTAAGTGCTGTGCGCGCTTCATAAACGCGTGTGGGGGGTCCAAATGGGCCGAACGAAGTCGGAATGGCCTGAAATCAGAAGAAAAATATGGGTGAGTGAATTTTTAAGTGTTCGAGTAGACGGAACGTCAATCGGACGTACCGTGTGCCCGTGGTGACCGAGAACGCAGTTCTGGTGTCATAAACGGCCAAAACGGGCGTCTAACAGTCAAATTCATAGTGGAAAACCGCAGGTTGACCTGAAAACACTATGAAACAATCTAATTATTATTCGTGATGTGTATGAGAAGACGGAATGTCAATCGGACGTTCGGTTTGCGCAGTACGGCTCAATATGCAGGTTTTAAGTGTTGCGCGTGCTTCATAAACACGCGTGGGGGGGGGTCCAAACGGGCCGAACGAAGTCAGAATGGCCTGAAATCAGATGAAAAATATGGGTGAGTGAATTTTAAAATGGTCCAGTAGACGGCACGTCAATCGAACGTATCGTGTGCCCACGGTGACCGAGAACACAATTCTGGTGTCATAAACGGCCAAAACGGGCGTCTAACGGTCAAATTCATAGCGGACGACCTCAGATTGACCATAAATAACCGTGAAACAATCTAATAATTATTTGTGATGTGTACGCATAGACGGAATGTCAATCAGATGTGCGGTTTCCGTGGTACGACTCAATATGCATTTTTTAAGTGTTGCGCGCGCTTCATAAACGCAGGTGGGGGGCTCCAAACGGGCCAAACGAAGTCAGAATGGCCTGAAATCAGACGAAAAATATGGGTGTGTGAATTTTTAAGTGTTCGAGTAGACGACACATCAATCAGACCTGCTGTGTGCCCGCGATGACCGAGAACGCAGTTCTGGTGTCATAAACAGCCAAAACGGGCGTCTAACGGTCAAATTCATAGTGGACGACCTCAGATTGACTTGAAACCACAGTTCAACAATCTAATTATCATTCGCGACATGTAAGCGCAGAGGGAACATCAATCGGACATGCGGTTTGCGTGGTATAACTCAATATGCGTGTTTTAAGTGTTGCGCGTGCTTCATAAACGCGCGTGGGGGGGGGGGGTCCAAACGGTCAAACAAAGTCGGAATGGTCTGAAATCAGACAAAAAGTACGGGTGAGTAAATTTTGAAGTGGTCGAGCAGACGACATGTCAATCGGACAAGCTGTGTGCCCGCGGTGACCGAGAACGCAGTTCTGGTGTCATAAACGGCCAAAACGGGTGTCTAATGGTCAAATTCATAGCAGACAACCTCATATTGACCTAAAACCACCGTGAAAAAATCTAATTATTATTCTTGACGTGTACGCACAGACGTCACGTCCATCGGACGTGCGGTTTGCACGGTATGACTCAATATGCATGTTTTAAGTGCTGCGCAGGCTTCATTAACGCGCGTGGGGGGTCCAAATGGGACGAACAAAGCTGGAATGGCCTGAAATCAGATGAAAAATATGGGTGAGTGAATTGTGAAGTTTTCGAGTATACGAAACATCAATCGGACGTGCGGTGTGCCTGTGGTGACCGAGAATGCAGTTCTGGTGTCATAAACGGCCAAAACGGGCGTCTAATGGTAAAATTCATAGAGGACGACCTCGGATTGACCTGGACCACCGTGCAACAATCTAATTATTAATCATGATGTGTATGTGTAGACATCACGTAAATAGGACATGCGGTTTGCGCGGTACGGCTCAATATGCGTGTTTTAAGTGTTGCGCGCGCTTCATAAACGCGCGTGGGGGGGTCCAAACGGTCCAAACGAAGTCGTAATGGCCTGAAATCAGACGTAAAAATACAGGTGAGTGAATTTTGAAGTGGTAGAGAGGACTACCTGTCAATCGGACGTGTCGTGTGCCCGCGGTGACCGAGAACGCAATTCTGGTGTCATAAACGGCCAAAACGGGCATCTAACGGTCAAATTCATTATGGACGACCTTGGATTGACCTCAAATTACCGTGAAACAATCTGATTATTATTTTTGATGTGTACGCACATATGGCACGTTAATCGGATGTGCGGTTTGTGCGGTATAGCTCAATATGCGTTTTTTAAGTGTTGCGCGCGTTTCATAAACGCACGTGGGGGGGTCCAAACGGGCCAAACGAAGTCGGAATAGCCTGAAATCAGACCAAAAATACCGGTGAGTGAAATTTGAAGTGGTCGAGCAGACAGAACGTCAATCGGATGTGCCGTGTGACCGCGGTGATCGAGAATGTAGTTTTGATGACATAAACGGTCAAAACGGGCGTCTAACGGTCAAATTCATAGCGGACGACCTCAGATTGACCTGAAACCACTGTGAAACAATCTAATTATTATTTTTGATGTGTATGCATAGACGAAAAGTCAATCAGACGTGGCGTTTGTGCGGTACGTCTCAATATGCGTGTTGTAAGTGCTTTGCACGCTTCAGAAACGCGCGTGGGGGTCCAAATGGACCGAATGAAGTCAGAATGACCTGAAATCAGACGAAAAATACGGGTGAGTTAATTTTGAAGTGTTCAAGCATACGACACATCAATCGGACGTGCTGTGTGCCCACGGTGATCGAGAACGCAGTTCTGGTGTCATAAACGGCCAAAACGGGCGTCTACTGGTCAAATTCATATCAGACGACCTCGAATTGACCTGAAATCACCGTGCAACAATCTAATTAGAACCATAGAATTAATGATTTTAAAATTTTAAAATGGTAATTCATAGGAAATTATAAGAAAATAGTAATTTATAGGAAAAATAGGTAATTTATAAGAAAATATTAATTTATAGAAAAAATATATTTATATTTTTTATATTAAATAGTAATTTATAATTTTATAGGAAAAATATATTTCTAGGAAAATAGTAATTTATATTTTTTATAGGAAAAATATATTTATATTTTTTTATAGGATATTTATATTTTTTTTATAAATATTAATATATAGGAAATTTAAAAATAGTAATTTATATTTTTCAATGTTATTTTTTTATTAATTACTAATTAAAACATATCAAATTATAAAAATATAATAACATTGAAAAATATAAATTTCCTACAAATTTATATTTTTAAAAATATAATAATTTTTTATTTTTTAAATAATGTTGTAAACAACTAAAAATATTTGCAAGTTTATAAAATATCTTTTATGAGAGAAATTTAAAAGTTATACTTAGAAATTATAACAAAATATTGTTACATTTAAAAGTTTTATAAAAAAATTGTTTATATGTAATAATATTTTCCCAAATAAAGAGGACCTCATTATTTTATAAATGTATAAGCATTTTTATGTACTAATTTTTAATGGAATATAAATAATATATTTTATAATGGAACTAAAAATAAAAAATACCAACTTGACATGGAATAACATCCTCCTTCTACAGCACAACTTTAGTTAGCCCAGTAAAGAACCAACTGCCCTATATTCAGGACCTCTGAATGAATATTTGAAAGTTGGTTCTTCACCGGGTCGACTAAAGAGTAGAGTAAGGTCCTGTGCCCGTTATGTCTCCCAATGTCACAACAAACTCAAGGGATGGGGAAACCCCTTCTGGATACTCAATATCTTTTGTGGTCTATCAACACCACACATACCCTAAAAATGATGACCACCAATTTCTTTTAAAAAACCAATCAACATGCAATTCATTTAGTGTGCAAACAGGGACCACCAATGGCCATGATTTTCTGTGGGGCGTTTAGCCCATACAAATCACAACATTACCATAAAACAAAGAGGAAGATAATAGAGACAAGATTATTAAAGTCGAAATTATTTGAGAAGCTTACCATCTTCATTGTATATTTGTACATTCTTCCATCAGGTATGTTGCTCATTCGTTTCTAAGCATATCTATATCATCTTGTGAATGTGATTGTTTTCGGCAGTCATGGTAGTACTAAAAAAAATATAAATATACAACGGATTAATAATTATTTTAAATGAAATAGCAATTATCTTCGAAAATACCTCTTTATGGATGTTGGTTTTTTCATTGAATATGATCTCTTTCATAAATTTACAAACATAATAACCACACTCTTTATCATTTTTTTGTTTCGGGCATTGCAGACACATTGAGAAAAATAATCAATTTATTTATATGTGTTTGGATAGTGAAATCTTATTATATATACCCTGCTACTTATCCAGTTGTAGCACTTGTCAGGTTTCTTGTCCTTTTCCCCTGACCTCAATCCATGATGTAGACGATATTCACGCACCACCCTATCGTAATAGAATCCTCATTAAAAGATAAAATAAATTATATAAATGTATGTTTAGTTATAAAATTTTGGATGTAGTGTATTACAAATTGACAAACTCCATCATTTGTGGTCAATTTGTTGGATATCCATGCATTAAATCTAGAAAATAAATCTTTGGAATATCCAAATTGACTGCAATGAGCATCCAATGCTCCCTAAGAACACCAAAAAGAATAAGTAATGAAATAAATTAAAATATATTTGATATGATTAAACTGTAGAGTTTTACCCCTACATAATTTTTATTAAGAAAATTTTGTCATCTGTAATTTTACTATCAAACGATTTGAGCAGTCCTGCAAATATTTCACCCAATTTCTTGGAAGTTATGTCTTCTTGTTCTGTAGAGGTGATGTGAGGACTAACGAGTCCAATTTTTTTTCATAGGGAAATCCCTTCAATTGTTTTCCATATATACCACTATGAAAACTATGAAATGTATTTAGTTATAATTATCATAGTATATCATCATTTGGAAAATCAAATCATGAAAACATACCTCATGTAAACATTTACAACTGAGCCGCCTAACAAATCATAGTTGAGGATTTTAGTTTCACTCTCAACACCAATGAAATCTGGATCATCCCCTCTATACATATTTGCTTCAAAATCAATTATGTGATTTCCACCATCTTTCAACTTTGTATCCACATGAGACTTCAATGATAATAAATGTGCATCTACAACGGGAGGGGTTAAGGTGCATTGGGTAGATCATTTTGATCGGTTAGTTGATCCCTGAGATGGATTTGAATCAGTCTTTCGTTTCACACCCTTCTCTTTGTCTGTCTGTAATAAAATGCATCAGTTTAGACCTTTTTTCATTAAATGTTTAAGGTTTATCTTGAAAATTAAATTGGAAATGAATACCTCATTGTCGACATGTTTTTTTACAAGATGTGATGGGCATGCGAGGAATGTTCCTAGATCTTGTTCGAATGTATGAATATCTGCATCATCAATTGGAACAGGTAGCTCGACGCTCAACTCTAGGGCTACATTAATTGACACTCTGACATGATCTATCAGAATTGGTCTGTTGTGCAACATGTCATTCTAGATATTGAACACCGTAGCCCTTGCTACAAGGCGATGAGTGGGTGTTAATAGATATAAATCACAGTCATTTTCACCCTATAGAATATCAACACAGGAAAGGTATCTGTGTCTAGTGTATATCTGATTCACATTTCATAGAAACAATTATTAGAAAATTGACTACCTTAGTTAAGAATTCTTTTAGGGGAATGGATCACCTCAAAACTAGTGGGGGTGGGTCGGGATCTTTACATGCGGGTTGTTCTTGAGTTTTTTCTTCTCTTTGTATCCCCCCATCAAACTTGATATCAGCTCTCTCTAGTATTGTAATTCTTCTTGAAACAAAGATAGATTAATCATCCTAGAATGACGAGGGTCCAAGTGGAGAACGAATAACATTTGATATGCAGAACGATGAGTGGCTTCAAGCTCATCGATATGTGTTCTTCAACACTCCATCAGTTATTCCATTGATATAGTAAGTTTCATAGTTGATGTGTATTTTGTTTCTATATTTATTTTATTGCTTACCTTATATTGTGTTGTGATTTAGGATGCATATCACTGAGTTGAAACGTGAAAGGCCCCGCGCAACTGACTATCAAATCGAAAAACATCATTTCAACACATTTCATGAGTGGTTCAAGACTCATGTGCTTATAATTGATTTAATATTTTTACAGTGCAACTTAGTTGTATTTTCAAAATCCTTTATCCATTAAACTATATATGTGAAATTTACAGATTCAAAAGTTACGTGATTTAACCTAGCATGTGAGCGAAGAACTCAACCAACTAGCTGATGGTCCATTTATTACAGCTCGTCGTTACAATTTTTGGATGCTAATGGATTCTGATTTCATATTAGAAACTTTGACATGAACCGAGCCACACAAAATTGTGGTGTTGGTTGTTCTTTTGTTGGTGCGGGTTATTATTATGGATTTTTGAGAGATATTATTGAGGTTATCTATGGTCGTGGATTAAAACACATATTTTTAAGGTGTGATTGGGTCGATCCAGTTCATGGAACGAAAGTTGATAACTTCCAATTTACATTAGTAAACTTTAAAAATATGTTATATAAAGATGACTGAGTTAGAAATGATCCCTTCATACTGACATCGCAGGCAGAATAAGTTTACTTTGTCGGAATTGATTCTGATTGGTAAGTTGTGGTGAAAATGTCTAGAAGAGGGGTTTTTCTGATTGAAAGAGAGGAACCTGAAGTTTTCACATTTCCTGATCAAACACTTGACCAAACAACAGCAGCTGTACGAGATGAAGATATATAATGGTCTAGAGAGACAGTTGAAGGAGATATGATAGACTTTCATGATTAGTGAAAATTGTAATTATATCCCCAGTTATTATTTGTAAAAATATTTATGAGTTATATATGTATAAAAATTGCTTGATTTAACTATAATTTCTTTTAATGTAGGTATGTCACAGGGTGGTCACTGTGGTTCATCTGATGTTGTCGGTATGTATGCTTTCATTTTTCTAAATTAATTGATTTTAATTTTTGTGTATATTTCCCTAAATGTTTCTAATCAATAATTTATATTGTAATTGAATTATGAATTTATGCTTATCAGGATCTAGTGATTATTCCAACAGACGCGGGGGTCCTAGTAGAGGGGTTTGATCCTGGAACTCTGGAGCCCGATTGGATGTGTTATTTGACGAAACATTTCATCCAGTTGGAGATGGTGCTACTGCATTGAGTCGTCAGTTTGGGAATATGATACGAGACTCACACAGATTCCCTCTGAAGACTCGTGACTGGAGTTCTTTCCCCCAGGATACGATGGGAAGATTATGGAGGGAGGTTCAGGTAAATTAAATATTTAATTTTTCATGATATTGTTATTATTATTGTCCCATCTACTGACAATTTTTTTAACAGGATAATTTGACATCATGTCCAAATGAGTTTCGTGTTGTATGTATGTCCAAATTCCGAAAATTATGGAAGGATTACAAGTCATGGGTGAAGAGAGATCACTGGACACCATTTTCGGGTGTGCCAGGCATTCTACAGTGAGTCCCTCCGGGCATTCTTCCTGCGCAGTGGTAGGATTTGGTTTCGTTTTGGTCGAGTGAGGCAGCGATGGTAAGATTTATTACTTTTAATCTATAAATGACTAATTTTTTAAATGTCTATTAAGTAAATACATTGAATGTAGACTGAGTCTTCTCGTCATTCACATAATCGGGCGATAAGGGTCACGCCTTCCAGACTTGGCACTCGACATGTGTCACAGCTCAGACATGCTGTAAGTTTAGAATTCACTATTTCATTCATATTTTAAAAATATTGTTGTATAACATGGTGAAACCCTTTATTATAGTTACACCAACGCGGTGAGCTAATCGATCGGATGTCCATATGGATGAGGACTCGTAGGGCGGGTGATCCCGCTGTTGTCGGTGTTATAGTAAGAAAATTATTAATAATAAATGTATTTTTATTTAATATAAATTACTCATATTTGTTCATTGATTCATTATATGCTACAGGATTAGTTTGACGCTCAGTTAGCAGAGTTTCTAGAGGAGCAACTTCATAGTACTGTGCGTAGAGATGAAATATTTCACCGTGTCATGGGGCGTGATGGTCATGGTTATTCTTTGACTTATGGCGGTGGTGTCCCACGACGTGCAGTTATTAGAGCAGATGTGATGGGTGCATGCAGAGAGTCAGGGATGCGCACACAGGCTGAGATATATGCTTCCATGCAGGATATGCAGTGCAATTTTGATGCACAATTTCAGCAGTTACGTGCAGAGTATGAGGAGAGGTTGTCACAGATGTCATCATGTATCGATGATATGACGACGCAACAAGTGGCACCACAGGTAAAAAATAAAACAAACCATACTCAGATTGACTTTATTGATATGTTTAAGATACGTAATATTGATATATTTTGTAGGCTCCGAATACAGCTGGTGGACATCGTAGTGATATTGGTGATCCAGATGAGAATGAGCCCCATGCATGAGGTAATTTCATTTGTGTTGATGAATTATCCAGAAGTTTTTATATCCTTGATGAATATAATTTTCCTTTTTTACCTAGATTAGTTTGTTTTAGTATTTGTGACCTGAAACCACTATGAAACAATTTAATTATTATTCGTGACGTGTACACGCAGACGGCACGTCAATCGGACGTGCGGTTTGCGGGGTACGGCTCAATATGCGTGTTTTATGTGTTATGTGTTCTTCATAAACCTACGTGCGGGGGGTTAAAAAAGGAAAACTGAAGTCAGAATGGCCTAAAATTAGACGAAAAATTGGGTGAGTGAATTGTGAAGTGGTCGAGCAGACGACACGTCAATTGGACATGTCGTGTGCCCGCGATACCGAGAACGCAGTTCTGGTGTCATAAACGGTCATAACGGGCGTCTAATGGTAAAATTCATAGCAGAAGACCTTGGATTGACCTGAAACCACTTTTAAACAATCTAATTATTATTCGTGACGTGTAAGCGCAGACGGCATGTCAATCAGACGTGCGGTTTGTGCGATACAGCTCAATATACGTATTTTAAGTGTTGTACGCGCTTCATAAACGCGTGTGGGGGGTCCAAATGGGCCGAACGAAGTCAGAATGGCCTGAAATAAGACAAAAAACGGGTGAGTGAATTTTGAAGTGGTCGAGCAGACGACACTTTAATCGGACGTGTCGTGTGCCCGCGGTGACTGAGAACGTAGTTCTGGTGTCATAAACGGCCAAAACGGGCGTCTAACGGTCAAATTCATAGAGGATGACCTCGGATTGACCTGAAACCACCTTGAAAAAATATAATTATTATTCTTGATGTGCACGCACAGATGGAACATCAATCGGACGTGCGGTTTGTGCGGTACGACTCAATATGCGTGTTTTAAGTGTTGTGCGCGCTTCATAAACGCCCGTGGGGGGTCCAAACGGGCCGAATGAAGTCGGAATGGCCCGAAATCAGATAAAAAATACAGGTGAGTGAATTGTGAAGTTTTTTAGTAGACGACACGTCAATCGGACGTTCCGTGTGCCCGCGGTGACCGAGAACGCAGTTCTGGTGTCAAAAACGGCCAAAACGGGCGTCTAACGGTCAAATTCATAGCGTACAACCTCTTATTGACCTGAAACCACCGTGAAACAATCTAATTATTATTCTTGACGTGTATACACAGACGACACATCAATTGGACGTGCGGTTTGCGTGGTACAACTCAATATGCGTGTTTTAAGTATTGCGCGTGCTTCATAAACACGTTTGGGGGGGTCCAAACAGGCCAAAAGAAGTCGGAATGGCCTGAAATCAGACAAAAAATACGGGTGAGTGAATTTTGAAGTGGTCGAGCAGACAGCATGTCAATCGGAAGTGTCGTGTGCATGCGGTGACCGAGAACGCAGTTTTGGTGTCATAAACGACCAAAACGGGCGTCTAACGGTCAAATTCATAGAGTACAACCTCAGATTGACCTGAAATCACCGTGCAACAATCTAATTGTTATTAGTGGCGTGTATGCATAGAAATAACGTCAATTGGAATGGCCTGAAATTAGACTAAAAATATGGGTGAGTGAATTGTGAAGTGGTCGAGTAGACGACACGTCAATCGGACGTGTCGTGTGCCCACGGTGACCGAGAACGCAGTTCTAGTGTCAAAAACGGCCAAAACGGGCATCTAACAGTCAAATTCATAGCGGATGACCTCGGATTGACCTGAAATTACCGCGAAACAATCT
Organism: Viscum album; assembly: GCA_963277665.1. Taxonomy (NCBI): domain Eukaryota; kingdom Viridiplantae; phylum Streptophyta; class Magnoliopsida; order Santalales; family Viscaceae; genus Viscum; species Viscum album. Next base: position 289,584,639 of record OY728134.1, read on the forward strand.
AATTATTATTCTTTATGTGTACGCGGATACGGAACGTCAATCGGATGTGTGGTTTGCACGGTACGGCTCAATATGTTTTTTTAAGTGTTGTGCGCGCTTCATAAACGCACGTGGGGGGTCCAAACGGGCCGAACGAAGTCGGAATGGCCTGAAATCAGACGACAAATACGGTGTGTGAATTTTGAAGTGTTCGAGTAGACAGACCATCAATCGGACGTGTCGTGTGCCCGCGGTGACCGAGAACGCAGTTCTGGTGTCATAATCGGCCAAAACTGGCGTCTAACAGTCAAATTCATATCAAACGACCTCGGATTGACCTGAAACTGTCGTGCAACAATATAATTATTATTCTTGACGTGTACACGTAGACGGAACATCAATCGGATGTGTGGTTTGCATGGTACGGCTCAATATGTGTGTTTTTAGTGTTGTGCGCGCTTCATAAACGCGCGTGGGGGGGGGGGTCCAAATGGGACGAATGAAGTAGGAATGGTCTGAAATTAGACAAAAAATATGGGTGAGTGAATTGTGAAGTGGTCAAGCATACGACACGTCAATCGGACGAACTGTGTGCCCGCGGTGACCGAGAACGCAGTTCTGGTGTCATAAACGGACAAAACGGATTTCTAACGGTCAAATTCACAACGAACGACCTCAGATTGACCTAAAACCACTGTGAAACAATATAATTATTATTCTTGACGTGTACACGTAGACGTCACGTCAATCGGGCATGCGGTTTGCGCGGTACGGCTCAATATGCGTGTTTTAAGTGCTGTGCGGGCTTCATTAACGCGCGTGGGGGGTCCAAACAGGACGAACAAAGTCGGAATGGCTTGAAATCGGAATAAAAATACAGGTGAGTGAATTGTGAAGTTGTCGAGTAGACGGCAGGTCAATCAGACATGCAGTGTGCCCGCAGTGACCGAGAACGCAGTTCTGGTGTCATAAACGGCCAAAACAGGCGTCTAACGGTCAAATTCATAGAGGACGACCTTGTATTAACCTGGACCACCGTGAAACAATCTAATTATTATTCATGATGTGTACACATAGACAGCACGTCAAGACGTGCGGTTTGCGCGGTACGGCTCAATATGTGTGTTTTAAGTGTTGTGCGCGCTTCATAAACGCGTGTGGGGGGGGGGGGGTCCAAATGGGACGAACGAAGTCGGAATTGCATGAAATCAGACGAAAAAATATGGGTGAGTGGATTTTTAATTGGTCGAGAAGATGGCATGTCAATCGGACGTGCAGTGTGCCCGCAGTGACAGAGAACGCAGTTCTGGTGTCATAAACGGCCAAAACGGGCGTCTAACGGTCAAATTCAAAGAGGACAACCTCGGATTGACCTAAAATCACCGTAAAACAATATAATTATTATTCGTGATGTGTACGCACAGATGACACATCAATCAGACGTGCGGTTTGCGCGGTACGGCTCAATATGCATTTTTTAAGTGTTGCGCGTGTTTTATAAACGCGCGTGGGGGGTCCAAATGGGCCAAACGAAGTCGGAATATCCTGAAATCAAACGAAAAATACGGTTGAGTGAATTTTGAAGTGGTCGAGCAGACAGAACGTCAATCGGACGTGCCGTGTGACCGCGGTGACCGAGAACGCAATTCTGGTGTCATAAACGATCAAAACGGGTGTCTAACGGTCAAATTCATAGAGGACGACCTCAGATTGACCTGAAACCACCTTGAAACAATATAATTATTATTCTTGATGTGTACACATAGACGGCATGTCAACCAGACGTGGGGTTTGCGCGGTATGGCTCAATATGCGTGTTTTAAGTGCTGCGCGCGCTTCAGAAACGCGCGTGGGGGGGGTCCAAATGGACCCAACGAAGTCAGAATGGCCTGAAATCAGACGACGGGTGAGTGCATTGTGAAGTGTTTGAGTATATGGCACATCAATCGGATGTGTCATGTGCCCGCGGTGATCGAGAACGCAGTTCTAGTGTCATAAACGGACAAAACGGGTGTCTAATGGTCAAATTCATATCGGACGACCTCGAATTGACCTGAAATCACCATGCAACAATCTAATTAGAACCATAGAATTAATGATTTTAAAATTTTAAAATGGTAATTCATAGGAAATTATAATAAAATAGTAATTTATAGGAAAAATAAGTAATTTATAAGAAAATAGTAATTTATAGAAAAAATATATTTATATTTTTTATATTAAATAGTAATTTATAATTTTATAGGAAAAATATATTTCTAGGAAAATAGTAATTTATATTTTTTATAGGAAAAAAATATTTATATTTTTTATAGGAAAAATATATTTATATTTTTTATAGGAAAAATATATTTATATTTTTTTATAGGATATATATATTTTTTTATAAATAGTAATTTATAGGAAATTTAAAAATATTAATTTTATATTTTTCAATGTTATTTTTTTATTAATTACTAATTAAAACATATCAATTTATAAAAATAAAATAACATTGAAAAATATAAATTTCCTTTAAATTTCTATTTTTAAAAATATAACAAATTTTTATTTCTTAAATAATGTTGTAAACAACTAATAATATTTGCAAGTTTATAAAATACCTTTTATGAGAGAAATTTAAAAGTTATACTTAGAAATTATAACAAAATATTGTTACATTTAAAAGTTTTATAAAAAATTATTTAGAAATAATTATACTTTCCCAAATAAAGAGGAACTCGTTATTTTATAAATGTATAAGAATTTTTATGTAGTAATTTTTAATGGAATATAAATAATATATTTTATAATGGAACTAAAAATAAAAAATACCAATTTGACATGGAATAACATCCTCCTTCTGCAGCACAGCTTTAGTCAGCCCAGTGAAGAACCAACTGTCATATATTCAGGACCTCTGAATGAATATATGAAAGTTGGTTCTTCACCGGGTCGACTAAAGAGTAGAGTAAGGTCTTGTGCCCGTTATGTCTCCCAATGTCACAAAAAACTCAAGGGATGGGGAAACCCCTTCTGGATACTCAATATCTTTTGTGGTCTATCAACACCACACATACCCTGAAAATGACGACCACCAATTTCTTTTAAAAAACCAATCAACATGCAATTCATTTAGTGCGCAAACAGGGACCACCAACAACCATGATTTTCGGTGGGGCGTTTAGCCCATAAAAATCACAACATTAACATCAAACAAAGAGGAAGATAAGATAGACAATATTATTAAAGTCAAAATTATTTGATAAGCTTACCATCTTCATTGTATATTTGTACATTCTTCCATCAGGTATGTTGCTCATTCGTTTCTAAGCATATCTATATCATCTTGTGAATGTGATTGTTTTCGGCAGTCATGGTAGTACTAAAAAAATATAAATATACAAAGGATTAATAATTATTTTAAATGAAATATCAATTATCTTCGAAAATACCTCTTTATGGATGTTGGTTTATTCATTGAATATGGTCTCTTTCGTAAATTTACAAACATAATAACCACACTCTATCATTTGTTTGTTTCGGGCATTGCAGAAACATTGAGAAAAATAAGCAATTTATTTATATGTGTTTGGATAGTGAAATCTTATTATATATACCCTGCTACTTATCCAGTCGTAGCACTTGTCAGGTTTCTTGTCCTTTTCCCCTGACCTCAATCCATGATGTAGACGATATTCACGCACTGCCCTATCATAATATAATCATCATTAAAAGATAATATAAATTATATAAATGGATGTTTAGTTCTAAAATGTTGGATGTAGTGTATTAAAAATTGACAAACTCCATCATTTGTGGTCAGTTTGTTGGATATCCATGCATTAAATCTAGAAAATAAATCTTTAGAATATCCAAATTGACCGCAATGAGCATCCAATGCTCCCTAAGAACACCAAAAAGAATAAGTAATGAAAGAAATTAAAATATATTTGATATGATTAAATTGTAGAGTTTTACCCCTACATCATTGTTATTAAGAAAAGTTTGTCATCTGTAATTTTACTATTAAACGATTTGAGCAGTCCTGCAAATATTTCACCCAATTTCTTGGAATTTATGTCTTCTTGTTCTGTAGAGGTGATGTGAGGACTAACGAGTCCAAATTTTTTTCAAAAGGAAATCCCTTCAATTGTTTTCCATATATACCACTATGAAAAGTATTAAATGTATTTAGTTATAATTATCATAGTATATCATATTTTGGAAAATCAAATCACGAAAACATACCTCATGTAAACATTTACAACTGAGCCACCTAACAAATCATAGTTAAGGATTTTAGTTTCACTCTCAACACCAATGAAATCTGGATCATCCCCTCCATACATATTTTCTTCAAAATCAATTATTTGATTACCACCATCTTTCAACTTCATATCCACATGAGACTTAAATGATAACAAATGTGCATCTATAATGGGAGGGTTTAAGGTGCATTGGGTAGATCGTTTTGATCAGTTAGTTGATCCGTGAGATGGATTTGAATCGGTCTTTCTTTTCACTCCCTTCTCTTTATCCGTTTGTAATAACATGCATCAGTTTAGACCTTTTTTCATTAAATGTTTAAGGTTTATCTTGAAAATTAAATTGGAAATGAATACCTCATTGTCGACATGATTTTTTACAAGATGTGATGGGCATGCGAGAAATGTTCCTAGATCTTGTTCGAATGTATGAATATTTGCATCATCAATTGGAACAGGTAGCTCGACGCTCAACTCTAGGGCTACAGTAATTAACACTCTGACGTGATCTGTCAGAATTGGTCTGTTGTGCAACATGTCGTTATAGAGATTGAACACCATAGCCCTTGCTACAAGGCGATGAGTGAGTGTTAATAGATATAAATCACATTCATTTTCACCCTATAGAATATCAATACAGGAAAGGTATTAGTGTCTAGTGTATATCTGATTCACATTTCATAGAAACAATTATTATAAAATTGACTACCTTGGTTAAGAATTCTTTTAGGAGAATGTCTCACCTAAAAACTAGTGGAGGTGGGGCGGGATTTTCACATGCGGGTTGTTCTTGAGTTTTTTATTCTCTTTGTCTCCCCCCATCAAACCAGATATCAGCTCTCTCTAGTATTGTAATTCTTCTTGAAACAAAGATAGATAAATCATCCCAGAATGATGAGGGTCCAATTGGAGAAGGAATAACATTTGATATGCGGAACGACGAGTGAGTTCAAGCTCATCGATATGTGTTGTTCAACACTCCATTAGTTATGCCATTGATACAGTAAGTTTCATAGTTGATTTGTATTTTGTTTATATATTTATTTTATTGCTTACCTTATATTGTGTTGTGATTTAGGATGCATATCGCTGATTTGAAACATGAAAGGCCCCATGCAACTAACTATCAAATCCAGAAATATCATTTAAACACATTTCATGAGTGGTTCACGACTCATGTACGTATAATTGATTTAATATTTTTACAGTGCAACTTAGTTATATTTTCACAATCCTTTATCCATTAAACTATATATGTGAAATTTGTAGATTCAAAAGTTACATGATTTAACCCAGCATGTGAGTGAAGAACTCAACCAACTAGCTGATGGTCCATTTATTACAGCTTGTCGCTATAAGTTTTTGGATGCTAACAGAATCTGATTTCATATTAGTGATGTTGACATGAACTGAGCCATACAAAATTTTGGTTTTGGTTGTTCTTTTGTTGGTGCGGGTTATTATTATGGATTGTTGAGAGATATTATTGAGGTTATTTATGGTCGTAGCTTAAAACACATATTATTAAGGTGTGATTGGGTCGATCCAGTTCATGGAACGAAAGTGGATAACTTCCAATTTACATTAGTAAATTTTAACAATATGTTATATAAAGATGACCGAGTTAGAAATGATCCCTTCATACTGACATCACAGGTAGAATAATTTTACTTTATCGGCATTGATTCTGATTGGTAAGTTGTGGTGAAAATGTCTAGAAGAGGGGTTTTTCTGATTGACCAAGAGGAACCTGAATTTCTCGCATTTCCTGATCAAACACTTGACCAAACAACAACAGTTGTACGAGATGAAGATATATAATGGTTCAGAGAGATAGTTGAAGTAGATACGATAGACTTGCATGATTAGTGAAAGTTGTAATTATATCCCCAGTTATTATTTGTAAAAATGTTATATATGTAAAAAAATTGCTTGATTTAACTATAATTTCTTTTAATGTAGGTATGTCACAGGGTGGTCACAGTGGTTCACCTGATGTTGTCGGTATGTATGTTTTCATTTTTTCAAATTAATTGATTGTAATTTTCTGTGTATATTTCCATAACTGTTTCTAATCATTAATTTATATTGTAATTTAATTATGAATTTACGCTTATCAGGATCTAGTGCTTCTTCCAACAGACGCAGGGGTCCTGGTAGAGGGGTTCGATCCTGGAACTATGGAGCCCGATTGGATGTGTTATTTGACGACACATTTCATCTAGTTGGAGATGGTGCTACTGCATTGAGTCATCAGTTTGGGCATATGATACGAGACTCACACAGATTCCCTCTAAAGACTCGTGACTGGAGTTCTTTCCTCCAGGATATGATTGACAAATTATGGAGGTAGGTTCAGGTAAATTAAATATTTAATTTTTCATGATATTGTTATTATTATTTTCCCATCTACTGACAGTTTTTTTTAACAGGATAATTTGACATCCTGTCCAAATGATTTTTGGGCTGTATGTATGTCCAAATTCTGAAAATTATGGAAGGATTACAAGTCAAGGGTGAAGAGAGATCACTGGACACCATTTGCGGGTGTTCCAGGCATTCTACAGCGAGTCCCTCCGGGCATTCTTCCTGCGCAGTGGCATGATTTGGTTGTATTTTGGTCGAGTGAGGCGACGATGGTAAGATTTATTACTTTTAATCTATAAATGACTAATTTTTTAAATGTCTATTAAGTAAATACGTTGAATATAGACTGAGTCTACTCGTCATTCACATAATTGGGCGATGTGGGGCATGCCTTCCAGACTTGGCACTCGACATGTGTCACAGCTCAGATATGATGTAAGTTTAAAATTCACTATTTCATTCATATTTTAAAAATATTGTAGTATAACATGGTGAACCCCTTTATTATAGTTACACCAACGTGGAGAGCTGATCGATCGAATGTCCATATGGATGAGGACTCGTAGGGAGGGTGATCCCGATGTTGTCAGTGTTATAGTAAGAAAATTATTTACTAATAAATGTATTTTTATTTTATATTAATTATATCATTTTTGTTCATTGATTCATTATATTCTACAGGCTCAGTTTGAAACTCAGTTATCAGAGTTTCTAGAGGAGCAACTTCATAATACAGTGCGTAGAGATGAAATATTTCACCGTGTCGTGGGGCGTGACGGTCATGGTTATTTTTTGAATTATGGCGGTGGTGTCCCACGATGTGAAGTTGTTAGAGAAGATGTGATGGGTGCATGTAGAGAGTCAGGGATGCGCACACAGGCTGAGATAAATGCTTCCATGCAGGATATGCAGTGCAATTTTGATGCACAGTTTCAGCAGTTACGTGCAGAGTATGAGGAGAGGTTGTCACAGATGTCATCACGTATTGATGATATGACGACGCAATAAGTGGCCCCACAGGTAAAAAATAAAACAAACCATACTCAGATTGAATTTTATTTATATGTTTAAGATGCGTAATATTGATATATATTGTAGGCTCCAAATACAGCTGGTGGACATTGCAGTGATATTGGTGATCCAGATGAGAATGAACCCCATGCATGAGGTAATTTCATTTGTGTTGATGAATTATATAGATGTTTTTATATCCTTGATGAATACAATTTTCCTTTTTTACCTAGATTAGTTTGTTTTAGTATTTGTGACCTGAAACCACCGTGAAACAATCTAATTATTATTCGTGACGTGTACGCGCAGACGGCACGTAAATTGGACGTGCGGTTTGCGGGGTACGACTCAATATGCGTGTTTTAAGTGTTGTGTGCGCTTCATAAACATGCGTGGAAGGGTTCAAATAGGCCGAACAAAGTCAGAATGGCCTGAAATTATAAGAAGAATACATGTGAGTGAATTGTGAAGTGGTCAAGCAGACGACACGTCAATTGGACGTGTCGTGTGCCCGCGGTACCGAGAACGCAGTTCTGGTGTCATAAACGGTCATAACGAGCATCTAACGGTCAAATTCATAGAGGAAGACCTAGGATTGACCTGAAACCACTTTTAAACAATCTAATTATTATTTGAGACGTGTAAGCGCAGATGGAATGTCAATCAGACGTGCGGTTTGTGCGGTACAGCTCAATATGCGTGTTTTAAGTGTTGTGCGCGCTACATAAACACGCGTGGGGGGTCCAAATGGTCCGAACGAAGTCGGAATGGCCTGAAATCAGAAAAAAAAAATGGATGAGTGAATTGTGAAGTGGTCGAGTAGACGGCACGTCAATCAGACGTGTCGTGTGCCCGCGGTGACCGAGAACACAGTTCTGGTGTCATAAACGGCCAAAACGGGCGTCTAACGGTCAAATTCATAGCGGATGACCTCAGATTGACCTGAAACCACCGTGAAAAAATATAATTATTATTCTTGATGTGTACGCACATATGGAACATCAATCAGACGTGCGGTTTGCGCGGTACGGCTCAAAATGTGTGTTTTAAGTGTTGTGCGTGCTTCATAAACGCGTGTGGGGGGTCCAAACGGGACGAATGAAGTCGTAATGGCATGAAATACGACGAAAAATACGGGTGAGTGAATTTTGAAGTTTTTGAGTAGATGGAACTTCAATCGGACGTGCTCTGTGCCCGCGGTGACCGAGAACTCAGTTCTGGTGTCAAAAATGGCCAAAACAGGCGTCTAACGGTCAAACTCATAGCAGAAGACCTCGAATTGACCTAAAATCACTTTGAAACAATCTAATTATTATTCATGATGTGTACGCACAGACGGAACTTCAATCAGACGTGCGGTTTGCGCGGTATGACTCAATATGTGTGTTTTAAGTGCTGCGCGCGCTTCATAAACGCACGTGGGTGGGTGCAAATGGGCCGAAAGAGGTCGGAATGGCTTGAAATCAGATGAAAAATACGGCTGAGTTAATTTTGAAGTGGTCGAGTATACAGAACGTCAATCGGATGTGTCGTGTGCCCGCGGTGACCGAGAACGCAGTTTTGGTGTCATAAACGGCCAAAACGGGCGTCTAACGGTCAAATTCATAGCGGACGACCTCGGATTGACCTGAAATCACCGTACAACAATCTAATTATTATTAGTGACGTGTACACACATACAACATGTCAATCGAACATGCGGTTTTCCAGGTACGACTCAATATGCGTGTTTTAAGTGTTGCACCTGCTTCATAAACACGCGTGGGGGTCCAAACGGGCCGAACGAAGTCGGAATGGCCTTAAATCAGAAGAAAAATATGGGTGAGTGATTTTTGAAGTAGTTGAGTAGAGGGAACATCAATCGGACATTCCGTGTGCCCGTGGTGACTGAGAACGCAGTTATGGTGTCATAAACGGCCAAAATGGGCGTCTAACAGTCAAATTCATAGCGGACGACCTCATATTGACCTGAGAACATTGTGAAACAGTCTAATTATTATTCTTGATGTGTACGAGCAGAAGACATGTTAATCGGACGTGCGTTTTGCGCTGTACGGCTCAATATGCATGTTTTAAGTGTTGCGCGCGCTTTGTAAACACACGTGGGGGGTCCAAATGGGCCGAACGAAGTCTTAATGGCCTGAAATCAGACTAAAAATATGGGTGGGTGAATTTTGAAGTGGTCGAGCAGACGGCACGTCAATCGGACATGCCGTGTGCTCACGGTGACCGAGAACGCAGTTCTGGTGTCAAAAACGGCCAAAACGGGCGTCTAACGGTCAAATTCATAGCGGACAACCTCGGATTGACCTGAAATTACCATGAAACAATCTAATTATTATTCATGATGTGTACGTGGAGAGGGAATGTCAATCGGATGTGCGGTTTGCGCGGTATGGCTCAATATGCGTTTTTTAAGTGTTGTGTGCGCTTCATAAACGCACGTGGGGGGATCCAAACCGGCCGAACGAAGTCGGAATGGCCTGGATTCAGACGAAAAATATGGTTGTGTGAATTTTGAAGTGTTCAAATAGAAGACACATCAATCAGACGTGTCGTGTGCCTACGGTGACCGAGAACGCAGTTCAGGTGTCATAATCGGCCAAAACGGGTGTCTAACGGTCAAATTCATAGCGGACGACCTCGGATTGACCTGAAACTACCGTGAAACAATCTAATTATTATTCGTGACGTTTATGCACATATGGAATGTCAATCGGACGGGCGGTTTGCATGGCACGGATCAATATGCGTGTTTTAAGTGTTGTGCGCGCTTCATAAATGCATGTGGGGTGGTCCAAACGGGCCGAACAAAGTAGGAATGGTTTGAAATCAGACGAAAAATATGGGTGAGTGAATTGTGAAGTGGTCGAGTAGACCGCACGTCAATCGGACAGGCTGTGTGCCCGCGGTGACCGAGAACGCAGTTCTGGTGTCATAAACGGCCAAAACGGGTGTCTAACGGTCAAATTCATAGAGGACGACCTATAATTGACGCGAAACCACCATGAAACAATCTAATTATTATTCTGGACGTGTATGCGTAGACGTCACATCAATCAGACATGTGGTTTGCACAGTACGACTCAATATGCATGTTTTTAAGTGCTGCGTGAGCTTCATTAACGCGCGTGGGGGGTCCAAATGGGACGAATGAAGTCAGAAGGGCCTGAAATCAGAACAAAAATACGGGTGAGTGAATTGTGAAGTTGTCGAGTAGACGACACGTCAATCGGACGTGCAGTGTGCCCGCGGTGACCGAGAACGCAGTTCTGGTGTCATAAACGGCCAAAACGGGTGTCTAATGGTAAAATTCATAGAGGACGATTTTCAGATTAAACTGGACCACCATAAAATAATCTAATTATTATTCATGATGTGTACGCGCAGACTTCACGTCAATCGGACGTGTGGTTTGCGCGGTACGGCTCAATATGCGTGTTTTAAGTGTTGCGCGTGCTTCATAAACGCGCATGGGGGGGTCCAAATGGGCCGAACGAAGTCGAAATGGCATGAAATCTAACGAAAAAATATGGGTGAGTGAATTTTGAAGTGGTCGAGCAGACAACACGTCAATCGGACGTGCAGTGTGCCTGCGGTGACCAAGAACGCAGTTCTGGTGTCATCAACGGCCAAAACGGGCGTCTAACGGTCAAATTCATAGAGGACGACCTTTTATTGACCTAAAATCACCGTGAAATAATCTAATTATTATACATGATGTGTACGCACAGACGGCACGTCAATCGGATGTGCGGTTTGTGTGGTACGGCTCAATATGTGTTTTTTAAGTGTTGCGCGTGTTTCATAAACGCGCGTGGGGGGTCCAAATGGGCCAAACAAAGTCGGAATAGCCATAAATTAGATGAAAAATATGGGTGAGTGAATTGTGAAGTGGTTGAGAAGACGGAACGTCAATCGGACGTGCCGTGTGACCGTAGTGACCGAGAACGCAGTTCTGGTGTCATAAACGGTCAAAACAGGCGTCTAACGGTCAAATTCATAGAGGACGACCTCAGATTGACTTGAAACCACCGTGTAACAATAGAATTATTATTTTTTATGTGTACGCATAGACGTCACGTCAATCAGACGTGGGGTTTGCACGGTATGGTTCAATATGTGTGTTTTAAGTGATGCGCGCGCTTCAGAAACACGCGTGGGGGGGGGGGGGGTCCAAACGGACCGACCGAAGTCGGAATGGCCTGAAATCAGACGACGGGTGAGTGAATTGTGAAGTGTTCGAGTAGACGTCACATCAATCGGACATGTCGTGTGCCCACGGTGATCGAGAACGCAGTTCTGGTGTCATAAACGGCCAAAACGGGCGTCTAAGGGTCAAATTCATATCAGACGACCTCAAATTGACCTGAAATCACCATGCAACAATCTAATTAGAACCATATAATTAATTATTTTAAAATTTTAAAACGGTAATTCATAGGAAATTATAAGAAAATAGTAATTTATAGGAAAAATAGGTAATTTATAAGAAAATAGTAATTTATAGAAAAAATATATTTATATTTTTTATATTAAATAGTAATTTATAATTTTATAGGAAAAATATATTTCTAAGAAAATAGTAATTTATATTTTTTTATAGGAAAAATATATTTATATTTTTTTATAAATATTAATTTATAGGAAATTTAAAAATAGTAATTTATATTTTTCAATGTTATTTTTTTATTAATTACTAATTAAAACATATCAATTTATAAAAAAATAATAACATTGAAAAATATAAATTTCCTACAAATTTCTATTTTTAAAATATAACAATTTATTATTTCTTAAATAATGTTGTAAACAACTAATAATATTTGAAAGTATATAAAATATCTTTTAGGAGAGAAATTTGAAAGTTTTACTTAGAAATTATAACAAAATATTTTTACATTTAAAATTTTTATAAAAAAATTGTTTAGAAATAATAATATTTTCCCAAATAAAGAGGAACTCGTTATTTTATAAATGTATAAGCATTTTTATGTATTAATTTTTTAATGGAATATAAATAATATATTTTATAATGGAACTAAAAATAAAAAATACCAATTTGACATGGAATAACATCCTCCTTCTACAGCACAGCTTTAGTCAGCCCAGTGAAGAACCAACTGTCATGTATTCAGGACCTCTGAATGAATATATGAAAGTTGGTTCTTCACCGGGTCGACTAAAGAGTGGAGTAAGGTCCTATGCCCGTTATGTCTCCCAATATCACAACAAACTCAAGGGATGGGGAAACCCCTTATGGATACTCAATATCTTTTGTGGTCTATCAACACAACACATACCCTGAAAATGATGACCACCAATTTCTTTTAAAAAACCAATCAACATGCAATTCATTTAGTGCGCAAACAGGGACCACCAACGGCCATGATTTTCTGTGGGGCATTTATCCCATACAAATCACAACATTACCATCAAACAAAGAGGAAAATAAGACAAACAAGATTATTAAAGTCGAAATTATTTGATAAGCTTACCATCTTCATTGTATATGTGTAAATTCTTTCATCAGGTATGTTTCTCATTCGTTTCTAAGCATATCTATACAATCTTGTGGATGTGATTGTTTTCGGTAGTCATGGTAGTACTAAAAAAATATAAATATACAAAGGATTAATAATTATTTTAAATGAAATAGCAATTATCTTCTAAAATACCTCTTTATGGATGTTGGTTTTTTCATTGAATATGATCTCTTTCATAAATTTACAAACATAATAACCACACTCTTTATCGTTTGTTTGTTTCAGGCATTGAAAAAACATTGAGAAAAATAATAAATTTATTTATATGTGTTTGGATAGTGAAATCTTATTATATATACCCTGATACTTATCCAGTCGTAGCACTTTTCAGGTTTCTTGTCCTTTTCCCCTGACCTCAATCCATGATGTAGACCATATTCACGCACTGCCCTATCATAATAGAATCATCATTAAAAGATAATATAAATTATGTAAATGGATGTTTAGTTCTAAAATGTTGGATGTAGTGTATTACAAATTGGAAAACTCCATCATTTGTGGTCAGTTTGTTGGATATCCATGCACTAAATCTAGAAAATAAATCTTTGGAATATCCAAATTGACCACAATGAGCATCCAATGCTCCCTAAGAACACCAAAAAGAATAAGTAATGAAAGAAATTAAAATATATTATTATGATTAAATTGTAGAGTTTTACCCCTAGATCATTGTTATTAAGAAAATTCTGTCATCTGTAATTTTACTATTAAACGATTTGAGCAGTCCTGCAAATATTTCACCCAATTTCATGGAGGTTATGTGTTCTTGTTCTGTAGAGGTGATGTGAGGACTAACAAGTCCAATTTTTTTTCATAGGGAAATCCCTTCAATTGTTTTCCACATATACCACTATGAAAAATATAAAATGTATTTAGTTATAATTATCATAGTATATCATCTTTTGGAAAATAAAATCATGAAAACATACCTCATGTAAACATTTACAACTGATCCCCCTAACAAATCATTGTTGAGGATTTCAGTTTCACTCTCAACACCAATGAAATCTGAATCATCCCCTCCATACATATTTGCTTCAAAATCAATTATGTTATTACCACCATCTTTCAACTTCGTATCCACATGATACTTCAATGATAATAAATGTGCATCTATAACGGGAGGGGTTAAGGTGCATTGGGTAGATCATTTTGATCGGTTAGTTGATCCCTGAGATGGATTTGAATCGGTATTTCGTTTCACTCCCTTCTCTTTGTCCGTCTATAATAACATGCATCAGTTTAGACCTTTTTTCATTAAATGTTTAAGGTTTATCTTGAAAATTAAATTGGAAATGAATACCTCATAGTCAACATGTTTTTTTACAAGATGTGATGGGCATGCGAGGAATGTTCCTAGAGCTTGTTCAAACGTATGAATATCTGCATCATCAATTGGAAAAGGTAGCTCAATGCTCAACTCTAGGGCTACAGTAATTGACACTCTGACATGATCTCTCAGAATTGGTCTGTTGTGAAACTTGTCGTTCTAGATATTGAACACCGTAGCCCTTGCTACAAGGCGATGAGTGGGTGTTAATATATATAAATCACAGTCATTTTCACCCTATTGAATATCAATAAAAGAAAGGTATCAGTGTCTAGTGTATATCTGATTCACATTTCATAGAAAAAATTATTAGAAAATTGACTACCTTAGTTAAGAACTCTTTTAGGGGAATGGCTCACCTCAAAACTAGTGGGGGTGGTGCGGGATCTTCACACGCAGGTTGCTCTTGAGTTTTTTCTTCTCTTTGTCTCCCCCCATAAAACCTGATATCAGCTCTCTCTAGTATTGTAATTCTTCTTGAAACAAAGATAGGTAAATCGTCCCAGAATGACGAGGGTCCAGTTGGAGAAGGAATAACATTTGATATGCGGAACGATGAGTGGCTTCAAGCTCATCGATATGTGTTGTTCAACACTCCATCAGTTATTCCATTGATACTATAAGATTCATAGTTGATGTGTATTTTGTTTCTATATTTATTTTATTGCTTACCTTATATTGTGTTGTGATTTAGGATGCATATCGCTAAGTTGAAACATGAAAGGCCCCGTGCAACTGACTATCAAATCTAAAAACATCATTTCAACATTTTTCATGAGTGGTTCAAGAATCATGTACGTATAATTGATTTAATATTTTTATAGTGAAACTTATTTGTATTTTCACAATCCTTTATCCATTAAACTATATATGTGAAATTTGCAGATTCAAAAGTTACATGATTTAACCCAGCATGTGAGCGAAGAACTCAAACTAGCAGATGGTCCATTTATTACAGCTCTTCGCTACAAGTTTTTGGATTCTAACAGATTCCGATTTCATATTAGCAATGTTGACATGAACCGAGCCACACAAAATAGTGGTGTTGGTTGTTATTTTGTTGGTGCGGGTTATTATTATGGATTTTTGAGAGATATTATTGAGGTTATTTATGGCCGTGGCTTAAAACACATATTGTTAAGGTGTGATTGGGTCGATCCAGTTCATGGAAAAAAAATTGATAACTTCCAATTTACATTAGTAAACTTTCACAGTATGTTATATAAAGACGACTGAGTTAGCAATGAGCCCTTCATACTGACATCACATGCAAAATAAGTTTACTTTGTCGGCATTGATTCTGATTGGTAAGTTGTGGTGAAAATGTCTAGAAGAGGGGTTTTTCTGATTGACCAAGAGGAACCTGAAGTTTTCACATTTCCTGATCAAACACTTGACCAAACAACAGTAGTTGTATGATATGAAGATATATAATGGTCCAGAGATACAGTTGAAGGAGATACGATAGACTTGCATGATTAGTGAAAATTGTAATTATATCCCCAGTTATTATTTGAAAAAATATTTATGAGTTATATATGTATAAAAATTGCTTGATTTAACAATAATTTCTTTTAATGTAGGTATGTCACAGGGTGGTCACAGTGGTTCACCTGATGTTTTCGGTATGTATGTTTTCATTTTTCGAAATTAATTGATTGTAATTTTCTATTTATATTTCCCTAACTGTTTCTAATCATTAATTTATATTATAATTTAATTATGAATTTATGCTTATCAGTATATAGTGATTCTTCCAACATACATAGGGTTCATGGTAGAGGGGTTCGATCCTGGAACTCTGGAGCCTGATTGGATATGTTATTTGACGACACATTTCATCTAGTTGGAGATGGTGCTACTGCATTGAGTCATCAGTTTGGGAATATGATATGAGACTCACACAGATTCCATCTGAAGACTCATGACTGGAGTTATTTCCCCCAGGATACGATGGACAGATTATGGAGGGAGGTTCAGGTAAATTAAATATTTAATTTTTCATGATATTGTTATTATTATTATCCCATCTACTGATAATTGTTTTAACGGGATAATTTAACATCCTTTAAAGATGAGTTTCGGGTTGTATGTATGTCCAAATGCCAAAAATTATGGAAGGATTACAAGTCAAGGGCGAAGAGTGATCACTAGACACCATTTTCGGGTGTGCCATGCATTCTACAACGAGTCCCTCTGGGCATTCTTCCTGCGCAGTGGCGGGATTTGGTTGCGTTTTGGTCGAGTGAGGCAGCGATGGTAAGATTTATTACTTTTAATCTATAAATGACTAATTTTTTAAATGTATATTAAGTAAATACATTGAAGGTAGACCGATTATGCTCGTCATTCACATAATCGGGCGATTCAGGGCATGCCTTCCAGACTTGGCACTAGACATGTGTCACAGCTCAGACATGATGTAAGTTTAGAATTCACTATTTCATTCATATTTTAAAAATATTGTAGTATAACATGGCGAACCCCTTTATTATAGTTACACCAATGCGGAGATCCAATCGATCGGATGTCCATATGGATGAGGACTCGTAGGGCAGGTGATCCCGTTGTTTTCAGTGTTATAGTAAGAAAATTATTTACTAATAAATGTATTTTTATTTTATATAAATTATTCATATTTGTTCATTGATTCATTATATGATACAGGCTTAGTTTGATGCTCAGTTAGCAGAGTTGCTAGAGGAGCAACGTCATAGTACTATGTGTAGAGATGAAATATTTCACCGTGTCGTGGGGCGTGACGGTCATGGTTATTTTTTGACTTATGGCGGTAGTGTCCCACGACGTGAAGTTGTTAGAGAATATGTGATGGGTGCATGCAGAGAGGTCAGGGATGCACACACAGGATGAGATAGATACTTCCATGGAGGATATGCAGCGCAATTTTGATGCACAGTTTCAGCAGTTATGTGTAGAGTATGAGGAGATGTTGTCACAGATGTCATCATGTATCGATGATATGACGACGCAACAAGTGGCACCACAGTTAAAAAATAAAACAAACCATACTCAGATTGAATTTTATTGATATGTTTAAGATACATAATATTGATATATATTGTAGGCTCCGAATACAGCTGGTGGACATCGCAGTGATATTGGTGATCCAGATGAGAATGAACCCCATGCATGAGGTAATTTCATTTGTGTTGATGAATTCTCTAGAAGTTTTTATATCCTTGATGAATATAATTTTCCTTTTTTACCTAGATTATTTTTTTTAGTATTTGTGACCTGAAACCACCATGAAAAAATCTAATTGTTATTCGTGATGTGTACGCGTAGACGGCACATCAATCGGACGTGCGGTGTGTGGGGTACGGCTAAATATGTGTGTTTTAAGTGTTTTGTGCGCTTCATAAACGCACGTGGGGGGGGGGGGGGTCAAAAAGGACGAACGAAGTCAGAATGGACTAAAATTAGACTAAAAATACGGGTGAGTGAATTGTGAAGTGGTCGAGCAGACGACACGTCAATCGGACATGCCGTGTGCCCGCGGTACCGAGAACGCAGTTCTGGTGTCATAAATGGTCATAACAGGCGTCTAACGGTCAAATTCATAGAGGAATACCTCATATTGACCTGAAACCACTGTGTAACAATCTAATTATTATTCGTGACATGTAAGCGCAGACAGGATGTCAATCGGACGTGCGGTTTGTGCGGTACGGCTCAATATGCGTGTTTTAAGTGTTGTGTGCGCTTCATAAACGCGCGTGTGGGGTCCAAATGGGCCGAAAGAAGTCGGAATGACCTGAAATCAGAAAAAAAAAATGGGTGAGTGAATTGTGAAGTGGTCGAGCAGACGGCACGTCAATCGGACGTGCCGTGTGCCCGCGGTGACCGAGAACGCAGTTCTGGTGTCATAAACGGCCAAAACGGGCGTCTAATGGTCAAATTCATAGTGGATGACCTCATATTGACCTGAAACCACCGTGAAAAAAAATCTAATTATCATTCTTGACGTGTACGCATAGATGGAACATCAATCGGATGTTCGGTTTGCGTGGTACGACTCAATATGTGTGTTTTAAGTGTTGTGTGCGCTTCATAAACCCGCGTGGGGGGTCCAAACGGGCCGAACGAAGTCGGAAGGGCCTGAAATCAGAAGACAAATACGGGTGAGTGAATTGTGAAGTTTTCGAGTAGACGACACATCAATCGGACGTGCCGTGTGCCCACGGTGACCGAGAACGCAATTCTGGTGTCATAAACGGCCAAAACGGGCGTCTAACGGTCAAATTCATAGCGGACGACCTTAGATTGACCTAAAATCATTGTGAAACAATCTAATTATTATTCTTGACATGTACCCACAAACGGAACGTCAATCGGACGTGCGGTTTGCGCGGTACGGCTCAATATGTGAGTTTTAAGTGCTGTGCGCGCTTCATAAACGCGCATGGGGGGGTCCAAACGGACCGAACGAAGTCGGAATGGCCTGAAATCAGACGAAAAATACGGGTGAGTGAATTGTGAAGTGGTCGAGTAGACGGCATGTCAATTGGATGTGCCATGTGCCCGCGGTGACCGAGAACGCAGTTTTGGTGTCATAAACGGCTAAAACGGGCATCAAATGGTCAAATTCATAGCGAACGACCTAGAATTGACCTGAAATCACCTTAAAACAATATAATTATTATTTGTGATGTGTGCATGCAGACGGAACGTCAATCGGACGTTTGGTTTTCACGGTACGTCTCAATATGTGTGTTTTAAGTGTTGCATGCGCTTCATAAACGCGCGTGGGGGGTCCAAACGGGCTGAACGAAGTCGGAATGGCCTGAAATAAGAATAAAAATACAGGTGAGTGAATTGTCAAGTGTTAGAGTAGACGGAACGTCAATCGAACGTGCCGTGAGCCCGCGGTGACCGAGAACGCAGTTCTGGTGTCATAAACGGCCAAAACGGGTGTCTAACGATCAAATTTATAGAGGACGACCTCAGATTGACCTGAAACCACTGTGAAGCAATCTAATTATTATTGTTGATGTGTACGAGCAGACGGCATGTCAATCAGACATGCGGTTTGTGTGGTATGGCTCAATATGCATGTTTTAAGTGTTGTGTGCGCTTCATAAACACACGTGGGGGGCTCCAAATGGGCTGAACGAATTCAGAATGGACTGAAATCAGACGAAAAATATGGGTGAATGAATTTTTAAGTGGTCGAGCTGACGACACGTCAATCGAACGTGTCGTGTGCCCACGGTGACCGAGAACGCAGTTTTGGTGTCATAAACGGCCAAAACGGGCGTCTAACGGTCAAATTCATAGAGGACGACCTCAGATTGACCTGAAATTACCGTGAAACAATATAATTATTATTTGTGATGTGTACGCGTAGACGTAACATCAATCGGATGTGCGGTTTTCATGGTACGGCTCAATATGCGTTTTTTAAGTGTTGTGCGCGCTTCAAAACGCACGTGGGGGGCTCCAAATGGGCCGAACGAAGTCGGAATGGCCTGAAATCATACCAAAACTATGGGTGTGTGAATTTTGAGGTGTTCGAGTGGACGGAACATCAATCGGACGTGCCGTGTGCCCGCGGTGACCGAGAACGCAGTTCTGGTGTCATAAACGGCCAAAATGGGCGTCTAACGGTCAAATTCATAGAGGAAAACCTTGGATTGACCTAAAACCACCGTGAAACAATCTAATTATTATTCGTGACATGTACGCATAGATGGAACGTCAATCGGACATGCGGTTTGCATGGTACGGCTCAATATGCGTGTTTTAAGTGCGACGCGCGCTTCATAAACGCGCGTGGGTGGGTCCAAATGGGACAAACGAAGTCGGAATGGTCTGAAATCAGAAGAAAAATACGGGTGAGTTAATTTTTAAGTGTTCGAGCAGACATCACATCAATCAGATGAGCTATGTGCCGGTGGTGGCCGAGAACGCAGTTCTGGTGTCACAAACGGCCAAAACAGGTGTCTAACAGTCAAATTCATAGAAAACGACCTCGGATTGACCTGAAACCACCGTGAAACAATCTAATTATTATTCTTGATGTGTACGCGCAGACGTCATGTCAATCGGACGTGCGGTTTGCGCGATACGACTCAATATGTCTGTTTTAATTGCTGCGCGGGCTTCATTAACGCGCATGGGGGGGGGGGGGTCCAAACGGGACGAACAAAGTCGGAATAGCCTTAAATAAGATGACAAATACAGGTGAGTGAATTGTGAAGTTGTCGAGTAGATAGCACGTTGCTCGCGGTGACCGAGAATGCAATTCTGGTGTCATAAACGACCAAAATGGGCGTCTAATAGTCAAATTCATAGCGTACGACCTCAGATTGACCTGAACCACCATTCAACAATCTAATTATTATTCATGATGTGTACGCGCAGACAGCACGTCAATCGGACGTGCGGTTTGCGCGGTACGGCTCAATATGGGTGTTTTAAGTGTTGTGCGCGCTTCATAAACGCGCGTGGGGGGGGGGTCTAAATGGGACGAACAAAGTCGTAATGTCCTGAAATCAGACGAAAAAATACGGGTGAGTGAATTTTGAAGTGGTCGAGCAGAAGGCACGTCAATCGGAGGTGTCGTGTGCCCGCGGTGACCGAGAACGCAGTTCTGGTGTCATAAACGGAAAAAACGGGCGTCTAACAGTCAAATTCATAGAGGACGACCTCGAATTGACCTAAAATCACTGTTAAACAATATAATTATTATTCTTAATGTGTACGCACAGACGGCACACAATCGGATGTGCGGTTTGCGCGGTACGACTCAATATGCGTTTTTTAAGTGTTGCGCGCGTTTCATAAACGCGCGTGGGGGGTCCAAACGGGCCGAAAGAAGTCAGAATGGCCTGAAATCAGATGAAAAATATGGGTGAGTGAATTTTGAAGTGGTCGAGTAGACAAAATGTCAATCGGACGTGCCGTGTGACCGCGGTGACCGAGAACGCAGTTCTGGTGTCATAAACGGTTAAAACAGGAATCTAACAGTCAAATTCATAGCGGACGACCTCGGATTGACCTGAAACCATCTTGAAACAATATAATTATTATTCTTGATGTGTACGCATAGACGGCACGTCAATCAGACATGCAGTTTGCGCGGTACGACTCAATATGTGTGTTTTAAGTGCTGCACGCACTTCAGAAACGCGTGTGGGGGGTCCCAACGGACCGAACGAAGTCGGAATGGCCTGAAATCAGACGAAAAATACGGGTGAGTAAATTTTGAAGTGTTCGAGCAGACGACATTTCAATCGGACGTGTCGTGTGCCTGCGGTGATCGAGAACGCAGTTCTGGTGTCATAAACGGCCAAAACGGGCATGTAATGGTAAAATTCATATCGGACGACCTCGAATTGACCTGAAATCACCGTGAAAGAATCTAATTAGAACCATAGAATTAATGATTTTAAATTTTTAAAATGGTAATTCATAGGAAATTATAATAAAATATTAATTTATAGGAAAAATAGGTAATTTATAAGAAAACAGAAATTTATAGAAAAAAATATATTTATATTTTTTATATTAAATAGTAATTTATAATTTTATAGGAAAAATATATTTCTAGAAAATAGTAATTTATATTTTTTATAGGAAAAATATATTTATATTTTTTATAAGATATTTATATTTTTTTATAAATATTAATTTATAGGAAATTTAAAAATAGTAATTTATATTTTTCAATGTTATTTTTTTATTAATTACTAATTAAAACATATCAATTTATATAAAAATAATAACATTGAAAAATATAAATTTCCTACAAATTTCTATTTTTAAAAATATAACAATTTTTTATTTCTTAAATAATGTTGTAAACAACTAATAATATTTGAAAGATTATAAAATATCTTTTATGAGAGAAATTTAAAAGTTATACATAGAAATTATAACAAAATATTGTTACATTTAAAAGTTTTTTAAAAAAAATGTTTAGAAATAATAATATTTTCCCAAAAAAGAGGAACTCATTATTTTATAAATGTATAAGCATTTTTATGTAGTAATTTTTTAATGGAATATAAATAATATATTTTATAATGGAACTAAAAATAAAAAATACCAATTTGACATGGAATAACATCCTCCTTCAGCAGAACAGCTTTAGTCAGCCCAGTGAAGAACCAACTGTCATATATTCAGGACCTCTGAATGAATATATGAAAGTTGGTTCTTCACCGGGTCAACTAAAGAGTGGAGTAAGGTCATGTGCCCGTTATATCTCCCAATGTCACAAAAAACTCAAGGGATGGGGAAACACCTTCTGGATACTCAATATCTTTTGTGGTCTATCAACACAACACATACCCTGAAAATGATGACCACCAATTTCTTTTAAAAAACCAATCAACATGCAATTCATTTAGTGCGCAAACAGGGACCACCAACGGCCATGATTTTCTGTGGGCCATTTAGCCCATACAAATCACAACATTACCATCAAACAAAGAGGAAGATAAGATAGACAATATTATTAAAGTCGAAATTATTTGAGAATCTTACCATCTTCATTGTATATTTATATATTCTTTCATCAGGTATGTTGCTCATTTGTTTCTAAGCATATCTATATCATCTTGTGAATGTGATTGTTTTCGGCAGTCATGGTAGTACTAAAAAATATAAATATACAAAGGATTAATAATTATTTTAAACGAAATAGCAATTATCTTTGAAAATACCTATTTATGGATGTTGGTTTTTTCATTGAATATGATCTCTTTCATAAATTTACAAACATAATAACCACACTCTTTATCGTTTGTCTGTTTCGGGCATTTCAGAAACATTGAGAAAAATAAGCAATTTATTTATATGTGTTTGGATAGTGAAATCTTATTATATATACCCTGCTACTTATCCAATCGTAGTACTCATCAGGTTTCTTGTCCTTTTCCCCTGACCTCAATCCATGATGTAGACGATATTCACGCACTGCCCTATCATAATAGAATCATCATTAAAAGATAATATAAATTATATAAATGGATGTTTAGTTCTAAAATGTTGGATGTAGTGTATTACAAATTGACAAACTCCATAATTTGTGGTCAGTTTGTTGGATGTCCATTCATTAAATCTAGAAAATAAATCTTTGGAATATCCAAATTGACCGCAATGAGCATCCAATGCTCCCTAAGAACACCAAAAAGAATAAGTAATGAAAGAAATTAAAATATATTTGATACGATTAAATTGTAGAGTTTTACCCCTACATAATTGTTATTAAGAAAAGTCTGTCATCTATAATTTTACTATTAAATGATTTGATCAGTCCTGCAAATATTTCACCCAATTTCTTGGATGTTATGTCTTCTTGTTCTGTAGAGGTGATGTGAGGACTAACGAGTCCAATTTTTTTTCATAGGGAAATACCTTCAATTGTTTTCTATATATACCACTATGAAAAATATGAAATGTATTTAGTTATAATTATCATAGTATACCATCTTTTGGAAAATCAAATCATGAAAACATACCTCATGTAAACATTTACAACTGAGCCGCCTAACAAATCATAGTTGAGGATTTCAGTTTCACTCTCAACACCAATGAAATTTGGATCATCCCTTCCATACATATTTGCTTCAAAATCAATTATGTGATTACCACCATCTTTCAACTTTGTATCCACATGAGACTTCAAGGATAATAAATGTGCATCTATAACGGGAGGGGTTAAGGTGCATTTCGTAGATCATTTTGATCGGTTAGTTGATCCCTGAGATGGATTTGAATCTGTCTTTCCTTTCACTCCCTTCTCTTTGTCTGTCTGTAATAACATTCATCAGTTTAGACCCTTTTTCATTAAATTTTTAAGGTTTATCTTGAAAATTAAATTGGAAATTAATACCTCATTGTCAAAATGTTTTTTTACAAGATGTGTGGGGCATGCGAGGAATGTTCCTAGAGCTTGTTCGAACATATGAATATCTGCATCATCAATTGGAATAGGTAGCTCGAAGCTCAACTCTAGGGCTACAGTAATTGACACTCTGACATGATATGTCGGAATTGGTCTGTTGTGCAACATGTCGTTCTAGATATTGAACACTGTAGCCCTTGCTACAAGGCGATGAGTGGGTGTTAATAGATATAAATCACCGTCATTTTCACCCTATAGAATATCAATACAGGAAAGGTATCAGTGTCTAGTGTATATCTAATTCACATTTCATAGAAACAATTATTAAAAAATTGACTACCTTAGTTAAGAATTCTTTTAGAGGAATGCCTCACCTCAAAACTAGTGGGGGTGGGGCGGGATCTTTACACGCGGGTTGTTCTTGAGTTTTTTCTTCTCTTTGTCTCCCCCCATCAAACTTGATATCAGCTCTCTCTAGTATTGTAATTCTTCTTGAAAAAAATATAGATAAATCGTCCCAGAATGATGAGGGTCCACTTAGAGAAGAAATAACATTTGATATGTGGAACGACGAGTGGGTTCAAGCTCATAGATATGTGTTGTTCAACACTCCATCATTTATGCCATTGATACAGTAAGTTTCATAGTTGATGTGAATTTTGTTTCTATATTTATTTTATTGCTTACCTTATATTGTGTTGTGATTTAGGATGCATATCGCTGAATTGAAACGTGAAAGGCCCCGTGCAACTGACTATCAAATCCAAAAACATCATTTCCACACATTTCATGAGTGGTTCAAGACTCATGTACGTATAATTGATTTAATATTTTTATATTGAAACATAGTTGTATTTTCACAATCCTTTATCCATTAAACTATATATGTGAAATTTTCAGATTCAAAAGTTACGTGATTTAACCCATCATGTGAGCGAAGAACTCAACCAACTAGCTGATGGTCCATTTATTACAGCTCGTCGCTATAAGTTTTTGGATGCTAAAATATTCTGATTACGTATTAGTGATGTTGACATGAAATGAGCCACACAAAATAGTTGTGTTGGTTGTTATTTTGTTGGTGTGTCTTATTATTATGGATTGTTGAGAGATATTATTGAGGTTATTTATGGTCGTGGCTTAAAACACATATTGTTAAGGTGTGATTGGGTCGATCCAGTTCATGGAACGAAAGTTGATAACTTCCAATTTACATTAGTAAACTTTAACAATATGTTATATAAAGATGACCGAGTTAGCAATGAGCCCTTCATACTGACATCGCAGGCAGAATAAGTTTACTTTGTCGTCATTGATTCTGATTGGTAAGTTTTGGTGAAAATGTCTAGACAAGGGGTTTTTCTTATTGACCAAGAGGAACCTGAAGTTTTCGCATTTCCTGATCAAACACTTGACCAAACAAGAGTAACTCTACGAGATGAAGATATATAATGGTCTAGAGAGACAGTTGAAGGAGATACGATAGACTTGCATGATTAGTGAAAATTGTAATTATATCCCCAGTTATTATTTGTAAAAATATTTATGAGTTATATATGTATAAAAATTGCTTTATTTTACTATAATTTCTTTTAATGTATGTATGTCACAGGGTGGTCATAGTGGTTCACCTGATGTTGTCGGTATGTATGTTTTAATTTTTTTAAATTAATTGATTGTGATTTTCTGTGTATATTTCCCTAACTGTTTCTAATCATTAATTTATATTGTAATTGAATTATGAATTTATGCTTATCAGGATATAGTGCTTATTCCAACAGACGTAGGGGTCCTGGTAGAGGGGTTCGGTCCTGGAACTCTGGACCCGATTGGATGTGTTATTTGATGACACATTTCATTCAGTTGGAGATGGGGCTACTGCATTGAGTCGTCAGTTTGGGCATATGATACGAGACTCACATAGATTCCCTCTAAAGACTCGTGACTGGAGTTCTTTCCCCCAGGATACGATGGATAGATTATGGAGGGAGGTTCAGGTAAATTAAATATTTAATTTTTCAGGATATTGTTATTATTATTGTCCCATCTACGGACAATTTTTTTTAACAGGATAATTTGACATCCTGTCCAGATGAGTTTCGGGCTATATGTATGTCCAAATTCCGAAAATTATGAAAGGATTACAAGTCAAGGGTGAAGGGAGATCACTAGACACCATTTGCGGGTTTGCCAGACATTCTACAGCGAGTCCCTCCGGGCATTCTTCCTGCACAGTGGCAGGATTTGGTTGCGTTTTGATCGAGTGAGGCAGCGATGGTAAGATTTATTACTTTTAATCTATAAATGACTAATTTTGTAAATGTCTATTAAGTAAATATGTTGAATATAGACCGAGTCTGCTTGTCATTCACATAATTGAGCGATGCAGGGCACGCCTTCTAGACTTGGCACTCAACATGTGTCACAGCTCAGACATGATGTAAGTTTAGAATTCACTATTTCATTCATATTTTAAAAATATTATTGTATAACATGGTGAACCCCTTTATTAAAGTTACACCAATGTGGCGAGCCAATCGATGGTATGTTCATATGGATTAGGACTCGTAGGGAGGGTGATCTCGATGTTGTCGGTGTTATAGTAAGAAAATTATTTACTAATAAATGTATTTTTATTTTATATAAATTATTCATATTTGTTCATTGATTCATTATATGCTACAGGCTCAGTTTGACGCTCAGTTAGCAGAGTTTCTAGAGGAGCAACGTTGTAGTACTGTGCGTAGAGATGAAATATTTCACCGTGTCGTGGGGCATGACGGTCATGGTTATTCTTTGACTTATGGCGGTGGTGTCCCACGATGTGCAGTTGTTAGAGCAGATGTGATGGGTGCATGTAGAGAGTCAGGTATAAGCACACAGGCTGAGATAAATGCTTCCATGTAGGATATGTAGCGCAATTTTGATGCAAAGTTTCAGTAGTTACATGCAGAGTATGAGGAGAGGTTGTCACAGATGTCATCAGGTATCAATGATATGACGACGCAACAAGTGGCACCACAGGTAAAAAATAAAACAAACCATACTCAGATTTACTTTTATTGATATGTTTAAGATACGTAATATTGATATATATTTTAGGATCCGAATACAGCTGGTGGACATCGCAGTGATATTGGTGATCCAGATGAGAATGAACCCCATGCATGAGGTAATTTCATTTGTGTTGATGAATTCTCTAGAAGTTTTTAAATCCTTGATGAATATAATTTTCCTTTTTTTACCTAGATTATTTTGTTTTATTATTTTTGACCTGAAACCACCATGAAACAATCTAATTATTATTCGTGATGTGTACGCGCAGACGACACGTCAATCGGATGTGCGGTTTGCGGGGTATGACTCAATTTGCATGTTTTAAGTGTTGTGTGCGCTTCATAAACATGCGTGGAGGGGTTAAAATAGGACTAATGAAGTCATAATGGCCTGAAATTAGACCAAAAATACGGGTGAGTTAATTGTGAAGTGGTCGAGCAGACGGCACGTCAATTGGACGTGTCGTGTGCCCGCGGTACTGAGAACGCAGTTCTGGTGTCATAAACGGTCATAACGTGCGTCTAACGGTCAAATTCATAGAGTAAGACCTCAGATTGACTTGAAACCACTGTGAAACAATCTAATTACTTTTCGTGATGTGTAAGCGTAAACGGCATGTCAATCGGACGTGCGGTTTGTGCGGTACAGCTCAATATGCGTGTTTTATGTGTTGTGTGCGCTTCATAAACGCGTGTGGGGGTCCAAACGGGCCGAACGAAGTCGGAATGGCCTGAAATCAGACAAAAAAATGTGTGAGTGAATTGTGAAGTGGTCGAGCAGACGGCACGTCAATCGGACGTGTTGTGTGCCTGCGGTGACCGAGAACGCAGTTCTGGTGTCATAAACGGCCAAAACGAGCGTCTAACGGTCAAATTCATAGTGGATGACCTCAGATTGACCTGAAACCACCATGAAAAAATCTAATTATTATTCTTGACATGTATGAATAGAGGGAACGTCAATCGGACGTTCGGTTTGCGTGGTACGGCTCAATATGCGCGTTTTAAGTGTTGTGCGCCCTTCATTAATGCGCGTGGGGGGTCCAAACGGGCCGAACGAAGTCGGAATGGCCTGAAATCAGACGAAAAATATGGGTGAGTGAATTTTGAAGTGGTCGAGCAGACGGCACGTCAATCGGATGTGTCGTGTGCCCGCGGTGACCGAGAACGCAGTTTTGGTGTCATAAACGGCCAAAACGGGCGTCTAACGTTCAAATTCATAGCGGACGACCTCGGATTGATCGAAAATCACTGTGCAAAAATCCAATTATTATTCATGACATTTATGCATAGACGGAACGTCAATCGGACGTGCGGTGTGCGCGGTACGACTCAATATGCGTGTTTTAAGTGTTGTGCGCGCTTCATAAACGCGTGTGGGGGGTCCAAACGGGCCGAATGAATTCAGAATGGCATGAAATCAGAGGAAAAATACGGGTGAGTGAATTTTGAAGTGGTCGAGGATATGGAACATCAATCGGACGTGTCGTGTCCTCGCGGTGACCGAGAACGCAGTTCTGGTGTCATAAACGGCCAAAACGGGCGTCTAACGGTCAAATTCATAGTGGATGACCTCAGATTGACTTGAAACCACTGTGAAACAATCTAATTATTATTCATGATGTGTACGAGCAGAAGACATGTCAATCGGACGTGTGGTTTTCATGGTACGGCTCAATATGCATGTTTTAAGTGTTGCGCGCGCTTCATAAACACGAGTGGGGGGTCCAAACTGGCCGAACGAAGTCAGAATGGTCTGAAATCAGAAGAAAAATATGGGTGAGTAAATTTTGAAGTGGTCGAGTAGATGACACGTCAATCGGACGTGCCGTGTGCCCACGGTGACCGAGAACGTAGTTCTGGTGTCATAAACGGCCAAAACGGGCGTCTAACGGTCAAATTCATAGCGGACGACCTCGTATTGACCTGAAATTACCGTGAAACAATATAATTATTATTTGTGATGTGTATTCATAGATGGAACGTCAATCAGACGTGCGATTTGTGCGGTACAGCTCAATATGTGTTTTTTAAGTGTTGTGTGCGCTTCATAAACGCACGTGGGGGGGGGGGGGTCCAAACGGGCCGAACGAAGTCAGAATGGACTAAAATCAGACTAAAAATATGAGTGTGTGAATTTTGAAGTGTTCGAGCAGACGGTACATCAATCAGACATGCTGTGTGCCCGCGGTGACCGAGAACGCAGTTCTGGTGTCATAAACGGCCAAAACGGGCGTCTAACGGTTAAATTCATAGCGGATGACCTCGGATTGACCTGAAACCACCGTTCAACAATATAATTATTATTCGTGACGTGTACGCACATATTTAACATCAATCGGATGTGCGGTTAGCGTGGTACGGCTCAATATGCGTGTTTTAAGTGTTGCACGCACTTCAAAAACGCACGTGGGGGGTCCAAACGGGCCAAACGAAGTCAGAATGGCCTTAAATCAGACGAAAAATACAGGTGAGTGAATTGTGAAGTGGTCGAGCAGACGACACGTCAATCGGACGAGCTGTGTGCCCGAGGTGACCGAGAATGCAGTTCTGGTGTCATAAATGGCCAAAACGGGCGTCTAACGGTCAAATTCATAGCAGACGACCTCGGATTGACCTAAAACCACCATGAAACAATCTAATTATTATTCTTGACATGTACGCTCAAACTTCATATCAATCGGACGTGTGGTTTGCGCGGTACGGCTCAATATGCGTGTTTTAAGTGCTGTGCGGGCTTCATTAACGCGTGTGGGGGGGGGGTCCAAACGTGAAGAATAAAGTCGGAATGGCCTGAAATCAGATGAAAAATATGGGTGAGTGAATTTTGAAGTTTCCGAGTAGACGGTACATCAATCAGACGTGCAGTGTGCCCGCAGTGACTGAGAACACAGTTCTGGTGTCATAAACGGCCAAAACAGGCGTCTAACGGTCAAATTCATAGCGGACGACCTCTGATTGACCTAAAACCACTGTGCAACAATCTAATTATTATTCATGATGTGTACACATAGATGGAACCTCAATCGGACGTGCGGTTTGCGCGGTACGGCTCAATATCTGTGTTTTAAGTGTTGTGTGCGCTTCATAAACGCGCGTGGGGAGGTCCAAACGGGCCGAACAAAGTCAGAATGGGCTGAAATTAGACGAAAAAATACGGGTGAGTGATGTTTGAAGTATTCGAGCAGACAACACGTCAATCGGACGTTCCGTGTGCCCGTAGTGACTAAGAACGCAGTTCTGGTGTCACAAACGACCAAAACGAGCGTCTAACGGTCAAATTCATAGAGGACGACCTCGGATTGACCTCAAATCACCGTGAAACAATATAATTATTATTCGTGATGTGTATGCATAGATGGTACGTCAATCGGACATGTGGTTTGCGTGGTACGGCTTAATATGCGTTTTTTAAGTGTTGCGCGTGTTTCATAAATGCAAGTGGGGGGTCCAAACGGGCCGAACGAAGTCAGAATGGCCTGAAATCAGATGAAAAATATGGGTGAGTGAATTCTGAAGTTTTCGAGTAGACGTAATGTCAATCGGACGTGCCGTGTGCCCGCAGTGACCGAGAATGCAGTTCTGGTGTCATAAACGGCCAAAACGGACGTCTAACGGTCAAATTCATAGCAGATGACCTCGGATTTACCTGAAACCACTGTGAAACAATCTAATTATTATTTTTGATTTGTATGCATAGAGTTCACGTCAATCAGATGTGCGGTTTTCGTGGTACGACTCAATATGCGTGTTTTAAGTGCTGCGTGCGCTTCAGAAACGCGCGTGGGGGGTCCAAACGGGCCGAACAAAGTTGGAATGGCCTGAAATCAGACGAAAAATACGGGTGAGTGAATTGTGAAGTGTTCGAGTAGACGGCACATCAATCGAAAGTGCCGTGTTCCCTCGGTGATTGAGAACGCAGTTTTGGTGTCATAAACGGCCAAAACGAGCGTCTAACGATCAAATTCATATCGGACGACCTCGAATTTACATGAAATCACCGTGCAACAATCTAATTAGAACCATAGAATTAATTATTTTAAAATTTTAAAATGGTAATCAAAATTATGAATATATTTTCAAAATCAAATACTTTAGATCTGTTACTGTAAGTTTGAATTGAAATATGTTAATTTGTTTCAATTATTTGTTTTCTAGGTTTTATTTGGTACTAATTTTGTTATTAAATTTTGTTATGCAGTTATATTTGATGGTGGATGTGAATCTTGGAAGATGACTGGTGAGATTTATTTGGGTATATATTATTGTGTAATTGATTTTTTTTTAAATTTAAAATCTATAGCGGTCGCTAGAGTTTGTTTCCATCGCCACCTGTAGCGGCCCCCATTCGGCGGCCGCTAAAGGTCTGGGCTACAGCGGATGCTAAAGCCTATCCCAGCTTGCCTACAGCGTCCGCCAAGTGGCGGTCGCTAATAGCAACAACGACGGGGCAAAAGCGTCCGCCTCTTGGCAGACGCTAGGCGGCCGCTATAGACCTTTAGCAACGACTTTTGGCGGCCGCTAAATGTCATGACTGTACTAGTGGTTGTTAAAGAGTGGCATTGTGTAAACCCGTTTATGTGGTAGTGAAAGAGTTTTTTTGAAAAATAAGAGTAATACATGGGATGATATTTGAAAAAAATAGATATATTTTTTTCTCCTATCATTGAGAGGGGTGGATGATTGTTATAAAAGGCCATGTCATGAAGACGATATTTGAATAGGGAAGAAGAAGAAGGGGGGGTTTCCAAGATGTAGACGTCGAGAGATAATCAGGAAAATTCTATAGGTTTTGTGACAAGTCATGTGAAGCATCGACAATGGAGAATGAATTTTTGATGTCAAAATGACGTGGCGACACGACGAATGAAGGCGTCGACAATGGAAAATGATGAAATCTGTGATGGAGATCCATGTTTTGAAAGTCTTCCAGGTTGCAAAGATCAGACACCATGTTCCAATTCTCAAGTTGGGTGGCACAACATGGGTGCATGAAAAATGATTTAGGAGTTGGGAAAATCCATTTGATGTGTTCCAAAATTCCTTCCCGTTCGGGTGTCAGACCCATGGATTTTGCAACGAATGTCATTTATTTGCACACAGAATCCTTTTGACCTGGAAAAAGTATGGGGGTAATGACGGTTAAGATCAAGAGTACTTAATTTCAATTAAGGAAGTCCTATGTTTTAAACCAAATTGAAATCTAATATAAATTTATAGTAATTTTATTTATCCTTTGTTCCCATTTTCTCCATTATTAATAGAAAAGTTACAACAATTTCCTAACTTGGACCGAGCATCGAATTCTCCACGCACCTCCTCCGGGTAGGCGCAGCGGAGGTCACCTTCGCCACCAACACTCTATCCTCCCACGGATGGACCTCGCCAGCGAAGTCCCTGATGGTCTGACCATCGCGGCTTTGAGGATTTGGACTGGGTGAGGAAGGTGGAAGGGAGCCAGTACATGTCCGACCTCAAGCGGTGTGGTTCCCAAACCATGGCCCAGCTCATCCAGGATGCCAGCCGCGTCGGCTGACCCTTCGGTTGCCTGCTATACACCACCCTCGTTTCCTGGGCTGGGAGGGTGGCACGCGAGCATCACGTCCCGTTGGACCCTCTTTGGATACAACCTGCCACGGTCTTCCTCATCTACTATCACTACTTCCTACTTCCACGGCTATGGAGACGCCATCACCGACGCCGAGAAAGACCCCTCTGGTACCGTGGAACTGTCGGGCCTCCCGCTGCTCACCACGAGCGACCTCCCATCTTTGTATTGTTTTGCAAGTCGAATTTATTTATAATATAATAATTATTTTTTGCCATTTTTAAGGATTATTATTTATTATAAATAAATTCATCATTATAAAATGCAATAAATATTGTTTTCTTGAAAAGAAAAACAAGAAATAGAAGATGTAATTGGATCAACCCGATTGCACGCAGGTTCGCAAGAGCAATGATGTGGCCTATAAAATACATATCCATTCATTTTTTACTCAATATAATATTAGAAAACAAACTATGCTTTTATATCATTTGATTTTATATTTGAAATAGCATGATAAAATTACATTTAGTTTAATTATTAATTTTTTCCATAATAAAATATATTTTTTGGGTTGAATTTTTTTTAAATAGATTTGGTGGAGAAAACTAAATAAAAGTATTATTAAAAATGAAACATATTTAATAATATATATTATTTTATAATTGTTTATAAAATCAATATGAAGATTTCCAAAATAAAATAATGAAAGTGTAAAATAAGATAATAACATGAAAATTAATCATTAGGAAAACAAATCTTTATATACAGTCCATGAACCATTCCTTAAGTCCTCCTCCAACATTAGTAGTCACAGTGTTTTTCTTAGTCTGTGTCCATTACCTGAGGTAAAAGCACCATTACTGGAAGTAACTGGGGCGGTCATATTGTTGGAATAAACATTGCAAAATCTTGCGGGAATTCGGCACCCAAGCTCGGATGGCGGAGGTGGGGTTTGGGACCGTGAAGATTCTTCATTGGGTGTCCGGACAGCAGTAGCACCACCTCCCTCTACTTGTTTCGGGATCCAGAAGACTCGTCTGGGATTGACTGCAGACGTTGGGGAGGGACAGCAGCAGCAGCTTGTGGAGATTCAGAATCCTCCACAGGGCTTGAGGACGAACGTGGGGCAGCGACATCAGCAGCAACTTCTGGAGAATCAGAAGCCTCCACAGGGGTTGAGGAGGGACGTGCGGTAGGGACAACACCAGCACCTTGGGGAGATTCACAAGCCTCCGCAGGGATTGAAGGCAGAGGTGGGGCAGGGACAACAGCAACTTGTGGATATTCCAAAGCCTCCTCCGGGCTTGACGGCGGACGTGCGGCAGGGACAAAAGCAGCACCTTGGGGAGATTCTGAAGCCTCTGCAGGGCTTGAAGGCAGAGGTGGGGCAGGGACAACAGCAGGTTGTAGAGATTCCAAAGCCTCCTCTGGGATTGACGGCGGACGTGGGGCACGGACACCAGCCGCAGCTTGCTCCGCGGGTTTACGTTTGAAATGACAAGATGGGATAATAGCCTTCATAAATTTCACGATAACCGAATGATTCGAACCTACCCTCTCAGGTTTGGGTTTTGGTTCATGAATTTTGCCATGAAAGCACCGCAACAATGATGGAACCATGGAAATTATGGGGAAGGAAAGGAAATCTCACTGCGTAAACAAACTGCAGAGCCGGTGCACAGGGGTTCAGGGCTTGAAGGACACAATGCGGATACCCACCAGATTCTCCTTAATTTATATAAAATCTTTATCGTTTATCGTTTTTTTTAATTTTTCATTCAACGTATAATAATATGGATCAATATTTTTTTTGACTCCACGTGTTGAGACTGAATTTATTATTATGTGGATTTAAAGATATGAAGATTACTTAAATTTTATTCAAATTATTTTTCTATAGTTATTATTTTTGAAACTATTTAATGTGAATCCATAAATCAATGCTAAAAATAGTGGAGATAATAAAATATATTATTGCCTTGCTTAATTACACCCTCTATTATTTAAAAAATTATTAATATATACTTTTAATGAATGATAATGTCGGTGACAATTTTAATATCATAAAAATTTGTTGTAAATATTTTTCTCAATGAAAATGGTATCATTTTATAGAAAAATTATAAATGTATAAGCATTTTTATGAAGTAATTTTTTAATGGAACTATGAATCTTTGTAAATAGTAATTTATAGGAAAATAGTTATTTATAAGAAATTTATATATTTTTTACAAATAGTAATTTATTGGAAATTTAAAAATAGTAATTTATATTTTTCAATGTTATTTTTTTATAAATTACTAATTAAAACATACCAATTTATAAAAAATTAATAACATTGAAAAATATAAATTTCTATTTTTAAAAACATAACAATTTTTTATATCTAAAATAATGTTGTGAACAACTATGAATCATTGCAAGTTTAAAAAATATTTTTTATGAGAGAAATTTAAAATTTGTACTTAGAAAATTATAACAAAATATTATTACATTTAAAAGTAATTTATAGGAAAAATAGTAATTTATACGAAATTATAAGAAAATAGTAATTTATAGGAAAAATATGTAATTTATAAGAAAATAGTAATTTATAGGAAAAATATATTTATATTTTTATATTAAATAGTAATTTATATGTTTATAAGAAAATATATTTATAAGAAAATAGTAATTTATATTTTTTATAGGAAAAATATATTGATATTTTTTATAGGAAATTGTAGGAAAAATAATAATTATAGGAAAAATAGTAATTTATAGGAAAAATAGGTAATTTATAGGAAAATAATAATTTATAGGAAAAACATATTTATATTTTTTATATGAAATAGTAATAAATGTTATATTTATTAAAGTATATATTTATTAAATACTAATAAATGTTTTGTATTAAAGTATATATTAAAGTATATATTTATTAAATAGTAATAAATGCTATATATTTATATTTCTTATATTAAATAGTAATTTATATTTTTTATTAGAAAAATATATTTATATTTTTTTATAGGAAATTATAGGGAAACTAGTAATTATAAGAAAAATAGTAATTTATAGGAAAAACATGTAATTTATAGGAAAATAGTAATTTATAGGAAAAATATATTTTTTTTTATAGGAAATCATAGGAAAAATAGTAATTATAAGAGAAATAGGTAATTTATATGAAAATGGTAATTTATAAGAAAAATATATTTATATTTTTTTATAGGAAATTTATATTTATAGGAAAAATATATTTTTTATATTAAATAGTAATAAATGTTATATTTATTATTAAATTTAAAATTAATTTATAGGAAAAATAGTAATTCATAGGAAATTATAAAAAAATAGTAATTTATAGGAAAAATAGGTAATTTATAAGAAAATAGTAATTTATAGAAAAAATATATTTATATTTTTTATATTAAATAGTAATTTATAATTTTATAGGAAAAATATATTTCTAGGAAAATAGTAATTTATATTTTTTATAGGAAAAATATATTTATATTTTTTATAGGAAAAATATATTTATATTTTTTTATAGGATATTTATATTTTATTATAAATAGTAATTTATAGGAAATTTAAAAATAGTAATTTATATTTTTCAATGTTATTTTATTATTAATTAATAATTAAAACATATCAATTTATAAAAAAAATAATAACATTGAAAAATATAAATTTCCTACAAATCTCTATTTTTAAAAATATAACAATTTTTTATTTCTTAAATAATGTTGTAAATGACTAATAATATTTGCAAGTTTATAAAATATCTTTTATGAGAGAAATTTAAAAGTTATACTTAGAAATTATAACAAAATATTGTTACATTTAAAAGTTTTATAAAAAAATGTTTAGAAATAATAATATTTTCCCAAATAAAGAGGAACTCATTATTTTATAAATGTATAAGCATTTTTATGTAGTAATTTTTTAATGGAATATAAATAATATATTTTATAATGGAACTAAAAATAAAAAATACCAATTTGACATGGAATAACATCCTTTTTCTGCAGCACAGCTTTAGTCAGCCCAGTGAAGAACCAACTGTCATATATTCAGGACCTCTGAATGAATATATGAAAGTTGGCTCTTCACCGGGTCGACTAAAGAGTGGAGTAAGGTCCTGTGCCTGTTATGTCTCCCAATGTCACAACAAACTCAAGGGATGGGGAAACCCCTTCTGGATACTCAATATCTTTTGTGGTCTATCAACACCACACATACCCTGAAAATGATGACCACCAATTTCTTTTAAAAAACCAATCAACATGTAATTCATTTAGTGCGCAAACAGGGACCACCAACGACCATGATTTTCTGTGTGGTGTTTAGCCCATACAAATCACAACATTACCATCAAACAAAGAGGAAGATAAGATAGACAAGATTATTAAAGTCGAAATTATTTGAGAAGTTTACCATCTTCATTGTATATTTGTATATTCTTCCATCAAGTATGTTGCTCATTCATTTTTAAGAATATCTATATCATCTTGTGAATGTGATTGTTTTCGGCAGTCATGGTAGTACTAAAAAAATATAAATATACAAAGTACTATTAATTATTTTAAATTAAATAGAAATTATCTTCGAAAATACCTCTTTATGGATATTGGTTTTTTCATTGAATATGATCTCTTTCATAAATTTACAAACATAATAACCACACTCTTTATCGTTTTTTTGTTTCGAGCATTGCAGAAACATTGAGAAAAATAATCAATTTATTTATATGTGTTTGGATAGTGAAATATTATTATATATACCCTGCTACTTATCCAGTCGTAGTACTTGTCAGGTTTCTTGTCCTTTTCCCCTGACCTCAATCCATGATGTAGACGATATTCACGCACCACCCTATCATAATAGAATCATCATTAAAAGATAATATAAATTATATAAATGGATGTTTAGTTCTAAAATGTTGGATGTAGTGTATTAAAAATTGACAAACTCCATCATTTGTGGTCAGTTTGTTGGATATCCATGCATTAAATCAAGAAAATAAATCTTTGGAATATCCAAATTGACCGCAATGAGCATCCAATGCTCCCTAAGAACACCAAAAAGAGTAAGTAATGAAGGAAATTAAAATATATTTGATATGATTAAATTGTAGAGTTTTACCCCTACATCATTGTTATTAAGAAAAGTCTGTCATCTGTAATTTTACTATTAAACGATTTGAGCAGTCCTGCAAATATTTCACCCAATTTCTTGGAAGTTATGTCTTCTTGTTCTGTAGAGCTGATGTGAGGACTAACGAGTCCAATTTTTTTTCATAGGGAAATCCCTTCAATTTTTTTCCATATATACCACTATGAAAAATATGAAATGTATTTAGTTACAATTATCATAGTATATCATCTTTTGTAAAATCAAATCATGAAAACATACCTCATGTAAACATTTACAACTGAGCCACCTAACAAATCATAGTTGAGGATTTCAGTTTCACTCTCAACACCAATGAAATATGGATCATCCCCTCCATACATATTTGATTCAAAATGAATTATGTGATTACCACCATCTTTCAACTTCGTATCCACATGAGACTTCAATGATAATAAATGTGCATCTATAACAGGAGGGGTTAAGGTGCATTGGGTAGATCATTTTGATCGGTTAGTTGATCCCTGAGATGGATTTGAATCGGTCTTTCATTTCACTCCCTTATCTTTGTCCGTCTGTAATAACATGCATTAGTTTAGACCTTTTTTCATTAAATGTTTGAGGTTTATCTTGAAAATTAAATTGGAAATGAATACCTCATTGTCAACATGTTTTTTTATAAGATGTGATGGGCATGCGAGGAATGTTCCAAGAGCCTGTTCAAACATATGAATATCTGCATCATCAATTGGAACAGGTAGCTCAACGCTCAACTCTAGTTTATATATGATTCACATTTTATAGAAACAATTATTAGAAATTGACTACCTTAGTTAAGAATTCTTTTAGGGGAATGGCTCACCTCAAAACTAGTGGGGGTGGTGCGGGATCTTCACACACGGGTTGTTCTTGAGTTTTTTCTTCTCTTTGTCTCCCCCCATCAAACCTGATATCAGCTCTCTCTAGTATTTTAATTCTTCTTGAAATATTTCTAATGTTTCTCTTATCTATTTCATTTCCTCATTTTGATCCTCCGCTTGTTTTTTTCCTCAAAATATGTTCAGGGTGTAACCCCAAACCCACACCTCTGACGCGGTCATACTTTTCTAGCTGCTTCAAGGCCACTTAAAGTATGTCTGCATCCGGTGTGGGTATTGTTTATTCTTGTGAATTTTTCAGATAGAAAATATAGGAAAATAAGTAATCATTGTTATGTAATATAAATTTAAAGGAAATTTTTTTTATTATGTCATACTTACACATGTATCCCACACTTTTTGTGTGTTTTCATCTATTAGTTTTCCATTTTTAGTTGCACGTGACTCCTTCCATAGCACATGGTGTGGGATGGAAGTGGCTATTTATTTGGACTCTTCAAGTTGCATAAAAACAAAATAACATAGTTATTGTTTTGTTTTGTGTCACATAAAATAATTATTGTAGATTTAAAATACATACCAAATTTTTTTCAAGTGATGCGTACCCCATTCTTGCTTTACGGTAGGGGTACGCTAGTTTTGATGCCTGTAATTTATTTTCAGCACTCAGTTGTTGTTTCATAAATAAAACATTGTCAAACAAAGTGATAAATACACGTACCATTAAACAACGTATTACCAAACACAATGTACCTTAAAATACTACTTCACACGAAGAACAGTAAACACATCCCACGATGCTTGGGTTATCAAGTGTGCATAAATAAGAGGTGGGTGCAGATTTATTTTCCCTTCAGCATCTTTAAAATGATATTTTGTTAAATGTGTGAAAAAACCCATGTGAATCCTTCCATCAACCCTTAATACATACTCTTTGTGTGATTCATCTACTATAAATTCACTCTACAAGAGATGGTGAAGTGTAATTCAATGTTTAATTATTTAATTTTTAGTAAATAAAAAAAATGATATCATAATGTTACTATAATATCTCCCCACATCAATTTCTTAATCTCATCCACAACATGGTGCTGTGAAGTTAAATCAATCATCATGTGTTGCTGAGTGAAGATTCCAATTTAACTACTAAACATGGACTTTTTGGGGTTAACATGTTGGCCCCGCTTATTCCATCCAATCTTGAATTTGATGCCATTTTCTTCACCCTTAATGATTTTTGATAATACCGTCAAACTACGACGCTCTTTTTTTTTCTATGTCACCGGTGTTTCGTCACCTTTCATTTCCTCATATCCACCATCATCAATATGTTCCCCCGACTCTGGAAGGATAGCATTGGTATGTGCAGATGGTGGTTGTACCTCTGCACTGGGAGCATCAATAGGTTGGGAAACCAATTGTTCGCCTGCACCGTGAGCAGTAGGAGGTTGAGAAACTTGTTGTGCACAGGGATTGGGAGTATCATCACGTGAAAAATTTATTATTTTCAAAAAAAAATTAACATTTAATTTAGATAACAAAAAAGAAACAACAAATTGTTATTAACATAAGGCAATAGGTTGGGAAACCTATTGTTCATCTAGACTATGAGCAACAACAGGTTGAGAAACCTGTTGTTACTGGGGATTGGGAGCATCATCACGTACAAAATTCATTATCTACAAAAGTTTTTTAACATTTAATTTAGATAACATAAAAGCAACAACGAATAGATATTAACATAAGGCAACAGGTTAAGAAACATGTTGTTTTTCTGCACTGCGAGCAGCAGCAGGTTGAGAAACCTGTTGTTCCTCGAGATTGAGAGCGTCATCACGTGTAGAAGTCATTATCTGGAAAAGTTGTTTAACATTTAATTTATATAACATAAAAGTATAAGTGAATAGATATTAACATAAATAAACACGATGTATATTAGAAAAAATATATAACCTGATTATTGAACTCTTTTTTTAAATGTTGAAGGGATTTGACCCCTCTATTGACTATCCAAATCCCTTCATTGTGGTCTCTTCTAACATACAAAATTCTGTCTACACTGGGACCACTACAAAATTATTGTGACATACTAATGAAATGGTCATCCTTGGTTGAATTTTAATTTGACTCTTCAGTGGTTTTGGTCGATAATAGAACAATTAACTAGTTTTGGTTTGCAGGATCTGGAACAGCAGCAGCAGCTTGTGGAAAAATATATTTATATTTTTTATATTAAATAGTAATTTATATTTTTATAGGAAAAATATATTTATAGGAAAATAGTAATATATATTTTTTATAATAAAAAAATATTTATATTTTTTATAGGAAATTATCATGAACTAACCTGGGTCGACCCTGAACCAGTCACCCGAGCCGGCCCGCGACATGGCCCAAAGGGCGTTTCTGATCCCCACGGGCTGGAAACTAGTGACAGGCACCAAAATAAACCAGTTGGGAATGATTTGGCCCATAAAAAAGATAAATAAACATAAATTGAACCAGAAGATAAATAAAAAAAAACTGAACAACATGGAAGTGGAAAAAAGGAGTAAATAAAGCAACGTGACATACCTCAGGTGACCCTATGGGTCACCATAGAATGCAAACTACACTCGCTCCCAAAAGAAATCCAAGACTGAAACCTACAACTAAAAAGTAAAATAGGCGTGATCATCGAGATGCTCAGTAGGAATGCCAAAATATAACCATGTCCTATGCCCCTACCTTTAGTAAGAAATCCAATCATGCCAGTTTGAAAATAAGATATAGTAAAATAATTTTTTCCTTCTTTTCAAATTCAAGTAATGAGTTTTCATTTTCAAGTAAATCATTTAACTCCCACTACATTTTCAAAATAAGTTCCAAGCATGAATAAACATTTCAAAATGAAAAGAAACCAGTTTGGATTAAAATATGGTTTTCAAAAATAAGACATCAAGTATGAAACAACTGAAATGAAAATTACATCACATTCAGCATGTCTCAAATGAGCACCATGGGTAATCCCTATAGGTAGCTAGAACAAGTGGGACCCTAGAGACCTCTTACCTTAGTGAAACGTGGCTTAGAAACCACGACCCTCAAAAAACGTGGCTTAGAAACCACAACCCTCAGAAAATGTGGCTTAGAAACCACGACCCTTAGAAATTCATATGTTTAGTTAGTGTTGTTGCTTCAATCCTTCTATATGAACCAAGACGAACCCCTGCCGTGTCATCTAGCGTACTAGTCCTGATCACCCACTTAGATACCCAGGTTTCCAATTGTGCTCTATTTCAAGTGGTGGTGAGTTTCCTTTATGAAGCAAACATATATGTATATAATTATTTTTTAATCTAAAACCCATTCAACCTCTCACCACTGCTCTCCCTCCTTAAGCTCATTCCCCCTCTTTTGCGTCACACAATGTATAAACATCAAATTAGGAACATAATAACACATTCAACATAAAAAAATAATTTTCTAAAACCAAGGGGGCATGCCTCAAGAGAGGTTTTTTATTCTTTTTTATAAAACATTTTTAAGGTGCCAACCGAGCTTTATTACATACAAGAAACACTTTTTATAAAAAATCGTTAAAAAGAACAAATGCTTTTAGAAATTTTCATTACCAATTTAAAACCACTTAGGAAATCAATTTTCAAGGAAAGTCACTTAAGACCAATGAGCATTAGAA
The DNA here is from genome assembly GCA_963277665.1 of Viscum album. Classification (NCBI taxonomy): domain Eukaryota; kingdom Viridiplantae; phylum Streptophyta; class Magnoliopsida; order Santalales; family Viscaceae; genus Viscum; species Viscum album. Next base: position 289,627,275 of record OY728134.1, read on the forward strand.
ATACATTTCAATTTCCAAAACAAGGCATAATCATTTCTAGCAACCGTAACCAGATTTCATAGAAGGTGTATATACAATAAATGAAAAACATGTTTTTAAAATGAGAAAGAAATTGTGAAATTAAAATTAAAGGCATAGGCATAGGGGACCTACCTCAAAATTTTCACTATTTGTTGATGACCACTCGAACAGACATTTGATGCATAGGACATGGTTATATTTTGACATTCCTACTGAGCATCTCAGTGATCATGCCTATTTTACTTTCTAGTTATAGGTTTCAATCTTGGATCACTTTTGGGAGCGAGTGTATTTTTCATTCCTTGGTGACCCACAGGGTCACCTGAGGTATGTCATGTTGCTTCTTTATTCCTTTTTTCCACTTCCAAGTTGTTCGGTTTATTTTTTATTTATTTATTTATCTGCTTATTTATTTTATGTTTATTTATCTTTGTTACGGGCCAAATCATACCCAACAGGTTTATTTGGGTGCCCGACACTAGTTGCCAGCCCATGGGGATCAGGAACGCCCTTCGGGCCATGTCGCGGACCGGATCGGGTGACCGGTTCAGGGTCGACCCGGGTTGGTTCATGAAAAAATGGTATCAGAGGAGGACCTTGTTATTTTGGGTGTCCAGTAGATGGGGATTAGGACTGTCAGGATTCGAGAGGTAGGTACGGGAATAATTTCATGAACCCTCGCCTATTCTGAACCTCGAGTTTCCAAGGGTAGTATGGGTTTTGAGTCTTCTGCTTTTGTTTTGGGATTGAGGAATGATAATGGAGGCGGACCAGTGACATGTCGTGACCTCACATGGAGTAGTGACCCATGTGGAGTCCAATAGTATGGTCAAGCTTCTCCTAGTCGTTTACACTGTCTTGGGGCATGGCTCAATACCATGTCACCAAGTTAAGTGTAACTGTTAGTTCCTCGTCCCGATGTTTTGTTGTAAGATGGGTTTTGTTTTTTTATTGATGTAAGTGTGTTTTTGAAAATGAAAATGGAAAATGATTTTTTTGAAAAATTGAATTTGGTTTGAAAAGTGGATTTGGTATTTGGAAAGTGGCCTTGAAGGAAGGTGGTTTTGAAATCAAAAATGGAAAGTAGATTTTTGAATAGAAATTTTTGAGTTGTGTTTATATTTTTTTGTTCATTTTGAGATGGTTGATTTGGATGAAGGTACTTTCTTTGATTTTTCTTCGTCTTGATATCAGTTTTGGCTCTATGTTTTATATGTTGTTCAGAAAATTCTACCCAAAAGGGTCATCAAGGTTTCTGATAAGTCATGCCCATTTTTTGGACCTTCTCATACATTTCCTATCCTTCACATTGATCGAGGTCAGTTAGAGGTAGCATAGTGGCTTTAAGAGGTCGATCACGTCTTTAGGGTATTGGGAACTCCTGAAGCTGTCAGAGTGCGTGCTATTTTGGGTCTGGTTGAAGGTCCAGTTCTGGACGAATGGGAGTTGTTCGCCCTGCCATCAATTCAGGTTGGGATTATGTGGGATGTATTTAAATTCATCTTCGTCTAATGGTTTATAACTGAAGAGGTAAAGACGAAGAAAAGGTATGATCTCATGCGTATTCAACATGGCCAATGGACGGTGAAGGCATATCTTGACCATTTCAAGGAAGTTGTGTCCTCTTCTCTGGAGGTAGCGTCACAGGATTTGATGAAGACTTTTCTCCTCATAGGGGGTCTTCATCTAGAGATCAAGGAGTGGGCCCTCCCTTCTAAGGACCATCGTTTTGAGAATCTAGTGGATGAGGCATTCCTAGCTGAGCTGGTCTCCGGAGCGCAGGTGCTTGGCAATCCAGCGAATCCAGTTGCTCGTGAAGGTTCCCCATCTGGCGAGCAGAGTATGCTAGAGGGAACTATTTTTAAAGAGTCCTCTGCAATGGTTCTAGCTTCCACTTCATCAGACCATTCATTGGTGTGCCACCAGTGTGGTCGGTTTGGGCACACAAATCTGGCATGTCACATCCCTCCGTAGACGTATCATCGTTGCGGCTGTCTGGGTCACTTGGAGAAGTTCTTCAAGAAGCCTCGCCTGAAGAAGATGCTGTGACTGGAGAAATTCCAGTGCCTGACTGTGAGGCAGGGGATTCTTCAGCCATCAGAACCCCAGCCACAGGTCTTGGGGTGAAGCTCGCGCACAGTCAGGAGTTGTTGGGGGTGTGAAGCCTTAGTTTGGGTTTTGTGTTCCTTGTTGGCAGTGGAACATTTAAAGTATTTTCATTCTTATTTTCTGCTATAAAAGTTTTTACGTGGTTGTGAGTTCGTTGTTTTGTTATGAAGTTATGATGGACCTATTCTATTGTAATCCAAACAGTTTTGTTTCTATAATCGTGGTTTTCTGAATCTTGTGTCTTTCTTAAAAGTGTGTTTGGACCTTGTATGGGTTGATCTTGGTTTAGTTGTGTTCATTGAGAGGTGTAAGTGTCTGCGGTGGAGTCAAGGCTTGTGGTTATTCTCAGATTCACTGTTTGGGATGATGTACTTCTCGGAGGTTTTTCTCCTAGTGTTGGGAGTTTTTGGTCCGGGTCGAGAGTTCCAAGTTTCAGCTGAGATGTTGTCCGCTCGTGCTATAGAAGTTAGTTTGCATCGGTTGAGAGTTCTCGTTTCGCCCCCTTCCCGGGGTTGTATGTTTGGGTGTTAATATTTTTTCCTTAATTGAGTTCTTGTGGTGGGGAGAACCCCTTTGTGTTTTCCCCCCCAACCTCAGGCTTCAGTTTTCTCTTGAATCGGTTGGGTGTGACCTATGTAAAGTAAGGTCATCTCTAGATTCTCAGTTTTCTTTGGTTCTTCTGGTTCTGTTCGGACATGGAATCATTTCTTGACCAACACATGACTTCGTGACTTTCTGGGGGTAGAAAGTTTCTGTGGTGGGGAGAATTGTCATACCCCAACCTGACTGATTTATTATTTTTAATTACTTTAATTATTATTTTGGGTTGCAGAGAACTTTTCCACTGTTGGACGGTCATCCCGCGTGGTTAGAAGTAACTGTGGGGTACCCACACGGATGCCCGGGTGTGTCAGAGTTATGGCGCATGACTCGTGCGCAGTTTATAGAACCGTGCGGCAAGCGCACGGCTTGACCCTGCAAGTGGGTAGTACCGGGTTGCACGGTTCGGGCGCAGTTTTCTCAACCATGCATTCGACTGCAGGTGAGCAATGCAACTACTACGGTATTCAAAATAAATTAATTAATTAATTTAAATGGTAAATGAGAAAAATAAATAAATAAAACAAAGTATGTTAAATTAAATTAAACTGAATTTTATAAAATGTTTAATAATAATAATAACAATAATATGATTTTTAATAATAATATTGTTATTATTATTATTATTATTATTAATATTATAACATAGAATGAAAAAAGGGGCAAAACCTAATTCTACCCTGCCAGCCCCCCCCCACCTTTCCCCTTTCCCCGTTGCGAGCGCCCTCCCCCTCCTCCCCTTCATCCGCCTGCGTGCACCCAAAGCCCCGACCTTCTCCCACTCTGGCCACGCCGCGCCTCCGGCCGGCCACCTCGCCCCTCCGCGCTCGCCCAGGACCCCGCACCGCCCTGCCGTCTCCTGTCCCCAACACCCATCCAACCCAGTCGACTCCACTCACTGAGCCCCCTCCGTCCGGTGCGCCTCCCTCTCCCTCCGGCGAGCGGCCTTCCTCCGGATGGACCCTCTTCTTCCCCGATAAGCCCCTCTCCCTCCTTCCCTAGGGTTGGGTTCATTTTTATTTGGAGTTTTCTATTTCGAGTGGGTAGGATGTTAGACCTAGGGTTGATTCTTGATAATTTTGGTTCCATTGTTTGATTTGGGGTTCAATTGGGTGAATTGCATGGTGCAGAATTGGTTTTAGAAAAGGATCATTATTCTTTTGGTTTTAAAAATAATTTTTCTCACTTGAAATTGGGTGGTTTCACATGCAAATTATTATTCTTATTGAGTTTATTTTGTTTAATTAATTTGACATGTTCTTTTACTTTTGCGCGTGGTGCGAAGTTGGTATTTGATACAAATCAAACATTTTTTTAATTTTAAAGTGACTTTTTGTTTGGAATTTGGGTATGGTTAATGTGTTAAGCCTTGGTTTGCACCTTGGTAATGTTTTATAAATTATGAAAATAACTTATTTCATTGTGCAAGTGATGCGAAACTAGTTTTTGAATGAATTTGATATGCGTTTGGGTTGGAATTGGTTTCTTAATGCGAATATGGGTGTACTTTGTGTGTAAAAACTTGTTGCGCATCTTTTAAGTGTTTTATAAATTGTACAAATGGTTTATTTAGTTTTTTTCATTTACCATTTAAATTAATTCATTTATTTATTTTGAATACCAGAGCAGTTACATTGCTCGCCTGTAGTCGGACACACGGTTGAGCAAAATGTGCCCGAACCATGCTACCTGGTACTACCCACTTGCAGGGTCAATTCGTGCACTTGTCGCGCGGTTCTATAAACAGCGCGCGAGTCGTGTGCCATAACTCCGACACACCCGGGCGTCCATGCGGGCACACCGCAGTTACTCCTAACCGCGCGGGATGAGCGTGCAATAGTGGAAAAGTTGTCTAAAACTCAAAATAATAATTAAAGTAATTAAAAATAATAAATCAGTCAGGTCAGGGTGTGACAAAAATTATAGGGAAAATAGTAATTATAAGAAAAAGATTAATTTATAGGAAAAATATGTAATTTATAGGAAAATAGCAATTTATAAGAAAAATATATTTATATTTTTTATATTAAATAGTAATAAATGTTATATTTATTAAATTATATATTGAAGTATATATTTATTAAATAGTAAAAAATGTTATATATTAAAGTATATATTAAAGTATATATTTATTAAATAGTAATAAATGTTATATTTTTAAATTATATATTAAAGTATATATTTATTAATTAGTAAAAAATGTAATATTAATAAATGCTATATTAATGTATATATTCATTAAATAGTAATAAATGTTATATATTTATATTTTTTATATTAAATAATAATTTATAATTTTTATAGGAAACATATATTTATATTTTTTATAGAAAATTATAGGAAAAATAGTAATTATAGGAAAAATAGTAATTTATAGGAAAAATAGGTAATTTATTGGAAAAATATATTTATATTTTTTATAGGAAATTATAGGAAAAATAGTAATTATACTAAAAATAGGTAATTTAAAGGAAAATAGTAATTTATAAGAAAAATATATTTATATTTTTTATAGGAAATTTGTATTTTTTGGAAAAATATTTTTTTATTAAATAGTAATAAACGTTATATTTATTATTACATTTAAAATTAATTTATAGGAAAATAGTAATTTATATTTTTATAGGAAAAATATATTTGTTGGAAAATAGTAATTTATTTTTTTATAGGAAAAATATATTTATATTTTTTATAGGAAATTTATATTTTTTTATAAATAGTAATTTTTATTAAATTTAAAAATATTAATTTATATTTTTCAATGTTATTGTTTTTTATTAGTTACTAATTAAAAAATATCAATTTATAAAAAAATAATATCATTGAAAAATATAAATTTCCATTAAATTTCTATTTTTAAAAATATAACATTTTTTTATTTCTTAAATAATGTTGTAAACAACTATTAATCTTTTCAAGTTTAAAAAATATTTTTTATGAGAGAAATTTTAAATTTGTACTTAGAAAACTATAACAAAATATTATTACATTTAAATTTTTATAAAAAAAATTGTTTGGAAATAATAAAATTTTCACAAATAAAGAGGAACTCATTATTTTATAAATATATAAGCATTTTTATGTAGTAATTTTTTAATGGCATAAAAATAATATATTTTATAATGGAACTAAAAATAAAAAATACCAATTTGACACGGAATAATATCCTCCTTCTACTTCATAGCTTTAGTCGGCCCAATGAAGAACCAAGTGTCATATATTCAAGACCTTCGAATGAATATATGATAGTTTGTTCTTCACCGGGTCAACTAAAGAGTGGAGTAAGCTCCTGTGCCTGTTATATCTCAAGATGTAGCAATAAACTCAAGGAATGGAGAAACCCCTTCTAGATACTTTTTATCTTTTGTGGTCTATCAACAACACATATACCTTGTAAATGAGGACCACCAATTTCTTTTAAAAAACCAATCAACATGCAATTCATTTATTGCGCAAACAAGGACCACCAATGACCATGATTTTCTATGGGGAATTTAGCCCATGCAAATCACAACATTACCATCAAACAAAGAGAAAGATAAGGCAGACAAGATTATTAAAGTCGAAATTATTTGAGAATTTTACCATCTTCATTGTATATTTGTACATTCTTCCATTAGGTATGCTGCCCATTCGTTTCTAAGCATATCTAAATCGTCTTGTAAATATGACTATTTTCAGTAGTCATGGTAGTACTGAAAAAATATAAATACCCAAAGGATTAATAATTATTTTAAATTAAATAGAAATTATCTTCGAAAATAACTCTTTAGGGATGCTGGTTTGTTCATGGAATATGATCTCTTTCATAAATTTACAAACATAATAACCACAGTCATTACCGTTTGTTTGATTCGGGCACAGCAGAAACATTGAGAAAAATAAGCAATTTTTTATATGTTTTTGGATAGTGAAATCTTATTATATATACCCTGATACTTATCCAGTCGTATTACTTATCAGGTTTCTTATCCTTTTCCCCTAGCCCCATTCCCTGATGTAGATGATATTCACGCACTGCCCTATCATAATAGAATCCTCATTTAAAGATAATATAAATTATATAATTGGATGTTTAGTTCTAATATGTTGGATTTAGTGTATTAAAAATTGAAAAACACCATCTTTTGTGGTCGGTTTGTTGGATATCCATGCATTGAATCCAGAAAATAAATCTTTGGAATATCCAAATTGACTGCAATGAGCATCCAATGCTTCCTAAAAACACAAAAAAGAATAAGTAATGAAAGAAATTAAAATATATTTGATATGATTAAATTGTAGAGTTTTACCCCTGCATCATTGGTATTAAGAAAAGTATGTCATCTGTAATTTTACTATTAAACGATTTGAGCAGTCCTGCCACTATTTCATCATCATTCATGGAAGTTATGTCTTCTTGTTATGTAGAGGTGACGTGAGGACTAACAAGTCCAAATTTTTGTTCACGAGGAAATTTCTTCAATTGTTTTTCATATATACCCCTGTGAAAAATATGAAATGTATTTAATTATAAATATCACAGTATATCATCTTTTGGAAAATCAAATCATGAAAACATACCTCATCTAAACTTTTACAACTGAGCCGCCTAACCAATCATAGTCGAGGATTTCAGTTGCACTCTCAACACCAATGAAGTCCGGATCTTCCCCTCTGTATATATTTGCTTCAAAATCAATTATGTAATTACCACCATTATTCAACTTCGTATCCACATGAACCTTCAATGATAAAAAATGTGGATATAGAACAGGAGGGGTTAAGGTGTATTGGGTAGATCGTTTTGATCAGTTGGTTGGTCCTTGAGATGGTTTTGAATCGGTCTTTCATTTCACTCCATTCTCTTTGTAAATCTGTAATAACATGCATCAGTTTAGACCTTTTTTCATTAAATGTTTAAGTTTTATCTTGAAAATTAAATTGGAAATGAAGACCTCATTGTTGACATGTTTTTTTACAAGATGTGACGACCATGCGATGAATGTTCCTAGAGCTTCTTCGAACGTATAAATATCTGCATCATGAATTGGAATAGGTAGCTCAACGCTCAACTCTAGGGCTATAGTAATTAACACTCTGACATGATCTGTCAGAAGTGTTCTGTTGTGGAACACATCATTCTGGATATTGAACATTGTAGCCCTCATTACAAGGTAATGGGTGGGTGTTGATAGATATAAATCACAGTCATTTTCACCCTGTAGAATATCAATATAGGAAAGGTATCAATGTTTAGTGTCTATCTGATTCACATTTCAAAGAAACAATTATTAAAAAATTGACTACCTTAGTTATGAATTTTTTTAGGGGAATGGCTCGCCTCAAAACTGGTGGGGTGGGGCAGGATCTTCACACGTGAGTTGTTCTTGAGTTGTTTCTTCTCTTTGTCTCCCTCCATCAAATGTGTTACAAGATTTCTCTGGTATTTTAATTCTTCGTGAAACATAGATAATGTTTCTCTCATCTTTTTCATTTCCTCATTTTGATCCTCCGCTTGTTTTTTTCTCAAAATATGTTCAGGGTGTCACCCTAAAACCCGCACCTCTGATGCAACTATACTTTTCTGTCTGCTTCAAAGCCACTGAAAGTATGTATGCATTTGGTGTGGGTGTTATTGATTCTTGTGACTTTTTCAGATAGAAAATATAGGAAAATAAGTGATCATTATTATGTAATAGCGATTTAAAGGAAAACAAAATTTTATTATGTCATACTTACACATGTTTCCCACACTTTTTTTTGTGTTTTCATCTATTAGTTTTCCATCTTTAGTTACACAAGACTCCTTCCATAGCACATGGCGTGGGATGGAAGTGGATTTGGATTTGGAATCTTCAAGCTGCATAAAAAATAACATAGTTATTGTGTTGTTTTATGTCACATAAAAGTATTATGGTAGATTTAAAATATGTACCAATTTTTTTTCAAGTGATGCGTACCCCATCCTTGCTTTACGGTAGGGGTACGCTGGTTTTGAGGTCAGTTGTTTATTTTCAGCACTCAGTTGTTGTTTCATAAATAAAACATTGTCAATAAAATTGAAGAATACACATACCATCAAACAATGTATTACCAGACATAATGTACCTGAAAGGACTACTTCGCGCGATGATGAGTAAACGCATCCCATGCTACTTGGGTTATCAAGTGTGCATAAATAAGAGATGGGTGTGGTTTTATTTTCCCTTTAGCATATTTAAGATGATATTTCATTAAAAGTGTTGAAAACCCATGTGAATCCTTCTAGAAACCCTTAATACATAGTCTTTGTGTGAGCCATCTACTATAAATGCACTCTGCAAGAGATGGTGAAGTGTAAGTTAATGTTTCATTATTAAATTTTAAGTAAATTAAAAAAATAATATCATAATGTTACCATAATATCTCCCCACATCAGTGTCTTAATCTCATCCACAACATAGTTCCATTAAGTTACATCAATTGTCATGTGTTGCTAAGTGACGATTCCAATGTAACTACTGAACATGGCCTTGTTGGGGTTAACATGTTGTTCTCGTTTATTCCATCCAATCTCTAATTTGATGTCGTTCTCTTTAGCCTTAATTATTTTTGCTAATACTGTCAAACTATGATGCTCCTATTTTTTATGTGTCGTCGGTGTTTCTTTACCTTTTATTTCCTCGGATCCACCACCATCAATATGTTCCTTCGGCTCCGGAGGACTAGCATCGGCATGTGCAGATGGTGGTTGTACCTCTGCACTGAGAGCAATAATATGTTGGGAAACCTGTTGTTTGTCTACACTGCGAGCAACAACAGGTTGAGAAAACTATTGTGGTTGGGGATTGGGAGCATCATCATGTGCATACTTCATTATCTACAAAAGTTTTTTAACATTTAATTTAGATTACATAAAATAATCAACGAACAATTATTAATGTAAGGCAATAGGTTGAGAAACCTGATGTTTGTCTGCACTACAAGTAGCAGTAGGTTGATAAACCTATTGTACTTGGGGATTGGGAGAATAATCATGCGAAAAAGTCATTATCTTCAAAATTGGTTTAAAATTTAATTAAATGACATCAAAGTAGCAACAAACATATATTAACATAAGGCAACATGTTGAGAAACTTGTTGTTTATCTGCACTACGAGCAACAGCAGGTTGAGAAACTTGTTGTGCCTCGAGATTGGTAGCGTCATCACGTGAAGAAGTCATTATCAAGAAAAGTGGTTTAACATTTAATTTAGATAACATAAAAGCAGTAGTGAAAATATATTAACACAAAGTAACATGATGTATATTAGAAAAAATATATAACCTGATTATTGAACTCTCTTTTTCTTAAAAGGTTGAAGGGATTTGACCCCTCTATCGACTATCCAAATCCCTTCATTGGGGTCTCCTCTAACATACAAAATGTTTTCTACACTGGGACCACTGCAAAATGATTGTGACATCCTAATGAAAGGGTCATCTTCTATTGAATTTTCATTTGACTCTTCAGTGGTTTTGGTCGATAACAGAACAATTGACCAGTTTTGGTTTGCAGGATCTAGAACATAAAATACTTGTACTGCTTGTGATTCCATTGTAAATGGTTCGTCTTTGTACCCTTCCTTACTAAAATCAAATTTCACAAATCCCAACTCATCTATTTTAACACCACTTCTGTTATCAACCCACTTGCACTAAAAAATTGGCACTAGGAATGTTGTATAATCCAACTCCCATATATTTTTTGTTGATTCCAAAATATGACATATTCGCGTAAATCGGATTTCTCTCCTTAGCACCAGAAACATGCATCGCTTTAGCCACAAGTGTAACTCTATTATTCTGTCTGGTATTTTCCTCATCATGTTCATTAGTATAGAATGTATAACAATTAATTACATAAGCATTGGCACAAGAGCCTCAGTCTAATTGGTGAGGACTCGAAAAGTGCATCCAAGATACCTGAGTTCAAAACTGGGTGGAGACATTATTTCCAGGTGTACTGTATCAGGCACTGTAGTAGCCGAAACTATTCATCTATTTGGGATTTCGGGCCACCAGTTTGGGCATCAGGTCCTTTAAGTCCTTTGGGCCACCTCAAGGCCTTTGGGCCACCTGAAATTGTACTTAAATGACTAGACAGACACTACAAGGAGCAAACTCCAGATGGGGATTCAGAGCAGGCGCATTCACCAGATCAGAAACTAAGTGGATTTTTCAGAAAGAGAGGGTATGGAATTGCCATCAGGAATAGCCTGTGCATGCACGTGAATCCTAGCCGAACAATCCATGCAAAGGTGGAGAGATGATATCACGATGAAGAAGTTGGGGAAGAGCAGTTCCAAGTATAGTCTGTATATTTCTTAAGACCTACGTGTCATGTAATCTCTAAGCCTACGAGCCTTATAAGGGTTACCCCTCATCCCTTGGAAGGAGGGTTATCAAAAATCAATAAAAATAAGGCCTTCGGGCCATTCAGACATAAGCATTGTAAGATAATACGTATACACTTGGTCCTCTAGCTAGCCATTTAAGTCGTTCTGAAATTGAGTTTGGATTTTCATTTGACTCCATAAAAATATGGTCCTAAAACCATCCTATAAACTATTTATTGTGTTTATTTGATATCCATTTTTTTTCCCTTGATGGATTCAAATGCCTAAGAATTTATTTTTGGGTTTCAACATATGGGTCAATGTCCAAAATGTTATGCAAAATGTAAATGTGAGTCTGCTCCCGATCTGTAATATTGATTGTGACGACCTACTTTCCAAAAATTCCTTCACCTACAAGTCGCCCAGTGTGATGAGATTTGGTTATACCAATGCTTTTCAAACCAGATAGGTATTCGGTATAGAATTCAACAAATTTCTCAATAATATATCACTCCACAATACAATCCTATGGATGACTTTGATTTTTGACATACCCTTTCAAAATCTTCATATACCATTCAATGGGGTACATCCATATATAGTGCACAGGTTCACATAGATGAATCTATCTCACTAAGTGAACCATCAAATGAACCATCATATCAAATAATGTCGGTGGGGAAAACATTTCCAATTCACATAATATGATGACAATTTCTCTTTCCATAGTCGACAATTTCGTTGGGTCTATAACTTTGCTACATATAGCTTTGAAGAAGAAACATAGCTTCGTTAATGTATGGCATACATTCTTGGGAAAAATGAAATGTAAGCCTATATAAATTAGATATTGCATCAAAACAAGGCAGTTATATGATTTTAGACCTTTTAACTTTAAATTGTTCATTGACACGATGTTTTTTATATTCGATGAATACCCCTATGAAACCTTTACGTCCTTCAAGAAGTTGAAAAATCGATATCTCTCCTACCTGTAAAGAGTGTAAGTAGCAAGAGGAAGAAATGTTTGTTTTTCACCCTTCACTGGAGCCAACTCTTCTCGTATTCCCATGTCAACAATGTTCAACCTAGCCTTAATTCCATCTTTTGTTTTACTGAGTGCATTAAGGTACGTGTCGATGACACTATCACATACTTTTTTTAACATGCATAACATCATTAAAATTTCTGACGTACATGCAATTTTAGTATGGAAATTAAAAAAAAACTCATTTCTTTTTCCAACTGATTTTCGTAAGGTTTTTCAAAAATGGTTTACCAAAAGAACTTTCCACATCTTTAACTTTCTCAAACAGTTGATAACCTATTAGTGGAGATAGTAATGCACATTCTTCTGAACATCCATCAAATGATTTCGTCCAAGATCTATACTTATGTCGTCAGGGTAGAAATCTGCAATGTCCTAGAAACACAGTTTTTGATGAATGTTTCAACCTAATTTATTGTGTACCTTGTTCGCAGACATGACACCCAAGAGTTCCTTTAATGTTATATCTTGACAAATTTCCATAAGTAGGAAAGTCATTTATCATCCAGTACAACATGGATCTCAACATGAAATCTTCATTTCTGTAAGAATCATACATCTTAACACTTAAATCTCACAATAATTTCAAATCCTCGATCAATGGAGTCAAATAAACATCAATATCTTTACCCTATTGTTTTGGTCCTGATATAATCATAGATAACATGATTTGTTTTTGTTTCATGCATAACCACGGTGGAAAGTTATAATTTACCAACATAACCAACCATGTACTGTGAGTGGATCTTTGAAAAGCAAAAGGATTCACTTCATCTATAGATAATGCAAGATGAAGGTTTTTCGGCTTATTTCCAAAGTCAGGATACTCATGATCAATTCTCTTCCACTGAGGAGATTCATCTGGATGTCGTAGTTTTCCATCATTATTTCTTCTGTTTGTGTGCCATGTCAATTTCTCTATGGTCTCCTCACTTCCATATAGCCTACTATCCCTAAGAACTCCAAATATCAAATATGTTCATGGGTTTCTCCTAGGAATCAATGGCCCTCGTCTTCCCTAAGTCAACTGATACTCATGTCTCCAAGATGATGTGACCTAAGAAGTGGACCTTATCTATCCAAAAGTGGAATTTTGTGATCTTAGTATACTTTTGGCTCTCTCTCTATGTACTTAAAATGATATAAATATGTTTGAGATGTTTGTGTCAATTATGTGATTACACCAAGATGTCATCCATGAAGACTGCCACAAATGAATTTAGATACATGTGGAAAAATTGATTTATCAATGACATGAATATCGCTGGAACATTTGTAACACTGAATGACATGACCAAATACTCATACAATCCATATATACTATTGAATCTTGTACATGATATATCTTATGGTCCAATATGAACCTGATGGTAGCCTAAAATCAAATCTTACTTAGAGAAAAACATCTCTCATATGAGCTGGCCAAAGAGAGGTTCTATATGTGGTAGTGGATAATGATTCTTAACCATAAGTTGCTTCAATTATATGTTATCCACCCAAATACTAAGGGTTCCACTCACCTTATTTGTAGAAAGGGTAGGTAAACCCCATTGGGATGTACTAGGAGATATAACACCCATATCTTACAAGTCCTCTAGATTCCTCTTGAGATCCTATAACTTAGTAGTAGTCATCCTGTGATGAGGAATGGATATCAGTGTTTCTCCTCGTATTATCTCAATAGTAAAATTTACCTCTCTCAGGAGGTAGTTAAGAAAATTCCTCAGGGAAGACATCCCTAAAACAATCCACTACAGGAGGTAATTATTCCTTATGCATTCTTGGGTCATCTATATAAATGTTAGAAATGTAGATTGTCACACCACCCAATCCATGATGCCTTAGTCCATCTCTATAGTTCTGGGCATTCCATTCACTCTTGTGAATACAATATCACTCTATGGTGATGTGGATGATTCCCTCCAAAGATATAAATCGGTATAATCATCATAGAGAACCAACAAGTGCATCATGAGAATAAAGTCAAAAAATTTCACCTAAATTGAAAAGAGGCCCCATAAGAAATGATAACCACCTATATCAAGGGGGGCTCCTTTAATGGGTGTACAATCTTTGATCGAATACCCAACGGAGTATCGAGTGTCATCACACCACAAAAATACTCTATATTGAAGCAAAGACTTTCCATAGTTTCCAAAAATATAAAACAGAAGAAGCATGTGTTTCAAAAAAAATAAGAAACTAGAGTAGTGTGTACTAAAGTCGCACCTCTAACCATAGATAGAACAACACCCTATTTCTTAGGGATCAGCTACACTTCATATATTTGGCATGATCCATGGCCCTGAGATACATCCTGACTACCATGGGAAGTACTGCAATACTGACACCATAAATATAGTGACATGTTTTATTAGTTATGACCACCTCCCCAGCCTGCGCGATTGGTAGTGCTCTAGCTCCCTGACTATTGTGGAGCTATTGATCATGCTCTTGCAGGAATATTGGGTGTGGACCCTCTTCTAATATAAATAGGTTTAAAATCACTACAGAATCTCTAAAGACTCCTCATCCTATCACAGTCCCTACACTCAACTATAGATCTATCACACTGGGGTTTCATATGGACTTTCTTACCACACTGATGACATACTGTGTGGCTACCCGAGAGCACACTCTATAAACTAAAACCTCCTGAAAAAAGTTCCAATCAATGATTACTACCTTTGGTCGATGTAGACCTGGGTCTAGGAGTGATACTATCTTGGCTTATAAACATAGCCTCATAGGTTATTCTCAGTAATTAGGGCCTCGTTTACTATCTTAGTGATATTAGTCAAAAGAATCATGTTTCCCTATGATTGGATTTCATTCCTGATACCATCCTCAAATCACCTAGCCCTCGATAACTCATCACCCATAAGGATTAATTCAAGACTCTGGGGGTTTTTGAAATGAGTGGACTACTCCATAACTAATAAAGCACCATACTCCAGTTGCATAAACTCTATGGCTCTATCAGCCCACAATGTCTAATGATAGAAATAATCATAGAAGGCCATATTGAACTCCCCCCAAACATTATCTCAATGATGATATTCTTGGGTAATAACATACCACCATTTCTTGGAATAATCTTGTAGCATATACATAGTGAGCTTCAGTATCCGCGTATGATGTGTCTCAAGATGGTAAATAATAGATAGTATGGTCTCCATCCACGAATCTACAACTTATGGACCATGATACCCAAAAAATGTGGGAAGATGATACTAATATAATTCCAACATAAACTCTTTCGTAATACGGGAGGTCACAGGGTTCCCTGCATAGTCTTTATTATCCATAAAAATCCCCTCAAAACAAGGAATTGGTGGCTAGAATATGTATAGTAAGAGGTACTGCAAGTGGGACTATCGAAGATAATACTAGTGGCTCAGGGCCCACCACCTTTAGTGAATGGTAATCACCACCCTCGTGGAGCACCACTCCTGGACATCATGGTGGCATAGTTCTACAAATTCCAAAAACATTCCTCAAAATATATTTTATAATAATTTAAATCATATACATAAGAATAGGACATGTTCAAGACTTCTAATATAAAAGTCACACCCCTTTGTCTACTACTACCGCCCGCTCTGGGTGGTATATTAGACCATAAATAATTATAGAAGACAATTTCTACTACCCACTATTATGGTCAAGTGAGGTTCTTGTTCTCTGTATCTTGTTAGGGGTTCCATTATAGAGTGTTTCAATTACAATTTATAAAAGAAAACACTCTTATTTGAAATTAGAATCTCCATTTAACGGTAAACATTTCATATTGATTTTAAGAATCAATATTTTATAATCATTTATATATATATATGATGTTCCAATTATATGAGTTACCCTTCCCAATTTATAGGGTACTTTCTTTACAAATTTCAAATGTCATGTCATGTAACTGCAACCAGACTTTTATATTCGGTATCAGAATGAAATAGTTCATATGTGATGGATGTCATGAACAATATCCTTTTATTATTCAATGAAGAAAAGGGTAAAATCATGGGGGGTGAAATTGGGGAAGACCAAATGTGTCCCCCTTAACGGTCAGCATAAAATCATTCAGATGGGAACCAGTGAAAAAATAAATAATACTACACTCATTTGTGTCCCCTTTGCTTGCTAGAATATCAGCCGTGAAGTTTCCTTCTCTCCATATGTGCTCCACTTTTATACCTTGATGGATAAGCCTCATGAACTTCCGAATCAAATACACCGAGTTCCATGGAATGTTAACACTGCCTCGGATGAGGCTCAACAAAACATTGGAGCCTGATTCCACCTCTTCTATTTTGACATTAAAAAGCTAGAACATCATAAGCAGACAGTGATTGGATCTAGGTGTCACTATCCTTGCTTTGTTTTTAGCCTCCCAAATGACCCAGCAAGCCACTGCAAAGGTCATACCATGAGCCATATGTTTCATTGTATCAACCTGAACTCCCTGTAGTATATCCATATGCAAGTAGTTCAGTCACCATTAAAGAATAAGTTCCAGATTGTTTCATTACTTGGGGATGTGCAGCACCAACACCGTGAAACCAGACTGAACTTCCCCGATCGGTCTTCAGTGAACACACTAGTATTTGGATCATCACTCATATAGATATTATTAAATGTGTCCTTTTTCTTCACGTTTAGTATAGAATTTATGAAAGTATGAAATAATTTGGCCTCCCTAAATGAGATCTCAGGCACTGGTAGACCCAAAAAATAGAGCACATCCCTAGCCCAACTTCTTTTCCAGAAGTTGATTTCTCTAGAACCCACAACCCATCTGGTTTTTTCTCTTAGATTCTCTATATGATTAACTATGGGTTTTCCCATCCCCGACATCTTTCTATAATTGGCCTTCAACTCCATCCAGTCTTTTCTATATCTATTACTCATGAAAGAAGCCCAGAGGATGTTACCTTCAATGATATCCCATGCGAGTTTAGCTTGCATATCATGCATGGTTTCATCCAAGTTCTGAAGATTGATTCCTCATTCTTCAATGGGTCTTTCCATCTGCTTTCTATGAAGCCCAGTGACATTGTCCATGTTGATTTGCATCCCATAAGAAATTCATCATGATTTTTTCAAGATGGTCAATCATCCCCTTCGGCACCTTGATCACTAACAGGACATGCATTGGAATCGATGTGAGCACACTATTTATTAGGGTAATGCGACCTCCAAAAGGGAGAAGCCTATTTTTTCAATTCCAAATACACCTTGTAATCTTGTTGATAATGCCTTAAAACATGTATTTTTTTATTCCTCCGTCCAAAATAGGATCCCCTAGATAATCCATTGGTAAGTTGTGTCGCTGCATTCCAAGTATACATTGAATTGTCCTGTTTTGCCTTTCTGAGCACTTTCTAGAAAAGTATACTTTGTTCTTCCCTTGATTGACTCTTTGCCCACTTAATGAGACATAATATTTCATGATCTTATTTGTGCCATTTATATATTTTAACCTAACATTCAGAAACAACAAGATATCATAAGTAAATATGATATGAGAAATGATGTTATCCCCTGACCTGGTCTTATAAGGCAGGAAAATCCCCTCTTCCAAACCCTTCATGATCTTCCTTGATAGGGAATCTGGAGAAATGATAAATAAGCTAGGAGATATGGAGGATCCTTGCTTGAGACCCCTCACAGTCATGAAGAAACCCAAGCTCTTTCCCATAAAAGATAAGGCAATCCAGAGCATGGAGTAACATCGAAAAATAAGATCACGAGCCACTTCAGAGAATCCGAACTCTCTCATAACATTGATAATGAATCCCCACTCCATCCTGTCAAATGCCGTATCCCTATCAACTTGGATGATAAAATTAGAACCGATAGTCTTCATATTAATATCTTCAACTATGCGCTTTTCAATCCCCACTACACCATGAATGCTCCTACCCTGGATGAACCCATGCAATTCAAAAGAAACTATCTTTGGAATAATATGGCAAATAATTTTATTTATGAGTTTTGACAGGATTTTTTATATGAAGTTGCATAGGAAGATAGGACAGAATTGATTAATAAATTCAAGTTGGGGAGTCTTTGGAACCAAAAACACTCTAGATGCACTCACGATAATCTGTAGAGCCCCATCATTGAATAATTCCCAAATGAATACATTAATCTGATCTTTAATAATATCCCAGGTATCTATAAAGAAAGATCCTGGGAATCCATCTGGCCCGGGAGCGCTGTATGTTTTCAAACAGGAAACTACTTCTTTGATTTCTTCCTCTTCTGGCAGGCCGACAAGATGTTCACTGTCTACCACCTCAACCTATCTTAGAATAAAACTCATAAAGTTGGTTTCAGCAGTAGTATCTCCCATGTCTGGACCAATATAGGCTCTCGGTCTAGCCAGCAAATCCTTGAGAAAATCCAAAGTCATCTTTCCTGCAAAAACAATGTCTTCTGTATAAGACTCATCTAACAATTTCATATTAATCTTCCTAGTGGTTCTCTTCTCTTTGAGGAAGGCCTAAAAGTAAGCAGTGTTTCTATCCCCCTCTCATAGCCAAATCACCCTTGATCATTCCCAATAGGTTCTATTAATCACCGATAGTTTTTTATCTAGTTTGCTTCTCTTCTCATTGAGTCTGATGAAATCATCGTCATCCCAATTTTTTTGTAGACTCTCTTCCATATTATATACCTCCACTTTAATCCCTTCCAAGTGGTTTCATTGATTTTTCTGCTAGGAATCCATTCCTTAAGATCTTTCTCTAAACGTTTGAGCCAATGAGTTAAATCAACCCAAGGATTTCTTCTTATTTGATGGTTCCACGAGTTGCTGCCCATTTGTTGAAACCCTTTCATTTTGGGTCAGTTACTTGAGTAGGCAAACTGCTCCTACTTTCCAGAGTCCTTGATTGTAATGAAAAGAGGACTATGGTTTGATAATAATTGGGTGAGATGAGTGACATGGGTATTAGATAAGGAGTCCAAGCCTTATGTTCACCAGACACCAAACTAATCGGCACCATATCCTATTATTCCCTCTGCGATTATTACACCATGTATACCTGCTTCCAACAAAGCCCAAATTTAGGGGGCCATTGGAGGCAATGAAGTTTTTGATGTCCTGTATGGCAATGATGGAATAAGTAGTCCCCCTTTTCTCTGATCTGTCTGCAGTCGTGTTGAAATCGCCTCCAATGAACCATGCATAACCACCAGGTTGGAATGCAGATAATTGTTTCCACAATGATATTCTGTCCTCACCATTGCATTTTTCATAAACAAAAGTGAAGAAGAATCACATTCCCTGTATATTCACCTTCACTATAATGTTTTGTGTCGAATCCTCTACAAACTCCACTGTGTCCTTATGTTTTCAGAAAATCCAGATAGAAGAGTTGCACGTACCGGCTTCCAGGGATTCTGAAAATCCCATTCGCCTTGCGAAGAGTGGAAACGGTTCAGGTTTTTTTTTGGGTCCAAGAATAGCAACCATGGATATTTGAAGACGTCGCGATTCAGAAAAAATGAAGGTTGTTTTTTCCCTTAGCCCGAGACCTCTTGCATTCCATATCATCACTGAAATCATTGAAATTGAGCGGGATTGGCCATGCAGCTTTATACTGATCCAACCATGATACCCAAATTAGAAGTAAAAATATCTTTGTACACAGCCCATGTAACTAGTCTGCTGCTCACTGGGGACTTTCCAGTCTTCTCATTTTTGTTTTCCATGCTATCATGAGTGCAAGCTTTTGATGATGGATCAACCATCCCCAACATTCTATTAGGCGACAACTCCCCAGGCAAGGTGGCCAGGGGATCCGTCTTTAGCAGCTGAGGAGGAGATGATGGCTTGGGATGAGAAGTAGGCTTATCCTTTATTTTATAGTCAATAACAGAACAGAACAAATCAACCATAGATCCAGTAGACACCCCAGTCTCTGAGCATATGATACTCTCCTTATCCGAACATGAAGCTTCACGAACTAACCGTTTTTCTTCTGACTTCCTCTACGAAACCATCGGAGAATTCTGCCCCTCCAACTCATAATTCTAAGTTGGCTTAGATTCCCCGATAATCAACTCATCGTCAGGTCTATTGTCCAGGTTGGAGCACAAAGAACCTGAAGAACCGACAGGCAAAGGAAGAACTTTCATGAATGAAATAACCTCTTTTCCTGGTAAAGAGTCTTTAGAACACAATGAATTTACCTCTGACAGCCCTTCAGAAGAAGGTTGGGTAGCTGGGGATGTCATCTTCCAAATTTGGGCAGCATTCAAAACCCCTTCGATGCACAATCTGTATGAGGTGACCTCTGACAGCCCTTCTGAAGAAGGTTGCCTTCTCTATAAAAATCCCATGCTTCATAGCAAGGGGGTCTGGCGCCGGCCTCGCCGGCGTTTCCACAGACTAAACTAGAAACCCCTTCGATGCACAATATGTATGAGGTGACCTCTGAAGCTCTAATCAAGGATCCAAGATATCCTGATATGTCTGGGTTCTGTGGTGGAAAAAATCCGACGAATGACCCTGCCTATGGCATTTACCACAAAAAGTGCGGGATATTCTGGAAAAACAGGTGTTTCCAGCAGGAAAAATCCTCCCCTGCCCTGACAAAGAGATGAGACAGTAAGGGATCCACAAGATGAACTAACCGCTTTTCTTCTGAAGAAGGTTGCCTTCTCTATAAATTTCCGAAAGGCGTTACCCAGATTTTGAAGTATTTTTGGGTTCTGATACGGAAAAGGGGGGCCAGGGAATTTGATCCACAGCGCTGCTAAACTCGACTCCCTTGAAATTTGATTATCCCAGGTCCATCTAGAGAGCGTGAATCTCCATGATCCACACCTGCGAGACTCTCTAGACCAAGAAATCACCAAATCATTCCGCTGCCGCTCTAATCTCTTCCTCCAAAAAATCTACCGCTGGACAGCCTTCGAACTTACCTGGGCACCTTGGAGCGACGACAACAGGTGGAAAGCAAAGGGGCTCAGCACGATCCAATCTAGAGGAGCCTGCAAGAACCTCAAAGAAGGTCCGCAAAATAGTAGATCGGTCAATGGTATCAGATCTAGGAGGAACCCAGCAGTTATCCAGATCCTGAGACATTGTCGGCACAGAACCATCAAGCGCAGATGGTCATGTATGATGGATTGATTATATGGATTTCCCGTCATAATTTATAAAGATGCGTACACTTTATAATTGGTTATTAAAGATTCCAATATCAAGCTATATGAGAAAAGCCTATTTAGATTGATGCATACACTTTAATAACCTATCTATTATCATAACCATAACAAAGCATGAAAACATACATAAATAATAACTTTAAACATGAAAATAACCATTGAATAATAGTATACAAGTATGAATGCTGAATCCGTACCTAAACATTGTATACAGATAAACATGGCACATAATTAGGTAGTTAGGAAATGCAATCTAGAAGGAATAGCATATGAATGACAAACGTATCTCTATGTGCCTATAATAATTCATGATTCCAATTATTCCAATGCCTCCGTTCCGTACCAGGGAAATGGTAAAATTAAATACATATCAATCATAATAAACACCACATATCATGTGCATCAACCAATAGAGAGATCAATACAAATGCAATAGTTACAATTCTAAAGAACAATTTCATTACCATGTAATTTGGTTTTTCCCTTTACCTAGGTTAGTTAATCACAAACACATGCTCATTAACAAATTTCAAAAAATTCCTTTTCTCATATCCTAAACCCAAATAGTATGAAAAAAAGAAAATATGGATCAGATACCACTTTGTAACATCCTGACCCGACTCACTTGATAACAGTAGTTGAATCGGTGACTACATGATCTCAAGCGTGTCTCTTCATACGCTAGAGACTACCAAAAAGCATCAACCACCTATAAGAGTATGTTGGGGAGACTATAACATCATGGTCCAGGCGTGAAACAATAGAATAATATTATCAATAAACCGAAGAGGCATAATAAAAAAGAAACCAACAGTGGAATGAGTATAACATCCAGATACCCTAAATAAAAACAAAAGAATCCATAACCAATGTCATAAAAATGATGTTGTTCATGTCATGCTATAAAACAGGGAATAAACAGGATACAAAGAAGCGTCCATATAAAACATTCTATACAAAAATGAACAAAAGGTCTAAATC
Organism: Viscum album; assembly: GCA_963277665.1. Classification (NCBI taxonomy): domain Eukaryota; kingdom Viridiplantae; phylum Streptophyta; class Magnoliopsida; order Santalales; family Viscaceae; genus Viscum; species Viscum album. Next base: position 289,649,550 of record OY728134.1, read on the forward strand.
TATCTCTAATAACCTCACGAGCATGAGCTTGAGCCTCTACTCTCATGCTCTGTCCTAGCATAAGAAATTAAGCATCTTGAACGAGAACCTTTACATTTTCCCTGCCTGAAACCATGAATTATGTCCAAGTACCAATCGGCAGGCCTAACAGGTGTGAAATATACTCTGTAGGCCATAACCAATGGTGCCTATAATAAATCCATTTTGTGCGTATAGGAAAAAGCAATGTGTAGGTATAACAGAAATAAAGTATGTCAATGAAAAGTGATGTGATCCATTCTAAACATCCTATAACATGAAGTATCAAAATGAACAATAATAGTATAATAGGGAAAAAAACCAGTCATGGAATACACTCACAAATCACCTTTCATGCAGCTACGAAATACATTGAATAATCATGTATCAAACCTATAAGGGCCTAGACTCAGGGACTAATGGCCAAGGCGTCCACTTTGAGTCCACAAAGCTCATCCATATAAAACATCATGCAATGTAGACCTGCACGGTCTTGGATCTGAGGGTCCCTTATCCATGGAAACCTCTTCAAGTCTATAGAGCTCGTTTATAGAAAACTCAAAAAGAATTGGGTGGATCCTAATGGGTGTATTTGAGGTGGTCCAGAAAATATGGATCCCACATAACAATCCATGGCATCCCAGATATAAAAGGTAAATGGTTTTTTAGTTCCATACTGCATCATCCCTTATCAATGTGATATGGATAATAATTCACGAGTCCATGTTAGTGTATACAGTTTTATCAGTTCCATTCAATGAACCATGAAAGGGGTCAAGGAACCATTTTAGTGTCCATGCGCTTACCAATTTAATTTATCATAATACACTACAAGAAAACTGTCGTTTAGCGGCGGGTTTTAAAACCGCCGCGAAATGAAATGAAAAAATAAATAAACACGAGAAACCCCGAAATCACTAAAACGACCATAACTTTTGATTCGGGCGTCCGTCAAAGCGCCACGACCAGTCAAATCGAAGCTCATGAAGAGATATAGAGGAACATATAATCAAAAACGTGAGATGGTCTAAGGTGCGTAAGATATTAGAGTTATAAGAAAGTTGAAAAAAGTTCTCCAACTTCAAACGACCATAACTTTCGCTCTGGGTGTCCATTTGGGCTCTACCACATATCAAATCAAAGCCAACGAAGAGAGCTACGCACCAATACAACACAAGAAAGCTTCTGTTATGTTTTTCGACCCCAAAAATCCCTCAGAAGGCCTCCAAAACTCCGTTTCTGTCACCAGTGTCCCGTCGAACTTGTCTTCAAACGGACCTAACTTTCGATCCGCGCGTCAGTTCGGCCTCCTCCACCTGCCAGATCATAGCTCGTTCCCTGAGTTTCAGTTTGACTGGTCGCGGCGCCCACATGCACTCCTAGATCATATGTTATGACCTTTTTAGTGGGTATCTCGTTTCTAGCACCCGTTCCCCGTCAGCTTTTTTTAAATGGTCGTAACTTTCGATCCGCCTGTCCATTCGGACTATTTCACCTTTTAGGTTGAAGATCGTTTCAAGATCTTTGATTTGACAGGTTGCAGATCTAAAACGGACTCTTGGATCATAAGTTATCTTCGTTAATGTGAGTCCAATGTTTTTGTCTCTTTATGACCGTTTTGACGGGTTTTAACGGTTGCTCCATTTATTACTGTTTATTTTGGTTTCCATGACTTGTTATCTTTATCAATGGTTTTTTGTGGGTTATTATGATGATTATGTTGAATTATTAAGGAGTTTTCCAGAGTTGTCACGAGTTTTCATGCGTTCTCATTCTTTCTAATGTCTCATTCTTCATATATTTTTTCATCATTTTTCATGCGTTTTCATGATTTTTCATCCCTTATCACGTCTTTTCACACTTTTTCATGTGTTTCCTTTATTATTTATTATTTATTATTTATTATTTATAATATACTTTAATTTATTTATTATCTATTATTTGTAACTGGTTATTTCTTATTTCTTATTTATTATTTATATTTATTTATTATTTATTATTTATATTTAATTATTAATTATTAATTATTAATTATTAATTATTAATTATTAATTATTATTTATTATTTATTATTTATTATTAATATTTATTATTAATATTTATTATTTATATTTATTATTTATATTTATTTATTATTTATTATTTATATTTATTTATTATTTATTATTTATATTTAATTATTATTTATTATTTATTATTTATTATTTATTATTTATTATTACTAATAATAAAATATTAATAATAATAATAATATTTGTTACTGGTTATTTATTATTTATTATTTATAATTTATTATTTATATTTACTTATTATTTATTATTTATATTTATTTATATTTATTTATATTTATTTATTATTTATTATTTATTATTTATATTTATTTATTATTTATTATTTATTATTTATTATTTATATTTATATTTATTTATTATTTATTATTTATTATTTATTATTTATTATTTATTTATTATTTATTTATTATTTATTATTTATTATTTAATATTTAATATCTAATATTTAATATTTAATATTTATATTTATTTATTTATTATGTATTATTTATTATTTATTATTTAATATTTATTATTCATTATTCATTATTTATTATTTATTATTTATTATTTATTATTTATTATTTATTATTTATATCTATTATTTATTTATTATTTATTATTTATTATTTATTATCTATATCTATTATTTATTTATTATTTATTATTTAATATTTATTATTTATTATTTATGTTTATTTATTATTTATTATTTATATTTATTTATTAGTTATTATTTATTATTTATTATTTATATTTATTTATTATTTATTATTTATTATTTATATTCATTTATTATTTATTATTTATATTTATTTATTATTTATTATTTATTTTTTATATTTATTTATTATTTTTATTTATTTATTATTTATATTTATTATTTATATTTATTTATTATTTATTATTTATTTATTATTTATTATTTATATTTATTTATTATTTATTATTTATTATTTATTATTTATTATTTATTAATTATTAATTATTAATTATTAATTATTATTCATTATTTATTATTCATTATTCATTATTTATTATTTATATTTATATTTATTTATTATTTATTATTTATTATTTATTATTTATTATTTATTATTTATTATTTTTAAGTTTATATCTATTATTTATGTATTGTTTGTTTTTTCAATTAATATATATAAGTATATTAAATTCTGTTTATTAACCACATGATGAGCTTGCTGGAGTGGTAAAGTCTTTGGAAAATATGCAAGAGGTTAGGAGTTCAAATCTCACCAAACACAGAATTTCTTTATATTGCATGTGCATGCATGTGCATGTGCATGAGATGTGCATGCATGGATAAATAAAGTAAATAAAATAAATAAATAAAATTAATTAAATAAATAAATAAAATAAAATAAATAAAATAAATAAAATAAATAAATACGATAAATAAATAAATATAATAAATAAATAAATAAATAAATATGAAAAATAAATAAATAAAATAAATACGAAATAAATAAATAAATACGAAAAATAAATAAATAAATAAATAAATAAATAAATAAATAAATAAATAAATACGAAAAATAAATAAATAAAATAAATACGAAATAAATAAATAAATAAATATGAAAAATAAATAAATAAATAAATAAATAAATATATAAAATTAAAAATAAAAAAAATAAAAAAAATAATACAAAAAAACCGCCGCTAAAAAACCGCCACGAAACGTTATGCGACGGTTTTGAAAACCGCCGCGAATAGTTTCCCGACGCACGATTTCGCGACGGTTTTTCAAAACTGCCGCTAAATGCCTTTTTTGCCGTAGTGATAATTTCATTTACCATTTCATGTACAAGTGATAATGAATAAGTACATATTTGAGTCCCTGCCTTTAATGAATTCATTTAATGAACTATTGATGGGATCAAGAGCCCATGTTATTGTCTATGCTCATTAGTCAATTGAATTTTCCATGTCCAATTCTTTAATTACTTCATATACAATTGATAAGAAGGATGTCCATGTTAGTGTCCATGCCACTTCACTAGTCAATTATATAATTTTTCACAAGCCAATGGATTGCACAATTCATTCCACAACTCCCATTTTAATCCATTTCATTTTCCCTTTCATTTATAAATATGAAGCTTCTAAACAAGGTACTCATACTTAAACAATTCATTAAATTTTATTCAGAACCCATTCATAAACGGTGATCTTAACTCACCACATGGGTAGTGTAAACATGATTAATAAAATGTACTCACCTCATGGGTGGTTTGGGTTGAGCATGACAACCTCCAACCTTCTATATGGGTGTAATAACATGATTAAATTATGGTTTAAAATCCAATATAAGGGTTTATTTATCTAAGGAGAAACCCTAAAAAAATTTGGCATGTGGATCTACAGTGCAATCTATAAAACAAACAAACTTTTAGGGAAAATTTATAGACCACCTCCCTTAGGTGGGTAGAACTATCATCATCCATTATTGGCCTTTAACTTGGGCTAGAATGAGATAAATTGAAGAAATAGATGAATATCCTAAAATATATCATATTAGCTTGTACAAATTTATCATTCCATACAACGAGATAAAAAAAGAAAAAAATACATTGGAGTCTAAGGAATACCAAGAAAAATCTAATACGACAGACAATGATTTAATTAGACTTAATATAAAAGATAAATCCTAAATCCTTGGCGAGGGAGGATAAGAGCTCTCTCAGTGGACCGTCGCATGTAAAATAAGGGAATAGGTTAAATGAGGGGTTCTTACCCTTTTAAAAGGGCCATGAAATATTCATGATTTGAATGGAATTTATTTTGCAAATAAATCTTTTTTCTTTTCTCTTAGAGAAAACCAGTTCATGACATGAATAGGATTTAAGACATGAATTTAATTCTCATCCTGTATAAAATTCTTGGGGTCCATCTACATCAATTCTTGTCACAAATTTCATCCATGTTTTGAATTTAATTCACATCTTGAATTGAATTCATGTCTTTAATTTCATTCATGTCTTTAATTTCATTCATGTCTAGAATTTTTCCTATAGCCAGACATCGACCTCCTACAACCTTTCTTCCCAAAATTAGTCTGACCATCCTAAATCTCAGTTACCTAGGTCTAAGAAAAAAATAAAAACATAAATCGATATTAATTGAATTTAAAATAATATGTACATCTCTAAAATATCAGGACATTACATTGAAAAATAAAGGCGAATCATAAATGATATAATCTAACCACAAGAATAAAATGCATTTTAGAAAGTTCTAAAGTTGAGAATTGTTGGAAAGGGTAAAGGGATGATTTTAAGGCATTGGGAATATTCTTGAAAAACAACGAAACTTAATCTTGGGTAAAAGAAATGTTAGTTTTGATACAAATACCTTTGGAGTAGAAACAAAGAAATATAATAATGATGTGATGTCGATGGTTGGTGATTTTGGAATCAATACTAAGATACAGGAAGCATGAACAATGAGAACACCACACAATGAAAAACAAAGGTTTGAAAATAATATTCAATCATTAAGGGTCAATCTACAACAGATGAGATATACAAAGGATTGAGATATATTGAGAAATAAATGTTAAAATATATTTCAAATAATGATGTGTCGATTTTTTGGATATACGGGCCACACCATGTTATTTTGTGATGAGGTAAGGAGTTATTTTAATAGATAAGGACCTAGAATTTTGAAAATAATAACATGAACATATCCTTTAGCTTCAAGAAAAAACTAATTTTATAGATATTTCATTAATTTTTCTTTGTTTGGGAATAAATATATTCATTTTATACGAGAAGAAAATGGAAAGGACCCTAAATATTGTTGAAGCTAAATGAAGACAAGGGAACCTAACTATATTTTATTAGGAAATAGAAAATGTCCTCTTGAAGAGGAAGTTGAGTTTGATTAAACTAACAATGTATCGGAATAAGAGAAAGGGATATCATATGCTTCAACTCAATTGGTCATCTTAATGGAGGTAAAGAACAAGAGAGAGAAGCATAACCCGACTGAAATCATCCACAAGGAAATAAAGAATAGTAAAACCTGAATCTATAAGAGTGGGAGAAGAATTTTGAATCTATTGAAATTTTTAAAAAGAAATATTTGATGGAATGGTTCATTTCAAAAATTAAAAATCCTTGTGGTTCAAATGCAGTTACAATACTCAATTAATAGGAAATTAACTAAAGAAGACAAAAGTACTCCATGTAGATGGATTTTGAGACAACCTCTTATGTTTCTTTTACCATTATATATTTTTAAATGAGGTAATATTTTTCCTGAAAGGATTAATAATCTAATAAAAAGATGAAAAATATCTCCCATGAAAGGTTAGACAACATATGGTAATCTATAGTAGGTGGAAATTAAAGAAAACAATTTCCATATAATGGAAGGAGACAAGAATGTCCTATGGAAGCAAAGGCTATGCCACAAAAAAAAAACAGACCATATAAAACTTATCTAAGATAAAACATGTAGTAGACATTCCAAATCTAAATATTGATCGTGAATATGTTTTTGATTTATGAATAGGGTGAATTATGGTCTGAAATCTATATTGACAATATAATAAAAGGGAATCCAATCTAATCGATCTGGTTCATACAAATGTTTTTGGTGAAATTAATTGATCTAGAACTCATGGAAAAACATATTTAATTATTTTTGTTGATTCTTATAGAAGAATTTAGTTTTTTATGTTCATGAAAATTAAGAATTAAAACATAGAGTTCAAGAAGAGGTATTAATGGAGAGTCAAAAATAAGAATTCACGTACCATTAAAATCCCATGATATCACAATTGAATAGTTTACACATCAACTAAACTATAAAATCAACCTATAAAACATAAAACTAGGACCAAAGAATCATTATTGAGTAATAATCAATAGAATAGAGTTATTAAATGATTAAATATATTGGTGAACAACAAGGATAATAATTTTCTCAATGAAAGTGGAGCCTCTCTCCACTATTAGATGGAGGAAGTTTATACTGTGCTGTATACATAAAACCATGACATTATAATCCTCATGGAAGATAGGAAACCACATGAAATGTTTCATGGAAGGAAATACCCCTAAAAAATTCCCATTTCATTTAAAGAAAATGTTATGTACATAATAAATAATTAAATTTAGTTAAGTATGGTGAAGCATAAAATAAAAAAGTTTTCATATGAAACTCGGTAAAATGTAAGGCCAAAATATTCTATAATAGAGGTATAAATAAAATTGTTAAGGGAAGTGATGTCAATGTCAAATTTGAGAAATATATAATGAATTATCAATGTCCAAATATTCACGATTCTTATAAAAAATTTAATGACGCTAATATGAATTCAAGGACTTCCAAAATTACATAAATATTGATAATTTAATGTTAAAGTCAATGTAGGAGGACATTACTGAAGAATTAGAGTATTCACCTCACAGGAAAAATATGAGGGATGAATTTTATTTATCCTAAGTAATAAAAGATAGTCTTCACGAACATATGATGAAGGATGTAGAATGTAGATCATGATTCTTTATTATCGATAGGGAAACCAATTTCATTTGAAGAAGTTGTTTTAGATGAGTCATGATATTATCAAATTAATAAAGAATTGGTTCAAATCAACAATAATTAGTCATGGGAACTATTGAAGAGTGGTGATCATCACAATGTGATCAAAATATCGTGGATGTTTACAAATCAATTTTACAAGTATGATATTGTGATGAAAAAAAGTTTTTGTGTGTATAGGTTATACATAAATTAAAGGTTTTGATGTTGAAGAAAAATTTATATAAGTTTCTCAAAATTAGTTGATAATACATTTCATGGAAATAGTGATTCAAAGAGGATCCAAGATTTATCTAATAGATGTAAAGACAACATTCTTGAATGGTGTACTTCAATATGATATTTAAATTGATCATGTTATAGTAATCATGATTATAAATGTTAAACTACATTTTGAATATTAAATGTATATTTTAAATTTAGAACAAGGGGCATGAATTTCATGGAAAAACTCATATTTAAAGAAGAGAGATTTCAAAAGGGGAATTGATGATCATAGTTTCTATGTCATGACATCTATGGGAGAAAAATTCATGGTGATTTTTTATATGGATGCAATCAGATTTTGGTTATGTAAGAAAAACATATAAATGATATTTTTATTATAAATATTTGAAGATTCTAAAAGTGTAAGATTAGCGAGGATACTTATTATTTGATCCTAGAAGTTATTCTAAAAGGGTGATATAAATTTACATTCCAACCTAAATATTCCATATAACATGTGAATACTTTTTTTTGTGTCTGATTCCAAAAAAAATCATCTCTTATTTTGATTAGAAAAATCCTTGTATAGATTGAATGTGAGAATTATATGGATCCAAACATGTATCATATGATAATTGAATGATTTTAATTTTATGTTACTACTTGATCAAATATTATTTTGACAATGTTTTTGGTGATGTATTTCCAATGTAATCCCAAGTGGAGAATCTTTTAGTTGCTAAACATATCAATTAGTAGATCCAATGTACTCTAAAGTTTGGATTTCTCTTTGACATGGGAAAAGATAATAAACTATTATTAGTAATGTTGTGGACTATATTGGTGTCATGATGGACTAAAAACCCAAGTATGGTGGTTCATTAATTACTGGAAGTAAATGTGTATGATGGTTGGGAAAAAATAAGGGGAACACATTGTAGAGCATGATAAAAGAAGAATTTATGTTAGCATATAAGGAATTCTATGAACATTTAAGGGTGAAAAACATTCTCAAGGATATATTAAATGAAATGAAGAATCAAACGTTTATATTTTGTGACAATTAATGTGATATTGAGCTCATGAGAATTCCTTTAAATCACTATCATTGGGAACATTTGAAAATTAGAGATCACATGATAAATGAAAATGTTGACCAAGGAGTTATCAATGTGAAGCATATTGAAAATGATAAACACCCAATGGAAATCTTGAGTAATTTATTAGTATATATATGGGATGTGATACTATAAAGAGGGAGTACATGGTGTGATAGTAATGGAAAAATATGATGCTTAGGTAATTGAAATTAAACAAGATCAGTGAGAGGGGGAGTTATAGAATGAGGAATGCCATAAGGGATGTGATACTATTTTAAACTCATATGATCCCTGGTAATCATTTCCCAAGTAGACATAAAATGATATACCAGATATCTTATTTCAATATAGAAACTATAGAGTATTTCTATGGAATTTAATTTTTTGGGAGTGCCAAATAAAACTAAAGTAGAAAAATTTTGGAAAAATTATTGCCTGTATTGAATAGATAAATAATCTAGGTCACCCTCAAGGGTATGAAATTGATGGTCTAAGGAAGATATAAAATATGATTTGTTTATTTTCAATATATTTTATTGATTTATAAGGTGTGTTAATATAAATTATGTTTTTTTACATAAGTCATCATTATAATCAATATTTCCAACTGAATAGTAGATCTTAATTATTATGCGCAGATCTAGTGATAACAATATTATTTTTTGGGAATCTATATTCTTGATGTATTTTTGAATTATGATAAAAATATAATGTTTAAGTAATGTTTGGAATCATTAGAACTGTTTGGAAAAAAATAAGAGTAAAGGAAGGATTTTTGTGTTATAGGTTCACAAATCCACAAAAAATTTACATGAAAACTCATTCATGATGGAATCACATGAAATAATGTTTTAATTATAATTTCAAGAAGAAACAATTTCTCTATACATATGTGTTTTTTGTGAAATATATCATAGAATAATTCTATGTTGTTGGATCTCTTCAAGATGGGAAAGCAGTTTGAAAATTTGAAAATTTGATGTTCTGATTATCTTTTTCCAAAAAAAGGAAATATTATGTGTTATAGTGATAAGAAAAGGTTTAAAAGGTATTAATATTCATAAAGAGTACTCTAGTGGTCATTTTTTATAAATAAAAATCTAATCATTTCATTTAATATCAATGAAAAATTCAATGTAATTTCAGTTAATTAATAAAATCATTTCTGGGAAGCAGATGTTAGGGGATGGTATATTAAATTGTATTTGGATGAATTGTGTGTAATGAAAAATAATTCATGAAGTTTAGTTGTTTGAGAAGTAGTCTCACTAGTTAAGATTAACCATTCACAAAGTTGTTCATTAAAGAAAAAATTATTTAGGAAGAATAGTTGATCCTGAAGAAATGTCATTCAAGAAGTGTAAAACCATTCATCAAGGGTAGAGGAAAATGATTTTTCATAAATATGATAATTGTGAAAATAATTTTATGAGGTGAATAATATATCATTTAAGACATACATGCTTATTATTAGTGGTAATTATGTTAGTCAAGAAGATTATTAGATCATTATAGTCTTGTTATTGTGATACAAATCATTGCTGAAATTTTTTATACAATGGAAGATGGATTCATGTCAATAAATATTTAATAAAAAAAATTAAATAATTAAGCATAAGAATAGGTAGAGCATGTTATCCAAGGAATGTTGTATGTTATTCACTAAATTAATTTTTAATGGTATCAATATTAGTATAAAGTCACCGGGGTATAAAAATGGTGTCCACCAAAATTGAGATGCTTATTTGATTCTTATACACCAATAAATTAACATGTGTATGATTCTTTGATTAATACTTAATGATAAGAAAAATAAAAATTTTATGCCTTATTTTAAATTCAACATTTTTTTGTGGTCAATGTTTTACTAAATTTGAAAATTTTGACGAGTTCCTACCAAGGTGGGAATACGATCTAATGTAATTAGAGAATATATTGGAACCATGTTTCACTCCACATTCTCAGGGTGTCTCAGGATACTATAGGTTAGGATTTTGATTGGTGTATATAATTGATGGGATTAATAGGTATTTAGAAGATTAATTAATTATATCATAAGATTTAGATGCCCATAGTTTTTAAAAAAATATTTATTTAATTATATAATTCATGAAAAAAATTATTAGAATAAAATTTACATTTCATTATAGATGAAAATTATTTTACACTATCCTTTTAACATATCTCAAATAACTAGTTAAAATTATTATTTCAATGATTTTTTATGTGATTTAAATACATATTATAAAATTAAAATTAATTATACACAATTTTATAAAATATTGGAATATACTTCCAAATGTTTCATGGGAATACCATTATCATATTTATCATCTCAAAATTTTCATCTCACTCTAGTTGGAAATTATAATAAAGGAAACCATTCAGTCTTCCTAATTCCTAGATTTTATAACGTTCTCCAATTCTTTAGTAATTTTAAATTGCGGGACATTATTTAGTTGCCTATATTTACCTGATTTATAATTGAATATTTATAGATTTATCATTTAGTTATTAATTAACCATTCCTTTTGGAATTAAAATATTTTTTTATTATATTATTATGAAAATCCAATGTCAATTGATGTTTTCAAAAATTATGTTCAAAACAAAAAACTTTCAAAATAATATCAATTTAATAGAAATTAGGATAACAATATTTAGTATGATTAAGTAAAATATTTTGTAATTTTTTTAAAATATTACTAAAATTTAATTTCTTAATCTATTGGAAGATGATATAATTATTATCAAGGAAAAAATGGGGAATATGTTTAATTTTATTTTGAACGGATAAGAAAAAATATTATCATTTTTAACTAAAGACTAAAAATTATAATGAAAAAAATTTAAGGTGAGCGGGGGTGATGTAGGGATGATGTATTTTAAATAATATATTAATCCCATGTCTAATTAGTTTTTAATAATAATTATTATTACTAACAATATTGTTTCTCATTATACTGAATGATAAAAATCAAAAATAGTTAATTTTTTGTTTCATTTCATAAGGAATGCCATCATTGTCAAAAATATAAAATACATAATAAAATTCCCTAATATTATGTAATAATATAAATATACATGAATCAAATTTATATATCATGTTTAAGTGAAATATATATGTGTTAATGAGTAATAATAAAACAATGGTTGAAATAAATAGAAGTTTTGATAGTGTGTGACATGAAGAGTATAAGGACTAAAAAAATAATTTTGATGAAGAAAACCGCCACTTGAATGAGAATATGAATTCTGAAACGAATGAAATTTGAGCGATACTATAGAAAGAAGCGGTTTACATGTATAGTTTATATAGTGGAACTTTATATAATAAAATACAGGGCATATCCATTACAAGACCATTAGCGTAATATTTATATGGCCACTGTGAGTTTCATTCATTTCACCATTAGGGTAAAGTAATTGATGGAATAAGTTTTCCAATATATGAATTATTGAGTATATATATGGTAACCATATAAATAACCATTTAAATTATCCACTATAAATAATAATTTAAACTAATTAATTTTCTAATTAGTTAATGACATAATAGATATTTAATTTAATGGTTACTAATGCCATGTATGTATATTTTTTATTTTAATATATTTAGAGTATATATAGTTATTTTATTTATTATTAATATATATTTATGTTCATAAAAGTTATTTTAAAATTTGAATTAGATATTCAAAATTTGGAAATTTTGCAAATATTATTTATTCATAAACTGTAAAATACACACATATATATAGTGAAATGTGATAAAATATGATATAATACATTACATATGTGATAATAATAACATTTATGTGAAATAATTATGTTATATAAAATAATTATGTTAATAATAATGAATTATTTGGTTATTAATTTAACTACATCTATATTATGAAGTTTGTTTGAATTTTAGTAAATTGAAAACATTCCATAAATTTTTAATAGTTTTTTAACAATTTATTTCACAAAATAGATTTAATATTTATGCGATTGAAATAATAAATATATAAAAAATAAAAACTATGTATAAGTATAACTCTATAATAAAAATTCAATTATAAAATAAAATAATTAATAGTGCATTTATGTGATGTGGACCAATGTGCTTTCACGATATAAGAAAAAAATGATAATTTAAAAAATGTTTCAAGTGTAAAATAATAATTATGGGAAAGAACAATGATTTTACTGATTTTATGGGACATTGTAGATTATTCATGAAATTTTTTAAATTTTAAAATTCAATTCTAAAAATTTCATTATATTTTAAAAGTTAAATTAGAATATTAAACTCAAAAACATTTATAAATAGGGTTTATTGTCACATTTATCAACATATCACATAGACACATGAGTTTAAATGACATTATATGCATTTATACCCTCTAAAGTTATCTTCTTTAATTCCAATAACTATAGAAAACAAAATTTCAACTTGACAATACAATCAATGTTTGAATATTTCATGAATGATGAAGGTACGAGTCACATTTTCTTTGAATTTGATTATTAATAATTTTATATATTTCAGTAAAAGTTTAAAAAAATTGGAGTGACTATAAAATCAATAGGCATATATTTATTCTTACTATTTTATTTCATTAAATGTAATCATCCCCAATCAAAAATTTTATTATATACCACTTTTTTTATCATATGGATTCATCTCATTTTTTTGTTTATTTATTTTAATGTATAATCTATATGTAATAATATCTTTTCACATATTCATGGGGTAATAATATTTATTATCTTCTATATTATGATTTGGTATTATCTGAACTAATCCCCATTGAAAACATAAATTAATAAAAGTACACAAAAATGCATGTTAACTAAATCTCCACATAAAAATCATTATAATTGAAAAAATAATAATTTAGTTTTTAGATTCAAAAAAATATAATCCCACGGGTTCAAATAAAATTATATATAGTAAAAAATATTTATGAATTTTTGTGGTCTCCTTGACAAGTCATCATAATCACAGGGACTCCTATACTGTTCAATGATATCAATATAATATTTCAAAAACCAGTAAGTCGTGATTAAATATCTATTTAATTATTTTCATATAAAAAATATAAAAACTAAATTCTATGAATATATAAATTCTCTCACATAAAAATTGAACCTCAACATAACATGTTACCTTGACGACTTTAACATTGAATAAACAAAATTCCATAATAATATATTTCCAAACAACCCTAACAATAAAATATCAATAACCTCAAACGCAATGAAAATATAAAATAAAAACAAAATAATAAGAATTAAAATAATTATATGGGAGTTGTTATAATATGTAAATAATAAAATATAAAAATATAAAAATGTATAATAAACCAAATATGTATATATACATAAATGGTAATATAAAACCATCATTAAAGGAAGTTGAACATTTCATTTAATCATTGCATCCATTATATTGAATAATTCCCCCTATAAATATCTACTATTTTTCATACTTATCTACCTTAATTTTTCATAAAAACTCCATGTTTCTCATACATTTTCATCCTAATGACGAATTATCTTTCCCATCCCCATTAAATTAATTTCTTTTCATAGGGTTAATGAATTTTTCTTTATGATTGTGATTATGGAATAGTGTATAATATCATATATATTCTATTAATTTTATGTTATGTGGAAATTATATATGTTGAAGGGTGTTTCAATAAAATTTATCCTTTAGATGATTTTTTTCAAAGAAGATATTCTATAATGAATTTATGTTGGGATTTCCTGAGTAGCCTTTCCTAGTAGGATAATATGTCATTGATGAAGTCACTACTATATGAATATTTTTTACATAAATCATTATTTATAATATATATATATATATTCATTTATTAAATACAAGTATATTTATGGTCCTATTTTTAATTTAACTTCATGATTTTTGTTAGTTTTTTTTAAATTACAACATTATACGAATTTGTTTCCCTATAATGGGATTTATATTTCCAAAAATATTTTATATTTTATGAAAAGGTTTGGATTCATGTTTGAATATGATTTTTTAAGAAATTTTAGTTTTTCTTGGGTTTTGGTCATGAAAGAAGAAACAAAAAATTTCTAAAATAAATTTTTTGGAAAGAATGATTGCATTGAGTGTTGAAAATTTTAAAGGTTTTGGGTGGGGCATTCCCAACTCACCATTTTGTTGTAATAAATGATTACTTTGATATGTACATCGATGATAAGTTTTTTGACTAATGGTATTGAATCAAATATTAATTTATGAGAGAATAAGGGAACAAAAAACATAAGAGCATTAAAAATTATTTATAATTAATTTTAACAATTAAAGATTCAGCTTGCATTAAATTTTTTCTTCATCAATGAATCTAAAAATGTATTTACATAGTACCATCATTTCACTATAGAAATCCAGTGGGTATTTCCACTAGCGTAGATCTACACATACAACATGAACCTTCAAATGTGGTCTTTAGAATCTCTTGGCGCTAGTGTGGTAGATCCTAACACTTGCATCTTTTGTCATCGATCAACCTAAGATTCTCTTAAAGAAGGATTTTTAGGAATCTATCTATAATAATTAGTGGCTATGGAGGTGGATATATCTCTATTACTAAGAGCATACATGGAGAAGGGGTCTCTTTAGGGATTTGTGTGATCCCTCTCCAGTTTTTTTTGTTTGCAAACAAAACAAAATTGCAACCATTTGAGAAATAATATAATAGGGATTATATACTGCTAGGTTTTGAAAAAAATAATTAAACATGAAACACTATAATTTCTTTAATCCCCATGGAACCCCATGTATATAATAATAATTTAATTATTATTTCATGACATTAGATAAAATCATGAATTAAAAATATATTTTTTATTCGAATGATATATATATATATATATATATATTATTTCTCACCATATCTTTAAACATGGTTCAACATTCCTCCATAATATTTATCATACCTTGAATAATAACTATTATTTTAATAAATAAATATCATCTCATTATTCACCAATAAATGAATAAATATTACATTCACTAAATTTTTATTAAATATTCTTCTAACAAAAATTCTCTCGAATATTTAGTTATTGGATATATGTGATCAATAAAACATGTATAATTATTTAAATACATATGAGAATAATATTAATTAAAATTTTTAATTAATAAATAATGTTATTAATCCACTGATGTTCTCGATACACTTAGTGTGTGACACTCTAAGACTCATTCCCAGTGGCTTCAGGTGTAGTATCCTAGAGTGAAAGGTTATCATCTATCTATATGTCAAGGTACCCATAAAGAAAGGATTTAAGGCCACGATGACATAAACCTCAAAAGGATGCTTACTATGTAATATTATACCTTTATTGTTATATCTCTAATCTTGTAGATTTCATGCTGGTTCCATTAACCCATGTGCTTGATGTCAATTTATTTCACTTAATAGAAGATTAACTTGTTGAAAGAACATCATGAGAATGGATTTACTTAGGCTGTATTATTTCAATCAAAGTGCCTAAGATATCAACATTCATTAAAGTGTATAAGGGACAAATCCCTTATTGAATTATTCATTAATTAAATATTATATATAATGAATCAAGACATCTTAATTCACGAGAAACATATTTGAATAAGGTTTTCATCAATACATAAATTTTCACCTCCCATAATCACTATTACTAATAACCATTGCCTCTAAGGATCAACAAAAAATCATATTATATAGGAACATCCAATGACACATATAAATGTTTATTTCTTACTAGTGGGTATTGTTCTCATAATATCATAAACTTGAAATTACAATGGGTGTTCACCATGAGAAAGTGACTCAATGTCCTATGAGTCTCCACCCCAGATAGCTTATATCATAAGTATCCCTAAAATGATTTCATCTGGTTATAGAACATATATTTAAGAATATTTTCATGGAACTTATGGGTTCACATCATATAGGGGAACTCCTATGACCATTCAGTGTGACAACTATTCTTAGGACATTATCCCAAACTATGTTATATAGAAGAACAATCATGATGTGAAAATTAGTTTATTATTTTTCAAAACTATAAATGCGGGTAATCATAAAGTACACAACAGTTGGTTCTTGGGAAAAAAACTCAAACAATAACCCACTTACACTAGATCCAACTGATAAAAATACTCAGTTCGCTAGCTCCCACATGATACTCAAGCTTATAATAATATAATTCTTTAATCATATGGTTCACAGTGTTTTAATACATACAAATTATTCTTACAATAACTTTAATCCCCTGAGAAAAAACTCTAATGGGTTGATACTTACGGAGTATGTTTGTTGTGATTGTGTGACCTAAACTCTATCGTAAGAGACATAGCTATAGTATTATCACAATATAATGTGATAGGTTCTGTACTAATAGGTGCCAAAACATGATCCTATAAAATTTTATGAATCTAAATGGAGTATTAAGATATATTAGAAGCAGTTATATACTCATAATCTTGTCACGACCCATCCTCAGGGCCTGTGCCGTGACTACCCCAAGCCCGCCTTCCATAGGCCAGGGACTGGCGACTAGCACCAAAGGCGTAAATCCCGATATCTGGGAAGGAATTGCCTTTATAAAACATAAACACATCCAACCAGAGTATAAGCGGAAGTAATACACTAAGTACAATAGATAGTGCTAAAAAGTAAATGGGCCAGAATACAAACCCAACTGAGAAGTACATCCACAACTGAACGAAAGTACAACAGAAAAGACAAACAACTAGAAAATAGAAGCAGCTCCTCGGTCATCCACCTCGGATTCTACCTGAAGGGTAGGTACAGATAGTGCAACTCCCGGATTGTCCACCTCGAATCCTACCTGAAGGGTTGGTACAAATAGTCTCCTCAATGCTCTCGCCCACCAACCACCTCCGTGTACCGTCTCGTCATGAAGTCCGCCTCTGGGTAATAACTCGTCGTGGGGTCCACCTCTGGGTACTGATTCATTGTGAGGTACACCTACGGGTACTGTCCAGTCCTCGTACACTCGGTCTCTGTCAGTTCTGTCCATCGTCTGCATCCAACACAATGAGGTGCGGGCAAAGCCCGTACAGGGGTGAGTATAACGATACTCAGTAGGGACCCTGAGACTCTCAAGGTCTCACTAAATCCAACAAGGATATCCACAAAGAAAAGATACAAACATGTAGTATCAACCAACTCTACTTAGGTATATGCCCATACATATACCTAAGTCATCAATCCCAGTTCGGCTCCAACTCACGAGCCCAAGTACAACCTAGTCCACATAGGAAATCACAACCCAGTCCACATAGGGAAATCAAAACCCAGTCCACACAGGAAATCACAACTCAGTCCACATAGGAAATCAACGGATAACCACTACTTAGGTATATTCCCATATATATACCTAAGTTATCAAGTAACCCATCTCAATCATGAGGTAAACACAAAGGTCGATAACTCAGCTCAAAACAGGATTTTCATTAATGATATCAAAACCACAATTGCTGAAGAGCTCCTCCTATGACGAGTACGGTGATCCTGTCACGACTCCGAGGCATTTCTCACTAACCTTAGTCTGTTGAGGTACTCCTCATGTCGAGTACCGCGGGTCTGCCACCTCACAAAGTAGTGCTCCCCGCCATGGGTTTTCCACCTCACACAGTAGTGCTCCCCCTCATAGCCTACAGAGGTACTACTCCTGTCGAGTACTTCGGGTCTTCCACCCAAACACAATAGTGATCCCCCTGTGGGTATTCCACCCAAACATAGTAGTGCTCCCCACTGGGCTATACAAGTCACTCTGACTCGAATCGGACAAGCAGTTATCAGGTCTCAGCCAGCTACAAGGTCTCCGTACTTCGTACGCTCGTCTCCAGGAGGGTCTGCTCCACGAGCTACTGGTCGATACTTCCAAGTGTCACGTAAAATCACGTGGAGGTATCTAAAAATACCTCCTCGTCATAGGGGTTTCAATGCAACAGACGACGCGTCAATCGGACGCCCAGTATGTGAGTTATTAGCCTTTTCGTCCCAGGGGTTCGGTTGGTTTCATGTACGAACCAACCCGAACATATCTCAACTATACCCCGAACTCTCATAGGGTATACTCAAAGGGATTGTTTCTCAATGTGATCACCAATGCCGCTGACGGTTCGTCAAACGAATGTCCGGTCTGAAAGTTATCGGCTTTTTCGTTCTAGGGGCCCAGTTGGATTTCGGGTACAATCCAACCCTTCCATATTCCAACTGGGTCAAAACCTCAGGTTAAGTATACCAAAAGAACCTTCTCATCAAGAAGAATCCAACAAAGTCAACAGCACGTCGATCAGACGTCCGAAGCTCAAGTTATAAGCGTTTCTGCTGCAAGGGCCCGGTTGGTTTCAGGTTCGAACCAACCTGATCATACCCAAACTTTATCTAAAGCTTGAGTGTAATAAACCTAAACGACCCTCTCGATCCAAGTATCCCTAAGTAATTGATGGTGCGTCGATCGGAGATCTGTAGCCCAAGATACGGGCGTTTGAACAAACCAGGTCTGAAAATAGGGGTTTCGGGCCCGGTCCGACCCGGCCCATTACCCCGTGGGTCGGATCGAACCGGGTCGACCCGACCCAGGTCTAGGTCCAGCCCGATTGAGTGTGGCCTAGCCCAACCAGTGTGGCCCGGCTCGGTGATGGCGCCTCGGCCCGCCGCGGGCGGCCTGGCCCGTGCGGCCTGTGGCTCGGCGCTGGCCGAGTGGGAGGCGAAGGGCGCGCCCCCTTTTCTGGAAACGGCAGACCCAGTGGGGTCCACCCTAAATGCCGGTTGGGGGTTACACCCCCCGGTTTATCTAAAATGGCTGGCCATGAAGCCCAGACCTTGGTGTCTGTGGGATCCTGCGTGGCCGTGGGATCTACCGTGTCGGACCGCCGCGGCAAGCCGCGACGGGTTCTCTCTGGCGGTGCACTGGGCGCCACCGCCTCCGATTGCTGGCGTGGCGGTGCCGATGACCCACACTGCCAAAATCTTCCATGGGCCACCGAAGTTGCTCCAGTGGTCCGTTTTAGCTTCCTTCTGCACCGACGGTCTTCTCAGGTCCTAGACTATACTGCGATGACTTCCAAACACCATTGCGGACCCATTTCATCATCTCCCGTCAACCCGCACACAAATGAACAACCAATGGAGGGTCGTCGGGCCGTGTTTGTTCGGCCCGCGCCCTCCATGTTAGGCATTTATCAATTGACTAATATGAAACACTTTCTTTCTTCAATGACAATGGTATAATTTATTCAAGAAGAAATTATACAAACATCATATAAATATAACGCGCATGCTCGTGAGATAAAACCACTCAAAAGAAAAATAAACAAAATTTCCCTACCTCATGATGTGATCACTCGACGGATCTGCAGAGAGGTAGCATCATTCGTTGACGCCGTAAGGTGACGTCGTCGTTTGCGAATTCTCCGTGGCGGTGTCTCCTCCCTTGATGAAGATCCAGGGAGCGTTCTTCGTCGGAGGAAGAAGTTCTCTCCAAATTCACCAAGGATTTTCCACATAATGTTTCCCCAGCCAAATATTAGAAATGAGATTTTCCCCCATCTTAACAAACTTCCATCTCCATTAAATTTAATTCCAACTTATTATTTAATTTAATAGTTTGCAAAATAATTAAATGAGAGAGTTAGGAAGCTGAGAGGATTCACTCTAATAAATGAGTGGAGTTGTCTGAATATTAAATGCAAGGGAAGATTAAAGGGGTTAAGGGAAGTTATGGGAAGATGAGAGGTTAGGGATCATGTGGGCCACACATTTCATATATCCACACATGGAGGATTTAACTTCCTTGGATATAAATTTGTTTTAACAAATTTATTTAACTTCTTTTACTAAACTCCAAATTTATCTCACAACCTGCTTTAAACGCAACTACGGTAAAGGTCTCCTTGAGCAATTACTGGTGTTGGGAGTTTATCTATGCCCTCAGGTTTCAATTCCGAGCACCAGTTCAAAATATATAAAAACCCACGCGCTCGTTCACTGAACGTACTCGAGCTAAAATTATGAAAATTATTCCGGGCACACCGGGCCTCAGAATCAGGTTCCGTCAGAAATTACGCACTCGTAAAATTCCAAAGAAAATAAGAAAAAAAATTTCCTTGAAATTTTCGGGTCTTTACAAATCTATTATAGAATTAGCGGAGACTAGAAGCATCAAACTTTTCATACTCAAAGATCCTCCATTGATACTGAAAACATATCTTGAAAGATAATTCCGATCATTCTATTTTTTTTCTAAATATATCATTAGTATAATCCTTGATTATTATCTTATCTTATTCTCCAAACACTAAGAACATATGTATAGTTCTTCTTAGATACTTAAGAAAAATATAAAAGCAGATCAATTTTGTTCAACTAGATCAAATCGATATCTTCCTACCATGCCTAATCTGTAGGACACATCAATTATAGTATATAACATGGTATACATGATTTATCCTATCATCCATGTGTATGGGATCATACTCATTATCTCTTTATCCTATTATTTATGAGGATATATTTTGTTGTAAATACATATACTGTGGGACATAGGAACCAATCCCCTCATGGATTATTCAATACTAAATATCATTAGTATTTGAGAAATGTATATACCTTGTTTTAGTCGAAGAATCCTCTTTGATAAATCACGATTTATATTAATCCATATAATGTAAGATGCATCACTAAAGTCCTTCCTAGATAAACACTTATTTAACCAGTCCTTAACAAACTCTAATACCAATATTTCATTTCTAATATCTAATTTTCAAAAATATATACTACTAGGATAATGAATCCATTCACACTAAAACACTTCTAAAAACATGGTCCACTTTCATTATTAATGAAACTATATTATTTTATAGCTTCATCAAAACAAATTTTCTATGACCTGGATACTTACTTTAATCCATAAATTGGTATTTGAAACTTTTATATCATTATTTTATCACTTGGAGTCACAAACCCTTATAGTTGTGTCATATAGAAATATTCCTAATGTTTCCCATTAAGGAAAGATATCTTAACACCTATTTATCAAATTTCATAGTCATGGTACACAACTATAGCAAGTTCAATTATTATGGATTTAATCATAGAAACTGGTGAAAAGGTTTTTTCATAGTTAATTACAAAAGCATTGTTTAATCCCTTTATCCCCTATACTTTCTTTCTAGGTACTTAAATTACCTTAATTGTCAAGTTTTAACTTTAATACACATTTCCATCCAACATTATTTACACAAACTAGTAGATCAATTAGAACCCAATCATGGTTCTGATACATGGAATCTATTTTGGAATTCATGGATTCTTTCCATCTAGGGGATTCTGATCTCCTACTGCCTCTTTAGAGGAGATAGGTTCATTATTGTCAACTAATAACAATCCCCATATTTTAGTTATGATAAAACATTATCTATATGTTTCTCTTACCTTTATGGTGCTCCTATATAGTACCATGTTTTTAGAACAACTTATTCCATAGGGACCATTGTAATCTATTCATGTAAAAACTCTTATTTATCTTGAGCCTAAAATTCATCAAATTCAATCATTCTCCCAATATCATTCTTGAGGATGTGATCCCTCTTAATAAATATGGATTGTTTGGTGAAAAAAACTTTCTTATCCGAGGGTTCAAATCATGATGAGAAAATATGAAATTAAGAATTTTATGATCAATAAAAACTATGAACCTATCTCCCAACAAGTAATTCCTTCATCACTTTAATGCATAAACCACAATTACTAACTCAAGATCATGAGTTGGGTAATCTCTTTCACGATGCCTCAACTATCTTCAACCATATGCTACAACCCGATCATCCTGCATCACCACTGCCACAAGTCCAAAACTATACACATCAGAGAATAAGTTGTTCCACTTACCAGGCTTGGGAAAGATCAAGATTGATGTGGTCTTCAATCACATATTAAAATCTTAAAAAGAATTATTAAATTAATCAGACCATTAAAACTTAACTCCCTTCTTGGTTAAGCCAGAATTTAGCACTTTAAAATGATAGAAATATTTAATGAACCATCAGTAGTAACAGAAAAATCCTAGAAAACTCCGAACATCAGAAACATTCTTGGGAAGACCCCAAGACACAACAACATGCACTTTCTATGAATCCACTGACACACCTTCCTTGGAGATAATGTGACCCATGAAATTCATTTTATCAATCCAAAAATGAAATTTTGATAGCTTAGAGTAAATCCTATGCTCTATAAATGTACTCAGGACTATTTCAAGATGTTTAGTATGATTGTCATGAGTTCTAGTGTACACCTAGATGTCATAAATTAAGAAAACTATAAAATGATCAAGATATGGGTGAAATATTCATTTTATTACATCCATGAACACAATTGGTGCATTGGTTAACCCAAATGACATCACCACAAACTAATACAACTTGTACCAACTTCTAAAAGATATATGAGGTATGTATGAAGGTATCACCATCAACTGATGATATCATGATCTAAAATTGATCTTAGATAACACCAAATCACCTCTCAACTGGTCAAAATGATCATCGATTCATGGAGAGGGAATTGGTTCTTAACTATCATCTAACTCAACTTACTATAATCAAAACATAATCTCAATGAGCTATCATCATTATTGAAATACAGCACTGGAGATCCCCAAGGGGACATACTATTATGGATAAAACCTTTATTATTTAATTCCAAAAACTGAGATTTATGTTTCTGGAGTTCTATCAGCACCATTTGGTATGATGTAATAGAAACTAGCTCCACTCCAGAAGAAACTCAATTGTAATCTCAATGTCTATCTCAGATGGTAGCCCTGATAAGACCTCAAGAAACACATCCTGAAATTTATCCATAGCAGCAGGGAATACTGGATTCTCTATTCCTCCATCATCAAGCACAAGACATGCCACATGGTACATGATTTATCCCAACTACTGGTAAATTGTCCCTACACGACCATCTCGAACATCCCACTCACCATGAATGACATAAGTTTATCCACTGAGAGATGTGAACATTACATGATAACGGTAATAGACGATATGAGATTGGTACAAAACCAACCAGTCCAAACCTAGAATTATGTCAAGACCAAACCTCTTGAGGATGAACAAGTCCCACAGGAAATGGTACCAACCAATATCTAGAGAAAAAACCTTACATTGTTTGATATTTTCTTCTCACACACTTAGAGGTGTGTAAACCAACATAAACCCACACACACATTCCATGACTAGGTACAACACAACTAAAAAATGAGTATAGATAAAATAATTTATGGAACCTATGTCAAATAAAGCACAATAAATCATGGAAGCTATAAGTATCTTACCTCAAATAGTAGATGGTCCAACCCCACCACCTCCCGGTGTAGACTGATCTGCATGAAGTTGGAATGTCCCTCTACCCTAGTCTCTATCCTGAGTACCTAGCACTGCACTACCCTACTAGGGTGGAAAATCTCACCCTGGAGTTCCACATCCACCACCCCTACCACTACATCCTATGGAGATCTAACTTCCTACATAATATGGGGTAACTTATGCCTTGCATGTACTCTACTCTGGTATCATCCCTCCATCATTTACCAAATGTTGAAAGTTCCTACATAACCTATGCACATTCCCTAATCTTCCACACACTCAACACTCAACTGGTGGTCAAGAACACTGAATACCCACGTGCCCCAACCTACCTCACTGATAGCAGAAAACTCGATCACAAACCTAAGAGATCAATTAACTTTTATGTCTTCCTTTTCCACCACCACCCTGGTGAAAAATTCTCAAAGTTTCGCTTCCTAGAATCATATGACGCACCACTAATTTTCCCAACTAGAGCTTTATATCTGCTTCTGGAATCCTCCTTGAGGTTTCATTCTAATATAAGGGCTTGATCCACCACTTCAGTGACCCTCTTCATGTGAAATATATTCACCTAAAACTTAATCTCATACATGATTCTATCTTAGAAACGTTTCACTATGGCCACCTCATCCCCCAACAATGCTAGAACAAAATGCTACATGGTCGGTGAAAAATGGATTGCATATTATAGGAACATCATAGATCCCTAGGTCAACCTCATAAACTTCATAGTCTTTTTCTTCCGCAAGTTTTCTGTATAGAAGTGTTCCAGAAACTTATCCTGAAAATCCTTTCAAACCATACTATCGGTTTTTTGGTTCTAAACCAGAACATCCCACCAACATTTCACCTAGCCACACAGAATATAGGTTTACAGCTTAACCCTACTCTCAACAGAAGTCTCTATGTGATCCATTTTTTTAATAGATTCTATACAGAATTATGAATCCTCTGATCCACCCTCTCTAGAAAATGTTGGTGGGTGCTACAACTAAAAAACTCAATCCAACTCCAAAATTCTTGGCACAACCCACCAATGGTCCCTTTACACCATTTTCATGAAATAAGAAACTTTCTCATGAAATATCTCTTCTCTTATATTTACTTGAATCTCTAGGTTTTCTTTCTCTACTTCTAGATGGGAATTCTCAGCAACATCCTCTTTTTTCTCAACTGGAACACAATCTTTGTGGTGTCATTTCTCCACAATTCCAAACATGATATTTAGAATATAAAACATAAATCTTTCATAATTATTATAAAAGAAGTATCTCTACCATCCACAAACAACTCATTTTAATACATTATCACAAAATTCATTGTCACATCCCAAACACAACCCTTGACTATACCTACCGAGGGCCATGTCTAACACGGGTAACCTGACTTAAATGGTTATAGTTTTACATTGACTACTATTTCAAAATTATTTCCATACTTACAACAAAAATTTTTCTCCTTAGAACACTGCCCATTTTACATCTTTTCATGACCAACATTATGATTCACTTACAACCCTTATTTAAGAACAATTATTTTACCATTATTAATCATTTTATTTCCCTTTTACCCATTTACACTATTTTATTAGACACCTTTTTCTTCAAGTTATTCCAAAATGGTCAAATGAATTCTACCCTTTATGTCCCACACACCTGTCCCGTGTATGTACCTTTCATGATGCATTTCTCTTATATACTTAGGTGCCTATAATGATGAATGAATGAATAATCCTATACCATTTATTTCATGACCTACATATCATAGAAATGTCACATCACACAACAGGTGCATCACCTAATCATCACATGTAACAACTCCCAACAAGAACAAAAATTCCCACCCTGTGTAACTTGGGTTTTCCCTCATACATGGGTCAGTTACTCCCAAGAACAAGCTCATTAACAAGGCCTGACACTTTAGTAACCTCATTTCTACCATCCCTAAATAGTAATTCATAGAAAATACCTTCTCTAATACCACCTTGTAACATCCTTGACCCAGAGGCCACAAAATCGGTGCCCTAAGTCGGGTCGTCACATGACCTCAAGTGCACCTCCTCATATGATATAGGTTCTCGATTAGAATTGAGTGTCTAATAAGTCACTGGGGGATACTATACTACCTTATCAGAGTGATACAACGAAGATAAAAATTTGAAATAGCATAAAAAAAATGTAATGACCAATGAATATGCATAATCAACGTCTCCCCAAATATAGGTACAAACTATAGACAACATTAAATACATCATGTCATGCTAAATAGTTCCAAGAGAACTAAACTAAAAAAATACAACTAGTGGATTCCCCAAAATAGTTCTAACTCCAAGTATGGAACCTCATCCTTGCACCTCCCAAGCCCGATTTGATTCCCAAGCACAAGGACCTTTCCCTTATCCTGAATTGAAAGCATTAAATTTTCTCGAGTACCCAAAGGAAGCCTAAGAAGGGTGTGAGTACAACTCAATAGGCCACCACCAATGTTGCATACAAAATATCTGGTTTAAACAAATAGTGTATACTAGTACTAAATAAATGAAAAGTTAATAAAATATAGTTCAGGTGTTGTTAGTTAAAAAACCTTACTCTGACCATTTATATCCTTAGTACCAAATTCATCATTTACATATTCTTAATTACTTAATTCATTATCAACATGTGTTCCATGGGTTATATGACAACCCTGCTTTTTATTACAACTTAAACATGATTTATTACATAAAACTTCAATTGATAAAATAAAGAAGATCGAGAGGTTTAGTGTCTTTAGGGCTTAGGATCATTACATAAAAACTTAAAACATGGAATACAACATCTTTATTGAAAACTTCCTTTACAAGACCACTACATTCCCTCGTACTTAGCATTGCATGGGATAATCTGAGGACATGCATAAGAAAAGGGTGAGCTATAAAGCCCAGTAAGGGAATACACATGGAATACATGAGGAGTACAATAAATGTTAGACAATAGGCATATCAATAGAGAACAAGAGAAACATTAACATAAAGGCATGATAAAGCATGATAATCATAACATGGAAATGTGGCAACAACACTTAACATGGAATTAGCATGAGCCAAGGCCCATTACACATGGAGCATGAGTAAACCCTCATTGCACATGAAGCATGAGTAAACCCTAGTTGCACTTGAATTAACATGATTCAAAACTCATTGCACATGACGTATCATGATACTATACTTTAACCAATGCATTGGAGCGCTATAAGGGTGCACCCTTCTTAAACATTTCATTTCATGCATAAGTGTGCCACATGGATCATAAAACATGGATTCATTAAACATAATAATTTATTACACGATAAAGGAATGTGGAATTCATACATGAAACTTTATAATCAATAAGTAAATGTGCATAAAGTTGAATATCTTTGATGGATAAATGGGCATGATATTCACTACACAATGACATTGGCTTAGAAAATCGGTGCGATTTCGGCAGCGTAACGGTGTAACATAAGAGTTCATAAAAAAAGGTTAATGAGAGAGAAAGAGGTTACTAATAATATTTACATGTAATGGAAAGTAATTAGTTCATATAGATACATGTCCCAACAATTTTAATGGAATTTAGATTCATGATACAAAATTATTGCTTGAATGTACATGAGGAGAGAGAAGTTCCTTTTGGAATTTCAGCATAGTAACAGGTGTACATGGGAGGAATTTAATGAGAGAGAAAGGGGTCTCCCATCATTCAAACATAAATAGGGCAGTATGAGGTAGGTTTGAAACCATACCCCAACATTCATAATTGAAATTAAAAGGGAAAAACAACTTAAAGAAAATTGGACAAAAATGAGAAAGGAAGAAAAACCCTTACTTGGAAGTGTGCTTCCAAAGGCTAGAGAGAGGCTTGTGAGAGGCTTATTGGGAGCTTGGGGAAAATTTGGAGGATTATATAGAGATTAGGGCAGATTTTGGACGAACTCCAAAGGCTTTGAGTGAGGAGGAAGTGGGAGCTTGGGTGAGTTTATATAGGAAAGGTGAGGGAATTCTTTATTATTTAGGTTTGTGACACCTTATATTAAATTAATCCAAACCGCAAACCATCCCATGGTATTTGCCCATGGTTTTTGGAAAAGGGAAGATGAAAAAAATATTTTATAAGGCCAATGTCCTAACTTCTTAAAATAATAGGGTTGCTTATGTGGAGGTGAGTCACACTCCCATGGAAAATAATTTAAAAAGACAAGGTGGTTAATAAGTCTTGAGGGGTCCATTAATGCTTTTAAAAGTAAGTAAAACAAACCCAAAATCACATTATTTTAATGGTAAAACATATATTGGCCTAAAATAATGATTATTGTATTTTATTACATCACTATTGGGTCATTATGATGTCATAAAACACATTATATATTTAAACAGTATTTAATTTTTACCCAAAAATTTGACTATCTTAGAAAATTATGAAAAATTCACCATTGGATAATTTCGACATCCTGATTCCATAAATAACATTTATTTTATCTAAATAATTTTCTAAATATGTAAATTTTCACTTTTAAAATAAAAACCGACATTTATCAAAAATTCACGGGTTTTGACAGAAATGGCTTTCAAACCTTAATAAAAATTATAATTTCATTTATAAAATCATATGATCATTTATATATAATAAAATTAATTTAATAATAATAATAATAATATTTTATTAAAATATTATTTAATTCAAAAATCCATTAATTTAATAAAATAGATTTCTTAATTAAATAATAATTAAAAACACTATTTGCATTTTAAAAACTATTTACAATGTATCAATAATGACAAGAAAGCATATACATTATTATATACAAAAAAATAATGTATATGAACATAGTACCATCGATTCATTACATAACCCCTTAAAACAGCCGCATAAGACCTAAGGGTAAGGCGTGCGATGGTGACAGACTCTTGGGGTGGCTCGGATAACATCGCTCGAGTGGTAATTTCTATAAACTTACACTTCTCCCGTAGGAGGTCCCGTTCGAGCTTGACATGATAAAGCTCATCTTGGTATTGGTCAAGAGTGAAGCCCAAGGATTCCACCTCTTTTCCGAGCTCTGACAAATGGGCTTTGTATGGAGCAATTCTACTGGATGAGGCCATCACTTCTTTTGTCTGAGTAAATTTGGATTTGTTAAAGCCCTATATTTATACTAATCATGTGATCACTGTTCAATGAATATATTAGAAACGGTCAAAATTATTAACATAAAACCAATGAAGTTTACATTTTATATAAACATAAAGAGACATTTAATTAGATCAATAGGGATTTCCATTAATGAAACTTTGGGTCGTTGTAGGTTAGGAATTTACATTATTAACATAAGGGTTTAGGCATTCATCACTATCCATAAGGGATTAATTTAGGCCCCTATCTCATAAGGTATAAACGTTTCACAATTAATAAATCTCACTTACCTTGGAGCCTCAGTTCAGATAGTTTCATCAAATGCAACCATTAGGGGAATAGAGGATCAGTTCGACTCCCTAACCCCTGCATTCTGGGGTGGGGTTAGAGCATTAGTCCAACCCAACTCATGGGAGGAACCTCAGTCCTTTATCCCACCACCAATCCATGTGCACATGCTTATATTAATTCACTACACATACCATATCACAACCAAATAGAAAAAAATACAAATAGAAATCATAGTCCACAACACTCAGCATGGGAACAAATATTATGACATAACCCATTAACACTTTTACACTTACATTAAATTTCCAGTTAACCAAATTCCCTTTTCTTATTCCTAAACTCATTAAAATTCATTAATTACCATGCATTAACACATTTATGAATTTCAAGTAAAAACACAATCCACTTGGCACATTCACATTAATCCCCTTTTAACCCATTTCTATGTTAATAAAAACAACCCCTTATGCCATTATTAACCCTAGGTGAAACTATAATTATTCCATTTTATACTCACCCAACCACATTAATGTGTTCTTCATGGGATCTATGTTATCACACATCAAGCCTATACTTATCCTTACCAATTTCTAGGTTAGGGGGAGTCGATGCACACCATGGGTGGCCCTATATCGGTCAAATCATCCTCAATTCATCCAAAAATGATCATGAGGGGTTTAATCCATCAATTATACACCCATTTTACCAAATATCACTATCAAAACCAAAATCGTAATAAGGGATAAACAAGAACACAATATAAAATTCACAAATCTATGGGATATAAATTATAGACCACCTACCTCGAATCCATTGATGAACACGCTCTTAATCATAGTATTTGATCCTTATATAACTACCCTTTTATTCCCCAACCTAGATTCCACCTAAAAAATAGGGTTTTAGTACTTTGGAAGAAGATCACCCAGAGATACAAACCCAAATCTAGAAAAGAGAATAAATGAGAGGATTAGACTTACTCGAAGCTTCGATCTGCAACCAACGGTGCTCCAAATATCTTAGAAATGAGGGAGATCAATCCTTGGGTTATCTTGAGGGTTATTGTTCATCACTAGGGTTGGATGTAGGAGAAAGGGGATGAAAATTAGATGGAGACTTAAAAATACTGGAATGGAAAACTTGTAAATTTTCCCACTTTTAAAGGGTGCATGGTTTGTCCCCATGGTTTTCCAAACCATGAAAAACAGTGCACAAACCATTACCTAATGGGAGTTCAATCACATATTTACCTAAGAAGACATAATATTTTGGAAAAACATGCACCAAATTTGAAATATGTCACTGTCCAAGGCTGAACGGTAAGACTAGGAAGTCCACACTGTTTAATTAATTGTGCACCAACCATGTGCCATGCACAAATTAGACCATTTTCCTTCCTTTTGTGTCTTGAACCCCTAGATCACCCCGGATTCTCCTCATACTCCAAGGAAACATTTAATTTACCAAAAAAATATATTTAAACTAAAATTTGAACAAGGACATACCTTTATGAAGTTTAGGATCTTATAACCTCCCCACCTTATAACTTCTCATCATCAAGTTGTGCTCCCAGAATCAATGAGTTTTTAAGGAAAATAGACCGGGACATTGGGCCCACACATCCTACTCCCTTTACCAAATTTCTTCCTGAACATTAACATGTTTTCATACATGAACCAAGGGCACAATATTTCACCAAAAGTCTTTCTCACTACAATCCATGTGATTAGCCACTAAATGAGGCTAATATTCATTGTTAATATACATAATTTTCATGTTCTTTGTTATTCATAAACACCATTTTAGTGCATTTTACACTTTGAACATCATTTCACATTATGTTTGTAATACCTTCTTAAAATGCACTACTATGTGGTACATTTTTGAACATCATTTAAAGTACCCAATGATTCATCTGATTGTAAGGAATTGAATTTTACATATTTTAATTTGATATTTTTGGAAATTGATCTACACTTAAATATGAACATGTTTGATTCAGGGATCAATGGAGAATTTATGGAGGATGATGGAGATATTTGGCAATGAAAGGAAGCAATTCTGGAGAAGGCAGATTGGACACCAGCCCACTGATGAGACTGTGGGGCCCAACATACAGGCCCAATTAATCCCAAATTTCGTGGGATGATAGAAGACATGTACAGGAACAAATCACTCTTCAGGAGTTAATGCTAATTCGGCCTCCATGTTGGTCATTTAGGCGGCCCAAGTTAGAGATAAAATTCTGGGCCAGATTCTGCGGCCCAGAAAAACAGTCCACCATTTTGATCATATCTCGGAATACACAACTCCAAATGGGCCCAAATTTTACAGACGGTTAGCAGACATCCGGAGCTCCATTTTCTTCTTCTATGGCCCACCCTGATTCGGCCATCTAGAAGGTCATCCAAACGCGTCTGTTCGGTGGATGAAATCTGGCTGCCACCTCGGGTCAAATGTGGAAAATTCCAAATTCCACAAACTTTCCACCACCCTAGGCCTACCATACTCAAGTGGGATGACTTTTACTGTTGAAGGCTCGACCCAAGGCTCCCAAAATGCCTATTTAAGGCAGTGGTGGTGAAGGAGTTGAAGATCTTGGATGCTTTGTTTACTTGTAATGTTATGCTGCATTTTTGTTGCCTCAATTTTGTCTTTCACATGTAAGTTGTTCAATTCACTTTAGTTTCTTAATAAAAGTTCTTCTTCTACTCTTATTCTGTTGTTCTTAATATCACTTTGATACCGTTGGATTAAGGTGTGAATTTATTCACACCAAACCTTGTGAAATTATTCACACAACAGTGGAGTGATCATTTTATTTTTGTTGTTTTCTTTACTTCTCCATTCCTCCCTTATGAGTCTACTTTCCGCTTCCATTGAAACCATGGGATCAATGGAGGGCTAACCCACTTATGGGTTGATCCAAGGGAGTAGCAAGGGGCTGGATTGGATGTTATTTATCACCTAATTAATGTATAATCACTTCTTTAATTGGGATTTTTATTTGATGATTTTTAAACTCCATCGTCCTTGTTGAATTTAAGGCCACACACTTCAAGTACTAATACGATCCTTTACCTTGAAGTGCTCAAAACTTTGATCCTTCAAGTGTATAGGTGATTAGTATTAGAGGGTGTAGGCATTAAACCAGTAAGTGATGATGTTGTTTTATCTCCTTAAATGAACCCATCTCAAATTTAAGAAATTGAAATCATTAAAAAGAAAATACATTCAATCCACCCCGAGTGATAACCTAGGATCAACTCATTCTTTTAAATTGAATCCACTTAAATCTTTTAGATATCATTAAAACCCATCCAAAATCAATCCAAGTTGTCCACTTCATAGCCAAAAATCCATCCCTTAGGTTTTGTATCTTAGGTATCTTCTTAGGTCTCTGTGGAATCGACAACCCAAGCTACACTACAAGGACCGTTCTACCCTTCTTCTCTTGGGTAAATTTGGGCGTGAACCAAATTTTGGCGCCGTTGCCGGGGACCAAGTAAGTACCTTAGATCCAAAAAAAAAAAAAAAAAAACCTTCTTTCCTCACCTCCATTCTTCTACTCTCACCCAAGATCTCTTATCTTGTCCCTTTCTCGCTTTTTTTTTTTTGGCGCATGTCCGCCTACACCCGCGATTTCTCAAACAGACTAGTTAGGGTTGAAAGTCCTGGGATAGGGGAGTCAAGTGCACCTAAGGGATTGTTTAAATCAGATTTAAATATTCTTGAAACCCCAAAGTCAGAACTTGAAACAAGTCCAATGGAGGGTCATCCACAAAATCAAATTGTAAACCCTGGGGGGAATCAAATGGGAAACCAAAACCAAGAAGCTCCAAACTTAGGGAATGTAGTTGATCAAACCATGAACGACTACCTCACTCCAGCTTGGACCAATGCCCCCTCATGCATTAGACACAATTCCATAGGAGACACCAACTACATATTCAAACCCCATGTCCTAAACCACCTTCCAACCTTTCATGGGATGGAGTCAGAAATGCCATACCTTCATGTCAAAGAGTTCAACGACATTGTTGAAACCATGTGTCCCCCACATCAACTAGAATCCGCTAAGATGAGGCTATTTCCTTTTTCATTAAAGGATCGAGCTAAAAATTGGCTAAACAACTTGAGACCTGCATCAATCCACTCTTGGGACCAACTGCAAAGAGAATTCTACAAAAAATACTTCCCTCATCACAAAACAATCGCACTTAAAAAGAGCATCCAAAACTTTTTTGAAAAAGAGGGAGAGTCATTCTATGAAACATGGGAGAGGTTCAAAGACACCCTAAACATGGTTCCACACCATGGGTTTTCCATACCTGAACAAGTGAGAATTTTCTATGAAGGGTTGGGTCCGGGTAATAAACAATTCATTGACATGATGTGTAATGGAACTTTTAAAAACAAAGCCCCAAATGATGCTTACGAGTATCTGGAAAGTCTGGCTGAACAAAACCAAACTTGGGGAACTTCACCTTATTCTGAAAAGCCACAAAGAACCACTGGAATTCATACACTTAGAGAAGAGGAAAGCCTTAGGGCTAAACTCGCAGCACTCTCTAGGAAGGTTGAAGAGATAGACCTTAGGAAAGTCCGTGAAATCCAAAATGTAGACCTTGTTTGCACAATTTGTGACAAACATGACCATAAAACAGACAACTGCCCAACCATTCCATCCATCAAGGATGTTCTTCTAGGAGGACCCCCAGCGGAAGTCAATGCCCTAAACTTTCAAAAGCCCCAATACCAAAACACCTTCAATCCAAGGTACAATGACCACCCAGGCTTCCGCTGGAAAGATAACCAACAACCTAGCCAACCACAGGGACAAAATCCTTACCCCCATCAGAACTACCAAAACCATAACCAGTTCCAAACCCAACCTATCCAATACCAACAACCACCGGTCCATTTTCAACAAACCATCCCACCTCCAAAATATCCCCCTGGGATAAACCAACCTACTCAAGCACCCACCCAAACTGTTCCACAAAGCCTACTAGAACAACTGTGCAAACAAATGGAGAGGATGAACTCGGAGGTATCTTCCCTAAAACAAGAACTTCAAACCATCAAAACAGGAAAGGCACCCATGCCTACTCAGGCGGTGCCATCCTCAACTTCAAGGGGAGAGTCAAGTTGTGCTCAAACAACTCATGAACAACTAAAGGCTGTGACTGTTTTAAGAAGTGGGAAATCAATTGAGAAACCTGAACAACTAATTCAGAACCCACCTGAAGATTTAAACTTGGATGAAAATTTAAATGAACCACAAGATCAAACTGATGAAACTGATAACAATGTGAAAGAAACAACTCTTCAACAAACAACCCCACAACCTGCACCATTTCCTCAACGCATGAGGGGGAAAACCAAGCCTGAACTGAGTGAAACATTGAGGGAAATCTTCTCACAAGTCAAGTTGAACATACCCCTTCTCGATGCAATCCAAAACATACCTTCCTACTCAAAGTACCTTAAGGACTTGTGCACTTTTAAAAGAAAATTTTCACATAAAAACCAAGTCCTTTTGGCTGCTAATGTGAGTACCACCATTCAAGGGACCATTCCTCCTAAGTTGAAAGACCCAGGTTGCCCTTACATTAATGTTGAACTAGGAGAAAGCAAAGTTGTCAAGGCCTTGTGTGACCTAGGTGCTAGTGTCAATCTCATCCCATATGCTGTGTACTGCCAGTTAGGCCTAGAAGAACTCCAACCCACATCTGTCACACTTCAACTTGCTGATCGTAGCATTAGGGTTCCAAAGGGTATTTTAAAGGATGTTCTGGTAAAGGTTGAAAACTTCATCTACCCTGCTGACTTCATTGTCCTTGACAATCATCCAAGCTTAGTTCCTAGGGATCAAACTCCAATCATTCTTGGCCGTCCTTTCCTTGCAACAATCAACTCTGTTATCCGAGTCCGAAATGGGAACATGACCATCACCTTTGGGAACATGAGTCTAGACTTGAACATCTACAATGCCAGCTCACAAATAGGGGATGACGAGGATATTCATGAAGTAAACATGATAGGAAGCATTGATAATGAATCCATGGAACATCAAGGAATATTTGATGAATGTTTAAGTCAGAATGAGATTGATTTCCTTTGTTCACATGAAGGAAGTTTATCTCCTTGGATCAAATCATTTTCAAATTGCTCCTATAATGATGTCTTAGGACCAACAATCAGTGAAACCTTTCAGGAAAACACATTCATGGAGACAACTCAAACTCCCTTCCCTAACCCAGGTCAATACAATCTTGTGGCTGAAACTTCTACACATGGGGAATCAATTCAATCTGAAAATCTAGGAAACAAATTTGATCTTGATCCAATGCCCCAATATTCTGCTGAAATTCTGAACCAACCAGATCTTGAATTGAAGGAACTTCCTACCTCCCTCAAGTATGCCTTCCTAGGGGAAAATCAAACACATCCTATAGTCATATCTTCTTCTCTTGAAGCCAATCAGGAGGGGATGCTTCTAGATGTCCTTAGGAAACACAAGAAAGCCATTGGTTGGACCCTGTCTGATATTCCTGGGATTAGCCCACTTATTGGAACTCATAGGATTACTCTTGAATCTGAATCCAAACCATGTCGTCAACCTCAGAGGAGACTCAATCCAAATCTTATGGATGTGGTAAGGAAAGAACTTCTTAAGTTGTTGAAAGCTGGTATCATCTACCCCATAGCTGAGAGTGAGTGGGTAAGCCCAATTCAAGTTGTCCCAAAGAAAGCTGGAATCACTGTGATCACTAATAAGGATGGGGAAATTCTTCCAACTAGGGTGAGTAGTGGCTGGAGAGTCTGTATTGACTATAGGAAGCTCAACTCTTGTACCAAGAAGGACCATTTTCCCTTGCCCTTTATTGATCAAGTCCTCGAGCGAGTGGCGGGTCATCAATTCTATTGCTTCCTAGATGGGTACTCAGGTTACAATCAAATTGAGGTCTCCCTAGAGGATCAAGGGAAGACTACATTCACATGTCCTTTCGGTACCTTTGCCTTTAAACGCATGCCGTTCGGGTTATGCAATGCCCCTGGAACCTTCCAGCGGTGCATGATGGGAATCTTCTCAGACATGGTAGGGGATTTTCTTGAGGTCTTCATGGATGACTTCTCTGTGTTTGGGGATACCTTTGAGGGATGTCTGCAGAATGTGGATAGAGTCTTGTCAAGATGTGAAGAAAAAAATCTGGTCCTAAACTGGGAAAAATGCCATTTCATGGTTAAAGAGGGACTTGTTCTAGGCCATCTGGTCTCGAGTAGGGGGATTGAAGTTGATAAAGCAAAGGTTGACATCATTCGTCACCTTCCATCACCCAGAACTGTTAAGGAAGTGAGGTCCTTCTTAGGACATGCTGGTTTCTATAGAAGATTCATTAAGGACTTTAGTTCAATCTCTCGCCCTCTTTGTGCTCTCCTAGTAAAGGATTCTCCATTTGTTTGGACAGAAAGCTGTGAGGGTTCATTTTCAACCCTTAAATCCGCTCTCACCTCTCCTCCCATTATGAAATCTCCAAACTGGGACCTTCCTTTCGAACTCATGTGTGATGCCAGTGACTTTGCTGTAGGAGTTGTGTTAGGACAACGGTGTGATAAAACTCCATATGTCATTTCTTATGCAAGCAAATCCTTAAATGATGCCCAAATCAATTACACCACCACTGAAAAGGAGTTACTTGCTGTTGTGTTTGCCTTAGAGAAATTCAGGTCCTACCTCTTAGGATCACCCATCATTGTATTCACCGACCATTCAGCTCTAAAATATCTCTTCCAAAAACAAGATGCAAAGGCTAGATTGATTAGGTGGGTCCTTCTTCTTCAAGAGTTCGATTTAACCATTAAGGATAAAAAAGGTGTCGAGAATGTTGTAGCTGATCACCTCTCTAGGTTGGAATTCAAGGACAAATCACATCACCTTTCTGTGTCTGATTCATTTCCTGATGAGAACCTCTATTCTGTGAGTGATTGCCCTTGGTATGCTGACATAGCCAACTTCTTAGTTTCAGGGGTCATTCCAAAATTCTTAGGGACCCAAGCTAGAAGAAAATTTCTTTCTGATGTCAATCATTATGTGTTTGATGATCCATACCTATATAAGTTCTGTCCTGACCAAGTTATTAGGAGGTGTGTGCCAGAATCCGAACAAGAGTCTATCCTAATGTTCTGTCATAGTGAGGCTTGTGGAGGTCACTTTTCCTCTAAGAAAACTTCTGCCAAGGTTCTTCAATGTGGTCTCTTTTGGCCCACCCTCTCAAGGGACTCCTACACATTTTGTCAAAGCTGCCCTAGGTGTCAACAAGTAGGATCCATCACAAAAAGGAATCAAATGCCTCTCACTCCAATATTAGTGGTTGAAATCTTTGACTGTTGGGGAATTGATTTCATGGGTCCCTTCCCAAACTCTAGGGGATATCTTTACATTCTCTTGGCTGTCGATTATGTTTCAAAATGGGTTGAGGCCATTCCTACAAAATCCAATGACCATCAAACTGTGATTAGATTCCTTAAAGAAAACATCTTCTCTAGATTTGGGATTCCTAGGGCTATCATTAGTGATCGTGGAACTCATTTCTGCAATCGCCCATTCTCATCGCTCATGGAGAAGTATGGAATTTCTCACAAAGTGTCCACCGCTTACCACCCACAAACCAATGGTCAAGCTGAGTTAGCCAATCGAGAAATCAAACAAATTCTTGAGAAAACTGTTAATCCATCTAGGAAAGATTGGTCGAGCAAACTCTTAGATGCTCTTTGGGCATATCGAACAGCATTTAAAACTATCCTAGGAATGTCCCCATATAGGTTGGTTTATGGTAAAGCAT
This sequence comes from Viscum album, assembly GCA_963277665.1. Taxonomy (NCBI): domain Eukaryota; kingdom Viridiplantae; phylum Streptophyta; class Magnoliopsida; order Santalales; family Viscaceae; genus Viscum; species Viscum album. The sequence goes on from OY728134.1 coordinate 289,688,214, forward strand.
GCCATTTGCCAGTGGAGATTGAGCATAAGGCCTTTTGGGCAATCAAAAAAATGAACTTTGACATTTCTTTGGCCGGAATAAAGAGGAAATTGGATCTAAACGAGCTTGAGGAACTTAGGATGGAGGCTTATGAAAATTCAAGGATCAATAAAGCTAGAGTTCAAGCCTACCAGTCTAGGAATCTTAAAACTAAACACATTGAACCAGGGAAACCTGTGCTTTTGTATAGTTCTAAACTTCATTTGCACCCAGGAAAGTTGAGGTCTAGATGGTCTGGTCCATACATAGTGCATAAGGTGTACCCCCATGGGGCTGTTGAAATTCAAGATCCCACCAATGGTCAAATATTTAAAGTTAATGGTCATAGAGTCAAACCATTCATAGAACCATTCCAAAAACATGAAGTTGATGAAGACCTTAGTGAACCTACCTTTGATGAAAAAAAAACAACAATTAATCAATAAGGGGTTTAAGTCGAGCTAACGACGTTAAACAAAGCGCTGCACGGGAGGCAACCCGTGGTTTTTATGTTTCTAATATTTCTGAATCATCTTTATTTTTCAAATAAGATTACTTAATCATGTTTATATTTAAAATAAAAAAAAAATAGACTTTTGACCTGTTCTTCTATTATGAGTATGGATGGGTACGAAATAGGAGCACCATATTCATCCGTGTCACGTGGTGTGATCCTTGAGTAATACCTTACCCAGAAATTTAAAAAGAAGACAATGTATCATCAGTTTATTTTGTTTTTATTATTCAATAGGTTAAGAAAAATATATATAATAATACAAAAAAAAAAAAAAAAGTCCACGCCATAGGCCGTGGGGCAAACCCCGTCACAACCGGCGAAGCCGCGGGGACTCGAACCCGGGACCGAAGGGAGACAGGGGCGCGCGCTTACCACTGACCTGCGGCTTCTTGTGCTACCTTATTCTATAATTTTTATATATATTCTTATATTTTACTTCCTTTATTATATAAATATATATATATATATATTGTTTGTTTTGTTTGTTTTGTTTTTTTTTTTCCTTTTTCCACTAGGGAACTTTGCAAGAGACATGGATATCAAAGGAACAAATTCAAGCTGCAAGAACTTCCAACTTCAACCACCAGGTGACTTCATTCCATAACCCTCATTTTCAATTTCATTTTTGAACTTTAATTCTCTACCTCTACCCCCTTATAAATTTTCTTTTCTTTAAACACTGGGGACAGTGTTGTTTTAAGTTGGGGGGGAGATAAAATAAAAAAAAATGCTTTTGTGTCAAAAACAAAAATTGAATGATTTGAAAAAAAAAAGTAAATGGAAGGAAAAATTCCTTTAACTTCGAACATGGTAATACACATTGCACACTTTGAAACTGAATATCAAATAATTTAGCATGCCCTGATTCTGATTTTAATCCTTGTATAATTTCATGAGCATAGATTTTGGAAAGTGTGGCTGTCCAATGTGATATGTCATCATTTATATTTTCATCCAAATAAAAAAAATGCCACAATGCACGTCCTCTAGACAGTGGGGTACTAATTTGAATTTTTGGGGTCCCATAATAAATAGCATAGGATGGTTTTATTTTTATGAATAATATGAGTATTCAAAAAAAAAAATTAAAAAAAAATTATTATTAAAAAATAAAAAATAAAAAAATAAAATAAAAATTTGCGTGTAGAGCAATGGATTGATAAAATGCGAGGCTTTCGGCACTTGGGGATCGTGACTCCAGAGTTGTCTAGCCCTGAGTTTTTCAATCTATCTCTATTTATGGTAATATGACTTTGTTTTGATTAAGTTAACTCGAGACGATGCCCGAGTATGTGGGCTTCACTTGGTGCCCTAAGGCCTTTGAGTCTGGGAGTCATCGGCAAAGTCTTGCTACATGGGTTAATTTGATTAATTGCAATCTCAATTACTATAGCAATATTGCAAAAAAAAATCAAAAAAAAAAATAGGGATGAAGAATGCTCATATTAGGATTAAATGTGATTCCACCTAGCGCTTCCATGATTTCCCCCTTGAATGAAAATGAACCCCATATCTATTGTGATTCACAACACATCATTACACCTAATTGAGTTGGATGAAGTATGATGATGGATTTGATCAAAGGAATGGGCTTGGGATTGGGATCTGCTTATGAAACTATCTCTTATTAAAATATTTTGATGGGTTTCATGATTGTTTGGTATAAGGTTTTTTGGTGATCATTTTGTATTAAAATGTTTTTAGAAAAGGGAATTTGAATTTCATTTTTGATGAGATATATTTTGCTCGGGACTAGCAAAACTCAAGTTGGGGGGTGTGATTAGCCACTAAATGAGGCTAATATTCATTGTTAATATACATAATTTTCATGTTCTTTGTTATTCATAAACACCATTTTAGTGCATTTTACACTTTGAACATCATTTCACATTATGTTTGTAATACCTTCTTAAAATGCACTACTATGTGGTACATTTTTGAACATCATTTAAAGTACCCAATGATTCATCTGATTGTAAGGAATTGAATTTTACATATTTTAATTTGATATTTTTGGAAATTGATCTACACTTAAATATGAACATGTTTGATTCAGGGATCAATGGAGAATTTATGGAGGATGATGGAGATATTTGGCAATGAAAGGAAGCAATTCTGGAGAAGGCAGATTGGACACCAGCCCACTGATGAGACTGTGGGGCCCAACATACAGGCCCAATTAATCCCAAATTTCGTGGGATGATAGAAGACATGTACAGGAACAAATCACTCTTCAGGAGTTAATGCTAATTCGGCCTCCATGTTGGTCATTTAGGCGGCCCAAGTTAGAGATAAAATTCTGGGCCAGATTCTGCGGCCCAGAAAAACAGTCCACCATTTTGATCATATCTCGGAATACACAACTCCAAATGGGCCCAAATTTTACAGACGGTTAGCAGACATCCGGAGCTCCATTTTCTTCTTCTATGGCCCACCCTGATTCGGCCATCTAGAAGGTCATCCAAACGCGTCTGTTCGGTGGATGAAATCTGGCTGCCACCTCGGGTCAAATGTGGAAAATTCCAAATTCCACAAACTTTCCACCACCCTAGGCCTACCATACTCAAGTGGGATGACTTTTACTGTTGAAGGCTCGACCCAAGGCTCCCAAAATGCCTATTTAAGGCAGTGGTGGTGAAGGAGTTGAAGATCTTGGATGCTTTGTTTACTTGTAATGTTATGCTGCATTTTTGTTGCCTCAATTTTGTCTTTCACATGTAAGTTGTTCAATTCACTTTAGTTTCTTAATAAAAGTTCTTCTTCTACTCTTATTCTGTTGTTCTTAATATCACTTTGATACCGTTGGATTAAGGTGTGAATTTATTCACACCAAACCTTGTGAAATTATTCACACAACAGTGGAGTGATCATTTTATTTTTGTTGTTTTCTTTACTTCTCCATTCCTCCCTTATGAGTCTACTTTCCGCTTCCATTGAAACCATGGGATCAATGGAGGGCTAACCCACTTATGGGTTGATCCAAGGGAGTAGAAAGGGGCTGGATTGGATGTTATTTATCACCTAATTAATGTATAATCACTTCTTTAATTGGGATTTTTATTTGATGATTTTTAAACTCCATCGTCCTTGTTGAATTTAAGGCCACACACTTCAAGTACTAATACGATCCTTTACCTTGAAGTGCTCAAAACTTTGATCCTTCAAGTGTATAGGTGATTAGTATTAGAGGGTGTAGGCATTAAACCAGTAAGTGATGATGTTGTTTTATCTCCTTAAATGAACCCATCTCAAATTTAAGAAATTGAAATCATTAAAAAGAAAATACATTCAATCCACCCCGAGTGATAACCTAGGATCAACTCATTCTTTTAAATTGAATCCACTTAAATCTTTTAGATATCATTAAAACCCATCCAAAATCAATCCAAGTTGTCCACTTCATAGCCAAAAATCCATCCCTTAGGTTTTGTATCTTAGGTATCTTCTTAGGTCTCTGTGGAATCGACAACCCAAGCTACACTACAAGGACCGTTCTACCCTTCTTCTCTTGGGTAAATTTGGGCGTGAACCACCATGATAATAACCAGATGCTCCTCAAAAGACAGATCATCCTCATGTTCTATATCCCAAACATCGATCAGATGAGATAGATTAGGGAGGTACTATTGAAGTAGTAAAACATGTAAAATGTTTTGCATTCTACTATATCTTTATAGAAGAGTCAATCGGTATGCCACTAGACTGATCCTCTCTACAATCTCAAACGACCCCACATACCTAAGCACCAACTTCCCCTATTTTCAAATTCAATGGTGGCCCTGCCTTGGTGAAACCCAAAGAAACAAACTATCACCCACTATAAACTCAATAGTTAGATGATTCAAATATTCATATGAATTATGCATACTATGAGATGTTTCCACATGTTTATGAATCAATTAAACCTTTTCCTATGTATCCCGCACAAGACTCAGTCCCAATAGCTTATACTCTCTAGTTTCTAACCAATATAATAGAGATCTACACAGTCTCCCATAGACTGGCTCAAATGGAACCATCTGAATTATATCTTGGAAACTACTATTTTAGTAAAACTAAATAACTTTTTTCCCCATGATCCACCAAACTATAGGACACAAGCCCTCAATATATCCTCTAATACCTGAATCATACGCTCTGACTGACCATCTATTTGTGGATGAAAAGCCATACTCAAAAACCCCTGGGTACCAAATGCCTTATGAAACCCTTGAAAGAATCACTATATGAAATATGAATCATGATATGAAGCTGTAGTCCTCGGTACTCAATGAAACTAAATTATTTCTTGAACAAATAACTCATCCAACTTATCAAAGGTGAAGGCCTCTCAAATTGGAAATAAATTAGCCTCCTTTGTTAATGAATAAAAAAACCCAAATCGAATAATTCTTTAGAGGAGCCCTTGGAATACCCTCTAAAATATCTATTGTTACATCATCCCACTTATATTATAGAATATAAAATGGTTGTAACAACCCACCTGGGCACTGGTTCTCAGCCCTCACCTATGGATAGTTGAGGCATCACACCACAAAATCCAAAAATTCTTTATTCATTTTAGATGAATAATATTTCATGTGAATTTCATGATACATCTTAGTTAAACTAGGATTAAATTCCCACTTTGATGCATGAAACTCACATATCAACTCTTCCCACATACATATCATCACAACCACATGACCAGAAACACAAACAACCCCATCTGCACCAACAACCCAAACAGAAGGTGACTCCCCACCTTTAAGACTTTCCTTCATAGCCAAGCACTCTAGATCCTCAATATGACTCTCCCTATCCCATATCAAAAGAATGAACCCAACTTATATGGACTCAAGGGTAATATTCTTGTGCTCATCATACACCTCCCGATGTATCTATGAAAACAAGGCCATCATTCTCCACTCGGAGATGAACTCTTGAACCACTTGATTTGGAGTATTCCAACTTAGATCATCTACAACACTATTCCCTTTTACTAGTGTGTAAACTAACTCAAAGTAAAAATACTACATGTATTCAACCCATATTCTCTGTATAAGGTTCAAATCATTCTGAGAGGAGATGTACTTAAGACTTTTATGATCAGTAAACATCGCGAACCACTCTCACAACAAGTTATTCCTCCACAACTTTAAGTCATAAACCATAGTTTCCAACTCAAGATCATGAGTAGGGTAATTTATTCCATGATTCCTCAACTGTCTTGACCCATATGCTATAACTCGATCATCTTACATCAACATTCCCCCAAGTCCAAAAATGGATGCATCATAGAACAAGGTGTACCTCTTACCAGGGCCTGCTAAGATCAGGATTGGTATGGCCATTAACCACTTATTAAACTCTTGAGAATAATTTTCACATGATTCAGACCACCCAAACATAATTCTCCTCTTGGTTAAGCCTAAAAGCGGTGCTGCCAAATGGCAAAAATATTTAATGAATCATTGTTAGTAACTGACCAATCCTAGAAAACTCCGAATATCAGAAACATTATTAGACTACCCCCAAGACACAACATCCTTCATGGATCCACTCACATTCTTACCACAGAGATAATGTGTCCCAAGAAATGAACTTTATCAATTGAGAAATGACATTTTGATAGCTTGGTGTAAAGCATGTGTTCTCTTAGTGTACTTAGGATTATGTCAAGATGTTTGGCATGATCGTCAGGAGTTATATAGTACACCAAGATACCATCAAAGAAGAAAACTATGAACTGATCTAGATATGGGTTAAATATTTAGTTTATTAAGTCCAAGAACACATACGATTCATCGGTCAACTTGAATGGAATCACTATAACTCACACAACCCATACCTTCTTCTGAAAGTTGTCTGCAATACATATGAAGGTCTCAAACTCAACTGATGATATCTAGAACTCAAATTGATATTAGAGAACACTAAATCACCACTTTATTGGTTGAAAAGATTACTGATTCATAGGAGAGGTTATCATTTCTTAATGGACATCTGATTCAACTTCCTATATTCAAAACATAACCTCAATGATCTGTCAGCCTTCCTGGAAGACAACACTGAAAATCCCCATGGAAATGTACTAGGATGGATAAATACCTTATTCTCTAATTCCTAAAACTAATATTTATGTTCTTGAAGTACTACCAGCACCATTCGGTACGGTGGAATGGAAATTGGCTCTACCCTTGGTAGTAACTCAATTGCAAACTCAACGTCTCTCTCGAGTGGTAGCCTTGTTAAGTCCTCAAGAAACACATACTTAAATTAATAAACAATGGGAGGAAAACTATATTATATATTTCTACATCATCAATAAAAATACATGCCACTTAGGCTATGATTTATCTCAACTACTGAAAAATTGGACCTGCACGACCTACTCGAACATCCCACTCTCCACAAATGACATAAGTGTATCCATAGAGATACATAAATGTTACCCGATGATGGTAATAATAGATATGTTCTTGGTAAAACACCAACCATTTCATACCATGAATATGGTCAAGAACAAGTATCTCAAGGATAAACAAGTCCAATAAGAAATGGTACCCACCAATTTATAGAGCACAACCCTTACATTGTCTGATATTTTCTTCTTGCAACCCTAGATGTGTGTCAATCGACATAACCCCACACACAAATTCCATGTATAGGGCCAAAACAAATAAAAACTGATAAAAGATAAAAGAATGTGTGGAACATATGTCAAATAAAGAAATTCCAAGTGTGGAAGCTACAAGGATCAAACCTCGAATAGTAGATGGTCCAGCCTCGCCACCTCTTGGTGTAGATTAAACTGCATGAAGTTGGCATGTCCCTATACCCTAGTCTATGTCTTGAGTACCTAGAACTACACTACCCTACTAGGGTGAACAATCTCTCCCCAGAGTTCCACATCCACTACCCCTACCAGTACGGACTATAAAGATTCAACTACCTTCCTGATACGGGGTATCAAAAATCCTTCTTGTACTCTACACTGGATACATCCCTATATCATTTCCCAACTATCGAAAGTCCCTACAGAACCTATAAAAATTCCTAAATATGTCTCATGATTGACACTCAATTGGTTTCCATGAACATGAACTATGCACATGTCCCAACCTATCACACTGATAATCGCTAACTCAATCACTAACCTGAGAGACTCATTCCCTTTTATGGCTTCCATGTCCACCTTCACCATTCTAAAAATTCTCAATGTGGTACTTCATACTATAGGAATCCACACCATTGGTTCACCCAAATGGAACTACATGTATTCTTTTGGAAGTCTCCTTGTGGTTTCCTTCTAATATAAGGGATCGATCCACCACTTAAGTGTCCCTATTCAAGAGAAAGATATTAACCTATGACTTTATCTCATACCTGAGTCCATCTTAGAAATGTCTTTCCATGGCTGCCTCACCCCACACCAAAGTTGGAACAAAATGATATAGGTCGGTGAAATATCTTACACATTCCATGATATTCATATATCCATGGGTCAAGCCCATAAACTCAGTAACCTTTTCCTACCTCAAGGTTTCAGATAGAAGTGTTCTAGAAACTTGTATTGAAAATATTTACAACCCATTCTATCATATTTCTAGGTTTGAAATAGAACATTTTACCAGTGTTTCACCTAGCCACACAACATATAATTTTCCATCTTGACCCTCTTCTCTACATAAGTCTCAAAGTGATCCAAAATCAGCTGAATATTTTATATCCAGAATTCTGCAGCCTCAAGTCCACATTCTCCATCAAACACTAGACGAAGTTACAACATAAATTCTTTACTTAGCTCAAACATACTTGGCACAACCTATACAGGTCCCCCTTCCATTATCTTCATGAAACTAGAATAGTTCTCACAAAACTTCTCTTCTCCCCTGTTTCCCTGAATCTCCAGGTTTTCTTACTCCACTTCTGGAGGAGAATTATCGGCTAAATCCTCTTGTCTCTCAATTGGAATGCATCTTCATGGTGGAATTTATCTACAGTTATAAACACAAGATTTATAAAACATAATATAGTTTTTTAACAATTCATATAAAATAAGTCTCTCTACCAACCATAAAAAACTCATTCAAATACACTATGCCAAAAGTCATTGTCACATCTCAAACACTACCCTTGATCATCCATACTAAGGGCCATGGATAACATGGGTAAACCAACTTAAACAGTTATAGTTTTACATTAGACACCATTTCAAAACTATTTCCATACTTACAACATAAATCTTTCTCCTTGGCACACTTATCATTTAGCATATTGTCGTGAAAAACATTTTGATTCACTTACAACCCTTAATTAACCATAATTCTTTAACTATTATTCATCATTTTATTTCCCTTTTACCCATTTACACCATTTTATTAGCCACCATTTTCTTTAAGTTGTTCCAGAATGGGAAAATGCATTCTACACTTTATGTCCCACACACCTTTCTCATGTGTGTACCTATCATAATGCAGGCCAATTACATACTCAGATGCCTATAATGATTCATGAATGCAGAATATCATTCAATTTTGGTCATGATATAAATATTATAAAACTGTCACATTATACAACAAGTTCATCACCCAATGGTGAAATATCATCAAATGTAACAACGCACAATAAGAACAACAATTTCCACCCTTGGTGACTTGGATTTTCCCTCGTATGTGGGTTAGATACTCCCAAGAATGAGCTCATTACCAAGGATTGAAAATTTTCTAACCTCATGTATACCATACCCAAATAGTAAGTCACAAAAATACCTTCTCATGTATCAATTTGTAACCTCCCCGACCCGAAGTCCACTAAATTGGTGCCCTGAGTTGGTATGTCACATGACCTCAAGCATGCCTCCCAATATGCCATAGGTTTCCGAATAGCAGTGAGGGTCTAATAAGTCACTTGGGGAGACTATACCCCCTTATCATAGTGATCCATAGTAGATAATAAATTTAAATAGTAGAAACAACATGTAATAGACAATGAATATTCATAATAAACATCTCCCCAAATCTTGGTAAAATATATAGCCAACAGTAAATATGTCATTTCATACTAAACGGTTCTAAGTAAACCAAACTAAAAAAATATAAGTAGTGGAATACCTAAAATGGTCCTCACTCTAAGTTTGAAACCTCATCCATGCACCACCCAGTCCTGACTCAATTCCAAAGAATGGGACCCTTTCCCTTATCCTGACTTGAAAGCATGAAATCTTCTCGGGTACCCAATTATGGGCTGACCGAGGTGCGAGTACAACTCAGTAGGACACCACCAATGGTGTCTAAAAAATATCTAGTCTAAACAGACAATGTATTCTAGTACTAAATAAATAACAAGTAAATAAAAGATAGTTCGGGTGCCATTAGATAACAAACTTGACTTTAACCATTTCTATCCTTAGTAAAAAATCCATCTTTTTAATCTTCTTCATTACTTAATTCATTATCAACATGTGTTCCATGGGTTAGGAATTTAATATATATATATATATATATATATATATATATTCATTCACCACATATACCATATCACAACCAAACCCAACCAATACAAATAAAAATCATATTCCACAACACTCATTAGGGGAATAAATATTATCCATAACCCATTAACACTTTACCATTTATATTACATTGGAATTTATCCGAATTCCCATTTATTATGCCTAAAATCATTAATAAAATTCATCAATTCCCATGCAATAATTCATTTATGCATTTCAAGTACAAAACACAATCCATTTGTCACATTCACATTAATCCCCTTTTAACCCATTTCCATGTCAAGACAAACCCCCTATTCCATTATTAACCCTAGGAACAACTATCATTATTCCATTTTCAACTCACCCAACCACATTAACTTGTTCATCATGGGATCTATGTTATCACACATCAACCCTACACATATCCTTACCAATTTATAGGTTCTATAGGGTCAGTGCATCCAATGGGTGGCCCTATATTAGTAAAAGCATCCTCAACGCATCCCATGGGGATCATGAGGGGTTAAATCCATCAATTAGACACCCATTTTACCAAATCTTACTAACAGAACAAAAATAATAACAAGGGGAAAGGAAGAACACAATCTAAAATGCACAAATCTACTTAAAAACTATGGGATATAATTTATAGAACACCTACCTTGAATCTCTTAACAAACTTACTCTCAATTGTAGCCTTAGATTCTGATCCAAACACCCTTTGAAGTCCCAACCTAGATTCCACTAAAAAAGAGGGTTTTTAGGCTTCAAAATAAGATCACCCAAGATACAAATCCTAATCTGGAAAAGAGAATAAATGAGAGGATTATAATTACTTGAAGCTTCAATCCGCAACCAACAGAGCTCAAAACAGCTTAGAGATGAAGTAGATCTATCCTTTGGAGATATTGAGTTTTTTTGTTATTCAATAGGGATAGAGGTATAAGAAAGGTGAGAAATATCAAGTAGAGAATTAAAAATATTGTAATGGAAAAACTATAAATTTTCCAACTTTTAAATGGGCGTATGGTTTATTTACACAGTTTTCCAAATCATGCTCAAGCCACTGCCTAAGGGGATTTGGGTCACACGGTTACTTGGGAAGGCCACATAGTTTAAAAAACCATGCACCAACTGTGTGATATTACACTATCCAAGGTTGCATGGTTTTCCTAGGAATACAACATGGTTTACTTAACCATATTCCAACCATGCATTTTGCATAGGCTGGCCTAGTTTTTCTTCCTTTCATGTCTTGAACCCTTGGAATACCCCCAATGATCCTCATACTACTAGGAAACATTTCATTTACCAAAAATAATATATTTCAACCAAAATTTGAATAAATACATATCTCTATGAAGTCCTGGATCATACATCAAGTATTTTAATATATTTTAATCAATATCCAAATATATAATTTACTTTCCAAATTCTAAAATGTAATATTTAAATTTTAGTTTTTTTAGAAAACATTAATTTTCCTAGAAAAAATAAGTAATATAAAAGGATGGTAGGCTCTGGTGGATTAAAATAACACTAAATTTTTCCTAATATTCCAATACCATGGTAATTCCCATGGTTTTTCATTTATCACTACCTAGGTGTCAAAGGCCTAAATTTGGACATTAATTAATAAATCCCCCACTTTTTCTATAAATACCCACCCATTTCTCCATTTCATGTTACTCCCAATTTATCCTACATGAATATCTAGTATTTTTACCTCACAAGAAGTCCTCTAGAGGTGTTATCAAGACTCCAAGGTCCCAATCTTCAAGTTTTAGGAGTTAATCTTCATGGTAAAGGAAATATCATTCTTTTCACTTCATTTTAAGAACCTCTTTTCGTATATGTCTTCTGAATGTTATAATCACTCTATATTATTTTTTTATTCATTCTATTAATTCAAAATTATATTATATCAATGGTACACAACTTTTCCCTCTCTTTTTACCCTTTTATAAAACCACATTTACACCCGTTACATTGCTGATTTTATTTCTCAAATTTTCCCCATTCTCTTTAAGAAATTCCATTTTATTTTCTCTTTGTGAATACCAAAAACACTTTATTTTCCCAGGGTATTCACTGAGATTTAAAAATTATTTTTCTCTTGTTAATGAAATACATAAAACTATAATTCCCTTTCCATGGGTTAAAAATTACATAATGATCATGTTTTCATAGCACTTTTGAAACACCATGATTTTGATATGAAACCCATTTTATTTTATTCTACATAGGTTATTTATGAAATAATTTATTATATTATATGTAGCTCACATGAAAATTAAGTCATATTAATGGTGTTCATTAATAGATCTCTAATTCATTGGATAAATAATTTAATCCCTAGAGATAACATTTTTTACGATACCTTGGTGAATAACCTTGGTAAATTTTATGACACCTCTATGAAAAAACCTAGTGATATGCTTATGCATGTATCATTTAAATGTTGTAGCCAAATTTTAAAGTTATTATTAATGTTATTATTATTATTATTATATGCCTCTTTCTCATTAATTATCATTATAAATCATGTTCTTATTAATATTTATAAAGATCACAAGTAAATTGTTCCCCTTTATTTCCCTTACTGGACCTTATGTTCACCCTTTCCTTTGATGTATGTACCAACATTATAATATGTATTAAATTTTCATAATATGAATATATGATGAATCCTTTCAAGTGTATTATAATAATTTTTTTATGTTTTCATGTATTATGTACCTTTTTTTGAGAAACTAAACTTTTAAAGATCCTTTGTTTGTACCATGTAAATGAAACTTCATGTAATAAAATGGTAGGATGTAATAGTTGGTATCAAAGGATGGTTAAGATATTTTTGGGAATTGGGATTTAAAAAAATTAGGAATAACCATAAGGAAAATTTAAAATATAGGAAAACATGTGGGTATTTTGGTGAAGTATTATGTAAGTGGTTTTTGAGTAGAGAAATACATGTCTGGATATGAACAAGTGGATGTGGCTCTGGCATAGATGTTTCTAGGGGTAAAACCCAAAAACATCACTTTTATCTTGACTCTAATGATAACTATTTCATTAAAAAAGGCCTTAAAACACTTCTAGATTGACACTACTGGGGGATATGTTTGGTAAATATAAATGTTTTTATGAACCATTATGAAGGATTTATAGAAAATGAATTTGTTGTTAAAGAATAACATACTTAAGCATGATGTTTTAAGACATAAAATTTAACTTCAAATTATAATATCATTAATTGAAATAATTTTCTCACTATTTATTTTTTCTTTTAAAAAATTCTAGGAAATAGGTAGAGCTGTTTTTATAGTAAGCACAACAGACCATGCACTGATGACCCTCTGATGGAAGATGGAATGGAAAACTTCATCAGAATGATTAATTAACTAACTCAACTTATGAAACATTTATTGAATAAATATAATAGAAAATATTAACCCCAAATGAAAAAAATTATGTTGAGTTTTTTATGCGTCAATGACCTCCTTCTTTCAGTCGATCTACCGAACCATTTATTACTAAACAATGGATAAGCTCTGTAGATTAGATCTTTTATGTAATCCATTATTCAGAATAAGAGAAATTCACTCTAGTTGTGTATCGCTTAGAGGAATAATTTGATCAGTGGTGGAAAATAATTAAAAATACAATCCCAGAAGGTATACTGAAGCTATGAAGTGGGAAGAGTTTAGGGGAACATTTTAAAAAAAATATTTCCCCTATTCGATGTGAATGAAAATGAATAAGGAATTCCTAGAGCTGGAGTAGAAGGAAACTGAATATATGGGAATCCATGAGATGAAATTTATAAGACTTTAAAGGTAAAAATATAATAACCCAATTTTAACGTATGTAGACATTACATCACTTTTTTGGAATACTTAAATCTTTACAAAAAAGAAACCCAAAGACCGTATTAGTTTAGTGCCTTTGGAAACATTAAATAAAAATCTTCTAGCTCAGTGAAATATCTTCAATTTTTCCCAAAAGGATATTCCCCCTTAGTAACTATACTTAATTTTTTTTATATCATGGGGAATTGAAACATAAGAAAGGGTTGAACTAAAATGATCAGTAAGGGTAAATAAAGGAAATTTGTATGCATATCATGAACATAAGGGTATAATAATGTGATCATGATCATTAGAAGATCATACCTTGAATATCAAATACTATAAACCTAAATCATGGAATAAAGATTTATAGATCATAATAGATGATTCATAAGGAAATCAATAGCACAATACATGAAATCATAACATAGGAATAAAATATGGATTTGTGTCTTTCACATCAACGTATAACACAGTGAACATGTATAAGTAGAAACAGGTTCACACATTAAGTTAAGGGAATGAAATAAGGCCCTCTAATATACTTATGGACATGAAACTAGGTCCACACATAATGTTGTGAACATGTAATAAAGTTCAAGAATAATTTTGTTAACATGTAATCAGGTTCACATATAAACTTATGGACATGAAACAAGGTACATGGATAACATTTTGAATATGTAATCATATTCAAGCATAACATTATGAAAAAATATTAAGGTTTACTCATAAAATTGTGAATATGTAATCTGGTTCATGCATAAAATTATGAACAGGTCCACCACAAATCATTTTTTTTCATTTTCCAAAGCCGGTTTATGGGTTCCTGGTACCCGAACAAACAATCCCCAAATTACAAATTTCAGAACATACAGAAATCAGGTTTATGCATAACATCTATACTCATGATTCATTCACTATTACCCAATGCATTTGAGAGATATATAGGTCCCACCCATCACATAATTAAATCATACATGCATGTGCATTCAAAATATCATGACCCATGAAATAATATGGGTTCTATAAACATAAAATCATAACCCATGAAATGAAATGGGTATCATTAATATTTCATGACATCATAACCTATGAAAAGAGTTAGGTTTCATAATCACTTCATGAAATCCTAACCTGTGAAAAGAAGTAGGTTTTAAAAGTATAAAAATCATTGAAGAGAAACAGGTTTCATAAAAATCATGACATGAAAGAATAAACCATTCACAGAAAGAATATGAATGGAACCTTTAGATCATTTTCTAGAAAGGTATGAATAACATAAATGAATTTCATTATAGATGGAAAGTAATTTTGAAATATCTTTTGAAATAATTTCTTGATGAAAATATCATTTATTATTTGAAAAATGATTTTTAAAACATAAAACCCTTTATAAAACCATTTTCATGAAAACTTATAAAGGAATATTTGAAAACCTATTGAAAACCTTTTCCTTCACAAACTTCTTAAAAACTTATAATTAAATCTTGAATAAATTTTGAAAACAATTTTAATTGAAATCTTATAAATAATTATTGAAATATATTTGAAAATATTTTTCCTTGAAAACTTATAAAAGAGTCTTGAAAACATTTTGAAAACCATTTCATTGTTAACTTTATAAAAGAATCTTGAAAACATTTTGAGAACAATTTTTACATAAAAATGTTTAAAATAATCTTGAAAACCTTTTGAAAAAAAATTCTTTGACAATTAATTTTAAAAATAATTTTCATTAAAATTATCCATTTAAACATGTAAATGAATATTCACAGAGATGACAGTGGGTAAATCTGTACATGTCATATGAGGTAAAAAGAACATTATTTTTGCATGGTAAAAAGGTTAGAAAAATTACTTGTTCATAAAGCGACGATAATATTAATATAAAAAATGATAAAAGAAAAAAAGGGTAAAAATTTATTTTAAATATTATAGTAGAATAGTAAAATATTCTTGGAAACCCTTTTTAGAAAACATGGTTTTAAAGGAACAAAGATTTCCGACTGAAGAGAGTGTAAAGTGAGGCTTTATTAAAAACACATTATTAACTATATTATGTTCCAAAAAGTATAAAAATGGTACCAATACATGAATAAATCATTAATAAATATAGAATAGGAAAACTCATGAGTGTTCTTTAGATATGGATCATAATATTTAATCAAAGGAATCATAAACATAAACAATCTCAAAAAGTGATGAGATTGTTTCAATAAACTCTTACCACTTGGTGGAATTGAACCATAATCCCCATGTAAGTAAATGAATTTACATGAATCTTAAAATATAATTAAAATTATGAGATTCATGATATAAAATTTCAAAGTAAGTATACGTATCTCATTGAAAAAAATATAGGTGCATAACATGACATGTGTCTCAAAGAAGGCAAATTAAAACAAAATTACATTATTTATTTGGTAACTTTTGAAACATAAACCCCAGGAAAGAAAAATAATAAAATGGGTATCAAAATACAAATAAATTTAGGTATAATAATAATATAATTAATCCATGGGTAGTATACACACCACAAAAAAAAATGTGGTGAATAAATCATTTATGTCGCAGAAATAAATGGTTAGATGAAATTCCATTACCTTATATCTTAACACTCTTCATGATTGTAAGAACCTTATGTATAATAAATATATGTTTAATATACATCTTTTATAGAATAATATTCTTATATCTTATTCCGTATATGTTTTTATTATGAATTTATATTACCCGCTTGTTAACAATTCTATGTTAAGGTTACACTTTGGGAAATATTCACTTTGTTTTTCACATGTGTCTTAATTCGATATATCATTGGTCCTTATTCTTATTTCATGATTTAAATAATGTAAAACATGATATAAATATCATTAATATTCACTATATGTGTATTATAAAAATCTATAGAATATAGAAGTATGAAATGGAATACACCATTAATAGAGAGGGTAGGTCATACGTACACATGAACACTGCTTCCGTTTTATTGATGTATTGAAAGAAAAAAATTAAATGAAATATATGTATACGTATATATGTATATAAATATATATCATATAAGTTCACTAAACATATCCTTAATACATTTCATGTAGTGTATGAAGGAATCACGTCGCTCTAAGGGGACGGTAGTCCACACTTCCTCGAATGAAATTATCATATTTATACAAGATAGAAATCATAAGGGTATGATCTAAATAAAAATTATAGAATAATAAATACATTATAAATATCATATATATCATATATAAATAGAGTTTCCATCATAATTTCCACCATGATATAAGTAAAGTAAAAATGAACAATCATCGTTTGGTGAGGCGGTTGTTCACTTTACCCGTAAATAATATATTCGTTACCCATTAGATAGAAGTGTAGGTAAGTGTAGGTAAAACCATTAGAATAAAAAAATACTAGTATATTTAGGATACTGGTGTTTTTATAAAATCATAGAATAATAATATTTTATGGAGTGGATAACTGAAATAAAAAAGAAAGGATCTTGTGGGAGGGTGTTACCTCTTAATCGGTTAACTCCTTTTGGTTTGCACTAAAGGGATTCCTTGGAAGTATTTCCTCCCAAATGGAGGCTCCAGGGAGGAAGTTTGGGATGTTTGGGAGTGTATTTGGTATATATTGGCCAAAAATAAGTGTTTTTAGGAGTGTGAAGAAGAGGTATAGGTGGTTTCCTTTTATAGGGAAGGAAAATTACACACTTGGAATTTTTTAAAACAAGTTAGGTGTACCCACGTTTTTACCTAAAATAATTCATAAAAGAATATCAAGAATGAAATTATTATGGTCGAAATGGGTACATAAATTATTTTTGGACAAGTGGATAGGTCATTTGGCCCCTTAAGTTTAACGTTTACTCCATTATTAAGCTTAATTTTACTTTAATCACTCTAATTGATTTTAACTTCATTCACTAATCTTTTTAGTAAAAACTAAATTTTTCTTATTAGAAATTAGAAATTATACATATTACAAATAAAAAAAAGCCATTTTTTAAAATTCCAATCATATAATTTCTATAAATTAATTTAAATTTAATCCAGCTGATGGGATGACACTACAAGTTTTTAAAGTAAAAAAATTCAAACGTTTGCTAAGTTTTTTTACCCAATTTAAAAGTGAAATTGATTTAATGACCTTAGTTGGATTTATTTATAAAAAAATGATCTAATTAATTTTTTAAATCAATTTAAAATATAATTTATCCTCACAAATAAATTAGATGAAAAAATTGTTTTGAATTAAAATTCGGTATTTTTAACTATTCATTAAAAAAATGAAACCTCATAGAAAAAACCAAAAATTTATCTTGACATAATTTTTATATTTTTATTTCAAATATGAAGTTTATTTTGGAATATTAAATCAATAAAATTTCCAAAAATTGTATTTAAAATGGTTTCTCTATTAAAAGGTGGTAAAACTACCTTTATAAAAATATAGGGTTTTAAACATAAAATTGGGTTTGTTATTATATTAAGCCTATAAAATATATTGGACAATTATCAAAAGAATATTTGATTGAATATATAATATATATATATATATATCACATTAATATAACTCACTAATTTTAATTAATTTAATTTATTAGGGTAAAATATCTTTGTGGATATAATAATATTTTCCTCTATATTCAGTCTGTTTTTAGATTCATTTCTAATTGATTTATAACCAATGAATTCATTTTATATTTGTTTAAACCATATATTTTTAAAAGTTTTTTACCCTTTTCATAACTAATAATTCAACATCTAGTTCATATTAAATAATATATCATTATTTGGTAAAACTCAGGTTTTCACATTACACAATTCATCAAGGAAAGTCATTGTCACATATAATGAAAGCTAAAATCAGTGTTCCATGTAGAGAAAGATAAAATTTATGTTTAGTACAAAATTAAATTTCTTTTTCATATAACTCAACCCAAACATAGTTATTTAATATAAAATAAACTATTTTTAGTATTGCGTGAAATGAAAAATATCAAAAAGACTAAATTAATTCAAAAAATATATTTCACAAAATATCAGGGTGTTACATTCTACCCCCATTAAAATGAATATCTCCCTAAAAAATCTTCTAGTTTATCAAAGGGTTAATAATTTGAAGTTACTTTAATAGAAACCCACATCGTAAAAATAAACCCTAAAACTTCCTTAAAAAAGAATGTTGGAAACATAATGGTTACCCAAATTAACACATAGCTGGGTTTCCTCATAGGAGAAAATATATGGAAAGTGAAAACATGGAAATTGAATAGAAATATAACTATCATGTTCTAGAGGAGAGTGATAGATAACGCGGTCAGGAGAAAGTTAACAATAAAAAAAACCATAAATCTATGATGATCTAAGGGACCGTTTGATTCATCGGAAAAAAGTAAGTAGGATAACCTTTTTGGTTTCATGATTCTTTCCCTAGAGTTGAATAATTTTCACAAGAAGTTATACTTACTTGGTTTTATCCCATTTCATATGCATAATTGTAACATCCCGGTTCCAGAAGCCACTCAGAGGCGTTCCGTACCCGGTTGATCACATGGACTCAAGGGCATTTACCCGAATGTCAGAGACTGCTGAATAATAGAAAGGGCCTTGGGTGTAATAGTGGAGAAACTATGCCCTCATTGGAAAAGTACACAACGGAAGTACACAACACATATAATAGCTGAAGCAGTAAATATCTAACAACAATAAACAACAGAAGACTGGAATACTAAACAACTGGAGCACATATATATATATAAAATGATGCATGATACATATGTCTAGGAAAACATCCAAACAAGTCACAATGATGGAATACAACTGTGCTAAATCAAAATGCAAAAGAAAGCATATAAACTCCTCAGCATCGCAAGCCATAGCTTGGTCCCATGCTCTCCAGCTCCATAGCAAGTCAGGTACCTGAAGTAGAAGGGCGCTTTCCCTTATCTATACCTGCAACAATATAATCTTTTTGGGCCCAAAAGCATGAACCAAACAGGGTGTGATACTAAGTCCCAATAGGAAACCACCCAAAGATCCGTACCTAACAGTCAGTGAGTATATGGCAGGTGAAAGTACAGAAAATAGTAAATAGGAAAGCACTAAGCAGTAAAAGATCCACAATTTAAAGCATTCAAATCACTACACAACATGCAACAACTAAACAAAGCAGGTAAACACAAACAGGTAACCCTCTGGGAAGTACCCACTGCCTATCCCCTCTGGTCCTACCAAGCAACACAAGTAGCAGCTAAACACAAGGAAACCCTTTGGGAAGTACTCACAGCCTATCCCCTCTGGTCCTACCTAACAAGTACAAGAAACCCTCTGGGCAGTACACTCAATATAACCCCTCTGGTTCAACTTAAGTATAGAATATCTGAGGAAGAACTCACTGTTAATTCCCCCTGTGGCCCACATCGAGGAACTAGAGACACTATGGGGAAGCACTCATCATCAATTCCCCCTGTGGTCTCACATCATAAATAATAAAGACACTCTGGAGAAGCCCTCATCGTCCATTCTCCCTATGGTCTATACACCAGGTTCTCTCAGCCCTATGTAAGTCAAGCAAGTGTAGCAGTGCGTAACGACCAAAGTAAACCTCATCAACTACTTGGCTAGAATTCTACAGCACAACAGTATAACGGTCACATCATCTTATAACACTAGGAATGGGAAAGTAAACAACATCCTAACAGGGAAACAAGACCCAAAGGTCAAAATAGGCAAAAAATGCATGGTCAATACATCCAAAGCATAAAAAATCACCCTATTCACAAAAATAATCATCTACTCAAGAATACCAGCATAGTAGAGAAACAATAGGGTTGAAACAGTAAACGTGCAATACCCTGTTCATGGGTATTTGGAAAATTTGCACATGAAACTCATAGACTCTCAATAGAAAGGAACGAACCACCTACTTCAGGGTTAGGAGATCAATATACTCTAACCATGAAGCTTGGATCTCCTTATAATGCCGTATATCTAAGAAAACTTCTAAAACTTTCAGCCCATGATAACTTGGAAAAGAAGATAAATCATGAAACGAGATTCCAGTAGAAGAGTGAACTCACCGATGTGATTGAAACACAATCAACAGTGTTTGAATCAGAGGATGAACAGAGGCTCAGGGGCTCATTGAAGATCCGTAGCTGTACAAGTTCTCTCAGATGAAGAAAGCCTAAAAGAAGTGAGTTCTGGTGATTAAACACGACCCCAATGCATTTAATGAAAAAAACAAAATACACGGCGTATACTTTTGGAGTACATGGTGTGTTCTTTTTATTTCCGTAATCTGCATTAGGTGGCCTCCAAGTTACTCCCACATGGCCGTGTGTGTTCCTACTACACGGCCAACACACGTCCACCTTCGGCAAGGAAGTACACGACGTGTACTTGTAAAGTACACAACGTGTACTCGTGAAGTACACAGCGTGTACTTAGATAATTTCCAGAAGAAGGGTGTGTGGCTGGCTGTGTGTGTGGCTACTACATGGACAACACACGACCTCTTGCAGAAAGGTAGTACATGGCGTATACTCATAAAGTACACAACATGTACTTAGAAAATTTCCAGAAAAACCTATTTTTCCCAAAAAATGACCAGAAAAGGAAAATATACTTGAAAAAAAGGTCTGGGTTCTTACAAACTTCCCCCATTAAAGAAATTTATCCTTGAATTTCCCTAGCATGGAATAGAAGAAGAAACCCCAAACAGTTCCGGCCACTAAGCTTGTACGTCGGCCTCCCTCTCCCAAGTCTCGTCTTGTACTCGACCATGCTGCCATATCACTTGTACCAGAGGAATAGACCAGCCATTGAGAACCTTTGTAATACAATCCACAATCCGGATATGATGCTCTTCAAACGACGCACCCACTTCAAGATCAACCTCCTCGGGTTGTAAAACATGATACGGGTCTGAAAAGTAATGTCGAAGATGAGAAATGTGGAATACGTCATGTATAACCTAGTACCTCTAAGGTAACTACAACCGATAGGCAACCGACCTAACTATCTCCAACACCTAAAACGGTTCAACATACCTCGGTGAAAGCTTACCCTATCTCCTAATCCTCTTGTTTCCCAACCTTGGTGTGACACATAGGAAAAACTGATCCCCGAACTCGAACTCGAGAGGTCATCTTCGCTGATCAGTATAAGACTTCTGTCGAGACTGTGCAGTAGCCATCCTCTTCCGAATCAACTCTATCTGCTTTGTGGTCTCCTGAACAAGACGAGGTCCCAACAAAGCTGCTTCTCCTACCTCTATCCAACATAAGGGTGATAGTCATGGCCTACCATACAAAGCCTCATAAAGTGCTATCTGAATAGTTTCTTGAAAACTATTTTTGTAAGAAAACTCCACAAGAGGTATATGCTTCTCCCTAGAACCTCCAAAATCCATAATGCATACTCGGAGTATATCCTCAAGCACCTGAATCGTACGCTTGGATTGGCCATTTGTCTGGGGGTGGTAAGCTATACTCAAAAGTACATGTGTACCCAAAGCCTTATGAATCCCCTTCCAGACCCGAGAAGTAAAACGTGCATCCCTCTCTAAAATAATGGAGTGTGGAACTCCATAAAGACGTACAATATCTCGGATGTACAACCATCCCATCTCATCAGCACTGAAGGTCTCCTTGATTAGCAAGAAGTGAGCAACCTTCGTGAGTCTTTCAATGACAACCCAAACTGTGTCATTCCCTCAAGGAGACCTCGACAAACCGGTCATGAAGTCCATCGCGACGTCATTGCACTCCCACTCAGGAATGGGTAACTGCTGTAAAAGCCCTGCTAGTCGCTGATGCTCCACCTTCACATGATGACAAGTGGAACACCTCATGATGAAACTAGAAACGTACCTCTTCATACCTGGACACCAATACTGATGGTGTAGATCACGATACATCTTGGTGACACTAGGATGAACTTCCCAAACCGAGGAATGAAAAACCTGCATCAGCTCCTCACGTATATCTGCTGGCACCCATAAGTGCCCCTAGAAACGCAAGATCTCATCCTCTCCTATGGTATATCCAGGAATAGGGTCCTATCCTAACATACTTTCCCTTAGGACTAGGCCTTCAGAATCTGATAGTTGCCTCATTAAAACTTGATCAAGAAGAGTAGAGGTAACAACTACAGAAAAGATAAAAGTCTTCCCCTGACTATTGTGCACCTCCAAATGCATCTCAGAGAACAGAGCCATAAGCTGCCACTCACTACTGGCCTCTTGAACTACCTGTATCTGAGTCCTCCTACTCAACGCATCATCCACTGTGTTGCCTTTCCCAGGCATATAGGCAAGCTCAAAGTCAAAGGACTATAGGTACTCAACCCACCTGCGCTGCCTCAAATTCAGATCACGCTAAGTGAAGATGTACTTGAGACTTTTATGGTCAGTGAAAACCACAAAATTATCTCCTAGAAGATAATGTCTCCAAAAACATAGGGCATGAACCACATCTGCCAACTCCAGACCGTGTGTCGGGTAATTCCTCTCATGTGGCCTCAACTGCCAAGACCCGTAAGCAACGACTCCATCTCCCTACATAAGCACAACTCCCTGCCCAATACCTGATACATCACAGTAAATAGTATAGATATTTACCCAATCTGGTAAGACTAGTATCAGTTCTAAAGTCAACATCCCTTTCAACTCCTGAAATAATGACTCACAAGAATCTGACCATAAGAACTTCGCCCCCTTCTTAGTCAGACCTGTCAACGGTGCTGCCAAATGTGAAAAGTCCTGTATAAAACGTCTGTAGTCTCCATCTAGCCCTAGAAAACTTCACACCCAAAAGAAGTTCTTCAGCTACTCCCAGGAAACTATAGATCTCACTTTCTCTGGGTCTACTGAAACTACTGCCTCTGAGATAACATGACCTAGGAAGTGAATATGATCCATCCAAAAGTGGAACTTTGAGATCTTAGCATATAACTGATGCTACCTCAGTGTACTCAAAACAATCTCAAGATGGGTATCATGGTTGTGTCGAGTGTGAGAGTACACCAAGATATCATTTACGAAAACCACCACGAAAGAATCCAAGTATGGATGGAACACTCGGTTCATCAGTGCCATGAAAACTGCAGGCATGTTCGTGAGACCGAATGGCATAACCAAGTACTTGTATAGACCATACCTGTTTCTAAAGGCTATAAGAGATATATCTGATGGTCTAACATGTAACTGATGATACCCCGATCTCAGGTCAATCTTCTAGAACACTCGGGATCCTCGAAGCTAATCAAAGAGATCATCAATCCTTGGTAAGGGATATCAGTTCTTAACCATCAAATGGTTCAACTTTTGATAGTCCATACAAATCATGAGGGTACCGTCTGCCTTCTTTGCAAATAGGACATGTGAAACCCAAGGAGAAGTACTGGGTCAGATGAAACCCTTTTCCTGCAACTCCTCCAATTGCTTTTTGAGCTCCTGCAACTCAGGTGTAGCCATCCTATAAGGAGGAATGGACACCAGTGCCACTCCTGGCACAAGCTCAATCAATAAGTCTACCTCACGCTCCAGAGGAAAACCTGAAAAGTCATCTAGAAAGACATATCTGAAACGATCCACCATTGGAGAAAAATATAACTGTAAAGTCCCTTGGTCATCCAGATAAAGAATACCAATCTGGGCTATAACTCCTCCCAACCCATGATGCTCTGGACCCGCTCTGCTCTCCTGGACATCTCATTCTCCCCTATGAAGAAAGGATCCACCCTCTGGTAATAGGAAACTCACCCTTCAGTGATAACAATCAACGAATACCTAGAATGGAACTAACCAGTTCATCCTGAGAATGATATCATAGCCTATCATCTCTAGGATATAGAGGTACCATAAGAAGTGACATCCACCAACCTGTAGAGGGCACTCTCTGCATAGACGTACACTAGCCGTTCTAGTCCCCAACAGAGTGTCTAGAGTCAAGATATCACCAGAAGAAAAGATTCAGAGCCCAAGGCTCTCCACAACAGCAACAAAGATAAATCTATGGGAAGAACCTGTATCAAAAAGAGAGGAAGCTAAAACTGAGGCTACTAAGATCATACCTCGAATGGTAGAAGGTCCGGGATCCTGCTCCGTCTGGGTCTACTCCACTACAAAATTCTAGCCTATATCACGACCCTGTGACCCTGCCTGACCACTCTGAGCTGATCTACCCTAATTTCATTGAAAACTGGGTGACTAGATACCACAACCACAACTTCCACCTCGGCCCGAATGGCCAGAATAACTCCAGTTCCTAGACTGGTGAGAAACTGGTGGCACTTCTCCTTAACGAGGAGTCATAGAAGAACCCCTGTCACCCGCTGCTGGAGAGAAGATCTAACAGAAGCGCTGAAGATGACCCATCTTATCACAAGATCAGCACTCCACTGGGTCTTTTGGGAAATTTGGCCTCGTATTCCCACTCGTTCTACACTGATAACACACCACCTGGCTACCAGAAGAAGTGTCTCGCCTCCTTGGATCTCCGTGTGAAGACTCCCTGCAGCACTTCCTATTGTCAGTAGGAGGAATACTAACCCCAGCTGTTGATCCACCCTGGCTCACAACTCCAGAATCCCTCAGATTGCGCTCTGTGATCAGCGCCTAGTTGACTATAGAAGTGATAGAAGTAAATCGGAAGATGTTCACCTGCGATCGGATGTCGTGCCTCAGACCATCCTCGAACTTCCTTGCCATGAACAACTGATCAACTCCTACAATAGGTATGAAGCACTACAGATCAATAAAATGGGAGGAATACTCTATGACAGAAAGAGTACCCTACTCCAGACTCATAAACTCCCAGGCTTGATCAACACTTAGGGTCTCCGGGTAGAAGTAGTCAAAGAAGATGTGCTGAAACTCATCCCACGCCATAATATGCTGGCATACCACCTGTGAGATCACGTCCCACCACCTCTTGGTGGAGTCTCAAAGCATGTAGGTAGTTATCTTGACCCTCCTCTCTGGAGGTGTCTCCAGGTGCTCAAAGATCGTCAGCATGACATCTAGCCATGACTATGCAGCCTGAGGTCCTCCCTCCCCTAAGAAAGTGGGAGGATGTTGCTGCTGGAAGAACCATGTTAAATTAGCCATCGACAGGGTAGGAGGCAGCGCTCCCTGAAAGGTCTGCATCATCCTCATGAAGCCTTCCCTGAATTGTGCATCAGCATTGACAACATGTATAACTGATGGTGCCAAGACTGGCACAATTGAAGGATCTTCTGGAAGTCCCTGATCAGCCGTATCCGGCATATGACCACTGCCCTATAACTGGTGGACAACCAGAGGGCGTCTTGGTGGAATGACTCTGCAAGGTCAAGCACACAACTTAGATCAAGATTATCAAGGACTAAAAAATAAAAGTGTAAGAAGGGAACATGAGAAAAAAATTACTCAAGTTTTACAAAACATGACTACACAGCATGTACATTTACTATAAGGCATGTACCCTGAAGTCATTCACATGGGCATGTACTCCTGTCTAAACTGGTCTTGTAACACCCCAAACACATGGCGTGTTGTCTTGAAACATGGCGTGTACTTGAATCCTCTTTCCCTACCCGAGTTCTTCTACACGACTAAGCCACACGACTCTACTAAAGCAATACTACACAGTGTGTGCAATACATACAAGGCATGTACAAGATAAGCTTCACTTGGCCCGTGTTGTTAGTGACACGGCCTGACACATGAATCACACTACATGGTGTGTTCCAGACGGGCACAACGTGTATGAGAAAGGATAACACCATCCCATGTTGTTCGTGACATGACTGAGTACCTGGGTCAGACTACACGACATGTTCAAGGCAGACACAATGTGTACGTGAAAGGGTAACACCAAACCGTGTTGTTCGTGACACGACTGGGTACCTAGGTCAGACTACATGGAATGTTTAGATGGAACACATCATGTATTAGACACAACTCAGCCAACCTGTGTTGTTAGTGACATGGGTGGGCATGGGGTCGATACTACACGACGTATATGGATGATAC
This sequence comes from Viscum album, assembly GCA_963277665.1. Lineage (NCBI taxonomy): Eukaryota > Viridiplantae > Streptophyta > Magnoliopsida > Santalales > Viscaceae > Viscum > Viscum album. The sequence continues at coordinate 289,715,107 of OY728134.1, forward strand.
ACGGTATGTTCACTCCAGACTTTCCCCATCCTGTGTCTCTGCCCACACAGCCTATGACATGGTAAGAGACTACATGATGTGTATATAAGGTACACGACACGTACTTAAGAAAAACAGTTTCTTCCCAAACAGAAGAACACACGACATGTACTTAACACTACACGATGTGTATTCTGGGTTTTTCCAGACGGTAAGCCTCAGAAACTACTCTGGAACCTAGAAAACACTAAAATGAGCATAGAAAGTGCCAAATTCTGATCCGTGAGGGCCCATACTCCCCGAAAATCAATTTTTTGGCATCTTATACACATTATAACATGGAAAACAAGGAAAATATCCACCAAATTATGGTCCATGAGGGCCCATAACACCTCAAGAACCAAAGTTTTGAATTTAATCAAGAAAATATCTATACAACCAATACCCCATCAAATAACAGGAATTTATATCAAGGAAACTATCACAACAACATGCATATTTTACACATCATTTATCACAACAACATGAAATCACTAATGTATCCTAGATGGAATGAAAAAATACATGACATGTGATTTCTAGAAAGTGCCTATATGATGCATGAGATGACATACCCTCATCTCATCGGGTTGCAACAGAAATAGAACCTCAATAACATCAACAATAACAGCATAAAACATGTGAATCACACAAGGTGAAATAAAATCAACTGTAATAATTTTAAAACCATAAAAACTTCAATTAAACGAGGTAGATTGACTTTTCCCTATACACGAGTTAGCTACTCCCGGGCACAACTTAACACCAAGTACCAATTCCTTCTTATCCCTGGAAAAAGGCTCCAAACAGTAAGTCAATAGAAAATAAATCCTTTGATACCGCTTTGTAATGTCTCAGTTCCAGAAGCCACCCAGAGGCACCCCGTACCCGGTTGGTCACATGGCCTCAACCGCATTTCCCCGAATGCCAGAGGCTGCCGACTAGCAGCGAGGGCCTTGGGTGTGATAGTGGGAAAACTATGTCTTCATTGGAAGAGTACATAGTTTAAGTACACAACACATAAAATAGTGAAAGATGTAAATATACAACAACAGTAAACAACATAAGACTGAAATAATAAAAATCTGGATCACATATATATATATGAAATGATGCATGATACATATGTCTAGGAAAATAGCCAAACAATTCACAATGCTGGAATAAAACTGTACTAAACCAAAGTGCAAAAGAAATTAGATAAAATCTTCAGTATCGCAAACCATATCTTGGTCCCATGCTCTCCATCTCCACAACAAGTCAGGTACCTGAAGTAGAAGGGCGCTTAACCTTATCTATACCTGCAACAATATAATATGTTTGGGCCTAAAAGCATAACCCAAACAGGGTGTGAGACTAAATCCCAGTAGGCAACCAACCGAAGATCTGTACCAAATAGTCAGTGAGTATATGGAAGGTAAAAGTACAGAAAGCAGTAAACAGGAAAGCACTAAGCAGTAAAAAATCCCTAGTTTAAAGCATTCAAATAACTACACAACATGCAATAGCTAGACAAAGCAGGTAAACACAAATAGGTAACCCTCTGGGAAGTACCCACAACCTATCCCCTCTGGTCCTATCTAGAAACACAAGAATGTAGCTAAACACAAGGTAACCCTCTGGGTAGTACTCATAACCTATCCCCTATAGTCCTACCTAACAAGTACAAGCAACCCTCTGGGCAGTACACTCAATCTAACCCCTCTGGTTCATCTTAAGCATAGACTCTCTGAGGAAGCACTCACTATCAGTTACCCCACTAGTCTCATAACGGTACTAAAGGCTCTCTGGGGAAGCACTCAACATCTCATTCCCCCTGTGGCACACTTCAAGGAACTACAGACACTCTGGGGAAGCACTAATCATCAATTCCCCCTGTGGTCTCACATCGTAAATTATAAAGAAACTCTGGAGAATCCCTCATCATCCATTATCCCTATGGTCTATACACCAGCACTACCACAAAACTGGGCAAGGCATGCGCCTGACTTTATCAGCGCTAATGGAAAAGCGCTGATAAAGGGGCGGGCCTTTATCAGTGCTTTTTTTAGCGCTGATAAAGGTGTACCCTTTATCGGTGCTTTTTTTAGCACTGATAAAGGGGTTATTTATCAGCGCTAAAAAATCGCTGATAAAGGTTGTATTTATCAGCGCTTTTCATTTTAGCACTGATAAATACATCCTTTATCAGCGCTTTTTACTAGCGCTGATAAAGGTTCACGTGGATTTGTTAAAAACCCTCGGGTCCCCTTCCTCCTCCCCACACCCTGTCAAGCTCTCGCGAAAACCCTCCTCTGTGCCGCTGCCGCCGCCTCCTCCTCCGCCGCGGCCGCCGCCTCCTCCTCCTCCAGCCACTGCCTCCTCGTCCTCCTCTGTGCCTATTCCTCCTCCACCGTGGCCTCGTCCTCCTCCTCCTCTACTGGCGCCTCCTCCTCCTCCTCCTACTCCGCCTAGTCCGCGGCCTCGTCCTCCTCCTCCTCCACCGGCGCCTCCTCCTCCTCCTCCTCTACCTACTCCGCTACCTCCTCCTCCACCGCGACCTCCTCCTCCTCCTCCTCCTCCTCCTCCTCCTCCTCCGCTGCCTCCACCCTACCTCCACCCTGCCTCCGCCCTGCCTCTGCGCTGCCTCTGTTGCCTCCGATGCCTCCACTGTCGATGCCTCATTTGCCTTCGCCACTGGGTCCTCCTTCTTAAGGTGATTCAAATTGAATTTTCATGAATTAATTATGTTTGCATTGTGGTGAACCCTTTCATCCTATATATATATCAATCCATTTATGTTGTTATCAAAGTAATCGAGATATATATGATACTTAGAATATAGTTTTATTTTAGTTTTGTATAAACCTATGTGTTACTAAATTATATATATTTTACTAGTTATGTTCATGGTATTTACCTAATTAATTTTTAAATAAGGAAAATCATTACCCCTTATATCATTTCATATCACTGATTTTTATGCCAGCCTGTGGAAATTTGAAAGTGAACTACATATAATGTACGTGTCAGAGTTGTGACAAATAGGTAATCTGGTTTAGGATGTTAGAAAATAGAATTAGAACAAATTTAGGGTCATTTGGTTTGGGAATATCATGGAGATATGGTCACTGAGAATCATTAAGTAAGTGATAAATATACAATTAAAACATAATTAAAGTGGAATATTGAGTTACTTGGGATATTCGTGGATGATTTCCGTTTCATTTTGGACTTGTTACATTGAGTATCATGCATTATGAGTAGTAATTAGTAAGTAGGTATACATTCAAATAACATGGAATATCATATAGTTTCTTATGTTTCTTAAATATATTATAATCATTGGTTTAAGATTTCTATTAAATACAAAAATAATTAATAAATAGTGTATTTAGAATTATTTATTTATGATAGGTAGTTATTATAAATTTACAAGTAGTCTATTTCATTAAGAAACCCCATTATTATTTTATTATATATTCCAATTGCATTTCTTGTTTGGTCATCTTATGAGATTCTAGTGGAGGAATACAATAGAGAGTGTTGTGAGATAATTTCAGTGGGGCCAAATATTTCATGCTTGGTTAGGTGGATAGTTGACATGGGGTTTTCAATCACCAGTGGGGACACAAATATTTAGATGATGGTGAGCGGGTCAGATACAAAAAAAATGTGTATTATTATGAACAAAGAGTTTATCCTAGAGGTCATCTCAATGGATTATGCAAGGAATATGTAGTGGACATTCCTAATACTAACACTACAACAGAACTTTCTACTATTAAAGGAAATATTCTAGAATCTTCTAAATTGGCCTTTACTTTATTATATATAGGTATTCCCCACTAATTTATATTAAATAAATTTTATCTTTATGGTTTATAATTAGAGTCATCCTCAATACTTTTTAGTCTTGACACTCACTCATGGATTTTTATAGATATGAGTAATAAATTTTTTTCTTGTGCTATTATTAGATGAAATTATAGGATTATTTAGGATTTATTCTTCCTTAATATGAAAATATTTTCTATTCATAGGACATTATCTTATCTATTGTTCTCTAATCTAGTAATGAGGTAATTGTATCCCACATACACACCACATGCCCTCGATGCAAGTTGGATGCCTCTGGCATTTTTAGAGAAGCACTTGAGGCCATGTGTCTAATCATGCCAAGGGAACTATTGTGTAGCTTTTGAATCTGGGATGTAACAAAGTCATATCAATGGATTTCTATTCATGCCTTACTATTTAAATACAATAGATGGAATATTTGGATTGCTATGGAATTTAATAATGAGTTGTGCATGGGTGTATCTAACCCATGTAATGGTAAATTAAAAATTGGATTGAATGGAAATTTTTTTGATAGATTTTTAATATTACAGTTGATAAGATTCCATCGTTGGTTGATTCACTTGACTTATTATATTAATATTGAAACAATTATGGTCTATCTGTTATCCTTTTCCCAATGATTTGAGGGAATGTAATCATTGATTATGAATCATATTAGGAACATTATAGAAAATAAAAATTCCATGCATATGCCATTCCATATTGGCACATTTTGTTATTTTCATTCACTCTGATTTCCTTGAGTTTCAAGACTACTATAAATAGAATTGTTATAATTTAACAATTGATACATAGAATTGGGAGAAGCATTATTGGTACATAGAGTTTCTATAATAATGTAAAAAAATTTATGATTAGGATACATAAGACACCCTTATCAGTCAAATATGTCATGTTGAGTAAGGGATCATTGGTTACATAGATTTGAACATGTTTTGTAATTGAATTACTTGACACCATATTTTGGTTCATAAGGTGTAAGAGCACTTACAGATCATAATTTGTGATCTATTTGGTTTAACCATTAAAATTGCAATTTATTAAAATTATGTAATTTTAAATGAAAATGAAATTCAATGAGACATATGTTGAAATTTTCTTGGACTTAGTATAAGCAATACAATTAGAAATAAACAAATAATAGATGCTATAGTGGTTGTCTAAAGTTCTTCATGGAACTACATTAATCTCTTAACTCCAAGATCCTCAACAACCTGTCGTTGGACCCTTACCCTTATTCAAATCATTGATCATGAAATTTGTGCACGTATTGAGATGTTTGTGCATGGTGTGAGAACAAACACAACAAGGAACCACCAATATGTCCTTAACATAAGTGCACATGTATATATATGTATATGTCATGAGGGAAAGGTAAATGCACGTACAACATATAACCAGTCATGCATGGAGAGATTGTGTGCTAACAAGGATGCTACGAAATCTGTTCGTACATGCTTCAGCGTTATACCAAAAGAAAGTCAAGAATTGTTATCACGTGACAAGGTTGTTATGGTATCCCTTTGCATCAATGAAACACTCCCAAATTATTTAAGTATCTTGTTTTTATCTAAATTATACTCATATTCCTTCTCCTCTAACCTATATACTCATCCTATGGATTTAAAATAGGATGAATATAAATAAAGAATGGATGAATTCCAATCGGTTGACAAAAGAGTATGAAGAAGGCGTGAAAGAGTTTATCAAGTTTGCAAAAGACCATGCATGTGACTCTTCTCAAATCCTTTGTCCGTGTTTATACTGTTTTTATTCAAAAAAAATTAGTCCAGATGAGTTGGAAGAACACTTGATCTATCACGAAATAGATCAAAGTTATACATGTTGGAATAAACACGGGGAAACAATGAATGTAGGTAGTGACTGGGGTGACACTGCATTTTATGGATCATCTGATATGATTACAAACATGAACAATGAAGATGACCGTATGAGGGACGTGATTACAGATGTGAATGATGATGAAGATCGTATTGAGGAAATGACAAGGACCTTCGAAGATGAACTTCGTGATTGTCCAAATTTTTTTGAGAAGTAAAAAAGTTGTGCAAAAACGCCATTGTATGCTGGTTTCACTAAATATACAGCATTGTCAGCTGTAATAAAGCTGTATAATTTGAAAGCAGACAATGGGTGGAGTGACAACAGTTTTACGAAACTACTTTCCCTCATGAATGACATGCTCCCAGAAGACAATGAGCTCTCGAGCCGAACATATGATTTCAAACGAATGCTACGCTCTATGGGTATGATCTTTAAAAGAATACACGCCTGCCCGAATGACTGTATACTATTTCGCAAGGACTACAAATCACTTAAATAATGCCCAAAGTGTGGTGCTTCTCGATACATGAAAGATGAATCCATTCCTACTAAAGTTGTATGGTACTTTCCAATCATTCCAAGGTTTAGATGCCTATATGGAAGTGAGGAGACTGCAGAACAATTAACATGGAATACAGATACAAGAATTAAAGATGGGATACTACGTCACCCGGTAGACTCTCCTTAGTGGAAGAGAATCGATCATGAGTATCCTGAATTTGGAAACGAGTCGAGAAACCTTCGTCTTGCGTTATCTACAGATGGAGTGAATCCTTTTGGTTTTCAAAGAAACAGTCACAGTACATGGCCGGTTATGTTGATAAATTATAAATTACCACCATGTTTATGCATGAAATTAAAATACATCATGTTATCTATGCTTATATTAGGACCAAAACAACCAGGTAATGATATTGATGTTTATTTAGCTCCATTGATCGAAGATTTGAAATTATTGTGGGATTCAGGTGTTACATTGTATGATTCTTACAGAAAGGAAGATTTCACTTTGAGAGTCATGTTGTACGGGATGATAAATTACTTCCCTGCTTATGGAAATTTGTCAGGATATAGCATTAAAGGAACTCAAGGCTGTCCCGTTTACGAAGAAGGTACATAATCAATTAGGTTGAAACATTCATCAAAAACCGTGTTTCTAGGACATCGCAAATTTCTACCGCGATGACATAAGTACCGTTCTTGGAAGACATCGTTCGATGGAAGTTCAGAAGAACATACATCACCGTCTCCACTAACAGACGATCAATTATTTGAGAAAGTTAAAAATGTGAACACTACTTTTGGTAAATCGGCTTCGAAAAACCTTACGAAAATAGGTTGGAAAAAGAGATCAGTTTTTTTTGAATTACAATACTAAAATTGTCTGTATGTAAGACATTTTATTGATGTTATGCATGTAGAAAAAAATGTATTTGACAGTGTTATCGGTAGGTTTCTAAATACATCTGAAAAAAAAAAGATGGAATTAAGGCTAGGTTGGACATGGTTGAGAAGAGAATACGAGAAGAGTTGGCACCAGTGAAGGGTGAAAAATGAACATTTCTTCCTCCTGCTACTTACACTCTTTCTAGGTAGGAGAGATATTGGTTTTGCAACTTCTTGAATGAAATAAAGGTTCCATAGGGGTATTCATCAAATATCAGTAACCTTGTGTCAATGAGCGACTTGAAGTTAAAAGGTATGAAATCACACGACTGTCATGTTTTGATGCAAAATCTCATTCCAATTGCTTTACGTTGCATTTTTCCCAAGAATTTCCACTATACATTAACGAAACTTTGTTTCTTCTTCAAAGATATATGCAGCAAAGTTATAGACCCGGTGAAATTGTCAGCTATGGAAAAAGAAATTTCCGTCATATTTTGTGAATTAGAAATGTTCTTCCCGCCTTCATTTTTTGATATGATGGTTCATTTGATGGTCCACTTGGTGAGAGAGATTCGACTATGTGGTCCTATACATTACATATGGATGTACCCCATTGAACTGTATATGAAGATTTTGAAAGGGTATGTCAAAAATCTAAGTCGGCCAGAGGGTTGTATTGCAGAGCGATATATTGTTGAGGAAGCCATTGAATTCTGTACCGAATACTTTTCTGGTGTGGAAAGCATTGGCTTACCGAAATCTCGTCACACTGGGCGGCTTGAGGGTGAAGGAATTTCTGGAAGAAAGGTTGTCACAATCAATATTACAGATCGGGAGCAGGCCCACCTTTATGTTTTTCATAACAGTTTCGACGTTGACCCATATGTTGAAATCCACAAAGAAATTCTTAGGCATTTGAATCCATCTAGGGATAAAAAATGGATATCAGATACACATAATCGAAAGTTTATAGGATGGTTTCAAGATCATATTTCTAAGAAGTCAGATGAAAATATAGAGTCAATTTAGGAACGACTTCGATGGCTAGCCAGAGGACCAAGTGTGTATGCATTATCTTACAATGCTTATGTAGTTAATGGTTATACATTTTATACTAATGAACATGATGAAGAAAGTACCATGCAGAATAGTGGGGTTACACTTGTGGCTGAAGCGATGCATGTTTCCGGTGCTAAGGATAGAAATACAATTTATGCGAATATGTCATATTTTGGCATCATCAAACAAATATGGGAGTTGGATTATACAGAATTTCAAGTTTTGATATTTCAATGCAAGTGGGTTGATAACAGGAGTGCTGTTAAAATAGATGATTTGGGATTTGTGAAAGTTGATTTCAGTAAGGAAGGGGAGAAAGATGAACCGTTTATAATGGCGTCACAGGCAGTGCAAGTATTTTATGTTCCAGATCCCGCAAACCAAAACTGGTCAATCGTTATGTTATTGACCAAAACAGCTGAAGGGTCAGATGAAAATTCAACGGAAGATGACCCTTTCATTGGGACTTCGAAATCATTTCACAGTGGTCCCAATGTAGACGACGTTTTTTATGTCAGAGGAGACCACAATGAAAGGATATGGATAGTTGATAGAGGGGTCAAATCCCTTCAGCCTTTTAAAAAAAAGAGATTTCAATAATCAGGTTATTGATTTTTATTGTAATATAGATTGTGTTACATTATGTTATTATCTGTTCACTGCTGCTTTTATGTGATCTAAATTAAATTTTAAACCAGTTCTACAGATAATGACTTCTTCACCTACTGATGCACCCAATCTCGAGACACAACACGTCTCTCAACCTGTTGCAGCTGGTCCCACTGCTGAGAGACAACAGGTCTCTCAACCTGTTGCAGCTGGTCCCACTACTGACGTACAACAGGTCTCTCAACCTGTTGCAGCTGGTGCCAGTGCCGATGTTAGCGCTTCGGAGAAACATAATGATGATGCAGAAACTGAGGAAATGGTAGGCGATGAAACCCCAGCGACACAAAAAAACAGGTGCGCTGTAGTTTGATAGTTTTAGAAAAAATACTTAAGGCAAAAGAAAAAGGCATCAAATATGAGGTGGGATGGAATAAACTAGGCCAGCATGTAAACCCCAACAAAGCCATGTTTAATAGCTACATTGGAATCGTCACTCGACAACGTGTGCCGATTGATGTAGAGTCACGACACCATGTTTTCAGCGGGTTGAAAACATTAATGTAGGAAGAGATTACAGTAACATTACGATATCATCTATTTAATTTATTAAAATAAAATAAAATACTGAAATATTGTCTAACCCTTCATCATCTCTTTAAGAGTGCATTTATAGTAGATGCTTCGCACAAATAATATGTTTTAAGACTGGTAGGAAGGATTCATAGAGTCTTTCGCACCATTTTAACGAAACATCATCTGAAAGATGCTGAAGGGAAAATCAATCCGCACCCGCCTCCTCTTTATACACACTTGATATCCCAAGGAACGTGGAATGCGTTTTGCAACCATTGTGCGGAACAGGATTTTCAGGTACATTGTGTTTGGTTACACGTTGTGTAACGTTGCTTGTATTCATCATGTTGATTGACAGGTTTTTATTTATGAAATAGCAACTGAGTGCTGAAAATAAAGAACGGGCAGCAAAACCAGTGTACCCCTACTGTAAAGCAAGGTTGGGGTACGCTTCAATTGAAAAACAATTGGTATGTATTTTAAAAGTACTGTAATAATTTTATGTGACATAAAACAACACTGTAACCATGTTTCTCTATCTATATGAATATTGATGAAGCAAAATCTCAAGTCACTTCCATTCCACGCCATGTGATATGGAAGGAGTCTCGTGTTAATAAAGAGGGGAAACTGATATATGAAAAAACACAAAAAGTGTGGGAAACACGTGTAAGTATGACATAATATAAACTTGTTTTGCTTTAAATCACTATTACATAACGATGCTTACTTATTTTTCCATATTTTCTATTTGACATAGTCACAGGAATCAACAACACCCGTACCGGATGCAGACATACTTTCAACTGCCTTGAAACAACCAGAATAGTATGGCCGTGTCAGAGGTGTGGGTTTTGGGGTGTCACCCCGGGCATATTTTCAAAAAAAAAGAGGATGAACAAACTAAAGAATTGCATGTAATGAGAGATAGAGTAGCTACCCTTGAAGAACTATTCCAAACTCAGGGAGAGATGTTAAAGAGTTTGATGGAGGAGAGGCGAAGAGAACAAACAACTCAAGAACAACCCGCACGAGAAGATCCACCCCTCACCAGCTTTGAGGCAAGCCATTCCCCTCAAAGACCTAACTTAACTAAGGTAATAAATGTTCTAATATTCATTTTTGTGAGATGTGAATCACATAGACACTGATACCTTTCATGTAATGATATTCTGCAGGGTGAAAATGACTGTGATTTATATCTGTCAACTCCCACCCATCACCTTGTAGCGAGGGCTACGATGTTCAATATGCAGAATGACACGATACACTCCAGACCACTTCCAACCGGTCATGTCAAAGTGTCGATTAACGTAGCTCATGATCTAAGCGCTGAGCTACCCGTGCCAAATGACGATGACGACATTCATACGGTGGAAAAAGCCGTTGGAACATTTGTTGCATGGCCATCGAATCTTGTAAAAAAACATGTCGACCAGGAGGTATTCATTTCCAGTTCATTTTTCAAGCAGAACCTTTAACATTAAATTAGAAAATGGATGAACTGATGAATGTTATTATATAAGGACAAAATGGAGAATCTAAAATTAAAGAGTGGCTCCAACATTGGATCAACCAACCGATCAAAATGATCTACTGAGAGCGCGTTCACCCCACCCGTTCTATATCCAAATTTAATATCATTGCAAGATCATGTGGATATGAAAATGAAAGACGGTAAGAGTCATACAATTGTTTGTGAAAAAATATGTACGGATAGGAAACATTAGATTTTGTTAGTGCAGACGCTGTTTCTGAGATCATCACATACGACTGGCTAGGCGCCTCAGTTATAAATGTATACATGAGGTATGTTTTCATGATTTGATTTTACAGAAGCTGATATACTTTGATAATTATGGCTAAATACATCTCATATTTTTCACAGGCGTATATATGAAAAACAATTCAAGGGATTTTCCCATGAATACAAATTTGGACTCGTTAGTCCTCACACCATTTCTACACAACAAGAAGAAATAGATTCTAAATTTCAGGCTGAATTAATGTCAAATCTGCTCAGAACATTTCAAAGCATAATTATGACTGACAAACTCTTTTTAATACCAACATTGCAGGGGTAAAACTCTACATTATAATCATATAAATTATATTTTCATTTCTATCAGTACTTATTTCTTTTTGTGTTTTTAGGGAACATTGGATGCTCATTGCAGTCAATTTGGATACTCCAAAAATTTATTTTCTGGATTCACTGCATGGATATCCAACTAACTGACCCACATGATGGAGATTGTCAATTTGTAATACACTAGATCCAATAGTTTAGAACTAAATATCTAGTTATATAATTTATATTATCTTTTAATGAGGATTTTGTTTTGATAGGGCGGTGTATGAATATCGTCTAAAGGCTGGAATGAATCCAGGGCATAAGGACGACAATGCCCACAAGATCTAAAAATAGAGAAGTATCCAGGTATATATAATAATATTTCACTATCCAAATACATATAAAAACAAATTACTTATTTTTCTCAATGTTTCTGTAGTGTCCGAAACAAACAAACAACAAGGACTGCGGTTATTATGTTTGTAAATTTATGAAAGAGATCATATTTCATGAACAAACTAGCATCACTGAAGAGGTATTTCTGAAAATAATTACTACTTTATTTAAAATAATTATTAATCCTTTGTGTATTTATATTTTTTCAGTACTACTATGACTGTCTCAAAAACTCCTATTCAGAAGATGATATAAATGTCTTTAGAAACGAATGGGCAGCATACCTGATGGAAGAATGTAAAAAAATAGGACAATGAAGGTGAATTATTAATACTTATGTTATCTTTATATGGTCATTGATATCTCCCTTTACACTTATTTAGCATCTATGATCTCCCTTTCTTATGTTTCATATCATTAGATTAGTGAATTCCTACTACTCAGTTTGAAAATGGCATAAACTTTGGAAAACAACACTACTGACATACAGAAAACTGAGCAAACACGTTCGGATTGTTTTGATACTTTAGTAAAATTATCCACGAGTCATTTGTGACGTGTATGAATTAACTGCACCTCAATCCGACGCACAGTGTGACCGGTATCGCAAAAAGTGTCTGATATCAGTTTGAAAATGACATAAACTTTATAAAACAACACTACTGACATACGAAAAACCAAGAAAAAGCATTCGTATTGTTTTGATACTTTAGGACAACGATCCAAGAGTCATTTGTGACGTGTGAGAATCGACCGCACCTCAATCCGATGCACGGTGTGACCAGTATGGCTAAAAGTGTCTGATATCAGTTTCAAATTGAGATAAACTTTGGAAAACAACACTAATGACATACGGAATACCGAGAAAATGCGTTCGGATTGTTTTGATACTTTAGGAAAACGATCCATGAGTTATTTGTGACATGTACGAATTGACCGCATCTTAATATGACGCACAGTGTGACCGGTTGGCTAAAAGTTTCTGATATCAGTTTGAAAATGACATAAACTTTAGAAAACAACACTACTGACATACGGAAAACTGAGCAAACACATTCGGATTGTTTTGATACTTTAGGAAAACGATCCAAGAGTCATTTTTGATGTGTACGAATTGACCACACCTCAATCCGACACACGGTGTGGCAGGTATGGTTAAAAGTGTCTGATATCAGTTTCAAATTGAGATAAACTTTGGAAAACAACACTAATGACATACGGAATACTGAGAAAACACATTTGGATTGTTTTGATACTTTAGGAAAATGATCCACGATTCATTTTTGACGTGTAAAAATTGACCGCACCTCAATCCGACGCACAGTGTGACCGGTATGGCTAAAAGTGTCTGATATCAGTTTGAAAATGACATAAACTTTAGAAAACAACACTACTGACATACAGAAAACTGATCAAACACATTCGGATTGTTTTGATACTTTAGTAAAACGATCCATGATTCATTTTTGATGTGTAAGAATCGACCTCACCTCAATCCGACGCATGGTGTGACCGGTATGACTAAAAGTGTCTGATATCAGTTTCAAATTGAGATAAACTTTGGAAAACAACACTAATGACATACGGAATACCGAGCAAACACGTTCGGATTGTTTTGATAATTTAGGACAACAATCCAAAAGTCATTTGTGATGTGTAAAAATTGACCGCACCTCAATCTGATGCACGGTGTGACCGGTATGGATAAAAGTGTATGATATCAGTTTAAACTTGAGATAAACATTGGAAAACAACACTAATGACATACGAAATACCAAGAAAACGCATTCGGATTGTTTTGATACTTTAGGACAACGATCCATGAGTCATTTGTGACGTGTACGAATCGATCGCACCTCAATGCGATGCACGATGTGACTGGTATGGCTAAAAGTGTCTGATATCAGTTTCAAATTGAGATAAACTTTGGAAAACAACACTAATGACATACGGAATACCGAGCAAACGCATTCGTATTGTTTTGATACATTATGAAAACGATCCACGAGTCATTTGTGATGTGTATGAATTAACCGCACCTCAATCCGAGCACGGTGTGACCGGTATGGATAAAAGTGTCTGATATCAGTTTGAAAATGACATAAACTTTGGAAAACAACACTACTGACATACGGAAAACCAAGAAAACACGTTCGGATTGTTTTGATACTTTAGGAAAATGATCCACGAGTCATTTATGACATGTAAGAATCGACCTCACCACAATCCGATGCACGGTGTGGCTGGTATGGCTAAAAGTGTCTGATATCAGTTTCAAATTGAGATAAACTTTGGAAAACAACACTAATGACATATATAATACCAAGAAAACGCGTTTGGATTTTTTTGATACTTTAGGAAAACGATCCACGAGTCATTTGTGATGTGCACGAATCGACCGCACCTCAATCCGATGCACAGTGTGACCGGTATAGCTAAAAGTGTCTGATATCAGTTTCAAATTGACATAAACTTTAGAAAATAACACTACTGACATACGGAAAACCGAGCAAACACATTCGGATTGTTTTTATACTTTAGTAAAATGATCCACGAGTCATTTGTGACGTGTACAAATTGACCGCACCTCAATCCGATTCACAGTGTGACCGATATGGTTAAAAGTGTCTGATATCAGTTTCAAATTGCGATAAACTTTGGAAAACAACACTAATGACATACGGAATACCAAGAAAATGAATTCATATTGTTTTTATAATTTAGGACAACGATCCAAGAGTCATTTGTGATGTGTACAAATCAACCACATCTCAATCTGAATCACGGTGTGACCGGTATGGATAAAAGTGTCTGATATCAGTTTCAAATTGAGATAAACTTTGGAAAACAACACTAATGTCATACAGAATACCGAGGAAATGCATTTAGATTGTTTTGATAATTTAGGACAATTATCCACGAGTCATTTGTGACGTTTACGAATTGACTGTACCTCAATGAAATGCATAGTGTGACCGGTATGGCTAAAAGTGTCTGATATCAGTTTCAAATTGAGATAAACTTTAGAAAACAACACTAATGACACATGGAATACCAAGAAAACGCGTTCATATTGTTTTGATACTTTAGGAAAACAATCCACGAGTCATTTTTGACGTGTATGAATCGACCACACCTCAATCCGACGCACGGTGTGACCAGTATGTTTAAAAGTGTCTGATATCAGTTTGAAAATGACATAAACTTTAGAAAGCAACACTACGGACATACGGCAAACTGAGAAAATGCGTTCGGATTGTTTTGATACTTTATGAAAACAATCCATGAGTCATTTTTGACATGTAAGAATCGACCACACCTCAATCCGATGCACGGTGTGACCGGTATGGCTAAAAGTGTCTGATATCAGTTTGAAAATGACATAAACTTTTGAAAACAACACTAATGACATACGAAAAACCAAGAAAACGCATTCAGATTGTTTTGATACTTTATTACAACAATCCACGAGTCATTTGTGACATGTACGAATCGACTGCACCTCAATCTGACGCACGGTGTGACCGGTATGGCTAAAAGTGTCTGATATCAGTTTCAAATTGAGATAAAAACTTCGAAAAACAACACTAATGACATACGGAATACAGAGAAAACGCGTTCAGATTGTTTTGATACTTTAGGAAAATGATCCAAGAGTCATTTTTGACATGTACGAATCGACTTCACCTTAATCCGACGCACATTGTGACCGGTATGGCTAAAAGTGTCTGATATCAGTTTGAAAATGACATAAACTTTAGAAAACAACACTACTGACATACGAAAAACTGAGAAAACACATTCGGATTATTTTGATAATTTAGGAAAATGATCCAAGAGTCATTTGTGATGTTTAAGAATTGACCTCACCTCAATCCGACGCACGGTGTGACTGTTATGGCTAAAAGTGTCTGATATCAGTTTCAAATTGAGATAAACTTTGGAAAACATCACCAATGACATATGGAATACTGAGAAAATGCATTCGTATTGTTTTGATACTTTAGGATAACGATCCACGAGTCATTTTTGACGTGTATGAATCGACATCACCTCAATCCGATGCACGGTGTGACTGGTATGGCTAAAAGTGTCTGATATCAGTTTGAAAATGACATAAACTTTAGAAAACAACACTACTGACATACGGAAAACCGAGCAAATGTGTTCGGATTATTTTGATACTTTAGGAAAACGATCCACGAGTCATTTTTTATGTGTATGAATTGACCGTACCTAAATCCGATGCACATTGTGACCGATATGGCTAAAAGTGTCTGATATCAGTTTCAAATTGAGATAAAGTTAGGAAAACAACACTACTGACATATGGAAAACCGAGCAAATGCATTTGGATTGTTTTGATACTTTAGGAAAACGATCCACGAGTCATTTTTGACGTGTACGAATCGACCACACCTCAATCTGACGCACGGTGTGATCGTTATGGCTAAAAGTGTCTGATATCTGTTTCAAATTGAGATAAACTTTGGAAAACAACACTAATGACATACGGAATACCGAGAAAACGCGTTAGGATTGTTTTGATACTTTAGGAAAATGATCCAAGAGTCATTTTTGACGTGTACGAATTGACCACACCTCAATCCGATGCACAGTGTGACCGGTATGGCTAAAAGTGTCTGATATCAGTTTGAAAATGACATAAACTTTGAAAACAACACTACTGACATACGACAAACCGAGAAAATGCATTCGGATTGTTTTGATACTTTAGGAAAATGATCCACGAGTCATTTGTGATGTGTACGAATCGACCTCACCTCAATCCGATGCACAGTGTGACTGGTAAAGCTTTTCATTAGATAAAGAATCATTATTTATTAAATGAGATAAATCAATAAAAAACATATTGATTTTACATTATTCCCTTTCATTGTTATGAAAATGAAAACATTTGAGTTTAAAATTTCATATTTTAGTTTCACATTTCCATATTAATGTATTATTTCATATTACTGTTTTAATTTCTTTCATTATTGCATTACTAACATAATATTTGTTTTCTTATACAGGTGAATTTTTTCCTTGAGTTCAGATGCTTTGTTCGGCAACAAATACCATTGAGAGCGGATCACGGATATCAAAGGATGAAACATGAATGTTTATAACTGTTTTTGAATAATTGTAATTGTAACCATGTAAAACAATGTTTGAAATGTATATAACAATGTGTTTTTTTGTATTCATGATGTTAAGTAAATGTATATACCGTTGTTGGTCAAAATATTGTGTGCGGGTTCTATGGTGTGCAGGTGTGTGTAGGTATTCTGGTGTGCACAGGTTCTATTTTTTTGGTGTAGGTGATGGTGTCTTTATCAGCGCTTTTTGGAGTGCTGATAAAGGACACCTTTAACAGCGCTAGAGGAGTGCTGATAAAGGTATCCTATATCAGCGCTTCTCGAAGCGCTGATAAAGGGGACCCCCCTTTATCTACGCCGGCATTAACAGCGCTTTTCTAGCGCTGTTAATTCCGGTTTTTAGCGCTGATAAAGGGACAAGTTGTAGTAGTGTGTAGGTTCTCTCAGCCCCATGTAAGTCAAGAAAGTGTAGCAGTGCGTAACGGCCAAAGTAAACCTCATGAACTACTTGGCTAGCATTCTATAGCATAATAGTATAACAGTCACACTATCCTATAACACTGGTCATGGGAAAGTAAACAACAGGATAACAGGAAAACAAGACCCAAAGGTCAAAACAAGAAAAACATGCATGGGAAATACATCCAAAGCACAAAAAATCACTCTATTCACAATAATAATCATCTACTCAGGAATACCAGCATAGTAGAGAAACAATAAGGATGAAATGGTAAACGCACAATACCCCGTTCATGGGTATTTGGAAAATTTGAACATAAAACTCAAAGAATATCAATATAAAGGCACAAAACACCTACCTCAGGGTTAAAAGATCAATATACTTTAACCACGAAGCTTGGATCTCCTTATAACACTGTAGATCTAAGAAAACGTCTAAAATGTTCAACCCACAATAACTTGGAAAAGAAGAGAAATCATGAAGCAAGGTTCCAGCAGAAGAGAGAACTCACCAATGTGATTCCAATGCAATCAACGGTGTTCAAATCAGAGGACAGACAGAGGCTCAGGGGCTTGTCAAAGATCCATGGCCGTACGGGTTCTCTCGGACGAAGAAAACCTAAAAGAAGTGAGTTCTAGAGATTAGACGTGACCCCAGTGCGTTTAATGAAAAAAACAAAATACACGGCATGTAATTTTGTAGTACATGGCGTGTACTTGCTGTTTCTGTACTCCACATTAGGTGGCCTCCAAGTCACTCCCATAGGGTCGTGTGTGCGGATACTACATGACTAACACACGACCACCTCCGACAAAGAAGTACACAGTGTGTACTCGTAAAGTACACGACGTGTACTTAGATAATTTCTAGAAGAAGGGTGTGTGGTTGCTACACGGCCGTGTGTGTGGCTACTACATGGCCAGCACACGACCTCCTTCAGCAAGGGAGTACATGGCATATACTCATAAATTACATGGAGTGTAATTAGAAAATTTTGAGAAAAACCTCTTTTTCCCAAAAAACGAATAGAAAAGGAAAACATACCTGAAAATAAGGTCCAAGTTTTTACATAATCTCACCCTTTGGTTGTGCCTTGATATATTTCTACTTCATCTCTTACCCTAAGAAATGAACAAGAATTTTTTTTCATTCTTGAAGTACTAATAGATCATGAGATCCATGATAAGTCATCCCATATGTCTTTAGTTACTATAAAAAAACAAGTTATCCAATATGCATAAGTCCTCATGTGGTGAGATAATAAATTATTATCAAAAACTTTATTCAAATATTGACTTAAACTTTCCATTAACGATAAACCTTATAACCTTTCTAAAATATAATTCACCCTTTATTATTTAAATATGATCTTATCTTATACCAAAAAAAATTATTGGATACTTAAGTTCATCCTTACATTGATAGAACATTAAATGTGATTTTATTATTACAAAATCCATGTAGAGGGATATCATCACATTAAAATTCACTAAAGGATGAACAAAAAGATTATAATAGGTCTTATTCATACAAAATCAAACATGAACTTCTCAACTAAGGGGAGAAAGGATAATTTTTCCTCTAAATTTCGTTATTCACATCATCCATTGTGATTGCATAAGTTTTCACTTTATACTTTTTTCCTTAGAGGTTGTTGTTTCATATCATCCATATTAGCCTTTGAATTGGGGAATTTATTCACATAATTCCCAAACTCCATGCACTTAAATCCCTAAAGTGTGGGTGGTTCATTCTATTGAGATTTTTCTCTACTCATTTCATTGAATTTAATCTTATCATCACTTTTATATTTTTTTTCTTGATGGCCAGTATTCCCAGAATTGAAACACCTTCTTATTTCTTTCAGTTACTCTCCTAAGTGCTCTTTCCAACAATTGTTTTAACTAAGAGTTGAAACTTTTTCTTCCCTGTATGGTTTTTAGATTCCCCTTTGAAATCCATCTTTCTCTTCTTGTTAAAACCATGATATTGATACATAACTCCAACCTCCATTTCAACTTGGATTTCATAATCCACAATCTATTTGTAGCTACTAAAGTATTTTATGCCCAACTCCCTTTTAAGACTTGAATTTAATCTACAAAATATCCTATCAACTTTACTTTTAGGTTAAATGATAATACTATAGGTGTACCTCACAAGTATTTTGAAATTAGCCTCATAGGAACCAAAATATTCATCATCCTTTTACCTCAAATCAAGGAAATCCTTTTATATCTTCATATAAAAAACACGATGAAAGTACTTATTGAAGAATAAGTTCTTGAACTCATCCTAATTCATGGATTCAATTCCATCTTGATTCATCATATTCTTGATTAGAGACCAGTGAAGCTAGAATGACCCACTGTAAGATTTTCTCATGATCTGAACACTAGAGAATGGAGAATATATGTTCAGTGGTACTGATCCAGTGTTCAGTAACAAGTGGATCATAATACCTGCTAAAAGAAGGTGGGTGTTTCCTTATAAGGGAACCAACAAAATATTGTTCCCTCCTTTGCTCATTTGGAAGCTCACCATGATTCATAGATTGAGAAAGTTGTGAGAGTATAGCAATGAGGTTTTGTATTCCATCCACCATATCATTCATATATTTAGGTGAACAAGCATTTTATTGTCTATCCAATCACCATTAATGTGGTTACTTTGGGTTCCATCCATTTAATAAAACCAAAAACATAGATTAAGAAATAGTTATCATAATGAGGAACCACATAATCGTGAAAATTCATGTATAGAATGTATAAATTATGAAACCTTCATTAATCAATGAAACCTTAGGTTTATATTATTTTATCCATATCTAACTTCTATTTAAATCATTCATGAGGGTTTATGAATAGTTTGTGAATTTAAGAAGCATATCCCCTGAGATTTTCAAAACATGTGTGAAACAATGCTTGTTATTGTATACCAAATTACCCCAAGTCAGGGTCAGAACATCTTGTCAGAGTTGTAACTCCTAGGTACATCTATGCCAGAGCCACATCCACTTGCATTATCTAGACACAGATGTATTTCTATGAAACCACTTAATATATAATTTACCAAAACTAGAGGAATTTTCCTATCCTTTTTTATCTTTAGACTTATTTCTATACATGTAAATAGGGTTATCACTAAGGTTTTATCATCTTAGATTCCAAAGGATAACTAAACCAAGCTCTGATACCAACAATAATGACCCAATCATAACATACATAGACATTACATCACTTTTTTAGAATACTTAAAAAATTAAAAAAATGGATTCCCAAAGACCATATTAGTTTTGTACCTTTAGAATCTTAGACTAAAAATCTTCTAGCTCAGTGAAAGATATTCATTGATTCCCAAAAACAACTTTCCCCTTAGTAACTCTACTTAAAAAACCTTTTTCATAACCTGGGTAAAGGAAACATAAGAAAGGGGTGAGATAAAATGATCAGTAAGTATAAATAATGGAAATTAATATGCATATCATGAACATAAGGGTATAATAATGTGATAATGTTCATTATAATATCATACATTTCATATCAGAGATCACAAACATGAATCACGGAATAAAGATTTGAATTTCATAAGACATGAATCACAAGAAAATAAAAATAATAAGACCTTAAAGCATAGAATAAGAATAAGACATTGAATTATGGCATTCACATCAACTTATAACATAGTAAACATGTATAAGTAGAAAAAGGTTCACACAATATGTTAAGGACATGAAGCCAGGACCTATCATAAATTTATTGACATAAATTCCGGTCCACGCATAATGTTGTGAACATGAAATCAGGTTCATGCATAACATTGTGAACATGTAATCAAGTTCACACATAAACTTATGGAAATAAAATAGGTCCATTCATAATACTGTGAACATTTAATCAGGTTCATACATAAAATTATGAACATATAATAAGGTTTAATCATATCATTGTGAACATTTAATAAGGTTCGCGCATAAACTTATGGACAACAACTAGGTCCATGAAAAACATTATGAATATGTAATCAGGATCACACCTAAAATTTATACTCATGAATCATCCATCATTACCCAATATATTAGAGGGAGATATAGGTCATTCCCATCACATAATTAAATCATACATGTATGTTCTACAAAACATTCATTATATCATGACCCATGAAAAGAGATGTGTTCTATAAACATCAAATCACAACCCATGAAATTAAATGGGTATCATTAACATTTCATCACATCACAACCTATGAAAATAGATAGGTTTCATAATCACTTCTTGAAATGATAACCCATGAAAAGAAGAGGGTTTTAAAATCATATAACTCATGGAAGAGTAGTGGGTTTCATAAACATCATGAAATCAATGAATAAACCATCTAGAGAAATAATTTGAATAGAACCTTTAGATATTTTCCTAGAAAGGAATGAGTAACATCAAACTTTTTAAATATCTTTTTAAATAATTTCCTAAGGAAAATATCCTTTATTTTGAAAATTATTTTTAAAAACATAAAACCTTTTTAAAAATATATTCATGAAAAATTATAATGGAAAAATTTAAAACATATTGAAAAACTTTTCTTTTTAAAAGTTCTTGAAAACATATAATGAAAGATTAAAAACATTTTGAAAACCATTTTCTATGAAAACATAAAAATAAATCATGAAATATTTTTGAAAAAAAAATTCCTTGAAAACTTATAAAAGAGTATTGAAAATGTTTCGAAAACCATTTCTTTGAAAACATTATAAAAGATCCTTGAAAAAATTTTGAGTACAATTTTTTCTTAAAAACTTATAAAAGATTATTGAAAAACTTTTGAAAACCATTTCTTTGATAATTAATTTTAAAAAAAAATTCTTAAAAATTAAAATTTTAAACGTGTAAAGGAAGTTTCACAAAAATTATGGTGGGTAAATTTGTACATGTTGTACGAGGTAAAAGAACATTATTTTTTCATGATAAAAAGTTTCGAAAAAATTACTTTTTTAGAAATTGACACAAAGATTCATTTGAAAACATTGTTAAAAGACAAAAATGGTAAATATTTCTTTTAAATATTATATTAGAAAATTATAATATTCTTTGAAACCATTTTTAGATAATATATGTTTGAAGGAACATAGTTTTCCAACTAAAGAGAGGAAAGTCATGATTTCTTAATAACACATTATTAACTTTATTATTTAAAAAATAGCAAAAAAATGGTACCAATACATGAATATGTCATTAATAATAAAAGGATAATAAATTTAATGAGTTTTATTGAGAGATGGATCATAATATTTCATCAAAGGAAGCATAATCATAAATAATATCAAAAAGTGATGAGATTTTTTCAATAAAAGATTACCCCTTTGTAGGTTTGAAACATACTCCCCATGGAAGAAAATGAAATTAAATTCTTCTTAAAATATCATTAAAATAATTATATTCATGATATAACATTTCAAAGTCTTTATATACACCTCATGGAAAAAAAATTAGGTGCATAACATGGCATGTGTCTCAAAGAAGGAAAATTGAGACAAAATTACATAATTGATTTAGTAAATTTTGAAACATAAACCACATGTAATAAAGATAATAAAATGGGTATGTAAATAAAAATAAATTTAATTATAATAATCATAGAATTAATCCATGTACATTATACACACCACACGACAGGAATGGGTGGTGAATAAAGCATGTATCTCACAGAAATAAAAAATAAGATGAAATTCTCTTACCTTGTGTCTTGACTCACTTAGTAATCATAATAACCTCATTTATAATAAATATAATTTTATTATACATAATTTAAATAACCATATTCTTATATATAATTCCATATATTTTTTGATTATGACTTTATATTATCCACTTGTTAACAATTCTATGTTAAGGTTATGCTTCAGGTAATATTCGCTTTGTTTTTTACATGTGTCTTAATTTGATATATCATTGGTCTTTATTCTTATATAATGATTCCTAGAATGTAAAATATGATATAAATATCATTAATAATCAGTATATGTGTATTATAATAATATATAGAATATATAATTATGAAATGGAATACACTGTTCAGGGAGATGGTAGACCATACGTACGTATGAATGCTACTTCTATTTTATTGACGTATTGAAAGAAAGAAAGTAAATAACATATATGTATATGTATATATGTATATCATATAATTAAATTAGAATTATTATGTAATATATATTATATAAATTCACTAAACATATCCTTAATACATTCTATGTAGTGTGTGAACGAATCACATTGCTTTGAGGGGGTGGTACTCCACACTTCCTCAAACGAAATTATCATATTTACACAAGATGGAAAGGATATGGATATGTTCTAAATAAAAATTATAGAAGAATAAATAAATTATAAATAAATTATATATCATATATTAATAGAGTTTCTATCATAATTTCCACCATGAGAGGCGGTAAAGGAAAAATGAACAATCATTATTTTGTGAGGTGGTAGTTTCCCGTACACGTAAAAAGTATGTTCATTACCCATTAGATGGACATGTGTGTCAGTTTAGGTCAAAAAATAATCATAAAAACATACTAGTATATTTATTATACTTTTTTTGTTATACAATCATGTAATAAGAATAGTTTATAGAGAGGAGAATAGAAATAAAAGAAAGGATCTTGTGGGAGGGTGTTACATCTTACTTGGGTAACTCCTTTTGGTTTGCACCAAAGAGATTACTTGGAAGTATTTCATCCCAAAATGGGATTCAAGTAGTAAGGTAGGTATTTTGGTGAGTTTATTATGAAAATATTGGCTGAAACCAAGTGGTTTTAGAGGAGTGAAGAATAGGTAGAGGTGGTGGCCTTTTATAGGGAAGGGAAAGGACACACTTGGAATTTTTGAAAACAAGTTATGTGTACCCACATTTTTAACTAAACAAATTCATAAAAAATCAAAAAAATAAACTATTGAAGTTTTATGGCCGAAATATGGCCATAAAATGGGGTTTTAACAAGTGTATAGGTCATTTTGTCCCTTAAGTTTAAGGTTTACTCCCTTGTTAAGCTTAATTTTACCTTAATCACTGTAATTAATTTTAACCGTGTTCACTAATATTTTTGGTAAACACTAAGTTGAACTTATTAGAAATTAGAAATTATTATTATTCAAAATATGTAATATATTTTTACAAATTAAAATCATCCAATTTACATAAAATAATTTAAACTTAATCCTGCTGATAGGACGACACTGCAGGTTTGTAAAGTAAAAACATCCAAACATTTGCTAAATTTTTATACCAAATTTAATATTGAAATTGATTATAATGAACTAAATTAGTTTAATTAATAAAAATATTATATAATTGAACTTTTAAATAAATTTAATATATAATTTATCATTAAAAATGAATTAGATGAAAAAGCTATTTTGAATTAAAATTCAGTATTTTTAACTATTCATTAAAAATGAAATATTACATAAATATACAAAAAATTTATCCTAACCTAATTTTTATGTTTTTATTTAAAATATGAAGTTTATTTTGACATATTAAATCTTTAAAAGTTCCAAAAATTTTATTTAAAATGGGTTCATCATTAAAAGGTGGTAAAACTACCTTTATAAAAATATAGGTTTTAAAGCAAAAAATTGGATTTGTTCTTATCTTAAGCCTATCAAATATATTGGATAAATATCAAAAATATTTTATTGAATATATATATATATATATGTATCAAATTAATATAACTCACAAATTCTAATTAATTTAATGCATTATTGTAAAAAAATTGGTGGATATAATAATATTTTCTTTTATATTCAATCAGTTTTCATATTCATTTATAATTATTTTGTAACCAAGGAATTCAATTTATATTTGTGGAAACCATAAATTTTCATAAGTTATTCAACCCTTTTCATAACTACTAATTTAATAGCTAGGTTATATTAAATAATATATCATTATTCATTAAAACTCAGTCTTGCGTGTTACATAAGCCATCTAGGAAAGTCATTGTTGCATGTAATGCAAGATCACCTGAGTATTTTGTGTAGAGAAAGATAAAATTTATGTTGTGTGTAGTGCCTAATTAACTTTATTTACATATAACTCATACAAAACATAGTTAATTAATATAAACTAAAATATTTTTAGTGTTACGTGAAATGAAAAATATCAAAAATATTAAATTAATTCGAAAACAATATTTCACAAAATCTCAGGGTGTTAAAAACCCTGTATATTTTTCATCAATAATAATGGAAAGGTTGATATATTGTTCAATGGAATAAGACCCCATATATATAACAACCTAGCCAATTGAGACTAATAGCTATGAGGAGATAGTCCTAAGTGATATGAAGGTTGAATTAGAGTTTGGAGAGACGTAGTGATCCTATATATCAAATAAAAATAAGAGATCAATGGAGCCAAGATTAGGAAGTAACTTTGATCATAGAAGAGAAGGAAAACAAGGGTAACTTTCCACATATAACAAATGTTGGAATAAGAAGCCCAAAAAATTATTTCTCAAGAGCAAAAAATGTTACATGTGTGGAAGGGATAGCCATATTTCTCAGAAATGTCATAATGAGGTGAATCCTCAACATCTAAACACTAATAATAAAGGGAAGATGGTTCAAGCCCATCCTAAACTCCAATTACTCAAGTGTGGATAGCTTGGGAACTTTTCCAATCATTTTCCAAATCTGAAGTTAATGGAGGTAAATCACCATCAACCTCATCATAGGCCAAGGGAGAAATTTTCATCTTTTTATATCATGATAGATGAAGTTGAATCTCTAAATGATGTTATGGAAGGTACTCTCATTGTTTACTAAAATATAGCATGTAATTTGTTTGATTTTGGTTCTACTCATTCCTTAATTTCTTTCATGTTTGTAATGAATATAGAATCAATCCCTGAACAACTAGAATTAGAGTTATCAGTCAAGCCTCAAGGGGGGGATTATCCAAGCATCTATAGTGTATAAAAACTCATGTATTGGATTTAGTGAGCACAATATCATCACTAATCTAGTATTGATTCACATGATAAAATTTTACACTATACTAGGTATGAATTGAATATAAAATTATACTACAAAGATCAACTACAGAAGCAAAGAAATCTCAATATTCTTGAATTAAAAACCTACTTTTGTGTTCAAAGGAGAGATATCTTAACCCAGGAATTGTCTAGAAGATCCTTTTGTAGCCTTTATTGTGGAGATGGTCGGTGAAAATGAAGAAGGAAATAGAAGTATACAAAGAGAATTCCCCCATCATTTAGGAATACATTAACATATTTCTTGAGGAGTTACCAAGATCTCCCCTAAAAAAAGAGGTAGAGTTCTCCATTGAACTCAGGACTAGATCCAAGCAGATATCAAAGACCCTATATAGAATGGAAAATTTGAAGCTAGAAGAATTAAAGAAACAACTCAAAGATCTTTTAGATAATGTTTTTATCATAAAAGTGTGTCTCCTTAGGAAGCACCTATTCACTTTGTGAAGAAGAAAGATAGATCAATATGACTATACATTGATTATAGAGAACTTAACAGGATCATAGTGAAGAATAATTATCCTCTTCCAAGGATTAATGATTTATTTGACTATCTTAATGTGGCTCAATTCTTCTCCAAGATTGAAATTGAATATGGTTATCATAAATTGAGGGTAAATAAATAATATATTCTAAAGACATCATTCCAATCAAGATATGAGCATTATGAGTTTATTTTTATGCACTTAGGCTAGACTAATGCTCCTACTATTTTTATGGATTTTACGAATAGAGTCTTTAAGGACTACCTTGATAACATTGTGGTAGTTTTTATTAATTATATTTTGATATATTCCAAAAGTCATGAGGATATTTTAAGGATTATATTACAAACTCTGAGGAAGGATAGGATATTTGGAAAGTTATTAAAATGTGAATTTTGGTTACAAAAAGTTTCTTTATTATGGATCATTATAACTAATGAATGAATCTCGGTTGATCCTGCCTTGAAAAAGGTGGTGGAGGAGTGACCTCATCCTACAATTTTAACTTAGATTCATAGTTTCCTTGGTTTAAAAATATATTATATGAGGTTTGTGAAACAAATTTAACAGCATTATAATCCACTAACCAAGTTAACTTGAAAAGTGGCCAAGTTTATTAGGACAAAAAAGTGTGAATAAAGTTTATAAGTATTGAAGAAGATATTGGTTAATGTACCTTTTTTAAATATACCCTCTATTGGAGAAGGATTAATTATTTTTAGAATGCATCTCTAAAATGGATTGGTAGTGTCCTTATAAAAAATGAAAAGGTTACTAATTATGAATCTCAATAATTAAATCCTCATGAGCAGAATTATCCTATACTTGATCTAGAGCTGGATGCGGTTGTTTTTTCTCTGAAGATATGGAGATACTATATTTATGGGGAGAAATGTGATATATACACATACCACTAATGTTTGAAGTATATTTTTACACAAAATGAATTGAACCAGAGATAGGGGATATAGTTGGAACTTCTTAAAGACTGTTATTATTCAATTAATTATCATCCTAGAAGAGAAAACAATGTATCTGACGCAATAAGTAGGAAAGAACCTGTTATGATGGAAATGATGATAATTCAAGGAGATCCTTTTATCATAGAGCTAGTATAACTGGAAATAGGAATCATAAGGGAAGGGATATCATCAACCCTATGACAAATGATTTATCTACCATTATTCTATATAAGATCAAGAAATATCAAAGTGAAAATCCATTATTACAGAAGAAGAGAGAGGATTTGAATAATGAGAAGTTTCTCAAGTTCAATATTGATCAAGAAGGTGTGATGAAATTTCATACAAGGATATGTTTTTCATATATTCTAGAAATCAAGAAGGAGTTGATGTGTAATGACCCAAACATTCATTAATGAAAATTACTCTTAATCTAATTAAATGTCTTATTACGGATATATAAAACTTATGAACTTATTTAGTTTTATGTTTTGGATTTTAAAATACCATTAGGAATTGTGATTGTTGCTAATATAGCTGTTAAATAGTGATCACATAATTAGTATAAATATAGGGATTTAATAAATCCAATTTACTCAAAAAAAGGAAGTGATGGACTCATCCAGTAGAATTTCTCCATAAAAGCCCATTTTTCAGAGCTCAAGTAAGGAGGTGGCATCATCGGGCTTCGCTCTTGACCAAGCCCAAGCTAAGATTCAACACATTAAGCTCAAACAGAACCGCTTATGGGAGAAGTGGAAGTTGATAGAGATTACCACCCGAGCGATGTTATCCGAGCCACCCCAAGAGTCTGTCACCATCGTACACCTTATCCTTTGGTCTTATGTGAGTGTTATAAGGGGTTATGTAACAAAACCCTAGCACTAAGACTATGTATATTATTTTTTTATAGATAATATCCATTCTTTTTATTATTTTTACTTTGCAAATAGTTTTTAAAGAAAAAAAATAGTATTTTTAGTTAATATTCAATTAAGAAATCTATTTTGATGAATTAATAGGTTTTTTAATTAAATAATATTTTAATAAAATATTATCACTAAATTAATTTTTATTAAATATAAATGATCATATAATTATTATGAATACAATTATGATTTTTATTAATGTTTGAAATCTGTTTTTGTCAAAACCCATGAATTTTCGATAAATGTCGGTTTTTATTTTAAAATAAAAATTCACATATTTTTAAAATTAATTAGATGAAATAAATATTATTTTTGGAATCAGGACGTCAAAATTATCCAATGGTGAATTTTTCATAATTTTCTGAGACAGTCGAATTTTTGGGTAAAAACTAAATATCGTTTAATTATATAATATGTTTTATGACATCATAATGACCCAATAGTGATTTAATAAAATACAATAAATGGTTTTTTTGGTCAATATATGTTTTAACTTTAAAATAATTTAATTTTTGGTTTTTATTTATTTATTTTACAAAGCTTTAGTGGACCCTCCAAGACTTATCAAACATTTTATCTTTTTAAAATGATTTCCTTGATAGTGTGACTCATATCCACATAATAAAGCCTAATATTTTAAGAAGTTCGACCATTGGAATTATAAAATAATGATTTAAACTCCCCTTTGGAAAAAATCATGGGCAAAAAACATGTTATGGTTTTTGGTTTTTATTAGTTTAATGTGTGGTGTCCAAAACCTAAATAATAAATAATTCCCTCTCATTTCCTATATAAACCCACCCAAGATCCCACTTCCTATTCACTAAAATACTTTGTATCTCGACCAAACTCTTCCCTCCTCTCTCTATAATCCACCCAAGTCTCCCCAAGCTCCTAACAATCCTCTCTCAAGCCTCTCCCAAGCCTTTGGGATCACACTTCAAAGTAAGGGATTCCTACCTTTCTTATTTTTATCCAAGTTTCTTTATGTTGTAATTCCCTATTTATTTCAATTAAAAATGTTGGGGTATGATTTAAATCCTTTATTGTATTACCCTATCTATTTTTGAAATGATCAGAGACCTATTTATCTCTCATTAATGCCTTCCATGTACATCTGTTACCATGCCGAAATTCCGTAAGGAATTTCTCTCTTCTCATTCACATTCAAGCAATTGTTTTGTATTATGAATCTAATTTCCATTAATTTTTTTGGAACATGTATCTATATTAACCCCTTACTGTCTATTTCATGTAAATATGATGAGACACCCCTTTCTCTCTTATCAACCATTTTTATTAATTCTTATGTCACATCGTTATGCTGCCGAAATTGCACCATGATTTTTCTCAAGCCAAACTCATTGTGTAGTGAATAACATGCCCATTTATCTATCAAGGGTATTCACCTTTATGAAAATTTACTTATTGATTATAGATTTTCATGTATTAATTCCACATTCCTTTATCATGGAATAAATTATGATGTTTAATGAAACCATATTGTATGATCCATGCGACACACTTATACATGAAATGAAATGTTTAAGAAGGGTGTTCCTTGATAGCACTCCAATGCATTGGGTAAAGATTAGTATCATGATACATCAAGTTCAATGAGGTTTTATTCATGATAATTCAAGTTAAATGAGAGTTTACTCATGCTCCATGTTAAATGATCCTTAGATCATGCTAATACCATGTTAAGTATTGTTGCCAAATTTCTATGTTATGATAATCATGCTGTATCATGCCTTTATGTTCATGTTTCTCTTATACTCCATTGATATGCCTATTTCCTAACATTTATTTTATTCTTCATGTTATGCCTTGTTTACTCCCTTACCGGGCTTTATATCTCACCCTTTTCTTATGCATTTCCTCAGGTTATCCCATGAAATGCTAAGTACGAGGGAATGTAGTGGTCATGTAAAGGAAGTTTTCAATAAGGATGTTGTGTTTTATGTTTTAAGTTGTTATGTAATGTTCCTAATCCCCAAAGACACTATAACACTCTATATTATATGTTTTATCAAGTTTATTTTTTTAAGTAATAAATCATGTTTAAGTGTGTAATAAAAAGTAGGGTTATTATATGATGGATGAATCTCATAGCTCTACATTATCTATACATTTGACTAGCTATAAAATATATTGGGACCTTTGTGATCATTATTGGTGGGACAACATGAAAAGGTATATTGAGGGAATACACTAAAAGGTTCTTGGTGTCTCAACAAGTGAAGGCAGAGTGGAAACTTCCTAAAGGGGTATTACAACCACTACCCAAACCAACATGGATGTGGGAAAATATAACTATGGAATTTTTCATTGGTATCCTAAAAACATCCAAATGAAACAATGTGATATGGTTTATAGTGGATAATCTCACCAAGACTGTCTATTTCATCGTTATTCATCAATATTTATCACTTGACCAGCTTTCCAAGATACACATGAAGGAAGTGGTAAGGATTTATGGGGTACCACTCTCTATTGTTTTTTATCATGATCCAAGGTTCACATCAAAATTATGGATAATTCTTCAACATACTCTAAATACTGAATTGAATTTCAGTATGACCTATCACCCCTAAACTAATGGACAATATGAAAGGACTATTCAAACACTTGAGGACATGCTAAGTACATGTTAATGGATTTTAGTGGATGGGATAGAAATATATCATTAGTTGAGGTCTCATACAAAAAAAGATTCTATTAGAGTATTCAAATGGAACCCTAAAAAGATATATATGAGAATTGATGTATAACTCCTAATTATTGAGATAATGTTAGTGAGAGAAATCTTCTTGGGCTAGACCTTGTGCAAGATATGATAGAAAAGGTTCATACTATCCAACAACACATAAAGACTACTCAGAGTTGGCATAATATCTATTCTAACAACCATCTAAGAGAATTAGAGTTTGATGTTTCTAATAAATTCATCCTTTGAATTTCACCATGGAAGATAGTCATGTGGTTTTGGAAGAATGGGAAGCTTATCCCTAGGTACATTGTCCTATATGAAATCCTTTATTTCATAGGAGGAGTGGCCTATTGGATAGAACTTACAACAAACAAAACCCATGTTTAAGATGTATTCCATGTATCTATCTTGAGAAAGTATATACCTGGACCTGATTATAAAGTGAATCCAGAGGTGGTACAACTGGAACATGACCTCTCTTATGAGGAGCAACCAGTGGAGATCTAGGACTGTAGAGACATGGTTCTATGCAACAAGAAAACCCACCTCATCAAAGTGTTGTGGATGAATAAAAAATATGAAGAAGTGATATTTGAACTAGATGACATAATAAGGAAGAAGTACCCACACCTTTTCTCAACTGAGAAAATGAGTCAAAAATTTCAGGGATGAAAATTCTTAAGGGGGGAAGATTGTAACGACCCATAATTTTTTAATGATAATTGTTTCCTAAAATATGTGTTATATTATATTATTTATAATAAAACTATATCTTTTTTATTTAAGTGAGTATAATTTGAAATATAATCATCAAGTTTCATCTGTTATATGACCATTGGTCAATTATTAATATTGGTTAATAAAATCATGGTAAACAATACTCTTGATAAAAATTTAAATTCTATCATTATATTTTATAAGTAAAATTTAAAATTGATACATAAAGAAGAATCGATGGCCTCAACTAGTATGGTCATGCCATATGAAGCCAATTTGTTAGAGGCTAGGAGGTAGGTAGAATCATTGGGGTTCTCCCTTGACCAAAACCAAGATAAGATTTAATAAGTAAAGCTTAAATGAAAATGCCTACAAGAGAAGTTAATGTTAGTATAAATTACAACTTGGGAAATTTTAGCCAAGTTGCCCCATTAATCTACCACCATCGCTCACCTTACACATAGGTCATATGAGGGTGTTATAAGGGGTTATGTTTCAAGAACCTAGTTAATTAAAGTGTAATTCCATTTTATAAATAAATTTTTTATTCCATTAATTCCATTTTAAGATTAGTTTTTCTTAATAAAATTGAGATGAAATTTGAGACATTGATTTTTCGGACAGAAATTGTACTTTATAGTAAAGATTTCAATATTTATAATAAACTAATATATTATGAATAATAAATTTTTAAATGAAATATTTTGATTAAAACACTCTTATTTAAAAATTAATGTAAAATATTTTTATTTTTTTCAAGTGTAAATTTTTTTACTATGCTTGTTCAATCCACTATTATTTTTAATAAATATGGTTTTTTATATTTAAAAGTTAAAATTATAATATTTATATAATTATTATGATAAATTAAATATAATTTTTTTAAATCATAATGTCAAATTTAGGTTAGGATGAATTTATGAGAATTTTTAAAAATACTTCAATTTTCTCTAAATAATAAAAACACAGGTTGAGTTTTTAGATATATTTAAAGACTTCATAACTTTGTAATAATTATGTAATAAACAATTAAATAAAGACCAAGACATAAATTATGTTATTTTATTAATATAAATTATTTTAATATATTTTAATCAATATTTAAATATATAATTTACTTTCCATATTCAAAAATGGAAACATTAACATTAAAAAAATTGTGAAAAAATTAAATTTCCTTGACAAAATAAGTAATATAAAATGATGGTCGGATCTTGTGGATTAAAATAAATAAAAGGTTTAACAAGTTTCTAATACCATGATAAATTCCATGGTTCTTCATTTACTTCTACCTTGGTGTCAAAGGCCTAAATTTAGAAATTAATTAACAAATCCCCCACTTTTTATATAAATATTGACCCATTTCTCCATTTCATTTTACTCCCAATTTATCCTCAATGAATATCTGGTATTTTTACCTCCAATGGAGTCCTCCCATGGTGTCCTCAATCCCATAAGGTCCAAATATTCTAGATTTAGGATTTACTCTTCAAGTTAAGGGAAATATTCTTCCTTTCTCTTCGTTTCAAGAACCTCTTTTTGTATATGTATTCTGAAAGTTATGATCAATATATATTATTTCTTTTTTATTAATTTACTTAATTATAAATGATGTTTTATCAATGGGAGATCCATGTTTCATCACTTTATAACCTTTTCAAAAACACCACTTTATACCTATTAGGCTGTCAATTTTACTTCTCATAATTTCTCTCTTCTCCTCAAGAAATCCCCTTTAATTTTCTCCTTATTGATAACCAAAACTAATTCTTTTATAAGGGTATTAATTTAGATGTAAAAATTATTTATTTTATTTTGGTAATGAAATTCATAAAAATCTAATTCCTTTTCCATGGATTAAAAATGAAATAATGATCATGTTTTTAAATCACTTTTGAAATGCCATGATTTTGATATGAAACCCACATTCTTTTATTCTACACTAGTTATTTATAGAATGATTAATTATGTTTTATGTGGATCACATGAAATTTAATACATAAAAAGGGTGAACATTAATAGATCTACAATGCATTGGGTAAAGAATTTAATCTCTTGAGATGACATGTTTTACGATACCTTAGTGAATAACCTTGGTAATGTTTATGACATCTTGGTGACAAACCTTGGTGATATACTTATTAAT
Organism: Viscum album; assembly: GCA_963277665.1. Classification (NCBI taxonomy): domain Eukaryota; kingdom Viridiplantae; phylum Streptophyta; class Magnoliopsida; order Santalales; family Viscaceae; genus Viscum; species Viscum album. The sequence goes on from OY728134.1 coordinate 289,749,482, forward strand.
GTCTCATTTAAATGTTTTAGACACATTTATAAGTTATGATTAATGTTATTATTATTATTATAAGATTCTTTCTCATTACTTATCATTATTAATAATGTTCTTATTGGCATTCCCCAAGATCACAAGTAAATGGTTCCCTTGTTTTCCCTAATTGGGCCTTATGCTCACCCTTTCCTTTGATGTATGCCCCCGAGTTATGAGATGAAGTAAATGTACATAGGATGAACATATGATGAATCCTTTCAATTGTTTTAGAATAATTTATTATTTTTTCATGTATTATGTACCTTTTTTCTAAGAAACTAAACTTTAAAAGACCCTCCTTTTTACCATGTAAATGAAAAGTTATGTAATAAAAAGTCATGATGTCATACATTCTACATGAATTAATGAAAACACTGAAATATATATACCAAAATATGATGAAATTAATATAAAACTGATGATAAAATGAATTTAAAGAGTAAATTAATAGGTGAAGAGAAGTATCACCTTTCCAGGATTTGAAATCATTCATGGATGAGTGTGGAAGAAGAGGGAGGAGGAGGAGGATGATGAGAAGCCCTCCCATGACCACCCAACTCGTAAGACACCCCCCCAACATAGAGGGGTGTTACCAAATATTAATCCATATCAATAAAAAATAATAAAAATAAGAATAATTATCAATAATAATAATGATATGATATTTAAAGTTTAAAAATATATAATAATAATAATAATAATAATCTTATCATTAAAACAACATCAATACAATCTCCAAAATATCAATAAATTTATAACTAATTAAATATTTCATTATAATTATCCTCATTCATAATATAAAATTTGAAACTAAAATAATTTGAAAATTAAATATAAAATAATGTTATTATTATAAAAATAAACGTGTTACACATGAACTATCTTACACTATTTTATATAGTGTTTTAAAATTTTAAGAAATTTCTGTAAAAAGTAACTCTTTATAATGTGTGGTAAATGAATCCAATTGAATTTAGAATTTATTTTTAGACCAGTCATTCATTTTTTCAACTAAAAATTAAAATTCTTAAATTCACTAAAAATAATACATGAATATCTAAAAAATAAATAACTGAATGATAATAATCATGATATTTATACCATGATATCATAGGGTGTGATATATCTGTTCTATTGAAAAATTTATATTATACTTATCTTTCACATTTTGATAAGATTACATCAGATTTACTAAATTCATTCCTTATAATTTATTAGGACATATCTGTAACAACCTTGATTTTTAGGAATTTTAGGTTAACTATTTTAATTATTTTTTTATTTTTATGTTTAGAAATTAAATAATGGAGGTAAATTATTTAGGAAATTATTTGAAAAAAATAAAAATTATATGAGGGATATAACTGATCCTCAATGGAGTTTTGAATAGGGTTTATATGAGTTTTGGTAGCCTATAAACTAAGTCTATCTGAGAGATACCCCCACCAGAGTTATGATGGATATAAGAGTTCTAGTGGGAGTGCATTATATTATATATTATCTATCCTATGATATTTTAATGCAATTATAATTTTGTTTTTTGGTTGGTATCTCTATTTTAAGACCTCAAACATGTAACAACACCCCCTATATGGGTATTACTCCTAGACTAGGAGTATAGAGAAAGATAAAAACATTTAGGAACACAACCCATGGGACACAAGGTGATGACTAACAATGAGAGTATCTACACACAAGAATTGGAGGCTTTTCCCTCAATATCAAAATTTTTGAATAAGAAATAAGATTAAATGAACCAATTAAATACATGTCATAAATGAATTAGAAATCCCAATTGAAGAGTTTAATGGTATAAATAACTAAAAATCTATAATAGTAGAAAAATAATCCCAATAGAAACCATGAACACCATCAACTCTGATAGCTACTGAATAACTCTTCCTAGATAGTACTATCCACAATGATAATTGACCATCTCTTGTATACCTAAAAACATTTCATATAAATATGGGGTTAGAATTACATGTTTATGATGTATGATCCTACTTGAAAACTCTCATTAAAAATATCTAATAATCATAATAAATAACTTGTAATAAAAAAAGAATTGAACTCATTACCTAAAAAGGTAAAGTTTTATTTCCATCCTAATAATGGCTCACTCACTAAGTAAAGCGTATAGGGAAAAACCTATAATCAAATAATATATGTGGATTAAGGTAGCCAACTTCAAATTCCTCATTGGTTTGTCACTCTCATACCCCAATGGCTCATGTCCTCTACTTATACTTGTACGAATCATCTTGTAAATCATAAAATCATATGATATCCATCATGCATGCCCTACAACATGACCAAAACTTATCATAATTATCTCATACATAAATAATTGTAATTCTAGAATCCACCATATCCAATGTAATTGTATTATACCTCAATCCCTCATAACCCATTCAAGAACACATGTAGGAATCCATAGTCATTATAGTTGGATGCAAGTATGTAATATTACCAAAATACATTATATCTTACACACAAATTTATAGTAAATTGATCACTATGAAAGCCTTCATCAGTCTGAAACCTATACCTTAATTTTTCACAGCTCAAGTTTGAAATCCATATGTAATACAACTAAATAGATAATAGGGGATAGTGTGTAGTCATCCATCCATTACCTCATAATCATTCTTGTTTTAAAAATCACACCCCTAGAACATCTAGGTTCCAGTTTCAAACCTTTTAATCTTGATATTCATATAAAATAAGAAAATATAGGATATATTACACACAATCACACTAAGTGGTACTAATTACCCTTATATTCATCTATAACTATCTCAAAATAAGATACTTCACTTACACCACTATTGTCTAGATCATAGATATGCACAACATAATAACTAATCATCAATTTCAATTTCATTTAGTAATTATAAATAACCAATACTCCATTAAATGATCATCAATATATATTTAAACATTTCATTTCATTTTAAGAAAACATGGTAAAAATTTATTTTTTTTTCTAGGTTAAATATCAATTATCTTTGAGAATTCATTCAAAAAATCACATGGTTCCATATAATTAATTTTTTTTATTACATAATCTCAATTAATCTAGCACCCATCATAAGGTACAATAAGAAAACATGTTCATTTCATGTATAAAACCAACTAAAAAAATATTTTGAGATCCATGAAAAACAGTACTCAACCAACCAGTTATAAAAATAACTCAATAATAAACAATGGATTATCAAGGCTAGATCTAAACTATTCCTGTCTACCTCAATGGAATCCGCAACTCCAATGTGCATAATACATTCCATTTTGTCATCAATGAAAAAATCCATCACTTTCAACTTGGAAAACCCACACATTGCTCTGCAAATGTTCTAACTATTTAAGGATATCAATAAATCATGAAATGGATAAAATATCCTAGAGAATACAAACACTAAAAAAATTATCTTCAAAATATAAATTAATGGAGAAATAAATTCTATAAATCCAAGGAACATGATCTTTTAATAGAAAATATATCCCCACTCAGTCCAAATCATTAATCTTTAGAAAAATAATTTCATAAAGAATAGGTTCAATAAAAAATAAACCTATAATTTACACATATTAATAGATAATATTAAACAATAAATTTTTTTTTGAAATATTTCTATATTTTATAAATATTTAAAGAATAATTTTAATAAATTTACCTTCCTTTCTCATTAATTATAATTTCAATATTGAATTATGTTTGTTATTTTATTTCATGCATTTCATCTATGATATTTTACAATAACAATCATCACAAATAGTTTACAAATTATCTAGTAAATTTGAAGAGGCATAAACCATATGTAATAGATCACATGTGATAAAAAATAAACCAATTCAATATTCCATTCCTTCATATTTCTCATATTATAATTTTCAACATTAAGATTCATTCCCATACACATATTGTAACATCCCAGGTAAATAAAGAAAATGAAAATTTCATATTTATAAATATTTGTGAATAAAATGTTAATATTACTTTAAAGGGAATGCTATGTTCGATGGCGTACCCAATACGCAACAATGAGTTTCTTTGAAATCTTACATTGAACACTAATAATATAATAATATTATTTTAAATGGTAGTTAACTCCTAGCCATTGTAATGGTGGGAATGAATATAACTAACTAAAAAATGATTATATATGTTTGTAAAATATTTTAACAATTACCAAATAAATTATAGAGGCTTAAAATGCGAATGAATCCAATTTTAAGAATAAATATTCTAATATTTTTTAAAAGGTCGATTAACCTCATTTTGATGTTGAAACATTTTTAAATATACTTTTTGAAAATTTTATATGTTATATTTGAAAAAATAAAATCCTTCTTTAGAATCGAGACATAAAAATTTACTTTGTGTAAATTTTTGTTATTTTTTCGATAAATTTCATTTTTTAAAGAATAGTGAAAATGCTATATTTTAATTCAAAACCTCCTTTTAATCTAATTTATTTGTATGGTTATATTATATTTTTAATTGGTTTTAAAGTTTAGTTAAAATATATTTTTACCATTTAATTCAATGGTAGTCATTGTAATTAATTTCACTTTGAAATTGGACATAAACAAGTGTCAATCTTGTGATAGATATTGTTTCTTAAAAACACGCTATTTGTTTTGACAGCGGGAATTATTTATAAAATTAATAAATGCAACTTCTATGTTTTGAATTTGGTAAAATGGAAATCATTTTTTAATTTGGAATATCAAATTTACTTTGGATAAATTTTTGGTATTTTTCTGACAAATGTTCATTTTTAATGAATAGTGAAAAATACTCCATTTTACATCAAAACTGCTTTTTCATCTAATTTAATTATATAGTTAGATTTTCCTTTTAATTGGTTTTAAAGTTTAATTGAATTATTTTTTATCACTTAATATAATTTTTTTCATTATAAGTAATTTCAATTTTCAATTGGATGTAAAAACATGTCAATCTTTTGATAAATTTTACTTCTTAAAAACCCGTCTTTGGTTGTGACAACGAGAATTATTTTTAAATTAATTACTAAAATTTCTGTGATTGGAATTTGGAAAAATGGATTCCATATTTGGAATCATAAGGTCCAAATTATGTAATTAATACTATTTTGTTTTTGGACATTATGAATACTAATGACGATAATTATCTTTAATTATCGTGATTAATTAGTAATCGGGTAGTTAAGGGTAATAAAATAATATCATAATAATATAAAATGACCCCAACATGTGTAAAAATCCTCTTTTTTTGAGTCATTTCCTACCATGGGAAGCTTTTTACCAAACTTGAGGTCCCATGGAGTCACATGGGTGTAATAGTGACATTTATGACATTATTTTTTTAAAAGAAGAGAAATATAACAAAGGTTTGTATATCCTAAGTAAAACAATTTTAATTTTGCTAACATAAATGATATCTTATAATATAAATATTCATTTGAAATATAAAAATATTTCCTACATCTTGGTATTTTTTTATAATTTTTATATATTAAATAAATAAATTTATTTTTGACACCATGATGATGTAGTGATTACCTCATTAATGAACGATTTAAATAAAATGAAAAGATAAGGTAAAATCTAAAACTTACAATTGTATAAAACCTATTGGATATGTGGATTTTGAAAAATTATCACCTTATCCTCTAAATATATAATTGTGGGACCTTTAAAATCTAAAAATCATTTTATAATAAAGTAACATTTCAAGACTTTCAAAAAGTAACTCTCCTCCCTCTTATAAAAGGCCCCCACCTCTACCCCCTTACCCACACCTCTCAATCCCTTGTATTTTCCAAAATCTGCTCATATTATCTCTAAAAATCCCTTTATTACTCCTAGAAGCCTCAATTTGGGAAGAATTCTTTCCAAGGAAGCCTTTGGCTCAAATCAAAAAGAGTTACCTGATTTAGAGGTAATGTCTTCTCTCGAGTTTCTTTCTTTTATTTTACTTTTCACTAACCACTATATTCTTATTATTTGATCCCATAATAACACTAGTATCCTCAATATACTATTATTTTTTTATGATAAGTATTCTACCTACACTTACACACACCTCCGTCTAATGGTTAAAGAACATACTGTTTTTGTGGGTGGTGAATTACTGCCTCACAAAACAATGATTGTTCAATCTTCTTTTAACACCTTTCATGGTGTCCATTATGATGGTACTATATTTATATATGATATATATTATATTTATGTCCTCTCAATGCTTCTGTATTTTATATTTAAAACACACCTTTATGCTTTACATGTTGTGAAAATGCGATAATTTCATCTGAGGAAGTGTGGACTACCGTCCCGTCAAGTGATGTGACTCGTTCATGACAAACATGGAATTTATAAAGAATGAAATTAATAAACTTATGTTACCTATATAACATATATATTATACTGTAATTATAATATATCAATGTCTCATTTACTTTTAAAGTCCATCAATATGACAAATAAATGAAAGTAGCGTTCATGCGTACGTACGACCTACCGTCTCCATGAACAGTGCATTTCATTTTTTATCTCCAAATATTATGGAATAGTATAAAATGAATATATACTGGATATATATGATATTTAAATCATTAATACCATTCTAGATATGATGTAATTATAACTACATGGGCAATTCTCTTCAAACAAGTTCATTGTTGGCTCATGTACTGGACATCGACAAAACGTATGATATGAACTCACATAATTAACTAATTATTATAACATGATAATATGTGATATGAATTGAATAATAAACTTTAAAGGAATTCCTTAAGAAATTATAAATTGACCAAAGTTTATTATTCAGGAATATAAAGAAAAGAACAAGACAAGTCAGACATGAGGTAAGGGGATTTCTTATCTCACTTTTAATTCCGTTAGAGTTCCTTTGTTCGCCAATTATTTATTGCATGTAGTGTATTGTGTATTTCCATTTTGTATATATTATCATTATTCTATTCATATTCATGGTATTCTGTGATTCATTTGGTTCTTATTATCTTTTGGTTATACGACTTGATTGATTACAACGCGGTAAGGGGTTTTTATCTCACTATTTATTCTCGTGAGATTCATGCTATATTTGTCACTATCGACTTTGAGTGGTGTATATACTGCCCATTATTCTACTCTTTATGTAATATACTTTCGTTTATGGGTATTTACATCAATATTTTATAGTCCTTATTTTATGGGGTGTACGTTTCGAAAGTTACCCAAATCGGTAAGGGAACCTTTCACCCTCCTCTTTTAAAAGACTTATTTTTTGTTTGGTCTATTAATTTACGTCTTATTATATTGGTACATGTTCTTATATATCCTTATTGTTGTAAATTTTATGTCTAAGTGATGATATACTCTTTTTATCTCTCATCAACTCATTTTCTAAATTTTAAAGTGATGTTGTTAGGCTGTCAAATTTCTGTAAGGGAACTTCTAAACCTAATTTCAATTCTTCAGGTTAAACCTCTACTTCTTGATTATTTAGTTCTATGAATATGTGTGGATGACCTCTGATTGTTTTAAACTTAATATCCACTTATATTTAGTGTATTTATATTTTTCACACATAATTATGTAATTGATTTATCCTTAATCTAAGGATACCGTCTTTGTAAGGGACTTCATCTCAATCTTCTTTCGTTGAGGCATACTTCAATTTATATACGACCTTATTTTATTATTTGTATAATAAACCCTTTTTAATTTTAATTTCATTCAAAAGGAATCTTTTTACATGAAGTCTTTTACTAAATGACAAAAGGAATTTTTTTGTCTTACGTATGCGGCGACAACGACTTCTCCGCCGCCGTGACCATTATTTGAGTTTTGGTTTCCTCTAAAAGCCATAAATTTTTTAAATGAGAAATAAATACCATGTTTTACTTTTATTTTATTTTGTTATTGAAAATGGTTTTGATAATGTTTTTATTATATCAATGTGTTGTATTAATATCTTGTGATTGAAATGTGGAAATTTTATGTTTCCTTTATGCATGTTTTATGTGATACGATTATGTTATGGTTCTTGGGAATTGTTTATGAAGTCGGGTGGTTTCGTGATAAAATAAGGGCGGGTGAGCCTGAGATAGCTCTCTAATGCATTGGATAACGTGAAGGAGTTAAACACTAAGGTTTCTTCGAAGAGATTTAGGGAATATACTGTGATGGGTATTCCAAACGTAACCATTAGGGTTACTCCCTGCGTAAGAATGTTATGAATGCCTCAAGTTACCTTTATGTCTTTTGATTTATATGAGTTATTCATAAATCTTATGATTTCATGAGGTATGTTAAGGTGCTTATGTTTTATGAGTAAAGTATGATTTAATTGATTCTTATGTATATATGGACTAATGTTTTCTTTCCGTATTTTTATATCCCTTACTGAGATTTTTATGCTCATTCCAAGTTTTTGAAAGGTTTTTCACAGGACATAAAGTGGAATATGTTCAAGGATGGGATCAAGGAAATGTCATGATGTTTAAAACATGGAACTAGACATGAATCTTTTATTCAAGAGTTTTTATTTTTAAAAAAAAATGGAAACTGAGTAGATGTGTCTACTTTGTAATCATTGAGATGTAATAGTTATGTCCTAATTCTCTAAAACACTAAACCTGAAAAGATCCTCAATGTTAATTATTCATTTAATTCATGATTATGTAATGTTTTAAGGCTGGGGACTTATAGTTGGTATCATAGGTCGGTTTAGATAACTTTAGAGGTTAGGGTATTCTTTAAGCACAAGTGACATTACCATAATGGTTAGGATTTTAGAAAGAGTCATAGTTATTTTTTATAAAGTGAATGAGTTTATGATAACATGAATAAGTATATATTAGTGTTTACCCTCCTCATAAGATTTTATATGATGATTTTACTGATATACTCACACTGACCTTTTTGGTTTTAGTAAATGGCTGGATCTAGCAGGAACCAAAGTAACAGTGGATGTGAATAAAACTGTGACGGTTTTCTGAACGAGCAACTGAATGATATAGGAGATGCAATGAGAACTCTTGTGTTTATTATCAACCAACTATCTGGAGTCATGATTGAACACCTGAACCTTAGTGATTTTTATAAGGCATCATATATGTGATAAAAAAATCCCTATGGAAGTTCAGGTAATAATCATAAAGGTAAGTGTGTTCAAAAACCTATGTGTAAAAGATGTGAAAATAAACACCTAGGAAAATGTTTCAAAGGGACAGAAAGATACTATAGATGTGGAAATGAAGTTCATAAAGCAAGAACCCGCCAAGGAAAAAGGAAGCATCTAGTTGAATCTAGGAAAGGGAAACAAGTCCTTTCCGAGGGATCAATTGAATGTTTTAAATGTGGTGTGCATGGTCATTATACAAAGACATTTCCTATGAAGAAGTTTCAGGAATGGGATCACCAGGAGCGTACAAATATTTTTTTACCAATACCTAATTCCATTCTGATTGAGGATGAAGAAACTGACAATGACCAATGAAAGGTATGGATTATTTCTTAACATATGTTTTCCTACTATTGAAATCTTAGGATATGATTCATGATTTTGTTTGTAGGAAAGAAGTATTTTAGGATAAGTTGGAAAGGAATGGTTAATGGATCATGAAGAATGTTGAATGAGTAAGAATTCAACATATAAGGGATTCAAGAGTTATGGTATATTTTAGGATGGTAAAATTCTTAAAAGTATTAAGGCTCTTTTGATGATGGGATTACATTAGAAGACTTTTTATAGTATGTGTAACCCTGATGTTTGATATATGAAAATTTTATTCAAGTAGTAATTATCTTTTCTTTTGTGGATATAGTTATAAAGAACCATTTTGGTTTATATGATACTTGAATTTGAGGAAATTACCGGTTAATAAATTTTGGGAAGCAAAACGAAAGTTATTAGATAACCTTTGTGGTTAAAATATGTTATGGTTATTTTTGAGGAATTTATCTCTTTTTGGGAATGTTATAAAATTATATTTTTTAATAGGGACAACACAGAGACCATGTGACAACCCATCATGTCGGACGAAGCTGCAGGAATCGAACCCACAACCAAAGTGCAACTAGGTATTTATCGCTTACCACTGGACTACGTGAAGTCCCTGGTTAGTATGACTAATTCGTTTTAGTTAGATGATCTTATGAATCAGGAATAAGTTGATTTTAGTAAATGATTAACCTATCATGGAGGATATGTGATTAGGTTAATTACTTTTCAGTATGAGACTTTAAGAGTAACTGATGTTATTTGGAGATAAATTTTAAGATTTACCTTGGAAGACTATGTGATTAAATCCTTCAAAGATTTGGGTTTCAATCTTAGTTTGGATTACTTTGAAGAATTTTATGGATAACTATTTATTTAATGGTCTTCCTTGAACCTTGGGTTCTTTTTGTTGAATTTTGGAGATTAAGAGTTGTATTTATTTTTATAAACGATTATCCTTTTGGGGATTATCAGATCTTGTACTAATAATTTTGGTTTTGGTTAAGGTATAAAGACATGGGAAATATATAGTTCATATTTTTTGGATTAGGTGATTCTCAAGATGTTGATTATAGCACTCTTAATGTGAACAAGTCATCTTAAATACTCATATTTTGGAGAAAATATGAGTTTGTGTGAGAAATCTAGTAAGAGATGAAAGTCTACATGGAAAGTAAGTATGTTTCATTATGATTTAGTTAAGCTTATAAATAAATTACTCAATGAAAAGTAACTTAAAACAAAAAAATTGTTTGTTAAATTTTCCTACTGGGGAATAAAACACCGTTTAACCCATCATAAGTTTTTGATTTTCTGGTGGTTAACTTTCTCTTAAACATGTTTTCTATCACTCTCCACCATAACCTGACCCTTTGTTTTCTCTTCCATATCCATGTTTTCATGGAATCCTAGTATCTGTTGTCTCGGGTGACCTTTGTACTTTTCTTTCTTTCTTTTAAAGTGATAATTTAATTTACTCCTTTTTTGATGTGGGGCTTTCAATGAAGTTTCCAAGCCCAATTTTAAAATTGCAAGGACACAATTCCCAAAAGGGGCGAAGGATGTAACATCCCAGGTAAATAAAGAAAATGACATTTTCATATTTATTAATATTTGTGAATAAAATATTAATATTACTTTAAAGGGAATTCTATGTTCGATGGCGTACCCAATACGCAACAATGAGTTTCTTTGAAATCTTACGTTGCACACTAATAATATAATAATATTATTTTAAATGGTAGTTAATGCCTAGCCGTTGTAATGGCAGAAATGAATAGAAATAACTACAAAATGATTATATATGTTTGTTAAATATTTTAACAATTACCCAATAAATGATAGAGGCTTAAAATGCGAATGAATCCAATTTTAAGCATAAATATTCTAATATTCTTTAAAAGGTCGATTAACCGCCTTTTGATGGCAAACCCTTTTTAAATCCACTTTTTGAAAATTTTATATGTTATATTTGACAAAATAAAATCCTTATTTAGAATCGGGACATCAAAATTTACTTTGTGTAAATTTTTGTTATTTTTCCGATAAAGTCCATTTTTTAATGAATATTGAAAATGTTGTATTTTAATTCAAAACCTCCTTTTAATCTAATTTATTTATATGGTTAGATTATCTTTTTAATTGTGTTTAAAGTTTAGTTAAAATATATTTTTACCATTTAATTCAATGGTGGTCATTGGAATTAATTTAATTTTGAAATTGGATATAAACAAGTGTCAATCTTTTGATAAATATTATTTCTTAAAAACATGCTATTTGTTTTGACAGCGGGAATTAATTATAAAATTAATTAATGAAAATTCTATGTTTTGAATTTTTTAAAATGGACATAATTTTTTAATTTTTAATATCAAATTTACTTTGGATATATTTTTGGTATTTTTCTGACAAATGTTCATTTTTAATGAATAGTGAAAAATACTGCATTTTACTTCAAAATTGCTTTTTCATCTAATTTAATTATATAGTTAGATTTTCCTTTTAATTAGTTTTAAAGTGCAATTTAATTATGTTTTTATCACTTAATACAATTTTTTTTCATTGAAAGTAATTTCAATTTTTAATTGAATGTAAAAACATGTCAATCTTTTGATAAATTTTACTTCTTAAAAACTCGTCTTTGGTTGTGACAACAGGAATTATTTTTAAATTAATTACTAAAATATCTGTGTTTGGAATTTGGTAAAATGGATTAAATATTTGTAATAAGAAGGTAAAAATTATGTAATTAGGGCTCTTTTGTTTTTTGGACATTATGAATAGTAACGACGGTAATTATCTTTAATTATCGTGATTAATTAGTAATCGGGTAGTTAAGGGTAATAAAATAATATCATAATAATATAAAACGACCCCAAAATATGTAAAAATACTCTTTTTTGAGTCATGGAAGACCATGGGAAGCTTTTTACTAAACTTGAGGGCCCATGGAGTCACATGGGTGTAATAGTGACATTTATGACATTATTTTTTTAAAAGAAGAGAAATATAACAAAGGTTTGTATATCCTAAGTAAAACAATTTTAATTTTGTTTAAATAAATTATATCTTAGACTATAAATATTCATTGGAAATATAAAAATATTTCCTACATATTGGTATTTTTTTTATAATTTTTAGACATTAAATAAATAAATTTATTTATGACACCATGATGATGCAGTGATTACCTCATTAATGAACGATTTAAATAAAATGAAAAGATAAGGTAAAATCTAAAACTTAAACTTGTCTAAAACCTATTGGATGTGTGTATTTAGAACCCTTATCACTTTATTATTGAAATATATCATTGTGGGACCTTTAAAATCCTAAAATCATTTTATAATAAAGTAACATTTCAAGACTTTCCAAAAGTAACCCTCCTCCCTCTTATAAAAGGCCCCCACCTCTACCCCCTTACCCACACCTCTCAAGCCCTTGAATCATCCAACCTCTGCTCATATTATCTCTCCAAATCCCTGTATTACTCATAGAAGCCTCACTTTGGGCAGAAGACTTTCCAAGGAAGCCTTTGGCTCAAATCAAAAAGAGTTACCCGATTTAGAGGTAATGTCTTCTCTCAAGTTTCTTTCTTTTATTTTCCTTCTTCACTCACCACTATATTATTATTATTTGATCCAATAATAACACCAGTATCCTAAATATACTAGGATGTTGTTATTATATGTATTCTACCTACACTTACACACACCTCCATCTAGTGGTTAAATAACATACTGTTTCTGTGGGTGGTGAATTACTGCCTCACGAAATGATGATTGTTGAATATTATTTTAACACCTTTCATGGTTTCCATTATGATGGAAATATATTTATATATGATATATATTATATTTATGTTCTCTCAATACTTCTGTATTTTATATTTAAAACATACATTTATGCTTTGCATGTTGTTTAAATGCGATAATTTCATTTGAGGAAGTGTGGACTACTGCCCCCTCAAGTGATGTGAATCATTCATGAAAAACATGGAATTTATAAATAATGTAATTAATGAACTTATGTTACCTATATAACATATATATTATACTTTAATTATAATATATCTATGTCTCATTTAGTTTTAAATTCCATCAATATGACAAAGAAATGAAAGTAGCGTTCATGCGTACATACGACCTACCGTCTCCATGAACGGTGCATTTCATTTTTTATCTCCAAATGTTATGGAATAGTATAAAATTAATATATACTGGATATATATGATATTTAAATCATTAATACCATTCTGGAGATGATTTACTTATAACTACATGAGCAATTCTCTTCAAACAAGTTCATTGTTGACTCATGTACTGGACATCGACAAAACATATGATATGAACTCACATAATTAACTAATTATTATAACATGATAATATGTGATATGAATTTAATAATAAACTTTAAATTAATTCCTTAAGAAATTATAAATTGACCAAATTTTATTAATCAGGAATATAAATAAACGAACAAGATAAGACGAACTTGAGGTAAGGGGATTTCTTATCTCACTTTTAATTCCATAAGAGTTCCTTTGTTCACCAATTATTTATTGCATGTGGTGTATTGTGTACTTACATTTGATATATATTATCATGATTCTATTCATATTCATGGTATTCTATGATTCATTTGGTTCTTATTATCTTTTGGTCATACGACTTGATTGATTACAACGAGGTAAAGGGTTTTTATCTCACTATTTATTCCCGTGAGATTCATGTTATATTTTTCAATATCGCTTTTGAGTGGTGTATGTACTGCCCATTATTCTACTCTTTGTGTAATATAATTTCGTTTATGGGTATTTACATCAACATTGTATAGTCCTTATTTCATGGGGTGTACTTTTCGAAAGTTACATAAATCGTTAAGGGAACCTTTCACCCTCCTCTTTTAAAAGACTTCTTTTTGTTAGGTCTTTTAATTTACATATTATTATTTTGGGACATGTTATTATATATCCTTATTGCTGTAAATTTTATGCCCAAGTGATGATATACCCTTTTTATCTCTCATCAACTCATTTTCTGAATATTAAAGTGATGCCGTTAGGCTGTCAAATTTATGTAAGGGAACTTCTTAACCCAATTTCAATTCTTCGAGTTAAACCTCTACTTATTGATTATGTCGTGATATGAATATGTGTGGATGACCTATGATTGTTTTACACTTAATATCCACTTATATTGAGTGTATTTATATTTTTCACACATAATTATGTAATTGATTTATCCTTAATCTAAGGATACCATCTTTGTAAGGGACTTCGTCTCAATCTCCTTTCGTTGAGGCATACTTCAATTTATATACGACCTTCTTTTATTAGTTGTATAATAAACCCTTTTGACTTTTAATTTAATTAAAGAGGAATATTTTTACATGAAGCGTTTTACTAAATGACAAAAGGAATGTTTTTGTCTTACGTATGCGACGATAATGACTTCTCCGCCACCATGACCATTATTTGAGTTTCGGCTTCCTCTACAAGCCATAACTTTTTTAAATGAAAAATAAATACCATTTTTTAATTTTATTTTATTTTGGTATTGAAAATGGTTTTGATAATGTTTTGATTATATAAATGTGTTGTATTGATATCTTGTGATTGAAATGTGGAAATATTATTTTTCTTTTATGCATGTTTTATGTGATATGATTATGTTATGGTTCTTGGGAATTGTTTATGAAATCGGGTGGTTCTGTGATAAACTAAGGGCAGGTGAGCTTGAGATAGCTCTCAAATGCATTGGGTAACGTGAAGGAGTTAAACTCTAAGGTTTATCTTAAGAGATTTAGGGAATATACTGTGATGGGTATTCCAAAATAACCATTCGGGTTACTCCCTATGTAAGAATTTTATGAATGCCTCAAGTTATCTTTATGTATTATGATTTCTATGAGTTATTCATAAATCTTATGATTTCATGAGGTATGTTAAAGTGATTATGTTTTATGAGTAAAGTATAATTTCATTGATTCTTATGTATACATGGACTAATGTTTTCTTTCCGTATTTTTATATCCCTTACTGAGCTTTTTATGCTCATCCCAAGTTTTTGAAATGTTTTTTCACAGGACATAAAGTGGAATAGGGTCAAGGATGAGATCAAGGAAATGTCATTCTGTTTAAAACATGGATCTAGACATGACTCTTTTTTCAAGATTTTTTATTTTGTGAAAAAAATGGAAACTGAGTAGATGTGTCTACTTTGTAGTCATTGAGATGTAATAGTTATGTCCTAATTTTCTAAAACACTGAACTTGAAAAGATTTTCAATGTTAATTATTCAT
The DNA here is from genome assembly GCA_963277665.1 of Viscum album. Classification (NCBI taxonomy): domain Eukaryota; kingdom Viridiplantae; phylum Streptophyta; class Magnoliopsida; order Santalales; family Viscaceae; genus Viscum; species Viscum album. The sequence goes on from OY728134.1 coordinate 289,765,311, forward strand.
TTAATTCATGATTATGTAATGTTTTAACGTCGGGGACTTATACATATGATCAAGTATGAATAGTTTTATTATAATTATATGTTTACTCAAACCACCCCCATAAAAATAACATTATTATAGTATATAGTAATACTATTTTTTATTTCAATAACTTACATATCAGAAAATCATAATTACGAACTCTATTACATGAGATTATTCTTCTTATTAATACAGTTATTTATGATTTATTATTTCATTAAGATTTATTTTACTGATTCACCCATAGAAACTAAATCATTATTAACTAACACTTTCAAAAAATAAAATAGAATTACCTTATCTCATACTTCATGAAAATTTCATGATTTTCAATATTAAAAGAAATAGATAGAGAGTGGGGGAGATTAAATTAACTAAAGAGGCTTAGAAATATATAAGGGATTGATGATATTTTAGAAGACCCTATAATATTTAAAAGGGAATATTGGATCATTTGTAATTGAGGGAAATAAATAAACTCGGTCAAAGGAGAAGACTCTCTAATCTTGAATTTTACTGATTTTATTTTCTGGAAAAAGGGATGACCCTTATGAAACTCTACCCTTACATGAGTATATCCTCATATTATATGAATATGACATATAAATGAGACTATATGAGAAATAATTAAAATACCTATAACCTTATATAATGATATGAATCTCGTAAGAACCCTTATATAGACTAGTTTACCATTTCTTAGCGTTCAAAATACATAGCTTTCCCAAATAAGAGACTTAAAAAAATATTACCCAGCATAAATTTAGCTTTATGTATCTATAAAAAATTCAATTTTAAATTTATGTGGAGAATTAAAACCCACTTTTATCTTTACATTTCAGCCAAAAAAATAATGATTTGTGAATTTAAATATATTTATCATTGTGCAGGGATGGGATCATACAATAGGGTAAATAAGATTTTATTAAAAATTTAATATTCAAATGAAAATTTATATATACTAATAAAGGGAGGTATTATTTTTAATGATTTATTTCAAATATAATATAAAATATTTTCCCCAACCTCTAAAAATAATTTATAACTCCCCCAAACATGCATGATATCGAAGATGTGATAATATATTTTATTTAGAAAAGTCAGGACTTTATAGAAGACTTATCTTAAATAATTATCACCCTCATGGATTTATAACTAATTTGGGAAGTAAAGAAAAAGGTTATTGAACAACCAAACCTTGAGATACCTCTCAAGAAACACAACACATGTAGAAAAAAACCACAACATTATGTGAATAAAGTGTATAACCAAACAACCACATCAATCAATATATAAAAATATCTTATTAAAAAAACATATCTAACAAGGACATAAAAATCAATAAACACTGCATCAAATAAGATAAAAATTATAATATATCAACATAATGTAAAATACATCATGTAAAAAATAAATCATCGAACAACTCGGGATTTTGAGAGTGCATTTGTGACTACTGCTCTGAACTACCCTACTCCACTCCTCTATGACATAATAAGACATGAATAAAGGGAATGATAGGGTGGTGTAGAACCTTCTACTAATTTTATAGGATTTAAATAGTAAATTCTTCAAAGGTGAAATCAACTTCACCATAAAACTCAACCCAACCATTTATGTGAGAATATACAAAAAGATAATGGTGGATATGTGACATGAAAAAGACATTATGAATCTAGGAAACCTATAAGGAATGTTTTAACTGATGTAAAACTGATCTAATATATTCCAACACCTCAAAAAGTACCAAAAAATAATGGAGAAAGATCACTCAAATAACCAAACCTTTTTCCCAAGATAAGGAGAAACCTTCAAGATAATGAGATCTCCAATATATAAATATAGTTTTCCCCTCATATTACAATCATAATATTTATAAAAATCATATATATACTTCATTCACTCATATATCTCTTATAACTACCCTATCATTCCCTATATTGATTCTCGTTCAAGAATAGATCACTCACCAGTCTCAATCCCACAAAATAGAGATTAGAAATCTCGTCAATAAAAATCTTCAAACAAATACATAATAATTTTATAATGATAATTTTTTTTATATGAAAAATCCCCTTAGAATATATGACTCACCCAAGATCCTCTAAAATCTTAGACACATGAACAAATCATTTCATCATTAATTTGAATAGTCTAGTTTTTTATCACCCATCTGTGGATGAAAATTGATTCCAGGGCATTGCTATGATCCAAATGAACATTGGAGATCATTCCAGACCCCATAGGTAAAAATGTGGATCTATATAAATGATTATAATGTTTTATACACTATGAAACATAATCAGATGCTTTAGATATTTCATTTATAGAATCTCGTATAAGTTTAACTCCTTAGTCAATAAAAACTAAGCCAAGTTCTTCTTGTGTTATACGATCAACTATATAGTAACATATCCACCCTGATATCAAGGAAAAGAAGTGATGAATTGCATAAAAATTTCTTACTAATTCCATTAGGTAACATCATGTTTTCATAACTATCCATCCAAAACACAATCATAAACCTTCACCTTTAGGTAGACCAAACATCAAGGCACTGACATTATAGCAGGCCTCTTCATACCTGAAAAAAAAAACTATCCTAAAAATGAAAAATAAATTTTCACAACTCTAGGATATATAATTAAGGTTTAAAATATCCATATTATTCAAAATCAAATTAACAACAATATTTCACATAAACATACTAGATTTCAACTATCTTTAGACTTTCCCTTCGAGGAATCACCACAAACAACTCAATCATGCCAAACCTCCACCTTAAAATCCACCAGATGGAATTACACTAACTGCTAAACTAACTATGAATACAACATAATCTGATAATGAAATAATATACCTTAAACCAAACCCATATTATAACACCTCAAGTTTCTATGGACCCTTTATTTTCTCTCTCAAATAAATTAAATTTTCATTTATGTCTTGCAATACATTAAGTCAAAAATTCATTTAACACGACACCGACTAAACATACATTGAACAGAACATCAAATTGGAATATGTTACAAATAATAGTAACTTGACATATGTTACATGTAACACCAACTTGGTGTACATTACATGCAACACCAACTTGGTGTACATTACATGCAACACCGATGTTTCTATGAAACATCATTTTATTGTTATAATTATTTAAATAATATAATTATAACTTAGTCATTAAAATTAGTAATATGAATCATAATAACTACTTGTAAAATATTTTTTTATAATTTTTTTATTTAAATATAATATATTGATAATCAAAAATATAATTTTTGGTAAAGTTTTTATATATTTAAATATACTATTTTCTCAAATAAACTCCTTTTCATATCCTTTTGTGGAAAAAAGAAATTAATTTAAAAACATTTATAAATTTAATTTGATAAAATAAACTTAATTTTTTAATTTATAATGTTTAAATTATATTAGGGTGAATTTTTTGGATTTTTCTAAGAAACCTCATTTTTGGATGAATAGTGAAAATACTGAATTTTAATTCAAAACTGAATTTTCATCTAATTAGTTTATAAGGAAAAATTATATTTCAAATTGGTTTAAAAGTATAATTAGATAATATTTTTATTAATTAATACAATATAGTTTATTGAGATTAATTTCACTTTTAACATAGGTATAAAAACTTAGCAAACTTTTGAATGTTTTTACTCTTAAAACCCACATTGTTGAACCGACAGCAAGATTAATTTTAAATTAATTTCATCCAATTATGTGATTAGAATTTGAAAAAATGGATTAAATATTTATAATAACCATAATTTATAATTTATAATAATTTTAACCTAGTTTTTGATCAAAATGGTTAGTGAAGGTAATTAAAATTAATTACATCGATTAAGGTAAAATTAATCTTAACTAAGGACTACACACTAAATTTAAGACCCAAAATGACTTAGAAACTTGTCCAAGATTCATTTTAGGTAAATATTTCTACCCTATATTAATTATTCTCTACTTTTATCTATTATTAGAGCCACTTTCCAGGGGGGAAATGTGGGTGGAATTATTTTTCCAAATATTTACAAGAGTGTCACTCCTACTCCACTATAAAAACACCTCCTATCCACTTTTTTAAACCCCTAAAAACACTTCGGTTTGAAAAATATCTTCTTAAATTTCCTCCCAAAAATCATAACTTCCTCCTTGAACCCTTTTGGTAGAAATTCTTCCAAGGAATCCTCTTGGCACAAACCAAAAGGATTACCTAATTAAGAGGTAACACATTCTCTCAAGATCCTTTCTATAATTTTCTTTCTCCACCCACTAAACTTTCATTCTTACATTATTTTATAAAAAAAATTATCCTAAAGATACTAGTATGTTTTTATGATAAAGTTTCTTCCTATAGTTACATACACCTCTATCTAATTGTTAAAGAACATACTGTTTATGTGTACAGAGAACTATCACCCCACGAAACGATGATTGTTCATTTTTCTTTTACTGCCTCTCATGGTGGAAATTATAATGGAAAATATATTTCTATATGTTATATATTTTATTTATTATCTCTCTAAAATTATTTAATAATTTTATGAGAAATATATTTATACTTTCCACTTGGTGTAAATATGATAATTTCGTTTGAGGAAGTGTGGACTGTCACTACCTCAAAGTGATGTGATTCATTCACACACTACATAGAATTTATTAAGGATGGTTTTAGTGAAATTATATGATATATATTAAATAATAATGATAATTTAGTTATAATTTATATATATACATATATTTTCTTTTCTTTCATTCTTTTAATATGACAATAAAAACGGAAACAATGTTCAAACATACGTACGACTAACCATCTCCATGAACGGTGTATTATATTTCATACTTATATATTATATAGATTATTATAATAAAATATAAAGAAAATGAATGATATTTATATCATGTTTTATATTCTGTAAATCATGATTTAATTATAAGGACCAAAGATATAAAAAATTAAGACACATGCGAAAAACCAAGAAAATATTACCTGAAGTAAAACCTTAACATAGAATTGTTAACAAGCGGGTAATATAAAGTCATCAAAACATATACGATATTAGATATAATAATATGGTTTTTTGGTAGATTTATAATAAAATTATATTTATTATATAAGAATTTTGTATGATTACAATGAGAGTCAAGACATAAGGTAAGGTAATTTCATCTCACTTTTTATTTTCGTGAGATACATGCATTATTCACCACCCATTAATTTTTGTGTAGTGTGTATACTAAAAATGGATGAATTATATGATTATTATACTTATATTAATAATTATTTACTTACTCATTTTATGATCTTTATTTCATGGGGTTTATTTTTCAAAAGTTACCAAATCGGGAAAATAGTTTTTTCTTAATTGGTCTTCTTTGAGACTCATGTTTTGTTATACACCTAAATTATTTTTCAGGGAGTATATAATTACATTTTAAAAGTTATATAAATTTTATAATTCTTTTAATAATACTTTAATATTCATTTAATTTCCTTTTCTTAGATGGAATGTATGATCTCAAGTTACTAAGTGATAATATTTTATTGAAACAATCTCATCACATTTCAGGATTATTTACGATTATGATTCCTTTGATGAAATATTATGATACAAATCTTAAGAACACTAATGAGTTTCCTTGTACTCTATTTATTCAAGATATATCCATGAATTAGTACAATTTTTCCACTCTTTTTTACTTAAGATAATTAAGAAAATATCTTTAAGAAAAATCTAATTGTATCTCTCTATTTGGACAAAAACCTATTTTATTTAAAAAACAATGATTTAAAAAATGTTTTCAAATGATCATTGAAGATAATTTTAAAGTAAAAAGGATTTTTTATTATTTTCAAAGATTAATTTATAAGTTTTCAAATAAATTTTCAAATAAAAATGTTTTATGTTTTAAAAATTATTTTCAAAGAAGAAAGAATATTTTCCATAAGAAATTATTTTAAAGTATCTTTCAAAATTATTTCACATCTAAGATAACATCCGTCAGTGTTACTAATTATTTTCTAGGGAAATTATTAAATTTTTCTATTCATATTATTTTTCTGAATGGATTATGTTTTAATCACATGATCTTTATAAAACCCATTTATCTTTCACAAGTTATAGGCTTTTGAAACAAACTTATTTTCATGGGTTATGTTTATGATAAAATGATTATGAAACATATATTTTTTCATAGGTTATAATATGATTACATTTTTATAATACCCATTTCATTTCATGGGTTATGATAGGATTGTTTATGATTTTGTGACACATGTATGCATGATTTCATTATGAGATGGGTGGGACCTATATCTCCCTCCAATGCATTGGGTAAAGATATATATCCCATGTGATAGACATGATTGAAATGAGAAATGAAATTAGTTTATTATTAAAGGTCTAGAATGATAAATGAAATTAGTTTAGTATTAAAGGTAGAGAATGAGGATTGAACTAGGTTTAGTAATATAGGTATGAAACGGGGTGTGAACCCGGTTCAATAAAGGACTTTGTCCACTAAGATAGAATTGGAAACAATGTCTTGTCTACTGTGGTAATAATTATATATGTTTATGTTTCTACCACAATTATATGTTTTATTCCTATGTTATGATTTCATGGCTTATGTTCTTTATTTCCTTTTTATTCATGTCTTATGAACTTCCCATCTTTATGAAATGATTCGTGTTTATGATCTTTAATATGTAGTGTATGATCTTTTATTTTTCATGATCATGTTCTCATACCCTTATTCTCATGATTATGCTCACATATCTCCCTTTTTTACCCTTAACGAGCATCTGAACTCACCCATTTTTATGTTTCGTCCACCCAAGTTATAAAGATTTTTATTATATATCACGTATCTAAGAAGGGTGATAATCATGAAGAACCTAGTGAGAGATGATTTAGCTCATTTATATACCAATGTTTATGTCTCCATGTTTCCAAAGGCACTTTAATAGTATGGTCTTTGGTCATTTGTTTGTATAATGTTTTAAGTATTTAAAAAAAGTTATGTAATGTAAATGTAAGAAAATAGAGGATCTCTATAGTTTATATGAGAGAAAAGGTTTAGTTAACCTTTGGAAGATCGGTTGAGAAAACATTAGTGATAACCCTAAGAAAATTTCTAGGTATATTTATAAGGATAAGTAAAAGTATATGAAAGTGTCCTAGAATTTTGGTAAAGGATAGAGTGAGTGGTTTCCTGGTAATAAACCCATGTCTGGATATTACATGTGGATGTGGATCTGGTACATATATACCTAGGGGTAACAACTCATACAAGATGTACTGGGCCTGACTTTGGGTAATCTAGTACATGACAAGGGGTCTTGCTACACACCTGGTTTGACATTCCTAGGGGATATTCTTTAGTAATTCACAAAATCTTCATGAACCATTATGATGGATTTAAATATAAGTTGGATTTGAATAACCTATAATAAACCTAAGGTTCCATAGATTAAGGAATATTTCATAAATTATATGTCATATAAGTGAGTTTTCATGATTATGTGGTTCCTCACTATGATAATTATTTCTTACTATGTGATTTTTTGTTTTAGTAAATAGTTGGAACTCGAAGGAATCACATTAATGGTGATTGTGATAGAAAATGCAATGATTTTCTTCCTGAACAACTAAATTTTATGGGAGATGGAAATAAAAATCTTATTGTTATGATCATATAGCTTTCTCAATATATGAATCATATTAGAATCCCAAATAAGAAAAAGAGGGAACAACATTCTATCGAGTCCTTCATGGATAAAAAACTTCCATCTTTCTGCGGGTCTTCTGATACACTTGTTGTTGAATGATGGAATGGTACCACTGAAAAGATATTTTTCATCCTCCAGTGTTTGTAACATGAGAAATTTATTCTGGTTTTTTATCATTTAAAAGTTAAAGTGTACCAAGGGTGTACTCTAATTAAGAATATAAGGAATCAAGATGAAATTGAATCCTTGGAATGGGTTGAGTTAAAGAACTTGTTTTTCAAATAATCTCTTTCCTTGGATTCCTCATACCAAGATGTATAAAGAGTTTGTTGAGTTTATAAAAAGGTATGATGAATCTATCTATACCAATGAGGATAATTTTATGAGACTTTCGAGGTATTCCTTATGAATTATCATTCAACCCAAAAGTAACATTGATAGGTTTTTTAGTGGCTTAAATCTAAGTATCAAAAGAGTTCTAGCCATAATATATTTTAGTAGCTATGAATAGATTGTTCATTGTGCAATCAAGGTTGAAATAGAGTTTGTATTCACTTATCAACCTCATGGTTTTTACAAGAAAAGTAAGATGGAGTTCAAAGGAAACTCTAATAACCATAAAGAAAAGAATATGAGTTTTCCTTTATGCTCTAAATGTGGGCAGAAGCATGGAGGAATTTGTATTAAGGAGCCTATTAAATGTTTTAAGTGAATAAAGGAAGTTCATTGGGAAATTTATTATTGAAATGATGGGAAGAATTTATCTAAAAATGATAATGGAGAAAAAGATACACAAAAATCATCTCCCATGATTCAAATCTACAAGTTTCAATATAATTTTCATTATTATAACCACTACCCAAACCCAATGGCTAGTGATGATGATCTATGTCAACAACCTCTTAAGCCTAGGGACAAGGGTAAATCTCATGAAATCACTATTCCTGACAAGGGGTGTGATAATGAAATGATAAAATGTACACTTAACATCCACTCTATAACTATTAATGTCTTATTTGATTCTGGATATTCTCACTCTTTTATATATAAAGACTTTTCTAAGGGTGTTAATATTCCACCAAAATGATTAGATGTGTAATTATAAGTGAAAACCTCTAATGGTATGATTATTTCATCCCAAGTCTATGATTCCTCTCTGGTTGAAGTTTGTGTGAATGTGCTTCCTACAAACCTTATCATTCTTCTTTTGGTTGAATTTTATGTCATCTTATGCATGGATTGTCTTTCTCTACATAAGGCCTGCATTAATTTCTGATGAAGGGAAATTAATTTTGATATTTCAAACCATTATATGATCATCCATACATGTGACAATAAGTATGAACACCCTGTGGATATTACATCCAATGTATAGGTCTTAATTCCCATTCAAAAGGGGTGTTTATCTAAAATGGTTGGGGATAAAATCAACATCAATGATATAACTATTGTTTGGGATTTTCTATACGTATTTCTGAAAGAGTTTCCTAACCTTCCACCAAAATGAGAAGTTAAGTTCTCAATATAACTCATACCTAGTTCCACACCAATTTCAAAGACTCCTTATAGAATGGCCCCAATTGAGTTGTAGGAATTGAAGAAGCACCTCTAAGAAAACCTTGATAAGGGATTCATTTTTTCAATTGTGTCACCATGGGGTGTACCTATTCTTTGTTTTTGAAAAAATAAAGATGGATCAATGTGACTCTATGTTGATTATCGGTAGTTGAACAAGATAAAAATCAAGAAAAATTATCATCTTCCCCATATTGATGACTTTTTTGATCAACTATGGGGAGCTCAATACTTTTCTAGGATTGACCTTCATTCTAGATATAATTAATTAAGGGTCAAGAAAGAGGATATACATAAGATGGAATTTTGTACAAGGTATGAAAAATATGAATATATAGTGATGTATTATGGTCTTAATAATGCCCCTACTATCTTCATGGATTTAATTAATAGAGTCTTTAGATATTTCCTTGAAATGTTTGTGTTAGTCTTTATAGATGATATTATTATCCATCCAAAGAGAAAGGAAGAGGATCAAGATAACATGATAAGTGTACTAAAGACCCAAAGGAAGGAGTAACTATATGAAAAATTTACAAAGTATGAATTTTGGATGCAAAATGATTCATTTTTGGGTAACATAATCTCAAGATATAGTATAATAGTAGATCCATCAAATATGGAGGCTATTAAATGATAGCCTAGACCAACCACAGTGAATAAGATCTGTAGCGTTCTTGGTTTAGCTGGATATTATCGATGGTTTGTGGATAATTTCTCATGATTATCTAATAATATGACTAAGTTAATTTAGAAGGGTGTCAAGTTCCTCTAGATATATTAATGTGAGGAAAATTTCATGGAACTAAAGAGAAGGTTAGTCAATTCAATTGTGATTACATTACCCTATAATGGATAAGGGTTTGTAATTTATAGTGATGTATCCAAGAAGGGATTATGATGTGTTCTTATGTAGAATAAAATTGCTATCTCTTATGACTCACGACAATTGAAAATTCATGATAAAATTACCCAACACACGATTTAGAGTTATCAGTTGTAATTTTGTTGTTAAAAATATAGAGGCATTACCTTTATGGAGAATAGTGTGATATATATACCGATCATAAAAGTTTGAAATATATATTCACAAAGAAAGAGTTTAACTTTAACCAGATAAAATGGTTAGAGTTGATAAAGTATTATGACTGCTCAATACATTTCCACCCTAGGAAAGAGAACAAGGTGTCCAATGCTTTGATTCGGAAGGATCATGCTATCTTATCCATAATGAGGATAAAAAAAGATCCAATATTGATGGATTTTAAAAGATGGATCCATAAATCCTAAAGGAAGGGAACAAATCTTATTTTTCTTAAATGAACATTCAACCCTCTATCCATGTGAAGATTAAGGAGTTTCAGAAGGAAGATGTAGAGATCTAAAGAATATTAGAAATGTTCTCGAGATTAACCTTGATCAGTATGTAATGATAAGGTTCCAGAACTGTGTATGTGTTCCTTCTATAAAATATTTGAAGGAGCTATTATAGGAAGCTCATAGTTCTTCATTATCTATTCATCCTGGAAGTAAAAATATGTATAGGGACTTAAAAGAATAGTTTTTGTGGGATGTAATTAAGATAGATATCTAAGAGTTTGTATCTCAGTGATTGGTATGAGAACATGTTAAGTATGAAATAAAAAAATTCAAAGGGGATGTTTCATCCATTACCCATACCAGAATGGAAAAGGGAGAACATCATAATTGATTTTTCCATTGGACTACCAAAAAACTCTAAACGTTTAAATGCTATATGGATGGTAGTCGATCTCCTTACTAAGTCATTACACTTCATTACTATCATAGAATATTTCTCTCTAGATCATGTTTCCAGGATATACATTAAGGAAGTGGTAAGGCTTCATGGAGTACAATATTACATTGTATCGGATAGGGATATGAGGTTCACCTCAAAGTTCCGAAGAAGCCTTCAATAAGCACATGATATAGAATTGAGTTTCAACACTTATTATCATCCCCATATATATTCTTTTTCTGAAAGAACAATTCAAACCCTAGAGGATATTTTGATATCTTGTTCTCTGTATTTCAAAGGTGGTTAGGATCAACACCTTCCTCTAGTTGAGTTTTCTTACAACAATGGATTTTACTCAAGATTTTATATGGCACCTTATGAATCCCTATATGGTAATAAATATATATCTCCAACGCACTGGGATAAGGCTGGAGAAATAAAGCTATTGAGACCTGAGATTGCTGAAGAAATGGTCGAGAAGGTAAGAACCATTCAACATCATATCAAGGTAGCTCAAAGCTGATAAAAAATTTATGATGATAACTGATGGTGTTATCTAGAATTTGAAGTTGGTGAAAAGGTGTTTCTATGAATTTCACACTAGAATAAAGTTATTAGATTTGGGAATAAAGGTAAACTAAGCCCTAGGTATATAATCCCTTTGAAATTATTGATCATATCGTGATGGTATCCAATCACTTGGAACTTCCTCCAAATATATATCAAGTCCATGATGTGTTCCATGTATCTCTACTTAAGTAGTACATACTTGACCCTTCACATGTACAGAAATCAGAAGTCATACCACTAGTGTAGGATCTTTATTATGAGGATTAACCAATTGAAATTCTGGATCTTATAGAGAAAGTTCTACAAAACAAGGCCACTCACCTAGTCAAATTTTTGTGGAGAAATCACCAGTTAGATGAAGCTACATGGGAATTTTAGGATATGATGAAATATAGGTATCCTCATTTTTTTACCATATTATGAATTTCATTGGAGAAATTCATTTTAAGTGGTGTTGAATGTAACACCCCAAGTTTTTATAGACCCTTTTTCTCTCAAATAAATTAAATTTTCATTTATCTCTTTCAATGCACTAAGTCAAACATTACTTTCTCATGACACTGAATCACTATACATTACATGGTATATCGAATTGGTGTACATTACGTGGAACAATGAATTGGAATATGTTACATGCAACACTGACTTGATGTATGTTACACGTAACACCGATGTTTCTACGAAACATCGTTTTATTGTTATAATTATTTAAACGAGATAATTATAACCAAGCCATTAAAATTAGTAATATGAATAGTAATAACTACTTTTCAAATATTGTTTATAATTTTTTATATAAATATAACATATTGATAATAAAAAATATAATTTTTGGTAAAGTCTTTATATGTTTAAAAATACTATTTTCTAAAATAAACCTCTTTTCATGTACTTCTATGGAAAATAATAAAATTAATTTTATAAACATTTAAAAATTTAATTTGATAAAATAAACTTCAGTTTTTAATTTATAATTTTTAAATTAGTTTAGGATGAATTTTTGATATTTTTTCGAGAAACTACATTTTTGGATGAATAGTGAAAAATAATGAATTTTATTCAAAACGTCTTTTTCATTTAATTTATTTATAAGGATGAGTTATATTTTAAATTGGTAGAAAAATTTAATTAGATAATATTTTTGACAATTAATATAATATAGGTCATTGAGATCAATTTCACTTTGAACTTAGGTATAAAAACATAGAAAACTTTTGAATGTTTTTACTTTAAAACCTTGCATTGTCGACCCAACTGCAAGATTGATTTTAAATTAATTTATGCCACTTAAGTTATTGGAATTTAGAAAAATGGATTCTATATTTGTAATTAGAATAATTTATAATTTTTAATAAGTATAACTTAATATTTTTCATACCCCGACCCTTGTAATTACTTTATTTTGTTATTTTCTTTGCTTTGAATAATTTCGTTGGGGTCCAGGTTGAGTCTCAGTTTAAAATTTTGAGATTCTATTCAAAAATTAATGTTTTGGGTTTCGCATCACCTGGAGAATGGACATAGCATGGTTTGGAAATGGTGTGGTTCCCGGGAAACTGTGCGTCCTACCTATCTTTGAAAAATAAAATAATAATTAAAAGCATTGATAATATTATTAATGAGATTATTATTATTATTATTGTCATTATTAATATTAAGAATAATATTATTAAAGAAAATATTGTCATCATTATATTATTATTTTTATCATTATATTTTTAATATTTTTAATAATATTATTATTATTATCGTTAAGAGTTTTGGATGGGTTTTAGATCGATGCATGGTCACTGCACAGTTAGCAGAGATTGTGTGGTCATCCCAGGTACCTGTGTGACAACTTCGGGAGTGGATAGAAGCTTCCACATAGTTCGCGCATAGTCACTTGAGCTGTGAATGGACCACACTGTTGCCGAGTATTAAAATGAATGAATTGAATAAAATAAAAAAAGTTGTTATAATTATTATTTATTTTATAATAATATAATAATTATGAATGTTAATTATTATTATTATCTAGAATTTTAAAATTATTATTATAAAATTTATTATTATTAAGAACTATAATATTATTATTAAAAATGAAGTAAATGTTATTAGTATTTCCATCGTTAAGGTATTATTATTATTATAGATTAAAGTTATCATTTTTAAATCAGTTTCTAATTATTTTTAGGGTTTTCTTTCTCTTTCTCTTTCCCCCATATCTCCCATGCTCCCCTCCTCCCTCCCTCCTGGTACGGCGTGAGCTCCCCCTCTCTTCCTTGTGGAGCGTGCCGCCCCCCTTTTGTGCACTCCACCTCATACAACCTCCCTCTCCAGCACCTCCTCTCTGGCATGCACCACCCAGCCCACACAACCCTCTCCTCATGGGGCGACCTAACCCCTCTCTTGTGCACCCAACTCCAGTCCGACCGACCACTTCAGTGACCTGCTTCTCCGACACTGCCCTCTCCTTCCGGCGGGATCATCTTCGGCGCTGCCACCTTCCCCTGCCGGCATGGCTATCTGACACCCTCCTTTCCCTTCCGGTGTGATTTTCTGGAACCACCCCTTCTAGTGAGATCCCGACCTCTGTCCACCTCTGATAGTCCTCTTCTCCAGCGTACAGCCCCTGTCGGCCGCTCCTATCCGGTGCACACTGCCTAGCTGGTCTCCCCTTTCCGGTGATGGCCTTATTTTCCCCTTTGGTAACTTGTTTTTTGTTTTACTTTTGATTATGATGTGGGTTTTGATTGTTTAGGGTTGTTCTTCATAGATTTATGGTTTTGAAACCCTCGTAGATCAATTTCAGGTTTTCATTATTGTCACTCCATGGTTTTGAGGTAGGTTTTCCCTTGCTCATACCTTTATAATTCAGTAATCATCTATTTCATGCTATTTGAACCTCCTTTTTATTTTGAATATTGTTATTTGATCATTATATTAATTATTTGTATGACTCACATGACTTGTTATATTTATTGTGTGGCATGTCCTCTCTATGGAATCCTCTTGACCCATTATTGGAGGTCCTCAGTATGGGCACCCCATGTTTTAATTGTTCAATGGCATGTGAATTGATCCTTGAAGTGGCACAGATTGATACCTATTGTTATTAATTATATATATGTGTGTGTGTGTGTGTGTGTGTGTGATTGGATGATCAACTGGCATTGGTTGGATTACCCCCATTATATACATGAGACATGAGAATCTTACATAGTAGGAGAATTTTCTAAGAATTATTGTTACACTGGTAGTGGACGTATTGACTAGTGGCCCATAGTAGGTGGATACATATTTGGGTTTATTATTATGGTATTTTCTCTTGGTCTATCCTGTGTTATGGTGGTTGAGCATATTGAGAATTTTTTATTTCATTGTCTGTGACATACTACTAGGGATGGGGTCACATGTATTAGTATCTTCTGGATTATTATTGATCTCTTAGGTTCACCTATGCACGTTGGCTTTATTCACTTTTAGTGATGTTGAGATACTTGTATGATTATTTTTGTTGCCCTTGTTGTGTGATTGTTGTGGTACCTTCTTGTGTAGTGTTTTTATTGGAAAGTGGTGTGTTTATTTTAATAAGGATTTTGGAAAATTGTTTTCAAGGAAAATTGTTTTATCATATTTTGTGTTGATTGAAAATATAGACACCACTTTACCCTTGAAAATGCTAATGTCTCACTAATGGCATGATCTTGGTTTTGGAAATAAAAATGGGAAATGGTCTGTACTTTTTTAAGAAAAATTTATAGAAAAGATTAATTTTATAAATTTTAGTTCAAAATTGAAATTGATGTTTCATGAATTTTTAAAGGATGTGAATTAGGAATAGATTATCAGGCTAGCCTATTGAGTTTCAAACTCATGCCTACAATTCTTTTTTTTGAGTTCTTGTGTAGTTTTCATCTTGGGTTCATTCACCTTGGGAGACAATTGATTATTGAGTTAGAGAGTGGCCTGTGGGGTCACATGGAGTTAGTGGTTGTTCAGTTTAGTTAGTCTAGTTGTGTAGTTCAGTTGTATTTTCAGTTTCCTATTTAAATGATATTCAATTTAGTTTCATTTATATTTTGAACTGTATGTAAAACTTGTTTCTCTTTAGTTTCCATTTTATTGATGGGGAAAATCGTTCATTTTTTTACTCTTTTGATGCCCTTGGAACTTGTATCCAGCTCAGGAGCATCAGGAACACCTCTCAGGCCATGTCGTGGATCGGCTCGAGTGATCGGTTCAGGGTCAACCCAGGTTTTTTTTTGTGACATAATGGTATCAAATAAAGTCAGATCCTAGTGTACCTTGATTTTAAAAGAGCTTGTAGTACCTAGAAATCCATGTGGATCTAGGGGCATTGTCCTAGAAGGATCCCTATATCGGTGGCGTGTTTGGCGTATGGCCACCAACCATATAGTCAAGTCACCCACTGACACTAGTTCCCTTTTTTGGGTCTTTTAGACCTTTCTTTAATTCTAAAAATTATTTTAAAAATTCTTGTGTGGGAATTATGGGTTTTAATGAAAAATTTTTGTTTTGGAAAATGAAGTTGTTTTGTTTTATCCTTGATATTATTATGGGTGCTTACATGCATGGTGGTATATGGGAATGTGAACGGATGTCTAGTATGGCATGGTGGATGGGTTCCTGGAGTGGCACGTAAACATGCATGTGAGTGAGACTCTAAGGAATACATATGATGAGTGTTCAAACCACCAAGTATTTTTTAAAATAAAGATATTTTCAAAAAGAAAGTTTTGATTCTATAATGGCATGTTTTTTGTGGTCAAATATTGTCACCTATGTGGTGTTTGATCTTGATAATTTTTATTGTTGAGATGGAATTGATTTGGTTCTTGAAATTTTCTTGTCCAATGGTTGTATTTATGGAGATTTGATGGGTGATCATAGTGCGGTTGATCAACCAAAGGATTTTATGCTTGAGTTTCATAAGTTGGATCCGCATCTCTTTTATGCTCAAGGAAACCCTAATGTAACAGAAGAGTGGATGAAAAAGATCAAAAGGAACCATGTTTTGGTTGAGCTTATAGAATCATTGAAGGTTAAATTTTAAACTTTCATGCTTGAAGGTTTACTGCGGATGTGGTGGAAGTTGGTGTCTCAGAACAAGCTCCATGAAGATCTTACTTGGGAGTTTTTCAAGGATTTTTTCATTCGTCTGTACTTATCTAAGAAAGAAAGGGTGAAAAAGGGGATGGATATGGGTTGTCTATAGAAGATTGATGGATTAGTGTTAGATTATTTCCATCACATTTTAGATCTAGTCCCTTATGATCCAAGGTATGCTGCAAATGAATCCTTGAAGGCTCAACATTTCAATGTTGTGATTCATCCCAACCTACAATCAATGGTGTCAAAGCTCAATATAATTTCATTTTCTAGTGTGGAGAGGAAATATTTTCATGTTGAAGCTATGATGGAAGGAGTGCATGAGGTAGTTCTCCCTCCTTCAATCCCTAAGAACAGTAGAGAATATTCTCATAAGGACATGAGGAAGTCGTTGAAAGTTTATGGAGTGGGTCTTGGAATCAAAAGGCCTCAGGATATTTTATCAACCTCTTCAGAGAGAGAGATCCTTATATGTTATTAGCATGGAAATCCAGGCCACAAAAATTCTTCATGTTAAAATGCCCTGAATCCATTCTAGGCCTATGGACACTTGGGTCACCTGCAGTGATTCTGTAAGGGAATTTCTAGAAATATTCGCGGAGGCAATCCTCAGAGGTGATGTGTTGTTGGAAATTTGTATGAAATTTCTTTTTTATGTTTCCTTCCAGTGTAAGGGATCTTTTATCGTAGTGTTTGTGCTTATGGTGTTTTGGTTTAAATGTAAGGGATGTTGTGAGTCTTCTTATGAATTCCCATTTTTAATGAAAGTGTGGTTTCATTTCCAGAATTCTGGTATTTCTCTTTTTATCTAATCAGGTGATGTGTGTATAGTATAGGGACTAAAAGCTCATAAATGTGAGGTAATACATGCTTCATACATAAAAACTCTAGCCATAGGTTCTAAAGTGAAGCTAGTGTATAGCAAGTAACCCTTGAGATTTAAGGAATCTGGTTAAGTTTGTTCCCCCACCGCTACGGTGAGGTAGTTTTAGTGTTTCTATTATGGTTTCTCTATCATCGAGAATTCCCTTTAGCTGTAAGATCATGGTATACTTATCCCTCACACTATGTCTGTATTATGCCATATTTTATGTAAGTCCTAAATAAATATCCTTGTGTGGACCACCCATGTGAGTCAGGTGCGGTCTTGGTTTTTATTTGTTCATGAGGGTCAAGTGTTGGGTAGTTGATGGTAGTGGTCAAGTGGTCTATTCATTGGGTCCCTTCCCTCTCGTACTGTGTGGTGAGGATTTTTGGCCTGTGTGGGGGAGGCCCATCTCTGGTTCATGTTGAATTTCTATTTTTCCATTCTTAGTTGGTTCTTAATGGTGGGGAGACCCACTACAAGTCTCATTGAGATTTATCTTAAGATGTATTAGATGCTAGTTGAATTTTGATGGTGGGGAGTCTGTTCGGTCACCCCTTTACTGATGATCTATTTTAGGCAATGAGGTTATGTTCCATTGGTGGTTGGTGAAATATCCTTGAATTAAGAGGTTGGATTTTGTAGATGAGGAATCCTTAGGCCTTGATCAATCAGCTGGAAAGTGTTGTGGATTTCTAGGGGAGGAAAGCATTATGGTGGAGAGAATTGTCACACCCCAACCCTTGTAATTACTTTATTTTATTATTTTATTTGATTTGAAAAATTTCTTATGGGTTTGGGTTGATTCCCATGTTTAAATTTTTGAGTTTTTATTAAAAAATGTGTGTTTTAGGTTTCACATCACCTGGCTCACGGGAAAAACACTATTTAGAAATTGTGCGGCACCTAGGAAACTGTGTAACTTTCCCATCTTCAAAAAATAATATAAGAATTAAAATCATTAATAATTTTATTAATGAGATTATTATTATTATTATTATTATTATTATTATCATTCTTAATATTAAGAATAATATTATTAAAAAAATATTATCATCATTATATTATTATTTTTATCATTATATTATTATTATTATTATTATCATTATTATTATTACCATTATAATAATTATTATTATTTATCATTAAGAGTTTTTGGTAGGTTCTATAATAGTGCACGAGCATCACATGGTTAGGGGAGACCATGCAGTTAGCCTAGGTACCCATACGGTAGCTTTGATAGTGGACAAAAGCTACCACACAGTTCGTGCACGGTCACTTGTGCCATGCACGGACCACACAGTTTCTCTGTATTGAAATGAATGAAATGAATAAAATAAAATAGAGTTATTGTAATTATTATTTTTTATTTTATAAATAATATAATAAAAATTAGGGCACCCCTCTACCACTTCCCATTGGTTTTCCACTCTTCTTCATTGTCACATGTCCTAAGTCGTCTCACTCCAAAAGAAGAAATCCTGAAGAAACATGGGAAAATGTATCATAACATGCACCTCATGAATCACATCACCTCATCATCCCATACCAGATCTTTAGATAATAACTAAGTTGTTTCCTGATTCCACCAAGGCCCATATGTTGTGTATTATAGATCAAGTATTGTAGTTCAATCCACCACAAACCATGATTTGAGTAATAAACATTTATCCATCACAACCCACACACAACATACATATAAAAAAATTCTTATGATGCTATATCAAGAGAAATATGTGTGTGTAATGACCAAAAATCTATTAAAATCCTCTATAGGCATATATGGTAATATAACCATTATGTATACTAGATAATAAATTCTACTAGAAGAAGAGAGTAGGGCCAAAGGGGGTAGTCAACCATCTACTTCTCACCAACCTGGATGTTTGGGAAAAGAACCTCCTAGAGTCTACTGGGTGTCAGTATCCCTACCAATATATATAGGGTAGTGTATGAAATCATAAGCCATATTGAATATAATAAAACATGAAATAAAATTATAGGCATTAGCCTAGTCTTAGGATCAACTATATCTATTGTCTCTCAGAAACCATGCTTCCCCCCACTAGGAACTATATATCTAATAATCTCACAAGGATTTATGAATTTATTCATTAATTATCACTCATTTATTTTAGCATTTCCCCTTATACTAATTAATTTATCAACTAGTAATTAACATTATTTAATTCACATTCCATTAAACTCATGGTGAAGTCCATTCCCTCTAGGAATAATCCAACTGAATCCATGGTTTCTCAAGATTAACATATTTTCACCATCTTAACAAACTATAACCCCACGGGTTTAATTATTAATTAAAAATTAATATTACATAATCTAGGTATTTTAGAAAACATACTATGTTATCATAGAAGATATTCATGACCAAGAACAACTAGATACATTAATAAGTGGGGAATGGGATATAGGTAAATGAGAAAAACCGGCCAACTGACCCTTAAGAAGAACATTAACAACCAAGAATCTACACATAACAAAAAATCCCAACTTTAACCCATTCTATAAATCTTGATTCTATCACAAACACCATCCTGAATATCACCATGCATATCACCACTATAGGTGTCAACTACTACCACCAACCCAGGCCTCCTCACTCATATCTCATCATACAACAACCATCCAAGGCCCCATCACATTTCATAACAAAGATCCCATCTAGAGAAAACACATAAGGAAAAAACATGAAATGTTTTGGCATAAAATCATGGTCCTAAAAACAAGGTGACCAAAAATTTTCATACAAATAACCCCTCTCAATCATAAATTTTTTTATTTTTTCAAAAAATTGGTTTTATTCCATCTTGGTTTAATTGATTCATTCCACACATGTTACAACCATGCACAATATAAGTCACCAGCTAATATAGACTATCATTTAGTTAAACATATTATCTAGATTTTAATACAAGTTCAACCATTACGAGGAATAATGATTCCCAATAAAATGCATTTTTATAAACATCAATGCCATGAATTCTATATTTAAGTACCTTATAGATTTCCATTAACATATATAAGAAAAATTTACATAAAGAAGTCTTAAGAAACATTTCACTAATATTAAGTTAAATGAATCTAAAGATTCAATAAACATGCCTCATTAAGTCTTTATCCAAACAATAATTAAATATTTTTGATATTTAATAAATTTTTATCAAATATACACGATAAACCAAGAATAAAAAATATTATGAACAAGTATAAACATTAACATCACTATATATATAAAAATAAGAGGCAACCTTAATCATGAAGGAAAATATATGATAGCTACAACCACAAACCAATTATTACATTAATCTAATTTATTATTTATTTTTGTTACATAAAATACCACCCAAAGGGATAAATAATGATAAATTTATGATTTTATGCATTATAAAATGAGAATAAATAAATCCCCTACCTTAAGGATTTCAATGTTCCTCATTGAGAATGGTTTGATAATGTGGATCTTCGATAACCTCTCCCATAAGAATGTTACATCCCATTAAGAACATTTTTCCAAAACTACACAAAAAAATAAAAATAAATCCATGATATTAAAATAGATCAGCTTTCATAACATGGAAATATATAATAGGATGAAACAATAATTAACAGAGAAGAAACCATATGATAAAGAGTTAAAATGAACCATGGATCACTGAAAATTGATTTCTAGGAAGGAGGAGATGAATCCATTAAAAAGGGGATTCATAGGCCTCTAAAATATCTCTAAGGTGAATAAGGATCAGTATATGAAGTTGAAAAAAATATAGGTTTAATGGGGTTCTTGGTATTTATAATAAAATTAGAAGTTATAAGATTATAAAACCAATGTGATGATACTGACATTAGAAAAAACTATGATGTATGTAATGATAGCACCCCACATCCTTCCTGGCCAAAGAAGCATTTTTGAATCATGGATAAGTTCATGAAAAAATTCCTATAATATTGTAATAATACCACAATTCTAGGTAAACTACCATAATTCAATAGATCTCCATGACATAGAAATCCTGAAAAAGGAATAACCACCCAAACTCACCTCCCATGATTCTACGCCGTAGAATACCCCTACCTAGTAGGTGTACTAAAATCATAAGAAATATTAAAAATAACTTTTTGAACCACTAAGTCACATCTCATAACCCACTTCATAGTCTCATGGACTCCACAATGTAGTACAATCCTCAACACCGTAGACTTACTCTGCAATTAATATTCCATATCAACTCCCCTCCTTCTTCCACCGAATATTCTCCCAGCAATTCCAACACCTGAAACTCATATGTGAACATGATAAAAGGATATCATCCCTTACATTTTATACCTCTAAAAAAATTCTCATCCTCAAAATCATTAAAAAATAGAGGGAATGATAGGAAAGAGGGTAATCTGAAAGCCACCTCGTGAGTTACCTCTAACAAATCTCACTATCTTAGGAGCTCAACCATTTGATTCATAGGAACAAAACAAAAAACTATAATATACTAAGAAAAAGGTGAAAACACTCTCACTGGAAATATAACTCTCAAAGAAGTGAAAGGACACCAACAATTCATCTATGAAGTTGAAACCATCCCATACACTAGATAAAGGTCAAAAACCACATAGTGAACATTCATAAAAGACAAGAGTTAAAATTAAAATATCTTAGGAAACTGAGAACATATATATGATTCATGTTACCATCTTCTATCATCTATTACACCATGTCACCATAATACACAAAATGAGAAAATAACACACTCTTTCATCACTTTATATCTTGAATATCACTACCTGAACCAACGGGACTTGAGCTGTAACTAACTTATACCCACCTTTATAGTTCAGGGGCTGACAATATGTGCTAAAGGGAAAAAATAGTATGGGAGGAATATTCATAATATACATGTACAAATTCACCCAACCATCACTATGAATATGTGTAGAGGAATAAATTTGGAAGATATTAACATCTAGGGTAACAACCATTCATGTAAAAACCTCTAGGTAATAAAAGTGTAAGAAAATGTTATCTAAAAAGTAAAGGGAAAAAATACACACCCAACAAGAAATATTTCTCATACTAAAAATAACTAGAAAAGTAATTCTAAAAAGAACCTAGCTCGAAATCTCCAAGCCTCAACCACCGTACACAATAAAATTCACCTGGGTATCCCCTATGCTCCACTATAATCACTATTGATCTATCCTTCATCATACAAAGACATTCCATATGTGTGAAAATTCCATGCTAGGGACTGTATATATATACTAGGGAAGATGCCAAAAATTTTGATTGGGGAAAGTAATAGGAGACACAATATAAGTAGACAGGTTAACCAATTGAAATATAGAAATTACGTCAAACAATAAGGATATATATATATATAATCATAAAAGAAACTTGGATGATAGAGAAAGGGGATATCCATCTCATAGCATAGCCTAAAAAAGAGTCTACTGACTATTTCAATAGGTCTATCAATGATGCCTACAATATCGCATGTATTTCTAGAGAATTAACCATGTGTACATCCAACACCTTGCCACCATTCTACATAGTCATGGAGACACAATATCCAAGTAGAGGACCCATGCCTAAGTGCTTCTGGGGGGGGGGGGTCCTGCTCAACATAAGAAGGACCCACTACCTAGTATGATAGGGGGTACCAATTAATATATAGAGAACCTACACCCTATTATGATATGGTTTTTCACTTAGAATATAGAGAACCCACTCCCTTTTTCATTAGAGGGCATTGCTCAGCAAATAGAGGACACTTTCCCTAGTCCGTCAGGGGGTACCACTCAGAAGATAAAAGACCTGTGGCCTAGTCTGTTAGGGTGGTACCATGTAGTAGAGATAAAAAACACCCTAATTAATAAGGGGGTGAAACTATTTAGATATATGACCCACTCCCTATTCCATCAGGGGGTACCACTCAGTATATAGAGGACCCACACCCTGATGCATCAGGGGTGACCACTCTAAGAATTGTTTCTGATCACTACAATCATAGAGAACTATCTAAAGAATAATCACACTCATAAAATATATCATCATATATCAAAATCACATATGAATTACACCATTGAATTCCATATATAAAAACACTCAGGATAGACTACTCATGGGAAAAATTCTAAGTTGAAACAAAGGAGATACAAGAGGTAGAAGATTCTTCAGAAAGAGGTACATGATGTGTAAGGGACCTACAAGGCATGAGGTCCCACTTTAATTTATATATGTGTCCTCAATATTACAAGTATATATAGACATGCAAACCTACATGTCATGTCTCGACCACCTGGGGATGAGTTATGTTCTCCTGGTCATGCACATGTCCTTTGGGTCATGTCTGTGTACACTGGTTGTGTTTGACCATGCCTATATCCATGTACACTGGTCGCACCTGGACATCCCCATGTCCATATACTCCTAGATTATATGATGATTTTACAGTACTAATTCACATGTTGTGTTGGGGTCCCACACAATGTATAATATTTTACTAACACAAAAACCCTAGCAGTTGTATTTGGGTCACTCCATGATGTGTGTTCTTCAAACAACATGGCGTATAGTTTCATTTTTCACTGAAACTTAAGATATTATTTTATTGACTCATTTCCACACCTCCCTACATTAATCCCACCTTATTAAAACCCAAAATCAGTGGTAATAAACTCCGGTTGTTGATTTCGTCCCTCTGGTTACTAAAATTTGGAATCAGATATGTCGTATGAAGCTCACATGCACCTTCGTCACTCATGGTGACTCTTCCCAGCCCACTTGATTTCCAAATCCATGGTATAATCACCATAAACCTAAAAATCATCCATATTCATACTCTAATCATCTATCTATTCACCACCCATGAATCTAATGTGAATCAGAGGGTTCGATCGTGCTAGATCCCACATGATAATGCCGAACCATGACCCCATAGGCCAAAGAAAAAGATCATCAAGAATAAAGGGGGGAAATCACATAATCAAGGGTAGAAAAATTGTTGAAAAATATTTCATTCAAAAAAATATATATTTGGGAATAATTGGGTGAGAAAAATGGAACAATATTTATAAATCAAATAAATAATACAAATTCTCTACACATGCTCATACAAATGTTTAATTTAAAAACATATCAAATAATAGTGGTTTGATCATGATCAATCATTTAATCATAAGGTGGTAAACTAAAAATAACAAGTAATACCTCAATTAAAATTGATTGTTAGTGAATAATGATACTTCCAACTAATGATAAGATTTGTTATGTTCACTGCCCCTTGATTCGCCATGATCCTGAAGTTTTTCATAGTCTAATCTCAACTTGCCAGTAAAGGGTGGTGGAATTCTGTTATAAATAGTAATAGGGTTATGTGAATAGCTTTGGTGATTATCCATAATATGATATTTATATAATAATATAGTTTTAAATGAATTAATTAAAATAGTTCATTAATTCACTTAACATACACAACAACATTTTCTTTATCTAAAAGTCCCATGCCAACCAATTTTAGGTATCACCTAAGGTAAACCCTATGATCAGGATTCAACCATGGTATTATATTTTCAATTTAAGATTTAATTTAGGAGATACTCCATTATTTATTAAAAACCATGTGTGTTTGGTATAAAATATATTTAATATTTTTATTAAATTAATTTTAGGAATACTGGGCTCAGAATCGCTCGCTGTCTCACAACCTAGATCCAAAAATATTACTTGATATATTTAAATGTTTTAGAAGAAAAAATTAAGGTTCCTAAATTATTATTTCCATCAATATTTTAATCTTGACAAAGAAAAAAACTAAATAAATATCTAGTGATAATGGATCATATCTAGATCTACCACTCCCAAGAGCACCAATGCATGATCCCATGCTGCCACAGAAAACAAACCAAGGGAATGGTCCATCCCTATAGGATCCTCTCCAGATGATCCTCGATTGTTATTGGCTTATCCATGATGGTGGCTATGTTCCTAATGTTTAGCTCACCCAAATCGATAATGGTCATGGGATCATATATTTATATCATCAACTATGACACATGGAAGACGTCATGCACCCACTATAACTTTGGTGGTATGGAGAGGTAGTAGGAAACATCTCCTTCCCTTTAAAATATCTCTAATAGCCTAATGAACCTTGGGGATAACTTGACTCCCTGATCAAATATATGAAACTATTATCATGTGGAGGCTCTTAAGAAAAAAAAATTATCCCTGATTAAACACTAATATACTACAACTCCAATTTGAATAAGAGTTATTTCTTCTTTGAGTTATCCACATCAACTCACGAATCACATGGACCTTCTCTATTGTGGATTACATCATCTCTGGTAAAAAATATTTGACTTTTTGATCTTATTCCACTATTAAGGTATCCTCCAGTGTCTCCCATATAGGGCCTCAAAAGGTTCCATTCTAATAGTAGTGTGAACCTATTATTATAATCCATCTCTATTAATGTTAAGTGGTCCCCCCATATTTATAAAATGTTTAACAAGTAATCCAACAACATATCCTTATCTAACTGGATAGTGTGCTCAGTATATCTATCTATTTGGGGTTGAAAAGTTTTTATTGTCCTCATATGAGTCTTGAATGGCTTCTATAGGTCCATCCACAACCGTGATGTGAACCCTAAATCAAATATGGAAAATATATCCAAGTTCACCCCATGAAGGTGGACGATCTACCATATTTACAACTTCCTAAAACTTTCCATGGAACTCTTTTCCATCATTGGAAGGAATTGCTCCAACTTTGTAAGTCTATAAACTATAAAACAGATGTAATCATGGTCTATCATTGTCCATGGAAGAACTATCATAATGTCTATGGATATGAAATTCCATTTCCACTCTGGTACCTCAGGAGACTGAAACAAACCTACCGAAACCTGGTGATTATCCTTTACCTACTAATATGTGAGGCACTGAGAGATTAACTCGTCTATTATCTTCCTTGTGCTAGGCCACCAAAACTATTATTGAATGTATCTATATATGTTCTCTGCACCAATATTTACAGAAAAATTAGATATGTGAAACTCTATCATTACCACCTTATTTATTATAACTTGGATCATTACCCATCCCAAAAAAGGATGACATGAATCCCTTCTTTTAAAAATAAATTTGGTGAATATACATAGGATATTTGGTCACGTAAGACCTAATAGTCAATGTCTACCAACTAGGAATCCCTCACACAATGGATAAGTGTAGGATTCAACAATTTCATTTGAAGAAAAGTTGAAACCCCCTCCTTAACCAAGGTCAGTTACAAGGAAATCAACTACTTTGATGCCTCTTAGACCAAAAGAGCTTGGGACTTCCTACTAAGGGTATCTGCAACACATTTTCCTTCCCATGAGTATAGACTATCTCAAAGTTTTATTCCTATAGGAACTCCAACCATCACCTCTATATATAGTCTAGGTATCTCTGTGTGAATAAATACCTAAGGCTCGGACGGTCTGAGTAAACAACAAAGCACTCTTCTAGAAGATAGTGAATCCATATCCTCAGAGAGAATACTACCACTTCCAACACCTATTTAGGAGTGGCATGGTTCTGCTGGTGGGATCAAACTACCACGACCCATATGTGATCAATTCTTACCTATAAAAAACACACAACTGAATCCACCTCTTTAAGGATCATAATATACTATGTACTCCACACTCTCTTCAATCAATCTCAAAATAGAAGAACTCATTAGATTCAGCCTTGACTACATGAAGGATGGTGGGAAAAAATCCCTCAAGGTTTCCTCTCGATATATTTTGGGTGTGGTTGTATTTGTTGATAAATACAGATGACCAAAAATGAGTATGGTTGGTGTTTTCTGAAGACAAGTTTTTAAGGTGGTGCAGTTTCCCAGTGTTTGCCAAATTTTGGGGCCTCAAAATCGGGAGTTTGATGTTGGAAAAGGAAATCTTTTTTCATAGGAGTGAATGGTATGAAGAACATTGAAGAAAATTGAAAAAGGATGATAACTACGTACCATAATTCATGGAACACATACCATGTTCTGGGAACGGTACACAAAGCTGTGGGAATGGTATGCTGGAGCGGTTTGTGAAACCAAAAATGGTTCGCAGTGATGGTTTGTGATGAAGGGAATACAATACGCAGAAGGCTTGTTGAAACTAGAGGAGATCAACCACGTAGGAGAAAAATCAGTACGTGGACCGCGTATGAAAAATGGTTTTCTAGGTGTCTTGTGGTTCGTGAAAGGAGGATCGGTATGTGGTGGAGGTTGGATCAAAGATTTGGAAAATCTTGGATTAGAATATTTTGAGAATATCCTTTTGAATATGATAATCGCTAATCCCACTGATTAATGGGGTGACCAAATATCATTAGGGAACATATTTTTGGTTTGGGAATTCCGCAAAGTCCAAAGGAAGTTCGCGAGGGAGAATCTCGTGAAGGCTGAAGTGGTTCGTGTGAAAGAAATTTTTCCAAAGGTTTTTGCGGAGAACTGTAAACCGAAAAGAACACGGTATGCAGAAGAAGAAGGTGAGGTATATATGTGGTTAGTGAAGGTAGTCTATTAAAAAATAACATTTCACGGAAAAAGGTTTATTCGAAGAAGAGGTTCACAGAGTTGGTACGCAGAGGCGGTATGTGATAGCAAAGGCGGAGGCAGTCGGCGGACGAAGGGAGGTTTGTGGAAGCAGAGGTAGTATGCGATAGCTAAGGTGGATAAAGGGAGGTTCATGGAAGTGGCAGGAGTATGTGGAGGAGGTGATCCATGTATCATAATCGGTACACAATACATGGAGGATGTGGTCCGCATACCATACCTGGTACACAGTACACGGAGGATTAAGGTGGTTCGGGTTTTGCACAAGGAATCTTGAGAAAGCTTCAAATCAGTTTGCAAAAGTATTTTCTAGTACCTAGTAGTACTCCAGAAGGTGGAATTCATTTATGGGTGAAAAGAGAGCTTCAATAGGGCATCTACCTAAAGTTAAGGATGCGTGAATTCATGAAAATTAAGGGACTTACATGTCCATAAACTGTGTTTGACCTATAAGTCTATAAACTATGAGTGGATCCTTTCCAAGAGTAGTGAGTGTAGGAAGAGGAAGATGGTGACCCTTTCCACTGGCAGTGAGCCAGGGAAAGAGGCATAGGGAGTGACCCTTGAGAATTCAGTCAGTAGACCCTAAACTTTGTAAAGGCAGTGAGCATGGGTATAGAAGATCTAGCTTTAACATTATACTCATTATTGACAGTGAGCCTTAGTGAATTTGGTAATTGGCATATCGTCATTTTATGCTCCTTGGACGTATCCCAGTGAGGTTAAACCAAGTAAAAATTATTTTTTCCTATGCATGATTGCATATCTATTCATATATTTCTATGGTAGGAAGAGATAATTGAGTTTTGTTTAACAACGAAACCAAATCCAAAGGGATAAAGTGTTAATCTGTCATACACTGACTCACCCCCCCCTAGGGTATTAGAACTAGTGGACCTAACAAAGTCTCTCTATAATTTCTCAATCCAAGTAAACAATTTCCCTTTCTAGGATAGGGTGGTCAAAGGCTCTACAATCCTAGAGAATTATGATATAAACCTCATGTAGTATCCTTCCATGTAATGAAAAATCCACAAATCTAACACACTCTTGTGTGAATCCCAAGCATGAAATGCATTTTTCTTCACCAGGTCTATAGTTGATCCATGTTCAGAAATAAAATTCCCCAGAATTTTAACATCATGGATTGAGAATTGGAACTTTGATATCTTAACATAAAGCTAGTGCAACTGAATAAATATTTGGACCATCCTTAAGTGTTCAACATGCTCCTCCTCTGATGCATTGTATATGAGTATGTGTTTACTAAATACAATAAAAGAACAATGTAAATATGGATGGAAGATCATGTTCATCAAAGCTATAAAAAGAGATAGGGAATTCTTCACACTGAAAGGAAATCCCAGAACTCATTGTTTCGATAGAGACATCATAATTCCAATATTAGAATATTATCCTCATGAACTCTCAACAGGTGGTAGGTGGACCTGAGATTGATATTTGAGAACCATATCGGGCCTCAAAACTAATAAAAGATTTCATAAATACTTGGAAGGGGTACTTCTTTTTTATCACGACCTGTTTCAGGTGATGATAATATAAACAAATCCATAATCTTCCATATGAATTTTTGAAGAACAACACCAGAGATGTCTAGGGGGCACATTGGGTCTGATAAAACCCTTATGTTGAAGGTCCTATAACTATAATTGCATCTCTTAGAGCTCTATAGGGGCCATCTGATATGCCACATAAGATAACAG
The DNA here is from genome assembly GCA_963277665.1 of Viscum album. Lineage (NCBI taxonomy): Eukaryota > Viridiplantae > Streptophyta > Magnoliopsida > Santalales > Viscaceae > Viscum > Viscum album. The sequence goes on from OY728134.1 coordinate 289,795,311, forward strand.
ACTAAACCTTGGGTGAATGTTGATGAAAAACTCTATCTCTTATAATGGAGGTAGTCCTAGAACATCCTTGGCAATGAAATCCATAAAATCCTCCATTCCAAATGGAATATAGATAACTAAAGTGTCTATTGTTCCAAGGGATACACTGAATAACTTATGGGTGATGTGTTGTAGCTTCCTGGTTTCAAAACCCACTCATCCATCCATGATATGTCTCTTTTAAAAAAAGGATAATATTTTACCATATGTGAAAAGGAATCCAACTCATCTACGATGACTATTAATCATGGATAATACCATAAACAACAATCATATAACCAATATAACGTTATAAGGACTCATCATGATGACAAAAAAGTACCTTTAGAAACTCTATCCACCTAGAGATATCTCACACAATTGGAAGTTAAAAGATATCAAAGAAGAATTCACTATAAGAACCTTAAGGAAAAACTAATGGTTTAAAGTCTCAACTATAAGCTCCACCTCTCACACCAGAGTAATAAGATGAATGAATGAATCACACCTATGTCTTCTAATACTGAACAATTGGTATAATACACATAGTTAAAACCTATAATAATCTCATGAGATTCCATGTCATACGACTCCATAGTCTTCAAATTCCCATGACCCAACCGCCAGCTCCCAGATCCTGGCACGGGCCACATAATGGTGGTGGTAGAAGTGTCTCATAATGTCATCAACCACCCATAGCTCCTGATACTAGAGCCCCACCTACACCTCTATTATCTTTTCCTCCCCAGGAAAAACCCTTCTATTTCTTGGTAGATTCGTAATCATGGTGTTGCCTCTGTTTTGGTTTTCCATCTGCTATCTATCTTCCTTACTCATTACATCAGGTTGGGAAATAATGTTTCATGTGACCTCACCCATCACAAGCATAACACCTTAACTCTCTAGGAAACCCTGGTCCTCCACATAGACACTATGCCATATGAAAACGTGTCTGAGTCTATTCATGAGGAGGTCTCCTATGTCGAGAACCTACTTACCGGAACCTGCTAGATACTGTAGATGACTTATCCCCATGATTCCCACTTCCATATCCAGTGGCATGTAATCCATCTAAAATAGTTCTCTCCATCACTAAAACTCAATCCAACCCTATGAAATAAGTGGTAATTCATAGGGGAACCACATTAGCATGGATATATCTATAGATAACCTTCACAAACTTACACACCCTGAGGTAGACATATTGAATCCCACCAAGGGAGTATAATGTGAGGTAGGTGAAACTTACTGCATACTCAGAAACGTTCATCCCTCCCTATTGAATATTCAGAAGCTCTTAAATCCAAAATGACCATAAGAGAAAAGGTTAATACTCCTCAAGAAATAGCTATTGGATATCAGTTTATGATAGTGTTGAATCATCATGCATATGTGTGACTACACTCCACTAGAGCCCATATGAACCATAGAAAAAACTGGATTCTAATGCAACCACCTAATCATTTAGAATTCAGATAATTCTGAAAACTCAGATCATCAACTCTATCCAATCCTCCATTACCTAGGGATATATCTCACCATGGAACCTTAGTATCTTTGGCATTATAACTCATAGAGTTTACTAATCATGTATTCATATTTATTCTATTATGTTGGTACTATCCGCTACTAGATATGTGAGGCTCCTACTACACACATTTCTGAAGGAAGGATCTTGGGTGATGGCCCAGGAACTGAGGCCTCATAAATCATCATATCATTATCACATTCTATAATTTTAAACTTGATAGATACCTTCAGGGAGGAATCCTGAAAATTTAATCAAGAAATTCCATGTTCATATGATCATGCGTGTGTGTGTGTGTGTCTATGTCTGTGTGTGTGTGGAGCTGACTCAATATGGAAAGTAAAGGACCTGATCCTATATGATGCATGTACCAATGTTCCATGTAACCAATGTCCCAGTATGTTGAGTCGACAAGAAGGTGGTTAGAGTCCTGATGTATGGACATGCCAGCCACTATACCAAAAATCAGTTCTATGTCTAGAAAGTCTCATTTGAGACACTTTGAAATTATTTTTCTAAGTCCCAACCAAATACTCATAAGGGGAAAACTCCAAACCCCATCCCAAAGAATGAACCACCTTTGATACAAATCTATAATGACCCAACCCAATGGGTACTGAGCCAAAACTACCCCAAGACCACCTCTATAAGCTAATGAATGGAGACAAGTGATGAATGGAATAACTAATATAGGTTTCCTTTTCCTAATGTATATATATGAATTCACCCAACCAAATCCATGTAGATATTTAGAGGAATAAATATAAAAGGCTATAAGATCTAGAGTAACAACCATGAATGTAACGAACTCTACAGAAAATAAAAGTACGATAATGTAATCTGAAAAGTAAAGGGAAAAACATTACAAATTAGAAAGATGTCCCAACCTAAAAATAATTGGAAAAATAAATTTGAGAGATTATAGATCTAGATTTCCAATCCCCAAAAACCATACACTCTAAAATTCACATGGGTATCCCCTATTCTCCTCTTTAATCACCACCAACCTATCATATCCCATCACAAAAAAAGAGTCTAATAGTAGTTATAAACTTATGGAGAGCCCACACCTCACCATTATGCTTCATTATAGAGGGGGAACAATCTCCAAGTAGAGGACCCATGCCCTAGTGCGTTAAATGTGTGGGGTTCCATTTATCGTAAGGAGGATACACACCTTGGTACAATGGGGGGGGGGTACCACTCCATATATAGAGGACATGCACCCTTGTACAATAGGGGTACTATCCAGTAGATAGATAACCCATTCCCCGATATATCATGGGTGTACCACTAAGAAGATAGAGGGCCCACACCCTATTCCGTGTGGGGGGTACCCCTCCGTAGATATAGGACCCACGCCCTGGTCCATCAGGGGGTACCACCCAGAAGATAGAGGAATCACACTCTAGTTCATCAGGGGGTACTACTCAATAGACAGAGGACCCACACCTTGGTCTGTCGGGGGGGGGGACCACTCAATACATAGAGGACCCGCACCCTACTTCTTGATGGGGTACCACTCTACAGATCTAGAATAATCATTGCTTTCATCGAGCACTAACTAAATAAGTGTCACACTTATAACATATCACATAATATCTCAAAATCCACTATTAATGAGACCATAATGTTTCACATGGAAAAAACTCAGGATATTCTACTCATAATAAAAAATCCAATACCAAATAAAGGAGATATGAGATGTATATGTTTCCTCAAAAATATGTGCATGGAGTGTAAGGGACCCACATGGTGTGTGTTACTCCTCTAATTCATGGTTGTGTCCACACCAGTACATGGATCTTTGACCATGTATCCCTATACAACCTGTATGGGAACTAAATGGTGTGTCTCAACCACCTAGAGCCGAGCTGTGTACTCCTGTTCATGCATGTTTCCTTCAAGCTGTGTTTTTGTACACTATTCATGCTTGGCCATTCTCGTATCTATGTACACTGGTCATGACTTTCAATTCTCATTTCCATGTAATCCTAGAGTGCATGATGGGTCTCTATCTCTGTGTCACATGGAATGTGGGGGTACCACATGGTGTGTGATATTTAATTCACTTGAAATCCCAGTTGTCACAGTTGGGTCCCTACACACTATGTGTTCTTTAGAATACATGATGTGTAGTTGTGATTTTCACAGAAACTCCATATTCACTCTACATGCCTCATATCCACACCTTACACCATGAATACCACCACTTTACCTCTTAGAATCAGTTGTAATAACCTCTAACCATCGATTTTGGCCCTCTAGTGCCTGAAATTAAGAATCTAAATCCACTGGTCAAAGACAACATGCACTTCCATCACTCTTAATGAATCCCACTACCTCACTGAATTTCCAAAATCCATATTTGAATCTCACCAAACCAAAAAATCATCCCAATACATCCTCTAATCACTAATCCATTCACCTCTAGTGAATCATATGAAAATTATAGTGTCTGATTGTGCTTGATCCCACCCAGAAATGTTGAATCGTGGCTTTGTAGGCCAATGATGAAGATCATGAAATAGGAAGGGGTAAAATAACATAAACAATGGTGTAGCAATAATTTTCCAATATTTTTTGGAAAATGAATTTAGATTGTGGAATACCAGGGTGATAAGTCACAATGAGGAAAATAAAATAAATATTCTAAATCTGATACAAAATCTCATGAAAGGGCTCAATTTAAATGTGGATCAAAGAATATAGGTTTGATCATTCTCAATAATTTAATAAAAAAGGAGTAAACCAAAAATAAATAGCCATACCTTGATCTGGATATATCATTGGAGAATAATGCTTCTTCCAATGAAGGGGAAGATTTTTTGCATTCGTTGTGCCTCGATTCACCTTGATCTAGAAGCTCTTCAACGTCCGATCTCAACATGCTAATGAATGGTGATGGAATTGTCCTATCAACAGTCCCAAGGTTTTGTGGCTAACCCTATAAATTCTCCATAATATGATATTTATAGCAGAAAATAGGTTTAAATAAATTAATTATAATAATTAATTAATTCACTTAATGTACCATCCAATGGTCGCCTTATCCGAAAGTCCCACAATGTCCAATTTTAGGTTGCTCCTAGGATTAACCCCACACTCCAGATTCAACCATGTTCATATATTCTTTAGACTATGTTTAGGAGATACTCTATTATTTTTTTAAAACCATGCGCATGTGATATAAAATATAGTTCATATATTTATAAAATTAATTGTGGGATCACTGGGAATGTGAATCACATTTTGTCTCAGTTCCTAGCTCCAAAAATATTTATTGATATATTTCAAAGTATTATAAGGAAAATATAGTGTCTCTATAATGAAAGTATTGGATCTAAAGAGGCTTCTCCTCAAAGTTCAAATCATAGACAACATCAATCTCCCCGTAATAGATAACATGGGAGTCTTTATGAAGATAACATCATAGGTTCTATATATGTAATACATCATGTATATTTAATATCTATGGGGAATGTTTTATCTAATACTCCACATCTGAAACATGACATAACTCCTCAAAATTCCAAAAAAATCAGGGTGAAGGCTTACTCCCATGATTTTTTTTTCACTACCCATGATGAGGAGACACCTTCAAGAACACATGATTAGTAACATAAAACTCCATAGGTCTCTACCTATGGTCATAATTGTAATTATAACAACCATATTCTTTCTTCATCCTCTCATGAATCACCTGAACCATATCTGTCATGTTCTGAATTTGTTCTAGATGGAGAATTTCTGACTTCACGACCCTAGTCCAATATAATGGAGAATGAAATGTTTATCCGTATAATGATTTAAAAGACTTCATACCAATGGTTTTGTGAAAACTATTGTTGTATATAAACTCAGCCACAAGAATATGCCTCATCCATGAAAATAAAAAATCCATGAAATAAGAATGAAACATATCCTCAAGAGTCAATAACTTTTCTCTATCTAATCATCTGCCTATGGATAAAAGTAGTGAAAAGGCATAACTAAGAGGCAATATCATACTAGATGCCTCTCAAGAACTTTGAGGTAAAATGAGTATCATGATCATATATGATCAACCTCAGGACCCGTGGAGTCTCACAGCCTTCTCTAGGTACTTCCATGACAAAACCTCTACTAATCTCGACTCCTTAATTTCTATGAATTGGAATTATTTCAATAAAACATCAACTAGCACCCATATATATCATTAAAGACTCCATGATATTGAGATAAACTGGTAATTAAGTCCCTAAATACGTCATCCCACTTCCATAGAGAAACATTCAACTACTGGATAAATCCAATAGGAACATGGTGATCAACAATTACCTTCAGGTAGACCAAACATCAAGCTGCAAACTCTGAAACTACACACTTTAATACAGGACATGAAAATTTACGTCTCAAAGCTCGGTATATCATCATTAAACTAGGATGAACCACCATGTGTGAGATATGGAATTTATAGAGGGCCATCACATGCATTTCCAAAGGGATGAAAAGACTCCACTAGAACAACACCCTGTGCTTTTGATCCTCATAACAACTATCAGGGGAATCACCAAATACAAATCTACCCCTCTATACCACCACCTAAGAATAATCAAGGTGGGACTCATCCACTTTCTTCACTAAGAATGAGTGCACTATCATTTAAAAAATACAACATATATCACCATCCTCTCCTATATCATGATTCATTGGGAAGATCTATTTCATCTCCCTCTAGGAATCTCCACATTCATGCATGTCATCACTACATGACTTCCTGCTTAGCACATCAGCCACAACATTACCCTTTCCTAGTCTATATAAATTATTTAAGTCATAATCTATAAATAATTCCATACACTGTTAATGTCTCCATTTTGGGCCATATTGGGAGAATACATACCTTAGGATCATGTGATGAGTAAAAACTAGGCAATGTCTACACAACATCAAGAAAGGCACAAATTACTCCAACTATAGATCATGGGTGGAATAATTAGGATCATGGGGAAATAACTACTGGGAACCATAAGAAACAACCAATCTTTGAAGCCTCAAAATTGTAACACGCATAGTTTTTGTGATTCTTTTTAATAAATTATTTTATTTGATAGATTGAGTTATAGGAACCACCTATTTTATTTTGTGTGAAAGGTGACAGTGAATTTTAACAAACCATGATATAATAATATTATTATTATTTAAATGTGACTGTTATAACATATCCATTAAACTTATAGATATAAATAATAACAAATAATTTTAAAATATTCAGTATAATGTGTTAATATAAAGAAAAGATATGGACAAAAAAGTTTTTTATTTTTAGTAAAGTCTTTACGTGTTTCAAAAATACTATTTTCTCAAAAAGAAATTTATTTATTTTTGTGAAAAATAATATAATTAAAATTTTAAAACTTTTTGAAAATATATTTTTAAAATAAAATTCATTTTGAAATAATAATTTTAAAATTATCTTAGGGATAATTTTTTGTATTTTTATGAAAAGACTAAATTTTTTATGACTAGTGAAAAATACATGTTTTTATTGAAAAATACATTTTCATTAAAATACTTTATAAGGTTTTTTAATGTGTTAAAAAGTAAAAATATTTCAATTATATATCTATTAATCTCATTTAGTTCATTATAATAATTTATATATTGAATTTTTATATATAAACTTTTAAACTTTTGAACTGGTTACCTTTTAAAACTCATTTTCTCAACGCATATGTGGGGTTAATTTTAAATTAAAAATTTTCAATTATATTAATGTAATATGTAAAAATGTATTTAAAATTTTGAATCAAAATAATTTATATTATATAATAATGTAAACTTAATTTTTTTTACCAAAATTAAAAGTAAAAATAGTTAAAATTATTTACCACAGTTAAGGTGAAAATGAGTTTACCGGAGGTTAAACTAAAATGATAAGGGTTAAAAATGAACCCAAACCTATAAAACCACATTATATGGACAAATTTAGACATATTATCTTATATTTTATAGAATGTAAAACTTTGGATCCTTTTGGATTTTGAAAAACAAGGGTACAACTCTCCCTTTTTAAAATTACAAGTGTTTCACTCACCTCACTTATAATAGGCCACCCCCTCTCCTCTCATCTTCACACATACAAAACCCTTTGGTTTAGATAATAACAACACAAATAACTAATTTAATTAACTAATCTCATCTTATAATCCTTTTTTTATTAATCCCTCTTATTAAGGATTTAGTTATAAAGTTAATGTGGCTCTCTAAAGAAGATGAAAATTCTTAAACTTTTGTTTATGTTTTATTTATTCTTCAACCTCCATAAAATATTATTATATTATACTGAAATAATTAAAATAGTATCTAACTATAAGGCCTCGGCCTTAAACATTACTTATTATTGAATTAAATGAATAATTCACATTGAGGATCTTTTCAGGTTTAGAGTTTTAGAGAGTTAGGACATAACTATTACATCTCAAAGATTACAAAGTATACACTTCTACTAATTTTCCATAAAATAAAAACTCTTAAAAAGAAACATGTCTAGTTCCATGTTTTAGATAGCATGTCTTTCCTTGATCCCATCCTTGACCCTATTCATCTTTATGTCCTGTGGAAAACATTTCAAAAACTTGGGATGAGCATAAAAAGCCCAGTAAAGGATACACAAAGAAGGAAAACTATTAGTTTTTCAAAACAACAAGTAAACCAAGAATACTTTATCAAAGTAATACTTTTCACCTTTATGAAGTAGTAAAAAAAACTCTTCACTTAATAAAATATCATTACTTACCCTTTTGTAACCAAAAGATTACCATAAAACACATATAAAGAACACATAACATATAAAGGTAACTTGGGACATAAACATACTTAAGTGGAACAACCATACGGTCGACTTCCACACATATCACTTAATAGAATAGCCATACAACCAACTTCCATACCCAATTCATTGGAGGTTATAACGTAACCACCCGTCTTGGTATTCACGACACCACCCGTCATATGGTTTACCACGTAACCACCCATCAAATGTCCAAGTACCATTATAAAATCATAAGACATAAAACAAACATAATGGAAAGAAAAAATTTCCACATTCCGATCACAATATATCACTTAAATTTATTGACATAAAAAATCCATTATAAAAACCATTTTCAATACCAAAATACATAAAAGAGTATATGGTATTTATTTCATTTAAAAAAAACATTACGGCTTGTTGAGGAAGCCAAAGACCAAATAATACTCATGGCGGCGGAAAAGGTCATTGTCACTGCGTACGTTAAAAGAAACATTCCTTTTTGTCATTTAGTAAAATGATTTGTAGAAAAAGATTCCTTTTGTATAAAAGTAAAAGTCAAAGGGGTTTATACACCGTATAAAATAAAGTTGTATATAAAACGAAATATGCCTCAATGAAAGGAGATTGAGACGAAGTCCCTTACCTCGGGTCCGACTTGACTCGATCGTTCTTTAAACTCTTGAATAATAAACTTGAGTTAATTTTTACTTGCTTAAGAACCTTTTTCAAGTTCATTATTCTTTTTATATCACCTATTACCTTGTCATGAACACTATGTAATTATTTAGGATAATAATGGTCATTTTGTCGATATTTGGTACTTGAGTCAAAAGTGAACTTCTTATATTTACAAGTTGTTCACGCAGTCAAATATCCATTATCTCAAGAATTATATTCATGATATAAATGCCATATATATTATATATATCCATTATATGCATGAATTTATAATATTACATAATCATTTAGAGGTAAGAAATGAAATGCACCGTTCATGGAGACGGTAAGTCGTATGTACGCATGAACGCTACTTCCATTTCTATTTCATATTTAATGGAATTAAAACATAATGATACATAATAGTATTATAATTCCAGTATGGTATCATATATAATATCATTACATTTATCTTTTATATGTACCACATATGGTGTTAACGAATCAAATCACTTTGAGGGGGCGGTAGTCCGCACTTCCTAAAATGAAGATATCACGTTTACCCATAATGGAAACCATAAAGGCATGACATAAATGAAAAATACAGAAGCTTAAGTAAAACATAAACATATTATATATCATATATAAATATAGTGACATCTTAATGGCCACCTTTGAAGGTGTTATATGAGTGTTGAACAATCATCGTTTCGTGAGGCAGAAATTCACCATCCACAGAAACAATATGTCCTTTAACCATTAGATGAAGGTGTGTGTAAGTGTATCTTGAATCCTTATTATAAAAACATCCTAGTATATTGAATATACTGGAGTTTTTACAAAAGAAATTAATAAAAAGAGTTTAGGGGGTTGGAGAAGCAAAATAAAACAAAAGAACACAAGAGAAGACACTACCTTTAAATCGGGTAACTCTTTTGGATTTGAGCTCAAAGGCTTCCTTGTGAAGACTTCTGCCCAAAGTGAGGCTTCTAGGAGTAATAGAGGGATGTGGAGAGACAAAATGGGTAGGTGTCGGCCGAGTAAAAGGCTTGAGAGGTGGGGGCCCTTTATAAGAGGAGAGGATGGGAACTCTTGGAAACGTATAAAATGTTACTTTATTTTCAAATGAGTTTCAGATTTTAATGGTCCCAAATTGATGCGTTTCGAGGATAATATGATAAGGGTTCTAAATCCACCCATCCAATAGGTTTTTGACATGTGTAGGTCTTATATTTTACATTATCTTTCCATTTTATTTAAATCGTTAAATAATGAGGTAATCGCCGCATCATCATGGTGTCATAAATAATTTAATTTATTTAATATCTAAAAATTATAAAAAAATACTATGATGTAGGAAATCTTTTTATATTTTTAATGACTATTTATAGTAAAAAATCTGACTTGTATAACCTCATGTAAAAATTGTTTTAGTAAAACAACTCATCTTTGTGACATTTTTATTTTAACATTAAATAAAAAGATATTAATGTCATTTTCCTACCAAAGTGGCTCCATGGGGTCCCCAAGTTGACCCATGGATTGTCTTGGTCGGCCATCACACATCCAATAAGGGTATGACATGTTTCAAGTTCATTTCATATTATTAAAACATTATTTTTATCTTAAATTATACTAATTACCTCTAATTGCGATTAAAAACTTAAAAGTTACTATTCACCAAAAAATTATTTTAATCTCATTGAACCACATTTTACTTCTTAATTATAACCATGTATGTCAGATTTTTGAAATTAAAAACACAAAGGTGGTAAATTTTCATTTAAACGAAAAAAAATCTGTTTTTTAAGTACCACTTAGTAGTTTCACTATTCATTAAAAATTGAAGTTTTTCAAAAAAATACCAAAACTTCACCCTAAGCTATATTTGATATTCCGAATTCAAAAATTATGTCTATTTTACAAAATTCAAAACATATAAGTTCCATTAATTAATTTAATAATTAATTCCCGCTGTCAAAACAAATAGCGTGTTTTTATGAAACAAAATGTATCAAAAGATTGACACTAGTTCAAGTCCGATTTCAAAGTAAAATTAATTCCAATGAACACTATTGGATTAAATAGTAAAAATATATTCTAATTTCACTTTAAAAACACTTAAAAAGATAATCTAATCATATTAATAAATTATATTAAAAAGAGGTTTTGAATTAAAATACAACATTTTTTACTATTCATTAAAAAATGATCTTTATCGGAAAAATACCAAAAATTTACACAAGGTAAATTTTGATGTCCCGATTCTAAAGAAGAGTTCTATTTGGTCTAATAGAATGTATAAGAGTGACCAAAACTATATTTAAATAGGTTTTGCTATCAAAAGGTGATAGTTTGACCTTTTAGTGAAAATTAGAGTATACATGCCTAAAATTGAATTCTTTTCTTATTTTAAGCCTTTATATTTTATTGGATAAATATAAAAACATTTAAAAAACATATATAATCATATTTTAGTTATTTATATTCATTCCCGCCAATACAACGACTACGTGTTAACTACCATTTAAAATAATATTATTTTATTACTAGTGTGCAACGTAAGATTTCAAAAAAACTCTTTGTTGCGTATCGGGTACACTATCGAACATAGCAACCCATTTAAAGTAAAATTAATATTTAATTCACAAATATTTATAAATATGAAAATGTATTATTATTTATTTAACTGAGATGTTACATCCTTTCCCCCTTTTGGGAATTGCGTCCTCGCAATTTTATTCACTTATCAAAATAAGTGGGGGTATTTATCCCTCATAGCATTTTTAGATTCCCACGTTGCCTCTTCAACCATATGATTTTTCCACAAAACCTTTACCTGGTGAATTACCTTATTTTGCAACACTTGCTCTCTTCGGTCAAGAATCTGGACTGGTTGTTCTTCATAAGAGAGATTCTCTTCCAACTGAACTACCTCCGGGCTCAAAACATGAGATGGATCTGGCATATACTTTCTCAATATCGAAACATGAAAAACATTGTGTACCTGAGATAAAATCGGAGGTAAATCCACTCGGTAAGCAACTGATCCAACTTTCTCCAGAATTTCATATGGTCCAATGAACCTTGGACTTAGCTTTCCTTTCTTACCAAATCACATCACACTTTTCCATGGTGAAACTTTGAGAAAAACATGATCACCTACCTCGAAAGAGCGATCATTCCTCATGTTGTCTGCATAACTTTTCTATCTGCACTGAGTTGTTCTCATGTATTCTGAATCAACTGAACTTTTTCTACCATCTCCTCTACCAATTCTGGTCCCATCAGCTTCCTTTCACCCACTTCATCCCAAAAATCTGGAGTTCGACACTACTTCCCATATAATGCCTCAAACGGAGCCATCTGTATACTAGAATGAAAACTATTATTATATGAAAAATCAACCAAAGAAAGATGTTGGTCCCAAATTCAATGATAATCCATAGAGAAGGCACATAGAATATCCTCCAAGGTCTGAATTGTTCGTTCTGACTGCCCATTTGATTGAGGATGAAAAGTTATACTAAAATTTAATTCAGTACCCAATGACTTCTGAAGTCCTTTCCAAAAGTTAGAAGTAAACCTAGGATCACGATTAGATACAATGGATAGGGGAACTCCATGAAACTTGACTATCTATTTAAGATACAATTGAGAAAGTTGATCTAGAGAGAAAGTATCTCAAATAAGAATTAAATGAGAAGATTTAGTCAAGCGATCAACAATAACCCAGATTGCATTATTACCTCGATATGTCTTCAGTAATCCCACAACAAAGTCCATGGATATATTTTCCCATTTCCACTCTGGAACTGGTAAAGGCTGAAGCATCCCTTTCGATAACTGCCGCTCTGCTTTAACCTACTGACAAGTCAAACACTTCACAGTAAAATCAGTAATATCTCTTTTCATTCCATCCCACCAGTAATACTCCCGCAGATCTCTGTACATATTAGTACTTCCAGGATGAACTGAAAACGGGGAACTATGAGCCTCACATAACAACTCATTCTTCAACTATGAATCACAAGGCACACATAATCTCTTCCCAAACCTCAAAACACAATCATTATCAATGTTAAATTTAGGAAACTTACCCTTCTGAACCATCTCTACCTTTTTCTGCAACTCACTATCTTGCTTCTATGCTTGCTTAATTCTGTCTGATAGAGATGATCTCACTGATACTTGAAACAAACAGAAGAACATCCTATACCAACAACTTCTATTCCAAATTTCTTCAAATCAAAAACCACAGGATCTCATTCCAAATGTATCATGGTTAATGAAGCATTACTTTTTTGACTCAAAGCATCAACCACTTTATTTGCTTTTCCCGAATGGTAATGAATTGTACAATCATAATACTTGATTAATTCTATCCATCTCCTCTGTCTCATGTTCAATTCTTTCTGAGTGAATATATACTTTAAACTCTTGTGATCAGTATATATTTCACACTTTACTCCATACAAATGATGCCTCCAAATTTTTAGAGCAAAAACAACAGCAGCTAATTCCAAATCATGTGTAGGGTAATTTACCTCATGAGTTTTCAACTGACGTGAAGCATAAGCAATTACCTGATCATTCTGCATAAGGACACAACCAAGTCCCTTCAACGAAGCATCACTGTAAATAACAAACTCATCATTCCTGGAAGGAAGTTCCAAAACTGGAGCATTCACCAATCTTCTTTTCAACTCCTGAAAACAATCATCACATTATTTTGTCCAGATAATCTTAACACCCTTCCGAGTTAGCTTAGTCATTGGACTAGATAACTATGAAAAAGTTTCAACAAACCTTCATTAGTAACCTTAAAAACTAATAAAACTATGGATCCTGGTTACATTTGTGGGTCTTGGCCATTCTTCAACAACTTTTTTTTAGCAGGATCAACAGTTATGCCATTTTTTTTAAACAATGTGACCAAGGAAAGAAATTTGTTGTAACCAGAACTCACACTTGCTGAATTTTCCATATAGTTTCTTTTCTTTTAAGGTTTACAATATAAACCTTAAATGACTTTCATGATCCTCTTTACCTTTTGAATAAATCAAAATATCATCAGTAAACACAACCATGATTTATCACCTGAGTCAACTGATCCATCTCTGCAACTATTCAATTCTGATTCTGACCATCTCAGGATGCTAATTTAGAAGTTCATTTCCATCTGTATACCTTCCTAGCACAACATCCCTGTTTCATCTTCGAAAAACCATTCTAACCACAAAAATAACTTAGGTGAATCAATATGGTAATCTTTAAATGCTGTATCATTTCAATCATACCTTAAATTAATTTATAATTTAACAATTTTCTAACTCCTAAAGTTGTCTAAACTGACCTCTGATACCAACTATAAGGCCTCGACCTTAAACATTACTTATTATTGAATTAAATGAATAATTCACATTGAGGATATTTTCAGGTTTAGATTTTTAGAGAATTAGGACATAACTATTACATCTCAAAGATTACAAAGTATACACTTCTACTAATTTTCCATAAAATAAAAACTCTTAAAAAGAAACATGTCTAGTTCCATGTTTTAGATAGAATGTATTTCCTTGATCCCATCATTGACCCTATTCATATTTATATCCTGTGGAAAACATTTCAAAAACTTGGGATGAGCATAAAAATCCCAGTAAAGGATACACAAAGAAGGAAAACTATTATTTTTTCAAAACAATAAGTAAACCAAAAATACTTTATCAAAGTAATACTTTTCACCTTTATGAAGTAGTAAAAAAAACTCTTCACTGAATAAAAGATCATTACTTACCCTTTTGTAACCAAAATATTACCATAAAACACATATAAAGAACACATAACATATAAAGGTAACTTGGGACATAAACATACTTAAGTGGAATAATCATACGGTCGACTTCCACACATATCACTTAATGGAATAGCCATACGGCCGACTTCCATACCCAATGCATTGGAGGTTATAACGTAACCACCCGTCTTGGTATTCACGACACCACCCGTCATATGGTTTATCACATAACCACCCGTCAAATGTCCAAGTACCATTATAAAATCATAAGACATAAAACAAACATAATGGAAAGAAAACATTTCCACATTCCGATCACAATATATCACTTAAATATATTGACATAACAAATCCATTATAAAAACCATTTTCAATACCAAAACACATAAAAGAGTATATGGTATTTATTTCATTTAAAAAAACATTACGGCTTGTTGAGGAATCCAAAAACCAAATAACACTCACGGCGGCGAAAAAGGTCGTTGTCACCACGTACATTAAAAGAAACATTCCTTTTTGTCATTTAGTAAAAAGATTCGTAGAAAAATATTCCTCTTGTATAAAAGTAAAATTAAAATGGGTTTATACACCGTATAAAAGAAATTTGTGTATAAAACGAAATATGCCTCAATGAAAGGAGATTGAGACGAAGTCCCTTACCTCGGGTCTGACTTGACTCGATCGTTCTTTAACCTACTGAATAATAAACTTGAGTTAATTTCTACTTGCTTAAGAACCTTTTTCAAGTTCATTATTCCTTTTATATCACATATTACCTTGTCATGAACACCATGTAATTATTTAGGATAATAATGGTTGTTTTTTCGATATTTGGTACTTGAGTCAAAAGTGAACTTCTTATATTTACAAGTTGTTCACGTAGTCAAATATCCATTATCTCAAGAATGATATTAATGATGTAGATTCCATATATATTATATATATCCTGTATATACATGAATTTATAATATTACATAATCATTTAGAGGTAAGAAATGAAATGCACCGTTCATGGAGACGGTAAGCCGTACGTATGCATGAACGCTACTTCCATTTCTATTTCATATTTAATGGAATTAAAACATAATTATACATAATAGTATTATAATTCCAGTATGGTATCATATATAATATCATTAAATTTATCCTTTATACATTCCACATATGGTGTTAACGAATCAAATCACTTTGAGGGGGCGGTAGTCCGCACTTCCTAAAATGAAGATATCGCGTTTACCCATAATGGAAACCATAAAGGTATGCTATAAATGAAAAATACAGAATCTTAAGTAAAACATAAACATATTATATATCATATATAAATATAGTGACATCTTAATGGACACCTTTGAAGGTGTTATATGAGTGTTGAACAATCATCGTTTCGTGAGGCAGAAATTCACCATCTACAGAAACAGTATGTTCTTTAACCATTAGATGAAGGTGTGTGTAAGTTTAGCTCAAATACTTATTATAAAAACATTATATTATATTTTATATACTGTATTTGTTACAAAATAAATGAATAAAAAGATTTTAGGGGGTTGGAGAAGCAAAATAAAACAAAAGAACACAAGAGAAGACACTACCTTTAAATCAGGTAACTCTTTTTGATTTGAGCTCAAAGGCTTCCTTGGGAAGACTTCTGCCCAAAGTGAGGCTTCTATGAGTAAGATAGGGATGTTGAGAGACAAAATGGGCAGGGTTTGGATGATCCAAATGCTTGATAGGTGTGGGTAAGAAGGTAGAGGTGGGGTCCTTTTATAAGAGGAGAGGAGGGGTACTCTTGGAAAGGTATAAAATGTTACTTTATTTTCAAATGAGTTTCGGATTTTAATGGTCCCACATTGATTTTTTTTAGGATAAGGTGATAAGGGTTCTAAATACACCCATCCAATAAGTTTTTGACATGTGTAGGTCTTAGATTTTACATTATTTTTCCATTTTATTTAAATCGTTAAATAATGAGGTAATCACTGCATCATCATGGTGTCATAAATAATGTAATTTATTTAATGTCTAAAAATTATAAAAAATACTATGATGTAGAAATTTTTTTAGATTTACAATTACTATTTATAGTCAAAAATCGGACTTGTATAACCCCATGTAAAAATTGTTTTAGTAAAACAACTCATGTTTGTGACATTTTTATTTTAACATTAAATAAAAAGATATTAATGTCATTTTCCTACCAAAGTGGCTCCATGGGGTCCCCAAGTTGACCCATGGATTGTATTGGTCAGCCATGACACATCAAATAACGGTAGGACATGTTTCAAGTTCATTTCATATTATTAAAACATTATTTTTATCTTAAATTACACTAATTACCTCTAATCGCGATTAAAAACTTAAAAGTTACTATTCACCAAAAAATTATTTAATCCCATTGAACTACATTTTACTTATTAATGACAACCATGTATGTCGGATTTTTGAAATTCAAAACAACAAGGTGGTAAATTTTCATTTAAACGAAAAAATCAGTTTTTTAAGTACCACTTAGTAGTTTCACTATTCATCAAAAATTGAAGTTTTTCAGAAAAATACCAAAACTTCACCCTAAGATATATTTGATATTCCAAATTCAAAAATAATGTCTATTTTACTAAATTCAAAACATATAAGTTTAATTAATTAATTTAATAATTAATTCCTGCTGTCAAAACAAATAGCGTGTTTTTATGAAACAAAATGTATCAAAAGATTGAGACTAGTTCAAGTCCGATTTCAAAGTGAAATTAATTCTAACGACCACTATTGGATTAAATTGTAAAAATTTATTCTAATTTCACTTAAAACCACTTCAAAAGATAATCTAATCATATTAATAAATTATATTAAAAAGAGGTTTTGAATTAAAATACAACATTTTTCACTATTCATTAAAAAATTATCTTTATCGGAAACATACCAAAAATTTACACAAGGTAAATTTTGATGTCCCGATTCTAAAGAAGAGTTATATTTGGTTCAATAGAATATATAAGAGTTACCAAAACTATATTTAAATAGTTTTTTCCATCAAAAGGCGATAGTTTGACCTTTTTGTGAAAATTAGAGTATACATGCCTAAAATTTAATTCTTTTCTTATTTTAAGCCTTTATCTTTTATTGGATAAATATAAAAACATTTAAAAAACATATATAATCATATTTTAGTTATTTATATTCATTATCGCCAATACAACGGCTATGTGTTAACTACCATTTAAAATAATATTATTTTATTACTAGTGTGCAACGTAAGATTTCAAAGAAACTCTTTGTTGCGTATCGGGTACGCTATCGAACATAGCAACCCATTTAAAGTAAAATTAATATTTAATTCACAAATATTAATAAATATGAAAATTTATTATTCTTTATTTACCTGGGATGTTACACTAACATATACTGATATGTAATTATAATAATTGAATATCCTATATCCATCTCCTCTTCTATAAAATGGAATAAAAATCCTCATTCATATGTACAACATGCTACCACCTCGTGAACTGATGTTATTAATTTTCCATAAACACCTCTCACGGTAGGATATAATGATGAATTTAATATTTATATATGATATATATGATATTATTATTTCTATATAGTTATTATATAACATATACCTTCTTAAATTCCATTCATTGAGAATATGATAACACTGTACGTATGTACGGTGGACTACCGCCTCACGATGCGATGTGATTCAATCAAGATTTACATGGAAAGTAATAATGAAGGGTTTGATAAACATATGTGATATATATGACATAAAAATTAATCTTTATTGGAAATAAATTATTTACCTTTATTTATATCAATCCATCGAGAAAATAGAAACAACATCCATTTGTACATACAATCTATCATCTCAATGAACGGTGTATTTCATTAAATATCTCTATATTTTATGGATAACTCTAAATAATTATATACTAGATATATATGATATTTATATCAGATTTAAAATTTTATATATTATGGAACCATGATAAATTTAATAGGACGAAAACTAACAAATCAAAACAAACATGATGAATAATGAAGTTATTGCCGAAAACGTCACCTTATCATGTAATTATTAATAAACGGGCAATAAAATGACATATATAAATATTATATGGTATTATATATATAATTATAATTATTTAATATATTTATAATAATTTTATATTTATTAAATATGAGGTTTTAACATGTACAATGTAATTTGATACTTAAGGAAATAAATTTCTCTTCCATTTTTTTTACTTCGGCGAGAAACATTCCATATTCATCACATATTTATTTTATGTCATATATATTATTTCCATGAATTTATTTTATGATATTTATCATGAAAATTATGGGTATTTACTTATCCACTTTTTTATATCTCTTTCATTTCTCTTACAATTGAATGTTACCATTTCAGAAATGGTTTTTTGGTACAATCTCACCATTTATCAGGATTGTTTATGATTATGATTAAATGATGAGATATTTGGATATATTTCTCACTAAAATCATGAATTTTATTATCATCAATTTATTCCTTGAGGAAAAAAATTCCTTCATTTTTCTCTCTCTATGTACAAAAGAGTTTAAAATAATGTTTTTATAGACAACTAACTTTATTTCTATCTTTAGTCGACAATATTTTTTCTTTCAAAATCATGTTTTCTAAAAACATTTTAAAATTTTATAATTCCTAAAAAGGAATTAATAAATAAAAAATTACCAAATTGTGAAACTTTTAAAAACTTTATTGTAAGGAATCATTATTTTAATTTCCAGGCAATGCATGTTTGGATTTTATCGAAAATGTAAAAGGAATATTTTTTAAACTATACGAAATGAATATAAATTTCCCTAATTTCATGACCATTATTTTTCTTGATGTTTAGTTTATTTTTTCAAAAAAAATTAAATAAAAAAATTTATAATATATTTTAATAATTATTAATTAAAAAATTATTTTCAAAGAAAGGAAATTTTCTACAAGAAATGTTCCAAGTGATTTCTCTTTCAAACTCATTCTCAATCTAAGAATACATACATTAATTTTACTTATTATTTAGTGGGTTTATGATATAAGGATACCATTATTACTCTTTCTCTAGGTGTTTTATGTTTATTATGGAAATAATTTTATGAAACCTATTTTTGTTCCATGTTTTATACGATGATAAAATACATATGAAGCCCGATTCATTTTCCATGGTTAATTCTTTGAGGAAAATATGAAATGATTACAAAAACCATTTATTTTCATGGGTTTTTTTATTATTGATGTTTTATGATATTGTGGAACATGTATGTGTTATTTTCATTTTGTGATTATTGGGACATATATCTCCCTCCAATGCATTGGGTAATGATTAATTTTATATGATCTCAAAGTGTATATGGGAGGTTATCTCAAGACCGAAAGAGGGTACACATGAGGTTATCCCAAGCCTGAAATAGGGTCAATGATAGGTTATCCCAATCCCAAAATAGGTTACATGGGAGGTTATACCAAGCCTAAAGAAGGCACATGGGTGGTTCTCCCAAGATAAACATATTTTGAAATTCTTGGTGGGTATCTTGGAAAAATATTCTCTATGATTATGTATATGCCACAAATATATATATTATGGAAATGTTAAACTCTCATAGATCATATTGTTTGATTTAACTATAATTCAAGTATTATTAATTCTAATATTTATTCAATGAATCGTGTTTATGATCTATGATATGCATGGTATATTTTTCATATGTTAGTCTCGTGTTCTCATACTCATATGCTCATTTTATATTGGTATCTCTATTATTTACCATTAATTTGAATTTGAGATCACCATTTATTATGTTTCATTTACCTAGGATATGAAGAACTTTATCATTTATGATTTTTATAATAATATTTAGAATTATGAAGAACTTAGTGGGAGAGTACGTAGCTCACATATGGCCTAGTTGTTTATGTATCCAATTTTTTAATGGAAATAGACCCAAATGATTATAGAATATCTTCATGTTATGTAATAAATATTAATCTATTATGATGTAATATTTATGCATTATATGTTTTCATATTTTATATAGGTATTAGAAAAAGATTTAGTTATCCTTTGGAAACTTGGACAAGAATACTTTAGTAAGATCCCTAAGAATATGTCTTAGGATAAGACTACGGATGATCAAAGTGTAAGGAAGTGTCTGGTAATTTTGGTAAATTATAAAGAGAGTCATTTCCAACAAATTGAATCCATGTATAGATACTACAAGCATATGTGATACTAGAATATAGGGACCTAGGGGTAAGAACTTCGAAAATGGTGCATTGAGCTGGTCTTGAACGTCACCTGGTTCAAGATAATGGGATTTACTGCAGACCTAATGTGACACTCTAGGGGGGAATGCTTTGGAAATTGAAAAACTATTTATGGACCATAATGTGGAATTTAAATAGACTATGACTATGAACTATCTTGGATAAACCAAAGTGTCATAGATTAAAAAAAATGTGTCATGATTTATAAATCCCATGATTATGTGGTTCTCTACTATGATTATTATTTCTTAAACTATGATTTTTGTCTTAGTAAATGGATTTAACCCAAAGGAACCATGTTAATTATAAGTGTTATGAAAATGAAATTATTTTACTCATGAGGATGCAAATTTTTTTTATTTGGAATGAAAAATCTTGTTTCTATAAGTAAGGAACTTACTCAAGACATGAATCATGATGAACTTCCAAATGAAAAGAGGGAACAACATTCTATTGTGTCCTTCATGAGGAAATATCCACCTTCCTTCAATAGATCTTTTTATCCAGTAGTTTCTAAGTAATGGATCATTAGAACTAAAAAGATATTTTCCATTCTCTAGTATTTGAATATTGAAAAGGTGATTTTAGTTTTATATCATTTGGTAGGTGAAGTGGATCAATGATGAAATCACATATAAAATACATGGGAACATGATTAAATTGAATCCATGTAGTGGGATGAGTTTAAGAGAATATTTTTCAATAAGAACTTCTTAAAAAATCTGAAAACATAAATAAATATGGAATTCCTTGAGCTAAATCATAAGGATGATGAATTAGTTGATACCTATAAATAAAATTTTAGTTTTAATGATCCATTAAGCATATGGAATTATCATTCATCCTAAATGTAAGGATGATTGATTCTTCAGTTCCTTAAAAACAACTCTATAAAGGGATTTATCCATCTTCGACTTTGGAAGCTATGAAGAAATATTTTGTTTTACTATCATGGTGGAAATATAGAATTTATTGATCCATAAATCACATGGTTTTGATAATAAAATAAGGACAGAATTCTAGGGAAACTTTAAAAACCTTAGTGGGAAGAAGATGATATTTCTATCAGGATTGATGAGTGGAAATAAACATAGAGTAAATTATCTTAATAGGACACCTAACTGTTTTTAATGCTGAAAGGAAGGTCATTGAGTGGATGAATGTTGAAGTGATGAGAAGAAGTTATATTATGATTAAAATAATTGTAAAACTCTATAGAGTGCATCTCCAATAATTCATTGTTTCAACTGCAATGAGTTTGGGAATTATGTTAATAATTTCCAAAAGATGAGGTCTGATGAAAATGATCAACATTAGAAACCCTTAAATTGAGTAATAAAGGGAAGTCTTATGAGATCACAATTTTAGATGTGGAGTGGAATAACAACATTTTGAAAGGTAAACTTACAATATAATCTATAACTGCTTAAGTATTATTTGACTCTGGATCTACCCATTCTATTATATTTGAATAATTTTCTAAGGGTACCTTGATTCCATCCAAATTATTAGATGTAGAATTAGTAGTGAAAACACTTAATGGTAGCATGATCACATCTCAAGTATATGATTCTCTCTATTTTATGTTTGTAAGAAAGTGATTTTAATAAATCATATAATTATTCCTATGGATTTATTTGATGTTATATTAGGAATGGAATGGAATGGATTTACCTACATAAATTCCACATAAAATTCTAAGTAAAAGAAGTCGTGTTTGATATTCCAAACCAACCTATGATCTTATATCAATGTGATGGTAAATATGAATGTTATATAGAAATCATTTCCACTTTAATGGTTTTTATTTTTATTCAAGATTTTCATTTATATTTAATGGTTTTGTAGAAAGTCAAAATCAATGGTATGACTATTATAAGAGAGTTTATTGATGTATTTCTAGAATAGTTTCCCAGTCTTACACTAAATCATCATGTAGAGTTCCCTCTAGAAATCATACCTAGTGACACACCAATTTCCAAGACTCCTTGTAGAATGGAACCAATAGAGTTGTAGGAATTGAGGAATAAACACTAGTAGAATCTTGATAAGGGGTTCATTTAGAAAAAAATGTCACCTTGGGTGCACTTATTGTTTTCTAAAAAAGGAAGATGGATCTATGTGAATCTTTAATTATTATCGAGATATGAACAAGATCTTAATCAAGAATATTTATATTCTATAATTGATTGATAACCTATTTGATCAATTGTGTGAAGATCAATAATTTTCTAGGATTTAACTTCATCCTGGATATCAAAAATTGTTCCTTAAGGAGGATATACCCAGGACATCATTCCATACAATGTATGGACACTATGAATATATATTTATTCAATTTGATATTACTAATTCCTATGTTATATTCATGTATTTAATTAATAGAGACTTTAGAGAATACCTTGATCAGATTGTGGTAGTATTTATAGATAATATGATTATCTATTCCAAGAGGAAGGAAGAGCATGGAGATCAGTTCATAATTATTCTGAAGATCCTAAGGAAGGGTAAATTATTTGAAAAATTTACAATGTGTTAATTTTAGCTACAAAAGGATTCACTTTTTGGTTATACATTCTCAAGAGAGGGTATATCGGTGGATCCATGAAATGTGGAAGTTATTTAATGTTGTCTTAGACCATCCATAATGACAGAGATTTTTAGTTTTCTTGGTTTAGTTAGATATTCTCAATAGTTTATAGATAATTTCTCACAATTATCTAATCCACATAGAAAGTTAACTCAAAAGGGATCCAAGTTCCTCAAGACTTATGAATGTGAGGAAAATTTCAATGAACTGAATATAGTATTAGCTAGTATAACTATTCATAATTTACCCTATGGTGGATAAGGCTTTGTGATCTATAATTATGAATCCGATAATGGATTTTGATTATTTATTATAAGGAATGAAGTGGTTATAGATTATGCCTCGTGATATTTGAAGGTTCATGATACAAATTACCCTAATCATTATTTGGAGTTAGTAGTGGTAATTTATCCCTTAATGATATAGAGGCATTATCTTTACAAAGAACATTTTTATATATATACCCATAAAAGAAGTTTAAATTATATATTCTCACAAAATGAGTTGAATATGTTCTAGGGAAGATGGTTGGAGATGATTAAACATTATGATTACTCAATACATTACCACTATTGTAAAGTGAACAAGGTAGATAATGCTTTGAGTTAAAAGGATCATGCTAGCTTATCAGTGAGAAGGATAAAAAATGATCCAATATTTTTGGATTTGAAAAGGATTGGAATGGATATAATAAAATAAGGGTAAAAATATCATCTTGCTTAATTGAATGTTAAACCATCTATCCAAGTGAAGATTAAAGAGGTGTATATTGAAGATATAAAGATTCAAAATATTATTTGAAATATTCGTGAGTTTAACATTGATCATGATGGAATGATAAGGTTTAGGAAACATGATTGTGTTCCATCCATGCTATTTTTCAAGAAGGTGTTGTTAGAGAAAGCTCGTAGTTATTCATTCTCTATTCATCATGGAATTACAAAGATGTATATATTTAAAGCATGGACTATCACCAATGGAAATAAAGTAAATTTTTTGTTTTCTTTCAATACACACTGGGTTGATTAGGGAGTTTGCAAGGTAATATATCATATACTAAAAGATGGATACATTTTTTAAGTTGGAATCATTTCCTAATGTTTTCCAAATTTTTGGGATCAAAATTTAGAAGAAGGAGTAATCTTAGTGAAAGGTGGTTTTCATGGTTTTACTCTTCTCACATATGGTAAAGTAATGAGTTTTAGAAAGACTATTTTTCAAGAAGTTTTATCTTTGTGGAGATGCAGAGCATCACGAGAAAGCATTGTGATCGCGTGATGGAAATATTGTAATATTCACGACTATGAGAAGCTTTGAAAATGGGATAAATTTCACTGTAGCTTCATGAATAGAGGATCTTCATGAGAATTATTTAAGAGTTTCATGAAAAGGAAACAAGGATTTTGGGATCATCAAAAATAGTTCTACCTATAAATAGGCGTCCACATTCACTTAATTTCATATGAAGAGAATTAGAGAAAATGTTGAATCTCTCTAATTTCATGAAGGTAGGAAGCTTAGTGAATCTAGAGTTATATTCGAGCTTGAGCATCCCAAAAGGACTAGTTAAGTATTAAATTCTTCCAATACTTTTGATTTATGGTAGTTTCACAAACACTGTGAGTTTCATGAAGACTAAGTGTTCCATGAAGGTAGTTAGTTCCACAAAGGTTGTTATCTTCATAAAGTAAGTGTGATCTATAAAGGATGAGATATTTTTGAAGGTTGGTAGATTTTAAAACGTGTGTGGGTTTGAAAATTATTCTCTTCATTTTAAATACAAAGGGGTGTTCATGATGGTATAGAGCTTCATGATCAGTAGTGTTGAACATATGGTTTCTATGAACAATGCTTTTAAGTGCATAAAATCTTGACTAAGATGCAAGAATAGTGTCATTATAATCAGAGACAAAGACTTAAATTACTAATCTAATAAGTGACCTTCAAATTCTTAAGCTGAATATGACATCACCCAAGAAAGTGAGCTAGGGGTATTCGACAGAAGTGTTATGAGGTAGGTAGTGTTCTATTATTAAAATTCATGTAAAGGAAGTGTTCTTAGAACAGAGTGACTATGTCTAAGATCCTATATTCCATAGAAAATAGTGAATCTAAATGGATTTATGAATAACTTAAAAACTATCATTATATGATCATTGGACTATCCCTTAGTGGTGAACCGATTAAAACTGCTTTATTGTCTCCCTGCATGTGATTGTTTAATAACATCATTATTCCATCAAACATGTTTTACAATTTCCTATCAACATGGGAACATGATCTATTATTTTAAAAGAAAATGTTGACACACTGATTCAATCCTCACTTTGGGTCTTGTAAGTGGTATCATAGAAAACATGTTTTTGTTAAATCTTTCCTCTATTATGGATAATTAAATTAATGTTAGGGGATTTACAATTTTTGTTAGAAGAAACTTTCATATTTGGATGAATATAATGAGATCTCATTTGAAATACCTTGGGATGGAAGTTATTTTTTCCAAAACTCAGGGGATTCAGGTCACTAATGCGACAAGTCTCTCTATGACTTAAATAGAAAGGAAAATGATTGATATAGATTCCAATGCAAAAAAATCCCTTATTGTAGCTCTATCTAGTAAAATATATTTTAAGGCAATGAGTTTCACATAAGCTAAGTCTATGTGGGAGAAACTGTAAAATATATATGAAGGATATAAAAAAGTAAAGGAGGCCAAACTCCATGTTTTGAATAATAAGTCGATGATATGAAAATTCTTCCAAATTAGACTCAAACTAGTAAATAAAACAACTCAATTAATCAAGGAAATGTGATTCAAATCTATGGAATAATATTATATTTCTATATTTTATGATGATGAGGAAGATATAATTATTTCACTATTTTACAAGAAATTCAATGGAGGAAATGGGATATTTGAAATCAAGCTTTTGTTGGCTTATTTTCAGTGTGGTAATGTAGAGAACATTACCTCTCGATGCCCAAAGAAATTTGATGATGTGTAAAGTGAAGTAGAAATCATGCAGAATCCTTAGAAGAGATTTTCTATCAAGGTAGACATAAAATTAGGAAAGAAATTATAAATAATGTTCTTCTTCTTCAATGAAGAAAAGTATGATAATGGATTTTTGGAGGATATTGAACCATAGTTTAAATCGGAACCCAAAGTATCCATGAAGGATATAGTTGAAAAGTAAGAACCAGTAAAAGATAAAGATAATCAGTTGAATAGTGATGATGGTATCAAGGTGGATCATGAGGGTTCTCTTGATGATATTAACAATCAAATAATGAGAAACAGAAAGATGAGAGTTGTTTTAAAAGAGTTATCAGAGTATGTTTATTGACTTGAAGAAGAAATTGATTAATTAGGAGGGGCATAATAACATGTTACATCTTTTGAAATATTTTAATTGGTTCTGAAATTTAAACATAGTATTTAAGAGTAGGAAAAATTCATCAATGACATTAAATCGAGACTGGAGGAAAATGCTAAGATTTTTTAGGGACTTGAAGAAAAAGTTTTCAATCACATGAGTAAACTAGAAACTGAATAAAAATAAATGGGAATAAATAAGAAATTATAGTTTGGATGATTATAATATGTAGAGCTACTAGAAAGAGCTAAATTTTGTTCTAAAGGAGTAGATAAATCCTTTAATATTCAGAGATCCATAATTATGAGAAAAATTGAAATTTGGTGTGATGTTGAAATAAAAGAGATTTTAAATGGTATGATCTAAAATAAATGAAATAAAAATGTTGGAAATTTCACAAATTATCCTAATGTCCCAACAAAGAAATATTAAAACCAAAAATAAAAGAGATTTGAAAATAATCCTCAAATATACAGAAAGGATATTCAGTCAAATACCACTATAAAAGATGGGGAAATGTGGAGGAATGAAAGTGAGATGATTTTTACTATAATTAAGTGTATAATATTTGGAATTCTAGGATATACTATGTCTATTGTGAAGAGTTGAGGAGATATCATAATGGGAAAATTCTTGGAAGTCAAAAAAGAGGATATTTAAAAACAAATTTAATGAGCATGTAAACGTGATCAGAAATAAGGAACTCTTAGGGTGAAAAGTCTATGCACCAATTTAAGGCATTAATGTTGAAAAAAAAAATTCTCTAGTAGATATACTAGATTCCATCAGGATTTTCTATTCCTCAGAAGTTCGATGGAACTACAAATTTTATCATATGGGCGTTAAAAATAAATTCTTAAATATATTTCTTGATGAACAAGTCTACATTGAACAACTAGTGGGAATTATGATTATAAATGATGAGACAATGGTTTGTAGATTAAAGATAGATCTCCATGATTTGAATCATCCACCATGATCATGGTAATATAGATTGGATTCTTACATTAATAATTATTAATTTGAAATTTGAGGTATTGAACATAATCTCTATGTTATGAATTATCATAAAGATAAATTTATAATGATTTTATATTTGGATGATATTATTTTACATGTATGTAGGCATAGATTAGTGGAATAATTTTATAATCACATTAAATATGAATTTTAAATGTATATGGTTAATGAATTCACTTTATTTTTGGGGGTATGGGTGGTTTAAAAGAAGGATTATACCTTCATTTCTCAGGAAAAATATACAAGAGATCCACTGAAGAAATTCAATATGCATGAATCCAAACCAATTTCAACTCTGATTGTTGTTGGGATGAAAATTGGATGTCATTATGATAGGACATATATAGATCCCAAGTTGTATAAGGGAATCATTAGAATATTATTGTACTTGACTATGACATTGTGAGATATCATGTTTGAAAAATTATTATCAACTAAATTTCAATGTAATCTAAAGGAATAGAATTTGGAATTAGTTAAAAGAGTCATGAGGTATATTCAAGGAACTATCAATTTTGGATTATACATTGAAACAAGAAGATATAAAAAAATATCAGAATTTTCTAATGCTGATTGGGCTAGTGATGTGGTGGATCAAAATTCCACAAGTGGGGGTTCCTTCATCATATGAAACAAATTTATAATATGGTTGAGAAAGAAATAGGAAATAACTTCTCTTAATTTGACAAAATTAGAGTATATCTATACTAAAAATTCTTATACTCAGCTATTTTGGATGAATAAATGACTGACTGATATTGGTGGTGAAGTGAAATAACTGATGGTAATTCATTGTTACAACAATAGCACGATCAATTTTATGGAGAATCTGTTTCAACACTCTTGTAAAAAAAATTGAGACCAGATATCACTTAATCAAAGAAAAATTTGAATATGGTTTCATTAAAATGGATCATGTTGGATCATATTACCAAGTGGATAACAATCTAACTAAGACTTTGGTGGCACAAATGTTTAAGAAACATTGATTTCACCTTAGTGTTCAGACAACTCCCAATGCATTAGGATGTTATGGTTGTTCCCCTTCCCTGATTTTTTTTAACTTTTTTAATTTGTTACTAAATGTGATGAATTTTTATGGGGGATATTGGATCTGGGAAAGTTTATTTTAAACACTAAAAGTACAAATACAATTTATTTTCATTTATTGTTAAAATGGGATATAAGAGAAATTCAATGAGTATTGGTTGGTGGTATATGGTGGAATAAAATTCTCTTTTACCTATCTCATTCCCTACAATGAGATTTTCTCATGTATACATAGAGTGATGGATGATTTATTTTACATTAATAAGGTTATTATTTAAGGATGGTGATTTATTCAATTTTTATATAGATTTCCAACAATCCCATAGGGGTATATTGTTGGAACTAAGGTGTTTCACCACTAGAAACAGTGTATAGTTTGTGTTTTTTGTTGATCCACACTGGTTTGATTAGGGAGTCTGCAAGGAAACCGATCTTACAGTACAATATAGATAAAGTGTTAAAGGATGTTTTATAGGAATAACTCTTCTCAAATATGTAAAATCCATGAGTTTTGAAAATAATGGGTTTTGATAAGGTTTATCTTCACAAATATTTGGACCATCATGAGAAGGCATCATGAACACATGATGGAAATATGGTAATATTCATGACTATGAGATACTTCTCAAATGTGTAAAAATTCACTAGATCTTCATGAATAGAAGATCATTGTGTTAATAAATTAATAGACTCACAAAAAGGCCACTGGGATAATAGTATCTTCACAAATAATTGTTCTAATAAATAGGCATCCATAACCACTTCATTTCATATGAAGTGAATTAGGGAAAAGGATGAATTTATATAATTTCATGAAGTTCGGAATCTTAGAGAATTTGGAATTCTCTGTGAGCATGAGCATCGTGAAAATATTGGTTATGTCTTAACTAATGCCAATTCTTTTGAGTTGTGGGAGTTTCGTGAAGACTGAGAGTTTTGTGAAGACCTAATGTTCTTTAGAGGCAGTGATCATTGTAAAGGAAGTTTATTCTATGAATTTTG
Organism: Viscum album; assembly: GCA_963277665.1. NCBI lineage: Eukaryota > Viridiplantae > Streptophyta > Magnoliopsida > Santalales > Viscaceae > Viscum > Viscum album. The sequence goes on from OY728134.1 coordinate 289,825,444, forward strand.
TGAGATTTTAAAAAATGGTGTGCTCTGTGAAGGATGATTTCCTCATGAAGGTTAGGTGCTTCACTAAAGTGTGTGGGTTCAGGATGGATGGTATTTCATTGAAAAATAAAGGGGTTTTCACAAAGGCCAGGAACTTCATGACCAATAGTGTTGAGCATCTAGTTTCTATGAACAATGATTTCAAGTGAATCAACTTAGGACAAATATGCAAGAAAATTTTCGTTCTAATCAAGGAAAACTAATTAAATTCCTAATATACTGAGTGATCGTTAAGTCATTAAATTGAGTAAGGATTCACCCAATGTAGTGAGCTAAGGGGAGTCGACGGGTGTGTTTTGAGGGAGGAAGTGTGTTATCCCTCAAATTCATGTAAAGGTAGTGTTCTTAGAATAGAGTGACTAGGTACAAACATCTATATTTCACAATAAATAGTGAATCTTTGTGGATTTAGGTAGGACCAATACACTGTTTGCATATACTCTTTAGACTAGCCCTTAGTGATGAACCAAGTAAAATTGTTGTGTTGTCTCTCTACATGCGGTTGTTTAATAACTGCATGATTCCATTAGAAAGGTTCTACAAGTTCCTTCTAACATGGAAAAAATATCCATTATTTTAAAATAAAAATTTGACACCCTAATTTACCCCTCTAATATTATGTTGTTCTAGGGTCCTACATGTGTTATTAGAGTGAACAGGTTATTGGTGTTAAATTTGTCCTCTGTTATGGTGAATTTAATGAATGTTAAGGGTGTTCCCTTTTTTATGGAATAAACTTTTAAATTTTTAAGAATAGAATGATATCTCATATATGATATCTTGGGATGGATGTTTTTTTTTCACATCCTAGAGTATTCATTTCACTGATGTGACTGGTCTTTCTATGAATGAAACAAATATGAAAATTCTTGATACAAATGTCAAAGTGAAAAATGGTTATACTGGAGCTCTATATTATCAAATTTATTTAAAGGGGAATATTTTCAATTCATTCATATATATTTTGGATAAATTGGAAAATATATAATAATAAAATAAAATATTGAAGGATTCCCAACTCCATGTATTACACAATAAGTTCTATGATTTAAAAATGCATTGTGATGAAAATTTAGATAGATTTTTAAACAAATTACTGTAGTAGTTGAATAAATTCGAGGACATGGTGAAGAATTTAAATATATTTACATTGTAAATAAAATATTGAGAAGGATTCCATCTCTTTACAATCCAAAAGTGTCATCCTTTGAGGAAAGGAACCTTTTTTACCTTTCCCTATATTATCTTCTAAGTTTTCTGGTGGTTTATCAATTATAGTCAAACCAGAAGATGAAACCACTCAACTAAGCAAGTAAATGACATTCAAATCTGTGGAAAACATGAGATTTCTAGAAATTTTTATTATGAGAAAGATAAACTACTTTATTTATTTTCCAAGAAATTCAATGTAATGCCTTGACCCTAGTTACCCAGAGTCGGTGCATTATTACATAACATTGGAATGATCACAAGAAGATCAAATCTCGAAAGACCGATTAGTTTAGTAGCATTGGAAACACTAGATATATTCATAAAGTTTTACATCATAAAAATGAAAACCACAACAACATAGTCTCCATAGACCACACTCTTATCCCCTCATACTATCCCTGCAGGTCATTCATAATTTACTTCTTCATATCCTGGGAAAAATAAAACATAGAAAAGGGGTGAGCTCAAATGCCCAGTAAGGATAACAATATAGCGAAAACTTTCATAAATAAGAATAAACATTTAAGGCAGTGTATAACTAAAACAAAAGTCTTTTAAACTTGAACTTCAACATAGTATGGCAAAAATAAAATGAAATAATGCCATTTACTTATTAACATGGATATTCTACTAATCGAATAATCACATGAAATATCAATAACCACTTTCATAATGATGGAATTCATAATGCCAGACTATCATAACAACATAGCCAAGGCCTCGTGCCAAGACTAAAAATAAGATTTTTCCAAGGACATGTGCCAAGACACTAGTTTGTCTCATGAGACCTACCGATGCATCGATGAGCTATAGCGGGCTCCACCCGTCACTTACTAAGTCCAATTCATTCCCATATGAAAAGGTTTAAACATAACATAAACATTCGTATTAAAACTAGCATACGAAATGTCAACACTTTCTCCATAAACCGTGAATGGTATAAAAATAACACATCCACAGTAAAACATATCACAAAACCTTCAATACAATACAAAAGTTTTGTATCATAATAAATCAACTTCAAATAAGCTTAAAATCCATCAAAGGATGTTGACATAGATGAAATCAAAACTATTTGAGAGAAATATCTCTTTTCTCGAAATCATTGAAAAGTCACACATTTATAAAGGAAGTAATTTAAAAGAGATTTTTGAATCAAAGTGTCCCATACCACTTTGAAACTTTTGAAAAGAAATATCATTTCAAAACATTCATGTCCATATAAATAAATCCTTAAAATCATTTTGAAAGCATGGACATTAATTAAAAGATTTATAAAGATAAATCTTTAAAACATTTAAAATTATGATCTTGATAAAGAGTACCTTTCACAAATTCTTAAAATATTCATTTTGAAATCATTTAAAAGTCACATAATTATAAAATAAAACATTTACTTTGAAAATATTCTTATAATCTTGTAATGGAAGCTTTGACAATTTTATAACGGTGGTAAATAGCCGCACCCGCCGTATAAGTTAAAAAAACATTCTTACCTTAAATTTGTCGAAAGGTTAAAAGTGCCTTGTTTGGAAAACGACGGAAAGATTCATTTAAAAACACATAAGGGTATAAATTACTTTAACCCATATTCTTTTTAAATAGTAAAATTTTTTTGAAATACATTTCTAAGAAACATGGATGTGGATGATAAAGAAATCCCAGTAGATTATTACGTATAAACAACCTCGGATAATGAAGAGATTGTGAAACAAACACTTACCTTGTACTTTTCCTTGGTTGGGGTAGGTTAAACTCCTGTATAATGGTGAAATAATTGTTATTAAATTATTCAATAATCATATACATTAATATGATATCATATATGATCTTTTAACATTTCTTTGTTAATAATATCTTAGAATTATTGTCGTTTTGGGTGTTAACTTACTCGTTTTCTTTTATATGTTTTGTTACGTAAGCCATGTTTGTAATGGATAGGTTGTATCTTAATCATATCCAGAATGATATCAAGTCCTTATATACTATTATTAATCATCAAATGAGAATTATACTTGAATGGATACGATGGAGAATGAATCTCATCGCGTTCGTGGAGACGGTAGTCCGTACGTACGCACGAGCGATAATATCATTCTTTTGATATTAAAATAATATATAATTGGATGGTATATCATATATACAGAATCATTATCATGTTATATTTATTATTTAAATGAGTTACACATCATTATTATACCCATCCAAATAATAATATATTGAATAATAATTACACCACGACGTGGAGATGGTAAGCCGTACGTACGCACGTATGGTGACATGTTATTCAAAGGGTGGATAGAATAGTGAATATGGTTGTACCATAATTATAATAAAATCACAGTATATATATGATACTGAAGTTATTATTTTAGAATGGTAACAAAAAAGGAAGAAGAAGTGGAAGAAGAAAGGAACTTGAAAAAGGGTGGTGAAATCATTACCTCTTCATCGGGTTCTTCCTTTTGATTTGATAAAAAGGGCTCCTTAGGTTGGCTTTCTGATCAAACTAAAGCATCTAGGTTGTAGTGAGGGAAGTTTAGAGATTATTTGGGAAGATTTTGGCTGAACCAAAAGGCTTTGAAGGTGTGAATAAATGAGAAGGAGGAGTGCCCTTTTATAAGAGGGGTGAGGGGCACCTTTGGAAAAGCTATAAATATTAATTTATAATAAATTCATATTCGGTTTCTAATGGCTCCAAAGTTTATTATTTAAATTTTAAGGTGGGGATAGGTCTAAAACCACTAAACCAATATAATTTAGACAGGTTTGGGTACTTATATTAACCTTATATTTAAGTATTAACTCTAAGTTAATTAGTTTCACTTTTACAATGTCTCTTTGTATTTTTATATTATATGGTTAATAAACTTACTATATACATCCAAGAGACCCCCAAGTGGTCCATTAATGATATAAATATCATGATATAAGTCTCTTGGCCGAACCTTATATTTTTAGGAATTTAATATCAATTAATAATATAATATTTGTTTTAAAAACTCTTTTATGTCAATTTTGACACTATTCAATAGTTGATTTTTGTGAAACTCATAACAGAATGATTACTTAGAAAAAAGTTAATTAAATCAATAATAATATGTCATATTATACTATAAAATTATTGTAATTCATTAAAAGTCTCAAATTATATTTATTTGGGTATTTATAATATCAATTATTTTAAATGTTCACTATTATGGTAATTACTGCATCATCATTGTGTCATAAATAAATTAAATTATCTAATCTCTAAAAATTATAAATAAAATATCATTATGTAGGAAATCTTTTTATATTTCTAATGAATATTTATAGTCGAAAATCCAACATATATAACCCTATGTAAAAATTATTTTTCTAAAAGATATATGCTTGTGTCATTTTTGTATTCATTTTAACTTAATTAAAATAAAGTGTCCCTATCACCTACAAGTGGCTCCATGGGGTCCCAAAATCGACCCAAAGATGCCTATGGTCGAACATGTATCAACCAATAAGGTTAGGACACGTTTTAGGGTAATTATTATTATTATAATATTATTTTTTAACCCTTATTTACCAGATTTACCCTTAACCATGGTAAATAAAATATTTACCGCAGTAATTATTCAAAATGTATAAAAATAAAAGTTACCTATTCACACAATATGAACATCCTGATTCCAAATATGGAATACATTTTTCCAAATTCAAAACACAGAAGTGGCAGAAATTAATTTAAAAATAATTCCCGCTGTTAAAACAAAAAGCGTGTTTTTAAGATATAATAACTATCAAAAGATTGATACTTGTTTATGTTTGGTTTAATTGTGAAATTATGTCCAATGACCAAAATTGTATTAAATGGTAAAAATATATTTTAAATATACTTTAAAACCACTCAAATTGATAATTTATCACTATTAATTATTTTGATTAAAAAAGTTGTTTTTAATTAAAATTTAGTAATTTTCACTATTCATCAAAATATAAGTGTTATCCGAAAAGTTCCAAAATTTCACCCTAGGATAAATTCAATATTCTGAATCCAAAAATGAAGTCCATTTTGAAATATAAAATATATATAATTTCAAAAAGTAGGTATTACTATTCATAATGGCTAGTTTGATTGGTTGTGGTGTGTGTTAGAACTCAAAGTTGCATACAACACACGCTAGTGTACCGTGGAAGCTTGGGATGTTTCATTTTAAATTTTGGATGTCCCCATTTAGTAAAAAAGTTTAAAATATTGTATTTAAAAAGGGTTCACTATTAAAAGTTGGTAAAAGTGCAATACTGAAAATGAATTTGTTCTTACATTATGTCTAAGAAACTCATAATATGGATTCTAAAATTATAAGGATTATATAAAGTTTAAAATTTAGTTAATACTAGTCATAACCTCTTTTTAATGGCTTGTTTGGTAATTCATGGTACGCTTGAACTCGGTGTTGTGTGTAGTGCAAGTTATTGAATTATTTTGAAGAAATAACACACTATGAAATCTTGGGGTATTACATTCTCCCCTCCTTCAATAAATTGTGTCCTCACAATTTGATATTGTTCTTTGAAAATAAAAGGTTGAAAATAGAAAATATCTTTGTGGGAAAAACCACATCAGAAATTAGGTTACTAAAATTTAGTCTTGATATGAGGAAAAGATAAATGAAAGGGTCACCACCAAATTATGATCTCGATTAGGAGAACATTGGTGGAAATTAGAGACATATAATTGGAGGAAAAATGTAAATATTTATAAGTAGTAATTGAGGTCATCAATCACAAACAAGTGTAAAATTGAGGTCCTTAAATTCATCAATCTATGGTGATTTGAAATACCATCGGTTCAACAAAACATAGGTTATTAGGATAACACATTTTTGGTTTTAGGATTCCTTAAATAAAGTATAAGAATTAATTTCTTCATAGAATAAGAGAGGAAGAAAAATATATTCTTGAAAAGTAGAGTTCCATCCTTTAACTAATTTCTACCACAAACTCATCTTTCACTCTAAAAGATAATAGAACGTAAAAAAATATATTCTATTTATCCTATTCGTATAGGGTTCAAAAAAACGAATTTATAATTCATCTACCAGATCTTTTAAAAAAGAACTACATTATTTAATCCCAGACATCACGTGGGTCAATGGTAGGTGATACACCCTTGTTGCCCTTCGGTTGTGGGTTCAAGTCTCGCAGCCTTGCCGGACGCGATGGGTTGCCGCCCGACCTTCGGGTTGTCCTTTTATGGCAATCCAAAATAATCCAAACTAGAACTATATAAAATACTTCAGTCCAAAATTTATAAGGAAGGTAAACACAATGAAGATCTTTTTTTTTCACGTAATAACATGTGATCACCTTCATCATGTATTCTTTTAAAACACTGCAACATCCTGAATTATCATAAAACCTTATTGATTACATTCATGATCCCTTATTCCTTAAAGAATAATAGATATAATCCTTCAATCCAAAAATGTTTTAAACCCCAACAATGATGGAATATACAAATCATTAATCAGTTTCAAGGTAGTCAAGAATATCCAATATAATTTATCCAAAACAATCATGTATTATTCTAAAATCACTACCTCGGTATCAGAACCATATTATGGTTTATCATTCTCTCAACCATATATTTTACAAAAATTTATCCTGCTATAGAGTCACTTTTTTTTATTCCACACAATCTCAAGTCCATAATGAAATAGTACTGCAGTACAATCCTTATATACTCCATAATTATTATAACAAGTACATTGTTGAGACAACACTCAAATGACATAATCAACATAAGAACTCTAATCATTCCTCTTCATCTGTGGTAGTATCATAACTTGATTATTATCTAATAGCATCATTTCCATCATAGTTTGATGACTGAGACATAGGTTCGTGTAGTGTCCAAACTCCTTGCAAATGAAGCATTGTACATTTGAAACCATTTTCTTACCCTTGCAGTCACGTACTTTGTGCCCTTTCTCTCCACACTTATAACAAACTCACATTCCTTTCAGGCAAGTTCCAGGGTGTTTCTTTCCACAGTTATCACATATGGGAAAATTCTTCGTTTCCCTCTTCCCTTTATCCATCTTTCTCTCTTCCATCCTTTTCTTCTCTTGCTTCCCTTCAAATCCATAGGACTCAGTAAACTCTTTACTTATCTTATCAACACATGATATTATTTCTTCATAAGATGATAATACATGGGAGACTATTTCTCTTATAAATTCTAGCTTAAGACCATGAAAGATATGATCCTTCTTTCTCTTTGGATCATGTGCATTGCTGGAGTTCTCATTCCTTCTATTGGGCGCCATTTCTAAACAATGGCATAAACTAGATCAGTTTATGAATCAAAGTACATAATCCCATACTTATAAAACACTTAACATAAATTGAACTATTTATGGATATAATCCATAATCATAAAAATGTTTTCTTTGAGGAAGTATATACTCATAAACCCTTCATAATGATTTGAAAAGAAAATGAGAGTTATCCTAAGCATATCCCCCAGGAGTGTCGTAACCAAGAGTGCAGCAAGGCCCGTTGTCGTGCACCAGTTCCCGTTCGAGTCTAGCTCAAAGCGGTATTTTCGGGTTTTACCCCTAGGTACATTTGTTCCAGAGCCGCCTTTACCTGCTCGTATCCAGACAGGGATGTATTACTCGTAAAACTCACAAAATCTCTACAATACCAAAATTCTAGGAAGTTCTTCTATACTAATCCTCAAAGTTCATCTTAGGTCTACGTGCTCTAATAAGAGTTTATCTAAATCTAGCTTCTAAGGTTTGTACTAAACTTTCTCTGATACCAACTGTAATGCCCCGACCCCAGTTACCCAGAGTCGGTGCATTATTACATAACATTGGCATGATCACAAGAAGATCAAATCTCGAAAGACCGATTAGTTTAGTAGCCTTGGAAACACTAGATATATTCATAAAGTTTTACATCATAAAAATGAAAACTACAACAACATAGTCTCCATAGACCACACTCTTATCCCCTCCTACTATCCCTGTAGGTCATTCATAATTTACTTCTTCATATCCTGGGAAAAATAAAACATAAAAAAGGGGTGAGCTCAAATGCCTAGTAAGGATAACAATATAGCGAAAACTTTCATAAATAAGAATAAACATTTAAGGCAGTGTATAACTAAAACAAAAGCCTTTTAAACCTGAACTTCAACATAGTATGGAAAAAATAAAATGAAATAATGTCATTTACTTATTAACATGGATATTCTACTAATCGAATAATCACATGCAATATCAATAAACACTTTCATAATGATGGAATGCATAATGCCAGACTATCATAACCACATAGCCAAGGCCTCGTGCCAAGACTACAAATAAGATTTTGCCAAGGCCTTGTGCCAAGACACTAGTTTGTCTCATGAGACCTACCGATGCATCGAGTAGCTATAACGGGCTCCACCCGTCACTTACTAAGTCCAATGCATTCCCATATGAAAAGGTTTAAACATAACATAATCATTCGTATTAAAACTAGCATACGAAATGTCAACACTTTCTCCATAAACCATGAATGGTATAAAAATAACACATCCACAGTAAAACATATCACAAAACCTTCAATACAATACAAAAGTTTTGTATCATAATAAATCAACTTCAAATAAGCTTAAAATCCATCAAAGGATGTTGACATAGATGAAATCAAAACTATTTGAGAGAAATATCTCTTTTCTCGAAATCATTGAAAAGTCACACATTTATAAAGGAAGTAATTTAAAAGAGATTTTTGAATCAAAGTGTCCCATACCACTTTGAAACTTTTGAAAATAAATATCATTTCAAAACATTCATGTCCATATAAATAAATCCTTAAAATCATTTTGAAAACTTGGACATTAATTAAAAGATTTAGAAAGATAAATCTTTAAAACATTTAAAATTATGATCTTGATAAAGAGTACCTTTCACAAATTCTTAAAATATTCATTTTGAAATCCTTTAAAAGTCACATAATTATAAAATAAAACATTTACTTTGAAAATATTCTTATAAGCTTGTATTGGAAGCTTTGACGATTTTATAACGGCGGTAAATAGCCACACCCGCCGTATAAGTTAAAAAAACATTCTTACCTTAAATTTGTCGAAAGGTTAAAAGTGCCTTGTTTAGAAAAAGACGAAAAGATTCCTTTAAAAACACATAAGGGTATAAATGAATTTAACCCATATTCTTTTTAAATAGTAAAAATATTTTGAAATACATTTCGAAGAAACATGGATGTGGATGATAAATAAATCCCAGTATATTATTACGTATAAACAACCTCGGATAATGAAGAGATTGTGAAACAAACCCTTACCTTGTACTTTTCCTTGGTTGGGGTAGGTTAACCTCCTGTATAATGGTGAAATAATTGTTATTAAATTATTCAATAATCATATACATTAATATGATATCATATATGATCTTTTAACATTGCTTTGTTAATAATATCTTAGAATTATTGTCGTTTTGGGTGTTAACTTACTCGTTTTCTTTTATATGTTTTGTTACGTAAGACATATTTGTAATGGATAGGTTGTATCTTAATAATATCCATAATGATATCAAGTCCTTAGATACTATTATTAATCATCAAATGAGAATTATACTTGAATGGATACGATGGAGAATGAATCTCATCGCGTTCGTGGAGACGGTAGTCCGTACGTACGCACGAGCGATAATATCATTCTTTTGATATTAAAATAATATATAATTGGATGGTATATCATATATACAGAATAATTATCATGTTATATTTATTATTTACATGAGTTACACATCATTATTATACCCATCCAAATAATAATATATTGAATAACAATTACACCACGACGTGGAGACGGCAAGCTGTACGTACACACGTATGGTGACATGTTATTCAAAGGGTGGATAGAATAGTGAATATGGTTGTACCATATTTATAATAACATCACAGTACATATATGATACTGAAGTTATTATTTTAGAATGGTAACAACAAAGGAAGAAGAAGTGGAAGAAGAAAGGAACTTGAAAAAGGGTGGTGAAATCATTACCTCTTCTTCAGGTTCTTCCTTTTGATTTGATCAAAAGGGCTCCTTATGTTGGCTTTCTGATCAAACTAAAGCATCTAGGTTGTATTGAGGGAAGTTGAGAGAGTATTTGGCCAGAGTTTGGCTGAACCAAAAGGCTTTTAAGGTGTGAATAAATGAGAAGGAGGAGTACCCTTTTATAAGAGGGGTGAGGGGCACCTTTGGAAAAGCTAGAAATATTAATTTATAATAAATTAATATTCGGTTTCTAATGGATCCAAAGTTTATTATTTAAATTTTAAGGTTGGGATAGGTCGAAAACCACTCAACCAATAGAATTTATACAGGTTTGGGTACTTATATTAACCTTATCTTTAAGTATTAACTCTAAGTTAATTAGTTTCACTTTTACAATGTCTCTTTGTATTTTTATATTATATGGTTAATAAACTTACTATATACATCCAAGAGACCCCCAAGTGGTCCATTAATGATATAACTATCATTATATAAGTCTCTTGGACGAACCTTGTATTTTTAGAAATTTAATATTAATTAATAATATAATATTTGTTTTAAAAACTCCTTTATGTCAATTTTGACACTATTCAATAGTTGATTTTTGTGAAACTCATAAAAGAATGATTACTTCGAAAAACGTTAATGAAATCAATCCTAATATGTCATATTATACTAGAAAATTATTTTAATTCATTAAAAGTCTCAAATTATATTTATTTGGGTATTTATAATATCAATTATTTTAAATTTTCACTATTATGGTAATTACTGCATCATCATTGTGTCATCAATAAATTAAATTATGTAATCTCTAAAAATTATAAATAAAATATAATTATGTAGGAAATATTTTTAGATTTCTAATTAATATTTATAGTCTAAAATCCAACATATATAACCCTATGTAAAAATTGTTTTTCTAAAAGATATATGCTTGTGTCATTTTTGTATTCATTTTAACTTAATTAAAATAAAGTGTCCCTATCACCTACAAGTGGCTCCATGGGGTCCCAAAATCAACCCAAAGATGCCTATGGTCGAACATGTATCAACCAATAAGGTTAGGACACGTTTTAGGGTAATTTAGTATTATTATAATATTATTTTTTAACCCTTATTTACCGGATTTACCCTTAACCATGGTAAATAAAATATTTACCGCAGTAATTATTCAAAATGTCTGAAAATAAAAGTTATCTATTCACACAATATGAAAATCCTGATTCCAAATATGGAATCCATTTTTCTAAATTCAAAACACAGAAGTGGCATAAATTAATTTAAAAATAATTCTCACTGTTAAAACAAAAAGCGTATTTTTAAGATATAATAACTATCAAAAGATTGATACTTGTTTATGTTCGGTTTAATTGTGAAATTATGTCCAATGAACAAAATTGTATTAAATGGTAAAAATATATTCTAAATATACTTTAAAACCACTAAAATTCATAATTTATCACTATTAATTATTTTTATTAAAAAATTTGTTTTTAATTAAAATTTAGTAATTTTCACTATTCATCAAAATATAAGTGTTATCCGAAAAGTTCCAATATTTCACCCTAGGCTAAATTCGATATTCCAAATCCAAAAATGAAGTCCATTTTGAAATATAAAATATATATAATTTCAAAAAGTAGGTATTACTATCCATAACGGCTAGTTTGATTGGTTGTGGTGTGTGTTAGAACTCGAAGTTGCGTACAACACACGCTAGCGTACCGTGGAAGCTTGGGATGTTTCATTTTAAATTTTGGATGTCCCCATTTAGTCAAAAAGTTTAAAATATTATATTTAGAAAAGGTTCACTATTAAAAGTTGGTAAAAGTGCAATACTGAAAATGAATTTGTTCTTACATTATGTCTAAGAAACTCATAATATGGATTCTAAAATTAAAAGGATTATATAAAGTTTAAAATTTAGTTAATACTAGTCATAACCTCTTTTTAATGGCTTGTTTGGTAAGTCATGGTGCGCTTGAACTCGGTGTTGCGTGTAGTGTAAATTATTGAATTATTTTGAAGAAATAACACACTATGAAATCTTGGGGTGTTACATTCAAGTGGGAAAAAGGTATATTTGAGGAATAGATTTCACTAACTTTTATTCTGTGCCTTAAAGTAGAGAACATTGCCTCTAGATTCCCAATGAAATTTAAATATGCAGAAAGTGAAGTATAAATCATGAAGATTCCTCAGAAGAGATTATATAATAATGGAGACTTCAAATTAGGATATTAATTTTAGAGAAATATCTTCTTATACAATGAAGAACAAGATGATAATGAATTTTTAGAGGATGGTGATCTAGAGTTTAAATCTAAGTGCAAAGCATCTATGATGGATACATTTCCAAAGGAAGAGCCGACAAAAGTTAAATATAATTAGTTTATTCATGCTGAAGATATCAAGGTGGATTTGAGGGTGCTCTTGATGAGCGTAACAATCAAATAATGAGAAATAGAAAGATGAGATCTATATTGAAAGACTCATCACAGTATATTGATTGAATTGAAGTAGAACTTTATTGAATCTAAATATAAGAAAAAGAAAATAATAAAACTCTTAAAATATCATAAGGGGTTTTTGGAATTTAATTTTTTTATTTATGAGCAAGAAAAATTCATCAATGACCTTATATAGACACTAGAGTAAAAGTAAATTATTGTTAAGGGACTTGAATAAGAATTTTTTTACTCTATATTTAACTAGAAAATAAATCTAAATCAAAGGAAAAAAACAAAGATATTATATTTTGGAATATTCTCATATTTAGAGCTACTAGAAAGGGATAAACATGGTTCAAAAGGATTGTAAAAGGCCTTGAATAATATTATATCCATAGTTATTGGAAAAAGAAGAATCGATTGTGATTCAGAAACTTCAATTTCTAGAAATAGGATGATCCAAAATAAAGGTAAGAAGAAACTTGGACATATAAAAAAGACTCTTGATTTTCCAAAAAAGAATTCCTTAAACTAAATAGTAAAGAGAGATGAAAATAATTCTCAAATATCTAGAATAAACGGACAGTCAAATACCATTACAAAAGAAGGTGTCATGTAAAGGAATGAAAGTAAGAATACTTTTCCTCTTATTAAGTGTAAATTATATGGATTTATTGGCCATAACATGTCTTAATCTGAAGAGGCAAGAAGATATCTAAATGGGGAAGTGATTGGAATTCAAAAAAATTTATTTTAAAAAAAATGATGAGCAGGGGAATGTGATAAAAAAATAAATTCTTGGTGTGAAAAGACTATAAAGAAATTCAAGGTATTGATGTTAAAGAATTGTTTTCCCCAGTAGCATGACTAGAGTCTATTAGGATTTCTCCTTACATATAAATTCAAAGGGAGTAAAAATTTTATCAGATAGATTTTAAAATAGTATTCTTAAATGGAGTTATTGAGAAACAAGTCAACATTTGATAACCTTTGGGATTTTTGGTTGGAAATGGTGAGACTAATATTTATAGATTAAATACCAATCTCTATGGTTTAAATCACACACCATGAACATTGTATTGTGGACTAGACTCTTATATGAAGAATCATTAATTTAAAATATGAGGTTTCGACCATAATATATATGTGAATAATTCTCAGAAATACCAATTTATATTTCTTGTATATATGGATGATATTATTTTTAGTGGAGGAAAGAAAAGATCGACAAATTAATTTTCTAATCACATGAAATATGAATTTTAAATGTCTATGATTGTTGAACTCAGATACTTTTTGGAGTTATAGGTGTTTCAAAAGAAGGATTATACCATCATTTCTCAAGAAATGTATGGAAGAGATCTAATGGAAAAACTCAATATCCATGACTCTAAACCAATGTCGACATTGAATGTGGTTGAGAAAAAACTTTGAAATAATGATGAAGGGACATCTATAGATCCCACCTTGTGCATGAGAATAATTAGAAGCTTACTATACTTGACTGTGAAACTACCAAATATCATTTTTGTGGCATGGTTAGCATCTCACTTTCAATGAAATACAAAGGAATATCATTTGGAATCAATTAAAATAATCATGATCCATATTCACGGTACACTAAATATAGGATTATACATTACAAAAAGAAAATATAATGAATTTTAATCGTTTTTTATGATGATTTGGTTGGATAATTGGTGTATAAAAAGTCCAAAAGTGGTGGTACCATCTTCATAGGCAAAAATTGTGTAGGATGGTTGATCAATAAATAGGAAATCAGTTATCTTAGTCTGGCTAAAGCATATTATATCTATAAAAAGAGGCTTGAACTCAGATATTGTTAATGAAGAAACAACTGACTGATATTGGTTAAGAGGTGAAATAATCGATGGTGATTCATTGTGACAATAATGTAACAATAAATCTTATGAAGAATCTATCTCATCACTCTCATACCAAACATATTGAGATCATTTATCAATTTATCATAGAAAATGTTAAACATGGTGTCATTAAAATAGAGAATGATGGAACTTATAACCAACTGGATGAAATTATTATTAAACCATTGGTGGCACAAATCTTTTAGAAACTTCAATTGAACCTCAATTTTCATCCACCTCCCAATTCATGAGGAGGTTATGGTTGTTCAACTCTCCCCATTAATCTTAACTATTTTAATCTGTTTGTAGAAGTGATGTAGGTTTATGGGAGATATATGATCTAGAGAGAGTTTTCTTTGAATACTAAAAGTACAAATATAGGTTCTTTGGGTTTATTTTCAAAGGTGAGATAAGTTAAATTCAATGAGTATTCATTTTTAGGATTGTTTGGTGGTCTATATTGGAATGAAATTCTTACTTTCCATGCATTTTTTCTACACTGGGATTTATAAGTAAAATTCAACAAGTATTGGTTTTCAAGATTGGTTTGTGGTTTATGGGGGCATGAAATTATCTTTTTCCACTCTTGTTTTCTATACTGAGAATTTCTCACATAGACTTAGAGAGATAGATCAGCTGTTTCATGTATATTGGGTTCATATTTTAGGCTAGTGCATTATTTAATTTATCTATATATTTCCAAAAAATCCAAAGGGTCGTATCATTAGCACTAGGTCCTTTCACCTCTAAAAACGAGGTCTAGTTTTTGTTTTCTATCAATCCACACCAGAGAATCACAAGCACACATCTCGATCACGTGATGTAAATAAAGTAATCTTCACAACTATGAGAAGAATTGTGACTAGGTTAAATTTCAATAGATCTTTTCTAATAGAGGATCTTCATTAGAATTACTAAATATGGTCATGAAAAATAATTAGGTATCATGGTATATTCACAGATGTATGTTCGTATAAGTAGGTGTCCACACCCACTTCATTTCACATGAATATAATTGGAGAAAAGGCTTGATTTCTATGATTTCAAGAAGGCTTGAAGATTAGAGAATCTGGAATTCTATGCAAGCTTGATAAATGATAAAAGATCAGTTATGTATTAACTGATGAAAATACTTTTGAGTTATGTGATTTTCATGGAGTTAGGGAGTTTCAAGAAGACATGGTGTTCAATGAAGGCAGTGATCTTTGTGAAAGAATTTTGTTCTGCTAAGGCTATAATATTTGAAAAAGAAGTGTGATCTATGATGGATGAGAGCTTCATGAAGGATGTGAGTTTTGTGAAAGTGTGTGGGTTTGTGAAGGCTGGTATTTATTTTAATCATAAAGGGTTTTTAATGAAGACTAAGAGGTTTACCACTAGTAATTTTGTACATCTGGTTTCTATGAACCGTGATTTCAAATGCATCTAATCAGAACTAAGATTAAAGTAGAGTCTCATGCTAATTAGGGACAATGATTTAAATGAAAAATATACTGAGTGACCTTCATGTCATTAAACTAAGTATGACTTCACCAAAGGTAGTGAGATAGGGGGAGTTGATGGAAGTGATTTGAGAGAGGCATTGTGTTATACCTAAAATTATTGTAAAAGAAGTGTAGCCGACACTAAGTCCAAACATCAATATTCTACAATAACTAATTATTATTAGTGGATTTAGGTATGACCAACACACTTTCGGTGTATTATCATTGGTCTAACCCTTAGTAGTGAACCAAGTAAAACTGTTGTGTTGTATCTCTTTTTATAATTCTTTAATAATTATCTAATTCCATTAGAAATGTTTTATAAGATTCTACCTACATGGTAACAAGATCTATTGTTTTAATATAAAAATTTGACACCTTGATTAACCCCTCCCTTCTCTGGGTTTTCTAGGGTCCTATAATATAGATATTTTAAATTGTATTTCATGTGGGATTACATGAAGAGAGATATTGAAGAGTTTGTATATTAGTGATTGTAATTTTAGAATGTTAAGGAATAGAGAAAAAATTCTAATGGAATGTTACTTCCATTACCTATGCCAAAATGGTAATGGGTAAACATCATTATGGATTTTGTCCTCAGACTCCCCAAAACATCTAAATAGAATAATGTTATATGGGTTGTAGTTGATCTCCTTACAAAGTCAACAAATATAATTTCTATCAGATAAGAGTTATCTCTTGATTACATTAACAAGATATACATCAAAAAATTGGTAAGGTTTCATGTAGTACCCTATTCAATTGTGTTTGATCAAGATATGAGGTTTAAAGAAATGTTTTGGTGGAGTCTTTAACAAGATCTTGATATGGAATTGAGTTTTAGACTAACATATAATCCTCAAATGGTTGGTTATTATGAAATAAAAATTAAAACCCTAGAGGATATGTTGAGATATTATTCTATAGATTTTAAAGGTGTTTAGGATCAAAACCTTCCTCTATTTTATTTTTCATACAACAATAGCTTTCACTCAAGAATCTGGATGACTCTATATAAAACCCTCAATAGTAAGAAGTGTAGAACTCCAACATAATATAATGAATCTAGATATGTAAATCTACTAGGATCTAAGATAGTTGAAGAAATTTAATAGAGAAGGTTAGAGTCATTCAACAATACATAAGGGATACCCAGAGTTGGCAGAAATGTTATGTGAACAATCTGTATCATGATCTAGAATTTGAATTTGGTGATAAAATGTTTCTATTTAATTCTCCATGGAATAAGTCTATGATACTTGGTAAGATAGGGAAACTAATACCTAGATATATTTGTACCTTTAAAATTATTTTTTTATTGGGGACATATCTTATCTCTTGGTTCTTCCACCGAACCTCTCTCAAGTCTATAATGTGTTCCATGAATCTATCAAGAATAAGAACATACTTGGTCCTTCACATGTACTAAACTTAGTGTTCATACTAATGGAGAATAGTATTTTCTATGTGGAATAATTTTGTATATATTTTGTATCAAACAATTAATATTCCATGAAACAATACCACTCACCTGGTCAATGTTTTGTGGCAAAATCACCAGTTTAAGGAAGCTATGTGGGAATATAAGGACATGATGTGGCAGTAGTATCCACATTTTTTCTATCAGAGTGATAAAAATTCAAGGGATAAGTTCATTTTAAGGAGGGTATAATTTATGACCTGGAGTTTCAATTAATGTTTCTGAATAAGTTAAATTTCATTGATAGATTTTTTCCATGAATTTCAAAGTTAAGCTTGCATTACATGTGACACTGAGTTTTAAAAAACCATGATATATTAATATTATTATTCATAAGTGACCATTATAAACTATATATAGAAAATTGAGTTATGAATATTAATAACTAATTTTAAAATATTAATTATATTGTTTTTACATAAATAAATCACATTTATATAAAACTACATAATTTTCAGAAAAGGCTTTGTATGTTTCAGAAATACTATTTTTTGAAAAAATAATGGTTTTATGTTTTTTTTTAAAAAAATTATATTAGTTTATAACACATTTAGAAATTAAATTTTATAAATTTAATTTCATTTTTGAAATCATCATGCCAAAATTATCCGTATGTGATTTTTTTTCCTAAAAAATTATTTTTTTAATAAATAGTGGAAAATATTGTTTTTTATTAAAAATCAGAATTTCATTTAAATAATTTATAAGGATACATTATTAAAATATGTTTTTATTAGTAAAATTAGTTAATTTATATATCAATTAATCCAATTGAGTTAATTTTAATCATTTTCATATTAAATTTTGATAAAAAAAACTTTTTGAACATTTTATAGTCTCTATGAAAACATGATTTCTCATCACATCTACGGGATTAATTTTAAATTAAAATATTCTACTTATATGAATTTAATTTGTAAAAAAAAAGATTAATTATTTTTTATTACCATACTTTATATCATATAATAAGGTTAACTTAATTTTTTACCAAATTGAATGGTAAAAATAGTAAAAATTATTTACTGCGGTTTAGATGAAAATGGGTTTATTGGGGGTAAAAAAAGGTTAAGGCTTAAAAATGACCCAAAACTTATACAACACCAATTTTATGGAAATTTATCTACCTATTATATTATAGTTTATATAATGGACCATTTAGAGACTTGTGTAATGTTAAAATCTTTGGTACACATTTTTCATTTCAAAAATTAAAAGTGTGTCGCTCACCTCACTTATAAACGTCCACCACCCACCTTTCATATTCACACTTGAAAACTATTTTATTAATAAAATAAATACCAACATAAATTCATTAATTATATATTCTCATATTATAAGCCTTATTTTTTTTATTAATCTCTCCTATGATGGCTTTAGGTATAATCTTAAAGAGGCTCTTTAAAGAAGAGGTAAATTCGAAAACTTGTGTTTTTATTTTATTTATTCTTCCAAATACTTCAAAAAAATTTCTATCATGATGATATAATAAAAAAATTATACCATATAATAATATTTTATTATATTAATGGAATAACCTATATCCATCTCCTCTTTCATGTAAGTAAATATTAAATCATTATTCGTATGTACGACGGACTACCGCCTTGCGAATCGATGTTATTAGTTTTCTATCACCACCTCTCATGGATATATATAATTATTGATTAAATGTGTATATATGATATATATGATATTATTATACTTATTGATTTATTATATCGTATATATCTTCTTACCTTCCATTCCATGGGAATACGATAATGTCGTTCCTATGTACAACAGACTACTACCTCGTGATGTGATGTGATCTATTCAATCATTACATGGAAGGTAATAAGGATGAGTTTAATAAAATTATGTGATATATATGAAATAAAAATGATTATTTAATTTTAATATATTATTTACCTTTCTTTATTTCAATCCATTTAGAAAATGGAAATAGATTTCATGCGTACATACTGCCTACTGTCTCCATGAACGGTGTATTTCATTTTCAATCTCTATCTTTTATGGATCATAATATATATGTATATACTAAATATATATTATATTTATATTATGGTTAAAATTATAGATATTATTTAACCATGATCAAATTAATATGACCAAAAAGAACAAATTAACACATATATGAAAAACAATGCAGTTATTTCCTAAAATGTGACTTTAACATGGAATTGTTAATAAACAGGTAATAAAAAGTCATATGTACATCATATGTGGTATGAAATATATAATAATGGTTTTTTAATATATTTATAATAAATTTATAATTCTTTATACCGTATTTTTGAATGTGTATGAATGAATTTGAGTCTTATGGTATTGAATTTTCATCTCACTTTATAGTTTGTGAGACACATACCATACTCACCACATATTTCATTTATTTGGTGTATATAATACCCATGAAAGTATTTTATGATTTTTATACTAAAAAATATGGTGATATAAATATCTATTTGAGTATCTATATTTTATGGGTTGTACAATTAAATGTCTCCAATGAGGTAATGGTCTTATAGTATAATATCATCATTATCAAAATTGTTTATAATTATACTTTCAATGATAAATTATTATGATCTATTTAACATTAAATTAATCACTTTTTTATAATATATTTATTCCATTAGAATACATTTTTTCTCATAAATTTTCATTTATCTATGTACTCAAGATTTCAAAATAATGTTTGTAATGAAAGATGAATTCATTTCTCTCTTCGGTCGAAAATCATTTTTCTTTCCAAATAATGTTTTCTAAAAATGTTTTCGATTTTTTTAAATTATAAAAATGATTTATTAAATAATTTTTTACCCATGTTGGGACTTTTTAAAAAAAATTGAAATTAATATTAATTTTATTTTCCAAAAAAAATCATATTTGTATTTTACTGAAAATGTGAAAGAAATCCTTGTTTTAACATCTATGGACTGAATAGAATTTTCCTGACATCATAACCATTATTTTTTATGAATAATCCTTGAAACTTTTTCATGTTTATTTTCAATGAAAATTATTTCCACAATATTTTATGAATTTTTGGTAAAAAAATGATTATTAATAAAAGGATATTTTTTTTCAAGAAACATTATTATGTGATGTATCTTTTAAAGTTATATTGCCGCTATGATGACATCCATTGATGTTACTTATGGTTTAAAAGGTATATGATCCAAGGATAAAATTATTATTATTTTTCTAAGTGGTTTATTTTTATGATGATAAGATGTTTATAGAACCTATTTATCTTTAATGGGTTACACCATGATAAAATTCATATGAAACCCTATTTTTTCCATGTGTTATACTTTTTAGAAATGATGGAATGTTTATAAAAACAATTTATTTTCATGAGTTCTAATATGATGAATATTTTATAGTTTTTAGGTACACATCTATATTATTTTCATCTTATGATGGGTTGGACCTATATCTCCCTCCAATGCATTGGGTAATGATTAATGTTATTTGAGATCAAATTGTACACGGGATTTTATCCCAAACTAGAATGAGGGTACACATAAGGTTATACCAATCCCGAAAGAGTATACAAAGGACATTATCCAAAGAAAGAGAAATGGTACATGAGAGT
This sequence comes from Viscum album, assembly GCA_963277665.1. Lineage (NCBI taxonomy): Eukaryota > Viridiplantae > Streptophyta > Magnoliopsida > Santalales > Viscaceae > Viscum > Viscum album. The sequence continues at coordinate 289,846,654 of OY728134.1, forward strand.
TTATCCCAATCTTAAAGTAGGTACATGGTTGGTTATCCCAAGGATAATATGTTATGAATGTCTTAGTGGGTAGCCTTGACATAAGATTTTATTTGATTATTTATAGGAAACAAATATATGTCTCCTGAAAATGTTATTCCCTCATGGATCATGTTATTTCATTTCATTATGATGCATGTCTTATGAACTAGTAATATTTATGCTATGATTTTTTTTAATGATCTATGATATGTAGGGTATGGTTTTCATATGTTATTATCATGTTCCCATACTCGTATGATCATGTTATATTTTTATCTCCCTTATTTACCCTTACTAAACATCTGATATCACACTTTCATATATTTCCTTTACTTAGTAAATAAATAATTATATTATGTATGACATGTATAAGAAGTGTGATAATTATGAATACCTTAGTAAGAGATGACATAGATCACTTATGGACCAGTTTTTTGTGTGTACATGTTTCTAAAGAAACTAGAACTAAATTATTTGGGCATTTATTGTTATGTTATATAATATATATTAGTCTATTAATATGTAATATTTATTTATGATAATTTTGGTTCTTTACAAAAACACATCCCAAACCAATATGCAAAGAATTATAGAAAACGTTGAATTGAACTCCCATTGTTGGAAAACCAAGAAATGAAGCACTAACTAACTTCTCTTTCATATAATCAAAAGTTTCCTAACAATAATTCATCAATAATAACACCCAATTATTTATATTAAAAGATATTATAGGATTAAAAATCTGAGATAAATCATACATGAACCTCTAATAATATCCTATATTAAAAATAAAACTATATACCTCTATAACAATTAAGGGGTATGGTTAATAAATTTATTCCTAACTCTTTAAAGGATCCACATCTACTCCATTATCAAACACTACATGCCCTAATAAATGAACATAAGGATTCTATAACTCACACTTTGACATATTCCTGATTAGAAAAAGTTTGTGAATAACTCAAAAAATGGAATAAATATTATCTATGTGATCTTCCTTAGATACAGAGTACATAAGGATGTAATCAATGAAAACCACTATGAACTGATCAAGAAATTCCCCCAAATACCTTGATAATAATTACCATCAACATTGCCAAATAATTTGTTACATCAAATTATATCATAAAAAATAATAATATCCATGATGACATCATAATGTAGCCTTCAAATATCATTATCTTTCACTCACATCTGATGATATCATTACCATAGATCGACCTTCACGACCAAACTAGCTCATTTCTATTGATCAAATAAATCACTAATCAGTGAGATTGGATGGAGTTTCTTTATTTTCACCTGGTTTAAGTGATGATAACTGATATAGAGAAACATACTTTCATTCACCTTTTTTATAAATAAAACTACTATACCCCAAGGTTATATACTCGACTGAATGAATCTCTACTATAACATATCATCAATTAGTACTCACAAATCTCACAAATTAGGAGGATCCATCCTATAATAAGATGTAAAATATTGGAGAAACACCATATTTTATCTTTATCTTAAAATTGTTCTCTTTTCCAGAGGTAATACCACAAACTCTTCCAAGAAAACATCAGGGTATTCTTCCATAATCTAGAGATGAACCATTAGTAGAACATCTAATGAAATCAACATCACCATGGAAATTTGGGAAGATAAAGATGTAACATTCATCCAAACCATTACTGGGTATCACTCACCAATGAATACTGCATACATTCCATCAATATAATATAACATAATCTATCTCTAGAAGAAATCCAAAATAGCCTACATTGAATACAAGCTGGTCCATACTAAGGATGGTGTCATGTGAATGTATCCAGAAACATAGTTAGTATTCCAAATAGCACTGATTCCCCTACACTACCTCATAATCTCTACATACTTCATATAGGTAAGTTCAACCTCCAACTAGAAAATTCAACGCTAGGGGAACTAGAAGTCTTACCATATCATGTCCAATAAAATGGATTGGAGTAGGTGATATAAAGAATTGTGTCAATCCTAAATCAAAAAATAGCAAGCACCAAAGTAGAAAAAAATAAAGGTATTCTCAAATCAAATTTTTCCCACCCAACATTGGTAACTCCGGACTATACAGCTAGCCACAACCTGATCCATGACCTCTTTGAACCTGGTGAATACAACCTCCATGGTCTTGCTCTGTTATATAAGGATGATGAGAATCTTAGGTTTTTCTTCTAATAGTTATGTCAAATCTCTCCTCATCCCAAGATGAATCATCTCACTACTACCACCTCGATTGAAACTGCCTCAATAGAGGAACCTAAAGTGGAACACTTGGTGTATACTTCCTTATTCAAAATGTTAGACACCCTTACTACTGATGACCTCATCCCCCACAAGAAAAACATGAATATAATTCATTATAAAAGTCTTAATATATTTTACCCCTTGATAAAAAAAATATTATAAGGTGTGGGACCCACCCCCAAAAGTTTGAATTCTCTTCTACTTTGGAAACTGGGAATCCTGGAACACATCTATACTTCATGGAGAGTCCTAAATAATCACCTATCATGATGAAAAAATTCTGGTTAACATTCTCTCAATATCCTTTTCTCTCAATAGTACCTTGAGATATTTTGGTAGCATTAATGGGGTGACCTGGTACTGGATATTTGAAGTAAGACCTCATCGAAATGCCTCTCTCTAGCCTCCTCATCAAAAAATATAACTGATGCATAACAAATAAGATTCTGGTAATCTATCCAAACTTCTAAATGATGGAAACCCCCTATCAAAGGGTAAGCATATATTGTAAACTAGATTCCTTTGAGGTCTAATAATGATAGTCTAATAGGAACCAGTATTAGAACATATCTCATGATACTTTTTACTTCTCATGAACCCAAAGGAAAAAATATCCATCAATGCCTCATTACTCTATGCAACAATGTCATAGCCAAAGAAACCTATTGCTCCTTTTGTTAACAGATCATACTGAAAGTTGTATCCACCTCCTCTAATAATTCCTCTATCACTGAGTCTAAAATTAATCACTCGTTACATTATAGACTCTGAAACAAAAACTCATGGAGTTCCATCCTCCATGTGTCATCATCGTCAATCTCTAATATGCAGTGATCTACTAGAATTTTCTATATTTCATCATCATTAGAAACTTCATAGGGATTTAGACCTAGATCCATACCTATATAAGAAAAAATGGATATGGAATAAAAAACATAGAATAATAAATTTTTAAAATTAATTAATTAGTTGTTTTATTTATTTAAGGTTTTACATAATCCCAAGGTCTACCCTACTTAAAACCTTTCTTCACAGTATGGGGAGAGGAAAAATAATAAAGGGTGATCTCATATGATCAGTAAGGGAAAATAAGGGATTTATCTATATAACATGAGCATATGTTTATGAGAACACATGAATAAAACTTTAAAACGAAACCCTGTATATAATTGATCATAAACATGAGTCATGGATTAATTTATGGTGGTTAATAAGACATGAATCATAATAGAATCAAAGAACATGATCCATGAGAACATAACATTTTCATAAGACATATATTTATGGAATATACATAACCTTATATATAAATAGATAAAAGTTCACTCATTATGTTAAGGACATGATATATGTCCCTTGAATAAACTTATGGACATGAAACCAGGTCCACGCATAAAATTATGGACATGAAAGATAGGTCTATGAATAAAAATGTGAACATGTAATCAAGTTCATTCATAACATTTTGAATATATAATTAGGTACATGAATAAAATTTTAAACATGTAATCAGTTTCATGCATAACATTACGAACATGTATTTAGGTAACCTAATATATATTTACTCATGAGTTATCTAACCTTAACTAATTAATTGAATGGAAGTATAAATACCACCCATCACAAAATGAAAATCATACGTATATGTGCCACAAGATCATTAAAATTTCATAATATCATAAACCATGAAATGAAATGGGTTTCATAAACATTTCTTTATATCATAATATATGGAAAAGAGAATTTCCGTATAATAATTTCATCATTTCATCATAGCATAAACCATGTAAAAGAAGTGGTTTTTATCAGAATTTTATCATGGTATTACCTGTGTAATAGAAATTTTTCTCATAAACCTATTATAATCATAAACCATTCAATGAAAAAGCAAAAATTATATCCTTAGTTCATTTCCCTATAAAAAAAATTAGTTACATAAAAGTATGGCATCTTAGATGGATAATGAATTTGAGAATCACTTGAAAAATCTCTTGAGGAAAATAAAATTTCATTGAAAAATCACATTTTTAAAAATTAAAACATTTTTAAAATCATTTCACTTGAAAAAAACCTTTATAACATATAAAATAAGATATATAAATCTTTTATAATATATCTTGAGAAAAATAATATGTTCTATTTGAATAAAAAAATTTAAAAATTGTATAATTTAAAAATAACTTTGAAAACTTATAATTTAAGATTCAAATAAATAATGGTCATGAAATATAGAAATTATCTTCTAGATGTACACATTAAAATAATGATTCCATTCAAATTTTTAGAAAAAGAAAAACGGGCATTGTTTAGAAAATGAATTGAATATTTCTTTCAAAAAAAATTATAAAAATTTAAACATGGGTAAAAATATATTTAAAAACATTTATAGTATGTTAAAACAATTATTTTTAAATAACATTTATAAAACATGGTTTTGGATGAAAAAACAGGTATTCGGCCGAAGATCGAAATAAAGAGGATTTTTTATTAAAATATTATATTGATTTCATGGGTACATAAAGAGTGTAAAATGAAGGTAAATAATATATCATCATGAAATAACTAGTGTAGAATAAACTTCATGAGTATTTTAAAATATAGATCATAATATTTTATTATTGGGATCATAATCATACACAATTTTGATAAATGAGGACATTGTATCATAAAATACTTACCACTTTGGAAGCTTTTAATCATAACACCAATGAAAGAATAAAATAAAATTAAACTTAAAATATCATGAGAATAAATAACTCAATGATATTACATGTAACTGGTACTATATATAAACTTCATAAAATAATATAGGTACATATGTCTTAAAGAAGGCAATTTGACAAAAAAATCTCATACCGCTTTGATATACTTTGAACTCTAAACACTATGAAAGAAAAATATTCCAATGGATAATTAAATACAAAAAAATCAGAAGAATATTATTAAAATAAATTCATATTCATTATATACACTACATAATAGAAATAGGTGGTGATTATGGAAAGTGTTTCACAAAAGTAAAATGTGAGACTGAAAGCCCTTACCTTAAGTCTCGACTTCCTTAATACATGTTTGAACCTCCTATATAATAAATATAATTTTTTATAAATTTATTATAGAAACAAATATATATATATTATACCATATATTATTTACTTATGATTATTTATTACCCATTTATTCCCAATTCCTTATTAAAATCATGTTTTGGGTAATAACCACTTTGTTTTTCGTATATGATTTGATTAGTTATTTTTAGTTTTATTACTTATATCATAGTTCCATCGTCTCCAAAATAATAATAATTATATAATTATTATACTTATACATCAAATATATTTTTTATTGCAATCAGGAATGATGGTTTTGAGAAATTAAGTATTTTACAATTATGAAGATGGTAGGTCGTATGTACGCATGGGTAACGTTTCCATTTTTCACCAATAATTATATGAAGGAGGTAAGTAATATTATATATTTCTAGAATAATAAAAATATCATAAATATATTTTTATTTCTTTCAATATAACTATACCTATCTTCCATGTGTTGTGGTGATGAAAAGAGATTCACATCACTTCGTGAAGGTGGTAGTCCATAGATAGATGAGCGTCATTATCATCTTTCAGTGAGTGAAAAGTAAGATAGAAAATGATATATTTTTATTTAATAATAATTAATATTTCATTAATATCATATTTATTTCATATATATCAAAAATATTTTTTTAATTTATTCTTATTGTATTCCATGTAAAGCGTTAGTGGAAAATGAATCGCACCGCTTCGTGAGATGGTGGTCTTCCAAACACCCCAGTGACGTTATTTTATCCCCTAAAGAATGTAAAGAAAAATATTATATATGATATGATGACTAAAGAGGTATAAATATTTTATAAATATCATATATATACTTTTCATCCATCATCTCACCCAACCATGAGAGGTTTTAATGGAAAAATGAATGGAATTAGTTTGTGAGGCGGTATTCTGTCATACACCTCAATGATGATTTTGTAACCCATTTGATGGAAGTGGGGATTTTTTTGGGTCATTACATTAACATAAAAAAATTATGTATATTTCATATACTAATGTTATTAAATAATCGCGTTTTAATAATAATTGGAGGAGTTTTAGGAATAAATAAAATAAAAATGCTTGATGAAAAACCATACCATTTCATCAGGTAACCTCCCTAGGTTTGCACTAAAATCCATATATGGATGGATTATTTTTTAATATAGAGATTATAGGATGATAGGAGGAATTTTGTGAATTTATTTGGTTAGGTATTGGGAGAATAGACAGGAAATTAAGGTGTAAAGATGATATGAGAGTGGGTGGCCTTTTATAAGTGAGGTGAGTGACACACTTGTAATTTTTTTAAAGAAAAAGGTGTACCCACATTATTCGCATTCCAAAAGTGTCAAAAATATATTATTTTGGATTCTTATACATGTTATGGTATGATTATTTCCATAAAATATATTTTATACATGTTTTTAGGTCATTTTGACCCTTAACCTTTTAATTTAACCCTAAAAAAACCTATTTTTACCTTAACTATGGTAATTAATTTCTATTACTTCCACCATTAATTTTGTTAAAAAAAATAATTTGACCTTATTAGATATTATGAATTATTATATTTTAAAATATTGTATCCATTTTTTCAAATTAAATTCACCTAAGTGTAAAATTTTAATTTAAGATTATTTCAAAAGACGTGATGAGAAAACAAGTTTTCAAAGTGAAAATGTTCAAATGTTTACAAAATATTTATATAAAAAAAATGATATTAAAATGAATAAAATTTAAAAACAATTATTATAATATATATAATTTAACTTTTTTAAATTTAAAAATAACTTATAATATATTGTCACTTTATAAAGAATATAAATTAAATGGATGTTTTAATTAAAATTCTTCAATTTTCACTATTCATTATAAAATTATCACTTCAGAAAAATATAAAAAATTAACCATAATATAATTATTACATTATGATTTCAAAAATGAAATTTATTTTTTAAAATAAATTTTCTAAAATTCATGGAAATATTTTTGAAATAAGTTTTCAGCTAGGAGACAAAACTTCTTTAAAAAAAACAATTTAAGAGTAAAAATGGATTTATTCTTATCTATTGTATATAAAACAAATAAAATGAATTTTAAATAGTTTATTGAATATATACTATATAAATTTCATTAATATAATTTACAAAAATAAGTTTTTTAATTTATTAGGGTGAAACATGTTTATTTTCATAAAAATAGTTTTTATAAAAACATTTCCTTTATTTTTAAGTAGTTTTTATTTTCATTTATAATTAATTTGTCTCCAAAGAATTAATTTTATATACATGGGTAAACCATATACTTTCATAATCTTGTTAATCCTATTCAAACATTTCATTCAAATGTCTAGTAAATAACTATCATTTTAAATAATAATATTTTAATAGTATGTTATGTTTTGTTTAATCTTAGTTTTGCATGTAAATAAAGATAAACTTTGTGTTTCATGTAATGAAGGATATAATTGGCATATCATGTAATGAAAAATATTAAAAGGATTAAATTTATTTGAAAAAAAATATTTCACAAAATATTTAGGTGTTGCATTCTACCTCCCTTAAAATGAATTCCACCAATGAAATTCATCACTTTGGTGCCAATAACTATGGATTATTTTTCCTCATTACATTAGAAGGTTCCCATATAGATTCCTCTAGTTAGTCATTTCACCATAGAACATTAATATGGGGAGTGGTATTGTTTCATTTCACATTCTATTTTCGATCAATAATCTCAACTGATTGATCCTTATAAAAAATAATATGATCTAGAGTTATGGCCTTTAAGTTCTATACATGTGATAGATTTGGTATGTACATCCACAACAGTGATACAAAGAACACATAGTGAACCTGAGAGAGTTTTAGTGGAAGCTACAAGTGATAAGACATTGGACCAATACAATCAATAATTTCAAAGGGACTAATATATCTAGGGATTAGTTTTCCCTTTAATCTTTCATGAATAAATTCATAGAAATACATTCTCCCCAACCTTAAATTATATATTATATCGACAATTATCTAGAGGAATTTTGTTTTTAAAAATTTCCTATATCTATTCCTAAATGTGTCAAACCTTATCTTTAATTTCATTATCTATATAAGGTCTCAATACCTTTATTTCTACAACTTTATTCAATTATGTTGAAGTTCTATGGTTATTTTTAAAAATAGATTCATATGGATCCATTTGAATTATCAAGAGAAGTATATTATTTCAAGAAAACTCAACTTGAGTAAGGAGTTGATCCCAACCACTATTGAAATCCATAAAAAAGGTTCTTAGTATATCCTCTAGGGTTTGAATTGTTCCCATGGAATGATAATCTATCTAAGGATGATACATAGAGCTGAAACTAAACTCTGTATCAATATATTGCTGATGATTTCACCAAAACATCAAGGTAAACTTTGTGTCCCAATATGGTAAAATTTATTGAGGTACCCTATGAAACATTACAACTTTAACAATGTATATTTTGGAAATTATATTCAAATATAAATCTTCTCTAGTGGAAACGAAGTGTTCTAACATCGTAAGGTGATAAACTACAAACCATAAATACCTAAAAAATCAAATATAAGATAAAACCTAAAAGTTACAAGAACCTTTAATTATATGTCAAAAATGTGTAATTTAATTCCTCCTAAAATAAAATTTTCACTAAAAAATATAATAAACCAATGGGTGGTATTGTAATAAATGCATCTTAAAATATCCTTAATCTTGATAAACTCCCATAATAAGAAACCTCAAAATAGTTGTTAATTAATTTGAACTTATGATCAACCATAAAGTTTTATACCCATGATAGTATCCATAACTCTTAATTTAATCAATCATGGATACATATAGATATTCTAATGTTATTTCACCCTTTATTCCTTATATAATATCATATCATATACAAAAACAATTTCATTAAAAGTTTGGTTTCATCCTTGTACTAATATAATATCAAATGTGATTTCATTATTCCATAATCCATGTAGAGAAAGTTAATCACATGAAATTTCACTAAAGTAAAAACAATAGGATTTTCATAGGGCTCATTCATACAAAATCAATCATGAAATTTCAAACTAGGTAGAGGAGGATAAGTGTTCCCTACTTATCATGGTTCACTTTATCCATTATTATTACATAATAGTTACCTTTTTTCCTTTATATTCTGAGGTTTGTGTGTATTATCATACATATTAGCTATTGGATTGGGGAATTGATTCACATAATTTAAAATCTCTATACACTTGAAACACTAGAGTGTGGGTGGTGAAATCTATTAAGCTCTCTCTCCATTAATTTAATTTACTATCATATTCATTCTACTTATATATTATTTTGAGTCATGGACATGATTACCACACTTGAAACACCATATTTTTCCTTTTAGGAACTCATCTATTTGCTCCTTCCCACAGTTTTGGAAGGTAGGAGTTTGACACCATTTCTTCCCTCTATGTGAAATTTCATTATAATTCCCATGGAACCCCATATTCCTTTTCTTATCACCAAAAATGAATAGGGTTTCTAGATTATATTTCCACTTTAATTGCACACCTAATGATTTATTTATAGCATCTAATGTCCCTTATCCCTAACTCCCTTTGTAGATTTGGGTTTAAGACACTAAAGAATAAGTCAACCTTACTTTTAGGATGAATGATAATACCTTAAGAGTAACTCACAAGTCTTGTAAAATTTTATTCATAGCTACTAATAGATTCATCATATATATTATTAATCTTCAGGTATTGCTTCTACATTTCTGTACAAAGAATATGAGAAAATTACTTATTGATTAATAAGCTTTTAAACTCATACCACTTTATGGATTTAATTTCTTCTCATCACCTCATAATATTAGTAAGATTTAACCATTGATCTATGTCACCTTTCAAATAGTAGATATCCAAAAAGGTATTTTCATGATCTGAAAACAATATAATATAAAATATATTTCCATTAGTACTGATCCATTTCTTATCAAATAGTGGATCAATGGAACCTATGAAAAAAGATGGGGATTTCCTCATGAAGGACTCGATAGAATGTTTTCCCTTCATTTTCTCCTTTGTAAGTTAATCATGAGTCATAACATGAGAATGTTTTTTGAGAATAGTAGTGTAGTTTTTCATTTCATATTCTATAATATTCATTTAATTTAGAGTAAAATCATTACATTATCAATTTCATTCATGATTAACATGGATCATTTGGGTTCCATCCATTAACAAAAGCCAAAAACCTTGGTGTAAGAAAAAATAATCATAGTGGGGGAACCACATAATCATGATAATTCACTTACAGGGTATCTAAATCATGAAAACGTCTTTTTAATCTATGACACCTTAGGAATATCATAGGCCATTAATAGTCATCATATATTTAAATACTTTATAATGGTTCATTATGGATTTGTGAAGTTCCCAATCATATCCCTTAGGATTTCCAAACCAAGTTTGTTGTAAGGCTCATTGTCATGCATCAAATGATGATCAATTCTATCTCAATTCTTCCTACTTAGTGTTATTACCCTAGGTAAATCTATGCTATATCCACATCCACTCTTAGTATCAAAGACTAAATTTAGATACTTGGAAACCACTAACTTTTCCCTTTACTCAAATTTTGGTGAATTTTTCAATACATTAACTCATTCATAGAGTTACCCTATGATATATACCTATAGATATCTCTATAAATATCCCTAGGTATCTTACTAATTTTTTCTCATCCTAGTTTACAATGGTTAACTAAACAATTTATTTGCTACCAACTATAGAGGCCCGGTTTTCACATAAATAGATACTACATTGTTTCTGATGAATATTCAATGAATTACACAAACAAAATACCAAGGATCATAATTGTTTAGTTTCTTTGAAAAATAGGTACACAATATTCTAATTTGGTGACAGATCTTCAATGTGTCTAAAAAAGATCATACCATTTATTAGTCTTCATAGACACAACCTACATAAAACCATTATTTATTACCTTGGGGGAGGAAATATAATAAAGGGTGGTCTAGGATAATCAGTAAGGGTAAATAAGGGATATATCCATATAACATCTTTATATGGGTATGGTAATATTATAATAACATTTAAAAACCATACCTTGAATATCATAGATCATAAAAATTAGTCATAGAATAAATCTTGGTAGTTCATAACACATGAATCATAATTGAATAAAATAAAACAAGTAATAAGAAATAGATTTTTTGAATACATATAAACTTATAACATTGTGAACATGTATAAATATATATATATGTTCACTCATTAAGTTAAGTACGTTAAATAAATCCCTTACATACACTTATGGAAATGGAACCAGGTCTACACATAACATTATGTACATGAAAGAGAGGACCATACATGATGTTGTGTACATGCAATTAGGTTCATTTATAACATTGTGAACATGTAATCAGGTTTATGCATAACATTTTTATCATGTAATTAGATTCATGCATAACATTATGAACATGTAATTAGGTTCATGCATAACATATTAACTCATAAGTTATCCATCATTATCTAATGTATTGGAGGGAGATATAGTTCCCAAACATCACATAATGAAAATCATATATATGTGTTCCAAAAGATCATAAAATATTCATTATATCATAACCCGCGAAATGAAACTAAATTCATAAATATTTCATAATATCATAACCAGTGGAAGAGAGACATGTTTCATAATCATTTCATCATTTCATTATAGCACAAACCTTGAAAAAAATAAGTGGATTTCATCATAATATTATCTCGATATAGGTCATAGAAGAGAAATGTATTTCATAAACATCTTTTCATCATAAATCATTCAAAGAAAAAATAAAAATGGAATCCTTGGTTCATATCCCAAGAAATAAATAAGTTATATCAAAGGACGTCATATTATATGTATAATGATTTCAAAAGATAAATTGAAACACTTATTTAGGAAATTAACTATTCATTGAAAATCACTTTTTAAAAAATTAAAACAAATTGAAATTTATTTTCATCGGTAATAACCTTGATAAATTACAAATAATGCTTTAAAATCATTTAAAACATTTCTAGATGAAAAAAACCTTTAAACATTGATTTAAAAAAAAAAAATAATTTCCTTTGAAAATTATCTTCAAAAAATATAATGGAGTCCTAAAAGAAAATAATGGTCATGATAGTGGGATATTTCATTCATGACATAGATGTTAAAAAAGACTTCTTTCACATTTCTTGTAAAATCCAAATGGTAATTGTTTGGAAAACAACATGAAGATTACTTTAAATGTTTTTTTGAGTAAAAAATTGGTAAAAAATTCATTGAAAAACTATTTAGATAATTTCTAATATATTTTTTAGAGCATTTTTAGAAAACATGGTTTGGAAGAAAAATGGGTTTTCGACCAAATCGAAAAATAAATGAGTTTTTTATTAAAAATATTCTTTTAATATTATGACTACATAAAGAGAGAAAAACTAATGGAAAACATGTATTTTACTTAAATAACTATAGTAGAATAAAATTCAAAAGTTTTTTGAGAGGTATATCCTAATATTACATCATTGATAACATAATCATAAACAAATTTGATAAACGATGGGATTGTATCATAAAACCCTTACCACTCTAATAACATTGAATATTAATACCTAATGAAATAATAACACAAAATAAGACTTAAAATATCATGAGAATAAATAAATTATTGATATTACATTTCGATGTTATTGTATATACACCTCATAAAATAAGATAGGTGCATATTACTTAAAGATAGAAATTTGAGGCAAAAAATACTTACAATTTTGGTAACTTTTGAAATATAAACCCCAAGAAAGATATATATACAATTATATATTAAAAATCACAATAATATTTTTCATAATAATCATAATATACATTCATGTTCACTATATACATTACATAAAAGAAATAGGCAGTGAATATAGAATGTGTCTTACAGAAGTAAAAAGTGAGATAAAAATCAATTATCTTAAGTCTAGAATTCCTTCATACACATTAGAACATCCTGCATGATAAATATAAGTTTATTATACATATATTATATAACCTTAATTATTTATTATATCATATATTATTTACTTATTACCATTTATAACACATTTATTATCAATTCCTTATAAAAATCATGTTTCATGTAACAACCACTTTGTTTTTCATATATGTTTTGAATTTTTATTATCCGTCCTCCTACATTGATCCTGGTTCCATAATCTCTAAAATAATAATTATTAATTAATAATAATATTTATCAATAACTTATACTTTTAATACCAATCATTAAATATGGTTTTATAAATGAATTATGTTACGATCATTGAGATGGTAGGTCATACGTTCGCATGAGTAACATTTCCATTTTTCAATGATCGTTATGGAAAGAAGGTAAGTAGTATTTTAACTTTAAATAATGATAATAATATCACAAATAAAATATTTTTACTTTAAATATAATTATAAATATCATCTATTTGGTGTGGTGATGAAAATAGAGTCACATCGCTTCGTGAAGGCGGTAGTCCACACGTACACGAACGACATTATCATCTTTCAGTGAGTGAGAAGGTAAGAATAAAATGATATATTACCTTCCAATTATGATAAATATGTCATGAATATAAAAATTATTTCTTTTAAATCTCATATATTCATTAAATTTACCCTAATTATCTTCCATGTAAAACGTTAGTGAAAAATGAATCACATCGATTCGTGAGGAGATAGTCTGTTGTACGCATTAGGGATGTTATTGTATCATATATGGAATGGAAAGTAAATATATATATATATATGATATAGTGACTAAATATGTATAATTATGATCTAAATATCACATATATATATATATATACTTTATATCCATCATCATACCCAACCGTGAGAGGTGGTAATAGAAAAACTAATGGCATCGGTTTGTGTGGTGGTATTCCACCATACACATTAATAATGATTCAATAACCCATTTTATGAAAGTTGGTATAGTTGTAAGTAATTAAAAGAACATAAAAAATATCAGTATATGGATGATAATGAGGATATAATATCATCATGGTTTAATTATAATATAAGGATATGGAGGAAGAAATAAAATAAAAACACTCAATGAAGAATGTTACCTCTTCTTAGGGAAACCTCCTTAGGTTTACAAAAAAATCATTCCATGGGTAGATTTATGATAAAAATAAGGATTATATGATGATATTAGTGAATTTGATAAGTTATTATTGAAGTTATTTTATATACCAAAATGATTTTATGGTGTGAAGAGGATAATAAAAGTGATATCCTTTTATAAATGAAGTGAGTGGCACACTTGTATGTTTTGAAAAGAAAAAGGTGTACCCACGTTTTTCACATGAAAAATGGTCCAAAATGGTGTTTTTTAAAAACATGTATATTTTAGTTTTGGAATATGTCCATAAAATATATTTTATACATGTTTTTAGGTCATTTTATACCTTATATATTTATCATAACCCATGGTAAATCCATTTTTATAGTATCTATGGTAATTATTTTTTTTTTTACTATTTTCACTATTAATTTTGGTAAAAAATTAAGTTTAAAATATTAGATAATATAAAGTATTATGATTATAAATATGGGATCCATTTTTCTAAATTAAATTCACATAATTTTAAGAGTTTATTTTTAAATTAATCTTCCAGACACGATGAGAGAACATGTTTTCAAAGAGAAATCATTCCAAATTTTATGAAGTTTTATATCAATATTCAAAATTAAAATGATTAAAATGACATAAATTGTATTCATATATATATATAATTTAACAAAATTTAATTTTTAAAAAAACTTAAAATATAATTTAACTTTTAAAATAATTTAAAATAAAAGTCGTTTCTCAATTAAAATTCAATATTTTTCACTATTCATAAAAAAATTAATCTTTTCAGAAACTTATCAAAAATTCACCCTAAGATAATTTTGAAATGTTGATTTTAAAAAAGAAAATTATTTTTTCAAACAAATTTTCTTTTAGTTTAAAACTAAATTTTAAAATAATTGTGCAAATAAGGAACAATACTTCTTTTTCAAAAAAATACAATTTTTAAGAATAAAATTGGAGTTAGTTTTATCTCTTATCTAGAAAAAACATAAGATGAATTTTAAACATTTGATTGAATATATAGTATATAAATTTCATTAAAATCATTAAAAAAATATGGGTTTTTTAATTTATTGAGTTGAAATTAGTTTGGTTTCATAAAAATAGTTTTTCAAAAAAAATGTTTTATTTAAATATTTTTTATTTTCATTTATAATTAATTGTCAACCAAATAAATCATTTTATGTAAATGTTTAAACTATATATTTTCATAATTTATTAATTCTTATTCATACCCTCCCTTCCAACAGCTAATAGATAACTATCATTTTAAATAATATTACTTTAATAGTATTTCACCTTTTGTTTAAACTGATTGTTGCATGTTAAAAAAGATAAATTTAGTGTTTCCTATAATGAAAGATAAACGTGGTGCTGAGTGTAATGGAAAATATTAAAAAGATTTAATTTAGTTGAAAAAAATATTTCCAAAAATCTTGTTGTGTTACACATCCATCGAGTAATGAACCTGGAACCATCACAATAATTACAATCCATATCTATAATAATATTTATGATACTATATCTAAAGAAAAATGTGTGTGAAAAAACCACATACCATTACAACCTTCTACACAAATATAAGGGAAATATTACCTCCATTAATTCTATAATATATTTACTACCAGTATAAGAGATCAGAGGCATAGTGGGTAGTCTACTATCCATTTCATACAAACAAGAATGTTGGGGAAAACACATCCCAAAGTCCAATAGGTGTCAGTATCCCTACAAAAATGGGTGGGGAAGTGTATGGAATAATAAAAAATTATATTATAGACCATAACCACACTATATGAATTAACCTAGTCTTAGGATCAACTATAGCTATTGTCTCTTAGAACCCTGGTTGTGACTGCTAAGTACTAGATATCCTATAATTACAGAAGAATTTATAAAGGCATTGATTATTTATAAATAATTTCCTTTAATATTTATAAATATGTTAATTAATTCATTAAAATTTAATTAAAAAATATTTAATTCACATTCTACTAACATCAAGGTGATTTATGACAACACATATATTTAATACACTTTATTTTATGATTTATTACATAACAATGCAAATAATAAAACCATATAAGAACAAGATGCCTAGTGTCTTTGGGTAATTACGTACATAGAATAATATCTTTCAATATAATATATTAAGATATAATAAAACTCCATAACATTCCCCTAAATTCTGTTGATCTTTTAAAACTTCATGGGATAACATGGGGATGTATAAAAGAGAGGGGAACTATAAAAACATATAAAATAATAATCAAAGAACAACATATGGTAAAGAGGTACATGTGAGTTGATAAAAACATATTTTCAATTATTTTATTCTTAATTACAATTTTTTTAATCCCACCAATGTATTATTTCAATGGAAATTGTCACATTTTATGTTTTAGGAGTATTTTTGAGCTTAATTATAAAAATGGCTTATTTTGGATTTAAAGAGTTTTAATTTATTTTAATGTTTTGGCAATAACATTTTCATAAATGATCCAAATTTAAAAATTATTCTTTTATAGGTTTCTATTTTTAATTGGATTCATTTTATTCTTCTTGACCCAAAGCTCAATCAATCATTTGAAAGCTCGAATCCAGCTCACAAGCCATGCCTCAAAAACTGTGCACAGATCTGGAATGTTTTAAAGGGGAGATTTTATATCGAAGTGTATAGATCTAATGGATCTGAAATTCAATAGGTATCTGTAATAGTAATTAATGAACATATTTAATTAAGGATGACACGTTTTAATCCTCTTTATTAAAGTTCTTAATGGCATGTTAAGTTGGAGTTGTGGAATACGAAGAGTCACCATGAAAAATTAAATGTTCCACACTAAAAGAGTCATAACTCCTTAATAAGTGGACCAATCAAGATGAAATTTTGTGGAGAGACGAGGGAGAAGTAATGGAACAACTTTAAGGAAGGAAAATTTCCAAAATTAGGTCATTAAAGAGGTCTACCACACGCATACATTCGGTGGATAGATTTTGGAGCCAAATTTTTACACCCTCTCCCTATAAAAGTATAACCTTCCTTCATTTCAAAGTTGTTAGAAAAGTAGTGTCCATTTTCTATAGTTTTATATTTTCTTTACTGTTGTAGTATATTTTTAAAGTTTTAATATATATTATTTTTCTTCTTTATACCTCATTCTTCCATTTTTACTTTTATGTGTTTCTACCAACGTATTCTCTTCTAACTCCATAAGAATGGGGAACTAACCTCTATGTTTGTTAGAGGGGGAGAATGGTGTTTAATTGAGTTTTATTGTGCTTCAATTTAAATCTATTTATTTAATTCTAAGAATTTTTGTGGTGGTTAAATTAATTATGGTGTGTGATTACCCTATTTTCTCTATCACCAAGTTCTTCTTCTCATTCAACATTTATCCTTCCCTTAACTATCTAATTCATTCATATGATGGAGTATGGCTTGGGTAGCAATGGTTGGAAAAGAGATCTCCTATACAGATTTATGAAAAGTATTTCCCCACATGAATAGATCTTGGTGTTGGGGAAATATTATTTCGAATGAGAGGGTGTAGTGTGATATATCTTGATCACTACATTGAATTGATATTGAGAATATTTTAATAAACAATGATATCAACCATTATGATCCCCCAAGAACAAATGTCTTATTTCTTTCTTTTTAACATAATTTTTTTCACATTGAATTTATATATATATATATTCATATTTTATGCATATTTCAAACTCATCTTTATATTATATATTAGTTAGAAAATAAATAGTGACAATAGAATTTCAGTGTTGTGTAAGTTGCCTCCTCGAGACCGACCCTGGGAGTGTACTATATTTCATGCTTATGTAAATAATATTTTGATCTAGTATTTGCAACAAATCCCCATGTATCATGAGTCAATATAAATATAATGGTGAAATAATTTGGTTTTTGATGGCAAACATGAACATCAAAGCATGTTATTTGATGAAAATATAAAGGTAACATGGGAATGTGATAACAATATAAAACATGGAATCATAAACATAAGTCAAGGATAGCCACTAAGACATCATAACATAGTGTGATTAGGATAACCTCCAATGAAACATACATGGTATCTCATGAGATATAAACATCACCCAATACATTGGAGGGCTGTATAATTCTGGTCCCACCCGCCACATTCATATCATGTACATTCATAACCATGCCACTTAGATTATACAACATAAGGATGAATTTCATCACTTTTAATCCCATGATTATGTAGTGTGGGTTTCATACATATAAATACCCAATAATTGAAGGATTGGTATATCTAGTTGAATACCTTGAGTGGAAATGGGAATGGTTATTCACTACAAAAATGTTTGGCATGGAAAATCATAGGATAATTTAGGCAATGTAATATGGGTACATAAAGATCCACTGAAGGGATTAATGAGAGTTAAAGGGGTCTCTAATGATTTAAAAATCATAATTACAATAAAATCGATGGTTGAAAACATATCCCATCATGGAAAATTTTAAATCACAAGGAATAATATAAATAAGGTTCTTGAATAAAGAGCATAAGGAGATTGTACCTTACTTTGAGAGGGTGCTTCAAAAAGCATTGAATGAACTTCTTTACAGCTTGGTGCACCTTGGGAGGGATTTATATTCGGAAAGGGATAGTAAATTTATTCTAAAAGGATTTTCAGTTATGCGGAATGGTATTTGGGGTTGGTTTTTATAGAAAAATGTTGGAAATTCATTATTAATTTCTAAAAATTGGTTTTGAACTATATATGAAAAACAATCAAATCAAAAATCCATAATATAGTTTTTGATAATGGTTTCTACCAAATTGGATTGATTTTAAATATTTTATTATGCTAAAAACATCTCATTAAAATAATATCATTGGTGATGTGGATGTGAGTGATGTTCATAAAGAATTGATTCTAATACCATAAAATATAATATAGGTTGTGGAGGATTCATTAAGGGTTTATAAAATTAATCATAAAACTTCAGGAAAAAATTATTTTAATATGGGAACATAATTTTTTTTCATGGATACTCTATATAATATTTATTGTGTCACCTTTTGTGATTTTATGGTCTCATATTACCTACAATATATTTATACCGTATATAATTTTTACATAAAAATTATTCTGCCTCAGAAAATTATGAAAAACTCACCATTGGATAATTTCAATGTGCTGATTTTAGAAATAATATTTATTTTATCATAATAATTGTATAAATTTTATACTTTAACCTTTTAAATAAAAAACACCATTTATTGAAAAATACAGGTTTTTTTTATAATAATTTTTTTTCTAACCCTTATAAAAATTACATTTAACATCATCAAATTAGATTATAATTTTTATTTAAATAAATATTATTAAATAAGGATATTTTATTAAAATAAAATTTATTTATAATTTTTTTTAATTCACCAAAATGAGTGTCTTGATTAAAACTGTATACTTCCCAAAATACAATTTGTATTTCTTCATGTCAAAATCTAAGTTTTATCAAACTCATTATTTAATAATTTATAATGAAATAATATTAAGGAAAAATATAATAATTATTTTATTAAAAACTGATATATAAAAAATCATACTATTAACATCTAAATACATAACCCATTATTAAACCAATGTATGCCCTAAAGGTATGGTGTGTTATGGTTCCCTTTATTGGGGTGGTTCGACAAATGTGGTTTCGGCCTTGATATTAATAATATTGAACTTCTTCTATAAATTTTTTCTCTCAAGCCTTATTTTTTGAATATGGTCTTGGTCTCAGTCAATTGAAAATCATGGTGATTCCATATCCTTTATAAGATCTAATAAATGGGATTCATAGTGTTCCATCATACTATTTGAGGCCATCCATTGTTTTTTTTGTGTTAACTGAATTAATCAATAACCTTTAATATAATAATCATAATATTATTATCATCATCATCATCCTTTTATTAATAGATTTGAAAATAAGCATAGAGGCCGCAATACAAGGATAAAGAAAGATAGACTATAGGACAAAAATATTATGTCCAAGATCATCACCAATGACTAAGCTGACGCCTTCTGATGGAAATGAGCTTAAACTTGAGAAATAAGTAACCGGCTGACCTTGAGTAAACTTGGTAGCTAAAAAATCCATGAGTTTATTACCCTCCCTCCATGTATTAAGGAATTCAGTGATATTGTTTATGAGACTTCTACACTTGCGGAAGGAATAGGTGATAATCTAAGGGGTACCACATAGGTTGAGCAGAGAGTTGTAGATTATTTTGTTGTCCATTTAAACTGCCTCCAAGATGATATCATGAAGACTATAATGATCTAAAACTATAATAAATTTTGTAGCTTCCTCTTTAAGGTATTATCCAGATCCAAAGTAAACACTAAACACCATGACAATAGAACCCTTGGAATCGTAAACAATTCCTCCACCACGCATCATTCCTATGTTGTATGACCCATACGTATTTAATTTGGGCCCACTTCTATGTGGTTTTGAGTGAGCCCAATTTTTTTAGAGACCTAATGGGGAGGGAAGGTGAGGGGTGATGGAGATCAAGAGAAACTTGAGGGGTGGAGAATCTGTCCATTTTTTGGAGAATCCGAGACAAATTGATCAATAAACTCCTAATCCTAACACTGATAGCCAAATTTTAACATATAAGATCCTAAAATATGGATTTATTCCTACCCTTCCATAAACACCAGTATCCTACAGCAAAAAATGATTGATCACTCCTAAATATTGATGATGTTTTTCTCTGCACCTTGAAACCAGAGTTCAAATAATGAAACACCCAAGATGTTCTATGCAGAAAAACACTAGTAAACTCATGAAACCTATTCCAGATCTCACACCCCCAAACAATTTTGAAAAACAAGTGGAGGGAGTACTCTCTATAGGGAATTTCATAGCAAGAGAACCATGAGGCCATATTATTATAGCTCATTTCATGTGTTCATCTATGTATAATTATTTGTTTCTTATTATCCATAATAAGATGTTTAGTTTAACAGGGATATCCTTAAACCAAAGTGTGATACCCCATATATCTAGTACATAGGGAGACATGAAAAGTTGACAATAATAATTTTCAGAGAGAACACCCAAATACAAACCTATGAAAACCCATCCATCTAGGTCTGGTGATAACTCAATGAGATCAAAAAAATATTATATTGCTTCTTATCTATAATCACATGAGTAAAATTAAGGAAACTTTTCATGTGATTAAAATCAAGATCAGCAAGGATAAACCTGGGAAACCCAAATTATACCCTACCTAGTTCTAGTTTAGAAAATCTAGCATACCTTTGCCGATGATCCACCAAGAATAAAGATGGAGTACCTGGATATGCGGGTGGATTGGGAGCCAAAGGGGGGAGGTGTTATGACATGGGGTATCTAATATAGGATATTATTTAAGATCCATGATTTTACCCCAAAGTGTCTAACTTTCAATCACCTCCCCTGACAAATTTGTATGTGAGTCATGCATATCTTCTAAAACACTCCTAACATTGATGCCTCCCTCCTACAGTGGGTTCTCCATTCTCGACCATGAAACACATTGATGATTACCATTCTCATTCAAATCCTAGATAAAGGTGGAAAGTTTATTTTAAATTATACCAACAACTACCTTGGGAACCATAAAAAATAGATAATTTAATAATTGGAATCATAGTGAGAACACTATTTACTAGTGTTATGCACCCACTAAAAGATAAGAACCAATTTTTCCATCTATATATGAAATGTATTATCTTGTTAACCAACTTGTTGAATTTTGGAATGTGAATCCTTCTTAGATATATTAGTGTGATGAGGTAATCCATTAGGAAGCTCCACCTACCAATTTTCATATGGTTTTCTATAGATATTTTCCTTCTATTTGAGCAATGAGATAAAAGGTAAACACTAATCTTATCACGACTAAAACTTTGGCATCTTCAGTGATAGTATTATTAAAGAACCAAGTTCATACAAAAAATTTATCTTCTACTTTGATTAACAAAAATAATTGTGTCATCGGCATAGATGAGATAAAACACCCCACTGAAATTTCTTATGCACCAATATGGGAGAATACCACCAGAATCGCTGTTTTTTTTTGGTGATATGGATAAAGGAGTATTGCATGAAAATGAATAAGTATGGGGACTGAGGATCACATTTTTGAAAACCCCACAATTATTTAAAGAATCCACAATTCTTCCACGTCAAATAAGTAGTTATCCATGTGAAACTAATGCACCTATACAACAAATCAGAGGACCATGAGGTGAAACACATGTATGATAGCACCATTAAAATATAATTATATTTTATTATATTATAATATTTCTCCATGTCTATCTTTAGAACCACATTCATTCCAACTGACCTTGAGTTTATATCTCTTATCATTTCTTGTGCCAAACTAAATTCTCCCTGAATAGATCTACCACTTATAAATATGTTTTTTTCCTATGTGAATAAGATGTGAAGAAGACTCAATATTCATTTATTTAAAACAATATAAAAGACCTTCCAAGTAAATTCCCACATACTTATAAGGTTTTACTGATTAAGAAAATATGGATCCTTAACCTTTGGAATTAATACAAGAGTGGTAGAATTAGCCATACAGAAAGATAGCCTCCACTAAAATAATCTTGCACCACATCAACTAGATTTATCCTAACCAAATTCCATGAAGAAATGTAAAAAAAACCTAGGAAACCATCAGGACCAACTAAGAAATTCAAGTTAAGGTAGGACATATCCTCAAAGATCTCATATTCATCAGGCACAAAATCAAAGTATGTATTCTCATAGGAAGAAACCTTGCATAGAATAGCATCAAATATATCCTCATTTTCCCTTAGATAGCCTCCTGTCATGCCCAACTGAGTTATTTGGGTTAAGGTAGGACATATCCTCAAATATCTCTATCCTTAATCCATTTAATCCTTGATTTTTAGCAATCCAATCTATCATTATCCAAGATATGTTCGGCCATGATGTTTTTCTTACATGTGAGATATGTGAAAATGTCTTAATTATAGTCAGTCTCTAACATGAGTTCCAAATTCTTGATCTCATCTTTGATCATTTCCAATTTATGGAAACACAGGGGTAGGTTAGCAGCTCATGATAGTTGTTCAACCTTATGCCATTGAATTTTTTTGTGAAGATGAGTCCACCTACATCCCTACATTAGTTTGTTCCACAACATACCCACAACTAGGTGATATGTTAGATTGGATATTCAAACATGAGAAAATAGGAAGAAACCACCTTTATTATCTCTTTTAAAAAGTTCCACAATAATTAGAGAATGACCATGGAGTCATATTACAAGGTGAGATTTCTTAATATCAAAGAATGAAGAGATTTAATTCATGTTCTCCAAATAAGAATCCAAGAGGAACCATGTGTAGTTATTCTTGTTATGATTATTATAGCAAGTGAATTGTTCTTCTAAATACTTGAGTTAAAAGAGACCATTGTATTGCATAAATTAATGAAAATATTTTCTTTCCTTATGAGATTAAGTATCACATCCCTTCTTCTCAGAACAATCCTTAATAACGTTAAAGTCCCCCTAGAAAAAAAAAGGAATAAACCCTCAATTAAATCTCCCTAGGTAATTTCAAAGTGCCTCTCTATCCTGAGCATCACATTAGGCATAAATGAAAGTAAAGTACATGCAGTGAAATCCCATGATAATTTTTGTATAGATAAATTGTTATAAATATTTCTCCAAGATCACTATGATGGAGGGTTTACATAATGTTTATATGTGTTGATTTAGAGAACCTGAATGCATATGGTCATGAACAAAAATTCTTTATGTGAAGAATGCTATCATGGATTAATGTTGAAAGGGTTCAAAAATAAATTCCATAGAAGACCAATTTTGAAATATTTCCTTAGAAACAAAATTATTTTTTACCCATGCACCTAGGATTTGGGACTTCCATCGGAGGATGGATATCGTTGAAGATGATTTTTTTTTTTTGGATTTAGAACCCATGGATGAGGATGGTGTAAACATGTGGGTTGAGGAGATTTGAGATCCTTTCTTTTGAGATCCTTTCTTTTGAGATCTGATTTCAATAATAATAGGATAAGAAGAGGCTTTAGGACAAATACCCAGTCATATGACTAGTTCTATAATAATAAAAGTAAGGATATAAAGCACTAAGAATCCATTATATAGGGTCGAAGGGCCTTGATCCATTCAGCAAGGTGATAGAAGAAGGGGAAGAGGATCCATAAAGAGGAAACTTGGGTAATTAAGGGGGTATTTTCATGGGAGTATTATGTAGTACATAGATCAAAATATCTTGACACATCATGGGATGCTCCAAATAAGGGGTAAGGGGGAAATTCAGGTAAAATTTTGCTTGGAAGAGGAGAAGAAGGATAGGGAGGAGGGATAAGGGAATATAACAACACTGCTCTTCATTACACACATAAACATTATTTATTACATAATATTGAACTTTAGAAAACTCTGAACATTGATAGGTCTAGTTTATTGGGAAATTAGGAACATTACATAACAACTTATAACACAATAATTTTATTGAAAACTTCTTTTACATGACCACAACATTCCTTCATACTTAGCAGTCCATGGGATAACCTGAGGACATGCATAAGAAAAGTGTGAGATATAAAGCCCAGTAAGGGTGTAAACAAGTAATAACATGAAGAATATAGTACATGTTATACAATAGATATATAAATAGAGAAAAAGAGAAACATGAACATAAAGGCATGATATAGCATGATTATCATAACATGGAAATGTGGAAACAATATTTAACATGATATTAGCAAGATCCAAGGCTCATTACAAATAAAGTATGAGTAAACCCTCATTGAAATTGAATTAGCATGAGTAAAACCTAATTGCACTTGATTTATCATGATACTACTCTTTACCCAATGCATTGGAGTGCTATCAGGGCGCACCCTTCTTAATCATTTCATTTCATGCATAAGTGTGCCACATGAATCATACAACATGGAATCATTCAAAATCACCATTTATTCCATGATAAAGTAATGTGAAATAAATACATGAAACTCTATAATAAATAAGTAACTGTGTATAAATTTGAATACTCTTGATAGAAAAATGGGCATGGTATTCACTACATAATGACTTTGGCTTGGAAAATCACGGTGCAATTTTCAGCAGCATAACAGTGTGAGATAATAATTCATAAAAATGGTTGATGAGAGAGAAATGTGTATCTCATAATATTTACATGAAATGGACAGTAGGGGTTAATATAGATACATGTCCCAAAATATGTAATGGAAATTAAAAGGGTATAATAACATAATGAAATTTGGACAAAAAATGAGAAAGGAAGATATCCCTTACTTAGAAGTGTGATTCTAAAGGCTTGGGAGGGGATTGAGAGAGGCTTATTTGGAGCTTGGGGAATTTTAGGAGGATTATAGAGAGATTAGGGCATGGGTTGGTCGAGATCCAAAGGTTTTTAGTGAAGCAAATTGGGAACGTGGGTGGGTTTATATAGGAAAAGGGAGGGAATTATTTATTATTTAGGTTTTGGACACCGCACATTAAACTAATCAAAACCACAGACAATACCATAGTTTTTTCCCATGTTTTTTTCCAAAGTGGAGTGGAAAAAATTATTTTATATGGATAATTTTCAAATTTCATAAAATATTATGCTTTATTATGTGGAGGTGAGTCACACTCTTAAGGAAATCATTTTAAAATGTTAAAATGTTTTATAAGTCTTGGAGGGTCCACTAAATCTTTGTAAAATAAATCAAACAAATATAAAATCACATTATTTTAAAGTTAAAACATATATTGGCAGAAAATTTCATTTATAGTATTTTATTACATCACTATTGGGTCATTATGATGTCATAAAACACATTATATATTTAAATGATATTTAGTTTTTACCCAGAAATTTGACTGTCTCAGAAAATTATGAAAAATTCACTGTTAGATAATTTTGACATAATGAATCCAAAAATAATATTCATTTTATCTAAATAATTTTCTAAATATGTGAATTATCACTTTTAAAATAAAAACCGAAATTTATCGAAAATCCATGGGTTTTGACAAAAACAGTTTTCAAACCTTAATAAAAATTACGATTGTATTCATAAAAATTATACGATCATTTATATTTAATAAAAATTGATTTGGTAATAATATTTTATTAAAATATTATTTAATTCAAAAATCCATTAATTCATCAAAATAGATTTCTTAATTGAATATTAACTAAAAATACTATTTTTGCTTTAAAAACTATTTACAATGTAATAATAACAAAATGAATGTATATTATCTATGAAAAAATAATGTACATAATCATAGTGATAGGGTATTGTTACATAACCCCTTATAACACCAGCATAAGACCGAATGGTAAAATTTTTGATGGTGAAAAACTCTTATGGAGGCTCAGATAACATCACTCAAGTGGTAATCTCTATTAACTTCCACTTCTCTCATAGGCAGTTCCACTCAAGATTAATGTGTTGAATCTTAGCTTGGGATTGGTCAAGAGAAAATCCCAGTGATGCCACATCCTTTCTATGCTCCGAAAAATGGTCTTCGTATGAAGCAATTCTACTAGATGAGGTCATCGCTTCCTTTTTCTGAGTAAATTGGATTTTTTAAATCCCTATATTTATACTAATCATGTGATCACTATTCAATGGATATATTAACAACAATAACAATTATTAATGGAATTTTAAAATCCAAAAAACATAAAACCAAGGAAGTGAATATGTTATATAACCATTTTACATAATAAGACATTTATTTAGATCAAGAGGAATTCTCATTAATAAAAGTTTGTGTCATTACAATCTTCCCCCATTAATAAATTTTTCCATCGAAATTTCTTTTTCCCATACTAAAATAGATGAGGATAACTCTACTTCATCACTTCCTCTGATTCCTATGTTGCTTCTTCAAACTTGTGGTTTCTCCACAATACCTTGATGAGGGTCATTGTCTTATTTCAAAGAATTTTTTCCCTACGATCTAAGATCTTCACCAGATTCTCTTCATAAGAGAGGTCATTATCCAATGGTACCACCTCTGGATTGAGTACATGCGATGGGTAAGCTATGTACTTCCTTAAAAGTGATACATGGAATACATCATGTACTTGATATAGGTTCGGTGGGAGTGCTAGTCGATAGGCCACTGCTCCAATGAAATCAAGGATCTCAAAAGGGATGATGTACCTTGGAATAAGCTTTCCCTTCTTCCCAAATCTCATAACTCTCTTCCACGGTGATATGTGGAGTAATATCTTGTCTCCCACATCAAACTCTAGGTCTCATTGACGATTGTCAGCATAGCTCTTTTATCGAATCTGAGAAATTTTAATGTGCTCCTGTATGGTCGTAACCTTCTCCACCATTTCATCAACCATTTCTGTACCTAGGAGTTTTTTCTCCCCAACTTCATCCCAACATGTCGGTGTTATTAACCACTTACCATAAAGGTATTCATAAAGACCCATTTGTATTATTGAGTGGAAACTGTTATTGTAAGAAAACTAAACCAGAGTAAGATGTTGATCCCATCCTCCTTTGAAGTCCATTGAGCATGCTCCCAATATTTCCTCAAGTGTTTGGATATTATAATTAGATTGGCCATCATTTTAAGGATGATAATCCATAATAAAGTTCATCTTAGTATTCATAGCATGTTGAAGACTATTCCAGAACATAGAGGTGAATCTTCGATCTCGATCAGATATAATAGATAAGTTGTACACCATGCATCCTTAACACTTCCCTGATATATATTTGTGCCAATTGATCCAATGATAAATCCTCTCGAATTGCAATGAAGTGTGTAGTATTTTTAAGATGATCCATAACAACCTAGATAGAATTGTTTCCTTTGGATGTATTCAGAATTTCGGTGAAAAAGTCTGTGGTGATGTTCTCTCATTTCCATGCTGGTATGGGTAATAGTTTCATCATCCCCTTAGACTTTTTCCTCTCAGACTTCACTTACTGACATAACATGCACTTTGTTGTATACTCAGCAATCTCCTTCTTCATGTTGTCCCATTAATAATGCTCTTAGAGATCTCGATACATCTTTTTGTTTCCTGGGTGAATGGAGAAATTCGATGTATGTGCATCATCCAAAAGTTCATTCTTTAACTCCGGATTTTATAGAACACATAGTCTTGTCTCAAATCTCTCAATTCATTCTTCATTAACATTGAACTCCAAGTATTTTCCTTTTTTGATAGTTTCCACTTTCTTCTAAATTCCCATACCATCCTTTTCAACATCGTTTAACCTTTCCAAAAGAGACGGTTGATCAATCATTTGTGAAAGGATTGATTATGTTCCCTTATTTATGATTCCCATGTCCATATTCATAAAATATAAGAATATTGGATCCTTTTAAATTCTCATCAATGATAGAATCATTGAGTCCTTTCTAATTAGAGTGTCTGCAACCTTGTTCGCTTTCCCAGTGTGGTAATGGATTGAGTAGTTATAGTCTTTGATCAGCTCTAACCATCATCATTGGTGTATGTTCAACTCTTTATATGTGAATATATACTTGAGGCTTTTGTGGTCTATATATATTTCACACTTCTCCCCAAAGAGGTAATTTCTCCAAATTTTCAAAGCAAAGATTACTGCTGCCAACTCTAGATCATGTGTTGAATATTTTTTCTCATGAACATTCAATTGACTTGAAGCATAGGCAATGACATTGTCATTTTACATCAACACACATCCTAGAACCTTCTTCAAATCATTACTAGATACAACAAAAAGTTCTGCACAGTGATAAGCCTTCTTTGCAACTCCTTTAATCTCTCTTCACATTCATCACTCCAAGCAAACTTTACTCCCTTCCAAGTTATATTTGTAAGAGGGTTGGACAATCGTGATAAATTTATCACAAATCAGCGATAATATCCTGCTAACCCTAGGAATATATGGATATCCATCACTGATGTTGGCCTCAGCTATCCCTTAATTGTATTTATCTTGGATGGATCCATAGATATCCCATTTCTTGTGATGATATGACTCAAGAATGATACCTCCTTCAACCAGAACTCACACTTGTTGTACTTTTCATAGATCTTATCCTTTTATAAGGTCTCTAGTATAGTTCTTAGATGCTCCTCAAGCTCCTCCTTAGTTTTGGAGTATATTAGAATATTGTCTATAAATACTACCAAAAATTTTTCAAGGTAATATCTAAAGACTATTCATAAAGACCATGAATATTTCTATAGAATTAGTGAGTCTGAAAAGAATTACTATGAATTCATAGTGCCCGTACCTTATATGAAAAGCTGTCTTGGGGATATCCCCCTTCTTCACCCTTAATTGGTAATATCCTGACCAAAAATCCACCTTGGAGAAGTATTGTGCTCCACATAGCTGATCGAACAAGTCAACAATTTGTGGAAGAGGATACTTGTTTTTTATCATGATTTTTTTGAGCTCATGATAATCAATTTAATGAAGCATTGACCCATCTTTCTTCTTGACAAAGAAGACTGGTGCACCCCATGGTTAAGCACTTGGGCATATAAACCCTTTATCCATATTATCCTGTAGTTGTTTATTCATCTCCTCAATCTCCACAAAATCCATTCTATATGGATTCTTGGATATTAGAAACACCCCAGGTATAAGATCAATTGAGAATTCAACATCTCTTCTAGGAGGAAGACCATGAAATTCCTCAGGAAACATTTCAGCAAATTCTCTCACAATAGGCATATCTTCAAGGATAGTTTCTTCCTTAGACTCAATCATCTAATCAAGATACATGTGCTCATAGGGAAATAATATCCATGATTGAGATGATGGTACTAAAGAAGATTCATCCTTCTCCTTGCACTTGTACAGAATCGGGGGTCGGTTTTCTATATGGAGAGTGATTTCCCTCTCACAAAAATTTATGTTAGATCTATATAAGAAAATCCAATACATGCCAATAATTGCATCAAATTCAACCAGAGGGAGTATGACAAGGTTCGTCGAGAAGTGAAAACCACAAATTATGACAGGGGAGGAGTTATATTCATGGGATGCAATGATTTCCCCATTTTCTGTTCTCACCGACATCTTTACTTATATGATTTGTGGTGGTGTTGGGATTGTTCTACTAAACTTTTGGGATATAAAAGAATGCGTAGAACCAGAATCAAAAAGTATGTTCACTATTATTGAATGAATAAATAGCGTACCCATCACCACTTCGTTGTCGGGGTTCACTTCTATGGTAGTGATGGAAAAATCTTTCCCTTGATGTCTTAGAGGTTGTTGGTTGCTTCTGAAAACCCTTGGTTTAGGGAACTAGTTTGCAAAGTGCTCTGGTTATTTGTAGTTCAAGTAATGAAAAATGTGTTGAGGGTCTAATGGACTGTTCCTCTCCTCTATTGCAATAGTGGGTTTTTCTTGTCAGTAGTTAAAATCCAGTTTCCCTTGTCTTCCACACCTAAAGCATTTCCTCTTCCCCTTCAGGAAATTTCTAGAGTGATTCTTTCCACACCTTTGTCAAGTGGGGTGATGGAACTTCTTAGCACCATTGGATTTATCCATTAGGCTTCCAGAATTAAAGTCCACTTTCTGCTTCTTATACCCATGATGCTCCTGAGATTCACTGATATCCATTTCAACTTTGAGGGAATATTGGACAATTTCCTCATAGCTATCAAAGTCACAGATTTCCAGGGATTTCCTTAGGCTAGGTTTTATCCCACCAAAGAAGAGGTCAACCTTGGATTCAGGGGTAATGAAAAATCCAAAGGCATATCATAAAATCCTTGTGAAGTTTTCCTTGTTTGCTCTGGTGGATTAGTCATCTTTTTTTCTTGAGGGAAAGGAAGTCCCTTTACATCTTAAGTTAGAGGGTGAATGGAAAATATTCATCGATTAACCTTGTCTTCATATGATAAGCATCCATATTAACCTTGTCTTATTTAGAATATTGAAGGATGGAGAAGATATTTTAAATTGAGTTGATCTATTGTTCGGAAATTATGGGATCAGATGATCCATTAAAAGTAGGAGGCCTTTGTCTCATGAATCTCTTTATTGCGACTTGTTCTTTCTTAGGTGGGGTTGAACATTCCTATTGACCCATGTTTCTATTCAAAATTTGATTTAACTGAGATAGTATTGTGACAAAGTCTGTGATTCCCGCTCCCATCGGATTGGGAATCTCATTAGAACAGTCATAACCTTGATCTTCACATCGGTTGTTATCCCAAGTCCTCCTATTACTATCCATTGGCTGGAATAAAAACAAATTTAGGGGTAACACATAAAGGGTAATTCAAATAAAAAAATGGATGACTTATAAATTACTTTTATTTCCTTAACTTATGAATTTATAGGCTTTAATCTATATTATCCATGATCTACTTCCCAACATATATTCTTATGGGATTTTTTTTAATTCCATTAAGAATGGTTCATAATAATATTTTGAATTTACCAAATCATATCCCCAAGAGTGTCGTAACCAATATTGCAGCAAGGCTCGTTGTTGTGCACTAGTTCCCGTTCGAGTCTAGCTCAAAGTGGTGTTTTTGAGTTTTACCCCTAGATACATCTATGCCAGATCCGCCTCTACCAACTCATATCCAGAAAGGTATGTATTTGCTTGATAAACCTCTTACTCATTACTAACCAAAATTTAGGTATATTTTTATTATACTTAGTCTTATCCCTAAGTCTTTCACTAGGGTTTTCTAATCCTAATCCCAAAAATAACTAAAACTATCCTCTGATACCAACTATAACAACCCTGCTCTTCATTAAACACATAAACATGATTTATTACATAATCATGAACTTAATAAAATTTTGAATATTGAGAGGTATAGTGTTTTGGGAAATTAGGAACATTACATAACAACTTATAACACAAAAAATTTAGTGAAAACTTCTTTTACATGACCACAACATTCCTTCGTACTTAGTAGTGTATGGGATAACCTGAGGACATGCATACGAAAAGGGTGAGCTATAAAGACCAGTAAGGGAGTAAAAAAGGAATAAAATGAACAATATAGTATATATCAGACAATAGGTATATCAATGGATCACAAGGGAAACATGAACATAAAGGCATGATATAGCGTGATTATCATAACATGGAAATGTGGCAATAAAATTTAACATGATATTAGCATGAGCCAAGGATCATTTCACATAGATCATGAGTAAAACCTCATTTAAATTGAATTATCATCATTAAACCCTCATTTAACTTGACTTATCATGATACTACTCTTTACCCAATGCATTGGAGCGCTATCAGAGTGCACCCTTCTTAATCATTTCATTTCTTGCATAAGTGTGCCACATGAATCATACAACATGGAATCATTGAACATCATATTTTCTTACATGATAAAGGAATATGAAATAAATACATGAAAATCTATAATCAATAAGTAAATGTGCATAAAGGTGAATACCCTTGATATAGAAATGGTCATGGTATTCACTACACAATGACTTTGGCTTGGAAATCACGGTGCCATTTCGGCAGCATAAAGGCATGACATAAGAATTCATAAAAATGGTTGATGAGATATAAAGGGGTATATCATCATATTTAAATGAAATGAAAAGTTAGGGGGTCATATAGATACATGTAATAACATATGTAATGTAAATTAAAAGGGTATAACAACATGATGAAATTTGGACAAAAAATGAGAAAGGAAGAAATCCCTTACTTGGAAGTGTGAGCCCAAAGGCTTGGGAGGGGATTGAGAGAGGTTTCTTAGGATCTTAAGGAACATTGGGAGGATTATAGAGAGATTAGTTCAAGGGATGGTTTAGCTTCAAAGGTTTTTAGTGAAGCTAATTGGGAGCTTGGGTGGGTTTATATAGGAAAAGGGAGGGAATTATTTATTATTTAGGTTTTAGACACCACACATTAAACTAATCAAAACCACAAACCATACCATTGTTTTTGCCCATGGTTTTTTACAAAGTGGAGTGTAAAACATTATTTTATAAGTTAAATGGCCTAACTTCTTAAAATATTAGGCTTTCTTATGTGGAGTTGAGTCACACTCTCAAGTAAATCATTTTAAAATGTTAAAATGTTTTATAAGTCTTGGAGGGTCCACTAAAGCTTTGTAAAATAAATAAAATAAATCTAAAATCCCATTATTTTAAAGGTAAAACATATATTGTCTGAACATAAAATTTATATTATTTTATTACATCCCTATTGGGTCATTATGATGTCATAAAACACATTATATATTTAAATGGTATTTAATTGTTTGGCCAAAAATTCGACTATCACAAAAAATTATGAAAAATTCACTTTTAGGTAATTTTGACATCTTGAATACAAAAATAATATTCATTTTATCTAAAAAAAATCTGAATATGTGAATTATAATTTTTAAAATAAAAACTGACATTTATAAAAAAATTAATGGGTTTTGACAAAAACAGTTTTCAAACCTTAATAAAATTTAAAATTGTATTCATAAAAATTATACGATCATTTATATTTAATAAAAAGTGATCTAGTAATAATATTTTATTAAAATATTATTTAATTAAAAAATATATTAATTCATTAAAATAGATTTCTTAATTGAATATTAACTAAAAATACAATTTTTTCTTTAAAAACTATTTACAAAGTAACAATAATAAAATGAATGTATATTCTCTATGAAAAAATAATGTACATAATCATAGTGCTAGGGTCTTATTACATAACCCCTTATAACACTCGCATAATACCAAAGGGTAAGGTTTAAGATGGTGATAGAATCTTGGGGAGGCTGAGATAACATCGCTCATGTGGTAAACTCTATTAACTTCCACTTCTCTCGTAGATTTTTCTGCTCAAGATTAAAGTGTTTAAGATTAGATTGGGATTGGTCAAGAGAAAAGCCCAGTAATGTCAACTCCTTTCTGAGCTCCAACAAATGGGCTTCGTACGAAGAAATTTTACTGGATGAGGTCATCGCTTCCTTTGTCTGAGTAAATTGGATTTGTTAAATCCCTATATTTATACTAATCATGCTATCATTATTCAACGACTATATTAGTGATGGTTACAATTATTAATGGAATTTTAAAATCCAAAAAACATAAAACCAAGGAAGTGCATATGTTATATAACCATTTTACATAATAAGACATTTAATTAGATCAAGATGAATTTTCATTAATAAAAGTTTGGGTCATTACAGGGATCCTTCTCTTTAGGCTAAGAGGATTAAGATGGGGGGTGGGGACTAATGGAGGATAAGGAGAAGAAAGACAATCATGATTATGGGGTGGAAAACAAGAACCATGCCCAGGAGAGGGAATGAGGGTATTGGGGAGAAGACCTGGTATTTCTTCAAGATCTGAATGTGTTCCTATGAAGTTGGAAACTACAGAAAAGGTAAGATGGGGAGAATGAGAATATCTTCCACCACCAAGAAAACTCACTAGTCATGAGAAGAATGTGGTCAGGGAGGGTAGTGAATAAGTTGACTTCAACACAAATGTGATCCATAGAGACATATAATAGCTGATAGGTTATATCATTCACACACATGAACTATCCCATTGAATCACCTATAGAATGTAGGAAAGAAATGTTGTGAAAAGTAAGAGACAACCCTGGAAGGTTCTGTCACACCATATTAGGTGGAGGGTCTTAGCCAAAGTGGGAACTGAGGGACCAATTAAAGAGATTGAACCGCTATCAAGGGATCTATATCTCTGTGATAAATAAATGATAAAATATTTTCTATAATAGAGGGTTATGTAAAATGTTGGATGATTAAGCATTTAAACCCCTTTCGGGAGAGATAAACACCAGGAAGTCACCATCTTCTAAAACCATGGGAGTAGAGGAAGTTCTCGACCATATTGAGCCACAAAGGTCCAATGATGGTGAAATGAGTCCTCCAAGAAGGCTAATGTCAGGAAGATGAGGTTTGGGAAACCCTCCTATAATCTTAGAGAGATCTGAGGTAGTGGTATATCTGGCATGAGAAAAAATGAGGTGGATAATGGAGAGGGAGTTTGAAGCAACAACTCCTTGTGTGAAGGTCCGTAGGGATCTTCATGCCCCATCTAAGGGGGATGTCTAGAAGGAGTTCTAGGGAGAATTGAACTAGTCATATAGGGAGGAGTTGGTCTCTGAATCTCATGGAGGGAACCTCCGCTGTGCCATACTCGAGTTGGAGACCCATAATGGACAATTTTTTTTGAAATAAAAATGGAACATAGAGCGCATTCTCAGAGTTAGGGAGAACCATTCCACTTGATGAAAACAAAATAAAAATCATAAAAACATTGTTCAATGGTAATATTATCAATGATTATGATACCTAACAGTATTTTAAATTTTACAGGTTATAAAATATAGTTTTCATAAATAAAAAATATAGTGCATGTGTTTTCTATAATTTCATTTCATAATTTGGAATTAACTCATTTGAAAAGGGAATTTCATATATAAATTTTCAAGTCATTTCATTATTTACCCTTTATAAATTTCACCCTTGAAGTTTCATTTCATAAAAAAATAGTTGAAGGCACTTATGTTTCATCTTCTCTTCTAGTTCTCATGTCACTTCTTCAAACATGTGGTTCTTCTACAACACCTTGACCATATGAGTTTCATTGTTTCTTATAACCTTTTATCTAATATCTAAAATCTTCATTGGATGCTCCTCATATGAATTATCATTCACAAATGGTACCACCTTATGATTCAATACATGTGAGGGGTCTGGTATGTGCTTTGTGAAAATGGATACATGGGACATATCATTTACTTGAGATAAGTTAGGTGGAAGTGCTATTATTTCACAATGAAGATGCAGGGGAGGAGTAGTTCCAATAGTTTGTCAGGGTTGTATGTAATTTTTTAAGCCTATAGGCAATTAATTCCTCTAAGGCCTACAGGTCATGTAATACTTACTCCTACATGCCTTGTAAGGGTTCCACATCACCCCTTGAAAAGGTGGATTATCAAAATCAATAAAAAATGAAGGCCTTATGCCCATTGGAGGTGGAAGTGTAATTTGATATTCCACCACTCTAATGTGATAAATGATTTCAAAGGGGTTGATATATCTTAGAATAATATTTTACTTCTTAAAAAATATCTTAAAATTATTCCATATAGGTATATGATATAACACTTTATCTCTAATATCAATCCTTAGGTCACACCTATGATTTTCTACATAGATTTTCTATTAATATTCTATGTATTTCATATGATGTAGAATGGTTTAGACCTTTTCTATAATCTCTTATATATGATTATATCCCATAAAATTTCTCTCTTCAAGTTAATCCTAGCATATTGGATTCTGACACACCTTCCCATAAAGTTCCTCATAAGGTTCCATTTGGATGCCGAAATAGAAAATTTTATTATATGAGAACTCATCTAGAGGAATGTGTTCATCCTAACATCCTTGTAAATACATTAAACCTAATCTCAGTATCTACTATATAGTTTTAATGTTTCTCTACGACCAACCATCCATCTGAAGGTAAAAGGATGTACTGAAATTCAACGCTATATCCAATGCTTGATGAAGTATTCTCTAGAACCTCAATGAAAATCGTGGATCTTGATCAAATAAAATGGAGAGTGTGACTCCATGATTTTTTACCACTTAACATATTTTTATCTAATAATAATTGTCAAGAGATAAATATTACTTGATATAAATGAAATGTACAAACCTTTTATGGTGATCGACTACCACCCATATAGTATTATTTCAATTAGATTTCATGGGGAGTCCTACAATGAAATTTATGTTTTTTCCCCATTTATATAATTGTATGGGAAATGGTTTCATTATACCCTTATAATTTTATTGTTCAGGATTGACTTATTGGAATACCAAGAATCAGGATAAAAATTCTACAATCTCCCTCTTCATGTTATCCCACGAGTAGTTTTTATTCAAATATCTACACACCCTAGTTCATCCTAGATAAATAGTGAAGGATGATCTATGCTCATTATCTAGATGATATTTATTTAGTTCTAGAATATATGGGACACATATCTAGGTTCTAAACCTCATAAAACCATCTTTAGAAAATATAAACTCCAAAATATTCACTACCGTTTTATTTTTCACCTCATTATCTTTTTAGGCCTACTTAATCAACCCTTAATGGATGGTTGATAATTTATTTGGGAAATATGGGATGATAATACATTTATTATTCCAATTTATATCCTATAGATGTCCAAGAATATTGGATCCCCTGTAATCATCATCATGGATAGGGTTATAGTATCTTTTCTACTTAGAGAATTACTACCTTAGGTTTCATTACTAGGATAGTAATGGATTGAAAAATAATAATACATGATCATATCTAACAAATTCATTAGAAAATTTTAATCACCTTTTTTTGAATATATACTTGAGTCTTTTATGATCCTTATACATAGAACACTTCTCCCCATGGAGATAATACCACCAAATTTTCAATGAAAGATCACTAGAACCAATTCTAGATGATGTGTTGGGTAGTTATGATCATGGATCATTAATTAGTAGGAGACATAGGATATCACTTTTTCATCTTGAATGAGTACACAACCTAATCCTTTTTTTGAATCATCATGGTAGATCACAAATCATTCCCTATTGGTGGTTAAATTGATCCTAGGTGCAGTAATTAACATCTTCTTTAGATATTTAATTATTAATTGATATTAATTATTCTAGATAGAATTCACCCCCTTCAGAGTTATATTGGTTATTGGGATTGAAAATCATGATTATTTTCTCAAAAATCAACGAAAATACCCAGATAATCCAAGGAAACTATGAATCTAGATCACAGAAGATGGTTTGGGCATTCCTTAAATTAACTCTTTTTTTAAGGATCTGTAAAAATACCATTTTTTGGTGATTACATGACATAGGAATGTTAGTTTCTCCATAAAACACAAACATTTATTGTAAATAGTAAATAATTTTTTCATTCTCAAGGTATTCAATTCAACTTTCAAATGATCTTCATATTCATACTTTATTTTGGAGTAGATAATAATATCCTCTATAAATACTAAAACACATTTGTTGAGGAAACATTCTATTCATTAATTCCATGAATATTTATAGAGAATTAGTGAGTATAATTGATATTACTTTGAACTCTTGGTGCCCATAAATTCTATGATATTTGTCTTAGGAATATACTTCATATTCACCTTTACTTGATAATATCCAAACCAAATATCAAATTTATATAAATATTAGGCTCAATGTAGATGATTGAGTAAGTCATAAATCCGTGAAAGTGGATAATTTTCTTTATCATGAAATATTTGAGCTCATTATTATCAATACAGAGACACATTTTCACATACTTTATGATGATGTAGAGAACTATTGTACCCCATGGTGAAGCACTTGGGTGTATAAACAATTTATCCAGATTCTCTTATATTTTCTTCTTTAGCTCCTCAAGTTAAACAATGGACATTTTGTATAGATTCTTGGATATTAGAAAAGTACCAAGTTTAAGTTTGATTGAGAAATCAACCTAAAATATTCATGTAAGACCATAAATTTATTTATGAAAAAAATAAACATAGTCCCTTACAATAGGAATGTTATCAAGGATGATCTTTTCCTTTGTCTCAATAATTTTACCTAGATACAATTTATAACAAGGTAATAATATCCTTTCTTGAGATGAAGATATCAATAAAGATTCATTCTACTAATTCCACTTTTTTAGAACCATAGGATGATTTTTTACGTATAGGGTGATTTATTTATGTTGACGATTTTTTTTGTCCTATACATGGAAAGTCATTACATAGCTAGAATATCATCAAATTATATTAAAGGGAGTATCACAATGTTTTCTTGGAAATTCAACCAACATAATTTTACTAGGGATGATTAATATGCTAGGTATACAATAATTGAACCATTTTCCATCTTCACTAATAACTGGACTTCAATGTTTTGAGGTGATGTTTTAAATTTTTATACTATTCATATGTGATATGAAATAATGTGTAAAACCATGGACACATAAGAAACATAATGTTCATAAATGGATGGTAAGCGTACCTTTCACTATTTTGATTTTGGTTCTAATCATTTACTTCATCCAAAATTGATTTAGTGATGAGAAATTTCAAACTATTAAACACATAAAATGGATTCTATGAACATCAAATGGATAACTCATAAATGACATGTATTCCTTAACCTATGAATTTATTTGTTTCAATCTATGTTATCTATGATATTTTTCACAACATAAAATATTATGGGAATTTTTATTCCCATAATAATGGTTTATAATGAGACTATGAATTTACTAATGAATATCCCCTGGGGGTGTTATACAAGGTGTGTAGAAAGACCCCTTTTTCATACACCAGGAAAGGATTGGGTCCAGTCCAATGCACCCTTTTGTGGTATTACCCATAAGTCAAGTATTCTAGATCTATATCCCCTTGTATTATCCAGAAAAGGATTTATTTTCTTGGAAAAAAATTTCTTTATACGTTACCAAAATTTAGTGATGTCTTCTTATGTTTAGTCTTATCCTTATGGATTTCACTAGGGGTTTCTAATCCTCATCCACAATTAACCAGACTTCCCTCTGATACCAACTATAATAAGCCATATCTTTAAAAATAGTATTTTATGATTTATTAGAAAAATATACACATCATAAAACCCTATAAGACCATTAGGATTAGTTTCATTGGGTAAATAGTTACATATAATATTAACTCACAACAAAATACAATGACACAAACCAAAACTCCATAACATGACTTTAAATTACCTTGATCTTATAAAATGGAATGGGATAATTTAGGGATGTATATAAGATATGTGTGATCTATAAATCCTAGTAAGGTAATAACCAAAGTATAGCTTAGGGTAATGTAGTACATGTTAGTGAAGTGGTATATCAAGGTAAAATAAGATAGATGAAAATCATAAACATTATCATTGGATCATGATATAATATGATAACATGGGAATTGGGGAACAACATAAAACATAAAATAAAAAAATAATATAAGGCTATCCACCTAGACATCATAACATTGGGTTATTTGTATAACTCTTAGGACAATGGTTTTTCATAGCTAGAAACAAATTGTTTTGTGTTTTTTGTTAGTCCACACTAATATGATAAAGGAGTATGCAAAATAAGTGATCTTAAAATATAGGTGGATATTTGTGAAGGTATCTTGTTTAGAAATGTTTTTTTAAGGTTAGTGAAAGAGGTTTTATGGAGGATGGTTGAGGCATGATGAAAAAATGGTAATAATTTTGAGTATAATAAGATCAATGAATGGAAAAGTTCACTACATAATAGGAAAGTAAATGAGCTCCACAAACATGGATGAAGAGGTTCTTGAAATAGCCATGGTGATCTTGAAAGCTTCATGAATATGCATTTTCAATAAATAGGTGGTTGAAAATCATTTTCAAAATGGATATAATTTGTAAAAAGGGTGAAATGGTTTGATTTCATGAAGCTCTTATGAGAAGGAAATTCATTTAGAATCAAGAAATCTTCAAGATAAGAATCATTATGAACAGAATGGTTTATAACTAAGTGAAACATTGGATTTTTAGAAAAGTTTGCATTGAAAAGACTAAGTGTTTCGTGATAGTTTTGTGTTATATGGATGTTGTAAGATTTTTGAATGTTAGGAGATATAAGAAGGATGGTATATTCAAAAATTCTGGGAGATTCATGAAAGTATATAGGTTCACAATGGCTGAAATATCATTGAAACAAATAGGGGGCTTTGAAAATACTGGGAGCTTTATGAACATTAGTGTTGAACATATTGTTTGAGAGAAAAATGAATTAATGTGAATCAATTCAAGACTATGGGGAAAGAATATTCTCATTATAATGAGAGAAAAAGGCTTATGTTTTTAATCTAATGATGTGACCATTAAGTTGATAAACTGAGTAAGACTTCTCCAAAGGTAGTGAGAAAGGGGGATTCGAAAAAAAGTGATCCAAGGGAGGCTATGTGTTATCCCTATAATTATTGTAAATATTGTGTTTATAACATGTAGTGTCCATTTATAAATAATTTTAAACCATAATACCTACTGAAGCTTAGTGGATTCATGTACGACCGAAGCCCTATCAGTATAATCTTCTTGGACTATCCCTTAGTGGTGAACCAAGTAAAACTGACACCCTGATTCACCCCTCCCCGCTTAGAGTGTTCTAGGGTCCTATAATGACCTCTCATGCACCCTATATGGTTAATAATGAGATAAAAACATTACCCAATGCATTAGAGAGTCATATAATTTTGGTCCCACTCATCACATCCATATCATGTAGATGAAGAATTGTCCCATAAGGTTCATTCAATATAAGGATGACTTTCATCGCATTTAATATCAAGATTATGGAGTGTGGGTTACATACATGGAATTCCCTAGTAATGGAAGGATATTTACATATTTTTGAATACCTTGAGTTGAAATAGGGTTTGGTATTCACTACACAAATTATTTTCATGGAAAATAATATTACAATTTTAGCAGCATAACAACAGTACATAAATACACATGTAAGGATTTAATGAGAGTTAAATTGGTATCTTGTCACTTGAAAATCATTAGGATACTAAGAGTTACCTATGAAAACATTTTCCAATCTGAAAAATTGGAAATGAAAAGGTATAATATAAGGAAGGTTCTTGAATAAAGAGAAGAAGAGGACCCCTTACCTTGAGAGGGTGCTTCTAAAAAACTGAAGGATCTTATTTAGAGATTAGGGGAACTTTTAGAGGGATAAATATAGGGAAAACAAGAGTAACATCATGATAAAAGGGTTCTGAGTGAAGAGTAATGGGAGGTTGGGTTGGTTTTTATAGAAAAAGAGGGGAATTCTTTATTAATTTCTAAACTTAGGTTTTCGACTCTATATGATAAAATAATTAAAACCAAAAACCTTAACATGGTTTTCCCCCATGGATTCATCCAAGGGGGAGTGTTTATAAATATTTTATAAGGCTAAAAACTGATATCATTAAAATAATACCCTTTGTGATGTGGAAGTGAGTCATGTTCATAAAGAACTGGTATTAAAACTATAAAATATAATATAGGTTTTGGAGGATTCATTGAGTGTTTATAAAAATTAATCAAATAGATTAAAGAAAAATTATTTTAAAATAGAAAAAATATTTTCTTCATGGATACACTTTATAGTGTTTATTAAGTCACTTTTGAGATTATATGATGTCATAATATAGACAGTATATGTATATAGTATTTAATTTTTACAAAGAAAATTTTGATTATCTAATAAAATTATGAAAATTTCGCTGTTGGCTAATTTATATGTTCAAATTTATAAAATAATATTTTTTTTTCAAAATATCACTCTATATTTTATAATTTACACCATTTAATCTAATTTCTCATTTATTAAAAAATACTAGTTTATTTGGAAAGAACAGTTTTTCTAACCCTTATTAAAATTACATTTTACTTCATAAAATTATATTATCATTTACATTTAAATAGATATTATTTAAAAATAATATATTATTAAAATTATAAATATTTCATAAATTATTGAATTCAATAAAAAGGGTTCCTTTATTGAAACTATATAATTATCAAAATACATTTTGTGTGTCAACGTATAAAAACCTAATTTTTAATAATCTCATTATTTACTCATATATAAAATAATAATAAAAATGATAAATACAATCATTATTTTATTAAAAATAAATATATAAAAATTCATATTGTTAGGTTCTAGATAGATAACCCCTTATTACACTAGCATATTCGCTATTGGAAAGGTGTGCAATGGTGACACATTCTTGGTATGGTTTAGTGAACATGATTTGTTTCAAGATCTCGATAATCTTAAACTTCTCCCATAAATGGTCTTTCTTATGATTTATTTGTTGAATAACAACATTTTATTAGTAAATAGGAAATCCCAATTATGTCATCTCCCATGTAATCTCTGATAAATTAACTTCATATGGTATCATTCTACAGGTTGAGGCCATATCCTATTTCAAATATGTCAATTGGTTCTATAAAAACCATTAATATACTAATAATATGATCACTATAAAATGAATATATTATCAATGGTTATGATTCTTAATATTCTTTTAAATTTGACATTATATAGGTTATAGTGGTCCAAAATAACCAATGTATTTCATGTGTTTTCTATAATTACATTTCTTAATTGGGAATTTACTCATTCAAAAATGGAATTTCATTTATAAAAGTTTGAGTAATTACATAAATTTTATACCCTATAGGCATAATCCACCTAAGTCTATAGTTTAACAAGGTTAAAATATTTTTGGAATCCCAAAAAACTCCAAAATTGAGGGTCTAATTATTTATTAAACACTATTATTGCATAATTATAGGTACTCTTAGAAACATCCTACACCACCATTGAAGATATTTGTGACTAAGCATAACTATCTGCCTCATGTAGTGGGTAATGGAATGTATTCAAACAAGAAACTTTCCCATACGAC
Source organism: Viscum album (assembly GCA_963277665.1). Taxonomy (NCBI): domain Eukaryota; kingdom Viridiplantae; phylum Streptophyta; class Magnoliopsida; order Santalales; family Viscaceae; genus Viscum; species Viscum album. The sequence goes on from OY728134.1 coordinate 289,890,786, forward strand.
CCGTAAGAAGAATGTTATAAATAATTCATTCCATATTTAAGCATAACAACTTGCAATCCAATCTTCAATATTTTCAATCAATCCCATTTCTATCACCAACACCATCACACATATCACCATGTATCTCACCATCACAGGTGTCAAATGATCCAATAATAATGAGCCTCCTAACCCATATCTCATTAGGAAACTCCATCCTAGGATCACATCACATCTCATTGCAATGTTCACATCCATAGAAATAATATAGATCAGAAAGAAAAAATAGAGTGATTTGGAATCTTGGACCTAAAAATAAGTCATCCAACCATTTTCATTAAAATAGTCTCTCTCAGCCTTACATATTTACCATTATCAAACAACCAATTTCATTCCATCTTGAATTAACTGATTTATCCAGTAAAGGTTAAAACCATGGGAAATGTAAGACATTAGATAATACAAAATATTAATAAATTAAACATGATCTCTAGAATATATTCTATGTTTAATATATTTAAGAAATAATGATTCCCATTTAACAAGAAATTTTATTGACATCGACAACAAGAGTTCTATCTTCAAGTTCTTAAGACATTGACAATAACATATGTAAGAACAATTTTATTAAACATACCTAAAGAAACCTTTTATTTCTATAAAATTATATGAATTGATATATTCCTTAATATAGCCTCTTTAATTATTTTCCTAAACAATATTTATCAGTTTTATATTCATTAACCATTTTTATCAAATTAACTTACTAAACCAAGTAATAAGAAATATTATAAAAAATAATAATCATAGATTCCACACTATCTAGAAAAATAATAAGAAACCATGATCACAGTGGAAAACATATAGTCACTACCACCATAAACTATTTCATTCATTAATATAATTAATGCTTTACAATGGTTAATTCCACCACCACCAAAAGGGATAAATCATCATTAATTTATGATCTCATGTAATATAAAATTATAGTAAATGAATCCCCTACCTCAAATATTTTAGTGTTCTGTAATGAGAGAATATCAATTGTGTGGATTTTTTATCACCTCACCCATAAGAAAAATATAACCCACCAAGAATTTTGTGCCATAACTATGATGATATACATCAAAATAACTCCATGACAATGAAAGAGATCAACCACCATAACATGGAAAGATCTAATGGGTAAAAATAATGAAATGTGGATAATTCATAAGATAATGATGGAAAACTCACCTTGAATCACCACAAATTGATATCTATGAGGAGGGGTTGAGTATAATAAAAAATTTATTCAAATTCCTTTGAAATCTATCCCAAGAACCTAGGGATTGAGTGAGGAAGTTTAGAAAAAGGATATAATAAATGGGTTTCTTTTATTTATAGTAAAACTAGATGTTATAAGACCATAATGAAACTGCATACACCATGGAGAAATGATAATAACATAAAATAAAACTATAAAATAAGAAAAGAGGCCACATATTATCCTTCCTTGTTACTATCATAACCAAAAAACGTAGAGAAATATACTCCAAAAATCCTATATTTCAATAAGAATACAACTACTCAAGGTAAAATACCATTTCACTAGATTCCATTTACATAAGTGAGGATATGCTTCAATTTAGATCCATGGTATAACAACATCTAAAAAGATAGAACCACTGAAACTCACCTCTCAGGATTCTACACCACAGCCTATCCCCATGATGTGGGGGTGGCAAAATGGAAGAACCACCCAAACTCCCTTATCGACCCTCTACACTGTAGATATTAACCCACACGATAGCCTCATAGACCCCATATTCTAATAAAAACCTCTACACCATAGTCCTACTCTATAACTAAAATTCAAGCTCAACTCCTCTCCCTCTACTATAAAGCCTTCTCCCAACAATTCCAATGCCTTAGACTCACAAATGAACAAGATATAAGGATCTTATCCCTTATAAATATGTTATTTGTGTGAAAGTGGATTCATCCATGGCACTATTATGTTAATCATATAAACCATCCTTATAAGACACATACCTCTATTTATCTTATTTGTAAATAGCCTCCAAAATGGGTAATAGTGTTTATTTAAAACGTAATTAAGTTATATGAATTAATGTTCAAAGTAAAAAATTGAAATATGATTAAAAACTATATAAAATAAGAAGATTAAAAATAGTTATAGTCATTAACTATTTAGTTTCTTAAATCATAAATTATTTTTGGGTTGAAATATACCATTTGAAGGTATTAGAAAAAACAATATAAAATGCATTCCTAACTATAATGAATAGCTCATCATGCATTTTCATGTGGGACTCTTTATCTTATATTTTGTTCTCTAACACCATTTTTCAATGATCATTAACATAAAATAGATAAAAAAACAAGGCTTCTTAGTGGAAAATGTCTAGGAATGTAGAGTGACTCAAAAATTAGATTCCCTAGAACCTTTTTTCCACACACAGTTTTTTATGTATTTTTTCCAAAAACTCAATATTTTCATTACTAAGGTTGACCAACAATGATTTTGATATATTTATTTATCCTAATACAATTTAATTTGAAATAATATATTTAATAATTTATATAATAATCTGGTTTAGTAAAATAAAATGAAAATTTGTAATTCTTTATATATTTTCTGTAGGTTTATTTATATAACTTCATTGAAATTTCATATGTACATTGAGCCATATACCCTTTCATTCTACTTCATGATCGACCTACTCTATCTATATCATTAATATAAAAAATTGAAAACTATAAAAATTAAACTATGAAATATATATGACATATATATTTTATAATACATAAAAGGTTTCCATGATTGATCATCTCATAGAGAACTCCTTGTAACACCAATGTGGGGATTAGTTCCTTCTATATACTTGATTCAATTTGTCTATAAATTTAATTAAAAAATATATTAATAAAAAACTCAATATTAATAAAAAATATTATAAATATAATATTACATCCAAAAATTATTTATGAAAATTAGTATACATTATATCAGTATTTAATGTCAACAATTCCCATGGCATGGCTTCTAGTACCCTTTATGGAATTTATTGTTAGTCTAAAGAGGTGTAATTGAACTTGTTCCAAAATAATTATGTAAAATAATTTTACATTTTATAAAAAATAATGAATATCAATTAATATAAAATAATTTTATATTCATAAAAATGATAAAAATAATAAATAAAATATTTCTAAATTATAATAAAATTTCAATTTGTAGTCATATAAATTAAATAAATCATTTATGAATACATATGTAGTGTTAAATTTATCTAGTTTTAAAATATATTATTATTATAAATAATTGGTATATGTCTCATATCTAAGTATTTTATTAGGGATGGAAAACATTTTATATTCTAGTTTCCCAATGATATTCTCATACATGCCTCTAGTGTCATCCATAGGTAACCCATTCACAAATAATAGAAAAATTGTTTATATTATTATCAATATCCATGTGTCCAAATTCATAATACCCATTTATAAAGTATTATTATTTATATATTCATATGAACTTTTATTAAATTATTTTATAATTTTATAATATGTTTTTTCATAATTCAATACGTATAAAAAATAGAAAACTTTTTATTCCCTAGAAATGATCAAGGACACATGGTATGCTTGGTTAATGCATATATGAATATTGACAAACTCGATCTCAAAAAAATCAATTTTTAGAACTTTTAATGTATTAGGGTTCATACTAAGAGAATAGAGATTACAAGATGAAGGTGGGTGGATTTCATAATTTAAAAGGCAGATGTCTGATAGTACCATTAACTGAGTATATTGGTCTTCATACTATAACTTATTTAAATTTCAAAAAAAATATTTAAATGATATTAATAAAACTATTAATAATGAATAAAACTCAAAATTAATGGTATTGAACTGAGTTTTCATTTTTCCAAAACTATAAAAAAAATTAAAGTCAAATATTTTTAATAAATTATCATATTCTCATTCGAATTAATTATAAACTAATATATGTTATTGGAATTAATTTGGTAAAAATTAATACATTGTATTTTTATGATCTATTGGATCAATTAATTTAACAAATATGAGATCTAAACCCTTAGATAAATATTATATATTAAAAAAAATCTATGATTGAGAAAAAATTCATGTTTCTAGTTTATGGATTAAATTTCAATTCATCAATCGATTGAAAATGTTCATGTATAAATAATAATAACATATTATGTAAGAGTAATTTAGTGAATAAACCCAAAAAAATCTCTATTGAAATTAAATTATAAAATTATTTAATTAAAATTTATTATAAAACTCAATATTTTTTCAAAACTTCTTTTTAATTAAATGAAGCAAATAAATAGATCTATATTTATAATGGAAGTGATAAAGAAAAACCCTAAAATTATTGTATGACATAGTATTCCAGCTCTTGAAACCTCCACCCAAACTTTCTTCTCTTTATTTTTTCCTCTTATTATCTAAGTAGTGATCTCATTTTAAATTCCTCCTAGACATATGCTTTATACATATATAAATCTATGTATTTATATACAAATAGAAAACCATTATTGAGTATTTTTGAAAAAAAATTATGCTTAAGTGTTGTTAGTGACATATAGAAAAATTAAAAGTCTTAATAATGAGGTTTAACTATTACTAAGAACTTATGATTTAGAATTCATAAATAATAAAAATTCCTCTTTAATTCTTTTAAAATATTGGAAAAAATAACACTATTTTATATTTTATATCATAAGTTGAAAAATAAAAATAATAAAATATTCTCCCACTAATATTATTATTTATTAAGTTTTTTTCATATGTATTCCATGAATGTATAAGGGAAAAAAAACTTTTTAACCTTCCCATCAAAACCAATTAAAACCCTTTACATTATTCAATTTTCATTGTTTATTCTCCCAAAAATAAATTTTTTTCCCTTCACATGAATATCTATTTTATAGAAATAACATCCTAAGAGTGGGGTACAAAAGAAAAAATAGGATGGAAATGTGTCTTTCTTAACAAGTTTTCCATTTTTCACTTCAAATAATCTCAGATAAAAAGAAATGGTTTTCTTAGTGGTTAAAGTGTTTAAAATTTAAAAATTCCTTAATTATTTTAATGTGTATAAACATTTATAGTATTGAAATTTTAAAAAATAATTTTCCTATATTGACAATGTCTCAAGTATCTATTTTTAAATAATATATTTTAAATAATACATTGAAATTGTTTTAGTGTACCACTCAAGAATGGAAATAAAAAAGCTATAAAATAGCCTAAGGTATGAATAAAAAAAATATTTTATTCAAAAATAATGATTCATAAAATAGATATTATCATTTTTATCACTAGTTTTCAACCCATAATCATAATAATTCAACTTCAATAAAAATCACATTTAAATAATGTATAATTACATTCCTATAAAATTCAATGTATCATTAATAAAAAAATAAAATATTTTTATTGTTGTAAGTAATTTTATAGTCCTTAAAATTACATGTTAATTATAAAATGTTGGTAATATAAACATATAAGAAACATAAAATTACCCTCTCCCATCTATTAAATATAATTGTGTACTTTACTTTATTGTACTGTGCTTTCCTCGATGATCATCATGGGACTAAAAAAAATTGAATGTACATGGTCTATTCCATTAAATCCTAAAATTATTTGAGTAATCATGTTATCTATATACTGAAAAAATAATTAAAATAAATTCCTAATATCTAATTCCTATTAAAGGTAAAAAAAACATGGGTAGACTCCCCTAATAATATCGTATGAGGTTATTACATTAGACATTTACAAAAAATATCATATAATAGATGAATAGAAATATATTACATGATAAGTTCAATACATGTAATAAATTGAGATTTTATTACATTGATAAACCCTCTTCCTTCCCCAAAATTCATCATTACTCTTCATTGAGGTAGCCCAATCTCCACTTCCATATGAACTATATATAAAATTTTATTTACTCTCTGACTGTGAAAGTTTATTTGAAATAAATATTATAGTTATTATCCCAATTTTATCTCCATTTCTATATAGACTTTTCTAACACCCTATATCCTTATCAATATCCATGTTTTACCCCCATTTTTATCATTTTATCACATCTTTTAATTCCTTATATAAAAAATGAATTAATTTTTAAAATTGATTATTTAATGACTTAATTAAAAACAAGGTTGTGTTTTGGATTAAAATTGTTCTATGGTGTTTTTTATAGAAAATAAAATAATATGATGGTTCATATGTTTTTGAATTAAATAAACTGGTATATAAAAGATATTATATAAATAAAAATTTATATACAAATATCTTACCTCAACAAGACTAACTACACATACCATAGAAATTAAATGAACCAATACAACTAATATATATCTACTGGTAATATATGTAACACCCTGACCCAAATCAATATGTCTGAGATAGAGTTCCAAATGATCTTTTGCATGCCTCCCCATATATGAGAGGCTTCTGACTAATAGTGAGAGATATAATGATGTCATGGGAAGACACTGCCCTTGATATCAATATTAATACATCACACCTATATCAATATATATATATATATATATATATATATATATATATAAGAAAAAAAGCTACAAATAGAAGCTAATAAAAATATAAATGCAGTAAAAAATGGAATACAAGTAATACAATAAATAATAAGAGATCCCAAATGTGTTAGATAAATCCATTTTATAAAGAACATAAAAATAAATCAAACATAATGTCAATGGTATGGAGTCTGTCTTTCCATCTCCTCCATCACCCATTCTCATCCTTTATAGCTTTACCACATAGGCCCATTTCCCTTCACCAGATCCTTGACCATAAATTCAACATACAGATTGAGATTCCCATTCAGTGTCAGTATAAACCAATTCAGACATAAAAAATTCATCCTTAATATAATTAAAAATATATATAAAAGTTCATTCCATGAAAAAAAGTAAATGTGAAAATAAAAAATCATATGTGGTGTCATTTTTTTATAATGAAGAATCCACGTAACTCAGTTCATCCTTCTTTGACACAAAGTTATGTATAAAGCTATAATTAACCATTACATGAAATATATCATTACATTTTAATTCAAACATCAGATCGGTAGATTTATCCAACCATATGGTGTCCATGTTCAACCTTTAAGGAATGGTTCCACACCCACATTTATTGGTAATCCTACATGTCAACCAAACTCATAGCTCTAAAGAAAGCTAAGATACCTTATGTTGATACAATATCTATATTTGGGAAAATACACATTCACACATGTTTACACAATATTCAGATACGGGGTAAGACACAATTTCAAAATACATTTTTAAAGAAAAAATCACAACCTTCCATCCAAAACAATGGAACTTACCCTCTAAGGATGGAAATAGTCAAGCTGGAACAACATCATTAATTGAAACCGAACAAAGATAAATGACACATGCATCAATAATCAAGACATAATATAGAAATAAATAAGTATTTCATATCAATAATAGACAAACTACCATGCACAAACCTAAATGTGAATCTTATCATGAAAGGGTTTCATGGGTAACGCAAACACCCACATGTATAAAATATGTTAAAATGTCATACAAATTCAAAAATGATATGGACGTGCTACCTCAATAGTGTCGATGCCTATATCCATTAATCACCACAAAAAACAAGATCAAACAATGAATTCCATTTAATAATCACAATTTACATAATTAGGGATTCTATAATCATGATCCAATAAGGGGATCAAGATATGGGGTTGAAACAAATATGACTTACCCTTGGAGAACCAATATCACTAGTAGATCTATATCCAATTATGTGTGAGAGAAAAATTCTCATGCACATATCTTATAGAAGTATTATTAACTACCCTATCATGAATGTATATCACATCATCCACATATAAAGACCATCCTAGGGAAAGGATGTTTCCCACCAACAATTCTCATTTAACTAAACACGATGGATTAGATTCATAGACAACATTCACCTAGTAAAAAATGAATAATAGATGACTAATGAAGCATAGGTGATCACCCCTAGATTCTGATATTCTCCCAAAAAACAATATTCTAATAAGTTTAACAACATCTGCTCTTTTTTAAATGATCTCTCTCCAAACTCATGGGTCTTCCTACTAAGAGCATCTGCAACATTATTCCCAGTTTTTGGGGAATAATTCATCTTGATTTCAAATGACTATAGGTACTCATCCCAATTCCCCATCTGAACATTCATGTATCAAGGAGAAAAGATATATTTTAATATATTTTGGTCAATATAAATCAATAACCTCTCACTGAAAAAATGTGTCTCAAAAATTATTGTGCATTAACAAAGGAGATAACTCCAAATCATGAGTAGGGTAGTTCCTCTCATGGGGTTGTAACTAATGATACAAATATGGAACTCCATAATATACCTTCATTATAAAAACTCTAAAGTAAAAACCTGAATCATAATAGTAAACTTAAGAACTAATCTTAGGAACATTAGAATGATAATCGGAGAAAACATAAAATCTCTCTTTAGTGATATGAAGTAATATTTGCATTGGTTTGTCCACTCAAACATTACCCCCTTCTTAGTATGTTTTTTATTAGTGTATCCCAATGGAAGGTGTTCTAAATAAACCATCAGTAAATCTTGACTGATACCATGATACTCAAAATCTCAAACGCCTTCCAAGGGAATTATCTTAATGTGATTGCCTCCACCTTTTTTCGATCAATAGAAATAATTGTGTCCTAAATTATATGACTGAGGAAAAAACCACTTGGATCCAAGTAAAACTTCAATAGTTTGGAATAAATATGATTCAATGGATGTATAATCAATATGATATAAAAATTTATAGTGTATATTTATGTGGCCCATGAATATATCATAATATCATCAATGAATAAAATGTTGAATAATTCCATGTATTGGTGATAAATCTTATTCATGAGAACCATAAACACTACTAGAGAATTATTCAACCCAAAGGGAATTACTATAAACCCATACAATCATTATATTCTCCTAAAAACTATATAAAATAGGTCTTATTATCTTAACCAAATCTAATTGTATCCAGAATGAATGTAAACCTTGTAGAACTCTATATAATGGGCAGAATATGAATCCACTAGCATAATTTCCATTTTGAATTTTTATAAACTTATGTGTGTGATGCGAGTTCAGTATATCAGAAAAAAACACCTCATATAAGAGGTCATTAGAGGTCTCTCGAGTCAGACCCTCTCACATTCTATCTTGATTGATCACACTCCACCACCAAGGAGTAGGTCCCTAAAGTGTATACACAATCAATGTCACCTAACATTCATCTATAGTATCTACTAAATCAAGTATTCACTCAATTATTCCAAGCCAATCCACAAAATCCTAGGTGAATCTAGTACCCTAGAAGGTTGGGGGATGTTGGAGCTAGAAATCATGTTCGTAATCGATCATTTTTAACCCATCCTTTTGAGTTCCTATACCATAAATAGAAATGAACCAAAAACCTCCTAGCAGTAGTGGATCTGCTACTTGAATTAATGGATTGAATTCATGATCATTCTCTACTACACATTCATGTACATTAGGTAACATAATAAGAATCTCCCTCCTTATGATAGAGTTCTGACCAGCACCCCTAGGTGGTCCCATATGAAATATTCATTGAAAAAATATATGAAATGACATAAAGAACACATATAAATTTCAATAGTAGCTTATTGGGATAACTACTCAATTAGTTTGAAGGAACACTCAAAAGATCACTATGGGAAGAATCATCCTATAAGGCTTCACACATCTAAAAGTAATAATCCCCTTAGAACTACCTAGGGACCAAGATAAGTATTCCTCATATGAACTTTAGTCTCAATAATATACATATAAATAAACATATATTACACTAGTTCATGAGATTCAATCAACAACATATTCATATCAAATAGGCACAAAACATAGATTACTAATGAAATTTAATTAATTGAACTAATTTTTATGAAATGAAAGCGTGTCGATGTCTTGTAGACCTATATGCCTACCCATAATTAATAAACATATCCAAATCCCATAAACTATAAAAACATAATAAATAATACACATAATATATATGAAACTATAAATTCACAACTTATAAGAGAAAACCCCTCATCAGTATCTCTAAAGTTCGTTACATAGGAGTTGTCCTTGAATATACATGACTCGCCTACTAGAGTTCCACACAACATACATCATTTAATCCATTCCCTAAAGATATTCAAGAAGAATATTAAAATAAAATACCCTCTAATACCACATTGTAACACCCGATCCCAAATCACTGTGATTAAGCCAGTGTACTGCATGACCTCATTAGTGCCTCCCTCTATGAAATAGGTTGATGAATAAAAGAGATGGACTAAATGGTGTTATGGGGATAAAATTTCCTTAGTATCAATATTAATTCATCAAAACCATATAAAAAATTATATTAAAAACTCAATGTCGTAAATGGAAGCTAACAATAATATCAATATTGTAAAAATGGAATACATGCCATATAAGAAAAATCAAGGGATCCCCAATATGGTAGAACAATAAAGTGAATAAATCATATATAAATAAATAAAACTAAATATAAATAATCTAATTTTCATCCTAGAATTTTCTCCATTAATAGAGCTCTTTTATCTTAGCTACCCAACATATCCCCCCTTTACCTTCACTGGATCACTGATTATAAAATATACACGTACATCGAGATGGAAATTTAGGCTATGACTATAAACCTAATAGGACACTAATAATGAATCATTAATATATTGAAATAATTTATCAATGTAAATTCCATGATAATAATGTAAATTAACAAATAAAAATCATTTTTTATATCATCATGCACTAACTAAGCTTCCATGAACCTCGACACTACTTGCTTCAGCACTATGATGGAATGAATGTTAGAAGTAATAAATACATGTATTAAGTAATTCCATGTGATTCACATGTCTACATGATATATTCAAATGACTATCATGTATCCACATCCCACCTTTAAAAAGTAGATCCAAATGTTCTTTTAAGGGTAAACCAATATTTCTACCCAATTCATGGATATAGGTTAAGAAACACTGTTGCATGTCAACCCAATAACATTCTCTACAGAAATCAACCTTCACAAATTTCAAACAAATATTCATCTCAATGTAAATCCACATTATCAAAATTTATCCAAAGGATAAATCATAACATTCAAATCACTATGGTAGCACTCCCCTTATGGGGATAACTAGTTGTGCTAGACCAAACTGTTACCTTCAAACTATACGTAGAGAAACCACACATATATCTTTACCCAATCCATAGTATTGAATTTAATGATAGTGTCATGTAAAGTATGGTTTCATATGCACACATGTTCCAACATGTTAATCATATCATGAATAGGACTCATTGGATACTAACACACCCACATGTATAATATACTATACAATTTCATATGGAGTCCCTAAATGGTAATGACTTCCTACCTCTAGAGTATCGATACCCAATTCCATGAATCGCCAACTAAATCAAGTCCATGTAAAAAATTACCTATAAACAATCCTAATTAATTTTATTAGGGATTATATAATCACGATTAGTGACAGGGTACATGTTAAAGGCTAGAAGCATATATGACTTACCCATGGGGAACAACCATCACTAATAGATCTAGATTTGAATAAGATATAGATGAAACTTATCATGATCTAGCCACTTATCCACAAATAATTTGAGAAATATATACTAGAATACATCAGAATACATAGATCTAGTCATTGTAGACTAAATAAATGATTTAGGTCAAGATAAATAAGTTATTTTTTTAGAATAGTTTAGACATTCCAAATGGGAGACACATGAACAATTGAATCATCAAGCATCGAAGGAGAGAGGTGAAGGGATCTAATTTCCCAAATAGAGAGACCCTCTTTTTATTTTACTCAAATTTGTGTCGATCCGTGAAAGGGATATATAAAATATATGTTACAAAGTAACAAAATAATGATCTCCACTATATTTAACCTGGAATGGGCTCCACTGGATGAATTGTTAGTCCAGGAAGATCCTAGGGATACTGCCTTTGAAATTGTGTGTCTATTGGATCCCCTTCATTTTTCCAATGGGATATCAAGATATTCAACATATCTAGATACTTCACAAGCTGAACAATGGTATAGAACAACCAAATGGTGGGCCTCCAACATCTTTTATGATATTTTTTCTGACCATATTCCTTCATTAATCCCAATACCTAGTCTCAAACACCTCTAATATGTCACCAATGATATATAAAAACCTATAACGATATTCCAAAACTAGAATAAACCATACCATAAAATTTTATGATGTTACAATATATATGAAATTATTTATCCATAACCAATTCACCTTGGATGCTTTCTCATTTCACCCAATGGTCTTCTGAATTAAGAGATAATTCTTCATGAAGGTAGTTTTATTGATCTAACCCAAATAACTAGTAATTTTAATAATGAATAAATTTCATTCTGAATTCATAAATGGTGTTTTTGGGTTTTAAATCCACTCATGTGTATGTTGTTAAAAAATAATTTTTTTACTAGTGAATAAATTTAAAATACCATAGTTCCTAGAATAATATTCAACTACTACCATCTTAATCACACACCTATATCATCCATTTCAAATTAAACTCAGTGCACTTTTTGTAAAAGGTATAAGTAACTCTACATAATCACTTTAATTAAAAAATATATATGAAATTTTTATAAAAATAAAATTATATATTTATCATTTATCAACATACCAAGATAGATAGTTGATCATGTAAATAATGAAATTAACAGAAAAAAGAATTATTAATATTTCCCTTTTTAGCTCCTCTAGTTACTCCTCTAAATCAATAGTGAATTCCAATTTTATTGGATCCCTCTCTAGATGTATTCATAGTTGTTTTTAATTTTCTAAATTTCAACCTCTATGCACTTATCATTAATTTCAAGGAGAGGATCCCATTTTCATTGCATCAAACATTTCATATTCTATTTTTAGAAATTAACATTGAGCTTTCACTTAAACTCTAAAGATCAAGACACATGTATAATTATTAAAATTATTCCTCAATGTGTAAAACCTAACTCTCAAATCATCACCATTATCTTAATTTATAAGAATTGATTTAAATCAATCTGTTCTCCACCCCCATTATTTTTAGATTATAAATATGACATAAAAAATAATATGGGTATTATTCATTACTATTTTTTATAAATTTTTTATTGGGATAATACATTATAAAACATATTCCACCTAAGGAAGTAATGATAACAACATGATCCTTCCTCTATTTTCAACCATTATCTGTCATTTTAGAAAACCCACAATGTTTCCCCAAGTCAATCAAATGAATACAGTGATCCAAGTTAAACATAAATTTAGTTTAATTTTTGTACATGATTTAAACATCACATTTTGTAAATAACTATATTAATATACCATGGAAAATAGGTTCAATGTCATTGGAGACTATCTACATAATCATATTATTTTAAAATACTTGTGACCATTTCTTCATAATTAAACCACACATGGACATCATCTAAACATGTCATTATAAAAACTCATCCTCATAAATTGGGAAATGAATACAAAATAAATGAAAGATGTAAAATAATTAGTAAGGGATGAATACAAATCTCATCAAGGATGAATTCATAATTATATGAAAAAAATACATAAGAGAAATATTATATCATCAAATAGTGATAATCAAAAAATATGTGATATCCAAAGAACATGGAATAGAAACTTAGAGCCACAAAATATCAATAAGAAAAAAATAGTCATAATGTTGATTAAAAACATATTACACATACATTTAACCATGAGAGTGTAAGATCAGAATACATAATGTCTTTCAATTGTGGCACAAACATTAATATAGGGAAACAATAATTTTTGGATTCACAAAATTACACCCATGATTAATAGAGATCTAAATTGTACATGTCTATATATCCCATTCATGATCCACACACATTCACTCATACTTTAAAAAAATCATGTATATGCATACCTCATGAGATTTAAGCTTTTGATGAATATATTGTAGGGTGACATATGATCCCACTAATCATCATTCATACTTACGAGTTCCACTTAAAAAACATTCAAATATAACATATTAAAGAACTTGTGAAAATAAAATGGGTTTCATAAATAATTTAATGGATAATAAATCAATTTTCATAAATAACCCCTATTAATATAATTTGGTTTCAGAACATTTATAGATAGTATATCAACATGAGTTAAATTGATTAAAAAAATAAACTTGATCACAAAAAAAAATCACATAATAGATGAAAAATTGAATGCATAATAAGAAACATAACTCAATTGGACATAGAAATATTGAATATAGATATGAAAATGTAAACTAATTCAAAATAGATCTTTCTTTAAAATCATTTTGTAATCATTGATGTCGAATTCATAGTTATGAGTCTTATTATAAAAAGTGTCATTTTATTAAAATTATTAGAAACAAATTAATAGATGTGGATTTTAATTTTAAAAACATTTTCTTGAAATATATAATATAGAAAATCATTTAAAATTAAAAATCAATCAATGTAGAAAACATAGTGGAAACATATAGGAATAAATCATATAACTCAAAGGATAGAGTTTTATTTACCAAACTGCTTACCTTTATTCATGATTTGTAATGAAGTTATTTACCCTATTTTATATCAAAAAAACTACCTTAATAAACTTTTTAGAACCTTATTCATGTATATACCCATTTATAAATAATATTTATAATTATTCTTTACATGTGTATTAGTTAGTTATTATTTATTTATAATATTAGGTGTGAAAAATCATTATTATTTCGAACTAGTTTCATAATAATGGTTTTGTTTTTCATTATTATCCCAATTTGAATCATTAAAAAATTTTAAAATTACTATAATTTATTAATCATAATTATTTATAATGTTATAATTTATTTCTATGTGTGTTTTTCATAAGATTCTTAGTGATGAAATCGGCACTGATCATGTTTCATGGATTTTTGAAAAACGATCATTAATATATTAATTAGTAAGGTTAATGTAATATTTAACACTCTAAAAAATTTATTTATTTTATTTTTTATCTCATTTTATCATTTATTTTTTTCTTAGACATAGTTTATATTATTTTATCTCATTGTTCTTCTAGGTGGTCAGACTGACCCAAAAAAGAACATACCATATTCAATGGATGATTATGATTACTAAATTGGTTTATTTTAGAATAATATCATTATTACATAATATTAATTAGATTATATAGTTATATATAATGTTTTGAATTATATTTTATGATATTTTAATAAATTTTAATATAAGTTGATTACAAATGAGATACATTACATTATGGATGTAGTAGTTCACAAAACACATGGTTGAAGTTTTAATTTCTAAAAGAAGTGGAGGAAAATAATATGAATTAAATTTTTTATCATAATAATAATAATAATATTTTATATTTATCCTTATTCTTAAATTTTATCCTTGTAATCTGTAAATTTATGTGGTGATGAAAAAATAAAATCCATCACTTCGTGGAGGAAGTAGTCCACACAATTCATGAATGCAGGTTTCATTTTTTAATAGGAAAGGGGAAATGTGGTTAATAGTTATTCATATAGAATAATAACATTTATTATATGATCAATATCATTTTCATTATATAGTAATTAGATTTTTTGATTTTGAATGTAAGAAACTAAACGAATTAGATTAAAAAAATGTACTCACATGAAGGGCTTATGATTTCCCTTGGAATACTCCTTAGAAATAGACATCGTAAGAAAGAAACTTAGTGTATCATGGAATATGAATAGTTTTATTATGGGTAATTTATGGGTATATTTTCCAATTGAAAATAAAATTATTGATTGATCATGAAGGGGTGGTGAAAGACCATTTTAATATAGTGAGGGTGGAATTTTTGTTATTATAACCACTTAAAATAGATAAAACACATTTTTAACATTTTAGGTGGCTTAAAAAATGGAAAATAATCTAGTATATATATGTTTTCTCAAGACACACCTTAACCCCTTAATTAGATACTTTTTTTAACATGTTATACCTTTTACTCCCTAGTTTTCCACTTTTTACAATTAAGGTTTTATACAATTGTAACTAGTTTTTATATAAAGGTAGAATATAATTTAAGCCACTAAATAAGAGGGTCCTTATTATATAATTTGAAACTTATAAACCCTTATATTAAATCCATTTTAAAATACTAATTTTTAAAAAGTGATGGAAATAAATTTTAAAATATTAAATCTTTAATGTATTAAAACAGTTTTTGAAAAAAAAAATATAACTTATGTTCTAAAATGTAAAATATAGATTATATTAGAAAGTCATTTATAAAATATATATTCATTCTAGTAAGAAATTTATTAAATTTCTATGTCATACTTATATACTAATATTGTTTCCCCATATCAAAGGTTTCAAGCTTAAGGTTGACGACTCTTATTCATCGGGAGTCATGGGGGGGTATTGTTTGGGATCATAATGGTTCAATTTTCATAGCCATCACTACTTATTTTGAAATGTTTGACTCTCTCATAGTAGAGGCTTTTACTATACATAAGGGTTTAGAGTTATGAAGCTCGAATAAAATCTATTTAAAGATGATTGAAATAGATTCCTTGATCATTTATGAGGTTCTCCAAGGAAAGATTTTAACTCCTTGGTCTATCATGTACCACATTAGTCATTTTAAGATTTATATTAAAAATTAGTTGGAGATTCATCATATATGGAATGAGGGAAATAAGGAATCTAACTTTCTCTCCACTAGAGTTTTCCAAAAAAAATCATTCTTTACCTTTTCAGGTATGGGTTTTCTTCCTCATGAGTGTTTGAATATTGGGACATTATTTCTTTATAATCATTTGATCTAATATTTATTTTCTATATGATTTTACCAACCTCTTAAAAAAATTCCATGTTATTTGTGTATATATATTTTAAATTTAGATCAAGCCAAAATTAAATGGTTCCTTTCCACCAATCGATTAAAAACAATGAATCATCTCATCTAGTAGGGAATTTTTATATTATTCACCTAAAAATAAATCTTTCTAAAAAAATATCAAAAAATAATGTTATTAAAATATTATCATGATAATTATTAAAATGAATTTAATTTTTTCAAATTCTCATCAATAATTAAAAAAATTCAATTTTAAGTAAAATCATAAAGCCAAGGGAAAGTATTATTTTTGTAGTTAATAATTATTTAAATATATTAACTCTTATTTTAATGTAACATTATCAATGATTAATTTTTCTAAAAATAATTTTTTTTATATTTTACAATCCTCTTCTGTGAAATGGTTAAATCTTTTTAATTTAATGCTTACCCTTAGGCAAGACCTATACTTTGTTTAAGGGTAATCTAATGATTCCATGAGATATGTAAATGAAAATCTGAAACTCTGTGATTTCTATAATGTTAATTGAGGTATTAATGTGCTATGTACGTTTGTTAAACCACTAATTAATGGTAGTACACCAAAGTGTAAGGGTATCTCCATATTCACTGGGATACATAAAGGTACCATGGAACTGTGTAAAGGTATGTAGGAGTTCTTAAAACTGTGTAACTATATGTCAACCATTGCATAAAGCTAAGACATAATTTTCATATGTAATGTAAGTGTAACTTGGTCCCTATATAATGGTAAGAGGCATCTCCATCCACTATATAAGGGTAGACTTGGTTTTAAAAAGGATACATAAGGGTATTCCTAGGTTTTTAAAGGGTGGATAAGGGTGACACCTAAATTATTAGGGTTACAAAAGTGTAACAAATAGTTTTTAAGATTTTTTTACCCTCATTTGAACCTAAGATTTGGATAAGGGTAAAACTATGTCACCCTTACATAGTTCCCTTTTGGAAAAAATGTTCTAAAAAGTTCTATTTATGCTTCCTTTCCTCTAACATGCTCCAATAACATGTTTTAATATTTTTAATGGTATTGAAATGTGGGGATTAAATCATTGGCTTGTTTAAAATTTTCACTCATGATTATTGAATAATTTAAAAACACCTCATTTAATAATATCTTACAAAACTAAATGGAAAATTTAATTTTTAGTTATTAATGTTGCATACTTTTACAAATTTTACCTTCTTAAAAATGTTTGAACCTTTTTACTTTATGTTTTTGGGATTTCTTCTGAGTCTGATAAGTCTAGGAATACCCTTGTTCAATGTTGTTTAATCCTTCTATAAAAAATGAATTCTTCTTATTTTCATTCATAGTAGAAACCTTATAATATCCCAAACATCTTGAAGGTATGTCCTTGTTTAAATTTTTGTTTATATCACTTAATTTTGGTTAATGGAATGTTTACCAGATGTATGAGGAGGTTCAGGGGTGTTCTGGGGGTTCATGACCTGAAAGAAAAGGGATTTTTTCTATCCAATGCATGTTTCATGGTTGGTGCATGGTTATAGATAACCATGAAACCAAACAATACTAGGAAAGAGGAGGGGTGAAAGGTTATGAAAATCATGTAACGAGGAGAGCCAAACCATGAGGGCTTGGATAGAGGTACTCCACACAATTGTCACATGGTTTTCCAAATCATGTATAGATCCCCAAAAAACTATGTGACCTCAACCTCTCTTGGATAGTGGTTGGAACATAGTTTTCACATCATTTAGAAAACCCTGCGGCCAAACTGTGTTCCACATTAAAAAGTGTGAAATTACGAAACTAACCCCTTGGGATTTTAAGTTCGTTACCCGATTTATTCACCATTCCCCTCCTCTCAACCCTAGTGACGAACCAAACTCTCCCAAGCTTCCAATGGATAATTATCATTAGATTCTAGGTCATTTGGAGAACCATTGGTTGCAGATAGAAGCGCAGAGTGAGTCTAATCTTTCTCTTGCCTCTCTTTTTCAGATTAAGGCTTGTAGATTTCTCCATCTTCTTCCAAATTCCTAAAAACATCATTCTCTAATGAATCTTAGATTTGGGGGTTCAATGGGTGATTAAATCCAGTTCTAAGGAAAAGTTTAAGGGTGATTTCATCATCATATTCGATGTAGGTGGTCTACAAGTTGCATCCCATGGTTTTGTTATAGATTTGTGAACGTATGGTTTTTTTCTTGTACTTCTCTTATTGTGAATTTGATGACTTTTTCAGGGTTTGATAAAATGGTTGGATAAATGATAAATTTAACCCCTTATGATCCTCGTGGGATGAATTAAGAATGATTTTAGTGGTTGGAGGCCCCAATGGGGTGCGCCAATATTCCCAAACATAGAACATGGTAATGTTAAGCATGAATGTGACTTATATTGAAATAGATACCATTATAAAAGGGTTGAAATGTTAGTTTAGATTATAATTGGAACCAATAGTGTTTATTTATAATGGTTGATATTGGCATAAGGGGTTTTTTCTTAGCATGAATCATGTTGGAAACAATAAAGAAATTGTGCTAATGGATTTATAAAGTGTACATGAAATGTATAAGTGGGATAATGAATAAGAAATAGTGAACATGTTGAATGGATAAATAATTTTAAATTCATAAATGTGTTAAATGGTATAAAATAAGTGAATTGATGTATAAGTTAAAGGGGATAATGTACAGGGATTGTTGAACATGCCAAATGGGTTGGTGTATGGAAATTGTTAAACAATCCATATGAGTTAATGTATGAAAATCATTGAATATGTGGAATTTTTTAACATATGGAAAGTTTTGAATATGATAAATGGGTTAAGGCATGGAAAGGAAAATGGGCTAAATGGGTTGTGCTGAGTCAGTGGTAAATGTGTTAATGAATTAAAGAACAAGGATGATTTATGTGTTCAATGACATGTGGAATGTTTATGTAAACTATATTGATTTTGTATGGTTGTGATATGGTATATAAGGTAAATGGATAAATAATATTTTGAACATATCTTGGTAGTTTTTTTGTATTAGACTTGAGGATGTACACCCATGGGTCTGGTTAGACTAAGTCTCTAAACCCCACCCCATAATACAAGAATTAGGGAAGGGGATCGAGGCTCGATTGTTGGAACCACTTTGTGTATAGGTTTTTATTTGTTATCAATAGTTGTAAATGGAATATCAAAATGAAAGAGATCAAGAAGTACTCCAATAAAATGGAGGAATGGAAGCTCACAATGAGGGAGATCATGAAGTACTCTGATGAAGTAGAGGAGTAGTGATTCAGACGATTGTTGTGCTGATCGTAATTTCAAAGAACATGTGTAAAAGGTGATACATTGTTTACAACAACGAAGAATGTGAGGAGTAATCCATCCAAGGATGATTAAAGCAGGATGGTGTTTTTGGATGAAGACCATGCAATTCCTCATTATTACATAAGAACAATGGGTTTTGATGCAAACCATGCAATTAATCATGATCGCATGAAAACCATGCAAGAGACTTCTTGAAAAATTGAATCACATGGTTTTCATGAAGTTGATGATGATGGTTAATGAAGAAGACAATGTGCCAATGATTGGAATTCTGAGATAGCCATGCACATCACATTGTCATAGAAGATGCTGATGCTAAAGCTATGCCTTCAAAGAATACATATCACAATAGTGGATTTTGTGATAAAAGCAGAAGAGTTTCTGAAGGATACATATCACCAAGAAGAAGTGTTGTTGAGGTGATCGTGCTTGTTGACAAAGCAAACAGACGACATACAAATTTGTTGACAAAGGAGATTTCATGGTGGAATGTCTAGTTCGAGGAATGTGGATAATGATCCATGTTTTATTCATGGAACATCAACAAAGGAATGGATGATATGGAGGCGGACTAAAAGAGCAGATACAAGGTGGTGCCGTCTTCCAGTGTTTGCCAAATTTTTGGGGTCCAAAATTTGGAGGTTGGTGAGCATCGCAAAAAGTGGATTTCCAGGAAGATCATAATTTAATATGGCAAAGGCATGAGTTTTGCGAAGATGGGATGCATGGAATGGATTTTGGGAAGACCAGAAGAATGGAGGTGGTGATTCTTCGCGATTACGTCAAGCTCCGCGAATGGAAAATTGCCGTAGTGCTTCGCGATTTGGACAGAATTCCGGCATAAACTTTGGAGCTTCGCGATTTGAGATGATGTGGCGTTGACTTCACATGGAAGGGATGAGGGTCGGTGGAATCGCATATAAATAGAGGCCGACCCCCTCGAGAGAAGTAGAGAGAGCTCTCAACGAAAATCCTTTGCTCTCGATTCGCAAAGGTCACTCGCGAAGGTAGTTTGCTTCACGAAAGAGGAGCTTCGCGGCGGCTATTCTAGCTCTGCAAAAGTCTTGCGCCCCACGTTAGCTCAGTGAGCTTCTCGAAGAGGCAGGAGCTCCGTGATAGCCCAGCATCGCGAAGGCTGGAGCATCGCGAGAGTGCTTTGCGATTGAGCTTCGTGAAAAGGCAGGGGCTCTGCGAGGACTTGTTTGAGCTTTGCAAAATTGGGAGCCTTGAGAAGTAGGGTACTTTGTGAAGGCCCTTTCCAAAGGTTTTTCTCCCAGTGGACAGGGGAAAAAGGGGTACTCATCAGTGGATGAAATTTGGACTTCAACAGAGCATCATTTATTGATCAATCACACGAGTGATTGTGATTCAGGAAAACGAATACAAGGGGATCTAGTGAATTCAGTCATTGCACTAAAGTAAAAGGTTTAATACAAAAGAGCATCAACTCAGGACTCTGATGCAAGCAAAGTCTCATTCTAAACAGGAGACAAAGACTTCAATGCAAATCTATTGAAGAGACCTTCACGTCTATAAACTGAGTGAGACTTCACCAACGACAGTGAGCCAGGGGGAGTCAACGGGAGTGACCCGAGGGAAGCAGTGAGCTATCCCTGAACCATTATAAAGGCAGTGAGCCTAGGACAAAGTGACTATGCCCGAACAATTGTTATCTACAACTAGTGAAGCATAGTGGATTCAGGTACGACCGAAAACCTGTCGGCGTATGCTCCTTGGACGTAGCCCTTAGTGGTGAACCATGTAAAAATAGCTGTGTCATCTCTCTGCATGTGAATGTTTCATTGCTGATCATATCCATCATACAGGTTTAAGTAGTTCCTACCAACGTGGGAACAAGATCCACAACTTTAAGAAGAAAAAGTTGACACCCTGTTTCACCCCTCCCCTCTCAGGGTGTCCTGGGGTCCTACATCGATACCACTAACAGATGAATTTTATGAGACTATCTGGGCTGAGCCTCCAAGGTATGTGTGATGTAAATGTTTATCAAATGTTTATCCCTAAGTGATATGGAACTTTATTCATACCCTTATTCTTAGTAGTGGATTTTATTATGTAGTTGTGTAAATACTGTAAATGACTAACCCATGGAACATGTAATGGAAATGACTTATGTGATGAAGATAGACTAAATGATAAACATTGAGCTAATGTTGCAAATGGGTTAAGGAAACATTTTTATCTAGTTTCACCCGAGTTTCCTTGTTTACTTTGTTGTTAGTTAGTTCTTTCATGCACTATATGTTTAGATTGAATGTTATTTAGACACCATTTTTGGTGGACTATTGAGTTGTAATCACACCCTGCTCGAGCCTCCATTGGGTACCTGGGGAAATTTCACGATTGTAGGTCAACACGGGGGAAAAGGCCATATGCTAGGGAATCAATTTGGGCTTGGTACGTGCATGGATGTGGATCCATACATGAATTCAGGACCCGTTTGGGAGTTCAGTTGGATTTATTTATTTTTGGTGTTTATTCACTTGGGCATTGTTAGCATGACATGGCATATTTACATGTTTTTGTGTGGCTTGTATCCATTTGGGAGTTGATTGGTTATGCTTGATTTCTGGTTATTTCTTATTATTTTCACTATTTATTTTATTTTTTTGTTGTGCATTTCTTTGGTAAAGATGGATAGTCTCCCCACATGAGCTATTAGACCCTCACTGCTAGTCAGCAACCTCTAGCATATGGGGAGGTGTTCTTGAGGTCATGTAGAGACCTAACTCTGGGCACTGTTTAGTGGATTTCAGGTTGGGGATGTTACAAAGTGGTATCATAGCAGTTCTTTCCTATGGTCTTATTATCTGGGATGGTAGATAGAAGGCTAATAAGTGTTGGGTCTTGGTAATGAGCTTGTGTTTGGGAGTAGCTAACCCATGTGTGAGGGAAAATCCAAGCCACCCAGGGTGGGATTGTTGTTCTTGGTGTGTGTTTTTATTGTTGAATTATATTTCACCATTGGGTGATGAAAATGTTGTGTGATGTAAATATTTTATGATATTTTACTCATGTTTGGAATAATACAAGGTAGTGCATTCATGCATCATTGTAGGTACCTAGGGATATAGGTGGCAGTCATCATGATAGGAACACATGAGATGGATCAAGAAGCACATGAGTCTCAGCCTAGTTGGCGATGTATCCTTAAGTGCATCCAAAATACCCAGGTTCAAAACTAGGTAGAGGCATATTTTTGGTACTATAGCAGGTGCTGTAGTAGGCACTATGGCAGAAATGTACACTATGCAGGTACTGTAGCAGAACTGTACACTATGCGGTATTGTAGCAGTTACTGTAGCAGGTACTGTTTGGTACTGTAGCACCTGGAACTATTCACCTTGGTCCATTGGTTTGGGCTTGGAGTCCTTAAGGCTTTTGGGCCACCCAGGCCTTTAGGTCAGTAGGGCTTTTGGGCCACCTTTAAGGCCTTTGGGCCACCTCAAGACCTTCGGGCCACATGCTGTTACCCCAGACAGACTCTACAAAAAAGGAGCAGCCCTAGAAGAGGATTCAAAGCAGGTACACTCACCATAGTAGAGCCAAATGGATTTTAAGAATGAGAGGGTATGGTTATTCCATCAGGACTAGCATGTTCTTGCATGGGAAGACTATCCAGATAGCCATGCGAAGGTGGAGAGCTACTATCATGATGCAGATGTTGGGGAGGGGCAGTTCCTTGTAGATAGTCTGGTTGAATTCCCTAAGACCTTCAGGTCATGTAATCTCCTAAGCCTACGAGCCTTGTAATCTCTGAGCCTACGGGACTTGTAAGGGTTCCCCCCCATCCCTTCAAAGGGGGGTTATCAAAAATCAATAAAAAAGAATGCATTTGGGCCATTCAGGTAGGAACACATGAGATGGGTGTGTGATACATGAAGGGTATAATTCATTTTACATTCTTTAAAATTTAAAGAAAATGGTGTCTAGTAAATATTATGAAAATGGGTGAAAAGGAAGAATGTTAATGAATGGTTAAATGGTTAAGCTTGATGAAGTGACGTAAATGAGTTAAAATTTTGATTATAATGAGTTGTGAATAAGTTAAAAATATGAATTTTAACAAACTAAAAGGATAGAAATGTTCTTAAAGAATATTTTTTTTGCATTGTAAGTGAGGAAATACTTATAAAATGTTTCTAATGAAATATTTGTGTTTATGTTTGTTGGTTTACCCACATTAGTTATGACTTGGGATAGGGATGGTCGAGGGTAGTGTTCTCAGTGTATCATTAGGATAGTATGCAAAAGATGAGTGGTTATGGAAATTGAAGAGCCTTCTTTAGTAAATATTATAGAAGATTTATGTTAAATTTTCTAAGACATGTGATTGGAATTATAGGGAGATGTTGTCACATCAACGTGCACTGGTTAGGCGATAAGAGGATGTCAATGAGCATGCTCCTCCAGAAGCGAGGCATGGAATCTTAGTAATTTAGGGTAATCAAGGAGAAGAGCAGTTCTACGATAACTTCACTCATTTTATGTAGGTGATGGAATGGGACCTAGGGCAGTTCAAGCCGAGCATGTTCGATCGGACCAAAGAGTTTTAGTTGCATCACCCTCTGACATTTGTTGGAGATGGTGGACCCAAGGCTACATAATTCTAGATAAAGTCCATCCAGAAGATTTTGGATTACTTAGAGACTCCTACATAGAAGAGATTCAAGTTGGTAGTGCATATGTTTCAGGGACTAGCGAAGTGCTAGTGGGATATCTTGGTTTGGACCTAGTAGGAAGATGACATGCTATGGAAGGACTTCCAAGAAAAGTTTTTGGAACACTTTTACCTGGAAACCTTGATACATGAGAAAGTTGTAGAGTTCATGAGGTTGAACCATGGAATTATGTCAGTGATGGATTATGCAGGTTGATTCATGGGCTTACAATATTTTGTTCTGGTATTGGCGGGAGATGAGGTCGCGATGATAAGATGTTTCAAGGATGGGATTGGACATGAGATTAAGTCTCAAGTAAACATCTTCCATTTTAAGAGGTTTTTGGAAGTTGTGGATTTGTCCCTTATTTCAGAAGGGAACTTAAAGAAGGCTTCATGTAGTGGGTTTATGGTTCCAGTTGCACGAACTAGTGGAACAACTTTCGAGAGAAGGAAGCATCGTTTTGGAAATCATTATTAGGGTGGAAGTGCGTAGAGTGGTCTGAAGATAGGACCATCCTCTCAGAGCGATGAACGAATGTTTTTTTATCATTGTAGAAGTCTAGGAAACATGTGTGGTCAACGGCTTTGACCATCAGTTGAGTGTCGAGTGTGCTGTAGGATGGGGCATGTGTAGAGGTTCTATAGGAACCCTCGACAGTTGGGTATATGTGGAGGATCAAGGTAGGTTCTGAGAATAGGTAGGGGATCATATAACCCTTATCAGGTATCCAGTTAGAGTTTGACTGGTTGTACCAGTAGAGGTGGCGAGTGTGGTACTCCTGGGCGAGAGCGTCCAAAACAGCAGGGTAGTGCATCACCAGGGACACAGACTGAGGCTTAGGGAAAAGGGGCAGGTTAGCTTCATGCAGTTCAGTCCACACCTGGTGGTGGTGAGGTTGGGTCATCAACAGTTTAAGGTAAAATCCTTGTAGCTTCCACATTTTCTGGTGCTTTATTTGACATAGGTGCCTCACATTCTTTTATTTCTGCTCAATTTGTGGTTATGTTTGGTCTAACAGTGTGACATGCTTGTGGGGTTAATCGATTGGTACACCATTAGGGGTGTGAGAACAAAATATCAGGCAGTGTAAGGGTTGTATGCTCGAGTTCGGTGGATATCTTTTCCTATGGGACATGTTCATTCTTGAGATGTCAGTTTTTTACCTTATTTTGGGTATGAACTAGCTAGTGTTATACTAATCCCATATTTAATGCTATTTTCATATGGTAATGTTCACATCTATTGAGGGAGGCATGTATATCCATCATGATGAATGGGATGTTTGGGGAGGCCATGTTGAGAAATTTTTTCAAAAGTTGGGTGAACTCATAGCCTAAGTGCCTTGTCTTACTCTTGATGATAGGGAAGTAGAGCAACTTTTCTTTCCTCCTGTGGTGGATCAGTTCCAAGAAAAGTTTCCTAAGGATTTCTTCGGGTTTCCATCCGAGAGGGATGTTGAGTGCATGATAGGGTTTCTGCTGAGAGGAGAACTAGTTTCCATTTTTTTATATAGAATAGAACCAGCCAAACTCCAAAAGCTCAAGACTCAATTGGAGGAGGTGGAGAATAAAGGGTTTATCTATCCTAGTATGCCACCTTGGGGATCTTTAGGGTTGTTTTCCAAGAAAGTGGATGGTTCATTTCAGTTGTGTGTTGATTGTAGGAAGTTGAATCAGATGAAGGTTAAGAATTGATACCCTCTTCCTCATATCGATGATCTTCTTGACCAGCTGAGAGGCTCATTAGTGTTCTCCAAGATTGATTTGAAATCAGGGTATCATCGGCTAAGGGTGAGACCTTATGATGTACCGTGGACTACCTTCAGTGGCAGGTATGGGTTTTATGAGTTTTTGGTGATGTAGTTTGGGTTAACCAATGCACCGACAATGTCTATGGCCCTAATGAACAAAATATTTCATCCTTATCTGGACTAATTCATAGTTTTCTTTGTTGATGAAATCTTAGTGTACTCTAAAACTCATGACGATCATGCCAAATGTCTTAACATCGGTATGAGTACACTAAGAGAGCATAGGCTATATGCCAAGCAATCCAAGTGTAATTTATAGATTGATAAGGTGCATTTATTAGGGAACATCATCTCATAGAAAGGTGTATCTGTGGATTCGTAGAAGGTGTATGCAGTTGTGTCTTTGGAGCGGTCCAATATTATTTCTGATGTCTGAAGTTTTCTTGGTTTGGACGGCTATTACTGAAGGTTCATTAAAGACTTTTCTTGTTTGGCAACACCACTTTTAGGTTTCACCAAGAAGGGTATCAAGTTTGAATTTTCTGGGTATTGTGATAATTCCTTTCAGGTTTTTGAAGAGGTGGTTAACAACCACATCAATTCTGATCTTACATGAGCCAGGTAAGAAGTATATATTGTTTTTTGATGCGTCAGATGTTGCTCTTGGAGTAGTGTTGATGCAGGATGATTCAATTATTGTGTATGGGTCATGGCAGCTGAGGCCTCATAAAATAAACTACCCTACAAATGATCTTGAATAAGCTGCAGTGGTTTATGCCTTGAAATATTGGTGACATTACTTGTTAAGAAAATGGTTTACGGTGTTTACCGATCATAAGAGCCTC
The DNA here is from genome assembly GCA_963277665.1 of Viscum album. Taxonomy (NCBI): domain Eukaryota; kingdom Viridiplantae; phylum Streptophyta; class Magnoliopsida; order Santalales; family Viscaceae; genus Viscum; species Viscum album. The sequence goes on from OY728134.1 coordinate 289,918,417, forward strand.
AAATATATGTTCTCTCAGTGTGATTTGAATGTTTTTCAGTGAAGATGAGTTGAATATATGAAATCCTTTGACTTTGAGTTTGTTTACACTCTAGGAAAGGGAAATAGTGTTTCAGATGCATGGTGTCAGAAGACTAAGAATCAGGTGGTTCGGGAATCATGTTTAGAGTGGAAGATGGTGACATTGTTTCCTAAGATGCATCTGAAGGTGCAGGATGACGAAGAACAAATGACCCTTGCATCCTTTGGAGTTCAGTCTATTCTCCTGAGCCGGAAAATGGAGAAACAACATGAAGATTCAAAGTTCTTTTTCTTTGAAGTAAAATCTCAAAGGTGGGGAGTCACCTTCTGGTTGGACCGTTGAAGATGATGGGATTGTTTATGTTCGTGGTCATGTGGTTGTTCCAACAAGTATGCAAGAAGAGTTGATGTGTGAGTTTCATGCATCGAAGTGGGGATGCACATCCTTGTCTGACCAAAATGTATCAGGACCTTTGTAGGTAGTATTGGTGTCCAGGAATGAAGAAAGATGATGCGGGTTTTGTGGCGTGATGTCTTACCTGTCAACAGGTGAAGGCTGAGCATCGACGACCGGGTGGTTTGTTGCAGCCATTGCCCATTTCAAAATTTAAATAGGATGACATGATGATGGATTTTTGTGGTAGGTATTTCAAGAATGTTTGAGAAGAATGATGCAATCTAGGTAGTTATTGATCGGTTAACTAAGGTGGCTCGTTTCTTGCTGATTTGAGAGAGATTCTACATAGATCAGTTGAGTGAGCTGTTTGTTCAGGAAATAAATATGGATGAATGGGTACCATGGACGATAGATTAAGATTGTGATTCATGTTTTACTTTACGCTTTGGTTTATAGAGAGAACATGGTAGTCAGGTGTTTTTTGACGACGTCCTTTCACTTGCCGACAGACGAGTGTTTGAGTGCGACCTTTAAAAGAATGTTTGCTCGCTCAGCTGAAAAGAACACGATTCACACTCCTCTCTCATTTTTCCAATTTTCTCCCCATTTAAAACTACGCCACGATGGTTTCCGGTGAGAACAAGGTGTTTCCCCCTTCCGATCAGGCGGATCTAGGTGGGGGAGATCCCTCAAGGAGGTTGCCTTCTCCATTGATCGTTCCATCCGTTGATACCGCTGGTGTTCGTTCCTTCCAGCAATTGAAATATCGACAGTACAACTGGGCGCGGTGGAAGTTCATCATGGTTGGACCTTGGTTGTCACGTTCGGTCGTCAGCGCCCGCTGATTGCTTGGGGCTAGTTTGGCATGGGTGATACTGAGAGAAAAGAAATGATATTGAGAGGAGGGATTAGTTTCTCATGTTTGGCCAAATAATTTTAAGAGAGAAATGATAAGGAGAGAAATGGAGAGAAATAGATTTCTCTCCGGGTATTGTTTTTAAATCATCCCAAAATTGGGATGATTTGGAAAAAAATGATGTGAATGGTTAATATTTTAAAATTCCAATTTTATTCCAATTTTTTACATGTATTATAAAAGAATTTCTTTTATTTTATTTTAAAAAGATTCACCAGAGAAATTCAAATCATTTATTTTCTTTTATTAATTTATTGATCCAAACCCGAGGATATAAATCACAATCTTTCTTTTCTTTTCTTTTATTTTAAAATATAAAATCAATCCTTTTCTTTTATTAAAATCTTACCGAACACAATTACTTCTAAAAACTTCATCGGATCTTGGTATTTATGTCACCGGCGATGTCTTCCGTTGCTAGGAATGCGTTTGGCACACAGTTCTTCTCCAAAGAACATTTTTCTCATGCTTGGTCCCGAGAGTCCCGACGTTGTGGAGATTGGAGATTTGTGCTTTTCCGGTGGTCTTAGGATGTTCATTCTGGCAGGGACTCTGGTTCGGCGGTGGTGTGGGTTTAGTTTATGGGTCTTCCCTTACCTTTCTTCAACCCTTACATTCTCCAGTGTGTAGGCGATGCCCTGGGTGGCTTTCTATGCGTGGATGAAGAAACTCAGAGTCTCCAATGATCATCCTCAGCTCACATCTGCATGGAAGTGAACCTTTATTCCCCTCTCCCTTCTAGAGTTATTATTCGAGTGGGAGATGGCTTCTGTTGGTGGAAAATAATTCAATTTCATAATCTTCCATGCTTCTGTGAGGTATGTCGTCTTCATGGCTATTTGATTCAGGTTTGCAGGCGATACGCTTCTGCAAAGGGAAAGCATCCCCTGGAAACAGACCATCAATTGGATTTGCAACCTGCGAAAAATATGTAGTTATCTCTATCCCAGAGAACCACGACTCCAGATGCAACCAAATTATCCCCTGGTTCTGGGTCCCTTCATTCTCTTTTTCCTGAGGTCCCCTCTGGCAGGAGTAATAAACCCCCAACATTTCTGAAGGAGTGTCAATCTGGAAAAGGGTATCCATCCTCTTCGGATACTGGTTTAGCTGGACTAGGGGTGATCTCAGGCGGGCCTCCTGATTCCCTCATGGAAGTTCATTCTTCCCATGGGGGTGATCTATCTTCTTCCATTGATGAGATTCCTTTAGAGGTTCTTCCACCATTGCATGAGGGGGAAGAACCGCTGCTCAACACTCAATAATTTCAAGCCGAACTCACCAGAAGCGAGCCTTCCACTCTGATCCTCCTACTGAGTTCTACCAACCATTTTGTTGTTCTATCCAGTCCTATTAAAGAGGATAGTGTTCTCTCTACGCCTTTGAGTAGAAAGGGTGATCATGGGAAGTGTAGTTCACTGCCTTCTGTGGAAGCAAGAATGACTCTCTCAAAGACTAAGGAGGCTTCCTCCCGCTCAAGCTCAGTTCCTTATATATCCAAACCTCTGGGCCGATTGGCTAGAAATTCAATCTCATTATGATAAGAGTCATTATATGGAACTCTTGGGGCCTTAGTGCTCCGTCAAAGTATGCATTCATTTCGTTTGAAGCTAGGAAACATTGCATCTCTGTTCTGGAAATTATAGAACAAAAACAATGTGAGGATCAAATACGTTCTTCTGCAAGTATGCTTGGATTTCCAAAATCATTTCATGGGGGCCCTACCAGCAAACATGTTTGGATTTTCTGGAGAAGTAGTATTATTGTTGAAAAAGTGGTGGTCGCGCCTCAACACATTACATTGAAGGTTTCTGCTGGTGTCACCACTAATCAATTCACTTTTGTGTATGCGAAGTGCGATGTTCACAAATGACAGGAGTTGTGGGGTCGTCTTTCAGCATTTCAACCGGGCAACCTTCCTTGGTTCATGGGAGGATATGTAAACACCATCACTGACCCTTCAGAGAAGAAGTGGGGGATAATGTATCACTTTTGTTCCATGCATGACTTCAAAGAGTTCCTAGTGACTAACACATTGATGGAAGTTGGCTTTCTTGGCGAACCTTTTACCCGGTGTAACAACGAGAAGGGGGATGAATGAATTTGGTGCAGACTGGACCACTATCTCTCAAAACTCCTGGGAGTCGACACCTATCCCCCGGCCGAAGTGGTTCATCTTTCTAAGATCTTTTCTTATAATAAACCTCTTCTGATCCAGCTCAAAGGTAATGAAGACAAGCCGCCACATTTTTGTTTTTCGGAGAGCTACATGCACACTGATGGATTCATGTAGGCGGTGAAGGACTCATGGGACCTTCCCAATAGAGGCACTGTTTGGATTAATCTCACTGATAGATTAAAAAAGACTTATGGTGAACCTTCAGGAGTGGAACATGGGAAGACCAAATAGAGAATGTGGGATTGATGAATTAAAACACAAAATCAGCAACCTTGAATTGAAACTCCAGGATAGATGGGATGATGAAGTTTTTCCAGTTATGGTTGGTGAGAAAAACATCTTCTCAGAGAAGCTTGTGGAAATTCAAAGGGAAGGTGATAGAAACATCAGGTTTTTTCATGCATGCATTGCAGGAAAGAGACGAAGTCCAAAAAATCAATCAAAATTTTATTTGAGGACAGTTCTTATACTGTTGATGTGGAGGTGGTAGGAAATATGGCTGAGAAACACTCCGTGGATCTCTTAGCGGGGTCGTGGAGCTCCCAAGAGGAGAATATATTGAGGGAAGGAATAAATGCCAATTTCATCAACAATATTGAAAGGCAGATTAATTTCAATGATCACAATGATATGGTGGTCGTCACTAACAATAAGGAAATCAAATATGTAATGAATTCCCTGAATACTGATAACGCTCCAGGCCCCAATGGCTTTCTGGGTATGTTTTACATTTTTGATTGGGAGGTTGTTAAACAACAGATTGTTGATGTGATGTAGGATTTATTCCGGGGTGGGAACATCACCGGAGCGATCAATGCCGCCAAACTGGTGCTTATTTTGGAAGTCAGGGAGCCCACTTCCATTAGCTAGTTTAGGCTGATCTGCCTTTGCAACTTCTCATACAACATTCTGACTAACATGGTCCTTCCAAAGATCATCTATAGTGAACAACATGGATTCTTAAAGGGGATAAACATCTCGAGTGCGATTGGTATTATGATGGAGATGGTTAATGATATTAACTGGAAGAACATTCAATCTAACATTGTGATCAAGGTGGACATGGATAAGGCGTACGATCATATGGAATTGAGCTTCATTTTAGAGGCTTAGAGAAGTTTGGTTTCAGTTCCTGGACTCATGATCTGATCTTCAGGTGCTTCGCATCCCCCTGGATTTCAGTTTCATTAATGAGGCATTGCTTTGGGTTTTTCAAATCAGCCAAAGGCTTGAGGCAGGGTGACCCTCTCTCCCCCAAACTATTCATCCTAGCACAAGAGGATCTCTCAAGGAAAATCAAGTCAGATCTTGGTAGCGGCAACATTCACCCATATAGAATCAGGAATGGGGTGGCCTCGGTGTCCCATCTGATGTATACTGATGAAATTCTCTTCTTTATCAATGGGAGTTCAAAATCAATTCAGGGTTTCAATATTATGACGGAGACTTACAGTTGCTGGAGTGGACAATGGATCAATTCTGGGAAGAGCAACTTCAATTGCCCAAAGGCATGCTCGAACAGAAGTGTAAGACTTATTCAAGGAAAGCTGGGCATTAAATGAAGAAACCTTCCAATGTAGTACGTAGGAGTGCCAATCTCTAACGGGAGGATAAAAAAAAACTCCCTTTGACACTCAGGTCAGTCGCTTGATAGCTAGAATATTTTACTGGAAAAATAAACTGTTCTCTTTTGGTAGTAGAATCATGCTTGCTAACAGCGTTTTATCCTCCATACCCATGAAAGTTCTCTATGTCATCATCCCCCAAAGGGTATCATTAACAAAATTGAGAAAATAATCAATGTTTTCATATGGGACATCAAAAAGGAGGGTAAATACCACCAGGATTCATTGAATCGGTTTCCAAAACCCATTACAGAAGGTGGGATCATCCTGAGAAATGTGTCGGATGAAAAGAACACGATTCACACGCCTCTCTCATTTTCCAATTTTCTTCCCATTTTAAACTATGACACGATGGTTTCCGGTGAGCACAAGGTGTTTCCCCCTTCCGATCAGGCGGATCTAGGTGGGGGAGATCCCTCAAAGAGGTCGCCTTCTCCACTGATCGTCCCATCCGCTGATACCGCTGGTGTTCATTCCTTCCAGGATGCTCTAGCAGGTCCCACTCATCATCCCCATCCATAATGCCCTCCAACCATCTTGGACATTCCAATTTCTCCAAGGTGATTGGTGAGGGTCAACAGCCTTCCAATGATTGAATTATCGGAAGTACAACTGGGTGCGGTGGAAGTTCATCATGGTTGGACCTTGGTTGCCACGTTCGGTCGTGAGCACCCACTGATTGCTTACTTCTGTAACTTCATGGGATCTTGGGGTATTTATTGTAGGGATTTGGTTGTGAAGCTGAATAAAGAAATGCAACCAAACATGCAAGGATCGTGCTGGAGATATGTCCCGATTAATGCAAGAACAATCAAAACAGAAATCAAATGCAGAATTGTAAAATGAACAAGAGATTTACGTGCTTCGGTCCCGTTTGGGACCTACTGCACGGCAAGAACACCCCTCACGCACACGTTTATTAATCCTCAAAGAAAACAATTACAACACAACGGATTTGCCCCAGCAGATCGAGATACAGTGAAAGAAAATTTACAAGGTTACAACAAAACCGTAAGAGAAAGAACAACTCACAGTGCCGGACATAAACTCGCCCGGCGGTCCTGATCTCTTCAATCTTGGCTGGATCTGGTTCGAGTGGGCTCGCGGACTGGCCTTCGGAGTGCTGAAGCCGAGTAAGGCGCTGTAACGATGCTCCACCAGAGGCGACACACCAGCAGTGTGCCGCGGAGATCGTTTGCTGACGAGAATACCCTCCAAGGGTTCGAGTGCCAGGATCCGAGCAGGGCGAATGCGCTGTAATCTCCGGAAAAACAAAACTGATTTGATCTGAGGAGCCACACCGAAGACGAGTCGTAGCAGGGGTGATTAAACCCCCTACGAGCGACAGTTCGGCGCAACAAACAGCCCTCACCAGGGCGTGCCACGAAGCAAAACTGAAGCGGAGCTCATGCAATCAGTTCGAACGGTGAACACAGGTGGACGACCCGGATGAAATGGGCGGCAGCGAGGATCAATGACCACAAAGCAAATGCCGCAATACACAGATCGCCAGCGTGGCAAAAATAAACGCAGCAACGCGGAACAGCAAAGAAAAAACGGTGAGATATATAATGAAAATGAATTTAAATAAAAACCAAGAAAAAAAAACAGAATTAAATTCATTAATTCACAAAACTCCACCATTTTTAATTAAATTCAGGGATGTTCTTGCACCTAGGGCTACGGAACAGGAACCAAGTTCAAACTATCTAGGAAATATTTGAACTTTGATAAAATGACAGCTTTAGTCAAACTATCAGCTGGATTTTTATCAGTGTGTATCTTATTGACACACACGGTTCCTTGTTCTATCACATCTCTAATAAAGTGTAATCTAATGTCTATGTGTTTTGATTTTCCATGGCAAACAAAATTTTTAGACAGATGTAATGCAGATTGACTATCAGAAAAAACATTAATAGCTGAATCATAAAGCTTGAGTTCAGAAGACAAGCCTTTGAGCCATAAGGCTTCCTTTACTGCCTCAGTGAGTGCAATGTACTCAGACGCCGTGGTGGAGAGGGCAACAACAGACTGCATGTTGCACTTCCACGAGATTGCCCCACCGCAGGCAGTGAACACGTATCCAGTCAATGATTTTCTGGTGTCAATGTTACCTGCATAATCAGCATCTACAAAGCCTACCAAAATGTTAGAAGCATCAACATTTTTACCAAAGCATAAAGACAAATTAGATGAAAATGATAAATATCTGAGAAGCCATTTGAGGGCATGCCAATGGGGCTTCCCAGGAGCGGCCATAAATCTGCTCTCAAGGTGCAGATAGCAAAAGCAATGTCAGGCCTGGTGCAAATCATAGAGTACATTATACTACCAACAATGCTAGCATATGGAATTTTAGACATAAATTGCACATCATCATCAGCAGTGGGTGCTTGTGTTAAAGACAATTTAAAGTGTTGAGCAAGAGGTACATTCACAGGTTTGTGAGATTCAAACATGTACCTCTTTAAGATCTTTAAAATGTAAGCATGCTGAGATAAGTATAGCTGTTTGTTAGGTCTATCTCTAATGATTTCAACACCTAAAATCTGCTTAGCTGCACCTAAGTCTTTCATTTCAAAGTTGCCTTTTAATTGGGATTTAATTGAAGTGATAAAACTCATATTCTTACATATGATAAGCATGTCATCTACGTAAAGCAGAAGGTAAATCATACAACCTTGAATAGACTTGAAGTAGACACAAGCATCATACTGGCTCCTGGTGAATTGGTTATTTAACATAAAAGAATCAAATTTCTTATACCATTGCCTTGATGCCTGTTTTAAACCATACAAGGACTTATTTAGAAGGCAAACTTGGTTGGATTTGAATTCCTTTGAATAACCATCAGGAGGTCTCATATAGAGTTTTTTCATTCAAATCCCCATGCAAGAAGGCAGTTTTAACATCAAGTTGCTCGATGTGCAGATCGAGATAGGCATCGAAGGCTAACAGGAGCCGAATGGAAGAGTGTTTGACAACAGGGGAAAAAATTTCAGCATAGTCGATTCCCTCTCTCTGAAGAAATCCTTTGGCGACTAGCCTAGCTTTGAACCTAACTTTATTTCCCTCTGTGTTGTCTTCCTTTCTCTTGTAAATCCACTTGGACCCAATCACTTTGGCATTCACAGGCTTGTGAACAACGATCCATGTGTGATTTTTCTTTAGAGATTGCATCTCTTTATTCATGGCTATGATCCAATGCTTTGAATCTTTATCCTTTAGAGCTTGCCTATACGATTGAGGATCATCGTCGATGAGATCCTGGGCCACATGAAAAGCATAAGATGCCATATCATACTGGCTGAACCGAGCAGGAGGTCTAGAGACCCTCCTTTGTCTATCTCGAGTTAATTGATAATCTTGATGATCGGTGGAAGGTCCAGAGTCTGAGTCTGAACCAGAACTCGTCTTAGATTCAGCCACATCAGTGTGCTGAGGAGGAGGAGGAATAGACTGAACATCAGTCTCAACATGAGTAAAACACTCATGTTCATCAGACTTATGAAAGTCGGGATCAGAACTGCCTAGTGTGTCAATCCTGGTCTTAGGAGCAGAGGACTCATGGAAGACAACGTCTCTACTAATAATGCACCGTTGGTATCCCGGTTTATCCACCCAGAGTTTATATCCTTTAACTCCATCGGGGTAACCAACAAAGATGCACTTGAGGGCTCTTGGTTCAAGTTTGTCAGTCTTGATGTGGGCATAGGCTGTACACCCAAAGACCCTTAAGTAGGAATACGATGGGGGCTTCCCGGTCCACAGTTCTTCTGGAGTAATGAATTGATTTGCAGAAGAGGGACACCTATTAATCAGGTACACATCAGTGCTTGTGGCCTCGGCCCAAAAGGATTTAGGGAGGCCCGAGTAAGCAAGCATGCTACGGACTCTTTCAAGGATAGTCCGATTCATCCTCTCTGCTAGGCCATTCTGTTGGGGAGTTTCCCTAACAGTTCCGTGACTCTTAATTCCACCAGACTCACAGTATTGAATGAACTCAGTGGACAGGTACTCAAGCCCATTGTCAGTCCTCATGGTCTTGATTTTCTTCCCAATCTGATTCTCGACTGAGGCTTTCCAGGTTTTAAAAGTTTGGAAAACATCTGATTTATTTTTTAGGATGTATACCCAAACCTTCCTGGAGTAATCATTGATAAAGGTGACGAAATAGAAACCTCCACCATGAGAGGAGGTCCTGGCCGGCCCCCACAAATCCGAATGGATGTAATCAAGTGGGGCGGCTGACTTGAAGGAAGATCTATTGAAGGTCACTCTTTTAGCCTTTCCCATCACACAATCTTCACAAAACAGGAGATTTGTAGGTGTGATGTCATTCAGCAATCCTTGCTTGCTGAGTTCTTCAAGCCCTTTGGAGCTTACATGCCCCAGCCTTCTATGCCAGAGCATTGTGTTGTCAGTGTTCGTGGTATAAACACTACCCAACTGTCTTGAATGGGTCCTGCCATTCAAGACATACAAACCATTCACAAGGGATCCTTTGATGATGGTTCTTGATCCTCTTGAGACTTTGATAGTACCAGATTCAGATCTAAAAGTATATCCCTTTTGATCCAGGACTCCCAGGGAGATCAAGTTTCGTTGCAAGTTGGGGACCCACCTTACATCAAGTAAGGTGATGATGGAATGGTCATCCAATTCTATCAGGACAGATCCTCTGCCCTCAACCTTGCATTTCTTGTTATTCCCTAATAGGACGTCCCCTTCCACTTTCTCAACCAGCTCTAAGAAAGACTCTCTATGGGGACACATATGGAAGGATCAGCCAGAATCAAGGACCCACTCACGGTCGAGTGTATGGCTGGACACATTTAGAACTTCAGCTGTGTCATAACCAGAGTCAACAATAAGAGACTGGTCAGTGGGCTGTGTGCGCTCTTACTCTCTCTTAAGTTTCCTACACTCGGGCTTAATATGCCCCGGATTCCCACAATGGAAGCAAGTAACTTTTCTGTCTTTATTGTCATTGTTCTTTGTCTTTCGATCGTGCCTTGGTTCTTTGCTATTACTACTTTTGTCTCTGCTAAAATGTTTCTTTTTGTTTTTAACTTGAGGTCTTCCCCTAGTGAATAAACTCTCAGCCTCACCTTTCGCCTTAGGTTTTGAGTGAAGGTCCTTGGATAGAAGGGCAGACTTGACTTCTTCCAGAGTCAAGGAGTCACGACCATACATCATGGTCTCGACCAGAGTGCTATAACTATGGTCTAGAGATATCAGGAGAATAATAGCCTGATCCTCATCATCTACCATGATATCTATATTGGCTAAGTCTAGCATGATCTTATTGAACTCGTCAAGATGGGCTTTCAAGGAAGAGCCTGGTATCATCCTAAAGGTAAACTTGCGGTGCTTCTTATAGAGCCTACCAACAAGGGAGGTAGTCATATAAAGCTTCTCTAACTTGAGCCAGATGCCGGCAACAGTGGACTCAAAGGCCACTTCCCTAAGGACTTTATCACCTAAGGACAATAAGAGGGAACTATGGGCTTTAATTAGAGTGTCATTGGGGACCAGTTGGTGTTCAGTTATGGTTTGTCCAGCTTCATTAATAGTTGTTATGGGTTTAGTAGGCCCAGATAGGGCATCAATAAGACCTTGTTGGACTAATAATGCCCTCATTTTAATACGCCATAAATTGAAGTCATTATCTCCATCAAAATTTTCGATTTCATACCTCATTGTAGACATATTTATATAGTGAGTTGACGCCAAGTATTTGGGGACAACGAGAGCGTACGCCCCCAAAAGACTGGCCAATATTCACTAGAGATAAATTTGTACAATGTTTGATGAAAACAAAATAATTTGATCAAGATGATGATTTCAGTCTTAAAAGAAATTAAAGACAACAATATATACTGGCAGAATAAAACAGATACAAATGCAGAAAGAAACAGAAACCCAGTGTCAGGAAAAAGAAAAACTGTGGGTTGGATTAAACCAGAACCAGTAAACAGAATTTATACATGGCTGAAACAGAACACAGAAAGTGACAAATTGGCCAGATTTATGGATAGTACAGGGGGCTACCAGAATGTTGGCAGCCAAAAAATAAATGCAATAACAAGAAACTGAATTTAAGATAGTCTATAAACAGTAGCAGTAATACTGTGGGCTGATTGTGATGAAAATTCGATCATGTAAATTGTTATCACAAGAAACAGGTTTTAATACACTATGTAAACAGTGGCAGTTATGCTTCGGGCAAGATTGTGAACAAACATTGAGCATGCAAATTACAGAAGACAAGGAGCAGTCATATATGAATCATACGGAAACAAAGGAAACATACGACTGTAATTGCAGACTAATATTGCAGATATTACCGAGCAGCAAAATATATGTAAACTGATTAACAAAAGAAACATATGTGTAATAACATGAAGGCAGATTGTGCACAAAGGTAAATCAGGCAACACAGCAGCCAGATTGGCTCTGATACCACATGTAGGGATTTGGTTGTGAAGCGGAATAAAGAAATGCAACCAAACATGCAAGGATCGTGCTGGAGATATGTCCCGATTAATGCAAGAACAATCAAAACAGAAATCAAATGCAGAATTGTAAAATGAACAAGAGATTTACGTGCTTCGGTCCCGTTTGGGACCTACTGCACGACAAGAATACCCCTCACGCACACGTTTATTAATCCTCAAAGAAAACAATTACAACACAACGGATTTTCCCCAGCAGATTGAGATACAGTGAAAGAAAATTTACAAGGTTACAACAAAACCGTAAGGAAGAGAAAGAACAACTCACAGTGCTGGGCATAAACTCGCCCAGTGGTCCTGATCTCTTCAATCTTGGCTGGATCTGGTTCGAGTGGGCTCGCGGACTAGCCTTTGGAGTGCTGAAGCCGAGTAAGGCGCTGTAACGATGCTCCACCAGAGGCGACACACCAGCAGTGTGCCGCAGAGATCGTTTGCCGACGAGAATACCCTCCAAGGGTTCGAGTGCCAGGATCCGAGCAAGACGAATGCGCTGTAATCTCTGGAAAAACAAAACTGATTTGATCTGAGGAGCCACACCGAAGACGAGTCGTAGCATGGGTGATTAAACCCCCTGCGAGCGACAGTTCGGCGCAACAAACATCCCTCACTAGGGCGTGCCACGAAGCAAAACTGAAGCGGATCTCATGCAATCAGTTCGAACGGTGAACACAGGTGGACGGCCCGGATGAAATGGGCGGCAGCAAGGATCAATGGCCACAAAGAAAATGCCGCAATACACAGATCGCCAGCGTGGAAAAAATAAACACAACAACGCGGAACAACAAAGAAAAAACGATGAGATATATAATGAAAATGAATTTAAATAAAAACCAAGAAAAAAACAGAATTAAATTCATTAATTCACATTTATCAGTCACCGAAGATGTCTTCCATTTCTAGGAATGCGTTTGGCATACACTGCTTGTCCAAAGAACATTTTTCTCATGCTTGGTTCCGAGAGTCCCTACATTGTGAAGATTGGAGATTTGTGCTTTTCCGGTGGTCTTAGGACGTTCATTCTGGCACTCTGGTTCGACGGTGGTGTGGGTTTAGTTTCTGGGTCTTCCCTTACCTTTCTTCAACCCTTACATTCTCCAGTGTGTAGGAGATGCCCTGGGTGGATTTCTATGCATGGATGAAGAAAATCAGAGTCTCCAATCATCATCCTCAGCTCACATTTGCATGGAAGTGAACCTTTATTCCCCTCTCCCTTACAGAGTTCTTATACTAGTGTGAGATGGATTCTATTGGTGGAAAATAATTCACGTTCATAATATTCTATGCTTCTATGTGGTATGTCATCTTCATGTCCATTCTATTCAGGTTTGCAGGCGATACGCTTCGGCAAAGGGAAAGCATCCGCTGGACACAAACCATCAAGTAGATTTTCAACCTGCGACAAATATGTAGTTATCTATTTCCCAGAGCACCATGACTCCAGATCCGACCAAATTATCCCCTGGTGTTGGGTCCCTTCATTCTCTTTTTCCTGAGGTCCCCTCTGGCAGGAATAATAAACCCCCAACATTTCTGAAGGAGTGTTGATCTGGAAAAGGGTATCCATTCTCTTCTGATACTGGTTTAGCTGGACCAGGGGTGATCTCAGGCGGGCCTCCTGATTCCCTGAAAGCAGTTCATTCTTCCCATGGTGGTTGTAGATTGAGAAAACCCCCTCGCCTCCTTACCTCAAAGTGAGGAGGAGGCGTTCTTTTATAATGAATGAAAAACTCCACATCGGACCACAAGTCCGATGTGGGATACAGACTCCAACACTCCCCCTCAAGCTAGGTGTACCTAGCTTGGACACATAATGAAAAGAAAGCAACAAAACAAACGCTAACACTCCCCCTCAAACTGAACAGACCCAACTTGATTACAAAACAGACGAAATAAAAAAAGAAAGCTGCAAAAGGCTGCTGCTCCCCCTCACGATCAAAGCTCCTCCGCAGGATGATGGATGAATGATGTCGCAGACGCAATAGATGAACCACTCAAACCGGGCCGATGGACGGAGCGCCAGGAATGCCACACTAGTGGGGCCGGTCGATGAAACGCCGGAAAATCCAAACTAGCACCGGGAAAACCTCACTTGCGGGGCCGACGACGGGAGGCGGGGATTCCGCAGAATTGTTGCCGGACTGGCGGTGCCAACGGGCCCAAATCCTAGGCGGTCGAGCTGCTGCACTAGCGAATGGATGTGCCGGCGGATAGAGATGCGGCTGTTGGGAGTTGCCAGGAGTTGCCGGCGAGGCGGGGATGCCGCAGGAGGAGGCCGGCGAGGGAGCAGGAGGCCGGTTGCTAGAGGCCAGGAAGCCGCGGAAGCAGATGAGCAGCAAATTGGGGAGACGACAGTGCAGCGGGATAGAAGCGGAGATGCGCGGGGACGGACCTGGCCGGAATAGTCCGGATCTGCCCGGATCTGCCCGGAACAGTCCGGATATCGCCTGATCTGGCCGGAGCCGGCCGGAGCTTTCCGGATCTAGCCAGAAATCACCGGATCTGGCCGGATTCGGCCGGAGCTGTCCGAATCTGGCTGGAAATCGCCAGATCTGGCCGAAAAATCCACAAAGGGCCGGGAGGGCGCGCGGAGGGCCAACGACAGGAGAGGGAGGAGGACCGCTGGATGGGAGGAGCGCCGCGGGACGGGAGGGCCGCCGAGAGTCGGGATTCGGGAGCCGCGCCAGGCAGAAGGGCCGCCGGGAGTGATGACCGGCAGGAGCCGGGAGCCGCGTCAGGCAGGAGGGCCACCGGGAGTGATGACCGGCAGGAGCAACGGTAGAAGCGCCTGGGTGAGGTGCTGGCGAGGGCACCGCTGAGTGAGGGGAGCCACGCCGGCAGAGAGGGCCACTGGGAAAGGAGCGCCGCCTGGAGGGAGAGCCGCCAGGATGAAGAGCCGTTTAGGGCAGGGGGGACACGATGCGGAGGGGCGACGACCTAAAACCGCCCCCGCCCCCCGCGGGGGACTGGAGTCAGAAAAAAAACTAGACGGGAGAGAAAAAAATATATATATGTGAGGGAGGAACCAAAACCTCCTCTGATACAATGTAGATTGAGAAAACCCCCTCGCCTCCTTACCTCAAAGTGGGGAGGAGGCGTTCTTTTATAATGAATGAAAAACTCCACATCGGACCACAAGTCCGATGTGGGATACAGACTCCAACAGTGGTGATCTATCTTCTTCCATTGATGAGATTCCTTTAGAGGTTCTTCCACCATTGCATGAGGGGGAGGAACCGCTGCTCAACAATCAATAATTTCAAGCCGAACTCACCTGAAGAGATACTTCCACTCTGATCCTCCTACTGAGTTCTACCAACCATTTTGTTGTTCTATCCAGTCCAATTAAAGAGGATGGTGTTCTCTCTACGCCTTTGAGTAAAAAGGGTGATCATGGGAAGTGTAGTTTGCTGCCTTCTATGGAAGAAAGAATGACTCTCTCAAAGACTAAGGGGCTTCCTCCCACTCAAGCTCAGTTTATATATCCAATCCTCTAGGCCGATTGGCTAGAAATTCAATATCGTTATGATAAGAGTCATTATATGGAACTTTTTCAAAGTGTGAATTAATTTCATTTGAAGCTAGGAAACACTACATCTCTTTTCCGGAAATTATAGAACAAAAACAAAGTGAGGATCAAATATGTTCTTCTGCAAGTATGCTTGGATTTCCAAAATCATTTCATGGGGGCCCTACCAGCAAACATGATTGGATTTTCTGGAGAAGTAGTATTATTGTTGAAAAAGTGGAGGTCTCTCCTCAACACATTACATTGAAGGTTTCTGCT
Source organism: Viscum album (assembly GCA_963277665.1). Taxonomy (NCBI): domain Eukaryota; kingdom Viridiplantae; phylum Streptophyta; class Magnoliopsida; order Santalales; family Viscaceae; genus Viscum; species Viscum album. The sequence continues at coordinate 289,933,859 of OY728134.1, forward strand.
GGTGTCACCACTAATCAATTAACTTTTGTGTATGTGAAGTGCGATGTTCACAAATGAAAGGAGTTGTAGGGTCTTCTTTCAGCATTTCAACCAGGAAACCTTCCTTGGTTCATGGGAGGATATCTAAAAACCATCACTGACCCTTCAGAGAAGAAGTGGGGATGGTGTATCATTTGTGTTCCTTGCATGAATTCAAAGAGTTCCCGGTGAATAACACATTGATGGAAATTGGATTTCTTGGCGAACCTTTTACCTGGTGTAACAACATGGAGCGGGATGAAAGAATTTGGTGCAGACTCGACCACTATATCTCAAAACTCATGGGATTTGACACCTATCCATAGGCCTAAGTGGTTCATCTTTCTCGGATATTTTCTGTTAACAAACCTCTTCTGATCCATCTTAAAGGTAATAAAGACAAGCCGATAGATTTTTGTTTTTTGGAGAGCTAGATGCACACTAAGGGATTCATGTAGATAGATTAAAAAAGGCTTATGGTGAACCTTCAGGAGTGGAACATGGGAAGACCAAATAGAGAATGTGGGCTTGATGAATAAAAACTGAAAATCAGTAACCTCGAATTGAATCTTCAGGATAGATGGGATGATGATGTTTTTCTAGTTATGGTTGGTGAGAAAAACATCTTCTCAAAGAAGATTCTGGAAATTGAAAGGGTTTCTGTAGAGAAATTGAGGGGTATCTTGCTCAAAGAAGGTGATAGAAACATCATGATTTTTCATGCATGTAGGAAAGAGAGTATGTCCAAACAATCAATCAACATTTTATTTGAGGAAGATTCTTATAATGTTGATGTGGAGGTGGTAGGAAATATGGCTGAGAAACACTTCGTGGATCTCTTAGCGGGGTCGAGGAGCTCCCAGGAGGAGAATAGATTGAGTGACTGAATAGATGCCAATTTCTTCAACAATATTGAAAGGAATATTAATGTCAATGATCGCAATGATATGGTGGTCATCACTAACAAAAAGGAAATAAAATATGTAATGATTTCCCAGAATACTGATAACGCTCCAGGCCCCAATGGCTTTCCGGGTATGTTTTACATTTTTGATTGGGAGGTTATTAAACAACAGATTGTCGATGTGATGTAGGATTTATTCTGGGGTGGGAACATCACCAGAGTGATCAATGCCGCTAAACTGGTTCTTATTTCAAAAGTCAGGGAACCCACTTCCATTATCCAGTTTAGGCCGATCTGCCTTTGCAACTTCTAATACAACATTCTGACTAACATTATCAATAGAGGGTTGAATTGGGTCCTTCCAAAGATCATCTATAGTGAACAAAATAGATTCTTAAAGGGGATAAACATCTAGGGTGTGATTTTTATTATGATGGAGATGGTTAATGATATTTGTAGATGGGTGAATTCCCCTTACCTCAATGTGAGGTGGGGATACTCTTTTATAGAAGAGTAAATCTAATTACAAGATGGGTAAGTCCGATGTGGGACTCAGAAACCCATTTACACTTAAATGGGGTCCAACACTCCCCCTCAAGCTGGACATGCCCAGATTGGATAGAGTCCCACAAAGAAAACAAAGGTGACAAGACAGAGGACCATCTCATACTCCCCCTCAAGCTGGGCCAGGGAGGCTGTGAATTCCCAGCCTGGTAGTGAGAGACGTAAGGCGAGCGCCTGGGAGACCTTTGGTGAAGAGATCAGCAAGCTGATCGGCCGTCGGGATATGGCCGAAACTGATATGGTTCTGCTCCAGATGGTGGTGGAGAAAGTGACAGTCCACCTCGATATGCTTTGTCCGTTCATGGAAGACGGGATTCGAGGCAATCTTTGTGGCTGCCTGATTGTCACACCAGATATGAGCAAGAGTCGAGGCGGGGAAACCGAGCTCACGGATAAGATGAAGAAGCCAGAGGATCTCAGTCGTGACAGTGGCCATGGCCCGATATTCGGCCTCGGAACTCGATCGGGAGACGACAATCTGCTTCTTGCTGCGCCAACAGATGAGATTACCGGTGAAGAACACGGAGAAACCCGAAGTAGACTTGCGGGTAGCGAGGCAACCGGCATAGTCCGCATCATAGAAGGCCTCAAAATCCATGTGAGCATGATGTGAGTACTAAAGGCCACGTGCAGGGTCTCTCTTGATGTATTTGGCAATGCGGAGGACAACATCCCACTGAGATTTGGTGGGATGCTCCATGAACTGGCTGACTTTTCCAACATCACAGGCAATGTCGGGACGCGTCATGGTGAGGTAGTTGAGTTTACCGACCAGGCGGCGATAGCTCTCAGGATGAGGAAATGGTTCCGAGTCGGAATGAAGGGAGCGTTCCCTAGGCTCAAGTGGTGTGTCCACGGCGGTGGCTGTGCTTAACCCGGCATCCTGCAAGATATCAAGAGCATACTTGTGCTGGCAGAGAGAGATAGTGTCCGCAGTCCGGGAGACCTCGATGCCAAGGAAGTAAGTGAGGGGACCAAGATCCTTGGTGTGAAAGTGCTGGTGAAGATGCGCCTTGAGGCTGGCGATGCCTCTGGAGTCGCTCCCTGTGATGATGATGTCATCAACATAATCCACAAGCAGGATACAGCCGTGCGTCGTCGTACGGAAGAAGACGGTGTGATCTTTCATACTCCGAGAGAGACCAAAGGCTGTGACGACCGTGCTGAAGCGGCCAAACCAAACGCGAGGAGACTGCTTGAGGTCATAGAGGGAGCGACGGAGACGGAAGACATGCCGGTCGGCACCAGAGGAAGAAAAACTACGAGGCTGCTGCAGGTAGACTTTTTCATCAAGAAAGCCATGGAGAAAAGCATTTTTAACATCCAGTTGATGAAGCAGACAGTGATGATGAGCAGTTAGAGAGAGGAAAAGGCGGACAGAGGCCATCTTGGCGACTGGAGAGAAGGTCTCAAAGTAGTCGATTCCATAGGTCTGGGAAAACCCCTTGGCGACACGCCGTGATTTAGGGCAGCAAAGAGAGCCATCAGGATTGAGACGGATCGTGAAAATCCATTTACAGCCGACCGCCTGTTTGCCCGCCAGAAGTGGAACAAGATCCCAGGTATGGTTGGCATCCAGAGCTTGCAATTCATCCCGCATGGCGGCGAGCCAGCCGGGGTGAGATTTTTCTTCACCAACTGTCCGAGGAAGCGACACGGTCTCCAGTGCGGATAGACCCCTGTAGGAAGATACAAAGAGAGGAGTAGTCTGACACGAGCGAGTACACCTTTCCGGAGCGCAATCGGCACGTCCTCGGGAGCTGTGACAGGAGCATCAGACGAAGCAGGAGCAAGGTGTTCCTCGGCCGGGATGGGAGGTACAACGGAAGGACGATGAGAGTAGGTCTGTCCAAAGAGATGACCGGGCGTGGGAGACACCAGAGGCGGGTGAATGAAGAGAAGAAGACAGTCATCGATGGTAGTGTTGGGAGAAGGAGAGGGGAGAGAGAAAGGAGAGGTCTCGACAAAGGAGACGTCGATAGAGGTGATATTCCGGCGGAGGTTGGGAGAGAAGCATCGATACCCGCGCTGAGTGCGGGAATAGCCAAGAAAAATACATCGAAGGGATTTGGGGGAAAGTTTGGAGAGATTGGGGCGAGTGTCTCAGACATAACAGAGACAGCCGAAGACGCAGAGTGGAAGGGAGTGAGGAGGATGGGAGGGGAACAAGGTATGAAAGGGAGTCTCCCCCTGAAGGATGGAGGAGGGAAGACGATTAAGAAGGTAAGTAGTAGTGAGGATGACATATCCCCAGAAGAGAAGTGGTACCTGGCGGTGGAAGAGGAGGGCACGAGCGGTTTCCAGAATATGCCGGTGTTTCCGCTCGGCCACCCCATTTTGCTGAGGGGTATCAGGACAGGAGGTCTGGTGGATGATGTCGTGGGCCTGTAGAAACTGCTGAAAGTGAGTGGATAAGTATTCCCGCCCATTGTTAGAGCGGAGACATTTGACAGGGATAGAAAACTGTGTCTGGATCTCATGGAAAAAGGTCTGAAAGGTGGAGAGAGGAGGTGAGGGAACAGGTACCAAAGCCGGCTATGGGGAGAGTGGACCCATCAGCAACAGTGATGGCTGAGGATCCACTATAGGGACGGTAGTTGGAGATCATACCTGCATCCCCAGTGAGGTGGTCAGAAGCACCCGAGTCCAGCAGCCATGCAGGGGAACGATGACTGACAAGAGCAGTGTGACCACCGGAATGGGCAAGAGAAGCTGATGAGGAGCCCGGGAAGGAGGAGGTCTAGTAATCGTGAATCAGCTGGATCTTAGCCAGGGAGAGATCCAAAGACGGGGGAAGAGCAACAGCAGGTGAGGAAGCAGCGCGAATCGCAGTCTGGCCCTGGCGGGGGTGCGACTCGGGACGACCATGCAGGACCCAGTAACGGTCCACCAGATGGCCGAGCTTGCCGCAGTGTTGGCAGAGGGGGCGAGGCCGGCCGTCCCCACGGCCGTGCCCGTGAGGGCCGGTAGGACGACCACCGCCATGTCCGAGGAGCGCAGTGTGGTCAGGGAGGGGGACGGGTGGTGCAAGGGCCCGATGAGCCTTCTGCAGGCGATGGTAGACCTGCAGGATATCCAGTGTAGACGGGCTGGCAAGCATCTTAGTGGTCGTCATGGCGTATTCCAATGCGAGTCCATTCAAGAGATTGAAGAGGCAGAGCTGATCCCACTGAGTCTGCGCTTCTGCTGGAGTTTGAGGAATGGGCCAGTGCTCCTGTAGTTCGTCGCGGAGACCCTTCCATTCCATGAAGTAGGTTGGGAAGGTGTGATCCTGCTGGCGGATATGGGAGAGACGCTAGAGAACGTCAGAGACCCGAGCCAAGTTATTGGTCTCAGAGAACATGACAATCAAGGAATCCCATAGCTCTTTGATGGTGTTGGCAGTCCTGGTGACATCCTTTATGGAGCGGTCCATGGAGTTGACCAGTAAGGCGAAGATTTTACTGTCCGCCAGCTGCCAAGAGTCGAAAATGATTTCAGGTGGGGGTTTCTCAAGATGAGAATGAAGTCCCATGCCGCGGAGGGACATCAAGACCGTCTTCCGCCAGATGGAGAAATTAGTGGCATCCAGCCGGTCATCGACAAGCCGGGAGGAGGCCGTGATCAGGAATGGCAGAACGGAGGACGCGTCCATGGAGGGCGGGCGCTGGACCCATTCACCGGGAGTCGGGTGGTGGAAGGGAGGCCACCCGGAGAGGCTGCCGGAGGGAGAAACGACAGGGGGTCGCGCTCAGGATGGTGCGGCTGGGCAGGGGTGGCGTGGGTGCTAGGGAGCGGGTTCTGGGTAGGAACGCCGCGGGGCCGAGGGCAGGGCGGGACCTGGGCGCGCCGGGCGTCGGAAGGGGAGCCGCTGGGAGATGGCGAGGGCGTCGGGGCGAGGGGGGGGGGGGGGGCGAAGTGGGGCGAGTCGCCGAGAGCGGGACGCCAGGGAGGTTCGCCGAGGGCGGGATGCGCCGCAACGAGGCACCGGGGTGAGGCGCCGGGGCGAGGGTGCCGCGATGAAGCCGAGGAGCCGGGAGCCGGGAAGCCGGGAGCCGGGACGCCGGGACGTCGGGGCGAGCCGGGGACGCCGGGGAGCCAGGATGTCGGGGTGAGCCGGGAGCTGGGACGTCGGGGCGAGCCGGGAGCTGGGGAGCCGGGAGCGTGCGGGAGCAGCGGGAGGCGCGGGAGGCGCTAGAGCAGCGGGAGGCGCCGGGAGCAGCGGGAGGCGCGGGAGCAGCGGGAGGCGCGGGAGTAGCGGGAGGCGCAGGAGGCCGTCGGGACTTGGACGCCGACGGGAAGAACCGCAGAGGGCAGGAGGGCCGCCGGGAGGATGGAGGGTCGCCCGGAGGTGAGCCGCAGGGGCTGGGCGCGCGCATGGCGGGGCTGGCCAGGAGCACCACTGGGAGGGAGGGGGGGCCTTCCGGGAAGGGCTAGGGCAGCAGGGAGAGGGGTGGGGCCAGGAGGACGCCGGGAAGCCACAGAGGAGGGAGGGTTCAGGATAAAAATCCCTCTGATACCATGTAGATGGGTGAATTCCCCTTACCTCAATGTGAGGTGGGGATACTCTTTTATAGATGAGTAAATCTAATTACAATATGGGTAAGTCTGATGTGGGACTCAGAAACCCATTTACACTTAAATGGGGTCTAACAATATTAATTGAAAGAACATTCAATCTAACATTGTGATCAAGGTGGACATGGATAAGGTGCACGATCATATGGAATTGAGCTTCATTTTAAAGGTCATGGAGAAGTTTGGTTTCAGATCATGGACTCGTGATCTGATCTTCAGGTGCTTCACATCCCCTGGATTTCAGTTTCATTAATGAGGCATTGATTTGGATTTTTCAAATTAGCCCAAGGCTTGAGGTAGGGTGACCCTCTCCCCCAACAAATTGTTCATCTTAGCACAAGAGGATCTCTTCAAGGAAAATCATGTCAGATCTTGGTAGTGGCAACATTCACCCATATAGAACCAGGAATGGGGTGTCCCTGGTGTCCCATCTGATGTATGCATATGAAATTCTCTTCTTTATCAATGGGAGGTCAAAATCAATTTAGGGTTTCAATATTATCATGGAGACTTACAGTTGCTAGAGTGGAACATGGATCAATTCTGGGAAGAGCAACTTCAATTGCCCAAAGGAATCCTCGAACAAAAGTGTAATACTTATTCAAGGCAAGATGGGCATGCAATTGAGAAACCTTCCAATGGAGTACGTAGGAGTGCCAATCAATAATAGTAGGATAAAAAAAACTCTCTTGGACACCCAGGTCAGTCGCTTGATAGCTTTTATATTTTGCTGGAAAAATAAACAGGTTTCTTTTGGCAGTAGAATCGTGCTTGCTAACAGTGTGTTATCCTCCATACCCATGAATGTTCTCTACGTCATCATCCCCCAAAGGGTATCATTGACATAATTTAGAAAATAATCAATGTTTTCATCTGGGACATCAATAAGGAGGGTAAATACCACATGGATTCATTGAATCGGTTTCCAAAACCCATTATAGAAGCTGGGATCATCCCGAGAAATGTTTAGGACTCCATGATGGCCATGAAATCCAAACTCGCTTGGGAGATTGCAGAAGCAAACTCCCTTTGGGCAATCTTTATGAGAAAAAAATACAGTGAATACTGGAGATATTGGGACGAGTGTTCGGGAAAACTCACCATCCTGGCGCGAAACACAAAAAAACTTCTCGATATGTTGGAAGGGAAGGATATTTGGGTTGTTGGAAGGGGAAAAATCTGATACTGGAGGGATAATTGGGCTGGCCAAACTCTCTTATTCCCAAGCTTCCTGACCTCAAAGATCACATTTAAAGAGGAGAGCGCCCATCTGAGGCTCATTTAGACTACAAGCGATGACGAAAAGAAGGATCTGCATGAAAGGATTATTATTGTGGATGAACCAGAGCAATACATCTTCACATACTCATCATCTAGCATCTTCAAATCCCGTGATTTTCTCATATCTATATGATCTAAACAAAAGACAGACCTGATTATGACCAATCACTGGTGTAAATACATCTTGATGAAAGTTAACCTCCTGGTATGGAGACTCTGCCGTAGAACTATCCTAATGGATGATAATTTCTGATCTGAAGTGATTAACTTGGCCTCTAGGTGTAAGTGATGTGTGAACCATAGAATTGAAACTGTCTAGCATCTTCTCTTTGATAGTGAAGGGGAACTCTTTGCTTGGGATATTTTTAGAAAGAGATTGAACCTTCGGGTTTTGGTGGGGAACTTACAGGATTTCATTCATCGCTGGTTCCAGGGGTCATAAGGCCAGGTGTTTGATGTGAAGATCCGAGGTATGGATTTTGCTTTAGTATGTTGGGTACTATGGTAAAGGAGAAATATTGGATGAGTAGGGAACCCGATTTCACACCATACTTTGAAGATATGTCTTCTTTCTGTGCTGGAGGAGCTCAGGTTCATTATTATTTGTGGAGTGGTGTGGGATACCAATAGAGGCCTCCACTCTCGGGGATCAGACTCAGATGTCACAACCTCTCTTGGGAAATGATTCAAGTGTAACCCTCCTAAGGATTGATATAAACTCAACGTGGATGGGTCATGTAGGTGGGGAATCATGAGAGGAGGTGGACTTGTTTTAGATGCGAGAGGTTATATTATTATTAAGTTTAGTGCTTATTACAGCCCAGGTAACTCAATCATGGTGGAAACCAGAGCTCTATTTAGTGGCCTTTCTTTGTGCAGGATGTATAACATTACCATTGAGGATATCACATCAAACTCAAAGATACTTATGGGCTTCATTCAGCAAAACACCAATACTCCATGGGGCCTCATCTACCTTATCAGGAAATGTAATTATCTCATTTGAAATGGTATGAAGGTGACTCATTCTTTAAGGGAGGGGAACTGTGCTGCAGACATACTTGACAATAAAGGAGGCCCTGGTCCCACTCTCGTACTCGACTATAGTCTTGGATCCCTTCTCAACGATTATAATCTCATTGTTAGGGGTGATTCTCTTGTACTAAATCACTACCATCCCCCTTGATTTCTTGGATCCATGGAATCTTTTTTTGAATAAATAAATACAAATATATTTTTGAGTGTGTCCCATATGTTTTTAGATCATGGGAAAAGCATCTATAATGTGTGAAGTTTTCCTACAATAATAGTTACCAAGATACAATTTAGATGGAACTGTATGAGGAACCCTATGGTAGACCATGTAGATCTCAGTTGAGTTGGATGGAATATGAAGAATCATAGTTATTGGGGCCGAGTCCCATGCAGGAGATATCAGAACAAGTTTAGTTGATTCAAAAATGCAACACCCTGAGTTTTTAGGGACCTGTTTTTTCAAATAAATTTAAATTTTCACTTATATCTTACAATGAACTAAGTCAAATATTCCTTTCACACGAAACTTTCTCAACATATGTTACACACAACACCGACATGGTGTATTCTCCACGCAACACCGACTTAGCGTACGATGCACACAACACTGTGTTGGCATGCAATACACACAATACTGAGTCTCTTCGAAATATCTATTTTTATTGTTTTAATTATTTAAATAAAATAATTATAATCTGGAGGTTAAACTTAGTAATATTAATAGTAATAAATACTTTTCAAATATTTTTTATAATTGTTTTATATAAATAAAATTATTGATAATAAAAGATATGATTTTTGGTAAAGTCCTTTTTATGTTTAAAAACACCGGTTTCTCGAATAAAATGCTTTTAATAATAAAAGTAATTTTAGACACATTTAGAAACTAAATTGGATAAAATAAACTTAATTTTTTAATTCATAACATATAAATTATCCTAGCGTGATTTTTTTGAGCTTTTTCTGTGAAACTTCATTTTTTGATGAATAGTGAAAATAATGTTTTTTAGTTAAAAACTGTCTTTTTGTCTGATTAATTATTAATGGTAAATGATATTATAAATATTTTTTAAGGCCACATTAGATGAATATTACATATATTAATACAATAAGATCAATTTCACTTTAAAATTGAATATAACATCTTAACAAACTTTTGAATTTTTCCTACTTTAAAACCCTGTTATTTCGACCTGTCCGCAGGATTAACACTAATCTTCATTTTCCCGCTTCTGTGAAGTGAATTTCAAAAATAAAACATAAATAATTTTATTCAGTCTAATATTTAGAGTCTAATGATTCCATATTAATTTTTAACCAAAATGATTAGTAAAAGTGATTAAAATTAATCACAATAATTAAAGCCAAATTAAGCTTAATTAGGGACCAAACCTTAAAAATAAGGACCAAAATGACCTAGAAACTTTTCCAACACCCATTGGATGACCCTATTTCTTCCATAAACCTTCCATTATCGTGTTTGGTTGGTTTGGTAAGACATTTTCTAGGCAAGAACATGTGCACACCTAATTGGTTTCTAAAAATTCCATGTGAGTCCTTTTCCTTGCTTATAAAAGGCCACCACCTCTACCCAATCCTCACACCTATCAAACCTCTTAATTTCAGCCAAGACCTGCCCAAATTCCCTCAAAACAGTCCTCCCTTCGACCTTGAAGCCTCCCTTTGGACAGAAACCCTCTCAAGGAATCCGTTTGGCGCAAATCAAAAGGAGTTACCTGATTAAGAGGTAATGTCTTTTCTCAAGACCATTTCCTTTATTTTCCTTCTCCACCCGATAAACTCTCTTTATACCCTTATTTTGCGATGAAAACAGTATAATCCATATACTATGATGTTCTTATGCAAAGGTTTTTACCTACACTTACACACTCTTCAATCTAATGGATGTTGAACATACTATTTCTGCGTACGATGAACTACAGTCTCACGAAATGATGATTGTTCATTTCTCTTTTACCACTAATCATGGTAGCCATTACGATGGAAACTCCATTTATATATGTAATTGATTATATTTCGTATTTCTTTAGTCTTCTTTATTCCTTTTACAATACACATCTTTTTAACCTTCCATTTGGTGTTAATATGATAATCTCATTTGAGAAAGTGTGGACTACCGCCCTCTCAAAGCGATGCAATTTATTCACACACCACATGAAATGTATTAACAATGGTATTAATGAAATTATATGATATATATGATATATTAATGATAATAGAATAATGATATATATATATGTCATTTACATACTTTCTTTCAATATGATAATAAAGACGAAAACAACGTTCATGCGTACGTACAACTTACCGTCTCCATGAATAATGTATTCCATTTCATACCCCTATAATCTATAGATTATTATAATAAAACTATACCATATATTCCTGATATTTATATCATGGTTTACATTCTGGAATCATGATATAAGTATAAGGTGTTGGACGGAGAGTGATGGCAAGAGGGGGGGTGAATTGCCTTTTAAAAAATAATTAACAATTTAAAAATAATTTATAAAAGTGCAGCGGAAAAAAAAGAGGCAAGACGCAAAACTTGATAACGGAGTTCGGCTTAAACCAAAGCCTACGTCTCCGCTCCCAACTCAACCGTTGAGAGATTTACTACCGCTTTCTTTTTAATGGTTTTAGCAAGAAACCCACTAGACTTTAAGGTAGTCTAGAACCTATTACAGATTGCTTTTAATGGTTATGCAAGAACCCACTTGCTTTTAATGGTTGAGCAAGAACCCACTATCCTTCTTATAGGTGAAGGCTAGCATAACGGATTTCGGCTTAAACCAAAGCCTACATCTCCGCTCCCAACTCAACCGTTGAGAGATTTACTACCGCTTGCTTTTTAATGGTTTTAGCAAGAAACCCACTAGACTTTAAGGTAGTCTAGAACCTATTACAGCTTGTTTTTAATGGTTATGCAAGAACCCACTTGCTTTTAATGGTTGAGCAAGAACCCACTAGCCTTCTTATAGGTGAAGTCTAGCTCACCTATGACTCAAGCCTTTTAAAGGGAAGGCTTGACTAACCTCTTCACACCTTGAAGGTGGTGTGAAAACCCAAAGAAAGGGAGGATGAGAGAAATGGGGGTTTGTAGGAACAAACCCAAATTGATGCTCAAAAAGATAAATAATGAAAATCCGTAATGTGGAGAAGTCTTGGGCGCCAATGGATTGATTGGAGTTGATGAAGAGCGCTCTCAAGCTTCTATGATGATGCTCCTTGGATGTGGAAAAGGGTTGGAGCAATTGAGGTTCCTTGAAGGAATCCGCCGGAGGTTCTCCAAATGATCGAACAATGTTCTCGTGGGCTTCACTAGTTTCCAGGGCTTCCTAGTCCTTTATTTATAGAGGGGGAACCCTCAAATGGCCTTTGGGGGTCTTCGGAGTTGTTGGAGAGGCCTTCGGAGCCGTTGGGAGTCAAGTGGACAAGCCTGGTCAAAGCCCAACGGCTAGTTTGACTGGCTCCACCGGCTGACCGGTGCAGAGCCACTGGTTGGCCGGTGCTTTGAAAAAGGAGGTCCCTTCTGCCCAGGCACCACCGGCTGGCCGGTGAGGAGGCCACCGGTTGGCCAGTGCTGAGACAGTAGCTGCCCGGCCTGTCTGGGTTCCACCGGCTGGCCGGTGGTGGGACACCGGTTGGCCGGTGGTCTGGACAGAAGACATCCCTTCTGTCCAGGCTCCATCGGCTGGCCGGTGGTCATCCACTGGTTGGCCGGTGGACTGAAAATCAGTCCACTTGGCCTTCTGCCTTTCTTGGCCCAATTCCTTGGCAACCTGAAATCATGCCTATCATCCAAAAACACTTAAAACAAGATTAGATAAATAAGAGAGTGATTGTGATCATGAAAATTAAACCACGAGGGGTACGAGAGGTACAACAATCTCCCCCTATTTTGATGATCACAATCACTAAAAACAAGCAATGTAAAAGATTGAAATGAGAGGCATGCTTTAAAGGATTGATTGAAAAGTAAAGCAAAGCATGAGAGAAAGATTTCTCCCCCAATCAACCAAGAATTTCTCCCCCTTTGTGATTATCAAAATAGCACGGGGCATAAAACTTTATTGAGGGAAGGGAATTGAAAAACAAGATAGAGATTTTAAACCAATTGAAATTTTTGAAATTTGAATTGAAAATTTTGAATTGAAAATTGAAAATTTTGAATTGAAAGTTTTGAAAAGAAAATTTTGAATTGAAAATTTTGAGTTGAAAAATGAAAATTTTGAATATAAAGCAAAAAGGTTTAAACGATCTTAACTCCCCCTAAATAAAAACAACAAATCACCAGGGAGAGGATTTTAAATCCGAGACAAATTTTGGCCCGGAGAGACTCGCTAAAAGGGATTTTTCAATCCAAACTTGTCTAGTGGCGGGTCTTCTCCTATAAAATTCATCATTAAAAGAAATGGTTTTGGGTCTTCCATACCTGGCATTTTTGCAATTGCACTCATAAATTAAGTGCCCGGGTTTTTTACAATAGTTGCAAAATTTGTATTGGGAGCTCCCCCTTACAAAAATAGTTAGAGCATGGGAAGAGGAGGCTTGCTTGGAATAGCCAAGCCCTTGGGTGGTTCTAGATATTCATTGGGAACCAAGGAGCTTTGAAAGGTTATGTTCACCTTCGGTGAACTTAGCAAGGGATTCCCTTAAATCCTTGATTGTTGATTCCATAGAATCAACATCGGGAAGGTTTTGGATCTTGAGGGACAACTCTTCCTTCTCTTTGAGAAGTTGATCCTTTTCGGAAGAAAGAATTTTGAATTTCTTTTTTAAGGCAATAAATTTGGAAGAAAGTTCGTGAAAACCTTCCTCCAATTGATCTCTTGCATGTTGGAGATCCTCATAAGATAAATGATTAAAAGAATTTGAAGAACAAGAGGAAGAGGAGTCGGAAGAGGATACCTCATGAAATGTCATTAGGCATTTTTTACCGTTGTCACTTGATGAGGAGGAGGAGGATGATGTGGAGCTATCACTCCATGTGGCCTTGAATGCCTTCTTCTTTTCCTTTTGCTTGGCCTTTTTCTTGTTGAGTGGACAATCGGGCTTGTAATGGCCTTTCTTGCCGCACCCATAGCATGTTACCTCGGGCTCGGATTTTTCGTTGGGTTGAGCCTTGCGGGATTTCTTCTTCTTGTGCTTCTTCATGAATTTGTGCATTTTGCGGGCAAGATTCTCCATTTCTGAATCGCCGCTTGAAGAGGAAGAAGATGAGGAGGAGGAGCTTTCTTCTTTTTGAGCTTTGAAGGCGATGTTCTTTGGAACTTTGATCGGTTTTCCTTCCTTTTCAGCTTGCCTCCTCATGGTGATCTCGTAGGTCATGAGAGATCCGATGAGATCTTCGACCGGCATGTTCTTGATGTCTTTTGCTTCTTGAATTGCCGTGAATTTTGGTGCCCATGAGCTTGGTAGGATCCAAAGGATCTTCTTGACCATCATCTCTGCAGAAACATCATCACCAAGGGACTTTCTACCATTACAAACATCAGTAAAACGTGTAAACATATCAGTTATATTTTCAGATGGATGCATGGTAAAAGACTCAAAATCTTGACGGTACATGTCCAATCGAGTATCTTTAACTTTGTTGGTCCCCTCATGGGTAACCTCCAAAAGTTTCCAGATTTCATGTGATGAGGTGCATGTGGAAACTCGATTGAATTCATTACGATCAAGGCCGCAATGAAGAGCGTTCATGGCTTTGCCATCAAGCTCAAAATTTTTAATATCAGCTTGGGTCCATTTGGATTCATCGGGAGAAGAAAGAGAATAACCATGCATGACAATTTTATAAATAGGATAACCTATACTTCTAAGAAAAGTGGTCATGCGGGTTTTCCAATAAGAATAGTCGGTTCCATCAAAAAATGGAGCATGACCCAATGAATAACCTTCGGGGGCGAAAGAATTTGAAGCCATCACAATGGATCTTGAATTTGAAACCGGTTAAGGTATTACTCAAATTTTCCCTATGATACCAATTGTTGGACGGAGAGTGATGGCAAGAGGGGGGGTGAATTGCCTTTTAAAAAATAACTAACAATTTAAAAACAATTTATAAAAGTGCAGCGGAAAAAAAAGAGGCAAGACACAAAACTTGATAATGGAGTTCGGCTTAAACCAAAGCCTACGTCTCCGCTCCCAACTCAACCATTGAGAGATTTACTACCGCTTTCTTTTTAATGGTTTTAGCAAGAAACCCACTAGACTTTAAGGTAGTCTAGAACCTATTACAGCTTGCTTTTAATGGTTATGCAAGAACCCACTTTCTTTTAATGGTTGAGCAAGAACCCACTAGCCTTCTTATAGGTGAAGGCTAGCTCACCTATGACTCAAGCCTTTTAAAGGGAAGGCTTGACTAACCTCTTCACACCTTGAAGGTGGTGTGAAAACCCAAAGAAAGGGAGGATGAGAGAAATGGGGGTTTGTAGGCACAAACCCAAATTGATGCTCAAAAAGATAAATAATGAAAAACTGTAATGTGGAGAAGTTTTGGGCGCCAATGGATTGATTGGAGTTGATGAAGAGCACTCCCAAGCTTCTATGATGATGCTCCTTGGATGTGGAAAAGGGTTGGAGCAATTAAGGTTCCTTGAAGGAATCCGCCGGAGGTTCGCCAAATGATCGAACAATGTTCCCGTGGGCTTCACTAGTTTTCTGGGGCTTCCTAGTCCTTTATTTATAGAGGGGGAACCCTCAAATGGCCTTTGGGGGTCTTCGGAGCCGTTGGAGAGGCCTTCGGAGCCGTTGGGAGTCAAGTGGACAAGCCTGGTCAAAGCCCAACAACTAGTTTGACTGGCTCCACCAGCTGACCGGTGCAGAGCCACCGGTTGGCCGGTGCTTTGAAAAAGGCGGGCCCTTCTGCCCAGGCACCACCGGCTGGCCGGTGAGGAGGCCACCGGTTGGCCGGTGCTGAGACAGTAGCTGCCTGGCCTGTCTGGGTTCCACCGGCTGGCCGGTGGTGGGACACCGATTGGCCGGTGGTCTGGACAGATGACATCCCTTCTGTCCAGGCTCCATCGGCTGGCCGGTGGTCATCCACCGGTTGGCCGATGGACTGAAAATCAGTCCACTTGGCCTTCTGGCTTTCTTGGCCCAATTCCTTGGCAACCTGAAATCATGCCTATCATCCAAAAACACTTAAAACAAGATTAGATAAATAAGAGAGTGATTGTGATCATGAAAATTAAACCATGAGGGGTACGAGAGGTACAACATAAGGACCAAAGATGTTACAAATTAAGACACACATGAAGAATACAGTTAATTTTACCCGAAGTTAAACTTTAACGTAGGATCGTTAACAAGTGGGTAATATAAGGTCATAATAAAACTATATATGTTATTATGTATAATAATATGCTTCTATAAAATATGTATAATAAATTTATATTTATTATACAAGAAGCTCATATGAGTATGGAGAGAGTCAAGACACAAGGTAAGGGGTTTTTATCTCACATTTAATTTTCATGAGATAAATGTTATATTCACCACTCCTTCCTTTTGTGTGGTGTATATAATAAACATGATTGTATTCTATGTATAATGTACATAAATTTACAGGTATTCACATGCACTTTTTATGATCCTTCTTTCATGAGGATTAAGTTTCAAAAGTTACCAAATTGTTAAAATAGTTTTGTCTCAATTTGCCTTCTTTGAGAATCATGTTTTGTTATGCACCTAAACCCATTCTTTGAGGTGTATATAATTAAATTTTACATGATATATCATGAATCTCAATAATTTCATGATATTTTAAGCTTCATGTAATTTCATTTATTATATGGAAAGTACGATCCCAAGTTACTAAGTTATAAGAGTTTATGGAGACAATCTCGACATTTTTTTGAGGTTGTTTATGTTTATGCCTCATTTGATGAAATCTTATGATCTATATCTCAAGTACATTCTTCAAATTTATTATCCTTTGGTAATCCATGATATATTGATGTATTGGTACAATTTTTTTTACTCATTGGTCCAAAACATAGTTAATAAAGGGTTTTTAAGAAATCCCATCTTTATCCTCCCTTTGGTCGGAAATCTATGTTTTCTAAAAGGGGTTTCTAAGAATATTATACCATTATCCTATATGCTTTTGAAGACATTTTTACCCTTTTTCACTTTTAAAAATCTCTTCAAGGGAGTCTTGTTTTCGCTTTCTGAAAAAGGAATTCCTTCTAACCTTTTTACCGTTCAAAAGGAATGTTTTTCTTTACTTCGTACGACATGTATAGATTTACCCAACATCATTCCTTTGAAGATTCCTTTTTCATTTTTTAAAAGGGTAATCTTTAAGAAATTTGTTTTAAAGGTTTTTTTCAGGTAAAAAGGTTTTCAAAATGGTTTCAAGTCATCTTTTTAGGTTTTCAAGTTATTTTATGAGAAAATGATTTTTAAATGGTTTTATGTATTAACAAGTCTTTTTCAAATAAGAAAAGATATTTTCATCGAGAAACATTTTTGAAAGATATTTCAAAATTATTTTCCATCTTATGATGAAATCCATGGATATTACTCATGCCCTTTTTTGAAATGCTCAAAAGGTTCCATTCATATCCTTTCTATGAATGAGTTATGGTTAATTTCATGGTCTTTATGAAACCAGTTTCTCTTTCAGATGTTATATGTTTATGAAATCTGTCTCTTTCATAGTTTATGATTCGATGAAATGGTTATGAAACCTATCTCTTTTACATAGGTTATGATGTGATGAAAGTTTAATGATACCCGTTTCATTTAACGGGTTATGATTTTATGTTTATAAGACCTATATCTTTTTATGGGTCATGATGTGATGAATGTTTTATTATCTTATGGTATACGTGTGAATGATTTTACTATGAGATAGGTGGGACCTATATCTCCCACCAATGCATTGGGTAATGATATGTTTTATATGATCTCAAAGGGTGCACGAGTTATAGACCATGCCTGAAAAGAAAGAGGGTGTATGGGTTGTAGCCCAAGCCTGAAAAGAAAGATGGTGTATGAGTTATAGCCCAAGCACTCTAGCCCAAGCCAGAAAAGAAAGAGGGTGTGCAGGTTGTAGCCCAAGCCTAAATGAAAGAGGGTATATAGGTTGTATCCCAAGCCCAAAAACAAGAAGGTACATGGGTTGTAGCCCAAGGCTAAATGAAAGTGGGTACACAGATTGTAGCCTAAGCCTGAAAACAAGAAGGTACCTGGCTTATAGCCCAAGCCTAAAAGAATGTGGGTACACGATTTGCTAGCCCAAGCCCAAAGTAGGTACATGAGTCATAGCTTAAGCCTATCATGTTATAAATTTCTTGGTAGGTAGCCGTGACATAAAAGTTTCTATTCTTATATGTATGCCACAAATCCTATGTCTTATTCCTTATTTATGATTTCATGGCTCATGATGTTTATTTCCACTACTACAAACACGGCCTTTATCAGTGCTAGAAAAGCGCTGATAAAGCCAGCGTAGATAAGGGGGGGGGGGTCCCCTTTATTAGCGCTCCGAAAAGCGCTGATATAGGACCCCTTTATCAGCGCTAAAAAAAAGCGCTGATAAAAGGGGTCTTTTATCAGTGCTAAAAAAAAGCGCTGATAAAAGGGGTCTTTTATCAGTGCGAAAAAAAGAACTGATAAAAGTACCCCTTTATCAGCGCTAGAAAAAAGCGCTGATAAAAGTACCCCTTTATCAGCTCTTTTTTTAGCGCTGATAAAGGGGTCCTATATCAGCGCTTCCTTTATCAGCGCTTTCATTTTAGCGCTGATAAAAGTTAAAAAAATTTAAAAAAATTTAAAAAATACTGCCAATCGGGGGGGCATTTATAGTGATTGAACCCCCCTTTTACAGCGCTTTTCAGCCCCTATAAAGCACCCCACGCACCCCCCTCCACCCTTTAACAGCGCTTGCTCAAATATTCCCCATGCGCGCGCACCCCTGCCTCCACCAGGATTTGAACTCGAGACCTCCCCCCTGCGCGCCTAAGCCCTCACCACTACTCTATTTTGATTTTCTTTCCAATTCATGATATCTTTATATATATATATATTTATATATTTAGTTATATTTATTCGTATAGTAATATATATTAATATTAATATATATATAGTTATATTATAATATATATATATATAGTTATATTATAATATATATAGTAATATTAATATATATATATAGTGGTATTAATATATATCTATATCTATATATATATATATTTAGTTATATTTATTCGTATAGTAATATATATTTATATTAATATATATATATATAGTTATATTAACATATATATAGTTATATTAACATATATATAGTTATATGAATATATATTTATATAGACATATAGTTATATTAATATATATATAGTGATATTAATATATATATTTATGGTGATATTAATATATATATTTATAGTAATACTAATATATATATGTAGTTATATTAATATATATATAGTTATTAGATTAATATATATATATATAGTTAGATTAATATATATATAGTTAGATTAATATATAGGTATATAAATATTCATATATTGGTATTTTAAATAAAATGGATATTAGTAATTATTTAGATAAAGCTAATATATTTTATATGTAAATATGTTTAATTATTTATTTAAAAAATTTAATTTTTAGGTGCGAATATATAAAAAATATGTACATATAGTTATATATTTGATTATAAATAGCAGTTTATTATAAAAATGATGAAATTTCAAAGACATAATATCAATATGAATGTAATACCTTGGAATAAATTCATTCCCCGCCAAAAAAAGCGAATAATACCCCCTTAAACGAGTTTGAAAATCCACAAAATGTTAAAAAATCTGGGTACCATGACAAAAAACTCAGTTTTGGAGGCCTTCTGGGCCTATTTTGGCCTCGAAAAACGCTTGACCGGGGTCCCCCTAGTTATAGCGACGTAGAGCTCATTGCAGGCTTCGATTTGATATGTGGTAGAGCTCAAACGGACACCCGGATCAAAAGTTATGGCCGTTTGAAGTTTGAGTTGCGTTTTCAACATATTTTGGATCTTTTTTTAATTTTTTTTAATTTTTTAGTCCTCAAATTGTTATTAAATGACTATTACTCCATAATTATTATCAAATTATTAATTAAAAATATTTTTTTAATTTTTTAAGAAGTCATTTTCACTAAATATCTTATATATTAAGTATAATAAGTGTAAATGTACATTTATAATTATCTAAAATATATTTAAAAATTATATATTATATTTATATAACAATATAACTATATTTATATATTAATATATTAATATATTTTTAATTTTTTTTAAGCCGACCCTTTATCAGCGATTTTTCGTTAGCACTGATAAAGGGGGCGCTGCGAAAAACTGTTTTTGTGGTAGTGTTCATTATGATTTATGTCTTATGAATTGCCAAGATTTATCCCAAATCTTCTATTTATGACCTTTGATATCCAGGGTATGATCTCCTAATGTTACAATCACATTATCATACTACTATGTTCATGTTCATGCTTACGTGTCTCCCTTATTTACCCTTTCTGAGCATCTGAGTTCACCCCTTTCTTATGTTTTCTTTCTCCAGGTTATGAAGAAATGTTATAGGTAGAAGTACTAAAGGTGGAGATCTTTATGAGAGATGTTGATGCTCTTTCACCAGGATAAAATATTTTGTTTCTAGGTTTCCAAATACACTAAACTATTACGGTCCTCTAGCATGTATTTTCGTAATGTACTAAATATTCATCTAAAAGGATGTAATATCCATGTTTGTTAAGCCTGAGCCACTATAGTTGGTATCAAAAGAAAGGTTCAGTCAAATTTTGGAAACTAGGATGAGAAAACTATAGTGAGATTCATAGGTATATTTCTAAGGATATGTCTAGGGATGTCTCTATGGATAAGTATAAGGATGAGATAACATTTAGGAAAATGTCCTGGAATTTTGGTAAAGGATATAGTGAGTGGTTTCCAAGCAATACATCTATCTTGATACTACAAGTAGATGTAGATCTGACATAGATGTACCTAGAGGTAACAACTTTGACAAGATGTTTTGGGCTTGACTCGAGGTAATCTGGTACATGACAACATACCTTGCTACACACCTGGTTGGACACTCCTAGGGGATATGCTTTTGGAATTCACAAACTCTTCATGAACCATCATGAATAATTTAGATATAAGTTAGTTATTAATAACCTAGGATAAACCTAAGGTGTCATAGATTATGGAAGGTGTCATGATTTAGACATCCTACAAGTAATTATTTTCATGACTATGTGGTTTTATGCTATAATAAGTATTGCTCATACTATTTTTCTGGTTTTATTCAATGGAAATATCTAGAAGGAACTGGATTAATATTGAAAGTGATGGAAGATTTTATGATGATAAGTCAAATGGGATGATCAGTGGAGAAAATGATATTGCAATTATGCTAAATCAGCTATCGTCGTATATGATTAACAATGTTAACTTTGGGGATATTTCTAATAGGTTGAATAAGAGAAAGATGTACTTTCATGGTAAGGAACATAGAGTAAAGAAGATTCAGCTTCATGCATGTCAAGAAGAAGGGAGGAGGAGCCTTGAGGAATACCTCAAATGGAGGGGGAGATGTTATTTGTGTGGGAAAAAGGGTCATAGAGCGATGAGTTGTCACAGAGTTCAATGTCTTATCTTTATAGGACATGGGCATTACTAGACACAATTCTCGAAGCTAAGGATTTAATTCTAAACCATGTAAGGACCTCTTCCATTCCAAACATTAAAGTTGAAGTATTGAAGTATTTATGTATTTGGATTCTAGAATTAAGAATGTTGAATTATGTATGGATTGTTCAGTTTATGTTTTTGCTAAGGATTTACAAGAATATGTTGAATGGTCATGATGGACTAAAAAAGTGATTTCATAGAAATGTGATATTTTGATAAGGGAAGGTAATCATTAATTAATGCTTGATACCAAGATAATGATGTTTGGATAATGATATACTAGATATGAATAAGTAAATTAGACAGTTCAGATTTCCCTGGAATTGATTATTGAAAAAATGTTCTATGACATCAAGGATGAAGTTTACAACTTCTTGGATTTATGGGATGTATCCAGTAATCATTGGAATAATGAAGCATGCATGTTTTCCAAAAGGTTTTATGGTAATTTAGGTTATTACCATGTTTCAAGAGAATATATGATGAGGTTATTCACATGTTTGGAATGTGAAAACTAAGAGATACTTTTTGATATACAAGGGAATCAATGTTAAGCTGATTTCGTGACTCTTTCTAAAGTTTTGGATTTTCACCTTTGAGAAGGGTTATAAGGTTAGTTGTTCATGAAAAGTTTAAGTTAAGCTTTAGAGGAAGTATTTTTGCACTGAGTTTCTGCTGAAAACCTTGGTTAAAAGGCCAACCAATGATTAACCTTATTTCAAGGATGTCTATCTTTTATATTTTTTGCGAAAAGGACATCTTGTATGTTGGGTGATAACCAATCAAGTCCGGCAAGGCTGTGGGTCTTGAACCCATGACCGAAGGATGATAAGGGTTTCATGCTTACTACTGACCTACACAATGTTCTAGTTAATGTATAATTATTTTTGATTAATAAATAATTATGATGAACAAGTAGTGTTACTTTTTATTTTTAAGTCATGTTGATTTTTTTAAGAGACAAATAGTTAGAATTTTTATTCTTTTATGGAATTTAAGATCTATTAAAAGCGTATTTTAGTTCTTTATTCATAAAAGTTAATTTTTGGAAATTCATTCCATGAGGTAATGGATATATTAGAAAATTTTCAAAGCACAACCCAAGAATGAAATTTTGTTTATAGAAATTTATCAAGAATTAAAAGTGAAACAAAAAAATGTTGTCTTAATTCCTTAAATTCTGTTGAACCAACGAATTTTGGAATCATCACAGATTTATGAATTTGAGGCCCTAAACTTTCCTTTGATCATACACTTGTTTGTGATTGATGTCCTCAATCACTCCCTATAAATATTTACGTTTTCCCTCCATGTCCAATATTCACTCCCAACCTATGTTCTCCTATGTGGAAACCCAGTTATATGTTACTTTGGCTAACTGTTAGGGTTCCAAATTTCCCTTTTCAAGGGAAGTTTTAGTATCCATTTTTTCAATGTGGGTTTCAATGAATGAAACTTTCAAGTATTAAACCTTTGATAACCCAAAAGAATTTTGAGGGAGAAATTCACTTTAAGGAGGGTAGAATGCAACACCCTGAATTTTTATGGACCTGTTTTTTTCTGAATAAATTTAAATTTTCACTTAGACCTTGTAATGAACTAAGTCAATGATTCCTTTCACACATAACTAACTCGGTGTAAATTACATGCAACATCGACTTGGTGTACATTCCACACAACACCGACTTGGCATACGATGCACACAACATTGAGTTGGCTTGCTATACACGCTACATCGAGTTTCTACAAAATATCTCTTTTTATTGTTTTAATTATTTAAATAAGATAAATATAACCTATTGGTTAAGGATAGTAATATAAACAGTAATAATTACTTCTCAAATATTGTTTATAATTTTTTTTATAAAAATAAAACATATTTATAATAAAAGATATGATTTTTGGTAAAGTCCTTTTTATGTTTAAAAACATCATTTTCTCAAATGAACTTATTTTAATAATAAAAGTAAATTTACACACATTTATAAATTTAATTGGTTAAAATAAACCTCATTTTTGAATTCATAATGTCTAAATTATCCTTGGGTGAATTTTTGGGATATTTCTGAGAAATTTCATTTTTGGATGAATAGTGAAAAATACCACTTTTTAGTTAAAAACTGCTTTTTTTTCTAATTAATTATTAATGGTAAATGATATTATAAGTATTTTTTAATATCAAATTAGATGAATATTACATATATTAATAAAATAGGATCAATTTCACTTTGAAATTGAATATAAAATATTAACAAACTTTTGAACTTTTCCTACTTTAAAACCCCGTCATTTCGACCTATCTCTCTGATTAGCACTAATCTTAATTTTGCTGCTTCTATGAAGTGAATTTCAAAAATAAAAAATACACTATTTTATTAAGTCTAATATTTACAGTATAATGAGACCATGCTAATTTTTGACAAAAATTATTAGTAAAAGTGATTAAAATTATTCATAACAATTAAGGCCAAATTAAGCTTAATTAGGGACTAAACCTTAAAATTAAGGGCCCAAATGACTTATAAAATTGTCCAAAACCAATTGTATGTCTATATTTAGGTCATAAACCTTCCATTATTAAGTTTGGTTTGTTTGGTAAAACTTTTGTTAGGTAAGAACATGTGCACACCAAATTTGTTTCTAAAAATTCCACGCGAGTCCTTTTCCTTCCCAATAAAAGGCCACCACCTCTACCCATTCCTCAAACCTATCAAGACTATTAAGTTCGGCCAATACCTACCAAAATTTCCTCCAAAAAATTATCCCATTGAACTTGAAGCCTTCCTTAGGGAAGAAACTTTATGAAGGAATCCTTTTAGCACAAACTAAAACGAGTTACCCGATTAAGAGGTAACATCTTATCTCAAGATCATTTCCTTTACTTTCCTTATCCACCCCTCCACTATATTTATACACTCATTGTGTGATAACACCAGTATCCTCTATATACTAGGAGTTTGTTATGAAAAGTTTCTGAACAACACTTACACACACCAACATCTAATGGATGTTGAACATACTATTTCTGTGTATGACGAACTACTGCTTCACGAAATGATGATTATTCATTTCACCTTTACCACCAATCGTGGAGGACATTATAATATAAAATATATTTATATATGTAATATATTATATTCATTATGTATTTAATCTTATTAATTACTTTTAAAACACACATATTTTTACCTTTTATTTGGTGTTAATATGATAATCTAGTTTGAGGAAGTGTGGACTACCACCCCCCTCAAAGCGATGTGATTCGTTCACAAACCAAAAGGAATGTGTTAAGGATGGTTTTAATGAAATTATATGATATATATGATATATTAATTCTACTAAAATAATTATACATACATACATATTACACTTTCTTTCAATACGATAATAAAGACGGAAACAATGTTCATGCGTACGTACGGATTACCGTATCCATGAACGGTGTATTTCATTTCATACTGATATATTATATAGATTATTATAATATAAATATAATACATATACCTGATATTTATATCATGGTTTAAATTCTAGAATCATGATATAAGTATAAGGATCAAAGATGTAACAAATTAAGACACATGCGAAGAACAAAGTGAATTTTACCTGAAGTGAAATTTTAGCATAGGATCATTAAGAAGTGAGTAATATAAGGTCATAAAAAACCATATATGGTATTATGTATAATAATATTAATCTATAAAAGATTTATAATAAATTTATATTTGTTATACATGAATCCTGTATGAGTACAGAGAGAGTCAAGACAAAAGGTATTGGTTTTCATCTCACTTTTAATTTTCGTGAGATAAATGTTACGTTCTCCACTCTTTCTTTTTGTTTGGTGTATGCACTTCCTATGATTTTATTCTATGTATCATGTAATTAAATTTATGGGTATTCACATGAACTTTTTAGGATCCTTATTTCATGAGGCTTAAGTTTCAAAAGTTACCAAATTGGTAAAATAGTTTTATCTCAATTTTCCTTCTTTGAGACTCATGTTTTGTTATGCACCTAAAATCATTCTTTGAGGTGTATATAATTCAATTTTAAATGATATATAGTGAATATAAATTATTTCATGATATTTTAAGCTTCATGTAATTTAATTTTTTATATGGAAAGTATGATCTCATGTTATCAAGTTATAAGAGTTTATTGAGACAATCTCATCGTTTTTTGAGATTGTTTAGTTTGTGCTTCATTTGATGAAATCTTATGATCCATATCTCAAGTAAATTCATGAAATTTATTATCCTCTAGTAATCCATGATATACTCATGTATTGGTAAAATTTTTCTACTCTTTGGTCCAAAATATAGTTAATAAAGTGTTTTAAGAATCCTAACTTTACCCTCCCTTAGGTCAGAAATCTATGTTGTCTAAAAAGGGTTTTTAAGAATACTATACCATTAACCTATATTCTTTAGAATAAATTTTTACCCTTTTTATCTTTTAACAATCGTTTCAATTGATTCTTCTTTTCGTTTTCCAAAAAAGGCATTCCTTCTAACCATTTTACTGTGCAAAATGAATGTTCTTTCTTATTTCGTACGACATGTACAGATTTACCCACCGCCATTCCTTTGAAGATTCCATTTCATTTTTTAAAAGGTTAATATTTAATAAATTGTTTTAAAATTAATTTTCAAGGAAAAATGTTTTCAAAATGGTTTCAAGTCTTCTTTATATATTTTTAAGGTATTTTCTAAGAAAATAATTTTTAAATGGTTTTATGTATTAACAAACCTTTTTCAAAGAAAAAAGGATATTTTCCTCAAGATATTTTTTGAAAGATATTTAAAAACTATTTTCCATCTAAAGATGACATCCATAGATGTTACGCATGCCCTTTTTGGAAATTCTGAAAATGTAAAATTCATATCCTTTCTATGATTGGGTTTCGCATAATGTCACAGTCTTTATGAAATATGTTTCACTTTCACAGGTTATATCTTTATGAAATCCATTTCTATTTCATGGGTTATGCTTCAATGAAATGGTTATGAAACCTATCTCTTTTACAAAAGGTTATGATGTGATGAAATGTTAATGATACCCATTCCATTTTATGGGTTATGATTTGATGTTTATAAGACCTATATCTTTTTATGGGTCATGATATGATGACTGTTTTATTATCTTGTGGAACATGTTTGAAAGATTTTACTATGAGATGGGTGAGACCTATATCTCCCTCCAATTCATTGGGTAATGATATGTTTTATATGATCTAAAAGGTGCACGGGTTGTAGCCCAAGCTTGAAAAGAAAGAGGCTCTATGGGTTGTATCCTAATCCTGAAAATAAAGAGGGTGTATGGGTTGTAGCCCAAGCCCGAAAAGAAAGAGGGCGTATGGGTTATATCCCAAGACCTAAAAGAAATAGGGTGTATTTGTTGTAGCCTAAGACTAAATGAAATAGGGTACATAGGTTGTATCCCAAGCTCAAAAATAAGAAGTTACATGGGCTGTAAACTAATCCTAAATGAAAGAGGGTATACGGGTAATAGCCCAAACCCAAAAAACAAGAAAGCACATGGCTTGTAGCCCAAGCCTAAAAGAAAGTCGGTACACAAGTTTCTAGCGCATGCCCGAAGTAGGTACATGGTTCGTAGCCCAAGCCTAACATGTTATAAAGATCTTGGTAGGTATCCCTGACATAAAAGTTTATATTCTTATATGTATGCCACAAATCCTAGGTATTATTCCTTAGTTATGATTTCATGGATCATGATATTTTTTTCCTTATAATTCATGTCTTATGAATTGCTTTGATTTATCCTATAACTCATGTTTATGACCTTTGATATGAAAGGTATGATCTCCTAATGTTATGATAGCGTTATCATATTACTATGTTCATGTTTATACTTACATGTCTTCCTTGTTTACCCTTACTGAGCATCTGAGCTCACCCCTTTCTTATGTTTCCTTTATCTAGGTTATGATGGATGGTTTTAGCTATAAGTACTAAAGGTGGAGATCTTTATGGGAGATACTGAAGATCTTTCACCAGGATAGAAGCTTTTGTTTCCAAGTTTCCAAAGACACTAAACTATTATGTTCCACTAGAATGTATTTTTGTAATGTATTGAATATTCATTTAAAAGGATGTAATATCCATGTATGTTAATCCTGGGTCACTATAAAAAATATATGGGAACAAATCAGAGTAGGCATAAGTTATATGAAGATCAGCGTCGTATACCTCTTGAGTTCATGGTGGGTGATCGTGTGTTTTTTCAAGTGTCACTAAGGTTGGTTCATCATCATATTCAGAGATAAGGTAAGTTGGAGCCTAGGTATGTGGGGCTGTTTGAAATTTTGGTGATGATTAGGATGGTGGTGTACCAATTGTCTATTCTATAGTGGTATAGTGGTATGCACGATGTTTTCCATGTGTCTCAGCTTTTGCAGCATCACCCTGACCCATCTCATGTGATTGATGTTGAAGATGTTGAACTTGAGGATGATGTGTCCATTGAGAAGCATCTGGTTCTTATTGTGGATAATAGTGAGAAGTCTTACATGGAAAGGCCAGACCTTTGGTTTGAGTTTTGTAGTAGTATGGTAATGTTTAGGAAGAAACCTAGGAGAGAGTATCAGATATTTGAGATCAATGACCCAATATCTTTTCTTCAGAATCCCAGGGATGCTTGGGAAGAGCGGCTTGAGGACGAGCTGTTAAAAGGTGGGTAGGTTGTAAGATCTCATACTTCATGAAGGTATGTACTTGTTTAATTTATTTCTAAATCACTTAATTATGGTTAATGGATTGTTTACTAGATGTATGAGGTGGTTTAGGGGTGTTATAGGGGTTCGAGACAAGAAAGAAAATAGATTTTGGCAATATAGTGCATGTTTCATGGTTAACACAACGTTAGAGATAACCTTGCATTGAAACCATGTTAGACAAGAGGAGGGGTGCACAGTTAGGAAAACCATACAAGGACAAGATCCAAACTATACGAGTTTGGATAAAGGCATTCTACATGGTTGGCATAGGATTTTCTAAATCATGTGGAGCTCTCGAGGAAACTGTACTACCTCAACTCCTCTTGGACAAGTGGTTTCCGTACGGTTTGTGTATGGTTTGGAAAACCATGCAGCCAAACTGTGTGCCCCATTAAAAATTGTGAAATTAAAAAACTAAACCCTCAGGATTTTAAGTTCCTTATCCAATTTCTTCCCCATTTCTCCTCATCTCAACCCTAGTGACAAACCAAACTCTCCCAAGCTTCCATGGGATCATTCTCCTTTGATTCTAGACCTCTTGGAGTGTCATTGGTTGTAGATTAAATCTACATATGAGTATAATATTCCTCCTTCATCTCTTTTCAATATTAAGGCTTTTATATTTGTTCATCTTTTTTAGTATCCAAAAAACCCTCATTCTCCATTGAATCATAGATTAAGGATTCAAGGGGTGCTTAAATCTGGATCTAAGGAAATAGTGAATGGTGTGTTAAATATAATATTCGAGGTTAGCGGTCTACAAGTTATATCACATGGTTTTGTTAAATTTTTACGCATATATGGTTGTGTTCTTGGTCTTCTCTTGTTATAAATTTGATGCCTTTGGTAGGGTGTGGTAAAATGGTTGGATAAATGATAAATTGAACCCCCTATAATCTCTATGGGATGTGTTAATGATGATTTGACTTGTTTGGACCACCCATGGGGTGCGCCAATATTCCCAAACATAGAACATGGTAATGTTAAGCATGAAATTGACTTATATTGATATAGATCCCATGATAAAAGTGTTGAAATGTTAGTTCAAATTATATTTGGCACCAATAATGTTTGTGTCTAGTGGTTGATATTGGCATAAGGGATTGTTTGGCTTAGCATGAATCGAGTTGGACACAATAATTTTTTTTTTCTAAGGGGTTTATGAAATGTACATGAAATTCATAGGTGGGATAATGAATAAGAAATGGTGAACATGTTTAATGGGTAAATTCTTGTGAATTGATAAATGTGTTAAATGGGATAACATAATGAAATTGATGAATATGTTAAAGGGGATAATGTATAGGGATTTTTGAACATGCCAAATGGGTTAATTTACAGAAATAGTTGAATATGTGGAGTGTGTTAACATATGGAAAGTGTGGAATATGATAAATGGGTTAAGGCATGACAAGGGAAATGGTCTAAATGTGTTATGATATGTAAGTGGTAAATGTGTTAATGAATTAAAGCATAAGGATGACTTATATGTTCAATGAAATGTAAAATGATTATGGTGTGTGTATTGATTGTGTATTATTTTGATTTGATATATGCGATAAATGGATAAATAAGAATATGCACATGTAATGGTAGTTGTGTTGTATTGGGCTTGATGATCTATGCCCATAGGTCAGGTTAGACTGAGGCTCTAGACCCCACCCCATAATGCATGGGTTAGGGAAGGGTACTGAGGCTCTATACCTCTAACATATGCATTTTATGAGACTACATAGATACAGGATCTAAGGTAATGTGATGTAATTGTTTATGAAATGTTTATCCTTATAGTGATGAGGAACTTGATTTATACCCTTATGCTTACTAATGGATTTGCTTATGCTGTTGGGTAAATATTGTAAATGTCTAACCCATGGACCATGTCATGGAAATTAATTAAGCGATGAACATGGAAAAAATGAAAAAAATGGAAATAATGTTGTAAATGGGTAAAGTAAACATTGTTATCTATTGAAACCCAAGTTTCCTTGGTTACTTAATTTTTTATTTAGTTATTGCATGCACTATCTATTTAGACTATAGACACCATTGGTGGTGGCCTACTGATTTGTACTCACACCCTTCTCAGGATGTCGATGGATACCCAAGAAGGTTTCATGGTTGCAGGTCAAGACGAGTGTAAAGGCCATATGCTAGGGAATTGATTTGGGCTAAGGACATGAATGGATGAGGATCTAGACATATAGTTAGGACCCATTTAGGAGTTCAACTGGTTGCCTTTTTTTGGGTTTTTATTCACTTGGGAACTATTAGCATGGCATCATGTAATTACTTGTTTTTTTTGTGGCTTTTACCCCATTTGGGAGATGATTGGTTATTCTTGATTTCTAGTTATTACTTATTATTTTTTCTATTTCATTTATTTTTCTATTGTGTCTTACTCAAGAAAAGTGGGTATAGTTTACCCACATGAGATATTCGACCCTCATTACTAGTTGGAAACCTCTACCATATGGGGAGGCATACTTAAGGTCATGTGGTGACCTAACTCGAGGCACCATTTAGTGGATTCTAGTTTGGGGAAGTTACAACCCCCACCTAGTCTCATCTATTCTTGAGAGAAGTTTCTCTCAAGGGAATAATATTTGAGGTTTGAATCATTTTTTTATATTCTCCTAATTTCATAAAGTGTTTAAGATTTATATTTATAAATATTTCAGAAGTAATTAATATTTATTAAAATGATAATAACCAAGAATTATAGGGAATAATAATAAGATTTTTTTCTTATTTAACTTGGATTATTCCAGAGAGATAAAATTATTATCGTATATTGAATTATATTTTTCTATAAGAATGGTTAACACATTCATTGGATTAGATAGATAATTTGAAATTATCTAAGATAGAGAAACTATTATCACATGTTTTGTTTTATTTAATTTATTGTAAATAAAATTTTCAGAATCTATCCTAGGAATACTTGATGATTTGTTTGAACTGACTAATACACGAATGAGATTTAGGTGATGATTATATGATAAACTAGGATTATCTTTATAAAAGACCTTGAGTAGTAAGTTTCTTACCTTTTGGGGATCTGATTTACACATATTTCATTGCTATAATTATTTTGTTTGAATAATTTATTTATCAAGATCGATTGTGATTTCATTTGGGTTTGTGTATATCTTGTGAGACCTGTTATGATTTTGATTCCATGATTATTTCTAGAGTAGCATGTTTCCTTATCTAATTATGAAAAATTACTATTATGTGTTACTACTATATTGACATGGTGATTTTTTATGCATGAATTATAGGATCTAATATTTTATGTGTGTTACCATGTCTTGGAGGTTGTATTATGTACTTATGATAAGTGGATGGTTGTTTCATGTTTATCCCATATAGGGGGATTGTACGCGACTTGTAAAAATGATAATGATGAAATTGAGCTCAACATAAGGGAATAATGGTACATGGAAATAACCTGAGGCCTCAAATATGGGTATGGTGTTTTGGGTCCTAACCAATGATATCATGTTAGGGGCATAAAGTCCCGAGGGCCCGATCCAAGGCATAAATGAGGTATGAAGATCTAGCGACCTGACGTATGATGGGGATGAGATATGATGGGCCGGGGGCATGATCTAAATCATTACCTTGAGACTACTGAGAGATATGATTATGAGCCTTGTTTATTTTTATTTATCACTGGTGAAATCCTATTATTATCCTACTAGTATTCAGCCAAAGTAGGTATGACCAAGAGTGTTTGGAAACTTAGTTAGAGAAAAACCGCTCGGTCTATGTTGTATGTTGTTATTATTTTTTTGAATTAATTATTATAATGGAATAAACTTGTTATACTACATTAAAACTATTAAATATGCATTGGTATATTCCTATTGAGTTTATTACTCACACCTTGTATGGGTGTTTCAATGTTTGTACAAACATCATGTTTATGGATCCAAGTAAGGGAAAGGGGCCCATGGTCGATGGATGAGAAGAGTAGAATGGAGATAGTAGTGGATTGATATGTACTCCAGAGGAACCCAATATTTTATTAATTTATTCATCTATTTATATTATTTCTCTCATTTGTATTTACCCTTTGTGATCTCATTTATTAGTTGAATTACTTATATGCTATAAATATAGTTTCTACATGTTTACAATTATTTTTATATTTTTTATATACTATGTTATATTATTATTTGTGTATAGATTGATACTGAGGGAATATTCTCCCTACTAAGAAACTTATACCGTCATTTCTATTAAGTGGACTCCTATATATGGGGGAACACACATGATTTGGAAGGTACTCTAGTTTAGACCTAATGGTT
Organism: Viscum album; assembly: GCA_963277665.1. NCBI lineage: Eukaryota > Viridiplantae > Streptophyta > Magnoliopsida > Santalales > Viscaceae > Viscum > Viscum album. The sequence goes on from OY728134.1 coordinate 289,966,000, forward strand.
CAGTCCATGGCATTACAAAATATTATCAGAGCACATTTCAATGTATTTTATTTTTGGCCTAACCTGGGACATAATTGAATGGTGATATCTTTCGGGACTTGGGTAGGGGAGTGTCTATGTTCCTAGACAAATCCTTTATAACGGACCTCTGAGTTTATATTAGTAGGATTTAAATTATAGTTTTCTAATAGTTTTAGGTGTGTACATGAATCATGATTAGGCATGTACATTAACTTTCCATATATATACCTATTGATTTGCTACATATTAGTTCATTAATTTAAATCCATGATTCAAAAATATGTTCAAGATAGTTTCCCTATTGTATGATATTCCATGTTGTTGTGATATATCCTTGTTGGAATTAATCGGTTGAACTGAGCATGCTAATATGTTTGTTTTTTATTTATGTCTATTACTAACATTTAGGGACAATATAATATTTAGTGAAAGGAGGGTTATACCTTGGGTTGTGGGTAAACTTCTAGGAGAACATTTATGTGATCCCATAGACTAATTAATATCTATTCTAATAGATTTATATTTTTTTAAAGTGTTTCCTTCTCATTATATAAGTTTTCAACTTGAAAAAGTTTTATGGTAGTAATTGGGAATCAGGGATAGGATATCCCTATATGGGAGGACATTCATGCTCAACCACTAAATGTGTAGGAGTATGCTATTGAGAATCCTCCCACACATGCTCTATGGTTTATCCAGTAGGGACACTTAACCCACAAGTTTATCATTTAGTGTTGCTCCAAGGTGTAGGTGTTCAGAATTATTATTGAACATTCCATGAATTTCAACTCCATTATTCCTCATACTTCCATGGCACTAGTGGCCCTCATGATTTTGATGAATGGGTAAAAATTATTATAAGAATCTTTGACCAATAAAAACTCTGAAGTATTGTAAAATTAAGATGATATATATATCAGGATAGGTGTGGATCCCATTTTGATACCCCTTTATCATATGACACCATCTAAGTTGAAATAGATCAATGTGTAGCTGGAGGACTCAGAGTAAAATGGCCTTATCCATACATGTACTTCACTATGGGGTGAACCAATCTTGTTCACAAAGAAGGTGGATAGTATAATTTGACTATACATCGATTATCAAAAAATGAACCAGGTGACGATGATGAATAAATATCCTTTTCCTAGGAAAGAAAATGTTTTTAATTAGTTATGGGGATCTTGATGGTTCTCTAATATTTATCATTGATTGGGAAACCAGTAGTTGTGCATAATAGAGGAGGATATCATAAAAATATCATTTTAGATTAAGTATTATCTTTTCAAGTATCCATTGATATTTTTTGATTGAAAAATTTGTTAGTAGTGTTCATGGACCCAATGAAAATGAAATTTCATTTATACCTATAGTCTTTCATCATGAAATTAATTGAATACATCCTTATCAACTCACCAAAAACCGAGTAGTATATCTAACATCTTAAGATATTACTGGGTGTGATTCGATCACATTGAATTTTTGACCAACTATAAAGGTTTAGCTTAGGGATTTCTGAGGTTAAATTATTTAGACATGTGGATTTTGAGGTAGTTATATCTGTGGGTCTAGAGAAAGTGGAGTAAGTGATTTCCTAGACACATCCCCAAAATGGGGTTGAGATTATGATTTTTCTAGGTTATGTAGTATACTACTATTATTTAACTAAGACTTATCTTATCTAGTAGCATATATGAATATGATGATGAATAATGGAGTGATGTTTAGTGCTTAGAGCAGTGCGAATAAGTGTTTCCTAAGAGGAATATTAGGTTAATAATAGCTCTAGTGTTGATACTCCCCAATCTTTGGATCAGATATGACATGTATTTTGATGCCCATGGATCTGATACGACATGTATTAAGATGTATCAAGAATTGGTTTGGGGGAATTACAATAAAGAGGAAGAAGTTAGTATATTATAGGTCACGTTATATAGTACCCTAAGAGAAGAACTACCCTACTCATTATTTGGAGCTGGATGTCATGGTAAACTCTCTAAAGTATTGGAAACATTATCTCTTTAGTGAGAGTTTTATTGTCTACACAGACCATAAGATCCTCTATTACATCTTCACATAGTGGGACATGAACATTATGCAGAGGTGATCAATATAGTTTTAATATAAATTTGACTTTGAGATGGCATATACACTTGGGAAAGGTAACGTTATAGTGGATTCTCTTTTCCAAAAGATGCAAGTAGATTATAATCTTGGGTAGGTGTCAAAATATGAGTAGTTATTCTTCATGATCTTATTGAATTATTAGAGGATGGATTATTTTGATGATCATGGATCAATAACATGTGATACATCGGTTGTCACATATTCTCTAGTAGACCAGGTGAAGGCTAGATAGGACATTGGCCTAGAGTTTACTATAATGTGGAATAAACTAGTTGGAGGTTACCCAATACTCATGTGGTTGTTAGGAAATGACGATGTGGTAATTTTTTGTGGGAGAATTTTAATACCATATTCCATTATAGAAGATATTATGAGGGATTTTTATACCTCTTTATTGGTGGTTCATCCTAGAGAAACAAACAAATACCATGAATTTAGAAGGCATTTATGGTATCCAGGGATGAATAGGTACATCGTTAGATTTTTTCCCAATGCCTTACTTTCTAGATGGTAAAGGTAGAGCACCAGTGTACTTGTGATTTTTTCTAGCCACTTATTATGCCTATCTAGATATGGGAGTATATTAAAATGAAAATTTTTATGAGGTTACCCATGACCCCAAGGAGTCGTGATGCTGTCTGGGTGATAGTTGATCTTTTGACACAGGTTTGTCACTTCTTGTCAATGTAGGAGACTCACTCAGTAGATGAGTTGGGAAAGTTGTATACCCATGATAAAGTAAACTTAAATATAGTTACCTTGAGAAACATATTTTATAGAGTCACATGTCTTACTTCATGATTTTGGAAAGGATTGCGGAAGGCTGTAAGGACTCAGCTGCATTTGAGAATAACATATTTTCTTCATAAAGGCATGTAGCTGGATCAAATGATTTGAATATATGAGGATTTTCTATTTACTATTGTTTTAGACGTTGGTGGAACTTGGGATTATCACATATCCTTAGAGAAGTTCTACTAAAAAAATATTCTTGGATTCTAAACAGATGGAACTATTTGAGGCTCTATATGGATGGTTGTTCCACTTATCATTATGTTGTCATGACATGGATGAAACAATTATTATTGGGCCTAGTATGGAATATGAGACCTCAAAGAGGGTGAATATGATCATGAAGTAGTTGGATAAATATTAGAATAAGAAAAAATCATATGAATATAGGATGAGATCACATTTGGAGTTGGCTATTGGTGACTGGTTTTTCTTATGAGTGTCACCTTAGTTGGGGGATTGTAGTTTGTGGAAGTAAGGTAAATCAGAACATCAGTTTTCTGGACCCTTTATGAATACCAAATAGGTTGGGATAGTGGGGTTCCATCTAATAATTCATCCACATTATGAAGGTACACATGATATGTTCCTTGTTTCTAAGATTTATAAGTACACACCCAATCCTAAGTATGTTATAAATAGTAGGGATGTTGAGTTGGATCTAGACGCATCATACGAGGAGATCCCGATGTGGATCATTGTCTAGTGAGAGAAAGTAATTTGAGGAAAGAATATAACACCTATCCAAATCCTATGGTAACAAGGAGAGATCCAGGAGGATACATGGGAATGAAAGTTAGATGTTTGAGCTAAGTGGAATTATTTGTTCAAGAAATACCTCTAGACCTCTTCTATGAGAAATTTATAAAAATTCAATTCAATTATCACCCTTACATAGGACCTCTTCTTTTCATAAGGTTTTTCTAAAAATTTCATGAGATACAAAAAGGTGAATATAAAATTATATGAGTTGTTTAAGGGTATGTGATCTATCCATCTACCACCGAAGGGTAGTGAATTGCTACATAAGGGTAGTAAACTACTGTGTAATGGTATCTCTAGATTTTCAAGGGATTTTTAAAGGTAACCTAGTTCCGTGTAAAGGTAATATAGGGTTCTTAAAAGTCATGTAAGGGTAAGTATACCACCTAATAAAGGTAATATTGAATTTTCAAAGGAAACTTAGTGGTAAAATAGTTGTAACATAAGTGTAAGAGTAATCTCAAGCCATTTTGTAAAGGTAGCTAGCATTTTCTAAAAGATGTTTAAGGGTAATATGCGGTTTTTAAATGGCCTGTAAGGGTAACACCAAAATTATAATGGTTACATAAGGACAACCCAGAGTTTTCATTAGTTTCATAATAGCAACCCTGTACACTCATGTCTCTTAGGATCTATAAAATGGTAAAACCGTGTTACCCTTACATAGTGTCCTTTTTTAGGAGAAATGTTTTAGAAATACCTATTTATTCTTCCTCTTCCCTTTTATTCTCCTATAAAATGTTTTAACGTTTTTAATTGAAAAAAATGTGTGAATTAATTCTTAGGCTTATTTAATTTTATAACTCATGTTTATGGAATAAATTAAACAAACCACAAATAGAAATCTCTTAAAAGAAAAATTAAATAATGAATCTAATTTGAAGTTATTAATTATCTAGACCTATAAAAGGTTTAAAACCTTCAAAATATTTGAATCTTACTACTTTTAGTATTCAAGTATTCTCTTGAGTTTGGGAAGCCCAAGAATCACCTTGTTCATTATTAGTGAAATGTTCTATAAAGAATATAAATTATCCTAAATTTAAGGTGTGAAAAAACCCTTACACTCTTTCTCTCTATTCTTGAGATCTATATGTCCTTATGGGATATTATTCTAATTTGGAATCTGTGATTTTCTATTCTCTTTAGTTAATGAATAGTTTAAGAGTTAGCTTTCCAAATCTTTCTGGATAAGTGATAATAATTCCATAAAGTGATAATAACCCTGAATTATGGAAAATTATAATAATATTTTTTTTTTGTAAATATCAGATTATTCTATTGAGAGAAAATTATTATAGTTTTGGGAATTATATTATTCTCTATGAAATAACAGTTAACACATTCTTTCTCTTAAATTGATAATTTAAAATTATCTAGTAGGGATAAACTATTACTGCAAAGGGTGTTTTATTTCTTTTTGGAAATAATTTTTTTTGAGTCTGTCCTAGGAATCCTTGGAGAGTAGTTGAAAATGACTAATATATGAATGATATTTAGGTGATGATTCCTTGATGAAAACTTGATGTTATTTTCAATGACTTTGAGTCGAAAGTTCATTACCTTTTGGGGATCTCATTTTCACATGTTTCATAGGTATTGTTCTTGTGTTGGCATACCTTGTATACCAATATTTATTGTGATAATATGTGGATGTGTTTGTATCCCATGATACCCATTATGATAATTGATTCTAGAGATATTTCTTGTGTATCTTATTTACATGTTTGATTATGATCACATGTAGTTATCTATATCCACTATATTCTCGCGATGATATTCTATGATTTCCTTGTATGCTCTACCCTATTATGTGTGTTATAATGTTTTGGTGTTTGTTATTTGTACTTTATACAAATGAATCATCATGTGATATTTATCCCTTATAGGGGGAGTGTGAATATTTTGTGATGATGAAGAATATGGACCTAAGAACAAGGTTGGGTAATGATGTTCTGGGTGCCTGACCTAAGATATCATGTTAGTGTCATAACGACCTAGGGGGATGACCTTGGCACAAACGAGGTACAACTATCTAGAGGGGTGACCCTTGACGGATCGATAATATGATGTTTGAGGACCTGATTCTACTTGATTCCTTGATTCCTATAAGATAAATGATTATGAGCCTTATTGGTAGTTCCTTCTCACTCACAACATCTTATGGTTATCCTACCAGTAAGGAGTTGAAGTTGGTATGACTAAGGTTTTGTGACAACTTGGTTATTTCATGACCACTCGGTACATGTTCTATGTTTTTATTCTTGTTCCATGTTTATTTTATCATGGAATCAACATGTTATAAATGAGAAAACATTTTAAGTACATATTAGTGGCATCCTACTATGTTTATTACTCACACTTTGTATGAGCATTTCGATTCACATATAGAATTCATGTATATGGATCTAAGTAAGTGAAAGGGGACCATGGACGATGGATTGGTATAGAAGCATAAAGATAGTAGTGAATTGGGATATAATTTTTAGGACCCCAATATTTTATTTTATTTTTTATTTCTTTTATTGATATGGTTTTTCATGACACTAGGGATATAAGGCCCCAGCCTTAAACCTTACTTAATATTGAGTTATTACAAGATTACACATTGAGGATATTTTCGGGTTTAGAGTTTTAGATAATTAGATCATAAAACTTGCATTACATTCCACAAAAAAACAAAGTGGTTACATAAATATAGTATTCTTCATTCCCATCAATGGAAACATATTTAAAATAAACATGGATTCTTTCTTGACACTTCCTTGACACTATCATCATATCATGTACCTTTCCCTTGACCAGTGAAAAACATTTCAAAAAACTTGGGATGAGCATAAAAAGCTCAGTAAGGGATATAAAAATATGGAAAAGAAACATGGGTACATAAATACATAAGGATGAGATCATACTTTACCCATAAAACATAATCACTTTAACATACCTCATCAAATCATGAATAAATCATAGAAATCATAAGACATAAAGGTAACTTGAGGCATTCATAACATTCTTACATAGGGAGTAACCCTCTTGGTTAGGTTTGGAATACCCATCACAGTATATTCCCTAAATCTCTTCTGAGAAACCTTAACGTTTCACTCCTTTGCGTTACCCAATGTATTAGAGAGCTATATCGGGCTCACCTGCCCTTAGTTTATCACGGAACCACCCGTCTTCATAATAATGCCCAAGAACCATAACATAATCGTATCACATAAAACAAGCATAAAGGAAACATAACAGTTCCATATTTCAATCACAAGATATCAATACAACACAAAAAACACTGTGAAAACCATTTTCAATACCAAAATAAAAGAAAATTAAAACATGGTATTTATTTTTCTTTTAAAAAGAAGGTATGGCTTGTAGAGGAAGCCGAAACTCAAATAACGGTCACGACGGCAGAGAAGTCGTTGTCGCCGCATACGTACGAAAAAAACATTCCCTTTTGTAGTTTAGTAATCGCTTCGTATAAAAAATATTCCTTTTGAATAAACGTAAAAGTCAAAGGGGTTTATACACCGTATAAAAGAAAGTTGTGTATAAAATAAAATATGCCTCAATGAAAGGAGATTGAGACAAAGTCCCATACCTCGTATCTGACATGACCCGACCGTTATTTAATCTCCTGAATAATAAACTTGAGTTAATCTCTACTTTCTTATGAACCTTTTTCAAGTTCATTATTCCTTTTATACCATGTTATGAACATCATGTAATCATTTAAGTTAATAATGTTCATTTTGTCGGTATTTGGTTCTTAAGTCAAAAATAGACTTCTTACACTTACATGTTGTTAATTTGGTCAAAGGTTCATTATATACAGAATGATATTAATGATTTGGATAACATATATATCATATATATTCATCATATACATGTATTTATAATATTACATCACATTTATAGGTAAGAAATGAAATGCACCGTTCATAGAGACGGTAAGTCGTACGTACGCATGAACGCTACTTCCATTTCTATTTCGTATTTTCTGGAATGGAATCATAATGATATAAGAGTATATTATAATTATAGTATAATAACATATATAATATCATTAACTTTATCCTTTACACATCCCACATATGGTATTAACGAATCAAATCACTTTCAGGGGGCGGTAGTCCGCACTTCCTAAAATGAAGATATCGTGTTTACCCATAATGGAAACCATAAAGGTATGCCCAAAATAAAAAAAAACAGAAGCTTAAGGAAAACATAAATACATTATGTATCATATATAAAAATAGTGACATCATAATGGCCACCTTTGAAGGTGCTAAATGAGTATTGAACAATCATCGTTTCTGGAGGCAGAATTTCGCCATCCACGGAAACTGTATGTTCTTTAACCATTTGATGTAGTTGTGTGAGAGTTTAGCTCAAATAAATCTTATAAAAACATCCTAGTATATTGAATATACTGGTGTTGTTACAAAAGAAGTAAATAAAAAGAGTTATGGGGTTGGAGAATCAAAATAAAACAAATGAACATGAGAGAATGAATTACCTTTAAAAGTGTAACTCCTTTTGATTTGAGCCTAAAGGATTTCTTTTGAAAGAATTATTCCCAAAGGGAATCCTCTAGGATGAGTAGAGGGATGTGGAGAGAGTAAATGGGCAGGGGTTGGCCGAGCCAAAGGCTTGAGGAGCGTGTGAAATGAGGTAGAGGTGGGGGCCTTTTATAAGATGAGAGGAGGGGCACTTTTGGAAAGTAAAGATAAGTTACTTTATTTTAAAACGAGTTTCGGATTAAAAAGGTCACACATTGCTATAATTCGTGGATAAGGTGATAAGGCTTCGAAATCCACTCATCCAATTGGTTTTGTCCATGTGTAGGTTTTAGATTTTTCATTATCTTTCCATTTTATTTAAATCGTTAAATAATGAGGTCATCGCTGCATCATCATAATGTCATAAATAATTTAATTTATTTAAAGTCTAAAAATTATAAAAAAAATACTATGATGTAGGAAATATTTTTATCTTTCCAATGACTATTTATAATCAAAAATATGATCTTTATAACCCCATGTAAAAATTGTTTTCGTAAAACATATTATGTTTGTGTCATTTTTACTTTTACATTAAATAAAAAGTTATTTATGTCATTTCCCAACCAAAGTAGATCCATGGGGTCCCCAAGTTGACCCATGGCTTTTATTGGTCGGCCATGACACAACCAATGAGGGTAGGACATGTGTCAAGCTCATCTCATACTATTAAAACATTATTTTTACCTTAAACTACACTAATTACCACTAATCGCGATTAAAAACTTAATAAGTTACTATTCACCAAAAAATTATTTTAATCTCATTGTACCACATTTTACATCTTAATGACAACCATGTATGTCGGATTTTTTAAATTCAAAACACAATGATGGGAAAATTTCATTTAAACGTAAAATCAGTTTTTATAAGTACCACTTAGTGGTTTCACTATTCATCAAAAATTGATGTTTTTCAGAAAATTACCAAAAATTCACTCTAAGCTATATTTGATATTCCCAATTAAAAAATGAAGTCTATTTTAAAAAATTCAAAACATATAAGTCACATTAATTAATTTAATAATTAATTCCCGCTGTCAGAGCAAATAGCGTGTTTTTATAAAACAATAAATATCAAAATATTGACACCAGTTTAAGTCTAATTTCAAAGTTAAATTGATTCCAATGACCACCATTGGATAAAATGGTAAAAATATATTCTAATTTAACTTTAAAACTAATTCAAAAGATAATCTAATCATATAAATAAATTAGATTAAAAATCATTTTTGATGTAAAATGCAGTATTTTTCACTATTCATTAAAAAATGAACATTGCCAGAAAAATACCAAAAAATCACACAAAGTAAATTTTGATGTCCCAATCATAAAGAATAAGTTTATTTTGACAAACATAGTTTATAAAATTGTCAAAAGATAGATTCAAAAATGGTTTGCCATCAAAAGGCAGTAAAACAATCTTTTAAGAATATTAGTGTATTCCATGCTTAAGATTGGATTTATTTTCATTTTAAGCCTCTAAAACACTATCATAATAATTAATAGGCATAGATAAAAATATATATTATTCATTACTTACTTGGGATGTTACATCCTTCCCCCCTTTAGAAAATTGCGTCCCCGCAATTTATTTACTTATCAAATAAATGGGGGTACTTATCCCTCATTGCATTATCAGATTCCCATGTTTCCTCTTCAATCATGTGGTTTTTCCACAAAACCTTTACCTGTTGAATCACCTTATTCTGTAACACTTTCTCCCTGTGGTCAAGAATCTGGACCGGTTGTTCCTCATAAGATAGGTTCTCTTCCAGCTGAACTACCTCTGGACTCAAAACATGAGATGGATCTGGCATATACTTTCTCAACATCGAAACGTGAAAAACATTGTGTACCTGAGATAAACTCGAAGGTAAAGCCACTCGGTATGCAACTGATCCAATTCTCTCCAGAATTTCATATGGTCCAATGAACCTTGGACTCAACTTTCCATTCTTACCAAATCTCATCACACTTTTCCAAGGAGAAAACTTGAGAAAAACATGATCACCTACCTCGAAAGATAGATCCTTCCTCAAGTTATCCGCATAACTCTTCTGCCTTCTCTGAGCTGTTCTCATGTGTTTCTGAATCAGCTGAACTTTTTCTGCCATCTCTTCTACCAATTCTGGTCCCATCAACTTCCTTTCACCCACTTTATCCCAGAAAGCTGGAGTTCGACACCTCTTCCCATATAATTCCTGAAATGGTGCCATCTGTATACTGGAATGAAAACTGTTATTATATGAAAATTCAACCAAAAAAAGATGTTGGTCCCAACTTCCCTGATAATCCATAGAAAAAGCTCATAGCATATCCTCCAATGTCTGAATTGTTTGTTCTGACTGCCCATCTAATTGAGGATGAAAAGCTGTACTAAAATTTAATTCAGTACCCAAAGACTTCTGAAGGCCTTTCCAAAAGTTAGAAGTAAACCTGGGATCACGATCCGATACAATGGAGAGAGGAACTCCATGTAACCTGACTATCTCTTTAAGATACAAACGGGAAAGTTGATCAAGAGAGAAAGTATCTCGTATAGCAAGGAAATGAGCAGATTTGGTCAAGCGATCAACAATAACCCAGATTGCATTATTACCTCGAGATGTCTTCCGTAATCCAACAACAAAGTCCATGGATATATTCTCTCATTTCCACTCTGGCACTGGTAAAGGCTGAAGCATCCCCTTCGGTAACTCCCGCTCTACTTTAACCTGCTGACAAGTCAAACAATTCACAGTAAAATCAGCAATATCTCTTTTCATTCCCTCCCACCAGTAATACTCCCGCATATATCTATACATCTTAGTACTGCCCGGATGAACTGAAAACAGAGAACTATGAGCTTCATATAACAACTCTCTCTTCAACTGTGAATCACAAGGCACACACAATCTCTTCCCAAATCTCAAAACACAATCATTATCATTATTGAATTCAGGCAACTTACCTTTCTGAACGAGCTCTACCTTTTTCTGCAACTCACTGTCTTGCTTCTGTTCTTGCTTGATTCTATCTGATAGAGAAGATCTCACTGATACCTGAAACAAAACAGAAGGAATTCTTGCACCAACAACTTCTATGCCAAAGTTCATCAAATCCTTAACCAAATGATCACGTTCCAAATGAAACATTGTTAATGAAGCATTACTTTTTCGACTCAAAGCATCTGCCACTTTATTTGCTTTTCCCGGATGGTAATGAATTGTACAATCATAATCCTTGATTAATTCTAGCCATCTCCTATGTCTCATGTTTAACTCTTTCTGAGTAAATATATACTTTAAACTTTTGTGATCGGTATATATTTCACACTTTACTCCATACAAATGATGCCTCCAAATTTTTAAAGCAAAAACAACAGCAGCTAATTCCAAATCATGTGTAGGGTAATTTACCTCATGAGTTTTCAACTGTCGTGAAGAATAAGCAATTACCTGATCATTCTGCATTAGGATGCAACCAAGTCCTTTCAATGAAGCATCACTGTATATAACAAACTCACCATTCCTGGAAGGTAGTGCCAAAACTGGAGCATTCACCAATCTTCTTTTCAATTCCAAAAAACAATCATCACATTCTTTTGTCCAGATAAACTTAACACCCTTCCGAGTTAGCTTAGTCATTGGACTAGATAATCGTGAAAAATTTATAACAAACCTTCGGTAATAGCCCGCCAAACCATGGAAGCTACGAATCTCAGTTACATTTGTGGGTCTTGGCCAGTATTCAACAACTTTTGTTTTTGCAGGATCAACAGTTATCCCATCTTTAGAAACAATGTGACCAAGGAAAGAAATTTGTTGCAACCAAAACTCACACTTGCTGAATTTCCCATACAGTTTCTTTTCTTTTAAGGTTTGCAAGATAACCCTTAAATGTCTTTCATGCTCCTCTTTAACTTTAGAAAACACCAAAATATCATCAATGAAAACCACCACAAACTTATCCAAGAACTCATGGAAAATTCTATTCATTAATTCCATGAATATAGAAGGTGTATTGGTTAGCCCAAAAGGCATTACTACAAATTCATAATGGCCATATCTCGTATGGAACGCGGTCTTCAGAATATCTGCCTCCTTTACCTTCAGCTGATGGTACCCTGATCTCAGGTCAATCTTTGAAAAAAACTGAGCTCCCTGGAGCTGATCAAACAAATCATCGATATGAGGCAAAGGATATTTGTTCTTAACAGTGATATTATTAAAGGCTCTATAATCAATGCAAAGTCTCATAGAACCATCTTTCTTTTTAACAAATAAAACAGGTGCACCCCATGGTGATGTGCTAGGTCTAATGAAACCTTTCTCTAATAAATCTTGCAATTGCTCCTTCAACTCTAAAAGTTCAATTTGAGCCATTTGATAAGGGGGTTTTGAAATTGGCTTAGCATCAAGAACTAAGTCAACAGTAAACTCAACTTCCTGATCTGGTATTATTTCAGGCAACTCATCAGGAAAAACATCAGGATACTCATTTACCACTGGCACATCATTAATCTGAAAAGTTCCTTTATTTTCAAAGACGTGTGCAAGGTAACATTCATTTCCATCTTTTACAAGTTTCTCGGCCTCTTGATAAGTTATCAAAAGTAAGGGTTCATTCTTGTAAACAAACTTAAAGTATTTCTAAAAATAAACTTCTTTAGCTCTATAGTCAATCTTAGCATGGTAAATAGAGAGACAATCCATACCCAGGATAACATCAAACTCTACTAGAGGTAGAAGAATAAGGTTTGCAAGCAGGTTCTTTCCAAAGATAAGGATAGGAAGATTATTATAAATTCTTTTTGCCTCAACATTTCCCCCAGGTGTTTTTACCAAAAGTTCAGGAGTCATTTCTTGAGATGGTATTCCCATTTTACTAGAAAAGGTTTCAGAGATGAAAGAATGTGTAGACCCCGAATCAAATAACACACTGGCATAATCTGAAAAAACAAACAAAGTACCTGATACAACTTCATTTGATGGCCCAACATCTGCTGAAGTAGTTGCAAATGATTTCACCACCCCTTTCTGCTTGTATTCTAACTGCTTCCCATCACTCAAGCTCTTTGTCGGACACTCGTTTTCATAGTGACCCATATCATTGCACTTATAAAATTTCACTAACTGTAAATCAAATTTGTTCTTACCTTCACCTTGATCCTTTTCAGTGCAATCACGAGCCTTATGTCCCATCTTACCACATCGGTAGCACTTTCCAGAATTCAGAAGACATTCCCCAGCATGCCTTTTGCCACATTTATCACAAACTGGAAACTTAGTTCTCTTACCATCAGAATTTTTTGAAGAATTATTAACTTTCTCCTACCACCTCGGTCTCTTCTTCTGCTGGTTGTTATAGAACACTTGGTCATCGGCAAACTCCATTTCCACCTTCTCAGCACATCGAACAAGCTTTTCATAAATTTTAAACTCACGAGAAGCTAATTCCCTTCTATATTTTGGCTTTAATCCTGAGTAAAAATGATTGATTTTACTATCAAGGTCTCGGATAAAATTTGGAGCATACCTTTCCAATAGAGGGAAACATTCTTCATAGGTAGCCACTGAGTCTTCCTCTTGCCTCAATTCCAAGAATTGTTTTTCCATCCTAAGTCTAACAGCCTTAGGAAAATACTTCTCAAGAAACATACCTTTGAATTCATCCCAGTAAAGAGCATCAATATCATCGGCGTCCCTGATATTTTTAACCATAGACCACCACTGATCTGCTTCACCGTCCAAACGGTAAATAGCAAGACTAACCTTTTGATTGTCTGAACACCCCATGACATCAAAAATCTTCTCCAGTGCTTTAATCCACCCTTCAGCTAGTAAAGGGTCAGATGATCCTCTGAATGATGGTGGATGTTGCCTCATGAAATGTTCCACCACTGACATGTTCCTCTCGGTTGATCTGGCTGATATCGTGCATGGATACCACCACCATTTATCGCTTGAGTCAACTGCGCCATTACTGCAATGAACTGTTCAGTTCCAATTCCGACCATTTCTGGATGCTGATTTGGAAGGTTATTTTCTTCTTTATGCCTTCCTAGCACTGCTTCCCTGTTTCCTCTGCGGAAAACCATTCTGAACAAACATGTCTTAGATGAAGAAACATGGTAATCTTCAAATGCTATATCATTTCAATTTTTTTTGGATAATCATTTAATATAATTCTAACTCCTAAAGTTATCTAAACCAACCTTTGATACCAACTATAAGGCCCCAGCCTTAAACCTTACTTAATCTTGAGTTATTACAAGATTACACATTGAGGATCTTTTCGGGTTTAGAGTTTTAGAGAATTAGATCATAAAACATGCATTACATTCCACATATAAACAAAGTGGTTACATAAAGATAATATTCTTCATTCCCATCAATGGAAACATATTTAAAATAAACATGGATTCTTTCTTGACACTTCCTTGACACTATCATCATATCATGTACCTTTCCCTTGACCTGTGAAAAACATTTCAAAAAACTTGGGATGAGCATAAAAAGCTCAGTAAGGGATATAAAAATATGGAAAGGAAACATGGGTACATAAATACATAAGGATGAGATCATACTTTACCCATAAAACATAAGCACTTTAACATACCTTATCAAATCATGAATAAATCATAGAAATCATAAGACATAAAGGTAACTTGAGGCATTCATAACATTCTTACGTAGGGAGTAACCCTCTTGGTTAGGTTTGGAATACCCATCACAGTATATTTCCTAAATCTCTTCGGAGAAACCTTAACGTTTCACTCCTTCACATTACCCAATGCATTGGAGAGCTATATCGGGCTCACCCTCCCTTAGTTTATCACGGAACCACCCGTCTTCATAATAATGCCCAAGAACCATAACATAATCGTATCACATAAAACATGCATAAAGGAAACAAAACATTTCCACATTTCAATCACAAGATATCAATACAACACAGAAAACATTGTGAAAACCATTTTCAATACCAAAATAAAAGAAAAGTAAAACATGGTATTTATTTTTCTTTTAAAAAGAAGGTATGGCTTGTAGAGGAAGCCGGAACTCAAATAACAGTCACGACGGCGGAGAAGTCGTTGTTGCCGAATACATACGACAAAAACATTCCCTTTTGTCGTTTAGTAAACGCTTTGTATAAAAAAGATTCCTTTTGAATAAATGTAAAAGTCAAAGGGGTTTATAAACCGTATAAAAGAAAGTTGTGTATAAAATAAAATATGCCTCAATGAAAGGAGATTGAGACGAAGTCCCATACCTCGTATCCGACTTGACCCGACCATTATTTAATCTCCTGAATAATAAACTTGAGTTAATCTCTACTTGCTTATGAACCTTTTTCAAGTTCATTATTCCTTTTATACCATGTTATGAACATCATGTAATCATTTAAGTTAATAATGTTCATTTTGTCCGTATTTGGTTCTTAAGTCAAAAATAGACTTCTTACACTTACATGTTGTTAATTTGGTAAAAGGTTCATTATATCCAGAATTATATTAATGATTTGGATAACATATATATCATATATATTCATCATATACATGTATTTATAATATTACATCACATTTAGAGGTAAGAAATGAAATGCACCGTTCATGGAGACAGTAAGCCGTACGTACGCATGAACGCTACTTACATTTCTATTTCATATTTTCTGGAATGGAATCATAATGAGATAAGAGTATATTATAATTCTAGTATAATAACATATATAATATCATTAACTTTATCCTTTACACATCCCACATATGGTATTAACGAATCAAATCACTTTCAGGGGGCAGTAGTCCGCACTTCCTAAAATGAAGATATCATGTTTACCCATAATGAAAACCATAAAGGTATGCCAAAAATGAAAAAAAAACAGAAGCTTAAGGAAAACATAAACATATTATATATCATATATAAAAATAGTGACATCATAATGGCCACCTTTGAAGGTGTTAAATGAGTATTGAACAATCATCGTTTCGGGAGGCAGAATTTCGCCATCCACGGAAACCGTATGTTCTTTAACCATTTGATGTAGTTGTGTGAGAGTGTAGCTCAAATAAATCTTATAAAAACATCCTAGTATATTGAATATATTTGTGTTGTTACAAAATAAGTAAATAAAAAGAGTTTAGGGGGTTGGAGAATCAAAATAAAACAAATGAACATGAGAGAATGAATTACCTTTAAAAGTGTAACTCCTTTTGATTTGAGCCTAAAGACTTTATTTTGAAAGGATTCTTCCCAAATAAAATCCTCTAGGATGAGGAGAGGGATTTGGAGAGAGTAAATGGGCAGGGTTTGGCCGAGCCAAAGGCTTGACGAGTGTGTGAAATGAGGTAGAGGTGGGAGCCTTTTATAAGAGGAGAGGAGGGGCACTTTTGGAAAGTAAAGATAAGTTACTTTATTTTTAAAAGAGTTTCGGATTCAAAATGTCCCACATTGCTATAATACGTGGATAAGGTGATAAGGCTTCGAAATCCACTCATCCAATTGGTTTTGGCCATGTGTAGGTTTTAGATTTTTCATTATCTTTCCATTTTATTTAAATCGTTAAATAATGAGGTCATCGCTGCATCATCATGATGTCATAAATAATTTAATTTATTTAAAGTCTAAAAATTATAAAAAAAATACTATGATTTAGTAAATCGTTTTATCTTTCCAATGACTATTTATAATAAAAAATATGATCTTTATAACCCCTTGTAAAAATTGTTTTTGTAAAACATATTATGTTTGTGTCATTTTTACTTTTACATTAAATAACAAGTTATTTATGTCATTTCCCAACCAAAGTGGATCCATGGGGTCCCCAAGTTGACCCATGGCTTTTCTGGGTCAGCCATGACACAAACAATGAGGGTAGGACATGTGTCAAGCTCATCTCATACTATTAAAACATTATTTTTACCTTAAACTACACAAATTACCACTAATCGCGATTAAAAACTTAATAAGTTACTATTCACCAAAAAATTATTTTAATCTCATTGAACCACATTTTACATCTTAATGACAACCATGTATGTCCGATTTTTGAAATTAAAAACACAATGATGGGAAAATTTCATTTAAACGGAAAATCAGCTTTTATAAGTACCACTTAGTGGTTTCACTATTCATCAAAAATTGAAGTTTTTCAGAAAATTACCAAAAATTCACCCTAGGCTATATTTGATATTCCGAATTAAAAAATGAAGTCTATTTTACGAAATTCAAAACATATAAGTCACATTAATTAATTTAATAATTAATTCCCACTGTCAGAGCAAATAGCGTGTTTTTATAAAACAATAAGTATCAAAAGATTGACACCAGTTTAAGTCTAATTTCAAAGTTAAATTGATTCCAATGACCACCATTGGATAAAATGGTAAAAATATATTCTAATTTAACTTTAAAAATAATTCAAAAGATAATCTAATCATATAAATAAATTAGATTAAAAAGCATTTTTGATGTAAAATGCAGTATTTTTCACTATTCATTAATAAATGAACATTGTCAGAAAAATACCAAAAATTCACACAAAGTAAATTTTGATGTCCCAATCATAAAGAATAAGTTTATTTTGACAAAAATAGTTTATAAAATTGTCAAAATATAGATTCAAAAATGGTTTTCCATCAAAAGGCAGTAAAACAATCTTTTAAGAATATTAGTGTATTCCATGCTTAAGATTGGATTTATTTTCATTTTAAGAATCTAAAACACTATCATAATCATTAATAGGCATAGATAAAAATATCCATTATTCATTACTTACTTGGGATGTTACAAGGGAGATTATTCTTTACATGTATGACTGGTCTTCCATCTATATTATTTTAATATATTTACTATGATTGTTTTATTTATTATATATTTTGGTATATAAAAATACGTGAAAGGATTAATATTGAGGGTACAGTCTCCCCGCTGATGGAATTATATTGCCACAACTAGTCGGAAGACTCTTATATATGGAGATGCATGCATGAGGTCATGTGGCACTCTGGTTTGGACCCAATAGTTTAGGCTAGAGAATGTTATCTAAAATTACTAAAAATATATTATTTATGTCAAATATATATATCAAAAATTAAAAATATCAAATTTATAAATTATATTTTATATATAAAGAGATTTTATTAGCTACTTAGATACATTAGTTGAAATAGCATTAAATAGGCCCTTTATTTTGTAATGTGGTTGTAAAGTTATTTATCTACACATTTAATGAATACCTATAATTTTCAATACCTATTTTATTAAAATGTTTCATGGTCCACTGAGGTTTGGTGTTGTATGTTAAAAATACTATCAAACAAAATATTTATTTAAGTAGGAATATTTTGAAAAAATATTAGGTTGTTATAGTGCAAATGGATAATTTTATTTGTTTTATAGTCATTATTGAGTGAATAATAAAAGTTCTAGCATTGTTCAATGAAATTCAATCCATCTTATTACATATTATTATCATATTAGTGATGTATCTAGACTACACTATTTTGGAACAATCATCTTATTAAATTAAAGGGTATATTATATGACTTATTTTGTGTCACTAAATGAAATATATGATAATGTGAATTTTTTTTCATGTTTCAAGATCACATTTTAAAAAATGATCATGTTTTTCTATTTGTTTATGATTTATAATTTGATATTTATTTATCTAAGGAATTACTCTAAACAAATTGTACAGACCTTGAAGCTACATCAATATACCTATTTGAATGGAACTACTAGATAACCCAACATAAAACATTGTGATGTATCATTACCTACTTTTATGATCTCATGTTGTGTTAAGCTATTATATAGGGTGTGTTTGGTTGTGATGGTTTAATATGATATGGAAAAACATAAAATTATGATTATTTTACCATCATAGGTAATGACATAGATGGCATTGTGGAGATCACAACATGTTCATGTATTACAGGTAATGCTTCATGTGACACTCACATTTTAATAAAATTTTAAATAATAATTTTAAATAATAATTTTAATAAAAATAAGTAAATTTCAATTTTAATAAAAATAGTTAAATTTCAATTTTATTTCCAAAACACATAAAGTTATTTATTTTATTATTACTGGATTATTAATGATATTTGATGAGCTTTTTATATTGTTTTCTAAAATTCATGAGTATAATATATATTTAAATAAGGTATTTAGATATCAATAAAATAATAAAATATATTTTACCTATGGTATAATAAATATATATATCTTTATAGAATTTGTATTTATTATCATTTATGAAAGTATTTTTTATAAAGGTGGAATATTTTTGTAACTTTAATGGCTTTATATAGTTAATGGTTTCTAATTGTATGTAACACATACTTACAGAGCATCCAACTAAGTGTCAGATGCACTCTAAAAAAGGGCCACTGTGGAATTTACTTCGTTGTGATCCTTTATTACACCAAACTCATGTATTCACCCGGTAATTTCAAATTCTAGGGGTGATACTTACTCTCATCTTCATAAAAACTATTTATAACATCATAAATTTAACTTCTTTAATAAATTTTATGGACAAGCATGCTTAGTCCCAAGATATTTTTGATTGATATTCTTGTTGATGTTTTTGTTATTTTGGTATATCCTATGTCAACATGATTTTTTTTGATTCTTAGAATCATATAGTTCAATGGTTCAAACCTTGATATCCCCCATTTGTGGGGTATTTTCTATGAGTACAATATTATACATAATGTAGTAGTACATAATTGATACAATATCATTTTTTATAGATTTTATGGGATAATAACAAAGGAAAATAATATAATATACACTAATAGAAATTGTGTATTATAGTATTTAATTTAGTGGCCAACTATTTTATGCTATAGAGTATTATAGTATCAATACTATTCCCTAAATAATGGGTCATTGTTATTTGATATTGGGTGATTTGGCCATAGGGGATTTGGGTGGTGAAATTGACTAGGGTGTGTCAGTTGTTTTATTTTCTTATAACCTATGTTAAATTATAATGAATTATTAATATGATGATCATTATTATAATTTACTCACATGAATTGGGTGTTGTAATTAAATCATCAAATAAATAATTTATCACCTCATATATTCTGAAAATTATCAAACTATGGATACTGATATGGATTTAATATGAATCTAATAAACTATAAAAGGCTCTTTGAGAAAAAGAACATGAATTTTTGGTAAAATTGATCCCACAATGGGGTGATTAAATGAAGGTATTTGCATAGAGTAATTATGTTTCAACTCATATCTATATAGTAGGAATTACTTTATATAATTCCTTAGTGAATATATGGGTGGATACAAATATTTTTGTTTTATTGGATGATTTCCCTTCAAATAAATTTTAAGGGATAAATAAAAACTATTTGGATTAATTTATTTTAATTATTATTTTATAAGGCCCCTAAGGACTTCTATTATATAGTTATTATTATTAGAATTATTATTATTATTTTGAAATTACAAAAAAAACTACAAAACATAATGTTTTCTCCACCATTTGGTGTTATCACACAAGTGCAGAAGGGGAGATCTCATCATATTTTAATCATAATCAAACAACATTTATTATATAGAATAAATCTAAGTTCTAATGATGGTAGTGCTTCTCTCATGTTCTCCTCTTCCTCAAACCTTATAAATTATCCCCAAAGTATATTTTTTCATGTTTTGGTATTTCAGGTTTTGGAATCTACATGGGATAGTAAAACACTAAAATTAGTGTAGTTACTTACTCATGATTAGTATAAGGGGACCCATTCAGGTATTATCTCATCTTAAGTTATGGTTTTTAAATACCATCCAACTCTATTAAGGAATTGTCTATGATTTATCCCATTTGAATTTCTTCACTAGTTTTCATTATTTAATATTAGTTGTGGATCTGGTGTAGGATATTTAGGGGATGACCCTTAGGTGTATTGACACATTGTTTCTAATGGTTTTGGTGTCACCTCAAGGAACATTAGTTTATTTATACTTAGGGTTTAACTTAATCCCCATGCTTATTTGAATAATATACAATATGAAAATATTTATGATTTGTTATGTCTGATTGGTGTAATCTATGTCTGTAGTTTTGATGACATTTTATTTTTATATCATATTGAGATTGGGGGTTTTATAACTCTTTAATTACAGATATTACCTTTTATTTACTATTTCAAAACCATAGTTATGAATAATAAAATGATTTTTAAGTTTACTAGGGAAATATTTTTGGAAATTATGTGTTGATTATATCTTTTGTAAACAAAAATTAATTTTTTTTCAATTTATTTGGAGAAGGAAAAAATTTTCACAGGTAAAATATATTTTATTTAAACTAATTATCATAAGGTGTTCATAGAAATCTGTAATTTTTTTGGAAGATGTAATTAGAGGCTTCTTCAGGGATTTATTGGGTAATCCTGATAATGAATTATTAAATAATTTCTACTAGTGTACTTTTTGGAATAAATTTTTATCCTTTAAACTTAATAAGATTAATAAAATTTGTTGTAATCATGTTTATATGAACTTATTTTGTATATCGTGATATTATGTTATGTGATTGATATAATGAATTTGATATCTAAATAACTTCCCTTAAATTATTTTCGATCCATATACCCTTCATCACCCACCATCCATAATAATATGGTTATAAACAATGCTTTTTTGTCCAGATCAATGTTTCATGTTTCAAAGTATTCCCTTATATCTTCTCTTATTCATTTCCCACGTTCTTATTCTTTTCAAAGTATTTTTTAGTGTGGATTCATCTATTTTGGGATATTATTGGAGAAAGGGATGATAGTGGTTTTCATGATTAGTTTTCTATAGTGTTTTATTCAACCTTTGTGGTGTTTCATTCGATGGTGGTTATACCTCAATCATCTATTCTTTCTCTGAAAAAAATGGGAATCTAATAGATATTGAGGATATACTACATATTCTATTCATTAAGTGAAAGTGTAAATTAATCTAGTAGTATATCCTCATTTCAATGAGTGTAATTGACCATAATAAGATAATAATTTAGAAAAGTAATCACATATTGAACAATTATTCAATAATTTTGATTTTTGAATGAGAAGAATAATCGTTGAATGATTTTTTAATTTATTTATTAGAAATTAATCTCATTCCATTAAGTAACATTATTTTTTAATTAAGGATTTTAATTAGGACATTAATTTAATGTAATAGATAAAAGTGTTAGGCGTAATTCATCTATGAATTAATGGGATGTAATTAACAATCACTTTCTATAATGTTAAATTTATTCTGTATTATGTTTTGGTTTATTTAAAATTTGGGGAGCTAATTTATTTAAATGGGAATTATCACCAGTTTATGAAAATTAATATTTCAAGTGGAAAATTAAATATATTGTTGGGGTGTGATCACATGTTCTAGGTGTTTAAATTTATTCCAACCCATATTTTATTTTCTAGGGTGACAAATGTTTGGAAGCATCCTTTATTATTATTTTGTAGAATGTTTATTTGTATAAAACTATAAACAACATAAATTCAAATGATAATAAAATTAAAAAATTGGAATAAAAAAATAATTACTAATAAACATGGATTGATGAAATATTGGAATATTTTTTGGAAATACATTTAGATTTATTCATAGATATGGTTAGATATTTTCTTAACATCTCCTTATGTAGATAAAATATGTTCAATGAACTAGTTAAATCAAGTTACACATAAAATGGTTATCTATAAAAGAATAAATATCTTGTGTTAAATGAGAAGAAAATCTATTTAAGGAGGATTAAATCCTTTGATGTGATGGACTTAGAGACTTTTCAATTATGTTGAAAATACTTTTGAGAGATATATGTGATTTTGGGATTTAATCCCACAATTTTTTTATTGAGAAATTTTTTGTGGCTGGGAATCCCTAATGAGTAGAAGGCTGAAGATCCTAATATATTTTGATGAATGATTATTTTATTGATGAGTAATGGGGTGGAAACCTCGGATACAATTATGGTAAATTCTAGCGATTTAATGATATATTATATTATTTTTAATTGTGTGGGACACTCAGTAGTCATGGAATAGTTTAAAGTGAGGCATGCTCAATGATATGAATATTCAATATTGTCCAATTATTTCCTATTTATTTTTTAATATTTCTTGATGTATAGATTCCTAGATTATATTTGACAAGTCCATTTTTCTATTGCTTGATATTGTTCATACCATGCACTAAAAGAGCATCACTAATGTAGTAGCTTATGTTGACTCCTTGAGTATTTGGATAATTGTGTTATTATTATTAAATTAAAAAAATATGGGATTGGTTTATGGTGTTCATAGATGATGATTTCACACTTGATAAAATATGTTAGGAATTAATATTTTCATAAACACTTGGTATATAAGATCAAAATATTATTCATGGGAATGAAAAATATAATAATTACTAAATGAAAAACTAATTAAATAATAATGGCCTTGATTCTTTTAGCATGTTTGATATATAGACCTTAGTAGGGGCATACATGGGTCCAATTCAATGACAGTGGTAGATGAATCTAAGGATACATATTTTCCCTTAGTGTGGTTTGTATGCAGAATAATTGACACACAAATGTTTTTGTGTGTTTGTGTGTGTGTGTGTGGGGGGGGGGGGTGTTTTCCTTAACATCTATTATGGAAAGGGATAAAATGGATTAATTCTCCCTATATATCACTCCCCTTCTACACATTGATGATTAGTTACCTTGAGATATAATGGATTATAGTTTATGGTGAATTTTTACCAAGGTTGTGATGCATCACTATTTTACTACACATTAATGTTTATGTTATAATTGATTTTGGTGTTTTACATACATGTATCAGGACATGGTGGTTTCCACTACTAACAGGTGTACTTTCTTGGGATGTAAGGTATAACAAATTTACATTGGATGTATTATCTTCTAGGAATACCATTGTTTTCTATTTGGATATGATGATGATGAAATGTCATCTTTCACATGATGAAACATTGGTAGAGATACTATTTATCATGGTAAATAATGAATTATATACGGGATGAGCTTAAGAGGTGGCCATTGGGGCATGAGAGAGATAAGATTATGCTAAAGTGGAAGTTGGGTACCTTCATATATATTATTTTAATACAATAATTATTTATTTCTCTGTGATATTTATTGAGTAAGCCATTTTGAGTTTAGAAAACTAGTATTTCCTATTTTTGTGATGAGTATGAATCTCTTTAATATTCATTGTTATTTAATATACATATTTTGATTTTTTCACAAGTGGTTTCAGGGATAATCCAACTAAGTGTGCATGTTATCATAATCCTTTGTATATATGAAATATATTTCATATTTCCATAGTAGGTTTTCATTAAGATATATGTTACTCACTTGGAGAAGTTATGGTGTAGCTGTAGGGATTTTCTTGGTTTGTGGTCATTACCTAGTTTAATTTTGAAACTTATAGTTGTCATTTTGTTTACATATGAAATCACGTGTATTTTTATTGTTTATTTTTATTTATGTGTGGTGTCATATGGTGGTTCTAATAATATTATGTCTTACTATTTAACTTATATAGTGGGTATTTCCACCCATTTTTTCACTAATATTCCCTCGATGATAGTCACCAACTCATGGCCCATTAGTGGAAGGAAGAAAGAGTTATTATATCTCTTTTTTAACTTTCATCCTAGGAGGGGTTCTATTTGTGTGATTGGGTCAAGACTAAGTAATATAAAGTTTATATTTGAGAGATAAGAAGCATATTGGATTTCAGAACATGTGAGGATGCATGGGATGGTAGGAAAATAGTAATATTTTAGCTTAGTATAGGTTTTAAATTACGGAGATAGGCTAGGATATGATATATTATGGTAGCTTTTGATCCATTATAAGTACCTTCATGTTTTATGGACAAGATTAGTGATGTGATTCAACTTACAAGGTAGAGATCCAAGACAAGATCATATATCACGATTTTTCGGATGTATTTAAATTTGGGTAGATAATGGGAATTATGACCAAATGTATTAGTTATATATTTAATTATACTTGAAAATTTAGTCTTGGGGTTTAAGAGTTCCTAACATTTTTTATTTTGAAGATATGGATCTAGGTATACTTCCATGTTAAGTTCAAATAGAATGCATTCAGTAGGATGATCTAGCTGATCATCATAGAATAAAGGTTGGTGATGATGAAACATGGTAGTGGGTACTCAACTATTTCCACTGTTTGGGGTTTGTACAAGTATGATGGATATATTTTTGACCGGGATAATGATTATTTTCTAGAGTCAGGTGTGGAAGACTTATATTAGATTCATACTTATAATGATCTCTAGGTTTCTTTTGTCATGACGATACTAAGTGGGTCAGCTCAGTAGTGGTGGATGTTGTTCCGTGGGAATCATGAGGTGTTGGACATTTCATGGGAAAAGTTTAGGGATTATTTTTTGGATTATATTCTATCTTTGACTACTAAAATGGATTTTCAGAAATATTTCCATATACATTTATAGAGAAGTTCCAATATTTTAGAGATTACTATTCCCAAAAAAACTATTTATGGTATACTTTAGACATTTTTCCAAATGATGAGGTTAGGGAGAGGCATTTTGAGGTGTATTTGAATCCAAATATCCAACACTCATGAACTCTTTTTTATATTTAAGTAATATACTAAGGTAATCATGAAAGAATATTTCATTTAGAGGACATTCTCTAGGAATGAATCATTGTGATTGGAGTCCCCAAGAACATTCATAGTGTAGAATTCTAACCAATATTTCTCAGTTTTCTAGATAGAATAAGAATTTTTATTAAGTAGGGATATGGTTATAGCCTTATCCATATCATTTCACCATCGAATAATAGTTCTCATACCCATTCTAGTGAGAAGGGTGTGGTTCATTTCTATTTTAGAGGTCATGTAGACCAGAATATATAGTTTTGACCCTCCTAAATAATCAGTATGAGGATGGTCATATGATCTTGGCCCAGTGGTTGTAGAAATTTCATCTATAGAAGAAAAAACCTCATGGAATTATTGCTTATGATTAGTAAATAAGGGATGGGTTATGAAGAGAAAATCCCTATGATATCACTTGTCCTTAAGGATAGTGGTAAGAGTGTGCCTATATAGGTGTTTACATCATTTCCATAGAGGTTTTGAAGAATGAAATTCTAATACATATTCATATATATTTCCATCTATGGGTGATATTGATGTAATATATGGTATTATCTTCATATTCCCTAAGTTATTTTATGCTTTTTTGATTCAAAATTAACACAATTGTTTTTTCACCCACACTAGTCTAAGAATTAGTACTTGAGGAAGTGATGCTAGTAGTTCCCTTGGAGATGGTTATTCTAGTTAGAGGTCAAGCTAACTTGTGTGATAAGTGTAGATATTATGAACTTGTCATAGGGAAACACAAATATTAGGGACATTTTCTATATTTATGGATACATCCCTATAAAATCATCCTCAATATGGATTGGCCTCATTCGGTGTAGTATATCATGGATTTCATCAGCATATTCATCACATTCTATGACACTGAGGAATACCATTTTATGTACACTGGTGATAGATACCCTCTAATGCGTGGAAGGTGTATTGAGTATCTATCTTCTTTATTAGATGGGTTAATTCGTGGTTTTATAGAGGATAGTTCTGTAGTGTTTCATAGGGTTGTTCAAGAGTACCCATATGTCTTTCTTAAAGAGTTTCTAACTCTATCCCCTTGACAAGAGACAAAGTTTTGGATATAGATTCAACTAAGTGTTTCAATAAGATCGATTTTCCCATATTGGATGGACTATTCAGAGATATAGGAGTTTCAAATTTATACTAATGACATATTGAATAAATAATTTAATTTACCTAGTGTGTATCCTTGGGGAGATCCTGTTCTATTTTTAAATAAGAGAGATGATAGTCTATGTTTGTTTATTGATTAAGGGTAGTGATATCAAACTTATGTTCTAGACTGAGATTATGAAAAACTCACATGAAAGGTAATCATGGTAGGTTATCAATGGTAGGTACATCTTGGCTACCTTCACCACTGATAGGTATGAGAGGTATCCACATACCAATACTAATAATGCTTATTTTCATTAGAATAATGTTAAAGATCATTATATGGTGATATAGTTCCATGCACGATGGATTATCAAATGGGGAAATATTAATTTATGGAATAAAAATTGGGTAGGTACAAGGATTGGTTGTTTGAGATTCTTGATGATGAAATTTTCCTTTAAACAAGACTATTCTTATGCAGATTTCATTCAATAAATCTTCAATGATGATCAATGGGTGTTATTAAACATTATTTCCATGACTTCTATGTAGGATATATTTATTTTCCATAGATCTTCTTTTGAGATATTTTCAATTAAGTACTATAAAAAAATGGTGTATACGAACATCCTTATGATACCCTGGGCTAGTGTATTTGGTGTAAGAAGACCCCCCAAAAGAACAATTTTCACATATGGCATGTTTTTAATCATGCATTTACTTAGAATGATGTTGTCCAATGAAATGGGATCCATCATGTTTCTAGGTGTTATTATTGTAACAATTATAATGATTAATTAGTTTTTCACTTATTCTTTATAGGTGTGTGGGCAATGATTTTGTGGAAATCAGTATGGGATTTCATCGGCATGGAAGAACATGTTATAAAAAATGATGATTTCATTTAGAAATGGTTTCAAGGCACTGAAAATAATCACCAGAAAATTAAGGTGAGGTTCATCCTTCTAGATACTAGTTGATGGAGTATCATGAATTCCTGAAAAATTTCACACACTGATGGTCATAAGAGTTCAAGGATGGATATCTATAAGAGGAAAAGATTTATAGTAGTGAACATAGTTAACATTCTCAAATGATGTGATCTTCTTCTGTCCCTCATACCCCTTATCGCTAATAGTGACATCGATGCTTACACCACTAGACATTTACCTCAAGGCCAGTGGGTCAGTAGGAAGAATCCTACCAGGGTCTTAAAATGTAATGTGGATGGATCATGTTATTTGGGTGACATGCCGAGGGGAGGAGGTATTATCAATGAAAATGGTGGTTCTTTCATTATCTATTTCATTTATTATTTTAGGAAGGAAACTCCCTCATTGCTAAGTCATGCAACATGATTAAGGTCTTAGATTTATGAAGATCGAAGTTCATTGACTTAGAGGCCATTGAAACTAGCTCTGAAGTTATTCATGATTCCAATAAAGAGAAGATCTCCATACCTTGGTCTATTTTTGACCACATATGGTTTTTAAGCATTTAATTACTAATTATATGGATGTTAATCACACATGGAAAGAATGGAATCATGGATTAGACTTTCTTGCATCTATAATTTATTATGACCAATCCTTATACTCTTTTACTAGCATGGGTTCCCTTCCTAGTGAGTGTGTTAAAATTTTTAGAGGGGATGATTTTGGTCTCCATTTCTTTATATCCCCATGATATGTTCTAGACCCTTATTTTCTTTTTTAGGCTTGGTCTAACGATTATGAATAATAAAAAAATATAGTGTTGGTGAAAATAAAGATGCAAATAGTCAGATGAATTATTTCTAATGTTGTTATGGTAATAATTTGTTATTTTTAAATCCTTTTAGTGTTAAAAATACTCATGCTATATTTATAGAGTTGATGATGGAAATTTTCTGTGAGTTTTTGGACCTATTCATGGTGGTACTAATCATCGTTATCTTTATATTTTGAGAATCATAGGAAGGAGCACATAAATAACCTATGAAAAATGCAGGGAGTTCTTTGGTTTAATTAGATATTTAGGGTTATTTTCAAGTGTGAGTTATTGGATCATGAGGTCCATTACATGGGGAATTTGATTTTTCATCATGGATTATCTGTTGATCCTTTGAAGATTGAGGTGGTGGTTTCTTTTTTATATCCCATAAAAATTTGTATAGGTACAATGTATTCATCATCATAGTGGATGTTATAGGACGTTCATAATCAAATTATCCCATATTGATACACTTATTATATCATTTATAGGAAAGGATCTAGAATTTGTGTGGAATGAATAGTTCCATGATTCTTTTTAGTTTTTTTGAGGAGATTCTATTAAGTTATTTGGATATATTTCATCCAAAGGATGGAATTTCATTTTAGGATCAATGTGATGCTTCACATATTGGATTAGGTTTCATGATAATGAAATATAGTGGGGTTATATATTACGATTCTTGATAATTATAAACTTATAAATTTAACTATTCCACCAATGAACATGATCCTACTATGTTAGTTTATTCCTTGATGTTGATGAAATAATATCTTATCAATGAATTCTTTCTGACACTCTCATCGAGATATGAGTTTTATACAGAAATGATTTTGAAGTTATTGAATGAATACAACAACAATATTTACCTTACACTGGGTAAATGATATATTGTATCAGATGTGTTGAGTATAAAGTCATGAATGGTTATGGTATGTGATTCTAAAGACTTGTATACAGTGATAGAAGAGTTTATAGAATTAGTCTTTTAAATGTGAGTATTGGATTAGAGAGAATGACTCTATTAGATGATGGTGCAATTATTTATATTACAATAGGTAGGGGATACTATCTTGGGGATCTTAAGTAAATGTTTTTAATGATGGTGTTTTTTGTGGCGACACTTATAAGGGATAGTTTGAGGATAAAAAACATCGAGTGTTTCTCTAGGGAAACATTTTCATTAATTAAATGATGGCTAAGGAGGATCTATTTGAATTAAATGGTTCTCATTTAGTAGTAAATCCTAATGTGACCAAGATATATTTTCCTCTGAGAGACTAGTTATGATGACCTAGTTTCAATAAGTTAGTTTCAATGTTTTTTTCTTGATGTTTGCTATTGTTGAAGGTTAATGTGTTTTAGGTGTCCTGCTTCAACCACTCAATATTCCCCAGTGGAAGTGGGAGGAAATTTGAATGGAGTTTTTAGTAGTTTTCCATGAGAATAGGGTGTTTTTATATTGTATGGGTGATCATGGAACAACTAATGAAGTCAATTAATTTATTAACAATTAAGGAGTTGATACCAGTGTAGGTGTTTCCAAGGAATAATTTGGAGGAGATAGTGAGTCTTTATGGTAATACGAAGAGGATAATTCCTAATCATGATGCATGTTATGAAGGAACTAAGACACAAATAAGAAGTATATGGTCTAGGGATTTAAAATTATTCACTAGTGATAAATGTAATTACAACATCATCGATGAAGCACAGTCCTGGTAAAGGCCTGATAATCATAGCATGATGAATTTTAAGTACAAAATTTAACTGAAAAAATAGTTAAATATTAATACTTTCTCAACATATTCTTTTCATCAATTATTGTTACTTAATGTAATTGAAACTAATTCAATCTATATCAACCACAAAAAATTCTAAAGTTTGTGAGTGCGTCGTTCATCATAATCTGGGCGCTACCATGAAATTACGATGATGCCTTTGATGTCCCGACAACCACTTCAACTCCCTTCTAACATTTGTGAAGGAGATCCATGATCATCACCATGGATCAAGAGTTTTTATATTTAGAAATTAGGAGATTATATAGATAATGAAAAAAACTTGTAGCGAATAATTTACATTGGAGAGCCTCCTCCTCCTCTATATAGTGAGTTAATAAAATACCTAGAATTGGGTCCCAATACCCTAAGCATTTATTACCCAATAAAAAGACAATAAAAAATATCTTATGAATAACTAGATGATTTATAATTATCATGCATATATTTATCACATACTTATAATATGATATATTACATGATAAATCTAGGTCATTAACTCCACTAGATATTCCCACATATATTAAATGAACCATGAATATTAAAATAATATTAATTCAAATAATATTCTCCCATGTATTTACTTTAAAACATTTAAACACAATTGATTTATAAATTTAATAATAATTATTCAAATCTTGAATAATGTGAATTTATTTATTCTTGTGTGATCATACAAACTTTTATATCCCATGACCCTGTGGTGCGGCCCACCATGATCTATATTCTTATTTATCATATTGAGTATGATTTTGAATATGCTACTGTATGAAAACCTCTAGGATTTTATCTTGATAACAATAAATATCATTCTCAGAATAGTATCAGAGTCTATCAACCCATAAAGGCCCATAAAAATATAAGGTTTATCTATAGAAACAATAACCTTATTTCAAAAACATTTCGTGTAATATAATCTATTTTTCTTGAGATATATCACAAAGAAGTATGCACACTTTGTATCATCATAATTTCTTGGATTATTATTCATTGACCACACTGGATGGACTTACCTTATTCTAACATGGCCGTAGATATAGTGAAGGTATAACCATCCTGATCTACTAGGCTCATTATATCTCTTCCTTTCAGAGGTGACAAATTATATCTTGATTATTCAATCAATTTCATTCCACTAATGAAACACCCAACACCCACTATCTCACAGAGACATCAATTCCATAGTTATAATCTAGCAATAAAGTACATAATCAAATAGTATAAACTGGTAATAATCTCATGTTAGGAGAATATTAAATGTGATCGTAGAGATGAAATACCAATAACACCCAAATCATTTGGTATTCCTATTGGAATACCTATGAAATGATCTCATCTACTCAATATCACGAAGTGTGAACTTAATGATAAAAAGTATCAATGATTATAAACCCCCAAAACCTGATAGTCATACATCATCTATATCAATTCGATAAGATGTATATAAACCATATAAGATATGTTTATGATTAATTTCATAGATTCTCATGGTTCTCATTATATCCTAGGTTCTGCTATATCATTTTGATATGAAAAATTATATATGGATAATACCATTAAAATAGTGGACATAGAAATGTTAAAACTCTTATGATAAGTTCAAATCATGCATAACTAACTGTATACATGATATGGTAATTGAAAATTATAATTTAAGTTGGGTCTAGGGAATCCACTATTACACCACCACCACTTTCACTAGATCCAACTTGATAACTAACCTTTTGAACACTCACATGATAAGATCTTGCTTCTATGAAGTTAAGGATTTAGTCATTTCACCTGCCATGTATCTTCTGTGTGGAGATTATACTATCAATGACTTGAAATCCTTGAGTAAGAATTCTCAAGAGATGATATCCATGAGTATATTCTACTTTTCTATTTTCAAAACATGACATAATGTAATGTACAAGTAATATAATTATCATAATTGATACAAAGATAAAACATTACCTCCAAGTTGTGATTCCAATAACTAGAATAAATCATTGCATATTATACATTGAATCTTTAGCTACATCAAAAGACACAATGCACTCAGTATTTGTATATATGACTAACATTGTCTTGATATAACTTATCATTCTCACAATCTTATCCTAACTATGATATTAAATAATATTGATCTAAAAGAAGACTAGTTTGTGTCCCAATTAACTAGTTTCCCTTCCTATATAAGTATCAAGAACATATCTATTATACTCTCTAAAGTATAGTTGGATAGTTCTACTTATTACCATGAAATTCTCTAGGATATAACTAATATTTTAAAACTATAAAATATATTTTGTCAATATAATATCTAGAATATAGTAAGTATTAGTGATAGATCCATTTTTGGTGCCGGTGGAATTCTACTCATATAGAGACCCAACCATTTCTTACATTACTATTACATCATTTTAAAGATAAACAACATAATAGTATTACACATAGAGGATCTAAAGGTTTAGTTTCTTGGGAAAACTAGGACTATATACAATAATTACAACATCAAGTATAAACGTTTATTTAATTCCTTCTTCTCTAGCTTCTTATTGGCACTTGTCCCCTCCTTAGTACATATAGTCACCTAATGATATACATAAAATGGGGTGAGATAAAAGCCTAGTAATAGGATATATAATAAAAATATATAAATGGATGATAATAACCATAACATAGGAAAAGGATCATGAACATGAGAAGAAGCATTAATAAGAGACTTGAAATGTGGAAATGCATAAAAATGAAACATCATGTCCTAGTGGTTAACTACCACACATACTTTTGAACAAAGATATCATATTTTTCACACATCATTTCACATTAACTCATGATATTAATCACTTTACCCAATTAATTGTAGCGCTGTATAATTCCAGGCGCACCTGTCACATTGAAACATTCATGTTGCGCTATATAATTCCGGGCGCACCCCTCACATCATAACATTATCATTTATCATTCATGCCACAATGAACATATATAAAAAATGAAAATAACTAAACCATGTAAAGTAATGGTTTTCATATCATAATAACACATTCATAAACATTGGGTTCCCAAAAGAAAGAGGGAATAACATACTTGATATAAGAACCATCCACCTTTAGTGAGAAGTAAAAGGTGTGTTTTTGAAAGAAGAGTTCTTTTGGAAAATATTTTGTTTGACATAAAATATAGTGGAGAACATGTTTATCTTAGAATAAGTAAGATAATGATGAAAAAAATTATTTTTAAGGAGTAATCATACCTAAAATGGAGTTAAAGATGGAGAAAGAATGTTGGGTTCGAGAATTTCTCCTTACCTTATATCCGAATGCTTCCTTCACTTTAATGTCCTGTATAACCACATTAGATTCATTAATTAAAAATTAAATAAACTTTTGTACAAAAATTTGGTTCATTTTGGTGTCATTAAGTTATTTTATGTGCCTTTTTATGAGTTATAGAGTTTAAAAACATTATTCGGGAATGTTTGTTTTTATCGTTTTTCTTGAGCTGTTCACTTGTATTCATACATTGAAGTTTGGGTAGAACACGGGTAAACATAAAGAACTGATATTACATGTTATTAATTATCTTCTAGGATTTTAAATGACCTTATAATTTATTATGTTATATACCATGTGGATGAATCATTAGATAAGAATTAAATGATGATTGTTTGAGTTAATTTGGGTGGTTTTACGACCACAACGAACTTGTTTTGATTAATCATTTAGTAATATGTACACAAGTTAGTTCCATAACTTCCTATAGTAAATCATATATATAAAATATTATGGTTCAACCATAAAAATGGTTTCATGACCAGATCTGAAATTAGAAATGGAAAAAAGAAAACATGTCGTTCTTGAAGGTGATAGATTAACAGCTCACGAACAACGTTTTATTTTATAAAAATAAAAGGAAGAGGAGAAGGGGTTTGGATGGTATAATATCACATTAGTATCATAACATTATAGTATATTTATTATACTATATTACCATACCCTTTGGAAAAATCTAGGTGGGGAGAGAATAAGAAAGAACTTGAAATTGAAAGGAAATTAAAGGAAAGAGGAAGGGAATTTACCTCTTGAATCCTCCTCTTGAGATCCTCTTTAGGGGACCTAAGCTTGGTCTTTTAATGAGACTAAAAGATCTTGGACGTGGGAAAGGGGATAGTGAAGATTCTTGGGCAGAGTTTAGGCAAGGATTGAAGCTTTAGAGGTGTGAGGAAATGGGGGCGTGAAAGGTGATATTTATAGTGGAGGGGAGAGGAGATTTGTCAATATAAAATTCATTAATTTATTATTTCTCCACTAGACAAGGAATAGTGAGTATTACATGACCAAGAATAGTAATTTTATCATGTGAAACAGAACCAATTGGGTTTACATCAGTATGACATCAGGAATGACTCTATAATTATCTTTTTTAACTTATTTTGTAAATTATGGTATTTTACTATTCATCAAAAATCCAAGTATTTCAGAAAAAACCCAAAAATTCACCCCAACCATTTTTTGAGATGTATAATCCAAAAATTAATTCCATTTTTCAAAAACAATTTTCTAAATATGATTAATTTAATTTTTAATTAAAATCATAATTTACTTGAAAAACACAGTTTTAAAATTAAAACTGATTTTATAATGCTTTCAAAAATTACGTAAGGTCTTATATCTTAAAACTATAAGACATAGATTTGTTAATTTATAAAAACATTAAAAAAAAATTCTTTTAATTAATTAATTATAATTAATTATTTATGAATACAAAAATACCAATACTTTTACTATGGTAAAATTGTCACTTATAAGATGCTTAAATTTTATTTAATTATTCATGGGTAAGGTTAATATTATTTTAAAAAATTTACTATTCATAAGGGTCATATTAATATTCACAAGGGTATGTTACTATTCATAAGGGTAGGTTACTATTCACTAAAAATTAATTTTTTCTTATTAGACTCCAAATAACTTACTGATTGCAACCGTGTATGTCAGATTTTTGAAATTCTAAACACAGAAGTGAAAAACTTATGTTTAAAGGTCACTTAGCACTTAGTAGTTTATTATGTTGTGTTTTCATGTAATTTTATGAAATATTTATAAGAAGGGAATTTCCATTGAAAAAAATTGGGTCGTTACAACTCACCACTTTAATCTCCTCCTATTCCCTATACATTTAGTCTAGAGAAGATTTATTTAATGTGAAATTGTCAAAAATCCTATCTTGATTTATTCCAACATGTATTTTTTCAATAATTTTTCAGTATATATACTTTTGACAAGGTCTAACCAACCATTTGATCTACATTTTTATATCTCATTCACTATAATGTAAATTACTCCTTTAAGTCAATCTCAAGAGAGTTACTTTCATCCAAGTCTTAATTAACTATAAGATGGATAATTTTTTTACATATGTTATCAAACATATTTTCCTTCAAAAATAATTATTCTCCCACTAACATATTGAAAAAAACATGGAAAAGATTCATTCCAAATTAATATTCTAGGATCTTGTTTCTAACTTCAATCCAAAACTATATTTCAACAACTTTCACCCCTTAATATTATTATGTGGTGCCACCAACCCTTTATGGTTGTTTCGTATAGATGCCTTCCAAGACTGGAGGTCTTGACATCCAATTACCAATTTAATCATCATATAAAAGTGTCTATGAAAGAAAATATTCTAATGGATTTAGGATTAATGAAATTTTATTACCAATCGAGGATTTATTTTTACCGTCTTGTACCACCCATGTGTTGTCTCACTTGAATACCCACCACAATATTCAAAATGATAACTTGATGTACTTTGATACATGGAAACCATTATTGAATATTAATTAACCTTGTAAATCTTAGTGTGATTCCATTTACAGCTTATTTATAGGATTCATTATTCTTAATGAATAATTTATGACTAAGAATGGTGAATGTAATACTATTACCATGGTTTCATCCTTACTATGTAGTATGTGTCATCAGAACACTCCTTTTTTCACAAGGTCTTGTGGAAATTGTTCATATGTCAACTATATGTGCATAAACAGAATTTAACAAATCAAAGTCAATCTTGATCCCACTCTCTTAAATAGAGATGAACACCCTTATATATATATAGTCTATCCCTTCACTATAACATCTCTACTATAGTGATTTATATAATATCAAATGAAAACATTAGTAAAACTAATTTAGATGCACATTATGTTTTTATTGATGCATGTTTTTTTATACAAACAAGAACATTTCATCTAAACATATATTCTTATGAAATTATGGATTTATATCATACTATGACTCATATGATATGTATTTTTTAATATAGTACCTATATAGTTATGGGATAATTACACAATTTGTGAATCATGTCTTGAAATATAATTGAAGTATCTTTAATGCATATCAATACTAACATTAAAGCATTATTTACATACATCATGAATCTAATGTGTATAAGGATATGTGAATTTATGAATTAATCCATAAAAAATTTTTATGATCAATGTTAACATGTAATAATCATCATCATTCCACTTTACAAACATAATAACTTTGATGTGAATGATGAATGTTCTGTTTAGGAATTACACCACACTACATTTTAATGAGCGATGAATAATTAGTCAAGATATTCTTCAGAACATGGTCCCAATGAAACAAAAATATTATGACCATGAAAATTCTATAAATTTTTTTTTACTTCATTAATACCCTTAAAATAATCTTATAAATAATATTTACCACTATCTTAACCATGGAATATTTTAAAATAATTAGTTTAACTAATTATGAATGCATTGTGGATTACCTTTATTTCTAAAGGTTTGTTTGTCAAAAAAAAACATAAGTAAATATGTTCATAATTCATAAGGTCATTAGCTCCAAAGATTCTAAAACCCTTGTGGGTATATCCATGACAAAAAAATTTAGTTTTACCTACCAAATATTTTTCTTTCCACAAATGGGTATTAGAGTCCTATATTTTTATATTCATCAATTATTTCTGATGATAAAAGTATTTCTGAACTATTAGTTGAGTATTAAAAACCACAAAAAACATTCATTATAAAGTGGAATAATGTATCCATGTGTCTGAAGCATATGTGAGATATTTTTTTTGGAAATACTTAACAAAATTTCAAAAATAATCAGTAATTTTTCAATTAGAAGCTTTGTACTTCTCACCGATTACTTTGAAACCACCCTTTCACAGATGCTTAGAGAACACACCTTACTTCTTGTAATATTTCAATACATACATGGTTGTAGTATTTTAGTACACATATATGATTGTAAATTTTTATTTAATACCCAATAAGTATAAGAGAAACATTAAGTACAATTGTTGAATGTAATGGAAAAATAATCAACTACTTTATTCTTTAATTTAGTTCATATAATTTTAACTTAAATAGACATATCCCAATACATGAAAAGAAAATAATCTCTTGTATGATGGTAAAATATAGTTCATTTAAGGTCATTACAAAGGATCCTTTTTCATTACTCTTTCCATTTACCTTTTCAAATTTCCTTTCAAAATTTTCACCATAAGATATAAGGATTATACATTCTATATTTTTTATTTACTTTTTGAACCTTTACCTGAAGGTTAATAAAGCATTTTGTCCATACTTCCCATTGTGAAATCTTTAACAAAATTGGTGTAATGGGTTCTAATTTTATAAGAATTAAATTTATTGAATGGTCATGATCAATCTTTTATATTTACAAGTATTCAGTGTAATCATCCACCCATTCATATCTCACTTAACTTTCTACTCACATGCTTCTCAGAGATGAGACAACATATAAAAATATCCATGTATTTTTGTGGTATCCAAAAATCACATAGAACCTTGAATATTTCATTATGATGTAAACATTAAACATTTCATGCATGAGTATCCTATAAGAATTGGTTACACCCTCTCTTCCTGAGGTATATCAACACGTATTAGGGACTCCACCACTAGGGATATCCTTTATCGTAGTACTTTGCTGAAGCACCTATACTAGTATTTGAAAACTCATACCAGTTTGGATATGTTATTTTCTTAATATCAATCATAGTATATCTATTCTATTAATTGTCATGGTTCTATTAAATTAGACACTATAAATTTTTTACATTAATCTATATTACTAATTAGACATTACTAAATACTAAATCATTAAATGTGTCACATCATTTTATAAAACCCTAGTAGCCTCACTACTAGAATCAGAATACTTAATCACCAGAGTATTCTAGTGAAAATAATCCCAAAAACTACTCTTCATAAGGAAATATATTGCTATGCCACTTATCTGATGTTTCAACATAGATTTTTGACTAACCAACTGCATTCACTCATGGATCCTTGATCTACTGAGTTAACTTTCAACTTCTAGAAATTATAAATTTTATTAACACAATAACTTTTCCATTAAATATAAAATATTATATATTTGGATACTTATTTTCTACCATTTTAGTTAATTCAACCCATCTATCTCATAAAAAAATCCCTAGTAGTAGGAGGTACCCTCAACTGGGGCTGATGAGCACCACATACACTCGGATTTGTTCAAAATTTTAATGATAGAAGGTTTTTGTGAATTGATATTTAATTAAATGTTTTAATAATTTCTAGATGAATTAAATCATTTTCCTTCTCATATACATTTATTATATGATCAAACTCACAACTGATTGTGTAGTACATAGAAAAACATTCATCTCATCTAAATATATTTAATCTAATAATTTTATGTATATTATTTTATGTGATTGTGTAATCGTGAAAATTTAAAAAATAATAAACAATGAACCAATTAAATAAATTATGTTTCTGAACTTGGGTACTTGATATTGGTTGATCTATTTATTCTCAGTGGATCAACCATAAACCTAGGGTTAAAGTACACAAGTCGTCTCTAACTAATATGGTGACTAGAATCCCAGTCAAATGTTACACCATCTCTTTTGGAATACCATCTCCTCTCTACATAGACCCATTATTGTGAAATTCTAACATGTATTCATCATAATATAAAACACTCACAAGCATTAAAAGTGATATTGATAGTGTGTAATAGAGATAAATAACTTTTATCTGAATGTGTAGACCCTTATACATATAATGATGAATAAAGACCCATCGACTGTCTACTTAATTATATAATTACATGAAACACACATAATTGAAATAACTAATTAAATAAATTTTAACAATGAACGTATATTGGTCGATTGATGCTATATATCAAACAATTCACAAAATAAATGTGAAATAATAATTAAATTTGTGATAAAATTATGTTAAGGGCAATAATGAAATATACATTTTTTAATTTTAATTTAATTTTAATCTAAATCACTCGGTCTCAGTTATAATTTTAATTCCAAAACTTATTCATTAATTTGAAATATTTTATAATATATATAAATGAAAAAATATAAATTACATTAATATATATATATATATATAGTTTTGATCCCATATTTCACTGGACCCTTTGTGGGCCATGTCTTAAACTGAAAAGAGCCCGGTGGGTTGGGTAGGGCCCAACCCGCACTGTCTTGGGTTAGGATGACCCTATTCAGCCATGTGTAAAATAGAAGGAGGTGCACCCATGGGTCAGGTAGTGGGAGGTTCTGGTTTGGGGATGGTTGTAGTGAGTAGAAATTAAGTGGCTGGTGGGAGACGTTTGAGGAGCCTGTGGTGGTGCTGTTGAGGCATGGTGAGGGGACTCCATGTAAAGAGGCCACATGATTTGATGCCATAGTTGTGGTTGTATGTATTAAGAGGCTTAAATCAAAGGGACAAAACAAGTAGAATTTAGCCAACGAAGTTTGTTGAGGTCCGGTGGTGAGAGGTAGGTAGCCACCATAGTGGAGAGTTGGTCTGCCAACTTGGGTTTGGCTGACAAGTTAGTGGAGAATTGGATGGAAGGGACTGGAAAAGGGTGGATGGTGGTGCAATGGAGAGGGAATATGGTTGGTAGATATTTTTTAATAATGAAAATTCTAGAAAAGGTTGTTGTGGTGGAGACTGGACCAATCCATAGGGTGCATGAGTTGAAGGGGAATGTGGCACGCCGGTGGAGGCCGATACGATGTGTGGTCATGATTATGCGTGATGGATGAGATTGGAATTGTTCCCACTCCATTAATTTTATTTTTATACTGAAAAACCCATATATCAAACCCCTTTATCCTTTATCATGTTTTTATTTTTCTTATTTCTATTTTCCCACACTCATATATTGTTTATATTAGGTTTTTTTTACTTATGTGGGAATAAATTAGACACTCACAACCACCATTTAGACATTAAGATTTTATTTTTTAAATCCTAATTAGTTAGGATTTTTGATAATATAACTATATTATCATTACATATAATTTTGGGAAACTCCTTTATAAATGAAAAATACTTTCTAGAAAAATAGATTTCGACTACTACAACTTGGTCGGAATAACGGGTATCCCAAGAATAATCCATTAGTGAGTTAAAACACACACAGTTGTATATATATATATATATATATTATCATTTTTTATCCTGCAATATAATTTCAATCTGATTTTAATCTTTGGATGGCTACAAATTTTCCATTCCATACTGTATTTAAATACAATTTGTAGTGTTAGGACTGTCACGATACCCTCTACACACACATAATGTAAATTTAATTTTCCATTGACTCAAACCACCACAAGATTTCTATGATACCAATTGAAGGTACTTGGGGGTGTTGCAGAAGTTTATGGGTTGGTAATTTAAAACCTTTCACCGATGATCGATATAACTACAACAATTATGGTGAAGCACAACCCTCATAAAGGCCCAAAGATCTTCACAAGATGAACTTTGAGGAAAAAATTAAACTAAAAAAATACCCATTTTGATATGAAACTATGATTGACATCCTCTCATTTAAAATTATTGTTTCTCAAATAAAATGAATCCAATTGCCTCAATATTTTTGACATGTGATTTGCATATATGTGGGAGTGTCACTCTTCATAATATGGGTGACAACATGGAAGTAGGATGATAACATTGTCCTCATAACGACCACCTATACTCTGTTTTGATGGTCCATGATGGAGATCATAAATATTCACCTTGGAATTAGAGTTTCTCCCTCCATAATGTGTGATAGGTGAGTGAGGCTATCATAAACTCATAGTGAATATGTAAATAACCTGACCCTAGTAGACCTGAATCAGTGGTAATGTAATTACATTGGTACAAAATACAAGCAATCACATACCAAATGACTGAATAGTTTAGTAGCCTTGGTAAACATCATACATAATTGAAATTTTCATTACAATTAAAAACATAAAATTCAGCATAGTATTTGTTTTTAAGAATTCCATTATTCCTTTTGGAATATCCCTGAAAAATAATCATAAAACACATCATGGTATCCTAAGGAAAATAGAACACAAGAAAGGGGTGAGATCAGATGATCAATAAGGATAAGTATATAATGGAATATATCATGTATAAATAATAATTATCTATATTAAAAGGTAAATAAATAAAACACAATCAATTTAAACAATAACTTGATCCTAATGTGGAAATAATAAAGGATGATCAAATAATCCATATAAACATTCACATAAACTCAAAACATATCCATAGATATTATAACTAATATAATAATCACATAGAAATAAATAACTGATGTAATAATGATGGAATGAATTTTATTGAAAAACTAGAACATACAAATAAGGCCTTGACCTAGACATCTAAAAATATCATTAAGGCCTTATTCCATGAAATCAAAAAAAGGGTAATGCCTCAGTCAGAACCCAAGACGGTTTTTCACATGAGACCTATAGATTCATCCAGGGGATATAGTGCCCCCCTCCAATGACTAAATTAGTCCTACTAATTCCTTATATGAATAAATAATACAACTGAATCAATATTCCTTAACAAAATCAATAACTATCCGTATTGGAAGAACTAGTCATACATAGTATCAATAATTTATCTAGTCAAACTGATCATAAAAAATTCAAATAAATATGAGGAATGGTATAATTAATGTACATACTCAAAATAATATTCAACAAAGTATTATTTAACAACTGAAAATGCATTAAAAATATTACTAGAATAATTTTCATGAAAATATCCATTTTTTACTTTGAAAATAATTTTTAAATTCTAAAAACTATTCATGTAATAATGAAATTATTTTATTTGATAATAATAATGAAAAATTATAAAATAATCTTCAAATAATTGAAGTTACATGACTTCAGGAAATTAAATTTATGTCATATAAGTTAAAAAAATTCAATTCACACTTTTTTGAGAAAAATCAAAATGTACCATGTTCGGAAAAGGAAAGGATGATTCCTTTTAAAAAATTGTTGTAAAAATTAAGACAAGGGAAGAAATGAAATAAAAAAAATCATTTGATAATATTATAAAAGTTTTGGAGAACAATTTAAGAAAAAATAGACACTAAATATTAATATTCCTTAGTTGAGACTTAAAAATAAACAATCCTAAATAATGATGAGAATATGACATAAACCCTTACCACTTTGGTTTCTTTTAAATCGTAAGTATCATAAAATAAATAAAATAAAATGAAACTTTAAATATAAAGAATAAAAAGTGATTCATTATATAATATATCAAATGGGAATTATTTACACCACACAAATGAAATAAGTGGTTAATATGGCATATGTCTCATGGAAGTAAAAGTGAGATGACGAACCCTTACCTCAGGTTCAACATCCTTTGTATGCATTAGAACCTCATATATAATAAATATAGATTAATTATACATATATTACTATATTATAATAATATATATTATACCATATATTATTTACTTATAATATTTTATCACCCATTTATTTTTAATTCATTATTAAACTCACTATTTTGGGTGGTAACTATTTTTTTTCATGTATGTTTTAACTCAGTAGTTATAGTTCTTATACATTTTTCATGGTTCCAAAATATCCATAATATTAGTTTTGGTATAAATAACTTGTATATTAAATATTTATATTTTTTTAGTCATCCTTAAATATAGAGATAGAAAAATGAATTACACAGTTCATGGCGACGGTTGGTCGTACGTACTAATGAATGATGTTGTCACATTTCAACAGATGGAAATAATTAAATACGAATAATAATTAATCATTTATGAATCATATTTATTCCACAAATATAACATATACTAATTATTTAAATATTAATAACCACCCTAGTAAAGTAGTGATGAAAAATTAATTGCACCGGTACGTGGAGACGATAAGCCTTACACATATTAGATCGATGTTTTCAATTTTTGTAGGATAGAAAAGAGATACAATATCATTTAACATAATACTAATAACATAAAGGTATATTTATTATACTGGATTTATTAATTTTTTAATAGTACAAACCCTGAAGAGGAAGTAGAAGAAGAAATAAACTTGAAAGAGTCG
Source organism: Viscum album (assembly GCA_963277665.1). NCBI lineage: Eukaryota > Viridiplantae > Streptophyta > Magnoliopsida > Santalales > Viscaceae > Viscum > Viscum album. The sequence continues at coordinate 290,010,073 of OY728134.1, forward strand.
GTAAAGACAATTACCTCTTATTTAGTGGAATCCCTATAGTTATCTTGTTAATGGGCCTAAAATTTCTATTTTGGATGGAAAAAAACCTAAAAAACTTAGAAAAGAATATTTATAAGAGGAATTAATGGATATTTTTGAGATATATCACAAACGTTTGTTTAAATAAGTGAAGGAAGGGGTTCCCTTTTATAATTGAGGTCATTGGTATTTTTAAAATTTCATAAAATATTAAATTAATATAAATTATTTCTCATTTAAAAATGGGTAAAAATTTATATAATTTAAATATAAGGTGAATATAATTCTCAATTTATTAATAAAGTAAAATTTTAACATGTTTTTGATATGTTTTTACACTTTTATTTTATTTTTAACCCCTTATAAACCCTATTGACAATTACCATACCATTAAAATTTTCTACTCCCTAAGGATCAATAATTTTACTATAAAATAAAAAATACCCATATGTAGACTATGTTATATTTTATAAAAAAATATCTGATTAATTTTTCTGAATAAATTAATTTTATTACTTTTATTTCATTTAATAAAATATTAATTATTATAAAATATCAGTAATATCACTTTTTAGAACTATTCATTACATTGAAATTAATAATATAAAAAAACACTAAGAATTCAAAAAAAATTAAAGTATCTATAGTATTACATGGTTATATATATAAATTTGGGATCACAATATTTATCTAAAATTATATTACATTCAATATTTTGAATATCATTTATTTGATTTTTCTATAATTTGAATAATTACTACACTAGAATTGTGTAAACATTTAATGTAAATATTTATTCCATAAATATTAAAAATAAATTACTATGATGAAAATAAATATTTTATATTTAAAAATAATATCTATAGTTAAACATATCTTCTATATAACTATATTTTGAAATTATTATTGTTATTAAAATCAGGTGAGTGACATGTTTGACTTTTGTTGAAATAAAATAAAATAAAGGTTATAATATCATCCAAATTGAAATAAAATGTCAAATTATTGAATATTGGATGATTATGGATGAAATTAAATCATTAAAGAATATTAATTCATGTTTTATGGTAATTTTATTGTCCTTATTGTTTTATTTGTACCATTATTTACCCGATTTACCTTTCACCAAGGTAATAAAAATTACTAAGGTTACTATTCCTATTCACAAAAGGGACATATTTTCTAAATTTTGGTCTACTTAATCCAAATATGGAATAAATTTTTAAAAATTAAAAACAAATAATTTTTGTAATTTAATTTAAAAATAAATTAGAAAAACGTAATAAAAACAGTTTTTTAGAAAAATTCCATTTAAGTATTCAAAATTTTTTATGCCAAATTCAACCATAAAATTGAATCCAATGAACTTAATTATATAATATAATATAAATAATTTTACTTATAAACAATTTTAAAATAAAATTTTACTCTTTGAATGTTTTTAAAAAATATAATCTTCAATGAAAATCGACATTTTTCAGTATTCACTAGAATAAAAATCTTTTCAGAAAAATATGAAAAATTTACCATAAGATAATTTTTTTATGTTTATTTTAAAAATAATCTTATTTTTATACAACATAATTTATAAATATTCTGGAATTTAATATTAATATTTGATTAATATAAATCATTTTGAAAAAAAAAGTTATTTTTGAAGCACAAATTAACATTACTTAAAGAGGAGTACTTATTTCATAAGAATGAATCAATAAATTTATAATGAGTAGGTAATTTATATATGTATTTAATAATTTGGTTAATACTATTAATATCCTCCAATTTAATGGATAGTTTATAATGGTCATATTTAAGTTATAATATTTTGGGGTTTGCTTAAGCTCGGTGTTGCGTGTTGTATACACAATCGAACAATGTTTTTAATATTTGGGTGTTAAATTCCACCATCATTAAATAAATTTTGTACTCTCAATGTAACACTCCAAGCTTCCACTGTATGTTTCCCTTCGAATAATGCAATAGCGTGTGTTGTACGCAACCTCGGGCTCTAACACACACCACAACTAACTAAACTAGCCGTTGTGAATAGTAATACCTACCTTTTGAAATTTTATAAATTTTATTTATCAAAATGGACTTCATTTTTGGATTCGGAATATTGAAATTAGCCTATGTTGAATTTTTGGTATTTTTCTGAGAACTTCTAAATTTTTATGAATATTGAAAAATACTTAAAAACAACTTTTTTAATCAAAATAATTTATAGTGATGAATTATAATATTTAGTGGTTTTAAAGTATAATTAGAATATACTTTTACCATTTTATCCAATGGTGGTCATTAGAATTAATTTAACATTGAAATTGGACATAAACAATTGCCAATCTTTTGATATAAATTGTTTCTTAAAAACACGCTATTTGCTGTAACAGCGGGAATTAATTATAAAATTAATTAATACAACTTATATGTTTGGAATTTTGTAAAATAGACATCATTTTTGAATTCGGAATATCAATTATAGCTTAGGGTAAAATTTTAGCCTTATTCTGAAAAACTTCAATTTTTGATGAATAGTGAAACCACTAAGTGGTTGTTAAAAACTGATTTTTCGTTAAAATGAAATATTACCACTTCTGTGATTTGATTTTCAAAAATCCGACATACATGGTTGTCATTAAGAAGTAAAATGTGGTTCAATGAAATTAAAATAATTTTTTGGTGAATAGTAACTTTTAAGTTCTTAATCGCGATTAAAGGTGATTAGTGTAGTTTAAGGTAAAAATAATGTTTTAATAATATGAGATGAGCTTGACACCTGTCCTACTCCTATTGGATGAGTCATGGCCGACCAAGACAACCCATGGGTCAACTTGGGGACCCCATGGAGCCACTTTAGTTGGAAAATGACATTAATATATATTTATTTAATGTTAAAATTAAATTGACACAAACATGAGTTGTTTTACTAAAACAGTTTTTAAGTGGGGTTACACAGATCCAAATGAAAGGACCAGTTTGGGATATACCTAACACTGAGGGGGGGGGGGGGGGTGAATCAGTGTTGGGGACTTTTTAAACCAATTCCAACTTTTATCCCTGTACCTCTAGACCTGTTAGGATCTTGATTCTCTTATTCTCTTTTCCCTGTCGCATGCAATAATAGAAAGCAGTAAAAAATGTGCACACGATATTTTTACAAGGTTCACCACTCAATAAGAGTAGCTACGTCCTTGCCATGCATGGGTATGACCACTGCATGGATTCTCCACTATAAAGTAAAATGCTGTTACAATGGAGTGGCTAGGAAAACAATCCTCTAGCCAGTGTGAGTCCCTACACTTTGGAGGGGGGTGGGAAACAATCCTCTTCCCTGGACTGGTGAAAGCCAAGTCCAACTTGCAGCCTCTAGCTGGTTCTTTATACTGCCTATCGAGACAGTCTTCTTCTTTCTTCAAAAGGTTGGTTCTGCTCTTGATCTATTGTAGTGCTCTTCACTTGATTACTTGCAAAGCAGTAGGCAAGCAATTCTCTTCTTTCTTTCTCTTTTTCTCTAGTGCAAAAACAAACTGCACTAGTTCTTCTTCCTTCTTCCTCTTAGTGCAACAACTGACTGCACTAATCACCTTCTTTATTTAGCTAGAATCACATACACCAATGTGATTATTCAAACACTGAAGATCTGCTCACAAAGCATCATCTGAATTAAACTGCCCTGAATAATTGTCAGCCTTCAGTTGGGCATACTCTGTTCTTCTTCTTCTCTTCCTTCTTTTCTCAATACCAACACCTGAGTGTATTGGTATACTGAATTCTTCCTGTGTGCAGATATGAGTTCAATTGCACGTCTAGTTCTTCTTCACTTCGCAAAGTACAACGAGAGTGTTAAACACCAGTCGTGTGAGTGCGGTTCAACTTCTCTTTGTGAAACCGAATGGTTCACAGTTCTTTCTTCTTCACAAAGATGCTTCGAGAGTGCAATGCACCTATCGAAGGCCTGCGGTACCCTCAAATTTTTCGCGCACCCTTCTAGGCGACTTGCGCATAAAATTCAAGCCTTGCGCGGAAAAACACCTTTTGGCGCGAAAAACCTTTTTCGCGCAACTCTTCTTTTTCGCGCAGAACTTCCTATTTCGCGCAGCAGTTCCTTTTTCGCGCAACACTTCTTCTTTTCGCGCAATACTCTATACTTCAATTTTTCCGCGCTTCAGAGCTCAGGATTTGTCTATGTGTCGAGGCTCTCATAATGAGATGGGTTCACCCCATATTTATAGGCAGTTTTGACCTTGCGCATAAAAACCTCTTCCTGCGCGTAAAACCTCCTCCATGCGCGTAAAAACTCTATTATGAAACTTCATATTTCACGCCATGCTTCAATATTTCGCGCACCTCGTGCCTTTTCCAATTTTTATCCTTCTAAGCATGAAGCACCAATTGCGCGCAAAATTCCGCACCACGTTCCACATTGTGCGCAAACCCAATCTTTCCTGCAACATCAGATTTCGCGCACTGCTCCAATATTTCGCGCATTTTATGCCTTTGCCAATTTTTGATCTTCTGATCTCTAACCATCATTTGCGCGAAAACTTCATTCCTCAATTCGCGCACCATGCCAATATTTCGCGCATCCCGCAGATTTTTCGCGCAACCCGCTACTATTTCGCGCATCCCGCAGATATTGCGCGCACCACTTTATTTTTGCGCGAAACATGCCTAAATTTCCGCGCACTCCATTCCTTTGTCATTTTTCAAAGTTCTGACCTTGAATAACTCTTTTGCACGTATAAACCATCTTCAATCTTATGTGCAACATCCATTGCCAAGCACATTTCTTCATCTCCCGATTTTCAGGCCCTAAAATTTGGCAAACACTGGAAAACAGTGCCACCTTAAACTGTGCTTTTCTACCATCCCCAGATTGTCTATTGCTTTTCCATTTTATCTTTTTACTGCTTCCCATAACCATTCTTCTGCTCTTATCACAAATCCCACTATCGTGATATTTATCCTTTGATAGATCAGCTTAAGCATCGTCAGAGTTGCAATGGGAACTGAATCTTTCCTATCTTCCAGCAGCATCATTCCTTCCAATCAAAACATTATATGACTGGCATCATCATTTCTCCCCCTTTCCTTCATAAGGCTTGCATCACAAGTTCTCCCAACTCATGATTTGTGTGAAATACATACCAGCAATGCATCGTCTGATTTAGATACAATGTGAAATGCCTGTCTACCTCAGAATGTCAAGCCCTTCCACATTTTCTCTTCTTCATAACCATTATTCTGCAAATCATATGATTCTATTCTTCAAGTAAGCTCTTGAATGGTTCACATGCAATCATAAATCATTGCATTGTCTTATTCAAATCCTCATTCTTCTTCAACCATCCTTAGATAGATGATAATTCACCATTCTGCTCCAATCATCCTCAAATGGATGATACTTCTCCATTCTTCATTGTTGTAAACAATGTGTCACCATTGACACCTGTTCTTTGAACATAGGATTAACTCAACAATCGTCTGAATTTATCGTCTAAGAGAATTTCTCAATTATGAAATCCAATGCTATGATTCCATAACAATTCTCCAGGCAACTTCACTTCAACCGATCTCCATTAACTTTGGAGTTCTTCTTCATATCCTTCTTCATTTTGACCAGCATTGAAAACTGTTGACAACAAATACAATCTTCATATACAAAGTGGTCCCAACACCAAATATTTACAATAAATATTCATTAGAAATCTAAAAATATTTCCTACATCATAGTATTTTTTTTATAATTTTTAGACATTAAATAAATTAAATTATTTATGACATCATTATGATGCAGCGATGACCTCATTATTTAACGATTTAAATAAAATGAGAAGATAATGCAAAATCCAAGGCTTACACTTGTCCAAATCCTATTGGATGAGGATATTTCGAACCCTTATCACCTTATCCAGGAATTATAAAAGTGTGGGACCTTTAGAATCCGAAAAGCATTGTATAATAATGTAACATTTCAATCTTTCCAAAAGAGCCCCTCCTCTCCTCTTATAAAAGGCCCCCACCTCTACCACCTTATTCACACTTCCAAGCCTTTTGGTTCGGCCAACCTCTGCCCAAATACTCTCCCAACTTCTCTCCCTTCATCCTAGAAGCTTTACTGTAGTCAGAAAGCCATCCTAAGGAGTCCTTTTGATCAAATCAAAAGGAAGAACCCGAAGAAGAGGTAACATTTTCATCACCCTCTTTCAAGTTTCTTTCTTCTTCCACTCCCTCTTTGTTTATTATTTCAATTCTAAAATTATAACTCCAGTATCTTCTATATACTGTGATGTTATTATAAATATAGAACAACCATATTCAGTATTCTACCCATCATTTGAGTGACATGTCACCATACGTGCGTACGTACGGCTTACCGTCTCCACGTCGTGGTGTAATTGTTATTCAATATATTATTATTTAGATGGGTATAATAATGATATGTAATTCATGTAAATAATAAATATAACATGATAATGATTCTGTATATATGATATACTATCCAATTATATATTATTTTAATATCAAAATAATGATATTGTCGCTCGTGCGTACGTACGGACTACCGTCTCCACGAACGCGATGAGATTCATTCTCCGTCGTATCCATTCATGTATAATTATCATCTGATGATTTAAAAATAATGTTTAAGGACATGATATCATTCTGGATATGAATAAGATACAACCTATCCATGAAAAACACAACTTACGTAACAAAACATATAAAAGAAAACGAGTAAGTTAACACCCGAAACAACGATAAATCTAAGATATTGTCAACAAAGCAATGTTAAAAGATCATATATGATATCATATGAATGTATATGATTCTTGTATAATTTAATAACAATTATTTCACCATTATACAGGAGGTTAACCTACCCCAACCAAGGAAAAGTACAAGGTAAGGGTTTACTTCACAACCTCTTCATTATCCAAGGTTGTTTATACATAATTATCTACTGGGACCTCGTTATCATCCACATCCATGTTTCTTAAAAATGTCTTTCAAAACATTTTTACTATTAAATGGAAAATGTGTTAAAGTCATTTAAACCCTTATACATTTTTGAAAGGAATCTTACCATCGTTTTCCAAAAAATGTACTTTTTGACCTCTTTGACAAATTTAAGGTAAGAATGTTTTTTTTAACCTATACGACGGGTGCGGCTATTTTCCGCCATTATAACTTCGTCGAAGCTTCCATAACAAGCTTATAAGAATATCTTCAAAGTAAATGTATTATTTTATAATTATGAGACTTTTAAATGATTTCAAAAAGGAGAGATATTACTCTCAAATAGCTTTGATTTCATCCATGTCAACATCCTTTGATGGGTTTTAAGTTTAATTGAAATTGATTTATGATACAAAACTTCCATTGAACATTTTGTGAAATAGTTGACTGTGGATGTGTTATTTTTATACCATACATAGCTTATGGAGAAATTGTTGACATTTCGTATGCTAGTTTTAATACTAATATTTATGTTATGTTTAAACCTATTCATATGAGGAATGTATTGGACTTAATATGTGACGGGTGGAGCCCGCTATAGCTCCTCGATGCATCGATAGGTCTCATGAGACAACTAGACGTGGAATTGGCCGAGGACCTTTCCCAATTTGATTTATGGTTTTGGCCGAGGCCTTAATCATTTTAGACATCTTGGCCGAGGCCTTGGCAAAATGTTTCAGAATGTCTGGAATTATACATTCCCTCATTATGAAAGTGCTTATTGATATTTCATGTGATTATTCGACCAGTAGAATATCCATGTGAAGAAGTGAATGGCATTATCTCATTTTACTTTTTCCATATTATGTTGATGTTCAAGTTTAAAAGGCTTTTGGTTTAGTTATACATTGCCTTAAATTTTTATGTTTATTTATGAAAGCTTCCGCAATATTGTTATCCTTACTGAGCATCTGAGCTCACCCCTTTCAATGTTTTAATATTTTCCAGGATGTGAAGAAGTATTTTATGAATGACCTGCAGGGATTGTGAGAAGAGGATATGAGTGTGGACTATGGAGACTGTGTTATTGTAGTTTTTCACTTTTTGATGTAATGAAAGACTTATGAATGTATCTAGTGTTTCCAAGGCTACTAAACTAATCGGTCTTTCGAGACTTGATCTTTTGTGATCATGAAAATGTTACGAAGTAATGCACCGACTCTGGGTAGCTGGGGTCGGGGTGTTACAGTTGGTATCAGAGGCAGTTTAGTACTAACCTTGGAAGCTAGATTTAGATAAACTCTGATTAGAGCACATATCCCGAAGATAGACTTTGAGGATTAGTATAGAAGAACTTCCTAGAATTTTGGTATTGTAGAGATGTTGTGAGTTTTCCGAGCAATACATCCCTGTCTGGATACGAGCAGGTAGAGGCGGCTCTGGCACTGATGTACCTAGGGGTAAAACCCGAAAACACTGCTTTGAGCTAGACTCGAACGGGAACTGGTGCACGACAACGGGCCTTGCTGCACTCTTGGTTACGACACTCCTGGAGGATATGCTTTGGATAATTCCCATTTTCTTTACAAACCACTATGAAGGGTTACGAGTATATAATTCCTCAAAGAAAACATTTTTATAATTATGGATTATATCCATAATTAGTTCAATTTATGTTAAGTGTTTTACAAGTATGGAATTATGTATTTTGATTCATGAACTAATCTAGTTTATGCCATTATTTAGAAATGGCGCCTAGTGGAAGGAATGGAAACCGTATCAATGCACGCACTCCGTGTAGGGATTGCCCTCCTGCTCAGGATAATTATGGTGGAGCTAGTGATACAACTGGTGCCGATCAGCTTCTCACCATACTGGGACAACTCACGCAGGTTATGAATAACAACCTTACTCGTATGGAGCACCCTGATCCGCAACGTGGAGGATCAATGCTAGACCGTTTCATGAGGCAACAACCGCCAACCTTCAATGGGAGTACAAATCCTATAGTAGCTGAGCAATGGATAAATTCCTTAGAGAAAATATTCCATGCCTTGGGGAGTAGTGAAAGGGAGAATGTTGTCATGGAAGTTTACCGCCTCACTGGAGATGACGATCAATGGTGGTCACTAATTCAAAACACAAAGGAAGATGATGAATTAACAAACATGGAATGGCAGGAGTTCAAAGAGTTGTTCTTAGAAAAATACTTCCCTCGAGACCATCGAGCGGATATGGGAAGGCAATTTCTGAGTCTGAGGCAGAAGGAGGATGAGAATGTCGCAAAGTATGAGGCTAACTTTACAAGGTTAGCAAGGTATGCTGCAGATTACATACGTAACCCAAGAAGAAAGACTGATCATTTCTTTGATGGGTTGAAACCATTTCTCCGTCGAGCTTTAGTATCACAAACCTTCTCTTCATACGAAGGTATTGTCTCGTGCACTATCAAGACGGAAAAGGAATTCTCTAAGTCTTATGACTTTAAATCAAAGAAAGATAAGAAGAGATCCGCTGAAAACTCTGGGAAAGGAAATAAGGAAACAGGGAAGAAGGGTAGAAATGAATTTCCACCTTGTGATAATTGCGGTAGAAAGCACCCTGGTGCCTGTCTAAAAGGAAAAGGAGTATGTTACAAGTGTGGTGAAAAAGGCCACCAAGCTCTTGAATGCAAGGGAAAGAAAGCGGCTGTCAACGTGGAATGCTATAATTGTAGAGAGAAGGGACATTATGCAAATGAATGTCCTAAGAGTCAGGGGAACTTACCTCAGAAGAGGCCAAGGGATCAGGGCCAGGCTTATGCTATCACTACTGCTGAGGTGGAAGCTCCAAAAGACGTGGTGGCAGGTAATTTAATGGTTTCCTCAAGTTTAGAAAATGCATTATTTGATTCTGGATCATCGCATTGTTTCATATCTTCCCAGTTTGCTAAGAAAATTAGATATTTCCAATTTGATTTAACAAGGGAGTTGTCGGTCAAAACCCCTAAGGGAAGTATTGTTGCAACAAAGTTTTGTCGATTAGTTCCCATTAGAGCACCTAAATGTTCTTTACCTACTGATCTCATCGTCATACCCATGATTGAATTTGATATAATCCTCAGTATGGATTGGATTTCGGACCATGATGCAAAAATTTATTGTAAGAAGAAAGAGGTTACGATTCTTGATGATGATGATAAGGAACACCTTATCTTTAGAGCCGAATCGTCGCCACATAATTCTTATCTAGATCCACCCCCAGTAGCTCAACTGAATTCAATTATTGGGGAGGAAGAGAAGGAAATTACTGAGGGTGAGGAAAGGAATATTCAAATAGAGGATGTACCTATAGTGAGAGAATATGTTGATGTGTTTCCGGAAGATTTACCTGGACATCCTCCAGAACGAGAAGTTGAGTTTTCCATTGATTTAATTCCTAGATCAAGGCCCATATCGAAGACCCCTTATAGAATGGCCACGGTGGAATTAGTTGAACTAAAGAAACAACTAGAGGAATTGAGTAATAAGGGATTTATTCTCCCTAGTGTTTCTCCTTGGGGAGCCCCTGTTCTTTTTGTTAAGAAGAAAGATGGATCTATGAGGTTGTGCATTGACTACAGGGAGATCAATGCTATAACAATAAAGAACAAGTATCCCCTACCTCGCATTGATGATTTTTTTGACCAACTGCATGGAGATCAATACTTTTCAAAGATTGACCTTCGGTCTAGATACCATCAGTTGTGTGTGAAGAAGGAAGATGTTCCAAAGACAACATTTCGAACAAGGTACGAGCATTACGAGTTTACAGCAATGCCTTTTGGATTGACTAATGCACCCTCTGTTTTCATGGATCTAATGAATAGAGTTTTCAAGGAATATCTTGATGACTTTGTAGTGGTATTTATTGATGATATCTTGGTATACTCCAAAAGCCACGAAGATCATGAAAATCACTTACGCATTATCCTGAAGACTCTTAGAAGACATGAATTATATGGGAAATTTAGCAAGTGTGAATTCTGGCTTCATGAGATTTCTTTTCTTGGCCATATTGTCTCTAAGGATGGAATTTCCGTTGATCCTTCTAAAACCAAGGCAATCCAAGAATGGCCAACACCGACAAGTATAACTGAGGTACGTAGTTTTATTGGTTTAGCAGGTTATTATCGACGTTTCGTCCATAATTTTGCCATATTGGCTAACCCATTGACAAAGCTCACACGTAAAGGGATTAAATTTGTCTGGAAAAAAGAGTGTGAAGAATGTTTTGAAGAACTAAAGATAAGATTAGTCAATTCCCCTGTATTGACTCTACCATCGGGGAATGATGTGTTTGTTATTTATAGTGATGCATCGAAGAAAGGACTCGGTTGTGTCCTTATGCATAATGATAAGGTCATTGCCTATGCATCACGACAGCTAAAAATTCATGAGAAAAACTATCCTACTCATGATCTTGAGTTAGCAGCTGTGATCTTTGCTTTAAAGATATGGAGACATTACCTCTATGGTGAAAAATGTGAGATTTATACTGATCACAAGAGTTTGAAGTATATTTTCACACAAAAAGAACTCAACATGAGGCAAAGGCGATGGCTTGAACTACTCAAGGATTATGATTGCACGATACATTACCACCTGGGGAAGGCAAACAAGGTGGCAGATGCTTTGAGTAGAAAAGACCATGGAGTTTTGAATGTGATGAGAATTGAAAGGGATCCAATTTTCTTGGATCTAGTGAAGATGGACATGGGAATAACTAGGGAAGGTGAAACATCAATGCTTTTTCAAATGGTTTCCAAACCATCATTACTAGAAAGGATTAAGAGTTCTCAGACCAATGATGAAGAATTTCAGAAGAAGATTAAAGGTGTGAATGATGGAAGATTGAGGGACTTTGTGTATAAGGATGGAATTTTGAAATTCGGGAAGAGACTTTGTGTTCCCGATATACCTGATCTAAAAAGGGAATTGCTGGATGATGCTCATAGTTCCAACTTCTCTATACACCCTGGGAGCACCAAAATATATAGAGATTTAAAGGAACATTTTTGGTGGGACAATATGAAGAGGGAGATTGCTGATTTTGTGTCGAGGTGTATGGTATGTCAACAACTGAAAGCTGGAAGGAAACATCCTGGTGGAGTATTGCAACCTCTTCCCATACCTGAGTGGAAATGGGATAATATTACGATGGACTTTGTCACGGGACTACCAAAGACTCCTAGAAGGAATGATGCAATATGGGTCATTGTTGATCGACTTACTAAGTCAGCACATTTTCTGGCTATATGGGAGGATCTACCACTTGAACGTCTAGCAAGAATATATATTAATGAAGTTGTAAGACTTCATGGAGTACCCCTATCGATTGTTTCTGATCGTGATCCTCGTTTTAATTCAAGATTCTGGAAAAGTCTTCAAAAGGCCTTGGATACTGAACTTCGTTTGAGCACTGCCTATCACCCTCAAATAGATGGACAATCAGAACGGACTATTCAAACCTTAGAAGACATGTTGAGATCATGCTCTCTTGACTTTCAGGGTATGTGGGATCAATATTTACCACTGGTAGAATTCTCCTATAATAATAGCTTCCATTCGAGTATTCAGATGGCACCATATGAAGCGTTATATGGAAAGAGATGTCATACACCAACCTGTTGGGATGACGTTGGTGAAAGAAAACTTGTAGGCCCAGAACTGGTGGAGGAAACGGTGGAAAAGGTGAAAGTAATCCAAAATCACATCAAAGAAGCTCAAAGTAGGCAGAAGAGCTATGCCGATAATCGAAGGAAGGATTTGAAATTTCAAGTCGGTGATCATGTTTTCCTGAAGGTATCTCCATGGAAGGGAGTCTTACGTTTTGGTAAGAAAGGTAAATTGAGTCCCAGGTACATCGGACCTTTCGAAATTCTAGAACGAATTGGGGCTGTAGCTTACCGATTGGCAATGCCGCCAAGTCTCTCCAAAGTTCACGATGTGTTCCATGTATCTCTGTTGAGGAAATACATGCCTGACCCAACGCATGTACTCACCTATGAGGAATTAGAACTGGAACCCGATCTTTCCTATTGTGAAGAGCCCGTCAGGATTCTTGATGTGAGGGAGCAGGTGCTGAGAAACCGGACGACTCGTCTGGTGAAGGTTTTGTGGAGAAATCATAAAATGGAAGAGGCAACATGGGAACCTGAGGAATTTATGATGAAAAACCACCCGAGTATTTTTATGCAGTAATACCCTAGAAATTGCGAGGACGCAATTATTTGAAGGAGGGGAGAATGTAACACCCCAAGCTTCCACTGTACGTTTCCCTTCGAATAATGCAATAGCGTGTGTTGTATGCAACCTCGGGCTCTAACACACACCACAACTAACTAAACTAGCCATTGTGAATAGTAATACCTACCTTTTGAAATTTTATAAATTTTATTTATCAAAATGGACTTCATTTTTGGATTCGGAATATTGAAATTAGCCTATGTTGAATTTTTGGTATTTTTCTGAGAACTTCTAAATTTTTATGAATAGTGAAAAATACTTAAAAACAACTTTTTTAATCAAAATAATTTATAGTGATAAATTATAATATTTAGTGGGTTTAAAGTATAATTAGAATATACTTTTACCATTTTATCCAATGGTGGTCATTAGAATTAATTTAACATTGAAATTGGACATAAACAATTGCCAATCTTTTCATATAAATTGTTTCTTAAAAACACGCTATTTGTTGTAACAGCGGGAATTAATTATAAAATTAATTAATACAACTTATATGTTTGGAATTTTGTAAAATAGACATCATTTTTGAATTCGGAATATCAATTATAGCTTAGGGTGAAATTTTGGCCTTATTCTAAAAAACTTCAATTTTTGATGAATAGTGAAACCACTAAGTGGTTGTTAAAAACTGATTTTTCGTTAAAATGAAATATTACCACTTCTGTGATTTGATTTTCAAAAATCCAACATACATGGTTGTCATTAATAAGTAAAATGTGGTTCAATGAGATTAAAATAATTTTTTGGTGAATAGTAACTTTTAAGTTCTTAATCGCGATTAGAGGTGATTAGTGTAGTTTAAGGTAAAAATAATGTTTTAATAATATGAGATGAGCTTGAAACTTGTCCTACTCCTATTGGATGAGTCATGGCCGACCAAGAAAACCCATGGGTCAACTTGGGGACCCCATGGAGCCACTTTAGTTGGAAAATGACATTAATATATATTTATTTAATGTTAAAATTAAATTGACACAAACATGAGTTGTTTTACTAAAACAGTTTTTAAGTGGGGTTACACAGATCCAAATATTGACAATAAATATTCATTAGAAATCTAAAACGATTTCCTACATCATAGTATTTTTTTTATAATTTTTAGACCTTAAATAAATTAAATTATTTATGACATCATTATGATGCAGCGATGACCTCATTATTTAACGATTTAAATAAAATGAGAAGATAATGCAAAATCCAAGGCTTACACTTGTCCAAAGCCTATTGGATGAGGAGATTTAGAACACTTATCACCTTATCCAGGAATTATATAAGTGTGGGACCTTTATAATCCGAAAAACATTGTATAATAATGTAACATTTCAATCTTTCCAAAAGAGCCCCTCCTCTCCTCTTATAAAAGGCCCCCACCTCTACCACCTTATTCACACTTCCAAGCCTTTTTGTTCGGCCAACCTCTGCCCAAATACTCTCCAAACTTCTCTCCCTTCATCCTAGAATCTTTACTTTAGTCATAAAGCCATCCTAAGGAGTCCTTTTTATCAAATCAAAAGGAAGAACCCGAAGAAGAGGTAACATTTTCATCACCCTCTTTCAAGTTTCTTTCTTCTTCCACTCCCTCTTTGTTTATTATTTCAATTCTAAAATTATAACTCCAGTATCCTCTATATACTGTGATGTTATTATAAATATGGAATAACCATATTCAGTATTCTACCCATCATTTGAGTGACATGTCACCATACGTGCGTACGTACGGCTTACCGTCTCCACGTCGTGGTGTAATTGTTATTCAATATATTATTATTTAGATGGGTATAATAATGATATGTAATTCATGTAAATAATAAATATAACATGATAATGATTCTGTATATATGATATAATATCCAATTATATATTATTTTAATATCAAAATAATGATATTGTCACTCGTGCGTACGTACGGACTACCGTCTCCACGAACGCGATGAGATTCATTCTCCGTCGTATCCATTCAAGTATAATTATCATTTGATGATTTAAAAATAATTTTTAAGGACATGATATCATTCTAGATATGAATAAGATACAACCTATCCATGAAAAACACGACTTACGTAATAAAACATATAAAAGAAAACGAGTAAGTTAACACCCGAAACAACGATAAATCTAAGATATTGTTAACAAAGCAATGTTAAAAGATCATATATGATATCATATGAATGTATATGATTCTTTTATAATTTAATAACAATTATTTCAACATTATACAGGAGGTTAACCTACCCCAACCAAGGAAAAGTACAAGGTAAGGGTTTACTTCACAACCTCTTCATTGTCCAAGGTTGTTTATACATAATTATCTACTGGGACCTCGTTATCATCCACATCCATGTTTCTTAAAAATGTATTTCAAAACATTTTTACTATTAAATGGAAAATGTGTTAAAGTCATTTACACCCTTATACATTTTTTAAAGGAATCTTACCGTCGTTTTCCAAACAATGTACTTTTTGACCTCTTTGACAAATTTAAGGTAAGAATGTTTTTTTAACCTATACGGCGGGTGCGGCTATTTTCCGCCATTATAACTTCGTCGAAGCTTCCCTAACAAGCTTATAAGAATATCTTCAATGTAAATGTATTATTTTATAATTATGATACTTTTAAATTATTTCAAAAAGGAGAGATATTACTCTCAAATAGCTTTGATTTCATCCATGTCAACATCCTTTGATGGGTTTTAAGTTTAATTGAAATTGATTTATGATACAAAACTTCCACTGAACATTTTGTGAAATATTTGACTATGGATGTGTTATTTTTATACCATCCATAGCTTATGGAGAAATTGTTGACATTTCATATGCTAGTTTTAATACGAAAATTTATGTTATGTTTAAACCTATTCATATAAGGAATGTATTGGACTTAATATGTGACGGGTGGAGCCCGCTATAGCTCCTCGATGCATCGATATGTCTCATGAGACAACTAGACGTGGAATTGGCCGAGGCCCTTTCCCAATTTGATTTATGGTTTTGGCCGAGGCCTTAATCATTTTAGACGTCTTGGCTGAGGCCTTGAAAAAATGTTTCAGAATGTCTGGAATTATACATTCCCTCATTATGAAAGTTGTTATTGATATTTCATGTGATTATTCGACCAGTAGAATATCCATGTGAAGAAGTGAATGGCATTATCTCATTTTACTTTTGCCATATTATGTTGATGTTCAAGTTTAAAAGGCTTTTGGTTTAGTTATACATTGCCTTAAATTTTTATGTTTATTTATGAAAGCTTCCGCAATATTGTTATCCTTACTGAGAATCTGAGCTCACCCCTTTCAATGTTTTAATATTTTCCAGGATGTGAAGAAGTATTTTATGAATTACCTGCAGGGATTGTGAGAAGAGGATATGACTGTGGACTATGGAGATTGTGTTATTGTAGTTTTTCACTTTTTGATGTAATGAAAGACTTATGAATGTATCTAGTGTTTCCAAGGATACTAAACTAATCGGTCTTTCGAGACTTGATCTTTTGTGATCATGCCAATGTTACGAAGTAATGCACCGACTCTGGGTAGCTGGGGTCGGGGCGTTACACTCAATTTGATATTTTGATCAGTAATCATGGGTTTGAAATTTAAAAAACCTTTTTGGAATACCCACATCATAAAAGGGTTTATAAAACTTCCTCTTAAAAGAGGGAATTAAAAGTATGAAGGTCACCACAAAACTAGGTTTCCAAATGTGAGTATATTAATGGGAAGTGAAAAAATGGACATAGAAGAGAAAGATAACACCCAATACTAATAGGAATTAATAAAAAACATGGTCATGATAAATTTAACCATAAAAAAATAACAAATCTTTGATGGGTTAAAAGGCTATTGATTTCTTGATATTAAAAGTAAATGTATAACCTTTTTTAAGGTATTTTTCCTAAATATGATGGATTATTCTTCAATATTGATAATGAACTCAAGAAAGTAAAATTACTTGATTTATTCCATATCAAAAGCATAATATTATCAATTGGTCATGCTATGATATATTTGGACTTCATCTCTTATACAAGGTGATAGATATTCAAGATGAATTTTTAATACCTAAAGCACTTTTAATGAATCAAAAGATCCATAAGTAATTCTGTTGGCCTATAAATATTTAAGCAAACCAAAAAATGTTAGAGAATATCATTCAATATAATAAATCATACTTTATACACAAAAAATAATATCCAAAGTTTAACTTAATCCACTCCATAATTACTCAATCATAAGGATCCTCTAAAACATAAAAAAACTAGGAATAAGGTCACTAAATTAAAAATATTGACTTATCATCAATCTTACATAAATAAACTCTTAAGGTCACATATATATACCACAATCATATATTTTTTTAAAACATGGTAAAAATTTGAATCAACATAGAACCATAATTAAAACATGCATGCTTCCAAAAATTATCTCTCTCCTTATTCAATAAACAAAATCTCATGTTATTGAATATAAATCCAAATATATAGAAAAATTTAGCATGAATTACTTTTTCATTAAATTACTGACCATTTACAAAGTCAGCATTGGTATATTGTTTACTTAATCAATAATATCTTTATCTCAGATAAACATCAGGCACATATTAAAGGTTATATTTCCCTTGATTATGCGTTCTTTTCCATAAAATATCATCAAACCATTAAATCAAATTTACAGGTCACCGGTATCATTCAAAATATTCTTGAAATTTCATAAATAAAAACCACTATAGATCAATACATTAATGTTTTATTATTCATAGAACCATAATATCATTAATATAACACTTATACAACATAATTTATCAAAAAAATACAAATACACTTCAATCATTTCACATAAACTATTCACATGGCATATTCCATTCTTTGTTCAAGAAGAAAATTATTGGAATATGGAATTGAATCAGATAATTCACGAGTTCCCCACACACAATGAAATGATCACCTCATAAATTAATTTATCTATTTATATCATCTCCATATAGAAAAAATATTTTCCTATCTTTAAGACATTTTTAGGGAGTCTCATTATGAATTTATGAGATTCAGGAAATTGAGTCTTCATTCCTCCATGGTCTCCACTACCTGATCTCTTAGAAAACATTATCTTTATCTTACTTTGTGATAAAAAGATTTATTTAAGGTGAATTTTTGTAATCATATACCATGATAATTGATTATGAATAATCACAATATAATTCACTCCAGTCATCATTCCATTTTGATTCTCATAATCAATGCATCATCCATCTAGTTAAACATTAACATAGTTCCTTCTAGTTTCATACATTTAATGAAACAATAAAAATCATGATATGAGAAAAAATAATCATACTGGGAAACCAAATGATATATATATTAAAAAAACATTATTATGTCATCCAAATGTTGATCAAAGGGTTATGTTCCATAATCTATTTTTCCCAAAATCTAGTTCCCAAAGTTTCCACTAAACTTTCTCTAATTCCAACTGTAAAGACCCCAACCCTAGTAGCCTAGAGTCAGTGGTTACTTAATTAAATTGGATCTATATATAATAAATCTTAATAAAAAGGTCCAAATAGTGTATTATTCGTGGTAAACTAGATACATACTTGAAATTTACATTACATTTCAAAACATAAAATACAATAAAGTATTTTCTTCTTAAAATAATTATTCCCTTTAGCATATCCAAGCATAATAATAATGAATCACCTCCTAGTATTCTGAGTAAAATAATAAATTAAAAAGGGGTGATCATAGATTCTTAAAAAGGGTAAGAGTATATCAGAGGATATCATGAATACATAAGTATAATAAATATGGAAAGGTAAATAACTTAAAGACATTCCATTTAAAAAATAACTTGATCATAATATGGCATGAATAATGGATTATAAAATAATCCATTAAAATAATCACATGCTCTTAAAACTTATCCATGGATATTATAACTAATTGAATAATCACATGGACATAAATAATTGGTTTCATAATGGTGTAATGTGTAATTATGAACATCTGAAACTTACCGTCAAGGCCTCAAACAAGATATATGAAAATATCTTCATGGACTTATGCCATGACATCTACAAAAATGGGTAAGGACTCAACAAGAACCCATGATAGTTTGTCTCATGAGACTCATAGATGCATAAAAGGGATATAGAAGGACTTGAATATAACTTACTAAGTCCAATGCATTATCATATGAATAAATAATAAAACATAATCAACATGCCTTAACAAAATCTCTAACTGTCTATATTAGAAGAACTAGTCATATAGTGTATCAATAAATTACTGAGTAAAACTGAAGATAATCCATAAAATGAAATATTATTAATTCTATCATTAGATTAAAAAATAAAAATAACACTCAACAAAGGATTTTGACTTAGTTTAAAATACTCTAAATATATTATGAGAATAATTTTTTGAGTAAAATAACCTTTTTTACATTGAAAATATTTTTTAATCTAAAAACTACACATGTAATAAATAAATATTTTTTTTGAAAAGAAACATGTAAATTGGTAAAGAAAGATTAAAATTATTGAGGTTACATGGAGTTGTGAAAATTGTATTTGTGTCACATAATTTAAAAAAAAATTCCTTGCATACTTTTGTAACAAAAAACAAAAAGCACCATGTTCATAAAATGAATTGAATATTCTTTTTAAAATATTTTTAAAAAATTAAAACAAGTGTAAAATATTAATTGAAAAACTAATTAGGGAATAAAAAAATGTAATAATTTTTTAGAAAACATGGATATAGAAATAAAATATTCATCCACTGGGAAATAAAAATAAACAATCCCAAACAATTATGAGATTTTGAAATAAACCCTTACAACTTGGGTTTCATTTTAATCATAAGTACCATGTAATAAATAAAATCAAATGAAAATATATATAAGATAAAGAAAAATATATTCATGATATAATATATCTAAGGAAAATTATATACAACACATAAAAAAATAAGTGGTAAATATTTCATATGTCTCAAAGAAGTAAAAGTGAGACATAAAACCCTACCTCAGGTTCAAATTCTTTAGTATGTGATTGATACTCCTATATAATAAATTTATATTTATTATAGATCTATTAAAGAACTATAATAATTTTTATTATACAATATATGATAAACATATATTTATTCATCAGTTTATTATCAACTTATTGTTAAAATAAATGTTTCATGTTGTAACAGTTTTGTTTTTCATATATGTTTTGATTTAGTAGTTCTAGTATTTATACTCTTATCATGGTTCCATAATCTCTAAAATATTATTTATGGTATAAATATCATATATATTAAATACATAGACATTTAGATTTATCCATAAATATAGAGATTGAAAAATGAACTATACTGTTCATGGAAATGGTAGAACATATGTACTCATGAACTGTATTTTCACTTTTCAACAAATGAAAAGAAATAAAGATGAATAATAAATTATATTTTCAGAATCATAGTTATTTCATAAATATAATATATACTCATTATTTCAATATTTATAACCATAGATGTAATGTGGTGATGAAAAATGAATTACACCACTATGTGGAGATGGTGAGCCATACGTACACATTGACGATAAATATGATTACATCTTCTTTAGTGGAATCTCTTTAGATATATTTTTAAGGGACCTATGATTGCGATTTTGGAAGGTATAAAAAATTGAGAACATATATAATGATTTTTATAAATTTAATGGGAAGGATTTGGTTTAACCATACGACATAATGTGATATAAAGAAATACAGGAAGGGGTTCCCTTTAATAATAGAGGGGAGGGTTATTCTTTAAATTTATTAAAATATTAAATTAATAAAAATTATTTATCATTTAAAAAGGTCTTGAAAATGATTTTATTCTAAGATAAGTTAAATATAAGTCTAAATAATTTTATAAAATAAAATTTGGACTTGTTTTGTTTTTGTTTCCACCCTTATCATTTAGTTTTAATCCACTGTAAACCCTTTTGAAAATTACCATACCATTAAATTTTTATACTCTATAAGGGTCAATAATTTTACATAAAAATACAAAAGACCAAAAAATAGACCAAGGTATATGTAGTTAACTAATTACCATTCATTGGATTATTAATAATATAATATGAATAATTTTACTTCTAATACATTTTAAAATAAAATATAACATTTCAAAATGGTTGAAATAAAAATACGGTTATCAATAAAAATCGATATTTTTCACTATTCAGAAGAAAACAAATATTTTCCAAAAAGTCCAAAAAAATAACCCTAATATAATTTTGATATGATTAATTAAAAAATAATATTAGTTTTATAAAATACAATTTATATAAATTACATAATTTAATTATAATATTTTCAAAATAAAAAAAGTTTTTGCAAGAAAACGTGTTTTTAAAACATAAAATATCATTACATAAAACCGAGTACTTATTTCATTATCATTAATCAATAAGTCTATACTGAGAAAGTATATGATATATATATATATATATATATCATAATTTGGTTAATACTATTAGTAACATCCAATATAATATCTAGGTTATAACATTCATATTTTGATAATAATAATTTAGGTTTCATTTAAACTCATTGTTGTATGTTGTATACTCTTTTGAACATAGTTTTCTTTAAAAATAAAGAAATATTGTAGAATATTTAACATGTAATATCCTTTAACTCTATTATATAGAAATTTAATAAAATACATAGAATTTAGTCCCTGAACCCCAAACATTTATTACCTAAAAAATAAACTTTAAACGATATATTCTAACAGGCTGTATAGTCATAAATATCATTTATATATTTATCAATTACTTGAAATATAATATATTATGTGATAAATATGAGATATTAATTCAATATGATATTCCCATAAATATTAAACAAACCTTGAATATTAAAATTATCTTCGTTCAGATTATATTCTCCCATGTACTTACTTTAATACTTATATATACATTTAATAAATAAATTCAGTGATAATTATTCATAATCAAATAATATGAATTTATTTATTCCTTGGTGATCTTATATATTTTGACATCACTGGACTTTGTGGTTGGTCCCCCCTTGTCTTTTATTCATATTCACCAGGATAAGATAGACTATTGAATACATTATTGTGTGTGACCCTCTATACCCTTATATCCATAGCATTGAATACCATTGAAATACTGTGAGTGGAGTCTAAAAACCAATTAAGGCCCCTAAAGAGATAAAGAGTGTTCATATAATGAACAAGATTTATGCGAACACACATCTTTTAATATAATCTATTTTTCATATGATGTCTCAAATATTTGGATACATACTTTGTCTCATGATCCTTTCATGATTTATAATTCATTTACCATACAAGATGGACTTACCTTCTTCTACAATGGCCACAAATTTGGTGAAGGTACTACCATCCTGATCAACTGGGCCTGAGATATCCCTTTCTTTTGGATGTCCCAAATTCTATCTTTATTATTCAATCAATGACATACCACTAATAACACAACCACTATAATATACCTCACCACTAATTCAATTCCATA
Source organism: Viscum album (assembly GCA_963277665.1). Taxonomy (NCBI): domain Eukaryota; kingdom Viridiplantae; phylum Streptophyta; class Magnoliopsida; order Santalales; family Viscaceae; genus Viscum; species Viscum album. The sequence goes on from OY728134.1 coordinate 290,032,865, forward strand.
GTTTTCATCTTGCATCAAAGTACGTGATAAAATGGTATAAATCAATAATAACCTCAATTCAAGAGGCCATTACATGTGTTCAAAAAAATGAAATACCAATGACACCTAAAACATGTGATGTTCCTATTAGCGAGTCTATCCATATGATCCCATCTGCTCGAGATCACCAAGTGTGAACTTCATGAGAAAAAATCTCAATACTTATAAACCCCAATAGCTAATTGTCAAACATAATCTATATCCAGTCAGTACAATATATCTAAACCAACAGTCATATGTTTAAAATTTATTTCATAGTATCTTGAGGTTCTCATGATTTTTAAGGAACTGCTAAAATCTTTTGATATGGAAAATAATCTTCAGAAATTACCATTAAAATACTATACATAGAAATATCAACAATATTATCTCAAGTGTACATAATGAATAAATCATTGTATACATGATATAGTTATAAAAAATTTCTATTTAATTTGGTTCTAGGGAACCCACTATTACAACAAGATATACCATCAGTGTGTGGAGAGGTGTCCAATAAGCTTTTGGAACCCAATTATGTATTTTTACCACTTTTCATCTATACACAAATGATCGTACATATCATAATATCCAAACATTATAAAAAAATTTGTTCCCATGTATTCATGATTTTAATGGTTTATTGGGGTGGAACAAATTCTTGGTTGAATTCTGTTAGAGAAATAGTTATCACTCCACTATTGGTTTTCAACATTAGATGCATTATATGGACAAATGTTGCCATCTTTTTCATGCTCCACCGAGGTAAGGGAGTCAATAGTTCTTGGAAAATAATTATTATAGAGAACCAAAAAGATGGTATAGGTGATCCATGCATGAATGATAGTGGATCTTGATCATCCAAATACATATGGTAATCATAAGAGGGGGTTATATAAGTTCAAAATTTGATATCACCTACTTTTTAAGGTGTCTCCCCATTGTGGGAATTTAATGTTTGATTTTGGTATTACGATTTATCCTAGTCCTATTGTTCATTTTGAGTTGTTAGAACATATATGAGTAATATTGTATTAGTTAGGACTACCCCAAAAGATGATCTATATTCATTAATTCGTTGATGTATCATAGCTTCACTATTAAGTTCATGATGATTACCATGATATCGTCTTGGGTGAACTGGATGATCAAGATAGGTTAAGCTTTGAGGGGCATTCTATCGAGGTTCATTAATTTTAAGAGAAGGTGATGAATAGACATGATATTCATTTGGTTCATTTACTATGGAGGTACATTATCTTGTATGATATCACTTTTTAGCATGATTCATAGTTGCGAGCTCATTTTTATGTGTTCTTCGATTCTTGATCTTCTATCGCTTGAGGTTTTGTTTAAACCATGTTGAGATACTACATTGATATTGTTGTGATATGAGAATGAATAATTTTGTTAATATTTTTGTACTCCTTCCTAATGTTTTTTTGGATATGTTTCTATTTTGGTGATATCCTTGAGTGGTATCTAATAGGGTGGTTGTTCATACCCCCTCTTTCATTCCACCATTATTTTTGAAATTATGATGGATTAGAATTTTTTGAAAGGTATGTTATATAAAATCCTTGATTTATATTAACCTTACATTTATGTTTTACTCAGTATAATAGTTGTTATGATGGAGTTCATAGGAGTTATAAAGGATAAAATTGTAAGAACCCAGACCTTCTTTTCAGGTATTTTTTCCTTTTCTGGTTGTTTTTGAGAAAAAGAGGAAATTCTGGAAATTTTCGAAGTACACGCCATGTACTTTATGAGTACACACCGTGTACTTACTTTCCATAGTAGGCTGTATGATAGCTGTGTATTAGCCACACACACGGATGTGTGGAAGTGACTTGGAGGCCACCTAATGCGGATTACGGAAATAGAAAGTACACGCTGTGTACTCCAAAAGTACACGCCGTGTATTTTATTTTTTTCCATTAAATGCACCGGGGTCGCGTCTGATGGACAGAACACATATCTTCTAGGTCTTGTTAGTTAGAGAGAGTCTGTATGGCCATAGATCTTCGACGAGCCCCCGAGCCTCTGTTCATCCTCTGATTCGAACACTGTTTATTGCGTTGGAATCGCATCAGTGAGTTCTATCTTCTCCTAGATCATTATCTTCTGATTCCTCTTCTTTTCCAAGTTATCATGGGTTGAACGTTTTATACATTTTCTTAGATCTATGAAATTACAAGGAGATTCAAGCTTCTAGGTTCAAGTATATTGATCTCCTAACCCTGAGGTAGGTGGTTTGTGCCTTTCCATTCAAAGTCTTCGAATATTATGTTCAAATTCCACCAATACCCTTGAACGGGGTATTGAGTGTTTACCGTTTTACCCCTGTTTTTTTCCTACCATGATTTTATGCCTGCGTGGAGGTAATTTGGATATGATTTGGGTTGATTTCTATTCTTTGGATGCTTTTCCCTGACATGTTCTATTTACGACCGTTTGGCCCTGTTTAGCCTTTGGCTGCTTTGCCTGATTTCCATGCCTGTTACTGTAGGATAGAGAGTTTGTATTCTGACATACTTGATATTCTGTAGAATGTTTTGACAAGTAATTCTATAGGTTTACTTTGGCCTTATTACACTTCTATGCTCATTGACCTACACAGGGATGTGCAAACCTGGTGTAGTAGACTATAAGGGGAATTGACCAGGTGAGCTTCCTCAGAGAGTCATTGTTTACTTTAGTCTATAAGGGGGGATTGACCAAGGGAGAATCCTCAGAGAGCCTAGAACCACTTGGGGATATAAGGGGAACTGACTGAGTGAGATTCCTCAGAGAGTTTTTGATTGCTTTAGACTATAAGGGGATTGACTGTGTGAGCTTCCTCAGAGAGTCTTTGTTTGAATTTAATGACCTGAGATATATGGGGAATTGACCGAGTGAGCTTCCTCAGAGAGTCCTAGGACTTGGGGCTATAAGGGGAATTGACATGTGAGCTTCCTTAGAGTGTCCTTGACTACCCTAGACTATACGGGGAATGGATTGTGTGAGCTTCCTCAGAGAGTCTTGCTTTACCTTAGACTATAAGGGGATTGACTATGAGTGCTTCCTCAGAGAGTCTTATTATATTCATATGCAGAACTATAGGGGTTAGGCTGAGTGTGCTTCCTAGAGGGTTTCTTGGACTTATTAGGTAGGACCAGAGGGGATGTATGTGAGTACTTCTCAGAGGGTTACCTGTTTGTGGCTTGGCTGTTTGCTCACTGTTGCTTGATTTCAAACTGTGGATTATTTACTGCTTAGTACTTTCCTGTTTATGGATTTCTATACTTTTAACTTCCATATATTCACTGACTATTAGGCACAGATCTTTGGGTGGATTCCTACTGGGATTTAGTCTCACACCCTGTTTGGGTCATGCTTTTGGGCCCAAACAGATTATATTGTTACAGGTATAGATAAGGGCAAGCACCCTTCTACTTCATGTACTTGATTGCTGTGGAGATGGAGAGCATGTGACCAAGCTATGGCTTGTGATGTTGAGGAGTTTATCTGTTTTCTTTTACACTTTGGTTTAGTACTGTTGTATTTCAGCATTGTGACTTGTTTGGCTGTTTTCCTAGACATATGTATCATGCATCATTTTATATATGTTCTCTAGTTTATACTTTCAGTCTTCTGCTGTTACTGCTGTATGATATTATTACTTCTTCCTCTCTTGTATGTATTTCTTTACTTCCACTGTGTACTCTTCCAATTAGGTAATAGTTTCCCCACTATCACACCCAAGGCCCTCACTGCTAGTCGGCAGCCTCTGGTGTTCGGGGAAATGCGCTTGAGGCCATGTGTCCAATTGGGTACGGGGTTCCTCTGGGTGGCTTCCAGAATCGGGACATTACAAATTTGTATCAAAGGAATTCTTTTATCTTGAATTACTGTTTGGAACCTTTATCCAAGGATAGGAAGAAATTGGTACATGGTGTCAAGTTGTTCCCGGGAGTAGCTAACCCGTGTATAGAGAAAAGCCAATCTACCTCGTTTAATTGCAATTTTTTTTCTAGTTTTTCAATTGTTACAGTTGATTTGATTTCATATTGAGTGACTCACATCATTTGTGTTGTTACTGTTGATGTTATTGAGGTTCTATTTCTGCTGCAACCCGATGAGATGAGGGTATGCCATCTCATGCATCATATAGGAACTTGCTAGAAATCACATGTCATGCATTTTTTCCATGCCATCTAGGATACATTAGTGATTTCAGGTTGTTGTGATAGATGATGTGTTCAATATGCATGCTATTGTGATAGTTTCCTTGATATAAATATCCACTGTTTTATAGGGTATTGTTTTTGTAGATATTTTCTTGAATGAATGCCAAACTTTGATTTGCGGGGAGTATGGGCCCTCACGGATCAGAATTTTGCACTTTTTATGCTCGTTTCAGTGTTTTATGGGTTCCAAAGTAGTTTCTGAGGTTTAATGTCCAGAAAAACTTAGAATACACACCATGTAATGTTAAGTACACACCGTGTGTTCTTATATTCGGGAAGAAACCGTTTTTCTTAAGTACATGCTGTGTACTTCATGTACACACCATGTAGTCTCTAACCGTGTCATAGGCCGTGTGGGCAGAGACACGAGATGGGGAAAGTCTGGTGGGAACACGCCATGTAGTCTGACCCAGGTACCCGACCGTGTCACGAACAAAACAAGTTGTTTTTACCGTTTCACATACATGTTGTGTCTTCCATGAACACTATGTGTAGTCTGACCCAGGTACCTGACCATGTCACAAACAACACGGGTCGGTGTTATCCCTTCTCATATACACCGTGTCTATTCAGAACTCACTGTGTAGGGTCAAGTTGTGTCTCTAACAACACAGGCCGGGTGAATCTTGTATAGTACATGCTGTGTACTAGTTGTACACGCTGTGTAGTCTTACCTTAGAAGAGCCGTGTGGGTTAATCGTGTAGAAGGACTCAAGCATGAAAAAGGGGACTCAAGTAAAAGCCGTGTGTTAAGACAACATGCCATGTGTTAGGGGTGTTACATGACCTGTTTAGGCAGGAGTACATGCCCATGTAAATGACTTTTGGGAACACGCCATGTAGGAAATGTACAGGCTGTGTAGTCATGTTTTGTAAAACTTGAGTGCTTTATTTATCCCGTTCCCTTCTTACACTCCTTTTTTGAAGTCCTTGATAATCTTGATCTAAGCTGTGAATTTGACCTTGCAGATTCATGCCACCGAGACGTCCTCCGGTTGTGCGCCAGTTTCCAGATGGTGATCAGACACCGGACATGGCCAATCAGGGACCACCTGTAGATTCTACAATTGTGCCAGTCTTGGAACCAGCAGTTATACCTGTTACCGATGATGATTCAAAATTCAGGGAAGGCTTCATGAGGATGATGAAGACTTTTCAGGGAGCGCCGCCTCCTGCCTCGTCGATGGCTGATTTGATGTGGGTCTTCCAGCAGCAGCATCCTCCCACATTCTCAGGGGATGGAGGACCCCAAGCTGTAGAGTCATGGGTAGAATTCACATTGACAATTTTCAAGAATCTAGAGATACCTCCAGAGAGGATGGTGAAACTTGCTACCTACATACTCTGAGACACCTCTAAGAGGTGGTGGGATGTGATCTCACAGGCGGGATGCCATAATAATATGGATTAGGATGAGTTTTGGTGCATCTTCTATGATTACTTCTATCTGGAGACCTTGAGGGCTGATAGAGCCAGAGAGTTCATGAGTCTGAAGCAGGGTAATCTTATGGTTATAGAGTATTCCTCTCGCTTCACAGAGCTGCAGTGTTTCACGCCTATTTCAGGAGGTGATGAGTTGTTCCTTGAATGGATGTTTGAGGATGGTCTGAGGCACAACATCTGGTCACATGTGAACATCTTCAGGTTGAATTCGATATCTTCTATCATCAACCAGGCACTGATCACATAGCTCAATCTAAAGTATTTAGGAGCTGCAAGACAGGGAGGTTCAACATCTAGATTTAGTGCTCCTCCAGCAGATAGCAGCAAGCACCACAGGGAGGCTGCATGAGGAGATCACAATAGGCGGGATGCATCTTCTCGTAGCCAGGTGGTGTGCTAATAGTGTGGGAGAAGTAGTCATATGAGGTGACGTTTCACGAGAGACCCAGTGAAGTGTTGATCTTGTGGAAATATGGGTCACATTCATCACTTTTGTTAGTTCTTATCACCTGTAGCTGGTGATAAGGGTTCTTCTATGAATCCTCGTTCAGGAGAAGTACCACCAACTTCTCACCAGTTTGGGAACTGGAGTTCTTCCTGCCATTCAGGTCGAGGTGGAGGTTATGGCTGTGGCAGACAGTCGCTCGATTTTCAGCGACATTAGGGTGGATCAACTTAGAGTGGTTAGGCATGGTCACAGGGCCGTGGTACATTCCATAATTTTTTAGTGGAGAAGAATCAGTAGGAGAAGGATCCCAGACCTTCTACCATTTGAGGTACGATCTTAGTAGCCTCAGTTTTAGCTTTTGATCTTTTTGATATAGGGGCTTCCCATATCTTTATATCTGTTGTTATCATGGAGAGCCTTGGGCTCTACATCTTTTCTTCTGCTAATATCTTGATGCTAGACACTCTTTTGGGGACCAGAAAGGCTAATGTATGTCAGTGTAAAGAGTACCCTCTATAGATTGGTGGATGTCACTTTTTATGGGACCTCTATGTCCTAGAGATAATAGGCTATGATTTCATTCTCAGGAAGAACTGGTTAGTTCCATTCCAGGCAATCATCGACTATTATCGTCGCAGGGTGAGTTTCATATCACCAGAGGGTGGATCTTTTCTTCATAGAGGAAAATGGGATGTCCAGGCAAGCAGAGAAGGTCTAGAGCATCATGAGTTGGGAGAAGTTACAACCCAGATTTCTAGTCTATATCTGGATGACCAGGGGACTTCACAGTTAGACTTTCCTCCTGTGGTGGATCATTTCAGAGATGTCTTTCTATAGGACTTTTCAGGTTTTCCTCTAGAGCGTGAGGTAGACTAATATATTGAGCTTGTACCAGGAGCAGCACCGGTGTCCATTCCTCCTTATTTGATGGCTACACCTGAGTTGTAGGAGCTCAAGAAGCAGTTGGAGGAGTTGCAGGCAAAGGGTTTCATCTGACCCAGTACTTTTCCTTGGGTTTCACCTATCCTATTTGCAAAGAAGGTAGACAGTACCATCAGACTTTGTGTGGACTATCGGAAGTTGAACTAGTTGATGATCAAGAACTGATATCCCTTACCCAGGATTGATGATCTCTTTGACCATATTCGAGGATCCTGGGTGTTCTAGAAGATTGACTTGAGGTCTGTATACCATCAGTTGCATGTTAGACCATCAGATATACCTCTTACATCCTTCTGGAGTAGGTATGGGCTATACGAGTACTTGGTCATGCCGTTCAGTCTCACAAACACGACTGTAGTTTTCATCGAACTGATGAACCAAGTGTTCCATCCATACTTGGATTCCTTCGTGGTAGTTTTCATGGACGATATCTTGGTGTACTCTCACACCCGACACAACCATGAAACCCATCTTGAGATTGTTTTGAGTACACCGAGGGAGCACCAATTATATTCTAAGCTCTCAAAGTGCCACTTTTGGATGGATCAGATTCACTTCTTGGGTCATGTTATCTCAGAGGAAGAAGTATCAGTGGACCCAGAAAAAGTGAGGGCAGTAGTTTCCTGGGAGTAGCTGAAGAACCTCTTTGAGGTGAGGAGTTTTATAGGGCTGGCTAGATACTACCGAAGTTTCATACATGACTTTTCACACTTAGCAGCACCGCTGACAGGTCTGACTAAGAAGGGGGTGAAGTTCTTATGGTTAGATTATTGTGAGTCAGCCTTTCATGAGATGAAAGGGAGGTTGACTTTATCACCGATACTAGTCTTACCAGAGCCAGACAAGAGCTATACTGTTTACTATGATGCATCAGGTATCGAGCTGGGATCTATGCTTATGCAGGGAGATAGAGTCATTGCGTATGGGTCTTGGAAGTTGAGGCCACATGAGAGAAATTACCCGATGCACAATCTGGAGTAGGTAGCTGTTGTTCATGCCTTACGCTATTGGAGACATTATCTTCTGGGAGAGAACTTTGTGGTTTTCACCGACCACAAAATTTTCAAGTATATCTTCACTCAGCGTGATTTGAATTTGAGACAACACAGGTGGGTTGAGTACCTACAGTAATTTGACTTTTAACTTCCATATACGTCTGGGAAAGGCAATGTAATGGCTGATGCGTTGAGCAGGAGGAATCAGATAGAGGCAGTTCAGGAAGCCAGTAGTGAGTGGCAGCTTATGGCTCTATTCTCTAAGATGCATTTGGAGGTGCACGACAGTCAGGGGAAGACATTTTTTATTATGTAGCTGTTACCTCTACTCTTCTTGATCGAGTTCGAATGATGCATCTTTCAGATTATGAAGTCCTAGTCCTAAGGGAGAGTGTTTCAGGAGAGGACCCTATTCTTAGATAGACCATAGGCGAGGATGAGATCTTGCGTTTCTAGGGGAACATATGGGTTCCATCAGGCATACATGAGGAGATAATGCAGGATTTTCATTCCTCAGTTTGGGCAGTTCATCATGGCGTCACCAAGATATATTGTGATCTACACCGTCAGTATTGGTGGCCAGGTATGAAGAGGGACTTTGCTAGTTTCTTCATGAGGTGTTCCACTTGTCAGCAGGTGAAGGCGGAGCATCAGCGACCAGTAGGGATTTTACAGCAGTTACCCATTTCTGAGTGAAAGTGGAATGACATCGCGATGGACTTCGTGAACAGTTTCTTGAGGTTGCCTCGAGGGAATAACACAGTTTGGGTTGTCATTGACAGACTCATGAATGTTTCTCACTTCTTGTCGATCAAGGAGACCTTCAGTGTTGATGATCTGGGACAGTTTTACATCCGCAAGATTGTACGTCTACATGGAGTTTCACACTCCATTATTTCAGACAGGGATGCACGTTTTACTTCTCAGGTCTGGTAGGGGATTTAGAAGGCTTTGGGTACACATGTACTTTTGAGTACAACTTACCACCCCCAGATAGATGGTAAGTATGAGTGAACGATTCAAGTGCTTGAGGACAAGCTCCGAGCATACATTCGATTTTGGAGGTTCTTGGGAGAAGCATATACCTCTTGTGGAGTTTTCCTACAACAATAGTTTTCAAGTGACTTTTTAGATGTCACCTTATGAGGCTTTGTACAGTAGGCCATGCTGATCATCTTTATGTTGGTTGGAGGTAGGAGAGGAAACTTTTTTGGGACCTCGTCTTGTTCAGGATACCACAGAGCAGATAGAGTTGATTTGGAAGAGGATGGCTACTACACAGTCTCGACATAAGTATTATGCTGATCAGTGGAGATGACCTCTGGAGTTCGAGGTCGGGGATCAGGTTTTCCGGCGTGTCACACCGAGGTTGGGAAACAAGAGGATTAGGAGACCGGGTAAAATTTCACCGAGTTACATCGGGCCGTTTGAGGTGTTGTAGAGAGTTGAGCCAGTTTTCTATCAGTTGTAGTTACCTCAGAGGTACTGAGCTATGCACGACGTCTTCCACGTTTCTTAGCTTTGACTTTTCAGACCCATCTCATGTCTTTCAACCCGAGGAGGTTGATCTCAAAGTGGATGCATCATTTGAGGAGCATCCTATCTAGATTGTGGATCACAATACATAGGTTCTCTATGGTTGGTCTGTTCCTCTGGTACGAGTGCTATGGTAGCACGTGCGGGTGTAGGACGAGACTTGGGAGAGGGGGGCGATGTACGAGCGCAGTGGCCAAAACTGTTTGGTGTTTCTTCTTCTACGCCATGATAAGGAAATTCATGGATGAGTTTCTTTGGGTGGAGGGAGTTTGTAAGAATCTGGACCTTCTTTTCAGGTATGTTTTTCTTTTTCTGGTCATTTTTGAGAAAAAGAGGAAATTTTGGAAATTTTCGAAGTACACACCGTGGAATTTATGAGTACACACCGTGTACTTCCTTGTCACAATAGGCCGTGTGATGGCCGTGTAGTACCCACACACACGGCCATGTGGGAGTGACTTGGAAGCCGCCTAATTCAGCGTACAAAAACAGCAAGTACACACCATGTACTCCAAAAGTACATGACGTGTATATGTTTTTTTCATTAAACGCACCGGGGTCGCGTTTGATGTAAAAAACCCATATCTTCTAGGTCTCATTCGTTAGAGAGAGTCCATATGGCTACAAATATTCGACGAGCCCTCGAGCCTCAGTACAAACTCCAATTAGAACACTGTTTATTGCGTTAGAATCACATTGGTGAGTTCTCTCTTCTTCTAGAGCATCATCTTCTGATTCCCATTCTTTTTCAAGTTATCGTGGGTTGAACGTTTTATACATTTTCTTATATCTATGATGTTATAAGAAGATTAAAGCTTTGAGGTTCAATTATATTGATCTCATAACCCCGAGGTAGGTGGTCTGTGCCTTTCTGTTCAAAGTATTTGAATATTATGTGAAAATTCCACCAATACCCTTGAACGGGGTATTGTGTGTTTACCGTTTTAACCCTGATGTTTGCCTGCCATACTTGTATGACTGTGTAGAGGTAATTTGGATATGATTTGGGTGGATTGTTATTATTTGGATGTTTTTCCCTAGCATGTTCTATTTATGACCGTTTGGTCCTGTTTAGCCTTTGGCTGCTTTTCCTGATTTCCATGGCTATTACTGTAGGATAGAGAGTTTGTATTCTAACATGCTTGATATGCTATAGACTATTTAGACAAGTAATTCTATAGGTTTACTTTGGCATTATTACACTGCTATGCTCATTGACATACACAGGGCCGTGAGAACCTGGTGTAATAGACTACAAGAGGAATTGACCGGGTGAGCTTCCTCAAAGTGTCTTTGTTTACTTTAGGCTATAAGGGGGGATTGACCGAGTGAGAATCCTCAGAAAGCCTAGAACCGCTTGAGGATATAAGGGGAATTGACCGACTGAGCTTCCTCAGAGATTCCTTGATTTCTTTAGAATATAAGGGGATTGACCACGTGACCTTCCTTAGAGAGTTTTTGTTTGAATTGAACGACCTGGGCTATAAGGGTAATTGACTGAGTGAGCATCCTCAGAGAGTCCAAGACCTTGGGGATATGAGGGGAATTGACATGTGAGCTTCCTCATATATTCCTTGACTACCGTACACTATACAGGGAATGGACTGTGTGGGATTCCTCAGAGATTTTTGATTTGCCTTAGACTATAAGGGGATTGAATATGAGCACTTCCTCAGAGAGTCTTATTATATTCATATACAGAACCAGAGGGGTTAGAACGATTTTGCTGCCCAGAGGGTTACTTGGACTTCTTAGGTAAGACCAGAGGGGATGACTATGAGTACTTCCCAAAGGTTTACCTGTTTGTGGCTTGGCTGTTTGCTCACTGTTTTTTTATTTGAAACTGTGGATTGTTTACTGCTTAGTACTTTCCTGTTTACGACTTTCTATACTTTTACCTGCCATATATTCACTGATTGTTAGGCACAAATCTTCGGGTGGTTTCCTACTGTGATTTAGTCTCACACCCTATTTGGGTCATTCTTTTGGGCCCAAACAGATTACATTGTTGTAGTTATAGATAAGGGTAAGATCCATTCTACTTTAGGTACTTGATTGCTATGGAGATGGAGAGCATGAGAACAAGCTATGGTTTGTGATGCTAAGGAGTTTATCTATTTTCTTTTACACATTGGTTTAGTACTTTTTTATTCCAGCATTGTGACTTGTTTCGCTGTATTCCTAGACATATGTATCATGCATCATTTTATATATATTCTATAATTTAGACTTTCCGTCTTCTATTGTTACTACTGTATGTTATTATTACTGCTTCCGCTCTTGTATGTATTTCTTTACTTCCGCTATGTACTCTGTCAATGAGGGAATAGTTTCCCCACTATCACACCCAAGGCCCTCGCTGCTAGTCGGAAGCCTCTGGTGATCGGGGAAATATGCTTGAGGCCATGTAACCAACCGGGTACGGGGCGCCTCTGGGTGGCTTCTGGAACCAGGATGTTACAAACATAGAGTTTTTTATATTTTACAGTTTACCATGCCATTGTAGTGGACATGGTTTTAGCTGTTTTGAAGTTTTTATAGATTCTTGAGTGGGGGAAAACTATTTTGGCCTTGGGTGTTCTAATTTTGGTTGTTATTCTAACCATTTAGTTTTGGAGTTAAACACTGAGTGAGAAATTTTTTGGTTAGATGTTTTAAAATGTAACACATATAAATATTATGATATATTTCTTTTTAAATAAATTAAATTTCTCAGATATCATGTGATACATGCAACCCTGAGTCTGAATGGACTGTGATAATATTATAACCAATCTATTAAATTGGAAGTATGAATAATAATATAAAAAAACTCAAAAAATATATAAGGGTTTTATATAATGAAAATATATTGATAAATAAGTGCTAAATTTTTAGTAAAGTATTTATATGCTTCAAAAATATATTTTTGGTAAAAAATGATTTTTTTTTTATTTTTTTTGAGAAAATAATATAGTTAATTTATATATGTATTATTAATTTAATTTGAAAAAAACATCATTTTTTAAAACATAATGTTAAAATTATATTATAGTGAATTTCTGAAGAATTTGATTTTTATATGAATAGTGAAAAATAAGGATTTTTATAGAAAATTGTCTTTTCATTTAAATAATTTTAAAATTTCAATATTGGTTTTAAGTAACATTAGTAAATTTATTTTATAATTAATACATTTAATTTCATTTTAATTAATTTTATGTTGTGTTTTTGTATAAAACACTTTATACTTGAGAAAAATCTTGTTTCTCAAAATATGATTTTTGTCGCAGTTTGTTGGTTTAATTTTGAATTAAATTATTCCACTAAATTTAAATTAATTTTATAATATGGATTGAATATTTGTAATAATCATAATTTATTTAATTAAATATAGAAACCATAATTTTTGTTCATTATGAAAAGTAATCATAGTAAACATTTGTCACCCCAGTAATGGAGTTAAAATTGATTTAAAACCATGGGGTTACACAATAAAATAACCATAACACATGAATTAATTCCATTCTATGAGTTTTTTTCTTAAAAATGAATCTGTATGGTGTTAAATAATTTATTTTAATACAATATTTTGAATTTTGTAACCCTGTCATGGCTTTTGTCAAGATAAGTTATATTTTATTCAAATTAAAAATTATTTTTGAGTGTTTTAATTTAATATCATGTTTGGAAGATTACATTTGGTTTTTTATTTATATAAAAGTCTAAAAACACTCATTATCATTTTATTTAACACAAAACAATCACTGAAATTAATTTATAACTTTTTTTCTTGGGGGTATGATTTTTACTCTTAAATTAGATACTTTCTAGAAAATTGTTTTTAATGTGTTTTTTGTTCCTATATCAAAATTAATTTCAAAATAATATAGAAATTAAAAATTATTTTTTTCATTATAAATTTATATTCATCATTTTCAATTTTTTTATAAGTGCCTTTTTTTTTCATATAATCACTTTATCATGGAATAAATTTAAGCTGTGATGACTAAGGTTAAAATGGGTTTAAAGTGGTTTAACTAGATGAAAATGATTAAAATATATCCAAAACAAGACCAGATGTGATTATTTGAGGTTATTTCAATCATATGAGATGATATATTCTAATTTTGTGTTCCATTTTTTTCACATTACATGATTATTATATATATATTATTTAATATTTCATGTAATTCATTGTATTTCCTTTCACTACTATATAAAAAGACACCACTTGCTTCTCTATATAAATTCCTCACATCCTATTACTTATTTAATCTTCAAGATACCACTATTTCAAGGCTTAAGGAGCAACCCAAAGGCGGTTTCTCAATAAAGAGGTGTAACTATTAATAGAGTACTTTTAAATTTTATTTCTTCATATACCTAATATAAATCTATAGTATCCATACCAAAAAAAATTAATTTGGTATCTTCATTATAATTAATTTTTATTATGATAATGTGACAATCATTATCCACCTCCTTTCAATACAACAGAAAATGAAAACATCGCTTGTGTGTAGGTGCAACTTAATGTCTCCACACAGTAGTGTAATTCATTTTCCATCACCATATTACATAGATGGTTATAATTTTTTAACTATTGTTTACATATTAAATACAGGATATTATTATGGTTATATAATTATAAAATACTATTTATCTTTATTTTAAACTTTTCATTATAAAGTGAAAATAACATTCATGCATACGTATGAATTATCGTCACCATGAATGGTATAAATCATTTTTCTATCTATAACTTTTATAGATGATTATAAATATATATATATATAATGATATATATTATATATATCATTATTATCATTCTTCATATTTTGAATCCATAATAAATGTACAAGGATCAAGACTACCAAATTGAAAACAAGGGTGAAAAAACAAAGTAGTTACCATCCATAACTCGGATTTTAATTTAGGTTTCTGATAAAAGGGTAATAAAATGTTATATTTTAATCATATAAGATAAGATATATATATATATTTCTTATAAAATATTTATATAATAAATCTATATTTATTAAATAGGAGGTTCAAACTTGTGAAAATCAAGCCAATACTTGCGGTAAAAGATATATGTTTCAATCCCATTTTAATCAGGATTGTGCGCACATGAATTTTCATTGAGGAAAGTATATAATACTTATCTAAAAAACCAATTTAATTTTTATTCACTTATTTTTATTTCTATAATATTTATGTTTAATTACTATTTTCCTCTCTTTGGTACTCAAAATGGTTCAAAAGTTTTTTAAGAAAATCCAATCTTATTTTTCCTCTTTCAGTCAATTTTTTCTTCTTCCATATACTTGTTTTATAAAATGATTTTAAGAATGATTTGTATATTATCAAATGATTATTTATAGTCATTTTACACATGTTTTAATTTTTAAAAAATTTATGAAAAAGAATCTACTTTTCATTTTCCGAATGACATTCTTTTTATAGAAGATATGAACATAGTCTCTGTTTTCATGGTTATGACATCAATGCAATTTACCACTATCACAACTACTCAATTGTTGGAAGAGTTTTTTAATCTCATGATCTAATGACCTTATTATCATGTTACACTTATATTATCATTGATATCTCCTATGTGTACCCTTACTAAGAATCCGAGATCACCCTTTCTTATGTTTCATTTCCTTAGGTCAGGAAGAAATGTTTTAAGTAGGGTATGTATTTTAAGGGCACTATACGGGAATATATTTTTGAAATATGTTTAATATATTTCATGAAATAAGAAGATTGTGTATTTTTGAAAAACTTTCTAAAACTATATTATTCTATTGTGAATCATAATTCTATGTAATGAATAGTCATATAATAATATGTAACATCAATTTGTGAAAATACTGGGTAAATATAATTGGTATCAGATCATGGCTTAATTAATATTTAGAGATTAAGATTAGGAAACTAAATTGAAAACCTTGGGGATAACTCTAAGTATATAACAACAACATAATATTTTGATAATGAAGTGATTATGTGGTTTTGCACAAAATACATCCATATTTGGAAACTCCAATGGATGCGGTTTTTACAAAGATGCATCAAGTGGTAATAACCCCAAAAAGAGTTTTTCAAATATATCTCAACCATCATTCTAGTGCATGGTGAGTGTTCCCTTACTACACACCTAGTTTGAAACTTCTATGGTACATTCTTGAGTTAATTAAATTTTTTTTATAAACCAATATAAATTATTTGAATAGGTGATTATCATGGATAACCAAGGATAAACCCATGCTTTCATATATTGAAAATATTAAAGCTATATTTTTATGTTCTATGATTTATTTTTCATGATTTATCACCTTTGTTGGACCATAGGATATTGTTGGTCACCATATCTAACTATAATGGTTTTAATTATCACAAATTGTCTCATATATTATAACATATATATTACCTAATTATCCCAAATCATGTCATAATCAAAAGTCACATATCTTACCTCATGACAGATCCCAAATCATGTCAAAGCTTATCTAGTATATCATATCATTTCAATCATATAACTAATTATGTTTGATTAAGTCTAAACAAGATTATAACTTATTATCTATGTGTAATTATGGATATTAATACATTCTGACATTATTGTACTATAATATAGAAAGAACATCTAAAATTATCTATGTTGGAGTCACTAACACTGATAGAAGAATCGAGACACCAACATGACGACTCACCGACTAATGACTCACTGATAGACGAGTCACCGACTGATGTCTTACCAACAGATGATTCACTAACTGATGTCTCACTGACTGGATAACTCACTAATAGACTAACTCACCAATAAAGTTGTCACTAACAGACTGTTTAAATTTGTATTTATTAAAATTATTTCTAACGGTCATATTTGAGTCATTTAATGATACTGACATATTTAATAATCATTTGTAGTATTTTTAGTAGAGAGTACGAGGTAGGATGAACCTATGAACGTGGAAAGATCATGCTCTCTATCATCCCTCAAGAATAAAAGCATTTTGAATATAGAAGCAGTAAGGTGTGGTGCGTACCTATGTGTGAGACATACAGAATAAAATCCGCAACTCTCATGCACCCACTATGAACTCAAGAAAAAAAAGGAAGAACACATGAGGAAATCTCAATAAATCTATACATCTAATTGAAAAACTACTTCATCATATCAAAGAAGGAGAATAATTTACCTACAGAACCATACTTGTACCGAGAATCCATAATATGACACTCTATTTTAGTGTTAACTTTCAGAAGAGAACTCAAACCTTATCTCAGCTACATTTGAAGAGTCCAAAGTTACATCTCAAGACACATAGATCCTTTTAAACCCTTTCTCATATTTATTTTCTCTATTGTGTTCATTTTTACATACTTTTGAGCTGTGTGTGTATCTGTATATAAATCACACACTGTCTCCTATATCAAACTAAAGGATAAAATATATCCTTCCAATTATACCTTATTACACATTTCGACCCCCATGGATAAGTATGGAAGAGGTCCTTGTGTGACCTGGCAGTTTGTACCCCTGAAGAACTGTGGTAGCGGTCTTCTAACCTGGACAACCTATGTGCTATTATGAACCCCGATCCAGGATGTGTATCAAAATATTTATTAAATTAAACTACTTGGTTGCAGGTGATCAATAAGTGGAGAGGGTTAGGTATCTGATTGAGACTGAACCTCTTGTTTCATTTCCATTGTGCTTTTACTTTTAGTTTTACTCTTTTTTATCACATATTTCATAAAATTATATTGAACTCTAATAGTTAGTTTTAGCAAGTGTTTATAATAGTATTGACTCATTAGGTTAGTTTCAAAAGTTATATTAATTATTAAATTGATGTAACTAATAACTAATCACTCTTTTGAGAAATTAATCGAATATTCAAGCTCTTATAAATTCACTACTAGCTAACTGTTCAATTGAATTTTAAATTTGGGGTAATTTCAAATAATTATTTTTAATAGAAATTTTTATAGGAACTCAATTCAACACCCTCTTGAGTGTTCTAATTCAAACTACATTTGGTATCAGAGGTGTGGAATTTTCTATTTTCAAATATTTTTCAAAATTTTTTAACTGGGATTTTAGTTTTATTTAAAAGATCTTAAGATTTATGGTAATACTAAACTTTTATATCTTTAAAATATTTTTTTAATTTTTTAAGGAAAATAATCTAGAAGGTTCTACTACCAACAGACCTCTATTATTCAAGGGAACCAACTATGCTCAATTGAAAATTAAGATGAAAATGTATTTAGAGAGTATAGGATTTGAGATTTGGTCTACTATATAAATACTTGGAATGATAATGCTAAAGCTTCCTATATTAATAACTATAAAGCCATGAATGATTTATATTGTTCACTATGAGATGATGAATTCAACAAAATTTCTTATTATAAAACTACCTTTGAAAATTGGGAAACCTTAGTTGTTTGACATGAAGGAAAAACTAATGTCTAGTAAATGAGGCTTAATACATATACTATAAAATATGATAACTTTAAGATGGATCCTGATGAACCTATTTCTGAAATGTATCTTAGGTTCAATGAGATAGTTAACACCATGATCTCTCTGGGAAATTTTATTACTGCTAAAGAACAAATTATGAGGATTCTTAGATGCTTACCTGATAGATGGATAGGAAATTATATCTTCATTAGAGAATCATGTGACATTAGAAAACTACCTTTCAAAGAGCTCATTGAAAAAATGATAATGTTCAAAGAAGAGTTGAAAGTCAATCCGGAAGAAGAGGATGAACCTAAGAGAAAACATTTAGCCATCCAGACTACTACCTCTAAGAATAAGTAAAAAGAGAAGGTTCTAGCCTATGTTGAAAGCTACTGTAATGGTGAATTAATATCAGATAGTGATGAAGAGATGTCTCATCTGGCCAGAAGATTCAAGAAATTCTATATAAAGAATAAGTTCATAAGGAAACCCAATTATAAAGGAATATATTATAATAAGGGAAAATAGAAAAAGGACTGGAAAAGAAATAAAAAATGAGAGGATATTTTCTGCTATGAATGTAAGTGGAGAGGACATGTCAAAGATAACTGTCCAAAATTAAAATATAAAAATAAGTATGAAAACCATGACAAGAAGTATAAGAAAGCTGTGAAGGACACCTATAGTGACTCTAAGGATAGATCTAGTGATTCAGTATCATCTCATGATGAGAGAGATGGCACGAAAAATACGTGTTTTATGAAAAACACATCTGAGGTAACCTTAGATTCTCCAGTACATAATTCTTACTATTCTGAAGATGAAAGTAATTATGAAAATATGAACAATGATGAACTATTTGAATACTATAACATGATGGAATAAACATGAAATTAATTGAAAGATAAATATAAATCTTTAAAGAAATATTATTCTCTCCGTATAAATATTTAGTATGAACTTACTACTAAAAAGGAAAATAATGCTCAACTCCTCAAAGAAAACGATCAACTAAAAATGTATAAAGAGAAATTGAAGAATGATATAGAAAAATTTACCAATGGGAAAAATACTTTTACTCAAATGATTAGTAAACAGATAGCTCCTAAGTACACTTCTGGTATTGGATATCATCCTGGATAGAGAAACCTATCTAAAAAACATTTGTAACTAAATATGGAATATATGTTTTTCTACCAAAAAATAAAAATTCTATTTCTAGTTGTAGTTCAGGAAAATCATTTACTACATTTAGTTTTTCAAGACAAAATAGAGTCTATTTTTTTAAATATGTTACATATTGCTTATAGGAAATCCATGAAGCAAATGTGGGTACCTAAATCACTGATTACTAATGTTACTGGAACTAAACAAATCTGGGTACCAAAATCAGTTTTTGTTTCATTATTTTGTAGGAAAGCTATCTAAAAATCTCCTAAAAGAGTCTGTGGTACTTGGAAAGTGGATGTTCAAGACATATGACAGGATACTATTCAATCTTCAAGAACCTAATCAAGATTTATGGTGGATATGTCACTTTTGGTGACAATGCTAAAGGAAAAATAATTTTCTTAGGCCAGATTGGTAACTATAACTCAGTTTTAATTTCTAAAGTACTTTTTATTGATGGATTGAAATATAATTTGCTTATTATTTCACAATTATGTGTTGACGGATTTCATTTTAAATTTTAAAATGATTCTTGCAATGTTTTTAACTCTAAAAATGAATTAGTATTTTCTGTTTTTAGAAATGAAAATGTTTATGCTATTAACTTAGATTCTTTAGTTTCTCAATTTTTTTTGTTTAAGTGATTTTTATAAAGCGTCTTGGATTTGGCATAGAAGATTATGACACTATAATGTACAGTCTCTTAGAAAGATTACTAGAAAAGGACTAGTCAAGGATCTACCCAAACATGAGTTTTCAAATGACAATGTCTGTAATCCTTGTCAAAAGGGTAAACAACACAACATATCTTTCAAATCAAAGAAAGAAGTTTCAACTTCTCAACATTTAGAGTTGGTTCACATGGACTTGTTTGGACCCACTCTAGTTTTATGTCTTAATGGGAATCACTATATCTACATTCTTGTAAATGAATTTTCTAGATATACTTAGACTTATTTCTTATCTCACAAAAGTGAAGCATGTAATTACATCACCAAATATGCTAAAACAATGGAAAATCTAAGTGTAATTAGAATAAAATATTTAAGCTGTGATCATGGTCGTGAGTTTTAAAATCAAGACTTTGAATATTTTTTCTCACATAATGTTTATAGTCATAACTTCTCTTCCTATAGGACAATTCAACAAAATGGAGTTATGGAAAGAAGAAATAAAACATTATAAGAGATAGCCCGAACAATTCATAATGAATATGATCTACCTGTTTACTTTTGGGATGAGGTTGTGAATATATCTTGATACATAATTAATAGAGTCTTAATTAGAGAAATCCTCAAGAAGACTCCTTATCTATTGTGGAACAATAGAAAACCCAAAGTTAGTTACTTAAAAGTTTTTGGTTGAAAAGTCTATATCCTTAATACAAAGGACAATCTTGAAAAATTTTCATCCGAGAGTGTTGAAGGAATCTTCCTAGGTAACTCAACCTATAGTAAAGACTATAGAGTCTTTAATAAAATAACCAAGTGTGTGGAAGAATTTGTGCATATCAAATTTTATGAAACATATCCACATGAACCTAATACATCCCTAGAAATCCATGAAGATGATGTATCAAATCTGCACATAAATGCAAAATCATCTAATCCTATTTTTAAGAAATATGTTAAATCAAACAGTTCTAGAAATTCTGTAGACTCTGAACTTGATGAACCTGAACCTATAGATGAACCTAAAATTACTAGCCCTGCGTTTTCTAGACCAACTAGAACCCTCAAGAACCATCCTTTAGATGTTTTTGTTGGAGACTTATATAAAGGGACACAAACTAGAGATTATCTAAGAAAACAGGTTGAACATCAATCATTTTTGTCACAACTTAAACCTAAAAACATCAATGATGCGATTAAAGATGAATTTTGGGTGATGTATATGCAAGAAGAACTTAATAAATTTGAAATAAATAAGGTTTTAAAACTTTCAATACACCCAAATACACCATGACCATAGGAAAAAAGTGGGTGTTTATGAACAAAGTAGATGAATCTAGTAATATTGTTATAAATGAAGCCAGATTGGTTGCAAAAGGTCATATTCAAGAAGAAGGAATTGAATATGAAGAAACCTTTGCACCTATTTCTATACTTGAGTCCATTATAATCCTGCTTTCTTATGTTGCCCATATTAATTACAAGATTTATCAAATGGATGTTAAAAGTGAAATCCTAAATGGGTATATCGCTGAGGCTGTTTTTGTTGAACAAACCCCTAGTTTTACAAACCCTCAATTTTAAAATCATGGTTTCAAATTAACAAAATATTTATATGTTAAGTATCGGGACAACACATTGGAAGCCGATGGGATGAGAATTTAAAAATTTTCTACATCACCAGAGTGACATAACCCTATAAACTCCGGTGATCTTGTCCCGGTTCAGTCCGGGAATCACGCAATGTTTAAATAGAGCACAAATAAATTGAACATGTACCTAGTTCGGTTCTATTGTGTGCAAGTCCACCACAGGATGCTGACGATTGTTGCTCGAAGACTCTGACATTTAATCCCTCTAGATCATCCACAAATGCCTCTCAAATCTTCTCACACACCATTCATCTAGATCCAGGTGCTAGCGCGGATCTTCAATGCTCACTTCAGCGTAGCAACGATCACCGCAAGGCAAGATACTTCGATCCGGGATGGATGAAATTGAAGATATTCCTTCGCTTGAGAGACTCTCTCTCTAGATTCCATGATGAGAGAGAATATCTCAATCCCAACACATGAATACTTCTATGGGAGAACCTCTCTCTAACTTATATAGGGAATATTTAAAACACACGGTATGGATTCCCGTCCCCCCATGTAATAAACATCTGTTATATAAGTGTTATAATAATTATTTATGACAAATAAAATTATTCCACAAATAATATTTATAATTTATCACTTAATCATAATATATATTAATATATTATGTGATAAACTTGAGTCTTTAATTCGACTCACACCTCATGCTAATATTAAATGAACCTAGGATATTAAAATTCATTTGAATAATATTAATACTTGTATTTAATATAGAACTTGTAAATAAATGTTAAATAAATTCAATGAATTATTATAAACTTGAATAATTAATAAATTTATTTATTCTTTAGCGATCCATAGAACTTGGATAGTACTCTGACCCTTTGGAGGGTCCCACCAAGTTCTATATTCTTATTCCCTGAATAGGGCAGATTCTCAAAGCACTATTGTGTGTGACCCTCTAGGCCCTTACCTTAATAGCAATGAATAATATCCAATGATCAAGAGTGGGGTCTAGCAACCCATCGAGGCCCCTATAGAGATAAGGCAAAGTCAAAGCAACAACTGCCTTCCTATGAACATGGTCCTTTTAATATAATCTCTTCATCATCGATATCTCAATAAAGCAGAATGCACACTAGTGTCATCATACTTTATCTTGATTTATTTTATTTGTTGATTTTTCCATATGGTCTTACCTTTCACTACCATGGCCATGGATTTAATGAAGGTG
This sequence comes from Viscum album, assembly GCA_963277665.1. NCBI lineage: Eukaryota > Viridiplantae > Streptophyta > Magnoliopsida > Santalales > Viscaceae > Viscum > Viscum album. The sequence continues at coordinate 290,055,619 of OY728134.1, forward strand.
AAACCATCACAATCAACTAGGCCTGAGATATCTCTTCCTGAACTCAGAAGTGAAAAATAATTTCTTGATCATTTAATCAATGCCATGCCATTAATGAAGTACCCGATACAAACTACCTCACCACATCTTTGTCGCCATGGTTTTCGCCTTGAATCAAATGTATGTAATTAAATGAAATTCATTGATAATGATCTCAAGTCTAGAGACCATTACACATGTCCATAGATGGAAACAACCAATGACACCTAAAACATGTGGTGTTCCTATTATGTGGGTTTTCCTCATGATCTTAACTACTAGAGATCATCAAGTGCGAACTTCATGAGATGAAGTCTCAATGCTTATGATCCCCCAACACCTGATGGTCACACATCATCTGTGTCCTATCAGAATGATGTAACTGGACCATAGGACATTATTTTAAGATTACTGTCATGGTATCTCGTGGTTATCATTATATCATGGGATCTTCTATACCCCCTTGATACGACATGTAATCTAAGGAAATTTCCATAAAAAAAGTGGATGCAGAAGTTTCTTCACTATTATGGAAAGATAAACACACATGTATTATAACAAAATTCATACATGTAATGGTAATCAAAGTACAAAACAAGTTGGGTCTAGGGCACCCACTTTCAACATTATATGGTTTAAAACAAGCTCTAAGAGCTTGGTATGTTAGACTAAGTAATTTTCTCATTACAAAAGTTTTTACAAAATAAATTCCTAATCCTAATCTTTTTATAAAATAAATTTCTAAAGATGTTTTAGTAGTTCAAATTTATGTAGATGATATATTTTTTGATCTTCAAGAAATTATTTATGCATTTATTTTTCTAAAATGATGCAGAGTGAATTTGAAATGAGTTTGATGGGTGAACTCAAATTCTTTATTTGATTTCAAAATTTTCAAAATGAAGAAGGTACCATTTTAAATCAAAGTAAATACACAAAATAAATTTTAAAAAGATTTATATTTAATATAATTAAAAGTAGTGACACTCCAATGAATACTACTTATAAACTGGATCTTGATGAAGATGGTAAATCTGTTGATCAAACCACTTATAGAGGAATGATTGGATGTTTTATCCACTTTACTTCTAGTAGTCCAGATATAATTTTTAATGTGTGTATGTGTTCCCATTTTTAAGCTAACCCCAAATAATATCACTTAAATTCTGTTAAAATAATTTTCAAATACCTCAAACATACTATCAATTTCAGTTTGTTTTACGTTGAAATAAAATCACTTGATATAGTGAGTTATTCTATTATTGATTTTGGTGGATGAATGTTAGATAGAAAATTCACCTCTGGAACATGTCACTTTTTGTAAAAGTCTTTTTATCATGGTGTAGTAAGAAACAAAATTCTGTGGCATTATCTACTATCGAATCTAAATACATAGCTGACGGTAGTTATTATGCTCAGATTTTGTGGACGAAACACACTCTGCTAGACTATGGATATCAATTTAGACATGTAACTATAAATTATGACAATACAAGTGCTATTAAAAATTCTTAAGAAACTAGTTTCTCATTCTAGAACAAAACATATTGATGTAAGAAATCACTTTTTGATAGATCATTATCAAAAGGGTGATATCATTTTAGAATTTATTGGCAATAGATACCATCTTTCTGACATATTCACTAATCCATTGAACTTTGAAATAATAAATTACATCAGACATGAGCTAGTAATGATTAATCTATAAGTTTCTTATAGTCTTTCTCCTCTATCAAAACTAAGAAAATCTGTCATGATGACATTGTCCTGCCATCACTGCCATGCCAACACTGTCATGACGACACTATCATGCCGACAATGTCATGCCGACACTGTCATGTCGACACTGTCATGCCAAAAAATATCATGCCGGCACATTTGTCATGCTGACACCGATGATTCACTCTTTTAACTGTTTTATGTTTTTAACAAAAACGACATTGTTTTGAATATTTATAGAACCCAATTTTCAATTTCTTCATTTTCACTTGATTTAAGACCTAAATGATATAAAATCAAATTTTATACACTAATACTTACCTTGATACCTCCGTTGCTCACTCTACCCATGACCTTTCACCTTCTAGCCTTCAACCAAGCTCTCGAAATGGTAAAGGTGAAGCACCCTACCGAAGGGTAATTTGATAATTCACTGCCCGATAAGAAGTAGAAAAGAGATTCCAGTGAATATTCTAGTCCAGTAAATCTAGAACTAGACAATCATATAGTAACTTTGGAGAAATAGGTGTTTGCAGAATGGTTGTTGGAGAGCAAGTCACTATTTTTGAAAGTTCTACAAGATCAGGGATAGATTCAGCAGTTTTCTGAGAATGGAATAGAATATTATCCGAAGTTGGTGAATTATTTCTACATGAATTCTGAATTTCTACTATAAGGAAGTGATGTCTATTGGATAAAATCAAAGGTAAAAAGAAAGAGGATTTATTTCTCTACAAAGCAGTGGGCTGAATGTCTCAAATTTCCTCATGAAGGAATTTTTGATGACTATCAAGGTACTCCTCCACCTGAAAGTGATATATTTAGCCTTGGGAATTTTTTTAAAGAACTTACTGACAATGAAGATCCTCGAAGAAAAATTTCTACTAAGCCACTTAGAGAGTGCAGAATCTTGTCTAAGATCATCTAGCACCAAATTTGTCCCAAGAAAGGGGACTTTTCTTATTTGAATTATCTGGATGTATACCTGGTTTTTCTACTAAATAATAGAGTTAAGGAGAATCTTTGCAAGTATTTAATGGTTCACATAAGTGATATTATCACACCCTAATGTAAGAAAAATTATTTGTTTTACCCTAGGATGATATCTACTATGCGGAAAGAAAAGGGATGTGTAAATGACAGTGATGAAACTATATCATAATGCGGCACCTTTTGTTTGAATAAGGCTATCTGTGAAAGAATGAAGATTCATTGTAATCCATGGAAGAGAAGGTGGGTTGGTGATGAAGAGAAATATTATGATAAATTCAATACTGTGGATCACCCTACCAGAACATGAGGTATGATGGACCCTAGTTTGGGCCCTGATAAAGAATAATATTACTCTGATGGGCAAGTAGGTAAGGAAGCTGAGATGATAGGGATGGATCTCCTGTTGGTGACATGAGTGATCCTGATGTTTCTGTAAGTCCTCCTAAGGTAACCTATAGACAACCTAGTCAACCAATATCCTTACTTTCAAAAGAATCAATTTTAAGGTATGTGAATATGAAGAGGAAACATAAGTGAGTGGTAGTGTGGAGTATGAATATAATGACTCTAAAGAAGAAAAAGAATAAGGGGATCAAATATAAGAAGTAAAGGAAGATGGTTCTAGAAATGATGAAGAAAAGGAGGAATAGGAGGAAGAGGAAGAAGAGGAAGAAGAGGAAGAAGAGGAAGAAGAGGAAGAAGAGGAAGAATAGAAAGAAGAGGAAGAAGAGGAAGAAGAGGAAGGGGATGGAGCAAATGGTGATGGAGGTGATGCTGCACATGATCATGCCTACAATGGTGGTGATGATGGTCATGGAGATGACCAAGATAAAAGAGTTGAGGTGGATCCTCCTATGGAACATAAATAGAATCAAGAGTTGGTACCTACTCCTCAAGCTGTGTATGTAAGGAAGTGCTATCAAACTGAGGAGGAGCAATCTGCCAGGAAGGATGACATTGAGGGGGAGCCTCATGAAATAAAAGATCAAGCTGGTGAAGAGAATCAATTTGGAAGAGTAAGGAATGATACTCTCACTCCTATGGATGATGATGTAATGGTTGAATAGGAGATAAATCCTAGGTATGTGGAACTTGGATTAGATTATGAAGATTAAGATGTTGAAGTTTTTGTACCAGTTTCATGGGAATCAGTGGCTGAGACCCTTCCTAGTGATTATGTCACTGAGGATGATTTGAAAAAAATTCAAGGAAGACATATGTTTATCAGTAATACATTCAGTACAATCTCATATGAGATATGAAATTGACGAAGCTAAGAGAGAAAATGCCGAGATGAATGGTAACTTGAAAGCTATCTTGTCTATGGTTGAAGGTGTATGGAAAACTAGGACTTTTAGTTCTACTCCTACCTCAGCATGTGAATCTCAAGATGATTCTATTTCAGTCTCACAGATGGCGATAAAGTAAATTCAGCCAAATTTTATTACAACTCCCAAAAAAATTGTGGAAAACAACACCAAACATGGTAATGAGAATAATAAGTTAACTACTGGAATCAGTGTTTTAACCATAGAGTACATGAATACAATGGAGAGTGTCATGAGAGGTCTTGAAGATACTATTTTTTATCTCAAAGTTGAGAAAGGAAGTAAATAAAATTGTGTAATATTCTTCAACCTCAACTACTTATGCACACTCTATAGATTTGTAAGCTCTCAAATATTCTATTAAGGAAGAGCTGAAAGCAATGCCAAGTGGCACAGATTTAGAAACCCTTACAAAACATGACAAGTATATTGACCATGTGCAAGAAATGGTCATGATTTATACCAAGGGAGCCCTTGATACATAGGAAAAACATACTAATAAAGTCAAACAGTATTTTAAAAAGATCTATACCAAGCATCAGCTCACCAGTCACTTCAAATACTTAGTGGAAAATATCAGATTACCTCATGTGACTATTGCCTTTAAGGACCAAGTTTAGAAACTGAATGATTTCACTCCTCTCCTGGATACATTTATAGAGAAAACGGATGAATTCAAAAAAGAAATGAAGTATGGAGGAGATATCATTGAGAACTTTATCAGACTGCCAAAACCATACCTCTATGTTTAGATTGAATCCATAGTTGTTCCAGCTACTTCTCTTATTAACACTACTTCACCAATTACTTCTACTCCAATGTTGGTTTCGCAAGACTAGACCCAGATCCGGCATATTATCACAGAACAAACTCAGACACAGGTGTTATCCCATCACAGAACAAGCATGGGACCATTTGTTTCAGTAGGAATTCCTTTACCTCTGCTGAAGATTAATTCAGATACTCTTATTTCTCCACCACCACCCATTGGACCTACCATTGATCCATCTGATAAGGGGAAGACACCACTTAAACCTAAGAAGTATCATGGAGTTATTCTTTTTGATAGGGATAAATGATTTTACTCTTTATTTTAGTGTACTTTGATTACGATTGACAATTCACTATTTTTACTTTTCTATTTTAGTTTTTAATCTTCTACTTTTTACTAATACGAAAATGGGTAGAACATTATTAAGCATTATAATTTTTTTATTTTACTCTGATAAATTTTACTTCCCATAATTATTTTTTAACCTATTAATCTTTATCATATTGTTTATTTTAATCATTCTCTAATGATGCTTAATAATTCCATGATTTGTGATCATCAAAAAAGGGGAGATTGTTGGACCATATAATATTGTTGGCCACTATCTCTAACTATAATGGTTTTAATTATCACGAATCATGTCATATATTATAACATATATCTTACCTCATTATCACAAATAATGTCTTAATCACAATTCACATATCTTGACTCATGACAGATCCTAAATCATGTCAAATATTATCTAGTATATCATATCATTTCAATCATATAAATAATTATGTTTGTTTAAGTCTAAATAAGCTTATAAATGATTATCTATGTGTAATTATGGGTATTAACACATTCTGACATTGTTATATTGTAATAAATACAGAAAATCTAAAATTATCTAAGTTTGAGTCACTGACACCGACATAAGAAATGAGACACCGACATGATGACTCACTGACTGATGAATCACTAACAGATGGGTCACCTATTGATGTCTCACCAATAGACGAGTCACCGAATGATGTCTCACCGACAGTACAACTCACCTATAGACTGACTCACCGAAAGAGGAGTCACCAATAGACTGTTTAAATTTAAATTTATTTTAATTATTTCTAACGGTCATATTTGAGTCATTTAATGATACTGACATATTTAATAATATTTTATAGAATATTTAGTAGACATTAAAAGGTACGATGAACCTATGAATGTGGAAATATCATACTCTCTGTCAACCCTCAAGAATAAAAGCATTTTAAATATAGAAGTAACAAGATGTGGTGCATTATTGCATGTGAGACATATAATAGAACATCCACAACTCTAATTCACCCACTATAAACTCAATAAAAAAAGGAAGAACACATGAGGAAATATCAATAAAGTTGTACATAGAATTGAAAAACTACTTCATCATATAAAAGAAGGAGAAAAATATACCTGCAGAACCAAACTTGTTCCTAGAATCCAGAATATGACACTCTGTTTTAGTGTCAACTTCTAGAAGAGGACTCAAACCACATCTCAGAAACATCTAAAGAGTCCAGAGCTACAACTAAAGACACACAGAGCCTTCTAAACACTTTCTCATATTTATCTTCTCTGTTGTATGTATTTTTACATACTTTTGAGGATTTCATGTATTTTTCTATAAAGTACACACTGTCTCTTATATCAAACTAAAGGATACAAGATATCCTTCCGCTCATACCTTCATACACCTTTTGGACTCCCAAAGATAAGTATGGAAGAGGTCCTTGTGTGACCTAGTAGTTTGTACCCACGAAGAACTATGGCTGAGGTCTTATGACATGGACAACCTGTGGGCTGTTGTGGACCCCAATCCATGGTTTGGATCAAATTGTTTATTAATTTAAACTGATTGGTGGAAGATGATCACCAAGTGGAGAGGATTAGGTCTCTTCTTGATACTGAACCTCTTGTTTTATTTCCTCCATGCTTTTACTTTTAGTTTTACTCTGTTTAATAAAATATTTCATAAAACTAAATTTCAATCTGATAGTTAGTCTTAGAAAGTGTTTATAATAGTATTGACACATTAGTTTAGTTTCAAAAGTTGTGTTAATAATAAAATTGATATAACTTGAGAAATAATCACTCTTTTGAGAAGTTAATAGAACCATCAAGCTCTTCTAAATTCACTACTAGCTAAATGGTCAATTGAATTTTAAATTTTAGGGAATTTCAAATAATACTTTTTAACAGAAATTTTTATAGGAACTCAATTCACCCCTATTGAGTGTCCTACTCTGACCAAAAACTTTTATCAAAGATCTTTGATGATCATGCTAACCATTTTGGTTTTATAACAATATTGAAGAAAGAATGATAATTTTTATTTAGTCACAAGGTATTGTCAAATATTTAAGGAAACTATTATTTCATAGTTATATGAATTATTATTTATCATGAATTTCTACAAGGAATATTAATTCCCATATTCAATTATTAGATGTTAAATTAGCAGTGAAAAGTCATAATGGTAACATGATTGCATCTCATGTTAATTGTTCTTCTTCAATTGAAGTTTGTGAGAATGTTCTTACTAAAAATATTATTATTCAAAATCTATTTGAATTTGATTTTATTTTAGGAATGCATTCGATTTATCTACATAAAACCCACATCAATTTTTGAGGAAGGTATGTCATGTCTGATATTCAAAACCAACATATGATCTTCTATCAGTGCAATAAAAAAAATGAACATCTTATGGATATTAAATCTATTTATGGGTCTTGATTAATAATAAAAATACATTATTATCTTAGATGGTTTGGGAGAAATTCCAAATTGAAGATATACATATTTTATAGGTGTTTGTTGATTTTTTTCTAGGATAGTTTCCCAGTCTTCCTCTGAATTGTGAAGTTGACTATTCAATAGAACACATACCTTGTCTTACACTTGTTTCAAAGAATCCATATCTAAAAACCCTGATAGAGTTGCAGCAACAAAAGAAGAAACTGTAAGATAATTTTGATAGGGGATTCATTCATCCAAGTGTGCCACCATAGAGTGTACATGTTCTTTATATTAATAATCAAGATGTATCAATGCGACTCTGCATTGATTTTTAAGAACATATAAAGAAACTAATCATGAATTACTATCCTATTCCTCATATTGATGATTTTTCAATCAGTTATGAGGATATAAATATTTTTACAAGATTTATCATGGATCTAAATACTATCAGTCAAGGGTTAGAATTGAATACATAACCAAAACAATCTTCTATAAGAGGTATGGGAACTATGAATTTATAGCGATTCAATTTTATCTTTTTATCTTCATTTGTTTAATGAATAGAGTCTTTGGAGATTTACTAGATCAATTTTTGGTAGTCTTTATAGATGATATTCGTATATATTCTAAGGAAATGGAATAGCATGGAGAACATTTGTGAATTGTGATGATGACCCAGAGGATAGATAATTTGAATGATTTTTTTTAAAATTTTTAATTCTGGATTTAGAATGTTTCATTAATAGGTTATCTAATATCAAGTGAGGTTATATGAGTGGTCCTTTAAAGGTATTGTTATTGAGGAATTCCCTAGACCTACCACAAAAAAATTAAATATATAGTTTTCTTGGAATAACCCTAAAAAAAATTCTAATTAGAGACATTTTTTTGGTATTTGTGATAATTTAATGCTTTGATAATTTATTTATCAACTTTCCAAAAAAAATTAGTAAATGTGGTGTCACTAATTTAGAAATGTTTGTAAACATCGTAAATTTATTGATGTTTAAAAATATCTTTATTTAGTGAAACCTCATTTATCAATGTTTTTGAGAAACATCTATCAATAAACTTCACTAAATTAATGATGTTTATAAATGTTGCTAAATTAATGACATTTATAAATGTCGCTAAATTAATGATGTTTATAAACGTCACTAAATTAATGATGTTTATAAATTTCACTATTTAGCTACACCTTGTTTATCGATTTTTTTCAGCAACGTCGGTAAATAAATGTCACTAAATTCATGATGTTTATAAACGCCACAATTTAGCGATGCCTCATTTATCGGTGTTTTTTAGAAATGTCGGTAAATGAAATCTCATTTACCGACGTTTCTAAAAAATTTCATTAATTTTTTTCTTAATTTAGTATATATATATATATTGAAGCTCATTATTTTTTTTAGAAAACTAACGAGCGGTCCCCTCCACCTTTCCCCACCGCGTCTTACCTTAGTGGCAGCGCACAACCCCTTCCATGCCCCGAGGCCCCTCCAATGCACTACTAAGGGGATTTGAACCCTCAATCTCCTCCCTCAACCCATAACACACAACTAGATAACCTATATAATTTATTATTATCTAATTATATTATGTCATATTTATATACATTAAAATTAATTTAGGTTTTTAGAAAATTAATATTATTTAAATATTAATATATTAATATATTAATATTAATATATATGTGTTTATATATAGTATATGTTTATATGTGTATGTGTTTGTGTTTATATATATATATATGTTTATATTTTATGTTTCTATATATGATTATATTTTATAATTACACTAGGCACAATTGTAAATGGGAGCTCAAACATGCTACAAGAAATTGTAAATAAACCTCCTGGCCTGAGGATTCGACCCCACGACCATGCCCAAAACCCTATCCCACCCAGACCACCCTAGCTGACCATGGGGGGCATATGATTATATATTTTTTATATATAAGTTTATATTATAATATATATTTATATATTTATATTTTGTATATATGTTTATATTTTGTATTATATATATATATATGTTTATATTTTATATTATATATATGTTTATATGTTATGTTTATATTTTATGTTTATATGTATACATGTTTATATTATATATATATATATATATATTTGAGTGTGTGTATATATATATTTATAGACATGTATATGTATATATTTATGTATATATATATGTTTATATTATATATATATACATATATATATATATATATGTGTGTGTGTGTGTGTGTGTGTTTGTATATATAAATATATTTAAATATATGCATGTGTGTGTGTATATATATATGTATGTACACATATATATAATTATAATTATAAATTTATATATATATAGCCACATTTTAAAACACTGGTAAAATGATTACTAAAATAGTCACATTTTCTAAATAACGTGACTAAATTTTAAAAAAATATGTTATATATATACAAAAATAAGTGTATACATATATTTATATATTTATATGCGTGTGTGTGTTTATATATATATATATATGTTTATATGTATGTGTTTGTGTTTGTATATATTAATATATATATATATGTGTCTGTGTTTATATATATTTATATATATGTGTCAGTATTTAAAAAAATTAATAATATATATAATTTTACTTATTAATATACATATATTAATATATATATATATATATTAATATATATTTATATGTTTATATGTTTATATTTTATGTTTATATATATAAGTTTATATTATACATATATGTATATATATATATCTGTTTATATTATATATTTGTTTATATATATATGTTTATATGTTTATATTTCATGTATATATATATGTTTATATTTTATATAATATATATATATGTTTACATTTTATAATATATATATATATATATATATATCTGTTTATATTTTATGTTCATATTTTATGTATATATATGTTTATGTTATAAATATATATGTTTATATTTTATAAATATTATATGTTTATATTTTATGTATATGTTATTTTTATATTAATATATATTTGTTTATATAAATATAAATATATATATATATATATGTATGTATTTTTGTATAAATATATATATGTATGTATACATATATATATATAATTATATATATCTACATATACATATATATAATTAGTCATGTTTTAAAACACCGGTAAAAATGTTTCAAAAATAGACACGTTTTCTTAAAAACGTGACTAAATTTAAAATATATTTGTTTTTTAAGTATAAATATATGTATATACATATTTGTATATATATATATATGTGTGTGTTTATATATATATATATAAAGATATATATTTATATATATATGTGTATGTGTTTATATATATATATAAATATATAAATATATATTTACATTGATGTGGGGAAATGATTTATATAAATATATATATTTTTAGTGATGTTTCCTAAAAAAAGTCGCTATCGTTTCCTGAAAAAATGTCGCTAACGTTTGGAGGAACCGTTACTAAATTAAGGAGGTTTTTAGGAAATGTCACTAAATTAGCGATGTTTTCATGAACGTAGCTAAATTAGAGATGGTTTTCTGTAATCCTTGCTAAATTACCGACATTTTTTAGGAAGCATCGCTAAAATAGGAATCTTTTCAGGAAGCGTCACTAAATTTGTGATGTTTTTTAGGAAGCGCCGCTAAATTAAGGACCTTCTAAGGAAGTGTCGCAAAATTATTGATGTTTTCAGGAAACATCACTGAATTAATGATGATTTTTATGAAGTGTCACTAAATTAGCAATATTTTCAGAAATTGTCTCTAAATTAGCAACGTTTTTTCAGGAACTTCATTAAATTAGCGAGGTTTTCTGAAATCATCGCTAAATTTAAAAATTATCAATGTTATTAAAAAGTTTCACTAAAAAAATATTGCTAAATTATATTTTTTGTAGTGTAAATAGATAATATCAATGATTTATGAGAGATTTATCATGACTATATAATCCACTCACCATGTTGACTCAGAAGGGGGTTATGTTCTTGTGTATAGATGAATTTCAAGAGACTATCAAAGAACTGTATAGAAGTTTGGTCAATGAACCAATGATCACACTACCCTGTAGTAAAGAAATGATTTTTATCTATAGAGACACATCAAATAATGGACTTGGATGAATCCTCATGTATAATGATATGGTGATATATTATGCATCATATAAAATAAAGGTTATTAGAAAAAATTACCTAACTCATTATATAGTGTTTTATGTGGAAATTTCTATTTATAAAATATGGTGGCATTATCATTATAGTGAAAGGTGTTTCAAATATATGGGTCATAGAATCTTGATGTATATCCTCACAATGACTAATTTAAATATATTCCAGAGAGGATGGATGGAATTGATTAAATATTATGACTAATCAATACATTACCACCCTAGGAAGGAGAATAAAGTGGTTGACGCTCTAAGTCCAAAGGATAATTCTATCTTATCCAAAATGAGGATCACATACGATCCCATATTTCTATATTTGAAATATCTAGATCTAGAAATCTTAATCGAAGATTAAAAATAGTTTCTTTCTCAAATGAAATTTGAAAGATATATCTATGTGAGGATTAAATAGATGAATGAGAAAGATGTATAGATACAAAAGTAGGTGTGACAAGTTCCTAAGATGAAACTTGATTATGATGGAATGATAAGGTTCAGGAACCATGTATGTGCCCCATCCATACCCTATTTGAAAAAAGATCTACTGGATGAAGCTCATAGTTAATCATTATCTATTCATCATATATGTAGAAGGACGTATATAGATCTGAAAGAGTATTTATGGTGGGATAACATGAAGATGGAAAAAGTAGATTGTGTATCCTGGTGCTTATTATGTCAGCAAGCTAGGGTAGAGATATAAAAGTCCAAGGGGATGTTATAACCATTACCTATACCAGAATGAAAATCGGAAAATGACCTCATATATTTTGTCCTTGGAATCCCCAAAATATATAAAATACATAATGCTACTTGGGTTATAGTCGATCACATCACAAAGTTAGCAAACATCATTGTTATGTTGGAAAATTTGTATCTTGATTTTATAGCCATGATATATAATAAAGAAGTGGTATGATTTTATTGAGTACCATATTATATCACATCTGTTCGGGATCTAAGGTTTACCTTGATGTTTAGGTGATTTCATTAAAAAAATATTGATTTGGAGTTGTGTTTTAGTACTAATTATCATCCTTATATAGATGGTCAATCTGGGAGAACCAATCAAACATTGGAGGATATGTTGAGGTCTTGTTCTATGAATTTTGAAAGTGTTTGGGATCATCACATACATCTAGTTGAATTTTTTTACAATTATAGTTTTCACTCAATAATTTAAATGGATCCTTAAGATTATTTCTATGGAAATATGTGTGGAATTACAATGTTCTAGGATGAAGTCGGAGAAACAAAAATCTATTGCGATCCTTACTGGATAAGAAAATAATAAATAAGGTTAGATACATCGAACAACATATTAATGTAAATTAAAGTTGATATAAAATTTATGATGAAAATAAATGAAGAGATCTATAGTTTGATGTTAGAGAAAAAGTGTTTCTATGAATTTCATTGTGGAAGAAGTATATGAGATTCTAAAATAATGGATTGTTAATATCCATGTATATTTTCCCCATAAAGATTCTTGATCGAGTAGGGATGGAATTGTATCACTTGGCACTTATGATGAACCACTCTCAAGATCATGATGTGTTCTATGTATATATCCTAAGTATGCACATACTTGAACCTTAACAAATATTGAATTTAGAAGTTATACTAATGAAGCCCAATCTTTCCTAAAAATAATAGTCAAAAGAAATCTATGATCATAGAGATATAGTGATACAAAACAAGATTACATACGTGGTAAATGTTCTCAGGAATAATCCTAAATTTGGAAAATGTTATACGGAAACCCAAACACATGATGAAATGAGAATACACATATTTTTTGTATCATAGATATTGAATTTTGTGGGAAAAATTAATTATAATGGGGGCTATAATGAAAATCCTGAGTTTTTATAATATATTTCTTTTTATATAAATTTAATGTGTCTAATATCATGTGATATACGAAACCCTGAGTGTAAATAAACTATAACACCATTATATCCTAGCTATTAAACTGGAAGTATGAATAATAATCACAAAATTGTATAAATATGTATAACAGTTTTAGATAAAAATAATATATTTATAAATAATTACTCATTTTTATTTAAGTCATTATATTCATCAAAAAATACAGTTTCAATAGAAATTATATTTTATTTATTTTTGTGAGAAAATAAATAAATAAATAAATTTCTTATAGTTTTAGAACATTTATGTGATAAAGTGAACTAAATTTTTTAAATCATCATGTAATAATTATCTTTGATTGAAATTTTAAGAATTTTATGAAAATATTTATTTTTCTACAAATTGTGAAAAATAATATTTTTTATTGAAAACTATGTTGTCATTTCATGAATTTTAATATTTCCATATTTTTTCAAGATAAAATTATTTTATTTATTTTATTTATAATACAATTATGTTTATTGGAATTAATTTTATGTTTTATTTTGATATAAATACTTTTTATACTTAAGTTTTTTTCTTCTTCTAAAAACCACTTTTTTATGTAGTTTATTAGTTTTATTTTAAGTTAAATTCTTCTAATTATGTGAAAAAAATTCTATAAAATATATTTAATATTTAAAATCATAAAAATTAATATAATTTAATAGGGACAAATTAATTTTTTCATTATGAATAGTAACCATAATAATCATTTTTTACCTTATAAAAATACGTAAATGTAGGTTAAAAGCATGGGGTAAAAAATTAAAATAAATCTCTTGACTTTATTTGATATTATGGGTGGTTTTTGGGTAATGGCATCCTTAAAAAGTTAAATAATTTATTTTAATTAATTATTCTTAATTTTGGAACAATAACCTGACTTTTTTTAAGATAACTTATATTTTATTTAAATTAAATACTATATTAGGTCATTTCATTTAATAGATTGGTAGGAATATACTATTAATTTTTTTACCACACTAAAAATATAAAATACTTCCTTATTTTATTATCTTAAAAAAATTCATCCAAATCAATTTTTTTACATTATTTCAAAGTAAAATGTATTTTACACTAAAATTAGTTATTTTGTTAAAACAAATTCACGTGTTTTGTATTATTATATTAAAATTATTTTCTAAAACCTATAGAAATTAAATATGATAAGATATATTACAAATTTAAATTCATAATTTCTATTTTTTTATAAGGCCCCTTCTATTTCTGGTCATATAATAACGTTATCATGGTAAAAATTCATGTTATCCTCGTTATAGTTAAAATTGATATAAAGTGGTTTTACTAAAATATAAGGATTAAAATACTTCCAAAACAATCCCAAATGTAATTGGTAAGTTCAATTAAATGATATAAAATCATATATTTTTTTTCTTCCTTTCTTCCAATTTACATGTTTATGATTTATATATTATTTAATCTTTTAAGTGATTCCATGCGTGTCCTTTCCCTCCCCTATAAAATCATTCAACTTCTCCTCTATTCTCTGCACTTAATAATCCTTATATATTTGCCAATACATATCATAATTAATTCTTAAATTCCATCCCCATTGCATTTATCTTTAGTAATTTATTAAAGATAACTCTTTGAAGGATTAAATTATAAGCTAAAAGAGGTTTCTCATAAAAGGGCATAACTCTTAACTGAGTACTTTCGATATTATTTCATCATATAACTCATTTACATGTATGGTATACATTATAAAATAATGGATTTATTATCATCAATATAAATAATTTTTATTATAGTGAGAGAATAATAATTATCCACCACTTATCCATCCTATAGAAAATGAAAACATCGATCACACATATGTACGACTTACTGTCTCAATGAAGTTGTGTAGTTCATTTTCTCCTCCATTTTACTTGGATTTTTATAAATATGGAACTAATTTTTTGATATAATATATATGATATTATTATGGTTCTTTAATGTTAAAATATTATTTATCTTTCTTTCTTTCATTTAATTATAAATAGAAAACAACGTTTAGTTGTATGTATGGGCCACTATCTCCCTAAATGGTGTAAATAATTTTTCCATATAACACTTTTTTGGATGATTATTAATATGAATATAATTAATATATATCATATTCATAAAATTATTTAAATTCTCGATATTATTTAACCATAATAAAATAACATGGACCTGGAATCTTGAATAGAACACATGCATGAAAAATGAAGCCATTATCACACAAAACTACGAATTAAATAAAGAATTGTTTATAACTGGGTGATTATATTTTATAATCAAATAATATATTTTATGATATATATATGGTTGTGAAATTTATTTATAATAAATCTATAATTATTATATGGGTGGTTCGAACACATGATTGAAAAATGAAGAAGTTAGCACACTAAAATATGAATTTAATAAAGAATTATTTATAAATGTGTGATTATATTTTATAATTAAATTAAATATGTTATTATATATATATGGTTGTGAAATATATTTATAATTAATAAATAATTATTATATGGGAGTTTCAAACACATATGAATCAAAACAAGGCTTACCCTAATCATTTTTTTTATTTTCAAGAAAGATCCACTTTTACGGGTTTAGTGGAAACCCACACAATGTAACCTAGAACAAAACCATCATAAAAGAAATAAAAAAAATACCAAAATCATAAAAGTAATAAGATTTAACCTAAATATAAAACAACAAAATAGAAAAACTAACCAATGATAACGTTTTCCAAGATGAAGGAAAGATCAATTATCCTTATTACTCTTCGAGCCAGGAGAACTCCTATATTTCTAGAATAGGCCCCCTAAATCATTTCTAGGATGAAGCCAGAGACTTTATTCAATGTAAAAAGTTATAATATTCACAACTTCCATGTAATCATAAATAGGGAAATGGTTAGGATCAACATCCTTGAAGATCAAATTATGTTGAGAATCAAACCACTGCTTGCATGGTTCTTCAAGTCCCAGAGGAAATTTCTCATCTACCATACTATTACACTCCTCCTTGGTCAGACTTGTGGTGGTGTGGGATGTAGTGCATTTATTTGATAGGCCTTTCCAAATTTTAGGTAAGAAGACTTCATTTTCCTAGTGAAGATATGGGGAAATGATATATTCCCTATATCCTTCCCTCCTATTCCTACATCCTATAACAAAACTTTACCATTTTTTTTATCAGCATGAGGTTACTATTTAAGAGAAAACTTATCAAAAGGGATTGGTTTCTACCCCTCTATACTTACAATCTTCTGAACCTCAAAATTTTAATATATAATCACATTCATCCTTACATATTCATCAATCTATTACCCTTTGATCTTATTAAAGGATCTGGTGGACATAGGTTTTGGTAGGTTAGAATAGTCCTTACATTGTTTAGATATCTTCCCTTTGATAAAGAGAGAATTTCCAGAATCATGGATTCCCTTCATCCCATTCGACAAGATTGACACTAAGTACACCTCAACTTTATGAATTTATTCACATTTTGAATCAAATTGAGAGTATGTATCTATTTCATTATAATTGGGTTCTACATGTTTCTCAGAAATAACTTGCTTCCTTTTCTTCCTTGGAGTGACTTTCTTCCACCAATCTAGATCAATGTTTCCCTCAAAATTTTCATTCATTATTTTGAATGGGTTGTAAATTTGGATTGAGGAATTGAAAGTAACATAACTAATGTATCTAAAACAACTTCTTATTGATCATGGTATACATCCTCTTGAATGAATTGCTCAGACTCAACAACCATTATTCATAATTTTTTCTACAGAATTGCACATGTGGAATTAATATTCTTACCCAAAATCGATACAGATGTAGCTTGATCATGATGATATAACAATATTTAACCCACTACTACTTCATATGACTAAGATACCACAATGATCAAGATCAGAGGAAGTATCCATCCACCCATTACATTTGTTTTTGAGAGGGGATTTAGACTAGCAGAATAAAATGGACCACGAGCGATCTGATGAGACTTCCAAGAGGGATAAATTTTGTGAACCCATTGATAATGATGTGGGTTTACATATATAATATGAAAAATAGAATATATCATATATGGATCAGATATGGATGGTTTCCTAGAAGGGCTCTACTAACAAGATTTCCTTTAGTGAATGTCTTGTTATAGATTCCCTAGTAGGAAGATAAATGGGTAGTGATAATTCTATGATTCAAAGAACACCACTTGAGTGCAATGAAATTACTCCCATATTAATGTCCAAAATGTCTCAACTAATGGTTTAATCACATATACTTCTTCAAATATGTGTGGATAAATGGTTTGGACTATAGATCACTACCTATTATCAAAGCATAAGAAACTACCTACCAAGTTTCTAAGCATATAGAGAATGGATACATTATATAAGGGGAGAGGAAGTTCTAGGAAGATAACAAAAATTTCCATCATTATATGTTCTCTCTTTATATGAAAGTCATAATTGTAGTGTAATAGAGATAAACATGCCCCATCAATGGTCCATGAATACTGGGACCAAGGAAATTAAAGTTCTCCTTCATCAGGGAAGTAAACTAGAAGGTTTTTAGAATCTTGAAGACTGAGAATTATATGTTATTTTAAACCATAATAAGTGTTGAAAAACCTATAAATGGTATTTGTTGATGGATGTATCTAACCAAAGTAAGCAACCTATGTGTTTCTAAGAATATTGGAATCCTCGGAAAAATCCTCAAGGGAGAGAGGGGGTTAGGGAGTGCCACAATCGAACGAGGGGACCATAGAGCTCCGTAAAATAGAAAGAAAATCCTAAAGAGAAGAGGTATTGGTGAAAGGTTGGAATAAAAGAGGATATGTGGAGGATCCAAAAAGCCCACCCCTCTTTTTTCAAGTTGGGGGTGTCCAGAACAACCATCGTTGCTAGTGTTCTCTCTGTTCGTAATAAAAAATAGACTTGAGGTAAGCGATTTATGTTTCAATACAATTTATATAGGAATTTTTTATTCTTGAATTTCCATTGAAGAAATTATATGATAATTATCTAATAAATACCTTCAATGTTTATTCTATTCTCTTTATTTAAGTAATATTGATCTTTATGTACCATTTTTATCTCTTTTGTACATAAAATGGTTCAAAAAATGTTTTTAAGAAATTCCAAAGTAATTTTTATTCTTTTGTTTGAATTGTTTTCTTCCATATCAATATTTTATAAATTATTTTTAATAATTTCTGGTATACTATCAAATAATATTTTAAAATAATTTTTACCCATGTTTTACTTTTTAAAAGTGTTCTTAATAATGGCATTGTTTTTCTATTTTATAAATGAACCAATGGTGTGAAGAGAAAATTTATTTATTTTATTATGAAATTAATGGAATTTACCTCCTCTAAAATTTCTCAATGATTAGAGTCTTCCATTATAGGTTTATAAGGTTATTTATAAAGAAAATAATTTCCATAATGTTTTGGATATTTTTAAAATTTAAATAAGTGACTTCAAAATCAAAAGGTTATTTTCTATAAGAAATATTAAAATGAACATTTAAATAATTATTCCATATATGATAATATCATTTTAGGTCAATTATACTTCACTAAATATATTATCTAATGATACCATCTTGATTCTTTATCTTGATATTTTATGAATATTATGATGATATATTTATAAAACCTATCTATTTACTATAGGTTATGTTATCATTTTATGATAAAGGTTTTATGACACATTTTCATTTATATAGATTTATTATGACTATGTGATGTTTAGTTATGTTAAATGCCTCAAATTTATTTGGAAAATAAGGAAATATCATGTGTTAATTTTTTATGTCTGAACTTGATTTTATGTTCAGAACTGTATGTGTTGACCTAGATTTGATATAGATATGTTTATGTGTATACCTAGTTTCATGTCAATATTTTTATATTTGGACCTGGATTCATGTCATTAAGGTTACATGAGGTATTAATTTTATGTACTTAACTTAACTAGTGAATCTGTTTCTATTTAAACATGTTCAAAATGTTATAATATTATTTTTTACTACATTCCTATAAAAATTTTATGCTCTCATGGATCATGTTATTTGATTTATTTATGATTCATGTCTAATGAACAACCAATATTTAGTCCATGACTCATGATTATGTTCTCTGATATACTGAGTACGGTTTTCCAAATGTTATGCTAATATTCTCATACCTTATGCTCATGTTTTTCTTAAGTGATCATTTATATATCCCATTCATACGCTTAATAATAATATAAGCTCATCATTTCTTATGTTTACTTTACTTGGGTCATGATGAAATGTTTTAAGTATTTTATGTCTAAGAAGTGTACTATGTGGTAATTGTTTTATGGTATATATTGAAGATATTTCATGAAATAATAATATTTTGTATCTAGTATCAAAAGACACTAAACCTATAAAATTATGGTTCAGACCGTATTATTATGTAATGAATATTTATATAATAATATATATTATCTATTTGTGAAAATATTGGGTTGTTATTATTTCTCTCAAAGATGCGTATGTACCCAAAACAAAATGGTTTGATAGAGACTGGGCAGTATAACCTTTTTATCTCATAAAGGAGGTGTCGTAGTCAAGTAATTCATGTCGGGTTCACATTTTTTTGTTTCTCTCAGAGATGGGGTTATTCCTAATTGGGTTGATTATAGGGGGGTTAACTGGTATAAAATCATTTATATTGGGTATACCATCTTTGAATGGTATCCAAAGGTTTTTTGTGGATCTAGAGACACCCAAGGGATCTCACATCCATGATTCATTGACCTACTTTCCAAAGGTAGGCTTTAATTGGATGATTTGTCCAACAACACTTAATAAGTCAAATTGGTTGAGTGGATTTGAAGTTAGGCTCATCACACCCTTTTGGGGGGGGGGAACTATTTCCTATTCTAGGACTCTCTTATATATTTAGGATATGTTAAAGAACACTTGGTTCATTCCCAAGCATCTGTCTGTAGATTACCCCTAAAGTAACAGTTGATCACAAATATGCATGGGTTTGGAATCATCTGTATGTATATAAGTTTATCCATCAATGAAGATATTTATATCTATATGAGGTTCTATATCAATGTTACCCTTTTTTGGGTATATGGAATATTCCTTTGTTTATTGAGATGATGCTGGTTTTAAGCCATGGTGGGGTGATATGGAGTTTACTATCATCCAAGGAGGAAAAAAGTTATTTCGATGTCAGGATCGAACCCACAATAAGGGATTCCTACATATCCTCATGAGTGGAATCAGAACCCACACAGTTCAGTGTCACTTCACGGGACACATCAGCATTTAAAGTAGTGTGAAGAGGACCTGACCATGTGGTTTGATGTCATATAGAAAGGAAATACATGTGATGGGTGCCTAGTCAAGAACGGTGTGGAGATTATGCCGAGGTATCCCAAGATTACCGAAAAGGATATGGTCTCCAAGGTGGGTATACAACTTCCAGGAATGTGGCTGAGAGAACAATAGGGTGATTTTGGTGTTGGGTTTGGACCTCAAATAGGCTTCCTACATATCTAAGTTAGTTGGGAATAAAATACCTCGTAGTTCAGATTGAGCAGGGACTTACACTTTAGAGGGGTACCATTAAAGGGGGAATGATTGGGGCTTATGCAAGGGAGATTCTCACTTGGTGATACTTCATTGGAAATATATATTTTTGAAGATTGAGGTATTGTTTCAGGACTTATACCACATAAGAGGCCTGTTTGGGTTGAAGTTGGGGATTATATTGTGAAGTCCCATTTGATACTTTGGGATAAAGAAAATATTAGGATATCCGCAAACCTCTAGCCCATGTGAGTCATTCTTAGTGTGAGAAATAAAATAAGGAATTGGATCTAAGGATCACACATCCCACTCAATCCACTGATAGATGGTGCTAGATCCCAAAGGGAGAGAGAATGGTGGAATTGAATATTCACATCACCTATTCAATTATGGTAACTGAGATAGTCACATATAATGATCCATATGGCTATGTCCCATGCAAAGGAAAAGAGGAGAAAATGTTCCACCTCCTATAGGAAATTCTATTAGCTTACCTCAGGATTAATTCCTTAGGATTGGTTTCATGAGATAGTGGATTGTTCAATACTGTCCCTCATTGAAGGGAATGACCTGCAGTTCCTCTCAATTACTAGAATAGTGAGGTTCATGTCTTCATCCCAAGGCTAGGACCCATGTTACCATAGAAATTTAAACTTGGGGACATTCCAAGGATCCACCTTTCTATGGTGATTACCCACATGACTCCATTTATAATTATTATTTAAACCTAAACGGCCACACTAATTTTCTCGATGATCTTATCATATGTGTCAAGAGGAATTAGAGGTGTAATTGTCCTGATTCCACTGGAATGGTTCAAAGTGGGTCCAACATGGGGGCTGACAACATGAAGAAAGAGGACGGTTGGAGCTGGAAGGTAGAACTCCCTAGGGGGAATCAATTCATGTAAAATTTTCTCATATGGGGTGGGGTTACCTTGGAATAGAATATTTATATGTAGGCAAGGGATCCGTGTGTGTATCATTGTGGTCTGCAGACTTAGGTTTGGTCCACATAGTGTTTTTCTATATGGGGTTATGTTCTATCCATGTAGCATTTTTCTATATAGGGATAAGTTCTGTATATGTAGAGTTTTTCTATGATGTGATGAGTTCCTTCTGCATATAATTTTTTTGCATGGGTAGGATTCCACCCGCATAGTGTTTATCTATGTTGTATTCCTACTCACAAAGGGTCTATTAGTTTTCAACCTGGAGAATTACATTTGTAGGGTTTTTTTGGGTTCGCAGACCATGGAATGATTTTTTATTTCCTCCTTAATTCTATTTGTGTGGATTTACCTATGGGGAATCATAAAATGAGTATATCTTTTTCAATTCTACACTTCATCTAATTTTGGTTTCATTTGTCCAAGTGTGGCCCTCATCTCATCTATTAATTTTTTTTTGGTTCCCTTAGGGTTCTATTTATAGAGAAGCGGAGGAACTGGATACTATCATAGTTGATCATCCAACGTGGGCCATAGAGAATATTTTATGGGATACCATGAAAGATTTAGTTAGTAGGGGTCCATTTTCTGGTGTTAAAATCCATGCCTGGTCCCATAAACGACTTCGTATCATTTGTGGGAGCTAATGACATCACATTTCTCTATAAAGGATTTAGTAAACAAGGGGAAATCATTTATAAAAGTGGAAATCACTACCTCTTTCTAAAAATGACTCATTTCATTTGAAGTGCTTCCAGTTCTATTTTCGGGTTCCTAACAGAGGTGCAAAATTCCATGGGGTGCGACGCTCCACTAAATAAGATTCCCTTCATGGGTTGCTTCATCCTTCGTTACTTTTTACCTTTGAACATTTGTTCTTGAATTATTTGTTTGATTTTTTTATTTCTTTTCCAAATCATTAGAAGTATCTTCATATCTTATATGATGAATTTTTAAGACCCCAAAAATACTCCCATTAGAACAGGTTCTGATAGGGATTAAGAGGAGGCTATTCTGATTTAGAAAGAATTTTTTTAACAGGTATGCAATATGAGGGTGGATCCATAGGAGGAGAACATTCCTATATATAGGGGGCCCAACTCATATTTCATTTACTAGTTCTCTTCAATAACTCAGTACTCTCACAAATCCTTGACCACATATAGTTTCTATAAATTGACTCCTTTATGGATCACTTTTTTCGCAAACAGAGAATTTTCATCCACGAGCCAAAATAATATAATCGCGAATAGTGAGATTTGAATCATTCATAGAAGGGTATTATTTTCATATTTATCATTTTATTAACTATTTATTCATTGGACAATGATTTGTGGGATAACACCTTCATGGAACATTGGTTTGAGGGCTGATAGTTTGCCGCAAACTGATAGTTCATCGACTGATACTTCTATGAACTGATGGTCTGTAGGAATCTTCATTCATTTTAATATGATTTTTTGTGAAAATTAATTTACTTTAAAACCTTGATGTTGAATATAGGATGGACCATTCATATGAAACTTTTATTACTACTTATGTTCCTACTAAAATGGGTGTTCTCTAAGCCAGTGATGAAAGTAGGAATGCTCTAATCAATTTTTTCGAAAATACAGTCATCGTTAACTCACTTCATCATCTACTTATGATAATTCATAGTGATAGTTAGAGACTGTATATAGTCTTGTAAAGGTTACCTATTTATGGATTTGGGCTACAATCTGACCTATACATCCCAAAGACTCAATCAAAAAATCAATATACCATCTAGATTTTTGAAAACACAAATATTCCCCAAGCCAACATTTCGGTAAAGTGGTCATTTATCTAAGAGTCCCTTACTTATAGATCTCTTTTGAATTACAGTCCTCTTTCACTTGAGGAAACACTATGAGGGATAGAAGAAAAAATTCATTGCTATCATAACATTGTATGGATATCTAATTTGGATGAGCAACAAAGTTGGATATTAAAAAGGAACCTTTGTATCGGGGGATAATTTAGTTTGGATATGGGTTAGCCCTTTTGGGTTCTACAGAGCTACAAGGAATTAAATGTTGAGTTATAGGATATGGGTTTATATGAGGTAGTATGAGTTTCACATACATATACTAATGAAATAAAGATATTATATCACAGTTATTGAGAAGGTGTATCCCAGACACCAATACATTTAATCTAGTGCATGGGGAAGTCGGTATTAGTATTTTGGATATCTGGCTGATCTCATGGGTTCCCATTGTCTGTGATATTTATAAAAAATTTATGACACCCTATTCTTCCTGTGATGATGATAATATGACTCCCCCTCTTCCTAAGAAACTAATTGGGATGGAAAAATCCCTTTTAAATGATAATGGCATCCCAATCCGGATGTTTCATTTCTTTATTATGTTAATTCATTTTTTCAGGTGAGGTATTAAAGAACCCCATTCATAGAGACTAAGTTATTTCCCAACCAACGAAACTCAAATGTAGACGGGTTCCTATTGGTCCATTATGGAAGAGGTTCAATTCAACAAATGATGTTAGAAAATCCTTCCAAACAATAACCAGTTGTTCCGATTGGTGGACTTCCTGGCCATGTTTCTAAGTGGGTGGCTTCTATCAGTGCATGAATCTATTACTAGGGTTAGACACAAAATATTTATTATAGATGGTAAATTATCCATCAATAGGTGTATTAATCTTTTTGTCACAATGTTGGTGAAAATATACCACATGTTGAGATGATTTATTGAGGGGAGGCCACCAAACTGG
Organism: Viscum album; assembly: GCA_963277665.1. NCBI lineage: Eukaryota > Viridiplantae > Streptophyta > Magnoliopsida > Santalales > Viscaceae > Viscum > Viscum album. The sequence goes on from OY728134.1 coordinate 290,080,600, forward strand.
CTGGTATCTCCCTTATAAATTGTATGGGGATGAATAACATCTCACATGGGAGGATACTCATTTATCAATCCTTAACTGATCCTGAGGTCTAGTATCCAACCATACCTACAAAGTAAAACCGAGTTAATGTTGTCAGAATGGAATGAATGGGAGTTGAAGGAACACTTCAATTACCATGGCTATTTCACACATGACCCTTACCCTTACCCTTCAGGTATTTTGGTTAATGAATAATATGAGGATTTCATCAAGAGAGGATAACTTTTCTCCCTTATAGAGGGTTTCTTGGTATCCAGGATCGATGGAGAAATTATCTATGAGTGATATGTTCCATAGAATTTTTTTATTTAATTCAATTATGTTCATTTTAAGTGTCCCTCAAAACTCAATGACACATACATAGAGGTACATTTAATGATAGATTGGCATATTTGGTTGATGTTTACTCAGGAAGACACCCAACATCGAATCAAACTTATTTATACCATTAATTTTGAGCCTGTACTTATCTTATCCTATGTAGAGACCTAGATCCGATCATACCCCATGGATCAAATTGATTTTTTCATGTTCTTAACTCCTAAAAGTCATCCAAGTCTAGGGGAAAAAAAATAAAACACTTGATAATTATAGGACTTGGAAGCCTCTAAGGATATAACTTGTTTTTAATCCTCTCATAAAAATATTGAGGGTCTAGTGTTTAGCCTCCCAAGATTCTGGTGCTAATTATCTGGATTAATTATCTTTCCCATCTAATTCCTATTTCTCATTAGCCTAGAGACAATGGAAATCTAGGAGGAAGGCCCATTCAGCTTGAGATTTGTGGCATTTCTTGCAGGATAAGGAGGTCACACTTACTGAGTATGGTTATATATCTTCTCCTTCTAACATTCTATATGATAATAACCCTGAAATAGTAGATTTATATCTTCTGTATATATATGAGTAAATTCATTACCTGGGAAACTATCATGAATAATATTTGTGGGTACTCCCCATACTGAGGTTATAAGTTAATGAGGATGATGATAAAAATAGTCATGATTTTGGGAGTGTTGATGAAGTCAAACCTCCTACCGCTACTGAGGTAGGGTAGATTCCTTATTCACCCATAAGGTCGCATAAGCACTCATTTCCAAATGGTTATAGGATAGCTGAGGTTCTAATAAAGAGATTGGGGCTACTGAAACCTAAATCACTTTCCCATGGGGATCTTCTCACATTACCCATCCCTATTACAGTGACATTACCAAAGGCTTGGATGTATTGGGATACATTTTGGTAATGTACAATGGATGAATATATCTAAGAAATACTTCATAAAAATACCCTTGGAGTAACAGGATTTGAATCTATCATTTCTCTCTTGTGGATTTCAGATCATGACGATCCACGTGAGGTGACTACGTATCTAGAATATATGGATACTTACAAACACTCTTTAAATGATAGATTTTATTTTTCCAATCAAGTAGAATACATGGCGATAATCCTAGATTTAGAAAATACTATAGAAGAGGTAGTTATTTTTGTCCATGTTAAACCCCTTATCATTTTCTTATTATTACTTTAAACCCTTATTCATCATTATTGTAGGAATTCAGGGAGATTCGGGAGGCTTCTAATTCCCTGTAATACACCCTAGGGGTACCATAGCTGGAGAGAATGTCCCATTGGATGTGGCAGTTGATGGAGTGGACTCTCCTGGAACCATGGAATAGATGGAGGCAATCCTTATATATCTAAACAAGGTGTTTTTACCTCTTTCCCCATCATCAGCTTCTTTAAGGGGATCATCCCCATGACTTACCATGAGGCATCCTAACTATTGATAAATATAATGTCTAGGTTAATAGGTGATTGGCACATTTACATTATATTGAGAATCTTTTAATCACTGACTAATTATCGTGCTCATAACTTGGTGCAGTTGTGATAAGTAATTAGGAAGAAATTTACAAGGCGTATGTAGCTCCTTATTCATCAAAGGTATAGGAGATACCACCGGTGGTTACAGATGAATAGGACAAGGAATCTAGGCCAATCATGGCTGTTGGGGGCATCCCTATCCCCATGGTGGAATCTTTTTAGGACTAAATAGTTTGTTTACTAATAGTGGGAGAGTCTTCAGAGGTTGAATCTTTAGCTAAGCGTGTTGATCCCTCTTCTATAGAGATGAATGTAAGAACATCACTGAAGGTTTCTGAACTAGATGGGGAGCCCTAATTAATTGAGAATTTCAATGATATACCAAGTCTTAGGGTATTGACCACTTCTAATCAAACAACTTCTACCCCTATATATGGAGTTTCTTTAAGATTTTATGTTCCAATTGATCACACTGATCCTTCTCCCCAAGGGTACACAACCACGAAGGAGGGGGTAATTCAGATCAAGGGGAATTATAATAGAATGTTGCTACATGTTATATAATGATTATTCCCATGGAAATAGTTTCTATGAGTGATCTTATTAAATCTACAAACCTATATGAGCATAGTCCTGTGCCAAGAGTTCCTTTGAATGAACCCTAGGTCCATTCACAGACTAAGGATACATCACTCACTTTATTGGGTGGTTACAACACAATGGGGGTTAGGGATGTTGATATCCCGACATATGGAGGTTAGTTTTTAACCCCTCCAACTATTTCATTTGGCCATCAGGATTTGGATACCCATTTGTTTCAATCTTCTAATTTCATGATAAAAATCCATGAGAACTTGTGGTTGCAATTGATGCTTCGATCCTCCCTCCTAATGATACTACAAAATAAGTGGCTTCTAAGGGGTTGATTCACACCAAGTTTGTGGGATCCAAACCCTATCTAGTGTAAATCATTCATGAATATATCCCACTATCTAAGAGTGACTCTCAGGAAGACCAAGAAGGCTTGGATGACCTTCCCACTAACTCTTGAAGGCTATGTAAGGGTATCTAGAAGTTGATATATCAAACCCCTATGGAAGACATGCAAAGAAACTTGCCAAGTTACATCAGCCATTTTTATTACTTGGGTATGGTGCATTTGACTATTATGATATCCAAGAAATCATGAATAATGTAATCACTTCCCATGAGATAAATGAATTTCTCCATTCTCATCTATCTAATATAAAATCCATGGACGACCTTACTGCCACCAGAATGATCCTCCTAAATAAAGCTGTTGATCATGATAGAATGGCTATGAGGCAAAAAATGCTAAATCATGGAGTAAAGGACCTCAATGGAGTGGATTATTAAATAGGTGGAAAAACTTATAAAGGAACTTTAATGACTTAAGAAAGATTTGGAATTCACCGAGGCATTAGTTAATGAGGGGAAACATCTGGAAGGGGAGGAGAAAAATGCCAAATTTGACACAACTGAGAAAGAAGAGGAGTTATGGGATGGTGCAGCTACTGTGACTGCTGCTCTGTATGAGCTTCTTCAATCTATAGAGGACTTGGACTAGGTGTTGTTACACCATTGCAGATCTATAGAGTAGACCTTGTGATCACAATATCCCGCTAATATAGAGAGACTCCAAATTGTGGATGATCCTTTATTTTACTTATAATAGAGTGAAAAATTTTCACTCTCCATCATCTATCCTATATCTTTTATTGTAATGTGAATTAATTATAACCGATCACATATTGAATGATAATTTCCATTGGACATTGGTTTAAGTAACTATCAAAGATAATAAAAGAGAAATGATCATGTCATATTATAATTTTTCCCTGATCCAAGGGACTTAGCGATCATATTTTTGACTGTTAGTGGGGTTATATGGAAAACCCTAAAAACTTTATGTCTTTTATATTATCAACCTAATTTTCATAAGCCCATTGTGGTATAGGATTAGTGGGTACAACTTGAATTTTTCTTATGCCGAACATTATGGGTTTTGACATAAGAATATTTGTTTTACTTTATTTATCTATTTATTTATATTTTTCCTAAACCATATGAAGTGTAGGTCTAGTGAGATGATACACAACTTTTACCCAGGGTTAAATTTGTGGAATTGAATCATGGAAAGTTTTCTATATATTTTCATGGGTAGTTTAATGTCTGGATAACCTGACTAGTATCACTAATGTTTTAGGTCAAACAGATTTGATCATGAGTTACGAAGTGAGGGCCATGATAGGGATTATTAATCGATAATTTCTCAGTACTTTTAAGACATGCATGATCGAATTTTCATGACCATTATTTTTGATTTAATGATGAGATACATGATATGGGGCATGGAAGCCATTGGGTAATACATAGGTAGAAAAATCCTCTCATAAGGATGAATTTTACTCTAGTTGACATGCTTTTTTTGGGGGAAACTTATGCAGAGCCAATAGAGGAATATTGTGAATAGTCAAACAATGGTTTCCTCAAGAAACTGAACCTCCAAATCTGATGGCCATATAATTTATGGAAATTGGGATTTATAATTTCATTTTTTATAAGACCATAATGGGTAGATTTTTGGGGGAATGATTTCCAAAAAAAACAAGGGTAAATGTGCTGGTGTTAGCCTTGCAAAAGAAACCACTCCCACACAAATTTTACTAGTATAAGGGAGGTTTGAAGAATTTTTCAGTTTAATGTCATGAAACTAGGATATTTTAGATTTAAATGAAAACCGAGGGGTAAAATATTGTTCCTATTCATGGTAGTCAAACCAAGAATGTTCTATCATATTCAAAAATGAAGGTGGGAAAGGATGTGATTATAATTTAGGAGTTTTATATATCCATGAATTGATATTGGACATAAACATCATAGGATGCATGAAGGTAGGAAAAGCCGATCCTAAGGATGAATTTTACTTTAATTGACATGCCTTTTTTTGGAATCTTATGTAGAGACATTGGGGTATATTGTGCATTTTCAAATAGAGGTTTCCCCAGGACATTAGCCTTCCATATTTGATGGTAGGGGAAGGTTATGGGGATTCAAACCTTCTTAGATATAATGTTTGTTTTGTGAAAGGAGGGTGTCTAAACATTAATGAGACATTTCAAGTTGAAATTTACCATGAATAGGTCATGTAATTATCCCTATTCACGTGTGAGGAGGTTCCTTGTACAGGTCTGACCCATGAAAAGGGAAGGGATAATAGACATGTAGTTTAAAAACTTGCTGTAAGAACATACACTTAATAGTGGGGAATTTTTTTCTTTTTTATGAGCTCAAAAATGGGTTAAGGATCATATTTCACTTCCATGTGTAGATTTACTTCATTCAGGGGAATATGGGGGGGGGGGAAAATTCTTTGTTGTGTCTAGAAATTTCCCATGCAGGTATGACCCATACACCAGGAAGGAGCATTTAAAATATTTTCTACAACTAGACCCAAGGTCGAACATTAACATTCGATTATCTTGAAATTTAATGACATGTGATTATGAAATTTTTATAGAATACATGATTAACTGGAAAATAAATAGGCCAATATGTTGTGACATTCCTCATATGTGCGGAGGAAGGAAGGTGTAAACCATAATATTGGGGATTCTTAGATTAGGTGGAATGATATTAGGCATGGAATCCATTAGGGTGTATGAAGGTAGGAAAAAACTCTAGTGAGGATGAATTTTTCTCTGGTTGATAGGTATTTTTCATTATAAACTTACATATATCCATTGAGGAATATTGTGTAGAGTCAAACAGAGGTGTCCCCAAGACACCAAACTTCTATTTCCATTGGCTAGGGAGATTTATGTAGATCAGAAATTTCCTAGGGTATGGAGTTTGATAAAGGGAAAGGATGTGTTTGAGAATTGATGAAACATTCAGACCATCATTGTCCATAGAGTTGGAAAATCCCTATATAGATCTGACCCATACATAGGGGGGAATATATTTGTCTTTTATTGATAAATAAATGAGTGAAATAAATTTTAAATCTCCAGCATAACTCTATATATAAGAGATACAAACATTTTTCTCTTCGTTTGACCATATATGTGACTAGGAAACAACCCCCAAGCGTCTTTATTTATCTTGTATGTGTAGGAATCAAACCACATGTATTTCTAGAGAAATAAATTCTGTGTATAGATTTGACTCATACCCATAGAGGAGGGATTTTTTGAACATTACATTGTGGTATAAAGATGCTCGAAGAGATTCCCTCTCTGGTGAGGGCATCATGATGGGCCTGTGTAGTTTATCATCATATGTGTAAGAAATTTCCAACATAGTTTAATGTCATATCATGCGGATGGGGACATCAATAAATATCCCATGTGGATGGGAATCAATCCATGATTAGTTCTTGAGAGGAAAAAACCTTGTATAGTTTTGGTCCATACACAGGGAGAGACACATTTTTAAATTGGTGGTGGGATAGGATGTAAAATTCAGATGTCACTACGTATCCTATAATAAAAAGAATCCATCCATATGTATTTATGCAATATGGAATGGTGGATGACTAATGTTGAGTAAAAATCTCTCTCTGGTGAGAACACCATGGTGTTGTGTAGTTTAATCATCATATAGTAAGGAAATTTATCATGCTATTTACTATCACATGATTAGGATAATTTCCATATAGTTTAGCATCATGTGGAAATTATGAGAGTGTCATTTATTTTACCATCAGGTGTTTAGGATGACTTATCATAGAAACCATGAATAAAATGGAGGCTAATCAGGTCGTGGTGTTCTTACATGGTCCAGATGTGAAGGGGGGAGAAAGTGTAAACCATGAACCCGGGGATCCTCAGACCAGAAGAAAAAAATATGGGGATTGGAATCCATTGGGGGCATACCAAATTATGAAAATCCTTTCTTGAGAATTAATTCACCTTTGTTTGATAGGAATTTTTTGTGGGAAACATATGCATATCCACTGGGGAATAATGTGCATAGTCAGACAGAGGTCTCCCTAGGAAACCATCCCTCCATTTCTAATAGCCATTGGAGGATTGCGAAGATCATGAATTATTCGGGGCACAAAGTTTGATGAATGAAGGAGACATATCCAACTATATTAGAAACATCTATACTATAATTTTCCATGAGTTATTACTTTACCTACATAAATATAATTCATACGTAGGGAGGTAACTTTAGATCCCTTGATAGATCCCTGATGTGGGATCCTGACTTGCTGTATTCTATAAAGATCTATATTTATGTAAAAGAGATGGAGACATTTTTCATTTTCTTTGTTTTGAGGTTGGTACTAGGATTCAAGGACTAAGAATCACCATGTATCTTTTCTAAACATGAATTAAGCAACATGTAGTTATTATAAACCTCCTTGTGCATATCAGATTCATACATAGGGGGATTTTGATCCTTTGTTGTTGATGAAATCAGTTTTAGAGATCTGAGTGTCACTATGTATCCTGTTTGTGCATGAATCAAGAAATATGTAGTTCTAGATAGTCTTCATTTCAAAGATCTAGTTCACACATAGGATGAGAGTGCCTTATTTGAGGTGACCCTATGGGTAGGACCTATATAGGAAATCTACTACATTAATTTTGTTTACACACAGGGGAGGTATCATTTTCTGTATTTCATGGCTGGACCTAGGCCTAGGGTCCAAACATCACCTCATATATCATTATGATGATAATAAAGTTAGACATAGTTCTATGAAATTCCTTTCATTGGTCTGACTCGTGAACATGGGGGGGGGATTTTTTTACTGGTGGTGGATAAACTAAGACTTATAATCTAAGAATCACTATGTATCTTATCAAAATAAGAATCAAGACACATGTAGTTCTAAATGAAAAAAGTCCCTGCACCGGTCTGACCCATGCACATGAAAGAGGGAAAATGTGACTTTTTCATTGGGGTGGTTAGACCAAGATATGAAGTCTCAACATCTTTATATTTTCTATATGGATAGAAATCAATCCTTACGTAGTTCTTGAGAAACCGTGTAGTTTAACGTCATGTGGTAAGGACGTGGTTCACTCAACATGAAAGGTTATGGATCTATATAGTTTTATGTGATGCAGTGAGGATGAGATGATATAGTTTAAAATCATGCATCCAAGATGAAAGGTGCTATCTATGGAAAGGATTATGTCATAAACTAGTCAGAAACAAAATCTTGACATGAAAAGAGACCCTGAGGCCAACAGATATCAAGAAAATCATCCCCGAATGAGGGAGAATTTGTGTTTGGGCCTATCATGACAAGTATGGGAATCACTTTAGGTCTTGTATAAACAATAATCAAACCCCATTTAATTCTTAATAGGAATTATCCATGCAGGTCTGACTCATGATCAAAGAAAAAGTGGCATTTTTATCCATTCTTTTGGGGTGGCTACACCAGGACATAAAATCCAGGATTCACTATGTATCCCATATGAACCAGAATCAAGCCATATGTAGTTATTAAATGTGGAATGTTAGATGAACAATTTTAGGGGATGTGTCCTTTCAAGAAATAACACTATGGTGTTGTGCAGTTTAACTACATGTGGCGAGGACATTTACCATGAAGTTTAGTGTTATGCAATTAGGACCATTTCAGTATAGTTTTGAGTTATGTGGAAAAGATGATGTATCTTGAAGTTTATTATTATACAGTGAAGAAATTGGTTGTCATGTTATTTAATGTCATTAAACTAGTACATTTACTCCTTTTGGCTACAAGAAATATTTCCATAGGAACCTTGCATTGGTTGGTTCTGTAGTGAGATGTCCATCCTTCAAAATGAAGGAATAATCCACATTGAAGTAAACCTTATGTATGGAATAAGGTCCCTCCCATTTTGGTTCCAGCTTTAGAGTCTTTTTTCTTGGTATCAACTGAGTCCTGATGACCAATACCATTTCTCGTACAAGGAAGGAACTAAGGTAGAACTTTCTATCGAAGGATCATGTAATCTGGTTTTGATGAACTTTCAAATGGTGCAAGGTATGAAATCACTTCTCATCCAACCACTCCAATTCATCCAACCATTTTGGGATTTATCATAAATATAGTTTTTATCATAGATGGCAATGTGGAGTTAGGGAAATTGAACTTTTATGGTTAGGATCTCCTCTGTCCAGAATACTAATGAGTACAAGGTCACCTGTGTGGTAGTGAAGGTCATGGTATAATAATCCCAAAATTTTTAGAGGATCTTTTTCAGTGATGAATTATTATCTTTATCTACCATATTCTAGAGTATGTTGGATAGGGTCTTGTTTAATGCCTCTATCATTCTATTAGCCACTGCATGATAACATGATGAATGGTTAGTCTCTAAACCGTACTTTTGATATTGTTTCCCCAATTTAGCATAATAAAAATTTGTGTCATTTTCTATTAGTATTATGTGTGGGATTCCATGTATGGTAATGATGTTTGTTTTTATGAATCTGAACATATTTTTTCCTATACCTCTTTAAGGGGTATGACTTCTTTCCATTTTGAAAAGTAATCAGTTGTTGTGAGAATATAATTGAATTTTTTCATTATGGTAGGAGTATATGGTCCCATTATTTCTATTCCAAATAGGGAGAAGGGAAAGGAATAATTAATTATGTGAAGAAACTCAAAGGTTTGGTGGATGAAATTGGCATAAACTTGGTAGGAATGGAACTTTTTAGTGAATTTAGTGAAATACTATATTACAATGGGCTAGTAGTATCCAAGCCTTTAAATTTGATAGGAAATATTGGATCCTGAAAGGGGGGAACTGTAGGATATAGGGTGAAATTCCTTCATGATAGAAACTGTCTCTTCTCCATCAATGCACCTGAGAAGGATCCCATCTAGGTTCCTCTTATAGAGAACCTTTTTTTGACTTATTCCATGATATAGAATAAAATTAATTGATCATATCTGGTTTTTCTCCATTATAGCCCTATCTAGTGGGGTCTCTACCTTTTTAATTTAATCCAAAATGGGGTCTTACAACTAGTGGTAGGACTATATGTCATAGGGATAGGGATAAACTCATTTATTTATTTTGTATTGGCCTAAATTAGTGGTAAAACTATCTGATGGTGTTTAATGATGATGACCGTTTCATACTGATCTGGATCAGCTAGTGTTGTGGCTGTATTTTCCAATACATAAGCTTATATATTTTTTGATTGGGGGACATGAGTTAATTATAGATATAAAGAGAATTATACCATAAGTCATCAAACATGGTATAATAATGGGATAAGTTCTACCTTTTTGATAACATAATATTCACTGACATACATGATGTTTAGTTCTAAATCAAATTTTATCTTCAAGTGTCTTACTTGTATAGGACGTGACAATTCTAGACTTATAATGAGAGCCTGATATTCTGTTTCATTATTTTTTCACCCCTCTAATAGTAGGAAGAAGTAAGGCAGGGCTTCATTTGTTAGAGATATGAGTATGAATTCCTACCCCAATTTGTTGAGCTTGGGGTATTCCATCATTTTCCCTGTCAGGCTTCTAGATACACCATTTAAATGAATGTACCATATTTGGGGGTCCTCTTGAACAGATAAAACCTCTTCACTTAGAAGTTTAGTATCCAATGAGGTCTTTTCTACCGAGGGGTTCTCTACCCAGAAATTAGATAACACCTGGCCTTTGATGGATTTTTATGGTACTAAATAGATGTCTAACTACAGTAGGATTACCACAAAAAATGATTAAAATCTAGTCATTATTAGATGACTAAGAATGTACTCAAGTGTGTTGTTGTGTAAGACTAGATGAACATCATGATTTTATAGACAGTTCCTCAGTTTTTGGACTACAAATATTAGCACCATAAAGCTCTTTTTGATTGTTGAGTAACAATTCTCAGCATCGATCATGGTTTGGTTGAGATAATAAATGTTGTTTTCACTACTATAATCATTCTTCTATGTAGGGAAGGCACCCAAGAATCACTCCAAGGTAGTCACATAAAAAATGAATTGTCTTCCTTCGACATGAAATATTAACACTAGAATAATTAAGAGATATTTCTTGAGACATATGAATAATTCCTAAAAATAATTATTCAATTGATATGTGACCCCCTCTTTCATCATCCTAGTAAAGGGAAAACATTTTCCAACAAGGTTGGCTATGAAGCAACAAATGTAGGCTAGGTTTCCTTAGAGTACCACCAACTCGGTGAGGTTATGTGGAGGTGACATGCCAAGGATAACCTTTTTATTCTTGGGGTCGACTTCTATTCCATGATGGCATATGATGAATCTAAGGAACTTCCCTAAGGTAATATCGAAAGTGAATTTTAAGGATTTCATTTTCAGATTATGTTCTCTCAATTTGTTGAAGAAAATTTCAATTTTTTCCATGTGGTATGAGCATAATCATGACTTGAACACTTGGTCATCAATATAGAATTCAAAAAACTTTACCAAGAAGGATTTGAAGATGCGAAGCATGACACATTGATATATAGCATCAGCATTCTTCAAGCCAAAGGGAATCACTCAATAACAAAATAATCTACAGGGGGCCTTGATGATAGTCTATTATTTATCTTCTTGATCCATTCAGATTGGATTGTTTCCTGAATTGACATCCATGAAATAGAGAACCTTATATCTGGTGGTTTCGTCACTCAGTAGTTCTGTAATTCGGACTGGGAAATCATCCTTCAGGTAGTGCCTATTGAGATCTCTGAAATCGATACAATATCTGAATTTCCATTCTTATTTTCTGTAATAAAAATATTTTCTAGAAATATAGGTTATTGGACCTCCCAAATGAAGTTGGATCCAATGATATTTCCAACCATATCCTCTATCTTGGCATCATGTGTCGGGTACATCCTTTTGGATGCTTGTTTATAGCCCCGATGATCTTCTAGTAGAACCAGGTAGTGAGTAGCCACCTCAAGATCGAGGATTGTCATTTATTTGTAGTTATGAGAAAAAAATATCACTATTGAATTATGAAGGAGTTTTATACCTCATTCTATTCAGAAGACATTGTTTCACTAATCAGGGTGGGTCGTGGATCTTCTTCTATACCCAAATTTATTTCCATGAGTTCATCAATAGTGGTAGAGACACCTTCCTCAAATTCTGAAGGAACATCCCTAAGGTCTTCCTATTCTTTATATTCGTATTATGTATATTCTAAATCGTATTCCTCTTATTCCTATGGGGAAAAAATTATTGAGATGATCTCTTCATAGTTGGGAGAAGAGTCAAGATCTTGGTATTTGGAAGATGAAGTAGCTTCTTTTGACCCGCCTGTTTGTAGGGAATTAACTGTAGAGTATGGAGAGAGGGATATAGGAATGTCATATTCCTCTTCTGCCTCAATGAGTGAGGTATAGGTTTCATGGATCTATAAGGATGGTTTGGGTGCATTTCAATTCAATCATTTATAATTTACTTTAGGTTTAGTGGATTTTTCAACACTGTTAGACTCAATGGCCATGACTGAAATCATGAGGATAACTGAATATCAATTTGATCATGAACTCACACACCCAACCTGTTTGATGGGTAGTATATACTCTTTTTCAAGATCTTATAAGTGGTTAGATGGGACCACTTCCAAACTATTTGGGGGTAGTGACCCAATCAATACTATCCACTGAGGGTCTATTCCATTTTTGGTCGTAGAATGTTACATTGATATTGTGTGACTTGAAGGGTTAAAATGGATCCTTATCAGAGGGAAATGTACCATTTTTTCTATTGATTTAATATTTTACTCATTGATGGTATGACAAGGGAATCAATGCGTGTTGATGTAACCAGGGCCTTCCTCACAGGATGTTGAAGGTAGTATTTTTTCCAAACCACTAGAAATTATGATTCAGATACAAGGTCTCTAAAAAAAATTTAAGATTCATTTTGTGTAACGGATCTAATCACTTTTTTTATATCCAAATAGGGTTTTAGTAAAGGGTTTCAACTTATCGTCATTGCATCCTAGCTGAAGAAGTTTTCATACAAGGATGAGATTAACTCCAAATCAATTATCAATAAATTTTTTTCAGATATTGAAACCATTTATCTTTCCGAACAAATATAAGTGTCCAATGTCCCACTGCATAATGGAATATTCATCTTTATCCAGGAATGACATGATAGTGTGGCATTCTGTAGAACCAGTCTCTGTTTGATAGACAATGGCAGTGGCCACTTCAGCTTCAAACTTCTAGGGGACCATCAAATATTATACAAGTTCTTCCCTGAGGTCTTTCGACAAACTCATGGCATCTAAGATTAATAGCTTGGATGGTACCAAGGATAAATGCTTCTATATTTCATATTTATGGTCAAAAGTCCGGTGCTTCCTATTTTTGGGATTCTCTTTTATAGGAGATTTAGGGAATTGAGTATTAGATGAAGAAGGATTGACCCTAGGGATAGGAGCAGGAGGGGATTTTGTTTTTTGTGTCTCGGATCATCCATGTCTACCTGCACAATGAGGGACATTAGACATATGTTTATTTTTTATGGATATTATAGAATGATCGAGCCATAGTGTCTTCTGGTATGTGAAGAGAAATTTTCTATATCCTGCCGGGTTCGTTGAATGACCCTTTCCTTATTTTCTACTACATTGATGGTTTGAGCATGGGTGTGGTCATAATCTTGGTTTATTCCATGGATAAATATTCCTTGGTATCCCAAGATTCTATGGCCTCTTCCTCCGATTATTTGATAGGATGTGGGTAACTTGAGTTCATATCTATAATCTTCATTGGAGAATGGATCCATTAAGTGAATGACATTAATGGAGCCTAAGATCAAATCCTCCTATGTTAATGAACTCGCTTGACTGACTACTTATGGTGGTGTAGTTTGGTGGGATGATGCATTTTGTTTGATATTTGAGGGAATAATATCTGACAGGGTCAAAGAAAACTTTGTACCTGGTTCATGTTCATCCTCTCACACTTTATCTCTGCCTTTTCGGCTAGACTTCTGTTTGAAGGTCTGGACTTTGGAGGTTTGTGGCTCTATGACATCAGTTGTGTTAAAGTGGAAGCAGTTGGGGGGATGGGCGGCTGTTACAACTATGTTTGGAGTATTCTATGAGCTTGATTGACTATTTTATGAGTCATCAAAGTATTTAACTTTTTTTTTCTCCCTTGATAAAAACATCTTTCCACTCATTTCCTTCACCAGGGGTGAAGGAACCTGGAACACCCTAAGAGGGGAGGGGTGAATAAGGGTGTCAAAATTTTCTTTTAAACTGATGGATCTTATTCCCACACTGGTAGGAACCTGTTAAAACTGTCTGAAGAGGAAGTGAAGAAAATAAACAATCACATTCAAAGAAATGACACAAAAATTTTACTTGGTTAACCATTAAGGGATACGTCCAAGGAGCTTATTCTGATAGTGTGTCGGTTATACCAAAAACCACTAATCTTCACATGTTGTGAATTAAAATGTTTTAGGATAGTCACTCTATGCTAGGAACATTGCCTTTACAAGGTTCAGGGATAGTACACTGCATCCCTCAGATCAATTCTACTGACTCCCCCTTGCTCACTACACTGGAAGAATCTTCACTCACTTTATCAACTTGAAGGGTGATTCAAATTTTTATCATTAAATCATGCATACTCAACTATAAATGGATGATTTGTTGAAGTTCTTTAATCAAACAAAAATTTAATTTATTTTCCCTTATAATGATATGTTATAGAAATTAATTTTGCAAACTGATTTGGAAAATTCTCAGGATTCCTTGGGTGTTCTGCATACTACTACTGTTTCCACGTACCACTACTATTTTCACATACCATCCAGTTCATTTGCGTACCATCCAGCTCCTCTGCGTATTGTTCATCTCCTATGTGAACTGAGCTACTCTGTGTTCCTCCCTACTCCGTTTACTACTTCAATCCTCTGCGTACCTTCCTGACCCACATACTGCCTTGCTCCTCTGCGTACTGCAAGGGCTTCTAGTGTGAACCACACACTCTTCTACGAACTGTTTTCCTTATGTGGATGAGCCTCTCCATGTACCATCTTCTCCTCTATGAAACACATCATACTTCTCCAGATTTCTTCCCAAAATTCTATTGTCCAATCTCATCCCTTAACAAAGGGAATTAATATTCCTTAAATAGGCACATAACTCTACAAAAATTGCGAATCTGTTTTACCCAAATTTTCAATGTGGGACAGTCTTCACTCAATATGCGTACGGTTAGCCTCCACCACGTACCACTCCTATTTTTCAAACTGCAACAATCCCTCAAACCTTCATCATTCCGC
This sequence comes from Viscum album, assembly GCA_963277665.1. NCBI lineage: Eukaryota > Viridiplantae > Streptophyta > Magnoliopsida > Santalales > Viscaceae > Viscum > Viscum album. The sequence continues at coordinate 290,095,756 of OY728134.1, forward strand.
GTACTGCATGGATTCACCTCATACCATCATTACAAACCATTTTTCATTTCAACCATCAACATTCCAGTACTAAATTCCTTCACCATGTACCATTGCTGCAAACAGTTTTCAGTTTCACACACCGCTCTGCGTAATATTCCTACTACCTACACCACATACTGCACACCTGTACCGCATACCACACACCTTCACTGTGTACCATGTTCCTTCACCACATACTGCACGCCTTCACCGCATACTGTTTCCAAACTCCCATTTTCTAAGGCCCAAAAATATGGAAAACACCTAGAAACTACGCCACCTTCAATACTACTTTCATCCCCAATCATATGACCTCATTCATTGAAAACTCCCTAGTCATATGTTTGAAGATTTAAATCAAACACAAACCAAACTCCATTATTATCAATGAACATCCTTGGTTCCAATATGTGATAGTAGTGGATACATATTCCACTTATACTAGCGATGGTCCTAGTTTGAATTTCCCAGAATCTATAGGTCTCTGCAGAAGGTATTTGAAGATAAAAAAATCCTAGATGGTGTGTCCTAGTATCTTGTGGAAGGGAAAATAATCTAGTCGGTCTTCAAGATTGAACTCTTCAGATCTTTTTAACTATGGTAGATAGACAAAATTGTAGTTCATGGTAGCTATAAAATAGACACATACTTTATCATCTCAGAATGAGTAAAATTTATTCCTTTGTCCCTTGAATTGATTTCTCATAGGCCCCCTCTACTTTTATTATCGAGGTGGGGGCTATTGTTGATGCCTAGGGGCCCCGCATTATTTGGTGCAGGCCTTGGAGCTAGATTAGGTGCAGGAGATGGATTGGTGTGATAGAGGAAACTTCATCTTTTCCCAGTCTCTTTTGTAGGATTGGTAGGGCTACCTAGGAATTGAGCTCAGTCCAGGGTATGAAGTATTCTATTCTCTAGGAAATGGTAGAGTAATATTGAAATCCACTTTTATAATTCACTGGGATGGGCAGCGTTCATAGTTCATCATGTAGGTTATTGATGCATATAGTAATCATCTCATATTGGGGGAGTGGTAAGTTCAAAGAGTAGGTCAACCATTTCCATACGACGATGAAGTCTAAGACTCTCTCATTATTTTTTTGTTTGTAGTTAGGGAGTTTGATTAATGTTGTATTTGGTAGCGTTGATTTGAAATGAAATAGGAACTTCCACCTGAGATCATCCCATCATATTATTGACCAAGGTGGTAAATTGGTATACGACACAAAGGCGGACCCTTGCAGAGTTCACATGAGGAATCTGAGTGTCACTACTTACTGTTACTCTGGGGTTCCCATCATGGGATCAAAATAACATGCATAGTGCATTAGATATTGTTTAGGTCACTTAAACCATTGAATATTGGGAACACAAGACTCCTTAAATTTGGTGATGGCAGAGTGTTGCTAACCCAATTGGGGTAGGGTTTTCATTCCTTCTATACCAGTGTGTGCCACTATTCCATGGATTCCAATTGAGTGGTCAATGACTATATAGTATTAATAATTTATTGATGTGTGTTTTGTTAAACCATATCATGGGATGGAATCGAATGGGGAAAGATTTTACATGATGTTTCTATTGGTACTTGAGGTGGATATCCGACTGGGGGAATATTCTATGGATTTTACCAAACCTTCCCTATTTGTCTTATCAATGAGGGAAAATATTGATATACGACCATGACTGAGTCCATGTAGGTTGATAGTCTAGGATTCGTATTGGGAAGATATCCTGGACTTGCTTCATTGGTTATGGTAAACCCTTTTGATTGAGGTACACCTATTGGAAGTGTATGTTGAGTCTCTTCCCAGGGAGCATATTCAATAGGACGACTTCCTCACAGTAGATCAACATTGTTTCAGCTCAACTATATCATTTATTCTTTCTGTTGATTGAATATCTCCTTGATCATAAGGGGATCTTTCTCATTGAGTGGAGGAGTAGGATCATGTGTTACCTTGTTTTTATTCTTCTCGTTATGAGATATTGACGAAAGATGTGGTAGAGGATTTAATGGGAGAACACCTAAATTTCGAATGACCCTCTAGTTTCTAGTAAGCACACCTTCATTCTCAATGTGGATCAAATTCTAGGAAGAACCATCGTCTCCTTGCTGTTATGTATTTTCATCATTTTCGGCGTGGTCTGTATGATTGATTTAAATGAAGTTAACCAATTCATAAAGAATTTTGGGTGGCATACTAGCATTCAAATGGTAGGAGAGTTGTTTGAATACTTTGTTGGATCTTCTCCTTCCACTATGGGGTCTTATTTGGGATTCTTTATTATGGGAAACTCAAAGAGAACCTCTACATGACCTTTTCGACAACCTCTCTTTTTGGGGGGAGGATTCATGAGATGGGATGGAATGGGTGACCCCTCTATCTTTCATTCTCCACAAAAGGGAAAATATTTACATCTATTGGGTAGGTGGTTGAGGTAAACATTCCCCCAACCCAGTGAGATGGGGTTTCTATGTCCTCTTATTATTGTGCCTCAACCCAGAATTGTTTGTCTTACAGGGATTTTCTGTTAATAATTCCCCCAGCCCAGTAGGTAGGTTTCGATCCCGTATTGCAGCGGTTGCTGTTTCTATTATCGATTTATTAATATCATGCATTACCATTCGAGTGTGAGATAGATATGGTGTCGGGTATACATGTGAAATACATATTTACAAGGAAATTATAAATTCTTGATGATTGGCCTCCCTTAGGTGGGAACCCTTTTGAATGTTCTCAGTTTCATAGTTCATGAGTTTTTTGATGGCTTTATCACATCGGTCCTAACGGTTTTGAGACTTACTCAAGTCCATTTCTTGTTTATCATTTCATATTTCATTAGTAGGGAATTTATTTGATTACCTACTTAGGATAATGACATTACAAGATTTGATTTCCTATGAGTCTAGATGGATGTGACGTGAGGTGAAATAAAAAGCTCCATACTCTCCCTATCCTCAGATATGAACACTAGAAGAGGAATCAATGATTAGAAGTTGAAAATTATGTAGTTTATTGAGGAAGATCAGTTCAATATCATTATTTTATCTATCTGATTTTGGTCACCACATAGATAGAAGGTATTCCACGTTGATTTGATGAAAAATATCTTCCAGTATTTTGACATGGCCTACATAACCATTGTAGGGAAAGAAATTTGTTTTCTGGTGGAATAGGGTTTTGTAGAGATTGAGATGAATGTTATATAGACATTATTATAGAAACTCCCATAGTATGTCGAATTGATAAGTAGATGTGGGACAACACATAATCGGTATGTCATCCCTAGTTAATTGTCTTCTTAGAAGCAACATGCCTATTTGTTCTTCCATGTGATACTCCCCAACTTTATCAGAAAAACTTGGATGCTTATTGATAATTTCATTACAAGAAGAATTATTGATGGGGGTCCTAATAGCATGGGAATGGTATAGATATGGCTAGAAAGATGCATGTATCCCTGATCTGTCTCCTAGTTGAGAAAGGATGTCACTTATTATTGATAGGGTGTCTGACCTACATGTCCCCATCCCTCCAAGAGCCTCAGCGTATGAGGGATTTCTTGAATTTGATTTTGAAAGGGGAGGACCTTCCTACCAATGTAGAACTTAAATGTTGGGAGGATGTTCATATATGGTGATAAAATGGCGAGTACTACCATCATAGTTTGATGTACGAATATAGGGAGAATATATGTAGTGTATACCCATGGGAGGACCATTAGGGTTGATGATATCAAGAGGAGGACCTTCTTTCTGTTTGATATTCTATCCACGAGGAGGGATACTGTAATACTCATTTGGATATAAAATCTCATGATCAATCATTTCTTGTCCATGAAGTAAGACTTTTCTATAAATTCTCTAAGGAGGACCTTCTAGGATTCTGATAACAATATTATGGGGAGGTCCTTTAGAGCTACTAATGCAACTTCAATAATTTGGTAATGGATTGGGAGGATCCTAAGCCACCAGAAATCATTTTTTGATATTATTAAGAACTCCAGGTTCTAGTAGAGTAGGGTCATGAATATTCTCTTCATTTTATATAGACCTTTGGAATGATTTATTTTTGGGAGCTCTCTTGTAGGAAACTGGGCCCACTTTCTATGGCTGACGAACTTTATATATAGGTGCATGTTTGAGTGGATTCCATGGTGCTGACAGGATACATCGATGATAATCTTGAGTTCTGGAAGGGATATATGCATTCCCTGAAGCATCCACTATAGTGGACCAGTGTCCCCTAGTTGGAATTGTTATTTATACCCGATCCGATTTCCCATTTATCATGGAATATCGCCAAAGACCCTCATGGATGGGAGTATGGATGCATTTCTACTTCTGAGTGACCACTATATTGTGTGGGTGAGTTACCCTTCTTGGGGAGGTGGGGTTGTTAGACCAAATACTTACTATTACGATAGACATGATTACATATTGACAGGTCTAAAACATATGGTCATGAATTTATTTTTGATCCTCTATCATCTCCAAGATGTGTTGAGATACATATTTGATAGGAATAGGAATATAAGAACATTTTGATGTCGGGGCATGAATATGTGCCTACTCTGGTCCTCCATTTTCTTCTAGTGTGCCATGATAAATATACCATGTGGGGTTAGAGGAATGAATATTCCCCTGGTTTATAGCTAAGATACACCATATTTTTTCTCTGTTTACCATCGTATTTAACTAATGGGATTGATATTCATGAGCATGGATTTATGTCTGCTCATTTTCCACTCTATTTTTATGATAGGCTTGATATAAATCCATGGGAATTTGAATCTTCTTGTATTTGGATGACATCATATTTGACTGATGGGCTTGGTATTTTTGAGCAGGGATTTGTGTATAATTTTTTACTGTTATATTTGGTTGATGATATTTTTGTGCATTAGTTGGGACTTTCATTTGCCTATAATTTTTCACCATATTTTCATGGAGGTTTTGGTGAGGATTAATAGGAATTTGGTTCCTGCTCATAATTTTCCACCATATTTACATAGTGGGTTTCATAAGAGTGAGTAAGGATATACAAATTCTTATAGGTTTCCACTATATTTCCATGTTGGGATTCTTTATCATGAACTAGGGTGATGAGGTTTTATTTATTATGTGATTTTCACCCTTTGCGGTCTGCCTATGGAACCTGGGATTGTTTTCCATTAGTAGTGGCCCACAAGAAAATTTCCTCCTAAGAGTGAGGATTCTAGGCCATATAGTATTGGCAATGATGAATTCTGGTAGAGACTCTTAAGTGGATAGTATAGATTTTTGATTTTGGACATACGATAGTTGTTGAGTGGATGGCCAATAGGGATTCATGGCTTAAAGAACCTGTTTACCTACCTCTATGGTAGGGAGAGTACCATTCTGGTGGTACTCATGAACTAGTGCATTTTAGACCTAGTGTTGAATATGTGGGGTGGGCGATGGAGTTCTATAAATTTTGGAGGATATGGAAGGTGCAATGGTTGACATGTGTGTCTATGATAACATCTAGGATTCAATTGGATTGAAGGAAGCTCTAAAGAGTGCCTATAATGTATGTGACAAGTACATACAACAAAACCTCATCAATGTAGAATTTCGTGACCACATGTGTAATTGATGATCGCTATTATCCCTACTCCATTTTGGATGTGAAAGAGGCCTAAATAGGGGTGACAATTCCATTTTGGTAAAGGATTCACATCAGGTTCACCATTTTTGTTTCTCTTGAAGATGTGTACGTACCTGAAAAAAAAGGTCCGACAAGGACTAGTAAGTATATCATTTTTATCACTTGAAAGAGGTGATCCAGTCATGTCATTCATGCCAGGTTCACCATTTTTTATTTCTCTTAGAGATGGTGTTATGACCAATTGGGTTGATCGTAGGGGGTTAACTAGTATCCAATCGCTGATATTGAGTATAACATCTTCAAATGGTCTCCAATGAGTTTGTTCATGGATCTAGAAACTTCCAATGTCTCTCACATTCATTATTCATGGAACTAATTCCCAAAGGAAGGAATTTGTTGGATTGTTTGGCCAATTTCACTTAATAACTAACATTTGTCGAGAGGATGAGATATCAGGCTCATCACACCCTTTTTGGGGGAACTATTTCCTATTTTGGGACTCTCTTATCGATTTAAGATATGTTCCTGAATCGTCGATCCATTCCTAAGAATATTTGGATTAACCTTAATGTAATAGTTGATCATGAATACACATGGTTTGGGAATCATATGTATTTATCTGAGTTTCTTTATCAATGGAAATATTTGTATATATCCATGGTCCTCTATTAATGTTACCCTTTTGTAGAGATATATAATATTCATTTTTTATTGAGATGATGCAGGTTTTAATCCATGATGAGGTGCTCTAGAGTTTATTGTCATCCAAGGTGGACAAAAAAGTTGTTTTCATATCAGGATTGAACCCATAAGATGATCTTTCTATGTATCCCCGTGAGATGAATTAAACCTCATGTAGTTATATGTCACTTAAATGTACACATCAACTTTTAAGGTCATGTGATGAGGACCCGACCATGTGGTTTAATGACATGTGACAAGGATGTCTAGGCGAATGGTTCCTGGTCAAGGATAGTGTGGGGTTTACACTGAGGCTGCCTGAAATTCTCGAAAGAAATATGGTCTCCCAAGTGGATATAGACCTACCAGGAATGTGGTTTGAGGAACATTAGGGTGATTTGGGTGTTGGATTTTGAGCTCAAAGAGGCTTCCTATATATGCCAATTATTTGGGAATCAAATAACTCATAGTTAGGTTTGAGTTGGGACTTACACTTTAGAGGTTGTCCATTAAAGGGGGCATGATTGGGGATTATATATAGAGGCTTCCCACTTTATGGTACATCATTGGGAATATACCCCTTTGAAGAATGAGGTATGGTTTTAGGACTTGTACGATAGTGGAGGCCCATTCAGGTTGAATTTGGTGATTATATATGTAGAGAAGAACCATTTGATACATTGGGATCATGTGTATGTCAAGATCACCACAACCACTAAGCCCACATGAGTCATACTCGATGTGAGAAATAAGAATATGTAGTGGATCTGATGATCATACGTCCCACTCTATCCACTAATAGATGGTGGTGGAGCCCAAATAGTGAGGGAAAAAGGCTGCTAAATGTGACCATCAACTCTTTTATTTTGGTAACAAAGACAGTCACGTATAATGATCCATCTGGCTATGTCTTGGGAGGATGTAAAGAAGAAAAAAAGTGCATCCTCCTGTAAGAAAAGATAGGGGATTACCTCATGAGGTTTTCCTAAGAATTGGTTTTAGGAGAGAGGGGAATGTTCAATGATAACCCTCATCAAAGGGAAATGCTAGTAGTTCCTCTCAATTCCCATAATGAAAAGGTTCACATGATCATCTTGGGGCCCAAAACGATGTTACCATGGGAATATAAACTTGGGGACATTCCAACAATCCCCAATTTTGTAAATATTACACACGTGACCCCATTTACCATGAGTATATAAACCTTAAAGGACATGATGATGTGTCCGATGATCTTATCATACGTGTCAGGTGGATTTGGAGGGAGGGCTTTGCCTGATGTCATTGGAATGGTTTGTGGAGGGGATAACATGGTGGCTGACCACATGATAGAAGAGGATGGTTGAAGATGGAGTGTAGAACTCACTAGGAATCCCCAATCCATGTAGCAATTTATCATGCAGGGTGGGGTTCCCTCCGCATAGCATATTTCTATACAGGTAAGGTAGAAATCGATATACCATCACGACACATGCACTAGGGTTCGTTCTACATAGTGTTTTGATACAGGAGATTACATTTCATTTGCGTAACCTTTTTCTATGTAGGGATGAGTTCTATCCACATAGTGTTTTGATATGCGGGGATGAGTTACATCTGCATCGCATTTTACTATGTGGGGAAGGGTTTAACCCTTATTTCATTTTGGTAAGTAGGATTACTATGACCAAATGGAACATTAGTTTTTTCCCTACTGGGATTGCATCTGTAGAGGGTTTTTTTGGTTTCCAAACCAATGAATGAGTTTTTATTTCCTCCTTAATTCTATGTTGTGGGTTTTACCCATGGGGAATCATTGAAGTAGTCAATATTTTTCGGTACCTCACTTCAGATATATTTGGTTTTGTTTGTTCGGGTGTGGATCTACTTCTGTATATTGATCTCTTTTGTGGTTCCCTTCAGTTTCTATTAATAGATAAGCAGAGGAACTGGATACTAGCATAGTCAGTCATCCACAGTGGGGTGTATAACATCTTTTGAAGGATCCCATGAAGTAGATAGTCAGTAGGGTGCCTTTTGCAAGTTTCTAAATCCTCACCTGGTCCCGAAAATGACTTTGTATCATTTTCGGGAGTTGATGACACTACCTCTCTTTGTGATGGATTTAGTATGTGGGGGAGATCATTTGCAGAAGCGAAAATGACCACCTCTTTCCAAAAATGACTCATTTTTTTACAGTTCCACCTATTCCATTTGAGGGCGCCTCATGGAGGAGAAGAACACCATTCTGAGTGATGGTTTGTGTAGGGATTTTTCCTTTGTGTTTTGCTTCATCCTTCATGACTTTTCCCATTAGAAAATTTGTTTGTTAATTATTCATTTGATTTGTTTTTATTACCTTTTCCAAATTAATTGAAGTATCTTCGTCTCATTTATGAGGAGTTTTCAGGACCCAAAAATAATATAAAAGGTTATTTTCCTTGATGTTCCACTTTTGAGAAATGATGACATGGAATAGAAAATGAGATTATTTTTTGGGTATGTAGGGATATGTGTGTCCCTCAGTGAATTTTTCTATTTCAAATGGGAAATGTAAAGCTTACCACACCATAGTTCTATGAATGGCAGTGACACCCCAAGATTTTTTGAAATGTTTTTTTAAAATAAATTTAATCCTTTCAGCAATTTTTTTACATTCAACACCAATTTTATCTAAAATTACATGTAACACTGATTCTAACTTGCATTATAGGAAACCTTGAGTTTAAATGATACGTGAAAAATTATTAAAAACTTATTATATGATAGATATCACCTATGCATTTTAATGGTGGGTTAAAATTGGATTAACTAAATTATGAAAATATATTGTTTACACATGTATATAAATTTAATTATTTGGTGACTATATATTTTAAAATGAAAATAACTAATATCTTTTTTTAGAAAACCTATTGTTATGAAAAAATTTATTTTACCTAAAAAAGCTAAAAAATCAATTTTAGTGAATTATTTTAATTAAATATATATAGAATATATTCAATAAAAAATTTACCATTTATATTATGTGTTTTTTGGACAAGTGATAAGAATAAATACAATTTTATGCTTAAATCTCAATTTTTTAAAAATATGTAGTTTCCATTTTTAGAATTTATTATAATTTATTTATACTTTTAGAAACATTATTTTAAATATAATGTCAAATTTTTAAATAAACATTTATAAATTAAATTATGGTGAATTTATGAGAATTTGAAGCAAATATTAGTTTTTTGATCAATAATGAAAAACAATGAATTTTAATTGAAAGCTGAATTTATGTTTAAATTATTTATAAGGATAAATTATATTTTAAATTGGTTTTAAAATAAAATAAGATAAATTTTATATATTTTTATAAAACTTTGTTCATTGGAATTATTTTCATATTGAGTTTTCATAAGAACAACATTGTTAACTTTTGGACGTTTGAAAAAAACCCTCTTTCTCGTTGTGTCTATAGGATTAATTTTAAATTAAAGTTTTACAATAAGATAAAATGAATTTTAAAAAATGGATTCCAATTTGGAATCAAAATAATTTATATTATATAATAAGTTTAACTTAAGTTTTGACCAAAATGAATAGTGAAAACACTAAATATTAATTACCACGGTTAAGGTAAAAATGGGTTTACCAGGGGTTAAACTAAAATGATAATGGTATGAATGACCAAAAAACTTGTATAAAATATAATTTCTGGAAATAATATGACCCTTTAATGTATAATTCTATAGGTTACTCTATTTTTTACCCTCTTTCATGATAAAAACTTAGATATACCTTTTACCTTTCAAACAATTACTATTGTGCCACCCATCTCACATATAAATGGACACCGACTCTCCCCTCATATTTAAACCATAAAACCCTTTCATATCAGTAAATAAAATTTTATATCCATTCCTAAATTCTCCCATATCATTGTATAATCCCTACATTTTGTATAAATCCATCCTAGTAAGGCTTATGGTGAAAACCTAAATAGGATACCTAAGGAACATGTAATGTTCTTCAACAAAAATTTTTATTTTATTTCTTCCACCACCAACAATTTTTTTTATAAAACAATGATGTTATAATAAGGATATGATATTAAAAATACTGATATGTTTTTATGTTAAGTTTATGAACTAAGAACACTCAAAATTCATCAAATGGTTTATGAAATCATCATTCGTGTGTATGACAGACTATCGCCTTGAGAACAATTGTTATTGGTTTTTCCATTATCACATCCCATGGTTGGGTATAATAGTAGATATAAATTATATTTATGATATCTATAAAATAATTATACTTATTTATTTATTATATCATATATAAAAAAAATTTAATTTCCATCTATAGGGGATATGATAATGTCGATCGTGTGTACGGAGGACTAGCGCCTTATGAAGCGATGAGATTTTTTTTTTAATAAGTCTTTATGTGGAAGATAAAATGGATAAAGTTAATGAATATATGTTATATAAATGAAATAATTATGATATTAATTACACATTTATCATTTTTTAAAAGGTAATGTAAAATTTTAATTCTTACATTTTAACTCAATGAAAGATGACAACATCATTCGTGTACGTGTGCACTGCCATCTTCACAGAGTAATGTCACTCATTATTTTCATCAAAAAACCACATAGATGATACGTATAAGTATATTTTAAAATATAATATTTTATTTAATATTTATTATCATTCAGTAATGATTAAATATTACTTTCTAATTTTCCATAATTATTATTTAAAAATTGAAACGTTATTCATCTGTATGTATCGCCTACTGTCTCCAAGATCATAATATACTTCATTTCTCAAAACCATAATTTATGATTAGTATTAAAAGAATAATTTATGTATAAATATTATAATAATTTCATTATTTTTATTATGGATATTATGTAACCATGATCAAACTATGAGGACCCAAAATAACAAATCAAAACATATATGAAAAACAAAGTGGTTATTTCCTAAAATGTCATTTTAACAATGAATTGTTAATAAATGAGTAATAAATTTTTATTAGTAAATAATATATGGTATAATATACATAATTATGGTTCAATAATATATTTTTATAAAATAGATATTAATTATACAGGAGTATTGAATGTGTATAAAGGAAGTTGAGACATAAGATTATTGATTTCTGTCTTACTTTTATTTGGTATGAGACACAGTCTATATTCACCATGTGTTTCTTTTATGTGGTGTATATACTTACCATGGATTTATTTTATGATTATTATCTTTAAACCATTTATATTTACATATCCATTTTAGGATCTTAGTTTCAAGGGGTTTATAGTTTCAATGTTTCCAAAGTGGTAAAGGATTTTTGTCCCAAATTCTCTTTCGGATAACTAAGTTATGTCATACACCTATCTTATTCTAAGAGGTGTATATATGGACCATTTTACATGGTATATAATGAAACTAATTATTTTCATGGTATTCTATGTTACATGTAATTTTATTATTTCATGAGGATGACAAATTCTAATTTACCAGTGTTAAGAGTTTAATGTTATAATCTCATCATTTATCAAGATTTTTTATGATTATTCTTATAATGATAATATTTTATGATAAAAACCTAATTAAAATATTGAAATTTTTCTCCTAAGTTTATTTCATGAGAATACATGTTTTACCTTCATTTTCCTCTCTCTATGTACCCAAGATTTAAAAATATTTTTTAAGAAAATTCAACCTTATTTCTTTATTCACTCGAACCCCTTTTTATTCCAAAACCTTGTTTTCTAAAAAAAATTCAATTTTTTTCATATTGTTAAAATGATTTTTTAAATACATTTTTACCGATGTTTTATTTTTTTTAAAAATGTTTTGAAATTAATATTCATGTCATTTTCCAAACAATGTCGTCTAGATTTTACCAAAAATTTGAAGGTAATATTTATTTTAATGTGTACAATATGAAGAAAATTAAAAATGTTATAACTATTGTATTTTTAATATCCCTCTATAATTTATCAAGTTCTTTTAAAATAGAATTATTTTTAAAAAATTGAAATGTGTTTCCAAGGTTAAAATGGTATTTTCCCCAAGAAATGTTTTAAATGATTTTTAAATATTCATTTATATGTTTATATGGTTTATTTTAAAATAAAATAATTTCTAATTTTTTTATGAATTTTTAGTTTTAAATGGTATTTTCAGATAAAAGATATTTTCCACAAGAAATGTTCTATATGATTTTTCCTTCAATTGTTTACATCTAAGTTGACATCATTTAATGTAAATTTTTCTTTATCAGGGTTATGATATAATAATAACAACTTATTATCTCTCTTAATAGTTTATATTTATGATGGAACAATGTTTAAACAACCTGTTTTTCTTTTATGGTTTATATAATGATAAAATTACTATGAATCCTAATTCATTTTACATGCGTTATGATATGATGAAATGATGATATGGTTATGAAACTTGTATCTTTTCCACATATTATGATATGATGAAATATTTTTGAAACCCATTTCATTTCATAGTTTATTATAATATGAACACTTTTCTAATATTTAGATAAACATATGTATGTTTTTCATTTTATGATGGTTTTTACATTATAACTAAGGATGGTGGTTATGTTATAACCTAGGGAAGTGGTTACATTATTGCTACTGATGGGTGGGACCTATATCTCCCTCTAGTACATTGGGTAAAGATTTATATCTCTTGAGATAATAAGGAGTCTACCCAATTCAGTGAGGGATATTGTCCGCTATGATGGTCTTAATAGTGAACCTTGACTACTATGATGTTTTGTGGAGTGAGATCATTACACTATGATATCCTTGTAAGAGATAATTGACTAGTGTAGTAATAATTTCCTATGCTTATGTGTATAACATAATTTCATGTCTTATGCCATTTTTATGATCTAATAGCTCATATTCATTGATTTAATTATGATTCATGTTTTATTAACAACCAATATTTATTCCATGATTCAATATTTTGATCTTTGATATAAAGGGTATGGTTTTCATTTTCTATGATCATGTTCTAATACCCTTATGTTCAAGTTATTATGGAATTTATTCCTTGTTTACCCTTACTAAACTTCTAAGAGTATCCTTTCTTATGTTTCTTTTCCCCACGATATGTAGAAAGTTTTTAATTTGGTTATGTTTGTGAAGAGTACTAATAGAGAATATATTTATGGGGTATGGTGAAGGTCCTTCACTGAATTTGATGATTGTTTACCTAGTCTCAGAAGACACTAAACTATTATGTCAATCAGGTATGTGTTTGTGTAGTATATCAAATATCCATCTAGAAAGATGTAATATCCATGTATGAAAATACTTGTCCTCTATATTTGGTATTGGAGGAAAGGTTTTTGTTAACAATTGGAATCTAGGATGATAAAACATTAGAAAGATACTTAGGGATATTTATAATGATATATTTCGATGGATAATTATATGGATGAGTAAAAGTGTAGGAAAATGCCTTAAAATGTTGTTAAAGGATAGGTAAATTGGTTTCCAAGAAATTAAATCAATGTCTATATACTAAAAGTGAACTTATCTCTAGCACTGAGGTATATAGGGGTAATAAATATGAAAAGGAAACATTGATCTTGACTCAATCATAACTAGTTTATGATAACAGGCCTTGAGGCACACCTGGTTTGACACTCTCAGGGGGAAATGATTTGGAAATTTAAACACTCATTAAATAACATAATTAATGATTTAAATATATAATGACAATGAAGGACCTAAGGTAATCCTAAGGTTTAATAGATTTAAAATAAGGTTTCATGACTTAAATATCCTATAAGTAATTTTTCATGATTATGTGGGTTTCCAGTATGACTACTCTTTAGCACATTATGACTTTGGGTTTTAGTTAATGGAAAGAATCATAAGAAATCATGTTAAAATTGAATATATTAGAATATTTATTGACTATGAGAAACCGAATTAGATTATGAATGGAGTGAAAGATATTGTTATTATTCCTAATCATATATCACGATATATGATTAACAATATTAAATTCAGTTTGATTCCAAAAGTTTAATATAATAGATATTTGAAAATTTATTAAAGTTCATTTGGTAATGAATACCGAGGAAAGAATATTTAGCTTCTTACATGTCAATAAGGCCGGGAGAGTCACATAGAAAAATAACTCAAAAGGAGGAGAAGATGTTATCTTTGTGTAAAAGATAGTCATATAGTAAAACATTTATGAGGGGTTCAATGTATTATTTGAGGTGAAAATAATAATTATCCAACTCAATACCCTTATCAAATTATTTACTTCTAGAATAAGGAATTAACTATCCTTTGTCAGTCATTAAAGTCAATGGATTTAAATATTTACATTTTTGGATTCAAGGATTATATTGTAAAAGTATTTTTCTAGTGCTATTTGGGTTGTAAAAATCATGAAAAATTTAAGTATTATGTTATTTTTGGAAGAAAATATATCTCCATGTATGATTAACTTATGAGTTATGGATTATATCATGGGTTTATAAGTTTAAGGATGATCATAAGTTCAATTTCTTAGACACCAATCTTGAAATTTTATGTGATGTCAGTTTATCAAGATTAGGATATTTTGGATGATATTTAAGGAAATAAAACTCTTTAATTTTGTATATGTTTTAGTAAAAATGTTTTTTTGAGTAGAAATTCCCTTACACATTAGGGACATATGATTAATGGTAATGGTAACCTTTATGGTATATCTTATCTTTGATTTTGATATAATTATGGGTTGTAGTAGATAACCATAAAAAGTTATCAAACTTCATTTATATTAGATAATATTTCTCTCTAGATCTTCTCATCATAATATGCATTAAGAAAGTGGTAATATTTCATGGATTACCACATTAAATTGTATCTGATCAGGATCTGAAGTTAAACTCAAATTTTTAGTGAATTATTCAATAAGATATTTATATGTAGTTGAGTTTTAGAAATGTGTATCATCCTATGATAGATGGTTAGTTTGAGAGAAAATATCAAAGCATATAGGATATGATAAGATATTTTTATATGAATTTCAATGGTGGTTGGGATCAACAACTTCCTCATGTTGAGTTTTCTTAAAACAATAGATTTCACTCAAGTATTCAGATGGCTCCTTATAAACCCCTTCATGGAAAGAAGTGTAGAACTTTGAAATACTGGAATCAAGTTACAAAAAGAAATCTATTAGGACCTTCCATAGTTAATAAAATGTAAGAGAAGTTCATATCCATTAAAAAACACACAAGGCTAGTAAAAAGTTAATAGAACGGTTATGATAATAATCATCAGTGCAATTTAGAATTTGAAGTTGATGATATAGTGTTTCTATGAATTTATCCATATAAGAAAGAATGGAAAACTACACCCTAGGTAGATTGGAGCCTTTGAAATAATTTCTCATACCAGGAAAATATCTCATTGTTTTGTGATTCCAGAAAAACTCTCTCAGGTTTATGTTGTGATCCTTGTATCTCTCCTTTGGGTGTAAATAATAGATTTATTACATGTACTGAACCTAGAGGTCATACCACTGAATCATGATCCTTATTATGAGGAAAAACTAGTGGAGATTCAATATTTTAAAGAGAAAGTTAAGAAAAACAATACCATGATCTTGGTAAATGTTTTGTGGTGAAACTACCATCTTGGGAAAGTTACATAGGAACTTGAGGATGTAATAAAGAACAACCATCATCAGTTTTTGGTACCAAAGTTATGAATTTTGAGGGAGAAACTCATTTTATTGGGGGGTATAATGTAAAAAATCGAGATAAGGTAAAACTTATTTTTCAAATAAATTTAATCTTTTCAATATTTTTCATTACATGTAACACCGAATTTACTTCTCATTACCCGTAACATTAATTTTAGCTTGCGTTACACACAATACCAAGTTTAAAAAAACATGTTTTATTATTAAAATATATTAATAAGATTGATATCATATATCCATTGGAATGATAGGTATTAATAGGAGTAATTAAATTATTGAAATATATTTCTTACACGTGTATATAATATAAATTATTTGGTGATCATTTAATTAAAAATCAAAATAAAGGAAATATTTTTTTGAAAAATTATTTTAATGAAAAAAAGGAATTTCATGTAAATAAATAAAAAAATTTGGTTAATTATTTTAATGAAATTTATATATTATATATTCAATAAACTATATAATATTAATCTTATGTGTCTTCAAGACAAAATATTTGAATAAATATAATTTTACGCATAAAAAAATATATTTTTTATAAAGAAGCTTTGTAACCTTTTTGATAATATAAGATAAAAATAATATATTTTTTTAGAAAATTTACCTTAAAAAATTATGTTAATTTTTGATGTAAATTTTTTGAATTTAACATAAGAATAACTTTTGATAATTTTTAGCAAATATAATATTTTGACGAATAGAGAAAAATAATGATTTTAATGAAAAAATGCATCCTCATTTAAATTATTTATAAAGTTAAATTATATTTTAAATTGGTTAAAATTATAATATATATATATTTATATTTATATTAATAAAATTTGTGTTATCATAATCATTTTCATATTGAATTTTTATATAAAAACTTTGTAATCTTTTGAACATTTGAAAAAAATCCCGCTTTCTCATCGTGCCCGCTAGATTAATTTTAAATTATCTATTAATTTAATTTAAAAAAATAGTTTCCATATTTGGAATAAGAATAATTAATATTATATAATAATTTAGTTTTATTTTTTTGACTAAAATTAACAGTGAAAATAATAAAAATTAATTACCTTGGTTAAGGTACAAATGCGTTTACTAGGGGCTAAACTAAAAAGATAATGGTTAAAATGGACTAATTTTTTTAAATTATATTATATAGAAATATTTATTACCTATAATTTATAATTATATATAATAATATATTTTTAATCCTTGTTTCATGATAAAATTATGTGCACTCCTTATTCTTTTGAAAGAATTACATGTGAGCCACATACTTCACTTGTAAAAGGCCACTCATTATCTTACATTCTTCACACATAAAAACAATTTTATAAAGAAAAATAAATTCACAAATATCTTAAAAAATTTCTATATCTCATCCTATAATCCTTATATTTGGAATAAATCCAACCTAGTTAGGATTTTGGAGCAAACTAATGAAGGATACCTGAAGAAGAGGTAACGTTCTTCAATTAGAATTTTTATATTATTTCTTTCTATTTATCCTTAAATTATTATTAATTATTAGTGATATAAAAAATCCAAAAGAATTGATATAATTAGATATTTTATTTCAAATTAATGTTCTATAAGCATATACACATTCATCAAATGTGTTGTAAAATCTTTATTCATGTGTACGGAATAATACCACCTCGTAAATGGATGCCAATCATTTTTTCATCAGCACATCTCAGAGATAGGTATGATGATGGATATTAAGTATAAAAATGATATTTATAACATAATTATACCCATTGAGTCATTATAAAATATATAAACTTTTATTTTTCAATTCCATAGGGGATAATATAATGTCACTCATGTGTATGGTGGGTTACCACCTCACAAAGCGATGTGATTTGTTTTTCACAATCACTTTACATGGAAGATAATAAGGATAAATATAATTAATATATGTGATATATATGAAATAATTATGATATTAATTTCATATTTATAATTCAAAAGTGATAATATATCATTTTACTTTTTTACTTTTTTACTCACTAAAAGACGATAATGTTGTTTGTGTACGGTGGACTACCATCTTCACAAAACAATGTTGCTCTCTATTTTCATCACCACACCACATGTATGATATGTATAAGTACATTAAAATAAATAATATGGTATTTATGATATTATTATCATTATATAATGATAAAAAATTAATTACCTCATTTTCGTAATGATCGTTGAAAAATGGAAATGTTACTCATGTGTACGTACGGTCTAACCTCTATCGGATTATAACATACTTCATTTCTCAAAACCACCCTTCATGAATGGTATTAAAATAATAATAATATTTATAAAAATATGATAATTATTTCCTTAATATTATTATATATATTATGGAATCATGATCAAAATATAAGAATTTAAATAAAAAATCAAAACATATAAGAAAAATAGAGTGGTTATTACCAAAAACATGATTTTAACAAGTATTTTTTTTATAAAATTGTAGTAAATGGTAATAAGTAACTCATAATGGTATAATATATATAATAATGTTTTTATAATAAAATTCTAATAAACTTATATCTATTATACATGAGGTTATTTCCTGTGAAATGTAAGTTAATACTTAATGTAAGTGATTTCCTTATCACTTTTATTTTCAATGAAATACAATTCATATTCACCAAGTGTTTATTTTATGTGGTATATATACTTCCAATTAATGTATTTTATAATCATTATCCTTATAATTATTTGGATTTACATATCTATTTAAGAATCCCTATTTCATAGGTTATATGGTTCAAAAGTTACTAATGTGGTAAGGTATTTTTGTCTCAAATTGCCTTTACAGAAACCTATGTTATGTTATGCACCCATATTATTCCATGAGGTGTATATAATTTCAATTTGAGATTTTATATCATGAAAATCATTATTTTCATGACATTATATGTTTAATTTAATGTTATTTTATCTTTGGGACTATGATTCAGAATTACCAATGGGGTAAGAGTTTTATATTACAATCTCAACATTTATGAGGATTGTTTATGAATATGCATAAAATGATAAAATATTTTGATCCATCTCTTTTTATCCTTCAATTATGTCATGATATTATATTTTTTCCCTTAATTTTACTCTCTCTTTGTACACAATAGTACAAAATAATGTTTTTTAGAAAATATGACCTTATCTCCCTCTTCAGTTGAAAACCATTTTTCTTTGATAACCATGTTTTCTAAAATTTTTCATAAAAATACTTTTTAAAATTATTAAAATTATTAATTAAATAAATTTTTACCCATGTTTTTATTTTTTACAAATTTTTTTAACGAAATATTCATGTTGATTTATAAATAATTCTCATTTTTCTTATACCAAATATTTGTATGGTATAATTATTTTAACATGTACAAAATAAAAATAAATTCTCACCTTTATGACTATTATTTGTTTGGAATCTTGATTTATAATGTTTCAAGGCTATTTTAAAAGAAAAGGATTTTTAACATCTTTTAAAAAGTGTTTTCAAATAGGAAATGGAGTTTTCTTCAATAAATGTTTGAAATGATTTTTCAAGCTCTATATATAAGTTTTTAATATTTATTTTCAAATAAAAGAATTTCCAAAATTATTTATGATGTTTTATTGTAAAAAAGGGATTTTCTAAGATAATTTATTTCCATCTTGGAATGTTAAATGTGATTTTTCATTCAAAATCATTTTTATCTAATATGGCATCCCTTGATGTAACATTTTATTTACAGAGGATATGATCCAAGGAAACCATTATTATTATTTCTCTAAATGGACTATGTTTATTATGGAAATAATTTTATGAAACACATATCCCTCCCACATGTTATACCATGATAAAATTCTTATGAAATCCACTTCATTTTTCATGGGTTATTCTATGATGAAATAATGAAATGATTATGATACCTATCTCATTTCCACTAGTTATGATTTGAGGATATACCCATGAAACCCATTTAAATTCATGGTATATGATAAGATTAATGGAATATGAAATTGTGAAGCACATATATATGATTTTCATTATATTAATGTGGTTACATTATAATCAAGTATAGTGGTTAAGCTGTAACCAAGGATGGTGGTTATGTTATCACAAAATATTAGTGGGACCTATATCTTCCTCTAATGCATTGGGTAAATATTTATATATCATAATATAAACAGGACTGAAATAGGGAGTAAACCTAGTTCAGTAAGGTACTTTGTCTGCTGTGATGGTCTTTGGAGTGAGCCTTGACTACTATGATGATTTGGGGAGTCAACCCATTCCACTATGATAGCCTTAGAAGAGAGACTTTACTACTATGGAAATTATTTTATATGTTTATGTGTGTGACACAATTCCATGTCTCATTCCAATGTCATAATATCATGGCTCATATTATTTTTATTTTCAAATGATTCATGTCTTATTAAAATATAATCTTTATTACATGACTCATGATTATTACCTTTGATATGATGGGTATGGTTTTCATATGTTATTCTCATGTTTTCATACCCTTATGTTGATGTTATGTTTACGTATCTTCCTTTTTTACCCTTACTGAGCATTTGATCTCACACTTTATTATGTTTCATTTCTATACGATATGAAGAAAGGTTTTCTATATGGAATTTTTTTGAATATTATTAAATTATAATATTTTTATAACGGATGTTGGAAATATTTCACAAAATTAGAAGATTTTTTACCTAGTCTCCAAGGGAACTAAACTATTATAGTCCTCTAGAATTGATTTGTGTAATATATTGAATGTTAAAAAAATTCAATATAAATTTATGGAATTCTTATGTCAGTATAGTGGAATAGGTAAAAAAATTATATCTATACACTATGGTGTGGTGTAGGCTGTTTTGGCAGTCAAAATAGTTCGACCCTATTTTCAAAGGAACACAATCTGCTGGATTCAAATACCTTGACAATGGTTCTTGCATTGAAGTAAGGCACCATAGGTGTTTTGGGAGTTTCACACCCCATAGTGATGTTTTTTAGTATTCATATTTAAATAGGGTCCCAAGAAGCCTTTGTTTATATTTTTAGTCTTTCTCATGAACCCTTGTTGATCCCTGGGCCTTTCTTCACCATCCAACCACACCTTAAATGGTGTAAAAATGATGGAACATTTGAGTCAATATCTTAAGGATCAAGTCACTTTCTCCTCTCATCTTATATTAATTTATCGTATTCCTATTATCGTTCTAATATCGTATTGGGGCATATTACACTATTTTGGGTTGAGGTTTGATCTAATTTTGATAGTAGATGTCATTATTAGGTTTTGTTGGTGTTTCTTTTATCATGGGTACTGTTTCATTTAACAGTGCTTGTTTTTCGATAATCTGTTCTTTCTCAAAAAATATTCAACTTATAATCAATGTTTTGTTTCTATTAATTGTATTTTCATTATGTGAAAATGGGACTAATAATTCCTTATCTAACTTTCTAAATGATTTTTATTAAAATAAAAAATATAATGATCTAGAAAATTAATCGTGTATCGAAAAATTATTGAAGATTTTAAAATGTGTAAGGAGAAAAAGAATTATGTAGTATTTTTGTTAAATTTTTCCTCATGGGAATCAATACCATGATATAGAATAATTTTGTTTTTATTAATTCAATAATTTATTTAGGAATTGAATTGTATGTCATATCTTAAGGGGTTACACATTCATAATATGAGAATTCAAGGAAATGAATTACAAATCACATGGATCCATGTCAACATCATTTTGACTTATGATAAGAATCATTTACAATTATATGAATTACAATTAAAACATGTTTTATATAAATAATATTTCAAAAATAGAATTACATGTATGGTTGTTGTGTGATCACATGTGCTAGATGTATTAATTTATACATCCCCTTATAATATTATTAGGTAGTATGATATGTGTTTCGTTGTATTATTTTTGTTTTTCATATACAATGATTAGATTATTGAAACTATAAACAACATAAATCTTAATGATAATATTAATAATAAAATAGGAACACTAAGAATAATTAAATCTCATCATGTATTGAATAAATATTAGAATAATTATAAAATGATTGATTTTTTATTCATCGATATGCTCAATTATTTTATCCAGGCTTCCTTGTACATAAACAATATGTTTAGTTAAACAATTATTAAAATATGCAATTAAAATGGTAGTTTTTAATGATTAATTTTTAAAGGTAAAAAAGACCATTCTTTATTATTGGAGGCATAAATTCCTCAATTACATTACCTTATTGTACATCACTATTACTAGAAAACACATTCAGGATGTATGTGAACTCTATAGATTTATAGAATTGTTCAGTTTATTGAAATTTTTGTTGTTTTTTAACACACCTAGAGAGAAATGGGCCATATTACTATAGATGTTTAGACAATTGATTATTTTATGGATATGAGAGATGCTAGAATCTTGGGAAATTTTGATGTTCGATGCTGATGATTGTAGGAAAACTACTACTATGTATAAATGTGTGGGACATTAGGAGCCCATTGATGAGTTTTGAGAATGTATTTCTCATCAATATATATGTCTTATCTTGGTTTAGTTTTTCATATTTTCTATCTGGTTGGATGAAATTTTACTTTATTAGTTTCCAACTACATGATGGAGTTTGATATTATAAATTGATAGTGTATCTTTGAAGTGGTATCTTAGGGAGAGTACCAAAGTACCTAAGTGATTAGTGAATTATAATTTAACTAATATATAAATGGGGTTGGTTCATAGAGTTTATAGATAATGATTATATACTTGATAATATACTATAAAATTATTAGTGTCATCGACACATGGTTTAGAAGATTAAATTTAAATCATTGAAACTAAAATGGTAATAATTTATTAATGAAAAGTTATTTAATTTATAACAGACATGATGTTTGTATGATTTGTTGATATCTAGACCATTAAAATCATAACTAAGGGTCTAATGTGATTATTATTACAAATTATTCTAAGGAAAAATAGTTTCCCTTAGTGAGGTTTGTGAAAAAAGTTATTTTATATATTTTTTGATTTCATATTCTACACACCCATGTTGGTAGAGAAACTGAAAAAAAATTGATTGGGGTTGTTTTCTCCAATCTATGGGATGGAAAGGGACCAGATGGGTGACTTCTCCCTTTCCCACACTCTCCCTATATACATAGTTGAGTATGATTATCTTTTTCTATAATGGTTTATATTTTACCTGGGCAGTGATAGCTCACAAGTTTACAATACATTTATTCATAGGTTTTGATGGATTGAGGTGTACAATATACTTGTATATAAATGTGGTAATTTCATATTCCCATTGGTTTGCATGAATGTGTTATGATGGATCTAGCTATAATTAATTTATAGAGGCTATATTGGATTATGGGTATACACTTGGTCGCTACTGGGATATGATGATGATGTGATTTTAGGTTGAATAGGATGCAGTAATGGTATATATACAATTGCATGATCTATATAATGAATTATATGAGGGGAGATAAAATAACATAACTAATGGGTTGTGAGAGAAGAAAACTATTTGGTAAGAGGATGTGATGTACCATTATATATATATATTCTTTTGATTTGGTAATGTTTTATTTCTATACTTTATTTTGTGAGTGTTCTATGGTATGATTAGGAAACTAGTATGAACAATTTAGGTGATGAGATAATTTTATTTTGTTATTCACAGTTCATTGGTATGGTTCTTTCACATATTTTCATTAGTGTTTTTAGGGAGAATCCTAATATTTATACATTTTATGCTCACCCAATATATATAAAAACAAGTTTTAAAGTTACTTGGAGCAGGCTGGTGATCAACCAGAACGTTAGTAACTCAAAATAGTTTCACAGTAGTTTTCACATGTATCTACTTCTATGATCATTGATTAGTTTAATTTTGTCACTTAAAATATTATTTTAGTTTATGTATGGAATCACATGTACCATGATTACTTATTTTATTTTATGTGTCATGTAATTTGGTTGTTCATCCCAACTTAACTATTACTCCACTTATACAGAGGGTAATTCCTCCCATATGTGTTATTGATATAAAAGTTGTGCTAGTAGTTATCCCATGCCCTATTAGAGGTAGTATTAAGGTGTCAATATCTCTCTTTATTCATTTACATCTCAAGAGGGGTACATTTGGAGGAAGGCGATTGTCAGATTTCATAAATTATGAGTTTTTTAAAAGTAAAATCCAAGTGAATGATGTGAATCTACCTATATTATTCCATCTATGTTATGAATAAACTATAAAAAGGTATAACTATTTATAATTCCACACATACTACTTCTATTATAGGATGAAAACATGTTTAGGATTCATTTCTAGCTAGTAGATTCAATGATTAATGTAGAATGACACACTAGCTAGAGGCTAGAATGATGTTGATTACATATATATAAATAGATGATGATTAGAAATAAATTAGTTTAATTTTACTAGTTATAATTACCTTAAACCCATAGGGTTTGTCACATGATATATTGTTCTACATGTTTATGCATCATTTCATGTTATTACCAAACATTATTAGTTGGTTATATTGGATAAATTAATTTTCTAAACAAAAGTTTAGAATATTACATTAAGATGTGAGTTAAAATTATCATAATTGGATTTATCTTTATATATAGGTTTTATAGAACCATTCGATAAAATTTCTATTTTGAATGTGTATACTCACCCCCTATGAATATGCAGACTAGTGAAAATAAAGATATGTTTTTAAATTTTTGTTTTTATGGGATGTATAAACATTGATAATGATATTTGTTTCATTTTAAAATTATTCCTATATATAGCCTAGTGATATCATGAACCACCCTAGTGGGGCTCGTGCCACGACTCCCTAATCTTGCATCCAATAGGACAAGGGATAATGACCAGCACCGAGTACGAATATCACTAACATGGGAGGAATTTCCTTAATACCTATACGCATGCACACATCTCCAATCCCACAATACTGAAAAGTAAAAACCACTAAGATCCAAATGAAAACATATGACTATAACACAAAACTTGAGTACAACAATGAATTTTTTGGAATGTAAATAGGCTAGAATAAAATCCCACCAAAAAGAAAGTCGGTTAACAAGTTCCTGAAACTCATCCATAGAAAACCCTACCTGATCTAACCTAAAGTCATGATATTGGGGCTACTCTCTGATTTCATAGGAACACCTCGGCCCTTCTGATCTCACAACGCTCCATCTAATCCCAGTCTTTCCTAGACTCTGTTTAAAGGTCTCCTATCTTCATAAGACATGACACTTGTGGGAAAAGCCCATGTAGGGGTGAGTATAACAATACTCATTAGGACACCCCAAAACCATAAAGCAATACACAAAGTAAAGTATTTTCATCTCTAAAAAAGTATATGTCTACAACATATAATAATAATATCCAAATATAATCAAACCATACAATACACTCTAGGGTAAGTCATAACCACTGCATATAAACACTTGGGATTTAGTTCAAAGATTCCACAAAGCACACATCTGGGAGAACACACTCTTGAGTTCGACAACACTGGTGACATACTTCTGATAAGTAATGTTCATTGGAAACTATAATGAGAGACATATACACTAAATGATCTAAAGAGAGATACGATACATCAGATGTGGATTATAGCCAAGTCCATGGGATTATACCAACAAATTAATCCAGATTAACCCACTAAGTAATGGATTAATGCTTGATGAATTTGGTCACATCAATACTAAAGACTCTACCAAGGGCATGATGATGAATAAAGGATCCTATACAAGGCATCTCATGGTATTCCAACTACTCCATCCTCGAAGTCCAACTGAAGGGATAATACTCTTGTGAGTAGAAAATGATACCATTAAACCTTCAGGGAAACAATAAAGGGAATAGACCTTAACAAAACTCATCCAAGATACGGTGGATGAGATAATCAATTCATGTAGAAAAGAGAGGGTGCATTATGACTAGTAGTCACACCCACCGTACCCCTTACCACTAGTCCATGCAGTCCACCCTGACCGAATGCCCCCAGGTCCATGCGGTGTCGTACCACATCACACACAGCCATCCCTCCACATCCATGCATGCCCCATACTCTCATCCTTACCATGACCTCCCTACCGCTATGAAGCTCCCACACAACCCCTATCATTCCACATTCTACCTCTGCCAGCCACCCTGCTGGAAGCTCTCCATATGAATCACCGACCACGTCACCATCAGCCTAGACCAGCCACCTGGACCTGTACCACCGCTCGTCTAGACTGATTGGAGCTACTGCCCAGCTGCTTCCATTGTGCCACCAACTATGCTACTATGTGCCACCGTCCCAACCAAACCACACCGTGCCTTCCCCGCCGCACCTCTGTTGCACCGTCATGAGGTTGGATCTTCAATTTCGGATTGTTGTACCAAGAATTGAAGGTGAAATGATCATTTTTTCATATTCCATTAAAAAATAATAACATGCAGTAAAAAGGGGGAAGAAATCACATAGAAAAAACATGATGAGTGAATGTCGACCATTGTTTATTCCAGTCTCGATCTATTCATGTAAGAATGATCAACCAAAACTAAAGAGTATAATAATCATCCCCAAATAATTCCCACAATCAAACCCATCCCAAAAGAATGATCATACCATGAATAAACCTATTCATGGGTTTATTCAAATTCATTATTGATTCTAATAAAGGGGAGAAAAATAACTAAAAATTACAACACCCTACCTTAAAAAGGATCATTCGCTGTCGAGGATTTGTTCCCGATGGAGATCCATCAAGGACGATCTCGATCAACCATATCATCATTTTCAATAAAGATATTTCTCCAAGGTTCTCTCCAAATACTTCAGGAGATTCCAGGGTTATGAGCCTAACCCTGGATCCCTGATTAAATGAAAAATTTAAAACAAACTTTTTTTGCATTGAATACAAGAAAATATATATTTTAAAATATTTTTATTCCGTTATGTTCAAAAACTACTTTTCACAGTTCACATGGGATGACCAACATATAGACTTTATTAGGATAAAATAACTACTCTGAACACAATAGATCCCTTATATTTATGATCTGGGAACCCATTTAGAAGTTATTCCACCTTTTGAGGAAAAGTACTCTCACGCTTTATTAAAAAATGAATTTTTTTCAATGAATTGTTCTGAGAACACTAGGCCTTAGAATCACACAACGACTTAGTTTTTGGTCTTGAAATAATTACATATAATATTTAAAAAAATACACAAAAAAATAAGGGACATTAAGTTCTCCCCACCTTATGGATTTACCTCCCTGAAAAGACAAAAACATGTCTACTTAAAAAATATGTGGGTACTAAACATGAATTTGAGCCTTCCACTCCCATGTTCTCTCGTAGAGATTTTTGTGCTGCCACCAGACACGCACCAAGGAAAATGATCTCCTATGAAGGATTCTCTCCTACCGATCCTTGATCTCCATTGGTTACTCATTAAAAGTCACTCCATCTTCAATTTCCATCTCACCCCTTTAGATTACATGTGATGGGTCATGCACGTACCTCCTTAGCTGTGACATGCAGAAGACATCATGTAATTGGTACAACTATGGGGGATAGAGCTAGGTGGTATGTATCCTCTCCCACTCCATGTAGAATCTAAAAAGGAACAATGAACCTTAGAGATAACTTGATGCTCCAGCCAAATCTCCACAATCCCCATCGAGGTGAGACATGAAGGAACACATGGTCCCCTTCCTCTAACTCCAAGGTCCTCTATCTCCTATTATAATATGACTTCTAGTGGATCTGTGTAGTCTTCATCCACTCCTGGATGATCTTCACCTTCTCAGTAGTAGCTCACAACAACTCCAGGCCCATGAGTCCTGACTCTACTAGGTCAGTACAACAAAGTGGTGACTTACGGGGTCATCCATATAGAGCCTCAAATGGTTCCATAAAATGGGGGAGTGGTAGTTGTTTTTGTACACAAACTCCAAATTTGGTATGTGATTCTCCCAACTATGACCAAAGTCCAACATGCACTCCCACAATATATCCTACAGAATAGGAATGGTTCTCTCTATATGGCCACTCGTTTGGGAATGAAATGTCGTGATCAAGCGTAACTGATTACCAAATTCATCCTATAATCTCTTCCACAACCGGTATGTGAAAAATTTATCACAATATGAAACAATCACCGTTGGAACTCTTTGAACCTGAACTATCTTCTGTACATAGAGGCATCCCAAGATCTCTAATGAACTTTGCTCCCGGATAGGTATGAAGTGGGATGACTAGGTGAGGAGGTCAATGATCACCATGATAACATCTTTCCCCCTAGACGTGTGTGGTAAAACTATCATAAACTCCATGGATATCCAATCCTACTTTCACTCTGGAACCTCAAGGGGTTGTGTCAAACTCATTGGAACCTGATGCGTGTAGCATTCACTTACTAAAAAGTTAGGAATCAAGAAATAAACTCCACAACTTCCTTATTCATTCCGGGCCACCAAAACTGATGATAGTGGTCTTGGTACATACTCACCACGTTTGGATATACCAACAAAGGCTATGTGTTGAACTCCCTTAGAACTGCCTCCCACAACGCCACTAGTACAACTGTGCACCCTCTGAAAAGAATGACATGCTCCCCAGCTACCGAATATCCATCCAGAGCATTCCTCATGGATTACTGAGCACTTAGAGTCTCGCAGTCAGTATCCCAAATATTTTCCTCCCTCACTCATTATAAGAGTTTATGGGTAAAAATAATCAACTGGAGGTAATCTTCCCCATCTTCATCCACAAAGGATAATTGTAGTGGCGCTAAATACCCCGACACCTCATCCCACAACTATAAACTTGGTCTCATACTAAGAGAATCTACCACCATTTCCCCCTTCCCAAGATTGTATAAGATGTCAAAGTCATAATCTTGGAGGAACTCTAGCCACTACCTCTATTGAAAGTTTAGATCTTTTTGATAGAAGATATACTTGAGAATCTTATGATAAGAGTATATGATTAACTGTTGACCCATAAGGTAGTATCACTATATCTTCAATGTGAGGACTACCATAGTAATCTCAAGGTCATGGGTCATATAGTTCTTCTCAAGTGGTCTTAACTAGAATGAACCATAGGAAATCACCACTTTCCTCTAACTCAGGACATAACCAAGACTGGTTCCAAATGCATCACATAACACTATTTACTTGACATACTCCTTTGGTAATCTCAGAAACATAGCACACATAAAAATCTATATCAACTATTGGAAATACTATTGACATTTATCTATCCACAAAAGGCTTCCCCTTTTAGGTCAAATATTTCATATGTGCTTGTATTCTAGAGAAATTAGGTTTGAATATCTAGTAATAGCCTACCATCCCATGGAATCTCCACACCTCCATCATGATCCTAGGTTCCTCCAATGGTAACACTACCTCAACCATGGCTAGGTCCACTGAAACTCCATCTATTGAGATAACATGTTCGAGAAAGTGGACTACCTAAGTCCAAAACTGGAACCTTGAGAGTTTCCTATAAAGATGGTGCTCTTGGAGTACATCCAGAACCATGCTTAAGTTTCTCTCATGCTCCTCCTTGGACTCTGATTACACAAGGATATTTTTGATGAAGACCACCACGAACCGGTCTAGGTATAGTTGGAAGATCTATTTTATGAGTCCCATGAACATTTCCAGGGAACTCATCATGACAAATTGCATCACCATATACTCATAATGATTGTAGTGGCATCTGAAAGTCATCTTTGTTATATCCTCATCCCGTACTCATAGTTGATGATAGCATGATTGAAGTCCAAACATTGAGAACCATCATGACCCTCACAACTGATTGAAGAGGTCATCAATCCTTGGTAGTGGAATCTTGTTCTTAACTGTCACATTGTTCCAGCTCCGGTAGTCCACAAAAAACCTCAAGATCCTGTATTGCTTTTTGGAAAACAACACTTGGGCTTCCTAGGGTGATACACTGGGTCTCATTAAGCCCTTACTCTAGAAATACTTCAACTAAACCCTCAGATCGTGAAGCTATATAAGATCCATCCAATATGATGGTGAGGATATCAGTTCCGTCTTGGTGTGAAAGTCGATGTATAAGTCGATCTCCTTGTAGTGAGGTAATCCTAGAACATTTTCTGGGAATACTTCCTTGTAATCCACCACTACATTGGGGAACTCAAAACTCATAACATCTACTGAACCGAGGGTCAAGCTATCCAATTTACGAGTGACCTACTATAACCTCCTATGCACGAGTCCATCATATGATGCATGTGTTTCCTTTTCAATGAAAAAGGAAAACGTCATTTCATCACCATGGGCACAATGAACCCTTCACCTAAAATAGTCTATTTGGGCATGGACTAATGATAACCAATCCATTCCAAGAATGAAGTCATAAGGCCCCAATGCTAACACCAAGATTTTCGAACTGAAACTCTCACCACTAAGGGTGAGGTCACACTATTGTCATAGATGTGTGATCATAGAATATCCTCTTATAGGTATTTCCAAGCATAAGGTCCGAGTCAACGGTTCTACCAGATCTCAATGTCTCAAACAAGATATGCGTAAAGGAAGGAACGACTAGAAATTGTGTCTATCAGTATGGATGCTAAGGTAGAAAAGACCAAAACCATACCTAGAATCATACTTGGAGCCCCTAGGTTATAGTCCTCGACCGCATGAAGTTGTCTCCGATCCTATCCTCCAGCTCCCTAAGCCTGGCATGAACCACCTAGGGGTTGTGGTGGTAGCAAGTCGAAGGGCTGACTAACTCTTGCTACTCTCCAAGCTCCTCTTCCGCATCCGCCACCCTGTAGATCTACCCGATCCTACCTACGACTCTTCCTCGGTGGTCCATAAACTACATCCTGGTCAGCAGCATGTTAGGTCATACAATATTGAGCGAGATGTACCCTATTGTCACATGAGTGGAACCACCTCTCCCTAGTTGACTAGATCCAAACAATGAACCCTGAACTACGGATCCCATATCCCATTACCTCCTTATAAATCATCTCCCATGTTTGGGTCCTTAAAAATGACATAGACTTCCTACTATCAAGGTCTATGCGCCTACCCATCCATTTCTGACTATCAAAGGTTGTCTCTACTCATCCAGGAGGATCTCGACCATCAATTCCCTTTCAAGAACCCCATCATAAGTATGAATGATCATAGGGATAATACTATCTCTAATATCTCTACACAAACCTATCTTGAAGGGATGATCCCAAATGTACTAATCCCTAAACATATCCATCGAGTACCTAGAAAGGTTGGTGAACCCTTATGAATAATTAGTTACTATCATACTACCCTACTATAGGAGAAGAAGATCATGTATACACAAATATCTCAGTATAACTAGAAAAAAACCCTCCCTGAAGAGTTACTCGAACTCTATCCATGAGAGAGTAACCTCATCATGATTCTAAATAGCTAGACTCCACTATCTCCCCATGGATCCCTATAGAAGGCTTGCTTCCAAGACCCCCATCCGCTTAGACGGTGTCTTGACTAGATGAAAAAACATGGGTCACTTCCTCAAACAAGTCATCAGACTCCTGAGGGTTGGGATTACATTATAACCTTAGGAGTCTTTGTCTCCGAAACACATGAATCATGCTTAGCCTGCAGTCCTCGTCTACTAGTATCGCGGGTACCATGGGTTGCGCCATAGGTGGTGTAACAACTGCTGCACCATCTGGATGTAGCATCTGGGAAATTAGTTCATGTACTGAAGCCTCATCACTAAGGGAGTTGTCCTCATAATTGGGATGATTAATCATAGTTGGTAGGCATAGTAGAGACATACTGTAAGAATACAAGATGTACCACAATCAATGAGTTTATCTGGATAAGTGACCCAAGAAGGACATGGAAATCACAATTCATTCCTAT
Source organism: Viscum album (assembly GCA_963277665.1). Lineage (NCBI taxonomy): Eukaryota > Viridiplantae > Streptophyta > Magnoliopsida > Santalales > Viscaceae > Viscum > Viscum album. Next base: position 290,127,768 of record OY728134.1, read on the forward strand.
ATGATGCATGTACCATTATTTTCCCTGTAACTAGTGTTCTCTTGCTCTACTTCAAAAAAAAAAGGATATTAGATTCCTGGTGTATGGATAGGTTGGTCGCCACACCAAAAATAGAGTCCATGTCCTGAAAGCCAAACTCAAAACACTTAATAATGTTTCCCCAAACAAAACTCATAGACACCCCAATCCTAATGTTGAACCGACCACCTATGATACCACTCTTTTGTGACCCATCATAGTGGGGCCTATTAGATGACTCCCCAAGGCCACCTCCAATTGGTTAGGGGCTAGTGACTAGCACCGAGTACACATATCACTATCAGGGGACTCATTTCCTTATTACTTATTTGAATACACATATCTTAAATCCAATAATATTGAAAAGAAAAAACCACTGAGAAGAAAAATCATACATACCACTATAACCCACAACTAGAGTACAATAGTTAAAGTACTAGAAAGTAAACATAGAAAAAAATACAAGGCCACTAAAAATAAAGTCTGTAAACATGTTCCTAAAACTCATCTGAAAAAAACCCTACTTGATCAAACCCGAAGGAATGGTACTGGGGAAACGTACTGATGTTGTAGGAACACCTCAACTCGTATGATCTCATAAGGCTCCATCTAGTCCTTGTCTACCTTGGACTCTATTGAAATGTCATTCATCTTCATAAGAAATGACACGTGTAGGAATAGATCATGCAAGGGTGAGTATGAAAATACTCTATAGAACACTTTGAAACCTAAAAGCAATAAACAAAGGAAAGTACAATCATCTCTACATAAGTATATGTCTACAACATATATCAAGAATATCCATATATAATCAAACCATTAAACACAATCAAGGGGATTTCATAACCACTACATCAGAACAATAGGGATTCAATTTGAATATTCCACAAAGCACACATCTATGAGAACCCACTCTTGAGTTTGATATAAATGATGACGTATATCCTAGAAGTAATGTTCATAGGAAACTGTCCTGAGAGATAGATACACTGAATGATCTAAAGAGCGATATGATATAGAAGATGAGGATCGAAACTAGGGACATGTGGTGATACAAACAAATCAGTCTAGATTAACCCTCTATTTAGAGGATCAACACCGAGTGAATTTGGTCACATCAATACCAAAGACTAAACCTAGGGTATAAATATGAATAGAGGATCCACATCGGGCCTCTCAGGGGATTCAAACAACTCTATCCTAAATGTCCTCCTTAAGGGATCATACTCATGTGAGTAGAAAACAATACCAAAAATCCTTTAGGGAAACAATAATGGGAACAAATATTAATTAGACTCGTTCAAGATATTTTGGATGAGAGAATCAATTAATATATAAAAGAGAGGGTTTACAGTGAGTAGTAGACACACCCACTATACCCTTTGACACAGTGTACTTCTCATGTAAATGGAGCATGTAATAATAAATATATCCATGTTAAACTCCCCCATTGATCTCATAATTACATCCTCATCATAAGGGTACCAACTCCACTGACAATAACTCAAATAGAAGCCCCATTTGAGAGTTATGGTTGTTTTAGTAAAAAGATCTGACCCATGGTTGATCCGGGTCTAACCTGACCTGACAGAACCAACCCGGACCGCTGGCCGACCTGACCCGATTTGGTCGACCCAGTCCATTTGGCTTTGTCTGGACCTACCCGTTGGTCCACCTTTCCTGGCCTGCTAGGCCCACTGGACCGCTGGACAGCCTGGCTGCCCGCTGGGCCATCTTGTGCAGCCCGATCCCCCTGGTTCAGCCCGCACGCTGGCTGGTTTGTCCACCAGATGTGGTCCACCCCAAACATGTTTCCCTTGATTTATGCGGTGTCATTCCACATCCCACGTGGCCATACCACAACATCCGTGTGTACCCCACATATTCCTCTAACCCATGGTCTTCGCAATACCGCATTATGCCTCCGTCGACCACCCTGTCAGCAGCTCGCTGTCCTCCTTGTAGTCGGCCTGGACCAGCACCCTGGAACTGTGCTTCTACTCTCCTAGACTAACCAGATCCACCGACCCATCTGCTTTCATGTGCCGTCACTTGTGCCAGTGTGCTCCACCATCCCGGCCAAACCACGCTGTGCTGTCGCACCTCCACTACGTTGTCATGAGGTCACATATTCAATTTAGTATCATTGTAATAAGAATAGAATGCAAAAAAATTCATTCATTCATATCCAAATAATAATGAAGAACATGTGGGAAAAAGGGAGAAGAAATCACATGGAACAAACTCAAGGAACAAACCTTGACCGTTGTTTGTTCCGGTCTCAATCCATTCCCGTAAGAACGATCAACCGAAACTAAACAGTATAATAATCATCACCAAATAATTCCTACAATCAAACCCATACTGCAAGGACGATTGAATTGTAGATCAACCACTTAGAGGGTTGATCCAAATTAATCATTTATTTTAATAATGGGGCAATAAAGAACTAAAAATCACAATGCCCTATCTAGGAAATAATCACTCATTGTCGATGATTCATCGCTGGTGGGAATCTGTCAAGAACAATCTCGATCGACCGTCCCATCATTGTCTATTGAGATATTTATCTAAGGTTCACTCGAGAGCCTTTAGGGAATTCGAAGGCAATGATCCTAACCCTAGATCAATTATTAAAAGGAAATTTTAAAATAAATGTCATTGCAACAAATACAATAAAAAATATTTTTATTAAAATATTTATTCCTGTTACATTCGAAAACTACTTTTCATTGTTAACCCGTGCCGATTGATGTTAGTCCTCACCTAGGGTAAAATAACTGCTCTAAATGCAATGGTTCCCTCATATTTCTAACCTAAGCACCCATTTATAAGTTATTCAACTTTTTTAGGAAAATATATTATGCACTATATTAAAAATTGAACATTTTTCAAAAAATTGTTTCGAGCACCCCATGCCTTGTAATCACACACTGTCTCAGCGTCTAGTCGCGAAATAATTAAATATAATATTTAAAAATAATTCACCAAAAAATCCAAGACATTACAATAGACAGTTTAACTATGGTCCATTGAGGAAAAAAATTATTTAATCTAGGTGATTTATTTTTTGATCTATGAATTGTATAGGTTTGTGATGAACATTTTTATTCTATGATCTATAACTATAACAAAATCATTAGTAAATATTTTATTAAATTTTGTTTTTAATGTTTATGAATCTCCAACTAAGGGATTGATTATATTTGAGGGAAATAATTACCTTGTAAGTATGTTTATCCATCACTACCTGACAAAACCCCACAAAATCAAGGGGAACACACTTGATATGAGTGGTGAGATATCTCAAGTTCAAGGTGGATCAGTGGTGGCCACTGACTTATATATATCCTTATATGTGTAGGAATCATTGGAAACATTATTTTTATCTTTATCCATTATAAAAATCCTTTTCCACTTCTTTTCTACTATCCCACCTTATATTATCTTCAAAAATACATTAATAATTTTTTTTTTCTAAAATATAAAATACAATAAAATATAATTTCTTAAAAATATACATAATTTTACATAAAAATACATATTATATATGTCAATTTATTTTTAACATAATAGTAACAAATTACTGATTATGAAATATTTTTATAATAATTAAGAATAAAAAAAATATTAATTTTAGAAAATAATTAAATAAATAATATTACAAAAAATATAGTTAATTAGATAAATTACAAATACATAAAAACCGATAAATGTATACTTAAAATTATTAAACATAAAAATAAATGTTTGAATAATATAAAGTTAATTATAATAAATAATTTAATTAAATACTAATTATAAATATAATTACATGATAAATAGATTATTGTGTAATAAATTGGTCATAATCTACTATTAGAGAAGTTTAATTTTAAAAAACAAGGAAAATTAATTTTCAATTTTTTTTTACAAAATATAACTTAAATGTCAGAATATAATTTTAAAGTGGAAAAAAATATGTATTCTAGATTGAAACTGTATTTTCTAAACTGTTGATAAATCATAACAGATGATTAATTAAATCTAAAAAAATTCTGACACTTACAAGAATAAATATGTAAATCCATAATGTAAAGTAACTAAATAAATTTTACTATCCTTTTCATTAAATCCTAATAAAAAATACAATATATGAAAAGAATCATTAGTATCAAGATAAAATATACATATGTCCCCACACATAAAAAATGATTTTTCTCCAGAATATACCCTAACATTATCATAATGTAATTCACTCTATGTAATGATTAGTAAAAATTTTATTTTAGTTCATTATACCCTAGAATAACATGATTTCATAATATTAACATAGTAAACTCTATTATTTTATTATTAATCTAATAAAATCAACATAAAATATTAAAATTTATTTAGATTTGAACATCCATGATAAATTTTAATTTGATATTTGGAACCCAATTACTCATATGAGATATGAAAATACTCTTACTCCATGCTCTCTAAAATTTTTGAAATCAATATGCACTTTTTATACTTTTATTATAATTAAAATGTACAAAGAACTTAATCAATCATGAGTTAAGGAATTTTATAACTAAACCATTCTAATCATTAGTAATACCCAATAGGTAATTTAATAAATAGGGAAATGGAACATGCTGGATCACATATTATCAGACTACTTTTATCTCTTATTTTTTGATTCATTCACTTCTTATATAAATATGATTTTTTTAACCTTAACATGAAACTTTAATTGAAAATAAATAATTTAGTTTCTCACTTATGTTACACTACACCGAGTAATTCCCATATTAAAATAATAATTAAACCAAGTGTGTAAGTTTTCTCATTAAATTAAAAAAATCAACTCATTGGTGTTTTTATTTCATAATCTCACCCATTTATAAAACATATTTTTTTCCACTCTAATTTCATTTAATGAGTTTAAAATGTATGTGATTTTTAAAAAAATAATTAAATATAATAAAAAAACTCATTTAATAGTATAATAAAAGAATAAATGTTTATATGGATACCAATAATATAGACTCCCCACACACATAAGCTAAAATATACATTTACTAAAAAATATAAGTAAAGTATTCAAAAATAATGAAATCTAAATCCTTCAAGGATGATTATATGACATAGACTAAAGAATGAAACTCTAAAAATGTGTAGATAAATAGTCCACTTTTATTGGGTTAGGGACTCCTCTTATTTCACTAAAAACACAAGGGTCTTATAAATGATGTGAAGGTATTAAAAATGAGTATTTTTTTGTTTATGAAAATTAAATCAACTAATCAAACAATCTAAAATATACAAAAATTGAATCATGTGAATAAAAAACTAAATAAATACTCCCTAATGTTCCTCTAAAAGGCCTTAAAATATATCTATAATAAATTATTTTTTTCATACTTGTGATTTGTATAATTGGGGATGTGGTTTCATCTTCTATAACCACCATAATAAAGATAATGTACTATCTATTGGTTTGAACACTTATACATTCTCATTTGAAGTGTTGTGATTTCCTCCAATTTTATCAAAGACTATAATTTCACTCCAAATTCAACATATCTAGTATAGTGTAAAATATTTTCCACTTCCTTTTTAATGGTTAAATTATTATTGGAATCCATTAATACTTAAAATGAAATAGGGGGTTCATATTTTTTTTTATCATTATCATATCCTTGAACCACTTCAATTTTGGACATTTTTTCTTCTTTTTATACCTCATATTAAAAGAGTCTCTAGAAAACATTCATCCTAATGAGTTTATAAACTATATATTTAACCAATTTTTGATATTTATTTTCTATGTTTTTTGATATTAGAACTAATTTATCTTGAGATTTTAGGATACTTTTCATAATTATATCTATAATTTATCACCATTTGATAGTATAGACTTATACATAGTTAAGAATCTATATGATATTTCATTCCAATATAACATAGTCTTTCATTATTTCATTTCATTTAATTATATGATCCATTTTTGTTAATAGAAACAAGGTTCTTATTGTTACTCTTGTAAATGTGATGCTTTCCTCAAAACTCGATCAATTATAGTACCAAAATGGATTTCCATAAACACAACGATTGTTTCCCATAGATTATTATAAATCTCTCCACATAATAACTTCCATTTCTTATAGATTATTTTATAACTAGTGATGTATGAAAATGTATTTTTATTGTTTATAAAATGAAATTATAGTCATGTAATGTTATCTCTAAGGGAATATCATCTATGGATATTACTATAAAAGACCTTATGATATTTTGGTTTGTTTATCTTATTTATATTATTATGTTTATATTTTTGATAATTTTTATTTTTATTTTCATCAAAAATTTCAAACATCCTCAAAAAACAATACATAATATTGAATCTAATTTTATAATTTATTTGTACATAGTTATTAGTGAATAACATGGTCGAACCATTGGGAAATATTTTAGTTTAAATGTTACCTTGGTAGAGTTTCAATTGTAAATCATTAAATTGAGTGGTGAATATGTCTATAGATAGAATGGGAAGTTAGTGATGTGACATTAATTTCCTAATAATTAATAACTGAATTTCACATTTCCAATGGAGTGGGTACATTGGTGTGGGTAATTTGAAAAAACATACCTATGAATACAAATCTATTATTGATAGATATTATATTTAAATATATATTTATATATTTATTCTATTTGGATTCACACCCAAGATATTTAAAAAAATTCTTAATTTATCCAAATGTCTGCATCATAATTCTTGTGAAGATCCACATTATAGAGAAAATTCAAATATTTTTGGTTTTAATTGTGTTTCCAATAGATTATCTATTAAATTTTTTTTTGGGTTTTTCAGGAACAAAATAAAAGGTTTTCAATCCACACCTTCTTTACCTAAGATACCATATTGAATATATGTGTCTCTGGTCTAACTTTAGAATTGTATTATTAATTATTAACCTTAGATCATTTATTCAATGTAAAAATATATGGGTATTATGAGTTAAGACATGACCCATTACCACAAGAATATACAATAAATAAATGAAAAATCCATGGATTAAACATTGTACAACATTTAGAACATTTTGTATTCCTTAAAAATTGATCAAATAATCATTGAAATAATGGTAGAAAAAAATAAATATAACTAATTTTATGTCTAATATTTTCTCCACCTAAATATTATTTTACTCCTATATATTATTGCTAATTTTATAAGTACCCTATTTGGATTTAAACAATATATACTTCATCCTATATTTTTTCATTCAATTGTTTCTGGATAAGATCTCCTACTCTTATAATTTATAATTTATTAGACTGGTTGTTGAAATTACCATCTTTCTACTACTTTCATTGCTAAGATCAATCTATATGTACAGTCTCTAAGATGATCCATCCTTGTGTATAACTTTACTCTATAATTTTAATCATCTTCAGAGTTTATCCATTTTATATTAACAAACTCTACACTCCCTTCCATGATCCACAATTAATCATTATTCCTAATGGAACTGTTGTGGTCCACATATAATTGGGGAAAAAACTATGTTCTATGATACAGTTTCTCTAACATATCATCCAAGAGGTATTGTGATGACATCCATAGAGACAGTTTATAGTTTTCTATTATTTTTATTTATTCTATAAAACTATGATGTATCCCCCCAATATTGATGTGAAATGGTTTTCCTTGGTATCTTTAATAGTTTTTTTGGGTGAATAATGATTGATCTATCATAGTATATTGAAATTATGTCTGTATTATGATATGAGCATATCGATTTTGGTATATAGCTATCATATAATACACCTGACCTGTTATATTTTTCTATATTGTGTTATATTATTTATCTTAATTTGATTCTTTAATTATTGAAAATGATAATGGGTAGGCCGATAAATATGAAGAAAGTGTTTTTTCTCTATAAAGTTACATTATATATTTTTGAAGGTGAACAAAAAATAATATGGATGACTCACATGAAAATCATCAACTATTCAATTTTCTCTATGTAACTAGTTCATTTTTTATTCATACATGGAAATGTTCCTTGATAAAAAAAGAGACTATCATACTGCTGGATACATCAATAATTTTATACTATATTAAGCTATTAATAATTGGGTGTTATGCTCTGTTCATTGTACATAATAATTATATACATAACATCATGATCATTTCCTTGAATTTGGAAATGAAATGGATGGATTTGAAATTTTTAGTATCCTTATATCATTATCCTGTGGATAGGTAGTCACATATATCGCTGTGTGATTATGATTAGAAAAAAAACTTTTTCTACTGTAATACATAATTTATTTTATTCTTTATTATATAATGATAAGATAAATGGGTGAAATGAGAAATTCACCATATTAGTTGTAACAACCTGACCCGAGAATCCAGGAGAAGGTGCATTATTTTAATACATTAGCATGATTACAAGGAATCAAGTCTCAAAGGACCGATCAGTTTAGTATTCCTGGAAAGAAGATACATACATAAGTTCAACATGACAACTTGAAATGAAAAACAACACTAAATTATTCTATTAGAAACATCCAAGATTCCTAGAATATGCCTTCAAGTCACTCATAACTAACTTCTTCATATCATGGTAAAATTAAACATAAGAAATGGGTGAGCTCAAATGCTCAGTAAGAGTAAGCAATACAATGGAAGATAACATAAACATTAGGCATGGTGAATAATTGAAAACACATGCCTTTACAAATAATTAACACGAACACTTTATTGTAGGAAAATAAGATGATTAAATAATTCCATAATAAAACATAGTTATGGGTATTCTACTAGTCAAATAACCACATGAAATATCAATAACTAATCTCATAATTATGGAATGCATAATGCCGGACATCATAACCACGTAGTCATGGCCTTGTGCCAAGACTACAAAAAGGATTTTGTCAAGGCCTTGTGCCAAGAAACTAGTTTTTATCATGAGACCTACCGATGCATCAAGGAGCTATAGAGGGCTCCACCGGTCACTTAATAAGTCCAATGCATTCATCATATGAAAAGGTTGAAACATAATCTGAACATTCGTATTAAAACTAGAATACAAAATGTAAATATTTTAATGACAAACCATGAATGGTATAGAAATATCACATCCACAGTCAAACATAACTCATTCAATAAAATATGGAAGATTGTATTATAATAGATCAACCTCAATAGAGAATAATTAAGGATATTGACATAGATGATGATAATCATCAAAACTATTTGAGAAAATATCCCCCTTTTTCTTGAAAACATTTAAAAGTCTCACTCTTTATCAAGAAGCCATTTAAAATAGATTTTTGAATCAAAGTGTCCCATACCACTTTGAAACTTTTAAAAGGAATTTTAATTTGAAAACATTAATTTCCATATAAATAAATCTTTAAAACCATTTTTAAAATATGGACATTAATGAGAAATATTTTGAATAATAAATCTTTAAAACATTTAAAATGATATTTTAGTTAGAGTTCCTAACCAAAAGAGATACACTTGAATACAAATAATTGAGTTAATAAAAAATTTATAATATCATGAGAATAAAGGTATTCATGATATACTATGTCAAAGTAAATTATATACACTATATAAAAGTTAATTGCTGTATAACAACAAAGAAGTCTCAATGGAATGTAAATTGAGATGAAATCTCTTGTAAAGACCATATACTTTAGTTAAAGATAAATCAACAAAATAATTATGTGTGACTAATATAATACACTAAATATTATTATATGTTAATTGTAAATCAATCATAGGACATTCACACATATTCTTGTAAAAACTACACCAATTAATTGGATGTTTAACTCAATAAAATGAGATTGAGTTAAAATTACTCTTATCAATTTCATATTGATTACTTGAGAATTTATCAATGGAGTGATTATGTGTATCAAAATTATATCCACTAAAAAAGGAGTGGAAATTACTACACAAATAATAAATAGTGATTCCACACATAATCATGGAGTAAAATAATCAATGAAGTATGCGTGAAGCCCAATGAGTGGAAATTGAAAATTGAAATTCCCTTACCGATTTGGTAACTAATGAAACATACACCCCATGAAATAAGTATCATACAATGAAGATGTAAATAACCATAAATTAAAGTATATTACAAAAAGAATACAATAATGGGCATTAAATACTCCACAAAAAAGAAAATAGTGGCCAATATAGCATGAATCTCACGGGAATAAAAGTGAGATGAAAGACTCTGACTTCATTGTAATCAATCGAGTCGTATGAAAAACATTTAATAACCACCAAATGAATCAAAAAATACCATGAATATAAAGAGAATAATTATAATATATATCAAATGGAAGTACACAATACACCACATATAATAAATAAGTGGGGAATAATGGAAATATCACAGAATTAAAAGTGAGATAAGAAACCCCTTACCTCAAAGCTTGACTTGTCTTGTATGTTACTTTTTCTTCATGAATAATAATAATAAGTTAATTTAAACTTTATTTAGAAATTTTTTAAAGTTTATTATTCCTTTTATATCACTTATTACCTTTCTATAACAATTAGTTAATTATTTGAGTTCATATTGGATATGTTATCGATGTTCGGAACTTGAGTAAAAAATGAAATTGTTATAATTACAGTTTTTCCATGTGGTCAAAAGTACATTATCTACAGAATGATATACATGATTTAGATATCATATATATATATGTTATATATCCAGTATATATATTTATTTATAATATTACATAACATTTGGAGATAATAAATGAAATGCATTGTTCATGGAGGTGGTAAGCCCTATGTACGCATGAACGCTACTTTAATTTCTATTTTGTATTTTAATGGAATTAAAACATAATGATACATAGTTATATTATAATTCCAGTATAATATAATATATAATATCATTAACTCCATAATTTATACATCCCACACAAGTCATTAATGAGTCATATCACTTTCAGGGGGCAGTAGTCTGTACTTCCTCAAATGAAATTATCGCGTTTTACACATAATGGAAACCATAAAGGTATGATATAAATGTAAAATGTAGAAGAAAAAAGAAAACATAAACTTAATATATAGCATATATAAATATAGTTCCATCTTAATGGCCACCATGGGAGGCAGTAGGAGATAATTTAACAATCATTGTTTCGTGAGGGGTTAGTTTGCCAACCATAGAAACAATGTGTTCTTCACCCATTAGATGGAGGTGTGTGTAAGTGTAGTTATAATTATTCTCATAAAAACATCATATTATATTGAGGATACTGGTGTTATTATAAAATAAAGGAATATAATGAGTTTAGTGGGGTTGGAGAAGTAAAATAAAAAAATAAAACAAAATAATTTAAGAGAAACTGTTACCTTTAATTTGGGTATCTTCCTTTGGTTTGAACTAAAAGGACTCCTTGAAGTGAATTATACCTAAGTTAAGGATTATAGTTATAATAGAGGGATATTTAGAGCTTATTTTGGAATGGGTTGTATGAGACAAGGGGCTTGAGAGGTTTGTGGAATGGTTTAGAAGTTGTGTCCTTTTATAAGGGGGAGAAGGGGCTCCTTAGGAATGTGTGAAAATATTATTTTAATATATAGTGATATTCGGTTTCTAAAGGTCCAAAACTAATTAAAGTAGAATATAAGATAAATCATGGTAGAAATAAAATAATCCAATAATAATTGGATAGGTTTTGAATATTATTTTAATATTAATAATCTTATTTATTTAAATCATTTATTAATGAGGTAAATACTACATCATTATCGTGTCATAAATAATTTAATTTATTTAATTTTTAAAATTATAAATAAAAATAATATAATTTATGAAATCTTTTAATCTTTATAATGAATATTTATAGTCGAAAATATGACTTATATAACCCTATGTAAAAATTGATATAATAAAAGATATTTGTTAATGTCATTTTTGTCTTTACATTAAGTTAATTAAAATAAAGTGTCATAATCACTCTTAACTAGCTCCATGTGGTCCCCAAATTGACCCAAGGATGCAAATGGTAGGCCATGACTCATCCAATAAGGGTAGGACAAGTGTTAAGGTAAATTTTTATTATTAAAATATTCTTTTTACCTTGAATTACCCTATTTACCTTTAATCGCAGTAAAAAAAGTCAAAAGTTACTATTCACCAAAAATTATTTTCATCTTATTGAACCAAATGTTACTTACTAATAACAACAATGTATATAGTATTTTCAAAATTAAATTCACAGAAGCGGTAAAATTTCATTTAAATGAAAAAGCCAGTTTTTAACTACTATTAAGTGGTTTTACTATTCATCAAAAATTGATGTTTTTCAAACTAAAATACCAAAAATTAAGCCTAAGCTATATTTGATATTCCAAATTCAAAAATTATGTCTATTTTACCAAATTTATAACATATAAGTTGCATTAATTAATTTAAAATTAATTCCCATTGTCAAAAGAAATAGCATGTTTTTAAGAAACAATAATTATCAAAAGATTGACACTTATTTATTTATAATTTTAAAGTAAAATTAATTACAATGACCAAAATTTGATTAAATGGTAAAAATATAATCTAATAACACTTCAAAACCCATTTAAAATATAATTTAACCTTATAAATAAATTATATTAAAAGAAAATTTTGAATTAAAATACAGTATTTCTCACTATTCATAAAAAATGAATATTATTAGAAAAATACAAGAATTTCATCCAAATTAATTTTTGATGTCCTGATTCTAAATAATAATTTTATTTTGTCAAATAGAATCCATAAAAAAGTCAAATATTGGATTTAAAAAGGGTTCCCCATTAAAATGTGGTAAAATTGATTTTTTTTTGAAAAATTAATTTTTTATCTGAAAATTGAATTTATTCTTATAATATGTATAAGAAACACATAATAGATAAGTTAAAATTATATGGAGTATATAAAATTCAAAATATAGTTAATATAATTCATAACCGCTTTTGAATGGCTAGTTTGGTAAGTCGTGGTGCGCTCTAACTCGTTGTTGCGTGTAGCGCAAGCTATGGAATTTAAAGAAAATAACATACTATGAAATATTGGGGTGTTACATTCTTACCCCTTTTGGAAATTGCATCCTTGTATTTTTTTTTTAAAATTGGGCTTGGGAACTTCATTGAAATTCCCACATTGGAAAAGGAGTCAATAAAACTATCACTTTAAAAGTTGAAAGAGAAGTACAAAGGTCACCCGAGATAACCCATACTAGGATTCCATATAGAAAAACATGGATATAGAAGATAAAATAAGTGTCAAGTTTTAATGGAGAGGAATATAAAACATTATCCGAATAATGTTAACCACAAGAAAAGCACACACTTGTGATGGGATAAACGGTCATTAGTTTCTCAGTAGAAAAGTAAATGGAAAACGTTTTTTTTGTTTTAAGTTACATTTTCATAAAGTTAAGGAATTTATGAGAATGTCTAAGAACATAAATAGATATACATACTTTTTATGTAGTGTTTCATTATTTAACAAATTTCTGTCACTAACAGATATTTTTTTTCAAACGATGAGTATTCAAGATGACTTGGTCACACCGGATGATCTAGAATAAACTTCCAGAGAATCACATGATCCAGAAAGGATAAACTATATATTTACCTTGTCTTTAAATATTAACCAAAACCAAAATGGTTATTACAAGATTAGATGATCCCCAAAAAGGATAATCCTTTAGAGAAAGAAATACTAATCTTAATTTCTAAAATAAAACCAACAATACCCCAAAGTTAAATAAATACCATTTAATAAACAGTTGTCCTTAAAATACTTCAATATAATCCAAAATAATATTGAAACCCAAAAATTATAAAAATTTGTTATGTAGTCTTCCATGTTAAATTGTATCTCTAAATGACATTGACTACACTTAAAGTCACATAATTAATAGTAATTAACCTAATCACATATTCTATATTATAGGTTAATCATTTCCATAAATAAACCAAATCACTATAAATACACAATGAAAACATAGATAAAAATACACCATTAATCCTCAAATGAAATCCCATATTATTCTATTTTCCTTAGGCATATAGTGTTCCCAACAGAGCAAACATCTTCCAAAATAACATTTATCACTTAATCACCAAATAATTTTCCTATACTAAGGGTATCCATTTGATAAGACATAAGATTCCCAATCAACTTATTATTTATCAATAAAATCATTTAACTAAAAATAATTAGACACACTAACCAGGGACTTCACGTAGTCCAATGTTAAGTGATAAATCCCAATCAAACTATGGTTGTGGGTTCGATTCCCACATCTTTGTCTGATGCGATGGATTTTCACACGGTCTATGTGTTTTCCTTTTTCAAAAACTATATAATTTTATAATATTTCCAAAAATGATACAGATTCCTCAAAGTAACTATAACATAATTTCAACACAAATGTTTTCTCATACCTCGCATTTTCATCCCAAAATTTTATAACTTGTAATTGCCTCAAACTCAATGATCATATAGAACCAAATGGTTATCTATATCTATATCTTCAAGAGAGAAGATAATTCTTCCACAAATATCATTTTCACATGACAAACTATAGGGTTAAAAATACAAGATAAAAGTATTCCAAAGTAATCCCATCAAAAAAGACCACTAATACTTTTTAAACATTTTTCCATCCATTTATTTCCACATATCTTCTTCCTTGACCAAGAGGATATCCTATAAAATAGGGAATTCACTCGAGTAATGTACAGGTCCCCTACATTTACGAAAAATGACTGTAAATGGATTCTTGGGACCATTTTTATTTTCTTCCATAGTAATCTTCATTTTTCCTCATCAATTATTTACTTTATGTACTTCTTTATCACACATGAAGCATTTCTTTGTTCCATTAAAACACCTTCCTAGGTGTCTCCTTCCACATTTCCTGCATGATGGAAAATGAGATTTCTTTTCTCCATGGTCTTCACTACTGGAGCTCTTATCATTCACCACTTTTATCTTCTTTGTTTAGTCTGGGAGTTGGTTAGTATATATATTGTTGATCATATTTTTGGAAAACTTATTCGGCATGAACACGATACCTTTTACACCTATCAAAATTCCATTTTGTTGCTCATTTCGACCACCATTCCCACCTTGTACATCTTGCTCAAAGTTACTATGACTTCCTTGGAATCCAGCCATTGACTAAAACTAGAAAGCATTGTGTGAGTAACAATAGTCATAAAATCATTTGGATAAAATCATGACACCTTATTTTCAATTTAAAACACCTTAGGATTAACCAAGGTAATTTATTCTCATCTTATAATAAAATCCTTTAAATAATTTTGTAAAGAAAATTTAAATTATCCAGAGTATATCCCCCAGGTGTGTCGTAACCAAGAGTATAGAAAGGACCATTGTCGTGTACCAGTATATCCTGGGTTAAGCCCGAAACTCTTTGTCAGAGTTTTCATTCCTAGGTACATCTGTGCTAGAGCCGCCTCTTCCTGCTCGTATCCAGAAATGGATGTATTGCTTGGAAAATACTCAAAATCTCTACATTAACAAAATTATAGGAAGTTATTATATACTAATCCTCAAATTCTATATTAGGGTAATGTTCTCTAATCAGAGTTTATATAAATCTAGTTTCCATGGTTTCTACTAAACTTCTTCTGATACCAACTGTAACGCCCCAACCCCAGAATCCAAGATCTGGTGCATTATTTTAATACATTGTAATGATTACAAGGAATCAATTCCCAAAGTAATGATTAGTTTAGTATTCTTGGAAATAAGATATATACATAAGTTCAACATTACAACTTGAAAAAAAAAACACCACTAAATTATTCTATTAGAAACATCCAAGCTTCATAGAATATTCTTGCAAGTCACTCATAACAAACTTCTTCATATCCTAGGAAAATGAAACATAAGAAAGGGGTGAGATCAAATGCTCAGTAAGAGTAAGAAATATAGTGGAAGATAACATAAACATTAGGCATGGTGAAAAATTGAAAACACATGCCTTTACAAATAATTAACATGAACACTTTATGAAAGGAATATGAGCTGATTAAATAATGCCACAATAACACATAGTCATGGGTATTCTACTAGTCAAATAACCACATGAAATATCATAACTAATCTCATAATTATGGAATTCATAAAGATAGACATCATAACCATGTAGTCAAGGCCTTGTGCCAAGACTACAAATAAGATTCTGTCAAGGCCTTGGGCCAAGACACTAGTTTGTCACATGAGACCTACCGATGTATCGAGGAGCTATATTAGGATCCACCCTTCACTTACTAAGTCCAATTCACTCCTTATATGAAAAGGTTAAAACATTATTTGAACATTCGTATTAAAACTAGCATAATAAATGTCAATATTTTAACTACAAACCATGAATTGTATAAAAATAGCACATCCACAGTCAAATATAACTCATTAAATACAATATAGAAGATTTTATTATAATAGATCAACCTCAATAGAGAATAATTATGGATATTGACATAGATTAAGATAATCATCAAAACTATTTGAGAGAAATATCCCCCTTTTTCTAGAAAACATTTAAAAGTCTCACTATTTATCAAGAAGCCGTTTAAAATAGATTTTAGAATCAAAGTGTACTATCCCACTTTGAAACTTTTAAAAGGAATTTTAATTTGAAAACATTAATGTCCATATAAATAAATCCTTAAAACCATTTTTAAAACATGGGCATTAGTGAGAAAGATTTAGAATAAAAAATCTTTAAAACATTTAAAATGATATTTTAGTTAGAGTTCCTAACGAAAAGAGAGACACTTGAATAAAAATAATTGAGGTAATAAAAACTTTATAATATCATGAGAATAAAAGTATTCATGATATACTATGTCAAATTACTTTATATACACCACATAAAAGTTAATTGGTTTATAACAATAAATAAGTCTCAATGGAATGTAAATTGAGATGATATCTCTTATAAAGACCAAATCCTTAGTTTAAGGATAAATCAATGACATAATTATGTGTGAAAAATATAAATACACTATATATAATTGGATATTCAGTGTAAATCAATTAGATTAAATTCACTCATATTCTTGTAAAAACCACCCCAATGAATTTGATGTTTAACTCAATAAAAGGAGATTAAGTTAAAATTACTCTTATCAAGTTCATATTAATGACTTGAGAATTTATCAATGGAGTGATTATGTGTATCAATATTATATCAACATAAATGTGAGTGTAAATTACTAAAATAATAATAAATAGTGATCCCATACATAATAAAGGAGTAAAATAATCAATGAAGTATGCGTAAAGCCCAATGAGTGGAAATTGAAATTTGAAATTCCCTTACTGAAATGGTAACTTATAAAATATACACCCCATGAAATAAGTATCACACAATTAAGATGTAAATACCCATAAATTGAAGTATATTAAAAAAGAATAAAATCATCAGCAGCACATACTCCACACAAAAGGAAATAGTGGCCAATATAGCATGAATCTCACAGGAATAAAAGTGAGATGAAAAACCCTGACTTCATTGTAATCAGTCGAGTCATATGAACAAATGTTAATAACCACCAAATGAATCACAAAATACCATGAATATAAATATAATCATGATAATATATATCAAATGGTAGTACACAATACACCACATGTAATAAATATATGGCGAATAATGGAAATCTCAAAGAATTAAAAGTGAGATAAGAAACCCCTTACCTCAAGTCCGACTTGTCTTGTATGTTACTTGTTCTTCTTGAATAATAAACTTAAGTTAATTTCTACTTTATGAAGAAAATTTTTATACTTTATTATTCCTTTTATATCACTTATTACCTTTCTATAACAATTAGTTAATTATTTTAGTTCATATAGGACATTTTATCGATGTTCGGAACTTGAGTCAAAAATGAACTTGTTATAATTACAATTTTCCATGTGGTCAAAAGTCCATTATCTCCAGAATAATATACATGATTTAGATATCATATATATATATATATATTATATTCAGTATATATATGTATTTATAACAGAACATAACATTTGAAGATAAGAATTGAAATGCACCGTTCATGGAGACGGTAAGCCGTACATACGCATGAACGCTACATTCATTTCTATTTTTTATTTTTATGGAATTAAAACATAATGATACATAGTTATATTATAATTCCATTATAATATCATATATAATATCATTAACTCCATACTTTATACGTCCTAAACAGGTCATTAACGAGTAATATCACTTCGAGGGGGCGGTAGTCCACACTTCCTCAAATGAAATTATCGCGTTTTACCCATAATAGAAACCATAAAGGTATGATATAAATGGAAACTAAAGAATCACAAAGAAAAAATAAACATAATATATATCATATATAAATACAGTTCCATCTTAATGGACACCATGAGAGGTGGTAGGAGATAATCGAACAATCATTATTTCGTGAGGCGTTGGTTTACCAACCACAGAAACAGTATGTTCTTCACCCATTAGATAGAGGTTTGTTTAAGTGTAGTTAGAATAATTCACATAAAAACATACTCGTATATTGAGGATACTGGTGTTTTTATAAAATAAAGGAATAATTTTTTTTAGGGTGGTTGGAGAAGTAAAATAAAACAAAATAAAACCAAATAATTTAAGAGAAACCATTACCTTTAATTTGGGTAACATCCTTTGGTTTGAACTAAAAGGACTTCTTGAAGTGACTTATGCCTAAGGTAAGGCTTCTAGGTATAATATAGGGATCGTGAGAGATTATATGGGTTGGGTTTGGATGAGCCAAGGGGCTTTAGAGGTGTGTGTAATGAGTTAGAAGTGGTGTCCTTTTATAAGGGGGAGGAGGGGCTCTTTAAGAAAGTGTAAAAATATTATTTTATTATATAGTGATATTTAGTTTCTAAAGGTCCAAAACTAATTAAAGTCTAAGATAAGATGACGCATGGTCTAAATAAAATAATCCAATAAGAATTGGATAGGTTTTGGATATTGTTTTAATATTAATAATCTTATTTATTTAAATCATTTATTAATGAGGTAAATACTACATCATTATTGTGCCATAAATAATTTTTTTTATTTGATGTCTAAAAATTATAAAAAAATATCATAATGTAGGAAATATTTTTATATTTTCAATGATATTTTATAGTAAAAAATATGACTTATATAAACCCATGTAAAAATTGATATACTAAAAGATATTTGTTAATGTCAATTTTGTCTTTACTTTAAGTTAATTAAAATAAAGTGTCATTATCACTCTTAAGTGGATCCATGGGGTCCCCAAATATACCCAAGTATTTACATGGTTGTCCATGACTAATCCACTAAGCTTAGTACAGGTGTTAATGTCATTTTGTATTATTATAATATTTTTTTACCTTGAATTACCATATTTACCTTTAACCGTGGTAAATAAAATTCAAAAGTTACTATTCACAAAAAATTATTTAATATTATCAAACCACATATTACTTACTAATAACAACCATGTATGTCAGATTTATGAAATTTAATTCACAGATTCGGTAAAATTTCATTTAAATGAAAAAGGCAGTTTTTAACTACTACTAAGTGGTTTTACTATTCATCAAAATTTGAAGTTTTTCAGAAAAATACAAAAAATTCAGCCTAAGATATATTTGATATTCCAAATTCAAAAATTATTTATATTTTACGAAATTCAAAACATATGAGTTGAAATAATTAATTTAAAATTAATTCATGTTGTCAAAACAAATAGCATGTTTTTAAGAAACAATAACTATCAAAAGATTGACACTTGTTTATGTATAATTTCAAAGTGAAATTAATTCCAATGACAAAAATTGGATTAAAGGGTAAAAATATAATCTAATAAAACTTCAAAAAAATTTAAAATATAATATAACCTTTAAAATAAATTAGATTAAAATGCTGTTTTGAATTAAAATACAGTATTTCTCACTATTCATAAAAAATGAATATTATTAGAAAAATACCAGAATTTAATCCAAAGTATATTTTAATGTACTAATTCTAAAGAAGATTATTTTTGTTAAATTGAATATATAAAAGGGTCAAATATTAGATTTTAAAAAGGGTTCAACATTAAAATGTGGTAAAATTGATTTTTTTTGAAAAATACATTTTTTATCTGAAAAATTGAACTTGTACTTATAATATGTCTAATAAACATATAATATATAAGTTAAAATTATATATAGTATATAAAATTCAAAATATAGTTAATACAATTCATAACCGCTTTTGAACAGTTAGTTTGTAAGTCGCGGTGTGCTCGAATTCAGTGTTGCGTGTAGCACAAGATATTGAATTTAAAGAAAATAACTTATTATGAAATATTGGGGTGTTACATTATTCCCCCATTTTGGAAATTTTGTCTGCAAAATTTTTAAAATTGGTCTTGGGAACTTCATTGAAAGTACCACATTCGAAAAAGAGTCAATAAAACTATCACTTTAAAAGAATGAAAGAGAAGTAAAAAGGTCACCTGAGATAACCCATACTAGGATTCCATGTAGGAAAAAATAGATTTGGAAGATCAACTAAGTGTCAAGTTATTATGGAGATGGATTGAAAACATGGTCAGGAGAAATTTAACAACAAGAAAAGCAAAAACTTGTAATGGGATAGACAGTCATTATTTTCCCTGTAGGAAAAGTAGATTTACAACGTTTTTTTCTTTGTTTTAAGTTCCAATTTAATAAAGTTGAGGAATTTATGAGATTGACTAAGAACATAAATAGATATAATTACTTTTTATGTAGAGTTTCATTATTTAATAAATCTCTACCACTAACTCATCTTTTTTTTTCAAACGATGAGTATTCAAGATGACTTGGTCACACCAGAAGATCTAGAATCAACTTCTAGAGAATCACATGATCCAAAATGGATAAACAATATATTTACCTATTCTTTAGAGATTAAACAAAACCAAAATGGTTAGTACAAGATCAGATGATCCCTAAAAATGATAATCCTTTAGAGAAATAAATGCTAATCTTAATTTCTAAAATTAAACAAACAATACCCAAAGTTAAATAAATACCACTAAATAAACAATTTTACTTAAAATACTTCAATATAATACAAACTAAAATTGAAACCCAAAACATAGAAAAATTTGGCTATGTAGTCTTCCACATTAAATTGTATCTCCAAATGACATCGACTACACTTAAAGTCACATACTTAATAATAATTAACTTAAACACATATTCTCTATGATAGGTTAATCATTTACATAAATAACCCGAATCACTATAAATCCACAATAAAAACATAGATAAAAATCCACCATTACTCCTCAAATGATATCCCATAGTATTCTATTTTCCTTAGGCATATAGTCTACCCAACAGATCAAACGTCTTCCAAAATAACATTTATCACTTAATCACCAAATCATTTTCCTATACTAAGGGTATCCATTTGATAAGACATAAGATCCAAAATCAACTTATTATTGATCAATAAAATCATTTAACTAAAAATTATTAGTCACACTAACCAGGTACTTCACATAGTCTAGTGGTAGGTGATAAATCCCAATCGCACTATGGTTGTGGGTTCGATTCCCGCAGCTTTGTCCGACGTGACGGGTTTTCACATAGTCTACTTGTTGTCCTTTTTCAAAATCTATATAATTTTATAATATTCCAAAAAATGAGAAAAATTACTCAATGTAACTATAACATAATTTCCTAAAAAATGTTATCTCATACCTCGCATTTTCATCCCAAAATTTAATAACTTGTAATTTCCTCAAACTCAATGATCATATAAAAACAAATGGTTATTTATAACTATATTCACAAGAGAGAAGATAATTCTTCTTGAAATATCATTTTCACATGACAAACTGCAGGGTTACAAATACAAGAGAAAAGTCTTCCAATGTAATCCATCAACAAAGAGCACTAATACTTTTTAAACATTTCTCCATCCATTTATTTCCACATAGCATCTTCCCTGACCAAGAAGATATCCTGTAGAATAGGTAATTCCCTCAAGTAATGTCTAGGTTCCCTATATTTACAATAAATGACTGTAAATGGATTCTTGGGACCATTTTAATTTTCTTCCATAGTACTCTTCATTTTTCCTCTACAATTCTTTACTTTATGTCCTTCTTTCTCACACATAAATCATTTCTTTTTTCCATTAAGACACATTCCTCCGTGTCTCCTTCCACATTTCCTGCATGATGGAAATGGGATTTCTTTTCTCCATGGTCTTCACTGCTGGAGATCTTATCATTCACCACTTTTCTCTTCTTTGTTGAGTCCAGGAGTTGGTTAATATATATGTTGTTGATCATATTTTTGGAAAACTAATTCGGCATTAACACAACATCTTTTACGCCTATCAACATTCCATTTTTTTCTCATTTCCACCACCATTCCCACCTTGTACATCATGCTCAAAGTTACCATGAATTCCTTGGAATCCAGCCATTGACTAAAACCATAAATCATTGTGTGAGTAACAATAGTAATAAAATCATTTAGAAAATATCATGACACCTTATTTTCAATTTAAAACACTTTAGGATCAACCAAGGTCATTTTTTCTCATATTATATTGAAATACTTCAAATAGGTTTATAAATAAAAATTAAATTATCCTAAATATATCCCCTAATAGCGTTGTAACCAAGAGTGTTGCAAGGCCCGTTGTTATGTACCAAGATACCCCGGGTCAAGCCCGGAACTCCTTGTTAGAGTTTTCACTCCTAGGTACATCTGTACCAGAGCCGACTCTACCTGCTCATATCCAGACAAGGATGTATTTCTTGGAAAAGAAACAAAATCCCTACATTACCAAAATTTTAGGAAGTTCTTCTATACTAATCATCAAAGTCTATCTTAGGGTAATGTGCTCTAATCGGAGTTTATGTAAATCTAGTTTCCAAGGTTTTTACTAAACTTCCTATGATACCAACTATAATGCCCCGAACCTAGAATCCAGGAGCTGGTGAATTATTTTAATACATTTTCATGATTATAAGGAATCAAGTCCCAATGGACCGATCAATTTAGTAGTCTTGGAAAGAAGATACATACATAAGTTCAAGATTACAAATTGAAAAAAAACACTAAATTATTCTATTAGAAACATACAAGCTTCCTAGAATATTCCTACAAGTCACTCATAACTGACTTCTTCATATCCTAGGAAAATGAATCATAAGAAAGGGGTGAGCTCAAATACTCAGTAAGAGTAATAAATACAGTGGAAGATAACATAAACATTAGGCATGGTGAATAATTGAAAACACATGCCTTTATAAATAATTAACATTAACAATTTATGGAAGGAATGTGAGCTTAGTAAATAATGCCATAATAAAACATAGTCATGGGTATTCTACTAGTCGAATAACCACATGAAATATCAATAGATAATTTCATAATTATGGAATGCATAATGCTAGACATCATAACCACATATTCAAGGCCTTGTTCCAAGACTAAAAATAAGATTTTGTCAAGGCCTTGTGCCAAGACACTAGTTTGTCTCATGAGACCTACTGATGCATCAAGGAGATATAGGGAGCTCCACCCATCACTTACTAAGTCCAATGCATTCCTCATATGAAAATTTTGAAGCACAATATGAACATTCATATTAAAAATAGCATACGAAATGTAAATATTTTAACCACAAGCCATGAATGGTTTAAAAATTGCACATCCACAGTCAAAAATAAATCATTAAATACAATATGGAAGATTTTATTAGAATAGATCAACCTCAATAGATAATAATGAAGTATATTGACAAAGATAAATATAATAATCAAAACTATTTGAGAGAAATATCCCCATTTTTCTTGAAAACATTTAAAAGTCTCACTATTTATTAAGAAGATGTTTAAAATATATTTTTTGAATCAAAGTGTCCCATACCACTTTGAAACTTTTAAAAATAATTTTAATTTGAAAACATTAATTTCCATATAAATAAATCTTTAAAACCATTTTTAAAACATGGACATTAATGAGAAATATTTAGAATATAAATCTTTAAAAAATTTAAAATGATATTTTAGTTAGAGTTTATAACCAAAAGAAAGACAATTGAATACAAATAATTGAGGTAATAAAAACTTTATAATATCATGATAATAAATGGATTCATGATATACTATTTCAAAGTACATTATATACACCATATAAAAGTGAATTGGTGTATAAATACAAAGAAGTCTCAATGGAATGTAAATTGAGATGAAATCTCTTATAAAGACCATATTCCTAGGTTAAGGATAAATCAACGACATAATTATGTGTGAAAAATATAAATACACTTAATATGATTGAATATTCAGTGTAAATCAATCAGATTACATTCACACATATTCTTGTAAAAACCACACCAATGAATTGGATGTTTAACTCAATAAAAGGAGATTGAGTTAAAATTAATCTTATCAAGTTCATATTGATGACTTGAGAATTTATCAATGGAGTGATTATGTGTATAAAAAGTATATCCACAAAAAGGGGAGTGGAAATTACTACAAAAATAATAAATAGTGATTCCACACATAATCTTGGAGTAAAATAATCAATGAAGTATGCGTAAAGCCCAATGAGTGGAAATTGAAATTTGAAATTCCCTTACTGATTTGGTAACTTATGAAACATACACCCCATGAAATAAGTATAATACAATTAAGATATAAATAACCATAAATTAAAGTATATTAAAAAAATAATACAATCATGGTTAATAAATACTCCACACAAAAGGAAATAGTAGCCAGTATAGCATGAATCTCACATGAATAAAAGTGAGATAAAAAACCCAGACTTCATTGTAATAAATCGAGTCGTATGAACAAAAGTTAATAACCAACAGATGAATCACAGAATAACATGAATATAAAGAGAATCATGTTATTATATATCAAAAGGGTAGTGCACAATACAACACATGAAATAAATAAATGGCGAATAATGGAAATCTCATAGAATTAAAAGTGAGATAAGAAACCCCTTACCTCAAGTCTGACTTGTCTTGTATGTTCCTTGATCTTCTTGAATAATAAAATTAAGATAATTTATACTTTATTAAGAAATTTTCTAAAGTTTATTAGTCCATTTATATCACTTATTACCTTTCTATAATAATTAGTTAATTATTTGAGTTCACATTGGACATTTTATCGATGTTCAGAACTTGAGTAAAAAATGAACTTGTTATAATTACAATTTTTTACATGTGGTCAAAAGTCCATTATCTATAGAATGATATACATGATTTAGATATCATATATCATATATATATATATTATATCAAGTATATATATGTATTTATAACAGTACATAATATTTCGAGATAAGAAATGAAATGCATTGTTCATGG
Source organism: Viscum album (assembly GCA_963277665.1). Taxonomy (NCBI): domain Eukaryota; kingdom Viridiplantae; phylum Streptophyta; class Magnoliopsida; order Santalales; family Viscaceae; genus Viscum; species Viscum album. The sequence goes on from OY728134.1 coordinate 290,153,214, forward strand.
AGACGGTAAGCCGTACATACGCTTGAACGCTAATTTCATTTCTATTTTGTATTTTAATGAAATTAAAACATAATGATACATAGTTATATTATAATTCCAGTATAATATCATATATAATATCATTACCTCCATAATTTATACGTTCCACACAAGTCATTAATGAGTCATATCACTTTGAGGGGGCGGTAGTCCGCACTTCCTCAAATGAAATTATCGCGTTTTACCCATAATGGAAATAAAAAATGTATGATATAAATGGAAAATACAGAATCACAAGAAAAACATAAACTTAATATATATCATATATAAATATATTTCCTTATTTATGGCCACCAAGAGAGGCATTAGGATATAATCGAACAATCATTTTTTCGTGAGGCGTTGGTTTGCCAACCACAGAAACAGTATGTTCTTGACCCATTAGATGGAGGTGTGTTTAAGTGTAGTTAAAATTATTCACATAACAACATAATAGTATATTGAGGATACTGGTGTTATTATAAAATTAAGGAATAAAAAGAGTTTAGGGGGTTGGAGAAATAAAATAAAACAAAATAAAACAAAAGAATTTAAGAGAAACTGTTACCTTTAATTTGGGAAACTTCCTTTGGTTTGAACTAAAAGGACTTCTTGAAGTGACTTCTAGCTAAGGTAAAGCTTCTAGGTGTAATATAGGGATATTTAGAGCTTATTTGGGCTAGGGTTGGACGATCCAAGGGTCTTGAGAGGTGTATGGAATGGGTTAGAAGTTGTGTCCTTTTATAAGGGGGAGGAGGGACTCTTTATGAAAGTGTGAAAATATTATTTAATTATATAGTGATATTAGGTTTATAAAGGTACAAATCTAATTAAAGTCAAAGATAAGATGACTCATGGTCGCAATAAAATAATCCAATAAGAATTGGATAGGTTTGGATATTTTTTTTAATATTAATAATCTTATTTATTCAAATCATTTATTAATGAGGTGAACACTACATCATTGTTGTGTCATAAATAATTTAATTTATTTGTTTTACAAAAATTATTAAAAAATTACATAATTTAGGAACTCTTTTTAGATTTCTAATGAATATTTATAGTTAAAAATACAACTTATATAACCCCATGTAAAAATTGATATACTAAAAGATATTCGTTAATGTCATTTTTGTCTTTACTTTAACTTAATTTAAATAAAGTTTCATTATCACTCTTAAGTGGCTGCATGGGGTCCCCAAATCAACCAAGAATGACCATGGTCGACCATGACTCATCCAATAAGGTTAGGACAAGTTTTAAGGTAATTTTATATTATTATAATATTATTTTTACCTTAAATTACCCTATTTACCTTTAACCGTAGTAAATAAAAGTCAAAAGTTACTATTCACCAAAAATTATTTTCATCTTATTGAACCAAATTTTACTTATTAATAATAATCATGTATATCGGACTTTCTAAATTCAATTCACAGAAGTGGTAAAATTTCATTTAAATGAAAAAGTTAGTTTTTAACTACTACTAAGTGGTTTTACTATTCATAAAAAATTGATGTTTTTCAGAAAAATACAAAAAATTCAGCCTAATATATATTTGATATTCCAAAGTCAATAATTATTTCTATTTTACCAAATTTAAAACATATAATCTGCATTAATTAATTTAAAATTAATTCCCATTGTCAAAACAAATAGCGTGTTTTTAAGAAACAATAATTATCAAAAGATTGAAACTTGTTTATGTATAATTTTAAAGTTAAATTAATTATAATGACCAACATTGGATTAAATGGTAAAAATATAATCTAATAAAACTTCGAAACCCATTTAAAATATAATCTAACCTTATAAATAAATTATATTAAAAGGCAGTTTTGAATTAAAATACAGTATATCTCATTATTCATAAAAAATGAATATTATTAGAAAAATACCAGAATTTATCCAAAGTAAATTTTGATGTCCTGATTCTAAATAAGAATTTTATTTTGTCAAATAGAATATGTAAAAGGGTCAAATATTGGATTTAAAAAGGGTTCCCCATTAAAATGTGGTAAAATTGATTTTTTTAAGAAAATTCATTTTTTATCTGAAAAATTGAATTTATTCTTATAATATGTATAATAAACACATAATACATAAGTTAAAATTATATGGAGTATATAAAATTCAAAATCCAGTTAATACAATTCATAACCGCTTTTGAACAACTAGTTTGGTAAGTCGTGGTGCATTCGAACTTGGTGTTGCATGTAGCGCAAGCTATTGAATTTAAGTAAAATAAATTACTATGAAATCTCGGGGTGTTAAAATAGTTGTCTATGGGAATTTTAATTAGGGTTCTATTTATCTCAAAATTATATGATTAATAATCAAATAAATTGTGATAAAATTACGTGATCGTTGAATTTTAAGATATATTTTATATTTATTGAATAAAAAACTATGTATCTCAAGATCATGAATGTTAATATATATTAATTTTAAGATAATATATAAATTTAAACATTGTGATTGTTTCTAGAATAATTAATTCTCCCTATGGGTGGTACAATTCTTTTTCACATGTGTTCAACTGTAGAGTGGCTATTTTTTGGTATTAATCAGAATATAAGTTGTTGAAGATGTTCACCAAATTATATTAATTAATACGATTTTATTATATTTTCTCGAAAAGTGGTATATTAATAGTAAATGGTAATCAAATAAATAATTCCTTTTATTCTTTTTATGGAGAAGGATTGTTTCTATAGAAGCGAGAATGAGGTTTAAATACGAAGGTGACATAGTTGAATATTATTCATTGAAAAAAATTATGTTTTTACTACATTTTCATTTCTTAAATCATACTTTATCTTCATCATTTTTCTATCTCTAAATTTCATTTTCAATGAATATTCATTATTTTTGTACTGGAATATTGTTTTAATATTTACAATCTAGATATTTTATAAAATAATTTAAGATTAATTTTTCATTCTTATATGAGAATTAGATTTACATCACACAAAAATTGATTTATCCATTAAAAATAAATTTCATTTTGTATTGTTATTTATTTGGAGAATTATAATGAAATGCACATTATAAAAAAACCCAATAATTATTATCTTTTATTATTTATTAAATATGAAAATGGTATTTTAATAATGATAAATTCTATATTAAGAGTTCATTAAAAATTTTAATATTATTTTTTAAAAATAAAATCATCATTAGCTTGATGATTTTTTAATGGAATTTTATATATTGATTAATTTTGAAGATAATTTATTTAATAATTATCAAAAATAGATTATTTTTTATCAATTATGGGTTATTCTTGAGTTAAATAATTATTAATGATGAAAATAATTTTTTATTAATAATTTTTTCATTCAAAGAAATTTAATAATCACATGGAAAATAGAAAAAAATGTTGAACATAGATGAAGAATCAAAATTATCAACCATTAAAATAAAAATTTCTGTTCATATTTATGCATTTATTAATAAATGGAAATATGATCCAAATCTTGGGTTGTTATAACTTTCCATTGCCTACTATTCTAAAATTCTTTATTCACATTCATCATCCACTAGTTTTCTATTTATTATATGGATTAGGAACTAGTGGGAGGTTTTTAGTGGTACAATTCTAGACTATTTTATTTTGAGAGATGTATTTTATATCAATGTTAGATATAAAAAATATGGATGTTTCGATAAGGATATCCAGTATGACAAAAAATGGATAGAGTATCTCAGAAGAGGTGTAATGGTGAGTTCAATAGTGTTAGGGTACATCCACACTAGAGGTAAAACCGGTGGTAGAGGTGTCAAAATTTGTTACAAATTTGAAGGTATGGATCTATAAATTATATGTCTATAGAATTTGAATACATTTCATGTATTCCTCTAGGTAATTTTATGAAAAATAGATTATTTTATATTATTTTTTAAAGATACAAGTATATAAAATTTTATTAAATTTTTTATGACACCCAAACAATTCTCACATAAATATTATTTCTATTAGATAAATATTCATAAAAAATAATTTTTATCTACACTACCTCCTTAATGGTTTACTGACATTTGAATATTATAGACATACTTAGTTGGAATATAAAATACCTACATCTTTTTTTACTTAGTTATTTACAACTTGCACCCTCTTAAAGAAATCATACATAAGACAATTCTTCCTATCATGAGGAAAAGGAAATATAATAAAGGGTGGTATTAGATGCACAATAAGGGTAAATAAGGGATATATCAATCAATGATCATTTTAATCATAACATGAGAATAAGGGTATGATAAAATGCTCTTAACATTTTAAAATTACACCCAACAATTCATATATCATATACATGTGTCATTGAATATAGCTTGGAAATTCATATGGAATGAATCATAATGCAATTAAAGAACACGAGCCACGAGATAATGACATTGTCATAAAAAAATGAGATAAAATAGTGAAATTATTTGTGGTATAGTCATAATCATTAAAATATTATTTCAAGGATACCATCTAAGACATTCCTTGCATGTTAAGATTAGGATAACCATCAGTGTACCAACTTTGAGCTTGATATAACCTCTTGTGTAGCCTTATTAGGTTTATTATGACCAACCATGAACCCTATATTGGTCATGGGATTAACTCCTATCTGTTATTAGTTTCATAAAACATTAATATTTACCCAATATATTGAAGGGATATTATAGATCCACCTATCACATTGTCTTTATCCATTCATATGTATGCCATAAGACCATGAAAACATTTACCATTTCATCAGAACATAACCATTGAAAAAAACAATTTTAATCAATATTTAATCATCATAAACATAAACCTTCTAGATAATTCATAAGGGGAGTGTCATATGATTACATCCTTGGAGAAGCATAAGTAAAATCTAAGGATGTTATCATAGATGAAAAATACCTTTTCATGATCAACAAAATATTTTTTTATGTAAAATACACTTTTCATTTACAAATAAATTATTTAAATATAAAAACATGAAAAATATTATTGAAAAATTATCTTTGAGAAGAACCAAAGAGTCATGTTATCTAAGATTCATTGAATTGATCAGTCATGGCAGATTGAATTTTTTTCGGGTCATAATATTAAATAACCAATATTTTTTCACACCTTCTGTAAAGAGAACATCATTCAGAAAAAAAGAATATTTTTTGATCCTTTATATATATATATTTTAAAAAAGTTAAGAAATCTTATGTTAATAGATCATTTGATAATAATAATGACATTATTCAGAATATTTCGAATAAAATATGGATATGAATGAAAGAAGTCCCAACTGATTAGGGAAACAATATTAGTTTTCCCTAAAACAATTATTTTTTTACTTTTCCATACTTACAAAAAGAATATTAAAGGAAAAATTAATATTTTTAGAAATAATTAGAGGATAAAAAAATAAAGAATGTATATAAGTGAAAAATCATATAACTTTATAATTAGAAAATTCAAGGCGGTGGCATCCCGTCGTCGAGGTTTCGGGTTCGAGTCCTCGAAAAGGCAACGTGCACTATACGCCAGCGATCCTCTCGTCCCCTCGACTCCACGAGAACTGGCCCAAGCCCAAGGGTTGGCCACCTTGGGCCTAGCTGGGGGCATGCGGCGCGCAGGTGGGCAGGCCAGCCTTATACCTTGTTACCCATACAACACGTTTAATAAGCCCGCGGGGGATGGGTGAGTTGGTTCAAGGCGGTGGCGTCCCGTCGTCGAGGTTCCGGGTTCGAGTCCTCGCAAAGGAAACATGCACCATATGCCAGCGATCCTCTCATCCCCTCAACTCCGCGGGAACTGGCCCAAGCCTAAGGGTTGGCCACCTTGGGCCTAGCTGGGGGCGTGCGACGTGCTGGTGGGCAGGCCAGCCCTATACCTCATTACCCATACAACACATTTTCCCATGGGGGCTGGGCGAGTTGGTTCAAGGCGGTGGCGTCCCATCATTGATGTTCCAGGTTCGAGTCCTCGCAAAGGCAACGTGCACCATACGCCAGTGATCCTCTCGTCCCCTCGACTCCATGGGAACTGGCCCAAGCCCAAGGGTTGGCCACCTTGGGCCTAGCTGGGGGCGTGCAGCGTGCAGGTGTGTAGGCCAACCATATACCTCGTTACCCATACAACACGTTTAATAAGCCCGCGAGGGCTGGGTGAGTTGGTTCAAGATGGTGGCGTCCCGTCGTCGAGGTTCTGGGTTCAAGTCCTCACAAAGGCAACATGCACCATACGCCAACGATCCTCTCATCCCCTCGACTCCGCGGGAACTAGCCCAAGCCCAAGGGTTGGCCACCTTGGGCCTAGCTGGGGGTGTGCGGTATGCAGGTGGGCAGGCCAACCCTATAGCTCGTTACCCATACAACACGTTTGCCCGCGGGGGATGGGTGAGTTGGTTCAAGGTGGTGGCATCCCGTCGTCGATGTTCTGGGTTCAAGTCCTTACAAAGGCAACGTGCACCATACGCTAGCGATCCTCTCATCCCCTCGACTCTGCGATAACTGGCCCAAGCCCAAGGGTTGGCCACCTTGGGCCTAGCTGGGGGCATGTGGCGCACAGGTGGGCAGGCCAGCCCTATACCTCGTTACCCATACAACACGTTTATGTAGTTGGGGTTTGGCTTAGTGGTAAGCACCCCTTAATTATATATGGAAAATGGGGGTTCAAATCCCATTGGGCGCAGGTTACATGTAGCAGTACTATAGTATACTGTAGCAGTGGCGGAACTATAGCAACGACGATCATGGTAGCAGCGACATGTCACTGTAGCGGCGGCAGAGCACTGTAGCAGTGGTGGGTACTATGCAGGACTGTTGCAGCGCATGTACTATAGTAATACTATTCACAGAATGGGCTTTGGGCCAAAATAATGGGCCTACAGGTCATGTAATGGGATAAATTCCCACTGGGCCTTCGGGCTATGTAATGGGTCTCCCTCTACCTAGTTAAATAGGTCATTGATTTGATTTAATAATAAATTAGGCTTCAGCCCCAACCTTAAAAAAATGGAATTCATAATGCTGTATATCATATACATATCATCAAGGTTTTGGCGAAGACACCATAAATAAATAGGTAAAAACCCGGTCCAATTTGTCTCATGAGACCCACCAATGAATAAAGGTTATATAGAGGGCTCCACCCATCACTTACTAACTCTAACGCATTCCTCATATGAAAAGAGTGAAACATAAAAAATATAAACATTAATATTTAAAAACTATCTTATGAAATGTTAACACTTTATCTATAAATCACGAATAATATCAAAATAGAACATTCGTAGTCAAAATGATCATAAAACCTTCAACAAAATATGGTAGATTGTATCATAATAGATAAAAAAATAAATTAAAAGATTCTAAAAGTTATTTTTATATATATGAATATACTTTTAAATGAGACCATTGAAAAATTATTGAGTAAAATAATCTTTAAACATTCCATAGTGTCCCAAACCACTTTAAAATAATTAAATCACAATATTTATGAGGGAATAACATTAAATAAAAAATAGAATATCATGAGAATTATAAGACTCATTATATTATATATAAAAGGGTAGTAAATGAAAAAAAAAATAAGGAATAAGGGTTGAATAAGGAATATATCTCATAGAAGTAAAAGTGTGATGAGAAAAACCCTTTTTAACTTTGGAAAGAAGAGTTCTTTTCAAAAAAAAATTATATTAGTCATAAAATAAAATTTTAAACCTGAATAAATAATAAAATAAAATATAATTACAATGAAATTATATTTGAAGAATAAATTATATCCAATATGTAAAAATAATTTTTATCAAACTTTAGAAATGATCCTATTTATTGAGATTTAAGACAAAATATAATATAGTCTTTAAAATGGAAACATCATAATTGTTTGTAAAAATATATAAATGAAAAAAGATATTTTTTTCATGAAAAATATGGTGATTATGTAAAAATAATGGTCTCTTAAAACATATTATATATGTTACTTGAAAATGGGTAAGAAATTTGGAAGTTCCCTCTAATCGGGTTTGCTTAACAAGAAGAATTTAAATGGGGAACCATATAACACATGTAATTCCCATAAAATAAAGATGAAATGATATGGATACATGAGTTTGTAACATATAAATAGAATTTATAATATATATATAAAATAAAATAATAATTACATTAGGTTAATGAGGGAGAAAGAGTAACCCGATTAAAAATGGTGGTTTGGGAAGAAACCCTTACCACATTGGAAATAGTCAAAACATATGCCCCCTAAAATTAATGATCATAAAATAATAAATTAAATAACATGAAGATAAATATATTTATGATATTATACATCAAATTTTATTATACATACACCAAACACAATAAATAAGGCTGAATAAGGCATATTTCAATGAAATAAAGGCGAGATGAGAAAAACCTTACCTTATATCTAAAAGTGTTCTTCACTTGAACTTAATGGATAATGAAAATATATAATTTAATAAATTAATTGAAATCCAATTAAACATTTATTTGATTTATTATAAATTTATTGTGTTCATTTAAGACCTTTTTGTTGAGTTATGAGATTCAATTTCACTGTTCAGGAGTGTTTGTTTCCTTGGTTTTCATGATTGGTTCACTTGTATACATGTATGAACGATCATGTAAAATAGAAACAGTTATCTAGAATTAAAATTATATTTTATTAATGAAATTAAAAAATATTTAATTTTCTTATATATCATTTTGTTTTCAGATATGACGATGATTCATTAGATAAAACTTTAATGATAATCGTTTGGATTATTTTGGCTTTTTTTCGATCATCACGAACTAGTTCTATCTTATGAATTAATATTATATATATATAATGGTTACATAATATTAAATAAGTTTTAATACACATATTAAAGTATTTTATAACCATAAATATTGTTTTATTACCATCTATTAAGGAATAATTGAAAAATTAAAACTCCTCATCCACGAAGGCGGTAAATCGACACCTCACAGATGATGTTATAATTTTTAGAATAAATAGGGAAGACAAAAAAATTAATAGATGAAATCCAAAAATCATAATAAAATTATAGTATATATAATATACTGGAGTTATCATTCACATTTGGATAGAGGAGGTAAGGAAATGATAAGAAAGTAAAGTAAAGTGAATGAAAATTAAAAGAACAAATGAGGATTTACCTCTTGAATTCTTCACATTGATAACCTCCTTATGAAACTTTGATACGGTATTTTGCTGAGGCAAAAAATACCATAACATGGGGAAGAGGTTTTTTAGAGTAAATGGGAATAATATAATCAATCTTTAAGGCTATTGAGGTGTGAGTAAAAGGTGCGGTATTTATAGTGGAGGAGAGAGGCATTTTTTGAATATTTTATTCATTTGTTTATTATTTTGGATCAAGACAATGAATAGTTTGAGAATTTTCAAAAAAAATATTAAAATAATTAAGGAGAGATATATATTATGTACTTACATCATCCATAAAAAATCTATGACTCAATAATTCATGTATTTATTAAATATTATAAATTACCGTATTTCACTATTCATCAAAAATTCAACTATTATATAAAAATACATAAAATTAAACCCAAAATATTTTGGACTTGTATAATTAAAAAAATGAACGCTTTTTTATGAAAATAAGTTTCTAAATATGATAAATTTATTATTTAAAAAAATCATCATTTACTCTAAAAATAGCGATTTTAATATTATAAATGTTTTTATGACACTTTGAAAAATTAATTAAGGTCTAAAAAATTTATCTTATAACCATGAAAAAATAAAATATTAATTTTTTAATCCATTTAATGAAAATATTTTTTCAATTGTAATTTTAATTATAAAATTGTGAATAAATATTTATGTTTTATAAAAATACCAATACTTAATTTATCATTTTTAAAACATTCATTTACTTATTCCATGATATAAAAATATTAAATTTTCATTCATAATATTCATAAATTTTATGTATACTTTCATACGGTATGTTACTATTCAAATAGTAAAAAGAATTTTAATATAAATAAAATGGAAGTTTTTAAGAAATCAGGATTTTCCCAATTCACTGGAAAATAAATATTTTCAAAAAGATACCAAAATTTCACCCAAAAATAATTTTGGAATCCCATTTTTAAAAATGTTGTTTATTTTAATCAATAGAATTTATAAAAGAGTTAAAATATAAATTTAAAATAAGTGTACCATTAAAAGGCGATAAAACTGCCTTTAGAAAAATATAGTCTTTTAATGTGTGAAATTGAATTCATTCTTCTATTATGCCTAAAAAATAATTTGGATGAATTCCAAAACATTAGATTAAAAATACAAAAGATAAATTTTGTAATTTTTTTAATAATATTCATTCATTCTAATTTAACGACTAGGTTATAATGATCATTTAAAAAATGATATTTAATTGTATAATATTGTTCATTTATGATTGGTGTTTTTTAAACCCTATACTGTCAAAGAAATTAAATTTTAAAAGAGGCATACCATAAAATATTGGGGTGTTACATTTTCCCCTCCTTCAAAAAACTACAACCTCTCAATTTGAAATTTTACTTCAATAATTCAAGGTTGATACTTCAAAATTCCATTATGGAAAACCCACATCAGAAATGGGGTTAATAAAACATCCTCTTAATAAGAAGGAAAGGGAAATACAAATGTCACTAGAAGACTAGGATCTCGGTTAGGAAATCATTAGTGGAAAAAGATGAAAACAAAAAGGAAGAGAAATATTACTATAATGTTTTTATAGAGAGTGATAGAGAGCATGGTTATTAGAAAGTTAACCATCAAAAAACTGTAAATGTTGTGATCAGTTAAAAAACCATTGATTTATTAGAAATAAAAGTAAGAGGATAATGTTTTTGTCCCAAAATATTTTTCCTATATTTGAGGGATTATTTTAATATTCAAATAGCCACCAGAATATTACTTTATTACTTTCCGTGTCATAAGCACAATGTCATTCTTTATTCTTACTTCGATGTATTTTCACTTCATCCCTTGCACCTAGAAATGAATGTTCAAAATGAATTTTTTACACCTGAAGAAATTTTATGAATTATAAGATTCACCAATCATTCCATCACCCTTTAAATATTTATTGAAATGAAAATTGTCAGCATAAGGTATCCAATAAATCATACTTTAACATCATACAATAATATCCAATGTTCAACTTAATCCATTTCAACATTAAGAATCATCCAAAATACATCTATCCAAATTCACAGTCTAAAAGGGTCTCTAAATTTCCAATATATGATAACCATTTCCATAAATAACCTGAATCACCATCATTCCATAATAAAATCACATTTGGCTTGAAAATAAAATTCAAATTTTATTCTTTAAAATATTCTACATCTATCAAAATAACATTAATCACATAATCACTAAATCATTTAACAATACTAAGGTTATCTATATTATAAATCAAATGAAACTAAAATAAAAAATAACCTTTGTCCATAAGATAAAAAAGGTCACGCTAAAAAGGAATTCATATATGCTAGTGGTAGGCGTTTCACCCTTATCACCCTTTGGTAGTGGGTTCAAACCTCACAGCCTTACCAGATGTCAAATGTCGTCACCCGACCTAAAGGTTGTCCTTTTTCTAAAACTATATTAATATAAATTCCGAAATAAATATGATTAAAAATTATGAAATGAGGTTAATCACTATTTCTATCACCACAAACCCAATTCATATATACTTCATCAATTTAGTTTCACATTTCTCTTTCCTTGGTCTAGAGATTAACCTATAGAAGAGGTTATTGACTCAGGTAATTCCTAGAGTCCCCAAATTTATGGAAATTAACTACAAATGTATTATTTGGATGTTTTTTATTTCCTTCCATCATACTCTTCATTTTTTATCAGGAATTCATTGATCTAAGTACTTTTACCTACATAGAAACTATTTTCCAGTTCTGTTGAGACACATTCTTGGGTGTCTCCTTCTATATTTCTTACATGATGGAAATCAATCCTTATTTTCTCTATGGTCTCCTCAACTGGATCTTTTAGAAACCTCCATCCTTCTCTTATTTTGTGAGTTCGAGAGTTGGTTCAAATATATGTTGTTAATAATTTTTTTGAGAAAACTGATTAGGCATGAACATGATAAATTTAACATTTGTCAACATCCCATTTGGTTTCTCATCACGACCACCTTGTCCATCATGTTCAATGTTATGATGTCAATTTTTGGTTCTAACCATTGACTAAACTAGAAATAATAGTTTGAGTAACAATAGCCATTGTGAGAGAAATATATAATCATTTATATAATAGAATGACATCATATTTTCAACCTAAATCATCTTAGGTTTAACCTAGGTTATTAATTTTAATTATATATTGAAATATATCATAATGGTTTGTAAAGAAAATGTGAATTATCCAAAGCATCTCCCCTGGGAGTGTCAAACTAGATGCACAGTAAGGACTATTATCATCTATTAGGTTATGCCAATTCAGACCTGATGCACATTGTTGGAGTTGTTACCCCTAGTTTCATCTATTATAGAACTAAATCCACTTGTAGCGTCTAGACAGGGATTTATTTCTAGGAAGACCCACATAATATCTACCTTACAAAAATTTTCATATGTTATTTAATTATTTTCATCAAATTATATCTTAGGTTTATGTTCCCTAAATTGTGTATTCTAAATATAGTTTCCATGGTTTCGACTAAAATTTCTTTAATACTAACTATAAATACCTCGTCCTAAATAGCCCAAAGTCAGTGCATTACTTCATTACATTGGTACTTACGAAGAAGTGTTCGTATCCCACAGGTCCAAATAGTTTAGTATCTTTGGAATTATAGATACAAAAATAAGTATTACATTACAAAATGAAATGAAAAAAAAACATATAACCTAAATTTTAAACACCCATAATCTCATAGATTATCCCTGTAATTCATTCATATTCTATATCTTCACATCCCACGGAAAAATTAAACATAAGAAATGGGTGATATCATATGATCAGTAAGGGTAAACAATACAAACGAATCTATAGATAAACATAAAAAATAAGGCATGGTTAATAACTACAAACACATGCCATTAAAACAAAATTTAGAGAATAATATAACAGGAATAAAATATGATTAAATAATTCCATAAATAATCACATGAGAAATAAGAATAACCATAGATATTCTACTAGTTGAATACTCCCATGTACTATCAATTACTAGTATTACAATGAGGGAGTGCGTAATGTAAGACATCATAAACAAACCATTAAGTATTTTTATAAGACACTATATATAAATGGTTAAAAACATAGTCTAGTTTTTCATGAGATCTACTGATGCATCAAGTTTCCATATTAGTCCCCACCCATCACATACTAATTCAAATTCATTTCTTATATGAAAATGTTGTAACATTAATAACATTATAACATCCCATTTCCTTGATTGGGTATGTTTTACTTTTTTTATGTTCCCTTCTGGTTTTAAAAATAATTTTATGTGATTTTTCCAGTTTTACTATAGATAGATGAATAGGTACACACTGTGTACCTAAAGTACACTCCATGAACTAAGTGTTGGTTCCCTATTGTGGACTGGGAGATCATTTCGTGAATGGGGAGATCATGTCGTGAGATGGTACATGTCGTGTAAGGGTTAAATAGAGTATTTTTAACTCGAGGCGATGGGTGTTGCAGCATAACTTATCCATCGTGGACTACACATCATGACCCGACCCACGCCCAGGTTTAAGTCACACAATTATATGTTTCAATCATCCTTTTTTCTATTTAACCTCTTGGATATCATCTCTAAACTGATCCTAGGAAAATTTTAGAGGTGTATTTCCTTTCGGATCGATCCGATCAGCTTCAATTCATCATTTCTTCTACAGTGCATTGCTCCGGGTATGTGTTCTCTCCAATTATTCCTTGCGATTGATTGCAATAACACCCTATCCTGGAGTTATCAGATCTACTATTACAAGTTGGATGTTTCTTGTTTTCCTCATCTAGATCCGTTGTGAGATATTATCTCGAAGGATGTTCCTTGGATAGTTTTGGTGTAGTGTATGTTCATTCTTGAGTTATGTGGGATTTATTCAATCTTACAATCCATTTTCTTAAATTTAGAATCAATCCATTGAGATGTGGGTATGATTCTATGGGCTTAAATAATGGTGTTTTTGGTTTTCATTACTTTTTGATATTTGTGGGTGTGTATGACCTGAACTTTGAGGTGGGTGGTTCTGTATCTAGCCTCTGATAATGATCTTGATTTATATTTCTTAATAAATTGATTTTTGAAATTGGAATGTTTGTTGTGTGGGTTGAAAAAGTATTTCTTAAAGAAAAATGGGTTTTCCCTGGCCTTTGATAAATGGATTTATGAAATGGTTTTGAATTTTTTTTCAAGGAATTGAAAAGGGTTTGTGAAAAAGTTCACATGGGTTACCTTGGTTACGTAGGTGGAAGGTTTATCTTGAGGTCATCATCTATTTCATTGTGATTATCAAGGAGGGTTATCTTGGGGATTTCCCTTGTTTCCTAGGCCTATTGCTCTTGGGAACTGATATAGAAATTGGGGGGGGGGGGGTTACTCATGGGGTATTCCTATACTTCCTAGTCCTGTTTTCTAGGATCAGTTTTGTGCGCATGATTCTTATGGTATGATTAGTCTTATTCCTAGACCTATAGTATTACATGGTATGTTATTCCCATGCTTCTTTTTTATATTGCTTGTCTTTTTTGAGTCAGCCTTGATATGCCTGTTTATGCTTGTGGAATTTGATATGATAAATGTATTTTGAAATTGATAAACCTGCTTTTGTTTAGAACTATGGAAAATGGAATGTTTACTAGGTTTTCTATAAAACTACATTACTTTTTATCATTCCATGTTTTAAATTTCAAATAAGTATACATAAATTGTTATATAGAGACTTTTTATAGAACACCTGGGTGGGATCCTATTGATCCTTTTAGCCCACACCCTGAACACTACTTCGACGGTGAGTAGACCTTTGTTTGTATTCTAGTGTAGGAAAAGGAAAGGCACAATAGTGACACAAATAGGTTTATGTCATCTGGTATGGGTAGTTGGTGGTGAGATGGTTGTAGTTCATCAATACCATAAATAGAGTAGCTGTTTGGTTTTAAGTCCCTTATAATAAAACTTGCCTTTTGGAGTTTTTAGAACCTGTAATAATTGTTTTGTTTATGATGTTTTCTTATAGTTGTAAGAACCCAGTTTTTTCTGTGGAAGACTCTGGAATATTCTTGATGATATTCCAGAGCAGTGCCCTCAGAAGGCATGCGATTCCGACACGGGAGTGGTCAGAATTAAATTTTCGGTGCGTTTACACTGGGCACGTCAAATAAATGGGATAACATCTAAATGGTGCTTCAGATCAGAGATCTGAGTGTACGTATGGGTCCGGAATGGGGTGTTTACGCTAGGAACGACATAAAACTTGTCGGCGTGGGATGTTTGGACCCCTCGCTCGCTTTCGGAACATTAAAAGGATAAATTAATTAATTAATTTATTCGTTTAATGGTTAAAATCCGGTATCTCTTGAACAGTGGTTTGGATTGGGAAACCGAGGACACTGTTGAGTTTGGAGCATGTCGTTTACCCTAGGAGGGGTATAAGTTTCACGGGCACGGGCTGTTTGGGAAAAATGGCCCAAGGGTAATTTTTTTAATTTGGAGGCCTCGGGCGCTAAGTTTAATAACTTTTGAATGGGGTCTCGGATTAAAATTACGAGACCTCCGTTGTGCTCGGGAGGTGGTGTTTGACCTATGGGAGGCTTAACCTCGACTCTGTCGAAGGTTCCGGATGCGGGTTAAATTATGGGTTTAAATTAATTAAATTTTATTTAAACCCTCCTCTCTTTCCCCCTCCATTGTTCACCCCCTGGCGAAGCCCTCAACCTCTCCTCCTCTCCTCCGCACCTCCGGCGAGGCGGCTCCGGCGAGGTAGCTCTGACAGTACGACGACAAAGCTCCGGGCAACGCCCACGAGGTAGGGTTTTGTTGCGTTTTTCTTTTCCCGCACCATGTTCGTCCTAAATTAGTTTTGTTGATTTGCCGTTGAATTTGAAATCAATGCCCATGACTACGTAATACATTTTCTATTCTTCCCATCGCTTCTTTTGGATCAAAAATCCGAGTTCGGAGATGATTGCAAACACCCGCCGAAGTTTGTGGGTTTTGGAGTTTTGCAGCGGAAGCGCGGTGGTCCGGGGAGCTCCGGTGCGACGGCGAGCAGCCGCGGGCGAGGGGACGCGAGGCGCCATCGGCGCTGGCTGGCGCGACGGCGAGGCGGGGTCGCGGCGCGCGACCCCCGTGCGGAGACAACGACCCGCGTCGCACGGGTCGTCGCGCGGCGACCGGATTCAGCCGGTCAGCCACGCGGTGGACTGAGTCCACCGCTGGCCCACGCGGCCAAGCCGCGGGCTAGGTGCTACGAGCTGGGCCGGCTGGCGTGGGCTGGCCCAGGCCGGGTGGACCGGCCGGTCTACATCGGTCCAGCCAAAGGGGCTTTGCCCCCTCAGTTTTCCGACGCCTGTAACTTTCGCTACGGGTGTCTGTTTTACATGCCGTCAGTGGTAGCACGGACCTCGCGTCGAGGGGAACGCTTTGAGATGGTTTTTGGAATTTTTAATTCCCTAAAAGAGGGGACTCGGAGGCGTGTCACGTCTTTAATTGAATTGATGTTTTCTTCGGGGGATCTTGTTTTGGATGGCACGGACACGTCCGATGTCCGAATTGAGCACCGTCAAGGGTGTTGGGAACCTGGTGTCGAGGCGAAGCTTTCTAGGGTGGTTTCAAGCATTGAAGCCAGAGTTGAGGAGTGGGCCCCACGGCCCGTCTTCTGAGCTACGAGTTGCGTTTAACGACTTCCTCATTGGGCGTCTGTTCGGGGCGTGCGGCCAGTCGATTCTGGATGCATTTCTGAGGGGATTCCAACGGTGCAATCCGCCCACCCTAATTCCACACGATGGTGCCAGCCCCACGAGGGTCGTTTGGGCGCAACAATGATTTTCCATCTCTATCATCAGGTGACCATTTTAGACAAGTGAGTAGTCCACCTTGTGTGCTTTTTCGATAAGATCGCAACGGTGCAATCAGACCGTTGAGTTTCAGGACCGGGATGCGGGTCCCACGAAGCGTCGCTCGTGTGCGGTGCGCCGGAATGCACCTTTTTCTCCGGATATCCATTACACTCCTGTGAGTAGTGTTTTTGATGTGTTTTTCCGAGGGGATCACAATGGTGCGATGCGCCTGACTATTTTTGGGGCCACGGCTCGGGATCACGGGACGCCGTTCGGGCGTGGGGCGGTGTTGGTGACCTTTCAGTCAAATATCCATGTGAGGTGAGTAAGTAGTCTATCTCGCGTGTTTTTCCACGAGGATTACAACGGTGTAATCTGTTCAGGCAGGCAGAGCCTCATATGAAATCTTATTAAATGTGGAAATGTGAAAGGTGCCCCGGTGGCGGTCCTTCTATCGTGTTTGTAGCAGAACTTTGAAGTGTGATCACGTGCACTCTCGTGTGAGTGATATAAATGCTTGAAGAGATGTGGTTGTCCGTGTTCATGTTAGCCTATGGGATGGAGACATGGAATACTCTGGGAGTATGCGAGGATTCTAGGAGGTATGTGTGGTTTCTACCTGAGACGTTTGTGTGCTTGGTTGGGGTTAACTTGGGGCCACACGTCGTGTGGGCCCCAGGTGCGTGTCGTTTTCTTCTTTGCGTGCATTGGCCTCTCGCGACGTAGAGGGTCCCTCTATGCTCGTTTGTTTGACTAGCAGGGTTGAGTGGTCTCCCCCTCATTTCGTTCTCGATGGATCGGCCGGTAACGGTGCTAGTGACACCTAGTGATGGAACAGGCGCTAAACCCCTTTGGTTGAGTTGTGCTGGAGTTGGGTGGTTGCGTGATACCCACTACATGTTCGGTTGGCCAGTGGTATACCCTCCAGTAGAGATGGCCAGAGCAGTTCTGATTTTTACCCTCCATCGGGTCTAGGCAGTGGGCTACTCATCGACTTTTTCGGGTTTACCCTCCAGTAGGGCTGGGCAGTGGGTTGCTCACTGACTTCTAGGGTTTACCCTCCAGCAGAGACTGGGTAGTGGGTCACCCGACGCTCTTAGGGTTTACCCTCTAACATAGACTGGGCAGTGGGTCACCCGATGCACTTAGGGTCTACCCTCCAGCAGAGACTGGGCGGTGGGTCACCTGAAAACCTCTTAGGGTCTACCCTCCAGCAAGGCTGGGCAGTGGGTCTCCTATCGACTTATTCAAGGTCTACCCTCCAGTGGGGCTGGGCAGTGGGTCTCTTGATGATGTATTAAGTTCTACACTCCAGCGGGGCTGGTCAGTGGGTCGCCTGATGATGTATTAAGGTCTACCCTCCAGCGGGGATGGGCAGTGGGTCGCCTGATGATGTATTATGGTTTACCCTCCAACAGGGCTGGGCAGTGGGTCGCCCGACATCATATTAAGAATTACCCTCCAGCAGGGCTGGACAGTGGGACACCTGTTGGCATTCTAGACTCAGTCCTTCTACTAGGCTAGTTTGTGGATTTCCTCCGAGACCACCGGAGTGGGACCCTTGGTTGTATGGGTCAGTGATGTGACAACTTTGAATTTGAGGAGACCTGTCGACTTCGGGGTAGTGACGAGGTGTGGTTTGACTTAACCCGGAACTGTTAAGTACGAGGGGCACTTTTTCCACCGAGACACGTCCTTGTGATGTGACCTAAAACTGTGGAGGCGAGTCAGTTCCACCAAAAGTGGATAGTGTCAAGGTGCGGTGATTTGAGCCCCTTGACTTATATTTCGGGGCAGACATGCGGGATGTTGGGCATTGATGGTGTTACTTCTAGGACTATTGGCGACTCACATTTCCTAGGCTGAGCTATGGGATGGAGATCCCCTTACGATGTTTTTCGGGCTTCTTGCTGAGCATAAGGATATGTATATACCTTGTTCCAGTACCCACTTCTTGGGCTTGGTTACTCTCCCTCCAGGAGAGGCGAAGACACGCAGGGTATGCCACGTGATTTCCGTGTCAAGATTCTTGTGGTGGGATGAGTCTACTCTCCTGATATAGGTAGTGAAGACTCGACGAGAAGTTCATCTTCTTACCGTTTCCAGCTCCTTGTGTCTGGACGAGTCTACATTCTTTCTTTAGTTGGGTTGATCTGGACTCTCTACTGGTATTCTAATGCACACTCTATTGTACTCCTTTAATTTTCATGTGCAGTCTAATAATCACCCTTAGGTACCTCCTTTGTTGCTCCATCAATCCTTCAGGGTATCCTACTGAGTATTGTTTTACTCACCCCTGCTTGGGCTTTGCCCGCACTTGGTGTGCCCTTGCAGACGACGGACAGGTTGGTCGTGACTTCAGAGGAGCTTAGGAGTTTGGGAGCTGGGACCACGTGTGGTGGTCGTAGACGGGTTCCATGTGGGAGACCATCAACTATTTCTTTTTGTTTACCTCTTTTCGGGTTGTGGAAACTTTTCTGGTTGGGCGCGTGTTTTGCCCCGTTTTCCTTTTCAGCACTTTTCTTGTACTGCTTAGAGGTCAATGAACATTTGTGGTTTATATAGCAGTTTCCCTTTTCTTTAATTGTCTTTTCTTTTAATCTATACTGTTGCATTGAGTGTACTGCGTGTGTGTGTACAAGTACTTAGGAAAAGGCCTCCCCAAGTTGTTGTTCCTTCGGCGCTGGTCACCAGCCCCTGGCCTATGGAGGCGGGCTTCGGGTAGTTGCGGCTCGAGCCCGGGAAGGGTCGGGTCGTGACAAAGTGGTATCAGAGGTGGTTCATTCCTTGGGACACTGTTTAGATGTCTCTAAAATAAAAGGAATTGGTTGGGATTTAGGGAAACAGTGTCGACGTGTCTCGAGAACGGCTCTCAGGCCAGGGAGTCCAGTGATGGTGCAGCGGCCGACGTATCCATTCACCAGGACCTTGATAACCCGCTTGTCGACTCGGAATGCTGAGACACTTGTTGCAAGGAAAATTGGTTTGTGCATCACATTGGATTGAGTCTTTGACTTTCCTTCTTGAGTCAGCTCTCCATCATGGTTATTGGTATATACATATATGCTCATCTGATTGCGACACTCCTTGATGATATTCAGGATGTCTCTGTGAAGACCGCTAGCCAAGATATCAGCTTGGGTGCATGACGACGACCCTGTGAGCTACGAGGACTCAGTGCAGGACCCATCATGCGATCCCCTTTCTCCGGGTGGGACGGTAGCAACACCCCCACCTGTTGAGTAAAAGACAACTTCAATAGAGTAGGCGGGGCTTGAGCATAGGTTGAGCGCGCTCTGTGAGTTCCAGCGGCAGAGACCGCTGAGTTTCAGTGGTGTGAACCAGACCCTCAGGCAGCAGAGGTTTGGCTAGAGGTAGTGGTTCGCCTTTTCAGGCTTGTGTAGACACCGACAGATCAGAGAGTGGATTTGGTAGCCAACCTTTTTCGTGGAGCAGCTCAGTGTTGGTGGATTCTGGTGACTCAGCTTCTTGATGAGTCGTCGCTTTTGTAGGGTGACTTCCAGTTGTTTTTCTGTGAGGAGTTTTTTTCCCTCCTACTTGCGCTCCGTTCGGATTTAGTATCTTCTGCAGTTTTAGTAGGGAGGGATGACGGTGGTCGAGTACGCGGCTAGTTTCACAGACCATGCATGCTTTTACCCAGACTTGGTCCATGATGACAACATCCTAGCGTGGAAGTTTGAGCATGGTATCCGCCGAGAGATTCATGCTGCCGTAGTACCCTTGTGAATTTCCACATATGCCGGGGGGCTAGAGCCAGTGCTGGTGACAGAGAGTTTCCTATCACATTCTGGAGTTGGTGGTGGCAGTAGACACGTTGGAGCTGAGACGTCTGCAGTAGCTAGAGGGTGTCGGAAAGCAGAACCTCGACGCAGGTGGCTTTCTGACAACCGGACTCAGGGGCGTGGTCATACACCATAGTGGCACCAGAGGGCACCAGTGCAGCCCAGAGAGAGTCAGTGCTATGCTTGCGATGGGAAAGGTCACTTGGAATGAGACTGCCCGACCCGAGTTGCTGAGAGCTTTGGGCAGGCAGCAGGCACACCACCACGACAGAGGCAGCGCTGTGATCGGAGTAGTACCCAGAGAGGTGGTTCTAGCAGAGGATCGGGAGGAGCTGGTGTGGTGGAAGACTTTACAAGATCTTCCCATCACCACTAGGTGGTACAAGATAAGCTCCGTGAGCTGACAGTTGGGACCAAGGACAGCTGCGAGCTTTGGATGTCTATAATCCAGCAGAGCATGAGGTGATAATAGGTACGCTCTACAGCTCTTCTACCTTTTTGCAGTAGAATTGTTAGAATCTTTGTGTGAACTGATTTCCTCCCTTATCCTTGTTTTATGTGTTACCAGGGTGACACAGGGCGTCGGGTGTAACCCTATGTTGGTAAGGTAAAAGGATTGAGCCCTTTTTCTATAGTCGATGGTGTCGACTCCTTCGCTTTCCGAGCATGTAAGAGAGCCTGGATTGTTGGACGTCGACTATGGAATCTTGCATGACCAGATATCCTTGGGTATTCCACCATATGGATATTCTAAAGGAGGGAATCACCGGGCTTGTTCTAGGTGCGGGCGGTGATTCCAGTCGCGACGTGCGGCGTAAGGGTTCGGTCAGGGAGGTGAGCTACCCCCGAGAGCCTTCGGGCCGTTTGAAACTGTGCAAAGGGATGGCGAGGTTCCCTACCACCTTGGCCTAACCCCAATGTCTGGAGTGGGTGCATGACATCGGCAAGGGTCAACCCCGCATAAACAGATCAATCCTTTGGTCTGTGTGCGGTGGCGCAGAGCTGTGCGTGAGTTCTTCTGGGTACGGGAGAGCTTGGTGTGGGCTTAGTACCCTGAGTTGTTCCCTAGTTTTGCTTTTCGAGGATGAAAATATTGAAGGAAATAATTATTTAAGAACCCAATTTTTTCTGTGGACGACTCTGGAATATTCTCAATGATATTCCAGAGCAGCGCCCTCAGACGGCATGCGATTCCGAGCCCCGGAGTGGCTGGAATTAAATTTTTAGTGCTTTCACACTGGGCATGCCAAATAAATGGGATAACTACTAAACGGTGCTTCAGATTAGAGATCTGAGTCTACGGATGGGTCCGGAATGGGGTTTTTACCCTAGGAATGACATAAAACTTGTCGGCGTGGGATGTTTGGACTCCTCGCTCGCTTTTGGAACGTTAAACGGATAAATAAATTAATTAATTTATTGGTTTAATGGTTAAACTTGCGTATCTCTTAAATGGTAGTTCAGATTGGGAAACCGAGGACACCGTTGAGTTTATAGCGTTCTGTTTACCCTAGGAGGGGTATAAGTTTCACGGGCGCGAGACATTTGTGAAAAATGGCCCCAGGGGCGTTTTTGTAATTTGGCAGCCTCGGGCGCTAAGTTTAATAACTTTTTAACGGGGTCTCGAATTAAAATTCCGAGACCTCCGATGTGCTCGGGAGGTGGTGTCTGGCCTAGGGGAGGCTTAACCTCGACTCTGTCGAAATTTCTGGATGAGGGTTAAATTACGAGTTTAAATTAATTAAATTTTATTTAAACCCTCCTCTCCTTCCCCCTCCATTGTTCACCCCCTGGCGAAGACCTCAACCTCTCCTCCTCTCCTCCGCATCTCCATTGAGGTGGCTCTGGAAAGGCAGCTCTGACGGTTCGGTGGCAAAGCTCTGGGCAACGCCCACGAGGTAGGGTTTTAGTGCGTTTTTCTTTCCTGCACCATGTTCGTCCTAAATTCATATTTTCGATTTTCCATCGAATTTTCAATCAATTACCATGAATATGTAGTACGTTTTCTTTTCTTCCCATCACTTCTTTCGGATCGAAAATCCGAGTTCGGTGATGATCACAAACACCCGCCGAAGTTTGCGGGTTTTGGAGTTTTGCGGCGGCATCGCGGTGGTCCGGGGAGCTCCGGTGCGGCGGAAACGCGGTGGTCCAGAGAGCTCCAGTGCGGCGGAAGTGCGGTGGCCCAGGGAGCTCTAGTGTGACGGTGAGCGGCAGCGGGCGAGGGGGCGCGAGGCGCCGTCGGCGCTGGCTGACGCGACGGCGAGGCGGGGCCGTGGCCCGTGACCCCCGTGCGGAGACGACGACCCGCGTCGCACGACGACCAGATTCAGCCGGTCAGCCACACGGTGGACCGAGTCCACCACCGGCCCGCCTGTCCAAGCCACGAGCCGGGTGCTGCGAGCCGGTCCGGCCGGTGCGGGCCGGCCCAGGCCGGGCGGAATGGCCGGTCCAGTCCAGTCGAGCCCAAGGGGCTTTTCCCCTCAGTTTTCTGATGCCCGTAACTTCGCTATGGGCGTCTGTTTTGCGTGTTGTCAGCGGCAACGCGGACCTCACGTCGAGGGGAACGCTTTGAGATGACTTTGGGAATTTTTAATTCCCGAAACGAGGGGCCTCGGAGGTGTGTCACATCTTTAAGTGAATTGACGTTTTCTTCGGGGGATCTTGTTTTGGACGGCGCGGACGCGTCCAATGTCCGAATTGAGCGCCGTCAGTGGTGTTGGGACCCTAGTGTCGAGGTGAAGATTTATAGTGTGGTTTAGGCCATTGAATCCGGAGTTGAGGCGTGGGCCCCACGGCCCGTCTTCTGAGCTGCGAGCAGCGGTTAGCGACTTCCTCATCGGGCGTCCGTTCGGGGTGTGCGAGCAGTTGATTCTGGATGTTTTTCCGAGGGGATTGCAATGGTGAAATACACCCACCCTAATTCCACACGATGGTGTGGGCCCCATGAGGGCTGTTTGGGCGGCGACGGTGATTTTACATCTCTATCACCTGGCGACTGTTTTGGACAAGTGAGTAGTCCACCTTGTGTGATTTTTTGAGAGGATCGTAACGGTGCGATCCTATCGTGGAGTTTCGGGACCCGGATGTGTGTCCCACAAACCGCCGCTCGTGTGCAGTGCGCCGGAATGCACCTTTTTCTCTGGATATCCATTACACTCATGTGAGTAGTGCTTTTGACGTGTGTTTTCAAGGGGATCACAATGGTGCGATGCGCCCGACTGTTTTCGGGGCCGAGGCTTTGGATCACGGGACGCTGTTCGGGCGTGAGGCGGTGTTGGTGACCTTTCCATCGGATATCCATGTGAGGAGAGTAAGTAGTCTATCTCACATGTTTTTCCGCGAGGATTGCAACGATGTAATCTATTCAGGCAGGCGGATCCTCATATGCAATCTTATTAAATGTGGAAATGTGAAAGGTGCCCCAGTGGCGGTCCTTTTACCCTGTTTGTAGCGGACCTTTGACGTGTGATCGCGTGCACTCCCATGTGAGTGATGTAAATGTTTGAAGAGATGTGGTTGGTCGTGCCTCAGCCGTTGAGGTGGCAAGTTGGATTTGTTACGTTTACGACTTCACGTTGACGTTGGGGGCCGTGTGCATGTTAGCCTATGGGCTGGAGATGTGGCATACTTTGGGAGTATGCAAGGACGCTGGGAGGTATGTGTGGTTTGTACCTAATATGTTCATGAGCTTGATTGGGTTTAACTTGGGGCCACACGTCGTGTGGGCCCCAGGTGCGTTCCATGTTCTGCTTTGTGTACTTTGGCCTCTCGCGACATAGAGGGTCCCTCTGTGCTCGTTTGTTTGACCAGCAGGGTTGAGTGGTCTCCCCCTAGTTTCATTCTTGATGGATCGGCTGGTAGCGGTGCTAGTGACACCTAGTGATGGAACAGGCACCGAACCCCTTTGGGTGAGTTGTGATGGATTTGGGTGGTTGCGCGATACCCACTACGTGTTCGGTTGGCCAGTGGTATACCCTCCAGTAGAGATGTCCAGAGAATTTCTGAGTTTTAACCTCCAGCGGGGCTGGGTAGTGGGTTACTCATCGACTTTTTTGGGTTTACCCTCCAGCAGGGCTGGGCAGTGGGTTGCTCACTGACTTCTAGGGTTTACCCTCCATCAGAGACAGGGTAGTGGGTCACCCGATGCTCTTAGGGTTTACCCTCAACCAGAGACTGGCCAGTGGGTCACCCGACGCACTTAGGGTCTACCCTCCAGCAGAGACTGGGCAGTGGGTCACCTGATGACCTCTTAGGATCTACCCTCCAGCAAGGATGTACAGTGGGTCTCTTGTTGACTTATTCTAGGTCTACCCTCCAGCGGGGCTGGGCAGTGGGTTGCCTGATGATGTATTAAGGTCTACCCTCCAGCGGGGCTGGGCAGTGGGTCTCCCGATGATGTATTAAGGTCTAACCTCTAGTGGGGCTATGCAGTGGGTCGCCTGATGATGTATTATGGTTTACCCTCCAGCAGGGCTGGGCAGTGGGACAGCTGTTGGCATTCTAGACTCAGTCCTTCTACTAGACTAGTATGTGGCTTTCCTCCGTGACCACCGGAGCAGGACCCTTGGTTGTACGGGTCAGTGATGTGACAACTTTGACTTTGAGGAGACCTCTCGACTGTGGGGCAGTGAAGAGGTGTGGTTTGACTTAACCCGAAACTCTCAAGTACGAGGGGCGCTTTCCCCACCGAGATGCATCCTTGTGACGCGACCTAAAACCGTGCGGGCGAGTCAGTGCCACCCAAAGCGGATAGTGTCGAGGTGCAGTGATTTGATCCCCTTGACTTGTAGTTTGGGGCAGACATGAAGGGATGTTGGGCATCGAAGGTGTTACTTCTGGGACTGTTGGAAACTCACATTTCTTGGGCTGAGCTATGGGATGGAGATCCCCTTACGACGTTGTTTGGGTTTCTTACTGAGCATAAAGATATGTATATACCTTGTTCCAGTACCCACTTCTTGGTCTTGGTTACTCTCCCTCTAGGAGAGGCGAAGACACGTGGGGTATGCCATGTGCTTTCCGTGTCTAGCTTCTCGTGGTGGGACGAGTCTACTCTCCTGATATAGGTAGCGAAGACTCAACGAGAAGTTCATCTTCTCACCATTTCCATCTCCTTGTGTCTGGACGAGTCTACCTCCTTTCTTTTGTTGGGTTGAGCTAGACTCTCTACTGGTATTCTACTACACTCTCTATTGTACTCCTTTACTTTTCCTGTGCGCTCTACTTCTCACCCTTCGGTACATCTTTTGTTGCTCCCTCGAGCATTCGGGGTATCCTACTGAGTATTTTTATGCTCAACCCTACTTGGGCTTTGCCCGCACATGGTGTGACCTTGCAGACGACGGACATGTTGGTCGTGAGATCAGAGGAGCTTAGGAGTTCAGGAGCTGGGACCGCGTGCGGTGGTCGTAGCTGGGTTCCAGGTGAGAGAACATAAACTATTTCTTTTTTGTTTACCTGTTGCTGGGTTGTTTCACCTTTTCTGGTTGGGTGCGTGTTTTGACCCTTTTTCCTTTTCATCACTTTTCATGTACTGCTTAGAGGTCGATGCACATTTGTGGTATATATAGAATTTGCCCTTTTCTTTACTTGTATTTTCTTTTACTCTGCATTGTTGCATTGAGTGTGCTGCATGTGTGTGTATAGGTACTTAGGAAAAGGCCTCCCCGAGTTGTTGTGCCTTCGGCGCTAGTCGCCAGCCCCTGGCCTATTGAGGCGGGCTTGGGGTAGTTGCGGCTCGATCCCAGGCAGGGTCGGGTCATGACAATAGTTATGGCACATATATATTTTTAGTCTTCCACTATCCATTTATTTCTCTATATATGTATGCTATGTGGTTGTTTAGGTTGGGTATAATCATTCCCTTAGTTTTCCATTAGATGCTCGAGTTCTTGTCGCCAGCTCATGTGGATCGGGAAAGCCCTCCAGGTATGTGACAGATTGGGTCAGGTGCTGGGTTTCATGGAAACATGGGTCAGTTCATTAGAATTTGGAATCAAAGGAATTATTTCCTCTAGAATCTTTTGTTGGTATGTCAGTTAGACTGGATATAGGTTTTTTGGGACTTGAAATGTATGTTATGATGAGTGTCTGGATAGCTCTTGTCGTATCAAGAATTAAGTTACCATGGGATGTCATGATATGTGTCTCTAGTGTTGATTTTTTTCTTTTAAGAATATCATTTTTTGGTTATGATTTTTCTAGTTTGAACTGTGATTTTTTTAGTGTCTAATCAATCTTATGGTTCGATGTGCTGTAGTATACCTCTAAGACATCTTCCACAGATTCATTAGGAATTTTTAGTTGATTCACCTCAAGGGAATCCACCAATGGATCAGAATCTCATCGATATGATCTTACGAGCAATCCGTGTTGTTGATCAAGATGTTCCATAAGTTCAGAATGCAGTGGATGAGGTAGAGCTGGGAGCTATAGGAGAAAGAGATTGATCGCATGAGTTATTGTGTGAGAAGCCACATTCCTTTAAAGGGAAGAATGGACCTCAAGAGGCACAGGACTTTATGGAGAGTATCGATCAAATCTTCAACTTCTTAGATACACCAAAGAATATTAGGGTGAAGTGCACATAATTTAGACTCAGGGTTTTTAGCAAGCATCGGTGTGACTCTATGGTCCAGGAAGACAGACATGTGAGCTTGGATTGGAAGGGTTTCAAAACCCTATTCTTTCAGCAGTTTTTTCTAGAATCTCTGATGTTAGAAAAATATCTAGAGTCCATGTTGTTGCAGTAGGGAGAGAATTTGGTGTTGGAATACACCAACTAATTTTGATGAGCTTGTCCTTTTTTCTCCGGACGTGGTATGCAATGACCAAATGAAGGCGCAATTGTACTTGCGGGGTTTGCGGCCAGACATTAGATCATAGGTGTTCATGTTGAAAATTTATACCTATACAGAGACAGTGGAAAATGTAATTATGGAAGAGATGAACATGGAAGGAAAGGTTAGATTTAACACCTCTTCTATTCGAACAATTGATAGATTTAGTGGCATATATGAGAAGAAAAGAAAGTGGCAGGATCACCCCAGGAGTGGTGGAGGTGGGTCTCAGTAGCGAGCCTCCTCTACACCGTCTGTTGTAGTTGGAAGTGTGCCTCTGACTTTTTACCAGTGCAACAAGGGGAGTCACACTAGACGTTCTTTTCCTATGCATGTGAAGATGTGAAATATCTAAGTATGTGTTGGTCATCTACAAAATTTCTGCTAGGCTTGGAATACTCCACATTATGGTTAGGGTTCATCAACTCCAAAGGCTATTGTGGTGTAGTTATAAGATTCAAAGAATATAGGGCTCCTTCCACATGCCTCAGGAGTGAATCATTTACATGTATTAGATGAGTTTTCAGTGGTAGTTGATGTAGGTTCTCTAAGAGTGAGAGGTATTATCCTTACCATAGCTTTAGTAGCTATACCTTTTTTTGATACTGGTTCCTCCCACTCATTTATATCTACCTGTTTTATTGATATGCTTAAACTTACAATGGAACTTATGCCCTTTATAATCGAGTTAGTGACACCTCTTGGAAAGAGGAATGAGTAGGGGTTCTAGTGTCCATCATGTTTGTTCACGATAGTTGAGATGGAGTTGGTCTGAGATTTTCTCATTCTTGATCTTGATTTGTTTGACAGAATAATCGGTATGGATTGGATTATCACTCATCGAGATGAGGTTGATTTTTATCATTAGTGTGTTCCATTTCTTAATCTTGATGGGATCTGTCATTTGTTTTAGGTAGAGTGAGACCTGAGGTCAGATTTTGCAAGACCATCCTTCCTAGAGATCAAGAGTTTGTTGGTTGCTATTTCATTTGAGCCCGATGTTGTTTCTTCTATTGAGGACCTTCCTATTGTGGTCCGAGACTTTCCTAACATTTTCCCATATGTCTTCTCCAATATTCTACTATAGATAGAGTTAGAGTTAACAATTGAACTGGTTCCAGGTACATATCTGTTATCGATGCCTTCTTATCGTATGTCACCAGTGGAGTTGAAAGAGCTCAAGATTTGGTTGGATGAACTATTAGAGAGAGGTTTTTTTTCTCCCTAGTGTTTGGCCTTGGTAATAACTTATGTTGTTTTCTAAGAAACCATACAGTTAAATTTAGTTATGTGTGAACTATCAGAAGTAAAACTAGGTAATGGTTAAGAAAAAATATCCTTTTCCTCAGGTGGATGATTTCTTTGATCAGTTTAAGGGAGAAAAGTGGTTTTCAAAGATCGATCTTCGGTCAGGTTATCATCAGATTAGATTCCGTGAGTCTGATATACCAAATATGGCCTTCCAAAGAAGGTATAGAAATTATGAATATCTTGTGATGCCTTTCAGTTTGAATAATGCTCTTATAGTTTTTATGGACTTATGGAGTATATATTCCACCGATATCTTGACTCTTTTGTGGTAGTGTTCATGGATGATATTCTGGTTTATTCAAAGTTTGAGCATGATCACAAGAACCATCTAAGTTTGGTTCAAGATATTTTGAGAAATCACCATCCATAAAGAAATCTTTCAAAATGAGGTTTCTGGATTCTAGAAGTAAAGTTCTTGGGGCACAGAATTTCTGATAAAGGCTTATCAGTTGATCCAGAGAAGGTAAAATCTATTTTTTTCTGGAAGGAACCACAAAATGTCTTTTAGATATGAATCTTCCTTGGTCTTTATGGATATTATCAATGGTTCATCAAGGATTTCTATAAGATGGTGGTGAGATGTTTGGAGTTCGTCCACACTATTGTTGGAGTAACTATTTTTTTTTGAGTCCCTTGTAGTCAGACTTGTCTTTTGGAGTTCTTATCTAATGTTACAATTGTTTTGTTTTTGATGTTTTCTTACAGTTATGGCATATATATTTTTTTAGTTTTCTTTCGTCCCTTTATTTCTCAATATATGTAATCCATGTGCTCATTCAGGTTCAGTGAAATTATTCCCTCAGTTTTTTCATTCAATGCATGAGTGTTTGTCCCCATCCCATGGAGATCGTGAACACCATTCGAGTATGTGACAGATTGGGTCAGGTACCATGTTTTAGGGAATCCTGGGTCGGTTCATTACAAACATAAACATTTTTATTGAAAAACTAGCATGTGAAATGGGATTACATTAACCGTAAACAATTAATGGTATCAAAATAGCACATCCACAATCAAAATGATCATAAAAAATTAAAAGAAATATAGTAGATGGTATCATAAGAGATAAAACCCATTGAAGTAAAAGATTCAAAAAAGGATTTTGAAATAGATGAAGATACATAAAAATGATACCATTGAATAATTCTTAAGCAAAATAATCTTTAAACATTCTAAAGGGTCTCATCCCACTTTGAAACATTTAAATCACAATACTTATGAAGGAATAAAATTAAATTAAACTTATAATATCATGAGAAAAATAAGACTCATGATATTATATATCAAATGGATTTACATACACTGTACACAATGAATAAGTTTTTATCAAGGCATATAACTCATGGAAGTAAAAGCGAGATGAGAAAAAGTTTTTTTACTTTGGAAATAATAGTTATTTTGGAAATTCATATTTATTTTTCATAAAATCAGATTTTAAATATGTATATACCATTAATGAAAATGGAAGGACAATTAAATTATTTTTGAGGTATAAATTATGTCAAAAATATATAATTTTTTATAAGAAATTTTGAAAAGAGCCTCTTTAGTGCAGTTTAATATAAAATATAAATGAGTCTTTAAAACAGATAATTTATAATAATTTGTATAAAATCAGAAATTAAAGAAGATAGTTTTTCATGAAAAATGGTTTAATTTTTTTTAAATAATGTTTTCTTGAAACATATTATGGATGGTACAGAAAATGGGTAAGAAATTGGGAAGTTCCCTTTAATCAGGCTTACTTAATGGGAAGAATTGAAAATGGTAACCTTATAAAACATGTACTTACCATAAATTAAAATGAAATGATATAGATACAATAGTTTTGAACATATAAGAATAATTTAAAATAATTATATAATAGTAAATAATAATTAAATAGGGGTAATGGGAGAGAAAATGTTACCTGATTAAAAATGGAGGTTCAGGAAGAAACCCTTAACACTTTGCAAACTATCAAAACATATTCCCCATAAAATTAATAATCATAGAATAAGAAATTTAATAACAAGAATATAAATAGATTCATAATATTATACATCAAAGGAACGTATGAATATACCACTGTTGACTCTCCTTTCGTCAAAGAATCCAAAGATCAGAAAAGGGGAATATCTGAGCTCAAAGTGATTCATCCTTTGAAGAAACATCAAAAATCGACAAAGGGATGAACAAGGAGAACATTTCCCATAGGTCACGCAAGTTCACTCATGGTCGCACAAGTACACTTGCGCACCGCCTAGTGGTCGTGCAAGTACTTGCGCGCTGCCTAGTGGTCGTGCAAGTCTACTTGTGCGACGCCTTATGGTTGTGCAAGTGACTTGCGCGACCTAAGTGATAACCGCTCGGTAACCGCCCAGGGCCTTATTTTGCCTATAAATAGACCCTGTGGGCCCTCCATTCGAGGGGATCTTTTTCCAGAAACTCGGATTGAAGCTCCCGACACCCAAGTCTCTTCTCAAAGCTTCCGGAACACTTCTAAGGTAATTTCTTACCTAGAATGGAAGATCTAAAGAGAAGAAGGAAGGCCTAAGTGTTGAAACTTATCAAACACTTGCGTGCCGACTTATTTCCTTCAATGAAACTTGCGCGTCCCTTTTCTGGAAGAACCTCAAGAAAATTCTAAAGGGTTTAAAAAAGATTCCCTCAAGTATTTCAATGCTGGTTGAAAATCGCGCAAGTACACCATGTGCCGCGCAGCTATACCTGCGCGACCAATACTTGCGCGCCCACGCAGGACTTGTGCGCCTTTCAAGACTTGCGCGCCCCTACCTTTTTGGGTGCCCATCTTGCCCATTTTACCCCTCTTAAGCCATTTCACCTTTCCTATTCAAGATTCAGTCTTCAAGATACTCTTCAAATCCATTTATGGCATGATTTATTGATTTGACATCCTTGTCTGAAGGGAATTCTGTGAAATATCTTTCAAAACATAGTGATTTAAACATCTTTATGTCACCAAAGATTGAGAGTTCATTCATTCAACCTCATCCTTTAAGATGAGAGAATCCTTAACCTGGGTCTCCTTTTCAGGAATAATCCCCAGTTATAAGTTCTTTAATCTGGGCATCCTCCTTAGGAGTAAGCCCCAAATTCTTAAAGTTCCCAAACATGGGCATCCTCCTCAGGAGTAAGCCCCAAACTTTAAATATGGGCATCCTCTTCAGGAGTAAGCCCCAAACCAAGTCCCCTAACCTGGGCTTCCTTCTCAGGAATAAGTCTCAGTAATAAATCTTGGGCATCCTTCTTAGGAGTAAGCCCCAAGCCTTAATCCCTAACCTGGGTCTCCTTTTTTCAAGTATAAAACCCAGTTATAATCTTGGGCTTCCTTTTCAGGAATAAGCCCCAAGTCCCCTAATTTCTCTTTAACCAGTCCTAAATTACCCTTGATTTGGGTTTCCTTTTCAGGAGTAAAACCCAATCATAAGTCTCCTCCTAACATGGGCATCCTCCTTAGGAGTAAGCCCCAAAATTAGAGTATTCAAATCTCCATGAAGCACATATACCTTTATGGACCCTGTTCATGGATTTTCTCTCCAAAAGTGAATCATAAACCTTCATCTATCTGGGCAGTCATACAAACATAAGCCCCAAACAATTTCTTATGATTTCATCTTTCATGGCACAATTGTCTAATTTTTACCAATGCCTCTTGTTTCTCACACCGAGCATGACTCACGTGAGCTTAGAGTGTAAAAGTAATTATGACATTCTTCTTTGAGCCATCAATCATAAGCATCATACTCCATTACTCGAACTACGTGGGTTCTGATTCCTTTTCAAGGATACGTAGGTAGCCCATTTATGGGTTCGATCCCAACTTTGAAATAATCCTTGTCCTTCTGAATGACGATAAACTTCAAGTGCCCCACTGAGTGGCTTTAAAACCAGCCTGGTCGTCATAATGACCAAGAGACTTTTATATAAATGTTTTGAAGGATACCACTGACCAAGAATCTCTAAACAGATATAGATGATTCTCCATTGATGAAGAAACTCAAATACATATAAAAGATTCTCTAAATTTCTTGCATGTTTAATCATTGATTGTTAAAACTTAAGGAAAGCTCATTTTATACTTGGTAATATAATAAGGATTCATGAACATAACTTAAATCTATAAAGAGAGTCCCGGAGTAGACAATAATTCCCCTCAAAAAGGTGTGATGAGTTCGACCTCCCATCCTCTCGACCAATGCAAATTCCTAAGCCTCATCAGTTCACAAGCTAATGAGTGCCTACCTTTGGAAAGTAGGTCCAATTGGATGTGGAATCATTGGATGTTTCCGGTTCTATGAACAAACCTGCTAGAAACCGATCAGAATGTTTGAATCTCCCGTTCAGGAGGTCATCCCCAGATTCCGTGCGAAACAAAAATGGTGAACCCGACGTGAATCCTTAACCAAGTTAAAGTGATGTTTTTCTTATTTGTTAGGCCCCTTGGGCCAACAAATCAATCATTGACATGTGATCATCCAAAAGATGCAGTGGCCGGATTCATCTTGATTATGTCTGTTATATGGAATAGGCACTCTTTTCTCAAGATCTTCTTCAAAATGGCTTTCCTTAAATTCACCCCTGTGAATACTGCTGCTGTAAACACCTCTACTGTGAGGTCTGCTGCTGTGAAAACCAATGATGCTACTCCTGCTGGAATGTCGTCCGCTCTAAGGATGACATCACCAACTCAGCGTCTTCAATGATGGGTTTCTAATGCACTGGTTAAGGAGTACCGTCGCAACGGTACTATCCCAACTCTGGAGGCCGCTCGTCAAGCCCTCCAAGTTAACAACTCCACCTGGTCGTCCGGACAACGGAGGCCAGCAATCAAGAAGCAGGCGGTGCTGACTACCGTCTCCAACTGTTTCGGGTCGTTAACCCCGGAACGCAATTTCCATTCACTCCCTTACTCTGAGGAAGTGAATGAGGAGGTCCCTTAGGGCCTTAATTTAAAAAGACAGGAGTCCTTCCCGAGGGCTCCCATCAACAATCGCCTCCAGACTCGTGCAGTAGTGCGCCCTCAACATGATGAGGGTACCGACTCCAGGCATTCAGCTCAGGTTCCTTGAACCCGAGCAGGCAAGATGAACCGCCAGAGAATGAATCCGGTTAACAATAGGCAGGTTGTCATCCCTTCCATCTCCGGAGAAGTCCACCAACCTATCTTGGTGGAAATAACGAGCAGGCACAATTACCTGTCCGTTTTAATTCCGCTGTCCAGCAGACTCGTCTGACAGCATCACGCCAATCCCGCCAGGCAATTCCGGCGGAGTACTATAGGCAGGAACATACACCTGCTTATGCATCATCAATTAGTCAGCAGGCTCACCTGACTACATATGATGGAGTCCACCAACCTAACGTGGTGGAGAAGAACGAGCAGGCATACACACCTGCCCGTTTTAATTCCGCTGTCCAGCAGACTCGTCTGGCAGCATCAAGCCGATCCCGCCAGGCAATTCCGGCGGAGTACTTTAGGCAGGAACATGCACCTGCTTATACATCACCAGTTAGTCAGCAGGATCATCTGACTACATATGATGGATCTCGTCAACCGCGTTTGGCGAAGTGTAATCAGCAGGCACATACACCTTCTAATACTAATCAAGCCTACCAACAGTCTCTCTTGGTAGCGCACGGAGAAGTCAGTCGGAAAGTCCCGACGACAAACAGGAGGCAGACTCAACTCTCTGCCTCCACACTTGAGTACTGTCAGGATTCACTGACAGGGAAAGGAGGACAGGAGCAGGAACATACACCTACTCCAAGCCCGGAATGGACGTATATCCCCATTCCGGCGGCTGAAGTCACCAAGCATATTTTGTCAATGGTGAAAGAGCACAAGCAAATTCATGCTCATATTCTGGATGCTTTCCAGGATATCATAACAACTTCAGCATCATCTCAGGGACAGAAACATAAATCTATCCCTAGCAGTGGAGTGACACATCAACGATTCACTCCGGAACATACACACACATCTGTTCCAGTCCAAGAGGGTTATGGGGCATACTCCCCCATAACATACGGACAAACAAGTCAGGCACATACACCTGATTTTAGTGGAGATCGTCAGCCTAACCTGACCATCTTTCCTGATCAGGCACATACACCTGCTCAGAGCAATCAATTTCATCATCAAGTGGTTTCTAAAGCGAGTAAGAAGGCATCTAAGAAAAAGATCTGCCCAGCACAGTCAGGAGATCAAAGGCCAATCTGTAACCAAGCCTTGCTCGATGCTGGAGTTCTTGAAGCCCTCAGACATTTATCTGTCGGAATTCAAGATTCTACTCCCTCAGTTCCCAATAACGGGAACATTAATTCTGAAGGTCTTCAACAGACACTTCCTCATGAAGACTTGCTTCATGAAAATTCGGTCAATCTTGAAGTTTATTCTTCAGATGAGAGCCACATGAACCCTCTGTGTGGTCAGAAGACCAAGAGCAAGAGATCTCATCTTTTTCTATAACCCATCATGATGGTCATCCTCATGGTGATGAACTTCGCTGAGAAAGTCCTCTCCGCAGTAGTGATTCACATTGCCTGGAAAATACTCCAGTAGACAATGTAGTACCGGGAAAGCCCTCTTATCTTGAGGCACTTTCAAATGCGAAACCAGTGATGTCTGATGCTTTATCGCTAACAAGTGAAATACTTTCTCAATCAGAAGATAGCCCAGGGTGTAGGTCATTCTCCGAACCACCCCTAAGTCATGCATCTTCTAGTTTGATCAATGATCTCTCTACCAATCTTGTTGAATCCGATGAAGCAACAAGGAAACACCAACTCTGGTCAAAACAGGTAGAAGAATCTTCATTTAATGATAAAGAGGAAATGCTGAACATGAGGAAAAAACTGGCAAAAGGTGAAGTACCAGTCATGTTTTGGCCTTTGGCTGACTCCCAATATGACATTCCAAAGATGTTGACAGATGATGGAATCCATGATATTCATCTCAACATATGGAAAAATCTTTGTCAATTAAAGAAGAAGGTATTATCTTACGATGAATATGAAAATCATCTTAAGATAATATAAGGGCTACAACGCCAGATTGATTTGGCATCTCTATCAGTCTCTCGGTATCCGAAGGCTGAAAAGCAACAGAGAACCCTTCAACGTTCATGCCTTGGTGCACTAAGAAAATTGCGTCAGTTAATTGCCAATGCTCCATCTGACGTTCATATCAGAGGATGGGGTGTTCACGGAGCACTACATTTCACAGTGCTTTCCAGTCAGCAAAGCCCGCCGAAAATGGTCTCATGCAATGTTATTGCCCATGGATGGCCACAGTCAATGGGCTTTGTTCATAATAAAAATCTTGCTCAAGAACAGGCTTCAACTAGTTCCTCTCAAAATCAAGTATATAGAGAACAAGTTGTTGAATTGCTCTTACATCAAGAAGGCGAGAATATTGCACAAGCCTCTCGTCTGGAGCAAACACGTCATCAAATGATAGAAGTTTCGGAAATCATCCAACGGTCTGTTGAACCAGGTGATAAAAGTGGATACAGGTTAATGCATCCAGCTAATTTCCAAACTAAGATTCGCAAGATCAAGAGAGATTTTAAGAAGATCTCAGACATAGAATGTCAAGAGACACCCCAGCTTTCCAGACTGGGGACTTCTCTAACCCAACCCTCAGAATCAACAAATGGGATTCGAGGAGTTGAGCGGAAACAGCAGAAACATCCCTAGTCCACCGGACTGGGGACTTTTTCAAATCCTCAATCCCTCCCTCAGAGAAAGTCAGTATTCTATCGATTAGGGAATAAGCCTCAAGAGGAACGAAGAGCCAAGCTATCAGGAGATTCTCTCCAAGTGACGGTTCTCCAAGAAGTTCCTGAGGGATCAAGTCAACGGAATGCCATGTCTCATCATGGACATGGAAGAAGACAATATCACAGAAATGCTGATAGAAAGGATTCCATACAATATGCATCCATTAATGTCATCAATGCCATTGCTGCTGATTCACCAGATGAGGCTCAATCAGAGGGATCAGACGAAGAGGTTCCTGCTCAAGAAGTTGCGCACATAGACCTAAATGAAGAAGGTGTGCGCACACGTAATCAAAGGCTTACCCAAAATCTGGGTATTCCTTCAAGTAACCCACTTCCCCCTCTCCGAAAAGGATCCAATAATGGGAAAGGAAAGAATCAGGTTACTTCTCACCCTTCCTCTGAAGGAGGTCAATCACTCTCATTAGAGAAAAGGTTTGCACAATAGGAGGAAGAAATGAAATAATTAAGAAGGTTGAATGAAGAACTACTTCAGAGTAGTCTTCTTCTTAAGAATGCTGAAGTTCGACAGCCGAAGGAATTTTTTGTAACTACTGAGATGGATCAGGAATATCCTCCTTTATCAGTACACCCTCAGAGGTCTAATCCTACGGGTCAAACACAACAACGGTTGGCAGCACTAACATTAGTTGCAGCACCAACCACCACGTCTGTCCAAGCTCCATTCATTGCACTTACCCAAAACCAAGTTCAACCTGATGTTTCTCAAAAGTTAATAACTACTATTGAGTCATTAACAGCTCAGTTAGAAACTATGGAAGGGAAACGGGCGCAATTTCAACCTGAAAAGAAAGTTTACCCTGAATGGGTAGATTCAATTTCTCCTCCATCCAGTTTTGGAAACCCTGTTTTCCCTACTTTCAATGGATCAGGCGACCCTGAACAAAATTTGACGCATTACGTGTCTTGTTGTGATCCTATGATGGGAACTCCAGAGCAGCAAGAAGCAGTGAAACTCAGATGCTTCGTGCGAACCTTGCAAGGACCAGCTTTTGTCTGGTATACAAGCTTGCAATCCCGGTCAGTCATCGGATGGGAGGATCTTCGTCAAAAATTCCTTCTTCAGTTTAGCTCAACTTTGCCAAAAACGACAGTTTTCGATCTTACAAACTGCAAGCAAAGGGAAAATGAAAGAGTCTCTGATTTCATTGCTCTTTGGAAGGGATTAACGTATTCCCTGAGTTTAGCACTCCCTCAAGAGGAATTGTTGCCAATCTGTGTGGCAAATTTGTGTGACGAATTACGCACGCCATTGATCCCTGTGAAATACATAGGAGGGTTTCGAGACCTTACTTCAATCACTCAGCAGATTGAAGATTCCCTTATACAGGCTAAGGTTAAATCTCGTGTAATTCCATTAGCTCGAGGAAGAAGAATGGTTAAAGCAGAAACTGCTACAGTTATGCTTAAACAAGCACCTGTACCTATATCTACTTCAAAACCTTCATCTTCTCGAAGGACTCCACCTCCTGAACGCCAACAACAAAGGCCGTTTCGTCCAAATGATCAAAGAGATCAACGACGAAAACAATTTGAGGATATGAAGAGTAAAACATACTCTTTCTGAAATGAGCAAGTTCCTGGTTACTTCATTTCAGCTTTGGAAAATAATTTGGTTCAATTACCAGTGCCCAAGAGGCCAAACAAGGAAGGAGATGAAGACCGTCCCAATTATTGTCCCTTTCATCAAATGTTGGGGCATCCCATCCAGGAGTGTTTTGTCTTTAAAGACCTCCTGCAAAAGATGGTCGACTTGGGACAAGTCAAATTGAAGGGTTCTTTAGCTCATGTAGCGTGTATTACCGCTACAGATCCAGAGGAAGGAGGCGAGTGGCAGGAAGTCAAAACCAAAACTGCGAAAAAATATGATGATTGGATGGTCAGAAATACAATCAATCGGACCCATTCCATTTTGCGAACACAATTGAAGAAGCCAATTGTGTCTCCTACAAAAGCTGTAGTAAAGCCTCCATCAAAAGACAAATCCTCAAAAGGGCAGCGCAATTCAAAGAAGAAAGAGGAATCAGAAGAAGATGAGTATGTATCAAAGCCTAAATTGTCTTTGACTCTGGCAGATTTCATGCCATCTACTTCAAAGCAACGAGCACCGCCCCATCAAACGGCACAACCTAAACAGGCTAACCAGGCCGAGTCTTTATCAGACGAAGCGTTAATCTTTGGTTCTGTTAATATGATTCAATTAAAAGATCCATATTCCAGTCTTGATGAGCCTGAATTCTTTGTATCAAATAAGGGAACCCGAGGAAGTTCTAGAGGTTCAGGATATAGGGGAAGACGTGGATCTTTCCGAAGACACTACTCTAATTCTACCCCTGCTAGCACTGTATATGCAGCAGAAACTCATGGTAGATCCCTTCAGCGAGCTCAAAAAGAACAAGAAATTTCTTCTGCCAATGGCCAACTCAGTTTTGGCACAGTTATTTTGGAAGACCGATTAAAGGTTCCATCTTCTTTATCTCCGCAAGTAAATGGATCTAATCAGTCTAATCTTACAAAACCAAGGATGTTGCCAACTTCAATACAAGATGCATCAGCTTCCAAAGAATCTGCTTCTAAGGTACCTGCTAAACCGCATATTCCTATTGGAAAACGCAGACCTCTAGATCAAAAGTTTGATATATTGAAACACTTGTCCCAAGTACCAGCCAAGTTATCAATTTTGGATGCTTTGAATCGGTCAAAAGATCTTCGGGAAGCACTCATCGAAGCTTTGTCAAGTCCTCAGGAGTTTGAAGCTGAAATTGCTGCAGCTGAAATCTATCACATAGAGAATAATCCTGCAGAATGCCATGCAGTGATATCTTTTACTGATAAAGATGAAGATGATGTTGTGCATGGGTACATAAAACAGTTGTACTTATCTGGAAAAGTCAATGGTATAGATGTTCGAAGAGCTTTCATTGACAATGGTTCAGGAGTCAACCTCATTCCCATTCGTACACTTCGTCGATTGGGCCTCACGGAATCTGATTTATCTCCTTCTACCATGATTTTGCAAGGATATGATAAAAATGAACAAGAACCACTGGGAGAAGTTACACTCAGAACTCAGTTTGGAGATCTTGTTTCCAATTCGGATTTCATGATTGTTGATCAAGACTCGGCTTTCAATTTCTTGCTTGGAAGACCCTGGCTACATCAGCATGCAGCTATTCCGTCATCATACCATCAATGTCTCAAATACTGTTTCGATGGTCAAGTTGGAACATTGTATGGTGATAAGGCCCCATTCAAGACATGTGAGTCTCAATACATTGAGGCGGAATTTTATCTCATGAAGGGAAGAGAAAAATCTACAATGAAGGAAATTACCAAAGTTAATGCTCCATATGGTTTAGAGAAAATTCCAATAAATCCATTTTTACATGTGAGTACAGATTACGTGTTACCTATCATTCAAATTGAAAAAATAGGCCCAAATCAAAATACTCTTATGGAAAGATCCATAATGTCAATTACGGTAATCGAGCCAGACAACATGGGAGAAATTGGTAACTTACCAAGCAGTGATGAAATCATAAGTGGTGACGTTTTCATTTCGTCTGCTGAAATCCAACAAGTCTATACTTCGCTAATCAGGCCAGAAGAAGTTATAGAAACACCAGAATTGAATAATGATGTCGATTCTCAATCCATCATCTCCTCTTTATTTCCCAAAGAAGACCCTTTATCATTAATAGGGTCGGAAATGGAAGCTTCTTCTTCAAAATGTGAAAATTTTGACATCTCTTATGATCATGAGAATTTCGTTTTTTCATCTACTTTGCAAGTAGAAACAGAAGAAATAACACATGATGAAGAGGAAGAGGAAGATCTTAAAGATGCTCCTCCAGCATTTGAAGAGGGTATCTCTACTACTGTGGATGAACTCAGAGAAGTAAATCTGGGTACAGAGAAAGATCCACGCCCACATTAATTAGTGAGTCCATGACCCTTGAAGAGAAAGAGATGTATATTTCTTTTCTAAAGCAAAATTAAGATATTTTTGCTTGGAATTATACAGAGATGCCTGGCCTTGATCCTGATGTCTCCACCCATCATTTGGGTTTTCCAAAAGAACATCGAGGATTCAAGCAAGCCGCGAGAAGAACACACCCAACCTATGCTTCCAAAATTGAGGCTGAAGTGGATAAGCTTATCAAAGCTAACTTCGTCAGAGAAGTTCAATATCCCATGTGGTTGGCTAATATTGTCCCTGTAAAGAAGAAGAATGGACAAATTAGGGTTTTCATTGATTTCAGAGATCTTAATCGGTATTGTCCTAAAGATGATTTCCCAGTTCCGATTACAGAACTCTTAATTGATGTGACGGCTGGCTATGAAGTACTTTCTTTCATGGATGGATATTCTAGATATAATCAGATCCGAATGGCCCCAGAAGATGAGGAATA
The DNA here is from genome assembly GCA_963277665.1 of Viscum album. Lineage (NCBI taxonomy): Eukaryota > Viridiplantae > Streptophyta > Magnoliopsida > Santalales > Viscaceae > Viscum > Viscum album. Next base: position 290,194,464 of record OY728134.1, read on the forward strand.
TACAGCCTTCAGAGCTCCTCAAGGTGTGTTTTGTTACCGGGTGATGCCCTTTGGTTTAAAGGATGCAGGTGCAACATATAAACGCGCCATGCATCGTATCTTCAAACCTCTTTTAGGGAAGTTTGTTGAATGCTATGTAGATGATTTGGTGGTTAAATCCAAACAATGTTCTAATCACTTGGCTGATTTGGAATTCATATTCAATAAGCTTCGACAACATAATTTGAAGATGAACCCCTTAAAATGTGCTTTTGGGGTAACCTCAGGAAAATTCCTTGGCTTTGTTGTATGCCATCGTGGTATTGAAGTCGATCCTGAGAAGACCAAATCAATCCTTGGTATGTCACCTCCTCAGAATTTGAAAGAATTAAGAGGACTTCAAGGACACTTAGCCTATATTCGGCGTTTCATCGCCAATTTGGCAGGCAAAAGTTTACCCTTTACCAAATTATTGAAGAAAGGAGTCACTTACCAGTGGACTGAAGAATGTCAAGAAGCATTTGATGTTCTCAATAAATACCTCTTGAGTCCACCAATACTCATGCCACCTGTTGAGGGTAGACCTCTTATCCTCTATGTGACAGCTTTAGAGCGATCATTGGGTGCCTTTCTCACTCAAAACAATGATGCTGGGAATGAAAATAGTCTCTACTATCTCAGTTGAACTATGCTTGAAGCAGAAACCCGGTTTTCAAGTATTGAAAAGTGCTGCCTAGCATTAATCTTTGCAGTTCAGAAACTGAGACACTACTTAAAACATCATGAGGTCCAATTGGTATCTCATAATAATCCGCTCAAATTCATCCTTAGTCGTCCAATGCTTATAGGACGTCTGGCAAGGTGGGCGGTTATTCTACAGCAGTTCGACATCCAATATGTGTCTCAAAAGGCAATTAAGGGCCAAGCTCTGGCTGATTTCCTGGCTGAACATCCTTCAGTGGAAGACACATATTCAGATATCGAACTCCCTGATGAGGAAGTTTTCTCTATTCAAGAGAGTCCTCAAACATGGGAAATGTATTTTGATGGTGCTTATAGAATTCCAACAGGGAAGAAAATGGAAAATCCTAAATTCAACAAAGTTGGTTTAGGAATTGTGCTCATTTATCCAGATAAGGCAGTGTTACCTTATTCCTTTTTGTTGTGGGAAGGTGGTACCAATAATGAAGCTGAATACCAAGCTCTCATTACAGGCTTGGAGTTAGCGCTTCAAGCACAAGTGAATCACTTAAAGGTGAAAGGTGATTCAGACCTGGTAATCAAACAAGTCAATGGGGATTATTCCATCAGAAAAGAAGAATTAATCCCTTTGTATGATTATGTCAGAGAGTTAATGTCGGAATTCCCTTTAGAACCGACATTTTCTTATGTCCCAAGATCACAAAATGCTCAAGCTGATGCACTGGCTAATATAGCCACAGCTTTAGCAGATCCAAATCGTGATGAGACAACCATCTATATTGCCCACCGTCGTGCAATTTCACCTTATGTTCAAGTCAGAACAGAGGAAATTAATGAAATTAGTCCCATTCCTGAACCGTATGGTCATACTACAGGATGGATGTCACCTATTAGGGAATACCTTCAAAATGGAACACTTCCACCTGATAGAGCCGAGAAAGAACAAATTCGGTGACGTGTGGTCAATTTTACTCTTTATGATAGCCCAAACCACCTCGAGAAAATTCTCTACAAACGTGGTTTTGATGGAGTTCTCTTCAGATGTATTGATGGTGAAGAGACAATGGCTGTCATAAAAGAAGTGCATGCAGGAGTCTGTGGTTCCCACCAGTCTGGACATAGACTGTCTGATCAAATTCGAAGGCTTGGATACTTTTGGCCTTCAATGATACAAGATTGTGTTAATTTCACAAAGAAGTGTCATTAATGCCAATTATATGCCAACTTCATTCATCAACCTCCAGAGTTTCTTCATACAGCTAAATAGTCATGGCCATTTTCCACATGGGGAATGGATGTGGTGGGACCTTACCCTTCAGCTACGGCCAAGAAGTTTAAGTACATTCTTACTGCTACTGATTTATTTTCCAAATGGGCAGAGGCAGTACCTCTCAATGAAGTCTGTTCTAAATGCATTGTTAGCTTCATCAAGTCTAACATCATTACTAGATTTGTTGTCCCTCATACCATATTGACGGACAACGGCACCAACTTCTGTTCTTCTGAGGTAAAGAAATTGTATCAAGAATACAACATTAAGTCCAACCATTCATCTCGATATCATGCAGCGACTAATGGCCAGATAGAGGCCTTCAACAAGACTCTTTCAAATATACTACAAAAGATGGTGGATAAAGATAAGAGGTCATGGCCTGATAAACTCTTTCATGCTTTATGGGCTTATCGGACTACCACTCGCAATGCAAAGCGGTCAACTCCATATTCATTATTATATGGAACAGAACCAGTCTTGCCAATTGAAGTTCAATTTACCTCACTCAGAATAGCCATTTGTGATCAGTTATCTACATATGAGAAATCCCAAAAGCGGTTGAATGAATTGGAATAGTTAGATGAGAAAAGATTGTGCACTTTGCACTACTTGGAAATCTATCAGAATCGAATAGCACGAGCTTTTAACAAAAAAGTTCGTCTTTGTTCATTCATTCAGGAAGAATTGGTATTGGTTCTCAGATCACCAATGATACCAGGAAAGAAGCCTCCCAAGCTTGAACCAAAATGGGAAGGACCTTATTCAATACATAAGGTCTACTCCAATGGATCATATTCTCTAATCTCAATGGATGGAGAACACATCACGACTCCAACTAATGCTAGATTTCTGAAGAAGTATTTTGTATAAACACAAAATATTGTTCCCAGAGCCAAAACAGTCACATTAGTTCGTCCTTGCTATATGACGTTAAACTATACAGCCATATGTCCGAGATGACATTAAACTATATTTTGTCCTACATGACAATAAACTGTATTATATCCTATCTACATGACATTAAACTGTACAGAAGTTCCTATATTATGTCCGAGATGACATTAAACTATATTTTGTCCTAGAAACATGACATTAAACTATGTGGCACTTTAATCGTCCAGCATGAAGTTAAACTGTGTCAGTTCCCTTATCGTCCAACATGACGTTAAACTGTCACATTGGTTACTATATTTTTTCCGAGATGACATTAAACTATATTGTGTCCTAGTAACATGACATTAAACTGTGTGGAACTTTCATCGTCCAGCATGACGATAAACTGTAAAAAGTCCCCAGAACTGATATCCTCATATTGGTTCACCTTAGTCCTAGCTACATGACTTTAAACTATACAACAATGGTCCAGTATGACTTTAAACTGCAACTTCGTCCCACACAACATTAAACTATGAAAAAGTTCCCTAAACCGTCTAGCATGACCTTAAACTGCATCATCCCTGGTCCATGTATATGACCATAAACTATTTGCAAATCCCTTACGTCCAGCAAGACGTTAAACTGTGACGTCCTAACTACATGACGCTAAACTGTATAAAAGTCCCTTACGTCCGGAAAGACGTTAAACAATATAATCTCAAAGGTCCAGTATGACATTAAACTGCACCATTCACGGTCCATGCATATGACCTTAAACTATTCGCACTTTCGTCCGACATGACGTTAAAATGGTACAATAAACTCATGACAATAAACTGCATGGACCGTATTGTCCCCATTGTCCTTACAGCATGACAATAAACTGCACAATCCCCCTTTCGTCCAATATGACTTTAAACTGTATTGTCCCCATTGTCCTAACTACATGATGCTAAACTGTACAGAAAGTCCTTGATATGTCCTTCATGACATTAAACTGTTATTTTTTCCCTGCTACATGACACTAAACTGTGCAACACCAATAGTCCTAACTGCAAGACTTTAAACTGCATAGTCCCTGAATATGTCCTACATGACATTAAACTATGCATCGTTAAGGTTGTTATTACCTCTTGTTTCTCACACTGAGTATGAATCACGTGAGCTTAGAGCAAACCTCAACCATAACACTCTCTTTGGGCCCCTAACCATGTGTAAGTCCCAACAGTATTTTAATTAGATCGTTGTCCCCAAGAACAACTTGATCATTAATTAATTCTTTAATTGAACTACACGGACTTTGATCCTTGCCCTCCAGGCTGGGTATGTAGGCAACCTCCCAGGGTTCAAGCCCAAAAACAATCTCTTCACATCGGTTCACCACCATCTCATATGATGTTGATTCGTGAAACCGCCCCTGGAATCAATACCTTTACATTGATTCATTTTCGTCCTTGTTATACGACGTTAAACTATACAACACTTTTGTTCGGTACGACAATAAACTACAATATTCTTTGATTTCCTCATTTGAGAGAGAACTATTATTGACATTGATTTTTCAATCATGGTTTTCATTTTCAAAAGACTACGTGCATACATGGTAATGCCTAAACTTTTTATCTTAGGTTAAACCATCATTGCACTAAATTCCCCTTTCACCCTTCACATGTACGAACCAAATTTGTACAAAGGGTAGTTCTAGAACTATGCGGACTTGATTCCCATCCTTATGAGATACGTAGGAACATTCGAGTGTCCCTCGAATCCAGTCCCAAGTCTTTTGGGCCTAACCCCAAATTTCACTTTCAGTCCCTTGGATGAAAAGTCCTCATGAAAACACACACTGTGTATTCATTATTATGGTCTGAATTCTATGACCCTAAACTAAGATCACTCATACTTTCATCCTACACGACGTTAAACTGCATTTCAAGAACTACGTATGGCTTGATTCTCATTCTTATGAGATATTTAGTGAAGTCCAAGTTTCAATTCAGGACCCAGCCACAACATGATTATGGTTATCATTGACCTATGTATCTCTATATACATTGGACAATACCCATCTTTATGTGTTATAATCCTAACCTTAAATATTTTCAGATCTTCATAACCCTTTTCATGACTTCTAATCACAAAAATGTCAAACTTCTGAGAATTCTTTTTCCTGACTATGCAGCACGTGCCCATAGGTGGCCTTGCATAAACAGTCCACATAACAGACTTGTCAGCCAAAAGATGCTATTTATTTGACCATGCAGCCAATGCCCTTAGGTGGCCCTGCATATTTCAACCCCCTAACGAGTTTTGTTAAATAATAGTAACTTAATTCTTGGGAAGAATGCCTCTTTTGTACTTATTTGTCTTAAACGAAAGTATGTAGGGATCCGCAAAAAATAGCCATCCTTAACATATTTTTCCCATATCCTTTTTCATGATCTGAAAGTATTCATGTCTATGGTTTATTCTTCTTCCCTACGTTTGGGTCAGACCTTCGTAGGAGTGATGTTCATCCAGTTCTTCGATATTCTTGTTCAGAAATATCTTCTCCATATTCAAGTACCTCTTTCCATACAACAAACCCTATACTTTAGAAAATTTTAATCTCCATAAACTTTCACTGGCTTTTAGCACTAGGAAAGTAAATTTCTGGGAGTTCTTTTGCCTGACTATGCAGCACGTGCCCATAGGTGGCCTTGCATAAACAGTCCACATAACAGACTTGTCAGCCGAAAGATGCTATTTATTTAACCATGCATCCAATGCCCTTAGGTGGCCCTGCATATTTCAACCCCCTAACGGGGTTTGTTAAATAATAGTAACTTCATTCTTGGAAACTACTTCTTCTAATGCCTTTTAGCTCTTTTTCATATCATTCCTCAGATTCAAATATTCTTAAGCCATAGTTTACATTTTTTCTCTCATACTTGAGTATGGTAATATGTTTTCAGATAAATTGTCAAAGAATTGAATCAATTTTAATCCATTTTGGTCAAATCTATTTCGACCTTAAACATTAGCCCCTTTATGTCCGGCATGCATGACTTTAAACTGCCCACAAAAGACAAAGGAACTCTGAATAAAAGTCAAGTTCCAGATCACTAAATATACATTTTTTGTATGATTTAGGTAATATTCCCCTTTTCCTTTGGATGTATTTGATTTCCTCAGAGTCAAATCCTCTATTTCTCTCTGGATCCAACTATGAGGGGGGACTTTTGTTGACTCTCCTTTCGTCACAGAATCCAAAGATCGGAAAAGGGGAATATCTGAGCTCAAAGTGATTCATCCTTTGAAGAAACATCAAAAATCGACAAAGGGATGAACAAGGAGAACATTTCCCATAGGTCACGAAAGTTCCCTCATGGTCGCGCAAGTACACTTGCGCGCCGCCTAGTGGTCGTGCAAGTACTTGCGCGCTGCCTAGTGGTCGTGCAAATCTACTTGTGCAACGCCTTATGGTCGTGCAAGTGACTTGCGCGAACTAAGTGATAACCACTCGGTAACCGCCCAGGGCCTTCTTTTTCCTATAAATAGACCCTGTGGGCCCTCCATTCGAGGGGATCTTTTTCCAGAAACTCGGATTGAAGCTCCCGACGCCCACGTCTCTTCTCAAAGCTTCCGGAACACTTCTAAGGTAATTTCTTACCTAGAATGGAAGATCTAAAGAGAAGAAGGAAGGCCTAAGTGTTGAAACTTATCAAACACTTGCGCGCCGACTTATTTCCTTCAATGAAACTTGCGCGTCCCTTTTCTGGAAGAACCTCAAGAAAATTCTAAAGGGTTTAAAAAAGAGTCGCTCAAGTATTTCAATGCTGGTTGAAAATCGCGCAAGTACACCATGTGCCGCGCAGGTATACCTGCGCGACCAATACTTGCGCGCCCACGCAGGAATTGCGCGCCTTTCAAGACTTGCGCTCCCCTACCTTTTTGGGTGCCCATCTTGCCCATTTTACCCCTCTTAAGCCATTTCACCTTTCCTATTCAAGATTCAGTCTTCAAGATACTCTTCAAAGCCATTTATGGCATGATTTCTTGATTTGAAATCCTTGTCTGAAAGGAATTCTGTGAAATATCTCTCAAAACCTAGTGATTTAAACATCTTTATGTCACCAAAGATTGAGAGTTCATTCATTCAACCTCATCCTTTAAGATGAGAGAATCCTTAACCTGGGTCTCTTTTTCAGGAATAATCCCCAGTTATAAGTTCTTTAATCTGGGCATCCTCCTTAGGAGTAAGCCCCAAATTCTTAAAGTTCCCAAACATGGGAATCCTCCTCAGAAGTAAGCCCCAAACTTTAAATATGGGCATCCTCTTCAGGAGTAAGCCCCAAACCAAGTCCCCTAACCTGGGCTTCCTTCTCAGGAATAAGTCTCAGTCATAAATCTTGGGCATCCTTCTTAGGAGTAAGCCCCAAGCCTTAATCCCTAACCTGGGTCTCCTTTTTTCAAGTATAAAACCCAGTTATAATCTTGGGATTCCTTTTCAGGAATAAGCCCCAAGTCCCCTAATTTCTCTTTAACCATTCCTAAATTACCCTTGATTTGGGTTTCCTTTTCAGGAGTAAAACCCAATCATAAGTCTCCTCATAACTTGGGCATCCTCTTTAGGAGTAAGCCCCAAAATTAGAGTATTCAAATCTCCATGAAGCACATATACCTTTATGGACCCTGTTCATGGATTTTCTCTCCAAAAGTGAATCCTAAAACTTCATCTATCTGGGAAGTCATACATACATAAGCCCCAAACAATTTCTTATGATTGCATCTTTCATGGAACAATTGTCCAATTTTTACCAATGCCTCTTGTTTCTCACACCGAGCATGACTCACGTGAGCTTAGAGTGTAAAAGTAATTATGACATTCTTATTTGAGCCACCAATCATAAGCATCATACTCCATTACTCGAACTACGTGGGTTCTGATTCCTTTTCAAGGATACGTAGGTAGCCCATTTATGGGTTCGATCCCAACTTTGAAATAATCCTTGTCCTTCTGAATGACGATAAACTTCAAGTGCCCCACTGAGTGGCTTTAAAACCAGCCTGGTCGTCATAATGACCAAGAGACTTTTATATAAATGTTTTGAAGGATACCATTGACCAAGAATCTCTAAACAGATATAGATGATTCTCTATTGATGAAGAACCTCAAATACATATAAAAGATTCTCTAAATTTCTTGCATGTTTAATCATTGATTGTTAAAACTTAAGGAAAGCTCATTTTATACTTGGTAATATAATAAGGATTCACGAACATATCTTAAATCTATAAAGAGAGTCCCAGAGTAGACAATAATTCCCCTCAAAAAGGTGTGATGAGTCCGACCTCCCATCCTCTCGACCAATGCAAATTCCTAAGCCTCATCAGTTCACAAGCTAATGAGCGCCTACCATTGGTAAGTAGGTCCAATTGGATGTGGAATCATTGGATGTTTCCGGTTCTACGAACAAACCCGCTAGAAACCGATCGGAACGTTTGAATCTCCCGTTCAGGAGGTCATCCCCGGATTCCGTGCGAAACAAAAATGGTGAACACGACGTGAATCCTTAACCAAGTTAAAGTGATGTTTTTCTTATTTGTTAGGCCCCTTGGGCCAACAAATCAATCATTGACATGTGCTCATCCGAAAGATGCAGTGGCCGGATTCATCTTGATTATGTCTGTTATATGGAACATGAACTCTTTTCTCAAGATCTTCTGCAAAATGGCTTTCCTTAAATTCACCCCTGTGAATAATGATGCTATAAACACCTCTACTGTGAGGTCTGCTGCTGTGAAAACCAATGCTGCTACTCCTGCTGGAACGTCGTCCGCTCTAAGGATGACATCACCAACTCAGTGTCTTCAACGCTGGGTTTCTAATGCACTGGTTAAGGAGTACCGTCGCAATGGTACTATCCCAACTCTGGAGGCCGCTCGTCAAGAACTCCAAGTTAACAACTCCACCTGGTCATCCGGACAACGAAGGCCAGCAATCAAGAAGCAGGCGTTGCTGACTACCGTCTCCAACCGTTTCGGGTCGTTATCCCCGGAACGCAATTTCCATTCACTCCCTTACTCTGAGGAAGTGAATGAGCAGGTCCCTCAGGGCCTTAATTCAAAAAGACAAGAGTCCTTCCCGAGGGCTCCCATCAACAATCGCCGCCAGACTCGTGCGGTAGTGCGCCCTCAACATTATGAGGGTACCGACTCCAGGCATTCAGCTCAGGTTCCTCGAACCCAAGCAGGCAAGATGAACCGCCAGAGAAGGAATCCGGTTAACAATAGGCAGGTTGTCATCCCTTCCATCTCCAGAGAAGTCCACCAACCTAACTTGGTGGCAAATAACGAGCAGGCACAATCATCTGTCCGTTTTAATTCCGCTATCCAGCAGACTCGTCTGACAGCATCACGCTAATCCCGCCAGGCAATTCCGGCGGAGTACTATAGGCAGGAACATACACCTGCTTATGAATCATCAATTAGTCAGCAGGCTCGCCTGACTACATATGATGGAGTCCACCAACCTAACTTGGTGGAGAACAACGAGCAGGCATACACACCTGCCCGTTTTAATTCCGCTGTCCAGCAGACTCGTCTGGCAGCATCAAGCCGATCCCGCCAGGCAATTCCGGCGGAGTACTTTAGGCAGGAACATGCACCTGCTTATACATCACCAGTTAGTCAGCAAGATCGTCTGACTATATATGATGGATCTCGTCAACTGCGTTTGGCGAAGTGTAATCAGCAGGCACATACACCTGCTAATACTAATCAAGCCTACCAACAGTCTCGCTTGGTAGCGCACGAAGAAGTCAGTTGGAAAGTCCCGACGACAAATAGGAGGCAGACTCAACTCTCTGCCTCCACACTTGAGTACTGTCAGGATTCACTGACAGGAAAATGAGGACAAGCGCAGGCACATACACCTACTCCAAGCCCGGAATGGATGTATATCCCCGTTCCGGCGGCTGAAGTCACCAAGAATATTTTGTCAATGGTGAAAGAGCAGAAGCAAATTCCTGCTCATATTCTGGATGCTTGCCAGGATATCATAACAACTTCAGCATCATCTCAGGGACAGACACATAAATCTATCCCTAGCAGTGGAGTGACACATCAACGATTCACTCCGGAACAGACACACACATCTGTTCCAGTCCAAGAAGGTTATGGGGCATACTCCCCCATATCATACGGACAACCAAGTCAGGCACATACATTGACATGTGCTCATCCAAAAGATGCAGTGGCTGGATTCATCTTGATTATGTCTATTATATGGAACATGCACTCTTTTCTCAAGATCTTCTGCAAAATGGATTTCCTTAAATTCACCCCTGTGAATACTGCTACTGTAAAAACCTCTACTGTGAGGTCTGCTGCTGTGAAAACCAATGATGCTACTCCTGCTGGAACGTCGTCCGCTCTAAGGATGACATCACCAACTCAGCGTCTTCAATGCTGGGTTTCTAATGCACTGGTTAAGGAGTACTGTCGCAACGGTACTATCCCAACTCTGGAGGCCGCTCGTCAAGCCCTCCAAGTTAACAACTCCACCTGGTCGTCCGGACAACGGAGGCCAGCAATCAAGAAGCAGGCGGTGCTGACTACCGTCTCCAACCGTTTCGGGTCGTTATCCCCGGAACGCAATTTCCATTCACTCCCTTACTCTGAGGAAGTGAATGAGCAGGTCCCTCAGGGCCTTAATTCAAAAAGACAGGAGTCCTTCCCGAGGGCTCCCATCAACAATCGCCACCAGAATCGTGCGGTAGTGCGCCCTCAACATGATGAGGGTACCGACTCCAGGCATTCAACTCAGGTTCCTCGAACCCGAGCAGGCAAGATGAACTTCTAGAGAAGGAATCCGGTTAACAATATGCAGGTTGTCATCCCTGCCATCTCCGGAGAAGTCCACCAACCTAAATTGGTGGAAAATAACGAGAAGGCACAATCACCTGTCCGTTTTAATTCTGCTGTCCAGCAGACTCGTCTGACAGCATCACGCCAATCCCGCCAGGCAATTCCGGTGGAGTACTATAGGCAGGAACATACACCTGCTTATGCATCATCAATTAGTCAGCAGGCTCGCCTGACTACATATGATGGAGTCCACCAACCTAACTTGGTGGAGAACAATGAGCAGGCATACACACCTGCCCGTTTTAATTCCGCTGTCCAGCAGACTCGTCTGGCAGCATCAAGCCGATCCCGCCAGGCAATTCCGGCGGAGTACTTTAGGCAGGAACATGCACCTGCTTATACATCACCAGTTAGTCAGCAGGCTCGTCTGACTACATATGATGGATCTCGTCAACCGCGTTTGGTGAAGTGTAATCAGCAGGCATATACACCTGCTAATACTAATCAAGCCTACCAACCGTCTTGCTTGGTAGCGCACAGAGAAGTCAGTCGGAAAGTCCCGACGACAAACAGGAGGCAGACGCAACTCTCTGCCTCCACACTTGAGTACTGTCAGGATTCACTGACAGGAAAAGGAGGATAGGAGCAGGCACAAACACCTACTCCAAGCCCGGAATGGACGTATATCCCCGTTCCGGCGGCTGAAGTCACCAAGCATATTTTGTCAATGGTGAAAGAGCAGAAGAAAATTCCTGCTCATATTCTGGATGCTTTCCAGGATATCATAACAACTTCAGCATCATCTCAGGGACAGACACATAAATCTATCCCTAGCAGTGGAGTGACACATCAACGATTCACTCCGGAACAGACACACACATCTGTTCCAGTCCAAGAGGGTTATGGGGCATACTCCCCCATATCATACGGACAACCAAGTCAGGCACATACACCTGATTTGAGTGGAGATCGTCAGCCTAACCTGACCATCTTTCCTGATCAGGCACATACACCTGCTCAGAGAAATCACTTTCGTCATCAAGTAGTTTCTAAAGCGAGTAAGAAGGAATCTAAGAAAAAGATCCGCCCAGCACAGTCAGGAGATCAAAGGCCAATCTGTAACCAAGCCTTGCTCGATGCTGGAGTTCTTGAAGCCCTCAGACATTTATCTGTCGGAATTCAAGATTCTACTCCCTCAGTTCCCAATAACGGGAACATTAATTCTGAAGGTCTTCAACAGACACTTCCCCATGAAGACTTGCTTCATGAAAATTCAGTCAATCTTGAAGTTTCTTCTTCAGATGAGAGCCACAGGAACCCTCTGTGTGGTCAGAAGACCAAGGAGCAAGAGATCTCATCTTTTGCTGTAACCCATCATGATGGTCCTCCTCATGGTGATGAACTTCGCTGCGAAAGTCCTCTCCGCAGTAGTGATTCACATTGCCTGGAAAATACTCCAGTAGACAATGTAGTACCGAGAAATCCCTCTTACCTTGAGGCACTTGCAAATGTGAAACAAGTCATGTATGATGCTTTATCGCTAACAAGTGAAATACTTTCTCAATCAGAAGATAGCCCAGGGTGTATGTCATTCTCCGAACCACCCCTAAGTCATGCATATTCTAGTTTGATCAATGATCTCTCTACCAATCTTGTTGAATCTGATGAAGCAACAAGGAAACACCAACTCTGGTCAAAACAGGTAGAAGAATCTTCATTTAATGATAAAGAGGAAATGCTGAACATGAGGAAAAAACTGGCAAAAGGTGAAGTACCAGTCATGTTTTGGCCTTTGGCTGACTCCTAGTATGACATTCCAAAGATGTTGATGGATGATGGAATCCATGATATTCGTCTCAACATATGGAAAACTCTTTGTCAATTAAAGAAGAAGGTATTATCTTACGATGAATATGAAAATCATCTTAAGATAATAGAAGGGCTACAATGCCAGATTGATTTGGCATCTCTATCAGTCTCTCGGTATCCGAAGGATGAAAAGCAACAGAGAACCCTTCAACATTCATGCCTTGGCGCACTAAGAAAATTGCGTCAGTTAATTTCCAACGCTCCATCTGATGTTCATATCAGAGGATGGGGTGTTCACGGAGCACTACATTTCACAGTGATTTCCAGTCAGCAAAGCCCGCCGAAAATGGTCTCATGCAATGTTATTGCCCATGGCCGGCCACAGTCAATGGGCTTTGTTCATAATAAAAAGCATGCTCAAGAACAGGCTTCAACTAGTTCCTCTCAAAATCAAGTATATAGAGAAAAAGTTGTTGAATTTATCTTACATCAAGAAGGCGAGAATATTGCACAAGCCTCTCGTCTGGAGCAAACACGTCATCAAATGACAGATGTTTCGGAAATCATCCAATGATCTGTTGAACCAGGTGATAAAAGTGGATACAGGTTAATGCATCCAGCTAATTTCCGAACTAAGATTCGCAAGATCAAGAGAGATTTTAAGAAGATCTCAGACATAGCATGTCAAGAGACACCCCAGCTTGCCAGACTGGGGACTTCTCTAACCCAACCCTCAGAATCAACAAATGGGATTCGAGGAGTTGAGCGGAAACAGCAGAAACATCCCCAGTCCACCGGACTGGGGACTTTTTCAAATCCTCAATCCCTCCCTTAGAGAAAGTCAGTATTCTCTCGATTAGGGAATAAGCCTCAAGAGGAACGAAGAGCCAAGGTATCAGAAGATTCTCTCCAAGTGACGGTTCTCCAAGAAGTTCTTGAGGGATCAAGTCAACGGAATGCCATGTCTCATCATGGACATGGAAGAAGACAATATCACAGAAATGCTGATAGAAAGGATTCCATGCAATATGCATCCATTAATGTCATCAATGCCGTTGCTGCTGATTCACCAGATGAGGCTCAATCAGAGGGATCAGAAGAAGAGGTTCCTGCTCAAGAAGTTGCGCACACAGACCTAAATGAAGAAGGCGTGCGCACACATAATCAAAGGCTTACCCAAAATCTGGGTATTCCTTCAAGTAACCCACTTCCCACTCTCCGAAAAAGATCCAATAAGGGGAAAGGAAAGAATCAGGTTACTTCTCACCCTTCCTATGAAGGAGGTCAATCGCTCTCATTAGAGCAAAGGTTTGCACAAAAGGAGGAAGAAATGAAATAATTAAGAAGGTTGAATGCAGAACTACTTCAGAGTAGTCTTCTTCTTAAGAATGCTGAAGTCCGACAGCCGAAGGAATTTGTTGTAACTACTGAGATGGATCAGGAATATCCTCCTTTATCAGTACACCCTCAGAGGTCTAATCCTACGGGTCAAACACAACAACGGTTGGCATCACTACCATCAGTTGCAGCACCAACCACCACGTCTTTCCAAGCACCATTCATTGCACCTACCCAAAACCAAGTTCAACCTGATGTTTCTCAAAAGTTAATAACTACTATTGAGTCATTAACAGCTCGGTTAGAAACTATGGAAGGGAAACAGGCGCAAGTTCAACCTGAAAAGAAAGTTTACCCTGAATGGGTAGATTCAATTTCTCCTCCATCCAGTTTTCGAAACCCTGTTTTCCCTACTTTCAATGGATTAGGCGACCCTGAACAACATTTGATGCATTACGTGTCTTGTTGTGATCCTATGATGGGAAATCCAGAGCAGCAAGAAGCAGTGAAACTCAGATGCTTCGTGCGAACCTTGCAAGGACCAGATTTTGTCTGGTATACAAGCTTGCAATCCCGGTCAGTCATCGGATGGGAGGATCTTCGTCAAAAATTCCTTCTTCAGTTTAGCTCAACTTTGCCAAAAACGACAGTTTTCGATCTTACAAACTGCAAGCAAAGGGAAAATGAAAGAGTCTCTGATTTCATTGCTCGTTGGAAGGGATTAACGTATTCCATGAGTTTAGCACTCCCTCAAGAGGAATTGTTGCCAATCTGTGTGGCAAATTTGCGTGAAGAATTACGCACGCCATTGATCCCTGTGAAATAAACAGGAGGGTTTCGAGACCTTACTTCAATCGCTCAGCAGATTGAAGATTCTCTTATACAGGCTAAGGTTAAATCTCGTGTAATTCCATCAGCTCCAGGAAGAAGAATGGGTAAAGCAGAAACTGCTACAGTTATGCTTAAACAAGCACCTGTACCTATATCTACTTCAAAACCTTCATCTTCTCGAAGGACTCCACCTCCTGAACGCCAACAACAATGGCCGTTTCGTCCAAATGATCAAAGAGATCAATGACGAAAACAATTTGAGGATATGAAGAGTAAAACATACTCTTTCTGAAATGAGAAAGTTCCTGGTTACTTCATTTCAGCTTTGGAAAATAATTTGGTTCAATTACTAGTGCCCAAGAGGCCAAACAAGGAAGGAGATGAAGACCGTCCCAATTATTGTCCCTTTCATCAAATGTTGGGGCATCCCATCCAGGAGTGTTTTGTCTTTAAAGACCTCCTTCAAAAGATGGTCGACTTGGGACAAGTCAAATTGAAGGGTTCTTCATCTCATGTAGCGTGTATTACCGCTACAGATCCAGAGGAAGGAGGCGAGTGGCAGGAAGTCAAAAGAAAAACTGCGAAAAAATATGATGATTGGATGGTCAGAAAGATAATCAATCAGATCCATTCCATTTTGCGAACACAATTGAAGAAGCCAATTGTGTCTCCTACAAAAGTTGCAGTAAAGCCTCCATGAAAAGACAAATCCTCAAAAGGGTAGCGCAATTCAAAGAAGAAAGAGGAATCAGAAGAAGATGAGTATGTATCAAAGCCTAAATTGTCTTTGACTCTGGCAGATTTCATGCCATCTACTTCAAAGCAACGGGCACCGCCACATCAAACAGCACAGCCTAAACAGGCTAACCAGGCAGAGTCTTTATCAGACGAAGAGTTAATCTTTGGTTCTGTTAATATGATTCAATTAACAGATCCATATTCTAGTCTTGATGAGCCTGAATTACCTGTATCAAATAAGGGAACCCGAGGAAGTTCTAGAGGTTCAAGATATAGGGGAAGACATGGATCTTTCCGAAGCCACTACTCTAATTCTACCCCTGCTAGCACTGTATATGCAGCAGAAACTCGTGGTAGAGCCCTTCAGCGAGCTCAAAAAGAACAAGAAAGTTCTTCTGCCAATGGACAACTCAGTTTTGGCACAGTTATTTTGGAAGACCGATTAAAGGTTCCATCTTCTTTATCTCCGCAAGTAAATGGATCTAATCAGTCTAATCTTCCAAAACCAAGGATGTTGCCAACTTCAATACAAGATGCATCAGCTTCCAAAGCATCTGCTTCTAAGGTACCTGCTAAACCGCATATTCCTATTGGGAAACGCAGACCTCTAGATCAAAAGTATGATATATTGAAACACTTGGCCCAAGTACCAGCCAAGTTATCAATTTTGGATGCTTTGAATCTGTCAAAAGATCTTCGGGAAGCACCTATCGAAGCTTTGTCAAGTCTTCAGGAGTTTGAAGCTGAAATTGCTGCAGCTGAAATCTATCACATAGAGAATAATCCTGCAGAATGCCATGCAGTGATATCTTTTACTGATAAAGATGAAGATGATGTTGTGCATGGGCACATAAAACTGTTGTACTTATCTGGCAAAGTCAATGGTATAGATGTTCGAAGAGCTTTCATTGACAATGGTTCAGGAGTCAACCTCATGCCCATTCGTACACTTCATCGATTGGGCCTCACGGAATCTGATTTATCTCCTTCTACCATGATGTTGCAAGGATATGATAAAAATGAACAAGAACCACTGGGAGAAGTTACACTCAGAACTCAGTTTTGAGATCTTGTTTCCAATTCGGATTTCATGATTGTTGATCAAGACTCAGCTTTCAATATCTTGCTTGGAAGACCCTGGCTACATCAGCATGCAGCTATTCCGTCATCATACCATCAATGTCTCAAATACTGTTTCGATGGTCAAGTTGGAACATTGTATGGTGATAAGGTCCCATTCAAGACATGTGAGTCTCAATACATTGAGGCGGAATTTTATCACATGAATGGAAGAGAAAAATCTACAATGAAGGAAATTACCAAAGTTAATGCTCCATATGGTTTGGAGAAAATTCCAATAAATCTATTATTACATGTGAGTATAGATTACGTGTTACCTATCAGTTAAATTGACAAAATAGGCCCAAATCAAAATAATCTTATGGAAAGATCCATAATGTCAATTACGGCAATCGAGCCAGACAACATGGGAGAAATTGGTAACTTACCAAGCTGTGATGAAAGCATAAGTGGTGACGTTTTCATTTCGTCTGCTGAAATCCAACAAGTCTATACTTCACTAATCAGGCCAGAAGAAGATATAGCAACACCAGAAGTGAATAATGATGTCGATTCTCAATCCATCATCTCCTATTTATTTCCCAAAGAAGACCCTTTATCATCAATAGGGTCGGAAATGGAAGCTTCTTCTTCAAAATGTGAAAATTTTGACATCTCTTATGATCATGAGAATTTAGTTTTTTCATCTACTTTGCAAGTAGAAAAGGAAGAAATAACACATGATGAAGAGGAAGAGGAAGATCTTAAAGATGCTCCTCCAGCATTTGAAGAGGGTATCTCTACTACTGTGGATGAACTCAGAGAAGTAAATCTGGGTACAGAGAAAGATCCACGCCCCACTTTAATTAGTGCGGCCATGACCCTTGAAGAGCAAGAGATGTATATTTCTTTTCTAAAGCAAAATAAAGATATTTTTGCTTGGAATTATATAGAGATTCCTGGCCTTGATCCTAATGTTGCCACCCATCATTTGGGTTTTCCAAAATAACATCGAGGATTCAAGCAAGCCGCGAGAAGAACCCACCCAACCTATGCTTCCAAAATTGAGGCTGAAGTGGATAAGCTTATCAAAGCTAACTTCATCAGAGAAGTTCAATATCCCAAGTGGTTGGCTAATATTGTCCCTGTAAAGAAGAAGAACAGACAAATTAGGGTTTGCATCGATTTCAGAGATCTTAATCGGTAATGTCCTAAAGATGATTTCCCAGTTCCGATTACAGAACTCTTAATTGATGTGACGACTGGCTATGAAGTAATTTCTTTCATGGATGGATATTCTAGATATAATCAGATCCGAATGGCCCCAGAAGATGAGGAATATACAGCATTCAGAGCTCCTCAAGGTGTGTTTTGTTACTGGGTGATTCCCTTTGGTTTAAAGAATGCAGGTGCAACATATCAACGCGCCATGCATCATATCTTCAAACCTCTTTTAGGGAAGTTTTTTGAATGCTATGTAGATGATTTGGTGGTTAAATCCAAACAACGTTCTAATCACTTGGCTGATTTGGAAGTCATATTCCACAAGCTTCGACAATATAATTTGAAGATGAACCCCTTAAAATGTGCTTTTGGGGTAACCTCAGGAAAATTCCTCGGCTTTGTTGTACGCCATCGTGGTATTGAAGTCGATCCTGAGAAGACCAAATCAATCCTTGGTATGTCACCTCCTCAGAATTTGAAAGAATTAAGAGGACTTCAAGGACACTTAGCCTATATTCGGCGTTTCATCGCCAATTTGGCAGGAAAAAGTTTACCCTTTACCAAATTATTGAAGAAAGGAGTCACTTACCAGTGGACTGAAGAATGTCAAGAAGCATTTGAAGTTCTCAAGAAATACCTCTTGAGTCCACCAGTACTCATGCCACCTGTTGAGGGTAGACCTCTTATCCTCTATGTGACAACTTTAGAGCGATCATTGGGTGCCTTTCTCGCTCAAAAGAATGATGCTGGGAATGAAAATAGTCTCTACTATCTCAGTAGAACTATGCTTGAAGCAGAAACCCGGTATTCAAGTATTGAAAAGTGCTGCCTAGCATTAATCTTTGCAGTTCATAAACTGTGACAGTACTTACAACATCATGAGGTCCAATTGGTATCTCGTAATAATCCGCTCAAATTCATCCTTAGTCGTCCAATGCTTACAGGACGTCTGGCAAGGTGGGCGGTTATTCTACAACAGTTCGACATCCAATATGTGTCTCAAAAGGCAAATAAGGGCCAAGCTCTGGCTGATTTCCTGGCTGAACATCCTTCAGTGGAAGACACATATTCAGATATCAAACTCCCTGATGAGGAAGTTTTCTCTATTCAAGAGAGTCCTCAAACATGGGAAATGTATTTTGATTGTGCTTCTAGAAGTCCAACAGGGAAGAAAATGGAAAATCCTAAATTCAACAAAGTTGGTTTAGGAATTGTGCTCATTTCTCCAGATAAGGCAGTGTTACCTTATTCCTTTTTGTTGTGGGAAGGTGGTACCAATAATGAAGCTGAATACCAAGCTCTCATTACAGGCTTGGAGTTAGCGCTTCAAGCACAAGTGAATCACTTAAAGGTGAAAGGTGATTCAGACCTGGTAATCAAACAAGTCAATGGGGATTATGCCATCAGAAAAGAAGAATTAATCCCTTTGTATGATTACGTCAGAGAGTTAATGTCAGAATTCTCTTCAGAACCGACATTTTCTTATGTCCCAAGATCACAAAATGCTCAAGCTGATGCACTGGCTAATATAGCCACAACTTTAGCAGATCCAAATCGGGATGAGACAACCATCTGTATTGCCCACCGTCGTGCAATTTGACCTTATGTTCAAGTCAGAACAGGGGAAATTAATAAAATTAGTCCGATTCCTGAACCGTATGGTCATACTACAGGATGGATGTCACCTATCAGGGAATACCTTCAAAATGGAACACTTCCACCTGATAGAGCCGAGAAAGAACAAATTCGTCGACGTGTGGTCAATTTTACTCTTTATGATAGCCCAAACCACCTCGAGAAAATTCTCTACAAACGTGGTTTTTATGGAGTTCTCTTCAGATGTATTGATGGTGAAGAGACAATGGCTGTCATAAAAGAAGTGCATGCAGGAGTCTGTGGTGCCCACTAGTCTGGACATAGACTGTCTGATCAAATTCGAAGGCTTGGATACTTTTGGCCTTCAATGATACAAGATTGTGTTAATTTCACAAAGAAGTGTCATTCATGCCACGTATATGCCAACTTCATTCATCAACCTCCAGAGTTGCTTCATACAGCTAAATACTCATGGCCATTTTCCACATGGGGAATGGATGTGGTGGGACCATACCCTTCAGCTACGGCCAAGCAGTTTAAGTACATTCTTACTGCTACTGATTTCTTTTCCAAATGGGCAGAGGCAGTACCTCTCAAAGAAGTCAGTTCTAAATGCATTGTTAGCTTCATCAAGTCTAACATAATTACTAGATTTGGTGTCCCTCATACCATATTGACGGACAACGGCACCAACTTCTGTTCTTCTGAGGTAATGAAATTGTATCAAGAATACAAAATTAAGTCCAACCATTCATCTCGATATCATGCAGCGGCTAATGGCCAGATAGAGGCCTTCAACAAGACTCTTTCAAATATACTACAGAAGATGGTGGATAAAGATAAGAGGTCATGGCCTGATAAACTCTTTCATGCTTTATGGGCTTATCGGACTACCACTCGCAATGCAACGCGGTCAACTCCATATTCATTAGTATATGTAACAGAAGCAGTCTTGGCAATTGAAGTTCAATTGCCCTCACTCAGAATAGCCATTTGTGATCAGTTATCTACAGATGAGCAATCCCAAAAGCGGTTGAATGAATTGGAACAGTTAGATGAGAAAAGATTGTGCACTTTGCACCACTTGGAAATCTATCAGAATCGAATAGCACGAGCTTTTAACAAAAAATTTCATCTTCATTCATTCATTCAGGGAGAATTGGTATTGGTTCTCAGAGTACCAATGATACCAGGAAAGAAGCCTCCCAAGCTTGAACCAAAATGGGAAGGACCTTATTCAATACATAAGGTCTACTCCAATGGAGCATATTCTCTAATCTCAATGGATGGAGAACACATCACGACTCCAACTAATGCCAGATTTCTGAAGAAGTATTTTGTATAAACACAAAATATTGTTCCCAGAGCCAAAACAGTCACATTAGTTCGTCCTTGCAATATGACGTTAAACTATACAGCCATATGTCCGAGATGACATTAAACTATATTTTGTCCTACATGACAATAAACTGTATTATGTCCTATCTACATGACATTAAACTGTACAGAAGTTCCTATATTATGTCCGAGATGACATTAAACTATATTTTGTCCTAGCAACATGACATTAAACTGTGTGGAACTTTCATCGTCCAGCATGACATTAAACTGTGTCAGTTCCCTTATCGTCCAACATGACGTCAAACTGTCACATTGGTTACTATATTTTGTCCGAGATGACATTAAACTATATTGTGTCCTAGCAACATGACATTAAACTGTGTGGCACTTTCATCGTCCAGCATGACGATAAACTGTAAAAAGTCCCCAGAACTGATATCCTCATATTGGTTCACCTTAGTCCTAGCTACATGACTTTAAACTATACATAAATGGTCTAGTATGACTTTAAACTGCAACTTCATCCCACACGACATTAAACTGTGAAAAAGTTCCCTAAACCGTCTAGCATAACCTTAAACTACATCGTCCCTGGTCCATGTATATGACCATAAACTATTTGCAAATCCCTTACGTCCAGCAAGACGTTAAACTGTGATGTCCTAACTACATGACGCTAAACTGTATAAAAGTCCCTTACGTCCGGAAAGAAGTTAAACTATATAATCTCAAAGGTCCAGTATGACATTAAACTACACCATTCACGGTCCATGCATATGACCTTAAACTATTCACACTTTCGTCCGACATGACGTTAAAATGGTACACTCTTTTGTCCTTACAAGCATGACAATAAACTGCACAATCCCCCTTTCGTCCAATATGACGTTAAACTGTATTGTCCCCATCGTCCTAACTACATAACGCTAAACTGTACAGAAAATCCTTGATATGTCCTACATGACATTAAACTGTTATTTTGTCCCTGCTACATGACACTAAACTGTGCAGCACCAATAGTCCTAACTGCAAGACTTTAAACTGCATAGTCCCTTTTTTATGTCCTATATGACATTAAACTGTGCACCGTTAAGGTTGTTGTTTCCTCTTGTTTCTCACACCGAGTATGACTCACGTGAGATTAGAGTAAACATCAACCATAACACTCTCTTTGGGCCACTAACCATGTGTAAGTCCCAACAACATTTTAATTAGATCGTTGTCCCCAAGAACAACTTGATCATTAATTCATTCTTTAATTGAACTACACTGACTTTGATCCTTTCCCTCCAGGATGGGTATGTATTCAACCTCCCAGGGTTCAAGCCCAAAAACAATCTCTTCACGTCGGCTCACCTCCATCTCATATGATGTTGATTCGTGAAACCGCCCCTGGAATCAATATCTTTACATTGATTCATTTTTGTCCTTGTTATATGACGTTAAACTATGAAACACTTTTGTCCGGTACGACAATAAACTACAATATTCTTTGATTTCCTCATTTGAGAGAGAACTATTATTGACATTGATTTTTCAATCATGGTTTTCATTTTCAAAAGACTACGTGCATACATGGTAATGCCTAAACTTTTTATCTTAGGTTAAACCATCATTGCACTAAAGTCCCCTTTCACCCTTCACATGTACGAACCAAATTTGTACAAAGGGTAGTTCTAGAACTACGTGGACTTGATTCCCATCCTTATGGGATACGTAGGAACATTCGAGTGTCCCTCGAATCCAGTCCCAAGTCTTTTGGGCCTAACCCAAAATTTCACTTTCAGTCCCTTGGCTGAAAAGTCCTCATGAAAACACACACTGTGTATTCATTATTATGGTCCGAATTCTATGACCCTAAACTAAGATCACTCATACTTCCGTCCTGCACGACGTTAAACTGCATTTCAAGAACTACGTATGTCTTGATTCTCATTCTTATGAGATACGTAGTGAAGTCCAAGTTTCAATTCAGGACCCAACCACAACATGATTATGGTTATCATTGACCTATGTATCTCTATATACATTGGACAATACCCATCTTTATGTGTTATAATACTAACCTTAAATATTTTCAGATCTTCATAACCCTTTTTATGACTTCTAATCACAAAAATGTCAAACTTTTGAGAATTCTTTTTCCTGACTATGCAGCACGTGCCCATAGGTGGCCTTGCATAAACAGTCCACATAACAGACTTGTCAGCCAAAAGATGCTATTTATTTGACCATGCAGCCAATGCCCTTAGGTGGCCCTGCATATTTCAACCCCCTAACGGGTTTTGTTAAATAATAGTAACTTCATTCTTGGGAAGAATGCCTCTTTTGTCCTTATTTGTCTTAAACGACAGTATGTAGGGATCCGCAAAAATAGCCATCCTTAACATATTTGTCCCATATCCTTTTTCATGATCTGAAAGTATTCAAGTCTATGGTTTATTCTTCTTCCCTACGTTTGGGTCAGACCTTCGTAGGAGTGATGTTCATCCAGTTCTTCGATATTCTTGTTCGGAAATATCTTATCCATATTCAAGTACCTCTTTCCATACAATAGACTCTATACTTTAGAAAATTTGAAATCTCCATAAACTTTCACTGGATCTTAGCACTAGGAAAGTAAATTTCCGGGAGTTCTTTTTCCTGACTATGCAGCACGTGCCCATAAGTGGACTTGCATAAACAGTCCACATAACAGACTTGTCAGCCGAAAGATGCTATTTATTTAACCATGCAGCCAATACCCTTAGGTGGCCCTGCATATTTCAACCCCCTAATGGGTTTTGTTAAATAATAGTAACTTCATTCTTGGAAACTACTTCTTCTAATGCCTTTTTAGCTCTTTTTCATATCATTCCTCAGATTCAAATATTCTTAAGCCATAGTTTACATTTTTTCACTCATACTTGAGTATGGTAATATGTTTTCAGATAAATTTTCAAGGAATTGAATCAATTTTAACCCATTTTTTTGGTCAAATCTATTTCGACCTTAAACATTAGCCCCTTTATGTCCGACATGCATGAATTTAAACTGCCCACAAAAGACAAAGGAACTCTGAATAAAAGTCAAGTTCCAGCTCACTAAATATACATTTTTTGTATGATTTAGGTAATATTGAGCAATTTAAGAGATTCAAAGTTTGTAGGATTATTTGTAATAATCCTATTGAAAATCAAACTATGCTTACTAGGCCCATTTGCTTATGTAAATTTGAAGCAGGTAATGAAAGAATGCAGGTACAAATGATTGATGACAAAAGTGTTTTTCATTGATACACAAGAGTTAGAAGGACATCCACAGACTGGAGTCGCTTCTCTTTTTCAAGAATTACAAGAGGCTTTCAACATAACACTTCATTTCATTTACGGAATCCCGAGCTTCATCAGCAACCACCGGGAATTCATTCATTCAACTGGATACAAAAAGAGATGCAGTGATACCAGCTCTTCTTGGAACAATTATAAGTGGTTGTTCTTGGGTGTGGTTTGAGAAAATTTTCCACTGATCAAACAGTGACTCTGTTTCTGTCCAAGAGACTTGGAAGATGGATACATGGATTTGAGAATGGAGCATTGGAAGTAAAGAGCCATTTGGAGAGAGTACTCTTTTCAGATATTGCTCTAACACCATGTTTGTCTTCTCTCTACCAACCGGTAGTGGAAAAAATTTCAGCCCATGGGTTTGCCATTTTCATATCTGCAAGGAAATGGCATGGAAGGAGAATTTGAAAGTTAACACCATTGTTGTTTCTCTTAATGCACAGCATAACCGAAATGAAGGAGTAGCAGTGGAGCTGCATTTCAGATGTATAGTTGTTTACATTTTGAACATTGACTCCTTGCAAGTGACCATGACCACATAGAGACAAGTAGATGCTTTGTGGGAAGTTAAGATGATATTTCTTCAAGTACTTAGCCAAATCTGGGAAAGTGCTGTCGCAGATATCATAGTAATCGTGGCCAATGATGTTCATCATGTCATCAATCCGCTTGCTAGCCAGTTCATCAGCCGTTCCAATTCCCTTGGGAACCACTGAATCTGCACAAAAAATGAATAAATTAACTCTTAAATAGGTTTATTTTTTCGTAAAAAATTGTGAAAGAAATTTAAAAAATGGCTAAGGCATGAAGCCACGCAAGTCTAAACATGCCGCACAAGTATTCATGTGCCGTGCTAGTTTTTGACGTGCAAGTATAAACCGTGCAAGTATAGATACCTTTACAGTAGCGCGACATCAAGGAAAAACACTAGAAAATAGAGCAACCTGCGCGGCTAAGGTGACCTGCGCGGCGAGAGCTCAAAGGTATGATGTCCGGAAATCCGGATACTTGTACGGAGGTGCGGCCAAAAGCGGTGTATTTATAGGCCAGGAAGCCTATCTGCGCGCCGCACTCAGAGCGCTTAAGGCCTGCGCGATGAGAACTTGCGCGCCGCCCTCTGTGCACTGAAGACTTGCGCGCCCCCCTTTTCCTTTGAATGGATTCGATTTCCTCAGAGTCAAATCCTCATTTCTCTCCGGATCTAACTCTGAGGGGGGACTTTTGTTGACGCTCCTTTCGTCACAGAATCTAAAGATCGGAAAAGGGAAATATCTGAGCTCAAAGTGATTCAACCTTTGAAGGAAACATCAAAAATCGACAAAGGCATGAACAAAGGATCGACAATAATCTCACCGCGCAAGTTATCTAACTGTCGCGCAAGTGTACTTGCGCGGTGACCTTGGTCGCGCAAGTGACTTGCGCGACCTAAGTGGTAACCGCCCAGTAACCGCCCCGAGCCTTCTTTTGCCTATAAATAGACCCTGTGGGCCCCCCATTCGAGAGGATATTTTTCCAGAAACTCTGATTGAAGCTCCCGACGCCCAAGTCTCTTCTCAAAGCTTCCGGAACACTTCTAAGGTAATTTCTTTCCTAGAATGGAAGATCTAAAGAGAAGAAGGAAGGCCTAAGTGTTGAAACTTATCAAACACTTGCACGCCGACTTATTTCCTTCAATGAAACTTGCGCGTCCCTTTTCTGGAAAACCTCAAGAAAATTCTAAAGGGTTTAAAAAAGAGTCGCTCAAGCATTTCAATGCTGGTTGAAAATCGCACAAGTATACCATGTGTCGCGCAGGTATACCTGCGCGACCAATACTTGCGCGCCCACGCAAGACTTGCACGCCTTCCAAGACTTGCGCGCCCACGCAAGACTTGCACGCCTTCCAAGACTTGCGCGCCCATTCCTTTTTTGTGTGCCTTTTCTTCCCATTTCACCCCTCTTAAGCCATTTCACCTTTCCTATTCAAGATTCAGTCTTCAAGATACTCTTCAAATCCATTTATGGCATGATTTCTTGATTTGACTTCCTTATCTGAAAGGAATTCTGTGGAATATATCTCAAAACCTAGTGATTTAAACATCTCTATGTCACCAAAGATTGAGAGTTCATTCATTCAACCTCATCCTTTAAGATGAGAGAATCCTTAACCTGGGTCTCTTTTTCAGGAATAATCCCCAGTTATAAGTTCTTTAATCTGGGCATCCTCCTTAGGAGTAAGCCCCAAATTCTTAAAGTTCCCAAACATGGGCATCCTCTTCAGGAGTAAGCCCCAAACCTTAATCCCTAACCTGGGTCTCCTTTTTTAGGAATAAGACTCAGTCATAACCTGGGTTTCCTTTTTAGGAGTAAGTCCCAGTCATAATCTTGGGTTTCCTTTTTAGGAGTAAACCTTAAGCCCCCCTTAAAATTCTCTTAACCATTCATAATTTACCCTTGATTTGGGTTTCCTTTTCATGAGTAAAACCCAATCCTAAGTCCCCTCCTAACTTGGGCATCCTCCTTAGGAGTAAGCCCCAAGATTAGAGTATTCAAATCTCCATAAAGCACATATACCTTTATGGACCCTGTTCCTGGATTTTCTCCCTAAAAGTAAATCCTAAACCTTCATCCATTTTGGGCAGTCATACATACATAAGCCCCAAACAATTTCTTATGATTGCATCTTTCATGGCACAATTGTCTAAATTTTACCAATGCCTCTTGTTTCTCATACCGAGCATGACTCACGTGAGCTTAGAGTGTAAAAGTAATTATGACATTATTCTTTGAGCCATCAATCATAAACATCATACTCCATTACTCGAACTACGTGGGTTCTGATTCCTTTTCCAAAACAAAGGA
The DNA here is from genome assembly GCA_963277665.1 of Viscum album. Taxonomy (NCBI): domain Eukaryota; kingdom Viridiplantae; phylum Streptophyta; class Magnoliopsida; order Santalales; family Viscaceae; genus Viscum; species Viscum album. The sequence continues at coordinate 290,221,245 of OY728134.1, forward strand.
TACATAGGTAGCCCATTTATGGGTTCGGTCCCAAATTTGAAATAATCCTTGTACTTCTGAATGACGATAAACTTCAAGTGCCCCACTGAGTGGCTTTAAAACCAGCCTGGTCGTCATAATGACCAAGAGACTTTTATATAAATGTTTTGAAGGATACCATTGACCAAGAATCTCTAAACAGATATAGATGATTCTCTATTGATGAAGAACCTCAAATACATATAAAATATTCTCTAAATTTCTTGCATGTTTAATCATTGATTGTTAAAACTTAAGGAAAGCTCATTTTATACTTGGTAATATAATAAGGATTCACGAACATAACTTAAATCTATAAAGAGAGTCCCAGAGTAGACAATAATTCCCCTCAAAAAGGTGTGATGAGTCCGACCTCCCATCCTCTCGACCAATGCAAATTCCTAAGCCTCATCAGTTCACAAGCTAATGAGAGCCTACCTTTGGAAAGTAGGCCCAATTGGATGTGGAATCATTGGATGTTTCCGGTTCTACGAACAAACCCGCTAGAAACCGATCGGAACGTTTGAATCTCCCGTTCAGGAGGTCAGCCGAAAGATGCTATTTATTTAACCATGTAGCCAATGCCCTTAGGTGGCCCTGCATATTTCAACCCCCTAACGGGTTTTGTTAAATAATAGTAACTTCATTCTTGGAAACTACTTCTTCTAATGCCTTTTAGCTCTTTTTCATATCATTCCTCATATTCAAATATTCTTAAGCCATAGTTTACATTTTTTCTCTCATACTTGAGTATGGTAATATGTTTTCAGATAAATTGTCAAAGAATTGAATCAATTTTAATCCATTTTGGTCAAAGCTATTTCGACCTTAAACCTTATCCCCTTTATGTCCGGCATGCATGACTTTAAACTGCCCACAAAAGACAAAGGAACTCTGAATAAAAGTCAAGTTCCAGCTCACTAAATATACATTTTTTGTATGATTTAGGTAATATTGAGCAATTAAAAGATTCAAAGTTTGTAGGATTATTTGTAATAATCTTAGTAAAAATCAAACTATGCTTACTAGGCCCATTGTCTTATGTAAATTTGAAGCAGTTAATGAAAGAATGCAGGTAAAATGATTGAAGACAAAAGTGTTTTTCATTGATACACAAGAGTTAGAAGGACATCCAAAGGCTGGAGTCTCTTCTCTTTTTCAAGAATTACAAGAGGCTTTCAACATAACACTTCATTTGATTTACGGCATCCCGAGCTTCATCAGCAACCACCGGGAATTCATTCATTCAACTGGATACATGGATTTGAGAATGGAGCATTGGAAGTAAAGAGCCATTTGGAGAGAGTACACTTTTCAGATATTGCTCTAACACCATGTTTGTCTTCTCTCCACCAACCGGTAGTGGAAAACATTTCAGCCCATGGGTTTTCCATTTTCATATCTGCAAGGAAATGTCATGGAAGGAGAATTTGAAAGTTCACACCATTGTTGTTGCTCTTAATGCACAGCATAACCGAAATGAAGGAGTAGCAGTGCAGCTGCATTTCAGATGTATAGTTGTTTGCATTTTGAACATTGACTCCTTGCAAGTGACCATGACCACATAGAGACAAGTAGATGCTTTGTGGGAAGTTAAGATGATATTTCTTCAAGTACTTAGCCAAATCTGGGAAAGTGATGTCGTAGATATCATAGTAATCGTGGCCAATGATGTTCATCATGTCATCAATCCACTTGCTAGCCAGTACATTAGCCGTTCCAATTCCCTTGGGAACCACTGAATCTGCACAAAAAAATGAATAAATTAACTCTTAAATAGGTTTATTTTTTCATAAAAATTTGTGAAAGAAATTTGAAAAATGGATAAGGCATGAAGTCGTGCAAGTCTAAACATCCCGCGCAAGTATTCGTGTGCCGCGCTAGTTTTTGACGCGCAAGTATAAACCGCACAAGTATAGATACCTTTACAGTAGCGCGACATCAAGGAAAAACACTAGAAAACAGAGCAACCTGCGCGGCTAAGGTGACCTGCGCAGCGAGAGCTCGAAGGTATGATGTCCGGAAATCCGGATACTTGTACGGAGGTGCAGCCAAAAGCGGTGTATTTATAGGCCAGGAATCCTATCTGCGCGCCGCACTCAGAGTGCTTAAGGCCTAAGCGATGAGAACTTGCGCGCCGCCCTTTGTGCACTGAAGACTTGCGCACCCCCCTTTTCCTTTGAATGGATTAGATTTCCTCAGAGTCAAATACTCATTTCTCTCCGGATCCAACTCTGAGGGGGGACTTTTGTTGACGCTCCTTTCGTCACAGAATCTAAAGATCGGAAAAGGGAAATATCTGAGATCAAAGTGATTCAACCATTGAAGAAAACATCAAAAATCGACAAAGGCATGAACAAAGGATCGACAACAATCTCACCGCGCAAGTGACTTGCGCGACCTAAGTGGTAACCGCCCGGTAACCGCCCCAGACCTTCTTTTTCCTATAAATAGACCCTGTGGGCCCCCCATTCGAGAGGATCTTTTTCCAGAAACTTGGATTGATGCTCCCGACGCCCAAGTCTCTTCTCAAAGCTTCCGGAACACTTCTAAGGTAATTTCTTACCTAGAATGGAAGATCTAAAGAGAAGAAGGAAGGCCTAAGTGTTGAAACTTATCAAACACTTGCGCGCCGACTTATTTCCTTCAATGAAACTTGCGCGTCCCTTTTCTGGAAGAACCTCAAGAAAATTCTAAAGGGTTTAAAAAAGAGTCGCTCAAGTATTTCAATGCTGGTTGAAAATCGCGCAAGTACACCATGTGCCGCGTAGGTATACCTGCGTGACCAATACTTGCGCGCCCATGAAGGACTTGTGCGCCTTTCAAGACTTGCGCGCCCCTACCTTTTTGGGTGCCCATCTTGCCCATTTTACCCCTCTTAAGCCATTTCACCTTTCCTATTCAAGATTCAGTCTTCAAGATACTCTTCAAAGCCATTTATGGCATGATTTCTTGATTTGACATCCTTGTCTGAAAGGAATTCTGTGAAATATCTCTCAAAACCTAGTGATTTAAACATCTTTATGTCACCAAATATAGAGAGTTCATTCATTCAACCTCATCCTTTAATATGAGAGAATCCTTAACCTGGGTCTCCTTTTCAGGAATAATCCCCAGTTATAAGTTCTTTAATCTGGGCATCCTCCTTAGGAGTAAGCCCCAAATTCTTAAAGTTCCCAAACATGGGCATCCTCCTCAGGAGTAAGCCCCAAACTTTAAATATGGGAATCCTCTTCAGGAGTAAGCCCCAAACCAAGTCCCCTAACCTAGGCTTCCTTCTCAGGAATAAGTCTCAGTCATAAATCTTGGGTATCCTCTTCAGGAGTAAGCCCCAAACCTTAATCCCTAACTTGGGTCTCCTTTTTCAAGTATAAAACCCAGTTATAATCTTGGGCTTCCTTTTCAGGAATAAGCCCCAAGTCCCCTAATTTCTCTTAACCAGTCATAATTTACCCTTGATTTGGGTTTCATTTTCAGGAGTAAAACCTAATCATAAGTCCCCTCCTAACTTGGGCATCCACCTTAGGAGTATGCCCCAAGATTAGAATATTCAAATCTCCATAAAGCACATATACCTTTATGGACCCTGTTCCTGGATTTTCTCCCTAAAAGTGAATCCTAAACCTTCATCTATCTAGGCAGTTATACATACATAATCCCCAAACCATTTCTTATGATTGCATCTTTTCATGGAACAATTGTCTACATTTTACTAATACCTCTTGTTTCTCACACCGAGCATGACTCACGTGAGCTTAGAGTGTAAAAGTAATTATGACATTATTCTTTGAGCCATCAATCATAAGCATCATACTGCATTACTCGAACTACGTGGGTTCTGATTACTTTTCAAGGATACGTAGGTAGCCCATTTATGGGTTCGATCCCAACTTTGAAATAATCTCTGTCCTTCTGAATGACGATAAACTTCAAGTGCCCCACTGAGTGGCTTTAAAACCAGCCTGGTCATCATAATGACCAAGAGACTTTTATATAAATGTTTTGAAGGATACCATTGACCAAGAATCTCTAAACAGATATAGATGATTCTCTATCGATGAAGAACCTCGAATACATATAAAATATTCTCTAAATTTCTTGCCTATTTAATCATTGATTGTTAAAACTAAAGGAAAGCTCATTTTATACTTGGTAATGTAATAAGGATTCACGAACATAACTTAAATCTATAAAGAGAGTCCCAGAGTAGACAATAATTCCCCTCAAAAAGGTGTGATGAGTCCGACCTCCCATCCTCTCGACCAATGCAAATTCCTAAGCCTCATTAGTCCACAAGCTAATGAGCGCCAACCGTTGGAAAGTAGGTCCAAACAGATGTGGAATCATTGGATGTTTCCGGTTCTAAGAACAAACCCGTTAGAAACCGATCGGAACGTTTGAATCTCCCGTCCTGGAGGTCATCCCAGGATTCCGTGCGAAACAACCACACATAATAAATAGTGGTCAATAAGGTATATCTCACAGAAATAACAGTGATATGAGAGAACCGTTACCTTATGTCCGAAACTGTTCTGCACTTGAAAAAATGTTATGGATAATGAAATTTGATTCATTAAAAAAAATTCATAACATATTCAGCTTTTAATTATTTTATTATAATATTATTAAGTTCATTTATCACCTTCTTGAGGAGTTATGAGCTTTAATTTTTTCATTCAGGTTTGTCGTTTCCTTGGTTTTCATGGTTGATTCACTTGTATACATGTAAAAAAGGTCATGTGACATTGGAATAGTTATCTAGAAATGAAATTATATGTTTTTAATGAACTTATAGGATATCTAATGTTCTTATATATATTTTTTCCATATTTGATGATGATTTATTAGATATAACTTTAATTATAACTGTTTGGATTATTTTAACATTTGTTCGATCATAATGAACTAGTTTTTCATTATGAATTAATATTATGTATATACACAAGTTAAAGAAAATTAAATAAGTTTTATAACATATATTATAGTCTTTTTCAACCATAAAATGGTTTTATGACCAGCATTGATGGTAGAATTGAAAAATGAAAACTTGGCATCCACGAAAGTAGTAAATGGGAACCTCGTAGGCGATGTTTCATTTTTAGAACAAAAACAGGAAGAGTAAAGAATTGATGGTGGATATCCAATAATCATAATTTATTTAATTATATATAATATACTGGATATATCATATAATTTAGGAATGAGGATGTAAGGAAAGGATAATAAAGGATAAGAAGGGGAAATAAATTAAAAGAATGAAAGGTGGTTTACCTCTTGAATTTTTCACATTGAGAACCTCCTTAAGGAACTTCAGAATGGTATTCTAGATAGACCAGAAAAACCTAAATGTGAGGGGGGGGGGGTTTGAGAGTGTAAATTGGAATAATATAAAAAATATTAATGGATTTATATGTGTGAGGAGAAGGGGTGGTGAGTGGTGGTATTTATATTGGAGGAGAGGGGTATTATTTGAATATTTCATTCATTTGTTTATCATTTTGGCTCAATAAAATAATTTTTTTAGAATTATACCCAAATATCTTTAAAAAATGAATGATATTTATAGATTATGGGATTATGTCACCCATACAAAATCTATTACTAAAAAATTCATGTATTTATTAAATACCATAAATTACCGTATTTCACTATTGACCATAAATTTAACTATTTTAGAAAAATACCAAAAATTCACCCTAAAAAATTTTATATGTGTATAATTAAAAAATGAACTATATTTTATGAAAACAATTTTATAAATATAAGATACTTAAATTTTTTGTATAATCATCATTTACTCGAAAAATGCCGATTTTTATATTATAACTGTTTTTATAACACTTTGAAAAATTAATTATGGCCTCAAAAATTTATCTTATAGTAACAAGAAATAAAATATTAATTTATTTACATATTTTATTAAAATAAATTTTCTTTTAACTAATTATTTTAATTATAAAACTGTGAATTAACATTTATGCTTCACAAAAATACCAATAGTTAATTTATTAATTTTAAAACATTTTTTACTTATTACATGATATAGATATATTTTATTTTCATTCATAATATAAATAAATTTTATGTTTACATTCATAGGGGAGGTTAGTATTCAAATTGTAAATACATTATTAATATAAAAATATAGAGTTTTATAAAAATTGGGATTTTTATCTATGCAATGGAAAATAAATATTTGTAGAAGAAAACCAAAATTTTACCCTAAGATAATTGGAAATCATTATTTTAAAAATTATTTTATTATTATTAATATAATTTATAAAAGTGTCAAAATTTTGTGTTAAAATAAGTGATCCATTAAAAGGCAGAAACAATGACTTTAGAAAAATAGTCTTTTAATGTGTGAAATTAGATTCATTCTTATCTTATGCCAATAAAATCATTTGGATGAATGTAATTTTTTTATTAAATATATAATACATTAATTTGATAAGTTACTTAATACTACTCAAACCTACCAATTTAATGGATAGGTTATAATGATCATTTTAAAATAATGATATTTAATTATATATTATTGTTCATTTAAGCTTGGTGTTGTGTGAATCCTATGTTGTTGATGAAATTAAATTTAAAAATATACATACCAATAAATAATGGTGTGTTACAATTTATATAAATTTTAATTCAATATTCTATAACATTGATACAAATATCTAAGGATACTTCTGCATCATCACCTCCTTGGGTTCCCATGTATCTTCCTCAAATATATGGTATCACCAAAAAATATTGACTAGGTGTATGGTCATATTTCACTACACTTTATTTCTCTAACACCAAATATAAAATAGTTGTTCCTCTTAAGATAGATCAGTCTTTAGTGGTATGAACATTAAGATCAGTACATGTGAATGATCGGGAATATACATCCTCAGGAGATATACATGGATTAAATTATGAACTGGATATATGTTCAAAGTAAGTTCCACGTGATAGATGACTATCCAAATTCAATATTGAATCTGGAAAGGGTTTAAATATATAGGGATCATCATTTATTTAATCCTTAATATCATAACTATATTCCATGGATAAATTTTCTATAACAAAATATCACCAACATAATACTCAAGATCTTTTATAAAATTGTTAGTATAATTTTTTTGTTAACTCTAAGATTATTTGATTTTTTCGTGAATGGATATGACTTTCTCTCCTATTTCCTCACATATCTCATTTCTCAAAATACTTCATTCTATGATTTCATCCTAACATGTTCGGGTTCTACAATTCTTTAAAGAGATAGACTCAAAAGCATTTATTTTAATGGTAAAGTAAAATATATTGTTTAAGGAAAAAAAAACTAGAGGGAGGTGTTATGTAACATCCCAATATTTTAGAATATATAATATTTAATTAATAGCATACATTTCACACAACACTATGCCTAAAAAAACACCAACATATATTTTTGTGATCAATATAACCCAAGTTGTTAAAATAGTTGAAATGAATATTTCAATCCACTTTATAAAATATATCATTATCTAAATCATTGTTCATGTATTTATTATTTATTTTTAATAAGAACTTATTTTTTTAGTAAAGTCATTTATTATTAAAAAATATATTTTCAACAAAAAAATTGATTCTTTTTATGAGTAAATATTATAATAAATTTCTAGAAATTCTAGAAATTTTATTTTAAAAAACTAATATATATTTTTTTAATAAACATATTGAAATTAACTTATGGTTCATTTTTGGGAATTTTTGGAAAAGTTTTTTTTCCATTGAACAGTGAAAATGTTGATTGATATAAAACTATTATTTTAATTATATTAAAAGCACTATTTTTGATTTTAATTTTATTTGAAAGAAATTGACTAACTTGTTAGTTTATTAAGATTAGTTACATTTTAATCATACTGATACCATATTTTGGTGTATGTCCATTTTTCATCTTAAAAATGAAATTTTCAACCAAACTATTTTTCATTGTATTTTGAGAGATTATTTCAAATTAAATTATGCAAAATATATGTTTTGAAATTTTAAAATGTTTTCCATATTTGGATTCATAACATAAAATTTATTAAATTGGACCCTTTTATTTTTATCCAGCAAGAATTGTAATCTTTGTAAATTTTGTTACCACACTAAAGGGTAAATTGGATAATTTAGGTTAAAAATAAAATTATAAGAACTATTTAATGACATGAACACTTAAATATATCGTATTAGAAGATTAATTTTTATCCATATCATTAATGTTTCTAATATATGTCCCTTTTCCATTTGTATACAATTATGAAACTTGTAATATTTTATTAAAAGAAAATAAAAAGATGTGACACTAATATTTATAATAGATACACAATTTTTAATATAGGGTTATAAAAAGAATATATTCAACTACAAATAGTAATTGGAAATAAAAATATTTTTATTCATTAGGGTTTTTATTTTTATTTTTAGGGAATAAATAATTATCTTAAAAGGTTTCCCAATGTTTATATAGTTATAATTTCATTAATGGAAAAATCGAATAGATGATGTTAAAAATATTAAAATAAATATAATTTGATATAAATAATGTGATAAAAAATCATTGATGAATTTGATATTTTAGGTTTTTAATAAAATTTTTTGTTCAAATTGTAAGTGTTATCGTGATATAATTATAGTCATTGTGATGAGTAGTTATTAAAATTGACATTATCTCTGTTTTATAGTAAAAAATATTTTACTGAATGATATAGAATTCATAAAAATATTAAATTCAGCCAAATGATTTTGGTATGATTTAATATGTCATCAATTATCCATTTAAGGGTTGTTTTTCATTTTATAATAACTATATTAACTCTAAAAAAATAAAACATCATGTTGTCATAGTAAGAGTTAAAGAGGTTAAATAGTGGTTAAAGCCAAAGGATAAGGGTAGATATTTAGTCAAAAATTATATTAATTTTATTGGATGAGGGGTTTCATACCGATAATAATATTATAATACAAATTAATAAATTTGGATATTTTTGAAATTGAAAATAATTTTTTATTAAATTTATGTTTTAGGAAATTCATAAAGTTCCCCTTGCCTCAATAATAAAAAGGAACTCTTCCAACACTTATTACTACACATTGAGCCATATATCACGACAAGGTCCTTCCTAGTCATTTTATAAAAATAAATATACATTTCATGGAGGTATTGGTATCCTCAAAATACCAAACCTAATTCACTAAAGAAGAGATCTTAATTAAGTCCACCAAAGAAGAGGTAATCATTTTTATCAACCCTTTCAAGTTTATTTCTTCTTTTACATCCTATTATAGTATTGTTTACATCTTAAGATAATAAATATAGTTTCATATATATACTAAAATTTTATTATGATTATGAAATAACTATATTCTTTCTTTTATCTATCCAATAAAAAACTAAAGCTTTGCATGTACGTACGTACCACATTCCATATCCACAGTGCAGTTTAATTCATTTTTATCACCACTTTAAAAGGATGGTTATAATTTTGGAAATAGTGGATATATATGGAACTTATGACATAATATTGATATTGAAAAATTAATATATCACCAACATCCTTACCAATTCACCCATTACAGTAATGAAATCATTTCTTGTGCGTAGGTACGACCTACCGTCTCCATGACGTGATGTGATTAATTTTCCTTGTTCAATGTTAAAGATTAATTCTAATATATACATACATATATATAAATATATATTAAATAAATATGACATATATTACCTTAATATCATTCAAATGATTATTGAACAATATCTTATGCACAATAACTGGGTCTTACACAACAAAACATGCATAGGAAAATGAAGTAGTCTACACCCAAAACATGGGTAATAATGAAATATTTTTAACAAACTGGTGAAAAGATGATATAAGAGGATCAAATATTATATCATAAATATTAATAAGGTTTTGGAATAAATAAATATCTTTATTTAAACCATTATACATGAGGATAAAGCATAATAAATTAATAGAAAGAATAAGTTAAGGGATTTCATAACTCAATTTCCATTCATTGGATTAAACTTCCACTTAATTAATTATGTAATTTTAAGATTATGTGTAAAATGAATATTTGTTATATAATTTTGTATTTACACCTTTTTATGTTTATTTACATAGTATACACATAATATATTCATTTTATTAACACTCACAACAATGATATAATTTTTTAAGGGACTTTGTCTACATTTTCTTTCATTGAGGCATATTTTGAAGTTAGGAAACTATATTATTTTATGAGGTGTATATAGATCCTATTTGACTTGATATATCATGTATTTTTTATTATAATGATATTTAGTGTTTTGTTAAATTTCATTATTTCATGGGGCATACAATTTGACTGATTATAAAGTGGTAATAATTTATTTCACCACCCTATCATTATTCGAGATAGTTTTTATTTATGTTTCCCTCAAAGGAATTATTTATTTGTTAAAAACAATATATTTTATTATTATATTTTAATTCATGGCGTTTTTAGGTAATAATACAAATCTTTCACTATTTTTCACCTAAAATAATTGTGAAAATGTTTTTATGAAAATTCTTCATTATTTGTATTTGGTTAGAAAACCATTTTTATCTAAAACTATTTTTTTAAAAAAAGAATGTATTCAATAAAAATTCCAACCTTTTAAAAATGATTTATAAATGTCATTTTTACCTATTATTACTAGGTAATTTTTTTAAAGGAATATTCATGTTGTTTTAAAAACTATTCCTATTTGGATCGTACCAAAAATATGAATGGAATATTTATTTTAAATTGTATGGCTTGAACATAATTTTCAACAGTTATAGCCACTCAATATTTAAAAAAAATATTTCAAGGTTATTTTAAAAGAAAATTATTTTCAAAATGTTTTTTGAACTTTTTTTAATGCTCATTTTCAAAATAAAAAGGACACTTTCCCCAAATTGTTTTTATGTAAATTTTCATGGTATTTTTAGTCGTCAATGACATCAACCCTTTATTGTACTTATAATCAGTAAGGGATATATTTCAATGATATCATCCTTATTATTCCATTTTAAGGTTTATTATTAGTTTGACTATGGATATTCTATTTTTATACTAAAGTTTATATTACTCTAGATGGTTTATGGTCATGTTAATTTATTAGGGAAAGTATTAACATTTCATATGATAGTTTTTGCACATGAATGTTTATATATATTATATTTCAACACTTTTATATGAGTAATTCATTGGAATTCATACCCAATAGGAATAGATCGCTATAAAAAATTTATGTATCGATATGTCTCATGATAAAAACAATTTTCAGCATTGAATTATCTCTCAATGAAATTGTTTCTTAATTTTATGTTTTTAAATTATTGTAAAATTAAATTATGTATCTACTTTACTAAGACTACTAAAAAATACAGTCCTTTTGGATGTGATTCCTTGTATCTATTAAATTATAATAAATTAACAGGAATAATGACATTCTCAATGAAATTCTTTCTATAGTTTATGCTTTTAAATGTAATTTTAATTTAAATTATGTATCTAGTTTACCAATAATACTAAACTATTAATACCTTTGGGATATGATTCCTTGTATTATGATAATAACCAAAAGTTACCACCGACTCTGGGATACTATAGGCAGGGTCATTACAGTTGTTATTAGATAAAGTTTAGTAGAAATCTTGGGAACTAGATTTAGTAAAACATATATTAGATAATTAGACCCCATGAAATAATGAGGAAATATAACCAAATAAACTTAACTTATGATATAAATATTGGGTATACATATATTTTCAATTTATGATATGTGTATAACAAGTTTTGAGACTATAAATTATGTTTCATAATTTTATGGTCTAATCTAGTGTATTTAATTTTTTTAGAAATGGTATATATTTGAATTAATATAAACTGTATTAATTAATGTAATCCAAAGATTAATAACGATCATTTATTTGATGGGTTAAAGCTAATATTTCAAAGGGAGATATTCTACCAAACATTCTCAATATATGAGAACATATTATCATATACTAACATGGAAGATGAATAATTATCCAAGTCTTATGAATCTTAAGGTAATAATGTTAAGAAGAGGATTATAGAGAAATGGATGGATAAATGGAATAGTGTAAAGAATCATCTTCCAACATGTGATACTTATGGAAGGGAACAACTTGGTACATGCTTAAAAGAAAAAGGATTTTCTTTCATTTGTTGGGAAAGAAGGCAAATTTATCATGATTTCAATGGTAAGAATGAATTTTACATTTTCAATTATTCCACTATAAGGATATGTGGAACTATTCAAATGAATTCATGAAGCATCAAGGGAATATAACTCAAAAAAAGCAAAGGGATCAAAGTCAAGATTATGTTATTGATACACGTGAAGTATAATAAATATTGTTCTTGTGTATTTGGATATAATAAATATTTGGTAAAATTATTTTTGAAATTATCATTATAAGAATTATACAATATAGAAGTATTTAAATTTAGTACAATTTCTTTAAGGATTTTAAGGTATGCGATGTATAGTTCTAGAAATCAAGAGAAGTGATTCAGTGTCAATTTAATATATTTTTTAAAAATATATTGAGAAAGATAAACTTAATATGTGCTTGATGTTGAGATAATAATTATAAATATATTTTTAGGGGATAAATTTTCTGACCATGAAGTTGGTTAGTGATTTGATAGTTTATGTTATATTTGTGGGGATTATTAGATGTTTGTATTTAAAGAATATATTCAAAAAATTAAGATTTTTGTTTTTAAAGCATTCATGTTTTCATTATGTTTTAATTGTGATCATGGTTTTTTATATTTAGTGTGTGATAATAAGGGACACATTGTTTTTTGGGGAAAATCTAATGATAGGTTGATTTTAAAAACTTCAGGGACCTTCCTTCTAAAAGTTTGAACATATGTATTTTTGATGTGTCTTATGATTAAATACATATCTAATGGATTAAGTTAAACATCAGATATTATTTTTTGAGGTTAAATTACTATTTAATATATTGGATACCATGTTATAACTATTTTTTTGTAAATATATATTAGAAAAATGAACGACTTGTTGATCTTTTGATAAAAGTGCTTCAAGAATATTTTTTTGAATATATATCTCTAGGTTTATAAAATAAAGTGGAAATAGATCAAATCATAGCCAAAGTATAGAATTATGTAGTGGAATTAATTAATTTTTTTCTTTTATTTTATCAAGTGCATTATCTTGATAGAAAAATAATCACTCAACTATGGGGAAATAATTTTATAACAAAAATATTACCTGTTTATAATTCTTTTTTAGAAAACAATAATAATTTAACTGATCAAATATTAACGGTTTTATGATTGTTAAATTTATAATGAATATGTTCTCTATCACTCTCTATAAGAAAATTATAGTTAATTTTTCTTCCATTTCCATATTTTCACTTATCACTAATGTTTTCCATTTCAGAATCCTACTTTTGTGGTGACATTTACATTTACATTTTCCTCTTTTTAAGAGGTAGTTTTATTAACACTTTTAATGATTTGGATTTCACATAAAGTAATATTATAATATAAAGCTTGTATTTTTGAAGTTTAATTTCGAATTATGAATATATAATTTATTTATTGAGGGGAGAATGTAACATCTTAAGGTTTTAGAATATATGAAATTTTATTAAAATCATATATTTTATACAACATCAAGCCTAAATGAACCCCAAAAAATAATTATGTGATAATTATAGAATTTTCACTAAAATTTTAGGAATAAATAGTATTATTAAAATTATGAAATATATAATTTTCTAACTCATTGATAATGTATTAATTACTTCTTTCTCAATAAGTACTAATTTTTAGTAAAGTCATTTATTCTTCAAAAATAAGTTTTCTTGAAAAATGATTTTCTTTATTTTTTTGAGTAAATTTTATAATAAATTTATGGAAGTTATATAAATTATATTTTATGAAACTAATATCATATTTTATATCATCATATAAAATTAACTTACGGTTATTTTTTGTAAATTTTCTGAAAGGATTGATTTTCTAGTGAATAGTGATAATACTGATTTTTATAAAACTGTAATTTTATTTATGTTAAAAAGTATCTTTATGATTTTAATTTGATATAATTTCTATTTATGTAAATTTAATTTTTTAATAATTAATTAAATATTAGTCATTGTTTTACTTATTTTTGTGTAAGTACATTTTTGGGCTTCAAAATGATTTTTTTCAAGAAAACTGTTTTTCTTCGCATTTTGTGGGATTAATTTAAATAAAATTATAAAAATAATATGTTTTGAATTTGTAAAAATGGATTACATATTTTTAATCATAAATACTAAATTTATTAATTAGTTCGCTTTTATTTTTATCTAATTTGAATTGTTAACTGGATAATTTTTTTGACCATAGAAAAGAGTGAATTGTGTAATTTAGGTTAAAAATAAAATGATAAGAACCACTTAATAAAACAAAAACTTAACAAAATCTTGTTTTATGATAAAACTTTTTCTATAATAAATCAATTTTCATGTATATGGTAATTTGGTTCCATTTGTAAGTGATTATGACTTTTATAATGTTTTATTTAATGAAATTTCCAAGCCGTTACACTCATATTTATAATGGCTATAAAATTTTAAATATGGGTTTATAGGGAGGATATATTTGACTATAGATAATAATTTTAAAGATAGATATTATTCTTCATCTGAAAAATTTATTTTCAATATTTAATAATGAAAGAATTGCCTTAAAATATTGGACAATGAATATGAAATAAATATTTCATTAATGGAAAAACAAAATAAATGATATTAAAAGTATAAAAATATATAAAATTTAGATATTTATTTGGATAAATAAAATCGAATGATTCCATTTAAATTTTAGGTATGTAATAAAATATTTTTTTTAGAATTATAAGCGCTATATTGATATTATCAAATCCAATATAATGAATAGATTGTAAAATAGACATTGTGAATATTTTATATTAAATAATATTTTATTAAAAGTTATAAAATTAATAAAGATTATATTTTTATCCCATTTAGTGGTATATGATTTAAAATCTCATTAATGATTCATTTATGGGTCCTTTATTATTTTATAATAACTACAACAACCCTTAAATAGTAAATTTCCATGTTGGGAGGGTTAGAGTTAAAAAGGTTAAATAAGTGTTAGAACCAAAAGATAAGGGAATAAATTTAGTTAAAAATAACTAAATTTTATTGTATGAGGAGATTTATACCAAAAATAATAATATATTTGAAACTAATTGTTTTGTATCCACTTATAACTGATAATTAATTTATACTAAATTAATATTTTAAGAAATTCTTAAAGTTCTCCACACCTCAATTATAAAAGGGCACTCATTATTTCACTTCTTACACAACATGGAACTATCTTGGTCAACCATTTAAAAACAATTAATTTTATAAAATTCAATATCCATGTAATGGAGGTGTTTTTATCTTCAATATATCAAACCTTTTCCTTTAATAAGAGATATAAATGAAGTCCATCGGGGAAGAGGTAATCATTTTTATCAACACTTTAAATTTTATTTATTCTTATACTTCCTCTTAATGTGTTGTTTACAGCCTGTAATAATAAATAAATTATCATATATATACTAATAGTCTATTATAATTATGAATCAACAACATTCTACCTTTTATCCATCATATGGAATAAAAATCACTGCATGTGCGTATATACGACTTACCATCTCCACGTAGCGGTGTAATTTATTCTTCATCACAAAAGTACAAGGATGATTATAATGATGGAAATAGTGGATATATATGGTACTGATGACATGATATTTATTCTGTAAAATTAATATATCACCCAATTCCTTTCCATTTCACTCATTGATGGAATGATATCGTCGCTTGTGAGTACGTACAACCTACCCTCTCTACAACATGATAAAATTTGTTTTCCATTCTCAAAATTCAAGATTTATTCTAAACATTTTATGTAATGAATAAATATAAAATATATTTCCCAGATATAATTTATAATATGATTTAACTATATCTTATTCACATTAATCGGGAACCACATGAGAAAATATGTATAGGAAAATGAAGCAATTAACACCCAAAATAGGGGTAATAATGTAATATTTTAAAACAACAGGTGATATGATGATATAAAAGGATCATATATGATATCATAAATTTAAATATGGTTCTAGTATAAAATAATAATAATATTTTAACCATTATAATGGAGGTTAATTCAGGTTCAATTAAAGGAAATCCCATAGTGTATAATTCCTTAACTCAATTTTCATTAACTTGGTTAAACTTCTAATTCATTGATTATGTCATGATAAGATTATTTCTACAATGAATTTATATTATGTTATACTGTATTTACACTTTTCTATTTGGATTTACATAGGATACATATAATCAATTCATTTCACAAATGCATACTTCAATGATATGATCTTTATAAGGAACTTTGTCTCAATTTTTTTTTGTTGAGTCATATTATGATGTTATGAACCTATATTATTTTATGAGGTGCATGTACGGCCACTTTGACAAGTTATATCATGAATTTATATAATATCATGATATTAAATATTTTGTTAAATTTTATTTTTCATCAGGAATACGATACAATGGATTATAAAGTGTTAAGAGTTTATTTCACAACCTCGTCATTATTCGAGATTGTTTTTGTTTAAGTTTATCTTGGAGGAATAATTTATATGTTAAACTCAATATAATTTCCTATTATCTACTTATTCCTGAAATTTTCATCTAATTGTATAATTTTTTTACTCTTTGGTACATAGATTAATTTTTAAAAATGTTTTTAAGAAAATTTGACTTTTTTTCTCTTCAGTCAAAAAACCATTTTCATCAAAACCAATGTTTCATAAAAGATTTTTTTAAAACTTTTAAAAATTTTCTATCACCAATATTTTACCCATTTTTTATTTAGATTTTTTTAAATGAATCATATTTTTTTTTAAAAATAATGCTCATTTGGGTTTTACTGAAAATATAAAGGGAATCATTGTTTTAAAGTGTACGACTTGAATAGAATTTTCTACTATTATGACTAATCAATATTTGAAAACATATTTCAAGGTTATTTTGAAAGAAAAGTATTTTAAAATTTTTTTCTTAACATTTTAATTTTAAAGAAAACTTTCAAAATAAAAAGGATATTTTCTTCAAAATTGTATTAAGGATATTTTTATGGTATTTGTATTCTTAAATGAAATCAAATAATTATTTTACATAAAATTGTCAAGGGACGTGTTATATTAATATCATCCTTCATATTTATTTGAATGTGCTATGATCATATTGACTATGGATGTGCTATTTTGATAATATTCTCTATATTAGTATTGATGGTTTATGGTTGTGTTTATTGACTTGGGAAAGTATCCACATTTCACATTCTATTTTTTCAATACAATTGTTTTTGTTTATTATGTTTTACTCCTTTCACGCGAGGAATGAATTAGATTTATTAAGTGAGAGACTTGTCCCGATATAGCCCCTTGATGCATCCGTATTTTTAATTAGACAAACTAGTTTGGGTTTTGTCGGATGTCTTACCCATTAATGTATAGTGTCTTGGAAAAATACTTGATGTGTTTTTTATGATGTCCCAAATTATACATTTAATTATTATGAATTTAGTTATTGATATTATATGTCATTATTGGATTAGTAGAATATCCACGGTTAAGTTTCATTTTCATGTGAATATTTATATAGAAATATTTGATCAGCTTTTATTCCTACCATATTATTCATATTTAATTGATTAAATGGAATTCGTTTTAGTTATTTACATTTACAAATTGTTTATTATTTATTTATTCATTTATTCCACTTTTTGATTACCATTAATTAGAATTTAATCTCAACCCTTTCATATGTTTCATTTTCCCATAGGATATAAGGAAGTGTTTGTTGATGATATATATGGATACACTAATGGGTATAATGGCATCCCCAAAGAAATTATTTGGGTATTTTATGATTTTAAATTGTAATTTTAATTTTATGTACGCATATAGTTTTCCAATACTTTTAAACTATTTGGTCCTTGGGAATGTGATTAATTATATCCCATGATAATGTAGTAAAGTAACCAACAACTCTAGTCTACTAGGTTCGAGGTCTTTTTAGTTTGTATCAGAGTGTGTTTAGTAGAAATCTTGAAAACAATATTTAAGAAAACATATATTAGAGAATGAAACCCTATAATATATTTTGAAAATTTATCAAAATAAACTAAGCCTATGATTTAGAGATTAGTTTCACCTAAATTTTAAATTTATGTTATGTGTGTCACTAGTTTTGAGATTATATATTAGGATTTATAATTTTATGATCTAATCTAGTGTAATACTTTTTTTAGAAATGGATAAAATAATAAGGATTGGAAACCATATCAATGAACATAATTCAATTAGTAAGAATGTTAATTTCATTGATGAGGTTAAGACAATATTTAGAAGGGAACTAGTCTCCAAAACAATTTCATCTTATGAGGATATAATACCATGTGAAAAAAATAAAAAGAATGAATTATCCAATCCTTATGACTTCAAAGGTATGAAATATAAAAAGTGTAATACAAAGAAAAGGATGGGTAAAGGGGAGAAGGGAAAGAAGGTTTTTATAGTATTTTAAACATATGTAAAGAAACACCTTGGTACATAAATAAAAGTAAAATGAGTTCATATCATGTGTGGGTGAATAATACCCTGTGATCTTGATTGTGAGGGTAAGAAATAAGTTTCAAATGTGAAATTATTTCCCTATAATGATATGGGGGACTACAAAAATGAATACCCCAGGCGTCAAGGTAATATAACTTAGAATAAGAAAAGGGATAAAGATCAAGATTATGTTATTAATATAGACAAAGTTGAATTATTACTATTCTTGTGTATTTGGATCCAAGAAATATGTTGTAAATGTAATTTATAAATTAGCATAATAAAAATCATGAAACATATATTTATTTTACTATAATAAAATTTCTATAATGATTTGGAGGTATGTGATGAATAGTATTGGAAACCAAGAGAAGTGATTTGGTGGAAATTTGATCTTTTTAAAAACATGTGATTTGGGGAATATTACCATGATATTTTCATTATGTTGAGATAATAATAATAATGATATTTTTATGGGATAGTATTGGTGACCATGAAGGTGGTTAGTGATTTGATGGTTTATGTTGTCTTTGCTGAGATTATTGTTTTTGGTTGAAGTATGATTTATTATATTGGATCCAATGTGATAACCATTTTTCTTTTGGTAAATATTTAATGGATGATGAAATTACTTGTGGATATTTTGAAAAAAGTTCTTTGGGAATAAACATTTCTCTTGAATATCCATAGAAAATTGTGTAAAATAAAGGGGAAATAGATTGAACCATAGCAAAAGGATGGGATTATTCTATGGAATGAAATCAAGTATTTTTATTTTCTAATTACCTTTATCTATATTGTGAAAAATCACTCAACTCTTAAAAAATTATATTGGAACAAAAACACTATCTTTTTACATTTCATTCTGAGAAAATAGTGGTCTTTGAACCAATAATAGATTTAAAGTTTTATGATGGTTAAATTTTTAATGTCCATGTTCTCTATCAATATTAATTAGAATAGGATTGTTAGATTTTTCTTCCATGTCCATATTTTCACTTCCAAATTATTTTTTCCTATTTATAATCCTAGTTTTGTGGTGACCAATTAAGATTCATTTTTATCTATTTAGGATGAAGTTTTGTTAATTATTTTTTACAATGTGGGTTTCCCAAAAAAGAATTTTAAAATATTAATATTTAATTTTTGAAGAATAATTTAAATTTATTGGATGTAATTTATTTATGTTAGGGAGAATTTAATATCTCAGGATCATAAAATATAAGAAATTTAATTAATAACATACATTACATGAAACACCAAGCCCAAGAAAACCCCAAAATATTATTATGATATCATTATAAACCAAATTATAAAATTATATGAATTAATAGAATTAAGAACATTATATAATATTTAATTTTAAAACTCATTATTAATGTATTAATTAATTCTTCTTTAATAATCACATATTTTTTAGTAAAGTCATTTATTTTTTAATAATATGTTTTCTTCAAAAATGGTATTCTTTATTTTTAAGAGAACATATTATAATAAATTTTTGGAACTTTTATAATTTTCATTTTATAAAACTAATATAATTTTTAGATGATCATTGACTTATGGTGATGTTTTCATATTTTTCTAAAAAGATTGGTTTTCTAGTGAATTGTGAAAATGTCATTTTTTAAACTATCATTTTATTGACATTAAAAATTACCAACATGCATTTAATATGATCTAAAAATAATTTAACTACTTTTTTATGTATATCTAATTTAATTGTAATCATACTTATACCTTATTTTATTGAAAGTACATTTTTTTACTTAAAAATGTGTTTTTTCATAAAACTATTTTTATTGCATTTTGTGGGATTAATTTTAAATTAAATTTTGAAACTTATTTTTTTTCATTTGGAAAATTTATTCTATATTTTTATTAAATATTTATAAATTTCGTAAATATTTATCTTTTATTTTTGGCCAATATAAATACCTTCCTAATTTTTGTTAACGTGATAAAGGGAAAATAGGGTAATTTATATTAAAATTTAAATGACAATAACCATTTAATGACCCAAACACTTAAATAAATCATATTTCATGAGTTATTTTTATCCATAATCATTCCAGGTTTTAATAAATAACTTTTTTTTACCATTTTTATGTGAATATGAAATTTATAATAATTTATTTAAAGAAAAGTCAAAGACGTCACACTCATACTTATAATAGTTATAAAATTTTTAATATTGGTTTATACAGAAGATATATTTGACTATAATTTTTTTTACAAAGATAAAATATTTTTATTTAACATTTTATTTTATTTTATATTTTTAGGGTAGACAAAGTTACCTTAAAATCATGTACAATAACGATGTAGTAATTATTTCATTAATGGAAAAGTCAAATAAATGATATTAAAAAAATTTAAACCATTGTTTTAATAGATAATTAATGAGATAAAGGAAATTTATAGATGCCTGTGACATATTAGGAATGTAATAAAAAATACATTTTTTTCTAATTATAAGTTTTATCTGAATATTATTAAATTCAATGTAATGAATAGTTTCTAAAATTGACATTATGAATATTTTATATTAAATAATATTTTATAAAATGTCTTAAAATACTTAAAAATATTAAATTATACCAAATAATTGGAATATTATTTAAAATTTTATTCATGATCCATTTATGGATATTTTTTAATTTTATAATAACTATATTAACATTTAAAGTGAAAAATCCATGTTGTCACGGTAAGAGTTAAAGAGGTTAAAAAAATGTTAAAACGAAATTATATAGGAATAAATTTTGTCAAAACATATATAAATTGTACTAGATGAGTGTATTTCAACCCATAATCATATTATTTTTCCAAATAATATTTTTTTGATAAATTTGAAATTGAAAATTCATTTATATTAAATTAATATTTTATGAAATTCCTATAGTTCCCCAGTCCTCAGTTTTAAAAGGGAACTCTTTCCTTCACTTATTACATCACATTGATCCATATATCTCAAAAAATTCATAACCATTAAATTTACAAACATACTTATCCATTTTATGGTAGAACTGGTATCCTCAAAAAGCCAAAATTAATTCCCTGAAGAATATATCTAAAGGAAGTCAACCGAAGAAGAGGTAATCCTTTCTATCAACTATATCAAGTTTATATCCTCTTATACTTACTATTCATATGTCGTTTCCATCCTAAGATAATAAATATTGTATCATATATATACATAAGTTTTTTTGTGATTATGAAACAACTATATTCTTCCTTTTGTCCTTCATATGAAAAATGAAATCACCGCATGTGCGTAGGTACAACTTACCATCTCTACATTGTAGTGTATTTCTTTTTTCATCACCACAATACTAGGATGGATATAATGATTGAAATAGTGGATATATATTTTAATTTTGACATTATATTGATTAAAAAATTAATATATCACATACTTCATTGTCATTTCACCCATTAATGGAATGTTATCATCAGTCATGTGTACGTACATCCTACCATCTCAATGACACAATGTGATTCATTTTCCATCTTCAACATTCAAGATTATTTTTAAAAAAATATATAATGAATAAATATGATATATATAACCTTAATATAATTATTAATATTATTAAACTTTAATATTTGAACAAGAACCAATACTTACATGAACAAACATGCATAGGAAAATAGAGATGTTATCACCTAAAACAAGTGTAATAAAAAAATATTATTAAAAATTAGGAGATAATATAATTTAATAGGATCATATATGATATAATAAATATCAATATGGTTCTATTATAAATTAATTACAAGATTTAAATTATTATACAATAGGTTAAAGCACATTCAAATAAAGGAATGTTCAATTTAAGGAATTTCTTAACTCAATTTTAATTCATTAGGTTAAACCTATACTTCATTCATTACACCATGCTAAGATTTTGCGTAAAATTAATTATTATAATCTTATTTTATACATACACTTTTTTTAAGTGTATTTATAGTGGATACACATAATCAATTCATTTTATTAAGGCTCACTTTAGTGATATTATCTTTATAATGGACTTTGTCTCAATTTTCTTTTATTAAGATATATTTTGATGTTATGAATGTATATCATTTTATGATTTTTATATATCTTTCCTTTCACTTGTCAAGTCAATAATTTATTTATTCTCATGATATTTAAAGTTTTTCTAAATGTTATTATTTCATGGGGTATATGATTCAGCTGATTGTAAAGTGGTAAGAGTTTATTTTACAACCCCATCATTATATCAGATTATTTTTATTTAAGTTTCCCTTGGGGTAATTATTTATATATTAAAATAAATATATTTTATTATTATATGGTTATTCAAGAAAATTCCAAGTAATATTACCATTTTCACTCTTTATTACTCAAAATATTTTTTATTTTTTATAATAAAATAAAACTTTATTTCACTTTGATCAAGAAACCTTATTCATAAAAACCAATGTTTTCTAAAAGGATATTTTTAACAAGACAAATCCTTCTCAAAATTATTTATTAATTTAGTTTTAACACATTTTTACTTTTAAAAAATGATTTTAATGGAATATTCATGTAATTTTTAGAACAATTACTACTTGTCTTTTACTAAGAAAATTTATAGAATCTTAGTTTTATAGTGTATCACATGAACGGAATTTACCACTCTTATGACAAATAAATATTTGAAAACATTTTTAAATGTTATTTTCAAAGTAATTTATATTCTTAATGTTTTATTAACATATTGGTTCTAAATGTGGTTTTCAAAATGAAAAGTTTATATTCCTCAAAATGTTTTTATGGATATTTTCATGTTATTTTCATTCATCAAGGACATCATCTATTAATTGTACATAAAATCAAAAAGGGATACATTATGTTGATATGATCCTTATTATTTCCTTGTATTATTTGTGATTATATTGACTATAGATTTTCTATTTTGGTACCATTATCAATATCACTCTAGATGGTTTATTTTTATATTTATTGATAGGGGAAAGTATTAACATTTCGTATGAAAGTTTTGAAATATGAATGTTTATGTTTATTATGTTTCAACCATTTCATATGAATAATGAATTAGACTTAGTAGTGGATGGAGAAGGCCTTATATAGCCCCTCGATGCATTATTAGTTTTATTGAGAGAAATTAGTTTCAGTATTGGATGATGTAATAACCATTTATTTTTGGTGTATTGGGGGAATTCTTGAGGGTATGTTTATAATAACCCACATTTTTTATTATATCATTTTGAATTGAGTTATTGATATTCCATGTGATTATTTTATTATTATAATATAAATAGTTAAGTTTCGTTATCATGTGATTATTTATATAGAAATATTTGATCACCTTTTCTTCCTTCCATATCATGACCATGTTAAAAATTAAATGTCATGTATTTTAGTCATATTCCTTTCCATATTGTTTATGAATTTTTTATTCATATAATTTATTGTATAGTTACACTTATGATAATTTTAACTCACCCCTATCTTTTGTTTTATTTTCCCCAGGATATGAGGAAGTGTTTATTTGTTTGATATGTAGGGATACCCTAGGAGGAATAATGGAATCCTCAAATAAATTCTTTATTTATTTGATGTTTCAATATGTAATGTGAATTTCAAGTTTGTATCTATTTTACTATGACTAATAAAATATTTGGTGGATAGGGATTTAATTCCTCATATCTTATGATAATGTAATAATCTAATCACTAACTCTGGGATATTGGGGTTAGGGTCTTTACATTTTAATACCAAAAACCATTAAGATACAAATAACAATATATAAATATATTCTATGTGGAATTAATAGTCCTTTGAGACTAACCATCTATGTAAAGATAATATACTATTCCAAAACACAACCCTATATCAATAGCATACTGATGAATTTTCCAAAACATATGGGTAAACCATTGATCTTGGTAAGAAATAATAGAATGGGTTACTTTATGAAATATTTACGATTCAATGAAATATATCCAGGAAAACTTATAAGGATAAAAAGATTAATAATTTGTAATTAAATGTGAAGACTTCATAAAGTGATCGACTATAACCCATGTATAATTATAGCCTTTATATGTTTTGGGGAGCACAAATATTAAATCCCTGGTGGTTTTTCCCATTTACATTATGATATAGGTAATGCTTGAATCATACCCTTGGAATTATATCTACGATTCTTAACTTTCTAACTTTCCAAGCACTGAAATGAATTATTTAAAATAACACTCCACATGACGTCCTACCAAAAATAATATTTTATACCTGTGTACAAATTTTTACTTCCTGGATGAATATAGAATGGTAAGATATGAGATTATTTAAATATCTACATTAATAATATGGTATTTCTGAGACACATACATGGTTAATGAACATTATCATACCATAACAATAATGGATGAAATCAAGAAAATTTCTCAACATCATTTATATCTCCTCATTCTCCTTCTACACCTCTTTTTTCATCATAATGATAGATGGTTGAACAATCATTTGAGCAAGATAAGATTTATACCCTTCCTTAAATATTTCAATGTACATCCTCTGAAAATAAATTAATATTGAATATTTTTAGATCCTAATCATATATTGGATTACATGATTCTTTTGAATCAATATATATTCCACTATGTTAACTTAAACAGGTGGTAATTTATTTGGATTTTATAATCCTTAATCAAGTCTAGTCCAACTTTTATGATGTTTATTAAACTCATTCTGGGTGAATATACACATTAAAACATTATGATCAGTATATATGTTTCAAAAATCTCTATAAACATAATTCATCCATACCATTAATGAAATGATTACTACTTCTAAAACCAAATCATGTTTCAAACATTTTTTTCTCATGAAACTTCATTTTTCATGAGTCATAAGCTATCACTATATCATTATTAATAAGAAAAAATATTAGTCCATTCTTTCATGCATCACTATAAATAAAAAACCCTTCTCCACTATAGGGTAGTGTGAGTATAGGGTACTGATCAAACATCTCATCAATTCCTTGATAATTTATTCACATTATTTAATCCAATTGATAAGGACTCATTTATAATTTAACGTGGTTATAGGATTATATAAGTTGATTAATTCATTAAAATGCATCAAAATTTCTAGAAAATAAAAGAAAACAATAGGTTTCAATAATGGTTGTTGTTATGGGCCAATATCCAATAATATATTTCATTGATGAAACCACTAATATACTCTTTCTTGAGATTATATGACCCTAAGGTAGAAAAATTTTGTTTCTAACATTCTCACATGTAATTTTTATATATATATTTACCATCCTAATTGTCTTTTAAGAAATTATCAAGTGATATTCATGGTTATCCTTGATCATGGAATATATAATAGTATAATCTATAGAGATTACTAAAAACTAATCATGGTAATAAATAAATAATCTATTTATTAAATATATAAAATACATAATTTCCATTTCTTAGAAAAAATTACAAAAATATAAATTCATAGTGTACATACCTCATACTGATGGTTTCATGGGAATTTAATCACATTTCTCCATCAATTGATAGTATCTAGGAAGAAGATAAATCTTGAAAAATATTGATCACCCAATAATTGATAAAATATAATTAATACAAGTTAGTGGATACTTATAAGATGTATGAGTAATTATGATCTATGTGCATAATCCAATAGATATTTTTTATCTAATTAGATGATGGTACACAGATTCTACTTGAAATAAAAACTACACAATCAATTTCCATTGGGTCCATTGCTGAATTTTTTTTAATGATATGACAATATGTTTATGGTTAGTTTTAATGAAGCGGTGATGTGAAGAGATTTGTTTTGGATTCCTGAAATGGAATTTGATTTTGTGTTTGAATAATTATCTATATTTAATGATTATAATTCTTTAATGTTTATTTAATGGTTAAAAACATGTTCCAAGGTGTTTATCCATTAATTACATAAAGTTAAGTCCATAAAAAAATTAATTTTATAAACAAGACTTAAAGAGTTGAGGAACATATTTCATGAAAAGAGAGGATGTATTTTTCAATATGTATATTTATGTTTTTCTTAGTATTTTAAGTGTTAAAACATATTTTGTGAAGTAAAGTGATAGAGAAAATATCATCAATTAAATTTAAATTTAATATCATTGTTTTAAATCCCATTATATTGTTACTTTATGATAAATTGGCTCATTTTATAATATTGGTGATATTTTGAGGTTAATAGTAAAAATGGACCATTTTGGATTTTTAACTCTTTTAAATTATTTATTTATTTATTCCATAACATTTTCTACACTAATAAAAATTGAAATAATTTTTTACATATTATACACATCGAGGGATTCGTTTCATTCTTCTTTACCAAAAGATGGATCAACTATATGGAAGCTCAAAAGAAGCTGAAAATTTGGACCATGAAAAATGTTTACAGATCTATCGATTTTGTGTGTGGGGTATATAACTCATTCATAGTGGGCCCAATTACTATGAAATTTGGTAGGCAGATATAAAAGAAGTTTTTAACATCTTTAATTAAGGTTAGGACACATGAATTATACATTTTAGTGGTCATTAAAGAATCCTAATCTGGAAGTTTTCGATTTGGAGAGTCTGACGGGACAGAATAAATTGTCAGAGTTAAACAGTCATAACTCTCAGAATACTTATTCAAATAAACTGAACTTTTGAGGAGTGATGGAAAAGATAATTATGAATAAAATTAAATTCAGGTGTAATGCGTGAAGAGGTAATTTAATGAGGCTAATGTGCGTCAACCTTTGGGGGAATATTATGACTATAAAATGATGGGAGCTTCTCCCTCTCAAAGCATATCATTATATCCCATTCCTTCGAGGACACCATAGAGGATAAATTTTCAGCTTTATCTCTTTTATTTATTTTCTTTTCTATATATTTGAAATGCCTTATTCTTTCGTATTCATCTTGATTACCCTTACTATGGTGGGGTAAACATATTGAGTGATTAGGGAAGGGTTGGTCTTCTATTTTTTAATGCTTGAGTTCTTGGACATAATTGAATGAAATTTCTTTCTTCTTCAAAGTTGTTTTCAGTTTCATATAGTGGATTTTATTATCAAATGTGATATTTCTTGAATTTTAATTAAATTATTTGTTTTTTACTTGGTTAAATAATAATTATCTCCCTCCACTGATTTCTGGTTTATATACGATGGAATAGACCAGGGATTAGGGGCGAAGTACTCAACAATTGTCCATATGTGTAAATGGGGTAGTGAATGTTCTTTATTTTTTGGGATAAAAAGGCCTGATATGGTATTTACCAAGTAAATTGAGGATATTCAATACAAATATTCTGCACATGTAAGGAGAGTAGACCAAACTGAGATCTTGGTAAGGTTTTCTCTCATCATAATAATTTTACCAAGGTAGTGAGAGGAAAAAATTATGGAAACTCCCTTTAATCAACTAATAAGAAGAGGTTTTAATTAAATTGAACAAGGATAGCATTATAATTGGGAAACTGACCCTGACCTAATAATCCTTTTAATATCATAGTTTTTTCAATCATTTGAATTTTAATTTTCTTTTCAATCATTATCTTATTGATTTATTCATAAAAAACACCATTTTTACCCTTATTTAAAAGTTACAAACTCTTTTGTGTGAACAACTCTTTGGGATACTTCCTAAGGTTAATCAATAGAGTACACTTAGGAAATTTAAAAAAATTGTTTTTCCATGCCCTATGATAGGCATGCGTCAAACTTGGTTCCATTGTTGGGTAGGCAGTGCCAAAACATAATTATAAATATTTCACTCTTTAGAAATAAAAAAAGAATTTTTCCATGTTGTTTTCAAATTATTATTTCTTTAATTCTTAGAAGAATTACCCAGTGGTGAAAGGACCAATTATTGACTCACACTTGTCCATGGAGTATGGTTTTTCTTTTCTTTTTAGATATGTGAGGTTATCTTGGAAGTCAAATAATGGGGAAAAAACATTCAAATAATTCATATATGGCTTAAGGGAATACATTAAAGAAGAAACTTTTACAGCGATGGCTCGGAATCTAACTGCGTTCTCCCATTACATTATAGAGTTTTATAATGTTTCCAAGGTCTAAGAATATCCCCCCTAAGACTTTCCTGGTTTTTCTAAGGAGATCCAAGAAATTGAGGAGACCAATTAACTTCCTCTATTTTCTACTACTCAACTCCAAATTTTCTTTCCACTGAAGAGGATATCGAAGATGAACAAAATCAGGGAGATGATAATTTCACGCTCTTATTATCTTCTAATTTTGGAAAAACTGAATTGAGTATCACCACTAATTATTTTAAATTTTTAGATTCGTTCAACAAATCTATTTCCTTGGTGGTTAAGGTAGAAAAAGAAGATGCACCTCAAGAAGATCATCAGGAGCACCCCGAGCTTGTTGAACACATATCAGAGGGAGTTCAAGAGGACAAAAAAGTGGATTTTCCTGAGGAAAATGAGATGCATGATACTCACATTAAAGGGGATGAATTTGATATTGATTCTTCATGATTTATTTGTTTTCAAATATATGTACAATCTGAAATTCCCTTTGATTATTCCCTTTATGCATCATATCTTGAGAAAGCACTGGTGAATGAAGAAGAAATTATGAAAGTGGAAACTATAAAAGAGGATGACTCATTCATTGTCCTAAACCCACCATGCATGTTGAAACTCATTAAAATGGGTGTGTAATTTGTATACTATATCCATGGAGTCCTAATAAAAAGGAATGAGTGGATCCTAGAAATAAGATTTTTTTTGTTCTTGAGAAAGAAATGTCACCCACCATCAGATTGCGGATAACCGATTAGAACTACCCCTCTGGAGGTAGTCAAAACCCAGGGCCCAATTGGGGGAATAAAACAGGTTTTATCCTTATTTTCTCATTAAAATTCTATTTTCATTTCATTTAATAAAATCCTTAAGTTTTATTTTTACCATTTTTTAGGTTTCAAAAAACAAAACTTATAAGCCTAACTCAATGTTGCATTGCCAATAAGTCAGGCCATACCTCTTCTTTACACTTTCATGCTTGTTGTGATTAATTTTAAAATCTTCTTACATGTTAAATCTATTTGAATTAATTGATGAAATTTTATCATTTATTTGTGGGGAAGAGAAAATTTGTAGTTAAGGATTTTCATTTTTAGTTTGTTTTAATGTTTTTCAAAAAAAAATTGTAATGTGTTTTTCAAATTTTCTTGTGTTTATTTTTAAAATTTAGTATGTTTTCGAAACATTTGAGCTAAAATTATTATAATTTTTAATTTTTGAAACACATTTCAATGAGTGAACTAATCTATTCCATGAAACTGAGCTTAAATGAATACTGAAATGACTTTATTTCAAGTTCAAATATTTTGGAATTTCATGAAAATTACTCTCATTTTTAAATCCCATGATACATTTCACTATCTTTATTTTTGAAATCACTTTCCTATGAGTCTTATTTTCCATTTTTTTCATATTCTATATTCACCTCATTTCTTAAGAGAATTAGACAATGATTTATTTAAGTAGAATTTGATTTATTCCTATCAAAAACATGAGAGTTTTAGGTAGTTATGTTTTAAATGATTGATAAATTTATTTGTTTTTATACCCCCTTTTCAAAATAATCCATTTTATTATATATTCCCTTATACATTAATCCTTGTATCCCTTAGAATCCATGAACAACCTATTAATTTATCCACATTACAAGCCAATTTTCCCTATAAAACCTGCTATTGAAGTGAAATTGCATGATCTAGTTAAACTTAAGTGTGGGGGAAGATGTAATGTGGTGTACTAACTCATTTGGTGATACTTTGGGAGGAAAATTAAATGTAAAAGAGCTGATTTTTCTAATTAAGATTTCATTTTGTTAAAATCTGTGCCTTTTCTGGAGCTTTCATGATAAAAAAAGTTGTGCCTATCTAGAGATTTCAGGAAAAACAATGTTTGATAAGAAATTTTTTCTTATAAAATGCTAAATGGCATAAAACTTCCTTGATTTCTCAGGATGATGGATCCTATTTTCTACAAATGAGAAGAGAATGAGACGATACTTTATTGAAAATTATAATTTTTCAATTTTTCTTCAAAAATATCCAAGACCTCCTTTTTCAGCCATAAAATTTTTAACATCTAAATCCTACGAACTGTATGCCACATAATTACCATGAAAAGTACTCATGATAAAAAATTTTATTAACTCACACTAGGTGGAGAAGTAAAAATTTATCAAGTCTATGGTGACTCTTGCATGAGTTTGGATGAGAAAAGCCTTGTTGAACATTTACATTTGTGAGATAGGAGAAAATTCATATGGGGTAGGTGTTTTGTGTGCATGAAATATGAAATTAAGTGGAAATATATTAAATAATCTAAAATAGAGAACTTGAAAGAATTTTTTTTTGATGTGGCATGATATATTTTTGTTTTATGGTATGGATTTGGTAGATATCATGGGTATGTTTCAGATTTTATTTGATTTGATTTTGATGTTTACATGTCCAGGATTCCAAGTGCTAAGTGTGGGGTAATTGATAGAGAAAATATTTTCAATTAAATTTAAATTTAATATCATTGTTATAAATCCCACCAAAGTGTAACCTTATGATTAATTAGATCATTTTTGGATATTAGTGATATTTTGAGCTTAATAGTAAAAATGTCCCATTTTGGATTTTAACTATTTTAACTTATTTCTTTATTTTGGCCATAAAATTTTATATACTAATCCCAATTTAAAAATTATTTTTTTCAAAATTCTTTAAATACAGGGCTTCATTTTATCCTTCTTGACTAAAAGCGGAATTGACCACATGGAAGCTCAAAAGAAGCTCACAAGTTAGACTATGAAATCTGTTTACAAATTTATGGATTTTTGGTACAGGGTCCATAAAACATTCATGAGAGGCGCAATTGCGGTGAAATTAGGTAGGTGGATGAAAAAGACGTTTTGGAACATCTTTAATTAAGGAAGGGATGAATGAATTATCCGTTTTATTTATCATTGAAGCATCCTAATCTAAAGGTTTGTGATTTGGAGAGTTTGACTAGACAGAATAAATTGTCAGAGTAAAATGGCCATAACTCTTGGAATACTAGTCCAAATACTCTGAACCTTTGAGGAGATACAGAAAATACAATTATGAACAACATTAAAGAAGGGTAAAACACGTAAAGAGGTAATTTAATGGGGATAAATCATTTCATATTTTGGGGCACATATTATCTCAATAAAAGGAGGGGAGCTCCTCCTTCTCAAATTATCTCTCTCCATCCCATTCTTTCAAAGACACCAAGGAAGGTAACATTTCAGATTTCTTTATTTTATTTATTTTTTTCCATATATTTTTAATGCCTTCTTCTTCCCCACTCATCTCTATTATCCTTACCATGATGGATTAAAAATTTTAAGTGATTAGGGAAGGGTTGGTTTTCTATTTTTTAATTCTTGAGTTTTTTGGTCAAAATTGAATAAAATTTCATTCATCTTCAAAGTTGTTTTAAATTTCTCATAGAAGATTTTATTATCAAGTGTTATTGTTATTGAATTTTAATTCCATTATTTATTTTTGACTTGGTTAAATAATCATTATCTCCCTCCACTGATTTCTGGTTTATATATGATGGAATAAACTAGGGATTAGTGGTGAAGTACTCAACGATCATCAATACGTGTAAATGGGGTAGTGAATGTTATTTATTGTTTGGGATAAACAAGACCTGATAGGGTATTGCCCAAGTAAATTGAGGATATTCAATACAACTCTTTTTTTGCATGGAAGGAGAGTTGACCAAATTGAGATCTTGGCAAGGTTTTTTCTCACCATCATAATTTCATAAAGGAAGTAAGAGGAAACAATTTTTGAAACTCACTTTAATCAACTTAGAAGAAGAGGTTTGAATTAAATTGAACAAGGATATGATAAAAATTGGGAAACCGACCCTGACCTAATCACCCTTTTAATATCATAGTTTTTCAATAATTTGAATTTCAATTTTGCTTTAAATAATTATAATATGGATTTATTCTAAAAATAGACCATTTTTACCCTTTCTTAAAAGTGAAAAACTGCTTTGTGCCCAATCCTCTTTGAGAGACTTCCTAGGGTTAATCACTAGACTACACATAGGGAATTATTTTTTTTCCATGCCCTATGACATTCATGAATCATAAATAAAATATTAAAAGGTGTCCATGAAAAATACACTTACATATTTTGTGATGTTTCATAAATAGGACATTTGAGAAGAGAATAAAACATTAGCTAGTTGGAATTTACGAGTAAGGCTTGATATTATATTCTATACTCAGAATATTGGTAACATATTTATTATTGGATTATTTAAATCATTAGTCTAACCCCAAGGATTTTCCTAGGATAGCTTCACCATGAGATCATGTGGGACCCAGAGGTCATCCATGCCCAGGAAAAAATATGAGTAGAAGTGATGGGATGCCCCATGTTTAACATCCACATTAGAGAGTGAACCTAAGTAGAAAACATGGGTGCCAAGGAGAAACCATTGAACGAGGAGGGAAACTATTAGCGGGAGTTGTTATGGGTAGTTCCAATGAGTGTTCGGGATTTCTGGTGGGCCGATGGAATGTGTTGATTATTATAATGTATCTTTAAATATGGAATAAATAATGTGGGATGATGACACTA
The DNA here is from genome assembly GCA_963277665.1 of Viscum album. Taxonomy (NCBI): domain Eukaryota; kingdom Viridiplantae; phylum Streptophyta; class Magnoliopsida; order Santalales; family Viscaceae; genus Viscum; species Viscum album. The sequence continues at coordinate 290,254,708 of OY728134.1, forward strand.
GGGGTACTATTCTTACACAATTAAAATTCAGAGATAAAATATTGGATACATGATCTAAATGATCTCGACCATCTGATCTTTTTATACAATTGTCTTCAACCTTTGAAAATTTGAGGCTTCTATTTGAGCGCTTCACCCCAACAACCCTTAATAAATGGGAAACTGGACATATTACATTATGATATTGATGGGATGAGGCCCATGATATCGACATGATATCATGCATGCAATCAGTGTTATCCATGCATCCAAATAAAGAGATGAATGAGTTTTGATTGAATGAAAATGAATATTCATTATGTTATTATAGCGTCTTTCATTTAGGGTTTTGTTTGAGAATCTATAAATGAGAAGAATGAAAATCACAAAATTCACATGTGATCCTTAACTAGAGCATAACACATGACCCATGGATCCACAATTCTTGGTGTATATTTTTAAGATACACCGAACTCTTTATTGATTTGGGTGGATGAGCCTTTATATGATGATTTAGGTATTGATATAATATTTTAAACATATATTCTTATTACATTATTAATAATAGGATCCACTAGTTATTATGAGAACATGTTTTTGTTATTTTTGTGAAGAAACAATGGATGAGATGTGGAATTTATGATGAATTATGAAGAACCAAAATCTCGAGTCTTCAGAACAATAAATAAGATGTAATTTTTATTTATCCATATAATGAAACATGAAGAACCGAATACATTTGGTATTCAATATGCCTTTCATGATGTAAAAAGTCTCACTACCTCAATGAATGAAGCCAATCATAATTTCGGATAAATCACATACATGAGATGCATTCATGAAAGGGTGAGTCACATCTTAATCAAATTTTCATAAGAATAAGAGGATATCCCTCTCATGTATCAATTTAATTGAGTTTCATTTCACCCATTGAGCATTATAATATGGACTTTATAAGTTCAAAAAGCATACCCAAAGGGAATACCCAAAAATTTATATTGATTTAGTCCGAAATAATGAAATAACCACCAACAAATTTGTATATTTCAAATAAGTACTCATGAATAAATAAATAAAAATTATTTATGGGTTATTTAATTTTATAATAAAATTTAATAACCAACCATTTAATTCAGGTATAAATGTTTGAGGGAAACTAAATGTGTTTAAAATTTCATAAATTTAATCGAGGATTTTAAATATGAAAAGTTTAAATCATGGAATTATTGATACCCCTTGAACAATAATATTGTTGTATAAATATGTGTGTGAAAGTGATCAGAAATACATACTGAATTTAAATGTCCATTTAGATCCAAATACATTTTTTTATCAAACAGAAAAAGAGTGTGTTATCGGGACATTAGTGGAAGGAATAATCATCCAAAGCATTTTACATAATCTAGTCAGATCCTACATGATCATGGAGGAAGATCAAAGATCAACCTATAGTGGATCATATACATTAATAAAATTGAAGCCTTATTGTTGGTGCATGGATATGTCAGAGTCCTATTGTTGGAGCCATGAGTAGATGGTGTCTCTAGGTTACAGCCAAATCAAGAAGAATTTTTGTTGGATCAAAAGAAAACAGAGTCTATTAGTTTTATCTTGAGAAAAATTTCATATAGCTAGAGCTAAAATAAATTTTATTCACTTGTGGTGATAGTGAAGACAATCCACATTAGGGTGTCGAACCAATATGGAAAGGAGTAGTCCTTTCATTATTGAACCTTGTAAATAATATTTGCTTCCCCGTATTATATTATTACTACACATGAAACGATATTGAGAGACAATTAAAAAGTGGATCAAGAACTTTAACAAGTTCATGAGGTTGAATTTAATGTAAAAAAAAATTTAAAAAAATAAGTGTACCACTAATTCACCACTCTTTTAGTGGAAACTAATCCGACCTGGGTCTCTACAACTAGTATCAGAGGATAAAAAACCTCTAATGATTTAAGTGAGTTTTATGAAATATAGATTTTAGGAAATGAGTTAGCTAAAATATATAGGGATTTATTACAATATTAAAAATAATAAAAATAAAATAAAGGATGAAAAGTTGAAGAAGGATATTATTGTAAATTGAAAGATACCTCAAGTTAAAGGTAATATAAATGGAAAATTGGGTAATTTATATTAAAATTTAAATGATAAGAACCATTTAATGTCCCAAACACTTAAATAAATCATATTTCCTGAGTGATTTTCATTTATAATCATTCCAGGTTTTAATAAATGACATTTGTTTCCCATTTTTATGTGAATATGACATTTATAATAATTTATTTAAATAAAAGTCAAAGACGTCACACTCATACTCAAAATAGTTATAAAATATTTAATATTGGTTTATAAAGAATATATATTTTACTATAATTTTTTTTACAAAGATAAAATATTTTTATTCATCATTTTAATTTATTTTTTATTTTTAGGGTAGAGAAAGTTACCTTAAAATCATGTACAATAACGATGTAGTAATTATTTAATTAATAGAAAAATCAAATAAATGATATTAAAAAATTTAAATCATTGTTATCTTATATAATTAATGAGATAAAGGAAATTTGTAGATGACTGTGACATATTAGGGATGTAATAAAAAATATTTTTTTTTTCTAATTATATGTTTTATCTGAATATTATTAAAGTCAATGTAATGAATAGTTTCTAAAATTGACATTATGAATATTTTATATTTAATAATATTTTATTAAATGTTATAAAATACTTAAAAATATGAAATTATACCAAATAATTGGAATATGATTTATAATTTTATCAGTGATCTATTTATGGGTATTTTTTAATATTATAATAACTATATTAACATTGAAAGTGAAAAATCCATGTTGTCACTGTAAGAGTTAAAGAGGTTAAAAAAAGGTTAAAACCAAATGATATAGGAATAAATTTTGTCAAAACACATATAAATTGTACTGGATGAGTGGATGTCAACCCATAATCATCATATTTTTCCAAATAATATTTTTTGATAAATTTGAAATTGAAAATTAATTTATATTAAATTAATATTTTATGAAATTCCTATACTGCTTTAGTCCTAAATTATAAAAAGGGACTCCTTCCTTAAATTCTTACATCACATTGAGCCATCTATATAAAATAATTAATAACCATTAAATTTACAAACTTACTTTTCAATTTTATGGTAGAACTGAAATCCTCAAAAGACCAAAATTAATTCCCTCAAGAATATATCTAAAAGAAGTCCACCGAAGAAGAGGTAATCCTTTCTATCAACTATATCAAGTTTATATCCTCTTATACTTCGCCTTCATATGTTGTTTTTATCCTAAGATAATAAATACTGTATCATATATATATTTAAATTTTATTGTGATTATGAAACAACTATATTCTACCTTTTGTCCTTCCTATGAAAAATGAAATCACCGCATGTGTGTACGTACAACCTACCATCTCCACGTTGTAGTGTATTTCAATTTTCATCACCACATTACTAGGATAGATATAATGATTGAAATAGTTGAAATATATTTTAATATGGACATTATATTGATTAAAAATTAATATATCACCTTCTTCATTGGCATTTCACCCATTAATGGAATGTTATAATGAATCATGTATACATACGTCCTACCATATCTATGACGTAATGTGATTCATTTTACATCTTCAAAATTCAAGATTATTTTTAAAAAAATATATAATGAATAAATATGATATATATAACCTTAATATAATTATAAATATTATTGAACTAAAATATTTGAACAAGAGCCAGTACTTACATAACAAAACATGCATAGAAAAATAGAGCTGTTATCACCTTAAACAGGTCAAATAATAAAATATTATTAAAAATTAGGTGATAAGATAATATAATAAGATCATATATGATATAATAAATATCAACATGGTTCTATTATAAATTAATTACCTAATTTAAATTATTATACAATAGGTTAAAGCACATTAAAATAAAGGAATGTTCAATTTAAGGAATTTCTTAACTCAATTTTAATTCATTAGGTTAAAACTATACTTCATTTATTACACCATGATAATATTATGTTTAAAATTAATTTTTTTTATATTATGTTATACATACACTTTTTTAAGTGTATTTATAGTGGATACAAATAATCGATTCATTTTATTAATGCTCACTTCAGTGATATTATCTTTATAAGGGACTTTGCCCCAATTTCCTTTTATTGAGATATATTTTAATGTTATTAACATATATAATTTTATAATTTTTATATATCATTCCTTTTACTTTTCAAATCATTAATTTATTTATTCTCATGATATTTAATGTTTTGTTAAATGTTATTATTTCATGGGGCATATGATTCAACTTATTGTAAAGTGGTAAGAGTTTATTTTACAACCCCATCATTATATCAGATTCTTTTTGTTTATGTTTCCCTTAGATTAATTATTTATATATTAAAATCAATATAGTTTATTATTATATGGTTATTAATGAAAATTCCAAGTAATAGTAACATTTTCACCCTTTGTTACTCAAAATATTTTTTATTTTTTTAATAAAATATAACTTTATTTCACTTCGATCAAGAAACCTTATTCATAAAAACCAATGTTTTCTAAAAGAATATTTTTAACAAAAAACACCCTTCTCAAAATTACTTATTAAGTTAATTTTGACCCATTTTTACTTTTAAAAAATTATTTTAATGGAATGTTTATGTCATTTTCAGAACAATTCCTACTTTTCTTTTACTAAAACTTTTAATAGAATCTTAGTTTTATAGGGTACGACTTGAATAGAATTTACCAATCTTATGAAAAATAAATATTTGAAAACATATTTAAATGTTATTTTCAAAGTAAATTATATTCTAAATGTTTTATGAACATATTGGTTCTAAATGTGGTTTTCAAAAATAAAAGTTTATATTCCTCAAAATGTTTTTATAGATATTTTCATGGTATTTTCATTCATCAATGACATCAGTTGTTAATTGTACGTAAAATCAGAAAGGGATAAATTATGTGGATATGATCCTTATTATTTCCTTGTATGATTTATTATTATGTTGAATATGGATTTTCTATTTTGATACCATTATCTATATTACTCTATATGGTTTATTTTTATATTTATTGATCGGGTAAAGTATTCACATTTCGTATGATAGTTTTGAAATATGAATTTTTATGTTTATTATGTTTAACCCCTTTTATATGAATAATGAATTAGACTGAGTAATGGATGGATGGGGCCTTCTACCCTTGATGCATTATTAGTTCTAATGAGACAAATTAGTTTCAATATTGGCTGATGTATTACCCATTTATTTTTGGTGTATTGGGGGAATTATTGAGGGTATGTTTATAATGACCCACATTAATCATTATTTCATTTCAAATTGAGTTATTTATATTCCATGTGATTATTTTATTATTATAATATCAATGGTTAAGTTTCAGTATCATGTGATTGTTTATATAGAAATATTTTATCACCTTTTATTCTTTCCATATTATGATCAAGTTATAAATTAAATTTAATGCCTTTCAATTATTTACCTTTCCATATTGTTTATGCATTTTTTATTCACATATTCCATTGTATAGTTACACTTATGAAAATTTTAACTCACCCCTCTCTTTTGTTTCATTTTCCCCAGGATACGAGGATGTGTTTCTTTGGTTGATATGTAGGGATACACTAAGAGGAATTTTGTAATCCTCAAATAAATTCTTTATTTATTTTATGTTTTAAATTGTAATGTGAATTTTAAATTTGTATCTATTTTACTATGACTAATAAACTATTCGGTCTATAGGGATTTAATTCCTTATATCTTATGATAATGTAATAATTTAACCATCAACTCTGGGATACTGGGGTTAGGTTCTTTACATGTTAATACCAAAAACCATTAAGATAAAAATCACAAGATCTAAATATATGCTATGTGGAATGAATAATCCTTTGAGACTAACCATCTCTCTAAAGTTAATATACTATACCAAAACATAACCCAATATCAATATCATGATGATGAAGTTTCCAAAACATATGGGTAAACCATTGATCTTGGTTTGACATAATAGCATGGGTTACTTTATGAAACATTTCAAATTCAATGAAATATATCCAGTAAAACTTATAAGGATAAAAAGATTAATAATTTGTAATTAAATATGAAGACTTCATAAGGTGATCGACTATAACCCATGTATAATTATAGCATTTATATATTTTAGGGAGCATGAAAATTAAATACCTTGTGGTTTTTCCCATATCCACTATGATATGGTAAATTATTGAATCACACCCTTGTAATTATATCTATGATTCATATCTTTATGACTTTCCAAGCACTGAAATAATTTTTTTAAAATAACACTCCACATGATGTCCCACCAAAAATAATATTTTATACCTGTGTACATCTTTTTACTTCCTGGATGAATATAGAATGGTAAGATATGAGATTATTCAAATATATACTTTATCTATATGGTATTTATGAGACACATACATGGTTAATGAACATTATCATTCTGTAAAAATAAAGGTTGAAATCATGAAAATTTCTCACCATCATTTATATCTCCTCATTATCCTTCTACACCTCTTTTTTAATACTAATGATAGATGGTTGAAAAATCATTTTATAAAGATAAGATTTATTTCCTTCCTTCAATATTTCAATGTACATCCTCTGAAAATAAATTAATATTGCATATTTTTTGATCTTCATCTAATATTTGATTATAGGATCCTTTTGAATCAATATATCTACCACTATGTTAACTTAAACAGTGTGGTAATTTATTAGGATTTTATGATCCTTAATCAAGTATAGTCCAACTTTTATGATGTTTATTAAACTCATTTTGGGTGAATATACACATTAAAACATTATGATCTGTATATATGTTTCAACTATCTCTATAAATATAACTCAGCCATACCATTAATGAAAGGATTACTACTTCTATCTCAAAATCATGTTTCAAACATTTTTTTTCTCATGAAACTTTATTTTTCATGAGTCATAAGCTATCAATATATCATTATTGATAAGAAAAAATCTCATTCCCTTATTTCATGCATCACTATAAACAAAACACCCCTCTCCACTATAGGTTAGTGTGAGGGGTACTGATCCAACATCTCATCAATTCCTTGAAAATTTATTTACATTCTTTAAACCAATTGATCATGACTCATTTATAATTTAACATGGTTATTGGATTATATAAGTTGATTAATTCATTAAAATGAGTTAAAATTTCTATAAAATCAAAGAATACAATAGATGTCAGCAATTATTGTTTCTATGGGATAATATCCAATAATATATTTCACTGATGAAACCACTGATATACTCTTTCTTGAGATTATATGACCCTAAGGTAGAATTTTTTTTTCTAACATTCTCACATGTAATTTTTATATATATATATACTATCCTAAGTGTCTTTTAAGAAATAATGAAGTGATATTAATGGTCATCCTTGATCTTGGAATATATAATAGAATAATATATAAATATTACAAAAACTAATCATGGTAATAAATAAAGAATCTATTTATTAAATACATAAAATAAATCATGTCCATTTCTTGTACCAAATTACAAAAATATAAATTCATTATGTAAATACCTCATACTGGTGGTTTTTATTGGATTTAATCACATTTCTCCATCAATTGATAGTATCTAGAAAGAAGATAAATCTTGAAAAAATATTGATCACCTCATAATTGATAAAATATAATTAATACAGGGTAGTCTATACTTCTAAGATGTATGAGTAATTATGATCTATGTGCATCATCCAAAAGATATTTTTTACCTAATTAGATGATGGTACAAAATTTTTACTTGAAATAATAACTACACAATCGATTTACATTGGGTCCATTGATAATTTTTTTCAATGATATGATAATATGTTTGTGGTTAGTTTGGATGAAGTGGTGATGTCGGGATATTTTTTTTGGATTCATGAAATGAAATTTGATTTAGTGTTTGTATAATTATACATATTTAATGATTATAATTTTTTAATTGTTATTTAATGGTTAAAAACATGCTCCAAGGTGTTTACACATTAATTATATAAAGTTAAGTCCATGAAAAAATTAGTTTTATAAACAGGGCTTAAAGAGTTGAAAAACTGATTTCATGAAAAGAGAGGATGTATTTTTCAATATGTATGTTTATGTTTTTCTTGGTATTTTAATAGTTAAAACATATTTCGTGAAGTAAAGTGATAGAGAAAATATCTTCAATTAAATTTGTTAGGATGGTATAACTCTAAGTATGATATACTATACTATACCAAATGTAGGATCGAATATATAATGAGATTCTCAGTTACAAGAGGGGGGGGGGGGTGAATTGTACTTTTAAAAAATCCCTAAGGAAATTTTGCATAACCAAAATTCACAACACCTCATAGTTCTAAAGGATTTCTTGATTCTGGAAAAGTAATTCTGGAAGTGAAACATAACAAAAGTTTATAATAACTAAGATTCTACCATAAAGCATATAGAATCTAACTAAATCAGAGTATATGTAAAGAAGTATAAGAAATATATACCTTCCTTAACAATGCAAAAATGCAGTAGAAAAACAAAGTAGTAAAACTACTATTAACAACAAATAACTCTTTTAACCCAAAGATAAGGGTATCCAACAACCCTGGATAAGAGGTCCCTTGATTTATACTTTCAAGAAAGTCTGTCTTAACCACACTAGAGTAAGCCCTCGATACAAAGATCGGAGTCTATCTTGCTATCCTCGCAAGCCCTCAACTATCAGGTAGTAGACACCTCTATCTTCCTCAGCAAGGAATCCCTCAACTTCAAGGTGTTGGAACCTATGTCTTACTATCCCCGGAAGCCCTAGATTGAAATTAGCAACCATCAGAGTCGCATGAAGCAAGTCTGCACACGGAAAAGTTTGAACAAGCTATTCAAACTTTCTGCATGAAGCTTTGAGAGTTGATAAGAGCCTCTCTCTAGAAATCACATCAACAACATGTAAGCACTAATTTCAAAGTTGTCACTTCTTTTCAAATGATCTCTTATTTATAGGTGAAGCTCCAATGGTCATCTCCCTCCTCCAACGGTAATATTTTTCCTTGAATTTCATAGGGACCTGTACACGTGTCACTTAAACAACAGTTAGTCAATAACTGAAAGCATGCCATTGTTTTGTAGTGAAACAAGTGTAATCATAAGTAAAACTGATGTTCGGAATGTAAGAAAATAAAAGTTCGAAATGTAAGTAAAGTATGAAAGTTCAGAGTCTACTTAGAAAATGAATTCAAATTCTATAGTACTAAGATATTCAGATTCGGTTTCCCTAAGGAATTTGTAAAGAGAATTTGTAATCAGAATTCTTCACTATAATTCATAATGATAATTCGTAATCAGAATTCTTCACTAGAATTCATAATGAGAATTTGTAATCAGAATTGTTCACTGGGATTCGTAATTAGAATTTGTAATCATAATTCATTATTAGAATTCGGAGTCGAACTCATAGAAGTTCGGAGTCAAACTACTTAAAAGTTTAGAGTCGGACTACTAGAAGTTCGAAGTCGAACTACATAGAAGTCGTATCCAAAATTCGGAGTGGAACTTCATTAGAGTTCGTATCCAGAATTCGGAGTGGAGCTTCATGAAAGTTTGTACCCAGAATTTAGAATGGAAAACAGAATACCTTGTATCTATGTATTATATGATTCTGAGGTTTTGGACTTCAATCCAAATTTTATAATTAGACAAATTTATGATATAAATAATGAAATCTAGGTAAGGGTAAATTTTCTTAAGGAAGGGAAATTTTCCTTATAGAAGTAAAATATAGATTTTCTTAAGTATAAGGTGTTTTTTATTTTCAAAACAAGAAGGAATGGAAAATTCATAAGTAAAAACCTTATTGACTCAACAATATCCCCCTTTTTGGAAATCACAAACAACCTTTTGAAAAAGAATATAAAGACTTAGAAAAATTTCTTTAGACTTTGAAATTAAAACTTATCTCCCTTTGTTCATAGATGATGGTGAATAAAACTAACTCCCCCTTAGGATTTGGAACTCTAAGGCTTGTATTCTGAATTTCTGGAATGAAGTTCTCATTATCATGGAAATTAAAAACTTCATAATGAGAATCTCTCCCTTAGATAAGCTCCCCCTTACATAGGGATAGTTCTTTACTTATAAATTTTTCTTCTTCCTTATATATTTTTCCTTCTCCATTTTGAGTTCTTTTTATTTCTCCCCTTTTTTGATTTTTAAAAATAATTTAAGGGAATGGAAAAGAAATACGATACCTAAAAAATTAGTAAAGACATGCAGGGAAAAGCAAGCAATCATAATTATATTATAATTGGAAGAATTTTTACAAGGAAAAACAAAAGCAACAAAAGATAGGATTGAGTTTATGTGTCTTCCTTCTCCTTTGGGATTAATTTCTTCAAGAGAGTTTTTAGCTTCTTCAAGTCTTTCTGATCCTCCTCAGCTTACTTTTCTAAGGCTTTAATCCTTTCATCTTGGGCCTTCAGAGCCTTAGACCGTGCCTTAATAATTTCATCCCGCTTCACAAGCTTTTCTCTGATCTCCATCTGAAGATTTCTTTCCCCTTTACAACTTTATGCAACAGAATTAAGATTTCTATTCAGATCATTCACTTGTTGATTATGAGAATTTTTCTCAAGAGTCAGCTTATCCTAAATATTTTTCATCTTTGTATCCTGGATTTCAAAGGCTTCATTGAAATTATTCTGAAATATATCAAGCTCTTCAAAATCTTCATCAACTTTCTTAGACCACAAAGTCATCTTGCTGCACGATTTTATATGAACATCATGGTTAAAAAGAAAATTTCTATGCTCATCCTCAATCTTCACACACTTATCCATCACCATGGATAATGATTCTGATTTCCGATTTAGACTATGTTGAAGCATTTTACATCTGGATTCTATGGTGGGAAATATCGAAATGGTGTCCACTAACTTCTTCAAAGACTCAACAACAAAGTCATGACCTAGTGCTGAAGATTCTGAATCAGACACCTTGATTGGGATTTTTTGGTCTTCTTAAATTTCCACCATCCTTCTTTTAGAAGAACCACCATCATATTTCTTCCTTATGATGTATTTTGTGGGGGTATCAATAAGCACTTTCTTCCCCTTATCAACATTCAGAACTACTTCATTAGGAGATTCTTCATCGCTTTTAAATACTTGAACAATATTATCTTCATCTGGATTCTCCTTCTCTGTTCCTTCTTCAAGAAAGTGCTTCTCATATCTTTATTCCTCAGATAGCTCATTTTATTTCTCTTCCTCGTAATCATCATCTTTCTTACCTCCTTTCTCAGCTCCGTTTTCTAGAGTGATAAACATTGAGGACTCGGCCTCAGAAGTTCAGAGTGGTGGTTTTTCTGAAGGGTTTGCCTTCTCTTGATACTCCTCAACTTGTTTTATCAAGTCATCTAGATCACCAATAACTTCTTCCAATTATTCTTCTTATTCTACTTCCTCTTCTTCAACTTCTTATTCTACTCTTTCTACAGCTTCTTCCTCTACTCCCTCAAAAACTTCTTTCCCTTTGCATTTTTCTGGAGTGAAGTAATTCCTTCCAAGGGTCTCTGGTAATGGCTCAACAAAGAATGTTTCCGGAACGTGAATATTTTCAGAGGATATTTATGTGGCTTTCAAGAGATATTGAACAATCTCTTCCTCTTAAATATTATTTTTCATCTTCTTTTATTTTGATTGCCTCTTTAAATCATCAACAAATTTCTATTTCTAGGCCTTAGCCTCAGCAGGGTCCAATCCGAACTGAGGTTCTCCTTTCTTTCTCTTCTCTTTATCCTCCCTCCACTTAGAAACTACCTCATCTAGATATGCTTTATGCCTTTTCAGCTTGGGAGGTGCAGATTGGGTTTCCTTAGCTTTGGTGTTCTTGTCTTCATCTACAACCTCTTTTAACTTCCTCTTCTTACTAACTTTCTTCACTGGTTCATCCTTCTCCACATTTTCCAGATTGAATTCTGCCTCTTTCAGATTGGCATGAGCCTCTTCCTCTGAAAAATTATAAAACTCTCTATTTCCTTAGAATAGGACATATTCGTCCTTTTCAAGGTAACATCACTTACAAGCATATCCTTGAAATTCCGAGCCTTATAATTGCATGTAATTTTGAAAGAATCTAGACACTGAACTATCAGCTTTGATAGTAAGGCAGGGTATATGATGATTTGAGCTCTCAAATTTCCCTCCTTGATGTTCTTAATAATCTTTCCAAAATAGTCTTTGTTACCAGTCATATGCTGGGAACATCTACTATCCATGTACAATGTGTTGTTTTTGGTACTTTCCCTATTTTCCTGAAAATAAGAAAAAGTTAGGTTTTTGGAATCCAGACTTCCTTGGATCTAGAAATTTCAGAAAGGAAAATTTTGGGTATCCACATATTCTTAGAAAAATAAGCTTTATAAAATCCTAATGATTGGGTTTTGTTTAAGGAACAATTCTTTGCCCAGTGACCACCACATTGACACTTTGTACAAAATGGGGCACTTTGAGGAACAAAGTAATTGTTAATAAAAATTGATTTAGAACTAGTTTCACCAAAACCAAAATTATTCCTTCGGGGTCAGATTTTGCGAATAAATTTTATCAACATTTTCCTCACCAAGGTTAAAGTTTGACAAACACTTCCTCAAGGAAAATATTTAGGATTTGTGTTTAATAACTAATTTCTTATCTTTAAAAACATTTAAACTAGTGCTAGTCTCCAAAACAATTTTCTTAGAAATTAATTTTTCAAGATCTTTAGAAATTTTATTCTTCTCAGAATTTACTTCCTCAAGTTTTTTTGAAATACTTTCAAATATAGTATTTTTCTTATCAAGATCTTTAGAAATATCTGATATTTACTTAGTAAGAATATCATTCCTAGAATTTTACTTATCATGCTTTTTCATGAGTTTTGAGTTCTCAATCTCAACCAGTTCAGCAAACCTAGAAACTTCTTCATAGGTAGGTAATGTATTTTCTTCATCAGAAGAAGATTCTTCATATGAATATTTATAATATTTACTATCATTAGCATTTAATGAAACATTGGTCATGGATTAAGCATTGTGTACCTTAGCCATAAAAAAATGATTATCAATGGGTAGCCTGGCCAAAAGACCAAAATTCTTCTGTCCTGAAGATTAATAATCTAATGATTCTTCTGAAGATTCACCACCACTGGAACTCTCTGTGTCATTAGCTTTCAAAAATTTCTTAGCTTTGGCTCTGTAAAACTTCTTCTTGTTCCTTTCATAATGCCTCTATTTTCATTCTTTCTTTTTAAGAAAAGGATAATACGGTATTATGTGTCCATCTCTCTTGCATTCATAGCATGTGAATTCTGAATATTTCCTATCTTTCCTTTCCTTATTCTTATACATGGATTGGAAATTTCTATGTCCAGCTATCTTGTTCATCCTTCGAAAAATATTAGCTAACTCATTCTCTGAGACTTCACTTTCACTAGATTCAGAATGACTAATAACCTTCTTAGATTTGGATCCAGTAACTCTATCAGGAGTCTTAGATTTATTGAGATTTTAAGTTGTAGTAAAAGTAACACTACCATTCCCATTATTTTTCTTTATGTTGTCAGCATCTCTCTTCATCCTTGTCTCATGTTTAAGAAGAGTTCCAAACAATTCATCATGAAAAATTTGAGTAACCTTCCTGTTTTCATCAATAACAGTTCTCTTTGATTACCACTCATTGGTTATAATATCAATGATCTTTTCAACTAGGAATTCATCATCTAGACCTTTCTCTCCCATAGATTGTAAGCTATTCACGATAGTCATGAATCTCTATTGTACTTTACAAATTGGTTCTCCATAAGGAAAATTAAAACCATGATACTTAGCTCTGAGCATGGCTCTTCTAGTCTCAATCACTTTAGATGTACCAAAATGTGTAACTTCAAGTTTCATCCAAATACAGTTAGATGTTTCACAAGAAGAAATTTGGATATATATGTTCCTAGTCATTGAACGTAGTAAAGTATTGTATACCTTATAGTTGAGTTGGTATTCTTGCTTCTCCTGATTGGTAAAAGCTCTAACTTCCTTATCAGGAATTTTAGTCACCAGTAAGTATAAAAAGTTTATCTACCCCAATATTGATAACAAAAGTCTTTATACGATCTCTCCAATATTCGTAATCATTACCATAAAAAATTAGTGGTCTTGTAGGATTTGAGTTGTCAATGGAAACAACATTGATTCCTTCCATCCTTAAGAAAAACTTTGGCACAAACTTGTTAGTAATACGAGTTTGTTAACAAGAGAAAATATTCTAAGCAAGAAAAATATTATCTCTAAGAAAATAGTGAAACCGAACTATGATTCTGAAAAATATAAATCTGAAAACATGAATCTAAAAAGTAGTATGAATCCGAAAAATAGATTTTGAAAAATATGAATCCAGGAAATGTGAATCCGAGAAATACCTTCTGAATATAATCGTGAGACTAATTCAGATTGAACCAAGGCTCTGATACCTATTGTTGAATTGGTGCAGGGTTTGAGGTTTCCAACCTCTAATACCAATTGTTGAATTAGTACAGGGTTTGAGGTTTCCAACCTCTAATACTAATTGTTAGGATGGTATAACTCTGAGTATAATATACTCTACTCTACCAAACGTAGGATCAAATATATAATAAAATTCTCAAATACAAGGGGGGAGGGGTGAATTGTACTTTTTAAAAATCCCTAAGGAAATTTTTCATAACCAAAATTCACAACGCCTCACAGTTCTAAAGACATTCTTGATTCCGGAAAAGTAATTCTGGAAGTGAAACTTAACAAAAGTTTATACCAACTAAGATTATACCTTAAAGTGTATAGAATCTAACTAAATCAGAGTATAAAGAAGTATAAGAAAGTTATACTTTCCTTAAAAATGAAAAAATACAGTGGAAAAACAAAGTAGTAAAACTACTAGTAACAAACAATAACTCTTTTAACCCAAAGAGAAGGGTATCCAACAACCCTGGATAAGAGGTCCCTTGATTTATACTTTCAAGAAAGTATGTCTTATCGACACCAGAGTAAGCCCTCAATACAAAGATCAGAGTCTATCTTGCTATCCCCGTAAGCCCTCAACTATCAGGTAGTCAACACCTCTGTCTTCCTCAGCAAGGAAGCCCTCAACTTCAAGGTGTTGGAACCTATGTCTTCCTATCCCCGAAATCCTTAGATTGTAATCAGCAATAATTGGAGTCGCACGAAGAAAGTATACACAAGGAAATGTTTGAACAAGATGTTCAAACTTTCTGCATGACTCTTTGAGAGTTGATAAGAGCCTCTCTCTTTAGAAATCACTTCAACAGTATGTAAGCACTAATGTCAATGTTGTCGCTTATTTTCAAATGATCTCCTATTTATAGGTGAATCTCCAACAGTCGACTCCCTCCTCCAATGGTCATATTTTTCCTTGAATTTTGAAGGGACCTGTACACATGTCACTCAAAAAATAGTTAGTCAATAACTGAAAGCACGACATAGTTTTGTAATGAAACAAGTGTGAGAATAAGTAAAAATGAAGTTTGGAATGTAAGAAAATAAAAGTTCGGAATGTAATTAATGTATGAAAGTTCGGAGTCTACTCAGAAAATGAATTCGGAGTCTATAGTACTATGATATTCGGATTCGGTTTCCCTAAGGAATTTTTAATGAGAATTATTAATCATACTTCTTCACTAGAATTCGTAATGAGAATTAATAATCAGAATTCTTCACTAGAATTCGTAATCAAAATTTGTAATCAGAATTCTTCACTGGAATTCATAATGAGAATTCGTAATCAGAATTCATCATCAGAATTTGGAGTCGAACTCATAAAAGTTCAGAGTCGAACTACTTAGAAGTTTAGAGTTGAACTACTAGAAGTTCAGAGTTTAACTACTTAGAAGTCGTATCCAGAATTTAGAGTGGAACTTTATTAGAGTTCATATATAGAATTCAGAGTGGAACTTCATGAGAGTTCGTACCCGAAATTCAGAATGGAAAACATGATTCCTTATATATAAGTATTATATGATTCCGAGGTTTTGGACTTCAATCCGAATTTTATACTTAGACAAATTTATGATATGAATAAGGAAATACAGGTAATGGTAACTTATCTTAAGGAAGGAAAATTTTCCTTATAGAAGTAAAATATATATTTGCTTAAGTATAAAGTGTTTGTGATTTTCAAAACAAGAAGGAATGAAAAATTCATAAGGAAAAACCTTATTGCCTCAACAAAATTTACATTTAATATCATTGTTTTAAATCCCACGATATCATTACATTATGATAAATTGGCCCATTTAACGATATTGGTGATATTTTCATCTTAATAGTAAAAATTACCCATTTTGAATTGTTAACTGTTTTAAATTATTTATTTATTTATTACATAACATTTTCTACACTAATCAAAATTGAAATATTGTTTCTTTTCCAGAGTCTACACATCGAGGGATTCATTTCATTCTTCTTTACCAAAAGCTGAATCAACCATATGTAAGCTTAAAATAATCTCACAAGTTGGACCATGAAAACTATTTACAGATCTATCAATTTTGTGTGTGGGGTCTATAACTCGTTCATCGTGGGCCCAATTACTATGCAATTCGGTAGGAAGATATTAAAGACATTTTTTAACATCTTTCATTTAGGTGAGGAAACATGAATTATGCATTTTAGTGGTCATTAAATCATCCTAATATGGAGGTTTGTGATTTGGAGAGTCTGACTAGACAGAATAAATTGTCAGAGTAAAACGGTCATAACTCTTAGAATACTTGTCCAAATACACTGAACTTTTTAGGTGCGATGGAAAATATACTTATGAAAAACATTAAATAAGGTTGTAATTCATGAAGAGGTAATTTAATGTGGCTAATGTATGTTAATGTTTGGGGGAAAAAATATGGCTATAAAAGGAGGGGAGATTCTCCCTCTAAAATCATCTCATTCCATCCCATTCCTTCAAGGACAACAAGGAGGATAAATTTTCAGCTTTCTCACTTTTATTTATTTTCTTTTCTATAGATTTGCAATGTCTTATTCTTTCCTATTCATCTCGATTACCCTTACCATGGTGGGGTAAAATTTTTGAGTGATTGGGGAAGGGTTGGTCTTCTATTTTATAATGGTTGAGTTCTTGGACATAATTGAATGAAATTTATTTCTTCTTAAATGTTGTTTTCAATTTCATATAGTGGATTTTATTATCAAATGTGATATTTCTTGAATTTTAATTACATTATTGGTTTTTTTACTTGGTTAAATAATCATTATCTCCCTCTACTGATTTCTGGTTTATATACGATGGAATAGACCAGGGATTAGGGGCGAAGTACTCAACAATCGTCAGTATGTGTAAATGAGGTAGTGAATGTTCTTGATTGTTTGGGATAAAAAAGACATGATATGGTATTTCCCAAGTCAATTGAGGATATTCAATACAAATATTTTTCACATGGAAGGAGAGTAGACCAAACTGAGATCTTGGTAAGGTTTTCTATCATCATAATAATTTTACCAAGGTAGTGAGAGGAAACGATTATGGAAACTCACTTTATTCAAATAATAAGAAGAGGTTTTTATTAAATTGAACAAGGATATAATTACAAATGGGAAACCAACCCTGACCTAATCACACTTTTAATATCATAGTTTTTTCAATCATTTTAATTTTAGTTTTCCTTTCAATCATTATCTTATTGATTTATTCTAAAAACACACCATTTTTACCCTTATTTAAAAGTGACAAACTGTTTTGTGTGAACTCTTCTTCGGAAGAATTCCTAGGGTTAATCACTAGACTACACTTAGGGAATTTAAAAAAATTGTTTTTACATGCCCTATGAAAAGCATGCATCAATCTTGGTTCTATTGTTGCGGAGGAAGTTCCACAACCTAATTATAAAAATTTCTCTCTTTTGAAACAAAAAAACAAAAAAAAAACATTTTCCAATGTTGTTTTCAAATTATTATTTCTTTAATTCATGGAAGAATTAACCACTGGTGAAAGAAACAATTATTGACTAACCCTTGTCCACGTAGGATGGTGTTTATTTTCATTTAAGACATGTGAGGTTATCTTGGAAGTCAAATAATGGGGAACAAACATTCAAAGAATTCATAGATGGCATAAGGGAAGACATCAAAGAAGAAACCTTTAAAGTGATGTCCTGAAATTTAACTGAGTTCTCCAATTAATTTATAGAGTTTTATAAAGTTTCCAAGGTCTAATAATATCCCCCCTTAGAATTCCCTGATTTTTCTAAGAAGATCCAAGAAATTGAGGAGACCAACTACCTTCCTCTATATGCTACTACTCAACTCCAAGAGGTTATTTCCACTGAAGATGATATTGAAGATGAACAAACTCAGGCAGGTGATTATTTTATTATCTCATTATCTACTAATTTTGAAAAAACTGAATTGAGTATCACCACCAATTATTTTAAATTTTCAGATTCAGTCAACAGATCTATTGCCTTTGTGGTTAAGGAAGAAAAAGAAGATGCACTTGAAGAAGATCATCAGGAGATCCCTAAGCTTGTTGTACACATATCAGAGGGAGTTCAAGAGGATACAAAAGTGGCTTTTCCTAAGGAAAATGAGATGCATGACACTCACATTAAAGGGGATGCATTTTATATTGATTCTTCATGATTTTTTTTAAATAGATGTAAAATCTAAAATTCCCTTTGATTAATCCCTTGATGCATCATATCTTGAGTAAGCACTGGTGAATGAAGAAGAAATTATGAAAGTGGAAACTATAAAAGTGGATGACTCATTAATTTTCCTAAACCCACCATGCATGTTGAACCTCATTACAATGGGGGTGTAATTTTTATACTATATCCTTGGATTACTCACAAAAAGGAATGAGTGGATCCTAGAAAGAATAATTCTTGTTGGTTCTTGAGCAAGAAATGTCACCCACAATCAGATTGGGGACAACCGATTAGAACTGCCTCTCTGGAGGCAGTCAAAACCCAGGGCCCACTTAGGGGAATAAACCAAGTTTTATCCTTATTTTCTCATTAAAATTCTATTTTCATTTCATTTAATAAATTTCTTATGTTTTCCTTTTACCATTTTTTAGGTTTCAAAAAACAACACTTATAAGCCTAACTCAATGCTGCATTGCAAATAAGTCAGGTCATACCTCTCCTTTACACTTTCATGCTTATTGTGATTAATTTTAAAATCTTCTTACATGTTAAATCTATTTAAATCAACTGAGTAGATTGTATCATTTATGTGTGGGGGAGGTAACCTTTGTAGTTAAGAATTTTCATTTTTTGTTTGTTTTAATGTTTTTTTAAAAAAAATGTGTTTTTCATATTTTTGTGTGTTTTCAAAAATTTGGAGCTAAAGTTATTATCATTTTTAGTTTTTAAACCCATGTCAATGAGTGAACTAATATATTCCATGAAACTGAGCTTAAATGAATCCTGAAATGACATTATTTCAAGTTCAAATATTTTGGAATTTCATGAAGAGTACTCTCATTTTTAAATCCCATGATACATTTCACTATCTTTATTTTTGAAATCACTTTCTGTGAGGATTATTTTCTTTTTTTGTCATATTCTTTACATTCACCTCATTTCTTAAGAGAATCAAACAATGCTTTATTTAACTAGAATTTTATTTATTTCTATCAAAGCATGAGAGTTTTAGGTACTTATGTTTTAAATGATTGAGAAATTTATTTGTTTTTATGCCCCATTTTCAAAATAATCCATTTTAATTTGGCTTCCCTTATAGATTAATCCTTGTAGCCCTTAGAATCCATGAAAAACCTATTAAGTTAGCCACATTACAAGCGAATTTTCCATATACAACCTGCTATTGAAGTGAAATTTCATGATCTAGTTGATCTTAAGTGTGAGGGATGATGTAATGTGGTATACTACATCATTTGGTGATACTTTGGGTGGAAAATTAAATTTTTAAGAGCTGATGTTTCTAATGAAGATTTCATTTTGTTAAATTTTGCGCCTTTTTTGGAGATTTCATGATAAAAGAACCTATGCCTATCTGGAGCTTTCAAGAAAAACAATGTTTAATAAGAAATTTTTGCGTGTAAAATGCTAAATGGCCTGAAAATTCCTCGAGTTCTCATGATGATGGAGCCTATTTTCTACAAAGGAGAAGAGAAGGAGACCATACTTGAGTGAAAATTAGAATTCTGCAATTTTTCTTCAAAAAGAGCCAAGACCACTTTTTTTGGCTTAGAATTTTTTATATCTAAATCCTACCAACTGGAAGCCACATAATAACCCTGAAAAGTCCTCATGACAAAAAATGTTCTTGACTCACATCGGGTGGAGAAGTAATAATTTATCAAGCCTATGGTGACTCTTGTGTGATTTTGGATGAGAAAAGCCTTGTTGAACATTTACATTTGTGAGATAAGAGAAAATTCATGTGAGGTAGTTGTTTTGTGTGCATGAGATAAGAAATTAAGTGGAAATATATTAAATAATCTAAAATAGAGAACCTGGAAGAATTGTTTTTGATGAGGCATGATTTATTTTTGTTTCTTGGTATAGTTTTGGCATATCTCAAGGGTATGTGTCACAACAAGAAAACAATGTTTTAGCGGCGGTTTTAAAAACTGACGTTAAATTTTTTTTTTCGATCAAATATTTAGCAATGGTTTTTAAAACCATCATGAAAAAACCGCTGCTAAATTTTTTTTTAATTTTTTTTAAATTAGCGGCCTTTTAAACCGTCGCTAAATCATTTTTAATTTTTTTTAATTTTTTTTAATTTTTTTAATTTTTTTAATTTTTTTTAATTTTTTAAAAATTTTATTTCTTTTTTTTATATTAGTAATTTATGTATGTATGTATTTATTTTTTTAATTTATTCATTTATTCATTTATTTATTTATTTTTTCAATTTATTTTTATTTATTTATTTTTTTAAAAATATCTTCTGAAAAAATTAAATTTATTTTAACATCGGTTTTTTTAAAAACCACTGTGAAATATCGGCAGTTTTTTGAAAAATATCGCAAAATTTAAGAAATTGTTTTTTTGAAAAATTTTAAAAAATTATTTATTATTTATTATTATTTTTATTATTTTTACAATTAAATATAGTTTATTGTTTATAATTTTATATATTTATAATGTGTCTATTAATTAATATTTATAATTATTAGTTAATACTATTTTTAAACTGAAAGAAAATCTTAAATAAGTAGAAGAATAGACTTCAGCATCAAATGACCATAATTTTTGATCCGAGAGTCCATTTCAGCTCCACAACCAGTCAAATCGAAGTTTATCAAATGAGAAAAAACCAAGTGAGAATTAAATCGTGTGATTATCAAAGGGAAAAAATATATTGAAAATTCAAAAGTTGAAAATCGAACTCGAACTTCAAACGACCTTAACTTTTAATCCGGGTGTCCGTTTGGGCTCTACCTCATATCAAATCTATGTCTGCAATGAGCTCTATACCGCTTAGGTTTGGTACCAACTCTTTGAGTATTTTACCCCTTTTTATTCCCCCAGAAAGGCCTAGAAGGCCTCTGAAATAGAGGTTTTAGTTACAAACACCGATTTAATAAAATTCAAACAGTTATAACCTTCAATCCATGTGTCTATTCAGCCTGTACCACATATCATATCAAAACTCATTTCACGATCTTCGATTTGACTTGTTGTGGCACTTGAAAACAAGTATCAGATCATATTTTATGACAATTTTAGTGTTTTTAGGGTTTATAGAGGTTCTTAACGTTTTATGATTTAATTAATTAATTGGTTAATAATTAGCTATTTTTTATTTAAATATTATCTTTTATTAGGTATTTATTTATTTATTTATTATTTAGTTATTTTGTACACATTAATTATTAATTTATTATTAATTTATTTATTAAATATTAAATATTAAATATTTATTATTAGTTTATTATTAATTAATTAATTAATTATTATTAATTATTAATTGATTAATTATTATTTATTAATTATAAATTAATAATTATTAGTTATTATTTATTATTAATTATTAATTATTAATTAATTATTTATCTATTTATTTAGTTATGTATTAATTTCTTTGTTATTTATTATTTATTTTATATTTTATATTTTTTATTCTTTATTCATTATTATTTGTTCCTTATTATTTATATTTAATTTACTAAATATTAATTTATTGTTAATTTATTAATTATTTATTAATTATTGATTATTTATTTATTATTAATTAATTAATTATTAATTATTAAATATTAAATATTGAATATTTCATATTAAATAATAAAATTAAAATATTAATTATTAATTGAGAATTATTAATTTTATAATTATCAATTATCAATTATTATCTAATATTAATTATTAATTATTAATTATTTATTTATCAATTTATTTATGTATTTATTTATTTATTATTGTTTATTTATTTATTATTTATTAATTAAATATTAATTAAATATTAATCATTTATTAAATATTAAATATTAAATATTAAATATTGCATATTAAATATTAAAATTAAAATATTAATTCTTAATTAAGAATTATTCATTTTATAATTATCAATTATCAATTATTTTTTATTATTAATTATTATTTGTGAATTAATTATTAGTTATTTATCTATTTATTTATTTATCTTTTTATTTATGTATTTATTTATGTATTTATTTATTATTTATTATTTATTATTTACTACTTTATTTTTTATTTACTAAATATTAATTTATTATTAGTTGATTATTCATTCATTCATTATTTATTTATTTATTCATTATCCAATATTTATTAATCATTAATTAATTATTTATTTATAATTTATTAATTATTTATTAATTATTTATAAATTTTTTAATATAAATTATTAATTATTAATTATTAATTATTAATTATTAATTCTTAATGATAAATTATTAATTATTAATTATTAATTATTAATTATTAATTATTTACTATTTAATATTTATTATTTATTACTTAGTATTTATTATTTATTACTTTTTATTTATTATTTAGTACTTATTATTTATTATTATATATATATATATATATATATATTTCTATTATTTATTAACTTATTATTTATTTATTATTTATTTATTATATATTAAATTATTTTTTAAATAGTTTATAATTTATACATTACTTATATATATATTATATTATATGTTATATGTTATATATTATATATTATATATTATATATTATTGATTATATATTATGTATTATATATTACCTATTATAAAATTCCTAATATATAATACATTATATATTATCTATTTGATATTAGATATTAGATATTAGATATTATGTATTATGTATTATGTATTATATATTATATGTTATATATTATAAATTATAAATTATATATTATATATGAATAATTATTAATTATTGATTAATAATTATTGATTAATAATTATTTAGTTTGTATCTATTTGTTGTGTATTACTTGCTTTTCCAATTAATATATATATATATATATATATATATATAAGTTTATTAAATTCAATTTATTGACTACATGAAGAGCCTGTTGGAGTGGTAAAGTCCTTGGAGAATAAGCAAGAGGTAAATGGTTCAAATCTCATCCAACGCAGAATTTATATATATGGCATGGGCATGGGCATGTGCATGGACATAGACTTATGCGTGGAGATGGATGAGCATGTGCGTGGAAATAATAAATAAATAAATAATAAATTATGAAAATAAATAATAAATAAATAAATAATAATAAGATCAA
This sequence comes from Viscum album, assembly GCA_963277665.1. Classification (NCBI taxonomy): domain Eukaryota; kingdom Viridiplantae; phylum Streptophyta; class Magnoliopsida; order Santalales; family Viscaceae; genus Viscum; species Viscum album. The sequence continues at coordinate 290,278,539 of OY728134.1, forward strand.
TAATAAATAAATAAATTATGAAAATAAATAAATAAATTACTAATATAAAAAAGTAAAAAATTAAAAAATTAAAAAATTAAAAAAACTAAAAAAAAATTAAAAATTAAAAAAATTTAAAAAAAATTAAAAATGATTTAGAGACGGTTTAAACCGCCGTTAAAAAACCGCCACTAATTAAAAAAATAAAAAAATTTAAAAAATTAAAAAAAATTAAAATAGATTTAGCAGCTGTTTAAACCACCGCTAATTAAAACGTTTAAAAATTAAAAAAAAATTAAAAAAAATTATAAACGATTTAGCGGTGGTTTAAACCACCGTAAAAAATTGCCGCTAATTATTTCCTAATGCACGATTTAGCGGCGGGTTTCCAAAACTATCTTAGAACGATTTTGCGATGGTTTAAAGCACTGATAAACGAAAAAAAACCGCTGTTAAATATAAATTTTGGCATAGTGTGTTTTGGATTTGATTTGATTTGATTTTGATGTTTACTTGTCCAGGAGTCCAAGTGCTAAGTGTGAGGTAATTGATAGAAAAAATATTTTCAATTATATTTACATTGAATATCATTGTTTTAAATCCCCCAAAAGTGTTACTTTATGATGAATTGGATCATTTTAGAATATTGGTGATATTTTGAGCTTAATAGTAAAAATGGCCCATTTTGGATTTTTAACTGTTTTAACTTATTTCTCTATTTCGGCCATAAAATTTTATATACTAATCTAAATTTAAAAATTATTTTTTACCAAATTCTTTAAATACAAGGCTTCATTTCATCCTTCTTGACTAAAAGCTGAATCGATCACATGGAAGCTGAAAAGAAGCTCACAAGTTGGACTATGAAATCTGTTTACAGATTTGTCGATTTTTTGTGTGGGGTCCATAAAACATTCATGATAGGCCCAATTGTTGTGAAAATAAGTAGGTGGACACAAAAGACGTTTTGGAACATCTTTCATTAAAGAAGTGATACGTGAATTGTCTGTTTTATTGGTCATTAAAGCATCTTAATCCGGAGGTTTGTGATTTGGAGAGTCTGACTGGACAAAATAAATTGTCAGAGTAAAACCGTCATAACTCTTGGAATACTAGTCCAAATACTCTGAACTTTTGAGAAGATACGGAAAATACAATTATGAACAACATTCAAGAAGGGTAAAATGCATAAAGTTTTAATTTAATGGGGATAAATCATGTCAAATTTTTGGGGACATATTATGGCTATAAAAGGAGGGGAGCTCCTCCCTCTCAAAGCATCTCTCTCTACACCATTCTTTCGAAGACACCAAGGAAGATAACTTTTCAAATTTCTATATTTTATTTATTTTCTTTTCCATATATTTGTAATGCCTTCTTCTTCCCCATTCATCTCGATTACCCATACCTTGATCGGGTAAACATTATTAGTGATTAGGGAAGGGTTGGTTTTCAATTTTTTAATTCTTGAGTTTTTGGACAAAATTGAATGAAATTTCTTTCTTCTTCAAAGTTGTTTTAAATTTCATATAGAAGATTTTATTATCAAGTGTGATTGTTATTGAATTTTAATTCCACTATTGATTTTTGACTTGGTTAAATAATCATTATCTCCCTCCTCTGATTTCTGGTTTATATATGATGGAATAAACTAGGAATTAGTGGTGAAGTACTCAACGATCATCAGTACATGTAAATGAGGTCATGAATGTTATTGATTGTTTGGGATAAACAGGCCATGATTGGGAATTTCCCATGAAAATTGAGGATATTCAATACAACTCTTTTTCACAAGGAAGGAGAGTTGACCAAATTGAGATCTTGGTAAGGTTTTATCTCACCATCATAATTTCACTAAGGAAGTTAGTGGAAATGATTATGGAAACTCACTTTAATCAACTTAGAATAAGAGGTTTGAATTAAATTGAATAAGGATATCATTAAAATTGGGAAACTGACCCTGACCTAATCACCCTTTTAATATCATAGTTTTTCAATTATTTGAATTTCAATTTTTATTTCAATAATTATATCATGGATTTATTCTAAAAATAGACCATTTTTATCCTTGCTTAAAAGTGACAAACTGATTTGTGTGCACTCCTCTTTGAGAGACTTCCTAGGGTTAATCACTAGACTACACTCGGGGAATTATTATTTTTTCATTCCCTATGACATGCGTGCATCATAAAAAAATATTAAAAGGTGTCCATGAAAAATACACTTAAACATTGTGTGATGTTTCATAAATAGGACATTTGAGAAGAGAATAAAAAAGTAGCTAGTTGGAATTTTTGAGTAAGGCTTGGTATTATATTCTATACTTAGAATATTGGTAACATATTTATTATTGTATTATTTAAATCATTAGTCAAACACCAAGGAGTTTCCTAGGATAGCTTCACCATGAGATCATGTGGGACCCATAGGTCAACCATGCCCATGAAAAAAAATGAGTAGAAGTGATGGGATGCCCCATGTTTAACATCCTCATTAGAGAGTAAAGCCAAGTAGAGAACATGGGTTCCATGGAGAAACCATTGAACGGGGAGGAACACGGTTATCAGGAGCTGTCATGGGTAGTTCTAATGAGGGTTCAAGATTTCTGGTGGGCTGATGGAATACATTGATTATTTTAATGTATCCTAACATATGGAATAAATAATGTGGGATGGTGACACTTGGGGTTATTATTCTTACATAATTAAAAGTTAGAGATAAAATATTGGATACATGATCTTTTAGATCTCGACTATCTGATCTTTTTATATGATTGTCTTCAACCATCGGGCATTTGAGGCTTCTATTTGAGCGCTTCACCCAAACATCCCTTAATAAATGCGAAACTGGACATATTACATGATGATATTAATGGGAGGAGGCCTATGATATCGACATGATATAATGCATGAAAATAGTGTCATCCATGCATGCAAATAAAGAGATGAATGAGTTTCGATTTAATAAAAATGAATATTCATTAAGCTATTCTAGCATCCTCCATTTAGGGTTTTGTTCGTGAATCTGTAGATGAGAAGAATGAATATAACAATATTCACATGTGATCTTTAACTAGAGGATAACACATGCCCCATAGATCCAAAATTCTTGGTGTATATTTTTATGATACACCGAACTCTTCATTGATTTGTGTGGATGAGGCTTTATATGATGATGTAGTTATTGATATAATGTTTTAAACATAGATTCTTATTAAATTATTAATAAGAGGATCCACTTGTTATTATGAGACAGGGTTTTTGTTATTTGTGTGAAGAAAAAATGGATGAGATGTGGAATTCATGATGAATTATGAAGAACCAGAATCTTAAGTCTTCAGAACATTAAATGAGATGAAATTTTTATTTATGCATATAATGAAACATGAAGAACTGAATCCATTTGGTATTTAATATGTATTTCATGATGTCAAAAGTATCACTACCTCCATGAATGAATCCAATTAGAATTTGGGATAAATCACGTACATGAGATACATGCATTAAAGGGTGAGTCACATATTAATCAAATTTTCATCAGAATAAGAGGATATCCCTCTCATTTGTCCATTTAATTGAGTTGCATTTCATCCATTGAGCATTATAATATAGAATTTATAAGGACAAAAAGTATACCTTAAGGAAATACGCAACAATATATATTGAATTAGTCTGAAATAATGAAATACCCACCAACACATTTTTGTATTTAAAATAATTATTCATGAATAAATAAATACAAATTATTTATTGGGTTATTTAATTTTAGAATAAAATATAATACCCAACCATTTAATTCAGGTATAAATGTTTGAGGGAAACTAAATGTGTTTAACTTTTAATAAATTTAATTGAGGATTTTAAATATGAAAATTTTAAATCATGGGATTATTGATACCCCTTGCACAATAATATATTTTTTATAAATATGTGTATGAAAGTGATCAGAAATACATACTGAATTTCAATGTCCATTTAGATCCTGATACATTTTTATCAAATATAAAAAGAGTGTGTTATCAGGACATTAGTGGAATGAAGAATCATCCCAAGAATTGTACATAATCTAGTCAGATCCTACATGCTCATGGAGGAAGATCAAAGATCAACCAACAGTGGATCATATACTTTAATAATATTGAAGCCTTCTTGTTGGTGTAAGGATATGTAAGAGTCTTATTGTTGGAGCCATGAGTAGATGGTGTCTCTAGGTTATAGTCAAATCAAGAAGAATTTTATTTTTATCCAAAGAAAAAAGAGTCTATTCTTTTGATCTAGAGAAAAATTTCATATAACTAGAGATAAAATAAATTTTATTCAGTTGTGGAGATAGTGAAGAAAATCAACATTGGGGTGTCTAAACAATATGGAAAGGAGTAGGCCCTTCATTATTGAACCTTGTAAATACTATTTTATTCCATGTATTATTTTATTACTATAGATGAAGCAAGATTTAGAGATAATTACAAAGTGGATCAAGTACCTTAACAAGTTCATGAGGTTGAATTTAAAGTAAAAAAATAATTTTTGAAAAATGAGTGTAACACTAATTCACCACCCTTTTAGTGGAAACTAATCTGACCTTGGTCTCTACAACTTGTATCAGAGGATAAGAAACCTATAAAGATTCAAGTGAGTATTTATAAAATATCGATTTTAGGAAATGAGTTATCTATAAAAGATATGAATTTATTCCAATATTCAAAAAAGAAAATAAAGGATGAAAAGTTGAAGAAGGATATTATTGTAAATGGAAAGATACCTCAAGTTAAAGGTAATATTAAAGAAATAACTTGTAATAGTTCATTTAATTATGATTATTATGATGATACATGACCAATTTGTGATAATGATGGATCAATTTTTTATTTTCATTCTATATTCAAAGTGCATTTTAAGAATGTCACTAATGATGTTTAAAAAATGTTTTTAAAGTCATAAAGGGTCTTTAGGATGAAAAATTATATATTATATAAGATGATTATTATATTGAAGTAACATTACAAAAAAATTTCTAAATTTTCAACACTCTCACAATACTTGTGGATGTAAAATATGAAATTATATTTCTTTTAAAAGGATGATATGATAATGATATTTTATATTTTCAATTAAATTCTTGTTAAAATTACTTTTATGATATTTTATTTGTTCTAGGCTTTAATTCATTTGAAAAATTTCAAAATGTTTATGTGGTTCTCAAATATTCTTAACTAAAAGATAAATATAAAAATATGAAGGATGTTGAAAATTATTTTCTTGTGCTAATAATAATTCATGCAAAAAATTAATAAACTAAAGTAGGATTGGTCAGATAAAATAAAATCAATTGAGAATTAGAATAACTGACTAGATAATAAGTCTTTAGTGATGGAAGTGAAATTAAAGGACCACTAATCACCACAAGATGGAACATCAAACATTTGGGAAATTAAATGTTTCCAAACAAGTGTTCTTTAAGGATTGTGACTTCATAAAGGGACTTAGATCATTCAATAATTGGATGGAAACATCCTCTATGAAAAATATATCTGATAACCTAGAATCTATCTTTTGTCCTAATGATTATTTTTACGTGCTTATACTTGTTTTTAACAAAACTATATGAATTTAGGGATGGTGAAAAATGTTATTAATCCCACCACATAAAAGGTGTATGAAACAATATAGGTGAATAAATATTCCACAATATGTATCCCAATGATTTTTGGTGCCACTCAAAAACAACAAGGTCTACAGTCTATGAAAAATAAATAAATTAGACCAAAAATCAAGAGAAGTGTTTTTAGGAAATTATTGGTTGTGTTGTAAGTTTTGAAATAAGGAATTGTAATGTTGGGATAACATTTCAATTAATAAAAACATGATGAATATATTTTGTGGTAGAAAAGTTTAAATAAATATACTTTAGAATAAAGGTAAAATATCAAACCTTGGTATATGAAAAAAATAAGAATATTGTTATACAGACATATAATAGGAAGAAAAATGAGATGCTAAGTAGGATTGGGATAAAAATAATGTCCTAGGTTTAAAGGAAGTTCTCAACCTGAATGTTAGTCCTGATGAACAAAAATATTCCTCATTTTAACTTAACATTTAATATGTTTTAAAAAAACATGAAGGGAATTCAAGGAGTTGTTTGAGGTTGTCACTAACGGAAAATATAAAGAGATAATTATTCATTGAGTCTACTAACTAGCATAAAATTCAAAGATGAATCCATTGAGGTTGAGAAACCTTGATAAATAATATGAAAACCATGGAAACTATTCAAAGATGATGTTGATATACTCCAATCACACTTTAATACCCTTTTCTTAAATTTATTTTTCATATCAATTAAGGAAGAGTGCATGGCTGATTTCTAGATGAGATTAAGGGGGAATTATATCTTTTTCACATGACCTTTTATAATATTTTTGTTAATGTGTTTTTATTATTTTTCATTTCATTCATATATATGATTATTTCCCACCACAATAAAAGGATTGCGAAATTCTGTTCATGATGTCACATGCATGGTTATTTATACACAATTTAGACAACCTTTGTTATATATATATTTTTTTCTACACCAGGTTAGCCCATGAAGATATAGAGTTGATTAAATAAAGTATCTTTTCTAATTGAAACATGTTATGCCATACCTCTCTTTGAAGTGAACAAGAAATTTTCATATAATAGAGAGGATCGTGTTTTTGGAAAAATATGAGATACGAAGACCCCCAACTTATCATTTTCATTTTATTTTCAAAGGGTGTGATTTTTCATCACACATAATTAATTTTTAATGTGTTAAGATATATTAACAAAAAAATTAAAATTGGGAGATTTTTGGGCCCACTGTTGATTTTTTTTTTCAATAATGATATATCAATATAGGTTTGTTGAGTTTGGATGAAGTGATGATGCATGAGAAATTGTTATAGATTCATAAAATTGAATTGGTTTTAGTGTTTGAAAAATTATCCATGTCTAACTCTGATTATTGTTGAACTAATCATAAATTTTGAAACACAAGTGATAAGGTGTTTTCACATTGGTTATTTCAAGTTAAGTCCATAAAAAAAATTAATTGTATGATAAAGAATTGAAGAGTTGAAAAGAATATGTCATAAAAAGATAATAGGTATTTTGTATGATTTTTGTTTGATTTTTTTAAAAATTAATTTTTACAACATATTAAATGATCTAAATAAAATATTATAAGGTGGTCATGAAAAATACACTTACATATTCCTTGAAGTTATATAAAGAAAAAAATTGAGAAGGGAAGAAGAAATGATATCAATGGAAATTTTTAGGGTGGATTTTTAATATTTTCAATACTTATCATTTTTATAATGTATTTGTTACAGGATTATTTTAAAATATGGGGAAATTCCATGGGGTTTCCTAGGACAGCTCAATCATGGGATCATGCAGGACCTGGAGGTTAACCACGCCCAAGGACACCAACCCAAAAAGACTATGGGTGAATGTGATGGGTGATACCATGTATAAGGACAACAATAGAGAGTGAACCCATGCAGAATTTTACACCCTAATATTTTATGAAATATCATTTTCTAATTAATTTATACTTTTTGATATTCTTCATTTTATACAACACTAAATATAGATTGTATTATATGAATGCATAGAGTTTGGATTGTGTTTCATGCTACACCATGCTCCACATTAATTATACTCTACACAAAGATAATATTACAGTACACATAACACTAATATGTCTTGTGCTATATTCCACACTATGTGTCTACAAAAAATCATTTTATTATTATAATTATTTAAATGAGATAGTTATAACATATCCATTAAATATAGTAATATGAATGACAATATTTTTTTTAGATATTATTAATAATAGTTTTCTATTAATAGAACATATTTATTATATGACATATAATATTTAGTGAAATCCTTTTTTGTGTTTGAAAACACTATATTCTCAAATGAACTTATTTTTATTCCCTTATGTGAACAATAATGAAATTAAATTTAGACAATTTTATAAATTTAATTTTATTAAATAAACCTAACTTTTTAATTCATAATTTCAAAATTATATTAGGGTTAATTTTTAGTATTTTTATGAAAATTTCATTTTTCGATGAATGTTGAAAAATATTGAATTTTACTTCCAAAAATGATTTTTCATTTAATTTAATTATATTGATAAATTATACTTTAATTTTGTTTTAAAGTTTAATTAGATAAATTTTAAAAATATTAATCCTAATTATATAATTGTAATTAATTTCACATTTAAATTTAATAAAAAACACATCGAACTTTTAAAAAATTTCACTTAAAAAAACATGATCCCATGACATGTCTATGAGAATAAATTTAAATTAATATCTAAACCTTATGTGATTATAATTTATAAAAATGGATTCTATATTTAGATTAAGCATAATTTATAATTTAAAATAAGGTAAATTTAGTTGTTTTTATAAACAATACAAGTAAAATTAATTAAAATTAATTATAGTGATTATAGTAAAAATAGATTACTGAGTGGTTAAACACTAATTTTAGTGGAAAAATAACCTAAAACTTGTCCAAAAGACATTTAATAGACATATTTATACCAATTACCCTCTTTAATCATAATTGGAAAATAATTGGAGGTGCATGATGTAAGGGAGACCTCTCAATAGTGATTATATTTTTATATTTATAAGAATGAAACTCCTCCTCCACTATAAAAAGGTACTTGTGCCCCTAAATTATTATCAAATATCATGAACTTTGTCTCATAAAAACCATTTAAAACCGATCTAAAAAAATTCCAAAAATTCATCCTATAATCCACCATTGGGCGTAAATCATACCAAGGAATCCCTTTAGTGCAATCCAAAAATAGTTACTCAAAAAAGAGGTAACATCCTTCAACATGAACTTTGTCTTAATTTCATTATCTACTCCATAAAATTTTCTTATTCCATGATTATATAATAAACTCAGTATCCTAAATATATTGATAGTTTTTTATGTGAATGGTTATACCTTAACTCAAAAAAACTTCTATCAAATGGGATACACAATCATCATTCGTGTGTATGGTAGACTATCGCCTCATGATCTAATGTCCTTATTTATTACATTACCACCATTCAAGGATAGAAATAATGATATAAATTTTGTTTTTATATGATATATATTATATTTATGATTTTTTTTTGAAGTATTATAAAATATATACCTTCGTTATTTCCATTTTTTTTGAAAATATGATAACTATGTTTGTAGACGTGTAAACTACCGCCTCTTCAAGGAAATGTGATTTGTTCACACTTGGAATTTATTATGGATGGGTTTAGTAAATTTATATGATATATATGAAATGTTAATAATACATTAATAATATATATATATATATATATATATATGTCATTTTATTTATTTCTTTCAATATGACAGTAAAATTAAAAGAACGTTCAAGCGTACGCATGGCCCATCGTATCAATAAGTAGTGTATTCTATTTCATTTTTAATATTTTATATATTATTATAAATATTTATATAATTAATATATATGATATTTACATCACGTTTTAAATTCTTGAAATAAGTAAATATTGATCTATGTAAGAGGATCAAGAATTACAGTTCAAAACATATACGAAAAATAAAGTGGATATTACCTAAAACGTAATAATAACATGAAATTGTTAATAAAAGTGTAATATAATGTCATAATAAAATAATATATGTTTTTATATATAATAAAATTGTTATTTTTATATTTATAATAAATGGATAATTATTTTACAAGAGTTTTTAAAACGTACGATGAAATTCAAGACATAAGGTAAATTTTTTCTCATCTCACTTTTATTTATGTGAGATATTTTATATATTCACCACATATTCTTATTGTTTGGTTTATATACTTACCTATTACATGTTATATCATGAATTTTATTTAATTCATGATTTTAAATGTTTCAATTGATTTTATTCTTGTATGGATATCATGATTCAATTATTACTCATATAGATATGGTATTTTTAGTCTCACTTTTATTTATCCAAGACTTATGCCTTAATCACAAATAATTTTTTTTCATGGTTTATATAATTACCATTAATGTATTATATTATTATTATCCTTAAATTTATTGTTATTTACATATCCATTTTATGATATCTATTTCATGGGTTTTACAATTCAGTAGTTACCAAATTGGTAATATAATTTTGTCTCAATTTTCCTTCTTTGGGACACATGATTTCTTATAAAACTATGTTATATCATGAGGTATATATACTTCCATTTGACATGTTATACCATTAATATTATTATTTTCATGAAATTTTAAGCATTAATTAATGTTATTTTCACATGGATATTTTTATTGAAAGTAACCAAAGTGGTACGAGTTTATTGTTATAATCTCATTGTTTATCATAATTGTTTATGATAATCCTTCAATTCATGAAATATTATGATATATATCACAATAATTATCATTATTTTCTTCACCAATGGTTTTTCATGATATCTCTTGGTATTGGTACCATTTTTCTAATCTTTAATACTTTATATTATTATGAAAATGTTTTTAAGAAGATATGAATTTATTTCTCTTTTCAGTTGGAAATATATTTTCCATAAAACCTATGTTTTCTAAGAATGATTTCAAAAATATTTTACAATGATTTTTTTCAAGAAAGTTTCACCCATGTTTTACATTTTTAAGGAAACAATTTTTTTTAAAAAATAATATCATTATCATTTTTTTGATCAATACACTTTTCTAAACTTTTCATGGTATAAAAGGAATGTTTAACATATAATGTTTTACCCTCCATCATGAATATAATTTCATTGAAGATTACATTGAATTTTTACAAGGATATATTTAAATACTTTATTTCTAATATTCTATAAATTCATGGTTTTAAATTATATTATAAGAAAAATGTTATCAATTGTTTTTCAAGTATCCTCTAATAGTTTTCATGTAAAAAGGATACAAAATGTCTACAAGGTTATTTCAATGTAAATGGTTTTAAAAATGTTTAATGATTAAAAAAATTATAAAATAAGAAATTATATTTTCCTCAATAAATTTCTCAAATTGTTTTAATGTTTATATTATATGTTTTTAATGTTTTTTTTAAATTAATAGGATTTTTAATATATTCTGTGTTTTATAAATGGAATTTAAAAGAAAAGTTATTTTACTAAATAAATGCTCCTATTGATATTTAAAAATAATTATCTATATAAGACGGAATCCTTTGATATAGTTTAATATTTTATGGGGACATGATCTGAGAATACAATTCATATTATTTATTGAATGGTTTATATTTTGATGGCATGATGTCCATGACACCTTTTTTTCTTCCATGAGTTAAATGCTTTTGAAACATGATTCTTTTAATGGGTTATTATTTAATGAAATTATTATGAAACTATTTTATTTTACATAGGTAATAACGTGATAAAATATTAATGTTACCTATTTCATTTCATATTATATGATATGATGTTTTTAAAACCCATCATTTTTTATGGTTCATGATATTATGAATGTTTTGTTATCTTGTGGAAGATGCATGTATGATTTCATTTTATGACTGGTGGGACATATATATCCCTCAAAGTAATTGGGTAATTATAATTGTTTTATGTTATAAATGGTTACATAAGAGGGAATACATTTCCCAAAAAACAAGGGGTTACATGGATTGTATCCCAAGCTATAAAATAAGATGGTAGATGGGTTATATCCCCCGACCAAAAAATAGAGGGTTGAAGTTTTGTAGCCCAAATATAAAAAGAAGATAAAAGATAGGTTATAACCCCAACATGAAACCAATAGGTTAGAAGGGTTGTAGCCCATGAATAAAAAGAATAGGGTAGATGGGTTGTATCCCAAACCCAAAAAAAGAAGGGTATATGGGTTGTATCCCATGACCAAAAAACAATAGGGTTAATGAGTTGCATCCAAAGACAGAAAAGAAAAGGGTATATGGGTTTTATCCCAATCAAGATTCAGGAATGTTGGTGATTCAATCAATCCTAATGAGTCACGATGGACTTGGTAGATATCTATCACATAAAATTTTATATGCGTATGTGTATTTCATAATTCCATATCTTATTCCTATGTTATTATTTCATAGATTATTCTGTTGACTCCCTTATGATTCATGTCCAATGGAATGCCAATATTTCTTCCATGACTCATGTATATGATCTTTTATATATAGGGTGTGATCATCAAATGTTATTCTCATATTCTCATACCCTTCTACACATGTCATTCTTACATATCACCTTTATTTACCCTTACTAATCATCTCATATCTCACTTTTTTTTGTTTTCTTTCCCCATGTTATGAAGAAAGGTTTTAAGTAGATATACTAAAGAGGAAGATATTTGTGGTAACATTGACAATATTTCACCATATTAGAAGATTTAGTTTTCATTTTTCCAAAGAAACTAAACTAATACGGTCCTCAGTAATGTAATTTTGTAATGTGATTCATATTCATATAAATTAATGTAATTTCTATGTATGTGAAGCCTGTGTCTCTATAGTTGGTATCAAATTAAAGATTTAGTCTCCCATTTTAAACTATGATGAGAACATTTTAGTGATACCACTTGTAATATTTGTAAGGATATGTCTAGGGATGTCTATAAGGATAAACCTAAGGTGTCATATATTTAAAATAAGGTATCAAGATTTTGGAATCGTATAAGTAATATTTCATGATTATGTGTTTTTATGCATTGATAAGTATTGATTAAACTAATATTTATGGCCTTAGTCAATAGAGAGAACTAGAAGGATTGTGGTTAACATGGAATGTTTAATTTTTGGAATGTATGGGCATTATGAAAATATATGTCCAAAAGGTAAAAATAATGAAGAGAATATGGAAGGTGGCATGAGTATAGGTTATTTTACTAAAGATAAAGAGATAGCGAAGGACATGTGAAATGTACGGGATGTCATAACAATATTTTCACATTAAATTTAAGAAGAATGATTAAATTGAGGTTGAGTAACCTTAAGTCATGGTTCATATTTTTTTTCATGAAAAAGGGTATTATGGAATAAGATAATGAATCCTAAGTAACAATTTTAGAATATAGTAGGATGATTGAAGTGTTTATGTATATTAATTCAAGAAATATGTTACATGAATCATAGAGTATTTATTTTCAATTAAGGATTTGGAAAATATATTTAATTGTTATGATGACCTAGAAAAGTGATTTAATAAATAGGTGATATTTTTATTAAGGGAATGTAACCCCTAATGTGTTCCTGATATTGAGAAAATTATGTTTACCATGGATAAAGAGATGAATGATATAGATAAATAATGTTGGATAGTACTGATTACTATTGAAATGATTATTTTTTTTAAAAAGTGGTCTTTGTTATCATGGATGAAGTTTACAAATTCTTGGACTTAAAGGAATATATCTATATATCTTTAGAATAAGGAAGCATTCATTTTTCCAAAAGGATTCATACTAATTCATGTTATTATCATGTTTGAAGAGAATATATGATGAGGGTTTTCAGATGTTTGGAATGTGACAACCAATAGATACTTTATGATATATGGTGGATCAATTTTATCTAATTTAGTGATGTTATTTATAAAATTCTGGATTTTTTTCTTTTGGAATGGTCACAGGGTTAACAATTTATGGAATTTTTAAGTTAATATTTGGATGAGGTTTTATATATTATTGTATTATATCCCCATATGAATGTTTATTCATATGGGATAACCTATAAAAACCACTTTTCTATGATTATAACTAAAGATAGATTGAATGACTCATCATTCTAGGTAAAAATATCATGATCGTTTAGTACTTCAAGATTGAAAAATTCACCTTTTTTCCTTGGAGTAAGAGATGTGTTGGAAATTAATAAATTCAAAACAAAAATGTGAGATTGTGAATATGAAAATTAATGAAATCAAGTAAGTATATTTCTGTATGTTATTATAATGTAAATGAATTGTTTTACACTTTGAAATGGATATTGAAAAATAATAATCCTAATACCTTTGTTTATATTGAACTGATGGTCTTATAAATAATCATATATTTATGGTTTTAAGGACTTTAATTTTAAATTGATCATTAAATTTATCATGACCATTGATATTTATCACTATATATAAATATTTCTGCTTTTCTACCATGTCCAATCTTTACTCCCAACCTATGTTCTCCTATGTGAATTCCTAGTTATGAGTTAATTTCTGTAACTATTATGGTTCTAAATTTCTCATTTTAAGTATGTTTTAATATTATTTTTTACAATGTGGGTTTCTATGAAATGAAATTTTAAGTATTAATCCTTTGATTACCCAGATTAATTTTAAGGGATAAAGTCATTTTAATGGGGGTAGAATGCAACACTCTGAGATTTTGTGAAATATCTATTTTTGTATTAATTTATACTTTTTGATATTCAGCATTTAAGATAATAATTAATATTTCTTGTGTTTTATGAAATCATAGAGTTTGTATTGTGCTTCCCAATAAAAAAAGTTAAACTATTTTCATATTATACTCCAAGACAATCTTGTACTATAAGAAACACTAGCTTGGCTTCTTTTACAACAATACTATGTTTCTATAAAACAACATTTTATTATTATATATATTTAAATGAGGTAGTTATAACATAGATGTTAAACGTAGTAATATGAATAGTAATAAATAATTAATAAATATAAATTATAATGGTTTTATATAAATAAAATATATTGATTATAAAACATATAATTTTCGGTAAGTCTTTATATGTTTGAAAATACTATTTTCTCAAATGAACTACTTTGTATACCCTTATATGAACAATAATAAAATTAATTTTAGACAAAATTTTAATTTTAAATTTAATAAATAAATTTAATTTTTTAATTCATAATATCAAAATTAGTTTGGGGTTATTTTTTGTGATTTCTTTGAAACATTTTAATATTTAAATAAATAGTGAAAAATACTGAATTTTAATTCAAAACTGCTTTATCATCAAATTTATTTATATTGATATATTATATTTTAAAGTTTTTAAAAGTGTAATTATATAAATATTACATATATTAATCCAAATCAGTTTATTTTAACCAATTTCAAATTGAATTTTAATATAAAAACATTTCAATCTTTTAAACATTTCCGCTTAAAAAAACACGATGTCGTGACACGTTTGCAGGATTAATTATAAATTAATTTCTGAAAATTATGTAATCCTATTTTGGAAAAATGGATTCCATATTTTTAATCTTCATAATTTATAATTTATAATATGGTCAACATAGTTTTCACCATAAATAATAGTGAAAGTAATTAAAATTAATTACCATGATTAAGGTATAAACCAGATTACATAGTGGTTAAACTTTAATTTATGTGGCCAAATTAACTAGACCCATGTAAAAAAGCTATTGGATGGAAATATTGATACTATTTACAGTATGGGATCAAAAATTAACACTCATTTTAGACACATGATGTAAGGGAGACCTCTAAACAGTGTTTTCCTTTTTATATTCACAAGAATTCCACTCCTTCTCCACTATAAAATGGCACTCACCCCCATGAATTATTCACACATCTAAAGACCTTTGGTTCATCAAAAACCTCCCACAATTAGCTCCCAAATTACATCCACTCATCATATAATCCTACTTTTTGGACAAAATCCAACCAAGGAAGCCCCTTGGTGAAAACCGCAAAGAGTTACTCAAAGAAGATGTAACATCCATCAATAAGCACTTTGGTTGTATTTCATTATACACCCTCAATTATTACTATTACACTATTATATAATAACGTATGTATAATAAATATATTTATATGTTATTATGATAAGGTTTTTACCTAAACTCACAAAAACTACCATCAAATGGGATACACAATCCCCATTCGTCTACGTGGATGCCTACCGCCTCGTGATTCGATGTTATTATTTCTTCCATTACCACCACTAAAGGTTGGAAATAAATATAAAAATAATATTTTTTTATGATATATATTATTTTTATGATGTATTTTTTCTCATTTAATTATTATATAACACATACATTCATCCTTTATTGTTTTTATAAATACGATAACTTTGTTTGTGGATGTGTGGACAACTGCCTCCTAAAAGTGATGTTATTCATTCAAAATTTATATGGAATATATTAAGGATTGGTTTAGTGTAAATATATGATATATATTAAAGAATAATCATACTATAATGATAATATATATACATATATTTTATTTACTTTCTACATTCAATATGATAATAAAACAAAAACAATATTCATGTGTACATACGACCTACTGTCTCCATGAACAGTGTATTTCATTGAATATTTACATAATTTATATATTATAAAAAATATTTTTATAATTTATATTTATGATATTTAAATCCTTTTTTACATTATATAAACAATTAAATAATGATCTACGTAATAGGATCAAGAATAACAAGTCAAAACATATACGAAAAACAAAGAGAATATTACCCGAAATGTAACATTACTAGGAAATTGTTAATAAATAGGTAATGTAAAGTCACAATAAAAAAATATATAATATTATATATTGGAATATATATATTTTTTTTGATTTATAATAAATATATAATTATTACATAGGAGTTTTTAATGTGTATGAATGGAGTCAATACTTGTGGCAAGGGTTTTTGGTATCACTTTTATTTCTACGAGACATAATATATTCACCACTTATTCTTATTGTGTGGTGTATATATTTTCCTATGTAATTTAATATCATGAAAATAATTTATTTATTGATATTAACTATTTCAATTTTTGTTATTATTTTACGTATCTCATGATTCAAAAGGTACACATATACTAAGGGGATTTCTAGTATCACTTTTATTGTTGTGAGACTTGTACATTATTCACCACTTTCTTGTGTTACAAAGTGTATATATTTCACATTAATGTATAATATTATTCTTATAATTTAACTTATTTTTATTTACATATCAATTTTATTATCTTGATTTGATGGGGTCTAGGGTAAAAAAGTTACCAAAACGGTAAAGTAATTTTGGATCAATTTAACTTCTTTGGGACACATGTTTTGTTATGAACCTATGTTATTTTATGAGATGTATATACTGAAATTTGAAATGTTATATCATGAATATTATTTTCATGATATTTTATGCATCATTTAATGTTATTCTCACATAGGTATTTTGATTGAATGATACCAAAGTGGTAAGAGTTTATTAATATAATCTCATTATTTATCGAGATTATTTATGATTATGATTTGATTCATGAAATATTATGATACATATCTCAAGAATTATAATTATTTTATCATCCTATTATTTTTCATTATATCTTAATTTATTGGTACCCTTTCCACTCTTTGGTACTTATGATAATTAAGAAAATGTTTTTAATAAAATCAAACTTTTTTTTTTATCTTTTCAGTCAGAAATATATTTTTCCCTCAAAAACATGTTTTATAAGAATGTTTTCAAGAATGTTTTCTATGATTTTAAAATATATTTTTAACCATACTTTACCATTTAAATAAAATACTTTGTTTAAAATTAATATTCCAATGATGGTCTTATGAAAGAACGTTTTAAAACTTTTCACAGTATAAAAGGAATGTTTGGCTTATACATATTTACCCAAGATCATGGTCATCATTACCTTGAAGATTACCTTGAAATTTTACATGGTGAAATTAATGTAAAATTATTTCCTAATATTCGGAAAATTTTATATTTTAAATTATTTTCAAATAAAAAAGTTTTCAAAAAAATATCAAGCTTCCTTTATAAGTTCCCAAGAAAAATGTTTTTTTAAAATGTATTCAAGGTTATTTTAAAAGAAAATGATTTCAAAAGGTTTTTTTTTAAATGTGAATTTTTCAAATAATATATGATATTTACCTCAAAAAATGTTTTAAAATATTTTAAATATTACTTTATATAATTTCAATATTTTTTAAGAAATAGATTTTGAATATATTCTATGTTTTAAAACGACAGTTTTAAAGAATGTGTATTTTCCTTAAAAATGATCCAAGTGATCTTTTTAAATCCTTATTCATATAATATAAAATACTTTGATATATTTTTAGCTTTATAAGGGACAATATTGAAGAATATCATTCATATTTTTTTTGAATGGTTTATGTTTTGATGGAATGATGTTTATGAAACTTATTTTTTCGTCTATGGGTTATATGCTTTTGAAAAAGCTTGCTTTCATGGGTTATAAATTTATGAGATGATTATAAAACCTATACATTTTTCATAGGTTATAATGTGACAAAATGTTAATGATACATATAGATACCCCAACCTTAGTATCTAGGAGTCTATGCCTTACTTCATTACATTAGAATAATAAACAAGAAAGTCACATTCCGAAGGACCAAATAGTTTAGTAGTTTTGGAAAACCAAATACAAACATAAGTTTTACATTAAAAATTGAAATTAAATACAACATATAAATTTCATCGGAATCACCCATAAACTCCAAGATTATTCCTACAGTCCATTTATAATATACATCTTCCCATCCTAGGTAAAAATAAAACATAAGAGAGGGGAAGGATCAGATTATTATTAAGGGTAAGTAATATAGAGGAATAACAAATAATAAGGTATGGTTAAAAACTAAAATAACACATTCCATTAAAAAATAATATTTATCATAATATGGAAGTAATAAATTGGAATAAATAATTCCATATAAGTAATCACATGGAACATTACCATGGATAATATATTAGTCAAATAATCACATGATTTATCAAATACTAATATTATAATATGGTAATACATAATTTTGGACATATAAAAAATATCATTGAGGACTTATCCATGAAATATAAAAATAAACGGTTAAGGCCTCAACCAAAACCATATCTGAAAATGAGAATGGCTCCGACAAAATCCATATTTTTTTTATCATTAGACCAACTGATGGGTGTATGGGATATAAGAGGCCCCAAACATCACTTAATCAGTACAATGCATTCCTAATATGAATGGGGTTAAACATATACAACATATACACATGAAATGTAAATTAATTTCCCTAATATGTAAACATAATCAGTTATCATTTTGAGTAGTATAGTGAATGGAATCATGATAGAACATCCACAGTTAAACTGAACATAAACCATTTTTAAAAACTATTGTAGATAATAATCATAAGAAATAAATCTCAATAGATAATAATACTCAACATATGTGTTTAAATATATGAAAGTTATATAATAAAATCATCGAGTAATTTCTAAGAGAAATATTCTTCTTACTTTGCAAAGAAGGGTTCTTTTTAAAAATTCATTTGTATTTGTTATGATAGTTTATATAAAATTGGAAATGAAAAATATATTATTTCATGAAAAAATTACATGTTTTATAAAAATAATGGATTTTTAAAACATATTATGTATGGTATTTGAAAATGGGTAAGAAATTGAGTTGTTCCCTTTAATTAGGCAAGTTTATTGGGAAGAGTTGAGAAGGAAACCTTTTAAAATATGTAATTCCCATAAATCAAAGATAAAATGACCCAGATATAATAAATTTGAATTTATATACATAATTTAAAATGATTATATAAAAATAATGAATAATTATATTGGTTTATAGAGAAAGAAAGAATAACCCAAATGAAAATGAAGGTTTGGGAAGAAAACTCTTACCTTATGTATGAATGTGTTCTGCAGTTGACCTTAATGTCCTAGATCATAAAAATAAATAAATAATTAATTATTAAAATTTTATTCATTTTTTTGATTCCTTATTTTTTATTACATTCATTTAGGGCCTTATTGATGAGTTATAGAGTTTAATTTCTTCATTTTGGAGCATGATTTTTTTTGTTTTCATGATCGGTTCACTTATTAATAAGTAATGAAGTTCATTTAAAATGGGAATAATTCTCCAGAATAGTAATTACATGTTATTAATTAAAATAAATTAGTTTTATTAGTGTTATATATTGTTATTTCCTAGACATTAAGATGAATCATTAGATAACATGTTAATGATAATCATTTAGATTAATTTTTGCAGTTTTAGTTCTTAAATACCCCATTTTTTATCATTTAGTATTATTTAAATATGTTACTTATAGAAAATAAAAAGGGTTGTAATAAAAATTTTAAAATATATTTCCACCATAAAAAGGTTTTGATGAACAACCTTGGAGACGACGATGGAAGATGAAATGATGTCATCCTCGAAGATGACGAAACAACACCTCAAGGATAACGTTTCCATTTTTAGAATAAAAGGGAGAGGGGAAGGTTCTTGATAATGGATTAATACCTTATAATAATTAAATTAAAGTATATTTAGGGTATTTTAGTTATAAACACATTTTTATGAGAGTATTTTATGAGATAATAAGAAAAGAAAAGAACATGAAAATAAATAAAAACAAAAAAAAGAGGTTTTCACCACTTGATTTTCTCCTCCTTGAGAACCTCCTCTTGGAATAGGTTTTGGTCTTTTAATGAGAACAAAATCTCATAGAACTGGAGGAGGGTATTTTTAAGAGTATTTGGTAGAAATATTTCATGTCACAATGGTTGGAATGTGTGATGAGAAAGGGTGGTGAGGGGTCGTATTTATAGTGGAGGGGAGGGGTGTTTTTTGAATATTTTATTTATTTGTTTATTATTTGGCTCATGACTATGAATAGTAAGAAAATTATAGAAAAATATATTAAAATAATGAAATATAGTTTGAGTTTAAGGTCTTATATCAGAAATACATCACATATGACGCAATAATTCATGTATTTAACATTTATCATAAATTATCATATTTTACTATTCACAACAAATTCAGGTATTTTAGAAAAAACCCAAAAATTAACACTTACCCTTTTTTAATGTGAAGAATTAAAAAATGAACTCCATTATATGAAAATAATTTTCTAAATATAGTAAATTTAATTTTTAATTAAAATCTAGATTTACTCAAAAATTATAGATTTTAAAATTAAAACTGATTTTAAAACACTTACAAAAGTTAAATAACGTCTCATAAAATTATCTTAATATCATAAGACCAAAATATTAATATTGAATATTTTTTATGACAATAATTTTTCTTTTAAATAATTATATTAACTATAATATTGTTATTAAATATTTATGACGTATAAAAATACAAACCCTTAATTAATATTTTTTAAAATATTTATTTACCTATACTATGATATAATTATATCATACTTTCATTTATAATACACCTAAATTTTATTTATACTTCCATGGATGAGGTAACTATTCATTTGGCTAATTTACTAATTATAAGGTTCATATTACTATTCCTAAGGTCAAGTTACTATTTCATCTGTATGGGTTTCTTATCTCTAAGATATATCTCTCATTTCATTAATTCTTCATTTATATTGTTTTTATTTTGTTCTATAAGTGATTTTATATGATTTATGGAATAATAATAAGGGAAATTTCATTGGTATAATTATGGTTCTTTACATTCTCCCCTACGACAAAAAATTTTATCCTCAAATTTTTTAGAATGCCCCATTATAAAAACATTTGGGTAGTTCTTCATCATAAGTTCATCAGAATCCCACACCACCTCATCAGTTTCATGATTTTCTAAAGTATCTTTACTAGATGAGTGGTCTGATTCCTCAACATGTGTTCCTTTATGTCCACAATCCAAATAGGCTCTTCATAGTAAGATAAGTTAGGTTCTAAATCTATTCCTTCAGAAGATATGTCATGTGTTGGGTATATCATGTAATTCATTAACAAAGAGATGTGGAACAAATTGTGTACATTAGAAAGGATAAGCCGAATTTCAAAATGATAATCCATATATCCAATTCTAACCATAATTTTAAAATGACCAATGTACCAGGGGCATAGTTTCCCTTTCTTTTAAAACCTTATGACACCCTTCGATAGAGATACATTAAAGAAAACATGATCTCCCACTTGAAATTCAAATTCCTTCCTTTGATTATTGACATAACTCTTTTGTCTTCCTTGAGATTCTTTGATATGGGTTTGAATAATATTTACCTTTTATGTTGTTTCCTCCACAAGATTTGGGCCTACAAGCTTCCTTACACCAATATTGTCCCAAAACATTGGTGTATGGAATCTCTTCCTATACAATGGTTCTTATATTTCTATTTGAATACTTGAATAGACACTATTATTATAGGAAAACTCTACCAAAGGTAAATACTATTCCCAAATAACTTGGAAATCAAGTGAGAACGATCTCAACATGTATTCTATGGTTTGGATAATCCTTTATGACTACCCATCAGTTGGAGGGTGATAAGAAGTACTCAAATGAAGCTCAGTATCTAATGATTTCTGAAGGATTATACATAATTTCAATGTAAATTGTGGATCATGATCAAACAAAATTGAGAGAGGTTCTCTATGAATTGTTATAACATCAATGATATAGAGTCTTTCTAGTAACTCTAACAGTAAATCCTCCCTTATTAGGAAGAAATGTGTAGATTTGGTTTATCGATGAACAATCACCCTTATTGTATCATTCTTTCATGGATATTATTAGTAATCTAGTGAAAAAATACATGGTGATATTATTCCATTTTCATATAGAAATAGGAATAGGTTTCATGAAACCTCTAGGATGTTGTCTTTTTTGCCTTCATTTTTTGACATACTAAATATCTTGATACCTAATCTGAAATTTCCGACTTCATATTATCCCTCAAGATATGTTCCTTCAAATATCTATACATATTAGTGCTACAAGGGTGTATAAAAGAATTAGAGATATGTGAATCATACAATAAATCCCTTTTTAGATCAATTATTTAGGGAACTCAAATCCTCTTCCCAAATTTTAGAATTAAACCTTCATAAAAAATGTATGTAAACTTCCCATCACTTACAAATTTAATTTTCTTTTGAAGATTATCATCATCATACCGAGAACTTTTAATCCTTTCCAATAAAGATGGATGGTCCACCAATTGAAAAAGTAATGATGTTTCACTTTCTTTGATAGTTCCCATATTCATATTTGAAACATCCATATACACAAGATTCTTATCAGTACTCATTTTGTTTAGAACTCCATGATCATTTTTGCTCATTTAATCTTCTTCTTTATTTTCCTTCCCTGGGTGGAAGTGTGTTGAAAAATTACAATCCTTGAGTATCTGGAGCCATCACCATGGACTCATTTTGAGTTATTTATATGAGAAGATATATTAAAAGCTCTTGTGATATATATGTATCTCATATAATATACCATAGAGATAGAGTCTTCAAATCTTCAGAGAAAAGACTATGACTACTAACTCAAGATCATGATTAAGATAGTTCTATTCATGAGATTTTTACTGTGTTGATGCATGTGAGATAAATCTGTCATTATCTAGAGTAGTACAACCAATTCATTTCATTAACGCATAAATGTAAACCAAAAATCAACCATTTATCGATGGTAGAGTCTAGATCAAAGAATTTTACAATCTATTCTTCAATTATTCAAAACAATATTCACATTCTTTTGTCCATATGAATTTAAGTACTTTACAAGTAATCTTGTATACTGGGTTATCTAATCAGGAAAAATTCTGAACAAAACACTAATATTAACTAGATAAACAAATGAAACTACATACCTTGGTTATGTTTTTTAGTGTGGGACATTTTTGAATCGCCCATGAATTCGTAGGATCAACTGAGATTCCATCCATTAAGAAAACATGGCCAAGAATAGAAACTATTTGAAGCTAAAATTCACATTTTATAAACTTCTCATGTAACTCTTTTCTTCAAAGAGTCTCCAAAAACATCCCTCAATTTGTTCCAATGGTCCTCATATCTTTTGAAATATATCAATATATCATTAATAATTACCACAAAAAAGCATCAAGATATTCCGTGAAAACACTATTCATTAGATCCATGAAAACAAAGGGTTCATTAGTTAGTCCAAATGGAACTACTATAAATTTTTAATGTCAATACCTTGTTTAAAATGATGTATTTAGAATATCATACTTCCTCACACACAACTGATGATATCCAAATCAAAGGCCAATCTTCGAAAAATATTTAGATCTATGAATTTGATTAAATAAATCAACAATTCGAGGAAGAGGATACTTATTATTTATTGTAATAACATTGATTTATCTATAGTCAGTGCACAACCTCATGGATCTATCATTCTTATTAATAAATAGAATAGGGGATACCCATGGGAAAACACTAGAGAGAATAAATCTATTTCCACTAAATTCATCTAGTTGTTTATTTAGTTCCACTAATGGAACAATGTCTATTCCATAGGGAGTATTTGATATAGGTATTTCACCAGGACATAAGTTAATAGAGAACTCAACTTTCTACTCTGGAGGATGTCCTGGTAAGTCCTCTAGAAATACATTAATGTATTATTTCATAATTGGTACACCTTTAATTTGAATATTCAAAGATGATGTTTTATCTTCCTCCCCAGGATTTCTTTTGAGAAGAGCTACTGAAGGTGGACTGGGATAAAAACCATATTGTGATGTTTCTGCTATAAAGTTAATGGATTCCACATTTTCTCACAAATTGAGAATTCATTCTTATTAAAATATATTTTCGCATCATATTTTGAATGACAGTACATACCAAGGATTATACAAAAATAAACCATAGGTATGATGATAAGATTTTCAACTAAAGAACATTCATGTGTCACAATGGGGACTAACTAACACATCTTTGTTCTAATAATAATTCCCTTGAGAGTTTTGACTGAAAACTCCTTCATTAAATAAAAAGGGAAATGTATAATTTTATTTGATATTATCTAAGATATAAAGCAATGAAATGATCCATAATAAAAAAAAGTATTGGATAAGTTTGAGGAAATGATAAAAGTACCAACCACCACATCATTTGAAATTTAAACCTACGTAGTTGTGATCATGTAAGCATGGACTTGCTCTTGTGGAATTTTCTAAGTCATGTTTCCTTGATGATTTGGAAAATAAATAGAATAGTTTCATATCTCCCCAATATTGTATAATTTAATATTTATAGATTATTTCTTTCCCTTACAATCATTAGCATGGTGACCTTACACTCTAAACTTGTATCAAACTCCTTTTCCTTTTAAGAAAATCCTGGGTGTTTCCTTCCACAAGTATTATTTGTAATAAAATTACAATTTTTTATTATTACATATATCAATTAATTCCTCCACAACAATATTATTCTTTAATTTTCCCTTAAAGTAATTAAAAATAAAGAATTTTTTCTTTATATTGATAACACATGAGACTATATGTTCGTACAATGAGATATTTTTGGAGATAAGTTCCCTTAGGAGTAAAGGTTTTAAACCATAAAATAATTGATCAATATCTCCTATGATAACATATTTAGTCTGCATCATGCTATTCTAACCTTGTAAAGTTGGATTCATACATTTTAAAATTTCCATCCCCTTTTTTTGTTTTAGACATAAGAATTTCCTCTACATATATGCTCAATTTTCACGAGTAAAATATTTTTCTAGAAGAATTTCCATTAAAAACCTCTATTAAATATTTTTAATTTATTCCTCCACCTTTATGTTTTGAATTAAAGACTACCATTGATCAGAATCTCTTGATATATGATAAAAATCCATGACAACCTTCTCCCTTTATTTATATCCCAAAGAGAGAAATGAATTCTCTGAAGAACTTATCCACTAATATACTAAAAAGGGGTCTATAGTCCCATTGAATGATTTAAAATTTTGTTGCATAAATTGGTCTAACATTTCTCCACCATGATTTAAATTAGGATACTCCATTCAACTAAAATTATCATTCATAATCTGAGTCAGGTGTCCCTATATAGTTATAACTTTCTTAACACCAGTCATAACTCTAGTACCAATGTCATTATCATGCAAAAAAGATAAATCCATACCTTATATATGTTCATTGGTATAGTTTGTATTCCTTTTACAAGGTTCCATTTCTAAATAATGGAAGACACTAAATTAAGTTATGAATCAAAATACATAATCTCGATCAAGAAAAACACTTAATCATAAATTGAAATTTTATGTATGAATAATCTCATAATCATAGACATGATTTATTTAGGGACAATATGTACTTTTAAATCATTCATAATGGTTTGTAAAGAAAATGTGAATTATTTTAACCATTTCCCCTCATGATTATCAAACCAGCTATGCATTAAGGCTCACTATCGTGTACTGGTTTACCCTGAGTTAGTTCCAGGACACCTTGTCAGTGTTGTTACCCCTAGGTACATTTTCACAAGAACTACATGAACTTGTATTATCTAGACATTTATATATTTCTAGGAAGACCCACATAATATCCACCTTACAAAAATTATAGGATTTTCTTTTATACTTATCTTCAAAGTCTATCTTAGGGTTATATTCTCCAATCTATGTTTTCTAAATCTAGTTTTAAAGGATTATTCAAAACTTCCTCTAATACCAAGTATAGATACCCCAACCATAGTTTCTATGAGACATTACCTAACTTAATTAGATTGAAATAATAAAAAAAGAATTCTCATCCCGAAGGACTGAATACATTAGTAGTTTTGTAAAAATAGATACAAAAATAAGTTTTAAATTACAACTAGAAAGGAAATAAAATATATTCATTTCATTGGAAGCACCCATAAACTCCTAGATTATTCCTGCAAGTCATTCATAATATACATATTCGCATCTTGGGGAAAATTAAAACATAAGAGAGGGGTGAGATAAGATTCTTAGTAAGGGTAACTAACAAATAAGAATCATAAATAATAAGGCATGATTAGTAACTAAAATATCACATTCCATTAAAACATTATCTTAAGAATAATATGGGATAGATAAAATTGGAATAAATAATGCCATATAAATAATCGCGTGAAACTTAACCATAGGTATTATATAAGTCAAATAATCTTATTATTTATCAAATACTAATATCATAATTAGGTAATGAATATTATTGGGCATATGAATCACACCATCGAGACTTATACTAAGACATCTAAAAATAAATGCTTAAGGCCTCGACCAAAACCATGTCTTAAAATGGGAAAGGCCTCTACCAAGTCCATATCTATTTTTTCTCATGAGACATACTAATGCATAAAGGGTCTATAATTGTCACCATAAATCACTTAAAAAGTCCAATGCATTCCTAATATGAATGGGGATAAACATAAACAACATATACACATGAAATAGAAACTTTCCCCAATCTGTAAACACAATCACTAATCATTCTCAGTAGTGTGGTGAATGGTATCATGATAAAACATCCATAATTAAAATGATCATAAACCATTTAATAAAATATGATATAAGATAATAATAAGATATCAATATCAATATATAATATTATTATACAAATGTGTTGAAGTAGATGAAAATATTCTGAGAAAATCATCGAGGAATTTTTGGGAGAAATAACTTTTAAATTTGAAAAGAGTTATTTTGAAAAATTCATTTGTATTTTTCATGATTGTTTTTATAAAATCATAAATGAAAAAAATATAATATTTCAAAAAAAAGTATTTAATTTATAAAATAATGGTGTCTTAAAACAAATTATTTATGGAACTTGAAAATGGGTAAGAAATTGAGATGATCTCTTTAATCAGGTTGGATTATCGGGAAGAATTGAGAAGGGAACCCTGTAAAAAATTTAATTTCAATAAATAAAAGATAAAATTATTTGGATACATAATTTTTTAATGTATATACATAATATAGAATAATTATCTAAAAATAATAAATAATTACTTTGGTGTATAGAGGAAGAAATCATAACTCGAATGAAAATGAGTATTCTAGAAGAAAACCCTTACCTTATGCTCGAATGTGTTATTAACTTGACCTTAATGTCATGTATAATATAATTAATTAAATAAATAAATAAATTAATAATATTTTCTTAATATATTTTATTCATTATAGCTTTATTATTTTCATTTATTTCCTTATTGATGAGTTATAGAGTTTAATTTCATTGTTTAGGAGCATTTGTTTTCTTGGTTTTCCTGATTGGTTTTCTTGTTTATAAGTATTGAAGTTCATCCAAAATGGGTATAAATATAAATATTTGTCTTATATATTATTTTTTACTATATTTAAGTATGAATCACTAGATTATATGTTATGATAATCATTTAGATTAATTTTGGCGGCTTAAAATCACAACAAACTCGTTTTGTTTTATAATTATTATTCTGTAAATATGTTACATGAAAAACATAAAAAGGTATGTAATATAAATTTTACAATATTCATCAACCAATTTTTTTTATGAAAATCCTTGAATACAGTTAAGGAATATTAAATCTTGTTATCATGGAAAGCGATGAAACAACACCTCACGGATGTCGTTTCCATTTTTAGAATAAAAGGGAGAGGATAAGGTGATTGAAGATGGATTAATACATTAGAATAATAAAATTCTAATATATTTAAGCCACTAAAGTTATCATTATATTTGGATGATGGCATGTGAGTAGAGAATCAAAAAGAAAAGAACCTGAAAAGAAATTAAAAGAAAAATAAAGAGGTTTTTTACCTCTTCATTTTATCCTTCTTGAGAACCTCCATAGGTAATTGGTTTTGGACTTTTTATGAGTTAAAGAGCTCATATATGTGGTGTATGCTCTTGGTAAGAGTATTGGATAGATATTTTACAAGGCTCAATGCTTGGAAGGTGTGAGGAGAATGGGTGGTGAGGGGTGGTATTTATAGTTGCTGAGAGGGGTGTTTTTTGAATATTTTATTCATATGATTATTATTTTTTTGATCAATACTATGAATAGTTTGAAATTTATCACCAAATATATTTAAATAATTAATTATAGTCCTATATCAAGGTCATAAAATATCTATACATCACCTATGACTCAATAATTCATGTTTTTAATATTTATCATAAATGATCATATTTTACTATTAAAAAAAGTCATGTATTATAGAAAAAACCAAAAAATTATCGATAACCATTTTTAAATGTATATAATTCAAAAATGACCACATTTTTTGAAAATAATTTTATAAATATGATATTTTTAATTTTTAATTAAAATCATTATTTACTAAAAAATAGAGATTTTAAAATTAGAATTGGTTTTATAAAACTTTGAAAATTTAACTAAGGTCTCCTAAAATTATCTTAAAATAAAAAGAAAAAATATTAATATATGAATCCATTTTATGAAAATAATTTTTCTTTAAATAATTATATTAATTATAAAATTGTAATTAAATATTTATAAATTACAAAAACACCAACTCTTAATTAATAATTTTGAAAATATGTATTTACTTATACTATAATATAATTATAACATATGTTCATTTATAATATGTGTAAATTTTATTTATACTTTCATGGGTGTTGTTACTATTCATTAGGCTTATTTACTATTCATAATTGTTATATTACTATTCATATGTTCAAATTACCATTTCATTCGTATATATTTCTTAACTTCTAGAAATACCTCTTATTTCATTAATTCTTCATTTAGAATGTTTGTATTGTGTTCTCTAAGTTACTATATGAGATTAATGAAATAATCATAATATGTGGAATTTGATTTATAGAATTTTGGTTTATTGTAATACCAATTTCACTTCATGGGTTATGATATGATTTTTATGAAACCTATATGTTTTTATGGGCCATAATATGATGAGTTTTTAGTTATATTGTAGCCTATGAATGTATGATTTCATTATGTTATGGGTGGGAACAATATATCCTTGCAATTAATTGGGTATCGATAATTTTTTTATGCTCTCAATGGATACATGGTAGGGAATCCGAAGCCTAAAAACAAGAGGGTAGATGGGTTATAGCCTAATCCCAAAAACAATTGGGTAGACAAGTTGCATCCAAATCCCAAAAACAAGAGGGTAGATGGGTTGTAGTCTGTCATTTAAAACAAGTGGGTATATATTTTATAGTCCAATCCCAAAAAATAAAGGGTAGACGAGTTGTATAACAATCCCAAAAATAAGAGGGTAGATGGGTTATATCGCATGACCTAAAATAAGAAGGTAGAAACGTTTTATCCCAATCCCAAAAATGAGAGGGTAGATGGGTTGTAGCCCAACCCAAAAATAAAAGGGTACATGGTTTTTAGCCCAATATTGAATAACTAACATGGATAATTAACTCAAGCCCCATAATCTATGAAGGTCTTCATAGATATACATAACATAATATTTTTTATCCTTATGTGTATGCCCCAATTCCATGTCTTATTCTTATATTTTTCATTCATGAATTATGCTATTTATTTACTTATTATTCATATACTATTTACTACCATTCATTATTCCATGACTCATGTATAAGATCTTTGATATGTATTGTCTTATATTTAAATTCGATTCTCATTTTCCCTTATTTTTCATGTTATTATTACGTATCTCCTTTATTTTTACTAACTAAAAATATTATCTCACCCTTTTCTATATTTCCATCCCTAGTTTATAAAGAAATGTTTTTAGTATAACTAATAATGGGGAAAATATTAGTGGGAAACATTGAAGATCATTCACTGATATATAATATTTTATTTCCATGTTTCTAAAAACACTAAACTATTATGACCCTCAGGATTATACTTTTGTAATGTGATGAATATTCATCTAAATTGATGTAATATCCTTGTATGTAATGCCTAAGATTCTATACAGAGATCATGGTTTTAAAGGAGGAACAACTATTCAAGGCATCATAGTGGCTGCAAGTGCTCGAATGGGGTAGTGCCAGTGAGGGTTTGGGATTTATAATGAGTTGGTGGAAAGGGTTGATTCTTATACAATTACCTCAAAAGATGAAATAAACAATGTGGGAGGAATATGTGTAGGGTACTATTAGTACATCATTAAAAGTTATAGATAAAATGATGGCTACATAATCTTATGAATCTTGACCATTTGATTGTTTTATACGATCAACTTCATCCTTTGGGTATTTGAGGATTCTATGTGTGATATTGAAACCACCAGCCCTTAGTAATGAAGAAACAAGTTTCCTTCCATGATTATGTGGATGGGATGATTCCTCTGATATTAACCTAATATCATGCATGAATTCGACATTTTCTCGTGCATATGAATAAACAGAAGAATGATTTGGTAGCGAATGAAAACAAATTTCATTCGTTTGTTAGAAAATTCTCTATTCAAGGATGTGTTCAGGTTTTTTTAAATTAGAAGAATAAAAATAATGGAATTCATGTGTGCTCATTTTCCTGAGGAGAAAACACGACTCATGGATCTAATATTCTCAGTGTAAATTATTAAGATATACCAAACTCATTGATGAATAGGGTGGATGAGTCTTTATAATATGATATAGGCATAGAATTTAATTTCAAAATTTATATTCTTATCACTTAATTAACAATAATAACCACTGGTAATTACAAGGATATGTTTTTTATTCATGTGAAGAAGTAGAGGATGACATACAATATTCATGATGAATTGTGAAGAACTTGTATCCCGAGTCCTTGGGACTTTAAATGAGTTGTGTTGTTTATTTATATGTGTAAGTAAAAATGAAGATCTAAATATTTTTGACATTTAATATTTTCCTCCTGATGAAACATATATTACTTCCTCAATTAATTAAAATAGTGACCATTTGGGATAAATTGCATGAATGTGATTCATGAATTCAAGGGTGTGTCACAACTTAATCAATGTTTTGTGTGATGAAGAAGATATCCATATCATGTATCTATTTAATTGAGATGATGTGATCCATTTTGTCATTTTAATATTAACTACCTAAGTACATAAAGGACACCCAACCAATTCAGGTATTGATAGATGAGAAAGAAAAACCCAATCAGATATTTTTAATAATCATGAAATAATGAAATACCCAACAACTCATTTTGGTATTTCCAATCATTATTCATGATGAATTAAATAAAAATTTTATTATGGAATTTAATTTTTGAATAAAACATAATACCACACTGTTTAATTACTGAATTAATTTTGGATGAAAATTTAATGTGTTTAAAGGATAACACATTAAATAGAGTATGAAAATATGAATAATTTAAATCAAGGAATTATTAAAACCACATGAACCAATTTTTTTATGTATAAATATGTTCATGCTGGTGATGAAAAAATGTAATGAATTTCAATATCCTTTGATATATAGATACACTCTTTTATCAAAGATAATTTTTTTGCAAAGCTGGTGTTAGGTCAGGATAATGATGATGATGATGAAAAATAAACAGGGGGGGTGAATTGTATACTTCAAAAAATGTTTATAGATTCTGAATTCCATTCTTGTTATACATTGAACCTTTAATTTTCTCTTAAATATGTTTAATGATCAAAAAATAATAATAGAAATGATCACAATTATGTATAGTGGTTTAGAGAAAAAATATCCATTAGTTCACTCCACCAACCCTAAAATCCCTAAGCTTCAGGACATTAAATAAAAAGTCATCTAATACGTAGAACTCCAAATAAAAACATAGCATATGTACTTGAAACATTTAAATAATGATTTATAGAGACTTATGGTTCTTTTATAAGAAACCATAAATGGAAAGCTTGGTACAAGAAGCTGAGAAATCACCAAAATTGAGTCTGAAGCATAAAAAATACACCAAAACAATTGAGTTTTATTTTTGTTGACCAGACATGGTAAACTTCAAAATTTTAGAAACAACTGAAAATGTAGGGTTGACAATGCACTGTTGATTATAAGATTAGGTTTGATATACCATACTTTTTTTCCTCAAAAATAGGGTTTCTTCCAAACGTAGCATATCTCATCCATACTCTCCCACCATCATTCGATATATGATCCATAAATGATGTTTTAAACTTAAGGATTATAAACTATACACTATGCTTACAAACATAGGATATGAATAGTGTTTCTAGGATACATTTTAACATATCAAGAATACTATAACAAATATTCCTAGGAGATCAATGAATTGAATATATTTCTATAATAAATAATTCCAAAAATATTAATTTCCTAAAATTCACTTAAAATTGTATTGATTTGTAACATAACTATGGATGTTTTTGAGAATCAAAACCAAATAAGAATTAATGAAATTATTGAATCAACATATGCCCAATATATGTGACTTCATCAAATGGAAGAATCATCTTGGGTATTGTAAAAAATCAATACAGATCCTACAATATCTTGGAGAAAGATCAAACATCAACCAATAGTGGATGAAAGCCTTTAACAAAGATGAAGCCTTTTTGTTGGCATCAAGATTAGTTTAAGTATTCTTGATTGAGAATGGATAAAAAGGAGTCGCTGGTTGGATCCAGATAAATAAGTCTTTTGGTTGAATCCAAAAGAAAAAATAATCTCTTAGATGGATATGGAGTAAAATCTATTTAGTTGTAGATGAAAGTAATTATATTCAATTTTATAAATAATTAATACAATCTATGTTAGTGTTTCTAACCAAAATGAAATATAGGCGGCATTTTAAGAAGGAGTGTACCACTGATTCACCCCATCTTAGTGGCACCTAATCATTCCAGACGCTCAAAAATTTGGATGTTTAATTCATGAATCCCCCATTCCATTTTTTTCTCACATTGTTTTATGGATCTTAATAATCCCATTATGACTTACCGACCTTATATTTGATAGATTTTTTTAAACCATTTAGGGAAGGTATTATGTCTCCAATACCTTTCTAATTTCAAAATCCATCCTTTTCATACCTATACATACATGGAATTTTTGAATCCATATAATCTATAGGATTAAGAGTTAAGTTCTTCTATTATTATTTGAAAAAATATTCTCTTTTTTAGGATAATAGTAAATCCATAAATTATATTCCTTGATAAACATGATATATCTTTGTTGATAAATGTTTATATCATTATATGTGAATATAAACATTAAACATTCATGGAAATTATATTGGTTAATCAGGTCAACATAAAGTTAGTGCCTAAAAAATCTTCAATGTAAAGATCAAAGATGCTAAATACAAATTAGGTGTCAGGTATTTCTATTCATATACCCTCACTTATTTTATGTAATAGGGTTTCAATTTATAAATTTTTAGGTGTATTCATCCCTAACTTTTTATTGAGGCATCACTATATATCACACACTCTTCTCCACTCAGGGGAAGATGAGTACATTCATAGTGATTATCCTTATGTTGATCTACTTCAATCATTTCTCTCATTATTATACTTATATATATATATATATTAATCCTTTTCAAGATAAAATTTATAGTTGGTTAGATATTTATTACTGTTTTCCCATAATGCATGTTTCGTACACAAAAACTATAATAAAACTACAAATATCTCTGAAAAAATTTGTTCTCAACTATTCACTATTTTATTTTTTCTATAAAGGATCCAAATAAATTCCTTCACTCAAGATCAATAGTTTCATTAATATTACATGATACATCCAAAAGTCATACTTTTTGAAAAAATTTATAACCACGCCTTCCATAATGTCAATGAAACAATCCCCATATTTCCTACAAGTTCTTCCTTTTCATTGATTCTATAATTATATCATCAATAAATACCCTGAAAAAATTATCTAGGGTGGATTAAAATATTCAATTCAACATTTTAATGATTATTATTAGAGAATATTTAAGTAAAAGTTGAATTTCTTTGAACACATAGTGTTCATATTTTAAAGAAAAATAATCACTCTAAAAAAAGATACTCTTAATTATTAGATAATGATATTTTGAATAATGATCGACCATGGAGAATTACATACCTCTTTATATTTTGTGACCCATGTATTCAATCCTTGAAACTACATATTTTTTATTGATTATATTATTTTCATGCTCTTGGAAATTGATGAAAAATCTCATTGACCTAACCCAATTCATTATAATGTGTATCGTTTCATCCCAAGTTGATGATCTAAGGAATATGAAAACTTTTTATAAATATAGTTTTAGTTGATTCTTTAACTTATCTAATTTTATTAGAAACATCCAATAATTACTCATGGATATAATTGTGTCTCTAGGTATAAGTTATATTAGTAACTAAACCTTATGACATAGGGGAAGGGAAGTTAATTCCTTAGGGAGGGAATACATCAATATTAAATCAAAAAATGGGTGTTTTACCAAGGTTAATTCATACCATTACCTGAATTTGTTTAAAAACCTATTCATCTTCATTGGGTATCAACATTAGTAATATTTTTCTATTTTTAAAAGGTAATTATTAATATTATATTAATATATAATGGACCATGGGTGGTTAATGATATAGAAAGAGATTTCAATTTCCTAATAGCTTTTGCATGATATATATAGTGAGAGAAACTATTTATCTAGTATTGAATAAAATTCTATGAAAGGATGGATAACTATATTCACAAGTATAATATCCCCATTGAATCTGACTAGGGATGATTCTGAAACTTCATTTTCAATGGTTTCACCACTATGAGTTTTCAAAGATATCATTACTTTGAGATATTCAGGAGGATACTCAATTGTTTTAGAAAACATGTTTTTTATAATTTTTTTTGTAACTATAATCTAGTAAAATTATAACCATTCTTAAATTAATAATAAGTGTGTCTTATACAATATCATTTCCCAAATTCACTATTTTGGTTATAATACCCAATAACTACACATATGGGTTTGGGGATAAAAACAAATACATTATACTAAGTATTTGATACTAAGTGAGATAACCTAAGATAAAAATTTCATTATTTTACATAATTTCATTATGTTAAAAATTACATGTCATAATTAAAACACAATCCCCTAAACTTTTATTTTATTTCCACAATTAATTAGGAACATAAGTAACTATTATTACAATACCTATGAACATTTGACCATAATTCAACCATACATGACACACATCTAGAATTCCACAAAATTAAAATCATATTCAAAAACTATGTAATGTAAATATAATAAATGAGTGCGAGGAGACCTGGTCATAAATTATATAAATATTGTTTTCATTTTTGATTAATATTAAAAATATTTCATAATAAAACATGCCTTAAAAATTTAAAGGTTTAGTGTCTTTAGAAAATAGATACATAATTAAAAAATTTCTTAATGTATCTTAAAAATATCCCACAATGTTCTTATCTCATAGTAACCATATTAGATTTTTAATATTGAAATTTTATTCATTAAATGGGGAAAATGGAAACATTATAATCAGTGATTTCAATTTCACAGTATGGGTAAACATAGGAGATATTAGTCAATGATTAGAACCTGATTATAAATTAAGAAACTCATACCCAATCAGTCAAATATCTTTAATCATGAATCCTAGGATCTGGTTTTTTCATAACAAAATAAATAATTCATAATAGTATAAAATCATTAATAAAAAAGCATTATCTAGGAAAAAATATCTTATGTATAAGAAAAAACATTTTGGATTTCACATAATAATATAATATCATTTCCTTGGTAATGTATTAATGTCATGTCTATCATAGTGGATTAGGATCACTCCTCATTCCATAATTCCCTTAGTCAAGGTTTACTCCCAAACCTATCATATTAGAAATATTCCCTTACTAAAAATGGTTCACTACTCATTTATATCTTTATTATCTAAAGAGATAACATTAATTTCAACATCTATTAGTGGGATATTTAATTTTGGGACCACCAATCACATAATGAAAACCACACGTTTTTTTACAAGATCATTAAAATCTCATAAAATCACCATATAAAAACTCATGGATAATAAACGGTGTTTCTAAACATCTCATCAATACATAATCCTAATAAATCCATACAAAGGATGTGGATGGTATCATAAGAGAATTCATGACCTAAATATATATTAAATAACCACTTGGAATGAAATGATTTTTATGCAGTTGATAGAGCAAATATTTTCAATTAATTTATATTTAATATCATTGTTTTAAACCCACAAAATTGTTCCTATAAGATGAATTGTTTCATTTTTATGATAATGGTGTTATTTTGAGCTGAATAGTAAAAATTGGCCATTTTGGATTTTTAACAGTTTTAAATTATTTTGGTAGATTGGCCATAACATTATCTACACTAATCCAAATTTCAAAATTCATTCTTTTTAAGATTCTAAACATCGAGGGATTCATTTAATATATTTGGACCAAAATCGGAATCGGCCATATGGAAGCTCAAAAGAAGCTCACAAGTTGGCTCAAGAAAACTGTTTTCAGTTCTGCCTAGTTTTGATGTGGGATCCATAACTCATTGAATGTGGGGCCAAAGCTTGTGAACTTCTGTGGGTGGACGCGCAAGGAGTTTTGGAGAATCTTTTATGAAGGAATCAACGAGTTAATGGGCCGTTTATGGGGCCATTAAAGCACCCTAATCCGGAGGAGTTCGTTTTGGAGAGTCTGACAGGACAGAATAAATGCTCATAGTAAAACGGCCATAACTCTCGGAATACATGTCCAAATCCGCTGAAATTTTGAGGGGACACGGACAAGGGAATTATGAACAACATTAAGGAAGGGCTCAACGTGTGAAGATGTCATTTAATGGGGCTACAATGCGTCGACATTCGGTGGAAGAATTATGGCTATAAAAGGAGGAGAGCTCCACCCTCTCAAAGCATCCATTCTCCACCCCATTCCTTCCGGGACACCAAGAAGGAGAACTTTTCAGCTTTCTCTTTTATTTATTTTCTTTTTCAAAGTTTGTTAATGCCTTCTTCTTCCCCATTCAACTCGATTACCCTTACCATTGTGGGGTAAACTTTTGGTGTGATTGGGGAAGGGTTGGTTTTCTATATTGTAATGCTTGAGTTCTTGGACGTAATTGAATAAATTTCTTTCTTTTTCAAAGTTGTTTTCAATTTCTTATAGCGGATTTTATAATCAAGTGAGATCATTCTTGAATATTAATTCTGTTATTTATTTTTTCCTTGGTAAAATAATCAATATCTCCCTACACTAATTTCTGGTTTATATACGATGGAATAAACTAGGAATTAGTGGTGAAGTACTCGACGATCGTCAGTACGTGTAAAAGGTGTAGTGAATGTTCTTGATTTTTTGGGATAAACAAAACCTGATCGGGAATTGCCCATTTCAATTAAGGATATTCAATACAACTATTTTACACATGGAAGGAGAGTTTACCAAACCGAGATCTTGGTAAGGTTTTCTCTCACAATAACAATTTCACCAAGGAAGTGAGAGGAAACGATTGTGGAAACTCACTTTAATCAACTAAGAATAAGAGGTTTGAATTAAATTGAACAAGGATAGAATTATAATTAGGAAACCGACCCCGAACTAATCACCCTTTTAATTTCATTGTTTTTCAATCATTTGAATTTCAAATTTCCTTTCACAACATTTTTGCCCCCGTTTTAAAGTGACAACCCATTTTGTGTGCACTCCTCTTTGGGAGACATCCTAGGTCAACCACATTACTATATTTTAACTTAGGAAATAATTGTTTTTCCACGCCCTACGACAGGCGTGTGTCAGCAGTCATACTAAGTTAATCATTATTAGAAGTCATCCATAAATTTCAATGGAATCATAAGGATATATACCTATTTAAATGTAGCAATCCTTAAAGGATTTCAATATAGATAACATATACCATTAAAATATCTTTCGAATATTTCATTGAAAAAAGGGGTACTAATATTTAATTTGGTATTATTTAAAACTAAAAATTAAAAAAATAATTAGAATAATAATTTTCTTTAAATTAACCTGGGATATATGTAATGGAATATTCAAATAAATGAATGGTCATGAGGGTGAGAAAATATATTCATTCTATAATCATAAAAACATTTATTCATTTCATACTGTTTATATGAAAATTCAAAAGTATGTCATTCATAAAAATACAAGAAGATTTATTTTAAACAATCGAAAGAAAAAATATAGTTTATAATGAAATTAAATAAACATTTGACCATATAAAATAATATTCTTGAACACATTATTAAAAACATGGTTATGGAAAAAAGATGTTATCGAAAAAAGAGGAAATATGGTTGGTTTTTTCATAAACAATTTACTCTATCATTTTATGTATGGAGAGAGAAATTTTATTATTAATTGAAAAATCTTGTAATAACAAGTGGATAAGAAAATATATGGTGTTAAAAGGATAATTTCCATAAAACTCACCTCAATGTAAATTTTACATATATAATCTCAAAAGGAAATAACCTTGTACGATAGACCATTAGATCAAGTCCTATATTTCATTATATTCATTAAAAAATCATTTATAATATAAATATATTTGTAATAAATATATTCCATAAAAATATTCAAAGTTAGCATACTCTCTATTATACCTTTATAATTTCAAATTATCCTTTAATTTCCAATTTCTTCCTAAAAATGAACATGTTGGAGAAACTGGTCGTTTTTCTATGCATGTATCTATTTTATAGTTAAGTACGTTTACATTTAACATGGTTTTATCATATTTATAAAATTAATAATGATGTAAATATCATATTTAATCATTATAAACATTCTTATTACCAATTTTATAATGTGGTGTGGAAATATAAATTACATCACTTCATGAAGGTGGTAGTAAACAAGTACGCATGCATGATATTTATAATTTTTGATTGAAGAAAAGAAGTCATAAAATTGTTATGTCATAATAGTAATAATTAATTAGTATATAGATATTACCTTAGTAATTATTATTTTTATCTATATAACAGTTTTAGAGGAAGTTGAAGAAATTAACATTGAAATAGTCAATTAATATGATTACTTATTCTTGGAAAGACCTTCTTTGTATTACAACATAAGCTTTAGTAGGATGGTATTAGGGTAAAAAATATCTCAATAATTAATGGAATTAATATAGGATTGTTATAGGGTAGGTAATTGTGGAGCTTGAGAGAACAAATTATCTAAATTCAGGAGTAGAATAGGCTCTATTTTATATGCGAGTAAAGTGTAACACATGGAATTAGTTCAAATATTTATGTAACATAAAGTGAATTTAATGTGAAATTGGAAGAAATTAGCCAGTTGTTAAATTTTATAATAATAATTGGTAGAAATAATTAATAAAAAATAATATTTAAACATTTTTTTCTAGAATTTTACCTTAAACTATTAGTTTAACCTTTGATAAAAATGTTTTAACCCAAACTAGGGTACACATATTTTTACTATATTTACAATAGCATATTATCAAATATATATGTAGTATAATTAAAAAATGATTACATTATGATTCCAAATGTGGAATAAATTTCATCAAATTTTATTTATATAATTTGTAGAACATAATATTAGAATAATATTTAAAAAAGTATCTATTATTTAAAAAAATGAATTTTTAAGCATAAAAAATAATTTATTCTAATTGAATTACTGGTAAAAAGTATTAGATAAATGTTAAAATAGTTTATTTAATATATATTATATACATTTTAATACCATATTTAATCAATTTTAAATTATTATATATATTAAATTATAAACACATTACAGGCACATAAAAAATTTCAGTAAAATATATCTTCTTATATTAAAATCATTTTATTTTTGTTTTTAATGACTTGATAAAGAATAAATTAATTTTATACATTAGAAAATATATTTATAATGATAACACAGTGCCTTAATTTTTTAATTAGGAAAAATTCTCATTTAATAATATATAATTGATAAAAAAACTTATAATAAAAAATATTTTAAATATATTCTTTAGGGTCAATAATAATTCCTAATTAAATTAGAAATTATTTTAAATTTAAATAACACGTAAATTTATTAATTATATAATTTATAAAAGGTATTTATATTTGTAAATTTTTGTGTCTAAATGAAACTATCAAATAGTTTAAATTTTTTAATGAGTAATATTTCATAAAGTATCAAGGTTTTATATTATACCCCCTTATAAGAAATTCACACCCATGATTTTCTCACTCCAATAACAAAATTATTAAACTTATACCTTACAAAATTCTTGTGTTCTTATAGAGATTCATCAAAATTATAGTTTTTATATAAAACATATACTAGGTGAGTCCTCTTGTTCTGCATCACTTTCTTTCTTCAATATAGAATGTGTACCAGTTATTTCTCATAAGAGGGATCCTGCTCTAGTTTTATGACATTTTAGTTTATTAAATGTAAGGTATAAGTTAGGGAAAAACTCTAGATAGATACATTAAAGACATCATGAAAATTAGATATATTACTTGATAGTTGCAAGTGATAAGAAATATTATAGATACAATCAGAAATTTTGAGGTGACCAAAATATCTCGAGATTAGTTTACCATTCATTCCAAATATCATAATATTATTCCAATGTGATATTTGGGGGAATAACTTATCACCACCTTCCAACTCCAGATCTAACCAATTATTTCCATTACAAATTTTATGTCAGCTTTGGGCTTCCCTGATGTATTTTTGAATAGATATAATTGTCAATTACTTTTTCTAAAGTGATCTTAGTTCAAGTTATCTTTTATTTTAAATCTTCTTTATAGAAAGTTGGTTTTTTAACTTCTTTATATAAAAGTATTCATATAAATCTATATGAATGCTTTAGTGAAATATATTGTTGTTTGAAAATGTTAACAAAGATTGGATTTGATTCTAATAAGAATTTATATCTTTAGAAAATTCTCTAAAAATATCTTCAATGGTTTAAATGGTTCTCTCAGACTCTCCATGTCTATGAGGATGATATTCCATACTATTATGTAACTCCATATTCAAATATTAAAAAATAATTTTATTTAAATTTGAGGTAAACCTCATATCTAAATAAAATAAAATATATTTTAGTAATCTAAGTAACCTTACCACTATCTAAATGTATATCCAAGAAATATGATCAAGAGAGAAATATTATTTTGTTGTAATGAAATTTTCGGACATTATAAAGTGACTGAATATAACCAAAATATCATTATGTAGTTTAGATATTTTGGGGAGTCTGATGATGTAATTAATGGAAATTTATTCTCATTTCCATTCATTCATGGGTAATGGTTATAAAATAAACTTAGAATTATGTCTCACATCCCTAACTTGTTGTCTAAGTAGGCATCACGATACATACTCTTTAATGTCCATTTTCATGTTGTCCTCCCATAAATACACCTTCATATCTATATAAATCTTCATACTTTCATAATGAATATTGAATAATGGTCTATGTGCTTCATAAAAGCACTCTTTATTAAAATATTTTATTTATGTGGCACATATTTTGTTCTTAAATCATATAAGTCCAACCTAACCGAGTTTGAAATTGGGAACATTTCTCACAATCTTCTATAGTTCCACATATTCCTATTGAACATTCATAATCACCACCTGGATGGATGGTAGAATATTCATTTTAGAAAGACATTATATTGAAAATGTACTAATTATTTAAAATCCATATTATGTAAATACATAATTTTTGGATCCATTTTAATGTACATCATGAACACACAAGATTGGTATTTTTTTGACTCATAACATCATACACCTTGTTCAACTTCCCTTAGTGGTAATGTATTGATGATTAATAATACTTAATTGACTAAAATCACCCCCATTGGTACATATTAAATTATTTATCTATTAATATATACCTAATTATTTTATTATCCATATATATATGTCACACCATTCAAAAAAAAAGATAATTCCTCCATATTTTCAATGAAAAACATACCACAATAAGCTCTAATTCATGGGTTAGGTAATTTCAATCATGAATTTTCAATAAGAGTGATGAGGAAGATAATTTTATATCATTAATTATATTTAAAAATCATGTTCCATTATTTTATTCATCACTATAGATAAAAAAACCTTCTCTATTATAGGGTAATGTGAGTACAAGTGAAATGACAAACTTTCTCTTTAGTTCATGAAATTTTACCCACATTCATCTATAAAAATGATCATAAATTAATTAATATCCCTCAAGGTTATTATATTTAAAATATAGGATAAATCCCTATCAATTTTATGGTATTATCCAACTAATCTAAGAAAACTATAGATCTCAGTCCATATGGTTACTCTTTTCCATTTCTTAATAAACTTTTTTTTCAATGGTGAATCTACTAATCTAAAAACTATTGAGATTATATGAACCCAATAATGATAGTACAAATAAATTTCATTCACCAAAATAATCCTAAAATAAAAGTCTTTTACATATATTCCTATATAGATCTTTATTTGGGGACATTTGAATACTTAAGTTGAAATTGTTATTATATGAGAACTCAACCAAAATTAGTTGGTGGTCCTAACCTCTTTTGAACTCTATCTGTAAAATCTTAACACAAAATCATCTTCTATAATGGCCATTTATGATTGGTCATTATACTAGGGATAATGGGGTACACTAAATTTTAACTCATTTTCTAGGGTTTAAAAATATTCCTTGAAAACATAGAAGTGAACCACATATCTTGATCTAGTAATATTAAACATGGTATCATATGTAACATTACCACTTATTTTACAAGTATCAAGGAAAATTAATTGAGAAAGAATTCTTCTAAAATAGAGATAATGTGATTTTTCTTGTTAGATTGATCCACAATAACCCATATAGAATTGTTTCCAATATATAATATCATATGACTTATAAAACGTCCATAGATATGTACATAAATCTCCATATTGGTATGAAAAATATTTCATTGTCACATTTGAATTCTAATACCATACCTTTCATTTATAAAAGTATGATCATGTTGATGTGCACTCAAAAATGTATTTTATCAGGATTTCCAACTAAAAAATATATTAAATATATTATTATATATTATTACTCATAATATGGTTGAGGAAATATGAATACTTTTCATCATCCAATAGATATTCATTATCTCATGCGATAAAAGTATATATAGTCTACTTATAAATAAAATGAAACCATCTATTTCAATGTTGAATTCAAAAATCATCCCTTCTATTTTTTTAAACATATTATTTTTAATATTGATACCATCCCATTATGAATCATTGATATTCTATTAGATAAATGGTTATGACGTAATTTGGGGAATGTATAATTTTATACATTCAATTACAATTTTAACATTAATCCTTTTCATATACATGAATATTGGGACCTTCTCTATTCACTTAATTTATAGGGTTAATGCTTCATTTTTTCTATGAAAAGCTAAAGCCAAATTCTATTTCATAATATAGTAGTGAATTGAGAAATCATAATCAATGATCAACTATAGCCTTCTTTTTTTATGTATATTGAGTAAATTATGGGTAAATATTTACATTAAAATTTAAAGATCAATATATTGGTAAAAATTATATACATAAATTTAGTACCTTTATATATTCAATATAATGATAAGGGATACTAAATCTATATGAGGCATGAGGTAGTTTCTATCAAATATCTTCTTTTATATAGAGGTTTAATCTATTAATCTATAATTTTTCATTAGTACAAAACCAAATATTTTTGTTGAAGGGTCACTACATATCTTAAAAACTTCTCCACTAGAGGGGATGATTAG
Source organism: Viscum album (assembly GCA_963277665.1). Classification (NCBI taxonomy): domain Eukaryota; kingdom Viridiplantae; phylum Streptophyta; class Magnoliopsida; order Santalales; family Viscaceae; genus Viscum; species Viscum album. The sequence goes on from OY728134.1 coordinate 290,323,131, forward strand.
TATAGGTACAATAGTTAGCCTCTTCTTAAGATCCTTCAATAATTTATTACATTCAAATGTATAGATATGAATTACACATTCCCATTATAAAATAGGTTCTGGGATAGATAATCATGATGATTTTCTCAAAAATCATTTATTCTACGTAGATAATAAATGAAAACCATAGAAATCTATTACACATATTATTTTAGGAAATTTCCTTATTTCATTTTTAATTTAATGAATCCATATAGACTCCTTTACTCTAGATCACATGTCCTATGTATTCCACCTATTATATCCAAAATTATCATTTATTAAACATAGTATATAACATCTCCTTCAATAATTTAAACATCATAACACTTAGATTCCCTTCATGACCTCACTTTATCAATGAGTATATTACAATATCATCAATAAAGGCCTGGATAAATTTATTAGGGGATATTGAGACACTATATTTTTCTAGTCCATAAGTATTTCATTGGAATATGTAAGTCCAAATTAAATCACTAGGAACTCATGGTGTCCATATATTGTATGAAGTGATTCCTTTTGAAAGTAATCTCTCTTTACGGTTAGCCTATTATATATAAAATAATGGTCATCCTTTAACAACTATTAAGCTCTACTAAGTTGATATGACATGTAATAAATATTTGGTTGAAGATATTTTTGTTTATGATGATATTTTCAAGATCTTTTTATTCAATTAATAGAAACATTTCCCATCCATATTCATAATAATTGGCACTGGTGTACCCCTAGATGATGCACTAGGTAATATGAACACTTTTTATAAATAATGTGGTAGATGATTCTTTAACTCCTCAAGTAATATCCGGCCCATCATATAGAGACTCTAATACATAGGTGTGGCTCAAGGTATGATTTTTTTAGAACTCTTATTCATAGTATAGGGGAAGGCAAGGTAATTATTTGGGGAACACATCAATATAATACCTTACAATGGTTGTGGTTGAAAAATTTGATGCCTTATGTTACCTAAATCATTTCAGATAAATGTTTTTAATTATTGGGTATGAACCCTAAAACTGTTGAGATATTTTCTCAAATTAATTCATAATATACCGTTAATTTAAAATAAAGCACGGGAGGTTCCGGAAATGTAAACACATTTATTTTTACTAATAGTTGATGTAAGATATAAATAATTAGATACAATCCTTTATTAGTATAACATCAAATTCTACCAAATAATGGACTATGTGGTTCCCTGGAAGAATATCCACAAAGACCCTAACTGGGGAAGATTCAAAAACTTGGTTTTTAATAGTTTCACCCTTGATGTTTTCATGGATATTAGTACATACTGATATTTGGTAGGAGACTTAATTGTTATAGAAAACAAGCATGATATATAGTAATGTTTAGAAACTAAATAACATATAATTTTCACTATTCATGAGTGAATAATATGTATACATTACACAAAATTACTTTTCTAATAAACCTTGGTGGATAAAGTACCCCTGAACTACACACCAATGTCCATTTCTAGAAATCACATACTTTATATATATACATTGATACCAAGTTAGATGAAATGAGATAAATATATCTTTATTTCATATAATTTCAATATTTATAACACACAACCATAAAATGAAATATTTTTTTAGCTATTATTTGTGAAGGGAACCCATAAAAAATAGACATTTCTAATACAATCCAATCAAAAATGTCCCATAGCTAAAAAGATCATTGAAAAACATTTTTTTGTGATGGGCTACTGCACACAATTATTTTTTTACTATGGGGGACCCTAATGATATTTTTTAATGATTATATATATGTCAATATTTTCAATAATATTTATCCCCTACTACAAATAAGTATTTGAGAGAGAGAACAATCCTGTACAAAATAATATTAAAAAATTAAAAAAAATCAAAAAAAATCATCACTATAATATAAAAAGGTAAACAATTTAAAATAAAAACTAAAAATAAAAAAATATAAAAACATATACATTAAATAAAAAAATCACAATATTATAATTAAAATTCAATATATAAAACAATAAATATATGAATTGATAACAATATTAATAAATTTATTGTTCATTCAAATGTTTATCTTAATAAATGTGTAAAAATACATATATCACTGAAGAGGGGGAGAGCCATATGGAGGTGGTTGTGGTGGAGGGAAATCCATCCCTAAACATTACACCAAGTGTCTTATATACTCCATCATCTACTCCTTCTACTACTCATGTGCTTGATGCTACTCCTCCTGATGTTGTTCATGTTGTCTATGGAATTATTCCGGATCTCTATGCATTCTCTCTATAACCTCATCATGATATGTTAGATTCTCATCATACAATATAATATATGATGATGAATCTCCATGATCTCCCCTGGAGCGGGAAAATGGAAATGTATCAGTACCATAATATCTTCCTAGCTTTAATCGAGAACTAATACAAAAAAATTGGCCTTTCTTAAAAGAATACTGAGTCGCTTGCATCCATGCTACATCATCAAATCCTATTTCACTGGTGGCTTAACCCTTAGCATCATACTAATTATTTTTATTTCTTTGATAAGTATTATCCTCATATGACCCCTTTAAATTCAATTTGAAATTAAAATAGTTGACATTTTATTTTCAGTTTTTTTAATACTAAAATAATTGTACTGGAAACAATATTCCATTGTTGTTCACAAGTAATATCTCTAGTTGAAGGGTCATTGTACATCCTCTTGTAATAATATATCTCTATAATATCTAGATTCCCAACTGCTCATATGAATAATATAATAAATCGTTTAAAATTACAATTTTATAAATTATTAATTAAAATTACATACCAGTTTTTGTTGATAAGTACTGATCGTACAACTATCATATCTATATGTGACCTCCAATATCCCCTAATTATTCTAACCTAATAATGATTTACTTTTAAAACTATATTCCATTAAGTATGAGTATAATACATCCCAAACATTAGAGGAGAAGTAATCAGTTTTATGATTATATTAATACTGATAAAACATATGACTTGAGCTTACATTATAGATTTCTTCTTCATATTTTAGAAAAATATATGTAAATACTCATGCATACATGCCTCCCAGATAGTGGTCCTCATACTATCCTGAATGAGATACCATAAACCCTACAAATAATTAATAATATAATTTTTTTAATTAAATAAATTTCAATATAACTATTATATAATTACATACCATCTAGTGATCAAACATGCACTAATGAACATCAATGGGAATATGATCCCACCTCACCCATTATTTGGAAAAACAATTATACATAATATCACATCTATATTCAACAAATATTTGAAAAGAATATGGGAAAATAGAACAAATAATAAAACAATTAGTAAATAAATAAATTAATGAAAATTAATGATAATGAATATAAACTAAATTATACAACTAAACATACCTCTGAATGCATGAATGGAAATAATGATGTTGAAATCACTCAGGAATTGTGATGAGAATCATCAATCATGCAACACCATGACCTCTTCGAGTGGAAAAACCACCTATAACAATAGTTAATAATGAAAAAGAAACATGATAATCACTAGGAAGTATAGCCTCTTCGAGGATAAGAAAAATCTCATCATATGTATCATTATCCATCTAAATCATGAACAAAATTGTTTCATCAAATAATTGAGTATGGGTATTATAGATATATTTTTATGACTAAAAAAATGTGAAATTGTGTCATTCTTCATATTCATCCTCATATTCATATACAAAGATGTCAATATCATTATCTTCCTCCTTAGTATCAATTTCAATAAGATTTTTAACTTTATCAAATATTGTTAATTCAAATTCAGTTGTTGCAACATAAAAAACATCATCATCATTAACCCATAACTATGGGGTTCTATCATTGATATTCATGCATCTTTAATGAAAATATGTATTTGGAGTTTTCTATTGAAAATTTTCAATTCATTCACTTCAATAAAACCATATTCATTTTTCCTAAAGTGAATCTTATAGGATTTTATTTTTATAATACTCCACCAGTCAATTAACTCTTTTAAAGACATATAATAATTTTGTGAACAAATTTGATGTGCATAATGAGAAAATAAAAAAGGTTAAATTATTATAGGAGGTATTTTATATTTAATATTATTGATTCAATTTCATGGGAGAATATGAAATCCAATATTAGTATCAATCCAATTGAATTTAAACATTATAAGATAATCCTATATTAGATAATGAAGTTCAATAATTTTAACAATCATTCCATAAAATTCAACTTCATTTTAAATTTGTCGAGATCCTCTCAAGAAAACACCAATTTTAATTATTTTTATTTATTCACCATATGCACCTCTATGAAATTAAAAACCATTCACTGAATTTGAATTTTAATATTTAACCATTTTGGAGGGTTGATTACTCATTAAAGACAATATATTATAAATTTTATCAGTATGTCGTGATACATAATTTTTTTTAAAACAATTAGTAATAAAAAAATAATAAATTGATTGAATATTTTGAACAATAACAAATTTTCTTTACCATTCACTAAAATGAGTAGTAAAAAACATGTTGTCAGTGTTTTTCTATGGAATCAGCTGTAATTTGGAGAAAAAATTTCTTGATATGATCATAATATAATCTATAAATAAAATAATATTAATTTACCTTAAACAATTAAAGAATATGTGATTGTAGAAATAAGTATAAAAATTGTGACATTTCTTCATAGTTGAGAATAACATTTGTATGCGCCTTGTGGTGTTTACTGTCTAAAATACATCATTTTTTGAACTCAATAGAATCCATGTTTAGGCTGATTAATAATTGATAATTTAATGATTAGTGAATCATCAAAATTTCATCATTACAACTCATTTTGTTTTGTTTTGATGGATATTCAAGTTGAAAATAATAAAATAGAAAAAATGAATTTCAATATATAAATAAAATTAGACAATTAAACCTCAAAAAAATATTTGTTTTATACCTTTTTCATCAATTCATGCCTTCATATCTCATAAGAGTATATCCATTAAAACTGTACTAACCCTCCAAATTTTTCACCATGCAAAAAATGTATTATCATATGTTCTATTGAATCAAAGAAAGTTTGTGGGATTTTTTCTAGTTTATATAAAATTAAAACAACATCTTATTCCAGTATACTAAGAGAAGAATAGTCTGTTATCACCACAAAAATGTATAAAAATGATATTTATTTTAACAAAATACAAATAAAATAATTCAACACACATAAACATCCAATTAGTAGAAATATTTCCATTGTAACATGGAAATCATGAATTTTTTATTCTTGTTATATGAATTTTTCTAACACATATATCCAAATTGGAAACATAACCATATGATAGCCTTAAATATTAATAATTGATTTTCTTTATACAATGTATATGGAGATTTTTGATTCCTTAACTTCTTTGATAATTCAATTTCAAACAAATCAAATTTTGGTCTCTTATAAATTTGGGCCAGATCTAATCATGACATGAAATTATATTTGTCTTTACATTTGTGTCCAAAACTGTATAAACATTATTATCAAAATATTTCTTCCAAATATGTATTAAATATAACATGTGATGGAAAAACAAATCATACAAATATCAAAGATCCCAAAAAATACTTAATTTAATCCAACTGTGATATTTCCCAAAGATACTTATTATTTTTTTGGTTTATAGTTAGCCTAAGGGTAATTAGAGCTAATGAAGAGATAATAAATTTTAAATAAATACCTATAATCATTACAGGAGGTCCATATATTTCAATTTTAATTTTTATTAAATTATTTCTATTCCTTCAGAAAGGATGATCAAAAAGAATAAATCTGTGATGAAATTTTAAAAAACACGGTTTTCTCCCCTCGATGACCATAAACATTTTTTTCACTCATATAGTAGGAACATGATTTTGGACTATTTATACTATAGAAAAGTGTAATTACACATTCTCATAAGTTACTAATTGTCCACATTAATTGAACTTTCAATAAGAAATTCTATTTTAAAAAACTTTATATGTATTGTCACACTTACCCCATAAAAAATTTAACTCATCAATCAATGGATTCAAATAAACATAAAAATCGTTTTTTGGATGTCTTAAAATTAATAACATTAAAATGATATATAGTTAATTCATCAACATCAAAAGTGGTAAGTTTTATAGATTTATAGTCCAATAATAATATTGAATACAGTAAAAACCAAATGGAAAGAAACCATCATTAGAAAGACACAATCAAATGTTACATGATTTTGAATAAAAATAATAATGTATATGGTCAAAATGATTCCATAAATTAACATCATACGGAAAACTTATTATTTTACTAATTGACATACTGGATTTGTTCCCTTACATCAATGAATCTATGTTTGGGGACAAAAATAAATACTGAATCTTGGTATAAGTAAGAAAGACTTCATCATTTTAATGACAATGACCCCAAAATTCCCTTTTTATGCCTCCTTCTACCTAGAATGTCCACATGTAGGAAAACTAACAAAAAAATAAGTTTTAACATAATATAAGAAGATATTATTTGAAATTTCATGAGTCTTATGATAACCAATACCCAAATTAGGGACCAACCTTTTGAAAACACAGAAATTGATTTGAAACACATTGCCTTCAGGTATAAATGATTTTACCAAATTTAAAATCTGATCAGAACTGATATTTAAAATTACATTATCTATTTTAATGACCATAAATTTTATAACTACTTCGAATTATCTTATATTGTAACCAAGATATAATTCATCTTCAACAAAACTCAGAAACTCATAAAACTAATATGGTTCTAACTAAGAGTTAAAATAATATCATTCTGAGTTTCTATTTTTTGAAAAGATGGACTAGAAACCTCATGTTCTAATGTAAAAATCCATGATAGATCTGGAAGAAAATTGTTAGTATCATATCTAGAATGATATTCACCCTGTAGATTTCAAAAAACATAATCTTTCCAAAAACCAAAATGTAATAAACGGCTCCCAACATTTTCAAATGTTTCAAATCTTATAAAAATCACATTCTTTATAAGGGAACATAATTTTCCCTTCTAAAAAATTATGGTTTTGATGACATAGATGATTATAAAGCTTCAATACCCTCAGCATATATAGGATTTAAACTAAAACTATTTGGAATTCAATGTTGATTTATCCCATCACAGTCTTATAATAAAGGATGATATATACTTCCTTGTTTCATAATTTTATAAAAAATAAAAAAACATTTCCTATGATTAATCTTATATAAATGAGATACTATAAAAAAATAAAAAATAAAAAAAATTAAAATTAATTATAAAAATTATCAAATCAATCTAATTATTGCTAAATTTTTCTAATTCCAAAAATTATCACTGATTTTAAAAAATTGACAATTTTTTTCTAATTAGTGTGAATTATCATTACTGGAAATAGAAGGATGGACTAGGTGTGCGAGGAATGCATGAGTATAGTGGGTGATGGTGATGAAGGAGGGAATGTATTCTAGTTCCCATGTTTTCCAACTATTTGGGGGTCAAAAACTCATGGGTAAACCTCTGAGTATACCCCTGACCACCACTCATCTAAATGGTATGAACATAGGGGCCATATAATTATTTCACTCATTTTCCCCCTTCATCCATTCCCCTCCATTCTTCCCTAAAGGGAAATGATGAGTAGATGCGATGGTGGAGGCCACAAAGTGAAATAATTTCAGCATTATAATTCATTCACTCTTATATCCCCTTCATTTCATCTGCTCTATGATTCCCTCAAACCCCTTGTTAGAATTAATGTTACAAATTATGGTTTATTATGGATAATATTGGTTAATTTTGGTTAATTATGGTTAATTTTAATTAATTGTAGTTAAGTTTTAATAATTACTTCTTATTACCAATTTTATTTTCTAATTACCACACATTATCAATATTTTTTACTAATTACCACTCATTACCAGTATTTTTTACTAATTACCGCTAATTAGATATACTGTTTACTAAATACCAATCATTACATCTATTATTTATTAAATACCATTCATTACTGATATTTCTAACTAATTATAATTCATTAGTAATAATTTATAATAATTACCACTAATTACCAATATTTTTTTACTAATTACCACTCATTACGGGTATGTTTTTTCTAATTACCACTCATTATTGTTATTTTTTACTACTTACCCCTCATTATGAGTTTCTTTCTCAATAATACTCATTAGTGATAAAACTTACTAATTACCTATCACTATCAGTATTTTTTTTAAAATTACAACTCATTACTAAATTTTTTTACTAATTAATGTTCACTATTGATAGTTTTTACTAGTTACTACTCATTACGAATATTGTTTAATGATTACCACTCATTACAATAAATTTTAAAAAATTAGCGATCATGATTGATATTTTTTACTAATTACAGGTCATAACCTTCATTTTCTTAATATTTAATGCACATTATTGATAATTTATAATAAATACCACTCATTACATGTAATTTTTCTAATTACTACCTATTATAGGTAATTTTATGTATTTCCACTCATTATAGAAATTTTTTACTAATTATCACTCATTAATGGTATCATTTACTAAATACTTCTAATTACCATTAATTTTCACTAAAAACCTCTCATTATCGGTAATTTTTACTAATTACCGTTCATTAAAATTAATTTTTATTAATTACCACCCATTACTAGTAATTATTACTCAATACCACTCATTACCCTAAATTTTTACAAATAAATTCTCTTTTCAACTAATTCTTAATAATTTCTACTCATTTCTGATAATTTTTTATAATCCCCAATTATTACCTCTCACTTATACGAATTACTTATATTTTCTACTAATTATCGATAATTTTAATAATTACCTTTAATTTGAAATAATTCCCTCTATTTTATAATAGTTACAAATAATTTTTCTAAATAACAATATTTTCTAATATTTACCACTAACTTCTAGTAATTTTCTATATTTTACTAATTATTTCTATTTTCTACTTATTATCACTAATTTTGGATAATGACCCCTAATTTATAACAATTACCACTTATTTTAATGATTACTGCTAATTTGTAATTATTACCACTAATTTTGACTAATTATTTTTAAATTATTAATATTTACCATTATTTAATAAAAATTAGTATTAATTACTACTAATTACTAATTACTATTAATTATTACCAATTACTACAAATTATTATCACTTATTACTAAGATGTTTCAATTATTACTAAGTTCAATTAATTATTACTATTTATCTTTCAATTATAAGTAGTTTAAACTAGTCATAACTATTTAATAATATTTAAAATTAATTATTTTTAACTTAAACTAATTAATTATAATTAAAACTAATTATGGTTATTTAGAATTGAATAATTCTAATTAAAAATAAATACCACTACTTTAAACTAATTAATTATAATTAAAAATAATTACTTCTAGTTAAAACTAATTACTACTAATTAATAATACTAATTTATAAAATAAAATAAATTAAATTAATTAACAATTATAAAAATTAAATAAATACATCAAATTGATGCTTTTAACAGATACAAATCTAAAAGTATGCTTCCCTCTAAAAATTAAAACTTTCAATGGAATACACATAGAGGAGAATAAGAAAGAAGATGAGAGGAGAGTAGAAGAGATATCAAGAGAGGAAAAGGCAAAACAAATTTAACTGGGGAATATATATAGTTTATATTTGTAGTAACGGGAAAAGTTACGATGGGTATCCTGTAAAAAACAATACCCACCATAAATATAGTTATTGACGATTAAAAAGTAATTTGTGATGAATCTCATCAGATAATTTATTTTATTGGCACAATATTTGAGACAGTCTATAAATTCCCAAAATAAATAACTTTTATAATGAATACTATTTACACTGGGATTAATTAATCATGGAAAATAATAATTCCCATGCTTTGGTGCACATGTGCACCAAATGTATTTTCAAAGGAAATATTTTCTAGTTGAAAATAATTGTTTATTTTGTATTATTTGTGATGGGATTCTTGTCCTATCACAAATAGAGCCACTGTAAGGACTATTTTGAACATGTAATGGGACCATCACAAATGGACCATCATAAATATATGTTTCTCCCATAGTTACATTACATGTCGCAAAAAACACACAATCACAATAATTTTAGGTTTTATGTCACTAGGAACAAGCTATATAAGAAATATACTTCAAAAACACTTGTGAACGTTTAACCATAATTGTTCAACACAAGAATCTCTTATTGAATTATAATAATTTAAATTCATATTTATAACATTTTTTACATAAATATAAGAAATGGGTGATAGGTCACCTCATTATATCATACATAAATATAGAATCATTTTATATGATTATTAAAAAAATTTCATAATAATACATACTCGAGGACCCTAAATAATTTTTTACTTTGGAAATTTGTTATATTATCAACTAATTGCAGAAAATATATTCAATACATCCCATAAATTTCTTCTTTCATTATACCCTTTATTGAAATTTCTTACATAAGAACATTTATCATAACCTGTTGAAAATCGAAATCTATGAATGGGTTAGCCTAAATTCTCATTAAGGGTAAACATATGATATATATTTCAATAATTATGAGTGATAATAAGAATAGAGGTTTGAGAAAATTATCATGAAAATAAATTTATACCCAATTAGTCAAAGATAATTAATCAGGAATCATTGCATATGTTTTTTTCATAACAAAATAAATAAGTTGGAAGGATAATTAAGAAGAAATCATGATCCATGAGAACATATCTTAATCATAAGATATAAGTTTTTGGAATATGAATAGGAATAGAAAATCATTTACTTAGTCAATTATCACTACAAAGTATATCATAGTGTATGGGGTTAACTACCCATTCTAAGACTTTCTTATTCAAGGTTCACTCCCAATAAAGTCATAGTGTAAAGAGTCCTTTATGAACTGGGATAACTCCTCATTAAAATCCTATTTATCTAATTCAAAATCATTCCTCACCCAATGTTGTGTAGGGATAAATAATTATAGGCTAACAAATCACATAATGAAAACCACATATATATGTGCCCCAAGATCATAAGAAAATTTTCATATCATAATAGCATAAATCATGGAAGATAAGTGAGTTTCATAATCATATCATCATCACATAATCATAAGCCATCCATAAGATGGATGTAGATAGTATTGTAAGAGTATTCATTATATCCTCATAGATTAATTAACATATGGGAAAGAAAATGGATTCATGTAATCATCATAAGATCATCATGATCAAAAGTACTCAAGAAAATAGGATGATATCATAATATCATATACCAAATGAAACATAATAATACATAAAGGATGTTGACATAGATAAAAAATATCTTTTAAAAGAACACATGAACATTTCTTGTAAAATAAAAGAAATAAACTTTTTGTTTTGGGATCATTAAAACATAAATATTCACTGAATATTGGGGAAAATTTTATTCTGAAAATAACCATGGAAACGTGTTATGAAAGAATCAATTAAATGAACATTAATGGTAGTGAGAAAATCCATTAAATTAGTGAATGTTAAAACAATGGTTTGTTTCACCCATTTGCTGAAAAAGTTAAAAATATTCTTTGGAAATATATAAGAAATATTTAATTTAAATAATTGAAAATAATTAAAATATGTCAAAATTAAATTAAAGAATCAATTTATTTTAGAATGGAATATTCATGAAATCATTTTAAATATCATGGATATGAAAGAAAATGTACGTCGACTAAATATGAAATAAAGTCGGTTTATCTTTCAATCATTTTAAAAATCATTATTTGTACCAACGAGGAAAAATTGCATTATACCATTAAAATTATATGAATAAAGATAGGATATAAAATTTTATAGGGTATAAAGGATGAGATACATATAATTTTCCATAATGGATATTTATCATATATTATCTTAAAATAAATAAATTATATTATCACACAAACCCTTACCTCAAGCCCTATCTCTCACTGTACATATTCAAACCTCCATTATAAAAAATATACATTTCATATATATATATATACACTCCAAAAACATACTCCAAAATAAAATACTATTTATCCTTAATTCATAATATAATATTATCCATTTTTTAACAATTTCTTTATTTAAATGATCATTCAGAAAAAACCTGTCCCTTTTCCATTAACACTTTGGTTCGATGGTTTCAATAATTTCATATTGGTTATGGTTTCATCATACCGTAAATTTTAATAATGTAATGAGAAAAGTATTTATTCATTATAAACAATTTTATAACCATTCATATAATTAGTAGTGCTGGAAATTAATTATATCACTTTGTGGAGGTGTTATTTCACATATACACAATTGTGATGCTTTAAATTTTTGACGGATCGAAATGTGATTGAAAATGGTTATTCTATATACATAATAACACCTCAATGTATTTATAATACATGATTCGTTTTCTTAATATGGATAAAACTAATTTAGTTTAATAAGAATAAGAAATAAAAATGCAATTAGTCGAATAAGACAATTAATATTATTTGAGTGACCTCCTTTGGATTACACCCATTGCCATCATAGAATGATCTTATGGTATGAAAGGAGCTAAAGAATAAAGTGATGAAATATTGGATGGTTTTATAGAATATATTTTCCAATATGTGGATCTCAAATTTTGTGAATATGTCAAAATATGAGGCTCCCATTTATAATTGAGGGGAGGGACACATAAATTATTACATACAATATTTATATAATATAAAGTAATTTTATTATAAAACTGAAACTAAATGGATATGATATTAAAGGTATTATATGACCATGTAAAAAAATATTCAATAAATTGATATTGAGTTTTTTATTTTTTATTTTATATCTTATATCTTTTTTAACCCCCAGTAAACTCATTTTAACCCTAACAAATGTAAAAATGTGTTTTCTTATTTTACAACTCATTATGAAAAAAATGAAAGTGGAATAATATAAATAATTGGACATAATTTCTCAAGGTGTAGAATAAATTTCATCAAATTAAATTTCTCTAAGTGGAAAATATTAGTTTAAAAATAGTTTCACAATACACAATGTAAAACCATTCTTAACAAAATCATTTTTAGGTATAAAACAAAATATATTATCATTCTATTAAAAGTAAAAAATATTATATGAATGTGAAAATATTTAATTGAATCTATATTTTATTCATTAAATTAACATAAATAATCTATAGTGATTTTTTTATTTTATTAATATAATACACATTATTCACACAAAATCATTATTTTCTAAAAAATAACATTTTCCCTTCCAATGATTTTATTTTCATTTCTAATGAATTGATAACTACTGAATTCATTGTATTCATAAGTAAAAAATTAAAATCTTTATAATATGAATTTTTTTAAATAAAATAATGTATTAATTTTTTAACAGGATGGGGGCTTTTCATCCCCCATATAATATTGTTAATGTGAAGAACCCCTTTATATATGGGAAGAGGGAGACCCATTAAATATCTATTAAGCCCATAGGCACAAATTCCTTTGTGAAACTATGAATACAGATCCCCAATGCATAGCCAAAAAGCCCATTGCCTAAAACATGTCTGGTATGAGCCTTCTATAACCCTTTCCCTTACCCTGTGGCTATCGTGACCCCATTGAGTCGTATGCATCCACCCTCCCTTTTCATCCACTAATTTAAATTACCAATGTTTACTAGAATTCCTGAAATTTTCAATGCTGTCCATACACCAATGCATATCTATTGTGTTTGATAGCTGAACAAAAAGATCGACCATATCCACCATCATCTATCCATGGTGTGACATCCACCATCCACCATTCTTCCACGTCTTCATGCCTCCCCCTTATGCATCCATCGTTGAAAGACACCACCTTTGGAGGTCCCACCAACCATCAGTAGTATTTCATAAGTTAATTAGAAATTATTTTCAATAGTTATATTTATTTAAATACAACATATTTTGATTTATTATCTAATTTATATAAAATTTTCCCATTAGATCAGGTTTTTGTGTAAAAAAAGGAAATAAAACACTTCAAATTTATTAATTTGAAATTTATCATAAAATATTGGGTTTTAATATCAAACCACACTTATAATAATTTCTAACTCAAAATTCCATCACTATTATAAAAATAATTGAGGATATTTCAATCTTATCATATCCCCCGGTTCCCATATATCAACCTTAATATTATTTCTTTTCCCCAAAACAATATTATCCATGTGAGAGGAATTGTTCCATAGTACATTTTATCATCAATAAAGGGTATTTACTGACTGTTACTCATAAGAGAGATCATTCTCCAATTGTATAACCTATGAGTTCAGTACCTATGATGGATTAGGTATATAATTACTCAAGAGAGATACATGGAACACATCATGAACTTGAGATATATTCTTTGGAAGTTCCATGTTATAAGAAATAGTCCCAATAAAATCAATAATTTTAAAGGGATGAATATATATATGGATTTTTTAGTTCAAATCTCAGCGTGGGATCACTAAGAGAGGGATGGGTGAATGAATAACCCCTATTTATTTTTAAAAATTATTTATTTTCAATTAAACCTTAATGTATGGTTAAATCCTAGAAATAATCTTTTTATTTATCTCATCCATACCTAGAATACTATGTTAAATCCAAAGGCATGAAACCCAAGGATTTATAAGATTCGGTAAAAAGACCCACTCCTTGTCATGTTAGTTATTTTATCCAACATGGATTCTATACTATAATCATATTGTCAATGAAAATGGTCAATAAAGAGTCAAAATATATCCATCATAAATCCTCATATGAGGTTTTTTATAATTTATCCCATAATGTTACTAACTCACACTATCCTTCTCTAGAATATACACCAAATTATTCTTCTAATGAATCATATAAGAGAAATTCCATTCTCCAAACTGAAACTGAGAGACATACTCATTTCTTCAAGGATTGAACCACTATAGAATGTTTTCTTGATCTACATCTATGATCCCTCTAAATCTATCATTCTAGTGTACCTAATCATGCACCATTACAACTTACTGGTCTTCTTCAATAAATTTTAATCACATATATCTCATTAATTGACTTAGTGAAAATATCTTTGATAAATTATTATTTTTAAAGTGTTAACCTAAAAAGGATTTGATCAAGAGGTGAAAAGAATATTCAATGTTTGATATTCCTTATCAAATCAATTATTTAATATCATGATTTATCCATCACCCTTTTATCTTATCCTTGTATTATCCTTCCATGTTATTGAAGTAATTTAATGTTGTCACGTAGGTTTCATGAAATGCGTGTATTTCATGCACTATTCATTATATCCTCTACAATTTAACTTTTTTCCTTTTAAAAAGGGATTAATAGGATCTTAAGAGTGATTTATAAATAGACACAACATTTTCTAGTGAGTATGCAACACATTTATCATCCTTCATGTATGGGATTCTGGTGACCATGGAATTTCCCACGAGTTCCATTGTGGGATAAGAGTTTTCCCAGAAGTGTCTTCTCAAGATATTTTACATAATTAATATGTGATTTAGAATATCTAATTAACATGATTAGATAAATAAAATTATTCTCCTTCAAGATACCAAGTACATGATTTTGTCTTTTTTTATGATAGGTATGGTTATCAACTATGTCTCAAATTACATCATGTAACGTAAAAGGATTGTGAGTTTTAATCCATGTTTCAAGGATTTTCCATGGGATATCTTTATCATGAATAGATCATGTGATAGTATATCCTCCACATTAATAGATCATGTGGGATCCTTCTATTATTTTTGTGATCAAGTCACATGCATGCTCTATTTCAAGGAGAAATGAGATTTGTATGTGAAGTCCCAAACAACATCTAACCTCAACCCAGGCCTATGTTTACATAGGAAACATTAAACCACCTTACCTATGATTTTCATGGTGATTCAAGGAATCAGAAAATCTCTTGAAGATATCCTGATCACTTTTATTTCTAAATATTTTAGCTTCTCCAAGAATAATAAAAATGATCACACAAGACCATGATCACTTCACTAATCATGTGATGTTGTGATGGAAATCATGAAATGGAAAATGCTTTATGGAATTACTTCATTAAACACTTCTTGATGGATAAGTGGAAAACCTCTTAGTACTTCAAAATTATCGATGTGATAATAATTTTAAAATATTGAATATATATGTGATTGAAGATACATTTTTCTTTATGTGATCGAATCAGGTGATCACATTATATCTCTGAAAAATTCAAAGAACATCATGCGATATATTAATGAAACACAGCTTTTTTTTAAATTTGTTCAAATTATTTATTCCTAATATTTTTTTGGTTCTTGGATAATCAACATGCATGATATATAAAGTTGCATTCATGGATTCAATTCCATCGACCTTGTCTCGATCCATCAACATGATCAAGGAGGGTGGATGGTTTGTCTCAAAATTCTCTTATCTCTAACTTGATCATGAAACCAGAAACACTAGGTCATACAAGGTTTATGATGATCGACTTATCTGAATAAACACTGAGCATGATCTATCTGATGGTAGAGATTAGGCTCATCAAGCAATGCACTTTATGTATGTATTTTTAATGATGTAGGAATAGTGTCATGCCTACTTCATCACACATTAGAGATATCTTTAATCAAGTGACTAATTTATATTTTAACCCCTGAAACTATAGGTTGGAGCTAGAAATGGGGGATCTAAACCCATATATAGTCTCACACACTTGGACCTCAAGGGTTGTGCCGCCCTATGCTAACCACATTCCCCAGACCATGTTCTTTCACATTTGGTCACTCTCCCATGGGCTTATACATCAACCCACACAATTCTGCTATTATGTTGGACGTATGGAATGATTTTTTCAAATGGTAAAATTTCTCCTCCCACATGTCTGGGATTTTGTTTTTTCATGTGAATTCCATGATTGTCAATATTTTTTTAAGGAATACCAATAAATTCATAGAATAATTACTTGTAATTAATTTATATAAGTATTCCTTTCTCAAAACCACATGAAATGTAACATTTTCACATTTTCTTATTTCCTTTATCTTACTTGGAAATAAGGAATCGACACTTTGTGAAATAGTTTAAACTCCATAAAACAGTTATTTAATATTTTTTATTAGTTCAAAAATCATCACAATTACACATGGATAATTTCTCAAAAATTAAATTCAATGCCATCAAGGATTTCCATAGGAATTCCCTAAGAATCACCACTTCACTGAAATTACATATTGACTTGTTGGAATGAAATGATTCATGGGATCAATAATATCACCCTTTGTATTTTTTTTTCAATATTAACACATATTATTAAATTCAATTTGTAGTGGAATAATTATCACCCATATTGATAATAAAATGCAATGGATAAGTGGGATATTCTAAAAAACATGTTCCTATATCTTTGAAGATTATTTATTGAGGACTTATGAGAGAGGAATGATATAAAATTTTCCTATTAGTAAATCACCATTAGTTGATTAACTCTATGTCTACATGAACTAACATGGTGTATAAAAAAAGTGAGATATGGGAATGTTTTCTAATGATTATTTGAACTCCCATGAAAGTGAAATTTTTCTAATAAATTATCATTTTTTCTTTTTGGGGTTTGAAATATTTTAATTTATCATTGACGTTCTAAATCCAACACAAACTTCAAAAAACACATCAGGAAGTTCAGGTTAAAAACATATATATCCCCATTTTTCTTATCTTTTTAGAAACCAGGAAATCTCCCTTAGTTGATATGAATCATACAATTAAGAATTAGGGAGGAAATTGTGATTGTCCCACCAAAACCATTAATTTCATAAAGTTATTTAGTGGTTCAATATGTACTATTTAGTGAAAATTTAACACCTTTATATCACCATTTCTCCCCTAAAGGGATGAATCCATCTCCTTCAATTAAATATATGTTAAATAGTATAAAATAATATATATATATTTAAAAATAAAACTAAGATCCTCATCTCAATATGAAGTTATTCTCTTTATTCCAATATTCAATATGGTATGTATCTCATATCTTGGTTTTTTTAGAGTTTTTGATTGATTTTTATTCATTGGTGGAATCTTATTTTGTGGATGTATTGTCCTCTCAAGTACTAGAAGAATTTCTTTTAGCTGTGCACATCTTCTTTAGGATTTATTCTTGGGTAGTCATAATTTTCATACATTTTTTATGACATGTTTAGTTTTTTACACCTTTATAACTTAAGGATTTTCATTTCATCAATTATAGGTGAATTATCATCAACATTAAAATCTTAAAATGTGTCAAATTTATTTACTTTTAACTTAATAAGTATTTTATATTTCTCTACTTGTTTATCCTTGGCTATTTGGTCAGGCCAAATAACTAAAAATTCAATCTTAATATTAATAGACTATTTTAAATTATCATATAATCCACTGGTGACTTTATAATTTTTTAATATCTAACTTCTCATCACATTTAAATTTTTATGAATCCCACTTGGTGAACTAACTCTTCATTTCTCAACTTTTTGACCTTTCTAACCACAAAAACCACAAAGAACTTTCAAGATCTCAAGTTTTGTATTTGTTGACAATTTAGATGATTTATTATTCATAAGACCCTATTTCTTCTAATATGATCTCATATATTTAGATACCCCACCCTTGATTCAAGGATCATTACTGGTAGTGACATTTTATACCAGCATGAACAAGCTTTATTACTAAACACTCCAAAACACATGTAGTTTCTCTAAGACAATGATAATAGTTCTTATCTAATGATTTTTTCATCTATTTTAATAGAATATGGGTGTTTATTCTTAGGAGAAAACCATATAGATGAATTTGTCAACTCTTCCATTATGGATAGTTTTTTTCATTTGTTCTTTTTTTTATAGTAAGAATCATCCTTGTCTTTTGGGCCTGTATTATAAAAAATAAAAAATGTACATTGAGATTCAATAGTTATATAAAAAACAGTTCTATGTGGACCCACCTTCTTGGTAGAATTGTTGGATTCAACCATAAGATCAATAGTTTTGGTGAAGTATTATTTCATATTATTCAACTCACACGGATATGAGATGTACATAGCCTATCTCTCAGAGAAATGTTCATATTTCTTAGAAAATTCTTTATTAAAGATCATTATATATATTTTCTTATTGAGCTATCATCAACCTATTTTGTTAATTATATTTTATGATTGATGTCTCATTATAGTTTCTTTCTTACCTTCTAGGTGAATTATCATTATATTATTTTAGTTTACTTATTGGATAATCTACATTCTTCACATATTCCCTGATCTAATTAAGATTTTTCTCTTCATTCATGACATGTTCTTTATTTCTTGTTATCAATTTTATTTTCTCCTGATTAAGATTCATGTTATTATTAGAAGTAGATTCATGATTATATTTTCAGAATAATTCAATATCTTTTCAATATTTAGCTTCTAAATATAAAATTTGTCTTTAGCTTCATTGGATTTTCACAAAAGTACACCTAATATCTAGAGAGACATTCATCTTCTATCATACGACATAACAGTGAAGATTAATAAATTTACCTTCTCATCAGATTTCTTCTATTGTTCCTTGAGTAATTATTATTTATCATCTCATATTCACCTTGTATTTATTAGAATTTCTACTATGGTAGTCCTATTATTCATAAACCTAAGTGACATTTGATTTCTTCTTGGGATAGTCATATGATAAATGACCAAACCCGTGGTTATTAGAGCACTTTATTAGATTCTTTGATTTTTATCTTCTTCCTATACAGCACATTATTGTAAACAATTAACTCATTTGATTATAGTCCTCTTTAGCTACATCATCCTCAAAACTACTTGATACCGTTTCTTTATTAGATCTAGATTTACCATTAATAGTGGATTAAAAGTCTCTATAATAATTTTCTTATTCCTAAAATTTAGTGTTTTTATCACTTATATACTATAAGTAAATTATAAGGTTCATCCAAAGATATATTTTCACGGTTTTATAGTGAAAATAATTTTTGATCAAATCTATTTGCAATATTTTTAATAAATTTGTTCATAATGGACAATTAATCCATATTTACAAAAAGCCATTGATTCTATAGGAAATAATATTTACTCTTTAAAAGTATTAATCAACATTTACAGTATCTCCCATTTTTATATCTTCAAAAATATTCTTTATATTTTAATTTTAGGTTCATTGAAATTAATATTTCCTTAATAATTTCTTACTGGTCAAGCCAAGATTTCCTTTGGAGATTATAGAAACATCGCCTTATTGTAATTTTTTTAATAGATCCACAAATAATGATATTTTATCCTTTCAATATATTTACAAGTACCTATATTATGAAAAAATCATAGGATAATTCTCAACATAGGGTGGAAATCCCATTTTAATTATATCTCTCACTTCTACCCCAAGTGATAGTTGATGGTGTATCATAATATTTCTCTAGATGTGATAATTATAACCCATGAAAATGGGACCATTTACATAATATATGCTCTCAATACTCAATTTTTTTTAGATCATTCATATTTTACTTCACTATGATACCACTTGTAGTGCTTGGAATGGTGTGAGATCTTTGAGAGGATTATGGGTGAACCATGGATCGATTTTTCTTTTTAAAATTTATTTACTTTAAAATAAACCTTTATAGAAGGTTAAATCTTTAATACACTCTTCTTGTGTCTATAATCCTTACCCCAAATAATTATTTAAATACAAAGGCATGTAACATAAGGATTTGCACTTTTCAGTAAAAAATACCCACTTCTTATTGTGTTGGTTATTATCACCAACACATATTCTCCATTATATTTATATTATCAATTACAATATTCAATATATAGTTACACTATATCTCACATTAATACTTAAATTAGGTTCATTATAATGAATCCTATATTTTTAATAGAATCAATAATGGCCTACCCAGAATCCACACAAGTGTCTTATGATAAGGATTCACATAAGATACTTCCCCCAATCACATCTCCAACTGAGTGTCTTCCTCCATTCATCTAGGAATGATAAACTACAAAATTAGTTTTTCTCCCTCCTCCTTGAGATCAATGAATCTAATTTTTTTGTGTGCCTATTAAAGTATTATTTTAGATTGATCGTTCATTCTTAATAAAATTTGATCACTTTTACATGATCAGTTTTCTAAGTGAAACTATGATAGGAAAATTCTTCCTTCTACTGATATCCTGGACTCAATCAAATTTGTGCATAAAGAACACACAAATTAGTCATTAATTTATTTTCCTTTTCCAATAAATTATTAAATCTAAAAATGGATCAAGAACCCTTTGATATTCCCCTTGTATATTCCTTTCATGTTGTTGAATTAATTTATTGTTTTCATATAGGGTTCATGGTATGATATTATTTTACACAATATTCACACTATGTCTTTTAGAAGTTCACTTTTTTCAAATAAGTTCTTTTTATGATCTCAAGATAGATTCATGAAATGACCTATATTATTCTGATGAATATGAAATGCCATGATCATCCTTCGCATATAGGATTTACCTGATAAAGGCTCTATATTTGGGTTACTTCGCATGACAAGAGTATGTCAATTGGTGTATTCTAAAATGTATTCATGTATTAAATAGGTTATGTTTGAGATATACTTGAAATTATTGGATCAAGATAACTCTTCAGCTTTAGGTGAAAAATTACATAACTATGTCTTCTATTAAACTGAAAAATAATGACATATATAGTGTCTCAAATTAAATCATGTAACGAATAATACCAGAAAGTAGTCCTTAACATTACATGAATTATCCAAAGGAAATATTACTTTTTAATATATAATGCAAGAGTCTCTCAATTATTTGAATGGATGATGAATTATCCTTCTATTTTACACATGAGTAAGTCACATGAAAATTGTATTTCAAATAAAAACAAGATATATTTATGAAATCCTAAATATTAGCTACCCTAGATCCTTGTGTCTATTTATATATTTATAATTGAACCACCTTTCCTATGAATATCGTGGAGAGTGATGGACTCATTCAAACTACCGATGAT
The DNA here is from genome assembly GCA_963277665.1 of Viscum album. Classification (NCBI taxonomy): domain Eukaryota; kingdom Viridiplantae; phylum Streptophyta; class Magnoliopsida; order Santalales; family Viscaceae; genus Viscum; species Viscum album. The sequence continues at coordinate 290,345,312 of OY728134.1, forward strand.
ATTGGGATCTCATTGAATCCTAATTATTTTAGTTTCTCTACGCATCAATGGAATGATCATATGATCACATGATCACTTCGGTAATCATTTGATACATCTAGGAATGTCTTGCAATGTCAAAATGATTATTGGAAAGAATTGATGTGATGAATCTTGATGGATCAGTAGATAAAATCTTAATAATCTTAATTATCCATGAGATAATTGATTTAAAATAATAAGGTTATACATGATCATAGTTAGATTATTATTTATGTGATGGAATCACATAATCACATAATCACTTTGTGCAATCCAAAGAACATCTTGTGATGGATTCATGTGACACTACCGATGATATTCAATTGTTTATGAAACATATTCAAATTTTTTTTCTTTAAATAATCAATATGGTTGTAAGATAAATGTGTATGTATGGATTTGTTTCAATCGACCATTTCTCGATCCTTATTCATGATCATGGAAGATGGGTGAATTATCTCAATCTTCTATAATCTAAAGCTTATAAACCCAAAAAACACTCAGGTGGATGAGTATGAAGATAATCAACTTATTTGAATACAAACTATGTGATATCCATCAGATAGTAGTGTTCAGTTTGATCAAGTGGTGAAAATTATGTAATTCTTTTTAATGATGGTGGAATAATATATTGACTCCCAAATCCCACATTATAGATCTCTTCAATCGAGGGTCTGATTAACCATTCTACAAATTATACTACAGGTTTGAGTATGAAATTAGAGATCATCACTTTTATATACTCTCACACACTCGGACCTCATAGTCCATCTTCCCTATGCTGGCCCACATTCCCTATCTCATACGCTCTTACACCTGAGTGCTCTGTTAATGGTTTATACATTAGCCCCACATTTCTATCATTGTTCGGGATGCATGGATTGACTCTTCCTATGTGGTTGAGGTCCTAACCCCACATATATTGGATTGAGTTTCTTTATGTGGATTCCATGGATGGCCATATATTTTATTAAGTACCTTACTTATCAGAATTACATGTATATAATTGAGAAAATCAAGATTTTCTAAACACCTTTAAAAATGTATAATTTTCACGTGGTCTCCTTTCACATAATCTTATTACAAATAAGTAATAAACAATTTTTAAATAGTTTTCACTCTTTAGAACATGTATTTAATAATGGAGATCAGTTTAAAATTCATCAAAATTATACATGGATAATTTTATAAGCATGAAATTCAATTATATTAAGTAATTTCATGTCAATTATCCAATCATAAATACTTTGTCCAACAACACATATTGACTTATTAGTAATAAATATAACCTAGGTTTAACTAGATTCCTTTCCCTTCATTCTAAATCTCATAAAATTATTCCAAAAATATATTTTTTGGAATTCCATGTAGAAAAATGTGATCTCTCTATCATAATGATGATTTTCATAATAATTATTATGAAAACAAAGACATACCAAGATGTATTGAGGAATGTATCTAAACTTCTCTTCCATTTTCTAAGATAGCTAATTTCTCAATAGTTTTTGTTTACCATCTTTCTGATAGAAAATTATAGCTTCTCAATTACTTCAATGGAGGGCCTTATAAGGATCAACCTAAATGATTGAATGAATGATAATTTTCCAAGAAAAATCAATTATAGAAAGGTTCTCATCCTGAAAACCATTGAAATATAAAAATGTGATCTCAAAATATCTTTCAGGGTTTAAAAAATCCTCTCAAACTATCCATATTTTTTAGTATGATATATAGTATTAATGTTTAAATGTATATTCAATGCATTTTATATAATTATAAAAAAATAGGTAAACCTCATATATCAATCAAATAAATTATAATTTTTTACACTATGAAAACTTACCACTTCCTTAATGAATATAGGGAAATCTAATAATGAGATAAATATTTTCTTATTAAAATTAAATTTTATGATTTCATATGGTGAAAAATAAAACCCAAATATCATGATAGCCTTTTGACATTTTGGGTAGTCTAAAAAAATACATTGTAATGTTTTCCCATTTCTATTTTTTATAGGTAATGTTTTCCACATCAACTTATAATTTTTTCTCTCTACCTCAACTTGTTGACATACTAGGATTTCTCATACAAAATATATAATATCTCATTATTATGATTTAATTTTAGAAATAATCTTTTATATATCTATAAATCATCATACTTATATGATTAATAGAGACTCATTTTCTATGAGATTCATCAAATATGTACTTATTCAAATCTGGTATTGAGAGGACATAGAAATGGTTACATGTATTCCATATCCACCTTATTAATCCTCACATGCATGGATGGATAAAAATTCTTATCAGAAAGATTATATATGTCCCATTTCCTCATGTTTTTTATATAAATAATCTGAAAATACAAAAATATTAGAGAAATTTTATTTCTCATCATGGAAAAACAAGCATGGTCTTTCCAACTCAGAGAATCTTCCAAATTATTCCTCTTCCTAGGGTGGTAATGTATTTAGAATTCATAATATTTATATGAATTGAACCATATTATTTGGTGTATATTCGTTTAATTATGTGTCATTATATAATTAATTATTTTATGATTTTTATATATTTCAAATATTTCAACATAATTATAATTACTCAACAATTTAAATGAAAAAAATTCTATTTTCAACACAAAATCAAGGGTTAGGTAATTATTTTTGATGAATTTTAAAATAGAATGAGGCATACACTATTACCAAATCATTATTCATAATATATCTTCCTATTACCTACTTTAATGAATCACTATAGATCACAAACCCATATATGCTACATGGTAGTGTGAGAACAAGTTTACTGAACAAAATTCTATTTAGTTCATTGATTTTATTATCTCATTAATTTAAATAAATGAACACACATCCCTTTCAAGTCAACTTACATATTTGATTAAAAATCATTGAGAAACCCCTTAAAAAGCATTATTAATATCCAAACTACAAAATATTACTATGGATCTCAATTACCTTAGTTGGTCCAGTCCATTTTTGAAAAAATTATATCCTTAAATTATCTACTAATATATCAACACATGATAATATATGACCAAATAATAATAATATTTGTTTTCAGAATTCACACTTTCTGAATTTTTCGTACACCTTCTCATTTATCATGTTATTTTTAATGATTGAATATTTTAATCCTATGAAAAATACATAATATGATCTATAACATCTCTCACTCACTATCCCCAAAAAAAATAAACCAAAATATATTAATACTAAATTAGTAATAATTATATAATAAACATTAAGATAGAAATCAATTAATTGTTATTTACTTCATAAGGTAAACAATTAATATGCGTTAATACTAAGAAGGTTGTATTCAATGCAATATGTTTTCATTTTGTAATATATTAAAAATTAAAAATTTAAATTTACTAATTTTAGAATTTAAATTTGAGAAATTAAAACTAATTGTTTAGTCCCTCGTTAGATGATTATAGTAAAATGTATTTTAAATAATTTTCTAAAATAATATATTTTAATATGGAAAGTAAAAAACTTATATTATCCTCATACCAATAGTTTTATGTAACATATATGTTTTCAAAATACTATTATATAAAAAATATATATTTATAATGATAAATAATGATTTTAAAATTCTTTGACAATTTATAAATCCCAAGAATATAATTTTAGAAAATCAAGTATACAAGTATCATCAATAAAAGTATTTTCCTTTTTATTTTATTCCATTAAAAGATAGATTTGAAAAGTTTATAGATTTAAATTTATAAAATAAAAATTATCTTTGAAATTATAATATCAAAATTTACATATTATGAAATTTTTATCTTTCTAAAAAGGTTGATATTTTTCAAAAATTCCAAAAATTACAAAATATATAATTACCCTGATTTTATAACTATGTAATATACCCTCAATGATTTTAAAACAAATAAGTAAATGAAATATGAAATTAAGGAATAATATTATGCATTTTAAAATATTCATTTTATATAGAAAACTTATTCCAATTATTTTAAAATTTTATGTAAAATGATAATTTAATATCAATATTTTTGGCCTTTACTTTTAATTAATTACTATTTGGGAAAAAATTAAATTATTCCTTGATTTAAAGAAATAACCACATTTTGGTTGATAATAATTCACTATATATGTCATTTAAATTACCAATATTTATAATATAATCTGACAAATAAATTTTATTCTTTAGAAAACAATTCTCATAAAAATAATTTTTATCTGTTAAGTATGGTTTATTTTATAATTAATATTTCATAAGAATATAAATTTTATTTGATAAAATTATTTTAGTATTAATTATATTAATTATAAAATAATTTTATAATTTAAAATGTATGTTTTTAATATTAATTTACTGCCAAGGGTAAAAATAGAAGTTACGTAGTTAAAAGTACTATTTGAAAAAAGTAAAAGGTAAAATCCATAGTTCAGTTATGGAAAAACGAAAAATAATTTATATGATTTATTTTAGACATATACATGCCCTAAAATCACTTATTTAAAATTATTTTAATTTTTACCTTTAATATTTTCAATATATTACTAAATACTTAAAGGGTGTTTCCCAAACTACCATTCCCTTCAGTTATAAAAGCTGACACTTCCTTCCATTTTTGATAAACCATTTCCTTTTAATTACCCATTTTAAATCATATATTTTTATCTTCTAATATAAAAATCACACACATATAATCCCCTTTTCACTCATAGTTATCCTTATCCATTAAATTTCTAGGGAAATTCCAATGAAAAAAATCATGTCTCTAATGTACGTACTATATCCTAATAATTATTTTATTTAGAATATTTACTTCCAAATATCTTATCACAAGAATAATATTATGGATTTTGTATCAGAATTACAAAGATATGTATTTCAATTAATGGTACAACCATTATATTTTCATTTCCATCCCCATCTAAAAACAAAGGGAAGTCTATCATACTTATTTACAGACTACCGCCTCCACGAAGAATCATAGTTTCAATTTTCTTTTATTATTTAAGTATTTTTATAAAAAACATAAATTATGGTTAAAAATAATAAATAAATAATATAATTAGTTTTATCTTATAATTATATTTTTTCAAAATAAAAACCACCCCTACCATAATGAAAAATCATGTTAAATCGTGCTAAACATTGGGTCGGTTTAACCACCTATTTCAGAAATGCTATGAAATTATATCATGAATGGTTATGAAAAATTAATTTCATTAATGAAATGATATAAATATTTTAGTATATTTTTTATTTTTGGAAATGATAAATAAATATTTAATTTATTAGTTACAAAATATACACTTTATAGTATGATAATCATTGAATATTTTTTTTTCGATTCCATCATCAAGGATAAAAACCAAAGTACTCATGAAAGTAAATTTAAACATCATAAATCATTATAATTCATCTATTATAGTAACTTTAATATAAAATAATTATGTAATTTTGAAAAGTAAATAATATCTCTACTCTCCTATGAAACTTTTACAAATAATAAAAGATATAAATACCCTATTTGGGAAAATAAGAAAACAATTAATATATATATATTAATGATAAATAGAAATTATAACTAGTTTTAGTTACAAATATGTGTAAAGAACTAAAGTTTTATTAATGTAATTAAATTATTATAATTATAATCACATTAGAAAGCATAATGAAATATCACGATACTAATACTATATGACCGTTAAATATAATTTTTCCACTTTTGTGTTTTGAATTTCCAAAATCTGACATACATAGTTGCGATCAATAAGATTTTTGGAGTCCAATAGGACAAATATAATTTTTTGTGAATATAATCCCACCCTTATGAATAGTAACGTACCCTTATGAATAGCATTATGACCCTTATGAATAGTAAATCATCCCAAATAAAAGCAAACTTACCCTTGAATGATTAAATAAAATTTAGGCATCTTATAAGTGATATTTGACCATAGTAAAAATATTGGTATTTTTGTAAGTAATAAATAATTAATTATCATTAATTAATTAATTTAAAAGGAAATTTATTTTCCTAAAATGTTTTCATAAATTAAAAATTCTATTTCTTTTGGTTTTAAGATAATTTTATAAGAACTTGTGTAATTTTTGAAAGCATTATGAAATTAGTTTTAATTTTAAATATGTATTTTTAAAGTAAATTTTGATTTTAATGAAAAATTAAATTAGTCATATTTATAAAATTAATTTTGAAAAATGGAGTTCGTTTTTTGATTCTACCCATTGAAAAATATTTATATTGATTGTTTGGGTTTTTTTCTAAAATACTTGAATTTTTTATGAATAGTGAAATACTATAATTTAAAAAAATACTAAATACATTAATTATAGATTCACTTATGATATCCTTCATATGTAATCCCAATTTGCTCCAACTAAAATTCAATTATTAATATTCTTGGTCGTGGAATCATCATTATTACTTGTCTGGTGGAGAAATAATAAATTAATGAATATAATATTGAGAAAACCCCTCTCCCCTCCACTATAAATACCACCCATAACAACCTCATTTCATCACACCTATAAAGCTTCAAAAAATTTCTAAAATATACCCAAAAAAATTATATATCCCCTCCCCAATTTATAAGATCTTTTGGTCTCATCAAAAGACCAATCCATGGTGCCTTAAGAAGGATTCAATAGGTAATTCTCCTCTCTCTATTTTCCTTTAATTTCATTTCATTCTCAAGTTCTTTTCTTAATCTCTACCCACCTATCCTCATACACATGGTATGGTAACTCCAGTATAATACATATAATGTAATTTTATAATAATAATGAGATAATATATCATCCAACCCCTTATACTCTTCTTTTAATTTTAGAAATGAAAACGTTATTTGTGAGGTGTTAATTTATCATTTTCAAAAATGACATGTTTTCATTTTCCATTACTGCCTCTATATCTAGTCATGAAACCATTTTTATGGTTGAACCAGATTATATTAATTTTATTATATCATATTTAATTTTTTGTAATTAACTTCTGTACATATCAACAAATTATTAAACAAAACAAGTTCATTATGGTTGAAAAACCGCCCAAATTAACCCTAACGATCATCAATAAATTCTAATCTAATTATTCATTCTCATGGTATATAAAAAAATTATTTATATGATAATTTCAATTTTTGTAACATCATTATTAACATATAATTACAATTATTTATGTTTATAAACATTTTAAATGAACATCCATCCATTAATAAAAGTGAATTGTTCAAGAAAACTATAAAAGTGAACATTCCCGAATAATGGATTTGAACTCTATAAATCATAAAAAAACCCATAAAAAAACTCATTAAAACCATAAAAAATATTATTAACGTATAAAAGGTTCATTAATTGTTAATTAATGAATCTAATGTGGTTATAGATGACATTAATGTGAAGAAAATGTTCAGATACAAGGTAAAAGGAAATTCTCGATCCAAACTCTCATACTTTTGATTTTCCCTATTTCAGACCATTTTCAGTATGGATATGACATAAGAATAATTTATTCATCCTAAAATTACATATTTTGGTATATAAATGTTTTCTAATTTAGTTTATGACATATATAATGTTCTTTAAAAATAACTCTTCTTACAAATAAACACCCTCTTTTTTACTTCTCAAAGATTGTTTCTACTTCACTTATCGTTGATTGTTCTATGTCAAGAATGTTATCCACCCTTTATTTTGGGATACAAATGATTATGAATATATTATTTATTATGTGAAATCCATTCCTTTACTTAGGTTATTTTATGTTTAATTTTTACATATTTTCTATGTGGCATTCATGATAATGTAAAAGTTATGATGTGACAGGTGCACTTAGAATTATAAAGTGCAATATGAATGTTATGATGTGATAGGTGTGCCCAAAATTGTACATTGATCCAATGAATAGGGTAAAGTTATGAATATCATGAGTTATAGGGATATTATGCAAGAACAAGATTCTATCATTGTTCACAACTATGTGTGGTAGTTGACCACTAGACATGATGTTTCATTTTTATGCATTGTTACATTTCAAGTCTTTTATAAGTGCTTCCTCCCATGTTCAAGATCCTTTGCCTATGTTATGATTTTTCTCAACGTTTGATATATTGTTCATATATGTCCTCTTAATCAGATTTATCTCACCAATTTTTGACTTATATTGTTAGGTTATTATGTGTACTAAGGAGTTTTCAAGGGATAATAAGAAGCTGGAGAAGAATTGATGAAATAAATGTTTACATTTTATGTTGTAAATGTTATGTATGGTCCTAGTTTTAACAAGACATTAAACATTGGGATCCTCATTGTCTAATACTATTATGTTTTTTAAATTCTAAATTATTTAATAATAGTGTAATAAAAGGATGGGTTTCTATAGTTGTTATCAGAGGCAAGGTTAAGTTAATTAGGGAATTAGGATTAGTGAACTCTAGAGAAAACCTCTAGTATGAGACTGAGTACAAATATACAAAAAATAATATTTATATAGTGATCCCATAAGTTATTATAATAGAATAAATTCTTAAAATTAATAAGTTATTTATTCATGACTTGTTGACATATGTTTTCCTCTATCCTTTTCTATTTTAGAAAATGGTAGGAACCCAGAGAAACCATGCCAACAACTCATGCGAGGGCCAATGCAATGATTTCCCAAACTACATCCCCAATTGTTTGGGAGGTGGAGTTAAAAACTTAATGTTTATTCTTACCCAACTATCTCAGGTTATGAAAAATAACCAAAATAATGGGAAACGTTCTACTTCACCTAAGAGGGAGAAACAGGTTGTCAAGTGTTTTATGCGGAAACAAACACAGATGTTTGGTGGGTATTTTTATCCACTAGTTAATTAATAAATGGGTCAAATACATGGAAAATATATTTTCTATGCTTCACTATCCTTATACAAATATGGTGACTTTGTTCGTTTATTTTTTATATAGAGAGGTCGACTAATGGCGGGCTTTGGTTAAAAACACCAAGCTGGGTAACAAAATTGAAGATGATGATATGGGAAGACTTTAAGAAAATGTTTCTTAATAATTATTAAACATGAAATATTAATACAAATATGTAGAGATAATTAATAGATCTCAATAAAAATGAAGGATAATCTGTCACAACCTACGAAGAGAGTTTTACAAGGTTTTTAAGGTACAATTCAGGTTTTGTTATAAAAAATGATAGAAAAACTGATAGATTTTTTAGTGGATTAATACCACACCTTTGAAATAAACTAGTAATTTAGAAAATTGGGAGTTATGAAGAATTTGTTCAATGTTCTCTCTAATTGGATATGGAGTTTGGATAATAGTCCCATGGATATGGTGATAAGAAATGAAATATAGAGTTTCAAGTTAGGGGATCTAATGATAAAGGTTCAATGAAAACTCAACCACCCACATGCTAAAAATGTGGGAAGATGCATCATGGGAACTACCTCAATGGGATGGGGAAATGATTAAAGTGTGGGAAAGAGGGACACCATGCTCAAGAGTGTCAAAAATAAATGATAAGGAAGGATAATGTGGTGGAAGAAAGAAGTGAACCACCCACCATCTGATGATACAACTGTAGGGATCAAGGGAAAAAAGTAACCTAGTGCACTAAACCTCATGTTCTCAAGGGTAATCAGCATCATCAGCCACCGAATCCAAAGGGACAAGGGAATTCTTATGCCATCAATACTTCAGAATTTGATAAATATAATGAAGTCGTACAAGGTACACTTCATATTCACTCAAGAATGGAAAAAGTATTATTTTATTATGGTTCTAAAAATTATTTTATATCTTGTAAGTTTTCTAGAACTATAGGATCAAATAACTGAAAAATTTAAGTAGAGATATCTGTTAAATCACCAAGTGGTTCAATGTTGGTAAATATAGTGTTTGACTCTTCTCTTATTGGTATATGTGGGAAGATTCTTCCAACAAATCTCATAGTATTTCCTTTAGAGGAATTCGACTGTATAGTGTGAACATATTGGATCTCATTATATAGAGAACATATAAACTATCGAAAAATTGAAATATCTTTTTATATTCCAAAATATCCCATTCTCCTCTACAAATTCAAGGAAGATCATAAATCTCCTTAAAAAAATACTTCAATGGTGTGGGTGTGGATTACCTATGAAGAGGCATACCTATCTCAAATGGATGAGTCAAAGGAAAGAGTCAAACTAGAAGAAGTTCCCATCATGAGGGAATATAGTGATATATTTCTTGAAGAGTTACCTGGACTTCCCCCAAAACTATGAGGTATATTTCTCTATATAACTCATACCCGTAGCTACTCCTATATCGAAGTTTCCCTATTGGATGAATCCTATCAAACTGGAGAAGTTAAAGTAGTAGCAACAAGAGAATTTGGAAAAAAGGTTCATATGCCCCAGTGCATCACCTAGGGGTGCACCGGTGCTCTTTCGGAATAAGAAGGATAAATCAATGTGGATGTGTATCGATTATCGAGAACTCAACAAGATCACCATAAAGAACAAGTATCCTCTTACAAGGATATATGACTTGTTTGATCAGTTATAAGGAGATCAATACATCATAAAGGTGGATCTTCATTCTGGATATCATCGGTTAAAGATGACAAAGGAAGATATTTAGAAGAATGCATTTTGTGAAAGGTATGTGCACTATGAGTTTCTAGTTATTCCCTTCATACTTACTAATTCCCCTGAAATATTCATGTATTTGATGAATGTAGTCTTTAGAAATTACCTCGAAAAATTTTCTATAGTGTTTATCGATGATATTCTCATTTAATCTAAGAGTAAGTAGGAACATAAATAACATATAAGACTTGTTTTAACGACATTGAGAAAGGAGAAGTTGTACACCAAGTTTATAAAGTGTGAATTTTTGATGAATCAAGTCACATTCATGGGACATGTGATCATAAGTGAGGGAATTTCAGTGGAAACTTAAAAAACAAAGGTGATTGAGGAATGAACCAGACCCTCTAATGTTACATAAACCCTTAGTTTCTTTGGATTATCTTGGTATTTCCAATGATTTTGAATAATTTCTCATGATTGTATTTTCTGATAACTAAGTTAATAAGGAATGGGGTGAAGTATGTACGGATAGATGAATGTGAGGAAACCTTCAAGGAGAAAAAGAGAAGGCCGATCACTACACCTATACTCACATTACTGAATAGTGGAGAAAGATGTTTGATTTACAGTGATGATTCAAAGAAATAATTTGTTTGTGTACTCATGAAAGATGATAATGTGATAGCCTATGCCTCATGATAGTTGAAGATCCATGAGAATAAGTACCCGATGAAAGATCTAGAGCTAGAAGCTGTGATTTTTTCCTTGAAAATATGGCAGAACTACCTTTATGGTGATAAGTGTGACATATATACTGATCACAATAGCTTAAAGTATAAACTCACACAAAAGGATATCAACATGCATCAAAGGGTATGGTTAGATCTAATCAAAGATTATAATTGTTTTATTTATTATCTTCCCAAAAGGCAAACAATGTATATGGTGCTCTTAACAGAAAGGAAATTGCTACTCTATCCATGTTTTGGATTGAGAAAGATCCTATATTCCTGGATATACAAAGGATGGGTTTGTAAATCATAAGGGTAGGGAATACATCCTACATTTCTCAAATTATTGACCAATCATATATCCCAGAGATGATTAAGGAGTCCCAAAGGAATGATCCAAAGTAACAAACGAAGGTGAATGTCGTAAAGGAAGGGAATATCTAAGAGTTCCATATCAATGATTAGGGTGTGATTTGATTTGGAATGAGGCTTTGTGGGCATTTATCACCTAGGATTAATAAGGAGATATTGGATAATGCACATAGCTCAACATTATCTATCCATCCAAGGAGTACCAAGATGTATCATGATATCTGAGAACACTTCTGGTGGGAAAAAATGAATAATAAGATTGTAGAATATATCTCAAGGTAATTAACATGAAAATAAGTTAATGTAGAGTGAAAAACGTACAAAGGGATGATTCAAAAATTTAATATACCCATTTGGAAATGGGAGAATGTCACTATGGACTTTGTCACGAGTCTCCTGAATACGTCCAAGGAAAATAATGCGATAAGGGAAGTGGTTGAATGACACACCAATACTACCCATTTTTATCACTATTCAAAAAGATCTCCCACATGAATAAATTGCAATGATATATGTGAATAAAGTGTCAATACTGCATGGTGTTCCACTATCAATTATCTCAGATCATGATCCTAGGTTTACATATAAATTTTGGAGGAGTCTTCAACATGATTTTAGTACTAAATTAAATTTCAGCACAACCTATTACCCCCAAACTAATGTACAACCTGAAAGGACTATTCAGACACTTGAAGAAATGATACGAGACTTATCTTTATAATTCAAAGGTGTATGGGATCATCATCTCCCATTGGTTGAGTTCTCATACAACAATAGCTTCCACTCGAGTATTCAGATGGCTCCATGTGAACCTCTGTACGAAAATAGATGTATAACTCCAACCTGTTGGTTGAAGTTGGATAAAGAAAACTAATTGGACCTGATCTTGTATAAGAGAGGATAGATAAGGTTTAAGTTATCCTGAAATATTTCAAAGCTACTCAGAGTTAGAAAAAAATCTATAATGATAATCATCGAAGGGACTTGGAGTTCAAAGTTGGAGATAAATTCTTCCTTATAATATCACCATGGAAGAGAGTCATTCAATTTGGAAAGAAAGGAAAGTTAAGCCCAAGGTACATTGGACCCTTTGAGATCCTTGAACATATATGAGATGTGTACTATCTTCTTACACTTCCACCAATTATGGCTCAAGTTCATGACGTGTTTCATGTATCACTCTTGAGGAAGTGCATACCAGATCCCTCACATGTACTAAACCCAAAGGTGGTACAACTAGAAGATGATCTCTCCTATGAGGAGAAACTAGTAAAGATTTTGGACCAGAGAGATACGTTTATATGAAACAATACAACCCACTGTGTAAAAGTGTTGTATAGGTACCATAAGTTTGAAGAAGAAACTTGGGAACTCGAAGGGGTGATAAAGGATATGTACCCTCACCTATTTGTGTAAAATGAAATATCAAGGGTGAAATTTTATAAGGGGATAAGAAGGTAACAACCCAAAGTTTTATCAATGGAATTATCTTCTTATAATTATAATCACATTTGTAAGCACAATGACATATCATGATACTAAATACTATGTGACCATTAAATATATTTTTTCAACTTCTGTGTTTTGAATTTCAAAAATATGACATACACAGTTGCGATCAGTAAGATGTTTAGAGTCTGATAGAGAAAAATTAATTTTTAGTGAATAGTAACCTACCCTTATGAATAGTAACCTACCCTTATGAATAGTACTATGACCTTTGTGAAGAGTAAATAATACAAAATAAATTTAACCTTACCCTTGAAATTTTAAATAAAATTTAGGTATCTTATAAGTGACAATTTGACTATAGAAAATATGGTATTTTTGTAATTCATAAATAAATATTTATAAATAATTAATTAATTTAAAATAAAATTTATTTTCCTAAAACGTTTTATTAGAATTAATAATTTTATGATTTCTGGTTTGAAGATAATTTTATGAGAACTTATGTAATTTGTGAAAGAATTATGAAATCAGTATTAATTTTAAAATCTGTATTTTTAAAGGAAATTAGGATTTTAATTTAAAATTAAATTAATCATATTTTGAAAATTAATTTTGAAAAATGTTGTTAATTTTTGGATTCTACACAATGAAAAATTGTTAGGGTGAAGTTTTGGGTTTTTTCTAAAATACATGAATTTTTTATTAATAGTAAAATATTATAATTTAAAAAATATGCTAAATACATTAATTATAGAGTCATGTATGATGTTCTACTGATGTAAGACCAATTGGTTCAAATTCACATTAACTTATTACTATTACTATTCAAGAAATAGTCATTATTACTTGTCTTATGGAGAAATAATAAATCAATGAATATACTATTTAGAAAACCCCTCTCCCCTCCACTATAAATACTACTCTTCACACCCTCATTTCCTCACACCTATCAAGCTTCCAGACTTGTATAAAATCTCCTCAAACATCTTCCCTATCACTTCCCACACATCCAAGAGCTTCTGGTCACATCAAAAGACTAATCCAAGGTTCCTCAAGGAGGATTCAAAATGTAATTCCCCTCTCTCTAATTTTCTTTAATTTCCTTTCAATTTTATATTCTTTTATTAATCTCTCACCACCTATCCTCATCCAAATGATATGGTAACTCCATTATCTTAAATACATATTAATTTTATGATACTAATGAGATAATATATTATCCAACCCCCTTATACTCTTTTTTATTTTATAAAGGAAAACATTGTTCATGAGGTGTTAATTTATCCCCTTCAAGAACAACATGTTCTCATTTCACTTTACCGCCTCCTGATCTGGTCATGAAACCATTTTAAATTTTTTAACTAATGATTCATTCTCAAGGTATATAAAAAAAATATTTATAAGATCATTTGAAGTTATGTAACATAATTAATAACATATAATTACAATTTTTCATGTTTATCTACATTTTAAATGAACTTCTATTCATGAATACTAGCTAACTGTTCAAGAAAACTATAAAAACTAACATTCCCGAACAATGAATTTAAACTCTATAAAACGTCCAACAACCCATAAAAAAACTCAATAAGACTTTAATGAATCTATTTAACACTTAAAAGTTTCTTTAATTGTTAATTTTTGAATCTAATGTGGTTATATAAGATATTAATGTGAAGAAAGAGTTTAGATCCCAGGTAAGGGGAAATTCTTGAACCCAACTCTCATACTTCGGATTTTACAATCTTCAAACCATTTTCAGTATGGATATTTTTAAAAATAATTTATTTATCCTAAAATTAAATATTATGGTATATACATGTTTTCTAATTGAGTTTATGAAAAACACAATGTTCATCCGAAAGAACTCTTCTTACAAATAAACACAATCGTTTTTACTTCTCAAAGATTGTTTATACTTCACTAACCATTGATTATTCTATGTGAAGAATGTTATCCCCTATTTATTTTGTGATCCAAATTTTTATGAATTTATTCATTTTCACATGAAAACCATTAATTTACCTGGGTTATTTTATGTTTATGTTTGATATATGTTCTATGTGGCATGAATTATAATATAAAAGTTATGATGTGATGGGTGCACCCTTAATTATATAACACAATATGAATATTATGATGATGGGTGAACCTGTAATTATACATCACTTCAATGTATTGGGTAAAGTGATGAACCTCATTAGTTAAATGGAAATGATGTATGAACATGATGCTTTCATTGTTCACAACTATGTGTAGACATTGACAACTAGACACGATGTTTCATTTTTATGCATTGCCAAATTTCTAGTCTTTCATTAATGCTTTCTCTCATGTTCAGGATCTTTTTCATATGTTATTATTGTGCGCACCCATTGTTATATTGTTTATATCTATCCTCTTATTGGGCATTATCTCATTCCTTTTGATGTATATCCTCAGGTGATTATGTGTACTATGATTTTTCAAGGGACAATAAGAAATTGTAGAAGAATGGATTAAATAAATGTTTATGTTTTATTTTGTAAATGTTATGTATGGTCCTAGTTTTCCCAAGACATTAAATCTTTGGATCCTCATTGTGTAATACTATTATGTTTTTTATATTATAAATGATGTAATAGTTGTGTAAGAAAAGGTTGGGTCACTATAATATGGATCTAAAATTGTTAATTATGATTTTTTTTGATTTATAAAAAAGATTAAAGTGCATTAAACTAATAAGGGAAATGAAAAAAGTGTTTCACCTCAAAACATAATTCTTTGAGACAAAAGAACTTTTATACACATAGTTTATTTTAAAATATGTGTATAATAAATATATTGTATAAAATGTCATGGATTATCCTTATTAATTATATTTAATCCTCAAATTCCTTATTTTTCTTTTTCAAGGTGTTTTATTTAAATGAATCATAATCCATAAGGGTTTCTTTACCACAAATTTGAATCTCTTGTGACATGTTTAATACATACACCATGTTTACTTTTGAGTTTTTTAAATACTACTGTGTTTTCATTTTTAATAATGATACTATTATAATTCATTATATCTATTTAAGTATTTAATTTTATACCCATCATGTGATTTTGACCTAGAAGTTACAAATACTACATGGTATTATCATTAGTCAGATATATTCCCTGGGAAATAATCACTCTTATTTGAATATAAAATTATAACATTGATCTATTATAACATATTATAACATAATTTTTAATAATAAACATATATTTTTCTAAAATTATGTTTCAAAAGAAATTATTCTTCCATGATGATTTTAATGTTTTTCTAAATTTCATTTTTTCATAAAAAAATTCTATTTAATTTTAATTGATATGAATTTTCTATATATATAAAAACTTCCCACACATGTTTACCTTCATATAATGGATAATTTAATTTTTTTTATTTCTAATTAACCTTTTATTTCCTTTATTTAACTTTAAATAAATTGATTCATTATGATTTTAATGAAGTTAGTTTTCAAACAAAGGTTATTTCAAAAAGTTTAAAAGCTTTTTCCATCCTTTAAAAATAAAATGGTATTACCATCCTCTCAAAATTTTTAATGGATAAAAATCATACATTTTCAATGTAAAATTAGTAACAAATATTTTAGAATATAAAGGTTTATATTTATTTTCACATCCCATTATTTTCAAAACATTAGGTTTTTAAAAGTCACAATTATTTTTGAATATTTTCAGAGTAAAAGATTTCAAATTATATTCAGTTATATTTTGTTGATAAACTTTATTTTTTAGGGAATATTCATTTATAACTCATTATAATAATATATTTAAAATATATTATCTTTACCTTATTTAAATAGTATATTAAGAGTAATTTAAAGCTCATCTTTTGAGAAAATATTTAAAATGATTGTGACGAATTTATTATTAAATTTCAAATTAACCTACAAGGATTATATTTCATGATTTGACATTTAGATCAACCTTTATATGTTAATATGATATGAGTATATTTGGAAAATTATTGTTTTTATATTCTATGATTTATTAAGTTCAAGTTATGTTATTTTTTTTAAATTTTTAAGAAACCCATTCTTTTTCTATGGGTTCTTTATAAGATAATGAATATTTTATTTTCAAGTGGCACAAAAATGTACAGATTATGAGATATGTTGGACCTATATATCTCTCTAGTTAATTATGTAATGTAATATATATCATGAGATGAAAATGTTACATAATTAGTTTAGGGAGTAGTTAGGTTCACAAAGGGTGAGTTTGATGGCGTTAAGCTATACTCATAATTTTACTTGTACATAAGTTAACAAGTAGTTATGTTCAAAAAGGGAGAGTCTGATGAAATATAGCTGTAATCAATATTTTATGAGTGAATTGGTTGGAGTATAGTCATGTTTATAAAGATAATAAATCATTTTTTATAATTTTTTCAATTTTTCCCTACATTCATGGTTCCTATTATATGTTTCATGTTTTATTTTTACAGTTCATTGTAAAATAGTTATCATTTTTTATGTTATTCCCATATTTCATGATCATGGTCATTTTTGTTCTTTTAAATATGATGGGGAATTGTTATGTTATCCCACAATAAGCAATGTATATCACTACTTTATAATGTTTCTATTGTTGAGGTTTTGAAGAGGATTGTATCATGTGTGATATATAGGAAATGATCTAATATATGATGATTTAGGATTAATGTTCTTGAGTGTAGTAAAATAAATTTTTTTTTCATCTGCTCTCCAAGATACTAAACATTTTGGTCTTTGGGTTATGCGACTATTTTTGTGAGGAATTTTTTAAACCATGAGATTAATTTATTATATAATTCATGTTTAGAATTGGTTCACTTAATTGGTTTGAGATAAAGTGTTTTTATTTTGGAGATTAGTTTGTTATTTGAAGATTTTAGCTGATCTAACTTTGGTATTAGGGTTATAGAACCTTAGAAAACCCTCTACAGTTGAGTCTAAGTATAGGTTAATATCCTAAAATATTGGTAATATCTATCTTAGATTGTTTTCTCTATAAATAAATAATTGTATAGATACTACATGTGGATATTGGTTTTGAAATTGATGTATCGATGAGGAATAACCATAAAAAAGATGTGTTGTGTAATAAATGAATCTCCACCTATTACAAGACAGATAGGCCTAACTACATAGCTAGTTTGACACTCCCATGGGATATGCCCAGGCTGATAATACAATATTAATGAACCATTTTTTGGGATCAATTTCATAGTTACTTTGAGAAGTATAAGATAACTAATCATAAATTAACCAAGATAAAAGAGTTTTTGATATATGTTGAACTAAAGGAATAATGGGATAACATGAAAATGTAAAAGAACTAGACATTTTATGGTTGGATACTTTTTTATGAATATGATTATATCATTGTATTTTAAATGATTTTTCAATCATTATAACCATTTTTGATTTAGTAAGGGTTGAACTAGAAGGCACCATGGTTGGGAGGGACAATGCATGTATTAACTCAATGTAAAACCAATTGAAATGGGAGCTGGAATGATAAAAATAATGATTATGAAAAACTATCTATCACAGAATATGATTAATAATGTAAACATAGATGGTGTACCAAAAAAATAAGATAATTATTGAGTCTTAATAATGATCAAGTGTCATATATAATGAAAGAAAATTGGTCAATTTATTATATATAACAAATTTTGAAAGAACGACTAAGGGGTTTGAATCAATGTGATTGTAAGATGATTAACCTAGGGTACCATAATACTTTGAGGATGAAAATATTGATGGAAAATGAAATGTTCTATTACCAAATAGGAATGGAGATATAACTCATCCAACTAAACCACTAACCATTCAATGTCTTATGTGTGAAAAACTCAAAAATTATCAAGGTTTATTCCCTAATAATGTATTGATGATGATGGTAGAAATATATAACATCCTCAAACCATAGATAAATAAATAACCTTTGAAATGACTATTTATGAATTTGATAATGGTAATTTGGATTAAATTACTCTACATACCGAAATTAATGAGAGTATTCTAGTTTTAAAAACCATTTTGAATTATGTATTTTTCTAAGAATATCATGTCACCACCCTTAGGGATTTTAATTTTAATAAAAACATTTTTTTGGTATCATTATTATATTGGTGGAAATAAACATTGTGAAAATCCTAATATCATACTCTAAAAAAATAACTCCATTTTTGAAATAGATTGTTTATATTCTCATTTAATAAATATAAATTTCAGGAATAAGAGAAAAATATTCTAAATCAAATTTGACTATAAATTATTTCAAGTTCAACTATGGATTATCAATGAATAAAACTCTATCCATCGTATGAGACTCAATACCTAGTTATGAGAAACATGTTATTCTAAGGGATAAGGAAATAAGTGTTTACTAGTATTCCTTATGATAATAAGGATCATCCCTAATTATAGTAAATATCTAAAGACATTTAATTAATTTTAAAACCATGATCTATTTCAAAAAATAAATGATAACTAAATTACTAGGACATACTTTATTTAACGGGGTAGAATTTAACAACATGAGATTTCAGTATTTTAAAAATACATACTATGTTCTATAAATTGTGTCACATGCTACACCCAATGTAAAAAAACCACATCATATTATTAGGAAATTAATAATAATGTAATAGTAAATACTATTATAGTAATCAATTAATTGATATTAGCTTTAAAGGTAAATAAATAAAATGAGTTTACATTGAAAATGATGTTTTTAGTAAATGATGTTTAATTTATTTTACATATTTTATTTTAAAAATGTTAATTTAAAAATATTATAATTTATGTTCAATAAATTAAAATTCATATTATAAATCCTCATAATAAAATTAAATTATGATTTATTTTTTATTTGTATATAAAATAATCAATTTTATGTGAAAATTAATAAAATATGGGTTTTACTAATACAATTTCTAATATATAACATAGAGGTTTTGAATCTATTTTTATATAAAAAATTTATATTTCTAATTAAAATAAATCATTTAAAAATACTTATTCTATTTATAAATTCCATGAATATAATTTTAGAAAATCATGTTAAAGGGTATCTTCAATAAAAGATGTATTTTTTTAATTTAAATTTTTCTACTAAAAGACAATTTTGAAATTTTGAAATTTTTAATATTATTTAATAATCCTAATTTTTAATTCATAATTTCAAAATTTACTTGTAATTAATTTATTATAATTTTCTAAATAGGTTGATTTGTTCATGAAAAAGATATTGATTTTATCACTATGAATGTATACACAAGAAGATTTAAACACCATTAATTCAATAAAATATAAAATTATGAAATGAAGATATTAATTTTTAAATATTATTTGTATATTGAAAACCCATTCCAAACATTTTTGAAACTAATGTAAAATGTTATATTTATATAAAAACTATTTTTAGAGTTTTCTTTTAATT
This sequence comes from Viscum album, assembly GCA_963277665.1. NCBI lineage: Eukaryota > Viridiplantae > Streptophyta > Magnoliopsida > Santalales > Viscaceae > Viscum > Viscum album. The sequence continues at coordinate 290,365,958 of OY728134.1, forward strand.
AAGTAATATTTTGGAAAAAATAGTTCATTAGTTGATTTTAATGCTACGTAAAAATATTTTGGATTATAATAGATAAATTTAATTTATAAAAATTAATAGAATTGATAATTTTATCTCACACGTAAATTTTAAGCTTGAAAACAAAATTTTCCTAAAATTTGTTTTTATGTGTCAAGTACCATTTTAAAAATAATATTTTATGATTGTATAAATTTTATTTGATAAAAATAATTTCAAACATTATATTGTAATTATAAAATCATGTTATGAGATAAAATTTAATTGTTTTCATTTTAATTATATACCATCGGTAACAAGAAAGGTAACCAAGTTAGAAGTATTCGTGGGACAAAAAGGAAAGTAAAAGGGAAAATCCTTAAATCATATAAGGATTACAACAAAGTGAGTGTATGGGGGAAATTTTAGGTGAAATATGTCTCAAAATTAGTAATTTATAACTATTTTAGTGTTTCACAATTAATAGTGTAATGATATAAGTAAATATGATAATGGTGTTTCAAAAACACCCTTCCCATTGCTTATAAAAGGGGATAATTCCACCCATTCATGCGACACCATTTCTACAAAATTACATATTTTAATTGTGTAATTTTATTGTCCCTTAAACCATATAACACAATCATAGTACCATGTGCACTCATTATTAGCATATTCCCTTTAATTTCAAGGGAACATCCAAAGAAAAATTCAAGTCTCCAACATTACTATTATCTACTTATAAAGATTTGTTTCTTAATATTTTTCTTCCATATATCCTATAACCATAATAATATTATGTATCTAATATAATTATTATTATATGGTCTTTTATAAATGGTACAACCATTATATTTTTGTTAACATCAACTTAGAAAAATAGAAGAACGTTAATCGTGTGTGTGCGGACAACCACCTCCACAAAGAATCATTTTTTTCATTTTTCATATACTATTTAATTATTTATCCTAAAATATTTGAATATGGTTCAAAATCATAATAAATTAGAAAAATATCATTATAATTTTTTAATAAGGATATTATGTCAAAATAAACACCTTTTAACAATACCCACTGATCATGTTAAAGGGTGTTCAGGTTTTGGTCAGTTTACCAGATACTTGAGAAATGAAATAAAATTATATAATTTATTATTATGAAAACATAATGTGTAGTATGATATTATATAAATATGTAAATAATATTTTTTATATTTTTTATAACAGATACATTGATATTAAACTCATTCATTAAGAAAGTAATCGTTCATTGGTTGAAAATCATCATAAAATGACCATTGCTGATTTTTTCTAGGATTAATACTATTGTAATCAGGAAGGAAAATTTAAAATAATAATAATAATTAATACATTAATATAAATTTAATAAAATTTTAATTATCAACTTTGGATGATGAATGAATACTGACACCTCTCATATGAAATTTGTACAAATAATCAAAGCTATAAGCACCTATTGTGGGAAAATAGTAAAAAAACTAACTAATATACATGTAGATATGATTATAAATATCAATTATATATTTTTTATTAATAAAAATGGTTAAAGAATTAGTTATTAATTTATTTATTTTTTGATTATATATATTATAGAGAAACTGACTAAGTAGGTAAAAAAGGTATGGGTTTCTTCTCAAAACATAACTCTCTGAGACACAAGTTCTTTTATTCACCAATTTTCATTTAAATAATGTTAATAATTCCTAAATGATATATAAAATCATGAATTATATCTATCCATTTATTTTAAACATAAAATTAAGTATTTCCCCATTTCAAGAGGTTTTATTAAAATATGTCTTAAGTCGTAATGGTTTCTTTGTCTCAAATGTGAATCCCTTGAGACATTTTTATGATATACAACATGTTTCTTTTTCAATGGTAAAAATAATACCCTATTATTATTTTTAATGATTATAATAATATATTTCCTGATAATTAGTGATTAATTTAATGTTATACCTCTCATGAATTATATTTGTTAAGAATATTTCTCATTACTTTTAATGGATTTTTTTCATATCCATATTATTACCTCCCACCAATGTTCTTATTAGTCAATTGGAAAATAAATTTTTCTTATCTCAAATTATCCATTTATTCCAATTATTTAGTTTTAAAATATAGGTTTTTGTAACACAACTGACCCTATTAATCCATAGTCGATGGTCACATTATTACATTGGTATAGTATACAAGGAATCAAATCCCGAAGGACCTAACTGTTTTGTAGTTTTGGATGAATATACACATAATTTATCCTTACATTGAAATATAAAATATTGAATAAATATATGCAATCCTTTTAGGAAACCATGATAATCTAATATTAACCATGTATATTAGTCATAATTTACATCATGGTGCCTTGGAGTATAATGAAATATAAGAAAGGGGTGAGCTCAAATGCTCAGTAAGAATTAAGTATAAAGGAATAATAAAAAACAAGTTCTATCAATTATTGTAAGGTAAATAACTAAAACATATGTCATTTAATCAATAACATTTACATAATATGTTATAAATAAAATATGATCAAATAATACCACATAAAAAGTCTTATTGGCTAGATAACTTGACTATAGATATTTTGTTAATTGAATAATAACATTTAATAATAAATATCATAATGGTGGAATTCATAATTCCAGAAATATGAAATATCATGTGAAGGTCTCCTCAAATACATATAAAAATAAATCAGTAAGGCCTCTACTAAAACCCAGTCTAAATTGCATCAAGAGACCTTCCAATTCATCAAGGGGATATAGCGGACCCTGCACCTCACTTACTAAGTCTAATATTTTACTCAAAAAATGAGAAGAAATAATAACAATAAATTTTTCTATCAAAACTATCTTAAAAATTGAAAACAATATTACCCATTATGGAAACCTAATCAGAAACATCCCAGAGTAATATGGTGAATACTATCAAAATAGTGCATCCCCAGTCAAACTAATAGATAAAAAATTAATAAAATATGGAATATGGTATCATTAGATATCAAACTCAATGAAGCATAAGATATTAAAAAATATGATGACAGAGAATAAATTACTTTAAAGGATATCATTGAAAAACTATTGATGAAAATACACTCTGTCACTTTGAAAATATCTATTTAAAACATGAAACATTTTGAAAACACTTTTCTTTTAAGATAACCATTAAAAAATATAAATAAATTTAAACAATTTTTTTAAAGAATAATAAAATTTTAAAACCCTTTATGTTTAAAATGTTCTTGAAACACCATTAAAAATATTTTGAAAACGTTTTTAGAAAATATTGTTATCAAAAAACACAAATCTACGATCGAAGATGGAGATGAAGTCATATTATGTGGGAAAAAAATTCTCACACATTTTAGGTACTGAAAAATTATAAAGTGTAAAATTATTTTATAATATCATGAATAAATATATGAGAATATAAGTCAATATAATTACAAGATTTCAACATCAAAGACATAATAATTCATAATCCTGATATATGATGATATTGTAACAAAAGACTCTTATCATTTTAATAACATTGAATTATAATCCCCATGAAGTGATAAACATAAATTAATCTTATAATATTATGTGAATAAGGATATTCATGATTCAATATGTCAATGGAGTAGTATATACACTACACACATGAAATAAGCGTTGAATCAGGCATATATATCATAGAAGTAAAAGTTAGTCCTGAAAACCCTTACCTCATGCATCCCTTTACTGTTGAATTATTTAAAAACCTGTATCATGGTTCAAATAATATTATTAAATCATTAAATAACTATATTCATATTTATAATACCTTATGTGATGATTTTTTAACATCTTATGACCCATTCATTAAAAATATTTAATTATTTTCATGGTTTCGTGTGCGTTTGTTTTATGGTTTCATGATCGATTCTCAAGGGTATAATTATTAATGTTTTTTAAAATTGGAATAAGACTATAAAAGTGAATTAAAATGGTATTAATGAAAATAAAATAGTATTAATCATCACATGTATCATTTTTTCTAACCCTAATATGATTCATTGGTTAAAATTTTAGTTATAAATGTTTGGTTTATTTGGTAGTTTTTTTCTGAATATCTTGAACCAATTTCATTTTATTTACTATAACGATTATATATTAGATATATAAAATATAACAATATACAATATATTTATTAAAATATAATTTAATTAAAATAATTTTTTTAATACCATATATCAATGTGGTGATGGAAAATAAACAATGTCATTATTCATGGCGGCGATTAACTGGCATAATTTAGACTATGGTTTCGTTTGATTCGATAAGATGAAAATATTAAAGGGGAAATATAATATATTAAATTAAAAACATAGAATTATAATATAGAAATGATTCTAGAATTATTATTAATTTATTGATGAAATATATGAGGGGAATGTATAAGAAGAAAATAAAATAAGAGAGGTGTTTTGAGAAAATTACCAATTGAATATCACCTCATTGAATGACATATTCATGACCTTGGATTTGATATTTTAGTTTGAAAATAATAAATTTCAATTGGGGAGAATTTATAGGATGGAATTTGGAATATATTTTAGGATCTTCCAGGATTTTTAGTAGAAATTAGGTGGTGAGGGTAATATTTATACTTCAGGAGAGATGGGTTTAAGTGATTAAATAATTATTATGTTATATTTAATGCTGATAACATTAATGGGGAATTAGATTCAAATAATTATCTTTTTACCTAATGTTTTGGGTTATTTTTGGGGTCTATAATTACCTTAAATACCCTATAAAAGTTATATTTTTTATGTAGTTTAAGCTTAAACTTTTAACATTAACAAGTTTAATGATTTTATTTATAATGCATGAAATAATTTTTTTACCATGGAAAATTTTTTATGCCTAAAAATGAAAATGAAACTACTCAAATTTTTTGACATTTTTCTTAGAAATGAAAAATACATTTTACAAAATTCAATTCATAGTATTGATGAAATTAGATTTAAATTTTATCTTATTGAGGAAATGATAAAGAGTGTTTTTAAAGTGAAAAGTTCAAAAATTTGAAATGATTTTATATCCAATTTTGATGATAAATAGATTAAAATAACATTAATTGGTTTTATTCATCTATAATTAAACTGATTATACTTTTAAACTAGTTTTAAATTTAATTTAACTATATAAATAAATTATATGGAAAAACAGTTTTCAATTAATATTCAATATTTTAACAATTCATAAAACAATAAAACTTCTCCAAAAAAATACCAAAATCTCACCATAATATAAATTTGATATTTTTATTTTGAAAAATTAATTTTATTTTTTAAAATAAAACATATAAAAGTGTCAAAATTAACATATAAAATAGTTACACCATAAAAAGTCAAAAGAATATTCTTTTGAAAAAATACATCTTTTGTGACTAAAATAAGATTTATTCTTGTCTTAGGACAATCAAACATATGGAATTAATATAGATACAATTTATCGAAAATGTAAAATATATTTTTTTAATATACTTCACTAATATTAGTTAATTTACTTTATTAAGATCAAATTTTTTTGTGGGAATAAAATATTTTTTTATAAAAACACATCCTTTATGTTAAATTGGTTTTCATTTTTATTTTTAATTAATTGTTAACAAATAAATTCATCTAATAAAAATGTTTATACTATATTTTTAAAATTTATTTAATTTCATTTACTTTTTCCATTCCAATTTCTAGGTGATAACTATACCTATTAAATAATAATATTTATTATTTTTTCAGCTCAGTATTCTATGTAACATAGTATACGAAATATATTAAATTGAAAAATTGAAATTACATAAAATAATAGGGTGATAAATTCTCCCCTCATTAAATAAATTACTTTATCTAAATTTTAAATTTCACTTTGAAAATCAAAGGATGATAATTGAATATAAATTTTTGGAAAACCCAAATTGTAAATAGTGTAAATAAAACATCACCTTAATTGGAGGGAATGAGAAATGTGAAGGTTACCACCAAATTAGAATTTTTAAGAGGATAAAAATAGTGAGAATTTAAAATGGTGACATGGAAGATAATTATAACCATCATGTTTTGATGTATAATGATAGAGGAAAAGATCATTAAAAGGTTAACCATCACAAAACCATAAATCTTATGATCAGTTAGAAGTCCATTGATTTATTAGTAAGAAAAGTAAAAAAGATAACATTTTTTTTCAAAAATACTTTTCCTAGAGTTGAGGGATTAATTTATTATCTAGATAACCACTATAAAAGTTAATACCAACTTATTTAATTCCATGTCAGGAGCATTATTGTATCATTTGGTTGTGCTTTTATTTATTTCAACTTCATTTATTTATGCTAGGAAATTGATATTCGAGAAGAATTTTTATTCTCAAAGAACCTTTAATGAATCATAATATCCATGATTCCATCATTCAGTGATTAAATATTTACTAAAACAAAATTTTTAACACATGTTTTAAAGGGGAAATAATATTCAAATTTTAATACAATCCATTCAATATATATTTAATCTCAAGACTCACACAAATATGTCTTTCCAAATTCAAAGACAAAAAATTTAGAAGGAAGGTTAATAAATTTCCAAAATAAATATAACATTATATTATCTAACCAATACAACGTAATTATTATTATCATTACATACCAAATATATGAATACCTTGATCACCTAAAAACATTAATTAAAACTCTAAAACTTAATAAAATTATAGGTTGTTAAATATATTCCTTAAATCCAAACATGTAGTAAACCTAGAAAAGATGTCATAAACCATAACTAACTAACCAGTTTAATGGTCACCAAGACTATTACATAAACATAAATTTATCAATATTATTTCAACATCAAGAACATATTAAGGTTATCTTCCCCAAAAAATGTGTTTTACAAAATATAAAATTTTTCCAAAACCACTTTTATTGGTTACTTGTACTGATCAAAACACACTTTTAAATCCTTGATGAAAAGGTGTCATAAGACAATACTTATATATTCCATAATACTTATAACTTTGATTTAATTGATAACGTACTCTTAAAAAATTATTCATGGATCCATATAAATGAGAAAATTAATCATTCCACTTCAGCTATAACAATATCATATGCCCGACAATGATCCCTTAGATTCTTCATAGGTATATTCCTTTGGCCTATGTGACATTTATTTTTGTAGTGTACCGAATCAATGTATTTGAATCATTGAAAATTGGAAACCTTTTTATTACCCTTGAAACCACAATTATGGTGGCCTTTCTCTCCACACTTGTAGAAAACTCCCATTCCATTTAATCATGTACCATGGAGTTTATTTCAAAAATTATCACATTTTGGAAAATACTTCTTTCTCCTCTTTCCATTATCCATATTTTCTCAGTTGTAATATTGTTCTCATGCTTACCTCAAAATTCATAATGCTTAGATAATACTTCCTCAGTCTCATTAGAACATGATAATATCTCTTTATATTATGTGAATGTTTGAGAGAATAGTTCCCTTTAAAGGATTGGCTCAAGACCATAAAGAATATGGACCTTCTTACTCTTTGGATAACATGCACCTGTTTTTTCCCACTCCTTTTGGTAGGATTCATTTATAAATGATGATATAATACAAAATAGATCATAACTTAATGAACCTTAATTTACAATCTCAATACAAGTGACACTCTTAACATGAAATAAAAAATTAGGTAAAACTAATATCTAAATAATATTGTTAGTTTATTTGGAAATATTTACAAATTATTTTATAGGGTTTCATTCTCTCATCAATGTTTTCGAAAATCTTGTTCCTATGGATTCTACATCACTTAATCTAATAAAAACTATAATTCCATGAACCTAGTATCCAAGAGTTAGTGGTTACCTTATTAAATTGGTACAATATAAAAGGAATCACATCCTCAAGGACCAAAGAGTTAAATAGATTCATAGAACCAGATACATGCATTTACCTAACATTTCAATATAAAATATAAAATACAACATAGGGAATAAATTTATGTCACATCCCAAACATAGAAATTAATTTATTTTATTATTCACTTGGATTTGTATGTTCCGATGGAGGTTCAGGTTGAATACCATTTTAACGTTTTGAGTTATCAAAGAAAAATGTAGATTTTTTAGTTTGATAATAGGTGTTGCATAGTTGGTGCATGGTTATGGGAAACCATACAACTAAACCCATGAGGCAGTGAAGATTAATAGTTGGTACTTAGGGCATGGTTAATATCCTATACACATTAATGGAAACCATGTAGAAAGAATTTGGTGATATCCTGGAATTTGGACAGTGGGAACCTCTCAGTTGGAACATGTTTTAGTAAACTTTGTTGCATAAACATGTCGAATTTTAGTCTTAGATAATGAGGGGAACACTATTGGGACATAATTTGGCAATGTGTGAATCCACATAATGCACGTTGTCCAGATCTTTAAAAGTTGGAAATTCTAGTTTTCCCCATCCGTTTTAACTCAATTTTGGGATTCTTCTCCCTTTCTCAACTTATGCGCACCATGAGAGCCTCTAATGTCATACTATCTTTCCCTCCATATATTTATGAATCCCCTTGAATTATCTATGGTGATTTTTATTTTGATTATTGTTCATTTTCATCACATACTTCCCCTACTCTTTTGGTTTTTGGTTATTATTAGTGGGGTATCTATTTGGGACGTGCCTTGAGAGTAAGGGTTAATGTGTGGTTTTATTTCATTGATGTTAGGGGGAGAAGATTATATCTTTGGATTTAGTCATCCTTCTCCCAAAGATTGGTTCTGTTTTCACATTGTTGAGGTTGATTTTTCTACCCATTTCATTTTCAACACTTTCTATTTGATGCTTGAGATTTCTCAATTGGTTTTTAAATGTGTTACCCTTGTATATGATGTGTTAAAATGAATTGATTTTTCTTTTTCATGATGGTAAATTGGTGTGAAATGGTTTTTAAATTTTTTATTTAATTATTCTTATATTTATATGCACATAATGTGTCTGATAAAATTATACTGGACTTTTTATGTGAATTGGAATCTTTATGTGAAATTAAAGAATTTTTTGGTGTGGTTCTTAAGTGTGTCTTATTGTGTTTGTTTTAAAGAAAGGATTATATCTTTGAATATTTTCCATTAAAGTGAATTGAGGGGAAAATGTGTTTGAATTTTGTATTTCAAAATTGTTGGACCATGTTTCTTGAGGGATTATTTATTGTGTACCATGAATGAGATTTTTCAATGGTGAAATTATTAAAAGAGGTGTTTCTAAAATGAATTTCTTGTGGGTTTGGATTTAAAAAGGAATTTTCCCATGGAAATGATTAGATCTCATTTTTACTATTCTTTTTGTGCTTCTAAATGCGTTTTTGAATTATACCTTAGGTTCGAAATATATTTAGTGTTTTTTATTTGAAATTAAAAAGCCTTTTTGGAATGTTTCACACAAATGAGGTGATTTTAGATGTTTTCTTAAATGGATTTCAAAACAATTTTTCTTGAACAATTTTATAGTATGGTTGGTACATTGTTATAAGTTTTTAATATTATTTTATATGTGATAATGTGTTATGGGTTGGTGGCCATGTAGGCATGTTTTGAAAAAAATGAATTGAAAACCTGGGTAGCATGAGGGCCAAGTTGATTATTTAAAATGATTTGTAAATCATTTTTAATTATGAACTATAGATTTATACATACAAAATTTAATTTTTAGATGTAGGGAATTGTGAATGAAATGTTTTTTCATGTGTATTTTCATGCTTGGATTATATTTTGATACCACTGGAACATTGGATTGACTCCTCTTTAGTGGATCATGCATTGGAATGTTATTGGTATCAAGACTATTGAAAATTGGGACGAATTTCCCATATAATGGATCATGAACAATGAAGTTGTTGGTTAATGTTTCTATAAATTTTTTTCCAAGTACTAGTATTATTATCATGGGATTATTAGGCATCTTCTAGAGGGTCGAGTGGTGGATTATTTTTGAACCTGAATATATGGGTTGGTATCCCATTTACTTGATGAGTATATGTGGGATTTTCCACTTGATTATCTACTTTTGAGAGTCCAATTGGCTATTGACTATGGAGATACACTACACACCAATAGGTGAGTCTGATCTAAGTACATCTAGGAATTTCTCTAGGGATGTTTATTAAATTCCCATGATTAAATATTTTTAGATTTGGTTTACTTTTTCTGCTTGTTAATTAATTACCCTATTAGTTTATACTTGCTTTTTGTTGACTTTTCTTATTTTTGGAATGGATCTTTTTACCCTATGGTATGTAGTTGTGATTGTTCTTGGGGGTTTTGAGCTGGAATTTGGGAAATGGAAAACAATTTTGAAATAAAATCCATGTGTGTTGTTTTAAAAAGGGAACTTGAAAAAATTTGTGGTTTTATAGTTATTATTTCTTATTTTGTTTCTGTTATTTTCAAAAGATATTTTTTTGCTTTCTTGTTTTGATTTATAATTGGGGTTTGGTTCTGAAATTGGTGCGTATTAATGTTGAACCATGTATGGAAAAAGAAACATTTCTTGTGTGTGTTTTTTATTGAGAAGGGAAGTTTTTAGAAGGCTATTTTGGTTTGTTTTAATTTATTTTAAATCAAATTTTCACTCTGTATTTCAAACAAGTGTTTTTGGGCTATATTGGGAAAATAAATGCATTGAATCTATGGTGATTTCCAACTAAGATGTTTAATCTCAAACCCTACTTATGCCACTCAGTGTTGGTAGAACTGAGTTGTTTTTCTGGTACCAACATCTAGTTTGGTTGATCTTGGAGTTGGTTGGTTTGTGGGTGGTGGTTACCAATAGGTCTCATGGAGATCTTGTTGTCATAGTACAATATTTTTTTATTCAGGTTTCTTTTATTCAATATTTTTTTTTCGATCCATTTTATCTTTATTGATATTCAATTATTATTGTTTTATTATTGCTATCTATACTTAGTTTATTTAATCCTACTTTATTTTTTTAAAAAAAATTCCCATTGTGATTACATTAATTCTCAACACTAGATTTCATCCCTTGGGGATCGGGAACGCCCCTCGGGCCATGTCTCAAACTTAGTGAGATGTTGGGCTTCATAGAATCTTAGATTGATTCCTAAAAAAATAGTATCATAGATAGGAATTTTTATTTAGGGTGTTAGGTATAATAGAGATTAGTACATTCAATAATTTAGATATAGGTATTGGATGGACTTCATGAACCCTTATTCATTCTGATTCTCACATTTTCTATGCTATTCCAGGATTTGGGTTCTTTGTTTTGGATTTTGGATGTGTTTATTAGGCATGAAAATGGAGGTGACCTGGTGTCATGCTGTTATCTCATATGGAGTAGTGACCCATGTGGAGTTCGAGTGCACGGTTCAAGGCCCTCTTATTTTTTATTGCTTACTTGGGGCGTATCCCACTAACCATGTCACTAGGTTACACACAACCACTAGTTCCTCATCCCCAGTGTTTGATGTGAATTTTATATTTGGGATGGTATTTGTTGATATGATATGTGTTTTATTTTTTTAGTTGGTGTGAGTGAGATCTTAAAATCAAAATGTTTTTTGATATGGAAATTATTTCTTTCCTGTTGTTTTATATTGGTTAATGGGCTTTAAAATAAAAAGTTATTTGGATTGAGAACATTGTAAATTATTAGTTTGAATGATTAATTGTATGTGTGACCCATGGTATTCCTTATGGATATTCATGTATGTGTGGGTGTGTGCATGGATATTGTACGTGAGGGTGGGAAAAACGCATATGTGATAGTTCATAGGATACCATGGGTGAGTATCTGAAATCAATGATTTTGATTGGGGTTTCAAAAATGTGTTTTCAATGGTAAATTGATTTCAGGGTTGATTTTTTTTTAAAGTGGGCCCTTTTTATGAAAAAATTGATTTTAGTATTTATATAGTGGTCTTGGAAAAATGTGGTTTTGGAAATTATAATGAAAAATTGGTTTTTAGAATCAAAAATTTTCATTGCGCTTGGATGTGTTTGGATTGTGAGCATATTATATTGGCTTGAGATGTTCTTTCTGAGTGTGTTTCTAGTCAATGCTGATTTTGGTTTAAGTTCTTTATTTTGTTCATAATATTCCTCCCATAAAGGTACCCAATGTTTATAGTGTGTCTCAACTAGTTTCAGATTCTTGTAAATTTTTGTTCATATTTTTTAGTGATCAAGGTCCCTTCGTGGTAGTGGAATGGGCCAAATAAGTTGATTTTATCTTTAGATCATTTGGAACTACCAAAATAGTAAGAGTGTGTGTTGTCCTGGGATTGTTTTAGGCTCTAGTTTTGGACTAGTTTACATTTATTGCTCAATAAAAAATGAATATTGGGATGACATGGGGGGTATTAATTACCGCTTTAATCTATTTGTATATACCTAAGGAGGTGGAGACAAACAAAGTGGAAGAGATCATGAGAATTCAAAAAGGCCAGCAGACAATGAAGACCTATGTTGACCACTTCAATGATATGGTTTCCCTTTCTCCAAAAATTGTATAATAGGATCTGATAAAGGATTATCTTTTGATTCAAGGTATTTATCAAGAGATTATAGAGTGATACCTTTCTTCCAAGGATCATCATTTCAAGGAGTTGGTGGATGAAGCGTTCTCAGATGAGTTGGTTTTCGGAACTCAGGAAGTTGGTAGTACGATGCCCATCACCACGAGTAATGTTTCCTCATTTGGTGAAAAGTGTATGTCATAGGAACCTATTCTTAGAGGGTATCCTTCATTGGCTCTGGCCTCTTGTTCTTTAGACCATTTCATCGTATGATTCTAGTGCAATCGGCTTGGGTACTCATAGTTGTCTTGTCGTAATCCTCCAAATACATATCATTATTGTGCCTATTTGAGTCACCTAGAGAAGTTTTGTAAGATGATTCACTCAGGGAATAGGTCTTGATTAGAGAATTTAATTCATGTACATGGGGGTAGAAGATGATTTATACATCAGGGCTCCATCCATTGGCCCCGAAGTGAATCTCTTTACGACATCAAGAGTAACCAGGGTGTGGGAAACCTTGTCTTAGATTTTTATATCAGGTTGGGGTAGATAATTTTGATGTTTCCTTATTGTAGTTTTTCTATTTTTTTAAGCTCACCTTTTAATTGGGAAAACATGATAAACCTATTTCATCATATTATTAGTGGTTATGTTTATCAAAATGTGGGTCTTAAATTGATTTTTTCCCTTTTGTGTTATAAGCCCTTATGTGAGATAGTTATGGTTATAGTTTTTGTTTGTTTGTAAGATTATTAGATATATTAGAAATCATTTATTGTAGCCTATGTTTGGGTTCAATGTTTGGTATGATTTTTTCTCATGGGATTTCACCCCTATGTTGGGGGTTTTGGTTCAGGTTGGGATTTCCCAGTTTTCCTTATTGTATTTTACTCATATTGATGCCATAATGTTGGGGGTTTGGCTTATGTGTGGAATCCTGATTCTAGTGGCATTGTTTTTTTGTCTTGTGTAGAAATGTTTGGGTAAGCTCATCTCAATAATTTACACATTTGGCTGATCCAAAGTAATACTATGGTGTTAATCAGGTTTTTTGGTGTGTGGAACTCTATTATATTATCATATTGTTATTTATGATCTTCTTTCCTCTAGAATGGTCAGTTGTGACTTGTGAATAGAAAGGTCACCCTGAGGTTTGCAGTTTTTTCCTTCTTTATTTAGTTTTGTGAATGGGCATTTTTTATCATTCATATGGGTTAATTTTAGGAGGCAGAAATTGTTTGTAGAGGGGAGAATTTTCGATCCATGAACTTAGAAATTCCTTCATTTTATGATTTTATTATATTTGGATGTTATAGTTGAGGTTCAGGTTGAGACCGAAATTAAATTTTTGAGTTATTAGAAATAATAGAGATTTTGGGCTTGACAAGAGGTAGTGCATGGTTGGTGAACATTTAAGGTAAATCATGAACATTTTCCCAGGAGGCTGTGCAACATGAGAGTCAGTTCCTGGTGCATGGAACACAACCTGCAGATGGTTAGGGAAACATTATGGAAAGGATGAGGTGAGGTTACAAGAATTCAGATAGTGGTGATCACATGATTGGTATATATTTTGGTAAATAGTGTGGAATATCCCTCTTAGATAGTGATGGGTGCATGATTGGTTCATGGTTTGAAAAACAATGTAGTCAAACCATGTGAGCTTACAAGATCATTAAATGTGTGAAAATCCAATTCCCCCCTACGGTGTTTTAAACCCATTTCAGTATTCATCTCCCTTTCTTGACCTAGGTGCACCATGTGAGCCTCTAAGGTAATTCTTTATTTACCTCCTCCCATTTTTGATGCCACTTGAATATTCTATGGTGATTTTTTATTGTATTCTTTTTATTTATTCTCATATTCTTTACCTTATGTCTTGGTTTTTGGTTGTTCTTGTTGGGGATTCCATTTTGGCCAAACCCTAACAGTGAGGGATGATGTGTGATTCTATTTCATTGATATTAGGATGTGCAGATTGTCTCTCCAACATGATTCTTCCTTCAAAAAAATATTTTTTACATTTTCATGTCGTTGAGGTAGGTGTTACCACCCATTTCATTTCCAGAACATTCCATTTGATGCATAATCTTTTATAATTGGTTTCTTAATGTGTTTTACTTGGTTATGATGTATTAACATGAATTTATATATCTTTTTCATGATGTTAAATTGGTGTAAAATGTGTTTAAATGATCTTATTTAATTAGGCTTATATTTATATGCACATAATGTGTTTGATAAAATCTATATTGGCCTTTATAAGTGAAATTTGATGTTGTATTTAAAATTAGTGACTTTTTAGTGTGGTTAATATGTGTGGCTTATTGTGTTGGTTTAAAATCAAGCATTGTTTCTTTTAAAATGTACCTTTAAAGTGAATTGATGTGGAAATTTATTTAAAGTTGGGTTTTTAAAATAATTGGACCTTGTTTCTTGTGGGATTCTTTGTTGTTCACCTTGAATGGGGTTTGTGAATGGTGAAATTGTTTAAATAAGTATTCCTAAAATGAATTTTGTGTGGGTACGGATTTAAAAAGGAGGATTTTCCCAGGTAAATTATTGGATATCATGAGTTTTCTTTTAGTTGTGTTTGCAAATAGTTTTCATGAATTTTACAGGAGGTGTGAAATGTATGTTGTGGTTTTTTATTTCAAATGAAAAGCCTATTTGGCATGTTTCATGCAAACATGGAGATTTTTGAAATGTTTTTAAATGGACCTGTAAATGTTTTTGTAGGGAAATGATAAAAAATTGGTTGGTACTTTGTGATACATTGGGAATATTAGATTATATAAGAAATGGGGTTAAGTCTCAATGGGCATGTTGGAATTTTTTGAAAAATTAATTGAAAACCTAGGTGTGTGAAGGACCGATTGGTATTTTCAAAATACCTAGAAAGTGGTTTTGATTATGTAATGTGTTATTTTCCATATGAACTTTAATTTTTGGATATTGGGACTTGTGAAAGAAATGGTTTTTCATGTGAGTTTTTATGCTTGGATTATATTTTTGAGACCACAAAAGCTTTGGAATGACTCCTCTCTAGTGACTTGTGCATGGGAAAAATATTTGTATCGAGTCCATTGGAACTCGGGGTGTGTTTCCCCTTTAATGGATCATACAAGAGTAATCTATTAGTCACAGTTATAATATCTTGTTTCTATAAGTATTATTATTACCATGGGTTTATTTTTCATCTTCTAGAGGGTCTAGTGACGTTTTTTGTCCACCCTGATTAGACAGGTTGGTATCCCTTGACTTGATAGGGCTAGGTGGGACGTGCCACTATATTTTCTAGTATAGATTGGCCAATTTTTTATTAAATATTGGGATGTACCATAAACTAGTAGATGAGTCTGATCTGAGTATTTCTAGGGATTAATCTTAAGATGTTTATTTAATTCCTGTGATCATCTATCTATGAATTATATTTACTTTTGTGTCATGTTGATTATTAACCCTAATGGTTTATAATTTCTTGTTGATCCATTTTTTACATTTGGCATGTATCTTTGTACCCTCTATAATGTAGTTGTGATTCAGCTTGGGGGTTTTCAGTTTGAATTTGGGAAATGGAAACCCATTTTGAACGAAATGTTTCTTGATTTAGTTTAAAAATGGGACTTGAATAAAGCTATAATTTTTTAGATATGGCTTCATTTTTGGATTCCATTATGTCTCGTAGATATTTTTTGTTTTCTGGTTTGGATTTTTAATTGGGTTTTGGTTGTGAAAACAACTTTTCTTAATGTGGAACCATGTCCTATAAATGGAAATCTGCCCATGTGTGTTTTTTCTTGGGAAGGGATGTTTTTGGAAGGTCATGTTTGTTTTTATAAAAGGAATTAAAGTCCCATTTTTATTATTTCAATCTAGTGTTTGTAGACTATTTTTTTCATAAATGAAATGCATTGACTCTATGTTGATTACCTAATGATCTTTTAAATCTCACACCCTACTTGTGTGACTTAGTATCGACAGACCCACTATGTTTTGTCGGTAAAATCTTTCAGTTCAGTTTCTCCCGGATCATTTTGGTTTGTGTATAGTGGTTACCAAGATGTCATGTGGTGGTCTTTTTGATTTGGTCTAGGTTTAGTTTTTTTATATATTTTTTTGATCAACAGTTTTTTATTTTTGGATCAATTCACTACTGGAAATACCATTTTTACCAACGATTATATCCCAACGGTTTGATAAACCATTGGGAATGGTTATGTATACCAACAGTTTTTTTAAAACCGTTGGTATAGAGGCTTTTATGATGAAATTTACCAACGGTTGGTAAAATCATTGGTATAGGACTCAATTAATACACTTTTACCAACGGTTAGTGTATTACCATTGGTATATGTTGGAATCTATGCAACCATTACCAATGGTTTAAAGAAACTGTTTGTGTAGGTCTACATTCCCAACGGTTTTTTAAAACTGTTGGGGAAGTTTCCCCCTAAATCTTGTTCGGGTGTCCAGTAGCCCCTCCACTCGATTGTAGTCCCCCTCCGCTCAACTGCAGCCCTAAATTGAAGGTCTCACGATGCTCTCTCGTTACCCAGTCTCCAAAACTCCATCCATCATCTTCAATCAAACAGTTTTTCTATTCTACACTTCAAATATGTAAGTTCTACCTCAGTTATAATGTTCATCATCTATTTTATTATTTTCTATTTTTATTTGACCTAAACGTCTGGGATCTCTCTATACAAAGACTCAGAAACTCGTTCCACTCAGAGATTCATCTTAAATCAAAAAAAATTTGTAGTTCTACACTCTAAATTTGTAAGTACTACCTTAGTTTTAATGTTTTTCATCTATTATTTTTGTTTTGTATTTTAATTTGGTATAAACTAGGTTTTGTTGTTTATGGCATGTGAAGGTTAGTGATATTGAGGATTAATTGGATGTTGGTTGGGTGATGGATTGGAATTTTGATGTTTTTTGGATTAAGTTTAGTAAATTTTCAATGAAATAATTGGGGATTTCCTCCCATTAACAGATCCCCCACTCCTCATGGACCCTAGACACCCCCTATTGGACCCTGGACAGTCCCCCCTTCTTGGAACTTGGACAGCCTGGCCCCCCTCTTTCTTGAAACATGGACATCCCCCCTCCTGGACCCTGGAAAACCCCCCTCCACCCTCCTCCTAGGACCTTGTATAGTCCCCATCCTTCCTGGACCCGAGGAAGCCCCCCACCCTCCACCCTGGACCCTGGCTTTCCCCCCTCTTCGATGGACCCTGGACAGCCCCCCTCTTTCATGGACCATGGACAGCCCCTTCTCCCCTTTTCCTTGACCCTGGACATCCCCCACCCCCCATCTTGGACCTTGGACAGCCCCCACCCCTCCTCTTAGACCTTGGAAATCCCCCTCATCCCCCTCCTCAACCACCAAATACCCCCCCCACTTCAAAACATTGACCACCAAAATTGGACATGCTGGATTTTCTCTAAAAAGATAGGTTTGATCCTCAAACCACCTCAATAATATCCTAAACAATGCTTATAATTTTCTTTTCACCACATAACATCCAATTGTATTCCAAGTCACTAGTCTATCCTCCCTTGGCTAGATTTAACAAAAAGCGTTCAACCTTAAGGATCCAAATAAAAATAAATTGATATAAGACATTTGATAATGGATTAAAATTTCAAATTGGGATCTAATGAAGAATATTTGAGATATTATGCATCATGTCCATGAGTAAATCCATTTTTATATATCCGATAAGTTATTTTTCACAATATTCACACATTAATTGTTTGTAAAAATGGGACAAAAATTTATAAAGGTTCTAATATATAAAAATGAATCTATTTGTGGATGCAGCTTAACCAACAATGTCTAGCTTGTCTGCCTCTTCCATGATCATCGATGTGCACGTACCGTCTCCATATGACCTCGCATGACGAGTGAATCAGCGTCTGGATGATGACAAGCACCATATTCTATTACTTCCACACCAGATTCACGCCCGCTACGCTCCTGAAGTGATCAATCCCACTAAGCGTCCATGTGATCTTGATGATACAGCCACCAGTTCTTGTAAGAGGCAGATGAGTTCTGAGCTGATGGACCAAGACAATAGACCAGTGTCCATCCATCTGTCTGAAGATGTAAAACATAGCGCTTCCTGGGAATCAACCCATGTTCTAGAGTTTATTTTTATTTTTTACTTGGTTTTAGGAAATATACATGGCACGTATGCAACAATATTTTAGCTACTTCTGATCTGTTTGTGCACTTGTCATTACTCTGCATGAATGCTTCTATTTTGTATGATCCTTAGTGTTATTTTTTATGACATTATGTGGCTTTGTGCTTTCTATGTGTAGATTTTATAGGTACATAAGTATTTTCACTTTTCATTATTCCATTCGTTCAGTGCTTAGGCCGATGATACGAGGGAGGTTCGTACCAGAGGTAGACGAGCTTCTCCACGTACCCAACTAGACCATTCAACTCTGAACAAATGCATTAAGATTCTATTGAAACTTTAGGGAAATGATTCATGGGTCAAATATGATGTGTATAAGTCAACCCCTCCTCCATAAAAGGCACGGTGTGGCCAGGATCACTCAAACTGCCTCTCTTTTGTTCAAAATTGACTTATTTTTATGTGAAATCAACAACTGACATATGGGAAACCAAACAAACGCCTTAGGATTATGTTGAAACTTTAGGAGAATGATACATGGGTCATATGTGACATGTAAAAGTCAACTCTGCCTCAATCCGATGCGCGGTGTGGCTGGTATCACTCCAACTGTATGCATTTTGTTTAAAATGGACAATATTTTACGTTCATACTCCAATCCAATCAAACAGCTTTTTATTGTGTTGATAATTTTTCACAATGATCCATGACTCATATGTGTCATGTAAGAGTCAACCCCGCCTCAATTCGAGGCTCGGTGTGGCCGATACCACTCCAAGTGCTTCTGTTTTGTTAAAAATGGACTTAATTTTAAGTGAAATCAACAACTGACATACGACAAACCGACCAAACGGATTAAAATTCTGTTAAAACATAATGAAAACAATCCATGAGTCAAATTTGACGTTTATGAGTCAACTTCGCCTCAATACGAGTCTCGGTGTGGCCGACACCACTCAAAATGCCTCTGTTTTGTTAAAAATGGACTTAATTTTTAGTGAAATCAATAACTGACATACGGTAAACCGACCAAACACATTTTTATTATATTGATACTATAGGAAAATGATCCATGGGTCATATGTGACATGTATGAGTCAACCCCGCCTCAATCCATGGTGCAGTGTGGACGGTACCATTCAAAATGTCTCTTTTTTGTTCAAAATGACTTTAATTTTAAGTGAAAAGAACAACTGGCATATGAAAAACCGACCAAATGCATTCCAAATCTGTTGAAACTTTAGGAAAATGATCCATGGGTCATATGTGACGTTTACGAGTCAACCCCACCCCAATCCAAGGCACGGTGAGGCCGGAACCACCAAAACTGTCCCTGTTTTGTTTAAAATGGACAATATTTTACGTACATACGCCAAACTGATCAAACAGATTCTTATTGTGTTGATACTTTTGCACAACTATCCATGAGTCATATGTGATGTGTCCAAGTAAACCCCGCCACAATTAAAGGCCCGGTGTGGCCGACACTACTCAAAGTGCCTCTGTTTTGTTAAAAATTGACTTAATTTTAAGTTAAATCAACAACTGACATACGACAAACTGACCAAATGCCTTCGGATTATATTTAAACTTAAGGAAAACGATCCATGAGTCAAATGTGATGTGTACGAGTAAACCTCACCTCAATACGAGGCTCTTTGTGTCCAACACTACTCAAAATGCCTCTATTTTGTTAAAAATGGACTTAATTTTAAGTGAAATCAACAACTAACATACGGTAAACCGACCGAACACATTCAGATTCTGTTGATACTACATGAAAAAGATCCACTGGTCATATTTGACGTGTATGAGTCAAATCCTCCTTAATCCGAGGCGCAGTGTGGACGGTACCATTCAAAATGTCTCTCTTTTGCTCAAAATGACTTTAATTTTAAGTGAAAACAACTACTGGCATACGGAGAACTGACCAAATGCATTCCAAATCTATTGAAACTTTAGGAAAAAGATACATGGGTATTATGTGACGTGTACAAGTCAACCCCGCCTCAATCCAAGGCGCAGTGTGGACAGTACCATTCAAAATGTCTTTTTTTTTTCAAAATGACTTTAATTTTAAGTGAAAACAACAACTGGGATACGGAAAACCGACCAAATGCGTTCCAAATCTGTTCAAACTTTAGTAAAATGATCCATGGGTCATATGTGATGTGTACAAGTCAACCCTTCCTCAATCCAAGGCACGGTGTGGCCAGAACCACCCAAACTGTCCCTCTTTTGTTTAAAATGGAAAATATTTTACGTACAGACGCCAAACCAATCAAACGGATTCTTATAGTGTTTATACTTTTTCACAACGATCCATGACTCATATGTGATGTGTACGAGTCAACCCCGCCTCAATTAGAGGCCCGGTGTGGCCGACAATTCTCAAAGTGCCTCTGTTTTGTTAAAAATGGACATAATTTTAAGTGAAATCTACAACTGACATACGACAAACCGACCAAACGCATTCAGATTATATTGAAACTTAAGTAAAAGGATCGATGAGTCAAATGTAATGTGTACGAGTAATCCCTTACTCAATATGAGGCTTGGTGTGGCTGACACTACTCAAAATGCCTCTGTTTTTTTAAAAATGGACTTAATTTTAAGTGAAATCAACAACTGACATACGGTAAACTGACCAAACGCATTTGGATTCTATTGATACTACATGAAAATGATCCATGGGTCATATGAGAAATGTACTAGTCTAGACCGCCTCAATCCGAGCCATGGTGTGGCCAGGACCACTCAAACTGTCTCTCTTTTGTTCAAAATAGACTAAATAGTACGTGAAATCAACAACTGACATACTAGAAACCTACCAAACACCTTCGGATTCTATTGAAACATTATGAAAATGATTCATGGGTCATATGTAATGTGTAAGAGTCAACCCCACCTCAATCAAATGTGCGGTGTGGACGGAACCACTCGAAGTGTCTCTCTTTTGTTTCAAAAGGACATCATTTTTAGTGAAAACAACAACTGACATGTGGAAAACCGACCATATGCATTCAGATTCCGTTGAAACGTTAGGAAAACAATCCAAGAGTCATATGTGACGTTTACAAGTCAACCTCACCTCAATACGAGGTGTGGTGTGGCCTAAACCACTCAAAGTGTCTCTCTATAGTTTAAAATAGACTTCATTTTAAGTGAATAGAACAACTAACATACGGAAAACCGACCAATGCATTCAGATTCTATTGAAAATTTAGTAAAAGGATCCATGGGTCATTTTTGACATGTATGAGTTAACCACGCCTCAATATGAGCCTCGGTGTGGCCGCCACGTCTCAAAGTGACTCACTTTTCATTGAAATGGAAAACATTTTAAGTGAAAACAACAACTGACATACTAAAACCCAAAAAACGCATTCAGATTCTATTGAAACTTTAGTAAAACGATCCATGGGTCATTTGTGAAGTGTAAAAGTCAACCCCACCTCAATCCGAGGCGCTGTGTGGCTGGAACCACTCGAAGTGTCTCTCTTTTGTTTCGAAAGGACATCATTTTTAGTGAAAACAATAACTGACATACAGAAAACCGAACAAATGCATTCAGATTCCATTGAAACATTAGGAAAACAATTCATGAGTCATATGTGATGTGTACGAGTCAACCCCACCTCAATCCGAGGCGCGGTGTGGCCGGAACCACTCGAAGTGTCTCTCTATAGTTTAAAAGGGACTTCTTTTTATGTGAAAAGAACAACTGACATACGAAAAACCGACCAAACGCATTCGGATTCTATTGATACTTTAGAAAAAGTATCCATGGGTCATTTTTGATGTGTATGAGTCAACCGCGCCTCAATCCAATCTTCGGTGTGGCCGTCACGACTCAAAGTGACTCACATTTCTTTGAAATGGAAAACAGTTTAAGTGAAAACAACAACTGACATACTGAAACCCTACAAAACGCATTTGGATTCTATTGAAACATTAGGAAAACAATCCATGGTTCATTTTTGATGTTTATGAGTCAACCACACCTCAATCCGAGACTTGGTGTGGCCGGGACAACTCAAAGTGACTCACTTTTCATTGAATTGGAAAACATTTTAAGTGAAAACAACAACTAACATACTTAAAACCAACCAAATGCATTAGGATTCCGTTGAAACTTTAGGACAAGGATCCATTGGTCATTTGTGATGTGTAAGACTCAACCCCACCTCAATCCAAGGCGCGTTGAGTCCAGAACCACTCGAAGTGTCTCTCTTTTGTTTCAAAAGGACATCATTTTTAGTGAAAACAACAACTGACATACGAAAAACTGACCAAATGCATTCATATTCCATTGAAACATTAGGAAAACAATCCATGAGTCATATGTGACGTGTAAGAGTCAACCCCACCTCAATCTGAGGAGCGGTGTGGCCGGAACCACTCGAAGTGTCTCTATGTAGTTTAAAATGGACTTCATTTTATGTGAAAAGAACAACTGACATACGGAAAACTAACCAAACACATTCGGATTCTGTTGATACTTAAGGAAAAGGATCCATGGGTAATTTGTGACGTGTATGAGGCAACCACACCTCAATCCAATCCTTGGTGTGTCCGCCACGGCTCAAAGTGACTCACTTTTCTTTGAAATGGAAAACATTTTAAGTGAAAACAACAACTGACATACTGAAACCCCCCAAAACACATTTTTATTCCAGTAAAAATTTAGGAAAACAATCCATGGTTCATTTTTTATGTTTACGAGTCAACTAAGCCTCAATACGAGCCTTGGTGTGGCCGGGACAACTCAAAGTGACTCACTTTTCTTTGAATTGGAAAACATTTTAAGTGAAAACAACAACTAACATACTTATAACTGACCAAACACATTTGGATTCCATTGAAACTTTAGAAAAAATATCCAGGGGTCATTTCTGATGTGTAAGAGTCAACCCCACCTCAATCCAAGGTGCGGTGAGGCCAGAACCACTCAAAGTGTCTCTCTTTTGTTTCAAAAGGACATCATTTTTAGTGGAAACAACAACTGACATATGGGAAACTGACCAAATGCATTCGTATTCCATTGAAAAGTTAGGAAAAAAATCCATGAGTCATATGTGACGTGTATGAGTCAACCCCACCCCAATCTGAGGAGCGGTGTGGCTGGAACCACTTGAAGTGTCTCTCTATAGTTTAAAATGGACTTCATTTTAAGTTAAAAGAACAACTGACATATGGAAAACTGATCAAACACATTCAGATTCTGTTAATACTAATGGAAAATGATCCATGGGTCATTTGTGAAATTTATGAGTCAACCGCGCCTCAATCCAATCCTCGGTGTGGCCTCCACGACTCAAAGTGACTCACTTTTCGTTGAAATAGAAAACATTTTAAGTGAAAACAACAACTAACATACTGAAACCCCACAAAACGCATTTGGATTCTATTGATACTTTAGGAAAATAATCCATGGTTCATTTTTTATGTTTACGAGTCAACCGCGCGTCAATCTGAGCCTTGGTGTGGCTGGGAAAACTCAATGTGACTCACTTTTCTTTGAATTGGAAAACATTTTAAGTGAAAACAACAACTGAAATACTGAAAACTGACCAAACACATTAGTATTCTGTTGAAACATTAGGAAAACAATCCGTCGGTCATTTGTGATGTGTAAGAGTTAACCCCACCTCAATCCGAGTCACAGTGTGGCCAGGATCACTCTAAGTGTCTCTCTATACTTTAAAATGGACTTCAGTTTAAGTGAAAAGAACATCTGACATACAGAAAACTGACCAAACACATTCGGATTGTGTTGGTACTATAGGAAAAGGATCCATGGGTCATTTTTGACATGTACGAGTCAACCGCTCCTCAATCTGAGCCTCATTGTGGCCACAAAAACTCAAAGTGGATCACTTTTATTTGAAATGGAAAGCATTTTAAGTGAAAACAACAACTGACATATGAATATCTGACCAAACGCATTTGAATTCTATTGAAACTTTAAGACAACAATCCATGTGTTATTTGTGACGTTTACGAGTCCATCCCACCTCAATCTGAGTCGCGGTGTGTTGGGGATCACTCAAAAATGTCATTTTTTTAAATGAACCACATTTTAAGTGATAATAACTGGCATACAGAAAACCAACGAAACCATTTCAGAATATGATGATACTTTAGGAAAATGATAAATGGGTCATGTGTGATATGCACTAGTCAATCATGCCTCAATACGAGGCATGGTGTGACCGGTACTACTCCAAGTGCATGTATTTTGTTTAAAATGGATATCATATATAGTAAAAACACCTATATACAAAAAACCGATCAAATTATGAATTGAATTCCAAATTTCACATATAATTGTCATCTTAAATTGAAATTTAATTCTAAAGGAATTTTAAAATGAATTATAAATGAATTCGAAATGAATTTTAAAATGAATTCTAAATGAATTCTAAATGAATTTTAAAATGAATTTTAAATGAATTCTAAATTATGTATCTTTATAATTACGTTATGAATTCTTATTTAATTCTGAATGTGTATAGTTTCAAGATGAATTATATGTTAAATGTATTTGAATTTGTTCTGTATATGTATATGTTAGTTGGTTATTGCAGGTAAAGGAGAGGGATTGAAGAATCACAGGTGAATGGAGACCATGTTCCTCCCCTGTGCAAATTGCAGGCTGCTGTGCAAATTGCAGGCTGCTGTACAATTTGCACAGCATAGGTTATGCCAACGGTTTGAAACCGTTGGCATAGTCTTCTAAAAATTTTTATACCAACAGTTCAGATGGAACCATTGGTATAAACTCTTTTCCAATGGTTTCAAACCGTTGGGAAAGGATGTATAGTTGGCTTTTTCCCAACGGTTTTGAGTGAATCGTTGGGAAAATCTATAGATTTTGTTGTGTTTTCCCAACGGTTTACTTAAAGCCGATGGGAAAACATATACCAATGGTTAATGTAAACCGTTGGGATAGGTTGATTTTTCTAACCTATCCCAACTGTTCTTTGTAAACCGTTGGGAAAACTTTTCCCAACGGCTTACTTCCCCATGGTTTGCAGCACCGTTGGGATAGATATTCCCAACAGTTCTGTGGCCTTTCCCAACAGTTGTGAATTGTTGGAAATGACTCTTCTTCCTATAGTGATTGTATCTATATTGATATTCAGTTATTATTGGTTTAATACTGGGAGCTCTATTTAGTTTATTTTATCCTTTTTTATTTTAGAAACAATCATTCTATTGTGATTATTTTGATGCCCAACACTAGTTACCGGCCCATGGGGATCAGGAACATCCCTCTAGAAATGTATCAGTATGGGTAAAATATCAGGTTGTATGGCATCATGGCTTGGTTTGTGACATTTTAGGACACCATTATTCTCAAAGATTATCTTTGCATATCAATAATAAAAAACTTCTTATCATCCTAGGGGAAAATGAATTATAATAATGGGGTGAGATCAAATGTTTAGTAAGGGTTAAGTATAATGGAATCCCTCTCAAAGAAGTAATAACATTTACGGAATGTTAAATAGCTAAAAATAATTTCATTTAATCAATAACGTGAACATAATATGTCCATAATAAAATATTATAACATAATTCGACTAAATAATATCATAATCTAGAAAACATAACCATATATATTCTAATAATCAAATAATAACATGGAAATAAATATCTAATATCATTATGATAGAATTACTAATGTAAGACATATGAAACATACCATCAAGGCCTTATCCAAGTCATCTAAAAATAAATGGTTAAGACCTCAACTAAAACCCAATCGGGTTTGTCTCATGCGACCTATCAATGCAGCGAGGCTCTATAGTAAGCGCCACCTCTCACTTGATATGTCAAATATATTCCTAATACGAATGAGGTGAAGAATAATAAACATATTAATTTGTATTTAAACTATATAACACAATTTTAATAACATTTCCCACTATGTAAACGTAATAAAAAACCATCAAGAGTAATATTATGAATAATATCAAAATAGTGCATCCCCAGTGAAACTAATTAATAACCACTTAACAAATATAGAATATGGTATCATAAGAGGTAAAAATTAATGAAATATGAGATTCAATAAATGATGTTTTCATAAATTAAAATATATTAAATTAGATCATTGAAAAACTTTGGATTAAAATCCACTTTCTCACTTTAGAAATCAATATTTAAAACATGAAACATTTTGAAAAATAATTTCATTGAAAATTACATTGAAAAAATATAAATAAATTAAAACAACTTTTAAAAAATATATATCAATTTTTAAATCTTTTACCTTGAAAATGATATTAAAATACCATTGAAAATATTTTGAAAACATTTTTATAAAACATTGTTTTTAAGGAACACAAATTTTGGGCCGAAGAGAGAGATAGTGTAACATTATATTGAAAATAATTTCCCAAAAGTTTTATATACCTAAGAGTTGGAAAGTGGAAAAATTATTTTAAAATATAATGAATAACTATAGGAAATCATAATTGATTAAGATTACAAGATTTTATCATCAGTGACATAGTCATTCATAATCATGATAAATGATGAGATTGTAGGAAAAGACTCTTACCTATTTTGTAATATTGAATTATAATACCCACAAAGAAATAAAAAAAATAAAATTATAATATCTTTAGAATATTTAAATTAATGATTTAATATGTCAAAGGACGTACCACACACAAGAATTAAGTGGTGAATAAGGCATATAACTCACAGTAGTAAAAGTGAGATGAGGAACCCATTACCTCACACTTACCTTTAGTTTAAAATTCATTAAAATTCCATATATTTTTTTAAATAATATTATTAAATCATTAATTAAGTATATTTATATTTCTAATAACTTATGGAATGATTTTATAACATCTAATGACCCATTCATTAATAATATTTAATTATTTTCACGGTTTTAGGAGTGTTTGTTTCATTATTTCCCGATCGGTTCTCATGAGTATAATTATGGATTATATTGTAAAATACATATATGGCTTTAGAAGTGGAATGAAATGGTATTAATTAACTTATATAATTATTCATGTACCCAAATATTAATTTTTATAAAATTTATGATATTCATTTGAGAAAATGCTAAAGGTAAATGTTTGGTTTATTGTGTTTGTTTTTCCAAACATCATGAACTAATTTTTTTATTCATAATTATGAGTATATATTAGTTATATAACATGAAATAATTTATAATATCGTCATTAAAATATTATTTATCGATAATGATATTTTATGACCAACCATGGAGGTATTAGTGGAAAATGAACAAAATCATTATACAAGAAGGTGATTAATAAGCACAATTTGGATTATAATTTTGTTTCATTGAATAAGAGGGGGTTATAAAAGGTAAGAATATGAGATATTCCATTAGAAACATAAAATTAATGTATTTACATGATTATATATTAATTATTACTTTATAGAGAAAATATACGTGGTGAAAGTGGAATAAGAAAAGAAAATAAGAGAGGAGTTTTGAGAAATTTCGTCTTTAATATCACTTCATTGAATGTCCCCTTGAGGACCGTGGATTTGGACTTTTGTTGAGACCATAAGCACATGGAAATTGGTAACGTGGATATAAGAGGTTTTGAAAGATATTTTATAATATTCAAGGAATCTTATTCTAAATGGGGTGGTGAGGGTTGGTAATTATTCATGATGAGAAGTTGGTTTAAGCGATTAAATAATGAATATTTTATGATTTAAACTAACTACATTGAGTTGGAATTTTATTAAAATAATTATATTGTTAATTAATGTTTTATAGGAATTTTATGGTTAGTAAATATATTAACCAAAAATAAATTTTTTTATTTTTTGGGTTGTTTAATCTTCTATATTTTATATTTAACTTGTTTCATTATTTTACCTATATTTGTGGTAAATAATTTTTTTTACCATGGTATATTTTTTATGCCTTAAAATAAAAAAATCCTACTAAATAATTCAAAACTTATGATTAGAAATATTGAATAAATTTTATTTAATTAAATTAATATAATTTAAAAAATATATTTAAAATTAAACTCATATATGCAATGGAAAAGTGGGTTTGTAAAGTGAAAAGTTCAAAAGTATAAAATGATTGTTTATCCAATTTCAATTTGAAACTGATTAAAATGATCTAAATTGGATTTATTTTTCTATCATTAGACCAATTTTACTTTAAAATAAATTTAAAATATAATTTTACTATATAAATGAATTAGATGAAAATACAATTTTAAATTAAAATTCAATATGTTTCACTATTCATCAAAAACTGAAACCTTTTTTAAATTTACCAAAATTTTACCATAATAATTTTGATATTTTTATTTAAAAAATTATATTTATATTGAAAAATTAAACTTAAAAAATTGTGAAAATTTATATTTAAAAAAAGTGCACCATCAAAAGGTAGAAAAACAACCTTTAGATAAAATATAGCTTCTTATGCTTAAAATTGTATTAATTATTGTCTTAAGCCTATACAAAATATTGAATGAATTTAAAATAATTTTATTTAATATATAAAATATAAATTTTATAAATATATTTCAATTATAGTGATTAATTTTATTTATTAATATCTAATGTCACTGTGGGCATAAAAGTAATTTTTTTTTATTAAAACACATCTTCTATGTTCAATTGATTTTCATTTTTATTTATAATTAATTTGTTGATAATGAATTAATTTTATAAACTTTTGTAAACTATATTTTCATAATTTAATAAATCTTCTTCATTACCTTTATTCCAATGGATAAGTGAAATCTATCATTATTAAATAATTATATAAAATCATTATTTTAATCTTGGTGTTTCATGTAACATAAACTATAAAATATACTGAATTTAAAAATATAAATAACATAAAATATTACTGTGTTATTGTTTCCCTATCACTTTTCCAATTCAGGTTTTCAAAAAATATCAATTTTTGAAATATTTGAAATTATTTTCAATCCTTTCAAAATAAAAATAATTTATCATCCACTCCAAATTTTCGTTCAATAACATTTATGATTTTTTTCAGGGTACCATTGTTAAAGATTATCTTTAAATTTAAAATATTTCAATGAATTTCAACATTCATTTTTTAAAACATTAGGTCTTTCTCATGTACCATTATTAAATATTCATATAAGATTGAAGGTTTTCTAGGTATTTTTAGTTCTCTTTTTTTAGGGACCTTTTGGTTTTTTTCAAGGATCCTTAATTTTTAAATATTTATAATAATGTTTTAAAAAAATATAAATTTTATATAGATTATCTAAATGTGTTTTCAAGAGTAATTTATGACTTATCTATTAAAAAAATACTTATAAAATATTTAGAGAACTTTTTGTGTTTTAATTTTATTTACCCTAAAAGGTTTATCATTCATGGATAATTATTTCTATCACCCTTTATATGTTATTACTCTGTGAGTACATTTTTAAAGTGATAGTTTTGATATCTTTGATTTCATAAGTTCATGTTATTTTTGGTTTTTTAATTTTTTATGAAACCAATTATTTTACCATGTGTTCTTTATATATGATGAAACATTGATATTCATGTTTACCAAAGATTTTAGTATTATGAAATGGGTGGCTTATATCACAAGAGATGGAAATTTTGTGTGGACAAGTTAGCGAGTATCAATGTTGAGAAAGAGTGAGTGCGATGAAATTAATATGCACTCACAATTTTATGTGTCAACATGTTAATAAGTATTTTTTTCACAAAGGATGAGTTTGATGACGTTTATCTCTACGCATAATTTTATTCGTGAATGGGTTGGTGGGTAGCCTATTTCACAAAGATATGAAATCTTATGTTTATTATTGTAATGCTTTCTTTCCAATGTTAATTATTCAATTTAAAAGATTTATGTTTTATTTTATCGTACCATAGTAATTGTGTTATAATTTGAGTTGTTATTCCATATTTTATGGTCATGGTTAACACTTATTTCTTTTGTTATTTTACATAGGAAATTTTCCCATATTTATAATTTTTATCATGTGTATGTTCCTACCATTATGTAATTTGTATGTTATCCCTTACTGATCATTTGAACAAATTCATTTCTTATGTTTCCATTACCCATGTTATAAAGATAATTATATCATGTGATATATATATGAAAAGAACTAGAAGATCATGATTATGCATAAATATTCATAAGGGTAGTATAATAAGATGTTTATGAAGCTAAAAGACAACACGTAAACTTTTTTGGTTTTTGGGTTATGTGACTATTTCAAAGATGTATTTTATAAATCTAGATATTAATTTATTATTTATATATTATTTGGCATGTGTCCCTATAGTCTTCAATATAATCCACAAATAAGCTTCCTACTCTTCGTTTCACATGTAATATATTAAAAATTCATCAATGATGAATGGTTTTTTTCGGATGTAGCTAATTAAAGAATTCATTAAATAAATGAATATAATAGTGGAAATGGTAATTCCAAATGGCATAATTATAAATTCATGATGACCATAACATGTACGGAATGATATCTTAGGTATATTCTCCTTGAAACTCAATTTACGACATCTAGAATGAAGGAAAATATTAGAAATGTATTGAGATTTGTATAGTTTATCTGGGGAGTCATCATTATGGGTTACTAGATACTTATTCTAGATAAGGATCTTTTATGTTCATTTAATGATGTAATAATTAATCTCTCATCTAAAAAATAATAGGCCCACACTATGGTAATTTACTCATGAATATGATTAATTTAATCAAGATCCAATTATGTTTACTTATTCAACTCTTTCAACTCAATTGATTCCATTGTATATTGAGTCTTTGAATTATTTTATCACCAGGTATGAGGTCAATTGAAAAATCAAATTTACTATCCGGGGGAAGAATAATTAATTATTTATGAAATATTTATGTAATATCAATAAAAAATAGGAATATCATTTATTATAATTTTATTAATTACTATTTGAGATAAATATCAATCATTAATATGATATAAGAAAAATACAATGGAAGAAATTTCAATTATATGTTCATATTCATCCTCACTCCTATAGATGATAAAAATATTATTTGAAATATCAAAGGAGATTTCCATTTGCTATAAATTTATAATGGATCTATGTAGATAGAGTTAATTAATGATAAAAATCACATGAAATTAAACTTTGGTAAGAATAAAAATATTTTCATCGGGAATATTATTACAAAAACTAACCTTAAATCCCCAAATATAGAGTGGGGGAAAAGTTTGTATTATCTAACATGAACCACTTCAATGATTAAAAATAATAATCCTTTCCTTAGTATACGATTTATCCCTTAGATTAGAGAATATACTCAGATAATTCGCATGTTCTATATATATAATACATTGAACTATTTGTGGTTCCTTAGGACCTAATTCATTTCCCATCATTGAAATATTAATGTTCCTCAATAACTAGTTTCTTTAATCACTTATTTTTTACACATAAAAAAATATTCCCATTCCATTAATACATTTACCTGGGTATTTTTTCCCACATTATTGTTATGTATGAAGTTTAGTCTTATTTCCACATTGGTATTCATCAAATAAACAACAATTAAAATCTATTTTTCTCTAATTAATCATTTCGAAATATCACCCATGTTAAGGTTGTTAATAATATATCAATATAATTGGATAAGCATAATAAAATGGTCTTAAACACTATGTATCATTTAATTTAGTTTCACATGAGGAAATTTGTATCCTTTTCTATAATAATCATTTTTCACATCATTCTTCCTGTATCCATATATTGGATAAAATGAAAAAATTAATGTGGGTATAAAACATCAATAATCAATATAAACAATCATAAGATTATGTAAATCATTCCTATTATGTTCTAAATTAGGAAACCTTATTTCAAAACATAACACTTTATTTTCTTCTTATATCATAATAGACTATTATAAATTATTATAGGTATTATCCTTTTATTAATCATAAAGGTTTATAAAGAAAATGTTAATTAAAAAAATAAAGTCCCTATAGATATTTTTATTATGTGTATAGTCCTAGGAGAAATCATTATACCCTAATTATGATTTATTTAAAACCCAATCAACTCATTTCAGAGTTTTCTCCCCTTAGTGTAACCATCAAAATGTTTTATCCACTTTTTAATATTCAGAAATTGATGTTTTTTCTAAGAAAAACACACTACATTCTTTACCATAACATTGAATTTTCATTAATACGTAGTCTTATCAAAAGGGATATCCTTGAATTTTCATATTCCTAATATTTAATGATAAATAAACCCTTATGTGATACCTACTAATATGAGTTGATCATATAATATCATAGTATTTCAAAATTATTGATGAATACTAGACAAATTTTAGAATAATACATGTTTTGATCGTAAAGTTTTAGTGTTTGTGGAAATTAGACACATAATAAATTTATTCTATATAATTTATTCAATTTATCCCACCAATAGTTTCTCTCACAAAAACATTATTAGATATTTCATTATTAATAAATTTATTCATGACATGAGGAAAATGAAAAAAATAAGAAATAATTAGATCTGATTCTCAATTAGAAAAAAATAAGATTTATCAATCAATGAACATAAGTAAGAATAGTCATAAGTGATTGAGAAGATTATCATAACATAATAAAGTCATAAAAATAAGTAAAACAACTTTAATCACGAATCATGACATATGGTTTTTTCATTTGAAAATACATAAGTCATATGACTTTGGAATCATAAATAATCAGTGATGATATAAGGAGGGGACGTATTTAGAATATGAAATTAGATTATTTCATTGACATAATCATAGAAAATAATTTACATAGTTGAGGATTACTATAAAGGATATAATAGTTGGTTTGTTTCAACCCCCATTATATCATTTTCTTTATCAAGGATCTCTCCCTTGATTAAAATGAAACAAAGAGTCCATTACTAAAATATTTTTTCCCATATTCTAATACTTATTATCTCATTAGAAATAATTATTTACCCAATTCATCTAAGAAATATATAATTCTTGGGGCACCAATTACATAATGAAAATCATACATATGTGTGCCTCAAGATCATAAAAAATTGGTCATATCTATATTTAATAGACTATGAAGGATAAATAAGTTTTTTTAAAAAACTTATCATCACATAATAATAAGATATAAAGACAAAGTATGTGGATGGAATCATAATAGTATTCCTTACCTCATCAAAGATTAATTAACCTATAGAAAATAACTGAATTTCATGTAATAATCCTAATATCATCATCATATTAATTCATATAGAAAATTAAATTAAATTATATGATAATATCCATGTTCAATCATATAAATCCTAAAATTATGATGATATATTTTAAAAATATCTTTAAACGTGTATTTGAAACTTTATTTAAAAATAGGGAAAATAAAATTTTAATTTTTTATCTAAAAAAAACTAAAAAATTCCTCAAATATTGAGAAAGTGATATTATTATAAAATACACATGGAAACTTTTAATGTTTTTTATAGTAAAATAAGGGTAATGTCTTTGTGAAAATTCATTTATTCGGTAAACATTAAAAATTAAATTCTTTAAACTTTTGACTAAAATAATTAAATATACCTCATTTGAAAAATGACTAGATGGTTAATTTCAAAGAATTTAATATAAAGTAAAATATGGATGAAAAAAATATTCACCTAATAATATAAAATAATATTCTTGAAATCATTTTAAATGACATGGGTATTACCGAAAACGTTCACTACCCAAAGAAGAAATATGGTCGATTTTTCATAAAAAAACTTCACATTAATTTTATATACCAAAGAGAGGAAAATGTGATTAATACATGAAAAATATAGAAATAAAAAGAAATAGAATTAAATTTATTGTTTTTCATGGATAATATATATATATATATATATATAGAATTACCCTAAATAGAAATTTACCATACAAAATCTTGTAGAGAAATGAAAGTGTAACATAAACCCGTATCTCATGTCTTGTCTCACTTCTTATACATTAAACCATTATGCATAATAAATATAGATTATTTATACATAAATTAATGAAAAATAATCATACCTAACATATTATACCTCATTCTATTCTAAATTATAATTATCCATTTAATAACAATTTCTTCATTAAAATGATTATTATGGGGAAAACTTGTCCCCTTTCCTTGCATGTTTTGGTTCAATGGTTCATGTACTTGAATCAGTGTCCTAGTTACCGCATATCCAGAATCCTAATCATTATATATATTTCAGATTTTTTGATTATATAAAATTTTATAACCAATTCTATAAATTAATGGTGAATAATGAATTACATCACTACATGGAGATGGTAGTCTACACATTTTGACGAGTAATGTTTTCACTATTCGATGGATGAAAAGAAGATAAAAAATGTTTGTATTTTAATGATAAAAACATACTCATATATTCATAATATATATTCATTATTTATAGATAGATAAAATTGATTTATATTAGTTATAAGAAGAGAAAAAAATTGAATGAGTCAGGTAAGATAATTATTACTTTCTTAAGAGACCTCAATTGGCTTACACTTTATTCCTTCATAAAATGTTCTTAGGGTAAGAAAAATAAAATAAGAAAGAATATAGAAAAGATATAAGTATTATTCAGGAGGGAATGGATTTAATGTTGGGATGGAATTATGGGAACAGTGGAGGATACAAACCTCTTTTTTATAAGAGAGGGGAGGGATATTAATGAAATTACATAAAAGATTTAAATAATATATCGTTACAAAATTTTTCATGTGGAAAAAATTGGAAAATAATAAGAATATAATCTAATATAGGTTATAAATATATTCATACAACTATATTAAGGCAATATTATGTGACATTTTTACACTTATCTCTTAGTTTAACCCCCGAGAAAACTAGTTTTATCAGAAACCATGGTAATATTTTTTTAATAGTTTTTACTATTCATTATTAAAATGAATGAATGTTGGATAATTATGAAACTTTTAAATTATGATTTCAAATATTGAGTCCCTTATAATAAATTCAATTTTTATAAATGGAATAAATCAATTTTAAAATAATTTCACAAAAGGCAATGGAAACCCATTTCTTGTAATATGAATTTTATATATAAATCTGAATTTGTTATTATTATTTTATTAGTAAAAAAATTGGATTAATGATAAAATATTTAATTGAATATATTTTATAATAATTTATTAAAAAATATTAATAAATTGGGATTTATTTTCATAAAACTTCATTATGCACACATACAAATTGTTTTCAAAAAAATAACACTTTTTCCATTCAAATTAATTTATTTTCATTTCTATCCCATTTTAAAACCATTGAATTTATTCTCTTCATGTGTAATTTTTTTATGTGTTTAATGTTATGACCTAATTTTTATATTATATAAAGTAACCATTGAATTAAACATACCAGTAAAATGGAGTCTTATAAACACCATATTGTTATATAGTTCATTAGGATCAAAATAATTTCCAAATTAAATTAAAAATTATTATCAACTGATATATTTCCTTTCAAAAAAAAATATTTTCTTCATTTTATAATGTATAAACATTATTTAAATAATTTATGTGTCACATGTACTTAAATATAATAAAAAAATCTAATTTCTAAATATGAAATATATCATAAAATCTCAAGGTGTTAGAGGGTGATATAAAAAACCAGTAAATGAAAACTTATCAAAATTTCATTAATATATATATCATAAGAATATTAAAAAACATGAACAAGGTATAAATATATTATTAAATATAAATATGAATAAAATTAGGTTTATATATGTCATAATGAATGAACATGATATCTCTTTGGAATGAACATTTAACTTTGAAAAATAATGAAGAGCCATGAGATAATAAACATTAACCAATGTGAATAATCATACGTATACGTAAATTAAATGTCACATTCCCTTGAAACCAATCCTAATAAGTATCTTTATAACTAATATAAACACTAGGTATCATCACCTATTTGAGTCACTACTTGCACTGATGGTTGGCAAGAAAATATATTTTCACCTAAGAATACATCTCATAATATATAAAACTCCAAAAAAATGCATTATAGAGGGTGGTTGAACACCACAAACCATTAATACATATAAATTAGTTCCACATGAAATAAATAATTCATCATAACATTAAGAACAAATGTAATGAAAATGTGTTCCAAATACTTTTCAAACTGATTCATGTAAAGAAATCATTCATAATTCCATAATTAATCAAAATAAGGTATTATAATTGAAATAAATGGCTATCCAAATATATTCAATAACAATCTAGTTAAATAGAATTCAACTATGATGATAAGGAAGATGATATTTACACTATTTATATAAAAGTTATATATATTATTCAATAATATTACTCAAAATTTTATGTATAGAAAACTAAGTGAAAACAATTTAAACAACCAAATATAA
Organism: Viscum album; assembly: GCA_963277665.1. Taxonomy (NCBI): domain Eukaryota; kingdom Viridiplantae; phylum Streptophyta; class Magnoliopsida; order Santalales; family Viscaceae; genus Viscum; species Viscum album. The sequence continues at coordinate 290,403,178 of OY728134.1, forward strand.
TATAAATTATTCACTATTGAAAGGAATTTAAATAAAAACATGTTTATAAAATGTAGACTATTGTGAAAGAATAAAATAGAGATTGATTATTCCTTTCATAGAAAAGAATATTTCATAATCAATACATCTAATTAATGTGAATTATATCTCATGAATAATATTATTAAACATGTATTATATATTTCAAATGATGCTTACATAGATTAAAAACTCTTTGGGGAGAATTAGAAAAATTAATATAGAAAAAAGAAATTACCGAGTGTTTTTATTAAAATTTAGTAAAATTGAAATATTTTTATATGTCTAATAGTTTAGAATTATATTTTATAAATGATGTCAATTAAGAGAGGAATTTTCATATAAAGAGGGAAAATATTAGAAATATGTGTTTAGGTGGAGATCTTCAAAAGAGATTGTTTTCATACAATGTTTAAAAAGATGCATATAAAAATCATTAAAAATTTATTTAAAACATTGTGAAATATATAAATAAGAAAAAAACAAAATAAGAAAAAATTGATCTATATTTAAGGAAATAAAATAAAAAATCAAATGAAAATGGAAATTGAAGATACTGATGCATGGAAAAACTAAGAGGTGGGGTCAAATTTCTCTTACAATGGGTAAAATATGTGCCAAAGGAAAACAATTTCAGACAAGTAAAACCCTAAAAATTTCAATATAAGAATAAAATTATGGTTGTTTTATACAAAAATGATTACAAATTCACAATAAGGACTATCCTTCAAAACAAATACTAATTTGAAAATGTTATTAGTGAAAAACTTTTACGACTTGAGTACTTTTTAATTTTAACATCTTTACTGATTAAGATGTAAATTTATCATAGTGACCATGAATGAAATATAATTAATGGTTTAACATATAAAATTGGTATTTTATAAAATATATAAATGAAAACTTTATTCAAAATATAAAACAAGTCCCATTGATTTAAAAATTGACATAGAGAAACCCAGACATTATCATTATTATTTGAATTGAAAACCCATGAATGGTAGAACATGAGATTGATATGTACATCCCTTAAATTTCATGAAACAATATGATAAAAGAAATAAATTTTCATTATATAAAACATATTAAAAGAAACAAATAGTTGATATCGATCTTCTCACAATGAAGCAAGATTTGGATTTAAAAAACATTTCCATAATTCCTGAATTTTATAAAAGCAATTAAAAATCATAAATTAAAAAAAATAACTATATTAATGACCTATTAAAAAAATTATTTAATAATTCAATTTTCATAAATCAATGATCATTAAAGGTTCAATAACCTTTTTTAAAATGAATCATAAATTTATATGTTCAATTAACACATATTTTAGATTTAATTTGTGATAATGAAGTCGCTGATGAGCTCATTTTGGTAATTTTAAGGAAAGTGGTATTGTAGCACCCCAAAAATTTTATGGTATGTTTCTGTTAAATACATTCTATTCATAACTATGTTCATTTTAAACAACACTATTATATTTAGGATATAGTTAAAACCTAGCCATTAAATATAAATTTTCCAATTCTATGTTTTCAATTTTGAAAAATGGCCTTCTAGAGTTGTGATCAGTAAGTCATTTTGAGTATGATATAACAAACTTAATTTTTGGTGAATAGTAACATACCCTTATGAATAGTAATATGAACCTTATGAAGAATAAATAATAATATTATTTCATTTTCATAAGACAATAAGATAATGAGATCTTAATTAGTTTTTGAAAGAGAAATAAAACTAATTGAACTTTAAGATTGTTAATTTTTGAATTAACTATGAATTTATTTAAAAATTAAATTAATATTACTTAGAAAATTATTTTTGAAAAATTTATTCCACTTTTTTATTCTACACGTCGAAAAATGGTTGGGGTGAATTTTGGGAATTTTTCTGAAACAATTGATTTTTCAGTGAATATTAAAACTTACAGTTTTTAGTTTCGGCATGTTTATGACATCATTAATGATGTAATAATGATGTAATAATTCTGGTAGACTTGTGTATAGTTAAATAGGATTTTAGGTGTCTCAAGTGTCTTTAACCATGGGAAAATACCTTGGGCCAGCCCATGGTTTTGCAAATTCCACCCATGAGGTGTCCCTTGAAAATTATTAAAATAATATCTCACTTTTCCTATAAATACCAACTCTTCCCTTCATTGAATTAATTCCCAATTCTCAATAAATTAAGTTATGGCCTCCTTAACCTCATAGTAGTCCTCCTATGTTTTTCCTCAAGATTCCAAGGTCCCAACCTTCATGTTCTAAGGGTTACTCTACAAGGTAAGGAAATTCTCAATTTCTTTCTTTTTTTCCTTACAAGTTCACTTTTATGTGGTATATCTTTGAAGTTTCCATACCATGTTCTTATTTTTATTCTTATTCTTGATCTAATATATATTTTGATTCATTTCTGGTTAGGTGATCCTTGTACCCTCTCCTTTTATTATTTTCTAAAACCATGTTGCGTAGCCGTTAGGCTGCCGAATATTTGTAAGCGATTTCAAAATATTTTTTTTATTTTGAGTTTTTTATTTATTATTTCTTCATATCTTCATACCCAACAGGAATGAAATATCCAGAATCATTTATATTCTGTAAGTTCTAATTTTAATGAGAAATTCATCATCAATCTTCTTTTTCCCCCCGCTTGTTCAAGGAATTAAAAACATTGTCTGTGACTTGTCGAATTACCGACATCGTAGACGATGTGATTTCAATTCACCTTAATTCATTCAATTATAGTCATGAAACGACTTATATGTTTTAAATAGTTTATAATATATGTGTAATTACTCACCCATGGTTCTTTAATTCTTTGGTACTCATGGTTCTAATTTATAAAACAAGATGAGGTTGCTATTATCAAAGAACCACTAAAATGATCTAAACGAAGATCATTAATGTTTTAACTAATGAATCATCATCATGGTATATAAACCAAAATCATTATAAAATCATTTATATATCCATAATTTCGTTAATAATATGTATTAACAATTTTGGATGTTTACCCATGTTTCAAATGAACTTCCATTCATGGAAACAAGTAACGAACCATGAAAATCAAGGGAGAAAATGCTTCTAAAACATGAAAATTGAACCAATTGAACCCATAGAAAAATACATGAATGAACCTAATAAGGTTATACTAAATATATTACATTTATATGAGGTTCTGGATATATTTTTTAATGAATATAAATTTTATTATTCAGGTCATTAAGACAAAAAAAGAACACACTTGAGCATAAGGTAAGGGGTTTCTCATATCACTTTCATTTCTGTGAGATTTCCATTGTTTTCAAATTATTCCTTATATTTGGTATATGTATACTTCCATTTGATATAAATAACATGATTATATTTATATTCATGTTATTAATTTCTGGTCATACGGTTCGACCGATTACATTGTGGCAAGGGACTTTGTCTCAACTGCCGTTTTATTGTGATTATCTTTGTATTTTTCACCTAATAATCCTTATGTGGTGTACCTACTGCCCATTTGAGATAAATTCTAATTTGAAATTATATTTATATTAAATATAAATAATCTCATGTCATGGATATGTTTTTTTTCTAAACCATATACCATTTTACGTACAGTGTTTATTTGGAATGTTTTTTTGATTATGGAAATATTGATGAATCCGTATACTCTACTCTATACGGATATCAGATGGGCATATTTCTCTTATGTTGAATCAATGTATAAAGAATTATTTGGACATACAGTGGAGGGTGGGGCCCGCTATATCCCCTCGATGCATCGGTAGGTCTCATGAGACAAAATAGTTTTTACGACAAACCCTTCGAATTTGTTTCAAAAAATCAGATGGGTTTCTACCCATAGAACTAAACTGTTTTTATGGTATTATGGTTTCATGTGCCAGATACATGACGTACAATTAATAATAATTCTATTTATTCATTATCAGTTATTATTATTTTCCATTAGGTTTTCAATATGACAAAATCTATGTATGCAGTTTGATTCTCAGTTTATTAATGGAATTAGTTTTTCATTTACTCACTATGACGTATTGATTATATTAGATAGATTATGATTCACTTATTATTGTACTCATACTTCTGCTATTTGTAACCCTTACTGATCATTTTATCTCACCCCTTTCATTGACTACCTTCGACAGGTGATGAAGAGACGGTCTTCTTTTGAATTCCTATGGTTTAATATTGCATTTTTTTGTTATGTAATGTATTTTGTAACATTTTCCAATGTAATTTGAGTTACATCTATGTATCTAGTTTCTTCAGGACTACTAAAATGATTGTTCCTTTGATATTTTCATTCCTTATAACCATGAAAATATCACAAGTAATGCACCGTCTCTAGCCTAGTGGGGATAGGGTGTTATAGTTGGTATCAAAGAAAGTTTAGTATAAAACTTGGAAACTGGAGTAGGAAAGTTATTGTAGGGAATAAATCCCTAAGGAAGTATTTGTGGATAAACATACAAGAACTACCTCTTATTTTTTTAAGGAATAGATTATATGAATCCATCTAGAAAATACATCCCTGTCTGGATACGAGTAGGTAGAGGTGGCTCTGGCACTGAGGTACCTTGGAGTGAAAGATCCGACAAGGAGTTTCAGGCTTGACCCAGGGTGTCCTGGTATATGACAAAGGGCCTTGCTCCACTCTTGGTTAGGACACTCCCGGGAGATATTCTTAGGATAATTCATATATTCTTTACAAGCCATTATGAATGAGTTAATGTAAATTTATCCTCAGAGGAAAATTGTTTATATGATTAGCTATGCAAATAATTTCAATCTATGTTGAGTTATTTTCTATTTGAGATTCATAAACTAATCTCGTGTATCCCATTATTTAGAAATGGCTCTTAATGGAAGAAGGGGAATCAATACTCGTGGCAAAGGTAGGGATCTCCCTACTGAGAAAGTCAACACAATCAATGTTGGTGCAGATCAGATCAGGACAATATTGGGACAACTTACTCAAGTTGTAACAAATAACCATTCAACACCTGTGTTGGATCATTTCATGCAGCAGAACCCCCATCTTTCAGTGGGACTACTAATCCAGTGGTTGCTGAGTAATGGATCAAGTCCCTAGAAATGATATTCACGGCATTAAGATGCAATGAAAATGAAAAGGTAGTACTGATAGTATATTGTCTCAAGGGTGACACTGATCAATGGTGGTCCTTGATTCAAAATACTGTGGAGGAAGAAGAGAAAGATGATATCTAATGGAGGTCTTTTAAGGAAATATTCTATGAAAAATATTTCCCTCGTGAGCAATAAACGAAAATGAAGAGTAAATTCCTTGGCTTGAAACAAAGGGAAGAAGACAATGCTACAGAGTATGAGGCTACCTTCACAAGGATATCTAGGTATACTGTGGATTACATGCATGACTCGGCAGACAAGGTTGATCATTTCATTGAAGGTTTTAAGCCAATTATTCAAAGGGAACTAGCTTCTCAAACATTTTCATCATATTATGGAATTGTATCAAGTGCTATCAAAATAGAAAAGTAATTTGCTAGATAAAATTTTTTCCAAGGAAACAATGATAAGAAGTGTCATTCTGATAACAATGGAAAAGGAGAAGAACCAAAGAAGAGCAAGGGAATTAATAGTTTCCCATTATACGAGAACATTGGAAAGAATCATCCCTGGAAATTCTTGAAGGGCAATGGAGTCTGCTATAACTACGGAGAAAAGGGTCATCGATCTGATGAATTCAAGGGGAAGAAACAATTTAATGATGTTCAATGCTACAGTTTCAGAGAGATGGGACATAATGAAAATGAGTGTCCTAAGCACAAAGGAGACATGCCTCAGAAAAAACCAAGAGATAAAGGGAGAGACTATGCGATTACAATTGTGGAGGTTGATGTTCCTAGAGACGTGGTGGCAGGTACTTTAATTTTTTCCTAAAACTTAGCCAACACTTTATTAGATTCTGGATCATCACATTTATTTATATCCTCTATGTTTTCCAAAAAAATTAGATATTTCCAATTTGATTTAAGAAAGGAGTTGTCAGTCAAAACTCCCATGGGATGTATCATCACAACAAAGGCATGTTGACTAGTCCCCCTCGAAACACCAAAATGTGCTTAAGTTTCTAACCTTATAATCACACCCATGAATAAATTTGATATAATTCTCAGTATTGATTGGTTGTAAAATTATGATGCGAGGATTTATTGCAAGAAAAATGAAGTTACAATTTTTGAAAATGGTGTAGAATCTCTTATCTTTAGAGAGGAGACTTCACCATCTGATTATTATCTAAAAGCACCCATAGTAGCTCTATTGAATACAATTCATGGAGAGGAAGAGAAACCAATATCTATCGGTGAGGAAATAAATATTCAAATTGAAGATGTGTATATAGTGAAAGAATAAATTGATGTGTTTCCAGAGGATTTACCTGGACATCCTCCTAAGCGGGAAATTTAGTTTTCCATTAACTTAATTCCTGGTGCAAGACCTATATCAAAGACGCCATATAAAATGGACACTATGGAGTTAGTGGAGGTGAAGAAACAACTATAATAGTTGATTTAAAAAGGATTTATTTGACCTAGTGTTTCTCTCTGGGGAGCCTCGATCTTGTTTTTAAAGAAGAAAGATGGATCCATGAGTCTATGCATTGATTAAAGAGAAATAAATGCTATTGAAATAAAGAATAAGTATCCTCTACCCCGGATTGATGATTGACCAACTTTATGGAGCTCAATACTTTTCAAAGATTGGCCTCTGATACAAATATCTTCAATTGAGTGTGAGGAAGGAAGATATTTCGAAGACAACATTTCGAACCAGGTATGGGCATTACGAGTTTACAATGATGCCTTTTGGACCGACGGATGCACCATCTGTTTTCTTGGATTTATTGAATAGAGTTTTCAAGTAATATCTTGATAATTTTTTTGTGATATTAATCGATGATATCCCCATATACTCAAAAATCTATGAAGACCATGAGAGTCACTTGCGAGTTATTTTGGGAACTCTTAGAAGAAATGAATTATATGGGAAGTTTAGCAAGTGTGAATTCTGGCTTCAATTAGATTCTTTTCTGGGCCACATTGTCTCAAAGGATGGAATCCTAGTTGATCCTGTGAAGACAAAGGCAATCCAAGATTGGCCCACACAAACAAACATAACTGAGGTACACATTTTTATTGTCTTATCAAGTTATTATCGGTATTTCGTGCAGAATTTTTCCCGAATGGATAACCCACTAACAAAGCTCACACAAAAAGGAGTTAAATTTGTTTGGAAAAAATATTGTGAAGAATGTTTTGACAAACTGAAGAGAAGATTAGTCAATTCTCTTATATTTACTCAACCATTGGGGAATGACATGTTTTTTATTTATAGGCATCAAAGAAAGGACTTGGTTGTGTCCTTATGAAAAATGATAGGGTTATTACTTATGCATCACAACAGCTAAAAATTCATAAGAAAAACTATCCTACTCATGATATTGAGTTAGCTGCTGTAATATTTTTCATTGAAGATATGGAGACATTATCTCTATGGTGAAAAATGTGAGATTTATACTGATCACAAGAGTTTGAAGTATATTTTCTCGCTGAAAGAACTCAACATAATGAAAAGGAGATGGCTTGAACTACTCAAGGATTATGATTGCACAATACACTACCACCAGGGGAAGGAAAATAAGGTGGAAAATGCTTTGAGAAGAAAGGATCATAGAGTTTTGAATAAGATGAGAGTTGAAAGGGATCCTATTTTCATGGATCTAGTAAATATGGATATGGGAATAATCATGGATGGTGAAACATCAATGAATTTTCAAATGGTTGCCAAACCATATTTATTAGAAAGGATAAAAATTTCTCAGGCCAATGATGAGGAATTTTAAATGAAGATTAAAGTTGTAAATGATGGGAGATTGAGTGACTTCGTATATGAAGATGGAATTTTAAATTTTGGGAAGAGACTTTGTGTTCCCGATATTCCTGATCTAAAATGGTAATTGTTGGATGATGCTCATTGTTCCAATTTCTTTATACACCCTGGTAGAACTAAGATGTATAGAGATTTGAAGGAAAGTTTTTGGTGGGAAAACATGAAGAGGGAGATTTCTGACTTTGTGTCAAGATGTATGGTTTTTCAATAAGTGAAAGTTGGAAGGAAATAGCTCAGAGGAGTATTGAAACCCTTTCCCATACCTGATTAGAAATGGGATTATATCACAATAGACTTTTTCATGGGACTACCAAAGACTTCTAGAATGAACAATGCAATATGGGTTATTATTGATCGTCTTACCAAGTCAACACATTTTCTTGCCATAAGAGAAGATCTACCACTTGACTATCTAACAATAATATATGTTAACAAAGTTGTGAGATTTCATGGAGTTTCTATATCGATTGTTTCTAACCATGATCCATGTTTTACATCAAGATTCTGGAAAAGTCTCCAGAAGGCTTTGAATACTGAGCTTCATATGAGTACTGCATATCACCCTCTAATTGACAGATAGTCTAAAAGGACTATTCAAACACTAGAAGACTTGCTAAGATCATGCTCTCTTGACTTCCAAGGTATGTGGGATCAATACTTTCCTTTGGTGGAATTTTCCAACTATAATAGTTTCCATTCTAGTATTCAAATGGCTCCATATGAAACATTATATAGAAAGAGATGTCAAACTCTAACTTGTTGGGATGAAGTTGGTGAAAGGAAACTTATATGCCCACAACATATTGAAGAGACCAGGACAAAGGTGAAGAAAATTAAAGCCCATATTAAAGCATCCAAAAGTAGGCAGAAGAGTTATACTGACAAGCAGAGAAAGGACTTGAAATTTCAAGTGGGAGATCATGTATTTCTGAATGTATCTCCATGGAAGGGCGTCTTAAGGTTCGGTAAGAAATGGAATCTGAGCCCTAGGTACATCGGAATATTTGATATTTTGGGAAGAATAGGAGCTGTAGCTTACCATTTGGCAATGCCTCCAAGTCTCTCTAGAGTTCATGATGTGTTCCACGTATCATTGTAAAAGAAATACATGCCAAACCCAACACATGTACTCACATATGAAGGAATAGAACTGGAACTAGATTTGTCATACTGTGAAAAGCCCATCAGGATTCTCGAAACAAGGGAGAATGTATTGAGAAATCGAACAACTAGTCTAGTAAAGGTTCTTTGGAGAAACCAGAATATGGATGAAGCAACATGGGAACTAGAGGATTTCATGAAGAAGAACAACACATATCTTTTTGGTGGGCTATATACATAAAATTTCGACGAAGAAATTTCTGAAGGAGGGAATAATGTAGCACCCCAAACATTTCATGGTATGTTTATGTTAAATACATTCTATTCATCACTGTGTTCCTTTGAAACAACACTAGGTTATTTAGGATGTAGTCAAAACCTGGCCATTAAATATAAATTTTCCAATTCTATGTTTTGAATTTCGAAAAATGGTCATCTAGGGTTGTGATTAGTAAGTCATTTGGAGTCTGATAGAACAAACATAATTTTTGGTGAATAATAACATTCCCTTATAAATAGTAATATGAATAGTAATATGAATAGTAATATGAATTGTAATATGACCCTTATTAATAGTAAATATTATTATTATTTCATTTTCTTAAGATAATAAGATAATGAGATCTTAATTAGTTTTTCAATGAGAAATAAAATTAATTCCACTTTAAGATTGTTATTTTTTGAATTAAATATGAATTTATTTAAAAATTAAATTAATAATATTTAGAAAATTATTTTTGAAAAAAGGATTTCACTTTTTAATTATACATGTCAAAAAATGGTTAGGGTGAATTTTGGGAATTTTTATGAAACAGTTGATTTTTCAGTGAATAGTAAAAAATACAGTTTTTAGTTTTGGTATGTTTATGACATCATTAATGATGTAATAACGATGTAATAAATCTAGTATACTTGTGTATAGTTAAATAATATGTGAGGTTTCCCAAGTGTCTTTAACCATGGGAAAGCCCATGGTTTTGCAAATACCACCCATGAGGTGTCCCTTGGAAATTATTAAAATAATCCCTCACTTTTCCTATAAATACCAACTCTTCCCTTCATTGAATTCATTCCCAATTCTCACTCAATGAAGTTCTGGACTCCTTACCATTATACTAGTCCTCCAAATTTTTTCCTCAAGCTCCCAAGACCCCAAACATCAAGTTTTAGGGGTTACTCTACAAGGTAAGAAAATTCTCAATTTCTTTCTTTTTTTCCTTTCAAGTTCCCTTTTATGTGGTATATCTTCCAAGTTTCCATACCATGTTCTTATTTTTCTTATTATTATTTATATAATATATGTTATGATTAATTTTTGGATAGGTTACCTTTGTCCACTCTCTTTTTAATATTTTCAAAAACCATGTTGCGTAGCCGTTAGGCTGCCGAATTTCTATAAGCGATTTCAAAATTATTGTTTTATTTTGAGTTCTTTATTTATTATTTTTTCATATCTTCTTATCCAAGAGGAATGAAATCTATAGAATATTTTATATTATAGATGTTATAATGTTCATGATAAATTCATCATCAATTTTTATCTTTCTTCCACTTGTTCAAGGAATTAAAAACATTGTCCGTGACGTATCGAATTACCGACATTGTAGACGATGCGATTTCAATTCGCATTAATTCTTTCAATTCTGGTCATGAGACCATTTATATGGTTGAACCAGGTTATAATATATTTTTAATGACTCACCCATGGTTATGTAATTCTTTGGTACTCATGGTTCTAATTTAAAAAACAAGATGAGGTATTTATGATCAATGAACCACTAAAACGATCTAAATGAACATCATTAATGTTTTAAATAAATCATCATAATCATCATATATAACCCAAAATTATTATAAGATAATTTATATCACAATAATTTCGTTAATAATATGTATTAACAATTCTGTATGTTTACCTATGTTTCAAATGAACTTCCATTCATGGAAATAAGTAACGTACCATGAAAATCAAGGGAAAAAATGCTTCCAAAACATGAAAATTAAACCAATTGAATCCATAGAAAGGGCCATGAATGAACCTAATAAGGTTATAAAAAATAAATTACATGTATATGAGGTTCTGGAAATATTATTTAATGAAGCTAAATTTGATTATCCCGGTCATTAAAACAAACAAAGAACACACTCAAGCATAAGGTAAGGGGTTTCTCATCTCACTTTCATTTTTGGGAGATTTCCATTGTTCGCAAATTATTACTTATATTTGGTATATATATAATTAAATTGGATATATAATAACATTATTCTCTTTATATTCATGTTATTTTGTTCTGGTCATATGTTTCGACCGATTAAATTGTGGTAAGGGACTTTGTCTCAGCTGCCGTTTTTGTTGTGACTATCTTTGTATTGTGTACCTAATAATACTTATGTGGTGTACCTACTTCCCATTTGAGGTCACTTTTAATTTGAAATTATATTTATATTAAATATCCATAATCTCATGTCAAGGATATGTTTGTTTTCTATACTGTATACAATTTTACATACGGTGTTTATTTGGGATTTTTTTTTGAATAAGGAAATATTGATGAATCCGTATACTCTACTCTATACGGATATTGAAAGGGAATATTGATCTTGTATTGAATCAATTTATAAATAATGATTTGAACATTCAGTGGCATGTGGGGACCTCTATTGCCCCTCGATGCATCGATAGGTCTCATGAGACAAAACAGTTTGGCGACAAACCCTTCGAGTTTTTTTTTCCAAAAATCAGATGGGTTTCTACCCATAAAACTGAACCGTTTTACAGTATTATGATTTAATGTTCCACATACATGACTTCAAATTAATAAGAATCTCTTTATTCATTATCTATTATTATTATTATCCATGAGGTTTTCACTATAACAAAATCTATGGATGTAGTTTCATTCTATGTTTATTAATGGCATCAGTTTTTCATTTACTCACTATGCCATATTTATTATGTCAAATTGATTATGATTAACTTATTATTGTACTCTTGCTTCTGATTTTATTAACCCTCACTGAGCACTTGAGCTGACATCTTTCATTGTATACCTTTGACAGGTGATGAAGAGAAGGTCTTCGTTTGAGTTCCTGTGGTAGTAGTTTTGAGTTTTTTTTGTTATATATTGTATTTTGTAACCTTTTCCAATGTAATTTGAGTTTCATCTATGTATCTAGTTTCTTCAAGACTACTAAACGGATCGTTCCTTTGGGATTTTCATTCCTTCTAACCATGCTAATATCACAAGTAATGCACCGACTCCAGCCTAGTGGGGTCAGGGTGTTACAGATATTATATCCTAATGATTGGTTATATATTACCATTTAAATTACATAAAAATAAATATGTAATTATAATGGTTTAAGATCACATGTAATTAGGTTTAATTAGTTATTAATTACAAAATTTTATTTCATTGTATATATAGGTGGTTAAACCAATCCAAAAAATTTGAAGAAATAATGTTTTAGAGAATATGTTTAAGAAATGGATTCCTTAATAATAATATCATTATTAAATATTAATAAAAATATTATTAATATATTTTAAATATGTTTATTAAATTTATAATTCATATTTAAAAACAATAAAATACAAATAAAAAATGAAATATTTCACTTTTATAGAGGCGATAGTCAGCACGTATGCACTGGTGGTGCTTTAATTATCTATTGATCAAGAGGATTATTGGGAATGTTTTATTATTTAAGAATAAAAATAATTCAATAAATATGATATTAATCCTTAAAATAATCAATTATGACTCTCCAAGTATGGTGGTGATGAAAAAACAAGCACACTATTCATTAAGGCGGTAGTCTACACACACACATGATGACATATTCATATTTTGAATGGTTTTTAGAAAGGTATGAAATATATATTACATTAGTATAATAAATTTAAGATTCATTTTAATACTCATATTAGCATTAACTCATCTATATAATATGATTGATTTTGTAGAATAATAAATGAATTAAGAGATCTCGATTGAAAACATTGCCACTCCCTTCAGATGTTCACAATTGGGTGAAATCATAATGATATAAAGAATAGAAATTCAAAAATATCATGGATTATTTTTATATGTGTATAGAGTCAATGAGAAATTTTTTTTTCTAAGACAATCTATTATAAATAGAATATGTTTCGGATGGTGTTTTTCTAATTTTATTGTTGAATATACATGCCATTTTTTAATATAAATTTTTAATATAAATAAGGGAAATCAGTCACTTTATTAAGTGAATAAAATGTGGAAAAAATTAATGTGGGATGAGTAAATTTCTAGAATACCTCAACCATTTAATTTCATATATGTTTTAAACATATTTTTTGATTTTCTAGTCATATAGTTTTCATTATTACCATTTTTTTGTTTTTGTGGTGGTAAGTAATTTTTACCTAAGTTATTTAATTATAAAGACAAAAAATAAAACGTAAATTATTAAATAATCTATACAAAATGATTATAAATATTAATTACATTTATTAAAAAATCATGGGTGATTAAGTTTATTTTAATATTATATTACTTAACAAATGAAAACCATTTTAGGACTATATTTTTTTATGCATTATGATTAATCCTGAATTATTTATGTTGTTCACTTTTATGAAATTAAAATGATTATTATTAAATAAAAATTATTTATGAGGGTTTTAAAATAATAAATTCTGATTTCCACCTTATGGATACCTAGTTAAATGAAAAAGAAAAGAAATAGTTTTTTAGTGTAAAACATTACTAGTTTTACCAAAATGTTAAGAATGTTTCATATAAACAATAACAATATTTTTAAATTATATATATAAATTTATTTAAATATATTATTAATATAGAAAATGATTTTAAACTTCCATATCATTTTTTATTATGAAAATTTCATAAAAGTGAATGTATTTTAAAATTTGGCATTTCTTTATGTTCACCAAACATTCATCCTTTTCAACAAAATTTCAAAAAATCATCCTTATCAAATTTTGAAAGATGAAATTAAAAAAGTATGTTTTTTTATAAAATTAAAATTTATAAATTTATAAATTTACTTTTAAAATGAAAATGAACATTGTATAGGAAAATTATTTTTAAGTGTGAATGAAGTTTTTATGTGTTCTTAATATTACCTCATATCAATATATAATTTAAATAAGGATAACATATTATTTTATATATAATTTTATCTTAAATATTTTAAATTACATTAAATATGATAAAAAATAAAATTCATGAAAAAAAATTTATTTTAGAATGAAAAATTATTCTTAATTTTAAAACAAATAAAATCTTAACCTCTAAATGTTTAAAATTTTAGTTGATGTATATATTATTATTTAGTAGAGGTCTTATTACTATTATAATTTTTTTAATAATATTCAACATATATTTTGTAGATTTTTTTGGGTTTCATTTGAATAATTTTATCTGATACATTATATTTATTTAAAGGAAAAATTATTTTATAATCATGGGAAGTTACATTATCCCCTCTTAAATAAATCACGTCCTCATAATTTACCTCACTAATAAAAGTTGTTAAGGGATCTAGAAAAAATATGATATATTTTCAACTTTGTCATCAAACGTAAAATCAAATATATAAAGAGACCCCTCATTTCCCACATAATAGTATTTTAAATATATATATCACAATAATTTATTCCAAAACATTCCTCTTTAGTTTGTAACAGTATTTTCTAAGAAGATACCATTCAAATATATATTTTCATTAATATTTGAAACAATAAACTAAAACAAAAAAAATTATGGTAATAACAAATAAAATAAAAATAAATGATCATATGAGTAATAAAACTAAAACAATTGAGGTCTTGTGTAATAACACATTCATTTCAAACTATTATACTTTTTGTTCAAATTTGATATAATTGGGTGAACCTATCACTCCATCAGTTTGTCCTTGCTTCTCCATGGTCGTTTTTATTAAATGTTTTCACACATTAATTCTTAAATGTGACATAATGAAATTTTATTTTAATAATTCTTCATGGTTCTTAAAGAGAATGTGGATTACCTAAAGCATATCCCACAGGAGTTTCAAACTTTTTGTATGATTAGGCCATTTTTTTTGTGTAGCGAGTGTCGATTAATTTAATAAACATTATACTCTTTTCAAGGCTAATACACCATTGGAAAACTATATCAGATTCTAGATCAATTTTTTATATATCAATATATGGATTTCATTATTATAAAACCACATAATATCACTTTTTTCAAAAACATTAAGATATTATCCTATTCCTAGAATAATTTCTAGGGTACTCACAACTGTTTTCTCATACAAATATATAAAATAACTATACTGGTCATTCAAAATAACTAAAAAAATACTCCAGGATATATAAACTAAACTCTGATACCAATTGTGGTTCCCAAACACACAATCCCAGTTCAAGTTCTTAAAAAACTTATTTTACACAAATGATTTTTTACCAAGATATAGGAAACATTTTAAAAATATATTTATTATAAATAATTTCTATAGTTTTACCTTTATATCAAAAAATTAACACAAAATCCAAATAAACATACAATTAGTGTCTTTCAGAACTTCTTATATAGTCATATTATTTTAAAACACATCATATTATTTCACCATAATGAAAAAATATGAAAAACACTTCTATACTTATGATAAGTTAAATTAAAATTTATAACATTTGGAATAAAATAATTACAATGGTGTATATTTAAATGCTCACTAAGGGAAAAATGTTAACATGTCATCAAGGGTTATATCTTAAGCATATGATAAAAAACGAGTTAGGGAGAAATATATTATTAAATGAACTTGGACTAATCATATGTGTCCCTAATTAATTATATAATAACATGTAATCTATTATTAAAAAAATATACTAGGGGAAAATAATATAAAATCATTTGATGGTAAACATGTTCCATGGATCATATTCTTAGGTTTATGGTTTGAAAATTTAACAATCGCATTAAACATAACATAAAAAAGGTATTTATGATTACACAATCATACAGAATCATTACCTTCATACGTATCTTCTCAAATCCATGATTGATGGGAAAACATAATTGCATCCACATATATAAATATCATGACATATAATATTTTAACCAATGAATTTAATGTAAATACAAGACCCTCATTTAAATCATCTATGCCTTTATATTCCACAAAAAATCAAGCATTCATCACAATATAATCATTAGTATTGACTTTGAAGAGTTCACCTATAATGAGTTTTTTATACCTGGTTCCATGAAAAAATATATAAAAACTAGCAGTGGAAGGTGATAATTTTTTGAGAATGTTGTTTTTGGTTGACAGTTGTTGGTGCATTTGGAATTCCAAAAATATGGATCTATTTTATGGTTCCCCCATCCTGCATCTGTCTATGGTGTTCAGGTCCAGAATCACAATAGACACTATGAAACTCTTTTTAACCATGGGGAGGATACTCCATCATTGAGTATGCTCATGGTTGGAAGGTTTGATTCACCTTCTATTTAGATTTTTCCATCATAGGGGTGATGGTTCTGTATGAATCCCTAGAACCATGCTCTTAAACAAAACATGGATGGATTCTTCAACATCAGTTTCATGAAGTGGGGAGGAAAGATTTTTTTTTTGACTATAGAGTATCTATTTTTTTTTTCTTTTATTGTCTTCTATGGATAGGGTTATTGTCTTATTGGAGAAGATTATTCATCTAATTTGGAGTGAAGGTTTTCCATTCAAATATTTTATGCTTTCCTCAGTTGAAAATGACTCTTCCATTATTCACAACTCTCTTCAGAGGAAAATAAGCATATCTTGGTTCATCACTTATCATATTCTCACATGCAATATCTAAACTAAAAAATTGGGTAATTTTATCCACACATGGATTAAAATAATTTTTTTAACTTTATAGATTCTTGGGCTTCATAGTATAATTATTCTATTTCCTTTAATAGAATGGCCTCCCCCCAATGTGTGTTGATTTTTATTGAAGATTCTGTAAGGTTACTTTTCTTCTAACACTCAAGTACCATGTATCCTTGGACTCCATTAATAAAATTATTAACATTATATTGATTATAACATAGAAAAACCAATGGATGAAAATCTGTTTCATATCATTTTGAAATTAAATTACATAATTAAATCATTCATAATTACATCCATAATAAAAACCTAATGAAATTATTGAAAATAAATGGGTATCAATATATATTGAGTAACTTCTGAGTTAAATATGAATCAATTATAATGATGGAATATATGGAATTTACATTGAATATATAAAAGTTTTACTATTTAGTGAATAAATTCCCCATCCAATTTCCATATGGTCATATAAGTGAACACCCATTAAAAAAGAAAATTAAATATTAGTTATTCATATAGGAAATTAATTGGCATCAAATCATGTTTATAAATGTGGGGAAATTAGGGAAGAAAATAGTAGTTATGGATCATTCCTCTGATAGAAAAGATCATTTTATAATCGATACTAAGAAGGAATATTTATTGAATAATTTTAAAAATATAATTAATTAATAATAAAATATATCAAATGATGTAGATATAGATGTAAAATAATTTTTGAAGTAATTAGGAAAAATTTATTGAAAATAAGAAATGACATTGAAATGTAGAAAATATTTATTAAAATAGAAATATTTTTCTAAATCCTACCGCATAAACTAGTCCTCTTGAAAGAATAAAAAAGAGGGGATATTTAATAGAAAAAAACATGATGGGAGGATGTTTCACCAACCCAAAATGTTTCTCTAAAAGTGTGATATTATTGATACCTTTATTGACACACGATGTCAAGCATTAAGTGTACTATGATATACAATAAAAATAAAATTATTTATATGTAACTGGTATAACCTAGTAATTAAATTAGAAGGTATTAATAGTAATAAAAAAATTAGAAAATTATATTGGGTTTATAAAATTAAAATGTTTTGAATTATTCATAATAAATAAGTACTCAATTTAATGTAATGTTATTTTACACTTCAAAAATATGTTTTCTGAAAAAATGGTTTTCATTAAAAAAATTTATGAACATTATAATTAATTTTTACCATTTTTATAAATTATTTTTTGGAAAAATTATTCAATTTTTGAAATCATCATGTCAATATTAACATATATTGAATTTATAGTATTTTTCTAAATAGATTTATTATTTACTAAATAGTGAAAAATATCGATTTTTGTAAAATTATCACTTCTTTTCATTAAATAATTGAATGTTTAAATTTCCATTCCAGATTAAATTTTCTATAAAATTAAAATAATATCCATTTTATTAATAATATTTTTTTTATAATTTTATATGAATAACAATTATATTTAATTTTTATATGTTCATACTTGAGTTGAAAAACACAATTTTCAAAAAATTGATTTTTTTTTGTTTTAATAATTTGTATTAAAATTTATTTTTTACACTTGTGAATATTAAATATGGAAAAAATGGATTTGATATATATAATTAAGATTTTAAATTCTGGATAATAAGTCACAATATTATTTAAAAATTATGAATAATGACCTTGGTAAAATTTATCCACTCAATAAATGAAAATACGTGATAAAAATGCTTAAAAATATAGAATAAGGCTTAAAAATCATCCATAAAATTACTATATTTAATTTAATGATTTTAATTGGACCAAAAAATTCATTTATTTAAAATAATTCATCTTGGTGAAACTTTCTTTTCATAGATACCTTTATAGAAATTTATGTAAATGAAACTTCCAAAATTCATCACTCTTTCTTTTAATTTCTCTTATATATCCACAATGAGATAAAAATATGATATAAATAAATATAAATGTTTATATTGAATAAAATTAATTTATATTTATTATTTTATTTTTTCAATTTTTTGAAATATTATTAATAACTTAAATTCTTACACAACGCTAACACGATGATTATGAATGAAATAGAAAATTCATTATAATAGATTTTAAAAACCTAAACAATAAAATTATTATGTTGAATTATCATGTCACATGAATTATATATTATTAATAATAATGTATAATTTATGGTAAATTCATATATATACTATTTCCATTCCACTCATGATGTATTTAATGTCAAAATATGTAAATAGTTTTTAAAATTACATTAAAAGTATTTTATGTTAAATAATATTTTATTAAACGATAAAAAATAAAAAAAATATTTAAATATGTTAAGAGCGTTGAGATATCATCTAATAGTTCATCACATTACTGTCTTGAGGATATTTTTACCTTATAAGTAAATTTATGAGCCTTTAATAATGAAAATATTATTTCGATGGTTATGGTTAAAATTGGTTAACGAATGGATTAAACAAAAATATAAAGATTACAGTTCTAAAAAAACCTCTAAAACTATCATTTGATAATGGTATTTCAACTCTTAAACTATCTTATATTTTATATTTTGTAAATATTTCTTCACTTTAACTAGATAAATAATTTTTTATATTTAAATATTTTATGTAATTCCATGTGTGTTCTTTTCATCACTATAAAATAACACTATATATCCTCTATTATTCACACTTAAATATAATTATATCTCAAAATATAACTACCCAAATCCGTTCTTAATAACCCTACCCATGTCTTAGAGGTCCTGTTGTGGATATAATACCATCGATTCAGGTATAAAGGTGTCTTCTAAAGGAAGTTTCTCAATAAAGAGGTATAACTCTTAACCGAGTACATTCAATTTTATTTCTTCTTATACCTCATATTAAATAATTGTATGCATTATAAAATTTTTGATTTATTATCATAAATATAATTAATTTTAATTATGATATTTTATCAACCAATTTCCACCGCATTTCTATCAAATTGAAAATGAAAGTGAGGCAAATGCATACGTGTGGACTTCCGCCTCCACATATTGGTTCAATTAATTTTATGTAACCATAATTCATGATTGGTTATTATGATTTATATGATGTTTATATATGAAATTAAATAAATAATTTAAAATAAATAATTAAATGAAAAATTATACATTCTTATATTCCCATTCATTGTGAAATAATAATCCACTCGTGTGTACATGTGGACCACCACCTATACATAGTGATGTGATTATTTTCTAATTTCCACATTAAATGGAAAATAATAAGGATATATATAATTAATTAAAATGAAAATCAATATATAAAAATTATTATGAAAATATGAATTTTTATTTTTTTCTTTCATTCCATCCACCGAACAGTAGAAACATCACTCTTGTGTACGTATAGATTATCATCTCCATGAAGTGACGTAACATATATTTCATCCCCACCATATATGAAAGGTTATGAATGTTTATATAATGAATAAATATAAAAATTATAACAAGATTAATAGTCATGATTTGATGTATCCTTCACTAAGGGTCAAGTACCAGAACAATCAAACAATAACATTGATGGAAAACATATATGTTTTTCTCCTGAATGCCTATTTTAATGAAGAATTATCAATAAAAGGATAATTAAAAATTATAATAGAATGAAAAATATAAGGTTATTTAGGAATAATATTTTTAATATATATAAAACAAATATATATTAATTATTTATTTTTTTTAATTCATACGAATCAAAAAAACACACGACGTAAGGTTTTCTTATCTCACATTTATTTCTATGATACATATGACATATTCACCTGTTTTTTGAATTTTGTGGGTTATATAATTTCCAAAAATTTATTTTATAGTTATTTTCATAAAATGTTTTGGGATTTAGAAATATCTCTTTATTTATCTAATTCATGAGTATTTACATTCTTATTTAAACAAAGTATTGTGGGGTTTATGTCAAATATCATTATTTTTCAGGACTATCTTTTATAAATTTAAAATTAGTGAAATATGTGTATATTATTCTTTAAATACCATATAATTTATTATCCTTTATTAATTTTTGGTATTTTGATGTATTATTAACATTTTATTCCCTTTGGTTCTTAAAAGGATCTAGAATTATTTTAAAGAAATGTTGGCTATATTTCAAAATTTGTTGATTAAAATTTTCGTCTATGTCCATAAATATAAAAATTATTTATGACTATTAATAATAATAAATTAATTTTTTTATAAAGGAAATTTTCACTATCTTTTAATTTATTTAAGAAGGTTTAAAAATTATTTTTGAAAAATTGTTTTTTGAAGATGTTTTTTTACATTTTTTATAATTGTGAGGGGAGTTTTTTTCTTTCAACTTAAATGGAATGAACAAATATTTACAACATAATGAACATTATTTTCATTGAAGATTAATTTATTGGTTTTTATGGTTATTTTTTAATGAAAATGATTTTCTCAATATTTGAGGATTTTTTTATTAAAATGATATCAAAATAGAAGAATATTTTATCGTGTTGTCAACAATTAGATTAATTTTATTCTAAATACATTTTTTCACTAATATCAAATTACTTTATGGGTTGTTATTTTTCAATTGGGATATGATCCTGTGACGTCGTTAATATTATTTTTATGGAAAAGTTATGACGATGATGATTATTTAGAGATCATTCTATGAAACATGTTTTCTTCCCATGGGTTAATTATGTTATTATGGAGACTTTTTTAACCTCATTTATTTTCCATGGGTAATGCAATGTTGAAATTATATCAAATTTATGAATATAATTTTCTTTAAATGCTTTAGGATGTGACGATATAATAAATTACTTAGGTTTTTGTGGCATACATATGAATGTTTCTAAAACTATTATGGGTGGGATCAGAATAATATATCCCTTTACTCTGTTGGGTAATTATGTATATCCCATGAGAAAATAAAGACTTTAATTGGGATTTAACACAGTTTTGTAAATGGATCTATCTACTATGATAGTATTGAGAGTGAACCGTGACTATGGAAATGATGGAATGTGCAGTTAAAAAAATAAAATATGATTTACTTGGAATTGATCCTACACTCTATAGATGATCCTATATGTTTATGTGTATGACTCAAAATTATGTCATGCATTTATTATATGTTCACATGAATAATGATTTTTTGTAGATTATTTCTCATACTTAAGAATTATGTCTTTCATTATGAAAATCCAGTGTTACATGGTTTATGATTAATGATCTTTGATTGATTGGGTATAATTTTCATAAGTTATGATCGTTTTCTCAAAACGTTATGATTATATCATAATCATCTATAATCATTGATTGATATCTCCTATATTTATCCTTACTGAGCATATAATCTCACCCTTTATCAAGTTTCATTTTCCCTATGTTTGAATAATGTTTTTAAGTATGATATATATAATAAGGCTGATAGTTTTGAATAACTAATCGAGATATGATGTAGATATTTCATGTACTATTAGTTTATGTATCTATGTTTCCACGGAAACAAGACCATAATAGTTATAGTGTGGATGATTTCGATTTGTAATGAATATTTAATTAATATGATCTAATATATATATATATATGTATTTCTTGGGTTACCTCAGTTTGTATCATAATATTATATAGCTATTTATTTAATCAAGTATGATAAATATTTAGTGACAACTCATAGAATAATATTATGTATATAGGAATATAATAAGTTATGGTAAGGAAATTAGTATCATTATTCTAGAAATTACACCCATCTCTTGATAATGGAATGTGGATTTAGATGTGGAATACATGACCCTAGGTGTAAAAACTATGAATAAGTATAATTTTGTATTAAATATATTTTCACCTATGCATGCTAAGTGGGATTATGACTACACAACTAGAAAGATACTCCTACTATATATTTTTTAGGTTATTCCAAATATTCTTTATAAACCATTACAAAGGATTTGAACTGATGAAGACCATGGATTAACTATGATAAATCTAATTTGTTATGATTTATAAATCATATGATTTATTTTTAATGATTATACAGTTTCTCATTATGGTTATTTTTTCACAATTTATGATTTTTTTATATTCAATGGCCTGAATTTAAAACAACCATATTAATACTGAATGTGATTGAAATTGAAATGATTTTACTCATGAATAACCAAATGAAATGGGAGATAGAATGTGAAAGATCATGATTATGGATAACCATTAATATATATATATATATATATATGATTAAAAACATGAACATATGGGAGTTATCAAAAGAACCTAATATGATAAAAATGGTGTTTCATAAATATTGTGAAGGAATAAAGATTCATATTCAAACATGTCAGGAATGTGGAAATGAGAAACCAGATAAATATCAAAAAGGAATGTTAGGATGTTTTATGTGTGTAAAAGAATGAAAAATAGCATGAAATTTCATATAGAAAATGAAGAGATAAATTAATGGAAATAAAGTATATCTTAAGGTACCATTTATATTTCAATATTAGAAAACCTATGATAACCTTTCTGGTTTCTCAAAATATCTATATATATAGGGGGTGAATTTTTATTCTGTTATGGTTCTTATAATCTATTAAATTTTAGTTTTACTTTTAATTTATTCTAGAAAGAAAAATTTATCTTAAATATTAATTTCATGGAGTAAGTGATGATGTGGAAATTAGTTGAAGCACAACCCAATGATGAAGTTATTCTTATAAAATGGAAATAAATTAAGTATGTGTATTTTCTCATTTTATATATATTTATAGTGTAATAATTCCTCAAATATAATAAAATGATATTAAAATAAAGGTTTTAATCTTTTTTACTTCATATTTGATGATTTGAGGGACTTCTCCATCCCTTACTGATTTATGATTTTGTGGTCATTACCAATATCATGAACATGTTCTATGTTAATATCTATTATTTTTTGGAAATTAATATTATCCTATATTTAAATATTTATATTTCTATTAATCTTATCTTTAACCAGGAACTTGATTATGTGTTTTTTAGGTCATATTTATGCTTCTGACAACACATTTTAAATTGAAATTTTATTATCCCTTTCTTTGATGTGGTTTTTTAATAAAGGTATTATAAAATATTAAACCATTGATTAAATATATTAACAAAAATATTTGAAACAAATATATTTTTGGAGGGATAATGTAAAACCCCAAAAATTTATTTTAAAATATGATGACGATTGATATCTTGTTTAACATGAAACAACGATATTTAAGCGATCTAAGATATAATATAAAAATAATAATATATAGATAAAGTAATTTTAAAGTATCATTGTAATTTATATTTATTCATAATGTAAAACTGCATCAATTTTTAACCTTAATTTTAATAATTTAATTTGAATCAACATTATATATGATTTTTTATAGGTTCATTTTTGTTTTTTAAAACACAATTTTATAAATTCTACTTTTTGTTGCATTTTATACCATTTTATTCAAATTAATTTCTAAGACTTATAAAAATTTAATCTTGAAAAGAGGGTTACATATATTAAATTTTGTGGCTAAAATTTGGTAAATTGGGCTATTTTATTTTTATTTATTATGAATGCAAACCATGAAAATTTTATCTACTCAAACAAGGGTAAAATGGAACAAACAGTATGAAAACTCTAGAATAAGTCTTAAAATAATACATACAATTTCTTATATTTCATTTTATGATTTTTATTTGACCACCTATATATATATATTTAAAAATATAGAATATTAGTGAAATGTTATTTGACAAATACCTTTAGAGTATTTCAGATAAAGGAAAAGTCCAAAATGTTATTCTTTTGCTTTTAATTTTTCTAATATGTTCACATAGGGATAATATTATGTTATGAATAATTATAAAGTTATAAATTTAAGGTTATTATTTTATCTCTGTAATGTAAATTTATTTTTATTTATACTAATGTTATAATTATCTTATATTATTCCACAACACTAACACAATACTTTTTCATGTAGTAGAAAAATCAATGTAAATGATTTATGAAATATCAAAAGTAATATTTTTTGGATGATTTATGTTGTAATTATAATTTTATAGTAAATAATACTAAATTATTTATAATGAAAATATTTATATTCAAATTCCATTTTAGCTCTGTTTCTTTTAACGTCAAAATATTTTAAGATATCTTATAATGAAATTATTTACATTTTATGTTCAAAAATATTTTATTAATATATTTAAAAGAATAAAAAGACTTTAATTAGGATAATAGGGATGTAAAATTATATAAATAAAATACATTTACCATTTTATCCCATTATTACCATAAAAATGAACATATAATAATTTAATAATAATAATTATATCACCACATTTATGGTTAAAATTATTTAAGGAAGGGGTTAAACCAAAAGATAATGTTTAAAATCCGAGATAAACCATTTAATATTTTATTAGATTAATTTATTTCAAACATACCCAATAATACATTTGAATCATTTTCCACTTATATCCCCATGAACATGAAATTTTTTATTACATTTAAATCATTCAATTAATTCCATGTATATTAATTCATTCACTATAAAAGGAAGCCTCTCCAAAATTCATTAGCCTATTATCTTAGATAATAACTAAAAAAATACTATCCCAACATCACTCAAAATAGATTATTGGTTATATTTTGATCAAAATACTATCCCTTCATGTATTAAATTCTAATGAAAGGGAGGTTTCTCAACGAAGAGGTATAACTCTTAAATGAGTACTATCAGCTTTATTTCTTGTTCCAACTCCCAACAATATATTTTTTACATTATAAAATAATAACACAAGTATCTTAAATATAATGAATTAATATTGAAATTATGGATAAATAATTTTCCACCTCCTTTCAATGGAATGGAAAATAAAATAAGCACTTATGTGTACGTGTGAACTATGAACTCCATGTGTAGATATGATCAATTTTCCATCACTATAATTAATTATTCCATACTCTAAAGGATTTAATGTTTTTACATGGCATTTATAAAATCAATATTCTTCTCGAATTAAATTATCATATCTATCTTCATATCTTTCCATCCCCTGGGAAACGATAATGTCGCCCATGTGTGCTTGTGGGCTAGCTCCTCCACGAAGCGATATGAGTCACTTTTTTATAATTTATTTGGATGGGAATAAGGACATATTTAATAAATATATGTGACATTTTTTATATAACATTTATTCTCCAATGTTGAATTATTTTTTCCATTTCTTTCATTAAATCCATAAAAAATGGAAAAATCACCCATGTGTATGTATTGATTACCATCCCCAAAAAGTGATGTGTTTCATTTTCCATCACCATATTATATGAATGATTATAAATTTGAATAATATAAATAAATATGATAATTATAACATGAATAATATTTATTACATGAGACAAAAATAACCAAGTTATATGTACTAGAACCATCAAACTGAAACATGCGTGGAAAAATAGATTTGTTTTCATCAGAATGTCCATTTCAGTGAATAATACTTAATAAAATGATAATTGAATATTATAAAGATTATTAAATAGTATTTTATATATAAATATGCTTATGGAATATATTTTTAATAAATATATTAAATATAATGAGTTATTAATGCATAAAAATAAATATAATTCTTTAAGTAATGGTTTATCATCTCACTTTTATTTTTGTGATCCATATTCCATATTCAACAGATATTTCTTATGTGTTGTGAATATAAAAAACAAGAATTTAATTTACGAAAATTCACATGAAAATTATTTTGATTTACAAATCCATATAATTTTCTATATTTCATAAGTTATTTGATTTAATTATTGATAAAGTGGTCAGTGGTTTATTTTACAATATCATTTCTTTTCAGGATTGCTTTCCAAATTTCAGTTCTGTGAAATTAAATAGAACATATCATTTAAACCCCATTTTCATTATTATCTTATTTATACATAACACCCCAATATATTAAAATATTTTCTTTTTTGACAAAATATTATTTTATCTCTTTATATCCAACACCTTATTAAGCTTACACTATACATCACACTAAGTTATCTTTCATTACATGCAAGAATGAGTTTTACAAACTTTTAATGGTGCACCTATTTTAAAAATAATTTTTGGGAATTATATAATTTTTATTTTCCGAAATGAGCTTCATTTTAATTTTAGAATGTCAAAATTTCGTTATAGTAATTTTTTTTGTATTTTTCTGATAAGTTTCATTTTTTGATGAATAGTAAAAAATACAGCATTTTAGTAAAAAAAATACCTTTCGTAAAATTAATTATTAATGTAAAATTATATCTTAAATAGTTGTTAATTGAAAATTGACCAATAATACATATATTAATTCAATTTAGTTTATTAGAATCATTTTTTTATAAAAATTATATATAAAAACTAGTTGAACTTTTGACCATTTCTACTTTAGAAATCTGCTTTCTCGCTATATGTACGGGATTACCACTAATCTAAATTTTTCAACTTATGTCATTTTATTTTTGAAAAATAGAAATACACGATTGTAATAAGTATAATATTTATGTACAGATAAGATCAACATAATTTCTTTCAAAAATATTAGTAAAAGTTATTAAAATTAATTACTCTGATTAAGGTAAAAATAAGATTAATAAGGGGATAAAAAATAATATTGAGGATCAAAATGAACTAGAAACATGTCCAAAAAAATTTGTTTCCAATATTTAGACCATATCCCCACTTTTTTGAATTTTATTGGTTATCGGGATATTATAACGTGCCCTGTATAAAATTTTAAGTAAAGAAAAAACTAAAAAGGGAACTTTGTTTACCTTTAACATTTATAAAACTTTCAGATATGTACAAAATAACATATTTTTGGTTATACATATCCTTTAGAAATATATATAGTTTATTTGTATCCTAAATATTTATCATTAATTTTTTATAAGATTTATTTTCTAAAAATTCTTAAGAAACACAAACATAGTCATTATTTAGTTAATAACTAGCTAAAATGAATGATACTATAAAAATTAAATGTGAAGTGAATTGATAGAATTATTATATTGAATTACTTTTTTATATAAATATATCATATTAGAAAACTATAAAATTAATATATTATAATTTCAATATTTTTTTATATTTTAAAATTAAAATTAAACAAATAATGTTAGAATTAACATTATTGTTATTTTATAATAAATGATTTTTTATTTAAAAATAATAAAAATACTATTTTATTCCAATTGATTGTTGACTGTGTATAAATATTAAATATGGTCTATTAATGGACCAATTTATCTTTTATATTAATATATTGACCCATATATTGTTAAAAAATTGTTAATAGAGTCCGGGTTTCAGTAGTGTTTTAGTGCGTCACATGCGATAATTTTAAAATTTTTTTTTCCAAAAAATGGATCTTTTATTTAAAAATTAATTTAGATGTTAATCATTTAGTGTCTATATAGGTCCTATGAAATATTAATTTAGTAAATTATTATTTGTTAAATATCCTAGGTTGGAAAACTAGATCCTTCAATAAAAACTAAAATTTTAAAATTGGGGAATCTTAGAAGATAAGGAACCAAATTATCAAAATTCTCATATTTATTCATGGTGGAAGTTTTAGTAGACCATTATTCGTCGTTAATAAATTATTTTTTCTTTTATGAGGAACTTTAGGTATGGTATATATCCCATTAATGAATGCGTTTTGGTATTTACCAGAGTGCTACTCCTCATCCACTATTAAATAGCAAGCACTCTACCCCTTACTCGAACTTCTCAAGCCACTATAAGTCAACCAATATATTCCCAAATAGCTCCCCAAAAGCCCTAAACTCATATAATAAGACTAACCTTGGGTGTAAATACAACCAAATAAGCCTCTGATATAAAAAAAAGAGTTACATAATTTTAAGGCAACACTTTCCAATAATCTCTTTTATTTCATTTACTTTTAAAAAACCTAAAATATTATTTTTCCATGTTCATTTAATAACACCAGTATCCTAGATATAAGGATATTTTTTTATATTAATTGTAAAATCTACAATTACACACGCATCCATATAAAGGGTAATGAACATACTGTTTCTATATACGGTGAACTACTACCTCATGGAAATATGATTTCTTATTTTTTCCTTTACCACATATAAAGGTAGAAATTTTGATGGAAAATATTTTTATATATTTTATATATGATATTTTTTATTTCATTTGTATTCTATAATTCCTTTTCCCCATACACCCTTATACTTTCCATTTTGTGAAAACATGATAACATCGTTAGTGGAAGGGTGGACTACCACCCCCACAATGCGATGTGATTCATTTAAAATATACATGAATCATATAAAGGATGGTGTTAAATAATAATATATGAAATAAAAAACATGTATATCATATTAATGAAATAATTATTTTACTAGAAATATAATATATACCATTTTCTTTATTACCCTTTCAGATACTTAAAAAGTGAAAATGTTTTTCATGGATGTGTGGAATACTGCCTCCTTGAACTTATGTGGTTCTTTTTTTAATCACATGAATTATATATATAATATATGTTTAAATTATATGGTATCTATTATATCATAATCATTTTAGAATGATATAGCGTTACTAACCTTCTTTTTATAAGGATCATTGAAAAATAAGAACCTTACTCATGCGTACGTACGACCTACAGTCTCAATGACTGCAACATTGATTAATTTTTGATAACCATAGATAATTATTGTTTTTAAAAGTATAATTTATATATATATGATAATTATTTCATAATTATTATTTTATATATGTTATATAATGACCCCTTTGACTATAAATGACATACCAAAGTTGTTTTTTGACACATAAACTTAATTTGGTAATTATTTAAGTAGTTGTACACAACTTGGTAATAAGGGAAATAAAATTATTTATTACCATTAAAAGGGTTATGATGAATGAAAAAAATTAACATACGTTTATTATAAAATAAGTTAATGTATTTTTAGCTGATATGAAACTCAAGGTAAGGGAATTTCATCACAATTTATGTTTCATTAAGACTTATTTATTATTATAAACTAATTTAATTTTATTTGGTGTATATATGAATTATGATTTAAATGTTTCAATGTGGCATGGGACAGTTTAGAGTGTTTAAATATTATTCTTATAAATTTTTTTATTAATGATTAACTTTACAATATCACTTCCTTTTGTGATTATTAACTTACTCTTGCAACAATCACTATGTTATAATAATTTTTATTGTAAATTTACTGAAATATCTATATTCTCATAGAAAAGATATTAGTATAACCTAAATTGTATACCATTTTACATACATTTTATACCTTGATAGTTATTTGATTATTTTTGGGATATATTGATAATTTTATATTATTTATTATGTATGGATATTAGATATGTAATATTACTTATTTCAACTATTTGATATGAGGAATATTTTGGATAGGAAATGGAAGGAGGATATAGAACATTATATAGGTACTCGATGCATCAATATGTTCTCATGAGAAAAATTATTTATTCCAATCAGAATAGTTTAAACT
Source organism: Viscum album (assembly GCA_963277665.1). NCBI lineage: Eukaryota > Viridiplantae > Streptophyta > Magnoliopsida > Santalales > Viscaceae > Viscum > Viscum album. The sequence continues at coordinate 290,433,718 of OY728134.1, forward strand.
ATCTTGTGAATGGACTTTATAATATATATTTTTTCATACCTCAGATATGACATCTATTAAAAAGGAATTTCCCTCATTTAGTTTCTGTTATTATTCATCCATGAGATTTTTTGTCGACATATATATGGATATATTTAATTTTTAGTTATTTAGATGGAATTGTTTTCAATTTATTACCATGCCATATTTATATTTCCTTATCAAGTTCTAGAATGATGTGTTTTTCCAGTTATTACACTTCATATTATTTACGCACTTCCATTCAGTTAATTAATTACAAGGCCTGTGGGTTTAGTTATTTACCTTTAAAAATTGACTATTATAGTTGATTCAATATTTCCCTAGATATATTTTCCCTTAATGTGAATTTTATCTGACCCTTATTATGTTTTCTCTTCCACAGGTTATGAAGAACTAATCTTTGAATAAGAATTCAAGGATTAATTTTATTTTCTTGTTATATATAATGCTTGAAATTTCTATTTTACAATGTATTATGGGAATAATATATGTAATATGGCTTTCCAAATATTCTAGACATATCAGTACTTCAAGATTTAATTCATTGTAATCATGCCAATGTAATGAAATAATGTATAAGGTCCGGGATTCTGGGGTCGGAGCACTATAGTTGGTATCGAAGGAAGTTTAGAAAAATCCTTGGAAACTAGATTTAGAAAACATTGATTAGTGAACATAAAACTATGATTGAATTTTTGGTTGGGTATAGAATATCATCCTATAATTTTTGTAAGGAATATATTTTGTGGGTATTCCTAGAAATACATACCTTCTAGGATATTAAAAGTGGACATGGTTTTGGAACAAATTTACCTAGGAGAAATAACTTTGAGAAGGTTTCTAGTCCTGAAATGGTGTATCCTAGTATAAGACAACATGCCTTAATGTGAACATAGTTTTAAAATAATGGGGGATATTATTAGGATAATTCAAATTTTATTTACCTAAAATTATAAAGGATATAAAAGTAAACATTCCCCTATAGTAAGCAAAGTTTATGGTTATAAGATTTCTAATGCATTTATGTTGAGTTTTATACCATATTTGGAAGTGTACATCTTTTTATGTTTTAATCAAATACATTACATTGTTTATAAATGATTCCTAGTAGAAGGAATGAGAAATCCACCAATTCATGTGATCCAAATAGTAAGAAGGATAATATCTTTCATGGTATTAAGATAACATTTCAAGGGGAAATATCCTCTCAACTATTCTCATCATATGAGGAAATAATATCCTGTGCTGATGATATAGGTAAAAACACATCCAAATATTATGTATTTTAAGGGATGTAGGAGATAAAGAGGATAGAAGTGAAAAATATGGATAAAGGGAATATGAGAAAGAAGGATTTTACCACATGTGATAACTAGGGAAAGAATAACCTTGGTTGATAATTGAAGGCATTAAGAGTTTATTATAAGTGTTGAAATAAATCCACCATACATTTTATTGCAAGGGTAAGAAAAATGTTTCCAATGTACAATGATTAAACTATAAGGAGATGTGACACTATGCAAATCAATGTCTCAAGACTCAATAGAAGAAAACATAAATGATGCTATTGGATAATTATCATGTTATGTTACTACCTCATATGAATAGAAATGATTAATATGATTATTCATTTGAATATTTTATTAGTAATGTACTGGTTATAAGAATTATGCAATATATGAGGATCGTACTGTAGTTCCTTTGTCATAAAGGATTTGATATATTATTCTGAATGGTACTAAGAAATGTTTTTCAGTAGAAAATTAAACATTTAATAAAAAACATGATTGAGGGAATAAAAAAACTTAATATATTTCTGATGATGAGATAATGATGAGGAAATTATTGATTTGGAAAGGTGTTGACTACCTTGGAAGTGATTAATCACTTTTCACAAGTGGTTTATTCTCTCATTTATGGAGTTTACAAAACATTCATATTTATGAAATATATCCAATAACACGTGTCTTACATAATAATAAGGAATAATTTATGTTTCTAATAATTTTTATGGTGATTAGAGTATTTACCATATTTTAGGAGGATACATAATGATATTAATCCCATGATTGGAATGTGAAAATTTATATACGCCTCTTATAGATTAAAGGCTAATGAGAAGATCATTTGGGAAACTTATTGACCTTATTTATAAAATGTTGTATCATAATATTTTGGAAAGGTTAACCATACATGAAATGGATTATGTTTAACTTTGGATCTGGGCTTACATATTAATATATTAAATCACTATATAATGAATTTTTTCTCATAAATGAAATAGAAATAGTTCATGGCATGACTAAAGGATAAGATTGTATTTTATGTTTATAGAGACATATATTTACTTATATTCCTATAGAGTGAATCAATTCCTATATATTATTATAATTATATCATAAATTGTTTTCCCTTTATATCATCATTATTTGATGATATCGATGATCTTTATTCACACCTCTTCTTTATAGTTTTTAGGTCTACAGCTTAGAACTGAACGTGTTCTCTATCACTTTCCATAAAAAAATTATAGTTAGATTTCACCTCCATATCCTATTTTCACTAATGTTATCATACTAAAATGAGTAGTTTTTTGGTGAAATTTGCATTTCATTTTACCTCTTAATAATAAGATATGTTTTTTACCCAATTTACGATGTTGGTTTTTCACCAATAGTAATGTTCAAATATCAGTTCCTTGATTACTAAGATCAAGTTAAAATTTCATGGAGAAAATTTAATTAATGTGGGAAGAATATAACACCCCAGTACATTAAAATATTTTCATGTTAGAATAAATATTATATTTTTTCTCTTTATACGCAACACCATGTTAACCCTAGGCTAAACTACAAACCGAGTTAGATTGTGTTACATGCAAGATTGGGTTTTACTACCTTTTAATGACACACCTATTTTAAAAATAATTTTTTGAAATTTTAAAAATATATTTGTAAAAAAAATTAATTTTTTAAATTATAATGTAAAAATAATCTTTGGGTTACTACTTTTTATTTTTCTGAAAAGTTTCATTTTTTGATGATTAATGAAAAATATTACATTTTAGTAAAAAAATGCTTTTCATTTAAATAATTATTATCTATAATATATATCTTAAATAGTTTTTTTGTCAAAATAGATCAATTATAAATATTATACTCCAATTTAGATTATATTAATAATTTTTATATTTAAATTAGATATAAAAACGTTTTGAACATTTGAACGTTTCTACTTTAAAATCCAGCTTTCTCACCACATGTGCGGGATAAACATTAATCTTAATTTTCCCACTTATGTGATTTTAATTTTGAAAAAAGGACAAACATGGTTGTAATCATTATAATATTTTTCCTCTAATATGATCAATTTAATTTTTACCTAAAATATTAGTGAAGGTGATTAAAATTAATTACGATGAATAAGGTAAAATTAACCTTAATAATGGACTATACCTTTATATTAAGTACCAAAATGAACTTTACAATTGTCTAAAACAAATTGGATTCCAATAATTCAACCATATACCCACATATTCTAATTTTATGGGTTATTGATATATTATTAATTTCCTTATAGAAAAGGTTAAGTACAGAAAAGGACAAAAGGGAACTTTCTTTACCTTTATCATTTTAAGACATTGAGATATGTAAAAAAAATCATATTTAATATTATATATATCCATTTTAAATATAAATGGTCTATTTTTATCATTATAATTTATCATTATTTTTTGAGATTATTCAGTTTCTTAAAATTCTAAATAAACACCAACATAGTTATTATTTAGTTAATAACCAACTAAAATACATGATACTATAAATATTAAAAGTTAAGTGAATTAATTGAATGATTGTATTTAATTAATTTTTTAAATGATTATATCATGTTACATGGCCATAAACTTAATATATTCTAATTATAATATTTTTTGATATTTTAAAAGTAAAATTATATTAATAATGTCAAAATTGACATTTTTGTTATTTTACATTAAATGATATTTTATTTAAATTTAATAAAAATTATATATTCTCCCAAGTTATTTTTTTGTGTTAATAAATATTAAATATGGTCTATTAATGGACCAATTCATCTTTTATAATTAATATATTTACCCATATATCGTAAAAATGTTGTTAACACGGTTTGAGTTTAAACATTGTTTCAGCGATTCACATGCGCTTGTTTTAAAAAAATTCCAAAAAATTTTATTTATATTTATTAAATTATATATTATATTTAAAATTTTGTATTTATATATATTCTAAAAAATATAAATTTATTTTAGTCTTAATGGTTAAGTTACATAGGTTGGAAAACTATATGCATTAGTAAAAACCAAAATGATAAAATTGGGGAATATTAGATGTTAAGGAACCAATTTATTAAAAATCACATATTTTTGTATGGTGGAAGTTTTAATCATCCATTATTCCCCTTTAAGGAATTATGTGTCTATTGTTTTGTCAATATATCCAAGTTATACCTCCCAATTATAAATACCTTTTGATATTTAGAAGAGTGCAAGTCCCCCACCTCTATAATAAGGCAATAACTCTACCCCTTAATCACACCTCTCAGGAAACTTTTCATCGACCAAGATATACCAAAATAGCTAAAAATCATATCTCACCTTATCCTATAAGACTTAAATAAGTCATAAATACTTCCAAGGACTATGTTTATATTAACCAAAAGGAGTTACCCGATTTTTATTGTAACTCTTTCAAATGATCTCTTTTCTTTCATTTACTTTTCCACCACCTAAAATATTTGGATTACAGTTCATATAATAACACCATTATAAAAAACATAATAAGATATTTTTATATTATGGGTTATAACTACACTTAAAAACACTTTTATCTAATGGGTAATGGACATATTTTTTCTGTGTACGATGAACTACTACCTCACTAAATGATGACTGTTCATTTTTCATTTACCACATAGCATGGTGGACATTATGATGGATACAATATTTATATATTCCATATATGATATTTACTATTTATTTAATATTATTTAATTTTTTTTCTAACATAAATCATTATAATTTCTATTTTGGGTAAATACGACAACATCGTTTGTGGAAGTGTGGACTACCACTCCCTCAAAGTAATGTGATTTGTTTATACTATAAATGGATTGTATAAAAGATGATTTTAATTAAAATTTTTTGAAATAAAAAAATAAATATTATATTAAGGACATAATTACCTTTCTTTAATTATAATATATAACATTATCTTTATTACGCATTCACGCACATAAAAAATGATAACGTTATTTGTGGATGTGTGGACTATCGCCACCTTGACATGATGTGATTACTTTTTCATCACAATAATAATATAAATTAGATTATATATTTAAATAATATTATATTTATGATATTATTATACTTTTTTAAAGATATGGTGTTACTTACCTTCTTTCAAAATCAATCATTGAAATTTAAGAACGTTACTCATGCTTACCTATGACCTACCGTCTCAATGATTGTAATGTTGATTCATTTTTTATAAACTTATGAAATTATTATTTTTAAAATTATAATTTATGTATTAATATAAAAATTATATTTTTATTATTGATATTAATATGCTATATAATGACCTCTTTTACCATGGTTGACCTTCCTAAGTCGTTTTTGAGCGATAAAATGAATTTGGTCAAAACACCTAACATAAAAATAAAATTTTATGTAGGTGCACAAAACATGGTATTGATCGAAACAAAATTAATTAAAAAAATGAAAAATGTTCTTATGAAATTAGAAAATTAAAATAAGTTTATTAACATGATGTCAAAGGAGGTTTACCTGAAAGAAAACTCGGTAAGGGAATTTAATCTCAATTTTTTTTCATTGAGAATTATTTATCATTATGGAAAATTTCACTTTTATTTGTTGTATATACTGACTTTGATTCCTATTTCATCAACATCCTTATTTTCATGATAATATAAGTTTCATTTAATGTCATTCCTTCATGGGGATTATGATTTAAATGTTTTAAAGTTGTATGAGACACTTTGGAATGTTTAAGGATTATTTTATTCAAGAATATTCATTATGATTATCATTGAAATATCACTTAATTTTATTATTTTTATGTTTTTATTGAAACAATCATATGATATTAATAATTTTTCTTTGGAAATTTACTTGAATATTCATATTCTAATACAATAGATATTAATATTTCATAAACTGTATACCATTTTACATACAGTGTGTACCTTGAGAGTTATTTCATTATTTTTGGGATATATTCATAATTATATATTCTTTAGTCAATATAGATATTTGATAAGGCATATTAGTTATTTTTAATTTTATTTATTAGGATTTTTTGGATAGAAAATGGAAAGAGGAGCTCAGAAATTATATAGCTCCTTGATTCATCGATAGGTTCTCATGAGACAAATTAGTTTTGTAAATCAGAATTGTTTCAACCATCATTTGAATGGTCTTGATGATATTGGTTTTCATGTTCCACATATATAACTTATATTAATAAATAATTTCTAGAATTAAGTTTCAGCTATTATTCATCTATGAGATTTTGTGTTGAAATATCTATGAATACATTTCATTTTCAATTTTTAGATAGCATGCATTTCAATTTCTTACCATGCCATATTTATTTTTCATTGTATATTTATTTGAATGGACTGTGTTTCTAGTTATTAACATGAAATATTTTTTACACACTTACATTTAGTGTATTGATTAAATGTCATGTGTGTTCAGTTATTTACCTTTACACACTGACTATTCTCACTGATTCATTATTTCGTATGCTATATTTTTCCCTTATTAATCATTTGTCCTCAACCCGATTATGTTTCCATTCCATAGGTTAAGAAGAATAAATATTTAGATAAGCATTCAAGGGTCCAATTTATTTTATTTTTATTTATCATGATTATAATTCCCATTTCACAATGTATCATGGGTATCATGTATGTAATCTATCTTTCCAGGACTATAAAACTGATTAGTACGTTGGGATTTGATTACTTATAATCATGCTAATGAAATAAAATAATAAACCAGCTCTATGTTTATGGGGTTATAGTGTTACATTATGATTCTTGTTTTTTTATGTATTAGTACGATTTATCACTATTTGGAACTAAAAATTATTGATAAAATGATTTATAGAAAATCCTAACTAATTTCTTATTTAGTCGATGAACTTTTAGTTCAATGTTAATAATAATTAATAATTTTTTATAAAAGTTCATTCACAGTGTAAAATTTGTATAAAAATATTATTTTAAGATCAATTTAAATTATTTAAATCATCTTATAAAGGATTCTTTCAAAATGTGGGAATGAATTGTTTTCATTAAATGAATATGAAATTAATGGATCATATCTTCATAATGACCACAATTTTCATTGTATATAAAAATATAGTTTTTCATTTTGAATGAAATGTATATTATAAATATTATAAGTATTTTTAGTTAAAACCTTATCCAAAGAAGACGGCGTTTTCTCTTATTTTTAGGGAAAGATTAAAATTTCATTTTAAATATTTTATCCATCTTGTTAACATCTATTGAGGATTTTCTTACTTCACTAAGGATAATATATTATGCATCCATCCACACTCTTTATTTGGATATCTTTTGATGACGATGTTTTGTGGATGATTATATGAAACCCATTTCATTACCATTGGTTAATTTATTTATGATAAATCCTTTATGAACCATGTTTGTATTCTATGTGTTATTCTATGGTGAATTGATGTATATTTTGTGAAAATCATTTTTTTGACGAGTTATGGTATAAAGATATGATGCATGTTATATAATGTCATGGAACACAAATGTATGGTTTTTTATTTGACTTGTGGGCATATAACTACATGTCAATCAAATTAATTAGGCAAGGATAAATATATAATGAGATAATAATTACTATAATGTGGAGTTAACCTAGTTTAATAAGTGACATTGTATACTATAATAGTATATAGAGTGAACCTTGACTAAGGAAATTATGGAATGGGGTGTTATACCATCCAATCGGATTTCCATGCAAGTGATACTTGACTAAGGAAATGAATTTATATACTCTATGTATGAAAAAAATATTTATTATGATTACGATATCTTATCTTGGATTAGGATTAATTGTTGGGGATTAGACACATTTAATAATTATATACTTTATATTACAAATCCTTATTACATGATATATGATTAATGATATTAGATTTATTGGGTACAATATTCAAAATTTATGGTCAATTTATCATATCCTTTTTATTATCTTATGCTCACCTATGATCATGGACTAATATATCCTATATATACCCATAATGAGAATATAAGCTAACCCATTCTTATGTTTCTATTTCCCCAAGATCTCAATAATGGTTTTATGTATGATATGTCTAAGAAGAGAGCTAGTTGTTAAGAACTAAAATGGATATGATGTTGATCTTTTATGTACTATTTGTTTATGTATCCATGTTTCCAAAAACATAAACATTTATATTTTATTTATAGAATGTAATTATATGAAATGAATATTCATATAAAATAATTAAATATTTTTATATGCTATTCCTCTGTGACATCAGATGTGTTTACATGAAAACAATTCAAAGTGATTGTTTTCTAACATTATAGATAATGAACTAAAGAAATTAATTTAAAACTACTATCAGTAAATTTAAAAAGTATTATATGACCATAAATAATAATTGTCTCATAAATAAGGACATCTGAAAAAGCATCCAATGAATATGGACATTGAAGAGAAAGACACCAGACTGAAAAGAGGAGGTGGGGATGGTTTCTCTTATAATAGAAAAACTATGAGAAAAGGGCTAAATGAAATAATGATAAGGAATGTAAAACTCTTTTAATGACTATATTAAATTTTTTTGGTGGTTTTATAGATAAATGTTTAGAAAAATCATGGATTGATTATCCTTCAAAAGAAATCAGTATTTTTAAATGAGGCTCACAATGAATCTATTATGACTTGAGGAAATTTAAATTAGAATACCTTTAAAAAGAGCATGAAATTATTCTTAAAATCCATTATAGAAGTATATTTCATGTTTTAATAAACCAATTGGATATTTAATACACTATAAAAAATAACTCAGTTTGCTCAATAAAAAACATGCCTCATAGATTATGATATTGTGAAAAATAAACCCTTACATGATCATTACCATTCAAATTGAAAAGCCAATAATGGTATAAATTGATATGTATATTTTAATACATAATATTTCAGAATAAAATATTCTAAAAAAATCATGGTAAATATATAAACCATTAAAAGGAATCAAGTGGTGAATCTTCATTATATCTCAATAAAGAAAATTTAAGATAAAAAACTATTACAATAATTTTGTAAATACACAACAGCAACTTAACCACGCTTAAAAATAAAATGAGTATATTAATTTCCTATTTCAGAGTATTATTCATACATATGACCATTTATCAACTTAATTTATAATCAATTATTATAAATATATTAGTTGGTTATATTTTATTTTTATCATAGGAGGTTTATTAGTATTTATTGTTTTGTATAGTATTAATTTAATAATGGTGGGTTCATGTAACACCCCAGGTAAATAAAGAGTATAAAATTTTCCAATTTATCCATATTTCTGAATAAAATATAAATATGACTTTAAAGGGGACGCTATTCTCGATGGCGTACCCAACACGCAACAACGAGTTTCTTGGGAATCTTACGTTGCACTCTAATAATAAAATAATATTATTTTAAATAGTAGTTAACGCCTAACCGTTGTAATGGAATTAATGAACAGAACTAACTAAAAAATGATTATATATGCTTGTCAAATATTTTTTCTTTTTACAATAAATGTTAGAGGATTAAAAATGCGAATGAATCCAATTTTAAGCGTAAACATTCTAATATTCTTTAAAAGGTCGATTAACCGCCTTTTGATGGAGAACCTATTTTAAATCCACTTTTTGAAACTTTTATGTGTTATTTTTGACAAAATAAAATTCTTCTTTAGAATTGGGACATCAAAATTTACTTTGTGTAAATTTTTGGTATTTTTCCGAAAAAGTTCAATTTTTAATGATTAGTGAAAAATGTTGTATTTTAACTCAAAAACCCTTTTTATTCTAATTTATTTATATGATTAGATTATCTTTTGAATTGGTTTTAAAGTGAAATTAGAATATATTTTTACCATTTAATCAAATAGTGGTTGTTGGAATTAATTTCACTTTGAAATCGGACTTAAACTATTGTCAATCTTTTGATACATTTTATTTCATAAAAACATGCTATTTGTTTTGACAGTGGGAATTAATTATTAAATTAATTAATGCAACTTATATGTTTTCAATTTTTTAAAATATAAATCATTTTTGAATTCAGAATATCAAATATATCTTAGGGTGAATTTTTTGTAATTTTCTGAAAAACTTCAATTTTTGATGAATAGTGAAACTACTAAGTGGTACTTATAAAAACTGATTTTCTATTTAAATGAAATTTTTCCACCTTTGTGTTTTGAATTTTAAAAATCCTACATGCATGGTTGTCATTAAGAAGTAAAATGTGGTTCAATGGGATTAAATTTTTTTTGGTGAGTAGTAACTTATTAAGTTTTTAATCGCGATTTGAGGTAATTAGTGTAGTTTAAGGTAAGAATAATGTTTTAATAAACTTAAATGACCTAGACACATGTCCTACACTCATTGGATGTGTCATATCCGACAAAGAAAATCCATGGGTGAACTTGGGGACCCCATGGAGCCACTTTGGTTAGAAAATGACATAAATACCTTTTTATTTAATGTTAAAGTAAAAATGACACAAACATGAGATGTTTTACTAAAACAATTTTTACACGGGGTTATACAAGTCATATTTTTGACTATAAATAGTCATTGTAAATCTAAAAAGATTTCCTACATCATAGTTTTTTTATAATTTTTTTACATTAAATAAATCAAATTATTTATGACATCATGATGATGCAGCGATGACCTCATTATTTAATGATTTAAATAAAATGGATAGATAATGTAATATATAAGACCTAAACATGTAAAAAACCTATTGTATGGGTGGATTTAGAACCCTTATCACCTTATCCTCGAAACAAATCAATGTGGGACCATTAAAATCCGAAACTCATTCTAAAATAAAGTAACATTTCTTTACATTCCAAGAGTACCCCTCATCTCCTCTTATAAAAGGCCCCCACCTCTACCTCCTTACCCACACCTCTCAAGCCTTTGGCTCGGCCAACCCCTGCCCATTTCATCTCTCCACATCCCTATCTAACTCCTTGAAGCCTCACTTTGGGTAGAATCCTTTCCCAGGAAGCCTTTGAGCTCAAATCAAGGGAAGTTACCCGATTTAAAATGTAATGTCTTCACTTGTGTCCTTTTGTTTTATTTTGCTTCTCCAACCCCCTAAAATCTTTCTATTAATTTATTTTGTAACAAATCCAGAATCTTAAATATACTAGGATGTTTTTATAATAATTATTCGAGCTACACTTACACACACCTACATCTAATGGTTAAAGAACATATTGTTTCTGTGGTTGGCGAATTTCTGCCTCCTGAAACGATGATTGTTCGAAAATCTTTTAAAACCTTCAAAGGTGGCCATTAAGATGTCACTATATTTATATATGATGTATAATATGTTTATGTTTTCCTTAAGCTTCTGTATTTTTCATTTATGGCATACCATTATTGTTTTCATTATGGGTAAACGTGATATCTTCATTTTAGGAAGTACGGACTACCGGCCCCTCAAAGTGATTTGATTCATTAATGCCATATGTGGGATGTTTAAAGGATAGAATTAATGTTATTACATATGTTATCCTACTGGAATTATAATATAACTTTATATATTTATTATTTCATTCAATTTAATACAAAAAAAAGAAATGAATGTAGCGTTCATGCGTACGTACGGCTTACCGTCTCCATGAGCGGTAAATTTCATTTCTTATCTCCAAATGTTATGTACTATTATAAATACATATATATAAACGATATATATGTAATATATTACATCTAAATGATGGGTATCATTATGGAATTATAATATATATATCTCTCATTTTGTTTTAATTCCATTAATATGGCAAAAAAATGAAAGTAGCGTTCATGCATACGTACGGCCTACCGTCTCCATGAACGGTGCTTTTAATTTTTTATCTCCAAATGCTATGGAATAGTATAAAACTAATATATAGTGGATATATATGATATGTAAAACATAAATACTATTCTAGAGATGATGTACCTATAACTAAATGGAAAATTCTTTTCCAACAAGTTCAATTTTTACTCATGTACTGATCATCGACATAAACGTCTGATACGAACTCAATTTATTAACCAATTATTATAAAATTTTAATATGTGATATGAACTGAATAATAATATTTAAAGGAGGTCCTTAAGAAATTATAAATTGACCAAATTTTATTATTTGGGAGATTAAATAATGATCGAGTCATGTCGGATACGAGGTAAGGGGTCCAACTCCTCTCTTTCTTTTTAAGTACACTCTTTTATGTCATTCCTTTTTAAGATCATCTTTATTATGATTGTAATGTTACTTTATATTACCCCTATGGTACTTTTTATGTTCATATAGTGAGAGAACATATTTTCTCTCATCAATCCATTTTGTAAGTATTGAGTGGCACCGTTAGGCTGCCGAATTTTCGTAAAGGATCCAACCTCTCTATTTCTTTTTAAGTACTCTCATTTATGTCATTTCTTTTAAGCCCATATTTCTTATGTTTGGGGATGTTCTATTATATTCCTCATACTTTAATTTTTATTTTCATATTATGGGAGACCCTATTTGATCTCATAAATCCATTTTTGGATTTTTTAAGTGGCGCCGTTAGGCTGCCGAGTTTTCATAAGATATTTTTCATCTCACTTTTATTCCCGTGACATTTATGATATGTTTGCCACTATTTACATTGAGTAGTGTATGTACTGCCCATTATTAAACACATTCTGTAGTATAATTTCATTTATGGGTATTTACAGCTTCATTGTATGACCCTTCTTCCATGGGGTGTACTTTTTGAAAGTTACCCAACTCGGTAAGGGGACCTTTCACCCTCCTTTTTTTTAAAAGACTAATTTTCTTATGTCTTTTAATTCACATTATATTATGTTGGGGTATGTTCTTCTATATCCTTAATTATGTAAATTTTATGTCCAAGTGATGAGATCCCCTTTATCTCTCTCATCAACCCTTTTTGTAAAATTTTATGTGACGCCGTTAGGGTGTCGAATTTTACCAAGGGAACTTCTTAACCCAATTTCGATTTCTTTGGGTTCAACATGTAGTTGTTGAATATGCCAACCTTTGAATATGTGTGAATAAAATTTGATTGTTTTAAACATAATATCCACTTATATTGGGTGTATTTATATTTGTCACACATAATTATGAGATTGAATTATCCTTAATTTAAGGATACCTTCTTTATAATGGATTCCATCTCATTTTACATTTCTTTTGAGACTTCATTGTTGTTATGAACCAATTCACTCTTATATGGTGTGTATACTGTCCTTTGACATATTATATCATGAATCCCTTTATTCTCATGATATTATAATGTTCGGATTAAATTTTATTCCACTATTATTTGTATTCAAGAGTCTCTCATTTTGTTAAAAACTATTTAACAAAAATATCGTTTTAAATGTTTTAAAGACTTATTATTCTAAATCTTTATCTTTAATTTACATGTTTTCAAAATGGTTTTCATTATTTATTTATATATACATTAATGTTTTAAAATTATAATTCCATTTAAAGCTTCAAAGTGCTACGGGACACATTGATTCAAAAATCTCTTTTAAACGGTTTTTGAAAATGGATTGATTAATTCAATATCTTTGAATTAATTATTGTGATTGTAAATGAAATGTTGATATTTAAATGTTTATATTTTCAATATTTTATGTGTAATGATGGTACTTGGAAATTTTACGGGTTGTTACGTGATAAACCATATGACAGGTGGTGCCGTGAATACTAGGACGGGTGGTTACGTTATAACCTCCAATGCATTGGGTATGGAAGTCGGCCGTATGGCTATTCCATTAAGTATGTGTGGAAGTCGGCCGTATGGCTATTCCATTATGTATGTGTGGAAGTCGAATGTATGGTTATTCCACTTAAGTATGTTTATGTCCCAAGTTACATTTATATGTTATGTGATCTTTATATGGGTTTTATGGTAATATTTTGGTTACAGAAGGGTAAGTAATGAACTTTTATTCAGTGAAGAGTTTTTACCACTTTGAAAAGGTGAAAAGTATTACTTTGATAAAGAATACATGGTTTACTTGTTGTTTTGAAAAACTAACTGTTTTCATTCTTTGTGTACACCTTACTGAGATTTTTTATGCTCATCCCAGGTTTTTGAAATGTTTTTCACAGGACTTAACGTGGAATAGGGTCAAGGATGGGATCAAGGGAAAGTCATGCTACCTAAAACATGGAACTTGACATGTTTCTTTTTAAGAGTTTTTATTTTATGGAAACTTAGTAGAAGTTTCTACATTGTAATCTTTTGAGATGTAATAGTTATGTCCTAATTCTCTAAAACTATAAACCTGAAAAGATCCTCAATGTGAATTATTCATTTAATTCAATATTAAGTAAGGATTAAGGATGGGGCCTTATAGTTGGTATCAAAGGGCGGTTTCGATAACTTTAGAGGTTAGGGTATCCTCTAAGCATAAGTGACATTCACATAATGGTTAGGATTTCACAAAGAGTCATAGTTTTAGATAAAGTGAATGAGTAAGTATATATCAGTGTTTATCTTCCTCATTAGTACATGATGGTTTTGTTGATATACTCACACTAACATTTCTGTTTTTAGTGAATGGATGGATCTAGCAGGCACCAAATAGACTACAGGTTTGAAGGAAACTGTGGTGGTTCTCTGATTAAGATACTAGATAAAATGGGGGATTCATTGAGGAAACTCGTGGTTGTTCTAAACCAACTATCAAGGAGTCATGATCAACCACTTGAACCTTGGTATGTTCTGTAATGCATCATGTACGAGATGACCAATCGATGTGGAAGTTCAGGTAATAATTATAAAGGTAACAATTAGAGTTTATATGATCCTTACATTTGAGGTAATTATGGGTTATTATATGATATGCTGGAAAATGAAAGGCATGAGATAAACTTGAGGTTAAAATATGTTATGATCATTTTTGAAGATTTTATCTCATTTTGGGGAATGTTTTAAAATTATATAGTTTTGGAAAAAGGACAACATGCAGACCGTGTGACAACCCGTCGCGTTGGAAAAAGCTTCGGGAATCGAACCCATAACCAAAGTGCGACTGGTATTTATCGCCTACCACTGGATTACGTGAAGTCCCTGGTTAGTTTGACTAATTCTTTTTAGTTAGATGATTTTGGGAATCAAGAGCAAGTTTATTTTGGGTTATCTATGTAAATGATTAACCTATCATGGATGATATGTGATTAGGTTAATTACTTTTCAATACGAGACTTTAAGAGTAATTGATGTTATTTGGAGATAAGTGTTAATTTGTACCTTGGAAGACTATCCGACTAAATCCTTAAAATATTTGGGTTTCAATATTATTTTGGTTTACTTTGAAGTATTTTATGGACAATTTGTTTATTGAATGGTCTTTTTTGAACTTTGGGTATTGTTTGATAAATTTTGGAGATTAAGAATAGATTGGTTTTTTTAAAAAGGATTATCCTTTTTGGGTATTATCTGATATTGTACTAAACTATTTGGTTTTGGATTTGGTTAAGGTCTAAAGATATGGGAAATATATAGTTCTATTTTGTGGATTAGGTGATTCTCTATAAGTTGATTATAGTACTCTTAATATGAATAAGTCTTCCTAAATACTCATCTTTTGGGGAAAGTATGAGTTTGTGTAAGAAATATAGTGAAAGTTGAAAGTCAAAATGACAACTAAGTATGTTTCCTTAAGATCAAAAATAAATTCCTCAATGAAGAGTAACTTAAAACAAAAGTGTTGTCTATTAACTTTTCCTACTGGGGAATCGAATACCGTTTAACCCATCACAATTTTGTGATTCTCTTATGGTTAACTTTCTCCTAGACATGTTTACTATCACTCTCCAACAGAACATGACCCTTTGTTTTTTCCTCCATGTCTATATTTTCATACTTTGAATCCCAATATGGGTTAACTCGGGTGACCTTTGTAATTATCTTTCTTTATTTTAAAGTGATTGTTTTACTGACTCCTGTTCCGATGTGGGATTTTCAATGATGTTTCCATGCCAAATTTTAAAATTGTGAGGATGCAATTCCAAAAAGGGGGAAGGATGTAACACCCCAGGTAAATAAAGAGTATGAAATTTTCCAATTTATCCATATTTTTGAATAAAATATAAATATGACTTTAAAGGGGATGCTATGCTCGATGCCGTACCCAACACGCAACAACGAGTTTCTTGAGAATCTTACGTTGCACTCTAATAATAAAATAATATTATTTTAAATAGTAGTTAACGCCTAGCCGTTGTAATGGAGGGAATGAACAGAACTGACTACAAAATGATTATATATATTTGTCAAATATTTTTACTTTTTGCAATAAATGTTAGAAGATTAAAAATGCGAATGAATTCAATTTTAAGCGTAAACATTCTAATATTCTTTAAAAGGTCGATTAACCGCCTTTTGACGGGGAACCTCTTTAAAATCAACTTTTTGACAATTTTATGTGTTATATTTGACAAAATAAAATTCTTCTTTAGAATCGGGACATCAAAATTTACTTTGTGTAAATTTTTGATATTTTTCCGAAAAAGTTCAATTTTTAATGAATAGTGAAAAATGTTGTATTTTAATTCAAAACCTCTTTTTAATATAATTTATTTATATGATTAGATTATCTTTTAAATTGGTTTTAAAGTGAAATTAGAATACTTTTTTACCATTTAATCCAATAGTGGTCGTTGGAATTAATTTCACTTTTAAATCAGACTTAAACTATTGTCAATCTTTTGATACATTTTGTTTCATAAAAACACGCTATTTGTTTGGACAGCGGGAATTAATTATTAAATTAATTAATGAAACATATATGATTTTAATTTTGTAAAATAGACATAATTTTTTAATTTGTAATATCAAATATATCTTTGGGTGAATTTTTGGTAATTTTCTGAAAAACTTCAATTTTTGATGAATAGTGAAACCACTAAGTGGTACTTATAAAAACTGATTTTCCGTTTAAATGAAATTTTTCCACCTTTGGGTTTTGAATTTCAAAAATCCGACATACATGGTTGTCATTAATAAGTAAAACGAGCTTCAATGGTATTAAAATAATTTTTTGGTGAATAGTAACTTATTAAGTTTTTAATCACGATTAGAGGTAATTAGTGTAGTTTAAGGTAAAAATAATGTTTTAATAAAATGAAATGACCTAGACACATGTCCTAAAATAATTGGATGTGTCATGGCCGACCAAGATAATCAATGGGTCAACTTGGGGACCCCATGGAGCTACTTTGGTTGGAAAATGACATAAATACCTTTTTATTTAATGTTATAGTAAAAATGACACAAACATGAGATGTTTTACTAAATAAAATTTTAAATGGGGTTATACAAGAAAGATTTTTGACTATAAATAATAATTGGAAAGATATAAAGATTTCCTACATCATATTATTTTTTTATAATTTTTCGACATTAAATAAATTAAATTATTTATGACATCATGATGATGCAGCGATGACCTCATTATTTAATGATTTAAATAAAACGGAAGGATAATGTAATATCTAAGACCTAAAAATGTAAAAAAACTATTGTATGGGTGTATTTCGAACCCTTATCACCTTATCCTTGAAACTCATCAATGTGGGACCATTAAAATCCGAAAATCATTCTAAAATAAAGTAACATTTCTTTACTTTCCAAGAGTGCCCCTCCTCTCCTCTTATAAAAGGCCCCCACCTCTACCTCCTTACCCACACCTCTCAAGCCTTTGGCTTGGTAAAACCCTGACCATTGCATCTCTCCACATACCTCTATAACTCTTTGAAGCCTCACTTTGGGCAGAATCCTTTCCAAGGAATCCTTTGAGCTCAAATCAAAGGAAGTTACCCGATTTAAAGGTAATGAATTCACTTGTGTCCTTTTATTTTATTTTGCTTCTCCAACCCCCTAAACTCTTTTATTCATTTATTTTGTATCAAATCCAGTATTTTCAATATACTAGGAGGTTGTTATAAGAAGTATTAGAGCTACACTTACACACACCTACATATAATGGTTAAAGAACATACTGTTTCCGTGGATGGCGAATTTCTGCCTCCCGAAACGATGATTGTTCAACATTATTTTAACACCTTCAAAGGTGGCTATTAAGATGTCACTATATTTATATATGATATAAAATATGTTTATGTTTTACTTAAGATTCTTTATTTTTCATTTATGACATACCTTTATGGTTTCCATTATGGGTAAATGCGATATCTTCATTTTAGGAAGTGCGGACTACCGCCCACTCAAACTGATTTGATTCATTAATGCCATATTTGGGGCGTATAAAGGATGTAATTAATGGTATTACATATGTTATAATACTGGAATTATAATAAACCTTTATATCTTTATTATTTCATTCAAATTAATACCAAAAAAAAGAAATGAAAGTAGCGTTCATGCGTACGTACGGCTTACCGTCTCCATGAACGGTACATTTCATTTCTTATCTCTAAATGTTATGTAATATTATAAATACATATATATATAATGGATATATATGTAATATATTACATCTAAATGATGGGTATAATTTTGGAATTATAATATATATCTCTCTCATTTTGTTTTAATTCCATTAATATGGAAAAAAATGAAAGTAGCGTTCATGCGTACGTACGGCCTACTGTCTCCATGAACGGTGCTTTTATTTTTTTATTTCCAAATGATATGGAATAGTATAAAACGAATATATACTGGATATATATGATATTTAAAACATAAACACTATTCTGGAGATGATGTACCTATAACTAACTGGAAAATGCTTTTCCAAAAAGTTCAATTTTTACTCATGTACTAAACATCGACAAAAATGTCTGATACGAACTCACTTTATTAACCAATTATTATAAAATTATAATATGTGATATGAACTGAATAATAATATTTAAATTAGGTCCATAAGAAATTATAAATTGACCAAATTTTATTATTCCGGAGATTAAATAACGATCGAGTCATGTCGGACACGAGGTAAGGGATCCGACTCCTCTCTTTCTTTTTAAGTACACTCTTTTATGTCATTACTTTTAAGATCATCTTTATTATGATTGGTATGTTCCTTTATATTACCCCTACTGTACGTTTTATGTTCATATGGCGAGAGACCCTATTTTCTCTCATCAGTCCATTTTGGAAGTATTGAGTGGCGCCGTTAGGCTGCCGAATTTTCGTAAGGGATCCAACCTCTCTATTTCTTTTTAAGTAGTCTCATTTATGTAATTTCTTTTAAGCCCATCTTTCTTATGTTTGGGGATGTTCTTTTATATTCCCCATAGTTTAATTTTTATGTTCATATTATGGGAGACCCTATTTGATCTCATAAATGCATTTTTGGAAGTTTTAAGAGGCGTCGTTAGTCTGCCGAGTTTTCGTAATGGATTTTTCATCTCACTTTTATTCCCGTGACATTTATGCTACGTTTGCCACTATTTCCTTTGAGTGGTGTATGTACTACCCATTATTATACACTTTGTGTAGTATAATTTCATTTATGGGTATTTACAGCTTCATTGTATGAACCTTCTTCCATGGGGTGTACTTTTCGAAAGTTACCCAACTCGGTAAGGGGACCATTCGCACTCCTTTTTTTAGAAGACATTTTTTGTTATGTATTTTAATTCACATAATATTATGTTGGGGTATGTTCTTATATATCATTAATTATGTAAATTTTATGTCCAAGTGATGAGATCCCCTTTATCTCTCTCATCAACCCTTTTTGTAAAATTTTATGTGACGCCGTTAGGATGTCAAATTTTACCAAGGGAACTTCTTAACCCAATTTCGATTTCTTTGGGTTCAACATGTAGTTACTGAATATGTCATCCTTTGAATATGTGTGAATAAACATTGATTGTTTTACCCTTAATATACACTTATTTTGGGTGTATTTTTATTTTTCACACATAATTATGAGATTGATTTATCCTTAATTTAAGGATACCTTCTTTATAATGGATTCCATCTCATTTTACATTTCTTTTGAGACTTCATTGTTGATATGCACCAATTCACTCTTATATGGTGTGTATACTGTCCTTTGACATATTATATCATGAATCTCTTTATTCTCTTGATATTATAAAGTCCGGATTAAATGTTATTATGCTATTATTTGTATTCATGAGTCTCTCATTTTTTTAAAAACTATTTAACAAAAATATCGTTTTAAATATTTTAAAGATTTTTTATTCTAAATCTTTGTCTTTAATTTCCATGTTTTCAAAATGGTTTTCAGTATTTATTTATATGGACATTAATGTTTTGAAATTATAATTCCATTAAAAGCTTCAAAGGGGTATGTGACACTTTGATTCAAAAATCTATTTTAAATGGTTTTTTGAAAATGGATTGATTAATTCAATATCCTGGAATTACTTATTGTGATTGCAAATGAAATGTTGTTATTGAAATGTTTATATTTCCAATATTTTATGTGTAATGATGGTACTTGGACATTTTACAGGTGGTTACGTGATAAACCATATGACGGGTGGTGCTGTGAATACCAGGACCGGTGGTAACGTTATAACCTCCAATGCATTGGGTATGGAAGTCGGACGTATGACTATTCCATTAAGTATGTGTGGAAGTCGGCCGTATGGCTATTCCATTAAGTATGTGTGGAAGTCGACTGTATGGTTATTACACTTAAGTATGTTTATGTCCCAAGTTACCTTTATATGTTATGCGATCTTTATATGGGTTTTATGGTAATCTTTTGGTTATAGAAGGGTAAGTAATGAACTTTTATTCAGAGAAGAGTTTTTACTACTTTGAAAAGGTGAAAAGTATTACTTTGATAAAGTATACATGGTTTACTTGTTGTTTTGAAAAACTAACAGTTTTCATTCTTTGTGTATCCCTTACTGAGCTTTTTTATGCTCATCCCAGGTTTTTGAAATGTTTTTCACAGGACTTAACGTGGAATAGGGTCAAGGATGGGATCAAGGGAAATTCATGCTACCTAAAACTTGGAACTAGACATGTTTCTTTTTAAGAGTTTTTATTTTATGGAAACTTAGTAGAAGTTTCTACTTTGTAATATTTTGAGATGTAATAGTTATGTCATAATTCTCTAAAACTCTAAACCTGAAAAGATCCTCAATGTGAGTTATTCATTTAATTCAATATTAAGTAAGGTTTAAGGCTGGGGCCTTATATTTCAATTATTATATAAATATTTAAAGTTAATAATCTCAATATAATTATGTAATTTAATATATTTATAATAATTTTTTATAATTTTATAAATATATTTGATATGTATTTTAGTTACGATTCATGAAAATAATGTAATTGGCGAGCTCATTTTGGTAATTTTAATGAAAAAGATTTTTGATCATATCAAAGCTTTTGATATACCATTTCCATTATAGAATAATAAAATCCATTAATTATTATTTTTCAATGTCACGAGTAATTAGGTTACCTTAGTTATAAATGATATAAATTTTATCGGATTGTTGATGTAAGTGGTTAAACTCATCAAAACATGAAGAAGCTATAATCTATGGGTGTGTATGCTTATGAAAATTATTACCTTATAATAATATCATTTATGAATATTATGATTATTTTTTATGTATAATGTTTTGTTATTATAAAGTTTGATATATGAGAAAAGACATATGTGAGAAATGAAATATATAAATTACATGGATGTGTCATTCAACACCCATACATGTGCGATGTGTTCAATTATGATAAATTAGTTGTAATATATAGAGTGAATTATAACTATAGATTCATAATAACTATATAAATATCATATTAATTCATTAATGTTTCATTTATAACATTCCATGAAACATAGTGAAGGAAAATCATGCTTATTGTTTCAAGAGGTGATAGTACACACATATACGTGAGGAAAACACCATTTTTAATGGTTTTGGGGGATGTTATAAAGTGTATATTAAATTTATAATATATAATTTTACAATATAATGAATCTTTTTCTCATAAATGAAGTAGAAATAGTTCATGGAATGACCAAAGGATAAGATTGTATTTTATGTTTATAGAGACATATATTTACATATATTCCTATAGAGTGAATAAATTCATAAATCTTCTTATAATTATATCATAAATTGTTTTCCCTTTATATCATCGGTATTTGATGATATCGATGATCTTTATTCACACCTCTTATTTATAGTTTTAGGTCTATAGCTTAGAACTGAACATGTTCTCTATCACTTTCCATAAAAAAATGATAGTTAGATTTCACTTCCATATCCTATTTTTCACTAATGTTATCATATTATAATGAGTAGTTTTTTGGTAAAATTTTCATTTCATTTTACCTCTTAATAAGAAGATATGTTTTCTTACCCAATTTACGATGTTGGTTTTTCACCAATAGTAACGTTCAAATATCTGTTCCTTGATTACTAAGATCAAGTTAAAATTTCATAGAGAAAATTTAATTAATGTGGGAAGAATATAACACCCCAGTACACTAAAATATTTTCATGTTAGAATAAATATTATATTTTTTCTCTTTATACACAACACCATGTTAACCCTAGGCTAAACAACACACCGAGTTAGCTTGTGTTACATGCAAGATTGGGATTTACTACCTTTTAATGAAACACCTATTTTAAAAATAATTTTTTGAAATTTTAAAAATATATTTGTAAAAAAAATAATTTTTTAATTTATAATGCAAAACAAATCTTTGGGTTACCACTTTTTATTTTTCTGAAAAGTTTCATTTTTTGATGATTAATGAGAAATAATGCATTTTAGTAAAAAAATGATTTTCATTTAAATAATTATTAACGATAATATATATCTTAAATAGTTTTTTTTGTCAAAATAGATCAATTATAAATATTATAATCCAATTTAGATTATATTAATAATTTTTATATTTAAATTATATATAAAAACGTTTTGAACATTTGAACGTTTCTACATTAAAATCCAGCTTTCTCACCACATGTGCGGGATAAACATTAATCTTAATTTTCCCACTTATGTGATATTAATTTTGAAAAAAGGAAAAACATGGTTGTAATCATTATAATATTTTTCCTCTAATATGATCAATTTAATTTTTACCTAAAATATTAGTGAAGGTGATTAAAATTAATTACGATGAATAAGGTAAAATTAACCTTAATAATGGACTATATCTTTATATTAATTACCAAAATGAACATTACACTTGTATAAAACAAATTGGATTCTAATAATTCAACCATATATATAACCACATATTATAATTTTATGGGTTATTTATATATTATTAATTTCCTTATATAAAAGGTTATGTACAGTAAAGGACAAAAGGGAACTTTCATTACGTTTATCATTTTAAGACATTGAAATATGTAAACAAATCATATTTAATATTATATATATCCATTTGAAATATAAATGGTCTATTTTTATCATTATAATTTATCATTATTTTTTGGGATTATTTAGTTTCTTAAAATTCTAAATAAACACCAATATAGTTATTATTTAGTTAATAACCAACTAAAATACATGATACTATAAATATTAAAAGTTAAGTGAATTAATTGAATTATTGTATTTAATTAATTTTTTAGATGATTATATCATGTTACATGGCTATAAACATAATATATTTTAATTCTAATATTTTTTGATATTTTAAAAGTAAAATTATATTAATAATGTCAAAATTGACATTATTGTTATTTTACGTTAAATGATATTTTATTTAAATTTAATGAAAATTATATATTCTACTAAGTTATTTTTTAGTGTTAATAAATATTAAATATGGTCTATTAATGGACCAATTCATCTTTTATAATTAATATATTTACCCATATATTGTAAAAATGTTGTTAACACGGTTTGAGTTTAAAACATTGTTTCAGCGTGTCACATGTGATTGTTTTAAAAAAATTCCAAAAAAATCTATTTATATTTATTATATTATATATCATATTTAAAATTTTGTATTTATATATTTTCTAATAAAATTAAATTTATTTTAGTCTTAATGGTAAAATTACATAGGATGGAAAACTATATGCATTAGTTAAAACCAAAATGATAAAATTGGGGAATATTAGAAGTTAAGGAACCAATTTATTAAAAATCACATATTTTTATATGGTGGAAGTTTTAATCATCCATTATTCCTCTTTAAGGAATTATTTGTCTATTTGTTTCAATATATCCAAGTTATACCTCCCAATTATAAATACCTTTTGATATTTATAAGAGTGCAAGTCCCCCTCCTCTATAATAAGGCAATAACACTACCCATTACTCACACCTCTCAGGACACTTTTCATCGAACAAGATATACCAAAATTTATACAAATAATATCTCACCTTATCCTATAAGACTTAAATAAGTCATAAATACTTCCAAAGACTATGTTTATATTAACCAAAAGGAGTTACCCGATTTTTATTGTAACTCTTTCAAATGATCTTATTTCAATCTTTTACTTTTCCACCACCTAAAATATTTGGATTACATGTTCATATAATAACACCATTATAACAAACATAATAAGATATTTTATATTATGGGTTATAACACTTAAAAACACTTGTATCTAATGGGTAATGAACATACTTTTTCTGTGTACGATGAACTACTACCTCACTAAATGATGACTGTTCATTTTTCCTATACCACATATCATGGTGGATATTATGATGGATACAATATTTATATATTCCTTATATAATATTTACTATTTATGTAATATTATTTAATTTTTTTCTAACATAAATCATTATACTTTCTATTTTGGGTAAATACGACAACATCGTTTGTGGAAGTGTGGACTACCACCCCCTCAAAGAAATGTGATTTGTTTATACTATAAATGGATTGTATAAAAGATGGTTTTAATTTAAATTTGTTGAAATAAAAAAAATATTATATTAATGACATAATTACCTTTCTTTGATTATAATATATATCATTTTCTTTAATACCCATTCACGCACATAAAAAATGATAACTTTATTTGTGGATGTGTGGACTATCGCCACCTTGACATGATGTGATTACGTTTTCCTCACAATAATTATATAAATTAGATTATATGTTTAAATAATATTATATTTATGATATTATTATCCTTTTTTAATGATATGGTGTTACTTACCTTCTTTCAAAAACAATCATTGAAATTTAAGAACGTTACTCATGCTTACGTATGACCTACCGTCTCAATGATTGTAATGTTGATTCATTTTTTATAAACTTATGAAATTATTATTTTTAAAATTATAATTTATATATTAATATAAAAATTATATTTTTATTATTGATATTGATATGCTATATAATGACCTCTTTTTCCAAAGTTGACCTTCCGATGTCGTTTTTGATCGATAAACTGAATTTGGTCAAAACACCTAACATAAAAATAATTTTTTATGTAGGTGCACAAAACCTGGTATTAATTGAAATAAAATTCATTACAAAAATGAAAAATTTTCTAATGAAATTAGAAAATTAAAATAAGTTTATTAACATGATGTCAAAGGAGATTCACCTGAATGAAAACTCGGTAAGGGGATTTTATCTCAATTTTTGTTTCATTGAGAATTATTTATCATTATGGAAAATTTCACTTTTATTTGTTGTATATACTAACTTTGATTCCTATTTCATCAACATAGTAATTCTCATGATAATATAAGTTTTCTTTAATGTCATTCCTTCATGGGGATTATGATTTAAATGTTTTAAAGTTGTATGAGACACTTTGGAATGCTTAAAGATTATTTTATTTAAGAATATTCATCATGATTATCTTTGAAATATCACTTAATTTTATTATTTTTATGTTTTTATTGAAACAATCATGTTATATTAATAATTTTTCTTTGGAAATTTAGTTGAATATTCATATTCTAATACAATAGATATTAATATTTCATAAACTTGATACCATTTTACATACAATGTGTACCTTGAGAGTTATTTCATTATTTTTGGGATATATTCATAATTATATATTCTTTAGTCAATATAGATATTTGATAAGGCATATTAGTTATTTTTAATTTTATTTATTAGGATTTTTTGGATAGAAAATCTAAAGAGGAGCTCAGAAATTATATAGCTCCTTGATTCATCAATAGGTTCTCATGATACAAATTAGTTTTGAAAATCAGAATTGTTTCATCCATCATTTGAATAGTCTTGACGATATTGGTTTTCATGTGCCACATATATAACATATATTAATAAATAATTTATAGCATTAAGTTTCAGTTATTATTCATCTATGAGATTTCGTGTTGAAATATCTATGAATACATTTCATTTTCAATTTTTAGATAGCATGCATTTCAATTTCTTACCATGCCATATTTATTTTTCATTGTCTATATATTTGAATGGAATGCGTTTCTAGTTATTAACTTGAAATATTTTTTACACACTTACATTTAGTGTATTGATTAAATGTCATGTCTGTTCAGTTATTTACCATTCCACACTGACTATTCTTATTGATTCATTATTTCGTATGATATATTTTTCCCTTATTAAGCATTTGTCCTCAACCTTATTATGTTTCCATTCCATAGGTTAAGAAGAATAAATATTTAGATAAGAATTCAAGGGTCCAATTTATTTTATTTTTATTTATCATGATTATATTTCCCATTTCACAATGTATCATGGGTATCATGTATGTAATCTATCTTTCCAAGACTATAAAACTGATTAGTACTTTGGGATTTGAGTCCTTATAATCATGCTAATGAAATAAAATAATAAACCAGCTCTATGTTTATGGTGTTATAGTGATACATTATGTTTCTTGTTTTTTATGTATTAGTACCATTTATCACTATTTCGAACTAAAAATTATTGATAAAATGCTTTATAGAAAATCCTAACTAATTTCTTATTTAGTCTATGAACTTTTAGTTCAATGTTCATAATCATTAATAATTTTTTATAAAAGTTCATTCACAGAGTAAAATTTTTATAAAAAGATTATTTTAAGATCAATTTAAATTATTTAAATCATCTTATAAAGTATTCTTTCACAATGTGGGAAATAATTGTTTTCATTAATTGTATATGAAATTAATGGATCATATCTTCATAAAGACCACAATTTTCATTGTATATAAAAATATTTTTTTTCATTTTGAATAAAATGTATTTTATAAATATTATAAGTATATTTAGTTAAAACCTTATCCAAAGAAGGAAACATTTTATCTTATTTTTAGGGAAAGATTAAAATGTCATTTTAAATATTTTGTCCATCTTGTTAACTTCTATTGAGGATTTTCTTACTTCACTAAGGATAATATATAATGCATCCATCCACACTATTTATTTGGATATCTTTTGATGACGATGTTTTGTGGATGATTCTATGAAACCCATTTCATTACCATTAGTTAATTTATTTATGATAAATCCTTTAAGAACCATTTTTATATTCTATGTGTTATTCTATGATGAATTGATGCATATTTTGTGAAACTCATTTTTTTGATGAGTTATGGTATAAAGATATGATGCATGTTATATAATGTCATGGAACACAAATGTATGGTTTTTTATTTGACTTGTGGGCATATAACTATATGTAAATAAAATTAATTAGGTAAGGATAAATATATAATGAGATAATAATGACTATAATGTGGAGTGAACCTAGTTTAATAAGTGACATTGTCTACTATAATAGTACATAGAGTGAACCATGACTAAGGAAATGATGGAATGGGGTGTTATACCATCCAATCGGATTTCCATGCAAGTGATACTTGACGAAGGAAATCAATTTATATACTCTATGTATGAAAAAAATATTTATTATGATTACGATATCTTATCTTGGATTAGGATTAATTGTTGGTGATTAGACACATTTAATAATTATATAATTTTTATTACAAATCCTTATTCCATGATATATGATTAATGATATTGGGCTGATTGGGTACAATTTTCAAAATTTATGGTCAATTTATCATAGCCTTTTGATTATCTTATGGTCACCTATGATCATGGACTAATATATCCTATATATACCCATAATGAGAATATAAGCTAACCGGTTCTTATGTTTCTATTTCTCCAAGATATTAATAATGGTTGTATGTATGATATGTCTAAGAAGGGAGCTAGTTGATAAGAACTAAAATGGATATGATGTTGATCTTTTATGTACTATTTGTTTGTGTATACATGTTTCCAAAAAAATTAACATTTATTTTTTATGTATAGAATGTAATTATATGAAATTAATATTCATATAAAATAATTAAATATTTTTATATGCTATTCCTCTGTGACATCAGATGTGTTCACATGAAAACAATTCAAAGTCATTGTTTTCTAACATTATAGATAATGAACTAAAAAAATTAATTTAAAACTACTATTTGTAAATTTAAAAAGTATTATATGACCATAAATAATAATTGTCTCATAAATAAGGACATCTGAAAAAGCATCCAATGAATATGGACATTGAAGAGAAAGTCACCAGACTGAAAAGAGGATGTGAGGATGGTTTCTCTTATAATGGAAAAACTATGAGAAAAGGGGTAAATGAAATAATGATAAGGAATATAAAACTTTTTTAATGACTATATTAATTTTTTGGGGGTTTTATAGATAAATGTTTATAAAAATCATGGATTGATTATCTTTCAAAAGAAATCAGTATTTTCAAATGAGGCTCACAATGAATCTATTATGACTTGAGGAAATTTTAATTAGAATACCTTTAAAAAGAGCATGAAATTATTCTTACAATCCATTATAGAAGTATAATTCATGTTTTAATAAACCAAATGGATATTTAATACACTATAAAAAAGAACTCAGTTTGCTCAATAAAAAATATGCCTCATAGATTATGATATTGTGAAAAATAAACCCTTACATGATCATTATCATTCAAATTGAAAACCCAATAATGGTAGAAATTGACATGTATATTTTAATACATAATATTTCAGAATAAAATATTCTAAAATAATAAAGGTAAATATATACACCATTAAAAGGATTAAAGTGGTGAATCTTCATTATATCTCAATAAAGAAAACTTAAGATAAAAAACTATTACAATAATTTTGTAAATACACAACAGCAACTTAACCACGCTTAAAAATAAAATGAGTATATTAATATCCTATTTCAGAATATTATTCATACAAATGACCATTTATAAACTTAATTTATAATCAATTATTATAAATATATTAGTTGGTTATATATTATTTTTATCATAGGAGGTTTATTAGTATTTATTGTTTTGTATAGTATTAATTTAATAATGGTGGTTTCATGTAACACCCCAGGTAAATAAAGAGTATGACATTTTCTAATTTATCCATATTTGTGAATAAAATATAAATATGACTTTAAAGGGGATGCTATGCTCGATGGCGTACCCAACACGCAACAACGAGTTTCTTGGAAATCTTACGTTGCACTCTAATAATAAAATAATATTATTTTAAATAGTAGTTAACGCCTAGCCGTTGTAATGGCGGGAATGAACAGAACTAACTACAATATGATTATATATGTCTGTCAAATATTTTTACTTTTTACAATAAATGTTAGAGGATTATAAATGTGAATGAATCCAATTTTAAGCGTAAACATTGAAATATACTTTAAAAGGTCGATTAACCGCCTTTTGATGGCGAACCTCTTTTAAATCCTCTTTTTGAAAATTGTATGTGTTATATTTGACAAAATAAAAATTTTCTTTAGAATTGGGACATCAAAATTTACTTTGTGTAAATTTTTGGTATTTTTCCAAAAAAGTTAAATTTTTAATGAATAGTGAAAAATGTTGTATTTTAATTCAAAACATCTTTTTATTCTAATTTATTTATATGATTATATTATCTTTTTAATCTGTTTTAAAGTGAAATTAGAATATATTTTTACCATTTAACCCAATAGTGGTCTTTGGAATTAATTTCACTTTGATATTGGACTTAAACTATTGTCAATCTTTTGATACATTTTGTTTCATAAAAACACGCTATTTGTTTTGACTGCAGGAATTAATTATTAAATTAAATAATGCGACTTATATGTTTTGAATATTGTAAAATAGACATAATTTTTTAATTCAGAATATCAAATATATATTAGGGTTAATTTTTGGTAATTTTCTGAAAAACTTCAATTTTTGATGAATAGTGAAACCACTAAGTGGTACTTATAAAAACTGATTTTCTGTTTAAATGAAATTTTGCAACATTTGTGTTTTTAATTTCAAAAATATGACATAAATGGTTGTAATTAAGAAGTAAAATGTGGTTCAATGGGATTAAAATAATTTTTTGGTGAATAGTAACTTATTAAGTTTTTAATCGCGATTAGAGGTAATTATTGTAGTTTAAGGTAAGAATAATGTTTTAATAAAATTAAATGACCTAGACACATGTCCTACACTCATTGGATGTGTCATGGCCGACCAAGAAAATCCATGGGTCAACTTGGGGACCACATGGAGCCACTTTGGTTGGAAAATGACATAAATACCTTTTTATTTAATGTTAAAGTAAAAATGACACAAACATGAAATGTTTTACTAAAACAATTTTTCCATGGGGTTATACAAGTCAGATTTTTGACTATAAATAGTAATTGAAAAGATAAAAATATTTCCTACGTCATTGTTTTTTTATAATTTTTTGACATTAAATGAATCAAATTATTTATGACATCATGATGATGCAGCGATGACCTCATTATTTAATGATTTAAATAAAATGGAAGGATAATGTAATATCTAAGACCTAAACATGTCAAAAACCTATTGGATGGGTGGATTTCGAACCCTTATCACCTTATCCTCGAAAAACATCAATGCGGTACCATTAAAATCCGAAAATCATTCTAAAATAAAGTAACATTTCTTTACTTTCCAAGAGTGCCCCTCCTCTCCTCTTATAAAAGGCCCCCACCTCTACCTCCTTACCCACACCTCTCAAGCATTTGGCTCGGCCAACCCCTGCCCATTTAATCTCTCCAAATCCCTCTTTAACTCCTTGAGGCCTCACTTTTGGCAGAATTCTTTCCAAGGAAGCCTTTGAGCTCAAATCAAAGGAAGTTACCCGATTTAAAAGGTAATGTTTTCACTCGTGTCCTTTTGTTTTATTTTGCTTCTCCAACCCCCTAAACTCTTTTTATTCATTTATTTTCTAACAAATACAGTATATTCAAAATACTAGGATGTTTTTATAAGAAGGATTTGAGCTACACTTACACACACCTACATCTAATGGTTAAAGAACATACTGTTTCTGTGGATGGTGAATTTCTGCCTCCCGAAACGACGATTGTTCAACATTCTTTTAATACCTTCAAAGGTGACCATTAAGATGTAACTAAATTTATATATGATATATAATATTTTTATGTTTTCATAATCTTATGTATTTTTTATTTATGGCATACCTTTATGGTTTCCATTATGGGTAAACGCGATATCTTCATTTTAGGAAGTGCGGACTACCTCCCCCTCAAAGTGATTTGATTAATTAATGCCATATGTGGGACGTATAAAGGATGGAATTAATGGTATTGCATATGTTATCCTACTGGAATTATAATATAACTTTATATCTTTATTATTTCATTCAATTTAATACAAAAAAAAAGAAATGAATGTAGCGTTCATGCGTACGTACGGCTTACCGTCTCCATGAACGGTACATTTCATTTCTTATCTCCAAATGTTATATACTATTATAATTACATATATATAATGGATATATATGTAATATATTACATCTAAATGATGGTTATAATTCTGGAATTATAATATATCTATCTCTCATTTTGTTTTAATTCCATTAATATGGCAATAAAATGAAAGTAGCGTTCATGCGTACGTACGACCTACCGTATCCATGAACGCTGCTTTTAATTTTTTATCTCAAAATGATATGGAATAGTTTAAAATGAATATATACTATATATATATGATATTTAAAACATAAATACTATTCTGGAGATGATGTACCTATAACTACATGGAAAATTATTTTCCAACAAGTTCAATTTTTACTAATGTACTGAACATCGACAAAAACGTCTGATACGAACTCACTTTATTAACCAATTATTATAACATTATAATATGTTATATGAACTGAATAATAATATTTAAAGGAGATCCTTAAGAAATTCTAAATTGACCAAATTTTATTATTCGGGAGATTAAAGAACGATCGAGTCATGTCGGACACGAGGTAAGGGATCCGACTCCTCTCTTTCTTTTTAAGTACACTCTTTTATGTCATTACTTTTAAGATCATCTTTATTATGATTGGGATGTTCCTTTATATTACACCTACTTTACATTTTATGTTAATATGGTGAGAGACTCTATTTTCTCTCATCAATCCATTTTAGAAGTATTGAGTGGCGCTGTTAGGCAGCCGAATTTTCGTAAAGGATCCAACCTCTCTATTTCTTTTTAAGTACTCTCATTTATGTCATTTCTTTTAAGCCAATATTTCTTATGTTTTTGGATGTTATTTTATATTCCTCATACTTTAATTTTTATGTTCATATTATGGGAGACCCTATTTGATCTCATAAATCCATTTTTGGAAGTTTTAAGTGGCGCTGTTAGGCTGCCGAGTTTTCGTAACGGATTTTTCATCTCACTTTTATTCCCGTGACATTTATGATACATTTGCCACTATTTCCTTTGATTGGTGTATGTACTTCACATTATTATACACATTGTGTAGTATAATTTCATTTATGGGTATTTACAGCTTCATTGTATGACCCTTCTTCCATGGGGTGTAGTTTTCGAAAGTTACCCAACTCGGTAAGGGGACCTTTCACCCTACTTTTTTTAAAAGACTTCTTTTGTTATGTCTTTTAATTCACCTAATATTATGTTGGGATATGTTCTTCTATATCCTTAATTATGTAAATTTTATGTCCAAGTGATGAGATCCCCTTTATCTCTCTCATCAACCATTTTTGTAAAATTTAATGTGACGCCGTTAGGCTGTCGAATTTTACCAAGGGAACTTCTTAACCCACTTTCGATTCTTTGGGTTCAACATGTAGTTATTGAATATGTCATCCTTTGAATATGTGTGAATAACCATTGATTGTTTTACACTTAATATCCTCTTATATTGGGTGTATTTATATTTGTCACACATTTTTATGAGATTGATTTATCCTTAATTTAAGGATACCTTCTTTGTAATGGATTCCATCTCATTTTACATTTCTTTTGAGAATTCTTTGAGTTATGAACCAATTCACTCTTATATGGTGTGTATACTGTCCTTTGACATATTATATCATGAATCCATTTATTCTCATGATATTATAAAGTTAGTATTAAATGTTATTCCGCTATTATTTGTATTCAAGGGTCTCTCATTTTGTTAAAAACTATTTAACAAAAATATCATTTTAAATGTTTTAAAAATTTATTATTCTAAATCTTTATCTTTAATTTCCATGTTTTCAAAATGGTTTTCAGTATTTATTTATATGGACATTAATGTTTTAAAATTTTAATTCCACTAAAAGCTTCAAAGTGGTGTGGGACACTTTGATTCAAACATCTCCTTTAAATGGTTTTTGAAAATGGATTGATTAATTAAATATCTTGGAATTACTTATTGTGATTTCAAATGAAATGTTTTTATTTAAATGTTTATATTTTCAATATTTTATGTGTAATGATGGTACTTGGACATTATACAGGTGGTTACGTGATAAACCATATGACGGGTGGGGCCGTGAATACCAGGATGGGTGGTTACGTTATAACCTCCAATGCATTGGGTATGGAAGTCGGTAGTATGGCTATTCCATTAAGTATGTGTGGAAGTCGGCCGTATGGATTTTCCATTAAGTATGTGTGGAAGTCGACCGTATGGTTATTCCACTTAAGTATGTTTATGCCCCAAGTTACCTTTATATGTTATGTGATCTTTATATGGGTTTTATGGTAATCTTTTGGTTAAAGAAGGGTAAGTAATGAACTTTTACTCAGTGAATAGTTTTTACCACTTCGAAAATGTGAAAAGTATTAATTTGATAAAGTATACATGGTTTACTTGTTGTTTTGAAAAACTAACAGTTTTCATTCTTTGTTTATCCCTTACTGAGATTTTTTATGCTCATCCTAGGTTTTTGAAATTTTTTTCACAGGACTTAACGTGGAATAGGGTCAAGGATGGGATCAAGGGAAAGTCATGCTACCTAAAACATGGAACTTGACATGTTTCTTTTTAAGAGTTTTTATTTTATGGGAACTTAGTAGAAGTTTCTACTTTGTAATCTTTTGAGATGTAATAGTTATGTCCTAATTCTCTAAAACTCTAAACCTGAAAAGATCCTCAGTGTGAATTATTTATTTAATTCAATATTAAGTAAGGTTTAAGGCTGGGGCCTTATAATTGGTATCAAAGGTCAGTTTAGATAACATTAGAGGATAGGGTATCCTCTAAGCATAAGTTACATTACCATAATGGTTAGGATTTCAGAAAGAGTCATAGTTTTAGATAAAGTGAATGAGTAAGTATATATCCGTGTTTATCTTCCTCATTAGTACATGATGATTTTGTTGATATACTCACACTAACATTTCTGTTTTTAGTGAATTGATGGATCTAGCAGGCACCAAATAGACTACAGGTTTGAAGGAAACTATGGTGGTTCTATGATTAAGATACTAGATAAAATGGGGGATTCATTGAGGAAACTCGTGGTTGTTCTAAACCAACTATCAAGGAGTCATGATCAACCACTTGAACCTTGGTATGTTCTGTAATACATCATGTACGAGATAACCAATCGATGTGGAAGTTCAGGTAATAATTATAAAGGTAACCATTAGAGTTTATATGATCCTTACATTTGAGGTAATTATGGGTTATTATATGATATGCTGGAAAATGAAAGGCATGAGATAAACTTGAGGTTAAAATATGTTATGATCATTTATGAAGATTTTATCTCATTTTGGGGAATGTTTTAAAATTATATTGTTTTGGAAAAAGGACAACACACAGACCGTGTGACAACCCGTCGCGTCGGAAAATGCTGCGGGAATCGAACCCACAACCAAAGTGCGACTGGTATTTATTGCCTACCACTGGATTACGTGAAGTCCCAGGTTAGTTTGACTAATTCTTTTTAGTTAGATGATTTTAGGAATCAAGAGCAAGTTTATTTTGGGTTATCTATGGAAATGATTAACCTATCATGGAGGATATGTGATTAGGTTAATTACTTTTCAATACCAGACTTTAAGAGTAATTGATGTTATTTGGAGATAAGTGTTAATTTGTACCTTGAAAGACTATCTGAATAAATCCTTCAAATATTTGGGTTTCAATATTATTTTGGTTTACTATGAAGTATTTTATGGACAATTTCTTTTTTGAATTGTCTTTGTTGAACTTTGGGTATTGTTTGATAAATTTTGGAGATTAAGAATAGATTTGTTTTTTTTAAAAAAGGATTATCCTTTTTGGGTATTTTCTGATATTGTACTAAACATTTTGGTTTTGGTTTTGGTTAAGGTCTAAAGATATGGGAAGTATATAGTTCTCTTTTTTGGATTAGGTGATTCTATAGAAGTTGATTATATTACTCTTAATGTGAATAAGTCTTCCTAAATACTCGTCTTTTGGGGAAAGTATGAGTTTGTGTAAGAAATCTAGTAAAAGTTGAAATTCAACATGGCAAGTAAGTATGTTTCCTTAAGATCAAAAATAAATTCCTCAATGAAGAGTAACTTAAAACAAAAGTGTTGTCTGTTAACTTTTCCTACCAGGGAATCGATTACCGTTTAACCCATCACAAGTTTGTGATTCTCTTATGGTTAACTTTCTCCTAGACATGTTTACTATCACTCTTCATTAGAACATGACCCTTTGTTTTTTTTCCTCCATGTCCATATTTTCAAACTTGGAATCCCAGTATGGGTTAACTCGGGTGACCTTTTTACTTATCTTTCTTTATTTTAAAGTGATTGTTTTACTGAATCTTGTTCCGATGTGGGATTTTCAATGAAGTTTCCATGCCCAATTTTAAAATTGTGAGGATGAAATTCCCAAAAGGGGGGAAGGATGTAACACCCCAGGTAAATAAAGAGTATGATATTTTCCAATTTATCCATATTTGTGAATAAAATATAAATATGACTTTAAAGGGGACGCTATGCTCGATGGCGTACCCAACACGCAACAACGAGTTTTTTGGGAATCTTACATTGCATTATAATAATAAAATAATATTATTTTAAATAGTAGTTAACACCTAGCCGTTTTAATGGCGGGAATGAACAGAACTAACTAAAAAATGATTATATATGTTTGTCAAATAATTTTACTTTTTACCATAAATTTTAGAGGATTAAAAATGCGAATGAATCCAATTTTAAGCGTAAACATTCTAATATTCTTTAAAAGGTCGATTAACCGCCTTTTGATGGAGAAACTCTTTTAAATAAACTTTTAGACAATTTTATGTTTTATATTTGACAAAATAAAATTCTTATTCAGAATCAGGACATCAAAATTTACTTTGGGTAAATTTTTTGGTATTTTTTCGAAAAAGTTCAATATTTAATGAATAGTGAAAAATGTTGTATTTTAATTCAAAACCTCTTTTTAATATAAATTATTTATATGATTATATTATCTTTTGAATTGTTTTTAAAGTGAAATTAGAATATATTTTACCATTTAATTCAATAGTGGTCGTTGGAATTAATTTCACTTTGAAATCGGACTTAAACTATTGTCAATCTTTTGATACATTTTGTTTCATAAAAACACGCTATTTGTTTTGACAGCGGGAATTAATTATTAAATTAATTAATGAAACTTATATTTTTTTAATTTTGTAAAATAGACATCTCTTTTGAATTCGGAATATCAAATATAGCTTAGGGTGAATTTTTGGTAATTTTCTGAAAAACTTCAATTTTTGATGAATAGTGAAACCACTAAGTGGTACTTATAAAAACTGATTTTCCGTTTAAATGAAATTTTTCCGCCTTTGTGTTTTGAATTTCAAAAATCTGACATACATTGTTGTCATTAAGAAGTAAAATGTGGTTCAATGGGATTAAAATAATTTTTTGGTGAATAGTAACTTATTAAGTTTTTAATCGCAATTAGAGATAATTAGTTTAGTTTAAGGTAAGAATAATGTTTTAATAAAATTAAATGACCTAGAAACATGTTCTACACTCATTTGATGTGTCATGGCCGACCACGAAAATCCATGGGTCAACTTGGGGACCCCATGGAGCCACTTTGGTTGGAAAATGACATAAATACCCTTTTATTTAATGTTAAAGTAAAAATGACACAAACATGAGATGTCTTACTAAAACAATTTTTACATGGGGCTATACAAGTCAGATTTTTGACTATAAATAATAATTGGAAAGATAAAAAGATTTCCTACATCATAGTATTTTTTTATAATTTTTCGACATTAAATAAATTAAATTATTTATGACATCATGATGATGTAGTGATGACCTCATTATTTAATGATTTAAATAAAATGGAAGGATAATGTAATATATAAGATCTAAACATGTAAAAAACCTATTGTATGGGTGGACTTAGAAACCTTATCACCTTAGCCTCGAAACACATCAATGTGGTACCATTAAATTCCAAAAATCATTCTAAAATAAAGTAACATTTCTTTACTTTCCAAGAGTTCCCCTCCTCTCCTCTTATAAAAGGCCCCCACCTCTACCTCCTTACCCACACCTCTCAAGCCTTTGGATCGGCCAAACCCTGCCCATTTAATCTCTCCACATCCCTCTATAACTCCTTGAAGCCTCATTTTTGGCAGAATCCTTTCCAAGGAATCCTTTAAGCTCAAATCAAAGGAAGTTACCCGATTTAAAGGTAATGTCTTCACTTGTGTCCTTTTTTTTAGTTTGCTTCTCCAACCCCATAAACTCTTTTTATTAATTTATTTTGTAACAAATACAGAATCTTCAATATACTAGGATTTTGTTATAAGAAGAATTCGAGCTACACTTACACACACCTACATCTAATGGTTAAAGAACATACTGTTTCCGTGGATGGCGAATTTCTGCCTCCCGAAACGATGATTGTTAAACATTCTTTTAACACCTTAAAAGGTGTCCATTAAGATGTCACTATATTTATATATGATATATAATATGTTTATGTTTTCCTTAATCTTCTTGTATTTTTCATTTATGTCATACCTTTATTGTTTCCATTATGGGTAAACGCGATATCTTCATTTTAGGAAGTGCGGACTACCGCCCCTTCAAAGTGATTTGATTCATTAATGCCATATGTGGGACGTATAAAGAATGGAATTAATGGTATTACACATTTCATCATACTGGAAGTATTATATACCTATATATCTTTATTATTTCATTCAATTTAATACCAAAAAAAGAAATGAAAGTATCATTCATGCGTACGTACGGCTTACCGTCTCCATAAACGGTACATTTCATTTCTTATCTCCAAATGTTATGTACTATTATAAGTACATATATATAATGGATATATATGTAATATATTACATCTAAATTATGGGTATAATTCTGGAATTATAATATATATATCTCTCATTTTGTTTTAATTCCATTAATATGGAAAAAAATGAAAGTAGCATTCATGCGTACGTACGGCCTACCGTCTCCATGAACGGTGCTTTTAATTTTTTATCTCCAAATGCTATGGAATAGTATAAAACGAATATATACTGGATATATATGATATTTAAAACATAAATACTATTCTGGAGATGATTTAATTATAACTATATGGAAAATTCTTTTCCAACAAGTTCATTTTTTACTCATGTACTGAACATCGACAAAAACGTCTGATACAAACTCACATTATTAACCAATTATTATAAAATTATAATATGTGATATGAACTTAATAATAATATTTAAAGTAGGTCCTTATGAAATTATAAATTGACCAAATTTTATTATTCAGGATATTAAAGAATGATCGAGTCATGTCGGACATGAGGTAAGAGATCTGACTCCTCTCTTTCTTTTTAAGTATACTCTTTTATGTCATTCCTTTTAAGATCATATTTATAATGATTGGGAAGTTCCTTTATATTAACCCTATTTTACCTTTTATGTTCATATGGTGTGAGACCCTATTTTCTCTCATCAATCCATTTTGGAAGTATTGAGTGGCACCGTTAGGCTGCCGAATTTTCGTAAGGGATCCAACCTCTCTATTTATTTTTAAGCACTCTCATTTATTTAATTTCTTTTAAGCACATATTTATTATGTTTGGGGATGTTCTTTTATATTCCCCATACTTTAATTTTTATGTTCATATTATGGGAGACCCTATTTGATCTCATAAATCCATTTTTGGAAGTTTTAAGTGGCGCCGTTAGGCTGCCGAGTTTTCGTAAGGGGTTTTTCATCTCACTTTTATTCCCGTGACATTTACGCTACATTTGCCACTATTTCCTTTGATTGGTGTATGTAATTACCATTATTATACACTTTGTGTAGTATAATTTCATTTATGGGTATTTACAGCTTCATTGTATGACCCTTCTTCCATGGGGTGTACTTTTCGAAAGTTACCCAACTCGGTAAGGGGACCTTTCACCCTCCTTTTTTTTAAAAGACTTCTTTTGTTAGGTCTTTTAATTCACATAATATTATGTTGGGATATGTTCTTCTATATCCTTAATTATGTATATTTTATTTCCAATTGATGATATCCCCTTTATCTGTCTCATCAACCCTTTTTGTAAAATTTTATGTGACGCCGTTAGGCTGTCAAATTTTACCAAGGGAACTTCTTAACCCAATTTCGATTTCATTGGGTTCAACATGTAGTTATTGAATATGTCATCCTTTGAATATGTGTAAATAACGTTTGATTGTTTTACACTTAATATCGACTTATATTGGGTGTATTTATATTTTCCACACATAATTATGAGATTGATTTATCCTTAATTTAAGGATACCTTCTTTATAATGGATTCCATCTCATTTTACATATCTTTTGAGACTTCATTGTTGTTATGCACCAATTCACTCTTATATGGTGTGTATACTGTCCTTTTACATATTATATCATGAATCCATTTATTCTCATGATATTATAAAGTTCGGATTAAATGTTATTCTGCTATTATTTGTATTCAAGAGTCTCTCATTTTGTTAAAAACTATTTAACAAAAATATCGTTTTAAATATTTTTAAGATTTATTATTCTAAATCTTTATCTTTAATTTAAAAGTTTTCAAAATGGTTTTCAGTATTTATTTATATGGACATTAATGTTTTAAAATTATAATTCCATTAAAAGCTTCAAAGTGGTATGGGGCACTTTGATTCAAAAATCTCTTTTAAATGATTTTTTGAAAATGGATTGATTAATTCAATATCTTGGAATTACTTATTGTGATTTCAAATGAAATTTTGTTATTGAAATGTTTATATTTTAAATATTTTATGTGTAATGATGGTACTTGGACATTTTACGGGTGGTTACAAGATAACCCATATGACGAGTGGTGTCGTGAATACCAGGACGGGTGGTTACGTTATAACCTCCAATGCATTGGGTATGGAAGTCGGCTGTATGGCTATTCCATTAAGTATGTGTGGAAGTAGGCCATATGGATATTCCATTAAGTATGTGTGAAAGTCGACCGTATGGTTATTCCACTTATGAATGATTATGTCCCAAGTTACCTTTATATGTTATGTGATCTTTATATGGGTTTTATGGTAATATTTTGGTTACAGAAGGGTAAGTAATGAACTTTTATTCAGTGAAGAGTTTTTAATACTTCAAAAAGGTGAAAAGTATTACATTGATAAAGTATACATGGTTTACTTTTTGTTTTGAAAAACTAACAGTTTTCATTCTTTGTGTATCCCTTACTGAGATTTTTTATGCTCATCCCAGGTTTTTGAAATGTTTTTCACAGGACTTAACATGGAATAGGGTCAAGGATGGGATCAAGGGACAGTCATGCTACCTAAAACATGGAACTAGACATGTTTCTTTTTAAGAGTTTCTATTTAATGGAAACATAGTAGAAGTTTCTACTTTGTAATCTTTTGAGATGTAATAGTTATGTCCTAATTCTCTAAAACTCTAAACCTGAAAAGATCCTCAATGTGAATTATTAATTTAATTCAATATTATGTAAGGGTTAAGGCTGGGGCCTTATATTTCAATTATTATATAAATATTTAAAGTTAATAATCTCAATATAATCATGTAATTTAATATATTTATAATAATTATTTATAATTGTATAAATATATTTGATATGTATTTTAGTTACGATTCATGAAAGTAATGTAATTGGCGAGCTCATTTTGGTAATTTTAATGAAAAATATTTATTATCATATCAAAAGTTTTGATATACCATTTCCATTATAGAATAATAAAATCCATTAATTATTATTTTTCAATGTCACCAGTAAATAGGTTACCTTAGTTATAAATGATATAAATTTTATCGAATTGTTGATATAAGTGGTTAAACTGATCAAAACATGAAGAATCTATAATCTATGGGTGTGTATTCTTATGAACATTATCATTATTACCTTATAATAATATCATTTATAAATAATATGATTATTTTTTATGTATAAAGTTTTGTTATAAT
This sequence comes from Viscum album, assembly GCA_963277665.1. Taxonomy (NCBI): domain Eukaryota; kingdom Viridiplantae; phylum Streptophyta; class Magnoliopsida; order Santalales; family Viscaceae; genus Viscum; species Viscum album. The sequence goes on from OY728134.1 coordinate 290,475,777, forward strand.
AAAGTTTGATATATGAGAAAAGACATATGTGAAAAATGAAATATATAAATTACATGGATGTGTCATTCAACACCCATGCATGTGCGATGTGTTCAATCATGATAAATTAGTTGTAATATATAGAGTGAATTATAACTATAGATTCATAATAACTATATAAATATCATATTAATTCATTAAATTTTCATTTATAACATTCCATGAAACATAGTGAAGGAAAATCATGCTAATTGTTTCAAGAGGTGATAATACACACATATACATGAGGAAAACACCATTTTTAATGGTTTTGGGGGATGGTATAAAGTGTATATTAAATTAATATAATATAATTTTATAATATAAGTAATAAAAATTTTATCCCAACTTATTCTGATTTATATTTTTTGTGGTGGTTGAAGAAGGAAATGATTAATAGAATATGGTTAAGAAAATTACCTCTTCCATTGTATGGTCTCCCTTGGGTAACTTTTTAAGGATACATACATTGGAATTCAATAATGAAAAAAACATCTCAAATGTGGGTATGGAGTTGAAGAGATACTATAAATTTATTTATTTATTCTTATTCATTATAATTTATTGTGATATTGGGTGCAGGTGAGACATTTTTATAGGAAATGGGAATCAAATTTTTGTAAATATAAAGTTTTAATATAAAAAGAGAATATGTTTACCATTTAATGTATGTAATGTTTTGTAAATAATAGATTACTAGATGAGTTATGTTGATAATATGTGAACTATTCATTTTAAAACATGTTCTAAACATGTGTTTATGTTTTTTACTCTTAGAAAATTCATACATAACATTATTTTTTTACAATTGCAAATAATGTTTTCCTTTGTAATATAATTTTTATGTCAATGAATAAAATAAAATTATAAATAATTATTAACTATTTATTAAAAATATGAATTTTATTTTTTCAAAAAAAAATTATAGAGTGATAAAAAGATAGTTGAATATTAGCATAAATAAAACATTAGAATTTTCTTAAAAAATGTATTCTATTCTAAAACATTGTGAATGTGATAATTTTTTCTATTTTATTTATTTGTGTTTAAATAATTAGTTCATTAATCATAAAATATGAGTTATGTTGATTTAAAAAAAAATACAAAACTGAATTCCAACATGTCAATAAATTTTTAAAATAATCCTACAAAACGTAGTTTCTATTAGATTAAAATATTTCCCATTATTCCAAAATTTTATACATGTCATTTCAAAATTCATCATTAAATTTTAAATAAATTATTTTAATTTATAGATATTTATTTTATATATCAAAGTGTTTTCATAAACTTTGAATTATATTTTTTATTATGAAAAAATAAAAAAGGTTTTTATTTGAAAAATATATATTTTTCACTATCAACCAAAAATTCAACAATTTTAGTGCAATATAAAAATATCATCCTATGCTAATTTTTTAATGATTAATTTAAAAATTATGTTCATTTTATTTAATTAATTTTATTAAATTTATATGTTTTTATTTTAAAACAAAAAAATCTAATTAGGAAATATTTTTTCAAATAAATGATTTTACTGTTCTTTTTATTATATAATATTTTTTTTCAAATTTTACATAGTTTAATATATTACCTATAATATAGTAAATTTTAAAATTTTTCAATTTATTCTATTAGTATGATAAATATAAGCATTAAAAAATATTTATCAAATAATGAAAAATAATTTTTAATGTTATATCATATTAATTATTTGACTTCTACATATAATAAGTTTTAGTTGATAAATATATATTTATTTACTAATTAATTATTATTCATATAATTTTTTAACAATAATAACCTAATATATTGTGATTCCTTATAGGTAATTGTTTTGTGTGGAGAAAGCTATCTAACATAATATATTTGTTTTAAGGATATATATATATATATATATTAAAATATTAGATCGTTAATTTATCCTCAAATAAATTAACCAAAAAATTTTTAATAACTACTCACTAATGAATTCTATTAAAGGATATATAAGAAACTAATTATATATTTTAATTATGTATCAAAAAAAATATTATATACTTGTATAATATTCATTTACCAAATGATAAGATTATATTAATATTTTTTGTTATTTGAAAAATTTATTCTAAAATATGTTTCCATGGTTGGATATATGAGTTTATATAGAAAAAAATTTCACATAATCATTTTTAGAGTCCTATTTCAAATAAAATATTAATACAAAAATTATTATGATAATATCACATAAAATTAAATTAAATTATAACAAGAATAAGAAAATTAAATCTAAAAATATCTTCTGCAATAATACATTTATTTAAAACTATGAGTTTTTTTTCAATTTATATATAATTGGATCGACTTATTACTCTATTAGTAAAACCTTGATTTTCCATGGTATTTTTCCTATTAGGGTTTTTACTTAATTAGTTAAATGATACATCCCCAATTATATTTAAATATATCATAATTTTTTATAATGTGAATGTGAAATAACAAAAGAATAACCTTTGGGAGTTTCAATGAGGGTGTGCATGTCATGACTTATCCCTCGGGGCCCACGCCAGGACTACCCCAAGCCCACATTCCATAAGCCAGGGGATGGAGACTAGAACCGGAAAGCCATATCCCTTAAATGGGAAGGAATTGACATTTTTAACCTGTACAAACAAACAATCCAAGAACACAACAAGAAGAAACCACACAGATTAGAATTCAACAAAGTGAAACCACGAAGTAAACAACTGTAGTAAAAGAGTGATGAACGTAAAGGGGCCGGAAATAAAAGCTAAACTATCAAGCACAAGTCCAACTGAAAGGTACAAATACAATTTAAAAGTACAAAAAACTCCTAGATTGACCACTGAGGATCCTAACTGAAGGGTAGGTACAAATTATCTCCACAAAACTTCATGTCATCCAGTCTTATCCTCGTACCGCCTGGTCCTGGCTCCCCCAAGTCTTAGCCTAACTGCTCATCATCTACAAAAGACACAACAAGGTGCGGGTGAAGCCCATGCAGGGGTGAGTATAACAATACTCACTAGGGTCCCCAAGAACCATGCAGGTCTCCTAGAGTTCCACATAGGAAAAACCACAAATCAAGATAACCACTCTACTTAGGTATATGCCCATACATATACCTAAGTTATCAACATATACCCATCTCATATATGAGAGAAGGATACCATTTAGGTAACACCAAAAAGGTATAAGTACCACATAGGTAACTCCACGAAGGTAGAAGTACCACATAGGTAACACCATGAAGATAGAAGTAACACACAGGTAACACAACGAAGACAACACCACGAAGGTATAAGTATTACTAAGGTAACAACACAGAGATAGAAGTACCACATAGGTAACACCACAAAGATAAAAGTACCACATAGGTAACACAATGAAGATAAATGTTCCACAGTTGTAACACCATGAAGATAAAAGTACCACACATGTAACACCCTTAAGATATCACCACGGAGGTGGAAGACTCAGCTAAAAAATAGGTATAACTTAAGTACATAACTACATATTATTAGTCATAAGATAGATCATCTAATTCTGTTACAGGGCATTGCGGCTGACCCACACATGATCGATAGGTACTAACCCCCACCAACCCACACAGGATCTAACCCACAGATGATCAGTTTGCGCTAACCCACACAGAATCGCTGAGCGCTTACCCACACAAGATCTGATTTAAGCTGACCCACATAGGATCAGTAGATGATGACCCACACATGATCAATGTTCATTCTTTACGTTACAGCCAACCATAGGATTCCTTACACCCGGTTCGCTCAAGCTCCATAGAATCTTCCCTTGAGATATTGTTCATACCTCAAAAAAACTAAGCTCAAAAAATGAGCAACCCAAAGGGCCTCTATCTCATATGGGTTCCAACATGACAGACAGCTCGTCAATCTGACACCCGGTCAGTGAGTTATAAGTGTTTTAGTTCCAAGTCCCCAGTTGGATTCAGGTTCGATCCAACCCAACCATACTCCAAATGTCTACAAAACTAATGTTGAGTATATAAAAAGGACCATCGAGATCCAAGGATCCCAACGACGTAGAAGGTTCGTCAAACGGATGTCCGGTTCTCAAGATATGTACCTTTAAATATTTATGGGTCAGATTGGGCCCAGTCGGCCCGACCTGACCCTACCCGGTCCAGGTCCAACCCAGTTCTGGTCTGACCTGGCTGGGATGGGTTGCAGCCTGGCCTAGTCTGCAAGGGAGCGCGGCCCAGACCGTAAGGTGGTTTGGCCGGACCTGCAAGGGGGCGTCCCGAACCACAAGGGGGTGTGGCCCGCTGAGCGAGCGGCTCACAGGGTGTGCGGCGTACTTGGTGGTCGGTCCGATGAGCAGGCGGACCGGCTGCGTGAGGTGTATAACGTGGTTTGATCGAACTGGAATGGGTGGGGAGTGGTCCCCAACCCCTAGTTTATTTTAAAATGGTCGGGCGACCGTTCGGTTTATGAAGCAGCAGTGCGACGTGGGAAATGCATGTTCACTGTGGAACCCATCAGAGGAGTGGGTTACCCTCATCTACCACGACTTTAGCCACGACCCCTTTCTCACCGGTGGCGCCCGATGGCACGTCACACCTCCTCCGTGGCCGAATGGTGTCGGAAGCTCCGTTGACCACCACAACTTAGTGTCGCGACCTCCTCTTACGGTGCATGATGGCGTGCTACCTCCATCTTATCCGGTCGGTGCTGCCGCACTGGCCTTATTCCATGGATAATTTAAGGGTAGAAAGGTTGTAGAGGGTCCGGGCTGGGTTCCTTATTCCCACGCCCTCTGTATTAGTTTTTAATCCTATGGGGGGATTAATGGGTTCTACAATCTCTTCGAAATTATAACAAAATAAAAACCTACCTCAAGAACGATGGTGAATGCCCGTGATTGAGGAATTGGGTCAGTGTTTTCCATCCTCACAACTAGCCTCCAATGACATCACTTGGTTATCAATCCTTGGTTCCGGGTACCCGTGTCCCTCATCACCGCTTGCCAGAACTGGCTCTGTCCTCCAAGGTTGGCGTTGCGACACATTACCCGCACTTCGTTTCTTGGCGAATCAATGTTGATACCTCCCCCAAGCTCCATATAAATAATAGAGTGGGAGGATAAGAAACACTCATGGAAATTAATGGGATCTCATTAATTAAAAACCTTCAAAATTCCCCAATGTTGTTGTTACATAGGATTGAATGGTCAAGCCATTTATTGGCTTGACATGTTGCTGGTCCCACCTTGCCACTTTTCCGTTGTAGAAAAATAATGAAAATTAAATAATAAAGTTATTTTTATTTATTTATTTTAAAATTTCTAAAAATATAACCTTTTCTCTAGACCTATTGTGGTTGAAGTGAAGCCTCCCTTAAGAATATCCCGATTCTTGGGATTCAACAATGCCCTTAGAATTTTAATCTAAGCACCGGTTCAAAATATAGAAAATACCACTCACACTTTTACTGAGCGTACCTTAAAAATGTTTAGAAATACATTTAGGGAAAACTAGGGCTCATAATCAGACGCCTTCAATTTTCATATTCTCGTAATAATTCCATATAATTAAAAAAATCACATGAAAAAATATAGGTCTTTACATTCTCCCCTCCTTAGGGAATTTCATCCCTGAAAGCCACATCATAGACTAAGAAAAAAATGTGAGTACTGAGAACGAATCTTAGCCTCCCACTCCGATGTTCTATCCAGGAGGTTCCCATGTTGCCAGTGAATGTGAACCAGAGGTACCGATCACCCACAAAGGACACTCTCCTATCGATCCTCAATCTCAACTGGAACCTCCGTAAACATTGCCCCATCATCAAAGTCCAGCTCGCCATGGTCGATGATGTGAGATGGGTCATGCATGTACCTCCTCAACTAGGATATGTGGAAGAGGATGTGCACCCTCTCAAACTGTGGTGGTAGTTCCAAGTGGTATTCCACCTCACTATTCCTCCGAAGTATCAGAAATGATCTGATAAACCATGGCGATAACTTGCCGCCTCGGCCAAATCACTGTAGTCCCCGTTGAGGTGAGACTCCCAAGAATACATGGCCCCTCTCCTGGAACTCGAGAGTTCTCCATATCCTTTTAGCAGAAGACTTTTGTTTGCTCTGTGTAGTCTACACCTACTTCAAGATGATCTCAACCTTCTCAGTGGTATCTCGTACCAAATATGGACCCATAAGTGATAACTCCCCTGGGGTTGTCCAACATAGAGGTGATCTAAAAGGTCGACCGTACAAATCCTCAAATGGTGCCATACCATTGGTGGAGTGATAACTGTTGTTGTATGCAAACTCCACAATGGTAAAGTGATCGTCTCAACTGTAGCAAAAATCTTGGACGCAAGCACATAACATATCCTCTGGAGTCTGAATGGTGCACTCCGTCTAACCATCCGTCTGAGGATGAAAGGCGGTGCTCAAACAAAACTAAGTCTCATACGCCTCTTATACTCCCCTCCATAACCGAGATGTAAAACACATGTCAGAGTCAGATACAATCGTCAATATCACCCCATAAAGCCATACAATCTCTTATATGTAGAGGAATACCAAGCCCTCTACTGATCCCTACTCTCATATAGGTAGGAAGTGGTCCGACTTGGTGAGTCGGTCAATGATAAACCAGATGGAATCAAGTCACCTAGATGTATGTGGAAGTCCTGCCACAAAGTCCATGAATATTACATCCCACTTCCACTCTAGAACCTCTAGTGGCTGTGCCACGCCTGCTGGAACCTGACGCTCGGCATTCACTTGCGGACAAGTGAGGCATCGTGAAACAAACTCTGACATTGCCTTCATCATCCCTAGACATGAGTGCTGATACCGGAGGTCCTGGTACATCTTCACCATACTAGGATGTACCACCAGAGGGGATGTATGGAACTCCCTCAACACCTCCTCGCATAGCACCACTGGTACCATGGTACGTCCTATAAAGAGGATGGCGTGATCCACACCTTTAGAAAACCATCTAGGTTCCCGTCGATCCACCTGATTTTTGTATACATTTTCAAATACATTATTGAAAATAAGAATATGTTTTTAGTAATTACCTACTTTGTAGTGAAAAAATACTTTAATTTTTGTGACTTGTTCATTTTTTGAAGATTTATGGCCAAATACACAAACTGAGGAACAACTGAGTAAAATTTACAAACTAAATGGCATATACTTACATACACGTCGTGTACATTCAGAATCAGACATAGATTGACCAGGACAAGCACATGACCAAGTAATCAAAATCCAGTGCATGTTATGTTCACACTATACAAGCCTTGTGCACCTTTCTAGAAGCAGTTGACAGATGAGAAGTCTGTACACCCATGTGGCCGACTAAAGTGGGCACATCGTGTTCTACCTATACACGTAGTGTATACCATTAAAAAAGTGGTTGGTGGCCGAAAAATGAGACTACATGCTGTGTATAGCAATGTTACACGTCGTGTATAGCCACTTACCAGGCGAACCCATGTTCCAAGTCAAAGACAGCGTGTTAGGCCGCCTAATTGTGGAAAAAATAATTACAGTAGCACGTTGAAAAAAGTACACGCTATGTGCTTTTTCCACATGCCGTGTAGTTATATTTTCTATAAATAGAGTCCTTGGCCTCCGATGTTTGAGAAGAAAAATTGTGGAGATAAAAGGTGTGAAGTTCCAAAAGAAAGATGCTATGTTCCCATACTACCACCATCATATCTTCTATAGAAGAATCACTCCCTCCTCTAAGTTTCAAGCATGATCACATCTGGTATTAAATGTTTTGTGCTTATATTTATCTCTATGTGTAACTAAATACTCAATGTGTTGGGGTTGGGGGAGATGATGACTTGTAATTTAAATTAGTTTTTATGAATGTGATTGTTCTTTTTAGCTTCTTCTTTATTCTTCTTAAATAACTAAATCTTATCACTGAAAATTCTGAACAAGACCAAGGTTAGAATTTTCAGGGATTCAAAAGAAGAATAATGAAGAATAATTTCATGACCATTGGAAGTATTCTCCTACTCAAAATAGACTAAGGAAAATAAATAACTATCAAACACTGACTACCAGACCATGTAGTTTGTTTCTTCAGCTCAAAATATAAGTTTAGAAGACCAAGGAAAAATTATTACAAATTGAAATCTAGAGTGTTGGGTTATTATGTACAACACAACCTCATAAGAAATTTGATTTACTAAAAAACTTTTCATAAATCTATAACCCCAAAAAATTTCTCTCCTTATTTGCATCAAAACCAATTGTACCATATTTACCTTTATTTATTAAGTAATTTATTAAATAAACATAAAACCAATTATTTTTTTGTATCCAAAAAATAAAAAAAATCGACTCTAAATTCAGAAAACTTGGATAAAACAAAAATATAAACTATGTTAATAAAGTAAAAATAACTTCTTTTTACCTATGGATCGACCCCTTACTAGTACTATACTTGTTAGGGTAAAAAATAATTTGGGACACCAATAATATACCTTTGGTGAAATGACTCACCAAATTTTAGTTTCATTTCTAGGGAATAAAGAAAAGTTAATTTTTCCTTGTTTTTATTATGTTTTTATCAAATTTTAGTGGAAATAAATATCAAAAATTCCGAAAAATCTCTTTTCTATTATCATTTCATTTTATCATGAATTTTACTTGTTTATGCTTGGTATATTTCATATTGTGCAGGTTTTTAAGAGTATGAGCAGCTACCTCACACGTTCCAAGAACGCTGAGTCATCATGGTTTTTACAAAGTGGCCCCGAGATCAAACAAATGCTCCTGAGGAGACAACGAGAACTTATGGCCGAGCACAACCAAAACAATCCAATGGAACAGAACGAAGAAGGAAATCTAGCTGATGCATAAGGCTCTAGACAAAAATTAGGTCTAGATGTAAACAAGAACTAGCAAGATCTACTTTCTCAAGGGTATGGCCCACAATAGCTCCAACAATTCCAACCGGAGAAGATACCATTTTTACACCTAGGTTAGGGGTCGTACTTTACCACTCAGAAAAAACAACACATGAAGGCTCCACTCCCTTAGCAGCCACCTCCACACAGTACTCTTATGGATTATGACTTTCCATCTATCCATGGAGATGACATGGGAATCGGCCATCCACTGGTGAAATCCCAACACTTTAAGATCAAGCCTTCTATCATGTAGCTGATCGAGAACACTGTTCAATTCGGCGGCCTTCCCAAAGAGGATCCCAATGCCTATCTCTCCAATTTTCTAGAGGACTATGACATGTTCTGCTACCACATAGTGTTTATAGATTCCATTTGTCTTCGCCTATTCCCCTTCTCTCTAAGGGATAATGAGAAAGACTGGATTAAAGCATTTTCCCAATGATCAATCAGCTCGCCCATGCCATCCTGATTAAATACATTCCACCCTTGAAGATAGTGATGCTGCGGAACAAAATCCACAACTTCAAGAGTATAACTCAGAGTCATTGTACGAATCATGGGAGCACTTCAAGGAGATGTCTTGAAAATTCCCACACCATGAACTACCACTTTGGATGCAGGTCCAAACATTATACAGATGACAGAAAACGAATACAAAGTCTAGGGTGGATGCTACTGCCGGAGGTATAGTAATGTGGAAATCCCCTGAAGAGATTTTTGAACTACTGGAAGACATGTATTCCAACAAATTCTAGTGGCATTATGAACAAGGCACACAGAAATAAGGTATGCATAACATTAATGCTACTACTATGCTTGCTTCCCAACTGGATGCTGTGTCCAAAAAGATTAATGCGCTCAATCTGAAGGGCACGTCTCATGTACATGCGGCAAACCATCCAACTTGTAGCGAATGTGGTGACAACCACAACATGGGAGAATGACCAGGTTCCTCAAGAGTCCCTTCAACACGTGAGGTGAGTTATGTTGCCCAAAACTATGGGCCAAACCAGTACCAGAAGTACCTGAACCCGACATGGCATGATCGACAAAACATAGGCTGGGGCCCACAACAACATAATCTTCCACCCCGAAAACCACCCGGCTACAACTAGACTCTTTATCAAAACCATTTCTAGAGGAAGAAACAACCCCAATAGGGCTCTTATCAGCAAAAAGGGTATTAGAACCCTCGTCCACAGTAGCCGCGATAGCCACAAACTCTAAAATCTCAACAACCAACTCAGTAGGAGAACACCTCAATGTTAGATGATCTCATGAAAAATTTATATCTACTACTGAGACCAGGATCCAAAATCAGGAGGATTTAATTCGAGGCTTGTAAAATTTAATTGTCTAGTTAGAAAACCAACTCTCTGGGTGGAAACCACGTACACTACCGGGTAACACTGAGAAGAACCCAAGGGAGGAGGCCCATGTCGTCATGACACGGAGTGGAAAAGAGCTACCACAACAGAACTAAGAAACACATCCAGGTGCATACACACTACCTTTTTATAAAGAAGTTATAGATAAAGACCCCTCCACATCCAAAATCCCATGTAAGGTGGCCTTACAAAATAAATGGAAGCATGTTGTCAAACCCATTGAGCCTGTCTTACCCTTTCTGGAGAGAATGAAGTAGAGAAATCTAGACCACCAGTTTGGAAAATTAATGGATGTGTTCAAGAATATTTATATCAGTATTCCATTTGCAGAGGCACTGATGTAGATGCCCACTTATGTGAAATTCATGAAGGAAATACTCTTCAAAAAATGAAAGATGAAGGATCTGGGAACCATTTCCCTAACCTTGGAGTGTTTTGCAGTCGTACAACATTCGATTCCTACCAAACTCCAAGATCCAAGTAGCTTCAATATTCCTTGTAATATTGGTCCATGAAAGTTTGGGAAGATCCACTATGACTTAGGGGCCAGTTTGAACCTCATTCCCATTGGAGTTTTCAAGAAACTAGGGCTCAATGATTTGAAACCTACCCAAGTAGCCATTTAATTTGCTGACTTATCCATTAAACATCTGAACGTCCTACTGCAGGATGTACTGGTCAAGGTGGGTAGGCTAATCCTCACCACATATTTTATCATCCTCAACATGGAGGATGACCAGGAGGCACTTCTCATACTAGGATGACCTTTCCTAGCCAATTGGAAGTTACTGATCAACATGCATTAGGGGGAGATTATTTTCTGGGTAGGAGATGAAATATTATCCTACAATGTCCTCAAGGCCTTAAAGCATGTATCATTCTCTAAGCATGAAGGATGTTATGAAATAACCACCATGGATGATTGTTTGAGTGAAAAAGAGGAAGATATGGTATGTTCTTTTACTTCAGAAAAAATTATCATTCCGGCCATTCCAGTTGAAGAAGCGCCAGAGGACTTTCAATTCCTAGAAGGCCAAGGCAGCCACTATTGCTAACGTGCAATTGTTCCTAATAGTCTAGAATGGGAAAAGGTGTAACCACTAGTACCTTCGAATTTAAAGGCTCTTGAACTATAGTGGAAACATATTCCATCTTTTCTAAAGTACATATATTTGGGATACCATCAAACATTTCCTATCATACTTACCACAGAACTATCACAGGAGCATGAAGATGCACTTAGGTAGGTTCTAAAACAAAGGAGTCACACTATTGGGTGGACATTCACTTATATGAAGGGCATCAGACCTACCATTTTCTACCACAATGTGCTACTTGAAGAAGGTTTCAAGCAATCTCGACAACCACAGTGGTGCCTGAATCCCCCCCATGAATAAAGTTATAAAAAGGAATTGATTAAATTGTTGTATTCAAGCATCATCTATCCCATCTCGGATAGTCCATGGGTGAGTCCACTACAAGTGGTACCCAAAATGGGGGGTATCACTACGATTTCAAATGATAAAAATGAGCTCATCCCTACATGCACTGTCACGGGATGGTGAGTCTATGTGGATTACAAGAAGTTGAATGACGCCACAAGGAAAGATAATTTCTCTTACCATTAATGGATAAAATTCATGAAATGGGGCACAACATCTATTGCTTCCTTGATGGCTATTCTGGAAACAACCAAATTTCCATTGCTCAAGAGGATCGGGAGAAGATAACATTTACTTACCCCTACTGTACATTTGTTTACCGAAGGATGTCTTTTGGCATATGCAACACACCCTCCACCTTCCAGCGCTATATACTGGATATCTTCCATGATAAGGAGGAACAAATCTTGGTGTTATTCATGGATTATTTTTACATTTATAGAAAATCATTAACCACTTGTTTGCGACACCTGGACCTAGTTTTGGAAAGATGTGAGAACACTAAACTGGTTTTGAACTGGGAAAATTTTCATTTAATGGTGCAATGTGGCATCGTCCTTGGACACAAAATCTCAGAAAAGGGGATAGAGGTGGACCCAACAAATATTGAAGTCATTTCAAGACTGCCTATTCCGACTTCTGTCAGAGCCATCCGCAACTTCCTAGGGCATGCCTGTTTCTACTGGCAGTTTGTCCGCAACTTCTCAAAAATAGCCCAGCCCGTCACCAATATTTTAACCAAGGATGTCATATTTGTCTTTGATGAGACACGCGCCATAGCTTTTGAGCACCTGAAGTAGCGCCTGGTGGAAGCTCCATTGATGATTTCCGCCAACTGGGAGGAAACATTTGAGGTGATGTGTGATGCCAATGACTACGCAGTGGGAGAAGTCTTGGGCCAGTGGCTTGAATGGATTTTCCAACCTATATATTATGCTAGTAGGATGCTCTATGAGGAATAGATCAATTACACCACCACAAATAAGAAGATTCTTGATGTGGTATTCATGTTTGACAGGTTCTGTTCTTACTTAGTGTTTTCTAAAGTTATTATTTATACTTACCATGATACATTAAAGTACCTACATAACAAGAAATATATGAAGCCCTAATTAATCTGTTTTGGTACTCCTATTAAATGAATTTTATCTGGAGATCTGAGATAAGAAAGGGAATGAGAACGTTGTTGCTGACCATATCTCCCTCTTAGAGCTGCCTCATTTAGAGGAGGAAGATTGGGATATCAGAGAGGATTTCAATGATGAGCACCTATTTTCGGTCAACGAAACACTTAGATAATGGTGTATATTTATAATTTTTTGGTTACAGGTTTTGTTCACCCAGAAATCTCCTTCTAGTAAAGTAAGATATTTTTCTTTGATGTGAAGGGGTACTTCTGGGAAGATCCTATGATATTCCGATCTTGTGGAGTTGGGGTGATGTGATGCTGCATTCTGATGAATAAAGTTCACAACTTCCTAGAGTTATGTCACTCCTCACCAATTGGAGGACATAATTGGCTTGATCGTAAGATAGATAAGATCCCATAGTCTGGATTTTTTTGTCCCACCATGCTTAAGGATTCCTGGACCGTTGTTTCTGGTTGCGATCGGTGCTAGAGAGTCGGTAATGTGGGATATAGAGCTAAGATTCCCCAGCACCCCATCATGGAGGTTGTGATTTTTGATGTCTGGGGAATATATTTTATGGGTCCATTTCCCCATCTTTCGGAAACACATACATCCTGTTCTGCATCGACTACATCTTGATGTTGGTGGAATCCACTGATACAGTACACGACACGACCAAGGTAGTCATGAGCTTTTTAGGGAAACATATTTTTAGTAGGTTCGGAGTTCCTCGAGTACTGATAAACGATAGAGGGACCCACTTTGACAACACACTGAAGAGATGAATACTATCTGAGTATGATGTAAAACATCATATAGGGACACCATATCATCCCCAGTCTAGTGGAAAAGGGGAGATCTCCAATCATGAGATCAAGATGATTCTAGAGAAAACAGTGAACACTTCCAGGAAAGAATGGTCCAAGAAGTTAGATGATTCTTTGTGGGCATATTAGACTAGTTTCAAAACAGCACGGGGAATGTCCCCATTCCACCTCATATATGGAAAGCCATTCCATCTACTAGTGGAGTTGGAACACAAATCCTACTGGGCCATCAAGGCCCATAATTTTGATCTGAAGGCAGCTGAAGAGAAGCAAACGTTCCAACTATCGGTACTTGATGAAATCAGATTAGAGGCATATGAGAATGCCAAGCTATAAAAGGAGATTATTAGATCAATTCATGACCGGATTATTTCACAAAAATCATTCCAACCCAGTGATCAGGTACTTCTCTTTAACTATCATTTTCGATTATTCCTAGGGAAGTTAAAGTCACGATGTTCGGGACCATTCCAAGTTATATGCATATTCGATCATGGAGTGGTGGAAATTTCTTGAGAGGATGGTCAACCATTCAAGGTGAATGGATAATGGTTGAAGGATAACCATCACATAGATGACACGATGGGAACACTATCCACCATACAGATCAGGTAATTAGAGGTAAGTAGGTCGATCAAAGGACATAAAACAAAGGCACTTTCTAGGAGGCAAAGAAAAAGATACACGCCGTGTTCAACTTATCTAAATGGTGTGTAGGTTTTTCTTTTTGATTATCTTCTAAATATTATAAATATATAGTTTAACTAAGTAATAAACATGGATTACTCTGGTTCTAATTGTAAGGTCACTAGAGTTTATCCGAGCCATCACCAGTTCAAATCCTCCCAACCTACCTTCTGTATGAGGTTCCTCCTTTTTATCCATTTTTTCTCCTACAATGTGTGTCTGATATTTTTCATATTATATATATATATATTCTTATAAGAAAACCCATGATGGAGATGGATCAGTTGGCCAAGGTCGTAACCCGGTTCCAAAAGACCCAAGTTCGAATCCTGACAACCGCCCCATTTCCATAATTTTTTTCTTTTAATAAAACCACATGACGTGTATTTCGATATACGTCGTGTGTGCCATGTTTTTACTTACTAAAATGAAAAGGTTTTCAACATAAAGAAATTCATGTGGGTGAAGGTGGCAGATTGGCAGAGACACGGCCTTGGATCCAAAAGACCCGGATTCAAACTTAGCTAATCTTCCTACTTCATCCCTTTTTGTACTTTTAGAAACTACACACCATGAATTTCTTTCTTCTCATGTATTATAGGCTGTATAAATTAAATATATATAAATAATAAATAGGATCAGCATTACATCTTTTTCTCTAGTGGTTGAGGGATTCTGTTTGGAGCGACCGATCGCCGATTCGAACCTCTCCCCAAGCACCAGACCAAATTTTCTACTTCTCTTCTTCCAATTTTAGAACACACGACGTGTATTTCACGATAAATTATGTGTAAAATTTCATTTTTAATAAATCATTTATATTTCTACATATCTATTTTAATTATTTGAATTATTATTATTTATTATATTTATTTTACTATAATTATATATATATATATATTTAAAAAATGGGTTACACGGCATGTAGTCTATTGTAAAAGCTATGTACCTCGGCTATAAAAGACGTGGACCACTCAGCTTTAGCCCGTGTTGCGAGGCTCCCTCCCCTCTACCCTTTTCTTCCCCCTTACGTTACTCGATCTCCCCACACACAAATCCACTGATTGAGGTCATTTTTGCTTCTGATTTCTTCTGCATTGTGATCTTAGGTCCAGGTACGCCCTTCTACACCGTCTATTTCAAGTCATCATTAGAATTTATGTTGATTTGTGGATCGTCCGACTGATCATCTTTCGAGATACATGGGCACGACTTGAAGAACACACGCCGTGTACTTTTGTACACAACCACACACTGAATGCTTCATGATTTTCAAATACACATAGTGTATTTCTGGTACACACCGTGTACTAGCCCCCAACATGCCCAAGTCCCTTGATCACACAGCCTCACACACCATGTTCATGTAAATGGTGTGTGTGTTTGGTACATGCCATGTATACCATTTCTTTCAGACATCTTGTGTCTAGCGCTTCACATGACCATGTTACCTCTGCTCTTGCACATGTTGTGTTGGCCTTTTACATGGTGTGTCTTCTATTGTTTTAACTACTTCAATAATGGTCGTGTATTTGCCAACACATGACCAGGACCACTTTGCACGAACATGGCATGTATGTTCGGTACACACCATGTGTCCTTCCCAAGAAAATTTCTTGTTCACTTGGCATGTCTATCCAGAGAACACGAGATGCTACACACATTCATTGCATGCCATGTACTCTGGATATACACGCTGTGTACTTTTTATTTTTTAGTTTTCTCACATTTTTTTGTTTAATTTTTCTTTTCTTTCTAATTTTTTTGGTTTTTATATTTTCTTTCAGGATAAAGAAGATAGAGATCCTTCCCATGGCAAGCATCCCGCCTCCACCACTGAGGGTGAGAGGCCCATTTTTCATCGGATCCGACTCCAGCCTGCGACGCTACCAGATCTGGAATCTTCGATGTACCAGCTCCCTCTGTTGGCCATCCCTCCACCACCTACCACATTAGTAGAGGCTGATCATAGTACCGGTGCACCTCCTCCATCCAACATAGAGCTTCCAAGCACCACCCTTTCTTCTCCACCAGTTTCTACTCCACCTAAGCCATCCTCATTCACAGCTGGTCCATCATTGACCACCCCATCCAGCGGGCCTCTATCTACTCTAGCCGATCCACCCACAGAGCCATCTCCCATTTCATAACCTCCACTGGGATTGGACCTACAGGTGTTCCATATGCTTGCATGGTGTTCCAGGTCATTGATTTTGCACACGACAGGGTCTGACGCTTCTCTCTCCACCTGATCCCATTGAGAAACCAATATATGGATTGCAGCGTTCCTCAGCAGCCAGGTATCTGGGGAGAGTTATAGGATCCTCTCAGGAACACTCCATTAATATCGATATTCCAGGTCAGAACTTATACATTTTGAGATTTATTTTTGGAGTTTTCTACTTCCTTCGAGTTCGATGGAGCTGAGTACTGGGAGATGCCCGGTGATGCAGTTCCAGTGGTATGATTCCGGCTAAGAGGCCAACCCTTTTCCCTTACCATGAGCATGTTTGAAGAAGGGTGCAGTTTCTATCCTCATCCCATAACCCCACCCCCAGTCTCTTCCCTGACCTGACCTGAGCTCTCTGAGCTCATTGCTATGTGGTGGTAGATTGCTGTTCTAGACCACTGCTATACCCCTACCTCCCAGAAGATTACCCTTATAGCTAAACCTATCCTTAACATCAGTCACCGGTGTGTTAGCGCCATATTTCTCCATCACCATGAAAATATGGGGTTCGTGACTGATCATGACATGGATATCGTTACCTTTGTCATCCGACAGGACTACCCAGACCTCCCTTACCTTGGGGCCTCCTATTTCCATGCCAATTTTTCCAGCCATCAGGGAATCCTGAATGGTGGGTCTTACACCACTCGCCTTTCCCACCACCTTGGGGTTTTTGGGCCTTCTCTTCCCCATAACCTATTATGATTCCCCCGGTGGATGGACTATCTCATGCTTATTCTCATGGGATTGGTCTAGAAGTAGGGGGTGCTTACGTCCTTTCCCATTCCCCAACTCGAACACCTACTGACCCTCCTTCCCCCATTGATTCCCCTGCTCCTCCTTCCCCACCCCTTCTGGCTTCTCCCCCTCACCCTTCTTGTGACCCCCCCTTCTTCAAGCCTACCTTCTTCTATTCCACCTATTTCCCCTAACCTCACACCCTCGATCAATCTCTCTTTTCCCCCTCCCCAACTACGATGGAGGAGTACTTGTTTCATCTCGATCGACGTCAGGACTAACTAGATAAGATATTGTGGATTCTTCTTCAGTATCATGGTATCCCAATACCCCAACCACCAACCCCTACCTCGGTTCCTAGCCATCCCTCCATAGCTCCACCGCCATTTACTTCACTTGACACAGATTTAGTTCTCCTATCCACTATGGGCCAAGCTGCTACTACCACTACTACCACCACTGCTGCTAGTCCAGTGAGTGACGTTGAGCTTCCTATTATGAGTCTAGATCTTGTGGATCCTACTTCTACGGATTCTCTTCTAGGTGTAGATTCTGAGCCTCCAGTTTCCACAACTCCTGGTCCTTCTCTACCGGCTATTTCTGTACTGAATGATGCCTCTTCTGAGGTGACCCCCAGACTGGTTTTTGGACCCATGTTTTTCATTATATATATATTTGTGATATATTGTTCAAGTGTATATTATGTCTACCTGTAGTGTTCTTTCTCCACGCCCTTCATAGTTACTCTGGCATGCTCTGGCCCATTCATCTATATCTCTCCCATCTTTCTTCTCTGAGACACAAGGTGAGTATTGTTTTTAAAAATTTTTACATTGTTTTATTTTCTCCTTTGATTTACTTGTTTCTTTACTTCCCATCGTTCTGGTCCACTTTTGTTTCCCCACATTCCCTTATTAACTTTCTGTCGCACTTGGTGGACCACGTGCGATCTTAAGTATGGGGGGGGGGGGGGCGTCTCTTGAACACTTTAGTCTTTTCCCTTATCATCATTCTAGGAGACATCATTATTAGAAGATATATTTGAAAATGTGAAGAAATTTTGGTTAATCATATTTCTAAATAATAAAGGTGAAAGTGGGATATTTTAAAAAGTTGCATGCTTATTTTAAGTCATTAGTGTTTTAAAATGATTGCTGATATAGTTTAAATTAAAAATTGTAATCCTTGGATAATTTCATCAATTAGACTAATCAATTATATGAAACTCCCAACCTGATTGTATCTTTATTTGTTTTCCCCACTCATGAGAGGTATTCTAAACTCTTTTTAATATTATTTCTAAGACCCTGTTCCTTGAGCGAATCTTAGGATAGTCATTACTACCATAATTTTCAAGTTTTATTTTCAAAAAATGTGGAATTTTTGAATTACATTAAAATGATTGAGGCAGTAGATAGTTTTAACCCCTTTATCTTGAGGCCTACCCTACATATTATCTTCGGGAAGCCCCTAGAAACCATGAATTGCCTTTATAGGAAGCCATATTACAAGCCTATTTCCATTCCTACCCTAATTATTTTATTTTTTAAAGATTATTCGCCTGAGCTTAAAAGATGGGATTGGAAACACATGGATTACTTTGGTGAATTGTCATGAAATTAAGTATAGGGGAGATCCTCTTGATCAATTGGGGGAAAAGGGTTCCAAACCTCTATTCATGGAAATTATGAATGGTTCCCTTTGTTTTTTTTAAAATGGTATAGATATAGGGACCTTATAATCACTTATTAGTTTGCGAACCCTACCTACCTTAATAAAGAAGATGGTGGTGATGAGATCTTTTGATAAATCTTGTTTAGAACGCTTTTACATTGAGATTAATCTCTAATATCATGCATTGTTATTTATGAATTTAGACTCTGTTTTCAAGTCTTAGAGTTATTTTTCACATCTTTACCTACCAACCCTTAGCCATAGAAACATCTAATACTTATTGAAAAGTCCTCATGGTTTTTTTAAGTCAAATTTTCTGAAGTAGACAACTAGATTTATTACAAACCTATGGATAGAGTGTATATATATTTGATTGAGAATAATTAAAATTATGAAATCATGAGTTTTGAGTATATTATTGGTGAGGTAGATCATCAAGTGGCTTGCTTATTTTTGAAAGGTTGAAACATGTGTTTCTAGGATTTTGAAAGTAGTTAATTGAATTTTATATGAGGCATGATTAGAATATATCCTGAAATGAAACTGTTTTGTATCTTTTTAGAATTTTCTCTTGTAAATTATTATTTACATTTATGATTAACTAAAGTCCTTCATTTTAAAATATAGAATCTCTTAATTTGATGTTGAGATTAGCTTGAGGGAAAGGAAATTAAAGTATGGGGGAGTTTTATGCACCCTATTTGTGTATATATTTTCACATACTTTATTGAAAATAAGAGCATTTTTTCAGAAATTAACCAATAATTAGTGGAAAAATACTTTAATTTTGGTGATCTTGTTCATTTTCATGATAATTATGGCCAAATTCACAAAAATGGGGGAGAACTGATAAAAATTTACAAAAATCACAACGTGTACTTATATACACCCCTTGTATATTTAGACTCAGACACAAATTAACCAGGACATGCACATTCCCATGTAATCAAAATCCTGTACACACCATGTTCACACTATACACGCCGTGTACACATTTCTAGAAGCAGTTGGCGAATGAGAAGAAGTCTACATGCCCATGTGGTTGGCTAAAGTGGACACACCATGTTCTACCTATACACGCCACGTATACCTTTCTATAAGCTTTTGGTGGCCTAAAAATGAGACTACATGCCGTATATGTAAGCACTACATGGCGTGTATATCTACCTACCCGGAGGTGCCATGTTCCATCTCAAAGATGGCGTGTCAGGTCACCTACTAGTGTAGAAAACAATGAAAAAAGTGCGTTGAAAAAAGTATATTCCGTGTAATTTTACCACACACCATGTAGTTATATTTTTTATAAATAGAGGCCTTGTCCTCCGGTGTTTGAGGAGAAAAATTGTGGAGAGAAAAGGGGAGAAGGTTTGAAGGAATGAAGCTCTGCTACTATACTATCGCCATTCTACCGTCTACCAAAGAATCACTCCCTCCTCAATGTTTCAAGCATGATCAGATCGGGTATCAAGAGTTTTGTGCTTATCTTTACCTCTATGTGTAACTAAATACCTAGTGTGTTGGGGTTGTGAGAGATAATGAGTTGTAATTTAAATTCGTTGTTATGAATGTATTTTTTCTATCTAACTTCTTCTTATTTTTCTTAAGTCACATCATCTTCTCAATGAAAATTCTGAACCAGACCAAGGGAAGAATTTTTAGGGATTCAAAAGAAGAATAATGATGAATAATTTCATGACCATTGGAAGTATTCATCGACTCAAAATCGACTAAGAAAATAAATAACTATGAAACACTAACTACCAGACCAAGGAGTTTGTTTCTTCAACTCCAAATATAAGTTTACAAGACCAATGAAACTTTATTAAAAATTGTAATCCAGAGTGTTGGATTATTATGAACAACACAAACTCATAAGAAATTTGATTTAATAAACAACTTCTCATAAATACATAACCCTAATGCATTTCTCTTTATTTTCATGAAAACAAATTCTACCATATTTACCATTATTCCTTAAGTAATTTATTAAAGAAAATTAAAACCAATTATTCTTTTTGTATCCAAAAAATAAAAAAACATCAACTCTAAATTCCAAAAACATCACTAAAAAAATACAAAATAAGTAAAGAAAGACAAAATATCTTCTTTTTTCCATGTGGATCTACCCCTTACAGGTACTATACACATTATTGTAAAAAATAATTTGGGACATTGATAATATACCTTCGCTGAAATGACTCGCCACCTATCCTGAGGATATCTGGGCATGTCGAGCCTCGCAGTCAATGTCCCCAAGCTACCCCTCCCTGACACACTGAAGGAGTTGGGGAGTGACTATCCAAGACTTGATGTAAGCTGCTCTATATCTATCCATAAAGGTTATCTTCATTGTGGCTAGCTTCTCTATTGCCTCACTAAACAATTGTAGACCATATCTTCGGCTGAGTGCATCTACTACCACGTTCCCCTTCCCAAGAGTATAGACTATCTCATAGTTATATTCCTCTAAGAACTTTATCCATTGCCTCTGCCTCATGTTCAGGTCCTTTAGGGAGAAGATATACCTGAGACTCTTGTGATCCAAGTAGACTGTAAAACATTCACCCATCAAGTAATGTCACCACATCTTCAAGGTGAAGACCACTACTACTAACTACAGATCTTGGGTACCATAGTTCTTCTCATGATGCCTCAACTATCACAAACCATAAGCAATCACTACTCTCTCCTACATCAGGACACATCCAAATCCAATCTCTGATGCGTCATAGTAGACCACATACCCAACGCCCTTTTCTGGTAGCTTCAATATGCAGGCACTCGTCAGTCTCTACCACAGATCTAGAAAACTCTGATATCATCTATCAATCTATATGAAAGGATTTCCCTTATTCATGAATGCTGAAAAGGGTGCCAAACCTTTGTAAAATTCAGGAACGAATCTCTGGTAGTATCCAGCCAACCCCAGGAAATTCTGCACGTCGGTCACACTCCTGATTGGATCCCAAGTAAGAAAAACCTCTATCTTCACCGGATCCACTGCAACTCCAGCCTATGAGATAATGTGTCCTAGAAAGTGGACCTCTCATATCCAGAACTATAAATTTGATAGCTTACCATAAATATAGTGCTCTCTAAGTGTGTCTAGAACTATCTGTAAATGATAGGCATGCTTCTCCTTCATCGCTGAGTATATCAATATGTTGTTGATGAAGACCACAACAAAGTAATGAAGGTATGGATGGAAGATTCTATTCATGAGTCCCATGAACACTGTAGGGGCATTCGTCTTGACAAATGACATAACCAAGAACTCATAGAAGCCATACCGACATCTGAATGTCGTCTTATTTATATCCTCATCTTGTATTATTAGAAGATGATAACTTGATCTATGGTATATCTTTGAAAACCAACAATCTACCTTCATCTAATAAAAAAGATCATCAATCTTTGGAAGTGGATACTTCTTCTTCCTGGTCACCTGGTTCAGGCACCGATTGTCCACACTAAGTCTCAAACTCCCATTTTCATTCTTGGTGAACAAAATCGGGGCTTCCCATGAAGAAACATTGGTCATTATGAACCCCTCCATCTGCAAGTCCTCTAACTGTACCCTTAAATCACGAATCTCCTCAAGATCCATCTGATATGTAGGTGTAGATATCGATGCCGTCCTAGGGTATAGGTTGATGTAAAAGTCTAACTATCTGTGTGGATTTAGTCCCGGGACATCATTAGTTAAGATATTGACATACTGGTCCACCACTATTGGATAGCTCAGACTCTCAACATAAACTGCTCCGAGGGTAAGTCTAGCCAACTGATTGGTGATCTGCTGTACCGTCCACTAGGTAAGTCCATCATGTGCTACAAAGGTTCCTTTCTCATCGGTGAATGAAAACATGGTCCCATCTGTGCAGACACACCTCACTTTACGCCTAATACAACCAATCTGAAAATGGACTACGGATAACTAGTCCATACCCAAGATGACGTCATAAGGTCGTGACACTGCTACTAGAAGCTCCCAGTCGAAGCTCTCGCCTCTTAGAGTAATCTCACACTGCCGAAACTAGGGTGTAATTGTTGAATCCTCTCCCATAGGAGTCTCTAGCGGTAAGGATCGAGCCAATGTCTCCCACCAGAATCTCCGAGCTTCGAATGAGGGATGTGTCAATAAAAGAGGGGATGGAACTTATGTCTATAAGTAATATAGCTAGGGCAGAGTAGAAATATATTGTACCTCTAATCATCGTTAGAGATTCATGGTTGTAGGCCTAATATTCCTTGAGCTGAGCTTGTCCCTATCGACTTTCTCCCTGTAGTCGGGGTGGACCACCTGGAGGTGGTGGTGATAAAACCTCAAATCGTTGTCCACCGCCTGCTGCATGACCAACTCCTCTACCAAATCTTCCTACATCCTTCAGACCTTCCTAATCGAATCTCTACCTCTTCCTCGGTATTTCATTGACCGTCTGCTGGTCGTCCATTTGGAGGGTCGGTCAATCGCGATCCATGTGACCCTGCCTACTGCACGAGTAACATTTCCGACTCCTCACCTCTTCTCCTCTATCCCATGAGCCCCGAATCACCGACCCTGTATCCTAAGGCCATCCACTAGAAGGTTTTTCCCTATTGTGTGCCTTCATAAATTGTCTACTACCAACTGTAGATGACTCTGTTACCTGATGTCTAATGGTGTCTATTGTTATCGGTGCCTGCTCAACTAGGAAGGTCCCCACCAAATGCACTCGCTTTAGCACCCCAGCTTGTGTTGGAATTCAGAGTGATATCATCGATGCTCTGATCTCCCATCAAAGGCCCTATTCAAAGGTCTGATCCCTGAAGACAGGGTATCATACCATGTTGGTGGAGTAGCATGAGATATCGGTGAACCTCACCGAGTACTGGGCCACAGTCATGATGCCCTGCTATATGTGCAGCAGCTCCTGTATACACACTGAGCGTAGAGTAACTGAAACGATATTTGACCTGAAAAGGCTATCGAAGTCTACCCAGATGAGTGTCACCTCGTCATGTATCTGGAGAATCAATGTCCACCATCTCCCAGATGATTCTTGAAAAATACGGGCTGCTAGGATCACCATCAGATCTGCTGGTGTCCCAACTAAACAGAAAACTCTTGACACATCCTCCAAACAGTCCTCAGTCGCCTGCGGGTCCATCTCGCCTCGAAACCTCGGAGGCCTATACCACTGAAACTCTTGCAACATGCTTAGTCAGCCTTCATCCTCTACTGGTGGGGCTGGTGCCAACAGTTTCCTGACGGGTAGTGGTGCTGCTGGTACACCACCCAATGGTTCTAGTGCCATAAGAGGTCCCTTCACTGAGGCCTCATCACTCGGTGGGCCTTCATCACATACTATCTCAAGAATCCTGTATGGCTATCTACATGGAAACATC
The DNA here is from genome assembly GCA_963277665.1 of Viscum album. Lineage (NCBI taxonomy): Eukaryota > Viridiplantae > Streptophyta > Magnoliopsida > Santalales > Viscaceae > Viscum > Viscum album. The sequence goes on from OY728134.1 coordinate 290,500,223, forward strand.
CTGAAAGAAAACAGGTTTGCCATAGTCAATAAGTTATACCTGCTGAGATGAATCAAAGAGATCACAAGAAAGATTTTTTAAAAACACATGCCATCAGTGTTTTCGTGCACCAAGTCAGAAATCAGAATTCAGGGTCCTAGTGTATGGATAAGTCATCTACTACACCAAAACTGGATTCCCCAAACTGAATAACACACTCATAACACTTAAAACTATTGCCGAATAGAAAAGTTCAATGTCCCAGTTCTTTGGTAGAACTGAATCCTCTAATACCACTTTATCATGACCCATCCCTTGAGGCCAATGCCGTGACTACCCCATGCCCGCCTTCCATAGGCCAGGGGCTAGCGACTAGCACCAGAAAGGTGTATCCCTAAAATGAGAAGTCATTTCCTTTTTAACCTGTACTGACACACAATCCAATAACACAAAAAGAATCAAGCACATAGATTTGAACACAACAAAAAAGAAACCATGAAGTAAACTACTATAGTAAAAGAGTGCTGAATGTAAAGGGGCTAGATATACAAGACTAATTGTAATGTAAAAGTCCAACTGAATAGTACAAATACAACTGAAATGTACAAACTGCTCCTGGATCAACCACTGAGGATCATAACTAATGGTTATGTAAAGATCGTCTCCACAATACTCCACATTATCCTGTCTAATCCATGTACCACCTGATCCTTGCTCCCTCGCGTATTAGTGCAGCTGCTCATCATTTGCATAAGACACAACAAGGTTCGGGCGAAGCCCATGCAGGGGTGAGAATAACGATACTTAGTAGGGACATTGTAACAGCCCGAGATTTTATGAAAACTATTATTTTTAATTTTATTAATGTCTTGTGTTGTACGCTACACCAAAAGGAGCCCGCACAACACGTATCCTTGACTTGCCTTGCATTACACGCAATCGCAACCTTCCTCGATAGCGTGTGTTGTACGCAACACCGAGTTTCGCTAAACAACGATATGCTATTAAGATATTATTAAAACTAGCCGCTATGAATAGTAATAACCACTTTTTGAAATTTAGTAAATTTTATTTTTCAAAATGGAATTCATTTTTGGATTCGTAATATCGAAATTAGCTTAGGGTGAAATTTTAGTACTTTTCGGATAACTTTCATATTCTGATGAATAGTGAAAATTACTAAATTTTAATTAAAAACAACTTTTTTAATCGAAATAATTAATAGTGATAAATTATTAATTTGAGTGGTTTTAAAGTATATTTAGAATATATTTTTTCAATTCAATACAATGTTGGTCATTGTATGTAATTTGACATTTAAACCAGACATAAACAAGTGTCAATCTTTTGATAGATATTGTTTCTTAAAAACACGCTATTTGTTTTAACAGCGGGATTTAACTATAAAATTAATTAATGCAACATCTATGTTATGAATATGGTAAAATAGACTTCATTTTTGAATTCGGAATATGAAATATAGCTTGGGATGAAATTTTGGCATTGTTCTGAAAAACATCAATTTTTGATGAATAGTGAAACTACTAAGTGGTAGGTTAAAAACTGAATTTTGCATAAAACTTAATTTTACCGCTTCTGTGAATGGAATTTCGAAAATCCGAGAGACACGGTTAATATCAAGGACTAAAATGTGGTTCAATGAGATGAAAATAATTTTTTGGTGAATAGTAACTTTTTACTTTTTTTTACCACGGTTAATAGTAAATAGGGTATCTAAGGGTAAATATGATATTAATATTACCCTAACACATGTCCTAATTCTATTGGACAAGTGTAATTCGACCAAAAACAAACTTAGGAATAAAATATGACCATTTAGGCCCACTTGGATTAGATTAGGACATTTATTATTAATTTATTTAAAGAAGAGTTAAAAGAGTTAAAATCAAAGTTTATTTACTAAAACATTTTTAATATGGGGTTATACATAAGATAAATTCGACTATAAATATTCATTAGAAATCTAAAAAGATTTCCTACATAATGATAGTTTATTTGTAATTTTTAGACTTTAAATAATTCAATTTATTTATGACACAATGATGATGCATTAATTATCTTATTAATGAAATATTGACATAATTGATGTTATAAACACCAAAATAAATGTAATTTGAGACTTTTTATGAATTCCACTAATTTTCTAGGTTACTATGATATATTATTGTTGATTTAATCAACTTGGTTAGAACATATAATTCTGTTATGACTTTCACAAAAATCATATATCAAATAGTGTCAAAATTGACACAAAATAGTTTTTAAATCAAATATTATATTATTAATTGTTATTTTATTCCTAAAAATCTAAGGTTCGGCCAAATGACTTATATAAGGATATATGTATTAATAATATACAATTTGGGGTTCGTTTGGCATGTTATAGTAAGTTTATTAACCATATAGTGAAAGAAAACAAAAAGACACGGTAAAAGTTAAATTATTTAACTTAGAGTTAAATCTAATTGATAAGGTTAAAATAATACCCTAAACTTGTCTAAATCCTATTGGTTGATAGGATTTCGACCCATCCCCACTTTAGCTTCGAAATAAGACCCTTTGGAACCATTATAAACCGATTTTGACTTTAATATAAAATAATATTTTGAAATATTCCTAAGGTGCCCCTCTCCTCCCCTATAAAAGGACACCTCCTCCCCCTCCTCCTCACACCAATTAGAGCACTCAATCTCGGCCAACCCCTGCCAATTTCTCCTCTCCACTTCCCTAGCAACATCCTAGAGGTTCTGGTCTTCCTCAAAGACCAATTTTAGTGCCCTAAGAGGAGGTCTCAAAGAGGCACTTCAAAGAAGAGGTAATTACCGTTACCAATTCTTTCATCTTTATTTCTTCTTCCACTTCTTCTTCTTAGGTTGTTTCATTATGAAGTAATAACATCAGTATCACTCATATACTGATATGTTATTATATGTATGAAACAACCCTATTTCACCATCTATCCATCCTACGGAAATAGAAATCACCGCGCGTGCGTACGTACGGAATACCGTCTCCACGCCGTGGTGTAATCTATTTTCCACCACCACCTTACATGGATGGGTATAATGGTGTAAAGAATAACTATACATAGTTATTAAAACATCATATTGATTCTGATATATTGTATAATCCACTCCAATTCAATTCAATATTTATAGAAATGATATCATCGCTCGTGCGTACGTACGGACTACCGTCTCCACGACGCGATGAGATTCATTCTCCATGTTAACCATTTAAGAATGATTATAATGTATATATAAGAAATAATAATGAAATATATGAAATTATAAAGCTACTGGATTTATGTATATATATACATATGTATGTCATCTACTTACTTCCATTTCAAGACAATAAGGAAAGGAAAACAGCGTTCATGCGTACGTACGGACTACCGTCTCCATGAACGGTGTTTTTCATTTTATTTATCTACCTATTATATATATATATATACTGAATATATATGATATATAAATCATATTTTATATTCTGGAAGTAAGTAAATCATGATATAAGTAATAATGATGTCAAGAACAACAAGTCAAAACACCTACGATAAATGAAACGATTTTACCCAAAACGCTTCTTTAACATGGAGTTTACAAAAGAACGGGTAATATAATGTCATAAGTGAACCATATATGATATCATAACAATGAATATGATTCTGTAATAAGTCAATAACATGATTTAAATCATTATACAGGAGGTTCGGACACTTACAAAGCAAGTCGGACCTAAGGTAAGGGAATATCACAATCTCATTTTTATCCAAGATTGTTTATTCGTAAGTATTTACTGGGGTGTATTTTATCATCCACATCCATGTTCCCTCAATATGTAATATTATTTCCATCCACCTACAATTGTTTAAATCCAATTTTACCCTTTTCTGAGTTTTTACTAAAGGATATGAAAGGAATCTTTTTTCGTTTTTCGTATGAGGTACTTTTTGACTTTTCCGACAAAAGTACGAAGAATGTTTTTTTTAACTTATACGGCATGAATGGATTTTTAAAACATTATTTCCAAGAAGCTTCCTTTAAAGGTTTTCAAGTTTATTTTTAATCAACTTCTTTTATTTTAAAGTTTTATGACATGTTATGAAAGGAAAAATGTTTTTGAAGAAGAAAGGATATTTTCCTCAAGAATGGAGTTCAAGTGTTTTATCAAAATTATTTTCCATCTAAGATAATAAAGGGTTCTGTTTTTATCCCTATTATTACATTGATTTGATCATGTTGTGATGGAATTATTTTTATGAATTTCTTTATCTTATATGAATGGATTTATGATGTCATGATGTTTCAAGAATCCCATTTTTGTTACATGTGTTATGCGATGATGTATGTTTTATGATTATGTGGCACACATAAGAAAGGATTCATTATAAGATGGGTGGGACCTATATCTCCCTCCAATGCATTGGGTAAATATTTTATATCTCATGAGATAGACATGGCTGAAATGGTAGGTTATACCGGTTCAGTGAAACAGGACTGAAACGAGGGTTACTCGATTCAGAAAGGGACTTTGTCCACTAAGATAGTCTTGGCATTGAGTCTTGACTAACAAGAAATGATTCTCTATGATTATGTGTGTATGCCACAAAGTTTCATGTTTTAAGTTATGATTATTGGGATTACATTTCACTTCTATATCCCATGTTATGATATTATGAGCTTTTTTGCAGGTTAAGATTTCCAAAAGCTATGTTCTTATATATATGATGTGATTGATATTTCTTTTGTTTACCCTTACTGAGCATTTGAGCTCACCCTTTTATGTTTTCTTTTCCCCAGGATATAAAAAAAGGTTTTAGGTAAAAAAAAATGGAAGATCTTTATGGGAGATATTGAAGATCTTTCACCAGGATTAGAAGATTATGTTCCGAGTTTCCAAAGACACTAAACTATTACGATCCTTTAGTGTGTGTTTTTGTTATGTACTAAGTATTCCGCAAATGTAATGTAATGTCCATGTACGTCAGGCTTCGGGTCTCTACAGTTGGTATCAGAGGAAAGGTTTATTCAACCTTTGGAAACTAGGATGCGAAAACGTTAGTGAGATCCCTAGAGATATTTCTAAGGTATGTCTAGGGATGTCCCTAGGGATAAGTATACATATAGGTTATAGTAATAGAATTACGCTAACGATCATAGAATTAAACCTAAGATGTTGGATATTGAAGGTACTCCCCCTTTATTATGTTGTTTTCCCTAGCATGATTTTTGCCTCTCACACTATTCTTTTTGGGTTTTAGACGATGGCTGGAACCCGAAGGAACCGTGTTGATCAATGCAATGGACAATGCAATGATTTCCCTCCTGAACAAACAAATGTTATGGGAGATGGAGTGCAAAATCTTATTGCTATACTTACACAAGCTATGAATCATTCTAGACTTCCAAATGAGCAGAGAAGGGAACAATATTCTATTGAGTCCTTCATGAGGCAACGTCCACCTTCTTTCAGTGGGTCTTCTGATCCACTTGTGGATGAACAATGGATCAGTACTACTGAAAAGATATTTTCAGTTCTTCAATGTTCTGAACATGATAAAGTCATCTTAGCAGTATATCGTTTGGAAGGTGAAGCTGATCAATGGTGGAATCTTATCAAGAATACGAGGCCAAGAGATGAAATTGAGTCCATGGAATGGGAAGAGTTCAAGAACTTGTTTTTCAGTAAGTACTTCCCTCGTATTCTTCGAACAAAGATGGAGAAAGAGTTTCTTGCACTGAAGCAAAGGGATGATGAATCTGTTGGTACCTATGAAGCAAATTTTACAAGACTTGCAAGGTATGCATCTGGCATTATCATCCAACCTGAAAGTAAAGTTGATCGATTTTTCAGTGGCTTAAAACCAAGTCTTCGAAGGGCATTAGCTATAAGAGACTTCAGTAGCTACAAAGAAATTGTGCGTTGTGCTATCAAGTTAGAAATGGAAGTTGGTGTTACATATCCATCTCATGGTTTTGAAAAGAAACGAAAGATGGAGTTCAAGGAGAAATCTCAGAATAATGGTGAAAAGAAGATGAATGTTTCCTTATGCACAAAGTGTGGAAAGAAGCATGGTGGAGATTGTCTTAAAGGGACTATAAAATGTTTTAAGTGTGGAAAAGAAGGTCATCGAGCAGCTGAGTGTCGAAGTAATGGAAAAAGGGATTCTAATGAAGTGAATAAAGCAAACACTGCAGAGAACGCACAACCAAAACTTCAATTCTTCAAGTGCAAGGAGATGGGACATTATGCCAATAAATGCCCTAATCCAAGGGTTAGTGATGATCGACATGAGCAACCGCTTAAGGCAAAGGACAAAGGGAAGTCACATGCGATCACTATTGGCAATGTTGAATATGACAACGATGGGATGGAATGATTAAGTTTTTATGTAATGGGATTCCAAAATAATATTGTATCATGGAATATTGGAATATTTATGTATTGGTCTAATGTGGTATTCAAAGTGATTGAGATATTATGCGCATAATGACGGGAAAACGAGAAAATGAAATTTTTAACAGTATTCATGAGCTCATGATTGATATAAGGACCAAGTGATATCATGGTTTGAGTATATAGAATTTTGAGGATTTTGGTATGTGGAAAGTTTTAACTTTTAACTGCATTCAAGTTTTCACTAAGGTTCAATGGGTATTCAAGAGAGTACAAGATTAAGGCCTTTGAATGTTTGGAATGTGTCCAACAAGATATATCTTATGATATATGGGGATCAACGATGGTATTAAATCTCTGGTAATCGTTTTCACTATATTATGAGAGTGGACTGCAGTATTATGTATAAGCCTAAAGATTAGACTGGATTATGTTGGACATAAGTTAGTATTGTTTAAGGATAGAAGATTTTCGATATTATTGATGGGATGTTATAGTAACGTAGTTTTAGAAAAAGGACAACCTGCAGGACGGGCGACAGCCCATCGCTTCGGACAAGGCTCTAGGAATCAAACCCACAACCGAAGTGCGACTGGCCTTTATCGCCTACCACTGACCTACATGAAGTCCCTGTTTAGTAGAAACTAGTGTTATTATATTAAGCAGTATGATATATGAAGTATAAGCCCATTTTAGGAACCATATATGATTAATCCCACTATAGATCGACTTATGTATATAAATTTTGCTAACCTTTTGAGACAGATGAAATGACCCGTCATTCTATCACATGATCTGCTAACACTTCACGAATAACAAATTCAACTTCATTTATTTAAGAGATGAAGTGGAAATTGTTAAAGGCACGAACAACAGTGAGATTGTACCAAAATAAAGTATGTATTTATTCTAATTCAAATTCTTTAACTTTAGGGAAATGATCTTGGAAACCAAAAATGTTGTCCTAGTTCTCTTATACCTGATGAATCAGATGGTACCTTAGATTGTCACAAATTTATGGATTTGTGATTACTGGCTTTTCCATAGCCATGTTCTCTACCACTCTCCATCAGAACATGATGGTTAGATTTCTCTTCCATATCCATATTTTCACCTATGTGGAAACCCAGTGATTAGTTTATTTGGGTAATCGTTACATTTCATACTTTAGTTTTTAAAGACAAGTTTTGGTATTCCTTTTTACGATGTGGGTTTCTATTAAAAAAACTTTCGAATAGTAAACTATTTATAACCCCGACGAATTTCGAGGGCGGAATTCATTTTAAGGGGGGTAGAATGTAACAGCCCGAGATTTTATGAAAACTATTCTTTTTAATTTTATTAATGTCTTGTGTTGTACGCTACACCAAAAGGAGCCCGCACAACACGTATCCTTGACTTGTCTTGCATTACACGCAATCACAACCTTCCTCGATAGCGTGTGTTGTACGCAACACCGAGTTTCGCTAAACAACGATATGCTATTAAGATATTATTAAAACTAGCCGTTATGAATAGTAATAACCACTTTTTGAAATTTAGTAAATTTTATTTTTCAAAATGGAATTCATTTTTGGATTCGTAATATCGAAATTAGCTTAGGGTGAAATTTTGGTACTTTTCGGATAACTTTCATATTCTGATGAATAGTGAAAATTACTAAATTTTAATTAAAAACAACTTTTTTAATCGAAATAATTAATAGTGATAAATTATTAATTTGAGTGGTTTTAAAGTATATTTAGAATATATTTTTACAATTCAATACAATGTTGGTCATTGTATGTAATTTGACATTTAAACCAGACATAAACAAGTGTCAATCTTTTGATAGATATTGTTTCTTAAAAACACGCTATTTGTTTTAACAGCGGGATTTAATTATAAAATTAATTAATGCAACATCTATGTTATGAATATGGTAAAATAGACTTCATTTTTGAATTCGGAATATGAAATATAGCTTGGGATGAAATTTTGGCATTGTTCTGAAAAACATCAATTTTTGATGAATAGTGAAACTACTAAGTGGTAGGTTAAAAACTGAATTTTGCATAAAACATAATTTTACCACTTCTGTGAATGGAATTTCGAAAATCCGAGAGACACGGTTAATATCAAGGACTAAAATGTGGTTCAATGAGATGAAAATAATTTTTTGGTGAATAGTAACTTTTTACTTTTTTTTACCACGGTTAATAGTAAATAGGGTATCTAAGGGTAAATATGATATTAATATTACCCTAACACATGTCCTAATTCTATTGGACAAGTGTAATTCGAACAAAAACAAACTTAGGAATAAAATATGACCATTTAGGCCCACTTGGATTAGATTAGGACATTTATTATTAATTTATTTAAAGAAGAGTTAAAAGAGTTAAAATCAAAGTTTATTTACTAAAACATTTTTAATATGGGGTTATACATAAGATAAATTCGACTATAAATATTCATTAGAAATCTAAAAAGATTTCCTACAAAATGATAGTTTATTTGTAATTTTTAGACTTTAAATAATTCAATTTATTTATGACACAATGATGATGCAGTAATTATCTTATTAATGAAATATTGACATAATTGATGTTATAAACACCAAAATAAATGTAATTTGAGACTTTTTATGAATTCCACTAATTTTCTAGGTTACTATGATATATTAGTGTTGATTTAATCAACTTGGTTCGAACATATAATTCTGTTATGACTTTCACAAAAATCATATATCAAATAGTGTCAAAATTGACACAAAATAGTTTTTAAATCAAATATTATATTATTAATTGTTATTTTATTCCTAAAAATCTAAGGTTCGGCCAAATGACTTATATAAGGATATATGTATTAATAATATACAATTTGGGGTTCGTTTGGCATGTTATAGTAAGTTTATTAACCATATAGTGAAAGAAAACAAAAAGACACGGTAAAAGTTAAATTATTTAACTTAGAGTTAAATCTAATTGATAAGGTTAAAATAATACCCTAAACTTGTCTAAATACTATTGGTTGATAGGATTTCGACCCATCCCAACTTTAGCTTCGAAATAAGACCCTTTGGAACCATTATAAACCAATTTTGACTTTAATATAAAATAATATTTTGAGATATTCCTAAGGTGCCCCTCTCCTCCCCTATAAAAGGACACCTCCTCCCCCTCCTCCTCACACCAATTAGAGCACTCAAGCTCGGCCAACCCCTGCCAATTTCTCCTCTCCACTTCCCTAGCAACATCCTAGAGGTTCTGGTCTTCCTCAAAGACCAATTTTAGTTCCCTAAGAGGAGGTCTCAAAGAGGCACTTCAAAGAAGAGGTAATTACCGTTACCAATTCTTTCATCTTTATTTCTTCTTCCACTTCTTCTTCTTAGGTTGTTTCATTATGAAGTAATAAAATCAGTATCACTCATATACTGATATGTTATTATATGTATGAAACAACCATATTTTACCATCTATCCATCCTACGGAAATAGAAATCACCGCGCGTGCGTACGTACGGAATACCGTCTCCACGCCGTGGTGTAATCTATTTTCCACCACCACCTTACATGGATGGGTATAATGGTGTAAAGAATAACTATACATAGTTATTAAAACATCATATTGATTCTGATATATTGTATAATCCACTCCAATTCAATTCAATATTTATAGAAATGATATCATCGCTCGTGCGTACGTACGGACTACCGTCTCCACGACGCGATGAGATTCATTCTCCATGTTAACCATTTAAGAATGATTATAATGTATATATAAGAAATAATAATGAAATATATGACATTATAAAGCTACTGGATTTATGTATATATATACATATGTATGTCATCTACTTACTTCCATTTCAAGACAATAAGGAAAGGAAAACAGCGTTCATGCGTACGTACGGACTACCGTCTCCATGAACGGTGTTTTTCATTTTATTTATCTACCTATTATATATATATATATACTGAATATATATGATATATAAATCATATTTTATATTCTGGAAGTAAGTAAATCATGATATAAGTAATAATGATGTCAAGAACAACAAGTCAAAACACCTACGATAAATGAAACGATTTTACCCAAAACCCTTCTTTAACATGGAGTTTACAAAAGAACGGGTAATATAATGTCATAAGTGAACCATATATGATATCATAACAATGAATATGATTCTGTAATAAGTCAATAACATGATTTAAATCATTATACAGGAGGTTCGGACACTTACAAAGCAAGTCGGACCTAAGGTAAGGGAATATCACAATCTCATTTTTATCCAAGATTGTTTATTCGTAAGTATTTACTGGGGTGTATTTTATCATCCACATCCATGTTCCCTCAATATGTAATATTATTTCCATCCACCTACAATTGTTTAAATCCAATTTTACCCTTTTCTGAGTTTTTACTAAAGGATATGAAAGGAATCTTTTTTCGTTTTTCGTACGAGGTACTTTTTGACTTTTCCGACAAAAGTACGAAGAATGTTTTTTTTAACTTATACAGCATGAATGGATTTTTAAAACATTATTTCCAAGAAGCTTCCTTTAAAGGTTTTCAAGTTTATTTTTAATCAACTTCTATTATTTTAAAGTTTTATGACATGTTATGAAAGGAAAAATGTTTTTGAAGAAGAAAGGATATTTTCCTCAAGAATGGAGTTCAAGTGTTTTATCAAAATTATTTTCCATCTAAGATAATAAAGGGTTCTATTTTTATCCCTATTATTACATTGATTTGATCATGTTGTGATGGAATTATTTTTATGAATTCCTTTATCTTATATGAATGGATTTATGATGTCATGATGTTTCAAGAATCCCATTTTTGTTACATGTGTTATGCGATGATGTATGTTTTATGATTATGTGGCACACATAAGAAAGGATTCATTATAAGATGGGTGGGACCTATATCTCCCTCCAATGCATTGGGTAAAGATTTTATATCTCATGGGATAGACATGGCTGAAATGGTAGGTTATACCGGTTCAGTGAAACAGGACTGAAACGAGCGTTACTCGATTCAGAAAGGGACTTTGTCCACTAAGATAGTCTTGGCATTGAGTCTTGACTAACAAGAAATGATTCTCTATGATTATGTGTGTATGCCACAAAGTTTCATGTTTTAAGTTATGATTATTGGGATTACATTTCACTTCTATATCCCATGTTATGATATTATGAGCTTTTTTGCAGGTTAAGATTTCCAAAAGCTATGTTCTTATATATATGATGTGATTGATATTTCTTTTGTTTACCCTTACTGGGCATTTGAGCTCACCCTTTTATGTTTTCTTTTCCCCAGGATATAAAAAAAGGTTTTAGGTAAAAAAAATGGAAGATCTTTATGGGAGATATTGAAGATCTTTCACCAGGATTAGAAGATTATGTTCCTAGTTTCCAAAGACACTAAACTATTACGATCCTTTAGCGTGTGTTTTTGTTATGTACTAAGTATTCCGCAAATGTAATGTAATGTCCATGTACGTCAGGCTTCGGGTCTCTACAGACATTGATACCCCCGTTGGTCTCCTAGAATTCTACAAAGAAAAAACCACAAATCAATCCTTCAACTATACTTAGGTATATTCCCATACATATACCTAAGTTATCAAGATATACCCGTCTCATACATGAGGGAAGGATACCATATAGGTAACACCCTGAAGGTAGAAGTACCACACAGGTAACACCACAAAGATAGAAGTACCACATATTTTACACCACAAATATAGAAGTACCACACATGAAACACCACGAAGACAACACCACTGTAATGACCAAAGAAACTGTGTTTTGAGTAATGAAAAGTTTATATTACAATGTCATGCATTAATTGAAAAAACAATCATCTTATAAATAATAATAATAATAATAAAATAGAGAAAAAAAATCAATATGAATGAAAGGATCTTTTATTCAAATGAGGAACATCTTGGTGACTACAACTCACAGTAATCAAACAAGAAGCTTAGCTATCCAAAGATTCTAATTAAAAACATGATTAAAATTACAGGAAAACCGCTCAGAACCACAAGAACCCCGAGAAGGCTGTAAGGGTCTTTGGCATCCATCAAAATAAACATAAGGATGGCTGAAGCCACCACCGCCATACTGAGCACCAACAGAATAACTCGAACCATCTCCTACTCTTTCTCCTTCAGTCACCTTGAGTGTGGGATACCCCGATACCAGTCTTTTTATAGAACACCTTTCAAAACATTAGACACTAACGACTATAAATATATCCATTGGCTCCCCCATGACCCACTTATCCTCTAATGTTTTAATTTTCAATTGGACCATTAAATCTAGAGTTAAATACCCCCGAAAGGTTCAAAAATATTAATTAAGTTATTTAATTTAATTTTTTATTTAACAACAAAAATAATAATGATAATATTGCTAAATTAATTGTTTTCTTTCCCAAAATTTGAATCATATGAGAATGCTATATTTTTTTATATAATGAAAAATAGTGGGAATTACTATTATCATTTTTTCCACTATTTATTATACACGTTTTAACATGAGCAAGTAAATATTTATTTTATGAATAACTATATTGAATCTGGCGGGTTGTTTTGTATTCTATGAAAATATGTGTGCAAACTCTTGAATTATATATATATATATATATATATATATTTATGCTATGTCAAACATCAAGTTAAATTTATTATACTTACCCCTAAATTTAAAATCAGTAATAATAATAATGCAAATTCTTATTTGACCTTTTTATAATTAACATTTTTGAAATGATGTCAAATTATGATTTCATTTCCGAAGTTGGTTTCATAATGTTAAATATTACATCAATGCACTCTTAATTGTGAATTTGAAAATAATTATTAAGGTTTTTATGTTAAATGTCTAATTTTATTAACAACACTAATATAAATCTTTAATTATAGAAATTAAGATAATTAGTATATATAAGTCAATAAAGGAAAATAAAAATATGTTTTTGATAGGGGTGAATTAATTAATGCACTTGTGTATTAAAAGACTATTGAACTTTCTTAAGATAATAAAAGTGATTAATAATTGTAGTTTAATAATAATAAAGTTCATATAATAGTTATAATAATAAAAATAATATTTAAAAGTATTGTTGTTTAAAAAAAAAATAAGAAAACACAGGGGTGGGGGAAGACCCATGTTTTTTAGGGCGCCACACCACTAAGGCCATCTGATCCTTCCCCCTTCCATCGTGGCCATCTAAAGTTTTTAAACCACTTCTGCATCAGGCCGTCTGATCAACCATGAACAATCCCAGCCGTCGGTTTGTTTATCTTCCCTGTGTCTTCTTCTTCGTCGCACACACCAACCAGTAGGGTTAGTCTTCGTTTTTCTTCATCTAGGCCGGCGAGTGGACCCGGTTTCTTCCCCTCCTTTCGATGATTTAGGCACCTCCACAACCTCAGATACTCGATCCATATCTCCATGCAAGGAGAGGCCTTGTTCTTAAGTCTCGGTTTGCACCGAAGGCAAGGAGGATTTTTTTTGCCCCAAGTCCTCTTAGAGCATCGACTACCGATCCGGCGTCGCCACCTGCTTCGTCTTCTTCTCCTCTCCAAGAGAAGTTAAGGGAGATATTCTTGTTTTAATTTCATCTGCTTCGTTGAATATACACGGTTATATATATATATATATTCATTCATAAGTTTATATATTATTATATAAGGTCCTAAGAACCATCCATATTAGCTTCCCACTTCCAGTATGGAGAACCAAACTGGGGTAAAGGAAACTCTTTGGCTTTACATTACTTCGGTTCTGGTGTTTTCATATATGTATACACTTCATGTATATATATATACATATATATAAATAAGAAGATATATGCAGGTATACATATTTCTTTTATATGTATACAACCTTTTCTTTACTCTGCCTTATGAAAAATGGAAGTTTCAGTTAATTTTATGAACATGTAAGATTATACAACTATATGAAGCATGTAGATATATATGTACATGTGATTATATCGATGTATATGTACATCTATGTGCATGAATAAGGGACGATCTTGATTATTTGTTTTAAAATTTATCACAATATAACATGATGATTTATTAAAATTATAGTTACCCATAATGATTATTATTTCAAGAATAATACCAAAATTATTTATATACATGTTTATGTATATGATGGAGTTTAAGGATACATTTTATATAAAAATAGTTCTTCCAACTGAAAATTTCATTTATCAGTGTTTTTGACAAATCATGCATTTTTGTGAAAATGTGTGGTGTAAACCCCTTAAAAATTTACATGTGGTTAGGTGAGTGTGTAATTATGAGTTGAGTTTTCCAAAAACCTGATTCAATTAATAATTATCAGGACTTAGCTTATATTTTGACACATATAAGATTCTAATAATTTTAATGGATGCTAAGATGATATGTATGTTCCACCAGTGAAATGGCTTAATCTGCAAAGTTGATCTGGCATGTACCCTCGATGCAATTTCTACTTTTAAAGAAGGAATATCAGTACGTCTTAAAGAGATGAACTATGAATTTATGGGTTTATATTATCAGGTTATCTATTATTCAATGTTAATCTTGCTGAATGAATGTTAGCAGTTAATTAAAATTTATTTAGTTCGATGACATGTTAATCACAGTATTTAATGCCAAATGTGTTTCCTTAGGTATTTCATTTCCGTGATATACTAATTTTAAGGATGTCATCATTTATCACCTCATGTAGAAACCCTTTTCATCCATCATTTTATGTACTATTATCCGTGTAAATATATGTGTGTTTTCACAATTTTAAATAAACTTCTACCACACCCATTTATCAACATGCGTATTAGATATGAACGGCCTTGTTTTTATATTGATATTATGATTTTTTGGAGTGTTAAAGTGTCTATATTCATTTTAAGGTTACTTTTAATCCCATTCATTCAATTGTTAAGTTAATATCTAATGTGTATAGATTTTTAGTACGTACATCTTAGTTTTATTAATGATTGTACTGTTCTTCCATGACTATGAAAACGCATGTAAAAGGGATTATGAGTAATGAATGTAGGAATGAGACCCTATGAATGTAAGATCACATCAAATATGTGAGGGATTTATTAGACTTAAATGATTATGGACGGGTGCCCTAGGAATTTTATAGCGCTCCAATGCATTGGGTAAAGGATGAGTCTCATGAGACGTTATGTGCGACGGTCTGGGCGGTTAGCCTTGGCTTATGATACCATAGAAACGGGATGGGTGGTTAGCCTTGACCCGTATTAAGTATGTTTTATGGTCTTGATGCAAGGTCTTGACAATGTCCGACATAATACATTCGCTCTGCATGTGATGATAAGTGGTCAACCAGGGTTAATTCAACTAATAGGATATTCCCTAGCTGGAATTTTCCCTTGACTATGAGAATGAGATTATGAGATATGAACTGTAACACATGTGGTATGTTGTTATAAGGATTTTATGTGCCAATGAATCATGATATGAATGTTTTCCCTGCTTATACACAGTCTTTAGAACTGAAGTAACTTTTATTGTAAATTATGCATCATTTATTCTTTACATGCTCGCACTCTCTAATTTACGTCTTCTTTAAAGTTTATTTTATGTACGTACTTCTTCTCCGTGCAAGTGGGTTTAAAAAATGTAGGATTGACATGTTTTAAGAAAAGATAATGCTTTGTTTTTAGTGAAGTGTTTTATTATCTTCAAAATTATTTCTTTGAGAAATAATTTTCTTTAAAAGTTTTAAAACCCCTTACTGGGCATATTTTGCTCACCCTACGTTTTTGTTTTAAAAATTTTCAGGCATGGATTTGTACTAAAGAAGTTTTCAGAAGCCGCTGGTTTCCCAGAATCCTGAGCCTCATGACCTTCTGTAGTAATGGGACAAGATGTAATATTATAACTAATTGTAATAAATATTTAGTACATCATGCCCCATGGGCACCCGGGAATCGGGGTCCTTACAGTTGGTATCCGAGGATGGGTTCAGGCAACTCTGGAAAACTAGGTAGTATGAATATACAACTATGTTTGACTAAATAATTATGTTTTAACTTTTAGATGGTTGATGAAAATTTACCTACCAACCAACTGTCACTTCCCACTGAGACTCTAGTGAAAATTGTGTCTCTGGCTAGTAGGGAGAACTTTCTTAATTACGCCCATATCCGCACGTCATGCAAGCACCTACATGATGTGTCAAACTCACCTAGGGTGCTTAGTCTTCACTGGGTATTGGGAATGGATTATCTCCTAATGATGATGACCCAATTCCCCTCTTATGCACGTCAGGGAAGGTACCACGAGGGACTCTTCTGAGTGTTCACGACTGGCGAAGAATTTGGCATGATGCTCGATAACCCCTTCCAAGAAGCTGCTTCTGCTGGAGACCTCCGACCGGCCTACCTGTGTCAGGTTTTACACTACGGATTCTGGGGCTAGTTGATGGACTTTGGGGTGTTGGAAGATGAGTCCACCCGATTTTCTCTTAGGCAAGAGGTGTATCCTGATATTTCCCAACTCCATACCCCTCATGATAAACTCAGGAGGCATCATAGATGTTTCCATGAGTTTAACCCCGTCTGTTCAGCTTGTGTGTGGTTTGAAGAGTTAGGGAGTTTTGCCTCTCTTTGTGGTGTTCGTTTAGTAAACTCGGGCTTTGATATGTAAACCTTTGTGTAAATTAAATTTTCCTGTTTCCTTTCCTTCCTCCACCTTATCAGTGTTGTTAAGTGTTTTCTTTCGAATGTTTTTTAGATGGATGGTAAAATGAACATCTCATCACTACCTGATGAGTTAGTAGAGGTTATTATGATTAGGACATGCACGATGGATTATACATCTTTTCTCCACCTGCGAGGGTCTTTCCAGCATCTGCTTGACTTAGAGAATAGTCCTAAGATTCTTCGTTCATGTCAGGGGATTGATCGTGATTTTAATCTCATTTCCACTGCTCAACTCCTCTGCTATAGGTTAAGGAGAAGATATTATGAAGGCCTCCTCCAGTGTTTTACTCTGGCACAAAACTTTTTTGCCAGAGTGTGCTTCTTCATAGCTGCCCAAGATGGCCACCTTAGTGAAGACTTTATGTTCCAGGTCATAAATTTCAGTCTCCTCAATCGCATCATTCCCCTAGATTTCCTCAAGCGTGATGTAGTCCGGAGAGTTATCATGGAATTTTTCCACACGGATTTTTCTGAGCTTTTCACCGCACGAGCCTCCCTTCTTAAGCCTATGTGCAGTACACAAGAGCAGGAGTTCAAGGAATAATGCTGAAATTGCATCTGGTCTAGGGAAACAGAAGAACTCTGTACCAACTTGGGTATTCAATTAAATGAGCCAGATCCCCTATTTCGGTAATGTTTGTAGGACTGGGGTTTTTGTTTTTATTTTTATGAATATAATTGTGAGGACGCAATTCTTTGAAGGGGGAAATAATACAAGGACCTAAGAAACTGTGTTTTGAGTAATGGAATGTTTATATTACAAGGTCATACATTAATCGAACAAACAATCATCTTATAAATAATAATAATAATAATAAAATAGATAAAAAACATCAAACTGAATGAAAGGCTCTTTTATTCAAATGATGAACATCTTGGTGACTACAACTCACAGTGATCAAAGACGAAGCTTAGCTAACCAAATATTCCAATTAAAAACCCGATTAAAATTACAGGAAAACCTCTCAGAACCACAAGAACCCAGAGAAGGTGTTAAGGGTCTTTGGAAGCCATCAAAATAAACATAATGATGGATGAAGCCACCACAGCCATACTGATCACAAAAGGAATAACTCGAACCATCTCCTCCTCTTTCTCCTTCAGTTTCTTTGAGTGTGGGATACCCCAAGACCATGCTTTTTATAGAACACCTATCTGAAACGTTAGACACTAACGGCTATAAATATAGCCGTTGGATCCCCCATGATCCACTTATCCTCTAATGTTTTAATTTTCAATTGGACCGTTGAAGATAAGAGTTGAATACCCCAGAAAGGTTCAAAAAGATTAATTATGTTATTTAACTTAATGTTTTATTTAACAACAACAATAATAATGATAATATAGCTAAATTAATTGTTTTTTTTCCAAAATGTGAATCATATGAGAATGCTATATTTTTTTTATATAATTAAAAATAGTGGGAATTGCTATTATCATTTTTTCCACTATTTATTATACACGTTTTAACATGAGCAAGTAAATATTTATTTTATGATTAACTATATTGAATCTGGTAGGTTTTTTTGTAGTCTATGAAAATATGTGTGA
Organism: Viscum album; assembly: GCA_963277665.1. Lineage (NCBI taxonomy): Eukaryota > Viridiplantae > Streptophyta > Magnoliopsida > Santalales > Viscaceae > Viscum > Viscum album. Next base: position 290,518,909 of record OY728134.1, read on the forward strand.
AAACTCTTGGATTATATATATATATATTTATACTACATCAAACATCAAGTTAAATGTATTATACTTACCCCTAAATTTAAAATCAGTTATAATAATAATGCAAATTTTTATTTCACCTTTTTATAATTAATAGTTTTGGAATGATGTCAAATTATGATTTCATTTCTGAAGTTTGTTTCATAATGTTAATATTTACATCAATACACTCTTAATTGTGAATTTGAAAATAATTATTAATGTTGTTATGTTAAATTTCTAATTGTATTAATAACACTAATATAAATCTCTAATTATAGAAATTATGATAATTAGTATATAGAAGTCAATAAATGAAATTAAAAATATGTTTTTGATAAGGGTGAATTAATTAATGCACTTGTGTATAAAAATAATATTGACCTATCTTAAGATAATAAAATTTATTAATAATTGTAGGTTAATAATAATAAAGTTCATATAATAAGTATAATAATAAAAAAAAATTAAAAGTATTGTTGTTTAAAAAAAATAAGAAAACGCAGGGGTGGGGGAAGACCCGGGTTTTTTTCTTGGTTCCGCACCACTGTGGTCGTCCAATCCTTTCCCCTTCCATCACGACCATCTAAAGTTTATAAACCACTTCCTCGTCGGGCCGTCCGATCAACCATGAACAATCCTAGCTGTCGGTTTGTTTATCATCACCAGGTCTTCTTCTTCGTCACGCACGCAAACCAGCTGGGTTAGGCTTCATTTTTATTCATCTTGGCAGGTGAGTGGACCCGGTTTCCGCCCCTCCTTTCCATGATTTAGGCACCTCCATGGGCTCGGATACCCAATCCATAACTCCTTGCATGGAGAGGCCCTGTTCTTAAGTCTTGGTTTTCATCGAAGGAAATGAGGATTTTTTTTGCACCAAGTCCTCTTAGAACTTCGACCACAGATCCGACATCACCACCTACTTCATCTTATTCTCCTCTCCAAGCAAATGTAAGGGCGATCTTCTTGTTTTAATTTCATATGCTTCGGTGAATATACATGGTTATATATATATACTTCATGCATAAGTGTATATATAATTATATAAGGGCCTAAGAACCGTCCATATCATCTTCCCACTTCCTGTATTGAGAACCAAACTAGGGTAAAGGAAACTCTTTGGCTTTAATTTACTTCGGTTCTGGTGTTTTCATGCATGTATACAATTCGTGTATATATATATATATACATATATATACATAAGATGATATATGCAGGTATACATATTTATTTTATATGTATACAACCTTTTCTTTACTCTGCCTTATGAAAAATGGAGGTTTTGGGTAATTTTATGAACATGTAAGATTATACAAGTGTATGAAGCATTTAGATATATATGCACATGTGATTATATAGATGTATATGTACATATATGTGCAAGCATAAGGGACGAGCTTGATTATTTGTTTTAAAATTTATCACAATATAACATGATGATTTATTAAAATTATATTTACCCATAAAGATTATTATTTCAAGAATAATACCAAAATTATTTATATACATGTTTATGTATATGATTGAGTTTAAGGATAAGTTTGATATAAAAATAGTTCTTCCAACTGAAAATTTCATTTATCAGCATTTTTGACAAATCATGCATTTTTGTGAAAATGTGTGGTGTGAACCCCTTAAACATTTCCATGTGGTCTGGTGAGTGCGTAATTATGAGTTCCGTTTTCCAAAATCCTGATTCAATTAATAATTATCAGGAATTAGCTTATATTTTGACACATATAAGATTCTAAAAATTTTAATGGATGCTTAGCCGATATGTATGTTGAACTAGTGAACTGGCATAATCTACAATGTTTTTCTGGCATGTACCCTCGATGTAATTTATACTTTTAAAGAAGGAATTTCGGTATGTTTTAAAGAGATGAACTATATATTTATGGGTTTATATTATCATGTTATCTATTATTCAAAGTTAATCCTGCTGCATGAATGTTAGCAGTTAACGAAAATTTATTTAGTTCGATGACATGTTAATCATAATATTTAATGCCAAATGTGTTTTTTTAGGTATTTCATTTCCGTGATATAATAATTTTTAGGATGTCATCGTTTATCACCTCATGTGGAAACTCTTTTCATCCATCATTTTATGTACTATTGACCGTGTAAATATATGTGTGTTCACACAGTTTTAAATAAACTTCTACCACGTCCATTTATCAGCATACATATTAGATATGAATGACCTTGTTTTTAACTTGGTATTTTGATTCATTAGAGTGTTGAAGTGTTTATGTTCATTTTAAGGTTACATTTAAGACCATGCTTTCTATTGTTATGTTAATATCTTTTGTGTACGGTTTTTTAGTATGTACGTCTTAGTTTTATTAATGATTGTACTGTTCTTCACTGACTATGAAAATGCATGTAAAATGGATTATGAGTAATGAATGTAAGAATGAGACATTATAAATGTAAGATCACGTCAAATATGTGAGGGATGTATTGGACTTAAATTATTATGGATGGGTGCGCCCAGAATTATATGGCACTCTAATGCATTGGGTAAAGCATGAGTCTCAGGAGATGTTATATGCGACGGTCTTGGCGGTTAACCATGGCTTGTGATACCATGGAAACGGGATGGTCAGTTAACCTTGACCCGTATTAAGTATGTTTTATGGTCTTGAAGCAAGATCTTGACAAAGTTCGGCATTATACATTCCCTCTGCATGTAATGATAAATGGTCAACCAGGGGATAATTCAACTAACAGGATATCCCCTAGTTGGATTTTATCCTTGACTATGAGAATAAGATTATGAGATATGAACTGTAACACATGTGGTATGTTGTTATAAGGATTTTATGTGCCAATGAATCATGATATGAATATTTTCCCTGCTTATACACAATATTTAGAACTGAAGTAACATTGATTGTAAATTATGCATCATTTATTCTTCACATGCTTGCGCTCTCTAATTTATGTCTTCTGTAATGTTTATTTTAAGTACATTCTTCTTCTCTGTGCTAGTGGTTTTCAAAAATGTAGGATTTACATGTTTTAAGAAAAGATATTGCTTTTTTTAGTGAAGTGTTTTACTATCTTCAAAATAACTGGTTTGAGAAATAATTTTCTTAATCGTTTTAAAACCCCTTACAGGGCATATTTTTCTCACCCTATGTTTTTGTTTTAAAATTTTTTAGGCATGGATTTGTACTAAAGAAGTTTTCAGAAGCAGCTGGTTTCCCAGAATTCTGAGCCTCACGATCTTCTGTAGTAATGGGACATGATGTATTATTATAACTAATTGTAATAAATTTTTAGTACATCATGCCCCATGGGAACCCGAGAATCGGGGTCCTTACAACCACGAAGGTAAAAGTACCACACAGATAACACCAGGAAGATAGAAGTGCCAAAAATGCAACACCATGAATATATAAATACAACACAGGTAACACCACAAAGATAAAAGTACCACATCGATAACACCACAAAGATAAAATTACCACACAGGTAACACCACGAAGATAAAAGTACCACATAGGTAAGACCAGGATGATATCACCACAAAGGTGGACGACCTAGTTCACAAATAGGTATAACATAAGTATAGAAGTAGAGGTGATTAGTCCTAAGCTAGATGATCTTATTATGTTAAGAGGGATTGTTGCTGACCCACATAGGATGGATAGGTACTAACCCCTGCAGACCAATACAGGATCTGACCCATAGAGGATCAGTATGCGCTGACCCACATAAGATCGATGATCACTGACCCCCATAGGATCTAATAGAAGCTGACCCACACATGATCGGTATATGCTGACTCACACATGATCGATGTTCTTTCTTTACGTTATAGCCAGCCATAGTATTTCTCACACTTGGTGTGCTTGATCTCCATAGAATATTACCATGAGATATCGGTCATACCTCGACCTAAAATAATCTCCACAAAGGAGTAACAAAAAGTAATTCTATTTAGTAAGGGTTCCAACGCCGTAGATGGCATGTCAATCAGACGCTCGGTCTGTGAGTTATAAGCATTTTAGTTCTGATGGCCCAGTTGTATTTGGATTCAATCCAACCCAGAAATACACAAACTATCTCCAAAATTCAATTAGAGTATACCAGAAGGACCGTCTCAATCCAAGGATCCGAACTCCAAAGATAGTTTGTCAAATGAACATCCGGTTCTTATGATATGGACCTTTATGTGTTTCCGGGTCTGGTTAGGCCTAGGTTTGGTCCGGCCCGGTCGGACAGACCTGAGCTAACCCGCCCTAGGCCGAACTAACCTTGAGGGGCCAAGCCACTGTGTCCTCGGCCCGCTGGGCTGCGGTCCGGCCTAGGCCGCAAGTGGGAGGCCTAGGCTTATATGAGGGCACGACCTGCTAGGCGTGAGGACCACTGGGTAAGCGGCCCTGCCACATGAGATGTGACCCATAGTCTGCCCGAGCTAGAACAAGAGGGGAGTAGTACCCCCTCTCATTTATTTCCAAACGTTTGGGAGGGAATTCAGTTAACAAAGTGGCGACACCACGTGGGCCCCGCCTGGTCTCCACGGAACCAGCTGGAGGTGTGGGTTCCCATCCCCCACCGCGGCTTTGGCTGTGACCCCTTTCTCATCGATGACACCCTGCACCTCCTCCATGGTCGGCCAGTTCCATCCACTCTACTAACCACCAAAACCACCTCTAGAGGCATGCAACGGCGCACCACCTCTATCATAGCTGGCCGGTGCTGCCGTGCTAGTGATATTCCACAGAGAACGCAAGGGTATCAAGGTAGTGAAAGTTCCGAGCCAGGTTCATTAGGCCCGCACCCTCCGCGTTATTTTTTAATCATAAAGGAGGATTAAAGGGTTCTATAATCTCTTGGAAATTATAAAAAATAAAACCCCACCTCAAGTTCAATGGTGAACACCCGCGATTGAGGTAGTGGGTCGGTGTTTTCCATCCCCACAACTATCCTCCAACGACGTCGCTTGATCTTCGATGCTTAGCTCGGGGTTTTGGTGTTGCTCGTCACCACTCGTTGGAACCGCCTCCATCCTCTAATGTTGGCATTGCGACACTTTACCAACACTTCGTTTCTTGGTGAAGCAATGCCGATACCTCCCCCCATATCCATATAAATATGATAGGGGGAGGGCAAGCAATGCTCATGGAAATTAATGGGGGATCATTAATTTAGATCCTTCCTAATTCCCCACCGTTACTATTAATTAGGATTGAAGGGCCCATCCATTTATTGGCTTGACACACCGCTGTTCCCACCTTGCCGCTTGTATATTCGCGGAAAAGAATGAAAATAAAATAATAATGTTAGTTTATTTATTTATTTTAAAAAGTCCCAAAAATCTAACCTTTTCTCCAGACCTACTATAGTTGAAGTGAATCCTCCCTTAAGAGAATCCCAATGTTGCAGATTCAACAGTGCCCCCAGATTTTTAATCTGAGCACCGGTTCAAAAGTTAGAAGACGTCGCTGACACGTTTATTGAAAGTGCATTAAAAATGTTCAAAAATTCATTCTGAGAACACCGAGCCTTGGAATCATGCACCATGAGTTTTCATGGACTCGTAATAATTCTATATAATTAAAAAACATTACATGAAAAAATCCAGGTCTATACAGTAATGTTAGGATTATTTATCATACACTCAGTTATAATTGAGTTAATACCAAATATGACCGTTTCTAGGATACTACAAATAGGTGCATCATTTTGAGTTCCTTGAACCCTTTTTATCATGGATAAGACTTCATTTCTAGGAAACCACACAATATTATTCATAATATTTATTTAGGATGTTATCCTACATATAGACTTATAGATTTTTCACCAATTTATTGTACTCCTAAAATAAAAAAAATAACAAGTCTGGTCCAAAAAAAAACTAATCCTAAAATATATGTGATCCTTGAATTGATAACAATTAAGGTTACCTTACCCAGGATGGTGGTTCCGAAGCTAAAAACATACTATAAAAATAATTTTCAAAACCTTATGAGATAAAACATTATAATGCAATCATTATTTTTATATAATCTTCTTTAAGTTAAACATTATATCTCATAATAAACATAAAATTATATAAACCATATTTTTAGTGTCTTAAAAAAATAGTTATCTAAAAATTTAATATTATATTAAAAGTTAAGATTTGATGATTATTTTAACACAATGGAATACATTATAGACTTCTACTAATATTTACTCATAATTAGAACCTACAGAATAGAAATATAATAAGGGTTTAGTTTACACACAAATTAAGGGAAATCTTTTCATCTTTTTACTAAGGAAGATATCATAATAATATGAGAAAATATAATCTAGGAATCAATATCCTATTAAAATTATCATGGATTACTAATATTAGTCCATAAGTTATGATTGAATAAATTTTAATCACAAATGAAAAAAATATATTATGAAAAAATTGTCAAATCGTGATAGAGTAAACAAGTTCCATGATGCATAATCAAAGGAATATAATATTTAAATTTAGCATATAATTGAAACATAATTATAAAAACAATTCAAGAAAACATGTACATGGTATCATCTCCACTTTGATTCACTACTCAAGCATGCCCTTACCCATAAAACATAATTTCACCCACATAAAAATGTCTCATGAGAAATAAAATTCAAAAAATTTCATTGGAGGACTATATAGGACTCCACCCATTAAACATAGAAATATATGTATTCCATGTTAAATCAATTATTTATCATAAAATACATACCATGCAAAATTAAATGGGTTTTCGGGACTTTTTAATTAGAACCACATAAGTAAAGTAATGATAATTTCATCAATAATCTTAATATGAAACACAGGTGTAAAATAAATGAGTGCCCAAATATATTAAGTAACATTCTAGATAAATAATGTTAAATTAATATGATTTGGAATATGGTGCTTACAAAAAAAATTATTGTTTATTAAAATTTTTTAGTAATCAATCATTGTATTGGAATCTATGTGGACACCCTTCGAAGTATTAAATGTAATATAGGATATTTATATAGGAGATGAATTATAATGAAAAAAATCACAATAGTTGGCTGATTAGGAATGAAAAAATTACTGATAGATAATTCATTTAATTAAAATAAACATTTCATAATCCATCGTAATAAAGAAGGCGGATGTTATCATTTTATTATTATCATTGATAATAGAAAAATATGTGTGTGTATATATATATACGAAAAAAATTCTGAGAGCTAAGAAAATTTATTTTTAAATAAAAATTGATAGTGAGCTATTGAAATAAAAATAAAAATAAAAATATATTTATAAATCTAGGTGTTTGGGATTCACTTTTAGAATTAATGTTGATATATAGAGGAATTTTCATAGAAAATGAAAACCCAATATATAGATGTGTTCACATAGAAATTTTTAAAATAGATTCTTTACCAAAATTTTAAAAAATAACCTATATAGAATGTGTTAAAAATTTGTTTAATGTTTTTTCAATGAAATTAAAAATATTTGGAAACAACCTTAATCAATAATTGATTCATAAGTAAGGACATAAGGAAAAGCATCCCAATAATATGAATATAGAAGACAATTATACATGATAGAAAAATATACGTGGTGTTATTTTCTCTTATGATAGGTAAACTATGAGATATGGGAAAATGAAATACGTATAATAAATGTAAAAATAAAATAAATATAGGATAAAATTAAATTAAAGTGTTTTTATAATAAAAATTGTAAAAAATACCATATAAATTCTCTTTTATATGTGATATCAATTTGTAAATGATATTGGTGAGGAAACCTTTTCTACTTTAGTGCATTCTAATTAGAACCCCTAAAATAGATATTTTGAAATTGATCTCAATGGCCATAAATTAAAGACAATTATTGATAAAACATATCTAATGGGAAGTTTATACAGAAAATAAAATAAAACATGGTTCTCAATATAAGACATGTCTCATGTATACAAAAATTTATATAAAGAAATCATTACATCGTAATTAACTTTTGAACTAGAAAACCAGTAAATTTGGAACATTATATGGATTTTAAAATATTTTATATGTCTTCAAAAAATAATTTAAAATAAATAAATATCCCATATATATATCACAATAATGGAAATATGTGGTTTATACCCATAATATCTCAAAAACAATTGACATGCCAAAAAACGCTAGAATAATTACAATAATCCAAGATGGTGCTTTAACATCATACATAAAAATAACTATCTTAATAAATTATTTCATAAAAATATTCATACCTTTCCAATTTTATAAAAATAATTTATAATTATATATTAAAAATTTATTTCCTTTCAATATGTTATCTTCACCATCAAATGATTATTAGTTTGGATTGTTTTGTTAGGAAATAGTTTCATAACAGTAGTTTCAATTCAAATATAAAGATTAAAATATATTAAATTTAAAATAAATAGTATTATGGTAATATATGTTTTATACTGATTTATGAGGCTCTAATTTCGTTTCATGATTATTTAAATTTATATTTCTGACAATGTAGTCAGTGGAAAACTCATTTCCATAATTTTAGCGAACAATGGGTGGTAACTTAATAATATATAAGATAATGCATTTAAAATTACAGACCCTAAAATTCATTATTTATTTATTATTGTCAATTATCAATAAAAATTAGTTTTCCATATTTATATCTGATAAAAATGTAAGGAATCCTACATATAGATGGCTGAACCAACCCAAACCAGAATAAGTTATTATCTATGCGTTATTATGTCTAAGAAAAGGATTCAATTAACATTAAATCATTATAAAATATTAATAATGATTATATTTAAATTTTTTAATGGGGATAAATAGTTTCCAATAGAGTTTAATAAATAATAACAAAATATAGTGAAAAATAAAATATAACACTTTTTTGGAGCCGGTAGTCTACACGTATGCACTTACCAAACATCGGTTATATATATATAATGATGAAGACATGAAATAGTGTCATAACCCGTCCTTGTGGGACCTGGGCTGTGACTCCCCAAACCCACCTCCAATAGGAATGGGGTAGGTGACTAGAACTGAGTAGACATATCACTATTATGGGAGGCATTTCCTATGTACTTACACACACACACACATCTCAAAGTTCACTAAATATAGAAATCTAAAAAAATGAACAACTAATGCATGTATATATCTATATCCCACAACCATAATAGGATAGGAAGTAAATAATGTAGTTCCAAATACAATACCACTCTAAATATTCTAATATAGAAGTCCAACCTAAATGTGAAGGGACTACTGTCTAAAAACCTTAGAAACACACGTCAGTCTATTCAGTCTCATTAAACCCTGTATGGTCTTGGTTTTTCTAGGAATATGTCAAAATGTCGATCATCTACACAAGACATGATAGATTCAGTCAAATACCGTGCATGGATGAGTATAACAATAATCCCTATGAAACCTTGAAACCACAAAGCATACAACAAAGTGAAATGTACTCAAATCTACCCAGTTATATGTCTATAGTATATATAAAAAGAATATTCAGATATAATAAAAATACACACAAATTATAGAGGTAATTCACAACTATAGTATACTAGACTAGGATTCCATAATAAAGATTCCATAAAGCACTCATAAGGGAGAATACACTCCTAAGTCTGATTGCACCGATGACATCCGTATGAGAGGTACTACATGTTGGGTCTTGTTATGAGATAGGACATGCTAATTATATGAAGAGAAATATGATACACATTTGAGGATCACTTCTAGGGACATGGGGTGATACCAACAAATAAATCTCGAATAAATCACTATGTATAGGATCAGATCCCATATAGTGTTGGTTTTGTCGATACACAAAACTTCACATTAGGTATGATGATGAAAATAGGATCTCACTTTGGGCCACTCAGAGAGATTCTAATAACTCTATCCAATAAGTAATGCTGAAGGAATCATAGTTCTAGGAGTAGGAAATGATTCCATACTAACCTTCAAGAAAAAGAGAATGTGAACTTTTCCCTAACGAAAAATGTCCAAGTCACTAAGTAAAATATCTCCAATCCTAGTGTATATGAGTACAAAACATATTGTAGGGGTAACATGCCATGTCCCATGACCTATGTCATTTCTGTGTAAATGGGTCCTATCTCAAGGTGTGTCCATGTAGTACTGCACAATGTGTATGCTTCCCATGTAATCTACATGTTTATCAGTACATAGCTCTAGATAGTGTATGCATTCCTATGTAAGAGAACATGGATTATCCAATGTACTTGGTCTAGGACGTGTCATGTAGGGGAGTACACGCAGTGTAGTCAACATATGTACTCCACCTTGTGTCTGTTTACTCACTAGGGTACACTCTGAGTATCCATGGAGAGACCACATTCCATGTCACAGGGGTCACATTCCGTGTGATAGGGGCCAGATTCCATGTGATACATAATTTACTCTGAAATCTTATCCACTACTATGGGGGCCCCACATAGTGTGTAGATCTATATTACATGTTGTGTATCACGAGATTTTATAGAATATCATATCATATATATATATGATATAGAAACTTTAGTATTCAATATAGTGATCGTTTCACCTAAAAATCTAAGATCCAAGCTCTTTTAAGCCTTACCATCATCGAAAAATGCATTCTATTACCAGATCTTCTCGAAAAATGGATCAAATTTTCGTTCTTTTTTTATGATTTCAATAATGAAAAAGGAAAAGATTTAAAATATCCTCCATTTTACAAATTGATCGATCTCTATCATCACACCTCCCTCATGTTTTGATGATCATAGATCTATAATATTAGATCATTGTACCAATAACTAGGTGCCTAATGATGGATTGATCTTGATTTTTTTGAGTCACATGCCAAATGGAGAACACTCGTGATGAATGATGAATCTGGGGAGAAAATCACAAAAAAAGAGAGGAACAAAACCAGATTTCTGTTCGTGTTGATATTGATTAATGGTCATTAGAATGAAAAATTATAAATCAATAAACTTGTGTAATTATCCAAATAAAACCCGAAAATCATACCCATACCATAATACAATGAATCTATGGATTAATCTGTTTGTTTATTTGTTTGCGTTCATCAAATAAATAAAGAATGGGTAATTAAAAAAATCAAAATACAATCCCTACCTTGATTCGGTTAAATTGTTGATGAAGAATGATGTGGAATTTTTTTTGTATGATCTATCTAATCTACGGTGTGTTGATCATCAATCCATGATCCATCATCATTCAACAAAGAGAGAATCATAAAAGCTCTGTCAAATGATTCTCCAGAGGTTTCAAGGTTATGCATCTAACCCTGAAAATACAACATAACAATATATTTAGTGATCATTATTCTCTACATCAATGTAAATTAAATAAAACAATTTATTGAATTTTTTATTCATTTTAGTGCCTGTGATGAATTTTCTACAAATGAATAGTGTCGAATAATTTTATGCTTCTCCAAGGGCAAACCTCACATTCTGAACTCAACAGTGCCATCAGATTTCTGATTTGGGAACCCATTTATATTTTTTCCACCTTTTCAAAAAATTTGTGTGCATGTGCTATGTAATATGTTTAATATATTTCAAACATTCTTTCTGGGAACACTAGGCCTTAGCATCACATGTTTTCTCAATGGGTGGTCTCACAAATAATCCATATAATATTTAAAAAAACACATAGAAAATCTGAGACATTACATTCTCCCCATAATAGTGATTTATTTCCCCAAGAAGCCAAAATAATGTATACTCAAAAAGATGTTGGTACTAAGAATGAATCTGATCCTTCTAGCCCCATGTGATCTTCAAGAGATTCCTATTATTCCATCAGGAATGCACTAATGGAATATATCACCCATAAAGAATCCTCTCCTACAAATCCTCGATCTCCACCTATTACTCATCAAAGGTCACTCCATCCTCTATATCCTGATAAGCACATTGGATAATGTGTGATATGACATGCACATACCTCCTCTAATCTAACATGTGGAAGAAATAATGAACTCGGTCTAATTGTGAATTTAGATCTAAGCAGTGCACCTCTTTTACCACTCTAGGAAGTCTCTGGAAAGGTCCAATGAATCTTGGAGATAGCATCCCACCCTGGAAAAGTCTCCATAATCCATGTCTAGGTGAAACCCATAATAACACATGGTCTCTTTCCATGAACTTTAAAGGTCTTCTCAACCTATCAACACAATAATTTTAACATGTCTATATATTAATTTTATACTTCTGTATGATCTTCACCTTCTCTATTGTTGCTCAAAAAATTATTAGCTCATGACTACTAACATTCATGGGCTAGTCCAGCAAAGTGGTCACCTACAGGGTCTCTCGTACTATGGCTAGAATGGTTCCATAATGATGGTGGAATGGTTGATGTTGTTATATGAAAACTCCACCAGTGGTAGAAGATCCTCACAACTACATCAAAATTCCAACATGAAAGATCGCAACATTCCCTCCATAACCTAAATGGTCCACTAAGTATGACCATATGTTTACATGTGAAATATTGTTCTCATGCATTACTGGGTCCCCAACACTTCTTTTAATCCCTTCCACATCTAGGATGTAAATTAATAATCATTATTAGGAACAATATTTGATGGTACTTCATGGAGTCTGGATATCTCTAGAAAGTATAGGCATCCCAATCTCTCTACTGAACTCCTCTCTCATATATGTAAAAAGTAGACCAACATGGTGAGTTGGCCTATGATCACCCAGATAACATTGTGTCACCAGGAAATACAGGTTAAGATATCAACAAAGTCTATGGATATCCCATTCCACTTCCATTTTGGAACATAAAGGGTTGGAGCTAAACCCATTGGAACTTGGTGCTTAACATTCATCTAGTAACAAGTATGACATTGAGAGACAAACTCTACAACCCTTTTCTTCATCCTTGGCCACCAAAACTGAAAATAGAGGTCCTTGTACATATTTGAAAATCTGAGATGTATATACAAAGGATATTAATGAAACTCTCTCAAACCCTTTTCACGCAATTCCACTGGTACCGTCCCGCATCCTTTGAAAATAACAACATGCTCCGCATCTTTAAAATATCCATCTGGAGCATGCCCAGTGGATTTATTATCATGTAGGGTCTCATAGTTGTTATCCTAAAGTTATGCCTCCCCAAATAACTATAAGAAAATAGGGGTAAAAAAATTGACTGGAGGTAATCCGCTCCATCTCTATCCATAAAGGATAACTACAATAGGGATAGCTTATTCAACCCATTGTTTAGAAACTACAAGTAAGATCACATTATGAGATTATCTGATACCACATTCCCCTTCCCATTATTATAGAAAATCATGAAGTCATAATCCTAGAGGAACTCTAGACATAGTCTCGGCATCAAGTTTATATCTTTCTATGATAAGATTTAGTTGATACTCTTGTTATTAGAATATAAGATAAACCACTCATCCATCAGGTGGTATCGCCACATATTCAATGTGAAGACTACCGCTGATAAATCAAGATTGTGGGTTGTGTAGTTCAGTGCATGTGGTCTCAAATATGATGATACATAGGCAATCACTACTTGTATTGACATAATAAAAAACCATACTCAGTTCCAGATGCATCGTAGAACACTATGTACTCGACATAATCTCTGAAAATATCATGTCTGGAACACACATCAAAATTTTCCTCACTACTAAAAATCCTATTAGACCCTCTCTATGCACATGAAAGGCTCCCCCTTTTGATTCAAATCTATCATGGGTTCTGATAAACTCAAAACATTAGGTATGAATCTTCAGTAATAGCTTTCCAACCCAAGGAATCTCCATACTTCCATCACACTCCTAGGTGTTTCCCATTTAACACTCCCTCAACCTTGGATGAGTCCCTTGCCTCTCCATCAATGGAGATAACATGCCTTATAAAGTGGACAACATATATCCATAACTAAAATTTTATGATATTTTTGTAATGATGTCTCTCTCAGAGTATATATAGAACCATCTTTAGGTGTCTCACATGCTCCTCCTTAGACACCAAGTACACAAGTATATCATCGATGAGGACTACCATGAATCAGTCTATAAAAGGCAAGAAGAACCAGTTTATGAGTTCAATGAACACTGATGAGTTTTTCTTCATTCAAAAGGGAATAATAATGTACTCATAATGACTGTAGTGACATCTTAATGTTGTCTTTAGTATATCCTTGTCTCGTACATGAAAATAGTGATAGTGTGATATAAGGTCAATATTTTAGAACCATTATGCCCCTTTATGCTGATCCAAGAGGACATAAATCGTCGATAGTGGATACTCATTCCATAGGGTCACTAGGTTCAAGTTCCTATAGTCTACACATAACCCCATGAACCCATATTATTTCATGGAAAACAATATTGGGCTTTCCTAGTCCGAAACACTGGGTTAAAAAAATCCCCTCCTCTATAAACCCTCCAACTGAATCCTTAGCTCATGATGCTCTGTGGGAGCTATTAGATAGTTGTTTTTTCAGATATTGAGGTCATCTAGGGTTTATATCAATGAATATTTCTATATCTCATCATGTAGGTAAACCTAGATCATCTTTACGAAAGATGTCCTCATACTCCACCACCACTGCAGGAACCTAGAAAATCATAACATACACTACCCCAAGGGTCGGGCTATCCAACAGATAAGTAACTAGATTCACCCTCCTATGCATGAGTCCATCATTTTATACATGCATTTTTCTTTTCACCGTCAAAGGATAACCACGTTCCTTCACTGTGGACACACTGCACCCTTTGCATAAAACAATAGATCTAAGAATGAACTATAGATAACCAATCCATACCAATAATAACATCGTGAGGACATGAAACTACTACTAAGACATTATAATAGAAACTCCCACCTCCAATAGTTAGTTCACAATGATGGCATAAGTGTGTTATCACTGAGTCTTCTCCAGTAGGAGTCTCTAAGCGTAAGGGTTGAGCCAAAGGTTCAACCAGAATTTCTATGTCTGGAATAAGTTATGTGGTGAGAAAGGAAGGATAAGAACATGTGCCTATAAGAACTATAAATAAGGTATAAATGATACATATCATACCTTGCATAATTTTAAAAGCCTCTAGGTTTTAAGATTCTACCACTTCTAGTTCCCACTCCCTTGTACTCTAGCACCCTAATCCTAGTGTAGACCACCTAGGGGTGGTGGTGGTGACCTATCAAAGCATCAACCACCTCTTTCTTCCCACCTAACTCCTTATCCACATATAGTAACCTATAAACCTATCTTCTCCTACCGTTGTCTATACCTTAATGAACTTTCCATATTCTCTCTATTAGTTGTATGGTGGGATGAACAATCTAGGGTGAGATATCCCCTACCATCACATAAGTTTCACCACCTCTCTTTAGGATATTTGGACCCACCCTGTGAGTCATGAACTCAAGATCATCAATCCCAGGACCTCCTATTTAATCGAATTAGAGATCCATGTCTTTGATACTGATGTTGGTACCCTACTGTTGAGGCTTATACTCCTTCTTCCCTATTGTCGACAACCACTAGCTGTATCTGCTCAGGTAAGAAACACCCAACCACCAAAGCCCACTTATAACCCCATCATAGGTAGGCATGAATAGAGGGATAACAGTGTCCTGTATGTCTCTACGTAGACCTTTCTTAAGGGTCTGGGACTAGAATAACTAATCACAAACACAATCCATTAATTACCAAGAGAGGTTTGTAAACCTTGGTGAATACACAACTACTACTGCACTACCCTGCTTGTGAGGTAGAAGATCATGGATACATACAACCCTTAGAATAGATTATAATAAATACTATATGAAATATAACTCAAGAATTGTCCATGAATTATTTACCTCATCATAATTCTGGGTAAATAACCCCCACCATCTCCTTGCTAAGATATAAGGAAGGATCGCTACTAGCACCACCATCACCTATACTCATTTCCTGGCTAGACTAAAAACTCAAGTCACCACCTCAAACTAGTCCTCATCCCCTTTTGGGTAGTGATAAACTTGGATCCTAATGGGCATCAACTTATTAAAATCATTAAGCACACTTATCCTAAGTAAGTCATCCATTAGTACTATAGGAAACACGTGCTACACTATAGGTGGTATGGCTGGTGCACCACCTAGAGGTAACATCTCCAGAACTGGTCCACATATCGACTTCTCATCAATGAGGGGATCATTAACATGATCATAAAATGGAATCATACCACATATATATCATGAACGAATCATAAAATATATAATTTTCACCATGGTAAATGAGTATGTTTAGAGAGATGGCTTAAGAAGGACTTTAAAACCAAAACCCATACATATATGATGAACGCACAATTGTTTCCCTGTAATCAATGTTCTCATGTACCAAGTCAAAAAAGGTGATTAGAGTCATTTTGCATGGATATGTCAGCTACCAAACCAATACTAGTGTCTCTTTCCTAAAATACAATCTTGAAACACTTAACACTATTAATCTAAACCAATCTCATAGAATCTGGGTCCAAAGGTAGAATCGACCAGCTGTGATACAACTCATTCATGACCCATCAATATGGGGAAAATTACATGACTCCCCAAGCCCAACTCCAACAGGATAATGGCTGGTGACTAGCACAGAGTAGGAATATAACTAATATAGGAGGCATTTCCTAAGTACCTGTACATATGCACACATATCTAAGCTCCCTAAAAGTAGAAATTTAAAAGAAACTTAACAACCAATTAATAAATACATCTATATCCTACAAACAGATCATCGAAGGAAGTAAAGAAATTAAAAAGTTCCAAATACAAACCCATCATAAGGATTATGAAACAGAAGTCCTCCTTAAAAGTAAAGGGACTGTTTTCTTAAAGGCACAAGAACACACCTTGGTCTGTCCAATCAATATATAGAGTGTATCATAGTATTAATCAATATATATAAGTAGAAAAACTAGATGAGATCATGCAGTAGTGGAATAATAATTTGTGAACATCCAAGAATAACAAATAAGTAGAAACTGAATAAAAAATAAATACAAAATGATGATGCTGAAAATCATGTAACTATAAAAAATTTAGTACATAGAAATAAGAGATACAATAATACACAACATGATATAAAAAATGAAAAAGAGCCCAAAAAATGCAATTACTATCATCACAAGAGAGGATCGGTCCTCTGCTCCCTTAATCCTCACTAGAAATTGGAATCAAACTTTGGAAGGTGGCTTCTTCCTTTTATTTGTACCTATAATAATAACGTCTTCATTTGTACCAATGTAACCCCAATAGGGTGTGAGACATACTCTGTAGGCCACCAAAAATGGTTTCTAGATCAATCTATTAAATTCATATAAAATGATCAGTGTTCCAATAATAATAAATGTAAGGTACTAAATAAATAAGTACGTATTTTTGGGTTACCTGTTGGATACTAACTGATTGTACCTGCTTTGAAGAAATATGTATATATTTGAAATAAGGTTACATATGAATGTATTGTATACAATATACTAGAGTCATCATAAATAATGTATTAAAAGCAGGAACATCCCCAAGAATGTGATTTGGCATGGCAGAAACTTCTATGGAATCTCAGTTACACATTCTTATTCTTTAATTTAATTTCATATTTTTAAATTAAGAAGAGAAACCCTGATCCCATCCAAGGTGATCTGGAAGGAATCCCATGCATCACTCCAATGGAACTACAAAGTCCTAATATAGTATGAGTCAATCCCAGGTGATCCATAAATGGAATCACATGTATCACTCTCTATATGATGTGAAACTAACCATCTGAGATTGTCCCATGTATCTCACATAGGGGAACAAGTATCAATCATAACCTATTCTAACCATCTATCCACCAATACCATCCAAGGTATCTACCCTAGGTAATTGGTATCTCTCACATGGAGGTGAAGAAAATTCATGGTGAGCCTTTCATGGGCATAACTAGTGTCACTCATGGTATGTATACAACTCATAAAATGAATCATTTGAAAAGAAATATGAGCCCGTCCAAGGTTTCCTTATATCAAGTCCCTCGTATCACAATCAGTATAATGTATAAGTATGATCATTATGAAAATATCGTATTATTATCAATGTATTTAAATTAGGCTACATTATTCAAGTCATCAATTTCATTTAGTTTAGAAATTCAAGCTATGGAATAAAGAAAAGTTACAAACTCATGGCCAAGGAACATTGATAATTAAATTCAAATCCCAATATTTTTATAGAATGAAAACACACCTCCAAATGTGTTTCAAACCATATCATGTAAAAGGAGAAACAACCCTCTAAGGATGGAACACCCATGGAGTGGATCATGTCCTGGAAATTAACACACAAAATTGTGATTATCCACTATATAGTACCATTATAATCGTGAAAACCTATTAAATTTTATTTATTATAAATTTTATAGGTGTCACCAAATAATTAATACATTTGGCATAATGGAGGATAATATAAAAGTGATTTTTTATGGAAATAATCTAGACCTATTAAATTTGGTTCATAGATAATCACTTAACCGTTGTAGGCCTTTTATTTAATATATGATGTGAGAAAATGGATAAAAGAACTAAAGCCAAAAAATATATCAAATCAAATCACACAAAAAATGGAATAGAATACAAGAAGAGACATTTCTGAAGGAAGTAAGAGGATTATGAGGATTTTCATTACAAATAAAATGTGAAAAATTTAAAAGAGAATGGAGTCTATAGGGAGGATTTCTCACAGATCCATGGTTGGACATCAGGATGAGCCCTCACATGTTGTGACTCTTATGTGAGATGAGAGGGTGTTAGGAAAAAACTTCATGAGTATGGATCTTTTGGGTTGACTGTGTTTTTTACAAGGATTGATGTTGCTGATGAAGGCTTGTTGTAAAAAAATGAATGAAGATTTTATATGATTTTTTGGCCACATGAAATTTTAAATGCTAAATTGATCTCATGGAGCATGAATTCTGAACTAATTTCACAGAGTAAAAATTCTCAACTGATCTCACAAAGAGAAAATTCTGAACTTATATCATGAAACATGATTGATGAACAGATCTTGTGGAGAACTAATAATGATCTCATCTAACGGATCACAAATGCCAGATCTTGCACAAGTGTAAATGGATGATATTTTAGAAGTGCATGAAGACAAATAAAAATATGGAAATAATAGAGGTATCTCATGGTTGTTTGAGATCATGAAAAACACAAGATGAATAAGTGTGATTGTCAAAGTATCTCATGATTAAATATTGAAAATCACATGGTTGTTATTGTATATCATGATGAAATATTTCACACTGATCATAGTTGTATTTGGAACTCATGATTGGACATGAAAATAACTGGAATACAACATCATTGATCATTATATGAATAACTTTTATCTCATTATAGGAGGTTCATAGAGTGCATGAAGCTTATTATGGTGGTTATGGAAGATATGGTTTTACATAATTTTTAGAGTTAAGGTTGTGGTTATAAACATATAAATACCCTATAACCCATCCTTAAACAAGGATGATGTTTTGTTTAAAATATTGATCTAAAGAAACATCCAAGAAGGAGGTTCATGAAGAGATCTTGAGATGGATGTTCATGGAGAGATTTGTGAAGGAGTATATGATATTGATATAGCTCAAGTGTTGCTGATGATCAGAATAAAGTATAACACTAATCATGAAATAATACTCACACTAGGATCTCACACAAAGCGTGAAAGTGGTCTCACACTAGGATCCTATGCATAGCGCGAAAGAAGAATTGCATCGGGATCTTGCGCAAAGTGAAACAAGGTCTCATGTCCAATTCTAATGTGAAGAGTGAAAGGGTTACATTCCTAGATCTTTAAAAAAGGGAAAATGGTCTCATTATAATATCTCACACAAACCATGAAAGGGTCTCACAATGGGATCTCATGAAAAGCACAAAAGGTTCTCACTCTAGGACCTCACGCAAGGGGTTATACGCTAGGATCTCACTCAAGGGTATGTGAAAGGATCTCATGAAAGGGGTTATGTTGTAGGATCTTATCCATGGTTACGTGCCAATATCTCATTCTAGGGCCTCACACAAGATTATCATACTAGAGGCTTTCACATGTAGATATGTGTCAATATTACCCTGTGAGAAGTATCATTATCATATCTGATTTTAGATGAAGAAGAAGACAAAAAATGATTAGCACCATTCAAAAATACTTGAAAAAATGTGTTTATTAACTACTATATTCAAGATAGTGTATGGGATGGTTGAGATCTCTTGAATAACATTCCAAGTAAGAGGTAATATTTGTGTTTATAGAAAATAGAATTTTTTCCCGACTGTTTGGAAAGTGAAAGTGTTGTATGAAAGTGTTTTCACAAAAGTGAAAAAGCATCCCAGAAATAAATTCAACAGAGAATCAACATAATATTGAGGATGCATTCATTATTGATAATGATGGGACCTGTATTTCGATAAAATATTTATAGATCCTCTCTATAGAAGTGATCAATTAAAGGGAAAGAAGGTGATCCTTTCCTCTGGTAGTGCGCCATTATAAAGAGAAAGGGATTGACCATTGGGAATATAGTGAGATGGCCCTAAATATTTTAAATGTATTAAGATTGGGAATAGAAATATTCTAACATGATCTTTGATTTGGTTGGGATACATAGTAAATTTTTTATATTGACATTGTATTCCCCCTAGATGTAGTCCCATTATGGTGAACCAAGTAAAATCAATATGTCTCATGCCTGATATATTTTACTGCAAAACATTAATAAAGGAAGGAGATATAAGAGTTATTTTAATGATGATATAATATCCAAATAGGTTGTTGTTTTAATCTATCAAACCCTAATTAACCCTTCATCTCAGAGTATTTAACCTAGTTGGGATAATAAATGGTATCAATGATAAAGGGTAATATCAGTGTTTCTCTCTCCTGGATTTAATGTATATTTTCAATAAAAATGTGATTTTGATATTATATGGGAATAATTTATATATATGGAAAAATTGGATACAACACTAATTACAATCTTTAGGAATGGATGTCTTTATAGCTGTGAGATATGTAATTTCTGTCAGTATTAACAATGGTGCATTATCAGAAGATAAACAAAATAAATTGGATGTTGACACCAAAAGGTATCAATGATTTATGGGGATACCTATACAATTTAATATATACGAATATGTTGTGATGTAAAATATCACATGCTATGTGAAAATAATGATAATATTTACAAGGGAGACTCAAAATTTAGAGAAGAAAAGCTGCAGGTTTTATGAAATAATTCTACAGATTAAAGAATGCACCCTAATGAATTTATAGATTCGTTATTTTATAGAGGAACGTTACTATGGAATACATGTGTGGTCTTAGAGAAATTATTTAGTATGTAATTGTTGTTAATCACGTCTTGAGATAACTCCCACAATAGTGTAATTCAGAAGATTTTATTTTTCCAGATAAATATTCATATGAGATGATGTTGGATAGCTTGAAAAATACTATAGTTTCATATGAGATGATAAATTATGATAATGATTCTATTGAAAAAGATAAGTCTAATGTTGTGGCATTCGAGGATATAAAGAAGCTCACTATTTAAGATGGATATGAATAAAAAGATATGGATAAGGTGATTACATTTATTTCCTCAAATATGCAAATAGGAAAATGAATGTTCAAATAGAAACTCTGATTGTCATGTTTTTGATGTTGAAAGGTTGGACAAATTATAGAAAGTTACCCAAAGAATATTCAATAAGATGATGAAGATGATGTTGAAATTACCATGAATAATTCTTTAACATATTTGAATAGTAAGAAAAAGTTCAAGAGAAATTTATTCAAAATGAAGAACCCTATTTCAAAATAATATTAAAGTTCATAAAAATATGATGTTAATGATATCAAGAACTACAAATATATTGAAGAAAATGTTATGATTGTAGATTATGGTAGTTCCTAGTAAAGTGATGAAATCAAAAATGATAAATAATAATTTGAATAAATAATTTACTTTCAAGATGAATTATAAGACACTCTTGAGGAGATAGAAATATGTAGAGACAAAAATAAGAATGCCAATAAAGTGGTTTGTGATTCCAAACTCTACATCCAAAATCATAAATAATCAAAGTCTGAAGTGATGAAAGAAATTGATAATATTATGTCTTAATTTCTAGATGACTTAGAAAATTTTGGTTAGTACAAGATCAATGTTAAGGAACATAAAAATTTGATAGATTGTTTTCATAACACAGTAAAAGATCAAGTCAAATATATTGAATAACATGAATAGGATGTCATCTGCCTACTATGAAAATTTAATGATCATGAAAAACTAATGGTTCCTGATATGGAATTTGGAAAGAATATCATTTAGGAGATGAAAAATATATATGTGGATCAGAGAGGTCTAATAGAAAAGAATAAATAGTAAAATTCATATGATGAGCCTATGATAGATCATGATTGTAAAAAAAAGTAGTAATGGTTGATGTGAGACCACAATCACCTATTCCAAAAATAAAAATTGATTTTGGTTTGAATCAGAATGAGAATATTCATATAACCTCAGGGAAAAATAATATTATATTAGTGACACATAGAAATTATCCACTTTTAGATGTTATTCTTGTGAAAAAATGATAAACTCAACAAATGTCTATTACATCGCAAAGAGGTGTTGAAGGGAACTAGAAAAGTAGAGGAAAGCATACAAATCTCATTATTCAGGGAAATTATTTGATAGTAACTTTTTCAGGTGTAGAGGATTCAGGCACTTGGAAAGATATTTCTCATCAAAAATGTAGAGAAATGTGCCCAAGAAAATAGAATATTTTCGTAAGCACCGGTTCAATGAATTTTTAAATATACTGAAAATGAAAAATCAATTTCATCATTTCAATATGATTCTCATCCATCATATTATATGGAAGACCAATATTATAAATCCTTTTTAGGTATGAAGTAAAAAAATGGATGAAAAAGAAAATAACTTAGAAGGTAGTGGTTTTGGAGAGTTCTTATAAAGAATCAGATCATTATGGTGTATGCAACCTTGATAGTGGATTCACATCTCATATGATAGGTAATAAGGATCTTGTTACTAGCAGAAAATATGACATGGAAGGTGTTTAACAATTTGTAAATGATGAATTCCTAAGATTATTAACATGAGAAAACCCAAATTTGGGGGAAATGAAATGAAATGTGTTGATAGATTAGTTGTTGAAGGTCTCAGTCACAACATTCCTAGTGTTAGTAAACTATGTAACTCAGGGAATTCTATAAAAATTATTAAAATGATGCTTATTTTCAAAGGAATAGATAGGGAAGTTTTCTATATGGAAAAAGAATGAAGGGGAATCTCTACCTTGTAATTAGAGAATAAGATATGTGCTTTTTATCCAGTGAGTAAGTTAACATGTTGTGGCACAAATAGAATGGAATTCTATGAAATCCATAGCTAGAAGATCTGATCAAGTATGATGAAACGAGAGATATAACTAAGAAATCATGTCATTTTAATCATACATTTGATTCTGGTCAATAACGAAAGGTCATCAGAAATAGATAAAAGGAAAATATGTAAAATTCAATGAGAGTTATTGAATTTGTGCATATAATAATGGTCACAGGTATTAAATTCTTTTCATTGATTATTTTAGCTATATGGAATGAGTATTTTCCATTTCCCACAAATTTGATGTGTTTAGTTGCATAAAAAAGTATCTAAGTGAATTTGAATGGATGTTTGGATTGAATATTATGAATTGTTGTATTGATAATGTTGTGTAATTTAGAAACATTCAAGTATAATATTATATTTAGAAACAAAGGATAAGTCATCAAGTTTCACCAGTAAGAAACTCCTCAATAAAATAGAGTGGTTGAGAGGAGAAATTGGATCATCAACAACATATAAAGAATAATACATATTCAGAAAGACATACTAGATATATTCTAGAATGATTTATTCTTGATATCAGTCTACATATCTAATAGCGCATTATTTTATTCCAAAAAAGAAAAACCCCTTAAGATATGTGATATGGAAATAGGCCAACATTTAAATACATTATTATCATTTGATGTAAATGTTTTATTCATAATAAAGAGAAAAAAAAGAATTTGAATCACATAGATATGGGGGCTATTTCATGGATATTCTGAAAAAATCAAGGATTATATCTATTTTAGAAAGAGGCTTACAACGGTTGTTGAAAGCAATGGTTTCACTATAGTAGAGAATGAATAGAATCTTCAAAAACACAGTGATCAGTTTCATGATGAATGTGATTAAGAGGTAAGTGTATTAGGGTGAATTGAAGTAAAAAATAATGATTTAGAAGATTATACTGATGATGAATAGAATGAATTAAAATCTATATCTACATAAATAACAAATAGTCGAGTTGGAATTGGAAGAAAGAACACCATCGGTGATCAGGTAAAACCAGTTCAAACATGAAGAGTAAATTCATTACAGTAGAAATTTTTATTATCTCTGGTAGAGCCTAAATGTTTTGAGGAAGTATCTCAATATGGAAACTTGGTTCAATATATAATTGAAGAGCTTCACCAGATAGAAGAGAATCAGACAATCAAGATTTTTTCAAGACCAATATATAAGAATTTCATTGGTTCCAATAGGGTCTTTCATAATAAGATGAATAAATATGGAATAGTTAATTGAAACAAAGAATTATTAGTGTTCAAAGGGTACTCTAAACTATTTTGTATTAATGTTGATGAATGATTTTTACCTCTTTCAAGACCAGAGACAATCAGAATATTCTTGGCCATAATAGTGAAAAGAATGTTCAATGTTTTCTAGATGGATATCATATATTCTTTTATTAATGTGGTTCTTTAAGACAAAGACTATATTGAGTAGTAGGATTATTTTCTAAATAAAAAATAAGGCAATACATTCTTTTATCTAAATAAGGTGCTATATGGGTTGAAGCAAGCACCAAGAGCATGGTATTCAAGACTAGATTGGTTTTTAAAGAAGCATTTTTCAGTGTGGTTGAGTTGATTACAATCTGTATGTCAATAATGATAATAATTAAAGGATGATGGTAATTCTATATATCAATGAAATAATATTTTGTGGACTATATGAAGTGTAGTGCAATAAGTTCTCATAATGTGTGAAAAGATAATTTGAAATTTCAATGATTGATGAACTGACATTTTTCCATGGATTATAGGTGACACAAGGAATTAATGGAACATTAATTTCTCAATATAACTATACCAAGGAGGTTTTGAGATGATTTGGAATGGGTAATTTTCTGGAGGTGAAGACTTTAGTGGCTACTTAGATGAAATTGTCACAGGATGATAAATACAATGCGGTTAATATCCCACAATATAGGCAAATAATTGGAAGTCTATTGTACATAACAACTAAAATGACTGATATTGTGTTTCCACATGATAAGAATTGAAGAATAAAAGAACTCACAAATAAATCTACTTAATTTCATTAAAAAGAATATTTTTTTATTAAAATAGGAAATTGGATTTAAATTTGTTGTATAAATAATAATCTTAGCAATATTTATTTGCCTATACAGATGCAAATTGGGTCAGATCAACAAATGATTGAAAATAAACCTCAGGTGGTACATTTATCTTGGTGGATTATTATTTTTTTATTATAAGGAAATAAGATTTCTTTTCATTAACCGTGACAAAAAATGAATATATTTCTTCTACACAAGCATGAATGTAGTTATTATGGATGAAGTAGAAGTTTTATGATATGGGAGTCAATGTGAAGTCTCCTATTAGAATCCATTGTAATAATTCATGTTCTATAAATCTTAGAAAAAATTCACTCCACCACTCAAGGAAAAATAATGTTGAAATACTGTATAATTTTATCTAGCAGAATGTGGAACAAGGTCTTGTGATGTTGGAGTATGTACTTATAGAACTATAGATTTTATAGATTCTGACAAAGGCCTCACCCGAAGAAGAACTTAAACAGTATTTACTCGCTCTTGGAGTTTATCCAACTCTTCACACCTGAAAAAGTGTGGACGTGGGACCACTATCCTCAAGGTACAATTTTTTTTCCGTGACATGATAATATATGTTATTTACCCTATTGCAGACCACAATGAAGTGACCATTAGGTTCATTGACAATGGGAGAGAAATTATAGTTATGAAATGGGAGATAATGACTTTGTCATGATTTGGGTAGAAGCTGATAAGTGGGGAATCATATTTCGGGGATCATGAAATCTGATGATGCTAAATATGATCAATAAAATGTTATATATCATGAAATATGAGGTTTTTGATGATAGAAATTGAGTGGTTTTGGAATGAAGTGTTTCATTAATTAACATTTAATTCTACTCTTATTTCTCAGGCAGAGAATTACAAATGTGTGTTATAGTGTGTGTTGAGTAAACACATGATCACTATAAGAATCTCATTTTTTTTGGTATAATAAGTAATAATCCTTATTGGGGTATAAATATTTGAAGATTTTTTAATAAACCCAAATGGGATGATTTTTAGGAGAAAATCCATCATTATGTTGATTTTGGGTGGATTTTTTTGTTGATAAGGTTTGAAGTTGTCGATGGATTCTAGTTTTCAAAGAATTCATGAATAGTTTGCATGGATTTCTGATCTCATGAAATCGTGAATGCTGAACAGATAACATAGAGAATGAATGATGAATTGATATTGCAGAGCATAAATGAATAACTGATCTCAAGAAGTGAGACTAAAGAAATTTTATCATGAAGTTCAAATGTTGAACTATTCTTAGGGAGCACGAATGCTAAACTGATTTTGTATAGTGTGAATGATGAACTAATATAATAGAGTCTGAATTCTTAAACTCATCCACACTCAAATTCCCGATCTCAAAAAATTTCATGAAGGAAACAAAAAAGATGTAAATGGTAGAGGTATCTTGTTGTAATTCTAGATCTTGCGTAGTGCATAATGACAATGTGTCATTATCAAAGAATCTCCTGAAGAGATATTTGTAAGTGAATGATTTTCATTGGATCTCATGATGAGATCTCCCACACTCATGGAATTCATTGGAACACATGATGGGTCATGCAAAGCACTAGCAGACAACATCAATGAACATCGCACGACTGATTTTGATCTCATGATGGGAGGTTCATGAAGCACATAATGCTGATTGTGGTAGGTGTATAATGGACAGTCATCTATGATTTTTGGATTCAAAGCTAGGGGTTTATGATAAAAAATACCCCAAACACTTACATAAAAATTGATATTTTTTTTCTTAAAATATTAATATAAATAAATGTTCGAGAATGAGATACATTGTGAGCTATCATGAATGATGTTTTCATAGAGATATCACGAAGGAGGTTCTAATTGAGATATCATGAAAGAGTATATGTGATTGAAATCACATATCGGTGGTCTGTGATCTAAACATAGTCTCATGCAATGATTTTTTTTTGACTCTCACCAGGATCTTGTACAAAGCACTAATGTGATATATCACTAGGATCTTGAACAAAGTGTGAAATCAAACACATACTAGGATATCACATAATACATGAAAGGTTATCACGCCCGGATCTCATGAAAATCATGAAATTGTCTCACTCCAGGATCTCTTACAAATCAAAATAGGTTCTTGTTCTAGTATCTCACAGAAAATGAAAAGGGCTCTCATGTCAGGATCTCGTGCAAGGGGTTGGATCTCATGTAAGGGTACACACTAGGATCTCGCGCAAGAAGTTACGAACAAGGATATCATGAAAGTGTATGCTCCAAGATCTTTTGTTAGGGTCTTACACAAGTATATCACACCAGAGTCTTGCACATAGAGATATGTTCCCACACTACCTTGTGACTAAAATTATTCTCAAATCTGATTTTAGAAGAAGAAGAATACAGAGGATCTGAACCATTCTAAAATACATGCTAAAAGAGTTTATTAATTATTATATTCTAGTAAATCAATGGAATAACTAGAATATATTAAAGATATTTCCAAATCAGAGGTAATTGTTTTGTATATATAAAATACAAGTCATTCTAGTTGTCTGGAAAGTGGAATTACTTCATCCAAGAGTTTTTATAGAAGTGAAGGAGCATCCCATAAATATCTTTATTAGAGAATATATATATATTGTTGAGGATGCATTATTTTTGATAATGAAGGAATCTATATGTGCATAAAGTATGTGGGGATCATTTGTAGAGATGTGATAATTGGAATAGAAATAAGGTGATTCTTTCCACAAGTAGTAATCTATCTAAAGAGAGTTATAGAGTGACTATTTGAAAGTAGTGATCTGAACCTAAACATTGTGATAGAAGTGGGTCTTGGAATATAAGTGACCTGTCCTGGACATTGATTTGATAGTGACCCATAGTAAATTTGGTACATCAACAATTTTTCGTTGTATTAACTTTGGGAGTATCCCAATTAGGGTGAACCAAGTAAAATCATCGTGTCTCATAAATGATATCATTTATTTTCTTATATTTCTATGGTAGAGAAAAAGAATTGTGTTTTGTTTAATGATGAATAAGAATATGAAGATGTATTAGTTTTAATTTTTCATACACTAATTTACCCCCCGCAATTATGGTAATTTACCTAGTAAGGAAAATATGGGGGGGGGGCACAATTGAAAATATCCCCTTACTTGTATTCAGAAAACATGAATTGATTTTTACATGGTTTGTAAATTATTTCCACTATGTATAGAGGTCGAGATCCTTCCCCAAAAAGATCAGCTCATACAATTCAAAGGGAATCCCCATCCTATTACATATCATACAGTCAATACTATTTGTGAATTATAAATACATGTTTTGGATCCACTACACATCATGTACTTGGCCTACATCAATCCTCCCATTCCTTGTAACCATTCATTCTAAAAGAAAAAGAACCCTCCCATAGGTGTAATTTTTTGGTTTAACCAAAACTAAAAAAAATATACCACACTTAAATGATGGGAAATTACAACCTCCCATCCATAAAATAATCCATCCTTAACTTTCACTTCCATCGATAATAATGGGTTGTCTAGGAAATGTTTTAGAAACTAAGAAAGAACATTGGTCTCTCCCATGCAGGTCTTGTCATGCACATGGTTGTACTATCATAAAAACCGAACCATTGGAACTATACTTCCTCAGAGAACCGTTGTACATCAATAAAAAATATGTATAAGATGCTCCAGAAAGGATGCATCATCATCCAACTTAATATCTTAAGGATCAAATTAATGTGATAGGTCCAAATGATTTTGGTGAAGATGCGATACATGGTTGAAGTCGTGCATGGAACGATGCCTCTAACGTAACTAAAACTGATAGACTACTGACATGACTCACTCGACAATCTAAAAAGGGTCGATATAATGAGTAGATGGATTTTCATTATTCTTAATCTATTTGTGACCTAATATTGTAGAAACTTAGGGAAATACCAAATGTTCCACCTCAAACTCTAGAGGTCTATAATAATGATAAGGGTAATAATTATTCCTAGACTGAGATATAGACATATTTTTTTGAATTAGATTTACATTATCAGAATTCTCTTAAATGATATGATACCAAATTTTTCTACCTCAACTACCAATAACCAGTATATGGGTAAATGGAACAACCTACCAGAAAGTGCCTCCCAAGGATCCATCTGAATCATTTCTAGAAATCGTTTATTATAGTAAAACTATACTAGTGTTATGTTTTCTCCCACGGACTCTAAAATCAAGGATGCTTTCCCTTATCATGTCCTCTAACATCCTTATCACTCCCTCGAAATTACTATTGGGTTGAGGCGGATAAGTTGTACTCAATATTAACTATAAATATAGTGCCTTCTGCAAACCTTGTCTGAACTATGATGTAAATTAGAAATCTCATTTTCATATGATAGATTAAGGAACACCGTTAAGTTGTACAATCTATCGGATATAAATTATAAAAATATCATCAACTGAAAAGGTCACTGTGATAGGATGGTATTGTATGACCTTATTCAACATGTTGATGATCACCCATACTTCATCGCAACCTCAATAGGATATATAAATACACATCAAGAAATACATGGAGAAGTTATTCCATTTCCACTCAAGTGTTTATAGAGAATTTAAAATTATAGAAAGTCACTAGTGATCCACATTCACCTACTGATAGGGGGGACATGTATTGATGAAACATGTAATCTAACTTGTTAAATATAGACGGCAATACAAATAGTGTACATCTTGATTAATCTTCATAATCCCAAGATGAACATCCCAAATAGAGGCCTATGACTCATAAATCATGTATTCCAATATATCAATAGACAGCCAAATACATCACTAAAAGTGTAAGATCTCATTATAATCAACAAACCAACTATTTCGTGGATGTTAACCAAAGACACTCTCCCCTAGGATGATGCCCTCAAGATCTAATAGTTGTATTATCTACACCCACCTAAGAAGAGAGGATGTCACCATTGATCTATAATATCAGGCTTCCCACACTACTTCTAAACCACTAGGTGTATGTTAAAAAACAAAACCATCAACTTCCACTCACCATTAGACTCCAAAACAGCATGGTTCTGAGTCATTTAGCTCTACGTGCCTGCTACTTCATTACCCATTATGGGTCTATAAGGAAGCACACAATCAAATGACTGCATGTACTCTACCCAATTGCATTGACTCAGATTCAAGTCTCATTGTGTGCAGATTTATTTTATAATTTCTTGATTAATGTAAAAAATGAACCACTGACCCAATAAATAACACCTTTAATAGTGTAGAGCATGAACCATTGATGCTCATTGGTGGCCATGCATAGGGAAGTTCTGCTCATGTGGTATCTGATGGAATGATCTATTTTTCCGGAGTTGATCTCCATACAAAAGGACTACTACTATCCATATTACAAATGTATCATTGTAAATAGAATAGCTTCTTCCAAAATTTGGAAGAATCAGGATCAACACTAAAGTTAGTTTAACTTTCATTTCCTAAAATGATATCTTACAAACTTATGTCCATTCAAAATTCACACACTTTTTTATTCTATATTGTAACAGTCACTTATAGGTGTGAAAAATATGAAACGAATCACCTTTAATAGCCATATATCCCAAAGAAACTGCATATTTCAAATACATTCTTTGGATACCCATAAGAAACTACGACGCTCACCTTCTTTAGGTCAAAAGATACTTCTGCATCCAAAATGACATGACCCCAAAAAGTAGAACTTATGAATAAAAAATTGGAATTTTCTAGGCTTAAAATACATATTATTCACTCTTAATGTATTTAGAATTATCTCAAGATAAGTGGCATGGTTTTTTTTGTTGTGAGAATACACGAAGATGTCATCAATGAAGGCTACCACAAATGAATCTAGGTATGGGTGGAAAAATTGATTCATTAAATCCGTAAAACTATTAGAAAATTTTTAGTCCAAATGACATTACTACATACTCATTCATATTTTACATACTTTTTAATGTTGCACATGGTATGTATTACAATATCACTTGTTCATGATGGTATCTTGAACTCAAATCGTTCTTAGAGAAGACTTTCTCTCTTGGGATCGGGTCAAAGAGGTCATAAAATTGAGGAAATGTATACTCATTATTCACTTTAACCTAGACCAATTACTGGTAATCCATGTAAAACCTGAGGTCGCCATCCTCCTTATTGGTGAAATCAATGGGTGATCCCCATAGTGAAGTATTAGGCGATATAGTACCCTATAACTCTATATCTTCCAAATAAATATTTATTTCATAGAGATCTATAGGTTCAATCATATAAAGAGGGATGTAAATGGGTACCTCTCCAAGAATATGGTTGATATCAAACTCCACCTCTCTATAAGAAGGTAATCTAGAGAAATATTTTGGGAATACATCCCCAAATTGATCCACCACTAGAGGAACTCCACATGCCACATTCCTCAATCACTCATAAAGAGAATAGTCATTCGGGATATCACTATTAATAGACCATTATGGTAGGTTCTAGATTGACCTACATGGATATCCAATTCTCCCTTATAAATATAGGAACTACCCTTGGGAGATGTAAAATACACCCTTCATTGATAGAAAACTACATGGGAATGATAAGGCATTAGGTAGTCCATTCCAAGAATGAAATCAAAGCTATTAATCTCAAAAATAAATTCTATATGAAAGGGTACCCACCTATATCATGGGGCACTAATTTAATTAGTATACACACTTTTATCATAACCCCAATGATTTGTTGGGAGTCATAACACCACTGAAGTACTCACTTTCTAGGTTAATACATTCCATTATTTTGGTAGATATAAAATAGTGCAACATGCCTATATAAAATAGGTAAGCAACTAAATTATGGTCTATTAAGATAATACCTCATACAATAGAACTCCCTAGAATATTATCCTTAGGTGTGGAATGCACTATGTAGATATATCCTGAACTAAGACCCTACAATGAAAACTTACTGACATGGGAATGTTAACTCTATAGAAATTGAACCTAAAATGTCTAACTACCTTTGTTGTGGCCACCGCTTTGGCGTAATAAGTTGGTATTAGAATAGATCCTAAATTGTATTGATTCTTATGATCTAGTCCCTAGAATCAATTTTGTAACCTATCCCTTTTTATAAGATATATTAGTGATAGTTTAGCAGAAATGATCAATGTGACCCATCCTTATGAAATATCAGCACTTCATCAGGTTCCTAATACACTGGTGATTTTTATGGCCTATCCTACCAAACTAGTGGTACACTACATATTTGAAGGGGTTTCCCATCTAGACAGTAAATCCCCCACATATACCCTTGATATATCCATTCATTCTTCTAGGAAAACCATTTCCTTGTTTTGAAGCTAAACCACCATAGCTCAAATTTCAACCTTAAAACATATTCTTATCTGTGTTGAGGTTCTGGTTCACTATCTATGAATTGGAAGTCATCCAAAAAAAATTATTTAAAATTAGATGGTATATTCATGTCCATCCTCAAAACATCTCACATACATCAGATCATCATGTGTAGGTGTCATCATGAAACACATTATCTCAATAAAATGATCCTATTTCTTCATAACAGACATGTAACCTTGATGATAATGCAGACACTCTCCCACCTGATCTTATCACAATGTATGTGGGAACATATAACCATTAAATTATATATGCAATCCCATTGAGACCATAACCTGATGAAATCCAACCCAGGTAACAACATCCCACCAACGCTTAGCAGAATAGTGGGGCATGTATTTAGTGATCTTTACCCTATGCTCTATATGCATATTTTGATGATCGATGATTGAAACCATGACCTTTTTCTATGATACCACAACTTGAGTTAAGTCACCACCTTAAAAGGTGGTAGGATGATGCTGCTAAAGTTCCTGGTTTAGCTTGGCTATAATAGGGTCATGTCAGTGAGCACACTGAATAGAATGCATATATCTGAAGAATCTATGTCAGGAATGATCATCGGTACCCAATGGATGATATATAGGAGGTTCCTCAGGTGAAACTATAAGAGGTAATACTGGTGGCTCAAGTCCCACCACATCTAGAGAATGTCCATCACCACATTCCTAGCATATTGAATGAGGTTATTGAGGAGACATTAGTCTACAATAACCAAGTGCATTATTCAGATAAGATTTCATAGTAGAATATGAGAAAAAAGGAATGTATAAAATAATAGGTACATATCCATCCAAGAATGGGACAACCCTATCTTTCGACTTCATAATACATATCTTGGTGATAAGTAATATATCATGTTAGAGAATAACATAAACAAACTACTTCCCACTACAAAGGACAATCCAGAATAAAGGTGTCATGCAACACATCATAGGTTCTGGTACATGGAGTGTCAATACCAAGGTATAGAGTAAGAAAACCTTTACAGTGTAATGGTAATCCCACTTAGTTGTATCCTTTTCAATTTTAATCATTACATTAGTGAAATTTATTCTTATTTTTTTAGATATAGATGTCTAAGTACAATTAATCATATCACCAATCCAGAATTTATAAAGGATCATACTTTTAAAAATTTCAACTGTCACGTCATGTAACTATTACCTAACATGTATTTATGATATTAGGATGTAACATGAGATTTATAGATATTTGATTTAATTAATTCCATTAAAGATATATAGTATTATTTTTTTTTCTAAATTATGATTTGAATTTGTGAAAAAAGTCGATAATATTTCAGGGTGTAGAACCACTCATTCTTGGCCCAATAGTGTCATTATTGGTTAATTAATGTGTCATCCAAAATCTATGAATGGAAAAACCATTCATATTGTTTTGGGAGATTAAATCAATCATATAATGTCATAAATACAAGAAACACCAACAAAATGATATATATAATAATCAGTGATAACACAACAAGAACATATGATATATGAAATGCGCTCAAAAATATAAATATCGAAATGACATAAGGAGTGTCATTTAATCCCAAGCTATCTAGTATGATGCATTAATTGATATGCACTCATTTCTTAATTCCAAGGTAAATTAATCTCATCATCATAATATAAAAACCAATTACATAAAAAACCATGTGTGTCACCAAATGGTGAAGTCTATTGAACTATAACAGGAATAATCTGATAGCAGAAATAACCCTTCCTAGGAAATTTGGGTTTCCCAGTTATGTGGGTTTACTAATCCCAGGAACATGCTCATTACAAATTTCCATTACATCATAGTCTCCTATCTTATACCAAAATAGTATGAAAAAAAGAAAAAATAACCTTCTCTAATACCGGTTTGGAGCACCCCTCCCTAGAAGAAATTGTATGGTGCCCCGAGACGGTTTACCACAAGAAATCAAGCACACCTCCCCATATGCTAGAGGATAATGGTTAGAAGTGATGGAATAGGGGGGTATCCATGGGGATACTATTTCCTGTTTAGTTAGAGTGTATAAGAGAGGTAATCAATATAGATATGAATCAAAAAATAATAAGATCATGTAGTTGTGAAATAATAAATTGTAATCATCCAAGAATTATAAAGAGGTGATAGTTGAATAGTAAATAAATTCAAAATGATGATGATGATCATGTACTTATAAAAAATGATTACATGGAAATACAGGATACAAAAATATACCACACACTATAAAAAAATACAAAAGCACCGACATCTGCAACTACTTACATCACGAGCATAGACATGGCCCTATACTCTCATACTTCTTCCTATAACTCAAAACTAGTCCTTAGATGATGGGAACTTCCCCTTTTCTATAATTTTAATAATGATGTATTCTTATATACCAAAGGTATCCTAATAAGGGTTTGAGATATAATCAGTAGGAAAAAACTAATAGTGTCAAGATCAATCCATTCAGTTCATATAAAATAAGCTATGTGCTTCTACTAATAAATAATGGTAGTAAATAAATAATGAAACACACCAGTTTGGGTTCCTTGTGGGCACCTGATAAATTGTACCTTCATTGACCTAATCCATATATCACTAAATAAATTTAAATTCAGAAATTATTAGATAGTGTAGACCATGGTCATCATAAATAATGTATAAAAAAAGGACCAATCCCCAAGAATGTTATTCATATTGGTAGATTCATCCCTAGAATCCCAATTACATATTCTTATTGTTTAATTTAACACCATATTTAGAATATAAGAAGAGGCACCTTGATTCCTTCAAATGAAATATTGACGAAATTCCAAATATCACTCTATGGGTACTACAAAATTTTAATCCCATAAGAGTCCATACAAGGTGATCCATAAAGAGGAACCCAAGTATCACTCTCAACATGTCATAAAAAACCATCTAAGATCTTTCCTCATTTCTCACATAGGGAACCAAGTATCACTCATGAACCAGTATGAACATTTGGACACTGAGCTCATCCATTGGTTCTCCCCATGGTAACTAGTATTGATCACATGGAGGTAATACAATTTCAAGGTGATCAAATACCAAGCATAACTGTTATCACTCTCGATGTGTATACACATTATAACTAGTCTCATATAAAAATCATGATAATCCCACCCAAGTAATACATAACTCATTACCCTTGTTTCTCCCTTGGAATAGTGTGAAAGTAATCTTGCTATTGATAGGATATATTATCCTTAAATAATTTTAATCATGTCACTTTAGTCAAGATGACCAGTTCATTTAATTAAGTATTTCAAGCTATAGAAAAAAGAAAGGGTCAATCTCATGTACAAACATATTTCATAATTAAATTCATATCTTTATATATTTATTAAAAGGGAAACACACCTCAAAAGGTGTTTCAATCCATCTTAAGTAAAATTTTATGTATCCATAAAAGGAAGGATCACCCATGGTGTGGCTTAAGTCCTGGAAATCAATCCACAATGGTGATTCTATGCTATCTAGGACGTTCAATAGAGTGAAAAACCATTTCATTTTGTTTATTAATCACTTTGGATGTTTCATCAAAGAAGTACAACATGTGAAAAAACAACACATAATGTAAAATCAACCAAACTTGAGGGAAATAAGGTAGAATAACTAATATAGGTTAATAGATGGACATTCATATCTTTTAGGCCTTTGATTCAATCTAGGGCAGAAGAAGGTGAAAATATGGACAAAGATCCTAAAAACTGGGCCAATTATCTCACCCTAAAAATAACACAATATAACAGTAGAGAAATGAAAAAATGAATTAAGGGGATTAGGGAGTATGCTTTCATGGATCAAATATGACAGATGGTGAAGAGAATAGAGTGTGGTTGGAGGAGATCTTAGGGAACCTAGGATGGGCAACAGGAGGATCTCTCTTGTGCCATTGTTCTTATACAACAAGGGAGGGGTGATATATAGAAAATAGACCCTATCAACTTTTAAAAAAACATGGTTGGAAATTTACAAGGTGTTTAAATTATTTAAAAAATATGTAAAGCTCATGGTCTCACCCTAGGAAAACCCAACTCATTCCATACAAAGGGGTTGGACAATCCATTACATGTCATGTACTAAATACATGTAATGTATTATAAATAAAAATGATGTATCCAGTACCCACTATGTTCTTGGGTAGTAGCCAACCTCCCACTCCTTGTAACCTTCCCTTCAAAAAACAAATGGATCCACCCTTAGGTATGGGTACTATGTTTAACCATATATAAAAAGAAAACATAAATCACCAAAAATATGAGAAATTATAGTTTATTAATAATATTCACCTAATATATTTCATCTAATTTTAGTACTGTGTTTCTTGTGAAAAGACATATTAAAAAAATTACATTTTTTAAATGAAATATGAATATTAGTGGTATTAGGAAGAATATCCACCTCTGAAAAAAAATAACAACATAAAAAATTGAATATGTAAACTGTAAATAATTATGCTAATGGATATATAAGAAACAAAAAATATATTTTATCTGATTGTATCAACCTCGAAATAATATATACTTATAGAATAATCATTTCCTAGACAACAAGAATGAATTTAAAATTTTCATTATCCCATTAATTTATTCCAATATATTATATATTAGTTGGTTTTATGATTTTATAGGGACATAACATTCACCTCTATAATTACATGTTTTGATTTCTAACCAATTACTAAAATAAATTTTTTTATGATAATATAAAAAACAATCTGATTAAATGATCATATAAATAAAAAAATTGAATAAAATAATGTATTATCCAATGAAATAATAATTTCAACCTATGAAACATTCTATTAAGCTATGATATAATTTGATCAATCTCTAATGCCTTAATCTTCTCCTAGGTTTCCTTTTTTTATTTACCTATTAGGTACTTAACATAAATAGTAATATATGTCATCCTCAAATTTGATTTAAATCCTTAAAAATGGTTCATAAATATAATGTGAATTAATCAATACATATCACTTGGGAGTGTTAGAAAAAGTGTGTAGTTTTCCCTCTTTATTAGGAACCAAGTGATGATTGAGTGAATAAAATTAGTCCCCTTTCAAGGTCATGACACAATGGTGAATTTCTTAGGGATCCTACACATATATTATTATGTCAAGACACGAATTTCATTTCCATGAAACCATAAAATCTCTATATTAATAATACTTGAGGTTTTTATCCTATACAAAGACTTACTATTTGGGATTTATCATTTTTTTAATCCTAATTTCTAAAATAGCAAGGATAGTTTCCCAAATAAGTGAACTAATATTAAAAAAATGATTAACCCTAATATTATGCCAGCAAAAGTACACCACAACTATAATATCAATTTCAATGTAAAAAGTACATATATTACACATATGATTTGATAAAAATTAATATAACCCATGGTAAACATTCCAAAATGTAAAATCATTTAATTAAGTTAAAAAACTCATCTCATAATAAACACACAATCACATGAACTATGGGTTTACTGTCTTTCAGAAATATATAAATAAGAAACTTATTTTACAACAGCTATTAAAATTTCATTGTAATTGAGACACAATCGACTCTTTTCTAGTTTTCTCTTCTTTTATACTCATATTTATATCCTTTGTAATGTAAAAAATAATTAGGGATATTCTAAAAATATTAGAAAGAGAAAATATATAAGTATTTAATTGAGGAATGGATCATAATAATATTAGTAACCATGATCAGGGGAGTAATATCTTGTCCAAAATAAGAATAATTAATAATATTTTTCTATTAATCAAGATAAAGGAATGTGTAATCTAAAATAAAATATCATATACCGTAGTAAAATATTGAGGAAACAAGAGGTGATAATTGTTTTCCACATATCATATTCCTAAGAATATGGCATGGAAATATTGAATTACCGTGAAAAAAATCATGACAATGAACATTAGAAAACAAATAATCGTAGGGAATCATAACCTTTAAGAGTCATGTAACATCCCTTGGCCACTGAGAATAAATTTACCTAGATTCAATGAATACTATGTTACCTCAGTAGCACTATCATGTTTACGAGAGGCTACATACTTGATGAAATGGTCTAAGGTGGTATGGTGGAAATACTATACCATCATATTAGAGTGAAAGAAGAGTAGAAATAATAAATAATCTATATAACTCTAGAGAAGTAAATATGTAATTATATATTACAAAACATTTCAATAAATAATAAATTATTACATACTCTATAATAAAATGAACTTTATAAATGTTTTACAGTCATATAGTATTTGATTACATCCATAAGTATCATAAAGAAAAAATATAAAAGCTTAATGAATATTAAAAAAATGGTCCTAAACCCTACTTTAGTCCTAACACACATATAATCCATTCTAATATTCCATATAATTCATTATTAATATGGTCTTTCCATTTTTCAGTCCTCTAACCATGAGGTTTGATCGGGTTCTATAACAACCCAAAACCCTCACTCTTGGATCTAATGCAAAATACAGGATATTTACATATCCCTCTCTAATTTAGATAAGAATGACCCAATTTTGTCCATCCAAACATACAAAATTATATGAAAATATTGGATATATTACACACACATGACATTTTTGGTTTATAATTTTTGAGAATTAGAAAAAAACCTTTATGTAACAAACCCTTGTATTTCTCCTCAAATGGAATTTTTTCACATTATAAACTTATTTTATTGTTCAATTTAAATAATTTATTATTTCAAAAAATTCTACACACATTTTACCATTATAGACAAATCCTACATAATATAATTCTCCATATGATAGGAGAAACATAAACAGAAGAAAGGGTGATCTCAAATGATCATTAAGGGTAAGATTTTGAGAAATCAATTACAAGTGAAAAAATATGATCATAAGGGTATGATATAATAATCAAGTGAATGTTTCAACATAAAATATTTATACCCAGAAAACCATAGTATATAATTTCTATAACCAGGTTATATCCAGAAGCATGATTAAGAAGGTTTTCAAATAAAAAATCATCATTCAGGATTTAGAACATATGTATGTTGATTCAAAAAAATACAAAATCATAATATTGTAATCATATATATTTAAAATCTCTTCCAAGCATAATATTCTGAGAAAATATATAATAAATCACACTCACACATCAAAATGTGAATAAATCTATTTGAACTCTTATCCATGTATAATCTTATTATTATAGTTAGAATCGATCACACCCATGCATTAAAATTTGGTTAAATATATTCCTAATCTTGAACATGAATATAATAATCATATCATGATATATCAATATCACATTACCCAATATATTTTAGGCATATTGTAGACATATATATAAAAAATCAATCCATTTATATGTACTCCACATGGTCATTGAAATATTAATCATTTCATCATTTATTAACTTGTGAAAGAAAAACATATTTCGCAAATATTTCATCATTATAATCAATAACAATAAAAATAAATAATAAGGATGATATCATTGGTTTATCACCCTAGGGAATCATAAGTAACATCAAACACTTTTTTCATATATGAATATGTTTTTCAAATATCTTTTGAACATTTCTAAAGGAAAATACACTTTTCATTTTAAAATCACATACTTGAAATCAAAAAATTTCTAGAATATAAGGGAAATTTTTTTAATTGGAATGAAACATGTACTATTATAAAAATATATTCCAATAAAAGTGTATTTGTGTTAGTGGGAAATTATGTTCATGTAATATTTATTAAAATAATTATTTTTTACATTTTGGTTAAACGAATTCAATATTCTCAAACTAACAAAATAAATTTAAACATTTTTTTAAAAAGAAACATATGGGGAAAATTAATTGAATAAATCATTTTATAATATTAAAAATATTGGAAAATACATTTTAAATAGAGTATGTTCATTGAAGGAATATATTATAATCCAAATAGGAAATAAAGTCTGTTTTTCTAAAATCAAATTCGATCATTTTAAGTACAAAAAAAGGGAAAATTGAAACTATTGCAAGGAAATTCCAAGAAGAAACTAATTATAAAAAAAATATGGGGTTTAATGTATAAAAAAATATAATTTTCATCAATAAAAATTTATCATGACCAACCCTGAAAGTAAATTATATTGTAACATAAATTCACTACTACTTTTGTAACTTTTATATCATAATACCCATTCAAAAAATATCATACAATTGAACTTTATTTACCATGAATAGAAACATTTTCATGATATAAATTATTATAGTGTTTTAGATAGAAATTATAAAATAAGATATGTGTATAATATATCATAGGTCCCAAAGAATACAATTGGAGATGATAAACCCTTACCAATTTGGTAATTTTCAAATCAAAACCCCATGTATAAAATATTTTGAATTATAGATTTAAACAACATTAATTTAAAAGGATAAATTATATAATATATAAAATAGAATTTATATGCAACTTATAAATATAAATATTTTCATAACATCATACATGTATCAAAAAACAATATTTTGGAGAAGAACCCTTACCTTAAGTCATGTCTTTATATATATGCTTTCAAACCTCTTGTTTAATAAAAAAGATTTAATATAAATACATTTAAAAATATATATATATATATATTTATATCTTACTACATATAATTCCCTTATAATATTCAATTATACTTTTATTTGAAATTCATCATTAAAATCATTTTTCTGGTGAAAAATGTTATGTTTTTAATGCATATTTTGGTTTAATGGTCAGAGTAATAGAATATTGGTTATGGTTTAATAATCTATAGAATAAAAAATTGATATATGTGTCATATTAATTCTTTATTTACCCTTTTTAATAGTTCATATTCAAATGATGGTCAATAATTAATTACATCACTTTTTGGAGATGGTTTTCCGTATGTACACACTAGTGATGATTTCACTTCTCATGGGACAAAATGAAATAAAGGTAAATAATAAACAAAAAAGAATAATTATTATATTATGACATCATATATAGAAAATAAATATATCCTTATTATA
Source organism: Viscum album (assembly GCA_963277665.1). NCBI lineage: Eukaryota > Viridiplantae > Streptophyta > Magnoliopsida > Santalales > Viscaceae > Viscum > Viscum album. The sequence goes on from OY728134.1 coordinate 290,560,959, forward strand.
AAAAATATAAATATGAAATGAAAAATGGATCGCATCACATTATGTAGGTGGTAGAACACACATATGCATGATCAAAGTAATAGTTTCCTAATAGATGATAAGTTAAAAAGGTAGAAAAATTATTATAACTAAATAGAATAATTATGTCATAGATATCATATATAGTCATAAAATATATCATAATATTCACCCATGAATGGCGGTGATGAGAAATGATATACAACGGTTCGTGAGGTGGCAGTCCACGCACGTGCACTTGAATGATGGTTTTATTTCCCATTTTATGGAAAAGAAGATTAAAATATTTATTCCATTAACATAATAAAATATATTTTTAATAGATAAAATAATGTTAAAATATTTCAATATTTATTAATGTTTTTAAATAGGTGTAATAATAATAACAATGAAAACATTCTTTTAAGATGATTACTTTATCTTTGTAGAACCTCTTTTGACCTCTCCTTAAGGAACCTAGGTATGATATTTTAAGAAGACCAAAACCTATATAATTAATCTATGATTGATAATATGATGTTTTATAGGGTTTTTTTTTCAACTTATAGGATCATTAAGGGTGATTTATAAATGAGGTACCATAAACATTTATAAGTTTCGGGATGGGAATCCATGTAATTAATTAATATATACATATAATATAGATTAATTTTTTTAAAAAATTTTAAAAAAATTATATATTCAGATTATATGATGACTATGAGCCTAAATTCTCTCTTAAAAAATTTATATATTATTTGGGGATGTTTTAACATTTAACAAATATTCTGAATCCCCTGTTAACAGTTTTAATTATTAACATGATAAAAATGATTTCTTAATATTTAGGGGTCAAAAATGTTAATTTATATGTAAGAGTAACCCATAAATAGAAAAATGTTTAAATTCTAGACCATAAACTTATCAGTTGTAAAAATATATAATTTTTTAAATTTTAAATCATTTAATAAAATATGATATAACATCTAATACTATTAATGTCACTTTTGAAACTATTCATGTAATTTGAATTTAAATACTTGAATATAGTGATATAATTTTAATATAAACATTGATCACATAAAAAATATTTTATCTATATGATAATAATTATTGGAAAATAATGTTTCTTCAATATTTTATTAATTTTATTTTTTAAAATCATTTTTAATATTTTTCTCATACTTACACAAGTATTGTTTCAACATTTCGTAAAAATTTAAAGTAATTATTTTCCTCACTAAAAATGAAGAATAATTTATCATAATATAAAATATAAATATTAGGAATAAAAATTATAGAACCATTCAAAACTATATTTTTTATCTCTTTTTCCAAACATGTCATACATATTTACATAATGGGAGTAATTTGTTTTCTTTCCTTAAAATAATATTATAGTTATTATGAAATAAAAAATGAACGATGTTGTCATATATAAGAATATTGGAAGATAATGGAAAAAATAAATACATACGATGGAAATATGGAAGGTGTTATATATATTTTTATTCGTTATAACATTAATTTTAACCTTACTTACTGAATATATCCTTTCCAAGGTGACAAATATTTACAATGCTTACTATTCATAATGATAAAAAATATTGTTGATCTATTTAAAAAATTAATTAATTATGAATAAAAATATGGAATACTTTTTATCAAATTCAATCCAGATATGTCTAATAAGTAACCTATAATATTTTCTAGAACAATACGATAAAAAATTATTTTCTAATAAAATGTATTTTTATGTATAAAAATGATTTTGTTTCAAAATGAATCATAGTGTTAATTGAAGTGAAATTAGTTTTATTTTTTTTATCAAATGTAAAAAAAATTAATTTTAAAATTAATTTTAAAAAATTTTAATTTTAAATAATTTCATGGAAAAGATAGTCGATATTTTTCACTATTCACTGAAAAATGTATTGTTTCTCAAACAAATACCAAAATTTCACAATAAGATAATTTTTTTATTTTGATTTCAAAAATTATATCATTTTTAACATATTCAGTTTCTAATTTTAGAGGAAAATATTTCTAATAATCCCAGAGAAAAATGAAATAAAAACCATTTGTTATGAAAATGTATTGTTGAAGCATAAAATGTTTACTAAAAATTGAGTGTTTATTTCCTAATAATTTAAAATTATTTTATATTGAGTAGTACCTTTATAAAAATATATATATTATAATGTAGTTACTATTATTATTACCCTCCAACAAAATAGAATATAATCAATGGCTAAATTTAAATAGTAATTTTCCACGGTCGTTAAACCTCAGTGTTATGTGTCGTGTATGTTATTGAACCTATTGTTTTTTTGAAATCATGGGGTATTACGTTATCCACTATTAATTAAGTATTTCCTCCAATTTTTACCATTAGTGAAATATTAATGGTTTTAAGATTTCAAAATACATTTTTTGAAAACCTACAGAGTAAGACGTGTTAATAAAACAACTTTTTGAAAAGTTAGAAAGAAAATAAGAATTCGATCTAGAATAACATGTAACTAGGTTTTTAAATAAGATAACATATGTAAAAAGTGAAATACATAAATTAAGGATAAATATAACTTCCAAAAAATGACATGTAATGATATAGAACATTAATCATTAGAAAATTAATGATCATCTGAATGACAATTACCACGAAACCATAAACCAGTGATGTGAGGAAAATTCCATCTATCATCCAAATTCATTTTATGAAAGGAAATTATTTTAATTTTAAATATTCTTTAACAAAATATGGGGTGGGATTTTTACATTAAGACATATTACTTGAGATAATATATATTATTTATTTCTTTAAATATTTATAAACAATTTCATCATTTGGTTATGCGTTTCAATTTGTTTTCACTTATATCTCACCCCACATTCAAAATAATGAATATCCAAGATGAATCTTTCTTATTCCAAAAGTATTAAAATTGTCTTCCAATATACCATGAGATCTATTAAGTTATGGAATATTATTCCTCCTATATTTATTAAAATATAAATTCTTTTCCAAAAATATGATGATACTCAAAATTAGTAAACCATCATATATAGAAATAATAAATTAATCTCTAAAAAACATAAATAGAACCAAGGGTTCAAATTTATATAATTATATTAATAAAAAAACCCTATATCACAATTAACCTAAATAACCACATTATTAATTACTTTTTAACCTCAAGGGTTGTCTTATACCTTTCATGTTACATCCCCATCAATGTAATAGAATTATTCTCAAATAATACTTCAAATTAATCCATAGAATTTAATTTATCATGACCTAAAAAAGGCCTCCCAAAATATCATTAATCACCTTTAAATACTATCACTTAAACCCTAAAATAATGTGTTTACCCATCCAATGGCCCGAGGCCCTTCATTTTTTATTGATTTTGATAATCCACCTTTCAAGGGGTGTGGTGGGACCCTTACAAGGCCTGTAGGCGTAAGTATTACATTGCCCATAGGCTTTAGAGGAATTCATTTTCCTGTTGGCTTCAAACATTACATACAACCCAGAATCACTACTTGGAACTGCTCCTCCCTAGTATCTTCATTTTGAAATCAGCTCTCCACCATTTCATGTCTATTCGGCTAGGCATTACCATTCATGCACATGCTTGTCTTAATGGCAGGTACCTTGCACTATCATTCTTTCACTTTGTTTAGCTTCTGCTGTGGTGAAAGCTCATTGATCATCCTCCTTGTAGAGCTTGTTCCTCATAGGTCGTCTGGTTTTCATCTGCACTAATGGTGGCTCAAAGGCCTTACTGACCTAAAGGCTTGGGTGGCCCGAAGGCCTTAAAGGACTCGAGGACCATATCAGTGGCCCGAAGGACTAAACAGGGGCATATTCCCGGCTGTTATAGTTCCAAACAGTACCTTATACACTTCCCGCTACAATACCTGCTACAATACTGCATAGTTCTCGCTACAGTACCTACTACAGTTGATCCCGGGTCTCCTGGATGCACTTATGGAGTCTTTACCAACCAGGATAAGGCTCATTTGAAAAATGACGTGTTTATGAATTTGATCTTATAACCAACCTCAAATATATATTAACATTATGGTATCCATAATTCGTAAGTTAACATGAATTGAAAACATAATTGTCATGGAAATTTTATAAACCCAATTTTGATACCAACTATAACATCCTGAAACCTAATATTTTGGATCTAGTACTAGAAACCTAATCTTGATTTTTTTGGATTTGATACTTATAATTTTGACATAATTATTTTCATCCAAATATAAAAAATTAAATGTAAATTGTGGATCAAATACGTATCCAAGACCATTTATGTTTATTGTTTCCTAGAATTATGTAAAAAGTTTAATGTAACAAAACCCATGTCTTTCTCATCAAATGAGTATTTTTCCCTCTATAGATAGTTCTTCTTGTTATATATAAAGACTCCATTATCTCCCACAAATGTAGCAACACATTATACCCTTCTAGACTAATCTTACATAAACGATTCTTTATAACATATAGAAAATTATAATATAGTAAAGGGTGATTTCAAATATCAGTAAGGCTAAACATGGGAGATATCATTCATAAGTCAACTGATAGTGTTCATAGGTGTTTGATAGAATAATCTAGTCCATTTTCTCACCATGAAATATTCATACCCAGAAAATAATAGTTTATGGACTCTAAATACACGTCTTATACAGAAGCATGATTAATAACTTTTTAAAAGTATAAATCATCAATCATGTGTCATAACATAGGTATGGGGCCTAAAAATAAAATTAAATTATAATATTGTAAGTATAGATATTAAAAATCATGTCTAAACATAAAATTATTTGTATAGATATACAAAATCACACTCAAACATCAAAAGCTTGAACACAATGATTCAAAATCATGTCCATATATAATACTGTGAAGATAGATGGTGTAAATCATAATCATGCATAAAAATGTGATAAAATATAATTCAAATCATGTCCAATAATATCATAATAATCTTATGAGATATAAATATCACATTAACTAATACATTAAAGGGCTATTAAAGTCCCTACCATTACACAATCCTAAGTAAGTTATATGTATACCCTAGGGTCATGAAAACATTTATCATTTCATCATAGATTATCCCGTGAAAGAAAAATGGGTTATATAAACATTAATTCATCAAAATAAAAAAAAATCCAAATAAATAATAATAATGGGTTTATTCAATTATACTCCTATTTAAGCATAAGTAACATCAAAGGATGTTTTGAATGTTAAAAATATATTTAAGAGATCACAAAATTATTTCATGAAAAAATAGAAATTTCATTTTGAAATTAGGTATTTTTAATATAAAAAGTTAAATAATATTTGGAAAAAATTTATTTAAAAAGAAAAATGTAATATTTTTATGAAATTTAATTTTACTGGTATTCATGACACAGGGAATTTTTATTCACGCGGTATATATTAAAATAATAATTTCATTCATAATACTTGTAAGAAAAATAAAATATTCATAAAATAACTAAAAATTATTTTTAATATTTTTATGGAATGTGAAATAAGAGTAAAAATAAAATTAAACAATCATTTTATAATATTAAAAACATTATTTAAAATAATTTAATGTGAATATGGATATGGAAGAAAAAATATTTTTTTATCAAAGAAGAAATAAAATTTATTTTTCTTAAGGATATTTTCTCAATCATATTTTGTACCAAAGAAACGAAAATAGCCATATTACATGAAAATTCAATGAATAAATTTTTCATAAGAAAATATATTATGTTTAAAGAACAATATTAATATAAATTCCTTCAATATAAAACTATAATAGAGAATATTGAAAATAAATGGGATTGTAATATTATTCTCTTACCACTTTGATAATGTTTTTATCATAAACCTTATTAAAGAAATATCTTAAAATGAATCATTAAGTACCATTATTATAAAAATATTCTGGATAAATCATATCAAATGGAAATTATATACACTTTATATAAGAATATAGTTGTGTAACATAACATATATTCCAAATAAGTCAAGTTGAGATGATTATCCCATACCACTTTGGCATTTTTTGAATCAAAACTCCATGGATGAAATATATTGAAATATAAATTTAAATACCATTAATTAAAAAGGATCCATGATATAACATGTAAAATCGGCTTTATATACACTATATAAATAGAAATATCTGTGTAATATCAAATATGTCTCTATGAAACAATATTATGCTGAAGAACCCTTGCCTCAAGTCCTCTCCTTATTATTATAAACTCAAACCACATGAATAAAAAATATTGATATTTTATAAATAAAATTAATATCCTTAGATATATATTACGACATCTAATTCACTTATTATTTCAAATAATCCTTTTATAAATAATTAATCATTAAAATCACCATTTGAGTGAAGACTATTCACTCTACCTTACATGTTTCATTTTAACTATTATAGTCCTTAAACCTTGGTCATGGTTTAATAAAAAATATTAATCATGATACAAGTGAAATATTTATTCATTAGATACACTTTTTATTTAATCATAAAAATTTGTAATGAAAATTGAATTACATCACTTTTCAGACGTGATTGTCCGTACATATGCGCTAGTGATGTTTTTACTTTTCGAATGATGTAAATAAACAGTGGTAAATAATAATTCACATTTAAATAATATTTATTATAAAAAAATATAATATATATATTTCAATCTAATCTCATCAATATCCATATAAATTACAATTGAAAAAATGAATCACATCACCTCCTTGAGGTGGTAGTCCACATATACGCACAAAGGACGTTATTGTTTCCAAATTGAGTGGAATGTAAGAAGTTATATATGATATCATAATTATAGAAAAAAAATTATTATAAATATCACATATACACATTAAATCCATCCTAACATCCAACCATCGATTTTAGGTATTAGAAATGAAGTGCATATTTTCACGAGGAGGATGTCTGTACGTACACATAAATTATGGTTTCGTTTCTATTTTGTAAGAAAATGAGTTGAATAAGGCTATTGAGTTAACATAATATATTATCAGTATATGGGAGATAAAAATTTTATTATATTTTAATGTTTTGAATATAATTTCTTGTGGTATAAGAAGATATAAAATGGAATCACTTGGTTGAGACGATTACCTCATCTTTGAAAAACTATTTATGGATATCTGTTTAAGGACCCTACACATGTTATTTTAAGAATTAAAAAACTCCGATAATTCATATAAAGAATTTATGATTATTATTATTCAAGGTATGGTTTATACAATATTCACATTATGTGTGAGGATGATAGGAGTCGTAATACCCTTTTATAAGTGAGAAGGGGGGCATTCTAGGAATCACCTAAAGTATTAAAGTAATATAATTTAATTTTATTATTAATGTTCCAAAAAATTAACATATAAAAAATAGGATGATTATGAGTCAAAATAATATTTTTATATAATATTTAGAAAAATGTAGGAGATGTTTTATCCTTTATTATTTACTTTTGATCTTCTGTTAATACATTCAATGATTACAATGATAACAATGTTTTTTAACTTATTAGTAGTCATGAATGATACCTTATATGGATAAGTGACCATTAAATTTAAAATGGTATAAATTATAAAAAATATCCTATTTAATTGAAAAAATATTTTATTTTTATATATTTTAAATAAATTTATTGAATATTATTTAACATAAGAAGCCATTATGGTAATTTCTGGGACAATTCATGTTGATTTAATAGAAAAGAATCAATATATGAATGGAATTATAAAATATAATATTAAAAAATAACTAATATGTTATATTTATAAAAACAATAATTGAAAATAACAATTCATCCAAATTGTATTAGTTTGAATTCATTTAAAATCAATTTCTTTATTTTCTTACTATTTCAACAAGAATGGTGTTAGAGTTTTAAAACTATTCATGGTTATTGTTTCATCAATAATATTCAAAAATAATTTTCAATAATAAAATTTTAATTCAAATTAAAATTATCATTTCATAACCGTTCATAATTTTTTTGAATCACTTTCACAAAATGTTTTACATATAAAAACAAACAATGTAACATTTTATATATATTATCTCATTAAAATAATATTACCATAATTATCAAAGAAAAATTAAAACAATATTATATGTACTAGAATATTATATGTGTATGATTAAACTAGACCCATAGAATAGAAATAATACAGGTGTTTTAGAAATCATTATTGCCTTATCACATTATTTGTGTCCTTAATTACCTGATTTTCCCTAACTAAGGTGAAAAATATTTACTATGGTTAATGTACATACATAACAAAAATAAACATGTTCTATTTATAAAATATGGACATGATTATTTCAAATATGTAATCCATTATTTAAAATTAATTCCAAATAAATTGGAAGAAACTAATTTAAAATATACATGAAAAACCAAAAGAAGAATTTTTTTCAGAGAAATGAATTTTTTAGTATAAAAATTTTCAATATCAAAATTTTTTGTATTGAAAATATCAACAACTTCAAATTGATTTTATATAATCAAAATAAACTATGGTAAAATTTATATAAATTTAAAATAAAATAGAAATTTTCTAATACATTAATAGAAAAAACATTTTTCTACATAACAAGTATTTTTCACTATTAAATAAAAATAATTCATTTCAAAAAAATCCCACAATTTCACCATAATAAAATTTTATTATGATGACTTTAGAAATGATAAATTTTATACATATACAATTTAAAAATTTGTACAAAATTATTATAATATTCCATCACAAAAAAAGAAATAATATAAATTGTTAAAGAAAATACATTTTTTATGGATAAAATGACTTTAATAAAAATGGATTACTTATTTACTATGAATTTAAATGTTATTTTTTATTATTTAGGGCATTTATATATATATATATATGATAATGTAGTTACAACTATTCATAGCCTCCAGTTCAATATCTAGGTTCTGATAGTCGAATTTAAAAAATAATATCACATGGATAATAATTCTTTGTGTTATGTTTGTTTATGTAATCAAACACATTTATCTTTGATGATCTCAGGGAATTATATGTACCAATCGGTGGCTTGAGCAGGGTGTTAATACAAATTAGTAGTCCACCACCTATAAAATATCTAAGTATATACAGTGAGCATAGGTGAACTATTAAAATAATATATATATATATATATTATATCCATGTATAATCAAATAAGAATGTAAATAAATAGGCATCATAGATCTTTAGGTTCCATGATCACTCCATAGATCAAAAATACCTTCTTTAGTGAGTGTGAATTTTTTCTAAACAACACCATCCATCCAGTGTAAATATACCCATTCAACTGATCAAATACCTTCCACGAAAATATTCCCATATTTGTAATAGACACAACTATGGGAATATAATAATCCCACAAAAATAGACACTCCTTATGAAATATACATGTCCTAGAACAATAGTCACTTTTTTGGAATAATAGACATCCTGGAAAAGTGGTCTCTCATTGGGAAATATACCCATTTTAGAATATAGTCATTCCCAAGGAAATATACCAATCGTAGAAGACTATTCACCTATTGGGAGTTATAAACATCCAATCATTATATATCACCACCAAATATAATCCATCAATAAGAAATTTAATAAAATACACAAGGGTAACTCCAACATGAGAATAATGACCTCTTGTCATGAAAATTTAATAACTCATCATCTCATAAAGCCCATATTGTATCATTAAACCCACTTTTAATCATTTTAACCAAAACAATAACAATCATTGATCCAATATAATTTATTATTCTTCGTAAAAATCACTACTCTATATTAATAAATGAATATTTAATGATTATAATTCAAGAAAAAATTCTAGTTTCTTCAATTTATCCAATATATTCCATGCAATAACATCCATGTCAAGGAATCTCATTATGATGCCTTTAAATTAGGGATCATTTATGAATCAAGGGGTTATATTTTATCATATTATTTATTATTAAAATTAAAAAAATTTAATTATCGGCTAAATGAATAGAAATATAATACATCTCCAAAAGGGAATCACTATTAAAAAATACAAGTCTTGTAAAAAAAATTAAAAAACTTATACCCCAAATATAACAAAAAAGTAACCATCCTGAACCACCACCCAAGTCAATCCCAAAAAATTTAATCCCTAACATCATCCCAAACCAAAATATACTTTAGATTCAATTAAATGATATATTAAATAGAGCCGATTAGAGATATCTTTTAAACAAAGTGTCTTACTATTAATCAGAGGGTTCAATCACAACAAACTATGAATCAATTCACTATTAAATGATATCATAGGAACTCTAGGAAAATAATGTCCCTAATTTATATCTTAAATCATGTATGGTAGTTGACGGGGTTGAGTGTGAGGGGACCCCTACAAGTCCATCATTTTATTTACACGAATCACTTATTTTGAGAGGTTCATGTTCTAAAGGACTTCTTCATGCCATGATAGTGGGGAAAAGAACACACCAGGGTCCAAACCATGAGTTTTAAAAAGGTATGCTCATTTGACACATTGTGAAAGCACACAAGTGCCTCACGAATAGTTCTTGGACTAAACCATTATTCCTGAACTAAATTACAAATTTTCTTAATTAATCAAATAGTGAAATGACCATGAAACACATATTTGGGTTGAAACCTATATAAAGAAACTGATTATAATATCTAAAAGGAATTGAAAATCCCATATAAGGACATCTAATTCATGAGATGTGTCTATGGGGTTCTCTCAAATAAATCCTAGCCACTAAGCCCTAAATCTGACTCCCACTCATTAAACGTGTTCCCTAAAACATCCTTGGAACCACAATAATTGAGTGAAAAGTCACACCACAATTCAATAAATGATTTAATCCATTAATCATGTCATGGGACATCAGATCATCCTTGGATAATGTTATTAAACACTTATCAAAACAACTACAAACCCTAAAACATTCCTACCAAGTTAAACACACACAATTGGTTAGAATTTAATAGTATTTGTGTTTGGAAGGTATCTATGGGATTTTATAACTTCCCACCATGTGAAATTCATCGTCATGATACATTCCCGAATGTAATCGAGGATCATCAAAAAACAATCTTCCCATTTCTCCCTATATCTAATTCATACTCCCATCTACCAATTTAGTTACAACCATGATGCTATAGAACACACAATAATGAAATTTTATTTCTTCAAGTATCCTTTTAACTATGATCAATAATTAATACTTTAAACTCATCATATTATTTTTCAACCAAAAGATCATGTAATTAATAATATTAATTCAAATTTTTCCCCGCTCATACCCATGAGTTACAGAACCAACATCTCATTCATCCTTTTGAGACAATGTCCCAACTGACGCCTTAATAATATTTTGTCACATGGTTCACCCCTTGAAAAATATAATTCAATGTGGGTACTCTCCTTGAATAAGGCGTCAATATAGGTTCACACCCTACTTAAAGTGCTAAAATAGGTTCTAATTTGGAATCATATAAATAAATAGGTATTTTTCTCCTTCAAACTAGAGGTTAAATAGGTTATATCCCTTGAAATATGTCACATATGTATTAGATCTAAATAAATGTATTCATATATCTTATACCTAGTCTGGGCAGACACCTTCCATTTTTTGGTAAACTCAACACACCTTGACGTCTCATACACAATACTTAAATTGATCACTCCTAAATCACTAGCCTCCATCCAACATATAACCGGGAATCACTATGGAACATGGTTCTTCTAATGACCAATAGAAACTAGGACACAGACTCCCAAATTGTCATCCAAAATTCTATATAGTTTATTTTGACTATATTTCATTCTATCAATGACATACATTTCTCAAATTCATTGTCACACCTAATTCATTCCACAACCCCTACACAAATCATGATGTGAACAACTATCACTATATGAATAAATGGTTTTAGGGACCCCATGAAATCCTATGACCACCTAATCATATATATTTCTAAGATCACCCACCACATACGAATCTGTTATCGATAAAATGTGATATACCTTTGTCTGCCAATTCACTACCAGCTAAAGACTATTTGTACGCCAGGACTTCCCTAGAAACCCTATAACCAAATCCCATGTATCTTTATCACATTACCAATTTTCATTAATTCATTGAAACAAAAATCTCAACATTGATTATTTAAACTAACCCCAACATGAGGATCCACTTCCTATAGAATTACAAAACACCTAAGATACCAACATCACACCCACTGATTATTTCCAATAGTATAAACAATGCCATTTCTCACTCAATTAATATTATTAAAACCCAAAATCTCACTCATGAGACTACTTATAATCTTAGTACCTATTTAATTATTCAAAATGGCATGTCACTCCATAGAACAGAAATATCATAGATCTGATCACCCACTGATGTAATTCTGATAACAAATCCTTGTCACACCACCTTTCAATAATCTCATTTCTAGCAGCTATAATGTATCAATAATACCAATTTCATTAACTCTAATTAAACAATACACATACTTGGGTACCTAAATATTCTTATTCCTTACTTAATTTCCTATTCTAAAGACACATCGCTAAACCAAAACAACCTCTGTGTGGAGTTTTTTTAACACATTTCATATGATGGTCTCAGAAAACTACTCAAAAGGATAACTACCTAGGAAAATGGTCCATGCAATGGACTCTACCCTCTGCCTTCCTCACTATAGATCAATAACCATATTATTTCCTAATACCCATAATCACTAAACATTATTATTCTCAATCCCCACTAATGTCACATGAATATGTTCTCATCTTGAGACATGTTTGAGTCTCAATCTTCATCATAGTTACCCATGCATCATCATCCCAATTTTATCCGCAAAAAGTTATCACACACTCAGTACTAATAGTTCTTACTGAAGTTAATTAAAATTTCTCACCATTACATGTCTCTAAAGTTTATAATTATATGGTCCCTAACTATACCTATTAGAAGCTCGTACTCATGAAAGAACTCAGATCAGTATATCTGAAAAAAAATTCAATTCTATATTGAACACACTATGTTTTTGAACCCCATAGTGTTTCTAAACATTCAAAGGTCATCACAAACCAACTAGCACATTTATAAATATGTCAAAATTCATCTATCATATGATCATATTGTATTGATAGTGCTGGATCCTCATGAAACAATGCTTATATTATCATCACTTATAGAGACCATTACACATAAATAGGTAATACCCTAATGAATCCTCTTACTGAAATAAAATTCACCTAAAAAAACTTCATAAAATCTCTAGATATGATCCAAATAATTTATATAATCAAGGATATAAACCTTCTTCCTATTTTCTCCCAAACTACGAATTTTATACCTTTACACTATATTAACACAATATATTATCCATTCATCCCATGAGATCTCATTAACATCATTTCACACAGTCTTGTAAATTAATTTTTCCTATAACCCAACATAGTACAATAGAACCTCATAAGGTTTTACCCCAAGATTAAACATCATATCACAAATATTCCTCACAAATCACCCATAGTAATATATCACATTACATATATTCCCAGTAACATTTATAAAACCACAAATCCTACAAATATAAGGCTACCCTTAGGTAGTACCAAACCCACCTACCAAGTAGGTTAATGAAAACAAACTCACATATTATATGGACAAGGAAAATATCATTTATATTGTTTAAATAGTTCATAATATTTTTATTTACCAACAAATAATACCTAGTAAGTGTTAACTATAGTGTCATACCCCTATACCACTAACACAATAACCTCAAGTCATATCCCCTCGATCCAAGATCACATGCCCAATAATCTAACTGGCCATTATATTGTTATATTAAATCATCTAGTTGGAAGAATCCTACTAAGTGAATCCTTTCCAAATATCACAGAAATATTTATCATTACCCGACCAATAACATTATTTCAAATAACACTGATAATAACCACTAGACTAGACGTATCTATGCATTAATGATCTAATAATCTATGACCACCCTATGACCAGTAATGTCAGACCTCCAACTGATATTTCTCATCAAAACCAAGAAACCACTCATAAGGTATATATATTCCCATTCAATGAACTTTTTATCACTTTCATATATATACATCAGGGTAAAACACGTATCATGTTTCTCATCTCTAAGGTGTACACAATCCTAGCTAACCCCTCTCTTGGGTTATCCACATATATCACATTAAAATACAATAATAGTTAGAAAACATTCTATTACACCACTAAAAATATAAACCCACCAATATACTAAGACATATCCCACAACAAAAGGTAACTCACATACCAAAAGAAACCATGTAGGGTTTTCATATATGTTTATCTCAAGTATACCTTAAAATATTGAACTACCATATTTAGGATTATTGGTGATTCATATTACTATAAAAGAGTCCACTCAAGCCCTATAACATAATGGTATCACATATAGGTTTGATTATTTTCTAATTCTACAACTCTTGGGTTAGTCATAAATAGATAAGGGTTATAAAAAGTCCAAATATATAAGAATTCATTTTCCCAATGTTAAAATCAATGTAATATTTTTTTCACATCCCACTATTATATACATCCCATATCATAAAAACACATCTAAATATATCATCATTTATTACCTATTATAATCAATTCATGTAAAAACATGATCCATATCAGAACAAACTTATATAAAAATATATAATACAATAGTTCATGAAATGTGATAGTAGGCACAATGCCTCACTTCCACCTATACATTACATCACATTATATCTAACTTCTACACTCTCAGTGGTCTATATACCCATACATAGGGTAATCACCTTATTCTCATAATATCCCACATAATATATAAATATCTTTATCACCATGATTTTTCTCTATACATTAACTAGAATTTTATAACATTGGACAAGTGATAAATCTGTAGATTAAAAAAATGAGGAAACTAAATTATAAATTGAAATTGAAATTTTATAAACTAAATGTTAAATAATAAATTTAAAAAGAGATCATAAAATATTACCCTCTACATTTTCATTCGAAATAACATTTCTCAATTGAACTTATTTCAACGAAATTTCAATATCTTATTATAGACTGAAATAATTCAAATGATGTAATTATAATTTTATTTTCCTAACTAATATTAATAATCAAGAAATTTTATCATGTAACATAACTTTTTTTTTATTTTGAAAATGGTTAAATAATATTCTATCTTATATTTATTTGTGGAAACACCTTATAAATTGATATGCACACTATAAATAACTAACCCATGTGAATGTCAGAGTAAAAAATCACTAGAAATATAAATAACCTCATATGAATCCAACATGTCTGATATGATACTTGAACACAGAATAAAATATGGAAGATTATAATCAAATAATAAACTCATAATCATTATTATAATTGAATCTTAAATAAATAAAATATAAAATACAAAAACATAAATTCATTCCCTCGAAATGTGAACTTCCCTCATACATTACTTGTTAGTTCACATGAATAACTTCCATACCATATTTAAAAATACCTTATCAGCAGTCTACAATGACCAAATAGACATACCAAATAAAAATTCTTTGATATCAGATTGTAACATTCCCCAGTCAATGGATAAAAATCATTTCAAAACTGGGGATTATTATATGATTCCATGTGCACCTCCCCATATGTTAAAGGCTTATAACTAGTATCATGATTCTATACTGGTTAATGGAGTGACTATATCCTTATATCAGAATATAAAATAGTGGATATAGACAAATAATAAGATAAATTTAGAAATGTAAATTAGTAAATATATAACATAGATAGTGCTAATATATAATAAATCCAGACCCATTCTATAAAAAATATATTGTATGCATTACTAAAAATCATGAAATAACATAGTACATCCATATATATCCCAAATAGGGAAAGATACAAAATATAATCTTCATAGAAAATGGTATCGATTCCTAGATCAATGTTAAAACTCCCACACTCCATCCTTGTAGTAAAAATTAGGAAATACCCATTGTTCATTCCACTTACCTGGTCCTTCAACCATTAAGTGTACACATGTACTAACCAACGACCCATGTAGGGTGTTAATACAACTCAATAGGACACCACCAATGACGTATATAAATATATCTTATCTAAATAAGTTCCTGACTAAGTGACACACACACACACACACATATATATATATATATATCTAAAATGGAATGTAAATAAAAAAACATAATTGATCTTTGGGTTCAATGATGATACTCGAGACCAACTTTTCCAATCTCTATATATTTTAGATATATTTAAATAATGGAATACATCTGGGGTACTTATGACCATCCTCATAAGAAAATACATCATTAGAAAAAATTTCTAACCCCCAAATATTGACACACATATAAATATACCAATCTAGGAATAACATTAAACCCTAAAAAACCTAACCATCCCAAAAGTATAACTACACCTTAGGAAATATACATATCTAAGATTAATAGTTATTCCTTGAGAAATATACCCATCCCAGAACAATATCATACCAAGGGAAATATATCCATCATGGAATAAATTTTTTTTCCAAGAGGAAAATACATCTTTAGAGTCCTAGAATAAATATTATAGTGTAACTAAAATCCTAAGACAATTATTTAATGGAAAATAATTTTTTTCTTTCAAAATCTAAACTATAAATTAGTTTCTTCACTAATACCCATTTTTTACATTTTAACAGAAACATTTAAAATCAAAAAGTTGACATCAACAATTTCTATTTCTAAAAATCACCAATTTCAATTTATAATTAAATGTTTTTTGATTATAATAAAATCAATACAATTTTGGTTTCATTACATTATATAATACATTATGTGAAATTAAATACATGTCCACTCATCCCCTTATGTTTCCTTTTAATTATGGTTTATATATGACTCAAATAGGTCATATATTTACATATTATACATTATTGAAATTATATAATTTAATTCTAGGTAAACATAGTAATGTGCCTTTAATTAATAACAAACAAACAAATAAATGAAGTAAAACTTGTAGAGAAATATCATAAACTAACCACCCTAATCATAAAAATGAATAATAATCATGAACCATCACCCAATTCAAGTAAAACAGACCAAATTCATGAAAATCGGACCAAATAAACAAAACTCATTGATTTGGATAAATGAGACAATAAATTTTTAATAATAGTTCTATATATTTCATGGATATGATTAGATATACTAATAGGGATGTATCAAAAAAATGATTCAATGATCTAAAAAATATGTTTTCAGAGATCTTGGAAACCAAAACCATCCATTCCAATCTCAAATATCAAAAGGTGGTCAAAGGGTTGAGTTTGATGGGTCCCCAGCGTGTCCCTGCTTTTAAAATTCATAAAATATTTTCCTTAATAACTTATTATCATGAAATAAATATTGAAAATTTGAAAGTTATAGAAAGAAAAACCTGTGTTCATGGCCACAATATGTCATGGAATGAAACACCGTTTCACCCTATGAAGGTCCAACTACAACTATTGAATAGTTTTAGGCCGATATAATTCAATCTAATCACTATTATAAACTATCCCAACACCACCAACATCCCAAAATGACCATGATACACATATAATGTCCAATAAATAAAGTAAATAGATCTTAGAAATATCCATGGGGTGTTAAAACATCCACAAATAAGGAATTCACATCCTCATAAAGTGTTTGTAGTGGTCTCTCATAAACAATATGGATTCCTAGTTAAATATATGATGTCATCCCAAAAACATATTCCAATAAACATTAATAAAACTATCAAAATGAAACATGATTCCACACCATGATTCACCATAGGATTTACCTATTTAATCAAGTGTTGATTCCCTTATAAGACCACTCACAAACCCCAATACCTTCACACATGGAATACCACATATAGTTTAATATAATTGAAATGGGATTGTACCTTTGATGTTATATATGGGCATTACATCTCAACAAAAACATATAGTATTAGTAGGATAATATAACCAAAATAACATATATAATTCTCAAGAGATATGAACTTCAATCCAATGCATTGGAAGGAGATATTGGACTCCACCCCTCAATCTTACATAGATATCTGTGACATATGAAATCAATCATTTATCACTATATGAATAACCCATGGAGTATAAAAGGGATGTATGTACTTTTAAAAATATAATCACATTAAGTAATTAGTCATAATTCCATCAATAATCATAAGATGATAAATAGATTGAAAATAATTGGCCATCCAATGATATTACGAAGCATTCTAGGTAAATAATCATCAATTAAGATGAAGAGCTATATAATATTTACACCACATTTATAAACATTATATAATTCAATAAATAATTTCTATAATAAATTAATGTGTGGTTATCTAGGTAAACACCCTAAAATCATGGAAATATAATGCAGGGTATTCACAGAGAAAAGGAATAAAAAGAAAAAGAAGCTTATAAATGTTTAATGATTTGTAAAGACAAAAACCATTATGGATAACTTCTTTGAAATAAAAGACTATTTCATAAGAAATAATATAAAAAATGTGTATGATATAATTTAAATACTAATATTCATCAAGAATAAAATATTCTAAAACATGTAGACATAGATAAAAACCATGTTTTTAGAGATTAAGGAATTTTTTAGAATATGCTGTATCCATGAACTTTTGAAAAAATATAGTGAAATTGATATTTTTTTAAAATCTAGGATAATATTATTCAATTTTAAAAACTATTAATATATAGTGAGGAAGATTCATTAAAAATTCCAACATAGTGGAAATTTGTGTTCAAATATAAATTTTAAAAGATAATTATTCACACTTTTTCAAAAATGAACCATATAAAAAATGAAACAAATTCAATAAAACCAGCTCTAATAAAATTAAAATATTATTTATTGAAATTAATAAATAGTTAATGTATAAATAAGGACACCTATAATGTATTCAAATGAATATCGACATGGAAGATAAAGATACTAAACTAAAAAAGATGAGGTGGGTTTGGTTTCACTGAAAATGGGTAAACTATCACCCAAGGGGGAAGTCAAATAGTGATAAGGCATAAAAAAACAAATAAAACAGGAGTAGAATAATTGGATGGTGTTTTCTTGAGAATAGTGTACAAATTATTTAGTTTTATAATATTTAAATGAAAATAATGATTCATAAATGATATTTGAAACTAAACCATTAAATCTTGAGTAAATTTTAATTAAAATCCATTTAATAATAGAGATTTAAATTGATCGTGAAGACCATTTAGGAAATAAAAAATCGTGATACAAAATCTCAAATTTTTTGTTTATACATAATTAAGTTTAAAAAATACTTTGTAATATACTTCATGTCTCATGGATTGAAAAACTGTAAAAAATATACAATTAACTAAAAACCCATGAAATGTAGAACATGTGATGGATTTATATATTTTATAGATTTTATTAAAAATTATGATTTAATAAATCCATTGAAAATATGTAGAACATAAAATAGAAATTTAATTGGAATATACATCATATCTTAATGAAGAAAAATTGTTATTCCAAAACACCTAAATTATTTCCTGAATTCCATGAATGTGAGTAAACCTATTGTATAAAAAAATAAATATATTAATCACTAATTTCATATTATTCAGCATACATATAACCTCTAATAATGTTATTTTTCAAAAAAAAAATTAAAATATATTGTTTTATTATATTTTTTATCAAGATCATATGTTTATTAATTTTGATGGTTTTTCCTAGTAAAATTTAAAAATTTATGGTGTTAATTATTATTTAAATATTAAATGTTAAACATTTATAGATCAATAATTTTTCTACAATATATTTTTTATAATTATTTATAAATTCCTTATTTCATTTCATATGTATTTTAATTATGATTCTTGATAAAGAAGTTGGAAGTAGATCATGTTTTAATAATTTTAAGGAATGACACATACTATATTAACAACATATTAGATATTAACATTACCCTTGAATAATTTTTTTATTTGCTTATTATTTTCCAATATCACCAATACATATTTTTATTTAGTTATTAATAATATAAATATATATCATTGTCCATGTATTTTGTTAAGAAAATCCAACCAAGAACAAGATATGGTATAAGGGTTCTTATGGTTAAGAAAGTGATTTGTTTGGCATAATATAAAATTTTCAAAATCATAATTATTTTACATAAATATTTTATAGTGTAACACTATTAAATAATTAGCTTCTTCCAACATGGGTATATTTGTTGATAAAATAAATTTTCTATTCGTAAAACGTTTTACCAACAAAAATTGTCCTATCGCTAAACTATCAGTAAAAACTTTGTCGATAAATGTTATAGCGATGGATAAAATAGTTCTCTTACAGTTATAATAATACCAATAGATAATATATATACTGGTCAATTTTTTTTGCAATGGGTTCATAAAAAAATATATCTGTTGGTAATAATATTATCAATATATAATATCTATTTTAAAAATTACATATAAATAAAAATTATAAATTTTTTTTATTTGTAAATTTTGTTTACTATATTTATTAAATTATCATAATAATACCCCTGTTATAATTATCAAACCGAAGATGATTTTCACACATGATCAAAATTAGAAAAAAAATAATTATATTAATAATGGAATTTAATACAAAATGAATCAATCCAAAAAAGAAGTTTATTGATACCTAAACAGATAATAAAAAACAGAAAAACCCCAGGATACATCTACAGACACCCCAAATAAAAAATGTCTTGACATCTCTTGAATGAAATACTCAAGCACCCATCATGGTAGAAGAATAGTTCCACCAAAGATAATTCAACACCCCTAAGTATCACATTAGAATAAATAAATCAAGTTAACTCCATTACTAGTGAGGAACCTCCTGATGCTGTTATGACACACCCTTTAGCTCCATGATCTATTAAGCATACAACCAAAAAGTATACCCAAAAATCATTGTAAAATATTTTCATTAATTGAAACTAAAAAATTTTAAGTATAAAATAATGATATTCATATAATGAGCATTATTTATTCATCATCTCTATTAACATCTAACTAATCAAGTCATCTCAAATTCCATTAGTGAACCTCAATTATATGCAATTCTAAATGCTTCAGCCACATGATTTAAAACAAATAGAACCAAGAAGTATACCTAAACATTAGTGAAAAATATCCACATGAAATGAAAAAATATAATTAAATGAATATATAAAATAATTATCTACATAAAATTGGAATTTTCAGTTATTCATCTATGTTCTCTATCCATGTGATTATTTCACAAGTTCATATGGGGTTGTAACCACAATTCCATATAATTTTATCAAAATAGAATTATTATTTATAACGATCACCAATACTAAAACTACATTGGACTATTGAAATAGAAATTAACAGGTTTTTTAATAAAAAATGAATCTATTTTCATAGAAACCTAAAATACTGCTTAATTTTCATGTTGAGGTGTGGCTACTCTGTCAAAAGAAGTTTTAGAAAATTATCAAATAAAACATCCAACATCTTCCTTGGAAAACTGGAATGAAACCACCATTTCAAAATGCTACAGAATTGAGGGGGGTGTGACTCTGAGTACAGTTGATGGAAATGAACATATTGGGTGAAGGTAATGGAAAAATGTTCAGTGTATACATCTAGTGGGGAATCTCAAAAAAAATATAAACAATATAACATAAATTAATATCATTAAATTTTTGTTTCTATTATACTGTATGTACCATTTAAACCATATGTATATAATAATTAAACGTTATGTCTAATTGAACTGATTTATACTGTTATCCTTTTTTCAATTATTTATTTAAAAAATGAATGATGAAATAAAATTCAGTAAATGTGATTCCAAAAAATTGGTTTATCAAATAGAGGGGAATATATTATTTACTTTTATATAAACAAACAACAATGATATATTTTTTTAGTCAGTTATCTATCAGAAAAAATTACTGTAAATACTACTATCAATCCATTTTATTATTATTTAAAAAAACCAATGTGGTTAAATGGGAACCAAATATGATTTTTATAGGGAATCATGAAAAAAAACAATAAAAACACAAACAAAACTTAAACCTACATGGATATCAATGAAACATCATGGGGATTAAATTGGTACTAATAAACCAAAGACCACAAATGAAAATAAAAAAACCAAAATAAAACCAAAACATAAAGAATTCGCAGCACTACCAAAATAAATAAAAAATTTGGAACCTGAAACCTAACTGTACCTTAACATTCATTCCAAATATACAGGTGAGAACTCGTAGTCCAATAGAAAATAATAGTTATAATGCAAAAAAACCACTTCATATGAGCCTAAATAGTAAAAAATGAAAAGATAAGTGAACCATCAAAAAAATTGTAAAATTCTACCACAACCCAAACTTCAAGAACCAAAAATCTCACCCAATTGAAATAGATAACATCATCATCCAGAAACACAATTAAAATAGTACAAATAGCTAACAACTACTACAAGTACTTGATCCAAGATGATGAATAAGAGAATTGCAAGAGCCACCATCCATGAAACTGCAACATAGGACACTATTTCCAAAAGAATGCTAAGTGAGAAAAAGTACAATGAAAAAAATCATTTCAGATCAGAACCCAACCGAGCATTATGATATGAAATTAGTACAGTATATCCATACTAATATCCGTTAATAAAGGAAGATATTATTTAATAATTTATATTAAAGTCATAACATACCTCTGTATAGTAACTTATTATTAATAATGTTTTCTTGTTATTAAAAAAATGTAGTAGAAAAATGTTGAGAAAGTAATTTAAGAAAAATAGTGTTCCCTAAAATTAATCCCTTATTTACTGAGCATTCATGATCTACAGACATGTTTTTTTTTCATTTTGAAATAGTAGATGTGGAATATTCAACCTTCTAATGATGATTTTTCTGACCCTAAATGGTTTTTATGGGAAGGACTTAGGAGGGATACATGCAACAATACATCGTTAGGTAAATAATGAGAAGTATGACATTTATTCCATCTTTAATGCAAAACTAACAAAAAGTTCTCAATTAATATAAAAATGAAATCTTAATAACATATGATTTATCATTAATTAATAATATGTCGTAACTAAATGTTAACAAAGAAACTAAATTTCAAATATCATATAGAATAATTAATTTTAAATACTAAGAAACTATGGTTCATTAATAAGAAACACTATAAGTTTATTAACATATAAATATATAATTTTTTTGTTCAAAATATATATGGAATTCAAAATATATATATATATATCAACAATTATACTCAGTAAAACTTATTAATCATTGAACACAAGGAATATATTGTAAAAAACTCATTGATGTATCAAATCTCAATATCAAATTCAATAGTACACTAAATAATTAATGAAACAAAATGAATATAATGCATTTTCAAATCATACAGAATAGGAATAAAGCATTAATAAATAAAAGGCACAACATTGTACCACATCCCATACCAAAACTATAAATGAGTTGTAACAAGATTCCAAATAGTAAAACATTATTCACAAATGTAATAATAGATCCCCATCTAATTAAATGATTTAGGATTCACTCATAAGTTATACTTTCAATATACACTAATTAATGGTGTAAAATTTCATTGTTGATTGTATGTTTCACTTCAATTTTTAAAATAGAAACATTTTAGTTCATTTGAAATGGGATTTTTACCTAAAATGAGACTTACAATGGATTTTGGTGAATCTAGATTTCAATAAATCACCCATTCATATTCATGGGACCCTTACTCCGATTCAATATCAAATACATTATTAAATAAGTAATTTTCATGTGTAAATTTTATTCTTTTTCATTGGGAATAATATATTAGTAGAAAATCAACTATATCTAAGGGGTTCCCCATATCCTAATTCATCTATTTCTCTCCAAAATTTTATATTTTCACTTGCTTAATCAGATTATGTGAACAATATTATTGAGTATGAAGTTATATGAAAAAAATTCATGATATAATTATTCGTCTTCAACCATAAAAATTTCATTTCAGAGAACCGAAAAAATCACCAGAAGGTTTACCTTTACTGCTTCTCCTCTTATAAACCATGGAGAGTTCTATGTATCTTGTCCAGATTAGCTTTAGTTTCTCCATAATTAGGAAACAGAACAATATCCCCTTCCTTTAAATTGAAAAATATC
The DNA here is from genome assembly GCA_963277665.1 of Viscum album. Classification (NCBI taxonomy): domain Eukaryota; kingdom Viridiplantae; phylum Streptophyta; class Magnoliopsida; order Santalales; family Viscaceae; genus Viscum; species Viscum album. The sequence continues at coordinate 290,585,325 of OY728134.1, forward strand.
AAAATTCCTTCCCTGCCATGATTCCCATAATTGAAAAAAACAACACTTTCAGATATGTACCTGTGATTATAGGTGCTAATAAAGTTAAAGTAAGAAGTAATTAACTGATAATAGGGACAAACATGAATTGATTGAATGAGAAATGAGTTTTTTCAATGACCCTCTCTGCACATCATCTATATTTTTGAAAGATGGATACAAAATTGAACATTAATTGTAGGGGGTGTGAGTAGCTGCAGATAATTGTGTGTATTGGTGTAGGGTGAGATGAACCCGAAGTTTGTGCAGAGGTGGGGATTGCTACTCCATGGGTGGTGAGTGGTGAATACCTGGAGGCCTACGCATGGGGGGTTGGGTGCCGAAGCTATGATACTGGTTCATATATTGATGTATTTTTTATAATAGTAATATAATTTTTTTATTAACCTATTACTAATAAAAACAATTATTGTTAAATGATTTTTTATGTTGAAAAAATGATCTTAACAGAATTATATGTAGAAAATAACCTTTTAGAAATAATAATTAATTAAAATGTTTTCATTTTATTGAAAAAATGACATTATTAATATTATAAAGTATGAAATTTAATTTTTAGAAAAGTATTTGTTGGTATAAAACAATTAATATCAACATATATATTTATTGGTAAAAATAAATATTGGTACTTGAGTGGAATACCAGTGAAACATAATATCTATTAGAACTTCTCATTTATACCAACAGATATATTTTTTATCACTAAATTTATGTTTGTAAACGTCAATTTCTTTGTAGTGTAAATATAGGTTCTAATAGTTCTAAATAAATAGAAAAAATACTAGACTGAGAACTAAAATAAAACACCTTAGTGGAGTCAACATTCCCCACGTATATAAGGTCCTTGCTTTAGTTTTTCATATATCGAGAGGAGGGTAGGTAATAATATATAATTATTTGTTATTAATAATTTTATAAATGCAATATTAATTCTTTAAAGGGAATTGTATAATCATACAAGTAAATAAATAATAAGATTTCAAGCACGCTATTCATAGACATGATAGTATGCATGTACAAATGATGACATATTCATTTGATGAATTTTTTAGGATGAAATAATTTGGATATTTAATTATAAAACTAAAATATCATCATATTATAAATAACAATGTTATCAAAAATTAATGTATAGTATATGTTGTAGGGGAAGAAGAAGAAAATATTTAACTGTACTCTCTTGATAACATTACCTCTCTCTTTAGATGTTCTATTCTGGCTATCTACTTAAGGATCCTTATAATTGTTATTTTGAAAGAACTAGGATTATAATTTATGGAGAGAGAGTTTATGATAGACTAAGAGGAGTTTTGGTTGACCTAATTTTTTAGAATTAATGGAGATATGGGGTGTATGTGAGAACCTTTTTATTGGTGAAGAGAATGTAATTTTCATAAATATAACATTATAATATAGGGATAGAATATTTTTCATAAGTAAAGTGGAACTAAAGTGTAAAATAATAATGTTTTCAATTATTTATGGTCTAAAATACCTCTACCATTCATTTACCCATATGTTTTAACCATGGTTTTAAGTCATTTACACTTTAATTGTTCACTATAACAATTTTTCAGTTTGTATAGTGGTAATTAATTTTTTCCAATGTACGGATCTTATGACATAATTTGGAACTACTAATTCCAAACATTAAATAAATTTTATCATCGGAATGTTTTATGGGTGATAATAAATCAACTTAATATGAGCATATATAATGTGTAAAACCCATTTTTTCAAAGTGTATTTTTAGTCTTAAAAATAATTATTAAAATAAAAGTATCTATATTATTTTTATATATATAATATAATATTTTATAAATAATAAAATATTATATATTTTTTATTAAGAAACATCTAGAATTTAGTTGCACCTTATAGAGATATAGTTTAAGGAAATAGACCAAAATAATTTTTATTAGAGTAAAATATAACATATGTTTCAAAAATGTTAAAAATTTGTTTTATGAATTCATTGTTTTATTTTTGAATGATCATTTAATATATAAAAATATATGTTTTATAAAATAATTTATCAATAAATTTCAAATCATTCTATTATTATTATAATGTCAAAAAGTTACTATATTTTCAAAATTGAAAATTTTCACTATTCTCTAAAAAATTACCCGTTTTAAAAAACATCAAAAAACAATCCAAAGATTATATTAACATACATAATTTTGAAAGGATGTTTATTTTATAAAAATTTTATTCAAAAATTTAAAATTTATTTTTTAATGAAAATTTAAAATATAAAGAAAAAGCATTTTTACTGAAAATATGATGATTATAAGTGTTATTAATTTTATTTCATATTAGATTCAAATTTGAATTTTATTAATACAACAATTCATATGTAATAATATTTTAAAAGGTTGAAATTTACTTTATTATTCAAAAATATACTGCACATAAAAATAGTTATTTTAAAAATCAAAATCCTTTTAAATATTAAATAAAATTAATTATTTATCATCTAAATGTCAGAAATTTTAGTAGTTTTATATATTTATATTTACATGAGATATTCTTATTCTTATAATTTTCATTTTACTATTTATATAATATATTGAATCTCATTTTAGTTTTGTGTCCATTGTGAAGAAATCTATCAAACATAGTAGATTTATTTAAAAGAAATTCATATAGAAAAGTCATGGGTTGTTACTGAGGTGGTGATGGTGTACACTCTTGCTTCCTCCACCATATAAGTTGATTACTTACATTCATTACCCATTAAGACCCTTGTGTTGGTACAATGGCTTGAAAAGTTCTCATTTTACTCATAGTTTAATCTTTTTATAGTGTGTTGTATAGGGAATAACTCCATCCTTTCCTCCATCATATTTATTAGATTGATTATTTATCTTTGAAATTATAGAACTTGATACTCTTCTATAAACCACATGAAGCCTTTCCTCAATCCTTTGAGGTTATTTCGAGGGGTTTTATTTCCAAATAATTGAGATGTGGGTGGTTTGATATTCTTGCCTTATTTTCTCTTGATCCCCTAACATGAAACCACATCCATCATTCCATATCTCTGTGTCTATGAAAGAATTTCCTAAACTCCATTTCTACTTAAATTTCACACCAACAAAACATCTTAACTCTTAAAACCTCATATAGCTATATTTGTTCAATGATATGGTAATAAACCACTGAATAATCTTTTTATTTTTCTATAAATGTTTATTAAATAAATTATTCAATAATATGAAAAACATTCCAATTTTTTTAATTGTTTAGAATATATTCTCTTAAATTTCACTTATGCTCTAAAAAACTCTCCCAATTTTTTTCTAAATAGCTGAAGGGATATACTTGAGATGGAATCTTTTAATAATTTCATCCTATTTTATATCCTTATCCTTATCCATTCAATTTTTATTGTTGATCAATATCCCCTATTAATAAGAATATCTATCTAAATAGTAAATGAATTGATAAAATTTATCCTTCAAAGTGCAATTAAACATATATAATATATTTTACATGGATTTTATTGTCTTTATTAGATAAATTAGAATGGATGGTCTAATAAATGTCAATGGTGGTCGAGGAATAAAATACAAGATAATTATTTTCACCTTCTTGTGTGTAAGAATATATTCCACATGGAAAATATTATTATCAATAACCTAGGATAACAACTTAACAACCACTGTGATATATTAACCTCCACCTCATATTAAATTAGTAATGTTATTTAGAAATTCATTTCGTTTTCTATCACCTAGGTCATTTTCCTCGTATCCTTGTGTTCCCACAATTTTCTAAAACAAAAAGTATATAATAAAACAAAAATAAAAAAATCAAGAATGTAACGTCCTGACCTGTATTCCACTAAAACTGTTACTCTAGGATGGTTTTCCAAAAGACTTCAAGTTAGCATCCTCATAGACCAGAGGCTGCTGACTATAATTTGGGGTCTGAAGTGGAACTGTGAGGAGACTATACCCCCCATAACAGAGTGAAAAAATATAATTTAGTAACAAAATATCATACACATCAAATAATGTGGAATAAGTAAATGTAAACTATAACATGATTTTAAAAATGAAATACAATAACGGCTCAAATAGCCATGTAAAATATATAACAATGATCACCCACTGGGATGATAACATATAAAAAATAACTAAAAAATAATTACAATAAGCCCTACTACCACCATTATGCCATATAACATTCCCTGTCTCAGGTACCCCATTAGGCTGCTCCAGCTCAAACAATCAGCGACACACGAGTATTCCACCCATCCATGCAACTATGGGCCACCACCCAATCTATCTTGTTCCCATGATCAACCTAAAATATGACATAAGGTCTTTATGTACACTAAGGTGGATATACAAGTGGTGAGAAATAAATCTCACTAGGACACCCCCAATGGTTAACCCATAAAAATATTCCAAAAGTGCATGATCACAAAATATGCTTAGACTAGCTGATATATGACTGAAATATAAATACAAATAAAACCAGGCTCAATTATTGGGTCCAAGAACTCAATCAATCATACATAATTTGACCAATGCATGAATTTTTCTGACCATCCCACCATGACCATGCATCCTAAATTACCCACAGGATCCATATTTATGGAAGTCACAACCAAAACTATCCACTTCAGGGACTCATCCAATGATGATACTGATTTAATTCATCACCTATCATGTCTTCATGACCCTTATTATATCATACTTGGAACCTCTAAATATCTATCCCAACTACCACACAAAATCACAACCCAAACAAGACTATTTTTGATATCCAACAGATATAGAATAATAATAGTTCAAGGGGTATCTATCCTTCATCTAACCATATTTTAATTGAATCATGAATAGAGCCTCAGTCCAGTATATAAACCATATATAAAACCAATCATTCCTAGATCATCAATCCAAAATCTATTCGATATATCAAATCAATCTTTTCTAGATCCTTAGTCGGGCATCTAAACCATGGATATAGAGCATCATTCCACTATCCATAAAAGTTGTTATTGTAACATCTTGATTTTTTATTGACCCTTTTTTCAATCGAATAAATTAAATTTTCATCTATGTTTAGAAATGGACAAATTCAAACATTCCTTTTATATGGAATCATCCTTACATGTGATACAAAAAATGGTGACATGGTATATGTTACACACAACACCGACCTGGCATACGTTGCACACAACACCGATGTTTCCACAAAACATCATTTTATTATTATAATTATTTAAATGAGATAATTACAACTTATACATAAAACGTATTAATATGATTATAAATAGCTACTTTTCAAATAATTTTTATAATTAATTTATAGAAATAGAAGATATCGATAATGAAAAATATAATTTTTGGTAGTCTCTATATATTTAAAAACACTCTTTTCTCAAATATTTTTTTTCATGTCCTTCTATAAAAAACAATAAAATTTATTTTAGAAACATTGAGAAATTTAATTTTATAAAATAATTTTTTTTGAAATTTGAATTTTTAAATTATATATGAATGATTTTTTTGGATTTTTATAAGAAACTTCATTTTAGGATGAATAGTGAAAAATACTTAATTTTAATTCAAAAATGATTTTTTATAAAATTTATTTATAAATTTAATTTATATTTTAAAATTTAATTTTTTTAATTATATAATTTTTTATAAAATAATATAATTTAGGTCATTTAGATCGATTTAATTTTGAACTTAGGTATAAAAACATATCAAAATGTTTAATGTTTTTACATTAAAATTTATCATAGTCAACCCGACAATGGGATTAATTTTAAATTAATTAATTTAAATTCCATTATTGTAATTTAGAAAAATGGGTTACGTATTTGGAATAAACATAATTTATAATTTATAATAAGTTCAAATTAGTTTTAAACCAAAATTGTTAGTAAATGTATTTAAAATTAATTACATCTATTAAGGTAAAATGAAGCTTAACTAAAGGGTGAAGATTAAATTCAAGATCCAAAACGTCCTATAAATTTTTACAAGATCCATTTGAAGGAAATATTTTGACCCTATACACCCTTATATATAATTTTTACACTATGAGAGCCACAGTACATGGTTAATACATGTGTGTAATTCCTTTTCCAAATATTTATAGGAGTGAAAATCCTCCTCCACTATAAAAGGACTCATATACTCAAATTCATTACACATCTAAAACCAATTAGGTTCAAAAAATATCAACTAAAATATCCTCCAAAAAATCCTACTTTAAACTTTGAATCCTCCCTTTGGGTAGAAATTCTTCCAAGGAATCCTTTTGGAACAAACCAAAAGTTGTTACTTGATTAAGTGGTAATGCCGTATCTCAAGTTCCTTTATTTTATTTTCTTTCTCCACCCCTCCACTCTCTCTATTAAAATATTGTATAACAAAAAAAGTATAATAAATACTAATCGATTTTTTATGATAAGGGTTAGACCTAAAATTGTTGCGTCAAAATGTTTTCTTTTGAATTTTCATATTCCTCTGTGCTTTGGAAATCACAAAATCATTTTATTTATGATACTTTTTAGCTATAAGTAAATTTTTATTCAATATAATTCCTTACTATTTATTTATATCTATATGGAAATTAATATTTATTATCATTATCCATTTTTATCTATTTATAACAATATTTTCTTTAAGATAGAATAGTTTTAGGTAAAAATCAGATCCTTAATAAGACCAAAAATCCATTACTTCCTCAATTCCAAATCATAAAAAATTGAATCTAATTTCTATTTCTATATTCTTGTTCCTTCAAAATTATGAATTTGATTTTCTAAAAATCTTGATTCTGATTCCGGATTCTCAAATCTGAATCACCCAAGAATATTTTTTCCAATTTGCTTCCTAAATTCAGAATCATCCAAAATTGTGATTCTGATTCTATTAGAATTGTGATTCCAATTCTACGTTTCTTAATTCCAAATCATCTAAAATTTCTAATCTGATTCACAGTTCCTTAAATTACAATTTACCCAAAAATTAGAATCCAACTCCAAGGTTATCAATTCCAAAACCTTTAATTTTTTGAATCTTATTCTCACTTCCTCAATTTCGATTCACATGGATTAGTGAATCCAATTTACCATATTTCTCAATTATGATTCTCAATAATTATTAAATCTAATTTTATATCTTTCTTAAAGATAATATATTTCATTAATATAATGTTTTTATATATTTTTTAATATAATATTTTATATTATTGGATTCACACATACATAATTTTTATCGTGATATTTTGTTATATTAAATGATTTCATCCAATCTATTATTATATGACCGTTGTAAGTTACAGCTATACAGGTCCCTCTGAAATTTTAGAAAAAATATGACCATTGTAGGAAATTTCGACTGTTGGAGATCACACCAATAAAATATTAGGTTATTTGGTTGAGCTCATAACATTTTTACATTGACACATGAGCACTCTTCGAAAATTTATTTGGGCAAAATCCTTGAAGAAATAAAGTTGTGAATAACTTGGTCGACATACATAAGATCTTCAGTAAGCTTCGTTCAGCTTTGTGTGACACCAATAATTGGTGATTACAATTAAGGCCTTCAAAGTTAAAGTAAAAAAAGGTTTTGATTACCCATTTAATCGAGGGATTCCAGCTAAAGGAAGACAAATGTTCTGATCACCTTATAGATTGAGGGATTGTGGGGATAGCGAAAAAGACACCGATCATTGTATCGAGGGATTAACTAGGTGTTGGTAAAACTAAATAACTTGAAAGTATAAATCAAGGCACCTTTATCCATGGTTTCTGGATAACCTACTATTTAATTTAAAATATTTGTAATCTTTTAGATGTACTTTTAAATTTCCATTAAAATCTATAATAATAAAAAAGTTTTTCACATACTTTTTATTTTGTTTTTACTCTAATTTTTGATTCTATATTTTTAATGTAGAATATTGTTTAAGTATAAATGTGTACTTATTTCATTTTGATAATCATCTTTATCGGACCCAAAGTATTTTTCTTTACTCGTACAGATGAGGGTTTATGTGATTATAAATTTTCTAACCTTATTAAACAAAGTTTATTTAAGGTTAAAAATGGTTTTATAAACCTAAAATTCACCCTCTATTGTAATTGAGCATCTACATAAACATTTAGATCCTATAATTGTTATTAGTGGAGGTATCTAAGATAAAAATGTTTATAAATAGTATGGAATTGAATATTTTCACTACTTAGTTCAATTAAACATTTTTTACTTATGGAATTTGTTTATAATTTTATTTTTTAAGATATTTTTTTATAAATTTTTGAAACACTAACTTGTGTTGTGGAAAAATAATTCCTATATTAAATTAATGATTAAAGGAATTAATATGGGAACCTTAGATAATATGATCCCTAAAAGACCACATATCATTTATGGGAAATGATTATGAATACTGGAGATATATAGTGAAGACTTTTATTATCAATACTGGTGTTGAAAACTTTTTAATGCATGTTGGGGATTATAAAATTGCAGATAAAGAAGTTAGAACTTCTACCAATCATGAAAATCAAGAATATATTCTAAAATATAAGGTACACAATACTTTTTTTCATTATATGACAAGGAATATATATATTATGATATATTTTCCTAAATCATATAATAGAATTTAGAAGAAACTAGAAGTTACACATTTTGTTACTTATAATGTTATTGAAACCATAAGTGCCATGCTTAGAACATATTATCATGGTTTTGTTTTTCCCTACAGAGAACCAATAGTAAAATCTCAACAGATATTCATGACTATTGTAAATAGTGTACAATCCATGGGAGAAAAAGGGCAAGATGATGATTTGCTTTTAGATAAGATTATTTACATCATGCCTAATGAATGTGAATAGATGAGAACTACTATTGATGAGTTATATAAAGTTACAACAGTTACTCTTGATGAGTTATTTGGAACTCTCTTACAACATGTGAATAAATTAAACATAGATTATGATAATATAAAGAAGAAAATTGAGAGTTTTGATTTTACAAATACTTTTAATCATATTAAATAAATAACTATTGAGAAATTTGTTAAATAAAATAAGTTCTTGAGTGTTTTTATTCAGTCGGACTCAAGTGAATCTGATCATTCAGAGAATGAGTTAGAGAATCCTACTCGAAGGATTAATAAGATTATTTTCTTGAAGGATTTTCAAAATAGATATAAGAAAATGGGCATGAATTATATGAAATATTATGAAGTCACATGTTATGAGTGTAAGAATGTAAGATATATCATACCTCGTTTTCCAAGGATTAAAAGAATATACAAGAAAGATTCATATTTTGAGAGGAATTAGAAAAGATATTACAATCCTAAAGGAAATAAATTCTTGAAGGCAATTGATTCATAGAGTGTAATTGGTGGCGACTCATCCAATGAATCATCAGATAATGAATCTTCTGGATAGATTAATGATGGTCTTATTACTATAATACCGATTGAAACCTAATGTTTCATTGACAAGGTACAAAATTTTGAATCCTTAACTCTCGAATCATAATAATTGTCCTGATAAAGAATATTCATGATATTTGGATTAAAAATCATTATTAGTATAATATAACATACCTACCTTTTAAGAATTAACTATATTTTCCTTGTTACTTGAAAATAAAAATAGAATGATCAAAAAGTAGATTAACAAAGAAAATTGCAGAAATAATGTTTTTACAAAAGAAGTATCAGATATTTCTAAATATGAGGATGATAAATCATTAAAAATTGTTTCTATTTAAAAAATAATTGAGGAAGTTATTTTGGAAAAGGATAAGCATTATAAGGATGTTGATAAATTTATTTTTAAGAAAAATGTTTCGAGAAAAACTCTAATCCTAAGACAAATGACTATGAGGATAAGAATTTATTCATTATAATAATATATGAAATTTTTTCCTTAATTTATTTTTTCAAATAGTACATATGGTATGGATGGTTTTGATAAAATGTATTCACAACTTCTGCCTCTTAAGAATAGTTTTGCAATGGGTTATACTCAGTCAAAACTAGTTTTTATTCACAACTATTTTGACCACAAAGCTGACAGTTTTTTAAACAAGTGTCAAGGTGGTGAACAATATGAGAGAAGTTGTTCTTTAAGCTAAATAAAATCCTTATAGAAAACTATTTAAGTGGATTTTGATTCATAATATTTTACTTTTTAACATTTCATTTCAAAAAATGTTTGTATTACAATGAAATAAACTGTTTGATTTTTATGAAAATAAAGGATGTACCAAAAACAATACATGGTACGTGAATAGTGGATGTTCCCAAAACATGAATGGTAACAATAAAATTCTTTGAATGTATTATTACGATGATATTTGGAAGATTCAGTTCCTGAGATAATGCTTAAAGAGAAATTATTGGTGTAGGTAACATTGTTATTCTTGGAAAGTTATTAATTTCAAATGTTTTATTTTTTAAAGGTCTTAAGAAAAACCTTTTAATCATAAGCGAATTATGTGATTAAGGTTACCTTGTGAATTTTAAGAATGATAAATTCATAGTACACAATTCCAAGGATGAGTTAATTATTTATACCCATCGTCATAAGAATGTTTATACACATAAGATAAAAGACCTTAAGAACCGAGACTAACCTTGCCTTAGTGAAATAGAAGACCAATCTTGGTTAAGGAATAAAAGGCTCGGACACTGTAACCTAATGAACATATGTAAACAATTTAAGAAAAGTTGTGTTAAGGATATACTAAATATTACATTTGATTCTTCAAGAGTCTGTGCCCCTTCTCAATATAGCAAACCAATATAAGTCAAGGTTTAAATCTATAAGTGTAGTCTTAACTTTTGATGTATTAAAACCCGTGCACATGGAATTGTTTGGTCTGACATAAAAAAGAAGTATTGGAGAAAAATACTATATATTTGTTTTAGTATATTATTACACTAGATTTACAGGATTCTATTTAATTGGAAAGAAATTTAATGCATTTTATTATTTTAAAATTTTTTCAGCCAAAGTTAAAAATGAGAAAAATCATCAATTGATAACTATTCATAGTGATCATGGTAGAGAATTTTAAAAATTAAGATTTTAAATATTTTTATAGTAAGAAAATAATTAATCATAACTTCTCAACTCATTGGAATCCTCATCAAAATGGTGATGTTGAATGAAGAAATAAAATTATTCAAGATGTAACAGGAACCATGTTTATTTAATTCTCAATTTATAAACTCTTTTGGGCTGAAGCTATTATGACATCTTGTTATAATATAGATCAATTTTTAATTATTCCATTTCTTAAAAAAACAAATTATGAGTTATGGATAGGCTGAAAACCCAAAGTTCCATAATACATAGTATTTGGATGAAGAGTAATCATTTTTAATACAAAAGATAGCTTACACAAATTTTTTCCCAAATCTGATGAAGAAATTTTTGTAGGTTATTCCACAACATTTAAGGCTTATAGAGTTTTCAAAAAAAATCTTGTACAGTTGAGGAAATGGTACATGTTAAATTAGATGAAACTGATCCTTTTTTAAACTATTTCAACCTATATCTTCAGATGTGTTTTCCAAAACTTCTTATCAACCTTTGATGGACTACTCTTCTAATCAGAAGAATACTCCATAAAATTTTCTTAAATTATTCAGTTTATAAGACTTTGTACCATATACTGATGAATAGGTTTTAGAAAACCTAAATCAGTTTATTCTTATGAATAATCCTATATATAGTATCATTAGTGATATAAATCAATATGTATGGACTATAAGTTCTTTATTAAATGAAGTAGAGCATCTGCCATTTCATTCCCAATTGGAAACTAAAGGTTTTGATGAAGCTTTAGGTGATGAAGATTTAATTATAGCTATGAAATAGGAACTAAATTAATTCCAAAGGAACATAGTCTAGAACATGGTTAAAATACGTAAAGAAACATATATTATTGGAGTAAAATGAGACTTCAAGAAAATGTGTTGAAAATAGAATCATTGTAAGAAATTATTCATGATTGGTTATTAAAGGATATAATAAATAATAAGGAATAGACTATGAAGAATCCTATACTCCAGTTTATATACTTGAATCTATTAGAATTCTATTTGGATTTGCATCATTCATTAACTTAAAACCTTTTCAAATGGATTTGAAGTGTGCATTCCTTAACAGATATTCTCAAGAGGAAGTTTATATTGAACAAACTCTTAGTTTTGAAGACACAAAACATCCAAAACATGTTTTTAATCTTACCAAAGCATTATAGGGTTTTAAACAAGCCCCTAGATCCAGGTATGATAGACTTATAAGATATTTGTTATAAAACAATCATGTTAAACGAACTACCGATCCAAAAAATTTAATAAATAAATTAAATAAAAATGTTTATACTATTCAAATTTATGTGGATGAAATTATATTCGGATGAACTCAGTAATCCTTAACTGATTCATTTGAGAATAATATAAAATCTGTGTTTGAAATAAGTATGGTGGGTGAGTTTTCATTTTCCCTTAGATTTCAAATTTCTCAAAACGTAGAAAGAACCTATAGATATCAACATTATTATATTAAATATATAATTAAAAATTATATATATAACAAAAATAAATGTACATGTACTCTAATCGGTACCTAGAATACCCTAGATCTTAATAAAGCTAAGAAACCTATGGATCAAATAAATTTTAGATTTATGATAGAAACACTATTATACATAACAACTAGTCATACAAACTTAATGTTTTTATTATACTTATGTGCATGATATCAATATAATCCAAAATAATCCCACTTAAAAGGAGTGAAAATAATTTTTAACTATTTAAATGGAACTATAAAATAAAGACATTTTTATTCTTCTAGAAATGATTTTGTTTTAATAAAGATTTTGGGATGCTAACATTGGTGGTTATAGAATTTGTAGGAAATGTACATCTGAAACATGTCATTTATTAGTGGATTCTTTATTTTATTAGTCATGTATGAAACAAAACTTTGTAGAACATTCGACTACTAAAGCGTAATTTTTTGTAGTAAGATGTTGTTCTGATCAAGTGTTGTGGACGCGATACAAACTCACTGATTGTGGTACTATTTTAACTAAAACTCAAATACTATGTGATAACACTAGTGGCATATCGTCAAGTAAAAAAACCTGCACATCACTCTCCTACAAAGAACATATATTTTAGGTATCATTTTTTAGGGATCACACACATAAAGATGATATTATTATACAATTAATCAGAACAGAAGAACAACATGATGATATTTTTACAAAATCATTACCTTATGATAGATTTGAATACATTAAACAAAATTTAGTATTGATAAATGTATGTTAATCATTCATATCTACTTTTTGTTAAAACTATCTCATAATATTAAGATACTTATTTTCATAGGGATATTACACTTGATTTACTTAAAAAACATTGTAACCAAATTTTTTTTTCGGAACCTAGGAAATGTTTTCAAACCTATAAGATGTTCCCAGACTCTAAATAAAACTTATACGACTCTAATATATATAAGAATAATATTTTAAAATACTAGTAAATCATATAAGAACATCAAAATTTACATCCTATTACTTATAATCTATTTGTTTCATTTTTGTTTGTTGGTATTTTAATCTTGTTTTAATAAAAACTTCGATAGATTCATCTTTCCTTAAATCCATCTACTTCTTTAAATCCTAATAATAACAGAATCTAAAAAATTTCATCGACTTAATATCAACAGTCAGATCCGATTTGTTTGTTTACAAACATATTATTAAACATTCATGTTGAACCTTCACGCCCACCCCCATATAAATAAGTGGACCCCTTGTTCCCCACATTGTATTCCAAAGTTCTCTTCTTGATATTTTTTCTACCCTTTAATGTCTTTATTATGGTTTCTATATCCCTTTATTATTATTCGAATGTTTCTATCAATCTCGTATTAGACTTCAATACCTATGAATAATGAACTGAAAGACTAGTTTATCTTCCTAGAAAGTTTAGTTGATCAAGATTTATTTGTTAATTATCAATATTTAATAATAAATATCATAAAATTCTAAGGAGGGGAAAAAGTTTTCACTATAATAAATAAGGGAGAAAAAGATCCAATGGATGCAGACTTGGTTATTGAATTCAATCAATCAGTTGAGTTTTTCAATGAAGGTGGAATGGATAAGTTTTAGCATAATATTTATCAAAAATCTTATTCTATATCCTATATTAAAGTATAAAATTTCCTTTAGATACCATATGAAGGTGAAGCATAATATTTCTCTCATAAATTTCCAGATTTAGAAGGATCTTTTGATAGAGTTAAGGATATTGATTTCTTGGGTCTAGTGAGAGTAAATAAGCTTAAGCATTCCCACATTTCAGCTAACAACATGATTGTGGCTTTATGGATGCAAGGTCTTTTAATACCAAGAAAAGGAGACAAGGACACCATGAAATCAACATACATCTTCATGATATATTTTCTCATTAATATAAGAATGATTAACTAAGTCAAGTACACATTTCTTATAATTAATAACATAAAGGATAAGTCGATAAAATCTTAGATCATAATCTATCCATAAACCTTGCCCATAGTTATGATAATTTGTTTTGAACTTCTACAAATTTCCTTGAATATCAAATCCAATGAAGTTTAGTATTCTTATTTTAAGTGAAAAAACACTTAAAATAATGAAACATTATTTTAGTGATAAGGAAAATGAGTGTTTTTTAATTTTCTAGAAAATTAGGGGATGTGTGATAAAACTCAAAGAAACTGTTATTTGATCCTATGAAAAGAATATTTGAAGCCTTAGAACTGATGAAACCAACTCAAGCATATGAACATCTTAAGTTGAAGAAATAGAACTTCCACCCCGATGAAGTTGTAGCAAAGTGGAGACAAAACAAAGAAATAAGAAATGTAGGAGATACAATGTTTGGGATAGATTCAACAAAATATAAAGCATTGAAAATCCAAGAAGTTGAAGAACATGAGAAACAACGAAAAGAGAAAAATATTATGAAGAAGTTAACTAAAGATGATATTTTTTAAGAATTGTTGAAAGATACATAAATATCCTTTAAAAAAATTGAAGTTCTATAATCTTTTCATCAAGAAAAAGAATTTCCTCAATAATCACAACAAGTTGGAGTAGAAGCTACCCAAATAGAAAAAGGAAAGGATGTTGTTCCAGTCTCAGTTCTGATTATTCATAAATAGATTCAAGAAGAAGAAGATGAAAATATCCATGGAAAAGAAAGCATTGAAGAGATTAAACAAATTGGAGAAACTCAGAGGCATAGTCAATCTGATAAGTTATCAATATGAACTTCTGAAGCCCAATCTTGTATACTTGCTTTAGTAGAGAAGTCATATCAGAAAAACAATCTTGGAGATACCGGAGTACATTAAATTAAATCTGATGGTGATGTTGATATTGGTGATGATGGTGGTAATGATATTAATGAATAAGGTAATAATGTACAAGAAGATGATGGTGTTGATTGTGATGATGATAAGATCATTCAAGTTTCTGATGAACGGGAAGTAATTTGAATGTTAGAGAGATCATAATATAAGAAAGATAAATGGAAGGAAGTTTATGTATGAACATCCATGAAAGATGCATCCGAATCTAAAAGATATTTTCCCTCTATAGGAGAGGACTTGGATGTTTAGTCTTTGAATAAGTTTGAAAACATCATTAGATACTTTCCAAAACTCAAGCCATGATGTCATCTAATTCAACAATCCAATAATCAGAAATCATATTTAAAAACCCATTTCATGGAGAATCTTACAAAGCTTAAATTTTAATTCAGAATAATTGTAATGTTTCACTCAGTCAAGAATGCTTTTAATGAATCTGAAGACTCTCTTAAAAATCATTCAAACAGTTTTTTTGGAAAATATGAAGAAAAAATAGGAATTAGATTTCAAGAAGTTAGATATTTGAATGTGAAACTGAATTATCTTTCTCAAGAAGTTAAAATAGTTAAGGCTTGAAGATAAGTGGTGGATGAAAAGATTATGTCTCAGTATGAAAAGATTAATTATTAGGATAAGAAGATTTTAAGACAATATGAAAAGATTCAAAACTTAAAAAAGAAAAGTCAAAATCAGGAAGATCGCCTAGTTAAGTTTCAATATGATCACAAGGAGATAAGGAAGTTGATTTCCATATTCAAAACATTTATACCGAAGAAAGATTGACCTTTCTTGTATTTATGATCATTTGTTGTAAAAACATTTTTCAATGATAAGAAATTTCTATCTATTTTGTTTTTGTATATATATTTTATAAATTTTAAGGTACATTATACTTTTCACCATTCATTTTTTGAAAATAATGGGGGGGGGATTTTTCTAAAAAGAATATTAGTCTAAGAAGGAAAATGTAAAGGGGGATAATTCTTAAAGAATAAATAATTATGTAAGGGAGAGATATTTTCTTAAGACAAGATGAAAAATATATATTATCATAATATGATCCTTAGGGGGTTTTCTTAACATAATAATGACTTAGTCATATTCATATTGAGTTATAAACTAATGGGGAGATTAGTTTTTATTTTAAGTTTAAATATGATTTCTTAAGGTCTTATTATTATTTTCATAATTTTATTATTTTTGCTTTCCAAAAAAGGAGATATTGTTCAGTGAAAAATATTTCTTATGACATTTCTTATTCCACTATGTTTTGGAAATCAAAAACACATTTTCATTATGATAATTTCTATCTATAAGTAAATTTATTTGTAAGAAATTTCCTCACTAATTATTTCTATCTATAAGGAATTTAATAGGAATGTTCTTTAACCATTATATTGGTAAGTCTAACATTCTTATTCTTAATATTTAATAGTTACTAGTACAAATTAGATCCTTAGTAAAACTCAGGATCCATTACTTTCTCAATTATGAATCATAAAAAAAATAGAATCCTTTTTATGTTTCTCAATTAGGATTCCTTTAGAATTATGAATTTGATTCCATAAAAATATCTATTCTGATTCTTCTTTCTCAAATCCAAATTTCATAGAAAATTGTTTCTGATTCAGTTACTTAATTCAAAATCATCTAGAATTGTGATTCCAATTCTACGTTTCTCAATTACAAATCATCCAAAATTTCAAATCTGATTCACAATTTCTTAAATTCTGATTCAAACAAAAATGGGAACTTAACTAACAATTTCTCAATTCTGAATCATCTAATTTTTTTGAATCCAATTCTCACTTACTCAATTTTGATTCACACAAATTTGTGAATCTGATTTACTATATTCCTCACTTCTGATTCTCAATAATATCTACATCTGATTTTAGGTCTTTTTTAAAGATACAATATTTCCGTAATGTAATGTTTTTAAATCTTTCTTAATGTTTATATATTATCTTAATGTAATGTTTTTATATATTTCTTAAATTTATTATATTTTTGTAATAAACTGTTTCATATAATCATATTCACACTCAATTAATTTTTCTTAAGATACTATGTTATTTTAAACAATGTCTTCCAATTTATTATAATATAACCATTTTAAGTTCCATCAGTATAGGTCCCTAATAAATTTCAAGAATACTATGATCGTTGGAAGAAATTTTTACCATTAGAGATCACACATATAAATACTAAGTCATTTGGATGATCTCATAACTTTTAGATTTTGAGATACATGAGTGCTCTACCAAATTTTTTGTGTACGAAATCCTTAATGAAATTAGGTTGTTAATAGCTTGTTTTGATATACTAAAGATCTTAAAAAATATTTTTTATGCTTTGTTCAACACCAATCATTATTGATTATGATTAGGTCTTCCAAGTTTAAGGAAGATAGAGGTATTTATTACCTAATTAATCGAGGGATTCCAACTGAAGGAAGATAGAGGTACTAATAATTTAATGGACCAGACCCCTCTAGTACATTCAATTGCTGAAATCTAGTGTCTAAGGTGTTCTGGGTGGTTAAGGTGACTTATCCGTAACACTTTTCAGAAATTCTAGTTCTATGAACAGTTCCATCGTTGAGACCGATGTGAACAGTTCCATTGGCGAGACCTATGTGAACAGTTCCATCAGTGAGACTGATGTGAATATTTCCATCGGTGATACAGATAAGAACAGTTCCATTGGTGAGACATTCTATGAATAGTGTTTCTATGATCATCAATAGGAACTTCAGGATCGGTAATTGTATAATATTTCCCAGATCATGTACAGTGTTTCCAGGATTGGTAAGTGTACAGTGTTTCCAGGATCATGTGCAGTGTTTCCAGGATCAGTAGGCGTATAGTGTTTCCAGGATTGTGTATAGTGATTCCAAGATTGTGTACACTATTTCCAAGATCTTTAGTTCTATAGTGTTTCTAAGATCCTATACACTGTTTCCAATATCGGTAGGTGTATAGTGTTTCCAGGATCATGTACAATGTTTCAAGGATTGGTAGGTGTACAGGGTTACCTGGATCGGTAGGTGTACAATGTTTCTAGGATCGTGTACAATGTTTCCAGGATTGGAAGGTGGGAAATGTTTCTAGGATCAGTAGGTGTACAATATTTCTAGTATCATGTACAATGTTTCTAGGATTGGTAGGTGTATAGTGTTTCAAACTTTCTAATGTTTCTCACCATTGATGTAAAACACATTAAAATAATTTTTAAGGTATTTAAGGATGATTAGAATCCCATAAAACTTATATTATATTTCCTAAGGATTAATATTCCTTTCCATGGTCAAATTGCATGGTTTAATGCGATCCTCTTTTAATGGAAAATCCAGAATATCTTAAACTTGTGCCCCAATAAATCTCCTAAAGGGATGAGATATCATACTCCTCTTTTCTTCACTATTGTGTCTCTAGTGTGAGATGCTCGATCCTTTCCTTCCTTCCCATAGGAGCGGTGTGATCGAACCTTAATCCTGAGATCGTTTCACCTTGATGTTTCCTCCTACTGCATGTACACCCCTTTTTTTAGAGCAAGTAGAAAGTCTCGATCCATCATCTATAGAAGGTATGATATACATATGTTCTTGTCTTTTCATCAATCTTTCTCTGCTTGTTTCTCCTTTCCATGCTATGGCATGTGATCTCCATGCTTCTAATGGAGTTTTCTTGGCTGTCAGATGGTGCAGTCATGCCGCGATGTCCTCAGGTGGTTGCATTAGTCATGGGGAAGAGATGATAATCCTTTGTGTGGATTGTTCTCATATAAAAAATTTCAAGAACATTTTGAGGTCGGGGATTCATTGGTTCTCTATTATTTTACATGCAACTGTAGAGTTAACATGTTTTATCCCACTAGATCACAATGAAATTGACATAATAAATATATGAACTGGATAAATAAATTGATATAGATCGTATGTTATTACCTCTTATTTTGATAGAGAGTGTGATATCAATGATTTCTTTGTATTTATTTTCATTTTCGTTGGAAATCATTAAAGAATGTAAACTGGGATTAATTGTAATTATTTTTCAAAGATAAAGAGTCAAGTAAATGAATCTATTTATTGTTATTGTAAGTTGATATTAATAAAATTGATGCAGTAAGCATGTTTAATTATTTGTGATAGCTAACTGGTAAGATTTCATGTCATTCGAACCTATGAATAATAAATCAGTTAATTCAATATGGATTAAATAAGTGGTTGTTTAATAAAAGATAATTCATTGTAGGGTTATGAGTTACCCTCTATCTTATTTAAGTGCCAAGATCCCAGTTGATATGATATTAGTTTTCCTACTGCATGTGTTGTGATGATATCCTAAATGAAAGTTGTGATATGTTTGTGTAGGGAGGCCCATTGGTTGTGGAATTAGTTGACACCTATAGTGGTGATATGCAACATTTTATGCATGTGGGTGTTAGGGATGACACTGGAGATGATGAAATGGGGTGGATGTGAATGTATGGATGCTTGCTAAGTCTTATTATTTGTTTATCAACTATAATTTCTCCACTGCTCAAGGTAGCTGATATTTCTTACCCTCCTTCCAAAAGGGGAGAAGACATGTGGGGTATTCCATGTTCTTTATGTGTTTATCTTCTCAAAGGATGATGGATATACGCTCTTTCTATAAGAGGAAAAGACTCGACGGGTAGTTCAAAAACTCACCATGTTGATCCAACTTGAGTTTAGTTGATTAGAATATTTTTCTAGAATGCCTGTGAATATTGGAAAGTATTAATGGTGTTAATAAATGATTGAATAAAAGATTTTATCCCATAGGGTTGGAACGTGCCAGGATGAAATGTTGAGGTTGAAAATTAATGGTATAGTGGAATTTGGGTGTGATGATAATGAAATATAATGAGGAATAGTTAATAGTTAATTGATTTTTATGGAATTATATAACATAAACTACAATTGATAAAAAGGGAATGAAGTAATATATTAAATATCCTTAAATGGTAGTGTGCTTATCAGATACCTAGTCTTAGAAGTTGCAGCTGTGAGTCTAAGAGATGTTAGCTGCAGTCGAGTCTAAAACTATGTTATACCCATAGTATGATTGTGAGCTATAGTATATTTTGTAATTTTTTTTGTTTCTATATGCTAATATACATCGTCAATAAGGGAAACTAATACCACGGAGAGTCTGGGCCCTGGGGGTTTTCCCCAACATTCTGGTGGGAGGATGGATGGCTGACTACCCCGTTTGGACCCACTCTGTTCACTTTGTAGTTACATGTAATGGTAAGCACAATTATTAGTTTTCCCCATATATGTGTTTATAGGGAATTCATGGCTTGTAGTTATTCACACACATATATTCTGGATATATTTTTCTTTGGACTACTATAGGTGTAACATGTATTTGCTATAATGGATTGAGGATCCTTACTCGATGTATGAGCTATAATGGCTTGAGGTTTAATAATAAACATATTATACACGGTATGTGATCTATGGTGGATCCTAAAAACTACCTGTTTACTTTGATTATATGGATGTGGTTGTTTTTCACACGAGGTACATGTTGTGGTGTTACGCCTAGGTTTCTACAGGCAAGCCTTTTTGGAGAGAGATTCTTAGGACTGGTAACACTGGGGAAAAGAGGCAAATAATTGGGGAAGTGGTTGTGGGGTACCCTTGATATTCATTATTATAATATATACTCATGTATGCGATTATTGGTGATAGTGACCATGGTGAGGTTTGGAACATAGTATAACTTTTTAGGAGATGAGTTAGTTTCACTTGTTGATCACAATGCTTAAGCATGCTTTCTTTAATTTTGCACGAGAGGATTTGGGGAGGAACCTACTGAGTACACTATGTATATATAAAATATTTTTCAGGTCACTTATAGTTGGTTGGAGATCTAGTTGGTTACTACTAGCTTGGGGTTTCAAGAGTTATTCAAGATTTGTGGCTGCTGTTGTTTTTAATTTCCTTTCGTACTTACAGTTTTGTCATTTAGTTGTAGTAGTTTTTCATTAAATTAAATATGTGGACTTGGTTTTTATTTCATATTACAGTCTGAGTTGGAGTTGGTTGGTGTCTATCTTATATAACCTTTTTTTCATGTGTTCTCTTAGAGGTTAATGCCTCCCATTTGTGCATTTATTATACCCTCGTTGCTAGTCACCAACCTAGGGCCTAATGGAGGCGGGACTCGAGGGTCATTATCTCCCTTATCACATTACCAGCCCCGGATAGGTTCAACTTGTGGGGAGTGGGTCAAGACAGAGTTGTATTAGAGGCATCTTGAAGTATAGGATGGATTTTGGTGTTAAGAACGGGTGAGGATGCATTGGTTGTTAGGCAAACAGTGTTAATTGAGCTCAGAATGTGATGTAGACACTGGATACTGGATGATACGTAGGGGTTTAGGGCCCCCTATGATCTTATGTAGGGACCATTAAGTTTACAGTGGATACTAAATGAGGTGACACTAGTTCAAGGGTAGAGACCTAGGAAAGGATCATGCATCATTATTCATTGTGCATGTGTTTTAATGGGTGACCTTAGGATAGGTTAACATAAAATGAATAAAATAAAACAATTAATAAATTAATGTTGAGCCTTCCTTAATCTATTTTTAGGATCTCTAAATAATTTTTATTTTGAAGGTATGGCTCTGGGTCGATTTCCTCATCAGGTTCACATAGAATATGTATAGGAGGTCGTGCCAGAAGATCACCACAAGGTGGAGGTTGACGACGACGACACTTGGAGGAGAACACTCTGAGAGTTTCAATGCAAGAGTCTTCATAAGTACGAGTTCTCTGTTTAAAATATAGTCTCGAAATACTTGTAAGAGGAAGTTGATATAACATTCAGTTCAATCTATGATTGTAAATAGCACTGGGTGTCTTTGGTTGTGACAAGGCTATGTGGGGCAGTGAGGCAGTGGTGGTTCTTGTTCCTTGGGGACTGTGATGAGTTGGCGATATCATGGGAGGATTTTCGAGACAAGTTTAGAGTTGAGTTTATTTCTTTGACCACGAATGTGTCCAGTCACTAGAGATTCATATGCTTTGACAGCGGAGCTATAGTGTGTGAGATTTCTGGAAACGTTTCAGGAACCTTTTATGATATGCTTCAGATCAGTTTCTAAATGAGGAGGCCAAGGCATGAAATTTCTAGGAAGCTTTGCATCTGGAGATCCAGCATTAGGTCACCACGTTTATGATCAAGACAAATCTTGAGGTTCTGAAAAGGGCATAGGTCATTGAGAGGACATTTTCAAGAACTGGATCATCACAAGATAGGAGTCGTTATGATTCCCCACAAAGCAGAGCTATGGTCTGGGGTTCTCAGTTTTTAGGGCAAAAGAGTTTTTGTTCGGCTGGGAGTAGGTCCCAATCCTCAGTATCTCATTTCTCTTGGGGAGGTGACTCTCAGGCCTATGTCAAGGTATTAAATGATTTTTTCTTGTGGAGGGAATGTTTATCAGTAGAGGGAGTTCCCGAACTTTCAGAGCAGTTATCGTGCACTGGGTGTTCCATTCTAGGTTCCTCCATTGAGGCGGTTTCTTCCGAGGAAACAACAGATGGTTATACCAACATTGAATTAGGATAGATCATATGGGGAAAGAAGAGGATAACCCTATGATTATCTTTTTTCCTTTGAGATAATATCACTACAATGGTGGTGGTCATCATCAGGGTTATAGAGGTCATGGATGAGATTGTGGTTGGCTTCAGGCTTTACCGTTTCCAGCACCAGGTGAGTCAAACATTGTTCAAGGTACCCTTTTCTTGTTTTCTACTTCAGTGTATGCCTTGTTTGATTAAGGAGAGAAACACTCCATCATATCACCTACCCTTTTCTATTCTTTGGGATGTGACCTAGAGTGGCTTCTAGTGCCCTTGGCATTGAGTACGACATTTGATGGTCGAGCTGACTTGTTTGAGGTATGTTGAGATTGTGAGCCTGTGTTAGTGAAGAACCACTCTTGGGGACATTTCCTATGTTTAGAAATACAACCATGTGATTTCATACTTAGCATGGATTGGTTGTATTCGGTTCAGGGTATCATAGATTGGTTTTGGTGTTAGGTAGTGTTCATTGATACTGATGCAGGGTCAGTGGTGTTTGTAAGTGACTGAGACCCTCAAATGGGTCAGAGGTATGTTCTATCCTTATCATACTTCATGGATAATCTAATTCCACATTCTTTAGAGGATAAGTATTTTTCATTTCCCATGGTCGTAGAAGAGTACCTTGATGTCTTTCCAAAAGAGGATGTAGCATTACCCCCGTTGATGAGAGATCGAGTATGGGATCGAGCTACAACTAGGAGAATATATTATCTCTATGTCTCTGTAGAGAAAGATCCCTTTTGAGTTACTGGAGATGCGTATAAAACTTGATGGTCTTTTATAGTGTAGTTATGTTTGGCCGAGTGTGTCACCATGGGGTGTACCTATTTTGTTCTAGAAGAAGGCTGATGTCAGTTTTCTATTTTGTGTCGATTTTCATTTCTTAAAAAAGGTGATGGTGAAGAATCACTATCCTCTTCTGCAGATTGATGATTTATTCAATCAATTGAAGGGTGAAATTTGGTTCTCAATGATCGAATTATGGTCAGGATATCATCTGATGCGTATAAAGGATGATGATATCCCTAAGACTGCTTTCCATTGTCGTCATGTGTATTATGAGTTTGTTGTAACGACATTCCGTGTGACGAATGCTCTAGCTGTGTTCATGGGATTGGTGAACGTTGTGTTTTTCGAGTGCCTGGATAACTTCATAGGGGTTTTCATCGATGAAATCCTTGTGTACTCTACATATGAGGATGAGTGTGTAGATCATCTACATGATATTTTTGAAGTTATTCATCCACATCAGCTCTTTGGGATGTTGTTGAAGTGTGATTTTTGGGATCGAGAAGTCTATTTCATGGGGAATGTTGTGTCCTAGTATGGAGTATCTATGGAACCATAAAATATAGAAGAATTTGTGTCTTGGTAAATCCAAAAGAAATTGGCAGAGGTGAGAATATTCTTTGGTCTCGCATGCTAATACATGAGGTTCATAGCTGATTTCATTTAGGTTGTGACTCCACTAATAGCATTAACTTGGAAGGATCTGGAATTCATGTGGAATGATTAGTGTTAGGCATATTTCAAGTATCTGAAGGAGAAGATGGTAAGTGATCCAGTTCATAGTCCTCCATTAGAGGGATTTCAGTTTGATGTTTTCTACGATGCTTTTCATCTGGGGTTAGGCGTTGTTTTGATATAGCAGAGACTAGTCGTTTCTTATATGTCATGACAGTTGTGTCCCTATGAACGTAACTATGCCACCCATGATCTTTAGTTAGCATCCACGATTTTTTTATGCTTTAGAGACATTCCCTCATTGGATAATGCTTCGTGGTTTTCACCGATCATAAGAGCCTGAGGTATGTTTTCTCCCAACATGAATTGAACTTTCAAAACATCGATGGATAGAGTTCATACAGAAATATGACATTGAAATCTCGTATACACCTAGGAAGGGGACTTTTGTAGCTGATGCGCTGAGAAAAAAGTCATGTAGTGATGTAGTTCTATAATCAGGTGAGTCCTAGAGAGTGATAGAAGAAATTTCAACATTACATCTCGATATGGGAGAAGTTGGGAGTAGAGTTTGTCTTTTTCAAATGATGGTGCAGTCATCCCTAGTGCAATAGGTGTAAGAGTCCCAGTTGGGGGATCTAGAGGTAGAGGTCTAGGGAGACTGAGTTGTTTGTGGCGAGGCCCCTAATGGTTGGCATGATAATTAATAACACTGAGTGTTGTATTAGGTAAAGCTTTTTTCCTTTATAGTTGCGTGAGACGATTCTCATAGAGTTCTATAGTCCGCCTTTAGCAGTGAACCCTTGTGTGAAAAATATCTAATGGTCCTTGAGGAGTTAGTTTGGGTGGCCTGGGATGAGGCGTGTAGTTGTAGAGTTTTGGTCTCAATGTTTGGTCTGTAAGATGGTGATGACTGATCACCATTTCCGTAATTGTTTTCTCTATACATTATATATTACTCAATAGATGTGGGAGGAAATCTCAATGGACATTGTTACTAGTTTACCTCGAGCTCAGGGAGGACATGATGCTATTTGGGTGGTAGGGGTTCGTTTAACAATATCAACCAACTTTATAGCGATAAAGGAGTCGATCTTGGTAGAAGTTTGGTCAAGGAAGTATCTTGAGTATGCTATGAGACTCCATGGTGTCCCGATGACGATTATTTACGATCAAGATCCTTGTTTTACCTCTAGGGTGTGGAGAGGTATCCAACATGCTTTTGATTATCAACTATGCCATAACACTACTTTTCATCCACAACCAGACAATCATACAGAGCATACCATCCAGACTCTTGAATACATGTTGCACTATTATGTCCTAGATTTTGGAGGTTCATGGATGAGGCACTTACCCTAGGCGGAGTTCTGTTAAAATAATATTTTTCACTCCACCATCGGTACGTAGCCATTTGAATCCTTGTACAGCTTACCTTTCCGTTCTCCATTGGGTTGGATTGGGGTTGGAGAGTCAACAATTATTAGAATAGAACTAGTGAAGAATAAATAGATGTGGTTCAGGTGAATCATGAGAGGATGAAGATAGCGAAAAATCATAATAAATCATATGTTGACCAAATTAGGAGACCTTAGGAGTTTAATGTTAGGAATCATGTGTTTTTGAAGGTGAATCCTCATCATGGGCGGTGATGGTTTGGTTGTTGTAGTAAGATGTATCCCTACATAGTTGGTCATTTTGAGGTGTTGGATCATGTTGGATCTATTTCATATCAAGTAGCACTTCCCCCATATATGATCCTTATGAACATTGTTTTTCATGTTTCACAGATCCTTTGTTATCTTCTTGATGACACTCACATCATCGACTGGGGAAAGATTTATGTTGATGACGATGCGAAATTTGAGGAGTTGCCTGTGGAGATCCAAGACCACACAGATAAGGTGTTCCGTGGGCATTCTATCTCCTTGGTTTGTGTCTTGTGGAAACACAGTGGCATGGTGGAGTGTAATTAGGAATGAGAGATATAGATATGTGCTCAGTATCCAAAGTTGTTTGATGTTTAACTATCTTCATGTGACGATGTTCTCTTTGTTATTCTATAACTTTTGTGTTTATGAGAAGGATTTCTTTGGCTGATTCTCGTGGATTGCTCTCTTTTGAGTGGTATCTCTATGGTTGGTTGTTTAGACCCCTTTTATTTTTCCCTTTAGGTGGGTTTTGAATTCTTGAGGATGATAATGTTTTGAGAGGTATCTCATGTAATGGAACAAACCTCTTCAGTCCGTTCCTTCGTTGAAATATTTTGTGTGAGGTGTTCTGGGAGCTCAAGGTGACTTATCCTTGACACTTTTCCAAAATTACTATTCATTAGACTATTCCATCGGTGAGACAAATGTGAACAGTTACATCGGTGAGACTGATGTGAATAGTTCCATCAGTGTGACCAATGTGAACAGTTTCATCGGTGAGAACAATGTGACTAGCTTCATCCATGAAACATTCTTTGAAAAGTGTTTCCATGATTGTGTACAATGTTTCCAAGATTGGTAGGTGTAAAATGTTTCCAGGATCAGGTAAAATGTTTCTAGGATCAGTAGATGTACACTATTTCCAGGATCGTGTACATTGTTTCCAGGATTGGTAGGTGTACAGTGTTTCTAGGATCGTGTACAGTGTTTCCAGGATTGATAGGTGTACAATATTTCCCGGGCTATGTATACTATTTCCAGGATCAGTTGGTGTACAGTGTCTCCAGGATCGGTAGGTGTACATTGTTTCTAGGATCGTGTTCATTGTTTCCAGGATCAGTATGTTTATAGTGTTTCCTAGATTGTGTATAGTATTTCCAGGATCAGTAGGTGTACAATGTTTCTAGGATTGGTAGGTGTAAAATGTTTCTAGGATCGTGTACAGTGTTTCTAGGATCCGTAGGTGTTCAATGTTTCTATGATTGTGTACATTGTTCCCATGATCGGTAGGTGTATAGTTTTTTCAGCTTCCTACAGTTTTTCCCCATTGACGTCTTCATTGATGTAAAACACATTAAAATAATTTTAAGGGATTTAAGGCTGGTTCAAAGAACAAAACACCTATATTAATTTTACTGAGGATCGTGATGCCTTTACTTTCTCAAACAACATATATGGTTGAATGCGATCCTCTATTAATTGAAAATATGGCGTATTATAAACCGGTGCTCCATTAAATCTTCTAATAGGATGTGATATCTACCTCCCTTGTTCTTCACTATTTTTATCTTGTGTGAGAAGCTCTAGCCTTTCCTTCCTTCCCATTTGATCGGTGTGATCAAACCATAATCCTGAAATCATTTCCCCTTGAAGTTTCTTTCTACTACAAGTACACCCCTTTTTTTGGTGCATGTAAAAAGTGTCAATACTTCATTAGTAAAAGGTATGATCTAACTAATTTGTTGTGTTTTCTTCGATCCTTCTCATTATTCTTTTCCTTTACATGATATGGAATGTGATCTTCATGATTCTAATGGAGTTTTCTTGACTGTTGGATGGTGTGGTCATGCCGCAGTATCCACAGGTTGATGCAGTTGTCAAGGGGGAAGCTATCGTAATTTGTTGTGTGGATTGGTCTCGTATAAAGAACGTAAAGAACCGTTTGAGGATGGGGATTCATTGATTCTCTATTATTTTACATGAAACTGTAGAGTTAGCATTTATTATCCCACTAGATCAAAATGGAATTGACATAATAAATATGTGAATTGAATAAATAAATTGATATCGATCATATGATATTACCTCTTGTTTTTCTAAATTGTGTGAAATCTATGATTTCTTTGTTTAGGTTTTCATTATTTTTGGAATGTTTTAAATAATGTAAACTGAGATTTGTTGTATTTATTCTTCATAGAAAAAGAGGCATGTAGATGAATCTGGATGTTGTTTTTGTAAGTTGATATTAATCAAATTGATGTAGTAATTTTTTTTAATTATTTGTGATAGCTTACTATTTAGATTTCTCGCAGTTGGAACCTATGAATAATAAATTGGTTAATTTAATATGGATTAAATAATTGGTTTTTTGATAAAAGATAATTCTTTATTGGGTTTAGAGTTACCCTCATTCTTCTTTAATGGCCAAGAGCCGATTTGATATGATGTTTGTTTTCTAGATACTTGTGTTTTGATGAGAGCCTAGATGGATGTTATGATATTTTGGGGTCATAAGGCCCATTGGTTTTGGCATCAGTTGATTCCTAGAGTGGTGATATGCATCAGTTTATACATGTGTGTTTCAGGGAGGACACCAGAGATGATGAAACATGTTAAATGTGAATGTTTGGATGCTTTCGGAATCATGTTGGTTGTTTATCTACTTTATTTTCCCCACTGCTCAAGGAAGCTGATCTTGCTTACCCAATTTACAAAAAGGGTGAATACGCATGGGGTATTCCATGTTCTTTCTATGTTTATCTTTTTAAGGTATGATGGGTCCACACTCTTTCTATAGGTGGAAAAGACTCGACAGTTAGTTCACCTAATCAACATGTTGAACCACCTTGTGTTTAATAGCATAGAATATTTTCCTATAATGAATAGGAATATGGGGAATTAAGAATGGTGTTAATAAATTTTTGAATAAATGATATTATCCCATGGGGTTGGAGCTTACTGGGATGCAATTATGAGGTTGCAATTTAATATAATAGTGAACTTTGGGTGTGATTCTAATGAAGTATAATGTGGAATTGTTAATGTTTAATTAATGTTTAGAGAATTAATTAACATAAACTATAAATAATAAAAAAATGAAGTAATGTAATAAATATATTTTAATGGTTGTGTGCTTATAGGATACCTAGTCTTAGAATTGGATGTCGGGATTCCGAGAGACATTAACTACAGTTCATTCTAAGACTAGGTTATACCCATAGTGTGGTTGTAAGATATATTATATTATATACTTTTTGTGTTTTTATAGGCTACTCAACCCCATAAGTTGGGGAAACTGACACCCCAGGGTCATGATCAATAGGGGTGTTTTACCTAACATTCCAGTGGGAGGATGGATGGATGACTACTCCCTTGGTCCCATCTCTCTTCTCTTGGTAGTTACTTGTGTTGGTAGGCACACTGGTTAGTTTTCCCCATATATGTTTTTATAGGGCTATAATTGATTTTGGTTATTCACACACATATATTCTTGATATAGTTTTCTATGGACTAATATAGGTGTAACATGTATAAGCTGTAATGGCTTGAGGATCCTTACTTTGTGTATGTCCTATAACAGATTGATGTTTAATAATCAACATATCATACATGTTATGTGAGTTTTTCTGGATCTCAAAAACTACCTTCTAACTTTTCTTATATGAATGTGGTGGTTTTGATATATTAGTTGAATGTTTTGGTGTTACGCCCAGGTGTCTTCGGGCAAGCCTTTTTAGAGAGATATTCTTAGGACGAGCAACAATGGGTGAAAGCTAAAAACTAGTGGGGAAGCTGTAGTGTGGTACCCATGATATTATTTATTATATTATATACTCTTGTATGCCATTCTTGGTGATAGTTTCCATGGTGAGGTTGGGAACAAAGTATACCAATTTAGGCGACGAGTTAGTTTCACTTGTCGTTCACTGTGATTTATGATCCTTTCTTTACTTTTTTCACAATAGGATTTGTTGAGGATCCTATTGAGTATAATCTTATACTCAACCTATGTATAAAAAAACTGTTTTTAGGTCACTTGGAGTGGGTCAGAGATAACGGTGTCGGGGCTTTGTGGTTGCCACTGTTTTTAGTTTCCTTTGGTACTTAGAGGTGTTTCATTCAGTTGTAGTAGTTTTTCATGTTCATATTGCATTTTTAGTTGGAGATGGTTGTGTAAGTCTTATCTCTATTATTTTTAGGTGTTATCTTAGAGGGTAATGCCTCCCATTGGTGTGTTTACTATACCCCCAATGCTAGTCACCAACCCAGGTCATACTGGAGGCTGGACTCGGGGAGTTATTATCTCTCTTCTCACATTACCTAGGAACACCTTGTGGATAAGGGGTCGTGATAGATTGGTATCAGAAGAAAGTTGAGGGATATGATGGAGTATGGTGTTAGTAATAGGTGAGGATTCATGGGTTGGTAGGGAAACAATGTCAGTTAAGCATTGAAAGTGATGTAAACATTGGAGACATGTTGAGACACAGGTTTTTAGGGACGCCTGTGATATGATGCATGAACCTTTAAGTTTACATTGGCTACTCAACGAGGTGAAACTAATTTTAGGGTAGATTCTTTGGAATTTATCATGAACTATTATTCTTTATTCCTATGTTTGAATGGGCGGCCTTGGGATATGTGAACCTAGAATTAATAAAAGAAAACAATTTATTAATTAATTTTGATTCTTTTATATTCTAGGTTTAGGAGCTCTAAATGTTTGTTATTTTTTTGGTAGGCTCTGGGTCTATGTCCTTGTCAGGTTCATGTAGAAGATTTCTAGCAGGCTATTTCAGAAGATCGTCATAGGGTAGAGGTTGATGATGATTAAACTTGGATTATGAAACTCTTAGATTCTCAGTACCAGAGCCTACATAAGTACAAGGACTTTGTTATAGATGTAGTCATGAAAGACTAGTTTGATGAGGTTTAGATAGACTTTAGTTAGATTCGTGATTGTAAAGAGAAATGTGTGTATTTGGTTGTGACAATGCCACTTGGGGCTGTGAGGTAGTAGTGGTTCTTGTTCCTCAGGGATCGTGAAGAGTTTATGATCTCCTGGGAGGAGTTTCAAGACAAGTTCAAAGTTGAGTTTCGTTCTTCGACTGCGAATTATTCCATTCACCAGGAACATCATACACTTTGAAAGGGAATATCTAGTGTGTGAGAGTTTGAAATCTATTTTAGAAACCTTTTACAATATTGTTAGAACCTGTTGGTAGATGAGGAGGCCATGGAAATGCATTTCGATGGGGGATTTACATCTTTAGATCCAGTGCCATCTCACCCTATTTATTTTTAAGACATATCATGAGGTCTTGACGAGGGAAGAGGCCTTTTAGAGTACATTGTCTATAATTGTATTGTCCTGAGAGGAGAGTCATAATGAATACTCATAAATCATATTTTTTGTCTAGGGTTCCAATTTTTCATGGCAGAAGAGTTTCTGTTTGGATGGGGGTAGGTCCCAGCCCTTAACATATTGTTTCTCCAAGGGAGGAGGATCTTTTAACTCTTAAAAGGGATCAAGAACATGTTTTTCTTATGGAGGGTAAGTTCATAAGTTGAGAGAGTACCTAAACTTTCAAATCAATCATCGTTCACCATGTGTTGTTCTCTAGGTTCTAATGTTGAGGTAGTTTCAGTCGAGGCAGCAGCAGCAGGTTGGACCATCTTTGAATGAGTAGAGACTATATGGGGAAGGTGGAAGACATCCTCGCAATTCTCCCCATCTTTATAGACTAGAGAATGACCATATTGGTGGTTGTCATTAGGGTTAGAGAGGTTATGGAGGAGGGTTTGGTCATCTTTAGTCTTTAGCGTTGTCAGTGCCATGCAAGCCAAACATTGTTTGAGGAACACTTTTCTTGTTTTCTACTTGGGTGTATGACTTGTTTGATTTGGGAACGAAACACTCCTTCATATCACCTGACCTTTTCCATTCATTGGTAATTCAAGTAGAGAGGCTTCTAGTTCCCTTGGCGTTGACTATGCCAATTGGAGGTCGAGACGACTTGTTTGAAGTATGTAGAGACTGTGAGGTTTGTTTGGGGAAGCACCACTCTTGGGGACATTAAATATGTTTACGGTTACAACCCTATGATGTCATCCTTAGAATGGACTGATTGTATTTGTTGCAGGCTATCATGGATTTCTTCAGGAGGCTGGTGGTGTTCTTCGATGTTGATGGAGAGTCGGTGGTGTTTTTTGGTGAGCGATACCCTCAGATGGGTCAGATGCATGTTCCTTCCTTATCATCCTTGATGGATAAGATGATTCTGAGTTCCTTAGTGGTTCAAAAGTTGGAATTTCTTAAGGTATTAGAAGAGTACCTTGATGTGTTTCCAGAATAGGATGTAGCGTTACCCATTCAACGAGAGATTGAGTTTGGGATAGAGCTACAACTAGGAGCATCTCCTATCTCTATTTATCTATACAGGATGGCCCCTAATTAATTAGAGGAGTTGCATATACAACTTGATTGTGTGTTACAGTTTGGTTTTTTCCACTGAGTGTGTCACCATGGGATGCACTAGTTTTTTTCATGAAGAAGGCTGACTAAATTCCACGGTTGTGCATCGATTATCATCTCTTAAACAAAGTGATGGTGAAGAATCAGTATTCCCTTCCATGGATTGATGATTTATTCGATCAACTGAAGGGTGAAAGTTAGTTCTCAAATATTGAATTGTGGTCAGTATATCATCAGATGAATGTGAAGGATGAGAGTATCCTGAAGATTTCTTTACATTGTCGTCATGGGAATTACGAGTTTGTTGTAATTTCATTCAGTGTGACGAATGCTCTAGCTGTGTTCATAGAATTTATGAATGGTGTGTTCTGTGAGTTTCTGGTTATGTTTGTGGTGGTTTTCATAGATTAAATCCTTATGTACTACACATCAATAGAGTATCATGAAGAGCATATATATGTCATTTTGTGAGTTCTTTATCAACACCAGCTGTTTGGGAAGTTTTTGAAGTGTCATTTTTGGGATGGAGAAGTCTATTTCTTGGGGCTTGTTTAGTTCGAATTGGGAGTATCTATGGATCCTTAAATTGTAGAAGCAGTTTCATCTTGGGAATCCCCCCAATAAATTGGTAGAGGTGTGAAGTTCTCATGGTCTCACACGCTACTACCCAAGGTTCATAACCGATTTCTTTCAAGTTGTGAATCTTATAACACCATTGACCATGAAGGATTAGAATTTCATGTAGACTGAATAGTGTTAGGCACATTTCGTGTATCTAAATGTGAAGTTGGTAAGTGATCTAGTTCTTTTTTCCCCATCATCGGGAGTTCGATTTGATGTTTTCTGTGATGCTTCACATCTGGTGTTATGATGTGTTTTGATGTTTCAAATATTGGACATTTCATATGAGTCTCTATAGTTGCTTCCCTATGAACGCAACTATACCACCTATGATATTGAGTTGGAATCTATGTTTTTTTCTCTGAAGTTGTGGAGACATTACCACAATGGAGAATGCTTTTTGGTTTTCATCGATCAAAAAAGGATTATGTATTTTTTATCGCAACGTGATTTGAACTTTAAAAAATATAGATGGATGGAGTTCATACAAGAATACGACTTTGAAATCTCATATACACCTCGGAAGGGGAATATTTTAGCTGATGTGCCGAGAAGGAATTCATGTAGTGATGCAGTGCATGAATCTAGTGATTCATAGAGAGTGATGGAAGAACGTTCAGTATTACATCTTAATATTGGAGATTTTTGGGGCATAGGTTGTCTTTTTCAAATTACAATATATTCATCCCTGGTGTAGCAAGTAGAAGAGTCAATGTTGGGTAATCTAGAGTTGGAGGTCTGGAGAGATCGAGTTTTTTATGGCGAGGCCCTTGACAGTTGGTTTGAGAATGAAAAACACTGAGTGTTTTATTAGTGAAGTCTTTTTGTTTCTTTGGAAATGCATGAGAAGGTTCTCAGAGAGATCTATAGTTCTCCTTTAGTAGTTAACCCTAGCATTATAAAGTTGTACTGGGCCTTGAGGAGTCAGTTTTGTGGCTTTGGATGATGTGTGAAATTGGGGATTTTGTTTCCCGATGTTTTGCCTTCTAGAAGGTTATGTCTGAGCACTGTGTTCCCAGTGGTTTTCTATAACCATTTGGTATTCCATAATGGAAGTAGGAAGTCATATCAATGGACATTTTTATTGGTTGAACTCTAGCTTAGGGAGGACATGATTTTATTTGGGTGGTAGTGGATCATTTAACAAAATCATACCACTTCATAGGGATCAAGGAGTCGAGCTCAATGTATGTTTTATCGACACACTATCTGGAGGATGTGGTGAGACTCCATGGCTTCCAGATGATGATTATTTATGATTGAGATCCTCATTTTACCTCTAGGGTGTGGAGAGGTATCTAGTATGATTTTGGTTCTCACCTATCGTTAACACTACTTTTCATCGATATATGGATGATCAGATAGAACGGACCATCCAGAATCTTGAAGACATATTGCGCTCTTATTTCCAAGATTTTGGAGGTTCGTGGATGAGGAACTTACCCTTGGTATACATCTCTTACAACAATATTCTTCAATCCACCATCTGTATGGCACCGATAGAAGCCCTATAGGGCCAATATTTCTGTTCTCTGTTGTGATGGACTGGGGTTGAAGAGTTAGCAATTATTGGACCAGAACTAGTGCAAAATATGATAGAGATAGTTCAGGTGATTTGTGATAGGATGAAGGTAGCACTAAATCATCAGAAATCATATGCCGACCAAAGGAGGAGACCTTTGGAGGAGACCTTTGGAGTTTGGTTTTGGGGATCACGTGATTCTGAAGGTGACTCCCCGTAATGGGATTCAGTGTTTTGGTAGTGGTAGTAAGCTTTCTCCCTGT
The DNA here is from genome assembly GCA_963277665.1 of Viscum album. NCBI lineage: Eukaryota > Viridiplantae > Streptophyta > Magnoliopsida > Santalales > Viscaceae > Viscum > Viscum album. The sequence continues at coordinate 290,620,447 of OY728134.1, forward strand.
TTTGCTTGGACTTTAGAGGTGGTGGCTCATGTTGGAGCCGTGGCATATCGAGTATCACTTCCCCAAGAGACGAGCCTAATACAAGATGTTTTTCATGTGTCACATCTCCGTCATTATCTTCATGATGAATCTCACACCATCTATTAAGGATATATTAAGGTTGATGATGATGATAAATTTGAGGAGTGGCCTATGGAGATACAAGAACACAAATAGATGGTGTTGTGTGGGAATTCTATCCCCTTGGATTGTGTCTTGTGGTGACATAATGGCATGGAGGAGAGTACCTGGGAACGTGAGTTGCATATACATGCTTAGACCCAGAGTAGTTTTATGCTTTACTCTCTTTATGTGATGATGATCCCTTTTTGGATATAGAATTTTCATGTTTATAAGATGGATTTCATTGGATTATTCTTATAGAATTCTCTCTTTTGAGGGGTATCTCTATGGGAGGTTTTTCGGACCCCTTTTCAATTTTTATTTAGGTGGTTTTTGAATTATCAAGGGCGGGAATGTTTTGAGAGGTATCTGATTTAATGGGATGGACCTCTCTAGTCCATTAATTTATTGAAATATAGTGTCTAATGTTTTTTTTGGAGATTAATACTACTTATCCCATACACTTTTCCAAAATTATAGTTTTGTGAATCGTTCCATTGGTGAGACCTATGTGAACAGTTCAATTGGTGAGACCAATGTGAATAGTTCCATTGGTGCGACCTATGTGAATAGTTCCATCTGTGAGACCTATGTGAACAGTTCGACCGGTGAGACTGATGTAAACAGTTCCATCGGTGAGATATATTTGAACAGTTCCCTTGGTGAGGCAGATGTAAAAAGTTCCATTATTGAGACTGATATGAACAGTTCCATCAATGAGATAGATGTAAAGAGTTCTATCTATGAGACATTCTATGAAAAATGTTTCCTAGATAGTGTGCAATGTTTCTAGGATCAGTAGGTGAATATCGTTTCCATGATTCTGTATAGTGTTTCCCGGATCGGTAGGTGTACAATGTTTCTGGAATTGTGTACAGTGTTTCCAATATCGGTAGGTGTACAATTTTTCCCTGATCATGTATAGTGTATCCATGATCGATAGGTGTATAGTGTTTCCAGGATTAGTAGGTTTATAGTGTTTCCAGAATCATGTACAATGTTTCTAGTATTGGTAGGTGTAGAATGTTCACAAGATCGTATACAATGTTTCTAGGATCGATAGGTGTACAATGTTTCTAGGATCTTTAGGTGTACAGTTTTACTAGGATCGGTAGGTGTACAGTGTTTCCCAGATCGGCATGTGTACAATGTTTCCAGGACTGGTAGGAGAATATTGTTTCTAGGATCGGTCTCTGTACAATGTTTCTAGGATCATGTATAGTGTTTCTAGGATTGTTAGGTGTTCAATGTTTCTATTTTCCCACAGTTTCTCCCCTTTGATATTTCTTTGATGTAAAACACATTAAAAGCCTTGTCTTAAGGGATTTAAGGCCAATCCAAAGACCATAACTCCTATATTAATCTTCCAATGGACTGGGATGCCTCTACTTGGTCAAACTGTGTGGTTTAATGCGATCTTATTTTATTGAAAAATCCATTGTATCATAAACCGGTGCTATATTAAATCTTCTAAAGGGATGAGATATCTTCCTCCCTTTCTCTTAAATATTTTTCTCTGGTGTGAGATGCTCAAGCCTCTCCTTCTTTCACATAGGAGTCTTGTGATTGAACCTTAAGCCTTAGATCGTTTCCCCTTGAAGTTTCTTCCTTCTGCATATGCACCCCCTATTATGGTGCAAGTAGAAAATGACGATCCTTCATCAATAGAAGGTATGATCTACCTCTATTCTTGTGTTTTCATTGATCCTTATCCTCCTGCTTCTCTATTCAATGAAATAACATGTGATCTCTATGTTTATAATTGAGTTTTCTTGGCTATCGGATGGTGAGGTCGTTCCACTACGTCCTTGGGTGGATGTAGCTATCACATGGGAGGAGATCGTAATCTGTTGCATGGATCATTATCGTATAAATAATTTCATGAACTGTTTGACGTAGGGGATTTTTTTAATCTAAATTATTTTATGTGAAACTATAGAGTTATGATGTTTTATCCCACTGGATCATAATATAATTGACATAATATATATTTGAATAGAATAAATAAATTGATATAGATCGTATGTTATTGCCTATTGTTTTTCAATATAGTGTGATATCTATTATTTATTTGTTTAGATTTTTTTTTGTGATGGAAATTGTTAAAGAATGTAAACTGGGATTAATTTTAAATATTTTTCAAAGATAAAGAGTCATGTAAATGAATCAGTTTGTTGTTGCTATAATTTTACATTAATCAAATTGATGCAGTAAGAGTGTTTTATTATTTGTGATAGAGTACTATTTATATTTCCCAGTGTTAGAACCTATGAATAATAAATTGGTTAATTCAATAGCTATTAATGAACTGGTTGTTTGATAACAAACCTCGTAGGGTTCTGAGTTACCATCTTTCTTGTTTAATGGACAAGAGCCCAGTTGAGATGATTTTTTTTCCCACTTCTTGTGTTGTGATAAGAGACTAGATGGATTTTATGATATGTGGGGGAAGGTAAACCCATTGGTTGGGGAATCAATTGAATTCTAGAGTGGTGATATGCATCATTTTATGCGTGTTGGTGTTGGATAGGACACCAGATATAATGAAATGGGTTAGATGTGAATGTTTGGAGGATTGCTGAATCTTGTTGGTTGTTTACCTGCTTTACTTTCCCCATTGCTCATGGTTGTTGGTCTTTCTTACCCTCCTTCCAAAAGGGGAGAATATAGACATGGTATTCCACGTTCTTTCTGTGCTTAGATTCTCGAGGGATTATGGGTCTATGCTCTCTTTATAGGTGGAAAAGACTCGACGAGTAGTTTACCTACTCACCGTATTAATCCCCCTTCTGTTTAGTAGAATATAATGTTTTTTCTAGAATTTTTGGGAATATGGGAAAGTAATAATGGTGTTAAAAACTGAGTTAATAAATGATGTTATCCCATGTGGTTGGAGCTTGCTGGGACGCAATGTTGATGTTGCAATTTAACAGAACAATGGACTTTGGGTGTGATACCAATAACATATAATGTGTAATTGTTAATGGTAAATTAATATTTAAATAATAAATTAACCTCAACTGCTACTCATAAAATGGTAATGATCTAATTTAATAAATTTTGTTAAATGGTGGTTTGCTTACAAGATACCTAGTCTTAGGAGTGGTAGCCAAGAGTCCTGGAGACATTAGCTATAGTTGAGTATAATACAATATTATTCCCATAGTGTGGTTGTAATATACAATATATTCTGTACTTTTTGGGTTTCTATATGATACTACACCCCATCAGTTAAGGAAAATGACATCCCGGGGACTCTGAGCTATAGGGGGTGTTTTCCCCAACATTCTGTTGAGAGGATGGATGGATGACTACCCCCTTTCGCCCTGCTCTCTTCTATTGGTAGTTACTTCTTCTGGTAGGCACAATAGATAGTTTTCCCCATATATGTGTCTAGAGGGATTTAATGGATTGTGTTTATTCATACATGTATATTCAAGACATAGTTTTCTATAGAATACTTTAGTTTTAATGTGTATAGGCTATAATGTCTTTAGGATCCCTACTTGGTGTATGGGCTATAATGGCTTGAGGATTAATTCCTGACGTATGATACATGTTATGCAATCTATGGTGGATCCTAGAAACTACCCGGTTAGTTTTCTTAAGTGAACATGGTGGTTTTTTTTGCACGTGGTGCATGTTGTGGTGTTACGCCTTGGTGTCTTCGGGAAAGCCTCTATGGAGAGAGATGATTAAGAAATGGGACATTAGGGAAAAGTGAAAAAATAGTGGGGAAGTGGTAGCAGGGTAACCTTGATATTCGTTATTATATTATATACTATTTTATGAGATAATTGGTGAGAGTGGCCATGGTGAGTCTGGGAACATAGTATAAATGTTTAGATGATGAGTTAGTTTCAATTTTTGTTCACTATGCTTTAGCATGATTTCTTTAATTTTTCAGAAGAGGCTCCAGGGAGGATCCTACTGAGTATACGGTAATACTCACCCTATGTATATATAAACTATTTTTGAGGTCACTTAGATCAGGTTGGAGATAAAGATACTTAATAATATCTTGGGGTTGTAGGAGCTGTTCATGCTTCGTGGTTTCTGCTATTTTTTTCTTTCCATTTCTACTTATAGTTTTTTAGTTTATTTTTAGTTGATTTTTAGGACATTATATATGTGTAGTTGGGTTTTCATTCACATTGATGTCCGTGATGGAGTTTTTTGGTGTCTGTATTATATCTCTCTTTCGCATGTTTTCTCTTAGAAGGTAAGGCCTCCCATTTGTATGTTTACTATACCCTCAGTGGTTGTTGCCAACCCAGGGCCAAATGGAGGCAAGATCATGCATCATTATCTCCCTTCTCACATTTCCCGCCTAGGAGGGGTACACCTTGTGGTGAGGGGGTCGTGACATATCAGCTTATAGATTGAGGGCCTATGAGGTTAGCAATACAGACACTGATCCTTATATAAAGGGATTGCCCTGGTGTGGTTACGACAAACATTCTTGAAAGTATAAATCAAGGAACCTTTATTCATGTTGTCGGGATACCCTACACTTTGGGTTAAAATATTTGTATTCTTTTATATTCACTTTAAATTTCTTCCATAATATTTTACAATAAGAAAGTGTTTTCTATACATTATATTTTCTTATAACTCTGATTTATGATTCAATACTCTTTAATGTAGAATTTTCTTTAGCTATACATGCGTACTTATTTAATTTAGATAATCCTCATTATCAGGACCAATACATTTTCCCTTAATCATAATGAATAGGGTTTAAGTGAATCTAATTTGTTTAAACTTGTTAAACAAAGTTTTCATAAGGTTAAAATGAATATTTATAAAAATAAAATTCACCCTTATTTTAATTGAGTATCTAAATGTACATTTTGATCTTACAAAATTCACACACACCTCCATCTAATCGGAAATGAACATACTGATGTTTACAGTTAACTACCGCCTCACGAAATGATGATTGTTCATTTTAGATTTACCACCTCTCATGGTTGAAATTATGATGGAAACACGCTCTCTATCACAATATATATATGCCAAATGTTTCATTTTTTTATATATATAATCTTACATAATAATTTTACAACAAATATCTTCATACTTTCCACATGGTGTAAATACAATAATTTTGTTTCAGGAAGTGTAGACTACCACCCCCTCAAAGTGATGTGATTCGTCCACAAACTATAAGGAATATACTTAGGATGTGGTTAGATAAATTATAAGATATATATATGAAAAAATAATTATACTATTATTATAATATATAGATATACACATTTATTTTTCTTTACTTATTTTAATATGATAATAAAAATGGAAACAATAGTCATGTGTTCATACGGATTACTGTCTACATAAACAATGTATCCCAATTCATACTTCTATATTTTTTCAATTATTATAATAAATATATTATAAATATAAATGATATTTATATCATTTTTTATATTATTTAATTCATGATATAAGTATAAGGACTAAAAATATAAATAATTTAGACACATGAAAAAAGTAAATATTACCTTATGTGAAACCATAACATATAATTGTTAAAAAGTTGGTAATGTAAATTGATAATCAAACCATACATGATATTATATATAATAATATGTTTATTTTATAGATGTATAATGAACTTATATTTATTATATAGGATGTTTCTACGATTACAATAAGAGTAAAGACACAATGTAAGGGAATTTCAACATACGTTTTATTTCCATGAGATACATACTTCATTAATTACCCATTACTTTTGTAAATTGTGAACACATAAAATGGTTGAATTAAATGATTATTATAGTTTTATTAATGTTTATTTAAATACCCATTATATAATATTTATTTCATGGGGTTTAATTTTCAAAAGTTACCAAATCAGTAAAACAGTTTTGTCTAAATTATCCTTGTCTGCGACTCATGTTTTGTTATGCACCTAAAATCTTTTTCGAGATGTATATAACACCATTTTATATGTTATATAATGAAGATAATACTTTTAATGATACTATATACTACCTGAATGTTTTTTATTAAATGGAGAGTATGATCCAATATTACCATGGGATAAGTGTTTATTGAAACGATCCCATCGTCCTTCAAGATTATTTATGCTTATGATTCCTTTAATTAAATCATATGATCCATCTATCATAACACTAAATATTTTCCATATCATTTGTTTTTAATGATATATCTATGTATTGGTACTGTTATATAGTCTTTGGTACTTAATCTAACAAATAAAATGGTTTTAAGAAAAATCTGATTGTATCTCTCTCTCTCCACTCGGAAACTAGTTTTTTTTTTCAAAAACTAGGTTTTAAAAAATGTATTCAAAAATTATTTACAATTATCGTTGAAGATATTTTTTAGGGGAATAAGATTTTATTATTTTTATTATTCTCAAAGAATAATTTATAAAGTTTTATATCATTTTTCAATGAAAAATGTTTTCAAAATGTTTTATGTTTTAAAAATTGTGTTCAAAGATAAAGAATATGTTCCTCAATAAATGTTTTTAAAATATATTTTAGAATTATTTCACATATAGGATAAAATAGTTTGGTGTTACTCATGGATTTCTGGGAATATTATTAAATTTTCCATTCATATTTTGTATTTGAATTGATTATGTTTTGATGCATGATTTTTATGAAACTCATTTCTCTTTTAAGGGTTGTAGGCTTTTGAAACCCACTTACTTTCATGAGATATGTTTATGATGAAATGATTATGAAACATATCTTTTTTCCAAAAATATATAAAATTATTACATGTTAATAATACCCATTTTATTTCATGGGTTATGATATGATTTTTTATGATTATGTGGAACATGTATGTATGATTTCATTACGAGAAGGGTGGGAAATATATCTCCCACCAATGCATTTGATAAAGATTTGTATCTCATGATATAGACATGGATGAAAAAAAATTAACCCAGTTCAGTATTACATGGATAAAATTATAAATGAAATTGGTTTAGTATTATAGTGATGGAATGAGGAGTGACCTCAATTCAATAATATAGATATGGAATGGGGTGTGAACCCAGTTCAGTAAAGGACTTTTTCCACTAATATGGTCTTGGAAGAAATTCCTTGACTACTATAGAAATATTAATATATGTTTATGTGTCATCCAAAATTAAATATTTGATTCCTATGATATACATTCAAGGCTTATGTTCTTTATTTCCGTATTATATATTACTTATAAACAACCAGGATTTATATCGTGATTAATGTTTATGATATTTGATATGTATGTTACAGTATTATATATTCATGATAATATTCTCATACCCTTATTCCCATGATTTTTCTTCTTCATATCCCTTTTTTTAAACTTTTTGATCATTTGATACAACCCTTTTGTATGTTTGATTCCCCCAGGTTATGAATATAAGTATTATGTATGATGTCTCTGAGATGGGTGTTATTCAAGAAGAACCTAGTGGGATATGATGTTGATCATTTATGAATGAGGGTTTATGTTTTGATGTTTCCAAAGGCACTATACTAGTACAAACATTGGGTCTTTGTTTGTATAATGTTGTAAGTATTCTAGAAAATTTATTTAATGTTAATGAATGAAAATACAGGTCAATATATTTGGTATAAGAGAAATGGTTTAGTTATCCCTTGGATGATAGGACGAGAAAATCCTTAGTGATAACCTTAAGTACAAGTTGAAGTATAAGTCTAAGGATAAAGAGAACCTATAATAAAATGTCATGTAATTTTGGTAAAGGAAAGAGTGAGTGATTTCCTATAAATATATCTATGTATGAATAGTATATAAACGATTTAGATGTGGAATAGATGTGATTAGGAGTAACAACTCTGACAAGATGTCTTGGGCCTGACTCAGTGTAATCTGGTACATGACAACATTCCTTACTACAAACATGGTTTGAAACTCCAGTGGGATATTCTTTGGGAATTTACAAACTCTTTATAAACCATTATGAAGGACATAAATATATTTTGTCCAGGAATAACCTATAGTAACCCTAAGGTATCATATATTAAGGAAGGTTTCATATCTTAGAAATCCTATAAGTGGACTTTCAGGATTTTTTGGTTCCTCACTATGATAACCATTTCTTACTCTTTTATTTTTCTTTTAGTCAATGGATGGAACCCAAAAAAACTATGTTTTTTTTTATTGTGATGAAAATTACAATGATTTTACTCCTAGGAAAATGAATTCTATGAGAGATAGAATAAAAAATATTGTTTCTATTTGTATACAACTTTCTCAATCGAGGAATATTTGTGGAAAAAGAAAAGGTTTGAACCCCATTCTATTGAGTCCTTCCAGAGGCAATTACCACCTTATTTCAGCGGATCTTCTGATCCACTTATTGAAGAAGAATTGATCAGTACCATTGAAAATATATTTTCCATCCTCCTGTGTTTAGAAAAATAGAATTTTATTCTGGTTTTTTGTCATTAAGTAGGCGAAGAAGACCAGTGGTGGACTCAAATTAAGAATATGATAAATCAAGATGAAATTGAATCCATGGAATGAGGTGATTTCAAGAACATATTTTTTTAATAAGTGCTTTCATCATATTCTTCAAACCAAGATGTATAAAGAGTTCCTCATATTAAATCAAAGGGATGATTTAGTACCTATGTGGATAATTACATGAGACCAGTAGGGAACACTTCAAGAATTATCATCCAACCTGAACGTAAAGTTCAATGGATCTTCATTTTCCTAAAGAAAAGTCTCAGAAGGGCTCTGTCTATAAGGGACATTAGCAGCTACAATGAGATTTTGTATTGTTAAATCAAGGTTGAAATGGATATTGAAGTCATGTATCAACCTCGTGGTTTTGATACGAAAATGAATGCATAGTTCAATGGAAACACTAAAAACCATGGAGAAAATAAAACGAGTTTTCCATTATTCTCTAAATATGGGAGGAAACATGGTGTAATTTGTTTTAAGGGGGTCTAATAAATGTCTTAAGTGTGTCAAATAATGTTACCTGAAAATTGAATATCAAAATGATAAGAATAAGTTATATCAATATGATAATGTAGGGAAATCCACACAGAATTCACCTCCAATGATTTAGTGAAAAAATTGTATGGAGAATGGTAATTATGATAACCACTACCCAATTTCAATGTATAGTGATGATGATTAATATAAAAAACCTCTTATGTATATGGATAAAGGTAACTCTCATTCAATTTCTATATCTGATAAGGGGTGGGATAACGATGTGATAATAGGTAAAATTACAATCCACACTAGAACTAATACTGTTATATTTGATTCTATATCTACCGACAATTTCATATCAAATAACATTATTAGGTTGTTAATATTCAACCAAAATGATTAGATGTGTCATTTTTAGTGAATATAAAAAATTGTAAGATGATTGTATCCAAAGTTTGTGAATATACACTAATTGATGTTTTGGGAAATGTGCTTCTAGAAAACCATATCATTATTACATTGGTTGAATTTTATTTCATCACAGGTATAGATTGGATTCTATGTAGGAGGACCACATCAGTTGATGAGGAAGGGAAGTTGTGTTTGATATTTAAAACCTTATTATGATCATATATCCATGTGATGATATGTATGAACTTCATATAGAGATTACATCCAGTGCATGGTTCTTAATTACAACTAAAAATTGGTTTCTATCTTAGATGGTTTGGGATAATATTTTCAACAATTATATGCCTATTGATTGGGAGGTTGTGGATTTATTTCTAGGATATTTTATTATCCTTCTTCCATAAAAAAATTTTAGTTATCAATAGACTCATAAATAGTTCCACACCAATTTTAAATACTTCTTATAGAATGGCCTCGATTGAGTAGTAAGAATTGAAGAATAAATTCTAAGAAAACATGGATAAGGGATTCATTCGGGAAACTGTTTCACCTTGGGGTGAGCCTATTATTTAAAAAAAAGAAATATGTATCAATGTGACACTGTATTGATTATCAGAAGTTGAACAAGATCACAATCAAGAACAAGTATCCCATTCCACGTATTTATGGCTTGGTTTACCAACTATATGGATCTCAATACATTTCCAAGATTGACCTTCATTATGGATATCATCAATTGGGGGTTAAGAATGAGTATATACACAACATAGAATTCCATACAATTCATGCACACTATGAATTTATAGTGATTCCCTTTTGTCTTTCTAATGTCCCTTCTAGCTCTAAGGAATTAATGGATATAGTCTTTTGATATTATATCGATATATCTATGGTAGTATTTATAAATGATATTATTATTTATTTAATGAGAAAGGAAGTGCGTGGATATTACTTGATAATTGTATTAAAGACCCCAAAGAATGAGAAAATATATGAAAATTTTGTAAAGTGTGAATTTTGTCTGTAAAACGATTCCTTTTTGGGTCATGTTATCTCAAGAGATGATATGGGAGTAGATCCATCAAAGATGGAGGCTATTGAATGATGTCCTAGACCAACCATGGGGACTAGGATCCATAGATTTCATGGTATATATGAATATTATTAATGGTTTGTGTATCATTACTCATGAAAATGTAGTCCTCTAACCAACTTAGCTAAGAAGGGTTCCATGTTCCTCTAGAAAGATTAATGAGAGCAAAATTTCAAGGAATTGAAGAGAGGGTTAGTCGTTGCGCCCATACTTACATTACCTTGTAATGGAGAAAGGTTTTTAATATATAGTTATGTATCCAAGAATGTGTTGGGATGTGTCTTATTCATAATAACATGGTTATCACTTATGACTTGTGGTTCATGAGAAAATTTACCGAACTCATGACTTGTAGTTAGCAGCGGTAATTTTGGCATTAAAGATATGGAGGAATTATCTTCATTGAAAACAATATGTGATATATATACTTATTAGAAAATTATAAAATATATATTCACACAGAATGAGTAGAACATATTATTGAGAATATAGTTATATTTGATAATGGTTTATGACTTCTCAATAAATTACCACTCTTAGAAACCAAATAAAGTGGCATATACATTGAGTCTGAAGTATAATGATATCTTATCCATGATGAGGATCAAAAAAGATCCAAAATCTTTGGATTTTGAAAATATGGATCTTGGAATATTAACAGATGGGTGAAAATATTATCTTTCAAAAACATATATTCAACCCCCTCAAAAAGTAAACATTATGTCGGATAAAAAGGAATACGTAGATCTGAAAAAGGAAGTTAGAAATGGTACTGAGATTAACCATGATCAGGATGGAATGATAAGATTCATGTACCATATATGTGTTCCTTCCATAATATATTTGATGAAAGAGGTGTTAGAGGAAGATCATAGTTATTCATTCTCTATTAATTCTAGAAGTATAAAGATGTATAGGGAATTGAAATAATACTTCTGGTGGGTTAGCATGAAGGGAGATATCGTAGAGTTTGTATCTTGGTTCCTAGTATGCCAAAAAGATAAGGTTGAATGAAAAAAGTCAAAATGGATGTTGAATCCATTACCCATACTAGAATTGAAATGGGAGAACATCACAATGGATTTTTTCATTAGAACATGCAAAACCTATAAATGGTTTAATTATATATGGATTTTAGTTGATCACCTGACTAAGTCAGCTAAGTGAATTTCTATTAGAGAATATTTCCTTCTAGATCATCTTTCAAGGATATACATTAAGGAAGAGGTAAGGTTTCATAGAATACCACATGACATTGTATCTGATATGGATTCGAGGTTCACGTCAATGTTCTCATGAAGTCTTCAATATGGACTTGATACAAAATTGATTTTTAGAACTTCTTATCTCACCCAGAAATATTTTCAGTGTGAAATAACAATTACAAACATAGAGGTTATATTGAGATCTTGTTCTCTGGACTTCAAAGATGGTTGGGATCCAGAACTTCATCTTGTTGAGATTTCATAAAACAATATATTTCACTTAAGAATCTATATGGAAAATTATAAATACCTCTATGGGATAAAATTTACAGCTCCAACATGCTAGGATGAGGTTGGAGAAAGAAAGCAATTAGGACCAAATATTACTAATGAAATGTATGAGAAGGTTAGAACCATTCAAAAACATATGAAGTCATCTAAAAGCCGGTAGAAAATTTTTAATGATAATAAAAGGTGTGAACCAAAATTTTATGTTTTTAAAATGGGTTTTATATGAATCTTACCATATAAAAAAGTTATGAGAGTTTAGACGAATGGGAAACTAAGCCTTAGGTATATCGGTCCCCTTGAAATTATTGATCGTATCAGGATGGTAGCCTACCAGTGGGAAATTCCTCCAAATATCTCTCTTGTACATGATGTGATCCATGTATCACTCTTGAATAAGTACATAATTGACCATTCACACGTACTGATATTAGAGGCTATAGATTTGGAAGAAGATCTCTCTTATGTGGAACAACCAGTTGAAATTCTTGATCGTATAAAGAAGGCTCTACAAAACAAGTCAACTCACATAGTTAATGTTTTATGGAGAAATCACTTGTTATTTAAAGGTTCATGGGAATTTTTGGATATAAGGAAAAATAATTATGCTAATTTTTTAACTCAAATTATGAATATTGATGGTGAAATTCATATAAAGGGGGTATAATGTAACACCCAGTGTTTTTATGTAACCTTTTTTCTATCAAATAAATTAAATTTTATTCTATGTATTAAAATTCACTAATTCAAAAATTAATTTTACATAGAATTTAATTAGAGTATGTTACAAATAAAAATGTCCTTTTCTTTGTCACACACAACTCTGACATGGCGTATGTTACATGCAACATTGATGTTTATAAAAAACCGAATTTTATTGCTATAATTATTTAAATGAGATAATTATAACATAGAAATTAAAATTATCTATTTTAATAGTAATAAATACTATAAAATATTATGTTTAATTGTTTTATATAAATATAACATATTTACAAGGAAAAATATAATATTTTTTAAAGTCTTTATATATTTAAAAAAATTATTTTCTCAAATAAATTACATTTCATGTACTTGAGTGAAAAATAATGAAATTAATTATAGAAAAATTTAGAAATTTAATTTGATAAAAAATCAATTTTTTATTCATAATCTTTAAATTATCTATGGGATATGTTTTATGATATTTTCTGAGAAACTTTGTTTTTTTGATGAATAGTGAAAAATATAGAATTTTAATTTAAAAATAATTTTTCATCTAATGTATTTATAATGGTAAATTATAAATTAAATTGGGTTTAAAGTAAAATTGTATAATTTTTTTATAAATTAATACAATTTAGGTCATTTATATCAATTTCACATTGAACTTAGGTATAAAAACATGGCAAACTTCCTAATATTTTTACTTTAAAAACCAGCATTATCGACCCGAATGAAGGATTAATTTTAAATTACATTACACCACTAAAATGATTTAAATATAGAAAAATAGAATCCATATTTTGAATTAGATTAATTTATAATATCTAATATTCTCAACTTACTTTTTTACCAAAATCATGAGTGAACATAATTAAAATTAATAACACAGATTAGGGTAAAATTTAGCTTTACTAAGGAGTAAACCATACATTTAAGACACAAAATGTCCAATAAAATTTTTCAAGATTCATTTTATAGATATATTTATATCCTATCATTCCTCGGATATACTTGGGTCTATTATGGGAGCTATTTTCCATGGTAAAAAATGGGTGGAATTCCTTTTCCAATGATTTAAAAGCGTGCCACTCCTCCTCCACTATAAAAGGACTCCTCTCCTTCACATCTTTACACATATCAAATATATAAGTTTAGGCCATTATATACTCAAAATATACTCCAAAAAATACTCAATTCCACCTTTAATCCTATCTTTGAGGAGATAGATTCCAAGGAAGCCTTTGGCACTGACCAAAAGAAGATACACAATTAAGAGGTAATGCCTTCCCTCAATCCCCCTTATTTTATTATCTTTATACACCCATAAAATCAATTTATTCTATGATTTTATAACAAAAAATATTCTCAATATACTAGGATGTTTTATGGTATGGTGTGGACTTATACTTAAACACACCTCCATCAAATTGGTAACAAACCTATTGTTTACATGTACAACGAACTACAACCTCACAAAATGATGATTGTTAATATTTATTTTACCACCTATCAAGGTATAAATTATGATGAAAACACTTTTTATACGTGTTATTATATTATATTTATTATTTATTTATGCTTCTGAGGTAATTTTACAACACAAAACTTTATACTTTCTTTATGGTGTAAATACGATAATTTCGTGTGGGGAAGTGTGGACTACCGCCCCATCAAAGTGATGTGATTCATCCAGAGGATAGATGGAATGTATTAAGGATGAATGTAGTAAATTTATACAATATATATGAAATAATAATTATACTATAAGTAAAATATATATGTTTCATTATATTTATTTTTTATATGATTGTAATAACACTAACGGTGTTTATGCGTATGTATGGCTTACCATCTCCTTGAACAGTGTATTCCATTTCTTACTTATATATTTTATAGATTATTATAATACAAATATTATTAATATATATAATATTTATTTCATGTTTTAAATTCTGGAAACCATGATATTAGTATAATCACCAAAGATATAACAATTTAAGACACATTGAAATAAAAACAAACAGTACCTAATGTAAAACCTTAACATAGAATTGTTAACAGGAAGGTAATATAAAGTCCCAACAAAAACATAAAAGATAATATATATAAGAATACGTTTCATTGGTATATTTATAATAAAATTATATTTATTATATATGATTTTTGTATGAGTACGATGAGATTCAAGACACAAGGTAAGAGAATTTCATTTCACTTTGTATTTCTATGAGATACATGCTTTATTCACCACAAATTCCTTTTTTGTGGTGTGTATTTACCTTTCATGAATTATATAATTATTATACCTATATTAATTTGTATATACATACAAATTATATGATCTTTATTTCATTTTTATTATGTTCTAAAAGTTACAAAATTGGTAAAATAGTATTGTCACAATTTTCCTTCTTTAAGACCTAGGTTTTATTATGCACCTAAATTACTTTTAAAGGAATATATACTTCTATTTTAATTATTATATAATTAATCTGATATTTTCATGTTACTTTAATATTCTTATAATTTTATTTTATTACATCATGATTATGATTCCATGTTACCAAGTAATAAGATTTCATTAAAACAATCTCATCACAGTTCAAGATTGTTTATACTTATTGTTTCTTTAATAAAATCATATGATACAACTCTCAAGAAATATAATGAGTTTCCTTATCCTATATTTATTCAAGATATATCCATTTATAAGTACATTTTTCCATCCTTTGTAACTTATGATAATTAGGGGAAAATGTTTACGAAAATTTTAATAATATCTCTCTCTTGAGTCGGAATACTATTTTATTTCAAAACCGTGGTTTAATATATTTTTTCAAATGATAGTTGAAAATTATTTTTCAAGGAAAATTATTTTAAAAATGTTTTAATTTTTAATATATACCTTTATAATATTTCAAAGAATCTTTAAAAAACATTCATCAAAATGTTTTATTTTTAAAAAAGAATTTCCAAATAAGAATGAATATTTTCGAGAAGAAATGTTTTTTGAATGATATTTTAAAATTATTTCTCATTTAAGATAAAATTTTTTGGGGTTACTTATTTCTTTTAGGGAAAATTACTCATTATTTCAATTCATATTCTTTCTATTAATAGATTATGTTTTGATGGTATGATTTTTATGAAACCCATTTCTCTTTCACGAGTTATAGGCTTTCAAAAGACACTCATTTTGACGGGTTATGTTTATGAGAAAATAATTATGAAACCTATATTTTTACACTGGTTATTATATTATTAAATATTTATAATACTCAATTCCTTTAATGGTTTATGATATGATTGTTTATGATTTTTTTCACATGTATATATGATTTCATTATGAGATGGGTGGTACCTATATCTACCTCCAATGAAATGTGTTAAAATTTATATATCGTGAGACATACTTAGCTAGAGTGAGAAATGAACTAGGATTAGAATTATAGGGATAGAATGAAAAATAAAATTGGTTCTGTATTACGGGGATGAAATGAGGAGTGAACCCAGTTCATTACTAAAGGGATGGAATGTGGTTTAAAATCGGTTCAGTAATGTAATTTTTCCATTTATATGGATTTGGAAGAAATGTGATGACTAATATAGAAATAATTATATATGCTTATGTGTCTACCACAATTCCAATTTTTATTCCCATTTTATAATTTCATGGATTATGTTCTTCATTTTTCTTATGATTCATGTCTTATAAATGCCAGTAATTTCACCATGATTCATGTTTATGGTCTTTGATATGCATGGTATGATCTTATATTTTCATAATCATGTTCTCATACCCTTATTCTCATTATTGTGCTTGTGTATCTCACTTTTTTTTATTATTGATCATTTTATCTCACCCATTTTTATGTTTCCCTCCCCCAGGTCATGAAGATATGTATTATGTTTGATGTGATTAAGAAGGGTGGTAGTCATGAATAACCTAGTGAGAGATGGTGTATCTCATTTATATGTTAGTGTTTTTATTTCCATGTTTCAAAAGGCACTAGAATAGTACGGTCTTTGGGTGTTTGTTTGTATAATTTTTTAAGTACTCCCCAAAATTTATGTAATATTAATGTATGAAAAGATATATTTTCTATAGTAATACCATCATTTCATAGATAAAAAATTTGGCATATAAACAAAAAAGTATACTATATATCTCTAGAGACATGGTCTGGCACCTAATCCATATAGTATATTATCACTTCCTAAAACATCAGTCTAGAATCTAACTAGATTAATGTGAAGTCACATTCACTATACTCTACAATATTACACATATTCTTGTATCCTCAACCTATCACTCAAACTATAAACAAACTATTTATGCAGGTATGGAGCCTAAATCAGGAAAACTCATTCACAAATATCTGTATCCTTACTTGGATTTTATGTAATATCCCATATTTTCTCTATATTATTTTAAATATAATATGAAATTATTTCATGAATAGAAACTGAGATGGTGTGAAATTATGAGGCCATGTGTTCGAAGAAGAAATGTTTGAAAAATATCATATTTTAAATAGCACGTGCGTGCTATTTTCCTGATGAAAGTGGAATAAATTCTAAATGGGTTCCCAGATCATAAATCAGAGGGCATCATTGCATTCAGAATGGTGATTTTACCCTAGGTGATGCCTAACATTGGTTGTTGTGGGTCAGCTATGAAAGTTAGTTTTTGGAAGTTTTATAGAAAAAAAATAAAAGGATTGATTTTATTTCGATGTTATGTAGCGATGCATCAACACATTTTCTTCTATTAAGGCCTTGTTAGGAAATTTAGGGTTATCACCATAACCCTAGAAATTTTTTGATATATAGATAAGGGAATTTGGTGAAAATGTTGGTGTATTAAAATAGATCAACAAATTCTGATTCGATAGATAATGAATTGAAAAATGAAAATGATGAAACTTCTATACTCGTCAATGATCATTCCAACTCATGGTAGGGCATTGAAATTTCTTTGTTTCTTTCCCCTTTCATAGATTCTATGAAAAACGTGGATCAAACCATGAATAGGTTGACCCACGTTTTGATCGTTCTTGTTGGATGGGTTTTTCTATAGGAATTATTTTTGGATGATTATTATACTGTTTTGACCGATCATTCTTATGAGAATGGATAGAGACCAAAAGAAACAATGGTTGAGGTTCCTAACTAGAGTTTATTCCATGTGATTTCATCCCACTTTCTCATGTGTGTTTTTAATTCATTGCAGGATATGAACTAATGATCGTTTCACTTTTGATGCTTGGTACAACGATCCAGAATCTAAGATCTGACCTCGTGAGGATGTAGTAGAGTTGTGAAAGAGAAGGCACATCATGATTTGGATGGGTTGGTGATGCCTGATCGAGTAGGTGGTGGTGCACACTGGTAGTCAAGGTGGTGGTTCTGATTAGCCTAAGTAAGAAGCGACAGTGGTCCTAGGGTCCGGTACAGGGAGACGACGAGGCAGGTGGAGAAGGTACAATGCAGTTTGACTGCGAAAGGGACCCACAACATCGATGAGGCTATAGGATGGAAGAGAAATCTTGGTGTGCAGATGTGGTGGCCTGACTACATCGGACTTTGTGTGGCACCACAAGACCAAGATGGCATATGGCTTGGGAGTACCGTGTGTGGCGGATCTTCCAACCTTTATGCATGCAGGCTAGACCAGTAGAATAGGGTCGTTCCATGGCCAACAGGCTAGGCCTAGTAGTTTGGGTTGATTTAGTTCAAATAGACTAGGTTGAGTGGTCCATTAGGTTTGGTCATATCCGAATTAGAACCAGGTTTGACCTTTTCACTAAAACAACAATATCTTTCAAACCATATGTCTTTTGGATGAGGTTTCTAAGGTGTTGGGACCCTAATGTTAAGATGAAACTTTTGAGACCAATGGTGTTTTTTAAAATGGATTTCCAGTGATGTAGGATATTTACATGTGCATTACCCTCTATTATGGGACATGGAAGGTATGTATACTACTCATTGTTCTCCATCCATTTCTACATGGGTTGATTCTCTCATCCAATGTATATTGAACAACATTCATTAGTGTTCATTATCATTATTGTTTCCCCTAGAGGATTTATGGTGTCATTTACTACCCATATGATTATGATCCATTCCATAGGAATTCTAGGATAGATTTTTTGGAATCCCCTGAGAGTCCTAGAGTGGATCCTCTATTCCTTCTTTGTACCCTAGGTAGATTATTCAGTATTAACATGACCAACTTAACTAGGTGTTAATACTCTACTCGGTGAGCTAATCCATATTGAGTTTTCAAGATCACCCCATCGACCATGATATGATCCAAATATTATGTATCATATCTCTCTATAGATCTATTAGTGTACATCCCTTGTATAATTTCATGATAAACAGTATTTCTTAGACGGATGTCATCAGTTCTATCATACATAAGAGTTTTTTATCCCATATGTGTTCTTTATGGAATCTTTAGACATAATCCCTAGTGGATTCTATGCATTAATTGTGGATTATATCTTGAATAAATGACTTGGTTTGGTTATATTTGGATATTCATGTTATATGATGCAGACATATACTTGTGTAGAGCTAACTGTATTTTTCCTTTGGTATCTCTTTGTGGTTTTGGGGTGTCCTACTAAGTATTTTTGTATTGAACCAAGCATAGGATTTTCCCACACGTGTCATTTATTTTGTAGATGAGTGAACTTTTGACAGATTCCATGATAGAATAGGACCAGATATTTCCTTGTGCAATTTGACAGACCATGGTGTTCCTAGGACATCAGACAGTAGCCACATTACATTCCCTTCAGGCTGGATCAGGTATGGTTTTCAATGGATGAGCTTCATGAACATGTTTACAAAATTTCATTTTGGTGGACTTGTATTCTGGATCGGTTTACTTTCCAACACTTTCACTCTTATACTCTGGTTGTGGGATATAGTGTCTTGAATGCTTTATTTACTTAGTGTTTTTACATTTCAATATTTCTGGCTTGGAGATGTGTGTGTGTGTACATGTACTTTGGGATAATCCATCCCATTTGTGTAATATGCATACTTGGTGCCCCCTGGCCTATTAGAGGTAGGATTGGGGTAGTCACAACATGGTCCCCCATGGGATGGGGTCCTTATAGAGTGGCACCATAGCTATTCGGTTCTACCTTTGGACTGATAGTATATGATATTTGTTTGTGTAAACAATGATAAGTGTTTCGAGTTCATCTTTCTTGAAAGGGAGTACGATGACAGTGTGGTGGCCAACATATCCATACACCAGGACTCTAATAACCTTCTCTTCAACTCAGTACATGAGAACATCAGTTGTTGAGAAAATAATTCTATATGCATCATATAATAATGGTTTATAGTTACCATGTCATCCTTGAGTTAGTTATCTAGATATACTCATTGAAAATGGTACATCTTATTTCTTTATAGGATCCCTCTAAGATGTATAACAGATAAGATTCAGTATCTCGGTCACGCGAATGACCCCCTCAGTGAAGAGTTTTCATTATAGGGACCAGTTTCCCATATGTTACCTCCAAGAGGATCACAAGCTATACTTCCACATGTGGAGATACTTGTGGTACCTGTAGTACTAGCAGATGAGGAGTGAAGGTTGAGATCTCTCTATGAGTTTCAATGAAAAAAACCATAAGGTTCTAAAGTGAGCCTGAACATCAAGAGGCTACGGACTGGCTTTAGGCGGTGACCCGATTTTTCTGTCTAGTTAGGAAACCATCCAATCAGATAGTGGTCCTGATGGTGAGCCTTCTATAGGGTTCGAAAGGAAAATGGTAGAGATTTTCTATCCACACTCACAAAAAAGAAGACACTATCATGGAAGGAAATTTATTTCCTCGTTATATATTTTTTTCTCACAAGTTATGGTGATAGTTGTGCATATACAAGAGCTTCTTCAGCTCCAACATGGCAGTATTACAGTAGATGATCATTCACCAGGGTTTACCAACATTTCTAGGTACTCAATGGTTATAGTCACAGATTAGTACTTCCATTATCATACCTTCATGAATGGTATATATAGAGACTTTTTATATAGTATTATCCCTATGATCATTCCTATTAATGTGGTGGTGCTTGAGTGGGCTATGGTGGTCGAGAGCATAAAGGATTTGTAGAGATAGCCGATGACAGTCAGCAGTGGATGGGCAGGGGTATAAACATTAGTAGTAGAAAGGCGATGTCAGCCTTAGGGATCCGAATGTGGGATATGTTTCAAGAGGAGATACAAGGATAAAGGATCTATAGTTCATGGTTCATTTTGTGGATTCAGTTAGCCTAGGGAGAGGTGGTGGTACTCATGTGACGACATGGGAAATATCACTCAAGATTGTCTAACCCGTTGTGCTGCTAATCAGGAGACAATGAATGGACCAATGAGGAAGAGGAAGAGGTAGGAGAAGGAAAGTCCATGGGGTCATGGATGTGGAAGTGGAGCTTGGATAGTAGTGGGATGTGGTTGACATTTAGATATGCTACCACCACCACCCCCAGATAGTCCACACCCTACTTGGGGAGTTGGAGGATAGTGGCAGGGATAGCTATATGCGGTCAAGGATTATGACCTAGGGTATCAAAGGATGAGTAAAGTACAATATGTGGATTTTCTACCTTATCTATTGTACTAATAGACACAGTTCCTAGTTATTCATTCCTCACTACATAACGTTTTCGAGACCTTGAGATTTCGGTAGAACTGTTGACTCGACTCTTATTCTTGAAAACACCTTCTTGAGGAGGTTTGATGTTCACAAATCTATATTGATAGTGTGAAATTAGACCTAGAGGTAATTGTTTTGGTTAGAACCTATTGGTAGAATCATTGAGGCCTTATTGCACAACTGTTGTTATTGATTGGTTATCTTCGGTGCATTCCCAAATTGACTATTTTAGGAGAACGGTACGATGCGTCTACAATGATTGATTGAGGGTTTCTTTTTAGGTGAAAACAAATCAATAGAAACATATGATGGACTAATTCATAGGAGGGTGTAGCTGATCACTCATAATTTGTTAATATGACCCTCAGTTCAGTATAATTAATGAGTTTTTAGTTACTAGAAGTAGTGGAAGAGTATGAGGTTATCTTCCCAAAAGGTGTTCAAGGATTAACTCCCCAACAAAATATTGATTTCTACATCTACTTACAACCTGAGATGGAATTGATGACTTCAATAGAATATCAAAAAAATTTCGACAGAGCTTCGTGAGATGAGGATTACATTATAGGATTTTTAGAAGAAGGGATTCATGAGACCTAGTTTTTCACCCAAGGAATCCCTAGTGTTTTTTTTCAAAAAAAGTAGATAATAGATAAATATTGTGTGTAAATTATTGGTTCTTTACCCAAGTGGTTGTAAAGAAAAAATATCGACTATCAAGGATCAATTACCTCTTCGACTAGTTGAGAGGGGAATGATGGTTCTTGAAGGTTGACCGTCGACCAGGTTATCACCAACTACGAGTTCAGAATGAGGATATACTGAAGACGACATTCAAATGACGCTATGATCATTATGACTAGTTGGTGATGCCTTTTGGAATGATAAATTCCCCAACAGTGTTCATGGGACTCAAGAACTAGATCTTCCAACCTTAATTATACCAGTTCATGGTAGTCTTCATTGACAATATCCTTGTGTACTAAGAATTCGATTAGGAGAACACGAGACACATAAGGATGGTTCTGTACTTGCTCTGAGAGAACTAAATTTAAAGGAAACACTTAAAGTTCCTATTATTGATTCATACATTCACTTTTTGGTATATGTTATTTTGACAAATTGAGTGGCATTGTACCTATCCAAGGTCAAGGTAGTCGTACTATGGGAGCCACCTAGATGTGTGATGGAGGTGTGGAGAGTCCTTGGGATGGAAGGCTATTATAAGAGATTCATACCTGATTTTTATTTGATACCAACACTTATGAAATCTTTGGAATGAAATTGGAATCCATTCATTTGTATGGAGAAGTTTCGATAGGCATTTCAGTAGTTGAGAAAATGTTTGAAGATCACTCTGATCATGAGATTTTCAGAGTAGGCTGTTGAGTATTTAGTAAACTAAGATGAATCGAGGACTAGACATGGGTTTTTCCGGATGCATAAGAAAGAGGGGATTTCCCATAGTACACCTCAGTTGATACAAGATGAGAAGAACTATGTGACCCATGATACTAAGTTAACAATGGTACTCTTCACGTTGAAAATTAGGTGGGAATACCCGATGGGTAAGTGGTTTATTGTCAACTCTAATCACAAGTGTCTCAAGTATATCATCTCTCAGAAGGACCTGAACTTGAGACAAAGGTGGTGGCTATAATTTCTCTAGGATTATAAATTTATGATTTTCTATACTCCTAGGAAGGATAATGTGATGGGAGATGCTCTCATTAGGATATTGAGTTCAAAGTTGCTGGATAAGGCATTAAAAAAATTGGCCTCATTGTATTTATCCCTTTTGGATGAAAATGGAGGTGCTTACCTCCAATCGATTATTGTTAACCCAACACTCTTACATCAAATTAGGGAGTCATAACTTTGAAATACATATTGCGAGACTCTACATGCTCAGTTATCCATATACCATGCTTCTGATGGATATTCGAAAAGGTGGGAATCATGTCATTCTTTTCATAGGATGCAAACTTTTATAGTGGCATTGCAGGAGGATATTTTGAGGGAGATTCACAAATCCCATTTGGAAGTATATATTGGGGTGGTGATGATGAGGTAAGACCATTGATGTTAGTTTTAGTGGCCCTAAACGAATAAGAGATTTGTGATGTTCATTTCTCGATGCCTCACTTTTCCGCAAGTGATGGCTAAGCACTAGGTTCTAGTGGGTTTGGCTCAACCCCTTGAGGTTCCATAGTGGAAGTGGGATGGGATATTTATGATCTTAGTGATAGTTTTACCATGTATGTCACGGAGACATGATACCATATGGGTGATCTTTGACCGAATCACCAAGTCAGACAACTTACTACCTATCCAGTAGTAGTGTTCATTAGAGAGACTGGGATGCATCTATGTGCAAGACATACTTTATCTTTACAAATTTCCATCAAAAATTATTTCAGATTGTAATTCTCATTTCACATCCATGTTATGGAAGGGATTGAAGGAGTTGTTTTGGTATCAGTTAAGATTTATAATGACATTTAATCCCTAGGAAAATGGATATATAGCGACGACCATTCATGTTTGGAAGGACATGAAGTGAGATTACATGTTTTACTCTAGTCGTACTTGGGAGGATCAACTACCACTGGTAGAGTTTTCATGCAACAATATCTACCACTCGCCCATTTGAATAGAATCATTTGAGGCTTTGTACGGGAGAACCAGTAGGTCACCACTTTGCTGGACTAACCTATGAGAGTCAACACTCTTGGGCATGGAGATGATATGGGACAATACAAAGAATGTACATATCATTCTTGAACGAATGAAGACTGAACATATTTTGAAGAAGTTAAATGACAATAAGAGATAAAGATATTTGGAGTTCAAGGAGGAATACCATGTGTTTCTTCTGGTCGCACCTTGATTTGGGTTATAGAAATTTGGCTGGGGAAGAAAGTTATCTATGGGGTTCATTGGACCTTTGTTGATACTTCATTGATTTGTTGACGTGGAATTCCACCAAGTTCTACCCTCGCTGTTGCATCAGGTACCCGATGTCATCCATGTGTTGGAGATAAGGGAGGTACATGCATGAAACGTCACACACCATCGACTGGGGAGATGTGGACATTGAGAATGGGGAGACATTCACTGAGTACACTGTGTAAATTTGAGGATTTGTAGGAGAGGATCATTCATGGGTGAGTGATTCACTTGGTGCATATTATATGGCAATAAGAGAATCTCTAGGATAGAACATGTGAGTGGTAAGCTTAGATTCACACAAAGTACCCACATATTTTTGAGTATCCTTTTGTTTTTGATTTTTGGGGATGTAAAACCTTAATGTGGGAAGAATGTAATGCCCCATATTATTCAGTGTATTATTTTAAATATTAAATGGAATTATTTTCCAACCAGACACAAAGAAGACATGTGATTATGTGGCCTTGTGTTTTTGGAATAAATTTTTAAAAAATATTAAACCTTAAATAGAACATGAGAGTGATTTCCCTAAAGCAAAAGTTGAAGAAATTTCAAATGTTTTCCTAGATTAGAAATCCAGGGGCACTATTGTGATTAGTGTAGTAGGTTTTCCATTAGAAAGAACTAACATTGGCTGGCATGTGTTGACTCTGAAATTGTAATGCCCTGACCCCAGTTACCCAGATTCGGTGCATTATTTTAATACATTGGAATGATTACAAGGAATCAAGTCCTGAAGGAACGATCAGTTTAGCAGTCTTGGAAAAATAGATCACATACATGAATGTTACATTTTCACTTTAAGACGTACAAAACAACATAAATAATCTTTATTAACGCCATTATACCCTTGGCTTATCCCTTCATATCAATCACATTACACTTCTTGGAATCCTGGGAAAAATAAAACATAGCAAAGGGTGAGTTCAAATGCTCAGTAAGGGTAAGCAATACAGCAGAAACTTTCATTAATAAGCATAAACATTTAAGGCAATGTATAAAACTAAAACAAAAGCCTTTTAAACTTGAACTTCAGTAAAATATGTCATAAATAAGATGAAATAATGCCATTTACTTATTCACATGGATATTCTACCAATCGAATAATCAGATGAAGTATCACTAACCACTTTCATAATGATGGAATGCATGATGCCGAACTTTATTTTCTGTGTCGAGGCCTCGTGCCAAGACCTAAGGGATAACTGTAACTGGAACCCAACCCTGAAAGCCTCTGTAACCGAACTCCATCGTGGAGTGCCTCTAATAACCAGACACCAACCGAGAGTGCCTCTAATAACCGGACCTCAACCTGGAGTGCCTCTAATAACCGGACACCAACCCGGAGTGCCTCTAATAACCGGACACCAACCCGGAGTGCCTCTAATAACGGGACACCAACCTGGAGTGCCTCTAATAACCGGACACCAACCCAGAGTGCCTCTAATAACTGGACACCAACCCAGAGGGCTTACTTTTACCGGTCCCCAACCCAAAACATACTAGTCCAACACATTCATCTTAAGAATTGGATGAAATATAACATAAACATTCGTATTAAAACCAACATAGAAAATGTCAAAACATTAATCATAAACCATTAATGGCATAAAAATAATTCATCCATAGTCAATAATATCACAAAACGTTAAATACAATATGGATGATTTTTATCATAATAAATCAATTTGATTTTTTTTTTAAATTTATCAAAGGATGTTGACATAGATGAAATCAATACTATTTGAGAGAAGTATCCCATTTTTTGAAATCATTTAAAAGTCACATAATTATAGAGAAAACCATTATTTTGAAAATATCTTTATAAGCCTGTGAAGGAAGCTTCAAAGGTTTAATAATGGTGGATAATAACCGCACCCACCGTATAAGTTAAAAAAAATACATTCTTACCTTAATTTTATCAAAAAGGTTAAAAAGGACCTCGTTTGGAAAACGACGGAAAGATTCCTTTATAAAACTCTTATAAAAAGTCAAACAAGGGTATAAATGTCTTTAAACCATATTCTTGTAAATAGTAAAAAAAATTGAAATACATTTTTAAGAAACATGGATGTGGATGATAAAGAGATCCTAGTAGATTATTACGTATATACAACCTCGGATAATGAAGAGATTGCGAAATAAACGCTTACCAATTTGGTAACATACGAAACATACAAACCATGAAAGAGGTATCATACAATGAATATGTAAATACACATAAATTAAAGTATATTATATAAAGAATATAATTATGGGCAGTACATACACCACACAAAAGGTAATGGTGGTTATATGGCATGAATCTCATGGGAATAAGGAGTGAGATGAAAACCCCTTACCTTGCACTTTCCTTTAGTCGAGGGTACGTTTAACCTTCTGTACGAAGAAAATAGTATGTTATTAAATTATAAGAGAACCATATTAATATTTATGATATCATAAATGATTCATTTATGACTTTATATTACCTATTTAATAATAATTTCCAGGTTAAGTTAACATTTCAGGTAATAATCACTTTCTTTATCGTACGTGTTTTAAGTTGTCACTCTTGGTTGTATCAATTAGATCCTGATTTAAATACTTCCAGAATATAAAACATGATAAATATATCATATATATTTATAATATAAATATTTATAATAGATATATATGCGAAATGGAAAACACTGTTTATGGAGACGGTAGTCCGTACGTACGCATAAACGCGGTTTCTGTTTTCATATAGTATTGAACGGAAGTAAGTGAATAAGATATATGTAAGTAAATAAATCCTTATATATATATATATATATATATATATCTCCAGTAGCATTATTATGTCATATATTACATACTTATTAGTAATATATATTTTTATAATCGTCGATGAATGGTGATCTTGGAAATGAATCTAATCACGTCGTGGAGACGGTAATCCGTACCTACGCACGAGCAAAAATATCATTCTTTTGATATTAAAATAACATATAATTGGATGGTATATCATATATAAATAATTATTATCATGTTATATTTATTATTTACATGAATTAAAAATCATTATTATATCCATCCAAATAATAATATATTGAATAACAATTACACCACGACGTTGAGACGGTAAGCCGTACGTACGCACATATGGTGACATTTTATTAAAAGAGTGGATATAATACTGAATATGGTTGTACCATATTTATAATAAATTTACAGTATATAGGAGATACTGGATTCATTATTTTATAATGGTAATAACAAAGAAATAATAAGTGGAAGAAGAAAGGAACTTGAAAGAGGGTGGTGAAAACATTACCTCTTCTTTGGGTTATTCCTTTTGATTTGATAAAAAGGGCTCCTTAGGTTCGATTTTTGATCAAACTAATGCCTATATGTTGAATTGAAGGAATTTTAGAGAGTATTTGGGAAGGTGTGTGCCAAACCAAAAGGATTTTAATGTGTGAATTTGTGAGAAGGGACAGTGCCCTTTTATAAGAGGGGTGAGGGGCACCTTTGGAAATGTTAGAAATATTATTTTATAATAAATTCATATTCGGTTTTTAATGGATAAAAAGAGGATTATTTAAAAGTTAAAGTGGGTATGGGTTGAAAATAACTCAACCAATAGAATTTAGATATGTTTGGGTCACTATAATAACCTTATCTTTAAGTATTATCTCTTAGTTAATTAGTTTCACTTTTACAATGTCTCTTTGTATTTTTATATTATATTGTTAATAAACATACTATATACATAAAAGAGACAACCAAGTAGTCCATTAATGATACAACTATAAATCTATAAGTCTCTTGGATAGATATTATATTTTTAATAATTTAAAATCAATTAATAATATAATATTTGTTTCAAAAACTCTTTTATATCAATTTTGAGACTATTCAATAATTGATTTTTTTTAAACTCATAACAGATTTTTTACTTCGAAAAAAGTTAATTAAATAAATCCTAACATCCCATATTAACCTATAAAATTAGTGAAATTCATAAAAAGTCTCATATTATATTTATTTGGGTATCTACAATATCAATTATTTTAATTTTTATCTATTATGGTAATTACTGCATCACCATTGTGTCATATATAAATTAAATTATTTAATGTATAAAAATTATATATAAAATACCATTATGTAGGAAACTTTTTTATATTTATAATGAATATTTATAGTCGAAAATACAACATATATAACTCTAGGTAAAAATTGTTTTTCAAAAAGATATATGCTTGTGTCATTTTTGTATTCATTTTAACTTAATTAAAATAAAGTGTCCCTATCATTTACATGTGGCACCATGGGGTCCCAAAATCGACCCAAAGATGGACATGATCGGAAATGTATCAAACAATAATTTTATGACATGTTTTAGGGTAATTTTTTATTATTATAAAATTATTTTTTAACCCTTATTTACCGTATTTACCCTTTAACCATGGTAAATAAAATATTTACCGAACTAATTATTCAAAATGTCTAAAAATAAAAGATACCTATTTACACAATTTGAACATCCTAATTCCAAATATGGAATCCATTTTTCCAAATTCAAAACATAGAAGTGGCAGAAATTAATTTAAAATTAATTCCCACTGTCAAACAAAAAGCGTGTTTTTAAGATATAATAACTATCAAAAGATTGATACTTGTTTATGTTCGGTTTAATTGTGAAATTATGTCCAATGACCAACATTGTATTAAATAGTAAAAATATATTCTAAATATACTTTAAATCCACTCAAATTCATAATTTATCACTATTAATTAATTTTAATAAAAACTTTTTTTTAATTAAAATTTAGTAATTTCCACTATTCATCAAAATATTAAAGTTATCCGAAAAGTACCAAAATTTTACCTTAGGCTAAATTTGATACTCCGAATCCAAAAATGAAGTCCATTTTGAGAGATAAAATTTCTAAAATTTTAAAAACTACTTATTACTATTTATAACGGCTAGTTTGATTGGTTGTGGTGTGTGTTAGAACTCGAAGTTGCGTACAACACACAATACTGTATTATTCAAAGGAAAGCATACCGTGGAATCTTGGGATGTTTAATTGTAAACGTTTGATGTCCCCATTATAAAAAGTAAATTTATTTAGTCAAATTGAATATATAAAAGTTTAAAATATTGGATTTAAAAAGGGTTCACTATTAAAATTGGTAAAAGTGCAAAAAAATGAATTTGTTCTTACATTATGTCTAAGAAACTAATAATATGGATTCTAAAATTATATGGATTATATAAAGTTTAAAATTTATTTAATACTATTCATAACCTCTTTTGAATGGCTTGTTTGGTAAGTCATGGTGTACTTGAACTCGATGTTGCGTGTAGTGCAAGTTATTGAATTATTTTGAAGAAATAACACACTATGAAATCATGGGGCATTACATACTCCCCTACATCAATAAATTTCATCCTAAAAATT
The DNA here is from genome assembly GCA_963277665.1 of Viscum album. NCBI lineage: Eukaryota > Viridiplantae > Streptophyta > Magnoliopsida > Santalales > Viscaceae > Viscum > Viscum album. Next base: position 290,650,340 of record OY728134.1, read on the forward strand.
TGAAATTGTTCTCCGAAAATAAATGGTTGAATATAGAAAATAACTTTGTGGGAAAACCCACATCAGAAATTGGGTTAATAAAATTTAGTCTTAATAAGAGGAAAAGAGAAATTAAAGGGGTCACCACCAAATTATGATCTCTATTCGGAGAACATTGGTGGCAATTAGAGACATATAATTGGAGGAAAAACATAAATATTTATAGGTAGTGATTGAGGTCATCAATCACAAACAAGTATAAAATTGATGATCTTAAATTCATCAATCTATGATGATTTAAAATACCCTCGGTCCAACAAAACATAAGGTATTAGGATAACACATTTTTGACATTTCAAAATATCTTTGTTGAAATCCCACATCAAAAAATGAATTAATGAGGCCTTTATTTAAAATAAAGAGTGGAAAGTATGAATATTACCGAAAATAACATATACTAGGGTTCCATGCAGGAAAATATGGATATGAAAGAGAAATATAGCCATCAATTATCAGATGGAGATGGTAGAAAACATGGCTATGAAAAGACCAACAATCCCAAAGCCATAAATTAGTGATGATCTAAGGTACCATCTAGGACAAAATTTTTATTCTAAGTTCTTTTTCTTAACGTTGAGGAATTTATTTATGAGATTGGCTAAGATCATAAGGAGATATACTGACTTTATAATTAGAGTTTTATCCATTAATAAATTTCTACCACAAACTCATCTTTCACCCCAAAACATAATACAACTCATAAATACTATATTTATCCTAATCGTATAGGGTTCCAAATATAATGAATTTATATTTCACATATTAGACCCTTTATGTAAAGAAACTACATTATACCATCTAGGAACTTCATGTAGCACAATGGTAGGCGATAAATCCCAATTGCACTATGGTTGTGGGTTCGATTCCCACAGTTTTGTCTGACACGACGGGTAGTCACACAGTCTGCGTGTTGTCCTTTTAAAAAATCCAAAAAACTAACCTTCCAAACTTAATCCATTCCAACCATTATAATTATCCAAAATAATATTATCGAAAGTCATAGTCCAAAATTTATAAGGATGTTAAACATAATGAGAATCCTTTTTTCCTAGTAATAACATGTGAACACCTTCCTCATATATTCTTTTAAAACACCGCAACATCCTGAATTACCAAAATCAACCATCTCTTATTCCAAAATCACTTGATCAATATTAGGACCATATTAAGGATTATCTTTCCTTCAACCATGTAATTTCCAAAAAAAATTAACTCACTGTAGAGTAACTTTTCTTAGTACCATAAAATCTAAAATCCTAAATTAAATTGTACTGCAGTACAATCCTTATTTATTTCCAGAACATCATTTATACAACACTTAAATGAAATAATTCTAAAATAACAACATAAGAAAACTAGTCATTCCTCTTCATCTGTGGTAGTATCATAACTTGATTATTATCCAATAGCATCATTTGCGGCATAGTCTGGTGACTGGGACATAGTGTCCAAACTCCTTGCAGATGAATCATTGTACATTTGAAATCTTTTTCTTACACTTGCAGTCACGTACTTGGTGTCCTTTTTCTCCACACATATAACATTCTCCCATTCCCTTCAAGAATTTTCCAAGGTGATTCTTTCCACAGTTACCACATATGGGAACAACCCTTCTTTACCTTATTCCCTTTATCTGTTCTTCTCTCTACCATCCTTTTCTTCTCTGGATTCCCTTCAATGCCATAGGACTCCATGAATTCATTACACATGTTATCAACACATGGTACTATTTCTTCATATGATGATAATACATAGGATACTATTTACCTTCTAAATTATGTCTTAATACCATGAAAGATACGATCCTTCTTACTCTTTGGATCATACGTATTACTGGAGTTCACATTCCTTCTACTCGGTGCCATTTCTATACAATAGCATAAAGTAGGTCAGTTTATGAATTGTAATAAATAATTCCTAATGAAAATTGAACATTTTATGGATATAATCCATAATCATAAAAATGTTTTCTTTGAGTAAGTATATACTCATGAGCCCTTCATAATGGTTTGTAAATAAAATGAGAATTATCCTAAGCATATCCCCTGGGAGTGTCGAAACCAAGAGTGCAGCAAGGCCCGTTGTCGTGCACCATTTCCCGTTCGAGTCTAGCTCAAAGTAGTGTTTTAGGGTTTTACCCCTAGGTACATCTATACCAGAGATGCCTCTACCTGCTCGTATCCAGACAGGGATGTATTACTCGGAAAACTCAAAAAATCTCTACAATACCAAAATTCTAGGAAGTTCTTCTATACTAATCCTCAAAGTCTATCTTAGGGATATGTTCTCTAATTATATTTTAACTAAATCTAGTTTCCAAGGTTATTTATAAACTTCCTCTGATACCAACTATAACGCCCTAACCCCAATTACCTAGAGTCGGTGAATTATTTTAATACATTGGCATGATTACAAGGAATCAAGTCCCAAAGGACCGATCAGTTTAGCAGTCATGGAAAAATAGATCACATGCATGAATGTTACATTTTCACTTTAAGACATAAAAACAACAGAAATAATCTTTATGAATGCCATTATACCCTTGGCATAACCCTACATATCAATCACATTACACTTCTTGGAATCCTGGTAAAAATAAAACATAGAAAAGGATGAGCTCAGATGCTCAGTAAGGGTAAGCAATATAGAGGAAACTTTCATAAATAAGCATAAACATTTACGGAAATTTATAAAACTAAAACAAAAGCCTTTTAAACATGAACTTCAACACAATATGGTAGAAATAAGATGAAATAATTCCATTTACTTATTCACATGGATATTCTACAAATCGAATAATCACATGAAATATCACTAACCACTTTCATAATGATGGAATGCATGATGTCGAACTATAATTTCTGTGTCGAGGCCTCGTGCCAAGACCTAGGGGATAACTATAATAGGAACCCAACCCGGAGCGCCTCTGTAACCAGAATCAAGCTCGGAGTGCCTCTAATAACCGGACACCAACCCAGAGTGCCTCTAATAACCGGACACCAATCCGGAGTGCCTCTAATAACTGGACACCAACCCGGAGTGCCTCTAATAACCAAACACCAACCCGGAGTGCCTCTAATAGCCAGACACCAACCCGGAGTGCCTCTAATAACCGGACACCAACCCGGAGTGCCTCTAATAATCGGACACCAACCCAGAGGGTTTACTTTTACCAGTACCCAACCCGAAACATACTAGTCTAACACATTCATCTTAAGAAGAGTATGAAATATAACATAAACATTCTTATTAAAACTAACATACAAAATGTCAAAACAGTAATCATAAACCATTAATGGCATAAAAATAAATCATCCATAGTAAAAAATATCACAAAACCTTAAATACAATATGGATGATTTGTATCATAATAAAACAATTTGAAAAAATATTACAATTTATCAAAGGATGTTGACATAGATGAAATCAATACTATTTGAGAGAAATATTTCATTTTTTGAAATCATTTAAAAGTCACATAATTATAGAGAAAAACTTTATTGTGAAAATATATTTATAAGCATGTGAAGGAAGTTTCAAAGGTGTAATAATGGCGGATAATAACCAAACCCACCATATATGTTAAAAAAAGACATTCTTACCTTAATTTTGTCAAAAAGGTTAAAAAGGACCTTGTTTGGAAAATGACAGAAAGATTCCTTTATAAAACTCTTCTAAAAAGTCAAACAAGGGTATAAATGTATTTAACCTATATTCTGGTAAATAGTAAAAATGTTTTGAAATACATTTTTAAGAAACATGGATGTGTATGATAAAGAGATCCTAATAGATTACTACATATATACAACCACAGATAATGAAGAGATTGCGAAATAAACCCATACCAATTTGGAAACTTACGAAACATACAACCCATGAAAGAGGTATCATACAATGAATATGTAAATACACATAAATTAAAGTGTATTACACAAAGAATATAATTATGGGCAGTACATACACCACACAATAGGTAATGGTGGCAATATGGCATTAATCTCATGGGAATAAGGAGTGAGATGAAAACCCCTTACCTTGCACTTTCCTTTAGTTGAGGGTACGTTTAACCTCCTGTACGAAGATAGTAGTATGTTATTAAATTATACCAGAACCATATTAATATTTATGATATCATACATGATTCATTAATTACTTTATATTACCCATTTAATAATCATTTCCATGTTAAGTTAACATTTCAGGTAATAATTACTTTCTTTATCGTACGTGTTTTAACTTGTCACTCTTGGTTGTATCAATTAGATCATGATTTAAATACTTCCAGAATATAAAAAATGATAAATATATCATATATATTTAGAATATAAATATTTATAATAGACATATATATGAAATTGAAGACACCGTTTATGGAGATAGTAGTCCATACATACGCATAAACGCGGTTTCTGTTTTCATATAGTATTGAACGTAAGTAAGTGAATAAGATATATGTAAGTACACAAATCCTTATATATATATATATATATATATCACCAATAGCATTATTATGTCATATATTACATACTTATTAGTAATATATATTTTTATAATCGTCGATGAATGGTGAACTTGGAAATGAATCTCATCGCGTCGTGGAGACGGTAATCCGTACGTACGCACGAGAGAAAATATCATTATTTTGATTTTAAAATAATATATAATTGGATGGTATATCATATATACAGAATAATTATCATGTTATATTTATTATTTACATGAATTAAAAATAATTATTATATCCATCCAAATAATAATATATTGAATAACAATTACACCACGACGTGGAGACGGTAAGCCGTACGTACGCACGTATGGTGACATGTCATTCAAAGGATGGATAAAATACTTAATATGGTTGTACCATATTTATAATAATATTAATGTATATATGAGATACTGGATTATTTATTTTAGAATGGTAATAACAAAGAAATAAGAAGTGTATGAAGAAAGGAACTTGAAAGAGGGTGGTGAAAACATTACCTCTTCTTCGGGTTCTTCCTTTTGATTTCATCAAAAGGGATCCTTATGTTGGTTTTCGGATCCAACTAAGGCCTCTATATTTAAGTGAGGGAAGTTGAGAGAGTATTTGGGCAGGGGTTGGCTGAACCAAAAGGCTTTTAATGTGTGAATTAGTGAGAAGAGAGAGTTCCTTTTAATAAGAGGGATGAGGGGCACCTTTGGAAAATCTAGAAATAATATTTTATAATAAATTCATATTCGACTTATAATGGATTAAAAGTGGATTATTTAAAGTTTAAGGTGGGTATGGGTCGAAAATAACTCATCCAATAGAACTTAGACAGGTTTGAGTCACTATATTAACCTTATCTTTAAGTATTAACTCTTAGTTAATTAGTTTCACTTTTACAATGTCGCTTTGTATTTTTATATTATATGGTTCATAAACGTACTATATATATCCAAGAGACCACCAAGTGGTCCATTAATGATACACCTATCATTATATAAGTCTCTTTGAAGAACCGTATATTTTTAAGAATTTAATATCAATTAATAATATAATATTTGTTTTAAAAACTCTTATATGTGAATTTTGACACTATTCAACAATTGATTTTTTTAAAACTCATAAAAGAATTATTACTTATAAAAAAGTTAATTAAATAAATCCTATCATTAAATATTAACCTATAAAGTTATTTTAATTCATAAAAAGTCTCAAATTATATTTATTTGGGTATCTACAATATCAATTATTTTAATTTTTCACTATTATGGTAATTACTGCGTCACCATTGTGTCATATATAAATTAAATTATTTAATTTATATAAAATATAAATAAACTACCATTATGTAGTAAATCTTTTTATATTTCTAATGAATATTTATAGTCGAAAATCCAACATATATAACTCTATGTAAAAATTGTTTTTCTAAAAGATATATTCTTGTGCCATTTTTTATTCATTTTAACTTAATTAAAATAAAGTGTCCCTATCACTTACAAGCGGAACCATGGGGTCCCAAAATCGACCCAAAGATTCCCATGGTCGGACATGTATCAACCAATAAGGTTAGTACATGTTTTAGGGTAATTTTTCATTATTATAATATTATTTTTTAACCATTATTTACCGGAATTACCCTTTAACCATGGTAAATAAAATATTTACCGAAATAATTATTCAAAATGTCTAAAAATAAAAGTTACCAATTTACACAATTTGAACATCCTGATTCCAAATATGGAATCCATTTTTCCAAATTCAAAACACAGAAGTGGAAGAAGTTAATTTAAAATTAATTCCCGCTTTCAAAACAGAAAGCGTGTTTTTAAGATATAATAACTATCAAAATATTGATACTTGTTTATGTTCGGTTTAATTGTGAATTATTTCCAATGACCAACATTGTATTAATTGGTAAAAATATAATATAAATATACTTTAAAACCACTCAAATTCATAATTTATCACTAATAATTATTTTGATTAAAAAAGTTGTTTTTAATTAAAATTTAGTAATTTTCACTATTCATCAAAATATTAAAGTTATCTGAAAAGTACCAAAATTTAACCTTAGGCTAAATTTGATACTCCGAATCCAAAAATGAAATCCATTTTGATAGAGAAGATTTCTAAAATTTTTAAAAGTACGTATTACTATTCATAACTGCTAGTTTGATTGCTTGTGGTGTGTGTTAGAACTCGAAGTTGCGTATAACACACACTACTGTATTATTCAAAGGAAAGCATACCGTGGAATCTTGGGATGTCTAATTGTAAACTTTTGATGTACCCATTCTAAAAACTAAATATATTTAGCCAAATTGAATTTATAAAAGTTTAAAATATTGGATTTAGAAAGGGTTCATTATTAAAATTGGTAAAAGTGGAAAAAATGAATTTGTTCTTACATTATGTCTAAGAAACTCATAATATGGATTCTAAAATTATAAGGATTATATAAAGATTAAAATTTAGTTAATACTATTAGTAACTTCTTTTGAATGGCTTGTTTTGTAAGTCATGGTGTGCTTGAACTCGGTGTTGCGTGTAGTTCAAGTTATTGAATTATTTTGACGAAATACCACACTATGAAATCTTGGGGTGTTACAGAAATATCGTTTTTGGATGTTTTAAAGAATAAAAAAATAAAAAAATTAATTTTATTTCTGCATTATGGAATGAATTTTTTTTCTTTAATTAAGTCATTTTCATGAAATTCATGGTTTTCTCCATAACCCTAGAATTCCACAGATTTTTTATGAAGGGCCACTAGATAAATAATTGGAGAACAATGATAGATTGATGACCACTGATTTTCAAGATCAAGGATTAAGAAATTACGACGTCACATATTTTTTATTTGTCAACAATCATTCCTACTCAAGGTAGGGCATTTGGATTTCTCTTTTTTCATTCCCTATTATTAGAATCAACAATGAACACTGAACAACCCATAAATAGGCTAACCTAGGTTTTCATAATTGTTCTAAAATGGGTTTTATTATGGGAATTATTTGGGTATGATTATAATATTGTTTATTTTTGATTGATTTTTCTTATAGTAATGGATCGAGATCAGAATAAAAACAGTTTAGGTTTCATCCTTGAGTTTTTTCCATGTGATTTCTTACCCTTATTTCTCATGTGCTCTTCATTATTCATGGGAAATGAAGGAACAATCGTTGCACCTTAGATTCTTGTTGAAACGATCCCGAATCGAATATACGACCTCATGAATATGTCATAGAGGTGTGATGCCAAAGGCACGACACAATTTGTTTAGGATGGTGGCGTACAGTGGTGCATGTGGTGGCACCTGGTGGTGGCTAGGGCGACCTCTCTGGTCAGTCTAGCCGAGTGGTAGAGCATGTCAAAGTGGTTGGTTCAGGGAGGTGGAGAGACGATAAAGAGGAAATAAGTAAAAGAGGAATGCCTATTTTACACAAAATGGGCCGTAGCCATGGAAATCCCATGGTAAAGTTGATTTCGTGGGGTGTGTGGATGTGGTGATCCAACCTCATGGGGCGTCGTACGACACAATAGGATCATGAGGGAATGCAGCCGAGGTAGACCATGTGCAATGGATCAGTTGGCCCATGTGTGTGCAGTCGGACCTGGGGAACTAGGCTGTGTGAGGAGGCCCAATGGGAAATAAGAGCAGTGGGACCAGTGGGATGGGTTACGTTGGGTCAGCCAGCAGGTCGGGTCAGATCCGGACCAGCCCCAGGACATACATTATTTCTCAAATGACCATATCTATCAAACCGTATTTCATTTTAACGATTCATTTATTACATTGGGACCCTGAAATTTAGAAAGACCTTATAAGAAAAATGGTTCATTTTAACAATGATTTCTAGTGACACAGGACAGTTACACGGGTAGTACTTGGGGTCAAGGGACATGGCGGGTGTGACTACTACTCACCGTGCTCCCTCTTTTCTATGTGGGATGATTCTCTCATCCACCATATCATGGTCAAGCTTTGTTAGAGTTGTTTCTATTTATAGTTTCCCTTGAAAGTTTTTTCGTATAGTTTCCCAATCATAGTAGTATTATCCCTTTAACAGGACATTAAGGATAGAGTATTTGGAGTCCCCTAAGAGGCCCATAGTGGATCCTCTATTCATTCATCATGACCTAGTTATGGTCTTTGGTTTGATGTGACCAACTTTAACCATCATCGACCTTTTACTTAGTGGGTTAAACCAAATGGAGTTGTTTGGATCACCCCATGGCCTGGGATGTGATCCTCATCTGATGTATTGTATATCTCTTCAGATATATCATCGTATCTCTGTCATGGTGGTTCCTGATGAACAATACTTCTCAGACATATGTAATCATTTCTATCAGACTCAAGAGTGTGTTCTCCAAGATTTTTGAATTGTGGAATAAATAGAATTATTCCTTAGTGGATGTTAACTAGTAGTTGTGTAATTTATCAAAACTATGTGTCTTGGTGTGTGTATATCTAGATATTAATGTTATATGTTGTAGACATATACTTGTGTATATATGATTGTATGTTTCCTTCATGTATTACTTTTTGGTTTTGAAGTTTCTTAGTGAGTATTATTCGACTCACCCATGCATGAGATTTTCACGCACATCTCGTGTCTTGTGTAGAAGAGAGAAATTTTGTTAGAGTCCCGGATAGACTAGGACCAGACGATACCCTCTAAGATCAGACATAATGTGGTGCACCTACAGCTTCAGACAATAGTCCCAATACCTTGTATTCATGTTGAATAAGGTTGGGTTTTCTATGGATGAGTTTCAGGAACATGTTTACATACATTATTTTTGGTGGGCTTGTATTCTGGCCTGGTATACTTTCCATCACTTTCATTCTTGTACAATAGTTGTGGGATATAGTTGTTTTGCATTCATTTTTTACTTAGTGTTTTTAAATGCCAGCATTTGTGGATTAGAGAAGTGTGCATGCATACAGATACATTAGGCTAATTCTTAACATTTTTGTGATATGCATACTCAGTTCTATTCACCATCCCCTTGTCTACTAGAGGAAGGCTTGGGGGTAGTCACAGTATGGGCCCCTCTGGAAAGGGTTGTGACATTTTATATCTAACTCCCTTTTCTATCAAAACCTCATTGGCTCATCCATCATCATTGATCCCATGAAAGCCTAACGAAATCACCATATCATCACAGGACTAACCAAATCATAACATCGTCAACCCATAGAAAACATAATAGGGCCATTGGAACACACATTCCCATCGAAAGATCCCTAAATAACTGAATATCCAAAACAATCCTAGAACACACTATGAGTGGTTTGACAATATCAATCAAGAACTCAAGCTAAAAAAATTTGAATACAAATCCTCAAAGGACCCTCAAAGCCCCCAACTGATCCCCAATAAACAACATGGAAAACTGGAATGCAAGAGAGAACCCATACATCACATGAATTATCAACAGTCAACCATGGATTCCAGAAATGGATTAACCAGAATCCATCCCACTTGAGTAATCCTCAATATTCCCTCATAATAAACTCAATGAAAATAATGGAACCCATCAATAACATCCATCCTACGATATCAACCAAGACCAAAGGTTCCAACCACTGTAATCCTCCCAAAATTGATCTAAACCTCCACTGCTCCAACCTTGAGAAACTGGTCCCGATAAACTAGGATAACCAATATCTCCCCTAATATAATACTCAAATACCACCTCCCATGATCCCCATGAAAAACACCATGGCATGCTCAAGACACGGAAAACTCTTAACTCCCAATCCTTACCCAATATCTTAGCTAACAACCCAACACCATGAAGATTTATTAATCAAATCCTCAACGAAATCCAACTACTAAAATATCATTTTCAAAAAAACCATCTTGAAAAACTCAATACACTAAAATGATCCCACCATTGTGATCTACATGGAAGACACTCAGAAAGGAGTACTCACAATTTCCATTGTGTTTTTTAGTCACAGAACACCCAAAACAACTATAATGGGTAAAAAAAGAGAATAAAATGGAATATATATTTAAGAAAATGGTGTGTTCTACTATAGCCTCACATGGGAGTCTACTCCACCTGAACATATCATGTATAACCCAATTGCACAACATGTAATTTAGCTAACTGACGTTTTCCCTACACTATTCAGCTACCCATATACCACACATGGAATACTCATGTTCCCCATCCTGGTTATGTACTCAGACATGGTGTGTCTCCCACACAGAGTATATCTATGTACCTTACATGGCCATGTCCCCTTATATGGGTCATCGAGGCTTGTACTCGATCAATGGTTGAGTGACTCGGGATATAATGTCTTCACGACTACCTGTATTGTAGTCATATTCTTCTATTATACCCTAAAAAATATGTACACACATTGTTTGTATTTCAAACCACATTTCATGTAGTCAGGGTTTCAAAATGGGAAACCCTAGTAAACCTAACCATCCCCCTTTTTCTACTAACAAGCACAGATAAACCCCTAATGGGTCCTTAGTAGTCATAATAGGTCTATAAACCATAAAAAATGGAATACATGGATCGGGGAAAAAACTCAAATGTTGGCCTACCTCATGGCCTAGACGCTAAAGCTTTGTGTCTAAATACAGGCCCAGAAACAACTGCACCTAGATTTGTTCCATATCTACACCACATAAAACATCTGGAGGAATATTCTACTCCTCTGCCTCCTAGTTTAGCCATTGAATTCAAAGCAGTCCTCCTCTCTCTAACGACCCAAAGTTTTTCAATGAAAATTTCCCTTCTTAAAATTATGTCATAAAATCACATGTATTCACAAAATAATGAACTACTAAGTGGTAAGTGACCTTTAAACATAATTTTGTCACTTCTGTGTTTAGAATTTTGAAAATCCGACAGACACGGTTGTGTTCAAGATGATTTTTGAAGTCTGATAGAACAAACTTGTTTTTTTGTTGAATAGTAACATACCCTGATGAATAGTAAAATGAATAATAATATTACCCTAATGAATAGTAAATAATAATAATATTTTAATTTCCTAAGGCAATAAGATAATGAGATCTTAATTAATTTTTCAATGAGAAATAAAACTAAGTGCACATTTAATATTGTTATATTTTGAATTAACTATGACTTTACATAAAATTTAAATTAATAATATTTAGAAAATTAATTCTGAAAAATGGACTTCATTATTGAATTCTACACGTCAAAAAATGGTCAGGGAAAATTTTTGGTATTTTTCTGAAAAACTCAAATTTTTGATGAATTGTGAAATACGGTAAAATACCGTATATATAATTTAATAGTTAAATACACTATTCACAACATCAAAAGTGATGCAAGGCCACTAAGTTCGAACTCACATGAACATATTACTATTAGGGGTCACATGAGTGAATACTATTGGTTGTCTTAAAGGAAATAAGAAAATAATGAATTAAATATTCAAAATTTACCCCTCCCCTTCACTATAAAGACCACCCTTCAAACCCTCATTTCTTCACACCTATCAAGCTCCAAGCCTTCTCTAAACTCTTCCCAAACACCTTCCCTAGACCCTCTCCTACATCCAAGAGCTTCTGGTCTCATCAAAAGTCCATGACTATCTTCCTTAAGGAGGATCTCAAGAGGAAGATTAAAGAGGTAATTTCTCGCCCTCTTCTCCTTTAATTTCCATTCAAGTTCAAGTACATTTCTTGATCTCTCCCCAGCTATCATCATAAAAATGGAATTTTAACTCTAGTATTATAAATATACTGTAATGTTATGATTATAATGGGATATTATATCATCCAACCCTCTTTCCCTCTTCCTTTTATTTTATTAAAGAGAACGTTGTTCGTGAGGTGTTAATTTATCACCTTCAAGAACGTCATGCTTTCTTCTTCAATTTCTACATACATATCTTGTCTTAAAATTTTTTTTGTGGTTAAACCAGAATATTCGATATGTTTTATCTCCAATTTCAGGTTCTGTAACTAACTTATGACCATATTTCTATTGATAAAATAAAACAAGTCCATTATGGTCGAAAAATCACGCAAATTAACGCAAATAATCATCATTTAATTCTCATCTAATGATTCATTCACTTGAATCTAATATAATTCATTTTAATACCATTAAAAAAATCAGTAATATCATTAATAACATGTAATATATGTTATGAATGTTTACCCATTTTCTACCCGAACTTCAATTTATGAATATAAGTGAACCACCCAAGAAAAACCATAAAAACGAACATCCCAGAACAATGTCTTTAAACTCTATAAGTCATCCCAAGGAACATAATATGATATAACAAAACCATAATGAACATTATTAATGTACACATGGTTCTGTATTTCTAATTAATGAATATAATGTCATTATACAGGACATTAAAGAGAAGGAAGCATTCAGATACAATGTAAGGGGAAATCTCGATCCCAATTTTCTTCCTTCGGGTTCTCCCTCTTTAACTCCATTTTTGATATGGTCACTCCTTAAATATAATTTGTTCATTATTTTATATAAATTTCTGGGATATAAATGTTTTTCACTAGTTTCTATGTCCTATAAAATGTTTTCCAAAAGAACTCTTCTTTTAAGAACACCCCTTTTACTTATCACTCAAAGTGGACGGTTCTTGTAACATGTATGTTATTCCCTCTTTCTTTTGGGAACCCAAAGAATATTAATGTGTTATTTTGAGATGAAACCCATTAATTTCCATGGGTTAATTATGTAAATTTTTTATATGTGTTCTATGTGGAAAGCATGATGATGATAATGTTATAATGTGACGGGTACACCAAGAATTATATAGCACAATATGAATGTTTAAATGTGACGGGTGCACATGGAATTATACAGCGCTCCAATGCATTAGGTAAAGTGATGAATCTCATGAGTAAATGTGAAATGATGCGTGAAAAATATGATATCATGGTTTACAAGTGTGTGTGGTAGTTAACCGCAAAAACATGATGTTTCATTTTATGCATTGCCACATTTCAAGTTTTTTATTTATGTTCCTCTCATGTTCATGATTTCGTTACCTATGTCATGATTATGCTCACCCCATTATATATTATTCTTATCTATCCTCTTACTGGGATTTTATCTCACCCCTTTTAATGTTTATCCTCAGGTGGCTACATATACTAAGGAGAGGACAAGTGACAATAAGAAGATATAAATTAAATAAATGTTTATTCTTGATGTTGTAATTGCTATGTATAGTCATAGTTTTCCCAAGACACTAAACTATTGGATCCTCTATGTGTAATACTATTATGTTTTTTACCTTTAAAATGATGTAATCGTAATATAAGAAAATGCTGGGATGTTATAATTATTATCTGAGGAATGGTTTAGTTAATTTGGGAATTAGGAATAGTGAACCCTTGAGAAAAGCTCTAGCATGAGACTAAGTAAAAATATACACACAAGAATATTTACATAGAGATCCCATATGTTATGTTTTTGGTATAATTTTTTTAAATGAATAAGTTATTCATGACTTTTTTTACTTATGTTTTGTTGTAACCTTTTCTATTTTAGAAAATGGTGGGAACTAGGAGAAATCAGGAAAACAAATCGTGCGGGGGCCAATGCAATGATTGCTCGAACGGCATCCCCAATGATATGGGAGGTGGAGTTCAGAACTTCATGGTGATTCTTACCCAATTATCTCTGGTTATGAACAATAACCATAATAATGGGGGATGTCCTCCTTCACCAAAGAGGGAGAAACAAGCTATTGAATGTTTTATGAGGCAACAACCACCAACGTTTTTTGGATCTTTCGATCCACTAGTTGCAGAACAGTGGGTTAACTCCATGGAGAAGATATTTCCTCTTCTTCACTGTTCTAAGAGAGAGAAGGTGAGTCTAGACGTTTATCGTCTAGATGGAGGAGCCAATAAATGGTGGGCTTTGTTTAAGAACACCAAGACAAGGGATGAAATTGAAGAGATGGAATGGGAACACATTAGGAAAATGTTTCTTAAAAAGTATTTCCCACGAACTCTTCATACAAATATGGAGAGAGAATTTATAGATCTCAAGAAAAAAGAAGGAGAATCTATCACAACCTATGAAGCGAATTTCACAAGTCTTGCAAGGTACTCTTTAGGTTATGTTATCAACAATGACAGCAAAATTTATAGATTCTTTAGTGGATTAAAACCACACCATCGAAAGACCCTCGGAATCTGAGACATTGGGAGTTATGAAGAAGTAGTTTGATGTGCTCTCAAAGTGGAGATGGTGTTTGGAGAATGGTCTCATGGCTATGGGTATAAGAAAAGAAAGATGGAGTTTCTAGTTGGTGGATCTAATGACAAAGGTGGGAAGAAAAATCAACGACCCACATGCCAAAATGTGGGAAGTTGAACCATGGGAACTGCCTCAAAGGGACGGGGAAATGCTTCAAGTGTGGGAGTGATGGAAACCATGCTCAAGAGTGTCGAAAAGACACGAAAAGGAAAGAGAATGTAGCCGATGAAAGGAGAGAACCACTCATGGTTCAATGATATAACTGTAGGGATCTAGGGCACTATGAAAACCAGTGCACTAAACCTTGAGCTCTTGAGGGTAATCAGTGTCAGTTACCACCAAATCCAAAGGAATAAGGGAAGTCTTATTCCATCACTACTGCGGAGGTGGAGCATGATAATGAAGTCGTACATGGTACACTTCCTATTCACTCAAGAATGGAAAAAGTATTATTTGATTCTAGTTCTACACATTCCTTTATATCTTGCAAGTTTTCTAGAACAATAGAATCGAAGCTCTAAAACCTGGAAGTAGAGATATCTGTAAAAACACCAAGTGGTGAAATCATTTCAACCCATGTGTTTGAATCTTCTCTTGTTGGTGTATGTGGGAAGATTCTTTAGGAAAATATCATAATCCTTCCCTTGGTGGAATTCAACGCTATAATTGGAATGGATTGGCTCTCGTTATATAGAGAACATATCAACTGTCAGGAAAGGGAAATAGATTTTCATATTCTGAACCATCCCATGATCCTCTACAAATTCAAGGAAGATCATGAATCTCCTTTGAAAAATACTTCAATGGTGTGGGTGTTGATTCCATATGAAGAATCATACCTCCCCCAAATGGTTGAGTCGAAGGAAGGTGCCAACCTTAAGGAAATGCCCATCGTGAGGGAATATGGCGAAGTATTTCCTGAATAGTTACCTGGAATTCCCCCAGATCGTGAGGTAGAGTTCTCAATTAAACTCATACCAGGAGCTACTCCTATCCCGAAGTGTCCCTATAGGATGGATCCTATCTAACTGGAGGAGTTAAAGAAGCAGCTGTAAGAGAATATGGAAAAAGGGTTCATACACCCTAGTGCATCACCTTGGGGTGAACTAGTGCTCTTTGTGAAGAGGAAAGATGGAACAATGCGGCTGTGTATCGATCATCAGGAACTAAACAAGATCACCATAAAGAAAAAGTATCCTCTTCCATGGATTGATGACTTGTTAGACCAGTTAACAGGTGCTAAATACTTCTCAAAGGTGGATCTTTATTCTGGATATCATCAGGTAAAGGTGAAGAAAGAAGATATTCAGAAGACTGCCTTCCATACAAGGTATGGACACTATGAGTTTTTGGTGATTCCATTCGAACTTACTAATGCACCTGAAATCATCATGGATTTGATGAATAGAGTCTTTTGACATTACCTCGAAAAATTTGTGGTAGTGTTTATTGATGATATTATCATCAAATATAAGATAAAGGAGGAACATGAAGAACATCGAAGACTTGTGTTGGAGGCATTGAGAAAGGATAAGTTATACGCCATGTTCAGCAAGTGTGACTTTTGGATGAAGCAAGTCATGTTCTTGGGACATGTGATCACAAGTGAGGGAATTTCTCTAGATCCCTCAAAGACAAAGGTGATTGAGGAATGGCACATGCCCTCTAGTGTCACAGAAATCCATAGTTTTCTTGGATTAGCTGGGTAATACCGATGTTCTGTGAGAAACTTCTCATGACTGTCAAGCCCGCTAACGATGTTAACAAGGAAATGGGTAAAGTATGTCTGGACAGAAGAATGTGAGGGAAGATTCAAGGAGCTAAAGAGAAGGCTGATCACAGCACCTCTTCTCACACTACCGAAAAGTGGAGAATGTTTTGTGATATATAGTTACAATTCAAAGAAAGGCTTGGTTTGTGTACTCATGCAAACAGATAACGTGATAGCCTACACCTCACGACAGTTGAAGATCCATGAGAAGAACCACCCGACACATGATGTAGAGCTAGCAGCTGTGATTTTTTCCTTGAAAATCTGGAGGCACTAATTTTATGGAGAGAAGTGTGACATATACAATGACCAAAAGAGCCTAAAGTATATATTCACAAAAAAAGAGCTCAACATGAATCAAAGGAGATGGTTAGAGCTAATCAAGGATTATGATTTCTCTATTCACTATCATCCTGGAAAGGCGAACAAGGTAGCTGATGCTCTATGCAGAAAAGAACAAACTACTCTATCTATGTTGCGGATTGAGAAAGACCCTATCTTCATGGATATGAAAATAATGGATTTGGAAATCATAAGGGCAGGGGATACATCCTACATTGCCAAAATTATTGTGGAACCATCCATCCAGGAGAAGATTAAGGAATCACAAAGGGATGATGTGGAGATACAAAAGTGGGTGAATGCAGTAAAAAAAGGGAAGCTAAAAGAGTTCAATATTGACGATGATGGCGTGATTCGGTTTGGAATGCGGCTTTGTGTGCCTTCATCACCTGGGATAAAGAAGGAGATATTGGACAATGCACACAACTCAACTTTCTCTATCCATCCCGGGAGTACCATGATGTACTATGATCTCTGGGAACACTTCTGGTGGGATAAAATGAAGAAGGAGATTGCGGAATATATATCAAGGTGCTTGGTATGTTACCAAGTTAAAGCTGAGTGAAAAAAAGTCCAAAGGTATGATGTAGCCATTGCCTATACCCATGTGGAAATGGGAAAATGGTACTATGGGCTTTGTCACGGGTCACCTGATGACGTCAAAGGGAAATAATGCGATATGGGTTGTGGTTGACTGACTCACCAAGACTACCCATTTTATCGCTATTTGGGAAGAACTCCTGCTTGAACAAAATGAATAGATATATGTGAAGGAAGTGGTGAGACTGCACGATGTTCTAATCCTAATTGTCTCTGACCGTGATCCGAGGTTCACATCTAAATTCGGGCGGAGCCTTCAACATGCTTTGGGTACTGAATGAAATTTTATCACAGCCTATCACCCCCAAATTGATGGCCAATCTGAAAGGACTATTCAGACTCTTGAAGATATGCTTAGATCATGTTCTCTATAATTCAAAGGTTGATGGGATCAACATCTCCCATTGGATGAGTTCTCATACAAAAATAGCTTCCACTCGAGTATTCAGATTGCTCCATATGAAGCTCTGTATGGAAAGCGATGTAGAACTCCAACCTGTTGGGATGAAGTTGGAGACAAAAAGATACATGACCATGATCTTATTCAAGAGATGACAGAGAAGGTTCAAGTCATCCAAAAATGCATCAAAGCTACTTAAAGTCAGAAAAAGAGGTATACTAACAACTGTCTAAGGGACTTGGAGTTCGATGTTGGAGATAAAGTCTTCCTTCGAATATCTCCATGGAAGAGAGTCATGCGATTTGGGAAGGACGGGAAGCTAATCCCATGGTACATTGGCCCCTTTTAGATCCTTGACCGCATAGGAGCCGTGGCCTATTGGCTTGCACTTCCACTGAATATGGATCAAGTTTATGATGTTTTTCATGTATCACTTCTGAGGAAGTACATACCTGATCCCTCACATGTACTAAACTCATAGTTGGTGAAGCTGGAAGATGATCTCTCTTATGAGAATCGGCCAGTAAAGAATCTGGACTGAAGTGATAAGGTTCTATGCAACAAGACAACAAACCTTGTCAAAGTGTTGTGGAGGAACCATAAGTTTGAGGAATAAATTTTGGAACCGGAAGAGGCGATGAAGGAGAAGTACCCTCACATGTTTATGTAAAACAAAATTTCAAGGGAGAAATTTCTTAAGGGGGGAAGAATGTGACGACCCAAAGTTTTTCAATGAAAATTTACCTTCTTAAAATTATGTCATAAAATAACATGAATTCACAACATAATGAACTACTAATTGATAAGTGACCTTTAAACATAAGTTTGTCACTTCTGTGTTTGGAATTTTGAAAATCCGACATACATGGTTGTGTTCAAGATGATTTTTGATGTCTGATAGAACACACTTGTTTTTTTGTTGAATAGTAACATACCCTTATGAATAGTAATATGACCCATATGAATAGTAAATAATAATATTATTTTATTTTCCCAAGGAAATAAGATAATGAGATCTTAATTAATATTTCAATGAGAAATAAAACTATGTGCCCCTTTAAGATGGTTATTCTTCGAATTAACTATGACTTTACCTAAAAATTAAATTAATAATATTTATAAAATTAATTTTGAAAAATGGACTTCATTTTTGAATTCTACACATCAAAAAATGGTTAGTGTAGATTTTTGGTATTTTTTTGAAAAACTAGATTTTTTGAGGAATAGTAAAATACAGTAAAATACCGTATATACAATTTAACAGCTACATACACTATTCATGACATCACAAGTGATGCAAGGACACTAGGTTCGAAATCACATGAACTTATTAGTATTAGGGGTCACCTGAAAGAATACTATTGGTTGTCTTGAGGGAAATAGTAAAATAATGAATTAAATATTCAAAATTTACCCCTCCCCTTCACAATAAAAACCAACTTTCACACCCTCATTTATTCACACCTCTAAAACTCCAATCCTTCTCTAAACTCTGCCCAAAAACCTTCCCTACCCCCTCTCCCACGTCCAAGATCTTCTGGTCTCATTAAAAGGCCAAGAATAGCTTCTTTAAGGAGGATCTCAAGAGGAAGATCAAGCGGTAATTTCTCTCCCTCTTCTCCTTTAATTTCCTTTCAAATTCAAGTTCATTTTTTGATCTCTCCCCACCTATCATCATCCAAATGGTATTGTAACTCTAGTATTATAAATATTACGTCATTATATGATTCTAATGGGATATTATATCATCCAACCCTTTTTCCCTCTTCCTTTTATTTTATTAAAGAGAACGTTGTTCTTGAGGTGTTAATTTGTCACCTTCAAGAACTACATGCTTTCTTATTCCATTTCTTCCTACATATCTAATCATGAAATCATTTTTTTGGTTGAACCATAATATTTTATATGTATTATATCCTATTTCATGTTTTTTAACTATCTTATGACCATATTTCTAGTGATAAAATAAAATAAGTCAATTATGATCGAAAAATCATGCAAATTAACCCAAATAATCATCATTTAATTGTCATCTAATGATTCATCCACATGGATCTAATATAAATCAATATAATATCATTAAAACTCATGTAATATCATTAATAACATGTAATATCAGTTCTGGATGTTTACCCATGTTCTAAACGAACTTCAATTTATGAATACAAGTGAACCACCCTAGAAAAACCATAAAAACAAACATCCTCGAATAATGTTTTTCAACTCTATAAGTCATAAAAAGGAATATAATATGACATAATGAAACCAGAATGAACACTAATAATGTACACATGGTTATTTATTTCTATTTAATGAATATAATGTCATTATACAAGACATTAAAGAGAAGGAAGCATTCAGATACAAGGTAAGGGGAAATCTAGCAAAGCCTTACAGAAAAGGGAATGTGGAGAAAAAAGTGAAAAAGAAAGAGGTGTTGAAGCAGAAGAAGAAGGGGAGTGTTTGAAATGAATCCTCCATTCCAAGGAATAAAGTTTTGAAAAATATGTTCAGATCAACGCTTCAAAAGGGGAGGTCAACAAAATATACAAAAGAAGGTTGCAAGTTGATGCCAAGGAGGAGCAAGAGGCGTGGTTAGACAAACAAGAGAGAATCCTAGCCTTAGGTTTCAACCACTGCAAAATCAACTCTGAGGAATTCATACAGACAATGGATGGAATGGCTACTCACCTTGAAGAGCTTTTCAGCAAGGATCCAGACATTTAGGTTAGTACTATACACTAGGAATTATATAGAGTGTCTGATTCTAATAATCTTAGTCTGGTGTTTAATAAATTTGTGAGTACTTTCAGTACGTAGTGGTATCAATGGTTTGTGAACTATGGTTTCCCACTTCTCCTTAAAGTGTCTTAATAAAAAATTTATATTTGGTGGTGAAGGTATGGGGAAATCTCAATCCCAATTTTCTTCCATCGGGTTCTCCCTCTTTCACTCCATTTTTGATATGGTTACTCCTTAAAGATAAGTTGTTCATCATTGTCTCTAATTTTATGGGATATATATGTTTTTCACTGGTTTTTATGTCCAAAAAATGTTTTCCAAAATAACTCTTCTTTTATGAACACCCCTTTTACTTCTCACTCAAGGTGGACGGTTCTTGAAACATGTATGTTATTCCCTCTTTCTTTTGGGAACCCTAAGCTTATGAATGTGTTATTATGAGATGAAACCCATTCCTTTTCATGGGTTATTTATGTACATTTTTTATATGTGTTCTATGTGGAAAGCATGATGAAGATAATGTTATGATGTTATGGGTGCGCCCAGAATTATATAGCGCAATATGAATGTTTAAATGTGACGGGTGCGCCCGGGATTATAGAGCGTTCCAATGCATTGGGTGAAGTAATGAATCTCATGAGTAAATGTGAAATGATGCGTGAAAAATATTCTAGCTTGGTTCAAAAGTATGTGTGGTAGTTAACCACTAAAACGTGATGTTTCGTTTTTATGCATTACCACATTTCAAGTATTTTATTTCAGTTCCTCTCATGTTCATGATTCCTTTACCTATGTCATGATTATACTCACCCCATGCTATATTCTTCTTATCTGTCCTCTTATTATACATTTAGATCACCTCTTTTAATGTATATACCCAGGTGGCTACATATACTAAGGAGAGGAAAAGTGACAATACGAAGCTAGAAAAAAAATAAATGTTTATTCTTGATGCTGTAATTGCTATGTATGGTCCTAGTTTTCGCAAGACACTAAACCGTTGGATCCTCTATGTGTAATAATATTATGTTGTTTAACTTTAAAATGATGTAATACTAATGTAAAAAAAGGCCGGGATGTTACACTCCCCCTCCTATTGTGTGTAATAACCCCAAATGGGATGGAGTTGTTTTTATTAATTTAATTATTTAATTAATTAATTACCCATTTAACACTCATCCTGAAACCTGGAACTCGTCGAGAATTTATACCATGCTAAGAAATATCCCCTTATTCTAGAATCAACCATGGTGTTAGAATCTCTATTTGATTCTATGTTTATAATATACTTCTCTCTTAAAGGACATGAATTATTAAATAATTAAATAATTAAATATTAATTGTTCTTCCTAAATGAAAACATCTTGGAATTTTACCAAAATATCATCCTAGGTTAAAATCCCTATTTTTGGACAGACAGAGTGGCCATGAACAATATCTGAGATCATATGAAATTGGAAAATTACCATTTTACCCCTCTTTAGGACATGAAAGAAAATATTTCAATTTATGCTAAAAAATTAAAAGCCCCATTGAAACATGAGTCTATACATCCCCCCAACCATAAACCTTATTTTACATAAGAAGCTTCAATATTCTCCCAACTACACATCCCGTCCCACGTTCGTCGTCAACTCCACCTCATCACATTGTGTTCTACTCAGAGACTCCAACTAATTTTTTCTACATACCTCTAAAGATAGGGCGTAAAAAAATTAATGGACAACCTGTCCAACATCAAAACCCCACTTAGACAATGACTACCTGTACTCATCTATCCTAACACATCACATCATCATTTAAAACTTATCATCAAAGTCATGGTTCTATCCACTATATAACGCAACCCACATCTATAGATTCAAAACTATAATTATTTTAATCATTAGTTTATCCTTTCAAATCCATACTCATCGGTCCACTAACTAGATTGATGTCACTTACACTAAAACATCAACCCTACCAACACCAGGGTAAACTCACCAAAATTTATATCGTACTCCCCACACTATGATTATATTTACCATCATCTCATTAAAAATCATATATTTTCTATCCAGCCCCTATAATCACCCAAAATAGGACAAGTCCATCTCAATCCCACTAGAGTGACAAAAGAGACCACGACTAAAACCTGTTCCAATAATCTGAGAATTAAATCCATGGTTTTCATCAATATCTAGTCTATTATAAGGACCTCACTCATAGATATTTAATGGAGTGAATCCACCCATACAACTCTTACACACTGCTCCGTGAGAGTAACATCCCTAGATACACCATATCAACCTAATAAAACATCTTAATAGCATGGTATATAATTAATGAACTGTTAGAATACACAGGATTTTGTCAATAAATTTGTAATGAACATTGAAAAAACGATAGTATACTAATATTTGGTTGACTAATACCATCATATACCATCCATTCGGCAACATCATAGATTTATGCTAAGGGTCTTGGATCTTCCATCCCAAAAACCTCTCATCACAACAACAATTATTCTCATACCACAAACAGCTGGCTCCCAACTCAATCACCTCAAATGTACAATCTTGTAATAGTTTATCCACAATCCAAATGGTATAATGCATCACCAGCACTCACATCCCCAAGATTTCATTATCCCAAAACCACCAAATTACCTTGTGTAACCCAACCACATTGGAATCCAGTGGTTAATATCTCTAAAAAGGCATACCACTAGCCATATCCATGAAACATTAAGCACTTCATATGTTCTTAGTCAAAATAAATTCTATGAAGATCAACTCTCTAGCACAACAATATTCTAGGTGATCCACCTAAACAAACATGCCCCTATTGAAACCAAAAATCCTAAAACACCATCACATAAGGGAACCATCAAATAAAATTTCATCCAATGATCACAAACCTCCAACTAGACAATACCCTTCATGGACTATTATTTAAAAAAGTCCAAAGCATACATCCATTCCTTAAGTGCCAGAAAAGCATACATAAATCATTCGACCAACTCACTGGTCACCCTGAAAAGTCAAAATTCACTAACTCCCTAATACATAGTCATATCAAAAATCCACTAGGCTCGCCCACCTATACAAACCTATCATGTATCATGTAAATCCACTATGTCCAACAACCTCAATCTTCGAAAACTCCTTGAAGGATGCAAATCATGGGGAATCACCATGCACCCATACCATTATCACATGACATCGACAAAACAAAACTACCTTCTATATGGTCTTACACCATATGGTTTCATATACCAACTAACTGGTCACACAAGGGTATCTAATCTCTCTAAGAATCTACACATCATACCGATCCATAGAGGAACTAGAAATACAACTAGCCTCAAACAAAACCTCCTTGAAGTGGCCCAATAATCATATAATTGAACCAAACTAACAAAATTAGGTCATTGTACCGACCACGCACAAGAACCACAATAGTGTTATCCTCACCGATCATTTAACCATGGATCTACCCAAACATACAAAAAAATAAATCCACAAAATTACATAGTAGTAGGCCTATAACAAGTGGATTCTGTGTACCTATAATGATTCATGAGACACCTCATTCCACTATAGGACAAGAGTCAAAATCCAAGTCATATGCCTCTTGGAAATGGTCCAAGAGACTGAAATCCTTCATTAACCACCAAATCAAAACAAAATTCGTGTCACATTAAGAGAAAATCATATACAACCATAACATCAAAAATTGAGAACATCAATCCCATTCCCTGGTAAGCTGGACATCATACTGAATCTGGTTTTCATGAAGCACTAGCCTGGTAGCCATCATATCCTCCGACATATTCCTATATCTCTAGTATTTCAAAGCTAAAATAGTTAAATAACAAGAATATAACACCTTTAACACCACTTAGTAACATCACAAACCATATGTCACTAAACATATTACTATAGGATGGTTCTTTAGAAGAACTGAAGAATGTATCCTCATATGCTAGAGGCTTTCGACTGACAATGGGGGTCTAAAGTTGGACTGTAAAGAGGCTATAATTCCATATCAAAGTTCACAACCCAATGTAAATAACCAACTGTCATACACATTAGAGAATTTGGAATAAATAAACTAAAACATGTAGTAAATAATAAAATATAGTAGATTCCCAAATAGCCATTCCATACATAAAAAAATGATCTCCCACATGTTTGATCATGTATAAAAAATAACTACAAAATAAATATAACATTCCCTACTTTAACCCCTAGGGAATATCACATACCTGTTCTCCAGTACTATGTCATGCTACTCCAGCTCAACCAGTTGACTCCACACAAGCATTCGACTCACCCATAAAATCTTAGGCTCCCATAATATCTATCTTACTACCTTGATCATCCAAAAAGAATACATAATTTTTAAAAATACACAAATTTTCATGTATTAGGGGTGAGAAATAAATCATAGTAGGCCACCCCCAATGGTGAACCTATAAACTGTTGATATAAGTGCATCCTTATGAAATATGATCAGACTAGACAATACATAACCTAAAAATTAAATAAAAATAAGACCATCCTAAATCCATATGTCTAAGTCAAAAATAAACTGTACATTATTAGGAAAATTTCATAATATCTCTAAGCATGTCATAAGGATTTTCCATACCAAATGACCTAAATTCTCCATATCCATAGTAGCCCCAACCAAACCAGGCCATTTTGGGGACCCATCATACGAGCATCCAAATGTCCATAATACTAATCTAATTCATCCCCCATCATATCCTCCTAAACCACATTATCGCATTCATGGAATCTTGATATATCTATCCCAATTACCACATAAGCACTACCAAACTGAGACCATCTATCTGACATCTAACACATGCTGTATAGAAATAGTGAATGGGTAATCATTCCAAAATACGAACATAATTCAATTAAAACATTATTTGAGACTCATTATGGCATCCAAACCATTTGTCAAATAAATCATACATGGAAACTCATTCCAACATCTGAATCATACATCAAATCAACCATGCATATAGCCTTACTATTTTAGGAAAACCATATATAAAACCAGTCATTCTGGGAGACTCAGTCTGAAATCTAAAACATGAATGTAGAGCATTAGTAAACCATCCATCCCAGCCAATATACCATCATTTATTATAGCTTTGGTCTGGAATATAAACAAAAAAGTATATTATCCATGTCTAGAGCCTCATTCTGACATGTACTCCATAAAGAATAATATCACTACCCAAAAAATAAGTCCTTCATCTATCAACATTCATGTGACATCAAATATAAAACACCTAACAATATTAAAAAACTTCCAATAACCTATTTAGAACACTCCAACCATAAAAAAAACTATCGGTACTGATTCAGATCCCTAGTCCAACAATCTCAATAAGGGATATCTAGAATCATACATATGGACTGACTATTAAACTCTTCTAGCAATTACATCCCCATCAGGTAATAAATCATCCTAGGTCCCTAGGAAACCCAAAAATTTTACAAAATCCGCACATACATAACCAAATATCAACCTCTACCACCCATTGAAATCATTTGAGGGCATTTTTGAACACCCATGACCATCCAAATATCCTAATATATCCCAATGCCCACAACCATCATGTGACACCCCACACAGGGTTCCCCTATATCATAAATGAACATCATCTAATCCCATCATAGGAAATGTACTAAAGAGGCCATCATTGGCCCCCAACCGATCCTCCATCAACAGTTTGCCAACCTGATACCCATGAACGAACCCTTGCATTGAATAAATTCTATACTTCAATACATAGAATAAAATGATCACTGAACTAGAAACCAATGGTCTATGGGAATCCTTAAGAGTCCCTCAGAATCAACTCAACTCCAAAGAAGAACCTATCTATAATCACCATCCTACAATATCAACCAATCCTAAAGCATCTAACCACCATAATCCTTAAACACATGATATAAACCTCAACTTCTCTAACCTCGAGAAACTGGTCACAATACAAATAGAAAACAAAGATCACCCTAGATATACTAAATAAATCCTAACCTTGAGATTTATCTAAGGAAACATACAAAAAAAACCATGGTACACACAGGAAGGGAAAAAATATGAGATCCCAATCCTCACCTGGCATCATAGCTCACAACTCAATCCCTAGAGGAATCTGAATCCAAACCTCAATGAAATCCTTCTACAAAACCACTATGGTCTGAAACACTATCCAAATGACATATATACCAAAATAAACCCACCATTATGATCTATATCGAAAAGCCCTAAAAAATGATTACTCAAAAGTCCAATTTTATTTCCTAGGAATGAAACACCCAAACCCCACTTAAAGGGTAAAAAAAGGAGAATCCCATGGTGTGTATGCCTGATCTCATGGTGTGACCTCCTATAATACAACATGTTCATGTACACTAGCTGAACCTTTCTTATATAACCCAAATATATGGTGTGTAAGTTATCAACACACCGTGTACCCTACATGGGTTTCCTACCCATGTACCTCACATGGTATTTCTATGTGCCCCTAACTAGTCATGTAAAACACATGAAATATCACCCACCCATGTTATGGATGTGTTCCCTACATGACCATGTTTGTCATGACCCGACCCGTACCGGAGCCCGAACTGCCACTACCCCTTGACTGCCTCCATAGGCTAGTGGTGGTGACTAGTGCCGAAGGAACAATAAACCCGTGGAGGCCTATTATTATGTACATTTAAGCACACACATACATCCAAATCAATATAAAGTGAGTAGGAAAAAATGTAAAAAGTTAAACCTTCATTAAAAGTAAAACCAAACATGCATGTACCAATAAAACAGTATGAGTATAGTAATGTAACCAGAAATAAAAAAGGGAGAAAATACACTCCCGACTAGTATATTATCCCAAACTATTTGAAAACTGAATGTAAAACTACCTAGGATTCCCTTCACAAAGAATCCAATGAAAAACCACTTTACATGGTCCAAGAACCTGTGATCCTGAGCTCCATGATTTCCCGATCAAACCTGTCCATTTCCAAAAAAAAATGAACGTTAAATGTGAGAAAAGAACATGCATGGGTGAGTATAAAGATACATAGTAGGATTCACCAAAAAATATTCGGAGAAGTAAGAGATAGAAAGGAAATTAAATAAAACAGATAGAACAATAGTATAATAAATGCGTGTAGCTAAACCCAATAAGGATGTGAAGTATGATCATCTAGACACAAGGATCTAGAGATGGTGAGAAGGTGAACTTATCATCGAGTCTTCACTACCTCTAATAGGAGAGTAGACTCATAGAACCATAATATGCTATACAAGGAAAACACATGGCATTCCCCACACATATTCACCTATCCAGGAAGGAGAGTAACCAAAACCCAAGAAGTTGGTTCTACGATCAGGTGTAAATATATATATTCTGAAATCAAATAAACCCATGTGAGAGAGAGTAAGGGGATCTCCATATCAATAATCTATATAGGTAGAGAGTCTCTAACATTTCTAGGAGAAACCACAATCGATGCCCATAGTCTCCACGTTTAACCTGAATAGAAATTCAAATGTTCTTAAACACCACCCAATGAAAATATCGACTATAAATGGGCATGTCTCTACCACACAATTTTAGGTCTATTCACCAGAATGCATATTGGTGGGGGAAATCACCCCTCTTAATTTTGAGCCCGTGATATATTCAAACATGTCTTTTCATATATTCATCAGTGAACACCACTATGTAGCCCCACTGAAGGGTGATATGCTGAATGGGTAAGACCTAAAGAGTAAACAATGAACCTCACTAACCAACCCTACTGGAGGGTAAGTCATGAAGAGAAAATAACCAACCTCACTACCCAGCCACAATATAGGGTAACACCAAAAGAGAGAATGATGAACCTCACTGCCTAGCCTTGTTGGATGGTACATCATGATGGAAGAATGATGAACCTCATTAACCAGCCCTGTTAGAGGGTAAGATGGTAATGCTCTGGTGATTCTGAAAACATCCCTTCCATCACTAGAGTAATCAAACACCTCTAGATAATAATAAAGTTTATAAGACCATTTTTCATAAACCAGATGTCGAAAATTAGGTCACCATCACGTTCTACACTGAAAAACATATAGGATTGGGAATTTATTTCCGATAAATGAACAATCGATGAAAAGGGAACTTTTCAATAAAAAACACTCGAACCAATCAATGTGTGGTTCACATTCGAACCCTAAACTTAAAATTATCAAACTATTCTCACAAGGTCCATCTCAAATAGAGGAACGCTACACCAAAGATAGTTCGTCAAAAATACACATGGTTAAAAAGTTACATGAGATTAAAAAACCAGAAAGGGGTCACGGGGTCATTGGACCGACTCACGGTCGGTCTGGTCCACGTTCGACCACCCCCCAAGCTGTAGAAGCTACTGAGGTGGTCAACCCAAGATCTTACCCATTTAGCTGGGTCTTCCCCACTAGGTTGGACCCGAGCTGACCCACCAAGGTCGGGCCCAACCTGTTATCCTGGTTCGGACCACTTGGTTAGGCCGACCTATAAGGACCCAACCTTAATCAATGAATAATTCTAAAATAAGTTAAATATTAACATTGATGATCTTTTCAGGTTTTGAGATTTAGTGAATTAGGTCATACCATATACATAACAACTTGAATATTACATATAGACACATCTACTCCGTTTCCATTTTTTCAATAAATAAAAACTCTTGAAAAAGAGTCATATATAGTTATATGTTTTAGACAGCATGACCTTTCCTTGATCCCATCGTGGACCCTATTCCACTTCATGTCCTATGAAAAAAATTTCAATGATACTTGGCATGAGAATAAAAATCTCAGTAAAGGATACACAAAGATGGAAAACTGTTAGTTTTTCAAATAACAAATAAACCATGAATTCTTTATCATAACTAATAATTTTCACCTTTATGAAGTAGTAAATACTCTTCACTAAATAAAAGATCATTACATACCATTTTTTAAGCAAAATATTACCATAAAACCCTTATAAAGAACACATAACATATAAAGGTAACTCAGGACATAACCATTCTTAAATGGAATAACCATACTGTCTACTTCCACACATATCACTAAATGTAATAGTCATACGACTGACTTCCATACCCAATGCATTGGAGGTTATAACGTAACCACCCGTCCTGGTTTATCACAGAACCACCCATCATTTGGTTTATCACCTAACCACCCATCAAATGTCCAAGTACCATTACAAAATCATCACACATATAACAAATATAAATTAAATATGACATTTCTACATTTCAATAACAATATATCACTTAAATATATTAACATAACAAATAAACTATCAAAACCATTTTGAAAAACAAATTATGTAAAAGAGTATATGGTATTTGTTTTCATTTTAAAAACATTATGGATTGCTAAGGAAGCCAAAGATCAAATAATTCTCGCAGCAGCAGAAAAGGCCGTTGTCACAACGTTCGTTAAAAAGAAACATTCTTTTTCTTTCTCATTTAATAAAACACCTCATAGGAAAAGATTCCCTTGGAATGAAATGAAAAGTCAAAAGGGATTTATAAACCATATAAAATTAAGTTGTGTATAAATGAAAATATGCTTCAATGAAATGATATTGAGATGAAGTCCCTTTCCCCATGTTCGACTTGACCCGTTCGTTCTTTAATCTCCTCGATAATAAACTAAAGTTTATTTCTATATGATTAATGATGTTTTTCAAATTTATTATTACTTTTATATAACTTATTACCATGTTATGAACATTATGTAATCATTTATGTTAATAATGGTCATTTTGTCGATATTTGGTAGTTGGGTCAAAAATGGACTATTTATAATTACAAGTTATTCCTATGGCCAAAAGTTCATTATATCCATAATGATATTCATGATTTAGATATCATATATATCTAGTATATACATTTATTTATAATAGTACATAACATATGGAGGAAAGAAATGAGATGAACCATTCATGGAGATGGTAAGCCATACGTACGAATGAACAGTACTTTCATTTATATTTCGTATTTTAATGAAAACAAAATGCTACAAAATTATATTATAATTCTAGTATAATATCATATATAATTTCATTAACTCCATCTTTTATAAATCCCACATAAGGCATGAACGAGTCATATTACTTTGAGGGGGAGGTAGTCCGCACTTCCTCAAATGAAATTATCGCATTTACCCATTATGGAAACCCTAAAGGTATGATATAAAAGGAAAATACAGAATTATAAAGAAAACATAAACATAATATATATCATATATAAATACAGTTCCATCATAATGGACACCATGAGAAGAGATTGGTGATAATTAAACAATCATCATTTTGTGAGGCGTTAGTTTTCCATCCACAAAAAAAAGTATGTTGTTCACCCATTAGATGGACATGTGTGAAAGTGTAGTTTGAATAATTCTCATAAAAACATCCTAGTATAGTTAGGATTCTGGTGTTTTTATAAAATAAAGTAATAAGAAGATTTTAGAGGTTGGAGAAGTAAAATAAAAGAATAGAATTTAGGAGAAACTGTTACCCTAAATTCAGGTATCTCCCTTTGGTTTGAACAAGGAGGAGTTATTGAAGTGACTTCTTCATAGTTCAAAGATTCTAGGAGGAGTAGAAGGATGTAGGGAGATTAATTTGGTAGATTTTGGAGGAGAGAAAAAGGCTTGAGAGATGTGAGTAATTGGTTAGATGTGGTGTCCTTTTATAAGGGAGAGGAGGGGCACTTTAAGAATGTTTGTAAAGTTTATTTTATTATATAATGATTTTCGGTTTCTAAAGGTCCCAAATTAATTAAAGACAAATATAAGATGTCCCATATTCGAAATAACATCATCCAAAAAGAATTTGACTTGTTTTTCATATTTTTTTAATTCTTATCTTCTTCCTTATTTAAATCATTCAATAATGATGTAAACACTACATCATCATTGTGTCACAAATAATTTTATTTATTTGATGTCTAAAAATTATAGAAATAATAACATGATATATAATTTTAATATATTTTATAATGAATATTTATATTCAAATATATCAATTATATAACCCTACATTAATTTTTTTTTGTGAAACCATACATATTTATGACATTTTTATTTTTACTTTAAATAAAAAGTTATTAATGTCATTATCTTACCCATGTAGCTCCATGGGGTCCCAAAATTGACTCATGGATTGTCTTGGTAGGACTTGAATCATCCAATAAGGTTAGTACAAGTGTCAAGATGATTTTTTATTATTATAACATTATTTTTACCTTAATTACCCTAATTACCTTTAATCACAGTTTATAAAAGTCAAAAATTACAATTCTACAAAATATATTTTCATCACATTGAAGCATATTTTACTTACTAATGACAACCATTATGTCAGATTTTTGAAATTAAATTCACAGAAACGATAAAATTTTATTGAATTGAAAAAGTCAGTTTTTTAACTACTACTTAATAGTTTCAATATTCATCAAAAATTAATGTTTTTCACACAAAAACCAAAAATTAACCTTATGCTAAATTTGATATTCTAAATTCAAAAATGATGTCTATTTTACCAAATTCAAAACATATAAGTTTTATTAATTAATTTTATAATTGATTCCCATTTTCAAAACAAAAAGGTGTTTTTAAGAAATAATAACTATCAGAAGACTGATACTTGTAAATGTCCAATTTCAAAGTGAAATTAATTCCAATGGCCTACATTGGATTAAATGGTAAAAATATAATCTATTTAAACATGAAAACCAATTAAAAGGTTAATATAACCATATAAATAAATTATATTAAAAGGTGGTTTTGAATTAAAATACATTATTTTTCATTATTCATTAAAAAATGATCTTTATCAGAAAAATACCAAAAAATTACACAATGTAAATTTTGATGTCCAGATTCTAAAGAATATTTTTATTTCGTCAAATATAACATATTAATGCGACAAGAACTAGATTTAAAAGGGGTTCCCCATTAAAAGGTGGTAAATCGACCTTTTAAAAAATATTAGAGTATTTATGCATTAAATTAGATTAATTCACATTTTAACCTCATAAATTTTATTGGATATATGTAAAAACATTTAACAAACATATATAATAATATTTTAGTTAGTTCTTTCCATTCCCACAAATACTACATCTAGGAATTAACTATCCTTTAAAATAATAATATTATATTATTAGTGTGCAACATAAAATTTCAAAGAAACATGTTGTTGTTTATCAGGTATGCTATCGAACAAAGAATCCCCTTTAACGTAAAATTAATATTTAATTCACAAAATATTAATAAAAAATAGAATGTATTATTTATTTATTTTCCTGGTATGATACATCCTTCCCCCTTTTGGAAATTGCATCCTTGCAATTTTATTCACTTATCAAATAAATGGGGTTATTTATCCCTAATAGAATTTTCAGATTTCAACGTTTCCTCTTCAACCATATGGTTTTTCCACAAAACATTTACCTAGTGAATTACCTTATTCCGCTACACTCTCTCTCTACGGTCAAGAATCTGTACTGGTTGTTACTCATAAGAGATATTCTCTTCCAACTGAACTACCTCTAGGCTCAAAACATGAGATGTATCTGGAATATACTTTCTCAACATTGAAATATGAAAAACATTGTGTACCTGGGACAAAAATGGAGGTAAAGACACTATGTACACAAATGATCCAACTTTCTGCAGGATTTCACAAGTTCTAATGAACCTCAAACTCAACTTTACCTTCTTACCAAAACACATCACACTTTTCCATGGAGAGGCTTCAAGAGAAAATGATCACCTACCTCAATAGAAAGATCCTTCTTCTAGTTATCGGCATACCTTTTCTGCCAACTCTATGATGTTCTCATGTGCTTCTGAATTAACTAAACTTTCACTTCCATATTTTCTACCAATTCTGGTTCCATCAGCTTCCTTTCTCCTACATCATCCCAAAAATCTAGATTTTGACAACACTTCAACATAATTCTTCAAATGGAGCCATCTGCATACTGGAATGAAAAATGTTATTATAAGAAAATTAAACCAAAAATATATGTTGGTACCAACTTCCCTGGTAATCCATCGATAAATCACGTAACATATCCTCCAAGGTCTGAATTGTTCATTATGACTTCCCATCTAATTGAGGATGAAAATTTGAACTAAAATTTAATTCAGTATCCAATGGATTCGAAAGGCCTTTCCAAAAGTTATAAGTAATCCATTGATTAAGATCTGATACAATTGAGAGGGGAACTCCATGAAGCCTGACTATCTCTTTAACAAACAAACAAGAAAGTTGATCTAGCAACAAAGAATCTCGAACATGAAAACAATGATTAGATTTTGTCAACTGATCAGAAATTACACAGATTTCATTATTACCTCGAGATTTCATTGGTAATCCCACATCAAAGTCCATGGTTATATTTTCCCATTTCCACTCTAGAACCGGTAATGACTGAAGAATCCCTTTTGGTAACTGTCACTCTCCTTTAACCTATTGAAAAGTTAAACACTTCACAGTAATTTCAACAATATCTCGTTTCCTTCAATCCCACCAATAATACTCCTGCATATCTCTGTACCTATTAGTACTGCCAGGATGAACTAAAAACAGAGAACTATGAGCTTCACATAACAAATCATTCTTCAACTGTGTATCACATGGAAGGCATAATCTTTTTCCCAAACTCAAAACACAATTATTTTAAATGTTAAATTCAAGAAACATACCCTTCTTACTCAACTCTACCTTTTTCTACAACTCGTTTTCTTCCTTCTACGATTTCTTAATTATATCTAATAGAGATGATCTTGCTGAAACCTCAAACAAAATAGATGAACTTTCTGCACCAAAAACATTTATTCCAAATTACATTAAATAAAAAAACCAAAGGATCTCATTCCAAACGAATCATGGTTATTGAAGCATTACTTTTTTAATCAAAGATTTAGCCACATTATTTGCATTTCCTGGATGGTAAAGGATCATGGAATCATAATCCATGATTTATTCCAGCCATCTCCTCTGTCTCATGTTCAATTCTTTCTTAGTGAATATATACTTTACACTTTTTTGGTTAGTATATATTTCATATTTTTCTTCATACTAATGATGCCTCCAAATTTTTAAAGAAAAAAACAAGAGCAGCTAATTCCAAATCATGTGTAGGGTAATTTAACTCATGATGTTTCAACTTAAATGAAGCGTAAGTAATTACCTGATATTTCTGCATAAGGACACAACCAAGTCCTTTCAACAAAGCCTCACTTTAGATAAAAAATTCACCATCTCTGGAAGGTAATTCCAAAAACAGAGCATTGAACAATCTTCTTTTCAATTCCTAAAAACAATCATCACATTATTTTGTTCATATGAACTTAACACCTTTTCGAGTTAATTTAGTCATTGTACTAGATAACGGCGAAAACTTCTCAACAAACATCAAGTAATAACCTTCCAAACCAAGAAAACTACAAATCCTGGTTATATTTTTGGGTCTTGGAAATTCTTCAACAACTTTTATTCTAGTAGGATAAACAATTTTTCCATTTTTTGAAACAATGTTACCAAGGAATGAAATTTTTTGTAACCAAAACTCACACTTTCTGAATTTACCAAATAGCTTCTTTTCTTTTAAGGTTTCCAAGACAACCCTTAAATGAATTTTATGTTCCTCTTTACTTTTGGAAAAAAGAAAAGTATCATCAATGAAAAAAACCACAAACTTATCAAAGGACTCACAGAAAATTCTATTCATAAGATCCATAAATACAACAGGTGTATTGGTTTACCTGAAAGGCATAACTACAAATTCCTAATGGCCATATCTAGTATGAAATATGGTCTTCAGAATGTCTTCTTCTTTTACATTCAACTGATGGTACCCCAACCTCATGCCAATATTTAAAAAATACTATGCTCCCTAGAGCTGATCAAACAAACCATCGATATGAGGCAAATAATACTTTTTCTTAACATTCATGTTATTCAATTCTCTATAATCAATGCAAAGTCTAACCGAACCATCATTCTTTTTAACAAGAAAGACAGGATCACCCCATGGTGATGTGCTAGGTCCAATGAAACCTTTATCTATTAACTCTTGCAATTGCTTCTTTTACTCTAAAAGTTAAATTTGAGCCATTCGATAAGGGGGTTTTGAAAATGGATTAGCATCAGGAACTCTGTCAATAGTAAATTCAACATCCCGATCAGGTATAATAATAGACAACTCATCAGTAAAAGCATCAAGGTACTCATTTACCATTGGCATATCATTAATATGAATAGTTCATTTATTTTCAAAAATATGTGCAAGGTAACATTCATTTACATCTTTTACTAGTTTCTCATCTTTCTGATATGTTATCAAAATATGGTTTCATTCTTGTACACAAATAGAAAATATTTCTCAAAAGAAACCTCTTTAGCTTTTTAGTCAATCTTAGCATGATAAAAAGAAATCCAATCCATACCCAAAATAACCTCAAACTCTACAAAAGGAAAAACAATAAGGTTTGTAGGTAGATTCTTTCTGCATATAAGGACGGGAAGGATCTTATAATTTCGTTTTGTCTCCACATTTCCTATGAGTGGTTTTACCATAAGATCATGATTCATATCTTTGGATGGAACTACAAATTTACTAGAAAATTTATCCGAAATGAAAGAGTGTTTTAACCCTGAATCAAACAACACATTGGCATAATCAGAAAAAACAAACAATGTACCTGATACTTCGTCATTTGATGGCCCAACATCTTATAAAGTTGTTGTAAAGGATTTAACCACCCCTTTCTACTAGTAGTCCAAATGATTCCCCTCAGTTGATTTATTCGTTGGACACTTATTCTCATAATGACCCATTTCATTAGACATAAAACATCTTACTGCTGTCTTTTCATTGATCGATGGATCATCTTCCTTACAGTTATGAGCAATATGACCATACTTACCACACCAGAAGCACTTTGCAGACATTGATAAACATTCTCCAGGATGATTTTTATGACACTTCTCACAAGATGAATAATTTTTTTTCTTACCTCTATGCTTATTTAATGAATTCTTTCCTTTATCCTGCCAACTGGACCTCTTATTCTGTTGTTTTTCAAAGAACACCTCATCATCGACAAACTCCATTTTCACTTTCTCCGCACATCGAAAAAGTTTTTCATAACTGTTGAACTCACGAGAGGCTAATTCTCTTCGTTATCGTGACTTCACTCCTGAGTAAAATCGATTTATCTTTCTATCAAGATCTCAGATGAAATTTGGAGCATACCTTGCGAGTCGAGTGAACTTTCCTTCGTAAGCATCCACTGAGACATCCTCTTGCCTTAATTCCATGAATTGTTTTTCCATCCAAAGTCGAACCACCTTAGGAAAATATTTCTCAAGGAACATATATTTGATTTCATCCCAATCAATAGCATCAATCTTCTCACTATCCAGGATATATTTCACCACCAACCACCATTGATCAGATTCACCATCAAAATGGTAAATAGGGAGACTAACCTTGTGATTTTTTGAATGCCCCATAACATAAAAAATCCTCTCTAGTGCTTTAATCCACCCTTCTGCTAGCATAGGGTCAGATGATCCTCTAAATGATGGGGGATGTTGCCTCATGAAATGCTCCACTACTGACCTTTTCCTTTGTTGATAATATGGCAGATGTCGTGCATGGTTACCACCACAATTTATAGTCTCAGTCAACTATGCCATCACTACAACAAACTATTCAGTTCCAATTCCGACCATCTCAGGTTTCCGATTTGGAAGGTTGCCTTCCTACTAATGTCGTCCCAACATAGCATCCCTGTTTCCTCTACAGAAAAACATTCTTAACACAGAAATATCTTAGTCAAGGAAACATGGTAATCTGTAAATTCTATATCATTAACCTAAATTAATTTACGGAAATTAATTTAACAATATACTACCTTTTAATGTTGTCTAAACTGACCTCTGATACCAACTATAAGGACATGGCCTTAAACATCACATCATCATGAATTAATTTAATAATTCACATTAAGGATCTTTTCAGGTTTACAGCTTTAGAGAATTAGGTCATAACATATACATAACAACTTGAATATTACATGTAGACACAAGTTTCCATTTTTTTCACAAAATAAAAACTCTTGAAAAAAAGGGTCATGTCTCGTTCCATGTTTTAGAGAGCATTACATTTCCTTGATCCCATCTATGATCTTATTCCACATTATGTCCTGTGAAAAATATTTTAATGAATGTTGGGAATAGAATAAAAATCACAGTAAAGGATACACAAAGAAGGAATACTTTTTGTATTTAAAAACAATAAGTAAACCCTGAATACTTTATCATAAGTAATACTTTTCACCTTTATGAAGTAGTAAATACTCTTTACTGAAAAAATATCATTGCTTACCAATTATTAACCAAACTATTACCATAAAAACCTTAGAAAAAACACATAACATATAAAGGTAACTTGGGACATAAACATTCTTAAATGGAATAACCATACGGTAGACTTCTACACATATCACTAAATGGGATATCCATGTGGCTGACTTCCATACCCAATGCATTGGAGGTTATAACGTAACCACACATCAAATTTACAAGTACCATTATTAAACCATAACACATACAACATATATAATGGAAAGATAAAATTTCTACATTTAAACAACTTTATATGACATAAATATATTAACATAACAAATCCACTATCAAAACCATTTTCAATACCAAAATATGTAAAAGAGTATATGGTATTTATTTTCCTTTTAAAAACATTACTGCTTATTAAGGAAGCCAAAGATCAAATAATTCCCGCGGCGGCAGAAATGGTCATTGTCATTGCGCACGTTAAAACAAAACATTCCTTTTTTTAGTTTAGTAAAATTCCTCATAGAAGAATATTTCCTTTTATAAAAATAAAATGTAAAAATGGTTTTATAAACTATATAAAATAATGTTGTGTATAAATGAATATATGACTCAATGAAAGGAGATTGAGACAAAGTCCCTTACCTCATGTCCGACTTGACCCGTTCATTATTTAATATCTTGAATAATAAACTAATGTTAATTTATACATGATTAAGAATCTTTTTCAAGTTTTTTATTCCTTTTATATCACTTATTACCATGTTATAAAAATTATGAAATCGTTTACATTAATAATGGTAGCTTTGTCGATATTTGGTACATGAGTAAAAAATGGACTTCTTATAATTACAAGTTATTCATGTGGTCAAATTTTTATTATATCCAGACTGATATTTATGATTTAGATATCATATATATCATATATATCATATATATCCAGTATATACATTTATATATAATATTACATCACATTTGGAGGTAGGAAATAGAATTTACTAACACAAGCCTATCGTAGGGCGTGGAAAAACAATTATTTCCTATGTTAAAATGTAGTAATGTGGTTGACCTAGGATGTCTCCTGAAGAGGAGTGCACACAAAACAAGTTTTCACTTTAAAAATGAGGGTAAAAATGTTATGCTTTTGAATGGAAATATGAAATTCAAATGATTGAAAAAAATGATATTAAAAGGGTGATTAGGTCGGGGACGGTTTCCTAATTGTAATAATTTCCTTGTTCAATTTAATTCAAACCTCTTCTTCATAGTTGATTGAAGTGAGTTTCTATAATATTTTCCTCTCACTTCCTTGGTGAAATTATTATTATGAGAGAAAGCCTTACCAAGTTCTCGGTTTACTCAGCTCTCCTTCAATGTGTAAAATAGTTGTATTGAATATCCTTAATTTAAATGGTCAATACCCAATCGGGTTTTGTTTATTCCAAACAATAAAGAACATTCACTAAACCTTTTACACGTACTGACGATCGTCGAGTACTTCACCACTAATACCTGGTCTATTCCATCATATATAAACTAGAAATTAGTGGAGGGAGATTATGATTATTTTATCATGGAAAATTCAGTAACAAAATTAATATTTATTAATGATCGCTCTTGATAATAAAATCCACTATAAGAAATTGAAAACAACTTTGAAGATGAAAGAAATTTATTCAATTGCATCCAAGAACTCAAGCTTTACAATGTAGAAAACCAACCCTTCCCTAATCACTCCAACTGTTTACCCCATCATTGTAAGGGTAATCGAGATAAATGGAGAAGAAGAAGGCATTTCAAAACTATGAAAAAGAAAAGAAATAAAATAGAAAGCTGAAAGGTCTCCTTCTTGGTGTCCCGGAAGGAATGGGATGGAAAATGGTATGCTTTGAGAGGCTGGAGCTCTCCTGCTTTTATATCCATAATTTATCCCCTGAATGTTGACACGTTCTATCCTAATTAAATGACATCTTCACGTGTTGATACCTTCTTCCATGTTGTTCATAATTTCCTTGTCCGTGTCCATAACAATATCAGTGGATTTGGACATGTATTTCGAGGGTTATGGGCATTTTACTCTGAGCATTTATTCTGTCCAATCAGACTCTCCAAAACAAAATCCTCTGGATTAGGGTGATTTAATGACCCCTTAAACAGCCTATTCATGAGGCCCTTCCTTCATTAAAGATGCTCCAAAACACCTTGTGCATCCACCAACCGAATATCACAACATTTTGGATCACCATCGATGAGTTATGAAGCCCACAACAAAACCAGATAGAACTGAAAATAGTTTTCTTGCTCCCACTTGTGAGCTTCTTTTGAGATTCCATATGCCAGATTCAGCTTTTAGTCCAAAAATATTAAATGAAGCCCTGGATATTGGGAATCTAGAAAATAAATAATTTTTCTATTTTGATTAGTGTTTATAATGTTATGTACAAACCACAGAAATAATTAAAACAGTTAAAAATACAAAATGGACGAGTTTTACTATTCAAATCAAAATAACACCAATATCATAAAAATTAATAAATTCATCTTAAAGTAACACTTTTTTGGTTTTAAAACAATTAAATTCAATGTAAATTTAATTGAAAATATTTTCTCTATCATGCACCGTTCATGGATACGGTAAGTCGTACGTATGCATGAACGCTACTTTTATTTCTATTTCGTATTTTAAAGGAAATATAATTATAAATAGGTATATTATAATTCAAGTATAATATCATATATAATTTCATTAATTCCATCCTTTATACGTCCCACATAAGACATGAATGAGTCATATCCCTTTGAGGGGGCAGTAGTCGGCACTTCCTCAAATGAAATTATTGTTTTTACCCATTATGGACACCATAAAGGTATGATATAAAAGGAAAATACAGAAGCATAAAGAAAACAAAAAATAATATATATCGTATATAAATACTCTTCCATCATAATGTCTACCATGAAAGGTGATAGGATATAATTGAACAATCATTGTTTCATGAGACGTTAGTTTTCCATACACAAAATATTATGTTCTTCACCAATTAGTTTGATGTGTGTGTATGGGTAGTTCGAATACTTATGATAAAAACATCCTTTTATATTTAAGATACTGGTGTTGTTATAAAATAATGGAATAATAAGATTTTAGGGGTTGGAAAAGTAAAATAAATGAAAATAATTTAAGAGAAATCGTTACCTTTAATTCGAGTATCTCCCTTTGGTTTGAGATGAAAGGACTTCTTAAAGTGCCTTCTACCTAAGGTAATACATATATAAGGAGGATCGGGATATAGGTAGATTAATTGGGTAGAGGTTGGACGAGACAAAGGGCATGAGAGGTCTGAGTAATTGGTTAGAATTGGTTTCCTTTTAAAAGGTAGTGGATGATCTCTTTAGGAATGTTTTAAAATATCATTTTATAATATAATGATTTTCGGTTTCTAAAGGTCAAAAAATCATTATATTCAATGATAAGGTGGCCTATGTTCTAAATAAAATCATCCAATAATAATTGGACATGTTTTGGATATTTTTTTAATTCTTATCATATTATTTATTTAAATCATTCATTATTCACATAAACATTGCACCATCATTGCGTAACAAATAATTTTATTTATTTGATTTATAAAAATTATAAAAAAATCAGCCTGATTTAGGAAATATGTTTATCTTTCTGATGAATATTTATAGTCAAATATATCAATTATATAACCCTATATTAATTTTTTTTATTAAAACAATACATGTTTATGACATTTCAAAATTTACATTAAATAAAATGGTATTAATATCATTATCTTACCCAAGTTTCTCCATGTGGTCCTAAAATTGATCCATGGATTTTTGTGGTTAGCCATGACTCATCCAATAAGGTTAGGAAAAGTTTCAAAGTGAATTTATGTCATTATAAAATTATTTTAACATTAATTACCCTAATTAACTTTAATCATGG
This sequence comes from Viscum album, assembly GCA_963277665.1. Taxonomy (NCBI): domain Eukaryota; kingdom Viridiplantae; phylum Streptophyta; class Magnoliopsida; order Santalales; family Viscaceae; genus Viscum; species Viscum album. Next base: position 290,692,363 of record OY728134.1, read on the forward strand.
TTAATAAAAGTCAAAAATTACTATTCACCAAAAAATATTTTCATCTAATTGAACTAAATTTTATATTCTAATGAAAACCATGAATGTCAGATTTTTGAAATTCAATTCACAGAAATGGTAAAATTTCATTTAAGTGATGAAGTCAGTTTTTTAGCTACTATATAGTGGTTTCAGTATTGATAAAAAATGATGTTTTTCAAAAAAATACAAAAAATTCACCCTAAGCTAAATTTTATTTTCTGAATTCAAAAATGATATATTTTACAAAATTTAAAACATATATGTTTCATTAATTAATTTTATATTCAATTCCAATTGTCAAAACAAAAAGCATGTTTTTATGAAATAATAACTATGAAAAGATTAATACTTGTAAATGTAAAATTTCAAAGTGAAATTAATTCCGATGGACAACATTGGATTAAATTGTAAAAATATAATATATTTAGACATTAAAACCAATTGAAATAATAATCTAACCATATAAATAAATTATATTAATAGGAGGTTTTGAACTAAAATACAACATTTTTCATTATTCATTAAAAAATGAATTTTATCGGAAAAATACCAAATATTTATAGAAAGTAAATTTTGATGTTCAAATTATATAAAGAATAGTTTTATTTTTTCAAATAGAACACATAAATGTGACAAAAACTATATTTAAAGAGGGTTCTCCATCAGATTCTATAAATCGCCCTTTTAAAAAATTGAGTATTTATGCTTAAAATTTGATTCAATCACATTTTAAGCCTATTACTTTTTTTGGATAAATGTAAATTTTTTTAACAAACATACATAATCATATTTTAGTTAGTTCTATCCATTCCTTCCAATATAATGGCTAGGCATTAAATACCATTTAAAATAATAATATTAGATTGTTAGTGTGCAACGTAAGATTTCAAAGAAACCCATTGTTGCGTATCAGGTACGCTATCAAACATAGAATCCCAATAAGAGTAAAATTAATATTTATTTGACAAAATATTAATAAAAAAGAGAATGTATTATTTATTTATTTACCTGGAATGTTACACGACCCGTGGTGGCCCACCCCGCTCACCGACGTGGGTTCGACAAATGACTGCGAAAACATGGCCAACTGACTACATGAAAGGAAGCGGCAGTCACCTAATAGGTTCGCGCAGAGTGACACTGCCTGACTTATAGTTGGTCCATGTGGTGTAGCCATACACATCAATACCATACCCGCGGTCCACTTGTGAAGAGGCCCACTTCCACTAACCGTCGTGATGATGGCACACCAGTGGTTCATTTAATGGACCTCTAGGCTCGATCCAGTCACCTAATTGAGAATCTATCAATGGATCAGAGACCCTTGTGACGAAGAATTCCATAAAATGGCCTTAATAAAAGATCCACTAGTGATCCTGTTTTCCAAAAATTTATCAACAAAAAACCCAAATATTGAACGTAAAACAATTTTTTAAATATAGATTGATGGTTTTTTTCATGTGGCCATTGATGATTTCATGAAATAGTAAGGAACTTATACCCATAAATTGAATATTCCAAGGTGAAATTTAAACAAAACTCAAAAACATTATAAATCCTACCTTGATCTGGCCATTCGTTGGTGGTGATGCATTCACTATGCTCCTGCCTTGATCTGCCAACGATTTGGTGGAGTTTTCCCCTCGATCTAGTGAAGAATGGAAAATAACATCCTGATATAGAGAGGGAATTATCAAAGAGAGATATATTAAGATTTTAATCCTAATCTGAAACTTAACTCTTGATTTATAGCCTTCTCTCTCGGCACAAAAAAAAAATGAAACCATCGCTACCTCTCATTTTATTTCATGGATATAAAAAAACACCCCATTCCAAACTCAACTGCGGTCTCAGATTTTAAATCTAACACTAATTTCAAATTTATTTAGCTCAACATCAGGGGTAAAATAGTAATGCTGAAATATGTTTCATTACTATTTTCCCCTTGGATTGTGTTTTCCAAAATTTTCCCGCACCGATGAAAGTTATGGCCCTACTAGGGTAAAATCTACATTCATGACTCAAATGTGGCCTTAGATTTTCAATCCAAGCTACAACATAAGAGACATCATGTTTCCATCATGTTAATTGCATTAAATCACTAATTTTTTTTATAAAATTAATTCCATGCACAACGAGCCTCATAATTACACGCTGTCTAAGCACCTAAGACTGGAAATATATATAATGATATTTCAAAGTATTTAATGGTGAAAGTTAGGTCTCTACATCATTCCCTCCTTTAATATTTTTATCCTCAAAAAGAAAAACCATGAAAACATCTCGACAAATTGGGCATGCATCTTGGTCTCCCATTCCTAAGAACTCTCCTGTACATTTCCTTGTTTCTAAAGTACGTGAACCAAGGGGATAACCTACACAAGCAAGGTTCACTCATGTCGATCCTCGATCGCCACTGGGTGCTTCACAAAGGTGGTCCCATTCTCGATGTCTAGCTCACCCTTGCCGATGACATGCATAGGATCATGCATGTATCACCTCAGTTATGACACGTGGAAGAATTCATGCACTTTATCTATCTTTGAGGGTAGTGAGAGGTAGAAGGAAACCTCACCAACCATTTGCATGATCCTGAAAGGCCAGATGAACCTCAGAGATAACTTTCCATCCCTAACAAATCTCTGCATTCCGCCTATTGTGGATACTCTCAAGAAGAAGGGGTCTCCCTACTCACACTAAAAGGGATTACACTAGAGGTCAAAATGCTATTTTTGTCTTCTCTAGGTAGTCCTCTTTCATTCACGGATGACCTTCACCTTCTCTATAATGGCTTTCAACAACTCTAGTTTCATGAGATATGATTCTCTAATCTTCATCTAGCACAAACCTAACCTATAGGGACTTCTTTATAGGGCCTCATATGGTTCCATGTTGATAACAGAGTGATAGATATTGTTTTAAGAAAACTCTACCAAAGGTAGGTGTCCTACAAGCTTCGGTCAATATCTATCATGAATTCCCTCAACATATCCTATTGCACATGGATTGTGCACTCAGTCTGCCCATCAGAATAGAGGTGAAATGTTATACTCTTCCCCAACTAGGTCCCAAATGCCTCTTGTAGTCCTCTCTATAGACATTATGTAAAACGTGAATAACTATCAGAGACAATCGTTGAGGGTACTTCATGGAGGTGGGTGATCTCCCATAATTACAGCTTCCTCAAACACTCCAACCAACTCTACTCCCTGATTGTAAGGGAGTGTGAAGACTAGGTGAGTCTGCCAACTATTACCCAGATTGAGTCATGTCCCTTTTTTGTACATGGAATCCCCATGATGATGTCCACTGATATTATATCCATATTCCACTCCATAATGTAGAGAATCTGAAAACAACCCACAGAAACTTGCTGCTCAACCTTCACTTGCAGATAGGTAAGGCATTAAGAGATGAAATCAACAACGCATCATCTCATTTTGGACAACCAAAACTAACGCTGAAGGTCCCTTTAAAGCTTTCCCAAACTGGGATGTATAGCTAAGGGTAATGTATGGAACTCCCACATCACTTCTTCTAGAATCGTAACAGAAATCACAGTTTGCCTCTAGAACAAGATCTCACGATTCCATACTTTAGAATAACCATCCGGTGTGTCACCCACTAATAAATGATCTTGTAAAACCACATAGTCTATGTATCTCAACTGGGAATATCTCACCCTCTTGAGGAGTGAAGGTTCCAATACCATCGACTACAGAAAAGTTGTACCCACTTGCTCCACTAGGGTCTACTGTGTGGAAGCTATCTACTACAAATATTACTACATGAGGCAATCCATGGATGTTTTACAGAGGGACTCTTCTACCACATTGAACTTCCTCGACATATATATTATCTCAAAGTCATATTCATGCAGGAACTCTAACCATCATCGCTGCCTCAGGTTTAGATATCCCTAGGCAATGATTTACTTCAAGCACTAGTGGTCTAAGTAAACCACAATGTTCGCTATTAGGAGATAGTGTCACCATATCCATAGGGAAAATACTACCACTCTGGGATCCATGTCTTAGGTATCATAATTATACTGATTTGGTTTTATCTGCCTCAACCCATATCTTTTGACTGCCCATTATTCCATAAAGATGCAACCGAGTGCAACTCTTCAAGAATCACAATAAATTATGAACTCAACACCATCCGATGGTAGTATAAGGACTGGAGAAGTCATAAAACACTTACCCAAATATTCAATGTACTTTTTTAACAACTCAAACTAGGTAAATGGTTGTCCCTTCCATGTCAGAGTGGTCAAAGGGGATGCAATCCTTAAGAAGACTTCCACAAATATCTTGTAGTACCCTTCCAAACCAAGAAACATTCCCACCTTTGATGAATTCATGGGTAGATACCATGTAATGAAAACCTTTATATTTATGGGATACATTGATAAACCCTCTTCAAAGATGACATTTCCCTGAAAGTGAACCTCGTGTATTCAGAACATACACTTCGAGAGATTTCCTAAAAGATGGTTTTATCAAAGAAAATTGAGGACCATCCTCATATGCTCAGTGTGTTCCTCCTCTGAAACCGAGTAAACATGTATGTCATATATAAATAAAACTATAATCCTATCTAGATATTTTTGGAATACCTAGTTTATTAAGGCAATGAAAATGGAATGGGAATTTTTCCCACTAAAGGGAATCACTAAGAAATTGTAATGCCAATAGTGATAATGAATGGCTTGCTTCAGGATATCAGCCTCGCTTACCCATAGGTGGTGGTATTAAGATCTCAGATAAATCTTGGAGAATCAATTCACACATTTCAACTAGTTGAAGTGGTCTTCAATCCATGATAAGGTGTAATTTTTCTTTATCATGACATGGTTCAGGCGACGATAATTCCCACAAATCCACAAACAATGATCTTCCTTCTTCACAAATAGAACTGGTGCTACCAAAGGGGATACTAGGTCTGGTAAAATCCTTATCATGAATATATTAAAATTGAGAATGTAGCTCTCGAAGCTCAGTGGGTTTAATCTGATAGGCCATAGATGTAATTAGAGATGTCCCTGATAGAAAATCAATAAAGAACTCAAACTATCATATCAGAGGTAGACCTGGGACATATTCATGGAATATTTCCATGTAATCCTCTACAATTAAAGGAACCTAGGTTCTTTAATATTCTACTTCACCAAGGTTCATTCTCTCTAAATGATTGGAAAAAGGATATGTTACCTTTTTCACAGCACGCACCTGCCCTACATTGAGGCCTTGTTCGCCATGAAAGGTGAATCTCATCCCATCAGTGTACAAACATCTAACTATCTTGAAATGATATTCAATCTGGGCTTAAACCATGGAAATCCAATCTATTCCCAAGAATACATCATAAGGATCCATTGTGATGAATAATAAGTCCTATGGGAACTGAATTTCCTAGTCATAATCCAAGTATCACTAAGAGGGGGAGGGGGTGAATCAGTGATATCATTTTTCTTTTTTATGTTTCATTATTTTTGAAACAACCTTTGGCTCCTATCAAATAGTTTCTTCCCTATTGAACACACAGAACCACAAGAACAAAATATTTACAAGGTTCACTACTCAACATGAGTATCTATGTCCTTGGTATGGTACAGAAACAATCTTTCACCACCAAATCCACTAGAAAAAAATCCATTGATGTGGAATACAACGAGTAGGATATTCCCTTACACTAGTGTAGCACTTTGAAAAAAATACAATAGTGTGTGTGATCCCTCTTAGAACAAAATAGGGTAATGTAATGTTTTTTTTCTTCTTAATGATCTTTCACAAATCAAATATTTCAATAAAATTCTTCATGTTCCTACCCAGAAGCAGGTAAGGACCTCCTGGTGCCAAAAACTTGCACACCACTTTATACTTGCACACATCACTACATGCATTACACTTTTATTGCATGCCTCCCTACTTTCTCACCTCTCTGCTTTCATGCCCCACTACTTGCGTGCCTCCCTTCTTGTGCACCTTCCTACTTGCACTTCAAAAAAAACTACTTGCGTGCCACTTTTATTCACAACTCATAATTTTTACACCACATCAGGCGTATACACAAAACACTTCTTGAACACAAATCCCTAATTGTGCACAACTTATCACTTGTGAACCACTTCTACTTTTGAACCAATTTTGTTCATAACACACAACTTTCATGACACTTCCGCTTGCGTGCCAATTTCTACCACTTGTGCGACCAGAGATCAGATTTTCTATTAAGAATTTATCATAGAAAAATGAGGCGGGTAACCATCTATTTTTAGAAATTTTGGTGACATGCGAGCCATATACACTTGCGCGCCATTACTACTTGTGCGTCTCTACATCACATGCACACCGCTCCATCCCATACGTTCCACATTCTTTACATTACCATAGTTTTTATGTGATTGTGTTAAAATATTACTTGCACACAACATACACTTTCACGCTGCTTATACTTTCACTCCCCACTTCCACGCCACTTCTTAACATACATGTCACTTTCATTATTTTGTCATATTTTGATGTGATGATTTGGAAATATGACTTCTGCGCAATATACACTTGCGCACCACTTATAATTTCACGCCACTCTTTGAATTGCATGCCACTTTTTTTAATTTTCCAAAAACACTTCTTTACACCCCTATCATTCATAAGGATTTCATCACAAGTTCTTTAGATATATGATTTTTGTGAAATACAAATCAGAAATTCATCGTCATAGTTACCATGGTACGTATTGTAACTACTCTATCTTCCATCAACCACTTATACAAAGTGAAGTGATTTCATTTCTTCTGAAAATTCCTTGACAAAAAAAGAAAATACTTGAAAAGGATATTATGAATAAGCATTTTGGTCCTAACAATATCCACCTTTGGATTTTGTTTTCAACCAAGAGTCATAAATCACTAAAATTTTTAAACTCGAGTAATGGTTTACTCATCAAGATTTCTAAGACTTCATGAGCTAACTCATTTTTGGAAACAATAATTATTGAATGAAAAACCACGCTATCAAAAATTAGTGACAATGAGTCGTCTATAGAATTCTTATCTGGACTTCTCTAAAACATACTCATCTTCTTTTTCTTCTGAACAATCTTCCATAGCTTCAACTACTTGTAGACAAAAACAATTTGTTTCCTACAACCACTTCAAAAAACTATTAGAATAAGTTAGACACTTACATTCAGAATTAAAAAAATACCTATAACCCCCCCTTTAAGCATGAAACCATATGGATAGATTTATGTAACAATTATCCCCCTTAACAAAACTATTCAAAGGTAATATAAGATAGGGGACATACACACGTACATCAACATTGATGAGAAAGGGGTTGGACACGCATTTTCAACCTCAATTTAGAAAATGGTTCTGTTGGTAATGTTTTTTTGAATATGTTAGAAACTTGTTTCATTGTAGGAACGTATTGTAGATTCAATTAAATATTCCTCTCCTGATCTTTGATAAAGTGGTACTTTATGTCAATGTGTTTTGAACAAGAATGTTATAATAGATTCCTTGAATGATTGATGGCACTCTGATTATCACTTTCCAAGAGTAAGGGTAGCTTCAATTCAACAAACAGATCTTTCAACTGAGTCCTCAACCACATAAGTAAGGTAGAATCTTGAATGAAATCAACATACTCAGCTTCATACATGCTAAGAGTTACTGAATTGTATTTATTTATATGCCAAGTTACACAAATTTTCCGTAGAAAGAAAACTCCACCAAATGTGGATCTTCTATCATCAACATTCCCTACCCAATTAGCATTTGAATACCTGAGAAAATCAATATGTTCAGCACCATCATACATGATTCCAATATTTTTTGTGCCTTTGATATTTTTAAGAATCATCTTTACAATAATTAAAATTGTTTCTTTAGGAGAACTCTGAATCATTTCACATAAGGTAATAGAATAGAAAATGATGGGTCTTGAGGTTGTCAAATATTATAAACCTCCAATCAGCTTTCAAAACTCTTTCAGATCAACATCCTTTCCTTCTCCATCTTTAGAAAACATGGTTCCCAAAGAAATAGGCTTGGAAACTGGTTTCTTATTTTCTACACCAAACTTCTTCATAATTTCCTTACTATACATCTCTTTAGAAAGAATAATGTGGTTCTTCTTCTATAATATTTATAACCAATGAAATTATTTAATTTCACCCAGCATAGAAATATCAAATAAATTCTTAATCTCTTCATAAAATCCTTCACAAGATCTTTCATCATTTACAAAAATGATAATGTCATCAACATAAAAAATTTCAATGATAGAAGTATTTTGAAATCCCTTGATGTAATGATTATTGTAATCTCTTCCTTTCTTGAAAGTCATGTTTTTTATGAAAGTATCCAGTTTGAAATACCATTCCTTGGATATTTTTTAGCCCATAAAAGGATTTCTTCATCTTACAAACACATCATTAATGATTCCTAAAAAAATCCACAATGTTTTTCAATGTAACTTCTTCCTTGAGATTTCCATTATAAAATACAGACATCATGTAAATTTGAAAAATTTTGCAACCTCATTGTGAAACAATAGCAAGAAATATTCTGATTGTTTCCAATATAGCCACTAGAAAAAAAGTATCATCAATATCAATACAATCATTTTGTGAGTAACCTTTTTCACACTAATATTTTATTTTTCTTTATTAATTCACCTTCTTCACTCATCTTATTCTGGAAAACCCATTTTGTACCAATAATTTTTTTTTAATCTGGCTTGGGTATAAGTTCCCAAGTATAATTTTTTCTATGTGATCAAGAACTTCATTCATAGCATGAATCCATTCTGGATGATCAAAAGCTTCATTCAAATCATTTGGATTCACTTTTGAATACAAATAAGAATGTGTAAAATCATATGTTGTTCTTCTTGTTTGAACCCTTTTATGTTGATCACCAATAATGTTCTGAACCTTCACTTGATTTCTCATCCTAGGATGAGCGGTTCGAATTTGATCCTCATCACCTGAAATTGATGAGTCTGATTTTTCTTCTTGACTAGGATTACCACTATTGGTAGCATTATCATAAATGTTAAAAATTCATTCCTTGTCCTCACTAACTTCTATGTTGGTAAAAGTATGAATTTATTTCTTAACATTTTTAACATCTTTCACATCAGTAGAATAAATGATTCTTCTCGTTTACTTTTAATAAAATATGTATCATCTTCCTTTTGGAGAATAGATAAGAAAAATTCCATCATATCATCTTTTTTCAAACTTTCTAAGGTTTCCACCCTTTTTCATTATGATGCATCGACTCGCAAAAAATCTTAACTGTTTTAAACATGGTGTTTTTTTTAAAAAATTTTCATATAGAGTCAAATCTGAATATGGCCTATAGAAACATAGGTTCTTAATATAGACTATAGTACTCATGGATTGTCACCAATAATAATGAGAGAGATCATGTTCAAGGAGAATAGTTCACCCAATTTTAACCAGACTTCTATTTTTTTTTTCAGAAACCCCATTTTGTTGAGGTTTGTATGGTGAACTGAACTCATGACGAATTCCATGTTTCACAGGGTAACATTAAAACATTTCATTATTATACTCTCCACCATTATCAGTTATCAACATCATCACTGAAGACTCACATTCCTTCTCTACTTTCTTCCTAAACTCTTAAACATCTTTAGATCATCTGACATATGTCTCATGTACATGACAGAAGTAATGAGAGTAATTTCATCAATGAATGTAATGAAGTAATTATATTCATTTGTTGATTTCTTGCTCATTGGTCCACATATATTAGAATGTATATGTTCCAAGGTTCATTTTGAATCAATTTCAACTCTCTCGTGCATACATTTTTTAATATTCCCTTTCTCAAAAATAGTGAAACACCAATCACTACTTCTTGATAAATCGGGCATATCTCAGACACAATCTCAGGTTGATAACTTGCACATGTATTTATAACACAAATGTCCATAGACTTTTATTCCATAAGTCATTTTCATCAATTATACCCATGTAACAATATCTATGTTCTTCACCAACATTGAAAAAGATCCGTTTTGTATGTTGGCCTTTTGTAACTACCTTTCCATCATTTTTTTCCACAACAAACCCATCTTTCCTATAGATAATTTTTTTCCCTCATCACAGAGTTATGAAACACTCAACAAATTGTGTTTCAGCTCATTAACATATAATGATTTTCGAGATTTCTTTTTTTTTTCTTTCTCGATGATGGCTAATCCAATACATTTGATCCTCAAAGATTCATCATTTCCAAATTTAATTGTTCCTTCTTTGAATTCTTTCACATTCTTCAACAACATTAAGTATCTTTTCATATAGGAAGAACAAACAATGTAAAAAATCCATGGAAATTCTCCTTTAGTATTTTCAAGGAGGTTTAAAAAAAAATATCTTTATGTTCTTCCTTTTCATTCATCACATCTAGTTTCTGAGATTTGTTAAGAACCTTTTGTTGTGATGGAAATAAGATAAGACATCCCTTATCAAGATGTCTAGGCTGTTCACATCTTTCAAAAATAGTTTCTAATGGTTTTAAAAGAAATTCAACTTTCACACCAGCCTTCTTAGATTTCTTCAGAACACATATCTCATACTTCCTATTTTTAGAGGATTGACCCCCACTGAATCCTTGTATTCCATAACTTGTGGAATAATAGTTATTTTGTTGATTGAACCAATATATGTTAGCAGTGTGTCCGAATCTACCACAATACTAGAAATAACCATAGAATAAATATTTCTCTATAAAACATCTATACTACCAGTGTTGTGAACATGCTTCGCAACAACCTTCTTAATAGAACTCTTTGGACAATCAACCATCCTTTTTTCAATCATAACTTTATTCTTCAGCTCAGATTTCTATTCAGACTTATTAGCACCAATAGTAGTAGAAATTTTTCTATACTGAGGATTTTTATGTACTTCTGATTTTTCAGCATTGCTGACTTTGGCCCCATATATAGCCTTTTGAGCTTTGTTCGTATTGGAACCATTTATGTCTTTCCTATCAACCTTTGAAGGTAAATATTATAGATCCTTCTTTGTTTCATTATTACTAGAACATTCACCAAATTCTGAGATATATTGTTTGAAACTAATATTAAATTCCATATCTTTATAAAGTTTTTGTTGGACAAGTTCCAACTCTTCTTCATTTTTCCTTCAGCTTTATTTCAAAATGATCATAACAATTCTTTGAATTCTCAAGAGAATTATTCATATCATCAATTTTTTTTCATCATGATTTTTTCATCAGGAAAACCTTCTTTATTTCTTAATATGGGATTTTTATTTATAAACTTTTTGTTTTCCTTATCAACCCTTTAGATCATACTCAAACATTCTTGCAACTCTTATTTTAGAGGATTTTAATGTTTCGATTCTTCTTCTTCAAAACTGTTCCTTCCATAATCTTCAATATTCACTAATTCAATAAAGGTATTCTCTCTATCATTCTCAGCAAATGATTTCTCGAATTCATATTATCTATCTTCTTTGTCAGCTTTAGATAAAAATATTTTTCTTTTTTATTTGAAGAACATTTTATCCTTCCCATTTGAAAATATTTTTCTTTGTTTGCTTTATTATTCCATGAACTTTTTTTCCTTTTTTCATCATCATCACTGTATTCATCTTTATTATTTTAAGGATAGTTACCACAAGGTGACCAATGACTCCACAGTCAAATCATTTCAAGGAAAGTTTCCCCTTGTATTTACTTGTACCTCTTTCCATAATTTTTTAAAACATGGAAAAAATATCATCGAAATTCTTACATACCTTATCTTCAGAATCAGATTCACCAGAATCATCTTCAATAAGAGTCCTCATTGAATTCTCTCTCTTTGGAACCTTCAATGAAATTTATCCATCAACTTTTTTTTCTCTTCATAGTATTCTCCCTTCTCATTTCTTAAGTAATGAGAGTGTTATGACAATAATCCATAGATAGCGTTTCAGGGTCTTTGTCTTCAAAGGAGGACACATTGGCATCAAACTTGTTAGGAATAATTCTCAAGATTTTTTCAACAACTATAGAATCTTTCAACTTTTTACTAATACATCTGGTTGTACTAACAATGTCATTTACATTGGTAAATAAGTCCCTAATAGATTCAGATTCTCCCATTTTCAATTCATCTTACATTAGCCTCTAGATTTTTAGTTTTTCCTTCTTCACTTTTGTATTTCCTTAATAGATGTTCTTAAACATATCACAGATGCCTTTAGCTATAGAAACAACTTTCACTCTTAAAAACTCACTATCAAAAAGAGATTAATCTAATGATTTTTTAACCCTTCCATCATTTTCAAGATTCTTCTTATTGACAGGTGTAAGTGGAACCTTGTCATCAATATAAGGAAATCCAAAAGTTGTCATGAACTTCCTACCCAATAGACATAAGATAAGGAATCATTTTATATTTCTAGATATGATAATTCTTTCCATCAAACATAGAAATCCCCTTACTGTTCACACAATTCAAATTCTCCATCAGAAATTTTCTTCAAAACATCAGGAAAGAACAAATGAAGGTATCCTACCTATGATACCAATTGATGTTCCCAGTCAGGATCCAAGTATCACTTAGAGGGGGAGGGGTGAATCAGTGATATCATTTTTATGTTTATGTTTCCTTCTTTTTGAAACAACCTTCACCTCCTTTTAAAGAGTTTCTTCCTTAGTGAACACACACAACCATAAGAACAAAAGATTTACAAGGTTCACTACTCAACAAGAGTATCTACATCCTTCGTATTTTATGGATATAATCCATTACAAATGAATCCACTAGAAAACAATCCTTTGATGAGAATTACAATGAGTATGATATACCCTTACACTCGTATAACACATTGAAAACAATCCAATAGTGCATGTGCTCCCTCAAAAGAGAAATAGGGTAATGTAATGTTTTTGTGCTTCTAAATGAACATTCACAAATAAAATCTTTCAAAAAAATTCTTCACATATCAAATGAGAAGCTGGTAAGGATCTCCTGGTGAGAAAATCTTGCACGCCACTTCCTGCTTGCATTCCTCCCTGCATGCAAACCACTCTATTTTCGTGCCACCCTGCATGCGTGCAACTCTGGTTGTGCACCTCCCTTAGTTCATGCCTCTCTTCTTGCACACATCACTGCTTTTGCACCACCCTTCTTTCACACCTTCCTACATGGGCAAAAAAAATTACTTATGTTCCACTATTGTTCACAACTCACAATTTTTTCCCACTTCAGGTTTATAGAGAAATAATTTTTGGCACACAACTCCTTGATTGTGCGCAACTTATAACATTCGCGCCACTTCTAATTGCATTCCACTTTTTTTCATAACACACAACTTTCACGACACTTCTGCTTGCTTAAAAATTTGTACCACTTATGCAATAAAATCTCTAAAATTCTCTTAAGTGTTTAGAATAGAAAAATGAAGATTTTAACTGTATATTTATAGGTATTTTGGTGCCTTTCATTCCACACACACTCACATTCCATCCATACTTTCACACCGATCCATCACTTGCATTCCGCACAATCCCTTACATTCAACCTTATTTCCATCATCATATTTTGATGTGAAAGTGTTAAAATATGAATTGTGCGTGATATAAACATTCACATCACTTATACTTGTGTTCCCACATGCATTCCAATTTCTTTCATTTGTCATATTTTGTTGTGATGATCTTGAAATATGACTTTCATGCAACATACTCTTGCACACCACTTCTACATGCGTGTCAAACTTAAGCGCCACTCATTGACTTACACTCCACTTTCTTTCCTTTGCCAAAAAAATGTATTTAATAACCCTATCCTTCATAAGTCTTGCATCCCATGTTCTATAAAATTCTAATATTTGTGAAATACAAATTAGCAAAGCATCCTCATAGTTACCATGTGAATTATTGTAATTTTCATATATTCCATCAACCACTTATACAATGTGAATTGATTTACATTCTTCACAAACTTCCGTGAGAACAAAACACAATACCTAAAAACATATTCTTCATAATCATCACGTTAATAACAAGAACATTTATCCTTTAAATGAAATATCACACTACCGATAGATTAAAGAAATAGAAGAGGCACTCCCCATATGAACCATGAGACAAAGATGTTGTGATATCAACTCTATTGGGAGCTCCAAATCCTATACCAAGAGTAACACGATAAAAGAGAGGACAAATCCTATTTCTACTAACACTAAAGAAATATTAGAATAATAATACTATGTACCTCAGACCATCTCGTGTTCTAGAGGATCACGAACATTTATAGCCTGTAGCTGCCCAGTCCATAACTGCCAGCTCCCTGATCATAACGTGGGCCACCAGGTGGTAGTGGTGAGAACTTGTAGTTCCATCCCCCATAATTTGGTCTTCCTTCTCCTTGTCCTCTTATATCACCACCTCCATAGGGACCACTCAAATCATGGTGTTGCCTCTTCCGTGGGGGGTTCAATTCCATATTTCCCGGGATGCTCATCATGTCCGGTCAAGCAGTCTCGTGCCAAGTGACCCAGCCCATAACCTTCATAGCATCAACCCTCTCTAGCCTGACCAGGTGCCCTGCATTGTCCTACTACCATCCAATCACATGGTAGAGCCTAATCCAAGAAATACCCTTACATCGTGGCCCTGTTACCAGACATCTGTCACCTATTGGGGACATAACCACTCTAATGGACCACCGCCAGTCCCAAATGTCTGGAATCCCTATGATAGTAACCTATCCTTTAAGAGAGACCAAATCAGAACCCTAGCATAGATAGGGATTAATAGTCTTACTAAGATCACATAGATCTCTTGGAAAAGTCCCTCCTCAATCATGAACACTTTGAAGTAGCTGTCACAGATCATATACAGGGAGTAGCAGGTAAGATCATTAAACCTATCCGCATACACAACTACTGTCATGGCTCTCTATTGTTGCTATAGAAACTCTTGAATCCTGATGGGACATATTCTTGATGATAATTAATCCTTGTGAAACATATAGTGGAACTCATCCAATGAGAGTGTTGTCTCATCATGAATATGGGTAACTACACCACACAAGCGCTTTTCCCGCCCATGACAAAGGATACATACTAGGGCTACCATCCGGTCTACCGGTGTCTACACCATACTGAAAATAGGGATCACTGACTCCATCCAGTCCTCTTCCACTTGAGGGTTTGGATCACCATGAAGCCTTATCAGTCTCTGCCACTAGAACCCGCAAAGTGTCCTCACCCTACGCCCGTCATCAAAATGTTCTACTCGTACTAACTGCTACTCCGTGGGTGGATGTACTTCTGCTGGTCCACATGGATGATGGTGATCATGTGGTGGCCCTTGAACTGAGGCATCATATCTTGTGATGTTTTCATCAAGGGTCGAAGTGGGTAACCTTGATAGATGGATGGGTGGAGGCATCTTAAAATATTTCGTAAGGGGTTCCATAGTTATATTGGAATATATATATATATATATAACAATAAGAACCAAAAAGTGGTGTTAAATCAACAATGATAGTCAAACACTTGTTAATCAATGATGAATGCACCATTAATCCCTGCAACAAGTTTCTCGACAGGCCGAGTCAACAAGAAAGTAATTTAGGTCCTCATGTATGGCTACGTCAAATGCCGCACCATAACTGTACTCCCTGGCCTGAGATCCACTCTTGATAAATGTCAAAACTATTTCCCTATACCCAACCAAGTATATTTTAGGGAAATGTCCGAACAATTTCCTAACGGTTGAACCACCTTTGATACAACTTTTTTACGACCTGAACCATACCAGATCCTGAGTGAAAACTTCTGCAAACCCACCTAAATTGACTAGGGGGTGGCGAATAGTGATGAAGGCACAAAAATATTGTGGAGTCCATTTTATATGTAACTTTACACACACACACACAAAGACAACTTGATGAAAAGTGAATAGGGAGAAATGTAAAAGTTGTAAACTATTGATAATGTAAAACCAAACATGAATGGACAACAAAAATGGTATTAGTACAGTAATGTAAATAGATCGAAAAAGGGGAAAAATACATGTCCAACCAGTATAGTGTCCCCACCTGAGAGAAAAGTAAAAGTAAAACTACTGAGGATTCCCTAATATGAGAATCAAAACCTTTAACACCACATTAGGCCCATTAACCTGTGATCCTGAGCTCCCTCATGTCCCGATAAAATTTGTTCGTTATCTTCATAAAGAACGATACATGCAGGCAAAGCCCATATAGGGGTGTGTATAAACATACACCATTGGAAACCACAAAAAGGAGGGAGAGTAGTAAGAGAGACAATGGAATGGAAGTATAATTGATAGAAAAATAGTACAGTAAACGAGTATAGCTCAACCCAACACGGGTGTGATGTAATCTCATCTAGACACAAGTAGATATAGACGATGAGATGTTGATATTATCATCAAGTCTTCTATACCTCTATTAGGAGAGTATACTCATCCAACCACAAGAAGCTAGACCAGGATTGCATGTGTCATACCACACACGTATTCGCATCTCTTAGGAGAGTAATGAGAACCCAATAATAGGGTTCTATGATCGAGTGTAAATATATATATGCTCAAAAAAAAAGAAATCCCAATGAGAGAGAGTATGGGGATATAATTCTAAATGCTCATCCTAGGTAATTATTGGCCAATAGTTTCATGAGTAACTACCATTGATGCCTATAGTCTTCAAATCATCCATGAATTTCAAGTCAAACGGACTTAAACACCAAACCATGATTCTAACCTCTTTGAATAGGTCTATCTCATCCACACAGTTTTAGGTCGCATTACTAGGAAATGTATTTGTGGGGAAAGCACTCCTCCTACTTTTGACACTAATATAGCATCAAAATATGCCTCGTCACTGATTCCTCAGTGAACACCACTTCTCATCCCACTAAAGGTTGACACACTAAAGGGTAAGCCCAAAAGAATAAATGACCAACCTTACTTACCAGACTCATTGGAGGGTAAGTCCTTAACAATAAATGACAACACTCAATGCCCAACCTCACAAGAGGCTAATATTGAAAGTGAAAACAATGAAACTCACTAACCAGACTCACTAGAGGGTATGTCTTGAAGGGATAATGACAAACCTCACTACCTAGCCACACTAGAGGGTAGGCTGGTACTGCTCAAGGGATTCTGAAAACATCACTGCCATCAATTCCTTCATCGAACAACACTAGGTGAGTGTCAATTTTGGAAAACCTTAATTCATATCCCAGATGTAGAAAATGAGGTCACCATAATGTTCTATGAGAAAAAACACGTATAATAGGCTATTTATTTCTCCAAAATGGACAACTTATGAAAAGGGATCTTTTCACTGTAAAACACTCGAATGGTTCAAAGAGGGGACCTCATTCTGAACATGAACATAATATTCTCAAAATTATCTCAAAATATCAGCCTCGAATAGAGGAAAATGTCACCATATATGGTGCATCAAACAGATGCATGGATTAAAAGTTACAGGTGATTGAAAACCTTATAAGGGGGTCCTGGGGTGGGTGGACCGACTCGCGGTCGGTCCGGTCTGTGGTCGATCAACCGACCATGTCAAAAGTTGCGAAGCTTCTGTGATGGTCGACTGGTGACAAACCCAAGTTTGGACCACCAGGATGGACCCAACCTTTTTACTAGGGCCAGCCCAATGTGGTCGGGCCTAGCTCATTAGGCTGGTCCATCCCCCATGGTTGGGTTGGCTCGTGGCGGCCCGAACCACTCGTCAACATGTGTCCGGACCGCGGTATGGTCACAGGCCACGTCAATGCAGTTGAATGGACCAAGGAAGGGTATCACTAATCGCGTCCTAGGGTCATGCGATGTGACCCTGCTCGACTAATAGTTAGGCCACGTGCGGTGGTCATGTCACGTAAATGCTTATCATCACGCTTGCGGTTCCCCTATGGTCTGTTCTATGTTTCGTCGGGCTTGATCCGGTCACCCGATCATGAATCTGTTAATAAATCAAGGACCCTTTTGACAACGCCTTCCCTAAAGGATTATATCAATGATTCACTGGTGATCATGTGCACCCAAAATTCATCAGGAAGAAAACCAATAGAACAGATAGAAAAAACGATTTGAACAAAGATTGATGGTTGTATTCATGTGGACATCGATGATTTGATGATATAATAACAAACTTATATCCATAAAATTGAATATTCAAAGGATAAATTGAATCAAAACTAAAAATTATGATAAATCCTCCCTTGATCAGACAGTTCATTGTAAGCGATACATCTACGGTGCTCCTACCTTGATCCACTGAAGATTAGGAAGAGTTTCCCCCTAGATCTGGTGAAGAATAGAGAAGAATGAATATATATATATATATATATTAATTTGAGAGATAGAGAGATTAGTGTTTAGTCCCAATCTGAAACATTACTCTCTATTTATAACCATCTCACTTGGTGCAAGAAAACCAAAACCATCTCTCCATGGGATTTTATTTTTCCCATAGGCAAAACATCCCATTTTGAACTCAATGGTGGTCTCGAATTTCCAATCCATGCAGCTATTTTAATGTTATTTATCTAAAAATCTTGGTTAAAATAATTGGGTTTAATTATTTTTAATTACTATTTTCCCCCTGGATAGCATTTTCCATAGTAGTCCAACAATAATGAATGTTATGCCCCTCCTTGGGTAAACACCCCTTTCTAAACTCAACTGTGGACTCATATATATGATATGAGCTACCTATTAAGAGATGTATGATTTTAATCATGTGAATATTTTGAAAACAAATTATATTATTATATAATTTTTTCCAAGCACACGAGGACATGGAATTACAACCCTTCTACGTGCCTAACTCTTGAAACATATATAGAAATATTTCAAAGTATTTCAAGAAAAAACTGGGTCTCTATAGTGCCCCCCCTACATGGGTCATCTATCGATGTACTCAATCACATGATGAGCGATGCTTCACGGAATGTCCTCAGCACTACACATTTGATAATTATCTTCTTATATTCTTCCCCGAATAAGAAGAACACATAACATATTTTCTTCAAACCACACACTATGTAGTCTGAGTTTCGGAACAAAAACCCCATCAAACCTCTCAAAACCCATGTTTTCTATAAATAATAACATACTGACCCCCATGGGTTAATCATTACCCATAATAAGTTTTTACACCATAAAAATAGATTCACTACAATGTTCATGCAATAAAACTAAAAACTTAGCTGACCTTGTGGTATAAACACTAATGTTCTGGGTCTAAATCAGCTCTAAAAAGTTATTGTACATCGATCTGGCCTCGATATATACCATGGATGAAGTATAGTATAATATAATTCACCTCCCCCTCATAGTCAGACCATCGTGAAATGGGTAAGCTCTCTCCCCCTCTGGGTTTTCATAGGAACCCCAAAAGGGGGATATGTTTTATTAGTTTAAACTAATTAATTTCCTATTTAACACTCATCCAGAGTCCCATAACCCAATGTGGGTTTATAACTTGACTAGTAAAAATAACTTGTTCTGGAATCAACCATGAACTCATAATCTAAATCTGATGTAGCATTAAAAAGATATGACCACCTGAAACATCATATCTAATTTAATATATAATTAATTAAATATTAAGTATTCTTTAAAAACTCAAAAATATTATAATTTTACCACACTAATATCCTATGCAAAATCACTATTTTTTTACCAATGGTGTGCTCATAAAAATTAATTAACTTGATATAGTAGGTAAAAATTACCATTTTACCCCTCTTGAGAACCAGAAAATAGAACTTCATATTTCTTCCTAGAAATTAAAAACTCAATCAAAATTATGTATCTATAAAGGATAAATATTTTAGTCCCAAGTTTAAATATTTTTTAAAATTATAACAATTGATATCCATAAGTTTAAACATATCTATATTATACTATTATAATTCATTAATTATGAAATCCTTTCTTCAACACCAACTATTATAAACTATATGTTTCTTATAGGATTATTACACCATATTTAAAATAAACAACATCAAAATAATTCAATATAGAATCGAATGATTAGTATTTAGGGAAAATTATGTTCATAAAATATGCTGAATAATAAATAATTTCTATTTATTTATTTCCATCAACATATTCCTCATAGAATATTTGATATTATCATTGTCACATGTACTCACTTGAGGGAATGCCTGAAAGAAATAATGACCTAAAATCCCAGTATATGGTTTAGTTATTTATATGGAAGGTAAAAGATGAGTCAAAATAGTTAATGGGTTTGAATAAGAATAACCAAAATATTAAAATAAATGGATCATTGAATAACGAATTAAGGATAAAATTTGAAATCTCCATGTCATGTGGTATATGAATCGTAATGAAATTACAAAACATTCTCTTAAAGAAAAAACATAAGTTGAAAGCATATCTTTCATAATATTCATGGGTAAAATATAAAATTTCATAAGAAATATTTTATTATCCAAAAATATTATGGGTATTATAATTTCAAGCCCATAAATCACATCATAATATGCTCATAATATGGAATTCCATGTATAATGGAAACCATACATCCATCAAAATCATGATATGAATCTTTTAGAAAACAACATATTCTTTACCAATTTAAGAAATCATACATAAAAGAGAAAACATGGAAGATTGCAAAGGATTAATGGAAAAAATAATTCTATATGAAATGTTATTATTCTAAAATAATAGATCATACTTATTAGATAGAAGAAGAATAAACATAATAATAGTTGAAGTGATTTTTTCATCAAATAAAATTCATATAAAATCATGATGTTGTCTTAGTGTTCATCTTAATGATGTAAGAATATGTATATACCCAGAATAAATAAAAGGAGATAAATGATAAAATATTGTAATAGGGATTTAGAAGAATCATTTTGAAAACAAAAAATAAAGAGGCGATGAATGCAAAAGTTTTTTTGAGATCAAACTTATCTTAGGCCCCATTCTATATTCATCATGTTTGGGACTCCCATTTAATAAAAATAATTTTATGAAAATATTAATCTGCAAGTGAGTTATATTCATTTGGAAGGACCAATTATTTTCATTGAATTATATTTTTTAATCATATTCATTATAATTGAGGTTGTTCTATTCCATGTTCTCTTTAAATTCTCCCATCTTGTTCTGATTTTTTATTTTAATTATTTTTTTAAAATAAAATTAATAAAATAGAATAAAATATATTTTAAATATATTTTTCATTAATAATATAAATGATTATATTTGTATATGGGGATAAGTAATTAATTTATAATATCTTTAAAGACATATGGAATATATTATTAATAAGATCTGTGAAAAAAGTAGTGAGACAATATATATTCCATAAATGAATTAAAATAGTTATTAGAATATAAAAATAACATTTTTATGTTTCAGAATTATAAATAAAATGGTTTATGAATGTTGAAAAGGGATATATTTTGAGAGTGGAGAGAATAATAATTGAATGAAATTATATGCCTACGTAATTATATATATGATGAAGTTTCATTCCATTTATATGGAACTAAATAATCACGGTATTAGGGTTGTATGAAAACAAAATGACCCTAAGGACACTATGAGGATTAAGAGGAATGAAATGGATATAACATGATATTTGATTAGTAGTGTTGAATTAGTTTCCAAAGTGATGACATATGGGGTTTTATACTTTAGGGGATGCATATTATTGGTTAAAGTGTTAAATAAAATATGATATCTTTAGTAAAATATTAAATAGGGGAATTATTGATCTATATACGATATACTATAAAATATTTATACTTTTCAGTATTATTCTATATTTTACCCAAAAAATTATTAGTTTATTAGAATTTAATTAAGTGAAAGCAAAAAAATTGTTTTTAATTTAATAAATTCTTAAAAATTGTGATTTGTTTTAGAAATTATGGTTGTATGTTTTTAAATGAATAAGTATTCTTAATTTTTTAGGAAAAAAATATTGAACTGATCAGATAAATATTATATTACTAATAATAGAATTAAAACATACAGTTTAACAAAACAATGTATTTTTTTCTATTAATCTAATAATTTATTTATTGATGAAAACTAAAAAATATCCCTTTAGAAAATATTCATGTGTTATTTCCAAACACTAAAAATCATTTAATCATAATAATTTTGAGACAAAGGTACTTTCAATTTTTAACATATCAAATTGTGGATTTGTATAAAATCGGTTGAAATACATATTATACTAATTATTTTTGATTTATAATCAGGTTTTGTAGAGTCACATATTAAGGATCAATTGTTTGAAATCGGATTTAGGTTATCTATATGGTCCACATTCATTTTATTCTACTTTCGTTATTACCTTAAATTTCTTGATAAAGTACTTATGTATGAGATAAACATGGTTGGAATGATTTTCATGAGAAATATTTCATATTTTGTTAGGGAATGTAATAATCCATACTCTAATCATAAAAAGAATCACAAAGAGTCTCGATGGGGAAGAAGAAAATATGTTCAACGACCATCTATCTATGATTATTCTACTCCATCTTGTTATGAAATATAGTGTGTTTTGAATATGTAAATAATATTATTTAAAACCAAATTATCAAGATACTCTAATGTAATTCCATATGTGTGTGAGACTAGGTCACTGAAAAAAGTTTCTATAATATCTTGAAATGGGATTTAACTTAGGATCATCATTTTTAGTGGGCCCCAAATGAAATCGAATCAGTGTATAGGAATGGTCATGTCATCTCAGGGATGAGAATAATTATACAAGACCCATGGTTAAAAATATCATGGGTTGAAATATTGATGTAATACAAAATCTTGGAGATTTATCACAATAGGGAATTCATTTGTGGAATCCTAAGTGTGTCTCATAAGAATTTATAGGCAGCAAAATGGTGATATAAATGAAAATAACGGGGAGGTAAATTTTGAATCCTAAAATAATCAGAAAAATTCAATAGATTAAATAGAATTTGTGGAAAAAATAAAGATATTATTAAATAATAATTCTATAAGAGTGGTTATAAGGGAAAAAAACTATTTTGGAAAATCATTATTGGTATAGTTTGTGAATAATGTGTACGCAATAGTATAAATAGAAATATGGAACATACATTTTATTATATTTAAAATAAAAATGATCATGTATATACTCATTAAACCCTCAACCCAAGATTAAAGATATACAATTGATATTGATTGTAACATTGGGTGGTGACCTAACACAAATATATATCGAACTTTTATATGAATAGAATTTTAAATAGGTGAATTTTTAACGTATCATACCTCTTCATAAAGTGGTATAATGTATAATTAATTTTACCAAATAGAGGTAAATCTTATGTTTATGATATTTTCAGGTATGATGAACGAGGAACCACCTTTTAAAAGGTCTATAAATAATTTTTAGTTTTATTAAAACCTGATTAAATAATAATGTATTAAAATAGAATTAAATAAATTATAAATAATAAAGTATTGAAACCAAATAATTTTGAACGGGGTTTTGGAATAGATTATTGAATCCTATAACCATTATAAATGTATTAGAATGATGAATATATTTTCTACTAACACTTGTTTTGAAATTATAATGATAGAAAATATAACCATCAAATGTAATAAAATTTTAGCACTTTTTATATAAAAAATATTAGAATTTTGTATCTCAATAATATTATTCTACTAGTTTTATATACAATATAATTTATAAATAATTATTGTAAATTTTCCTTTTGATTAGATTCATAATTTTTCATTCTTAATAAATTAAGGATTCATTATATATTATTTCATTAATTACATCATAAATTTACCTATCATAATAGAAATGTATAAAAACCAAGAAATGTAGACATTACCTTCAAATAAATTCCATTAAGATAACTGATTAATAAAATCTTTCATATTTATATAATATTGATTTGTCATCTATAAATTGTATAAATTTTTTTTGTAACACCCTGAGTTTGGTAAATAACACTAGGTTTCATAATGTATACAACATACAACACCCAGTTTAAACGAACACCAGTATATTATTAATTAAATATCACTATTATAACCTAGACGTTAAATTGGTGGGTATGAATAGTATTTACCAAGTTATTTTATATATATACAACATTATAAATTAAAATTCATTTATTAATACTAATAAAATAATTACTCAATTTATATTATGTTATTTTATGCTTTAGAAATTTATTTCCTTAATAATTGTTTTTAATATTTATTGTGAGAAAACAATTTATATAATTTTTTGAATGTTTTTATAAAAATTTTTATATGATTAAGTTAAAATTTTAAATTATCATATAATTTTTTTTTGATTTTTTGGTTTTTTTGAAAAGATTGATTTTATAGTGAATAGTGAAACATGTTGCTTATTTTAAATTATATTTTTATATCAATAATTTCAGAAGTACCAATTTATTTTAAAATTGTTTAAAAGATAATATTGTTTTATTTTATTATTATTAATATAAATATGTTAATTTTAATCAATATTATTTTTAAACATGGTATTCAAATATTTCTATACATAAACCTTTTTTCATATGAAAACAGTTTCTCGTTGTGTTTTGTGGGTTTAATTTTAAATTAAAATTTTCCACTTCAATGTTCATAATATATAAACATGATACCATATTTTTATTTAGGATGTAAAAATTTATTATGTATTTTCCTTTTATTTTTGGAATATGAATAGTAACCACGATAATTTTTGTTTCCATAGTAAAGGGAAAATCAGATAATATATGTTAAAAATAATATTTTAAAGACGATATAATGACTCTAAAATATATATTAATAATATTTTATGAGTCAAATTCATACATTATTATCCAATACTAGGTTATATTTCATTTTCAAGCTATTTTTATGAAGTTATTATAATTATAGTATATAAATTCTAGAAAATTCAAACTTGTCTGACTCTTATTTTTAAAAACTATAATATTTTTAATAAGGAGTTATCTAGAGTATATGTTCGACTATAAATATTATTTTTATATTATAAAATATTGATATTCATCATGATAATTTATTTTTAGTTTTATGGAAGAATTAATATAATAAATTCAAACACAACGTTAACACCATGATAATCTAATTAATAGAAATATCAAATAAATTATATTAAAAATAATAATGTTAATATCATTAAAGATAAATAATTTTATCCATTAATTTTATAGATGAACATGACATGTTTTGTATATAATAATGTTTTTTTAATAATATTTGTTCCCTTGATGTAATTAATATCAATGAAATAAATATTTCAAAAAATTGACCTTATAGATCTGTTAAAATAAATATTATTTTATAAAATTATATAATATTCATAAAAATATTATATTTTTACAAGTGACTATAATATGGTTAATAATATCATATTTGGTCCAATTTTGTTCTTTTTAACCATTTATTTCAATTATATTGACCCTCAATTAGATAAAAACATTATTGACATGATAAATTTAAAAAGGATTAACGAGGGGTTAAAACTAAAATACAACGATAAAATAAAATCTAACACCAGTAAAAATATTATTTTTCGATACAATTTCCACCCATAAACATATTATATTATAAATAAATCATTGTTGATCTATTTTTAATTAAATATTAATTTATATTAATTTATTATTTTAAGAAAATCAAAAAGTTCCCCTCACCATAATTTTAAAAGGAAACATCCTCCCTTCCTAATTTATACAACATTGAGTCATATATCTCAACCAAAACCTAAAATTTATTTCTAAAAAATCCTTATTAATATTATTTAGATATTTTACCTTCCTTAATATCAAACCTGTATCTTTCAAGAAGAGATCTAAAAGAATTCTATAGAATTATAGATAGTAATCTTTACCAACTCTATCATGTTTATTTTTTATTCTACTTCCATTTCATGTGTTATACTCAACCTAAAGTAGTAAATATGGTATAATAAATTTACTTATATTTTATTATTACTATGGTTAAACTATATTCAAACTCATTTCCTTTCTGAAACAAAAATAAAAATATCACCTGTGCGAACATTCGACATACCATATCCACGTTGCAGTGTAATTCATTTTTCATTTCCACTTTACCTATAAGGTAATGAAGTGGTAAATAAAAAATATTTATGATATCAATGAAATAAATATAATTCTTAAATGGTTATTTATTATTCACCTTTCTTTATTTCAATCTTTTGAAAGGTGAAAACATCATTTATGCATTTGTATGACCTTCCATCTCTATGAATGTTGTAATTCATTATTATATCTATATATTTATGGATGACTATAAATATATATATTTAATATATATTATATTTATAAAATAAATAATATTATTTATATTATTTATTGATGATAAATTTATGTGTTCTAGAACTTTTGAAACAAAACATAAGAGAAAATTGAAGTAGTTAGCACACGAAATAAAGATTTTACCAATGAATTTATAATAAAAAATGATAAAATATTATATGTAAACCACATATGTTATGATATTTATGGGTATGGTTTTTTAATATATGTTTAATAAATATATATTTATTATATATGAGGTTTGAACAAGTGTAATTGAAAATTGATCATGTGGTAAGGATTTTCTGATCTCCCTTTCACATGGATAAAATATATGCCAAATTCAACACTAATTTAAATTTTGTGTTATACATAATGAAAAATTTATATATCATATCATGAATCAATTTTTATTCATAATATATAAATTTTATTGGAATTTATTTACATCTTTCTAAACAAGATTCAAAAGATACCCAATTGGTAGCGATTTATTTCACAATCTCATTATTTTTTATAAAAATTTATTTTTGGATTCAACTGAGGATATTAATCTTCCATATCCATTATTTATAAAAAAATAATTATCTTTTTTAATAATATTCAATCATTTTTAATATCACTTTTACTGTAGTTTTACTTTTTACAAAATAATTAAATGGAGTATTCCTATAATTTTTCAAACATGGAAATTTTTAACTTTTTACTCAAAAGTGTGAAAGAAATGTTTTTTAACTTATGGAGATTGATCAGAACATACAACCATCATGATGACTCAATGAATTGAATATTACAATAAAATTATACAAGGTTATTTTAAATGAAAATTTATTCCTTTAAAACTATTCACCCTTTTTAAAAATAAGCGATTTCAATGAAAAAACAATGTTTTACTCAAAAATTATCCAATGATATTTTAAAATTATTTAAATTAGTTTAATATTTTTTTTGAATCTTATGATGAGGATATTCTATAATTTTATAATCTACAATAATTTTTTGTGTGGTTAATGACCATTTTTACTAGGGAATTTATTAATATTCCATATGATTATTTTTTAAATATATAAATAGTTTATAATCAAGGCTTATTGATTATGTTGTGTTATTCATTCATATGATGAATGAATTAGATTTAATAAGTGAAAATTGGGGACCCATATAGCACATTAATGCATCCGTTGTTCTAATGAGAAAATCTGGCTTGGGTTTTTTCTAGGGACTTACACATTTATATTTATTTCTTTGTATAAGGCATTGATGGTATATTAAGATGTCTTCATTGAGGCCTCAGGGTTATGTTTCAGATGTTAAAAATTATGCATTCCATAATTATAAATGCATTTATTGATGTTAATGTGAATATATTATTATCTATAATATATATTAATAAGTATAAAACTCTTGAGATTAATTATATGGAATTATTTTGAACATAATTTATTCCTTCTATATGATTCTTCAAGTTCATGTTATTTATTAAATTGCATGTGTTTTAGTTATTTATCTTTCTATAATGATTATTCTATATTTATTCTTGCTAGATTCCTCTTTATGTATACCCATTCTAAGCATGGGAGCCCACCCCTTTCTTATGTTTAAATTCCCTAGGATACGAAGAAGTGTTTCTAGATTGATATATAGGGATATTCTAAATGGGACTATATTTTTTTCGAAGAAAATAAATTATGCTATGTTATTCAAATGTATTTTTAAACTTATCTATGCATCTTGATTTCTAAAAAACTAATATATTTGGTTCTTTGGTGGGGATTAATTTTTTCTTTTTCAATTGTTATAATGTAACCACTAGATCTAAGATACTTGATTTGGGTTCATTATAATAGGTATTAGATAAAGTTTAGAAGTGACCACGGGAACTAGATATATTTGGTAATATAAACCTATGACTAACTATTATAATAATTAATATATAGGTTAACATCCTAATCAGTAGGAAGGTATAGATAATGTGGTTTCTCATTACGCTTATTTTTTCTCATACTATGTTTATTTTTGTTTTTGATCAATGGATCAAACCTAAAAAACCTTTTTAACAATAAATGTGATGGAAAATTCAATGAATATGAGATGATATATTAGATTATGGATTGAGAAAATTGTATTATAATTATGTCTAATTATCTATCACGATAAATGATTTAAAACCTACACTAGATTAATAAATGTTAAATATAATGAAAAATCAATTTTATTGAAGTTTGGGTGTCAATGATCTTGGAGATAACAAAGTTAAATTCTCGTTTTATCAGTAATATGGGAATAATATCCTAGAAAAATATCTCCAATAGAGTAGAATCTGTAATGTATATGAAAAATAAGGGAATGTACACAAACATTCCATGATAATTAATGTATTATATATGGTGAACTTTCCATTATCTGGTTTAATTCTCAAAATGAAGGGTTATTCCTAAGACTACTGAATGAATAATGCTAAACATATTATTTATGTGAAAATATTTATGTTTTTGTTTTTTATAAGTATTTTTATTGATTGTATTCTTGTTAATGGAATCCTGAAACATCAATGGAATTATGCTCATTAGTTTATCTCTAAGGATTTAAACTATATATTGATTGGTACCAATAACCATGATAAATAATTTAGTGATATGATAATATTTTATGGCAGCATGTGATTTATGGAATGATAGCCCTGCAAATGTGTATGATATTGGGATACACGTAAAATATATTATGATGATAAATTCTGATAAATAATTATTTTTATGTAATATATAATCTTCTTGATGTTTTATGCGATGGGGGTTTAAAATGATATTTTGAGAAACATTTTTTGAAAGAAAACATTTTGGTTTAGTATTTATTTTATTGAAAATTTTATCTGCGGAATAATTACATTATATTTTTTGGAAAGAAATATTGATAACCTTAACGGTTAATTTGAATTTTGGAAAGGTTATTTTTTGTGTTTACGGGATAATAGAGTTGTTACATTTGGTGAATATATCGTATCGATGATTGATTTTTTTTTAAAAAAAAGATATTTTATGAGTAATGTTATTTTTTTGGATATTCATCATATTCATCGGAATATTATTGTTTTAAAAAAAGGAAAAAACATGTATTGTCTGAGATCCAATCAGATAAGGCAAGGTCGCAGGGCTTAAACCCAAAAGTGAAGGGTGACAAGGGTGTGATGCTTACAAAAAAATCCACGTGACATATTGGTTGGTATGAATTTGTTTTTAATTAAATTATTTATCATATAAATAATAATTTAATTTTGGGAATCATAATAAAAGATACAATCTTTTTGAATTTTTGTTATTTAAAAGCGATTAATGACATTATGGGGGAACTTTACTATGTTGAATTATGTACAACCATAAGGTTTAACATAAATTATAATTTGTGAGTAATGATATTTATTTTTTGGACATGTGATTTAATGGGTATGAGATATCATTTTAGGTTAAATTTTTTAATAATGTTTACCTTCTTTGCTGTCATATAGGATAAGTGGAACACATATGATGTTAATGGTGATTTAGGTTATTAGTATACGTGATCAAAGTATTCCAACACTTTTAATGTGACATTATGCACTAATTTATATTGTCTTGGGAAAAATATTTTATCAAATATTTTTGGTTTTGAATATGGTTGGTAATATTTTGGAGGATTTTTAATGTTTAAGACCTATGGAGTGGATTAAATTGAAATTTAGATATTTTTTTTTGAGGATAAAGTATGATTTAACATATTGGATAACTAGTGCTAACCATTTTCTACATTGGTAAATATTTAGTCATCAGATTAATGGATTATGCATCTCATTATTCATTTAAAAGTTCTTCAGGCATGAATACATCATCTTGAAAAAATTTCATAGAGTATGAGATGAATTTGAAATACATTTAAGCACAAAAAAAGGATGAGATTGGGATTATGAAATGAAAAAAATCATGTATTTTTATATTCTCAACTTCTTTCTTTGGATATTAAAACAATACCTTGACATTATGAAAAGTACCTTGAAATAAAATCTTTATTAATTTACTTTTTTTATTGATAAATTAATTTCATTTTAAACCATTAAGGATTTAAGGTTTAGTGATGGTTTGCATTCTCAGGATAGTGATAACTTCTAATAGCTATTAATCATTGTCCATTAGAATTATCTTCCATGTCTATATTTTCAAGTCCAACCAATTTTATTCAATTCAGAAACCTAGTTTTGTGATAAACTTCATTTTTAAGTTTCCACCATTTTATGAGGGAGGTTTATTAAACATTTTAGTGGCAAGGGTTTTCCACAAATCTATTTTATAATGACAAAATCTTGATTACTAATTAAAAATATAATTGGATAGGATGTATTTTATTTAATGGGTGAGAATGTAACAATATAATATTTTAAGAGAACACTCTGTTTTATAGCGTATACAAGACACACCAATGAGTGCAAACAAACCCCAAAATATTATTCTTTAAATTTGAATGTTAAAAAATAGTAACAAAATTGGTATGTATGAATATTATTAACAAAATTACAGTATATATATATATATATTTATTTGAAAATACAAATTCAATGATTACTGATTATTAAATAATAACTCATTTTTAATAAATGTCATTTTATTCTTCAAAAATATGTTTTCTTCAAAGTGATTTTTTTACTATTTATGAAAATATAATATAATAATTTTTATCCAATTTCAAAAAAATAATTTTATAAAACTAAAATAATTTTTTTGAATCAGAATATCATTAGTTTTATACTGTTAATCTTTGTAATTTTTCTAAAAAATCTCTCTTCTGGTGAATAGGGAAAAATAATGATTTTCAATGAAAACTATAATTTTATTTAAAGTATTTTAAAAAAATAATTTCATTTTAAAATTATTTAAAAGTAAAAAATAGTTCAATTTTATTATTAATAATCCAATTAAGTTCATTAGCATCAATTAAATGTTAAATTTATTTACAGAAACATTTTTATCCTTAAAAGTAATTTTATTGGAAAACTATTTTTTTTCTCATTTTGTAGGATTGATTTTAAATTAATTTATTACTCTTGTGTATTTTTAATTTTAAAAAAATTATTCCATAGTTGGATTTATGTGTTTCAAATTTATTAAATAGCTCACATTAATTTTGGATAAATATTAATAGTAACAATATTAATATTTTTTACTATAGTAAATATTAAATCTGGTAATTAGTGGTGATGAAAAATGATAAGGAATAAAAAATGACCAAACATGTGAATTTATATTATTTAATAATTTAATTTTATTCATAATCTTCCAATATTTATTTATATGTAATTTTCAATCCATTTGGATGATATTATGACCATTATAATATCTTATATTAATAAAAGTCATAAATGTGACACTCTCATTTTTAATAACAATACATTTTTTTTTAAAATGGGGTTATCTATAAGATATTTATGACTATAAATATTTATTTTAAGGAAAAATATTTATATTCATCGAGGTTATTAATTTTTAAATTTTCAAAGTAAAATAATTTCCATAAATTCTTACACAACACTAACACAGTTTTTAAAAAGGGTTTCTCGAAAAATATGCCATGGTATTTATTTTTGAAAGGAAACTAAAAATTTAGAAAATGTGAGAGTTTATTACCATAATTTTTATAAAGATAAATCAAATTATTTGAGAGTGAGTCTGACTAAGTGAGAATCATTCCAACATGGATGTTATCAAGGCCATCTACAACCATGTGGGACAACCTACAGACATGCGTGACAATGAAGTTAAGACTCATAAGTGTGTTCCGAAATTGTATCAATTTAGTTGTAAGTATCCATGAAATATATAATTCACCATTTCCAATTTCATGAGCTATATTGGATGAGTGACTTTCCCACCAATAGTAATTCGAACATTTTATTTTTTCAAATAAGACAACATGAATGATACGATGCATCTTCGCTTCAAAAGAATAATTCACATTACAGGAGCCAGAAGACTACATTTACACTATCATCATGGTATTGAAAGATATAACTACACACCAAGGGTATCAGGGTTCCTTTTGAATCACTACATGTGTTCATTTTGATCTAATCAGTGAGTGGGGGGAACCAAAACACTTCAAAGAAATGGTATTTGAAATATTAAAGGAAATATAATTTTAGATAAATAATGTAATAAAACAATTTTTATATGAAAATGAAATTTAATGATATAATAATATATATTTTTAAATTATAATTTTCGTATTGATATTATTAAATTCAAATTAATGAATGGTTTTAAAAATAGTCATTATTGATATTTTATAATAAATATTATTTTATTAAAATATATAAAATTCAAAAAAATATTATATCTTACTAATATATTATTATACAATTAATATTAAAAATCATGTTTCATTTATATACCATGTATTCATTTATTTTAATATAATTTACCTTGAATGATTAAAAAACCTTGTAGATATTGAAAGATTAAAGAAAGTTAACAAGGTGTTAAACCCCAAAGATAAGGATAAAAAAATAAGTAAAAATTCCATAATTTTTATATAAGGAGAGTATTTTAACGCATAATTGTAATATATTTGAAATTTTTTATGGATACATTTTAATGAAATATTAATTTATATTAATTTTATATTTTAAGGAATTCCAAAAGTTCCACTCACCTTAATTATAATAGGGCACCTCCTGACTTACTTTTTTTAAGCACATTGACCCATATAGTATGAAAAAAACCTTAAAATTACTCTTATAAACAACATTATAGATGTTATTGAGTTTTTTACATTCAAAATTATCAACCATATATCCGTTAAGAAAATATCTAAAGGGAGTCTTCGGAAAAATATGTAATCATATTTACTAATTCTATAATGTTTATTTATTCTTAAACAACCCCATTTTGAATTTTCACCATCCAAAAATAATGAAAATAATAATAAATTTAATTAGATGTTATTATGGTTTGTTTAAAACCATATTTAATATCTTTCACATCCAATGAAAAGCTAATACATCGCTCATTCATAAGTATGACTTACTGTCTCCACATAGTGCTGTAATTTGTTTTTCATCACAAATTTACTTGGATTGTTAATAATATGGAACGAATGAGTATATATGATATTAATGACACAAATATTATTATTAAATGATTAATTATTATTCATGTCTATTTATTTCAATCCATCAAAAAGTTAACACAGTGTATATGCGTACATACAGACTACCATTCTATTAACTGTGTAATTCATTTTTCTATCTATGACTTTATATATGAATATAAATAAAGATATATATATATATAATTTTTTATTTTTACCATTAATAATATTTTATAGATGATTTAATCATGATAAAATTATAAGGACTAGAACTACTGAATGAAAACAGATATGGAATAAAAGCAATTATTAGCCAGACAAATGATTTTAACAATGAAATGATAATAAATATATGATAAAATATTATTATAAAATTATATATGGTATGATATATATGAGTGTTCATCTGTTATCCATTTATAAAAAATACGTATTTATTATATTTTATTTTCAAAAAGGTTCAAAGGAAATTAAATCTAAGGTAATGGTTTTCTTATCTCACTTTTAATTTTGTGAGATATATGTTATATTCACCATTTATTTCATTTGTGTGGTATATATACTACCCATATTATATATTATATCATGAATAATTTTTAATTCATGGTATTTAATGTTTCACATATTTTTATTAATTTCATTAGGCTTATAATTCAAAAGATACTCAAGTGGTAAGGGTTTGTTAAATAATCTCATTGTTATTCTAGTTTATTTATTTTTAAGATTCAACTTAGTATACTTCTCTTACATAACTATGTTTTATAAAATTATTTTCGAAAATTATATTAATATTCTAAATATTATTTAAAATTTAATTTTACTATGTTTTTTCTTATAAAAAATGAATCTTCTTGTCATTTTCTGAACACAATACTTTTTGAATTTTCTTACAAAAGTGTGAAAGGAATGTTTTTTAACTTATACAGAATGAATGGAATTTATAGTGTTCATGATGAATAAATTATTTGAACATTCCCTTACATATTTACTTGATAATTTTAAATGAAAATATTTTCTTTTATAATTGTGAATCTTCTCTAAAAAAAGTGATTTAAAAATTAAAAGTGTATTTTCCTCATGAATTTTCCAATTATATTTTTAATATATTTTCTTCTATGTATACATCATTTTTTGAATATTATGTTGAGGATATGATCTAATGAAACTGTAAACCATAATTTTTTGAGGTTAATGATTATTTTGAATAGGGATTGTATTTATATTCCATATGATAGTTTTTTCAATATGGACAGGTCTTGATTATTAAGGAATATTGATTATATTGTGTTTTTATTTTAGATGTGAAATGAATTGGACATAATATTTTATGGGTGAGGCATAATAGAGTATCTATATGTATTTATAGGTATAATGAGAAAAATTAGATTTGGTATTGCCTGAGGCCTTACCAATTTATGCTGATGATATGGCACATTGACTTGACAATATTTTTATATGTCTTGGTCGAGGCTTTGATGGTACGTTTCTAATGTCCAATAGTATTCATTACATAATTATGAACTCATTTATCAATGATAAATGTATTTATTCAATTATTTATAGTATCAATGGATAGGTTTCAAACTAATGTGATTATTTGTATAGAATTATTTTGTTCATAATTTATTCATGTCATATTATTCTTTATATTCACGTTATTGATTATGTGAAATGTATTTTAGTTATTTAAATTTCCATTTTGATCATGAATTATTTATTCACAATATATTCTATAATAATCATACCCTTAATATGTAACACCCCAGGATTTTATGAAAAATATTATTTTAATTTCATTGATGTCTTGTGTTGTAAGCTACAACAAGATCGCATTGCGCTATACGCAACACTGTATGAGCTTGCAGTATACACAACACTATTCTTGGATCATGTTATACAGAATTTTGATAGTTTTTATTCTACGAAACATTGAGTGTATATATATATATTCAATGTATAAATGAAATATGGTTGATTCTGTTATATGAAACAATGGAGGAGTCTTTCACAACACGCAACCCTGACTTGGATTGCATTACACGAAATCACGACCTTCCTCGATAGCGTGTGTTATACGCAATACCAGGTTTCACTAAACAACGATATATTGTTATAATATTATTATGGACTAGACGTTATGTATATTATTAACTAAAATTTGAATTTTATAACATTATTATTCATCTTACACATTTTATAGAATATGTATTGAGAATAAAATAAATTTTTCGTGTAAAATATGTTTTTTTTAAAAAATTACAGTTTTCCCACCTTTTGATGACTCGCCCACCTTAAATCTTGTTTTTGACATGTCTATAAGTTCAATTTGACAAACTAAGATTCTTCTGTGGAATCAGGATAAAAAAATTTACTTTGGATAAAATTTTCATATCATTCTGATAACTTTCATATTTAAATGAATAGTAAAAACATGCTATATTTTAATTAAAAACAACTTTTTTTCATCGCAATAATTTATATGGTTAGATTATCTTTTTAATTAGTTTTAAAGTGTAATTAAAATATATTTTTACCATTTAATCCAATGTTGTTCATTGGAATTAATTTCATTTTGAAATTGGATATAAACAAGTATCAATCTTTTGACTGTTTTTGTTTCTTAAAAACACGCAATTTTTTTTGATAACGGGAATTAAATTTAATATTGATTAATGCCACTTATATGTTATGAATTTGAAAAAATAGGAATCAATTTTGAATTCAAAATATCAAATAATTCTTTGGCTGAATTTTTGGTTTTTTTCCTGAAAAACTTCATTTTTCGATGAATAGTGAAACCACTTAGTGGTAGTTAAAAAACAGACTTTTTTATTTTAAATTAAATTTTACCACTTCTGTGAATTGAATTTCAAAAATCCGAGAGACGCAATTAATATCAAGGACTAAAATGTGGTTCAATTAGATGAAAATAATTTTTAGTGAATAGTAACATTTAATTTTTTTTACCACGGTAAAAATTAAATAGGATAATTAAGGGTAAAAATGATATTATTATTACCCTAAAACATGTCCTAATTCTATTGGATAAGAATAATTTGACCAAAAACAATCTTAGGAATAAAATATGTCCATTTAGGCCCACATAGATTAGATTAGGACATTTAATATTAATTTATTTAAATAAGGGTTAAAATAGTTAAAATCAATGTTTAATAAGTAAATCATTTTTAATATAGGGTTATACATATGTTAAATTAGACATTAAAAATTCATTAGAAATCTAAAACTATTACCGACATAATTTTATTTTATTTATAATTTTTAGACATTATATAATTTAATTTATTTATGACACAAAGATGATGCAGTAATTATCATATTAATAAAATATTGACATAATTGATGTTATAAATACCCAAATAAATGTAATTTGAGACTTTTTATGAATTTCACTAATTTTCTAGTTTTATATGACATTTTTTTTGATTTAAATAACTTTATTTGAACTTATAATTCTGTTAAAGTTTTCACAAAAATCAATTACCAAATAGTGTCAAAATTGACATAAAATAGTTTTTAAAACAAACATTATAATATTAATTGTTATTGTAATCATAAAAATATAAGGTTTCATCCAAATGACTTAGATAAGGTTATATTTATTAATAATAAACAACTTGTGTTTCTATTGGATTTCTATAGTATGTTTATTAACCATATAGTGTAAGAAAACAAGAGGACACGATAAAAGAAAAATTATTTAACTTAAGGTTAGATCTAAATAATAAGGTTAAAATTGAAACCTAAACAGGTCTAAATTATATGGGATGAAATTATTTCAACCCATCCCCACATTAGCTTCGAAATAAATCAATTTGGAGCTATTAAAAACCAAATATGACTTTATAATAAAATAATATTTTTAATTATTCCAAAGGTGCCCCTCTCCTCCCTTAGAAAAGGGAACCTCCTCCCTCTCTTACTCACACCACATTGAGCCTTAAATCTCAAACAACACCTACCAAGTTCTCTTCTCCAATTCCCTAGAAACATCCTAGAAGTTTGGTACTTCTTCAAGGACCAATCTTAGTGCCCTAAGGGGAGGTTTCAAAAAGGTATGTCGAAAGAAGAGGTAATATCCCTTACCGATTCCTTCAACTTTATTTATTCTTCTACTCCTTCTTATTTATTTGTTTCATTATGAAGTAATAACATCAGTATAACTCATATAATGATATGTTATTATATGTATGAAACAACCCTATTTAACCATCTATCTATTCTATGGAAAACAAAATCACCACGCGTGCGTACGTACGGAATACCGTCTCCACGCCATGGTGAAATCTTTTTTTCCACGAACCCCTTACATGGATGGGTATAATGGTGTAAAAAATAACTATATATGGTTATTATAACATCATACTGATTCTGATATATTATACCATCCACTACAATTCTATTCAATAATAATGGGAACGATATCATCCCCCGTGCGTACGTACGGACTACCGTCTCGACGACGCGATGAGATTCATTCTCCATGTTAACCATACATGAATGATCATGATGTTTATATAATGAATAATAATAAAATATATGAAATAATAATTCTACTAGATTTATGTATATATATATGTATGTCATCTATTTAGTTTCATTAAATTTAATAAGGAAACGAAAACAACGTTCATGCGTACGTACGACCTACCGTCTCCTTGAAAGGTGTATTTCATTCCATTTAATCGATATATCAAATATATGTATATAATGAATATATATTAAATATAAATCATGTTTTACATTCTGGAATTAATTAAATCATGATATAAGTAATAATATCAAGAACAACAAGTCCAAATACGTACGATAAATAAAACGATTTAACCCAAAACGCTGCTTTAGAATACAAAAGAACGAGTAATATAAAGTCATAACTGAACCATATATGGTATCATAACAATTAATATGATTCTGTAATAAGTCAATGAAATTATTTAAATCATTATACAGGAAGTTTGGAAACGTACGAAGCATATCAGACCTAAGGTAAGGGATAATTTTGCAAATCTCATTTTTATCTAAGATTTCTTATTCGTAAGTATTTACTGGGGTTATTGCTATCATCCATGTCCATGTTTTATAAAAGTGTATACATGTATTTGTAATGTCCTTTTTACCCATTTTTACTTTTACCCCATGGTTTGGAAGGAAACATTCTTATATTTACCCTACAAGGTACTTTTTGACTTTTCCAACAAAAGTACGAGAAGAATGTTTTTTAATGTATACAGCATGAAAGGATTTTTAAGGTTTTATAAAACGTAATTTCATGAAACTTACTCCAAAAGATTTCATGAATATTTTCAACAAAATCCTTTTCTTTTAAAATTGCATGACATTTTGTGAAAAGAAAATGATTTTGAAGAAAACAGGATATTTTCCTCAAAAATTCATTTCAAGTGTTTTATCAAAACCATTTTCATCTAAGATGAAATTATTTCACATGTGTGTGTTTCAAGTATCATGTCTCTAGGATTTACATGGTTTCACTTTTCTAATGATGAAATGATATCCAATTTTTTTGTATGGATTACGTTATGATGGAATGATGTTTATGAAACCCATTTTATTCTTGGGTTATGATGAATGATTTGTGATTATATTGTGGCACACGAAAGAATGATTTCAATATGAGATGGGTGGGACCTATATCTCCCTCCAATTAATTGGGTAAATATTTATATCTCATGAGATAGACATGGATAGAATGGCAAGTTAAACTGGTTAAATAATACAGGAATGGAATGGGGAGTGAACTCGATTCAGAAAGGGACTTTGTCCACTAAGATGGTCTTGGCAGTAATACCCTGGATAATATGGAAATAATATCATGTTATAAATGGTTGCCACAATTACATGTTTTATTCCCATGCTAATTTATCATGATTAATGTTTCTTCATGATGAATTCCTTACTTATTGCCATGTTTTATGTCATTGCACAAGATTTTGATGTTTAGATTTTATACTCATGTTTTTTTCACATTCTAATGTCTAAGGACTGTTTTATGTTCTCTATGCTTACCCTTACTGAGCATTTGAGATCAGCCCTTTTATGATTTCTTTTCCCCAGGATATAAATAATGGTTTTATGTACGAAAAAAGGGGAAGATCTTTATGGGAGATGTTGAAGATCTTTCACCACGATTAGAAGATTATATTCCTAGTTTCCAAAGACACTAAACTATTACAATCCTTGTGTGTCTGTTTTTGATATGTATTAATTATTCCGCAAATGTAATGTAATGTCCATGTACGTCAAGCTTCGGGTCTCTACATAATAAGCATTAGAGCTCACCAATTTATTATTTCCTCTTTCCCCAGAATGTCAGGATGTCTTTTATGACTGACCTATATGGATTTTATAAAGGGGACTATGATGTTATAAAAGAGAAAAATGTTGTATATTATTCAATGATAATGTGAAACATAATTATGTAAGTAATTTTTCCATACTAATAAACTACTCAGTATTTTGGGAAGCGATCACTTGTATCTAATTCTAATAAAATATAGTTATCAGAGAATATGCAATACTACAGTCAAGGTCTTTACATTTGAATATCAAAGTATTTCAATTTCATAGTATTTATTGGCTTATATTAAAAAAATATTCTATATTTTACATATTATATCATTATCATTCATGAATACAAATTTTCCTTGCATAATAATGTTTTTTCTCTATTTATGGTATGTACACATTTCAATAGACATTGTATCTACATAGTGGTACAACGTTTTCATCTAAATAAGCCTTATCTCATAAACGGATTACATCAGTTCATCAACCCTATCTAAATTTCTAGTAAATTAATCATTAAAATTGATCTATCTTAACATTAAGTTTTCATAAAATCATATTAATTTTTCTTCACCTCTTGAAAAGAACATTTTCTCACATAAAAAATGAAATCTTGTTAGACAAGTATCCAAAAATCTAGAAATCATAATAAAAAAATGATCACTGATAAAAAAATTCATTTGAATTTAAATAAATGAGAATCAAAAAAGTAAAAATCCATTTATGCTTTAAATATATTTAATCATTTGTTTCCATAACATTATGGTTTTTGAAAATGAGTTATGAGATGGATTCACATACCACATTGTTTCAACATAGTCTTGGGTGGAATATATAAATCAATAATATCAGTATGATCATATAGATTATAATAAGTGATTCAACTTATAATTTATTTGAAATATATGTATCTGTATTATTTATATATAATAAAATATTTCATTAATATGATATATGTAGATCATGTTGTCATATAACAATATTGTAAAAGTCAATTGGAAATCTATAACAAGTTTCTAAAAAATATATAATAGTTAATTCAATCCAAATTTTAATAAAAAAAATAAATAATCCAATATTATTTTAATTTTAAGATATTTTATATAAACTCATTACCATTAAAATGAAATAATAATCATTAAAATTTGAGGTTTTTAGCTCATGATATGAAAAAAATGTTATTAAAAACCCAATAAATCAATCTAAAACCTAAATCCATTTTTTCTCAACATATCCCACTTTGGTATATTTGAATTATATTTATATTCTAAATATGTACTACATTAGAACATGAAATTACATTTGAAATAAAATAGGTCATGTCAGGAATAGGTCAAATCATTAAGAAACCATAATATAAGGTACCAAACAGTATTTTTTTCTACGGAACTCTTCATGAAATATTTATAAAATGTTAAAATAATTTTAAACATTAATTATTATAATAAATTCATGATGAAATCATAGGATATAATCAGTATTAATCATACATTAAACATTGAATAATAGATAGATGGATATATGAGAAAATAAATATCCAAATGGAGTCCTTGAAAATACTGAAAAAATTAAAAGGATCCTAATTACCCTCCAAGTATTGGATTATTTATAAACTTGACTAGGGGTCAAAATAGATCTATACAATTTTAAATATTTTAAATAGTTAAAATTTTAGGTACAAAACATGAAAATTATAAAATAAAACACAAAAAGTAAGAGGGAATGTGAATTATAACAAATCACATCCCCTCCTTTATAAAAACACAAATTAGTAATAAATAATAATTTTATTCTAAGAATATAATTACAATTACTAAATTATTATGGAACAATAATTATTAATTATGTAAAATAATATTTAAATGGAATCTTAATCCTTAAATATAACCCCTCATGCATGAAATAACTACAAAAAGGAGATATAAAAAATGTAATTTATATTCATTGAATTTTTAAATAATATGACATTAACTAAAAATAAACATATTTATACATGTCATGTACATAATTATAAGTAAATAAATTCATTACGTAACCAAATTATATTTATATACTTAAAGGAAATTGCAGAATATTATTGGAAAAAATAATAGGTATTAATTCTAGAAAAAATATTATAATTTTCCACGTATTATATATTAGATTAATTGCAACTAGACTGTGATAAGAACAATTTATAAAAAAATTAATATA
Organism: Viscum album; assembly: GCA_963277665.1. Lineage (NCBI taxonomy): Eukaryota > Viridiplantae > Streptophyta > Magnoliopsida > Santalales > Viscaceae > Viscum > Viscum album. The sequence continues at coordinate 290,734,399 of OY728134.1, forward strand.
TTAGATGTGAATAATAATAGTGTTTACAATGGAAACTCTAGTAAATCTTGTATCCATGATTGTTTAGCAGAAGCATCATTTATTGACTTCTTTTTAATGATTATAAGTCATTGTTATTAGTTATCAGTGATTCTATGAGATGATCATTTCCCAAGAGTATGGGAGGTCAATTACAACATAAAATTTGGGGGGGGGGATAATTTCTACTCAAGGATACTCATATATCTTTTAGATATGTTTGTGAGTTCTTTATAAATACTTTTGTAGGACTAGATAACCATATTCTAATGATTATAACCATACAATGTGTTTGATATGAATGTGTATCTAAATTATAGGTTCTCAATATTTCAAATATTAGCTACTTATGTTATATATTATAGTCATTGTTGGGAACACTAAATTTTATAACTATATAGGGAAGGAGTGAGGGTATTGGAGTTGGGATCCGTCCAATGAGATGGCTTCATAAATATCCATATTAAGGAAATCAGAAAACACATAGTTTTAAGCTTCTTATTGGGATGTGTTTTACCATTTATGGACATGTGATATTGAACAATCATCTCATTTTAACATAATTTTTATGGAAAACTATATTATATGTTCCATGAAATGGTTGGATTTGGAATTATGCATGAGAATCCATTTCTGATTATCATATCTATTGGTAAATTAATAGAATAAGGTAAACATCACCCTCGATCATCACCAATTCCATCAATAGGTAATCACTAGAAAAGGATGATAATCCTTATAATATTCAGTATAATGTGGTATGATACTCATCACATAAGAGGTGAAAAATTCATCTCATCCATGGAAACTAACATACATTGGTGCATACACCATGATAAGGGAATATAAATGGGAACCAAAACGAACTATATTGACTCATGGTATATTAATGAACCAAAATGAAAATATTGAATGAAGGTTTATTAAAATATTAAGTTGGGTAAATGGACTAAATATGCATTAAAAAACTAAGAGAAACATTTCAAATCAAGTTACAAAATAAACAAATATGATTATTTAGGAAAAATGTATAAAATTTCATATTATTGTCATCACATAAGATAAATGGTCTATTTGATGGTGTTGGGATTTAACCTTAGTGGTCGGTACTATTTTCATAACCTGTTCCCCAGGGCCACATTCATGGCATACCCCAGGCATGCCTGCTGAAGGCCAGTGGTTGGAGTCTAGAACCGAAGGCATCAACCGGCAAGTGGGAGGTATTTTCCCATGTACCTATATGCACAAACACACAACCACATCCCAATTCAATAAATTTAAACATGCATGTCACTAAACAACCACCGAGTATATGTACAATTGAATGTCTAATGGGCTAGAATAAAAACCCAACAAAATACTAACTAGAAAATAGGAAAGAACAAAAGAATCTCTTGAAAAGTCATGCATTGGAAACCCCACCTGATGGGTAAGTAAAAAGTAGTTGATGGAATTTGTAGAAGTATATCCCATATACCTAGTCTTACTGGGCACCACCGAGTCCTGTGCCACCAAGTCCTCCATCAAGGCGACAATTGTTTTCACCAGACACAACAAGTGCGGGTGAATCCCATGTAAGGGTGAGTAACAAAATACTTAGTAAGAACCCCAAAACAACACAGGAATGACCAAAAAGTAATCCAAAACCAAACCAAAAAACATGATCACCAAACATGATCACAAATCAAGAAAACTCACACCATGAATATTCTAGAGTAGGAAAGTAGAACAATTAGTCACATCGTCGAACATCATGGGATACTAGAGAAATCCTTATCAACGAGTAAAGTCTTCCTGCTAGATCACATGGAAGTTGTTCCCACTAACCTTATGACTGATGTGGTACTCATCCTTGATGAGTACCGTGGGTATGTTGGGTCACATATAAGTCTCTCCCCACCGTGGGTATGTCGGGTCACATAGAAGAAGATTTCCACCAATGGCCATACTGAGGTACTCCTCCTGTCGGGTATCATGGGTCTTTCGAGTCACAAAAAATTAACAACCCACTGTGGACCTTTCGGGACACAAAGAAGACACTTCCCACTTGCCTATAGTAACTGATACACATAGGGTCGCTCGTCAGTAACCTTTAGGTATCAGCCAATAATTGGGTTTCCGCACGTAGCACACTTGATCTCGAGAGAACTACTCTAAAAGCCATTAGTATAATTTCAACATACATTAACTCCTCTATAGTGTATTCCCAAATATCCTCCTCATTGCGGGGGTTTTAATGTCACAAATGGCTCATCAATCGGATGCCCGGTCTACATGTTATTGACATTTTTCTAGAAAGGGACACGGTTGGGTACTGGTCTGTTCCAACCCGGTCAGACCGACCCAACCTGAGGTTCACCATCCTGATTTGGTTCTTGCCGACCCGAAATGACCCCAAAATTGCCTGGTTCCAGTCCGTTGGGCCATGGGTCCCACCCACCTCTTGCCCAGTCTGCCTTTAGCTGACCAGTTCCCCACAACGCGGATGCATGTCGCATCCGTGGGTGGCTCATGGACTGTCAATCTGTCCACCCAGGGTGTCCGCACGTGGTCATAAGATCACATGTTTTGCAAACCACATTCGGAAGCTACGATCCACTCCACTAATGCAGTCACCCAACTATGTCTACATCCACCAGCCACCGGCATGTCTGGAAGCCCCTTTCTCTTTATTATGGCCAGAGGTGTCCAATGATGCTCATCCTGACGCATCATCATAGCATTCCAATAGCCACACGCGGTCACGACTTCCATTACTGGAAAACAATTAGGGTACCCCATGAACCACTAGTTTTACTCCAATGGTTCGTTCTTCTCACTGGATTAAACTATGGCCTCTATGAGGGTGTCACCATCACTATAAAGGTCTTGAATCTTCCATCACACCCCATTCAAAGAGCTCAACCATGATGGACAAACAAGAGGAGTGGATCGAGTCTTATTTGTGTCGGCCCTCACCCTTCTCCTTAGATTTTAAAAAAGGGGAGGTTTGGGTATTGTTTTCTACCAATAATAATTCAATCCCAAAATGAAAAACTAAGAAACATCACCCTCCTACATGAATAGATGATCTAAGGATCAACTTGTTCAAGGTTTGATCTGTGTTCTATATTTAAAATGAATAACAAGGAAAATATAAACAAAAACAACCCCTACCTCGAATCTGTTAAACGTTTACATGGTCCACCCATGATGATTGAAGAATTAGAAGGCATTCGTTGCTTCTCATCTCCATTATTTTAGGTACATAAATGTTGTAAATGTTCTGTCAATTTTCTTCATTTTTTGTTAGAGGGAAAACTCTCCAATGGTTTGTTATAGAATTGTTTACCATTTAATTATCGATTCCCATAATGCATTATCCTCTTAAAAGAAGACATATCACAAAATTTCTATTACACTACAACGTTACGTCATTACGATGCACCTTAATGAGCCATTATTGATCCTCTTTTAATGTGCCTCTCCATCTCCTCATCGCCAAACTATAGTGCTGCTATCCACTGCTCAACAGTTTGAAATAAAATAAAATAACTTTTTAAACTTATTTAATTATTTTTCAAATATTATGAAAATTAACATTTTTGTCTGACCCTTCCCATTTGATGTTATGTCCTTTTTAGGAGAATCCCAGCGTTCCGAGTTCAACAGTTCTATTGGATTTTTAATCTGAGCACCAGTTCAAAAGTAAACAAACCCACTCATATGATTACTTAAGTAAACTAAAATAAGTTCAAAATTCCATTTTGGGTGCACTCAGCATCTGAATATCTAGCCATAAAAGTAAGTAATCATGAAATGAATTTATATAATTTTAAAAAAATTCACGTTGAAATTCTGGGAGATTACATTCTCCCCACGTTATGTCTTTATATCCCAAAAATCCAAAACAATGGAAAATCAAACATATAGGGGCACTGAGCACAAATCTGAGCCTTCCACTCCCATGTGGTCTCCTAGAGATTCTCATGATACCACCAAATGCACACCAGAGGAATATAATGTCCACGAAGGACCCGATATTGTCATTCATTTATCTCCATCGAGAACTCCAAAAATGTCACCCCATCATCAATGTCCATATCACCCCAGTAGATTTTGTGTTATAGATCATGAACATACCTCCTCAGCTACGACACATGGAAAACATCATGCACTCAGTTCATCTATGTGTGAAGATCTAGGTGGTATGCCACCTCTCTAACTTGATGGGAATCTGAGAAGGATCAATGATCCTTAAAGATAACTATTCACCACAGTCAAATCACTGCAATCCCCATCGGGGTGAGACCTGAAGGAAAATATGGTCTTCCTAATCAAACTCCAAGGGTCCCTGACTCTTGTTTGTATACATTTTTTATATTCTTTGTATAGTCCTCATATTATCATGGATGATCTGTACGTTCTCAGTGGAAGCCCATACCAACTTTGGACTCATGACTTCTGACACCCTTGGGTCGGTCCAGCTTAGAGGTGATTTGCATGGATGTCTGTACAAGGCATCAAAAGGTGTCATTCCAATGGAGGAGTGACAGATGTTGTTGTATGAAAACTACACCAGTGGTAGGTGGTCCTCCCAACTGTGACCAAAATCATGTACACAAACACAAAGCATGTCCCCCAAGGTCTATATGGTCCGCTCCATCTGGTCATCTGCCTAGGCGTGAAAAGTTGTGCTGAAGATCAACTGTGTCCTGAACTCCTATTGCAATCCCTTCTACAACTGGGATGTAAAGTGTAAATTACTATTTGAGAGGATCATCAAAGGAACCCCATGAATCTACAGTATCTCCTGGATGTAGAGGTTCCCTAAGCCCTCTACCAATCCATGCTTCCATATGGGTAAGATGTGAGACGACTTGGTGAGTCGGTCAACAATCACCTAAATAGAATCATTGACCCTGGATATGCATGTTAACCCCATCACAATGTCCATGGATATACCATCCCATTTCCACATCGGTACTTCAAGTTACTAGGACATTCCTTTTACAACTTGATGCTCATCCTTCACATTCTAACAAGTGAGGCATTGTGAAACAAACCCTGCCACAACATTCTTCATCCCGGGCCATCAATACTGACTTTAGAGTTCATGGTACGTCTTTTCTACACCAAGATATACCACAATTAGAGATGTATGAAACTCAATCAAACCACATCCCGTATTATCATTATTACTATGATGCATCCTCTAAAAGGGTTGATGTGATCCCCACCTAATAAAAATCTATCAAGAGCCTATCTTGAGGATAACTGAGCACGCTATGCCTCAAAGTCAACATCCACAAGTTGTGTGTAAGGACCCGACCCCCGAATTCCCGGAGCCGGTGCCCATGAGACATGATGTATCAAAATTATATTTCAAACATTTAGAAGTAGTACATCATGCCCCATCATTACAGAGGATCGTGAGGTTCATGTTCTGGGAAACCAGCTGCTTCTGAAAAAAATATTTTATAAAAAACCATACCTGAAATTTTTTTTAAACAAAAACGTAGGGTGAGCAAAGTATGCCCAGTAAGGGGTTTTAAAACAACTTAAAAATAATCTTTCTTTACTAAGAAGAAGAATAATATTCTTGAAAACAATCATAAATATTGGGAAATTAAATATATTGGAATAAAGAAAACCATAATCATAACATTTAATCATGATCAGAGTACGCAGTTCCACTTTGGGAAATAAAATGCGTGTATAATATATAACAATTAACAACATGAGGGGTAATGAATACTACTAGCAAGGCAGTTCTGAGTGCACGCGAAATAATAAAAAATGTTGTAACAATGAACATAACAAGTTCACATATCATGATGGCCATATCTATATCTTATCACATGTAATAACATAAAGCTGTTGTTAAATGGATCAACTCTAAATCTACTGAGACATTCCACTAATTCATATGCGCACACAAAAGGCTCTGAACTAGGGTTATCCTACTATTCCGAAAATCCCATGGTTGGTCACTTACTAAAACATTAAGAGTTGGGTATAATTACAGACTATGTCAAGGCCTCGTTCCAAGACTATAATCATCTATGTTTAGAAATTTCACCTGAATCGTAACTGTTGTCAGGCCTTGTGCCATGACCATGTTTTGTCTCATGAGACTTGCCGATGCATCAAGGGGCTATAGCGGGCCTCACCCATCACATAATCAGTCCAATAATATCCTCTTATGTCTTAGGGGGCTATGTAACCAAGGCGTCCCATACCTCTTTAGACACCCATTTAAAGTGATGTTATTTGGGGTGTCCCATACCACTCCAAATAACGGGTTCATAGATTCTTTATTATTATTTGGTGTTTTATCAATCAATTAAAAATATAAAATGACATTTACTAAATAAATACATTCATAAAATATGATATTATAACATTAATTGAATATTGTACAGAATTATAGTAAGCTTGTATGGAATGCATGTTATTAGTAATTATCCTGCTTCACAAGATAATCACTAGAGTATAAAAAGAATAAAAAAATTTTCCAAAAGAGATGTTAAATGACAACTACATGTAAATGGAACACTTAAAGAAAATACATGACTTTAATTATTGTTATAAACATGACTTTTGAACTTTTAATCTCATTAATGTTTACATATGGGTTTTTAAACAATTTAATCAATGTACATTAAATTCCATAAGATCTGAATATTTCTAACCCTTAATTAATTACTTGACTGAAAACCAAACCCATATAACTGTTCATATGTACATAAATATATAAAAACTAAGGTTTCTGTACTATAAACATAATTACATTTAAACCCAAAACCTAGTTCACATCTAAAATATTATTTTACGATTAGTATTTATCGCATAAATAAATCAAAATTGAATTGTATTGGAAAACACATATATATGATTATATAATTATTCATATATATATATATATATATATATAATTTTCTCAAAAGGGGATTTTTCATACTAAAAACAACTTTTAAAATTCTTAGTATAACATACTAAATTATTTTGATGCCTTAAAAATAGATATGGATTGTGATTATGCATATATGTGTATACACCAGAAAATATATGTGTGTTTTTATAGGATATATGATAGAAGTTTTTTACAACTAAACATACATAAACTACTTTTGTTTACAAATCATGAACAACCTCCCTGAAAAAAATGGAAGGTGATACTGTCCCAACAAGTTCATGCATGGCACGTACTATAACCTATATATATATATATAAATAAATGTAAACATTTATTTTTATGGGAAATAAAAACTGCAAACATCCTAAAAAAAACTATGATCCTTAAAATAGTAAATAAGAATGGAATTTCAGTGTTTTCAACATGGATCAAAATGTTTATATACATATATATAAATAAACAATATAAACACATATATACTTATGTAAAAACTCATTTTCACTCCAAATAATAAGAACTACCCATTGAAAAGATTGAAACCTTAACTGTAGAGGGTGTGTAGAGGGTTTTAGGGTTTTAAAAAAACCGAAAACAAGATTGTACACCCGTATATATATAATCTGTATAATTTTTTAAACTCATATATAAGACTAGTTCGACATAAACAAGAATGAAAAACCAATCTTACACATTTTTAAAGTAAATATCATTTTAGGATTAATATCAAGAATTTTAAGGCTTGTAAATGGGATGGGGAGGAATATAAATAGTATGTATAAATATACAAAGTATACAAGATTTTACATGGTAAAGGCAAGATATAAATCCCTTACATTAGCTTAAGGAGGAGGATGAAGTGCTCGGGAAGGTGCTGGAAATTAACCAAAGGACTTGTGGAGGGTCGCTGAAGGAGTGCAAAGAACCAGGGATTCTCCAAATGCCTCAGTGGTTTAAACTATCATTACAATGATTATTTTCATATATGATAAATGGGATCCGAGGCCACTTGCTATAAAAAACACCGGGGAAGGACAACATTGTGGAAACCATGTAAAAGTGGAGGTCCAATAATTAAATAAGTGAAACAAATGAGGGTATATAGTGGGGTAGGCTACTGGTCTGGAACATGTTGTGGGGAAGACAGCAGATCTGCGGAGAAGAAAGTGACGTAGGAGGAAGAAGTCCAAAGAAAAAAAAAGGGCCCAGATGTTTCCTTGCTGGATTGAACAACTGTGGATAGCGTAGGATATGATTCTAGTATTTAAAAAGAATGGATGACCGAGATTAAGTATATATATGATCGAAAGGCTTGGAAACAAAGCAGCATTTTAAAAAAAACTTTGAATGGTCGGGATTATGTTGCAATGGATTGAATGGTTCTCAAAAACACAGGGATATTCCATGGTCGATTGATGATTGAACCTGAGATCAGTTTTGACGGTCGAGATTGCACGTTGAGAGATCCAACGGCCAAGAACACGTTTCAACCAAAAAATCTGTTCCCATATCGAAATGAACAGTGCTTCGGGCATAGATTATAAGCCCCAATGCTCCTTCCTCATGTCAATAAGATAGGCACACACTCTCGAAGCCTTATACACGGGCCTCTCCAGGGCTCGGCCCACCATTACACCCTGTGCACCACATGCCTTATACATGGGCCTATGCGTGCACACTAGTACCTAGTGCAAGCTATGTTCAGGCTCCAGATCTCCTCAAAGCATGCACTGGAGACACCCCTGGTCACCACCTTGTGTGTCTAGGGGATTGGCCTTGACCTTGCGGGCTTGGCATCAAGGATGCCCTTGGTTGGCTGGTCCCCTTATACTTTTTTTTATTAAAAATTAGATAATCATTTACATTTGAAAACAATATGTACATTTATTTAAACATATATTTTTTTTAAAATAGTAAGTATCTATAAACATAAGTTAAAATAATTAATGAAAAAATTAACCATTCCTATTAAACTATTCAAAAGTCTAATGGTTTTATAAAACTAAGGTTCATAGTCCTAAACGTAAAATACTTCTATGATGAAAACATAGTTTCATTTAGTTAAAATATTAAATTAGGGGTTTTAAAGCATTATATAAAATACATCTTCAAAATAATCATTTAAGGTATATTGGTTCCCTACATATAAAATACCCTCTTTAAAAGTTATAACATTTATATTATATAAAAGATATTTTAAATTATTAAGTTTCTAAACAATATAAATAAACATTAGGGTTTGAGAAAACAACTAGGTTCATAAAAGTATTCTATTATTTTAAAACTATGACATTTAATTACATAATTTTAAAACATAAAATAAAATTATAAAATCATTATAAAACCCAAATTTTTCATTATGAAATAAACTTCATTAATTTTAAAAATAAAAACCCTTTTAACCAATGGTCATGGAATTCAAAGACCAAATGGCTACATAAAATGTAACAGTCAAATTGGGGTTATATAAAACATGGTCTCGGGGTGTCTTAAACTCAATGTGATTGAAAAATAAGGAGAATATGGTTCAAGTCATTCCATTGGTGCTTAGTTCGGCCGCAGTGGCCTTGACCGTTCTTATGTTTGTTATAGCGGATGCTAAAGACCCATATCGTTCACTCGGGGTTCTCATTGTTTTGAGAGGTCTTCCTATAATCTTAATTGGGTTATTAATTGGTATCTTTGGTTAGCATAATTTCCTGTTTGATCATAGTTTATTGTAGTTATTATGATGTTTTCTATTTGAATAAAGAGCCTTTCGTTAATTTTTTGTGTTTACTCTATTTCATTGTTACTTTTTTATAAGAAGATAGTTTGTTCGACTAATGGGTGACATAAAATATAAAATTTACCATTACATGAAACACATATTCCTGGGATGTTACATTATTCCCCCTTCAAATAAATGATTCCTCACAATTCTATTCATAAAAAGTAAAAAAACCCCAGTCGATCAACATTACCAAAATGGATGATTTGGTTTAGTCGACAGAATACCCAAGTTGGTACTTAGTTCCTCCGCTTCACTAGCCTAGATTCACCTTGAGAAGTATGTATTGAACTCCTGCTCAGGTGTTCTACACACATGCTTCTATAGGGAGGATCATGCGGTAAAAATCTCAGAAATGTCCAAAGAGAAAAATTCCCTGATGACCCGCCGAACAATATCATGATCGAGATATTCAATGGGGATGATGCGATTGAATAGACTAAGATTTAAGATCTGTAACATAAAGGCCTACCTTGAGCTGGCCATATTGGGCATCTATAAGGAAACATGCTCTGTCATAAAAGTTTTTCGCCAGAGTAAAACACTGGAAAAGGACTTCGTAGTATCTCCCCCTTCGCCTATAATAGGGTAGTTGGGTAGTGGCGATGAGATGGAATACATGTTCATTCCCCCAACATGAACGAAGGATTTCATGGCTGTTCGATAATTTTAACAGGCGTTGACACGATCCTTGCAGGTTGAGGAAATATGGATAGTCCACAGTTCATGTTTTGATCAAAATATCATCTACTATCTCATCAAGTAGAGACGAGATGTTTGTTTGACCAGCCATCTGAAAAAACATTCATGAGAATTCCCTTAACTGTACAGATAAAGTAGAGATAGGAAAGGAAGATAGGTAATGTTATAATAACAAATATGATCATATATCAGTGCATGTGTTTCCATAATGATTTAATACATGAAATCCTCATAGAGAAGAAAAACTCAATAACTCCTCAATCCAAACACAGGCTGAGCATTCAGGGTTAAATTCATGGAGACATCTGTGATGTCTCCTGAGTGTAGCATGAGGGGTAGGAAGTTTGGAAGCATAGACATACACTTGTTGCCTATAAGATAGTTGGGTGGACTCATCTTCTAACATCCTGAAGTCCAACAATTGGCCCCAGAAGCCGTAGTTCATAATCTGACAAAGGTAGGCTGCTCGGAGGTCTCCAAAAGCAGCAGCTTATAGAAAATGGTTAAGGATCATAGTGCCAGATTCTTCACCTACCGTGAATACTCAGAAAAGTCCCTCATAGTACCTTCCCTGACGTGCATATGAGGGGAATTGGGTAATCATCATAAAAAGGTAATCCATCCCCAAACCCCAGTGTATACTAAGCACCTATGGTGAGTTCGACACATCATACATGTGCTTTCATGACATGTAGATATGAGAATAATTAAGGAAGTTCTATTGGATAGCTAGAGACACAATGGTTTCTAAGGCCTCAGTGGGAAGTGACAAAAGATTGGTAGGTACATTTCCATCTAAAATCTGAATGGTATAATATAATTACATAGTTATGCTCAGTAATATATTTATACTACCTGGTTTTCTAGAGTTATCTGAACCTATCCTCTGATACCAACTGTAAGGACCTGGCCACCGAATGCCTAGAGCCGGTGCCCAAGAGATATGATGTGTCAAAATTATATTTCAAACATTTATAAGTATTGAATCTTTCCCCATTATTATAGAGGATGGAAAGGTTTAGGTTCTAGGAAACCAGATGCTTCTGAAAAACTTCTTTAGTAAAAACCAATACCTGATTTTTTTAAAAAACGTAGGGTGAGCAAAGTATGCCAAGTAAGGGGTTTTAAAACGACTTAAAAATAATATTTCATTACTGAGAAGAAGAATATTATTCTTGAAAATAATATTAAACATTAGGAAATTAATTATCTTGGAATAAAGAAAACCACATGAATAACATTTAATCATGATCAGAGTACGCAGTTCCACTTAGGGAAATAAAATGCTTGTATATTACATAACCATTAACAACATGCGAGGTAATGAATACTACTAGCAAGGCAGTTCTGAGTGCACAATAGATAATAAAAAATGCCATAACAATGAACATAACAGGTTCACATATCATTATGGCCATATCCATATCTCATCACATGTAATAACATAAAGCTGTTTTTCAATGGAATGTCCAAAACTACTGAGACATTCCATTAATTCTTCTATGCACACAAAAGGCCCTAAACCAGGGATATCCTACTAGTCGGAAAATACCATGGTTGGTAACTCACTAAAACATCAAGAGGAGGGTATAATGCCAGACTGTGTCAAGGCCTCGTGCAAAACCATAATCATCTTTGTCCAGGAATTTCACCTAAACTATAACTATTGTTAGGACTTGTGCCATGACACTGTTTTGTCTCATGAGACCTACCGATGCATCGAGGGGATATAGTCGGCCCCACCCATCACATAATCAGTCCAATACAATCCTCTTATATCTTAGGGGGATATGAAACCAAGGCATCCCATACAGCTTTGGATACCCATTTAAAGTGATGTTATATGGTGTGTCCCATACCATTACAAATAACAGTTTCTTAGATTATTTATTATTATTTGGTGTTTTATTAATCAATTAAAAACATGAAATGAAATTTCCTAAATAAATACATGCATTAAATATGACATTATAACATTTATTGAACATTGTACAGAATGATAGTAAGCATGTATGGCATGCATGTTTTTATTAATTATCCTACTTCACAAGATAATCACTAAAGCATAAAAATAAAAAAGAAATTTTCCACAAGAGATGTTAAATGACAACTACATGTAAATGGAACACTTAAAGAAAATTCATGACATTAATTATTGTGATAAACTGGACATTTGAACTTAAAATCCAATTAAAGTGTACATATGGGTTTTTACACAATTTAACCATAGTCCATTAAATTTCTTAAGATCTGAATATTTCTAACCATTAATTAATTACTTGACTGAAAACGAAACCCATAAAAGTAATCGTATGTACATAAATATATAAAAACTAAGGTTTCTGTACTATAAACATAAATATATTTAAACCAATACCTAGTTCTCTTCTAAAATATTACTTTAAGATTAGTATTTATCTCTTAAAAATAAAAATTGAATTGTATTGAAAAACATATATATATTATTATATAATTATACATATATATATATATATATACAATGTTTGAAAAAAGGAATTTTTCATACTAAAAATGACTTTTATAATTCTTAGTATAACATAATAAATTATTTGGAAACCTTAAAAATAGATATGGATTGAGATTATGCATATATGTGTATACACTAGAAAATATATATGTGTTTTTTTAGGATATATGATGGAAGTTTTTTACAACTAAACATACATAAACTACTTATGATTACAAACCATGAACAATCTCCCTGAAAAATGGAAGGTGTACTGTCCCAAAAAGTTCATGCATGGAATGTACTATAACCTATCTATATATATGTATATATATATATATAAACATAAATTTAAACTTTGATTTGTATGAGAAATAAAAACTAAAAACATCCTTAACCAAATCTAAGATAATTAAAATAGTAAATAAGAATGGAATTTCTGGGTTTTCAACATGGATCAAAACGTTTATATACCTATATATATAAAAAATGTATAAACATATATATACTTATGTAAAAACTAATTTTCACTCCAAATAATAAGAACTCACCTTTGAAAAGCTTGAAACCTTAACTGTAGAGGGTGTGTAGAGGGTTTTAGGGTTTCAAAAAACCAAAAAAAAGATCGTACGCCTCTATAAATATAATCTGTATAATTTTATAAACTCATATATAAGACTAGTTCAATATAAACTATAATAAAAAACCACTATTACATATTTCCAAAGTAAATATAATTTAAGTATTAATATCAAGACTTTTAAAGCTTGTAAATGGGATGAGGAGGAATATAAACAGTATATATAAATATATAATGTATAGAAGAGTTTTCATGGTAAAGCAGGATAGGAATCCCTTAAATTAGCTTGAGGAGGAGGAGGAAGTGCTCGGGAAGGTGCTGAAAATTAACTGAAGGACTTGTAGAGGGTCACTGAAGGAGTGAAAAGAACCGTGGATTCATCAAACGCCTCAGTGGTTTAAACTATTCTTACAATGAATACATTAATGTAAGATGAATGGGATCTGAGGCCACTTGCAATAGAAAAACACTGGGGAAAGAGACCGTTGTGGAAACCGAGTAAAAGAGGAGGTCTGATAATTAAAGAAGTGAAGAAAAATAGGGGGATATAGGGGGAGCATGCCACTAGTCTAGAACCCGTTGTGGGGAAGACAACAGCGCCACGGAGAGGAAAGTGACGTGGGAGGAAGAAGTCTGATGAAAAACTAGACGACATATATCTTCCCTTGTTGGATCGAACGGTCGTGGATAGAGTGGGATATAAATTGAGTATTTAAAAAGAGTGTAGGACCGAGACTATGTATAGATCTGATGGAACGGATCGGAAACAAAGTGGAGTTTTAAAAAAACTTTGAAAGGCAAGGACTAGATTGTAATGGATCGAACGGTTCTAAAAAATGCGAAGATATTCCACAGTCGATTGAGGGTTGAACCCGAAATCAGTTTTGATGACGGAGATTGCTCTTTGAGAGATGCAACGTCCATGATCTCGTTTCGACCGAAAAATCCATTCCCACATCAAAACGAACCGAGATTCGGGGGAGGGTGTAAGATCCCGGTTTTTGGAAAGGTATTTTTTGTTGTGTTTGGTGTTGAACCCTTTGTTTTGGGGCTTAAAAATGATTCCTGAAAGTGTGAGAGGCCTTGAGGGTGTTCTAGGGGCTCGGGGAATGGAAGAAAGGAAATCTAGTCAAGACAGGCCAGGGCGCATGACCTACGAATGGCCAGGTAAACCGTGCAGCCTGACCAAGCTAAATCATGAGACACCTCCTCCTCCGGACAGTGGCATGCACACTGTTTTCCAAACCGCGTGGACAAAACGTGCGACCACTTAAAGTTGGGAAAATTAAAATCTTGCCACTCCTGGCTTTAAAACCCCACTCAGGATTTTCCTCCTTTCCTCCACTCTCAACCCTAGCGACAAACTTGGTCGACCCAAGCATTCCAAGGGTGGATCTCCTTTGATTCTTGGCCATTTAGAGCGTCGTTGGTTGCAGATCGAAGCTCCGGGTAAGGCTAATCCCATTTTTGCTTCTATTTTTGGTGTATGGTTTGCATCTTCTCTCCCTCTTGTTCCAAAAACCTAAATCCCTATCTTTTGAGTGAGTTTTAGGTTGAAGCTCCAAAGGTTGGTTGGATCGAGGTCTACGGACTCGATTGAGAGTGCGTTCAACCGCGGTTTCGAGGTAGGTGATCTACAAGTGATATCCCATAGTTATTTGGATAATGTGCATGTTTAATTGTGTTCTTGTCATCCTATGGTTATTCTTTGATTAACATAGTCATGTTCGGTAATAATTGTGTTTAAAATGGTAAATGGGAACCCTCCCAATCCCTGTGGGATGTGTTGGGGCAGACATTACCTAATTGGGGCCATCCATGGGATGTGATGGCTTTTCCCAGATTTGGGGATTGATATTAAACAAGTGGCCTTGAAGAAATGAATTGTAGAGTCCTTGATAAATATTTTGACACAATTGGTTGAACTTTGAATAAAAGTTAGGTTATTATCCTAGACTTGGCACTAACGTAAATGATAAAGTGGAATGGGTGGAATGGTTGATTCATTGGAATGATGAACAGGTTAAAATGGGTTAATGTGTAAATTGATTAAGGACCATAATGGGACAAATTTTGTGTTTAATGTTTAATTCTTAGTAAGATAGGCATAACACATGGGAATTTGGTAAATGGTCAAATGATGTGAAATGGTAATGCGTTAATGGGTTAAGGCATGATGTGGTTTCCCATGAGGGTAGTTGTGAATAGTGTTTGCTGAAGGGCAATGGTTTGGATGGTTGATGGTTACATATATATAAGAATGTGCACATGGCTTCGTAGAGTGGGGTATGAAATGATGATCTACACCCACGGTTTGAGGGAAGACTGAGGTTTTAAACTCCACACTAAATGCACGAGTTAAGAAAGGGGACTAAGGGTCTATTCTCCGAATGGTTGCATCCACCCGGACTGAGGCTTCGAGGTGAGGTTACGGTTGCTATGAGGGGTTAGTCCTAGTGAGATAGGATAATGATGTTTTTACCCTCTTGCATGTGGTTTTTTTCCTTATACCCATGTAACATAATGTATGTGATTGACCCATGGAAATGCGATGAAAAGGTAAATGGAGATAATGGGTGTGTAATGAATGGTAATGGAATTGGTAATGGATTTGACTCTAAACTTGTTAATGGTACCTTAATTAATTACATGGAAATAATCATTCATACTCCTTATGAATTTACCACATATTCACACTGGATATTTTGTAGACACCATTGGTGGTGGCCTACTGAGTTGTACTCACACCCCACTCGGGCCTCCGTTGGGTACCTAAGCTGACTTCATGTTTGCAGGTCAAGATAAGGGAAAAGGTCCTTGCTAGATAGTGAGTGGACATGGGTATCACTTGGTGGAGGATCCGGACTTGGGGTCGGGACCATTTTGGGGATTTTGGCTGTTGTATTTACTTTGGGCTTCTGTTCAATCTTGCACTTGTTGTTTTACATGGCACATTTATTTTTGGAAATGGTTGGTACACATTTTCCTTGTTTGTTGGTTATTTTTTCTGCTATTTGGTTTATTCTGATGTGGATTACTCTGATAAGAAGGGGGTATAGTCTCCCCACATGAATACATAAACCCCCACTGCTAGTCAGTAGCCTTTGGCATATGGGGAGTTACACTTAAGGTCATGTAACCACCCAGCTCGGAGCACAGGTTTAGTGGCTTCTGGGTAGGGGACGTTACAAATTTGTATCAACGGAGGTCTTTCTTCTCCTTCTCTGAGGTCTTGTTATTTGGGACTGGTAGCCAAGGATTAAGACATGTCGTGCCTTGGTAATGAGCTCGTGCTTGGGAGTACGTAACCCAGGTATGAGGGAAAACCTGAGTTACCTTGGGTGGGAAATGTTGTTTTAGGTTGTGTGATGTTACAGTTGATGATATTTCACCATTAGGTGAGGCACATGTGGTTTGATGTGATTGTTTTATGTTAATTGAAACGTGGCCTTAACGACACGAGGATTTGAATTTATGCATCAAGGAAGGCTCATAGGGAGATATGTGTCATGAATTGTATTAGAAACACGCACGAGGTGGGTGTGTGAGGCAGGAAAGTAGGATGCATAATGCATTTAATGAAACCAAGAAATAATGAGAAGAATGAAATAAAACAAGTGGGTAAATGATGTTTAGTAGAGTAATTGGTTTTGAAACAAATTTGTAAAGTGTCATTGGGTTAGTATATGAAATGGGTTGTTGTAGCTAGTAAAGATATTTTGATGGAGTCATGGACGTTATGGTATGTATTCTAAAATTTCATGTTTTGCATTGTAGAGAAATGCCACCACGACGTCAATTACCCATTGGGAAACAAGAGGATGTTACATGGAACACTCATCCAGTAGAGGAGCAAGAAAATATGGTGATCAATGAAGATAGAGAAGACAAGTTCCAAGAGAACTTGTCTCGCCTTATACAGATGATAGATCAGGACCCAGGGCGGGTTGCTCTGTGTATGTTTGAGCTGACAAGGGAGTTCCAGTTGTAGCATCCTCCGACTTTCACAGGAGAGGGTGGGCCAAAAGAAGCAGAATTCTGGTTAGAGTCTATCCAGACAGTACTGGACCATCTAGAGACCCCTGTCGAAAAGCGGGTGAAGTTGGGCACTTATATTTTGTGAGGCCAGGCGTGGCGTTGGTGGGACATTCAAGCTCAAATCGAGCAGGCTAAGGGATTTTCGTGGAAGGGTTTTCAAGAAAAGTTTCTAGAGCATTTCTACCCAAAGTATTGATATAGGAGCGGGCTGTAGAGTTTATGAGCCTGACTCAGGGATCTCTATTGGTGGTGGACTATGCTTGTCACTTCACTGATTTGAGACGCTTTTTCCCAGTGTTAGCAGAGGATGACGCAGTAGTAGTAAGAAATTTTCAGGATGGGCTGAGACATGAGATTAGGTCTCAAGTAAACATCTTCTTCTTGAATAGGTTCTCAAAGTTAATGGACCAGGAACTGATCTCGGAAGAAAACCTGAATGGTGATTTAGGTAGTGGGCTTGTGGCGTCACTGGGACAGACGATCGGTGCACCTACTGAAGGTCGAAAGTGACTCCACGAGAGCTCACAACATGGTCGAAGTGTAAAAAGTTGCTGGGAGAGGGGGTCAACCTCTTAGAGTGGGAATCGGGTGTTCTTCTATCAGTGCGGTAGGTCGGGGGACATGCATCGTCAGTGTACTCGACCTCCAATTGAGTGTCGTTCGTGTGGCAGGATGGGGCATGTGCAGAGGTTCTGCAGGAACCCTCGGCAGGCAGGCGATCATGACGGTGGAAGGCAGGTACCTGATATGGGAAGGGAATCAGATGCCCAGTATCAGGCAGGAATTTGGGGCTCCACGGGTCATACTGGAAAGGGCAGTGGATGTGGAACTCTAGGGAAAGATCGCTCACACCACCAGGGCAGTGCAATGCGGGGCATTCAGGATGGATCCCAGGGTAGTGGGGAAAGTCAGATTCGGGTAGTTCAGTTTGTGCCTGGTAATGGAAAGCCTCGACCGTCAAATATTCTAGGTAATATCCTTGTAGATTCTACTTTTTCTAGTGCATTGTTTGACACAGGTGCCACACACTCTTTTGTCTCTACACAAATTTTTGTAGCGCTGGGTTTACCTGTGGAGAGGGTGTGTGGAGTTATGTTAATTGAAACTCCATTGGGGGTGAGGGTTGAGGATATCAACCAGTGTAAGGGATGTGCCTTGGATGTTGGTGGGTATCGTTTTGTATGGGATTTTTTCATTATCGAGATTTCAGAGGTTGACCTCATCTCGGTAATGGATTGGTTGGTGTTTTATCGGGAGCATATAGACTCTTATCATCATAGAGTAGCATTCAGGACACATGATGGTGATGCTTATGTCCACCGTGGCGAATGGGATGTTCGAACAGGGCATGCATGACCGTTCGGTCAGCGGTTGAATGGAATCATAGATCGAGTGGCATGTCTCATGCTTGATGATAATGAAAGATGAGAACAATATATTTTTCCTCCCATGGTAAATCGGTGTCAGGATGTGTTTCCTGAAGATTTCTCGGGGTTACCCCTTGAGAGGGATGTTGAGTACACAATCGAGTTGATGCTGAGAGCAGAGACAGTTTCTATTCTGCCATACCAAATGGAACCGACAGAACTCCAAGAAATGAAGTTACAGCTTGAGGAGTTGGAGCGTAATGGGTTTATCCGTCCTAGTATGTCTCCTTGGGGCTCTCCTATGCTTTTTGAAATCAAGGCCGATGGGTCGTTGAGGCTATGTGTTGACTATCAGAAGTTGAATCATATGACAGTGAAGAATCAGAACCCTCTTCCTAGAATTGATGACCTGTTTGATCAGTTGAGGGGTGTGTTGGTGTTTTCTAAGATTGATATGAGGTCAGGTTATCACCAGTTGAGGGTGAGGTCTTCCGACGTACTGCAGACAGCTTTCTATAGTTGGTATGGGTTGTTTGAGTTTGTTGTAATGCCTTTTGGCTTGACCAATGCACCGGCATTGTTTATGGATTTGATAAATCGGATCTTTCATCCCTATCTAGATAGTTTTGTGGTCGTATTTGTTGACGATATCTTATTGTACTCAAAAACTCACGATGATCATGCCCAACATCTTGACATCATCTTTGGTATGCTAAGAGAGAATCAGCTATACGCCAAGCTATCCAAGTGTAAATTTTGGATAGGTGAGGTAAATTTCATGGGTCACATCATCTCGGAGGCAGGTGTGTGAGTGGATCTAGAGAAAGTGAAGACAGTTGTATCTTGGGGTAGCCCAAGAGTGTTTATGATGTTTGGAGTTTTCTGGGTTTGGTCAGGTATTACTGAAGTTTCATTTAGGAATTCTCTCGCATGGAAGCACCACTTTTGGGCTTGACCAAGAAAGGAATCAAGTTCTAATGGTATGAGGCTTATGATAATTCCTTCTAAGAGTTGAAGAAGATGCGGACAACCACACCTATCTTGATCTTACCCGAGCCAGATAAGAAGTACTCATGTTTCGTGATGCATCCAGAATCGGACTTCGTGCTATGTTGATGCAAGATGAGCGGGTGGTGGATTATGGGTCAAGGCAGTTGAGACCCCATGAGAGGAATTATCCCACTTCTGACCTTGAGTTGGTTGTAGTAGTAGACGACTTGAAGTGCTGGAGGCACTATCTATTGGGAGAACTGTTCACTGTGTTTATCGATCATAAGAGTTTAAAGTACGTCTTCTCATACCGGGATCTGAATCTTTGGCAGTGAAGATGGGTTGAATATCTCCAGTATTTGACATTGATTTGGTGTACACATTAGGAAAAAGAAATAGTGTTGTTGATGCTCTGAGAAATAAGGTTCAGAATTAGATGGTTCAGGAGTCCAACACCAGGTGGAAGTTGATGGCCTTGTTTGCGGAAATGCTCCTTGAGGTGCAGGAGGAGAGTGTTCAGGTCACTCTTTCTTCCATAGAGGTGGAGTTGTTGCTTTTGAGTCGAATAAAGGAAGGTCAGCTTGATGATCCCGAGTGTTCGATCATGATGTAAAATCATAATGGTGGGGAGCTACCTTCTGGATGGGTCGTCGGTGTGGACGGTGTTGCTCATGTTCATGATCGTGTGGTTGTGCCAAAGTGTGTGCGAGAAGAGTTGGTGGGTGAGTTCCTTGAATCAAAGTGGGTAGTGCATCCTGGTCTGACCAAGATGTACCGTGATCTCTGAAGGCAATTTTGGTGGCTCGGAATGAAGAAGGAAGTTGTGGGATTTGTGGCATGGTGTCTTACCTGTCAGCAGGTGAAGGTCGAGCATCAACGCCTGGGTTGTTTGTTGTATCCATTACCCATTTTGGAATGGAAGTTAGATGATGTGATGATGGATATTGTCGTGGGTCTTCCGAGGACTCCCTGTAAGATTGATTCTATATGGGTGGTTGTGGATCAGTTAACGAAAGTGGATCATTTCTTACCGATTCAGGAGACCCATACAGTCGACCAGTTGGGTGAGCTGTATGTTCGGGAAATAGTGTGGTTGCATGGGGTTCCGTGGACCATAGTTTCGGACCGAGATATGTGTTTCACATCACTTTTCTAGCAAGGATTGCAGAAACTGCTTGGTACGCATGTGTTTTTGAGAACGGATTTCCACCCGCAGACGGACGGGCAGTCGGAACGTATGATCCAAGTGTTGGAAGACATGTTAAGAGCCTGTGTCTTGGACTTTGGAGGTTCATGGGAGAGACACCTATCATTGGTCAGGTTTTCCTACATCAACATTTTTGAGGATACGAATTAGATGGAACCGTTTGAGGCACTTTACATGAGGCCATGTAGATCTCCGTTGTGTTTTCCTGAGGCCGGTGAATCTGAGTTGTTGGGGCCATGTCTCATGCAAGAGACATCAGAGAGAGTTAAGTTTATCAGGAAGTGAATGGTTACGGCTCAGAGTAGGTAGAATTCATTTGCAGATCATTGGCGTAGACCTCTTGAGTTTGGGGTGGGTGATAAAGTGTTCCTCTTGGTGTCGCCAGTGTTGGGTCACCATCGGATACGAAAGTAGGGTAGGTTTGCACCCATGTATGTGGGACCTTTTGAGATTTTGGAGAGGAACAGGCTAATGGCTAACCGATTGGCTCTTCAAAAATGGTATGGTGGGATGCATGATGTGGTTCATATGTCGCAGCTTCGATGGTATCACCATGACCCGTCTCACGTGGTTGATGTTGCAGACATGGAGCTTGAGGAAGATGCGTCCTTTGAAGAGCATCTGGTCCGTGTGGTGGATCGTAGTGAAAAGGTCTTATGAGGCATGTTTGTACCATTAGTGTGAGTACTATGGCAGCATGGGAAGGTTCAGGAAGATACTTGAGAGTGGGAATCGGATATGCAGGCTCAATGGCCCGAACTCTTCTCTTTGGTGGATCAATGAGGCTTGGAAACTCGGATCAAGGACGATCCGTTATAAGGTGGGGATGTTGTAAGTTCCTGGTTTTTGGAAAGGTGTGTTTTGTTGTGTTTTGGGTTGAACCATTTGTTTTGGGGCTTAAAAATGTTTCCTGAAAGTGTGAGAGGCCTTGAGGGTGTTCCGGGGGCTCGAGGCATGGAAGAATGGAAATCTGGGCAAGACAGGCTAGGGCGCACGGCCTGCGCATGGCCAGGTAAACTGTGCGGCCTTCCCAGGAAAAATCGTGTGACACCACCTCCTCCGGATAGTGGCATCTGCTCAGTTTTCGCATGGTTTAGCAAGCCGTGCAGAAAAACTGTGCGGCCACTTAAAGTTGGTAAAATTAAAAGTTTTCCACTCCAGGATTTAATACCCCACTCGGGATTTTCCTCCTTTCCTCCTCTCCCAACCCTAGCATTGAACTTGGCTGACCCAAGCCTTCCATGGGTGGTCCTCCATCGATTATTGGCAGTCTAGAGCAGCGTTGGTTGCAGATCGACGCTCCGAGTAACGATAATCCCATCCTTGCTTCTCATTTTGGTTTAGGGTTTTCATCTTCTCTCCATCTTATTCTGAAACCCTAAAACCCTATCTTTTGGGTGAGTTTTTGGTTGAAGCTCCAAAGTATGGTTGGATCTAGTTATAAGGACTCGATTGAGAGTGCATTAAACCACGGTTTTGAGGTAGGTGGTCTACAAGTGATATCCCATAGTTATTTGGGTATTGTGCATTTTTAGTTGTGTCCATGTATTCCATTGGTTATGCTTTGATTAACCTAGGCATGTTTGTTAATAATAGTGTTTAATATGGTAAATGGGAACCCTCACGATCCCCGTGTGTTATTTTGGGGTAGCTTGACCTAATTGGGGCCATCCATGGGATGTGCTGGCTTTTCCAGGATTTGGGGATTGATATTAAACAAGTGTCCTTGATGCAATGAATTATAGAGACCTTGATAAATATGTTGATATGACTAGTTGAACTTGGGATAGATTTTAGGTGATGCACCTAGACTTGGCACTAACCTAAGGGTTAAAGTGGAATGGGTTGAATTGTTGATTCATTGGAATGATGAATGAGTTAAAATGGGTAAATGTGTAAATAGATTAAGGACCATAATGGGACACATTATGGGTTTAATGTTGAATGCTTAGTGAGATAGGCATAACACATAGGAATTGGGTAAATGGTTAAATGATGTGAAATGGTAATGTGTTAATGGGTAAAGGCATGATGTGATTTCCCATGTGGGTAGTTGTGAATAGTGTTTGCCGAAGGGCAATGATTTGGATGGTTGATGGTTACTTATATATAATCATGTGCACATGGCTTCGTAGAATGGGGTATGACATGAGGATCAACAACCACGATTCGAGTGAAAACTGAGGTTCTAAACTCCACCCTAAATGCACGGGTTAGTAAAGGGGACTTACGGTCTATTCTCCTAATGGTAGAATCCACCCAGACTGAGGCTTCGAGGTGAGGTTACAGTTGGTATGAGGGGTTAGTCCAAGTGAGATTGGATAACGATGTGCTTACCCTATTGCATGTGGTTGTTGGCCTTAGACCCATGTAACATAATGTATGTGATTGACCCCTGGAAATGTGATGAAATGGTAAATGGCGATAATGGGTTAGTAATGAATGGTAATGGAAATGGAAATGGATTTGACTTTAGACATGTTAATGGAACCTTAATTAAATACTTGGGAATTATCATTCATACTCCTTTTGTATTCACTACCTTTTCAAACTGGATATTTTGTAGATACCGTTGGTGGTGGCCTACTGAGTTGTACTCACACACTGCTCAGGCCGCTGTTGGGTACCCGAGTAGACTTGATGTTTAGATGTTAGGGGAAAGTCAAATGTCTTTGATAGATAGTGAGTGGACATGGGTAGAACTTGGTGGAGGATCCGGTCATGGGGTCAGGACCATTTTGGGGATTTTGTCTGTTGTCTTTATTTTAGGATTTTGTTCACTCTTGCACTTGTAGTATGACATGGAACATTTATTTTTGGAAATGGTTGTTACACATGTTTCTTTTTTGTTGGTTATTGTTTCCGCTATTTGGTTTATTCTGTTGTGGCTTTCTCTGATATGAAGGGGGTATAGTCTCCCCACTTGACTACATTAACCCCCTCTGCTAGTCGGCAGCCTTTGGCGTACCAGGAGGCGCGCTTAAGGTCATGTAACCACCCATCTTGGAGCACCAGTTTAGTGGATTCCAGGAAGGGGGCGTTACGTGGCTTATAAGCCTCAGCACTCCTGCCTCATTCCAATAATAAAAGAACACACTCTCGAGGCCATAAACATGGGGCCCTCCCGGGCTTCGGCCCACCCTTACACCCTGCGCACCGCATGCCTTATACAAGGGCATGTGCGTGCACGCTGGCACCTAGCGCGATCTATGCTTGAGCTCTAGCTCTCCTCTTAGCATGCTCTTGAGACACCCCTGGTCACCACCATGGGTTTCTATGGGACTGGACTTGACCTTGAGGTCCTGGCCTCAAGGCTTCCCTAGGTTGGCTGGTCCCCTTATACTTTTTTATTAAAAATTATATAATAATTTTCATTTGAAAACAATAAGTACATTTATTTAAAAATATATTTTTTTAAACAGGAAGTATCTATAAACATAGGTTAAAATAATTAATGAAAAAATTAACCATTCCTATTAAAATATTCAAAATTATAATGGTTTTATAAAACGAGGGATTATAGTCCTAAACGTATAATACTTCTAAGTTGAAAACATAGTTTCATTTAGTTAAAATATTATATTAGGGTTTTTCAAGCATTATTAAAAATACATCTTCGAAATACTTATTAAAGGTATATTGGTTCCCTACTTATAAAATACCCTCTTTAAGAGTTATAACCTTTATATTATGTAAAATATATTTTAAATTATTAGGTTTTTGAACTATATAAATAAACATTAGGGTTTGTGAAAACAAATAGGTTCATAAAAGTATTCTTTTATTTTAAAACTACGACATTTAAAGACATAATTTCAAAACATAAAATAAAATTATAAAAACATTATAAAACCCACGTTTTTCATTATGAATATAAAATTCCTTACTTTTGAAAATAAAAACCCTTTTAACCAATGGTCATGGAATTCAAATACCGAACGGCTACATAAAATGTAATGGTCAAATTGGTGTCATATAATTCCTGGTCTCAGGGTGTCTTAAACTCAATGTGATTGAAGAAGAAGGAGAATATGGTTCAAGTCATTCCTTTGGTGCTCAGTTCAGCCGCAGTGGCCTTGGCCATTCTTATGTTTGTTATGGTGGATGCTAAAGACCCCAATCATTCACTCGGGGTTCTTATTGTTTTGAGCGGTCTTCCGATAATCTTAATAGGGTTTAATTGGTATCTTTGGTTAGATTAATTTATTGTTTGATCACAGTGTATTGTAGTTACTATGGTGTTCCCTATTTTAATAAAGAGACTTTCGTTCATTTTGTGTGTTTAATCTATTTTATTGTTACTTTTTCATAAGAATCCAGTTTGTTCGATTAATGGGTGACATAAAATATAAAATTTACCGTAACATGAAATACATATTCTTGGGATGTTACATTGTGCCTCCCCAACTCACTCATGGTGTTGGGGTAGTGATATTAATCTGCTTAAGGTAATATTCTACATCTACATCAATGAAAGATATCTTCATTGCAGCTATCTAGTCTATTGCCTCACTTAGCAGTTGTGAACAAGTCCTCCTGTTGAGCGTGTCTACCCCCACGTTCCCCTTACTAGGTGTATAGACTATCTCAAGGTCATATTCCAAGAGGAACTCTATCCATCACCATTTTCTCATGTTCATGTCCTTTTATGAGAAGATATATCTAAGACAGTTGTTGCTATAGTAAAAGGTATACCATTCAATTATCAGGTAGTGCATCCACTCTTTCAAGGAAAAGGCCACTAATGATCACAACAGGTCATGGGTCGCGTAGTTATGCTCATGCTGCCTCAACTTCCATGATCCTTAACAATCACTACACACTTGTGCATTAGGACACAACCCAGTCTAGTCCGTGAGGAATCCCAGAAAACAACATACCCATATTCCCTCTTCTGGAAGTCTCAAGATGGGGGTACATTTCATTCTCTGCCTCACCTCATGGAAACTCTATTTTTACTTATCCTTTCACATGAAGGGTTGTCCTTTCTATGTCAAGGCTAATAAAGTTGCTTTTACTCTGGATTTTTTGGCCAAAATCCTCCAGTTGTATCCAAAACAACATCAAGAAACTCTACACCTGAGTCACACTCATGGGTGGATCCCAAGCATGAAATGCCTCTATATTTTCTGGTTCCACTACAACTCTAGCCTCTGAGATGATGTGTCCAAAATAAGTGGACCTACCAAATCCAGAACTGGCACTTCAAGAGCATCCTGTATGTTCGATTCTCTTGGAGTGTGTCTAGGACTATCTGTAGGTGTGTAGAGTGTTCCTCCTCTAACAACGAGTACAACAGGATGTCATCAATGAATTTCACCAAAAAAGGATCGAGCTAAGGCAAGAAGATCTTGTTCATGAGTCCCACAAACACTTTCGAGAATTGGTCACACCGGAGGGCATTAATAATAACTCTTAGTTCCCATACTGTCATATGAACGATGCCTACGGTACATCATTATCTTGTACAAGATGCTGATGATAGCTTGATCTGAGTTTGATCATCTAGGACAACCACAATCCTTTCAGGTGATTTAAGATGTCCTCAATTCTTAGTAGTGGATACATTCTCATCACGGTCATCTGGTTCAGGCGCCATAATTCCATTCATAGCCTTAATCTCCCATCATCCTTCTTGGAAAACAATACTAGGGCTGCCCATGGTGAAACTCTAGGCTTCATGAATCCCTTGTCCTTCAAGTACTCCAGATGTACCCTCAATTAACTAAGATCTGCGGGATCCATCTGATATCATGCTGTGTATATCAGTGTCGTAAATGGGTATAGATCGATTCATAATTCTACCTCAATGGGAGGAGTTATTCTAGAAACATCCTCATGAAAGACACCATCATACTCATCCACCAGTATAGGAAGGCCCAGACTCATATCGTCCACTTTACCAAGGGTGAGGCTAGCCAACTAGTGACAGATCAGCTGCACCCTCCTCCGATAAAGTCCATCCAATGTTGTAGAGGTTCCCTTCTCATTGGTGAAGGAAAACATGGTCCCACCCTCATAGAAACACCAAACTTTTTACCTAGAACATTCGATCTAAGCATGTGTTGTAGATAACCACTCCACACCCAAGATGAAATTGTAAGGACTCGATACTAATACTAGGAGATCCCACATGAAGTTCTCACCTCCTAGAGTAATATAATTCTACCAAAACCAATGTGTAATCATCAAATCCCCTCTCTTAAGAGTATCTAATCATAAGGATCGAGCTAACAGCTCCACTGGAATCTTCGTACCTTGAACGAGGTCCGTGGAATGAAAAGTGTGACTAAAACCTATGTCTATAAGAATTGAATATATGGAGAAGAAAACTCTAATCATATCTATAGCATTGTAGTCATATGATTCCATTTCTTGAAGTTAGCCTCACCCCTATTCGTTGGCTCTCTGAGCATGTGGTGGACCACATGGGTGGTGGTGGTTGTAGCACCTCGAACTATTTTCCACTGCCTGCTGCTCCGCCTACCCCCTAACACGTTTTCCACCGTGAAAACCTCCTTGATCGAACCTCTACCCATTCCTTGGTGGTCCATTGATAGTATGATGATCATTAGTGTAGAGGGTTGGGCAGTTATGAATCATGTTTCCCTACCCTGCCACGCATGAAGTACAACCTGGTCTCCTGCTGACTCCCATTGCTCGGGGAGAACCACACTGCCATCCCTGAGTCTTGGGGTCATTCCCTAAAATAACTCGACCACATTGGCCCCCTCGTATTCTATATGATGCTCACCACTGGAGACATGGATGCCTGAGGTCTACTGGTGTCTCTACCTATCAGTGTCTACTCTTCTAGGAAGCACTCCACAAGAAAGGATCACTCCAGCACTCCATACTGAGTGGGGATGCTTCGTGACACCATGGATACCCTTATCTACCATCTATGTACCCACTCAAAGGTCTAGGTCCTAAAGAAAGGTTCCTATACCATCTCTGTGGATTAGTGAGATAGGTCCATAAACCACATAGAGTATTCATCCATTGATAGGCTACCATGCTGTAGGAGAAACGAATCTTGTATGCGCACCGAGTTCAAGGTCATGGGGGATGAAGTCCTCTAAAAAATGTTGATCAGAGTCATCCCAAGATAGGGTCGCCTCATCAGGTGTCTAAATCATTAGGATCCACCATATCACAATCGATCCCTAGAGAAGGATCGTAGTTCAGATCGCCATTTTGTCAGGGGTTGTTCTCACTAATATGATGACCCATGTCACTACTTCCAAATAGTCCTCAGAAGCCTGAGGATCAATATCGCCCCTGAACATGCGGGGAATTTATCTCTGGAAATCGTACAAGGTGTTGAGCCTATGTGTATCCTCTACTGGTAATGTCGATATTAAATATTGACCAGCAGGTGATGGAAACACCAGTGCACCACGCGGTGGGTCCATATCTAACACCGGTCCTTAAACTAACACCTCATCTCTAGGCGGGTTGTCCACATGATCACGTATCGAAATCCTAGATGGATGAATATGTGGGGGTATCCTAAAATATATCAATATGTACCATAGTCATAATATTATACCTATTTAGTTGAATATTATTAAAAAATATCAAAAGGAGACACTTATGAAACAAATCTTTTCATATATAGAGCTGAAAAAAATAATTCAGGGTCCAAGTGTAAGGATACGTCAGCCGCTACACCAACACTGGACTCCCCAAATCTGAATGTTGAACCCAACAAATTTAAAACTGTTTCCCAAACAAAAATATACCCTCGGTCTTTGAGGATGAATGGACCACCTCTGATACAATTTTATCATGAAACATCACCCGGGGCTTGAGTCGTGATATACCCCAAGCCCACCTCTTGAAGGCTTAGGGTTGGAGTCTTGCACCAAAGGCATCAACCTGCATGTGGGAGGCATTTTCTTGAGTACCTATACTCATGCACACCCAACCACATACCAAATATGGAAAAGTAAACAAGTGTGCCACTAAACAACCACTGAGTAAAAGTACACCTAATCGTAAAATGTTCCAGAATAAAAACTCATCAAAAGACTAACTAGAAAACAAGAAAATACAAAAGAAACAATGGAAAATTCATCTGATGGAAACTGCATTAGATGGGAAAGTTAAGAGTATCTACCGGAAGATGTAGATGTACATCCCGTCTGCCTATAATCACTAAGAATCACCATAACTTGGGCCACCAAGCCCCCTGTCAAGGCGGTGGTCATCTACACTAGACACAACACCTTTGGGCGATGCCCGTGTAGGGGTGTGTAACAAAATACTCAGTAGGGACCCCTAAACAACAAAAGAAAGACCAAAGGGAAATCCATAACCAAACAAAAAAATCATGACAACATGGAATGATCACGAAACAAGACACCTCACACTAGGTATATTCTTGAGTAGGAAAGTAGAGCCATTGGTCACATAGTCAATCACCGTGGGCTTTCGGAGGACTCATATTCATTGAGTATAGTGGGCCTGCCGGATCATATAGATGTCGCTTCCCATTAAACTTAGGACTGTTGTGTTCTAATACATGATAGTTACTATGGGTATGCTAGGTCACAAAGAATCCTCTCCCCACCATGGTCATGATGGGTCACACAAAAGAGACTTCCCACCAATGGCCATACTGAGGTACTCAATCTGTCGAGTACCTTGGGTCTACTGGGTCACATAGAATCTGGTCCCCAATCTTGGCCTGTTGGGTCACACAAAAGCTACTTACCATAATTACATAGTATCTAATCCATACAGGGTCACCCATTAGTAGTCTTTAGGTCTCAACCAACTATTGGGTTTCTGTATTTAGCACTCTAAATCAGGGGAGAATCGCTATCCAAGCCATTAATATCATTTCAACTTCCATGAAATCATCCATAGAGTATTCCAAAATATCTTCCTCATCAAGATGTCCCATCACCACAATAATATCATTTATAGAATGAATGGTTTTCATGTTATTGATCTCTTTCCAAAAATGGGCCAGTTCGGTCCATGTCTAGTCCAACCCGGTTAGACTGATCCTACCCAACCAAGCCCGGGGTACACCCTCCTGACCTGGGTCTTATGACCCAAACATGACCTAGCCTAGCCTAGGTTTGGTCCATTAAGCCATGGTTTTGGCTCGCTGGGGCAGATCCAGCCTACTAGACAGGTCCGGCCCACCTCATGCCCAGTCCAACTTGGCGGACTAGTTCCTCTCAGTCCAGAAGCATGGTGCATCTGGGGGTGTCACACGATCAGTAAATCCATCCACCGAGGGAACTTCCAGTGGTTATAAGACAATGTTCTTGGCGATACCATGACCCAAGGCTACAGGCAGATCCATGACACGGTCGCCTAGCCACGTCCACCTCCACTGGATGCCATCACAACTGGTGGTGCCTTTCGCTCTGTTGAGGTCCGATATGGTTGAGGAAATTCTTTTGGGGCACATGTAGGGTACCCCACGGACCACAAGGTTTTCTCTGGTTGTCCTTTGTTTATGCCTATTGTACCTACTACATTTTCGGGGTGTCACCATCCTTAAAATAATTGACCTTGTCACTCATATCATAGTGATAAACCATGAAGAACACCCAAGCCGAGGGGCCCAGGTCTTGTTCGTGTCAGCCCGCACCATCTGCATAAGAGATTTAAAATATGGGGAGGGTTTTGGATGGTGTTCTACCAACAATAATTCAATACCAAAAAAACCCAAGAAACATGACTCCCACACAAGAACAAGAGATATGTGGATCAACCAATTCATGCATTGATCCGAGTTCTTAGTTTAAAATGGGGAACATGGAAAACATAAACCAAAACAACCCCTACCTCGTAGTAGTTCTACATTGAAGTTGTCTACCAGCAAAGATTCTAGAAGTTAAATTCATTCATTTCTTCCTGTATCCGTTCATCTAGGTACGTTGATGTTTTTAATGTTCAACGAAATTCATCATTAAATATTAGAGAGAAAACTTTCCAGTTATTTTTCAGAATTTTTTTTTACTTTTAACTCTCATTTCCCCCAATGCATTTTCGTACTACAAGAAAACTCATTAGAGTGTTTCTGTAATGTTGGGATGTTGCATCATTACAAAAAACATTAAGGAGCCATTAATTATCCTCTTTTAATGTCCCTCACCATCGTCTCTTTGCAACACTGTAGATCCACCATCTGACGCTCAGTGGTATGAAAGAAAATAAAATAATGTTTTTATGTTATATTATTTTTTTCCCAAAAATTCTGAAAATTAACTTTTCTATCCACCCCTTCTGGTCAATGTTAAGTATTTTATAGAAGAATATTACTGTTTTGTGTTCATCAGTTCTCTCATATATTTGATCGGATCACTTGATCAAATTTTAGAAAAACATGTGCGAACGTTTACTTATGTGAACTAAAAAATGTTCAAAATTATGTTCTGGGATCACCAGGTATCAGAATCATATGAAGTTAAAGCATAAAGTCTCAGAATAATTTCATAAAATTTTTAAAAAAAATACGTTAAAAATTCTAAGACATTACACTTATGTATCCTACTTAATATGAATCTAATCACACATAGTTTGAATGAAACACTTCAATGTCATATATGAGGACATTCCAGTGAAGATTGACATCATGTAGAAAAAATGTTCACTATTGTAACACCCCAATATTTTAAAATAAGAACACCATGTTATATAGAATATATGGAATGAATCACCAATATTAGAAGTGAATATAACACAAGTAAACATTAGGATACATTTATTTTTAGAAAAATTCAATCTCTTCTACAGATTGCGATGTACGGAACACGAGATCTAAACAAAACATGATAATCTCATAACACATTTTTATTTAAACATGACCATTATAACCTAGAGGTTATGTCAAAAAGTATGAATATGTATCAATAAATTATGAAAATTATATTTTTTACTCATTTTTAGATTAAATTTAATGCATATATACTTATTATATATATAATGAGAACCATTTATATGAAAAATAAATGTTTTCTGAATATAATATTTTACAGAAGGAGGTTTAGTAAATCTTTAAATACGTAATTTAAAAACTCTATTAATACATTAATAATCATTATTGGAAAAAATCATCTTTGAATTATAAATATTGAAATTATATTAGGATGCATTTTTTGGTTTACTTTAAATGATATATTTTTTTATGAATAGTGAAAAATAATTATTTTATTTTATTGTTGTTTTAAAAATAAAATCAACTAAATTAAATATTATTTAACCCAATTTAATTCATTTTATTTAATTTTATATTGAATTTTTATATAAATTGTTTTCATCTTCAAAATGATTTTCATTTGGAATCCTATGTTTTAACCAGCTTGTGAGATTAATTTTATATTAATTCATCCAATAGTGTGAGTTGAATTTAGAAGAATGAATTAAATATTTGGAATAATCCTAATTTTTATTATCTAATAAGTTAAACTTAATTTTTAACCATAATTAAGAGTGAATATGTAATTTTTTTAACACAATTAATGTAAAAATGGGATTATATGAGGCTTAGACTAAAATGAAAAGGGTTAAAAATGACCAAAAAATAAATAATAACGATTATATGGTCATATTTAGACCTTTTATCTTATAATTTTTAAAAATTATCAGTATTTTATCCATATAGAATGATAAATAAATTTTTGGAAATTTTTATTTTAGAAAAGTCATAGTGTTTCCTCTCCACTATATTTAAAAAGACAGTGCATCTAATCTCCTCTTCAAACATCCGAAACAAATTATATCATATAATAAAAAATAAAATCTCATCAATAATTACCTAACCTCACCCAATAATAATTTTTTGGTTATAAATATGAACTAAAAAGGCATTCGGTGTAAATGAAAAGAAGTTGTCTGAAGATGAGGTAATGTCCTTAACAGTGCATTTTATATTTATTCATACACTTCCTTAAAATATTATTAAACCATTCTAACATAATATAATAAGTATCTTAAATATAATTATATTTTTTATGTAATTTGAATGACCTAAACCCATCTCTTACTCCCTTTAGTGGATAATCAAACCGTTGATCTTGTGTAAAGTGGACTACTGCCTCATGAACTTATGAAATTTTGTATCCATCTTCACTTATGAAGGTAGTATATAGTAATATATATAATATTTATATATTATTTTTTATGATATAATTATTCTTTTTTAATTATAATATCATATATAACTTCTTACTTGACATTCACTATAGAATATGATAACACTGTTCATGTGTACAGTAGATTACTAACTCACGAGGCGATGTGATTCGTTTGTCATTTACCCTTTACAAGGAAAGTAATAAGGGAAAAAATATTTTTTAGATATTATATTAATTAAATATTATTAATTAATAAAAATAACTATATCACGTACTTTCTTACCTTGTCATCTGTTGAATGAATGACAACATCATTCGTGTATATGATGAACAACCGCCTCACGAAGGGATGTGATTTATTTTTGACTGAAACATTCATCTAAGTTAATAATATTTAGATTAAATTTATACATGTGATATAAAATTCATTATATTTATTATTGATAATTAATATATATTCTAATTCCTTAACCATTCACCCATTAAGTAAATGATACTATTCCTCATGCACACCTCTAGCCTACCGTCTCCACCAAGTATTGTGACTCCTTCTCCATGTTGAAATTATAATAATGAATCAAAATATGTATATAATAAAACAAAATTTATAAAATTAATATAATTATACATATTATAGAACTATATCCTATTTTCATGATCTAGAACTTCCATGATAAAACATGCATGAGAAAACAAGCCAATTAACACCCAAAATAGTTGTGATAATGAAAAATTATTAACAAATGTAAAATAAGATGTTATAAAAGGATCCTATATGATATTATAAAGATTAATATGGCTCTGGTATAAATCAATAACATTATTTAAACCAATATACAAGAGGCTAAATAGGGGTAAACTTAATGTTTGTGTAACACCCAACAATTTTGAAAATGAATATTGTAGTTGATAGCATGTATGAAAAGAAAAACATAGATTATAATAAAATATAACACCCAATGTCATTATGATATATTTATCTTAAAATAAATTAAATATCATTAATAATTTAATTTCATACAACACTGATCTTTGCTTCTATTATATGAAAAATTTATTTTATCTTTCATTACATGCAATACTATGTTTAGATTTCATAACATAAAACATAGTGTTTAGCATGCGTTACACAAAATAATATGTTTATCACTTGTTACACAAAACATCAAATTTAAATGAAACATGACATATTATTTGAATATTAATATTTAATATGATATTTATCTCCAAGAAAAAAATTAATGGATATGAATAGTACTAACTAAATTATGAAAATTATGATTATATATTCATTATAAATAAAATAAGAGTCACATAAAAAATGTTTTCTTAAAATTTTATCTATCTAAAATACTTTTTAGTTTTATTTTGATCTCATAATTTAAAATTATTTTATACCAATTTTATAAAATTTATTTTAAAAAATGACAATTTTTTTTTGAAATCATAATATCAAAATTATCTTAGGGTGAATGTTTTGGATTTTTCTGATGTGTGTCATTTTTCAATGAATAGAAATAATTATTGAATTTTAATTATAAACTACCTTTTCAAATTACTTATAATATTAAATTATATTTTTAATTAGTTATAAATTAATATTAGTCAAATTATTTCTATTAATTCAATTTTATTCATATTAATCATTTTCATATTGTAATTTATTATATGAATTTTTAAGCTTTTGATCATTTTTTTTTTGAAAAACGACTTTCTCATCATGTATATGAGATTAATTTTAATTTTAAATTTTTTATCTTATATGAAATTAATTTGAAAAATGGATTATATATTTGAATCATATTAATTTATAATTTATAATAAGGCAAACTAAAGTTTTAAAAAATATGGACAGTGAAAAGAGTAAAATTTAATTACAAAGGTTTCGGTAAAAATTGATTTATCGGTGGATAAAATAATTAGATAAGGGTAAAAATGACCTAATAAGGTTCATAACACTAGTTTTATAGCCATATTTACACCATATATATTATAGGTGTTATAATGGACCATTTTCAAGGCTTTTAAATGATATTAACATATGTATGGTTGAATATTTTCAAAAAATTATGATTTTTGCACTCACCTAAATTATAAATGGAATCCTCTATCCTATCGTATTCACAAGATCACAACCTTTTGGATCCACCAAGACCTATGATAATAACATCTCAACTTACCTATCCTAATCCTAGAAGCCTTACATTTTTCATAAATCAATATTATAATGGTTTTGGTGCAAACCTAAGAAGGTTACTCAAAAAAGTGGAAATGTTTTTAAACACATATTACAATTTCATTTATTTAGACACATATTTAAATTATTATTAAACAATTATGATATAAACAAATTATTATATACCATGAACTAGTATGTTTTTATAATAATTTTATTAATTATAACTGTATCCACTTTGATTAAATCGATTATGAAATCATCATTCTTGTGTATGATGAACTACCTCCTCACAGACCGATGTTGTTCGTTTTTCAATTACCACCAATAAAGGTTGGTAATGATGATGGATATAAAGTTAATATTTGATATTAATTAAATAACTATTACATAATTGTAATTATATAATATATATCTTATTTGCCTCTTATTTTTTTATGGAATATAATAATGTCTCTCGTGTGTATGACATACTACCCCATTATGAGGCGATGTGATTCATTTTCGAATAACACTCTATAGTGGTTGTAATAAGGAAAAATATGTTTAATATATGTGATATAAATGAAATAATTATGATGTTAATAACATATTTATCATTATAAAAGGATATTATACCATTTTATTTCTTAAATTTTTACTCACATAAAGATGATAACATCGTTCATGTACGTGTGGACTACTGCCTTCATGAAACAATGTTACTCTATTTTCATCACCACACCATATGGATGATATATATATGTATATTATGAAATAAATATGATATTATGATTAGTCTAAAACTCTAAATAGTTATTTCTTTATCATCATAACTATCCTTGAAAAATGGAAACAATATTCATGTTTATACACAGTCTACCATCTCTGTGATCGTAACATATTTCATTTCTCAAAATCACCATTCGTGATTCATATTTATAGTAAAATTGACATATAAATACAATAATTATTTAATTATTATTATTATTATTATTAAGATGATATAACTATATAATAAGTGAAATAACATAAACATTCATGATAAAAAATGAATGGGAAAATATGGTAATTGACACCTAAAATATTGAAAATTATGAAATATTATTAACGGAAGGGTGATAATGAGTTATGAACATATAATATATGATATTATAAATATTAATATGGTTATAGAATAATATAGAAACACATTCAAAACCACTATACATCTACACAATGCACATCTCGTATAAATTAGGTATGAGGTAATGTATTTTATCACTATTTAATTTCATTGAGGCACATTGTAAGGTCATGGACTTAATTTATTTTATATTGATTATATAAATCAACTTTTATATTTAATATCATGAAAACTTCGTTTTTAAATATATTTTACATTTTAATTTGAATTATTTCATCTATGGGGATTTGAATTAAATGATACCATGTGGTAAATAATTTTATAGCTCAATTTCATTTTATTGGCTAATATTACCCATTTTTTGTCCATGATATTCAATTATTATCTATGTAATGAATTTTCACTTTCTTTTATTTCATTTACAATTTTTTATATGGGATTTCATTTTTACACATAATCAATTCACTAATTAATCCTCTATTCAACATTATGAACATCGTATTATTTTATTTCCAAATCTCGTTTCAATCGGGATAGTTTTGGGATGATGAATTTGGAGGTTATAGAATGTGTAGGAAACATACATCTAAAACATGTAATTTCTTAGTAGATTCATTATTTTATTAGTCATGTATGAAACAACACTCTGTAGAACATTCCACTATTAATGCTTAATTTTTGGTAGCTGGAAGTTGTTGTGCTCAAGTGTTGTGGATGTGATACAATCTCACTAATTGTGGTAAGATTTTAACAAAAAAATAATATACTATGTGATAACACTAGTGGCATATCCTCAAGAAAAAAACCCAACAAATAACTATCCTACAAAGAACATAGATATTAGGAATCACTTTTTTAGGGTCCACACACTTAAAAAGGATATAATTATACAATTAATCAGAACTCAACAACAACATGATGATATTTTTACAAAATATTTACCTTATGATAAATTTGAATACATTAAACAAAAGTTAGGACTGATAATTGTATGCTAACCATTCATATCTACTTTTTGTTAAAACCATCTCATAATATTAAGATACATATTTTCATATGGGGATTACTCTTGATTTACTAAAAAACATTGGAACCAAACTAATGTTTTTAGAACCTAGGAATAGTTTTCGAACCTATAAAACATTTCGAGACTCTAAAAAAACTTTTACGACTCTATGATATCTAAGAAGAATCTCTTAAAATACTAGTAAATATTATAATAGTATAAAAATATACATCCTATTACTTATTATCTCTTTGATTCATTTTTGTTTGTTGGTATTTTAATATTGATTTAAGAAAAACATTGAAAGATTCATCTTTCCTTAAATCCATCTCTTTCCTTAAAGCCTATAAATATCAGAATCTATAAAAATGACTTCATCTTAATATCAACCATAAGATCAGATTTGTTTGTTTACAACCATGGGATTAAACATTCAAGCTGAACCTTCAATCCAACCCCTATATAAAGTAGTGGACCCCTTGTGCCCCACATCGAATTCCAGAGTTCTCTTCTTGAGTTTTTTTCTACCCTTCAATGTCTTTATTCTGGTTTCTATATCTCTTTTTTATGTTTCGAACGTTTCTGTCAATCTCATGTTATGCTTGAATTCCTATGAATAATGAACTAAAAGACTAGTTTAACATCCTAGAAAGGTTAGTTGATCAATATTTCATTGTTAATTATCATTATTTAATAAGAAATATCATAAATGTCCATGGATGGGAAAATATTTTCACCGCAAAAAATAAGGGAGAAATAGATCCTATGCATGCGGAGTTGGTAATTAAATTAAATCAATTAGTTGATTTTTTTAATGAAGGTAGAATGGATAATCCTCAGTATAATATTTACCTAAAAACTTATTCTCTCTCCTATATGAAAGCAGAAAATCTCCTTTAGATACCATATGAATGTGAAGCATAATATTTCTCTTATAAATTTCAATATTCAGAAGGATCTTTAGATAGAGGAAAGGTTACTGATTTCTTGGTTCTAGTGGGAGTAAAGAAGCTTATCCTTTCTAAAATTTTAGCTAACTACATGATTATGTCTTTATGGATTCAAGGTCTTTTAATACTAAGAAAAGGAGACAAGGACACCATGAAAATAACATATATCTTCCTGATAGATTTTCTCATTAATCTAAGGATGATTAACCGAGTCAAGTACATAGTTTTTACAATTAAAAAGATAAAGGATGAGTTGATCAAATCTTAGTTCATAATCTATCTAGAAACCTTGCACATTCTTATGATAAGTTTTTTTGAACTTCTATGAAGTTCATTGTATATAAAATCCAATGAAGCTTAATATTATTATTTTATGTGACAAAACTCTTAAATTAATGAAATATTTTTGTAGTTATAAAAAAATGAGTTTTTTTAATTTTCTAGAAAATCAGGGAAGTGTGATAAAGCTATAAGAAACAACTATTTGATCATAAGAAAATAATTTTTGAAGCCTTGGATGTAAATAAAATATATCAAGATTCGGATCCTCTTAAGTCGAAGAAATAAAAATTCTACCTAGATGAAGTTGTAGAAAATTGGAGATAAGACAGATAAATAAGTAATTAAATAGATAAAATGTTTGGGGTAGATTCAATAAAATATAATGCATTGAAAATCAAATAAGCTGAGGAACATGATAAACAAGGAAAAGAGAAAAATATTAAGAAGAAGTTAACTAAATATGAGATTGTTTAAGAATTTTTGAGATAATATTAAAGGGCCTCTGAAAAAATTGACGTTCTAGAATATTTTCATCATGAAAAATAATTTCCCCAATAATCACAACAAGTGGTAGTAAAGGATACCCAAAAATAAAAAGGAAATGATGTTGTTCTAGGCTTAGTTCTGATTATTCATGAATAGATTCAAGAAGAAGAAGAAGAAAATATCCAAGAAAAAGAAAGCATTGATGAGATTAAACAAATTGGAGAAACTCAGAGGAAGAGTCAATCTAATAAGTTATCAATTAGAACTTATGAAGCCCAATCATGTAATCTTGCTTCATTAGAGAAGTAATCTCAAAAAAACAATCCTATGGATACTGAAGTACATTAAATTACATCTGATGGTGATGTTGATGTTGGTGATGATGGTGGTAATGATATTAATGAATAAGATAATATTTAAGAAGAAGATGATGTTTTTAATGGTGATGATGATAAGATCATTCATGTTCCTGATGAATGGGAAGTAATATAGATGCTAAGGAGATCATAATATAAGAAAGATAAAGGGATGAATGTTGATGTTGGAACATCCATAAAAGATGCATCAAAATCTGAAAGATATTTTTTCTATATAGTAGAAGACTTGGATGTTTTGTCATTGAAGTAGTTTTAAAACTCCATTACATACATTCCAAAACTCATGTCATGATGTCATCTAATTCAACAATCCAATAATGAGAAATCAAATTTTAAAACTTATTTCAGGGAGAATATTATAAAGCTTAAATTTGAATTCAAGAATAATTTTAAAGAATTATGATTCTCATAGGAAATCATGTAGAGAATGAAAAAGAGGTCAAAATAGATCAATTGTGATTATAAAGTTTTTAATGATATGTTTCACTCAGTCAAGAATGATTTTAATGAATCAGAATACTCTCTTAAAAATCTTTCATATAGTTTTTTTTGGAAAAGATGAAGGAAGAAAAAGGAATTATATTTCAAGAAGATAAATATTTGAATGGAAATCTGATTATCTTTCTCAAGAAGTTAAATGAGTTATGGATTTAAGAGAAGGGGTGGATAAAAAGATTAAATCTTGGGGTGAAAAGATTAATTATCAGGAGGAGAAGATTATAAGACAACATAAAAAGATTAAAAACCATGGAAAGTAGTGTCAAAATCATGAAGATCTCGTAGTTATGATTCAAGATGATCACAAGGGGATGAGGAAGTTTATGTCCAAAGTAAAAAAATTTATTTAGAAGAAAGATTGATATTTCATTTATTTCAAATATTTATTTGTAAAAACATTTTTCAATGATAAGAAATTTTTTTCTATTTTTTGTATATTTTTTTGATAACTTTTTAGGTACATTATACATTTCACCATTAATTTTTTGAAAATAAAAATGGACAGAGGAAGATTTTTCTAAAAAGAATATTAGTCTATGGAGAAAAATTTAATGGGGGAGAATTCATAAAGAATACATCATTAGGTAAGGGGGAGGTATTTTCTTAAGAAAATATGGAAAATATATAATGTCATAACGCGATCCTTATGAAGGTTTTCTTAACCACTGGAAGACTTAGTCGTATTCTTCTTGAGTCATAAACTGAGGGGGAGATTAGTTTTTATTTTATGTTTAAATATGAAGTCTTAAGGTATTATTATTCTTCTTATAATTTGATTATTTTTTCTTTATGAAAAAAGGGGATATTTTTTAGTGAAAAATATTTCTTATGATTTTTCTTATTCCATTATGTTTTGGAAATAAAAAAAACATTTTCTTTGTGATACATTCTGTCTATATATAAATTTATTTGTAAAAATTTCCTCACTAATTATTTCTATATATAATGAAATTAATAGTCATGTTCATTAACCATTATATTGGTAAATCTAACATTATATTTCTTAATAATTAATAGTTACTAGTATAAATTAGATCCTTAATAAAACTCGAAATCCTTTACTCTCTCAATTATGAATCATAAAAAAAAATAAAATCCTATTTATTTTTCTAAATTAAGATTCCTTTAGAATTATGAATTTGATTCCCTAAAAATATCAATTCCAATTATTCATTCTCAAATCCAAATTTCGTAGTAAATTGATTTTGATTCACATACTCAATTCCAAATCATTTATAATTGTGATTCCAAATCTACATTTCTCAATTAAAAATCATCCAAAATTTTAAATATGATTCACAATGTCTGAAATTATAATTCATTCAATAATGGGAACCTAACTAAAAATTTCTCAATTCTGAATCATCTAATTTTTTTGAATCCGATTTTCACTTACTCGATTTTGATTCACACAGATTTGTGAATCTGATTTACCATATTCCTCACTTTTGATTCTCAATAATATCTATATCATATTTTTTGTCATTCTTAAAGATAATATATTTCCTTAATGTAATATTTTTAATTCTTTCTTAAAGTTATTATATTTCCGTAATTTTATGTTTTTATATATTTCTTAAGGTTATTATATTTTTTAATTTACTGTTTCATATAATCATATTCACACATAATTATTTTTTCTAATGATATTTTTTTATATTAAACAAAGTCTCCCAATCTGTTATTATATAACCATTTTAAGTGCCATCAGTATAGGTCCCTAGGAAATTTTAAAAAAAATATGACCGTTGGAAGGAATTTTTACCATTAGAGATCACACATATAAATACTAAGTCATTTGGATGATATCATAACTTTAGGTTTTTTAGAGACATGAGAGCTGTGTCAATATATTTGTGTATGATATCCTTAATAAAATTATGTTGTGAATAACTTGTTCGACAAAATAATGATCTTCAATGTGAAATTTTCTAATTTATGCAACCCCAATAATTGTTAATTATGATTAGGTCTTCCAAGATGAAGGAAGATAGAGGTGTTGATTACCAACTTAATCGAGGGATTCCAAATGATGGAAGATAGTGGTACCAATAATGTAATGGCCTGGACACCTCTGGTGCATTCCATTGCTGAAATCTAGTGTCTAAGGTGTTCTGGGAGGTCAAGGTGACTTATCCCTAACACTTTTCAAAAATTCTAGTTCTATGAACAGTTCCATCGATGAGACCAATGTGAGCAGTTCCATTGGTGAGACCTATGTGAACAGTTCCATCGGTGGGACTAATGTGAATAGTTCCATCAGTGAGACCGATAAGAACAATTCCATTGGCGAGACATTATGTGAATAGTGTTTATAGGATCATCTACAGGGTCTTCAATATCGGTAGGTGTACAGTGTTCCCCAGATCATGTACAATGTTTCCAGGATTTGTAGGTCAACAGTGTTTCCAAGATTGTGTACAGTGTTTCCAGGATTGGTAGGTGTATAATGCTTTCAGGATCGTGTACAGTGTTTCTAGGATTGTGTAATGTTTTCCAGGATTGGTAGGTGTACAATGTTTCTAGGATCGGTAGGTGTACAATGTTTCTAGGTTCGTGTAAACCATTTCCAAGATTGGTTGGTGTACAGTGTTTCAAGGATTATTAGGTGTACAATGTTTCTAGGCTCATGTACAATGTTTATAGGATTGTTATGTGTATTGTGATTCCAACTTCCTAATGTTTCTCACCTTTTATGTAAAACACATTAAAAGCATTTTTAAGGTATTGAAGGACGATTCAAATCCCATAACACCTATATTATTTTTCTTAAGGATAGTGATTCCTTTAAATCATCAAATTTTATTGTTTAATGCAATCCTTTTTTAATGGAAAATATAGCATATCTTTTACTAGTGATCCAATAAATCTCTTAATGGGATGAGATATCTTACCCCCCTGTTCTTCACTATTGTTATCTGGTGTGAGATGCTCTAACTTTCCTTCATTCTTATAGGAGTGGTGTGATTGAACCTTAATCACGAGCTTGATTCCCCTTGATGTTTCTTTCTACTGCATGCACACCCCTTGTTTTGGAGCAAGCAGCAAGTCTCGATCCATCATCTATAACATCTATGATCTACCTATGTTCTTTTGTTTTTGTCAATACTTATCCACTTGTTTCTACTTTCCATGCTATGAAAAGTGATATCCATGCTTCTAATAGAGTTTTCATGGCTGTTGGATGGTGTGGTCATGCCGCGACGTCCTCAGTTGGATGCATTTATTATGGGGAAGCAGATCATAATTTGTTATGTGGATCGTTCTCATATAATTATTGTCAAGAACACTTTGAGGTAGGGGATTTTTTGGTTCTCTATTATATTACATGTAACTATAGAGTTAGCATGATTTATCCAACTATATCACAATAAAATTGACATAATAAATATTTTAACTGGATAAATAAATTGATATCTATCGTCTGTTATTACCTCTTATTTTTCTAGGTAGTGTGATATCAGTGATTTCTTTGTTTTGTTTTTCATTTTTAATTGAAATCGTTAAAGAACGTAAATTGGGATTAATTGTAATTATTTTTCAAAGATAAAGAGTCATGTAAATGAATCCAGTTATTGTTGCTATATGTTTATATTAATAAAATTGATGAATTAATGATGTTTAATTATTTGTGAAATCTAGCTAGTTAGATTTCCAATCATTGTAACATATGAATAATAAATTAGTTAATTTGAGATGGATTAAATAAGTGGTTGTTTCATAAAAGATAATTCTTGAAGGGTTCTGAGTTACCCTCATTCCTTTTTAAGGTCCAAGAGCCTAGTTGATATGATGTTTGTTTTCTTCTGCTTGTGTT
The DNA here is from genome assembly GCA_963277665.1 of Viscum album. Taxonomy (NCBI): domain Eukaryota; kingdom Viridiplantae; phylum Streptophyta; class Magnoliopsida; order Santalales; family Viscaceae; genus Viscum; species Viscum album. The sequence continues at coordinate 290,778,231 of OY728134.1, forward strand.
GTGATGAGAGCCTAGATGGAAGTTGTGATATGTGTGGTTAGGGAGGCCCATTGGTCGGGGAATCAGTTGACACCTATAGTGGTGATATGAAACATTTTATGCAATTTGGATTCAGGGATGACACCAGAGATGATGAAATTAGTTGGATGTGAATGTTTTGATGCTTGCTGGGTCTTATTGGTTGTTTATATACTATACTTTCCCCACTGCTCAAGGTAGCTTATCTTTCGTACCCTCCTTCCAAAAGGAAAGAAGACATGTGGGGTATTCCATTTTCTTTCCATGTTTATCTTCTCAAAGGATGATGGGTCTACACTCTTGTTATAACTGGAAAAGACTCGATGGGTAGTTCACATAATCACCATGTTGAGACAACTTGTGATTAGTTGATTAGAATATATTTCTAGAATTCCTGGGAATATTGGAAAGTAAGAATGGTGTTAATAAATGATTGAATAAATGATGTTATCCCACAGGGTTGGAGCTTGCTGGGATGAAATGTTGAGGTTGAAATTTAATAGAACAGTTTACGTTGGGTGTGATGATAATGAAATATAATGTGGAATTGTTAATAGTTAATTAATTTTTAAAGTATTACTTAACGTAAACTATAATTGATAAAAAGGGGATGAAGTAATTTAATAAATATCTTTAAATGGTAGTGTGATTATAGAATACTTGGTCTTCGAAGTTTCAGTCGTGAGTCCGAGAGACGTTAGCTGCAGTCGAGTCTAATACTAGATTATACCCATTTTATGGTTGTGAGCTATAGTATATTCTGTAATTTTTTTTGTTTCTATACAGTACTCTACCCTGTCAATTAGGGAAACTAAAACCATAGAGACTCTGATCCCTAGGGGGGTTTTCCCCAACATTCTGGTGGGAGGATGGATGGATGACTACCCCTTTGGACCCACTCTCTTCTCTTGGTAGTTACTTGTACTGGTAGGCTCAATGGTTATTTTTCCCCATATATGTGTGTAGAGGGCATTCATGGATTGTGGTTATTCACAAACATATATTCTAGATACAGTTTTCTTTGGACTACTATAGGTGTAACATGTATAGGCTGTAATGGCTTGAGGATCCTTACTCGGTGTATGGGCTATAATGGTTTGAGGTTTAATAATAAACATATTATACATGTTATGTGATATATGGTGGCTCTTAGAAACTACCTGGTTACTTTTCTTAAATAAATGTTGTGGTTTTTTTCACAAGGTTCATGTTGTGTTTTTACGACCCGGTTTCTATGAGCAAGACTTTTTAGAGAGAGATGCTTAAGATGTGTGACACTAGGGAAAATAGGAAAACAAATGGGGAAGTGGCTATGGGGTACCCTTGATATTCTTTATTATAATATATACTCATGTATTTGATTCTTGGTGAGAGTGACCATGTTGAGTTTGGGAACTTAGTATACCTTTTTAGGTGATGAGTTAGTTTCACTTGTTGTTCGCTATGCTTTAGCATGATTTTTTTACTTTTGAACGAGAGGCTCCAGGGAGGATCCTACTACGTACACTATGTATATATAAACATTTTTTCAGGTCACATTGATTTGGTTGGAGATCATGATTTTTAATACTAGCTTGAGGTTTCTGGCGCTATTTAGGCTTCATGGTTGCTGGTCTTTTTAATTTTCTTTCGTACTTACAGTTTTTCCATTCAGTTGTAGTAGTTTTTCCTGACATTAAATATGTGTACTTGGGTTTTATTTCATATTGCAGTCTGAGTTGGAGTTGGTTGGTGTATATCTTATATTTCTCTTTCATGTGTGCTCTCTTAGAAGTTAATGCCTCCCATTTGTGCGTTTACTATACCCTTAGTGATAGTTTCCAATCCAGGGCCTACTGGAGGCGGGACTCTGGGGTCATCATCTCCCTTCTTACATTACCAGCTCTGGAGGGGTACACCTTTTGTGGAGTGGGTCATGACAGAGTTGTATTAGAGGAAGGTTGTGGGATAGGAAGGAGTTTTGTGTTAGTCACAGGTGAGGATGCATTTTTTTGTATGGAAACATTGTCAATTAAGCTCAAAAAGTGATGTATACCCTGGATACTGGATGATACGTAGGGGTTTAGGGCCCCCTTTGTTCTGATGTAGGGACCTTTAAGTTTTCAGTGGATACTAAATGAGGATACACTAGTTGCAGGGTAGAGACCTAGGAAAGGATTATGCATCATTATTCATTGAGCATGTGTTTCAATGGGAGACCATGAGACAAGTTAACCTAAAATGAATAAAACAAAACAAAAAAATTAATTAATTAATGTTGAGTCTTCCATATTACATGTTTAGGATTACTAAATGTTTTCTATTTTGTAGGTATGGCTTCAGGTCGATGTCCTCATTAGGGTTTCATAGAAGATGTATAGAAGGTTGTGTCAACAGATCACCATAGGGTAGAGGTGGACGATGATAACACTTGGTGGAGAACACTCTTGGAGTTTCAAAGACAGAGTCTACATAAGTACGAGGACTCTGTTTCAGATGTAGTCTCGAAAGACTGGTTAGAGGATGTTGAGATATCGTTTAGTTCGATATATTTTTGGAAAGTGAACTAGGTGTCTTTGGTTTTGACAATTCTATGTGGGGAAGTGAGGAAGTGGTGGTTCATGTTCCTTGGGGATCGTAACGAGTTGGTGATCTCATGGGAGAAGTTTCAAGACAAGTTCAGAGTCGAGTTTATTTCTTCAACTGCGAAGGTGTCCAGTCACTAGGAGCTTCTTAACCTTTAACAGGGGAGTTGTAGTGTGTGAGATTTTGGAAAACATTTCAGGAACCTTTTATGATATGCTTCAAAATAGTTTCTAGATGTGGAGGCCAGGGCATGGAACTTTGAATAAGCTTTTCATATAGAGATCCAGCATTAGGTCACAACGTTTATGCCCAAGACAAATCTTGAGGTGCTGGCGATGGAAGAGGTATTTGAGAGGACCTTTTCTAGAACTGGATCATAATAAGCAGGTAGTCATCATGATTCCACATGAAGCAGAGCTATGGTTTGGGGTTCCATGTTTTCAGGGCAGAAGAATTTCTGTTCGGCTGGGAGTAGGTCCCAACACTTAGTATCTCATTTCACCAGGGGTGGCGACTCTCATGTATATGCCAAGAAATTATATGATATTTTTCTTGTGGAGTGAAAGTTCACCATTAGAGATAGTTCCCGAAATTTCAGAGTAGTCACTATTCACCAAGTGTTCCCTTCTAGTTTCCTCCATTAAGGAAGATCCTGTCGAGGCTCCAGCAGCAGGTTACACCAACTTTCAATCAGCATAGAGAATATCGGGCAGGTGGAGGACAACCTCATGAGGCTCTTTTTCCTTAGAGAGAAGAGCACTGCCATGATGGTGATCATCATCAGGGTTAAAGAGGTCGCGAAGGAGGTTGTGGTTAGCTTTCGGCTTTAGAATTGCCAGCGCCAGGTGAGACAAACATTTATCGAGGTAGCATTTTCTTTTTTTCTACTTTAGTGTATACCTTGTTTGTTTAAGGATTTAAACACTCCATCATATCACCTTCCCTTTCGTATTCATTGGGATCTTACGTAGAGTGGATTCTATTGCCCTTGGCATTGAGTATTCCATTTGGAGGTCGAACTGAATTGTTTAAGGTTTGTTGAGATTGTATTCCTATGCTGGGGAAGCCCCACTCTTGGGGAAATTTCCTATTTTTACAGGTACAACCATATGATGTCATACTCAACATGGATTGGTTGTATTTGGTGCACGATATTGTAAATTGATTTTGGAGGTATGTGGTGTTCATCGATGCTGATGGAGGTCCGGTGGTGTTTGTTAATGAGTGAGACCCTCATATGGGTCATAGGCATGTTCTGTCCTTATCATCCTTGATGGCTAAGCTAATGCTACATTCTTTAGAGGATAATTATTTTTTATTTCCCAGGGTCATAGAAGATCACCCTAAAGTCTTTCTAGAAGGGGTTTTAGCATTACTCCATCGACATGAGATCGAGATTGGGATCAAGCTACAACTAGGAGAATCTATTATCTCTATATCAGTATAGAATGATCACTTTTGAGTTACAAGAGCTGCATATACAACTTTATGGTCTTTTATAGTGTAGTAATGTTTTTCCAAGTGTGTCAGCATGGGGTGCACCAGTTTTGTTCCTGAAGAAGGCTATTGTCAATTTGCTGTTGTGTATCGATTATCATTGCATAAACAAAGTGATAATAAAGAATCACTATCCTCTTATGCAGATTTATGATTTATTTGATCAACTGAAGGGTGAATGTTGGTTCTCAATGATCTACTTGTGGTCAGTATATCATCAGATGCATATGAAGGATGATGATATCCGTAAGATTTCTTTCCATTTTCATCATGGGCATTATGAGTTTTTTGTAATGACATTCAGTGTGATGAATGCTCTAGCTATGTTCATGGGATTGATGAACATTTTATTCTACGAGTGCCTAGATAACTTCATAGGGGTTTTCATAGACGAAATCCTTGTTTAATACACATATGAGGATGAGTGTGTAGATCATCTACATGCTATTTTCATAGTTCTTCATCGACATCAGCTCTTTGGGAAGTTGTTGAAGTGTGTGTTTTGGGATAAAGAAGTCTGTTTCTTGGGGCATGTTGTGTCCCAGTAGAGAGTATCTATGGGTCCATAAAATATAGAAGCATTTACATCTTGGGAATCCCCCAAGAAAGTAACAGAGGTGAGAAGATTCTTTGGTCTCGTAGGCTAATACATGAGGTTCGTAGCTGATTTCATTCACTTTGTGACTCCACTGACAGCATTAACCTAGAAGGATCTGTCGTTCATGTGGACTGATCATTGTTAGGAATCATTCATGTATCTGAAAGATAAGTTGGTATGTGCTCCAGTTCATAGTACTACATTAGTGGGATTTCAGTTTGATGTTTTCTGTGATGCTTTGCATCTAGGGTTAGTCTTTTTTTGAGTTAGCAGATATTGGTTGTTTCTTATAGGTCCCGAAAGTTGAGTCCCCATGAACGTAACTATGCCACCCATGATCTTGAGTTAGCATCCATGGTGTTTGTTTTGATGTTTTGGAGACATTCCCTCATTAGATAATGCTTCATGGGTTTCACCGATCATAAGATCCTGATGGAAGTTTTCTCCCAGAGTGACTTGAACATGAAAAGGCATCAATGGAAGTAGTTCATACAGGAATAAGACTTCGAAATCTCGTATACACCTGGGATGGGTTATTTTGTAGCAGATGCACTGAGAATGAAGTCATGTAGTGATGTAGTTCTTGAATCTGGTGATTCCTAGAGAGTGATGGAAGAACTTTCAACATTACATCATGATATGGCAGAATATGGGGGCATAGGATGTCCTTTTCAAATGATGGTGTAGTCATCTCTGGTGTAATAGGTGAAAGAGTCCCAATTGGGGGATCTAGAGGTGGAGGTCTGGAGAGACCGATTAGTTTGTGACGAGGTCCCTAATGGTTGGAAGGATAATAAACAACACAGTGTTGTATTAGGTAAGGATTTTTTTCCTTTATAGATGCGTGATATTGTTCTCAGAGAGTTCTAAAGTACACCTTTAGCAGTGCACTCTAGAGTGAAAAAGATCTACTGGTCCTTGAGGAGTCAGTTTTGGTGGCCTGGGATGAGGCGTGTAGTTGTAGAGTTTTGGTCTTAATGTTTGGATTGCGAGAAGGTGAAGGCCAAGCACCAGGTCCCTGATTGTTTTCTCTATACATTAGAGATTCCTCAATAGATGTGGGAGGAAATATCAATGGGCGTTATTACTAGTTTACCTTGAGCGCTAGGAGGACATGATTCTATTTAGGTGGTAGGGGATTGTTTAACAAAGTTAGCCAACTTCATATTGATAAAGGAGTCAAGCTGATTATAAATTTGGTTGAGGCATTATCTTTAGTAGGTTATGAGACTCCATGGTGTCCTGATGATGATTATTTAAGATCATTATCCTCATTTTACCTTTAGGGTTTGGAGAGGTATCCAACATGCTTTTGGCTCTCAACTATTTCATAACACTACTTCTCATCCACAACCGGACAGTCATACAGAGCATACCATCCATACTCTTAAATACATGTTGCGCTATTATGTCCTATATTTTGGAGGCCCATGGATGAGGCACTTACCCTATGTGGAGTTCTATTACAACAATATTTTTCACTCCTCCATTGGTATGGATCCATTTGAATCCTTGTATATATGACCTTTCCACTATCCACTGTGCTGGATTGGGGTTGGAGAGTCAGTAATTCTCAAACTAGAACTAGTGAAGAATACAATAGAGATGTTTCAGGTGATTCATGAGAAGATGAAGACAACACACAATCATCAGAAATTATATGATGACCAAAGGAGGATACCTTTGGAGTTTAATGTTTGGGATCACATGTTTTTTAAGGTGAATCCCCATCTTGGGTAGTGATTGTTTGGTCATGGTAGTAAGATGACTCCCTACTTTGTTGGGGCTTTTGAGGAGTTGGATCATGTTGGATCCATTTCATATCAAGTAGCACTTCCCCAATAGATGATCCTAATGCACATTGTTTTTCATTTGTCATAGATCATCCATTATCTTCATGATGACTCTCACATAATCAATTGGGGAATGATTGATGTTGATGATGATACGACCTTTGAGGAGTGTCTTGTGGAGATCCAAGACCACAAGGATAACGTGTTGCACGATAATTCTATCCCCTTGGGTTGTGTCTTGTGGAAACACGGGGGTGTGGTGGAGTGGACATAGGAATGAGAGTCGTAGATATGTGATCAGTACCCAGAGTTTTTTGATGTTTAATTGTCTTCATAAGATGATGTTCTCTCTTTGTGGTTCTAGAACTTTTGTGTTTATGATAAGAATTTCTTTTACTGCTTCTTATGAATTGATCTCTTTTGAGTGGTATCTCTATGGGTGGTTGTTCAGACCCCTTTTTTATTTTCCTTTAGGTCGGTTTTGAATTCTCGAGGATGAGAATATTTTGAGAGGTACCTAATGTAATGGACCAAACCTCTATGGTCCATTCATTTGCTGATATCTAGTTTCTGAGGTGTTATGGGGGCTTAAGGTGACTTATCCATGACACTTTTTCAAAATTATAGTTCTTTGGAATGCTCCATTGGTGAGACAAATGTGAACAGTTCCATCAGTGAGATTGATGTGAATAGTTCCATCGATGAGACCTATGTGATCAGTTCAATCGGTGAGACTAATGTGAACAGTTTCATCGGTGATACATTCTGTGAACAGTGTTTCCATGATCGTGTACAATGCTTCCTAGATCATTAGGTTGGCAGGGTTTCAAGGATTGGGTACAATGTTTCTTGGATCTATAGGTGTAAATTGTTTCCAAAATCATGTACAGTGTTTCCAGGATCGATAGGTGTTCAGTGTTTCTTGGATTGTGTACAATTTTTCCAAGATCAGTAGGTGTAATGTTTTTCTAGGACTATGTATACTATATCCAGGATCGTTAGGTGTACAGTGTCTCCAGGATCGGTAGGTGTACATTTTTTCCTAGATTGTGCTCACTGTTTCCAGGATTGGTAGGTTTATAGTGTTTACAGGATTGTGCATAGTGTTTCTAAGATTAGTATCTGTACAATGTTTCTAGGATCAGTAGGTCTATAGGGTTTCCAGGATTTATAGGTGTACAATGTTTCTAGGATTGTGTATAGTGTTTCCAGGATCCATAGGTGTACAATGTTTCTAGGATTGTGTACAGTGTTTCTATGATCTATAGGTGTATATTTTTTCTATCTTCCTAAAGTTTCTCCCCTTTGACGTCTTCATTGACGTAAAACACATTAAAATCATTTTAGGGGATTTAAGGCTAGTTCAAATAACATAAAAACTATATTATTTTTACTGAGGATCTTGATGCCTTTACTTGGTTAAACTGCATATATGGTTTAATGTGATCCTCTATTAATTGAAAATCTGTAATATCTTAAACCAGTACTCCATTAAATCATATAATGGGAAAATATATCTACCTCCATTGTTCTTTACTATTTTTATTTGGTGTGAGATGCTCGAACCATTCCTTCCTTCCCATTAGATTGGTGTGATCAAACGTTAATCCTCAGATTGTTTCCCCTTGATGTTTATTTATACTATATGCACACCCCTTGTTTTGGTGCAAGTATAAAGTGTCAATCCTTCATCGATAAAAGGTATGATCTACCTATAATATGGTGTTTTCTTCAATCCTTATCATTATGTTTCACCTTTCCATGATATGGAATGATATATTCATGATTCTAATAATGTTTTTTTGTCTATTGGATGGTGCCGTTATTCCGCACCATCCACGGGTAGATGCAATTGTCATGGGGGAAGCGTTCATAATTTTTTTTGTAGATTGGTCTTGTATAAAGAAAGCCAAGAACCTTTTGAGGTAGGGGAATAATTGATTCCCTATTATTTTATATTAAACTGTAGAGTTATCATTTTTTATCCCACTAGATAAAAGTTGAATTGACATAATAAATATGTGAACTGGATAAACAAATTGATATTGATCATATGATATTGCCTCTTGTTTTTATAGATAGTGTGAATTATATGATTTGATTGTTTAGATTTTCATTCTTTATGGAATGTTGTAAATAATGTAAATTGGGATAAGTAGTAGTTATTTTTCAATGAAAAAGAGGCATGTAGATGAATCTGGTTGCTGTTGCAGTAAGTTTATATTAATAAAATTGATGCAGTAAGCATGTTCAATTATTTGTGATAGATTACTATTTATATTTCTCGCCATTGGAACCTATGAATAATAAATAGGTTAATTTAATGTGGATTAAAAAATGGTTGTTTGATAAAAGATAATTCTTTACAGGGTTCAGAGTTACCCACTTTCTTCTTTACTGGCCAAGAGCCCAGTTGATATGATGTTTGTTTTCTGGCTACTTATGTTTTGATAAGAGCCTGGATGGATGTTGTGATATGTGGGGGTATGAAGTCCCATTGGTTTTGGCATCAACTGATGCCTTGAGTGGTGATATGCATCACTTTATTCATGTGTGTGTTAGGGAGGACACTAGAGAAGATGAAACATGTTAGATGTGAATGTTTGGATGCTTTCTGAATCATGTTGGTTGTTTATCTACTTTACATTCCCCACTGTTCAAGTATGATGATCTTTATTACCCCCCTTACAGAAAGGGTGAATACGCGCAGGGTATTCCATGTTCTTTCCATGTTTATATTCTTAAGGTATGATTGGTCCAAGCTCTTTCTATAGGTGGAAAAGACCCGATGGTTATTTCACGTAATCACCGTGTTGAACCCCCATGTGTTTAGTAGCTTAGAATATTTTCTTATAATTACTTGGAATATGGGGAAGTAATAATGGTGTTAATAAATGATTGAATTAATGATTTTATCCCATGGGACTAGATCTTGCTAGGATGCAATGGTGAGGTTTCAATTTAACAGAATAGTGAACTTTGGGTGTGATGCTAATGTGGAATTGTTAATGGGTAATTAATGTTTAAAAATTTAATTAACGTAAACTATAACTAATTAAATATAAATGAAGTAATTTAAATAATATATTTAAATGGTTGTGTGATTATAGGATACCAAGTCTTAGAATTGGAAGTCAATAGTCCGAGGGAGGTTATCTACAGTTGAGTCTAAGACTAGGTTATACCCATAATGTGGTTGTGAGATATATTATAATTTGTACTTTTTGTGTTTACATAGGATACTCAACCCCATCAGTTAAGGAAACTGAGACCCTAGTGATTCTGATACCTAGGGGTGTTTTACCTAATATTCTGGTGGGAGGATGGATGGATGACTACCCCCATTGGTCCATCTCTCTTCTCTGGGTAGTTACTTGTGTTGGTAGGCACAATGGTAAGTTTTCCCCATATATGTTTGTATAGGGATATAATGGCTTGTGTTTATTCGCACAAATATATTCTATATATAGTTTTATATGGACTACTATAGGTGTAACATGTATAAGCTGTAATGGATTGAGGATCCTTACTCCGTGTATGGCTTATAATGGCTTGATGTTTAATAATCAACATATCATACATGTTATGTAAGCTGTTTTGGCTCCTGGAAACTACATGGTTAATATCTTATATGAATGTGGTGGTTTAGATGCACAAGGTGTATTTTGTGGTGTTACGCCCAGGTATATTTAGATATGCCTTTTTGGAGAGAAATTATTATGATGAGCGACAATGGGGAAAATCCAAAAACTAGTGGGGAAGTTATAATGGGGTGCCCTTGATATTATTTATTATATTATATACTCTTGTATTCCATTCTTGTTGAGAGTGTCCATGGTGAGGTTGGGAACAAATAATACTATTTTAGTTGACGAGTTAGTTTCACTTGTCGTTCACTGGGCTTTATCATGCTTTCTTTACTTTTGAAGAAGAGGCTCCAGGGAGGATCCTTTTGAGTATACTTTTATACTAAACCTATGTATATATAAACTGTTTTTCTGTTCACTTGGAGGAGGTTGGAGATCAGGCTGGTTACTACTTGCTTGGGGTTGTCAGAGCTGTTTGGGCTTCGTGGTTGCTACTGTTTTTAGTTTCTTTTGGGATTTATAGTTTTTCTATTCAGTTGTAGTAGTTTTTCATGTTCATATTTCAATCTGAGTTGGAGTTGGTTCATGTATGTCTCATCTCTCTATTTTTCATGTGTTCTCTTAGAGGGTAATGCCTCCCATTTGTGTGTTTACTATACCCTCAGTGATAGTCTCCAACCCAGGTCATACTGGAGGATGGACTCGGGGATTCATTATCTCCCTTATCACATTACCTACCCATGAGGGGAACACCTTGTGGAGTGGGTTTCATGATATAGTGGTATTAGAGGCAGGTTGAGGGATATGATTTAGTCTGGTGTTAGGAATAGGTGAGGTTTCATGGTTTGGTAGGGAAGAAATGTTAGTTTACCATAGAACGTTATATAAACAGTAGAGACATGCTGAGATATAAGTGTTTAGCTACCACTATGATATGATGCACTAACCTTGAAGTTTTCAGCGGACACTAAATCGTGAGACACTAGTTTCATTGTAGATACCTAGGAAAGGAACCAGCATCTTTCATTTTTTTTCCTATGTTTGAATGGGTGACCTTGGGATAGGTGAACCTAAAATGAATAAAAGAAAAAAAATTATTATTATTTCTGATTCTTCTATATTCTAGGTTTAGGAGCTCTAAATGTTTGTTATTTTATAGGTAGGATCCGGGTCGATGTCCTTGTCATGTTCATGTAGAATATTTCTAGTAGGATGTTCTAGCAGATCGTCATAGGGTAGAGGTTGATAACGATTGAACTTGGAGGAGGAAACCCTTAGATTTTCAGTACCAGAGTCTACAAAAGTACGAGAGATCTGTTAAGATGTAGTCACAAAAGAATAATTTGATGATTTTTAGATAGAATTTATTTTTATTTGTTCTCATAAATAGAAACAGGTGTTTTTGGTTGTGACAATGTTGTGTGGGGAGTGATGTAGTGGTGGTTCTTGTTCCTCAGGGATCATGAAGGGTTTACTATCTCATGGGAGGAGTTTCAAGACAAGTTCAGAGTGAAGTTTCCTTCTTCGACTGTGAATTCATCCATTCACCAGGAACATCATACACTTTGATTAGGGAGATCTAGTGTGTGAGTGTTTGGAATCCATTTCAAAAACCATTTACAATATTCTTAGAACCTGTTGGCAGATGAGGAGGCCATGAAAAGGCATTTCGATGAAGGATTTACTTCTTGATATCCAGCTCCAGGTCACTCTGTTCATGTTAAAGACATATCTTGAGGTCTCGATGAGGGAAAAGTTCATCAAGAGGAAATTGTATAGAATTGGATCGTCATGAGAGGGGAGTCATCAGGATTCTTTATAAAGTAGATTTGTTTTCTAGGGTTCTTAGTTTTCAGGGAAGAAGAGTTTCTGTTCGGCTAGGGGTAGGTCCCTGCGCTTAGAATCTTGTTTCTCCGAGGGAGGAGGATCTCAGGCCTATGGCAAGGGATCAGACACTTGTTTTTCTTATGGAGGGTAAGTTTATATGTTGAGAGAGTGCCCGACCATTCAGGGTAGTCATCATGCACCATGTATTGTTCTATTGGTTCCTCCGTTGAGACAGTTCCAGCCGAGGTACCAGCAGCAGGTTGCACCATCTTTGAATGAGTAGAGAGCATATGGGGAAGGTGGAAGACATCCCTGTGATGCTCCCCATCCGTATAGAGAAGATAATGATCATGTTGGTGGTTGTCATTAGGGTTAGAGAGGTTAGGGAGGAGGGCATGGTCAGCTTCAGTCTTTAGCATTGTCAGCAATAGGCAAGCCAAACATTGTTCGAGGTACCCTTTTCTTGTTTTTTTACTTTGGTGTATGCCTTTTTTGATTTGGGAAAGCACACTCTTTTATATCACCTGCTCTTTTCCTTTCATTGGTACTTGAGGTAGAGAGGCTTCCAGTTCCCTTGGCATTGACTATGTGAGTAGGAGGTCGAGCTGACTTGTTTGAAGTATGTAGAGACTATGAGGTAGTTATACAGAAGCACCAATCTTGGGGAACTAAAAATATATTTACGGATACAACCATATGATGCCATACTTATAATGTATTGATTGTATTTGGTGCAGGATATTATGGATTTCTTTAGGAGGCAGGTGGTGCCCATCGAGGCTGATGGAGAGTCGGTGGTGTTTGCTGGTGAGAAAGACCCTCAGATGGGTCAGATGCATGTTCATTCCTTATCATCCATGATGGATAATCTGATTATGAGTTTATTAGAGGTTCAGAAGTTAGTATTTCCCAAGGTATTAGAAGAGTACCTTGATGTGTTTCCAAAAGAGGATGTAGCATTACCCATTCAATGAGAGATCGAGTTTGGGATTGAGCTACAACTAGGAGAATATCCTATCTCTAATTCTATGTATAGTATGCCCCCTTATGTGTTACAAGAGATGAATATAAAACTTGATGGTCTATTACAGTGTTTTTTTCCACTGAGTGTGTCACCGTGGTGTGCACCAGTTTTTTTCGTGAAGAAGGCTGACTAATGTCTGCATTTCTGTGTCGATTATCATCGCTTAAACAAAGTGATGGTGAAGAATCGGTATCCAATTTCATATATCGATGATTAATTTGATCAATTTAAGGGTGAATGTTAGTTCTCAGAGATTTACTCGTGGTCATTATATCATCAAATGAATGTGAAGGATGAGGGTATCCTGAAGATTGCTTTACGTTGTCGTCACGGGCATTATGAGTTTGTTGCAATCTTTTTTAGTGTGATGAATGCTCTATATATGATCATATAATTGATTAATGGTGTGTTCTGCGAGTTCCTAGTTATGTCTGTGGTGGTTTTCATCAATGAAATCCTTATGTACTCCACATCTATGGAGGAGCATGCAGAGCATCTAAAATCCATTTTGAGATTTTTTCATCAACATCTGTTGTTTGGGAAGTTGTTGAAGTGTGAGTTCTGGGCTTGAGAATTCTATTTCATGGTGCATGTTTTATACCAACATGTAGTAGCTATGGATCCTTCAATTATATTAGTATTTATAACTTGGGAATATCCCCAATAAAGTGGTAGAGGTGCGATGTTTTCATAGTCTCACAAGCTACTACCTGAGGTTCATAGCCGATTTCTTTTAGGTTGCGAATACTCTAATAGGATTGACCAGTAAGGATCAAGAGTTCTTGTGGACTGATTAGTGTTATGAACCTTTCATGTATCTAAAGGTGATGTTGTTAAGTTCTCCTGTTCTTTTTCCCCATCATAGGGAGTTCAATTTGATGTTTTCTGTGATGCTTCTCATCTGGGGTTATGATGTGATTTGATGTAGAAAATATTGGTTGTTTCATATAATTCTCGGTAGTTTCTTCCCCATGCATGTAACTATACCACCAATTATATTGAGTTGGCATCTATGGTGTTTTCTCTAAAGTTGTGGAGACTTACCTCATAGAAGAATGCTTTCTGGTTTTCAACGATCAAAAGAGCCAGAGGTATTTTTTCTCCCAACGTGACTTGAACATTAAACAACATTGGTGGATGGATTTCATACAAGAATATGACATTGAAACATCATATACACATGGAAAGTAGAATATTTTAGCTGATGTGCCGAGAAAAAAAGTCACGTAGTGATGCAGTGTGTGAATCTGGTTATTCATGGAGAGTGATGGAAGAACGCTCATCATTACATCTTAATATTGGAGAATTTTTGGGCATTGGATGTCTTTTTCAAATGACGGTGTAGTCATCTCTGGTGTAGCAAGTAGAAGAGTCCTTGTTGGTGTATCTAGAGGTGGAGTTCTGGAGAGATCGAGTTGTTTATGGTGAGGCCAATGATGGTTGGTCTGAGAATGGACAACACTGAGTGTTGTATTAGGGAATTATTTTTCTCTTTAGCGATTCGTGAGATGGTTCTCAGAGAGTTCTATAGTTTTCCTTTATAAGTGAACCGAAGCATTAGAACGATGTACTGGGCCATGAGAAGTTAGTTTTGGTGACCGGGGATGAAGTATGAAATTGCAGTGTTTGTTTCCCGATGCTTGGTCTTCTAGAAGGTTATGTCCGAGCACTATGTCCCTGATAGTTTTCTACAACCATTAGATATTCCTTAATGAAAGTGGGAATACATCTCAATGGACTTTGTTATTAGTTTACCTCTATCATAGGGAGGACATGATTCTATTTGGGTGGTAGTGGATCATTTAACAAAATCATACCACTTCATAGGAATCAAGGAGTCGAGCTCAATGAATGTTTTATCAACACACTATCTAGAGTATATGGTGAGACTCCACGGTTTCCTGATGATGATTATTTACGATCGAGATCCTCATTTTACCTCTAGGGTGTGGAGAGGTCTCTAGTATGATTTTGGTTCTCAGTAACTCTTTAACACTTCTTTTCATCCACAGATGGACGATTAGATAGAGCAGACCATCCAAAATCATGAAGACATGTTGCTCTCTTATGTAATAGATTTTGGATGTTCATGGATGAGGCACTTACTCTTGGTGGAGTTCTCTTACAGCAATATTTTTCACTCCACCATCGGCATGGCGCCGATTGAAGCCATGTAGGGCTGAACTTTCCAATCTCTGTTGTGGTGGACTGGGGTTGGAGAGTTAGGAATTATTGGAAAAGAACTAGTCGATAATATGATTGAAATGGTTCAAATGATTTTTAAGAGGATGAAGACAGCTCTAAATCGTCAAAAATCATATACTGACCAAAGGAGGAGACCTTTGGAGTTTGATTTTGGGGATCACGTGTTTCTGAAGGTTACTCCCCGCCATGGGAAGCGGTGTTTTGGTCTTGTTAGTAAGCTTTCTCCCCGCTTTTTCACCTTTAGAGGTGGTGTCTCGTGTTGGAGACGTTCCATATCAAGTATCACTTCCCCTATAGCTGAGCCTAATACACAATGTTTTTCATGTTTCATAGCTCTGTCATTATCTTCATAATGACTCTCACATCATCTATAGGGGATAAATCGATGCTTATTATGATGATAAATTCTAGGAGTGGCATGTGGAGATCCAAGACCAGAAATAGAATGTGTTGTGGGGGAACTCTATCCCCTTGGTTCATGTCTTGTGGTGACACGATGGCATAGAGGAGAGTACCTGGGAATGTGAGTCACATATACATGTTTAGTACCCAGAGTTGTTTGATGATTTACTCTCTTCATGTGAGGATGTTTTCTGTGTGGTTCTAGAATATTCATGTTTACGAGAAGGATCTCTTTGAATTATTCTTGTGGATTTCTCTCTTTTGAGAGGTATCTCTATAGGTGGTTGTTCGTACCCCTTTTATATTTATATTTAGGTGGGTTTTGAATTCTCGAGGATGAGAATGTTTTGAGAGGTATCTGATTTAATGGTCCGAACCTCTCTAGTCCATTACTTTTCTGAAATATAGTGTCTAATGTGTTTTGGGAGCTCAATATGACTTATCCTAGATGCTTGTCCAAAAATCTACTTCTATGAACAGTTTCATTGGTGAGACCGATGTGAATAGTTCCCTCAGTGAGACCCATGTGAATAGTTCAATCGGTGAGACCTATGTGAACAGTTCCATCAGTGAGACCTATGTGAATAGTTCGATTGGTGAGACTGATGTCAACTGTTCCATCGGTGAGAAATATGTGAATAGTTCCCTTGGTGAGACCAATGTAAATAGTTCCATTGGTGAGACTGATATGAACAATTTCATCAGTGAGACAGATGTGAAAAGTTCCATTGGTGAGACATTCTATGAACAGTGTTTCTTGGATAGTGTGAAATGTTTTCAAGATCAGTAGGTGAATAGTGTTTCCATGATCAGTAGGTTTATAATGTTTCCAGAATCAAGTACAATGTTTCTAGGATCAGTTGGTGTAGAATGATTCTTGGATTGTGTACAGTGTTTCCACGATTAATAGGTGTACAATGTTTCTAGGATCTATAGGTGTACAATTTTTCCAGGATCGGTAGGTGTACAGTGTTTCCCAGATCGGTAGGTCTACAATGTTTCCAGGATCGTGTACAATGTTTCCAGGATTGGTAGGTGTACAGTGTGTCTAGGATCGGTATGTGTACAATGTTTCTAGGATCATGTATAGTGTTTGCAGGATTGTTAGGTGTTCAATGTTTCTAGCTTCCCACAGTTTCTCCCATTTGACATTTTCTTTGATGTAAAACACATCAAAAGCCTTGTTTTAAGGGATTTGAGGCCAATCCAAAGACCATAACTCCAATATTAATCTTACAGTAGATTGGGATTCCTATACTTGGTCAAAATGTGTTTTTTAATGTGATCCTATTTTATTGGAAAATCCAACGTATCGTAAACTGGTGCTCTATTAAATTTTCTAATGGGATGAGATTTCTTTCTCCCTTGTTCTTCACTATTGTTCTCTAGTGTGAGATGCTCAAACATTTCCTTCCTTCACATAGGAGTCTTGTTATTAAACCTTAAGCCTCAGATCATTTCCCCTTGAAGTTTCTCTCTGCTGCATATGCACCCCCTATTTTGGTGCGAGTAGAAAGTGTCGATCCTTCATCAATAGAAGATGTGATCTACCTCTATTCTTGTGTTTTCATTGATCCTTATCCTCCTACTTCTCCAGTAAATTCAATAGCATGTGATCTCCAAGATTCTGATTGAGTTTTCCTGGCTGTAGGATGGTACGGTCGTGCCGCTGCGTCCTTGGGTGGATGTAGCTATCATGGGGGAGGAGATCAAAATCTATTGTGTGGATCATTCTCATATAAATATTTTCATGCAATTTTTGATGGAGGTGATATTTTTTCTTCTAAATTCTTTTATGTGAAACTATAGAGTTAGCATGTTTTTTCCCACTGGATAACAATATAATTGACATAATAAATATTTGAACATAATAAATAAATTGATATCAATCATATGTTATTAACTGTTGTTTTTTTATATAGTGTGATATCTATTCATTATTTGTTTAGTTTTTTTTCATGATAGAAATTGGTAAAAAATGTAAATTGGGATTAATTGAAATTATTTTTCATATATAAAGAGTCATGTAAATGAATCAGGTTGTTATTGCTGTAATTTGATGTTAATCAAATTGATGCAGTAATCATGTTTAATTATTATTGATAGAGTAATATTTTTGATTTCCCATCATTGGAACCTATGAATAATAAGTCGGTTAATTCAATATGTATTAAAGAACTGGTTGTTTGATAAAAGATTATTCCATGTAGGGTTCTGAGTTTCCATCTTTCTTGTTTAATGGACAAGAGCCCTATTGACATGATGTTTATTTTCCTGCTGCTTGTGTTTTTATGAGAGTCGAGATGGCTGTTGTGATATGTGGGGCCAGGTAAACCCATTGGTTGGGGGATCGATAGAAACCTAGAGTGGCAATATGAATCAGTTTATACATGTTGGTGTTGGAGAGGACACCAGATATGATGATATGGGTTGGATGTGAATGTATGGATGCTTGGTAAATCATGTTGGTTGTTTATCTGCTTTAATTTCCCCACAACACATTGCTGTTGTTCCTTCTTACTCTCCTTCCAAAAGGGGTGAAGACACGCGGGGTATACCATGTGCTTTCCATGTTTAGATTCTCGATGGATTATGGGTCTACACTCTTGCGATAGGTGGAAAAGACTCGACTAGTAGTTCACCTACTCACCGTATTAATCCCCCTTTGTTTAGTAGAATAGATTTTTTTCTAGAATTCCTGGGAATATGAGAATGTAATAATGTTGTTAAAAATCATTTAATAAAGGATTTTATCCTATGGGGTTGGATCTTGATGAGATGCAATGTTGAGGTTGCAATTTAACATAACATGGGACTTTGAGTTTGAGGCCAATAAAATATAATGTGTAATTGTTAATGGTAAATTAATATTTAAAGAATAAATTAACTTAAACTACAACTCATAAAATGGTAATGATTTAATGTAATAAATTTTTTTAAATGGTTGTGTGCTTATAAGATACATAGTCTTAGAAGTGGCAACCATGACCAGGGAGATGTTAGTTGTAGTGGAGTATAATACTAGATTAATCCCATATTGTGGTATTAAGATTCAATATATTCGGTACTTTTTATGTTTCTATATGAAAATCAACCCCATCAGTTTGGGAAAATGACATTTCGAGGACTCTGAGCCCTAGGGGTGTTTTCCCCAACATTCTAGTGAGAGGATGAATGGTTGACTACCCACTTTGGACCTGCTCTCTTCTATTGGTAGTTACTTGTGTTGGTTGGAAAAATAAATAGTTTTCCCCATATATGTGGTAGAGGCCTGTAATGTATTTTGGTTATTCATACATGTATATTCAAGATATAGTTTTCTATGGAATACTATAAGTGGAATGTGTATAGGCTATAATGGATTGAGAATACCTACATGGTGTATAGGATATAATTCCTTGAGGTTTAATTCCTGACGTATGATACATGTTATGCGAGCTATCGTGGCTCCAAGAAACTACCTGGTTACTTTTCTTAAGTGGAAATGGTGGATGTTTTTTCCTGAGGTGCATGTTGTGGTGTTACACCCAATTGTCTTCGGGCAAGCCTTTTTGGAGAGAGATGCTTAGGACGTGTGACATTGGGGAAAAGTGGAAAAATAGTGGGGAAGTGGTAGTAGGGTACCCTTGATTTTCTTTATTATATTATATACTATTGTAAGATATACTTGGTGAGATTGGCTATGGTGAGGCTGGGAACTTATTATAAATGTTTAGGTGATGAGTTAGTTTTACTTTTTGTTCACTATGCTTTAGCATGCTTTCATTAACTTTTCATGAGAGGATCTAGAGAGGATCCTACTAAGAATACTGTTATACACAACCTATGTATATATAAACTATTTTTTAGTGACTTAGATCAGGTTGGAGATCAGTATGGTTAAAAATATCTTGGGGTTGCAGGAGCTATTCAGGCTTCGTGGTTTCTGCTATTTTTTACTATCCTTTGGTACTTATAGTTTTTTTGTTTAGTTGTAGTAGATTTTCAAGACATTAAATATGTGTACCTGTGTTTTCTTTAATATTATAGTCTGAGTTGGCGTTGTTTGGTGACTCTCTTATATCTCTCTTTCGCATATTTTCTCTTAGAGGGTAATGACTCCCATTTGTATGCTTACTATACCCTCGGTGCTTGTCACCAACTCGGGGCCTACTAGATGCTGGATTCAGGGGTCATTATCTCCCTTCTCACATTTCTGGTCTAGGAGGGTTACACCTTGTGGGGAGAGGGTTGTGAAATATCGCCTTATAGATTGAGGGCCTATGTGGTTTGAAATACTGACACCGATCCTTGTATCAAGAGATTACCCTAGTATGGGTAAGACAAACATTCTCGAAATTATAAATCAAGGTAACTTTATCCGTGATGTTTTGATACCCTACTCTTTGGGTTAAAATATTTGTGTTCTTTGACATGTACTTTAAATTTCCACCATAATATTTAACAATAAGAAAGTGTTTCCTATACATTCTATTTTCTTATAACTCTGATTTATGATTCTATACTCTTTAATGTAGCATCTTGTGTAGCTATAAATGTGTACTTATTTCATTTATATAATCATCTTTATCATAACCAATGTATATTATCTTAATCTTAAAGAATAGGGTTTAAGTGAATCTAATTTTTTTAAACTTGTTAAACAATGTTTTCTTATGATTAAAATGAATGTTTATAAAAATGAAATTCGTCCTTCTTTTAATTAAGTATCTAAATGTACATTTTTATCTTAAAAAACTCACACACACCTCCATCTAATTGGTAATGAACACACGGTTTATGTCTATAGTGGATTACCACCTCACGAAATGATGATTTTTCATTTTTCCTTTACCACCTCCCATGGTAGAAATTATGATGGAAAAACTCTCTCTATCAGTATATATATATAGATGTTAAATGTTTTATTTATTATTTATATAATTTTACTTAATCATTTTACAAAAAATATCTTCATACATTCTAAATGGTGTAAATATAATAAGTTTGTTTCCAGAAGTGTAGACTACCACACCCTCAAAGTGATGTGATTCGTCCACACACTACAAGAAATATACTTTGGATGTGTTTAGAAAAATTATAAAATATATATGAAACCATAATTATTGTATTAGTATAATATATAAATATACACATTTCTTTTTCTTTATTTCTTTTAATATGATAATAAAAATGTATACAATAGTCATGCGTACATACAGATTACCTTCTACATAAAAAATATATCCCAATACAACATCATTATTTTTTAGATTATTATAATTCATATATTATAAATATAAATGATATTTATATCATTTTTATATTAATTAAATCATGATATAAGTATAATGACTAAAAATATTACAAATTAAGACACCTGGAAAATGTAAATATTACCTAAAGTGAAACCATAACATAGAATTGATAAAAATTAATTAATGTAAATTGATAATCAAACCATAAATGATATTATAAATAATAATATGGTTATTTTATAGATTTATAATAATATTATATCTATTATATAGTATTTTTTATGATTACAATGACAGTCAAGACACAATGTAAGGGAATTTCAACTCACGTTTTATTTCCATGAGATACAAGCTTAATTCATTACCCATTACTTTTGTGTGGTGTGAAAACATACCATGGAAGAATTAAATAATATGTAAAGTTATATTAATGATTATTTAAATACCCATTATGTAATCTTAATTTCATGGGGTTTAATTTTGAAATGATACAAAATTAGTAAAATATTTTTGTCTCAATTTTCCTTATTTGCATCTAATGTTTTGTTATGCACCTATAATATTTTTTAAGGTGTATATAACACCATTTTATGTGTTTTATCATTAATCTAATACTTTTTATGATACTATATTCTACATGAAATCTATTTTTATTACATGGAGAGTATTGTCTAAATATACGAAGGGATAAGAGTTTATTGAAACAATCCCATCATCTTTCAAGATTATTTATGCTTATGATTCCTTTGATTAAATCATATGATCTATCTATCAAAACACTCAAGCGTTTATTTTTCCATTTTAAATGATATATCCATGTATTAATTCCATTATCCACTCTATGGTACTTAATATAATGAAGAAAATGGTTCTAAGAAAAATCAGATTGTATCTCTCTATATCTCTTGTCGGAAAAATGTTTAATTTCAAAAACCAGGTTTAATAAAATGTTTTAAAAAATGATTTAAAATTATCCTTGAAGATATTTTTTAAGGGATTAGGATTTTATTATTTTTATTATTTTCAAATAATAATTTATATGGTGTTGGAGCATTTTACAATGAAAATTGTTTTCAAAATGTTTTAGGTTTTAAAAATTATTTTTAAAGATAAAGAATTTTTTTTCTAAATAAATGTTTTTAAAATACATTTCAGAATTATTTCAAATCTAAGATAACATATTTTGGTGTTACTCAAGGATTTCAGGGAATAATATTAAATTTTTTCATTCATATTCTGTATATAAATTGTTTATATTTTGCTGCATGATTTTTATGAAACTCGTTTCTCTTTTAAGGGTTGTAAGCTTTTGAGACCCAATTACTTTCATGGGATATGTTTATGATGAAACGATTATGAAACTTATCTTTTTTTCCAAAAGATATAAAATGATTACATGTTAATAATACCAATTTTATTTCATGTGTTATTATAGGATTTTTTATTATTATGTGGAACATGTATGTATGATTTCACTATAAGAAGCGTGGGAACTATATCTCCCACCAATGCATTGGGAAATGATTTATAGCTCAAGATATAGTCATGGATGGAACAAGAAATTAACTCAGGTCGGTATTACATGAATAGAATGAGAAATGAAATTGGATTAGTATTATAGGGATGGAATGAGGAGTCACCTTAGTTAAATAAAACAAATATGAAATGGGATGTGAACCTAGTTCAGTAAAGGACTTTTCCCCATAAGATGGCCTTTTAAGAAATCCCTTGACTACTATAGAAATATTTATATATGTTTATGTGGCATCCAAAATTCCATATTTGATTCCTATGATATTCATTCAAGGCTTATGTTCATTAATTCTTTATGATACCTTTCTTATATACTACCAGGATTTATGGTGTGGTTAATGTTTATGATATTTGATATGTAGGGTACAATATTATATTTTCATGATAATGTTCTCATACCCTTATGCTCATGATTATGCTTATGCATCTACTTTTTTTACACTTTTTGATCATTTGATAACACCCTTTTTTATGTTTCCATCCCCATGTTTTTGAATATAAGTATTATGTACGATGTGTCTGAGATGGGTGTTAGTTAAGAAGAACCTAGTGGGATATGATGTTGCTCATTTATGTACACGTGTTTATGTTTTGATGTTTCCAAAGGCACTAGACTAGTATAAACTTTGGGTGTTTTTTTGTATAATGTTGTAAGTATTCTAGAAAATTTATGTAATGTTAATGAATGAAAATATAGGGTCAATATAGTTGGTATTAGGGAAATGGTTTAGTTATACTTTGGAAGCTAGGATGAGAAAAACCTTAGTGAGACCCCTAAGTATATGTCTAAGTATAAGTCTAAGGATAAAGAAAACCTATAATAAAATTTCAAGTAATTATGGTAAAGGAAAGAGTGAGTGTTTTCTTATAAATAGATCCATGTATGAATATTACATAAGGATTTGGATGTTGAACATATGTGATTAGGGGTAACAACTCTGAAAAGATGCCTTGGTCCTGACTTAGGGTAATCTGGTACATGACAACAGGCCTTACTACACACATGGTTTGACACTCCAGTGGGATATGCTTTGGTAACACACAAACTCTTTATGAATCATTATAAAGGACTTAAATATATGTTGTCCATAAATAACCTAGAATAAATCTAAGGTATCATATATTAAATAAGGTTTCAAATCATAGACATCCTATAAGTTTAATTTTAGGATTTTTTGGTTCCTCGCTATGGTAACCATTTCATACTCTTTTATTTTTGGTTTTATCCAATGGATGGAACCCAAAAGAACTATGTTTATTTTGACTATGATGAAAATTACAATGATTTTGCTCCTAGGAAAATGAATTCTATGAGATATGGAATAAAAAATCTTGTTTCTATTCTTATACAACTTTCTCAATCGACGAATCTTGGTGGAAAGAGAAAAGGATGAAGCACCATTCTATTGAGTCCTTTTAGAGGCAACAACCACCTTTTTTCAGCGGATCTTCTAATCCACTTACTAAAGAACAATGGACCGGTACCATTGAACGTATATTATCCATCCTCCTGTGTTTGGAACAAGAGAAGTTTATTCTAGTTATTTATCATTTAGAAGCTGAAGAAGTCCAATGGTGGACTCTAATTAAGAATATGATGAATCAAGATGAAATTGAATCCATGGAATGGGGTGAGTTCAAGAAAATAATTTTTTTAATAAGTACATTCCTCATATTCTTCATACCAAGATGGATAAAGTATTCATCTATTTAAATCGAAGGGATTATTTAGTACCTATGAGGATAATTACTCAAGACCAATGAGGCACTCTTCATGAATTATCACCCAACCTAAAAGTAATGTTCATTGGTTATTTAGTGTCTTAATGAAATTTATTAGAAGAGATCTAGAGATAAGTACATTAGTAGCTACAGAGAGATTGTGTCTCGTTAAATCTAGGTTGAAATGGAGATTTAAGTCATGTATGAACCGCTGGTTTTGATAAGAAAAGAAATACATAGTTAAATGAAAACTCTAAAAACCATGGAGAAAATAAAATGAGTTTTCCATTATGCTCTAAATGTGGGATGAAGCATGGTGTAATTTGTATTAAGGGGGTCTAATAAATGTCTTAAGTTCATAAAAGAAGGTGGCTTGGAAATTGAATGTCAAAATGATGGGAATAATTTATCTCAATATGACAATGGAGGGAAATCCACACAGAATGAACCTCCCATGATTCAGTGAAAAAAGTGTACGGAGAATGGTAATTATGATATCCACTACCCAATTCCGATGTATAGTGATGATGATTAATGTAAGAAACCTCTTATGCCTATAGATAAAGGTAACTCTCATTCAATTTCTATTTCTGATGAGGGGTGTGATAATGATGTGATAATAGGTAAACATAACATCCAATATAGAACATATACTGTCATATTTGATTCTAGATCTACCAAATATTTCATATCTAAAGAACATTATTAGGGTGTAAATATTAAACCAAAATGATTAGATGTGTTATTTGCAGTGAATACACCAAATTGTAAGACGTTTGTATCACAAGTTTATGATTATTCTCTGGTTTATGTTTTGGGAGATGTGCTTCCTACAAACCTTATCATTATTACTTTGATAGAATTTCATTTCATCATAGGTATAGATTGGATTCTATGTATGAGGACCACATCAGTTGATGAGAAAGTGAAGTTGTGTTTGATATTTCTAACCATCTTATGATTATCCATCCACGTGATGATATGTATGAACATCCTATAGGGATTAAATCCAGTGCATGGGTCATAATACTATTAAAAATGGGTGTCTATCTCATATGGTTGGGGATAAAATTTTCATCAATTATATGCCTATTTATTGGGAGCTTGTGGATTTATTTATTGAATAGTTTCTTATCCTTCTTTTGTAAAAAAATTTATAGTTTTCAATATACTCATAAATAGTTCCACACCAATTTCAAATACTTCCTATATAATGGCCATGATTGAGTAGTAAGAATTTAAGAAGAAACTCCAAGAAAACTTTGATAAGGGATTCATTCAGCCAAGTGTGTCACCTTGGGGTGAAACTATTCTTTTATTGAAAAATAAATATGGTTCAATGTGACTATATATTGATTATCAGAACAAGTATCCCCTTCCCCATGTTGATGGCTTGTTTTATCAACTATATGGATCTCAATACTTTTCCAAGATTGACCTTCGTTATGGATATCATCAATTGGGGGTTAAGCAGGAGGATATACACAATATGGAATTCCATATAATGCATGGACACTATGAATTTATAGTGATTCCTTTTTGCCTTTCTAATGTACCATCTAGATTCATTGATTTAATGGATATAGTCTTTAGATATTATATCGATATATATATAGAAGTATTTATAGATGATATTATTATTTATTTAATGAGAAAGGAAGAGAATGAATATTACTTGATAATTGTATTAAAGACCCCAAATAATGAGAAAATATATGAAAATTTTATAAAGTGTGAATTTTATCTTTAAAATGATTCATTTTTGGGTGACGTTATATCCAGATATGGTTTGGGAGTAGATCCATCAAAGTAGAGGCTATTGAATGATGGCATAAACCAACCACTGGGACTGAGATCCATAGATTTCTTGGTCTATCCAAATATTATTAATGGGTTTTGAATCATTACTCATGACAATGTAGTCTTATGACCATATTAGCTTAGAAGGGTGTCATGTTACACTAGAATGATGAATGAGAGTAAATTTTCAAGGAACAGAAGAGAGGGTTAGTCGGTGCACCCATAAATACATTACCTTATAGTGGAGAATGGTTTTTAATATTTAGTTATGTATCCAATAATGTGTTGGGATGTGTCTTATTCATAATAACATGGTTATCAATTATGCCTTGTGGTAGTTTAAGATTCATGAGAAAAATTAATGAACTCATGACTAGGAGTTAGTAGTGTTAATTTTGGAATTAAACATATGGAGGAATTATCTTCATGGAAAACAATATTTGATATATATAATGATCAAAAAATTCTCTAATATATATTCACACATAATGAGTAGAACATGTTCCAGAGAATAAGGTTATATCTGATAAAGGATTGTGACTTCTCAATACATTACCACTCTTAAAAACCAAATAAAGTGGAATAAACATTGAGTCTGAAATATAATGATATATTATCCATGATGAGGATCACAAAAGATCCAATATTTACGGATTTTGAAAATATGGATCTTGGAATTTTAACGGAAGGGGGAAAATCTTATCTTTCTCAAACAAATATTCTACCCCCTCCAAAAGTGGACATTAAGGGGGATAAAAAGGAAGATGTATGTCTGAAAAAGGAAGTTAGAAATGTTACTATGATTAAACATGATTTGGATGGAATGATATGTTTCAGGAACCGTGTATGTGTTCCTTCCATAATAAATTTGTAGAAAGAGGTGTTAGAGTAAGATCATAGTTCTTCATTCTCTATTCATGCTGGAAGTATAAAAATGTATAGGGAATTGAAATAATACTTCTGGTGGGATAGCATGAAGAGAGATATCAATGAGTTTTTATCTTGGTTCCCTGTATGTCAACAAGATATGGTTGGAAGGAAAAAGATAAAAATTATGTTGAATCCATTACCCATACTAGAATGGAAATGGGAGAACATTACAATATTTTTTTTTCATTAGAATACACAAAAATTATAAAGGGATTAATTCTATAAGGGTTCTAGTTGATCACCTTACTAAGTCAACACATTGAATTACTATTAGAGAATATTTCCTTCCAGATCATCTTTCAAGGATATACATTAAGGAAGAGGTAAGGTTTCATGGAATACACCATTACATTGAATCTGATAGTGATTCAAGGATCACCTAAATGTTCTCGTGAAGTCTTCAATATGGACTTGATACATAATTGAATTTTAGCACTCTTTATATCCCTCAAAAATATTTTCAGTTTGAAAGAACAATTCAAACTATAGATTATATATTGAGATCTTGTTCTCTGGAATTCAAAGATGGTTGGGATCCACAACTTCCTCTTATTGAGTTTTCTTAAAACAATAGCTTTCATATAAGAATCAATATGGAACCATATGAATCCATCTATGGGATAAAATTTAGATTTCCAACGTTCTGGGATGAGGATGGATAAAGAAAGCTTTTAGGACCTGATATTACGGAAGAAAGAGATGAGATTGTTAAAACCATTCAACAACATATGAAGGAATCTAAAGTCCTGTAGAAAAGTTGTTATGATAACCAAAGGTATCAACTAGACTTTTATGTTTTTAAAAAGGTTTTTATATGAATCATACCCTAGAAGAAAGTTATGAGAGTAGGGAAGAAAGGGAAACTAAGCTTTAGATATATAGGTCCCATTGAAATTATTGATCGTATCAACATGGCAGCCTCTTAGTTTGAAATTCTTCAAAATATCACTCATGTCCATGATGTGTTCCATGTATAAATCTTGAATAAGTACATAAATGACCATTCACATGTACTAAACTCAGAGTCCATATCACTAGAGCGAGATCTTTCTTATGGGGAACAACCTGTTGAAGTTCTTTATCATATAGAGAAAGCTCTACGAAACAAGTTAACTCACCTAGACAATGTTTTATGGATAAATAACTAGTTATAGAAAGGTTCATGGGAATTTTAGGATATAAGGAAAAATAATTATTCTAATTTTTAACTCAAATGAGGAATATTGAGGGTGAAATTCATATTAATGGGGTATAATGTAACACCTAGAGTTTTTATGGAACCTTTTTTATATCGAATAAATTAAATTTTCTTCTATATATTGAAATGAACTAATTAAAACATTAATTAAAATTAGTATTACACAAGAGTATGTTACATGGAAAAATTCATTTTCTGATGTTATACGCAACACTAACATGACATATGTTAGACACAACACCGATGTTTATATAAAACAGAATTTTATTGTAATAATTATTTAAAAGAGATAATTATTAAATAGAAATTATAATCAGTTATTTGAATAGTAATAAATACTATCAAATATTATGTTTAATTATTTTATATAAATAAAAAATATTTACAATGAATAATATAATATTTTTTAAAGTCTATATGTTTAAATATATTATTTTCTCAAATAAACTAATTTTCATGTCCTCTAGTGAAAATAATGAAATTAAGTATAGAATAATTTAGAAATTTAATTTGAAAAAATAAACATCGATTTTTAATTTATAATGTTTAAATTATCTTAGTGATATTTTTTAGTATTTTTTAGAGAACATTTGTTTTTGCATGAATATTGAAAAATATGGAATTTAAATTTAAAATTAATTTTTCATATAATGTAATTATAATGGTAAATTATAAATTAAATTGGGTTTCATGTATAATTATATAATATTTTAATAAATTAATACAATTTTAGTCATTTATATCAATTTCACTTTGAACTTAGGTATAAAAACATGACAAACTTTTGAATGATTTTAATTTAAAAACCAGCATTGTCGTCCCGAATGTAGGATTAATTTTAAATTACATTCCACCACTTCGATGATTTATATTTAGAAAAATAGAATCCATATTTTGAATTAGAGGAATTTATAATATCTAATTTCTAAACTTATTTTTTTTTACCAAAATGATTAGTAAACGTAATTAAAATTAATTACACCGATTAATGTAAAATTATGCTTAACTAATGAGTAAACTATTCATTTAAGACACAAAAATCCTATAAAATTTACAAAGAGACAATATATACATATATTTATATCCTATAATCCCTTGGATATACTTGGTTCTATTATGGGAGCCACTTTCCATGGTAAAAACATCGGTGGAATTTCTTTTTCAAAGATTTAAAAGAGTGCCACTCCTCCTCCACTATAAAAGGCCTTATCTCCTTCACTTCATTACACCTATCAAACAAATCAGGTTAGGACATTATATACTCAAAATATACTCAAACAAATACTCAATTCTTCCTTTAATCTTCTCTTGTAGAAGAAAGTCTTCCAAGGAATCCTTTGGCACATACAAAAAGAAGATACCCAATTAAGAGGTAATGCCTTCTCTCAATCCCCCTTCTTTTATATTCTTTATAAACCCATACACTCACTTTATTACATGAATTTATAATAATAAAATATCCTCAATATAATGGTATGTTTTATGTTATGGTGTGGTTCTATACTTAAACACACGTCCATCAAATTTGTAACATATAGATTGTTTACATGTACAACGAACTACCGCCTCACAAAATGATGATTGTTCATTTTTATTTTACCACCGCTCATGGAGTAAATTATGATGGAAAAACTTTTTATATGTGTTATTATATAATATTTATAATGTATTTATGCTTCTGAAATTATTTTACAACACATAACTTTATACTTTCCTTATGGTGTAAATATGATAATTTCGTATGAGGAAGTGTCGACTACCGCCCCCTCAATGTGATGTGATTCATCCACAAGATAGATGGAATGTATTAAGGATTAATTTAGTAAAGTCATAAGATATATAAGAAATAATAATTATTCTATAAGTATAATATATATTTTTCATTAACTTTATTTTTTATACAATTGTAATAACGATAACGGTGTTCATGCGTATGTACGGATTACCATCTCCTTGAACAGTGTATTTTGTTTCATTTATATATATTTTATAGATTTTTATAATACAAATATGATTAATATAATTCATATTTATTTCATGTTTTAAATTCTGGAAACCATGATATAAGTATAATCACCATAGAAATAACAAATTAGGACACATTGAAAAAACAAAACCAATAGCACCCGATGTAAAACCTTAATATAGAATTGTTAGCAGGCAGGTAATATAAAGTCATAATAAAAACGTATAAGATAAAATATATAAGAATATGGTTTTATAGTATATTTATAATAAAATTATATATATTATACATGATGTTTGTATGAGTATGATGAGATTCAAGACAAAATGTAAGGGAATTTTATTTCACTTTTTATTTCTTTGGGATACATGTTTATTCACGACAAATTTTGTGTGTGTGGTGTGTATAATTAAAAATTATGAAATTTATAATTATTAAATCTATATAAATTTTTATTTACATTAAAATTATATGATCTTTATTTTATTTTTATAATGTTTTAAAATGTACAAAATTGGTAAAATAGTTTTGTCTCAAATTTCTGTCATTAAGACCCATGTTTTATTATGTACCTAAATTCCTTTTCTAGGGGTACATACATCCATTTTACTTATAATGTAATGAATATCATTTTTTCATGATACTTTATGATTTATATAATTTTATTTTATTACATCAGGAGTATGATTCCATGTTACCATGTGATAAGACATTATTAAAACAATCTCATCACAGTTCAAGATTGCTTATGCTTATTGTTTCATTAATGAAATAATATAATCCATATCTCATGAAGTCTCATGAGTTTAAATATCTTATATTTATTACAGATATATCCATTTATATTTGAATGTTTTCCATAATTTGGAACTTATGATAATTAGTGGAAAAATTTACGAAAATTCTAACAATATCACTCTCTTCAGTCGGAAAACTATTTTATTTCAAAACGCTAGTTTTTTGTCAAATTATAGTTGATGGTTATTTTTAAATGAAAAATTATTTAAAAAGGTTTTATTTTTTCAAATATTCCTTTATATTTTTTCAAACAATCTATCAAATAAAAATTTCATCAAAATATTTTATTTTTAACAAAAACATTCAATTAAGAAAGGATATTTTTCACAAGGAATATTTTTTAAATGATATTTTAAAATTATTTCCCATATCAGATAACATTTTTTGGGGTTAATCATTTATTTTAGGAAAAATTATTCATTATTTTAATTCATATTTTTTCTATTAATGGATTATGTTTTTATTGTATGATTTTTATGAAACTCATTTTTCTTTCACGAGTTATAGGCTTTTGAAAGACACTTCTTTTAAAGGGATTTGTTTATGATGAAATGATTATAAATACTACATTTTTACATGGGTTATTATATTATTAAATTTTTTTAATACCCAATTCATTTCATTTTTTATGATATGATTGTTTATGATTTTTGGCACATGTATGCATGATTTAATTATGATATGGGTGGGACTTATATCTCCCTCCAATGAAATGTGTCAAAATTTATATATCATGAGATAGGCCTAGCTGGAATGAGAAATGAACTAGGATTAGTATTATATGGATGAAATGAGAAATAAAATTAGTTCAGTATTACTGGGATGGAATGAGGAGTGAACCCAGTTCATTAATAAAGAGATGGAATGGGGTTTAAACTGGTTCAATAATGTACATTTCCTATTAATGTGGATTTAGATGAAATGTCTTGACTAATATAGAAATAATTATATATGATTAGGTGTCTACAACAATTCCATTTTTTATTCCTATTTTATGATTTCATGTATTATGTTCTTTATTTCCTTATGATTCATGTATTATTAAATGCCCATAATTTCAACATGATTCATGTTTATTGTCTTTGATATGCATGGTTTGATCTTATATTTTCATGATCATGATCTCATACCGTTATGCTCATGATTGTGCTTGTGTATCTCACTTGTTTTACTTTATTGATCATCTGATCTCACCTATTTTTATGTTTCCTTCCCCTAGTTCATAAAGATATGTTTTATGTTTTATGTGATTAAGATGGGTGATAGTCATGAATAACCTAGCGAGATATGATATAGCTCATTTATATGTTAGTGTTTTTGTTTCCATGATTCAAAATGCACTAGAATTGTACGGTCTTTGGGAGTATGTTTTTATAATTTTTTAAGTACTCACAAATATTTATGTAATATTAATGAATGAAAATATATATTTTCTATAGGTATACCATCATTTATTAGATCATCAATTTGGAATATAAAAAACAAAGTATACTATATATCTCAAGAGACTTGGTCTAGCAACTAATCCATAGAGTTTACTATCACTTCCTCAAACATTAGATGAGTATCTAACTAGATTAATTTGATGTACCTTTCATGATACTCTAAAATACTACACATATTCTTGTATTCTCAACCTATCACTCCAACTATAAACAATCTATTATTGATGATATGGATCCTCAATCCGAAAAAATCAATCACAAATTTCTGTATGCTTTTTTGGATTTTATGTAATTTCCCGGATTTTCTACGTATTATTTTAAATATTATATGAAATTATTTCATGACCACAAACTGAGATGGTGTGAAATTATGAGGCCAGGTGTGCCAGGAATAAATGTTTGAAAAATATCAAACTTTAAATAGCATGTGCAAGCGGTTTTCCTAATGAAAGCGGAATAAATTCTAAACAGGTTCGCAAATCATAAATCTGAGGGTATCATTGCATTCAGAATAGTGAGTTTACCCTAGGTTATTCTTAACATCGGATTTTGTGGGTCATCTATGAAAGGTAGTTTTTGGAATTTCTAGAGAATAAAACTAATTAAAATGATTTATTTTATTTCATGGGTATGTAGGGATTCATCGACACATTTTATTCTATAAAATCCTTGTTAAGAAAGTAATGGTTATCACCATAACCGTTGAATGGGTTTGAGATGTAGATAAGATAATTTGGTGAAAATCTTGGTGTGAAAAAATAGATCGACAACTTCTAATTCCGTAGATAATGAATTGAAAAATAAAAATGATGCAACTTCTCTACTCGTCAACGATCATTCCAACTCATGGTAGGGAATTACAGTTTCTATTTTTCTCTCCCTATTCATAGAGTCTATGAAGAACATGGATCAAACCATGAACAGGTTGACCCATGGTTCTATTGTTCTTGTGGGATGGTTTTGACTACAAGAATTATTTTAAGATGATTATTATAATATTTTGTTTTTACCGATCGTACTTATGAGAATGTATAAATACCACAAGAAACAATGGTTGAGGTTCCTACCTTGATTTTTTTATATGTGATTCCATCCCCCTTTTTCATGCATGTTCTTAATTCTTTGCATGATATAAAAAAATGATAGTTACACATTTGATGCTTGGTATAACAATCAAGAATCAATGATCCAACCTCGTGATGATGTAGCATAGGTGTGACAGAATAGGCACATCATTATTTGGCTGGGTTGGCGATGCATGATTGAGTAGGTGGTGGTGCACACTGGTTACTGAGGTGGTGTCTCTATTTAGCCCAGGTGAGCAGCAACACAGGTCTAAGGGTCCGATACAGGGAGATGACAATGCAGATGGGGAAGGCGCATTGCA
The DNA here is from genome assembly GCA_963277665.1 of Viscum album. Taxonomy (NCBI): domain Eukaryota; kingdom Viridiplantae; phylum Streptophyta; class Magnoliopsida; order Santalales; family Viscaceae; genus Viscum; species Viscum album. Next base: position 290,811,763 of record OY728134.1, read on the forward strand.
ATTAGACCACACAAAGGGGCCCACAACATTGGTGCGGCTGTAGGATGGCTTAGCACTCTAGGTATAAGGCCCTGACCTTAAACCATACTTAATATTGAATTAAATGAATAATTCACATTGAGTGTCTTTTCAGGTATATAGTTTTATAGAATTAGGACATAATTATTACATCTCAAAAGATTACAAAGTAGACACTTCTACTAAGTTTCCATAAAATATAAACTCTTAAAAAGAGACATGTCTACTTCCATGTTTTAGATAGCATGAATATTCCTTGATCCCATCCTTGAACCTATTCCATATTATGTTCTGTGAAAAACATTTCAAAAAAAACTTGGGGGATCATAAAAAGCTCAGTAAGGGATACACAAAGAATGAAAACTGTTAGTTTTTCAAAACAACAAGTAAACCATTTATACTTTATCAAAGTAATACTTTTCACCTTTATGAAGTAGTAAAAACTCTTCAATGAATAGAATATCCTTACTTACCATTCTGTAACCAATAGATTACCATAAAACCCATATAAAGAACACATAACATATAAAGGTTACTTGGGACATAAACATACTTAAATGGAATAACCATACGGTTGACTTCCACACATATCACTTAGTGGAATAGCCATAAAACTGACTTCCATACCCAATGAATTGGAAGTTATAACATAACCACCCGTCTTGGTATTCATGGAACCACTCGTCATATGGTTTATCACGTAACTAGCCGTCAAATGTCCACGTACCATTATAAAATCATAAGACATAAAACAAATATAATGGAAAGAAAAAATTTCCACACTTTGATCACAATATATCACTCAAATATATTGACATAAAAAATCCATTATAAAAACCATTTTCTATAACAAAATACATAAAAGAGTATATGGTATTTATTTCATTTTAAAAACATTATGGCTTATTGAGGAAGCCGAACACCAAATAATACTCGCGGCGGCGGAAAAGGGTCGTTGTCACTGCGTACGTTAAAAGAAACATTCCTTTTTCTCGATTAGTAAAACTCTTTGTAGAAAAATTTTTATTTTGAATAAACATAAAAGTCAAAGGGGCTTATACACCGTATAAAAGAAAATTGTGTATAAAACAAAATATGCCTCAATGAAAGGAGATTGAGATGAAGTTCCTTACAAAGATCATTAGTTTTAAATAAAATAGATCTATTATGTGTATTTACTACTAGTACACATAATGAAAGTAAAAACACAATATAGGACATAATAATATCATGAAATAATTTGAAAGTAGGATATTAACCTAAAGAATGGAAATTGGGTAAAGAAGTTCCCTTACCTTGTGTCCGACGTGACTCGATTGATCTTTAATCTACTTAAAATCGGGTAACTCCCTTTGGTTTGAACCAAAAGGTTTTCTTGAAGAGCATCCTGCCTAAGGTAAGTCTTCTAGGATGAGAAGAGGGATTTGGAGAGACAAAATTATCATATCTTGGCCGAGCCAAAGGCTTGTGAAGTGTGGGTAAGGAGGTAGAGGTGTGGGCCTTTTATAAGAGGAGAGGAGGGCACTCTTGGAAAGGTATAAAATGTTACTTTATTTTCAAATGAGTTCGGATTTTAATGGTCCCACAATGATGTGTTTCGAGGATAAGGTGATAAGGGTTCGAAATCCACCTATCCAATAGGTTTTTGACATGTGTAGGTCTTAGATTTTACATTATCTTTACATTTTATTTAAATCATTAAATAATGAGGTAATCACTGCATCATCATGGTGTCATCAGTAATTTACTTTATTTTATGTCTAAAAATTATAAAAAAATAATATGGTGTATGAAATATTTTTAGATTTCTAATTAATATTTATAGTAAAAAATCTGAGTTGTATATCCCCATGTAAATATTGTTTTAGTAAAACAATACATGTTTTTGTCATTTTTACTTTTACTTTAAATAAAAGGCATTAATGTCATTATCTTACCCAAGTGGCCCCATGGGGTCCCAAAAATCGACCCATGGGTTGTATTAGTCAGACATGACACATACAATAGGGTTACGACAAGTGTCAGGATATTTTTATTTTATTATAATATCATTTTTACCTTAAATCACACTAATTACCTTTAATCGCGATTAATAAAACTTAAAAGTTACTTTTCTCCAAAAATTATTTTCATCCCATTGAACAAAATTTTACTTAATGATGAAAATAATTTTTATTGGATTTTTGAAATTCAAATCACATAAGTAGTAAAGTTCAATTTAAACGAAAAAATCTGTTTTTGTAACTACCACTTTGTGGTTTCACTATTCATCAAAAATTAAGGTTTTTCAGAAAAATACCAAAACGTCACCCTAAGCTATATTTGATATTCCGAATTTAAAAATTATGTCTATTTTAGGAAATTGAAAACATATAAGTTTCATTAATTAATTTAATAATTAATTCCCACTGTCAAATCAAATAGCGTGTTTTTAAGAAACAATATGTATCAAAAAATTGACACTAGTTTAAGTCCAATTTCAAAGTGAAATTAATTCCAATAACCACCATTGAATTAAATTGCAAAAATATATTATAATTTCACTAAAAAAATTAAAAATATAATCTAATAATATAAAAAATTTATATTAAAAAGAGGTTTTGAATTAAAATACAACATTTTTCACTATTCATTAACAAATGAACTTTATCAGAAAAAGAGCAAAAATTTTCAAAAAGTAAAATTTGATGTCCCGATTCTAAAGAAGTTTTTTTTTGGTCCAATAGAATGTATAAGGGTGAACAAAACTATATTTAATGATGGTTTTCCATCAAAAGGTTATAGTTCGACCTTTTAGTGAATATTAGAGTATCAATGCCTTAAATTGAATTCTTTTCATATTTTAAGCCTTAATATTATATTGGATAAATGTATAAACATTTAACAAAAATATATAATCATATTTTAGTTATTTTTATTCATTCCCGCCAATACAATGACTATGTGTCGACTACCATTTAAAGAAATATTATTTTATAACTAGTGTGCAACGTAAGATTTCAAAGAATATCTTTGTTGCGTATCGGGTAAGCTATCGAACATAGAAACCCCTTTAAAGTAAAATTAATTTTTAATTTTCAAATATTAATAAATATGAGAATTTTTTATTCTTTATTTACCTGGGATGTTACATCCTTCCTCCCTTTTGGGAATTGCATCCTCACAATTTTATTCACTTATCAAAATAAGTGGGGGTATTTATCCCTCATAGTATTTTTAGATTCCCACGTTGCCTCTTCAATCATATGGTTTTTCCACAAAACCATTACCTTGTGAATTACCTTATTTCACAACACTTTCTCTCTTCAGTCAAGAATCTGGACTATTTGTTCTTCATAAGAGATATTCTCTTCCAACTGAACTACCTCTGGGCTCAAAACATGAGATGGATATGGAATATACTTTCTCAACATTGAAACATGAAAAACATTGTGTACCTGAGATAAACTCAGAGGTAAAGCCAGTCGGTATGCAACAGATCCAACTTTCTCCAAAATTTCATATGGTCTAAGGAACCTTGGACTGATCTTTCCTTTCTTACCAAATCGCATCACACTTTTCCATGGTGAAACTTTGAGAAAAAAATGATCACGTACCTCGAAAGATAAATCCTTACTCTGGTTATCTGCATAAATTTTCTGTCTGCTCTGAGATGTTCTCATGTGTTTATGAATCAATTAATGTTTTTCTGCCATCCCTTCTACCAATTCTGGTCTCATCAGCTTCCTGTCACCCACTTCATCCCAAAAAGCTGGAGTTCAACACTGCTTCCTATATAATTCCTCAAATGGTGACATCTGTATACTAGAATGAAAACTGTTATTATATGAAAACTCAACCAAAGGAAGATTTTGGTCCCAACATCCCGATAAACCATAAAAAAAGCACATAGAATATCCTCCAAGGTCCGAATTGTTCTTACTGACTGCCCATCTGATTGTGGATGAAAAGATGTACTAAAATTTAATTCAGTACCTAATGACTTTTGAAGGCCTTTACAAAAGTTAGAAGTAATCCTAGGATCACGATCAGATACTATGGATACAAGAACTCCATGTAACCTTAATATCTCCTTATGATACAAGTGAGAAAGTTGATATAGAGATAAATTATCTCGGATAGGAAGGAAATGAGCAGATTTAGTCAAGCGATCAATAATAACCCAAATTGCATTATTACCTCAAGATGTCTTTGGTAATCCCACAACAAAGTCCATGGATATATTTTTCCATTTCCACTATGGCACTGGTAAAGGCTGAAACATCTCTTTCGGTAACTTCCACTCTACTTTAACCTGCTGACAAGTCAAACACTTCACAGTAAAATCATCAATATCTCTTTTCATTCCGTCCCACTATTAATACTCCTGCAGATCTCTGTACATCTTAGCACTGCCATGATGAACTGAAAACGGGGAACTATGAGTGTCAAATAACAACTCATTCTTCAACTATGAATCACCAGGAACACATAATGTCTTCTCAAACCTTAAAACACAATCATTATCAATGTTGAATTCAGGAAACTTACCCTTCTGAACTAGCTCTACCTTTTTCTGCAATTCACTGTCTTCTTTCTTCCCTTGCTTAATTCTGTCTGATAGGGATGATCTCACTGATACCTAAAACAAAATAGAAGCACTTCTTGCACCAACAACATCTATTCCAAATTACATCATATCAAAAACCAAAGGATCTCGTCGAAACGCAGCACAGTTAATTAAGCATTACTTTTTCGACTCAAGGCATCATCCACTTTATTTTCATTTCCCTGATGGGAATGAATTTCATTATCATAATCCTTGATTAATTCTAGCCATCTCCTCTGTCTCATGTTCAATTATATCTAAGTGAATATATAATTTAAACTTTTGTGATCAGTATATATTTCACGCTTTACTCTATACAAATGATGCCTCTAAATTTTTAGAGTGAAAACAATAGCAGCTAATTCCAAATTATGTGTAGGGTAATTTACATCATTAATTTTCAACTGACGTGAAGCATAAGCAATTACCTAATCATTCTGCATTAGGAAGAAACCAAGTCCTTTCAATGAAGAATCACTGTAGATAACAAACTCACCATTACATGAAGGAAGTTCCAAAACTGGAGCATTCACAAATCTTCTTTTCAACTCCTAAAAACAATCATCACATTCATTTTTCCATATAAACTTAACACCCTTCCGAGTTAGCTTAGTCATTGGACTATATAAAAGTGACATATTTTCAACAAACCTTCAGTAGTAACCTACCAAAGCAAGAAAACTACAAATCTAAGTTACATTTGTGGGTCTTGGCCATTCTTCAACAACTTTTGATTTAGCAAGATCTACGGTTATACCATTTTTTGGAACAGTGCGACCAAGGACATAAATTTGTTGTAACCAAAAATCACACTTGAAAAATTTTCAATACAGTTTCTTTTCTTTTAAGGTTTGCAAGATAAACCTTAAATGAATTTCATGCTCCTCTTTACTTTTAGAAAACACCAAAATATCATCGATGAAAACAACCACAAACTTATCCAATAACTCATGGAAAATTCTATTAATAAGGACCATGAATACAGAAGGTGCATTGGTTAACCCCAAAGGCATAACTATAAATTCCTAATGGTCATATCTAGTACGGAACGCTGTCTTCAGAACATCTTCTTCTTTTACTTCCATTTGATGGTACCCCGACCTCAAGTCAATCTTTGAAAAATACTGAGTTCCCTGGAGCTGATCAAACAAATCATTTATATGAGGCAAAGGATAATTGTTCTTAATAGTAATGTTATTCAAGGCTCTATAATCAATGAAAAGTATCATTGAACCATATTTGTTTTTAACAAACAAGACAGGATCACCCCATGGTGATGTGCTAGGTCGAATGAAACCTTTATCTAATAACTCATTCAATTGTTTCTTTAACTCTAAAAGTTCTAATTGAGCCATTCGATAAGGGGGTTTTGAAATTGGCTTAGAATCCGGAACTAAGTCAATAGTAAATTCAACTTCTCAATCATGAATAATACTAGGAAACTCATGAGAAAAAACATCAAGATACTCATTTACCACTGGAATATCATTAATATGGATAGTTCCATTGTTTTCAACGATATGTGCAACATAACATTAATTTCCATATTTTACTATTTTCTCAACTTCCTAATATGTTATCCAAAGGAAGGGTTTATTCTTGTACACTAACTGAAAATCATTATGAAAAGAAACCATTTTAGCACTGCAGTCAATCATAGCATGATAAACCGAAAGCCAATCCATGCCAAAAATAACATCAAACTCTACTAGAGGCAAAACAATAAGGTTTTCTGGTAGAATCTTTCCGCAAACAAGGTTAGGAAGGATCTTATAATTTCTTTTTGTCTCAACGTTTTCTCTGGGTGTTTTTACCATAAGTTCAAGATTCATATCTTGAGATGGAATTTTTAATTTACTAGAAAACTTCTCATAAATGAAATAATGTGTAGACCCTGAATCAAATAACACATTGGCATAATCCGAACAAACAAAAAGTGTACCTGATACTACTTCATTTGATTTCCCAACATCTACTGAAGTAGTTGCAAAGGATTTCACCACCCCTTTCTTCTTGTAGTCTGGATGCTTTTCCCCAATTGAGTTCATCGTTAGACACTCATTTGCATAATGATGCATTTAATTAAACTTAAAAAATCTTACCGCTGGATTTTCATTGCCTTCTTGTTCATCTTCCTTACAGTTACGAGCAATATGACCAGACTTACCACACTGAAAGCACTTTCCAGACTTGGATAGACATATTCCAGGATTCATTTTACCACACTTCTCACAGGATGGATATTTGGTTTTCTTACCTCCTTATTTCTTTGATGAATTCTTCCCTTTTTCCAACCAGCTGTACCTATTATTCGGTTGTTTGTCAATGTATACCTGATCATCAGAAAACTCGATTTCCACCTTCTCCGCACATCGAACAAGTTTTTCATAACTTTTGAACTCACAAGAAGGTAAAGCCCTTCGATACTTTTTCTTTAACCCTAAGTAAAAATGGATGATTTTACTATCAGGATCTCGTATGTAGTTTGGAGAATACCTTTCCAGTCGAGTGAACTTTGCTTCATAAGAAGCCACTGATTCATCCTCCTGCCTCAATTATAGAAATTGTTTTTCCATCCTAAGATGAACCACCGTAGGAAAATATTTCTCAAGAATCATACCTTTGAATTCGTCATAGTGAAGATCATCAATCCCATCACTATCCCTGATATTTTTCACCATCGACCACCACTGATCAGCTTCACCTTCAAAACGGTAAACAGCAAGACAAACCGTTTGATGTTATGAAAAACCCATGACATTAAAAATCTTTCCCAGCACTTTAATCCACCCTTCAGCTAGCTGAAGGTCATATGATCCTCTGAATGATGGGGGATGTTGCCTCATGAAATGTTCCACCACTGACATGTTCCTCTGCGGTTGATCTGGATGGTCTGTTGCATGGATACCACCACCCTTTACAGCCTGAGTCAACTGTTCCATTACTACAACAAACTATTACATTCCGATTCCGACCATCTCGGGTTGCTGATTTGGAAGGTTGTCTTCCTCCTGATGTCATCCCAACATAGCTGCTTTGTTTCCTCTACGGAAAACCATTCTAAACACGGAAATATCTTAGGTGAAGCAACATGGTAATCTTTAAATGCTATATCATTTCAATCATACCATAAATTAACTTATAATTTAACAATTTTCTAACTCTTAATGTTGTCTAAACTGACCTTTGATACCAACTATAAGGCCCCGACCAGAAACCTTACTTAATATTGAATTAAATGAATAATTCACATTGACGATCTTCTCAAGTATAGAGTTTTAGAGAATTAAGAAATAAATATTACATCTCAAAAGATTACAAAGCAGAAACTTCTACTATGTTTCAATAAAATAAATACACATAAAAAGAGACATGCCTAGTTCCATGTTTTAGATAGCATGACTATTCCTTGATCACATCATTCACCCTATTCCACATTAAGTCCTGTGAAAAACATTTCAAAAAAAACTTGGGGTGAGCATAAAAATCTCAGTAAGGGATACACAAAGAATGAAAACTGTTAGTTTTTCAAAACAACAAGTAAACCATGTAAACTTTAACAATGTAATACTTTTCACCTTTATGAAGTAGTAAAAACTCTTCACTAAATAAAATATCATTACATACCCTTTTTTAACAAAAATATTACCATAAAACCCATATAAAGAACACATAACATATAATGGTAACTTGGGACATAAACATACTTAAATGGAATAACCATATAGTCGACTTCCACCCATATCACTTAATGGAATAGCCATACGTCCGACTTCCATACCCAATGAATTGGAGGATATAACGTAACCACCTATCTTGGTATTCACAGAACCACCCGTCATATGGTTTATCACGTAACCACCCGTCAAATGTCCAAGTACCATTATAAAATCATAAGACATAAAACAAATATAATGGAAATAAAACATTTCCACACTTTGATCACAATATATCACATAAATATATTGAAATAACAAATACATTATAAAAACCACTTTCAATACCAAAATACATAAAAGATTATATGGTATTTATTTTATTTTAAAAACATTACGGCTTATTGAGGAATCCAAAGAACAAATAATACTCGTGGTGGCGGAAAAGGGTCGTTGTCACCGCGTACGTTAAAGAAACATTCCTTTTTTTTGTTTAGTAAAACACTTCGTAGAAAAATATTCATTTTGAATAAATGTAAAAGTCAAAGGGGGTTATACACCATATAAAAGAATGTTGTGTATAAAAAAAATATGCCTCAATGAAAGGAGATTGAGACGAAGTCCCTTACAAATATCGTTATTTTTAAATAAAATAGATCTATTATGTGTATTCATTATAATTACACATTATGAATGTACAAATACAAGATAATACATAATAATTTCATGAAATAATTTGAAAGTAGAAGATTAACCCAAATAATGGAAATTGGGTTAAGAAGTTCCCTTACCTCATGCCCGACGTGACTCGATTGCTCTCTAATCTCCTTAAAATCGGGTAACTCCCTTTCGTTTGAACCAAATGGGTTTCTTGAGGAGCTTCCTGCCTAAGGTTAGGCTTCTAGGATGTCGAGAGGGATGTGGAGAGACAAAATGATCAGAACTTGGCCGAGCCAAAGGCTTGAGAAGTGTTGGTAAGGAGGTAGAGGTGGGGGCCTTTTATAAGAGGAGAGGACGGGCACTCTTGGAAAGGTATAAAATGTTACTTTATTTTCGAAAGAGTATCGGATTTTAATGGTCCCAAGTTGATGTGTTTCGAGGATAAGGTGATAAGGGTTTTAAATCCACACATTCAGTAGGTTTTTGACATATTTAGGTCTTAGATTTTATATTATCTTTCCATTTTATTTAAATCGTTAAATAATGAGGTAATCACTACATCATCATGGTGTCATAAATAATTTAATTTATTTAATGTCTAAAAATTAAAAAAATACTATGATTTAGGGAATAGTTTTATCTTCCCAATTACTATTTATATTCAAAAATCTGACATGTATAACCCCATGTAAATATTGTTTTAGTAAAACAATACATGTTTGTGTCATTTTTACTTTTACTTTAAATAAAAGGCATTAATTTCAATATCTTACCCAAGTGGATCCATGGGGTACCAAAAATCAACCCATGGGTTTTCTTGGACATCCATGACTCATCCAATAGGGTTAGGACATGTTTCATGATATTTTCATTTTATTATAATGTCATTTTTACCTTAAATCACACTAATTACCTTTAATCACGATTAATAAAACTTAAAAGTTACTTATCATCAAAAACTATTTTCATCCCATTGAACCATATTTTACTTAATAATGAAAATAATTTTTATTGTATTTTTGAAATTCAAATCACAGAAGTGGTAATGTTTTATTTAAACAAGAAAATCAGTTTTTGTAAATTCCACTTTGTGGTTTCACTATTCATCAAAAATTAATGTTTTTCAGAAAAATACCAAAACATCACGCTAAGAAATATTTGATATTCCGAATTTAAAAATGATTTCTATTTTACGAAATTCAAAACATATATGTTTCATTAATTAATTTAATAATTAATTCCTGTTGTCAAATCAAATAGCGTGTTTTTTAGAAACAATATGTATCAAAAGATTGACACTAGTTTAAGTCCAATTTCAAAGTGAAATTAATTCCAATGACCACCATTGGATTAAAAGGTAAAAATATATTCTAATTTCACTTCAAAACCAATTTAAAAGATAATATAATCATATAAACAAATTAGATTAAAAAGATGTTTTTAATTAAAATACAACATTTTTCACTATTCATTAAAAATGAACTTTATCGGAAAAATACCAAAAAATTACACAAAGTAAATTTTGATGTCCCGATTCTAAAGAAGAATTTTGTTTGGTACAATAGAATGTATAAGGGTGACCAAAACTATGTTTAATGAAGGTTTGTCATCAAAAGGGGATAGTTCGACCTTTTTGTGAATTTAGAGTATCAATGCCTAAAATTGAATTCTTTTCGAATTTTAAGACTTAATATTTTATTGGATAAATGTAATAACATTTATCAAACATATATAATCATATTTTAGTTATTTCTATTCATTATCTCTAATACAACGACTATATGTTAACTAGCACTTTAAAAAATATTATTTTATTACTAGTGTGTGACGTAAGATTTCAAAGAATCTCTTTGTTGCGTATCAGGTACGCTATAGAACATAGAAACACCTTTAAAGTAAAATTAATATTTAATTTGAAAATATTAATAAATATGAAAATGTTTTATTCTTTATTTTCCTGGGATGTTACACTAGGCATATAGATGTGGTAGTCCAACTACATGGGACGCTGTGTGGCACCACAAGACCAGGATGACATATGGCTTGGGTGGACCGTGTGCAGAGGATCAGCCAGACTATATGCATGCAGGCTAGACTAGGGGAATAGGGTCGTGCCACGACCAACAGGCTAGGCCCAGTAGGTCGGGTTGAGTAAGTTCGACTAGACCAGGATGAGTGGTCCATTAGGTTAGGTCAAATCCAAATTGGAACAAGGTTTGACCTTTTCACCAAAACAACCATATCTTTCAAACCATATGTCTTTTGGATGAGATTTCTACGGTGTTGGGACCCAGATGTTGAGATGAATCTTTTGAGACCAATGGTGTTTTTAACATGAATTTCTAGTTATATAGGATATTTACATGTGAAGTACCCTATATTATGGTACATAGATGGTATGAATACTAATAATTGTACTCCATCCTTTTCTACATGGGTTTATTCTCACACCCAATGTATCTTGAACAACATTCTTTAGTGTTAGTTCTCTTTATTGTTTCCCCTAAAAGTTGTATGGTGTCATTTCCTAGTCATATGAGTAGGATCCATTCAGTAGTAACTCTAGGATATATTTGTTGGAATCACCTAAGAGGCATGGAGTGGATCTTATATTCCTTCTTTGTACCCTAGGTGGATTATTCAGTATTAAAATGACCATCTTAACTAGCTGTCAATACTTATCTGAGTGAGCTAATCCATATTGAGTTATTAGTATCACCCAATGGACCTGGAAATGATCCACATATGAAGTAGTGTATCTCTCTTCATATCTATTAGTGTATATCCCATGTAAATGTTCATGATAAACAGCAGTTCTAGGACAGATGTCATCAGTTATATCATACTTTGGAGTTTTTTACCCCATATGTGTGCATCATTGAATCTTTAAATAGAATCCCTAGTGGATTATATGCATTAGTTGTGGATTATATCTGGAATACATGTCTCGATTTGGGTATATCTATAAATTCATGTTATATGATGCAGAAATAAACTTGTGTAGAGCACAATATATTTTTCATTTAGTATCTCTTTCTGGTATGGGGTGTCCTACTAATTATTTTTATGTTGAACCATTCATAATATTTTCCACACATGTCATTTCTTTTCTATACGAGTGAACATTTGACAGAGTCCATGCCAGAATAGTACTAGATAATGCCCTGTGCAACCAGACAGACCATGGTGTTCCAACAACTTCAAATAGTAGTCCCATTACATTTTATTCAGGATGGATCAGGTAGGTTTTTCTATGGATGAGATTCATGAACATGTTTACAGACTTTTATTTTGGTGGACATGTATTCTGGGCCGGTTTACTTTCCGACAATTTCACTCTTGTACTACAGTTGTGGGATATAGTGGCTTGAATTCATTATTTACATAGTGTTTTCACATTTAAATATTTTTGTCTTGGAGATGTGTGTGTGTGTAAATTAAATTTTGGATAATCTATCCCATTTGTGTAATATGAATACTTGGTGCTAGTCACCGGCCCCTGGCCTATTTGAGGCAGGATTTGGATAGTAACAACATGGGCCCCTATGGGATGGGTCCTGATAGAGTGGTACCATAGCTATTTAGTTCTACCTTGGGATTGAGAGTATGTGATATTTGTTTGGGTAAACAATTTTAAGTGTTTCAAGTTCCTCTTTCTCAAAAGGGAGTGCAGTGTTAGTGTGGTGGCCAACGTATCCATACACCAGGACTCTAATAACCATCTCTTAAACTCAGTACATGTGTACATCAGTTGTTGGGAAAATAATGCTACATGCATCATATAGGAACGGTTTTTAGTTACCATGTCATCCTTGAGTCGGTTATCTAGATATACTCATTGATTATGGCACATATTATTTCTTTATAATATCCCTCTACAATGCATACCAGGTAGGGTTTAGTATCCCGATCACAAGAATGACCCCCTCAGTGAAGAGTTTTCATTACAGGGACCAGTTTCCCATATGTTACCTCCATGTGAATCACCACCTATACTTCCACCTATGGAGATACTTGTGGTACCTTTAGTACCAGTAGACGAGGAGTGTAGGATGAGCGTACTCCATGAATTTCAAAGAAAAATACCGATAAGGTTCTAGGGTGAGCCTAAACCTCAGGAGGCTAAGGGCTGGCATGAGGCGGTGAACTGCATTTTCTTCCTAGTTAGGAAACCATCCAATCAGATGGTGGTCTTTATGGTGAGCCTTCTGTAGGGTACGAAAAGAAAATGGTAGTGATTTTCTATCCTCACTCACAACAAGGTGACATTATCATTGATGGAATTTGAGTTCCTCTTTATAGATTTGTTCTCACAAGTTATGTTGATAGTTGTGCATATACAAGAGATTCTTTAGCTCCTATATGGTAGTTTGACATTAGATGATTATTCACCAGGGTTTACCATCCTTTTTAGGTACTCGATAGTTTGGTCAGAGATTAGTACTTCCATTATCAGACCTTCAAGAATGGTATACATAGATACTTTTGATATAGTATTATCCCTATGATAATTCAGACTTATGTTGGGGTGCTTGAGTGGGCTATGGTGTTTGAAAGATTAAAAGCTATGTAGAGATAGCTGATGACAGTCAGCAATGGATGGGAAGGGGCATCAAACTTAGTAGTTGAGCGGACATGTCAGTCTTAGGGTTCTTAATGTGGGAGATGTTTTAAGAGGAGATACAAGGACAAAGGATCTAAAGTTCATGGTTCATATAGTGAATTTTGTCAGCCTAGGGAGAGGTGTTTCTACTCATGTGATGACATGGGATATCTCACTCGAGATTGTCTAACTCATTGTGCTACTAATCGGGAGACAATGGATGGACCATTGAAAAAGAGGTAGAGGAAGGTGAAGGTAGATCCACATCATAGTGGACGATGCAGTGGAGAGGGGATAGTAGTGGTATGTGGATGAAATTTCAATATGCTACCACCACCACCCCCAGGTAGTCCATGCCAGGCTTGGAGAGTTGGAGGATAGTGGCAGGGAAAACTATATGCGGTCATGTATTGTGACCTAGGGGCTTCAGGGATGAGTAAAGGTGCAATATTTGTCTTTTCTACCTTATTTATTGTACTAATAGACATAAGTCCCAGTTATTCGTTTCTCACTATATATGTTCTTCGAGACCTGGATATTTCATTAGAACTGTTGACTCGACCCTTCGTCTTGGAAACACCTACTGGAAGAGATTTGATGATCAAATATCTATATTGATAGTGTAAACTTAGACCTGGAGGTGATAGTTTTGGTTAGAACCACTTGGTGGAATTGCTGAGGCCTTATGTCATAACTATTGTAATAGATTGGTTATCTTCGGTCCATTCCCAAATTGACTATTTTAGGAGAAGTGTGTGATGCGTCTATAGTGATGGAATGAGGGTTTCCTTTTCTGGTGAAAAAGAATTCCAAGAAACATGCGATTGACTAATTTATGAAAGGGGTATGCGTCTGCAGCGATGGACCACTGAAGAAGAGGTTTAGATTCGTGTACGATCCAACTTGAACGTATCTCAACTATACCATGAACTGCAATGGGGTATACTCAATGGGACCGTCATGCTTCAAGAATACCAGCGCCGCTGACGGTTCATCAAAGGTCGTCCGGTGCCGAAGTTATCGCCAATGTAAGTAATGGGTCAGTAGTGGGACCGCATCCGATCCAACTCGGTCAGACCGACTCGGCCCCACCCAATCTGGGCCGAACCAGTCTGGGTCATCCCGGTCAGACTCGCTAGGTCTAACCTGGCCTATTTTTCGGGTTATTCCATTATGTTCGACCCGATCCACTTGGAACGTCCCAGCGGACCACGAGGGTGGTTCCGCCCCGGCTCGGTGCCAGTTCGGCCCAGAGCGTCACCAGGGCGCGACCCGATGCGACTCGGCGTAGCTCGGTCTGGAGGGCGTGGCCAGGCCGGTTCATCCAGGGTGCTATGAGGGGGGCTGGGACACTGTCTCGGCCCTGAGGATGCAAGGGGCCAGTTTGTCCTGCTCGGGAGGCCGCATGTGGGCCTGTTCAGACGGCTCGGAAGGCTGCGAGGAGGGCCGTCTCGGGGGCGCACAGGTCGAGTGGAGGCAGGCTTGGGGGCAGCCGAGTAGAGGCTCGACCATGTGGGCCGTGGGAAATCGGGTAGCAGCTCGGCCTGGCGGGCCACGAGAGACCGGGTGCGGCCAGGTGGGCGGCCAGGCGTGCGGCCGAGCGGAAGGCGAGGCGGGCGGCTAGGCGACGACCAGGTGGGGGGCCATGTGGCCAGCGTAACGGCGGCCCGACAGGCGGCGAGGCGGTGGCCGGATTGGGTTGGTGCGTGGCCGGCCGGGCCGCGGGTTCAGCAGGGCGCTGGGATGGTGCAGGGCTCCACCGAAGCGTGCATGTGGCGCCGGTAGCCGGACGGCCGGGAGGATGGGAATGTGCGGGTTCAGCCGGGGCTCATGGGGCATCCTAGGGGCGGAGTACTTCACAGAGGCCATGGGTAGCACGACCTTGGTCATTGATCTTCGTTGACTCATTATTGTTACATCACCGTGCCAAAGAACATCATGAATGAAAAATGGACAATGGGTGTCGGGTCATGTTAGGTTGGCCCGCACCCTCCGCGTTTAGGGTGGTATCAATTTTCTCATCAAGAAAAGTATATGATCAACAACACGCCTGCAACAAAACCCTTCTAACCATTGAAGATGATAAGAAAAGGTAAAACATCTTCATGTAATAAACCCAAAACCTTTGATTCATCATTCAATGTTCATCGTCTGTTAACGAAGTTGAAAAAAAGAAGACGATGAATATCGTCGTTCATTTCATTCATCCAAAACTCCCAGTCCCGAGCTGCATCAGCCATGGAAGACACTCCATGTTGGTAGGATCCGAGGAAGGATGTCAAAGAAGAATTTTGGCATTCTTCATTCTCTGTTGGAAGATGAAGTTCCTCATTCTTCGTTGAGATATTTTCTCCCAAGCTCTCCTCTTCCTCCATTCGGCCAAAATGAATAATTCCAACAGAAATAGTAGATTGGTTTTCTATTATTCTATTTGCATAGAATTCAAAAAGAGGGAATAAATTAATTGTCTCCATCTAATAAATGTGGAGGATTGGCATAATAAATTATGCATTGTCCAATTAATAAAGAGGGAGATGGTGGCACTATAAATGGTAGATGAGGTAAAGGGACTCCCCCCTCATTAATGAGGGAAGTTGAGAGATTTTCCACCCACCCATTATTTGGGGGGTTTTAGTCTCATGTGGTCCCCACGTTGAAACCTCTCGCAGAAGGTTATGCTCGGGTGGTCCCCACCACCATAACCTCTCATTAAAGGTTAGGATGTGGCGGTCCCACCTCCAACTCCCAAGTGGAGTTTTTAACCAACAATCATTCAAATGTCATCTAAAAATAAAATAAAGTGTTGTACACTTTTTTTTATTACTTTTTTTATAAAAATCCATAAACTAACTTTTATTCTCGACCAACTACCATCGAGATGAAATTATTCTTATGTGAATAACGGCGCTACGAGTTCAATGGTGTCCTTAGATTTCAATTTTTTGCACCATTTCAAATGTTATACAAACCCACTCGTAATTTTACTGAACATACCGGGACAAAACTTCAGAAATTGATTCCGGGCACACCGGGCCTCAAAATCAAGCGCTGAAAAAATTCATGGACTCGTAAAATTACAATGTATTTTTTAAAAAAAATTCTACGGAAATTATGTGTCTTTACCTTGGGAGCAGTGTTAATTAGATAGATTGGGATGCCTCTACGTGAAAGAGATAGTTTGTCTTCGTGGAGTGCCATCAACAATTGTTTCAAATTGTGATGCTCATTTCATATTCTAGTTATGGATGGGATTGAAAAAGGTTTTTTGGAATTAGTTAAGCTTCATCATGACATTTAATCCCTAGATATATTTCTATATACAGAGGGACATTCATGTTTGGAAGGACATGAAGTGAGATTACATGTTGTACTCCAGTCGTACTTGGGAGTATCACCTACCACTATTAGTGTTTTCATTCAACAATAGCTAAAACTCCACCTTTTGAATGGAACCATTTGAGGCTCTGTACGGGATAACCAGTAGGTCACCACTTTTCTAGACTAACCAATGGGAGTCAGCACTCATGTGCATGGAGATGGTATGGGATACTTCAACAAATGTACATATCTTCCTATAATGAATGAAGACTGAATAGATTTCGAAGAATTCAAATGCTGATAAGAGACGAAGATCTTTGGAGTTCCAGGAGGGATTCCATGTGTTCCTTCGGGTCTCACCATGATGTGGGTTATAGAGATTTGGATTTCGAAGAATGTTATATATGAGGTTCATTGGACCTTTTCAGATACTTCATAGATTTGTTGAGGTTGCATACCACCATGTTCTACCCTCTCTATTGCATCGGGTACCTGATGTCATCCATGTGTTAGATCTAAGGGAGGTACGTTACGGACATGGCACACATCATCGACTGGGGAGAGGGGGACATTGAGAATGGGGAGACATTCACTAAGTACACTATGTAAAATGAGGATCAGTAGGAGAGGGTCATTCATGGGTGAGTGATTCCCTTGGTGCCTATCTGATGGCAGCAAGAGAATCAATAGGACAAAACATGAGAGTGGTAAGCACAGATTCACACGAAGTACCCACAACATTTTGAGTATTCATTTGTTTTGGATTTTTGAGGATGTAAAACCCTAATGCAGGGAGAATGTAATGTCCCATAATATTTAGTGTTTTATATTAAATATTACATGGATTTATTTTCAGACCAGACACAAAGACGACATGTGATTATGTGGCCTAGTGTTTTTGGAATAAATGTTAAAAAAATAATAAACATTATATATAACACAAGAGTGATTTTACCCAAGAAAAAGTTGAAGAAATTCTAAATGGTTACCAAGATCAGAATTCCAAGGGCACTATTGTGTTTATATTAGTATGTTTTCTCTTGAAAAAAACTAACATTGGCTGGCATGTGTCGACTATAAAATATTTTTATTGAATTTTTTATAGAATAAAAAAAATAAAAGAATTAATTTTATTTCTACAATATAAAATGAAATGTTTTCTCTAATTAAGTCTTTTTCAAGAAATTCTGGGTTGTCTCCATAACCCTATAATTCCACAAATTTGTAGTGAAGGGACACTGGACAAATCATTGGAGAATGATAATAGATTGATGAACACTGATTTAGAAGATAAATGATTAACAAATGATTATGTGACATATTTGTTATTTTTCAAAAATAATTCCTACTCTATGTTTGGCATTTTGATTTATGTTTTTTCTTTCCCTATTATTAGAATCAACGATGAACAAAAAACAACCCATAAATAGGTTGACCTGCAGTTTGATAATTATTTCTTGATGGGTTTGATTATGGGTATTATTTGGGTATAATTATTATATTGTTTATTTTTGATTTATTTCTCTTATATTAATGGATCAATATCGGAAGAAAAACAGTTGAGGTTTTATCCTTGAGTTTGTTCCAAGTGATTTCTTACCCTTATTTCCTATGTGTTCTTTATTATTCATGGTAAATGAAGGGACAATCGTTTCACCTTCTATTCTTGGTGTAACGATCCCGAATTGAATATACGACCTCATGAAGATGCAGTATAGGCGTGATTCCAAAGGAACAAAATGATTTGGATATGATAGTAGTGTACAATGGTGCATGCAGTTGCACATGGCGGCGGCTAGGGTGATCTCTCTGGTAAATCCAGGTGAGTGGAATCACATGTTTAAGGGGTGGGTTCAGATTGGCGGTGAGCCAAGAAGGAGGCAAAAGGAAAAGTTGGAATGCTGATTTTTCATGAAATGAGCCGTATCCATGGAAAGGCCATGGTAATGTTGATTGTGTGGGGGTGTGTAGATGTGGTGTTCCAACATCATGGGGGGCAGTATGACACAACATGATCAAGAGGGAATGAAGTCGAGGTAGACCATGTGTGGTGGAATAGCCGGCCCACGTGTGTGCAGTATGGACCAGGAGAACTGGGTTGTGTGAGGAGGTCCAGTGGGAAATAAGAGCAGTGGGACCAATGAGATGGTTTACATTGGGTTAACTGGTGGGTTGGGTCAGATATGGACCAGCCCTGGGACATTTATTTTTTCTCAAACGACTATATCTGTCAAACCGCATGTCAGTTTGACGAGTCATCTATAGCATTGGGACCCTATCATTTAGAATGACCTTACGAGACAAATGAATCATTTTAACAAAGATTTCTAGTGACATAGGACATTTACGTGGGTAGTACTTGGGTTCAAGGGACACGGCAGGTGTGACTACTACTCACCGTGCTCCCTCTTTTCTATGTGGGTTTATTCTCTCATCCACCATATCATGGACAAGATTTATTATTGTTCATTCAACCTATAGTTTCCCTTGAAGGATTTTTGGTATCGGTTCCTACTTATAGTAGTATTAGCTCTTTAGTGGGACATCTAGGATATAGTTGTTGTAGTCCCCTCAGAGGCCTATAGTGGATCCTCTATTCATTTATCATGACCTTGGTATGGTCATTGGTATTGATGTGACCAAATTCACCAGGCATAAACCTACTACATTGTGGGTTAATCTATATGGTGTTGTTGGTATCAACCCATAGCCTCGGATGTGATCCTAATCTGATGTATCATATATCTCTTCAGATCTATCATCGTATCTCTCTCATGGTGGTTCTTGATGAACAATAATTCTCAGACATATGTAATCATTTCTAGCAGACTAAAGAATGAGTTCTACCAGATTTCTGAATTGTGGAATAAATAGAATGATTCTTTAGTGGATGTTATATGGTAGTTGTGTAATTTATCTCAACTACCTGTCATGGTTTGGGTATATATAGATATTCATGTTATATGTTGTAGACATATACTTGTGTAGAGATGAAAGTATGTTTCCTTTCTATATTACATTCTGGTTTCAGGGTTTCTTAGTGAGTATTATTATAATCACCCATGCATGGGATTTTCACACACATCTTGTGTATTGTGTGGAAGAGAGAAATTTTGATAGAGTCCCTCATAGACTAGGACCAGATGATACCCTCTAAGATCAGACAGAATGTGGTGTTCCTACAGCTTCAGACAATACTCCTTGTACCTTGTCTTCATGTTTAATTCGGCAGGGTTTTCTGTGGATGAGTATCAAGAACTTGTTTACAGGCATTATTTTTGGTGGGATTGTATTCTGGACCGTTATACTTTCCATCACTTTCATTCTTGTGCAATAGTTGTGGGATATAGTTGTTTAGCATGCATTGTTTACTTTGTGTTTTTAAATACCGGAATTTGTGGATTAGATATGTGTGCATGTGTACAGATACTTTAGGCTAATTCTTAACATTGTTTTGATATGCATTCTCAGTTCTATTCAAAACCCCCTTGTCTACTAGAGGCAGGCTTAGGGTAGTCACAGTACGGGCCCCTCTAAGGTGGGTTGTGACCTATTCTATCTAACTCCCTTTTCCATCACAGCCTCATTGGCTCATCCATCATCATGGGTCCAATAAAAAAACAAATCACCACATCCTCATAGGACTAACCAAATCTTAACATCCTCAACCCCTAGAGAACATACGAGGGCCAATTGAACACACATTCCCATCGAAAGATCCCTAAATAACTGAATGTCCAAAACAATCCTAGAACAAACTATGTGGGGTTTCACAATCTCATTCATGAACTCGAGAAAAATACATTAGAAGAAACATCCTCAAAGGACCCTCATTTCCCCCAACTGATCCCCAATAAACAACATGAAAAAAAGGTATGAAAGAGAGAACCCATAACTCATATGAATTATCAACATTCAACCCTAGAATCCAGTAATGGATTAAACAGAATCCATCCCCCTTTACTAATCCTCAATATTTACACATAATAAACGCAAAAAAATAATGTAACCCGGACATAACTTCTATCCTATGATTTAAACCAAGACCAAAGGTTCCAACCACACTAATACTCACAAAAAATAACTAAACTTCCATTACTCCAACCTTGGGAAACTGATCCCGATAAACTAGGACAACCAATATCTCCCCTAAGATACTACTCAATTCCAACCTCCCATGAATCCCAAGAAAAACACCATGGAAAGCTCAAGACAACGAAAAATCTTAGATCCCAATCATTACCCAATATCATAGCTAACAACCCAACACAATAAAGGATTCTGAATCAAATCCTCAAAGAAATCCAAATATTAAAATAGAATTACATAAGAAATCATCTTGAAAAACATAATACACTAAAAGGATCCCACCATCGTGATCTACATGGAAGACACTCAAAAAGGATTACTTAGACGTCCAATAGTGTTTTTGAGGCATAGAACACCGAAAAAACCCATAATGGGTAAAAAAAGAGAATCCCATGGAATATATACTGAAGAACGTGGTGTGTTCTACCATAGCCTCACATGGGCGTCAACTCCAGCAGAACATAGCATGTATAACCCAAGTACACAACATGTAATTCAGCTACATGACATGTTCCCTACACTAGTCAGCTACCCATATACCACACATGGCATGGTAATGTTCCCCTTCTTGGTCATGTTCTCACACATGGTGTGTAACCCACACAGAGTTTATCTATATACCTTACATGGCCGTGTCCCCTTATATATTTCATCAAGGCATGTACTCAATCAATGGTTGAGTGACTCTGGATATAATGTCTTCCAGACTACCTGTATTGTAGTCATCTTCTTCTATTGTACACTGAAAATGATGTACACACATTGTTTTTATTTTAAACCAGGTGTTACGTAGTCAGGGTTTTGAAATGGGAAACCCTAGTAAACATCCCAGAACCCCCGTTTTATACTAATAAGCCCAGATCAACCCCTAAGAGGTCCTTAGTCGTCATAATAGGTCTATAAAACATAAAAAATGGAATACATGGATAAGGGAAAAAAACTCAAAAATCAGCCTTCCTCATGGCCTGAACGCTAAAGCTTTGGGTTTAAATACTGTCCCAGAAACTACTGCAGCTAGATCTATTCCATATCTACACCAAGGAAAAATTATGGAGGAATATCCTACTCCTTTGCCTCCTTGTCCATCCACTGTATTCAATGAATTCCTCCTCCCCCTCCTACTGTGTGTAAGAACTCCAAATGGGGTGGAGTTGTTTTATTAATTAATTAATTACCCATTTAACAGTCATCCTGAAACCTAGAACTCAATGAGAATTTATACCATGCCAAGAAATATCCCCTCATTCTAGAATCCAACATGGTGTTAGAATCTCAATTTGATGCTCTGTTCATAATATACTTCCCTATGAAAGGACATGTATAATTAAATAATTAAATAATAAAATATTAATTGTTCTTCCAAAATGAAAAAATCTCAGAATTTGACTAAAATATCATCTGAGGTTAAAATCCCTATTTTGGGACAAACAGAGTGGCCAGGAACATTATCTAAGATCATATGATATGGGAAAAATTACCAGTTTACCCCATGGAAGACATGAAAGAAAATATTCAAATTTATGCTAAAAAATTCAAAACTCATAAAAACACGAGTCTATAGCTCCTCCAAACCATAAACCCTCTTTTACTTAAGGAGCTTCAATATTATTCCAACCACACATCTCATCACATGATGGTCGTCAAATCCACCTCAACACATTGTGTTCTACTCAGAGACTCCAACGGATTTTCTCTACATGGCTCCAAAGATATGGTGTAAAAAAATTGATGGACAACCTCTCCAACATCAAAAACCCACTAGATAGTGACTACCTGTACTCATCCATCCTAATACATCACATCATCATTTAAAAATTTTCATCAAACTCATCGTTCTATCCATCGTATAATGCATCCCACATATATAGATTCAAAACTCTAATTATTTTAATCATGGGGTTATCCTTTCAAATCCATACTCATCGGTCCACTAACTAGCTTGTTCTCGCTTACACTGAAACATCGACCCTACCCACACAAGGGTCACCTCACAACAATTTATATGGTACTCCCCACCCTATGATTATCTTTACCATCGTCTCATTATCAATTATCTATTTCCCATCCATGACCCCATTATCACCCAAAATAGGACTAGTCCATCTCAATCCCACTAGAGTGGAATAGATACCTCGATTATCACCTGTTCTAATCATCTGAAAATTAAATCCATGGTTTTCATCAATATCTTTTATATTATAAGGACCTAACTCATATATATTTAATGGAGTGGATCCACCCATACGAATATTATACAGTGCTCCATGAGTGAAACATCCCTAGAGGCACCATATCAAGCCAAGGAAACATCTTAATGGCATGGTATATCGTTAATATACTGTTAGAATACATAGGATGTTCTCAATAAATTTGTATTGAACATCGAAAAAATGATAGTATATTAATATTTGGTTGATTAATACCACCATATACCATCCATTCGGTAACATCATAGTTTTATGCTAAGGGTCTTAGATATTCCACACCAAAATCCTCTCAACACATCAGCAATTATTCTCATTCCACTCATAGTTGGTTCCCAACTCAATCACCTCAAACGTACACTCTTGTAATAGTATATATTAAATCCAAATTGTATAACGCATCCCCAGCACTCACATCACCCAGACTTCACCCTCACAAAACCACCACATTCCCTTTTGTAACCCAACCACATTGGACTGCAGTGGTTCATATATCTAAAATGGAATATCACAAGCCATATACATGAAATCATATTCACTTTATGTGATCCTAGTTGAAATAAATTCCATAAGGGTAAAATCTCTATCACTAGAACATCCTGGGAAATCCACCTAAACAAACATCCCCCTATTGAAACCAAAAATCCTAAAACACTATCACAGAAGGGCACTATCAAAAAAATGTCATCCAATGAGCATAAACATCCAACCAATTAAAAACCTTAAGGCACTTTTTTTTTACAAAAATCCAAAGCATACATATATACCTCAAGTAACTGAAACGAATACATAAATCATTTGACCCACTCACTGGTCACCCTGAAAAGTCAAAATGCATTAACTCCCAAAAACATCGTCAAATCAAAAGTCCATTAGGCTCTCCCACCTATACCAACCTATCATGTATCCTGTAAATCCACTATGTCCAACCACCATGATCTAGGAAAACTCAATGAAGGCTGAAACTCATGGGGAATCACCAAACACCTATATCATTATCACATGACATCAACAAAATAAAACTACATCTTATAGGGTCTTACACAATAAGTTTTTATATACCATCTAACTGGTCACAGTAGGGTATCTAATCTCTCTGATAATATACACATCATACTGATCCATAGAGGAACTAGAAATACAACCAACCTAAACAAAACCACCTTGAAGTGTTCAAAAAATCATATACTTGAAGCAAACTAACAAACATAGGTCATTGTACTGACCATTCACGAGAACCACAACAATGTTATCCTCACCGATCATTTCACCATGTATCCACCCAACCATACATAAAAATAAATCCGTGAAATTACATAGTTATAGGACTATAACAAGTGGATCCTATGTTCCTATAATGATGCATGTGACACCTCATTCCGCTGTAGGCTAAGAGTCAAAATCCAAATCATAGGCCTCCAATAAATGATCCAAGATACTGAAATGCTTCATTAACCACCAAATAAAAACAAATTCTGTGTCTCTTTTAGGGAAAATCATATACAACCATATCATAAAAAATTGAGAACATCAATCCCATTCCCTAGTAACCAAGACATCATACTAAATCTCGTGTTCATGAAGCACTATCATGGTAACCATCAAAACCTCTGACAGATTCCTAAATCTCTAGTGTACCATAGCTAAAATAGTGAAATAACAAGAATGTAATGACTTTAATACAACATTGTAAAATCAAAAACCATATGTTCCAAAAAATATTAATATATGATGGTTATTTAGAAGAACTCATGCATTTATCCTCATATGATAAAGGCTTTCAACTGGCAATGGTTGTCCAAAGCTAGACTGCAACGAGGCTATAATTCCATATCAAAGTTCAAAACCCAATATGAATAACCAAAAATAATTAACATTAGAGAATTTTCAATAAATATACTAAAACATGAAGTAAATAATAAAATATATTAGAGGCCCAAATAAACATTCCATACATAAAAAATGATCTTCCACATGTTTGATCTTGTATAAGAAATAACTACAAAATAAATACAACATTCCCTACTTCAACCCCTAGGGAACAACACATACTTGTTCTCTAGTACCATGTCATGCTACTCCAGCTCAACCAGTTGACTCCATATAAGCATATCACTTAACCATAAAACCCTATTCTCTGACAATATCTATACTTCAACATTGATCATCCTCAAAGCATACATAATGTTTAAAATACACAAATTTTCATGTACTGGGGGTGAGAAATAAATCATAGTAGGTCACCCTCAATGGTGAACCTATAAACTGTTGCTATAAGTGCATCTTTATGAAATATGCTCAGACTAGACAATACATTACCTAAAAATTAGATAAAAATAAAACCATCACTAATCCATATGTCTAAGACATAAAAAACCATACATTATTAGGCCAATTCCATATTATCTCTAGGCATTTCATAATGATTTTACATCCCAATTGACCTAAATGCTCCATATCCATGGTATCCCCAACCAAACCATTCTATTTTGGGGACCCATCATAAGAGCGTCCAAACATCCATTATAATAATTTAATTCATCCCCTATCATGTCCTCCTATCTCACATTATCGCATTCATGGAACCTTGAGATATATGTCCCAGTTACCATAGAATCACTACCGAACCAAGACCATATATCTGACATCCAACACATGCTGTATAAAAATAGTGCAAGGGTAATCATTCCAAAATATGACCATATTTCAATTAAAAAATGCTTTGAGATTCATTCTGGAATCCAAACCATTTGTTAAATCAATCATTCATGGAACCCTATTCCAACATCTAAATCATATATCAAATCAACCATGCATATAGCGTTAGTATGTTATCAAAACCATATATAAAACTATTCATTCCTAGAGACTCTATCTGGAATCTAAACCATGAATTTATAGCATCAGTACACCATCCATCCCAGCCAATATACCATCATTTATTAAAGCTTCAGTCTGTAATATATTAAAAAAAGTATATTATCAATGTCTAGAGCCTCATTCAAAAATTTAATCCAAAAAGTATACTATCACTACCCAAAAAATCAGTACATCAGTTATCCACATTCATGTGACATCACATATACCACACTTAATAATATTACATAAGTTATAATAACCAATTTACAACTCTAAAACCATAAACAAACTATTGGTACCGATTCAGATCCTTAGTTCAACAATCACAATAAGCGATATCTAGAATCATACATATGGACTGACTATGAAACTCTCTTATCCATCACATCCCCATCATGTAAAAATCTACCTAGGTCGCTAGGAAACCTAAAAATATCACAACATCCTCGCATGAATAACCAAATATCAACTTCTACCACCCATAGATATCATTTCAGGGCTTCTTGAACACACATGGCCATCCAAATATCCTCTTATATCCCAAGTCCCACAACAAGAATGTGACACACTAAAAGGGGTTCCCTTATATCATAAATTAACTTAGGATAATCCCATCATAGGAAATGTACTAAAAAGAACTTCATTGGACTTTAAATAATCCCCCAACAACAATATGCCCACCCGATACCCATCAACAAAACCCATGCATTGAATAAATTCTCAACATCAAATGATGGCATAAAATGATCATTGAACTAGAAACCAATGCTATATGGGAATCCTTAAGAGTCCCTCATAATCAAATCAACTCCACAAAAGAACCTATCTATAATCGCCATCCTACAATGTCAACTAATCCTAAAGGATCCATCCACCCTAATCCTAAAATGTATGATATAAACATCAACTTCTCTAACTTCGAGAAACTGGTCCCAATATTAATAGACAACAAAGATCACCCTATATATACTAATAAAATCATAACCAAGATATTCATCTAAGGAACCATACAAAAAACACCATGGAACTCTCAGGAAATGACAAACTATGAGATACCAATCCTCACCAGGAATCATAGCTAACAACCCAACCCCTAGAGGAATGTGATTCCAAACCTCAAGGAAATCCTTCTACAAAACCACCATGGTTTGAAACACCATCCAAATTACATATATAATAAAATAAACCCACTATCATGATCTATATTAAAAAACACTCAAAAATGATTACTCAAAAGTTCAATTCTATTTCCTAGGAATGAAACAACCAAACCCCCACTAAAAGGTAATAAAGGAGAATCCAATGGTGTGTATGCCTGATCTCATGGTGTGACCTCCAATAATACAACTTGGGAATGTACACTAGTAGATCCTTTCTTGTATAACTAATGTACATGGTCTGTAAGTCAGCAACACATCGTGTACCATACATGGGTCTCCTTCCCATGTACCTCACATGGTATTTCCATTTACCCCTACCTAGTCATGTAAACAAACAAGGAATATCACCCACCCATGTCCTGGATGTGTTCCCTACATGACCATGTCTGTCATGACCCGACCCGTACTGGAGCCCGAGCCGCAACTACCCTAAGACCGCCTCTATAGGCTAGGGGTGGTGACTAGTGCCGAAAGAACAATAAACATAGGGAGGGATTTTATTAAGTACATGTACGCACACACATACATCCAAATCAATATAAAGTGAAGAGGGAGAAATGTAAAAGGTTCATCTTTCATTAATAATTAAAAGCAAACATGCATGTACCAATAAAATGCTATGGGTACATTAATGTAAATAGAAAGGAAAAAGGGAAAAAATACACTCCCAACTAGAATAGTATACCAAAATGATAAAAAAATAAATGTAAAACTACTGAGGATTCCCTGCTCTGAGAATCCTATGTATGACCACTACACATGGTCGAAGAACCTGCGATCCTGAGCTCCATGATGTCCCGATCAAACCATTCCATTTCAAGAAAAAAGAATGATACATGTGGGAAAAGAACATGCAGGTGTGAGTATAATCATAATTTGTAGGATGCACTAAAAAATATGGGGAGAAGTAAAGATATAATGGAAATGAAGTACAACAGATAGAACAATAGTATAGTCAACATGTGCAGCTCAACCCAACAAGGAAGTTAAATATGATCATCTAGACACAAGGAGATAGAGATGATGAGAGGGTGAACTTATTAGCGAGTCTTCACTAACTCTAGTAGAAGAGTATACTAATACAAACATAAGAAGATATACAAGGAAAACACATGGAAAACCCCATGCATCTTCACCTATCCAGGAATGAGTGTAACCAAAACCCAAGAAGTTGGTTCTGGATCAGTTGTAATATATATATATATATATTATGAAATCAAAGAAACCCATGTGTGAGAGAGTAAGGGGATCTCCATTTCAACAATATACAGAGGTAAAGAGTCTCCAATAGTTCTAGGAGAAATGACCATCGATGCCCATAGTCTCCATGTCTACCCAGAACTGAAATTTAGAGGGTCTCAAACACCACACAATGACAGTATAGACTATGAAAGGGTATGTCTCGTCCACATGGTTTTAGGTCTGGTCACCAGAATCCATATTGGTGGGGAATTCACCCATCTTACTTTTGATCCCATGATAGAATCAAAATATTTCTTTTCACATATTCATCAGCGAACACCACCATGTAGCCCCACCGAAGGGTGATACAATGGATGGGTAAGACCTAAAGAGTAAACAACGAACGTCACTACCCAACCCTACTGGAGGGTTTTTACTAAAGAGAAAATACCCAACCTCACTACCCAACCACACTAGAGGGTAATAACATAAGAGAGAATGATGATCCTCACTACCTAGCCTTGCTAGATGGTAAGTCCTGATGGAAGAACGACGAACCTCATTAACCAGCCCTGTTGGAGGGTAAGATGGTACTACTCTGGTGATTCTGAAAGCATCCCTTCCATCACTATAGTCATAGAATGCCTATAGCTGATAATCATATTTGGAAGACCTTCTTTCATAACCCAGATTTCTAAAATGAGGTCACCCTCACATTTTACAAAGAAAAACATATAGGATAGGGCATTTATTTCCCATAAATGAAAAATCGATGAAAAGGGAAATTTTCACTGCAAAACACCTAAATGGTTCAATGTGTGGCCCACATTTCAACCCTAAACATAAAATTATCAAACTATTCTAACAACGTCCATCTCAAATAGAGGAACAATTCACTAAAGATTGTGTGTCAAACTTACACATGGTTTAAAAGTTACGAGCGATTGAAAAAACTAGAAGGGGGTCACGGGGTCAGTTGACAGACTCATGGTCAGTCTGGTCCACAGTCAACCAGACCCCAAGCTGCGGAAGCTGCTACAGGGGTAATCCGGAGATCTGGCCCAGTTCGATGGGTCTACTCCACTATGTTGGACCCAAGCCGACCCACCGAGGTCGGGCCCGACCTATTAGCCCGGTTCGGACCACTTGGTTTGGCCGACCTATAAGGACTCGACCTTAAACATCGTATAATCTTGAATTAAGTTAACAATTCACATTGAGGATATTTTCAGGTTTAGAGATTTAGTGAATTAGGTCATATTATATACATAACAACTTGAATATTACATATAGACACATCTATTGAGTTTCTATTTTTTTCACAAAATAAAAACTCTTGAAAAAGAGTCATGTATAGTTCCATGTTTTAAATAGCATGACCTTTCCATGATCCCATCTTTGACCCTATTTCACATCATGTCTTGTGAAAACCATTTCCAGGAAGCTTGGGATGAGCATAAAAAAGCTCAGTAAAGGATAAACAATGAAGGAAAACTGTTATTTTTTCAAATCAAAAAGTAAACCATGAATACTTTATCATAAGTAATAATTTACACCTATTTGAAGTAGTAAATACTCTTCACCTAATAAAATATCATTCCTTACCATTTTGTAACCAAAATATTACCATAACACCCTTTGAAAGAACATATAAGATATAAAGGTTACATGGGACATAAACATTCTTAAATGGAATAAACATATGGTCGACTTCCACATATATCACTAAATGAAATAGCCATACAGATGACTCCCATACCCCATGCATTGGAGGATATAACGTAACCACCCATCTTGGTTTATCACGGCACCACCTGTCATTTGGTTTATCATGTAACCATTCTTCAAATGTCCAAGTACCATTACAAAATCATAACATATACAACAAATATAAAGGAAAGATAACATTTCTACGTATCAATAAAAATATATCACATAAATATATTGATATAACAAATACACTGTCAAAACCATTTTCAAGGACAAAATATTTAAAAGAGTATATGGTATTTATATTCCTTTTAAATACATTACAGCTTGTTATGTAATCTAAATATCAATTAATACTCACAACGACGGAAAAGGTTGTTGTCCCCGCATTCGTTATAAAGAAACATTCCTTTTTTTATAGTTTATTAAAACACATCGTAGAAAAATATTGCCAAGGAATGTAATGAAAAGTCAAAATGTTTTTAAACACCATATAAAATAATGTTTTGTATAAATGAAAATATGCTTCAATGAATGGATATTGAGATGAAGTCCCTTTCCTCATGTCCGACTTGACCCGTTCGTTCTTTAATCTCTTGGTTAATAAACTAAAGTTAATTTCCACTTGAATAATAACATTTTTCAAGTTTATTATTACATTTATATCACTTATTACCATGTTATAAATATTATGTAATCATTAATGTTAATAATTGACATTTTTTCAATATTTGGTACTTGATTCAAAAATGGACTTCTTATAATTACAAGTTGTTCCTGTGGCAAAAAGTTCATTATATCCAGAATGATATTCCTGATTTAAATATCATATATATCATATATTTCAATTATATACATGTATTTATAATAGTACAAAACATTTTTAGGTAATAAATGAAATGCAACGTTAATGGAGACAGTAATCCGTACGTATGCAAGAACACTACTTTCATTTATATTTTGTATTTTAATGAAAACATAATGCTATGTAAGTATATTATAATTCCAGTATAATATCATATATAATTTCATTACCTCCATCCTTTATACATCCCACAGAAGGCATGAATGAGTCATATTACTTTGAGGGGGTGGTAGTCCGCACTTCCTCAAATGAAATTATTACATTTACCCATTATAGAAACTATAGATGTATGCTATAAAAAGAAAATACAGAAAAATAAAGAAAAAATAAACCTAATATATATCATATATAAATACAGTTCCATCCTAATGGAAACCATGAGAGGTGATAAGAGTTAATTGGACAATCATCATTTTAATGAGGCGTTAGTTTTCCATCCACAGAAACAATATGTTCTTCACCCTTTAGATGGATGTGTGTGAAAGAGTATTTGGAATCCTTCTCATAACAAAAACATAGTATACTGAGGATATTGGTGTTGATATAAAAGAATAGAATAAAAATATTTTAGGGGTTGGAGATGTAAAATTAAATAAAAGAATTTAAGAGAAACAATTACCCTTAATTTGAGTATCTCCCTTTGGTTTGAACTAGAAGGACTTCTTGAAGTGCCTTCTTCCTATGGAAATGATTTTAGGAGGGGGGAGGGATGTGGGGAGATTAATTGGGTAGAGGTTGGATGAGCCAAAATTCCTAAACGGTGTGAGGAATTGGTTAGACGTGGTGTCCTTTTATAAGGGAGAGGAGGGGATCTCTAAGAATGTTTGTAAATATTATTTTATTTTATAATGATATTTGGTTTTTAATGGTCCCAAAATTATTAACGTCGAAGATAAGGTGTCCCATGTTTGAAAAAAAAATCATCCAATAATAAATTGACAAGTATTTCATATTTTTTTATTTCTTATCTTCTTATTTATTTAAATCATTCATTAATGATGTAAACACTACATCATCATTATGTCTCAAATAATTTTATTTATTTGATGTATAAAAATTATAATAAAATTACCATGATGTATAAAATTTTATTATATTTATAACTAATATTTATTTCCAAATATATCAATTATATAACACTGTATTAATTTTTTTTAGTAAAATAATACCTGTTTATGACATTTTTATTTTTTTCATCAAATAAAAATTTATTAATCTCAATTTCCCACCCAAGAGGCTCAATGGGGTCCCAAAATTGACCCATGGATTTTCTTGGTAAGAAATGAATCATAAAACAAGGTTTAAACACGTTTAAAGGTGATTTTATATTATTATAACATTATTTTTACCTTAATTGCCCTAATTACCTTTAATCATGGTTTATAAGTCAAAAATTACTATTCCCCAAAAATATTTTCATCACATTGACCAATATTTTACTTACCAATGACAACCATGTATGTCAGATTTTTGAAATTTAATTCACAGAAACTGTAAGATTTTATTTAAGTGAAAAGGTATGTTTTTTAACTACTACTTCCTTGTTTCACTATTCATAAAAAATTGATGTTTTTCAGAAAAATACCAAATATTCACCCTAAGATAAATTTGATATTCAGAATTAAAAAATGATGTCTATTTTACCAAATTCAAAAAATAGAAGATTAATTAATTAATTTTATAATTAATTCCCTTTTTCAATACAAAAATCATGTTTTTACGAAATAATAACTATCAACAGATTGATACTTGTAAATGTCCATTTTCAAAGTGAAATTAATTCCAATGGCCAACATTGGATTAAATGGTAAAAATATAATAAATTTACACTTTAAATCCAATTGAAAGGATAATCTAACAATATTAATAAATTAGATTAAAAGGCATATTTGAATTAAAATACATCATCTTTCAATATTCATTAAAAAATGAACTTTATCGGAAAAATACCAAAAATATACACAATGTAAATTTTGATGTCCTGGATATAAAAAATAATTTATTTTGTCAAATAGAACATATAAAAGATAAAAACTAAATTTATAGAGGGTTCCCCATCAAAAGGTGGTATTCGACCTTTTAAAGAATATTAGAGTATTTATGCTTAAAATTAGATTCATTCACATTTTAAGCATATAACTTTTATTGGATAAATGTAAAAACATTTAACAAACAGATATAAGAATATTTTAGTTAGATCTATCCACTCCTGACAATATAATGTATAAGCATTAAATATGATTTAAAATAATAATATTATGTTATTAGTGTGAAATGTAAGATTTCAAAGAAAAATGTTGCTGCGTATCTGGTACGATATTGAACATAACATCCCCATTAAAGTAAAATTAATATTTAATTCACAAAATATTAATTAAAAATTCAAAGTATTATTTCTTTATTTTACTGTTATGTTACATCATTCCCCACTTTTGGAAATTACATCCTCACAATTTTATTCACTTATCAAATAAATGGGGGTATTTATCTCTCATAGCATTTTCAGATTCCCATGTAGCCGCTTAAACCATATGGGTTTTCGAAAAAAAAATTACCTAGTGAATTACCTTATTCCACAACACTTTCTCTCTACGGTCAAGAGTCTGGACTGGTTGGACCTCATAAGAGAGATTCTCTTCCAACTGAACTACCTCTAGGATCAAAAAATGAGATGGATCTGGCATATACATTCTCAACATTAAAACATGAAAAATATTGTGTACCTGGGACAAACATGGAGGTAAATCCACTATGTACACAACTGATCCATCTTTATATATTATTTCATATTGTCCAATGAACCTTAGACTCAACTATACCTTCTTACCAAAACACCTCACACTTTTTCATGGAGAAACATCGTGAAAAAAATTATCACCAACCTTAATAGAAAGATCCTTCCTCTAGTTTTCTGAAAAACTTTTCATCCGACTCTATGCTGTTCTCATGTGCTTCTGAATTAACTGAACTTTTTCTACCCTCTCTTCAACCAATTCTAGTCCCATCAGCATCCTTTCCCCTACTTCATCCCAAAAAGCTGGATTTTGACCCCTCTTCCATATAATGCCTCAAATGGAGCCATTTGTATACTGGAATGGAACCTGTTATTATATGAAAATGAAACCAAAGAAATATGTTTTCCCAACTTTCTTGGTAATCCATTGAGAATGCACATAACATATCCTCCAAGGTTTGAATTGTTCGTTCTGACAACCCATCTGATTGAGGATGAAAATTTATAATAAAATTTAATTCAGTACACAATGACTTCTATATGGCATTCCAAAATATAGAAGTAAACCTTGGTTTACAATCAGATACAATGGAGAGGGGAACTCCATGAAACCTGACTATCTCTTTAACATATAACCATGAAAGTTTATCTAGATACAAAGTACCTCGAATAAGAAGGAAATGAGTAGATTTAGTAAATCGATCAACAATAACCCAAATTACATTATTACCTCATGATGTTTTTAATAATCTCAAAACAAATTCAATGGTTATATTTTCCCATTTCCACTCTAGCACCAGTAAAGACTAATGAATCCCTTTCGGTAACTTCAGCTCTACTTTAACCTGTTTACAATTTAAGCACATCACAGTAGAGTCAACAATATCTTGTTTCCTTCCATTCCACCAATAATACTCCTGAATATCTCTCTACATCTTAGTACTGCTAGGATGAACTGAAAACAGAGAACTATGAGATTTACATAACAACTCATTATTTAACTATGAATCACATGGCACACATAATATCTTTCTGAACCACAAAACACAATTATTATCAATTTTACATTCAAGTAACATACTCTTCTGAACCAACTCTAACTTTTTATACAACTCACTATCATCCTTCTGTGCTTTCTTAATTCTGTCTGATAAAGATGATCTCACTATCACCTCAAACAAAATACAAGAACTTCCTGCACCAAACACTTATATGCCAATGTTCATTAAAAAAAACAAAAGGATCTCGTTCCAAACACAGGATGGTTAATGAACAAATAATTTTTTGACTCAAAGAAACAGCCACTTTATTTTCATTTTCTAGATGGTAAAGGATCGTGGAATAATAATCCTTGATAAATTCTAGCCATCTCCTTTGAATCATGTTCAATTCATTCTGAGTGAATATATTCTTTAAACTTTTGTGGTCAGTATATATTTCACATTTTTCTCCATACAAAAGATTCCTTCAAATTTTTAAAGAAAAACAATATCAGCTAATTCCAAATCATGTGTCGGGTAATTTAACTCATGAGGATTCAACTGACGTAAAGAATAAGAAATTACCCGATATTCCTACATAAGGAAACAACAAAGTCATTTCAATGAAGAATCATTGTAGATAACAAATTTACCATCTCTGGAAGGTAATTCCAAAACTGGATCATTCACCAATCTTCTTTTCAATTCCTGAAAACAATTATCACATTCTTTTTTCCAAATTAACTTAACACCTTTTCGAGTTAATTTAGTCATTGGACTAGAAAACTGTGCAAAATTATCAACAAACCTCTGGTAATATCCTTTCAAACAAAGAAATCTATGAATCTTGGTTATATTTGTGGGACATAGAAATTCTTTAACAACTTTTTGTTTTAGTAGGATCAATGGTTATGCCATTTGTTGAAACAACGTGACCAAGGAATGAAATTTTCTGTAACCAAAACTCACACTAGCTGAATTTACCAAATAGTATCTTTTCTTTTATGGTTTCCAAGACAACCCTTAAATGAATTTCATGTTCCTATTTAATATTAGAAAAAAAACCAAAATATCATCAATGAACACAACGAAAAACTTATCCAGGAACTCATGGAAAACTCTATTCATAAGATCCATAAATAAAATAGGTGCATTGGTTAACCTAAAAGACATAACTACAAATTCACAATGGCCATATCAAAATGAAACTCGGTCTTTGGAATTTATGCTTCTTTTACATTCAATTGATGGTACCCCGACCTCATGGAAATCTGCAAAAAATACTGAGCTCCCAGAAGCTAATAAAAAAATCATCGATATAAGGAAAAGGATACTTGTTCTTAACATTGATGTTATTCAATGCTCTATAATCAATGAAAAGTCTCATTGAAAAATACTTCTATTTAACAAGAATGAAATGAGCACCCCATGGTGATGTGCTAGGCCAAATAAAACCATTACTTATTAACTCATGCAATTGCTTCTTTAACTCTAAATGTTCAATTTGAGCCATTTGGTAAGGGGGTTTTGAAATTGTCTTAGCATCAAGAACTAAATAAAAAGTAAATTCAACTTCCTGATAAGGTATAATACTAGGAAACTTATCTAGAAAACATTATGGTACTCATTTACCACTGGCACATCATTAATATGAATAGTTCCTTTGTTTTCAACAATATGTGCAGTGTAACATTCATTTCCATCTTTTACCAATTTCTCATCTACATGATATGTTATCAAAAGTAAGGGTTCATTCTTGTACAAAAACTAAAAATATTTCTAAAAAGAAATTTCTTTAGCTCTGCAGTAAATCTTAAGAAGATAAACAGAAATCCAATACATACCCAGAATAACATCAATCTCTACAAAAGAAAAAATAATAAGGTTTTTAGGTAGATTATTTCCACACACAAGGACAAGAAGGTTCTTATAATTTAATGTTTCTCAACATTTCCTCTAGGTGTTTTTACAATGAGTTCATAATTAATATCTTGGGAAGTAAATACCAATTTACTAGAAAATGTATTGGAAATGAAAGAGTGTTTTGACCCTGAATCAAATGACACATCGGTATAATAAGAACGAACAAATAGTGTCCCTAATACTACATCATTCGATGGCCTAACATCTGCTAAAGTAGTTGGAATGGATTTCACCACCCCTTTCTTCATGTAGTCCGGATGCTTTCCCTCGGTTTATTTATTCATTGGACATTAATTTTTATAAAGACCCATTTAATTACAAATAGAACATCTTACCACTGGATTTTCATTGCCCTCTTGATCATCTTCCTTACAGTTACGAGCAATATGACTAGACATACAACACAAGAAGCACTTTGCAGACTTTGATAAACATTATCTAGGATGATTTTTACCACACTTCTCACAATATGGACAATTATTTTTTTACCATCATGATTATTTGACGAATTATTTCCCTTTTCCGGCCAATTGGACCTCTTATTCTGTTGTTTGTCAAAGAACACATGATCATCGGAAAAAAACCATTTCCACCTTCTTCGCACATCGAACAAGATTTTCATGACTTTTTAACTCATTAGAGGATAATTCTTTTCGCATCAAGCATTCGGTGCTGAGTAAAACTGATTTATCTTACAATTATGATCTCAGATGAAATTTGAAGCATACCTTGATAGTCGAGTGAACATTGCTTTGTAAGAAGCCACTAATTCATCCTCCTTCCTCAATTCCAAGAATTGGTTTTCCATCTAAAGTCAAACCACCTTAGGAAAATATTTCTCAAGGAACATACCTTTTAATTCATCCTAATCAATAACATAAATCTCCTCAATGTCCATGAAATTTTCCACCATAAACCACCATTGATCAACTTCACCTTAAAAACGGTAAATAGTGATACTAACCTTTTGATGTTTTGAACACCCGATAAAATCAAAAATCCTCTCCAGTGCTTTAATCCACCATTCTGGCAGAACATGGTCAGATAATCCTATAAATGATGTGGGATATTGCCTCATAAAATGTTCCACTACTGACCTATTCCTTTTTGGTTGATCTAGCTGATCTCATGCATGGATACCAACACCATTTATAACCTGATTCAACTGTGCCATCTCTGAAAGAAACAGTTAAGTTCTGATTCAGACCATCTCATGTTGCTGATTTGGAAGGCTGTCTTCCTCCTGATGTCATCCCAACATAGCATCCTTGTTTCCTATATTAAAAACCATTCTGAAAACAGAAATAAAATAGGCGAAGAAACATGGTAATTTGTAAATTCTATATCAATAACCTAAATTAATTTATGGATATTAATTTAACAATACCCTAACTTCTAATGTTGTCTAAAATGACTTATGACAACAACTATAAGTTCCTGGCCTAAAACATCGCATAATCATGAATTATGTTAATAATTCACATTGAGGATCTTTTCAGGTTTAGAGCGTTAAAGAATTAAGTTGTAACATATATATAACAACTTAAATATTACATGTAGACATATCTACTTAGTTTCCATTTTTTCAAAAAATTAAAACTCTTGAAAAAAATAGTCATGTCTAGTTCCATGTTTTAGAGAGCATTAATTTTCCATGACCCCATCCTCGGTCCTATTCCACTTTATGTCCTGTGAAAAAAAATTCAAAGAAACTTGGGATGAGAATAAAAAGCTCAATAAAGGATACACAAAGATGGAAAACTGTTAGATTTTCAAAAAAACAAGTAAACCATGAATACTTTAACATAAGTAATACTTTTCACCTTTATGAATTAATAAATACTATTCAATGAATAAAAGATCATTTCTTACTATTTTACCCAAAATATCAACATAAAACCCTTAG
Source organism: Viscum album (assembly GCA_963277665.1). Taxonomy (NCBI): domain Eukaryota; kingdom Viridiplantae; phylum Streptophyta; class Magnoliopsida; order Santalales; family Viscaceae; genus Viscum; species Viscum album. The sequence continues at coordinate 290,850,218 of OY728134.1, forward strand.
AAAGAACACAGAACATATAATGGTAACTTGGGACATAAACATTCTTAAATGGAATAACCATATGGTTGACTACCTCACATATCACTAATTCGGAAATCCATATGACTGACTTCCATACCCATTGAATTGTAGGTTATAACTTAACAACCCATCAAATGACCAAGTACCATTATAAAATCATAACACAGAAAACAAATAGAAATGAAAGATAATATTTGTATATTTCAACCACAATATATCACTTAAATATAATGACATAAAAAATCCACTATCAAAACCATTTTCAAAACCAAAATACATAAATGAGTATATGTTATTTATTTTCTTTTTAAAAACATTACAACTTATTAAGGAATCCAAAGATGAAATAATACTCACGGCGGCAGAAAAGGTCATTGTCACCATGCACGTTTAAATGAAACATTCCTTTTTTTGTCATTTAGTAAAACACCTCATAGAAAAAGATTCCATTTGAATGAAATGAAATTTGAAAAGGGTTTTATACACTATATAATATAATGTTGTGTAGAAATGAAAATATGACTCAATGATTGTAGATTTAGATGAAGACCCTTACCTCGTGTCCAACTTGACCTGTTTGTTCTTTAATCTCTTGAATAATAAAATAAAATTAATTTATACTTGATTAAGAACATTTTTCATGTTTATTATTACTTTTATATCACTTATTACCAGGTTATAAACATTTTGTAATCATTTATTTTAATAATGGTTATTTTGTCGATATTTGGTAATTGAGTCAAAAATGGACTTATTATAATTTCAAGTTGTTCATGTGGTCAAAAGTTAATAATATCCAGAATGATATTAAAGATTTAGATATTATATATATCATATATATCCAGTATATACATGTATTTATAATAGTACATAACATTTGTAGGTTAGAAAGGAAATGCACCGTTCATGGAGACGGTAAGCCGTACATACGCATGAATACTACATTCATTTCTATATCGTATTTTAATGAAAACATAATTCCAAATGGGTATATTATAATTAAATTATAATATCATATATAATTTCATTAATTCCATCCTTTATACATCCCACATAAGGCATGAACAAGTCATATCCCTTTGAGGGGATGGTAGTCCGCACTTTCTCAAATGAAATTATCGCGTTTACCCATTATAGAAACCATAATGGTATGCTATAAAAGAAAAATACAGAAGAATAAATAAAAAATATACATAATATATATCATATATATATATACTACCATCATAATTTCCACCATTAGTGGTTATAGGAGATAATTGAACAGTCATTGTTTCGTGAGGCATTAGTTTTCCATCCGCAGAAAAATTCTGCTCTTCACCCATTAGTTGGATGTGTGTGTAAGTGTAGTTATAATAATTTTCCAAAAAATATCCTAGTATATTGAGGATACTGTTTTTGTTATAAAATAAAGGAATAACAAGATTTTAGGGGTTGGACAAGTAAAATAAATGAAAATAATTTAAGAGAAATCGTTACATTTAATTTGAGTATCACCCTTTGGTTTGAACTGAAAGGACTTTTTGTAGTGCCTTATGCATAAGGTAAGGCTTCTAAGAGGATTAGAGGAATTTAGGGAACTTAACTGGGTAGATTTTGGATGAGAATAAGAACTTGAGAGGTATGAGGAATTGGTTAGAAGTGGTTTACTTTTACAAGGGACAGGAGGGGCTCTTTTGGAATGATTGAAAATATCATTTTATTATATAATGATTTTAAGTTTATATAGGACCAAAAATCATTATAGATGAAGATACGGTGGCCCATGTTCGAAATAAAATCATCAAATAAGATTTTGACATGTTTTGAAATTTTTTTTAATTCTTATCTTCTTATTTATTTAAATCATTCATTATTGAGGTAAACACTGCATCATCATTGTGTCACAAATAATTTTATTTATTTGATGTCTAAAAATTATAAAAAAATTACAATAATTAAGGAAATATTTTTAGCTTTATAATTAATATTTATAGTCAAATATATCAATTACATAAATCTACATTAATTTTTTTTAGTAAAACAAAACATGTTTATGACATTTTTAATTTTACTTTATATAAAACGTTATTATTGTCATTATCATTCCCAAGAGGCTCCATGGGATCCAAAAATTGATCCATGGTTTTTCGTGGTCGGTAATAACTTATCTAATAAGGTAAGGAAATGTGTCAATGTGATTTTATGTCAGTATAATATTTTTTTACCCTATTTACCATTAATGGCAGTTAATAAAAGTCAAAAATTACTATTCACCAAAAAATATTTTCATCCCATTGAACCAAATTTTACATACTAATGAAAACCATGTATGCTAGAGTTTTGAAATTCAATTCGCAGAAATGGTAAAAATTCATTTAAGTGAAAAAATTAGTTTTTAAATACTACTTAGTGGTTTCACTATTCATCAAAAATTGATATTTTTCAAGAAAATTACAAAAACATTTACCATAAGATAAATTTGATATTTCTATTTCAAAAATGATGTCTATTTTTCCAAATGTAAAAAATATATGTTGCATTAATAAATTTTATAATTAGTTCTCATTGTCAAAATAGAAAGCGTGTTTTTAAGAAATAATAACTATCAAAAGATTGATACTTGTAAATGTACAATTTCAAAGTGAAATTAATTCCAATGGACAAAATTGGATTAAATTATAAAAATATAATCTATTTACACTTTAAAAAAAATTTAAAGGATAATCTAACCATATAAATAAATTATATTAAATGGAATTTTTGAATTAAATTACAACACATTTCATTATTCATTACAAAAAGATCATTATAAACAATACGCCAAATATTTACCCAAAGTAGATTTTGATCTCCCAATTATAAGGAATAATTTTATTTTTCAAATAGAATATATAAATGTGAAAAAAACTATATTTAATGAGGTTTTTCCATCAATGTCAGTAAATCAGCCTTTTAAAGAATATTATAGTATTTATGCTTAAAATTCGATTCATTCACATTTTAAGACTATAAAAATTATTGGATAAATGTAAAAACATTTAACAAACATATATAATAATACATTAGTTAGTTCTGTCCATTCTTTCCACTACAACGTCTAGGCGTAAACTACCATTTAAAATAATAATATTATATTATTAGTTTGAAACGTAAGATTTCAAAGAAACCATTTGTTGCGTATCGAGTACGTTATCAAACATAGAATCCCCATAAAAGTAAAATTATTATTTAATTCAAAAAATATCAATAAAAAAGAGAGTGTATTATTTCTTTATTTAGCTGGGATGTTATATGACCCGTGGTGGCCCGTCCCGCTCACCGATGTGGGTCTGGCAACTGACTGTGTAAAAATATCCAACCGACTATAGGAAAGGAAGCGACAGTCACCTACTAGATTCGTGTGGCATGACCCAGCCCGACCAATAATTAGTCCATGTGGTGCAGCCACATCACAACACTACCGCTGACATGGTCCTCCAGTGAAGAGGCCCAGTACCACTGACCGTCATGCTGACGACACACCAACTGTTCATTCCACAGACCTCCGAGCTCGATCCCGTCACCCGATTGAGAATCCGTCAGTGGATCAGATACCCTTGTGAAAAAGCATTCCGTACAACGACCTTAATCGATGATCCACTGGTGATCTTGTTTTCCCTAAATTCATCAGCCAAAAACCCAATAAATGAATTTAAAACAATTGTTTAAATATAGATTGATGGTTATTTTCATGTGGCCATTGATGATTTCATGATAGAGTAAGAAACTTATACCAAACAATTGAATATTCCAAGGAAAAATTCAAACGAAACTCAAAAACCTGATAAATTATTCCTTGATCTGGCCGTTCATTGGTGGTGATACGTTCATGGTGCTCTTGACTTAATATGCCAAAGATTTGGTGGAGTTTTCCCTTCGATCCACTGAATAATGGTAAAGAATATCTATATATAGAGAGAGATATTAGGGTTTTAATTTAAATCTAAAACTTAACTCTGGATTTATAGCCATCTTTCTCGGCACAGAAAAAATGAAACCATCACTACCTCTCATTTTATTTCGTGCCTAAGAAAAACACCCCCTTACAAAATCTATTGTGGTATCATATTTTAAATTTGAACCCCATTGTAAATTTATTTAGCTCAACATCAGGGGTAAAATAATTACGCTGAAATATTTTTAATTACCATTTCCCCATGGATTGTGTTTTCCATAATTTTCCCACACCGTTGAAAGTTATGGACTAACTAGTAAAATCTATACATTATTGACTCAAACGTGGACATAGATATTTAATCCGGGCTACCACATAAGAGACATCCTGTTTCTATCATGTGAATAGTATTAAATCACTTAACATTTTTATAAAATTATTTCTGGGCACACAATGCCTCATAATTACACGTTGTCTGAGCACCTAACTCTAGAAATATATATACAAATATTTCAAAGTATTTAATAGTGAAAGTTAGGTCTTTACATCATTCTTTCCTTTAATATTTTCATCCTAAAAATGAAAAACCAGGAAAAAATCTCGGGAAACTAGGCCTGCATCTGGGTCTCCCATTCCCAAGAACTCTATTATACGTTTATTTGTTGCTAAAGTTGGTGAACCAAGGGGATAACCAACACCTGAATGGTTCTCTCCTGTCGACCCTCAATCGCCACCGGGTGCTTCACAAAGGTTGGTCCATTCTCGATGTTCAGCTCACCACAGTTGATGACATGTGTAGGATCATGCATGTATCACCACAGTTGTGACACATGGACAAATTCGTGCACTTTAACTATATGTGGGGGTATAGACAGGTGGTGAGAAATCTCACCAACCCTTTTCACGATCATGAAAGGCCAGATGAACCTTAGATATAGCTTTCCATCCTACCCAAATCACTGCATTCCACATAGTGTAGAGTCTCTCAAGAAGAATGTGGTCTCTTTTCTCAAACTCCACGGGCCTACAATAGAAGTAGACATTTGATTTTTGTTTTCTCTAGGCTTTCCTCATCCACTTACAGATGACCTGCACCTTCTATATCATGTCTTACACCGACTCTAGTCCCATGAGAGATGATTCTCCAATCTTCAACTAGCACAAAGTTGACCTTCCTGGCCTCATGTATAGAGCATTATATGGTTCCTCGCTGATAGTAGAGTGATAGATATTGTTGTAAGAAAACTCCAACAAAGGTTGGTGATCCTACTAGCTTCGGTCAATTTCTATCACGCATGCTCTCAAAATATCCTCGGGAACTTGTATTGTGCACTTGGTCTGCCCATAAGACTAGAGGTGAATAGTTATAATCATCCATAACTAGGTCCCAAATTCCTCTTGTAGGCCTCTATATAGTCATGATATAAACCTTGCTTCACTACCAGAGACAATCATTGAGGGTACTTCATGGAGGTCGGTGATCTCCCATAATTACAGCTTACCCAAACACTCTACCAAACACTACTCCCTGATAGTAAAGAAGCGTACCAACTAGGTGAGTGAGTCTACTATATCCTAGATTGATTCATGTCCCTTTTTTGTGCTCGGAAGCCTTATGACAATGTCCACTAATATTATATCCCAATTCCACTCTATAATGTTGAGAGGCTGAAAAAACCAACCGAAACCTGATGCTCAACCTTCACCTACTAATAGGTAAGGCATCAGGAGATGAAATCAACAATGCCTCATCTCCTTTTGGACCACCAAAATAGACGCTGAAGGTCTACTTATAGCTTCCCCACACCGGGACATATAGATAAGGGTAATGTATGGAACTCCCTCATCAATTCCTCTGTAATAGTAACATGAATCACTATTTACCTCTAGAACTAGATCATACGATTCCATACATTAGAATAACCATCAGGTGTGTAACCCACTAATAAATGATCATGTAGAACCATGTAATCTATTTACCTCAACTAGGAGTCTTTCACCCTCTTGAGGAGTGAAGGTGCTAGTACCATCGACTACAGAAAAGCTGTACCCTCCTGCTTCAACAGGGTCCGCTACGAGGAAGCTATCTACTCATAATATTACTACATGAGGCAAGAAATGGACGTTTTATAGAGGGAATATTCTACCTAATTGAACTTACTCAACATATATATGATCTCAAAGTCATAGTCCAGCAAGAAATCCAACCATCATTGCTGCCTCAGGTTCAGATCTTCCTAGGTAGAGATATACTTCAGGCTCTAGTGGTCTGAGTAAACCCCAAAGTTCGTTATCAGGAGATAATGTCATCATATTCTTAGGGAAAACAATAACACTGTGATATCCAAGTCTTGAGTCTCATAATTCTACTCATTGGGTCTTATTTGCCTTGACACATATCTACTGACTGTCCATTGTTCCATAAAGACACAATGAATCCCTAATCTTCAGGCATCACAATCAATTATGAACTCAATACCCTCCTTTGGTAGCCTCAAAATTGGAGAAGTCATTAAACTCTTCTCCAACTCCTAAATTTCCTTTTGGAACTACTCAAACTAGGTAAATGGTTATCCCTTCCATGTTAGAGTTGTCAAAGGGTATATGATCTTCCAGTAGTCTGCCACAAATATCTAGTAGTACCTAGCCAAACCAAGAAATCTTCACACCTTTAATGCATTCATGGGTATATACCAAGGAAAAAAAACCTTGATCATTGTGGGATAAATGGTTAAACCCTCTTCAGATATCACATTCCCCAGAAAGTGAACCTCGTGTATTCAGAACAAACTCTTCAAGAGCTTTCCAAAAGATTGTTCTCTCAAGGAAAATCGAGGACCATCCTCATATGCTCTACGTGCACCTCCTCTAACATGGAGTAAACAAGTATGTAATATATGAATAAAACTATATATCAGTCTAGATATGGTTGGAATACCTAGTTTATTAAGGCAATGTAAATGGATGGGAAATTTTTTCCACTGAATGGAATCACTAAGAAATTGTAATTCCCATAGTGATGATAAAAGGCCTGCTTCGGGATATCGACCTCGCTTACCCGTAACTGGTGGTAGTAATATCTCAGATAATTCTTGGAGAACCAATTAACACCTTTCAACTGGTTGAAGAGGTCTTCAATACTCATTAAGTGGTAATTTTTTTTATCATGACATGGTTCAGGCGATGATAATTCACACAAAGCCGCAAACTACCATCTTACTTCTTCACAAACAAAACTGGTGCTACCCAGGGGGGGACACAATAGGTCTGATAAAATATTTATCATGAATAATATCCAATTTCAAATATTTTTCCTGAAGATCATTGTGTTTAATCTGATAGGCCATAGATGTTATTAGAGAAGTCCCAGATAGAAAATCAATGTGGAACTCAAACTTTTATCTCAGAGGTAGACCTCGGACATATTCATGGAATATGTCCATGTAATCCTCTAAAATTTGAGGAACCTAGGTTCTTTAATATTCTACTGCACCAAGGTTCATTCTCTCTAACTGATAGGAAAAAAGCTATAGTACCTTTTTCACAGCACGAGCCTGCCCTGCTTTGAGGCATTGTTCACCATGAATGGTGAATCTTGTCCCATCAGTGTACAAACATCTAACTATCATGAAATGATATTAAATATGGGCTTGAAAAATGTAAATCCAATCTATTCCCACGAAGACATCATAAGGATCCATTATGATGAACAGTAAGTCCTATGGGAACTGAATTTCCTTGTCAGGATTCAAGTATCACCAAAAGGGGGAGGGGTGAATCAATGATATCCTTTTTTATGTTTCCTTATTTTTGAAACAGCCATTGCCTCCTGTTAAATAATTTCTTTCTTACTGGACACACACAACCACATGAACACAAGATTTACACGGTTCACTACTCAATAGGAGTATCTATGTCCTTTGTATGGTACAGAAACAATCTCGTACCACACAATCCACTAGAAAAAAATTCTTTGATGTTGAATTCAGTGATTAAGATATGTCCTTACACTCATGAAGCACTTTGAAATAAATACAATAGTTCTTGTTCTCCCTCTTAGCACAAATACTGTAATGTAATGTTTCTACGCTTCTTAATGATCTTTCACAAATCAAATATTTCAAAAACATTCTCCAATTTCTACATAGAAGTTGTTAAGGACCTCCTGGTACCAACAACTTGTGCTCCACATTCTACTTGCATTCCTCCCAACTTGCATTCCACATTGCTTGCGTGCCTCCCTGATTTCAAACCTCTCTTCTTACAAAGCCCCACTGCTAGCGCGCCGCCATGATTGTGCGCCTTTCGACGTGCACGCCAAAAAAACTACTTGCACTCCACTATTGTTCACAACTCAAAACTTTTCCACAACATTAGGCTTATACATAAAACACTTCTTTCACACAACTCCCTACATGTGCACAACTTATAACTTTCACACCACTTCTACTTGAGTGCCACTTTTGTGCATAACACACAACTTTCGTGACATTTCTGCCTGCGTGCCAATTTCTACCACTTGTGCGATCAAAGCTCAAATTTTCTATTAAGTTTTGAGAATAGAAAAATGATAAGGGTAACCATCTATTTATAGAAATTTTGGTGAATTGTGAGCCACATACACTTGCGCACCATTCCTACTTGTGCGATGCTCCATCACTTCTGTACCGCTCCATCCCTTACGTTCCACTTTCTATACATTGTCATATTTTGATGTGATGATGTTAAAATATGACATGAGCAAAACATACACATTCCTACCACTTATTCTTTCACTCCCCACTTGCACGCCACTTCTTGATTTTCATGCCACATTCAATCCTTTTTAATATTTTGATGTGATGATATGGAAATATGACTTGCACGCAATATACACATACACTCCAACTATAATTTTCTTCCACTGTTTGACATATGTGCCACTTTTTTTAATTTTCCAAAAACACTTCTTTACACCCCTTTCATTCATAAGGCTAGAATCCCATGTTCTCTAAACTTATGATATTTTTGAAATACAAATTATAAAAGCATCATCATAGTTTCCATGGTAAGTATTGTAACATATCTATCTTACATTAACCACATATACAATGTTAAGTGATTTCATTTCTTCTGAAAATTCATTGAAAACAAAAGAAAATACTTGAAAAGTATATTCTGAATAATAATTTTGGTCCTAAAAATCTCCCCCTTTAGATTTTGTTGTCAACCAAGAGTCATAAATCACTGAACTTTTTAATCTCAAGTAATGGATTACTCAATAAAATTATAAGCCAACATGAGCTAATTTTTTTTGGGAAACAATAGTTATTGAATGAAAAACCATTCTATCAAAAATTATTGACTATGAGTCATCTATAGCATTGTTCTCTAGCCTTCTCCAAAATATACTCATATTCTTTTTTTTCTGAACCATCTTCCGCATATTCAACTCCTAGTATACCAAAATAATTTGTTTCCTATAACAAATCCAAAAAACTATTAGAATAGTTTAAACACTTACATTATGATTTCAAAACATACCCATAACTCCCCCTTTATGCATGAAACCATAATGATAGATTTATGAAGCAATTATCCCACTTGACAACACTATCCAAATTTAAGATAAGAGAGGGGACATAAACTTGTACCTCAACCTTAATGAGAAGGGGGTTGGACATGCATGTTCAACCTCAATGAAAAAAATTCTTCCTTCTGTAATATTTTTGTGAATATGTCAGATACTTGTTCCATTGTAGGAACGTACTCCAGCTTCAATTCATTATTCATCTATTTCTATTTGATGAAGTGCTACTTTATGTCAATGTGTTTTTAATGAGAATGTTGTACCAGCTTCCTTGTAATATTGATGGAACTATGATTATCACATCCCAAGAGTAAGGGTAGCTTCAATTCAACAAATAGATATTTCAACCGAGTCTTCATCAACATAAGTTAGGTAGAAGCATGAATGGAATCAGCATAATCAACTTCAGTTGTGCTAAGAGTTACTGAATTATGTTTCATTATATGCCATGTAACACAAATTTTACCTAGAATAAAAACTCCACCAGATGAGGATCTTCTATCATCAACATTTCCTACCCAAACAGAATCTGAATACCTGAGAAAATCAATATGTTTTGTTCCATTATACATGATTCAAAATTTTTTTTCCTTTGATATTTATGAGAATCATCTTTACAAAAATTAATTGTGATTCTTTAAGAGAACTCTGAAACCTTGCACATTAGGTAATAGCATAGAAAATGTCGGGTCATGAGGTTGTAAAATATTGTAAACATCCAATCATCTTTTGAAACTCTTTCAAATCAACATCCTTACCTTATCCATCATTATAAAACATGGTTTACTGAAATTGGCATGGAAACCGGTTTCTTATTTTCCATACCAAACTTCTACAGAATTTCCTTATCATACTTCTCATGAGAAAGAAAAATGTGATTCTTCTTCTGTTAGATTTGTAACCCAAGATTGTATTTCATTTCACCCATCACAGACATCTCAAATAAATTCTTCTTTTCTTCATAAAATCTTTCACAATATCTTTAATCATTTCCAGAAAATACAATGTCACCAACATAAAAAATTTTAATGATAGAAGACACTTAAAATTCCTTGATGTAATGATAGCTGTCAACTCTTCCTTTCTTGAAACTCATCTTCCTTAAGAAAGTATCCAGTTTGGAATAACAAGCCATTGAAGCTTTTTCTATCCCATAAAAGGATTTCTTCAGCTTACAAACACATCTTTCATCATTCCCAACAACGAATCCACATGGTTGTTCAATGTAATCATCTTCATCGAGATTTCCATTATTAAATGAAGACATCACATCCATTTGAAAAATTTTGTAACCTCATTGTGCAGCAATAGAAAGAAATATTCTGATTTTTTCCAATCTAGACACTAGAACAAAAGTCTCACCAAAATCAACACCATCAATTTGTGGCTATGCTTTTCACACTAATCTTTCATTTTTCTTTATTGATTTCAATTCTTCACCCAACTTGTTCTGGAAAACCCATTTTGTTCCAAAAATGTTTTTGTCATCTGGCCTGGGTAGAAGTTCCCAATTATCATTATTTTCTATCTGATTTAGCTCTTCATTCATAGCATGAATCCATTGTGGATTCTCAAAAGCTTCATTCAATTCATTTATATCCACTTTTGAATAAAATGTAGTATGTATAAAATAATTTTTTGTTCTTTTTTTGAACCATTTGATGTTGATCACCAATAATGTTTTGAACCTCCACTTGATTTCTCATCCTAGGATGAGCTATGCGAATTTGATCCTCATTACTTGAAATTGATGAGTCCGATTTTTCTTCTTCTATAGGATTTCCACTATTGGTAGGATTATCATAATCGTTAACAATACATTCCTTATATTGATTAACTTCTATGTCGGTAAAAGTATGCATTTATTTCTCAACATTTTCAACAACTTTCACATCAGTAGAATCAATGATTATTCCCATTTCATTGTTGAAAAATCTGTATCCTCTTCCTTTTGGAGAATAGATAAGAAAAAATCCATCATATCCTCTCTTTTCAAACCTTCTAAGGTTTCCACTCTTTTCATTATGATTCATAGACTCGTGAAAATGTTTAAGTGTTTCAAACATGGTGTTTTTTTATAAAACATTTCATATAGAGTCATATCTGAATGTGGCCTATAGAAGCATCAGTTATGAATATACACTAGAGTAATCATGGCTTGCCTCCAATAATAATGAGAGAGATCATGTTCCAGTAGCATTGTTCGCCCAATTTAAACTAGACTTGTATTATTTCTTTCAAAAATCCCATTTTGTTGATGTATGTATGGTGAAATAAACTCATGCCCAATTCCATGTTTCCTTGGGTACCTTTCAAACTCTTCATTATTGTACTCTCCACCATTATCAGTTATCAAGTTTATCACTAAATACTCACATTCCTTCTCCAGTTTCCTCCTAAAACTCTTAAACATCTATAGATCATCAGACTTATGTCTCATCTACATAACTAATGTAATGCGAGTAATGTCATCAATGAAAGTAATGAAGTACTTATCTCCATTTATTGATTGATTTCTCATTAGTCCATATATATCAGAATGTATATGTTCCAATTGTCATTTTGAATGAATTTAAACTCTCTCATGCACAGAGTTTTTAATATTTCCTTTCTAAAAAATAGTGCAACACTAATAACTTCTTCTTGATAAATAATTCATATCTCGAACACTATCTCAAGTTGATAACGTGACCATGTTTTTCTAACACATAGGTCCCAACCTTTTCTTCCATAACATATTATCATCAAAAATACCCATTTAACAACATCTATGTTCTTAACCAACACTAAAAAAGTTCCATTTTTTATGTTGGCCTCTTGTAACTACCTTTCCATAATTTTCATTTTTCACAACAAACCCATATTTCATAAAGATAATTTTGTTTCCCTCATCATTGAGTTCTGAAACACTCAAGCGATTGTGTTTCAGACCATTAACATTTAATGATTTTTTGTATTTCCTTTTTTTCTTTCCTGATGATGGATAATGCAATACCATTGATCCTCAAAGATTCATCATTTCCAAATATAATTGTTCCTTCTTTGAAGTCTTTCAGATTCATCAACAACATTATATATCTCTTCATATGGGAAAAAAACCCCAATGTGAAGAATCCATGGATATTCTCCTTTGGTAGCTTTCAAGGCGGTTTCAACAAAAATAGCTTTATGTTATTCCTTTTCATTAATCGCCACTAGTTTCTAAGATTTGTTAAGAACCTTTTGTTGTGATGGAAATAATACAAGACATCCCTTAGCAAGATATCCAAGCTGTTCACATCTTTCAAAAATAGTTTCCAATGGTTGTAAGCTATTTTTAACTTTCACACCAGCCTTCTCATATTTCATCAAAACTCCCTTCTCATACTTCCCATTTTGAGAGGATTGAATCCCACTCAATAATTATCTTAGATAACTTGTGAAATAATAGTAATTTTGTTTATTGAACAGAAAACTTTTAGCAGTGTGTCCGAATCTACCACAATACTAGCAGTTAACATAGAATGAATATTTCTTTATAAAACATCTATACTACAAGAGTTGTGAGAATACTCACCAAAAATCTTCTTAATAGAACTCTTTGGACCATCAAGCTTTCTTTTTTCAGTCACAAATTTCTTCTTCAGCTTAGATTTCTATTCAGACTTATTAGTACAAAAAGCAGTAGAAAATTTTCTGGATTAAGGATTTTTTTGTACTTCTGATTTTTTAGCATTACTGACTTTGGCCACATATATAGCCTTTCCAGCTTTTTTCTTATCGAAACCAGTTCCTTCTTTCCTCTCAACCATTGAAGGTTAATTTTATAGATCCTTATTTGGTTCATTATTATTATAACTTTCATCAGCATCTGAGATATATTGTTCGAAACTAATATTAATTTCCATAGATTTATAATGTTTCTATTGGACATGTTCCAACTCTTCTTCTTTTTTCCATCAGAATAATTTTAATATGATCATAATGATTCATTGAATTCTCAAGAGAATTATTCATATCATCTATCTTCTTTTCCATCTTGATTTTCTCATCAAGAAACCCTTCGTTATTTCATAATATGGAATTTTCATTTATCAAATTCTACTTTTCCTTATCAATCCTTATGATCTTTGTCAAAAATTCTTTTAACTCTTCCTTTCGATGATATTCATGTTGAGTTTCTTCTTCTTCTGAACTATTTCTCCCATAATATTCATTATTCACTACTTCAATAAAGGCATTCTCTCTATCTTTCTCAGAAAACAATTTCTCAAATTCATATTCTCTATCTTATTCTTATTCATCTTTAGATAAAAATCTTATTCTTTTTTATTTGAAGAATATTTTATCCTTCCCTTTTGAAAATACTTATTTTTGTCAGCTTGATTCTTCCATGACCTTATTTTCCTTATTTTATCATCATCATTGTATTCATATTTATTATTTTAAGGAAATTTAGCTGCAAAGTGACCAACAACCCCATACTCAAAGAATTTGAAGGGAAGTTTCCCCTTGTATTTACTTGTACCTCCTTCCAAATTCATAGAAAACAAGGATAAAATATCATAAAATTTTTTACAAACCTCAACTTCAGAATCAGATTCACTAGCATCATCTTACGTAAGAGTCTTCTTTGACTTCACTCTCCTTGCAACCTTTAATGAAATTTCTCCATCAGATTTTTTTTCTCTTCACAGTATTCTCCCTTCTCATTTATGAAGTAATGAGAGTGCTATGAAAATCAACTAGAGATAATGTTTCATGGTCCTTGTATTCTAATGAAGATACTTTGGCATCAAAATTGTTTGGATGAATTCTCAATATATTTTCAACAACTATAGAATCTTCCAACTTTTCACCCAGACATTTGGTTGTACTAACAATGTAATTTAATTTTGTAAAGAAGTCCCTAGTAGATTCAGATTATCCCATTTTCAATTCTTCATACATCAGCCTCCAGATTTGTAGTATTTACTTTACTTTTTTATTTCCTTAATAGATATTCTTCAACATATCCCAGATTCCTTTATCTGTAGAGACACCTTTCAATCTTAAAAACTCACTATCAAAAAGTGACTAAAGTATTGCATTTTTATCCCTTCCATCATTCTCAAGATTCTCCTTATTGACAGGTGTAAGTGTAACCTTGTCATCAATATAATGAAATCCATCAATTTTAGTTTCAAGGACTTCATTCCCAATAGATATAAGATAAGGAATCCTTCTATATTTCATGATATGATAATTCGTTCAATCAAACATCGAAATCCCCTTACTGTTCACACAATTCAAATTCTATATCAGAACATTTCTTCAAAAAATCAGGAAAGAACAAATGAAGGTAACCTACCTATGATACCAAGTGAACTTCCCAGTTTGGATCCAAGTATCACTGAGAGAGAGTGGGGGTGAATCTATGATATCGTTTTTATTTTTATGTTTCCTTCTTTTTCAAACTACCTTCACCTCCTTCTAAAGAGTTTCATCCCTAGTGAACACACACAACCACAAGAACAAAAGATCTATAAGCTTCACTACTCACTAAGAGTAGCTACATCCATGGTATGGTATGGAAACAATGTAGTACAACCCAATACAATAGAAAACAATCCTTTGATGAGGATTACAATGAGTTTGATATACCCTTACACTCATATAACAAATTGAAAACAATCCAATAGTGCATGTGCTCCCTCTTAGGACAAATACGGTAATGTAATGTTTTTTTCTTCTTAATGAACTCTCACAAATAAAATCTTTAAAAAAATATTCACATTTCTACTGAGAAGCTGGTAAGGACCTCCTCGTGAAAATAGCTTGGGCGCCACTTCCTTATTGCATGCCTCCCGATTTGCACACCACTCTATTTTCGGACCACCCTGCTTGTGTGCCACCCTGCTTGTATGCCTCCCTGCATGCATTCCTCTCTGCTTGCACACCTCACTGCTTGCGTGCCGCCCTGCTTGCACACCTTCCTACTTGCACGCCAAAAAAATCTACATGTGAGCCACTATTGTGTGCAACTCACAATTTGTGCACCACTTTAGGTTTATACAGAAAAAAATTCTTTCACACAACTCCCTTCTTGCATGCAACTTATAAGTTGCGTGCCACTTCTACTTGCACACCACTTTTGTGCATAACACACAAATTGCGCGACACTTCCGCTTGCACACAACTATCTACCACTTTTGAGATCAAAGCTCAAACATTATCTCAAGTTTTGAGCATTGAAAAATGAGGAGGGTAACAGTCTATTTATAGTTATTTTGGTGACTTGTGTTCTACATACACTCGCACTCCATTCCTACTTGCGCACTGCACCATCACTTGCACGGTGCACCATCCCTTGCGTTCAACTTTATTGCCTTCATAATATTTTAATGTGATGGTATTAAAATATGAATTGTGTGCAACATAAACATTCATGCTACTTATACATTCATTCCCCCACATGCATTCCACTTTCTTTAATTTGTTATATTTTTTTGTGATGATCTTGAAATATGACTTGCAAACAAAATACAATTGCATTCCACTTATACTTGTGTGTCATACTTGAGCGCCACTCATTGACTGGAGCACCGCGTTATTTAGTTTTCCAAAAGCACTTATTTACTCACCCTATCCTTCATAATTTTTCATCACAAGTTATCTAAAATTATGATATTTCTTAAATAAAAACTAGCAAATCATCATCATAGTTACAATGGGAAGTATTGTAATTTCCATATATTCCTTAAACAACTTATACAAAGTGAATTGATTTCCTTTATTCTAAAAGTTACTTGAGAACAAAACACAATACCTAAAAAGGATATTCTTTATAATTATCTTGGTACAAAAAAAATTTCTACTCTAAATGAATGCTCACACTGCCGACAGATAAAAGAAATAGAAGATGTGCTTCCCGTAGGAACCTTGAGACAAAGCTGTTGTGATATCACCTCTATTGGGAGCTCTAAATCCTATACCAATATTAACAAGATAAAAGAGTGGATGGATACTATTTCTAGTAACACTAAAGAGTGATTTTAAAAAAATAATGTGTACCTTAGACCATCTCGTGCGCTGGAGGATCACAAACATTTATATCTTTTAGCTACCCAGTCCATAACTGCATGCTCCCTGATCCTAACGCGGGCCACCAGGTGGTGGTGGTGGGAACTTGTAGTTCTATCCCCCACTATCTGGGATTCATTCTCCTTTTCCTCTTCAATCACCACATCCCTTGGGATGACTCTAATCACAATGTTGCCTCTTCTGTGGGGGGTTCCATTTCTTCCTTCTTGGGATGCTCATCTCGTCGGGTCAATAAATCTCGTGCCAATTGACCTAGACCATCACATTCATATCATCGACCCACTCTAGCCTGACATGGTGCTCTACATTTTCCTACTTCCATCCAATCACATGGATGATCCTAATTGGAGAAACACCCCCCGTATCGTAGCCCTGCTACCTGACGCCTGTCACCTATTGTGAACATATCCACTTTAATGCGACCACCAACAGTCCCAAATGTCTGGAATCCCTCTTCTAGGAAACTATCCTTCAGGAGAGACCACATCAAAACCCCTTCATAGTTAGGGAATAATAGTCACACTAAGCTCACATAGATCTCATGGAAGAGTCCCTCCTCAAACATGCATGCTCAGAAGTAGCTGTCACAGATCATATTCAGGGAGCATGAGGTAAGATCATTAAACCTATCTGCATAAAAAACTACAATAATGGATCCTTATTGTTGATATAGAAGCTCTTAAATCTTGATGGGGCATATGATCGATGGTAATTTCTCATTGGAAAGTGCTAGTGGAACACATCCAATGAGAGTGTTGTCTCATCATGCATTTGGATAACTACACCACACTAGTGCATAGATAGCCCAAGAAAAAGGCTACATACCAAGGATACCATCTGGTCATTCAATGTCTGTACCATCCTAAAAATAGGGATGAATGACTCTATCAAGTTCTCTTCCACTTGAGGGTTTGGATCACCACGAATCCTTAGTAGTCTCTGCCATTGTAAATCACAAAGTGCGCTCTCCCTATGCTCATCATAAGCATGTGCTACGAGTAATGACTACTACTCCATGGGTGGAGGTACTATAGCAGGTCCACATGGAAGATGGAGATCATGGGGTAGCCCTTGAACCGAGGCCTCATAGCTTTTGATGTCTTAGCCATGGGTCAGAGTGGGTAACCTAGATGGATGCCTGGGTGGAGGCATCCTGAAAATTTAGTAAGGAGTACCACCGTTATATGGGAATATATATATATATATATAGACAAAAGAACAAAAAAATTGAGTTTAATCGATAAATATAGTAAAATACATGTTCTTCAATGATGAATGTACCATTAGTCCCTAAACAAGTGTCTCGGAAGGTCGATTCGACATGAATCTAGGTCCTCATGTATGGCTACATCAAACGCCGCACTATAACTGGACTCCCTGGCCTGAGATCCACTCTTGAGAAAAGTAAAAAATATTTCCCTATACCCATACAATTCCTTTTTAGGGAAATGTCTAAACAATGTCCCAATGGTTGAAGCACCTTTGATACCACTTTTTCACGACCTAATCCATACCGGATCTCGAGCCATAACTTCCCTAAACCCACATAAGTTGACGCGGGGGTGGCGAATAGTGTTGAAGGTACAATAATATTTTGGATTCATTTTTCTATGCACCTTTACACACACACACACACATAGACAAATCAATGAAAAGTAAATAGGGTGAAATGTAAATGTTTCAAAATATTGAAAATGTAAAACCAAACATGCATGAAACACAAAAACGGTATGAGTACAGTAATGTAAATAGATCGAAAAAGGGGAAAAATAAATGCCCAACCAGTATAGTGTCCCAACCAAATAGGAAAGTAAAATTAAAACTACTGTGGATGCCCTAATCTGGGAATCCAAATAGTGAACACTGCATGTGGCCCATGAATCTGTGAGCATGAGCTCTTTGATGACCCAATCAAAGTTGTTCGTCATCTTCATAAAGAATGATACATGCATGCAAAGCCCATATAGGGGTGAGTATAAACATACACAGTAGGACACACCAAAAAGGAGGGAGTGTATAAATAGATACAATGTAATGGATGTAAAATGAATAGAAAAATAGTACATTAAACAAGTACAGCTCAACCCAACAAAGAAGTGATGTAATCTCGTCCAGACACAAGGAGATAGAGACGGTGAGATGGTGATATTCTCATCAAGTCTTCACTACCTCTATTGGGAGAGTAGACTTATCAAAACACATAAAGATAGAACAGGAATGCTTGTGGCATACCACACGCGTATTCGCATCTCCTAGAAGGAGAGTAACGAGAACCCAAGATGAGGTGTCTATGATCGAGTGTAAATATATATATGCTCAAAACAAAGAAAGCCAAATGAGAGAGAGTTTCAGGATCTGAGTCTCAAAGATCATCCCAAGTAAAGAGTGGCCAGTAGTTTTAGGAGTAACCACCATCGATGCCTATAGTCTTCAAATTTTCCATGAATTGCAAGTCAAAGGGACTTAAGGACCACAATTTGATTCTAACCTCTTTGAATATGTATATCACATCCGCACAGTTTTAGGTCATGTTACTAGGACATGCCTTATTGGGGAAAGCACTCCTCTTACTTGTGAGACTAATATAGAAATAAAATATGCCTCATCACTGATTCCTTAGAGAACACCACTTCCCATCCCACTAAAGGGTCACACACTAGAGGGTAACCCCAAAAGAATAAATTACTTACGTCATTGCCCAGCCTCGTTGGAGGGTAAGTCCTAACGAGTAAATGACAAAACTCAATGCACAACCTTACTAGAGGCTAAAATTGAAAGTGAAAACAATGAACCTCACTAACCAAACTCACTGGAGGGTATGTCCTGAAGGGATAATGACAAACCTAAATATCTATCCACGTTGGAGGGTAAATCGGTACTGCTCAGGGGATTATGAAAACATCATTGCCTTCAATTCCTTCATCAAACACCACTAGATGAGTGAAAATTTTGGAACTCCTTGCTTCATAACCCAGATGTCGAAAATGAGGTTACGATTGTGTTTTATGAGAAAAAAAACACGTATAATAGGCTATTTATTTTCCAAAAATGGACAAGCTATGGAAAGAGATCTATTCACTAAAAAACAAGCGAATGGTTCAAAGTGGGGATTTCATTCGGAATATGAACATAAAATTATCAAAATTATCTCAAAAGATTATCCTCGAATAGAGGAACATGTCACAAGAGATTGTGCATCAAATGGATGCACTAATTAAAAGTTACGGGTGATTGAAAAACCTATAAGGGGGTCCTAGGGTCGGTGGACCGACTCGTGGTCGGTCCGGACCATGGTCGACCGACCGACCATGTCAAAAGCTGCAGAAGCTTCCACGATGCTCGACTGGTGACCTTCCCAGGTTTGGACCACCAGGATGGAACCAACCTTTTTATTAGGGCCAACCAAATGAGGTCGGGCCTAGCTCATTAGGCTGGTCTGGCCCCCATGATTGGGTCGGCCCGTGGTGGCCCGACCTACTCATCAATGTGTGTTCGGACTGCGGTCCGGTCACATACCATTTCATTGCAGATGAATGGACCCAAGAAAGGCATCACCAATTTCTACCTATGGTCACGATATGTGAACTTAGTTGACAAATAGTCGGGCCACATGGGGTGGCCATGTCATGAAAACGCGGGTCGCCACGCTTGCGGTGCATCTTTGGTTGGTTCTGTATATCGTCGGGCTAGATCTTGTCACCCAATAATGAATCGTTCAGCAGATCATAGAAACTTGTGACAATGACTTCCCTAAAACAGGATTAGATCGATGATCCACTGGTGATCATGTGTGCACAAAAGTCATCAGCCAAAAAACCAGAAGAACAGATGTAAAACAACGATTTGAACAAAGATTGATGGTTGTGTTCATGTGGCCATCGATGATTTTATTATAGAATAACAAAATTATATCCATAAAATTGAATATTAAAAAGAGAAATTGAATCAGAACACAAAAATTCGACAAATCCTACATTAATCTGACAATTCATTGGAAGCGATGCAACCACGGTGCTCCTACCTTGACCCACCGAAGATTTGGAGGGGTTTTCCACTTTATCTAGTAAATAACAGAGAAGAATTAATATATATATATATATATTAATTAGAGATAGTGAGTGATTAGTGTTTAGTCCTAATCTGAAACATGACTCTCTGTTTATAACCATCTCACTCAGTGTGAAAAAACTGAAACCATCTCTCCCTTGGATTTTATGTTGCGTCTAGGAAAAACACCCCATTCTGAACTCAACGGTGGTCTCAAATTTCCAATACAAGCCGATTTTTTAATTTTACTTACCTAAAAATCATGTGTAAAATAATTTGTTTTAATTATTTTTAATTACCATTTTCCCCATGGAGATATTTTTCCATAGTAGTCCCACAACAATGAATGTTATGCCCCTCCTTGGGTAAACATCCCTTTCAGAACTCAACCGTGGACTCATATTTTCGATATGAGCTACCTATTAATAGATATGTCATTTAAATCATGTGAATATTATAAAAACACATAATAGTTTTATACAATTAATTCTGGGCACATGAGGCCATGGAATTTCACTCCTTCTGATTATCTAACTCTGGAAACATATATAGAAATATTTCAAAGTATTTCAAGTAAAAACTTGGTCTATATAGTGCCCCCCTACATGGGTCATCTATCCATGTACTCAATCACATGAGTGACGTACATGGAATGTCCTCATGACTACACATTGTCTGATTATCTGTCTCTATTCTTCCACGAATAAGAAGAACACATGACATATGTTCTTAAAACCACACACCATGTATTCTGGGATTCGGAACAGAAACCCCGTCAAACCTCTCAAAACCCATGTTTTCTATAAATAAGAACCTATTGACCCCCATGGGTTCATCAGTTCTCATAAAAAGGATTTAAAACATAAATATAGCTGCACTAAAAAAGGGGGAGATGTTTTATTAGTTAAAATTAATTAATTACCTATTTAACACTCATTCGGAGTCCCAGAACCCAATACATGTTTATAACATTCCTAGTAAAACCATATTGTTTTAGAATCAACCATGAAATAATAATCTAAATCTGATGGTCCATTTAAAAGATATGACCTCCTAAAACATCATATCTAATTTAATATTTATTTAATTAAATATTAATTATTCTTTAAAAACTCAAACATCTTATAATTTTACCACACTAATATCCTAGGTAAAATCACTATTTTTTCCCAATGGTTTTCCCATAATAATTATTTAACTTGATATAGTATGGAAAATTACCATTTTACCCCTCTTGTTAACCATAAAATAGAACTACAAATTTCTTTGTGGAAATTAAAAACTAAAACAAAATTATTTATCTATAAAGGTTAAATATTTTAATCACAAGTTTAAATATTTTTTTAAAGTATAACGATTGATATCAATAAGTTCAAACATATTTGTATAATACAATTATAATTCATTAATTAGGTAATCCTTTCTTCGACACCAACTATTATAAACCATAATTCTCATATAGGATTATTACACCATTTTTAAAATAAACAACCTCAAAATAATTCAATATAGAATCAAATTATTAGTATATTGGGAAAATTATGTTCATAAAACATGATGAATAATAAATAATTTCTATTTATTTATTTCCATCAACATATTCTATATAGAAGATTTGATATTATCATTGTCACATGTACTCACTTGAGGGAATGCATGAAAACAATAATGACAAAAAAATCCCAGTATTGGGTGGAGTTATTGGAATGGAAGGTAAAAGATGAGTTAAAACGGTTAATGGGTGTAAATATGAATAATCAAAATATTAAAATAAATGGACCATTAAATCATCAATTAAAGATAAAATTTGAATTCTCTATGTAATGTTTTATATGAATTGTAATAAAATTACAAAACATTTTATTAAAGGGAAAACATAAGTTGCAAACATATCATTAATAATATCCATGTGTAAAATTTAAAATTTCATGCGAAATATTTTCTTAACCAAAAAACTTATGGGTATTATAATTTCAAGCCCATAAATCACATCATAATATGCTGATAATCATGAATTCAATGTATAATGGAAATCATACATCAATCAATATCATGATATGAAACTTTTAGAAAATAACCTATTATTTACCGATTTATGAAATCATACGTAA
Source organism: Viscum album (assembly GCA_963277665.1). Taxonomy (NCBI): domain Eukaryota; kingdom Viridiplantae; phylum Streptophyta; class Magnoliopsida; order Santalales; family Viscaceae; genus Viscum; species Viscum album. The sequence continues at coordinate 290,872,944 of OY728134.1, forward strand.
AAGAGAAAACATAGAATATTGCAATAGATTCATGGGAAAAATAAATATATATGAAATATTAGTATTATAAAATAATATATCTTACTTATTAGATAGAAGAAGAATAACCATAAGAATAGTTGATGTCAGTTTTTTCAACAAATGATTTTCACATAAAATAATGATGTTGTCTTAGTGTTCATCTTAATGATGTAAGAATATGTATATACCCAGAATAAATAAAAGGAGATAAATGATAAAATATTTTATAAGGGATTTAGAATAATCATTATGAAAACAAAAAATAAAGGGATAATGAATCCAAAAATATTTTTTTGAGATTGGACTTATCTTAGGCCCCATTCTATATTCATCATGTTTGTGACTCCCATATTAAAAAACATATTTTTATGAAAATATTAATGATCAAGTGAGATAAATTCATTTAGGAGGATAAATTATTTTCATTGAATTATATTTTTTATACATATTCAGTATAATTGAGGTTGTTCTTTTCCATGTTCTCCTTAAATTCTCCCATTTTGTTCTAATTTTTTGATTTTGATATTTTTTTTTAAAATTAAATTAATAAAAAGGAATAAAATATATTTTAAATATATTTTTCGTTAATAGTATAAATGATTATATTTGTATATGGGGATAAGTAATTAATTTATAATATCATTATAGACAGAAGGAATATATTATTAATAAGACATGTCAAAAAATTAGTGGTACAATATATATTCCATAAATGAATTAAAATAGTTATTAGAATATCAAAATAACATTTTTATGTTCCATAATTTTATATAAAATGGTTTATGAATTTTGAAAAGGGAAATATTTTTAGAGTGGGGAGAAAAATTAGTGAATGAAATTATATGCCTACATAGTTATATATATGATGATGTTTCACTCCATTTATATGGAAATAAATAATCAAGGGATTAGGGTTGTATGAAACCAAAATGTTCCTATGGATACTATGATACTTAAGAGGAAAGAAATGAATAGAACATGATATTTGATAAGTAGTATCAATTTGGTTTCCAAAGTGAAGATATATGGGGTTTTATACATTAGGGGATGCTTATTTTTGGTAAAAGTATTAAATAAAATATGATATCTATAGTAAAATAGTAAACTATAGTATTATTGATCTATATAACCTATATGATAAAATATTCATACTTTTCATATTTTTTCAATATTTTAAACAAAAAATTATTTGTTTATTAGAATTTAATTAAGTGAAAGCTAAAAATTAGTTTTTAATGGAATAAATTTTTATAAATTGTGAATTATTATTTTTGTTTATAAATTATGGCTGTATGATTTTAAATGAATAAGTTTTATAATTTTTTTAGAAAAAAATTCTTTAACTGATGAGATAATTATTATATTAATAATAATATAATTAAAACATACATTTTAACAAAACAATGAATTATTTTCTATTCATCTAATAATTTATTTTTCGATGAAAACTAAAAAAATTTCCCTTTAGAAAATATCCATGTGCTATTTCCAAATAATGAAAATCATTTAATTAGAATAATTTTGAGACATATGTACATTAAATTTATAACATATCAAATAGTGGATTTATACAAAATGGGTTGAAATAAACATTATCATAATTGTTTTGATTTATAATCAGCTTTTATAGAGTCCCATCTTAAAAATCAATGGTATGAAATCAGATCTAGGGTCATTATATGGTCCAACTTCATTTTATTCTACTTTCCTTATTACCTTGAATTTCTTGATAAAGTACTTATGTATGAGATAAATATAGATGGAATGAATTTCAAGATAAATATTTCATATTTTTTTAGGTAATGTATTGATCCATCATCTAATCATAAAAAGAATCACAAGGAGTCTCGATGGGGAAGAAAAAAAATATGTACAACGACCATCATTCTATGATTATTCCACTCCATCATGTTTTGAATATATGGTGTGTTATGAATATGTAAATAATATTTTTTTTTTAAAAAATTATAAAGAGAGACTAATGTAATTCCATATGTGTATGAGACTAGGTCACCTAAAAAAGTTTTTATAGTATCCTGAAAAGGGATTTAACTTAGGATCATCATTTTCAGTGGGCCCCAAATGAAATCAAATCAGTGTACAGGAATGGTCATGTATTCTCAATGATGAGAAAAATTATACAAGACCCATGGTTAAAAATATCACGGGTTGAAATATTGATGTAATCCAAAATCTATGAGATTTATCACAATAGGGAATTGATTTGTTGAATCCTAAGTGTGTCTCGAAAGAATTTATAGGCACCGAAATGGTGATATAAATAAAAAATTGGGGGGGGGGGTAAATTTTTCATCCTGAAATAATAAAAAAATTCAATAGATTAAATATAATTTTTGGAAAAAAATAAATATATGATTGAATAATAATTATATTAGAGATGTTATAAGGAAAAAACTATTCCGGAAAATCATGATTAGTATTGTTAGAGTATAATGTGTATGCAACTGTATAAATATAAATATAGAACTTAAATTTTATTATATTTCATATAAAAATGATCATGTATCTACTCTTTAAAACCTCAACCCAAGATTAAAGAAATCCAATTGATAATGATTATACCATTGGATGGTGACCAAACCTGAACATTTATCGAACTTGTATATATATTGAATTTTAAATAAGTGAATTTTTAATGTATCATACCTCTTCATTAAGTGGTATAATGTATCGTTAATTTTACCAAATAGAAGTAAATCTTATATTTATAATATTTTTATGTATGATGAAATAGGATCATCCTTTTAAAAGGTGTATAAATAATTTTTAGTTTTATTAAAACATTATTAAATAATAATTTACTAAAATAGAATTAAATAAATAATAAATAATAAAATATTGAAACCAAAGAATTTTGAAGAGGGTTTTGGAATAGATTATTGAATCCTAATACCATTAAAAATATATTATATTGATTAATCTCTTTTCTACCAACAATTTTTTATGAAATTATAAGGATAGAAAGTATAACCATCCAATGTAATAAATTTTTAGCACTTTTTATCTCAAAAATATTGGAATTTTTTATCTCAATATTCTTCTTCACATAGATTTATATACAATATAATTGATAAATAATTATTTTAAAATTTCCTTTTGATTATATTCATAATTTTTCACACTTAATAAATTAATGATTCATTATATATTATTTCATTAATTCCATCATAAATTTACCTATCATAATAGTAATATATAAAAAACAAGAAAAGTAAACATTACCTTTAAATCAATTCAGTTAAGATAATTGATTAATACCATCTTGAATACTTATAAAAGATTGATTTATCATATATATATATTGTTTAACATTATTTTAACACCCTGAGTTTTGTAAATAACACTATGTTTTATAATGTATACAACATGCAACACCCAGTTTAAACGAACACCAAAATATTATTAATTAAATATCACTATTATAACCTAGACATTAAATTGGTGGGTATGAATAGTATTTTCCAAGTTATTATATATATATATAATAAGTTATAAATTAAAATTCATTTATTAATTCTAATAAAATAATTACTCAATTTATAATAATTATATTTTATTCTTTAGAAATATATTTCCTTAATAATTGTTTTTAATATTGACTGTGAGAAAAAAATTTATTTAATTTTATGAAATATTTTGTAAAATTTATATATAAGACTATCTTAAATTTTTAAATTAGCATATATAATTTTTTGTATTTTTAATTTTTAGTTTTTTTGAAAGATTGATTTTATTGTGAATAGTGGAACATGTTTCTTTTTTTAAACTATATTTTTATTTCAATCATTTTAGAAGAACCAATTTATTTTAAAATTGTTTAAAAGTTAATATTATTGTATACTATTATTATTCATACAATTATGTTAATTTGAATTAATATTATTTTTAAACATGGTATAAAAATATTTCTATGCATAATTTTTTTTCATCTGAAAAACTATTTCTCGTTTTGTTTTGTGGGATTAATTTAAAATTAAAATATTCCACTTCAATGTTCAAATTAAATTAAAATTGATACCATATTTTTATTTAGGAGGTAAAAATTTATTATGTATTTTCCTTTTATTTATGAAATATGAATAGTAACCACAATAATTTTTGTTTCCATGGTGAAGTGAAAATCAAGTAATTAATGATAAAAATAATATTTTAAGGACTATAAAATGACTCTAGAACATCTATTAATTATATTTTATGAGTCTCATTCCTCCATAATTATCCAGTACTAGGTTATATAGCATTTAACAGCTATCTTCATGAGGTTATTATAATTATAGTTTTTTATTTCAAGAAAATTCTATCATGTTAGAGTTGTATTTTTAATAACTATAATATTTTTAATATGGAGATATCTAGAGTATATGTTCAATTATAAATACTATTTTTATTTTATAAAATATTACTATTCACCATGGCTATTTATTTTTCGATTTTTAGACGAATTAATATCATAAATTCCAACACAACGTTGACACCATGATAATCTAATTAATGGAACAATCAAATAAATGATATTTAAAATAATAATTTTAACATCATTAAAGAAAACTAAATTGATGCATTAATTTTATAGATGATCATGACATGTTTGGTATATAATAATGTATTTATGAAAAGATATTTGTTCCCTTAATGTTAATAATATCAATGAAATAAATATTTAAAAAAATTGACCTTATATAAATGTCATAATAAATATTTATTTATTAAATGATATAATATTCATAAAAATATTAGATTTTTAAAAGGGAATATAATATGGTTAATAATTTCATACTTGGTCCACTTTTGTTCTTTTTAACCATTTATTGAATTTATATTGACCCTAAATTAGTTAAAAACACTGTTGACATGATATGTTTAAGAATGATTAACGAGGGGTTAAAACAAATACAATGATAAAATCAAATCTAACACCATTAAAATGTTATTTTTTGATACAATTTCCACCCATAAAAATATCTTTTTATAAATAAATCATATTTGATACATTTTTAAGAAAATGTTATTTTAGATTTATTTATTATTTTAAGAAAATCAAAAAGTTCCCCTCACCTTAAATTTAAAAGGAAATATCCTCTCATCCTAATTTACACCACCTTGAGTCATATATCTCAACCAAAACCTAAAATTTATTTCTAAAAAAATATTTATTAATGTTATTTAGGTTTTTTACCTTCCTAAATATCAAACATATATCTTTCAAGTAGAGATGTAAAAGTATTCCACAGAAGTATAGATAGTCATCTTTACCAACTCAATCATGTTTATTTCTTATTCTACTTCCATTTCATTTGTTATACCCAACCTAAAATAGTAAATAATGTATAATAAATATACTTATATTTAATAATGACTATGTTTAAACTATATTCAAACACGTTTCTTTTCTGAAACTAAAAAAATGTCACGTGTGTATACATTTGAAATACCATCTCCACGTTGTAGTGTAATTCATTTTTCATTTCAACTTTACCTAGATGGTTATAAAGAGGTAAATAAAAATTATATATGATATCAATGACATAAATATAATTCTTAAATGATTATTTATTATTCATCATTCTTTTTTTCATTCTATTGAAATGTGAAAACATCATTTATGCATTTTTATGACCTTCCATCAATATGAATGGTGTAATTACATTATATATATATATATATTTATTTATTTATGGATGACTCTAAATATATATATTGAATATATTTTATATTTATAGAAAAAATAATTTTATTTATATTATTTATCGATGATAAATTTATGTGTTCTAGAACTATTGAATCAAAACATATGAGTAAGTTTATGTAGTTTACACCTGAAATAATGATATTACCCATGAATTTATAATACAAAATGATAAAATATTATAATTAAACCACATATGTTATGATATATATGAGTATTTTTTCTTTAATATTTGTATAATAAATATATATTTATTATATATGAGGTTTAAAAAAGTGTAATGAAAATTGAATTTGTGGTAAGGATTTTCTGATCTCACATTCACATGGATGAGATATATGCCAAATTCACCACTTATTTCAATTATGTGTTATATATAATTAAAAATTTAAATATTATATCATGAATCAATTTTTATTCATCAAATTTTAAATATAATTTTAATTTATTTTCATCATGGTGAACAAGATTCAAAAGATACCCAAGTGGTAACGGTTTATTTCACAATCTCATCATTATTTATAATAATGAAATTTTGGATTCAACTGACGATATTTATCTTCCATATCCTTGATTTTTAAAAAAATCGTTAATTTTTTAATAATATTCAATAATTTTAAATATCACTTTTACCGTATTTTTACTTTTTAAAAAAAACTAAATGGAGTATTCTTATCATTTTTCAAGCAAGGAATTTTTTTACTTTTCACTCAAAAGTGAGAAAGAAATGTTTTTTTAACTTATAGAGACTTAGCAGAACATACAACCATCATGAAGCCTTAACAAATTGAATATTACTATACAATTATACAAGTTTCTTTTCAATTAAAACTTATTTCTTTAAAACCATGGACCTTTTTTTAAAAATAAGTTATTTTAATGTAAAAAATAATGTTTTACTGAAAAATTATCCAATAATAATTTAAAATTATTTAAATTAGTTTAATTTTTTTTGAATATTCTGCTGAGGATATTCTATAATTTTATAATCTACAATTATTATTTGTGTGGTTTATGACCATTTTTACTAGGGAATTTATTAATATTCTATATGATTATTTTTTCAATATAAAAATTTTTTATTATCAAGGATTATTGACTATGTTGTATTATTCATTCGTATGATGAATGGATTAGATTTAGTAAGTGAAAATTGGGGACCATTATAGCACATTGATGCATCCATTGTTCTAATGAGAAAATCTAGCTTGGGATTTTTCTATGGCCTTACACATTTATATTTATTTCTTGGTAGAAGGAATTGATGGTATATTAATATGTCTTGATTGAGGCCTCAGGGTTATGTTTTAGATATTCAAAATTATGAATTACATAATTATGAACACATTTATTGATGTCAATGTGAATATTTTATTATATATAATATACGTGAATAAGTTTCAAACTCTTGTGATTAATTATATGGATTATTTTGAACATCATTTATTCCTTCTATATTATTCTTCAAGTTCAAGTTATTTATTAAATTGTATGTGTTTTAGTTATGTACATTTCTGTAATGACTATTCCTTATTAATCCATGATAGATTATCTTTACAGATATCCATTCTAAAAATGAGAGATCACCCCTTTCTTATGTTTCAATTTCCTAGGATACCAAGAAGTGTTTCTGGATTGATATATATGGATATTATAAAGGGGACTATATTGTTTTCGAAGAAAATAATCTATGCTAAGTTTTTCTAATGTATTTTTAATCTTATGTAAGCATGTAGTTTTCCAAAACAACTAAAATATTTGGTTCTACGGTGGTGATTAATTTTTTCTTGTTCAATTATAATAAAGTTACCACTAGATATAGGCTACTTGAGTTGGCGTCATTACAGTTTTTATTAGAGAATGTTTATAGGTGACCAAGAGAACTAGACAGATTTGTTAATATAACAATATGACTAACTATTATAATAATTAAAATATATCTTAACATATTAATCATTAGGAAGGTATAAATATGGTGGTTTCTCATTATGTTTATTTTTTCTCATTCTATGTTTTTTTTATTTCAATCAATGTATCAAACCTAAAAAACCATGTTAATAATAAATGTGATGGAAAATTCAGTGACTATGAGATGCCAAATTGGATGATGGATTGAAAAAATTGTTTTATAATTAGTTATAATTATCTATCGTGACATACGATAGAAAACCTACACTAGATTAATAAATGTTTAATACAATGAAAAATCACTTTTATTGGAGGCTGGGTGTTAATGATTCTGGAGGTAATTAAGTTGAATTCCCATTTTATCAATAATATTGGAAGAATAAACTAGAAAAATATCTCTAATGGAGTGGAATATGGAATCTATGTGCATAATAGAGAAATGTACCAAAAAGTTACCTGATATTTAATGTATTATATATATGGTGAACTGGTTATTATCTGGTTCAATTCCCTTAAAGAACGGTTACTCCTAAGACTAAATAATGAATTATACAATTCAAATTATTGATGTGAAAATATTTATGTTTTTGTTTTGTATAAGTATTTTTATCAATTGAATTCTTGTTAATGGAATCATGAAACATCTATGGATTTTTTCTCATTAGTTTATATCTATGGATTTAAACTATATATTTATTGGTACTAATAACCATGGTAAATAATTTAGTTATATGGTAATATTTTTTGGAACCATGCGATTTATTGAATGGTAGATCTTCATATGTGTATGATATTGGGATAAACCTAAAATATATAGTGATGGTAATTTTATAATTGAAAATAATTTTTAGGTAATATATACTCTTCTTGATGTTTTATGAGATTGGAGTTTAACATGATATTTTGAGAATTTTTCTGAAATGAAACATTTTGGTTTAGTATTAATTTTATTGAAAATTTTATTTTTGGAATAATTGCATAATATTTTGTTGACAGAAGATTCATATTATTGATAAAATTAACATTCAATATTAATTTTTGAAATGTTATTTTTGTGCTTATGGGATAATAGAGTTGTTACATTTTGTGAAAATATCATTTAGAATATTGAATTTTTAAAAAAAGAATGATTTTATGAGTAATGTAAATTTTTTTGGATATTCATCATATCCATGGGAATGTTATAGTTTTTAAAAAAGGACAAAACATATATTGTCTGAGAACCCATTAGATTATGGAAGGTCACAGGGTTTAAAACCACAACTGAAGGGTGACAAGGGTGTGATGCTTACAAAAAACATACGTGACGTATTAGTTGGTATGAATTTGTTTTTAATTAAATGATTTAACATATAAATAGTAATTTGATTTTGGGAATCATAATAAAAGATCAAATATTTTTGTATTTTTGCAAAATAAAATTGATTAACAACATTATGGGGGCCCGTTATTATGTTGAATTATTTGAAACCATTAGGTTTAACATAAATTATAATTTGTGAGTAATGATATTTATTTTTTGGATGTGTGATTTAATGGGTATGAGATATCCTTTTAGGTAAATTTTTTTAATAATGTTTACCTTATTTGGTGTTATATAGGATAAGTGGAACACCGATGATGTTAATGGGGACTTAGGTTATTAGTATATGTGATCAAAGTATTCCAATGTTTTTAATGGGACATTATGCACTAATTTATGTTTTCTTGGAAAAAATATTTTATCAAATTTTTTTATTTTGAATATGGTTAGTAATATTTTGGAGGATTTTTAAATTTTAAAACCTTTGTAGTGGATTAAATTGAAATTTATATTTTTTTGAGCATACTGTATGATTTAGCATATTGGATAACTAGTGCTATCAATTTTCTATATTGGTAAATATTTACTTGTTAGAGGATAGGCTTATGTATGTCATTATTGATTTATAAGTGCTTCAGGCATGAAAACTTCATCTCAAAAATCGATTTCATAGCCTATTAGATGATTTAGAAATATATTGAAACAACAACAAAGGGATGATATTTGGATTATGAAATGAAAAAAATCAAGTATGTTTATATTCTTGACTTCTTTATCTAGATAGTAAAACAATCCCCAAACATTATGAAAAGTACCTGGAAATAAAATCTTTATAAATTTACTCTTCTTACAGATAAATTAATTTCATTTTAAACCATCAAGGATTTATGGTTTAGTGATGGTTTACATTCTCAGGGCTGTGATAACTTCTAATATCTATTAATCCTTGTCCATTAGCTTTCCCTTCCATGTCCATATTTTCACGTCCAAGAAATTTTATTCTATTCAGAAACCTATTTTTGGATAACCTTCATTTTTAAATTTCCCCCTTTTTATGAGGGTGGTTTATTAAACTATTTAATGGTAAGGGTTTTCCACAAAGGTATTTTATTATGACAAACTCTTGATTAAAAAATTAAAATTTTAAATGGAGAGGATTTAATTTATTTAAAGGGTGATAATGTAACACTATAATATTTTAATAGAACACTATGTTTGATAGCATATAAAAGACACAACAATGAGCGCAAACGAACCCCAAAATAATAATATTTAAATATGAATGTTAAAAACTAGTAATTAAATTGGAGGGAATTAATATTATTTAAATAATTACAGAATATATATGTATATATATATATATTACAAAATACAAATTCATTGATTAATGCTTATTAAATAATACTCCATTTTTTAGTAATGGTATTTTATGCTTCAAAAATATGTTTTCATCAAAGAATTTTTTTTACTATTTATGAAAATATAATTTAATAATTTGTATCTAATTTCTAAAAAATAATTTTATAACACTAAAATAATTTTTTGTATCAGAATATCATTATTTTCTTACTGTGAATCTTTTTAATTTTTCTAAAAAATTTCTCGTTCATTGAATAAGGAAAAATAATGATTTTCAATGAAAAATATAATATTATTTCAAGAATTTTAAAAGAATAATTTCATTTAAAAATACTTTAAAAGTGAAAATAGTTTTATTTTATTATTTATAATCTAATTAAGTTCATTATCATCCATTTAATGGTAATATGTTTTATAAAAACATTTTTATCGTTATAAGTTAACTTTCAGAAATACTATTTTATGTCTCATTTGTAGGATTAATTTTAAATTATATTATTACACTTGTTTGTTTTTAATTTTTAAAAAAATGTTTCCATAGTTTGATTTATGTGTTCTAAATTGATTAAATACCTAACATTTATTTAGGAAATATGTTAATAGTAACCATAATTATATTTTTTTACCATGGTAAATAGTAAATATTGTAATTAAAGGTGATGAATAATGATAAGGACTAGAAAATGACCAAACACATGAATTTAAATTACTTAATAATTTAATTTTATTCATAATCATCCAATATTCAGTTTTATAGAATTTTCAATCCACTTGGATGAGATTATGACCACTATAAAATCTTATATTATTAAAAGTCATAAATGTGACACTCTTGATTTTAATAAAAATATTTTTATAAAAATGGGGTTATCTATAAGATATTTTTGACTATAAATATAATTTTGAAGGTAAAATATTTAGATTCATCATGGTAATTCATTTTTTAATTTTATAGGAAAATAAATACCTTAAATTATTCGAAAACTCTAACACATTTTTTAAAAAGGGTTCGTCAACAATTATACTGAGGTATTTGTTTTTGAAAGGAATCTAAAAAATTATAAAATGCAAGAGTTTATTAAAATAATATTTAGAAAGGTAAATAAAATCATTTGGGAGTGATTCTGACTTAGTGATAGTCATTCCAACTTAGATGTTAGCAAGGCCATCTGCAACCATGTTGGAATCCCAAAAGACATGCGTGACAATGAAGTTGAGACGCATAAGTGTGGTCCAAAATTGTATACATTTAGTTGCAATTATTCATGAAATATATAATTCAAAATTTCCAATAGCATGTGTAATAGTGGATGAGTGACTTTCCCATAAAGAGTAATTCAAACCTTTCATTTTTTTTCAAATAAGATTACATGAATGATTCGATTCATCTTCAATTCAAAAGAATAATTCACATTACAGGAGACAGAAGACAAAATTAACACTATCATCATGGTATTGAAAGATATAACTACTCCCCAAAGGTCTAAGTGTTATATTTGAATCGCTATATGTGTTAATTTTGATCTAATCAGTTAGTGGGGGGAACCAAAACACTTCAATGAAATGGTATTTGAAATATTAAAGGTAATATAATTTTAGATAAATTAGGTAATACAATAATTTTTATATGAACATGAAATTTATAGATATAATAATATATATTGTTAAATTATAAGTGTCGTATTGATATTATTAAAGTCAAATTAATGAATGGATTTATAAATTGACATTATTTATATTTTATAATAAATATTCTTTTATTAAATGATAATAAATTCATAAAAATATTATATCTTAACAAGGGATTATTATACTGTTAATAATAAAAATCATTTTTCGTTTATATATCATTTATTCATTTATTTTAATGAATTTTACCTTATATGATTAAAAAACCTTTTAGATAATGAACGGTTAAAGAGGGTTAACATGGTGTTAAACCCCAAAGATAAGGATAATAAAATAATTAAAAATTTCATAATTTTTATATAAGGAGAGTATTTTATAGCATAATTGTAATATAATTGAAAAAAAATTCCGATCCTTTTTAATTAAATATTAATTTATATTAATTTAATATTTTAATAAATTCAAAAATTTCCCCTCACCTTAAATATAAGAGGGAAACTTCTGCCTTCCTTTTTTCAGCACATTGATCCATATAGTATAAAAAAGACCTTAAAATTACAATTATAAACAACATTATATATGTTATTGAGTTTTTTCCATTAAAAATTATCCACCACATATCCCTTAAGAAAATATCTAAAGGTAGTCTTTCGAAAAATATGTAATCATCTTTACTAATTCTATCATGTTTATTTATTCTTCAACATCCTCATTTTGCATTGTAACCATCCAAAAATAATATATAAAAAACAATAAATTTAATTAGATGTTATTATGGTTTTTTTAAAACCATATTTAATATCATTCCCATCTTATGAAATGCTAATACATCGCTCGTTCATATGTATAGCTTATTGTCTCTATATAGTGGTGTAATTTGTATCTCATCACAAATTTACGTGGATAGTTAAAAATATGGAATTTATTTGTATATATGATATTAATGAAAAAAATATTATTATTAAATGATTAATTATTATTCGTGCCTCTTTTTTTTAATCCATCCAAAATTTAACACAATTTATATGCATACATACCGACTACTGTTCTATTCACTACATAATTAATTTTTCTATCTAAGAATTTATATATAAATGTAAATATATATATATATATATATTAATAATTTTATTTTTTTACCAAGAATTTTATTTTATAGATGATTTAATCATGATAAAATTATAAGGACAAGAACTACTGAATGAAAACACATATGAAAAAAAATCAATTACTAGCAAGAAAAATCATTTTAACAATGAATTGATAATAAATAGATGATAAACTATTATTATAAAATAATATATGGTATGATATATATGATTATTCTTCTATAATCTATTTATAAAAAATACATATTTATTATATTGTATTTTCAAAAAGTTACAATGGAAATAAAATCTAAGTGTAAGGGTTTTCTCATTTCACTTTTACTTTTGTTATGTCATATTCACCACTTATTTCATTTGTGTGGTATATATACTACCCATATTATATGATATATCATTAATAATTTTTAATTCATGATATATAATGTTTTACATGATGTTATTAATTTCATTGGGCTTATAATTCAAAATATAGTCAAGTGGTTAGGGCTTATTAAATAATCTCGTTTTTATTATAGATTATTTATTTTTAAAATTAAATTGAGTATACTTCTCATACATTTCTATGTTTTATAAAATTTTTTTCAAAAATTATATTAATATTCTAAATATTAATTATAATTTATTTTTATTATATTTTGTCTTTTAAAAAATGAATCTTCATGTCATTTTCTAAAGATGGTACTTATTGAATTTTCTTATAAAAGTGTGAAATGAATGTTTTTTAACTTATACATAATTAATGGAATTTATAGTGTTCATGAGGACTCAATTAATTGATTGTTACTTTAAAATTTTACATGATAATTTTAAATGAAAATACTTTCTTTTATAATTGTGCATATTCTCTAAAAAAGTGATTTCAAAATTAAAAAGATATTTTCCTCCTGAATTTACAATTATAAATTTTAATGTATTTTACTCTATGTAGACATCCTTTTTTGAATATTATTTTGAGGATATGATCTAATAAAACATTCCACCATAATTATTTTAACGGTTAATGATCATTTTGAATAGGGAATGTATTTACATTCCATATGATAGTTTTTCCAATATGGATAGGTCTTCATTTATATCGAATATTGATTATATTGTGTGGTTATTTTATATGTGGAATGAATTGGACTTAATATGTGATGGGTGAGGCATAATATAGTATCTGAATTTATTTATAGGTCTCATGAGAAAAAATAGATTTGGTATTGGCTGAGTCCTTACGCATTTCTGTCGATGTTATGGCACATTGCCTTGACAATATTTTTATATGTCTTGGTCCAGGGTTTGATAATACGTTTCAGATGTCCAAATGTATTAATTCCATAATTATGAACTCACTTATCAATGATCCATGTAGTTATTGAATTATAATAAATATCAATGGATATGTTCCAATCTCATGTGATTATTTGTATATAATTATTTTGATCATAATTTATTCATGCCATATTATTCTTCACATTCAAGTTATCGATTATTTGAAATGTATTTTAGTTATTTAAATTTCCATTTTGATCATGATTTATTTATTCATGATATATTCTATAATTATAATACCCTTAGTAAGAATTAGAGCTCACCCATTTATTATTTTCTCTTTCCCCAGAATGTCAAGAAGTCTTTTATGACTGATATATAGGGATTTCATAAAGGCGACTATTGTGTTATAAAAGAAAAAAATGTTTTATATTATTCAAATATAACGTGAAACTTAAGTATGTAAGTAATTTTTCTATACTAATAAACAATTTAGTATCTTGGGAAGAGACCACTTTTATCTAATTATAATAAAATATAGTTATCATAAAATATGCACTACTAGAGTCTGGGTCTTTAAATTTGTATCTCAGAGTATTTTAATTTCATCATATTTAGAGACATATCATAAAATATTATTCTATATTGTACATATTATATCATTATCATTCATTAGTACACAGTATCCATACATAATAATGTTTGTTCTCTATTTATGATATGTAAAAATTTCAATAGATATTATATCTACATAGTGGTACAACATTTTCATCAAAATAACCTCTATCTCATACATATAATACATAAGTTCATCAACCATATCTAAATTTCCAGTACATTCACCATTAAAATTGATCTATCATAATTTTAAATATTCATAAAATCATATTAATTTTTCCTCACCTATTGAATTGAACATTTTTCCACATAAAAAATGAAATGTTGTAGATAAGTATCCAAGAATCTGGAAATAAAAAAAAATTATTACTGATAAAACGATTCATTTGAATTAAAATAAATTAGAAAAAAAAAATTTAAAAATTTATTTATGCTTCAAATAGATTGCATCATATATTTCCCTAACATTATGGTTTTTTAAAATGAGTTATGATATAGATTCAAATACCACATTGTTTCAACATAGTCTTAGGTTGGATGTATAGATCAATAATATCAGTATGATCATATAAATTATAAAAAGTTATTCAACTTATAATTTATTTGGAAATATTTATATATATATATAATTTATATATAATAAAATATTTTATTAATATGATATATGTTGATAATGTTTTTATATAACAATATTGTAAAAGTCAATTGGAAATCTATAACAAATATTTAAAAAATATTATAGTTAAATCAATCCAAATTTAGATCCAAAAAATAAATAATCCAATATTATTTTAATTTTATGAAATTTTATATAACCTTTATACCATTAAAATGAAATAATAATAATTAAATTTTGAGGTTTTTAGCTAATGAAATGAAATAAATGTTATCAAAAACCTAATAAATCAATCTAAAACTAAAATCAATATTAGCTCAACATATCCCACTATTATATATTTGAATTATATTTATATTCTAAATATGTACTACATTAGAACTTGAAATTACATTTTAAATAAAATAGGTCATGTCAAGAATAGTTCAAATCATTTAGATATTATAATATAAGGTCCCAAATGGTATTTTTTTCCAAAGGAATCTTCATGAAATTTTTAGAACATGTTAAAATTATTTTAAACATCAATTATTATGATAAAGCAATAATGAAATCATAGGATATAATCCGAATGAATTATAAATTAAACATTTAATAATAATTAGATTGGATTTATGAGAAAATACATATCCAAATGGAGGGGATAAAAATACCAAAAACATCAAAAGGATCCCAAAATACCCTCCTAGTAATGGATTATTTATAAACTTGACTAGGGGTTAAACTAGTTCTGTACAATTATAAATAGTTAAAATGGTAAAAATTTCAGGTAGAGAACCTGAAAATTATAAAATAAAATACGAAAAGTAATAGGGAATGTGAATAATAACAACTTACATATACTCCTTTATAATACAAAAAATTAATAATAAATAATAAATTCATTCTATGAATATAAATAAGATTCGTAAATAATTATGAAACAATAATTATTAATTATGTAAAATAAAATTTAAATTGAATCCTATTCCTTAAATGTAACCCCTCATGTACAAAATAACTACAACAAGGAGATATAAAACTTGTAATTTATATTCATTGAATTTTTAGATGATATGAAATTAACTAAACATAAACATATTTATACCTATCGTGTACATAATTATAAATAAATAAATTCATTATATAACCAAAATATATTTATATACTTAAAAGAAATTGCATAATACTATTCGATAAAGAAATATGTATTCATTCTAGAAAAAATATTATACATTTTCAGGTATTGTATGTTATATTAATTACAACTAGACTATGATAATATCCATACATAATAAATTTAATATAAGAGTTGAGAATAGTAATAGTGTTTCCAATGGAAACTCTAGTGGATCTTGTATCAATGATTGTTTTGTGGGATCATCATTGCATGACTTATTTTTAATTATTCGAAGTCATTGTTATTATTTACCATTGATTCTATGAAATTATCATTTCCCAAGAGGATGGGAGGTCAATTACCACAAAAAATTTAAGAGGGGGAGGGAGTTAATTACTACTGTTGGATAATCATATATCTTTTTGATATTTTTGTGATTTCATTATAAATACTAGTGTAGGACTAGATACCCATATTCTAATTATTATATCCAAACAAAGTGTTTGATATTAATGTGTATCTAAATTATAACTTCTCAATATTTCAAATATTAGCTAGTTCTGATATATATTATAGTCACTATTGAGAACACTAAATTTTATCACTCTATAGGGAAGGAGTGGGGGTATTGGAGTTGGGATCTATCCCATGAGATGACTTCTTAAATATCCCTATTAATGGAATCAGAAAACAGATAATTCTATGCATCTTATTGGGATGTGTTTTAACATGTATGGTCTTGTGATAAGGAACAATAATCTAATTTTAACATAATTATTAATAAAAACTAGATTAAATGTTCCAAGAAATAGTTGGATTTGGGATTATGCATGAGAATCCATCTCCGATTATCATATCTGTTGGTAACTTAATAGTAGAAGGTAAATATCAACCTAGATTATCACCAAATCCATCACTAGGTAATCACTTGAAAAGGATGATAACCCTTATAATAATCTGTATAATATGGTCTGATACTCATCACATAAGAGGTAAAAAATTAATCTCATCCAAGGAAACTACAAAACATTGGTGCATACACCATGTTTAAGGAATATAAATGGGAACCAAAAGGAGTATATTGACTCATGGTATATTTTGGAACCAAAAAGAAAATATTGAATGAAGTTTTATTAAATTTTTATATGGGGTAAATGTACTAAATTTGCATTAAAACTAAGAGAATCATTTCGAATCAAGTTATAAAAAATAAACCAACAGATTATTTTGGAATAAGGTATAATGGGTCATATTATTTTCATCACATAAGATAAGTGGTCTGTTTGATGGTTTTGGGATTTATCATTTGTGATCAGTGCTATTATTATAACCTATTCCTTGGGTCCACTTCTGTGGCATACACCATGCATGCCTGCTGAAGGACAGTGGTTGGAGACTAGCACTGAAGGAATCAACCTGCAAGTTGGAGGCATTTTCCTGTGTACCTGTACAGACACACAAACAAAAACATCCCAATTCAGGAAAAGTAAACAAGAATGCCACTAAAAAACCACAGAGTATATGTATAATTGAATGTCCTATGGGATAGAATACAAACCCAACAAAATACTAACTAGAAAACATAAAAGTACAAAAGAAACTCTAGAAAAGTCATGCATTGGAATACCCACAAGATGTGTAAGTACAAAGTAGCTGATGGAATCCATAGGAGTACATCCCTTCTACCTAGTCATACTGAGCACCACCAGGTCCTGTTCCACCATGTCCTCCATCAAGGAAACCGTTGTTTTCACCAGAAATAACAAGTTCAGGTGAAGCCCATGTAGGGGTGAGTAACAAAATACTCAATAGGGACACCAAAACCACAAAGGAAATACCACAAAGAAGTCCACAACCAAACCATAAATCATGATAACAAAAAATGATCAGCAATCAAGAAAACTCACCCCAGGTATATTCTAGAGTAGGAAAGTAGAACCATTAGTCACATCGTCTAACCACATGGGCTACTAGAGAACTCCTTCACAATGAGTAAAGTCATCCTGCCAGGTCACACAGAAGCTGTTTCCCTCTAACCTTTTGACTGATGCGGTACTCATACTTGATGAGTACCGTGGGTATGTTGGGTTACATAGAAGTATCTCCCCACCTTGGGCATGTCGGGTCACATAGAAGCCACTTCACATCTATACCATAATGAGATACTCCTCCAATATAGTATCATGGGGCTGTCGAGGCATAAAAATTCACTCCCCACCATGGACCTGTCGGGACACAATGATGCTAGTTCCCACAAGTCTATGGTATCTGATCCACATAGGGTCACTCGTCAGTAAACATTAGGTATCAGCCAATCCTATGGTTTCCTCACGTAGCTCACTTGATCACGGGAGAACCGCTCACCAAGACATTAGTTGAATTTAAACATCCATTAAATACTCCATAGTGTTTGCCAAAAGATCCTCCTCATTGAGAGGGTTTCAATGTTATAAATGGCTCGTCAATCGGATGCCTGGTTTTGCAAGTTATTGACATTTTTCCAAAAAGGGACACGGTTGGGTCTGGGTCCGGTCCCACCTAGTCGGACCGACCCATCCCGAGGATCACCATCTAGATTAGGTTCATCCAACCCAACCCGAACCCTAACTGGACTAGTTATAGTACATTGGGCCATGTGCCCCACCAGCCTCCTACCCGAACTGCCTTTGGCTGACCTATTCCCCTCAGCATAGACGCATGGCACATCTGGGGGTGTCACACGGTCAGTCAATCTAGCGGCCCATGGTTTCCGCACATGGTAATAAGATCACATGCATTGTAAAACCACTTTCAGTAGCTATGATCCACTCCACCGATGTGGTCACCCAACTGTGTCTGCCTCCATCGACCACCAGCATGGCCGACAACCCCATTCTCTCCAACAGGGCCCGAGGTAGCTGCGATTCTCCTCCTAACGTGTCATCATAGCATACCGCCACCCACACATGGTCGTCACCGCCAATGCTAGAACACCATCAGTGTTCCACATGAACCACTAGGTTTAATCCAGTGGTCTGTTCTTCAAACTTCCTGCACCTATGGACTCTGTGGGGTTGTCACTTTACCTATAAAGGCCATGAATCTTCCTTTCCACCATATTCCAAGAGTTAAGCCATGATGAACAAACAAGAGGAGTGGCTCGAGTCTTATTCATGTCGGCCCTCACCCTCCTCCATAGAGTTTAATAAAGGGGTAGGTTTGGGTATGGTTTTCTACCTGTAATAATTCAATCCCAAACCGAAAAACTAAGAAACATCACCCTCCTATGAGAACAGATGATTTGAGGATCAACCTATTCAAGGTTTTATCCATGATCTCCATTTAAAATGAAGAACATGGAAAATATATACTGAAACCAGCCCAACCTCGAAGCAGTACTATGTTTACATGGTCCACCCATGAAGATTGAATAATTCGAAGGCATTCGTTGCTTCCCAGCTCCATTATTAGATGTACGTAGATGTTGTTGACATTCTTTCAGATTTCTTCATACTTCATTTGTGAGAAAACTAACCATTGTTTTGTTAGAGAATTGTTCACTATTTAATTCTCGAATCCCAAAACTAATTAGCCTATTAAAAGAAAACACATCACAGAATTTCTGTTACACTCTGATGTTACATCCTTACGATGGACATTAATGAGCCATTAATGATCCTATTTTAATGTGCTTCGCCATCTCCTCATTGCCACACCGCAGTGCTATCGTCTGCAGCTCAACAATGGGAAATAAAATAAAATAATTTTTTAACTAACTTAATTATTTTTCGAAATGTATGAAAATTAAATTTTCTAGACAACCCTTACCATTTGATGTTATGTCCTTTCTAGGTGAATCCATTTGTTGAGAGTTCAACAGTTATCTTGGATTTTTGATCTGAGCCCCAGTACAAAACTTATAAAAACACGCTCGTACATTTACATAAGTGAACTAAAAAAGTTTAAAATTCAGTTTTGGGCTCACCGGGTTCTGAATCACCTGATATCAAATCATGCAGTATCGAAATAATTTCATATAATTTAAAAAAAATCATAGGGAAATTCCAGGAGATTACATTCTCCCCACCTTAGGGATTTACATCCCAAAATCCAAAACAACGGCGAATCATACATATCGAGGTACTTAGCACCAATCAGAGCCTCCTGCTGACATGTGGTCTCCTGGAGATTCTCAAGCTTCCACCAAATTCACTACATAGGAATCAAATATCCATGAAGAACCTGATATTTTTGGTCATCTATCTCCATTGGGAACTCCACAAACATCTCCCCATCATCAATGTCAATATAACCCCAGTCTATTTCGTGTTATAAATCATGCACGTAACTCCTCAGCTGAGATACATGGAAAACATCGTTCACCTAGTTCATTTGTGGGTGAAGAGATTGGGGGTATGCTACCTCTCCAACCCTGCTGGGAATCTGAAAAGGTTCGATGAACTTCAAAGATAACTTTCCGCCCCAGTCAAATCTATGCAATCCCTATATGGGTGAGACCTGAAGAAAAATATGGTCTTCCAACTCAAACACCAAGGGTCTCTGAATCTTGTTAGTATACATTTTTTTTCTGCTCTGTACTGTCCCCATATGCTCATGGATGATCTGCACCTTTTATGTGGTAGCCCGTGCCAACTCTGGACTCATAAGTTCTGACTCCACTGGGTCTATCCAGCTTAGAGGTGATCTGCATGGCTGCCCGTACAAGGCATCAAACAATGACATTCCAATGGTCGAGTGGAAGATGTTGTTGAATAAAAACTCCACTAGTGGTAGGTGGTCCTCCCAACTGCGACCAAAATTATGTACGCAAACACAAAGCATGTCCCCCCGAAGTCTGTATGGTCCGCTCCATCTAGCCAACTGTCTGGGGGTGAAAATTTGTGCTCAAGAACAGTTGAGTCTTGAACTCTTGTTGAAATCCCTTCCTCAACCGGTATGTAAAGTGTAAATCAGTATTTGATATGATCATCGAAAGAACCCTATGAATCTACACTATCTTCTGGATGTTGAGGTTCCCTAATCCCTCTACCAAGCCGTGCTTCCATATGGGTAGGATGTTAGCCGACATGGTGAGTCAGTCAATAGTCACCTAAATTGAATCATATCCCATAGACATGCATGGTAACCCCATCAAAAAGTCCATTGAGATACCACACCATTTCCACTTTGGTAATTCAAGTTGCTGGGATAGACCTTTTGGAACCTAATTCTCAGCCTTCACTTTCTAACAAGTGGGGCATTGTGAAATGAACTCTGCCACCACTTTCTTCATCCCGGGACACCAGTACTGATATAAGAGGTCATGGTATAGATTCACTAAACCAGGATATACCACCAATGGGGATGTATGAAACTCACTCAAACCTCATCCTGTAATATCATAATTTCTACGGTGCATCCTCTGAAAAGGATGACGTGCTCCCCACCTATCAAAAATCCATTAGGATCCTATCATGAGGATAACTGAAAATCTTGATCCTCAAAGTCAAAATTCAAAAGTTGTGCCTCACCAACTCACTCATAGAGTGGGGTAATGATAGTCATCTACTTATGGAATGATTCTCCATCTACATCAATGAAGGATATCTACATTGCAGCTAGCTACTATGTTGCCTCACTTAGCAGTTGTGAAAGAGTCCTCCTATTGAGTGTGTCTGCCCCCACATTTCCCTTCCAAGGTATATAGACTATCACAAGGTCATAGTCCAAGAGAAACTCTATACTTCACCATTTTCTCAAGATCTTGTCTTTCTATGAGAAGATATATCTAAGACTCTTATTGCTGGAGTAGAAGGTAAACCATTCACCCAACATTTAGTAAATCCACTCATTCAAGGAAAATACCACTACTGCTCAATAAAAGTTATTGGTCGTGTAGTTCTGCTCATGCTGTATCAACTACCATGATCCTTAGAAATCAATGCTCTCTTCTGCATTAGGACACAACCCAGTCCAGTCCATGTGGTGTCCCAGAAAACTGCATTCCCAAATTCCCACTTTTGGTAGTCTTGAGATGGAGGCACATTTCATTCTCTGCCTCTGCTCCTGGAAACATTGTTTTCACTTATCCATACACATGAAGGGTTTACCCTTCTATGTCAAGGTCGATAAAGGTTCTTTTACTCTGGAATATTTGGGCATGAACCTTCGGTTATATCGAGACAACCTCAAGAAACTATGCACCTCAGTCAAACTCATGGGTGACTCCCAAGCACGAAATGATGCTATATCTTCCGGTTCCACTATAACTCTTTCATCTAAGAAGATGTGTCCAAAGAAGTGGACCTACCAAATCCAGAACTAGTACTTTAAGAGAATACCATAAACCCAATTCTCTTGGAGTGTCTCTAGGACTATCTGCTGGTGTGTAGCGTGCTCCTCCTCCAATGCCTAGTACACCAATATGTCATCAATGAATATCACCATGAAAGGATTGAGCTAATGCTAGAAGATCCTGTTCAGAAGTCCCATGAAAACTATTGGGAATTGGTCACACTGAAGGGAATTACTAATAACTCATAGTTCCCATACTGTCATCTGAAGGATTCCTACGGTACATCATTATCTCATACACAAAGCTGATGATAGCTTGATCAGAGGACTATATTCAAGAAAAAACTCACTCCCTTTAGGTGATTGATGATTTACTCAATCCTTGGTAGTGGATACTTTCTCATCAGGGTCATCTGGTTCAGGGGCCATAAGTCCATGAATAGACTTAAGCTCTAATCTTCCTTCATGGAAAACAATACTGGGGCTGCCCATGGTGAAACTCTGGGCTTCATGAATACCTTTTCCTTTCAGTACACAAGTTGTACCCTCAATAACAATGCTCTGTGGGATCCATATAAAATCATGGTTTGTTTACAGTGTCATAACCAGGTACAGATTGATTCAAAAGTCTACCTCTATGTGAGGAGTTATTCCCAGAACATCCTCAAGAAAGAAACCATCAGACTCATCCACCAATATAGGAAGGCTCAGACTCGTATCGTCCACTGTACCAAGGGTGAGGCTAGTCAACTAGTGAGGGATCAACTGCATCCTCCTCCAAGAATGTAAATCATATGATGCAAAAGTTCCCTTCTCACTACTGAAGGAAAACCTTGTCCCACCCTCATAGAAACACCACTATTTTCACTTAGAATTGTCAATCTGAGCATGGGATGTATATAACCCCTCCACAGCCAAGATAAAATCGTAAGGCCTCGATGCTGCTACAAGGAGATCCCAAATGAAACTATCACCTCCTAGAGTAATCTCACTCTACTGAAACCAATGTGTAATAATCAAATCCACTCTCATTGGAGTCTCTAAAAATAAGGATTGAGCTAACAATTTCACTGGAATCTTCATATCATGAATGAGGTCCATGGGAAAGAAAGACTAACTCGAACCTATGTCTATAAGAACAGATGATAAGGCAGAGAAACCTCTAATCATCTCAAGATAATTGTGGTCATATGAATACTTTACCTAAAGATGGCCTCGTCCTAGTTTTTCAGCTCCCTGAGCATGTGGTGGACCACATGGGGGGGTGGTGGTGGTAGCACCTTGAACCGTTTTCCACTACCTGCCACTCAGCCTACCCCCTGCCATATTTTCCCCCTACAGACCTCCTGGATCAAACCTCTACCTTTTCCTTGGTGGTCCCATGACATTATGTTGATCGTCTGTGTGGAGGGTCAGGCAGTTATGAATCATGTGTCCATGCCCCGCTGCATATGAAGCACAACCTGGTCCCCTGCTGACCCACATTGCTCTGGGAGAACCGCACTTTCAACCCTGAGTCTTGGGATCCCCCAATGATAGACCTCGACCGCTTGGGCCCCCTATCCTTTTGTATGCTTATCACCACTAAAGAGTTGGCTTCCTGAGGACTGCTGGTTTCTCTACCTATCAGTGCTTGCTCTTCTTTGAAGCACTCCATAAGAAGGGATTTCTCTAGTACCCCATCCTGAGTGGCGATGATGAGTGACACCATGGATACCCTGATCTACCATCTTTGTTCTGACTCAAATGTCTAGGTCCGAGAGAAATGGTCACATACCATGTATGTTGAGTAGTGAGAGAGGTCACTCGTAGATTACTCATCTACTGACATGATACCATGATGTAGGATAAAAAACTCTTGTATGCGCACCGAGTGCATGGTCGTGGGGAAGAACTCTTAAAAAAATTCGATCAAAGTCATCCCAAGAGAGGGTCACCACATCAAGAGTCTAATTCATCAGGCTCCACCATATCACTATTGATCCCTAGAGAAGGATAATAGCTAAGATCTCCATTGGGTAAAGGGGTGTTCTCACTTAGTGTAAGACCCATGTCACTACCTCCAAATAGTCCTTAGCGGCTTGAGGATCAATCTATCCCCTGAACATGTGAGGTCTCTATCTCTGGAACTCGTACAAGGCGCTGAGCCTGCATGCATATTCTATTAGTAATGAAGATTTTATATACTGATCAACAAGAGATGGAAACACCAGTGCACCACCTAGTGGGTCCATCTTTAACACTGGTCCCTAAACTAACACCTCATCTCTGGGTGGGTTGTCCACATGATCATGTATCGAAATCCTAGCCAGATAACTTTGTGGGAGAATCCTTAAACATATCAATAAGTACCACAGTTATAACATTATACATGGTGTGTTGAAAATTATTCCAAAATATCAATAGGAGACACATATGAAACCAGTGTTTTAATGTATATAGCCGAGAAAAATAATTCAGGGTCCTAGTGTATGGATATGTCGGCCGCTACACCAACACTGGACTCCCAAAATATGAATTTCAAACTCGAATAATTTAACATGGTTTCCAAAAAAATAGACCCTAGGTATTTTAGTTAGAATAGACCACCTCTAATTCAATTTAATCACGAAACATCACCGGGGGTATGTGCCATGTCATACCCCAAGCCCGCCTCTTGAAGGCTAGGGGTTGGTAACTAGCACGAAAGGAATCAAACTACATGTGGGAGGCATTTTATTGAGTACATGTACTCACTCACACCCACCCACATCCCAAATATGGAAAAGTAAACAAGAATGCCACTAAAAAACCACTTAGTACAACTACAACTAATAGTAAAATGGGCCTGAATACAAATCTATCTAAAGCCTAACTTGAAAACAAGAAACTACAAAAGAAACAATGGAAAATTATTTTGATGGAAACTCCATTTGATGGGTAATATAAGAGTATCTACTAAAATCTATAGATGTACATCCCTTCTTCCTAGAATCACTGGGAAGAACCAGGTCCTAGGCCACCAAGCCCTCTGTCAAGGTGGTGGTCATCTGCACTAGACAAAACACATGCGGGCGAAGCCCATATAGGGGTGAGTAAAAAAATACTCAGTAGGGACCACAAAACAACAAAGGAATGACTAAAAAATCCATAACCAAACAAAAAAATCATGATAATAATGAATGGTCATGGAACAAGACACCTCACTCAAGGTATATTCTATAGTAAGAATGTAGATCCATTTGTCACATAGACAAACACCATGGGCTACTGATGGACTCCTTTTCAATGATTATAGTGGGCCTACTGGATCATATAGAAGCTGAATCCAATTAAACTAAGGACTGATGTGGTTCTAATCCCTGATAGGTACTATTGGTATTCTTGGTCACAAAGAAGCCTCTCCCCTCTATGGTCATGACGGGTCACAGAAAAGAGACTTCCCACCTATGGACATATTAAGGAACTCAATCTGTCGAGTACCGTGGATCTACAGGTTCACAGAGAATATGGTCCCCAATATGGGCCTATTTGGTCACACATAAGCTTCTTCCCACTATTCCATAGTATCTGATCTATACAGGGTCACTCATCAGTAGTCGTTAGGTGTCAACCAACTGTTGGGTTTCCGCACGTACCACTCTTAATCATGGGAGAACCACTATCCAAGACATTAATTTCATTTCAACTTCCATGAAATCATCCACATAGTATGATAAAAGATCTCCCTCATCACGAGGTCCCAACACTACAAAAATATCATTAATTGAATGCCTGGTTTTCATGTTATTGATGTTTTTCTAAAAAGGAGTCGGTTGGGTCCAGGTCTAGTCCAACCTAGTTGGACTGACCCGACCCAACCTGGCCCCGGGTCGACCCTCATAACTCAGGTCTTTTGACCCAAAAAGGACCTATCCCATCCTATTTTTGGTCCATTAAGATGTGGTTTCAGCTCACTGGGGTAGATCCAACCTGTTAGATATGTCCGTCCCACCTTCTTCCTGGTCCTACTTTGGCATACCAGTTCCCCTTAGTCTCGATGCATGGTGTGTCAGGGGGTGTCACACAATCAGTCAATCCGGATGCCCAGGGAACTGCATGTGGTTAAAATAAAATGTTCTTGGGGGATACAATGACCTGAGTATGTGGGTGAATCCATGACATAGTCTCCTAGCCGCGTCCAGCTCCACTAGCCGCCAACACAACTGGTGGCCCCTTTCACTCCGTTGAGGTCCCAGACAGCTGTGACACTCCTCCAGGGGCACATGTAGGGTACCCCACAGACCACAAGGTCTGCTCTGGTGGTCCATTATTCATGCCTATTATACCTATGACATATTTGGGGTGTCACCTTCCTACAATAATCTACCTTGTCACTCCTTTCATAGTGCTCAACCATGAAGAACATCCAAGAAGAGGGTCTCAGGTCTTGTTCGTGTCAGCCCGCACCATCTACATTAGAGATTTAAAATAGGGGGAGGTTTTGGGATGCTGTTATACTAACAATAATTCAACATTGTACAAAAAACCCAAGAAACATGACTCTCCCACAAGAATAGAAGATCCACAGATCAACCTATTTGTGGGTTGATCCGAGTTCTCTGTTTAAAATGTGGAACATGGAAATCATGAACCAAAACAACCGCTAACTCGTAGTAGTTCTACATTGAAGCGGTGCACCCGCAAATATTATAGAAGTCAAAGGTGTTCGTTTCTTTATGGATCTATTCTTCGATGTATGTTGACGTTTTTAACGTTCAACAACATTCATCATTCTTTTTTGGAGAGAACACACCCCAGTTATTTTTCAGAGAACTTTTTACATTTAATTTTCATTTTCCCCAATGCATTAGATTACTAAAAAAAACATGTTGGAGTGTTTCTGTTATGCTTGGATGTTGCATCATTATACTCCACATTAATGAGCCATTAATGATCCACTTTTAAGGTTCCTCGTCGTCTCCTCTTCGCTACACCACAGAGCCACCGTTTGCTGCTCCATGGTACGAAAGAAAATAAAATAACATTTTTATGTAATATTATTTTTTTCCCCAAATGTCAGAAAATTAACTTTTCTATCTTATCCCTTATGGTCTGTTTTATGTCCTTTATCAGATAATCTCGTTGTTCCAAGTTCAACATTGCCCTCATATATTTGATCCGAGCACTAGATCAATAGATAGAAAAACCTGTGATCATGTTTACTTAAGTGAACTAAAAAATGTTCAAAATTCTGTTCTGATATCACTCAGTCTCAGAATCACATGGAGTTAAAGCGTGTAGTATCAAAATAATTTCATATAATTTAAAAAAAATACGTGGAAAATTCCGAGACATTACACATATATATCCTACTAAATATGAATCAAATCACCCTTAGTTTGAATGAAACACTTTAATGTCATATATGAGGACCTTCCAGTGAAGTTTGACATCATGTAGAAAAAATGTGCACTATTTTAACACCCCAATATTTTAAAATAGGAACACCATGTTATATAAAATATATGGTATGAATCACCAATATTAGAAGTGAATACAACACAAGTAAACTTTTCGATACATTTATTTTTAGACATATTCAATCTCTTCTATAGATTGCAATGTTCGCAAAACGAGAACTAAACAAAACCTAATACTCCCTTAACACATTATTATTTAAACATGACCATTATAACCTAGAGGTTATGTTAGAGAGTATGAATAAGTCTCAATAAATTATGAAAATTATATTTTTACACATTTTTAGATTAAATTTAATGCTTATATACTTATTGTATTTATAATAAGAACCATTTAAAAGAAAAATTAATGTTATCTAAATAAAATATTTTCTAGAAGGAGTTTTATTAATTCTATAAATACATAATTTAAAACCTCTATTAATATATTAATAATAATTATTGGAAAAACATCATCTATGAATTATAAATTTTAAAATTATATTAGGATACATTTTTCAGTTTTTTTTTGAAATGTTTTATTTTTATAAATAGTAAAAAATAATAATTTTATATTAATTTTTATTTGAAAATTAAATTAACTAAATTAAATATTAATTAACACAAGTTAATTCATTTTAATTACTTTTATATTGAATTTTATATAAATTATTTTCATCTTCGAAATGTTTTTCATTTGGAAACTTCTTTTTTGACCGACTTCTGAGATTAAATTTATATCAATTCATCCAATTTGGTGAGTTCACCTTAGAAGAATGAGTTAAATATTAGGAATCATCAGAATTTTATTATCTATTAATTTTAACTTAATTTTTAACCATAATGAAGATGTAATAAGAATTTTTTTTAACACAATTATGGTAAAAATTGGGTTTATATGAAGGATAAAATAAAATGAAAAGGGTTAAAAATGACCAAAAAATAAATAATAACGATTATATGGCTATATTTAAACCTTTTATCTTATAAATATTTAAAATTTCCATTTTATTATCCATGTGGAATGATAAATAAATTTTTGAAAATATTTATTTTTAAAAAGTCAAAGTGTTTCCTCTCCACTATTTTTAAAAGGACACCCCATATAATCTTCTCTTCACACATACAAAAAAAATTAGCTCATTTAATAAAAAATAAAATCACATCAATAATTCCCTAACCTCACCCTAGAATCTTTTTTTGGTCATAAATAAGAACTAATAAGTTTTTCAGTGTAAATGAAAAGAAGTTGTCTGAAGATGAGGTACTGTCCTTAACAGATAATTTTTTATCTATTTTTACACCTCATTAAAATATTATTAAACTATTTTGACATATTATAATAAGTATCTTAAATAAAATAATATTTTTTATGTTATGTGAATGACCAAAAACTGTCTCTTACTCCCTCAAGTGGAAAATGAAACTATTCATCTTGTGTAAAGTGGACTACTCCCTCAGGAACTTATAAAATTTTGAATCCATCTTTACTTCTGAAGGTAGTATATAGTAATATATCTAATACTTATATATATTATAGTTATTATATAATTATTCATTATTAATTATAATATCATATATACCTTTATACTTTCCATTCAGTATAGAATATGATAACACTGTTCATGTGTAAGGTAGACTACTGACTCACGAGGCGATGTGATTCATTTGTCATTTACCCATTACATGGAAGGTAATAAGGAAAAATAATATGTTTAGATATGAGATTAATTACAAATTATTAATTACTTAAAATAAATATTTCACATACTTTCTTACCTTTTCATCTGTTGGATGAATTACAACATCATTTTTGTATATGACAAACAACCCCCTTGTGAAGGGATGTGATTCATTTTTGAAAAAAAACTCATCAAAGTTAATAATGTTTATATTAAATTAATACATGTGATATAAAATTAATTATATTTATTATTTACAATTAATATACAATCCAATTACTTAACCATTCACTCATTACGTAAATGATATCGTTCCTCGTGCAAACGTATGGCCTGCCGTATCCACCAAGTATTGTGACTCCTTCTCCATGTTCAAATTATAATAATGATTCAAAATATGTATATAATAAACAATTATATTTATAAAACTAATATAATTATATATATTATGGAACTATATCTTATGTTCATGATCCTAATCTTCCATGATAAAACCTGCATGAGAAAATAATCCAATTAACACCCAAAATAATTGTGATAATGAAAAATTATTAACAAATGGAAAATAAGATGTTATAAAAAGATCATATATGATATTATAAATATTAATATGGTTCTGGTATAATTCAATAACATTACTTAAAACACTATTCAAAGGATAATGAGGGTTAAACTAAATGTCTATGTAACACCCCACAAGTTTGAAAAAAAATATTATAGTTAAAATGTATGACACCCAACACAATGATTATAAAAAAATATAACACCCAAAGACTTTATGATATATTTATTTTTAAATAAAATAAATATCATTAATAATTTAATTTCATACCAAGCTAAGCTTTTCTTCTATTATATGAAATATTTATTTTATCGTTCATTACATGCAACACTATGTTTAGATTTTGTAACATAAAACATTGTGTTTAGCATGCGTTATATACAGCAATAAGTTTATCACTTGTTACACACAACATCAAGTTTAAATAGAAACATGACATATTATTTGAATATTAATTTTTAATATGATATTTATCTCATAGAAAACAAATTAATGGATACGAATAGTAATAACTAAATAATGAAAATGATGTTTATTTATTAATTATAAATTAAATAAGAATAACTTAAAAAATGTTTTCATTAAAACATTATCAGTATCCAATTCATTTTAGTTTCCTTTTGATCTCATAAATTAAAATTATTTTATACCACTTTTATAAAATTTATTTTTAAAAATGAAAATAATTTTTTAAATCGTAATATCAACATTATCTTCAGGTGAATTGTTTGGATTTTTCAGAAGTGTGTCATTTTTTAATGAATAGGGATACATACTGAATTTTAATTATAAACTACCTTTTTAAATTACTTATAATTTTAAATTATATTTGTAATCAACTATAAATTAAAAGGAGTCAAATTATAAGTCTATTAATCCAATTTAGTTCATATTAATCATTTTTTTATTTTAATTAATTATATTACATTTTATTCTTTTGAACATTTTTCTTTTTGAAAAACTGCTTTCTCGTCGTGTATGTGAGATTAATTTTCATTTAATTATTTTTATCTTATATGAATTTAATTTTGAAAAATTGATTACATATTTTAATCATATTAATTTATAATTTCCATTAAGAAAAATTAATTTTTTTAAAATATGGACAATGAAAAGAGTAAAAATAAATAACAAAGGTTAATGTAAAACTTGATTTATCGAGGGATGAATTAATAAGATTGGGGTAAAAATGACCTACCAGATTTTATAAAACATGTTTTATATACATATTTACACCTTATATATTATAGGTCTTATAATGTACCATTTTGAAAGCTTTAAAAAGATATAAACATTGGTATGGTTGAATATTTTCACAAAATTATGATTTTTCAACTCACATAAATTTTAATTGGAAACCACTATCCTCTCTTATTCATACGATCACACCATTTTGGATTAACCAAGACCCAGGATGATAACATCTAAACTTATATAACCTAATACTGTAATACTTACATTTTTCATAAATAAATATTATATGGTTTTTGGTGCAAACCTAAGGAGGTTACTCAAATAATTGGTAACATTCTTCAACATACATTTCTATTTCATTTATTTAAACACATATTTAAAATATTATAAAAACATTAGGATATTAACAAATTATTATCTAACCTAAATTAGGATGTTTTTATAATAATCATATTCTGTATAACAATATCAACTTTGATTAAATGGCTTATGGAATTATCATTCTTGTGTACGATGAACTACCACCTCACAGACCGATGTTATTCATTTTTCAATTAACACCACTCAAGGTTGGTAATGAAGATGGATATGAAGTTAATATATGATATTAATTAAATAACTATAAATTAATATTAATTTTATTATATATATCTTATTTACATACAAATTTTTATGGAATATAATAATGTATCTCGTGTGAACGAAATACTATACCCTTATGAGGCGATGTGATTCAGTTTCCAATAACAGTTTACAGTTGTTGTAATAAGGATAAATATGATGAATATGTGTGATATAAATGAAAATATTATGATGTTAATTGCAAATTTATCCTTATAAAAGGATAATATACCATTTTATTTCTAAAATATATTCTCACTTAAAGATGATAACATCATTCATGTACATGTGGACTACTACCTTCACGAAACAATGTTACACTATTTTCATCTCCACGACATATAGATGATATATATATATATATATATATGAAATAAATATGATATTATGATCAGTCAAAAACTTTAAATAGTTCTTTCTTAATTTTCATAATGATCCCTACAAAATGTCAACATTACCAATGTTTTCACAAATTCTACCATCTATGTGATCGTAACATACTTCATTTCTCGAAATCACCATTCATTATTCATATTAATAATAAAATTGATGTATAAATAATATAATTATTTCATGATTATTATTATGGAGATGATATAAATCTATAATATGTGAAATAACATAAACATTCATCATAAATAATGAATAAGAAAATATGGTTATTAACATCTAAAATATTGAAAATTATGAAATATTATTAATGGAAGGGTGATAATGAGTTATGACCAGATAATATATGATATTAAAAATATTAATATGGTTCTATAATAATTTAACAAGATTTTTAAAACCACTATACATCAACATAATGAAAATATAGTATAAATTATTTACGAGGCAATGTATTTCATCACAATTTTATTTCATTGAGGCACATTATAATGTCATGGACCTAATTTATTTTATATTGTTTATATGAATCCCCTTTTATTTGTAATATCATGATAACATCATTATTAATTATATTTTACGTTTTAATTTGAATTATTTCATTTAAGGGGATTTTAATTAAAAGATACCACGTGGTAAAGAATTTTATAGCTCAATTTATTTTCTTTGGATTATATTACACATTTGTTGTCCTTGATATTCAATGATTTTCTGTGTAATGAATTTTCACTATATATTATTTCATTTTCACTTTTTTATAAGGAATTACAGTTTGTACACATAATCAATTAACTAATTAATCCTCTATTCAACATTATAAATATCGTATTTTTTTATTTCCGACTCCCATCTCAATCTGGATAGTTTTTACATGAATACCAACAGAAAGAAATTCTTTGATAAATTAATGGTGAACCAATTCTTGTTCTTACAATATGGTTTTTCAATATTTTTTTTAAGAAATATTAACATTTTCACCACTTTAGTACTTAAAATAATATAGATATTTTTTAATGAATCTTTGACTTCATTTATCCCTTGGGTCAGATATCTATTATCAACAGAAAAAAAAATTTCTAAAAATGTATTAAAAAATGTTTTTATCCATTTTACAAATGAGTGATTAAATAAAATTTTACCGATGATTATTTTTAAAAAAATAAATGGAAAATTTATTTCATTTTCAAAAAAATTCCATTATGGATTTTACAAAAAATGTGAGAGGAATATTTTTTCATTTTTCAGAACAAGGAAGTTATCTAATATTTGTATAGTAAAAAAGAAATGTCATTTTGAACTTGTATATCATTTATGGAATTACCTACTATCATGGCCATAATTTCACCAAATATTCCTCTAAATTTTTAGAAGGATATTTTTAATGATTTTTTAAATATTGTATAAATTCAAATTTTTCAAAGAGATTTTAAAATAAAATATTTCCCTAATATTATATATTTTAAATTTGTTTTCAAAATGAAATGGAAATTTTCTTCCAGAATTTTATTTTAAATTAGTTTATTATATTTATATTCATCCATGACAACAAACCTTTATTGTTACTCCAATGAGTATATGATTTATGAATACCATCCTTATTATTTATATGGTTGTTTTTTTATCATTTTTACCTATTAATGTATTTTCAATCACTATCCCTCTTCATTATTTTATTTGAATACATTACCTTGAAATATTCACCTTTATATACACATTAAAAATTAAATTTCCCCTAAATATCCATATTATTAATCATGGATATGTTTATTTATTAAAATATACATCATTTCTGTATGTGGTATTGTACATTAAAATTTAGTTATTTATCTGGGAAAAAATTAACAAATTTGTATGCCTTAAAAAATATGTATATTTAATGATAAAGAACATCATTCTAGAATTAAATCAACTATTAGATATATAAGGAAATTTTTTAACTACATTATTGGGTGGGATCGATAATTTATATCCCCTCAATGAATTTGCAGGTCATGTTAGAAAAATATTTAAGATAAGATTAAATTGGTATTTACTTGTAGTTTTAAACCATATTGTGAAAGGTCGTGATGGTAGAGATATTATGATCCTTGAAATCATATCTTCCAATAATTAATCATTTCATTCATTTTGAATGAAATTATTATTATCCTTGATATTTTCAGAATTATTTTATCTCTAGATTATTTTCATTATGATTTTATTGGTTAAATAAAATTTGTGTTAAATTATTTACATTTCTATATTTATTATGCCTTATCCAGTTATGATAGTCATGATATTGATTACATGAAATGTGTTTTGAAATATCTACTATTCTATATTTTTTATTCTTTATCTTTTTTTGATTGTCAAGTTATTAAATAATTAGAATGTGTGATCAGTTATTTAACTTTACATATTTATTATTAATTACCAATTCATTATAGCATCCAATATACCTAAAACATACTATGAATTTGAGATCACACTTATTTTGTTTCCTTTTTGATGAATCTATTAAGTGTACTATGACTATTACTCAAATGAATTATAGAGGAAATAATGATATTCCTAAAAAATATATTTTATAATTTCTATTTTCAAATGTAATACATGAATTAAGTATGTACCTATTTGACCAAGACTAATAAACTATTTTTTACTTTGGGATGTGATTCCATATATCTCATGAAAATCTAATAAAGTCAGACACCGACTCCGGGCTACAAGGTTTGGTGTTCCTATAATGGGTATCATATTATGTTTTTTAGAATCCATGGGAACTAGTTTGAGGAAAACATAGATTAGGGATAATAACACTATGAAATTATTTGTGGATAACAATAGAAGAACATCCTAAAGATTTTGTAACATATATATTATATGGTTATTTAGAAAAAATGCATCCCTATCTAGAAAATACATGGACATGTGGTTCTAGAAAATATTTTCATATGGGTAATAACTAAGAAAATAGTGCATTGGTCTTGACTTGATCATCACTTGGTGCCTGAAAAATAACCTTATAATGGAAATTTTTTGACACTCTAGGCTGAAATTATTAGGATAAATCACATTTTCATAATAGTTTATTATAAAGGCTTTTAATATATTATGAAAATATATAGACTATGGTAATCCTTTAGTGCCTTAAATTGAATTTTTTTATTAAATGAATGGGAAAATGTTTTATATGAGAAATGTAATGGAATAAAGCACTGAATTGAAGAGGAAAAATGACGAGTGTTCTAAAAGTAAATAAATATCATCATATATATCTATTTATAGTTCACTGTCTTAAATATCATGAACCATGGATTTATCAATTCCAATTCCCTAATCTAACGGTTAACTCATAAACCTAGTAATGAACTATGTTGAAATAAAATGGATAAATGTTTTATTGGGAATCATATAATTATATAATATAAGTATTTTTACCAAATATAGTTTTGTTACAAGAATATAAAGAGCAATATCATGGGTTCCCTCAAATGATTAGTGTGATTTTGGGGTACTTAGGTGCAACAGAGTCGCTGACCAAGGTTGTCTCTCAAAGGAGGAAATAAATTTAACAACTAATTAAATGGTATATAAAAAAATATAATAGAATAAAAAACTAATTTATAGAATTGGGGTTTGTTATAGTTTATGAATCTAGAAGAAGTTTTCTGGATGAATATTGTTTATATTTTTGTTTTCAGTTTTGAAATGAATTTCGATTAAAATGACACAACAAGAAGATTTTTTATTTTAGAAATCTATTTTAAAGGGCATAATAGATATAAATATAACTCTTCATTCACTTATTAGTCATTAATATTAAAACCAATATCCAGTTAATTATGATCCCTTAATTTTTTATCCCTCGAACCCTACGAGAGTTAACTTAACCACAAAGATGAAATTACTTAAACCCTAGGCTAGCTTCGGAACATGCAATCGCAGCACCCTGATTTGATTATTGTTCTAAAAATAGATTATGGATAGTGGTTAATTAGAGAACATATCCATTCTGGAAATGAGGATGAATTGTGTTTAGGGATTATATTTTAACCCTACAAATTTATCCCGTGTGGTCTTGTATTACTGATTAAGATCACGCTCTCACAATTTACACAAAATATCGACCTCGCATGTTTTGCATTAATTGTTCAATTGCTTGATTAGTTTCTTTTAATTTAAAAACACAATTCATGGATCATATTATGTGAATTCCAGTAGCTCATTTATTCAAAATAAATTAATGAATAAGGATATAGGTCGATCGATTACTAAGAAGAACTACTTTTCCATGGGTGGCGTAATCATCATAGAAGCATTTTGCATGTGCAAAGGTTTATAATGGGTATAACCCAATAACGCTTCTACTCAAGAATTCCAACTCAATTAGAAAGATTAATAGAAGAATATATTTAAACAAAACTGTAGAAAATATGATCAATTAAAGAAGAACAAAGAAGTTTATTACACAAACAAAATCATTACAACATGAAGGAGAAGAAGAAGGCTTCGTCGAAGGGATCGTTGATTCAAGAGCTACCCTTATTTAAATGGATGGATAATTGGAGTTGATCAACTTCTAATCTGCCCTCAACTTCCCAATGCACGTCCCATCATCAACAAATGAAACAAATAACAATTTATAGAGTGGTGGGGAGGCTAGGTTCAAAGTTGTTTCAAGTGTGAATGGGGAATCTCGGAAAAATATTTTATCCAAATTTTACCTCCCATTTTACCACCAAAACGCGATAATTGGCTGGAATTTAACAAGGATAATATGTGAGGATATGGGTCCCCTATCTCCTCTCAAACTATGGGCTCAATCCAAGCCCAGAAGAAGGATTTATGACCAAAATATAGAAGCTTCTCTATTCTGAGGTGTCCTGCTCGCCTTTGATTTTATGACACAATTAGTCCATCCAAATGCATTCTTTTTATCTAGTTTCCTGTATAAAAGTTGTATTCCATTAAGTAAAGAACATATTTACAAAATATTAAGTTCAAAAAATTTCAATAAAAATATTTATGATTGAAATACTATAGTGATTTTAAAAGGGTAAAACTGGAATTTTCATCAAATATTCTAATGAATGATCTAATCCCAAATACATTCCAATTAAAAATATTTAACACAATGTGAGGAAATTATATCATTTATTATCAACAAATTATTTAATAAAATAGTGTTTTATCAACTCCCCCACTCTTACCCTTTTGCACTCCTGAGAAAAACCTAATATCAAGTAAACATCAATATCAAATCAAAATCAATTTTAAAACACATATCCTTGAGATCAATCAATTTCACACCAAGAATCAAAAGATACCATGCCTCATAAAAAACATATTTCATGTTCTCCATTTATATAATTCAATATATTTCCAATTCATTTATCCTACCATGCACAAAACACT
This sequence comes from Viscum album, assembly GCA_963277665.1. Classification (NCBI taxonomy): domain Eukaryota; kingdom Viridiplantae; phylum Streptophyta; class Magnoliopsida; order Santalales; family Viscaceae; genus Viscum; species Viscum album. The sequence goes on from OY728134.1 coordinate 290,911,106, forward strand.
TACTCGCTTGAATTTTCTCTCATCACTCAAATATAATTTATTTTGAAATGTCTTTCTCATCCAAACTCATACAAGGGTCACCCTAGGCTTGATAAATTCCTACATCGCCACTGGATGTGAGTCAAGGACATATGTTTATCATGAGGACTTTTTAGGGTTGTTTTGTGGATTTCGGATGGTCGGATTTAGATGTGAAAAACTATGAGGCCGAAAGAGGAGGGCTTGAATCTTTTTGAAGCAAAATTGCATTAATCTAATTTTCACATAAATATGGTCTCCTCATTAATCTCCATAGTATCAATTCAGCTCCAACATCATGAAAATTTATGGAAGTTTTTCACCATTCATCAGTTCAGCAACACAAATTTCAATCTTCTAAAACATGATTTTCTTGAAAGCCCTAGATAGGCACAACTTTCTTCCTCAATTAGAAGGTCTAGAAAAGGAACAACTTCACTTGTCATGAAAGCTCTAGAAGAGGAACAACATTCAATATAATGATTTTTTTCAGCAGCAATCACATCTCTTCTAAATTTAATTTTCCACCCAAAGTATCACAGAATGTGGTATCACAACACAAGATAGCTTCCCTCACACTTAAGCTCAACTAGATTATGCCATTTCACTTCAAGAGTTGGTTGGATAGGGAAAATTGTCTTGTAATGTGGCTAGCTTAACAGGATATGCATTGCTTATAAGGGATAAAAGGATTAAATGTTCATGGTAGGCCATTATAAAAAAGGATTCTTTGAAATAAGGGCTTTAATACCAAACAAATGCCTCAATCATTTAAACATAAGTACCTCAAAACCTCAAGTTTTGACCGAAATAAATTAAATTCTGGTTAACTCAAGCATGGTTTGGTTCTCTCAAGAAGTCGGTTGAATGTAAAGAATATGAATATAATGTTTCAGAAGCCTCACAGGAATGTGATTTCAAATATAAAGACAGTGAGATGTGGCATGGGATTCAAAATTCAGTGTACTTTTCATGAAATTACTAAATATTTTAACTTGAAACAAAGTCATTTTCAGCATTCATTTAACCTCAGTTTCCTAGGATAAATTTTATCACTCATTTATATGCATTTCAAAACTGTGATGAGAATCATTTCAGCTCAAAAATTTCCAAAACACACAGAAAATTGAAAAATAAACAAAAAAATTTGAAAAACACACAATTTTTGTTGATTTCTTTAAAATGAGGAAGACAATTGAAATTAATAAACTAAAAGGTTCCCTCCCCCACACTTAAAATATTCCATTGTCCTCAATGTGAACCCATGAGATCCTATATGAACATGAAAAGAATTTTTTTTAAATAGGATAAATAATATAAAAGTGAAAGGGTTAGGAACAACCTGATGTGCTCATGTGATGATGGGGTCATGAAGTGTGATAAAATCCACTGCATTAGTAGGAAGTCTTTCAATCTATCTCTTCAAATGTTGTCTGTTGACTATAAATCTCATTCCAGTGTCCTCTTGTTTGATATCCACTGCACCATAAGGAAAACCATTAGATTCAATATAAGGACCTAACCATATGGAACACAACTTACCAGGCATCAGCTTCAGTCGTGAACTGTAGAGAAGGACTTTCTCTCCATCACGAAACTCCCTTTTTTGGACCATTCTATCATGATATGCTTTTTATATTTCATTGTAGAGCCTTGATTTCTCATATAAATACTATCTAATCTCCTCAAGCTCTTGAATTTTTAGCTTCCTTTGGATTCCACCTTGGGCCAAATCCATGTTGCATTTCTTTATAGCCCAACAATCCCATTGCTCAACTTCCACAGAGAGATAACATTCTTTCCCAAAAACAATCCGAAATTGGGAAATACCAATGGGTGTCTTGTATGCTGTCCTATAAGCCCAAAATGCATCATCCAAGAGCTTTCTCTAATCCTTCTTATTTGGCTGCACAGTTTTCTCCAAAATTTGTTTCAACTCACGATTTGAAACCTCAGCTTGGCCATTTGTTTGGGGGTGGTATGGTGTTGATATTTTGTGTGTTACCCCATACATCCGAAGAAGGGAAGAAAGATTCCAATTGCAGAAATGTGTCCCTGGGTCACTGATGATAGCCTTTGGTACTCCAAACCTGAAAAAAATCCGTGCCTTCTCAAAATCCACAAGAACATGAGAATCATCAGTCCTGGTGGCCTTGGCCTCCACCCATTTGCTCACATAATCAAAAACAACCAAAATATACATAAAACCATATGAACCTAGAAAAGGACCCATAAAATCAATTCCCCACCCATAAAAAATATCACAGAATAGAATGGGTTGTTGGGGCATCTCATGTCTCCTAGAAATATTCCCAATGTTCTAGAAACGAGAGCATGACTTACAAAACACTTGGGCATCATTGAATAAACTAGACCAATAGAATCCAGAGTCCAAAAATTTCCTAGGTGTCTGTTGGGGTCCAAATTGTCCACCACATGAAAGTGTAAGACATAATTTCAAAACAAACTCAAACTCATGATCAGGAACAAACATCATAATAACTTGGTCACTACACATGCTCCATAAGTATGGATCATCCCAAACATAAAATCATGACTCACTATATAATTTTTCGACTTGATGTTTCTTTAAATTTTTAGGGATTTAAGAGGCTACAATGTAGTTAACTAAATCTTCATACCAAAGATGCATACCTGATATGGAATAAAGATTCTCATAAGGGAAAGTGTACCGAAGTGGTACCTGGTCCAAGGTGTCATCTTCTAGTGTGTGAGTAAGCCTACTCATGTGGCCTGCCACCATGTTTTCTGACCCCTTCTTGTCCTCTATCTCAATATCAAATTCCTGAAGAAGGAGCATCCATTGGATCAGTCTGGGCTTTGCATATGGCTTCTTCAAGAGGTACCTCAGAGCTGCATGGTCAGAAACAACTACTACTTTAGAGCACAATAAATATTAACGTAATTTATCTAAAGAAAATATTACTGAAAGAAACTCCTTTTATGTGATTGTGTAATTTGATTGGGTTGAATCCAGTGTCCTCTATGCATAGGCGATCACATGTGAACGTCCCTCCACCCTCTGAGATAAGATATATCCAACCACGAATTTGGAGGCGTCACACATAATCTCAAAAGGAATCTCCCACCGTGGGGGCTGTATGATAGGTGGAGTGGTCATAATTTGTTTTAGCTCATCAAATGAATTCCTGCAAGAAACATCAAATACAAAATCAGAATCCATTTGAAGTAATCTTGACATAGGAAGAGCAATCTTACTAAAATCATTGATGAAGCGCCGATAAAATCCTGAATTCCCTAGGAAAGATCTAACATCACGCACACATGAAGGATATGGTATGGATAAAATAATATCTACCTTTGATCTATCAACCTCTATCCCATGTTTTGACACTACATGTCCTAAGACAATGCCATGCTCTACCATGAAATGACACTTTTCAAAGTTCAGGACTAGATTCTTCTCAATACAATGATTCAACACCTTTCCCAGACTAATTAGACATTCATCAAATGAAGACCCATACACTGTAAAATCATCCATAAATACTTCCATGCAGGTCTCAATAAAATCAGAAAAAATACTCACCATGCATCTCTAGAAGGAACCTGGGGCATTGCAAAGTCCAAATGGCATCCTTCAGTTGGAAAATGTTCCAAAGGGACAGATGAATGTAGTCTTTTCCTGATTTTCCGGAGCTATAGGAACCTAAAAATATACATAAAATCCATCCAAGAAACTATTGTGCGTTTTCCCATCTATTCTCTCAAGCATTTGATCAATAAATGGGAGGGGGAAATGGTCCTTGCGAGTGGACTGATTTAGTTTCCTATAGTCAATACACACACGCCAACTATTTTGCACCTTCATTGGAACTAACTCATATTTCTCATTTTTAACCACAGTAACACCACTCTTCTTAGGCACAACATGAATAGGACATACCCACTGAAGAAACTGAAATGGGAATGATTATACCAGCCTCTAGCAATTTCTCAACTTTTTTTAACAACATCCAGGAGGGTGGTATTGAGTCTCATTTGTGGTTATCTCATTGGTTTACCCCATCCTCCAAAAGAATCCTATCCATGCAAATGGAGGGTCTAATACCTAATATGTCATCCAAGGACCACCCAATCGCCTTGATTTTCTCCCTCAAAATATTCAAAAGATTTTCATCATGTTCAAAAGGGATATTGTTAGCAATGATAGTCGGAAATTTCTCACCACTTAACAAGTAAGAGAATTTGAGATTTGGGGGAAATGGCTTGAGTTCCAGTGTAGGGGGGTGGTGTATGGATGGGGTCATAGAAGGAACTGAAATATGTGCAGAAAGGGCATCATTATGAAAATATACATCTTCAAAATCCGCAAATAAAGCATCAAATCCATCAGCATACTCAACAGCCATGTCATAATTAGAGTGAACATGATCAAAATCAGAATATGAATCCACATAAAAATCAAATCCAAGTGAGGATTGTGTATCAACAACATGTGTGGAGCTACTCTTAGACATCAAACAAGAACCAATACTCATAATCTCACTAAGAATTGGATAATCAAATTCCATGGGGTTTTTACTTGGTGGTTTAAAGTCGGAGATAAAAAATGCAGAATGGTCCTTAGAGGGGTACTTCATGGAATCCATAACATTAAATATCACAACTTCATCCCCAAAATTCCATGGAAAGTGTACCCTCATTGACATTTATGATGGTTTTTGTTGTTTTGAGGAAGGGTTTACCTATGATAATGGGGGAATGAGAACTTACCTAGTCATCCTCCATGTTAAGCACCTAGAAATCTTCGGGAAATCTCATGTCTCTTACTCGGACAAGAACATCCTCATGAACTCCCGCTGGATATGCCGTATCTCTATTTGCTAATTGCACCACTACTATCATCAGATTCAACTCACCAAACTGTAAAGAATAGAATACAAAGTGAGGCATCATATTTATTAAAGATCCTAAATCACAAAGAGCATCAGAGAAGTGCAACTCCCATATGGTACATGGGATGGTGAATGTCTCAGGATCATTTCACTTTGTTGGAATTGCTAGATTTGGTGTAATGAGTGCTTATACATTCCTTCCAAGGTTGATCCTCTCATTTCCCTTGATCCCACTTAGATGGGTACAAAGTTCATTTAAGAATTTTTCATACCTTGTGATTTTAATAATGGATTAAAGTAGAGGAATTTTGATCTCCACACGCTTGAATGTGTCCAAAATGTCCTTTTGAATTGCTTCTTCAACAATATTGTTGGTTTGAACAAACCTATTTTGAAAAGGATGGGGTTTAGGAGTAACATCATCAATATTTTTATTACCTTTATCTTTTTCCTTGGATTGCTCATCAGTTGGTATGGAATGCGGATTCTCGGGAGTTGAGGTGAATCTTGGTGGAATGGTAGGTGTAGATGTATCGTTCATTTGCCTCCCACTTCTCAATGTGATGGCACTAACATTCCCCTTTGGATTTGGAGTGGGTTGGGAAGGTATATTTCTAGAAATCTTACTTACTAGTTCATAGAGGGCAGTGGCAATCTGGCTCATTTGAGTCTTCAACTCCCTCAACAACAAACCTTGACTCTTCAGCTCATTCTTTTGATTAAGAACAATTTGTTTCAAAAGATCATCAGTTTTAGAGTCTACCATGTGTTGGAGTTCTCCTTGTTGCTGAATTGTTGATGTTTGAGATTCAAATCTCCTTTGGGGTTGTTGGAAACCCTGTTGGTAAGGTAGTGGCTGCTGGAAGTTTTGTTGAAAGGGTGTCCTTTGTTGTTTTCCAGAGCCATACCTCATGTCCGATTGGTCCTTCAACCCTTAGTTGTATGTTGGATCAAACTTCTTCTGGGGATATGGTTGTTGTTGTTGTTGCTGATATGGTCTCCCGGGGAATAATGCTGCGCAATCCTCTGTTTCTTGTAGTTGTGGGCAACCGTCAGTTGGGTGGCTTGTCTCAGTGCTAATGCCACATGGCCTTGAAGAAGGGGGTTGGGATGTATTTTGTGTCAAATCAATTTACATCACCATAGTGGTAATTATTCCAACATTGTATCAATTAAATTACATTCAAGAGAAGAAGGACTTACCTGATGTACTCCCCTGACATGTGGTATACCTTTATCGCCAAATTGTTGGGAATTTTGGGCCATCTTGTCGATCAATGAACGTGAGGATGCTGGTGTCTTCTCCACCAATTATTCTTCAGCTACAACATCCACCATGCTTCTCTCCATAGGTGTGAGTCCTTTATAGAAGTATTGGATGAGGAGTTGGTCACTGATTTGGTGATGCAGACACCATGTGCAAAACTTATTGAATCGCTCCCAGTACTCATAAATTGACTCCCCTTGGGCTTGATTGGTCCCTGATATCTCATTTTGAATGGATGTGGTCCTTGATGCTGGAAAAAATCTTTTCAAGAATAGACGTTTCAAATCATTCCAACATGTTACATCTTCAGGTTGTAAATAGTACATCCAGTCTTTCGCAGCTCCATCAAGTGAGAATGTGAATGATCTTAATATGATTTGGTCTTCAGATACATTTATTGGTTTCAAGGTTGACAAAACCACATTAAATTCTTTCAAATGTTTATTGGGATCCTCACAAGAGAGGCCATGAAACTTTGGAAGTAAGTGAATTAACCCAGATTTCAGTTCAAAGTCCGATTCGAGATTTGGGTATGCAATACAATTTGGTTGATAGTTAATATCAGGTGTAACCAATTATAGAATGGTTCTATTATGTTCATTTCCATTATTTCCAGCCATTGGTTCCTCTTTTATGTTTGAATTTCAATTGCTTCCAATTTTAATGTTTCTAGAAGAGAGGAATTCACCAACTGGTTGAATATTTAAACTTCCCATAGACTAGGAATGTCTGATTTGAGCTCTAAGGCTTCGTTCAATCTCAGGGTCACGATCTAGGAGATCTTAGAGATTAGTATGTGTCATAAATCAAATAAAAATTAAAATAATGAAAGTGGACCTTAGTAAAATAAAAATGAGAAGTTTGAGTTGATGGCATAAAAAAAAGAAGAGGATGAAAAAAAATGAAAACTTGATAAAGTGGAAAGATGAAAGAGAGAGGTGAAGAAAATAATAAAATAAAAAATAAAAGAAATACCTCTTAATTATTGAATAAATTACTTACCTACCCAGAAATGACACCAATTTTAGAGAGCACTGTGGTGGGTACCCTCAAATGATTAGTGTGATTTTGGGGTACTTAGGTGCGACAAAGTGGCTGACCAAGGTCGTCTCTAAAAGGAGGAAGTGAATTTAACAACTTATTAAAGGTATTATATAAAAATAGAATAGAATTTAGACACTAAATTAATGTATTGGGTTTGTTATAGTTTATGAATCTAGAAGAAGTTTGCTGGAAGAAGATTGTATATTTTTTTGTCTTCAGTTTTGAAATTAACTTCATTTAAAATGACATAACAAGAAGATGTTTTTTAGAAATCTATTTTAAAAGGTGTAATCGATCTAAGTCTACCTCTTCATTCACTTATTAATCATTATAATTTAAATCAATATCCACTTAATTATGATCCCCTAATTTGTTATCCCTCGAACCCTACAAGTGTTAACTTAACCACAAAGATGAAATTACTTAAACCCTAGGCTAGCTTCAGAACACACAATCGCATCACCCTACTTTGATTGTGGTTATAAGGATAGTTTATGGTCAGTGGTAAATTAGAGAACATATCCATTATATAAATGATTATGAATAGTTTTTATGGATTATATTTGAACTCTACAAATTTATCCCATGTGGTCTTGTATTACCGACTAAGATAGCGCTCCCATAATTTACACAAAATCTCGACCTTGCGTGTTTTGTATTAATTGTTCAATTGCTTGTTTATTTTATTTTAATTTAAAAACACAATTCATGGATCATATTATGTTAATTATAGTATCTCATTGTTTCAAAATAAATGAATGAAGAGGGATAGAGGTCGATTAATTACTAAAAAAACTAATATTCTATGCGTGGCGTAATCATCGTAGAAGCATTTTACATGTGCAAAGGTTTATAATGGGTATAACCCAATAACGCTTCAACTCAAGAATTCCAACCCAATTATGAAGATTAATAGAAGAATAAATTTAAACAAAATATATGAAAATATGTGGAATTAAAGATGAACAAATAAGTTTATTACACAAACAAAATCATTACAACATGACGGAGAAGAAGAAGGCTTCATCGAATGGATCCTTGCTTCAAGAGCTACCCTTATTGAAATGGTTTGATAATTGGAGTGTATCCACTTCTCCTCTTCCCTAAACTTCCCAATTCATGTCCCAACCCCAACAATTGAGAAAAACACCAATTTATAGAGTGGTGGGGAGGCTAGGATCAAAGTGGTTTCAATTGTGAATGGCGAATCTCAGCAAAATATTTTATTCCAAATTGCACCGCCCATTTGACTACCAAAATGCGTGACTTGGCTGGCCTTTCAAAAGGATAATATTTGCAGATATGGGTTCCATATCTTCTCTAAATATTTGGGCTCAATCCAAGTCCAGAAGAAGGAGTTATGGATGAAATACAGAATCTCTTCCATTATGACGTGTCCAACCCACCTTTTCATTTATTACCCTATTACTCCATACAAATGCATTCTTTTTATATAGTGTCACGAATTAAAGTTCTAGTCCAATACGTAAGGAACATAGTTACAAAATATTAAGTTCAAATAATTCAATTAAAAATATTTATGATTGAAATACTACAGTGATTTTAAAAATGTAAATCAAGAATTTTCATCAAATATTCAAATGAATGATCTAATCCCAAATAATTTCCAATTAAACATATTTATCACAATGTGAGGAAATTATATCATTTATTATTAATAAAATATTCAATAAAATAATGTTATATCAAGAATATAGAAACAATTAATGATTCTATTATGTTTTTAAATAATATATGTATTCATTAATTTCAGAGTTATGGGTACTAGAATAATTTAATAAGTATAATGTTGATCATATTTTAGATTTTTTAAACAACACGTTAGTGTTTTATGTGATGGGAGTCTATCAAGTTTAATAATATTTTGGGATAAATATATGGTAATAATATATTTTGGTTGAAATATTATTTCAAGAATAATAACTTTAAATTTTATAGACATATGTATAATATTATTGAAAACCTTTATGGTTTATTAATGACATTATAATAATAGTAAAAAAATTATACTTTAAAGAAACATTGTATTTAAAACGATAGTAAAAATATTATTTAATGAATAATTTAATTTCAAGGATAATAATCATATTTTTTGACAAATTATATTAATAATATTTATATATTTTAGTAAAATGAAAACTGGATGTTGGGTGACAAAATGTTGCATCCGGAAAGGTTATGGGGCTTAAACCCATGAACGAAGGATGATAAGGGTTTTCCACCCACCGCTGGCCTACACAATATCTCAGTAAATATGTCATTATTCTTAGTTAAACAATCTGAAAAAATAAACCTTGATGATGAACTAGTGGGGCTACATTTGAGGTTAATAAATTAAATCACTATATTGGACAAGTTTTTATAACTATATTGATTTAAGAAAATATTTTATGAAAAAATAGAAGATTTTTCACTTATTTATAAATATTATGATATGTTAAATGTAAATTTCAGTTCATAAATAATAACAAAAATTCAAATGTAGATATTTATTTCGTAGAGAAAGGGTAGAATTGAATATTGACTAATGCAAAACCAAATGATGGAATTATGATTATGAAATAAAAATTTATCAAAAATATATATTTAATTATATTCATAGGTAGTAAAATAATTCCTTATGTTTTGGAAATGGATATGGAAAAAATTATTTCCTATTAAATTCACATAAAATGAATCATATCAACTTTTAAATCATCAAATTTTTATGGTTTTGAGGCCCTTAACTTTCCATTTATATCTTACTTTCTAGTGATCAATGAACTCTATAACACTCTATAATTATTTACACTTTTAATCCATGTCTATGCATTAAAATAAAAGAAATGATATTATACATATAAACCTAGTTATGGGTAATTCCATAAGACCATTTTTCTTACATTTCGCTCTTATTAGGAGGATAATTTACTAACTCATATTACGATGAGGGTTTTATAACAAAAGAATTATCTAATATCAAACCCTTATTTTCCAATCTCAACTTTGATTTTTGATGATGATGTTTATTTAATGTAGGGAGAATTTAATACCACAAAATTATAAAATTAAAATACTATATTTGAAAGTGTGTACGACACACAAAACCAATAAAAGAAGAAAATTTGACACCCTCTGACATTATGATAAATTTAATTTTAAATAAATCAAATCAATTCAACAGCATAAATTACACACAAAAAATAGATTGTCCTACATTGAATGCAATAAAGAGGTTTTTTTACTTCCATGAATTATTGAATTTATCTTGTGTTATATGAAACACTAAGTTTATCTTGTGTTATAATTAATACAATATATAGCTTTCTTTACATATAACATCAAGTATAAACAAAATGTTCCATATTATTAAAATACTAATTTTTAAGATAATGGTTATGAACTATATGATAAATTAATAGGTATGAATATATATAAAGTTTTTTTATATATTATTGTTATCTCTTTATTAGAAGAAAAATTAGAATCATTTAAAATAAATTAAATGTTTTTCTAAAAACAATATTTTTCTAACATAGTTTCATCACTATAGAGACCCAAAGCATCACGTACATGGACATTACATTACTTTTGTGGAATAATTAATACATAACAAAAACAGAATCACATGGACCATAATAGTTTAGTGTCTTTGGAAACTCGGAATATAATCATCTAATCGTGGTGAAAGATCTTCAACATCTCTCATAAAGATATTCCCCCTTTTTTGTCTTACCTAAAACCTTTCATTAAATCCTGGGGAAAAAACATATAAAGGGTGAGCTCAAATTCTCAGTATGGGTAAACATAGATAACATAAAACAATCCATAAACATTTGAATGCAAAAACATGAACATAAAATATAAATATCAAAATCATGAGCAATGACATAAATATTGGAAGTACATATGGCATAGATCATAAAGGAACATTAATCATGATAAAATAGAATGAGAATAAATCATGTAATTGTGGCAACAATTAAGCACATGTAATGATTTCCATAGTAGCCAAGGCATTGCTTCCAAGACCATCTTAGTGGACAAAGTCCCTTACTGAACCGTGTTTACTTGCCGTTCCAGCACAATATTACTAAACTGGATTTACTTATCATTTTAGCCATGTCTATCTCATAAGATATAATTCTTTACCCAATGCATTTTAGGGAGATATAGGTCCCACCAATCTCATAATGAAATCATTATTACTTGTTCTACAAAATAAACATACATCATTCATAGTAACCCAACGATTAAAATGAGTTTCATAGACATCATCCCATCATCACATAATCAATATAAAAGAAATGGATATCATTTCATAATAAGAAATGTTAAAAAATGTAAATAATAGAGACATTATACTTGAAAAAAACTCATATGAAATAATTTCAACTTAGATGGAAAATGGTTTTGATAAAACACTTGAAATGAATTCTTGTGGAAAATATCCTTTCTTCTTCAAAATAAATTTCTTTTCACAAAATATCATGAAATTTTTAAAGCAAATAATTTTGTTAAAAATAGTCATGAAATATTTTGGAGGAAGATTCATGAAAATAATTCATTATAAAACCATAAAAATTCTTTCATTCCGTATAAGTTAAAAACATCATTATCCTTGTACTTCTGCCGTAAAAGTCAAAAAGTTCCTTGTATGGTAAAAAAAAGAATGATTCCTTCCATAACACAAAGTAAAAGTCAAAAAGGGGTAAAAATGACTTTAAAAATACATGGAAGAACATTAAACACTTTAAAAAACATTTTTATGGACATGGATGAAAAATAAAACCCCCAGTAAATACTTACGTATAAGCAATCTCAGATAAAAATGAGATTGCAAAATTATCTCTTACCTTATGTCCAATTTCATTTGTATTTGTCCGAGACTCCGGTATAGTGGGTTTAAAAATATTATTAACTTGTAAAAGAACCATAATAATATTTATGATATCATATATGATTCACCTATGACTTTATATTGAACGTTCTTTTGTAAATTTCTTGTTAAAGAAGCATTTTGGGTAATATAGTTTCATTTATCGTCCGTGTTTTGACATGTAATTATTAATATGATTACTTAGATAATTATTACTTAATTACAGAATTTAAAACATTATTTATATATAATATATATTCAGAATTTACATATATATAATATATCGATAAATGGAAAGAAATACACCGTTCATGGATACGGTAGGTCGTATGTACGCATGGACGTTGTTTTTGTTTCCTTATTGAATTGAATGGAATTAAGTAGATGACATACATATATATATATACATAAATTCAGTAGAATTATTATGTAATATATTTCATGATTACATATTATATATACTTTATAATAATTCTTGAATTGTTTACATGGAAAATGAATCTCATCACGTCGCGGAGACGGTAATCCATACGTACGCACGAGCGATGATATCGTTCCCATAGTTGTTGAATGGAATTGTAGTGGGTGATATAATATCCTAGAATTAGTATTTTTTTATAATAATCATATATTTATTTATTCTTTACACCATTATACCCATCCAAGTAAGGTGGTTGTGGAAAAATAGATTACACCACGGCGTGGAGACGGTATTCCGTGCGTACACACGCGCGGTGATTTCATTTTACGTAGGATGGATAAAAAGTGAAATGAGGCTGTTTAATATTTATAATAACATATAAGATTATTAGTGATACTAATGTTATTACTTTATTATGAAACAACAAAATAAGAGGAAGTATAAGAAGAAAATAATTTGAAAGAATCGGTAAAGCATATTACCTCTTCTTCGACACGCCTCTTTGAAACCCCCTCTTAGGATACTAAAATTGGTCTTTGAAGAATACAAGGACCTCTAGTATGTTTATAGAAAAGTTGATATGGTAAATGTGAAGGGGTTGTCTGAGCATGAAGCCTCAATGTTGTGTAAAGATGAGAGGGAGGAGGTGCCCTTTTATAAGGGAGGAGAGGGGCACCTTTTGAATCCTCAAAAATATTAGTTTAATATAAATTCAAACCCCACATAAACACCTCCAAAAATGACTCAATTAGAAGATTAGATGAGATAGGGTTTTAATCGCATCATCCAATAAAATCTAGACATGTTTTTATCTTATTTTAAACCTTATCATTTTGATTTATCCTTATTTAATCTATTTAATTTTATTTGTGGTAATAAAATTCTAAATTATAAATGGTTATAAATAATCACGTATGTGTTGTTAATTTTCCATAATTGGATAATTTATGACATTTTAGACCATATAAATTTGAATTTATAATTTTTAAATATTTTTTTGATTTTTAACAATTTAATAATATGTTATTTTTATAAAATAACAATAGTGTCAATTTTGACACTATTCATTTACATGAATTTAAATAAAATCCACATGGAGGATATATTCGAACAAAAATAGTTAATAGGTTCCTAAAATGTTATATGCATCTTGAAAATTAGTGTAGAACATTAAATAGGTCATATAATATTTATTTTACTATTTGTAAAACCATTTATTTGATACTTCTCTTAATAAAATAATTTCTACAACATTTTAGTATAATTATTAAATATACTTATTTGTTGCATAAAAATTAAAATTAAAATACTAGGATAAAGATAAATCTCATATATTACCTACGAATACTTTTAGTTGGGTTTCTATTCTAGGAAACCCAACTTTTAAAATGTTATATTTATTAAATGACAACTTTGACATCATTTAAAATAAAATAATATAGTTGACATAATCACTTCTATTAGACTCTAAACGGTCATATATTTTGTAATTGTATGATTGTAGTGTATATATACACTAATAATATGTTTTGGTCCGGATTGTCAGCCTTTTAATGGGTATTATTATTTCAATAAAAACTATATTACTTATTTTTCACTAAATAAATAATTTCTGCATCATTAATGTATAAGCTATAAAGGTAATTAAATATCTCTTAAAAATTATAAATAAATTAACATGATAAAAAAAACATTTTATCTTTCAAATGAGTATTTATAACCGAATTTATAATCTTTATAAACTTATATTAAAAATACTTTAATTATTAAAGTTGAGTGAGACATATTTCACAATCTTTTAAATAAAATAAATTAACGGTCCTAATTACATCCAAGTGGGATCTAATGGATTCCATTTTGACAAAAATGTGCCTTATGACGAAATATAAGCATCCAATTATATTAAGAAAAGTGTTAGGATAATTTTATAACAGTATATTTACCCTTAATTACACGATTTACCTTTTACTATGGTAAATAAAATTTACCGTATTTACTATTCAAAATTCCCAATATAAAAAAGCCTATTAACATAAATTGGACCCAATGATTCCAAATATGGAATCCATTTTTATAAATTCAATACAAAAAAGTTGCAGAAGTTAATTTAAAATTAGTCTCGTTGTTAAGAAAACTAGTTTTAAAAGTTAAAACATTGAAAAAGATTGAAATGATTTTACCTATGAATTCAATGTAAAATCAATGATAATGACATACATTACATTAAATGGTAAAAATAAATTATATTTATACTTTAAAACAAATCAATATTATAATTTTACCATATAATTTATTACGATGAGAAAAGTTGTTTTTAATTAAAATATAGCGTGTTTTTACTATTCATTAAAATATGAAAGTTATCAAAAAAATATCAAAACTTTATCCAATGTAAATTATTATATCCTTATTCAAAAGAAGAAGTTTATTTTGTAAAATTTAACTTATAAACTTGTCTAAAATTATATTTAAAATAGGTGCGCCATCAAAAGGTGGCAAAACTGCATTTTTTTTAAAATACTTATTTTACCCGAAAAATTTATTTTTTTATCATACCGTGTTCTATAAAATGTGTAAGATGAATTATAATGCCATAAAATAAAAAATTTATTTACTAATATTCATAACGGATAGTTCATAATAATATTATAACCATATATCGTTGTTTAGTGAAACCCGGTATTGCGTACAATACACGCTATATAGGAAGGTTGTGATTGCGTGTAATGCAAGTCAAGTAAAGGTTACGTGTAGTGAAAGACTCTTTTGTTGTTGCGTATAAAATAATCCGACCATATTTCATTAATAAATTTAATATATATATATATACACTCAATTTTGTGTAGAATAAATACTATCAAACAAACTTGAAATTGTTTGTAACACGATCCAAGATTAGTGTTGCGTATACTGCAAACTAATACAGTGTTGCGTATAGTGCAAGATAATCTTTCTGCATCATACAAAAAAAGTTATGAATGAAATTAAAAAAATATATATCTTATAAAATCTCTGGATGTTACATTCTACCCCCCTTAAAATGAATTTCTCCCTCGAAATTCGTCGAGCTTATAAATCATTTTCTATTTATAGAAACCCACATCATAAAAAGGAATACTAAAACTTAATTTAAAAATCTATAGTATGAAATGTAACGATTACCCAAAGTAACTCATCACTGGGTTTCCATATAGGATAACATAGGTGATAATACATATATGAAAGAAAAATATAACCATCATGTTCTGATGGAGAGTGGTAAAGAACATAGCTATGAAAAAGCAATAAATCACATAGCCATAAATTTGTGATGATTTATAGAACCATCTGATTCATCAGATATCAGTGCACTAGGACAACATTTTGGGTTTTCAATATCATTTCCCTAAAGATAAAATTTTTGAATTAGATCAAATTCTGACTTGATTTTGGTACAATATCACTGTTGTTCGTGCTTTGAACAATTTCCACTTCATCTCTTAATGAAATGAAGTTGAATTTTTTATTAATGAAGTGTTAGCATATCATGTGATAGAATGATGGGTCATTCCATTTGTTTCAAACAAAAGGTTAACAAAAGTTATCAAATATACATAAGTCTATCTATGGTGAGGTAAATCGTATACGATTCCAAAAATGAACTAATATTTTATCTATCATACCGCTTAATAAAATAAAACTAGTTTCTACAAACCAGGGACTTAATGTAGGCCATTGGTATACGATAACGTCCAGTCGCACTTCAATTGTGGGTTCGATTCCCACAGCCTTGTCCGAAGCGACAAGTTGACACCCGTCCGGTAGGTTGTCCTTTTTCTAAAATTACATCATTATTACATTCCATCAATAATATCGAAAAAATTTCTAGCCATAAATAATACTAACGTGTGTCCAACATAATCCATTCCAATCTTTAGGTTTATCCAAAATACATATGTCCAATCTCATAATATAAAGAAATCAATTACTTGAAAGGTTTCATAACAAGCATGTGAATACCATCATTTATATGATATATCTTGTTGGTCACATTCCAAACATGTGAATACCTTAATCATGTATTCTCTTGAAAAATGAATACCCATTGAACCTTAGTGAAACCATGAATACTGTGAAAAGTTAATTCTTTCCACATACCAAAATCCAAAAAATTCTATATACTCAAACCATGATATCATTTAGTCCTTATATCAATCATGAGCTCATTTCATTTTTCATTATCCATTTATTATGCGCATATCATCTTCTTTCCAAAAATATTTCAATCACTTTTTCATTATTATTAGTACTATATAATTATTGAAAACCAATACATAGATATTCCAAAATTCCACAATACCATAAATGAGATTCCATGATACTATTTTGAAATCCCATTACATAAACACTTAATCATTACAAAACATCATTGTCATACTCAACATCACAAATAGTGATTGCATGAGACTTCCCTTTAGCCTTTTCCTTAATAGGTTTCTCACATTGATCATCATTAACCCGTGGATTAGGGCATTTATTAGCATAATTCCCCATTTCCATGCACTTGAAGCATTGAAGTGTTGGTGGATAGTTCTCTGTAGTCATTTCACTATTCACATCATTAGTAACCTTTTTCCCACTACTTCGACAATCAACTACTCAATGACCTTATTTTCCACACCTAAAAACATTTTCTAGTACCTTTTAGTCAATCTCCACCATGCTTCTTTCCACACTTTGAACATAAAGAAACATTCATCTTCTTTTCACCATTGTTGTGAGATTTCTCATTGAACTCCAGCTTTCTTTTCTTGTCAAAACCATGAGATGGATTTGTAACACCGACATCCAGTTCTACCATGATAGCTTAATGCACAATTTCCTCATATCTACTAAAGTCTCTTATAGCTAATGCCCTTCATAGACTTTATTTTAAGCCACTAAAGAATCTATCATCTTTACTTTCAGGTTGGATGATAAAGCCAGATGCATACCTTGCAAGCCTTGTAAAATTCAACTCATATATACCAACAGATTCATCATCCTCTTTCTTATTCTCAAGGAACTCATTTTCCATATTTTTTCGAATAATACAAGGGATGTACTTATTGAAAAATATGTCCTTGAACTCATACCGTTCCATGGATTCAATTTCACCTTGGGGCCTTGTGTTCTTAATTAGAGTCCACCACTGGTCTGATTCCCCTTCTAAACAGTAAACAGCCAGAATGACTTTTTCATGTTCTGAACAGTGAAGTATGGAAAATATCTTTTCAATGTTACGGATCCATTATTCAGTAACAAGTGGATCAGAAGACCCACTGCAAGAAGGTGGACGTTGCCTCATGAAGGACTCAATAGAATATTGTTCCCTTTTCTGCTCATTTGGAAGTCCAAAATTATTCATAGCTTGTGTAAGTATAGCAATAAGATTTTATACTCTATCTCCCATAACAGTGGTTTGTTTAAGAGGACAATCATTGCATTGTTCATTACATTGATCAACATGGTTCGTTCGGGTTCTAGCCATCGTCTTAAACCCAAAAAGAATAGTGTGAGAGGCAAAAATCATACTAGGGAAAAAAATAATAAATGTGGATTACCTTCAATATCTAACATCTTAGGTTTAATTCTAAGATCGTTACCATAATTCTAGCACAATAACCTATACTTATACTTAACCTTAGGGACATCCCTAGATATACATTAGAAATATCTCTAGGGATCTCACTAAATTATTTGCATCCTAGTTTCCAAAGGTTAACTAAACCATTCCTCTGATACCAACTGTAGAGACCCAAAGCATCACGTACATGAAAATTACATTACTTTTGCAGAATACTTAATACATAAAAAAACAGAAACACAAGGACCGTAATAGTTTAGTGTCTTTGGAAACTCGAAATATAATCTTCTAATCATGGTTAATGGTCTTCAACATCTCCTACAAAGATCCTGCACTTTTTTTCTTACATAAAACCATTCTTTAAATCCTGGGGAAAAGAAAACATATAAAGGGTGTTTTCAAATGCTCAGAAAGGGTAAACATAGATAACATTAAACAATCCATAAACATTTGAATAAAAAAACTTGAACATAAAATCTAAACATCAAAATCATGATCAATGACATAAATCTTGGAAGTACATAAGGCATAGATCATAAAGGAACATTAATCATGATAAACTAGAATGGGAATAAAACATGTAATTGTGGCATCCATTAAACACATGTAATGATTTCCATAGTAGCCAAGGCATTGATGCCAAGACCATCTTAGTGGACAAAGTCCCTTACAGAATCTAGTTTACTTGTCGTTCCAGCCTTGTATTACTGAACCAGATTTACTTGTCGTTTCAGCCATGTCTATCTCATTAGATATAAATCTTTACCCAATGCATTGGAGGGAGATATTATAAAGACCTGAAATTTTGAATAAATATTGTTTCCAAATTTTGTGTGTTATTTTATTATATTTTTATACTCAACAAAAATGATTCATTTGATAACATGAGTATAATTAAAATGAGATCGTTGGTCTTTGAATGTTATATGACCATTGGTCAATATGACCACAGGAAACTAAACGTTTTGATTATTGTCTCTAAATACAAGTAATCTTTGTTAATTATTATAGAAAGAAGATTCGATGGCCTCATCCAGTAGCCTTGCACCGATCGAAGCCCATCTAACAGAACTTGGGAAGGAGGTAGCACCACTGGGCTTTGCTCTGGAACAAACCCAAGACGAACTTCATCGTGTGAAGCTAGAACGGAATCGCCTTTGTGAGAAGTTAAAACTGATAGAAATTACTACTCGTGCGATGTTATCTGAGCCTCCCTCAGATTCTCTCAGCTTTTCACACCTTACACTTAGGTCCTAGGGTGGTTTGATAAGGGGGAATGTAAGGAGACCGTAACTGCCTTGTGTAATCCTTTGTTTTAAATAAAAATTGGGATTTCTTCTTATGATGAATTTTATGAATTTTCAAATGACCAGATAAATATAGTATGCATATTTTTGAAGAATTTTAGTAAAATGATATTTTAAAAATGTTTATGTAAACCTCAAATAATTAAAAATGTGTAATGATATTCAAAAAATGGTCTTCTACAATTATTCTCAGTATGAAATTTAGAGTCTAATAAGATCAACTTAATTTTTGATGAATAGTAAATTATGAATAGTGATTTTATGATTAGGATTAGTAATGCGTCCAAATGGATTAGTAATCTCACTTAAAGAAAGTATTAATATAATCTAGTCACCTTGATTAAGTAATGTGATTCAATAAAATGGTTAAATAACGATTTCATAAATTATTATTCAAGTATTAGTTTTTTCGAGTGAATGGTGTTTTTTTAATTAAAAATTAAATTAAAAATATTTAAAAAATTATTTTTTTAAATGGATTTCATTTTTGAACTTAGAACACCGATTTTATCTTATGGTAATTTTGGTGGTTTTTTCTGAAAAAAATGAATTTTCAGTGAATAGTGTATTTATTTAAAAAAATAAATTAAAAATATTTTGGAAATTATTTTTATAAACTGGAGTTCATTTTTGAAATCAGAGCATTGATATTTGGTTAAGGTGAAATTTTGGGATTATTATGAGAAAGTTGAATTTTTGATGCATAGTGAAAATACAGTTTTTTACTTTATGATTATTTAATGACAACATTAAATGATGTATTAAGTATGTAATCAATATGGTCGACTTATGAATAGTAAGATAAGGTATGAGGTGTCCCATGTGGCCAATACCATGGGCATATACCATAGGCAAGTCCATGGTTTTTCCAAAACCACTAATGAGGTGTCCCTTGGCCATTGATGCCTTGTCCCATCACTTTCCCTATAAATACCAAGCCATCCTCTAATCCATTCGACTCCACACTCTTCCCCAACAAATGTATGGTCTCATTACCTCCCAAGGAGTCCTACCAAGGTGCCCCCAAGCCCTCAAGGTCCCAACCTTTGAGTTTTAAGAGTTACGTTTTAAGGTAAGGGATTCGATCTCTCTCTTTCTTTTCAAGAAACCTCTTTTATGAAATTTCTTTTATACTCCATGTTCTTATGTTAAAGGGTGTTATTTTATACTCCTCTTACTTCCCTTTTCATGTTCACATAATTAGAGATCCCCTCTTACTCTCATTATTTCGTTTTATGATGTTTTAAGTGGCGCCGTTAGGATGCCGAAATTTTTGTAACGGATTCTTTCTCCCTTCTCATTTTTCAAGATCTATTTTCATGTAACGTATTTAAAGTTCATTTTTATTTTGTTGGGGGTATTATCTCTATATATATCATACTGATCTTTTTTGACCATATTATGAGAGACCCCATTTGATCTCTTCAATTCAGTATTTTGATGTTTTATGTGGCGCCGTTAGGCTACCGAATTTTTAAGTGGTTCTTCACCCTTCTCGTTTTGAATTTCTACTTTCATGTCAATTATTTCATTTTCCTTTTGGTTATGTTGGGGTATGATCTCTATATATATCATACTGATCTTTTATGACCATATTATGAGAGACCCCATTTGATCTCTTCAATTCAGTATTTTGATGTTTAAGTGGCGTCGTTAGGCTGCTGAATTTTTAAGTGGTCCTTGCACCTTTCTCCCTTTTCAAAGTTCTAATTCCATGTCAAGTATTGAAAGTTCCTTTTTATTATGATGGGGTATAATCTCTATATCTATCATACTGATCTTTTATGTTCATATAATGAGAGAACCTAATTGATCTTATCAATTCATTTTTGTAAGTTTTAAGTGACGCCATTAGGCTGGTGAATTCTCATAAGAGAAATCTTATTTTTGTCTACCTTTAAAGTTCATCATTTCATATGGTATATCATTCAAATTTCATTACCATGTTCTTAAATACTATATATTCTGTTCCCATACTGTTTCATGTATCATTTTTGAGTGGGTGACCAATGTCCCCTCTCTTTTCAATGTTTTGTAAAATCATGTATCGTAGACGTTATAATGCATAGTTTTCGTCTCAAAATCCCTCCCTCTTTTTCTCAAAATTATTTTATGTTATTAAGTGAAAACTAAAAGCTCTTATTTCTACAGGGGTATTCACATATATATCAAAATGATCTATTTTAAATTCTGGGATTTACATACATGAATCTCTCATTCCCTTTCCGTGGGTTTAAAGTGACATAAAGATCATGTCTTTAAAGTAGTTTTTAAAACATTATGATTAAGAAATGAGACCCATTTATTTTATGCTATAGGGGTTGTTTATCAAATGATTGATGATGATATATGTGTCTCACATGATAATAAAGACATGTCAAGGGTGCGCCTAGATATCGCTCCAATGCATTGGGTAAAGACTTAATCTCTAGAGATGACTTTTTAGACTGATACATTGGTGAATAACCATGGTAATTTTTAATGACACCTTGGGGATGGACCTTGGTGAAACAAAATGATTGTAAATATTAAGTGTTGCAGCCACATATTCATGTTATGAAAAATGTTATTTTTATTATGATATGCCCCATTATTTCTTTCTCATGCCATAATGTTCTTTTCATGACCTTATTGAAGTATGTCAAGTTCATATGTAAAATGTTTCTCTTGTTTCCCTTACTAGGCCTTCTGCTCACCCTTTCATTTGATGTATGTACCCAGGTTATGGGATGTAGTAATGATCCTAGGATGAACATGAGGAGAAGCCTTTCAAGTGTTTAAGAATAATTTTTTATGTTTTCATGTTTAAAGTTCCTGGTTTCCAAGACACTAAACCTTAAAGACCCTCAGTTTTGTAAAATGTAATGAAAGTTTATGTGATAAAAAGGCGGGATGCTATAGTTGGTATCAAAGGATGGTTAAGTTATTTGTGGAAATTAGGATATGAAATCTCTAGGAAGAACCCTCTAGAAAAGTTTAAATATAGGAAATATTCCTGGTATTTTGGTGAGTATTGAGTAAGGGGTTTCCAAGCAAATACATCCCTGTCTGGATACGAGTAGGTAGAGGTGGATCTGGCACAGATGTACATAGGGGTAAATCCCGAAAACACCGCTTTGAGCTAGACTTGAACGGGAACTGTTACATGACAACGGGCCTTGCTGCACTCTTGGTTACGACACTCTCGGGGGATATGCTTTGGTAAACTCATAAGCTTAGTATGAACCATTGTTAAATGAACAAAGATAAAATAAAATAAAGATTCACATAAGAATATATGATCATGGATAACCTAGATGGGAACCTAGGGGATCACAAGTTAGGGTATAATTTTCTTCTACAAGTTATCCTTATATGTTTTAAGTTCCTTTTCATGATTATTGGCTAAGTATTGAAGCCCCTAATTGTATATTGTTTCCATAGTTAATGGAGGGAAATGGAAGAACATGTCCCAAAAACTAATGTGATAGGAAATGCGATGATTTTCATATTAATATGAAAGGGATGATTAGGGGATTAAAATATGATTTTTATTTTGGAGGGCGTTCACTATTTTGGGGACCCTATATGATCGAGGTAAATAGATTACTATGGTATTTTCAATGAGGAGTAAGGTTGACTTATATTTTGAAGAATCGATGAATTTAAGGTGGACTTATAGTAATTTAGGTTACTTATGGGAATGATTAACCTATCTTGGTTAAAATATGTTTAGGTTAGATACTTTTGTTATAAGATGTTAGGAGTGGTTGATGTTGTTTGGAGATGAACAATGAGGTTTATTTTGGAAAACTATGTTATCAAATCATTCTTGTATTTGGGCTTCAATCTTAGTTTGGTTTATTTTGAGGAATTTTAAGGACCGTTATTTATGGAATGGACTATGATGAACTTTGGGTAGTACCATGGAACTTTGAATATTTAAAAGTAGTTTCCATTCCTATGGGATTATTTCTTTTTAAAGAGTTGTTTTACCCTACCCTTTCTGTTTTTGGGATAATGTTTAAAGATAGAAGAAATAAGTAGTTAATCTTTTGGGGATTATGTGATTCTCTAGAAGATGATTCTTTTGTTTTGATGAGACCAAGTAATTTTGAATGCTCATCGTTTGAAGAAAAGATTAACTTTGGTAGAAACTTATTAAATGATGAAACTCTACATGAAGGTAGGTATATTTTATTATGTTTTTGTTCTATGTAGTAAATGAATTCCTCAAAATTATTAAAAGGAATGTAAAACAAAAATGTTGTTGGTTTACGTTTCCTACTAGGTAATCAAATACCGTTTACACACATCGTAAGTTTGGGATTTTCTTTTGGTTAACTTTATCCTAATCATGTTTTCTATCACTCTCCCCCAGAACTTGACCCTTTGTTTTTTCTTCCATATCCATGTTTTCCTCCATAGAATCCTAGTATGGGTTAACTCGGGTGACCTTTGTACTTCCCTTTCTTTCTTTTAAAGTAATAGTTTTTCAGACTCCTTTTCCGATGTGGGACTTTCAATGAAATTTAAAAACCCAATTTTTAAAAAATTGCGAGGACGCAATTTCTTAAGGGGGGAAGATTGTAACGACCCGAAATTTTTAATAAATATTGTTTCCTAATTTTGTGTGTTATTTTATTTTATTTTTATACTCAACAAAAATGTTTCATTTGATAACATGAGTATAATTAAAATGTGAACATTGGGCTTTGACTGTAATATGACCATTGGCCAATATGACCACTGGAAACTAAACGTTTTGATTATTGTCTCTAAATAAAATTAATCTTGGTTAATTATTATAGAAAGAAGATTCAATGTCCTCACCCAGTAGTCTTGGACTGATAAAAGCCCATCTAACAGAACTTGGGAACGAGGTAGCACCACTGGGCTTTACTCTGGACCAAACCCAAGCCGAATTTCATCGTGTGAAGCTAGAATGGAATTGCCTTTGCGAGAAGTTCAAACTAATAGAAATTACAACTCATGCGATGTTAGCCGAGCCTCCCTCAGATTCTCTCACCTTAGTACACCTTACACTTATGTCCTATGCTGGTGTGATATGGGGATATGTAAGGAGACCTTAACTGCCTTGTGTAATCCTTTGTTTTACAAAAAATTGGGATTTCATCTTATGATGAAGTTTATGAATTTTCAAATGACGGGATAAATATAGTATGCATATTTTTGATGAATTTTAGAAAAAGGATATTTTAAAAATATTTATGTAAACCTTAAATAATTAAAAATGTGTAATGATATTCAAAAAATGGTCTTCGACAATTATGCTCAGTACGAAATTTAGAGTCTAATAAGATCAACATAATTTTTGAAGAATAGTAAATTATGAATAGTGATTTTATGATTAGGATTTGTAATGCGTCCAAATGGATTAGTAATCTCACTTAATGAAAGTATTAATATAATCTAGGCACCTTGATTAAGTAATGTGATTCAAAATAATGGTTAAATAACGATTTCATAAATTATAATTCAAGTATTAGTTTTTTTCAGTGAATAGTGTTTTTTTTAATTAAAAATTAAATAAAAATTATTTAAAAAATTATTTTTATAAAATGTATTTGATTTTTGAACTCAGAGCACCGATATTATGTTATGGTAATTTTTGGGGTTTATTTCTGAAAAAAATGAATTTTCAGTGAATAGTGTATTTATTTAAAAAAATAAATTTAAAATATTTAGAAAATTATTTTTATAAAATGGAGTTAATTTTTCAATTCAAAGCATTGATATTTGGTTATGGTGAGATTTTGGGATTATTCTGAGAAAGTTGAATTTTCGATAAATAGTTAAAATACAGTTTTTTACTTTACGGGTGTTTAATGACATCATTAAATGATGTATTAAGTATGTAATCAATATGGTCGACTTATGAATAGTAAGATAAGGTATGATGTGACCCAAGTTGCCAATAAAATGGGCAAATACCATGGGAAAGCCCATAGTTTTTCCAAAACCACTAATGAGGTGTCCCTTGGCCATTAATGCCTTGTCCCCTCACTTTCCCTATAAATACCAAGCCATACTCTCATCCATTCGAATCCCCACTCTTCCCCAACGATTTTATGGTCTCATTACCTCCCAAGGAGTCCTCCCAAAGTGCCCCCAATCCCTCAAGGTCACAACCTTTGAGTTTTAAGAGTTACGTTTTAAGGTAAGCGATTCGATCTCTCTCTTTCTTTTCAAGAAATCTATTTTATGTAATTTCTTTTATGCTCCATGTTGTTATGTTAAAGGGTGTTCTTTTATACTCCTATTACTTACCTTTTCACTTTAACATAATTAGAGATCCCCTCTTTCTCTCATTATTTCGTTTTATGATGTTTTATGTGGCACCGTTAGGATGCAGAAATATTTGTAACAGATTCTTTCTCCCTTCTCATTTTTCCAGATCTATTTTCATGTAATGTATTTGAAGTTCCTTTTTATTATTATGAGGTATGATATATATATCTATAATACTTATATTTTATGAACATATGATGAGAGACCCAATTTTATCTCTTCAATTCAGTATTTTGAAGTTTTAAGTGGCGCCGTTAGGCTGCCGAATTTTTAAGTGGTTCTTCACCCATCTCATTTTGATGTTCTACTTTCATGTCAATTATTTCAAGTTAATTTTTGTTATGTTGGGGTATGATATCTATATCTATCATACTGATATTTTATTAACATATGATGAGAGACCCCATTTGATCTCTTCAATTCAGTATTTTGATGTTTAAGTGGCGTCGTTAGGCTGCTGAATTGTTAAATGGTCCTTGCACCATTCTCCCTTTTCAATGTTCTAATTCCATGTCAAGTCTTGAAAGTTCCTTTTAATTATGTTGGGGTATGATCTATATATCTATCATACTGATATTTTATGTTCATATGATGAGAGACCCTATTTGATCTCATAAATTCATTTTTGGATGTTTTAAGTGACGTCGTTAGGCTGCCGAATTCTCATAAGAGAAATCTTATTTTTGTCTTCCTTTCATGATCTTCATTTCATATGGTATATCATTCATATTTCAATACCATGTTCTTAAATACTATATATTCTATTACCCTAATTTTTTATGTATCATTTTTGAGTGGGTGACCCATGTCCCCTCTGTTTTCAATGTTTTCTAAAACCATGTATCGTAGACGTTATGCTGCACAGTTTTCGTCTCAAAATTCCTCCCTCTTTATCTCAAAAATATTTTATGTTATTAAGTGAATACTAAAAGATCTTATTTATACAGGGGTATTCAAATATATATAAAAATGTTCTATTTTAAATTCTGGGATTTACATACATGAAACCCGCTTTCACTTTTCGTGGGTTTAAAGTGACATAAAGATCATGTCTTTAAAGAAGTTTTTAAAACATTATGATTATGAAATGAGATCCATTTCTTTTATGCTATATGGGTTGTTTATGAAATTATTGATGATGATATATGTGGCTCACATGATTATAAATACATGTCAAAGGTGCGCCCAGATAGCACCCCAATGCATTGGGTAAAGACTTAATCTCTAGAGATGACTTTTTAGACTGATACCTTTGTGAATAACCTTGGTAACTTTTAATGACACCTTGAGGATGTAGCTTGGTGAAATGAAATTATTGTCAATATTAAATGTTGCAGCCACATCTTCAAGTTATGAAAAATGTAAATTTTTTTATGATATGCCTCATGATTTCTTTCTCATGCCATGATTTTCTTTTCATGACCTTATTAAAGTATCTCAAGTTCACATGTAAAATGTTTCTCTTGTTTCCCTTTCTGGGCCTTCTGATCAACCTTTCTTTTTATGTATGTCCCCAGGTTATGAGATGCAGTAATGAACCTAGGATGAACATGAGGAGAATCTTTTCAAGTGTTTAAGAAGAATCTTTTTTGTTTTCATGTTTAATGTTCCTGGTTTCCAAGACACTAAACCTTAATGATCCTCGGTTTTGTAAAATGTAATGAAAGTTTATGTGATAAAAAGGTGGGATGCTATAGATATGGGAACCAGCCATCTCATAATGAAATCATTCTTACTTGTGCCACAAAATAAACATACATCATTCATAATAACCCTACAATTAAAATGGGTTTCATAAACATCATCCCATTATCACATAATCCATATAAAATAAATCTATATCATTTGATAATAAGAAAATTGAAACCATGTAAATCATAGGGACATTATACTTGAAACATACACATATGAAATAATGTCATCTTAGATGGAAAATGGTTTTGATAAAACACTTGAAATGAATTCTTGAGGAAAATAACCTTTCTTCTTCAAAATCAATTTATTTTCACAAAACATCATCCAATTTAAAAAGAAAATAATTATTTTGAAAATAGTAATGAAATATTTTGGAGGAAGCTTCATGAAAATATGTCTTTATAAAACTGTAAAAATCCTTTCATGATGTATAAGTTTAAAAAACATTATCCTCGTACTTTTCCGTAAAAGTCAAAAAGTTTCTCGTATGGAAATCAAAAGAAAGATTCCTTCCATAACACAAAGTAAAATTCAAAAAGGGGTAAAAATGACTTTAAAAAATATGGAATAATATTAAAAACTTTATGAAAAACATTTTTATGGTCATGGATGAAAAATAAAACCCCAAGTAAATTCTAACGTATAAGAAATCTCGGATAAAAATGAGAATTAAAAATTATCCCTTACCTTATGTCCAATTTCTTCCATATGTGTCCAAGACTCCTATATAATGGGTTTAAACATATTATTAAATATTAACAGAACCACAATAATATTTATTATATCATATATGATTCCCTTATGACTTTATATTACCCGTTCTTTTGTAAATTGCTTGTTAAAGCAGCGTTTTAGGTAAAATCATTTCATTTATCATCCGTGTTTTGACTTTTAATTATTAATATGATTACTTAGATCATGATTACATAATTACATAATATAAAACAAGATTTATATATAATATATATTCATAATATACATATATATTATTGATCGATTAATAAAAAGAAATACACCGTTCATGGAGATGGTAGGTCCTACGTACGCAAGAACGTTGTTTTCGTTTCCATATTGAATTGAATGGAATTAAGTAGATTACATAAATATATTTATGCATATTTACAGTAGCATTATTATGTCATATATTTCATTATTACTTATTATATATACTTTATAATCATTCTGGAATTGATAACATGTAAAATGAATCTCATCGCGTCGTGGAGATGGTAATCCGTACGTACGCACGAGCGATGATATCATTCCCATATTTATTGAATGGAATTGGAGTGGGGGATATAATATATTAGAATCAGTATGATTTTATAATAATCATTTATATTTATTCTTTACACCATTATTCCCATCCAAGTAAGGTGGTGGTGGAAAAACAGATTAGACCACGTGTGGAGACGGTATTCCGTATGTACGCACACACGGTGATTTCGTTTTCCATAGGATGGATAGAAGTTGAAATGAGGATTTTTAATATTTATATTAAAATATAAGTATATTAGTGATAATGATTTATTTAATTTATTATGAAACACAAAAATAAGAGGAAGTATAAGAAGAAGTGAATTTGAAAGAATCTTTAAAGGATATTACCTCTTCTTTGACACGCCTCGTTGAAACCTCCTCTTAGGATACTAAAATTGGTCTTTGAAGAAGACCAGGACCTCTAGTATGTTTCTAGGGAAGTTGATATGGGAAATGGGTAGGGGTTGGCCGAGCATGAAGGCTCAATTTTGTGTAAAGATGAGAGGAAGGAGGTGCCCTTTTATAAGGGAGGAGAGGGGCACCTTTGGAATCCTCAAAACGTTTAGTTTAATATAAATTCAAACCCCACATAAAAACCTCCAAAAAATGACTAAATTCAAATATTTGATGAGATGGGAATGTAATCTCATCAACCAATAAAATTTATACATGTTTTGATCTTATTTTAAACCTTATCATTTTGATTTATCCTTATTTAATCTATTTAATTGTTTTTGTGGTAATAAAATTCTAAATTTTAAATGGTTATAAATAATCACTTATGTGTTGTTAATTTTCCATAATTTGATAATTTATTACATTTTAGACTATCAATTTCAATTTATAATTTTTAAATATTTTTTGGATTTTTTAACAATTTAATAATATGTTATTTTTATAATATAACAATATTGTCAATTTTGACACTATTCATTTATTTGATTTAAATAAAATCCACATAGAGGATATATTCGAAATAAAATATTTAATAGGTTCCTAACATGTCCTATGAATCTATAAAATTAGTGGAACACGTTAAATAGGTTATATAATATTTATTTTACTATTTGTAAGACCATTTATTTGATACTTCTCTTAATAAAATAATTTCTACAACATTTTTATATAATTATTAAATATACTTATTTGTTGCATAAAAATTAAAAATAAAATACTAGGATTAAGATCAATCTTATATATTTCATAAGAATAATTATAGTCAGATTTATATTCTAAGACAATAATCTTTTAAAATGTTATATTTATTAAATGACAACTTTGACATCATTTAATATAAAATAATATAGTTCTCATAATCTCTTTTGTTAGACTCCAAACAGTCATATATTCGGTCATTGGATGATTAAGGTGTATATATACACTACCAAGAAGTTTTGGTCAGGGTTTTGAGCCTTTTAATGGGTATTATTAATTCAATAAAAACTATATTACTTATTTATCACTAAATAAATAATTTTTGCATCATTAATTTATAAGCTATTAAGGTAATTAAATAGATCTAAAAAATTATAAATAAATTAACATGATAAAGTCAAAAAAATTATCTTTAAAATGAGTATTTATAACCGAATTTATAATTTGTATAAACAAATATTAAAAATACTTTAATTATTAAAGTTGGGTGAGACATATTTCACTTTCCTTTAAATAAAATAAACTAAAGGTCTTAATCACCTCCAAGTGGGTTCCAATTTATTCCATTTTTACCCAAATATGCTCTAGGACGAAATATAAGCATCAAATTATACTAAGTCAAGTGTTAGGGTGATTTTATAATATTATATTTACCCTTAATTACCCGGATTACCTTTTACTGTGGTAAATAAAATTTACCGTAGTTACTATTCATAATGCCCAAAAATAAAATTTAGCCTATTAAGATAATTTGGACCCAATGATTCCAAATATAGAATAAATTTTTCTAAATTAAATACACAAAAGTTGCAGAAATTAATTTAAAATTCATCGCATTTTTAAGAAAACAAGTTTTAAAAGTTAAAAAATTGCAATAGATTGAAATGATTTTACATATGAATTAAATGTAAAATCAATGATAATGAAATAAATTATATTTAATGGTAAAAATATATTATATTTATAGTTCAAAACCATTAAATATTATAATTTAACCATATAAATTATTACGATGAAAAAAGTTGTTTTTAATTAAAATATATCGTGTTTTTACTATTTATTATAATATGAAAGTTATCAGAAAAATATCAAAACTGTATCCACTGTAAATTTGTATATCCTAATTCAAAATAAGAAGTTTATTTTATAAAATTTAACGTATAAACTTGTCAAAAATTATATTTAAAATGGGTGCGCCATCAAAAGGCGGCAAAACTGCATTTTTTTAAAAATACTTATTTTGATAGAAAAATAAATTTTGTTCTCATAACATGTTCTATAAAATGTCAAAGATGAATTATAATGTCATAAAATTAAAAATGTATTTACTACTATTCATAACGTCTAGTTTATTATAATATTATATCCATATATCATTGTTTAGTGAAACATGGTATTGCGTACAACACACTCTATTGAGGAAGGTTGTGATTGCGTGTAATGCAAGGAAAGTCAGTGTTGCTTCTAGTTAAAGACTCTTTCGTTGTTGCGTATAACAAAATCCAACCATATTTCAATTATAAATTGAATATATATATATATACACACTCAATGTTGCGTAGAATAACTATGATCGAACAAAATTGAAATTATGTGTAACACGATCCAAGATTAGTGTTGCATAAACTACAAGCTAATACGGTGTCGCGTATAGCGCAAGATAATCTTTGTGTATCGTACAACAGATGATATGAATGAAATTAGAAAAAATATATCTTATAAAATCTCGGGTTGTTACAATCACAATTTAAGAACATAATTATAAATATAATCATACCACTTTTGAAAATTTTACGTGATAAAATTAAATCATAATATCAAAATTATCTGAGGTTTCTTTTTTTATTATTAAAAATTAAATCATTTTTCAATGAATAGTAAAATATATATAATTTTAATTGATGACTGTATTTTCAATTAAAATATTTATCACCTTAAAATATTTTTTAAAATTGTATTAATGTAAAATTAGTTAAATTATATATCAATTAGGTCAATTTTGGTCATTGTAATAGTTTTTATTTTGAATTTTGATATAAAAACATTGCCAACTTTTGAAAGTTCTCTCTTTGAAAACTTGGTTTCTCATCGCTTCTATGGGATTAATTTTGAATTAAAATTTTACAATTATATTAATTAAACGTGGAAAATAGATTAAATACTAGGAAATAAAATAATTTATAATTTATAATTATTTAAATTAATATTTTACCCAATTGATCATTAAAAGTAGTAAAAATTAATTACTACAGTTAAGGTTAAAATTGATGTACCGATGGTTAATATATAACAATAAGGGTAAAAATAACCTACAAAATTATCCAAAACCCATTTGATAAAAATATTTACACATTATATATTCTATTTTTGATATTGGTCTTTTTTACACTTCTTTTTAAAAAACAATGGTATGATTAAATATTTTAATAACAGTACATGTGTGTCACATACCTCACTTATAAAAGGATACCCACTCTCTTATCTTATTTCAATACTAAGACACTTTTGGTTCATCCATGGAAAACCCAAATAAGTTCCAAAATTCCATTTAATCATCCTAGAATCTTTATTTTTGTTATAAATCCATCCTTGGAAGGATTTGGTCTAAACCTATAGAGGATACCGAAATAAGAGGTAACGTTCTTCAACGAGTGTTTTTATTTTTTTATTTCAAAATCCTTTAATAATTATAAAAACATACTGAAATAATAACCCATGTATCATACATATACTTTTATTTTGTTAGAATATGATCATTTGGTTTTACCATATCTACATCCATTAAATTGGTTATGAAATCAGCATTTGTGTGTACGGTGGACTACCGCCTTGGGGACCAATATCATTTATTTGTTCCATTAAAATAACTCATGATTAAATATAATGATTAATATAAAGTATATAAAATATATATTTATACAAATAGATTCATTATTTCATTTATTCCATTTTTAATTTCCATTCCATATGGTATACGATAATGTGGATTGTGTGTCTAACAAATAACCACATCAGGAGGTGATTTTATTGTTTTTCTCTAATGCTTTACATGGAATGTAATAAGAATAAATTTAATAAATATATGTGGTATTAATTACATAATTATGATTTTAATTACATATTTATCTTTATGAAAAGTTAATATACCATATTATTTCTTACATTTTCACATATATAAAAATGATATAATCATTCATGTACGTGTGGACAACCACTTTCACAAAGTAATGCGGTACTCTTATCGTCACCAATAATCAAGGATAATAGATATATTATTATATTTACGTAATTAAAAGGATATTATGATCATTATAAAATAATAAAATAAAACTTTCCACCTTTCAATAATGATCCTTGAAAAATGGAATGTATACTCATGCGTACGTTCAACCTACCATCTCTAAGATCGCAACGTAATTCAATTCCAAAAAACAATCATTAATTATTGGTATGAAAAGTATAATTTTTTTTACAAATATTTAAATTAAATCCTAATTATTACACTTGAGATGATATAAATATATAATTTGTGCATAAAAAAACATTGATGACAAATAACGAATAAGAAAACATGGCAATTAACACCTAAAACAATAAAAATAATGAATGATTATAAACCGATTGGTGATAAGATGTTAAAAAATATAATATATGATATTATAAACATTAATATAGTTTTTCTAAAAAGATAGAAACATTTATATAACGACTTTAGAATATTTTAAATCACTTTCAACCAAAATGAAGTGAGATGTAAGGCACTCTGTCTCTATTTTTTACCATTTAGGTATATTGTAATGTTATGCACCTAGTTTATTTTATTTTGTGTATGTAATACAATTTTATAGCTAGTATCATGAAAAATTCATTATTTATGGAATTTTCTATTTTAATTTAAATTATTTAATATGAGGTAATTTTAATTAATAGCAACCAAGTTGTAATGAATTTAATAACTCAATTTATTGTCATTGGACTATATTACTCTTATTTTGGGTTTTATATTCTATGATTATTTGTTTAATGAATTATGAATATATATTTTATTTTTTTCACCTTTTTATGGAGATTTACATATGGTACACATAATTTATTCATTTATTAATCACCACTTAAATGTTATGACCTTTGTAAGGCTTTATTTGAGAATTTCATTTTAATCGGTATTATTTGTACTTCAATATACATGGAACAAATTAAATGATAATTGGAAGAAAACCATTAAATTTTATTATACTATAGTTATTAATTGTTTCTACCAACTAATAACACCATGTTTCAATATTTTTTTCATAAAATAATTGTGAAAATATTTTTAAGAATTGAACCTCACACTTCAGTCAGAAATCTATTTTCTACCAGAAATGTATTTTCTAAAATTGTTTTCAAAATTATTTTCATTCAATTTAAATATGATTTATTATTGAATGTTGTAATCATTTTTATATTTTACAAAAAAATTAAATGTAATATTTATTTCATTTTCAAAATAATGCATTTTTTCATTTACCGAAAATGTGAAAGGAATCATCAAGTCCAATGATGAACTAATAATTTAGCTGATAATTTTATTGTTAAAAATTAATTTCATTTTTAATTTGAATTTATTTTATGTAATTATCCATTTTCATTGAGAAATTTTAATCAAACTTCCTTTATATTGATACAATTATTTTTTTTAAAACCTATTTTTTCTAATATTCAAACAAGTCATAGTTTTTAAACGTTATTCTCAAAGAAATGGAATTTTAAAATGTTATATATATTAAAATTTTATTTTAAAAGTTAAAAAAATCATCTCATCATTATTTTTTAAATATATTTTTGGTGTATTTATATTATTCAATGACAAAAACCCTTTTTTCTTACTCTAATTAGTTAATGTTTTATTGATATCATCCTTATTCTATCTATGGATAATTGAAGATTATTTTGACCTAGGATATATTAACCTTAACTTTATTTATTTATTTTTTATTTATATATTTTCCATTTAAATATTCACATTATTGTGATTATTACTAATTTAATTTCCCTTAATTATCAATATCATTTACCATAGATATGTTTATTTCTCAAACCGTTTAGGATCTATACATAAAATTTTCAACATTGAATGTTAATTTTTTTTATTTAGGGAAATATAAATAATTCTATATTCCTTAGTCAATAAGAGAATTTGACAATGAAAAATTCATTAATTAATTATATTATTCAATATTTGAATAATTCTTTGGATGTACATTGAGGCGTGGGTCCTGAAAAAAAAATCCCATTGATACATCAATATGTCTCATGAGACAGATAAGATTCCAAAACTTAAACTAATTTTGACCTATAGTTTTAAACCTTCTTGTGAATAGTATTTATGGTAGAGGTATCATGAATACTGATATCACACCATCTAATAATTAATAATTTATTCATTAAGAAATTAGTTATTATTATCCCTGATATTTTCACAATTATATTATCTCTTAATTCATTTCATTCACACATTTTTGGCCAAATGAAATGTGTGTTCCATTATTTTACTTTACGTATTGATTATTATTTATCTATTTATGATACACATGACATTTATTAAATGGAATGTGTTTTTAATAATTTAAATTTACATATTAATTATTCTATATCATGTTATGATAACAAAGTTATTGATTAAATGGCATATGTGCGAAGTTATTTTCCATTCCATATTGATTATTCATTATTGATTCATGATAGCTTCAACTGTAATTTAACCTTACTAATCATTTGAGGTCAACAATGTTTTTCCATTTTATTGGATTCCATGAAGTTTACTATAAATGATATAAATGGAATTTATATACGAAAAAATGAAACTCTTGAAAAAATATCTATTGTAATTTGTATTTTCCAATAGAATATGGGACACAATTATGTACATATTTTACCAAGATAGATAAAAAATTTTGTCCTTCAGAATGTGATTCCGTTTATTTTATTCCAATGTCATAGATTAAGAATCCTTCTTTGAGATACTAGGTTTTGGGTCACTATAAGAAGCATGAGGTAAGGGGTTTCATAACTAAATTTCAATTCATTGGGTTATAAATATATATAATTTGTTAAATTATGAAAACATGATTTGTGGAATTAATTTGTAGTTATCTATATGGTATTAAAACTTTTATTTCTTTTTATCTACAATTTTTACCCATAATCACCCCATTGATTAATTCTCACCTTAATGATATAAACATTGTAACACACTCATCTCAAAACATCTTCTCTAACTAATATGTTAGTTTATGAACCAAATATTATTTGAATAGTGAATATACTTACCATTAATGTACTATATTACAAATCTTTCCAACATTATTATATTTTACGTTATAATTAAAATATATTATTAATGGTAAGTTGTGATTCAAAATTTTTCTAAGTGGTAAGGGTTTATGTTTGAATCTCATTTTGATCATTGAATTTAAATTATGGAAAATTATTTTATCATTTTATAATAAATCTTTATAATTTTATTATTCTATGGTTATTTAGGACATTTTCATGTAATAGTACCATTTTATCTATTTTTTTCATTAAGATGGATCAGAAAAACATTATTTTATAAAATCCTGAATTCATTTCTCTTTATGGTAAAAAATCCTTATTTTTACAAATCCATTATTTCTAAATATTATATAAAAAAACATTAACAAATATTTTTTAAGAAAATTTTCCATTATTTTTTTTTTAAAAATATAAATAATCATCCGATAACTTCTTAAAAAAGGTAAATTTTCATCATTCTTATAAAAATTTTATAAGAATATTTTTTAACATATTCAATAGAAATAGATAACTTCTGAAATCATGAACACTCAATGTTTTCATGATTCCTTTATATTTTTTATGTTTTATTTTAAAAATGAGAAACATTAATGTTTGGGAATTTTTTATAATTTAAATGATTAATTTCAAAAATGGAAAGGATATTTTCCTTAAGAAATGTTCAATGTGATCTTTTAGAACCATATTTCATCAAATAATACATTTATTGATATTAGTAAAAGTGAAAAAATTATTTTATCTGAAAATATCTACAATATGGTTAAAAGTATTTTTATCAACAATGACACCCTTGGATGTTATAGATTTTATCCAAATTATGTTCATATTTCTCTTACATATATATGTAGTATATTCTATTATTGTTTAATTGTTTAATACTATCCATATGATAATTTCTAAAATGAATTCATTATAAAATTTACTTTTAATATGACATAAATAATTATTATCTGACCGATTTTATTCCTATGGGTAGTTTTTATGTTATGAATTATGTATGATTTTTTATGTGGAGCACCTATATCATAAACCTATTATTAAGGGTGATCCTATATCATGATATTATGCATTTAGTAATGATTTAGTCCCATGAGATGTTATGTATGTGATTATGTTGAAAAAATAATCCATTATGTTACTTTTTCCACCATGTGATATTTTCTAGGATGTCATCCTTGACATATGTTTATGTCATGTTATATATTGTTTCCAAATTTTCTATGATTCAATAATCTTGTGATAAAATGTAAATTATTATATGATTCTATGAAATTACTCATGACACTTCTCATTTATGATATCATTTTATGCCATTGAATCACATTTTATGTTTCCTTATCTTGTTTATTCTATGATATGGATTTTACCTCACCCCATTATTTTATGTATTCCGTAGGATAACTTATACAGTTTTATGAGCTCAAATGGATTTTAAAGGTTACTAAGTAAAAACATGTTTTCATGTTTTAGTTTCCATTATAGTATTATGATCATATTCTTCTAAATACACCATGCCTCAAAATCTATGGGATTGTACTGGTGAGATATTTATGTTTAAAAATCATGTATTTATATGTGTAAAAAGCTTGAATCTCTATAGTTGGTTTCAATGAGAATGTTTTTTAACAATTTGAAACATGGATGAAAACTATTCCTGAAAACTATATAGATAATTACAATGATATGTTTAAGGATCCATATAAGTATAAGTATATGTAAAGGAAAATATACTTGATTTTTGATGATGTATAGTATGAGTGGTTTTTATGAAATTACATCCTTTTATAGCTTCTACAAGTAGACATAGTTCTAAAATATATGTACTAGAGCTAATAACACAAAAAAGGTGCATTGGTCTTAATTGAGCATTACTTAGTATATGATGACATCCAGAACTGTGCACTTGGTTTGTCAATCCATGAGAATTTTCTTTTGCAATTCATAGACTGATTTATAAAAATCATAAAGGACAGGACTATATTAAAATCAGGGAAGACATAGGTTAAAACTAAAGTGTATTAGTTTGATAATTACCATATTGTTCCTAATTTAAAGAAAAAAATACCTATTTATTAATTTTATGTTATTATATTAAAATATGTATAAGGGTTTTCGGGAGATATTTATTGTAATGTAACCCTTAATTTTAATACGATATTTAGTAAAAAGAGGTTATTTAAGGAATATTTCCTTTATATTTTGTGTCCATATGTTTAAAGGTATTGTTAAACATTAGGTTTTCACCAAATAATATTATTTTAATTTTGGGGAAACTTTTCTATATAGAAAACATTAGTGTTTACAAGATGATTTAATTATCAATATTTTTTAGGATCTAAATAATATTTTTGAGAAATATTTTATTATGGGATGATTTATTAATTATTATTTTTAATTTAATTATTTATTTGGGAAGAAATATAATATGTTTTGGGAGAAGTAACTTGAAGGGTGTATGAACACTATTGATGATAGTACCTTTTTTCATGATAAGATTATTGTGGTTGTTTGGGATATATGATTATGTATTTATAGAATGATTAGTGTTAAAACTATGGATTTTTTTTTAATTTTTGATATTAATATATTCAAATTCATTTTGGGTAATATATTTTATTTCTATCCTTTTTGATTTTAATAGATATACTAGAAATTGATTCTTAAACCTTTATGGATCTTACGAACTGTTAAATGTTAATTTTAGTGCTTGCAAAAAAGAAAAATTATTGTTGGATATTAATTATTTATAGTAATAGATTGTGGTTAAATTTAATGAATCACAATTAATGGATGAAAGTTTTTTTATTAGTTAAAAATATCTCAGGTTAGTGTATTTTCTTGTGTTCTCTATTTGTAATACTAAATAAATTTATCAACACTAGGGAAAGGAACTTGAAACAAAAATGATTTCCTATTACAAGAACATATAATGAATCAATGGTATTTTAATTCATCACATAGTTATGTATTATTTGGTTATTTATATTCTCAATATCATTCAATTTCGGGTGATCAAAGATCTCCACCACACACTATATTTAATTTCACTTTCCTTCCCTATCCATATTTTTACTTCCATCCAATGTTCTTCAAATTGGAACTCTAGTTACATGTTAGAATATAATAAATTATAAATTTATATTACATATTTATAGGTTTAATTTTTATCAACCCTTTCTAGGATTCAATATTTCCCACAATTAAATTTTCAATCCCATTATTTTTGAGATAAAGATTATATTATAAGAACATAATTCTTTTAAGGGGGTATAAAGCAACACCTGATGCTTTTAAAAGTGGAACATCATGTTTAATAGAATACATGACATGATACAATAATATTATAATATAACATAACACCATAATCCATTATTATATATATATTTTAAATAAATTCAATCACATCGATAGATTGCGATGCACACGACATCGAGCTTAAAGGAAATGTGATACTTTATTATCATATTAATATTTCAATATGGAAATTATAACCTAGATGATAAGTTGGTTAGTATGACTAAAAATAACTAAATTATGAAAATTATATATATTAAACAAGTATATAATAAATTCAAATATTATATATTTATTGATAATAAAATGTGAACTATTTGAATGAAGATAACATGTTTTTTAAAAACAGTATTATTCTAAAAGAAAACGTAGTCATGCTTTGAAAATTTAATTTCAAAATAATTATTACTAATTTTTATTTTTTTGAAAAAATAAATTCATTTTTGAAATATAGATTTCAAAATTATTTTAGGTTATATTTTTTATGATTTTTTTAGAATGTTTCATTTTTAATGAATAGTGAAAAATACTATTTTTTATTTAAAACTACATTTTATTAAAACACTTAAAATACATATTTCATTTTATTTTTTTATTAAAAATTAATATATGTTAATTTAAATTTTACTTAATCCAAATTAATTTATCAGAATAAATTTCCTATTAAATTTTTTTATAAAATGTTTATAGCTTTTGAATGTTTTTGTTTTGGAGAACTTTTTTTCAACTTGTCTGTGAGTTAAATATTAAATTTAATTATTCTAATTTTTTGAGCTAAATTAGTATTAATAGATTAAATATTTTTAATTATAATAATTTATATAATCTAAAATGTTCAAAATAAATTTTTACGATAAAGAATAGTTGAAATAGTTAAAATTATTTATCGCTTTTAATGTAAATATGGGTTTGTTAGGTTTTAATTTATAATGATAATGAATAAAAATGACCCCAAACAATTATAGTTCATATTATATTGTAATATTTAGACATTAAATCTTATAATGTTCTAAAAGGTGATATTTTATGGTCTTTTTGAATGGGAACAAATGTGGGTGGATTCTTTCCTGAAAAGAATTCAGATTTTCTTCTCTCCCCCCACATATAGAAGGCCAACACTTATATTCTCCAATTTAAAATTAAAAAACCCAATTTTTAGACAATAAATAAATAAATAACTTTCTTACCTCCTTACCCTAATAAAATATGCAGTCTATAGTCACACAGACAACCTTGGTTGGATTTCGATGAAAATCAAAAGAAGTTATCTGAAGAAGTGGTAACCTTATTAACCGAGTGTTTTATTTTATTTATTATTCTAAATTATTATAATAATATTAAAACTTGATTATATCATAAAATGTGTATAATTAATATACATAGATGTTTCAAATTTGAGGTACTTTCCTACAACCATCTCCTCCTCCCTCAAATGGGGAAAGAAACTATTGATCCTATGTACGGTGGATTACCTTCTCGCAAACTGACAAAATTCATTTTCCATCAACACTTCTCATATATATATATATATATATTTATATAACGATGTATCTAATGAATATACATTAATTTTATGATATATTTCTACTTATGTAATTATAATATCATATATAAATTCTTACTATCAAATTCGTAGAAAATATGATAACTTAGTTTGTGTGTATGGATGGCTACCATCTTGCGAATCATGTAAATATTTTTTCAAATACACCTCACATGGAAGGTAATAGGGATTAATTATGTATTGATATAATATATTAATGAAATATTAATCATTCTGTAAAATAAATAAAATATATATTTCATTACATTACCATCCATTGAATAAATGATAATGTTGTTCACATGTATATCGATCTATCTCATCATGAAATGACGTGATTCGTTATTCAAATAATATTTACTAGAAAGGTTTTAGTGGTTATATTATAAAAATTTATGTAACAAATATGAAATTATATATTTTTTATATAATTAATGAAAAAATAATCTTCCTTTTTCTTTCAACACTAAAAAAAATTATAATGTCAATTGTGTGTATGTTCGACCTACCACCCCCACAAGGCATCATGATTGATTACCCACGTTAAAAATTACATAATGATTCTAAAGATGAATCGAATGGAAAAATGATATTTAAAACATTAATATCATTTTGAAATTTTTGGAACTACATCCTATGTTTGGGATCCTTAACTTTTAAGATAATCATGAATTAAAAAACAAGGTAATTAACACCTAAAACAATAGTGAAAATGAATGATTATTAATGAACATGTAATATGATGTTGTAAAATGATCATATATGATATTTTAAACAATATTATGGTTATGTGATATGTTAATAACTGTCTTAAAAGAACTATATAGGAGGTTAAATAGTTCTCATCTACTGAAAATCATGAGTTAAGGGGGTTTATAACATAATTTATGTTCATTGGGTTGTACGTCCACTTTGTTGATTAAATTAAGAAAAAACTATGTGTGGAATTTATTTCAATTGATAAGTTATTTATTTACATGTTTATATGTGAGTATCTACATTTGATTCACATAATCACCCCATTTATTAACCCCACCTCAATGCTCTGATCATTTTTAGGACTCCTCTCAAACATCCTTCGTTGAGAGACATATTTTTATGCACCTAATTTATTTTTGATGGCCTATATAACACCACTTTACAAACTATCTAATGAATTCTTCATACATAATGATATTTTAAGTAAAAATGAATTTACATACATCATGGGATGTTATTATTTAAAATTTATTAAAGAGGTAAGGTTTAATGTATCAATCTCTCTTTAAATAGGATTTCTTATGGACTAAATCCCATTGAAGAGTTTTTTTAACAATTGAACAATATAATAATTTATTTCATATTAATTTTATTATTAAATATTTTTCATGTAATAGTACCATTTTACTCTATTTAGTACTCAAAATGATTAATTTTGTTTAATAAAATCCAACTTCATTTCATTCTTAAATCAAAAATACTTTTTTGTTCCAAATCCATGTTTTATAAAAAAGATTTTAAAAATTAATTACTATTATTTTTATGTTAATTTCTTGGGAATTATTTTTTGTCCACAATTATTTCTACATAATGCATACTTTCTTTCAAAAGGGAGAAGGTCAGTCAGATTTTTCTAATAACAGCTTAGAAATCATGTTTTTTGAGAGTATTTGAGGTAGGGAAAATCAACCCCAATTGGGGAGAATTATTTCTTACTCTAGGACACTCTTATATATTAATTATGTATTCATGAGTCCTTCCCATATCCCAATGGTGGACTATTCACCCCTGTGATACTGATCAGTTCAGGACCATGTTTTTTATGTGAACCTATATTTTCACTTGATGTTCCCCATATACCTCTTATTAATTTATGAAATCCTCGTTTAAAGATGTCTAGTTTGGATTTGTATAACGTAATTCCTTCCAGAGATGTGTTTGTTGTTTTATATTAAGAATTATTTATCAAAGATGTATCTTATGTATCGTGTAAAAATAAGAATCAAAACATAAATAGTTTGATGAAATGAGTAAATGTGAAATGAAATTTTGTTCATACCTTCAAGAGGTTCCATACATATCTTACTAAGAACATAATAGGAATAGGATTCCACATAGTTCAAATAAATGAATGGTACCTACACCCGAATAGGAGGACCAAAATAGTGTTAATTTATCCAGTCTAATATAATTATCCTAACATATCTATAAGAATATCTATCTATTTATCAATTCCATAAATAATAGTTAGTATTTGATATGTAACATTTAATTAGAGCATAAAACTTGATTTCAATGATGTAATTATGAAATTGGGATACATAGAGAGGATTAATATGTTGTAAAAGCAGAGAAAAAAAATAAATAAGGTCGTTGTTATGAACAAACTACCATATGTTACCTTACATAGTAAGTGGGTCGGGTAAGGGTATTATTTGGGGGAATACACCTAGAAGGAATCCCATATTTTGGGAAGCATGTTGATAATCTCAACTCATGGATATTAAAGTTTGTTTGGTACAAAAACCTAGGAGGAAGACCATATTTTCAAACCATGAAGAGAATATTAAATCAAAGTGGATTTAGAGGTTTGGTCTGGTATTACACCTAGAATGAAGCCTATATTTTTAGAACCCTGTGTAGAATTCCATCTCCTGGTTATTTATAGGTTTGGTTGTTTCTTACACCTAGGAGGAAGACCATATTGTTTGAACCCTTATTAAAATCTATAATCATGGTGTTTTGTGGTTTTTTTGTGGATTACACCATAGCAAAAACCCATGTTTTTTTATCCATGAGGGTAATATTTACCCATGGTTATTTGGTGGTTTTTTTGATCTTACATATTAATGGAAGCCCATATTTTTCTACTCCAGAGGAGAATCCAGAATAATAGTTATTTAGTGGTTTGGTTGGGGATTACACCTTGTAGAATGCCTACAATTCTTAAATTTTTTTGATAATCTTGATTCATTTTTATTTGGAGGTTTGGCTGGGGATTAAATCTTAAAAGAAGCATATATTTCATGGACCATGAGTAGAATATCGACAAATAGTGATTGGTAGGTTGTTTGGGGCTTAAACCGAGGGGGATGCCCATATTTGTTGAACCATGAATAGATTCTCATAACTTAGAGATTTATTTTCGGTTAACCATGTAAGATTCCAATATTTCGAGAACCATGAAGATAGTCTCAACTCACAGTAATTTTAAATGTGGTATGGGGCTGTATATGTCGCATCCCAAGCTTTATAGAGACTTTAATCCTACCTTCCACAAATTATTTTTCTAAAATCTACACTCTCCTATTCATGTAAGTTACTCTCAGAATCCTCCTCCTCCAAAGATGATCTCCCATCATCTATGAAATGGTGATGAGATTTTTAGGCAGTTGTATGTATCTAATGTTCTGAATCTACTAGCCACATAACAGTAAGAAGTTATAAGTAATTTGAATAGGTTTGTTGTCATGTGTGAGGTCATAATAGAAGGATCATAAATGACATGATTCATGTGAACAAAGTTATTCATTTTTGGGGTGTTATAAGATGACATTTCCATCCATAAATGGCATAGGTTTTGGATGGAATCCATCTCGAATGGCATCTTCCCAAATA
Organism: Viscum album; assembly: GCA_963277665.1. NCBI lineage: Eukaryota > Viridiplantae > Streptophyta > Magnoliopsida > Santalales > Viscaceae > Viscum > Viscum album. The sequence continues at coordinate 290,955,680 of OY728134.1, forward strand.
ATATATGTATTAAACCATAACAAAAAGCTTCACTACATAAGATAATATACTTGGATGTGTAGAATTAATCCCTAGAAACCAGTTTTTTCTCCATAGAAACATGTCTACAATACAAGTATAAAAACTATCTTAACAGTTTACGAGAAACCATACATAACAAATTTTGAGAATTCTACCAAGCTTATACAACTTGTTTATTTTTCATAGGAGATTACACATATACATGTAATCCATTCTTTATGGTGATCATTTGTATTTTAGTCCATAAACTCATCCTTTTATTCATATAGAATTATTTATGTTCATGAAATCATCAATATGATCTTTTAAATATGAGTGTTACTTCATACATAAGAATATAAATTCAGATCGAAGATTGTTTATGGTTTCGTGAATTATTTCGTAAACTATATTGTGATCCTCTACATAATGCTATTCACCACAAACTCAAAATCATCATAAATTGTTTTTAATGTTTCTGAAAATCCATACTTAAGAGTCTATCATAGTTTTAATGAGGTTTGGACAAAATTTTAATGGTGGTTGAACATCATATGTAATACCTAAATTAGAACCCTTAATTTGAAGAAGACTTCATAAGCTGAAGGATGAATATTACGACACTTCGGTTATCAAATGGTTTATATATATTGACTAGATCAAGTTTTTGTTTTTTAGTAATATTTTTTATGCAGGAACAATGACCATATAATTCATTCTCCCACATTGATTCTTATCATGTGTAGGTTTCATTTTACATTAAAACCACTCTACAAAGTCATCCTGAATTGAGTAAGGTGTTTTATCCAAACTGAAAACACACTATCCCAACATCAACCCGTGTTATACCTCTCCTCAACAACAACGATGACCCATAATGTGGTTTTTACCCCTTGGTGTGGGTTCATTGTTCCCACACCTTTCCAGCTACGCTAGCCGGAAAACTATCTCTTTTTTGCATTTTAGGGAACTCATGTATATTCCTAGTTGAGTTAGTCGGTCTATTATCTATGGTTGGCCTATATTTTTAGACTTTGGGAATATCCAATTACTTAAAATAAAATTTATATAAATTGTGTTCTATTATAAAAATTATAGTCAAATTCCAATAAAAAGTGAATGACATCTAATATTTGAGTCCCAAAAGTAATATTAAACAATAATTTTATTTTTTTAATTTTTTAAGGAATATTTCTTTAATTTTATGAAAATGGTATTTTTTTGAATTTAATTAAAAAAAGTGGACACAATTTTTTTGTAATATATTCAGAATGGGTAGAACTCTGCCACCATCAATGACAATTGAATTTTTTAAATATTCCTTTTTATGTTTTATATTTTGTTTCAAAAAAATAATTTTTTTAAATTTTTAGAAAATTTTATATTTTAAATAATCATTTTCAAAAAAATAAATGATATTTTCATCAATAAATTTTATGTATGATCTTTAGAAATAATTTTCCCTCTATCATGAAATCCATTGATATTATTGAAAGTGTAAATGTTATTTTTCTCAATAATTTTTATGACAATTTTAAAATTATTTTCATTAACAAATAAAAATTTTCATGTTATTTATTACATCTAAATTATGAGTATATTTCTCTCAAATTTACACCACATATTCCTCTTACATTTATGTGAAAGTATATTCCGTATGATCATTTATCTAATTCATTCATAATAAAATTTCCTTTGTATATGATATGAGACAAGATTATGCAACCCATTTTATTTGAATTAGTAATTTTCTGTTTTGAATTATTATTTAATTCCATTATATTATACAGATATTTAATTAACATGACATAATGGGAGTGTATAGATAGTGTTCCGATGCATTGTGTAAAGCATTAGTCTCCTAAGACATCCTCTATTGGATTAGGAAGTGAGCATAATCCAATATGAGACTTTGTCCACCTAGTGATATTTTATAAGTAGTTAGCCTGAAATAATGTTTATTTCATGTTATATATTGTTTCCACATTTCCTAGGATTCCATGATCTTATGATTCCATGTTCTTTATGATATTCTTCCATGAAATTACTCACAAGCTTTCTATTTTATGATATCATGTTATAAGATTGACTCACATGTTATAGTTTCTAATCATGTTTATTATATTACATAGATTTATGATCATCCCTAAATGTTTTATATTCCCTTCGTTATCTTCTACAGTTTTATGAGAAAATATTGATTTACGAGGTCATTACGAAAAAATAAATTAAGGATTCCATATTTTACTTTCCATTTTTGTTTTATAATCCTATTATTCTAGATAAAATATGGATTATAATCATTAAAATTATACTTACTATATATTTATGACTAAAAATAATGCATTGATATGTGTAAAACTCATGGGTTTCTATAACTATGAATTTTAATTTCATGCATCTTGGATTAAAATGTTATTTTAGCGATGTATTTCAATTAGATTTATGGAATGATCAAATAAATATCTTTACCCATGTGAGTGATTCTCAATTTTGGAACTAATAGATTATTTTTCAGTCATAATTAATTATATTTCACAATTATTTATGTGGCATACACATGATATTCATTAAGATGAATGGCCAGGTAAGTGAATCATGTGAAGAAAAAATGGGTTTGGGATTACAAATAATAATAATTCCACAGATTGATTTGATAAAAACCCTGTATACTAGTAAAAATATGATGAATGAATATTTTTGTTGTTATTATTACACCTAGTAGGATGATAGTATATGATAAATAATATGATTTGATCAAATATTGGTAAACAATGAAAAACGGGAGATATATTTTTACTTAAGGTAATGATGGAACCATGAGGAGTATATCAAATAAATGTTAAGCTTAGAGGATTATGATAAAGTGTCATACAAAACATCCTAAATCTATTAAATTTGAAATGTGAAGGAAATGAGATCTAGGGTATTATACATTGTAGGATTCCCATGCATGATAACTAGAAGTATTATATCTACTCGTGGGGAATATTGATAACTGTAAGGAGTGTATCATATCAATGTAATGATAGAAAAAAGAGATGTATATGGAATAATGGTAAATTTTTGTTGAATAAAAATAGTTATCATTTGAATGAACATAACATATTCTCTGAAATAGATAATGGTTGGGAGATATTGTGGAAATTACCTAGGCGTATTCCTTTATATAAGGAAACAAATTTAATTATCGTGACTCTTAAGAGGGCCAATGAAGGTTGTTTTCTTCATGGAGGGATATTGAAGTATCATATCACCATTTAAGGATAACATGTGGGTTAATAACCCATTTGAGATCAATTATGATGCCTTTAGCTAATAAATGAACCAATGTTTGAAACTTGGGATAATGTATTTCATCATAATAGGTGTTCCTGTGTGAATGAATTTTAAAAATAATATATATTTTTTGTTCTATATAGTATGGTGTGTGTTGAATATTATCCGTGACAGTGGGAAATTAAGGATGTGGATTTTCCCAAATATTTAGATTAAAAAGTGGTTGAACCTCGTGAGGGAACATAGGTGGAGTCACTATAGTAAGGGTAATCCACGGTGGTTTTCCCTAGTAGGTCTGAATAGATGGCCTCACCCCAGTAAGGGAGACACAAGGATGTTCACCATAGTAAGGGTGAACATGGGGCCACTCCGTTGTGAGAGATATCCATGGTAATGTTACCTACTAAGGGAGAACATTAAGGCTCCCCCTAGTAAGTATAATCCTTGGTGGTTTTCCCAAGTAATGGATAACTTGAGATCTCTCACTTCTGGTGACAAGATATGGTTGTTCACCCTAGTAATGACAAGCATTAGGACCTATCCTGGTGCGGAAGATCTATTGAGGTTCTCTATACATATTAAGTATTCATAGTTTGGTCATAGAGTGATGGTGATTACTACACTCACATTAATTCATTCTCTTTGAGTTTTTCTATCTCCAAAATTGGTGGTAGGTAGGGTTTATTTATAATAAATTTCCTAGACCTGGGTATACAAGATGGTGATAAACCTATAATGACTAGTTGGGTTAAGGTGATGGGTTATCTAATAACATGATAACATATATTTCATCATAAAAATGGATTTCATAAAACAAATATTCCTTTTTACCCGTAAGTCTGATTATCCTATACGAGTAGTCAAATGAAAGAATATGAAGTGAATAATCTATTGAATAAGATATATACACCCTAGAATGAAATTTTATGATATTAACAAGTTTCTAAAACCCTCAATATTTGGTTATATAGTTTATTACACCTTTTTGTTAGCTTTTGGAGAAATTTTTGACATACTAATAGAGGTTGGGTCTCACTACCACATCACCAGAATGAGAAACATTTTTGTGGAATCTAAATCTATTAGTGGGTGAGAAATATAGTACCGCATGGATAAAAAATTTCCATCTCTTTTAGGAATAGAGATATTTTCCTACTAAAAATCATCTTGTATTATCAGAGTAGGGATCGCATAAGTAGTTCTACATTAAAGGTCAAGGAACAAAATTTTTCAATTCCAAAAAATTACCCTAACAACAAGAATAAGAATCCATTATACTGAAATGATCGTATTATAAGGTAAATATTAGATTGGTTTTACCATTATGTGATCCTAAAGTGGTAATATTATGTTATATCACTATAGGAACAAATGTTTCTTAAATGATGGCCTCAACTCAATGATTTTCAACACTATGAGGAGAATATCAATATAGGAAATTTTATGCATTGAAGAGTAATAATTGAATAATGACATGGATTAATAATTTGATAAATGTATAAATTCATAGATATACGATATAATGGAATTATATTTGGAAATTTATATAATAGATTTATATGTACCTATATATCCTATGAGGATAAGAATGAATCTATACATAATTATGATAAAATGGTCTGTTATGTAGATCATGTTATTTTAAGGACATGGATAGTTTTAAGAATATTTTAACCTACATCAATATAGAACTTATAAAGGAGTGGAGAATTATTTTGGGCTCATGGATAATAATTCATCTTATATTAGGAATTTTTCAAAGACTTGTTTTTAATGTTAAATGGTTTATTCCACATCGGGTGGTCAAGTGTAAGCAGTTTAAGGTTGTGTATGATGAATTAAATCATAATGAATTTAAATTCAAGCAATAAGGACTAGGTATAATTTGATGGGTCAAAAATAAGAGATATTTTTCTAAATTTTAACTAGTTCCATAGTCCTAGAGAGTGGGGAATTATTTTTTTTCAAGACAAATGGGGGTCCCTATGAGTGTTATCTCTTTTTATTTTCCCACTAAAATTTTAGTAGACTATTATTGGAGATTTTTATTAGTTAGGAATAAGAATTTATCTTAGGCCACCAAATATAGGTTACTTTACTGGGAATTATTATTCCTCCTCCTAATATTTGAAATCCCTATTTTCCATAACCTATAAAACGTACATGTTTATAAATCTGAGACTAGTTTTTTACAAATGGATCATTATAATAGTTTTCAACACATATAATGTTGTGTATCATTCTATTCTAATTTAAGGTCACTCATGTTGGAACAATGGCTACTATTGTTATTAGATTTATGAGCTCTGAATTGTTTTTGGCAATCTACATACTCATAATTGAAAAAATAACCTAATTTTAATTCAGTTTCTAACATCATGATTTATGAAATCCTCGATCAGTGGTACATGTTTTTTAAAGTCAAAATGATATGAATACAAGTTTCCAATATTTTAGGCTGAAAAAATTGAACATGTGAGTTTGGTAGAATTTATATTAAGGGAAATGTAAAACATGATTTGAATTAAGACCATTTCAATTATATACTTCCCTTAAAAAGAAGGAATTTTTGTTTTTTCCAAGAAGCTTAGACCATCATGTCATGCAGTTTAGGGTATGTACCATGGGATGTGTTCTTAATATGAATGCACCAAGTGAACGATATTGAATCAAGGTCTATGGTAATTCATAGAAAAATATTAATTTTATGGTTTTAGGGTCTCTAAATGATATGCACACCCAGGTATGAATTAGTGAAATAATAAGGTATCAAAATCTAGATTTGATAATGGGTATGATGCGTGACTATGTAGAATTTAGTGTATAAGAATATAAATTATTAGTTGGGTTCATTATATAGTGAATCATAACATAATAATATATGTTTAGTAAATAAATTAAGAGAAATATGTGTAAGTATACCATTAGTAATGCGGGAAACCAATATGGTACAAAATCCATAGATAAGGTAGGGTGTTATGGAGGACCATATACCAAAATGAAAACACCTTTTTCTGGTTACTTCACAGGCTTATAAGATACATTTATTTCTCAATTATATCCTATTAGGGTTCATTGAGATAATTCAGTAACTAATTTTCGAATATTTCTTTGAAATATAGAACCAAGAGGATCAAACAAAACATAGTGTTGGGATTCTAAGATGAGTATATCGAATCAACAAATTGGAAATTATTTTAATCCTAAAATGAAGTAGAAGATGTTGGTTCATGATGAAAGAGAATATTCATGGAGGGTTGGAGCACCGAAAATTTTATTCCATAATTTTATGAACACATTACTAGAGAAAATTGATAAATCACTAGATTTTTTATTATAAAATCACTTAAAGGGGTCATTTACCAAATTTAAGGATATTGTCTTGTTTTCAGAAATAATATAACCATGGAATAACATAAATCCACTTTATGGGGGTGAGGATGTTAATATCCAACTTTTTCATAGAAAATGGGTCGGGGGGTAGCTAGAAGTTTGTCAGGACAGTGAGGTGGGCCACACGAACATTATGCATATATCGTTTTCCTTAATAATATGCCACTAAACCATGAAATGTAATTGATTAGAATGTAATTTTTTTTAATTTTTTTCAATATTTCCTAAATAGGTTTTAAACTATAGAAGAATTTATATCTCTTGGGAAATGAAATTTATCATCATTAAATTTATACCATAATGGAATGGATTTTAAGGTCATATAGATTTGAATAAATGTTGATGGTGTTTAATGTCACAAAAAATTTACTAAATAATGAAAACTCATTATAGAATTGGTTTGGATATGCCTGACTAGAATGATTTATCTACTTCTAGTAATTATTGTCAGACATATTGGTATAAAATTTTTTATTCTATGGAATCTTTTACCAAAGAATGGGATGTAACCCTATGGTAGGGACTAGGATAGTATATATTAGAATCACTAAATATCCCATGGTACTAATATTAAACAATATATATATTTTATATAATGAATCTTATTAAGAGAGACTACCCATGTATAAGATATAAAACATAGGTTTTATCTTAATGAAAGGCCATTGATATAACTTAATGTGTATGGGGATTCCAAACACTATGGTTAAAGGGATATCTTAAATTTTATGGAATTTTTTTGTTCCCTTAGTATTAGATATTAATGAATCACAATGTATCATGTGTAATAGGAATCAATCCAGCCAAAGTAATTATAAATATTTTTGTCATAGATCTTACTCATATATAGGGAGGAGTATTTTTGATACTTGATTCTCACATTGAATAAGAAATAAGAGAGTATCCATTAGATATTCCCATGAAAAAATATATAGGTTTCTATATGAATGGATAATTGAACCCTATCATGGGTTTACAAATAGGTGTTATCCTTAGGGTACATATACATGGATCAAGATATCATGTATGTAATGGGTCATATATTCTATACATCTCTTTGAAATTTAATTTCTTTTATAATGGGACATATTTAATTTAATTTAATACAATTAAATAGGGACTATAATATTTTATTTTACGGTGTCGGGTGACAACGACCTTATGTTATATAGTTTATCATTAAAAAATAGAGGTGATGGTTGTACATTTCAAAATCTTATGACCAGGAAAATGTGAACCAAAATCATCGTGATGAAATGTTTATTTAGATGATCCTTCCATTTGTAGTTATGTATGTAAATATAGGGAGAAATTTTGTTACTGCTGTGAGATTATTGATAGACATGAACATAATTGGTGTTATCACATATATCTAACTCATATTTTGTGATGGTTGGTCTCATAGAATAATAATATCAATGTAGTTTCACCATTAATAATGTAAAAAATAGTATTACACCATTACGGAAATAGCTCATTAGGTTAAGATAGACCATACCTGTTGGACCAAAACATACACTATGGGTTAAATCAATGGTTTAACAGTAAAACTATTCTATTAAATATAAAATATTATTGGGGTCCAATTACATCTATCAATAAACTTCATCAAAACAATTATGAAAGAGAAAACCAAGACAATTAATCAAATAAATGTTATGTGGTATAAATATGAGTGTCTTGACATCGAGAATTTGGTGATTCAAAAATAAAAAGGAATGATATTTCATTGGTGTAATAATGTGTTTTAAAATTGATTTGAAAAATTCCATGTCCACACAATCATGTCCTAGATATGTTATTTGGGTTGGAGGAATAGACCATGATTAAAAGAAAGATTCATTTAATCATCATAAGGAAAGGAAACAATACCTAATTTCAAAAAGAGGAATCATGGTAATTTACTACGATATTATTTTAGAATCATAGACTCATGAGGGATAGACATTATTCCACAACATTTAATGGTCTAAAGTGTATAACCAAATTCCATGATGTTTAATGTTATTTCATAAGGTCATTTTTAGTAATGTTTAATATCTTGTGATGAAGATGAATATTCCACATCATATTAGGTTATACTAAAAGGGACTATATAAATTAGTTTAATCTCATTCAAAATAGAAATTATAGACCCCATGGGAATTGATATGATTATATACCCCATGAGTAAAATAATAATGTTTTGTGACAAGGCTTATAAAAAGAACAACGAGCATCACTAAATCTCTAATAATATGGGAGTTAGGCCATGCATAGTTTTGCAGATAAAACCTACATAGAAATATCTCAAAAATATAAGGGGGTAAATAGTTTCACCACAACACCAATATGTGATTGTAGGAGATAACATAATAGAGGAAGTTATAAAGAAAGTTAATTTTCATACTTCACTATAGGGTTACATGAATGAAAATTGTACTTAGTGGGCTCTTACACTTATCATGATATCTTGTAATATAATTAGGAAATGTAGGGTGGGACACTCTAATTATTTTATGGTCCTATCAAATGGATAATATATATTTTATATTTTACAATCAAGAAGAAAATACATGGACCTACCTTTTTTATATGATACATCTAAATTATGATAATCAAAGTGATCAACCATACATATATGATAAAGTGAGTCATGATTAAATTAAAAAATAAAGTTTCACAAGATAATTACTCATATTTTGAATTAGTGAATAATATTTATTAATGATAAACACATATTTTAGCATTATTTACTCAATATGGACATTTATTTTTAGTTTTTAAAAATAATGTAATGATTGTTGGTTGGTTTTTTGTTAGTATATTTCACACATAAAGTGTAAAATATTTTCCCACTGTTGGGTAAAAAAATAACCAATGTGGATGACATAAGGGATATTTACCACGAAAATGTTGCCATAACTTCAATTTTATGATTAGAACAAGTTTATGAATTATGGTTGGTAGTACATATCTCATGGTCTATGAATAATGGCACACAGAATTCTGTTAATGTCCCTAAACTGATATAGCTCATCTATGGGAAAAGGTAATTTTCATTACTTGATCAAGGGTCAAAAGAAAGAAATGTATGAATAGTTATTTATTGGATTGATGAAACTAGAAGATACCAAAACATGTGTATGATTCAGGAATATGAAGTCCTAACATCTGTAGTCTATGTGAATACTAAAATGGGGACTACCTAGGATGACAATAATTACACATATATTTCTGATGAAATATAGTAGGTCCCGCAAACAGATTGAGCTCGCACATAGGGGATTTAGTACTTTTAAATTTTTGGTTATAAAAAATAGACCCCTCAAAAGTGTTATAGGATGTGAAGGAATGAAAAATATACTATGCAGGTTAACATCATAAAACTATGATATTGATACCAATTCATTTTTTTTAACACATCTCAGTTAGTCTAATATTAACAATCATTCAGAACCCTTATACTTACATGTGTCAAGATAAGTGGTATAAACATGGGGAAATTATAGAATTTATCAAATCATGAAAAAGTTCATAACAATAATGAATGGGACATGGATAGATTATTTCATCAACCATAGTGAGGGAACTTGTAATCGAATAGGGATATTGGGATGACGGTGAGAGAGATATCCCTCAGTATGTATCTTTTATAGATAGTAATCAGGCTAGACATAATTCTTATCACATTTTCACTATATAAATCAGTCTCTTATATAGGGATGTGGTATTTCATTTTCTATATAGATGTTTCTCAAGTGCATTTAATTTCCAATGAATGTTTTAGGTTTCCTTGCATGAGAAGTATGGAAATATGATGCAGACGGGGGATTAGTGATGGGATGGTGTGATATAACTTTATCCCAATTGAGGTTTATTGAATAAAAAATATAATAAGGTAGTGACATGTATATTGTAAAATATATAAATTTATATTTCTAATACATAAAAGGTAAGGAATAACCTAAAAAGGATCTATGTGTAATGGCACAGACTAATCCAAATTATTTTAGAGTCTTATAGTATAGTATTTGGTTGTGTACTTTAACATCATGTTTTTAGGAAAATTTAAAATTTAATTTAGGGAAATTCATCTATAACATCAAGGTCATATAATTCATCATAAAAAATAAGGACACTATAATCCAAAATGAAATTATGGAAATGATTTCTCATGGAGATGTTTTGTATAGTTTATAGTCCTGTGACAAGGGATATGAATGTGATGTTTAATGTCATGATCTAAGGATGTATTCTATGAAATTTAGATTCATGTAAAATAGATTGTTTTAGACCCCACATGAATTGATTAATAGAATGCGTTTATGAGTAAAATCAAGAATTTTTTTATGCATACCCCTAATATTGAAATTTTGGGCATCACATTGCATCCTATAATATGGGAATAATGCCATAAATAGTTCTATAAATGTTACTATATTAAAGGAAAATTGGAAAGACATGATGTGGATAAATAATCATCAACCACTACTGTTCATTCATTTCAGTTTCAGTTTGATAGATGAATATTATTTTATAGGATAATAAATTTATATAACTCATATATATTAGGGGGAATTTTTATATTTATTATTTCATTGAAATTTGTATTATATCCCATGAGATTTTGGAGGTTATATATTGAATTTAAACCCAAATATATTAAAGAATCTACCAACATTATATTTTTATAGGATGGATGACATGTCGTGTAGTAAAATGACATGCTACGTTCAAAAATAAGTTGTGATGTTTAGAGACACGTAGATAAAAATCATGTCATTCAATTTTAATTTTCATTGATAAGAAAATTTATATTCTATTTTATATTTTTTAACAATTAAAAATACCTGTAGTTTTATTTCAACAAAATAGGATGTGTCCATGAAAACTAATATCTTGTGGTAAGGGTGTGCGTTATGACATGATTTATTAGGTTTGATGTTTCATTGGTTGACTGAAAAGGACTCAAATACAAGTTTTTGGAGTCTCAAAATTATCTTAATCTATCAATACATAATAAATATATTTATTAGTAAATTTATTATTGTTAAATCATCCTTAATTCTTATTTTTCCAAAATCAACAGTACGGTAAATAATTGTGATGATCTCTCATCAACATCTCCTTAGGTATCCTCATATTCAAGGGTTGAGTGATATTTTTATGTAGTAAAAAATTCAAAAATATGTATCCAAATTATTATGATAGAAGAAATAAACCATGATTCATCTCTAGTTGAGAGATGATAAATATCAATGCTTTAGTATACATTTATTGTTTGTCAATGAAAATCACATTGAATAAGATGATACTTGATTTTTTATGGATCTAATACACCCTTATATATATTACTCTTATACCAATACATTATGTGAAAGATCCTATAAGTTTTATGTCCTAAAAATAATTCTAGGGTATGTTGTTGGAATGGTCTTCCAAATATTCTTCTCTATGTACCCCTACCCCGATCCTTGAAAGATCATTCCAATTATTCTCTCTAGATATTATCAATTACCATTGAACATGCACTAGTTTTAAGCAATATATTGTACTCATGTAATTTTGGATTGTATGGTGATGTCACTTCCCATATATTCCACATATACCTTGATCGACATGAGAATATGGATGAAGATGAATTCTTAGAGGCATTGCCTCAATCATAAAACATTGAAAGTAATACATAGAAAATATTTGTGATTGTGAATTAAATATATGAGTTGTTGGAAAATATAAAAATTCCCTCGAACCTGTATTATGGAGTGTAGTCATTAAATCTCTATAATTTACATAGTTATTGGGTGAACAATATAAATGTTACCCCCAACACATATGGTTGGAGAACTTCACTCCAAGGAGGGACTCTTTAAGAGGATTTTGGTATTCCACCACGAGGAAAACAACTATAAAGAATATCCATTATTAGTTACTTAAGATCCTTAATTTTTTATCCAATTGAGAAATTACTTCCACAAAAAAGATAGCACAGTCATCCTCATCAATGTGAGATAAAGAATACAAATAAGAAATCAACTATTTCAAAATAGAAATATAAGGGAATGATTATCACACACCCCTCTAATAAATTTTACCCATCATAAATTAGAAATAATAGAAGAGAGACATTGACCCATGAGTCCCTAACATTTTAGGCCTTGGGTTGGAGACAAACACCAAGGGTATAGAAACCAAATATATGAGAGTTATTAAGCACTATATATTATAGTATCGATAGATAGAATAAATCAACCATAAAAAAACCATCATATAAATTAAAGATAGAAAAAATCACCCCACAATGCATATTCAAGGTCATAAAATATAAACACAATTCTATTTGTAAATAAAAAATTCATGTCGTATGGAAATGACTCAACATCAACTCAAAACATCAGGCTAGTAAGGTGTAGTTTAGTACCCAAAATCCATTGTCAAACCGGGATAATGATTTTTTTATGGGTGAGCATAACATGTACACTATGTAGGATCATACAAAAGTTATTAAGTGAACATTCTTAAAGTGTATACTATGGCATGTGTAAATGAGTAGTAGAAACAATTTGAACCTAAATAGGTCAACTGTCCCATTACCAACCTCACCATGGTATGATCACCAAATCAGTCATCCAATGTAGTAGCACAATATAATGTATATAATACAAGGGTTCCAATTAAATAATTGCACATATATTTGATTTTATCACCCCGATTTCAGTCACCCTGTGCTCCCATCCCTCTAATAAAAATCACATCACAAATCCAGTCATATTTGTTGTGGGTTACAATTCATCCATACCTACCCCCCCCATTGCATGCTCTAACATTTGGTTCTATCATCAGTCATCATCTAATCCCATCATCATCACATCCCATCATAACCTTGTCACATAACCAGGACATGAGGGTACCTGGAATGTGAAGGAAATCAATAACATTTCCTCCTCCTACCCTAGATAAATCCCCCCATATATCATATCCTCATCACCATTGGGTAATCCAAAACACTGACCCATGGCATCAATGGGAAACATCCCACACAAAACTATATCATCACTACATAATCTCTTATGACAACTCACTCCATCACCAGTTAATGTAGAACACCAACATGTATCATCACTGTTATCGAATGAAGAGAATATAAGTGGGGGTTATTCAACGATCAATATCAACACCAACCTAGATGTTAGGGACAAGATCCTGAACCAATTTTTTTTTGGTAAGTTTATCAAACCCAAGTGGGGAACATATATAAATGACATAAAATACATGATATATAGATAACTCAAAATAACAAACCAATGGTGTTGCATGAAGTAAATTAAAATACCCTATAGGACTTGAACCCTTAAACCTTATGACTTATATGATAACTGTTTCCAACAATAAATGTATCACACCACATATCCACCATACACAACCACACAATTCCACTTACAATTATATGTTTCACTATTTTCGATATTTTAAAGAGTTTCCCCGGACTCCCACTTACCAAGACATACATTTACATTTACATAACCCTCTCATTATTTATTAATTTAATTTAACACATTTATCATACATGAATTCTAGTAAATTCATATATATTTTTACCAACCCATTATATTTCATTTTCAACACTACAATTTATTGCATCGCTAGCCACACCAAAATATAGCTCACCCATATCACATCAAGAATCACAAAAATACTACATAAGAAAATCCATCTCACCATAACTATCACACATACGAACCCCCACACATCACAACCACTACATGACAAAACCATTGCACATCAAAACTATTCCATAACCAGCCATATTGAATCCAAATTCATCCAAACATCATAAAACTACACCACAATTTTTATACTCAATTAGGTCACTAGAATTCCCTCAGAAAACCGATCCTCACATCCAAAAACACAACAAGAACAACTATGCATGACACCACAACCCATCATCCACAACTTTATATTAAATTAGATATTTATTTACATTAGTAATTTACATAGAATGTGTATTCACACACTTTTTCTAGATTTACAAGGGAAACCAATTAATTAGTAACATATTAGTGATTTTCCATTTCTTTTTTGGGTGATAACAAAAAATTTCATGACAAGGGTATCATAACCAGATCATCTTTAGCACAATAAATACCCTCAATATCCATTTTTTATTAAATGAAAACATGTGTGTATAATCTCATGTGGAATCCCAACATTTATAATATGAAATTTTATTTCTCCCCATCAACATTAATTTAATATTAATATAATTCATCATGTTACTTAATCTAGCCATCAACATCTACCCAATAGATGGAAAAATGAATAGAATCCCAACACATTCTCATAAATAGGAAGATAGTGAGGATACATAAACTTAAAGATTTTTTCTGATTCATTGTACCCCATAGGGATAAAGAGAAATAATCAAAACCCACAACCAATGTAGGAATCCTCTTATCAACCTAAACAAAACTATTGGTTCATCAAAATCTTATCTCAAACACATCTCGAACTAAAATATCATCACAACAACGGAAAAAATAATAGGAAGATAATAAATGAGAGAGAAAATTATATTCACTAATTGTGTATTTCCAAAAATCATACACCAAATGAAAAGAATCAATTTAGAAGGAATTAATATAAATGGTCCAAAAAATGCCTTTGGGTTTTCTATGGTTTGTGGGAAAAGAGAAAAATAATAAAAGAATTTGGGGAACCCCTATAATTTGTATACATGATGGACCTCATCTTATTCATAGAATGAGACATATTCACATAATGAGTTTTATTAAGTAACTCCAATTAAATATTTAAATCCATCTTAGGTCATAAACTAGTAAAACTCAAAACCTTGTGAACAACTTCTGATTTTCATGGCACCTCATCCTCAAATATATTGACCTCATGAATATTAAAATCACACCAGGAGTTTTTTAAGAATATAACACAAATAGGAAACATCATGTTGTAACTCAAAAACCAACACGTTTTTAACATCCTCTCATATCATGAACACATATTCATATTAGGACCCACTCGTTGTATCATAACATTAGCTCTGAACTCATCTAAAACCCCCCATGAGAATTATTCAAACACCTCCAACATTCAAATCCTTAAAATAATTGTTTATTAATTCCTGAAAAATTACATTATATTCCTATAGAATTATTATCATCATAAATTATCAAATCCAACCCAAACAAAACTGAAGGGTCCAAAGAAAATATATCATGAGATACCTATGAGGGTTCCCATTACACTACAAACACAACAACATCCCAAACACAACAATAAAATCCAAAATTTAAGTGAAACTTGGACATAATGGAATCAACTTATCACATTTGGAAGATGTCACCAATACTCCATATATGTGGTGAGAGGACCAACTAATGTATCACCTCACTAATACAGACCATAACTTCAAAAGGTGAATCAAACATGAGTGAAAGATTACTCTCACTACCAAACCTCAGGTTCCCCATCGAGGGGGAATCTCAAGAATATGTAGTCGATAAAAATAAAATCAATGGGCCTCTACCTATGATTAGAATAATCATTGTAATACTCAATAATCACCCTTATCCATTCAGAGACTAAATTGGTATTATCATCCATTCTATGTACCACATAAAAACCGAAAGCAGATGACTCTCGAATATCCAACCATTATAATAGAGAATGAAACATCGATCAATTAATACCATAAAATAGATACATAAAATTGGTTTATTGGAAGATATTTTTATAGGTGAACTCATCCAATGGTGGGTAATTTTCCCAAGATATTTTATAGACCCATTTCCAATATCAAAATATATCCTTTAGCATTTGGATGATCTGATCTATCTACCCATGTATTTTTAGGGGAAAAGATGTGTTAATGCACCAATGGGATCCAAATGAATTCTATAATAACCTAAAAAAATCTATATAAAATTAGGTTCTTGGTAAGAGAAAATGATCATTTGTAATATATGATTCCTAGTCACATCATCCATATACACCCAATTCAAAACATCTAAACACACAATTTACAAATCAGAGGAAAGTGATATGAATTTTTCAGTCAATACACAATCACCAAAACAAAATCACATCCACCCATAGGATTGGGTAACCCAATGAGGAAATCTATTAACTTATCATATCACTTCCACTTAGGGGTACCCATGTGGTAAAAAAACATTTGCGAACACATGTTTAATTTCTACCAACTAGGAAAATAGACACCTTTCCACAAACTCTACCATCATCTATTTCAACCCATGCCTCCAAAGATTCCTTCTCATTCTTAGATACATTAAGTCACACCTAGTTGCACTAATACATTAGTGATGTGAAATTCATAAATAAATCCCCTTTTATTGAAAATTATCATAAACTACTTCCCCTAAAGCATGAACTAATTATAATCTTCCTCTGATTATCCATATATAAAGTCACTATATCCAGTGTGATCTTGAATTATCACTTCCACCATTTATCCCATGTGAGAGTCTTATATTATCATCATTAAGGATTACTCGATGGAAACATAGTGAAGAAAACCCCATTTATTACATTACACTACATCACGAAGCATCACTACAATATCATCTTTCACTTTCAAACATCTGCAGAGTATCGAAGCATATATCCTTATGAATTTCAGTTGAGTGACTCATAAAAAAAATTCCCTTTTCCATGTATATCAGTTATCTCAATATCATAATCCTAAAGAAACTAAATCCACCTTGACTAGTGGAAAATTATATTCAACTATGAGAAAACTTATTTTACATTCTAGTGGACTAGGTAAACCGCAATGCATTTACTTTTGAATTAATTTTTTCACTTTATCATTGAAAACAAAACTTCGAGAAACTCCAGATAATGGGTGGAATAATTTTTACCATGGGGAAGTATCAGCCTAGAATCATAAGAGATCACATCCATCTGCTATATCACAATGCATCATAATTCTATGTGAGGGGAATTATAGAAAGTCTCTGACATCACACCCTCTTTATAAAACCCATGCACTAGAGAAATGATTGAATTACCCAATAGGTAACTGGATGAATCGTTGACCTCATTATTCCAATAAAAATAATAGTTTTTTTCTGACTCAATTCTATCATTGGATATTTAATATGAGTGGAATTATAATAATTCATTTAATAATTTCCCCTAATTCCATGGAAACTACAAACATCATTCATGTTATTGGGAGGGGCCCCCTTGAGGACACCTGAATTCTGGAAAAGAATAAATTTTTCATTCTTTTTGAAAATATTAATATATCCTCGAGAAATGCACTGTGAAAACATCATGGAAAAAACAAAATTATGGATCTTTGAACGGTGAACTCTTCTCCGCAAACAAGTCACCACGAACCAGATCTTTGTGAAGTGGCCACTGTGAGACTAAGCCCCCTGAAAGGTATTAATGAATGATATTCATGTACAATATTCAATAAGTATACAAAAATAAATTAAATAAGTCTATAATCTAAATTTATTGTCATGAAATCAACACTGATGTTACTTAGAAAGACGAATTGGCTATCAACATCATGAATGTGGATACAATTAAGATCTCATAAGACTATCTATCACTACTTAGACTTCTAAAAGAGATTCAAGAGTAATATCACTTATAAAAGAGGATTTAACTCAATGAGTTTGTGTTAATTTATTATATTATTTTCCCGGAGGTGATCAGAGATGAACTATCTTACTGATTTGAAGGCTTACGATGACAATAATAGTGGAACATGGCCGTTGCAGACCATATATGTAAATTCTAGGTTCCACTAAATGATGACCTTCTCTTCCACCATATCAACCTAATTAATGGGGAGAAGCTAGAAGAAGGGTCACCCCCTATGGTATCATAAAATTCTCAAGGAAGACTTTGGGGATCCACTAATGGGTCAGACCAATAGTTGGGATCTATGCAAGGGTGGTGACTTCACGGATGAGTTGGCATGGACATACAATACATGTGTGTGGTTCTGTGAATTTATGTTAGATTTAAATCATATAATACTCTATTAAGTATCATGGGATTCACATTTACATGTCTACCACCATCAATAGATCATGCTTCATCTATTTAGTAGATATTCACATGGAAAAAATTTGTTTCATCTGCATCCTGGGGTGGTCAGTATCATCCTATGGGACCATCATCATGTCATTGGAATTATAATTTTTTCGATGATGAATGATTAATTCCTTCCCATAATGAGTGTGTTGTATTATAAAGAGCTATTTGTATCCTTAGAGAAGAAATTATTGGATCTTTTGACGGTGAGGTGTGACAAAAAATTGGGGATGAAAGTTATCTCATTCAAAAAGTGGTTTATCTATTTTATGAAAAAAAAGAACCTCTGCCTATTGAAGTTGATAATATAGTAGAAAAGTTGTATACTAGGACTTCTATGTGTCCCAAAGGATATCAATGGAAAAATAAATGCTCCTACTAGTGGATTTTGGAAGATAGGTCGTGGTAGATGTGGGGATACAATGTCAAGAATTAGGCTCATCCTAAGGTCAGAATAGAGGGTTTCATCATAACTCTCATCTATTATTGTATGGTCCCAGTGAGATATTCTATAATGGGGGTGAGAGAAAGAACCTTTATAATGGAATAAATGTTGGTGATGGAGAATCATTTCAATTTTATTGTCACAGTGATGGAAAAATTCTATAATGTACTTCACCATACTAGTGAGGGGAAAACCATTCCACATGTTTGTGGGACTTTCCACATAATGTAAAGATTGATGCCCACACACATTGGGGAATATGAATACCCAGACCACATTTCCCCTCTAAAAAATTATTTATACCACCAATAGTGAATTTATTATTGATCCATACAATAAAATTAAATTTTATGGATGTGGTGGGAATGGTTGGGTTGTCATCACATTTCATATTTCACTTGTTTCCCCTACAAATGAGAGTGGTGACCGACAGATTCACTTGGACCATGGAGTGTAGACCATACATCTTAACATTTTTAGGTGGGGTACCATTGTATAGAGTTTAATGTGAGTGATCTACAATTCATACACCCCACATTAGTTTAAGAGACAGTTCAGGTTGCTGTAGAGGCAAAAATAATAGGTGGACATATAAGTGAGGCACGAATTCCATTATTTAGTGTTTATGCAGATTTGACAAAAAGATACACATGAGGATTGAAATATATGAATTGATGTTTAAAAAAATACTATTGTGTATGGGATTACTAATGACCAAACCATAAATTTGGAAGGATCATATGTTGGGGATTTTATAAGGAGGTGGGACACCCGGTCCAATGAAGGGGTGGCACTTCAACTGTGAAGTTGAGGAGGGGCATGGTTGGAGTGCATCATATAAGAAGATCTGTTATAGTGGGTTGAGAAGAAAAAGTGGGTACCACAGTTCATGGACCCAAAACAACAAGGGCTTTTGGGAGAGGATAAGTATCACAAGGGCCAACATCCTTTGGTAGAAAAATATGGGATGAATGGGATCCATCTAGGGAAGTATTGTGTATATTTTTCCAAGATCTCAGGAAGTAGTTATGCCACATAAAAATATCTAGTTATGATGCCTTCCATAATTCATGATAAAGGGGATTTAATCATGTAACTCACCATTGTTCATGGAATGTGGCTTCATATGAACATAATCTGGTTACATATTGTCGAGATTGGTCATACCAGAGATGGATTTCATTTTTCCTAGGATGAGGGGGTGTGGAATTTAGAGGAGCTGGTGAACCTAATCCATTCTCGATCCACCACACATCCTAGGACTGACCAGGTGATAGTGCTATTGGAATAGAATTTCAACCCCCCATATCTATTGGTAACTGACTTGGAAGAACTCATTCCATTTTTATATGAGTCAAATGACTACTGGAAAGTGATTCTCACTGAGGCTCAGAAAAAATAGGCATTCAACTACTGACCAAATAAATTCAATAATCATTTCATGATTTTAATGTTACTCTACCTTTAATCCTACAACCTAACTCCTCCTTTGACCCATGAATGAATTTGTGGGAACCCAAAAAATGAGAGGTCAATGAACGAATTCAAGGGAAGGGAGTGGGATCTCAATCCATAAAGGCAAGATAGTGGGGTCCCTCCTTGATAATATGGAATAGGGGGGCAGTCTTCCCCCAAAATGAAAGCAATGAATGTGGAAACCGTTATTAGGGATTCCCTCACTATTTTAATTGTCCATGGATCCCATAAGACTACACTCTTGGCTATATCATTCCCATAAGTTTCATTAACACACCCTATGATCTTGTCCTCTATCGTTTTTCATTCCTATTTTTGACTAATTTATTATGGAATGGAAATTTTAATATTACTAGGGAAAAGACACCATCACTATTACTTTTATTGACAGTGCCTAAGGATGAGGTGGAAATGGTTGATGTTGTCCTCCCGATGGGAATGGACAAGGAGACCATGGAGGTCAGGACAAACATAGACATTGAATGGGACCTTCCAAATCAAACCCTTCATGTATGGGGTTGAGGATAGGCACTTTAAAGGTCTGGATGAAGGATCTAAGGTGGTTGATATGATCATAAAGGCATAAATATAGTTGGATGAAAGAGCTGATGTTGTGATGGAAGAGGTGACAATTATGCCTGTATCTAATGTGGATGGGGATGTTGAAGGTGATGTTTTACAAATGATAGGTGTATCCAAGGATTCTGGGATGATAGAATCTACCTTATCCCCACCATAGGGTATGGTTGAGGAATTTTTCATAGGTGGATAGGTTAAAAAAAACCATTACATGGGCAGTTTATCCATTAACACATGTGACTGAATGGAAAAATTCTCTAGGAACTCCTATATGAGGACCTTCATGTAGAGGAAAATACTGATAATAAATTGGTAGTGTTTCTTCCATATGATTATACACCACTTGAATACATTGAATAATCTATCTTATAGGAAGTTAAGGAGAATAGAATCTTTCACCTCAAGGAATGGAGGTATGTGCATAATTTCATCATGAACACCCAAATAGTTGAAGTACAATAATGGGTGGGATAACTTAACCATGGGATAGATATCCTAGGGACAGGCAAGGTGTACTCCACCAACTTTTACATGCTGTCTTGAGACTTCCTTATTGATAAAGAATGTGAAGAGTGGTAGGAGCTTGACCTGGCCTAGTGAAGGCACAATACTTAGGGCTCTCAGAAACATTGGATGGATTAAGAATAGAGTATATTTTTAGTGGGGGTATTATAGGAGAACAACTTGGATGTTTCTATGTGATTAGAGATCATTATCCGTGTAAGGGCTCAACTAGTAGCAGTCAAGGCCAAGTATACTATATCCAAGAAGGTAGGGGTAGAATGTTGGTATTAGGGGAACTAATAGTGGATCAAGGATTAAGATGTTCACTATAAGGACAATTAAGAGAAATATGGCATGTGGTAATGATGGTAGTCCCTAGAAGCTACTATGTAGTGGCTGGTCAAGATCAATATATTAATTTTTGAGATCAATATTCGATGTAACATATCAATGGATAGGCTCCAATATATGGGATTCCCATTGAGTCTTTGTGTAGTTTAACTCTAATATGATTAAACATATTTCTTCACCTTATTATCACTCTCAAATAATATTTGAATAATAAATAATGATCAATCTCAAAGATCACATTATTCATTGTTAGTGTGAGAAACACAGGATGACCATGTCATTTCATACTTGTATACGTGTGTTAGATAATCATTGAAGACTCTGGTAATACTGTTTCTGACTGACCAATCAGAGTGTTCAGATCAGGAGATGCTATGTATGGGGAACATGGTCCTCTGAAAAACCAAATTATTTTTCCTATGTTCATTAGTGCTTGGATGTGATAACATAAGGATAATTTAATTATACCCTAATAAATGTGAGTGGGGAGTGTAAATCATGATGCCTTTAATTTTAAACACAAGAAGGGTGGCATCACAACACATGAAAAATGATGTCCTTATTTGAAACAAAATATCCATATCTCATAGATGAGAATGCGGACTAATAATTGAAGGAAGACAATTGATCATGTTTAAAACATTGAACCTATCTCAGATGTCATCCCACGTCCTTTAGGACATTGTATCATGGTTTTAGGTGGGATTTGTGTAGAAAACATTCTATTAGGGGGTCCCAACATATATGGATGAGGACGAGGATCCAAAAAATTGACTTTCAAATCATGGAAATGATTTGATAGATTGTTCGAATAGATTGCACCAATCTTGTAATTATTCAACTTTGGCTTGGGGCACATTGGTGTGGGAATGATAGTTTGAAGAAAATTCAAAATCATCTTTCAGGGGACCATCATTTCATATTCCAAGCAAAAACAGAAAATAATAACGATATTATAGATTACCAACACCAAAGGATAAGATCTCTCAAGAGAGGTCCTATGATGACTTTTAGTATTTATTTCATGAGATGTGGGTGAAAGACATGAAGTTTCTGGATGCATGGTAAGGATTCTGGGTAGAAAGTTTAACTTCATATGTTTAGGATAGTGCATGAAACAATTTTATGTCATGTGATCAAGATGCATCTCATAGTTTAATGTCATGTGGCTAAGACACTAACACATTATAACCTCATTTGGACGAAGACATGGAAAAATATTTAAGGTCACATTACCTAGACTAATAAATTTTAGACAAAGGGGTGAACTAAATCATTTTATGTGCCACAAAAGTGTGTTTTGCTAACATAAATGGGAGTCGGGAAAGATTGTTGCCCATGATAAATAGAAGGGGAATGTTGAAAAGTATTTAAGTTCATGCTTCTTGGACCATAAGGAGCACATGTCTATCTAGAAAGATATTTGTTCTTGAAAAAAGGGTGATATACTAATGTGAATGTAGTGTTTAAAAGACCCTCCACCACACAAATCCAGACAAACCACACCCTATTTCACTATCAAGACATCAGGGAAAGATACGACCCATGGTTTGAATGTGGAGGCGCAGAACAAAAGATCAATTATTTGGGAATCAATTCATATCACATGAGAATATGAATCAATCCATACATTGTTCTAAAACATGGAATAGTAGAAGACTAATGTTGTTAGGGGGTGCTACCCTCTCCATCCAAATTACTGAATCATCTCATACATGGATATGTGGTATCCTAGATTTATATAGGGTAAGAAAACAATTTAAATTCATTTCATGAAAAATTTTGTTCCTGCTGTATTTTTATAGGTAAGCCTTTTTTAATAAAAGGTAGGATCGTCCCTTATTCTAAGGCATCACAAACAGGTCTGGGGTAAGGCTGCAATTTATTATTGGGCGCTGAGGATTCTAATGAACCGGTAGTCAGTCTCTTCATTCTTTTCATCCACATATTGGGCTATTATAATTTTTTTTCTAGTTGTCGGTTAGGGTAATTTAAGGGTTCTTATAAGTAAAATGAGTAACCCATGTCATTTTTGGTTGTTCACACTACAAAAAATCATGATTTTGTGGTGAATCTTCATTTGGGCCTGAAGATAGAATGTCTAGGCTTCACAATGTATCCCATGAAAAGGGGAATCAAGATATATACTATTCCAAAAGTGAATACACATAGTATATGTTCATAATATTTTGATCATATGACTAGCAATACCATGCTTGTTCATATAGTTCCAGAGTAAAAATATTATGTGAATAGAGCACAAGGGATCAACACATATTGACATAATTTAGAATCTAACCACACATAGTTTAAGGACATTCAATTTGAACCATTGAAAAACATTTAGAGTCATGTATCTTGTACTAAAATGGGTAATGTTCATTCAAAGGATATATATTTATATATATACATATGGAACACAATTGGGGAAACCCAATGTGAATGAAGCCATGTAGGTACACATACCACATATACACCATAAGATGAATTACATATAGTTCGAGGTCATAATGCATGGAACATAATGGTGTCCATGGGGATAATGGATTAATGAATTTGTTTCTGGTCCAAAAATGAAGAGTTTTAGCATCACTACATGTAACATAAATATGGGAATCAATCATTGTGAAGTTATAAATTTGGTGTGGTAGGCAACCATCACCGGTAGGGATGAAATAATCTCTGGAGAAGAAATTGAAGACATGGATGGGTTTTTATGCGGTATCCCATATTCGAAGCATGGTGTATAGTTTGTTAAGAAAACAACTCTTTTAAAATGAAGAATTTAAATTTAAAATGGGTTTTTAATTATCTTTTATCTAAGAGGCATCCCAATTCTAGAGAAGATATAATCATTGTTTAATGTCATGTATTGAAGATGTATAGATATATATAGCATGAAATAATCAAAAAATTGATTTGAATAATGGAAAAGGTTGGCCAGAACTACAACAGGTATTCCAAAGGCTATTTTCACATAGTTTAATGGTTTTATTCTTTGAATCGAACTCCTAGATTAAAGCCGTAGAATTCAGTCCAAGGGAGAGCATCTCAAATGGAGATGGACATCACAAAAGAGTGGAAAACGTGAAGTGAACAAGGTCCAATGAATCCCAATGTCAGTCAAAATATTCTACGGGTGGATCACATACAATTTAAGGTCATGATTTAAGGGCTTGTAAACCTAGTTTTATGTTCATAGTGTTTGGAACATAAGGCTTCTATTAGTTTATGATCTCAAAGATTAGTCCAAGATCAGACCAAGGGGCCAAAGGGATTGGTAATTTTATGGTTGGGACTAGAGGAGACACGTACATATGTCCCTATGTATCCCATGAATATGGGAATTGTGAAATAAATATTTTTTAAACATGGATTTGCAGGTGACTAACACTGGTAGAGGAAATTCTCTCTACAGTGTGAATTGTGGAATTACACAGTTGTTGTGAGGCATCCCAAGTTCACAGACTAGGGTAAAAATCATCTCTCATTTAAAAATTATTTAAGATGGTGTATAATCATAGTTTAACATCATGTTTTGAGGATGTCTATTAAATCTAGATTTATCATAATGGTAATCCTAGTTTTTGATATGGCATAATCATCTCTAAGGAAGTGGCATTCCAAACTTGTTTGGGGTAAGGATGCAATTTAACATAGTCTGTTGAGGATGTTAAAAACTACTTTATGTCCATAGATTTTGGAAAATGGGTGTAAGTATCAAAAATAAATATGTGTAGTGTGGTTTTAAGACAAACCAGACATGAATGAGGTCCAAGGAGGCCCAACACCACACAACAGCTTCCTACAAAAACTGGCACCCATTTTAACATCATCTGATAGGGATGTAGACACACAGTTTCAATTTGTATTATGTAGAAGATGATTTTTAAGTAGTTTAAAACCATATGAATAGGATTTAGACACACATTTTTGACATCATATGGCAAGGATTATGGTTATTACATAATTTAATGTCATGATACTAGGACATGGAAACACATATTAACATTGTATGGATAGTAAGATGGTTGTTATATAGTTTAACATCATGAAACTAGGATATACACCGTTAATAAGAGTACATCTTTAGTAACATGGAATTGGTCAGAGGGTTAATATTCTCTATATTCACAGTGGACAATGATTATGCACCACCGAAATAGACCTTTTTGATTATGTAAGGTCCTTCCCACTTGAGCTCCAACTTTGGAGGCTTCTTTCTATGTATAATTGGAATAATATGATTTCATAAGGTTCCCTAGGTGGAAGGAATGGAAGTGAAACTTTGTTTTCAACACTCCCACTATCATGTTATAGTTCCACTCTAGATTGTGCAAGGCTTGGAGGTTGTTCTATTTAAGAGCTTCTAACTCATCTAGACAGACTTCTATTATAACATTAAGCATCTTCTGGACATAAACATATTTCAAAGTGATATAAAATGATAAATAATGACTAAGAGTGCCTATTTTTTATACACCGGTGAATATGGGGTCACGAAGGTGGAATTATGAGTCATTATATTGTAGGTCCATAGGGCATTGGGAATCTTTTCTAGCCAACACTTTTGGTTTTGGACTTCCATCATCTGGGGAATATTACAGTGGGTCAGATTAAAAGACATGATCTGTTCATTTTCATGAGGATGATATTGGGTAGTATGGTGAGACTAGATTTTATAGTTGGTGTAAAACCTATTCATCTCAGTAACCAAAAAGTTAGTTCCCTTATTGGAAATAATGGTGTGAGGGAATTTTAATCGATGGAAGATATGTGTACACATGAATTAAATAATGTACCAGACTATGAATTTCTCAATTGAAATCATTTTATCCCACATGGAGAATAAATCTATTGTGGCTTGAATGAATTTACACTGGGTAGTTATTGGTGGTTGATAAAACCCAAAAACATCAATTCCACATACTGAAAACGTCCAATAATACATGGTGGTGTGGATGTTCTCATTTAGTCAATGCATGAAGTTTCAATAGATTTGACATGAATTACATCTCCAGGTATACTCAATATAATTTTGGACTATGGTGGACTAGAAATATACCAGCCTCCAAAATCAGGTTAGGGAGATTCAACACAAAATTATGGGTTGCACCAGATCTGGTATGAAAATCCAGCATAACCTAGAGATTCTAATCTCTTTGGATGCAATAAAGAATAATTCCATTAAAAACATGACTATAGAGAGTTTATTTGAGGTTAATCCCAATCTAGAGGGTGAACTGTGATGTACGATAATAAATTCATTCATGCTTGGCTAGGTCTAGTAGGATAATTACCTCTTGGAGGTTCCTGATGAAAGGAGTTTTCATATTTGATGTTTCCTCTACTAGAGGGGAACTCGGAGGAATTGACATAGAAGAACTAATATTAAGCTATTTTACCTACTGAAAGTCATCATTATCTAGATTGATCTAAGTGATTACTCTCTGATGTGCCACATGAATGAACAATCATCCTAGTTAGGCTCCACTATAGAATCAAATAAACATATTAGGATTTCTCCTCGATCATTATATAACCTAGGGATATAATTCAATTATTTTTTGAGAAGGGAATATGGACATTAGTTAGTGAGTGTGATCCTGTAAGGGAATAGGCATTGGATTTATAATGATATAATCACTATTGACCTATTGTATGGCAACTTTGGAGTCACCTTTACAAGCAATAGATGGACATCAATCTTGAAGTCCAAATCGATATGAGTGACGAGAGACTAATACTCTATTTTGTCATTAGATCTTCCTTCTAATAGAACTAATGTGTATTATATGATATAATTTACAATAGAGATGAGGATGACCCACATGCCAACTCGGTTGATCTTAGGATCATTGATACTTCTACCGATTGGTCCTTGGGAAGAATCATTGAAGTGATTCTTCCAATAAGGCTTGAATTAATACATTGAATGGATAATCTCATGTAGGAAATATAAATGTAGAAAAAATTATATAAGATCAATTTGGGTGGCAATAAATTTGACCAATCCTTGACCCTTGATCGCTTTCTGTTAGAAGAACATGATGTTGAACTACTAAATTATCCCTAACCATCTAGATAATCATCCCAACAACATGGGATGCTTTAGGATAAACATAAATGGGTGTTCTCATGAAACCATCTATAACTCATTATGTTGTAGATAATTCCACATCATCTTTACTACAAAAACATGTGCAAGGACGATCTTCTCCATAGGAGAGCATCATGTCTCTCTGTTAAGGATTATTTTACTCACATATCAAAAATTGTTCTCTCTACAATAATTGTTATTCTGTTTGAGAAGTGAATAGAGTGATCATTTTATGGTTGTAACGTAGAGGACCAAAGGCTTCTCTGAGATGGGTGGAATCAAATATATAGGCTTTAGTAGTTACCCCTTGATTCATCACAAGTATCCTAGCACTCCTCACCCCACTAGTAGACATTACATTTCTTCATGATCCCGGAAAATATGCTACGCTTTCCGAAATGGGTTTCAATGAAATTTTGTATCATGGATAAGTGTCCATGAAGAGATCAGAGCTCCCTAATTAAACATAGAGGAGGAATCAAGGAGATTGAGTTAATCTTCTCTGGTTTAATTTCAATGCATCTATCTCTGATGACGAAGCTGAGAAAGGCCACAGAGGTCACCCTAAATGATTATTTCAAGGGGTTCAGCATGAAATTTAATGATAAAATGAAGAAAAAACATTATTGGTACAAGTAATATGTTCTTAATGCTGTTTAAAGTTTACTACCAAATCATCCAAATAGCATTCCACTAGTATTCCGAGGATCCGTTTGAAGATATGGAGCATGTACCACTAATAAGTGGATCCTTCATCATCATATTGAAAGGAATTACATGATATAATAGGTAACTTATATCCCCATGATGGTAGAATAATCCTCATCTTCATGTCCCATTGGGATATAATTGTATCTAGATAAATCCATCCATGAAGGAGAGATCAAAAAACCCAAATATAGCATCAATCAACAACCATATCACCAAAATGGGAATATCATTGTTTAAAAAATGGAAGTTGAGATCCCAGATGTTGATGGAAACTTTAATTTTGTTGTTCTTCTTGTTAACCTGAACAATATTGGCTTACTACTTGGTGTATCGGACCTCCAAAATGAAGCTAGGTTTTATACATTATCAAATTCTTCCTCAAACATGGCATTGTTAGAGGTGTGAATTTTTCTAGGAGGTTATTTGAACCCATGATGACTCCCTCGGTGACCAAGACTATGGATAAACACCTAATGGTATATTCCTAGAATCTCATCAAAGCTCTATGTGAAGGAATCAAGTTGGTACTTTAAGAAATACTTGTACTATTACTTTTCCTCTGTAGGAATAGATTCCCTGATCATTTTTGGCCTTGGATTTTCCTCAGTACTGAGTTTAACCTGAATCAACTCATTGATGGTGGTGGTGAGACCCTATTAGAATGTTGTAGGAGCATCTTCAATATACTTTTCAACATCTGAGGACGTAGAATAAGAGGTAGTCAATTCATCCAGGACAACTGAATCAAGAGGGACACTAGAACCTTCTAGGGAGGACATGAAATCTTCAATAAAGGACTGCTTAATTGCTAAAATAATAGTGAAAAAGGTTGTCTATCCACTCCAAAAATTCCTTCAACTATTAGGTCTATTCTGGAAATCAATAAATGGTTGTGGATTATATTCTTTATATTTATCCCTGATCCGTTGAATAAGGAAAAATATCATGAAATCATGTCAATGGGGTCAACATCGCAGTACATATTATGGTTATAAGCCTGTGGTATCACTTGAACCTGACATGTTTATAAGTATAAGGTAACATTCAGACATCCCATACACATAGGGAAACGAAAAACCATCCACTCTGAAATGATAAAGAAACATCACATTTCCAAAAAGGTGGTCTCTAACTAATGAATCAGTAGAATGAAACTGTAGTCCAAATAAGACCATAGTCTAGGCATGGTTGTTGTTTCCTCAAACTAATTTTTCTATGATTGATTACCCTTCATCTTATAGAAGTAAGAATCCATATGGAGATTCATATAATTCAATGTGAGATACATCATCTTGGAGTACTTCTACATGACCCCTGGGTGAGTACTTGGGGAACTAGTGATATGAGGAGGTGACTGGAATGTATAGATTAATCCAGGACCAACCCAAAAGCACATTGTAATATTTATCCTTCGAGACTATAAATAATTCAACACTTGATATCATGCCAATGATTAGGGTCACCAAAATATTCCATCCACATGGTATATTCTCAGTCATATCATTACCCTAAATCCTCATTTAAGAGATACTCAGTTATCATTCAGTAAACCCTAAATTTCAAAGCATATGATCTAGGATAGGATTAATACAAAAAAAGTTAACTATTAGGTATTATTGTATTTTCCCAGAATTGAATTGGAATGCGATGTACATTAGGTGTATGTTCCTCTACATGAGGGAACCCTCATCTTCTATATAGAACAAGATGATGGACTGCAATTCCTCTTTCTCATCCACCTCTGCATAGTATGGATCTATAGACACTACTTCATCTTTGAATTGTAGAGGTCTCTTGAAGGATTCTATGAGGGAATCAAACATTTCATTAGAAAAATAGAGGTCCTCAATCATCGAGATCCTTGTTGGTATGTTGGAATAGTGCTTTATCATGTAATAATTCCATTCCAGATGCACATTTCTACCTTTAGGGTGTCACAATTTGGTGAGAGGTATGAGAGGAACTGTTGGATAGGCCACCAGGTTCTGGCTAGTGTTGGGAAAACCATACTTCTAGTCATCTATCTTGTCCAAAATCACTATCAGCTAACTATCTGCTGAATGAGTTCTAGATTTAGATGAATGTGGATGATAATATTATATTGATGGAAATTCTTCTTGGTCAGTTAACACGATCAACTATGGAAGAGTGTCAGTTAGAGAAAGCTTGAGGGAATGTTCCTGGTGATCTCTATAAAAAACATCTTATACTCATAATCATGAATGGATCAGCATGAGGAATTGACCAGAAACATCTATAATTTTTCATGTCCCTGAATAACCCTTCAACAACATTGGTAGAAGGCACATTGGGGGATTTCATGATATTCCTCATCATTGGTAAACATGAAGTGGTATCTTATCTCAACAACATTCACACATGCCTACTCCTTCTGAACATTTTGGGGGACATCCAATGATGGGAAGACCATAGGGGTGATTCCCAACTCCAAAAGAATAAATTCTATGGGGGTTAAATAAGGATTTCTCACCAGTGGAGGAATTTGGTTTCCATTATTTCATTAGTTCCTACTCTTCCAATATTTGGAGGGGTGAAACATAGATGCCGAAGTGGTGGATTAGGAAGACGTGGTGACATAATGAGGTTTGGTCCATCCTAAGTAGGTATGGATGACACCATTAGTGTGAGAAACTACATTGTGAGCCAATGAGTCATCATATGATCTGAGTCTGGTGATTGGAAACCTATAACCATTCAACCGAACCCTTACACTCACTATTGGACTCAATGGAGATGTGTTCCCCCAATTCAATAATGTTTCCCACCATGACTAGACCATTATATATGTGGTACTAGAGTGAATCCATGAACACATAATAGTCCTTTATAGAATGTTCATGGATTATATGGTAAGGTAATTGGTCAGGTATATCAGTGAGTTGTGGTTCATGGGGCCTCCTGCACACTAGAAATATCAACATTCACTAATCCAGGGAATTGAGGAAATATCCAAGAAATTTTTAATATTATAAATTATATGTCTAGTTACTTATATTTGGGAATTCAACATTGGAGGCCTGGCCTTGATGAGGGGTAAAAGCCTGATGGGGCGTCAGAGCCATATTCTCTTGTATAAGCAGTTGTTATTGGTAGGGAGGTGCTTATTGATTATGTATTAGGTAGAGATGAGCTTGATGGGGATATTGTATCTAAAGATACTCTACTAGAAAATGGTCCAAAAAACATATTATCTTTGGGGACCACTTCCTATATGGTATTTTTGGACTTTTCCATGGGAAATATTATCATGGGAGCTAAAAAATGAAAACATGATCTTTCTTATCATTCTACAAGTCTTTCTCCAAACACTAAGCCTTATCAGAGAGATACTAAAACCCACCTAGGAAGTAATGAGTGATGTGTTTAGTGACATATTCGATCTTCAAATTTCCCATGCACATCATCAAAATCAAAACTTGAGTCAGTGGAATTTTGAGTGAGTACATGAGGCATTTCCACCTAGTCAAAAAATCTATGAAACATCCATCAGGTTTTTTCTTACACTTGAAGAATCTTTAAATTATTTTCTTGTACATTCTAGAGATTAACTGGTATAGGAACTATCTTAGGTGTTCTTCCCAACCATTGATGGAGCTGATGAGAAAATGGATATACCAATCAAATCCAAGTCCTTTTAATATATGGATGAAACACCAGATCTTGGTGGCATTTTTCTGCTCTGGGGTTCCAAGCATGGAACCACACCTCAAGTGGAAGTGGGACTAATGATGTAGTGGTTTACCCATCCTATTGAATGGGAAAATTTTGGGGTTCCCAAAATTTGGGTGTTCTTGCATGTCATCCACCCATTCAAATAATGAATTTACATTAGGTGGGATAGCCACCTGTCACATCTTCTAGTCCTCATGGTGATCTGTGTGAGCGGATATAAAATCATATTAGTGGGGAACTCTATCTTGATGAGGATCCTAACCAACAATATTTTGATAGGATCTTAGACTCTTTAATCAGGCTCGGAGTCCAACAAAGTGGCTAAATATGGGGCCCAAGGAAGATGATCACACTACTCGACTAGATTAAGAGAATAATATCTCGGTCACTTGAAATAAAACCGTTCATTTCCTCAGTTGGGACCAGTTTCTGTCCAAGATAAACAAGTGAAAACTGTTCATGAAGGAATTGTTGTTTCCATGGTGGAGGAGAAATGGGATCTCATCAAGCTATATAATAATCCGAGAATCGCTCAACAATGAACTCATTGATTATACCCTTCTTATATATGATATACTGAATAATGATAGAAAGCATGGGATCAGCCTCTAACTTCAGTACAATATTTTACAGATTGAATAGATCATCCTTTAACTTACCCTTGTTAGTATTCTAATGACCATTAAATGAAGTAGAGGGATCCCCGATGATGAGTTCCTAAATTTTCTGGCTGGTGCACACATTTGTATGAGGGTCTACATCATTCTGTGCTTCTCCATGAAGTGGATTTTCACCATCAAAATCTACATCAGAGTTTTTATCCCTAAAAAACATATAAATTAAACATTTTTACCCTAAAACAACCTAGAGAAAAATCCTCAATATCTATCGGTGGGTAAGGCTATTACAGTATTGGGATAATGTGGTGAGAAACATACAATCCCCAGACCCTGATTTGTATATGTGAATATGCCTCTTCCATTATTATTGGAGTTCTATGAGGCTCTTGACACATCTTTGTTGGAGGTTCTGATGGTAGGTGGGATATTTATGGTGTTGAGACACTGGAAGTGATTCCAAGTCAACCATTCAACATTGTAATTCAATGTCTTTGAGGTTTCATTAGCTTCATGGGTAATCCAACTAGAAATCATGTTGGTGGTGAAGCATCGGATAAATGTTCTCGATTAAACACAGAGCCTATACCTCAATGAGGGACTCTGGGATATAAAATTTAGAATATTTAATTGGAAAACACACCACAGAAAATTGATCAGCAGTAATAATATTTCATAGGCTTCCATTCACAGAAGAAGGGATATTGTATTCATCATTGTATGATTCACATGGTTTTGGAGGAGGTATTAGAGATGACATCAATGTACATTGGTGCAGTGGTTGGTTGGATGAAAATAGAGACACTATGTGGGTTACATGTTCGTTGCACAACGGTTCATCCCATATATGAGGAACCAATTACGTCATCATGTCCTTATTGGCTTGGGTTTTCACTAATTTTTCATGTGTATGGGTGGTGGTACTCATCAAATGATCTTTATGTAGATCACCATCTTAAGGAGTGATCCCAAACTAGATAAACTCACTATTATATTTAGTAGTGGTAGAGGGGGAGACTGGTGATGATATAGATGGTTTCAACATCATCCCCTAGAAGGGATCCTGAACATTCTCCACCTATATATACATGTGAAAGGACCTAGGTATCTCGTGGATTTCATTTTCTATGATGGAAAAATTCACCTGATGGGATCCTACCATAGAATCTCATGGTACGAGTGGAAAATCTACTACAATGCCTTCCTCTTCCTCTAAATTAGATTTATCGACAAGGATACTTATGTCCCTTCATTTCATATGATTTCATATACAATGGTAGTGACTTCTCATCCTTCTACCATAAGATGATTCTTCAAGGTAGGAAATGTTCTAGTTCTAGGGAGGGACTCTATGCTAGTTGGTGTTAAAGTCCGGCGGACCTACTCCAAAGTTGGTAGTGACAGGAGGAGGACCTACATGTTGGCTGGTGGGGATATCATATGGAGGACCTCTATACTAGTTGGTTGTATCATGAAGATAACCTTCAAATTGGGAAAACTAGACAGAGGGAGGACCTTGATGTGAACTTTTTGTAGGGTGTGCATAAAAAATTTTTATATTACCTATGTACATTATTGTAGTTAACTCTTTGTAGTATCCTAAAGAAGAGTGCATACAATATAGTTTATCACTTTTAATTAGAGGAAAAAAATGGTTTAATTTTTAAAAATGTTTGGATTTGAAAACAAATTAATGAGATGAAAAATAAATTAATTTAGAAAATTATTGAAAATAAATTAGATATTCACTTGATTTAAAATAATGATAGGTGAATAGTGATCTGGTCGAGGTTGTCTTTCCAATTTTAATTCTATCTTTTTTATATTTTATTCAAATATCATCTATTAAGTTGATTAATGTGAGATTATACAATAATTTTCTCTCACTACCATAGTGAAATGGTGATGGTGAGAGAAGACCATATCAAGATCTCAGTATGGCCTACTCTTCTTCCATGGGTAAGAAACATCCACTGAATATCCCCAATTGACTTGGATTGTACCGAGTTAGGTATTTTTTATCTGAAAAAATTAATAACATCCAATACTCCCTCCCACTTTTATTAATTATTGTCGGGTACTTCACCTCTAAGCCCTATCCTATTCCATAGTAAATAAACTAAAACCTAGTGGAGGGAGAACAAGATTATTTACCAAAGAGAAAATAAATAATATAATAAGAAATAAAATATGAACGCACTTGATGATAAAAATAACCATATGAAATTAATAACATCATAAAATAAGAGAGATAGAGTTTTTATTCAATAACATTCATGAACTCAATAATTACAAAATAGAAAACCTATCCTTCCCCAATCACTCAAATTTCTATTCCCCCCATGGTAATGGTAATAACATGAATTGTGAAGATGAAGAAATTAAAAACTAAGAATATGAAATGGGGGTAGGAAGAAGATGGTTAATCATGTAATCATTATGGAGATCTCCTCATTGGTGGTCTACCAAATGGTATGGTATGGATTGGAATGTTTTGGGATGGAGGATCTCCCCCCCATTTATAGGCTAGAATTTCTCTTACAAATTATCATTCTTTTATACCCATTAAATGGTCTATTAATGCATGTAATACTTCATGAGCTTTGTTTGTAGTTGTGATATTCTTCTCCCCTCAAAATTCCATCTACTTTGTGCATTTGTAGATAGATTTATGTCTATTTAACTTGAAGAATTTATTTTACCTCAGAATACTCTCAATATTTCATATATATGGTTTTCTATGGATTAATGGCCTTTAAAAATCCCCTTAACAAATGTATTACATCAATAAACATATTCCATAATCTTTTATGAGTCCACCATAAATATATCAGAGTAATTGGTCTATTCAATCGCGAGATATGGGCCAAAACTAAAAATATCCAAACCATAGAACCATTTTCAAGGCTTAACTTGTGAGCTCTTTTTGTGCCTGCATATGGTGGATTTAGCTTTGGGTCCAAACAAATTAAATAAATACCCAAAAGTATAGAATAATCAAAATAAATAATTTCATGATATCTATTTGTATAGAAAATGTTATGGACAAAAAATATTTTAAAACTGTTAAAAATCCAAAATAACCCATTTTTTGGATGAAGCTCAAAATACATCTAAAACTATAAATTGTGAAAATTTCTCTTAAAATAACACTTTTGTGAGATTTAAAACATTAAAATTCAATGTAAAATTATTTAAAATATATTTTCTATCATTTCCTCCACACTAATAACGGGTACTCTGGGAAAAGTAAGCATTAAAATGAAATCAAGTCAAATTCAAAACACATACCCATGTAATCCACCAAATCCACACCAAGAAACAAAAATATATCATTCCAAAAAAATCATTTTTTGAAGATTCCCATTTAGATATTTTATTATACTTCCACTTCATTTCTCATCAAATTAACACAAAACAGCCACATCACATGAATTTTATCTCATATCAAAAATGTGAATTTTCCACAAAGCTTTTCTAATACAAACCCATTCCAGAGTCACCTTAGGATTGATAAATTCCTATATTTCCCCTTGATGTGAGTAAAGTAAATGTGTTTATAATGAGTAATTTGTATGTTTTTTATGTGTCTTTTGGTTTTTAGGATTTAATTGTTAAATATTACGAGGTCGAATAAGGAGGGATTTTATCTTTTTGAAGAAATATTCCTAGATTTTAATTTTCACTAATGTATTATATCCTACCCACACTCCTTTATAGAATATAAGATCCATCATCATGAAATTTCAAGGAATGGGCACAACATTTATCCCTTAAATAATAGAAATTGCAATTTTTTGTTAATAATTTTTCTTGAAAACTATAGATAGACACGACATTAATTCTCCATTGGGAGCTCCATAAAGTCACATCTTCTTCTATCATGAATGCTCCAAAAAGGGAAATATTCCAAAAGAATTAATTATTTTGTAAAAAAAATATTGTCTTAAAAATTTTATTTCTACCCAACATATTAAAAAAATGAAGAATCACAATACAATATAGTTTCCCTCATACATAAGTTCAATAAGATCATGAAATTCCACTTCAAGAGAAGACTGTATTTAGAAAATTGGCTTGTAATGTGTATAAAATTACAAGATGATCATTGATTATAATGGATAAAAGGATTAAATATACATGGAAGGCCCGAATAAAAAGAATTTTATTCAAACAATGGGGCTCTGAAATCAAATGAATCCCATAATCATTTAAAATAAAAGGATCTAAAACCCTCATGTTTTGACAGGAATAAATTAAATTCTTGTTAAATAAAGCATGTATTAGTCCTATAATGAAGTATAGTGAATGTAAATAATTTGAAAAAATGGTTTAAAATCCCTACAAGAAAGTGATTTCAATTTCAAATACAATGAACTGTGTCATGATATTTAAAAACAAAATGTTATTTAATGAAATTCTCTATATTTTTGAACATGAAACAAATTCATTTTTCGAGTCCATTTAAGATCAATTTAGGGAATACAATTATTCGCCCATTGAAACGGGTTTAATGAAATGGAAATGATAATAATTTTATCTCCAAAGTTTATAAAACCCACTTAAATTTCAAAGAATCACACAAAAACTGAATAACACATAAAAAGTTTAATTTATTTCATATTTTTTAGAAAAACATAAGAAAAAAAATTAAAAATAATAAAATACAATGGTTCCTCCCCCAGAAATAAATTATACATTTTCTTCAATGAATTAAAATGAGTTTAACATGTATTAATATATGAAAATGAATCTTAAAAATAAATAACATGTAAATGAGTTGTACGACCTGATGGATTTTATTGATAAATAGTTTGGAGGAGTCTAATCTCTTCTACTATATCTAATGGAAGGGTCCCAATGAATTTCTCTAGCCAATGCCCATTAACATTTAATGGATTCTACTCTCTTTATATAAAAATATAAACTATGAAAAAATGATATACATGAGTGACAATAAATGGACCTTCAAATATAGAATGAATCTTACATGGCATTATCTTGAGTGTTGAGTTGAATAAAAGAACTTTGTCTCCATAATGTATGTTTTTTATCAACTTTTCATGATACACTGTTATTATCTCTTTTTAAATCCTGTAATCTTCAAATTATTCCATTATAATTTTATCCAACTCTTGAAACTGTAATTTCTTCTCATTCCCTACACTTTCAAGATCCAAATTCATATTCCTTAGATCCCAATTCACCATACGCTCCAATTCAAAAGGTATGTGATATCTTTTCCCATAAATAAACCTATATAGAATCATTCCAATCAGGTTTTTAAGGTTTTTCGGTAATCCAGTATTATATAATCCAACCTTTAGCTCCAATCATTCGTGTTTTTCCTAATACTCTTTCCCAAAATTCTTTTGATTTCACTGTTGGGATCTTCATTTTGTCCATTACATTATAGATGATAGAGAGTTGATGTTTTATGATGTAACCAAAAATTCCTTAGCAAATAGTCCATTATCCTATGGAAAATTGATTATCTTGATCACTTATGAAGGATATGGGCACTCCAAACCTAAAAAATATGTTATCCCTAAAAAAATCATAAAAAAATATTGAATCCTCAGTCCTGGTGGATTTTTCATCCAACCATTTTGAATCATAATAAATTATAAGAATGTTATAAAAATTCCAAATGACATTGGGAAAGGTCCCATAAAATCTATCCCCCATAATTAAAAAATAACAGGATAATTTAGAGGCTTTTGTGGAATTTATTTTCAATTTGAAATATTTATAGAAATTTTATATTTTTCAAACCATTTGAAAAATTCATGAGAATATTTTAAAAATATGGGTCGATAAATTCAAGATCCTAAACCATAATTTTTTTAATTTGATGTATAAAGTGGCCTCCATAGGATAATTTGTGACAAAACTCAAATACAATTTCAATTAAACTTTCTAAAAAACATCTTATCACTTGATCATCAGAAATATTCCAAATAAATAGATCTTCCCAAAACTAATATCTAGATTTAGATTTTATTTTTTAATTTTCCAGGGAATTTAAATGAGATAGAACCTTAAATGTTACCAAAGAATTTACTATGTAATTATACCAATGGACTTATCTTTCAATCAAGTAAAATTTGTCTCTTGGAATTTTATCATTTAGTTGGTATTTTTTGGAATTTTCATTTCAACTGTGTTTGGAAGTCTACTTAAGTGATCAGACACTTGGTTATCAACTCCCTTCTAGTCTTTGATTTCAATATTGAACTCATGCAGTAGTATTATCCATCTCAATTTCCTTAGTTTAGCATCATCCTTTTTTATCAAATACCTAAAATATGAATGATCGAAAAACACAGTGATTTTATTTCCAATCAGAAATGATCTAAATCATTCTAAATAAAATACAAAAGCTATGAAATCCTTTTTCCATAGACATAAAATTTAATTGGTATACATGTAACGCTCTCATGGAATATTTGATATCTTATGGACTAACATCAATTCACTTAGAAGGGACTGCTCTGAATTTTTGGTTCAAAGAATAACAATGTACCTCAAATGGTTCTTCCCAATTAGGTGGTTTTAACACAGGTGGTGAAATCAATCTCCTCTTCGACACACCAAAGGATTCTATACATACACAATTGAATACAAAATCAATATCTTTCAAAATTAATCTAGATAGAGGGATATAAAGTTTAAGGAAATCATTGATAAATCTCCTGAAGAATCATACATGTCCTAAAAATGATCTAACATGTTTCACACAAGTTGGGTAAGGAAATGAATTTATAACATCAATTTTATATTTATCCACATTAATAAATTTTATTAAAATCACAATACCACTGAAAATTCCTTTTCAAACAATGAAATAAAAATATTTAAAATTTAAAACAATATTTTTTCAATGTCGGTTTTCAAAACATTTTCCATATATATCTATGAATTGTCCAAATAATCTCTAAAATCTGTGAAATCATCTATGAAATCCCGCAAGAAATATTTATTGTGATATGAAAATATACATACCATGAAACTCTAAAATATAACTGAATAAATATATAATCCAAATAGCATCATTTTATATGAAAAATATGTTAATGTAAATGTAAAGGTAGTCATTCCATGATCATCGGGAGAAATGGGTTCCTGTAAATAACATGAAAACACATCCAAAATGAAATAATGGGTTCTCCCTGCCAACTTGTCTAACATCAGGTTAATGATTGGGATGGGGAAATGATCTTTCTGACTTACCTAATTCATCTTCCTAAAATCAATGAACACTCTCTAGATATTCTTATTTCTTATAGGGATTAAATCTTGTTTTCATTCCATAAAGTGGAAAGGCTAGTTTTTTTGGAAATAAACAAATGAGTATATCCCACTATAAATAAATAATTGGATAGATGATCCTAGCTTCCAATAGATTCTAAATATAAATCTTTACGACCTCCATCAAGGTGGGATTCAACCACTTTTGGGGATTTCTGATAGGTTTGGAATCAAACTCAAGATGAATTTATTGTGACAATATTTTTAGTGTTATTCTAGGGATATTAGTAAAGATCAACCCTATGTTTTTTACCTTATCTCTTAAAAGATCGATCAATGATTATTCTTGGGTTTTAGATAGATTATTATCAGTAATTACTTGTAAATGATTCTTCTCCATTATGTTAAAATATTTAAAATCAATGGGGAGATGGTTTAGTTCCGGATCCAGCGGATTCACAAGGAATTAAATTAAATTAATGTTTCTAATTTACAACAGCTCGACATCCTACACATAAGAAGCCATATCATCTTCCACATCAATTAAAAATCATCAAATAAATCACATTTTACC
This sequence comes from Viscum album, assembly GCA_963277665.1. Classification (NCBI taxonomy): domain Eukaryota; kingdom Viridiplantae; phylum Streptophyta; class Magnoliopsida; order Santalales; family Viscaceae; genus Viscum; species Viscum album. The sequence continues at coordinate 290,996,731 of OY728134.1, forward strand.
TCTTATTCCCATAAGAAATCATAATCTCTAGTGTTTTGGTAATTCGTGTGTTTAGTTCCAGGTTTAATGATATAATTATCTCTAATGAATAATAATTCATATAACATACATGATTCTTCAATTGGTCCAGTAACAATATAATAGAATAGTAAAAAAGAGAGTTTTCATTTGATTGGTGTCTCATGGATTAAAAAATATTTATGTGAACAAAGAAATCTCCAAACTCTATGGTGTGTGTCCCTTCATGGACATTTATGATTGTTTTTTCCATTTTTAAAAATATTTCCCCCACAATAACGGTTGAGTGTTACGAGATCTTATCTTATTCCCTAGTAAACACATGTAAGTGATATGGCAAAAAAGACCTTTAAATTTCATAAGGATATCATCCAGAACTCATATTGGGAAAAATATGGATCTATCTACATGTTGGACCACCGCTCTTATAGGCTTCATGTTTCCCATACAAAAATAAGTGTTTTTAGAGTGAGTAAAAACATTAATTAAAGCACTGAGATAACACAAATCATTATTGAAATTTTATATATCCATTGGTACCTGGAATGGAAAATGTCCCAAGATCTTTACAATTGGATGGCAGTTGTAGTGTGATAAGGGTTGAGACACTTCTCCCCAAGTTGATCATATAATTACTATGAAGTATTATCTTCATGGATTCAAGACATTTATAATATATTTTTATACTCTAGAATTTTTATGGTATATTCAAGTAGGGGGATACTAGTATATAGTTTCTGAAAGGTTCCCTAAATTTCTTTTTTAAGCGCTTCTTCCTACAAAAAATTTGAAGGATTATCCTCAATGAAAATTGTGTATGTAGGTATTTATTCTACAATTTTGTATTTTCAAAAGCGTTTTATTCCTCCTAAGACTATCCTTCAACTCCCCCTTTTTCTTTTCTTCCTCTACATGAATTATCATAAAATATTTAGAATTATAAACGTCATTCATCCATAGAACAAGTTGTATTATTTCAGGTTCATGGTTGGTGGGAGGTGGGAGTTATTTTCCACATATTATTGTTATCATGATTACATACTCATTTGGGTTTTGTATTTTTTAGGAAGGAATATTTCTTTTAATATTTGTTAGAAAGTCTAGAAGGCTAATTATTATTTTTTTTTGACAATTATTTTATAGTGACTTTCAACTCCTCAATATCAGATTTCTAATACTGATATTGAATTGAAGCTTGTAAAATGGTGGATAGTTGTTCATAGGGTCACTTGAATATTGGTGGTTTTGTTTTTTACTATTTGTATGTCTATTTTTAGTTTTTTTGGAATGGTGGGGGATTTTGGTGTTTTTGTTCCTAGTAGGGTGGTTGACTGGTGTACTAGTTATGATTGGATGATCTCACCTAGTTTTGTTAGTTTCTATAGACTTTTTAGGATTGGGGATGATGTGTTTGATTCTTCAAGATTTTTCTATGATGAAAAGTTGTTGGGATGTATTTTAACCCCTATATCTCAGGTCATTAGTCAATATAATGGGTGGAATATGAACATAAACCATATACCTGATAAGAATATAATTGTCTATTTTCTTGGGTTAAAACTATTTTATAGAAAAACCTTTTGAAGTCATCAATATTTCTATCAATCAAAGAATATGAATTAGATGTTTTTACATCATGTATCTCCCTTGTGATATTACCTATCATTCCAAATTGTTGCGGTTTCTACTCAATCTTCTCAATCCAACCTCTAACATCTGCAAGTGACTTTTCGATCATGGATACTCGAGTTGAGGCATCTAGAAGATTTCAATAATTTTTATAAAGTCCATGGGAGAAGAATATAAGGAATTAGTGTTCCTAAAATTCATAATGTGGGTACCTAGAACAGAGCTTCTTAAAATGTTATTATTACTCATAGAGGGTTTTTCCAGTTGATTTCTATATGACATAAGTCTCCTTTTTTATGACAATGCTTCTCGATTTGGGAAAGAATATCAGCATGAAGCTTCTTTTTAAATCATCCCAAACACTAATATTCAATTGGTGTATATTTTAAAACCATTATTTAGCTACTAATTAAAGTAAGAAGGGGAATTGCATTCATTAAAATTGGACTTTAGATGCTTCTCTTGGCCTAAAGCATGAGAGAATAAGGATGAATTCTTGCATGATTATATTTGGGTCTTCTCCAGAAAGACTATGAAATTTCAGAATCACAGGAATCATATTGACACACAATTCAAAATCATTTGGGGAAATAGTTGTAATGAGTGTGTTATTTTGAATATGAAACTGAGTTTCTCCCAAATCACAGAAGGTTTGGTTGTTACTACCTTACATAATTTTGGGTTTCAAGAGAACACGTATAGTGTCACTTGAATAATAGAGGTTTATTTCCTCAGAATCAGTTCGGAAATTCTATTTTCTTAGTCTTTTAGGGTTCATCCAATTTAGGCATCCAATTTATTTAAATGGTCAGTTGAACTATGGGTCATTCAGGTTTTAAAAAAAATCTTTTTGTTGTTCATAACATGAATTACCTCCCCAAAACTAGTTCCAATTTTTACGTACACCTATCATGGAATGTGGTAAAATTATTTTTATATTACCTAAGAATAATATAGTGGTTAAGCCAAGGTAATCTGTCTATGATATTTGTAAACAAAGTAGTATTTCACTTTTAATTTTAGTTAAAAATGGAGTGGTTTTTTATATTTTTTGGTTTAGGAAAAAATGAATGGGAATAAATAGAAATGAATAAAGAAAATGATTGAAAATAAATTTCAAATTCACTTGATTTAAAAATATGATATGATAAAGTTAATCACATAAGTGTTGGTTTTTAAATTGCAATTCTATCCTTGTTCTATTTTATTCAAACATCTTATACCAAGTTGATTAAAGTGAGATTCCATGGTCATTTCTGATCACAATTTAGGTGAAATGGTGCTGGTGAGAGAAGACCTTAACAAGATCTCAGTTTTTTCTACCCTTCTTCCATGAGTGATAATATTTCATTGAATATGGTTATTTGGCCTAATAAATACCGAATTGAGTATTTTTTATCACTAAAAATTATGAACAACCATTACCCCGTTCACATGTACTAATAATCATCAAATACTATACCACTAAGGTCTGGATTATTCTGTTGTATGTAAACCATAACCTTTTGGAGGGAGATAATTATCATTTACCAATGTGATAACCAATGCTGAATGAAAAATAAAATATGATAATAATTTTATTAAAAACTTCAATATAAAGTTAAAAACAACATTACAGAAGAGTGGTAGAGTTCTTATATAATAATGTGTATGAACTAAAGCATTAAAAACTAAAAGACATACCCTTCCCCAATCACATATATATTATTCCCACCATGGTAAGTGTAATAGAGATGAATGGGAAAGAATAATCCATTACAAAAAGAAGAATTAGAAATGGGGGGGGGGAAGAAGATGGTGATATTCGAATCCTTGGTGGATATCTCCTCTTCGATGCTCGTTTGGATGGTGTGAGTTGGATTGGAATGATTTGGGAAGGAGGATCCCTCCTCCTTTTATAAGATATAATTTCCACTCAAATTATCTTGTGTTTTATCAACATTATATGGTCGACTAATTCATGGAATATATCCTGAAAGTTGTTCATAAATTTTATTCTTTTATCCCCCAACATATTCCAGTTTATTTTTTCACGTGTAGAGATATTGATTTCTATTTTACTCTCAATATTTATTCTGTCCAGACATAATCTCAATATCCCAAATTGCTAATTTCCCATGCATTAGTGGCCTTATAAACAGCCCCTTAACACATGTTTCTATCCATTTAATTTTTCCATAAATTTCTTGTGTATCCACCCTCTAAAATTCAGCTTCTTTGGTCCCTTGAATCACATGACATGATCAAAACACCAAAATCACTAGATATTGCAATATTTTTTGAGGCCCTATATGTGAGATCATTTTGATCTTACATATGGTATATTTACATTTGTGTCCCAAAAATTGAATTGAGCTTAAGGATGTTTATAATTCTAAAAATAAATAATTTAATGATTTTTACTACAACAGAAAATGTAGTTAAATAATATAAAACTATTAAAAACCCAAAATTATCCATTTCTCCAATTATGCTCAAAATAACACTGAAATCATAAAATGTTGACATTTACATTAACATAACACAATGGCATGATTTAAAATATTTAAATTCCATTTAAAATTAGTGAAAATATTTTCACTATCCAAACTCCATGCTGAGGAGCTAGAATATGGAGTAGTCCTCCACACTTGTTGTTGAAAGATTTAGGAGGACACGTGCTTTGATTGGTAGAAACATAGGGATGACCCCCTTGTTGACCCTTAAAGAATTGGGGATGACCTAAGATTTTATTGTATGTAGCACTGGTAGGACCACCTTTTTGTATTTGGGTGATAGTATTAGGAGGACCACCTTACTGGTAAGTGATAATGCATGGGTGACACCACTTTGATTAATGCTAGAGGGGGATGACCTTTTCCTGATATGGGGATGACATGTGTAGGACCTTTAAAATGGTTTGGATAGACAGGATAACCTCTTATTGGATTGGTGACAGTGAAGGGAGGACCACCACAGTAAAACTCATCATCATAGGTGGGATCGTACTGGATATTGGTGGCACCTGTGATTGACATAGTCTAGCCAACCATACAACATAGAGGATAGGGTCTCGATCCTAACAGGGAAAATAAATATCCCTTCTCATGTATCACATGGATATGATGGAATGATCTAGTGGTTTTATGGTCTACTAAATCCATGGAATATTATTCCCCAAATCAAAAATTCTCATGGGATTTCACCTGATGTTGGGGTTAGTTCATTCAGTATGGGACCATTAGATAATGGTTAATGTACACATATTCATTGAAATGAAATACATGTAATTGTTTGTGATTATGATTCCCTGTGGGATCCCCCTATGGTGTCTCCCAAGAAGTATTCATGGTCGGGGTGTGTCAGTCATCCCCACCTCTTTGGCGTAGATGATTGAGTTATAAGATCCCTTTAGAGAGGGGATTCTAGATAAGTTTTTTGTGGGCACGAGGAGTGGTTTCTCGCTATGCGACCCTTGGGGGTGGAATTTTTAATGAGGAAATGAATTCTCTAGGCCCTGGTAGGGCATTTACCTAATAAGAATAACCCATCCTACTCATTCTGATGTACATGTGTGTCTATCACCCAACATTGGATAATACCAGAGTGTGATATGGGGTTTGAATTCACCAAAGGTAGAGTTGTAGTGGATGTCGGGGTGAATGTGGTATCATGTAAGATTTACACATTAACATTTATCCTACCCTTGGCCTATTGAAATTGGTCGGATAGTATACTATAGTCAGGGTAAATTATGGTAGGTGGATTTAGTTGTGATTGTATGCTGAAGGAAGTCAATATCCAATTTGACAATGTAACAAATCAATAATTCCCAAGGTTACTTCCCCATTCCTTAGTGAGATCAATGTGATGCACACTATTTTCTTGGTGGGACCAGGCTCTAGATATCCAGATCTGGTGATATTCTAATGTGTTGATGTATCAAACTCTACTTGTCACCATGTTGAGAAAAATAGTTTCATGTCGAGTTCAACATCTCAATTTTTGATGATTTTTTTGGGGTGTGACCACACATCCCCACATGGTCTATATTTGTTGGATTCTCTTCATGCCCCACTTTCATGATTTCCAAAGGTAGTTACCTTTCATCACATTCATTGGTGATGTATACTAATTGATCAAAATAGTATGAAGGGATGTTGTTACTCCTTTGATGGATTCCTCCTTGGAACACATTTCCTAGTAAGAGACTCCCTCCACGAGTTATGTTATATTCATAGACCTCATTCCCCATGCCATATCTTTGTATACATTGGTAAATTAAATTCCTTTTCCTTGAAAATGATTTTTTATGAGTAGGACAATGACCTTTATTCATGAGCGTAGTCACGTTGGGAATTGCTAGAATGTCTTGATGCTTGGAACATTGGTCACCTATATTCTTCCTCTTATGATGGAATATATTTTGAGACATCTAAAGAATACAACCCAATGAAAATTATTTCAATGATGAGATAATGATGTGAGGGGATTGAATTCTCAAAGGAATTTTTCCTCAAGAATCTCATGTAATTGATGAGGTTACTTAATCCAAAGGTACATATCTTCAAAGGCATTCAACTTAGGAATCTAATGTTCATTATGTGGTATGTATTTAGGCCAGGACAAAAGTTTTACATCACTTGTTGATAGATTTGAATATATGGACGACACTGTCCTCTCCACAATTTTAACATCTTGTGGGGATGGAGTTGATTGATTAAGAAACCCAATATATAAGAATCATGTAAGTGCTTCTCTAGGGGGGGAGATGGCACATATATAATTTTACTGATGGATTGGGCTGGAACTACCCACAAGGATGTTCCAGGAGTTATGAAATAGAACTCCCCTAGCAGAAAATATGGGCTAGATGGATTAGAACACCTATTGATATAGACTTTGAAGTTGATCAGGACACCCCATATTGAAGATTAGGTAGTTATGAATCAGAATGCCCTTTGAGGTGGATTTGGGTTGGATCGACGTAAACACCACTTGAGTCAGGCATGGGAGTTGATCATATAATGCTCCTTAATGAAAATATGAGATGTGTGTACCACAGAGGGATCACATAAGTTCACCATTGTTCGAGGAGGACTTTGAGGAAAACTCAAAGAGTTCATTAGAACACCCCTTTAGGTAGATCGAGAAGGTACTCCCCAAGGAGAAATAACCATGGTTTTGCATTGGGCAAGACACCCCTTGAGGAAAAAATGAAGAATTGATCATAACAACCATTAAGGATGATCTGGAAGATACATCCCTTGGAGGGATCTTCTAGGTTTACCATTGGTTATGATTCCCATTAAGGAAATCTTGAATAGTTAATGAGAACAGCCCTTGAGACAGATTGGTATGGAATGGGATTAGGAGGGGGCATGTGACAACTGGGCCCCGGTGACAGCACAACCACCACGCCATAACATGGTCGTCGTGTCCTGGCCCACCAGGTACCACCAATTGCCCCGCAGACACGTGGGGCCCACCCCAGGGTCCACCCACGTGCCTGAAAGAGTTATCTAACTAATGATAGTCCCCACAGGTCAACACTTGTCCTTTACAGTGTTCTTTGTCCTCACTCACACACATCCTGGGAAACTTCGAAGAAGGTCACCCATCCTGATCACTACTTCAGGCCAAGAACGCTTAACTATGGAGTTCTAACCAGGTAGGCTCTCGAAAAGGAAGGTGCACCTTCTTGACATGAGTCATATAATTTAGCCATTTAACTCTTTATAATTTGGGTATATTACAATAACCCCCCCCCCCCCCCCTTAGAGCACAACGCCCTCGTTGTGGGCCCTACATCTCAACCTAGGCAGTGCACCGCGCACTTAAGGCTAGGTCCCTCCTCTGATACCAAATGTGAAAACTGGGCCCCGGTGACAGCACAGCCACCCCGCCATAACATGGTCGTCGGGTCCTGGCCCACCAGGTACCACCAGTTGCCCCGCAGACACGTGGGGCCCACCCCAGAGTCCACCCACGTGCCTGAAAGGGTTATCTGACTAATGATAGTCCCCACAGGCCAACACTTGTCCTTTCTAGTGTGCTTTGTCCTCACTCACACCCATCCTGGAAAACTTCCCTGAAGGTCACCCATCCTGATCACTACTCCAGGCCAAGCACACTTAACTATGGAGTTCTAACCAGGTAGACTCCCGAAAAGGAAGGTGCACCTTGTTGACATGAGTCATATCATTTAGTCATTTAACCCTTTATCATTTGGGGATGTAACAGAGCAACAATGTTTATTATTGGCTGGTATTGAACCTCAGGGAGGTGTCCAATGTACCAAATTTTGGAGACACATATCAAAACCCATGTTTATCAATGATCCATTTAATGATCGATTGACCGGACCCGTCCATGTTGTTTAATTTCATGCGGTAAGGATGAATGTAACGAAGAAGAAGCATTGAGAAGGGATGGTGTGGGGATTATGCATGAAATATGCACTTCATAAGAGGATTTATATTGGTTGGAGTTTTTTTGGGGCTTACACAATTAGTTTCCCAAGGGACCAAGATGGGACATAGTATCCTAGGTAAGTGGAATGATCCTGTCCAGGATGTCTCTTATAGTGATTTTTGGATGATGTAGATGTTGGGTTTAGACCCCAGAGAGGTTTTCTACAGATCCTAGTAAGTTGGGAATAAAATCACACATATTTCTAGGAGGACTAGGGTTTATACCTATGAAAGAATCCCACTTTAATGGAGTTTGGATCTTATATCTATAGAGAAATCCCTTTTGAGGTTGAAGTTATGGATTATACGGAATAAAAGGCCCACATGATTGGAGGTTATTACATACATCTATTTGGAAGGCCCATCTTACATGGAAGTTGGGGCTAATACCTACTAGGAGTCCTCCTTAAATAGAGGTTGGGTCTATTATATATGGATAATGTCCATTTGAGGTGGAATTTGGGGATTATACCAAATAGTTGGCACACATTAAGGGATTTTGGGGCTTACATATATAGAGAAGGACCAAAGAACATTTTTCCATGTAGATTTAATGATCACTGCTAACCTATAAGTCCACATGAGTCTTGAAAGATGTGTGAAATAAGAGGAACTAGTCGATATGACACTCATGCCATGATAGAGGAATCATTAGGTATGGTTTGGGGCTAAAGCACGAATGATTCCATTCACAAGATAATTTCTCCTGGATGAAAAAATGTATGTCTTATGTTTGGAAGCTACCTAGAAGGAGGATCTAATTTTTCATGAAGATTATCTCATTCCACCAGAGGATGATCTTATTCCATATTAGTGATACATAATATATCTTATTGGATGATATCCTAAACCACAATCACATGGTGCATATTGATCTTATAAAACAAGGTATGAATATGATTTTATATAATTTTTTGAGGATATTTTCATGATTTTTAACATCATATGACTAGGATACAGAAGTAGGGAGGTTTATATCATGAAACTCAAATTTGGGGGACTAAATCCTCTTCCCTTTTTCTTATGCGACCAACACTCATGCACCTCTAGGTGGGGTATGTATTTTGAAATGCTATATTGAAATGAAATTGATGAATTTCAGTTCATGTGTCTACATTATCATTCCTATACTGAGAAGAAACCTGAGTAATCATACCTATTTTTAGAATAAAAGGGTGGGTGGTAGGCTTGGGCCACACTCGGAGTGAATTTTACTGACATGAGATTGAGTGGCATAGGTTAAATATAGATTTGAAGTGTAGTTGGACCAGCCCTAGATGATTGTGGGGGATATGGAAGCTCAACCATCAAAGTGTGGTAATAGAAGAAGGTATGCATCACAAAGAGGACCAGGGGGAGGTTTTTTGAATTATAGGGCCTCACATAGAAGTGCTTCCTGAAGCTCAGGTGCTTTGTGGAAATAAAAGGCTTCACAATAGAGTAGGATTCATGAAAAAGTGTGACTATACATTAGGATGAAGTCTTAGATCTATAAATTTGTCCTCTATGTAGGTTAAATGCTTCTAGAAGCCTCAAATTACCCATTTTTTCATCTTCCTCTATGAAGGGCATAGGCCTTCGGTAAAGGCTTATCCCATAAGGGTGGAGGATCTTATAAAAACATTGAATGCGGTTTCACAATGTTTAAAAAACACGGATTATCCATTTTTATTTGGTTTATGATGATCTTGAGGTTCGTGAATTGAGATACATTTTGGAGTCCAAAGGTTGGGTAATTGTCCTTAGAAATCCATAGAGAGGGGATATTTATTAAAAATATGTTTCTCAAATATTAGAGTTGTTTCATGAAGAACATGGTTGTGTCATTAATGGGAAAAGCACCATCAGACTCTTGAAGACACCATCAATCATTCACATGATTACAATGTATTGGTGCACTCAAGGAGGAATGTCATTTGGCATTCATGTTGTCTTAATGAACTATCACATTAGTATAGGAACACCATAATTTCTTTGAGTGTTCTAAAAGGGAACTTATCAGCTTTGTATCCTCATGATCTCTAATTTTTTCAGTGGAAAAATTATTTTTGAAATTGAATTCTTATAGGGATTATGGTCCATTTATTCTTGAATTTACTCCAAACCAGCCAAGAATTCCTCGATCATTCTAGTTAAAATGTTTTTAGCATCATCAAACCCATAATATAGAAATTATATAGTTATGATATATATTTTATTTCTATAAAAGGGTACATATATTTTCTGAGATTGTGGGATAAATATTTAATTCATTTTAACTAATGCCAGTGATGTACAAATAGTTCACCTAGGAACAAGTCCTATAATAAATAGTGGAAGTTGAATGTTCAAGAGATTGATACTATATAGGATGGATAAATTTATGGTAATGGATTTTTATTTAGCATAGTAGATGATATATTATTCATTGGAAATAGTTCAATTTTTTTTTGAGAAAGAATTGGTTACAAGATAATATTGAAAAGTTCAATTAATATTTAATATTGGATTTAATGTATAAATGTAAAGGGGGGTTGTTGTTTTTAATACTATGGTGAGTATTCATGTAAGACTATATATGGATGGTAAAAAAATCGTACCAATGAGACTCAATTAGTAGAACCTAGTCATTCTACCAAAATACATTTGAATTTAACTTCACATAGATAATCTCTATGATTATTTTATTAGTCATTGGATTTCAATACCAATAATATTGGAAGGAAAAAAATGGTATGATGGATCCAAAAATTTCAATAATTGTTGAATGTTACTGATATCATGTTTATGATTTATATAAGAAATAAATAATATATAATATTTACTTGTAATGAATTTTCCCATATTTCTAAAAGAGGTTAGTGGGAGAACCAATTTTTCCATTTAAAATGATCATAAAAAACATATGGAATACAACAATTGTCCATATATTTAGATAATACTATAATGGAAGTAACTCACTTGAGATTGACATAATGTAGTAACCTATGGTATAGGTAACATAATCTACTAAGGATAATCTAATGGATTCTCAAACCATGTAAATTGTATATATAATGAAACTTTACTTAATAATACAATTTGGGACAATCCAAAATTTAATTGTAATGAATGTTACATAGAATAAAAATATCAACTAATTCATTTATTAGACGTGGATGGAGATTAATGTGGTATGTTTAATTCCATATCCTTATGTGTTGGATCAATCAAAATTTTCATAATAGGTACATGAAATGATATTTCTATCATATATTCTATGGTAATAAAATATTAGTTTTATCCATAGTAAGTGAAAAGAATGCAATCATAACTATCCATGTGTACTTGAAAGATTACATGGGATAAGTATCCAGTACATGTAGATGAAGGGAAAAAAGTTATAAAGGGAACAAACTAGTATTCCTTTAGATTAATATGATATAATATTATATCTATACTAATGTAATTAACCAGAGAATGTCATTAAAGATAGTGTAAACCATATATAGAAATAATTAGTGTGTTTTGGCTTCAAGGATTCCAAATAATAAATGTAAAATATGAAATGATTTTTTCTAGATCATGGAATTGCACTTAGTATGTCAATTTTTATAAAAATAATAATTATTATACTAGTTATAACCATGATGTAACTTTTTGAATATGAACATAAGGTTATATACGATGGGTTTATATCACTTATGGAGTCTTACTGAAGGAGTAATGATTACAAATAATAGAAAACCCTGCATTACAAATGTGATAGGCCCATGTCTAAATGAATACTAAGAATAAATAAGATATTATCATGTCAAATATGACAAGTAATGTTATAAAGTTTTATATAGTGTTATTTTGAGTTTTAATTGGGGAGATCATGATGAAGGACCTGCGAATTGAATCACCACATGTTTCATGTTTGATTGGGTTTTCTTATCGATGAATAACTCTATTGGTTTCCAATCATGAGATCATTATCAATGTCTTCCATTTAATCGTGGACATTGATGCAAGGGAAAAACCATGGGACTAATGTTTTGGAAATGAATTTTTGGTTTGGTGGGACATTGGTGGTCTGACGTTGGTTGAATGGAAAATAAGTAATTTATAGATTTCGAATTGAGGAAGAAATTTTTTTCCTAGTTGATCCATCTGAAAGAACCCTCACTAATTCCTTGGTCACAATAGAAGAATGTAATAACATCTATTAAGGTAAAAAATATTTCAAGGAAAGGATGATGACACAAGTTTTTATCCTGGTTCATGAGATATCATGAGAAAAATCTATTTTTTAGAAAAATGTGTGTTTGTTGGGAAAGTTGAAATTACTATGAATTTTCCTTATCTCTATAGGGGCCATGATTGTTATCTAGACTCCACAGAATGTCTGTGACTAGTATTCACTTCTATCAATATAATGACCTAGAGGGACACACACTATCTTATTCAGGATTCATTACTATTCAAGCTAATATGTGTAATGGATATGGGGGGCCCAATATTGGGTATGATAGTTTTTTAGGATTTAAATATCACCGATGATAAAATAAATTTGTTATTATTATTTTATATAACAATTATATTAGATTTATTTATTAAAATTATTCAAAAGGTATTTCTTGAATTCCTAGGAAAATATTAAATCAATGAATATTATTTTAATATTCATGGATCTTGTAATATTTTTAGGATGTTTTATTTGAGTTAATAGCTTTCTTTTATAATGAAATGTATATTTATTATACATTAAAAGAAGGAGATAATAATATAAATGATATTATTATTTTTTCAGTTCATCAAAATTCTCCATTTAGTGCTTATTAAGTTTCTATTTAACATACTAGTGTTGGAGAACCCTTTATGAGTATTTTACCTCCCCTACATAAGGGGAAAGAATCTCACTACAGTGACTATTAATTTGGAATTGAGTCCTTATATCTCCACATGTATCTAATAGAGAGAGAGAGAGATCTCATCAAAGCCCCTATTTTGTGATCACCTTCATGAATGAAAGGGATGAGATCCTGGTGATCATCATGATATTGAATGAATCATAAGAGATCCATGCTCGCACCCCAAAATTGGTAATCTGCATCTGTGTTGATTCTTGAAGCATGTTTCTATGATATTGAAGAGTTTGAGCTTATATCATTTGATATATAGTCTCTAGTGACAAGCTATATTCAAAAGTATAACTAATTATAATGAGGTAAGCATTCTTAAAAAATTTTAATTAATAATTTCACAAGAGATTCTAATATCCCAAATGGCACTTGGATCACTAAAGACATCTTCTTTTCATTTTTTCTGTGATTTAAATTTTTAATGATATGACCCATCAACTTCTTATTGTAACCCCGGTACTAATGCATCATAGAATTAGATGAGAATACTATTAAAAAGGTAGTGGTGGATGAGGACTATCGAGTGATTGATGGAATTAGTTAGGAAGAGGATATTCCAATAAATGAAGAGTATAGGAAGGAAGATGAAATAAAAATCCACAATAATGATGATGAATATGAACATAATGAATAATGGTATGAATATAAACTATTACATCTTATTGAAATATTAATGGAATAAAAAATCCCAAAAAAAATAAATTACAAAAAACAATATAGAATTCAAAGACAGATAAAAATATACATAAAAGATGAATTATTAGAGGATAAGAGTAAAAATATATGGTTTTATTTTTAATTTTTTACTAATTAATTGATTATTTAATAAATTATAACACCACAAAAACTCAGTTTCAATAAGAAATAATGGAAAATAATGGGAAAATGTGCACCATAAAAGCATATATTCATGTCATTTCCCACACTATACGTGGTGAAACTATTCCTTTCTATAATTACATTATAATAAGGTTTTGGTAAATCATAATGAACTTAATCAATGTTTGTTCATAATCCAATGCAGTTTTAGATTTATTTTTTAATTAGTTATTTTAAGAGCTAGTATAGTGTTCAATTATGATTTCCCATATATTTTTATGTTTTAATTATTTTAACCAATATTAACATGATTATTTATAATTTTTATGTTCAATAGAATAGGAAAGAGAATAAAGGATGAATGTAAGGGACCAATAGCTAAACATTCATGGAATACGAGTACTATTTTTAATTAATAATGTTTTTAATATTACTTTTTTTCTACCATGTGTTTTTGAAAATGAAATATAATTATTTCAATATCTCAATTGAATTGAAGTCAACAATACTTATTTGAAATTTTGGCTTCAACTTCACTGATACAAGAATAATCAAAACATTGGATATGTTTTTCGACATGTTATAATGTTTTGTCTATAAATAACTTAAATTTTAAAGCCATAAGTGAATATGTTATAAATTCACATTCTTACATGAAATATGAATTACAAAAAATTTAATGCTCAAATGATTAGTTCTGTTTACATTTATTCCTAAATATTGAATTTGTTAAATCGACAAATGATTTCTATTCCATGAATGAATTGTTCTATTTCATGTTTCTCATTCCACGTGGGGTTTAGAACCCCTTTTCAGAAATTTTATTTCTCAAAACCTAATTTTTAGAGAACTATGGTAAAAGATGTGATTATGATTTTTTTTATAAATTGAATCATAATCAATTAATCTATATTAAGGCTAATTCACCATGAGATAGACCCTATATTTTACTATTCTTGAATCCTATATTACTATGGAATACCATCATAGGATGCCACATTAAAACAATATGTCTTCTTTCCACCATTATATATGGAGTTAAATTTATTTTCATTCCATTTGATCATTAAATATTTTTTTTCTTATTCCATGATTCCATTGGGTCGGGATTTTTTGAATTACTATGGGCTATCCACTTTGTTATTTATGAAATATGTTAGAAATATATGTGTTTTTTCTCAAACATTTTCCACTGTATTTTGAAAAAATTAACATAAAACAAAAATTATATATGAATAAACAAAAAGTGAACATGTGGAATACGATTCATTGAGATTTTTAAAGAAACGCCTTCTTCCATTTTTACATAAAATATCAATTTTAATTGGTAGATAATATAGGTGGAGATTGAGGTTATACCAGTATTTACAAACATTGGAGGGTAACAATATCTTATACACATTCCATTTAAAAAAACAATAGAGAAAAATTATGAGTTAAATGGAATATATTATGTATAGTTTACCATGTAATATAATCAACAAAATTTTGGAATAGGTGATAAAAATGGGGATTATTTTCATTTACATGGAGTTTAATGTGAAATAAATTTTCAATTAGTTATACTTTAATATCATGATTTATTATTTCACAATTAAACTATCCTTTTTCACATTAGATTATAATTTTCTCATCATAATCTACAAACTGTTATCCTCATATGTAATAGAACATTATGCGAAAAGTTCTCATGATTTTTTGAGATTGAATTCTAGGTGATGTTGTATACTAATATGATGACTATATATATCGTGTATATATATGTAAAATGATTATAAATCATCATTAGAAGTCCCTGATTGATGATTGAAACATAAATTCATTGATGTAACTCATATTTGGAATGATCATTAATGATAGGGTTAATGATATTGGTGAAAATAGAAATATTTTCTTATATTGTGAATTATAAATTGATGATCGATTATGATAATTTAAAAAGTCTTAATTTTTTCGACAACTATCCTTTGTTATATAATGGTTTTTATAAACATTAAATGAAGGGTTATTTTATGTTTAGAGAGTGTTTTTTGTGAGGTTACCGTAGAAGAATACAATTAAAAAGTTTGTTTAAATAATTATATAGTTGTTAAATTATGAAATATTGATCTCAAAATTTATAATTTCATGAAAATATCATGATACTAGTTTTTGATAAATTGTAATGTTGATATTTTCAGGAAAATGTTTAGGAGATAAATTTTTAAGAAAAAAATTTCTACAAAAGAATCTCAGATGAAGTTTTACGTGATATATTTTAATAAATACTTTGCCCAAAATGAGTCTAATTAGGGAGATTATGATCTTACAACCCATTACAAAGACATACATTCATACAATCTATATTATAATCACCAATAATAAAATATAAGATAAAATAAAGGGAAAAACGTTTTTGAGCTTGTATAAATTCCCCAAATTTACCATGATGAATATTTTCAAAAAATGATTTTTTATGAAAATAGATCTTGAAAAGATGCAGATTAGATTGACCAGTAAGAAAGCAAAAAATGAAAATTTTATTATTGGATGCACCATATTTTTGTTTTTTTAATGTTAATAAATTTTATTTTTTAGAAAGAAATAGTTCAGATGATCTAAATTGTAATCAGTGGACATAATCTTTCATACGGGCAGGGGATTTTGAAACTAGATGATTTTTTTGTGATAATAATTCCAGATTATTTTAAATAGATGAACGAAATAAAATATTTAAATAGAAATTGAATTTGAATATATATTCAAATAAAAAAGGGGATAATTCAAATAATTTGGTACCAATGTTTTGATGGGAAAATGTCTTCTTGTAAATTAATTATTTAGATGTTTTAAAAATTTATTCAACCACATTCACTTGGCCATGTGCAAGGGGAAAGGGAAGATGAATTTTTTTAAAGAGGGTCAAGAGAAGTTGATATTTTTCAAATATAGTTTTATGATGTTTTATTGTCAAATTCATTCAACAATTTAGTAAAAGATTGAAGCTGCAATGTTATGAATTGAGTTGGGTCATTGGATAGTTGAAAATCAGATAGAACATCCCTAAAAAATCATGATATACCCGATGAACTTTTATGAAGATTAATATAATTCTATAAGATGAGATTGGAATATTGGAAACATGCCATCTGGATGAGAAATGACCATCAGTCTATCAAACTTTTCCTTATGAATATTATAATGAGGTCGACAATGTTTTTTTATTTTTTAATGGGTGAAGACCAATGAATAAAGACATCCGGGGAAAATAAATTTTTGAGTATTAAAAAATATTTATATTTCTTTTTGAAACCCTTAGAATTTGATAATTATTTGTATATATTTAAAAATGGATTGTTTTATATAAAAATGTAGAATGTTTTTATAATTTCTTAATGTATGAAGTTAAGGAAGTTGAGAAATGTTTTATATTGTTGCGAATTCATTATGATTAAATAATATATACTAAAATACCATCTTTATCTATTTAAATAAATAATTTCAATGAACATATATCAAAATATCATGATATATATATATATATATATTACACAAAGAGAAACTATATGAATCAAATATTACAAATCAATGTATTTAATTAATGAACTGCTATGTAGAACAATAATATGTATATATATGGAATGTGAAGCTAGGGTCTTATTCATAATGCATGAAAAACCATGAATATCTTGATTCCCATATAAACATCAAGTGGATCACCCGAGGTGAATTAAATCAATAATTACAACTAAATGTAATAACATATTTAAATAAATTTAGATGTTTGCTATACAGTGTTAGCCATGAACTGACATAGTTCCCCTTCATGAGTCCCAATGTCCTATATCTAGGCTACCATGTCTCATACCAAGATAAGGGTTGAAAAAAGTTAGTTATTTCGGATTCTTTGATATCATGTTGAAAAATACTAACATGCACCACTACGTCGAAGCTGAATGTTCATATGAACTCATGTGAACCTCCCTATTAGAAAGAGTATACCGACTAGTAAAAACGACATAAGACTATCTCTGGGGAGACTATAACCTCATTATCATGTCAAAGTAATGATAATAGTCTATAAAATTAATAATAAGAAATATGAGTAAATTTAAAAATTGAATTAATGTCAAACATATAAGAAAATAGCACCTCATGTGGAATGAATATCCATAAAGTTAGTAGTAGATACATATAGCGGTAAACAAATACCTAAACATTTGTGGGTCCTTGAGAGATTATCTCATCCCCCTTCTAATCCAGGAACCACTTCTCATGCTTTAACCATGGGGACCTTTCACTTCATTGGATCCCAGGTAATGAAATTTATCATTTCGAAACAATTATCGTGTAGGGTGTGAGTACAAATTATTATTCAAAAACCATCAATTTTTTCTTTATCAGGTGTGGACATATATAATCGTATATAACATAATATTAGCTAAATATGAACAAAATCAACAATCGTTCCATGTATTCAAGACGAAATAAAGAATATAAAAACCATAGTTATATCTTCTTCAAAACCTTTCCATATTTCATTTGAACTATCATGGTAAAGATATCAATTATAGATTTATCCTCAAGTTACTCAATAGACCTATAGGCTTTAGTCCCTCAAGCCAATCCTCACTAGTTTGTCATGCCCCAATGATATCTCTAGTTCAGTTCACATAAACTAGAATTCCCCACTATTTACATATTTTTATAATTAATTATTATCATCGTTCCCCATTTTAATCACATACAAGTATGATTACTCTTGATCATTATTCCCGCATGCTAGACTGCACTATAACACCATACCCCATTGTCCTTCTTGGTCTAGTCATCATTCCACATGCAGTGTATAAAAATGCTCAACCTCAAGGGTCACAGTTCCATGATGGGCCCACATTTTTCATTGGTACCATCCATAACACAACAACATAGAATATACCAATAACATCACAAGGAATCAATGTAATCATACTTAACTTATCATGAGTGTGAGAAAATACACACACACACACACATGTTAGAAACTCAACATAGTCTAATGCACATCTACACAAGTTATCATAATATGTCAATTAAGAAAGTATCATGGATAAAAAATCGCCAACATGAAATACAAAACTTGCATATATTGGTCCCATATAAATCATATATCATGGTTACATCATATACATGGCCTAAAATGATATGGAATTTCTTACTTCGATGTTTTCAATGTCAATGGAAAATTTTGTCAAAGGTGTCTTAGCTCAAAATAGACTTAAAAAAATGATCACACCTCAAGTATTATTAATACCAAAACCATATATTTTATTTTAAACAGAAATAAAATATCATATCCAGTTATACTTTCTATCAGATGAAAAATTTTAAATTTATCATTTTAGACATGCACTGACTATAATCTTCTTAAGAATAATTATAAAACAACATTCCAAAATGTATATCTATATATTAAATTAATATCTCTTGTGTTATTCCCTAAAATTATTCTTTAGTAAAATTATAAAATTAACCATGATAAATGAATAATTATCCTGAAAAAATTAAATATCTTTGTCACTTGACAATTATTCATAGAATTATACTACGATTATTTTTATAATTATTTTACAAAAATTATATTTTTAAATTATCCTTCATAATTACATAATAAACTTTCGTAACGTTTGATTAGTAATTATCCTTTGATAATTTAGAGTAATTATCTTTTAATATACATCTTTTTATAATTCAATTAAATTGATTTTTTATAATTCTTATAGTTGACTTTGATAATTTTGTGAAATTTTAATTTGACAATTCACGCAGTTATTCTTTAATTATAATATATCCTTTGATAATTTAAATAAATTAACCATTGGTAACTATCTTATAATAATTTCTTATAAATTATAATTTGATAAATCTATATTATTATCTTTTTATAATCTCACTCAAGTGTTATTTGATCATTCATTGTAATTATCATTTAATAAGTCTTTACAATTATTTTTCGTTTAAATTATGTAATTATCATCTGATAATTTTCCATAATTATCAAAGATAAAATTTTGAAATTATCATTTGATAATTTCACAGAATTATAATTGTTAAAATTACACATTTTGTAATTGATTATTTTCCAAAAAAAATATCTTTTACAAAAAATTTAAAATTATCATTTCATAAAATTAATAATTATCTCTTGATAAATTTTTTAAATTATCCATTTCATAAAATATGAATAATAGTATTGAACATACTGTTGACGCTCCTTTCGTCACAGAATCTAAAGATCGGAAAAGGGAATATCTCAGCTGAAAGTGATTCATCCTTTGAAGAAAACATCAAAAATCGACAAAGGCATGAACAAAGGATCAAAAGCCAATTCACCGCGCAAGTTTTACCACTGTCGCGCAAGTACACTTGCGCGACTACCTTGGTCGCGCAGGTGACTTGCGCGACCTAATTGGTAACCGCCCGGTAACCGCCCGGGGTCTTCTTTTTCCTATAAATAGACCCTGTGGGCCCCCCATTCAGAGGATCTTTTTTCCAAAAACTCAGATTGAAGCTCCCGACGCCCAAGTCTCTTCTCAAAGCTTCCGGAACACTTCTAAGGTAATTTCTTACCTAGAACGGAAGATCTAAAGAGAAAAAGGAAGGCCTAAGTGTTGAAACTTATCAAACACTTGCGCGCCAACTTAATTCCTTCAATATAACTTGCGCGTCCCTCTTCTGGAAGAACCTCAAGAGGATGGTAAAGGGTTTAATAAAGAGTCGCTCAAGCATTTCAATACTGGTTGAAAATCGCGCAAGTACCCCTAATGTCGCGCAAGTATACTTGCGCGCCGCCGCAGGACTTGCGCGCCTTTCAATACTTGCGCGCCCCTAGCTTTTTGGGTGCCCATCTTGCCCATTTTTACCCCTCTTAAGCCATTTCACCCTTCCTATTCAAGATTCAGTCTTCAAGATACTCTTCAAAGCCATTTATGGCATGATTTCTTGATTTGACATCCTTATCTGAAAGGAATTCTGTGAAATATCTCTCAAAACCTAGTGATTTAAACATCTTTATGTCACCAAAGATTGAGAGTTCATTCAATTCAACCTCATCCTTTAAGATGAGAGAATCCCTAACTTGGTTCTCCTTTTCAGGAATAAGACTCAGTCATAACCTTGGGCTTCCTTTTCAGGAGTAAGCCCCAAGTCCCCTAACCTAGGCTTCCTTCTCAGGAATAAGTCCTAGTCATAAATTTTGGGCATCTTTCTTAAGAATAAGCCCCAATCAAGTCCTTTAATCTTGGGCATCCTCCTCAGGAGTAAGCCCCAAACCTTAATCCCTAACCTGGGTCTCCTTTTCAGGAATAAGACTCAGTCATAACCTTGGGCTTCCTTTTCAGGAGTAAGCCCCAAGTCCCCTAACCTAGGCTTCCTTCTCAGGAATAAGTCCTAGTCATAAATCTTGGGCATCCTTCTTAGGAGTAAGCCCCAAGTCTTTTAAAATTTCTCTTAACCAGTCATAAATTACCTTTGATTTGGGTTTCCTTTTCAGGAATAAAACCCAATCATAAGTCCCCTCCTAACTTGGGCATCCTCCTTAGGAGTAAGCCCCAAGATTAGAGTATTCAAATCTCCATGAAGCACATATAACTTTGTGGACCCTGTTCTTGGATTTTCTCCCTAAAAGTAAATCCTAAACTTTCGTCTATCTGGGCAGTCATCTATACATAAGCCCCAAAACAAATTCTAATGATTGCATCTTTTATGGCACAATTGTCTAAATTTTACCAATACCTCTTGTTTCTCACACCGAGCATGACTCACGTGAGCTTAGAGTGTAAAAGTAATTATGACATTCATCTTTGAGCCATCAATCATAAAACATCATATCCCATTCCTCGAACTACGTGGGTTCTGATTCCTTTTTCAAAACAAAGGATACGTAGGTAGCCCATTTATGGGTTCGATCCCAACATTGAAATAATCTCTGTCCTTCTGAATGACGATAAACTTCAAGTGCCCCACTGAGTGGCTTTAAAACCAGCCTGGTCATCAAAATGACCAAGAGACTTTTATATAAATGTTTTGAAGGATATCATTGACCAAGAATCTCTAAACAAATATAGATGATTCTATATTGATGAAGAACCTCGAATACATATAAAAGATTCTCTAAATTTCTTTCATATTTAATCATTGATTGTTAAAACTAAAGGAAAGCTCATTTTATACTTGGTAATGTAATAAGGATTCACGAACATAACTTAAATCTATAAAGAGAGTCCCGGAGTAGACAATAATTCCCCTCAAAAAGGTGTGATGAGTCCGACCTCCCATCCTCTCGATCAATGCAAATTCTTAAGCCTCATTAGCCCACAAGCTAATGAGTGCCTGCCTTTGGAAAGTAGGTCCAAACGGATGTGGAATCATTGGATGTTTCCGGTTCTACGAACAAACCCGTTAGAAACCGATCGGAACGTTTGAATCTCCCATCCAGGGGGTCATCCCCGGATTCCGCGCGAAACAAAAATGGTGAACCCGACGTGAATCCTTAACCAAGTTAAAGTGATGTTCTTCTTATCTGTTAGGCCCTTTGGGCCAACAAGGCAATCATTGACATATGATCATCCAAAAGATGCAGTAGCCGGATTCATCTTGATTATGTCTGTTACATGGAAAAGGCACTCTTTTTTCAAGATCTTCTACAAAAATGGCATTCCTTAAATTCACCCCTGTGAATACTGCTGCTGGGAACACCTCTACTGTGAGGTCTGCTGCTGTGAAAACCAATGCTGCTACTCCTGCTGGAACGTCATCCGCTCTGAGGATGACATCACCAACTCAGCGTCTTCAACTATGTGTTTCTAATGCACTGATTAAGGAGTACCGTCGCAACGGTACTATCCCAACTCTGGAGGCCGCTCGTCAAGCCCTCCAAGTTAACAATTCTGCCTGGTCGTCCGAACAACGGCGACCAACAATCAAGAAGCAGGCGGTGCTGACTACCGTCTCCAACCGTTTCGGGTCGTTATCCCCGGAACGCAATTTCCATTCACTCCCTTACTCCAAGGAAGTGAATGAGCAGGTCCCGCAGGACCTTAATTAAAAAAGACAGGAGTCCTTCTCAAAGGCTCCCATCAACAATCGCCGCCAGACTCGTGCGGTAGTGCGCCCTCAACATGATGAGGGTACCGACTCCAGGCATTCAGCTCAGGTTCCTCGAACCCGAGCAGGCAAGATGAATCGCCAGAGACGGAATCCGGTTAACAATAGGCAGGTTGTCATCCCTGCCATCTCCGGAGAAGTCCACCAACCTAACTTGGTGGCAAATAACGAGCAGGCATACACACCTGTTCGTTTTAATCCCGCTGTCCAGCAGACTCGTCTGGCAGCATCAAGCCGATCCCGCCAGGCAATTCCGGCGGAGTACCATAGGCAGGAACGTACACCTGCTTATACATCAGCAGTTAGTCAGCAGGCTTGTCTGACTACATATGATGGATCTCGTCAACTGCGTTTGGCGAAGTGTAATCAGCAGGCACATACACCTGCTAATACTAATCAAGCCTACCAACAGTCTCGCTTGGTAGCGCACGGAGAAGTCAGTCGGAAAGCCCCGACGACAAACAGGAGGCAGACTAAACTCTCTGCCTCCACACTTGAGTACTGTCAGGATTCACTGACAGGAAAAGGAGGACAGGAGCAGACACATACACCTACTCCAAGCCCGGAATGGACGTATATCCCCGTTCCGGCGGCTGAATTCACCAAACATATTTTGTCAATGGTGAAAGAGCAGAAGCAAATTCCTGCTCATATTCTGGATGTTTGCTAGGATATCATAACAGCTTCAGCATCATCTTAGGGACAGACACATAAATCTATCCCTAGCAGTGGAGTGACACATCAACAATTCACTCCGGAATAGACACACACATCTGTTCCAGTCCAAGAGGGTTGTGGGGCCTACTCCCCCATATCATATGGACAACCAAGTCAGGCACATACACCTGATTTGAGCGATGATTGTCAGCCTATCCTGACCATCTTTCCTGATCAGGCACATACACCTGCTCAGAGCAATCACTTTCGTCATCAAGTGGTTTCTAAAGCGAGTAAGAATGCATCTAAGAAAAAGATCCGCCCAGCACAGTCAGGAGATCAAAGGCCAATCTGCAACAAGGCTTTGCTCGATGCTGGAGTTCTTGAAGCCCTCAGACATTTATCTGTCGGAATTCAAGATTCTACTCCCTCAGTTCCCAATAACATGAACATTAATCCCGAAGTTCTTCAACAGACACTTCCTCATGAATACTTGCTTCATGAAAATTCGGTCAATCTTGAAGTTTCTTCTTCAGATGAGAGCCACAGGAACCCTCTGTGTGGTCAGAAGGCCAAGGAGCAAGAGATTTCATCTTTTGCTGTAACCCATCATGAAGGTCCTCCTCATGGTGATGAACTTCGCTGCGAAAGTCCTCTCCGCAGTAGTGATTCACATTGTCTCGAAAATTCTTCAGAAGGAAATGTAGTGACGAGAAAGCCCTCCTATATCGAGGCACTTGCAAACGTAAAACCAGTCATGTCTGAAGTTTTACTATCGGCAGGTGAAACTCTTTCTCCATCAGAAGATAGCTTGGGGTTCAGGTTATTCTCCGAACCTTCCCTGGGTCATTCATCTTCCAGCATGAATAGTGATTCCTCTACCAATCTTGTTGAATCCGATGAAGCAACAAGGAAACACCAACTCTGGTCCAAACAGGTAGAAGAATCTTCATTTAATGATAAAGAGGAAATGCTGAACATGAGGAAAAAACTGGAAAAAGGTGAAGTACCAGTCATGTATTGGCATTTGGCTGATTCACAGTATGACATTCCAAAGATGTTGACGGATGATGGAATCCATGATATTCGTCTCAACATATGGAAAACTCTTTGTCAATTAAAGAAGAAGGTATTATCTTATGATGAATATGAAAATCATCTTAAGATAATAGAAGGGTTACAACGCCAGATTGATTTGGCATCTCTATCAGTCTCTCGGTATCCGAAGGCTGAAAAGCAACAGAGAACCCTTCAACGTTCATGCCTTGGCGCACTAAGAAGATTGTGTCAGTTAATTTCCAATGCTCCATCTAATGTTCATATCAGAGGATGGGGTGTTCACGGAGCACTACATTTCACAGTGCTTTCCGGTCAGCAGAGCCCGCCGAAAATGGTCTCATGCAATGTTATTGCCCATGGCCGGCCACAGTCAATGGGCTTTGTTCATAATCAAAAGCTTGCTCGAGATCAAGCTTCAACTAGTTCCTCTCAAAGTCAAGTATATAGAGAACAGGTTGTTGAATTGCTCCTACATCAAGCAGGCGAGAATATTGCACAAGCCTCTCGTCTGGAGCAAACACGTCATCAAATGACAGAAGTTTCGGAAATCATCCAACAGTCTGTTGAACCAGGTGATAAAAGTGGATACAGGTTAATGCATCCAGCTAATTTCCGAACTAAGATTCGCAAGATCAAGAGAGATTTTAAAAAGATCTCAGACATTTCATGTCAAGAGACACCCCAGCTTGCCAGACTGGGGACTTCTCTAACCCAACCCTCAGAATCAACGAATGGGATTCGAGGAGTTGAGCGGAAGCAACAGGAACACCCCCAGTCCACCGGACTGGGGACATTTTCAAATCTTCAATCCCTCCCTCAGAGAAAGTCAGTATTCTCTCGATTAGGGAATAAGCCTCAAGAGGAACGAAGAGCCAAGATGTTAGGAGATTCTCTCCAAGTGACGGTTCTCCAAGAAATTCCTGAGGGATCAAGTCAACGGAATGCCATGTCTTATCATGGACATAGAAGGAGACAATATCACAGAAATGCTGATAGAAAGGATTCCATGCAATATGCATCCATTAATTTCATCACTGCTGTTGCTGCTGATTCACCAGATGAGGCTCAATCAGAGGGATCAGATGAAGAGATTCCTGCTCAAGAAGTCGCGCACACAGACCTAAATGAAGAAGGTGTGCGCACACGTAATCAAAGTCTTACCCAAAATCTAGGTATTCCTTCAAGTAACCCACTTCCCCCTCTCCGAAAAGGATCCAATAAGGGGAAAGGTAAGAATCAGGTTACTTCTCACCCTTCCTATGAAGGAGGTCAATCGCTCTCATTAGAGAAAAGGTTTGCACAACAGGAGGAAGAGATGAAAGAATTAAAAAGGTTGAATGCAGAACTACTTCAGAGTAGTCTTCTTCTTAAGAATGTTGAAGTCCGACAGCCGAAGGAATTTGTTGTTACTACTGAGATGGATCAGGAATATCCTCCTTTATCAGTACACCCACAAAGGTCTAATCCTACGGGTCAAACGCAATAACGGTTGGCAGCACTACCATTAGTTGCAGCACCAACCTCCACGGCTGTCCAAGCTCCATTCATTGTACCTACCCAAAACCAAGTTCAACCTGATGTTTCTCAAAAGTTAATAACTACTATTGAGTCATTAACAGCTCGGTTAGAAAGTATGGAAGGGAAACGAGCGCAAGTTCAACCTGAAAAGAAAGTTTACCCTGAATGGGTAGATTAAATTTCTCCTCCATCCAGTTTTGGAAACCCTATTTTCCCTACTTTCAATGGATCAGGAGACCCTGAACAACATTTGACGCATTACGTGTCTTGTTGTGATCCTATGATGGGAACTCCAGAGCAACAAGAAGCAGTGAAACTCAGATGCTTCGTGCGAACCTTGCAAGGACCAGCTTTTGTCTGGTATACAAGCTTGCAATCCCGGTCAGTCATCGGATGGGAGGATCTTCGTCAAAAATTCCTTCTTCAGTTTAGCTCAACTTTGCCAAAAACGACAGTTTTTGATCATACAAACTGCAAGCAAAGGGAGAATGAAAGAGTCTCTGATTTCATTGCTCGTTGGAAGGGATTAACGTATTCCTTGAGTTTATCACTCCCTTAGGAGGAATTGTTGCCAATCTGTGTGGAAAATTTGTGTGATGAATTACGCACGCCATTGATCCCTGTGAAATACACAGGAGGGTTTCGAGACCTTACTTCAATCGCTCAACAGATTGAAGATTCCCTTATGTAGGCTAAGGTTAAATCTCGTGTAATTCCATCAGCTCCAGGAAGAAGAATGGGTAAAGCAGAAACTGCTACAGTTATGCTTAAACAGGAACCTGTAACTATTTCTACTTCAAAACCTTCATCTTCTCGAAGGTCTCCACCTCCTGAACGCCAACAACAAAGGCTATTTCGTCCAAATGATCAAAAAGATCAACGACGAAAACAATTTGAGGATATGAAGAGTAAAACATACTCTTTCCGAAGTGAGCAAGTTTCTGGTTACTTCATTTCAGCTCTGGAAAATAATTTGGTTCAATTACCAGTGCCGAAGAGACCAAACAAGGAAGGAGATGAAGACCGTCCCAATTATTGTCCCTTTCATCAAATGTTGGGACATCCCATCCAGGAGTGTTTTGTCTTTAAAGACCTCCTACAAAAGATGGTCGACTTGGGACAAGTCAAATTGAAGGGTTGTTCAGCTCATGTAGCGTGTATTACCGCTACAGATCCAGAAGAAGGAGGCGAGTGGTAGGAAGTCAAAAGCAATACTGCGAAAAAATATGATGATTGGATGGTCAGAAAGACAATCAATCGGACCCATTCCATTTTGTGAACACAATTGAAGAAGCCAATTGTGTCTCCTACAAAAGCTGCAGTAAAGCCTCCATTAAAGGACAAATCCTCAAAAGGGAAGCGCAATTCAAAGAAGAAAGAGGAATCAGGAGAAGATGAGTATGTATCAAAGCCTAAATTGTCTTTGACTCTGGCAGATTTCATGCCATCTACTTCAAAGCTACGGGCACCGTCCCACCAAACGGCACAGCCTAAACAGGCTAACCAGGCAGAGTCTTTATCAGACGAAGAGTTAATCTTTGGTTCTGTTAATATGATTCAATTAACATATTCATATTCCAGTCTTGATGAGCCTGAATTCCCTGTATCAAATAAAGGAACCCGAGGAAGTTCTAGAGGTTCAGGATATAGGGGAAGACGTGGATCTTTCCGAAGCCACTACTCTAATTCTACCCCTGCTAGCACTGTATATGCAGCAGAAACTCGTGGTAGAGCCCTTCAGCGAGCTCAAAAAGAACAAGAAAGTTCTTCTGCAAATGGCCAACTCAGCTTCGGCACAGTTATTTTGGAAGACTGATTAAAGGTTCCATATTCTTTATCTCATCAAGCAAATGGATCTAATCAGTCTAATTTTCCAAAACCAAGGATGTTGCCAACTTCAATACAAGATGCATCAGCTTCCAAAGCATCTGCTTCCAAGGTAACTGCTAAACCACATATTCCCATTGGGAAACGCAGGCCTCTAGATCAAAAGTATGATATATTGAAACACTTGGCCCAAGTACCAGCCAAATTATCAATTTTGGATGCTTTGAATCTATCAAAAGATCTTCGGTAAGCACTCATCGAAGCTTTGTCAAGTCCTCAGGAGTTTGAAGCTGAAATTGCTGCAGCTGAAATTTATCACATAGAGAATAATCCTGCAGAATGCCATGCAGTGATATCTTTTACTGATAAAGATGAAGATGATGTTGTGCATGGGCACATAAAACCTTTGTACCTATCTGGAAAAGTCAATGGTATAGATGTTCGAAGAGCTTTTATTGACAATGGTTCAGGAGTCAACCTCATGCCCATTCGCACACTTCGTCGATTGGGCCTCACGGAATCTGATTTATCTCCTTCTACCATGATGTTGCAAGGATATGATAAAAATGAACAAGAACCACTGGGAGAAGTTACGCTCAGAACTCAGTTTGGAGATCTTGTTTCCAATTCAGATTTCATGATTGTTGATCAAGACTCAGCTTTCAATATCTTGCTTGGAAGACCCTGGTTACATCAGCATGCAACTATTCCGTCATCATACCATCAATGTCTCAAATACTGTTTCGATGGTCAAGTTGGAACATTGTATGGTGATAAGGCCCCGTTCAAAACATGTGAGTCTCAATACATTGAGGCGGAATTTTATCACATGAAGGGAAGAGAAAAATCTACAATGAAGGAAATTACCAAAGTTAATGCTCCATATGGTTTGGAAAAAATTCCAATAAATCCATTTTCACATGTGAGTACAGATTATGTGTTACCTATCAGTCAAATTGACAAAATAGGCCCAAATCAAAATACTCTTATGGAAAGATCCATAATGTCAATTACGGAAATCGAGCCAGACAACATGGGAGAAATTGGTAACTTACCAAGCAGTGATGAAAGCATAAGTGGTGACGTTTTCATTTCGTCTGCTGAAATCCAACAAGTCTATACTTCGCTAATCAGGCCAGAAGAAGTTATAGCAACACCAGATGTGAATGTTGATGTCGATTCTCAATCCATCATCTCCTCTTTATTTCCCAAAGAAGACCCTTTTTCATCAATAGGGTCGGAAATGGAAGCTTCTTCTTCAAAATGTGAAAATTTTGACATCTCTTATGATCATGAGAATTTCGTTTTTTCATCTACTTTGCAAGTAGAAACGGAAGAAATAACACATGATGAAGTGGAAGAGGAAGATCTTAGAGATGCTCCTCCAGCATTTGAAGAGGGTATCTCTACCACTGTGGATGAACTCAGAGAAGTAAATCTGGGTACAGAGAAAGATCCACGCCCCACTTTAATTAGTGCGGCCATGACCCTTGAAGAACAAGAGATGTATATTTCTTTTCTAAAGCAAAATAAAGATATTTTTGCTTGGAATTATACAGAGATGCCTGGCCTTGATCCTGATGTTGCCACCCATCATTTGGGTTTGCCAAAAGAACATCGAGGATTCAAGCAAGCCGCGAGAAGAAAACACCCAACCTATGCTTCCAAAATCGAGGCTGAAGTGGATAAGCTTATCAAAGCTAACTTCATCAGAGAAGTTCAATATCCCAAGTGGTTGGCTAATATTGTCCAAGTAAAGAAAAAGAACGGACAAATTAGGGTTTGCATCGATTTCAGAGATCTTAATCGGTATTGTCCCAAAGATGATTTTCCAGTTCCGATTACAGAACTCTTAATTGATGTGACGGCTGGCTATGAAGTACTTTCTTTCATGGATGGATATTCTGGATATAATCAGATCTGAATGGCCCCAGAAGATGAGGAATATACAGCCTTCAGAGCTCCTCAAGGTGTGTTTTGTTACCGGGTGATGCCCTTTGGTTTAAAGAATGCAGGTGCAACATATCAACGCGCCATGCATTGTATCTTCAAACCTTTTCTAGGGAAATTTGTTGAATTCTATGTAGATGATTTGGTGGATAAATTCAAACAACTTTTTGATCACTTGGCTGATTTGGAAATCATATTCCACAAGCTTCGACAACATAATTTGAAGATGAACCCCTTAAAATGTGCTTTTAGGGTAACCTCAGGAAAATTCCTCGGCTTTGTTGTACGCCATCGTGGTATTGAAGTCGATCCTGAGAAGACCAAATCAATCCTTGGTATGTCACCTCCTCAGAATTTGAAAGAATTAAGAGGACTTCAAGGACACTTAGCCTATATTCGGCGTTTCATCGCCAATTTGGCAGGAAAAAGTTTACCTTTTACCAAATTAATGAAGAAAGGAGTCACTTACCAGTGCACTGAAGAATGTCAAGAAGCATTTGATGTTCTCAAGAAATACCTCTTAAGTCCACCAGTACTCATGCCACCTGTTGAGGGTAGGCCTCTTATCCTCTATGTGACAACTTTAGAGCGATCATTGGGTGCCTTTATCGCTCAAAAGAATGATGCTGGGAATGAAAATAGTCTCTACTATCTTAGTAGAACTATGCTTGAAGCAGAAACCCGGTATTCGAGTATTGAAAAATGCTTCCTAGCGTTAATATTTGTAGTTCAGAAACTGAGACACTACCTGCAACATCACGAGGTCCAATTGGTATCTCGTAATAATCCACTCAAATTCATCCTTAGTCGTCCAATGCTTACAGGACGTCTGGCAAGGTGGGCGGTTATTCTACAGCAGTTCGACATCCAGTATGTGTCTCAAAAGGAAATTAAGGGCCAAGCTCTGGCTGATTTTCTGGCTGAACACCCTTCAGTGGAAGACACGTATTCAGATATCGAACTCCCTGATGAGGAAGTTTTTTCTATTCAAGAGAGTCCTCAAACATGGGAAATGTATTTTGATGGTGCTTCTAGAAGTCCAACAGGGAAGAAAATGGAAATTCCTAAATTCAACAAAGTTGGTTTAGGAATTGTGCTCATTTCTCCAGATAAGGCAGTGTTACCTTATTCCTTTTTGTTGTGGGAAGGTGGTACCAATAATGAAGCTGAATACCATGCTCTCATTGCAGGCTTGGAGTTAGCGCTTCAAGCACAAGTGAATCACTTAAAGGTGAAAGGTGATTCAGACCTGGTAATCAAACAAGTCAATGGGGATTATGCCATCAGAAAAGAAGAATTAATCCCTTTGTATGATTACGTCAGAGAGTTAATGTCGGAATTCCCTTCAAAACTGACATTTTCTTATGTCCCAAGATCACAAAATGCTCAAGCTGATGCACTGGATAATATAGCCACAGCTTTAGCAGATCCAAATCGGGACGAGACAACCATCTGTATTGCCCACCGTCGTGCAATTTCACCTTATGTTCAAGTCAGAACAGAGGAAATTAATGAAATTAGTCCCATTCCTGAACCATATGGTCATACAACAGGATGGATGTCACCTATCAGGGAATACCTTCAAAATGGAACACTTCCACCTGATAGAGCCGAGACAGAACAAATTCGGCGACGTGTGGTCAATTTTACTCTTTATGATGGTCCAAACCACCTCGAGAAAATTCTCTACAAACGTGGTTTTGATGGAGTTCTCTTCAGATGTATTGATGGTGAAGAGACAATGGCTGTCATAAAAGAAGTGCATGCAGGAGTCTGTGGTGCCCACCAGTCTGGACATAGATTGTCTGATCAAATTCGAAGGCTTGGATATTTCTGGCCTTCAATGATACAAGATTGTGTTAATTTCACAATGAAGTGTCATTCATGCCAATTATATGCCAATTTAATTCATCAACCTCCAGAGTTGCTTCATACAGCTAAATACTCATGGCCATTTTCCACATGGTGAATGGATGTGGTGGGACCTTACCCTTCAGCTACGGCCAAGCAGTTTAAGTACATTCTTACTGCTACTGATTTCTTTTCCAAATGGGCAGAGGTAGTACCTCTCAAAGAAGTCAGTTCTAAATGCATTGTTAGCTTCATCAAGTCTAACATCATTACTAGATTTGGTGTCCCTCATACCATATTGATAGACAACGGCACCAACTTCTGTTCTTCTGAGGTAAAGAGATTGTATCAAGAATACAACATTAAGTCCAACCATTCATCTCGATATCACGCAGCGGCTAATGGCCAGATAGAGGCCTTCAACAAGACTCTTTCAAATATACTGCAAAAGATGGTGGATAAAGATAAGAGGTCATGGCCTGATAAACTCTATCATGCTTTATGGGCTTATCAGACTACCACTCGCAATGCAACGCGGTCTACTCCATATTCATTGGTATATGGAACAGAAGCAGTCTTGCCAATTGATTTCAATTGCCCTCACTCAGAATAGCCATTTGTGATCAGTTATCAACAGATGAGCAATCCCAAAAGCGGTTGAATGAATTGGAACAGTTAGATGAGAAAAGATTGTGCACTTTGCACCACTTGGAAATCTATCAGAATCGGATAACACGAGCTTTTAACAAAAAAGTTCGTCTTCGTTCATTCATTCAGGGAGAATTGGTATTGGTTCTCAGAACACCAATGATACCAGGAAAGAAGCCTCCCAAGCTTGAACCAAAATGGGAAGGACCTTATTCAATACATAAGGTCTACTCCAATGGAGCGTATTCTCTGATTTCAATGGATGGAGAACACATCACGACTCCAACTAATGCCAGATTTCTGAAGAAGTATTTTTTATAAACACAAAATATTGTTCCCAGAACCAAGACTCTTATATTTGGTTCATACAGCAATGGTCCAGTATGACCTTAAACTACAACTTTGTCCGAGATGACATTAAACTATAATACGTCCAGCATGACGATAAACAGTGCGGTCCATGCATATGACGTTAAACTATACAGAAATGGTCCAGTATGACCTTAAACTACAACTTCGTCCAACATGACGTTAAACTGTGTCACCTTCAATGTCCGAGATGACATTAAACTATAATACGTCCAGCATGACGATAAACTGTACGGTCCATGCATATGACCTTAAATTATTCGCACTTATGTCCCTGCAACATGAAACTAAACTGTGCAGCACCAATAGTCCTAACTGCATGACTTTAAACTGCATAGTCCCTGATTTTTTCCTACATGACAATAAACTGTATAGAAGTTCCTATATTTTGTCCGAGATGACATTAAACTATATTGTGTCCTAGCAACATGACATTAAACCGTGTGGCACTTTCATCGTCCAGCATGACATTAAACTGTAAAAAATCCCCAGAACTGATATCCTCATATTGGTTCACCTTAGTCCTAGCTACATGACTTTAAACTGTACAGCACCAGTTCGTCCTTGCTATATGACGTTAAACTATACAGCAATGGTCCCGTATGACTTTAAACTGCATCATCCCTGGTCCATGTATATGACCATAAACTATTTGCAAATATGTCCAGCAAGACGTTAAACTGTGACGTCCTAACTACATGACGCTAAAATGTATAAAAGTCCCTCACGTCCGGAAAAACGTTAAACTATATAATCATCAAAAGTCCAGCATGACATTAAAACTGCACAATCCCCCTTTCGTCCAATATGACGTTAAACTGTATTGTCCCCATCGTCCTAACTACATGACGCTAAACTGTACAGAAAGTCCTTGATATGTCCTACATGACATTAAACTGTGCATCGTTAAGGTTGTTATTACCTCTTGTTTCTCACACCGAGTATGAATCACGTGAGCTTAGAGCGAAAATCAACCATAACACTCCCTTTGGGCCACTAACCATGTGTAAGTCCCAACAACATTTTTTTTAGATCATTGTCCACAAGAACAACTTGATCATTAATTCATTCTTTAATTGAACTACACAGACTTTGATCCTTGCCCTCTAGGCTGGGTATGTAGGAAACCTCCCAAAGGTTCAAGCCCAAAAACAATCTCTTCACATTGGTTCACCACCATCTCATATGATGATGATTTGTGAAACCACCCCTGGAATCAATATCTTTACATTGATTCACTTTCGTCCTTGTTATATGAAGTTAAACTATACAACACTTTTGTCCGGTACGACAATAAACTACAATATTCTTTGATTTCCTCATTTGAGAAGGAACCATTATTAACATTGATTCTTTTTTCAATCATGGTTTTAATTTTTCAAAAGACTACGTACACACATGGTAATGCCTAAACTTTTTATCTTAGGTTAAAACCATCATTGCACTAAAGTCCCCTTTTCACCCTTCACATGTACGAACCAAATTTGTACAAAGGGTAGATCTAGAACTATGTGGACTTGATTTCCATCCTTATGGGATACGTAGGAACATTCGAGTGTCCCTCGAATCCAGTCCCAAGTCTTTTGGGCCTAACCCCAAATTTCACTTTCAGTCCCTTGGCTGAAAAGTCTTCATGAAAACACACACTGTGTATTCATTATTATGGTCCGAATTCTATGACCCTAAACTAAGATCACTCATACATTCGTCCTGCACGACGTTAAACTGCATTTCAAGAACTACGTATGGCTTGATTCTCATTCTTATGAGATACGTAGTGAAGTCCAAGTTTCAATTCAGGACCCAGCCACAACATGATTATGGTTTTCATTGACCTATGTATCTCTATATACATTGGAAAATACCCATCTTTATGTATTATAATCCTAACCTTAAATATTTTCAGATCTTCATAACCCTTTTCATGACTTATAGTCACAAAAATGTCAAACTTCTGAGAATTCTTTTGCCTGACTATGCAGCACGTGCCCATAGGTGGCCTTGCATAAACAGTCCACATAACAGACTTGTCAGCCAAGAGATGCTATTTATTTGACCATGCAGCCAATGCCCATAGGTGGCCCTGCATGTTTTCAACCCCCTAACGGGTTTGTTAAATAATAGTAACTTCATTCTTGGGAAGAATGCCTCTTTTGTCCTTATTTGTCTTAAACGACAGTATGTAGGGATCCGCAAAAATAGCCATCCTTAACGTATTTGTCCCATATCCTTTTTCATGATCTGAAAGTATTCAAGTCTGTGGTTTTTTTTCTTCCCTACGTTTGGGTCAGACCTTCGTAGGAGTGATATTCATCCAGTTCTTCGATATTCTTGTTTGGAAATATCTTCTCCATATTCAAGTACCTCTTTCCATACAACAAACTCTATGCTTTAGAAAATTTGAATCTCCATAAACTTTCACTGGCTTTTAGCACTAGGAATGTAAATTTCTGGGAGTTCTTTTGCCTGACTATGCAGCACGTGCCCATAGGTGGCCTTGCATAAACAGTCCACATAACAGACTTGTCAGCCAAAAGATGCTATTTTATTTGACTATGCAGCCAATGCCCATAGGTGGCCCTGCATATTTCAACCCCCTAACGGGTTTTGTTAAATAATAGTAACTTCATTCTTGGAAACTACCTCTTCTAATGCTATTTAGCTCTTTTTTATATCATTCCTCAGATTCAAATATTCTTAAGCCATAGTTTACATTTTTTCCCCTCATACTTGAGTATGGTAAATATGTTTTCAGATAAATTTTCAAGGAATTGAATCCATTTTAATCCATTTTTCGGTCAAATCTATTTCGACCTTAAACATTAGCCCCTTTATGTCCGGCGTGCATGACTTTAAACTGCCCACACAAAAGACAAAGGAACTCTGAATAAAAGTCAAGTTCCAGCTCACTAAATATACAGTTTTTTTGTATGATTTAGGTAATATTGAGCAGTTAAAAGGTTCAAAGTTTGTAAGGTTATTTGTAATAATCCTAGTAAAAATCAAACTATGCTTACTAGGCCCATTGGATTAAGTAAATTTGAAGCAGGTAATGGAAGAATGCAAGTACAAATGATTGAAGACAAAAGTGTTTTTCATTGATACACAAGAGTTAGAAGGACATCCACAGACTGGAGTCTCTTCTTTTTCTTTCAAGAATTACAAGAGGCTTTCAACATAACACTTCATTTGATTTACGGCATCCCGATCTTCATTAGAAACCACCTAGAATTCATTCATTCAACTGGATACAATAAGAGATGCAGTGATACCATCTCTTCTTGGAAAAATTGTAAAAGGATGTTCTTGAGTGCGGTTTGAGAAAATTTTCTACTGATCAAACAGTGACTCTGTTTCTGTCCAAGAGACTTGGAAGATGGATACGTGGATTTGAGAATGGAGCATTGGAAGTAAAGAGCCATTTGGAGAGAGTACTCTTTTCAGATATTTCTCTAATACCATGTTTGTCTTCTCTCCACCAACAGGCAGTGGAAAACATTTCAGCCCATGGGTTTGCCATTTTCATATCTGCAAGGGAATGACATGGAGGAAAAATTTGAAAGTTCACACCATTGTTGTTACTCTTAATGCACAGCATAACCGAAATAGAGAAGTAGCAGGGCAGCTGCATCTCAGGTGTATAATTGTTTGCATTTGGAACATTGACTCCTTGCAGATGACCATGAACACACAGAGACAGGTAGATGCTCTGTGGGAAATTAAGATGATATTTCTTCAAATACTTATCCAAATATGGGAAAGTGTTGTCGCAGATATCATAGTAATCATGGCCAATAATGTTCATCATGTCATCAATCCGCTTGCTAGCCAGTTCATCAGCCGTTTTAATTCCATTGGGAACCACTGAATCTGCACAAAAAAAATGAATAAACTAACTCTTAAATGGGTTTATTTTCATAAAATTTGTAAAGAAATTTGGAAAAATGGCTAAGGCATTTAAGTCGCGCAAGTCTAAACATGGCGCGCAAGTATTTGTGTGTCGCGCTAGTTTTTGACACGCAAGTATAAACCGCGCAAGTACAAATACCTTTACAGTGGCGCGACATCGAGGAAACCCTAGAAAACAGAGCAACTTGCGCGGTCAAGGTGACCTGCGCGGCGAGAGCTCGAGAAGGGATGATGTCCGGAAATCCGGATACTTGTACGGAGGTGAGGCCGTGTATTTATAGGCTCGGAAGCCTACCTGCGCGCCGTACCCAGAGCAATTAAGGCCTGCGCGACGCACACTTGCGCGCCGCCCTGTGCGTACTGAAAACTTGCGCGCCTCCCTTTTCCTTTGGAAGGATTCGATTTCCTCAGAGTCAAATCCTCATTTCTCTCCGGATCCAACTCTGAGGGGGGACTTTTGTTGACGCTCCTTTCGTCACAGAATCTAAAGATCGGAAAAGGGAATATCTCAGCTGAAAGTGATTCATCCTTTGAAGAAAACATCAAAAATCGACAAAGGCATGAACAAATGATCAAAAGCCAATTCACCGCGCAAGTTTTCCCACTGTCGCGCAAGTACACTTGCGCGACTACCTTGGCCGCGCAGGTGACTTGCGCGACCTAATTGGTAACCGCCCGGTAACCGCCCGGGGTCTTCTTTTTCCTATAAATAGACCCTGTGGGCCCCCCATTCAGAGGATCTTTTTTCCAAAAACTCGGATTGAAGCTCCCGACGCCCAAGTCTCTTCTCAAAGCTTCCGGAACACTTCTAAGGTAATTTCTTACTTAGAACGGAAGATCTAAAGAGAAAAAGGAAGGCCTAAGTGTTGAAACATATCAAACACTTGCGCGCCAACTTAATTCCTTAAATATTACTTGCGCGTCCCTATTCTGGAAGAACCTCAAGAGGATGGTAAAGGGTTTAATAAAGAGTCGCTCAAGCATTTCAATACTGGTTGAAAATCGCGCAAGTACCTCTAATGTCGCGCAAGTATACTTGCGCGACCAATACTTGCGCACCGCCGCAGGACTTGCGCGCCTTTCAATACTTGCGCGCCCCTAGCTTTTTGGGTGCCCATCTTGCCCATTTTTACCCCTCTTAAGCCATTTCACCCTTCCTATTCAAGATTCAGTCTTCAGGATACTCTTCAAAGCCATTTATGGCATGATTTCTTGATTTGACATCCTTATCTGAAAGGAATTCTGTGAAATATCTCTCAAAACCTAGTGATTTAAACATCTTTATGTCACCAAAGATTGAGAGTTCATTCATTTCAACCTCATCCTTTAAGATGAGAGAATCCCTAACCTGGGTCTCCTTTTCAGGAATAAGACTCAGTCATAACCTTGGGCTTCCTTTTCAGGAGTAAGCCCCAAGTCCCCTAACCTAGGCTTCCTTCTCAGGAATAAGTCCTAATCATAAATTTTGGGCATCTTTCTTAAGAATAAGCCCCAATCAAGTCCTTTAATCTTGGGAATCCTCCTCAGGAGTAAGCCCCAAACCTTAATCCCTAACCTGGGTCTCCTTTTCAGGAATAAGACTCAGTCATAACCTTGGGCTTCCTTTTCAGGAGTAAGCCCCAAGTCCCCTAACCTAGGCTTCCTTCTCAGGAATAAGTCCTAGTCATAAATCTTGGGCATCCTTCTTAGGAGTAAGCCCCAAGTCTTTTAAAATTTCTCTTAACCAGTCATAAATTACCTTTGATTTGGGTTTCCTTTTCAGGAATAAAACCCAATCATAAGTCCCCTCCTTTTTGGGAATCCTCCTTAGGAGTAAGCCCCAAGATTAGAGTATTCAAATCTCCATGAAGCACATATATCTTTGTGGACCCTGTTCTTGGATTTTCTCCCTAAAAGTAAATCCTAAACTTTCGTCTATCTGGGCAGTCATCTATACATAAGCCCCAAAACAAATTCTTATGATTGCATCTTTTATGGCACAATTGTCTAAATTTTACCAATACCTCTTGTTTCTCACACCGAGCATGAATCACATGAGCTTGGAGTGTAAAAGTAATTATGACATTCATCTTTGAGCCATCAATCATAAAACATCATATCCCATTCCTCGAACTACGTGGGTTCTGATTCCTTTTTCAAAACAAAGGATACGTAGGTAGCCCATTTATGGGTTCGATCCCAACATTGAAATAATCTCTGTCCTTCTGAATGACGATAAACTTCAAGTGCCCCACTGAGTGGCTTTAAAACCAGCCTGGTCATCAAAATGACCAAGATACTTTTATATAAATGTTTTGAAGGATATAATTGACCAAGAATCTCTAAACAAATATAGATGATTCTATATTGATGAAGAACCTCGAATACATATAAAAGATTCTCTAAATTTCTTGCATATTTAATCATTGATTGTTAAAACTAAAGGAAAGCTCATTTTATACTTGGTAATGTAATAATGATTCACGAACTTAACTTAAATCTATAAAGAGAGTCCCGGAGTAGACAATAATTCCCCTCTAAAAGGTGTGATGATTCCGACCTCCCATCCTCTCGACCAATGCAAATTCCTAAGCCTCATTAGCCCACAAGCTAATGAGCGCCTGCCTTTGGAAAGTAGGTCCAAACGGATGTGGAATCATTGGATGTTTCCGGTTCTACGAACAAACCCGTTAGAAACCGATCGGAACGTTTGAATCTCCTGTCCAGGGGGTCATCCCCGGATTCCGCGCGAAACACATACCTTTTGGTGTTCAGAAAAATATGGATTTGGATTTTTCTCATCGAGAAGAAACCAATAGTATTTATGGTGTGCTAATCAGATCATCAAAAAATATTTTTTTGAGGAGATAAGTTTTGGAAAAATAATATAAAAATATAAAAATGAAAAAAAATATAGAGGGGAGGAATAGAGACTATGATAGTGCGAGATACACATGGATGAGGGAGGGGTATTTCACATATAAGCTAGCACCACCGTCTATTCACCCTTTTATTATTATTTTTTATATTTCATTTTTTAAAAATTAATTATTTCTTTAATTCTACCTTCGTGTGTTATGTTTGGGCCTCCTCTTCACAATTTCTTATTTTGTTCCCTAAATTCCACCCCTTTAATTAATTAATTAATTAATTATTATTCTCCTAAAATACATTTAAAAAAAATTAAATATATAATAAAACTCATACATATATAAATGTATATATATATATATATTCCCATCTAATATATTGACATATATAACCATGTATATATAAATATTCACACCCACACCCACACACACACACATATATAAATATAAATTTAACCCATGTATATGAAGACACCCATATATATATATATTTATTAATTTATATTACTCATATGTATACATTTTAAATATATATACACATATCTATATACATATATACATTCTCACAATTATATATATAAATATATATTTATCACATATATAAAAACATTTTAATTTTCTATACATTAAAATAGTCTGTATCCAATTTAATCATAATAATTATTATATCAAAAATATTTGTTAATATTGTTATTAAATATAACACTTCAATTCCACCATTATCATTATAAGATAAACATCCATTAAATATCGACTATAATTGAATTTATTTATGGGAAGTAAAAATTCCAAAGTTATTACATTGGTCACCTATAAATACACAAACAATATGAGACACCACTCGTGATATAGAAGAAAATTAATTTCACATGTAATTTCAATTTTAATTACATGGACATTAATAATTATAAAAATATAGTTATTTTTACTTTACTGTGTCATATATCCAAACACCCGACAAACAAAAAGATTATGTCATGCCTATGGTAAACCTATATTCCAACCGTAATAGTGGCCTCCAATTTCTCATATAGCACACTATTTGAGGTATATTCAGTTATTTATAGAAAAATATAAATAGAAATATTAAATATGTTATCCTCACATGAAATGTTTCCAGACACTTGATAGACACAAATGTTATGTCATACGAATGTTTTACCCATCTCCCTAAACCCATAAATCGTCTCATATTTCTCATTCAAGATACCATTTTAGAGATATTAAATTATTTTGGATATAACCACTGACGTGTAATATAATATATTTAATATTTTTATTCAGTCTGTGTCCAGACTCTATAGGCCTCTGAATATCACACTAACTCATCAAATTAATCCAAAAATATTTCATAGGGTAATATATGTTGTTAAATGAGATTTTATCCATACACAATGGACTTAAATCATCTATTAAATTATTTTCACATAATACTATTCAAAAATTATTAGCATAGAGGGTTTTTATTATCTATTTAAATTTAGGATGCCATAATATCAAACTGTAAAATATAATATATTTCATAAATTTTGACATTATGGGAACGTAAGTAATAACATATTTCTTTTTCTTGGGATAATGTAAGGTGTGGTATAAGAGAAACTATTCAACTACCTAAGACATACCAAATTATATGAAACAACTAGACCAAAATAAAGTAATAAGTATTATGATATTATTAAACACATTATATAATTTACCATATGGTTTATAACTGATTATGGTATTTTATAATTAAGTTATAACATTCAAAAATCAACCATGATATTTTTCATTGAATATAAATTTTTATATGATAAAACTTGTGTTTAATAGAATTTAATTTTTTTATGTTATGAACCAAAAAATATAACAAAATTTTACATGATTGTAGCCAAATACATTTAATAAAATATTTTATTATTTTCAAGTAAACATTAATAGGGTAAGGGGTAATCCTTGAGGCTTATATATGAAGGGAAATCCCTGATAATTGTGTCATATCTAAATCTAGAGTTCCTGTAATTTTTTATTTATGATGTTTCATACCCAGTATTTGTAAATGTTTGTGATTTAACCTATGGAATCTATTTATATTTCATGAACTGTGAAAATCAATTAGTATCATCATGTTTTTCAACACTCGTTTAAATATAGTTTAGGTTCTTAAGTAGATAAATTTATAAAAAATAGATATATCTAATAGAAAATTAAATTTTTTAATCAAATGTAATTGAATAGAAAATTTATCCATAATGGAATGTTACATTGGAAAACAGAATACACTATTGCGTCATTAATGAGTTGTTTACCCATGGGTTATATTTTTTAAATTTGGGTGTGATGTTAATCCATTTCACAAATATGGTGGAGAAAACTATAGTTAAAAAAATTATTAATCATATTAGTGCATGCCCACACTTTCAGTCTAAAATAACATATATTATTTTAAATAGATGAAAATTATTTGGAATTCAGTGGATTTAATGATACCTATATTTATTGGAATTGGTTGTATAGTGCATTGTTAGGGGACTGATAGAAGTTAGGAGTAGGTTTGAAACATTGGGACCGAGGATCACATATTGAAAAAACGATACGAGAATTTTTGAAATGGCGCATCAAATTGATATATGGACTATATGATTGATTATAAAATGGGTTGTTTTATTTTGGGAAATAGATAAATAATATTTTTTGATTTTATTACTATCATGTTTCACAAAAATTGTATATACGTTATCAATTTTTTGAAAGGGAAAGACATAAATCCTTAACTGTTTCAACGCCCCCCGACACTCTCACTATCTCACTATAGAATCCTATATATAGGATCATCTCAATTACATAACATTAAGAAAGTATTACATTACAATACTTTCCAAATACCTTTCATTTGTACAATTTTATAGATGTAGGATAAGAAATTAAATGATAAAACCCATGTTTTTTAATTAACATATATTTCTCCACTATATCAGAAACTACACAATCCATAACAAGTATTTAACACCTTTAATAGTTTCTCAACATAGTATAATCTAATGGAAATATCTTTTTTATTACTTATTTTTATAACCATGGGAAATAGAAACATAAGAATGGGGTGATTTCAAATAATCAATAATAGTAAATATATGTGTGTTTTGACCAAATATGGTGTCATATAGTTGTGAACAAAATGGACCGATAGATAACAAAAAATTTTCTGCTCTTATAAACAGTTTCATGTCAGGTTTACAATTTTTGTTTCATACTGATTTGTGTAGTACCCCTTTCATGGATAGATATGGTCCTATGAGGATTTAGAGGTGTGTCATTTATATGTTGTGAATGAGGTTCCATAGTTTAATGATACTAGAGGGTAATTCTTGGGGGTTAAGTGATTGTGAAATTGTCTCATCTCAGGTACGATGTCCTCGGATGGTCTCCAACGAGTTTATTCATGGATCCAAAAACACTCAATGTCCCTTTTATCCATGATTTATAGACCTACATTCCAAAGGAAGGCACTCATTGGTTGATTTGGCCAATGACACTTAAGGACTCCATTGGTTGGGAGGATGGGAGGCAAGGCTCACCACACCCTTTTAGTAGGAATTATTAACTATTCTAAGATTTTCATATAGATTTATTTAATTTTCATATCTTTTTTAATTCTTTGTTCATTCCCAGGATTATATTTGTGTAATAATCCTTGGTTTCATGATCAATCATAAATACATGAGGGTCAGGAATAATCTATATGTATCTGAGGTTCTCCATCAATGAGGATATCCATTTTTTGATAGATCAGGAATTATTTTACCATTTACTGAGACAACACATGTTTGAGCCATGATTTGAGGCACTCTGAAATTATCATCATCAAGAGGATATAGGAATTGTTCTAATGTTGGGGTTGAACCCATAAGATGGGAGTCCTATATATCATCATGATAAGAATCAAATCACACTTAGTTTGGTGAAACTTATACAGGCACATAAATTATTAAGGTCGTGTGATGAGGAACCATCCATGCATATTAATGTAATTCATCGAGGGAATCTAGGTGGAATATGCCTAGACTAGATTTTATGTGGGACTTACACCTAGGAATCCCAAGGTACCCAAAAATAATGTTGTTTATTGGGTAAAGAGTGACCCTACCGTGAATATGGTCTGGAAAACATTAGGGAATGTTTCAATACTGGCTTTTGACCTCATGGAGGCTTCTTACGTATGCTATTTGGTTGGTAATCAAATCCCTCATAGTTTGGTATGATGAGTCATACACATAAAAACATCCCATAAAGAAGTCCTGATTTTGGGCATAAATCGATTGAGAATTCCCCGCATGAGTCAAATTTATAACTTATACATTAAATTATACCTTTATGAATTGGGTGTCACAATCGGGGTTAACCCATGGGAAGGATCCCCTTCGATCTCATGCCTTAAA
Source organism: Viscum album (assembly GCA_963277665.1). Lineage (NCBI taxonomy): Eukaryota > Viridiplantae > Streptophyta > Magnoliopsida > Santalales > Viscaceae > Viscum > Viscum album. The sequence continues at coordinate 291,040,695 of OY728134.1, forward strand.
TAAGAGTCCTATGTATCCTAATTGGGGTTAGAGTCAGATTTTCTGTTGTTTATTACCCAAAGTTGATTGTACAAGTGTTTTGATCATCCCTTGACATTAGTCACATATAAGTCATTCTTGGGGTGTGAAACATGAGGATATGAAATATTCAACAATCCCCACATGTTCTCTTATATACTAATGGAAATGGATGATAGTGACGATGGAAGTGGACGTTGTGAGATAACCACTTCTTATCTTCAAAGGGGCTAAGTCCATGAGGGATTCCGTAAAATTGGTTCTAGGAAATGGGAGCAATGTTTCATCTCTTTAAATCGAAAAGAATGTGTGAATTAACTTCTATACACTAACCCTCATTGACGTTATATGAAATAAATTTCCCTTGATCCTTGGGATAGGGAGGTTCACATTAAAATCCCGAGGATAGATCCCCAGTTACCATGGGAATGTAAACTTATGTAAATTATGGGGGTCTACACCATAATAGGGATTACCTAGAGTCTCTACAAAACATGGGTATGGAAACTCAAAATTGAATGTTGATGTACCCGATGGTTCTATCATATTGTTCTGGTGGGTTGGGAAGGTTTTTTGGCCTTATATCATTGGAATGGTTTGTGGGGGGACTATAGACAATGTGGTCAAAATGGAAGGAAATCATTGGAGCAGGTCGGTGAAATGTCCAAAGGTACCCCATTCCATGTACCATTTTTCATTGAGGGATGGGGTATCCCATAGTGTGTATTTATGTGGGTGGAGAGGTTGTCTATATAGCGAAGTGGTATGCAGACCTAGATGTGGTCTACATACCATGGAGGTTTGCAACACCTGGTTCCGTCCACATAGAGTGGTGCTATGTGGTGCTCTATTACATCCATGTAGTAGGAAACTACATGGGATATGTTTTCACCCACATTATGATGAACTATGAGGAATGTTGTATTGAAGATTGATATTTTATCCTGAAGTTTGTGGGAAGTTCATCCCCTACAGGGAAATGGGTCACAATCTTAAAATTAGGTTCACAGTTTTGCAATTAATATTTTATTTCCTTCTTTTATGGTATGTGGAGATCTATAACTACATGAAATCATTATAAAAGTCCATATATTTAGTAATTTATTCATATATGCCTTCGAATCTCAGAAATACACTGACCTCAAGTCTTCCATGTCTCTGTCCTTATCTCTATCTTATGAGCCCTCGTTTTTTATTACCTCAAGTTCCTTTTGTAGAGTGTCAGTGAAGATGGATTAGTGGGTTGCATAACACATTTTGTAGAAGCCCATTGGGAAATAGCCTGAACCGCGAACAAATCGGTCAACAGAGGCCCATGGGAATGTGGTTTGTAGCTGTGAGAATCACCACCCCAATTATTCGACTGACTTCGTCTCATTCATGGGACACCGTTGGCTTCGTCTTCCCTGCAAACTGTTTAGTTTTCGGGGAAGTTATACAGGGTTGAGTTTAACTTCCACCATTCCACCAATGACATTGTTTTTGGGATCCATCATCGTCATCTATGTTCCATGAATTGCATGGTTCATGGATACTTTACTAGTTCAGGGACTTCCATGCGGGGTGGTTCTCCATGAAGGCCTTTTAGTTCATGGTACCACTCCTTCCCTTTGCGAAAATTGGGATTCTTTGATATTATTATTCAAACCTTTAGTAGAATATATAGATATATATATATTTCCCCCATTATCCAATTTTTTGGAGTAATTGTAGTCCCTTTATAATGTTTTCAGGACCCAACAAATGACCCCCATCAGAATGGGTTTTGATCGAGACAAAGGGGAGAATATTATGATGTAGAAACCTATCTGAACATTAAGTGGTTTTTTTGTATAAAGGTAGACCCATAGGGTGACCACGTATATATATAGGGGGTCCCAGTTCATTTTTCATTTACCACTTTTCATAGAGAACTCTACCGCCTTTATTTTATCTCACTGGCATTCTTTCACAAACCATTGTCCTTTGCAACTTCCTTCATCAGCGAACTAATCCTCGCATCCTGTGAACTAAAAACACTTCACGTCTACCATCATCCAAGAAATTGAATTTAACATCCATGATTGGGACATGGAATCTTTCAACTGTGAGTTCATATTTCTCTATAGTGGGGTTCAATTCACAAATTTTTGTTCCACTAACTATTCGGTTCGCTGGCCAACTCCCCATAGGCTAGTGCCTCATGAATTTTGGAGAATTTTTGGTTCCTAGTTAGTGCCCTATGATTACCATTTTTGGAAGTATATAAATTGTACAATTTAGGTAATTTTCCAAATTTCATTGGGTTGTCCTTTTTTAAGGTTTTATTATGTAGGAATGATAATGGATAACCCTCTTGCCTTAATGGATATGACCAGAAGATGGGAAACTATGGCTGGAAGTGTTGATTACAACCTCTGATCCTATGTCGTTCCTATTGAGGGTTTTATGAAATATCTCATTCCATTGAAACTTGTGGTCTACCCATTATCTAATCAACTAAAACTCTATGGATTTAGTCTCAATGATTATTATCCTTTTCCATTAGTTTATCGTAGTAGTCTTACTATTCAGCTTCTTAAATCTCTAAGGCATGATAAAGTGAATATATCTGTCATTGGAAATATCATATCTTATTCCATCCAAGAAGATGTCGTTATTTTGAGTGGATCTACATGGACTTAGATAAATCAGTACAAACATAAAACACCTTCATATTCAGTCATCCTTGATTATAACTCTACAGTCAATCTTTCATATGGAAACCCCAATGGGGGTGGAGTTCTAAAGGGTACCTATGATCTAGGGAGTGATTCTCCGATGAATGGTCTAAGGCCTTCTGGGTGAACCAGAACTTCCTAGAGTTCCCTAATTAGCTGGAAGCTTCTGGTATTCATCAAGAAATATGGGTGTCCTTGTTTTTCATATATCCACATGGTAAAATTCTCCCTGAACTACTTATCTAAAGGTGCTCGATTACTAACACCTTCCACATGTCACATGGTGAAGTAGTAATAAGTTTGCAGGATATTTACTATATCTAGGGACACCCCATTCATGGTGAAAAGTATGATGAAATATCTCCTATGACCAATAATTAGGATAACATCAAACAAGTATTTTCTTCGAAAATGGATTTTTTTGTCATGGTGGATGGATTTCTTAATCAGCCTCTCCATGGTCTCTTTATTATTTCATTTGAGGACCAGATTAGGATGTTCTTGAAATTGAGTGGACTAAATCGAAGAGTTCTCTACAGACGAATACATCCAACCTAACAGTCGTGGTATATTCTTGGATATATTGTGTTACCCTCAAGGTGGGCTAATACACCACAGGAGGATATGTGATTTGGTCAGACATATCATCCGAGCTCAGATTGGCTGGTTCCATAGCCATGTTTTTAACTAGATGAATTTTCAATTGCCAGGATGTAGAAATTGGATTCAGGGCTTGCACATTAATGATGGAAGCTACATTATCCATGTTAAAATCCATTAATCTTTTTATCCCTACTCTTTTCCATATCTAAAAACTACTAGGGCTGATACCAGAGGGAAGGGATTTACTTCAACTTAGTGGGACTTTTCAATTCCTGTATTGCTGGATAGTGGAGCACTTCCCTTGTTCTGAGTATTGGAATAATGCATGGGTTATTTATTCATAAATTTATCAAACTATTATCAATATTGTCGTTGTTCATCCTTGTTCTATAAGCATTGATGGTGTAGTCAAACTGAGTGATATCTCTCAGTTCTCTATTGATCTCTATGCTACAGCCCATATTATAGTATTGGAATATGGGAGGGGCTCCCCAGAAGAATGATCTTACATTATTGAACTTCAGGATAGTATCATGACCAATATCATTAAAAATATGGCTATATGTGAACCCAAAAGTTCTTATAGGTTTGCTATAAAATTTTGATGCCATCAAAAGATCACATCTCCCCCTGCAACCATGGTTACGAGGGAATCTCATTATATAATCCTTCACAATGTATGTATGATGACAATGTGGGAGGATGCTAATGTGGAAGTCCTTATTCATCCAATAGTGGCATAAAATAAATTTTCACCATAATATTAATAGCATTGTGTGTTTTGTTACCCTGACGAATACTAGCTAGACTACTCAAATGGGTGATAAAACCGTTGACTACATCAGGTCCCATTTCAACTATACTGACTGACCCATCACCTTCCACTCAACTTGCATGTAGGTTCTCCATTCTCCATTGCATATGTTTAGAGGTGGATTCGTCTACTCGTCTAATCTCCATGGAGTGTGACATAAACTCCATATATCAAGCTGATACGATTCAATTCCCTACTGAAGCTGGTCTGAGATGGATGTTTTCAGGTGTTCCGGAAGTTGAAGTCATTCCCCCATCACTAGTTCTTGAGATCAAACAATCTAGGTGAAGTAAAGTACTCCCACATGGGTGAATGTACTCAGGGTGCCTTCGTATATCATGATGGAACTTCATGACTATATACCTACTATAGTGAAGGGGAATGAAAAAAATTCTATGGCTATTAAGTGGAATTGAGCCATGAAAAGATTGGGATCGAGAAAATATATAGTCTTTTCGCATGAACTCCCATGTTAGATATTTCTAATGACGGAAAGACCTTTTGATGACTATTAATTGACTTATGTTTGAGTGTCTTTGAATACCGACACCTGACTCTCCTTATGTACCAAATATTCATGTCTTGAGAGGATATATATACATATGAGAGTAACCTTGATATGGTCAAATATTCCCACCATAAAATGAAAACCATACGAGATGTTACTGATTGGTTATACCATCTGCAGGATGAGTATGTAGGTGATCATGATCAGGTGACTACCCAAATAGAGGAATTGTGGAAATGTGTGGCTCATATTGAAAATCTAATGTCATGATTGGAATTGTCAAGGGGTAATTATTAGGATATCAAATAGAATGGACAAGACCTCAGGGCTATCCTGAAATGGCTACACCCAGTGTTTGAAGCAGAATATGAATATGGGAATGCTTTGGAATAGGCCATTGACGACCCATTTTAGGTGATCATCAATTTACTTGAATTATCAAGTAAGGATTCATTGTAACCTATAGGGTCTCCCTGTAGTAACTTTTTTTTGATGTTGATGAGAGTCTCTAGATTTTAGATTTTCCCCAATTCTAGTTTCATTTTATGGAATATAAACATTTTGCTCTCTAGTGATTGTCCTTCATCTTATCATTCGATTCCAATCAATCAGAACTGGCTACATTTAAATAGTAAATTCAATAGGGTGTCTATTTTAATTACCATCCAGGATAACTAATATGAAATAATAAATTCATGCTCTAATTGTTTATTTCTAGAGTCTAGGGACTCATGCTACATGGTTTGACTATTTCTAGTGTCACATGTAAAAATCCTACAATCTTTGCATCTTTTCTATTATAACCACAATTATTTCCTAAGCCTGATATCAATGTATAATTATCAGTTATAACTTGAATTTTTCCTAGACCCCATTTTGTGGCTTTTTTAGTTGACTTGATTTTTGTATCTTGATATTTGGTTGCTCAATATTTTTCCGAAACCACACATACCATAGGTTTAGTGATCTGGCACTCGACTTTTATGTATGATGCCCTATGTAGGTTTTCATCTTGGTGAGTGTTGTGTCTTTTTCATGGGTCGTTTAATGTCTTTCAAACCAAACTATCATTAGTATTTTTTATGGTAGGAAAACATAGACCATGAGTTTTTGAGAAGGGTCCACAATTCAAGACTCATTAACCAAGAATGTCCCAACAACCATCACTCATGGATAATGGATTTTTCTTGACCCTAGACATGTGGTTTTTGGGCATGGGATATGACATTGGGAATATAAGCCATAAGGATTTTTGAAGCAGAAAAATCCTCCCCTATAGAATAATTTACCATTATTTGATAGGCCATTTTTGTTAGAACATTATGCATAGCCATTAGGGAATTGTGAGAATTAGTAAAACGAAGGTGTCTGCAGGACACCACTATCACATTTCCAATTGAAAAGAAATTTTAAGGAAGTTTTTATTTGACTTTTTATAATAACATAGTGGGAAATCTATTAAGGAGGTGATGTTAGATATTATTAGGAATTTATATAATCTTTAAATGAGAATACCACTCCCACACAAATTTTACTTGTGTAAAAAGGGGGATAAATCATGGTTCTATTTAATGTAATTAAACTGGGACATTTGAGAGTCATGATTTCATGTCACCTTATCTTGACCTAGAAGAAAGGTAAATTAAGCGTCCCTTCTATAGTATTTTGACCATAAATGCTCCATCATCTTCAAAATTTAAAGGGGGAAACAATCTAAACAATAATCTTGGGGGTCTCTAAAACCAATGAATGAAATGAGACTTAAACATCATTTGGTGTATGGATGTAGAAAAATACCATTTTAAAGATGAGTTTTCATTTCTTTGACATGAATTTTTTATATTCACATTATGCAGAGTCGTTGGGGCATTATGTGGATAGTCAAAAAAATGTGTGCACAAGACATTGGCCTTCCATCTCTGATATCTATGGAGGATTATGGGTAATAAGACACTTAAAGTCAAAAATTTTGGGTTGTGAGGGGGGGGGGGTTATTGAACACTAAAGGGTGTATTTAAATATGAAATATCCTAGTAATAGATAAGTATTTTTAATTATTATAGATGATGGGGAGTTCCTTACACAGTTCTGACTCTTATTCAAGAAATGATGTGATGATTTAGTTGCATGTATTGGACTAGGATATGTGAATCAGTTGTCACTATGTGTCATTAAAATGATAGGAATCAAGACAAACATAGTTCTTTCAATATTTTTTCATATTTGAGTTTGATTTAATGAAATGGTTGTGGAATTTTCATTTCATGTACAAGATTTTCCAATAAATAGGGACTCATGTTGGAAATTCTTATACAGAATCATTTCATGAAAAATATCATGAATGGAATACATTATTTTGTGTATATAGTCTTATGAACGGTCATTAAGTGTAATGCATCACCTATTTGTAATGTCATTCATTTAGGACATGAATATATAGGCCTTGATTTACATAAGGATAATTAGTTTATGATGTCTTGACATGATCAAGACGCAATTAAGAATATAAGTGTAAGTATTGATTTAAAGAGATTTTGGATTGAGAGAAGTGATACAATGAATGGAATGAATTTGGTGTGTGTGAATAGGAAATAATCTCATGAGGACCAATTTTTATTTGGTTCAAAAATTGTTTCATAGGCCATTTATGCCAATCCATCAGGGAATTGAGTGCATATTCATCAAAAGGTGTCTGTATGCCACTGGCCTTCCATTCTCGATGTCCTGAGAGGTATATGAGGATCTAAAACCACTCAAAGCAAGAAGTTTCATGAATAAAGGAGAATAGTTTTTACATATTAAAAACACCCATGTCTTTAGTTTCTGTGGAATTGGGAGTCTATCCCCATATATTGGACTAGTATGTGGGGTGGGATATTTTGATTCCCTTATAAGAGCAGGGCTTTGTTTTAGAGATCTAGGTTTCTCAAAATTATTCTCTCTACACAAGTTTTTTCATTTCATAGGTAGTGGAGGAATATCTACGACATTTGGGGATCCTTGTTATTTGATGTTATATGGTTAGAACTTTGGGTTCTCTATAGTGGTGAAATGAACCAAAACATTCATTTTCAGGTTGAGAAACTAGGGCTAGCCATTGGGGATTGATTTTACATGTATTCAAAGTGTATACCCACTAGAGACCTCCCTATGTTCACATAGTCTCTTCCTGATGTGAGAAATAATGGGTGGAAAGGTTTTCAATTCACTCAATAGGGATGGAATAATCAGTGAAAAGAGAATTTTATACTCGGTGGTGATATTGTGTAGTTTATCATCGTGGAACCTAGTTGTTTCATCATACAGTTTAATGAATTGTGATTAGGACCATTTCCTAATAGATTAAAATTATGTGGAAAGTGCATAGATGAACTGATGTGAATGGGGAACTTGTGATAATTCTTCATACTGTCCAAGGAATATGAAATATTTGGGAGCTTTCCGCTTTGACCCAGTCAGAATAGAGAAGGGACACTTTTTTTTGTTCGTGTTTGATAGTTGGATCTAGATCATAGTATGCATGTGTCACTATTTATCCCATGGGATGATAATAATTACCCCACATATAGTTTTTTAAAGAATGTAGTCCACTTATGTCTGACCTATATTTTGGGAGAAGACATTTTTTTATTTCAGGGTGGCTTGGCCAGGATGATATTCAAGGAATCGCAATATATTATTAACTGGAAATAAACATGATGAATGATGTTCTAAGGCATTTCATCATTGGTTAATGACACATGAGGAAATTCCCTTTTATGTGGAAATATTTTTGGGAAATTTAGATTAATGTCATGCAGTAAGGATGTTTGTTGCTCAACATGAATGAGATAAATGTGTTTGGTACATGTTGTTTTATGTCTTGTAGAAAGGGCATTGGAAGCACAAGTTAATTTAAAGTAGTGGTGACTAAATTTTAGAGATGGTTCATGAATATGTATGGGATAATTGGAATGGGATATTCTTTCATGCCCCTAATGTAGGTTGGGGGGAGTGTAAACCCTGATCCCAAGGACCCTCAAATTAGGAGGAATGATACAAGGATTTGTAGACATTCATTGTAAGGAGGTAGAAAAAGACCCTCATGAGGAAGATTTATCCTTTTTTTAATAGGAATTTTTAAAAACTTATGCAGATCCATTGGTGCATTATGTGCACAATCAATCAAAGGATTCCACATGACACTAACCTTCCATTTTTGATGGCCATGGATGTTTTTGAGGATATGAGATTTCCAGAGTTATGGAGTTTTATGGATGAAAATGTAATTATTGTGTTCAGTGGGAATATCCAAATCACGATTACTTGTGAATCATGGGATCTCCTACATGAATCTAACTTATGTGTGAAGGTAGAAATATCGTCTGATAAACCCATGTTTTGGGAATCTTGGTTTGGAATCTCCTGCATGACTTTTCATTTTTTTACAAGAGGTTGGATCATTTTTATTTTCCCATTTTGAATAGTTTGACCTACGTTTGTATTAATTGGAATCTTTATGTATCTGATTATAATTGGAATCAATAAAAACATTTTTCTTGTGGTACCATTGAGTTTAAGGTCCTGCAGTTAGTACTGGAGCCATGTAGTTTTTTCTCTAGCTATAAGGACTTGGGATTTTTGTTTTACATCTTGTGATATGGACTCGAGGCCTATAGTGAAGTAATATGTCTAAGAATAGCCTTCTTTCAAAACATTTATACCCACATGAGTAGAAATTAGTGAGAAACATTGGATGATAAAGGATTATGTTTCCACATAGGGGGGCATGGAGAAGGATGGTGGCACCTTTTCCCTTGAATATATTCCCACAAGTAGGACGAAATTTGAAGACCCAAGAGTTGATTATATACCATTCTTGGATAAGAATAAATTCAAATGATTTTATAGGGATTACCTTTTTAAGTTAGACACGAATGTAGGGAAAGGTAATTCTGATCTGATGGTGGTTGGGTCCCAGGATGTAGAATTCAAGCGTCAGTACATATCCTGTGATGATAGGAATAAAGCCACATGTAGATCTAAAATGGATGTTCTCTATGCTAGTATAAACCATGTGGAATGAGTGGGAATATCTTGTTTAAGGTAGTGGAGATGAAAATATATAAGAACCAGACATCTATAACTATACAACAAGGGTCGGAATAAAGACAAATGTTGTTATAAAAGTAACTTCCTTTAATAGGTTTGATTCATAAGTAAGGTAAAGAGGTATTTTTTGTTGGTGGATGAACTAGGACGTACGATTTGGGTGTCACTATGTATTTTTAGAGGGAGGGAATCAAGAAACATGTAGCTCTAAGTCTCCCTATGCCGGTCAAGCCTTTGCATTGGGAGGGGGGATTATTACCATTTTTTAAGACCTTTTAGTTTAGCTTTACAAATTATTTTGGTGGGGTTAAGCCTCTCTAACCATTCATAAGATTATGTGAGATATTCTCAGTGTGATAAACAAGGAATATAAAGTTTTTTTTCTTGAAATAAAGAGGTAGATAGAGGTACCACATTGTCATTTTTTAATGTTTAGTGGCTAGACCATGACCACAGATCTAGGTTTCTCTACATATCCCATTTGAAGATGGGAATCAAGATGTATGTTTTTCTATGAAGAGAACTACTCACATAGGCTTGGTCTATATTGAAGGATTGTCAGAATATTTGTTTTCTATTGGGTATTGGTTGAGCCATCGACAGGTATCACTATGTATCCTATATATATAGGAATCAATCCACATGTTGTTATTGAAGAAAACCCCTACAGAGGATTGGTATGTACATAGGGAGAAACAATATTTATTTTGGTGGGTGGCTAGCCTAGGATATAAGATCCCGATGCCCTATAGATCTTATAGAGGAAGAAATCAAAACATATATAGTTCTGAAGAAAGGGATCCCAATTGGATCTGAAACTCACATGGGACACATACATGGAAGCTAGATGCATTTTTACCTTTCCCCAGTGTTGATATGACTTCGGTTTAGTGACTCATTGTATAGAATATAATAAACCCTTTATAATTTATTGTCTTGGGATTGGGGTGGTAGAGGTCATTCCATTTAATTCCATGTGGTTAGGACACTTCATCACATAGTTTAACGTCATGCAATTATGATGAATTTTACCCTAGATTTTTTGAAGTGCATGTTGTAACCATGAATTTTAATGTCATGTTGTTTAACATCATGCAATCAAGAAAAAGATGCTTATTAGTTCAACGCCATGAAACATGGACATACATGGTTCTATACAGTTTCACATCGTGTAGCTAAGATGAAGATCGTATAATTACAAAATTTATTTCTCTGGTAACCACTCATTGGTGGGAGATGTGGCGAGATTTCAAACCATTTATATTAATGAATAAGATCCATTTTAGTAGAAATTATCTATGATATATGGTCCTTCCAATTTTGACTCAAATTTCAGAGGTTTATTTTTGAGTATCATCAGAGTTCTGAGGACCAACACTATTTCTCCTACAAAAAAAGTCCAAACGTGATCCTTTTAGTCTAATGTCCATACAATACAATTTTGGTTGACTTCCAAATGATACATAGTGTGCAATATTTATTTATCTAATCGATCCAACTCATCATGCCAGTTTTCAGACTATTCATATAGGGATAGTTGATCTCCGAAAACAACAAAGAGTAATAGTACTTGAACACCAATGGGTGAAACTGCCTATGTCATGTTTACTTATGAGTATGGGGTTGCTTTAGTGGTGTTGTGAGTCATGGTATGGTAAGCCCACAGAGCATGGAGGAGCTTATTTGGCCATGATTTCTTTTCCATAACTAACATCTTTTAATGTATATTATATAGGGTCTTGTTGAAGGCCCCTATATGCCTTTTGGCTGGTGCATGGTTGCAGGATGAATGGTTGGCCTTAATGCCATACTCTTAAAAATGATTTTCAACTTAAATATGGAAGAAATTGGTTCCATTTTCCATCAGTATTGTATGAGGGACACCAAATCTGGTGATGATTTTGGAATTCAAAAATCTAATAGTACCACTTTTCCCGACCTATTTAAGGGATATAACCTCTTCCCATTTGGAAAATAAGTCGGTTTTTTGAGAGTATAATTGAATTTTATATCCATGGAGGGAGAATATTATCCCTCCATGTCTGTTCCCCATATGTAAAATGTCCATGAATACTTGAATTTCTGATGTAACATTGGGTTCTCGTGGATGAAATTAGAATGAACCTAGCAGGAGTAGAACTTCAGGGTGAAGAGTTCATCGTCCTTCATCACAATGGGCTAGTATTACCCAAGCCTTGAATTTTCTATGAGAGTTGGGACACTGATCGATGTTCTCCACATGATCCTACATGTACTTATTTCATGATAAAAATGGTATCTTCCCCATTGATTCACCTAAAAAGAATCTTGTCAATACCTCTCTTATAAAGTACTTTTTCCAAGTTTGTTCCATCGTACATCATGAAGTTGATTATCCATATTTGGATTTTTCTCTATTCTAGCCCTATCTGGGGGGAGTTGTCCCTTTTCGCAGTAATTTTTAAATGGATTCATCTTGCCTGGAGTATGACCATATGGTACAGTGATGGTACTAATCCCATTGATTTCCTCTATATCGATCTAAATGAATGGCAGGACCATTCAAAAATGGGAAATGTTGATATCTATTTTATCATAATCTGGATCATCCAAATCTGTGGATATATTTTCTAATGCATAAGTTTTCACATTTTATGACCAGGGAACATAATTCAACGTAATATAAGATGGAAATCCCTCCATCAATTCTCGTAAATGGTTCATTAAAGGGTTCAAATAATCTTTCCTAATATCATAGTGACAATTGATTTTCTTGATGACCAGATCTAGATTTAATTTTATCATTAGGTGTTTGGTTTGTAGGTGATGATCCATCTTCAGGTCTTTCATAAGGGTCTGGTCTTATAGTTCATTGTTTGTGCACCCCTCTGATTGTTGGGAGGAATAGGGATGGACTACCATTTCTAAGGAGATGAGTATGACTCCATGCCCCACTTTTTTTTGTATGGTGTTTTCTATTCTTCTTCCTATCAGGATTTTGGAGACACTATCGAAGTTTATTTAACACATCTAAGAGTAATCTTAAATAGAGAACACTTCCTCATCATATAGATTAGTATCTAATAGATCCAAATAAATTGAGGGATTCTCTCCTAGGAAAAATGCTAATTCCAAGACTTTGATAGCTTTCTATAGTATGAACCATATATAAAACTGTTTTAGGCTGACCACACACCATGAAAGGCACCCAGTAAACATTTATCCACTGAGATATACATGAGCAGGATGTTACGTGAGACCAAATGGACCTCATGGTGCTTTAGGTAAGGCATAAACTTTTGGACTATGATGATCAAATATTTTTATCTCTTCTCTATGTTTGCGTAACTAGTCTCAGAATCATGAATGGTTCAACTGAGATAATAGAGACTATTCTTGCTACTAGCATCATTCTTCTATGCCAGGAAGGCGCTGATGGACAAATCCTATGTAGCCACATATATAATAAATGGACTTCCTTTTATAGGTGAAATTATCACTATTTTTCTTAAGATATATCTTTTAGGTATGATGAATGCTTCTAGAAAATTAGGATTCTAATGATATTATACTATTTTTTCAACAACCTGGTGAAGGGAAAACATTTTCCTATGTAGTTTTCTATGAAGCACCGAATTTAGTATTTGATTCCTTGGAGTCCTCTCATCACAGTGACATTGCGTGGGGGTGATATTTCAAGTATTTCCTTTTGTATTATTGAGGTTGATTTTAATGGAATGATGGAATATGTTGAAGATAAGAAATTTTCCTGAGGTTATGTCAAAAACACATTTTACAAGGTTCATTTTCAAACATTGCTATAATAATTTTTTAAAACTATTTCTAGATCTAATAGGTGGTATGAATGCTGTCATGACATAACCATTATATCATCCACATAACATTCATTGAACTTTATAAGGAAGGGTTTTAAAATGTGGTGCATGGTGCATTGATATGTGGAACATACATTTTTCAAAACAAATGGAATTACCTTGTATAAAAATACTCCATGGGGGACATGAAGGCATTAAATTTTTTATATTCATGGGCCATTCAGATGTGGTTATATAATAAATAGTAATTCGTGAATTAGAGATCTTCTTATCTTATAGTCTCATCAATCATTAATTCTATGATTGGGATCTGAAAATCATATTCTAGGAAGTACTGATTGTGATCCCTAAAATCGATAGAGACACCAATTTTCCCATTTTTTCATCATGGGAAGTATTTTATTCAGATAGATGGGATAATAGACCTCTCGAATGAAGTTATATCTATTTATATTTCCGTATTCATCCTCTATTTTGGTAGAATATGTTAGGTGAGTCCTTTTGGAAGCTTTCTAGTAACCAAAATAATTTTAGGGCAAGCCTAGCTGGTTTGTGGCCATATCGGGATCGAGACCCTGCATTTCCATAAAGTTCCTAGTGAAAACATCTCAATTATACTATATGAAGGAGGTTTACATCTCTTTCCCTTCTTAATACATGGTCGCACTAATTAGAGTGTCTCATGAGAATTTTTTCTTACCCATGTTTATTTTTTCTGAGTTCATCAATGGTTTTAGAGAGACCTTTCTCAAATGATAGTGGGGAATCCTAAAATTTTAATCCTCCTAATATTATTCATCCTCATCATCCACTTATTCCCCTTATAATGTGGAAATTATTCTTGAGAGGTGCTCATCAGAATTGGGAGAGGGAAAACAATTCTGGTCTTTGGTGGATAAAACATATTCTTCTATCCCAACTAACAGTGTGCAATTCAATGGAGATAATGGATTGAAACCTAAAAGATTGTCCTCACCATCTTTTGGTTATGAGGCACTCTATTTTTCCTTTTTGTGAGAGGAAAAACCACCTAGATTTCTGAAGATGGGTTAAGTGCATTTTTATTTGAGCACTCGCCATTATCTTGGGGGCCAGTGCACTTTTCATCACTGTTGGGCATGGTGGCCATGACAAATATCATGAATATTGATGAATATGTGTCTGAATATGGACCCATTCAGTCTAATAGATTTATGGGATGTGTGTATTCTTCACCAAGCTGCGTGATAGGATTAGCGTGGACCACCTCTAGTTTGTTGGGAGCGTTGAACCAATCAATCATATCTTCCAAAGGTCGTTTCCCATTTGGCTCATAGAATCATGCATCAATGTGGTGTGAATCCCAAGATTAAAATGGATTCTTATCAGCATTAAGTGTCCCATTCTATTCATTAATGATATACTTTACACACTGATGGTATGATGGGGAATTTTTTCTTGCTGATGCAGCCAAGGCCTTTCTAGTAGGACATTGAAGGCTGTGTTTTGCCAGGCCACCAAATATAATGAGTCAGAAATGTGGTCACCCAAACAAGTTTTAATCGTGAATTGGCCTAATTGATTATGCTAACTTTTATCATAACCCAACAATGTCATGGTGAAGGGAATCAAATTTTCCTTAATGCATCCTAGTTGACAAAGTGTTTGTAGTGCGATTAGATTAAATCTAGAGACATTGTTAATGAATTCTTTTTGAATATCAACACTGTTTATCTTTCCAGACATGTATAGGGTTTCTATGTTCCCTTGCATAACTATGTATTCATCTTGATCCATAGAGGAGATGAA
Source organism: Viscum album (assembly GCA_963277665.1). Lineage (NCBI taxonomy): Eukaryota > Viridiplantae > Streptophyta > Magnoliopsida > Santalales > Viscaceae > Viscum > Viscum album. The sequence goes on from OY728134.1 coordinate 291,056,031, forward strand.
AAAATTGAATTCTGTAGGATGGTACTCTTCTTGATAGACTTCAATAGTGACTACTTCATCTTCAAAATCCTTCGGGATTAAAAAAGCTTCTATGAATGATCATCCGAGGTTTACTAATAAATTTAGTTAATCTAGGATTGATATCTTGGCTGGTAGTGAGGATAAATATTTCAGGATGTCATATTTATGCTCTAAAGTCTTTCACTTCTAGCTCAGGGATGATCCATCATAAGCACATTAGAGGCCTGTGCATTGGGTGCATAGTGAACAAATCCTAAGACATGAGTTGATGTTGCTTATATGATTTATGGATTTGGCCAAGCAAGTGTTCTAGAATTCCACGTGGGGTTGGAAATATATACATCTTCTGATAGATGGTCTTGAATTGTTGGGTCAACATTTCTACCGATGGGGTAAGAAAAACTTTCACATTCCTGATAGGTTTGATGAATGTCTCTTCCACATGTTTATGCAACATTCATGGTTTCAGCGAAAGTGCATCTAGGAAATTGTGTTTTCCATGGCTTCATCTACCTGGGTATCTTTGGAATCGATAGATTCTTTATATAGATCCCAGTTGGGTTTGTAAAATTTGGGTTCATGCTTATTGACTTCATTGGAGAATGTATCAATTCTGTGAATGACATTGATGGATCCAAAGACTAGTTCCTCATCTGATGATGAATTTTTCTAGTCAACTTCTTCCTTAGGTGTCATTTGGTGGGGTGGTTCTTATTGTTCAATTTGGTGGGGATGTTCCCATATCATTAGATTTATTGAAAAAATATCTATGTTCAAATCCAACTATAGATTTGGTACATATTTTTCGCCATGCACTTAATCGTTTTGAAATTTGATTGATCACTGGGTCATGAATATTGGTTGAACTACATTAGGAGGTTTTGAGCGAATAGTAGGTTGCTTCAACTACATAACTATATACCATGGGCTCGTTTGACTTTTTTTTATTCATCCATCCATTAATATTCTGTTCCTTTTTGCAAATGACTTATTTCTATTGCCTTACTTCATCAGCATTATTGGTGGAACCATACACAAATTGTGTTCACAGTTGCAATAGTTTGATTTTCTTATAATCTATCGTCATTTTTAGGATGTACATGATGATGAAACAGTTCTGGATGGTGTTTCCCTATATAAGGTGATCAGGAAAATAATTTTTCTGGTCATCAAGATGTACATCCTAAACAATTTTTGGCTCTATTAGTCGAAGAACATTTCAACTCATGGATGCTACAATGTTTCCACATGCTTGATCATCTAGTAATGAATTAATTTTATTCCTTATCTCATTAAATTGATGTATTCTTGCTCTCCTTCAATCTCCAGGTTGAGGTGTGGGTGCCTATTGATGTCTAGGGGGATTGTGCGGTTCGATGTAATCCTTAAACCAGAAGATGTCTTAAGGGGTGGCTCATGCATAATATAGACCACTTCAACTCTTACCACACTTTTACTTATGGCTAATGGGGCCAATTAGGACATGAGATCAGTCCATTGCAAGGAATTCTATATTCTATGAGCAATGGTCGATAAATTTTGGAGTCCACTTGTATACTTCACTAGGATGAAGGGTGTTTGTAGATCATCATGAATATTATTGATGCACATGGAATAAACCGCCTATTGGGGGAGTAGATGGTTCATGGATTATGTCCTACCATTCCATCTGAAAATTATGTCTGAACCTCTCTTGTTCTCCCACTATTTTCAATTCTTGGGGTCACTAACTGTTGTTTTTGGAAATATTGAACTGAACTGGAAGATGAACTGTTATTGAATGTCATTCCATCTGGTTATTGAATGCGATGGAAAGCTGGCATGCCACACAATGGCTGAATCTTGTAGGGTGTGAATGAAGAATTTGAGTTTCATTGCTTTTTATTGCTCTGGAGTTCCTATCATGGGATCACTGTAAGATGCATAGTTCGTCAAAAGTTGTTTTGGGTCCCCTGATCCATTGAGCACTTGGAATACAATGTTTTATAAATTTTGAGTGGGTGGGACATTACTCTCCCAGTAGGGATAGGGATTACATTCTGGTTGTATCATATTGCACTAGCATTACATGGATTCTGATCATTTTGTCAATGACTTGATGGTATTCATGATCCCTTGATGCATGTCTTGTTGAACCTAGGCATGAGTGGGAACAACAAGGGAAATATTAGACTTGATGGAATTGTAATAATTTGAGTTGGTTACCCATATGGGGAATCTATTCTATATTCGTATTAATTTATTCTAGTTTCTTCACCAATGGTGGGAAATCATGGTATTTTACTGACAATGGATTTTGGTAGAATGATGGTTTTAGTGCTACCTTAAACAAAATTTCCATCGTCACTTCATCTATTTGGAAGAGCTCTAGTCACAAAGGCACCTCTGGTGGAAGTGTGTGCTGACACTCTACCTAAGGAACATATACCGTAGGATGACTCACCTCTTGCAGATCAATATTTGTTCACCATATATATTTCATTTCCTCATATAACCAAGCTATTCTCTCCTTTAGCATCAAGGATGCATTCACATTGGGGGGAGGACATGGGTTTTATACAACCTTTCTCTTATTTTTATGGTTGTTGAGGATTCATAGGGGAGTTAGTGAGGTATTTTCCAATGTAAAACCCAGATTTATGGTTTCCCATTAGTTTTTAGTACACACACATTCATGCATGATGTGGATCGGCTCTAAGAGGGAACGATATTCTCTTACATCATCATCATTCATATTTACATCAGTGAGGTCTATGGGATCGATATCCACGACTCTCACAGATGCATACCACATTGGGTGTGGCGTACAAGGTGTTGAATGGTACTTTAGGTTCTTTAATCCTTTATTATATATTCTTATTCCTTTCTAGGGTCCTCTTCTAGTTTCCAAATAAAGGGTATCTTGGGGAGAACCTTTATATGACCGGTCCATGCTTATACTTTTTATGTGATATGAATCATGGTATGGTATTCAATGGGTAACCCCTATGTTTATTGTTCTCCTTGATTAGAAAATGACTAAAATTCATTGGTATTGATGTTGAGGTAAAAATTCCCCCCAAGCCGTTTGGGATGGGGGTTCTCGCATTCCTTTGTTGTTGTACCTAATCCCAAATTTTATGGTCTTATGGGGGGTATTTTGTGTTAAAAATTTCCCCTATCCCTACGGGATGTGGTTGATGTTGTTCTTGGTTTTTTTTGTTACTATGACCTCTTTCTTGATCTCACACATCCCCATTATATGGTGATACATATATGGTTTTGGGCCTACATTTAAATATCTTACATCTGAGGAAAGGATCGGTGATTGGTGATTAGATTCCCGTATGAAAGAAGCCTGCTAAATGATCTTAGTTGCTTGGTTTAAGAGATCTCTATGGATTTATCTTGTCAAGCCTGACACTTTTGAGACATACTTGAGGCTGGTTCTTATAGAGCATGATATCTTCCTTGAATATGTATTTCATTATATTTCCATATGGGGATAATGAAATTGCCGGATTCCATCCCTAATGGGATTTATAAGATGAGGCATGTGGTGAAGTGTAATGCTCTATGGTATCCCTATCCATGAATATGAACAAAGAATGGTTAATATTTTATTATACAATGAAACTTGTGAATTTCATTGAGAGAGTCCTGTTCATAGACTTTCGTCCTCTTTTTATTGTGGCCTCTATGCAGGGAAAATAGATTCTAGGTTGATCTAACGGTGAAGCTCCCCCCATATATTGACATGGTCTCTATACCCATCATAAGAAAAAAAACATTACTTTTAGCTGGTATAGTGTTGTCCCAATATTGAGTAAAATGTTATGCATGAATTATTCTAACAAATCTCATTGTATGATGAAATGGGAAGTGGTTCTGAGCCAATACGTCATGGTTATGTCATCCCTAACTAATTTTCTTCTCATAAAAACATATCGTGTCGTTGTTCCAGCACTGACCCCTCTATTTTATCTCCCTAGTTTTACCACTTAATGTTTATTTCATTCCATTCAGGGGGCTTGTTGGAGCATTATTGATATGTTAGTGGCACAGGGGTGGCTCAGAGGATGAGCGTTGACCCATAATTTATGTCGGTGGAGAAATTATTTTTCTTATCATAGAAATAGAATATAACATGCCAGACACCATATTTATGAGTTCCTGAGAATATGAGGGCTTCCTTTTATTTGGTTCAGTGAGGGGAGAACCTTATTTCCATTGAATATTTTGACTGCAAGGATGAAACATCGTAGGTAGTGTTGTAATGGAAAGGGATAACATTGTATCTTACTATCTGACCATGGGGAGTGTCTTGATGGCTTATACCTTGGGGAGGACCTTCATGGTAAACCACAATAGAATATTTCCTTATTGTTTCTTAATGAAATTTTAGGGATGATATCCACAAAAACCACCAATATGGTGATGACTATCATAATGGCTTGATATCTGGTAGATGGTAGAATATATATAGTGTACATTTTGGGGAGGACCTTTAGGATCTACTTCAATTATGTGAGTTCCTTCTTGTTTCTTGATTTCACTGCGGGGAGGGCCTTTATAGTGATTTCCATCATGGCAAGGACCACCATCATAGTTTTAGGTCTGATTACTAAGAGTATAATATTTTTAAAGTATAACATGGGGAGAATCATTAGGGGAAATGATAGAATGGGAAGTATTTTATTACAATTAGACCATCTGGTCAAGGGGAGGGATAACCTGACACACATCAAGAGATATTGTCTCACAATCGATCATTTTTATCCACCAAACCTCTGGGTTTTATGGGGACTACCTTCAGAGCTACTGGTAGCCACATTACGGGGAGGAAATTCAAAACTTCTAATTCCAATTCCATAATTTGTTAATGGATTGATTGGATCTTGAGACAGTATTGATATATTCCAAATGGAATCAAAAAAATATATATTTTAATAGAGAAGAATCCTGAGAATGAATTTAATTTTATGGTTGCCTTTGTAAAATTTCATTTTTGGGCTCTCTCTTGAGGGAAACTGCAGCTGCCTTCTATTGATACCAACCTTCATATGAAGGTCCCTATTTGGTTGGTTCCTCAGATTCCATCTAGATATGATGATGGGAATCTTGAGTTTTTTCATGGATAGTTGCCTTCCTTGGAGTGGCCACAATGTTGGGCCGATGTCCCCCAATTGGAATGAGAATTTCTTCCTGATCTGGTTGTCCATGTATCATGAAATATTGTCATTGATCCCCTAGATTAGAGTAGTAATGCAGGTCTACTCCGGATTGACAATATGATTTTGTGGATGAGTCACCCCACTTGGGAGATAGAGTTGTGGGCCTGATTGCTCGTCTTTTCCACATTTGCTATTATATCGTGACATGTTTGAAGAATGTGATCTAGAATTGATGTCTGATCCTCCATCATTACTCGGATGTGTTAATGTTAATATTTCAATATAATGTGTATAAATACCAATTATGATGTCTGAGTAAGAGTTTGTGCCTTCCCCTGTCATCCAGTTGTTTCTAGTGGGCAGTAGATGTTATCTTGTGTTGGGGTACAAGAACAAGTCTGATATTGACTTTTAGATGAGATACTCCAGCTTCTTTCACTGTTTGCCACAATATCTGACTGGTGGGATTTATATTGGAGATAATTAATTTTCATATCATCATTCTATGTTGTATTTTTATCATAGTATTGATATGAATATGCAAGAATTTGACTTTTATTATATTTATTTTCCACCATATTTGACTTGTGGTATTTGTTGTGGTAGGAAAGAACATTCATCTTCCGTTTGATTACCACCATATTTTACTGGTGCTCTTTCATATTCATTGGGAGTATTATATGACTAACCATAATTTTCCCGCTATTTGGATGGCAGGATCGATGCACGATAGTAAGAATTTGTGCTTGTTTATAGCTGGTTGCTACCATATTTGGATGACAAGATTCTTGCGCCTTTGTGGGGATTTCCATCCCCCTATAATTCACCACCCTAAGTGAATGGTTCAACCAGCATGAATAGGCTAGATTTTTAACATGATCATATTTTTAAACTATTTATATGTGGTGGGATTCATAATAATGAGAAGTAATATTCATTCACTTTTATGTTGCCGTAGTATTTTTGTGGTAGGATTCAGAAGAGGAGGCAGAGTTGTATGTCTTCCCCAGGTATGCCACAATGTTTTTATAGCGGATATACTATTTAATAACAAATGTAATAACTTGATCCCAATTGTAGTATTTCTAGCCTCATTGAGAATCCCAAGGGGGCCATGTTCATTAGAATTCAGTAGGATCCCTCAATGTGGTATCCTACTAAGAACAAGGATATTGGATTCCACATTATTGCTGGAAACATCTTCCTACATGTGTTCTTTTCTAAGGACACTGATCATCTGGGAAGAATCCATTAGTGTCGAATTCATTTTCTTACTCAAGATAAAAGAGGTACTCATTTTCACATTATGGGGATAGGATCCCATGACGGTTGTGGAAAACAAGTGTGTCCTTCAAATTTTGGACTACCGACCATCGTTGTATGGATGATTGGTAGGGGTCTATGGCCTAGATGTCATTATTTTTTTCCTTCATGGTGGTTAGAGAAATTTTTTGATGGTAATACTTAATTAGTGAATTTGAAACCAATAATTAATGATGTTGGGTGGTTTATAGTGTCCTTCTCTTCATTGTGGACCCAACCACCTGTGTGGTTGCTTATGTGTATGTCTGATCAAGTTGTCAATTTGAAATTGGATTAAAGGTTTCTCTATGAATCACCTGAAATATATATGAAAAGTAGAAACAAAAAAACCACATAAACGTATAATATAATGATCATATGTATAATTGATGATCATTCTTTTCCCTCTCTATTTTGAATGTGAAAGAGGCTTGAGGTAGGGTAACCCACCACATTGGTGAAGTATTGAAGTCAGGTTAACCGTATTTGTTTTGACTTAAGGTGGAATCATAAGGGAGTGAAAAAAAGGCCAACATATAAAAAATAATTTCATATCATTATAGAGAGTTTTACACCGCGTTTATCATTTTTTCACACTGATTCACATCGTACCCATTTCATGGATCGAGATGGTACAACAAGGACTGAGCTATGTTTCCTTTTTATGTTGTGAAGGAGGTGTCATATTTGAATTTTACTAGTAGGTGATTACAAAGAGTTATGTGTTTTGGAAATTGGACCATGCCGGGTATTATTTCCTCAGATAGCCCCTAACTCATTTATTCATGGAGTTAGAAACACCCAACAACCATTTTATCCATTATTCCTGGACCTAAATTCCAAAGGTAGGAGCTCGTTGGATAATTTGGAGAATGAAAATTAAGGACTCCATTGGTCGAGTGGATGGGAGGCCAGGATTATCACACCCTTTAGGGAGGGGGGGGGTTTATTTCCTATTCCAAGAATCACATATAGATTTAAGAAATGTTCATATGTTTATGAATCCTTGTTTTTTTCCAAATATTATGTCCTTAATTACTCTTAGGTACAAGATAAATAATAAATACAGAATGGTATCGAATCATCTATATATATTTGAGGTACTCTATCAATGAAGATATCCTTCTATGGATAGATCATATTTTTTTATGATTTTACAAGGAAATATGAGTTTATGTTGTATGATGAGGCAGTCTGGAATTACCATCATACAAGGGAGACAATAATTATTCTAATGTTGGGGTCAAACCCATAAGAGGGTATTATTTCGTATCCCCATGAGAGGAATCAGATGCCACGTAGTTTGGTGCCTCATCGCTAGACCCATCACCTTTTAAGGTCATGTGACAATGATCCATCAATGTAGTTTAATTTCTTGTGGTGAGTAAATTTAGGTTGAAGGATCCTAGTTACGATTTGATGTTGGGATTATGCTGAGGTGGCCCAATGTACCTGATGAAATGTAGTATTTGGGGAAAAGAGATTCCCTGTCGTGAATATGGCATGGAAAACATAATGAAAAGTTTCTATATCATTTTTGGTATATGGAGAGCCTTCCTACGTATCAGAGTTTGATGGGAATCAAATCCCTCATAGTTCGGTAAGATGGGGCCTCTGCATAAATGATCCCCACAATGGAGGAATGATTTGGGGATTAAAATAGTGGACATGGCACCTTTTGAGTATGAGTTTAGACTTATACCGTAAAGGAGGCAACGGTTAATTGGGGGTCATGGATGGGGATAACCCTAGAGAACGATCCTCTTTGAGTTTGGTCCGTAGATAGACATCCTACGTATCCTAATTTGGGATGGAATCACAGTTCTCATTTTTCATTATCAGAAGTGTATTGTGTTGGTGTTGTGATCATCACTATACATTAACCCCACATGAGTCATGATCAGTGTAAGAAATATGAGGATGCGAAAAACTCAACCAAGAACACATATTCTCTTATCCACTAATGGAAATAGTGGATAACTACCTCAGAATAGGCTGAGGTAAGATCACCAACTCCTAGGATCAAAGGGGATTACTCCAGGAGGGATGAACTGAAATTTGTTTTGGGAATGGGGAGGAATGTTTCTTCTTATCAAAAGAAAAATAATGAATGATTTCCCCTGTATATCACTGACCCTCATCAAAGGGAAAGGGCATTGAATACCCTTAATCCCTATAATTGGGAGGTTAATGTTAGTATCCCATGGTTGTACCCCAGGCTACCATGGGAACATAAAATTATAGATATTTTGGGGGTCTGCACCGTTGTATGGATTACCTGCATTACTCCACTTACAATGGGTATGTAAACTAAAAAGGGAACACTGATGAACTTGATAGTTCTATCATAGGGGTCTACTGGCTTTGGAAGGGGATTTGGACTAATACCATTGGACTGATTTATGGAGGGACAATAGATGAGATGACATAAATAGAAAGAAATGATATGATCCGAATGGTGGAATGCCCAAATGTACCCTATTCCGGATCCCTTTTTTTCATGTTAGATGGGGTATCCAATTAATAGCATGTTTCTATTTGGGTGGAGTGTCTATCAATGTACTGAATTAGTATGTAGACCTAGATTTTCTCCATGTATTGTGGTGGTACATGGAACCAACTTCCATCCACATAGATTGGTGTTATGTGGTTCTGGATGTCATCCACGTAGCGGGAATCCACAATGGGTAGGGTTTTGTCCGCATTATGATGTTCTATATTAAAATCTAGATTGAAAAAGGGGAATTGATATAGTAGTTTTTTTGATGTTTATCAACCATAGGGATATAGTTCATGGTTCACCAGTTAGGTGTGTGGTCTACGAAGTAATAGTTTTCCCTTCTTTTATTGTTTGCAGAAACCTATACCTACAATAAATCCTCAGAAAAGCCCATATTTTTTAAGCAGTATTCTTTTCTGATTTAGAATCGTGGAAATACATTCTTTTTAAGTCTCTACTATATCCATCATCATCAATCTCTTTTTATCCCTCTTTTTTGGCTCCCTAGATATCCTTTTAAAGTGTGATAGGGAAGCCATATATATGGGTTGCACAATACATTATCATGAGCAAACATAGAAATCACCTGTCCCAAATATGACTCGGTCAATTGATTCCCACTAGGATTCTATTCACAATGGTGTAAATCACCACCTCAATTCTGTGGATGACTTCATCTCTTTTACAGGATACCAGTGACTTTGTCTTACCCCTGAACCATTTAGTTCACGGGGATGGAATGCAGGGGAGAGTCTCTCTTCTTATATTCAGCCAATGAAACAGTTCATGGGAGTCATCATCCTCATCTCTGTTTTGAGATCCAATTGGTTTGAGGATGCATTGTGAGGCCTTGGACCCTATGTAATGGTGGTCTGTGAAGGAATTTATGTTCATGATGCATCTCCATACCTTTGGTAAAACATGGATTCTTTGATATTATTTATTAAAACTTAAATATAATATAGATATTTATATACATATTCCCTTTTTGAATTTTTCAGGATTATTTTTGTTCCATTTTTAATGTTTTTAGGACCTGACAATGTGATAAACGTCAAAGATCTTAAATGATCATAAGATGAGAATATGTTTATAATCAATGTACATAATAAAGGAATACCCAAAAAAAATTTGGTCATAAATAATGGCATAATTATTGACATAACATAAAAATTTAATCAAATCATTTAGGGATCATTGGATAATAAACATGATTCAGGATAACATAGAAAATCTATTAGAAGAAGAATAAAACTATGTCATCCATTATGTATGTCACGAATAAAATCATAGAAACCCAATGTCAATGGTACACATGTACACAATCAACACATTTTATCATTATCCTAATAATATTTTTACCCCAATTTTTTATTACAATTTTACATTGAACACTTTCAATTAGAATAAATCCTCTTACATACATGTTTTGTTTGTGATAAATCCTTTTTCATACGAACTGGATTGGGAAAAATCATCTTGTTTACCCATGGGATTTGGTTAAAGCCTCCCATGGGACATTAGTATTAGGATAAATCCTCCCATTTACCCTTTTTATTTTAATATATCCTATCATGTTCAATTTTGGATATGATAAATCCTCATATGCACTATTTTTCTTGGGATAAATCCAGCAGAAAACATTCTGAACGTGATAAATCAACTCATTTACCCTTTTAAAACCAAGCTATATTTATATTATCATTTCATTGGAGTGATATATGAGACCCTACTTGTTAATAATATATATATATTATTCCATTTAAGTAAAATTCATTAAGTAAATCATAATGAACCCGTGAAAAATGTAAGTTTCACAATATTTCTAAAGGGTGTCACTAAAATTGATATCAAGAATGTAAATGGTTGATATAAGAATATTTATTCTCTAAAAAGATTAATTTATAAATAAGTTTCCTGGGTGGAACATAAAAAATAACATCCATGGAAATATGTCCATTGGAGATAGAGAAAAATTGGAGATTAACCATAAAGGTTATTTTATAAAAAATTTCTCAAAGTTTCATAAATGTAGTAGTTATGAATCATTTTAGAAAGTAATTATAGAATGGGGATCTTATTTAAATTAGAAGAAAGAATATTCAAATTTATAATATTAAAATAAATTTAAAAAATGAATACTTTAAATAGAAATGAATTTTAGTTAAATAAAAATTGAAATCATTTATCAAAAATTTACTTTGAAAATTAATCTTCAATAACAGATCCTTAGAAAAACATATAAACTTCTCAATGTGTTTATCTGAAAGTACATTTCAAGAATTTGTGTTTAAAATATTGATAAATAAAATATCCTTCAAATGGAAATAAATGTTTCAAAAAGCCCAATTGAAAACTCATTAAAATATCAATTTTAAAAAGAATATAATATAATAGAGATTTGAAAAGACATAAATATTTTAAAAAATCTATTGTTAAAACTCATATAAGAATTGTTTATTTTAAAAATAATCTTTAATAATAAATCCTTGAAAAACTAATTGTTACAAAATGGTGTTTTTAAATAACATTAGAAATTTGTTATATCAAAAGCAATCATTAATTATGGTTCCATGAAAGATACAAAATGTTTTCAAAAGATACATGGAGTGGAATTAATAAATATTGTCATAAATAATTTAATGAATAATATCATTATCTAAAAAATGTGCTTTGAGAAATGAATTAATGTTAGGACCTAGGTATTATTTGAATTTAATGAAATTTTATCTAATAAAGTTATTTGTATCTCGAAACCACATAAATTAAATGAATATGGTAAAATATATTTTTAGGTAGTAATTACACGATATCAATGAGTCAATGGTGTATATTAAAAAATATTCCCCAAAATATTAAATTTGAGATGTGAAACTCTTACCTTCAATTCCCTCTTTGTTGATCTTACACTAACACCCTATGTAATATGAATAATAATATTAATCATGTAAATCATATCCCTGTTCATGTATATAATTGCATGATCCTGGATTTTTCATGTGTATAGATCTTCTTTTTAGGATAAATGTGTTTAATTTCATTTTTGTCATAGAACCTAGGACATTCCATGTGCCGACTGCATTGTTTTTGGGAATGAAAGTGGAAAATAGGTTGATATATAGCATCAAAACAAGTACACATTGTGTACATGGTCTACACACTGTGTACTTCAAGTACACTCCGTGTACTTGGCTGTCATGACGTGTAGCTAGTTATTATAAAAACAATAAAATAGAGTACATGTCATGTATTTGTGGTACATGCTATGTAACTTTCTGGTGACGTTTTTTATAAAATATATAGTAGTTTCGATTTTGGAATTAAAAGATTCTCTTCTCCTTTTTGAACACGAAACTATCAGAATTAGTTTTTATTTTATTGAATCTGTTCAGACTCTGATTTGAGCATCGTCTGTCACACTAGAACCATATCGGTAATTACACAATTCCATTTTATTTGATCATGATTATTAGAAACAATGACTGTGCAATTTTTATTTAGGCACACATGCCTTAATAATCTGTTCTTCATCCGTTCTTAAGATTTCTTCTAAACTGGGAGGAATCGGGACATGAAAATAGATGTGTTATCTTCTATCGAGGAGAGGTAGGTGGTATATAATTTATTTTTGTTTCTCTAGGTGTCTTGGAGCATTCGGCCAAAATTCCATTTGTTAGACATTCCATGGAGGTCTCGTTTTAAGGAGAGTATCTTTTAGTAGCTATATTTGGACCTAGTGAGGTTGACTAGGGGTTCCATTTAGGTATGTTGGAACCCATTGCTCATTCTGAGGACCCCAAAGGGGTGAGCCAAATGGGAATAGCTTTTTTATGCCAGTTTAAACCACCCAAGGGGTGTGTGCTTGTGTTTTCCTAGTTAGAGTAGTCCCTTAGCTGAATTGATAGCTTGAGTAGCAGGTTTAGGAGATTTACATCCTCCTTGCATATTGAATATCATGTTATGCCCCATCTATTTTGATAGCTTGGCATAAATGGATTGTGTTTGTATGGGTGGGTATACCTATATGTAAATGTATAATGGTGTGTTAAAATTTTAATATGGGAGGTTAGACCCATATTCATTTGGTAAATGGTTTGCATGAGTGGGTATACTCATGGCCTGTTCTTTTTGACATGCATGAGTATGCTCACTTGGTTATAAATGTTTAAATTGAATTCTTGAATGATTTAATTCTCAATTGAATGATTTTGTAGATGCCTTGGACTGCTCTCCTTGGATTTGGAATGTGGTAGTGGATGCCTTGGGTTGATTCTCCCCCTTTTGTCTGGATTCCATGGGATGCCTCTTGCCTTGCTACCCTATGGATTCGTCTTACATGGGATCCCGTAAGACATTATATTGCCTTCATCCTAGGACCCCAACTAGTGCCTAACCAAATTTCCACCAGGGATTCCCATGGGGATTTTTGGGAATCCTTGGACGTGCTCCTTGGATCCAGCCCTTCGTGGTCTAGATATTAATTACATTGATGCCTTGGTCTACTGAAACCATAGTTTCAGCCCATAGGGTCTACACATAATTATACAGCGTGGCCATGGGATGTTACATCATAATACTACATGGTCATGGGATACCTTTTAGAATACAACATGGCGACGAGTTACATGATATATATAGATGTATGGTGGTTCCATGTGACTTGGTTGTTTACTTGGTTATAGCTGCCTTGTTAGGATATGACTCTCTTTTCCAGGTATCCTTGAGGCATGTTTAGTTTTACTTATTATAGTAGACTTATTCCATTGGAATATGCACTTATTTACCAATTTTTTACACTTTCTAGGACTTTTAAAATTTCTTATAGAACTGTATAGACCTAGGTGGTTTCCTACCGGGATGTTTATCTCACACCCAGTTTGGGCATCCTTGGGGACCAAAAAAGATTATATGGTTGCAGGTGATGATTGGTGAAAGCGCCCATGTATTGGTTGTTGACTATGGATTTCGAGTAGGGGAGCATAGTTCCAATCTGAGGCTTGCGATGTAGGGATACAATTTTCTTATTTTTTTCTTTTGGGATACTTGTACTGTATTGCATAGCCACATACTGTTCTGGCTGCTTTTTAGCCACCTGTACCATTGACATCATTTTGTATATGAGATACTTCTGGTTATTGATATGTATTCCTATCATGTCATACTTTTAGTAGTATACTATTTATTTTTCATTCCCTATTGTAGGTATTTGAAATCCACTATGACATTTTGATAGTGCAGGCATAGTCTCTTCACTGACTTAGCTATCTCATCACTTCTAGTCTGCAGCCTCTAGTATTTGGGGAGACGCGCTTGAGGCCTTGTGACCAACTAGGACCGAGGCACCGTTTCGGGTGGCATCTGGGTCCGAGATGTTACAAAGTGGTATCAGAGCATTTTTCATTTTTGGTTTGACTTAGTATTTGCAGACAATAGACTAGGATATGTAGGAAATGGAATTTGGTAATAAACGATTTTCGATAGTAGTAACAGCTCACACAGGGAAAAGCCAAATTGCTTCCAATGAGTTCTGATTTTCTAGATTTTGATGATTATAGTTTATTTTATTTCACCTTTGTGTGACGAACATGGTTTATATTATTACTATTGATGCAATTTTTGGATTCTATTTATGTTTCAACCCGATGATATGAGGGTGTCCCATCTCATGCATCATATTGAAACTTAGTAGAATGACATTCCATGAATTATTCCATGCCATATAGGATGAATTAAATATTTCATGTTGTTCTGATAGTTGATGTGATATTTGTGCATGTTCTTGTGTTAGATGGGTGTAGAATATAAAGGGTTGACATCATCAATCAACCCATAAGGAGTATGTTCCCTTATGAATTGGGAAATAATGCACTAGTAAAATGTAAATGCTGAATGACCTTGTTACCTGTGGGTTTGAATGGGAACCATGTTTTGGTTTGATGAGGTGTTATGGGACCTCATGGATTCAAAAATTGCTAAACCCTCGGTAAAATTTCTTGAATAAATAAAGTGAAATGAAAAAGGAAACTTGAATAGTGAATAGGGACTTGACCTGGACCTGGCCATTGAGTGGGTTAGAGGCATAGTTCATAGTGGTTTGAGGGGTGTTCTTTATGAAGTCTAAGATTTAGGAGTAGGCTGCGGGTTTCACATGATTTCTACGAGGGTTTTGACATGTCCTACACTTGTGAGAATTGTGGTTGATGTTGTTATATCTTGAGGCGTGTGTTTGGCATTGTAGAGACATTCCACCATGAAGATATCCAATGGTATTCCACGATGTAGGCGATGACCATACATTAGAGATAGTGTTCCATGGGATACCTCATGATCCTCTTATAGTTCTAGCTGTGGCACCTGAAGCTATTCTAGACACAGGTGTTGAGGAACATTTCTGCAATGGATTGTTTTGTTATACGCAGACTTTCCAGAGTGAATTGAAGCTAGTATTTACTATGGATGAGCTGACACCGGTGTTCTAGTAGCATCTTCCTCCTAATTTTTTAGGTAATGGAGGACCAATGGCTAATGAGATCTGGCTAGAGACCAGGTTAGTGATTTTTGAGCATCTGAATATGCCTCTGGAGTGGGGGGTCAAGCTCACGACTTACATGCTATGTGGAGCTGCAAAGCACAGGTGCGACATTTTGAACCATCCTAATATTATGCTTGATATGGGTTTTAATGATTACCAATCCCACTTCTACGACTAATTTTATCCCATTACTCTGTGAGCATGGAGGGATAGTGAGTTCAGGCGTCTCAGGTAGGGTGCGTTGATAGTAATGGAATAATAAACATGCTTTATAGAGCTGCAATGTTTTTAATAGATGTATCTTACTGATGATCTGTTGATGGATAGGTGCTTCCAAGAAGGTCTCAGATATGTTATCATATCTTAGTTCAACATGTTGAGGTTTCCTTCTATCACTGAGATTGTGAATCAAGAATTGATTACCGATCAGAATCTCATGGAATATTGGGGGGTACAAAACATGGGAGTTTTGTTTCATTCCCTATTAGATTTCTGTCTTCATGAAGGAAGCACCATTTCGAGGCTTTCCATGACACAAGTTCTATTCAGGATATGGGTGTAGCAATCTTGGTGTCTTTCCATCCATGTAGTAGGTGAGGACAAATGATAAATTAGTGCATCTATGACCTATTAGAGTGTCGAGCTTGTGGTAGGATGGGTCACATGCATCGCTTTTATTGGACCTTCCCTCCAACTGTGAGTGGTTGTGGGTCAACTTTGACATCAAGTACAAGAGTAGGTTCTTCAGCTCCATGCCAGGCTTGGAGCTAGAGTAGTGTAGGCTGGTCATGGTAGGGCAGTGGTGGCTGTGGCCATTGTAGCTAGACACTGGGTTCTCAGAGGAAGAACGGTGCATCAACTCAGTGTAGCCATGAAGGGTAAATGGTCGTGTTACAAGCCAGACTTATATAGTGCAATAGACCCAAAAAGAGAAGGATCTTAGACTATCTACAGTGAGAGGTACGATATTAGTAGCTTCTACTATTTCATATTCCATTTTTGATACATGTTCTTCTCACAGATTTATCTTTTCTCAAGTAGTAAAGATCCTTTGGCTTTTTTTGCATCCTGAGGGAGTTTTGATTCTAGACAAACCATTGGGAGTTAGAACAGGTGATTTATTCTAGTGTATGGAGTGTCCCATTTAGGTTGGTGGGTGTTACATCATCTGGGATCATTATGTCCTTGATATGAAAGGGTTTTACATAATTCTCATATTGTAATGTCTCATAGTTTATCATGCGTACGTTGGTTGCTATCACCGGAGGGTAAATTTAACATCACCAGATGATTAAGTGTTGTATTCAATAGGGTTAATGGGATGTCCAAGAAATTGGAGCTAGACCAGAGCATCGAGGGATGCGTGGGATGACCACCTATATTTCCAGTTTGTTTCTAGTTGATCAGAGAGTGGGATATGTTTACATTCCTCTAGTGGCTGAGCACTTTAGTAATGTTTTTCCCGATGAATTTTCTGGTTTACCTCCTATGTGAGAGGTGGATTTATCCATCGCGATAGTGCAAGGACCAGCACTGGCATCCATTCCTCCTTAAAAGATAGCTACTATGGAGTTTTAGGAAATAAATAGATAGCCAGAGGATTTAGAGGCATAGGGGTTTATTAGAACCAGTTCATATCTATGTGGTTTGTCAATCATTTAGGCTATGCCTGGATTATCAAAAAATAAACTAGTTGACGGGTAAAAACTAATATCCCTTACCATAGATAGATGAAATGTTTGATCACATTCATGGAGATTGAGTGTTCTTAAAGATCAACATGAAGTCAGGATATAACTAGGTGCATGGTAAACCTATATACATAACTCAAACTACCTTCTATAGAAGTTATGGGTTATACGAGTATCTGGTTATGAAGTTCGATATCACCAACGCGCCATCAGTTTTCATGGAACTGATAAACTATGTGTCCCATCCTTATATGGATTCTTTTGTGGTGTTTTTCATGGATGATATCTTAGTTTATTATCACAATTGACACGATGATGCCAAACATATTGAGATCATTTTGAATACACTGATAGAGAATCATTTATACGTAAAGATCACAAAGAGTTACCTTGGAATGGAACAGATTCACTTCCTGGGTCAGATTATCTCAGAGACAAGAGTGTTAGTGGACCCAGAGAAGGTTAGATCAGATGTTTCCGGGGAACAACCCAAGAATGTTTTTGATAAATGGAGCTTCTTGGGGATATCTTGTTACTACATTCATTTTATAAATGTATTCTGACACTTAGAAGCAATGTTGATAGTCTTGACTAAGAAATGTGTGATGTTTTTCTGGTCAGAATGTTGTGAGACAACCTTTATGGAGCTGAAAGGGAGGTTGATATTAGCACCAGTCGAGATAGTGCCATAACATGTCCATAGTTACACAGTGCATTGTGATGCTTCAGGTATTTAGCTAGGGGAAGTGCTGATGTAGGGAGATTGAGTAGTGACACATGGATCTCGGCAGCTGAGGCCTCACAAGATGAATTATGGTACACGCAATCTCAAGTTAGCTATAGTTGTTCAGGAGTTGCATTGTTTGAGTAATTATTTACTAGGAGAGTGTTTTGTTGTCTACTCGGATCAAAAAGGCCCCAAGAATATCTTTACGCAATATGATATGAATTTGTGGTAGAGAAGGTGGGTAGAGTACCTACATTCCATTGACTTGGAGCTTTCCTACACACCGAGTAATGGAAATGAAGTAGCTGATTCACTGAGTAAGAAGACTCAGATATAGATATTGCAATATGCCAATAACTATTGGAAACTTATGGGATTATTTTTTGAGATGCATCTAGCGGTGCACGAATGACATGGGAAGACTTTTCTTTCATCCTTAGATTTTACCTCTACCTTGATGGACAGATTTTGGATGAGGTATCTATCAGTTTCAGAAGGTGTAGTTCTACAGGAAGGTGTGGAAGGTGAGGACCCTCCTCTAGTTGGGAGGTAGGTGATGATGAGATCCTGCGTATCCATGGACACGTTTGGGTTCCAGTGGATATATGTGTGGAGATGATGCGAGAGTATCATGCATCAGCTTGGACTGTTCATCCTGAGGTTACCAATATGTACTATGACATGAAATATCAGTACTGGTGGCTGGTAAAGAAGAGTAAGGTAGCTGGTTTTATTATGAGGTGTTCCGCCTGTCTACAGGTGAAGGCTGAACATCTGTGGCATGCTAGGATTTTACCTTATTTACTCATCCCATAATGTAAATGGGATGATATCACGATGGATTTCAGGACTGGGTTTCCTGGGTCTCTTTGAGGTATTGATATTATGTGGGTTTTCATTGACATTATTACAAAGGTCGCACAATTCTTGCAAATCAAGGACACCTTCAGTGTTGATGGTCTTTGAAAGGATTACATTCGAGAGGAGGTATGACTTCATGGTGTCCCGAAATCTTTTGTTTCTGATAGGGGAACCCTCTATACATATCGTATCATACAAGTCTTTTAGAGTGTTCTGGGTATACATATGGTTCTGAGCACAACATACCACCCCTAGACTAATGGCATGTCAGTGTGTATGATACATGTGATAGAGGACATGCTACGAGCATGTTTCCTATATGTGGGGGCTAGTGGGAGAGGCATATTCCCCTAGTTAAGTATACATTTAATAACAATTATAAGGTGATGATTCTGATATCACCTTACAATGATTTATATTATATGCCACATCGGTCTCCCCTTGTGCTGGCTAGAGGAAAGAGAGGTAACTTTACTGGTATAGTGTCTCGTGCAAGAGAGTTCTGAGAAGTTCAAGTTGATTCAGAAGAAGATGGATTCTACCCAGTCTCGTCAGAAATCTTATGCCAATCATCACTGATGACCTCTAGAGGTCGAGGTCGGGGATCAGGTTTTCTTGCATGTTTCACCCAGGATGGGACACAGATGAATCACGATACAGGGTAAACATTCATAGAAATATGTCCGGCCATTTAAGATTATGGAGAAAGTTGGATCAGTTGCCTATCGATTGATGTTTCCTATGAGGTACAAAGCCATGAACGACTTCTTCCATCTATATCAGTTGTGCTTCTATCACGTTAACTCATCACATGTTTTTCTTCTTGATGAGGTTGAGCATTTGGTTGATGCTTCCTTTGAGGAGCATCCAATTCGTATCATTGACATGATCATGAATGTTTTACAAGGCTAGTAAGTTCATTTAGTATGGGTGCTATTGAAGCATGACCATTTATATGATGAGGCTGGGTAGAGGGAGGCTGATGTATGTGGTTAGTGGCTAGAGTTGTTCATTGGTGAATCTTGACCACCCTTCAGTGAGCAATTCAAGGTTTAATTTCTATAACAAGGGAAAATTATATGATTTAATGTTTTTATTGGTTAAATGTGTTTACATTCCTTTTTAAATAAGACCCTAGGTCAGGACATCAACCGGTTGGGTAGTTTTTTGAAAATAAAGGGGAAAAATGGTTGAAATCTAGCTACAGGACAGGTACACATCATGTATTGGTCTACAGGAAGTGTACCTCAAGTACACACCATGTACTTTACCATCACGACGTGTAGCCTGTTTGGCCCAAAATAATTGGAGTACTAGCTATGTATTTGAGGTACACGTTGTGTACTTGCCCAGCGGGTTTTTTATAAAAGAGGAAATAACTGTAATTTTTGACGTAAAAAGCTTATGCTATCGTTTTTAACAAAAAAATCCTCTAAACCAGGTTTTCTTGCTTAGAATCCATCCAAAATCCGATTCAATTGCAGTCTATCACATTGGAACCATATCAGTAAGTACTCGATTCCTTTTTGTCATTATTAATTCATCGGAACAACAACTATGCTATTGGATTTAGTGTCATTTGCCCTAATAATCTGTTCTTCACCCATTTTAAGATTTCTTCCAAAACAATATGAATTAGGACACAATATTGGATGAGGTTTCTACTACCAAGGTGATGTAGGTGGTATTTAATTACATTCATATTTTCTTGGTGTTTTCGTGCGTTTGGACGAAATTACATTTTTCAGACTTTCTGGAGAGGTCTCGTTTCATGAAAGTAGCTTTTAGTTGCTGCAGTTGGACCTAGTGATGATGACCATGGGTTCTGTTTAGGAGAGTTGGCACCTGTTGCTCATTTTGAGGTCCCCCAAGGGGTGAGACCTAAGGGAATTTCTTGTTTATTCATGTTTAAACCACCCAAGGGGTGTGTGATTGTGATTTATTAGTTATAGGAAGCCCTTAGATGACTTTATAGATTAAGTAGCTTGTTTAAGAGATGTATTGCCTCCTTGCATTTGAATATCATGTTATGCCACACCTATTTTTATATCATGGATTAAATGGAATGTGTTTATATGGGTTGGTATACCTATATACAAAGGACTAATGGCATGTGAAATGATTAATATGGGAGTGTAGACAAATATTCTTATGGTAAATTGTTTTTCATGAGTTGGTATACTCATGGATGGTGCTTGTTGAAGATAATTGTAAAGACCCGTAAATTTCAAGGAAATTTTTTTGCTTAATTTTCTTTGGAATTTTACAAGAGCGCAGTTTCTGATGGCACCTGATTCCGAGGCCCGGTGTGCCCGGAATCATTTTCCGAAGTTTGGCTCGGGTACGTTCAGTGAACAGACGAGCGGGTTTTTCTAACTTTTGAACCGGTGCCCGGAATCGAATTGTGAGGGCACCGATGAAATCGCAGCGCCGGTATTCGCTTAGAAACGCCTCTTCCGGAGTTGCGTTTGCTCGAGTGTGGTTTTTAATTTTCGGGCTTAAAGTTAAGAAATAAAATAATTTTGCGACAACTTTATTTTATTTCACTTAAGCCACTTGGAAGCCACTTGAAGCCACTTAAAGGCGGCTTGAACTGAGTTGAACTGGATAGGATGCTATCCGGAAATATCCTACCCCCTTGGTAGGATATTTGTGAGGTGGGGCCCGCACGAGCACCGCCGTTTCTTTCCGCTAAGAAACGCACCCGTGAAAACCCGTCTTAATGAAAGTCAACCGACGCGTTTTCTAAATTCTTAACAGACCATTTAATTGGGCTGTTTCTCTCGTGAATTGAATGGGATGTTTCTTTCGTGAATTTAATGGCCTATTTCTTTCGTTGAATTAATTCAACGAATTAATTCAATCGTTTCTTAACCTGTTTCGTGTGTTGGCATATTAATAAAATAAGACCAACCCAAATCTTTGGAGAAGGTTTGAGAGGATTCTTGTTCTTCTTCTCCCTCGCAAAGAACACGAAGAACGCGAAGAACGCGAAGAAAGCGAAGAACGCCGAACCCGGAAATCGACGACGCTTCCGTCCGTGACGTTCTTCCACGCTCCGATCTCCGATCACCGACCGTTTGAGGTGAGTGATTTCGGATTTCCTCTCAAAAGTTATTTTCTTTGGTTTTAACGAAACACAGATTTAAATATTAATAATTTAAATCTGTTGTTCTTGGTTTGTTGAGCTCGCCGACTCAACGCCGGATTCCGCGACGACGCGACGCCTCCCCGCGACGACGCGACGATCCCTCTCTTCCGCGACGATCCTTTCCGCGAAGAACGCCCGCGCGCGACGATCGACGATGCTTGAGGTAGGGATTTTATATTTTGAAATACCCCTCCTTATATTCCCGTGAACATTCTTTAAAAATTAAAGAACCGGAATCAAAGAATGAATTTTATTTTATTAAAATTGTTGGTTCATGTGTTGAACATTCTTTTTTTCTCCCGTTGTTTTTATCTAACGCGGAGGGTGCGGGTCGAATGAACACGGCCCGACAACCCTCCGCCGTTCTTCGTGTTTTGCGGATTTGGCGGGCGACGACGGAACGTGCCGCAACGGGTGTTTGACGATCCCACAGTAAAGAACGGAACCCGGGAGGAACAACGGCACAGACGGGAAGGAAAACGGGCCACTGGGGCGACTTCGGCGGCCCGCGGAAGCCGGAGGTGGCGCGGGTCGCCGGCGCGGCGGCGCCGGCGGCCGGAGGCGGCGGCACCCCGCGGGTGTCTGGCCGACACCCCGCGGGTGCCGCGTGGGTGTCACGCGGGGCGGCGGCTTTCCCCCGCGTCGGCCGCTCGGCCGCTCGGCCGAGCCGAGCCGGACCGGCCCTGGCCGGGCCGGGCCAGGCCAACCAGGGGGGGGGGGGGGGGTCGGGCCGGGTCGGCCAGGGCCCGGACCCCCCCGTCTTCGGACGGACTTCGTTCAAATGGCCATATCTTGAGCTACAGGCCTCCAAACGACCCGCCGTCAGCGGCAACGCGATCCTTGGATCGAGACGGTCGTTTTGGTTTATCGCACTCAAAGTTTCGGAATACTTGGGGTTCGTCCGGGTTGGTTCGTACACGAAACCAACCGGGCCCTCGGAGCGGAAACGCTAATATCTTGAGCTACGGACGTCCGATTGACGTGCCGTCAGCTTTGTTGATTTCCTCTAAGTGAGACGGATCTTTTGGCATACTCCGCCCGAGGATCGGATGCAGGTGGAGTGCGGTCGGGTTGGTTTTGCCCAAAAACCAACCGGGCCCCTGGGACGAAAATGCCAATATCTCTCAGACCGGGCGTCCGATTGACGCGCCGTCTGCGACGTTGAGTTCCTGTTGACGATACGGAACTTTTGGATACATCAACTTCGGACTTTGTGTCAGTTGATGTATCAGCCTCTCGGCTCGTGGAGCGGACCCTCCCGAACGAGCTTGCTGTGTGCGGGAACCCTAGGCTGGCTGCGACTGCTACTTCGACAGCGACGACCGTGCAGAGATCCTCAGTGGACTGCGACGACTGTGCAGAGATCCTCCGTGGACTCCGACGACGACCGTGCAGAGATCCTCAGTGGACTACGGTGATGACGGTGCAGAGATCCTCCGTGGACTCCGACGACGACCGTGCAGAGATCCTCAGTGGACTGCGGCGACGACTGTGCAGAGATCCTCAGAGGACTGCGACGACTCCTGCACTCAGCGATCCTACGTGGATCAGTGCTTCAGGTCCTGCGTGGGCCCGATCCTGTGTGGGTCCGATCCTGTGTGGGTCATCTCTCAACAGTTCTGTGTGAGCCAACTCCTACAGGTCCTGCGTGGGCCCGATCCTGTGTGGGTCACTGCGAGGTTAGTACCTATCGATCATTCGTGGGTCCGACGTCTCAGATGGTTCAGTGATCATATTTATCGTCATCCGAAGAAGAATACCTGTGTGAGCTGAATTTTCTGTTTTACTCGATAGAGGTGGTGCGCTTGGTTGTAGCGGCAGACCCGTGATACTGGAGACGAGCGTACGGAGTACGGAGACCGTGTAGCCGGCTGAGACCTGAAGACTGCTCGACCGACTCGACTTGGAGTGAGTCGACTAGCCCAGTGGATGGAGCGCCCGGTATTTGGCGGCAGACCCACAGCGGACGGAGCGCCTGGTAGTTGGCAGCTGACCCGCGGTACTCGACTGGAGGAGTACCTCTGTAGGCTATTTGGGTGAGCGCCCGATATTTGGCAGCATACCCTTAGCGGACGGAGCGCCCGGTAGTTGGCAGAAGACCCGCGGTACTCGACAGGAGGAGTACCTCAGCAGTCTTAGGTTAGTGAGAAGTACCTCGGAGTCGTGACAGGACCAATGTACACTTCAGAGATGGGGCTCTTCAGCAGTTATGTTTTTGATAATGAAAATCCTGGTTTGAGCTGAGTCAATGATCCTTGTGTTTCCTCTTGATTGAGATGGGTTATCTGATAATTTCGATATATGTATGGGCATATACCTATGAGAGTTATCTGTTGAGTTTTCCTGTGTGGATTACGTTTTCCTCCCCTTTGTGGATTGTGTTGAGTTATCCTGTGTGGATTTACTGTTTACTCTCCTTTATGGATTGTGTTGTTCTATCCTGCGTTGGTATGCATTTTGCTTTCCTGTGTGGACTGGGTTGTGCTAGGGCTCGGACGTTGGAGCCGATCGGGGAATTGATGACTTAGGTATATGTATGGGCATATACCTAAGCCGTGTCAGATGTTACTTCATGATTGTATCTCTCCTTCGTGGCTTATCATTTGTGGATTTCGGGAGACCTTCGGGGGTCTCGGGGTCCCTACTGAGTAGCTTATACTCACCCCTGCACGGGCTATGCCCGCACATCGTGGTGTTGGTTGCAGATGACAGGCAGTGCTGATGAAGACCGAGTGTTCGAGGACTGGACGGTACCCGGAGGTGGACTACACGACGAGTCAGTACCCGGAGGTGGACTACACGACGAGTCAGTACCCGGAGGTGGACCACTGGGCGAGACGTGCTCGGAGCGGACGGCGGGACCCGAGGAGCATTGGAGCTATCTGTACCCACCCTTCAGGTGGGACTTCCAGAGGACGGCTCGACGCTGCAGTTTTTCCTTTCAGTTGCTGTTTTTCCTTTCAGTTGTACTTTACAGTTGGGCTTGTATTTCCGGGCCCTTTTACTTTCAGCACAGCTTGTACAGTTTCTACATAGTGTTTACTTTTCTGCTTGCTTACTCTGTGGTGCTTGTTTACTTTTCAAAGGCAATGCCTTCCCTTTTTGTTGGGATTTACGCCTTGGTGCTAGTCGCCAGCCCCTGGCCTATGGAAGGCGGGCTTGGGGTAGTCACGGCACGGGCCCCGAGGACGGGTCGTGACAAATTGGTATCAAAGGTGGTCGGTTCTACCGCAGACTCTGATCTTTCTTCTATGTGAAGCAATAGTGTTTAGCGTATTGAGTGTGGTTATCAGTCCAGGGAGTCCAGTGTTGGTGCGGCGGCCGACGTATCCATACACCAGGACCCTGACTTCTGATTTACGACTTAATTCACGAAAACATTGATTGCATGTGTGTTTCAAGTTTTCCTTGTGATTACATGTGTCAGCTCACCAGGTATACTTTCCTGACCGTGGCGCACCTGTTTCTTTCAGGATGGCCCCACGACGACAGCCAGTTAGGATTCCGAGAGTGGAGCGTGATGACAGCCCACCGAGCGTCGAGGACTCGGTACATGGCCCTTTGACAGCTGAGGCACCGGCGGTACCTATACCCGCCGAGGCACCGATGCTACCAGCCCCAGACGATGACGATGCACGTCGCCTTAGTGCACTGCATGAGTTCCAGCGCCAGCGACCACCTAGGTTCCGCGGGGAGACGGACCCTCAGGCTGCCGAGGACTGGCTGGAGGCAGTTGTTCGGGTTTTCAGATTAGTTAGGACACCAGCAGACCTCATGGTGATCCTCGCAGCGAGTCTCCTGCACGCGGCAACAGGAAGATGGTGGAGCTTGATGCTCCAGGTGCACGATGAGGCCTCCCTCATCTGGACAGACTTCGAGAGCCTCTTCCGCTCAGAGTTCGTCCCGGCCACCCTCCGTACGGTGCGCATCCAGGAGCTTCTTCAGCTGCGGCAGGGCAGCTTGACGGTCGCTCAGTACGCGGCGAGGTTCACCGACCTTTCTCGGTACTCGACAGACATGGTACGGGACCCCTTCTTTCGGGCCCGGACCTTCGAGCAGGGATTGAGACATGAGATCAGGGCATCGCTGATCTCTCTTAACATCCCGACCCAGGAAGGAGTGCTAGAGAGAGCCCTTCTGATCGAGAGCTTCCTAGCTGAGTCCACAGCGAGACCTGCCGCAGGGCGGCAGATAGCGGAGTCATCGGAAGAAGGTAGCTGACGGATGACTCAGGGTTCCAGGCAGACCAGACCTACCAGTGGCCGACTGCACGACTCAGGCTCAGTTGTGCGGGGGAGCCGGGGTGGAGTCAGAGCCAGGCGTGCCGAGAGTGGGCAGTGTTACTCCTGTGGCGGGATTGGTCACATGGCTCGTGACTGTCCGACCCGCCATGCTGATGATCATCAGTTAAGTGAAGAACCTCCCAGGCAGACGAGGCAGAGGAGTTGGCCGCGCAGCGGGAGGTGGGAGACGCTTTGAGGCTCTACCACCACCACCACCAGGAGGTCCGCCCCAACCACAGGGAGTAGGTGAACATGCGAGAGCTCAGCTTCAGGCAGCCGAGGCCTTCGATCATGGAGCTCTGGGAGCAGATGGACAGGAGCAGAACTAGTGGATACGTCCTTTGTACTTCTGGTTCCTTGTTGATTTTGTGTAGCGTCTGGTATTATGAGCTGCAATAATAAAAGACGCATACCTTTGTGATATTTTGGTTCATGTCCTCTTTCGTGATGTTACTAAGAGGTTCCAGTTTTGGCTGTTGACTTGACCCTCACTTGTGAGACATCTACTGGAGGAGACCAGTTACCACACACCGGTGCCGACAGTGTGACTCAACCCTTGGAGGTGAGAGTAACGGTTGGATCTCTTAGTAGTAGCGTCGAGGCCTTACGACGTCATCCTTGGTATGGATTAGTATCATCCATGTTAGGATTGACTGTTTTAGGCAAAGAATGTGGTTCATCGAGGGGATGAGACCAGGTTTCTCTTATCGGCAAAGAAGAAATCTTGCAGCTCTTGTGGGACCAGAGATGGTCCGGGCCACGTCAAAGGAGGTCCAGGTCATCCAGGAGCGGATGAGGACAGCACAGAGCCGGCCGAAGTCATATACTGACAGGAGGCGGAGGCCACTAGAGTTCGAGGATGGCGACCACGTCTTCTTGCGTGTCTCACCTCGACGTGGTTTGCGGAGATTTGGCCGAGGCGGCAAGTTGTCTCCCCGCTTCATCGGGCCTTTCCAGGTCCTCAGCAGGGTTGGCGAGGTGGCTTATCGCCTTGCTCTGCCACCTCAGTTGCACCGGGTTCACGACGTCTTCCACGTATCCCAGCTGAGGAGATACGTGCACGACCCGACGCACATCTTTGACTATGGGGAGCTAGACGTGGATGATGGGGCGACTTTTGCGGAGGTCCCAGTGGAGATAGAGGATCGAAAGGAGTGGGTCCTACGTGGGCGATCGATCCCTCTTGTGCGCATCAGATGGCAGCACGGGAACCTCCAGGAGAGCACTTGGGAGCGGAAGGCTCAGATGCGTGCTCAGTACCGCCTTGTATCCCTAGTTTGTGTTGAAGCTTTACGGAGACGTAAATCCCTGTGGTGGGAGTAATGTAAAGACCCGTAAATTTCAAGGAAATGTTTTTGATTAATTTTCTTTGGAATTTTACAAGAGCGCAGTTTCTGACGGCACCTGATTCCGAGGCCCGGTGTGCCCGGAATCATTTTCCGAAGTTTGTCTTGGGTACGTTCAGTGAACAGACGAGCGGGTTTTTCTAACTTTTGAACCGGTGCCCGGAATCGAATTCTGAGGGCACCGATGAAATCGCAGCGCCGATATTCGCTTAGAAACGCCTCTTCCGGAGTTGCGTTTGCTCGGGTGTGGTTTTTAATTTTCGGGCTTAAAGTTAAGAAATAAAATAATTTTGCGACAACTTTATTTTATTTCACTTAAGCCACTTGGAAGCCACTTGAAGCCACTTAAAGGCGGCTTGAACTGAGTTGAACTGGATAGGATGCTATCCGGAAATATCCTACCCCCTTGGTAGGATATTTGTGAGGTGGGGCCCGCACGAGCACCGCCGTTTCTTTCCGCTAAGAAACGCACCCGTGAAAACCCGTCTTAATGAAAGTCAACCGACGCGTTTTCTAAATTCTTAACAGACCATTTAATTGGGCTGTTTCTCTCGTGAATTGAATGGGCTGTTTCTTTCGTGAATTTAATGGCCTGTTTCTTTCGTTGAATTAATTCAACGAATTAATTCAATCGTTTCTTAACCTGTTTCGTGTGTTGGCATATTAATAAAATAAGACCAACCCAAATCTTTGGAGAAGGTTTGAGAGGATTCTTGTTCTTCTTCTCCCTCGCGAAGAACACGAAGAACGCGAAGAACGCGAAGAACACGAAGAACGCCGAACCCGGAAATCGACGACGCTTCCGTCCGTGACGTTCTTCCACGCTCCGATCTCCGATCACCGACCGTCTGAGGTGAGTGATTTCGGATTTCCTCTCAAAAGTACTTTTCTTTGGTTTTAAAGAAACACAGATTTAAATATTAATAATTTAAATCTGTTGTTCTTGGTTCGTTGAGCTCGCCGACTCAACGCCGGATTCCGCGACGACACGACGCCTCCCCGCGACGACGCGACGATCCCTCTCTTCCGCGAAGATCCTTTCCGCGAAGAACGCCTGCGCGCGACGATCGACGACGCTTGAGGTAGGGATTTTATATTTTGAAATACCCCTCCTTATATTCTCGTGAACATTCTTTAAAAATTAAAGAACCGGAATCAAAGAAACAATTTTATTTTATTAAAATTGTTGGTTCATGTGTTGAACATTCTTTTTTTCTCCCGTTGTTTTTATCTAACGCGGAGGGTGCGGGTCGAACGAACACGGCCCGACAACCCTCCGCCGTTCTTCGTGTTTTGCGGATTTGGCGGGCGATGACGGAACGTGCCGCAACGGGTGTTTGATGATCCCGCAGTAAAGAACGGAACCTGAGAGGAACAACGGCACAGACGGGAAGGAAAACGGGCCACCGGGGCGACTTCGGCGGCCCGCGGAAGCCGGAGGCGGCGCCGGCGGCCGGAGGCGGCGGCACCCCGCGGGTGTCCAGCGCGACACCCAGCGGGTGCCGCGGGTGTCCAGCGCGACACCCAGCGGGTGCCGCGGGTGTCCAGGGCGACACCCCGCGGGTGCCGCGGGGTTGTCACGCGGCACCCCGCGGGTGTCTGGCCGACACCCCGCGGGTGCCGCGTGGGTGTCACGCGGGGCGGCGGCTTTCCCCCGCGTCGGCCGCTCGGCCGAGCCGAGCCGGACCGGCCCTGGCCGGGCCGGGCCGGGCCAACCGAGTCGGACCCAACCCGGTTCGGGCCAAACAGGGGGGGTCGGGCCGGGTCGGCCCGGGCCCGGACCCCCCCGTCTTCGGACGAACTTCGTTCAAATGGCCATATCTTGAGCTACGGGCCTCCAAACGACCCGCCGTCAGTGGCAACGTGATCCTTGGATCGAGACGGTCGTTTTGGTTTATCGCACTCAAAGTTTCGGAATACTTGGGGTTCAGCCGGGTTGGTTCGTACACGAAACCAACCAGGCCCTCGGAGCGGAAACGCTCATATCTTGAGCTACGGACTTCCGATTGATGTGCCGTCAGCTTTGTTGATTTCCTTTAAGTGAGACGGATCTTTTGGAATACTCCTCCCGAGGTTCGGACGCAGGTGGAGTGCGGTCGGTTTGGTTTTTCCTTAAAAACCAACCGGGCCCCTGGGACGAAAATGCCAATATCTCTCAGACCGGGCGTCCGATTGACGCGCCATCTGCGACGTTGAGTTCCTGTTGATGATATGGAACTTTTGGATACATCAACTTCGGACTTTGTGTCAGTTGATGTATCAGCCTCTCGGCTCGTGGAGCGGACCCTCCCGAACGAGCTTGCTGTGTGCGGGAACCCTAGGCTGGCTGCGACTGCTACTTCGACAGCGACGACCGTACAGAGATCCTCAGTGGACTGCGACGACTTTGCAGAGATCCTCCGTGGACTCCGACGACGACCGTGCAGAGATCCTCAGTGGACTGCAGCGATGACTGTGCAGAGATCCTCTGTGGACTCCGACGACGACCGTGCAGAGATCCTCAGTGGACTGCGGCGACGACTGTGCAGAGATCCTCAGCGGACTGCGACGACTCCTGCACTCAGCGATCCTACGTGGATCAGTGCTTCAGGTCCTGCGTGGGCCCGATCCTGTGTGGGTCCGATCCTGTGTGGGTCATCTCTCAGCGGTTCTGTGTGAGCCAACTCCAACAGGTCCTGCGTGGGCCCGATCCTGTGTGGGTCACTGCGAGGTTTGTACCTATCGATCATTCGTGGGTCCGACGTCTCAGATGGTTCAGTGATCATCTTTATCGTCATCCGAAAAAGCATACCTATGTGAGCTGAATTTTCTGTTTTACTCGATAGAGGTGGTGCGCTTTGTTGTAGCGGCAGACCCGCGATACTGGAGACGAGCGTACGGAGTACGGAGACCGTGTAGCCGGCTGAGTCCTGAAGACTGCTCGACCGACTCGACATGGAGTGAGTCGACTAGCCCAGTGGACGGAGCGCCCGGTATTTGGCGGCAGACCCACGGCGGACGGAGCGCCTGGTAGTTGGCAGCAGACCCGTGGTACTCGACTGGAGGAGTACCTCTGTAGGCTATTTGGGTGAGCGCCCGGTATTTGGCAGCAGACCCTTAGCGGACGGAGCGCCCGGTAGTTGGCAGCAGACCTGCGGTACTCGACAGGAGGAGTACCTCAGCAGTCTTAGGTTAGTGAGAAGTACCTCAGAGTCGTGACAGGACCAATGTACACTTCAGATATGGGGCTCTTCAGCAGTTATGTTTTTGATAATGAAAATCCTGGTTTGAGCAGAGTCAATGATCCTTGTGTTTCCTCTTGATTGAGATGGGTTATCTGATAATTTCGATATATGTATGGGCATATACCTATGAGAGTTATCTGTTGAGTTTTCCTGTGTGGATTACGTTTTCCTCTCCTTTGTGGATTGTGTTGAGTTATCCTGTGTGGATTTACTGTTTACTCTCCTTTGTGGATTGTGTTGTTCTATCCTACGTGGGTATGCGTTTTGCTTTCCTGTGTGGACTGGGTTGTGCTAGGGCTCGGACGTTGGAGCCGATCGGGGAATTGATGACTTAGGTATATGTATGGGCATATACCTAAGCCGTGTCAGATTTTACTTCATGATTGTATCTCTCCTTCGTGGCTTATCCTTTGTGGATTTCGGGAGACCTTCGGGGGTCTCGGGGTCCCTACTGAGTAGCTTATACTCACCCCTGCACGGGCTATGCCCGCACTTCGTGGTGTTGGTTGCAGACGACAGGCAGTGCTGATGGAGATCGAGTGTTCGAGGACTGGACGGTACCCGGAGGTGGACTACACGACGAGTCAGTACCTGGAGGTGGACTACACGACGAGTCAGTACC
Organism: Viscum album; assembly: GCA_963277665.1. Taxonomy (NCBI): domain Eukaryota; kingdom Viridiplantae; phylum Streptophyta; class Magnoliopsida; order Santalales; family Viscaceae; genus Viscum; species Viscum album. Next base: position 291,087,444 of record OY728134.1, read on the forward strand.
TGGAGGTGGACCACTGGCCGAGACGTGCTCGGAGCGGACGGCGGGACCCGAGGAGCATTGGAGCTATCTGTACCCACTCTTCAGGTGGGACTTCCAGAGGATGGCTCAACGTTGCAGTTTTTCCTTTCAGTTGCTGTTTTTCCTTTCAGTTGTACTTTACAGTTGGGCTTGTATTTCCGGCCCCTTTTACTTTCATCACAGCTTGTACAGTTTTTACTTAGTGTTTACTTTTCCGCTTGCTTACTCTGTGGTGCTTGTTTACTTTTCAAAGGCAATGCCTTCCCTTTTTGTTGGGATTTACGCCTTGGTGCTAGTCGCCAGCCCCTGGCCTATGGAAGGCGGGCTTGGGGTAGTCACGGCACGGGCCCCGAGGACGGGTCGTGACAATAGTGGGTGTACTCACCTAGTTAAAAATGTTTAACATGAATGCTTAAATGCTATAATTCTTGATTTAATGGTTTTATAAATACCTTGGACTGCCCTCCATGGATCTAGTATTTGGTAGTGCATGTCATGGGTTGATTATGCCCCTTGGGTCTTGAGTCCCTGGGATGCCTTGGGCCTTGCAACCCCTTAGATCCTGATTGCTTGGGCTCATGTAGGAATTTCTATTACATTGCTCCTAGGACCACAAACAGGGCCTAACCGAGATTCCACCCAAGATTCCCATGGGACTCGATGGGATGCGTTGGACATGCTCCTTAGATCCATCACTCTGTGGTCAAGATATTAATTATATGGATTCCTTTTTCTACTAACACATTGGATCATAGCCCGTAGGGTCTACACATCACTATATGGAATGGTCGTGGCATGCTACTTCACCATACGACATGGACGTGGGATTGTTGTTTTTATTATACACCATGGTTGTGGGGTTACATGATATATATGTATGTACAATGTTGTTGTTTTACTTTCTTGTTTAATTTGTTATAGCTGCATTGTTAGGAGCTGACTCTCTTTTGGAGGTAGGCTTGATGGCTATTCATTTTTTATTGTCAAATTAGACTTATGCCATTGGCATATGCACTTACTTACTAGTGGTACACAATTTCTAGAACATTTAGAATTTCTCTTATATCAGTATAGACCAAAGTGGTTGCCAACTGGGATGTTTATCTCACACCCTATTTGGGCATCCTTGGGACCCAAACAGATTATATGGTTTCAGGTGATGATAGGGCCAAGCAACCTAATAATGGTTGTTGACTATGGAGTTAGGGAAGGGGATAATAGGACCAAGGTGCTTCTTGAAATGAAGGGATACAATTTTTTTTCCTTTGTTCATTTTCTGATACTTGTATTTTATTGCATTAACACATACTTTTCTCACTGCTTTCTAGACATGTATACCATCTGTATCAATTTGAATATGAGATACTTTTGGTTATTGATATGTATACATGTGTTGTCTTACTTAGAGTAGTATGTTGTTTATTTCTCATCCACTATTGTATATATTTGACTTCCACTATGATACTCTGGAAATGAGGGCATATTCTCTCCCACTGACTCACCTAGTCCCTCACTACTAGTCCGCAGCCATTGGCATTTGGGGAGATTCTCTTGAGGCCACTTAAAAAAATGGTCTTGAGGCACCATTTCAGGTGGAATATAGGTACGAGATGTTACAATTATCATTCAAAAACATCATTTAATGATATTTACCAGATTTATATTTGTACGTTATAGCCTATTTTTAGTATCATGATTAATTAATCTTTATCATTCTGATCTAATTTCAAAATAGTGGTGTCATTATACATTGTTATCCAAAATTCTATAATAAATTGATCAAAAAATATATTGGATTTAATTTTTTATAATTTTTTATAATTATATATTTAAATTATATGGGAGTTCTGGGTATGATCCGTAAAGATGTATTTTCCAACGAGCATGTTTTCATGATACTTAATGAATAAACAATGTTTTCTTAAATAATTATCTAAATATTTGCTGTTAGAATTAAAATGCCAATAAAAATTTATTGTTTAATAAATTTTAACTTATATTAATATATATTAAATTACCGTAGTCATCCATTATATAAATTTGTTACATTGTCCATAATTTTTTTTAAACCAACCCAAACAAGAACATATGTTAATTTATAGTTGATTATCAAGTGTCATAGTTTTAATATCACTGTAAAAGAATGATAATGAAATTATTATTATTTTATTTATTACTATGATATATTTTATTTGGATGAATTTATAAGAAAAATTAAAATTATATTAAGTTATTTTATAGAATGAAGAAATTATTTTTTCTAATAGAATGCTCTTTTTGACGGTTTAATTTTCCATAATGGTATATTTCTCATATTTTTAATAGTTTGTAAAATAAGAGTAAAAAAATTTAAAAATTTCATAAAAATTATTCTGTTACATTCACCACATTATCAAAACCATTCATGTAAGGAGTTGACGAGAAGATAAACCGAAATCAATCGTTCCATGGAGTTAGTAGTCGACACGTACACATGGGTGATTATTTTTTTCCCATATAATATGGAAATTGAATCATATTGTTTATCATTTTGGAATGTAAAATATTTACTTAGTATCATAATAAAAAAGTAAATTTTCTATTATTTCAATTCATGTTTAGCAGTGAAGGAAAATGAATCGAATTCCATTCTGGGGGAAGTAGTCTACAAAAGGAATGGATGCTAGTTTGTCTTCTCTAAATAGAAATGTAAAAGGTGGATAATTCTTATAAATTCAATATAAAAAATATTAATATATAATAATTTTAATTATTTTATAATTTAACGATGGTTTAATTTAGTTTTTGGAATAATATGTTTACATAAAAAACAATAAATTTTGATAGAGTGGTTATAAATTAATTTTCCACTTCTCAGATTATCTTTTTTAAAATAAGGTTGCATCCTTTGAGAGGATGAAATTTGAGAATAAGAAAAGAACATGAATGTTTCCATGAATTTTTAGGTGAGTTTTGGTTATAGTGTGTGTCAAACTATATGGGGTTATTTGTGAGTTGTTATGAGGCAAAGAGATCCCCATAAATAAGTTAAAAGTGATGTTTTTCAAAAAAAAAACAATGGGAAGTCACCCTCAAGGAAAGTGGATCATCAATTTATAAATAATTGATTGTGTAAGATATATGTTTAATTTATTCCTCAAAACCATATTCCAAATGATATATCAAAAAAAAATTCAAATCATTACCATTATATTTTAAACATTTACCCTTTTAGTTTTAAAAGATTCATCTAGATTTTACCTAAGGTCACTTAACCTTTTTGTCCAAAAATAAAATGTCCCATATTTTATAATTTGGAAAAATAATTCAAAATATTATATCCATTTTATCCTTTTAATTTCCTATAACTGATATAAATTAATGTTAAAATATATAATCTATAATAAATTAAAAACAATAATAATTTTTCAAAAAAATAATATAATGTCAGTTCTAAAATTTTAAAAATATGTATGTAAATAAATACAAAATATACAAAATATACAAAATATTAAATCCAATAATTAAATAAATATTATTTATTAGAAAAATGTTTCATGAATTTTCAATTGTTTCTTATATACTAAAAATATCAAAAAATAATTTTATTTAAAAAACCAATATTTGGAAAATTTCATCTTAAAATTAATATTTTTAGAAAATAATCAACAATAAATTTGATGATAGTATTGAAATTTTTAATAAAAAATATGTTTTTTTATTAAAATAAAATTATAATTTTTTATGTTGGATTTTATAGAAAATCACAAAAAAAATATAGTAACTATTTTTTAAGAAAATTACATTTTAAAAATACTATTTTTTATTATAAATAATTTTTATAGAAAAATATTAATTATAGTATAAATTAATGAATATTATATTTTAAAAAAATCACAATTTTGTAATAATATACTTATTTTTCATTAATGTAATAAACACTGAATAAAAATACAGATTACTAAACACAACAATTAGTTATGTAAATTTGGAAGAAAATATAATATTTAAATATATACATATAAAAATTAATATATTTAGTAATTCAATTACTCCTATTCATTCCTAGTAATTAAGAAGCTAGGTAAGAGTTGAAACATATCATGATTTAATTTTCGTTCTATTTTTCTTTTGGATAATGATATCAAACACATTATTTGTTAATTAAAATAAACATTGAAATATCAAGTCATATTCCCCCTTCAAAAAAATTGTTTCCTTGTAATTTTAATTATTATAAATTTATAAATTTCGCAAGATTATTCTTAACATATTCAATATTTGATTTAAAACCTACAATATCGTATTTATATTACTCTATGGCTATAACAAGTTACTTATCCATCTTCTAACAACAATATCTATTAATAAAATCATATAACAATGTATGTATATACTCTTATAATATATCCCCTATAACATAATTTTCATGAAACCATTTTAATACTTAAGGAATTAAACAATAATGAAACAATAAAGACTTCATGAAATTAAATATATCTTTAACCTTCAAAAGTTATAAAATGACCTTCCATCAACAATATTCTATAGTCTTGAAAATATGATAAACTTCAAAAAAAATATCAAGAATTAATTATAAAATCCCGGATTACCAACATTATCTTAATAAATTTTATAAATTAAATCAACTATTTATTTTCCCAACATCAAGAATATAATAGACATAAAAGTGAACTAGACCATAATCATTTTTTCTAAAAAAATTATCCCAAAAATATAACCATGTCATAAACTCACCTTCTACGTTAATAATACCTTTTAATATAAGTTTCCTCTCATATATGAAAAAATTATTAGAGTAAAAAACATATAAATTTCAAATAATTAATATAAATTTTATAATATATTAGAATATCTTCAATAAAAATCACTCAATTTTTAAATTAGATAAGAGTATTAAAAAATTATTTTAAATTGTGTCCTCCACCTCGCTTCGTTATGTAGTACTAGGAAACTAACTTTTTTAATCATAGAAATAATATACCATGATTCGAAACCATTTATATATACTTCCTCAATTAGTTTTGATACTTATTTGTTTCATATACATTCCACTATCATCTTCATTTTCATTCTCCAATTTCATCCAAATTCTAAAAAACTAATTATTAGGATAATATAAAAAAGAATCAGAGTAAGATATTATAAGATTTTGAATACTCAATCATGAGAGGTCTTATCCAATGAAATATTCTTTCCAACAAATAAATATTTCATTTTAACTATGTAAAAATTGTTTCACCCTATGAATATCTTTATTTTCCTAAGAAACACTAATTTTTCTCTATCATTTTTATTAACATATTACATAAAGTAAATAAGAAATAAATCCATTATAGTTTTTCATAATGAAAATCTGATTGTCTAATGAATAACACCCTAGTGAGTGTTAATCCACATATGTGGTTACACTTCTTTATCATGCACTTGGTGATGACTTAGTTAGCACCCAAACATCATTTTTTGGGGTAATTATTCCTAGGTACATATATTTTAGAGCTTAGGACCATGAATTGTATCTACACATTAATTTAATTATTAGGGGAACCACAAAATCATTAATTTATCTAAACATCATAATGTTATCCAATCCAAATAAATCATTCATAGGCTAATCTCTAGAGATTCCAAAAAATTAACTTACCTAAAAACCAAGAATATTACCACATCATATCAAGTGGGTTATCTATACTATATAAACCATAATCATATTTAAATTATCAACCATTTATGAAATTAATTACTAAAACATTATACTCAACTAATATTATCCTAATCTCTAAAGATATTTGAAAGTTATTTTGATGCCAACTATAACATCCAACTGATGTGACCAAAATAATTTCATGGCGTCAATAGAATATTGAATTAGAAAAAATTCACTCGACCTTTTATGTTTAGAGTTTTTGAGTGTTTAGATAAAAAATTATCTAACATAACTGATGATTTTAAATAAGAGAAATTTTAGCCACTATATAAGAAATTGATTTATCCAATACTAGTATTAAAAATTTACTATAATGTATTCACTCATGATGATATTATAGATATATCTCATGGAATACCATTCTCAAAAACCATAAAATATAGAGACATAATAAATTGGTGGCATCAAATTCTCAGCAAGGTTAAATAAAAGGGAAAAACATAAAAGATCATAAGTGGGAACTAGATTTGAATATGATTATAATATAGATAATTAAGAAAATAATACACAACCGATTTTATATAATACACCATGAGATAAATAATGGTATAATGTAATAGAAGAATAAAAAATGTGGAGAAATGAGTTTAGAAATATGATCCATGATCGTGTGACATTATAATAATAATAAAAAAAATAGTCGTATCGTTAAAATATGACACAAAAATAATGTTAGAAACCATGTTTTAATGTTACCCACGAGGAAAATAATCACATAATTGGCTTAGGAAAACCACTCACATTACATTTTAAGATTGGGATACTCCACATTTATATTATTGGGATTGGAATACATATTCCTATGTACCCAATTGGCATGAGAAAAATCCTTCAATGTTCCCATCAGTGTGGAAAAAGTCATCCCATTTAAACACTTTCTTGGGATGAATCTTCTTGTGTATCCTTTTCTCATTTGATAAATCCTCTCTATACCATTTAGATTATAATATATCTTCTCATGTACTCATTTTATTGGAATAAATCTTCTCAAATACCCTTTGACATGAGATTGATCCACAAATTTACCATTTTGATCTCATGTAATATAAATAACACCAATGCGTTAGAGCACTATATAAGACCCCACCAATGAAATATACATATATATAGTTCTAATTAATAAAAATTAATTAAATAATAATAATGAATCCAAGAAAAATAATTTGTTTTGGAAAAATATTCTGATGATATGTCCAAAATATACCACTAGAATATAAATAGTTGATACCCAAAAATCCAACCCCTACAAATTTATTTAAAAAGGATATTTAATGGGTGTTTCATGATAAATAACTTCTATAAAAATAAGTATTTTAGAGAAATAATGGAAATATTAAGTGAAACAAAAAAATATTTTTTAGAAATTTTTTTAGAAATTTCATAAAATGGGAGTATAAAGTTATTTTTGAAAAGTAATTCATTAACAGTTCAATTTTAAGAAATTTATAAGAATGAATTTTAAAAATCATTATTTCGAAAAAAACATAAATAATGAGTCCTTGAATGAGACATAACTTTTTCAAAAAATGAAATTTACTTTTTTGGAATACTATTACATTTAAATATAATACTCAATATTAGAGACCTGAAAAAATGTATTTCTAAAAAAGGATATATTAGTACAATTTCAAGACACTAAGTCTTAAAACAATAATTGATAAACTATCCGTGAACAATATAGATGTTTTAAATAGGTTAGGTAAAAATTATTTTAGAAGACGTAATATCAAAAAAAGAATTTATAATGGATCCTTGAAAATAATATAATGGTTTCAAAAGGGGGAATTGAAATGTAATTGAAAAATTGTACATTTAAAACGAATATTTATTAATTTATATTGAAAAATAAATAATTGTTTCAAAAAATTTATGTAAAACACATTAAAAATATATTAATTTGAAAATTTTTATTAATAAATCATCCATGAAAAATGAATAATGTTTTCAAACAAATATGGAGAATAATAAATCAATCTAGTATTTAATTATGTTCAAGATGTATCATTTTTACTCAATAATGGGAGTTGATTTAATAAATAAACCTATAATATTGGTATCATTTGAATCAAAATCCATTTGCGAAAAGCTAATGATATGTCACTTCATACCCCCTGAATTAAATCAACATGTAAAAGCACATTCATTATCTAGTAATCACACTATATCAGATATTTCATGACACATAATATGAAATCTGTCTCATGTAATTAAATTTGAAATATTAAACCCTTAACATGAAATTCAACATAGTTTATCGCCCTCTAACCTTCAATATAACTAACATATCCATCATTATAAGTTATTTACACATATTTTTCATTTATATTTCCTTATTAAACCTTCATTTATAATCATTTACTACATGTATAATAGTAATTTATCATCTATTTCTAATATCATGTGTGATTCACCCTGATTTTTCTGAACCAATTTCATAATAATTATATTTTTCTTCAGTATTAAATGAATCGTAATCATAATAAGATATTAAAATGTACTATATTTATTTTTATTTTTATTTATAATTAATTAATGATATTATAGGTTGTTCTTTGTTATAATACTTATAAAAGAATTTAATGATGGGCATGTTTCAATTATTCTTAGAGAACAAAGATTGTTTTTTATATTATTCAGTTAAATTTGTATATCACCATTATAGATCCAAGAAAAACTCATTATATTATTAATTATATTTTATATTACTAAAATTTAAATTCCCATTTTTATGAAAGATATAAATTTATTATATTATTCAAAAAATTTCTTAAACTAACTCAAACTAGAATATAATTTAATTTAATGATGATTATAAAGTGATTTAGTTTAATATCATTATATAAAAATGTAGAATGAAAAAAAAGTGTCTATTAGTTTGACATATCATTATAGTAATGATTTTTTAGAATATTATAACCTATATAATATAATTTCATAGAATAAGAAAATCTTTTCTTCATACACCACTTTATTCGATGGGTGAATTTACCATGGTTATTTATTGACAATATTGTTGCTAGGTTCTCAAATTTTTATTTACAAAGACAATATAAAAACATAAAAATAATTTTTATCAATTAAACCCATTATAATGATAAGATATATATGTTGGTGATAAAAATAAAAAGATTAATCAATCATTCCATGTAGTCAATATTCTATAAGTACACTGGGATGATTAATTCATATTCCATAGAACTGGGAAAAGTAGTAAATTGGTTTATCATTCAATAATATAAGATATTTATTAAATATCATAATTATATATTAATTTTAATATTATTACTGGATTCATAAGGTGGTTATATTTTATTAATGTTATTGCTTCATGAAGGTGGTAGTATTCTCAATGCATGAATGATGGTTTTTCTTTAATTAATTTAAAAAGGAAATATAACACCCAAAAATTATCAAACAATAAAATTATATTCAGTATAATATGTCACAAAAAATATTACAATAAAATAAAAAACCCTAAAACTTTACAATATATTTGTTTTATAATAAATTTATTTTATTCAATAGGTTACTATACATCCAACAATGAGTATCTTCAATAGCTTGTGTTACACGAAAGACCGAGTTTTACCAAACAAAAAATATTATTATTAATATTATTTAATATGATAGTTTTTAATGAACCATTGTAATGAGTGTATGAATGGGATTATATAAATTATTACTGTATATATTTTAGAAACATTATTAATTATATATTAACTAGAAATCAAATAAAAACCATTTAATAGAAAAAGGAAATGTTTTCCAAAATATATTTTTTTATAAAAGATAGTATAGTCGCCCAATGCGCAAATACATTAAAATTATTTTTTATCACTTTTTAAAAATATATATGGAAAAATATCATTTTTTAAATATTAATACCAAAATTTGATCTTTATGGTATTTTGGGTTTTTCTTGAGAAGTTTCATTTATTTGAAAAACAGTGATAAATAATGAATTTTAATTTAAACAATTTACAATGTTAATTATTATTTGGATTTTATTTTAAAGTAAAATTTTTTAAATTTTATATCCATTAATAAAATTTAGTTCATTTTAATTATTTTCATATTGAATTTAGATATAAAAACATTGTAAACATTTAAATATTTTTACTTTAAAAACACGCTTTCTCATTTGGTCTACGAGACTAATTTAAAATTATATTTCACCAATTATGTAAATTTAATTTAGAAGAAAATAATATATAATTTGTATAATAATAAATTATGATTTATAAATAATTAAACTTTTTTTCGAGCATAATGAGTAGTAAAAACAATAAAAATTAATTACCATGGTCAACCTAAAAAATGAATTACTGGGGGTTAAATTAATATTATAAGTGATAGAAATGAAAAACCAACTTGTAAAAAACCTATTTTAATGACATTTTTAGATATTTTATATTATATTATTGAAAATTTATAATATTTTATGATATTTTTAATGTAAAAATGAGGGTATGATTGATTTATTCCAAACAATTTTAGGTGTGCTACTCAGGTCATTTATAAATGACCACCATATCTCTACCCATCTTCACACCTTCAATATATTTTATTTATGGAAATAACTGCAAATATAACATAAAAAAATCCCTACCCTCCTCCAAGAATCATTATTTGGGCATAAATCTAACCAAGGATGGAATTTAGTGCAAAAAAGGAGGGTACCTTGATAAGAGGTAATGTCTTCAATGAGTGTTTTTGTTTTAAATCTTTATCAAACTCATTAAAATATTATTAAAACCAAATTACATAAAATAATAATCAATTTACATATACTAGGACAGTTTTTTAATAAGTTCTTGACAGACAACCATCTCCACATCCATTAAATGCATTATTAAATCATTATTCTTGTGTACAGTGGACTACTTCCTCACGATCCATTATCATTTGGTTTTTACATTACCACATATTATTGTTTCTTATGATGATGGATATCAAGTATATATATGATATTAATAATATAATTATTCATATTGTGTCATTATATCATATATACATTTTTATGTTTCATTCTATATGGGATACAATAATGTCACTCATGTGTATAGCAGACTACCGCATCATGAAGCGATGTAATTAGTCTATCACTAATGATTTACATTGAAGGTGATAAGGAAAAAGTTAAATAAGATATGAGATATAAATAAAATAATTATTATATTAGTGATATATTTATCATTCTTTAAATAAAATATATATAATTTTCATTCCTTCCTTTCCAAGTATTTAAATATGATAACAACATTCGTATACCTGTGGACTACCACCATCACAAAGAAATGTGAAAATTTATTCATAACCATAAGACATGGATGACATATATCAGAATCTTAAATAATTAATTTGGTGAATATGAAAGTATTATCTTTCTTGAAGGATAAAATATTACTTACCTACATTTAAAAAATATTTATTTGAAAAATGGAAATATTACTCATGTGTACGTACGAATTATATTCTATGTAATCGTAACATACTTCATTTATCAAACCATCATTTTAGTATTTTTATTAAAATTTTCAATTATTTATAAATTTGATAAATATTTCATGATTAATATTTCATATATTATTAAACTACATACTATTCCCAATAAATGGAACATTCAAGACAAAGAATGAATGACAAATCTAAGATATTAATAACTGAAACAATGGAAACAATGAAATATTATTAACTATTTCATTCTATGATATTATAATGGGATCATATATGATATTATAAATATTAATATAGTACTATTTTAGGTTAATTACATGTTTTGAACCACTAAATAGAAGTTTATAGCTTGTTTAGCTAAAATAATGTACGAGGTAAATGATTCACATCCCACTTTTACTTCCATTTGACATATGCAATACTGAACACTTATATACTTGAAATGGTGTATATAGTACCCCTATTGTATTTTATATCATGAATTATATTTTCATCATGATATTTAATATTTATTTTTAAGTTATTTCTATGATGATAATTGTGATACAAAATTAACTAGAAGACTTTAATACACAATCTCATCATTATTCAATATTGGTAATATTGAATTAATACGTGGAAAATAATTTGATATTTATATGATAAAATATCTCTATTTTATTTTCATCTGTTTATTAATGATATATTTTTTGTAATTACAACATTTTTTATTCATTGATACTTAATATAACTGAGAAAATTGTTTTAAGAAAAGTTTACAAGATTTCTCTATTTATTCAAAGAACCAATTTCTTCTAAACCCATGATTTATAAAAATATATTCAAAAATGTTTTTAAAATTTTAAAAATTATTTATTAAAGAATATTCTACAAAATTTTCTTTCTGTGAAAAAATTTCAACGTAATATTCTTGTTATTATTTGATCAAGGGACATTTATTACCATTTTAATGTGCTAAAGGAAGCTTCTCTTTGACATATACTACATGTACAAAAATACTCGCTGACATAACCATCATTAAATTAATGATCCCTATGAACGTTTAAAAGCTGATTTTAAATATAATTATTTGTTATAAAATTCTAGAAATTTATAGTCTAAAAATTATATTTTAAATAAAATTTTTAAAAATATAATTATAGTTTAAAATGTAATTTTTAAAGTGAAAGGATGTTTTCCTGAAGAATTTTTGTAAATATAGAATTATTTTATTTCTATTCATCACTAACATAAAAAGTTTAATTTACATATTAATCCTTATGGATATTTTTCAACTGATATTATCCTTATTATTTGTTGAATAATATATGGATCTATTTAATTGAGTCTGTATAATTTTATTACCATTCACCATTTTACACTATATGGTTTATGATTATGTGTATTGATTTGAAAAATTATTAAAATTTCATATGATATATTTATAATAAAAATTTATATATAGATTTTGTTTCACCCCATTCATATTAGGAACTCATTGGACCTTGTATATAATGTGTATATTCTTCTATAGCTCATCGATGCATCAATATGTTTTATGAGTCAAACCAAATATTGTTTTGGTTAAGGCCTTTTCAATTTATATATTTGTATTGGAATGAATCTTTTATCATGTTATATATCATGTCACGAATCATCATCAACATTATATGTCAAGGCATTAGGCCCCTATGGTATTAGTTATCTTGGAATGAGGTATTGTTAGTATATTTTATATATCATTCGTTATTTATTCCATCATTTTGAATTTATTAATTGATATTACATGTGATTATTTGATTTGATAGAATATACATGGTCAATTTTCTTACATATCTGATTATTTATATTGAACAATTTGATCATATTTTATTCTATTCATATTATTCTCAAGTTAATTATTAAATGGAATGTTTTTTAGTTACATAACTTTACTTATTGATTATGTCTTATTTATTCACATCTTCTACTATATGCCTACGCTTATAATATGAATTTCAAGTATGTGAATAGTTTATTAAGACTAATAAAAAACTTGGTACTTCATGATGCAATTATTTGTATATTATACTAATGTAATAAAGTATACATCAGCTTTGAGCTACTTGGGTTATGTTGTTATAGTTGGTATCATATGAAGTTTTCTAACAACCAAGGTAACTAGATTAAGGAAAATAAAGATTACGGAACATAACCAATTTATATAATTTGATGATAATTATAGAAAATTACATTATGTTTTGGTAAATAACTGATAATGATATTTTCATTGATAATACATCCCTTCCTGGATACTAAATGTGGATGTGATTTTGGAACAGAGGTACCAAGTTATAATATATTAAAAAATGGAGCATTAGGCATGACTTGAAAATAACATGGTTAATTACAAAATTCCTTATTACGCACTTGGTTTAACAAACTATGGGGATATGTATAGGATAATTCACATTATCACTAAATCCCCTTATGAAGGATTTTTAAATTAATATATCCACAAATAAACCATTTTTATTATTATTATATTATATATGCCAAAATTGTTCAATTTTTGTGAAGTCATTCACTAGTTTTGGGATTAAATATTATGTATCATAATATTATGATCTATTTTAGTGTATGATACTATATATAAAACATTTATAATAGAAAAATTGGGATCTATATCAATGTGCATACTCAATGTAGGTATTTCCCACATAGGAAAGAAAATGGAGTTGGGGCAAGATTTGTTATTGGAATTGATAAAATTATAACCATATTATAGTAGATAAATTATGTTATGATTAATATCATTTCATATATATTGAAACCTTCTTATTTAAAACTTTATGTAACAATGTTAGACCACTTCATGTGTATGAAACATTCATTATTCAATAGCATAATAAATATATTTTTTGATAATAAACTGATAATTTTTTAGAGAATATATGTATTAATTTTGGAAGTAACTAAAATTAGAATCATTTCATGGTAGTTTATCTTCTATCAAGAGATGAAGATCAATTTTGGATGTTGATTATGAATAATAACGATGAGGAGGAAATAACAACCATTGTGTGGAAGGATTTCAGGGTAATATGATTAAACAAATTATTTTCCTCGTGTTTAATGAGTTGATATTGAAAGAAAATTCTTGAGACTAATACAAAAATAATAGAAAAATGTATTTATATATGAAGGTAACTAAATAGTTTTATAAAGGTATGCTATAGACTATGTATGTAATACAAAGAGAAAGATTGTACATTTCTTTGAGGGGATTTAAAAAATCCTTTGAAGGGAATTGGTCTCCCAATGATTCTCAATATATGAGGACATAGTATAATGTTGAATTAGGATATAGAAATAATATTTCAACTCTTATGGATTTGAATGAAATATAATATAGAAGAGTTTGGAAGTGGAAAAATATACAAAGTAAATAAGAAAATAAAAGATTTTACAACAATTGATCTCTATGAAGGAAAACCATGGAAGATTCATAAAAGGAAAAGGAGTTTTCTTCATGTGTGGTGAAAAAGGCCACTATGGTCATAATTTTAAGGGAATGAATAAATATTCCAATATTTAATGCTTCAACTGAATGGATATTTGTCAGTGATCAAATTAATTCCACAACCTTTAATGGAAGATACCTCAATAAGAGAAAAGAGTTCAAGGACTTTATTTTGCAATTAAAAAATAATAAGTAGAATGATTAATGTAATTCTGTATATAGATCCAATAAATATGATTAAAAATAATTTTATTAATGAAATTCTCAAATTGTATAAGGATTTTATTGTAATATTGTTTTATCATGGATTTGAATGTGTATATTAAATGGTACTCATTCCCATAAAAAATTAATCAATAGAAAGCTGAACATCATATAAAAAACATGATTGAGGGAAATATATAACTTTTTATATTCCTAATGTTGTGATAGTGATTTTGGGGTAAAGATATGATTGATATAGGTAAAATAAATTATACAGTAATAACTTCCTTGTAAAGGATTAATGATAGGTTCATTATAGAAAATTTACTAACCGTCTCTCTAATGTTTTGGATTATAATATTTTAAAAGGTTCAAAGGGGTTTTCATTTTTGATATGGTTTTAGTTGAAATCTATATGGGGTTTTAGTGATTAATATATAATATTGGATAATTTGTGCTAACAGTATTGGTTTTGTAAAATAGTAAGATATATATGGAAAGACATGTTACTCTTTTATGTATCTTATTGTCCATTAAAAGTGAATTTTAGTAAATGAGGAAGAAAAAAAAACATTTGGGATATTAATCAATGGAAAAAATATTAAATCATGATTATAATGATAAAATATATCGAGTATGCATATATGATTGTATTCATAGATAGTAAACTAATTCCTCAACTTTAGTAAAATGATATTTAAACAAAAAGTTTATTTTATAGTCTTCATATATATTGAATTAAAAATATATTTATATTATCACATATTAATGTGTTTAAGTAAATTAATATTACATTGAACATTAATCCTCTTGTGATCAATTAAATTTATCAATATCTAATGTTATTTTTTATTTTCTTCCTTGGACACATCTTTTTTATCCAATAATGTTCTCTTACAGAGAAACCTAGTTATATTTTATTCATATTTGAACATTATACTACATTTTCTATTTTATTAAGAGGATATTCTATAAAATATATTTTTGATGTGGTATTTCAAAATAATATTTTTTGTATCTAACCCTTGATTAAGTAGATAAGTCTTATATTTTTAGGATGCAATTTATTTAATGTGGGGAGAATTTAACACCCATAGATTCTGAAAGAATAACATTTTTTTCATTGAGTATGTGACATGAAACACCAAAATTAGTGGAGAATATAAAATCACAATACATTATAATATATTTCTTTTAGAATAAATATAATATCATCAATATCTTATGATACACACAATAACGAGTTTCCTCAATAGCTTTCATTCCATGAGAGATCGATTAATACTGTTCAACAATATACAAATAATATTATTATTTAATATGATAGTTATATCCTATATGATGGAATGGTGAGAGTGAATTGGATTAATAAAATTAAAATCTAAATTATTTTACAAAATTTTATTAGTTATCTACTGATTATAACTAAAATAAGAATAATATAAAAGGAAAATGAAATGTTTTTTGTTAAAAAATTGTATTTTTTCTAAAAGATGGTTTGCCACACATTGTCCATGTAATTTAAAATTAATTTATACCACTTCTAAAAATATTATTTGACAAAACAAAATTCAAATTTTAATTCAGAAATCCACAATTATATTAGGGTTAGTTTTATGTATTTTTTTAGAAGTTTAATTTTTTGATGATTAGTGAAAAATACTGGATTTTATATCAAAACTACCTCATCATTTAAATAATTTATAATATTAATTAAATTTTAAATTTTATTAAATATAATATTAGTAATATATTATATCAATGAATCCAATAGAGATCATGTTAATCATTTTTTATATAATTAAGATAAAAAAGTATTTAAAAATTTGAAAAGTTTTCCATCAAAAATGAAATTTCTATAAAATTTGTGGGAGTAGTTTTAAATTAAAATTTTACACATCCATGAATTAAATTCAGAAAAAGGATTCCATATTTTAAATAAAAATATTTTATATTCCCTAATAATTTTAATTTAATTTTTAACCCAAATGAATAGTGAAAATAGTAAAAACTATTTACCATAGTTGAGTTAAAAGAAAATTTCTCATGGGGTAAAACTAATATGATAAGGGTTATAAATGACTTATAAAATTGTCCAAATACCATTGGATGTCAATATTTCAACCTTATAACCTCTTGGTTATTTAATGTACCATTTGAGAGGCTTTGGTAATGATACATATGAGGGTATGATTTAAAAAGTACAAGAAGATACAAGTTTGTTACTCACCGCGCTTATAGAAGTCCACCCCCACTACACTCCTCTTCACACATTGAAATATTTGGGGAATGGAAAATTCATGACTAAATAAATTCAAAAAATTCCACCCCCTCATCCTATAATCCTTTTTTTTACAAAAAAAATTCTTGGATGGATTTTAGTGTAATTTTAAGGAGGATACCCGGAGAAGAGGTAACATTATTCAATGAGTGTATTTTTATTATTTAATTCTATACCTAATTTAATTATAATTAAAACATTATAATATATTAAAATTCATTTAATATATACATTGAGATGTTTTTATAATAGTTATATGACCTACAACAATTTCCAAATCCATTAAAAGGGTTATGAAATCATCATTCGTGTGTCCAATGGACTACCACCTCGCAAACCATTGTCATTCATTGTTCCATTACCAAATCTCATAGTTTATTATAATTAATCATTTAAATTATATATATAATACTTATAATATAATTATACCTATATAGTAATTACATAATATATAAGTTTTTTTAATTTCTTTTAATATGGAATATGATAATGTCGCTCGTGTGTATAGTGAACTACCACCTTTGGAACTGATGTGTTTCAAGTATCACAAAATCATTATATTTAATGTGATTAGGATACATTTAACAATAATATGTGATATAAATTAAATAATTATTTTATTAATGACATATTTATAATCATATAATTATAACATATGTCATTTTATTTCTTTCCTTTTTCACATACGCTAAGATGATTACATCGTTCGTGCACATGTGGACTACGATCTTCACGAAGAATAGAGACTATGTTTTTATCCCCACACAACATGGATGATATATATAATTATATTTAATAAATTAATATATTATTTATGATTTTATTTTTATTTTTTAATTAAAAAATATCACATACTTTCATACCATAATGTTTGTTGAAAAATATAAACGTTACACATGTGTACATACAACCTACTATCTCCATGATCTTAACATACTTCATTTATCTAATCGATCATACATTATTGGTTTTCAATGTGTAATATAATTATAAATATGATAATTATTTAATTATTATATATATAATAAAACTATATAATATTTATAAGAAGAAGAACCTTCATAAAAATGAGTGAATGAGATAATAGTGAAATTAACACACAGAACAATGGAAATAATGAATGATTATTGAAAATCATGTAATAATATTTAATAAAAGGATAAAATATTATATTATAAATATTAATATGCTTTATTTATAATTTAATTAACTTTTTAAAACCACTATACATGCAGCTAATCATGTTTATGTAATAGAAAGTGTGAGCTAAATGTTTCTTGTCTCGCTTTTACTTCCATGAGACATATGAAATATTCAGCACTTATTTCTTTTATGTGTAATATATAATACACATATTTTAATATATATCACGAACTCATTTACCGTCTTTATATTTAATGCATCTCCTAATCTAATTTCTTTAATAGGTCTTATGAAACAAAAGATTCCATGGTTGTAATGTTTTAATTCCCGATCTCACTTTTATTCAAGATTATTTATATTTAAGTAAAATTTTGTGGAATTATTTAATACTAATATTTTAAAATAAATCTAAATCCATATCCTCTAGTTTTTCATTATCTTTTCATGTAACAAAAAAATATCTCAACTCTATGGTAATTAAAATAAGTGAAAACATGTTTTTAAGAAAATCAATCTTCAATTCTCTCTTTGGTTGGAAAAGCATTTTCATCCAATACCACGTTTTCTAAAAAAAATAAATTTTTTAACATTCTAAAAATAATATTTAAAATAAATTTTTACCCATTTTTCTTTTTTAAAATTACAAATTTTTATCCTTTTTATTTATTTGATCTAGAAAATTTCTTATCCTTTTTATAGTGTAAAAGTAATGTCCTCTATTTCTTGTATGACTTGTATGAAATTACCCCCCAAAAATCATCTGTTATTTGAATCTTATGTCAATATACTATGTGTTATTTTAAATAAAATATTTTTATTAATATTATATAAATTTATAGCTTTTAAAAAATTGATTTAAAATGAAATTTTTTTAATAATTCTTCATATTTTAATATGTGGGTTTTAAAATGAAAATGAAATTTTCCTCAATAAGTTATTAGACATATTTTTATTTTATTTATATTCATCAATGACCTCAACCCCTTAATGTAATTATGAACCTCTAGTGATATGTTCTATTGATATCACCCTTATATTTATTTATATTATTTATGGTTAGTTTAATTTAGGATGTATAATTTTATTACCAATAACTATTTTACTCATAATAGTTTTTGATTGTGTTTTTTTATTGGGTAATGTATTATTATTTAGTATTCTAATAAGGACAAGGCCTTATTAAATTACATAATATTTAGTTTATTTAGTAAATCACAACATTTTACATTGAAGATGTTTTCAAGTTTAAATCTTTAGAGAAATGGTACATACAACATTCATGACATTTCACATTAACATAGAGTGGATACCATTAAATAGTACTCATTTCTTACAAAATATAAAACATTTCAAATAAAACTTGATTTATTGGATAATTCATAAAAAAGTAACTTGGATTGCATATTTGACTTACACATCTGTATAACTAGTGAAAATAATTTAAAAACTTGTGATGAGGACACAAAGCATAGTAAGGGATATAAAAAGAAGGAAAGAACAAATTAGTCCCTGAATATTTGTAACATATGATATCATTTTCAAATGGAATAATTATCACCCATATATACTTACTTTGTGAAACATGAGATTCCCAAAAGATCCCCAAAAACACAAGAACATAAATAGTACCAAAAATGTATCTGGGAGAATTACTTACATAATCTTGTAACCCTCTCAACTACCTTATAATTTGTAACCCTCGTGGCTACATTACAATTTGTGTAGCCATCACAGTTACACTTGGAGTAACCATACATATGACCTTCAAATTACATGCACACAACGCTTTGGATGGAGATATAGGTCCCCCCCATTATCACAAACAATTCCCATGAACCAGAACATAATCAAACTGCATGAATAATTTCCAAAAAACATATCTTTTGAATTTTTAATACCTAAATTTTAAAAAAAGGATTTTAAAAGAAGAGTCCCTTATAAATATCATATAATTAAAGTGAAAATTAATTAATTGTAAGAAATATGTATATACACTCTAAATACAAAATATTCATCATAATATAAAAAAACATGATCACACAACAAATTTTAATACCACATATATAATAAGGTATAAGGTTAACCCAAATAATGGAAATCGGGATAAGAATTCCTTTACCTCAGGTTTTTCATATTTCAAACATATTTCGAACCTCGTATTTAATTGTGAAAATAGTGTTTTTAATATATAACATGATTATATTCATGTTTATATTAACTTATATGATCATTTAATTAGATAATATTTC
This sequence comes from Viscum album, assembly GCA_963277665.1. NCBI lineage: Eukaryota > Viridiplantae > Streptophyta > Magnoliopsida > Santalales > Viscaceae > Viscum > Viscum album. The sequence goes on from OY728134.1 coordinate 291,107,984, forward strand.
CCTTTAATTCTTAGTATTATTTTTCTTACATTGTGTTGGGTGTGTTGTTTACATGATATCCAGGATCGGTTCATGATGGATATCATGGTCGATTGGAAGTGAAAATCCAGAATTGGAATGGAGTGGTATTTAATGGTTTCAATAGAAATAAATTATTCCTCTTATCAATTTTAATTCTATCATGATAATGATTCATAATTTAAAGCATTATTGATATTTGTTTAAGTCATTTTGGAGAATATTCAATCGTAAAGAACTCATTTTGTTTTAATAATCAATAAAATGTGTAATAAATGATTTCATAACCATATATATGTTATAATAAATAAATTATAAAATATACCAACCAAAAAAATGGGTTCATTACCAGTCCTTATGGACGTAAACGAAATTGAAATGACATCATCCACTATGTCGCTAAATCGAGACATCACAGGCGATGTTTTAATTTCATGAATATGTGGAAGAGGAGATGTAATATAAAGGTGAGTATTCCATAAACCTGATAAAATAAAGAATATGTAAGATATTGGATCATTCATGAATCTTAGATAATGATAGGTCAGGAAAGAAAATGAAAAAAATGAAATCACAAAATAAATGAAAAGTTCAAAGAAATCTCTTATGAAGATTTGGCAGCATAACAACATCGTTAAAACCTATATGTAATATTTGGATGATCAAAATGGGATTACTCACCATTCATACATATTATGGTTAGTTAGGGTGATATTTAATGACATATACCAACATAATAAAATGTAAATTAAAAAGAAAATCATAAAATGAATGCTCGAAAAAGAGAAGGTTGGTGGATTCCCTTACCTTGTTGAATAACTCCTAAAAAATGAATGTTGGGACCTAGGGAGCTTTGGAAAGAATTATTAAAACTACTAGGTTGGTATGAAGAGTATAGTTTCGTTGTGGAATAATTTTGAATGAATGGAATGAAGGAATTGGTTGGTATTTATTGCAAATGTGAGGGACTATTATATTAATTTCAAACGGACACATCATTAGTTGTATTTGAAAAACAATGGGCTTGCCCATTGTATTTTCCCATGGTATTGGCCACTTGGTACACCACATAATTTCTTCACTATACACAAGTCGACCAGAATTATTCCATCATTATTACATCATAAATTTTGTCATTAAACACACTGAAACTCAAACAGTAATTTTACTTTTCACCGAAAATTCAACTATTTTTTTAAAAATTCCAAAAATTTACCAAACCATTTTTCGACGTGTAGACGTCAAAAATGAACTACTTTTTTGAAAATATACAAATAAATATTATTTATTAAATTTTTAAATAAAATGATAATATATTCAAAAATAATTATTTTAAATCTATAACTCTTTTTAACACCTTGAAAAATTAATCGACATCCCATTATCAAATATCCTTAAAAAAAAGAAATAATAATATGATTTAATATTCATAAGGTCCATAATAATATTTATATTACTATTCATATGGGTTTATTACTATTAACAAAAAGATATTTTGTTCTTTTATACTCAAAATAACTTACAGATCACAACTATTGATGATTGTTTCTTGAAATTCAAAACAGAGAAGTGGAAAAATTATGTTTAAAGGATAGTTATAAAAATATACTTAAAATAATGTCTCTTGATTTTCAATTAATTTAAAAAACATTGGGGTGTTATGTTATTCCCACCTTCTAGAAATTTCATCCTCACAATTTTACTTATTAAACAAGTGAGGGTAACTTTTCTTTATATAATTTTCAGACTCCCATGTTTCTTCTTAAACAATGTGGTTTTTCCACAAAACCATTACGTAGTGGAAAGCCTTATTCCATTATACCATGTACCTTCGATTGAGAATCTAGACGGGTTTCTATTCATATGAAAGGTTCTCATTAAGTTGAAATGCTTCTGGGCTCAGACACGAGTTGAATCTGGAACATACTTTCTCAATGTTGAAACATGAAAAACATTTTCTACCTAAGATAAACATCGAGTCAAAGCTACTCGGTATGCAACCGTTCCAATATTTTATCAGATTTTGAAAGGTCTAATGAACCAAAAACATAGATTTCCTTTATTTCCAAAATGAATAACACTTTTACAAAGAGTGATTTTAAGGAAAACATAATGACCGTTCTCAAAAGAGAATTATTTCATTCTGTTAACATCGTAAATTTTCTTCCTACTCTGAGTTGTCCTCATGTAATGCTAGATCATCATCACTTTCTTAGCCACATCCTCTACTAATTCTGGTCCCATCAACTTCCTTTCACTGACTTCATCCCAAAATGATGGAGTTCGACAACACTTCCCATACAATTCGTCAAAAGGTTACATCTAAATACTAGAATAAATGATATTATTAAAAGAGAACTCAACTAAAGAAAGATGATGATCCCAAAATTTTTAGTAGTCCATATAATAAGCTCTATGACTAACCTCAAATGTTTGAATTGTTCATTCTAATTTCCCTTATAATATAGTGTGAAAAGCTAAACTAGAATTTAATTTTGTGCCTAACCACTTCTCAAGACTCCTCCATAAGATAGAAGTGAACATGGGATCCCAATCAGATAAAATAGATAGAGGAAATCCATGTAACCTGAAAATTTGTTTCTGTTACTGTAGAGAAATCTGATCTAATGAAATTATATCTCGAATAGAAATAAATGTTCTTATTTTGTCAGCTGATCAACAATAGAAAAAATTGCATTGTTACCTAGGGAATAATTTGATAGTCCCACCACAATGTCCATGGATACATTCTCCCATTTCCACTCTGGAACTAGAAATGGCTGAAGCATCCACATCAGTAAATACCACTCTACTTTAACCTCTTGACATGTCAAAAATTTCATGGTAAAATCAGATATGTCCCTTTTCATTCCATCTAACCAGTAATACACTTAAAGGTATCTATCTATCTTAGTATTTTCCAGATGAACAGAAAATAGAGAAATATTAGCTTCAAACAATAATAACTTCATCCAATGGGAATAAAAAGGCCCACAAAACCTTTTAAAAAATCATAAAATACAATCTTTATCAAATTTAAATTCTTTAATCTTACCCATTATAACCAACTATACCTTTTCTATAGCTCAAAGTCTTGCTTCTGCGCTTTCTTAATTCCATCTGATAATGATGACTGAATTGAAACCTGAAACAAAATAGAGGTATTTTCTATACCAACAACATCTAAGAAAAAAATTCATTAAATAATTAATCAAGGGATCCTGTTCCAAATGTAACATGGTTAATGATACCTGATTTTTTCATCTCAAGGCATCCACCACTTTTTTTTGATTTTCTCAGATGGTAATTGATCATGAAATCATAATCCTTTATCAATTCAATACATATTCTCTTCCTCATGTATAATTCCATCTGAGTGAATATATAGTTCAAACTTTTATAGATAATATATATTTAAAATTTGGCTCTATATAAATGATGCCTCTGAATTTTCAAATGAAAAACCATATCTTCAAATTCAAAATCATGTTTCGGATAATTTAACTCATAAAGTTTTAGTTGTCTTGAATCATAAGAAATTACCTTGTCATTAAGCCTCAAAATAGAACCAAGGCCCTTTAATGACGCATCATTTTATATGACAAACTCACTGTTTTGGGATGTCAATGCCAAAATGGAAGCATTCCCCAATCTCTTCTTCTGTTCCTAAAAACAAACATCACATTCTTATACCCAAAAAGGTTAAACCCATTTCCATGTTAACATAGATAGCAAGATATATAATTGTGAAGTATTTTTAACAATCTGTCGGTAATAACCTGCTAATCCGATAAAACTATGAATCTCTGTGACATTTAAAGGTCATATCCATTTATCATACACTATTTTTATGGAAGGATAAACCATTATTCCATAATTATTTACATTTTTACCAAGAAAATAAATCTATTTTAACCAAAAATCACGCATTCGTAATTTTCCATACGCTTTCTTTTCTATTATGGTTTTTAAAATAACCTGTAGATTTTATTCATGCACATAATTACTCTTAGAAAATACTATAATGTCATCAATAAACACAACAAAAAACTTATCAAAGAACTCATGAAATATTATATTAATAAGATCCATGAATATATAAGGTGAATTTGTTAACCCAAATAAAAAAAAATCATAATACCCATATCTAGTACAAAAATATTTTATTGGGATTTCATCCTCATTCACCTTCATGTGATGGTATCTAGATCTCAATTCAATCTTAGAAAAGTTCTGAGCTCCTTCGAGATGATAAAACAAAACATTGAAATGAAGCAAATAATACTTTTATTTAATAGTGATGTTATTCAAAACTCAAGAATTAATGAAAAGTCGCATGGAACCATATTTATTTTTAATGAAAAAATAGGGGCGCCCCAAGGTGAAATGGTTGGATGAATTAAGTATTTATCAAGAAAATCCTGAAACTGATTTTTAATTTCAAGAATCTCCATTTGATCCATTAGATATGAGGGTTTTGAAATTTTATTAGCATTAAGAACTAAGTAAATTGAAAATTAAAATTTTCAATTTGGTATGACACCAGGTAACTCGTCAGAAAAAATGTCATGGTCTTCATTTACTGCTGACCAATCATTAATCTAAACAGTTCCACTATTTTCAACAATATGATCAAGATAACTTTCATTTCCATTTTTCAACATTTTCTCATCTTCCTATTATTTTATAAATTTTATGAGTTGATTTTTTATAAAAACTGAAACATTTTCTAGAAAAAAACTTATTTATCTCCATAATCAATCTTAGAATGATAAATAGAATGCCAATCCATTCCCAGAATGACAGAAAACAATACTAAGGAAAAAAACAACAATGTTCACAAGTAAAGTGTTTCCACAAACCATAATTGAATGATTCTTATAATTCCTCTTTGCAATAGTATCCCCCTAGTATTTTGACAATATGTTCTTGTCTCATTTTTTGAGGTGATAATTCCAATTTACTAGAAAATTCATCAAAAATAAAATAATATGTAGAACCTATATCTAAAAAACCATAGAAAAATATGAGTATTCAAACAAAGTACCTAATACAAATTCATTGGATGGCTCGATATTTACTGACGTAGATGAAAAGTATCTCACTACACTTTTCTACTTAAAGTATGGCTTCTTTTAATCATTATGATATCTCTTTGGGAAGGTACTTTCCTAATGACCCATCTTAACACATCTAAAACACTTAATAGTTTGTTTATCAGGATTAGTCTTAGGACCATTTAAATTACAATTTCATGCCATATGTCTAAGATTACCACATCAAAAACAATTCCTAGTTTTTTTAACAAATTTCCCAAGGTACATCTTTCCACACTTTTCACAAACTGGAAAAAGGATTTTGATACAATCAAATTTCATTGGTTGATTCCTACACATTGAATTCAATCTAGACCTCTTCTTCTCTTTGTTTTGAAAATTATTACTATCATAAAAAAACTCCATATATACACACTCAGCACATCAGACTCGTTTCTCATTACTTTTCAATTCACGATAGGCCAACGCACTTCGACACATTGTCTTTAATCCCGAGTAAAAGAAAATGATTTTTCTATCAAGATCCAGTATATGATTTGGAGAATTCGTCGACAGTCAGGTGAAGTTCGCTTCATACACAACCTGTAAATATTTCTAGGTTTTATTTAATTCAAAGAATTTATTCTCCATACTATGTCGCACCACCATAGGAAAATATTTTTCAAGGAAAATAATTTTAAATTCATCCCTCTCTAAAGAATCAACATACTATCTATCCTAGATATTCTTGACTATTTTCCAGCACTGATCAACTTCACCTTCAAAATGATAAATAGAAATATGTAAATTTTGATTATCTGAACATCCCGAAACATTTAAAATCATTTCAAGGTCATTAATACACTATTAATCCACTACTAGGTTAGTAGATCCATTGAAAGCATGTGGGTGTTTTCTCATAACATTTACACACTATCATTATGTTCTATTTTGGTGCATATGGTTGTTCTATTTCATGGATACCACCACCATTTATTTCTTGTGTTATTTAAGCCATTACTGTCACAAACTACTCGATTACAATACCTACAATTCCTGGCTGTAGATTTGGAAGGATATCAATCCGGTAGTTCCTATCCTCTCCAGCTTCCCTATTTCTTCTATGGACATCCTTTCTGAACAGACATATCTTAGTCCACAAACCATGGTAATCTTTAAATACGATATCATTTAAAGTCAATCATAACGTAAAAATCATTTATGTTATTCTATTAACGTCACCCAAACCCATAAATTTAACTAAACCATCCTCTGATACTAACTATAAGGACCAGGAGTTATTAAATTACATAATCTTGAATTTAGTCATGAAATCACTTCTTTTCACATTGAGGATCATTTCAAGTTTAGAGATTTAGGGAAATGGAAAATTACACATTCCAGAAATTGCGCGTTAATAAATAGCAGATACCATAAAATAGTACTCATTTAATCAAAAAATATAAACCTTTTTCTTTAAAACATGATTTCATTGAAAATTATTCAAACATTAATCATGGATTCATTTTTTGTATTACACATCCTTATAACATGTGAAAATTATTTAAAAACATTGGATGGGCACAAAAATCTCAGTTAGGGAAATAAAAAGAATGAAATAACACATTAGTCGATGAATACTTGTAACCTATGAAATCATTTTCAAAAGACATACATGTCACCCATATATACTTACATTCTGAAACATGATAATACCATCATATCACAACCAAAAATAATAACATCAATAGAACTATAATGGTATATTTTGTAATTACTTATATAATCTTTTAACCCTCTCATCTACCTTATGATTTGCATCCCTCATGACTACCTTACAATTTGTGTAACCATCACAATTACACATGTAGTAATCATATGGCTGAACTCCAACATACAAATAGACAATACATTAGAGGGAGATATAGGTCCCAACATTAATCATTAAAAATTCCCAAGAACTAGAACATAATCATAATACATGAATAATTTCAATAAAACATTTCTTTTTTTAATTTTGTAAAACAGAATTTTAAAAGAGGATTTTAAAAGAAAATCCCCTTACAAATATAATAAAATTAATTTGATACTTGATATAGTGGATTGAATATATATATAAATTATAATTACACATAATTAATCATAATATAATCAAATTTTATCACTTAGAGAATTTTAATACCATATAAATAATGAAGTAGAAGGTTAACCCATAGAATGGAAATCAGATTAAGAATTCCTTTACCTTGGGTTCATCTTATTTCAAACTTTTTTAAAATTCCTATATAATGGTAAAAATATTGTAATAAGTATCTTAAAAAAACATATTAATGTTATAATACATTATATTATCACTTCATTACATCATTTCTCACTTTAATTGTTAGTATTTTATTCCTTTCATTGTTTTAGTGCTCTCTTTACATTATTTCCATGATCGTTTCATGATGGATATTCTTGATGTTTAGAAGTGAAACTCCAAAATTGGTATGGTATGGTATTTAAATGTTTCTAGACCACAAATTATACCTTTTATAATTTTGAATTATGATATGGGGATGATTCATAAGTTTAATCATTATTTTGGCGATTCTTAGATCTTAAGGAATTCATTTTGTTTTATAAATTAATAACATGTGTAAAAATATGATTCCATTTATTTATATACATTAAAATAAATAAATTCTAATAGTTTTTAACCATAAAAACGGTTTCATAAATAGTCTTGAAAGAATTAAATGAAATTGAAATCACATCGTCCTTGATGTCTGTAAATCGACACGTCACATACGATGTTTTAATTTATTGAATTTGTAGAAGAGGAGATTGGATATAATGGCGAGTCATCCATAATAATTATTAAATAAATAATATTTAAGATACTGGATTATTCATGAATCTTGGATAAGGGGAGAATATGAAAAAATGAAATGAAAGGAATCTCGAAAAAATGAAAAGTTGAGAAATCCCTTACAAAAATTTGGCAGACTAATGATGTCGCTTAATATCTAATAAAATATTTAGATGAGAAAAAGTGGTCCTTTCATCATTATTAAATAGTATGATAAGTATGGAGAATATTTGTTGACATATCCTAACACAATCCAATTAAAATTAAAAAGAATAACATAAAATGAAAGGCTAAAAAAGAGATGGTTTGTGGATTCCCTTACAATGAAGAGTAACTTCTTAAACTTGATGGTTGGGACCATGGGGGATTTATTAGACCTTTGGATGACTACTAGGGAGGTATGAACACTATATATTCATTTATGATGAATTTGGAATGAATTGAATGAAGTAATGGTTAGGTATTTATAGACAAAGTGGGGGAATATTTTATTAATTTCCAAGGGACACCTCATTATTGGTATTTGAAAAACCATGGGCTTTCCCATTGTATTAGGCACATGGGACACCTCATAAAAAATTTTACTGTACAAAAGTAGAACATAATTAATAAATCATTATTACATCATTAATGATGTCATTAAGCACAATGAAACTGAAACTGTATTCTTAATATTAACCCAAAATTCAATTGTTTTAGATAAATCCCAAAAAATCACCCTAACCAGTTATCGATGTGTATAATTAAAAAATGAAATATTTTTTTTAAAATATTTTTATAAATAATATTAATTTAATTTTTATTTAAAATAATAATTTATTCTAAAATAATAGTTTTAAATTTTTAACCTTTATTTACACCTTGAATATTAAATTAACATCTCATTAACTTATATCCTTAAAAACTAAAATAATAATATTATTTAATATTAATATGTGTCATATTAATATTCATATTACTATTCATAAGGTTATTTTACTATTCAACAAAAAAACAAGTTAGTTCTTATAGACTAGAAATAAATTGCTGATAATTATTGTAGATGAACATTTCTTGAAATTAAAAATGTAGAAGTGGAAATATTATGTTTAATGGATAGTTATAAATATATATTTAAAACAAAGTTTCATGCGTTTCAATTTATTTTTAGAAAACACTGGCCTGTTTCAATTCATGTTATTCAATACAAATATTTATATTGATTTTATTTCACCCCATTCATATGGGGAATAAATTATAACTTTAAAGTGATGGGTGGGCCAGCTATAGGCCCTTGATTCATTTGTGGGTTTCATGAGACAAACAAAATAATGTTCTGGTTAAAACATTTCCCATTTATATAGTTTTCTTGTAATGAATACTCAATGATTTAGATGTCTTCTAATGAAGCCACTATAGTATTAAATTTCTTTCTATGAATCCTTGATAGTATTAGATATCTTAAAATGATGGATCGAAAGTATGTTTTAGATATCCATCATTATGCATTCCATAATTATAAATTCATTAATTAATTTTACATGCTATTACATGTTTAGATAGAATATCGATGGTTCTGTTTCATTCTCATTTGAATATTTATATGGAAATATTGGATCATATTTTATTTCATAAAAATCATGCACAATGAATTGATTAAAGGAAATTTGTTTTATTTATTTACTATTACATATTTATTATTTCATATTAATTAATATATTCAACTATTTTCATATCCTTACTGAGTCAGTGATCTCACCCAGTAAATTTTATTTTCCTAAGGATATTAGGATGTATTTTTTATTGATATATAGGGATACACAAAGGGGGCTACTGAAATTATCCAATAAAATCAATGTGAATTTCTTTTAAAAAAATTATTATGAATTTCAACTATGTATCTTGTTTACCAAGACTAATAAACTATTTATTCATTTAGGTTGTGATTCGTTTTATCTTATGATATTGTAATAAATTCGATATTGGCATTGGGCTACTGGGGTTGGGGTACTATATGAAGGGTGTTGAATTATTTTATAATAATTATATAACATAGAAGTATATAAATTATACTGAAGTTAAATGCTTAGTATGGTGTAATAAAATTTTATAAATAAAAATTTGACAAATTGAAATATAAATTATAAATAAGTTGTAAGGAATTTCAGCATCACTTTTGAATAAGTATTCATTGAAAAGGTGGTTAAACATTTGATTGAGGTTCATTTGAGATGAAATGAGTCTCATTAAGGTGTCTAAACATTTTTTATAGGGTTTTGGTTAGTGTTTGTATTTAAATATGTGGGTTTGGGTGTGAGGGTAAGTGATTTGAGGAGTTACCCTTTTACAAGTGAAATGGGATCCCAATTTTTTAAATACCTAAAATATTTTAATAATTGGAAGTCTATCTCAATAAAATTAACATGATGAATGTGAAATAACTTTGTGGGCGAAGAGGCATGGTTTAAAAAGTGGCCAACAACCAATTACCACATCTGCGGTTTACATGTTTTCAATTCGTTACCATTTCATATTTTAATTATAAACTTTTAGCTTTTATTATGGTTACATGTTTTTACGTAAGGAATATTATCATTCATTATAAAAAAAAAATTTTCCCACCTCAAAACAAATCACAAAATAACTAGAAATTTTAAATATTATTTTATAAAAAAATTTCAAAATTGATAAAAATTAATTTTTATATTTTAGATGTATAATGTACTATTGTTTTTTGAAAACATATATCTTCAATTATAAAATATTAAATATTTGTTAATAAATAAAAACTTTCATTTTTGGAATAATAAATTAACATAAAAAAAATACATATTTGGTCTTATAAAAATTATTCTTGAATTTCTAAATCATATTTTTATACTAATAATTTCATAAAATTCAAGTTATTTATAAAATTATGATTTTCCATATTCACAAAAAAACAAATTTTCTTAGAAAAAATCCATAAATTTATCCTAATATAATTTTAATATTTGTAATCTAAAACTGATGTAATATATTTCATATCCATTTTCTATAATACTCTATTTTGACTTTTAATTAAAATTATTCAACACAATGATAAACTCTTTTTATTGGAAAATAACATCATTAAATTAAAAGTTATTATTATTTAGTAGAATAAAATACTAATTAATATATATAAATAAATAAATATTATATTTCAATAAAATCATATATTAAAAAGAATATAATTATATTTCTTTAATATAAATTACATCACATAACAATTTATATATGTACATAAAATAATAAAACTAGTAAATTTTTTAAAATGTCCATTATGCATAAAAGTATATTCTAATATATTTCAAATTTCAATTAATCTTTCTACCAAATAATTCATAGTCCAATTCAAAATAGTCTTAATATACCACATTCTTTCCAGTTTGGTGTTTCATGTGGACCAAGATATGAAACACAATTTTTATTTATGTAAAATGTATAGTGAAATCATTGGTCGATACACACTCTCTCTACAACAAGAAATGTCAGATATCTAGAGGATGGATGAAGATAATGTGATGTATGAGGAAGTGTGATTATGGAAATTATTCTTTGAGCAAACCTCAAATCCATATTTTATTTAATCATTATCAGTATTTCAAAACAATTATTTAAGATATGTAATCTTTCATAGGATAGTTCCAGATATATACTCAGAATTTATCATCTCAATGATATTTTACAAATAGGTTAAGGAAATGGATGGTTTAGTAACATAATCAAATGACAATCCAAATATAAATTTGTATCATATACTAACTTCTCCCCTGAATTTGAAGGACATGATGATGGAACTATTATATGAAAATTTTAAATTTTTAACAAGCATGATGGGAAAATATAAACCCAATAGATTTAAAATTAATTATAAGTGTTCATGCTAGTAAGATGGTGTACAAAAGTACCATAAGGGTGGAAGAAAATTTATTAATTATGGCGACACTAAGACTATATCTTCCGGGAATAAATAAAATTTGAAAACAAAATAAAAATATTAAAAAGAAGAATGAGGGGGAATTCATCACGAATCCCCTATCATGTGGTTCAATATAGATGGTTCACTCTATCAATGTGTAAAGATGGTATATGATATTTGAATTAGTTAGATTCCTCAAACTAGATAATTTATTCACTATTACTCAAACAATATTATTACTAAAAATTATAATACATAAATTGTCATTAATATTTTATTTATTGTGGAATTAGGGTTTAATGTCAAAATTAGAAAAACAAATATACAACATTTAATGTTTTTATAGAAGGATCACATATGATATGTTTTAATGATAAAAGAGATCATCTAGATGGTTCATTGATTAATTAATGAATGTTGGGTGATAGTGTTGATGGTGATGAAATCGAATAAATTCTAGGGAAAATCCACTATGACCATTTTCATGAGTTGAACGTGATGAATCCCTCTTATTGATTATTTTGAGTCTCTATAAAGACTAAAAAACTATCATTAAATATATGTATTTTAGTGGATTCATTTAAAAATAGGAACTATATTATGTCATTGTAAACCCCATCATGAGATAATGACAAATAGGAAGATCAATGAAATTAATTGTTTCATTATAGTGAAATAGGTAGTGATGATAATTCTCGGACAGGTTGTATTGATTTCCCTTGTTATATGTGTTAATTATTATGTTTATATGACCATAATAATAATAAATAATAATATAGAACTATCAACCTCTATTTTTATTAGATTTAATGAATATTACATTTTTTTCACCGGTGTCACGACCCCCTCCCACCAAAGATGCCCCTCATGAGCTGGCAATGGTGAAAGGGAGATAATGACCCCCAAGTCCCGCCTCCAGTAGGCCCCAGGTTGGTGACTAGCACCAAGGGTATGAGTTTTCACAAATATGGGAGGCATTACCCTTTTTATTATTTTGGATCAGGAAATAGGACAAGTCAACCACCAAAAAGGGAAAAGATCAAGTGTATATAAATAAACCCAAACCAAGCCCACATGCATGTTTAAACAATTTTTATAACAAGGTACAAGTACAAGGAAGCTCAAAAGTACAATGCCAAAGAAAACAAGAGAACAACAACTGCAACAACTCCAACTGCCCGACTAGTAGGGTCCCGCACAGCCCTGGTATTCCTCCTGGAAACCTGAAAGTAAACGTAGGGTGAGCATACAAGTATACTCAGTAGGTAAACCTAAAGCTCTCGTGCACAAGTGGGGAGACACCCTATGGTCCCGTGAGAAAACAGAAGAACCAGAAACTTACAAGGAAAAACTATCCACCTAGCCTCACTGGTCACACTCACCAAGTAACACAAACAAGTTTAGTATATATATAGAACAAAAGTATTGGGTACCCCTCACCATTTCCCACTTAATTAGATGCTGCTCTTCCTAATAGCAAACGTCCTGACGCTACCACACTCTTCCCGCCCGCACACACCTGGGCCAAACCACGCATCCCGCCCTCACACACCTGGGCCTCACAACCATGCATCTCGCCCACACACACCTGGGCCACAACCACTAACCCGCCCGCAGACACCTGGGCCTCATCCCGAAGGTTCTTGGGAACGGTAAGCCTACCCGAAGAGTCTTGGGCTAAAGGTTGCCTCAAGCCATCACAGCCTCCCAGACATACCCGAAGAGTCTTGGGTGTAAGGTCACCTCAAGCCATCATAGCCTATGGAAGAAGGTGCAGGAAGGAGCTAGTAACTAAGGGGGAACACCCTCTCCCATAAAATCGGAGTGTTCGGCACTAGGTGCTTGACATGGGTGTGGTGAGACAAAACACAAAGATACAATTATATATATACATATACCAAACACACAGCCCAACCTATGGCTTCTTAAAAAGAAGAACTGAGCATGTGCCTCGACACTGCTACCACGAATAATGCATCAACAACCAAAAAATCATCCCCCAACCCCATTTAGGTTTTCATGTTTCATGCAATGGTTTAACAAATTATTACTACTGGGCAACTATCATCCAGACAAAACCTTTCACAAACATATCCCTTCCATCCACAACCAAGGTTAGGTAAAACGCAAATAACCACATGCCATTTCATTTACAAAAGATTATCACAACCATACAACATTACATCATTCATTTATTTCAAAGTTCCACACATAAAACCCTTTCCACACACAAAACATTTCTGCATTTGAAAACACATTTTACTTCAAAACACTTTTCATAATCAAAACACTTTTCATAAATAAAGACATTTTCCACAGAACAACCAAACCACCAACATGTTCATTATTCCAATTTTGTTCAACCGGGGTGATCACACAAGGTTTTCATTCTCATTTAATCAGCCAGTCTTTACGTGCTTATCCATTTTCCATGTTTTATCAAAACCAACCACAAACAATTCAGATATCAATTGTACACGCAAAGGCCACCAACGACCTTGATTTTCAGTATGAAAAGGCCTTTCAATCCAAAATCACAATCAGAAGATATAGAAACTGGAAGGCAATAGAAACAGCACAAAACCCCAAACCCTTCATTATCCGGTTATTATCTTTATTTAAAGTTCAACTGCATCCCATGGAACAAAAGAAAAATATCCCACCCCGCATGTTGCACCAAATAGAGAGACGAAGGTAAACCCCTACCTCAAAAGGTCCCGATCACGTCGCTTCCGACGACATTCTTCGGTGTCCTCCGCCTTCGCCAAAACCGACAAACGCCTCCTAGGATGGAAGCTGGAGAAGGAAGGCCGGAAGGAAAGGTGACAAGTCTGGGCTTAGAAGCTTCATCTCGTTGCTACGATCCTGTGGCCGCTGACGGATCGTAATTCGGAGCTCGGACAAAGAAGTTAGAGGAGGAAGACTTCTTGATCATCCAAGAGTGTCGTCGTGCGGAGAAGAAGCGATTGGTCTGGAAATAATCAGCGACCCTTTCTTATATAGCCAACGAATAGGTAAAATAGTTTGCAGCGTGTATTGATGAATACACGGTATGACTGTACACCCGTTACGTGTTTTGACTGGTCAACACACGACACGTCACGCGGTTTCCACACATTTTAATAATAACAACAATTTTATTAATATGTGTGTTTAGTTGACCCTATACATAACTCATAAAAAGGTATCCATCACTGGTCTTAAAATGACCGTCTTAATTACAGGATTACACTGCCGCTGACGGTTCGTCATTCCGACACCATATGAAGAAGTTATAGACTTTTTAAGTTTTGATCACCCAAAATAATAATACTATTATTTTATTATTATTATAATCAATTATTTATTTATTTTTCATAACTCCAAAAGAAATCACGTTTTGGAGTCTTCTTGGGCACTAGAATTAAACACCAATTCCTCCTTTTTCATTTATTTGTCTTTTAATTTTATTTCTCTTATTCTTTTTTTATTGTTTCTCTCTCCAATCTATTTTTTTTTCTTTAATGATTCTCTCCCACCACCAAAAATGGCGCCTCCCATTTATTTTACTCCATGTGGAACGCCCCAAACTCCATTCTCACTTCAACTTTATTATTTAATAAAAATAATAATAATAACACCCATAATTAATGTACTAATTTAATCCCATTAAATTAGTTTACCATGGTTATTAAGTTAAAGCCATTCCATTTAATTAAATTCAAATAATTTAATTTACTAACCAAAAATTAAACCCATTTAAATTTAATTTACCAATCACACACATATTTGTGTCACCTTTATCATTATTATTTAATTCAATAGTAATAAATCCTCTTTCAATTTCATCAACGGGTCCCCATCATTAACATTAATAATTATTATTATTATTGACGCCCATTATTTTCATATAATTACTCCATATATCCCATAACATTATATTCACCCATGGTTGGGAACCCCATTTATGTGCCTCTTCATGTTATTATTATTATAAAAAATTATTGTATAATAATACCCTTTAAATGTTATTAACACAATTCCAACTTTAATTGTGGAGAACCACACAACGCCTCCTGTACAAGGTCACACCCATGTGCCCCATGCATTTAATTCCTTTATAATTTATTACATGAGCCTCATTTATTGTAATTTATTCCTTTATAACTTATTCCATGTGCCTCCCATCATTTTATTAAATATATTCGATTTCATTTCTTATATTTTACAATGATTAAATTAATACCATTTTATCTAATTAACACCAAATATTTTCACGCCCCCATTATCAATTATTATTATCAAAATTTATTATTATAACACGTGTCGTGTTTGACCACATGAATTTCAACAAAGGAATGGACCGGAGGGGTCCGGTCCATTACATCAGATACCTCTTAAAACATTCTCGTCCTCGAGAATTAAAAAACAACCAAGAAAAGAATGGATCCAAACAACCACTCTGCAAGATACCTCTTAGGGCTCTTGTCATAACAAGAAACAACCGACAACCCTAATTATGTGAGTTAGGAATTCCCTCTCTTATGTCGAGATATTATCCTCTTTAGGTGGAACTGACTCGCCTGCACGGGTTTAATCGCATCTGCATTAATGCGTCTCGATTAAGGACTGGGCCTTCCCACTTCCATATATTAGGTTTTTTTTCCAACTTACACTGCACCCAACAACGTAAAACCCACACACTGCCCGGACACATGGCTTGAGGAATTCCTTCTCCCATGTCGAGATATTATCCGCTTTAGGCGGCACTGACTCGCCTGCACGGGTTAAATCGCATCCACATTAATGCGTCTCGATTAGGGATTAGGTCTTCCCCTCCCCACATGATAGGGCTCTTCACGTACATTTAAAGAAAAGCGGGAAACAACATAGCATTAAAAACTCACAAAAACAAGGGCCAGGCCCAGAGAATGAGCAAAAGAGTTCCAACAAAGGAGTGTGATGATCTTGAATTTAAACAAAACATAAATGAGAGAATTTAAGTAAAACCGGAAACATCTCTCTTGATCTCTGGCCTTTCTAGGGTTGCCACTTCTATTGCATGAAACTGTCTGTGTCCCACTCCTCTGCCGTTCTGTTGACGTCCAGGTGCCATAGTTGTTCGGTAAACAGGGAATGCCTAAGCCCAAGTAGTAATGAAAACTTAAGTTTTAATTATCATTTTATTTCAATTTCTTTCCCAGAACACCCAAATCAAGTAAAACACAAACATGATGATGCATGTACCTTCCCTAGGGTCTCTACCCTGAAATCAATATAGTCTCACTTGGTCATTCGGTAGGCTCAGAGTCCTTGCATCGGATCACGGGGGCCCTAAAATCCCGTGTCCTAGCTGGTCTTCCCTGGCCTATGTCACGCACCAAGATTAACAAACACTGTTGCCCTACCATCCCATGAAATCCTCACTGTGCCTAACTCCAGACTCCATCCTATCACTCAACCATCAGCTCTGATACCATTCTGTCACGACCCACTCCCACCAAAGATGCCCCTCCTGAGCTGGCAATGGTGAAAGGGAGATAATGACCCCCGAGTCCCGCCTCCAGTAGGCCCCGGGTTGGCGACTAGCACCAAGGGTATGAGTTTTCACAAATATGGGAGGCATTACCCTTTTTATTATTTTGGATCGGGAAATAGGACAAGTCAACCACCAAAAAGGGAAAAGATCAAGTGTATATAAATAAACCCAAACCAAGCCCACATGCATGTTTAAACAATTTTTATAACAAGGTACAAATACAAGTAAGCTCAAAAGTATAATGCCAATGAAAAAAAGAGAACAAAAACTGTAACAACTCCAACTGCCCGACTAGTAGGGTCCCGCACGGCCCTGGTAGTCCTCTTGGAAACCAGAAAGTAAACGTAGGGTGAGCATACAAGTATACTCAGTAGGTAAACCTAAAGCTCTCGTGCACAAGTGGGGAGACACCCTAAGGTCCCGTGAGAAAACAGAAGAACCAGAAACTAACAAGGAAAAACTATCCACCCAGCCTCACTGGTCACACTCACCAAGTAACACAAACAAGTTTAGTATATATATAGAACAAAAGTATTGGGTACCCCACACCATTTCCCACTTAATTAGATGCTGCTCTTCCTAACGGCAAACGTCCTGATGCTACCACACTCTTCCCGCCTGCACACACCTAGGCCAAACAACGCATTCTGCCCGCACACACCTGGGCCTCACAACCACGCATCTCGCCCGCACACACCTGGGCCACAACCACTAACCCGCCCGCAGACACTTGGGCCTCATCCCGAAGGTTCTTGGGAACGGTAAGCCTTCCCGAAGAGTCTTGGGCTAAAGGTCGCCTCAAGCCATCACAGCCTCCGAGACCTACCCGAAGAGTCTTGGGTGTAAGGTCACCTCAATCCATCATAGCCTATGGAAGAAGGAGCAAGAAGGAGCTAGTAACTAAGGGGGAACACCCTCTCCCATAAAATGGGAGTGTTCGGCACTAGGTTCTTGACATGGGTGTGGTGCGACAAAACACAAAGATACAATTATATATATACATATACCAAACACACAGCCCAACCTATGGCTTCTTAAAAAGAGGAACTGAGCGTGTGCCTCGGCACTGCTACCACGAAGCATGCATCAACAACCAAAAAATCATCCCCCAACCCCATTTAGGTTTTCATGTTTCATGCAATGGTTTAACAAATTATTACGACTGGGCAACTATCATCCAGAAAAAACCTTTCACAAACATATCCCTGCCATCCACAACCAAGGTTAGGTAAAACGCAAGCAACCACATGCCATTTCATTTACAAAATATTATCACAACCATACAACATTCCATCATTCATTTATTTCAAAGTTCCACACATAAAACCCTTTCCACACACAAAACATTTCCGCATTTGAAAACACCTTTTACTTCAAAACACTTTTCATAATCAAAACATTTTTCATAAATAAAGACATTTTCCACAAAACAACCAAACCACCAACATGGTCATTATTCCAATTTTGTTCAACCGGGGTGATCACACAAGGTTTTCATTCTCATTTAATCAGCCAGTCTTTACGTGCTTATCCATTTTCCATGTTTTATCAAAACCAACCACAAACAATTCAGATATCACTTGCGCACGCAAAGGCCACCAACGGACTTGATTTTCAGTAGGCAAAGGCCTTTCAATCCAAAATCACAATCAGAAGATAAAGAAACTAGAAGGCAATAGAAACAGCACAAAACCCCAAATCCATCTTTATCTGGTTATTATCTTTATTTAAAGTTCAACTGCATCCCATGGAACAAAATAAAAATATCCCACCCCGCATGTTGCACCAAATAGAGAGACGAAGGTAAACCCCTACCTCAAAAGGTCAGATCACATCGCTTCCGACGACGTTCTTCGGTGTCCTCCACCTTCGTCAAACCCGACAAACGCCTCTTAGGATGGAAGCTGGAGAAGGAAGGCCGGAAGGGAAGGTGACAAGTCCGGGATTAGAAGCTTCTTCTTGTTGCTACGATCCTGTGGCCGCTGACGGATCGTAATTCGGAGCTCGGACAAAGAAGTTAGAGGAGGAAGACTTCTTGATCATCCAAGAGTGTCGTCGTGCGGAGAAGAAGCGATTGGTCTGGAAATAATCTGCGACCCTTTCTTATATAGCCAACGAATAGGTAAAACAGTATGCAGCGTGTATTGACGAATACACGGTGTGACTGTACACCCGTTACGTGTTTTGACTGGTCAACACACGACACATCACGCAGTTTCCACGCGTTTTAATAATAACGTCAATTTTATTTATATGTGTGTTTCGTTGACCCGAGACATAACTCATAAAAAGGTATCTATCACTGGTCTTAAAATGACCATCTTAATTACAGGATTACACTGCCGCTGACGGTTCATCATTCCGACACCATATGAAGAAGTTATAGACTTTTTAAGTTTTGATCACCCAAAATAATAATACTATTATTTTATTATTATTATAATCAATTATTTATTTATTTTTCATAACTCCAAAAGCAATCACGTTTTGGAGTCTTCTTGGGCGCTAGAATTAAACACCAATTCCTCCTTTTTCATTTATTTGTCTTTTAATTTTATTTCTCTTATTCTTTTTTTTGTTTCTCTCTCCAATCTATTTTTTTTTCTTTTATGATTCTCTCCCACCACCAAAAGTGGCGCCTCCCATTTCTTTTACTCCATGTGGAACGCCCCAAACTCCATTCTCACTTCAACTTTATTATTTAATAAAAATAATAATAATAACACCCATAATTAATGTACTAATTTAATCCCATTAAATTAGTTTACCATGGTTATTAAGTTAAAGCCATTCCATTTAATTAAATTCAAATAATTTAATTTACTAACCAAAAATTAAACCCATTTAAATTTAATTTATCAATCACACCCATATTTGTGTCACCTTTATCATTATTATTTAATTCAATAGTAATAAATCCTCTTTCAATTTCATCAACGTGTCCCCATCATTAACATTAATAATTATTATTATTATTGACGCCCATTATTTTCATATAATTACTCCATATATCCCATAACATTATATTCATGCATGGTTGGGAACCCCATTCTTGTGCCTCTTAATGTTATTATTATTATAACAAATTATTTATAATAATACCCTTTTAATGTTATTAACATAATTCCAACTTTAATTGTGGAGAACCACACAACGCCTCCTGTACAAGGTCACACCCATGTGCCCCATGTATTTAATTCCTTTATAATTTATTACATGAGCATCATTTATTGTAATTTATTTCTTTATAACTTATTCCATGCACCTCCCATCATTTTATTAAATATATTCGATTTCATTTCTTATATTTTACAATGATTAAATTAAAACCATTTTATCTAATTAACACCAAATATTTTCACGCCACCATTATCAAATATTATTATCAAAAATTTTTATTATAACATGTGTCGTGTTTGACCACATCAATTTCAACAAAGGAATGGACCGGAGGGGTCCGGTCCATTACAACCGGGGGATGTCATGATTGAATTTAGTATACCACATGGTGTTTAGAAGAATTTAAGAGCATTTGATGTTCCTTGTTCTAGATGGATCATTAAGATGAGTAGGGGTGAATCAATGATCTATTTTATCATTTCTGAAAGTTATCTATTATTAAATTAATAATATATGGATCTCTAAATCCTTTATCATATCATCCCAAATATATTTGTTTCACCACACATTTAGTAAATATAGTGAGAGTTAAACATACATGATTTATAAGTTTAGGCATAAATCCTTCACTTCGATACACTTCACTTGACTCCACAACATATGAATTCTATATGATATTCTCATTATCAATTAAAATGGTCTCAATTCACACAATATAGCGAATGGTTAAACGCCTAAATCACCAGTATTTACAAAAAAAACTACTTATACATCCTTGTACTTGATCTTACAATCATGTCTTGTTATGAAAAATTACCACCAAATCCTTTTCAATGATCAGTTGTACTAATTAAATGAAAATAAAACCTCTTTTACTAGTTATACACCCTATAAACCAGTATTCAACAACTAATGGATACACTACATGCAATAAATGAATAATTTTATGGTAAAAATATATTTCATTATTATAGTTTCTTATTTACCAGATTGAAATGACCTTCTTTCATGAGTTCACATGATTTGGTTTTGTCATGTATAGTTCTTTATAAAGATCAATAATTTATTGATATAGTTATGTTAGTCTTGAATATCACATTAAATTCAGGTGATATATAGAATCCTATTATATATGAATTGTTATGTATAGAAGACCATCTTCCCCGTGAATGTTTTTTCAAATTTAGACTTATCTTCTCTATAATTGTTATGATACAACAATAACACAATAGGTCACCCAAATATTCCATCTATTTTTTATTTCCATTCGTTATTTTCTAATAAATTTATTCTTTTTTTAATACAATGAAATATTATTGATCATTATTTCAAAAATAATTTTGGAAGTAACATGATTATTTTTAAATATTACTCTTTATTGAATAAAATTGTTCAATATTAAATCCCATAATTAATTTTATATTTAATCTTTTTTATTCTCATTCATTATCAAGAAAAAAATATCCAAAATACTCAATTGTTTACGCTCAATGTTGTTTTTAAATTACCCTGACATCAATAACTAGAAAATATCACAACATCCATGAATATATAAATCCACCCACAACACAACATAGACCACTACATGGAAATTTTGGAGTATACCTCTAGAAACATTATATTTTAATGATTCTCCAAATATCTACTCATAAATAGCCAATGTATAGTTCATTCCCTTTTTAATCTCACCCCTCAACATCTATACAAGTTTAAATGAAATTTAAAATAATATAAAATATGATGCAAATAAGTTATTGGTTTTCATAGATAACCATTTTCCATCAAAATCCGATTATAATAATGTAGTTCTACTCATATTCCCATTTTTTTAATTCATCATAAACAAAATTAACATAAACACTCAACAAAACATCCATAGAAAATATACATTAGTGTGGTCACATTATTTTATATCTCCCTATGTTAGGGTGTCTCTTTTATTAGAAAAAATCATCACACACTATGTCTTATACCATTATTTGAACATGAGAATAAATATATAAAAGTTGCCTCATTGGATTGATCATAATATTTTTATCAATGAATAACATTTTGAAATACTTATCTACATTAAAATATCGTCATCATTAAAAAATTATCTTATATACTCAAAATACCATTACAAAGGTCTTGATCCCTAGAGTAACTTATATGTTCCTATTGGATTACCTTTATATAGGTCATAATTGTCCTTTAATAGAAAATTTTATTCTTATATGGACATTACACTGGAATTAATTTACCACAAGATAGATTAATAATCTCTTATGTGAACATTATTTATCTCTATATGTGAATTTTATGTTGTACCCTTATATATATTTCCATTATATGGTACCCTTATATGGATTACACTTATGTACCAATTTAAAATTACATAGTTCGATGTTAATTATAAATGACATTTAAAAATGAAAATATTCCTTTTATGCATTATGGTACTACCTTTATGGAATGATTAGTGTCAGTGGTACCATTGTATAAAAGTTATAAATTTGGAGTTAACCATTCATAGGAATCCAGTTATCTTTTTATTTCTGATATTTTTATTTAAATAAACTCCATCCAGTTCTAATATATGGAGAATGTCCTTAACTGAACTTGAATCTATCCCAACAAATAGAAATTCCATTATAATCATTTATATATTTCTCCTTAATCAATAAATTATTTTCATTAATTACATTAAATATAATCTCCTAAAAAATCATAAATAATAACCATTAGTATATATCCCTAAAAATACTATGAGAATTGTAAATATCTTCTTCTACAGTTAATATAATAAAATATCAACCACACATGTTGATATCTCCATCAAAACCTAACTTCCTTAATGAGAATACATTCAATTTAATCAAATCTGTACAAAAAATTCCAACTTCTAGTTTATTTTCAGTACCACCAAATCATTATTTCAAAATATAATACCTATTCATGTAACCATTATTTATAATGAATATAAAGGGAACAAAATTTTACCCCTACTTAGAACAAGAAATTTCAGGTTTTTCCTTCTTACTCAAATCATACATCTTAAACCATGATGTCTTATCCTATTTTCTTGATCAGTATTATTGCATGAATAGTTTTAGAGAGGAATTGTATGACACGTTTTCATATCAAATATAATTTATCTAGACAATTATATGTCCACATTGACTCATCCAATGATTAAAACAATAAAAATGACTATGTTTATCAAGTTCGTCTATACATTATTCTCCATATGGTACTAACTCGTAAAAATTAAATCTAAGAGGATGTTTCAAATAGATTTTTCAAGAGTAATACGTGACTTGAAAACATATAAAAAAACCCAAAAGTAGTTTATGTTAAATTTTTTTATAAAAAATCACCCATTATGTTAAAGAATACAAAATAAACACTACACATTTATAACCACCTTATATATAATCAATATTTAATGTTGTATTTTGATATTAGAGATCCCCAATTTTTAGTTTTGTATAACCATCAAATATTTCAAGATTAACTGTATGAAAAACTCATAAAATATTTTATTCCATATTAAGGGATGCAATCAATTATCATTCCTCATGAAAATTAGGTTAATCAATGAATACAAACATCCTATTGATCAAATAGTGAAATCTCTTATAAAATTATTCAATTAACTATTTTTTACTTAAAAATAAGAGAAAATAAGGAAATATGGAAGGGAATATTTGTTAAATAGATGAAAAAATGATATGAGAGTTCCCTTATAACCACGTATTCTTCTTTATTATTCGGTTCTCAATTTGTGAAGTGATTGTAATGTTTTTGATATCCTTAATAGATTGTGGTCTTATCTTATTTCCTTAATTTTTTTCTCATATGTGAGGAGATATTATTTTCCTCATAGACTATTGTAACATCATTTCCATGGGGTTAAATCATCTTTCCCATTAAATATTCTAAGTCTGTTATGATTTATATATGATTCCTTATGCCATACCCTATCAACCCATATTATTAACATAGTTTATTATGAATAATTTGTCCATAACTAGTTGTAAGTTTCTCATGCAGTTTGGTCACATCATCCAAAAACAATTTCTTTTCTTTTTCCATAGAACTGACTAGTTTATTTTCTATTTTATTAGTGTTTAATACATAGAGATACCATGTATTTTGGTACACATTTTTATTTTTCCCACCTTATTTATAATTCCATAATTACATGTTAAAAGACTTAATATTTCAGGGCTCGTCAATAATTTTATTGTGTGTTTTTTTCCTTTCATGGTATTGGGAATTCTCATGGTAATATTATTATTCTATCCTCAACTATGATACCATATAATCCACATTTTACACATACATTCTATAAATAACCAACATTTTTTTTATTAGACATATTTGGGGAATATCTAGTCAAAATATTCATTCTTTTGAAATATATCCTAAACTTCCTACCCAATACCTATATTCGTACATGTATCATTTATAATAATAAAATAACATAAAATAAATAGTATGGTTTATGTTTATACCAACCACAACATAATAAAATCCCTTTGAGCTATAATATTTTATTTTTTTCTATAAATAAGACATGTTTGTTTATTTTTGTCTGTTGTAATTTAATCCTTGAAATTCAAATGGGGTTGTGGGTTTTTATACTTCATATCTTTCTATGATGGGGATGAATGTCTCCAATATTTGTTACTAGTCCTATAATTCTCAGAAATATTTTTCAAATTAGTACTATTTGATATAATATATCCATTTTTTAAATAGATTGTTTGTAGATTCACCAACATAGTTTTAAACCTACTTATAAACAACATGGTAAGAGTCACAATTAAACTTAGTAGCCTTATTTAATTAATCTCTTGTATAGCTCAACTTGTGTTGAACTATTACAAATATAGACTATGTCTTAGAAATTTTTTCTTCATTTGTAGTCAATTAATCTCAAGAATATCCTCCATATTTTTCACACTGAAAAAATGTTGTTTTTTTATTGTAAATAATATATGTCACTATGTTCATGATATTCAATTCATTCTTAGTAGGTTTAATATTGTTATAATTTTCTAGATTAAATTGTATCTTTCTTGAGCTATATAGTATTATCATAGGATGCATAAAATATTTATTAAAAACCTATTTTGGATTAGTTCATTACTCACAATTATCATAAAAAATTGATAAATTAAATCCCATTTTTTGCAGGATATATGATATTAAATTAATCATTTCACTAATTTTATGGCGATTTATCATTATCTATCTATTTAGTTAATATCTTGTAATTTCAGTTGGAATATATCTTCATTTCTATTTAACATCTCATTATTTATCTTTCTCATCAACTTCATGTGATTAAAATTATTATGAATTATTCTTTTAATCGTTATAGTAAATCTGTCTTGTGCCATTAAAATTGTATCATTTTAATAATTTTAATATATTTACATTCTGTCTCCCTTTTGTATTCTATATAAAATAAAATCAATATTCTTGTAGAATCCCTAACTGTATTTCTCTTCATCAAGACGCATTCATTCTAAATATTCATCATCTTTTATAATTACCTTTTTCACACCCTTAATGTCCATATAATATTATTAATTGTTTTTCAAATGTGTTGTTTTCACATTTGATAAGATATGAGTATATAGTGATTTTATCTAATAAAAGTTCTCCTATATCATTAAAGATAAAACCATGGGACAAAATTGATCTAGAAAAATTTATGTGTCTATCATTACAATATAGAAAGATCATATATTCTCACAAAACCCACAAAAATGATATGATTCCTCATTTACCTAGGGAAAATATCCACTAGTATCTTCACTATGAGTCATTTTAATTTCCTCAATGTATCTTCATAGAAAATTACATTTTCCTATAAAGATATGTACATTTTTTTCATAGAAAATTTTCTTGTTTTATATATATTAATTTATATTTGTAGAAAAATTAATTTTGTATCGGACTCTCTAGATAGGGACATCATGGTGAAATTTTGTTCTTTTCTACCGGACTCTAAATTTCAATTCTTATCTTGATTCATAGAAACACCTTCAACAATGGGTTGAAAGATGATTTTAGATTCATCTCTCTCTTCCAAGATACATAATAAAGAATAGGGTGACATCATATTACAACAACAATGAAAAATCATTTCATAGAATTTTGGAAATACTCAACTATTATTGGATAAAATATTATATAAATGTTAAAAAAGTCTCGAATCGTCATAGGGGATCTTGGGTCAAATATTACTTAATGTTCACATGTATTAATGAATTAGTGATAGGGGAAGGGGGAAAGAGTGATATATTTTTCTTTTGAAAAATTTGATAATTTTTAAATAAAACCATTATGTATGTTAAATATTATATCCTGTAATATTTAATATCACATCCTCAACCAAAATTAAATATATATAGAAAGAGTGAATCATAAAATATTTATAATGTTTGGTATAAAATTAAGATCATTATCTTTGTTAGATAGACACCATAATCGATGAATTATACACTATAATCATGTTATAAATTTAAATTGTTTTGTATTCACATGATAGTGTGATTTGGTATACAC
Organism: Viscum album; assembly: GCA_963277665.1. Lineage (NCBI taxonomy): Eukaryota > Viridiplantae > Streptophyta > Magnoliopsida > Santalales > Viscaceae > Viscum > Viscum album. The sequence continues at coordinate 291,135,013 of OY728134.1, forward strand.
CCCAATCATTAGTCTTTAATAGAAACTGGTAGTAGAACTCAGTAACAAGTCCTCTAGTTGTGTCAGGATGTACACCTAAGCCAGTAACACTTCTTCCCAAATTGGTTTTATGTCCAAACCACACACCCTAAATACTTCTCTAGTTATAAACTATATTCAAAAACCTATAACAACTGGTTATATTGCATATCTACTGATGAATACTATAATGGTCAAAATATCTTTTTTTGGAGCATGGTTTCTTTTTAAACACATGATAATGATATTCCATTAGAAGGGTTCTTGATATATTTTTCTTATGTATAATTTTTAATGAAAAACATAAGCAACTATGAACAGTTATTTTCATATCGAAACTCACAATAAATTATATGTTATTAGTATCTTACATATCCTTATGAATACACGATTTCAATAATCCTTCATCCTCATGAATGTAACTAATGATTCAAATTTTTCCTCCCTTTTTATATATCGACACAATAGTTTTATATCAGGGCTCTCAAACCATCTCCAAATATCAATGTTTCTTTATCTATTCCATACACAATTAATATTCATATAATATCAAGAAGAAATAAAAATTATTATTTCTAAAATTATTTTTAGAAATACATGATAATTTCAAGGTATTATTTTCTTTTTCATTTAATCTATCTAATAAGATTCTTGATTTAAATTATTTCTTTTTTTGAATCTCACTCAAAAAATTAATTTTAAATATCTATTATAATCATACATTCACCCAATATTTTTTTTAATAACATGACATCAATATCTTCACAAATATCATATCTTCCATGTATACTTTAATAATGTAGCAACATGTAATAACAAAAAGCACGCATTTCCTTGTTCATTTCCAAGTTTAGCTTATAGTTTCAAAGGATTCACAAAATGGAATCATATATATAAATAGACCATGTTCCTAAAATTTTAAGATTCTCAGGTAAGACTATTCATTCAAATTATTAAGTCATCCAAAATTGTATGCATCATGACATAAATGACTTATAGTTTCTCATAAATAATTTTTTTGTAAAGGAATAGAGTTATAACAATTTAATCCTTGTATTCACATTTTGAAAATTAATTCGGAGAATCACTTCATGAGATATCACCAAAAGGACTACCAAAAATATACAATAGTATGATCATATTCATTTCATGTCTATCAATGGAATAATTTCTATTTCTTGAGCATAGTGAATAAAAATCACCATCTTATTCTTGATATGAACACTATACTGAACAATAATAATTAAGTTCGAAAAATTTATCATAATATATATATATGAAAAATATTTCTTAAACATAATAAGAATTATATTTTCTTCTTAATTAAAAATTCTTTTTATAGACTCAAGCTGCCTTTATATTGGTCTTGATCCTTGTGAGACCTATATATAACTCCTAAATTACCGATACATAGGTATTACAAACCTTATGAAAGAAAGTAAATTTTAATTTGAACATTATTTCGATAATGATGTATCATTACATAGAACAATGATTTTTTCGATTAGTTTTATGAAGGTCTACAAATATATATTTTGTGGTAAACTTACAACAAAAACCATTATAAGGAACCCTTAAATCAGTGACCCTTACATGGGTTTCAAGTTACCTATGTTTAGTTCCCCTTACATAGACTGTTATTTTTATACATGTTCATTTTACATTTGTTAATTTTGTGTTTAATGTCACACATTTCCAGGATTCAGTTTTACACATTTTTATGAGGCATATAATCAGAGTTGTCTTTACATAGGTATCAAGATACAATTACATAGAAATATGTTTTCAACAAATAAAAACCAACCATCCCAAATATTTTTAAAACACAATTAAGCAACCTAATGACTTATCATACATTCAAAAAAACCTTTTAAACTATATAATATATAGCTCCTCTATCCTCAATCAATATACATCAATTTAATTAAAATGAAATCCAGAATAATATTAAGTAAAAATATTATTCATGTATCCATAATAATATTACCATGATAATCAATTACATAACCACATTATTATAAACAATCCATCTAATTCTATGATCTTGGTTAGTGAGAAAATGTTGAGTATTATTAATTAGCATTAGATAACTAATAAATTTTATTACAAGGATGATAGTGTGATAATTAATTTTTTATATTTGTATTTATTGTGATTTGATTAATTATATATTTGGTTCATATCAGTCAAAAGAACATATTTTGACACATATTCCTTCCACTCATGTTCTCACTAGAGTTAATGTTAAATAGAAATAAATGTACCATCTCTCACCCAATAATGTTGGTTGAGATAGACAATGTCTTATGAAATAATTTTCAAAATTTGATCTATTTATCTAGTATAAGATTGGTGGGATATTTATTAGATATAGGTAGAGATGAAAATTTCTTCAATATTTTTGGTATTGTGATAGAAGGATATTGGTAGTAACTTTAGTTTATTTGAAAAGAAAAATATGGTTGGCCAAAGTGTTTATTAGTTATTCCTCACACTTCATAGATGAAAGAAGGAAAACGATGGTAATTCGCCAGAGTGGAGACACTTTTTGTAACTTATAGATAAAGGGTAGGGGTGGATGATTATGAATATATTACTATATTTAATCCCTAACCACTTATTTATAATTTCTATTACCAGATTTATTACATAAACCATATATATTTATAGTTTCTCGAGTATTACACTATAAAAACATATCCCTAGAGATGTGTATTTCCACAAGAGTGTAGACTTGTGAATGATTCTAAACATGGATATATGTATTTCCTCAATATATATAATATAATTTTAATTATAACTTTATAAATATATGAATATTTTTATTTTCTTAAGTGTTCCCTATAAATTTTGAGACAATTATGTCTTATAAGATATAATGATTAATCAAATTATGTTAAATTACTGGTAACGAAGCCTTCCGAGGATTGTGAGTTATCATTATTGTTTCTAGGATTTGAATCATAGTAATTTGATGACTTTTTTGAAATGAAATATGGTTCGATTCATTATGTTACGTCATGGTTATGTTTGGTGGGGACATCCAGTGATGTCAACTTTTTTTACACATTAATTATTGTTGTTTTAGGTGAGTAATAGATATTATGGGATCAAATCAATGATTTTTATAACTATAATGTATATTTTTATTACATAATGTTAGATTCACAGCATAATTTTCCCCCTATATCATTATAGATCATTAGGTTCGGGTGATGGAAGATAATTAAAGTTGGAGAAAAACAATGGATTTTATTTAAGGATAGTGTTAAGATGACCATGACATTATCCACTCTCACATCATTAGTTTTTTGAATTGAATATACATTCTTTCCTTCTAAAAGTATATTGTGATTATATAATATTATACCATTATATCTTGTATGTTTAGTTATATATATATTCATTTATTTTATTTCTCTTTTTATGTTTCCAGAAAATCAAGGTGCATATAGATGTATTCTAGTAGGTTACATGTATTTGTAGATGTGACTCCACCCATAATGAGTTTGAATCACCTCACTGGTTGTTATCACCTATCATAGTAGTAGAATCCATTGATTGATTATATAATTGAGATCATGGGTATAATAGTTAGGAAGTAGGGTGATTGGACGGTTTATAGAGTCAAATATATGGACACATTTTTGTTTGATTTTTTAGACTAAGTATTACTATATATGGTATCTTTGGGTTTAGTATGTGTGTGTATATTTGAAGTACATAGGTTATATTAATAAAAAGATTATAAAAATATTTATTTATTCCCTTTCCATGGAATATTCACTATCATCACATTTTATTTTGATGATAAGATTGCATATATACTAGGCTATTTGATTTTCTTATGTTTATTTGATTACCCACTCATGATGTAGTTTCTTGGATCATGATGAATTTCACACTGTTGGGTGAAATTATTAGGATTGAAGGTTATGGATTTGATGAAGTACTATTAAATATATTTCATATAACAATGAAAATGAAATGACTAAATTTTTCCCTTGGAACTGAGGAATTTTTAACACCTCAATTACATTAGAGGATTAACTTTAATGTGATTCTATAGTATATTATCTTATAGTGACACTATGGTCACCATGATTTAGTGAAATGATGTTAAAAAACAATGGCCTTTATTTTTCATATATTACATAAATTCATAAATTTAGTACTAACATGATGAATAATAGACACAAGGTTATGAGTATCTAAAAAGAATATTTTACAATATTGAGTAATGTAGGCACAAAATGACTATGGGTGGTTGATATCACCCTAAATTAATATACATGTATATTATATCATTTTACCAAAATATTTATTACTTACTATAATAAATAAAACCCTAGAACCCATATGATTATAATATTTAAGAATTCTATACCTACGAAAATCATTTTTTAATCTTTTTTCAACATCAACACAATATAATTTCTTCACATGATACCCTTATAAAAAAATCATATATAATAATATCATTAATTACCATGGGAAAAGAAACATAATAAGGGATAGATAATAATCCCTGTAAAGGGTGAACAAAATAGATTTCATTTGATAAACATAAGTGATAATTAGATAATAAAATGGGTAGTATGATGTCATAAATGTATATTTACCAAACATAAGAAAATAAAACATAATAAACCATAGATCAAAAATCACTAATTCAAAAGAAATAATTTTTGTGTAACCTAATACATGATACATAGGTGTGTGGAAACATTTGGTAACAATCTTGATCCATAAAAAATAAATAGAATTATTCAATAAGAAAAAATTATAATAAAATATTTTTTCATATACATAATCCAATAGAATATTTTCTTATCTAAAATATTTTTTCAACTACATCCTAAAATTGTAAAAAATTTACCACAATGCATTAGCATCACACCCCATTCCCATAAACATAGTTTAATTAGTCCAAAATGAAATGAGTTCACTCCCCATTCCCATAAACATAGTAGGAAGAGTCCCATAATCGAAATGGCTGAGTCTTCATTCCCATTATCATAGTATAATGTGTCCCATAGTTGATTTGGATCACTCTCTAATACCACACACATTGTTAAAAGAGACCCGTTATGGAATGTGTTAAGTCCACAATCCCTTAAATATTATCTTATGAGATATAAAAACATACCAAAAAGCAATTATATATGAATAAAATTCCATGGCCATCCATCAAAACATGAGAAACCATACATGTTTCTACCACATGAAATCATTCATAATTCTTTAATAAAATAAATTACAAATTAAAAAGAAATGGGGTTCTAAAAGTTTTAGGGAGACATGTTCATAAGTAATCCATTGAATAAATGTATATGAAATAATTAGATCATATCCATAATAAATCATAAGAGACACTAAAGAATGCGACGAAATATAAAATCCACATTATAAGATTATTTAATAATTACAGACAAGTAAGAGGGAATATCTTATTTATTTTAATAATCTTATTTAAATAAAATAATTAATAAAACAATAATTATATAAAAGGATGAAAAAGTAAATAAAATTTAATTTTTTATAACTTTGAAATCATGGAATGTAATCATCACAAAAAAATAACTTTTTTAACCAATAAATTCCATGTATTATTAATGATGAAATAATTTTTAATATCAAAATAATAATTAACATAAATCTTCATGTTAAAAGATATTATATAAATTTTAAATTTAAAAAAATATATCACATTTTGTATCATAGTAACAATTAATATTTTAAACTATGGGATCTCCTACGATATATAATATCATTGGTGGTAATATGGTCACATAAAATTATATAAGATATCACAACTCCTAACTCAATTTTATTACATCGATTTCAATATATTATTGTATATAATATTATAAATTATACCATAAAATAGTGCCAATTTATATTAATTCATTCCAATAAAATGGATAATCATATCACATTGATTATAGTGGTTTTTTCATAATTCATGATTGGTAACAATAAGCTCTCATATTTATATATAATATTGTTTGGATGATATAATAAGAATTACATAACATAATAAATAGTCACTAGTTCTAGTTCATGCTATCGGTTTATCACTCTATTACAACATATGATATTTTTGAGCGGTATAATATGATATGTAGTTAATTTTGGTTTTTCTATTTTTTCAATTAAGAATTCAATATTATATATTTTTTTATTTTTCTATGAAAAATATAAAAATATGCTTTAGGATATTTATTTATCAAAAAATTTATTATACTTAATTATGAATTTTTTTTGAAACTTTTATTAAAAATATCATTAATTTAAACTACAAAAAATAATTGTTTATTATTTATATGGAATGGTAAATAAATTGGGAATAAAATATTTATAGTGTAATTATAATACAAGATATAAAAAATTATCTGTTTTAAAATCGGATAAGATAAAGAATTTTATATTAGATTATCAATTATGTATATTTTTAATATAATATATTCATATTAAATGGAGTTACATATTATAATTATATAAAACATGTCCAAAATAGTTATGATAATTTTTATGATCAAGTTTTAGATAATATTAACTATGAAATATTCCGATTTTGAAAATTATATTCATCATAAAATGAAATATATTAATTTTATATTTTGATTATCAAATATATATATGAATGTTTTATAAATGGTTATTATTAAGTGGTTCATATAATAAGTATATACAAATTAATATATATATTAAATTTCCATAACATACTATGTAAATAAAAACTATTTGTAATGTATTTAATTTATGTTCATAAAAATGTATCATAGGAAAGTTTTATGATTTTTTCCTTTCATTACAGTTATTCCCCCCAGTTTTTCTTATATATGTATTCTTCACATCATTAATAGATATATTATTTATTTTAATGTGTTTAAATACTTCTATTAATTACCATACTTCTATCTAATGAGTTAGATGACATATATAATAATTTATTTATTTTTCATCAACTTTGAAATTAAATTGTAATAGGTTCTTAGATTGTATTTAGAGGATAATAACAATTTATCCATATTTGGTGTTAAAATTATGTTGGGATTCGTTTATCTCTTGAGATAGGAATCATATGTATATAGATTATTGATCGAATAACACATTTTACTGGGTTCTCTGTCTCTTTCAAGAATTGTAGAGTCTCACAAGCTTTCTTTCCATGGTTACTCTAATGGGTATAAGGGATTTAATTTGATTCATAGAATTTATCTCAACATTCTTCATAGAATACACTCATTTTATACATAATGAGATGCATAATAATTTTTAATTTTATTTATTAATATATGAAATGAGGTGTGTGAAGAGTAAAATTTATATATGGTTTAAATATATTTTTTAGAAGATGGAATAGTAATGAGAAACAAAATCATTAGAAGAATTGATATATATCGAGGTAATACATAGGATGTGGAAGTGTGATATTAAGATTCCCCTTAAGAATTATTTGTGTTATCTTCCGTCCAAATCAAACAAACTTCATAAACCCAGTCAACAAACTAGGATTTTATTGTTATAGATTGGTTCTAATTGATATTATACTTTAAGGATTATTGGTTTCATGTTACAAAACTAGGATTATATATGCACATATACTATAAGGAATGGGTAACACATAAGTGCAAACCCCTAATAAGATTATGATACCATCAGAACAATGGTTAAAAACACTATATGATGGATACAAAAAATGATTTATCCACTAAACTATCTATTAGATATATATGACATGATTGAATGTCCATGTACCTAAATAGAAATGATTTAATAGAAACAATATTACGACTGAAGGAACTCTAAATTATGGATCAAGTAACAAAAATGAATATTAAAATTTTAAAAGGTTTCATCATTTTAATAGAATTATATTTATTAAAATTTATTATTGCATAAATGTAAAATATGATATTAAATTGATAAATAGTTAAGTTGTAGATAAAATTGAATCAATATTTCAATGAGTTGAAAGTGTTGAATGAAATATGATCATATGTTCTTCTATATAGAAAAGGATGGTACCATACATCATATGTATCATGTCAAAAAATAAAACCATGGGTAACACCCAAAACGTAACAATCACATGTGGAATTCTATGAACCTCATACATCGGTGATCAAAATAATCATCTAAACTACCTACTCTATTCCTGTACATAAGCAATTTGAGGGGATTTCAGATGTCTCGGAACTAGACACCACTAAAATGGTTCCATGAGTTCGGTGGGCCACATGGCTTAATGAATATCTCCCTGAACGCCAGAGGCTACTGACTAGTAGCGAGGGCCCAACGTGTGTCTGTGGGGAGACTATGGCCTCATTACCAAAGTGTATTTCTATGGGTTAGAGAAAAAAAGTAAAATAACATATTAAATATAAGTAAATAGAATTAACCATTTAATATTGATACAATAGGAATAATGACTAAAATAACTGGAATTACAATCAATAAAAGATTTTGATATTTCATGTACTAGAAAACTGAAAAACATGGATACAAGATAGTAGGAATAAAATGATCCACAATACTATACAGAAAATAAAATTCTATCCTCAACATCCCATGTTCATACTCAGTCCTCTGCTATCAATATCCATACCAAACAAATAAGAAGTCATGTGATTGAATCCATATAATTTCCTTTGTCAAAACCTATAACCATTAATCTTCCCCATGTACAAAATGACCCCCGGAGAGGGTTTGAGATAAATCTAAGTGGGCCACCACCAATGGTGTTTATAGAATCCATCCCATGTAATGGAAATTTAATAGTGTCCATGAATGGATATATAAAGTAAATATGTACAGTATAACTAAATACATAGATACATGCGTCATCCCTCGGCTAGTGTTTATGTCTACAACTAATTAATTATTTAATAATTTACCAATTGATGTTGATATTTCATGTGAGGAAGATCCAACACTAACATCACATTGTGTTTTTATAAATAGTGATGGTCATAATATGTAACAAGGTAAACATGATCAATGATATCACATTGTGATGCCCGAAGGTAATAATGAAGGTGACTTAGATGTTAAGGGTCACCAACTTAGTAATAATTTTCGCCTTGCATGGGGTAATAGTGTAATCCATGGAGTGTATTCTACAACATTACCCAATGAGGTTCCCACTAAGTCTATGGTGATCGACAATGGTAAAAAGGGGGTATGAAATGACTAGGCCCGATGGGCTTTAACCATGGAACCTTCTTGTCAATGCTGGATCCAGGGAGTGTATCCATGGAATCCTATAATGATATTAAAGTGATCCATTGACTATATCCATGTAATCATATAATGATATTGAGGGGATCCAAGGATTTTATCTATGTAATCATGTAGTACTACATGAGGGATCCTACGGTATCATACTAGGAATACAGTAATAGATAAGTATCAGGATCTAGGTGGGTCTCAACCTAGACAAGCTGTATCCTTGAATCAGAATGGGTTTCATGAGTGATCATGGAATTCACTGACCAAAATATAAGGAAAACAAGAGTCAAAACATTTTTATTTGATTATGAAGTCATGTAATATATACTTTTGTTCCATCCTTTACATTTATTATTGTGATAATGTCAAGTATCATGGAACCTTTTTATCAAGTCATTTGGTTTGGCCTTTCCATTAATTAGTGTGATAAGTCCAAGTAGCATGAAACTATTTAATTTATTTAAGATAATTACATATTCAAGAATCATTCTACTACCTTCTATTAATGTGGTAAGGGGTGTTCTATATATTCCACCAATTAATCATTCACAGTTAATTACTAATTTGAAGTACTTACCTTAGGTGGGTCAATAGGTATGCATACATGAAACATTACACAATTAATTTAAGAATATAAATCATTCCAATTAATATAGTAATTCATACCATTAGAGTGGTTAAACATAGGAACTCCCAAATTGTGGTGCAAACAAGTCAAGACACTAAGACATAATTATGACATAACCTTATTTATGTAAGGGATGAATTTTTGTTCATAAAATCCAAAAATGAATCATTTATTTGGAAATAACATAACCATAGTGTTCCAAAATGTATAAGCCTACCATATTAATTCCATAAATAGCACTCGATGTAATCGGTGGGACCCACATGAAAAATAAAAAATCAACGAACTATAAGGATGGTTTATAGACGATTGGCCTTGGGGTTGTATGATCATTCACCTCTGGTATTGGGCCTGGATATGCATCAGATTGGATTGGATCATAAAAATGGGGAAAAATGCTCAAACCCCAATATATATTTTGAGATAAAAAAGAGAAGGAGAACAGCTCAAGAGGACTTTAGTTCTTACCAATGTGCATCCAACATGATTAATGGAAACATGATCAGTTATAGGATGAGGGTGATATTTTCATTACAATGTTCTATCTTAAAAAAATCCAATTTTAGAGAGTAATAGGTTAATCCCTCATAATCTCGGATTAAGGAACATGGAGGGTGGTTAATTAGATCATTAAGGAAAATTTATACATTTTAACCATAAAATATCATGTGCACAGTTTCTCTATAAGTGTTGACAAACCATAAAAAAACCTTGAATTGTTACCTAGGTAGTAGGGCTGCTCGGACAGTAAGGCCACATGAACACATTCCAATTGTGCATGGGGGATAATTCCGAAAAAACAAATTCCATGTTGTTTGCCTAATCGTGTGGATATCATTCACGGTTTACACTAAACCATGTGTTAGGACTGTTTTTCCATAAAAATTTTGTTTTTGGGAATCTAACTAACCTGGAACACCCCATATCCCCTTTTTTGATCACTTAGGCAGACATATTATATCCGTAGTAAATATTTAGGCTCAAAATTAAAGGTTCCATACATGATTGGAAAATCAAATTTCATATAATCATCCCCCTTAAAAGAACTCATCCAAAATTTCACCTTCCATTGTTGGAGAAACATTATTTGAGAACAACTCTAGTTATTGGGGATTTATGTCAGATTTCCTCTCCCATGTATCATCATGTAGTCCATCATGCTGCCATAACACCTGCACAAGAGGGACATACCCGCCTCGTAGAGCCTTCGTGCTCCGGTCAATGATGCTTACCGGATACTCCTCAATGGTAGCATCAATGTCTAACTCAACATACTCAAGACCAAAAGAATGAGATGATTATGAATGATATTGGATAAGTTATTAAGCATGACAGATTTTACGGATGAATTGGTAACTTTGAGGTAGTAGAAACAGATAGGCTACAGACACCACTCCCTCTATAATTTCAAAAGCCCAATAAAATGAGACGTCGGTTTTCCCTAATTTCGTAATCATCTATCCCCAAGCCTGGGTGATAGAAAAAGAAAACATGATACCTAATATTGAACTCATGAGGTCATCAATAGTGATCAGAATAAGATTTCTTTCTAGAATGAGCAGTATTAAAATGCTTTATGATCAGCTGAACTTTCTATGAATTTTCCTAGATGAGACGAGGTGCTAGTAGGGATGCCACAACTACCTCTATCTAGTAAAAGGGTGAATGACATGGACTATAATATATGTACTCAAAAGAATCTATCTACATTGTTTCTTGAAAGCTATTATTATAGGCAAACTCGATGGGAGGGATATGCTTCACCCAAGAACAACCAAAATCTTTGACACATGCTGAGAGATTCTCCCCTAGAACCAGTATTGGCAGTTTTGATAGTCCATCAGTATGAGGGAGAAAAGCTGTGCTTAGAAGCACCTATGTTCCCATATACATCTACAATACCTTCAAGAATTGTGATGTGAAATGATCATCCCAATCTAAAATGATAGAACGTGGACCCCCCATGTAGTCTTATGACCTAACATACATACAGTGTTCCCAGCTCAACAATTAAAAAATTAATCACAATAAGAATTAAGTGGGTTGATATTTGTATTCAGTACATGACTACCTAGATAGCATTCTTACCCCTCTAAATCATTGGTATGCCGACTAAGAAATCCTTAGAAACAATATGTCATTTCCATTCTGGGATTGGAAGTAGATGTAGAAATCTTGTAGGTCTCTAGTGATCTTCCTTCACATTCTGATAGTTGGAACACCTAGTGATAAAGAATGCTATTTTTCGTTTAATCCAAGGCCACCAATACCAATATCAAATATCTCAAAACATCTTCAAGATGCCTAGATGAACTTTCCACTAAGAAGCATGTGACTCCTTCATCAACTCCTCTCTCATATTTGTAGGAACCCAGATATGTGCAGATAGACACAGGTAATCTTCTGTGTCCACGGACTAATTTGGAGGTGGGTTATCTTATAATATACTCTCAGAGATAACCAAGACTTCAGGATATGAAAAATGTCTAATATTTACCTTCTCAAGAAGGGGATAGTTATATGTCAAGGATTAGAGGTAAGAGTACTTGTGACTATCATGACACTTAATATGAAGCATAGAAAAGAGATACATTAACTTCCATTCATCAATGACTTCATGTAATACTTGTTCCTATGTTTTCCAACCTAGTGCATCTACAACTACATTTCCTTTACTAGGTGTATAGATGAGATGTAAGTGAAATGATTGAAGATATTCAACCAATCTCTAGTATCTAAGGTTCAAGTCAATCTGGGGAAAAATGTATTTAAGGATTTTGTGGTTTACATACTGCAAAAATAACTCACCCAGTAGATCATGTTTTCAAAAACATAAGACATGGACAACTACTTCAAGCTCAAGGTCATGTGTTGGGTAATTTCTCTCATGAGTCCCCAACTAGTGAGATCCATATGAAACAAATATCTCTTCCATTATCAGTACTACACCTAAGAAAATACCTGGAGTATTATAGAAGACAATATAACCTATACCAAGCTAAGGAATAATTAGAATAGGTGTCAAAAAAATCATCATGTTTTACTCCTGGAAGGATTTATCACATGCTTCTGACCAAATCAACTTGACATCATTCTTTGTCAGATTAGTAATAAGTGAAGAAAGACCTAATAAGACTTGTATAAAATGCTTGTAATATCCAGACAACCCCAAGAAACTCTGTATATCATACACTTTATTAGGATGGTCTCAAGAAAATACATCACTAACTTTTTTAAGGACAACATATCCTCTTGATTCTGATACTATTTGACCCAAGAAGTAGACTTTTTTAATCCATAAGTGGCACATAGATATATTATCAAAAATATGATGCTCCCAAAGTGTAATCAGAACAATCTCATGATGTTTGTCATGGTCTCTATGATAGCAAGAATACCCCAAGATGTCATCAAAAAAGACCACTCCAAAATAGTCGAAATAGGGGTGGAAACCTTTATTCATCAAAGACATTGAAATAGATTGAGGGTTTTTAAGGACCAAACAACATAGAAAGGTACTCATACAAACAATACCTACTACAGAATGTTGTACGTGGTATGTCTGATTTTCTAACTCACACCTGATGAAAAAATGATCATAAATTGATCTTAGACTAGACATTTTCTCCTCACAGTTTGTTAAAGAGATAATCCATTCGAGAAAGTGGACACTAGTTATTGACCATAATCTAGTTAATCTTTCGGTAATCCATGCTTAGATGTAATGTTTCATATGCCTTCTTGAAAAAAGGAATCTGTAAATCCCAAGAGGATGTACTAGACTATATAAAACCTTTGTCCCCTTAGTCCTCTAACTGCTTCTTGAGATCCTTATGCTCTATAAGAGCATCATTAAGGAGAAATGGACACTATAGATCATCCAAGAAAATGATATATTGTAATATATACCTCTCTCTTTTGAGGTAAGATATAAAAATCATTGGGAAATATATACAAGAAATGATCCCCTACTAGAGGGTAATCAGCTGGAAATAAACCCCAAAACTCTAGGATAAGATCTATAATATGGGCATTCACTCCAACTAGCCCATGATTCGATGGTCCCACTCTACCATCCTAGACATCCCACTCACCCTTATGTATGTAACCTCTACCCTCTGGGAATGTAAAATATACCATGTTGTGATAGAAGTCTTCAATATAATGAAAGTGAACCATCCAATCCATTAGAGAATGACATCGAAGCCCATAATCCTGAGAACAATGAGGTCTTATAAGAAAGGGTAACTACCTAACTCAAGGGGACAATCATTGCACTGGAATATTCCCTCTGTTCATACCCATAATGGCATATCTAGGGTCATTAAACCATAATAATTCTATATCTATAGTCTGAGACTCTCTATGATAGATACAAAGATAAAAGAGTTCGAAATACACATATCAAAAAAAGAAGATACTATATTAGAGGATACTATATTAGTATCTCATACTATAGATGGACCTGCAACCTAATCCTTGGGTATCAGCAGTAGTGCATTCAAATGATCTGATCTAAGGACTTATGAAACTGATGGACTGCCATGATCATAATTTCTCTCTTGGCATAGCTGTTTATCAGGGGACTAGCTACCGCATCCACAACCTCCTCTTAAACCATACCTGATGGTGCTATTCCAACTCCCTTCCTAATGCAGCGAAAAAGAACATGATCTTGACGGTGGAAGTAGTCTAGATCCTTTTCCACTAGAAGATGGTGTAAATGTCCTACAGAAACATTATACATTCACCATATGGCCACAAGAATAAAATTCCATTGGGTATATATCATAATGAGGCACTTAATTCCCTCATCATCCACACCGATGACACACTATAGAGCTATCAAAATAGACAATATGGTTTTCACTTCATTGATAATAAACCTTAAGGTAATGCTTTAAGCGACAAGAATAACTACAGGACTAAGACCATACTAATTATTTAAACATTTTACTTTTTATATCCATCATTTTATGATTAGTGATAAGAGTATGATTGACTATTTCATAAAAATTTGGAAGGAAAAAGACATTGAATTGTATAGAGATGGCATAGTAGATCCCATCCTCAAAATGTCTAGAACATGAAATCTCATCACATTCTAGAAGTGGTGAAAAAAGATATAACTCTTTGAAGTACACTGAATACTTCATAACTGATATAGAACCCTAGTCTAGATGCATGAAATCTTTATCTCTATCATATATCAACGTAAAAAATGAAATGATCATAGAACACATTCTTGAAATCATCCAATAACATTCCATGATGATGAATGACTTGGTTAATCATATCCTACCAATACTTGGCCAAATCTAGAATCATGTAAGTGGAAATATTAACCATTCACTCTGGAAGCATCTACAGATGCTCAAAGATAGATAGGGTGGCTCAATGAAAAAACTTAGTAGCCTATAGACCACCATCCTCTTAAAAGTTATGAGGATGTTTTTACACGATCTCACAATTCAGATCATCAGTGGTAGGTACAAGCTAGGGAGCACCATGAATTGAATGAATCAGACGTGAGAAACAATCACAAACTTTGGAATTGGTTCTCAAATCATATACAACATATGGTTCTTCAAGTAGAACTCCTAGAGGTAAGACCAATATCTTAGGGCCTACCATATTTGGATTATGTTTGTTGCCACCTTCCTGAAATAAGTTCGTGGGGAGATCCTTGATTTCAAAAAAGAAATCTTTTCAAAACAATCTTGTCCACAGAATATCTCACTATATCATATGAGGAGTCCAAACCAAGGTGATAATATCTTGATGCGGAATAAGCTAGCATCAGAATAAGAATCCTCCACTTTTTGGGAGGACTCCTGTTTTGGGTGTGGTGATGATTTTGGATATTATGATTGGTAGTGGATGGGCTAGTATGTTCTTGTCGTTTGATTTTTTGCCCTTGTTTTATAGTTGGTATCAGTTCTGATCTTATACAGTTTATAATTTTACCTAAAAGTGACTCATGGTTTCTCAATTTTCTTAAAACTCTTTGAAAATAATAAATTTAATTTTCAATTAGTCAGTCCTTTCATTTTACGTTAAATCTCCTGGGTTAATCCTTTACAAGTCAAAAACATTACAAGGAGGGATAAGGATTTGAAACTAATTAATTTTATATTTCATGATTCAATTTATAATGGATATCCATTTATGATGAATTAGTTCCCATAAACCAATCACCAGAAATAAAACAAATTTTTTATAGTATAATGGTTCAACTCAGTAATTTACTCATCCTAACCAATGAAGTCCCCCACATTTCATGAATTGAGATAGTCAATCATGAAATTGTAGCAAAGTGTAATAAAAGCATATGATACCTATCATTACATCACATTGTAATCACAAGCATATCAATTAATTAAAATAAGTTTGATCCACCTATATGGCATTGAAATATGCACGACATGCAAATTTTCAGTGCCAATAATGATGAATGTTACAATGCTCCTTGCCCTCATATCATCGAGTGAAGGTGGAAATAAAATCTACCAATATATAAATAATAAAAAAACCACATTGAATGCATTTCACCCAATGGTGAAATAATATCAACTATAATAGGAAAAAGTGCAACACTAATTATAATCATGGCAACTTGGTTTTTTCACAAACATGGGTTTGCGACACCCAAGAACGAATTACAACGATGTCCCAAGCTTTCCTAATCTCTGATTTATTATCTCCGAATAATTAACTATTAAAATAAACCACCTATGATACCGATTTGTTACATCCTTAACATGGATTCCACTAAATATGTTCCTAAATCCCAGGGGGGAACATGGCCTAATCTGCATCTCCCCAAACTCTAGAGGCTGCCGAGTAGCAATGAAGGCCTAGGGGGTGTCCTTGGGGATATTATGAAATCATTACCAAAGTGTAATGAAGAGGGAACGAGTAAACATAGGTAAATAGTCGGTGTAATATATGTATATAGATGGAACAAAAGAAAATAGAGACAACCAGAATAATAACTGAAACAACTAGAATAAAATTCAATAATAGATGATGATATGTCATGTTCTAAAAAACTAAAAACATGGATACAAGATAAACATGAATAGAATTTCCAAAAATATATAAATGAAATAAAAGTCTATCCTAATCATCCTGAGTTACAACTCGGCCTTCTGCTATCAAGATTTTCACTAAACATCAAGCAGTCAAGTGTTTGAATCCATATGCTTCCCTCTATCAACATCGGCAACCATGTCATTTTCCTCAGGTACCAAACAGCTCCTAGAGAGGGTGTGATATAAATATCAGTGGGCCACCAAAAGTGTTATATATACCATCCAACCCCTCTAATGGAAATTTAATAGTCTGTAGGCTTGAATATGTAATGTAAATAAATACAATGTAACTAAATACCTAAGTACCTGCTTCATCCCTCAGCTGGTGTCTGAGCATATGACCACTTAATTTATTAATAATTTACGAATTTATTTTGATGGGTAATGTGAGGTTGATCCAATTATGAAATCACATCATGATAGTATAAATATTAATGTTTCCAAGTCTTAAAAAGGAAACCATGATCATTGATATCTAATAGTGATGTCCCAAGGTAAAAAACATGGAAATGTAGACCTCAAGGGTTGTGAAATCAGTAATAACAGTAGAATTAAATGGAGAAAGAGTGTAATACAAGTATCATAGTCCAAGGAAATCCAAAATGAGGTGCCTATTAAGTCTAAGGTGATCATCTAAGGTAAAATGGTGCTATGTAATGACATAGACCAATTTACTTTGGCCATGTCACCAACATGTTAATGCTGGATACATGGAGTTTATCTAAGGAATCATGTAATTATATTGAAGGGATACAATAAGTGCATACATATACTCCTATAATTATATTGAATGTATCCATGGATTTTACCCATATAATCTCGAAGTACTACATTAGGGATCCTACGGTATCATACTGGGCATCCAAGAACAACACATGATTGGGATCAAGGTGGGTCTCAAGTGAAGGAATCTGTAACCTTTAATTGGAATGGTGTTCCCAAGTTCTCAGGGAATTCTGTATCCAAAATCTAAGGAAATATTGAGCTATGCCATTCCTATTTTATTATGAAGTCATGTGATATCTCCTTCAGTTCATCCTTGCATTTCAATGGTGTGATAAGGTCATGTAGCATGAAACCTTTTAGGAAATCACTTGGTTTATGCCTTACTATTCATTAGTGTGATAAATCCATGAAACATGCAACCATTTAATCCAGTTAAGGCATATTCCATATTCAATGTTCATTCCTCTACCTCTCATTTATATGGTATGGGGTTCTACGGATATGCAACCAATTAATAATTCACATTTAATTATAAATTTGGAGTAATAATATTCGGCAACTCAAGCGGTATGTATACATGGAACTTGTCACTATCCAATTCACAATATAAATTAATTTAATTAATACATAAATTCTTACCCTTAGAGTGGTTAATTCAAGGCACACCCGAATGGTGGACCAAACTTGTCAACACACTAAGCTTCAATTATTTCATAATATTCAACACAGATGAGATGGAGTTGTGGTCAACACCACCAACAATTAATTATTAATTTGGAAAGAGCATAACTGTATGGTTCTAATAAGTATAATCATAGAATATTAATTCCAAAAATGGAACTGGATGAAATTTGTGGGCCCCACCCAACATATCCAAAATCGACATACATTAAGGATGTGTTATAGGCCACCCACCTTAGGGTTGTACAATATTTCTCCTCCAATAATGGACCATGATTTGGCTTAGATCAGAGTAGATATAAGAAAAATACAAATACGCTCATACCACGATATATCGATCGAGGGAAAAAAGAGTTGTATATTATCCTAAGGGGACTCAAGTATATACAATTTCCAATCCAACATGATAAAATAATGCCCAATCGGTTTCCATAGTAAGGAGGTCTCTTTATTCCACGTTTAGATATTAAAAAACCCCAATGTGAGAGAAAAATAGGTTAATCATAGATAATATTTGATTAGGGAAGATGGTGGGAGGTTAATTAGATCATTAAAGGAAATTTCTACATTTTCCAGGAAAATATTTGTACAAGTTTTGAAAAACTATTCCCAAACTGTGCAGAGTTACCTTGTTCGTAGTGGCACTCACATAGTTAGGTCGCATAGCCATGCACCAACAATGTGAGGTGGCTTTATTACTCAAAATAGAGTCCCCATGGTTTTCATTGTACCTTTTTTCTTGAATTGTTTTACTTAAAAAGAGGGGTTCTAGGCTCTGATATATCTCTGAACACCCCTGAGATCATTTTATAAACCATTAGGTATCCATATTATGTCTAATGTAATGCTTTAGATAAAAAATTAAAGGATCCATACCTGAGTGAAAATTAGGGTTCTTAGAGGATCCAATCTCTAATCTCTTTTGGTTTTTATATCGTAATCCAATACCAACAATGTCCCATTGAAAAATCCCCTATAGTGAAAAACACCCCATGTTCTAGTGGAATCTAATCAAATAACAAGTGTAGTTACATTTTCAACCATCAATCCGGCTTGATAAATCAGGGCCTCATCCACTTCTGAATCAACTAGATTAAAAATTCCTGTTTTACCACTTAGATACATTGTATTCCCTTTCTACTTCAATAATTATTCTCATATCCCATAATTCAACAATTTCATATACACATTCCAGAATTATAATTACATAAGGAAATCAAAATGTTCCATAAAATAGCATTTCTATTTCACATGTACACCAAAACCCATATTGAAATACATTTGGCATCACATTAATGGTTTATGAAATCCACGTGGAAGCATAATAAGAAGATCACATATAATATCAGACCATTTTCCATGGATGAATCCCCTCTCCAAATCACGATCACATAAATAACATTTTTATAACACGATTCACATTTCAATAGAATGTTTAAGGTTTAAAACAATAAATCCAACAAGTAATAGAACTCATTTAACTTGGAAAATCCATTTTCAACACATTTTCCCCTACAAATATCCTTAAAAAAACATTTCACTACTTACATACATGGAATAAAATATATTCATGAAAACCCACAATAAATTTCCAAAAAAATATAACTAATTTATTTTCAAAGTCTATCCTCCATCACATATTTATCGCAAAACATTCAAATACATACTCTACACCTAACATATAATCTATGGAACATATTTAATCACTTACGAATGAATATAAAATTCATCTAATAATTTTATATCATAGATCAACCTACCTCCCACTTGGAATCATCTAGAAAATTTAGAAAAACCATATCCACACAACCATAATACGCAATAATAAAAATATTGAACACTAATCATCAATATTTTCCCCAACAACAAAATATAAAACCCTCTTTTGATCAAAAAAACATGCTCTAAAAATAGAAACATAAGAAAGTGGGGGAGAGTAACCCTTAAAAGAGAGAAAACAATCAGAAGGAAATAGACTTATATAAAGATTCCTTAATGTTACCACACCAAAACCACCCATAGAATGATGCTCAAGAGGTCCATGGAATCATGGAGGAGGCTCTCATGTTTGAAAATATAGAATGGGAAGAGTATGGGTGATTTAGAGTTAAATCCAATGTGGGAAAAAGGATAAATTTGTATTTTTTAGTGACCTATATGGGGAACATGGTTTTTCCACACATTCTTAAAAAACCTTGTCGAAATAAAACATTCCTCACTATCAAAGTGGGATATGCTGTAAAATTAACAATCATGGATAGAAAAAAATGTAAACTCGCAATATAGTTGCCACTCTATAAAATAGAACATGGTTGTATGGTTTACTGGGTAAGGGATTACGATTTCCCCTTACCATGAACCTATCATGCGCTACCCATTATCAATCTCAAAATTTCAATTTTTTTACCAAAATAGATGGGGAACCCAAGGGGAAAAGACCCAGAGAAAATTACCACGAAATTATCTAAAAAAATATAGATTTGACAATTCTCCTACCATGAAATCATTCCACACTCATATATTCAACTCGATGCTTGATGAAATTTACTTTATCAGATGTATATTGCCAAAGTCATGGTACCAACAATGAGGTTCCACCCTCCTCTGCCCAATAAAAAAGAGACCGACACAGTTGACTATTAAGAGCCTCAAAAAGAGCCATTCAAATTACGTATTTGTAACTATTATTATATTCCAACTGAAACAATCCTAAATGGTTATCCCAAGATCCTCCATATTCCAAAACACATGCTCGGATCTTGCCTTCCAAAAAATGATTCACCCACTCTGTCTATCCATTCATTTGAGAATTTCATGTCGTGAGAAACTTGAACTGTTACCCTATCTCCTTCTAAATGCCTTACCAAAACCACAATATAAAATGAGGGACTATGATAGAATCAATTGTCTATGACACACCCTAAATCATCAAAACCTCTGGAACCAATAATCGGCCCAACACATCCACTTTGGATGAATCCATGATTAGAATGAAGTGTGAGGATTTGGTTAAATGATCAACCACTAACAAAATAAAACTCTTCTCCCAGGGTTCATGAGGGAATATGACAACAAATTCCATGGAATTATCATCCCACTTCCTGGTAGGAATTGATAGCGGCTAAAAAAATCTAGAGGGCCTTTGATTCTCAGTTTTAACTTATGGATAGGTGTAACACCAATATAAAAAGTCAACTACATCCTACCTCATACCTATCCACCACCAATATTGACACACATTATAGTACATCTTGGTAGAACTAGAATGAATGACCCACTTTGAATTGTGGTTGTACGGTATCACCATATTTCTTAATGATAACGACACTGTGAAGAGACCATTAACGAACAAAACTACATCCGAATACAAAAACCAATCACAATGAATCTTCCCACCATTTATATATTGAATAAACTGATTTAACGACTCTTGATTAATACACTATAAAAGAGAATGTTAATGTCAATCATTGGCCAATAATGCACCTCTACTACGATCATTTCCCCCTATGTCCATCTGATCAATGAGCCCCATAAAATTCCACTTATAACTAGACTTTTTTAATTATTTCACAGGTAATTTTATTCTCAAATCACCAAGAACTATATTTTCAATGAAAAAATATAGAATATATCTAAATCAAACCCCTGAAGGTACTCAACCCAATAAATCTTCCTTAATATCAAATATTTCTTAGAGAAAATGTAGGCTAAAATATTATGATCCAAAAAAATACAAGATTATCCTTTAAATGGTAATTATTTCATGTTTTCAAGGCATTCATAACCACTTCTAACTCTAGGTCATGGGATGCATAATTCTATTCATGTGTTCGAAGCTTGTGAGAACCATACGATGCCACATGTTCATTCTACATATTCACACACCGAATACCCATACCTAAAGAATCACAATAGTCCACATATCCATTTGAATGTTCCAAAAAAGTAAATTCAAGGACTATAGTTACTATACTTTTATCTCCTCAAAGGAAATCTAAAACTCTGGGATCTATTCAAAATCAAACCCTTTTCGGGTGATCACCATCCTGGAGAATGAAATCTGATTAAAATCTTGAAAAAATGTATGTAATAACCTACCAGGCATAAAAAGATCTTGATTTAAAACACATTATTTATCTACCTCATAATATCACTACAATGATCTTCTCAGGGTCCACAAAAACCCCTCATTCTGAGATTACATGGTAGAGAAATGTCACCTCTGAAATCTATAAGGAGCATATAGAAAAAAATTCAAGGAGATGATGATCATAAAGGGTTCCTTAAACAATCCTCAAATTATTATCATGCTCCTCCTCAGTCCCAAAATAGACTAGGATGTAATCTTAGAATACTAAAACAAAGGAATCAAGATACTGATGGAACACCCATTTTATAATCACCATAAAGATCCCAGGAGCATTTGTCAACCTTAATGGAAGTAAAAAATACTTAAAATAGTCGTACCTTCTTTAGAAGGCTATATTCTAAACTTACACATCTATTATTCTAACATAGTGATTCTCATAACATTAATAGATATTGGAGAACCACATATATCCCTTTATTTGATCGAAACGGTCATCAATACGGGTCAAATGATACTTAATCATCATTGTCACCATATTTATCTTTTGGTAATAAACACACAACTAGATATGTACATCATCCTATTTCTCAAACAAAATGAGGGCGGCCCAAGGTGAGGATTTCAGGTGAATGAATCCTTTAGATTCCAAATCCTGCAGTTATACATTCAATTCCCTCAAATTGATAAGGGACATAGGTATATAAGTAAGAGATATCTGATGTATTCCCAATGATAAATCGATGATGAAGTCCACACCATTGTCTAAAGTAAAACATGTGAAATCCTGTAGTAAAACCAGTAGGAACACATCATCCATAGGACGTAATCCACTCTGAAGACCACCATCATAGTACTCCAAAATGAGTGAAGAGATTTGATAATCATGATTTCCTAACTCCATAAGTGTAGGTCTAACACTTCCTAACTGAGGATATGATTCACCTTGAAAAACATGGGTTCTACCATTAGGTGACACAAAACAATCTCACTATCGATTGAAATTGACTTGTACCTAAAAACACACCATCCAATCCATGAAAAGGATCATATCAGAGAGGTACATCTATGAAAATAGAATGTAATATTCCAACTCTACCCATGACATGGTGAGTGAAAAATATGGACACATGAAACCCATCCCACGATTTTTACCAAGTAGTGTTACCAAATCCATTCCATATGGTATATTCTCGGTCGAAAAAATTAACACTACAACAAGGTGGGTAGAAATAAAATAAATTGAATAACCATTTTCTAAAAAAACAATTTTTAATGATAATGCAATAAGAATGGTACCTCAAACTGTCATTGGCCGGAATTTGATTCCACTAGTGATCGATCCTCCACCTGGACTTTCCTCATTTTAGCTAAAATCTAAGAATGAACACTATCCCACAGCTTTTCCCTAAATTTAATATGCACATATAATGATCCATCTCTGATGTCACAACTACCAAACTGAAAAACCAATGTAGTGGAAAATTATGAGTGGGGTTTTATCCCTCAATAACTCACATAAACAACACCACTATGATATGGGTGTGTCACTTTGGAAAGTCAATACATGTTTTCCCTAATTCTACAATGATGACTAGGTAGGGGTGGAGATGAGAACACATATCACGTGAATCCTACCATCCAAAACTGATGGAAGATTAACGATCGAGTTTTCGAAGCCCCAAATGTTGACAGTCGGGAGGGATGACTTGAACTACCACCACACTTATTCCCCTGCTCATCATGTATCATCTTCTTCTCTGATGAATTTCCACTTACAATAGTTGATACATCTCTCATGAAACCATAAATGATTCCATGTTAACGTTACACCATCATTGAATAATCAACCACCTTATAATAAGCTTTCATCTAGAAAAAGAAGGCCTCATATTGAAATTTTTCTCTAAACCCCACTTCAATATTTTGAGCCTTTAACTTCACATTATAAACAATCTCACTCATGTTCCAAACTAAATCTAAAAATCAGTTGGCATACACCATCATAGTTATATCCTCTTGAATGAGATATAAAACCTCACAAAACCTAAAAAATGGTAGAATCTTATTCTAAATTTTTTTTGAGGAAAACCTTTAAATATTTCCAACTCATCGGATCGTGCTTTACATCTTTCACCATTGAGTTCCACCATTTCCTACTGGAACCCTCCAGTATAAATGAAGAACATTTTACTCTAGAATGCTCATGATTATAGATGAATTCAAATAGTCTCTATCTTCTCAAGTCACTTATCTACTTCATAATTTTTCAGGATACCTCAAAAAATGAGAAGGTTTTTTCTTGAGAAACTCCATATCCTTGTCCTTTCCAAGACCTAGTTCAGCTTCTCTAACCTAACAAGGACTATATCTATCTTCTTTTCCTGAAGCTTGGATAGATTTTACAATATCTTTCACTAACCTATGATCAGTTTTTGATGGATATATCTCCCTGTTATATTCCTTTGGAATCTTAAGAGGTCTTTTGGGAGGAATCTTTCTCAATAAAGAGACTACAATACAGAAAACCCAATAAATAAACTAAAATTAAATTTTAAAACAAAAACACCAATTACCAATTCATCCATTAATCCAAAACTAAAGAGATCCCTCAAAATAATAGGAAGACCCCAAAAATCAACATTATCATATTGTCCACAAATAGTCTATAGCCTGCACGTCTCACCTGGGAGAGAAGTAATATCAAATTCATCCAAACATACCGTAATGACACAAGTCCTATAATGATTTGTATTGGATATACACCCTAATCAAAATTAGAACCTCCTCCCTTAAATCCTAGATCTTGTATGTTAAGAATCTTTCCTAGATTACTTGTCCAAAAAAAAGTGTGACTTACTCTCATAACATTGTTTCATGAAACTAGCTGGGATTCCATCCAACCCGACACCTGGCCCAATCCATAACTTGTATGGAAGGGTGTTCCCAATCCCCAAAGGATAATAACCAGTACATGGGTATCTACAATATGCTTTAGGAATAATTTCACTCATTTATATATGCATAAAATTACAATACAAATAAACACCACAAAAACTGATAAACATAACCAAATAAGGAAAAATAATTTTTCATATTTAAAATTTATAACATTAAAAGAATCCAAAGGTTCTACAATAATATGGGAATAACAATACAATCCCAAAAATCTCTAAACGACAATAGAGTCATCACCCTAATTCCACCACCACTAAAACCTACTAGATGTGGATGTCGAGAAACCAGATCCACTATCTCCACCACGACACAACTTACATTTTCTTGGGAAATACATAAGAAAGTATACAAAAAAATATAGTTGTTTGTAGGGTGTTACCTAAATACTTTAATGATTCAACCCAAAGAAAATATTCCATGCTATAAAATTAGAATACAAATTAAGAAACACATTTTCATAAAAACACTTGAAACATTTTTAAGGAATTATTTTAAGGAAAACCATTTCTCAAATAATTATTCCTGAAATAAAATATGTGCACATGGTTTACTATATAATGATGGATACTATCATTTCTTATAATGAACATGTCACAAAAGAGAAACATTGGTAAATCCCTAAAGGTAACTTGCATAAGTGGAGATCTATGAAACTCATATCACAGTGATCAAAATATTCCACCAAATTAACAACAACATTCTCGTGCATGATCCATTAGAGCGGATCCTATATCATGGTCTAATGATATACATATTAGATGTAAATACCAAAAGTGTCCCTATGAACAAGCCACTAGAGGGGAACACAACACATGATATGGATGTCTCCAACCATATAACATAGTTAGTTAGTATTCCAATCTTCAATATTACTAAATGAATATGGGCCATGACGACTTTCTAATAAACTAGAGTACAAGTACTACTTCAACCAACAAGATACACTATATTCCCATTGTGATCAAATTGTATTTCACATATCACATAAATCAAAAATTTCACACACACATTCCAAGAATCTTGACCATACAAGGAAATAACCACTTTACATAAAAACTATTTCGGGTTGACACACATACCAAAACACATTTTGAAATACATTTGGCATCATTTGAACAGTTTATGAAATCCTTGTAGAAGCACAAAAAGAATAATGCATATGAAATCCCACCATTTTCCATGGGAAAAGCCTATCTCCAAATCATGATCACATCAAAACCATTTTTGTAACACGATTCAAAATTTCTGGATAATTTTATGGTGAAAAATAAGGATTCCAAAATGAAATGATACACATTTCACATTGAAAATCAAATTTTGAAAAACTTTCACCTCTAAAAATCATTTAAATCACATTTCACAACTTCCACACATGGCATAAAATATATTCCCAAAACACCATAATGAATCAAATAATAAATACTACCAATTTCATTTAAAAAACCAACTTCTATCACATATTAATCACAACCCTATTGAAAAAATTCTTTTTACCTTAGAAATAATTCATATGGAATATTTAATCACTCATGAAATCATATCATAATAATATAATAATGTAAAAGAATGGAACTATCTACCCCTCACATCGAAGCATTAGAAAATTAATGTAAACCCACAACTACACCACAACATAAACCTATAATGGAATGATTGAACACTAAACATCAATATTTTCCCCAACAACACAATATGAAACCCTCTATTGGGTAAATAACCAACTGGAAAAAAGGAACTTAAGAAAGAGGAGATATGAAATCTAAAAAGATGGAGGAATCAAGGGTAAACATACTTAATTGATGATTAATTGATGTTCCCACACCAAAGCCACCAAAAGAAATAGTGACCAAGAGGTCATGTAAAGCATTGAAGAGGATCCAATGTCTTAAAATCATGAATGGGGATGAATAATGGCGATTTAATGTTTAATATATAGGGAGGAAAGAGAAAAATATTGAGTTTTTTGATGACCTAGAAATGCTACAATGTTTTCTCATATGGTTTTATAAAATTTACTAAAACCATGCACCCATCACTATTAAAGAGGGATGGGAATAGTTTGACAAACCAAGCACTAACCATGTTGTGACCACTATCCCAAGTGGTACATGGACACGTGGTTTCCTTGGAAATCTTCCATTTTTTCCGCTAACTGTGTTTCTCCCACTATGAAGCCAAATATCAATATTTATTTAACAAAAATACGTTGGGATCACAGTCGATGAAATTAAAACTAAAAATAAATTGGAAATTACCTCATGTTGAAAACGTGGATGCGAAAAATAAATTCTATAACATGATTGAAAGGAAGATAAAAATGAAATTATTTATTAATAGATTAAAAATGTTATATATGATTTTATTAAAATATGTGGAATTGATATTCCACGACCCATCAGTTGTATATTTAAATGAAGAAAGTATTATTTTCTTAAAACATGTATAAAAAATGATATAATAAAATATTTTATATAGTTAATAGTTTATTTTTTATTTTTTATAACTAAAAAAATATTCTATCAAATAAAAATTCTAGATCATTTAGTGTTTATGAAAATTTCACTTAATTAAAAAAAGTATTTTATGGTATCATGGTAAAAAAATAATTTATGAAGATGAATTTGTTTAACATTGTTATCATAATGGAAATAATTGAATAGAGATATTATAAAAGATGTTTCCATTGATAATATAAGGAGTTATATTTAGACAATGGATGTTATTAATATCATATTAATTGATGTTTTTATGGAAGAATTCTTCGATCCATATTCAATGATTTGAACACTAGGATTTTGAATCATTGATATCACTATTATAAAAAATTTATTTATTAATATATTTTAGCCATTAAAGGGTTTTAGTGGGAGTATTTTAATAAATAGATGCAAAGTTATGTGCAGATATTACCTAATGATGTAATAAGTTAGAAAAAGATAAAAATATAATAAACATAATACATTCTTATAGTATTTAAAATCAAATATAGGACTACCATATATTTATGTTTTATTATTTAATTATGGAAAATTATTTTGAATATAATAATATATTATATTTTACAAAAAAAATATCATACACTGTCATTAGTTCAAGTTTACAGGTTCTAACATATACAGAGAAATGATGAATAACCCACAAGGGATGGAATTGAATTACCCATAATCAATATTTTCAATAAAACATTATTGTTTGTAATGAAATTTTAATTTTCGTGTATAAGTTATCATATATAGATATGTATTACACTACTGAGTCAAGAAAAATAGTTTTTCTCTTTTTTGATGAATTATTCAAATTGGGGTGTTATTAAAATTTTAATTGGTATACCTGGGTGCATGTATTATATATTTATTTCCATAATATTATATTTTACTTAAATGAACAAGTCTCAGAACCCCAATACTATGAGAACATTATTAACCCATAATTGAAGTTAAGATATTAAGGCCGTTTTTTTGTATGTATATTATTGATTCATGAGTTTAGTTTAATCAAAATTGGCTTTTTCATCTAATACAATGCCTACCATATATGTACCCTTTGATTGAGTTATAGCATAAGAGTGTATATCCATAACTAGATAAATTTCATGTGATTTTTTAATCAATTGGTTGACTGGTATGTGATATCAACTTCCATGAGTAAGAATTTCATGTTGTTTATTTGTGCATATTGCAAGTATACACATATATAATTAAGAATGTATGAGTACCTTTATAGGAATGACATTTTATTTATCACTATTACATGTTAACTTAAAAATAATGACAATAAAAAAATAATTATTTAATAAGATAGAATTTCAGAACATAGGCATAAATACACATGTGTTCAATGAAGATAATTCCATATTCAATTTCATTTTATGTTTATATTATTCTTCGATAGAGGCTAACAAATTATTACATTTATAAATTAATAAAATTCTATTTTTTTAATTGATGTAGTGATTACTTGGTTATCAATTTTTGGTGAATTTAATGGGATATTTTTTTTCAAAAAGGCATATAATTATTCTATAATTGTTTAGGGATTATATAAAGTAGTCTATGATTGGATATTAAAAATAAATTTCTTATTATTTGATACATGTTGAAGTGGAAGATACCAATCAAAAACTGTTTTGGAAGATATAAAAAAAATTAGATGAAATTTAATGTGGTATAATATAAGTTGATTTATCATAATATCCATGATGGTTTACATAAAGTGGGGAATTGAAGGATATATGGCCTAAAAAAGTGATAAACATGTATATGTCATGGATATATCATAATATATGAAATGATAAATGTCCAGATTTTTGTGCTTTTCTAGTGATATCACATTGTGAGTTATAATATATTCAACACCACTGCCAAAAATGTATCATATAATAAGATCTAACAAGTAAATAAGTATATATCATTTGTTTTATAATAGGATATGTTATATTTTATTATTTACATGATGTTTGATGATTGATAATAGTATTTGAAAGTTATGTGTTCATATTTAAGAATCTTCGAAGGTTTTTATCCAAATTTTTATGTTTTATATAAGGAAATGTATGAGAAAATTGAATCAAATAAACAATGTCATAACTACCTGAAAAAGAGTTAGGATAAAAATATTTTATTAAATAAATTTACACAAAATTTTTATTAAATTTTAATTAATGTGTGAAGTTTGGGGAGAATTTCTTTGGCCCATATAAGAATGTTGAGATATGAGAATGGGGGAATTTCTACATTCATGATTCCTACAAAGTATTCACTTCCTCTCCCTCTTATAAATTTTCTATTTATTTAATATTTATAACAATATTATAGAAACAAGGATAATCCAACACAAGAATAGGGTGATTATGTGTTGATAATAGTTACACAAAAGAGGAAGGATCATAGTGGTTATCCATAAATAATCATCATTAGAGTCATTTTTGATGATAGGAGATTAATTTAACAAAAGTGTATTGTAATCACAATTTTTTTGGTATATATTACAAATATTTTTTCCTCATATCATTATCATATTGTGTTTAGGTTTTCATAATGATTTTTTCATCACGAATTCATGTCATTTGATCCTTGAAAACCAAAATATATAATTGAATCACCCTGAAGGGTTAGTCAAAAAGATACTATTTACACTAGATTTTTAATTATCAAAAACTTTCATTTATGTGGGAAATATTATTGAATGAGAATTAGAATGTAATTTTTGACCATTTAGGTTTAATAAACACAAAAAATACGATATATGAAATTAATATAAATCTATAAAACAAGAATCATTATAGAAATAATTATTTTTATAAGATCCATAGTTAAAAAATTGATAACTACTATTAGAAGAATGTTGATATCAAAAAAGCTATATTAATTGACATAGTCAGATGTTTGTGTCCAATGATTTTGAATTAAACTATTATTGAAAAAAATTAGGTTTGATTAATTTTACTCATGTAATATATATATATATATATATATATAATCTCGAATATATGATATGTGTATATCCAATATCAGAATGGGTAAAAATGAGGGTGGTGTAGCTGAATCACTAATAAGTTAATTTTATTAAAAAAATATTTTTTAAAATAAAAAACCCTAATTAAGTTTTATGTCTCGATTCATTCCATAAAATATATTCCTTACCTAAATAAAAACATATCAAGGATAAGTAGATAGGATAGTATTTTCACAATGTTATAACTCAATGTGATAGCCTACTCGATGCCATGATTGAATTTTTTAATTACACATTTTTTCTTACCATTATAAAACTATTTTAATTAAAATTTACTCAAATTGGAAAAAAATATTGAGTAGGAATTATCCACTTCTCATTATTGATATTATCGATGTTTTTTATATAGTAACCACATTTTTTCAATGATTCTTCATTTTATATCTGATGAACTAGATATTCAATATACGTATTTATGATTTGGCATAAAATAAAATATATTATTCTTGATGGCCCTCAGTTTCATGCTAAATTTTATTGATGAAGATATATATTATCGTACCTATCATTGAAATAGAATGAGAAACACAAGAACTAGATCATGTATATTCAAATTATTATAATTTATTCATAGTTATATACACATGATTCAATGGTATTAGTATCTACTTCCCTCAAACTCTTGGAAAACATGAATGTATGATATCTTTATGCTTTAGAATAACAGTCATATAAATACAAAAACTATTTGAATTCACAATGAATATAAAACCCCCTTAATATTTTATATTCCATTTATCATTCTTATAGATTTGAAATTATATTTCCATAATGATTTATGAAACTCCCATAATATTTATCAAGAATGATTCCAAATTTAAATTGATCAAAAATACTCATAATTAAGTGCTTATATTATATAATTAAAATTATATTCAATAAATCGTTTTAAATCTCTAAATACATGACATTCAGGTCTCTATCATGTGATAATAAATTACCATAATATCATCATCAACCAAATTAATGATTTTTTTTTCATTTCCTAGTGACATGAAGTACATCATTAATATTATAATGCATGGGTCCCTAATATTGTATGCCATTCTATGTCGGACTCACTTAAGCAACCAGTATCTAAAGTTTCTATAATTACATCATCATACTCTTGGATCATGATAATTTAATTTTATAAGTATATATATATATAATGTTAATAAAAAATATATTATTCATTATAATCACATTTATTTAAATTTTGAAAAATTTAAACAGTTTTCTCATAGTAGATTTTTCAGAAAATCTCCTTTTTATGGAACCTATCATAAAGAACAACAAATTAGGGATGTTTTATTCAGAAGTTTCTATATTCAAAATACTAAATTTATGATATGAATCCATGGTTTGAGGTTCCATTGTAAAACATATGGTCATTTCAAAAACCATTCAGGACCTACATTGACAAGAATACACTCTATGGTCACTCAATATACTCTGAATCTATAATCCTATAAACATACTCATTGTACACCTATTCATAACATTAAAAATTAAATCAATACCATTATGTCAAATGTGATTGATCGTTAAAAATCCAATGTATATTTCTCATTACTATTAATTATCTCACTGATGACCATTTCATATAACACTATTCCTTAACACACACATTGAGATTTCTAGGTGACCACCACGTAACCAATTTGAATCCAAGGATAACATTACATGCATAATGCAATTTCAATTTTACGTATATTAAAAATATTAGGTTATTTTATTAAAATTACATAACATTTATTTTTATAAAATTTATTTTATATAGGATTTCAATTTTATATTTTTCCTTGACACATATTTTCAGTTTTCTTCATCACCACTTTGTAGCGTCTGACCTACCTCAACATAGATGGTGTAGAACTCACTTCACCCTTATACAACATGAATATATTTTAATTTTCCTTTATATTAGTAATAAAACTATTAATTTAACTATATTAATGTAAAAAAGTTAATACTAAATAAAATGAAGGGCCTTCTCAAATACTTGTCAAATATAGTTGATAATAAAAAAAAACAATTTCATCCAAATAAATGGCCCTTTAATCACCCCCTTTTATTTTATTTACCCATGAAACTAGTTTTTAACATTACATATCACACAAGAAACACTAAATCAAGTCTTATTATAAAATATAAAAATCTTCACATTGTAATGATTTGAAATTTGACTCTGTATTTTACATAAATAGATATTATGTTAATGTTGTATTCTAAATACAACACTAAAACTAAAAAAAAATTTACATTAAAATAAAATTTTAACATCATAATATATCAATTAAATTGGTGGGTATAAAAGGATGTAACAATATTTTGAAATTATAGAAAATAATAAATGATATGGAATGAGGGATCAGAAGGATCCATTATGAAGCTGATTTATTTGATATTTGGAATTGCGAAACTTCACTATAGTTTTCTTTAGATCATGTCCAAGATGAAATAAAATAATTAAGGTATCATAAAAATCATATATGAGATAAAATTAAGATATTAAGAATATTCATGAGATCTATACTGGAGAAATAACCACACTAGACTACCATTAATGAATAAGATCAAACGACCAATAATTTTATCATTTGAATTTTCCATTGAAATATATAATTTATTGATATTTAGAAAAAAAATTAATATAATACTTATACACCACATGATAAACCGAAAATAAATTTATTATTTTAATTTAAATATAAAATTTGTGGAATAAATATAGCAATAATAATTCAATGTATTACATGGGTAAAAATAAGGCAATAATAATTAGAAAATTTGGATCGTTCTATTTCCCAAGAATAATTTTACACATGAACCAGACTGTAGAAATGAAGTAGACTATTAGTAACACAAAATACATTTTGAAAAGGAATATATATATATATATAATCATTTAATTGAAATATATTTTCATAAATTATTTTATAAATTAATACAAATATTTAATTTAAGGATAAGATAATATTTTTATGACCATAAGTAATTATTAATGGTTCCAAAAAATAATTATAATATTAAAATTGAATATTTTAAAAAATAAGGATTATCTTTTAAAATTAAATTAATCATATTCAGGAAATTATTTTATGAAATTGAGTTCCATAGTTAAAACATAACATTATAATATTGTAAGGTTATTTTTTTCTTATTTTTATAAAATAGATGAATTATTGGTGAAAAGAGAAATTCGATAAAATATGGTATTTAACATTATAATATGTATACATGAATTCTTGACCTAATGATGTTGTTATTAACAATTATTTAAAATTCACATGTACCATTTACTATATATACTCTTAATGATCAATACTATTGGTACTCATGACCCAAAATATTAAACTAATGAATATAATATTAAAAAATCCCCTCTCCTCCCCTTACAAATAGTACCACCTCTCTTGACACCTATTAAACCTTGGATATTTCCCAATTTCTACCCAATTATATTTCCAATACTCTCATTCATATTATAGATCTTAGGATCTCATCTGATAAATATTACATGGATCCATAATGGTCAGCCTAAATGAAGACAACCATAGAGAGAGTTTAACTCTAAATAAAAATTCATTTAATTTTATTCTTATTCTACCTCCACGTATAATATTCATAAACCTATAAATAGTAATCTTAGTATCATAAATATATTTTTTGTTATTATTATGGTTTTAAATCCATCGTATATCATCCCTTGTTTCATTTCTTAAATGAATGCACTGTTCAGAATATGGTTGGTTCATCGCCTCTATGAACACGACACATTGTTTTTCTCTTTGACCATCAAGGAATCTTATAGAAACAATATAATGGTTAAATTTATTTATAATATATATATTATAACTAATTTCATGTTTTATTAGTGTTTCCAAAAACATGCAACTAAAAAGGGATCTAGGTTATTAATGTTGATTAAACATCTTAAATGATCTAATCATATAATGGTAGATTTTTTTCTAAAGGAACCCTCCCCATATCAGAACACAAATGGTTATTTTGGGAGAATTTCAATTTATAGATATATATGAATACCAATTCAGTATAAATTTATATTTTTACATCCATTTTAAAATAACATGAATAATTATATACAAGTGATCTGACCATTAAACCCTAAAACGAATGCCCTAATAAATAGAAATTAATCCTTATATCTGAATGAAATAGTGATAGATAAACATATTATAATAACAGTAAAGATAATATAGACTTAAATTGTTTTTAATTAATTAATTAATGATTCTTAGTTTATTTTTTAGGATTATTTTTTCAATTATAGAATACTTCTACGGCATATTGTATGGGATCTCTCTAAACGACCTTTTCTTTGTGTTATGACCATTGTCTCTATATATCAACTATTAAGTCTCCTTGATATTAAGGGAAGATTATAAATTTTGTATATATGTATCTTACATATATACTGATCCTATTCTCCCTTTTACGGGGTAATACATTTCTTAAGTTCATTTTTGAAATTCCTACTTTAAAATAATACTAGATTAAGAGGAAGTTTTCTATCCCTTAATCTGATAATGTAATTCTAATTTAATAATTTTATTAAAATTCATTTAATCTAAAAAATTAATTCAATAATAGCATTAAAATATTAATGATATATTATTTGATTATGATATGAAGAAATATTATAAAACCCATTTGTCTCCAAGTATTATTCTTATCATTATGCATTACAATTGATTTGTTTTTTTGAGCATGTACATATTGTGATGAGTGTGTATAGATAGCACTTTAGTTAATTGTGTAATGTTTATATCCCATGAAACTATTTTTATGAAACTATGGAGTAAACATAATCCATTAATGGACTCTTTCTACCATTTGATGTTATCTTAGAAATTAGCCTTGAATTATTCTTATGTTATGTTTTATGTTTCTACTTCATTTCAATATTTCCATGACATTATGATACAATATTAATTAAATTATGATCCCATGTTATTATTCATGAGACTTATCTTGTAAGATATCATGTTTTTAATTTGAATTATAGGTTTTTATTTTTATCATATTTATAAATTTAATAGGATTTTTTTCTCTCCCCTTTACATTATAAATTCCCCAGGTTATCCAAAACAATTTTTGGAGATCAAGGGAATTTAAGTGATCATTATAGAGAATAAAATAAAGAAGTGTTAGAGTAATTATGATGTATTATAAAAAAACTATTTCAAATAAACTAGGCCTTGTTATAATTTGTTTGTTTGTAGTGGATATTTTTGTTAAAAATAATGTAACATATATATCAAAGGAATGGGTCTCTAGTTGGTTTGAGAGAAATTTCTAGTCATTTTTGTGGATTGAAACAAGAATCCATAAGTGAGACCACATTTATTTGTCTAGGTATATTAGAATATCTTGAAGCATTAGTGAAGTATAAAGAGAGTTTTATTCATGAAATTTCGTGCCTATATGGATATAATATGTGGATGATTCACTATAACAATTGTACAAAAGATAAATTACCACTAATGTAGTAGATTTGGTATCAACAAGATCATTACCTGGTGTATGAGAATGATCCCTTGATGCACAGTTAGTTTGAAATGCTCTATTGATATGCTTTAGAAGCATAACATACTATTTATTAACCAATAATAACAACTTGAATAAATATTTAGGTTAGAGAACCTAATAGGAAAAACATCAAAGGGTAAAAATTATGGAATCATAGAGACTCTTAAGTAAGGATATGATATTAATTTATATTTTATTCATTAAAAGTTCATTGTTTACATTTTTACTTAATTTTTACACCGATTACTATCATCCCTATGTTTTTTGTATGTTGAAAAACTATAAAAATAATTAAATAGATTTAGGGGAAATCATTATCAATTCATTATCATTGAATGTCCTATATTATTATAGTTCTATACAGTATTTCATATCATTCATGTTAATAAAAAAATTCAAACTGAACCTCAATACATGGATGTTCATTTATCAGTGATAATATAAAATAGATAAAAAAAATTCATCTAATGTATATAAACCCTCCCCCGTCATTTTTTTGGATTGAAATTCCTAGAAAATATTTTCTTACCTTTTTAGTGGAATTTGAATCTATATTGTGCATGGATTGAAAAACCTTATATAAATCCAATACCAACTGTAATAAGAGGTGGCCACTATTCACATCCTGAGTCATACTCTAATTTTGCACAAGTGTACGGAGGATTATAAATTATCTTTGTAATATTCATCTTATGTATGAATAATATTGTCTTCTGACTAAGCATATAGAGCTGAAAATATAGATATATATATGAGAAAATAATTATAGAAAAAATTCCCATTGTAAGGGACTATACAAATGTAGTCCCTAATGTGTTGCATATCCTTCTTCCTGACATGGATGCCGAGTTATCAATCCAATTTATACCAGGATAATTACCCATATCCAAGACACCCAATAGAATGACCAACATTGAGTTATAAAAACTAAAGAAGAAGTTACAAAATAAATAGTAAAATGGTTTTATACTCTTATGTACATAATTTTGGGGTGAGACCATCCACTTTATCAAGAATAAGGATGGTCTAATTCACCTGCATATATATTTTCATAAACTCAACAACATCATGCAAAATAATAAGTATCTCTGACCATAGATAGATGATTTGAATGATAAACTTCATGGGTCCTAGTGATTCTCTAAGGTGGTCCTTCATTCGAGATATCCCCAATTAATATAGAATAAGGAATATATAAAATAAACTAACTTTCCACCATGGTTTTAAAATTGTGAGTTTAGAGTGATTCCCTTCAGCCTAACTAATGCTCTAGAAATATTCATGGATTTAATGAATAGGTTCTATGGATTACATTGTTAAATTTTTGGTATCCTTTAGAGATGATATTTTGATATTCATAAATGAAAATATGATCATGATTAGAACTTATTTACTTTTCTGATGACTTTTATAATGGATAAGATATTTGAAAAGTGTAATAATTGTGAGTTATGGATAGAAGAAGTATCATTATTATTGCATGATATTTAATGAAAAGGGAAATCTTTTAACCTATATATGAAAAAGGAAATTGAAGTGTGGCTTATAGAAACATATATTAAAATGATATACAGTTTCCTAATACTAAATCCCAATAATCGATTCTTTTCAGTAAATTTTCATGATTAACAAACCCACAAAATAAGATGACTTCAAATGGAGTGATGTTTTTATAGACCCTTATTTGTGAAGAGAGATTCATAGAGATTAAAAAGTGTATTATCATGGAACTAGTTCTTACAACACAGACAATTGTGGATATTTTTATGGCATATAGAGATTTCTTAAATATGGTCTTGGGTTTTGTTATGATGAAATATGAAAAGTGATATCATATGAATTTAGGAAGTTAAAATTCATGTGAAGAACTATCACATACATGATCTAAAATTGATTGGTAAGAACGTTTCAAAGAAAAATTTATGGAATTATATCTATGTGGAGATGTGAGAAATATATATGGATAAAAATATCCTCAAGTATATACTGATATAAAAGGAACATAATACGATCTAGTGAAGATTATTAGGTATAATAATGGACCATAAATTCCACTACTATTATAGGAAATAGAACTAAGTATAATATTACAAAAGTATAATATATCGAACAACCTTATCAATGATAATAATTGAGAATGATCCATTCATCTTCAACTTGAAAAGGATTCGCATGGGGAGCATAAAGAAGGAACATAATCATATATTTTTCAAAATATTACACAACCCACCATTATAATTAACATAATGTATTTTAAAAGAGATGATTTTTAAATATAGAAGATGGTGAAATATATAATTAATGGTAAGTCCACAATGTTTAATATTGATGAAGACAGATTAATAATAATTAGGTCATGAATTTTTGTACCATCAAATATGAAAAAAGAAGGATTTGTTAAATTTTAAACATAGTTTGACAATCCCAATCAACTTATAGATCACAAAAATGTATCAAAATATCCAGTGAACTATTTTCTGTACAATATAATGAATTAGTTCACAAATACACACCAGAATACCAATTATGTCAATAGGCGAAGGTTTAAAGGAGGAAGCCTAAGGTGATGATATAAGCGTTACACATACCAACATGGAAATGGAGAAACAACACCATCATCATTATCACCAATATATTGATGAAATATAGATAAAATAATTCCTTTGGTTATGGTGGACTATCATATAATGAATTCTCAATACATAGTTATTTCATATGATATCTCTCTTGATTAAATTTCTTGGATATATAATAGATAAACGATTACATTGCATTGAACCCCACAAAAAATTATATATAGCTGAGATATGAGTTTAACCTATATGTTCTAGAAAATTCCCTAAAATTCCAAAAATAATGAATTCATCATCATTATGGATTATCACCCCCAAAATAGTGGTCAATCTTAGTGGACTATCCAGACACATGAAGAAATATTGAGGCTATTATTCATGGACCTCAAAAGAGGATAGGATAAATATCTTCCTCTGGTTGAGTTCTCGTACAATAATATCATTCATTCAAGTATTTAAATGGATCTATATGAATCCCTTTATGGTAATAGATTTTGAACACCTACATGTTGGGGAGAAGATGGTGAACAAAAGTTATTGGGACACAAAATGGGCAAAGAAATTGTAAAAAAGTTCATAATCATTCAAAAACATATTATAGAATATTAAAGTGGATAAATGTTGAATATTCCTATAGTTTTATAATAGGGATATGGTTTCTTATGTATATCTCTATGGAATAGAATTTTAATATTTGGGGAGAATGGAAACCTAAGTTCTAGGTATATTGGCCCCATTGAGATACTTGAGCACATCAAAGTTGTGAATTATCGATATGCTCCCCCTCTAATCCCACCTCATGTATATTAAGTATTCAATGTATGCCTCCCATGGATGTACATATTAGATCACACGCCAATAGAAAAGTTATATGGGGTATTTCTAGAAAATGATCCCTCCCAAAAGGGGAAGCCAATGATGATCTTGGACCATAGTCATATAGTTATAAACA
Source organism: Viscum album (assembly GCA_963277665.1). NCBI lineage: Eukaryota > Viridiplantae > Streptophyta > Magnoliopsida > Santalales > Viscaceae > Viscum > Viscum album. The sequence goes on from OY728134.1 coordinate 291,175,019, forward strand.
ATAAGATAACTCACCTAGAAAAGTATTATGGTGAAAACATAAGTACAAGGATGTGACATGGGATCTAGAGGAAGCCACGAATCAGTATTACCTTCATCGATTTTCATCTTTGCATGTAAAAAATATTCCATGAGAAAATTCTAAAGTGGGAAATGGAACAATACAAAATTTTATCAATAGAATTCCCCATTTTAATAAATATTATTGTAGTATTTAGTAATATAATATTATGAAAGGCACATTCACAACATGATAAGACCAACTATATTTTATTATTTTAATTTTTAGAACACATTTATAGAATAAATATGGACATAAAATTGAAATTATTATAATGAGTCAAAAAATAGGAAAAAACCATAATAATAGGAAAATTTAGATCAATATGTTCCATAAAAATAATCACACTCTAACGTAATACGATAGAAATTTCACATAAAACAGTAATGAAATAAGAATTTTGAAAATTAATATATATATATATATATATATATATATCTGATACAAAATAGTAGTTAATGAATAATTAATCAAATATGAGGTATTTATATTAAGAATGGAACCTATTTGACCATTATAAATCTATCTATTGGAATTTTAACTTGACTATTGGAATAGTTACCTGATCATATGAATAAAATTCTATCTATTATGAATAGAAACATGAATATCAGAATAGTATCTTAAATTTTAAAAGTGCAAAATAATATTTTTTTTCTTATAAAATAATGAAATAATATATATATATATATATATGATATTGTATAAAAACATGTTTTCTGAATTATAAATTATGTGTTTTAATTTTTATAATACAAACATGATCAAATTTTGATTTCATAATAAATATTTTGATTAAAAATATATATTATTTTCATAAAATTGATTTATAAATTAATATTATGTTTTATTATAATGTCATTTTAATTATATGAGTGAATAAGTAATTTTTAAAGGGTCATCAAATTTATTATTACATTAAAAATGTTTTTTTTAAAAATGATAATTTTATATAAAAAATAAATTTCTTATAATTATAAAATTAATTACATAAAAATGATTTTATTTCTTTATCTATATAAATAAAATGGTTATGGTGAAGTTTTTGTTTTTTTTAATAGATAATTTTTTTTGAGTAGTGAATTACAGTAAAATAAGATATTTAAGATTATAAGAAAAAAAATTCAATTGATGAGTAAATGATGATATAAGAATCAATTAGTTCAATCTACAATGAGACATTTAATTTTTATCGAAATAAAAATAAACAATAACAGTATTCATGAGTAAAAATTTTATTCTAATGATCATAATATTCAAAGACACCCCTCTCCTCCACTTATAAATACCACCTCATCTCCTCACAAACTCTAAGCCACAAAATCAAAAAAAACTACCACATTTTCTTCTGAATTCTCTCCCATTATTCTTAGTAATACAAGTACTATCTAAATAACATTTCATGGAGACTTTGGGTGTCTCCTAAATGGAGAGAACCAAAGTGAGAGTGAAACTCATTAAAACTATTAATTTTATTAGTCTTCTATGAGTGCCATATATTTTCCATTCAACAAAAAATAGAAACATTGTTACCATATATATATATTAATATATTATTATTGTTGTGGAATATTCATCTTATACAATCCCTTATTTGTTTTCTTAAATTAAATTATTGTTCAAAATATGGTTGGTTCACCACCTTTATGAACAACAAACTTCAGTTTTCTCCACAACCTTCATGTATGGTTATAGACCCAATATTATTGATAACTATGATTATAATAAGTATATTATAACTTATTTTATGTTTTGTAATGTATTTACAATAATTAAATTAAAATAAATAAATATAATTAGTGGAGGAAGGTAAAATATCGAAAATGAACAAACCATATAATTCTTGCATTTTTACTAAAACTATTGTCTTTGTGTCAGAATACATATGGATATTTTAAACCAATTAAATTTATGTATACACATGAATAAAAATACATTTACTTATAGAGTTATTATCCTATTTTATAATATCTCCCATATTTATGCACAAGTGATCCAGTATGGGAAGAATCAACAAAACACCCTCAAAAAAGATAAACTAAACCAAATATTTCAATCTAATAGATTTATAAAACATATTATAATTATAGTAAATAAAAAACACATGAAATGGTTTCTAACATATATTATTAAAGAGTTTAATTTGATTATCCAATAAATTATGAGCATGTATAGAAAGATTCTTGAATAAATGGTGAGGAATCTCTCTAATACAACCTTTTTCATATGGATATAATCCTTCCATATATAAATCACATTATATATCACTATGTTGTTATGGAAACCTTATAAATTCTGCTTATATGTCTCTTAAATATAGACCTAGCATACATTACCTTATTTATATGGGCCAATACATGCCTTAAATTCATTTTTCAAATGCCTTATTTAAAATCAATATTCATTAAGGGGACCTTTTATATCCATTAATACTTTTAAGAAAAACTCTTTAAAAGTATTAATTCTCAATCATGATGTTAAAATTTTTAATTCCATCTTATCTTTGAAATCTCTATAAAATTTCTTGTATTATATTAGTAAATAATATGCTACTAATTTTTTCCATAGGTAGTTTTTATGTTTATGCCTTTTGATTGATTTCCATTTAAGGAAAAAATAATCATATAAATGTTTTGATGAGTGTTCCTAAATAAAATTCTAATGAATCTGGTAATGTTTGTTTCTGAAAATATTGAATGTTTGGGAGTTTTGGAGTAAACCTGATTTATAATGGTACTTTTTATACCATGTGATATTGTCTTGGTAGTAAACCGTACCTTATGTTTATGTCACATTTTATGTTTCAACCACATTCATATGTATTAATTAATATACAAAGACAAGTTCATTAAATTATTATCTCATATGATTATTAATGATCATTATATTTTATGATGTCATGTTATATGATTTAACTCACATGTTTTTCTTTGTTATCATGTTTATTCTCTTACTCTTTTATTTTCTCTCACCCAATTCCTTTATATATTCCCCATGTTATCATATTATTTATAAAAAGATGAAACTAATTTAGAATCTCATTATAGAGAATAAAATAAATATATTTAAATTTTTATTCAGTTAGATATACTAGGTACATAGTCTTTTAAATACACATGTCCTCTCTATCTTTAGGTTGTGTTTAGGGGATATTTATATTAAAAATCATGTAATAATATGTGTCAAAGGATTGGGTTTATATATAAATTATTCATAGATAATATGTAACAATATTGATGGTATATGTAAACATAATTTAGGATGATATAATCATATATTTATTAATTTAATATTTTATTTTTTTACATTTGTTTTACTCATTTTTCATTTTTACTTTTAAAGTAAATTAATTTTATTTATAAAAATATTTTTTCTATATATTTCATACATAAATGATTAATTTAAAAATTTAAAAATTATCATTTTATGAAATGAACACCATTTCATAATTTGGAATGTCAAAATTATCTTAGGGTGATTTTGTTGGGATTTTTATTAAAAAATTTGTTTTTTAGTTTAATAGTCCAAATAAAATTTTCCCCATAACTACAATTTACATGACATTATAATTACATAAGTAGAGAATAAAACAATATCATAAATTTTAATTTTCTAAGGCTATATTTAATAAAAAATATAAATATTAAAAATAATATATCGAATTTAGAAATACTATTATTATTCTATTAAGTATTTAAGTAATATCTACCAATAAAAACTATTTATGATAAATTTTTTATTAAATATTATTTTGGTAAAATTAGGTTTTGGGTTTATTTAAAAGTGACACAAATTTTTTTTTTTAATAAAAAGTAAATTTATCTCATGAAAATAAAATAAAATGATTATTTTATCCTAGAATTTAGTTTTAATCTTTAAAATACCCTTTTTCTAAAAAATGGTTATTACAGGTAATATGCGCTAATGTTAAAAATAATTTTTCCTCAAAATCATAATTTTATAAAATAAAATGGTATTCAAATTTGGAATCAGTTGGAAGAAAATTATATAATAAGGTTTATTTTTTTGGCATAAAAATAGATTTAGGTATTAATTTTTGTTTACCATAATACAAAACAAAAATATAAAATTGAAAAATCATTGTCTAAAGGTCTTAAAACATGTTAATTTTTCTAGTAATTGTATGGGAGAGGGGTTCACGAAATTATCTCAACCCACACTACATTATTTAATTTTTTCTATTCTAATTGACATATTTAATATGATCTCACATAAAAAAATGTTATAATTTAGAAAAGGTCATTCTCAACACTTATAAAATGGGACTCACACCATCCATTCAAGAACCCAAATTTATTTTTTCTTCCATGTCATGAAAATAAAAATGTTTTTACATTAAAATAATATTCCATTTTTATGATATTATGTAATATGATATTATCATAATACTTCAATTTCCAGGGATTCTTCCTAGTGGAATACTTTGTTCTCATGCTAATTATTTTTCATTATATCATCATTTATTTTCCTTCATTAATTCTAGAATATAATATTATAATTACAAAATTATTAAATAAAATTTTTTTGTATTAAATTTTGTTATTATATGTTAATAAATATTAACCACAATCTCATTTTTATATTAATATAAAATAAATGATTATTTTTGTGCTCTATAGAATAATTCTTCATTGAAGTGATGACTTCTGTATTTCTTCACCAATGCTGATTTTCACTGATTATATGTGATAAATTAAATAATAAATGTGTCTTATATATTATAATTAGAAGTATTAATAGGATAAATATAATCTATCTCTATTCATTATTCTTCTCCAATAAATGAAAATCTTAATCGTGTGTTTGGTGGAATACAACCCCCCCCATGATGATATATTTCTTATTGTTTCATATTTTTTTATATAAAATAACATTCAAGACTAATTAAAAAACATATATTTATCAAAATAGTATCATTATTATTTTTTATTCATGATATTATTCTAAAAGAAACTACTTTCATATTCATAATCATGTATTATATTTGGCAAGGTCTTGTTTGGGTCAGTCTGACCATCTACATGATCAACATTATCGAATAATTTCATGGATGACATTGGGAACATAAATACAGATATAATTTCATATAAATAAATAAATAATTATATTATTTGGTACATTATTTGTAAAATCAACATTAATCTCATTAATTAATATACCATTACAATTCATTAAAACTAAATAAGATATCCTCATTAAAAATTTCATCATTAATGATACTGATAAAGACACAATTATATTGGAATTATAAAATTATAGATAAAAATAATTTATTCATGTACTTCTTGTTATCTATGAATGATTATACATTGGATAAAATTTAATAACAACACCTCTATTATGAAACAAATTAAAAAGGTTTAATATCACTTACACATAATTTCAAAAATAATTATTAACTAAATAAAATAGATACAGATAATAATGAAAAAACATGTTCATAAAATCAAAGTAATGTTAATTATGTACTAAAATAGGGGATTAAGATATTGATATTTGTGATACAAGAGGTTAATGGACTTTTTTAAAAATCATATATAATGAAAAGAGATTTTGTAACCGAAACTCCTTTATTAGATTTATACAATTTATTCTTCATTTTACTTTTATTAGGGTGACAACATTTATTAATTTTAAATTTAAATGTTGTGGTCTATTTTACCTGTATTTAAAAATAGTTATTAATTCAGATCTATTAAAAACTAATTCCATGAGTAGTATTATTTTATTTTTCTACGAACAAAGTAGTCTTTTTTAAAATACTCTCAACAAATTTTACATTCATGATTAAAAAATAGTATTTTTCAAATCCCATTTAATTATTTTCTTTCCATTTTTCTATATATATTCAAAAATATCTTCTTTAACATAGTTATGTTTCAAGTTTCACCCAATATTTTCCTTAAATTCAATGATTATTTTTGTCTAATCTCATTTTTTATGTTAATAAATATAATTTATATTATTATATTATTTGGAAATGTTATTAAACCCACATTAATTTCCTTCAATTCTCTAGGATATGAATGACTGATTTTCATTTGAAATTTTTATGAAGCCAATTTTTATTTTCATTATTCCTCAGGTAATGCTAATGATATTCATTTAATCATTATACAAAACCCATTATATTTCTATGGTTTATTTATGATGTGATAAGTCAATAAATTTTAATTTGAATGAACAATTATAGAAATGTATCAATGCATTACTCTATTAACGTTGAATAAAGTCGATAAAAGTTTATGTCACATGAGATATGTATATGATGGCATAATTTGGTTTCTCTCAATCATTGGGGAAATTCTATGACTCTCAAATATGAGGTATACAGAGGTATAATTAGTTGTATCACAGAATGGGGATAATTGTGTTACTCATGAGACTAATGTTTACTTATGATAATTATTTTCCATGGATGTTAGATATTATCAATTCTGATCATATTCTCTCATTATTAATGTATTATGTTATAAAATTTTGACCCATGTTATGGTTATTATAAATCCTTATTGATCTTTTTTAGATTTCAGTTCATATCTTAGGTCCTTTAAAGATCAATTATTTCAAATTTCTATCAATCATGATGGTAATATTTTATTCTTATTATTATGTTTTTCTATATGATTTTGATGAAATTTTTGATGAAATCATTATTCATAACATACTGATACTTTGAGCTCACAACTTTCATGTCTTTTCATTTTATAGTTTACGAAGATGATTTTTTAATGGGACATTTAAATGGGGGTTAATAATTGTGCACTTAAGAATAAATGATCGCAAGAATTTTTAAATAAGAGGTTTATATTTCTAGTCTCTAAAAAATAGTTAAACTTTCTATCCCTAGGATGTTATTAAATATATTAATAAAATTTAATATTTATATTATGAATATGAATTTTAAAAAGGAATTTATTAGATTAGGTCCCTATAGATGGAATTAGAGTGAATGTTTTGTTATGTTTGGATATTTGTGATGTTATTATTTTGAATTAGGATTACAAATCCTTCATTATAACCACAGATATGAGGAAATGTTTAAGATGATATCCTAGATCATTTGGAATTTATTGGGTATGAGGTTTTCAATGAAATTAAATCCATATCTAGATAGTGTAATGTGGATCCAATTGTGATATAGATTCATCTTGAGGTAATCATCCTGGAAAGGGATGGTTCTGTATCTACTCAAGCCTTCACTCTGGTGTATGGTGAGTATGCCATTGAATGTACAATTGGATAGAAACCTCTAAGGGGTATGATTATGTTAATCACATTTCTATCATAATCCATTATGAATGATTTCTTTTTTTTATGGAAAACGATTTTACCAACATAAATAAGCCTAGATTGAAACGAGAGTGATTTAAAATGAATAGTAAGAAAATTATACGATTTTGGAGAATAATTAATTTTGATGATGAATTTTCAAATTTATTTCTATATTATTAATCTCATATATTGTATATCACTCACATTAACTCCTTTAAGTATTAGTGATTGTTGAATCTTAAAGGTCTACGTTAACAATGGGTGGCATGGAAAATGAATTAATTTTCCACTATAATAAACCAAATGGGATAATAGATATATTGATAAATCATATGATAATGTAAAACCATGATTCTACAATCATGATTAACAACATTAACATATTTTTTTTTTAAAACTCTGTAAAGAAGAGAATGATGGAGTCTATTGGTTATTCTGGTGATGAAGATTATGTTGGACAGAAGGTCTAGTCCCATTGATGTAAAAAATGTGTGATGAAACACTAAGGATAATTTCTATAAATAACCTAGATATTTTTTATGTGTAGGAAACTTGGGAATATGGAAACTAATTTTATAGTAATAGTGAAGAACTAAATGGACACATCGAAAGGAAAAAATAATTCATTGAAATGTACTACTAATTGTTCAATTTCTTAAATGTAGGAATCATTTACTTTATCCAAGTCAATTCCCTAATAAAATTTCTGACAAGGATGATTGGCCCTAATAACATTAAAATAAGTTAAAAAATATACAACCAAAACTATGAAAGTGATATTATAAAAATATATAGAATAATGGGATTTGATTAACCACTAATGTTCTCTAAGGGTTGTATCCTATTCAGCATATAGTTATATACCTAGAATTCTAAAAAAAGCATAAAATATCACCCCTCATTAAATTAGTTTGAGTTACTTATAAAAACATTTTGGTGAAATTATTATATTCAGTGTATATAAATCAAATATAAATTAATTTTATAATAATGAGAATCACATAAAATCATATTATCCACACTTTAGTAAACCTTTAATTAATATATTTCAAAACAAGATATATAGATCTAAAGGACAAGAAAATTTATAACATAGGGAAATCAAATTTGAAAATAAACACATGACAACATATTAATATATTTTTTATTATAAACACTCTATTAAAAATAACTCCCATTATATTGGGATACATAGAAAATATTGTTAAATTAAAACACCACATTATTTGTATTCTAACTATGAAAGAAAACATGAGTTCACTAGTTATACCATCATTAGTGAGGATAAAACCACATTATAAATTAAATTTATATAATTTTATATGTTATGGAAAGACTTATGTACTTCATTAGTTTGGAATAATTAATTTTTATGGTATATAATTATCATATTTTGAGGAAATGTGATAACCTAAAATGTCAATATAAATTTTACTTAAAAAAATATTATGTTAATATATTTTTAAAAAGCACTAATCTAAAAATAATCCATAATATTTTAAAATTAAAATAACCATTATAATATATTTTTTAAATTATTAGGTATGAAATGAAGAGACTATATTACTAAATATACATTGAAAATGGAAAAAATGGTATCAGGTAGCAGGTGTCTCACATATAGAGCTCATTTATCAGAACATGGGATAATGGAATATTGTTTTTGGACATATCTATATTAATACAAAATACACCAAACATTATACTATGGATGATATCATATTGGAGGTATATTTATTCTTATTTACATTTCTACAATATCTATGCCACAATAATCACCACCTATGACTACCATAGATGTTTACCATGTGATTTTATAATATGATGAGATCATAACCGTATATGTAAATATAAATTAGGATGATATAATGGTGAAATTATGAATGTAATGTGTTAGTTATCACATTTATTTTACACTATTAAACATATGATATTTTAAGTGAAAGAAAATTTATTTCGATTTAAGATGAGTTTTCAAATATATTTGTCATTCAAAAGATAAATTAAAAAATAATTTAAATTTAATTTGATGAAATGAAACTCATTTTAAATTAAATATAATACATATTATTTTAGGTTGATTTCTTTATATTTTTCTTCAATAATTGATTTTTTTGTATAGTGGAAACACACCTTTGATCAAAACTGAAATTATATGGACATTATAATTATATAAGAAAGATCTAGAAGTGGTAAATCACATTAATTGTTAAAATATGTTTTTATGTATTAATAAAAAACCCATTAAAATAATATTTTTAATTTAAAAAACAATGAATATATTTTAAGTATAAAAGTAATATTTTCAAATAAAAACACTTTTGTTCTTTTAATTTAATTAAATTTAATTTAAGTGAAATTTGGTTTTGTCATGATTTGAAGGTCACCAATAGTTTATTATTTTAATAAATAAATTTATATCATCAAAATAAAATATAATCATATTTTTATTCAATACATGAATTTTAAGATAAAAAATAAAGTTTTTATCAAAAAATGTCTTCAATAGTTACATGTGCTATTGTTAAAATTTAATTTTACTAATTATATGAATTTTATCAGATAAAATATTTCCTATATTGGGAATTAGAGATAAAAAATATTTAGAAATGGATATATTATTTTTGGATATAAAATTGTTTTTCATTGGTGAAAAATTATTACTACAGTAAAAACAATTGGTAAGAGTGAAAATTTGAGGAATAATGGACTTAGAAAATTATTTAAAATAGGATTTAAAAAATATTATTTATGTATAATCAATAATATATCATCATATACTCTATTAGTGTTAGTTTCTAGGTATGTGGAATGCTTAACATGTTCTCCTATTATATTATTGGGTAGGGATTACAAAGATTCCATTGTCAGTACTAATAATTAAGGCCTCTCATAAACCCTTAATGATCACTCAATGAATTTAATTTCAACCAAAATAATATCCAATTTTATAATTGATAAAAATTTATCCTGTTACCTTATCCAATTTTCATCCTATCATGGCTTAGGACGTCAATTTTCATGGTGTCTCCCAAGGGAATTCCCAATCCCTCAACATGATTACTTTTCTCCAAACATATTTTCATTTCTTTATTACATTCACAAACATTATTTTTGAATTCCTATATAATTAACTAAGTAGTATTTCTATATTTAATTTACATATTATATGGAAAAAATATTAACCACCTTTCCCCTTTTGAATTGGGAAAAATAAAACCGTCATTCATGTATTGTGTTGGCTTCCACCTTCACAAAAAGATGATTTTTTTCCACCACTACCTCTATTTGTGGATTATGAGGGTAAAATTTAAGAATAAATGGGAAATATATATTATTTTTATTTTTATAATAATAAAAATTATAATATTTATTCTTTCCCTCGACTTATTTGAGAAATTAAAATCTTAATATCATGTTGTGTGCAATACCAGCTCCACAAATTAACTTATATAATTTCTCAACTAGTTTCATTTATAATTTTATGAAATTTTAAATTACGATTAAATAGATTAACATTTTATAAATAATATAATTAATATTCTATAATATTTATAATATAGTAAAATAAAAGAATTTTATAATCATAATCATCCATTAATTATGATTTCCATGTTATTGCCTTTTTAACCACCTATATGAACAATTAAAGAAAGAATATCATGGAATAATGTGTTAAATTAAACATTTATAATATATTATATAAAAAAGAAAATAATTATTTTATTTTTTATCAAATTGCTTCATAAATATTAAAGTAATTAATTAATATGAGTATACTCATTCACTAAAAATATATGAAACTTTTCTATTTCCAATTTCATCTCTGTGGATTGAAACAAAACATCCCATATAATGAAATTATAATATTATAAATAATTATAAAGATTCAATTATATTATATTTTAATTTTTAATTATTATTAACATTTTTAGTATAATGAATAACAACACATCCATTATGAAACTAGTTCACAGTGTCCATGATTAATCACTCCCGACATTAAAAATTAACAATAACATACTAAAATACATAATGAGAATAATTTAAATTTATTATTAAAAAGTGTATGAATATGAATAATGTTATGAAATAGGAGATTTATTTAATTATTTTTCTTATATTGAATTCAAAATAACTCTTGTAGAAATCAATAATAATGTTGCAATAATTGGAAACTGAAACTCATTATATTTTATTATTTGATTTCATATTAAATTTCAATCTGTATATTAACTGCATTATTTGATTTTATATTTTAAATGTTAATCACTCATATATACGTATGGGAAAATATTTTTTAAATAAAAAACTTTTATATGAATCTTTTTCCTTATTAATTTTTAAGGATACCTTTTAAAACTATCCCATAACATTGAATTTTAAAAATATAATTACAAATTGTTATTCAAGAATAATATTCCCATATTTGTTTTTGATTTTCCTCCATATATTAAAATATATCTATATTAACTAGAGATATGTTTAATGTATCATCCTCAATTTTTATCTATTATGTGGAAATTTTGTGTGATCATATTTTCGATATCTATCTATATAATTTGAAGTGTTTATACTATTAATTAATGTTTTGAAGCAATGTTTCTCTCTATGGGTTATTTATTAAATGAATTCTGAATAATTTTAATATGAGTGTATTATGTAAATATTTTTTATATTCTTTACTTCTCTATGAAAAGTCAAAGATTTTCATTTAAATTTTTTTTGCAATGTATTTTATTTCCAAGGGTTCCTTATGATGTGATAAATGAATGATTTTTTATGGCAATCAAAATTATAAATGATGAGGGTTTGGGTCTAATTTCCCACTCCATGTCATTGGATAAATTATTAAATATCATCAGACATATTTAAACTAACACATATTATTTTTATATAAGTATTGGTGAAAGTGTGTGACTCATGATGGTGATATACACATGGGTAAAATTATGTTTTCTCATAAGTATTGCTGAATGATTATGACTCATTAATGTAATATTTTTATATAATAATGTATTTTTCATATTTTAATTTTGTAAAAAATTATGATCATATTCTATAATGATTAAAAAATTATGTTTAATAATTTTGATACATATTTTATTATTATATTTCCCTGTTGTTATTTTGTATCACTGATTTTGTATGAATTTTCTATTGAAGATTGTTTTTTTACTTTTCTCAGTCATGATGATGTAATATTTAATTTGATCTTTTTTCATAGGAAATTTAAACCACCCTTGAGGAAATGTTTATTCATCCATTTCTTGGAATTTTATCTCCCCCACATGTTATTAATTAATTGATTGGGATAGGAGGATGATCTTTTATAAAGAGGTGTTTTGTTTATATCCTAGTACGGTGCAAATTTGAATAAATGATCAAAGACTTTGTAAAATATATTGAATGTTTTTTCATGTATATAAAGGCACAAAACTTCCCAGTACCTAGGATATTATAATTTTTATTTATATATTGTATATCTTGTATCATGTATAAGATCTAAAAATGGAATTTTTATCATTAGAATTTGTAGACGCCACACCATGTGTTACAATAGTGAATTTTAGATAACTCCATCTCCTAGTGAAAAGTATCATTTTGGTCAAGTGATGATATTCTCTCCCACAAAATCCAGGAGTCTCAACTCTTGATGGAACACCACTATTTCACGACAAACAGAACTACATAATGTAAAAATATATATAAATAAAGGTATATTTTAATAAAATAGTTGAGTACCTTCTCTCTCCCTATGACAACCAAATTTGGGGATTTTTTAGGGTGTTCCTCAAAAATAAACATAATGATTTGGAAATTCTAGTCAACTATATTTAGACTTGGGAACTCAAATGTATCCTTAGAGACTGGCTTGGTTAATATATATTCCTTCTAGCCATTAGTATGAACAAATTCCTATTTGATGTCTCTATTTTACACCATCACTATAATTAAATAACATCTAATATAAATATCCTTGTACCATTAGTTTCATAAAAAAATTATTTTCGTTTATTATACATTAATTATACTAATGAAATTTTAATGTTTTAAATATTTTCAATTTTAAAATATCTGAATTCTTTTTTGTATAATGAATTTGATTATATGAACTAATTGAAATAAAATATTTTTCTTCATTAGTTATAAGTGTTACTAAATTGTTTTTCTTGTAGTGAATGTTCACTATAAAATTTTCTGAGTTAAACATTATTCTTGATGTTGATATTTTATTATCAAAACCTCATTTAAAAAAATTATATTTAATCCCAAATATATTAAAATCATTATAATTATTTTAAAGAACAACATAGCTTATAGTTCATTTAATATACCTTATAATACTTTTAACATCCATAAGAAGTTATTCATTTTGGTTAGCTAGATATTTTTTCAAAAAACACCTCGAATAAACTATATATGACTTAGAGGTTCTATAATTATGTAGTTTAATAATTAATGTTATAAAGTATACTTCATTTAACATTAAATCATATGCATATTTCGACATTTTTATTAAAATATTAATTGGTTTGGATGCAGGATATTACTCATCTCTTTGATACATATTCATCAATTTTCTAGTATGCATATAATGTGATGAGAAAGTAATGTCTTATTATTGGAGTAATTTTAATCATAAGATGTCTCTCATCTCACCTAGAAAGGACATATAAAATTGTACTGTAGAAGTGGCGGGTACTGTGCAGGTACTGTTGCAGGTGGGTACTGTAGTTGTACTATTCACAGATTGGGCCTTGGGCCAAAAAAATTGGTCACATGAGAAATGTAATGTGCTATATTCCCAGTGGGCCTTTGGGCTATGTAATGGGTCTCCCTCTACCCAGTCCAAAGAGGTTTTTTTCTTTTCTTTAATAATAAAATAAGTCTTTGGCCATAACCTTAAAAAATGACATATCACATGGTTGCATCATTTGGATTGGAAACTCTTGACCAGAATTCCCATTTTTACAATAAGAAAATATATCATTGTGTTCTTGGATTAAAAAATTTTTAAATGGGAATTTTTTGATATATAGGTTATAGTGCTTTTTATTCTTGATGAATCATAATTGCATAAATAAGTATTCTTATATTGACATATAATTTCACTATCATGTTTTCTAAAATTAATATTATATTAATATTTATTCAACCTGAAACAATAAAAAATGAAACCTTGATATGCTAAAATAAAATTTAATAATAATAATATAGCAATTAAATAAGTTTTTATAAAAGGAAGTAACTATATAATAAAATATATGTATAAAATAAATGAAATTAAGTAGTAGAAGCCTAATTAATTATGCACAATTATCCAATAATATGAAGGATTATGATTTTCTACAGTTTTATCTAGATCATTAGAGAGCTAAAATGAATCTACCATGGAATTCAAGAAATCATATACGTGAATAATTCAATCTCAAGGATATTTCCATTATATTTTTGCAACAAATATCACCCCATCAACTTCAAAAAATGAGTAACATATGCTTAAATCTTACGAAAACATCTATAAGGGATTTTTAAATAAAAATTAATTTTTTATAAATTGAAAACCATTAATTAAATAAGTTATTTATCAGATGTGTTCAATATATTTCAGATTATGAATTATATTTTTAAAAAAAATTATATCTCTAAAAATTATTTTCATTATATTTCATCTTTAAAAAAATTATAAATTATATATTTTTTATTTTATGAATTAAATTCATTTAAAAATAATCTATGTTAATATAAACAATCAATTATATTTTTTGGGAGTTCTTAGATAATTTATTTTTTTATGAATAATGAAATATATCGTTTTTCCCAAACCATAAATTTTAAATCATTATAAGAATGAATTATATACTTATTAAACCTATTTTTTATTAAATGATATAATTATTAAGTATTGAAATAAATTTTACATAAATTATCTCGAATTTAGAAAACATATTGTAATCATTTTGGGAACAGAAGTATTATTTATCAACAAATTTTTTTTCTCATTTCATTTAATTAAATAATATTTTTGTAAAATATGGTTATTATTACATTTAAACATAAATAATTTATATTTTTCATAATAGACCAATTTATATTATTAAATTAAATAACATGTATTAATTTACCATACACATTAATTTTATTCTTAAAAAAAATATCTCTAAAAATTGGTTTTTACATGTGACATGCACCAGGGTTAAAATATATATTTACTATATTTAGAATTTTTTTCTAATAAAATAGTTTAAATATATGTAATTAATATTTTAAAATTATGATTTATTATAAATTTTTTCTAAATATATTAATTATTTTGAAAAAATATCTACCACAACAACACAATAATGTTAAAAGTGAAATTACTTAGAGTAATATTTTTAAAATTGTTTTAAAAATATGCGATAATGAATGGTTGAGTTTTTATATAACCTATATCCTATAACACTCCATTTTAATATTTTTTTTATTTTTCATGACATGTGATTCATGTAATATCTTTATAATATGTTGAAATATTTAAAACATTTCATTCTCAACAATGATAAAAAGTCCCTCCCATCTCTCCTTCATGGAAACACTAAAATTTCATTTTTCCCATTATAATTTTACCATTTACCGCAAGTAATCTAATTAATTTTCATTGAACCACTAGTGAGAATATATTTTCCCAAATCCATCATTTACACGGAGCCATTCAAGGGAAATCCTAAGTCTTCAATGTGAGTACTTTTTTTCTAACATTATTTATTTTTATTATTAACATCCAAAATATAATTATAATAATTTTATATAATAATTTTTTTTATTTACTAAATATTATTATGTTGATGAAATTACTATTACATAACACTCCTTATTTATTTTAAGAAAAACCAAACCATCATTCTTGAGTTGTGTGGACCACCACCTCCAAACAAAGTGACATCTTTTTTTTACCCACAGATTCTTTTCACTAATTATCATAGTGAAATTAATGAATAAATATGAAACATTTCACATTATTAAGATTATTAGTATAAAAATAATAATCCACCTTTTTTACCTCTTATTAATTTAGAGATAATAGTGTAAACTATTCATTGTGTGGACTACCATCTCTATGAAGTATACTATCTCAATTTTAATCTTGTTTATTTCTTATTTATTAAAAAAATTAAAATATGATTCATAACCTTAAAATTATCTATCTAATATCAACATGGGTATGTTAAAAATATATTATTCATAAATTAAACCACTTTAATTTCCATAATCGTCCATTAATTATTTTATGTTATTGATTGTTCATGTCTAAAAACCCACTAAATCAATGCTATAAAATAATATCATCGATGAAAATGAGAAATAAATTATTGCTAATATATGTGGAAAATAATCAAAAAAATAATTGATTTGGGTTTTGAAATGGTAACACTAAAATTAAACTCATTCTAAACTAAATTTTGATGAATTCAATAAGATGGTCTACAATAAGCATTATAGAAATATAATTGTCAACTTTATCTTATTATGTCCCAATCAAGTATTAGGTTTAATGTCTCTCCTTGTGCTTATTTTAAATTAACTCTAAGGTAATATCATATCAAATCTATCAAAATGAATTTTCTCTATTTGAAACGAAATAAGCTTATTCATTTTTTTATCAAAATAGAACATCATCAAAATTTTCTAATTTTCTCAATTATGATTTTGAAGGATGAAAACTAGATAAGAAAAGTAAAAGTGGAATCTCAAACAAAGTAATAATGTCCACATATCATTGTGTATAATGAAACAAAACATCATTTCTCTTTCTATAGCTGAAGTGTAATATATATCCCCTGGGAGTTGTTGCACCAATCTAATATACATGAAATAGAATCACCTAGACTATGTGCCTATATTTGAATATATCTCTATTATATATGATAATACTAATGGATTTAATATAGAAAAACATCATATACATCACTCTCATAATAAATTCATTTACCTTATCCACCATTTAATTGGATATGACGTCCAAAAGGGTGATATATTATAATATTTATTTTGAATCAAATATCAAATAATTGATGTTTTAAGAAAACATATAATATATTATTTTTTCATTTTCCATAATGCTTAATTTTGAATATTAAAATTTTCTAAATATGTAGTTAAAAATATAAGCATTGGGAAATATTTTTTTAATGTTTTTATATTTTTTAAATATTAATGTTTTTAAAATATTTATCCAATTCTTCTTATAACCATTAAACTCTTAATAAATTTTTTTCTTTATTTTCATATTTATATTTGTTGGTTATGATCCGTATATCTCATTTACAAATTAATTTTAATGGGATCCTTACTTCGTAAAATAAAAAAAAATCACAAGTTATGATTTTAATTATTTAAATTGAAAAAATAATTATTTTTATACTTCAGATTCATATTTTATAAAATGAGATGTTTTAAAATACTAATTATTTCAAGTATATAGGTTTTTTATACATAGTTTTTTAATTTATCATTATTAAATATTTTTAAAATTTATTTCAAATTTTATATGAAATTTATTTATAATATTTTTTTCTTTTAATAGTTTTTATCTCTCTTAAATGAATATGAATTTTTAGTACATATTTATATAAATAATTCTCCCTCTAAATATGTCATTCTTGAACTATATGTGACCAAATACACAAAGGAATCTGATTTTGAGTTATGTTTTTACAACTAGATGAAACATTTTCAACCATATCAATCATTTAGTTAAGGAAAACCCACTCTTTGAGAAAAAGGTTTATTGGAAATAGTATGTTCAAACTTCATTTCTTTCATATTCTTCTATTTTGATTTTGTACTTTATAGTTTATTTTATCTAATTTTTTTTCTATCCTTCATCTATATCTTTAATGAAAGTATCAAGCACCATTTTCTTTATCTCTCTCTATATTGTTGTCATTAAAAAGAGATATTATAAGATAACATATGTTTCAACTTTTTTTATGGTATTACTTTTGAGATATCATTTATTTTCTATTTAAATCATTTATATATATATATTTTAGTATTAAAAATACTTTTTAATATCTCTCTTGATGTGTTTCCAAAAATATTTCCATAAATATTTATATTTTTATCATTTTTTTCATTGTTATAATCACATAGGTGATGAATTTTATTGAATTTTAAATGGTGAGAATTTTACTAAATAGGGTTATTATTTTGTTAAATTCAAAGGGTGGAAAATTTATTGAAAATTTTTATTATATGTTTTTACATAATTTTTTCACAAATGGGTAGTTAAATTTTTTACACCATATTTAAATATGGTATGTTATATTTAATTAATTCATGATCATAATTAATATCATGTTTTAATATCCTAAACATTGATATATTGAATTTGTTTTATTTATCCTTCACTCTTAAATTTATATTGATATATATTTTTATGATAAGTGTTTGTGATATTAAAAAATAGGGATATTATTTTACTTCTATATATATCATAGATACTTCATGATCAAAAAACACCATTATGTGTTTATAATAATTTCTATATGTGAATTATAGTAATATGACTTTGTATTTCAGTCATGTCATTGATTGGATTAATGATTAAATATATGAATATTCAATGGAGTCACAAAGTTATTGTTAATGTCTTTGTCTAATCATTTATCATGTACAAAGATTATGACATGAATTTGTGACAATAATTGAAGGCCTTATATGTATGTGATTGTGGAAATAGTCAAATATATAATATTATAGGTTTTACAACCTAATTGTTTTTGGGAACCGGCTAGCCAATTCCATGTGGAACATATCCCTCTTATACAGGAATAACACTGGGCACCCAATAAAAAATGTAGACATACATCATCTACTAGAAGGCCATTATCCATATTCTATCTAGACATGGATCACGAGTCGAGTTTTTACCAAACCTCTGAGGTATAGGAGTCCAAGAGACCATCTAGTGAAGTGAAACGTGTATGCGATGATGTCGATATCCCACTTATGAGGGTATATTTAATGTGGTCAAAATTAAATTATTTGGTCCTCCTGTTCTTGTGTCCTCTAAGTTAATTCCAAAAAATTCCCAATAATTTTGGGTTCTATAAAAGGAGTTCCTTTGAAGTTTGAACACTAACTATGTAATTTATCAACTAAAATAAAGAAAATAAAAAACACAATCATGTAAAGTGTCCAGTATTCCCAACGTTATCACATAGAGTCAAATCCAATTATTCAGATATCTCTATAAGTATCTATTCATAAAACACTTCTAAAATATCATGAAAATTGTACATATCCTTCCAAGATATTAGAGACTGTAATTATAATGAGTTTTAACCATGAAAACCTTGTTCTTCTCATCTCTTTCTAATGTGGGATTTCACTACTAAAAAAGTGAAGGATATGATTTCCATTATTGACGAAATTCAAGAGGGTGATCCAAAACTATAATTACGATGGTGGGTGTCTTTAAAACCACTAAAATCAAAGGTGTAATAACATAAAAATGTTATTCTAATTGTATGATTTTTGGGGATCACATTGATTTATTGTCTAATTTCAATGACAAATTATTATATAACATTTTATTTATTTTTTGAATCATATATACTTGATACACATATTTTATATATTAATATTTTGGGCATAATTGATCAATTAATATTGAAATTAACATGTTAATATATATCAAATTAAATAATTTATCAATTTATAGAATATATCACATTATTACATTATCAGTTTATTTATCTATTATTTCAATATATTTTATGTTTTCGTTACATTTTGATTTAATTTTGAATTTTTTTTTTCATTATTTGAAATTTCTGTAACCAAAACATTCTTATCTTATGAACCATGATATTATTATTTAACACATGTTATCTTAGCCTAGTAATTTTTTTATTCTTTATGATTTTTATAATATCACGTTTTGTATTTTATTTACATGTTTCAATGGTATTTATGAACATATTATCATATGATGGGAAGCCCAAAAATTATATAGTCTTCAAAATAATTTGGATAAATCATATATATTATAAGATCATATTTATGAGACATTCATAGTAAACATTGAACACTATATTATAATGTCTTCTAAGACAGCCTTGAATTATTCTTATGATGTTCTATTATTATATAAGTGTTGAATTATTATGTACCATGTCATTTTTATACTTCATTGTTCATTTTTCTAAAAAGTTCATTAATTTTTGGAATGTGAATAGATTACTAGGTCATAGACCTAGATGAGGTCAAATTAATTATGTATTAACCGTATATTAAACAAGTGATTAAGTGAATGGGGTAAAATTCTAGGGAAGGGATCGAAATATGTGTTCATGTGACCAAAAATACAAAAATAACACTCATGTAATAGTAAAAATATCATGTAATGGTGGTAATGAATTGATATGGGAAATAATACAATGTGAAAGACATAGAGACGAGTAGAGATATTGTAGATCAGAGAACACCAAAATAATCATTTGAAATATTTTGGATATTCAATTGAATTCTTTCAAAATTATGGTTTTGTTTCTTCATGAATTTACAATTAGAATAATTAAAAAAATTAAATAGATTGAACCTTTTTTGATTAGCCACTCTATAAGAAAATGAATCAAGGGGTTGTTCCACATTTACACTCACTCGATCACAAAGTGATGGAAGTAGTTTTCACAATGTCAAAGCTCTAAATATGAATTAGTAGGTCACTCCAATTATATTCTAACTTTTCTATTTTTAAACTCATATGGTTAATTAGTTTGTAGATGAATTAGTTTAACAAAATTCACTTTTTTTATATTTTGGATAGTATTAATCATTAAGTTAGTTAATGGGAGTAACATTTAGTATAATTGTGGCCAAATTAATTAAAATTAATTATCCACTCTCACTGATTCCCCATAAAAAAATTAAACTAATAATATTCATAAAATTAGTATTACATATTTCCAATGTATTTTGAGCCATTAAAATAATGAAATAATATTATTTAAGGATGGGTGAAACAAATATTCTTAATTTAGTTACATCAATTCCCACTCATAATGATCCATTTAGTGCTCAAACTCAGTACAATAATTTATTCTCTAGTTCTTTTCAATTTACCCCACTCAATCCTCCTTGTCCAACTAATTCCCACTAGATATCCTTCATCTAGATAATTCTATCTCAATATGTAATTCCCCAATCCTAATTATCTAGAGTCGGTACATTATTACATAACATTGGCATTATAACAAAAGATCAAGTCTCCAAAGGGAGAATAGTTTATTAGCCTTTGATGTACAATATATATTTATAATATTTACATTACATTATAAAATGAAAAACTAAAACAACATTGTATCCATAAACCACACTCATTTCCATTAGACTATCCATGTAGGTCAGTTATAATATACTTCTTCACATCCTAGAAATAACAAAACATAGATAGATAGGGGTGAGCATAGTTACACAGTATGGATATTATTATAGCGAAAACATTCAAAAATAAGCATAAAAATTTAATTCAATGTATAAATCTAAACATAACCCTTTTAAAAATAAATTTCTGTATAATATAGTAAATATAAATAAAATAAATCCATTTAATTATTCACATGGATATTATATTAGTCGAATTATCACATGCAATATCAATAGACAATTTTATAATCATGGAATGCATAATTCTAGACTTTGTAACCACATAGTCAAGGTATTTTGACAAGGATAAAAATATGATGTTTTCAAGGCCTTGTGCCAAGACACTGGTTTGTGTCCTGAGACCTACTAATGCATCGAAGAGATTTAGAGGTCTCCACCCATCACTTACTAAGTCCAATCCATTCCTCATTTGAATAGGCTTAAACATAACATTAACATTCGTATTAAAACTAGAATATGAAATGTCATTACATTATCCCTAAACCATCAATGGTATAAAAATAATACATACACATAAAAACATATCAGAAAACCTTCAATACAATATGTATGATTTTTATCATAATAAATCACCTTCAAACAAGTGTAAAATTCATCAAATGATGTTTACATAGATTAAATCAAACCCATTTGAGAGAAATATATCATTCTATATTGAAATCATTTATAAGACACATAATTATAAAAGAAAAATTTTATTTTAAAAATATTTTTATAAGCTTGTAATGGATGATTTGAAGGTGTTATAATGGTATAAAATAGCATCACCTGTTATATATGTTAAAAAACATTTTTCCACAATTTTGTTGACATGGTCATAAAGTACCATGATTGGAAAACAATGGACGATTCTTTAATAAACATCTTATAAAATTTTAAAAAAGGGTTTAAATTACTTTAACCCTTAGTCTAAAAAATAGTGAAAATGTTTTGAAATAAATTTTAAGAAACATGAATGTGGATGAGAAAGAGGTCTCAGTAGGTAATTACGTATAAACCACCTCAGATAATGAAGAGATTGTAGAATTAACCCTTACCTTGTACTTTTCCTTAGTCAAGGGTACACTAACGTCGTATATAATAGGTAAATCGTTGTTATTAAATTATTCAATAACAATATACATAAAAATTATATCATATATGATCTTATAATATTTCTTTGTTAATAATATTTTAGTATTATCATCATTTTGGTTGTTAAGTGATTCGATTTCCAATATATGTTTTGTTATGTTAGTGATGTTTGTTATGGAAATGATTTATTTTATTTATATATAGAATGATATTAAGTTCTTTAAATATTATTTTTAATCAACAAATGAAAATTATTTGTTAATGGTTATTATGGGAAAATGAATCTCATTATGTTCGTGGAGATGGTAATCTGTACGTACGCACGAGCAACAATATCATTAATTTGATTTAAGAATCATATGTAAATAGATGGTATATCATGTATACAAAATCATTAATGTGTTTTCTACTAACTATACTAATCCTATCATTTCCAGCTTCCACGTGTCCATCCACTATGCATCCACATCTCAGTTTTCTTACATGTCAATCACCCATATCTCTACGTACCTCCTTCCCACGGATTAAATTTATGTTCCCCCCATACCTAAGTTTCTCTAACATTTCCTTCCACTAAAAAACCCACAGGTCATGACCTAGCTATCCAGCGTACTCCCTATATCACCTTCCTCACAGTCACTATCTCCCACTCGTCTATATCCTACCACCAGCTACCTATTTCGACTGCAACTTCCACATGTATCGCCTCTGATCACCTTCTCCATCAGTCGACTGTAGTGTTGATGTTTTATGTATTCCTCAGTCATGGTCATCTCAAATCTATTCCTGACCAAGTGTTCCTGCAGATTCCCCATGTTTTCCTCAACTACCTCACCTCTCTCGCTTTCAACGTTCCTTTGAAATCAGTGATCTACCTCCGAGCCCAAGTTTACTGGCTTTGAAATCGGGGCACTGTCATTTGATGAAATTCCTCCCAATGTAATTCACTAGAATCCGGACCCTCTATGGAGGGGCGGGTTCAGTCTGGGAGTTGATCTTGGGGTCTCTCGTGTTGGCCTTTCCCTTATCAAGGAAATTTCCTTCCGCCATCATACGGTGACCATATATCCAACGAACAATATTCTCTCATCCCCATTTCATCTGATTCCATTACCTTCACATCATCTGCATATGTTCTCTAATTTTGGGGGAAGAATCTGAGGCGTTGGTTACTTGAGATCGCTGAATAAGAGGTAAATTTATCTAGATCTTTCAGAAAATGCTTATGCTTTGTAAAACATCTTTAATACTGCCATCAGCAATGCACATTATTTAAGAAATTCATTTTAGTAAACCTGGTTTTTCGTGTGATCGTTTTTTTGTGTAGGATAGTTCGTGATTCTTAATAACTGTGAAAATAAAGGAGGCTTATGAGTTTATTATTTGTCTACCAAAATAATTTGAAGGAAAGGAGACGACTCAATCGAACAATTATCATAGTGTAAGACCCTGGGATACCCTGAGAGGGGAGGGGTGAATCAGGGTGACAAATTTTTCTTTTAAAGTGTAGGATATTATTCCCACGTTGGTAGGAACTTGTAAAACCTGTATGATGGATATGATTAGAAAGGAGACATTCACATGCAGAGAGAAGACACAACACTTATTACTTGGTTCACCACTAAGGGCTACGTCCAAGGAGCATACGCCGATAGGTTGTTGGTCGTACCAAATTCCACTAATCTTCACTAGTTGTGGATTACAATGGTTTGGGAACAATAACTATGTCCCAGGATCACTTCCTTTACAAAGGTTCAGGGATAGTTCACTGCTTTCCTCGGGTCACTCCCGTTGACTCCCCCTGGCGCACTGCCCTTGGTGAAGTCTCACTCAGTTTATAGATGTGAAGGTCTCTTCAATTGATTTTCATTGAAGTCTTTTCCTCTGCTCAGCATGAGACTCTACTAGCATCGAAGTCCAGAATAGATGCACTAGAACGCAAAGAACCACTGAACCAGATAACTAGAATGTGCAGACAAACATCACTGACAATTGCACACAACACTAACACTTTGTGTGCAAAACCTCCCTATTGCCCGAAAACTTTACTTTTCTCATGGAAAAATATATCGCGTAGAAACCCCCTTTTTGTGAAAAGGAATCTTTTATGTGCGAACCCTATTTTTATGCGCAACTATTCATTTTTCACGCATCCTAAAAGTTTCTGTGCAATTCAGAAAATTTCATGCAAGCCCATTTATGTGATCCTTTTCACGCATCAGACCTCAGATATTCTCTAAGCCTTTAACTGTACTGAATGAAGGGGGTCACCTCATATTTATTGGCGTCTGAGACCCCCACGCACAAAATCCCCTTTGGCACGAAAACCTCTCATATGGCGCGTAATGTTTCACACAGGTATCATTTTCCGTGCACCTTATCAGATATTTCACACAGACCATTCCTTTGACACTTTTTGAAGTTTTGATTCCGAAACACTATTTACGTCAAAAACTTCGCTCCTCTATTTCACGCACCACGCTATTTTTCGCACCCATCTCAAGTATTTAACGCACATATCTTATTTTCTGTGAACCAATTACTCTTTGTGTGCACATCCTTTTGTAGAAAACCCATGTCTTCATTTTCTGGTTTTGAGGCCAAAAAATTTGGCAAACACTACGAAACAGTGCCACCATCAATATTGTTGTCTTCTTGAACTGTATGATCACTTTTCTGGAATACATTCGGAACGTCCACTGAGAATTTACATCAAACACAAACCAAACTCTTATTACTGCATAGAACAACCATGGTTTCAACACCTAACATGGTAGGTAGATTGGAATTTGATACTGTTGAGAGGATAAAATAATAATCATTTTTGTGTTTTTATTTGCATCAATCAATATGTATATGGGTATTCACAATTTGTATAACCTATTTTTTATGGAATTGAATAACTTAATTTCTCAACAAATTATATAGGATGGAGAATATACTAGAATAATGAACATGGGACATTGATAGAGGCCATGGACTATATTATTCCTGTGTAATTAGCATCTCAAATGCACTTTGTTTTAGTTAATGTTGAATTTCATTGCATAGATCATGGGTTTTTATTGCGGTATTGGTTTATCAACTTCTTGGCATTCCCTTTTCATTTTTTCTTTGTGGGATATTGAGAAATGTTGTTGGAAGAGGGATGGCTGGACAAAAGCCCAATTTTTCATATTGACAAGTTTTCTTTTTTATTTATGGTAACATGATTTACATTGTGTAAATTTTTCCAGAGGCCTTAAGAAGTTTGTGAGTCGAGGAAAATCAGATGCCTATACTGCTATTGTATGCTACTAGCTATTAATGTTTCTTCTATGATGTTTATACCCGACTTGGATCTATTTGTTCCTCTTTTAATGAAGTAATTCCTCACCATTTATTCATGTTATATATTATCATTTTAAAGATGGTACTACAATGATATCTATCGACATGGGGCTAAGAAGATGAACTAGTGGTTCCAAATTAGTTGGAACTCCAACAGAAAATTTTAATTGGTCCACCCCTGGATGTGGATTTGTTCCCTTGATAATTTGCTGGTAAGAACTTTTTATGGCATCTCAT
Source organism: Viscum album (assembly GCA_963277665.1). Lineage (NCBI taxonomy): Eukaryota > Viridiplantae > Streptophyta > Magnoliopsida > Santalales > Viscaceae > Viscum > Viscum album. The sequence goes on from OY728134.1 coordinate 291,201,455, forward strand.
TACATGAAAAGAAAATTGCATGTGAACAAGTTAAAATTTTATCATATGAATGAAGAAGTCTCTTCATGTCATATTGATTTTGGTATTGGTATGAATCACATTTCAAAACAATCATGGTTTAGAAAGATCATGAAAAGGATGACATCTATTCAATAAGGATTGCATGATTCATATGAAAAACATTAGTGGCATAAGACTAACTATCCCCACACAGGTGGAAAAAAAATCATCGAGGCTCTTGAGGATGAAATATATTCATGTGGTGTTATGCATCCCATTAATGATTAGGTTAGGATATGATGATGGGAATTTAATCCCCTCCAGTTGATATTTAAGGATATTTGACTTCTGGTGCGGCCAAAGATGAAGATTCACAATGATCCTTGAGGAGTCATTCCAACGAGATCTCAGGAAGGGGAATACGTTCTTGCTTCTAGGTAGGTAAATATCAGCATTATATGTACCATAAATACAACCTTCTCTTATTACTTTATATTGACTCCAATCATCAGGTTCCTAGAATCTAATTTAATGCTCAAGGATTCCACTGATGTGTTTTTCCAGTCTATGAAAGATGGTTTTTACCTCAATAGAAGATCCTATAAGTATTTACAGATGTTTTTGGATACCAAAAATGATATATAATTCACCAAATATGTTTTCATGTAATTTAAGATGTCTAAAACATACTTAAATCTTTACACCTACTGCAGTATGATGAAATTTTATCGTAAGTGGCAATTAGGGCAGTGTGATATTGATCATGCACTAGCTTCTGAGATTTTAAAATAATAGGAATCAAATGTAATGAAACCTACTACAGTAACATAGGATATATATATATATGGGATTTATAATGTTGTACATACTGAGCTTACTGGTCTAATTAGGTATGTGAGGTCTCGAGGCCTTACTGTCAATTGTTAATGTTATAATTCTGTTATTTATGGTCTAACATTTTCATATTTTATTTCTCTAATTCTTGAATTCCATATATTGATGTGGTTTTGAAATTTTAGGTAGACTACAAACACGAAAGATAAAACCAGTTACGTGGAAGGCTGAATTAAGTTTCACTCCAATTCATTAATCTTAGTATGTGGTGGTAAATTTTTGAATGTTTTGGATATATTGAATTATATCATTTTGGATTAAATTGGTAATTTGTTAATGTTTTTGATTCTATAAATATTTTTTCCATATTTATTATTTTGTGCTCTTAATTTTTTGTACATATTAGTTGTTATAAACCAGTTATTGGTCTCTAATTTCATGTGGACACCACTTATACATGACATCTTATCAACAATCGTTCCCATATTCTCCATTGTATTTAAGTTGCTAACCTCCTCGAAATCACCACTTAGTTGTTGAGATAATTTTTCTTTTTTAATTCATTGTCTAACCATAGTTAAATATTATTATTTCGGATAACTATTTATTATATTCATGTAGTATCACAAAACCTTTCTTTATAAATTTTCTTATAGTACTAATGAATCCCATAAATTTAATCTTATATATATTTTTTCTATCACTAAATAGACATTCATTCATCATACCGATGATGAGAGTTCTAATGTCAGTTTCTTATTCAGTTCATATAGTCAAATGTAAGAGATATTCTACGAACTCAGCCATCATCCTCGAGTCTATTTGATTGGTTCAGTTTTCTGGATCGAACCTTTCTTTGTTTATTCTTATAAAATTCCAGACTGACGCAACTTCTGGCCGACGGTGGTTTTTAGATATGATTATTTTGTGTACATACGGTCTTCAGGAAAGGTGCATTCTACTGCTCAAATGGATAAATTGGATTAATAATCTCAAATTTTATAACTTTTAGTAAATTTTAATTGGGAATTTAGATACAAAGGGAGCAAGAGCGATGCGTTGAATTTCAATGGCCTCTTTCAAAATAATAATAATCAAAGAAGAGTTAAAACACATGAGATTAGTGGTATTCTCATCCACGTTAACATAACACTTATGCTGATATTGAGGCTTCCTATAGATTCCTGGAAGAGACTTATGGGGTTAAGCAGGAATATGTTATTTTGTATGGACAATCCATTGGGAGGGGACTGACTGTAGATTTACCTGCCAGGCTGCAGAGGTTGCTGGTTATGGGTTTTCATACCATAATCTTGTCTGGGCTTCGGTTTTCCCACCCAGTGGAGCTGACATACAGGTTTCATATCTATAAGGTGAATGTTTTTTTCATTAGAATATTTATCTTTTCATATATCACGCTCATAGTTGTGCATATCATGAAGATATATCTTCCTATTTATTTTCATATCTCGACACCACATGGACATTTACGGATCGGGAAGATTGTACCAGCTCCGAACACATCCATAATGTGGTGAATTTTCTGTCAAAACATTCTCCATTGATTCTCTTTGATTTTTTGTATTCCCTTTAAATCTATTCATAAAAAATCATTTAAATGTTTTTCGATAAGTTTTGCGCAATAGAATCTGTAATTAAGGATCCACTCTGTTCAATCTGTTTCGTTTTTTGAGATTGTTATGTGACTCATGTTATATAAATGACAATCTCTTTCATTGTTCCAAGTGAAACAGTTCCAACTATCTTCTCCCCCAGCATGTGGATAATGATAAAATGTCTGTTAACTCTTCCTTTTATGGAACACTTTGATTATCAGAGTCATTTGTTTCTTCTTACATAGTCCATTACAGGGAATCTATGATCACTGACTCTACTAGAGAGTTATTCACAATGAAAATCTTTCTAGGATAAGGGAAAATCATGAGCTCAGTACAAACCAACTTATAACAGGTTGTATGAATTACAATGTTACACATTTGGCACTCGGGTGCGAAGAAATACAACTAGAAACATATTATTAATGATGTATTTATAAAGAAGGATAATTTTGGGACGTTGACCGCTGATTTAAGAGGTAAACATGGTTTCCTAGAATCATCTCTATCATTAGTACTCCATGCAATGACAAAAATAGTTGATTCTATATTTTGATTCACCCTGTTTTTGGTTTACTGTAATGATATTGTTTTATTTTATCAGTTCTCTAATTGTATTTTGAAAGGAATAATGTTGAAAAACTGGAGAAGCTTCATCCTCATATTATTTACAAATAGAGTTTAAATCATGTTAGATGTTTTATTCTCATCTATATTTTTCCCATCTATAGTTTTCTGACGATGATACTCCCTAAAAAGATCTTTAATCCCCTTTTATGGTGCTTAAATTTCCCCTCTCCCTACTATTATATCATTCACATTTTTATATATATTTTACCACTTTAATACGGACATACAACCTTTTAATAACTAGGATGTGGGTGAAACAATATCTTTGAAGGATAGAACAAAAAATAGTGAAAAGAAAATTCTTCCAGAGAATATATGAACCTTATTTTATGAAATAAATCCTTTTCTATATAAATTTTGTTATGTAAAATTTCTTCCAAACTATCTATTTTCTGGACAGCATGTACTATTATTTCCTAAATGCTCATACAAAACATTTTTAAATATTTATTTTCATAATTGTATCCATATTTATTATGAATAACTATACCTAAAACAAACATATTTTACCCACATCTCATTTAGTGAATTGACCTTTTAATGGTTTTTTCTAGGATGATTTTCTATTTGTTCCCCAACAGTCCACTGATCGGGATCTGGCCCAACCACAATGATCTACACACATGGAATTCCAAAAACAACATGTAAAACAACAATATTTTATTAAAATATCATTCAAAAATTTTAAATCTATGAATTTTCTCCCAAGAACATATCTCTTTGTACTCAGATAGGCCTCTCATAGGAATCTATTTTAACCCCATTGATTGTCACATATGGAATAAAAAAAACTACACCTAAAAAATCCATACATAACATAAATTTCTTTTATCTTTGTGACCCTAAATTTTTTTTTGTAGTTAGGAGGGGCCCACATTCAACTGAAAATAGGTAGAAGAGATGGAATTATGAGTCGACAAGAATTGGTGGAGCAATCAGCTAGGAGGAGCCAATACTCCACACAAAAGAGGTTAGGCCATTACTCATTTCTTATGTCATTAAATCCACTATGAAATAATCTCAAGAATATATTTTTGATCTATTAATATAATGGTATATATTTTCTCCCATGCATGCCTTTGTAAATCAATTACTCTCTATTGATTTATGAATTTTGAATACTTTAGTTTCACAGCTGAGCATGGGATAATTTTCTTATTTATGAATCATAGTAATCATGAATATTTATAGCTAAGTGTGGGAGATGAAACTACAATTCTATCTTTAGGCTATGAAATAGTATAATGTTGCCTTTATATCTGAGCGGTGGAGAATATTCTACCGAGCATACCTTTTTAAACTAACAATGATGACTTTGTAAATAAAATACACTGTTTCATAGCTAAGCATGGGAGATGAATTACTCTTTACTGAATTAAAATTTTTCTCCCATGCATGCCTTTCTGAATTACTCTGTACTAATATCATAGTCTGGGAAACATTTTATGTCATATTTTAATTACACTACAGATTTATGAATTTTCTCTCATGCATTCCATTATCCCATGCATTCCTTTGTAAATTATGCCATTTCACATATTTGAGTGCGGATGATAGAGATAATGATTCCTTATATGGAAAAAAGAAGGAAGAAGATGGTGAGGAAATGACAAAAAGAACTTATGCACACAACAACAAAAGGAACTGATGCACATAAATATGGCTAGAAGCCTACACTCATTTTGCATTTGGTGCATTTTTATTCAACATTGTGGGTTGGGTATGTCCTATTGGTTTTGGTTTAATGTCCAAAGGTTTTCTCATCTGAATGTTTTTTATCTAAGGATGTTAAAGGTTCTTGGTGGTATGGTATATTTTTTTGTAGCATCTCAATGGAAATAAATATTAATTATTCTCCAATTATTTTTCATTTTTATATAAATTTTTGGATTGACAAGGATCTCATAAGAGCATTATATGGATTAAGCTCTCAAGTTCATTTGTGAAAACATTTCTGCATCCCTCATTCCATATTGTTCCATATACTTCATTAATAGTTTCAATCTGTTTTCTTTTTTCACAAACAACTCACTCATACAATTTATTTTTAATTAAATCATTTTCACATGTATCATTTTTATTATCACTACAATGTTCTTATCTTTGATTTTTGTTTCATTTCTTATTTCAGTGCACACATTACTGTTATTGAGATTGCTGATGTTGAAAGTAAATTCCAAATTCCCTCCACAAAATTGAGAAACCAATATACTTTTAATCAATCCTTTATCTTTGTCATCAATTTTAATGGTGTCTCTATATTTTATGCACTCTTATACCATTATCATACAAAATTATATTATTATTAATATTTATTCAACATTGTTGTTTCTAATAAAATTTTATAAATACTAATCAATTATTAAAAAGAAAACCAGTAATAAAATACGCCATACAATAGCACGTGTGAGTACTAGTATTTATTATTTAAATCAAATATACATCATTATTACACCCATCCAAATAATAATGTGTTGAATAACAACAACACCACGACGTGAAGACAGCTAGCTATACATACACACGTATGGTGACATTTCCATACATATGATGGATAGAATAATGAATATGGTTTTAAAATTTTTATGATAACATCAAAGTATGTAGAAAATACTTGAGTTTTTATTTTAGAATAGAAACAACAATTAAAGTGGATGTGAAAGAATAAAAGAACATGAAATATGTGATGAATTATTTACATTTTCTTCGGATTATTCCTTTTGATTTGAACAAAAGGTCTCCTTAGGTTGGATTTATGATCAAAATAAGGCCTTTATGTTGAAGTTAGGGATGTTGGGATGATATTTGGGAAGGTTTTAGATGATCGAAATGGCATTAAAGGTGTGATTTTGAGAGAAGGGGATGTTCCCTTTTATAAGAGAGGTGAGGGGCACCATAAGAAAAGATTGAAATATTATTTTATAATAAAAACATTTTATATTTATAATGGATCCAAAATGATAAATTTTGAGGATAAGGTCTGTATGGGTAAAAAAACTCTCAACCAATATGTTTTAGATAGGTTTTGTCAATATATTAACCTTATATTTTAAATTTAACTTTTAGTTAAATAGTTTTACTTTTACCATGTATTATTGTATTATTAAAATAATTGGTTAATAAACTTACTATAAAATGAAAATTGAAACTCAAGTGGTTCATTAATGATATACCTATCATTATATAAGACTTTTGGATGAACCTTAAATTTTTATGAATATTATCTCAATAAATAATATAATATTTTTTTAAAATTTATTTTATGTCAATTTTGACACTATTTGGTATTTTGTTTTTGTTAAAGTCATAAAAGAATGATTACTTCGACAAAAAAACATTTAATAAAATTTAAAATGTCATATTAACCTATAATATAATTTTAATTCATCAAAAGTATCATATTATATTTATTTAGATATTTGTAATATCAATTATTTTTATCTTTCTTTAATATGGTAATTACTACATCATCGGTTTTTCATAAAAAAATTAATTATTTAATGAATATAAATTGTAAATAAAATAACATTATTTAGGAAAACTTTTTAGATTTGTAATAAATATCTATATTCTAATTCATTTTATGTATAACACTATATTAAAAATGTTTTAGTTCTGAAAACTTGAATTAAACACTTTTAACTCTTCTTTAAATTAAAAACTAATAAATGTCCTAATCTAATCCATGTGGACCTAAAGGATCATATTTTATACCTAAGTATGTTTTTGGTCGAAATAAAATTATATAATAGATTTAGTTCATGTGTTAGGGTAATTATAATATCATTTTTAATTTTAATTACCCTATTTACTTTTAACCATGGTAATTAAAAGTCAAAAGTTACTATTCATCAAAAGATATTTTCTTCTTATTAAATCACATTTTACTTACTGATATCCACCGTGTCTCTCGAAATTTTTAAATTCAATTCACAGAAATGGTAAAATTATGTTTTATACAAATTTTCAAATTCTCTTCGGAGGTGGTTAAAAGACGGTAAAAAGTTCATTAAAATTTTGATATATCTAAACTTATTATAAAACGAATCCATTGAATTACATTGAACATATATTTATATTATGTATCTATTTTGAACTAAAATAAATTTAAATAAAATAAATAATTATTTCAATAAAATGTCGTTTTTAAACAGTAATGCATTGTTTTTCACTATTCATCAAATATTAAATGTTTTCAGAAAAATACAAAAATTTATCCCTAAGATAATTTCAATATTTTGAATCCAAAAATGAAGTCTGTTTTAAAAGATAAAGTTTATAATATTTTAAAAAGTTGGTATTACTATTCATAAAAATTAATTTGATTGGATGTTGTGTGTTTTAACTCAAAGTTAAATACAACAGAAGTTGTTGTATTATTCAAAGACAAGTGTACCGTGGAAGCTTGGGGTGTTGCAATCATCCCTCCTTCAAATTATTCCATCCTAGAAATTTCTAGAATATCACTACATAAAAAGACTCAGGAGGTTCTTCATCATAAGTTACTTGGGTTACCATGTCCCCTCTTCCATCATATGGTTTCTCCATAGAAGTTTTACCAGACAAGTCTTCCAGTTTCTCAACACTTGTTCTCTATTATCCAGAATCATGACAGGATCTTCACAATCAGACATATCGGGTTCCGTTTCTATTTTTTCATAGGTGTGTACATGCATTGTGTTAGTCATGTATTTTCCCAATAGTGATATGTGGAACACATCATGAACTTCGGAGAGACTTGGCAGCATTTCAAAATGGTAAGCTACAACTCTAATTCGTTCTAGAATTTCTAAAGGTTCGATGTACCTAGGACTTTATTTACCCTTCTTACTAAATCGTATAACTCCCTTCCTTAAAGATAAATTCATGAAAACATGATCTTATACCTAAAATTCCAAATCCATCCTTCGGTTATTAGCATAGCTCTTTTTACAACATTGTGATGCTTTTATGAGGGTTTGGATAACTTTCACCTTTTCCATTGTTTCCTCAACAAGTTCTCAGCCTATGAGTTTTCTTTCAACAACATCATCCCAATATGTTGGTGTGTGACATCTATTTCAATATAATACTTCATATGGTGCCATCTGAATACTTGAATGGAAGTTATTATAATATTAAAATTCTACCCAAGGTTAATATTGATCCTACATACCTTGAATGTCAGGTGAGTAAGATCTCAACATGTCTTCTAATGTTTGAATAGTCCATTTAGATTGTCCATCAGTTTGATGGTGGTATGTAGTGCTCAAACGATGTTCAATATCTACTGCTTTTTGAATAATTTTCCAGAATATTGATATAAAATGTGGATCAGGATCAGACACAATTTATAGGGGTACTCCATGGAGTCTTACAAATTCATTAAAATATAGTCTATATAAAAGTTCAAGTGGTAAATATTCTTTTATAGAAAGAAAATGTTCTCTCTTGGTAAGATGATAAATAATGAATCATATTGCATCATCTCTTCTAGGAGTCATTGGTTATTCCATGACAATGTCAATCGTAATATCATCACATTTCCACTCGGTTATTGAAGAGGTTTCATTACTCCTCTTGGCTATTGCCTTCCATTTTTCACTTGTGACAAGCCATACAACTCGAGAAAAAAAATTATCAATCTCTCTCTTTATGTTGTCCCACAAAAAATTTTCATTCAAATATCTATAAATCTTGTTTCTCCCGGGCTGTGTAGAGAAATTAGAGCTATGAAAATCATCCAACAATTTTATTTTTAAGATCAGGTATGTTAGGAACACAATGTCTCTTACAAAATTTCAAATTTCCACCTTCATATTCAAAGTCACTCAATATCCCATCATTCATAGATTTAATCTTCTTTTGAAACACCTCATCATCAGTATGAGAACACTTTATCATTTCTAGTAATGTTGGTTTAGAAAGAATTTGAAAATTTATTGATGTTTCACCTTCAATGGTTATTCCAAAATCCATCTTTACTAGATCCATGGAAATATTATCTGTTTATACTCTCATTTGGTTCAAAACACCATGATATGTTCTGCGGAAAACAAATTCCACCTTATGTGCCTTCCCCGTGAGGTATTGTATAGTGAAATCATAATATTTGAGTAGTTCTAGCCATCGCCATTGCATCATGTTTATTTCTTTCTGTGAGAAAATATAATTCAATCTCTTGTGATCAGTATATATCTCACAATTTTTACCATATAGATCATTTCTCCATATCTCCAATTTAATGATTACAGTTTCATACTGAGGATCCTGAGTTGGAATTTTTTTCCATTAATTTTTAGCTATCGTGATGCATAGAAAATAACTCTATCATTCTGCATAAGGAAAAAACCAAGTCCATTCTTTGAAGAATCACTATAAATAACAAAACCATAATTCCTCAATGGTAGAGTCAATATAGTAGAATTGACTAATCTTATCTTTAGTTATTCAAAATATTATTTACACTCTTTTGACCAAAAAAATTTAACCCCTTTATGTGTGTTCTTGGTTAATAGTTTAGAAAATCAGGAAACATTCTGGACAAAATGCAGATAATAACCTGCTAATCAAATAAAACTGCGTACCTCAGTTATATTCATTGGTGATGGCCATTCATGGATTTCCTTTGTCTTAGAAGGATAAATAGAGATTCCATCCTTAGAGATAATATATCCTTGAAAAGAAATATCATGAACCCAGAATTAACACTTTCTAAACATCCCATATAATTTATTTCTTCTAAGAGTCCATAGGATAATGCACATGTGATTTTCATGATCTTTGTAGCATTTGGAGTATATCAAGATATCATAAATAAATAACACTTAAAAGTCATCAATATATTCCTTGAAAACTATGTTCATTAGATCCATGAAAACAGAGGGAGCATTAGTCATCCCAAAAGGTATTACTATTAAATCGTAATGCCCTTACCTAGTTCAAAATGCTAATTTCTGAATGTCTTCCTTCTTCACACACAACTGATAACATCCAGATCAAAGGTCAATCTTTTAAAAATATTGATCTCTATGACTTTGATCAAATAAATCATCAATGCGTGGTAGGGGATTGTTTTTCTTTATTGTTATAGCATTGATCTCCCTATAGTCAATGCACACCAATTTAGATCTATCTCTCTTCTTAACAAAAAAGGGGCTACCCATGGATAAACACTAGAGAGAATAAAACCCTTATTACTCAATTCCTCTAGTTATTTCTTTAGTTCCACTAATTCCACAGTGTCCATTCTATAAATGGACTTTGATATGGGCCTTGAACTGGGTATTAAATCAATGGAAATCTCAATTTCTCGTTCTAGATGATGTCTAGGTAAATCCTCTGGAAACACATCAAACAATTCTTGCACAATATGTAAATCTTCTATTTTAACATTCATTTCCTCACCCATAGTAATTTCATTCTCTTCCTACTCGATAATTGAATTTAGTTGAGCTACTAGGGGTGGATCTTGATAAAAATCAAGTGGTGATGTTTCTTCTCTAAAGATAAGGTACTCTTTATCATCATCGAAAATTGTAACCTCTTTTTTACAATAAATTTACACATCGTGGTCTAAAATCCAATCTATAACAAGGATTATATCAACTTCAATCATTGGTATGATGATGAGATTAGCAAAAAAAGATCATTTATATGTCTAAATGGGAACTCATTCACAAAACATTGTTGCAATTATACTTCCCTATGGAGTTTTGACAGACAACTCCCTTGTTAAATCAATATGGAAATATTTAATTTTCTTAGAAAACTGGAAAGATATAAAAAAATGCGAGGATACAGAATCAAATAAATCATTGGATAAACTTTATGAAACAATTAAATTATCTACCACCATGTCTTTTCGAGCTTTAACCTCTATAGTAGAGATCACATAAGCTTGGCCTTTATCTCTTGTCATTTTCTGAGGTATGTTTCCTTCACACTTAGGACATTCATTTTCATAATGACCTCTTTCTCTAAAATTGTTGCATTCGACGATGATAGCCGCTTTAATTCCTTTGCAATCATGATCTTGGTGACCTTTTTCAACACACTTATAACATTCTCACATTCCCTTCAGGAAAGTACCAAGGTGTTTCTTCCCACATTTACTGCAGGATGGATATTCATCTTTTCCCAACATCCCCTTATTTCCATTTCAAAAGTGTTCATAAGATCTCTTCTTCTCCTTCTTTTCTTTAATGTCGTATGACATAGAGAATTCCTTTTCGGTATTGATAGCACATGAGGCTATATTTTCATATGATGAGAAGGATTTTGAGACTAATGCTTGATATAGAAATGGTTTTAAGCCATCAAAGAATCTATAAATCTTACTACTTGGGTAACATATATAATCTTCAAATTGACTTGATAAACATGTAAATTTAGACTCAAGTTTTTCCACATTCTCATCCCCCTTTTGCATCAGACTCAAAAACTGCCTTTCCATATCCGCTCAATGGTCACAAGGAAATTATTTTTCTAGGAAAATATCTTTAAACTCTCTCCATTACATATTTTATACTTCACCATCTTCCTTTGTGTTTTGAATTAATGACCACCATTTATCTGCATCTCTTGTGAGGTGAGAAACTACTATGGAAACGTTTTCCCTTTCGCTACTTCCCAAATAATAAAATATTTTATCTAAGAAACTTATCCATTGCTCATCTACAAATGGATTTGTAGTCCCATGGAATTTTGTTGGTTGTTTACTCATGAATCGGGCTAACATTGATCCTCCATGTTATGGATCATGATGCTCCATATAGGAAAGGATATTATTCATAACCTGGGTGAGTTGTCCCAGTATGGTGATAAGCAGATCGGCACCAGTTGCATCACCAGCTCCACTATAATTATCTGTAGTAAGAGGGAAATCCCTACATGGATTACGTGAATTGATACAGTTTCCATTCAATCCCCTAGCCGCTATTTCTAAAAAATGGCACACAGTAGATCAGTTTGTGAATCGAAATGCATAATTCTAAACATGTAAAAAACATAACATAAATTGATCAGTTTATGGATATAAATCATAATCATAAAAAAAATTCTTTAAGGAGGTTTATAATCTTAAATCCATCACAATCGTTTTTAAATAAAATGTGAATTATCTTATGAATATCCCTCGGGAGTGTCGTAGCCAAGAGTGAAGCATTGCCCGCTGTCGTGTACTAAGATACCCTAGGTCAAGCCTGAAACTCTTTGTCAGAGTTTTCAATATTTGGTACATCTTTTCCAGAGCCTCCTCAACCAAATCATATCCAGAAAGGGATTAGTAGCTTGTAAAATGAAAAAAATATCTACTTTAACAACATTCAAGGATGTTCTTCTATACTAATCCTCAATGACTATCTTAGGGTAATGTTATCAAATCAGTGTTTTTCAAAATATCGTTTCCATGGATTGTTCTAAAATTCCTCTGATACCAACTATAATGCCCCAATTCTAGTCATCCAGAGTCAATGCCTTATTAAATAACAATGTCATGTTCAAAAAAGATGAAGCCTCGAAAGACTAATTAGTTTAGTATCCTTGGAATTACTAGATACATTCATAAATTTTACATTACATTATAAAATGAAAAACTACAACAAAATTGTTTGTATTGATCAAACTCATTTCCATTAGACTATCCATGAAGGTCCATCATAATATACTTCTTCAAATCCTGGGAAAAATAAAACATAGAATGGGGTGAGCTCAGATGCTCAGTAAGGATAATAATATAGAACAATCATTCAAATATAAGCATAAACATTTATGGAAATGTATAAAATAAAACATAAGTCTTTTAAACTAAGATTCAGCCTAATATAGAAAATATAACTAAAATAAATCCATTTACTTATTCACATGGATATTCTACTAATCGAATAATCACATGCAATATCAATAGCCAATTTTATAATGATGGAATGCATAATTCCAGACTTCCTAACCACATAGTCAAGGCCCCGTTCCAAGAATACCAATAATATTTTTCCAAGGACTTCTTCCAAGAGACTATTTTGTCTCATGAGACCTACCAATTCATCGAGGAGCTATAGAAGGCTCCACTAGTCACTTACTAAGTGTAGTGCCTTTCACATATGAAAATCTTTAAACATAATATAAACATTCATACTAAAACTAGCATATGAAATGGAAATACATTATCCATAAACCATGAATGGTATAAAAATAATACATCCATAGTCAAACATATCACAAAACTATCAGTGCAATATATAATATTTTTACCATAAAAAGTCAACTTCAAATAAGTATAAAATCCATCAAATGATGTTTTCATAAATGAAATCAAACCCATATGAGAGAAATATCTATTTCTGTTTTTAAATCATTTAAAAGTCATATAAATATAAAAGAAATCATTTATTTTGAAAGTATTATTATAATCTTTTTTGGGAATCTTCAAACTTATTACAATGGTGGAAAATAGCAACACACACCATATATGTTAAAAAACATTCTTCCATAATTTTTTCAAAAAGGTCGTAAAGTACCTTATTTGGAAAATGATGGAAATATTACTTTATAGGCATATTATAAAAATTAAAAAAATGATATAAATGAATTTAAAACATTGTCTAGTAAATAGTATTAATGTTTTGAAATATATTTTAAGAAACATGGATGTGGATGATATTGTGGTTCCAGTAGATAAGTATGTATAAACAACCTCAGATAATGAGAAGATTGTAGAATTAACCATTACCTGGTACTTTTCCTTATTCTGGGCTACGTTACCCTCCTATATAATTGTTAAATCATTGTTATTAAAATATACAAGAACCATAAAAATAAATATAATTTCATATACGATCTTCCAATATTTCTTTTTTAATTATATTTGAGTTTTATCATCGTTTTAGGTGTAAACCGATTCATTTTACGTTATATGTTTTGTTACATGAGTCAGTTTTTTTTGTGGATAGATGTATTTGATTAATTTATAGAATGATATTATGTTCTTTAAAACTTTTTTTTTGTCATCAAATGAAAATTATTCTTCAATTGTTACGATGGGGAAAATAATCTCCTCATGTTTGTGGTGACAGTAATCTGTACGTACGCACGAGCGACAATATCATTCTTTTGAATTATTAATCGTATGTAAATACATTGTATATCATATGTACAGAATCATTAATGTCTTATATTTATTATTTACATCTATTATACATCATTAATATACCCATCCAAATAGTAATGTATTGAATAACAACTATACCATGACATGGAGACGGTAAGCCATACGTACGCACGTATGTTGACATTGCCATTCATATGATAGATAGAATAATGAATATGGTTCTACCATTTTTAAAATAAAATAACTATATGTAGAAGATACTGGATTTATTATTTTATAATGTAAACCAAAAATAAATAGGATATGTATGAAGAAAATAACATGAAATAAGTGTTAAAATATTTACTTCTTATTCGTGTTCTTCCATTTGATTTGATCAAAAGAGATACATAGGATGGATTTATGGTCAAAATAAGGAATCTAGGTTGAAGTGAGGGATGTTGAGAGGATTTTCGATCAGGGTTTGGAAAATCCAAATGGATTTGGAGGTGTGATTTTGAAATAAGGTGAAGTTCCTTTTTATAAGATAGGTTAGGGGCACCTTAAGAAAATATTAAAATATTATTTTATAATAAAATAATTTTCAGTTTCTAATGGATAAGAACTGATTTATTTCAAGGAAAAGGCGGGGATGGATCTTAAAAATATCAAAAAATAGGTTTCATAAAGGTTTGGGTAACCATATTATCCTTATCTTTTAGATTTATCTCTTAGTTAAATAGTTTAACTTTTACCATGTATTCTTGTATTATTATAATAATTTGTTAATAACATTAATATAAAATTACCAAAGAACCTCAAGTGGTTAAGTAATGATATAAATAAAATTATATACATACTTTGGATGAAAATTAGATTTTTAGCAATATTATATAAATTAATAATATAATATTTGTTTTTAAAACTCTATTATGGAACTTTTCAAACTATTTGGTATTATGTTTTCGTTAGTGTCATAATAAAATTATTACATCGAAAAAAAATCATTTCATCAACTCTAAAATGTCATATTAACCAATAAAATTAGTGTAATTCATCAAAATTATCAAATTAGATTTCTTTGGATATTTAAAATATCAATTTTTTTAATCATTCATTAATAAGGAAATTACTGCATCATCATAGTGTCATAAATAAATTTAATTATTATTGACTAAAATTAATAAATAAACTTGATTTATTTATGAAATATTTTTATCTTTATAATTAATATTTATAGCCTTGTTTATCTTATGTATAATCTTATATTAAAAATGTTTTAGTTATAAAAACCGGAATTAAACACTTTTTACTCTTCTTTAAATAAAACAGTAATAAATGTACTAATATAATCCATGTGGACCAAAAGGATCATATTTTGTTCCTAAAGTTGTTTTTGGTCAGAATATACTTATCCAATAGATTTAGGACATGATTTTGAGTAATAATAATATCATTTTTACATTTAATTACCCTATTTACTTTTCACTCTGGAAAAAATAATTTGAAAGTAACTATTCACCAAAAATCAATTTCATTTTATTGAACCATAATTTACATACTCATATCCACCGTATGTCTCAGATTTTTGAAATTCAATTCACTGATGTGGTAAAATTATGTTTTATGCAAATTTTAAAATTCTCCTAGGAGGTGGGTAAGACACGGTAAAATGTTCGATAAAATTTATGTATATATATAATTATTATAAAATGAATCCAATGAATTACATTGAACTTATATATGTAATATGAATCTATTGTGACCAAAAATAAATTTAAATAAAATAAATACTTATTTAAATAAAAGGTCGGGTTTAAACAATAACGTTATGTTTTTCACTATTCATCACAAATTGAATGTTTTCAGAAAAATACAAAAAAATCACTATATGGTAATTTTGATATTCCAAATCCAAAAATGATGTCCATTTTGTTAGATAAAATTTATAAAATTTCAAAAAGTGGTTATTACTATTCATAACGGCTTGTTTGATTGGTCGTGGTGTGTTTGAACTCGAAGTTGTGTGCAACACAAGCTATTGTATTATTCAAAGAGAAGCGTACTATAAAAGCTTGGGGTATTGCATACTTTCCTCCTTCAAATAATTTCACCATCGAAATTTCTATAATATCACTACATAAAAAGTATCAGGTGGTTTTTTATCATAGGATCCTTGGGTTCCGATGTCACCTCTTCATTTTTATGTTTTCTCCATAGAACTTTTACATGACGATTCATCCGGTTTCATAACACTTGTTCTCTAGTATCCAGAATATTGACATTCTCTTCACAATAAGACAGATCAGGTTCCAATTTTATTTCTTCATATATGAGTATATGCATTGGGTCAGTCATTTATTTTCATAATAGTGATACGTGGAACACATTATGAACTTTGGCGAGACTTGGCAGAATTTCCCAATGGTAAGCTATAACCCCAATTAGTTCTAGAATTTCGAAAGTCCTAATGTACCATAGAATTAATTTACCCTTATTAATGAATCTTATAACTCCCTTCCTAGGAGATACCTTCATGAAAACATGATCTCCTACATGAAATTCAAAATCCTTTTTTCTGTTATCGTCAAATCTATTTTTCCTACATTGAGCTTCTTTTATGTCAGTTTGGATAACCTTTACCTTTTCCATTGTCCCCTTGTAATGTTTTGGGCCTATTAGTTTTCTTTCAACATCATCATCCCAAAAAGTTGGTGTGCCACTTCTCTTTCTATATAATGCTTTATATCGTTCCATCTGAATACTTGAATAAAAGCTATTGTTAAAGGGAAATTTTACTAGAGGTAACTATTGATCCCACATACCTTGAAAGTCAATTGAGAAATATCTCAACTTGTCTTCTAACATTTGAATAGTATGTTTGGATTTTCCATCAATATGAGGTTGGTAGTTAGTGCTCAAATGAAGTTTAGTATCCTAGGCTTTATGAATACTTTTCCAGAGTCACAATTTAAAACAAGGAACAAGATCAGAAACAACCGATAGGGGAACACTATAATGTCTTAAAACATTATTAATATATAGTATTGATAAAAGATCAAGTGGTAAATATTCTCTTATAGTAATAAAATATATAGACATGGTAAGACGATCAACAATGAACCATATTGCATCATTTCATCTAAGAGTCTTTCATAGTCCCATGAAAAAGTCTATCTTAATATCATCCCATTTCCACTGAGGTATAGGAAGAGGTTTCATGGCTCTTATAAGCTATTTCCTTCCATATTTCACTTGTTGAATAACCATACATCTCGACACAAAATTAGAAATATATCTCTTCATGTTGTCCGACAAAAAATGTTCTTTCAAATATCTATTCATATTTTCGCTCTTGGGGTGTATAGAGAAATTGGATCCATGAGCATCATCCAAAAATTACCTTTTTAGATGAGGTATGTTAGGATCACAAAGCCTCTTCCGAAATTTAAAAATTCCGTCTTCATATACAAAGTCACTCAATCTGCCATCATTCACAACATTAATCTTCTTTTGAAACTCTTCCTCATCAGTTTGAGAACTAATTATCCTTTCTATTAAATATTGTTTGGAAACCATTTTAAAGATTACTGATGATTCACTTTCCATGCTTATTCCCATATCAATCTTTATTATATCCATGAAAATAGGATCATTTTCAACACTCATCTAGTTCATAACTCCATAATCCATTATTCTCAAAACATATTCCACCTTATTTTCCCTCCCCGAGTGGTAAGGTAGAGTAATATCATAATCTTTGAGAGGTTCATGCCATCACCTTTGCCTCATGTTGAGTTCTTTCTATGAGAAAATATACTTCAAACTCTTATGATCAATATATATCTCATATTTTTCACCATATAGATCGTGTATCGATATCTTCAAAACAATTATTAATGATACTACCTCAAGATCATGGGTGGGATAGTTTTGTTCAAAAATATTTAGCTATCATGATTTATAAGAAATAACTCTATCATTATTCATAAGGACACAACCATGTCCTTTCTTTGAATAATCACTATAAATTACAAACCCATAATTCTTTGATGGTGGAGTCCATATAAGAGAATTGAATAATATTCTATTTAGTTAATCAAAACATTATTCACACTCTTTTGAACAAACAAATTTTACCCCTTTACGTGTGAGCTTGGTTAATGGGTTAGCCAATCAGGCAAAATTCTGGACAAAACACCGATAATAACCTTCTAAACCAATAAAACATAAGACCTTAGTTATACTCATTAGTGGTGGCCATTCTTGGGTTGCCTTTGTCTTATATGTATCAATATGTATTCAATACTTAAATATAATAATTCCAAGAAAAAAAATATCTTGAAGCCAGAATTAACACTTTCTAAACATCCAATATAATTCATTTCTTCTATGAGTCATTAAGATAATGCACAAGTGATTTTCATGATCTTTATTTCTTTTGAATTATACCCAGATATCATCAATAAATACCAATACAATGTCAGCAAGATATTCCTTGAAAAATATGTTCATTAGATCCATGAATAAAGATTGTGCATTAGTCATACCAAAAGGTAATACTATAAACTCGTAATTCCCATACCTAGATCGAAATGCTATTTTCAGAATGTCTTACTTTTTCACAAAAAAATGATGATATCCAGATAACAGGTGAAACATTGAAAAGTATTTAGCTCCATGATTTTTATCAAATAAATCATCAATGTGAGGTTGGGGATACTTCTTCTTTATTGTCATAGCATTGATCTCCCTGTAGTCAATACACAACCTCATCGATCCATCATTTTCATAAGAAAAATAATTGGGGATCCCCATGGAGAAACAATAGTGTGAATAAATCCCTTATTACTCAATTCCTCTAATTTTTTCTTTATTTATAATAATTCCTGAATGGCCATTCTATAAGAGGTCTTCGATATGGTCCTTGATCCATGAATTAAATCAATGGAAAACACAATTTCATGTTCAAGATGATGTCCAGGTAAATCATCTAGATACACATCAACATATTCTTGCACAATAGGTACATCCTTTATTTTAACATTTTCTTCCTCACCCATATTAATTTCATTCTCTTCCTCCCTGATAATTTAATTTAGTTTAGCTACTCTAGGTGGATCTAGTTTAGAATCTGGTGGTGATGTTTGTGCTCTAAAGATAAGGTACTCTATATCATCATTGAAAATTGTAACCTTCTTTATATTAAAATAAATTTTTGTTTCATGGCCTGAAATCCTATCATTAATGAGTATTATATCAAATTAAATCTTGTGTATGACAATGAGATCAGCAAATAAAGAACATTTTTATTCCTTAATGAGAACTGAATGACAAAACTTTGTTGCAATCATACTTCCCTTAGGAGTTTTCACTGACAACTCCCTTGTTAAATCAAATTGGAAATATCTAATTTTATTAGAAAATTGGGACAATATGAATCAATGCGATGATATAGAATCAAATAAATCATTGGATAAAATTGAAGAAAAAATTAAATTACCGTCCACAATGTTATTCAGAGCTTCAACCTTTGCAGTACTGATCGTATAAGCAGGGCCTTGATCCCTTTACCTTTTATGAGTTAGGATTCCTTAGCGCTTAAGACATTCATTTTTATGATTACCTCTTTCTCTATAATTATATCATTCAACATTTACAACCTCTTTCATTTTTTCAATCGTGTTCTTGGTGAAATTTTTCACCACAATTGTAACAGACTCACATACTATCAGGCATCTACCAGGGTGTTTCTTCCCACATTTACTGCAGGATGGATATTCAAATTTTCCCTTCTTCCCATTATTTCCATTTATTGAGTGTTCAGAAGATCTCTTATTCTCCTTCATTGCATTAATGTCGTAAGACACATAGAATTCCTTTTCTGTCTGGATAGCACATAATAATATATCTTCGTATGACGAGAAGGATTGTGAGGCTAATGATCGACAGAGATATGGTTTTAACACTTCAAAGAATAGATCATTCTTACTCATTGGGTTAGATATATAATCTGCAGCATGCCATTCTAACCTTGTAATGTTAGGCTCGTATTTTTGAGACATTCTCATCCTATTTTCGCCTCAGACACAAAAAATTCATTTCCATATTTGCTCAATGGTCACAAGGAAAGTATTGTTCAATGAAAATTTCATTAAAATCCCTCTATTCCATATTTTATGCCTCATCATCTTCCTTCATGTTGTGAATCAATGACCAACATTCATCTGCATCTCCTTTGAGGCGATAAACTGCAATGAATTTTTTTTTCCATTTCACTACTTTCCAAAGCATGAAATATTTTCTCTAAAGAACTTATCCATTTCTCGGCTACAAATGGAATTGCATTCCTATTGATTGTCTATGATTTTTTCCTTATGATGCGGTCTAACATTGATCCTCCACATTGTAGATCAGGGTGATTCATACAGGTATGGTTTTTATTCATAACCTGAGTGAGTTGTCCCAATATGGTGATAAGTTAGTTAGCACCAGTTGCATCACCAACTCCACTGTAATTATCTTGAGTAGGAGGGAAATCCTTAAGTGTATTAAATGCATTGATATTGTTACCATTCCTTCCACTAGGATCCATTTTTAAACAATGGAATACACTAGATTTGTTTAGGAATCAAAATAGACAATTTCAAACTTATAAAATAGTTAACATAAATTGAATAGTTTATGAATATAATATATAATCCTAAAAACGTTTTCTTTATGGAGGTATATAACCATAAATCATTCATAATGGTTTGTAATGAAAATGTGAATTATTCTAATCATATCACCTAGGAGTGTCATAAACAAGAGTGCATCAGGGCCAGTTGTAGTGTACCTAGATACCCCGGGTCATGCCTGAAACTCCTTGTCGGTGTTTTCACCACTAGGTACATCTTTTCCAGAGCCGCCTCTACCTTATTGTATAAATAAAGGGATGTAATTATTGGAAAATACACAATATCTATACATTATGAAAATTCTAGGATGTTATTTTATACAAATTCTAAAAGTCTATCTTAGGGTAATGTTCTCTAATCTGTGTTTTTCGAAATCTAGCTTCCACGGTTTGTTTTAAAATTTCTTTGATACAAGCTATAATTCCCTGAAAATAGTTATCTAGAGTTGGTTAATTATTACATAACAATGGTATGATCACAAATGATGAAGTCTCGAATGACTGATTGGATTTGTGTCCTTGTAAGTACTAGATACATTCATATGTTTTAAATTACACTATAAAATGAAAAACTACAAAACAATTGTCTCCATAGGCCATACTCATTTCCCTTAGACTATCCCTGATATTCAGTGATAATATAATTCTACAAATGATAGTAAAAATAAAACATAGAAAGGGTTGAGCTCCGATGCTCAGTAAGGATAACAATATAGATGAAACTTTCAAAAATAA
The DNA here is from genome assembly GCA_963277665.1 of Viscum album. Lineage (NCBI taxonomy): Eukaryota > Viridiplantae > Streptophyta > Magnoliopsida > Santalales > Viscaceae > Viscum > Viscum album. Next base: position 291,223,014 of record OY728134.1, read on the forward strand.
GCATAAACATTTAAGTAAATGTATAAAACTAAACATAAGCCTTTTAATCTTAAACTTCAGCATAATATGGAAAATATAAATAAAATAAATCCATTTACTTATTCACGTGGAAATTATACTAATTGAATAATCACATGCAATATAAATATCCAATTTCATAATGATGGAATGCATAATGCCAGACTTCATAACCACATGGTCAAAGCCTCGTTCCAAGACTACAAATATGATTTTTCCAAGGTTCTTTACCAACAGGCTAGTTCTTCTAATGAGACCTACCGATGCATCGAGCAGCTATTATAAGGACCCGACCTTAAACATTACTTAATATTGAATTAAATGAATAATTCTCATTGAGGATTTTTTCAGGTTTAATGTTTTAGAGAATTAGATCTTAACTACTACATCTCAAAAGATTACAAAGTAGACATTTCTACTAGGTTTCCATAAAACAAAAACTCTTAAAAAGAAACATTTCGAGTTCCATGTTTTATATAGAATGACATTCCCTTGATCCCATCCTTGACACTAATCCACATTATTTCCTTTGAAAAACATTCCAAAAAAACATGGAGTGAGTATAAAAAGCTCAGAAAGGGAAACACAAAGAATGAAAACTGTTAGTTTTTTAAAACAACAAGTAAACCGTGTATAATTTATCAAAGTAATAATTTTCACCTTTATAAAGTACTAAAAACTCTTTAATGAATAAAAGATCAATACTTACCATTTTTTAACCAAAAGATTACCATAAAACCCATATAAAGAACACATAACATATAAAGGTATCTTGTGACATAAACATACATAAATTGAATAACCATACGGTCAACTTACACACATATCACTTAATGGAATAGCCATACGGACGACTTCCATACCCAATGCATTGAAGGTGATAACGTAACCACCCTTCCTGGTATTGAAGACACCACCCGTCATATGGTTTATCACGTAACCACCCATCAAATGTCCATGTAAAATTATAAAATCATAAGACATAAAACAAAAATAATGGAAAGGAAACATTTCCACACATAGATCACAATATATAACATAAATATATTGACATAACACGTTCATCATAAAAACCATTTTCAATACCAAAATACATAAAAGAGTATGTGGTATTTATTTCATTTTAAAAACATTACAGCTTGATGAGGAAGCCAAATACCAAATAATACTCGCGGCAGCGGAAAAGGTCGTTGTCACCACGTACGTTAAAAGAAACATTCCTTTTTTTGTTTAGTAAAACGCTTCATATAAAAATATTCTTTTTGAATAAAATTAAAATTCAAAGGGGTTTATACACAATATAAAAGAAAGTTGTGTATAAAAAAATATGCCTCAATGAAAGGAGATTGAGACGAAGCCCCTTACCTCATGTCCGACGTGACCCGCTTGCTCTTTAATCTCCTGAATAATAAACTAAAGATAATTTATACTTTCTTAAAATCCTTTTTCAAGTTTATTATTCCTTTTATATAACTTATTTCTATGTTATAAACATTATGTAATCATTTAATTTAATAAAGTTCATTTTTTCGATATTTGGTACTTAAGTCCAAAATGGACTTTTTACAATTACATGTTGTTCATGTGGTCAAAGGTTCATTATATACCGAATTATATTCATGATTTGGATATCATATATATCATATATATCCACCATATACATGTATTTATAATAGTATATAATATTTTTAGGTAAGAAATGAAATGCACCGTTCATGGAGACGGTAAGTCGAACGTACGCATGAATGCTACTTTCATTTCTATTTCATATTTTATGGAGTGAAATCATAATGATATAAGGGTATATTATAATTACAATATAACATCATATATAATAACATTAAATCCATCCTTTATACGTCCCAAATATGGTATTAACGAATCAAATCACTTCGAGGGGGCGGTAGTCCGCACTTCCTAAAATGAAATTATAGTGTTTACCCATAATGGAAACCATAAAGGTATACCACAAAGGAAAAATAAAGAAGCATAAGGAAACTATAAACATAATATATATCATATATAAATATAGTGACATCTAAATGGACACCATTAAAGGTGTTAAAAGAATATTTAACAATCATCGTTTCGTGAGGTCGAAAATCACCAACCACAGAAACAGTATGTTCTTTAACCATTAGACGAATGTGTGTGTAGGTGTTGCTCTAATACATCTCATAACAACATCCTAGTATATTGAATATATTTTTGTTGTTACAAATGAAAGGAATAAAAAGATTTTAGGGGGTCGGAGAAGCAAAATGAAACATAAGAACACAAGAGAAGAGACTACCTTTAAATCGGGCAACTCTTTTTCATTTGAGCTCAAAGGCTTCCTTGGAGAGACTTCTACCCAATGTAAGGCTTCTAGGAGTAATACAGGGATGTGGAGAGACAAAATGGGCAGGGGTTGGCTAAGCCAAAGGCTTGAGAGGTGTGGGTAAGGTGGTAGAGGTGGGGGCCTTCTAGAAGAGGAGAGGAGGGTCACTCTTGGAATGTTATAAATGGATACTTTATTATAAAATGATTTTTGGATAAAAAAGGTCCCACAATTATATATTTAGAGGATAAGGTGATAAGGGTTCGAAATACACCCATCCAGTAGGTTTTTGACAAGTTTAGGTCTTAGATTTTACATTACCATTTCATTTTATTTAAATTGCTAAATAATGAGGTAATCACTGCATCATCATGGTGTCATAAATAATTTAATTAATTTAATGTCTAAAAATTATACAAAAAAATATTCTATTGTAGGAAATCTTTTTATATTTACAATGCATATTTATAGTCAAATTTATGACTTGTATAACACCATTTAATTTTTTTAGTAAAACATCTCATGTTTGTCACATTTTTATTTTAACTTTAAATAAAATGTTATTAATGTCATTTTCCTACCAAAGTGGCTCCATGGGGTCCCCAAGTTGACCCATGGATTTTTTTGGCCGGCCATGACACATCCATTAAGGGTAGGACATGTGTATAGGTCATTTCATATTATTAAAACAATATTTTTACCATAAATTACACTAATTACCTCTAATCGCCATTAAAAACAAAAAAGTTACTATTCACCAAAAATTATTTTAATCCCATTAAACCACATTTTACATATTAATGAAAACCATGTATGTTGGATTTTTGAAATTCAAAACACAGAAGAGGTAAAATTTCATTTAAACGAAAAATCAGTTTTTTTAAGTACCACTTATTGGTTTCACTATTCATAAAAAATTGAATTTTTTCAGAAAAATACCAAAACATCACCCTAAGATATATTTGATATTCCAAATTCAAAAATGATGTCTATTTTACACAATTAAAAACATATAAGTCGCATTAATTAATTTAATAATTAATTTCCACTGTCAGAACAAATAGCGTGTTTTTATGAAACAATATATATCAAAAGATTGACAGTAGTTTAAGTCCAATTTCAAAGTGAAATTAATTCCAAAAACCACTATTGGATTAAATGGTAAAAATATATTCTAATTTCACTTTAAAAACAATTCAAAATATAATCTTATAATATAAAAAATTATATTTAATAGAGGTTTTGAATTAAAATAAATCATTTTTCACTATTCATTACAAAATGAACTTTATTGGAAAATACCAAAAATTCACAAAAAGTAAATTTTGATGTCCCGATTCTAAAGAAGAATTTTGTTTGGCCCAATAGAATGTATAAGGGTGACCAAAACTATATTTAATGACGGTTCACCATCAAAAGGGGATAGTTCGACCTTTTAGTGAATATTAGATTATCAATGCCTAAAATTGAATTTTTTTCATATTTTAAGCCTTAATATTTTATTGGATAATTGTAAAAACATTTAACAAAAATATATAATAATATTATAGTTATTTCTATTCATTCCCTCTAATACAACGACTACAGGTTAACTACAATTTAAAATAATATTATTTTATAACTAGTGTACAACGTAAGATTTCAAAGAATCTCATTGTTGCGTATTGGGTACGCTATCGAACATCGCAACCCCTTTAAAGTAGAATTAATATTTAATTCACTAATATTAATAAATATGAAAATATTTTATTCTTTATTTACCTGGGATGTTACACCCTTCCCCCCTTTTGGGAATTGCGTCCTCACAATTTTATTCACTTATCAAAATAAGTGGGGGTATTTATCCCTCATAGAATTTTCAGATTCCCACATTGCCTCTTCAACCATATGGTTTTTCCACAAAACCTTTACCTGGTGAATTACCATATTTTGCAACACATTCTCTCTTCGGTTAAGAATCTGGACTGGTTGTTCTTCATAAAGAGGTTCTCTTCCAACTGAACTACCTCTAGGCTCAAAATATGAGATGGGTCTGGAATATACTTTCTAAACATCAAAACATGAAAAATATTGTGTACATGAGATAAAATTTGAGGTAAAGCCACTCGGTAAGAAACTGATCCAACTCTCTCTAGAATTTCATACGGTCTAATGAACCATGGACTCAGCTTTCCTTTCTTACCAAATAGCATCACACTTTTCCATGGTGAAACTTTGAGAAAAAAACATGATCACCTACCTCGAATGATAGACGCTTCCTCTGGTTATCCGTATAACTATTCTACCTACTTTGAGATGTTCTCATGTGTTTCTGAATCAACTGAACATTTTCTTCCATCTCTTCTTCCAATTCTAGTCCCATCAGCTTCCTTTCACCCACTTCATCCCAAAAAGATAGAGTTCGACACCGTTTACCCTATAATGATTCAAACGAAGCCATCTGTCTACTGGAATGAAAACTGCTATTATATGGAAATTCAACCAAAGAACGATGTTGGTCCCAACATCCCTGATAATCCATCGAACAAGAACGTAGCATATCCTCCAAATTCTGAATTGTTCGTTCTGACTGCCCATCTGACTGACGATGAAAAGTTGTACTAAAATTTAATTCAGTACCCAACGACTCTTAAAGGCCCTTCCAAAAGTTAGAAGTAAACCTGGGATCACGATCAGATACAATGCATATGGGAACTCCATTCAACCTGACTAGCTCTTTAAGATACAATCGAGAAAGTTGATCTAGAGAGAAAGTATCTCGAATAGGTAGGAAATGATCATATTTAGTCAAGCGATCATCAATATCCCAGATTGCATTATTACCTCGAGATGTCTTCGGCAATCCCACAACAAAGTCCATGGAAATATTTTCCCATTTCCACTCTGGCACTGGTAAAGGCTGAAATCCCTTTCGGTAACTGCCGCTCTGCTTTTACCAGCTGACAATTCAAACACTTAACAGTAAAATCATCAATATCTCTTTTCATTCCATCCCACCAGTAATACTCCTGCAGATCTCTGTACATCTTAGTACTTCTAGGATTAACTGAAAACAGGGAACTATGATCCTAAAATAACAACTCATTCTTCAAATGTGAATCACTATTCACACGTAATCACTTCCCAACCCTCAAAACACAATCATTATCAATCTTAAATTCAGGAAACTTCCCTTCTGAACCAGCTCTACCTTTTTCTACAACCCACTATCTTTCTTCTGTGCTTGCTTAATTTTGTCTGATAGGGATGATCTCATAGATACCTGAAACAAAACAGAAGAACTTCCTACACCAACAACTTCTATGCCAATGTTTATAAAATCAAAAACCAAAGGATATCGTTCCAAACGTAGAATATTTAATGAAGCCTTACTTTTTCGACTCAAAGCATCAGCCACATTACGTTCTTTTCCTAGATGGTAATGAATTTTGCAATCATAATCCTAGATTAATTCCAGCCTTCTCCTCTGTCTCATGTTCAATTTTTTCTTAGTGAATATATACTTTAAACTTTTGTGATCAGTATATATTTCACACTATACTCCATACAAATGATGCCTCTAAATTTTTAGAGAAAAAACAATAGTAGCTAATTCCATGTCATTTGTAGGGTAATTTACCTCATTAGTTTTCAACCGACGTGAAGCATAAGCAATTACCTAATCATTCTACATTAGGATGCAACCATGTCCTTTCAATGAAGCATCTATGTAGATAACAAACTCACCATTCCTGGAAGGAAGTGCCAAAACTGAATCATTCACCAATCATCTTTTCAACTCCTGAAAACAATCATCACATTCTTTTGTCCAGATAAACGTAACACCCTTCCGAGTTAGCTTAGTCATTGGACTAGATAACTGTGAAAACTTTTCAACAAACCTTCAGTAGTAACCTACCAAACCAAGAAAACTACAGATCTCGGTTACATTTGTGGGTCTTGGACATTCTTCAACAACTTTTGTTTTAGCAAGATCAACAGTTATGCCATTTTTTTTAAATAATGTGACCATGGAAAGAAATTTGTTGTAACCAAAACTCACACTTGCTGAATTTTCCATACAGTTTATTTTCATTTAAGGTTTCCAAGATAACCCTTAAATGACTTTCATTCTCCTCTTTACTTTTAGAAAACACCAAAATATCATCAATGAAAACAACCATAAACATATCCAAGAACTCCTGGAAAATTCTATTCATAAGGTCCATGAATACAAAAGGTGAATTGGTTAACCCAAAAGGCATAACTACAAATTCATAATGGCCATATCTAGTATAGAACGCAGTCTTCAGAACTTCTGATTTTTTTAATTTCAACTGATGGTACCCCGACCTCAAGTCAATCTTCGAAAAATATTACGCTCCCCGGAGCTGATCAAACAAATCATCTATATGAGGCAAAGGATACATGTTCTTAACAATAATGTTATTCAAGGATCTATATTCAATACAATGTCTCATTGAACCATCTTTCCTTTTAACAAACAAGACAGGATCACCCCATGGTGTTGTTCTAGGTCTAATGAATCCTTTATCTAATAACTCAAGCAATTTATTCTATAAATCTAAAAGTTCAACTTGATCCATTCGATAAAGGGGTTTTGAAATTGGCTTAGAATTAGGAACTAATTCAACAGTAAATTCAACTTCTCGATCATGAATAATACCAAGAAACTCATCAGAAAAAACATCAAGATACTCATTTACCACTGGAACATCATTAATCTAAACAGTTCCTTTATTTTCAATAACATGTGAAAGTTAACATTCATTTCCATCTTTTACTAGTTTCTCAACTTCCTGATTTGTTATCAAAAGAAAGGGTTCATTCTTGTACACAAACTGAAAATCTTTCTGAAATGAAACCATTTTAGCTCTGCAGTCAATCTTAGTATGATAAACTCAAATCCAATCCATGCCCAAAATAACATCAAACTCTACTATAGGAAAACCAATAAGGTTTGCTAGTATATTCTTTCCGCACACAAGGATAGAAAGGTTCTTATAATTTATTTTTGTCTCAACGTTCCCTCTGGGTGTTTTTACCATAAGTTCAGGATTCATATCATGAGATGGAATTTTAAATGTACTATAAAACTTCTCAGAAATGAAAGAATGTGTAGACCCTGAATCAAACAACACATTGGCATAATCTGAACAAACAAACAGTGTACCTGATACTACTTCATTCGATGGCACAACATCAGCTGAAGTAGTTCCAAAGAATTTCACCACCCCTTTCTGCTTGTAGTCTGGAGGCTTTCCTTCAGTTGAGTTCTTCGTTAGACACTCAATTGTATAATGACCCATTTCATTACACTTAAAACATTTTACCGCTGGCCTTTCATTGCCTGCTTGTTCAACTTCCTTACAGTTACGAGCAATATGATCAAACTTACCACACCAAAAGCACTTTCCATACTTGGATAAAAATTCTCTCGGATGCATCTTACCACACTTCTCAAAGGATGGATATTTTGTTTTCTTACCTTCTTGTTTCTTTGATGAATTCTTCCCCTTTGCCTACCAACTGGAATTCTTATTCTGTTGTTTGTCAAAGAACACCTGATCATCGGCAAACTCCATTTCCACCTTCTCCGGACATCGAATAGGTTTTTCATAACTTTCGTACTCACGAGAAGCTAAATCCCTTCGATACCTTGGCTCTTACCCTAAGTAAAAATGGGTGATTTTACTCTCAAGATCTCGTATAATGTTTGGAGCATACCTTTCCAGTAGAGTGAACTTTTTGTTCATAAGCACCCACTAAATCATCCTCCTACCTCAATTCTAGGAATTTTTTTTCCATCCTAAGACAAACCACCTTAGGAAACTATTTCTAAAGAAATATACCTTTGAATTCTTCCCAGTTAAGATCATCAATCCCATCACTATCCCTGATATTTCTCATCATCAACCACCACTAATCTGCTTCACCTTCAATACGGTAGATAACAAGACTAACCTTTTGATGTTCGGAACATCCAATGACATCAAAAATCTTCTCTAGTGCTTTAATCCACCCTTGAGCTAGCACAGGGTCAGATGATCCTCTGAATGATGATAGATGTTGCCTCATGGAATGTTCCACCACTGACATGTTCCTCTGCGATTGATCTGGATGATCTCGTGCATGGATACCACCAACATTTATATCATGAGTCAACTATTCCATTACTGCAACAAACTGTTCAGTTTCGATTCCAACCATCTTGGGTTGCTGATTTGGAAGGTTTTCTTCCTCCTGATGTTGTCCCAACATGGCTGCTTTTTTCCTCTGCGGAAAACAATTCTGAACACAAAAATATCTTAGGTTAAGCAACATGGTAATCTTTAAATGCTATATCATATCAATCATACTATAAATTAACTTATTATTTAACAATTCTCTATCTCCTAAAGTTGTCTAAATCGACCATTGATACTAACTATAAGGCCCCAGCCTTAATCCTTACTTAATATTGAATTAAATGAATAATTCCCATTGAGGATGTTTTTAGGTTTAGAGTCTTAGAGGATTAGATCTTAGCTATTACATCACAAAAGATTACAAAGTAGACACTTCTACTATGTTTCCATAAAATAAAAAATCATAAAAAGAAACATGTTTGGTTTCATGTTTTATATAGCATGACTTTCCCTTGATCCCATCCTTGAAACTAATCCACATTGAGTCCTGTGAAAAACATTTCAAAAAAACTTGGGGTGAGCATAAAAAGCTCAGTAAGGGAAACAAAAATAATGAAAATTGATAGTTTTTCAAAAAAAAAACAAGTAAACCATGTATACTTTATCAAAGTAATACTTTTCACCTTTATGAAGTAGTAAAAACTCTTCACTGAATAAAAGATCAATACTTACCTTTTTTTAACCAAAAGATTACCATAAAACCCATATAAAGAACACATAACATATAAAGGTATCTTGGGACATAAACATACTTAAATGGAATAACCATACGGTCGACTTCCACACATATCACTTAATGGAATAGCCATACGACCGAATTCCATAACCAATTCATTAGAGGTTATAACGTAACCACCCATCCTGGTATTCACGACACCATCCGTCATATGGTTTATCACGTAACCACCTGTCAAATGTCTATGTACCATTATAAAATCATAAGACATAAAACAAAAATAATGGAAAGAAAACATTTCCACACTTCAATCACAATATATAACTTAAATATATTTACATAACAAGTTCATCATAAAAACCATTTTCAATACCAAAATACATAAAAGAGTATATGGTATTTATTTCATTTTAAAAACATTATGGCTTGTGGAGAAATCCAAAGACCAAATAATACTTTCGGCAGTGGAAAAGGTCATTGTCACCGCGTATGTTAAAAGAAACATTCCTTTTTGTCATTTAGTAAAATTCTTCAAATAGAAAGATTATTTTTGAATAAAATTAAAATTCAAAGGGGTTTATACACTGTATAAAAGAAAGTGTGTATAAAACAAAATATGCCTCAATGAATGGATATTGAGATGAAGCCCCTTACCTCGTGTCCGACGAGACTCGATTGCTCTTTAATCTCCTGAATAATAAACTAAAGATAATTTATACATGCTTAAGTACCTTTTTAAAGTTTATTATTCCTTTTATGAAACTTATTTCCTTGTTATAAACGTTATGTAATCATTTAATTTAATAAAGTTCATTTTGTCGATATTTGGTTCTTAAGTCAAAAACGGACTTCTTACAATTACATGTTGTTCGTGTGGTCTAAGGTTCATTATATCCCTAATTATTTTCATGATTTGGATATCATATATATCATATAAAGCCATAATATACATGTATTTATAATAGTATAAAACATTTTGAGGTTAGAAATGAAATGCACCGTTCATGGAGAATGTAAGTCGTACGTACGCATGAACGCTACTTTCATTTCTATTTCATATTTAATGGATTGAAATAATAATGATATAAGGGTATATTATAACTCCATTTTAAAATCATATATAATAAAATTAATGCCATCCTTTATACGCCCCACATATGGAATTACGAATCAAATCACTTTGAGGGGACGGTAGTCCGCACTTCCTAAAATGAAATTATCGTGTTTACCAATAATGGAAACCATAAAGGTATTACACAAATGAAAAATAAATAATCATAAGGAAAACATAAACATAATATATATAATATATAAATATATTTACATCTTAATAGCCACCATTAAAGGTGTTCAAAGGAGATTGACCAATCATCGTTTCATGAGGCAGAAAATCAGCAACCACGGAAACATTATGTTCTTTAACCATTAGACGAAGGTGTGTGTAGGAGTAGCTCTAATCCATATCATAAAAACATACTAGTATTTTTAATATACTTGTCTTTTTACAAAATAAAGGAATAAAAAGAGTTCAGGGGGTTGGAGAAGCAAAATGAAACATAAGAACACCAGAGAAGACACTACCGTTAAATCGGGTAACTCTTTTTGATTTGAGCTCAAAGGATTCCTTGAAAAGACTTCTGCCCAAAGTGAGGCTTCTAGGATTAATAGAGGTATGTGGAGAGACACAATGGGCAGGGTATGGTCGAGGAAAAGGCTTGAGAGGTGTGAGTAAGGTGGTAGAGGCGGGTGCCTTTTATAAGAGGAGAGGAGGGGAACTCTTGGAATGTTATAAAAGGTTACTTTATTATAAAATTATTTTCAGATAAAAAAGGTCCCAAAAATATAAATTTATATGATAAGATGATAAGGGTTCTAAATCCACCCATAAAATAGGTTTTTGACAAGTGTAGGTACTAGATTTTACATTATCGTTTCATTTTATTTAAATCGTTAAATAATGCGGTAATCACTGCATCATCACGGTGTCATAAATAATTTAATTTATTTAATGTCTAAAAATTATAAAAAAATATCATGATGTAAGAAATTGTTTTATATTTCAAATAAATATTTATAGTCAAAATTATTACTTGTATAACCCCATTTAAGATTTTTTTAGTAAAACTTCTCATGTTTGTGACATTTTTATTTTAACTTTAAATAAAAAGTTATTAATGTCATTTTCCTACCAAATTGGCTCCATGGGGTCCCCAAGTTGACCCATGGATTTTATAGGTCGTCCATGACACATAAAATAAGTTTAGGACATGTTTCAAGGTCATTTCACATTATTAAAACATTATTTTCACCTTAAATTAAACTAATTACCTCTAATCGCGATTATAAACTTAAAAGTTACTATTCACCAAAAATTATTTTAATCCCATTGAACCACATTTTACATATTAATGACAACCATGTAGTTAGTATTTTTTAAATTCAATACACAGCGGTGGTAAAATATCATTTAAACGAAAAATCAGTTTTTTAAAGTACCACTTAGTGGTTTCACTATTCATCAAAAATTGAAGTTTTTCAGAAAAATACCAAAACATCACCCTAAGCTATATTTGATATTCTGAATTAAAAATTGATGTATATTTTACACAATTAAAAAAATATAAGTTACATTAATTAATGTAATAATTAATTCCCGCTGTCAGAACAAATAGCGTGTTTTTATGAAACAATATATATCAAAAGATTTACACTAGTTGAACTCCAATTTCAAAGTGAAATTAATTCCAACAACCACTATTGGATTAAATGTTAATAATATATTTTAATTAAAAATTAAAACCAATTAAAAATATAATCTAATAAATTAAAAAATTAGATTAAAAAGAGGTTTTGAATTAAAATACAACATTTTTCACTATTCATTAAAAAATGAACTTTATTGGAAAAATACCAAAAATTTACAAAAAGTAAATTTTGATGTCCCGATTCTAAAGAAGATTTTTTTGGTCCAATTGAATGTATATGGGTGACCAAAACTATATCTAATGATGGTTATCCATCAAAAGGGGAGAGTTTGACCTTTTAGGGAATATTACAGTATCAATGCCTAAAATTGAAATATTTTCGTATTTTAAGCCTTAATATTTTATTGGATAATGATAAAAACATTTTAAAAAATATATAATAATATTTTAGTTATATCTATTCATTCCCGCCAATACAATGACTACGAGTTAACTACAATTTAAAATAATATTATTTTATTACTAGTGTGCAATGTAAGATTTCAAAGAATCTCTTTATTGCGTATCGGGTACGCTAACGAACATAGCAACCCCATTAAAGTAAAATTATTATTTAATTTGAAAATATTAATAAATATGAAAATTTTATATTCTTTATTTACCATGGATTTTACAGCTATAGTGAGGTACAACCATCACTTACTAAGTCTAATTCATTACACATATGAAAAGGTTTAAACATAACACAAATATTCGTATTAAATCTATCATATTAAATGTCAATACCTTATCAATAAACCATGAATGGAATAAAAATAATACATCCACAGTAAAAAATATAAAAAAAAACCTTAAATACAATATAACTAATTTGTATTATAATAAATCAACTTCAAAAAAGTGTAAAATCCATCAAAGGATGTCGGCATAGATAAAATCAAAACCATTTGAGAGAAATGTCTCTATCTATTTTTAAATCATTTAAAAGACATATAATTATAAAAAACATTTATTTTGAATATATTATTATGTTATTGTATGTGAATCGTTGAAGGTGTTATAACAGTAGAAAAATCTGAACCCACTGTGTAAGTTAAAAAATATTATTTTCTAAATTTTGTCGAAAAGGTCGTAAAGTACATTTTTTGGAAAACGACTGAAAGATTCCATTATAAACATATTATAAAAAGGAAATCAATCGTATAAATTCCTTTTAACTATATTCTAGGAAATAGTAAAATTATTTTTAAATACATTTTAAGAAACATGGATGTGGATTATAAAGAGGTCCTAGTAGATAATTTTGTATAAACAAGCTCAGATAATGAAGAGACTATAGAATTAACCCTTTCCATGTACATTTCCTATGTAAAGTGTAAAATATACTAATGTGTAATAGTAAACTAATTGTTATTAAATTATTCACGAACCATTTATATAAATATGATATCATATACGATCTTCTAATATTACTTTCTTAATAATATTTTAGTATTATCGTCGTTTTAGGTGTTAACTGATTCATTTTCCTTTATTTGTTTTATTAAGTAAGTCATGTTTGTTATGGATTGGATGTATTTAATTCACATCCAGAAAGATATTAATTTCTATAAAATTTATTTTTAATCATCAAAGAAAATTATTCTTTAATTATTACAATGGGAAATGAATATTGTCGAGTTCATGGAGACGGTAATCTGTACACATGCACGGGGGACAATATCATTATTTTGATTTTTAATTCGTATGTACATAGATGGTATATCATGTATAAAGAATAATTAACGTGTTATATTTAATATTTACATCAATTATACATAATTTTTATACCCATCCTAATAATAATTTATTGAATAAAAACCACACCACGATGTGGAGATGGTAAGCCGTACGTATGCATGTATGGTGAATTTTTCATTAATATGATGTATACAATAACGAATATGATTGTACCATTTTTATAATTAAATAAATGTATGTAGATGATACTGGAGTTATTGTTTTCGAAAGGAAACAACAATGAAGGAGGTAGTGGATGAAGAAAAGAACTTGAATGAGGTGACGAAATATTTTCCTTATATTTAGGTTCATACTTTTGATTTGATCATAAGGTCCACATAGGATGGATTTCTGATCAAAATAATGCATCTAGGGTGATGTGAGTGATGTTGGGAGAATATTAGGGTAGGTTTTGGCCAAGACAAATGGATTAGGAGGTGTGATTTTGAGAGAAGGGGAAGTTCCCTTTTATAAGAGAGGTGAGTGGAACCATTGTAAAAAATTGAAATATTATTTTATAATAAACTCATTTTCTTTTTATAATGGTTAAAAAAATTTATTTAGAGGATAAGGTTGGCATGAGTCGAAAACCTCTAAAAAACAGGTTTTAGCCATGTTTGGGTTACCATATTAACCTTATCATTTAGATTTTACTCTTAGTTAAATAATTTAACTTTTACTATATATTCTTAAATTATTATAATAATTGGTTAATAATCATACTATAACTTTCCAAGAAAACCACAAGTGGTTAATTTATGATACATATATCTTTATATAAGTACTTTTTCCAAAACATAGTGTTTTAGAAATATTATATCATTTAATAATATAATATTTGTTTTAAAAACTTTTTTATGTCAATTTTGACACTATTTGGTATTTTGTTTTTGTTAAAGTATAAAAAAATTGATTAATTTGATCAAAATTAATTTAATCAAACCTAAAACTTCATATTAACCTATAAAAGTAGTGTAATTCAACAAAAGTCTCAAATTAAAATTATTTTGATATCTAGAATATAAATTATTTTATTCTTTCATTAATAAGGAAATTACTGCATCATTACTGGGTCATAAATAAATTTAATTATTTAATATCTATAAATTATAAATAAATAACTATAATATAGGAAATATATTTATATTTATAATTAATATTTATTATTGAATTTATGTTATGTATAACCCTATATTAAAATTGTTTTAGTTAAGAAAACATGAATTTAACACTCTTTACTATTCTTTATATTAAATAATAATAAATGTCATAATCTAATCCATTTGAACCTAAAGGATAATATTTTTTCTTAAGGTTGTTTTTTGATGATATACACTTATCCAATAGAATTAGGATATGTGTTAGGCTAATAATAATATCATTATTACCATTAATTACGCTATTTACTTTTAATCGGGGTAAATAAAAGTCAAAAGTTACTATTCACCAAAAAATATTATCATTTTATTGAACCAAATATTACATACTGATATCAACCATGTATCTTGGATTTTTGAAATTCAATTCACAGAAGAGGTAAAATTGTGTTTTAAGCAAATTAGTAAATGATCCTAGGAGGTGGGTAAAAGATGATAAATAGTTCAATAAAATTTTTATATATCTAAACATATTATAAAATGACTCAAATGAATTACATTGAACATATATAGGAATTATGTATCTATTTTGAAAAAAAAAATATCAAATAAATAATTATTTAATTAAAAAGTCGGTTTTAAACAATAACTTATTGTTATTCACTATTCATCAAAAATTGAATGTTTTTAGAAAAATACTGAAAATTTACCCAAAGCTAATTTTGATATCATGAATCCATAAATGAAGTCCATTTTAAAGATAAAATTTATAAAATTTCAAAAAGTGGGTATTACTATTCATAATGACTAGTTTGATTGGTTTTGGTTTATTTGACTCGAAGTTGCGTACAACACAAGCTATTGTATTATTTAAGGAGAAGTATACCATGTATGCATGGGGTGTTACAAAATATATGATTACTATATAATTACATTCTATTTCAACCACAATATATACCTTTTTCTCATAGGTACATCTTAAAATTCTTATATTTGGCTTCCGTATGGTTATTTTAAAATAGATCTTCCTTATCCATTGTGACACTAGATAAACCATTAAATTTTAATGTGATTTCCTCTCAAGGGTTATCTATCATATACTTTAAGAGCCTATAGAAAATTATCAGTTATATTTCCATGAACTAAATCATTCCTATATCAGATCCCCCCTTTCTATCACAATATTTAGATTTGGATTCACTAAAGACAGGTTTGACAGATTGGATTTGATAAGCAGTTTCATTAGGACTTCAATACTAGGTTATTTCATGGACATGGAGGTTAGGGATGAAATCAGTATCAACATTGCAATTTTTTAAGGTATTATAGTGGAATATTATCTAAAATGGAAATATCTTAAAAATATATGATGACTATAAAATCCTTAAGCTCAAGGGAAAAAGAATTACATTGATCGAGAAAAAACCTAATGTTGTGGGCCAAAGTATTACATGGATTCTGAAAATCATTTACCATTTTTTTCAAAGGCTTATGTTGAGAATAGAAAAGGCTTATTTCCTAACATTCATTGTAAATTCTTACATAAAATAATAAAAGTTTCATCTTATTTTTTAGGATTTGTTTTGAATAATGAAAATAATACACCGATTACATATCCTCTAAAAATTCATTCATTAATGAATCAATAAAAGGATTTTAATTAAAATCATAATGAAAAATAAAATAGTTAAGAATTATAATTATAGAAAAATATAATTATTAATATACTTATTGAATCCAAAAATTCAATATAAATTAACCAATTTTGAAAAATATTCCAATTAAAGATCATTATTTCATTTAATATAATTTAAATCATCAAAAGGATGTGTAAAAATGTAATAAAAATATTGACTTGTCAAATTAAAACTCCCAAATATATTTTTCCCCTAATGAATACATCTATTTTCTTTTTTCACAATCACAATAAATAATACATCAAACCATTTTCCACTATGAAACATGTTGAAAATTTTCTTTTCATAATAATATGATGGGACACTATTTTAAATAAATTTTATATATAATCATCTAAGATTTTATTACACACACCCAGAATCAAGGAATAAAATGCTCCTATGTCATTGAATGTGTCACACCTCCAATATGAAAAACATAAACTCATCAACATTAATTATGATTCGTTCTAATACTGCGAACATAAAAATGAAATACTTATGTGAAATTAAAATAGTAATAATAAGTAATTTCAAAAATAAATCTACATAGGGTTACAAAAACCAAAGATCCTCTTTACACTTCATTGATACAAATAATAAGATTTTTTATAATTAAATTTCTTCTTATTAATTTTTCTTCAATATCCCATGTACCTTAATTAATTTATTTTTGATAGTTTTACATTTAAAAAAAATCATTCATGATATAAAAGGAGATCTTATGTAATTTAAAATTTATTATTTTATTTCAACACACTCCCAATTCAAAACATCATAGATATTCACCATGGGTTCCTAGTTTTCTATTTTAATCTAGCTTCAAAGGACTTATAAGGATATTTTTAGTTGAATCTTTAAGGTTTTATATTATAAAAATATCAAGTCCCCATGATCATATTCAAATATATATCTTCTTCAATTTTTAATTCCAATTAAATAAAGATCTATCATATAAAAAATCCCTTCATATTTTCTATGTATAATTTCAATAAAATTGAGGTATAAAAACTCAACAATCCTAAAATTACATAGTTTTAGAATAAATTACATCCTCAGTAACAAATAATCAATTTTCACCTAGGAATATCAATATTTTAGAGCAATTTGAGCCCAAAACGTTCCAATTTTTGAAAGATTTTGGATTTTTTAAACGGATTTTATAGTATGTATAAATCAACAAAGCCCAACTATGAATAGTTAAATAGCCCTCTCCAAAACACTTTATACCCAAAATTTTCTACAATGCTGACTCTTAATTAGGATGAAAATTTATAAAATTCATGATTGGATTATAATTTATTAGTTCTATGTATATTTAATGCGGTCAAGTAATTTTCAATGAATGTTTGTCTCGTCAAATAGAATATAGAAATTAGATTAAAAACTAATGTTTTTAATATAATAATAAAAAAACAAAAAAATCCATAAATCATAGAAATTTTTCATTTTCATAATTATTCATAATTGAACAACTAATTTGAATCCAAAATAATATTTATGGGTGAAAACATTTTCAGATATTTTATTCAAAATGATTTCCAAAATCTCTAAAATTATAAAGATAAACAAACAAATTAATAAAAATAAATCTGATTAAATCAGCTAAAAACAACATTGCGAAATTCCCTCACACATAATTCCCAATCGAATGTATTAAAAATTTAAAATAAATTATTAGATGAATATTCCCTTTATTTTGGATACTTATATCATTGTAATTCATCAATATCTACACCCCAAGTCATCTTAGTGTAAGATACCCTATTTTAGAGTTTCAGATCCTATAGAAGAATTAATTATATCATCCTATGCATTTATAGAATAATAAGTTTTCCTATCTATTAGTATTTATTAATTAGATATTAATATTAATTAAAGGGTGATGATTTTTCTGAATGCATAGTAGACAAAAAACTACATGCTTTTCTGAAATCTTACGTTACACACAAAACTGAGTTATACTGAAAAATAATTCATTACTAATTTTATTATATAAAATGATAATTAATGACTATCCATTTTATTGGTGAGTGTAAAGAAACTAACAAAATTATTTTTAAACTTGTTTATTAAATTTATTTACATTCATCAAAAAAATTAGAGGCTTAAAATGAGAATAAATCTAATTTTAAGCATAAAACACTCTAATAATTTTAAAATATATTTTTACAGCATTTTAATGGATAACCATTTTTAAATATTGTTTTGTACATGTTTATATATTATATTTGACAAAATTAAATTCTTATTTTCAATTGGGACATCAAAAATTTCTTTAATTGAAATTTTGGAATTTTTTTGATAGATATAATATTTTAATAAATAGTCAAAAATATTGCAATTCAATTAAAAAATTATTTTTCATATAATTTATTTATATAGTTAGGTTATTATTTTAATTTATGTTAAAGATTTATTAAAATATGTTGTTATAATTTAATACATTATTCTTCATTGGATGTAATTTCACATTGAAAGATGATAAAAACACATATTAGTCTTTTGAGGGTTTTTACTTTTAAAAAACATTTTTTATCATTTTAAAACGAGAATTATTTTTAAAATAAATACCGACACCTATATGTTTTGAATTTTTCTAAATGGATTCATATTTTTAATCATATGTCCCTAAATATTTAATCAGGCCCCCTTTATTTCTAGACATTAAGTATAGAAACATTGGCCATTTATATTTAACAAGGTTAATGGTAAATCATGTAAATTAAGGTAATAAACTGTGTGTATAGGAAACAAATTACTCTAACACCATCCAAAATTATATTGGACCAATAAAATTATACCCTTATCACATAAGGATAACAATTTATATGTTTAATGGGCATTTTTCTATGAAAGTGAAATAATTATTATTAAAACAAAAGAAAGTAACAACATGTGACTCTCTTATATCTTATAAGGAAAACAATTTTAATATAGTGATACACTTTATTAAACTAAAAAAATAAGTATTATCTAGAAATATAATTAAATTTTCTACATAATCTGAATTAATTTATAATTTTTATATATTAAATACTTACGTTAAATATAGATTCAACCGAGATACAATAATTATTTAATTAAGAGAAATATCAAATAAATGATATTATAAATATTAAAATAAATATTATATGAATTAAATTAATACACTAACTAATTTTATTGGTTAAAAGGAAATGTTATAATACTATTAAAATATTTTTTTTCTATGTTATTTCTTTTTTTATATTATTTAAATTCAATTAAATGAATAGTGTAAAAATTGACATAATCAATGTTTTATAAAAATAGTAGTTAATTCAATCATGTGAAATAATTCAAATATTTTAAAAGCAAAATGTGATGATGATAAGGTATAAAAGTTCATTATGAGACATATTATGTATATGTTACCCAATATAAGTAATGTTAGTAGCAGATTAATAATTTAAATGTTTTTCCACAATTAAAATTAAAAAAGAATAATTAAGGGTAAACAGAAAAGATACGGTTCAAAATAAGATCTTTACATGTCTAAATTTTTTTGGATGATATAATTTTGAACTATAATCATATTAAATTTGACATATATCTTGTTTCATACATTTTAATTAAAAATATTATTTATATTAATTTAATATTTTAAAAATTCCACGGGTGCCCCTCGCCTCTTTTATGAACATGCACCCTCTGTTATCTAATACTAACACTTAAAAAGCCATTTTTATTGGCCCGTATCTGCCCAAAACCCTTAATAAAATCTCTCCCCATATTTTTGAGGCCTTATATTAGGCATAATACCCTTAATTTAGGATTTAATGTGTTCTTAAATAGTGATCAACCCAAGAGGAGGTATTGTTTTCTTTATGTATTTCAATTCTATTTTTCATTCACTTCCTTCAATTATCTTCCAACCGTGATTAAATAATAACTCTAGTATCTTAAATATACATAGATGATTATATTTTAATAACATCAACTAAATCCATATCTAATTTCATCAAATGGGATGTGAAATAGTCGTTCAGGCAAACATGTGAATTATCACCTATAGGAACAGAATTACTTCATTTTCCATTACAGATTATCTAAATCCATTATAGTGATTGAATTAATATTCATATGTGATATAAATGTCATATTTATAATTTTAAATTAATAACATTTCAATTATTTTCTTACCTACCATACACCTAAAAATAATAACTTCTTTCGGGCGAACATGTGAACTATCACCCTAATGAAGTAATGAGAATCATTTTTATTCCCCACAACACTTATATGATATATATAAGTAAATTTAAATTATTATTATGATGAAAATAATATTATTCCCTTTTAGAAAAGATAAAATAATATTTACATTATTTTTATAATGATCACTGATAAATTAAAACGTTACTTATGCGTACATACGACGTACCGTCTCCATGAATATTATGTTGTCTGTTTTTCATAACCGCAGTTAATGGTTTAATTTAAAAAGTTTTATTAATTTATAAATATGATTATTTTTTCGTGAATACTATTCTAGAAATGATGGACTTATGACAACATGGATTAGTGACATTAAAACCATGTTCATTTTTGACTGAAGTACTAGATGTCAACAAAACGTTCAACATGAACCTAAAAAATTATGTATTTTTTATAACATGTTAACAAGTGATATAAAAGTGAAAATAGACTTGAAACACATTATCAAACAAGTAGAAAATAAAAAAAATTATTCAATTATATAATCACTATATGTGATAAGTCAGAGTAAAGGTAAAGGACTTTGTATCAATTTACTTTCATTAAGGCATCATTTGAAATTATACACCTCTTTATTTTATACAGTTTATAATAAACCCCTTTGAAATTTATATTTTTTTCAATTTTTTTGAAAAATAATGTTATTCGATGAATTAATTTAGTAAATGAAAAAAAGAATGTATTTTAAATTACATGGAGTAAATGATATTTCCACCGCTATTACCCTTATTTGGTGTTTGGAGTCCTCTATAAGGAGTAATGTTTTAAAAAATTAAATAAGATACCATATTACCTTTTCTATTATTTTGGAATTGATAATGGTTTTTATAATTGATTGATTATATAAATATCTTGAAATGATATCATATGATTTCAATTTGGAAATGTTGTTTTACTCTATGCATGTTTTATCTATTATGATTATGTTATCATTCATGGGAATGGATAATGTATATGGGGGTTTTGAGATAAATATATAATGGGAGATCCCATGATAGCTCTACAATGCATTGGGCAATGAGATAGTGTTAAATAATATGGTTTCTACTCAGATATTTTGGGAATATACTACGATGGGTATTCCAAACGTAACAATTAAGGTTACTCCCAATATAGCTGAGAAAGATACAATGTATGTATGATATGTAATCCATATGTTACAATCATGATTTATTATTTCTATTATGTTTTCATGATTCTTATGAATTCATGTGTTTATAAATATTCATGGACTAATGTTTTCTTTATTTATTTTATCCCTTACTGAGTATATGTGATCATCTCATGTATTTAAAATGTTTTCATATGGTATAATGATTAGTAATAGAAAGAATGAATTTATGAATATTTTTATCAAAAAAAGAAATCATGTTTTATTTTTTAAAGGGTTTACTTTGGTGAGAAAAATGGATATTGTTTTGATAGAATCCTCTTCCATGAATAAGAGAGGATACGCATTAAAAATGGTCTAATTATCTACATCTCTAAACATGAAAATACTATCAGTGTGAATTCTTATCATAAATCATGATTATGTAATTTTTAAGGATGGGGCCTTATAGTTGGTATCAAATGTCGGTTTAGATAACTTTAAGGGTTAGGATATTGTTAATATAATATCCATTAAATTTTTTTACTTAATGATTAAATTGAAATACCATTTGAAGATTAAAATTTTTCTATATATATGCTAAATCTGTTCAGAATGGGTTTCCATCATGGAAACATAAAAGATGTACTTGGAAGACATCTAGATGAAAAAACCATCCAAATTTTCAACCTGATGTAGTCAAAATCAGAAAATATTAATTTTTTGTATTGATGTAATAGTTTACCCAGGCTATAAATTGTGGTCGTATACATGCATTACATCATCCAGATCAACCATATAAGAACATTTTGGTATGGGAGGATTTCAGGAGGCCACATCCTTCATCATTCAGAGAATAATTTGATCCTATTCTATATGAATAGTGGAATAAATCCATTGAAATGAGTTATGATTTCATGGGTTGTTTAGAAAATAAAAATGTTAGTCATGTTGTTTACCATTTTGTGGGTGAAGCCGATAAGTGGTGTTTGATGGTTAAGAATGTCAGAGAATGAGAGAAGAATGTGGATTTTAATTGTGATGAATTCAAAGGTATGAATCTTGAGAAATTTTTTCTTAGGGTATCTCAACATATGATGAAAAAATAATTCTTTGAATTGAGATAGGAAGATGACTAAGTTGATTTTTATGATGTAAAATTCACTTGACTAGAAAGGTATGCCCCAAATTCCTCACAGGATCTTGATAGTAAAATAAATCCCTTTAACCAAGGATTAAATACAACATGTCGAATGGAATTTGTTTCTGATGAGTTCAAAAGATTTGAAAAAACATTTTTATATATGTAGAAGGTAGAAATAGAGGGTGTTTTTAATCATGTTTTCTTTGACAAAAAACAGAATAAGAGGTTGAGATGGAAGACCAAATGAAAAAGTTCTTCAAAAATATATTATGGTAAGAAAATTATGTTTACAGTTTTTGATAATTGTGGTAAAAACACACAGAGGAATACCTTTTCATTTCTGTTAAGTTCTTTTGATGTAGTAATATGGGGAATAAGGCTCATAACTGCATTAAAAAAGATAATAGTAACACAAAATATGATACACAGTTTGTTAAATGTTTTAAATGTAACAAGATTGGTCATTATTGGAAGAAGTGTCTGATGAAGAATTTGAGTGATGGGAAGAAGCCTGATTATAAGAAGAAATGTGTGCTGAAATGATTTTAAACTATATTAGACAATGTTGGGCCCTTAAATGAAGTGGAAATAGGTATTTTTTTGTTTATTCATATTATTCCAATGTGCTGTTTTATTATGGTTCTAAACATTCTTTCATTTATAAGAATGTTTCTTGTCAATTTGTGATTCCTTCTCATGAAATGAATCCATATATTATAGAAAAAACACCAAGAGGATTATTGAGAAAAAAATAAATTACTAAAATATTCCAATTGTTTTCTACGGATGTAATCTACCTGAAAACATTATTGTTTATCCTCTAGTGGATTTTAATGTTATTCTAGGTATGGATTGGCTTTCTATTTACCATGCAAGGATATACTATAGAGCTAAAGATGATTCTTTTTAGAAATTATTTATGCTTTTTACCATATTTATCCCTTATAATGGATAACATATCATTAATATGAGAAAATATTTAAATATAGAAATGAATGTTACCTTGAACATATATTTGAGATAAAATGAACTTTTCAGAATAATGGTTTGTCATTGGTAAATGATTACCATGATGTTTTTTGATGACTTTCCAAGTATAATACCTAATATAGAAGTTGACATTATTGTTGACATTGTTCATGGTGATAATATATTTTTTAAACCCCCTTATTGAATAGCACAAATGCAACATTTAGATTTAAAGAAGCTATTGGAGGAGTTATTAGGTAAAGGATTAGTTCGACCTCACACATCACTATTGATTGATCCTATCATGATTTTTAACAATAAAATAGTTTAATGATTCATTACATTTATTATAGAGCCTTCAATAACATCAATATTAAGAACATTTATCCTTTACCACATATAGATGATTTGTTGGATCAGATCCATGGAGCTCAGTATTTTTCAATGGTTGACTTGAGGTTAGGGGACCATCAGTTGAAAGTAAAGAAGACCGGATTTTTGATATCCGCATTTCATACTAGATATGCCCATTATGATTTTTTAAATATGAAGTTAGGGATAACTAATGAACCTACAATATTCATGGATCATATGAATAGAAAATTGCATGAGTTCTTGGATAAGGTTTTTTTGTGTTTATTGATGACATTTTGGTATTTTTAAAAATTAATGAGAAACATAAAAGTCATTTAAGGGCTATCTTGAAAACATTAAATGAAATTAAAATGCATGATAAATAATGTAATTGTGAGTCTTGGATACAAAAAATATCATTCCTTGGCCCCATGTTTTCTAAAGAAGGCATAATTAATGATCCTTCTAAAACAAAACTTATTGATGAATAGCCAAGAACCACAAATATAACCATTATTTTAGTGTTCTTTGTTTAGTAGGATATTACCAAATGTTTTTAGAAAAATTTTCATGGTTATATATCCCACTAACTATGTTAACATGAAAAGGTGTAATGTTCATATAGACCAAATAATTTGAAGAATGTTTTCAAAAATTTAAAGAATATTGGTGAATACCCCAGTTTTGACACGACCTTCAATAAATGGTGAAATTTTTATCTATAGTGATATATAGTTGAAGGGACATGGTTGTATACTAATGTAGAATGATCGAGTAATTCTGCATGCATAACATCAGTTAAAAATTCATGAGTTACATTACCCTACACATGCTTTTGAATTAGATATTTTCATTTTTTCTTAAAAAAGATGGAGGTATTATTTGTATGGAGTAAAGTGTGAAATATATACTGATCACAAATGTTTAAAGTATAAATTCACTCAGAAAAAATTTAAATGATACAAGGGATATGGATGGAACTAATCTAGGATTATAATTACATGATTCATTACCATCCGAGAAAAGTGAACATGGTGGATGATGCATTGAGTCTAAAAAGTAATGCTACATTAACCCTATTATGTTTGGAACATGAACCATGGATTAATGGTTCGATGAAATTTTTCATGGAAGTTTTTGGTGAATGAGATTTATCTATTTAGTTTCATGTTTCAGTACAATCATCTCTAACAGACAGAATTAAGAAAGCACATAAGAAAGATAATGAGTTGCAGAAAAAGATAGAGTTGGTTCAGAAGGGTAAGATACCTAAATTTAACATTGATAATGATTTGTCTTATGTAATTGAAAGATATTATGTGTGTCTTGTTATTCAATGTTGATGGAAGGGTTTTTATGAAAATATCATAGTTCTCCTATTTTATTTCATCTTAACATTACTAATATATACATAGATATTATAGAGTATTATATGAGTGATGGAATGAAAAAAGATATTTCGTACTTTACTTTGTTGTTTTTGACTTATCAATAGGTTAAATAATTGAGGTTGTTACCGAATGGGATGATTCATCCTTTTTCAGTACCAGAGTGAAAATCGTAAAATATATCCATGTATTTCATAGTGGGATAACCAAATACTTCTATTGGTAAAAATGCTATAATGGTTATTATTTTTTCTATTGGATAAATCTTCTCAATTTCTTCATATTAGATATATTTTATCTCTATAACATCATTATCAGTTGTATATTCATGATATTGTCATGTTACATGTCATTCCTCTATGTATTTTATCTTATTGTGATCCCATGTTCACATCTAAATTTTTTAAAGTCCTTTATATGTCATTTGGAACTGAATTAAATTTCTTTACATCATTTTATCCTTAATTTGATGGGCATACATGTCAACTAATTCAAACATTGAAGGATATTTTACATGATATTTCAATGGATTAATAGATAATTTGGGATTTATAAATTTATTTGGTTAATCATTATTATAATAATATTTTTCCTTCTAGTATATAGATGGATCTATTTGAGGAATTATATGGAATGTAGGGTCGAACATCAGTTCTTCATGATGAATTAGGTGCAAGGAAGTTTATGTGACTAGAATTGGAAGGGGATATTGTGGAAAATGTTTAGTTTATTGAGAAACACAAGAGGATTACTCGTAGAAGGCAGAAATGTTTTGTGGATAACTGGAGGAAGAATATTTCTTTTGAGGTAGGTGATCATGTATTTATAAAAGTTTCACCAAGGAAAAGGGTGATGCATTTGGGTATGATGGGAAAGTTATGTCCACAGTTCATAAGACAATATGAAATCTTAGAGAAAGTTGGATCAATTTCCATTATAGTGGCTTTACCTCTATGTTTAACCCAATTATACAATATTTTTCCTGTTTCAATGTTGATAATTTATTTTTCAGATCCATCTCATATTTTGAGTCAAGAAGTTGTCCAGTTGGGATATAATCTTTCTTATGTGGAATAAACCATCAGAATTGTAGATCATCGATTTCCAATGTTGCAGAATAAGGCTATTAATTAGGTTATGGTTCCATAAAAACCCATATGGTTAAAGAGGATACATAGGAATATAAAAATGAGAAGAGGGGTAAATACCATCACTTATTTGATTAGTAAATAAAATTGTGGCGGTACAATTTGCAAAATGGGGGAAGGATGTAACATCCAAGGTATTTATAGAATTATACTTTATCATATATGATAATATTTAAGAATTAGATATTAATTTTACTTAAAAAGGGATGGTTTGTCAGATATCATTCATTGAATGCCACAACAGGTTTCACTGAAATATTATGTTACACACAAAACTCAGTTATACCATAAATAATACATTATAAATATTATTATTTTAAATGGTATTTAACAAGTAGCCATTGTATAGGCCATAATGAAAAAATAAATAAATTCATTATGTTAAAACATGTTTGTAAAATATGTTTACATTTATAAAATAAATTTAGAGGCTTAGAATTAGAATAAATCAAATTTTAAGCATAAAATACTCTAATATTTTAAAAATGTAGTTTTAATACTTTTTAATAAAAAAATATATATTTTTTGAAATTTAAATGTTCTATTTGAAAAAACAATTATTTGGAACTTGGAAAAATATTTTACCTTGGTTTAAATTTTGGTATTTTTCTGATAAAATCCTTTAATGAATTGTCAAAAATACTGCATTTTAATTCACAATTGTCTTCTTCTATAATTTATTTATATAGTTAGATTATCCTTTTAATTTCTGTTTAAATTTAATTGGATTATGTCTTAATCATTTAATCCAGTTATGTTCATTATAAGTAACTTCACATTGAAATTTGATATAAACACATGTCAATATATTGATGGCATTTACTTTTAAAACATTTTTTTCTTGTTTTTATAATGGGAAATAATTTTAAATTAATTTATGAATCCATTATGTATTGAATTTTTGAAAATGAATCACATTTTTGAAATTAATAGGTCTAAATTATTTAAATGGTTTCCTTTTTTGGACCTTATGAATTGTAACTTGGGAAATTTTTATTTTCCACGGTTAATGGAATATAAGGTAAATTAAGTTAACAAACAATATGATAAGGGAAATAATTACACTGATAGTTGAAAAAAATTCTATTGGATGAATAAAAGTAGGAACTCATCACATAAGGGTCAAAATTGATTCATTTAAAGTACTTTTCCCTTTAAAAGTGATATAATTATTATTAAAACAAAATAAAGTAATGATATGTAACTCTCCGATCTCTTATAAGTATAAAAATTTTAATGTCATTATAAACACAATGAAACTATGAAAATAAATAGTCTCCAAATTTTTTTTGAAATTATATACATCTTTTGAGATTATTTAATTTTTTTAGAGATTAAATAGTTAACTTAAATATTAACCCAACTAGGAAAAAGTAATTATATTATTAAGAGAAATATCAAATAATGGATATAATGAATATTAATCAAAACATTATATGAAAAAAATTATGTCATCCATGAATTTTATGTGAATATTACATGTTATAAGACTATTCAATTCTTTAGTCTGACTTTATCTTTATGTTTGGATTTTATTTAAATTCATTGGAATGAATAGTGTAAAAATTGAAATAATTGATGATTTATAAAAATAGTAAATTATTAAATTATTTAAAAATCAGAAAATAAAATGAAATAAAAAAATTTTACTATTATAAGGTTTCAAAAATAGTTAAGTGACTAGTTTTGGGAAATTTTCCCCATATAAGTAAAATTTATAACCAATTAATAATTAAAAAGTTCTTAACACATTTAAAGTTAGTAGTGAATAATTAAGGGTAAACCAAAATGATAAGGTCTACAAAAGGTCATTTCATGTTTAATATTTATTAGATGAGAATATTTTGACCTATAATCATATTATCTTATACATATATCATGTTTGAGGTAATTGGGTTAAAAAATTAATTTTTATTAATTTAATATTTTTATAATTTAAAGGGTGACCCTCCCCTCTCTTATAAAAAGTGTCCCTATATTCTATAATACTCAAACATGAAAAGCCTTTTGGTTCAGCAAATATTTTCCAGAACCCCTTCTTAGAATACCTACCCTCATTATTGATGACATATTTTTGGTATAATACCCTTCTCTGAGATAATAAGGTGTTCTTAATGGGTGATCAACTGAAGAAGAGGTATCATTTTCATTACATATCTCAATTTTAATTCTTCTTCCATTTCCATCAAGTCTCTTCAAACCCTGATGAATCAATAACCCCATTATCCTAAAAATAATCAGATATTATTGTGGTAATACCATCACAAAAATACATCTCTACTTTCATATAATGGGAATGAAAACAATGGTTTGTGTATACATGTGAATTATCACCCATACAAAATGATTTAGTTCTTTTCCCATTATAGTATATAAATATTAGTTATAGTGATGTAATTAATGTTAATTAGTGATATTAATAAAATATTTATCATATTAAGAGAATAATATTTCAATTTGGTTTTACCTTCCATACACATTAAAACAATAACGTTGTTCGTTTATACATGTGAACTATCACCTCCACGAAGTGATTATAATCATTTGTATTCACCACATCACATGTATTAAATATATAATAATATTTAAATAATTATTATGAT
This sequence comes from Viscum album, assembly GCA_963277665.1. NCBI lineage: Eukaryota > Viridiplantae > Streptophyta > Magnoliopsida > Santalales > Viscaceae > Viscum > Viscum album. Next base: position 291,252,408 of record OY728134.1, read on the forward strand.
GATAATAATATTATGATATTTTTTAAATGATAAAATAATTATTACCCATTTTATATAATGTTCAACGAAAAATTAAGTTGTTACTCAATCGTATGAAAGGATTACCGTCTCCAAGAATACGACGTTGTTCATTTTTAATAACCATAATTAGTGGTTTGATTTAAAAAGTATAATTAATGAATAAAATTGAGGATTATCTCATGAATAGTAATCTATATTTGATGGACTTATGACCACATGGACTACTGACATTAAAACCATGTTCATGCTTGACTCAAGTAATGAATATCAACAAAATGTCTAATATGAACCAAAATAAATATGTTATTTTTATTAAATAGTAATATGTGATAAAAAAGGGATAAAACAATTGGAAAAAGTTTTCATGAAATAAAAAATAATCTATGTTTATTATTCAGGAATATAATGATTATATAAGAAGGTACTTCGTAACAATCTCCATTAGTTGAGGCATAATTTATCATTATACACATTTTTCTTTTATATGGTGTATAATAAACCCTTTTGAATTTTATTTTTTTCAAATAGTTCTCAAAAAGAATATTTTTATATGAGGAATTATAATAAACAATAAAATGTATTTTTATAACGTTCATGGAGAATACGACCTTTTTCCACTATAACCATTATTTGGTATCTGGATTCCTCTACAAGTCATAATGTTTTAGAAAAATAAAGTAAATACTATATTACATTATTTGGAGTTTTGGTATCGAAAATGGATTTTAAAATTGATTGATTATATCAATATATTAAAATGATGTTGTCATGACCCCCTCCCCACAAGGTGTACCCCTTCTAAGAAGGCAATGTGAGAAGGGAGATAATGACCCTCGTGTCCCGCCTCTAGTTGGCCTCGGGTTGGTAACTAGCACCAATGGTATAGTAAACACACAAATGGGAGGCATCACCCTCTTAGAGAAGACATGATAAAGAGAGAGATAATAAATACACAATCCAACTCCATCTCAAACAAAAATATATAATAAAACCCATGTGAATATATGTAATGTCAAGCAAAACTACTAAAATTGAATGAAAGAACTGGAAATACGGAAGTAAAGTAAAAATTGTAGCAACCACAATCCCAAACAACTACTACAACCCCAAGCTAGTAAAAACCCTCTTTAACTCTAACTTGATTCAAGTGACCAAAAATAGTTTATATATACATAGGCTGAGTATAACTGTATACTCAGTAGGATCCATCCTAGAGCCTCTTGCGCCAAAGTAAAGAAAGCATGCTAAAGCCTAGTGAACAATAAGTGTAACTAACTCGTCACCTAAATAGGTATACTAAGTTCACACCCTCGCCAGGTCTACTCTCACCATATATTCGATAAAATATTATATAATATAAAAAATAATATCAAGGGTACCTTGATACTACTTCCCCACTTGTTTTCTACTTTTACCCAACGTCACAAGTGCTAAGCATCTCTCTCCAAAAAGGATTTCTTTCCGACACCTTGGAAAAAAACCATAACAAGAACCTCGTGAAACATAACCACCATGTCCCTATAAAAAATGAAACTAGGTAGTTTTTTGGAGCCACCCCGGCTCACACAATGTGTAAAATATGTCTAGCATTATACTTCAAGCCATTATAGCAAATACACCCAGTAAGGATACTCAATATGTCACAGCATATACAGGTTACACCTATAGTATTCTATGGGTAACTATATCCATAATATATGTGTGTAAATAACCACAAGATATTACATCCTTCTACACACATATAGGGGGAAAACTAACCATTGTTCCTACCAGCACAAGTAACTACCAACAGAAGAGAGCGGGACCAAAGGGGTAGTCAGCCATCAATCGTCGCACCAGATTGTTGGGAAAAAACACTGCATAGAGATCAGAATCCATGGGGTACCGGTTTCCCTAACAGACAGGGTGATGTAGCATAATAATAAACAAAAATTAATGAATATACTATATCTCAAAACTACACTATGGGCATAACATAGTCTTAGACTCAACTACAACAAATGTCTCTCGAACTCCCAACTACCACTTATAATACTATGTATTCTATAATCACGCAATCATTTAAACATATTTATTACATTACATAATTCTAGTTTCTTCAGTTTCACTTTAAATTAATTAATTTTTTAATCTTTAATTAACCATTAACAATTTCCACATTATATTTCATTAACATCAAATCCAAATTTAACTATTCCTTTAAATTGAAACATCAGCATTGTGTCCCAACATCCCTCAACCATATGGGTTAACATATTTTATTCAATCATTTATTAACATCATTACATTCCCATATTCCCAATCATTATAGAAAACAATTATAATGTACTAAACACAACGGGATGAATATGGTGAGTAGGTGAACTACCCATCGAGTCGTTTCCACCAATAAAAAGCGCGTAGACCCATCATCCCTCAAGAAGCTAAAAACAAAAAGAATGTTTCATACCCCACGTGTCTTCTCCATATTTGGAAGAAGGGTAAGAAAGACCGACTTCCATGAGCAGTGGGGATGGTAAAGATGATAAAAACAAACAAGATTCATCAAGTATCGAAACATTCACATCCATCCCGTTACATCATATCAAGTGTCTTCCCTTACACCCACATTCATAAACCGATGCATCTCTCCACTCTATGTATCAACTGTTGCCACAACCAATGGGACTCCCTACCCCACATATCACAAAATCAATCCAGGATCACATCACAACATAATAAATAAGAAAACAAACATCATATCAACTTGGCTCTTATCCCTTTTACATGTCAGCGGGTAACTCAGAACCCTATGAGGTGATATCTTTTATCAAACAACCAATCATTTAATCTATCTTGAATGAATCAATTTATTATTTTAGGGATCCAACTATGGGAAAACTAAATAGTAATATATATTAAATTGATTAAACATTCTTAATGAATCACCTTGATTAACATAAAATTACAACATGATGAACCAGATTATTTTAAACTCCACTTTATATTTGACAATTAATTTATAGTTAATCTCAGTTTACATTATTTACCAATTTTCATCAAGAAAAAAAATCTTAAAAATGAAGGCATAGTAATCAAACTATCTAGAAAAACATGATTCAATAATATACAATCGATATCAATTTATTTAACTTGTACAAATATTTATTATTATAATTTCATTGTAATACAGTGGGATAACACATTATAACTCTACATTTTCACATAAAATAATAGAGAATCAACGAATCCCCAATCTTAAATAGATATTGATGTTCTTTATATGAGAATGATCCACATAGTGGATCATGAATTCCTCATACTACGACAAACGCATCCACCCGAGGATGTCGTGGTATGACTACACCTACTGAAACCCCAGAAAACCCCATTAGAAGCATGAAGATCACATAAAAAAACATTGTATGGGAAAAAAATGAGAAGATGAACCCAAAAGAATGATGAAAAATCATACTTTATATCGATGAAGGATCAACACATGTTGCTTTTACCAAAAAAAGTGGAGCACATGCAGTTGGATGAAACATCAAGGGGAAACGATCTAAGGATTAAGGTTCTATCACACCACTCCAATGGGACAATGGAATGGTTTGATCATCTCACACATGGGAACAGGTAGGTAGAACAAGGGAGGAATATATCTCATCCCTTTAAAAGATTTACGGAGTAGCAGTTTAAAATACAATAGATTTTCCATTAATAGCAGATCACATTAAACCACACGGTTTGAAAAAGTAATAATATACCTGGCCTTAGGATATTTATTATAGGAGTAATGGGCTTTGATTCAGCCTTATATCTCTTAAAAAAGGCCTTGAATGCCTTTTACGTCAATGAAAACATCAAAGGGGAGAACTCTATGATGCTGGAAACATTGTACATGATCCTGGAAACACTGTACACGATCTTTGAAACACTGTGCACCTACCAATCATAGAAACACTATTCACAAAATGACTCACTGATACAGATGACACTATTTATTAAATGAATCACTGATATCGATGGTACTATTCACAGAATGACTCACCGATACAGATTGCACTGTTCACAGAATAAATCACTGATACTGATGGCACTGTTCACATAAGGACTAACTGATACTAATGTCACTATTCAGAAAATAACTCACCGATGTCAAAGGTACTATTCACAAAATGACTCATTAGTACCGATAGTACTATTCACAAAATTAATTATTGATAGCAATGCTACTGTTTACAGAATGACTCACCCATACCGACTGTTCTATTCATAGAATGACTCATCAATACCAATGGTACAGTTCACGGAATGAATCATCAATACTGATGGTTTTGTTCACAGAATGACTCATCGGAACTGATGGAACTGTTTACAGAATCACTCATTGATACCAATGGTACTATTCAAAAAATAACTCACTGATACCCATGGTACAGTTCAGAGAATGACTCATGGATACAGATGGGACTGTACACCGAATGACTACCTGATACCAATGGTACTGTTCACAGAATGACTCACCGATACCGATGGTACTTTTCACAGAATGACTCATTGATACTTATGGTACTGTTGAATGAATTACTCACCAATACTGATGGTACATCTTACAAAATGACTCACCAATCACAAGGATATTGTTCACAGAATTACTCATCGATACCGTTGGTACTTTTAACAGAATGACTCATCAATACTAATGATACTATTTAGATAATGTCTCACAGATACTGATGGTACATTTCACAGAATTACTCAACAATACCGATGGTACTATTCAAAAAATGAATCAATGATACAGATGGTACTATTCATATAATGACTCACTGATACTGATGGTACTGTTCATAGAATTGGAAATTTTGAAAATTGTTGGGGATAAGTCACCTTGACCTCCAAAAACACCTCAAACAGCATATTTCGGTAGAGAAATGGACTAGAGAGGTTAGAGACATTGCATCAGATACCTCTCGAAACATTTTCTTCAAGAGAATTCAAAACCTAGCTAAAGGAAAAAATAAATAGCATCTGAAAAACCACCCATGGAGTTACCTCTCAAAATAGAGCGACCCTCAAGAAGCAGCCAACGTAATCCATCTCATAAACAAGAAAGTTATATAACCACAAAGCAAACATATTTTTACATGAAAATAGTTAATCATCAAACAACTTACAGAACTGAGCATGTATTTGCAACACTTTTTCCCAGGTACTCTCCTCCACGCCACCATGTCACAACCGGACATGAACCATGGGGATAGAATTCCCATGCAACAACTTCTCTTTACGGTCATGGATCTCCACTTTCCTCTCCTATAAGGTCGCATCATCATCAACATTAATATTTCCCAAATCGATGAAGTCAGAGTTATCATGAAGATAGAAATGGAGTTGTGATGCATAAAAAAACATTGTGTATATAGATCATCTATTGTGGAAGTTCGTCTCAATAAGCAATGACTCCAACACAAGAAAACACCTCAAAAGCCCTAACTAACCGAGGAGAAAGCTTACTCCCATGACAAAACCTTCGCTACCCATGATAGGGAGTCACCTTCAGAAACAAGTGATCCCCAACATCAAACTCCAATGGTCTTCTACTTTGATTGGAATATAACTTTTTACACTTCTATTGTATCTTCATCCCCTCAAGAATAACCTAAACCATCTCTGTTAAATTTTACACTAGATCCGGCCCAAGAATTCTAGACTCTCTGACACTAGTCTAGCACAACGGAGAACAGAAAGGTCAGCCATACATGGCTTCAAACGGTGTTATACCAATGGTGGAGTGAAAAATATAGTTGTAAGAAAACTCCGACAAGGGTATGTTCCTCATCCACAAACCACAAAACTACAGGACACAAGAGCACAACATGTCTTCAAGAGTCTAGATAGTATGCTTTATATAACCGTCCATATGTGGATGAAATATTGTGAGAAGTCAAAGATAAGAACCAAAAAAAACTGGAGACCATTCTACACCCTAAATGTCAAATTAGTATCTCGATATGAAATGGTCATCCTTGTCACTCCTTGGAGTCTCACCACCTCCTCTAGATACTCCCTTGATAAAAAAAAACCATTGAGCACTAATCCTTGATTGTTATAAAGTGGGATGATTTTATTAAAGGGTCCACTACCACCCAAATTGTTCCATGGACTCCTTGAGATCTAGGTAAACCAGTAAAAATGTCCATTTATATGTACTCCCACTTCCATTGAGAAGTATCTAATGGATAGAGAAAACCATAGGGGGACATGGTGCTCAACCTTCACCTTCTGACAGACCAAACATCGAGACACAAACTCTACAACAACACTCTTCAACCAAGGCCATCAAAACTGACTTCTTCAAGGCTCGGTACATATTTTTCATGCCAGCATGCACTACTAAAGGTGAAATATGGAACTCTATGGGAACCATATCGCACATCTCCAAAGGAAAAAATATTATTCAGTGATAAAACAGTCGGTGTTATTCATCCTCACACCATCCATCTGGGCATTACTGTAAAAAAATTTCTCTCTCTAGGCCTCCACCTCTAGATCCTCCAATTGAGACTCTTCCACCCGCAGCACCAGTGAGGACTGCACCTTCATCTAAAAAATAAAACCTCTTCCCCACCAACTTCTCCCATATCAAGATGTAATGCTGACAGTTCTACCATTACTCTCTTAAAATCACTAGATTCACACACTACCTCACTATGCAACATCCAGATCATTGCATCCTCAACAACATTCCCATTTACAGGTTTATACGATATTTCAAAGTAGTATTTCTATAATAACTCCATCCATTGACTTTGTCGCATGTATAAGTCACGTTGGGAGAAAACATACATCAAGGTATTATTATCAGTGAAATCCACAAATCGCCTACCAATGAGGTAATGCCTCCACAATTTCAGAGAAAACACCACTATCTCATACTCAAGTTCGTGGGTGGAATATTAATGTTCATTGGGTCACAACTACCAAGACCCATAAGAAACAACTAATCTATGATGCATCAGAACACAACCTAACCGTAGATGTGAAGCATTGTAGAAAACATCAAACTGAACTCCCTATGTTGGATGACAAAGAACTAGAGAATTACTAACTTTTCCTTTAGATATGTAAAGGTTCCTGACACTGATCAGTCCACTTGAACACCTAATCCTTCCTGGTCAAAGCTGGTATAAGAGTCGTAACCTGAGAGAAATTGGTTATTAACCTCCTATAGTAGCTTGCAAGACCAAGGAAACATCATAACTCTGCCACTATCTTGGGGGATTCAGAAGACACAATTTCTTCTATCTTAGATGGATCCACAACTACTCACTTTTGGGACACGACATGCCCTACGAAACGTGCGTCTCAATCCCAAAACTCACACTTGGATAACTTGCTAAATATTTGATGTTTACGAAGAACTCCCTTAACTACATGTTGATTAACCGCATGATCCTCCACATACATAGAGTACATAAGGATGTATTCAATAAAAAACCCAAAAACATATCCAGGAACTACCGAAACATAGCGTTCATCAAACCCATGATCACAGCAGAAGCAGTCGTTATACCCAATGACATTACAAAGAACTCATAATTCCATTGATGACAACAAAAAGATGTTTCTGGATGTCCTCATCCTTCACACGCATCTGATGATATCACCACCACAAGTTTATATTTGATAACCAACGTACAAAATTCATTTTAACGAATAAATAATCAATTTTAGGAAGAGGATAGCGATTATTCACTGTCACCTTGGTTATGAAACAATAATCGATACACAACTGAAAACTATCATCAGAATTTATCACAAACAAAACTGGTGAACCACACAGTGACACACTCGGTCACACAAATCCAGACTGTAACAGACCACTATATTGTATTTGTATATATCATAACTCATAAGGTTCCATCCTATATTAATGCATAGAGGTAAGAGATTCTACTAGTTATTGATCGATCCCAAACTCGATCTCTCGTCGAGGGGGTAATGCTAAAACCTATTCTAGAAATACATGAGGGTACTCTTCTATGAACCTAGGAAACTCCAATCCCTCTACCACTAAAGAACTCATCATCACCTCATCCATCATAGATGATAAGGACAGAAAACGTTGTTGATCCATCTGAGGGTCTTTCTCACATACAAACGCTGTTGGATCTCCATTTTCATCAAAGAACACGACCTACCTTCTAAATAAATCCTTGATATCCAACACCAAGCACACAAGAAGCATCTCTACCTCATTTCACAATGAATTTAAAAGGTTAGTAGATAAGAAGGATTGTATCTCTCTTAAAGTAAACACGACATACACTAAAGTAGAAAACAAGTAAATGGTACCTCAAACGACATATGGCTCCCCAGACGCTAGCAACACTAAAGCATGAAGCTGACGGTGAGCTCCTTCATGACCTCTCTGGCCCTGATGAATACCACCATCATGGTAGAGCACTACTCTCTGATGATGGGTAGCATCACAGGTATGTCTTTGACCCACCTCATCTTCTCCCTGTAGACCCAAATTCAGTGCAACCTACTGGTACTACCTTGGATAGAATTTCCTCAATGGAGGAACCTAGAGCAGTACACCTAGAGCCCGACGACTATTCTAATTTTTCTAGCACTCTCGCTAAAGATGACTTCATCCACTATGATAAAAACAAGTGCATGATCCCTTGGAATAGGCATGAGAGTTTCCACCCATGGAGAAACGAGATGCTGATGGCTGGGACCTACCCACATCTAAACAAAAACTATTCTTCCCTAAAAAACAGGAACACTAGACCATAAGTCTACTACATGAGGAATCATGATAAATTCCCTCTCATGATGATATGGTTCTGTAAAATTTCCTCTCAATAACCTCTACACTCGCTAAACCTCATGATATGTCTTCATCATAAATGGGGTGACCTAGAGCTGGATCTCCGGATGCAATGCCTCGTTGAAATGCCTCGACCTAGACTCCTCATCAAGAAACATGACTGATGCATATTGTAAAAGGTTCCTGATATAGATTCCCAACTATCACACACTGGAGCTCCCCTATTGAAGGGTGAGAAGCTCATGGAGACTGGACTCCTTCGCAGTCTATGAAAGAAACTCCAATATGATATTTTCTCGAAACTCCTCCCAAGAGGTCACCAACTCCTCTTGATCCATAAAGAAAAAGAAACACCACTATCTCACGGCTCCACAAAACATCGTCTAAAACAATGACTCCTAGTGCTCTTTCTAAGAACGATTCAAACTGATGACTATCTCAACCTCTTCTAACCAGTCTTCCATGACAGCATCTAAAATGGAGCCCTCATACTTTTACAAACTCTTTCTCTGGAACTTGTGGAGTGCCCTCTTCCATGTGTCGTTGTCATCATCCTCTACCATGCGGTGATCTACAAGCACATCCTGCTGGAAATATTCTACATTAACCTGGCAAGGATATTGACCCAGATCCTTACATGAAAAATAAAAAATAGTTAGTGCTCCAAACTCTAGAATATCGATGAATCTATATTAATTAAATATTTATTTTATTTTATCCATTTTAGGTAAACCTATCCCAAGTTCTACCCATTAAAACAAATGCACAAAGAAGAATGTTTCCCGAAGCTTTCCTAGGTCACCACCATGAAACTCATATCACCATGTTTTGTAGCCACTATAAACTTAATGTTACGTAAATAAGATCATGTGGGGCCCTAAAGTCTCATGTCTCAACTAGTCTCTATTGCTTACATCACTTTCTAAACATGACCGACATTGTTTCCCTACCAACCAGTGCAACATCAACTATGCCTAACACCAAAATTCATCTTATCCCTAAAAATACCACTAACACCACTCTTCCACGACCCCCTCCCTGCATGATGTACCCCTCATGGGCTGGAAATGTGTTATGGGAGATAATAACCTTCGTGTCCCACCTCAAGTAGGCCCCGGGTTGGTGACTAGAACTGAGGGTATGGTAAACACAAAAATGGGAAGCATTACCTCTATGAGAACACATAAGAAATTGGGAGATAAGAAAAACACCATCCAACTCTATCTTAGACTACAATATAAAAGAAAATCCATGTGGACATATGTAATGTACTGAAAAAAATACTATAATAAAATGTAAAAATTGCATGTACCAAAGGAATGTAAAAACAACTTCATCCACAAGCCTAAATAGCTACTGAAACCCCATGTTAGTAGAAGCCATCATGATCTCCAACCTTCCCTAAGAGACCTAAAAACAGTTTATATATACATATGGTGATTATAACAGTTTTCATAGTAGGGTCCTTCCTGGATCCTCTCATGAAAAAGTAATGAAATCATTGTAATGAATAATGAACAACAAGTGAAACACACTCATCACCTAAATAGGTATACTATGTTCCCACCTCATCATTGGTAATCTCACAAATTATCACATACAAGAGTATATAATATAATAAAGAACCCACTACTAATTCCCCACTGGTTTTCAACTTTTCCCTAATGTCGCACATCTTACGGATCGCACTCCAGAAATGATTTCTAGTATACCCTTGGGTGAAGCCCCACAACAATCAGCTCATACAAAAAAAACCCCACTTCCACATAGGAAATTTAACCAGGTATTTTCCGGGAGCCACCATAGCTCGCATAATGTGTATCATAGGTCCATAATTATACCTCAAGCCATTACAGCCCATACACTAAGTAAGGATTCCCATGTCAACAAAACCTATAAATGTTACACATATAGTAGTCAATATGAAACTACATCCAGAATATATGTCTGTTAATAACCACAATCCGTTAAATCCTTCTACACACATATAGAGGAAAAAATTACCATTGTTCCTACAAACAAAAGTAACTATCAAGAGATGGGAGTGGGTCCAAAGGTGGTAGCAAGTCGTGCATCCTCCCACCAAAATGTTGGGGAAAAGACCCCCAGGGTTCAGAATCATCGGGGTCTCAGTTTTCCAAACTGACGTGGTGTAGTATCATATAAAAACAAAAACGTTTAAAATATATTGTATATCAGAACCACACTATGGGAATAACCTAGTCATAGAGTCAACTGTAGCTAATATCTCTCAGACACCAAACTGACAATTCCATGCCTAGGTATCCAATAATCCTTCATACATTTAAAGAGATTTATTACATTACTTCATTTCCTTTTTATTAGTTTTACATTTCGTTTATTAATTTATTAAACATTAATTAACCATTAAAAATTTCCACATTTTATTTCTTTAGCATAACACCCAAAGTCCACTATTACTTTAAATTTCAACCCCAACATTGCTTCCCATCATGATCCAACCTCATGAGTTAACATCATTTATTCAATCATTTATTAAAATAATTACTTTCCCTAATTTTCAAAAATTCTAAAAAAACATTCTATGCAAATAAAAACAAGGGGATCCACATGGTGAGTAGGTAAACTACCCATCGAGTCTTTCCACCAAAATAAAGAGCATAGAGCCATCCTCCCTCAAGAAGATAAATATGGAAAGAACGTGACATAAACTTCATGTCTTTGTCCCTTTTGGAAGAAGGATAAGAAAGGCCAGCTACATTGAGCATTGGAGAAAGTGAAGTTGATAAACAACCCAAAAGATCTATTAAGAATCCAAAAATTCATGTCCAACCCGTTTAATCAACTCTAGGGTCCTTCTTGACACCCACGTGCATAAAATGATGCATCTCGCCACTCTAGGCATCAACTGAAACAACAACCAATAGGTCTACCCACCCCTACATATCACAACAGTCATCCAGGATCACATCACAACAGAAGAAGTAGGAAAACAAACATAATATCAATTCAACTCTTGGTTGTTAATCAAGTAAGCGGGTAACTAAGAACCCTATAAGGCATTATCTTTTATCAAAAAAAATCATTTAATCCATCCTGAAATAACCGATTTATTATTTGCACGTTCCAACTACATGCAACCTAAAATGTAACTATCAATAATTTTTTAGACATGCTTTCTCCATCAATTTGATTAACATCAAATTAAAATAAGAAGAAACATATTCATCTACATGCTTCTTTATATTTGATAATTAATTTACAATTATTCCCAGTTTACATTCTTTACCAATTTCCATCAAGAATGAAAAGATAAACAATGAAACCATAGATATTACTCTATCTATCTAAACAAGTGGTAATATTATACGACCGATATAAATTTATTAATCCCGTTAATGTATTTATTATGCAATTCTATTGTGATCTAGTGGTATAAACCATGGTAAATCTACATTTTCATGTAAAATATTTGATAAGAAACGAATCCCCTACCACATATGGTTCTTGACATTATTTATATGAGAATGATCTACATAATGGATCATAATCACCTCCTCCTGTGACAACTGCATCCACCCTGGGATTCCACTGTACGATGACCCCAACCAAAACCCAAGAAAACACCATATAATCATGGAGATCGCATACTATAACATGGTAAAGAGAAATAAGATAAGATAAACCAAAAAGAATGATGTTATATTATACCTTATATAGTTGTAGGATCAACACTAGCTTCTTTCACTAAAACAGGGGGTGCACAGGCACCATGAAGAAACTTCAAGGTGAAACAATACAAGGATTAAGGTTCAATCACACAGCTCCTATGGGAAAAGGGAATGGTTCAAGCATATCGCACCGGGAAATAAGAAGGTAGAACAAGGGAGGAAGATATTTCGTCCCATTATAATATTTATGGAGAATAATTTTAAGATACACTATATTTTCCATTAAATGTGGATCTCATTAAACTTCATGGTTTGACCATGTAGAGACACTTTGGGCCATAGGAAAATTAATATAGGAGTTACAATATTTTATTTGGCATAAAATTTCATAATATAAGGACTTGAATGTGTTTTACATCAAAGAAAAAGTCAATGGGGATAAATAGTTGGAATCTTAAAATAGTGTACACGATCCTGGAAACACTGTAAACCTACCAATCCTGGAAACATTGTACACGATCCAGGAAAAAATGTACACCTATCAATACTGGAAAGAAAGTTCACAGAATGACTCACTGATATTGATGGAACTTTTCACAAAATTACTTTCCTATACTGATGGCACTGTTTAATAAATGACTCACCGATATGGATGGTACTGTTCACAGAATGACTCATCGATACCGATGACACTATTCAAAAAATCACTCACCGATACCGATGGAATTGATCACAAAATAATTCACTGATATCGATGAAACTATTCACAAAATAACTCACCGATACCAATTGTTCTATTCATATACTGACTCACTGATACTGAGGGTATTTTTCAGAGAATGACTCACAGATACTGATGTTAGTGTTCACAGAATGACTCACCCATACTGATTGTAATATTCACAGAATGACTCACCGATACTAATGTTATTATTCACAGAATGAACTACTGATAGCGATGATACTTTTCACATAATGTCGCACCAATACTGACTATAGTGTTCATAGAATGACTCACCGATACCGATGGTACTTTTCACAGAATGACTCACCGATACTGATGGTACTGTTTACAAAATGACTAAAAGATACACATGGTACACTTCCATGATTGACTCACAGATACCAATGTCACTATTCATAGAATGACTCAATGATATCAATGGTATTGTTCACAAAATGACTCACACATACTGATGGTACTGTTCATTGAATAACTCAATAATACTAATGGAATTGTTCACAGAATGACTCACTTATAATAATGGTACTGCTATCAGAATGAATCAATGATACCGATGGTACTAGTCCTAGAATGAAACACTATTACCGATGGTATTGCACACAGAATGAATCACAGATAGTTATGGAACTCCTCAAATAATCACTCACTTATACCGATGTTACTGCTCACAGAATGAATAACTAATACTGATGGTACTGTTCACAAAATTGGAAATTTGGAAAAGTGTTTGGGATAAGTCACATTGGCATCCCAGGACAACTCATACACCAATTTTCCAATGAAAAAAAAATTATATATGTCCTATATATTACAAATATCATATAATTTCAATGTGAAAATGTTATTTTTCATTTTTGAATGATTTAGGTGTTATGATTATGTGTTGTTTCTTTAGTATAGTTTATCTATACAACCGGTTCTATGATAAATCAACGGTAGGAGAGCCTATGATGGGTCTCCAATCCATTGGGTAATGAAACATATTTAAATAATATGGTTTATCCTAATAGAATTATGGAATATACTATGATGGGTATTCCAAACATAACAATTATGTTACATCCTATGTAGCTGTGAAAGCTATAATGTATGTATGATATGGATGCCACTTGTTACCATTATAGTCAATGATATTTGTGATGTTTTGATTATTCTTATGATTTTAGGGGTTTATAAATATCCATGGACTGACATTTTATTTTCTTATTTTATACCATGCTTAGTATTGGTGCTCATACTATGTTTCTAAAAAAATTCAATGGGTATAAGGATGAGTAAATGAAAGGATGTAGTAAAAAAAATTTATCTAGAAAAGTAATTTTTTTTATTCTTTGAAGGGATTCCTTTGGTAAAAATTGTATACTTTTTTGATGGTATACAATTTTATGAATATGAGATGATATTTATTTTCAATGGCCTAATTATCTTAAACAATAATCCTAGAAATATCCCCATTCTGAATTCATGAATTAAACCAATATTATGTAATGTTTATGTTTGGGTTCATATAATAATATTAAGATAATACACAATTAGATGAAAAAAATTAATGAAATTCAATGAGGGTTGTGTTTATAAGAGTTTTTATCATATTGGTTCCATTATAAATATCCCTCTTTTCTACGATGATTAATTTGAAAAAATAATTCTAATTAGAAACATGACACCAAGAATGCAAGAGCTTACTCTTTGAGTGACCACACTAAGCTACCATATCTATGAATTATGGTAAGTCAACTAACCATATGATGGAGTCACAATCACTCAATCAACCATGATCAACCGATATTAAAAATAATATCAACTATCCATGCCTATAAAAATGTAAAAGTCACCTACCTACTTTTCCATTTACTACAACATAAAAATATAAAATTAAAAAATAAATACAGAATGGGTTAAATTCATCATGTTCTCACCCAAGTGACCACATGTGAGAAGAAACATAAATGGAAAATGTGACGACATGAAAATACAATTTATTGAGAGTGTCTTACATTATTTTATGTAACTATATAATAAAATGGAAAATATATGAATGATCACATAATGAATGTAGTGATATCAAAATTAAAAATCCCAAATCAAGAATATACACAATAAGGATTATTCAAATCAATATAAGTTAAAAAAATATAATATGTTAGCTACCCAAAAGCATGGAGTTTATAATCTCTAGTTAGATATAGTAATATCTCTCGTTTCAATCATGGATAAAATATAAATGAAATTTGGTCATACTGTTATTTCGTGAATTATTCTATAAACATTATCAAAAAATTAGTTTATTATCTTTCTCCACAATAACTTTAAAACTACATACCAAAACGCTTAAAATTATGTGGGGTCCGTAAATAGATTTGGGATTACCTGTAAATTGTTTTATTATAAAACTAATCTAAAAAACCCTTTTTCCTACCTAGAAATCCATATTCTAAATGAATGATTCTATAAAGTATTATTTCTCCCTTTATATTATTTAGACGTATCATAGGATTACCATTTAATTTTCTCTAACTGGCCATGTTCTAACAACCTTCTTTCACTAACACACTTTATTTCACAATTTAAGCCCTTAACTACTCTAAAATAAATCTAATGAAAGAACATAGGAAAAGTAAATGTAATTCCAAAGATGACTCTAAAAGGTGGGGTCCATATGGGGACCTGTATTAAATATAATAGACCCACAAATCTTCACACATCTTGATTGTTCAATCATTACCTGATCAAGAAGCTATCTTTTCCATCAATTTTGGCTTATATTTTTGAAACCATACCTTGACCAATGGACTTTGGATGATAGGTGGTTCCATTTTTGTAAGCTCACATATACTTCACTACAATAGATTTGAATTTATTATACATTGAATTACTTCAATTATTTGTAATAAACTATCTTAGTATACTGAATGTAGAAAATTTATTATTATCTATGTATTTAACAATATTGCAAATAAGATTTGTTAGAAGTGAAACAAACTCAACAAACTATCTCACATAATACATATAAACAAGTATTTATTCACTATTATTATAATATGAGAATATTGAAATGAAATATATTCCATAAATATGAAATATATCATCCTCAAGAGTTTCTTTTCAGGGAAGATCCTTTTACATATCAAAATTTCCATTCCCTTGACACTTATCACAGTCATTATCAATACATCGTTTATTCTAGCATAAATTGGAATAAAAAAACTATCATAAAGGAACTGTTGAGTAGATTTCTAACCCCCATTATTTTCATTCATGGTGGAGAATTAAATCTATTAACTATTGAATGCATTTTCTCCACTTCTATACATTTCATTAATATTTCGCTATAAAAACTTCAAAAAATCAATGGATAATATTAAATATAAAAGTTTAATTAGGAAATTATTTCCTTAAATTCTTTATTTGAATATTATCTTAGAATTACAACATGAATGAAGATGTTTAAAATCCCACAAAAGATGTTGGTTACCTTACAAAAGTTGTAAATATTTAGTCATTGGGAAAAAATGTGTTTAACTATATTGGTAATATATCCTAGGAATTGGTTAATATATAAAGGAGGAAAAAACCAAACTCTAATAAATGTTATTATTCTCGATTAAAAATTAAAATTCCAATAAGTGAAGTGTCTATATCATAATCCTTATTTTACATAATTTAGAAGATATTATATATTTAATAGAATAATGTTGTTTTAAAATTATCTCAATAGAAGCAATCATATATTGGATAAATTTATCTAAGGAAAACATACAATTAACTAAATCCATTTTATTATTGGTTTAATGATTTTTGGAAACACCTAATGACTTACTAGCATAATAAATAACATGCATACACCTCTCCTAATTTCTAAAAAAAATACCTTAAAATAACTAGCATCACATGTAACCTCAAAAGGTTGTTTCCAATTGAGGTATGTAAAAACAATTTGTGTTTTAAGATTCTCTTTAATCGAGTTAAATTACTCCAAAAAATGTTCATCAAACTCAAATGGTATAGCCTCTATAATTAGAGAGCACAAAGGCCTAGTGATTGTGTAAATTTTCTTGATGAAACTTCGATAAAAAATGACATGTCCAAGAATGATTCTAATTACATTCACAATTTTTGGATGTGGGAAACATTGGATCATGTATATTTTGGAATTATCTTCGTCTATACAACTATTTAAATCTTTGTGACCTGATACAATTTCTTATATGACTATGTATTAAGATTTTACAGAATTTAAAACAAGGTTTGTTTTTCAGAATATCTCAAAAATAGTTACCAAATTCCATAGATAGTTAAAAATATTAGTTCCAATTATCAAAAAACCATCTATTAAAATTTCTATTGTACTTTCAATCATATATGAGATCATTTTCATCATATGTTTCTAAAATGTGGATGGAACACCACACAAGCCAAGGACAATCATTTGGTGATGTTGTTCCATATTAATAAATTTAGGTAGTTTTTTTAGGATTTCAAGAGATATAGATTTAATATTGGAACTATAATATCGTTCATTAAAATTATGTACTTATATCCTAGAAAAAATTCTATAAATTGGTCATGGAATAAAATTATGAAATAGTATTTCATAATGAGAGATTTTAATTATCTATAATCTATGTAGAATAACTAATTTATCTATCATAATTTTAAATTTTTCCTTCTTCACATTTTTAATAATATTCAACCCAGTATTTTTAGGGGAAGCCTATATTGGACATACCCATGGACTATTTTAATTAGGGAATATGTTCTCGGCATCATGAAATATAATTAATTCCCCTATAAACACTTCTCCCATTATAGTATTATGTATATTTTTCCCATCTAATATTTTTTTAGACTATAGGTCCATGGGTATCCTTGGCATTCAATAAGATAGACTTATTCGATTAACATATACTAATGATCGAGTAATAGCATATTTATATTTTATCAAAATGATTAGCAAACTATCCACATGAAGGAAATAGATTGAGTTTGAGTATGGGTTCTTGTTAACAATAAAGTAGGATCTTAGCCAAGATGGGCCAATGTCTTCAATTGTTTCTTAAAATGATCGTAAAAACTAGAAACACTAAAAATTCATGACCAAGATTACATTTAATCACATTATTATAAATAGTGTAAAACTTCATATCCACTAAATTGAAATAAGATTTGAGAATATATTCCTCGAATACATGACCATTTAAGTGTTCTTAGATGTCTCCCTTATATTTATCAAAGTTTTATTCCCCATTTGTGGTTGGTAAATGGTCCTCAATCAATACCAAGAACACTTTATCCACAAAAACAGAACATTCATTGTCAAAAAAATATTTTCAACGAGAATAAACCTATTATCCATCTAAAAATAGGTGTACCTAGAAATGTTTTTATCATGATCATATTTTTTATATCAATTCATAATGTTTTAAAAAAATCCATTATTCTTTATTAGACAATATCAATGATGATCATTAATATGTTCCACTTCCTCAAAATAATAGATTCACATTCATGTTTTAATAGGGTATAATCTATTATTTATCTCATCAATCTGCCTCCAAACTATTCCACTTCCATATTAAATTGTTCTTTTAACTCTGAACACTACTATATTTCTAATATTTTTCAATTTTGTGTGTTATTAGACTCGTTTAAAAATAATTTATTCATCCTTTTGATCTCCTAGAATGAAAATGGGTTTCCCTTTTAATACATCTATAACGTCCCTTCCAATGTTATGTATGAGAATTCCAAATGTGATGATTTATTTCTATTATTAATAAATTTCAAAAATTATAGACTTACTAGGTAGGTAATAATGTGACAGAATGAAAACATACATAAATATTGCATCATTTTAGAAGAATACACAATATATTTTACAATAACATGTGCCAAATGATGATAATGGTCTAGTAAATTTATCGAATATATATATAAACATATTATTTAACATAAATATTCATCCTATAAAACACATTTCATTACATTAGGTGCACAACTATCCTCGTCAATCTTAGAACCATCCTTCATAACCATAAGATGGAAAAACATACGAAGTGGTCAGCTGACATGCTTAGTAATGGTAAACAAGGACGATTTTAGTCATTATAGGATAAGATAATAATAGAGGTATGAAAACATATTCCATTACATGTTCAAAATATTAAATATTCATAAAACATAATTATTATATATTATGCTCTAAATTCATCTTATTTCAATAATAATATACAATATGGTTGTTAAAGAAATAATCATCATTCAATATTTATAACATAGGAATATTTTTTCATAGAATAATTAATCAAAATTTCAAGTTCATAGATAAATGAAAACATGTTTAAATATAATAATATTACTAAACATATAAATTGATTATTCTAATTCATTAAAATGTGAAAAGTAGATATTTTTAATATATTCTTTCAATATTCTAGTGGTCATAAATAGAGTTAATAATACTCACACATAAATATTGAAATAAAATTATGAATGAGGTTTGTATTTATCATAATAATTCGTTTAAATATCAACATCAAACTACCCAATTCATTGGAGAGATTTAACATACTAAACAATAAAAAACATTATTTATTCTTATAAATTTCACCATATCAAAAAACACATTCATCATATCACCATAGAGTAACCCATAAAGAATAAACATATTTCATAAACATATCAGAATCATTATAATATACCATACAGAGAAAGAATGATGACTGTATCATTGAATTACATCCCTAGTAATCCTTAATTAATATTAATGTATGTAATCAAATATGGAAAACATCATTGGAATAAATCTTAAAGAAAAATTCCTTTTTCATTTTGAAATATATTTTATTAAATTTATCTATTTAAAAAACATTATTGAATATTTATTATCTGAAAAGAACATAGATCATTTTTAATGGAATCTCTAAAATCATGAGGCATCATTATGGTGTAAATTATCATTGATTTCGTTTATGTTAAAAATAGTGATTCTTTTCACAATTTTCTTAAAATTAAATAGTGCCTCATTCATAGAATGAGAAGAATATTCCATGGAATTATTTTTTTAAAATTAACAACTAGGTATAAAGGACATTACACATTCATAATATAATATTAAAACATTATTGAAAATATTTTAAAATAGGGACATGGAAGAAAATGATTCCCGAACAAGGATGAAATAAAGTCTTCTTTTCTCAAAAATATTTCCATTAATAGTTTTAGAACCATAGTGTGGAAAAATATATTATTAATTGAAAAGATAATGAATTTATAAAGGGGAATACAATTAATGATATTTATTAGAGAAGTATCATAAATTTTACACAATGTAAATTCAATAATTAATAATCCTGGTCAAATTAGGATTGAAACATTATTCCCTTGTGAGTTTGGTAAAATTCAAATCAAAATATCACGAACTATAGATCCATTGTTAGATATTTAAATCACCAAAATATTCATGAATATATTCATAAAAAAAATTAAATAGATGTATATACACCATATAAAATAAAAAACTAGGGAATATGGAAAGTTTCTTTTATAAATAAAAGTGTGGTGAACATATTATACCACATGTATCCTATTTCTATAGATGCGTTTGAATATTATTTTCATTGAGAATAAAATTTTTAATGAAAATATATTCCCACAAATTATAGTCTTATGAACATTATATATGCTATAAGATAAAGATAATGAAGATATAAAATAATCATGGTAGGTATTTCCTGATTTAGAGGGCTCAAAAGGTGTGATGATGGGTTGAGGAGATGTTCCCCTTTATATATTAGGAGAAGAAAACACTTTGAATTACCTAATGATCAAATAATATATATATCATAATAATTTATAGGGGAAAAAAACCATACCACATTATAATATAATATATGATATGGTTTAAATAAACTCAACCAATTATATTTATAGATGTTTTGGTATCATTTTATGTTGTATCTCCAACTTAAACGACTTTAAACTCATTTTTAAATATACTGTGACAATTTAAATTTCTAACATGAATAATTTATTATATCACCAAAAATAAAAGGGTCCATATCCATTTTATTATATTTAATTTCTATGGGTTCTAGAAATTTCATTCAATATAAAATTATAGAATTAATGAAAAACCAATTTTGGAAAATTGACTAATTTGTATGTAAATTTTATTCCATTGATTAAAATATTAAATTGGGTTACAATGATTTATTAGTTAAATAAAGAAATTAATTTTCCTCAATTTTGTATAAATAAAAAATTAAAGGGAAAATTCACACCATTCCAATAAATGAAATGGCTAAAAAATAGTTTTTAATTTAAAAATATATATAACTTGTATTCATAAAAGTAAAGCATCTTATCCCAATTCAAATAATGTTAAAAATTAAATTATTTAACCTGAAAATAATTAATTTTGTGTAATATTACTCATATAATTGTATAAAGTCAATTTTAAGGGATCATTTAGTGTTTCTTCAAATAGTTTCAACCATGTTCACCCCATTTTACCCTCTATTAAGGTGATAAATTTTACAATGACTACTATTAATAATGACTAAAAATAAAAGGGAACTATTTAGAAATTTTAATATAAAATATTCTAAATAAAGAAAAGAGTTTTCATTTTTCAATTCACATGATTATATAAAATAAATTTAAATTCAAATGTTTAAAGTGCATAGAAATTTCTTTTTAGAAAAATGCATTTTTAGCCAAAATAATGAATTTATACCAAAAAAAGGTTTTATAATGATTAAAATGACAACTTTTAAATTATAAAAAATTAATTAAGACTTATGTTTCATTGATATAATAACTAAATCATAATGGTACTTTTTAATCCAAATATAATAGAGTTTTACATATATTAATATTGTTCAATATTTACTGAAAAATCAATCATTTTAGAAAAATAAAAAAAATTCACCATATAATAATTTTGAAATTATAATTTTAAAAATAATATTATTATAATAAAAAATAATGTATATAAGTCAAATAAATTAGTAATAATATATATATATAAATCTGATAAAAACATTTTTGAAGAAATAAATTATTGAATCCTAAAATGGGTCTACTAAGAATTGATTACTTATTTCATAATAGTTAATCCATAAATTTAAATTAAAAAAATCAAAATAAATATTTCATTATGGTGGATAATACTATTTATACACACCACTCTAACAAGTAGGAAATAACTTTGAATAATTTTTTAAGTTCCTTTAAACTCAGTGTTACGTGTAAAGAAATATACTAAATAAATTAAATCTGTTCAAATAGACATATATCATAAAATATAATGGTGATATATTCTTCCCCCATTATATGAAATTCACCATTTAAAATTTCAGTCTAATTTAAATATTTGGGGATAATTTTTCCTCATTATATCCATGATTTCCAATGTAGATTCCTTAATTTTATTTTTCACCACAAATCATTAACCAAGTCTGTTGAATCATTTCATATTACATTATATAAATGATCTTGAATATATAATGGTTGTTAATACTAATATAGTTATTTCTACATTAGTTAAAACTCTATGTTCAGTACATGTAAAAGATCATGTATGTACTTCCTTATGAGGGATATAGGAAACATGTCTTAAATATGAGTGATATTTGGTGCAAGTTCAATATATAAGATTCTAACTTGATATGATCATGAATTTTAAATGGAAAAACAGATATAGAGATCATATTTAAAAATTTTACAAACCCCATTACCTAATTTTAATAATTTATTTATATGAATATAATATCCGAAAATTCAAACTAAATATCTCACCAATGATTGACATCATAATATTCCAATTGACATTGAGATGCTCTTAGTTGTTGTTGGATGGTTCAAGCCTTCTCTGTATTTTGATTAGCTAAATATGTTCCCAATAACTTTCTATATCAAAATTTCCCCAAAACATGGTATTTTTCCCTTCCTACTAAATTGGAATACATAAAAAGCTATACATATTCTTGAGAGAAATTTATTGCTGCAAGAAAATTCCAACCAAGGAATATATTGATCCCAATATAATTTGAAATATATATAGAAAATTCTCAATAAATATTATATTATTTGAATATTTCTATGAGAATAAATATTTTTATTTGGGGATGATTAGTAACACAGAAACTCAACTCTATATATAGATCTTATTAAATAAATATCTACAATATTAAGGTAAACCTCAAATCCCAATCAAATATAATGGAATGTGGTATTCCATTAAATCATACCACTTCCTTTTTTTTAACCACGAAATGTGATCACGATAGAAATATTATCTGATGGTAAATACCTGTCCTATCATTATAATGAGATCGACTATAACCCAAAGAACATTATGGAATTTAGATATTAGATGTATCCCAATGATGAAATACATTTTAATTTTTTACCATTTATAATAACATATAGATAATGGTTGTAAAATCCACTAAGACATCTATCTATCATACTTAACTTTCTCTCATATCATCCATAGATATTAATACATTACAATATCCCTTTTTGTGTTTTCCAACTATAAATAAACTTTCAAGTCTCTATATATCATCATACGTCTATTATAAATAGAGAAAGATGAACTATGTGATTCATCCAATAGCTCATTCTAAATTTTTGGTATTGGGGTAACCCATCCATGGTTACTTAAAGAAATCATTTCATCTTAATAAGTGTTTAAAATTGGATCATTTATATCCTTATTTTATAGTTATACATCTTCCCAACTACTTCTATAATATTCACATTGATAAAAAAATTTAACATTCATTTTAGAAATATATGATACATATTTATTCCTTGGGATTTAATGTTCTAGATTCAATAACACCATAAGTATTGGATCATTTAAAATCATCATTATGTCTAAAGTATCATGGTATTTCTAGATCAATTCATTTTCTAACTTATTAATCATCCCATGGTGGTAATGTATCGAGTATTCATAATCCATAATCAGTTATAACCATATTATCTATAACATATTCAACACTTTCTTTGTAATGATATACATGCAACTTTAATAGTTTGTATATATCAATCATCTTCCACCATAATGTTGATTCCTTTATATCTTTATTGAAAATAATACTAATTCTAGATTAATATCATGATTCAATGAATTTTTGGCATTTGTTTCTAAATAAGGTGAGGCATATGAAATTATCATATCATTATAAATGAGTACACAACTTCATACTTTCTTTGAGACATCACAATAGATCACAAAACCCAATATTCTTTAGGGTCATTTGAGAATAGTTTCACTAACTATCCTACTCTCTGATTTCATAAAATTATATACATATTCATCTATCCAGAAGAACCTAATCCCATTCTAGGAACAATTGTAGATTATATTATATATTCATATGATATATCTCCCAAAGAATCAGAAATATCAACATAATATAAAGAAACATGGTATTTTGGTAACCATGGTTGGTCATGACCATTGGTCAATAAAGATTATCTATAAAGAATCCACTGATATATCATCACTTGACACTAGATAATCCATGAGTGAATCATTTTGAATCTAATATTCAAATTTGGTAAATTATTCATACAACTGGACCTTAGATAGAGCATTGAGAACAATTATCAAATGATGTTAATGTTATTCCTTTTTCATTGAATATATAATAATAACATCAATGAAGACCACTAAAAACTGATCAATGTATTCTATAAATACTCAATTCAATAAATCCAAAAAAAATTATTGGTATTAGTATGTCCAAATGGAATAACTATAAATTAGTTATTTACAAACCTCATATGAATTTTTAATGGGTATATCGTTCATCATATCCCACAATTGATTTTAATGAAAATGAATAAAAATCATTGAAACGTATTTATATTCATGTATTTTATCAAACTATTCAAAAATAGAAACTAGTATGTGATTTTTATTGAGATCTTGTTAAGTTCCAAAAAATCAATGAAATGATGCATTAAACCATCATAATTCTTGAAAAATAGAATAGGTTCACCCCATGGTGTTGTTTCTAGGTGTAAGAATACCTTATCAAGATTATATTGGGTTTTATTGTGCATTTCCAACTACTCAATTTGGGTCATTCTATGAGGATTCTTCAAAATAAGTATATCACCATGTATGAGTTATATTGAAAACTCACCATCATGTTTCATAAGAGTACTATGAAACTCTTCTAGGAACACATCAATAAGTTCATGTTAAATTTCAATATCCTAAATGTTGAGTTTATCCCTAACCAATCATGAAAAATAACCTTAATGGATAGTAATTAATATCCTTATGTTATAAGTAATTTCAATTGGACGTTTTGGCTCATCCTCACAATAGTAAACAATCATTGGTTCATTTAGAATTTGAAATGTGACTTGAATTCCTATAAATTTAATATAGGATCTATATAGAGAGATCTAACCATAGAAGAAAATGAAATAAAAATAATTGATGGAATAATCCAAAGATTTATATTAATAACATTCCCAAAAACATCAATTATGGAGAAAATATGCACCTTAAATGTGACCATTTTACCATTAAATTTTTTCACTACTAACTGAATATCCAACCAATGAGGATATAAATTAACAATCCATGAGACCTTCCCTGATATATAGAAATTTAATATTAGTATTCTCAAATAGGGTACTTAAATATTTGATCATACCTATTATCCCCTCTACATTATAATTATATATGCAATCCCCAACTGGAAAATAGTTTTCATGACCGTCAATCATTGTGAATCATAAAGAGAAACAATATATTAATGAAAAATGATTCAAAACATGTCTAAATTAATAACATCAATTAAATCTATGACACCATAGGTATATATTTGGACATACGTGATTGATATCCACCCAATTCAATTAGAGAGTTTAATAAAGAAAATGTGTGTAGACCTAAGAGTGTCCCTTGGGAGTGTCAAACTAGGTGTAGGGTAATGGAATGCACACAGTGCAGTAGAATGATGGTCAAGATAGAATTAAAAAACACTTTTTACATGTAATTATAATTACTCTGGATTAAAATTCTTGTATATTACATCATTATCGATTAATATCCATCACATTAAAAACTTTAATTGTTTGAGGACCATAATAAATTATTTTCTTTCAAAACATTGAATCATAATCATTATTTGTGGTGAATTATCTTCAACATCACCCCTAAATATCTTCCCCTTTTAGTACTCCTACTAAAAACCATTTTTTATAACTTGGGGAAAGGAAACAAATTAAATGGGTGATCTCATATGCTCAATAAGGTTAAACTTACTATATATGTAAACATTACATCAACATGACGGTATAAGAATATAATAATAACATTTTAATATCATACCATGCGTATCAATGATAATAATCCTGATATGTTTCATAAGATTGGTTATTGATAAGGAAAAAATTAGAATAAAATCAAGTAAAATGAGTCATGATAAGATATAATTGGTATAAGAAATTGGGTTATTGAATTCACATAGTCATATAAAAACAATCCCTATATGTCAAGAATAATTGAAAAAGCATATTAGGGTACATTATGGGAACTACATATACTGGTCTGGAGACACCACCATTCACAGACACAATCCTTTCTTTATAAGAGATAAAGTTTCACCATCTTCTCATAATGGATAAGGTTTCCCTATCTTCCAATACTGGATCGAGTTTCCCCACCTTCTAATAGTGGATCGTATAAAAACAATGTCTTATCATACATTGACATTACATCTCATTTTTAGAATAATTAAAATAGTATAAAAAAGACACATAAAGACCGTATTTGTTTATTGCCTTTGGAAAAAATGTGTCATGAACACTGGTATATAAGAGAGCCAAACTATCTCCTACTAGGTTATTCATGACATTAATATTTATTAAACAAATCATACATCATAAATATCATCATAACATGGAGAAGGAAACATACAAAGGGGTGACCTTAGATGATCAATCAAGGTAAACAATGGATACATGTTAACATAAACAAGAGTATAAGAGTATAAGGATGTGATCAAAACATTTTAATATCATACCCTACAAATCAAAGATCATAATCGTAAATCCTGGAATAAACAATGACAGTTCATTAGACAGAAATCATAAAAAAATAACGAACATAATCCATAGTATACCATAAAAATAAAACTTGTAATTATAGAAAACACATATTCATATAATATGATATCCATAGTAGCAAAGACAATACTACCAAGACCATATTATTATTATGGGTTCACTCCCAATACCAACTTGGTAGTCATGTTTCACTCCAATGGCCATTATTGTAATAAGAGTTAACTCCTCATACAATCTTGGTAGTCATAGTTCACTCTCTTTAATATCATAGTAGTAAAGGCTCACACCCATGACCATCTTAGTCTATCTCATGATATATAAATATTTACCTAATGCATTAGGGGGAGATATAGTGAATAGACATCTCATTAAAAAAATAGACATACTTAAGCCATAGAATCATAAACCATCATATGATAACCCAAGATATGAAATGGGTATCATAAACCTGTAATCATATCATAACTTGTGAAAAAATATACAAGATTCATTATCATTTAAAAAAATTCTTTTGAAAGAAAGATTGATTTTGTGTACAAGTAAACCATGAGGGAGATAAATGTTTCAAAGAGACCATTAAATAAAGATAGAAACATTTAGATAAATAATATGATTGTAATTTTTATATAATTTCTAGGAAAGGCATGAGTAGTAGTAATGGATTTCATCTTTGATTGAGCTAATTTTGAAATATATGAAAAAGCAATTTCATGAAGAAAATATTATTTTATCTTTAAAAAATTAGTTTAAAAACATAAAACTTTATGAAAACTATTTTATTGGAAATAAAAAGTATAAATAATGTGTGAAAACATTTTTTAAAAAATTTTAATTCAATTAATATATATGATTCTTGAAAACATTTTTAATCATTTTTCCATGAAAACTTCGAAAATTGCTTGAAAACATTATTGAATCATTTTTTAACATAATTTGAATCATTTAATTTATATAATATTAAGATAATTTTTTTAGAAGAATATAACTATTTAATAGTGTGAACTATGCTTCAAGGGAATGTGGGTCATTATGGAATATAAACTCAAAGATGCCGAACATTCCTTTTACATCGTAAAATATTTATAAAGGTTCCCCAACTGAAAAATAACAAGAAGATTCTTTATTTAAAAAACACTTTTGTTTACAAAGATAAAAATGGAGAAAAAATTATTTTAAATATCATAGGTGAATAATATAATATTTTTGAATCCATTTAGAAAAATTGGATTTGAATGAACATAGATTTCCGACCGTAGTGATCAGTAAAGTCAGACTTGATTAAAAACAATTTATTAACTATCATATGTAAAAAAGAGTGTAAAAATGGTACCAATAAACTAATATTTCATGAATAAATATATGAGAATAATATTAATTAGTTTTATTTAGATATGTATCCTAATATTTATCAAGTAAATAATAACCATAAACAATCTTTGGAATCGATGGGATTATTTCAATAAACTCTTATAACTTGGTATCTTGGAACCCTACACCCCATATTAGAAAATAAAATTAAATAAAGATGAAAATATATTTATATTAACTATATTCATGATATAAAATTTCAAATTCAGTATTTACCCCTCATATAAAAATATAGGTTCATAACATGGAATTTGTCCCAGAAAAGGAAAATTGAGGCAATCATAAATCACTAATTTGGTAACTATTGAATCTTATAGGCAATTATAGAAATATAAAAAAATGGTTATGTAAAAACTCATATATTTAAGTATAATATTTGGATAATACATTAATTTTCAGAATATACATCCCAAAAAAAGAAGAAGTGAGTGGGGACTATGGCATGTATCTCATGGAAATAAGGAGTGAGATGAAATTATCTTACCTTGTGTCCTAACCCTCATCCTACAAATTAAAAATTCAAGAATAATAAATATATATTTATTTTAAATATTATAAAGAACCATATTTTTACTTATAAAACCAAATACATTTTGATCATGTCTTTATATTACCCACTAGTGAACAATTCCAAGTTAAGGACTCATTTTGGGTAATATCTAATTTGTTTTTCACATGAGTCTTAATTAGCTATATCATTGGTCCTTATAGTTATATCATGGTTTAAAAAATTGAAAACATTATTTAAGTATAATTTATATTCATTATATATTTTTTATAATATTCAATTTAATATAGAAGTATGAAATTGAATACACTATTCAAGGAGACGGTAGATCGTACGTACACATGAACACAATTGTTTTTCATTGTCATGTTGAAAGAATGAATGTAAAAAAACATATATTTACATATATAATTATTATAGTTGAAATATTCTGACATATATATATACTACACTTACTAATCCCATGTTTAATATATTCCACTTAGTGTATGAATGAATCTCCTCGCTTTTAGGGGGCGGTAGTCCACACGTCCTCAAACGAAATTATCTTATTTACACCAGATGGAATGTATAAAGACATGTGTAATAAAATTATTATATAATATTGAATATATAATAAATATAATAAATAACATTAATAATTACATTTGTAATCATAATTTACACCATGTGTGGTGATAATGTCAAAATGAACATTCATTGTTTGGTGAGGCAGTAGTTCTCTAGACACATAAATTGTATGTTTGCTACCAATTAGATGAAAGTGTGTGTTCGTGTTGGTTAAAATCATATCATAACAACATAATAGTATATATATGAAACTTTTATTGTTATAAAATGATTTAATACTAAAATTTTAGGTATTATAGAATGAAAATAAAATAATGGTGTTTGAGGGAAGATCTTACCTCTTATTTGGGTAACTCATTTTGGTTTGCATGAAAGGAATGCCTTAGAAGGCCTTATGATCAAAGAGTGGATTTAAGGAAAAATTTAGTAATTTAGGTAAGTTAATTTAGAATATATTGGATATGCTAATGTGTCTTAAGAGGTGTGAGGAAGTGGGAGGGGAGGATGCCATTTAAAATCGAGGAGGAGTGGCACTCTTGTAAGATTTTGGAAAAGAGAAACCCCACCAACATTTTTTATTGTATATTGATCCAGTAATGGTAAAAAGTATATAAAATGGAGGATATAGTCTATATATGGCCATTAAATGGAATTTTTAATTTTTATATAGGTATTTTTTGGACATATATTTAAGGTTTAGTCATTTGTTAAACATTATTTTACCTGAATCGATGTAATTAATTTTAATTACATTCACTAATATTCTTGATAAAAAACTAATATGAACGTATTAAAAATTATAAATTATACTGATTAAAATTATGGAATCCATATTTTTAAATTCCAAACACATAATTGGTATAATTTAATTAAATATAATTTTGTAGATAGAACAACAATATGGGTTTTTAAGTAAAGATGTTAAAAATATTGATATGTTCTTATAATCAATTTCAAATTTTAATTGATTCAAATGATAGAAATAGTAGTGGTTTATAAAAAATTAATATAAATTAAAATATAAAGCTATGTTAAAATATAAGTTTACACTATGTTTAATTTAGATTAAAATGCATTTTTTAATTAATTTTTTTATTTTTTAATATTAATTAAAAAATTAAACGTCATAGATTAATACCAAAAAATTACCATGACCTAATTTGTAATATCTTATTTCAAATATGATGTTTATTTTTACATATAATATTTATATATGTGACAAAATTTATATTTTAAATTGGTATTCCAATAAAAGGCAGTAAAATTGTCCTAATAATATATATTGGGGTCTACGCATTAAATATGATTTATTATTACCTTATAATTATAAAATATATTGGTTGAAAAGAAAAAACATTTCATTTGATATATAAAATTTAAATTACTTATTAATTGAAATTAATTTCATTAATTAAGTCTAAAATAACTTTGTGGTTATAAGAATTGCTTTCTTTCAAAATACTCCCTTATATTCAATTGGTTCATATATAAATTGCTAAATAATTTATAACTAATTAATTCAATTTATATCTTGTGAAAACCATTTATGTACAAACTTTCGTTAATAATATTCCTAAAATAATATTTAAAACCTAGGTTCTATATTATTAATTAATTTTTAATAATATATTATTTTTCGGTAACACTCGGTCTTGTGTGTGTCACAAGACATAGAAGAAAGTCAGTATTGTGTGAAACGTAATATTACCTCAATGTTCCTTATAGAGAAAGATAATATTTATATTTCATTTAGTTCATGATTGTCTTCGACTTTAATATATCATAATCCAGACATATAGATTATATATATATATGAAAAAACTTTTTTTAGTGGTGCATGAAATGATAAATATCAAAACAATTAAATTATTTCAAAAAACTATTACACAAAACCTCTAGGTGTTACATTATACTCCCCTAAAAATTAAATTTTCCATATGAATTCATCTAGGTTATCAATATTTTAGTACATTATATTACCTTTCACTGAAACCCAAACAATAAATAATGAACATTACAACTTCCTTTACAAATAAATATTGGAAACATAATGGTTACCCAAAGTAACTCATAACTACATTTTCTCATGGTAGAACATAGGTGGGAATGAAAATATGAACTTGTAAGAAAATCAAAGATATTATGGAGTATTTTATGTAATCAATTATAAACAAGAAATTTATTCATCAAATTATTAACAAGAAAACATTAAATGGGACATCTCATAGGTCTGTGGTAGGTGTGAAACCCTTATCCTTCTTAGGTCATGTGTTCAAGACCCCAAAAATTATTGGACTTGACTGGTAGTCACAAGACATACATGATGTCCTTTTCAAAACCCAATATAATATAATTTCCAAAATAAATAATATTAAAAACTTGAAATAAGTTTAATCACTAAATTTCCTTTTAACTAGGGTTATTAATACAAATTCAATTCATAAATACTTCATTTTAATTTTAACACTATCCTTCCATAAATGGTTATCCTTATAACCCTTCCAAAATATAAAGATAAATAACATTAGAAATAAGGCCTCAAAATCAACCTAAAAATGATCCCACATATATCACAAAGTATCTCTTGGTTGTCACATTTCAAACATGTGAATACATTCATCATATATTCTTGTGAATCTTGGTTATGACATGAATTTCCCTAAATACTTTTTAAAAACATGCATGCCTTAATATTCAAAAGGATACTAGATATATTAATTAAATCCAAGAAGTTTTCAACTGCATCTATGATGACATAGACCACTTTTTCAAATAATAAAAAATTAAATCTAGGGTAATCAGTGTTATACAATTTACATTATCCAAATCCATCATCCATTTATCCGTGAAAAATTAAATTTTCTCAATAACATGATCATATTAAAGGTTACATACCTTAATTAAAATATCAATTTTATAATTCTTCATCACCATTAAATATATCTTTTTCAATCCATAATTAAAACGTATGCTAGAAATAGTGATATATTTCATGATTCATAATTCGTAATAGTTGAATTGGAAAACATAAAAACATCATTCATCCAATATTATTCATAAACCATTACATATATTTTATCATATTAATTGTTAATAAATCATTTCTATAATATGATATATGAATATTGTATCTAGGTTCAATGACCTTAATCTAATCATGGTTCTTATGATTAATATAAATAATATAGTAAGGACATCAAATACCTTTCACATTTCATTTATAATCTATTTATCTTAAAAATTATAACCAATTATCATACCAACTTCCTAATATATTCCCATTAGGGAATTCTATTTTTATAAGTCCCATATTTTCCACATACAAATCATTAAATTTTAACCATGTTCCTTCTAGTTCTATCCTTTGACAATGAACATAAATCATGCGGTGAGAAACACATGTCATTAATGAAAACCACACAATAATTAAAAATTACTCATATGATGTCTAAATCATGAAACCTAAAGTATATCCTATGTTATTCATTGTCATATTATTTTAAAATCCATTATAATGTTTTGTGACGATTTTGTGAATTTCTAAAGCATATCCCCTGAGTGTATCAAACTAGGAGTTTTACAAGGCCCGTTGTCATGTACCAAATTAACTAGAGTCAAGCTCGAGACATCTTGTGAGAGTTATTAACCCAAGGTATAACTATTATAAAGCCACATAAATTTTTAGTATCTAAAAATGGATGTATTTCTAGGAATCAACTCACTCTATCCATTAACAAAATTCTAGGATATTATCCTATAATTTTATTTATCCTTAGACTTATCCTTAGTCCATAGAGTTCTCACTAAGGTTTTCTCATCCTAGTTTCCAAAGAATAACTAAACCATTTAACTGATATTAACTATAACAACCCATTATTATCATACAAGTACAATACATCAAATTTTTAGAATACTAAAAACATTATACAAATAGTATCACAAAGACTGTATTAATCAAGTTCCTTTTCAAACATGGAATCATGAACACTGTTACATAAGTGAGAAACACTACCCGTCACTAGTCTCTTATTGAATATCAACATTATTAGATACATCATAATTATTATAGATCTTCATATACTGAGGAAGGAAACACACAAATGGGTGATATTAAATTCTTAGTAAGTGTATACAAGGGATACATGTTATCATAAACAAGAGTATAAATGTATTATAACATGATCAAAATATTTTAAAATCATACCCTACGTTTCAATGATCCTAACACATGAATAATTGAATAAATTGTGATAGTTTATAACATATGAATCATATTCAAATAAATAACCTAATCCATGAATGAATAACATTGGAATAAAACATGTAATTGAGAAAACCGTGTAAGAATATAACATGATTTCCAAAATATCCATGGAATCTATGCTAAACCATCTTAATACTATGGGCTAAATCCCCATACCATCTTGGTAGTAATGGTTCACTCCCATGGATATCTTAATATCTTGTGTTCAGTACTCATACCATCTTGGTAGTCATGGTTCACTGTGATGTCTATCTTAGTAGTCAAAGTTCCCTCCAAAGACCATCTTAGTCTATCTCATGAGATATAAATTTTTAACAAATTTATTGGAGTTAAATATAGGCCCCACCCAATTAATAATGAAATATTATGTACATGTTCCATGAAATCATAAACGATCATATCATAACCCATAAAATGAAATTGGTATAATAAACATGTAATCATATCTTAAATTGTGCAAAAATATTAATGTTTCAAAATCATTTCATCAAAAACATACCCCATGAAACAAAAATTTATTTCATTAACATATTAATCATTAAATAAAAACATGTTTCATGAATAAAATCACTTCAAGCATAAACCATTTATTGAAATAATATGAATGGAACCTCTACATCATTTCCAAGAATTTCATGAGTAACATCAATGGATTTTAACTTATATAGAAACTAATTTTGAAATATCAGTCGATGAAATTTCTGGATAAAAATGTATTTTATTATTTGAAATAGAATTATAAAAAATAACACATTTTTAATATCATATTATTTGTAATAATACTTATAAATAAATCATGAAAACTTTTTGACAATAATTTTACTTGAAAACATTTAAAGTAATATTAATTATATTTTGAAATCCATTTTCTTGGAAAAATTATAAGATAGTTTGAAGAAAAAATTATATCCTTTTTCTTTTAAACTAAATTCATATAATGAATTCCCCAAATGTTTGGAAATCATTTTATAAATAAACTAAATTTTTTATCTTATATGGGAAGCTTCAAGGGAATGTCTTGTATGATGGTGGATAAACGAGAACTCACCAAACATTCCTTTTACACCATAAAAGTTTTAGAAAGGTTCCACGGTCGAAAAATGTAAACATGATTCCTTATTAAAAAAAATATTTCATTAAAAATGAAAAAATGGATAAAAATTCTATTAAGTATAATAAGAGAATAATAGACTATTTTTCATCCTTTTAGAAGGAATTGCATTCAATGAACATAGATTTCCAACTGAAGAGATATGTAATGTTGGACTTTATTATAAACACCTTCTTAACTATCTTATGTACAAAAGAGTAAAAAAATTAAACCAATACGTTAATATATCTTGAATAACTAGAGAAGAATAAAATTCAGGAGTGTTCTTGAGATATGGTTCATAATAATTCCTTAAATAAATCATAATCATAAAACATCTTTAGAAGCGATATGGTTATTTTAGTAAATTCTTATAAAGAGTTTACATTGAACCATACACCAAATGTAAAAAAATTAAATTAAATTAATCATAAAATATCATTAAATAAATTATATTCATGATATAATATGTCCACGTCAGTATGTACCTCTCATGTAAAAAATAGAGAATCACAACATGGCTTGTGTCTCAAACAAGGAAAATTGTGGCAAAAATTACATTACTAATTTTGTAACTTTTAAAACCTAAACACTAGGATATAAAGATAATAATTTTATTATGTAAATATCCATATATTTAATTATAATAATAATATAATACATTAATGGTACGTACAAATACCACATTAAATAATTGAGCAGTGAACATTGCATGTGTCTCATGGAAATAATGTGTGAGATGAAATTCCATTAACGTGTCTCTTAAATAACATCATACTCATTAAAAGATCATTTATAATTAATAAAAATTTATAATAAATATACCATATAATCATATTATTAATTATAATACCATGTATGGTTTTATCATGGATTAATATTACTCTCTTTTTAACAATTCTATTTTACGCTTTCAATTTGGGTAATATTCTCTTTGTTTTACTCATGTATCTTAATTTGTTAAATCTTTGGTCCTTATGTTTATATCATAATTTATGGAATTTAAATATTATTTAAATATAATTTATATTTGATATATTTGATTTATAATAGTATATATTATATAATATAATGAATCAAAGTACATTATTCTCGATGACGGTACTTTGTACGTACACATGAATATTATTTACATCTAATTGTCGTGTTGAAAGAAATAAAGTAAAAGACATATATCTATATATTCGTATATGTATAATTATTATATTAACTTTATTATTCCATATATTTCATATATATTCACTAAACCCATCCCTAATACATTCTATGTAGTCTATGAACAAATCACATCGCTTTGAGGGGCGGTATCCCACTCTTCGTCAAACAAATGTATCATATTTACCGAATATGAAACATATAAAGTCATATATTTTAAAATAATAACATAATCTTAAATACATAGTAAATATAAATTATAACATATATAATCCATGTTCCATAATTATTTATACCATGAGAGGTGGTAAATGAGAAAAAATAGACCAGCATCATTTAGTGAGGCTATAGTTCACCAAACACATAAACAAAAAGTTCTTTAACCATTAGATGGGTGTGTGTGTATACTATATATAACTAATTATGAATAAAATTTATATATATAAGATTATAAATAATTCATATATCGATCGACATCTCTAACCACAAGAGTATGAGGTGGGCGATGAGACCTTTTTAGAGACTGACATATATTTGATCATTCATGGAATCATAGGCATAGTAAGCAATCACATAAATTCATCTAACAAGTCATGATATTCATGAATATCACAATAATAAAATATAGAATATTAGTCCTTAATTATTATAAGGTTATGAATGATGTCTTCAATATTCAAAATCATTATCTGTATCTATTTAACCTATCTCATGTGTTTGATTAGGAATAAGATAATTTAGTTGTTTTTGTTTATTTTGTTGAGTATCCAGTTTATATGGTTGATTATTGAATGAAGAATCTACATAGGTTGATATCTCCTTTGGATTAGGTCCTACAAAATAAAACCCATATAAAAAATATGATGTGGGAATAATATTATGATATATAAGCATAGTAGATGGAATTTTCTTCATATGAAATTCATCTACCATTATAAGCGAATCATAAAGATGAGTTTTCATTTGGGGAGGAGGTTGTAAGATCCTAATTTTACATATATATGTCATTTAAATTTTATTCCAAAGAATTTTTTTACCATACATGAATTAACTTAAGGGGTTATATATGTTTTGGGAGGGTTTTAATATGTTTTGGGGTCGAAGTTCTAGTTTTAGGGGAAATAAGATGATTTAAAAGGTTAATGAATGGTTTGGAAAAATTTGAACCTCAACCGTGATGATTAGGATGGTTGGGGAACTATTTGGTTAACCCTAAATTAGTGTCCTTATTTCTTTGAAAATACTTCAATTTATAGTAGTTTAACCACACATGGTTTCTCTAATTTTTTAATCAGTCCATGTTGGGTGGGGATTCAAGACAATGCCAAAAGAATGGTTTTTATACCTGATCATATTTACCATATAATGTGTATTAAGTTTGACAGTAACCGTATATATTTTCACATAGTAGTCTAATAATACACATAAATTGTGTGTGGTGTGGTCTCATGGATAGTGTGAATTATAGAGTTGGCACATGATATAGCCATGCATGTGGCCAAACACCTTTCCCATTTAAAAATATAGAAATAATATTTTCACCCTCTTTCATTTAACCATAATTTCAAATATCATTTATATTTTCCACAGTATGATGCCACTTGTATCTCTCCCTTCCCCCACCTATAATATTTTCTGAATCTCCTCCATATATTATCTAATTTTACATCCATTAGTTTTGTTGGATATAACTTGGTATGTCTATTACTCCTCTTACTTCATTATCACTTTATTTTCTCATATTGTGATAGCTAATCATTCATATTTACATGGATTTTTTTATTATTTAACAGTTTCAAAAATTCTAGGGATAATATAAGGTTGAAACTAGTTCAGGATTTTTCTATTGGGATAAGGTATGTGGACTACTAATTTTCATATAAATTATTGAGGTTTATAATTTTTATCTATTATATCACACACAATAAATTATGCATGTTTCTCTTAATTTTTTTAACATGTAATCTATAGTTTGTTCTAGAAGTTACATGTGTCCCTTGACAATGATGGTGGTTGGTGACCTCATCTTGAAACATATCTTAGGGTGTGTTGGTCTAAAATTAACAAACAACCATTTGCTGATTTTAGACAATAAGATCCTTAATGTGTGTTTCTTATTCTTATAAAAAGGAATTCCCAGTTTTAATTAAATAAATTTTAATATAGAATGTATACATCACTTGGAAATTTTTATTACTTATCAATGATATGATTAAGAGAATTAATTGAAACCTTAAATAGAGTAGATATATCACATGGTATGTTCTCACATTTTTATTCTTGAATATTGTTATATACCAGGATGAAATTGTTAAAGGCATGTATTAACATGACTAAGAATTCAACTACAGACATTTAATGCCTTGGAAAAAATTATTGCACCCAAGATTATTCATTTAAAAAAATTCCTTGTGAGATAATAAACATTGGACTAGTCAATGTCTCATACATGTGAATTCTCCATTTTGATACCGAAGATTCGCCTAATTTTACATAAAATATATTACATTTGATCATCTTCGTCAATTCATATTTATTTATCCACACATGAAAAACATGGATTGTCTATTTGGTATCCAATAATAATTCTCCCAATATTAACTTCCACTTGTCCCGAGGCTTGGTTTGAAACATTTAGGGTGAAATTCCAAGATTTCATCACTTGCATTACACTCCTACCCATGTTGCCTAAGATTTCAATTGATCCCAACGAGTGTGATCGAAATTTTAAAGCCATGGATTCAATGGGGAACTAATAGATAATTTTTTAATATTATAATATGATAACATATATATGTTAGTTGATTCATGGGTTAACTAATGGTCATATACTCTGAGACACCTGTATTTGGTAGAATTATGTATGGTTGTCCCGGTATCCCATGGGGATACTGATCTCAACATAGTTTATATTTAAATTACATCATAGAATTTATTGTGTCAAAAAACTATTATAATTTATATTCAAATACTATATTTTCATTAGGTTCAATTAATGGTGGCCTATATAGTTTTATTCACACCCTACTGGGGCTTCCAGTTAATAAATGGAAATATTAAATGGATGGTGATGGGGATAAAATGAAACAAGCATCTCAAGACAAATGAAATCTCATTTAGAATGGGATCTTGGATTCTAACACCCCGAGATTTTATGAAAAATATTATTTTAATTTCATTAATGTCTTGTGTTGTATTCTACACCAAGATTACCTTGCGCTATACGCAACACCGTATTAGCTTGCAGTATACGCAACACTATTCTTGGATCGTGTTACATACAATTTTGATAATAGTTATTCTACGCAACATTGAGTATATATATATATATTAAATGTATAAATGAAATATGGTTGGATTCTGTTATACGAAACAACGAAGGATTCTTTCACAACACACAACCTTGACTTGGCTTGCATTACACGCAATCGCGACCTTCCTCGATAGCGTGTGTTGTACGCAATACCGGGTTTTAATAAACAATGTTATATTATTATAATATTGTCATGAACTAGCCGTTATGAATAGTATTAACTAAATTTTGAATTTTATAACATTATTATTCTTCTTACACATTTCTAGAACATGGTATAAGAACAAAATAAATTTTTCGGGTAAAATAAGTATTTTTCAAAAAATGCAGTTTTTCCGCCTTTGGATGGCGCATCCACTTTAAATCTGGTTTTTGACATGTTTATAAGTTCAATTTGACAAAATAAATTTTTTCATTGGAATCAAGAAATAAAAATTTACTTTGGATAAAATTTTCATATTATTCTGATAACTTTCACATTTTAATGAATAGTAAAAACACGCTATATTTTAATTAAAAACAATTTTTTTCATCGTAATATCTTATGTGGTTAAATTATAATATTTAATGGTTTTAAAGTATAAATAGAATATATTTTTACCATTTAATATAATGTATGTCATTATCATTGATTTTACCTTGAATTCGTAGGTTAAATCAATTCAATCTTTTGCAATGTTTTAAACAAAAACCCGTTTTTATTCGACAACGAGATTAATTATAATTTAATTTCTGCAACTTCTGTGTATGGAATTTTAAAAAATGGATTCCATATTTTGAATCAGTGTGTCCAAATTATGTTAATAGGCTACTTTTTATTTTGGGAAATTATGAATAGTAACTACGGTAAATTTTATTTACCATAGTGAAAGGTAAATCGGGTAATTAAGGGTAAATATAATATTTTAAAATTACCCTAACAAATGTCAAAATCCTATTGGATGACTAAAAGTCGACCCATATCATCTAAGGGTCGGATTAGATTCATTTAATTAAATTTTGTCAATGAAAATAATTTAATTATTATTAAAACCAAAGAATGTGACAACATGTCACTTTCTTAATTCTTATAAGAATAATAATTTTAATCTAGTGATAAACTACATGAAACTTCGAACATGAATAGTATCCAGAAATCTAATACAATTATCTACATCATAGGAATTTATTTATAATTTTTAGGGATTAAATAAGTTTCATTTATTATGACACATAGATGATGCAGTAATTGTCTTATTAATAAAATATTGACATAATTGATGTTATAAATGCCCAACTAAATGTAATTTGAGACTTTTTATGACTTACACTAATTTTATAGGTTAATATCACATGTTATTGTTAATTTAAATAACTTGGTTCGAACTTATCATTCTGTTATGACTTTCAAAAAAATCATATATCAAATAGTGTCAAAATTGACACAAACTAGTTTTTAAATCAAATATTATATTATTAATTTTTATTTTATTCCTAAAAATCTAATATTCGGCCAAATGACTTAGATAAGGATATATGTATTAATAATATACACTTTGGGGTTCGTTTGGAATGTTATAGTAAGTGTATTAACCATATAGTGAAAGAAAACAAAAATACACGGTAAAAGTAAAATTATTTAACTTAGGGTTAAATCTAATTGATAAGGTTAAAATAATAACCTAAACTTGTCTAAATCTTATTGGTTTATAGGATTTCGACCCATCCCCACTTTAGCTTCGAAATAAGACCCTTTGGAACCATTATAAACCGATTTTGACAATAATATAAAATAATATTTTGAGGTATTCCTAAGGTGCCCCTCTCCTCCCTTATAAAAGGACACATCCTCCCCTTCCTCCTCACACCAATTTGAGCACTCAAGCTCGGAAAAACTCTGCCAAAATCTCTTCTACACTTCCCTATCCACATCCTAGAGGTTCTGGTCTTCCTCAA
The DNA here is from genome assembly GCA_963277665.1 of Viscum album. Lineage (NCBI taxonomy): Eukaryota > Viridiplantae > Streptophyta > Magnoliopsida > Santalales > Viscaceae > Viscum > Viscum album. The sequence goes on from OY728134.1 coordinate 291,293,960, forward strand.
AGACCAATTTTAGTTCCCTAAGAGGAGGTCTCCAAAAGGGGCTTCAAATAAGAGGTAATTACCGTTACCAATTATTTCATCTTTATTTCTTCTTCCACTTATTCTTCTTAGGTTGTTTCATTATGAAGTAATAACATCAGTATCACTCATATACGGATATGTTATTATAAGTATGAAACAACCCTATTTCACCATCTATCCATCCTACGGAAAAAGAAATCACCGCGCGTGCGTACGTACGGAATACCGTCTCCACGCCGTGGTGTAATCTATTTTCCACCACCATCTTACATGGATAGGTATAATGGTGTAAAGAATAACTATACATAGTTATTAAAACATCATATTGATTCTGATATATTGTATAATCCACTCCAATTCAATTCAATATTTATGGAAATGATATCATCGCTCGTGCGTACGTACGGACTACCGTCTCCACGACGCGATGAGATTCATTCTCCATGTTAACCATTTAAGAATGATTATAAAGTATATATATAAAAATAATAATGAAATATATGAAATTATAAAGCTATTGTATTTATGTATATATATATATATGTATGTTATCTACTTACTTCCATTCAAGACAATAAGGAAAGGAAAACAGCGTTCATGCGTACGTACGGACTACCGTCTCCATGAACGGTGTTTTTCATTTCATTTATCTATCTATTATATATATATATACTGAATATATATGATATATAAATCATATTTTATATTCTGGAAGTAAGTAAATCATGATATAAGTAATAATAATGTCAAGAACAACAAGTCAAAACACCTACGATAAATGAAACGATTTTACCCAAAACGCTACTTTAACATGAATTTACAAAAGAACGGGTAATATAAAGTTATAAGTGGACCATATATTATATAATAACAATGAATATGATTCTGGAATAAGTCAATAACATGATTTAAATCATATACAGGAGGTTCGGACACTTACAAAGCAAGTCGGACCTAAGGTAAGGGAAATATCACAATCTCGTTTTTTATCTGAGATTGTTTATACTTTGGTATTTACTGGGGTGTATTTTATCATCCACATCCATGTTTTCTCAATATGTAATATTATTTCCATCCACCTAAAATTGTTTAAATCCAATTTTACCCTTCGATGAGTTTTTAGTAAAGGATATGAAAGGAATCTTTTGTCGTTTTTCGTACGAGGTATTTTTTTGACTTTTTCGACAAAAGTACGAAGAATGTTTTTTTTAACTTATACGGCATGAATGGATTTTTAAAACAAAATTTCCAAGAATCTTCCTTTACAAGTTTTCAAGTTTATTTTTAATGAACTTCATTTATTTTAAATTCGTATGACAAGTTATGAAAGGAAAAATGTTTTTGAAGAAAAAGGATATTTTCCTCAAGAATGGAGTTCAAGTGTTTTATCAAAATTATTTTCCATATAAGATAATAAAGGGTTCTGTTTTAATTCCTATTATTACATTGGTTTGATTATGTTGTGATGGAAATATTTTTATGAATTCCTTTATCTTTTATGAATTGTTTTATGATATCATGTTGTTTAAGAAACCCATTTTTATTACATGGGTTACACTATGATGTATGGTTTATGATTATGTGGAACACATAAGAAAGGATTCATTATAAGATGGGTGGGACCTATATCTCCCTCCAATGCATTGGGTAAAGATTTTATATCTCATGAGATAGACATGGTTGAAATGGTAGGTTATACCTGTTCAGTAAAACAGGACTGAAACGAGGGTTACTCGATTCAGAAAGGGACTTTGTCCACTTAGATAGTCTTGGCAATTAGTCTTGACTAACAAGAAATTATTCTCTATGATTATGTGTGTATTCCACAAAGTTTCATGTTTTACGTTATGATTATTGGGATTTCATTTCACTACTATGATTTATCCCATGTTATGAAATTATGCTCTCTTTTGCAGGTTAAGATTTCCAAAAGTTATGTTCTTATGAATATGATGTGATTGATTTTTATTTTGTATACCCTTACTGAGCATTTGAGCTCACCCTTTTATGTTTTCTTTTCCCCAGGATATAAAGAAAGGTTTTAGGTAAAAAAAAGGGAAGATATTTATGGGATATATTGAAGATCTTTCACCACGATTAGAAGATTACGTTCCGAGTTTCCAAAGACACTAAACTATTACGATCCTTGTGTGTGTGTGTTTTTGTTATGTACTAAGTATTCCGCAAAAGTAATGTAAATTCTATATACGTCAGGCTTCGGTTCTCTACATGGATTAAGATGAACGAGGTAGTAATTTAGATTCTTATAGAGACATGTTTTTTTATGTTTTTTTCTTTGGTATATATATTGGAACTTTATTGAATGGATTTTACAACATATTATTTTCTTCACTTATTATTATGACATCATTATATGTGTATGATCTAGTTGAATTTTCTGTCACTTTTGTATTATATGAAGTTTTTAATTTTCATTCCATGTTATTATATTTTTCTATCGTACTATTTTTACTACTACTTTATTATTATTAACCATTTTCCCATAATCTAAGAAAGTGGGTATAGTCTCTACACCATTCCACTAGAGACCCATGCTATTAGAGGGAAACTGATTACTTATGTATAGGATTTATTTAGGTAATGCGACACTAATATTCTATTATATAAGAGTTAACTAAGACATTGATGCCACATTAACATTAGAATGAGGAAAATGAATCAATGAAAAAGAACAGCTCTTGGCCTAACTAGATCTAAATTGAATGATCAATGTCCAAATGAACTAGAATTTTAAGGTTACAACACTAATGAATAATTATAAATGGATATGATTCAATGGAATTCAATTTTAGATGCCGATATTGGGAAAAAAAGATGAATGGGAATTAAGTATAGACTAATGTATGGTGAGTGGGAGAAAACTCATGTTCTTGATGAAATCACAAAATTAGTCAACAACGAGACAATGCTGATGAACCCTACTGATGAATTTAGTCCAATTGAATTAAAAAACATCTATCCCAAATAAGGTGGAATGACCTAATCTCATGGTCAAAGAGGGATACAAATGGAGTCCTAACAAATAAATTTTTAAAGATGGGTAGTAATTTGTTCCCAATAATAATGGATTTGAATAATTGAATCTTAATTTTTATTGAAGGACAATTATATAAAATGAATGGGGAATCCATGTTACCCAAAAATGTGGCTATGAAGTCAATAGTTATTCCAAAAAACCATGATGTTGAAAACATTAATATAAATTCTAAAAAACAGTCAATTAATAATGCAATGAACATATAACTTAAAAATGGGAGCTTCAATTGAAGGCTGATAAAGAAGAGGTAATGGGATTCCATCACCTGAGTTATCTATGTTGGGGTATGAAATATTTACCATGATTATTTAATGTAGAGTTATTTTTCACAAAATGTTAATATATTTTCATGATGACAAATATAATGACTAGTTTTTTTAAGGTTATAAAACTATTAATGTCAAAATATATGATTACACCAAATTTAATGATTACAAAACAATGGTCTCTCTATTTAGTCAAGTGTGAGGAATATTTATATGTAATATTAAAAAAATTCAATACCATGTAGGATTGAAATATTCATTGGATAAAGAAATTTCAAGTCAGTTGACATAACGAAAATTTAAAAGTAAAACACGCATAAGAACACTAAAAATTCAAGTTAGGGTTCGATGATTTTTTAACCTAGAGTAAGTATGAGGTGCATGATTTTATGTTGGTGGAATAGTTTTTTTATAATTTTCTGATTATAAAATTAAAAATACAATAAAAAAACATTCTAGGATCACAACTAATTTTTAGGTTTCATGAGTTGCACTTCATAAAAAAGGGATGCTCGAGATAGATCTGGAAGAGTGACTCCCACATGATAGAGAAGGATTTATCCTTTCTATTTAATTTTATGATGATATAATTTCCATTTATATTGGGTTTTCATTATATTATATAATCATTCCATTTAATTTTCTTTCATTGGGAATGAATTTTCTTATATTTTTTACATTTTTAGTTTTTCTTTCCTCTCTTCTAAGCCATGATTTGTTCTTATTGGGTGTTTCTTTCAATAATTTTTTAGGTTTTCCCAAGTGTTGATAGATAATAATTTTAATTTTATAATGTTATTACTTTATACACATATTTTTTTTATAGAATTTTTAATTATAATAAACAAATGAAACTAAATTGTGAATGACTCGTCACATTTTCCCTCTTTGATTGAACCCATTTTCAAGAGCTTTACACTGATAATAATATTTGTAAATCTAATTGTCTCTCAGTTGTTTCTCTAATGTATCTTACCCCCAAAAATATTCATAGGTTTTAAATTTCCATTATCATAAACACATCTCAAATTCATCCTTATATATCTTTATTCACTCAATGAAGTCATTTAACACAATTTGATTTTCCAATATATGTTTCTCTTAATTAGTCATATGTTTGTTATAATTTTCAGATAAAAATATGAAATAAAATGAGTTGTTACATATTATATTAATATTATTTTGAAAATTTAATAATATTAAAATCTATAACAAATAAAACCATTTTCATAATTTTAAAATTCATTTCAAATAATATTTAAAAAACCTAATGTTTTTAATGATAATATTTTAATTATTTTTTTCTTAATTATATTTTTTTCATTAATTAAAAATATAAAAATATAAATATTTTAATTTGATCATTTTAAAATGTAATTATTTTTTATTTTTTCATATTAAAATTACTCTATGAGGAATTCTTTCGATTTTTCTCAAATATTGTGTTGGGGAATATTGAAAAATATTTTTCATAAAAATATTTTCTCTTTTATAAAATTATTAGTATATAAGTATTTCATGTAAATTTATGAAACCGTTTTCTTAGAAAAAATGTTTTTTATAAGATTAATTTTAATTTTGAAAATATTTATTTAAGTTTATAAATATATTTTTTATATTTTAACATTTTTTACAATAATAGTAAAGATAGTTTCTAATAAATTTTATATTTATTTTTAAAAACAATTTTAATCTATTTCAGAAAATTAATAGAATAAAAAATATAGAAAATTTTTCTTGATAAGTTTCATTTTTGGAAAAAAAAATTTCTTTTATGAAAAAAATCATTATTAGCTAGAAAATTTTCACTACAGTAATATCCTAAATCGTAAAATGTGTAAATCAAAAGGTAAAATTATGTAACATGTTATAATAATTTTTTAAATTTAATGGTTGTGCAGAATATCATAAAAACTTTATTCAAACAATATTATTTCTCATTTTTTTCTCTTCTTTACATATAAAAAATGTTTTTTCTTTTATATTAGGATGATATTTTTTCCATAATTTCATTGTGTCCAATTATTAAAGGTTTTTTCTTACAACCGATTAAGATAACTAGTAAGTATGGTATCTAATTTCAAATATTACAATGTTAAATCTTGATATAATCTTATTTCACATTCCTATTCTTATAGACACAATGAATTATCCTATTCCATCCATTTCTACGGAGTCTTCTAAGAGCAGACTTAATGTTCAAAACATGAATACTAACTTTTCACAAATGATGATTCTTTATAATCATTCCAAATTAAAAATATGGTTTCCAATATAATATTATTATTTTATTATTTCAGTTATACTTAATGTTTTTATATTTTTTAATAACCATTAATCAATTTTACCATTTTAAATTTAAAAAATGAATTTTTTTCATACTTGAGTGCGAACGACCCCCTCTAAAAATCAATATTTTATATTTTACACAACAATATTTCCATGATATTACTAAATATGTAATTTTTTAATAAATCTGATATATATAATATATTTATGATCATTCACATAAAAATTATAATGCACCTTCATTACATATCTGTTGTTGAGAAATGAAAATGTTAATCATGCTTACAGGTAGACTTCAACCTCCACGAGTAACATATATATATATATTATTATATATATGAATATCATAAAATTTTATTGAAGTATTAAAAATATATAAATATTATCATTATTCTTCTATGTTTTTTGTATTCTCCCCTAATAATCCACATTCATAACCATTATCATACATCAATTATCATATGTTTGTCATTTGGGCAGTCTATATACATTCTTAAATGATTAAAAAAATAATATCATGGTTTAATATGAGATTATTATTAATTAAAATATATGATATTAATAACTATATAGTGATTTTGTAATGTTAAAATTAATTTTAAACTCATTAATTATGATATAAATCTATGTTCCCTAAAAATCATCGAAACAAGTTAATCATCGATTTCACATTTAAGGATTATAAAAAACCCTTATAATTAAATTATATCACTATTAAAAATTAAAAATAATAAATTCTACGACCTTATATGATATCGTATTGTTGAAATTTGGGATAATAAAGAAGAACAAAATCACTATGATAAATTATTTCAAAACAATAAAATTACTCACACTCCAAATTGAAATTAGATATTAACTAAGGAAAACATAGGTAGATAATAATTAAAAATTATTTGTATAAATGTTTATATATAAAAATGTGGTTTTAAAGTGTGAGATTATGATAGTAAATTATGTTCAATAGAATGTTAAATAAATTTAATTTAAATCAAGAATTATAGTAAGGGTTTCATAGTCATAATTTCAAATTAAAGGGACATGTTTTATTTTTCATACAATATTTTTAAAATGGTGTATAAACATTAAATTTTATATTTTATATCATAAATTGTCATTTATTAATGGTATTTATAGTTCAATTTAAACCAACCCTTTTAGTAGAGATTTGATTAAAATGTATCTCTATCAAAAGGGGTTTCCATGGAAATATTATCTTTAATTCAAGATAGTATATGAAAGATAATTGATCTAGGGTATTAATGTTCTTTATAATGTCCTCATAAATTTATTTGGTTATTCACAGGATATTAAATTTCACCTAAATACATATCTTCCCAATGACTAATATTTTATTCAATGTATTTCATAATAGAGAAACTGACTGCGTCTCCACATTACAGATGGGAACCTCCCATTTCTATATCTATATTTATGGGATTCATTTGATAATGTCCTCATATATTACTAAATTATTTTTATGGACATTTTATTTTAAATTAAAATTCCTTAAGAAAATTAATTTTTTTTATTCTTTCTAAATTAATCATTTTATCTATGTTCAAACAATGTCACTTTTTAAAAATTTATGTGTGAACACATCACTCACCTATTTTTCCTTTCTCTTTTAGACTTCTTCAGTACACTATATTTGTTTCTAACAGAAATTGTAAATCCTATATCATTTATAAAATAATAATTATTGTTTAAAATTTTCAAGGGTATTCCTTTTTTACAATGTTTTTTTCTTAATGCTCCTAAAAATATTTTTTCACCTACATCAATGTCTTATAACATAATTTATTCAGTATTTTTTATATTTGTAAAGTTATATCATCCACCTTTATTTGAATAACTTATCGAATAATATTTCTTACCACGGGAGTGTCCCATTCATTGAAAATATCCTTTACAACAAAAAAATGAATAAAAATAACTTTTTTTGTAACGTCCTTCCATTATTTAAAACCGATTTACCATTTCATAGATTGAATTATTTTCACATAAATTTTGTGTATTTATTTAATTAAGAAGTTATTATCTAAATCATATTTAATTTATATATAAAAATTAGATAATATATGGTTTATTTAATGTTGTCTTCCTGGAAAATAATATACATTCAGTTGATTCCCATTTATGTTCTTGGTAATTATCATTTTTATTGATTTATTTCTGAATATTTATTTATATAAATCCATTTGAAAGAGATACAAAACCCATTTAATCATCGGTTATTAAGGACATTATGATTATTTATATTATATGGCATATATAAATAATGATGTAAATTAGTGGGTTTCTATATCACTCTCAAATGCATTGGTTAATTGTTATATCTCATGATATTATATAGTGTATCCATATATGAAATGTTCCCAAATTAAATAGGGAACCTTCGTGGATATGGTCACAAATTAATGGTTTGTACTTCCTATATTATTCCAACAATATAATATGTCAGAATTCTTGGATATGCACACAAATTTAAGCATTATCATACTTGTATTGTGATTACAAAATAATAAATGGTACTTCATGGATATTTTCACAATATTATGATGTGAGGTTTGTATATTTTACCCATATTTCTTATTATTATAGGTTTAATGGGAAATTTGGGTTTCCATGCCATATGAAAATTATTATGATACATGGATCTTATTTACTATCTTATGATTCCATGGTATTTTACCTTATTGTATGCTTTTCCATTTTAAATTACATGTCCTTGTATCATGATTTAGGGAAAAGTCTTATAATTTTTTGTTATTTTTAATAAAAAAACATCTCACTTCTCATGTTGTATCATATTCCTATGATATAACAACTTGTTAAATATTGAGAAGTATTTCCCATACAAACTAGTTGATCACAACCCTTGTGGTTATATATACATTCTCCAAGTTAAGAATATTATCATAAATTATGAGAACTCTAAAATAGAGTGTATTATAGTTTAATTATAGAGAAATGTGAACAGGTTTTCAAGAATTAGTTTCTCTTGTAGAAAGTCATTAACTCCAAAAATCCTTACATTATTTGTATTGTGAAATGATTTATATGTTTTACATATTTTACTATGGAAAATATGGTAAATATTCATTTGTATATGTTGTGTCATTTTAGTTGGTATCATAGACTTGTATAGTTATTTTTAGGGTCATTTTATTAATATTTTTTGGATTATGATGAGAGAATATTATCGAAAACCCTATAGACAAGTATGTTGCATAAGAATATGAATACGAAAACATCCAAATTTTTATGTTTTTTAAGTATGTCATTTTAGTTGAAATTAAATATATTTCAATATTCTATAATTTTGATGTGAAGGTGGTAGATATACACCGAGGGGAAATCACCCTAATATAGGTTTTTTGAGTATTAATTGAACCTTCACATGATTCATGATGAGTGTTCCTAAGACTTGACACCAAGTTTTACAGTACTAAGGGATATTAATTTGTCAATCACATTATATTTATGACCCATTATTTATTATTTATTATATTTGATGAATTAAGGAACTGAATATCAGGGAAACCAACCCATATTAATCCAAGATTTAACAAAGTGTGATTTTAGTTCAAATAAATGATATTGTGCTGTCGTTAATGGAATATACATTTTGAGGTTGAGTTTCTTGAATGATTATTTTTATAATAATTTATTGATTTGTGTGATTCACATGTCTTATTAACCCCAATGTTTCTATTAATAGAGGAATCCTAGATGAAAAAATTTAACAACGTTTTTCATAGACAATGTGAAGGTTATCCTAGTGGTAAAACTAATGGGATACGATAAGAAATTACAAATATTACCATTATACCAAACCAGATATCAACAATTATAATAAACAATTATAAAAGATTTTAGTTTCAAATGAATCCAAATAATATATGGATGTGATCTCAAGGAATCTTAGGAGAGTACGATCATGAATTTACTTAGAATAAATATCCTTGATATAAAAAATATAGGAAGTGGAACCAATAGTACTGTGTTAATGGAATGGAATATTTTTTTATCTATGTAAAGGAGGGAATTAAGCAATAAGATATCTTGAAAAAAATAGCTTGTTTCACTAGATTTGAAAAATAATATTTTTCCAAAGGATATATTAAATATTTAATAATTTATATCTGTGTAATTGGGGAACTATAAAAAACAGTACACTAATCTATGAGAAAAATATGAATTTTGACAGAAACAACACCCTAGACTTTGGGAAAAAGAAAATAAAATATAATTACTACTATTGAAGTGGTAATTGATAATTGAGTAGTTCTATGTTTAATTAACTATATATTTATATATGTATTATATTGGGTATGTATCCAGTAGCCATTATATATTGAATTAAAAAAACATAATGTTGATAAATTATTATATCTATAGTATATAAATCCTCTCTAATTGATGTTTTTAATATCAAGATTCTTATAAAATCCATTCATCCAACATTAGTAATATTTGATGTGGTATTATGAATGGATTATCTTTATCTAAATAGATTACTTGATAATTTCCATGATAAGAAAAAAAATAAAAACAAAAACCCATGACCACCTATTAATACCAGGATCACTATAAACACCCTAGGGAAAATTACTTCAATTATAATGTTGTATTTTGTAAAAGTGGTTAGAGGGAGAATCAAAACTAGTAATATTCCTATTATGATTTAAAATATGAGTATTATAGTCAAAAAAATGACTATGAGGATGAAACCACATTGTAAGTTAAATCATCAGTCATAATTACACTTAACATTTAAAGAAACTAATAATTGAAATTGTAAGGATGAAAAAAATTAGGGGGGATGTATTGTGATTAGATTTTTAGAAATATTTTTTCTCTTAATTAATAAATTTTTTATATCTTCTTTCATGAAAAAAAAACTAAAATGATTCAAAAAATTTTAAAAAAATACAACTATTAAAATTTATGATTAATAAATTTTCTTGAAAATAAAATTATTGTATTCAATTTAATGTACAAATAAATAGTATTAATAAAAAATAATGAATTAAAAAGTCATTTTCCATTAAAAGTATTCTATATTTATATTTTTTTATTTTATTTTAAATTTAAAATCTAATTTTTTTATAAAATTAATTTATTGAAATTAAATATAATTTTTATAAATCATATAAATTATTATAAGATGTATTTTTTGTATTTTTTCCAAATATAAGTAAATTGTGGAAAATAAAATTTTTATAAATACTATGACTTTTATGGAATCATTAATATATATATGTAACAAACCATTGAATTTTAAATGTACTTTAATTCTTATGATTATTCCTTATAGTATAATCAAATTAAGAAACAAAATGGAATATTAGGATTATAAATACTATATCACCATTAAACATAATTTTTCTACTTATGTGTCTTGAATTTCGAAAATATGACATACACAGTTGCATTCAATGTGATTTTTGGGGTTTTATGGAACAAAAATAACTTTTTGTGAAGAGTAACCTACCCATATTAATAGTAAAATGACCCTTATTAATTGTAAATCATCAAAAAGAATAGTAACCTAACCTTAAATGTATAAATAAAATTTGGGCACCTTATAAGTGATAATATAAGCATAGTAAAAGTATTGGTATCTTTTAAATCATAAATAATTCATTATAAATAATTAAATAATTTAAATGAAAATTTATTTTTCTAAAAGATGTTCATAAATGATCAATATAATGTATTTGGGTTTAAAGATAATTTTATAAGGCCTTGTGTAATTTTTGATATCATTATAAAAGTAGTTATAGTTTTAAAATATGCATTTTCATGTAAAATAAGATTTTAACTAAAAAATAAATTAATCATAATTATAAAATTATTTTTGAATAATGAATTTAATTTTTGGATTCTACATGTCAAAAATGGTTTGGGTGAATTTTTATAAATTTTCTAAAAAACATGAAATTTTGATGATTTATAAAATATGGTAATTTACCGTATATATACATTATAATATAAATGTAGTATTCCTATAATAATTTCTTAAGAAATCACCCTTGGTTAAAACTCACATGAACTTATTATTATTTTGATTATTTTAATCATCAATGTTTCTTGGATTATAGAAAAATTTTAAAATAATGATTAAAATATTAGGAAATCCATCCTCCCATCTACTATAAAACCCACCCACACCCCCCTCTCCTCTTCACTCTCCTCGAGCCTTGTTCCATGCCTAAACTATGATAACATCTCTCCCCAAGATACTCCTAGACGTATAACACCCCTTGGTCCATTCATAAGATCAAATCCAATCCCCTTAAGAGGCTCTCAAGGAAGATTAATCAAAGAGGTAAATTTCAGTTTTTAATTATTTTACTTTCTTTTCATGTTCTATTATCTTTTTTTCTATACTTAAAACTATTAATCCCAATATTAGAAAAAGTACAGTACCTTACATGTACTATACTATTATTATGATAATAATATATGTTATTATAGTCTCTCTGTTACCATTTTATATGCTAGAAATGAATACACCGTCCGAGATGTCTTAATTCCTCACATTCAAGGACGATGGGTTTTCAATTTATTTTACCATCTTCAAATATGGTAATGAAACTGTTTTTATGGTTTCTAGAGACTATAATATATTTATAATGTCTCATATAACGTTCCAGAATCTTTTTTTACACTTGGTATTGATTTATAAAATACAATGTGTTCGTTATAATAAAAAACTACCAATTAACCGAAAAGGTTATCAATAATGTTTTATCTAATGATTAAACTTAAATAAATGTAATAAAATTAATTTTACAACATTTTAACCTTATGTATGTTGAATAATAATATATATCTGAAATTCTGGGAAACCATCCACACTTTTGCATGATTATCTATTCAGGTATATATGTAAACTGATCATAAAACAAATGGACCTGAACAAAGAAATTGAACCTCTTAACACAACAAAAAGGACATGAATGAACATAAAAGTTTGTAATAAAACAATTATATGTAAAATATGTTCTATAATTATTAATTTATGATCCTAATATAATTATCTGGGTCATAAATATCAAGTCAAGTGCACCTTCTGACTTAAGGTAATGGATTCTACCAGAAACACTGTCTTTCCAACAGGTTTTACTATAATTATTTTTACCCAAACCAAGTTATTTTATATTTAAATGTTCTAAATTTTACGTATATGTTCTAATATTGTGTATCAGGTTCCATTTTGTTTTCAATTTCTGGTACATATATGTTTTTAAGTGGTTCCCTCCTCAATACATCCTGATAAGCAAACCCATTTAAGGGAAATTCCCAAATTCATACCCATTTTCAAGTATACAATGTAATATTTTTTAGGACACCATTATTTTTTATAAAACAACTCTTTTTTATGAATAAAATATTTATTCAATTTTCCATTGATATAAAATACAATGCCCTTTTATGTTTTAAATGACCTTTGATATTTTCCTTTAACAACTACAAAATGATTTAATTCTAAAGTTTCATGAGTAATTTTTTACATCATATTAATTAAATTTGGCATATATATTGATGATATATAAATAACCTACCTTATTATTCCTCATCCATGATCTATTAGTTTTCCTTTGTGGACATTTTTATGATAATCCATTTTATTATTCTTTATGAAATTATTATGGCACACAATTATTACAATGGGTAAGACTTATGTTTATATATGATTGATTATATATTATTCTATATGTGGTGAGAATATTCATGTACATTTTTTAATGGGTGAAGCTAGATATACCACCAATTAATTGGGTAATGTTTATTCTCATGAAACGTTATGTGCAACGGTCGTGGCAGTTTTCTTGACTCGTTCTACCATGTTCAACAGTCTTTGTGGTTGACCTTGACTAGTGTTCCTCTATGTGAAATGTTGCATGATCCATGATAAATTCATAATTTATGTTTCATAATTATTAATATGAATTCATTTTTATATGACCCCATGTTTATATATTATGATTTCTCTAGTACTATGCCTTTTATATCATTATGTTATGACTTCTAACCCATGTGCTAAAGCTTTACATCCCATATTTATTCACGTGATGAGATTTGTAGCTCATATCTTTGTTCATGTTATCCCCAGGATATCCTATGAATATTTATGAACACAAGGTAAGTTATTATCTCATTGCGAAGACTAAATAAATAAATGATATATTTATTCCCATGTTTTATGTTTTATGTACCTAGTCTTCCAAAACACTAGACATAAAGAACCATTGATTTTAATATGATGTTTTATTTTTCTTAAAATCATGTAATGTTAGGTGTAAAAGTATTGGGTCACTATAGTTGGTATCAGAGTAGAGTATTGTTATTTTTTGATATTATTAATAGAACACTTTATTGAGATATTTAAGGATAAGACAGAGTATAAGAAAACATCACTAAATTTTGTTATGTATAGAGTAAGTAGTTTATCAAGAAAATATATCTTTGTCTAGAAAAATAGGTAGATGTGGCTCTTTCACAAATGTATCTAGGGGTAAAACTAGACAAATAGCACTTTGATCTGGACTATAATGGGAACATGGGAATAAAAAATGGGCCTTTTGAACTCTTGGTTTGACACTGCCAAAGGATATGATTTAGAAAATTCATAATCTCATTACATACCATTTTTAAGGGAATACAAAAAGTACCCATGAGAATATAAGTTAAGAAAAAAATAAAGGATAACCTAGATTTAAACCTAGGGAATTAAAATCTAGGATATTATTTTACTTTAAAATATTATCCTTTTGTTACTAATGTTTCCTTTTTTATTCTCATTAGAAAAGTATTCAGGACCCCTAATTGTACATTATTTTTCATGGATAATGGAAGGAAATATTAGAACACATACCAAAAATCAATGTGATAGAAAATGTGAATATTTCCCTAATGATATGCCAAATATGATGGGAATGGGTGATCAAAAATTCATGAGAGTGCATGCCCAGCTAGTTCAGGTTATGAACAATAACATGAATAATGTGGAATTCGAACCTCCTTGGAGAAAAGATAAAAATTCATTTGAATCCTTCATGTTTAAAAGGCCTCCTATGTTTAGTGGATTTTTTGATCCCCTATTTATGAGATGATGGATTAACTCAATTGAAATCATATTCCCTATCCTATAGTTCTTAGATGAAGAGAAACTTGTTTTGGCAATCAATCATTTTTAAGGGGAAGATTATCAATGGTGGACAGTGATAAAAATTAATAATTATAAGGGGGAAATTTATCCCATGGATTAAGAGGATGTAAAGGGAATATAGTTCAATAAATTTTTTCTCCTAAAACTCCCACTCATGATGATAATAGAGTTCCAAAGACTCAAGAATAAGGAATATGAGTCGATCGTTATGTACGAAGAAGATTTCACAAGGATAGAAATATTAGCCTCTGGATTTTCCATATACACCTAAAGTAAGGTGGATTTCATATTTAGTCTATTAAAGCCAAATCTACATAAATAATTTTAAACATACTACATAGATAGTTATGATGAGATTTTATATTGTTCCCTCAAGAATGAAATAGAGACCAGAGACTCTATGTTTCTGTATGGTACTGATTAAAAAAGTGTAATATGGATTATAATATGGGTGGCTGAAAAATGAATCCCATGATGGATATAAGATTGAACATCCTATGTGTCAAAATTGAGGGAAAAAGCATCATTGGAACTATCTAATGGGAACCAAGAATTTATTCCAATGTGGAATGATGGGATATCTATAAATGAACTACTAAATAGATATAAAAAATCCCAGTAATGTGGATGAATAAAAGAAGTTTAATATTAACCCTCATCTTGTAGTGCATTGTTACATCAACAATAAACATGGGCATTATGCGAATACTCTCTCTAAACCATGGGTTATTGGTGAAAATCAACCACAACCTCTATGGAAATAAGGGAGGTCTTATGATATCACTACAACTAAGGTTGATCCGGATAATGATGTGGTGAAATGTACCCTAGTTATTCTTATAAGAATATTGAATGTGCTATTTGATTCTGGTTCTAGGAATTTTTATATATCTTTCAGTTTTAGTATAACGATTTCAACACCACCTCAAAAAATTAAAGATAAGTTATCTGTGAGAACAACGAGTGGGTAAATTATTGCATCCAATGTTTATAAATCCTCAAAAGTAAATTATTGTTGAATTAACCTCCTAGAAAATCATTTTATACTTTATTTATTGGTGTTTGATGTTTTCTTGGGCATTGATTGGATATCTTGATACAAATTCAATATCAACTTTTGGGAAAGGTAGATCAATCATCACATCCCGAAGCATACTCTAATAATTTAAAAGTGTAAGGACAAATATGAATCAACTTTGGAAACATTTTATCAAGTATGAATATTACTACCATATGAGAAATCATTTCCAACTCAAATGATTGAGACAAAAGAGTCGATACTTCTCAAAGATACACTGATCCTAAGAGATTACACTGACGTATTCCCTGATAAATCACCTAGTCTAAATCATGATTAGTTGGTTGAGTTTTATATTGAAATTATTCTTGGATCCCTAGCTATATAAAAGAAAACTTATTTAGTAGACACCATTTATCTAAAAAAGATGAAGAAGAAGTTACATGAGAATCTGAGGAAGGGTTTTATATGCCTTAGTGATTCACCATGGGGTGTGTCATTCATCTTCGTCAAGAATAATGATGGATCAATGAATCTCTTGATTGATTATCATGAGCTCAATGAAGTAAAAACAAAAAATTATCTAATTTCTCAAACAGAAGACTTGTTTGATTAGCTTTATGGAGCCAGTTATTCACTAAGGTGGAACTTGGGTCTAGATATCACCAATTACTGATGGGGAAGGAAGACATTCCCAAGACCAATTTTTGAATGATGTATGGACACTATGAATTAATCGGGATTCCTTTTATACTCACTAATGAAATGGAAATATTCCTTGATTTTATGAAAAAAGTCTCTAAAGATTACCTTGAAAAATTTGGTAGTCTTTATCAGTTCTATTCTGATATTATCCAAGAGTAAGGAGGAACATGAAGATAATTTCAATCCCGTGTAGAAAACAATGAGAAAGGAGAAGTTGTATGCAAATTATAGTAATTTTTTTTCTGGATGGAGGATGTATCAATATTGGGGAACAATATCACTAGAGAAAGAATATATGTAGACCCTTCCCAAACAAAGGCAATTGAAGAGTGGGCCAGGACAATATCTGTAATGGAGATCATCAGCTTTCTTGGTCTAACCAGGTATTATCGACGATTTTTGAAGACATTTTCATGATTTTTCAACCCAATAACCATGATTACATGGAATGGAGTCTATATTTTCTAAACACAAGAATGTGAATACTATTTTAAGGAGTTGAAAAATAGGCTTATCACAGTGCCAGTACTCAAATTCACAATAATTGGAAAACTATGTTTGGTGTAAAATGATTATTCATAGAGGGATATAGGAAGTTTACTAATGAGAAATGATAAATTGGTAGACTAAAACATAAGGTATCATAAAATACATGATAAAAATCATCATATTAATTATCTAGAGATGGCAGTTGTGTTCTTTGCATTAAAAATCTGGCAACATTATCTCTATGGGGAGAAGTGTGAGATATATACTGATAATAGGAGTCTTAAATATATATTCACACAGAAAGATCATAATATATGATAGAGAAGATTTTTAGAGACTATTAAGGATTATGGTTGCTCAATCCACTGCAACCTTAGCAAGGAAATGAGTGTGGAAGATCCCTTAAGTATAAAGGAAGCTACGTCTTTAATAATGATGAGAATTGAAAAGGATTCAATATTTATGAATTTATTTAGTCTAGACACAAGAACCATAATTGGAGGAACATAATCAATCCACTATAAAATTATTTTTCAACCTTCCCTCATTGTGAAAAAAGTATTCTGAAAGAAAAGATGTGGAATATTTTAAATGGGTTAATGTAATGAGAAATAGTAAATCCTCTTATATCAAGAGTTATAAGGAAAGAATTGTAAGTTTTTTGTCATGATAATGTGTACCATACATTCTAGATATAAATAAGGATATTTTCAATGAAACAAAAATATCAACCTTCTCTATTCACCCAGGAAGAAAAAAGATGTATCTTATCTGTGAAAAAACTTTTGGTGGGACAATATTTAGAAGGATATAGTTGAATATACATCAATTTTCCTAGTATGTCAACATGTGAAGGATGAAAGACATAATTCTAATGGGATGATGAAACCACTACCCACACCAAGATTGATGTGGGAGAACATAATCATATACTTTGTCACTATACTTCTATGGACATCCAAAGAAAACAATGTTATATGGGTCATTGGGGATCATCTTAGAAAAACATCACACCTTTTCACAATTATAGAGGTCTTATCATTGGATCAACTTGCATGGATATATATAAAAGAGGTTGTATGGATGAATAGTGTACTAGAATCAATTTTATTTTATAGAGATCCAAGATTCACCTTGATGTTGGGGAAAAGTCTTTATTATGCTCTAAGCACTGAACTGAACTTCAGTATAGCATATCATACTCAAATTGATGGCCAATATGAGCAAACTATTCAGACATTGTTAGAAATATTGAGAGTTTCTTATGGATTTCAAAGGAGGTTGGGACAAACATTTTCCACTGTTTTAATTGTTTTACAATAATAGTTTCCACTCCAGCATCTTAATCACACCATATAAATACCTTTTTTGTAAAAGGAGTAAAACACTAGCGTGTTCGGATGATGTTAGTGAGCATAAGAATCTAGGTCCTTAAATGGTTGAAGAAAAGGTGGAGAAGGTGAAAACCATTCCGCAACACATCAAGACAACCCAAATTTGAAAAAAAAAGTTATAAAGAAAATCTTCATCGAACCCTTTAGTTCAATGATGGAGACGTGGTATTCCTCCACACATCTCCATGTAAGAAGGTCACAAGATTTCTAACGAAAGGAAAGTTATGTCCCAGGTACATCATCAACATCAAGATACCTGATATTGTTGGAGTTGTGGCCTATATACTAAAACTTTAACATACCATGTTAAATGTACATGATGTGTTCCATGTATCCTTATTAAGTAAGTACATACCAAATCATTCACATTTACTCTCTTTAGAGGTGGTATAGCTGGAGTATGATATTTATAACGAGGAGCATCCAATGAAAATCATGGATTTTAGAGATAAAGTTCTACAAAGCTAGAAAACTCACTAAGTAAAGGTACAATGGAAGAATCATATGTATGAATAGGATACATGGGAATTGGAGGAAGCAATGAGGGAAAATTACAAGCACTTGTTTATTTCATAGAATGTAAAATGAAATTTCAAGGTTAAAATGTCATAAGGGGGAAGAATGTAACAACCCAAAGTTTTATCAATGGAATTAAATTCTTATAATTATGACCTATAGTATAATGAAATTATAAAAAATAATGTAATATCATGATAATAATTATAATTTGACTATTAAACATAATCATCCACTTATGTGTCATGAATTTAGAAAAGATGACATACACAGTTGCTTTCAAGGTGATTTTTGGGTTCTGATAGACCAAACATAATTTTTGGTGAATAATAACCTACCCTTATGAATATTAGACATACCTTATGAATAATAATACAACTATTATGAATAATAAATCATTTGAAAGAATATTATCCTCACCATTGAAAGTATAAATAAAATGTAGGCATCATTTAAGTTATAAAATGACCATTGTAAAAGAAGTTATATTCTATAAGTCATAATAAATAATTAATTAAAATAAATGAAAATTTATATTCATAAAAGGATTTCATAAAATAAAAATTTTATACCATATAGTTTTATTATTATTTTATTTAACCTTATTTAATTTTTAATGACATTATAAAATCTGTTTTACTTTTCAAATCTGTTTTTTTCAAGTAAATTATGATTCTAATTAAAAATAAATTAGTCATATTTAGAAAATTATTTTTGAATATTTTATTTTATTTTTTGATTATATACATTGATAAATTTTTAGGGTGAAGTTTTTGTATTTTTCTAAAATGCATGAAATTTTTATGAATAGTGAAATACGGCAATTTATCATATACATACATTACATGTTAAATATACTCTTCCTAGCATAATAACATAGGTAATCACCCGTGGATCAAACTCACATTCATATATTACTATTTTATGTCATTAAATCATCACTATATCTTCTCTTATGAAAAAATAAACAAATTATTAAAATATTGCGAAAACCCTCCTCCCCTCCACTATAAAAACCACAAAAACTACTATCTTCATCTTCACTACTCTCAATTATTTTTTCCTTTTCTAAATTCTACTCAAATATCTCCCAAATATCCTCCCACACGCCTATCTACCCATGGTCTCCTCAAAAGTCCAAATCCTCTGCCCATAAGAGGCTCTCAATGAAGACTAATTCAAGAGGCAAATTCCACTTTTCAATTATTTTACATTCTTTTCAGGTTACTTAGTTTAATTTTCTATCCATACCTCTACTCATACCAATATTATGACCAATCTATTACCATAAATGTATTGGAATTTTTTTATGTCAATGGAATGCGTTATTATTATCTCTCATTTACCCTTCTTTTATACTAGAAATGAAAACACCTTCTGAGATGTGTTAATTCATCACATTCAAGGAAAATTGGTTTTCAATTTCTCTTAAAATCTATAATTATGGTCATGTTACCCTTTATAGGGTTTAACCAGAATATAATATATGTATTATGTCTTATATATGGATCTAGAATTTTTTTTTATTCATTTTTTTGGTTTATAAAACATAATTTGTTCATTGTGACAAAAAAAACTGCCAATTAACCCAAAATATTATCACTAAAGTATTATTAAATGATACAACTTCACTCCAAGTAACCAAATTAAATTTAAATAAATGTAACCTTCAAGATGAAAAATAATTAAATTTATCTCCAATTCTAGAAAACCATCCTCATTTTGTAGTATTATTCATTCATGTATATAAGTAAACCGATTATGAAACAAACGAACTTGATCATTGAAATTGAGTTTTTATCTTATCAAAGAGGCCATGAATGGACATAAAATGTTATAATAAATCAATTAAATTGTGAAATAGGTTCTATAATTATTTATTAATCAACAAAATTTTATTATCCAGGTAATTAACATCAACTGTAGACCACCTTTGGACTTAACGTAAGGTATTCTACCCACACAACCTTTTTCCTTCGGGTTGATCTATCGTTCTTTTTAACCAAATGGTGATATTATTTATTTACCTCTTCTAGATTCAATTTATATATTTCCAATTCATGTTCCAAGGCCCATTAATATTTCAATTTTATGTATATACATGTTTTTAATTGGTTCCCTCCCCAATAATTCCTGATATGAAAACCCATTTAAGGGAACTTCCAAAATTCTTACCCATTTTAAAGAATACTATATAATCTATTTTTTATACACCAATATTTTTAAAAAAATACTATTTTTATTATAATATCATTCTTAGCTATATTCTGGTTTTATAAAAAAATATTGTTTCCTTTTATGTTTTAAATACCTTTTGATATTTTCCTTTAACCACACAAAAATGTTTTAATTATAATTCTTCTTAAGTACAATAATTCCAAGTTATTACTTAAAGTGAACATCAATTTTCATAATATATGACTATTATAACATATTATTTTCCATGAATGATCTAATTCCTTTCTTTCATGGTCATTTTTTTGATACTCTCATTTGATAGGCTTTATGACATGAGTATGATACACGATTATTACCAAGGGTAACCCTTAAATTTATGTATGATTGATTATATATAATCCTATATGTGGAAAGAATATTCATGAACATGTTTGGATGTGTGTGTCATGATATAACTCCAATTCATTGGGTAAAGTTGAGTCTCATGTCTTCTTATATGCAATGGTCTTAGGGGTTTTCTTAACACATGCTACAATGTTGAATAGTCTTTGTGGATAACCATGACATAGGTTCCTACATGTGCAACAAACCTTGATTCATTCAAAAATTATAATTAATGTTTCATATATATTACTATGAATTCTTTTTTATATGTCCCCATTTTTATATGTTATGATTCTCCATGTTCCATTGGTTTTGTATCATTATGTTATTGTTTCTAGCCCATGTTCTAAATTATTGTTTATCGTGCCTTTTACCTTTCTAGGATTTTTCTCTAATCCCATTATTCATGTTATCCATAAGTTATCCTATGAATATTTATGAGAACAATAGATGTTATGATCTCTGTAAGAATACATAATAAAGAAATGTTATATTTAGTACCATGTTTTATGTTTTATGTACCTAGTCTTCCAAGATATTAGACTTTACGATCCATGGAATGTAATATGATGCATTATTATTATTAAAATAATTTAATATTATTTTTAAATAGATAGGGTATCTATAATATAGGCATTAAATTAAAATTTATGAAATTATTATATATATATATAAATTTAATATTTTGAGAAAAATAAAAAATTTATTGATTTTTATTTGTGTTTACAAAACATTTTTTTATTTAAAAAAATATATAATATACTCTAAAATATTTCTTCATAAATTATAAATTTCTTTTTTAAAAATCATTTTATAAAAAAAATTATGTTATTAAAACAAATAGACTAGTTACCATGTGAAAATACATAAGGGTAAAATTGGATAACATAAGGGATTAAAGTCCTAACGTGTTGGAAAAATGTTTTTGATAGATTTTTTGAGTTCAGGATTGAGCATAAACATTCCATCATGTTATAATTTTATATTTTATAGTATTTTTTACTATTGAAACATTTTTTCATTTTATTTTAGAATGAAATATTTACTAGAATGTCACTCTTGCAAATTATAAAATGGGATTTACAAAAACCCTTCATGATCCCTCTAAATTTTAATTTAAAATTCTAAATATTCTTTTTTTATTTCATGTAGAATCTTTTTCCAAATTGTTCATATATTTCGTATAATAATTCTATCAAATCACTCCCTTTATATTCAGTAATACAAAGGAAAATTCAATGTTCCCACCATCAGTACTTAAATTTCCATGACATTGTTTTCTATGATTTCATTTAAAATCTAGATTTACTAATATTATATTATCAATTATGTATTTATAATATATTTAATTATTTTATATTTTTATAATTACCATTAACCATATTTTATATTTTCTATTATGAAAAATAAAAACATCATTTATGCATTTCTGAAGAATACTTCCCCCACGAAAAGATGTCATTCATTTTTCACAACATCAGATTTTAGAAACATTTAAATAACTTATTTATGGATAATGGTGTATAATATTATATAATTTTGATGGTTAATAAGAAAAATATAATATTCCATCCATCCATCCATCTCATTCATGGAGAAATGAAAATGTTAATCATGTGTACATTCAAACTAGCTCCTCCATGAAATAACATATATCTCATTTCAAACATATTATTAATTAATTATTATAATATAATAAATAATAATTAATTACCAAGAAAATATATTTATATATAATGTCAATGTGAATGAATAATACATATTTTACACTATAAGAAAAAAATTCCCTCAACATTTTATTCCATTAATTATTGTAGGTTAATATTTGAGTTATTCTAACCACCCATGTGAAAAGTTATATAAATAATATCATGCATGACTATGAAAATGTAATATGTAAGAAAAAATTATATAAATATTTAAATAATTATTTGATTTTTTTTTCCTAAAATTTTATGGTAATAATTTAACTCATTCATTAAGATACCATCCACTTTTTGTTATTAATCATAAAAACATGCTCATCATCGATTTCATATTTAATGATAATAACAAAAAATACTATAGAATAAAATTAAAACACTATATATAATTATTATGAATACAATATAGATATTATTAGGATTTAAGAATGATTATATTTGTGAAGATAATGATGAATAACATACCTATAGTTAAACTTGTAGAAAATGATAAACGCTACTGATAACCGATATAGTAAATATATAGTTACTAAATAATATAAAAAAGAATAATAATTATAAAAGAACATTATATAATGTTATATTAAATAATAATGTTCTGAAATACATTATTAACATATTTATTTTTTATATATTTGTTATTAATTATCTATAGGGGATGTCATAATTTTAGGAGACAGTTTCTTTGTCACTTTTTATAATAAAAAAGTTTTAGAATTTGAACAAAATTGGTTTCAATACTGTGTTTAAAATACCAATTTTAGTTTTTATATCATGAATTATATTTCATTTTAGGTTATTTATTTTTAATTTGAAATTGTTTCATGAATGTATTTTTATTAAAATGTTACTCAAAATGTAAGGGTTTTGTTGTTAATCTAATCATTAAATAAAGATTATTTTTAAAATAAAATCGATCATAAGAGATTTTTCAATATAAAACCCCTCATAATGTTCTTTGTATACTTATGGGGTTTTACACATCACTTAAAAATTTCATTTCCCCTTGAATTATATTATCCTTGAAGTTTTTCAAAAATTTGAAACTAAAAGAGTCTTTTCTTTTCAGGTGGGAACCACCCACATCCATATCCATATTTATTAGATTCTTTTTAGATCTTCTATATCTACTCATAGATAATTTATTAAGTCAATTTTTACGAATTTTATATACATTAAAAATAACTAATTTTTTAATGTTTTTTCCATTTCAATTTTCATCAAGGTGTTAATGAATATCATTATAATGTTTAGAGTGTGTATATGTTCTTATACCATTTTTAATTCTTATGTGAAACATCCACCATAATAATTAATGTTTTAAAAAGAAATTATATGTTTCCATGTATTATACTATATATTTTCGGAAAAAGTTCACGGGTATTAATTATTTGAAATTTATTTAATACTTTGGGAATTTGTTTCTCACATATGTCAGCATCTTTTGAAATATTTCAAGTTGCATTCAGGATAATATAAAATGTAACCATATGCATTTTTCTATATATATCTATATATTAATATATATTATTAATAGTTATTTTTATCATTTGGTTGTTTCATCACTACCTTTTTCATTACTAACTATCCACATTGAATAAGAATACTATTTATTCCAATTCTATTTATTTGTGTATATGTTCATTTATATTTTATTTATTGAAGGGAATTAACTTATATTTCATGCATTGATTGATTAAGGGAATTATTGACCAAACCATTTACCCAATATCTATATGGTATTAATACCATATACATATTTTAAAGGTTTCTATATTGATATTTATATAGTATAAATAGATACTCATTTATATTCGATGGGCTAACCATGTATATTAATGGACTTATTACTGATTTTTTATATGATTTTATTATAAAGGTATATGAAACAATATTATTTCCATATATTTTATACTATATGGTGATTAATGATTTTATATTGCACACATATGTTTGGATGGTGATGGTTTTGGTCTTATATAACCTTCTATTGGGTTGGATAATGCATTATGTCTCATAAAAAAATTTGGTGTGAGAATTCATATATATGGTCAAAAATCAATGGGTGATAATTTTGGGATATGCAATAAATTAAAGGATGAAACTTATTGTAATTTTATCATAATAATATGTGGTAGTTCATGTATAATATCAAGTATTAATGGGTTTGCCTTCCAAGATAATATCAAAAGTAAACGGATGAGCGTATATGGATTCTACTCAACCAATTTTGGGTGCTCCTTATTAGATATAGTAAGAATATGATTATAACTTGTGCTTATTTTTATGTTGTGATATTTTTATGTCATGTATGTAACACACGATGTTTCCATGGTACACTTCTTTTTAAATAATCTAATATCTTGCGCTACACTCAAGAACATGTTCGAGTGCACCAAAAGTAGTCGTTTAACGAAATGTTATGAATAGAGATAACCACATTTTGAATTTTATACATTCCATATTATTTTAATATTCATATCATGTGTTTCTTAGACATGATATATGACCAAAATATGTATTTCAAATAAAAGAATACTTAAAAAAATGTGTTTTTACTGCATTTTAATAGAGAACCATTATTAATGAAAATATTTAAAACATTTATATATTCAATTTGAAAAAATAGAATATTTATTTCTAGGAAGTAGATAATATTTTAATTTGGATTTTTTTTGGTTATTTTCTGAAAACATTCATATTTTAAAGAATAGGGAAAAATAATGCATTTTAATTCAAAATTGATTTTTTATCTATTTTATTTATATTGATATATTATTATTTTAAATGGTTTTTAATGGATAATTAGATTATGTTTTAATCATTTAATATATCTTAGGTAATTATAATTATTTTCGCATTAAAATTATATATAATCATATGTCAATTTGTTGATTGTTTTAACTTAAAAATACATGTCTTCTAATTTTTTTCATTGGGAATTCATTTAAAATTAATTAGTGAATCTTATGTGTCTTAAATTTTAAAAAATGGATTCTATATTTTAAATTAGTGGGTCAAATTATGTTAAATGTTTATTTTTCATATATTATGAATAGAAAATTATGTAATTTTTTATTATCATGGTTAAGGGTAAATCAGGTAATTAATGGTAAATATGATATCATAAAATTACCCTAAAAACTATAAAAATCCAATTTTATGACTAAATTCGACCATTATCAAATATTTTTGTAAATGTATTCATTTAATGGACCCTTGACATTGAATATGACATGAATATTATTAAAATTAATGAATGTGAAAAAATGTCACTCTCTCATTTCTTATAATTATAATAAATTTTATATAGAGATATCCAAGAGATAAAATCGATTATAAATAGTATATTGAAGTCTATAATATTTACCTGCCTAATTTAAATTTATTTTTATTTTTATGTAATAAATAATTACCCTTACACATGACACTACAATGAAGAATAAATAAATTTATTAATGGAAATAGAAAATCAATGATATTAAAAATATTAAACTAAATAATATTTTAAATAGTTAATAACATCTTTTTTTACCTTCCATATAATTTTTAGTAACATATTGAAATTATTTTTAAAAAGTTATTATGTTTTTTTTATATTTTTTAAAAAAGAAAATTTTGAATAGTATCAAATTTGACAAAATTGATCCTTTAAAATAAATAATATTTTTTTATATTTTATAAATTTTTAAAAAACATCAGTGTCATAAAAATAACATTTATAGTGTTAATTATTTCAAAAATTATCCAATTTGTGTCCTTTTTTCATTTTATAGTGAATTTGTTAACCGTATTGTATAAAAAGGCATGTTGTCATAGTAAAGGTTAAATTATTTTACAAATCTTTATAGTCAAAAGATAAGGTTACATTTTTGACCAAAATATTTATAAAACACAATGTTTTATTATATTTAGACTCATTCTCATCTTAACATCCAATAAAACAACTTTTTATCTATTTGAAACTAATATTAAATTTAAAATTAATTAATATTTTATAATCTTCTAAAAGTTCCCCTCACCTTTCATTCAAAATGGAGCTTCTCCTTATCATTAATTCACACCAATATATCCTTTTTTTGGAAAAAACATTCCCATTTACTCTCTCAACATTCCTCAATTAATCCTAGATACCATAATATAGGCCAAAATCCTTCTTATGTAGTACTGTTGTGAAAATCAAAAGTAGATACCTGAAAACGAGGTACTTGATTTATCACCTCATTCAGAGTTCTTTTCCCCTTCTACATCATATTTATATGTTTTTTCCATACCAAAGTAATGAATAAAATATCATCCTTATAATTTTATTTTATTATAATCATTTTAAAACTATATTCGTCATTTTATTCTTCATACAAATGATAGTATCACTATGTGTTTTTTCGTATGGCTTACAATCTCCACATCGTGCTATAGTTTTTTATTCTATAGTAATTTTATTGGATTGGTATACTAAAAGATATTGTGGATATAAATAATTAATATAACATGATAATTATTCTTTAAAATTAATATATCATATCATTTCATACCATTAAACTATTAAGGGAATGATATCAACACTCGTTTATAAGTACGACCTACCATCTCTTTGACATGGTGAGATTCATTATCCATGTTAATCCTTCAAAAATAATTATTAAATTTATACGATGTGTAAAAATAATAATTATGAACTTAATTTCATTCTTGATATAAATAAAATGCATCCTATGAAAAACAAACATGACTTAAATAAAAAACAAGAATATGAACACAAAGTAGTTAATACACCAAAAATAGTAATACTAAAATGTTATAAAAACATGATATAATAGGATCATATATGATATAATATATATGTATATGGTCCTAGTATAATTCTATTACATGAATTAACAATTATACCTGAGGTTAACTCATCCTCGACTAAAGTAAAGTAAAAGGTAATTGTTAATTTAACAATTTCATTTTTATTTAAGTTTGTTTATACATTTATATCTACTAGAAAAATTTATCACTCATGTCCATTTTTCTTAATATGAAATTTAAAATATTATCGACAATTTAGTAAAGACATTTTTACACTTGTTTGACTTTTTATAATAAAAATTCAAAGGAATCATTTTTTTTATTTTCTAAATGAGGTACTTTATAACCATTTCAACAAATGAATGAATGAATGTTCTTATTACATATATGTCACAAGTACCTATTATACACCATTATGATGCTGTAACATTTTGATGATTTTCTTACATGGTTTCATGTTTTTTTCCAAAGAAATTATTTCTTTTATAATTGTGAAACTTCTAAATGATTTCAATGTAAAATTGAATATATTTCTCTCAAAGAGATTTAAATAGTTTATTATATTTGTTTTATCTATATAAACATAAATTGATTAATTTTATTCATAATGGGGAATGATTTATTATGATAAAAAAATTCATATTTTATTGAAGGTTTTATGATATATTTTAGCATCGATGTTCTATTTTTATACCATTCAAGAGTTACTATAAATGTATTAACATTTTACATTCTATTTTTAATAAAAAGTTTATGTTATTTTTAACCCTTATCATTTAAGTAATGCATTGTACATTGTATGTGATGGGTGGGGCCCGTTATAGTACCTTGATCCATCGGTGGGTCTAATGAGATAAACTTCTGACTTGGAACAAGAAAATAATGGTCTTGGTATTTATGTTCTTTTCACGAGGCCTTGACAATATGGTTATGATTTCTGAGATTATTCTTTCCCTCATTATGAAATTACTTATTAATATTACATAATATTATATGATTAGTTGAATATCATTGTGACTATTTTAATATAATTAATTTATTTCTTTATTTCCATATCACACCATATATTATGATTAAAAGTCTTGTAGTTCAGTTTTATACCCTTACTTAAACGTTTAATCTCATCTATGATAGCTTCTGATATATTGTTTATCTTTACTCGGCATCTGAGCTGATCCTTTTCTTTTGTTTCATTTTTTCCCAAGGATGTGGAGATGTATATTATGGTTGGCCTATAGGGATATTCTATGGGATATGATGGTTTTCAAATGGGATAAATTGGTTTTTTTGTTTAAATATGTAACCTAAAACTTATGTATTCATCTAATATTTTCTATGCTTCTAAACTAGTCAGTCCTTCAGGATTTAATTTTCTTGTGATCCTGAAAATTTAATAAAAAAACGCACAAAATCATGGAATCCAGGTTTGGGGGGATTATAGTTGGTATCTGAGCATGTTTAGTACAAAACATGGAAAATAGATTTATAAAAACCATAATTAGGGTACATTACACTTAGATATACTTTTTGGATAAGTATAAAAGAACATCCTAGAATTTTGGGAATGTATATATTATTTGGATATTCATAGAAAATAAATCTATGTCTGCATACTATAGGTGGACGTCATTTTGGCACAGTTGTACCTAGGAGTAACCACTCCTATAAGGTATTCTAGTCTTGACTCAGGGTAACCAAGTACAAGAAAAAAATACTTACTATGCACCTATTTTTCACTTTGAGGTTATATACATAGGATAATTAAAAAAAATTCAAACCATTATTAAGGATTTAAATGTAAATATTTATCGAATGAAACCATATTTATGATTATGGATTTGATATGCATAATTTTATAATTTCATGTTAAGTAATCTGAAATTGCGCATGATGATTCAAAACCCAATCTAGTGAATTTCGTTATTTAGAAATGGAACCTTGTGGAAGGAATGAAAATTTTATAAGATTCATAATCCACTTAAAGTTAATTATGGTGTAGATGGTGATATAAGTGGTGATGAAAAACTTCAAACTACACTGGGATAGTTGAATCAGGTTATAAATAATATCCTTACCCTATGGATCATCTTGATTCTCAATGTAGAGGACCAATGTTAAAACACTTTTGCAGGAAATAACCCCCAACATTCCATGAAACTAAAAATCCTTTTAAAGTTGAGTAGTGGATGTCTTCCTTAGAAAAATAATATCTTTCTTTGGGGGTAATGATAGAGAGAATGTTTTTATGATATTATATTATCTATGAGGAGATAAATATCAATGGTGGTAATTATTTCAAAAAATTAAAAAGGATTAAGACGTAGAAAATATGGAATGTAGAGAATTAAATGAACTGTTCAAAAAAAAAATACTTTCCTGGTGAGCAATAAAGAAATATTGAGATGATTTTCCAGATTCTATGGAGGAAAGAGTATGGGAATTATCTATGAATCATGCTAACATCACATGGTTAATAAGGCTTTCTATAGATTTCATACGTAACCCAAGAAGTAAAATTGATTGATTCTTTAATGGGTTTAAATAATTACTCTGATGGGAATTGGTCTCACAATCTTTCTCATTGAATGCACATATAGTCTAATGTTCTATCATGATATTAAATGGATTCTATTTGTCTTATGAAATTAATGTAAATAAATAAGAGAAGAGGGATGATAAAAATTCTGAAAAAGTAAATGAGGGGAATATAGAAAAATATGACATTCAGCCTAGCAGAAATTGTGGGATGAAACACCCAAATACTTTCTTAAAAGGGACACCAAGTTCATGATTTCAAGGGCAAAAAGAAGATATAATTATTTAGTGCTAGAATTTTAATCTTATGGAACATTATGAAAATTATTTTCCTAAGAGTCTAGGAAGCACTCCCCAGAAAATTGAAACGGATCAAGGCCAATATTTTTTTATCACAACTGTCGAGGATAAAGTTCCTAATGAATTGGTGGAAGGTAATTTAGTCATTTTTCAAATTTATCCAAAGATGTATTAGATTTTGTATTCTTTCAGTCCTTTATATCTATAATGTTCCATCATTAAACCTTACATAATCTTGAGTTATATCATCAATTAAAATTGAGTATATTTTCAGGTTTAGTTGTTTAGATACTTTTTTCACAACTACTACATTTTATTTCATATATCACAATGTTTGAACTTCAACTCTATCCAATATTTTTACAATAATAAATCTCTTTATATAAAAAATATTTATTTTCTTGATAAAAATATTCTTCATTCTTCACCTCTCTTATAAGTTCCCAGCCTTAAACATTACATAATCTTGAATTATGTCAAGAATTCACAATGAGGATCTTTTCAGGTTTTGAGTTTTAAAGAATTAGTCCATAACTATTACATGACAACTTGAATATTATATGTAGAAACAACTACTTAGTATACACATTTCATAAAATAAAGACTCTTAAAAATAAACATGTCTAGTTCCATGTTTTAGATAGTATGACTTTTCGTTGATCCCTTCCTTGACCCTATACATCTTTATGTCTTGTGGAAAAAATTTAAAAAAATTGGGATGAGTATGAAAAGTTCGGTAAGGGTTATAAAATAAGGAGTTCAAACATTATCCCATCAATAAATACAAATTAATGAAACTATTACCCTTCCAATCATAACATATCTTATGTAATCATAATATTTATGAATAACACGCATTAATCATAAATTATAAAGGAAACTTATGGAATTCATAACATACTTACATTGTAGATATGATAGCTACATAGGGGGTCACATTTGGAATAACCATCATAGTATATTCCCTAATTCTAATAGGTGAAATGTTCACAATTACCTTCATCACGTTACCCAATGCATTGGAGAGCTATCTCACCCTCAGCCACCATAGGTTTATCACGGAACCACCTGTATACGTAAAAAATGACCAAAACCCATAAACTATTCAGAACAAATAAAAAATCATAATGGAATAATAACATTTTAACATTTCAATCATAGTATATTATTTCACGAAATTCACATAATCAATTCTTTATCAAACCATTTTCAAAACCATTTAATACATCCAATAAAAAGACTTGTTAATCAAACTGTCTCATACCACATTAAATCATTTTAAAGAACTTACATTTTAAAATAGTAATGTCCATATAAATAAACCCTTAAAATAATTTTTAAAACATGGAAATTAAGGAAAACGATTTATAATAACAAATCATTAAAACATTTAAAATGATATTTTAGTTAAAGAGTTCCTAACCAAATGAGAGATGCTTATATATAAATAATTGAGGACTAAAATTTAATCAAAACTTTATAATATCTTGAGAATAAATTTTTTCATGATATAATATTCCAGAGGACATTATATACACCATATTAAAGTGAATTGGCACATAACAATAATGAAGTCTTAGTGAAATGTAAATTGAGACGAAATCCTTTATAATGATAGTATACTTAGATTAAGGATAAATCAATTACGTAATTATGTGAGACATTTATAAATACACCCAATATAAGTGGATATTAATTATAAAACAATAGATGTTAATTCACACATATTTAAATCATGACATAATCAAGAAGTGGAAATTTAACCCAAATAATTGAAATTGGTTTTAGATGTTCCCTTACAGAAATTTGACAGCCTAATAGCATCACATTGTAATTCATAAAATGAGTTTATGAGAGAGAAAATGGTATCTCATCACATTGAAATATAATTTATAGAAATATGTATATAGAAGAACATATCCCAACAAAATAATATTTAAATTAAACGATATAACAAAAGAAGTCTCTTTTTTAAAAGATGAGGGTGAAAGTTTCCCTTACCGATTTGGTAACGTTCAAAATATACAACCCATGATTTAAGGGTTAGAAAATGAAGATGTAAATACCCATAATATTCTGTAAATTACATAAATAATACATTCACGGGCAGTTCACACACCACACAAAATAAAATTGTGGAAAATATAGATTGAATCTCACGGGAATAAAAGTGATATGAAAACCACTTACATTGTTGTAATTAATTGATTAATATGACCCAAAGATAATAAACACCAAATAAATTAATGAATACTATGAATATAAATTTAATCATGATAATATATATAAAATGGAAGTACAAAATACACCACATTCTATAAATATGTGGAGGACAATTGAAATCTCACGGACATGAGTGTTAGATAAGAATCCCATACCACGTGTCTGACGTGACTTGTTTTTTCCTTGTTCTTCCTGGATAATAAACATAAGTTAATTTATAAATTATTAAGAACATATTTAAAGTTTCTTATTACCTTTATATCACTTATTACCATGCTATAATCATTATGTAATCATTTAAGCTAATAATGGTAGTTTTGTCGATATTTGGTGCTTGAGTCAAAAATGAACTTGTTATAATTATAAATTGTCCATGTGGTCGAAATTCCATTATATATAGAATTATATTCATCATTTTGATGTGATATATATCATATATTTCAAGTATATATATATTTTTATAATAATACATTACATTTGTAGATAAGAAATCAAATGCACTATTTATGGAGACGGTAAGCCGTACGTACAAATAAATGCTACTTTAATTTCGATTTCATATTTTAACAGAACGAAAAAATAATTATACATAGTTATATTATAATTATAGTATAATATATATGTTATATATGTTACAAATTATCATAAATTATATTCTTTATACGTTCTATGTATGGCATGAACGAGTGATATCCTTTTGAGGGGGCGGTAGTCCACACTTCCTGTAATGAAATTATGGCATTTTCCAATTATGGAAAATATAGAAGCATTGAAACAATATAAATATAATATATATCTCATATAAATAATGTGATATCATGATGGCCTCCATGAGATGAGGTAAGATATAATTGAACAATCATTATTTCATGAGGCAATAGTTCACCGTCCACAGAAACAATAAGTTCTTTACCAATTAGATGGAGGTGTGTGTATGTATAGCTCTAATAAATATCATAACAGTATCATATTATATAGAGGATACTTTTTTTATAAAATAATGGAATAAAAATATTTTTGGTGTTGGATAAGTAAAATAAAATAAAAGAACTTAACAGAAAATGTTACCTTTAAACCGAGTAACTACTTTTGGTGTAAACCAAAAGGGTTTTTGATGTGCTTTCTACCTATGGTAATGCTTCTAGGCTATCTAGAGGGATCATGGGAGCATATTGGATCATATTTGTGATGATACAAGGGCTTTAGAAGTGTCACAAATGGGTTGTAAGTGAGGGAGTTTTATAAGGGTGAGGAGGGGCTCTTTTAGAATGTTTGAAAATATTATTTTATTATAAAATGATTTTCAATTTCTAAAGGACCAAAAATCATTAATGTAGAAGAAAATATGTCCCATGTTCTAAATAAAATCACCCAATAATAATTTGACAAGTTTGGAATACTATTTTAATTTTTATCTTCTTATTTATTCATATCATTCATTAATGACGTAAACAGTACATTATCATTGTTTCGTAAATAATATTATTTATATTATGTCTAAAAATTATATTCAAATAACCATGATGTAGGAAATATGTTCTGATTTCTAGTGAATATTTATTCAAATATATCAATTATATAACCCCTCATTAATATTGTTTTAGTAAACCAATAAATTTTTATGTCTTTTTTATTTTTACTATAAATAAAAAGTTATTATGGTCATTATCTTACCCTAGTGGATCCATGGGATCCCAAAATTCACCCATGTATTTTATTGTTCGGTCATGACTCATCCAATATGGTTAATACATGTGTCAAGGTAATTTTATATAATTATAATATTATTTTTACCATAAATTACCCAAATTTCTTTTAATCAGGGTTAATAAAAGTCAAATTTTACTATTCACCAAAAATTATTTTCGTCCCATTGAACCAAATATTACTTACTAATGAAAAAAATATTTGTCATATTTTTGAAATTCAATTCATAAAATCGGTAAAATTACGTTTTACGTGAATTTGGAAAAACACTTAGAAGGTGGGTAAAAAGACGTTAAAAGATAAATAAAATTTTATGTATCTAATTTATTATAAAATGACTATACTGAACTAAATTGTATTAATATAGGTTTTATGTATGTATTATGACTTTAAAACAAATTAATATTTAAAAATAATATTTTGATTAAAAATTTGGTTTTAAACAATAATGCCGTGTTTTTTAGTATTCATAAAAAATTTAATGTTTTCAGAAAAATATCGAAACTTCACTCTAATCTAAATATGATAATACGAATTCAAAAATTATTTCTATTTTACTAAATTCAAATGATATATATTTCATTAATTAATTTTATATTTAATTCTCATCGTCAATACAAAAAGCGTGTTTTAAGAAAGAATAACCATCAAATGATTGATACTTATAAATGTCCAATTTCAATGTGAAATTACTTACAACGGAAAAAATTGGTTTAAATGGTAAACATGTAATATATTTACACTTTAAAAAAATTAAAAAGATATTCTATCCATATAAATAAATTAGATTAAAAGGAAGTTTTGAAATAAATGACAGCATCTTTTCACTATTCATTAAACATGAACATTATTAAAAAAATATCAAAATTCCATCCAAAGTAAATGTTGATGTTCAGATTCTAAATATGAAAATTATTCTGTCAAATAGAACATATAGAAGTGAAAAAAAATATTTAAAAAGGGTTCTCCATTAAAAGGCGGTAAATCATCCTTTTAAAGAATATTAGAATATTTCTTCTTAACATTAGATTCATTCACATTTTAAGCCTCTAACATTTTTTGGGTAAATGTAAAAACATTTAAAAAAATTTATAATCATATTATAGATAGTTCTATTCATTCATGAAAATAAAATGGCTAGGCTTAACTACCATTTAATATAATAATATTATATTTTTATTGTGCAACGTAAGATTTCAAAGAAACCCATTATTGTTTATTTGGTACACTATCGAATATAGGAACCCCATTAAAGTAAAATTAATAATTAATATACAAATAATAATAAATATGAAAATGTTTTATTCTTTATATACCTAGGATGTTACATCCTTCCCCCCTTCTGAGAATTTCGTCCTCACAATTTAAAAAAAATTGGCACAACAACATCATTGAAAGTCTCACATCAAAAAAAGATTCAATGAAACTATCACTTTAAAAAAAAGTATGAGAACTAAAAAATGTCACCCTAGATAACTGATATTATGATTGCATGAAAACATGGATATGGAGTAGATAAAAAACCATCATGTTCCGATGAAGAGTGATTGAAAACATGATTAAGAGAAAATTAACCACCAGAAAATCACAAACTTGTTATGGGTTAAACGATCATTGATTCCCCATTAAGAGAAGTTGATGGAAATTTTTTTTGTTTTAAGTTAGTTTTCATAATGTTTAGGATTATATTTATGATCTTAACTAAAAACATAAGGAATCAAACTTACTAGTCCTATAGATTTTCATACTTTACTAAATTTCTACGATGAACTATTCTTTCCTCCAAATGATGAGTATTGAAGATAACTTGGTCACTTCAAAAGATCTAGAATCAACTTCTAGGATATCACATAACCCAAAATGATGAAATGATCAATGCTTTATCAAAGGAAAGACATCATTTACACATTGAAATTACAATATATTATTTCAAGATATTGAAAAAATCAATGCTTGATCAAACCATTTTCAAAACCATTTAAAACATTTAATAAATGGATTTTTGAATCAAAGTGTCCCATACCACATTGATGATTTTAAAGGAATTAAAATTTTAAAATTGTAATGTCCAGGTAAATAAATCCTTAAAACTAATTTTAAAACATGTAAATTAATGAGAAAGATTTAGAAGAATAATTCTTTATAACATCATAAAGGATATTTTAGTTAAAGATTTTATAACCAAATGGGAGACGCTTAAATACAAATAATTGGGGAATAAAATTTAATTAAACTTTATAATATCGTGAGAATAAATTTATTCCTGATATAATATGCCAACAGACAATATATACACCATATAAAATTTATTTGGCGCATAACAACAATGAAGTCTCAATGGAATGTAAATTCAGACGAAATCCCTTATAAGGATGGTATCATTAGATTAAGGATAAATAATTTATGTTATTATGTGTTAAAATTATAATTAAACCCAATATATGTGGATATAAATTGAAAAACTATTAGAGTTCAGTCACATATATTCATAGGATTACATAATCAATAAGTATAAGTTTGACCCAAATAATTGAAATTGGATTAAGATGTTCTCATACTGAAATTTGAAAGCCTAATGATGTCATATTAAAATTTATAAAATGGTTGATGAGAGAGAAAAGGTTATCCCATATCTTGGAAAAATAATTTATAGAAATAAATATATATAATAACATATCCCAAAAAACAAGATATAAATTAAAAGACATAACAAAAGAAGTCTTTTTTTTAAAACTGGAGGGTGAATGGTTCCCTTACAGATTTGGTATCTTTCAAAATGTATAACCCATAAAATAAGTATCATACAATGAAGATTAAAATACCTATAAGTTAAATTATATTACCCAAATAATACAGTAATGGTCAGTACATACACCACACAAAAGGAAATAGTGGAAAATATAGCATGAATCTCACAGGAATACAAGTGAGATGAAAACCCCTTACCTCTCTGTAATCAATCAATTCGTATGGCCATAAGATAATAAACACAAAATTAATTAAATAATACAATGAATATAAAGGGAATAATGTTAATATATATCAAATGGAAGTATAAAATACGCAACATTCAAGAAATAAGTGGCGAATAATTGAAATCCCATGAACGTGAATGCGAGATAAGAATCTCTTACCTCGTGTCCGACATGACTTATTTGTTCCTTTTTCATACTGAATAATAAAAATAAGTTAATTTATACTTCATTAAGAACCTTTTTAATGTTTATTATTCCTTTTACATCACTTATTACCATTTTATAGCCATTATTTAATCATTTAAACTAATAATGGTCGGTTTGTCGATATTTGTTATTTGAGTAAAAATTAATCTTGTTATAATTATAAATGGTCATAAGTCCATTATCTACTAAATTATTTTCATCATTTATATGTAATTTATATCATATATATCCATTATATATATGTATTTAAAATATTACATTACATTTGGAGATAAGAAATGAAATGTACCATTCATGGAGATGGTAAGCTGTACGTAAGCATGAACGCTACTTTCATTTCTATAATGTAATGAAAAAATAATGATAAATAGATATATTATAATTCTAGTATAATATATATGTAATATATGTTAAATATGTTCATAAATTATATCATTTATACATTACACATATGGAATGAACAATTCATATCCTTTTTATGGGGTGGTTTTTCACACTTCCATAAATGAAATTACCACATTTTCCATTATG
Organism: Viscum album; assembly: GCA_963277665.1. Classification (NCBI taxonomy): domain Eukaryota; kingdom Viridiplantae; phylum Streptophyta; class Magnoliopsida; order Santalales; family Viscaceae; genus Viscum; species Viscum album. Next base: position 291,332,437 of record OY728134.1, read on the forward strand.
GAAACCATAAAGGTATTCCATAAATGAAAAAAAAGAATAATTGAAACAATAAAAATATAATATATATCATATATAAATAAGTTTCCATTATAATGGCCACTATGAGAGGCGGTAGGAAATAATTGAACAATCATTGTTTCATGAAGCAGTAGTTTGTCAACAACCGAAACAATATGTTCATTACCATTTAGATGGAGGTGTGTGTATGTGTAGTTAAAATACTTCTCATAAAAATCATATTTTTTTAGGATACTAGTTTTTTTATAAATTAAAGTAATAAAAAGTTTTTAGGTTGTATAAGTAAAATAAAACAAAAGAACATAAGAGAAGACGTTACCTTTAAATCGGGTAACTCTCTTAGGTTGGAACCAAATGAGTTTCTTGAAGAGCATTCTAAAAAAAAGTATTTTATGCTGAAAAGAGGGATTTTGGTAGCTTATTGGAGTAGGGTTTTGATTATACAAGGGCTTGAGAAGTGTGGGAAATTTGTAGGATGTGATGACTTTTTATAAGAGAGAGGAGGGGTTTTTTGGAATGTTTAAAACTATTATTTTATTATATAATTATTCTCCATTTCTAATGGTCCAAAAATCATTAAAGTAAAATATAAGGTGGAACATGTTTGAATTAAAATAATCCAATAATAATTGGACATGTTTTGTATATTGTATTAATTTTTATCTTTTTATTTATTTAAATCATTCATTAATGATGTAAACACTACATCGTCATTGTGTCAAAATAATTTTATTTATTTGAGGTCTAAATATTATAAAAAAAATCCATGATATAAGAAATATTTATATATTTCTAATTAATATTTACAGTAAAATTTATCAATTATATAACCCCACATTAATTTTTTTTTGTAAACGAATTCATGTATACGACATTTTTATTTTTTACTTTATATAAAAAGTTATTAATGTCATTATCTTACACAAGTGGCTCCATGGGGTGCCAAAATTGACCCATGGGTTGTCTTGGTCGGCCACAAATCATCCAATAAGGCTTGGAAACGTTTCATGGTAATTTTATCTTATTATTGTATTATTTTTACATTAAATTACTCAAATTACCTTTAATCGCGGTTAATTGAAGTCCAAAGATACTATTCACCGAAAAATATTTTCATCTCATTGAACAAAATTTTACTAACTAATGACAACCAAGTAAGTCATATTTTTGAAATTCAATTCATAAAAGCGGTAAAATTACGTTTTATGAAAATTTGGAAAAGAACTTAAAATATTGGTAAAAAGACGTTAAAAAGATCAATAGAATTTTATATAACTAATATTATTATAAAATGACTCAAATGAATTAAATTGTTTTATTATAGGTATTATGTATCTATTTTGACTTCAAAAAAAAATTTATATTTTAAAATAATTATTTAAATTAAATGTTGGTTTTAAATAATAACACATTGTTTTTCACTATTCATAAAAAATTGAGTGTTTTCAGAAAAATACCAAAAAATCACTCTAACATAAATTTGGTATTCCAAATTCCAAAATGTTTTCTATTTTACCAAATTAAAAACATAGAGGTTTCATTAATTAATTTTATAATTAATTTCCGTTGTCAAAACAAAAAGCGTGTTTTTAAGAATGAATTAACATCAAATGATTGATACTTGTTAATGCCAAATTTCAAAGTCAAATTACATACAATGGACAATATTGGTTTAAAATGTAAAATTATAATCTATTTAAACATTAAAATCAATTAAAAAGATATCTAACCATATAAATAAATTAAATTAAAAAGTTGTTTTGAATTAAAATGCTACATTTTTTCACTAATCATTAAAATTTTTACATTATTAGAAAAATATCAAAATTTAATCCAATGTATGTTTTGATGTCCTGATTCTAAATATGAAAATTTATTTTTCAAATAGAATATATAAAAGTGACAAAAAACTTGATTTAAAAAGGTTTTTCCATCAAAAGGATGTAAATTGACCCTTTAAAGAATATTAGATTATTTATGCTTAAAAATTGATTCATTCACATTTTAAGTCTCTAAATTATATTGGGTAAATGTTAAAAACATTTAACAAACATGTATAATCATATTGTAGTTTTTTATTTTCATTCCCGTCAATACAACAACTTGTCTTTGACTACCAATTAAAATAATAGTATTATATTATTTGTATGCAACATATCATTTCTAAGAAACTTGTTGTTGTGTATCGGGTATGCTATCAAATATAAAAACACCATTAAAGTAAAATTAATAATTAGTTTACAAATATTAATAAATACGATAATGTCTTATTATTTATGTACATGGCATGTTACACTCTTATCATTTCTTATACCCTGTGAAATACATTTAAAAACATGGGATGGGCATAAAAAACCCTATAAGGGTAATAAAATAAAGAAAGAAATTTTTTTCCATGAATACATAAAAATCTAAGAAATCATATTTTTCAACATTAAAACATAAACTATTTAACATACCACATGAAATAATAAGAATTAATAATAGAATATAGAAATCATAAATCATCAAGGTATCTTTGTGGCATCCATAACATACTTACATTGTAGCTTTCAATGATACATAGGGAGATACATTTTGAATACCAATCACAGTATATTCCTTAAATATCATAGGAGAAACATTAACGTTTACCTCTGTCACATTACCCAATGAATTGGAAATCTATCTTGGGTTCACCTGCCCTTAGTTTATCACAGAACCACTCATGTATGAAAATAATTCTCAAGAACCATAACATAATCAAAACATAGAAAACATATGTAAAGTAAAGATAACATTTCCACATTGCAACCAAAAGATATCAGTTCAGTATAATGATATAATAAATCCTTCATTAAAACCATTTTAAAAAAAAAATACATAAAAATATTATATGGTATTTATTTACCTTTTAAAAAAATTACTTCGTGTTAAGGAATCCACATATAAAGTAATGCTTGTAGTGGTGGAAAACTCATTGTCACCATGTATGTTAAAATAAATATTCTTTTATCATTTACTAAAACAATTTATAAAAAATTTTAGCTTTGAATGAAATAATTAGTCAACAGGTTTTATTATACACCATATAAACAAAGGAGGTGTATATTATCAAAATATGCCTCAATGAAAGGAGATGTAGACGGCGTCCCTTACCATGAGTCTGACTCGTCTCATTCTTTATTTATATTTCTGAATAAAAAATATAGGATAGTTTTTAATTACATCCGAACCATTTTCAATTTTATAACACTACTACAAATATGCCCATTATTAGCGATAAAAATGGCCTTTAACAGCGCTAGAAAAGCGATGTTAAATCCGGCAAAGATAAGGGGGGTTCCCCTTTATCAGTGCTCAAAAAAGTGCTGATAAAGACCCCTTTTATCAGCGCTAAAAAAATCTCTGATAAAAGGGGTATTTTATCAGTGCTAAAAAAAGCGCTGATAAAAGTACCCCTTTATCACCATTTTTTAGGGCTGATAAAGGGGTCCTATATCAGCTCTTCCTTTATCAGCGCTTTCGTTTTAATACTGTTAAAGGATCCTTTTATAAGTGCATTTAAAAAAGCGCTGATAAAAGTTAAAAAATTTAAAAAATTTTAAAAAAAGTTAAAAAATAAATTTACAAAAAATTAAAATAATCATGCCAATCCGGGGGAGCTTTTATAGCACTAGAGCCCCGCTTTTAAAAGTGCTTTCTACCCCCTCCAGCGCCCCGCACACACCCCCTCCACCCTTTATCCGAGCTAGCCCCCCACATCCACCCCCATGTGCGCGCCTCTACCTCCAACAGGTTTTGAACTCGAGACCTCCCCCCTGCGCACCTAAGCCATTACAACTACTCTAATTTGATTTGTTTACTAGTTCCTGATATCTCTATTTATATATATATAGTTATAAATATATGTATAGTAATATATATTTATATTAATATATATATTTATATATAGTCATATTAATATATATATAGTTATATTAATATATATATAGTTATATTAATATATATATAGTTATATTAATATATATCTCTATTTATTTATATATATAGTTATATTTTTTTGTATAGTAATATATATTTATATTAATATATATATAGTTATATTAATATTTATATAGTTATATTAAAATATATCTATATATATAGATAGTTATATTTATTTGTATAGTAATATATATTTATATTAATATATATATATAGTTATATTAATATATATATTTATAGTGATATTAATATATATATTTATAGTGATATTAATATATATATTTATAGTAATATTAATATATATATAGTTATTTAATATCTATATATATATAACTACATTAATATATATATTTATATATTTAGATTAATATATAGTTATATAAATATTAATATATTTGTATTTTAAATAAAATGAATATTATTTATAATTTAGATAAAGCTAATATATTTTATATGTAAATATATTTTACTATTTATATTTATAATTAATTTTTATGTGTGAATATATAAACAATATGTATATATTGTTATATATTTGTGATAAATAGTAGTGAATTATAAAAAACGATAAAATTTCAAAGACATAAGATCAATATAAATGTAATACCTTGGAATAAATTCAGTCCCCACCAAAAAAATCCAATAATACCCCCTTAAATGAGGCTAAAAATCCACAAAATGTTAAAAAATCGGGGTTCCCCGACTAAAAACTCAGTTTTGGAGGCCTTCTTGGCCTCTTTTAGACTCGAAAAACCCTTTTCCGGGGTAAACCCAGTCATAGCGACATAGAGCTCATCACATGCTTCTATTTTATATGTGGTAGAGCTTAAACGAATACCCGGGTTAAAAGATATGGCCGTTTGAAGTTTGAGTTGCGTTTTCAACATATTTTGGATCTTTTTTTGATTTTATTTATTTTATTAGTCTTAAAACTATTATTAAATGACTATTACTCCATAATAATTATAAATTTATTAATTAAACATATATTTTTAATTTTTTAAGAAGGCATTTTCACTAAATATCTTATATATTATGTATAATAATTGTAAATGTACATTTATAATTATATAAAATATATTTAAAAATTATATATTATATTTATATCAATATAACTATATTTATATATTAATATATTAATATATATTTTGACATTTTTTTTGAAGTCGACCCTTTATCAGCACTTTAAAAAAAAGCACTGATAAAGGCCCCACCTTTATCAGAGCTACCAAACAAGCACTGATAAAGGGGGACCCTTTATCAGTGCTAAAAAAAGCGTTGATAAAGGGGGGGGGAGGGCTTTATCGGCACTAAAAAAAGCGCTGATAAAGGGGTACTTTTACCAGCACTTTTTTTAGCACTGATAAAGGCACCCTTTATCAGCGCGTTTTCGAGCACCGATAAAGGGGGCAGTAGGAAAAACTATTTTTGTGGTAGTGTAATTCATTTGATATTACTTATCATCATGTTAATAAAATTACATAATTATTTTACATTATAAAAGCCTATTTGTTGATATTCAGTACTTGAGTCGAAAATGAACTTGTTTTGATGTAAATTGTATATATAGTCAAAATTCCATCATCACCAAAAAATTATTAAGGATCATATATATCTAGTATATATATATTTGGATCAATGTTATATCTATTTAGAATATTCCATAACATTTGGAGATAACAAACTGGAAGTCATTGTTCTTGGAGGCAGTATGTTGTACATACGAATGAATGCCACTTTAATTTCATTTTCATATTTAATAGCATGGAAACTAAATGATAAAAATTTATATTATAATTATATTATAATATCATATTTTTTATACATTAAATATGTTCATTAAATCCATACTATATACATTCCATGTATGGAATTAACAAGTTGTATCACTTTGATGGGGCGGTAGTCCGTACTTCCTCAAATGAAATTTTCATATTTTCATATTATGATTAGCCTAAAGGTATGATGTAAATGTAAAATACGGAATCAAAGAAAAAATATAAATATGTCATATATCATATATAAATATATTTTTATCATTATGGCCCCTGTGAGAGGTGGTTGGGGAGAATTGAACAATCAATATTTCGTGAGACAGTAGCTCACCATCCAATGAAGCATTATGTTCAAATCCATTAGATAGAGTTGTGTGTAAGTGTAGTTATAATAATTCTCATCAAATCATCCTATTATATTTAATATATTTTGTTTCTTATCAAATCAATGAATAAGAAGAGCATATTTAGTGGAGAAGAAGAATAAAAAATGAACATCAGAGAATATGTTACCTATAAATTGGAAAACCTTTTTTTATTTGAGCCAAAGCATATTCTTGAATTTATTTCTTCCCAAGGTAATGATTCTAGGAGGATTGGGAGTGATTTTATGCGATTATTTTGTCATATTTTTTATGAGACATCAGGCTTTAATGGTGTGAGTATGTTGGTAAAACTGGTGTTCTTTTATAAGAGGGATAGGAGAACCTTAGGATGGTTTTGAAATGTAATTTTATTATAAATTGATTTTTGGAATCAAATTGTACCAAAAATATTTATTTCAAATATTAAATGTTTTTAGTCTAAAAACACTGAACTAATATGTTTTAGACATGTTTAGGTCAAAAAAGTGACATATCTTTTAGCTTTATCCCATATTTAATAATAATAAGTCATACCATGTATTCTTGAATTTTCATAATATATGGTAACTATATTTACAATAAAATGCCATGAGAACAATAATTGGATCCTTAATTAAATTTTTAACATTATATATGTAATTTGGTCGAATAATAGATTATTAAGACTATTATATCATTTAATAAAATTGTAATTTTTTTAAACTCGTTTATATCAATTTTGATACCATAAAGTAATAGATTTTTTATAAATTCATAACATCATGATTCCTTAAAAAAAGAATTATCTAAAAGATAATATGTCAATATAATTTATAAAAGTGGTTTATAGAATAAAAATATTCAATTTATTTTTATTTTTATATTTAATATATCATTTATTTGAATGATTTATTAATGAAGTTATTATTTCTACATCATTGTGTCATAATTAAATTTACTTATTTAATGTAAAAAAATTATAAATAAAATATCCTTATATAGGAAATATTTTTATCATTTTAATTATAATTTATAGTCAGATATATCAATTATATAACCCCATATAAATATTATTTTTATAAAACATTATATGTTTATTTTTTTCATTACTTTTAATTAATTATTATAAAATGTCATTATCACATCCATGTGGATCCATGGGGTCCCCATATTCAACCCTAGGATTCCAATGGTCAGCCATATATCATCCAAATGGATTAGGACATGTTTTAGTGTCATTTTATTTCCTTATATTATTTCTTTTACTCTCATTTACCAGATTTACCCTTTAACCAAGGAAAAAAAATACTTACTAAAGTTACTATTCAGACTGTCCAAAAATTAAAGATACCTATTCACATAATTTGGACCTTATGATTCCAAATGTATAATCCACATTCTATATTTGAAACACAGAATTTGTAGAAATTAATTTATAATTAATTCTCATTGTCAAAACCAAAATGTAGGTTTTTATGAAGTAATAACTATCAAAAGATTGACATGTATTTATGTCTAATTTAAAAGTGAAATTACATAAAATGAATAAAATTGTATTAAATGATAAAAATATAATCTAATTACACTTTAAAACCATTTAAATGTAAAATATATCTATTTAAATAAAAGATATGAAAATTCATTGTTGAATTAAGAATGCAGTATTTTTCAATATTTGTTAAAAATGACATTTATTAGAAAATTACCAAAAAAAATTATACAAGGTAAATTATTATGTCCCTTTTCTATATAAGATGTTTAATATGTTAAATATAACATATAAAAGTGAAAAAACTAGATTTAAAAAGGGTTTTCCTTCAAAAGGAGATAAAATTGCCTTTTAAAAAATATTAGAGTTTATCATGCTTAAAATTGGGTTCATTATTAATTTAAGCCTCAAATATTTATTGGATAAATGTAAAAATGTTTAAAAATAATGTTTAATAATAATGTAGTTTGATATTTTCATTCCTATAAAAGAAACAACTATCCATTAACTACAATTTAAAATAATAACAATATTATTATATTATTTTTGGTATAACATTATGTTGTGTGCAATGTAAGATTTCGAAGAAACCTATTGTTGTGTGTTGAGTACTCTATCAAAAAAAGTGTAATTTTGACATATAACTAGTATTTATCCATAAATATTAATAGATATGAAAATTTATTATTCTATAAATACCTGGTTCATTTCGTCCTTCCCCCATTTTAGAAATTGTGTCCTCAAAATATTTAAATGTGGCTCAGAAACATCATTAAAAATCCCATATCGAAAAAAGATTCCATAAAATTGTTACATTAAATGAAATAAAGATAAGTAAAAAAGTAACCTAAGATAACAAATAATTGGTTTCCATGTTGGAAAAAATGGATATGAAAGAAAAACTAACAATCTTGTTCTGATGGAGAGTGAATGAACTCACGATCTAGAGAAAGTTAACTACCAAAACAACACAAACATGGGATGGGATAAATGGTCTTTTAATCCCTGGTAGGAAACGTAAACAACCAATATTTTGGTTTTATGTTAATTTTAATTAAGTGGTAGAATTTATTTATTATATTTTATAAGAATATAAGGAAATGTAATTAATTTTCATCTAGAGTTTAATCCTTTAATAAATTTCCAATATGAAATTATCTTTTTTCTAAATTATGAGAATTAAATATGATTTGGTCACACCTCAAGAGCTAGAATCAACATCTATAGAATCACATAATCTATAAAAGATGAGCTATATATTTTCCCAATCTTTATAGATTAACGAAATGAAAAATGGTTAGTATAAGATCAGATAATACACAAAAATAATAATCCTTTATAAAATTAAATACTACTATTAATCTAAAAAAGTAAACAAACAATACCCAAAGTTCAACAAAAACCATTAAATACACAATTGACAGTAAAATTCTTCAAAATAATTTCAACTCAGATGTAAACACAAAATTAAGAAGGATTTGATCACATAGTCATCGATAATATATCTTAACATTTATCTCCAAATAACACCAACTACTAATATTGTCTAATACTTAAAATTAATTAACCTAATCATATATTCTCTATGATAGGTTAATCATTTATATAAATAACACCAATATTCATATGTCCCTGATAAAAACATTGATTCTTACAAAATAAATTTCAACCATTACTACTCAAATAAAATTCAATAGTATTATATTTTCATTAGGCATATAATGTTCTTAAAATATAGAATGTTTTCCAAAATAACATTAATATCTTAATAACTAAATCATTTTCTAATACTATGTATATCCATTTTATAAAACATAAGTTCCTAAAATCCACATATTCTTTATCCATTGAATCATTTAACTAAAAAAATAATAATTCATACTAACCATGGGCTTCACGTAGGCTTGTGGTAGATAACATGCCCATGTCTCCATTCGATTTTTGGATCGATTCCTACGGACTTGCCGTACATGATGAGTTGTCACCCATATTGTCAGTTGTCCCTTTTTATAAAACTAAATAAACCCAAACATGTTTTAACCACAATGGTGGTCTTATACCTTTCATTTTCACTACAACTCATAATGACCCCAACATCTAAATTCATGATGTCTTATATATGTTAACATTTTTCCCACATAAATAAAATAAAATGGAACTATTACTAATGAAAGATCATCATACCATGATGATGGTGTCCATATAGTTTCATTTTCACCTTTTTCACATTGATATAAATTCCATGCATAGAAATAATGATCAAGAGATCCTTCAAAATCATTTTATTCCTTTATCCAAATACAACTTATACAACTTGGGTCACATAGGCGTTCATAGAAAAATTATTTCGGAAAATATTCATGTATTACATATAATTTCATAACATCTGATAAAAATATATTTATTTAAAATAGTCATACCATGTTTGAGTTCAAAACATAATATTTACAATTCCAGAAAATATGTGAATATTGAGAAAAAAATTTGATTAAATAAAACCCATGATCCACAATGGTATCGAGGTATAGTGGTGGTGTTTGATATTTCAAACAACTACTTGCAAGTGAGTTGTATGCTAGAAAAATATTCTCAATCATCTGAAAAAGACTTTGCAAAAATTATTTCCAGCCTATCATCATGAAGAGAAAGGAATAATTTTTGAGATCCTCTTCCTTCCATTTTAACTAACATTACTTGATCAGAAAAAGTTACAAAATAAGTATTTAACTGAAATAATATATTAAAGAGACTAACCATATGTTTAAGGAAAACTCGTAATCCCTATAGTTATCTAAACCTTTATTATGATACCAACAATATGGCCCCAACATTAAACCTTGAATTATCTTGATTTACATCAAGAAAAATAATTGAGGATCCTTTCAGGTTTAGAGTTTTAGAAAATTATTCCATACCTTTTACATTACATCTCAAATATTACAATGTTTTAACTTCTACTCTATCGTTTTCTTTTTGATAATAATAAAACTTTATATATAAAACATGAATTATTTTCTTGATAAAAATATTCATTAATTCTTCCTTTCTCTTATCCTTTCTTATATGCTTTGAAATTTTTTTCAAAAACTAGGGATGATCCTTAAAATCATAGTAAGCGTTATAAAATAAGGAAATAAAACACTAGCCTATGAATGCATACAAATCAAAGAAATAATAATTTTCAATCATAAAACATAAGTTCATTAATAGACCTCATGAAATCATAATATTTATGAACACATAGAAAAATCAAATATCATAAATATATATCGTGGCATCCATAACATACTTACATTATATCTTTCACAGCTACATAAGGTGTTATGTTTAGAATGAAAATCGTGTTATATTACCTAAATATCATTGGAGAAACATTATGGTTTACCTCTTTCACATTATCCAATTCATTGGAGAGATATCTCGGGCTCACCCTCCCTTTTTTTAACATAGAACCACCCATATATATAAAAAATTCCAAAGAATCCTAACCAAATAATAACAAATAAAAAAATTATAAAGGAAACATAACATTTAGACATTGAATTAAAGAGATATTAGATCAATATATTGACATAATCAATCTATTCTCAAAACAATTGTAAATAACAAAATATGTTATAAGAGTATATGGTATTAATTTTCCTTTTATAAACATTACGTCTTTCTAAGGAATCCAAATATCAAATAATGCTTGCGGTGGTGAAAAAATCGTTGTCACCGAGTACATTAAAAGAAAAATTAATTTTTTCATTTATTAAAATACATCATACAAAAAATTATTTTTGAATTAAATTAGAATTCAATGGGTTTTATTATACACTATATAAAATAAGGAGGTGTATATTTTCAAAATTTTCCTCAATGATAGGAGATTGAGACGAAGTCCCTTACCTTGAGTCATACTTGTCTCGTTATTTTTTTATATTCCTAAATAATAAAATTAGGTTAATTTATAATTTCTTCAAAACCATTTTAAATTTAATTATTCAATTTATATTACTTATCATCATGTTAAAAAAATTACATAAATATTGAAGTTCATGTTGGAACATTTGTCGATATTTGGTACATGGGTGGAAAATGAACTTGTTTTGATGTAAATTGTCCATATAGTCCAAAGTCTGTCATCACCAGAATATTATTAATGATAATATATATCTATAATATATTTATTTTTATCCAGTATTATATTATTTAGAATATTCCATTACATTTTGGAGATGAGAAATGAAATTCACCGTGCATGAAGACGGAATGTCGTATGTAGGCATGAACACTACATTCATTTTTTTCATATTTAAATGAATGAAAAATAAATGATATATAGTTATATAATAATTATATTATAATATAATATTTTATATACATTAAATAATTTTATAAATTCACTACATTATACATTCCATGAATGGAATGAACGAGTCATATCACTTACAGGGGGGCGTAGTCCGCAATTCCTAAAATGAAATTATCGTATTTAGACATTATGGAAATCATAAAGGTATGATGTAAATAAAAATTATATAAAAATATAGATAATATAAATATAATATATTTTAAATATAAATATAGTTCCATCATAATGGCCACCATGAGAGGTGGTAGGATAAAATTGAACATTCATTGTTTCGTGAGGCAGTAGTTCATCGTCCATAGAAACTGAATGTCCATATCCATTAGATATTATTGTGTATAAGTATGTTCAAATAAATCTCATAAAAACATATTAGTATATTTATGATACTTTTTTTTATGAAATCAATGAATAAGAAGAGCATAGGGAGTGGAGAAGGAAAAAATGAAAGGAACTTGAGAGAAGATGTGACCTCTAAATCGGGTAACTTCTTTTGATTTGAGCCAAAAGGATTTCATGAATTGACTTATTCCCAAGGTAAAGCTTATAAGAGTATGGGAGGGATTTTTTGATATTTTTGATCTGAATTTGGATTATCCAAGTGGCTTTAATGGTGTGATTAAGTGCATAGAGGTTGTGTACTTTTATAAGAAGGAGGAGAGGCACTTTAGGAAGGTCTGGAAATGTTATTTTATAAGTAGTTGATTTTCATATTGAAATGGTCCAAAAGTCATTTAATTAAAAGATAAAAATCTTTTGGGTATACAATATCTCATCCAATAGGTTTTAGACAAGTTTAGGTCACGAACATAACCATGTCCTTTATGTTTAACACTTAATTAAAAACATTAACTCTTGCAATGTCTTCTTGTATTTTCATAATATTTGGAAATTATATTTACTATAACATGCCAAAATAACCATAATTGGATCATTAATGAAATTTTTAATAGTATACAATTAATTTTACCGAATATTATATTATTGGGACATTTATATTGTTTAATAAAATAGTATTTGTTTTAAACCCACAATTATGTCAATTTTGACACTATAAAGTAATTGATTTTTGTTAAAGTAATAACAACAATATTCTTTTGAAAATAGATATTACATAAAATATAATATGTCAATATCATTCAAAAAAATATATTATGTCAAAAAAATATTCAAATTACATTTATTTTAATATTTAATATATCATTTATTTGAATCCGTTATTAATAAATTAATCACTCCATCATCATTGTTTCATAATTAAATTTAATTATTTAATTTTAAAAATAAAATAAAATAACATAATGTTGTAAATATTTTTATATCTTTATTGACTATTTATAATCAAATAATACCATTATTAAACAACATATAATTTGTTTATAAAAAGCTACATGTTTAGGTTATTTTTTAATTATTTTAAATTAATTATCATAAAATGTCATTATCACTTCCATGTGGATCCATTGGGTTCTCAAAATTGACCCTCAGTTGCCAATTTTTAGACATATATCATATAATATTATTATGATGCATTTTTTTGTAGTTTAATATTATTATATTGTTATTCACTACACTTATTTATCATATTTACCCATTAACCATGGTAAATAAAATTAATACTGAAGTTACTATTCATAATGTCCAAAAATAGAAGTTATGTATTCAAAAAATTTGGACCATAGGATTCCAAATATGGAAACCATTTTCTCAAATTCAAAACACAGAATTTTCAGTAATTAATTTAAAATAAATTTCTGTCATCAAAACTAAAAAGAGGGTTTTTAATAAGTAATAACTATCAAAAGATTGACATGTGTTTCACTCCAATTTAAAAATGAAAATACATCCAAGGACCTAAATTATATTAAAGAATAAAATTATAATCCAATTACAATTTAAAACTAATTAAAAGTAAAATATATCTATATAAATAAATTATATGAAAATTCAGTTTTGACGTAAAATGCTGTATTTCTCACTATTCATTAAAAATGACCTTTATCAGAATGTTACAAAACATTTATCCAATGTAAATTTTGAGATTCCTATTATGTATAAGAAGTATATTCTGTCAAATAAAACATATAAATGTGACAAAAACTAGATTTAAAAATAGTTTTCCTTCAAAAGTCGGTAAAATAGCCTTTTTAAAAATACTACAGTTTTTCATGCTTAAAATCGAATTCATTATTATTTAAATCCTATAAGATTTATAGGATAAATGTAAAAAGTATTAACAATTATGTGTAATCATAATTTATTTAGGTATGATCATTCATGGAAGCACAACTACTATGTATTAACTTCCATTTATAATAATAATAATATATTATGATTTTTTTGCATAACTCAATGTTGTGAGTGACCTAAGATTTCAATGAAACCCATAGCTGGATGTCGAGTATTCTGTTAGCCTAAGTATCATCGTTAACATAAAATTAAATTCTTATTCATATATATTAATAGATATAAAAATATATTATTCAATAAATACCTGGTTCGTCACAATTTCTTCCCAGTTTTCTATAAAAATTAGATATTTCTAATTCCCATTGACAAGGGAGTTGTATATAAAAACCCCTAAGGGAAGCCTCATTGCAACATATAAATGTAATGATGTTCCTATAATGGTATATAAATGTGTTGTATCTACTTAATTAATCCTCATAACTATGGGTTTCTTTGATTTAATCCTTAGTATTGAATGGCTATGAAACTATGATGTGAAAATTTATTAATAGAATAAGGAAGTTTAGATTAGTGAGGAAGATATAGAATCTATTATCTTAAGTGCAGAGACACCATCGCCAAATTTTTATCATAATACACCCCATTTATCTTTACTAAATGAAATTATTCGGGGTGAATAGGAAAAAACATCTTGGTATGAAGAAATAAATATTTAAATTGAGGATGTACATATTATACGAGATCATATTGATGTATTTCTAGAGGATTTATCTAGAAATTATCCAGAGTGGGATGTTGATATTACTATTTCTTTAATCCCTTATGCATGTCCAATATCAAAAATTATTTATATAGAGTCTACTGTGGAATTATTAGGGATTGTGAATCAACTAGAGGAGTTGAGTGATAAAATATTTATTCATCCTAGTGAATCTCCATGGGGAGACCCAGTTATTTTGGTTAAGAAGAAAGATGAATCAATGAGGTTGTGCATTGAATATAGTGAAATCAATGCTATTGTAATAAATATCAAGTATCCTCTACTTCACATTGATGATTTATCAGATCAAATTAATGTAGTTCAATTGTTTTAAAATATTTTACTTCTTTCTGGATATCATCCATTATGTTTGAAAATGGAAGGTATTCCAATAATAGCATTTTGAACGAGGTATGGTCATTATGTATTTATAGTAATTCCATTAGACTTGACTAATTCACCCTCTGTTCTTATAGATAAAATTAACTGAGTGTTCAAGGAATATCATGATGATTATTTTTTAGTATTAATTGATGATATATTTGTATAATCCAAAATCTACAAAGACTGTGAGAAAAACATGGGGATTATTATGTAGAATTTAAAATGAAATGAGCTAACGGGAAGTTTAGAAAATTTTAATTATAGCATCATTAAATATCTTCTAACAGACATATTGTCTCCAAAGATGGAATCTTTATTGATCATGTTATGATAAATAAATCCCAATAATGGCCAACACTGATGAGTATAACTGATCTACACCTTTTTATTGGCTTAAGTGGTTACTATCAGTTTTTCATCTAAAATGTTTCTTGATTGACAAACACATTAACAAAGCTCACACATAAAGTGGTTAAATTCATTTGGGAAAAAGATTTTGAAGAATGTTTTAAATAATTGAACAAAATATTAGTCAATTCACCTATCCAAACATTAACATCTAGGAATAATGGGATAGTGATTTATAATAATGAATCAATGAAAGGACATGGTTATGTATTTATATTGAATGGTAGGGTAATTTATTATGAATCAAGAAAATTAAAAATTCATGAAAAAAACTATCCAAATCATGTTTATTTGTAAGTAGTGGTAATATCTTCTTTGAAAATTTGGAGACACTCTCTACGGTGAAATATGTGAGATATATAATGATCACAAGAGTTTGAAATATATTTTCTCACAAATAGAAATCAACATGACTCAAAGGAGATTTCTTGATCAAATCAATGATTATGATTGCACAATACAATACCATATACAGAAGGAAAATAAGGTTGTAGATAATTTGAGTAGAAGGGACCATAGAGTTCTAAAAAAATGTGAGTTGAATGGGATATTATGTTCATGGATTCAGTAATGATGGATATGAGAATTATCATGGAAGGTGAAAGATCACTACATAATCAAATAGTATCCAAACCATATTTATTAGAAATGATAAAATTTTCTCAGCCTAATGATGAGGAGTTTAAATAAAATAAAAGTTGTTAATAATGGGATACTGATATACTTCATATAATAAGATTTTGTTTTGAAATTTGGGAAGATGTTTTGTGTTTTGGCTATACCTGAGCAAAAAAGTGAATTATTGGATGATGTTTATAGCTCCAATTTCTCTATAAACCTTGAAGAAACTATGATGTATAGATATTTTAAGGAACATTTTTATTGGAAAATGTAAAGAGGGATATTTTTTATTATGTGTTGAGATATTTGGTTTGTATATATGTGAAGGATGGAAAACAACATACTAGAGGAGTCCTGCAAACTCTTACTATACCGATGTGGAAATGGAATGATAAAATAGTGGAATTTTTCTAGTTCTTCCAAAGTCGCCAAGAAGAAATGAGTAGATATTCGTAATTGTTGATCATCTTTCCAAATCAGCACTTTTTTTGAAATAAGAGAATATTTAGAACTTAAATGATTATAAAGACTATATATTAATGATGTTTAAAAACTTATGGTGACCCATATTTATTTTTTCTAACCGTGACCCTGATTATACATAAAATTTTTTGGAAAATTTTTTATATGTCTCTAGATACCGACCTTCATTTGAGCACTTCCAACCACCATCAGAGTGATTAATAATCAGAGCGGAGATTTCAAACTTCAAAAGACATGTTGAGATATTCATCAATTTACTTCTAAGGTGTGTGAGATTGGTATTTTCCTCTAGTTTAATTTTCTTATAACAATTACTTCCATTCAAGTATTAAGATGACACCATATAAAACGTTTTATAGAAAGAGATATTGTACACTGACTTGTTGGGATGATCATGGGGAATAAAAACACATAATCCCCAGTCCTCTTAAGGAAAGTGTGGAAAAGATAATGACTCTTAAGACAAATATCAAAAAAACTCATAGTATGAAAAAGTTCTATGTTGATTACCGAAGGAAGGATTTGGACTTCCATGTGGGAGATCATGCTTTCATGAAGGTATATCCCTATAGGGGTGCAATATAATTCTCTAAGAGGGGTATATTTGGTTCTATGAAAATCATATTTTTTAAAATTCTTCAATGAATTGGAGTTGTATTTTACTGTTTGGAAATTCCTATAAGTCTCTCTAAAGTTTAGGATGAGTTCTACATATCACTATTTTAGAAATACATTATAGATCCAATGAATGTACTCATCAAAAATTAAATTAAACAGGAACCTGATATATCATAATATAATGTGCATATCAAGATTCTTCACACTAGAGAACCAGTGTTCAGAAATTAGATGACTCATCTGGTAAATGTTCATTTGGTAGACAAAAAAAATGGAAGAGGTGATGTGGGTACCTAAAGAACTTATGATGAAAAACCGGCTAAATGTTTTTATAATGTGATATTCAAGAAATTCAAGGATGATGTTATTTTATAGAGGGAATAATGTAACAGCCCATGCTTCTACAATATGTTTCTTTATAAATAATTCAATTGCTTTCAATTTAAATAACATCGAGTTTGAGAACACCATGACAATCCATTCGGAAGGTGGGATTGAATACTTTTAAACACATTTTGTGCTTTATATATTCCATGTTATTTTTAAATTCATTTCATATGTCTATTAGACATTATATAAGAAGAAATTCAAATTTTCAAATAAAAGAAGTATTTTTTAAATAAATTGAATCTTTAGCACCATTTAATAGAGATCCATTTTTAAATCCAATATATGAATCTTTTATATATTAATTTTGAAAAAATAAACATCTTATTAATAATAGGTAAATAAATAAAATTGGAAATTTATTTTGGGGTTTTTTTTTGAAAATTTTATATTTTAATCAATAATGATAATACTTTATTTTTATATAGAACAGAGTTTTCATATAATTTATTAATATTTTTAGAATAACCTTATAATTAGATTTAAATTATAAATAGATTATGTTTTTATTATTCAATATAATTGAGTTTGTTGAAATTTTATTCACATTAAAATTTTATATAAACACATAAAAATCTATTGATGGGGTTTACATTGAAAAAAAATGTTTTCTCATTTTGTCAATAGGGATTAATTTTAAATTAATTACATCAACATATGTGTTTAAAATTTTTAAAAAATTGATTCTATATTTGGAATCAGTGGGTCTAAAATATTTTAATTGGCTACTTTTATTTTTTGTATATTACAAATAGTTACTTCAGTACTTTTTTATTATCGTTGTGATTGGAATGTCGTGTAATTAAAGGTAAAAATAATATTATAAAATTACCCTAACATCAGTGAATATCATATTTAAACACAAAATTATAAACCATATCACCTATGTTTCTAAATTGAATCATTTAATTGACCATTATCCATTAATATGACATTAATATTATAAAAATTACTGAATTTGACAAAATGGCACACTCTCATTACTTATAAGTATAATAACATTAATATAGAGATATATCGGAAAAAAACTTCTATTATAAATAGTATCTCCAAATATAAAATAATTAAAACACCATATAAATATATTTAAATTTTTTATAGAATAAATAATTACCCTTAATGATGACATAGTATTGAAGTTGAAATTTATTTATTTATAGATATATAGAAATATGTTATTATAAATATTTAAATAAATATAAGTTGATATAATTAATGACTTACATAATTTTTTTAAATAACATAGACTTCTTAGTAAAATATTTTAATTATTTTTTCGAATTTATCATTCTGTTTTTATTTCTTTTAATGAAAATATTGAATGGTATCAAAATGGACAGAAAAGATACATTAAGATAAATATTATCTTATTCAATATTTCAAAATTCAGAAAAGTATTAGGTTTGGCCAACTAACTTTTATATTGTATCATATTTCATAAATGATAAAATTTGGGTCCTTTTGTTAATTTTATAGTAACTATATAAACTCAATAGTGTAAAAACAGAAGTTGACATTGTAATGTTTAAGTTATTTAACTTAGGGTTTAAGCCAAAACATAAGGTTAATTTTTTCAACAAACAAATGTCTAAAATTCATTGGATGATGAGATTTATACCCATACACATCTTAGACAACAAATAAACCTCTTTGGAAAATTTTAATACTAAAAATAAATTTATAAAAAATTAATATTTTAATATCTTTTAGAAGTACCCCTCACCTCGCATATAAAATTGAACTTCTAATTAACATTAATTCAATCCTATAAAGAAATTTTTCTCATATAAACTCATCCCATTTCTTCTATAAACTTCCATAAATCATCGTAGATTCCATAATTTGGGTTTAAATCCATCTTAATGTGTTCTTTTGTGAAAATAAAATGAAGATTCTCGGAAAGATGTAATTGTTTAATAAACTCTTACAAAGTTATTTTCTTCTTCTAATTCATCGTCCTGTGTTGTTTGTAATTCAAATTAATAAATAAAGAATAATCAATATACTTATATGTTATTAAATACAGGGAACAACCATATTCCTCATTTTATCCATCATATGAATAACAATATCACCATACGTGCGTACGTGTTGCATAACATCTCCATGTCATGGAGTAATTTTTTATTCCACACTGCATTATTTGGATGAGTATAGTGATGAGTATAATGTATATAATAATTAATATACAATTATAATGGGTTTTTATAATTAATAAACCATCCAATTCCAAATGATTTAACAATAAATGGAATGATATCCTCTCTTGTGCGTACGTACGGTCTACCATCTCCAAGAGGCTGTGAGATTCTTTCTCCAGTTTTACCATTAAATAATAATTATAATATTTATATAGTGAGTATAAAATAATAATTATGAAAATAATTTAATTTATTTATATGAATAAAATACATACTATTATTAACAAACATGACTTACCTGAGAAAACTATAATCGAAAAACAAAGCAGTTAATACCTGAAACAATGGTAATACTGAAATATTATTAACCAAATTATATAATAGGATAATATATGATAATATATGTATCGATATAGTCCTGGTATAATTTAATAACATTTTTTAACCATAATCAATGAGATTAACATTCTCTTGTCTAATGTGAGGTACAAGGCGAGGGTTAAATTTGCAATATCATTATTTTTTGAGGATGTTTATACGTAAGATTATATTGGGACATCTTTATCATCCATGGAAAGTTTTATTAAAATGGAAATAAAAATATTATCAATAAAATTAAAGTCATTTTTTCTTATTTTTTAAATTTTTTAATTTTTTAATAGAATCCTTCCATCATTTTCAAAAAGGGGTACTTTATAACCTTTTCCAGAAACTATGGAAATATGGTATTTTAACTTATATGATGCAAGTGGCTATTTTTCTTAATTATGACACATTAAAATTTTAATCTTTCATTATAATCATACAATGTTATTTCCAAAAGGAATGTTTTCTTTTATTATTTTGTGGCATCAAAACGGTTTCAAAGAAAAAAAGGGATTATTCTCTCAATGGGATTTAATTAATTTGTTGGATTATTTTCATCTATGTCAACATCCTATATTGGATTTAGTGCTTAATGGGGGTTTATTTTTTATGATACAATCATCAATATTGTATTGAAAATTTTATGATATGTTTGACAGTGGATGTGCTTGTCTTATACCATTAATGGATTATGGTTAAATTATTAATATTTGGTATGTTAGTTGTAATAATATGTGTTCGTTATGTTTCAGCATTTTTATATGAGGAATGGATTGGAAATAGTATGTGAAGTGAGGGGCCCTCGATAGAAACTCGATTCATCGATTGGTCTCATGAGAAAAACTATTGTCTTGGTACAATTCCGTGATGGTATAGTTATTTATGGTATTGGTATAAGGCTTTTCCAGTATTGTTATATATCCAAAATTATTAATTCCATCATTATGAGATTAGATATTGATATTATATGTGATTAGTGGACTAATAGTATATACATGTGAATATTTAAATAGATTTATTTGATTTATTTATTTCCATATTATGATGAATATTGTGATTTAAAGGTTAGGGTTTCAGTTTTCTACCTTTCCATAAAAGTTTTTTCTAATTTATGATAGATTACATTATTTTTTTTTATCCTTACAGAGAATCTGTGCTCAGACATTTCTTATGTTTAATTTTTTTAATAAGATGAAAAGAATTATATTATTGATGGCTTGAAGGGATATTCGAAGGGATATAAGAATTTTAAAAGTGGATAATATGATGTTTTTAATTTCAAGATGTAATGAAAAACATATGTTTTTATTTAGTAATTCCAAGGACATTAAACTGATAGGACCTTCAGGATTTGATTTTCTTCTAATCATTATAATGTAATAAAATAATTCACAAACATGGGGAAACTCGGGTTGGGGCATTACAATATATCAAATGAATATTAATTTAAATGATATATTACAATAATATAGTATAATAGATCATGTTTATTAACTAGTGATTCAATACACTTTTTCCAAAAATGAATATTTTTTAATTAGGTATTGCATTTCCTTTTATTCTTACTTATAGAAAACTATTACTTTTCAATGTTTCTGGATATAAATTCTTTCTTTATTCATGTTTTATCACATTATTATGATCTAACTCTTGATTATATATTGATAAAATTTTTACATAACAATTATTTGATCTCAACCATTTTTCTTAGGTATACATTCCATATGTTATGAATATTATTTGTACATATGATAATTCTAGATTACAGTCTAGTGTGGTAAAATTATAACAAATGCGTAAAATATTCATATAATATGATTCCCATGTAGTGAGTCCTCAATGAAAATATAATATATGTTATTTGGATTATGATATGCTTTGTGAGTTGTAACGTGTATCCTATGATAATGATGTAAAACAATGATATTTTTATCTTAGTTAAGAAACTTTTTTATAACATACAATTTTTATTTTATTTATATCAGGATAAAATAAATCCATATGATATTTACCATTATTCCCTATCCATAAAACATATTTACCAATACAATAGTGGTAATAAGAAAATAGAAATGTTATTTTAATACTTTAAATGATAGGGGAATAAAATTTATTCTTATTATTAAGGATGGTTCACCCTTAATGTCTTGAGGACTGTAAATATTAAATAAAATAACAATAAAAAAACAAATAATCTTCATATTATGTGTGTTTAAGTGAAAATTAATTTCTAATTTGAAATGAAATTTAGATTTTCAAATTCACAATCATTTTTTAATTATTTTCAACAATGTTTCACTCTTTTTTCTACATACAATACAATTTTATGGTTTTATAAAATATTTTTTCTTTTGTGATTTTTAATGGACCTATTTTGGGGTTGGGATCAATAATGAGAATTTGTTTATTTTTTTATGGCTACTATGGGCACACTGATTTTAACTATTCCTCAAATCAATCATCAAGAACATATAAAATTGAAAAAATATAATTACTTTATGAACATGTACACTAATATCAATAAAAATTGAATCAATTGTTTTGAAATTACTTTAAATTTTTGATATTTTATATAAACATGTTCTAATTAAACAAATAAAAAAAGGTAGGGTAATTTTAAGAGAAATTTACAATTTAAAAAATAAAATTTATAATTGAAATAAACCAGTTCAATAATTTTTTATGATGATAAAATAATGATATGTATGATTGAAATAAACAAACACAACCCATAAGAATGACAATTTATAATCAATAAGAATTATAAATATATAGAATGTGATAACGATAATAGAAATTTTGAACATGAAAATAATATTGAAGAATTTTAAAAAAAATGTGGTCAATCCATAAAATATGTTTCATGTGTGGAAGAATAACTGATTATTAAAACTCAATCCAAATAAATTAAAATTTATAATTTTGAAACATTGGATGCCTGGTTTGGGGAAAAATAAATTGTAAAACTAAAAAATTTTAGGAGAATATAATTTTTTTGATAGAATATATGACCTGAAAAGATAATAGCAATATATCCAGGAAATATTGTTAGTTAAATTTAATCTCTTTGATATAATATGGAATAGAATTACCTTATTCTAAATTAATAGTAATACAGTATGCCATTATATCCTTGGGGTTAAACTATTGTCTATGAACCAAAATAAAGAAATTTTGAAAATGTTATGGTTTACTGATGTTAAAAATAACTCATTTATTATGTATTTATTATAAATAAAATAATATCAACATAAAGGAAAAGATAAATATTTTCTGAAAATATTATTTTTTAAATAATTTTTTATCATAAATTGTGCACATAATTTAAAATTAATTTTTACCATATTAAAAAAAATATTTTATAAAATAAACTTAATTTTTAAAATCATATTTTATAATTTTTTGTAGTGATAATTTTTTTTGATTTTTCTGAAATGTTTCATTTCTCTATTAATAATGAAAATTATTGTTTTTTATTGAAAAATATCTATTCATATAACTATGTTACATAATTAAATTTAATTTTAAATCGGTTATAATGTAAAATCAGTTTAATTGTTTAATTATTTAATTATTTTAGTACTTTGTAATCAATTTTACATGAAATTTAAATTTTAAAATATTTTAAACATAAGATAATTTTCTCATTTGAAACTCAAAATGATGATGCATTTATGGGTATAATTTTTATGTGAATTATACCACATAATTGAATTTAATTTAAAAAAATTGATTCCATATTTATAATCATAATAATATATATTATATTATATGGTCAACATAATTGTTTCCCATAATAAACATTGTAAATAAAAGAAAATAATTACCACAGTTAATGTAAAAAATGGTTTACCATGGGATTAGATTGAGAAATTAATGGTTAAAAAATGAACAAAAAAATTATGCATATATATTTTTAATGAAATATTTTGAACTTCACTATATATAAATATAACCTAAGGTCAATTGAAATCCTTTATATTGGGAATGAATTTATCACTTTTGGTTATATTGAAACTCATCTATGTAATTTCCACGATGTTTCTCTTTCACCACTTATAAAAGAGAACTCACACCCTTCACTTATCAATACATATAAATCCATTTTACCTAAAATAATACTTCTATAACCAACCCCATCTCCATAGAAACATTTAATATATTCTTTAACTCCAAACATACGAACACTATTTTCATTACGATATGATCCATAGGAGGTTTCTCTTAAAGAATGTAATTTTCCTAACATAGCTCTTCCATTTTCATTCTTCTTTTTACAAATACAAATACATCATGAAACTTTAAATATATTAACACCATTATATCCAATATATTTAATGTTTATTATATAAATATTATAATTTTTATCCATGTCCAATTCTATCAAATGGGAAACGAAATCCTTTATTCTATGTACGGATGACTACCTCCTCATAAACCGACGTAACTTTCTTCCATAAACACCTCCCATAGATGGATATAATTATATAATTAAATTTTATGTTTAATATTTATGATATTAACATTAATACATAATTTTAATAACATAGAAAACATTTTTTACGTTCCATTCTTTTAAAAATAAGATAATGTCGCTCGTGAGTATAGTAGACTATGAACTCACAAATTGGTGTGAATCATTTCTCACATACATATTAAAATAAAATTAATAAAGATAAATTCTATGAATATAAGTTACATATATCAAATTATATTGATTCTATAAAATAAATATACGACCATCTTTCATACACTTTTACCATAAATTAATTGGTAATGTTGATCTTGCATTTGTATGGACTGCTATATCTACAAAGTAATGTGATTCAATGTCCATGATCCAATATCAGCAATTTTTATAAAAATTTATCTTAAAAAAATTATATTTATAATATCAATTTAATTCTTAATATTTTACTAATATATATGGTTCTTAATAACCATATTTTTCATCATGAAACACACATTATCAAAAATAAAATTAATACTCAAATAATGAAAGTAATGAATAATTATTAATGAAAAAGTGATAAGATTTTCTAAAAGTGTCATATTTGATATGAAAAATATTAATATTGGCATGGTAAGAGTTAATATCATGTTTAAAATCACTTTATACTAGGTAAAATAATATTCTTCCAAATGTAAGCGTCAAGTAGGGGACTTCTTCTCAATTTTCCTTCATTGTGGAAAATTATAATGCTAACCAGCGAATTGTTTTTCAATTGTGTGTATAAATTCCCATTAACATTTAATATCATGAATAAATAATTATTTGTGTTAATTTAATATTGAATTTCATTTACTACTTTTAAGGGGATTTTACATGAAAATTACAATGTGGTAATTAATTTCATAAATTAATTACTTTTCATTGAGTTATATTTCCTATTTAATATCATTAACAATATAATATTATGTGTATAAATACCATTGATTCTATTATTATTTTTTAAAAATTATTTGGATTTACATTTTAAAAATATACATTATTCAATGATTAGTTCTCACTTAAATATAATCACTACGGGGGTACATTTCACAAATAACATTAAATAAGGATATCTTATACTTGAGTTTATATTGATTAATATTATTGAATCATTTCCTATTAAACCCCTTTAATTTTATTATCCTCTCGTAATTAATGAATTTTTATTATAATAGTACAATTTATTGACTCTTGTACATAAAATAATTGATAAAATTTCTTTAGTATTACATAACTTCATTTCTCTATTCGATTAAAATTCATTTGTATTCCAAAATAATATTTTTAAATTATTTTAAAATATCATTTTAACCTAAATAAAAACGATTTGTTAAATATTTTTTTAACCGTGCATTACATTTTTATGAAATTTTTTAAAATTATTCATCATGTCATTTTTCAAAAAATGATCATTTGGATATTACTAAAAAATTGAAAGGAATAATTTTTTTTTATCATGTATATCATGTATATAATTTATTATAACCAAACTAACTCATTATTTTAAATAACCCATTATATGATTCAATGGTTTTGTAAAAAGAAATTAGTTTTACAAATGGATATTTATGATTTATTTTTATGTGTTTATTTTGAGGATTAAAATGATATTTTTCTCAAGAATGTTTTTGATGGTATTTTTAGGGTATTTATATTATTCCAGAATAAAAACTCATTATTTTAGATTTACTCTACTAGAGATATATTCTATTGATACCATACTTATTGTTCATCAGGATTTTTTAGGATTCTTTTGACAGATAATAGTATTCACTTCCTTTCATCATTTTTTAGACATTAACAATCCCTTGAATTATTCAATTATTAATGATGGTTGTAAAGTACATTTCCTCTAAATATTATTATTATTTGTCATGGACATGGTTATTACATTAACCATATCTAACTTCTACATACAGGTTTTAAATTGAATTTTATTTTATTATCGAGCCATATATTGGCCTTATCAATCACAAATTCTAATATAATGGAATTTTTATGCATTTTCCATCTGAATAATGTTATAATTTTAGATTAATTATGGTATTTTCCAAGTAGTTTCCATTTGAGTTCCCTTTCCCCATATATAAAATGAAATTCAATCACTTCACTTTAACACAGTTATCAAGCACTTCATCTTAACAAAACATTTCAAACAACATTGTCCAAAATCCTAAGAATTTTTTTTGATATCTGGGTCTTCCAAAATGACCACCGCTTGGATCCTTAGGTTTAGATCAAAAGGAGGTTTCACATAGAGAAGGTAATTGTCATGAAAAATCAGTTTTTTTCACATATATTTCTCCATATTAAATTATGTTTTGAATATTCAAATGTAATAAAACATGTATCTATAATAAACTAATATTTTATTACATCGACGGAATACTATCTATCAATATCTACATAAATCAAATGAGAAATTAAATCATCAGTTTTTCAAATGGAGAACTTCAATCTCACGAACTGATGTAACACATTTTCCAAAAACACCTCTCATTGTTAGATATAATGATCGATTTAATTTTTATATCTAAAATTTATGATATAAATATACTTCTTTAATAATAATATAATATATTCTTTCGAAAATTACATTCCAACTAATATACGATAATGTGGATCATTCATAGGGAAGATTATCACCTCGTTAAAGAAATGTGAATTTTTTTTAATTACGCTTTACATGGAAAGTAACAGGGATAATTTTAGTGAATATATTTGATATATATGAAATAATTTGGACTATATGAAAATTATATAGCATCCACCTTATTATATACTCTCCCATTAAAGAAATGATAACCTCTCTCTTGCACACATATGACGTTCCTTCTCTACAAAGCGATGTGATCGATTATAGAGGTTCAAATTTCCATAATGATTGTAAAAATATTTCAAATGATAAAATGATGTTAATAACATTTATATCACTATGGATATTATGGAACGATATAATATGGGAAATAACTGGATGTTTTTATAACAAAACATGCAAGAGAGAACAAGGTAATTAACAAGGAAATAATGATAATAAATGAAATGCTATGAACAGATGGGTGATAATTATTCATTCAAGGATCATATATGGTAATATAATTATAAATATTTTTTTTCAATAAGATAATTTTTTATAAAGCCACTATATAGATGATTAAATCTCGTTCAACAAAAACAAAGTGTGGGGTAAGGGACTTCGTCTGAATTTTCCTTCACTAGGATATATTGTAATGTTATAAACATAACTTCTTTAACATGGTATATATAATAATAATTTTACATGTAATAACTTGAATGATATAAAAAACATGATATTTCAATTAGCAATTTAAATTACATTACCTAGAGGGATTTGACTTGGAAATTACCATATTTTAATGCATTTAATAAAAGAATTTATTTTAATTAGGTTATGTTACTTATTCATTTTCACTAATATTCTATGATTATGTGTTTAAATACATTTGATAATATTCTGTCATGTTTAAGAAAATTACATGGATTAAAATTTAACATACATAATAGATTTATTGATTAATTATCACTATAACATGATCATTGTGATGGATTATTTTACAATCTAATAATGATTATAATAGGTTGTACTTGGGTTTCCATTAATTGGTTGTATATTATAGTTTTCTAATAAAATGATTTATTTTATTCTACTCTAGTTATTTATGTTTAATACATGTAATATTATAATTTTTTATCTCATTGGTACATAAAATGATTGATAATGTATTTTTACGAAAATATTACTTCATTTATCTCTTTTATCAAAAATAATTTTCAAAAATACATTTTTTTCCAGAAATGTTTTAATTTTTTTTATAATTATTAAAAATGATTTATTAAATAATTCATACCTGTGTTTGATTTGTTAATATATTTTTTATTGTAATTATTATTTCATTTTCCAAAAAA
Organism: Viscum album; assembly: GCA_963277665.1. NCBI lineage: Eukaryota > Viridiplantae > Streptophyta > Magnoliopsida > Santalales > Viscaceae > Viscum > Viscum album. The sequence goes on from OY728134.1 coordinate 291,361,160, forward strand.
TTTCCATTTGTATTTTACATAAAATGTTAAAGGATTATTTTTTTATCATGTATGACATATATTCAATTTCCTAACATCATGAAAAAAAATTAATTAGATATTACATTATATGTTTCATGGGTAATATTCAAATGTAAATTGAAATGTTTTAAGAATAATTAGTTATAAAATATCATTATCAAAATAGAAAGGATATTTTCTTAAATAAATTATTTGATGATATTTTTATTATATTTATATTAATCATCAAAAACATCCATTTATTTTAAATATACTCAATTAAGGATATGTTGAATTTATATGATCCTAATTATTAGAAAATATTTTCTCTGACTATTTGAAAAAAATACAGTATTAAAACAAAGTAACTTGATTCATAATATAGTTAATAACATTTGATTGAATTATTCACATTCCAGTTATCATTGAACACTACATTTCCCAAAAATTTCATTATTTAAGAGGGATAATATAATTATTTAAACCATATCATATTTATATATATGGTGTTTTACATACAATTTTATTTGATCGAATATAGATATTTTTATAAATCTGTATTCCTTATTTAATAAAGATATTTGATGATGAGGACAATTGTTATTGAATTGACATTATTATTTGATAAATTAAATGATATTTTGAAATATAGATATGGAATATACCTAGTTATGAATAGCCCCTCAATGCATTGGCAATCTCATGAGGTGAATCAGTATGCTAGCATAAAAAGGATTATTCCTACAATTTTAAAATGCCCTGTATATGGTCTTAACAGTATAAGTATCATGATCCTATGAATATAAAATGCAATGATTAAGGATTTAAATCAATATATATTAAGTAAATATTATCCAGGAGATTTTACTAGTGATATAACTTCTATAGGTATTTTATTCTAATTTTGTGGATTCAATAACATGTATTTTTTGTTATTTACCATGGTATATTGATTACACCCCATCTTATTATCCATGTGATCATCACAATGATATTATATATGGATTATTTTAGTTCTCAGTTTATTAATTAAATGTCAAGTGGTTTTATTTATTTACACTATTAGATTTACTATTCTTTATATTTTCATAAATGTGAATTTATATAAATAGACTATTGGTTTAGTTATTTACCTTACTATATTGATTATGCTTATTCATTCATGATTTCACTAGTTGTACATAACACATATTTATCCATTCATCTCAACAATATTTCTTCACTTCCCTTGAATCCATGATGTATTCTATGATTGATAATAAGGGAAAATTTGTTAGTAATAGTGATAATCTAGAAAACAATTATTTTGTAATTCTTGTATTAATATTTAAAATGGGAATCATGTAGGAATATAGTTTACCAAAACTAATAACTATTACATCCTTTAAATTGATATTACGTGTACATTTGATAATATATTAATGTAAGACACTGGGTCAGACTTACTAGGGTTGGGATATTTTTCATTTGTATGAAACCAATTTTTGTTGAAACCCTATTAATAAGATTTATAAAACATAGATTATGTAATATAACCCAAGATATGTTTTATGAAATGTATAGAATTACATCCTAATGAGTTATTAATGAAAATATTGTGTTAATTTTCCATGAAAATAACTATTCCAAGATAGTAAAAGTGGACATGGTTCTGGATCAGATGTATCTAAGTGCAATAAATCAGAAATTGGAAAAATGCTTGACCCCATCATTACCTAGTGCATGAAAAAGGGACTTACTGCACAACAAGATTGATACAACCACTACTATTATTTGGATAATTTAAAATTTATTTTATACCCATTATAAGGATTTTTATGTTTTATTAAAATGAATGATCAATGTTATAACAAGGGTCTTTAGATTATTTTTTTCAAGATTAAAAATTCTTATATATGATTATATAGTTTTCCCAATATGATTATTGTGTATCATACTGTATGATTTTCTTTCTATAAATTGATGGATCCTAATGGAATCTTGTAATCATTTAACATGATGAAAATGAGGTACCTAGAAAAAAATAATTGGTATTTTGATAGGAGTAAAACATATCGTGATTATTCCTAACCAATTTCCCTAAAATATGAATTAAAAACTAAACCTTAACAAGCTCCCAATATTACCGAAGAAGATAATGATTGATTTCACAAAGAGTTTGAGCGGTGGATACCCTGGAAGAATGAATGATCATTTTCCATCTTGTCTGAAATGTGTAGAATGAATCCCAAGAAAGTGAATCTAAAGAAAAGTAAAATTCATTATATGTGAAAAATAAGGTCATAAAGTAATAAATTAATATAGAAAATAAATAGTTTAAATGGATGAAATAAATTTCATAAATGAGATATACTTATTGATTGTAGTTAAAAATGTTGTGAACCTTGGAATTATATTATTAAATTACCTCTTATAGAGGTAAACCCCTATACCATGAAAGAACTTATATTAAAAAAAATTATTGTTGTATTTAATTATTAGGATTTAATAATTAAATTGTTAATGAATTGTTTATCAATTCTATTTCAGTTATGATAATCATGAATGATCTAGGTATTGTTTGAATTTTGGGAACATATATACTTTCAACCACATAATAGTTATGGATACCATAACTTTTTTATTTGTGTAAGTTTGATCATAAGTTCTATGTATTAACCACAAATTATGAAAATTTGTTTGGTGGAAATATAACATGATTCATGATATTTCTAGAAATCATTTATGGGAATATAACATATATGTAAGGACCCGACCCCAGTTGCCCTGAGCTGGTGCCTTATTTGATTATGTTGACATACATACAAGGAATACAAATCTCAAAAGACCGAGTAGTTTAGTATTATTAGAAACAAGTTACATACATAAGTTTATCATTACAACATTAAGGGAAACTAAAACACTATTTTATTCCACTAGAAACATCACGTCTCCTAGATTATGCTTGAATGTCTTTCATAAATTACTTCTTCATATCTTGAGAAAATGAAACATAAGAAAGGGTGAGCTCGAATTCTCAGTAAGAGTAAGCAATACAAAAATATATAATATAAACGTTAGACATGGTGAATTATTGAAAACCCATACTTTTAATAATAAAGGTGAACACATTATGGAAAGAATATGATCTGAGTAAATAATTCCATAATAAAACATAATAATGGGTATTCATCTAGTCGAATAACCACATGAAATTTCAATTACTAGCTTTATAATGATGGATGTTCATATTCTTTACATTTTAAAATATTTTTTCATGGCCTCGGACAAGACATTTAATGATTAAGGCCTTGGCCGAAATCCATATCACATTGCGAAAGGCCTCAGCCAAATCTATGTCTATTTGTCTCATGAGAGCTACCGATGCATATAGGGGCTATAAATGGCCCCACCCATCACATAATAATTCCAATGAATTCCTAATATGAGAATAGATAATCATAAACAACATATAAATTCATATTGAAACTATCATATGAAATGTAACTATCTTTCCCCAATCATTATACATAAAACACTAACTATTCGTAATATTATGGTGAATGGTTTTAGGATAGATTATCCAAAATAGAGTTCGTCACAAACCATTAAATAAAATATGGTATATGACTTCATAAATGATTAAACCCAATAATACCATGTAATCAACAATAGTGTTGAATTAGACGAAAACACTCTTTTAAAATCATTAAGCAATTCTTATGATAAATACTCTTTTATTTTGAAAAGAAGATTTAATTTGTAAAAATATTTTTATAAATCCAGAAGTTAGATAAGATATTATTTTAATAATAAAATTAGTTATTTTATAATGATATAGGATTCCAAAAATAGGTTAAAGAGTTCCCCAGAAAATAGGTAAGAAATTGAAAATTTCCCTTGAGTCTGTCTTGTAGTTTAGAAACAATTCTGAAAGTTCCTTTTAAAACGTGAAATAATACATAAAATAAAGAAGGATTATGGTTTTTAAACATATATATAATAATCACAAAGGATATATGAGGAGTATATAACAATAAATAATAATTTTATTGAGGTATTTATACAATGATAGTATCCCGAATGAAAATCAATGTTCGGGTGGAGACCCCTTACCTTAACTCCAAATGTGTTCTGATCTTGTACATAAGCTCTATTAATATGATATTATACTTGTTAATAACTTATATCAGAACCAATTAGATTTTTATTTTTTTTACCATAATTATGGTTAGTTTATTTATGTCATTATTGATAAGTTATTGAATTGAATTTCATCGTTCTGGAGTCTTAGTTTCCATTATTTTCATATTCGGTTCACTTGTTTTTATGTAATGAAGTTCATGTGGAATGGTTATAAAACTCAAGGATTGGAATTATATATTATTAATGAACCTCAATAATTGATAATGGTAATTTATATCATTTGGTTACATGGAATGAGGATGAATCATTAGACAACCACCACTTCGATTATTCGGCGGTTTTTGGAATATTATGAAGTAGTTTTGTCATATAACATAATTATATGTACATATTCTGGATCCTAAATATTAATTAGGTTATAAAACATCTATTATAGTCTTTTTAAACCATGAATATGGTTTCATTATCAGTAATTAATAAGAAATTGAAGAATGAAGCTTCGTCGTCCACGAAAGTTATAAATCAGAACCTCCTAAACGTCGATTTCGTTTATAAAATAAAAGGGAGGGAGTAATAATATTTATTATTTTTCTTCCATTAACAAGATATAAATACATTATATAGATGTTAATAGAGTTATCATGATCATTAAGGTAGAGAAGGTGAGGAGAGTATAACAAAAAAAAGATAAAATAAAATGGACCCAAATGAAAAAGATGGGTGTTTTACCTCTTGAAATAACCTCCTTGTGAAAATCCATAAGGGAAGGGGTTTTGGCCTTTTTAAAAGACTAAGAGCTTCATGGTCATGGGGAGTGACTAGGGAAGGAAAATTTGGAAGAACATTGAGGTGATTCAAGGCTTAGAGTAACGAAGAGAAGAGGGAGCAGTGAAGGGTTTTTATAGTGGAGGAGAGGGTTAAATTTTGAATATTTAATTCATTATTTTATTATTTCACTCATGAAAACCAATAGTATTGTTTTATGTAACCCCTAATAGTAATAATTGAATTTGAGTGCGAATCATGTGGGCTTACATCATACTTTCATCACCTATGATGCAGTTAATCATGTATTTAACATTTATCGTATTTTATCGTATTTCACTATTCATAAAAAATTCTAGAATTTCATAAAAATCCCAAAAAATCACCCCTAAAATTTTTCGATGTGTAGAATTAAAAAGTGAAATCCATTTATGAAAAATAAATTTCTAAACAATATTAATTTAACTTTTAAATAAATGCATACTTATTTCAATAATGAACAGTTCTAATTCTACAACTACTTCTTTATCACATTGAAAAATTAACCACAATTTTATTATCTTCTAGCCTTAAGAAAATAAAATGATAATAAAATTTATTATTCATCATATTACTATTCATATTACTTCTCATCAGGGTATGTCACTATTCACCAAAATACAAGTTTGTTCTATCAGATTCCAAATGACTTACTGAACACAACTCTAGATGACAATTTTTTTGAAATTGAAAAAATAGAAGAGATAAAGTTTTGTTTAATGGTTAGATTATAACATTGAATTATTTACTTATTTTCAAACCCTTGGGGTGTGACATTGTTTCCTCCTTACAAAATTTTCATCCTTGAAAATCATTGAAAATTAACTAAAATGATTCAGGTATGTCTTTAACATAAGCTCCTCAGGCTCCCATGTTGCTTCCTCCATCTTATGGTTCCTCCATAGAACCTTCACCAGAGGAGATGTCTGATTTCTCAATATTTGTTCTCTAGTATCAAGAATCATGATAGGATCTTCACAGTGAGATAGACCAGGATCATGTTCCACTTCATCATAAGTGAGTACATGTGTTGGGTCTGGCATGTACTTTCTTAACATTGAAACATGGAACACATTGTGAATCTTGGAGAGACTTGGCGGCATTGCCAAACGGTAAGCTACTGCACCAATTCGGTCCAGAATTTAAAAAGGTCCAATGTACATAGGACTTAATTTTCCCTTCTTACCAAATCTTATAATACCCTTCCATGGAGATACCATTAAGAAAATGTGATCACCTTCTTGAAATTCCAAATACTTTATTCGGTTATCAGCACATATTTTTTTCCTACTTTGAGATATTTTGATATGGTTCTGGATAATCTTCACCTTTTTCATTGATTCTTCAACATGTTCTGGGACCACAATCATTCTTTCACCAATGTCATCCCCGCAAGTTGGTATAAAACATCGCCTCCCACATAATGCTTCATATGTTGCCATCTGTATACTTTAATGGATGCTATTGTTGTATGAAAATTATACGCAAGGTAAATACTAATCCCAAATGTCTTGAAAATCAAGTGAACAAGACCTAAAAATGACTTCCAATGTTTTAATAGTCTATTCTAATTGTCCATCATTTTGTGGGTGGTAGGCAGTGCTCAAACAAAGATCAGTATCTATGGCGTTCTGAAGACTTTTCCAGAATCATGATGATAAACGTGGATCACGATCAAAAAAATCTATAGGAGAACTCCATGAAGTCTCAAAACTTCATTAATATATAGTGTTGCTAAATATTCATGTGGTATATCCTCTCTTATAGCAAGAAAATGTTCTTACTTGGTATGATAATCAACAATGACCCATATTGCATCGTTCCTTCTAGGTGTCTTTGGTAGTCCTGTGACAAAGTCCATTATGATATTATCTCATTTCCACTCATGTATAGGAAGAGGTTTCAATACTCCTCCAGGCTGTCTCCTTCTAGCTTTCAGTTGTTGACAAACCATACATCTGAACACAAAATCAGCAATCTCCCTCTTCTTGTTGTCCCACCAAAAAAGTTCCTTCAAATATCTATACATCTTAGTGATACCAGGGTGTATAGAGAAATTTGAACTATGGGAATCATCTAACAATTCTCTTTTTAGATCAGGTATATCGGGAGCACAAAGTCTCTTCCCAAATTTCAAATATTCCATCTTCATATACAATGTCACTCAATCTAACATCATTAACAACTTTAATCTTCTTTTGAAACTCTTCATCATCAGCATGAGAACTTTTTATCCTTTCTAAAAAAATATGGTTTGGAATCCATTTGAAAAATCATTGATGTTTCTCCTTCTATGGTTATTCCCATATCTATCATTACTAGATCCATGAAAATAGGATCCCTTACAACTCTCATATTGTTCAAAACTCCATGATCCGTTCTACTCAAAGCACCTTCCACCTTATTTTCCTTCCCCGGGTGGTAGTTTATAGTGAAATCATAATACTTGAGTAGATCAATCCATCTCTTTTGCCTCATGATGAGTTCTTTATGTGAGAAAATATACTTCAAACTCTTGTGATCAGAATAAATCTCACATATTGGACCATAGAGATAATGTCTCCATATATTCAAAGAAAATATTATAGAAGCTAACTCACGATCATGAGTAAGATAGTTTTTCTCATGAATTTTATCGTTCGTGATGCATAAGCAATAACCCTATGATTTTGTATAAGTGAACAACCATGTAATTGTTTTGAAGCATCACTATAAATAACAAACCTGCCATTCTCTGATGGTAGAGTCAATATTAGAGCATTGACTAATATTCTCTTTAGTTCTTCGAAACATTCTTCACAATCTTTTTTCCAAACAAATTTAACCCCTTTACATGTGAGCTTCGTTAGCGGGTTAGTCAGTTTGGAAAAATTCTTCACGAAATGCCGATAATAACCTAATATGCCAATAAAAATGTGTACCTAAGATACTTTTGTTGGAGTGGGACAATCATTGATTGACTTTGTCTTCGCAGGATCAACTAGGATTCTATACTTAGAGTCAATATGGACAAGAAAATAAGCATATTGATTCCATAAATCATAGTTGATAAACATCCCATATAATTCATGTCTTCTAAGAGTTTTCAGGATAATTCACAAGAGATTTTCATGATCTTCTCCATTTTTTGAGTATACCTATATATCATAAATAAATACCAGTAAAAAAACATTGAGTTATTCATTGAAAACTCTGTTCATTATATCCATTAAGGAAGAGGGTGCATTAGTCAATCCAAAAGGCATCAATACAAACACGTAATGCTTATACATGGTTCAAAATTCTGTTTTCGGAATGTCTTTCTTCTTCACACACAACTGATGATCTCTAGATCGAAGGTCAATCTTTGAAATGTATTGAGCTCCATGCAGTTGGTCAAATAAACCATCAATTCGAGGTAAGGGATACTTATTTTTTATTTTAATAGCATTGATTTCCCTGTAATCAATGTAAATCCTCATGGGTAAATCTTTTTTCTTGACAAAGAGGAAAGGGGATCCCCATGGAGAAACACTGGGTCGAATAAATCCATTATTAATCAATTCCTCTAGTTTCTTCTTTAGTTACACTAATTCCACAGTGTCCATTCTAATAGGGGTCTTTGATATGGGCCTTGAATAAGGAATTAAATAAATGGAAAACTCAAATTATCATTCTGGAGGATGTCTAGGTAAATCTTCTTGAAACACATTAACATATTCTATAAAAACAGGTACATACTCTATTTGAACATTCCATTCCTCACCCACAGTTATTTCATTATCTTACTCCCCAATAATTGAATTAAGTTGAGCTGTGGGGGTGGATCTAGATAAGAATCAGCTGGTGAAGATTCTGCTCTAAATATTTGGCGTTCTTTATCATTGTCATCAAAAATCTTAACCTCCATGTTCATACAATAAATTTTTGCGTCATGGTTCGAAATCCAATCCATACCGAGGATTATATCAAATTAAATCATTGGTATAATGATGAGATTAGTATATAATGAACATTTATATTCCCTAATGGGAACTGATTGACATAACATTGTAGCAATGACACTTCCCTGAGGAGTTTTTACTGACAACTCCCTTGTTAAATCAAATTGGAAATATCTAATTTTCTTAGCAAACAGAGAAGATATGAAATAATTTGATGATCTAGAATCAAATAAAGCAATGGCTAAACTTGAGGAAACAATTAAAGTACCTTCCACCACATCATTATGAACTTCAACCTCTACAGTTGTGATTGCATAAGATTTTCCTTGATCCTTTGGCCTTTTCTGTTGCATATTTCTTTGATGTTTTAGAGATTCATTAACATAATGTCCCATATCCCGACAACTATAGCATTGAACTTCAATAGATTCCTTATTCCCTTTTCAATCACTAGCAAGATGGATTTTTTGACAACATTTGTAGCATACTCCTTTTCTTTTTAAGCATGCACCAGTGTGTTTCCTTCCACAATTGCCACATGGTGGAAATTCAACTCTTCCCTTCTTCCCCATTTCCTTATTTCCTTTATGAGGGTTTTAAGCATCCCTCTTATTTTCTTTCTTTCACTTAAATTCATAAGACTTAAAGAATTATTTTTCTATCTTGATGGCACATGAAACTATATCCTCATATAATGAAAAACATTGGGAGACTAGTGCCCATTGGAGTAATGGAATTAGGCCATCAAATAATCGATCAATTTTCCACTTGGATTACGTATGTAGTCTACAACATGTCTTGATAATCTTGTGAAGTTAGGTTTGTACCTTGCAACATTCTTATCTTCCTTCTGCCTAAGATTCAAGAATTGTTTCTCCATATCTGCTTGCTGTTCACAAGGGAAATATTTTTCTAAGAATATTTCTTTAAAATCCATCATTTCCATATCTTCTATTGCTTCCTCCTCCTTTGTGTTTTGGATTAATGACCAAAACTGATCTGTATCAATTGATAGAATATATACTTCCATGAAAACCTTCTCTCTTTCATTTCATTTCAAATAGAGAAATATCTTCTCAAGGGAACATATCCACTGCTCTGTTACAAACGGGTTTGTAGTCTCGTTGAATGATGCAGGATATTGTCCCATAAAGTGGTCTAGCATGGCTCCTCCACGCAGTGGATCCAGATGCTCCATATGTGTAAGGTTATTATTCATAACCTAATTAAGTTTTCCCATCATAGTTTTTGGTTTCTCGGCACTAGTCACATCACCAAATCAAACGTCATTGTCTTCTGTCGGAGGAAAATCCCTATAGGGACACATGCATTTATGCGAGTTTCGTTCCATCCACTAGGTGCCATATCTAGATAATGGCATACACTATATTAGGTTATGAATCATAATGTATAATCTTACTTAAAAATACTATGAAAAATTGATATCATATGCATGACTAATCCCATATTCACAAAAATGGTTTCTTTGAATAATATATACATTAAACTCCCTCATAATGGCTTGTAAAGAAAATGTGAATTTTCCTAAGAATATCCCCCAGGAGGGTTGTAACCAATAGAATAACAATTCCCTTGGTCATGAACCAGTTCCCATTCAAGTCTACCTCAATGTGGTGTTTTCGAGTTTTACCCCTAGAAACATATGTGCTAGAGCCACCTCTACCTGCTCGTATCCAGACAGGGATATATTTATTGAAATATCCACATAATCTATTCCTTACCAAAATACCAGGATGTTATTGAATGTATATCTTCAATGACTAACTTAGGGACTCTTCCCTAATTCTTTGTTTTCTAACTCATGTTTCTAAGTATTCTACTAATCTTCCTCTAATACCAACTGTAAGGAACTAGCCCCAGTTTCCCAGAGCCAGTGCCTTATTTGATTAAGATGGAATAAATACAGGGAATATGAATCTGAAAATACCAAGTTTTTTGGTATTATTGGAAACAAGATATATACATATGATTATCATTACAACATGAAGGGAAACAAAAAAATATTTTATTCCACTAGAAACATAATGTCTCTTAGATTATGCTTGCAAGTCATTCATAAATTATTTCTTCATATTCTGAGAAAATGAAACATAATAAAGGGTGAGCTCAACTGCTCAGTAAGAGTAAGCAATACAGAAGAAGATAATATAAACATTAGACATGTCGAATTATTGAGAACACATTCCCTTAATAATAAACTTGAACACATTATGGCAGGAATATAAGCTGAGTAAATAATTCCATAATAAATCATAATCATGGGTATTTTACTAGTCGAATAAACATATGAAATTTCAATTAATAGCTTCATAATGAGGGAAGTGAATATGCCAGACATTCTGAAATATTTTTTCATGGGCTCGACCAAGACGCCTAATGATTAAGGCCTCGACCAAAATCCATATTATATTGGGAAAGGCCTCAACCAATTCTATGTCTATTTGTCTCATGAGACCTACTGATGCATCAATGAGCTATAGTGGGACCCACCACCACATAATAAGTCCAATTAATTCCTCATATGATCCAGGATAAACATAAATAACATATACATTCATATTGAAACTATCATATGAAATGTAACTATCGTTCCCCAATCATTAAACATAAAACACTAACCATTCAGAATAATATGATGAATTTTTTTAGGATAGTTTATCAATAATCAAGTTAGTCATAAAACATTAAATCAAATAAGGTATATGAATTCATAAATGATTAAACCCAATAATACCGTGTAATCAACATGAGTGTTGAATTAGACGAAAACACTCTTATAAAATCATTAAGCAATTCTTGAGATAAATACTCTTTTATTTTGAAAAAAAGTTTTATTTTGGAAAAATATTTTTATAAAATAAGAAGTCAGGTAAGATTGTATTTTCAAAATAAAATGAGTGATTTTATAAATATAAAGGTTTCCAAAAATAGTTTAAATAGTTCCCTAGAAAATAGGTATGAATTTGAGAAATTCCCTTGAATCAGGCTGGTATTTTGGAAACAATTTCAAAATTTTCTTTTAAAACATGAAACTATCCATAAAATAAGGAAGGATTTCGGTTTTAAACATATATATTATACTCACACAAGATATATGAGAATTACATTACAATATAGAAGAATTTCATTGAGGTATTTAGACAATGAAAGTATCCTGAATGAAAATCGAAGTTCGGTTGGAAACCCTTACCTTGACTCCAAATGTGTTCCGCTCTAGTACTTAAACTTCGATAATATGAAATTATACTTTTTAATAACTTATTTAAGAACCTATTAGGAATTTTTTTAGTTTACTTTATGTCTAGTTAGTTAATTTACTTCTTTATTGATAAGTTATTGTAATGAATTTCGTCGTTCTGGAGTGTTCGTTTCCTTTATTTTCATATTTGGTTCACTTGTTTTTATGTAATGATGTTCATGTGGAATGGTTATAAAATCCTAGGATTAGAATTATATATTATATATGAACATAAATGATTTATAATGGTCATTTCTATCATTTTGTTACATGGAATGAAGATGAATCATTAGATGAAGACCACTTCGATTATTCAGCGGTTTTTTGAATATTATGAACTAGTTTTGTCAAATAACTTAAGTATATGTACATATTATGGTTCTTGGATGTTAATTAGGTTATAAAACATATATTATAGTCTGGTTCAACCTAGAAATATGGCGTCATGACCAGTAATGAAGAATAAATTGAAGAATGAAACTTCGTCGTCCACAAAGGTTATAAATCAGAACCTCAAGGACGTCGATTCCGTTTATAAAATAAAAGGGATAGATTAAGAATATTTATGAAGGTTCTTCCATTCACATGATATAAATCGAGTATATAGACTTTAATGGAGTTATAATGATCATTTGGACAGAGGAGGAGAGGATAATATAGCAAAAGAAGATAAATTCAAATGAAACCAAATGAAAAAAAGGGTGCTTTACCTCTTGAAATAACCTCCTTGAGAAACTCCTTAAGGGAAGGGGTTTTGGTCTTTTGGAAAGACTATGGTCTTCCTGGTCATGGGGAGTGACTAGGAAATGGTAATTGGGTAGAATGTTGTGGATCTTCAAGGCTTAGAGTAGTGAAGAGAAGAGGGAGTGGTGAGGGGTTCTAATGTTGGAGGAGAGGGGTAAATTTTGAATATTTAATTCATTATTTTATTATTTCCCTGAAGACAACCAATAGTATTGTTCCATGTGACCAATAATTGTAATAATGGAATGTGAGTTTGAACTTAGAGGTCTTACCTCATCCTTGCACAACCTATGATGTAGTAAATCAAGTATTTACCTTTTATCATAATTTATCGTATTTCACTATTCATCAAAAATTCCAGAATTTTAGTAAAATCCCATAAATTCACCACTACCATTTTTCGACGTGCATAATTTTATAGTGAATTCCATTTTTGAAAAATAATTTTCTAAATAATATTAATTTAACTTTTATATAAAATCATACATAATTCAAAAATTAACACTTTTAATTCTACAACTACCTCTTTATCACAATGAAAAATTAACCAAGATGTTATTATCTTCTATCCTTAAGAAAAAAAATGATAATAAAATTTACTATTCATCATATTACTATTCATATTACTATTCATAAGGGTATGTTACTATTGACAAAAAATCAAGTTTGTTCTATCAGATTCCAAATGAATTACTGAATATAACTCCAGATGACCATTTCATTAAATTCAAAACATAGAAGAGATAATGTTTTGTTTAATGGTTAGATTATAAAATTGAAATCTATAATTATTTTCAAAACCTTGCGGTGTGAAAATATTTGTTTAGTATATGAAAGTGTTAATTGAGGAAAAATTCATTTATATTTCTTTAAAATAAGATCAATGATATTTATAACAATTAAGGCTTATAATTTCTATAATGATGTAGTAATTAGGGGTCATCAAAATTTGGTAATGTTATATTAATTATATTAACATGGTTTTTTAAAAAGTCCAACCCACATACAAGGTGACAACCCATCGTATCTAGCCTGGTCATGGAGCTTAAACCCCCAAATGAAGTGTGATAAGGGTTTTCTACCAACCACTACCCTATATAATTATATGGACCCATCCTTAAAAATTACGTAATCTTGAGTTTTGAAAATAATTATACCTTAAGTCACATCAAGGATATTTTTAGGTTTTTATCGTTAGATAATTATTTCATAACTCGTACATAACAACATAAATATCAAAAGTAGACACATCTACTCACTATCCAGTTTTTTTCTACATAAAACATAATCTATTCAAAAATAAACATGGTTACTTTCATGTTTACATTACAAAACATTTCCTTGATCCCATCCTTGACTATATTATTCATTTTTTCTTTTGAAAAACCTTTCAAAACATTTTTTGAGCATAAAAATAATTGTAATGGATTCATAATGAATTAATGATATTAGTCTTGCAGAAACATGTAAGACATTAATATGTTATCATAATGTAATAATTTCCTCATTTGACAAGTATAAATATGAATTACTGAATATAATCAAATTTATTTAACTTTTTGTAACCAATACATTACCCTATATCCCATAGAAATCAGCATATAACATATTAAGTTAACAAGGGATGTAAAAATACTTAAATGGGATGACGATATGGTTGACTTCCACACATATCACTAAATGGAATAGCTATATGGAAGACATCCATACCTAATGAATTGGTGGTTATAATTTAACAGCCCATTTTGAATTATCATGTAACCACCCATATTTGGTTTATTGTGTAGCCACCCCACAAATTTTCAAGTCTCATTATATAATCATAGAAAGAAATAGATTGAAATTATAAACATTTCACTCATAAAAACTCATTTTAAATCACAAGAAATAGATTCATGATATTGAAATAGTAAAAACATTTTTAAAAACATTTTTAATACCCAAACACTCAAAATAGTCATAATGGAATTATTTTCCTTTAAAAAACATTCTATCTTATAGATGAATCCAAATATCTAATAACAGTTATAGCGGAAGAGAATTCGTTGCCACTGCATTCATTAAAAACATTAAATTTTTTCATTTAGGAGAATGATTTGTAGAAAAATATTCCCTTTTAATTAATATAAAATAGGGTTTATTATACATTCTATAAAATAATGTGGCGTATATTGTCAAAATATGCCTCAATAAAAGGAGATTGTGACGAAGTCCCTTAGCTGGAGTTTGACTCATCATGTAAAGTCATTATATTCCTGAATAATAAAAAGAGGTTTTTCTATAAATTCTGCATAACCCTTTTCAAGTTTATAATTACTTTTATACCTATTATTAAAATGTTATAAAAATTACATAATTATTTAAATTCATAGAGGATGTTTATTCGATATTCGGAACATGAGTCAAAAATGAAATTGTGTTGATGTAAATTGTCCACGTAGTCAAAAGTAAATCATGTAAATAATATATTCATGATTTAAATATCATATATATATTATATCTATTTATAATATCTATAATATTTGGAGATAAGAAATGAAATGAACCATTCTTGGAGACAGTAGGCCATATGTATGGATATACACTAACTTCATCTCTTTTTCATACTAAAAGTACAATAATCAAATGATATAACTATACATTATAATACAAGTATTATATTTATTTCATTTATGCCTAATAGGTTTAATTAAACCTTCCTTTATACATTTGATGTATATAGGGAATGCATCACATTGAATTGAGGGGGCAGTAGTCCACACTTACTGAAACAATATTATTGTATTTGCACAACATGGAACGAAAAATGGTCTATCATAAATAAAAAATTACATCATAATACAGAACATATAAATATAACATATATCATTTTTAAATATAGTGCCATTGTAATGGCCATCATGAGAGGTGGAAGAAGAAAATTGAACAATAATTGTTCTGTGAGGTTGTAGTTCACCATACATAGAAAAAATAGGATCTATATCAATTAGATGAGGTGTGTGTAAGTATAGGTGAAAACCTAATCATAAAAACTGAATAGTATAATGAGCATACTTTTTTCATAAAATAATGGAATAAATATATTTTAGGGGGTCAGATAATTAAAAGAATGAAAGGAGCTTGAGAGAAGGTGTTACCTAAAAATCTGGTAACTCCTTTTGATTTGAGACAAAATGCTTCGTTGATTTATTTTATGCCCAAGGTATGAATTATATGAGTAAATTAGGGATGTTGGTATATTATTTTAGAAGAATTTTGATATACCAACTGGGTTTAGAGGTGTTATTATGTAGGTATATGTTGTCGCCTTTTATAAGCGGGAGGAGGGGTATATTAGGAATGTCCTAAAATATTATTTTATTATGAATTCATTTTAAAATTATAATAGTTATACAGTGATATATTTCAAGAATAAGATGAGGATGGGTCAATATCATCTCAAACAATATGTTTTATATATGGTTTGGTCACAAATTTAACCTTATCTTTTGGTTTTAACATTTTGTTATATATATTAACTCTTACAATGTCCTCTTGTATTTTTACACTAAATGGTTCATATGGATACATGAAAAACCCAAGAAAACCGCAAGTAGGTCATTAATGAAAATTTTAATATTATATAAGTCATTTTTATGAATCAATGATTTTTATTAATTTTATATCATTTTAAAAAAAGTAATTTTTTAAAAAACTCATTTACGTCAATTTTTTCACAATTTAGAAATTGTTTTTTTTCTGAAGTTATGACAACATTATTCATACAAAAAAACTACATCAACTACAATATAACATGTAAAATAATAGGGAAAATTAATTTTTGAAATCAAAATTTTCAAAATAATTTTTAAAAAAAATTAAAATATCATTTATTTGAATCATTCATTAATAAGGTTTTCATGTATCATCATTGTGTGATAAATAATTTTTATATTTAAAGTATAAAAATTATAAATAAAATACCATGATGTATGAAATATTTTTATACTTATAATGACTATTTATAGTCAAATAAATAAAATATATAACCCCACATTAATATTTTTTACTAAAAAGATACATGTTTATGTTATATTCAACTTTACTTTATATTAATTAGAATAATATGTCATTATCGCACCCAAACGACACCATGTTGTCCTAAAATAAAATTAAGAATACATATGGTCGGATATATCTCATACAATAGTTTCATTACATGTGTTTGGGTGGTTTTTTATTATTAAAATATTATTTTTTATCCTTATTTATCTAATTTACCCTTTAAACATGGTAAATAGAAATAATTACTGAAGTTTCAATTCATGATGTTCAAAAATAAAAGGTACCTATTTACACTATTTGGAAATTATTATTCCAATTATAGAATAAATTTTTTTCAAATTAAAAACATAAAATTAGCAGAAATTAATTTAGAAATAATCCCCACTATCAAAACAAGAAACTGGGTTTCTAAGAAGTAATAAGAATCAAAATGTTGACATGTATTTATGTCAAATTTCAATGTAAAATTAATTTTACCGACCAAAATTTGACTAAATGATAAAAATATATTCCAATTATACTTTAAAAAAAATTAAAAGTATAATCTAACTATATGAATAAATTATATGAAAAATCATTTTTTAATTATAATGCAGTATTTTCACTATTCATTCAAATATGAATTTTATCAGAAAATTACTACAATTTTAACCAATTTATATTTTGATTTCCTTCTTCCAAATAAATATTTTAATTGGTCAAGTAGAATATATAAAATTGAGAAAACTATATTTAAAAAGGGTTCTCTATTATTAGGTAGTTAAATGTCCTCTTAAAAATATTAAAGTATTTAATGTTAAAAAATGGATTCATTCTCTTTTTATTCCTCTAAAATGTATTAGATGAATGTAAAAACATTTAAAAAACATGTGTAATAATATATTAGATTGTTCTATTCATTGATTATAATATAAGGGATAAGAATTAACTACTATTTTAAAAAAATAATATGGTATTATTTTTATATAACAATATATTGAGTGCAACGTAAGATTTCACAGAAACTCATTGTTGAATTTCAAGTACTCTGTAAGTAAAACAGTCCTCATTAATGTAAAACTAATATATTATTCATAAATATTCATAGATATGAAAATTTATTATTCTATAAATACCTAGGATGTTACCTCCTTCCCCCTTTTGGAATTTTAGTCCTTGTTATTTTAAAATTAGGCTATGTAACTTAATTGAAAATACAACATTTGAATAGGAGTAAATAAAGCTACCACATTAAAATAACTAAAGAGAAGTAAAAAAGGACACTCGAGATAACACATACAAGATTTCTATGTAGAAAAACATTGACATAGAAGAAAACTAGTCATCTAGTTCTAATGGAGAGTGATAAGAAGCCTGATCAGGGGAAAGTTGTCTATTTGAAAACCACAAACTTTTGATGTGCCAAATGGTCTTTGATTTCGACATAGGAACTGTAAATGGAAAATTCTTTTTTTTATGGTCATTATTTGTAATGTTGAGGAATTTATTTATAACCATGACTAATTACATAAGGAAACATACTTAATTTTCAATTATAATTTCATCCATTAATAAATTTCTATAACAAACTCATCTTTTCAATAAACAAAGAGTATTCATGAAGACTTGGTCACACTTAAATAACCGGAATAAAATTATAGAGAATCTAATAATCACTAAAATATTATGTTTATATTCATCCTATCATGAAACATTTACCAGAACCAAAATGGTTAGTATTAGAGAGAATAATTTCACAAAAAGAACAACGATTTATAAGAAAAAAAGAATACTTTTAATCTACAAAATTATACAGTAATACCCAATGTCTAGAATAGACCATTAAAAAAATAATTATACATATAAATCCTAAAAAATAATCTTAACTATGTTTTAAACCCAAAATTTATAGGGGTTTGAAAACATATTCTTCCAAGATAAATTTTAATATTGATCTCATAGTAACATCAACCACTGTTCATAGTTTGTACCAAAAATTAAATTCCAAAATCACATATTCTCTAATATATTTTAATCTATTCCATTAAAACCCCAAATCAACCTATGTGTATAACAAATTCATATATTTCTCTAACAAATAATTCATCCTTTATTCCTCAAAATAAATTTCAATAGTATTCTATTTAACATTATCATAAAGGGCTCCCAAAATAGTGAATATCATCCCAAATAACATAGATCACGTAATACCAAAATCATTTTACAATACCAAGTATATCCATTGGATAAAACATAAGTTCCAAAAATCAAAATTTTCTTACTACTTCTAAATGTTTAACTAAAAGTAAAACCCACAACTATTAGGGACTTCATGTAGGCTAGTTGAAGGTGATAAATCCTTGTCTCACATCTGTTGTGGGTTTGATCCCCACTTCCCTAGTCCTTTTACTAAAGCTATATAATTCATATATCATTCCCAAAATGAGATAAAATATTCAAAAAAATATAACAATTTTTTTCTCAAATTCAACCTCATGTACTTTATTTTGTATCCCAAAAAGTAATATGTCATAATTACCGCCAAATTAAACATAATATAATGGTTATCCATTACTTTAAAATTGTTTCTACAAAAAAAATATAATTATTCATCAAATAAAATTTCCACATAACAAACTACAGGGTTACAAATAACTGAAAAATTCTTCCCAAGTAATCCCATAATCAAAAGATAATTAATAATTTTAAGTATTTCATCATCCAACAATCTACCATACCTCTTGAATACCCTATATATAGACTTCATAAAAATTAAATGTTCGTCATGATACCCTAACTAGGATTTTGCATCTTATTCTTTAAAACGTATTCCCATAAAATAGAAAACATGAATCATGTCCTAATATTAAATAATTTCCAAACATGAGACATAAAATAATCTATATCTTTCATAAGTAATTTTCAGTTCCCTCATATTCAATCGGAATAGAATTTGGTTTTGATAAACATATATTTTTAGGTAATTTCTGATCCTATTAATAAATATTCTATGTCATAAATATATTTACATAATGACTATACTCACACATTTAAAATAATAAATTGAATAATCAGATATAACTTTTTTTTTCAATTCATAGTGTTTAGTAATAACTTCCTTTTCCCGTAGTGGGATATTTATTTATGACTATCATTGACACATCTATAACATCTTCTCATCCCTTGAAAACATTTCCTATGGTGTTTCTTTCAACATCCAATGTATACAGGTTTTTGAATATACCTATTATTATGAATATCACCTAAAAATTCATAGGTTTAATTTCTCCCATATATGATTCTTTATAAAAATAATCATGGTTCAAGCGGCCAATCATGTCTTCAGATAGTTGGTTTAGAATGACCACAAGAGTTTTCATTGCAACTCCAATTTTATTTGGTTTCTTTTTTAGAAAACCACCACATTTTCCCTCCAACCAATTGTCACTTTGTGCCAAATAGATCCATCCCTTTATTAAAACAAAAATTTTCTTTTGAGTATATCAGTAAAATTATCATGTACAATCATATGTGCAAGATAAACACTTTGATATGATCATCCATGTTTCCTCAAACTCATTCATTTTTTCTAATATAACAACGACTCTTTCTAATATGCTAAAAATTATTGTTATATACATATTTTCACTAATACATAAATTAACACCCTAATGTCAAAACTTATCTAAACTGTCCTCAGATACCAAATATAAGTCCCCAGCATTTAGAATTTTGTTATCTTGAGTTAATTCGATAATTTCACATTCAATCACATCGAGGGTCTTTTTTGGTTTATATATTTAGATAATTAAGTGATAAATCATACATAAAAAATTAAATATTAATAGTAGACACTTCTATTCACTATCCATATTTTCATAAAATGGAATATTTTTGTAATGAAGCATCATTAGTATCATGTTTAAATAACATTAATTTTTATCGATACCATCCATTACTCTGTTATTCTTCAATTCCTATGAAATTTTTTTCACAACATGGGATGATCATTAAAATATCAGGAAGGGATATATAAACATTGAATATAGTTAGTCTGCTTAAAACATGTAAACCATGAATAATTTAACATAAAGTAATAATTTTCATCTTTAAGTAGTAGAAATAGATACACTAAATATAAGCTCATATATTACCCTTTTTGTAACCAATAATTTACTAAAATCCCATATAACGACATATGTAATATATAATGTTATATTTGGACATAAACAACCTTAATTTGAATAACCTTACAGAGGAATTCCACACATATCAATAATTAGAATAGCCATGTGAACAACTTATATACCCAATGCATTGGAGGTTACAACGTAAGAACCTATCCTTGATTTATCAAGGAACCACCCATATTTGTTTTCACATAACCACACATTTTTTGTTTATCATGTAAAATCTCTTGAAATTTCTATGTACCATTAAATAATCATACCACTTAAAAGATTGAAATTATCAAAATTTCCCTCATAATATCTCATTCACAATAAAAATAAATTGTTTCAAGATATTGAAATAGTAAATCCCCATTAAAAACCATTTTTAATAAAAAAAATTCCCAAAAGGTAATATGATATTTCTTTTCAATTTCAATACATTTAGTCTTATAGATGAATCCAAATATCAAATAATGGTTATGACAAAAGAGAAGTCGTTGTCAGCGCATATGTTTAAACATTCAATATTTTTATTTAGTAAAATGATTCATAGAAAAATATTCCCTTTGAATTAAAAATCAAATGGATTTATAATAAACCGTATAAAAAAATGTGGTATATATTATCAGAATAGGACACAATGAAAAGGAGATTGAGATGAAGTCCATTACCTTGAGTCCAACTCGTCATGTAAAATCATTATGTTCTCGAATAATAAACATGGGTTAATTTATAATTTCATGAAAACCATCTTAACTATTTTTATTTCTTTTATAAAAAATATTATTATTTCATAAAAATTACATAGTCATTTCAATTTATATTAGATATTTTGTCAATATTTGGTACATGATTCAAAAATTTACTTGTTTTGATGTACATTTTCCATGTAGCCAAAAGCTCATCATATCTATAAAACTATCCATGATTAAAATATCATATATATATCAATTTTATATGTATTTATCATATCGATAATATTTTGAGATAAGAATTTAAATGCCCAGTTCATGGAGAGGGTAGGTCTTACATACACATGAACACTGCTTTAATTTTGTTGTCATATTAAAATAATAATAATAAAATGATATAAATGTATATTATAATAATAGTATTATATTGATTTCGTGTATCTCTAATATTTTTAATATAAATAACCTTTATATGTTCTTGAATAACAGAATCAAGTCACATCGCATTGAGGGGGCGGTAGTCCACACTTCCTCAAACGAAATTATAATATTTAAAAAACATGGAATACAAAGACAACTTTTATAAATAAAAATTATTGAAGAATAGAGAAAATATTAAAATAATATATATCATATAAAAATTTAATTACATTATAAAGGCCACCATTAGAGGTGGTAGAAGTAAATTGTATAATCATCGATTCATGATGCAGTATTTTACTGTACACAGAAACAATATGTTCTATATCAATTAGATGTATTTGTGTGTAAGTATAGGTTGGACCCTTTGCATAAAAGCATCATAGTATGTTGAGTGTACTGATGTTTTTATAAAATAAATCAATAAATAGAAGTTAGAGGGTTGGATATGGAATATAAATGAAAGGAGCGTGAGATAAGAAGATTCCTATAAATTATGTAACTCCTTTTGATTTGAGCCAAAAAAATTCATTGAGATCTCTTATGCCAATAGTAAGGATACTAGGTGTAATTGAGGGACAATTTGAGCCTATTATCATATAATTTGGATGATACAAGGGTCTTGAGAGGTGTGATTATCTTATTAGAGGTTGTGGCCTTTTTTAAGAGGAAGGAGATTCCCTTTATGAAATCCTTGAAATATTGTTTTACTATACATTGATTTTCAAATTATAATAGTTCCAACATGATAAATTTAAATTATATTATGAACATGGTTCTAAATCATCTCAATAAATATTGTTTAGACATGTTTAGGTCACAAATGTAACCTTATATTTTGGATTCAATGCTTAGTTAAATAAATGAACTCTTACCATGTCTTCTATTATTTTTACACTATATGGTTAATATGGTTACTATAAAATTACAATACAAACTAAAGTGAATAATTTATTTCATTTATAATATTAAATATTTCCCTAGGCCTAATATATATTTTTTATGACAATTATATCATTCAAGAAAATAGCATTTGTTTCAAAACCCCATTTTTGTCAATTTTGACACTATTTAGTAATTGATTTTCATTAAAGTCACAACAACTTGATTTATTAAAAAAATCTACATTACATGAAATCTAAAATGTTAAAAAATATATAAAATTCATATATGGAACCAAAATGTTCAAATTACATTTAATGTAATATTTATAATATCATTTATTTGAATCTTTTATTAATAAGGCAGTCATTGTATCATCATTGTTTCACAATTAAATTTATGTGTTTAATGTTTAAAAATTTGAAATAAAATAACAGGATTTCGGAAGTAATTTTATCCTTCTAATTATTATTTATAGTCATTGAGATCAATTATATAACACCAGTTTGAAATTGTTTATGTAAAAAGATACATGTTTATATTATATATCTCATTATATTAAATGAATTATTATCGCAAGTCATCATCACACCCAAGTTGATATATGGGATCATCAAATTTACCCAATGATTACTATGGTCATCCATATATTATCCAATATTATTATTACATATGTTAGGAGAGTTTTATATAATTGTAATTACAATTTTTTACCCTTATTTACCTGATTTACCGTTGAAACATGGTAAATAAAAATAATTACTCATGTTACTATTCTTAATGTCAAAAAATAAAAGGTAACAATTTAACCAATTTTAACATTTTGATTACAAATATTGTTTCCATTGTTTCCAATTCAAATAATTTAATGGGAAAAATTAATTTAAAATTAATTCTCATTGTCCAAACTAAAAAGTGAGTTTTTTAGAAGTAAACACTATCAAAATATTGACATCTGTTTATGTACAATTTCAATGTGAAATTACTTAAAATTTATAAAATTTGATTAAATGATGAAAATATATTCAAATTAAAATTTAAAACCAATTAAAAGGAAAATATTAATATAAAAATAAATTAGATGAAAATGCAGTTTTGAATTAAGATGTAGTATTTTTTACTATTCATTAAAATATGAATTTTATTAGAAAAATACTAAAATTTCAACTAAAGTAAAATTTTATGTTTTTCTTCTAAATAATAAGATTATTTTTTCCATTAGAAAATATAAAAGTGAAAAAAGCGATATTTTAAAATGGTTCACCATCAAATGGTGGTAAAAACACATATTAAAAATATTAGAGTAATTTGGGCTTAAAATGGATTCATTCTCCTTTTAAGCCTCTATAATATATTTAATAAATATAAAAACGTTTCATGAACATGTGTAATCTTATATTAAATAATTTCGTTCAATCCTTCTAATATAATGTCTAGGCCTTTACTGCCATCATTACAAGAAAAACGAGATTTATCAATACTCAAAATGGGCATTAACAGCACTAAAAAAACGATATAAATCTCAATGCTGATATAGGAGGGTCCCTTTTATCAGTTCTCTGAAATGGGCTGATAAAGACTACTTTTAGCTGTGCTAAAAAAGTGCTGATAAAATCCCCTTTATCAGCACTTTTTTAGCACTGATAAAAGTGGCCTTTATCAGTGCTTTTAAAAAGCACATATAAAAGTCAAAAAATTTATAAAAAGAATAAAAATGAATTATAGAATGTGGATAGAGCTTTTAACGGCACATGACCCCCTTTATCAGCACTAGGCGGACCCCCCCCCCCCCATAGTCTCTCACACGCTCCCCTTTGATTCCACCCAAACTCGAACCCGCGACCTCCCCCATTTCACGGTTACACCCTTACCACTAAGCCATTTCGTTTTTTTCACAATTTAATGATATATATAATTATTAATATATATATAGTTAAATTTATTCGTATATTTATATATATTCATATTAATATAAATATATTTTTTCATATATTAGTGTATATATACATTCATTCGTATATTAATATATATTTATATATATTTATATATATATTTTTAGTTATAATTTTTTATCCATATATTTATTTATATATTAATATATTCTTCTAAGATTATTTTTAAATAAATAAATGAAATATGTTTTTTATGTGTGTTTATAAATAAATAAATACATACATACATACATATATACAACACACATACACACACAGAAACACACACACATAACCATATATATTTATGAATAAATACATATATAAGTGTATTTGAAATGATATAGAAGGTTAAAAAAACCCTAACATAATATCCAAAAGCAGGTTTCAACTCCAAAACTAGTAAAATCGAAAAAATTAAACAATATTTGATATGATATGTAGTACAGGCCTAGTGGACATCTAGATCCAAAGTTATATTTGTTTGAATGTTAACAAATCAGGGTATGCTGACTAAAAACTCATTATTGGTGGCCTTCTGGGCCTTTTCGGCCATGAAAAATGTGACATAAGCTTCACTTGGGTCACTTGCATGCAGAGCTCGTTATAGGCTTCGATTTTATATGCTGTAGAGCACAAACGAACACCCAAATCAAAAGTTATGGTCATTTGATGTTTGAGGTACATTTTAAACTTATTTTATATCTTTCTTTTTATTTTATTTTTATTTTATGTGTCATCAAATTTTTATTAAATTATGTTTAATCAATAATAATTGGAAATTTTTTAATTAATAATTTTTTTAAAACTTTTAAATCCATTTTCACTAATTTTTATATATATTAAATGTAATAGTCTATTTATACTTATCTAAAACATATTTAAAAAATATATATTATGTTTATATCAATATAAATATAATAATATAACAATATTTTATTTTTCATGATTTTTTTGAAACATAAAATTTATCACTGGTTGGAAAAAGTGCTGATAAATCCCCCATTTATTAGCGCAACTAAAAGAATCACAGATAAAGGAATCCCCATAATCAGTGCTAAAAAACGCTGATAAAGGGGGTGTCTTTATCAGTGCTAAAAAAAGTGCTGATAAAGGGGGCATTTAACGGTTCTTTTTTTAACGCTGTTAAAAGTCCCCCTTTATCAGCACTTTATTAGCGTTGATAATGGCCCTCTTTATGAGAACTTTTTTTAGTGCTGATAAATTGGTAGTGAATCCCTTGCAAATTTTTGTAGTAGTTCATTTAACTGTAATATTATTAATATTCTATTATTTTTTGGTATAACACAACGTTGTGTGCAACATTAGATTTCTGATAGACCTGTTATTGCGTGTCGAGTATGATATTAGACGAATAATCCCCATTAACATAAAATTATTATCTTATTCATAAATATTAATAGATTTGAAAATGTATTATTCTATAAATATTTTGGAGTTACAATGGTGTTATAGTAGATTTATTGTTTTATTTAGTTAAATGATTTGAAAAATAAATATTGATGATGAACTAGTGGTGTTACTATTCAGGTCAAGATATTAATGTATTATATTGGATTACATGTTCTAATGATATTGAATTTGGAATATAGTTATAGTTATATTGAATGAATTTCCACTCAATTAGGGATTTTATAATCTGTTAAAAGTGAAATTTTTTTGTTTGATGGACAACAAATTCTCTTTTAGAGTAATAAATTAATTGTATATTGATCATAACATAACCAAAAAATGAAGTTGTTTTATGAAATATAAACATATTATGTAATTCTGTTTCCTTATAATCCTACATATTAATATAATTCCTCAACATTTATAAAAGGATATTGAAATAATAATGTAATCATATTACCTTCATTTATGATGAATCAAATAGCCCCTTAGCTCATAATTGATATATGGTTTTATGATCCTTATCCTTCCCATGATTATTCAATTTCGTATGATTAATAACCTGTATCATCATCCATAATTATTTATACTTATCTTCCATGCATATATCTTCAAATTCCACCATTATTATTATAAATTTAATCCTAGTTATTTTTTATTCCAAATAACATTTTTACTTACATTTCTATCTTATAAATATGATGTTTTATAAAAAAAATTATAATGTGGGTTTCGAACAATGGTATTTTGACACATCAAACCCTTTATTTTAGAGGGAAAGATAAAATAACAAGGAATGCATTTATTTATGGTGTAACAATAAAAAATTTAAAATATGAATAATGAATTTTATAATGCATGCGACATAAAACATTTATCTTAATCAAATGAAGAAATACATTTCTTTAAATTATTGATAGCTTGAGGAACACGAAACGTCAAGAATAAATGAATTATAATAAGTCTAACATTTTAAAATAACTAATAATTTGGTGGGTATAAATATAGAAAAATTATTATGAAATTAATTTTGGTTCAAAAATATAATAATGTTCCATTGGTAATCTACTGATTATGATCAAAATAATAATTATATGAATGAAAAGGAATTGTTTTATAAAAAACTATATTGATCCAAAAACATGGTTTAAACACTCTATAATAACATAATTTAAACTTATTTTTTATCAATATTATAAATATTATTTAAAAATATAAAATTTATTTTTTCAATAGCAATACTAAATTATATTTTTCTGAATTTATGGGATTTTTTTGAAATATTCATTTTTTATAAATGGAGAAAAATACAATGTTTTAATGGAGAACTATATTTATGTAAACATTATTTATATTTATAAAAATTAAATTTTAATTATATTTAATGTTAAATTTGAGCAATTTTATATCCATTTAATCAATTTAGGTTTTTGAAAGAATTTTCATATTGAATTTGGAAATAAAAACTCTGTGAACATTGGAACACTTTCCCTTTGAAAAAAAGCTTTATCATTGAATCTGTGGGAATAATTTGAAACATAATTTTTCTTATTTTATTAATTAAATTTAAAAAGATGTATTAAATATATTTAATCAACATAATTTATAATTTCTAATATTATTATCAAGATTTGTTTCCAAAATGAATAGTGAAAGCATGAAAAATTATTTACAGTGGTTAAGAAAAAAAACTCATTTAAAATGGGTTAAGATATTAATATAAAGGTTCAAATAGACTAATATCTCTTCCAACACAAATTTTAATGACATAGTTTGACCATGACTCCACTATGTTCTATTATGGATCATTTTAGAGTCATTTGGCTAGATAAAAATGTGGGTATGATTTAATGTTTTTAAAACATTGCAAGTGTTCAACTCACCACCCAAATAAATGACCACACTATCTTCTCTTATTAACATCTTAAAGCCATTTTTGTTTGAACAATAACTACCTAAATAGATTCCCAAATAAACTAAATTCCTTGAATAATAATTATATTTTCAAGAAATAGGTCCTAGGATTTCTTTTGGTGGAAACCTAAGGAGGACTCCTAAAAAAGAGAAATTTTCCTCAACAATTAATTTTATTTTATTTCTTCCTCAACCTAACTGAATTTTTATGAATCCATGATGATATAATAAAAAAATTATAACCCATGTAATTATATGTTTTAATAATAAGTTCATGATGTTCAAGAAACACTACAAACATCAAATGGGTTAGGAAATCATTACTCTTGTATACGGAGGAGTACCCCCCACAAAACCATGCCAATAATTTTTACATTACGACATCTCATGGATGTGTATGAGGATTGATAAAAAGTATATATATTATTACTATATCTTCTGATTTAGATGGATCTATTGGATGAGGATGCTCGCTTCCTTATTGATGGATTTCAGGGTTATCTGTAACACCCCAGGTAAATAAAAAATATGACATTTTCACATTTATCCATATTTGTGAATAAAATATTAATATAACTTTAAAGGGGATTCTATGCTCGATGGTGTACCCAATACGAAACAACGTGTTTCTTGGGAATCTTACGTTGCACTCTAATAATAAAATAATATTATTTTAAATTGTAGTTAACGCCTAACCGTTGTAATGGCGGGATTGAACAGAACTAACTACAAAATGATTATATATGTTTTTCAAATATTTTTAATTTTTACAATAAATTTTAGAGGATTAAAAATGCGAATGAATCTAATTTTATGCATAAACATTCTAATATTCTTTAAAAGGTCGATTAACCTCCTTTTGATGACGATCCTCCTTTAAATCCACTTTTTAGAAATTTTATGTGTTATATTTGACAAAATAAAATTCTTATTTAGAATCAGAACATCAAAATTTACTTTGTGTAATTTTTTTGCATTTTTCCGATAATGTTCATTTATATAATGAATAGTGAAAAATGTTGTATTTTAATTCAAAACCACTTTTTAATCAAATTTATTTATAGGATTAGATTATATTTTTAATTGGTTTCAAAGTTAAAATATAATATATTTTTACCATTTAATCCAATAGTGGTCGTTGGAATTAATTTCATCTTGAAATTGGACTTAAACTAGTGTCAATGTTTTGATACTTATTGTTTCATAAAAACACGCTATTTGCTATGACAGCGGGAATTAATTATTAAATTAATTTATGTAACTTATATGTTTTGAATTTTTTAAAATAGACATCATTTTTGAATTCAGAAATTCAAATACATCCTAGGGTGAATTTTTGGTAATTTTCTGAAAAACATCAATTTTTGATGAATAGTGAAACCACTAAGTGGTAGTTAAAGAAACTGATTTTATGTTTAAATAGAACTTTACCACTTATATGATTCAAATCTCAAAAATCCGAAATACATGGATGTCATTAAGAAGTAAAATGTGGTTCAGTGGGATTAAAATAATTTTTGGTGAATAGTAACTTTTAAGTTTATTAATCGCGATTAGAGATAATTAGTGTAATTTAAGGTAAAAATAATGTTTTATTAATATGAAATGACATAGACACATGTCCTACCCTTATTGGATGTGTCATGGCCGACCAAGACAATCCATGGGTCAACTTGGGGACCCCATGGAGCCACTTTGGTAGGAAAATGACATTAATACCTTTTTATTTAAATTTAAAGATAAAATGTCACAAACATGTGTTGTTTTACTAAATCAATTTTCACATGGGGTTATACAAGTCATAATTTTGAATATAAATATTCACTAGAAATCTAAAAAATATTTCCCACATCATGATATTGTTTTGTAATTTTTAGACACTAAATAAATTAAATTATTTATGACACCATGATGATGCAGCGATTACCTCATTATTTAACGATTTAAATAAAATGAAAAGATAATGTAAAATCTAAGACCTACACTTGTCACAAACCTATTGGATGAGTATATTTCTAACACTTATCACCTTATCCTAGAATTATATTAATGTGGGACCTTTAAATTCTGAAAATCGTTTTATAATAAAGTAAACTTTTATAACTTTCCAAGAGTGCCCCTCCTCTCCTCTTATAAAAGGCCCCCACCTCTACCAACATACCCACACCTCTCAAGCCTTTGGCTCGGCCACCCCTGCCCATTTCATCTCTCCACATCCCTCTATTCATCATTTAATCCTCACTTTGGATAGAAACCTTTCCAAGGAAGCCTTTGAGCTCAAATCAGAGATAATTGCCCGATTTAAAGGTAGTGTCCTCTCTTGTGTTCTTATGTTTTATTTTGTTTCTCCAACCCTCTAAACTCTTTTTATTCATTTCTTTTGTAACAACACCTGTATCTTAAATAAACTAGGATTTTGTTATGTGAATGATTTTAGTGACACTTACATACACCTTCGTCTAATGGTTGATGAACATACTGTTTCTGTGGATGGCGAATTTCTGTCTCACGAAACGATGATTATTCAATCTTCTCTTAACACCTTTCATGGTGGCCATTATGATGTCACTATATTTTATATATGATATATATGACATTTATATTTTCTATATTCTTTTGAATTTTATATTTAGAACATTCTTTTATGCTTTTAATGTTGTGCCAATGCGATAATTTCATACGAGGAAGTGTGGACTATTGCCCCCTCAAGTGATGTGGCTCATTCATGAAATACATGGAATGTATAAAGAATGAAATTAATGAACATATGTGACCTATATAACATATATATTATACTTTAATTATAATATATATATATATATATCTCAAATATTTTTAATTACATTTATATGACAAAGAAATGAAAGTAGCGTTCATTCGTACGTACGGTCTACCGTCTCCATGAATGGTGCATTTCATTTATTTTTATCTCCAAATGTTATGGAGTATTATAAAATGAATATGTACTGGATATATATGATATTTAAATCATTAATACAATTCTGTAGATGATTTACTTATAACTACATGGACAATCAATTTCAAACAAGTTCATTTTTGACTCATGTACCAAACATCGACAAAAACTTCTGATATGAACTCACATTATCAACCAATTATTATAACATTATAAAATGTCATATGAACTGAATAATAATCTTTAAAATAGGCCCTTAAGTAATTATAAATTGACCAATGTTTATTATTCAGAAATATAAAGAAAAGAACAAGACAAGTCAGACTTGAGGTAAGGGATCCTACCCCTCTCTTTCTTTTTAAGTACACTCTTTTATTCCATTTAAGCTCATATTTCTTATGATTTGGATGTTATTTTATATTACTCCTACCTTACTTTTTATGTTCATATGATTAGAGACCCTATTTTCTCTCACCAATCCAATTTGGATGTTTTGAGTGGCGCCGTTAGGCTGCCGAATTTTCATAAGAGATCTAACCTCTCTCTTTTATTTTAAGTACTCTCCTTTATGTCACTTCTTTTAAGCTCATATTTGTTATGATGGGGGACGTTATTTTATATTCATCTTGTGGTAAATTTTATTT
Organism: Viscum album; assembly: GCA_963277665.1. Taxonomy (NCBI): domain Eukaryota; kingdom Viridiplantae; phylum Streptophyta; class Magnoliopsida; order Santalales; family Viscaceae; genus Viscum; species Viscum album. The sequence continues at coordinate 291,393,023 of OY728134.1, forward strand.
TAATATTATTAGAGACCCTATTTGATCTCATCAATCCATTTTTTTGATGTTTTAAGTGGCGCCGTTAGGCTGCCGAGTTTTCGTAAAGGATTTTTCATATCACTTTTAGTCTTGTGAGATTTATGCTTCATTTTCCACCATTTCCTTTGATTAGTGTATGTAATTACCATTTTTATACTCTTTGTGTAATATAATTTCATTTGTAGGCATTTACATATTCATTGTATGACCCTTCTTCAATGGGCTGTACGTTTCGAAAGTTACCCAAATCGGTAAGGGAACCTTTCACCCTCTTTTTTTTAAAAGACTTCTTTTGTTAGGTCTTTTAATTCACATACTATTATTTTGGGATATGTTCTTCTATATCCTTATTGATGTGAATTTTATATCCAAGTGATGAGATACCATTATCTCTCTCTTCAACTCTCTTTCTGAATTTTGAAGTGAAGCCATTAGGCTGTCGTATTTTTGCAAGGGAACTTCTTAACCCGATTTTGATTCTTTGGGATAAACTTGTACTCCTTGAATATGTTGTTCTATGAATATGTGTGAATGAACTCTGATTTTTTTACACTTAATATCCAGTTATATTTTTTTAATTCGCTTGTCACACATAATTTTGTCATTGATTTATCATTAATCCAAGGATACCGAATTTGTAAGGGACTTCGTCTCAATCTCCTTTCATTGAGGAATATTTTGTTTTATAGCCAACATTATTTTATACGGTGTATAAACCCCTATGAAATCTAATTTTATTCAAAAGGAATCTTTTTTTATACGAAGTGTATTACTAAACTACAAAAAGGAATGTTTCTTTTAACGTACGTGGTGATAATGACCTTTTCCACCATCGCGATTATTATTTGGTCTTTGGCTTCCTCTACAAGACGTAATTTTTTAAAAATGAAATAAATACCATATAATATTTTATGTATTTTGGTATTGAAAATGGTTTTTATAAAGGATTTGTTATGTCAATATATTTAAGTGATATATTGTGATCGAAGTGTGGAAATGTTTTCTTTGCATTATATTTTATTATGTCTTATGATTTTATAATGTTACATGGACATTTTACGGGTGGTTATGTGATAAACCATATGACGGGTGGTGCCGTGAATACTAGGATGGGTGGTTACATTATAACCTCCAATACATTGGGTATGGAAGTCGGCCGTATGGATATTCCATTAAGTGATATGTGTGGAAGTCGACCGTATGGTTATTCCATTTAAGTATGTTTATGTCCCAAGTTACCATATATGTGTTATGTGCTCTTTAAATGGGTTTTATGGTAATATTTTGATTAAAAAAGGGTAAGTAATGATATTTTATTCATTGAAGAGTTTTTACTACTTCCTAAAGGTGAAAGGTATTACTTTGACAAAGTATACATGGTTTACTTGTTATTTTGAAAAACTAACAGTTTTCATTCTTTGTGTATCCCTTAATAAGCTTTTTATGCTCACCCCAAGTTTTTTTGAAATTTTTTTCACATCACATAATGTGGAATATGGTCAAGGATGGGATCAAGGGAAAGTCATGCTATCTAAAACATGTAACTAGACATGTTTCTTTTTTTAGAGTTTTTATTTTAAGGAAATTTAGTAGAAGTGTCTACTTTGTAATCTTTTCAGATTTAATAGTAATGTCCTAATTCTCTAAAACTTTAAACCTGAAAATATTGTCAATGTGAATTATTCATTTAATTAAATATTCAGTAAGTTTTATGGCTGGGGCCTTATAGTTGGTATCAGAGGTCGGTTTAGACAACTTTAGGGATTAGGAGTTTTTGTTAGACACATGGTTAGTCCCTATATCTATTATTTCAGTTAAATCCTTATTTTATAATTTTTTTTCAGGATAAGTAAAGTCAGTTATGAATGGAAGGAGAAGGATCTCAAATGAAAATCCTATCTCTTCCTGATGATATGCTTGCAATAATTATTGCAAATTCATGTTGGGATGATTGTGAATCTTTTTCTAGCATACAACTCACTTGCAAGAAGTTGTTTGAGATATCAAACACCTCCACTATACATTGTTATCATCATGGATCATGGGTTGTATTTATACAAATACTATTTGTACAATATTCTCATATTTTCAAGAATGAAAAATATCAAGTTATTTTCAAATATTTTACCTTATCACAAGAATTTGAAGCATATTATGATTTTAAAAATGGTGCTGAGGAAGGAGACCCTTTCACAACCTACTTATATTTTCTTATAAAATATATTATCTCAGCACATACTTATGGAATTTTAAAAGGAACAATAACAGAAAGTTTCAACTCAAATTTTGTTCGACTATTTTATAGAAATCATGTTTTATCAGATGTTTTGGAATTATATTTCATACATGATTATTTTCAAAAACTGTTTTTCTGTGAACACCCATATGACACATGTTGTACAAGGTGTATTTGGATGGAGGAAGAAAATTATTTTGAAGGATCTCTAAATCATTGTTGAAATGCATGGGACGTCTACCTACGCGATCAAGATGACGATGAAACCGAGTGGACTCCATGATCAAGGTATGATGTTATTCATTTTGGGAATCGTTTTATTTTATCTTATGGTGGTGAAATAAGACTTCAAGAATTATGATGTTGAGATCATAATGAATTTGGATGAAAATGAGAGGTATAAGGAAACTATTGATGTTAAAACATGTTCGGGTTATTTTTTGAATTTTATAAAAAGGACAACACGCAGACCGTGTGACAACCCATGGCGTCGGGAAAAGCTACGGGAATCGAACCCACAACCAAAGTGAGACTGGTATTTATAGCCTACCACTGGACTACGTGATGTCCCTGGTTAGTTTGACTAATTCTTTTTAGTTGATGATTTTAGGAATCAAGAGTAAGTTTATTTTGGGTTATCTATGGAAATGATTAACCTATCATCGAGGATATGTGATTAGGTTAATTACTTTTCAATATGAGAATTTAAGAGCAGCTGATGTTATTTAGAGATAAAAGTTAATTTTTACCTTATAGGTCTATGTGATTAAATCCTTCAAATATTTGGGTTTCAATCTTAGTTTGGTTTACATTGAAGAATATTATGGAAAAATTGTTTATCAAATTGTCTTCGTTGATCTTTGGGTTTTTTTGGACAAATTTTGGAGATTAAGAATAGATTTTCTTTTTATAAAGGATTATACTTTTGTGGATTATCTGATCTCATACTAACAATTTTGGTTTTGGATTTTTTCTAAAGACATGGGAAATATATAGTTCTCTTTTGTGGATTAGGTGATTCTCAGGAAGTTGATTATAGTACTCTTAATGCGAACAAGTCTTCCTAAAAACTCGTCTTTTGGAGAAAATATGAGTTTGATTAAGGAATCTAGTTAAAGTTGAAAGACTACATGACAAGTAAGTACGTTTCATTATGATTTAGTTAAGATCAAACATAAATTCATCAATTAAGAGTAACTTAAAACAAAAATGTTGTCTGTTAACTTTTCCTACTGGGGAATTGAATACCGTTTAACCCACCACAAGTTTGTGATTTTCTTATGGTTAACTTTCTCTTAAACAAGTTTACTATCACTCTCCATCAGGACATAACCCTCTGTTTTCTCCTCTATATCCATATTTTCATACTTGGAATCCTAGTATGGGTTAACTCGGGTGACCTTTGTACTTCCCTTTCTTTCTTTTAATGTGATAGTTTGATTTACTCCTTTTCCGATGTGGGAATTTCCATGGAGTTTCCAAGCCCAATTTTAAAATTACGACGACGCAATTCCCAAAAGGGGGGAAGGATGTAACACCCCAGGTAAATAAAGAATATTACATTTTCACATTTATCTATATTTGTGAATAAAATATTAATATAACTTTAATGGGGACGCTATTCTTGATGGTGTACCCAGTACGCAACAACGAGTTTCTTGGGAATCTTATGTTGCACTTTACAAATAAAATAATATTATTTTAAATTGTAGTTAACTCCTAGCCGTTGTAATGGAGGGAATGAACAGAACTAACTACAAAATGATTATATATGTTTTTCAAATATTTTTACTTTTTACAATAAATGTTAGAGGATTAAAAATGCGAATGAATCTAATTTTAAGCGTAAACATTCTAATATTATTTAAAAGGTCAATTAAACTCCTTTTTAATGACGAACCTCATTTAGATCAACTTTTTAAAACTTTTATGTGATATATTTGACAAAATAAAATTCTTCTTTAGAATCGGGACATCAAAATTTACTTTGTGTAAATTTTTGGTATTTTTCCGATAATGTTCATTTTTTTAATGAATAGTGAAAAATGTTGTATTTTAATTAAAATCCTCTTTTTAATCTAATTTACTTATATGATTAGATTATATTTTTAATTGGTTTCAAAGTGAAATTAGAATATATTTTTACCATTTAATCCAACAGTGGTCATTGGAATTAATTTCATCTTGAAATTAGACTTAAACTAGTGTCAATCTTTTGATACTTTTTGGTTCATAAAAACACGCTATTTGCTCTGACAGCGGGAATTAATTATTAAATTAATTAATGTAACTTATATGTTTTGAATTTTTTAAAATAGGAATCATTTTTTAATTCGGAAAATAAAATATATCCTTGGGTGAATTTTTGGTAATTTTCTGAAAAACTTCAATTTTTGATAAATAGTGAAACCACTAAGTGGTAGTTAAAGAAACTGATTTTTCATTTAAATGGAACTTTACCACTTCTGTGATTTGAATTTCAAAAATCTGACATAAATGGTTTTCATTATGAATTAAAATATGGTTCAGTGGGATTAAAATAATTTTTTGGCAAATAGTTACTTTTAAGATTATTAATCGCGATTAGTGGTAATTAGTGTAATTTAAGGTAGAAATAATGTTTTATTAATAATAAATGACCTAGACACATGTCCTACCCTAATTGGATGTGTCATGGCCGACCAAGACAATCCATGGGTCATCTTGGGGATCCCAAGGAGCCACTTTGGTAGGAAAATGACATTAATACCTTTTTATTTAAATTTAACGTTAAAATGTCACAAACATGTGTTGTTCTACTAAATCAATTTTCACATGGGGTTATAAAAGACATATTTTTTACTATAAATATTCATTAGAAATATAAAAATAGTTCATACATCATTATATTTTTTTATAATTTTTAGACACTAAATAAATTAAATTATTTATGACACCATGTTGATGCAGTGATTACCTCATTATTTAACGATTTAAATAAAATGAAAAGATAATGTAAAATATAAGACCTAAACTTCTCACAAACCTATGGGATGAGTATATTTCTAACCCTTATCTCCTTATCCTGTAACTATATCAATTTGGGACCTTTAAAATAGGAAAATCATTTTATAATAAAGTAAACTTTTATAACTTTCCAAGAGTGCCCCTCCTCTCCTCTTATAAAAGGCCCCCACCTCTACCACCTTACCCACACCTCTAAAACCTTTGTATCGACCATCCCCGGCCCATTTCATCTCTCCACATCCCTCTCTTCATCATTGAAGCCTCACTTTGGACATAATCCTTTCCAAGGAAGCCTTGGAGCTCAAATCAAAGAGAATTACCCGATTTAAAGGTAGTGTCCTCTATTGTGTTCTTATGTTTTATTTTGTTTCTCCAACCCTCTAAACTAATTTTATTTATTTATTTTGTAACAACACTAGTATCTTCAATATACTAGGATGTTGTTTTGTGAATTATTAGAGCGACAATTACACACACATTCGTCTAATGGTTAAAGAACAAACTGTTTCTGTGGATGGTGAATTTCTGCCTCACGAAACGATGATTGTTCAATCTTATCTTAACACCTTTAATGGTGTCCATTATGATGTCAATATATTTTATATATGATATATATGGTATTTATGTTTTCAATATGCTTCTTAATTTTATATTTAAATGATGACTTTCTTCTTTTCATGTTGTGCAAATGCAATAATTTCATACGAGGAAGTGTGGACTACCGCCCCCTCAAGTGATGTGACTCATTCATGCAATACATGGAATGTATAAAGAATGAAATTAATGAACATATGTGACCTATATAACATATATATTATACTTTAATTATAATATATATATATATATATCTCAATTGTTTTTAATTACATGAATATAACAAAGAAATTAAAGTAGCGTTCATTCGTACGTACAGCTTACCGTCTCCATTAACGGTGCATTTCATTTCTTTTTATCTCCAAATTTTATGGAGTAGTATAAAATGAATATGTACTGTATATATATTATATTTAAATCATTAATACTATTCTGGAGAAGATTTACTTATAACTACATGGACAATCATTTTCAAACAGGTTCATTTTTGACTCATGTACCAAACATCGACAAAAACAGTTTGATATGAACTCACATTATTAACCAATTCTTATAAAATTATAACATGTGATATGAACTGAATAATAATATTTAAAATATGTCCTTAAGTAATTATAAATTGACCAAAGTTTATTATTCAAGAATATAACGAAAAGAACAAGACAAGTCAGACTTGAGGTAAGGGATCCTACCCCTCTCTTTCTTTTAAAGTACACTCTTTTATTCCTTTTAAGCTCATCTTCCTTATGATTGGGATGTTCTTATATATTACTCCTACTGTAATTTTTATTTTCATATTATTAGAGACCATATTTTCTCTCACCAATCCATTTTGAATGTTTTGAGTGGCGCCGTTAGGCTGCCGAATTTTCGTAAGAGATCTAACCTCTCTCTTTCTTTTTAAGTACTCTCCTTTATGTCACTTCTTTTAAGCTCCAATTTGTTATGATGGGTGATGTTATTTTATATTATTCTTGTTTTAAATTTTATTATAATATTATTAGAGACCCTATTTGATCTCATCAATCCATTTTTTTGAATTTTTAAGTGGCGTCGTTAGGCTGTCGAGTTTTCGTATGGGATTTTTCATCTCACTTTTAGTCATGTGAGATTTATGCATAATTATCCACCATTTCCTTTTAGTGGTGTATGTAATTCCCATTAGTATTCACTTTGTGTAATATAATTTCATTTTTGGGCATTTACATATTCATTGTATTACCCTTCTTCAATGGGGTGTACGTTTCGAAAGTTACCCAAGTCCGTAAGGGAACCTTTCACCCTCTTTTTTTTTAAAAGACTTATTTTGTTATGTCTTTTAATTCACATACTATTATTTTGGGATATGTCCTTATATATACTTATTGATTTGAATTTTATGTCCAAGTTATGAGATACCATTATCTCTCTCATCAACTGTTTTTCTGAATTTTGAAGTGACGTTGTTAGGCTGTCGTATTTTTGCAAGGGAACTTCTTATCCCGATTTTGATTCTTTGGGATAAACTTGTACTCCTTGAATATGTTGTTCTATGAATATGTGTGAATAAACTCTGATTGTTTTACAATAAATATCCACTTATATTTTTTTAATTCGCCTGTCACACATAATTTTGTCATTGATTTATCCTTAATCCAATGATACCATATTTGTAAGGGACTTCGTCTCAATCTCCTTTCATTGAGGAATATTTTGTTTTATACACAACTTTCTTTTATACGGTCTATAAAACCCTTTGACATATAATTTTATTCCAATGGAATCTATTTATACTAATCATTTTACTAAAGGACAAAAAGGAATGTTTCTTTTAACGTATGCGGTGACAATGACCTTTTCCACCGCCGTGAGTATTATTTGGTCTTTGGCTTCCTCTACAAGCCGTAATTTTTTAAAAATGAAATCAATACCATATAATATCATATGTATTTTGGTATTGAAAATGCTTTTTATAATGGATTTGTTATGTCAATATATTTAAGTGATATATTGTGATCAAAGTGTGGAAATATTTTCTTTCCATTATATTTTTTATGTCTTATGATTTTATAATGATACTTGGACATTTTACGGGTGGTTACATGATAAACCATATGACGGGTGGTGTCGTGAATACCAGGATGGGTGGTTACGTTATAACCTCCAATGCATTGGGTATGGAAGTCAACTGTATGGCAATTCCATTAAGTGATATGTGTGGAAGTCGACCGTATGGTTATTCCATTTATGATTGTTTATGTCCCAAGTTACCTTATATGTATTATGTGCTCTTTATATGGGTTTTATGGTTATATTTTGATTACAAAAGGGTAAGTAATGATATTTTATTCATTGAAGCGTTTTTACTACTTCCTAACGGTGGAAGGTATTATATTGATAAAGTATTCATGGTTTCCTTGTTGTTTTGAAAAACTAACAGTTTTCATTATTTGTGTATCCCTAACTGAGATTTTTATTCTCACCCCATGTTTTTGTGAAATTTTTTTCACAGGACATCATGTGGAATATGGTCAATGATGGGATCAAGGGAATGTCATGATATCTAAAACATGGAACTAGACATGTTTCTTTTTTTAGAGTTTTTATTTTATGGAAATTTAGTAGAAGTGTCTACATTGTAATCTTTTGAGATGTAATAGTTATGTCCCAAATCTCTAAAACTCTAAACCTGAAAATATCCTCAATGTAAATTATTCATTTAATTAAATATTAAGTAAGGTTTAAGGCGGGGGCCTTATATTATCGTTTAGCTATGGCACTCCCATTCTGCATCGCCTTCGATTGTGTTTCTCCTACCAGCAGCGTGGTGTCGGTTGTTCCCTCCTTGATGTATTATCATGGACCTTGATTTTTCATAGCTGTTTTCAACCCCATGGTTTTAGTGAAACTGAATCTATCGGTCGGTCTTCAATAGGCATCAAATCCATGTTCCAGACCACTAAGGGCATCAGAACGATATCTTACAGCCGTGAAAATTTACATGATGCGTGGTGGCTCATGGAGGTCATTTGGTTGGTAAGATGTTGTTGCGGTTGTGACTCCAATTGATGCCTTTTTGTGGTATCCTATTCTTTTCCATGGTGATGTTTTTCATAGTTCTCAATCCTACTCTAATGTTATGAGGAAATCAATTTATGGATGAAGTTGGATGGAGCTTGTTCATTAGTGATATTCATGGACTCATGTCCTAGTAGAATTCATCCACTACTGGAAAACTAACCTTTAACAACAGTTTGGAACCGTTGGTATAGGCCTCCAAACCGTTGGTATAGCCTATACCAAAGGTTTGGAGAACCGTAGCCAAGTAAGCTGTTGGGATAGGTCTATAACAATGGTTTTCCAAAAACCGTTGGTATAGACCTATACCAAAGGTTTTGGAAACCGTTGGTATAGGTAATATGAAATCTATACCAATGGTAATGGAACCGTTGGTATATAAATTCCAAAAATAAAACATCTGCTGGGATTTGATCACAGGACCCCTCGTTTATAATCGAACGACTTAACCACTAAGCTAACATCACTTTTGTAAACATAATTTCATAAATATATATATATATTATCATTATTATTTAAAATTTTGATTTATATAATGTTCTCAGTTAGTAGATCTGGAAAAAAATTAAAGAACCTATCCCAATGGTTTTGAAAACCGTTGGGCTAGGTTAGGGGTGGGTAGAGTTTTTTTAGGTCGGAGGTTGGATTTTTGAGTGTTTTTTCCCAACGGTTTTGGTGAACCGTTGGGAAAGGTCACTCTTTCCCAACAGTTTTGGTGAACCGTTGGGAAAGAGGCTCAAAACACACCCTTTCCCAATAGTTTTGGTGAACCGTTGGGAAAGGTCACTCTTTCCCAACGGTTTTGGTGAACCATTGGGAAAGAGGCTCAAAACACACACTTTCCCAACGGTTTAGCATAAACCGTTGGGAAAGAGTGACCCTTTCCCAACGGTTTGGAAAACCGTTGGGAAAGGTGGGGAATTCTATGGCTTTCCCAATGGTTTTGGTGAACCGTTGGGAAATGGTAGCTATACCAACGGTTTTTACAAACTGTTGGTATAGAAGTGTTGGGAAAGATCATCTTTCCAGTAGTAATCATAAGGGTTCATCAACTCACATTAAATCTAACCATACAGTGCTTTCAAAGAAATTTTCAATTGAACAAAACTCCTTGAGGGAACATATTCTTCTTCATAATGGTTCCAAACTATGGAAACAAGATGATTTGATCCACATAACCTTGATTTTGTGGGGTTTCTCAAACTAGAAATGTCTTTCTCTTGGTCGAGGATTTTTACATTCCCTTTTTCTATCTAACGACTTGAATATTTGAGCATGGATCATTGGAAAACCATTTCTAAAACATGGATGGATTAATTTTCTCAAATGGTGTTTACATTTTAATGTCCCATGTGTATGAAATGTCTTTTCTCATCTTTGGATTCATCAGGATGGACTAAATTGGTTCTTCTGGCATCTGAAAAATTTTCATGACATTGGCATATAAATTGGTACTTCGATTGGGATTGACAAGGAGAATGAGAATGTATTGTTTGGTCACTTTTCTAGGATTTTGGTGTTGTTTGATCTTATATTAACACTGATTGATAAGGTAACCATTTCTAATCCTTCTAATAACATTCAAAGGGATGTAAAGATGAAAAAATTCATCTTTTCTGCAATGAATGTATGGTTTTTGGACACTCTTCGGAGTTATGTTAGAATAATATTTCTTATGAGTAATGTTGGGTGGGAGGTCATTTAATATCTCGATATCTTTTGAATTCAATAGTGAAGGATTCAACTATTCAAAATTCTAATGCTCGTGATTGTGATTCACTTAATGATCCAGTTCCCAATGTTTCTGATGTGTTAATTGATGGGAAATCGGATACTAGAAAAGTGCTTCTAATTGATCTATCTCTGAAGAAAGCTCATAGTGGCCCTTCTGATACTCAATATGATTTGGGAAAAGATATTACTCCAGTTTCAGACATAGAAATATGGTACCTCTAATTTATGAACCCTAATATCTACCATTTTGACTTGTCCACTCAGAATGATGCGCAACAACATGTTGACTGCCTTCAGGAAATCTAAAAGCTGTTTCAATTATCTAAATTACCTGAGAAATGGGGGAATGTTTCTGATGATGAATATAAGAATGTGGGTAAACTGATTATGGTCTCCTGTAGTAGTGGTAATTCCTCTTACAATGATGAAATCTTAGGTGGGAGGACAAATATTACAAATAGTGAGGGTACCACCTCTGTCCTCTCAAAGAGAAGACCACACAAGGATTATTCCAATGTTCGTAGACACTTTTCTACCAGATCTTCATCTACATTATCAAATAAGGTTGATATTGATATCATGAAAATCATCAATAATGATAAGTATCAATCTGAGTGAGATACTGATGGTTACTCTGATTATGGAAATTAAATGTCGTACTATGATCTCTAGAAGCATTTTTGCTGGATGAGGGTTTTTCTACATGATTGACCTCACCTGCCACTCAAATTTACTTTTTTTATTATTTTTAATAAATGGTCGGAAGATTTTCTTCTAGATGTACTTGTCTGGTTGTTATTATGTATTAATAATACCTATGGAGTCATCATAACCTATATACCTTTTTTACATTCGATTCCGAAGTGGATAGAAAAATGTCTCTCATGTGTATAGAAAATTAATACCTCAAGAATTAGTGTGATTTTTTTATAAAATTATTTAAAAATATGGTAATGAAGATAAATATAATGGATATATAATATATATATGGAATAATTCTAATATTTATTAAATATTAAAAAATATTAATGTAAAATAATTATCATTTTCTTTTTTACTATTTCATGCATGTGAAGATGATGTTGTTGTTCATGAGCATGCAGACTACCTCTATGAAATGATGTGACTCTATTTACATCACCACACCTCATGGATGATATATATAATTTTATTTAAATAAATAGTGTTGACCTCACCTGTTTTGATAATCTCAATCATGTATTCATATATGTTGAAAATCCCAATTATGTTTTCATTCACTATGATATTGTTAAGTTTCATTGATCTATACTTTAATTCTTTCAAATCTGTGATCAACCCAATAATAATTTTTAAAATAGTCTTTGGAATATGTTAATCCTCTTTTATCCATGTTCATACAAGTTATAAATTGATTCTAACACAATCAGATGTGTTCTGTATAAAACAGATAAGTAATCTGTCTATAGCTACTGATAAAGAGCTACCGGTAACCAGTCTACCGATAGACTTAGTCTACCGACAGACAGCTACCGATAGACTTAACACAGAGCTACTGATAGACTTAACACAGAGCTACCGATAGACTTAACACAGAGCTACCGATGTGCTTAAATGTAAGCTACTGACATACAGAAAGCTACCGATACAAATATAGAGCTACCGGTGTAAGTATAAACAGCTACCGATGGAATAAGAGTCACCGATGGACGAAGCTACTGACAGACTCACAGCTACCGATACAAGCATGGAGCTACCGATGCATGGAGCTACCGACGCATGAATCTACTGACGCATGAAGCTACCGACGCATGGAGCTACCGATAAACAAAGTCACCGATACAAGCATGTACCAACCGACGCATAGAGCCACCGATAGAGTCAGAATCTAATGAAATTGAGATACCGATGTTCAAGCTACCGATGATCAAGCTACCGATGTTCAAGCTACCGATGTCCAAGCTACCGATGCTGATTACCTACCGATCACTCGAATCACTGTTTGAATTTCTTTATTTATCTTTGTTTAATCTATCTAACGGTCATATCATACATTTTAATGATTTTTCAAATATCTGATAAAGGTTGTCGGATGTCAGGAATCCGTACCTCGTACCTACAGAAAGGAAATATTTTATGTCCCCTGTTGCACGTGACATAAATACAAGAAGACTCTGCTGAAGAGAAAAGCGCCAACACACATAGAGACGAGGAAGACATACGACATACTCAAGAAAAGCTTTGTGCATACAAGAAGAACCAAGCAAGACAGAATCATACATACAATCAATCCTACTCAAGAAGAGTTATGTGCATACAAAAGAATATCGAAGAGCTTCATCGACTACATTTTCACTATCTGTAAACCTGGAGCATACGACACTCTGTTTCTCAAACAGAAACGAGAAGAGGACTCAGACTCACTTCTGGTCGAATCCAAAGGAGTCCAGAGCTACACTGAAATCACCAGAACCACTTCTAAACTCTACATCTCTTGTTCTGTGATTTATTATTTCTCTTTTCGAGCAGTGTGTGTTATCTGCTGTATCTAACACATACATTGTCTCCTGTACTCAAACTAAAGGATTTGTAAATCCTTACCAAACTCTTTCGTTATTTCTTTCCCATGAATAACAGTGGTAGAGGTCATGTGTGACCTGGACAGCTGGTTGCTGTTGTACTGTTTCCCACGAAGAACAGTGGTAGAGGTCTTGGACCTGGACAGTTGTAAACTGTTGAACCCCGATCCAGGGTGTGGATCATTTTTATATAAACTTTTGAGAGGACTAAGTCTCAGCTTGAGACTGAACCTCTTGGTTACATTTGTCGTGCCATCTCTTTCAAAGTTTTATTCCGCTGCTAATCACTTTAAAACTAATACTATTTTTAAAGTTACTTTGATAATTAAATTAGCAAGTGTTTATGTTAAGTGTAGATTAGTAAGTTAGTTTCAAAAGATAATCACACACTCTTGTGTTGATTAACTGGGAATTAATCCACCCCTTGAGAATCTAACATAACCACTAATTTAATATAAATTCACTACAGTTTAATTTATAATTTTATTTGGGGGTCTTTAAGACACTATTTTTAAATACAAAAATTTTAATTGGTACTCAATTCACCCCCCTCTTGAGTAAACCACTCCGACCAACACTTGGTATCAGAGGATTGAATATACTTTCTAACCGTACTCTGCTTTTGAACTGTGATTTTAGTTGTATTTTAAAGTTCTTAAAATTTCTGTCATATCTAAATTTTTATCTCTTTAAAATTTTCTCATCATGGACAATAGACTTGAGGGTGATGCTACTAACCAGCCACCTTTCTTCAATAGAACTAATTATGCTCAGTGGAAACTGAAAATGAAAATTCATCTAGAAAGCATAGGTTTTGATATTTGGACTGCTATTGAATCAGAATACAAAATTCCCACTACTTCTAGATCTACTTGGGATGAACCTATAAAGACTGCTTACAATAACAACTGTAAAGCTATGAATGCCTTGTACTGTGCTCTAGGAGATGAAGAGTTTAATAGAATTTATTCTTGTAAAACTGCTTTTGAAATTTGGGATACCTTAGCTGTTTCTCATGAAGGAACAACGAATGTTAAACAAATGAGATTGAACACCTATACTATTAAGTATGATAATTTTAAAATGAAGCCTGACGAACCCATTTCTGACATGTATCTCAGGTTCAATGAAATTTTCAATACAATGATCTCGCTGGGAATGGATGTCTCATCGAAGGAACAAATTATGAGAATTTTGAGATGTATACCTGATAAATGGAGAGGCACATCTGTCTCAATCAGAGAATCATGTGACATTGCTACTCTACCTGTCAAAGAACTGATTGGCAAGCTGATAATGTATGAAGAAGAGCTTAAAGTGAATAAAGAAGAAGAAAATGAACCTGCAAGAAAGTCTGTCGCTTTCAAATCTTCAACTTCAAAGAATAAGGACAAAGAAAAGCTTCAAGCTGTAGTTGAAAGTTCAAGCTGTGAAGACAGTGAAAGTGATTCTGACAGTGATGTTGAGATGGCTCACATTGCTAGAATATTTAAGAAATTTTATAGGAAAAATAAGTTCTTCAGAAAAACAAATTATAAGGGTAAGTATGACCACCAAGGCAAATGGAAAAAGGATTGGAAGAAGAATGAAAAATCAGGTGATATTGTCTGCTATGAGTGCAAGAGAAAAGGACACATTAAAGCCGGCTGTCCAAAGATGAAGTATAAAAAGAAATATGAATATAAGGACAATAAGTTTAAGAAAGCCATGAAGGCTACTTGGAGTGCTTCAGAAGACAGCACAAGTGAAGCTGAATCTTCAGACTCTGAAAGGAATCGAGCCAACATGTGCTTTATGACAAACACTTCTGAGGTAACTGCTGAAACTCCTGCTTTAAATTATTATTACTCTGGAGATAATGCAGAATCTGACTCTGATTCTGGAACAATGTCTAAAAATGAATTGTTTGAGTACTGTGATATGCTGGAATAGAAATGTAATGAACTTAAGGATAAATACAAGTCATTAAAGAAACATCATGCTATCACCACTACAGTTAAAACCGAACTCCCTATTGAAAAAGAGAAAAATGATCAACTGTTAAAAGAGAATACCGAGCTGAATCTATCTAATGAGAAACTCAAGAAAGACTTAGAGAAGTTCACCAATGGCAAAAATACTCTAACACAGATGCTAGGAAAGCAAATAGAACCTAAATATACTACTGGTATAGGATACCAACCTGGAAAAAGGAAAATTGCCAAAACTAGATTCATTTCTAAATCTGGACAGAATGAAGGTAATTCTAGAACTTCATATGCTTCAACCAGTTATATACATAGCTATGGATCTAATAAATTTTATCTTTCAAAGCATGTCAATTCTACAAATTATATGAGACCCATTAGACAAATATGGGTACCTAAAGTGTTATTGGCTAACCTGTCTGGACCCAAGAAAATCTGGGTACCAAAATCATCTCCCATCTAAATTTGTTTTGTAGGGAACTTGCTTGAAGAGATCTTGTAAAGAGACCTGGTATTTGGAAAGTGGATGTTCAAGACATATGCCAGGAGAATTCTCTTGTTTTAAGAGTTTAATAAAAGTTGATGGAGGCTTTGTCACCTTTGGTGATAACTCTAAAGGAAAAATCATCGGCCTAGGCCAGATTGGTAACACTGATTCAATTTTAATTTCTAAAGTTTTATTTGTTGATGGCCTTAAATACAATTTATTAAGTATTTCTCAGTTATGTGATGATGGTTTTCATGTTAAATTTGAAAATGATTCTTGCAAAGTTTTTAATTCTAAGAATATTTTGGTATTTTCTACCTTAAGAAATGAAAATGTTTATGTTGTTAATCTGAATTCTTTAGCTAAGCAGAATATTACTTGTTTGAATGATTTTCATAAAGAATCTTGGCTATGGCACATAAGATTAGGACATTGCAACATTCAATCACTTAGAAAACTCTCTTGGAAAAACCTAGTTAGAGACCTACCTAAATTAGAATTCCCAAATGATAGAGTGTGTAACCCATGTCAAAAGGGAAAACAACACAAAGTTTCTTTTAAATCAAAGAAAGAAGTTTCGACTTCTCAACCACTTGAATTGGTTCACATGGATTTGTTTGGACCATCAAGAGTTTCTAGTTTAAATGGGAAGCACTATATTTATGTTCTTGTAGATGAATTTTCTCGATATACTTGGGTATATTTTCTAGCTCACAAAAGTGAAGCTTGTTCCTACTTTGTTAAATATTCCAAGTCTGTAGAGAATCTTAGTGGACTTAAGATTAAGACCCTGAGGAGTGATCATGGTCGTGAGTTTGAAAATCAGGATTTTGAATCTTATTGCTCACACAATGGCTATACTCATAACTTTTCTGCCCCTAGAACACCCTAACAGAATGGTGTAGTAGAAAGAAGAAACTGAACCCTTCAAGAAATTTCTAGAACCATGCTCAATGAATATGATCTGCCTATTTATTTTTGGGCCGAAGCTGTTAATACAGCTTGTTATGTCATTAATAGAGTCTTAATTAGACCTGTTCTTAAGAAAACCCCTTATGAATTGTGGAACAATAGAAAGCCTAAGGTTAATTACTTTAAAGTTTTTGGTTCCAAAGTATTTATTCTGAATACTAAAGATAATCTGGATAAGTTTTCTTCCAAAAGTGATGAAGGAATTTTTCTGGGTAACTCTATTTCAAGTAAAGCCTATAGAGTATTCAATAAGAAAACTAAATGTGTGGAAGAATCTGTTCACATCAAATTTGATGAAACTGATCCACATGAGCCTAAAACCTCTCTTGAGAATCTTGAAGAAGATTTGTCTATTCTGAACCTAAATGATAAATCTAAATAACCTGTTATAAAAGCATCCAGTTCTGGACTTTTTCCAGAATCTGCTTCTGTTGAACCCGAACCCATAGATGAACCTGAAATTTCTAGTCCAACATTTACCAGATCAATGAGGATTCTAAAGAATCATCCTTTAGAAGCTGTTGTTGGTAATCTTGATAGAGGAACACAAACTAGAGCTTCTCTAAGAAACCAGGTTGAACATCAAGCTTTTCTTTCACAGCTAGAACCCAAAAATATCAATGATGCTATCAATGATGAATTCTGGGTAATAGCTATGCAGGAAGAATTAAATCAGTTTGAAAGAAACAAATTCTGGGAATTAGTTGACAGACCTAAGGACAAATTGGCAATAGGCACAAAATGGGTTTTTAGAAATAAAGTAGATGAATCTGGAAATATAGTTAGAAACAAAGCTAGACTAGTTGCACAAGGATATAGTCAAGAAGAAGGTATAGACTATGAGGAAAATTTTGGACCTGTAGCTAGACTAGAAGCCATTAGGATCTTACTTGCATATGCTGCACATCTGGATTTCAAGTTATATCAAATGGATGTGAAAAGTTCTTTTTTAAATGGTTTTATAATTGAAGATGTTTTTGTAGAACAACCACCTGGATTTACTAACCCCCATTTTCCAAATCAAGTTTTTAAACTTTCTAAAGCTTTATATGGTTTAAAACAAGATCCAAGAGCTTGGTATGATAGTCTTAGCAATTTCCTTATCTCAAATGGTTTTACTAAAGGGATTGCTGATCCAACTCTTTTCATTAAAAGAATTTCTAAAGATGTTTTAGTTGTACAAATATATGTTGATGATATTATTTTTGGATCTTCTAAACACTCTTTATGTACTGATTTTTCAAAAAGTATGCAAAATGAATTTGAAATGAGCTTAATGGGAGAGCTTAAGTACTTTATTGGATTTCAAGTATTTATAAATGAAAATGGTATTATTTTGAATCAAAGTAAATATACAAAGGATCTTTTAAAACGTTTTGTTCTGGATAGTTTCATGGAAAGTGAAACTCCTATGAGTACTACCTGTAAATTGGATGCAGATGAAACTGGGAAACCAGTTGATCAAACAAATTACAGAGGTATGATTGGTAGTTTACTTTATCTTACTGCTAGTCGACCTGATATTATGTTTAGTGTGTGTATGTGTGCTAGATTTCAAGATAATCCAAAAGAATCTCATTTGCTTGCTGTTAAAAGAATTTTTAAATCTCTCAAACACACGGTTAACTTAGGTTAGTTTTACCCAAAAGGACAATCCTTTGAGTTAATGAGTTATTTAGATGCTAACTTTGCTGGATGTAAGTTAGATAGAAAAAGCACATCAGGAACTTGTCATTTTCTTGGAAAATCCTTAGTTTCATGGTGTAGTAAGAAACAGAACTCAGTTGCATTATCTACTGCCGAAGTAGAATATATAGCTGCTGGTAGTTGCTATGCACAAATTCTGTGGATGAAACACACTCTTTTGGACTATGGATATGTTTTTAAACATGTTTCAATCAACTGTGATAACACCAGTGCAATAAACATCTCTAAGAATCTTGTATCTCACTCTAGAACGAAACACATAGATGTAAGACACCACTTCCTAAGAGATCACTATCAAAAAGGTGACATTTCTCTTGAATTTATTGGCACCGAACATCAATTGGCTGATATTTTCACTAAACCTTTATGTTCGGATAGGCTATGTTACATAAGACACGAATTGGGAATGTCTAATCACAACCGTTGTGAAAATTCTAAATGATGTGAAAATTCTCACCGATGTGAAAATTCTCACTGATGTGAAACTTCTCACCGATGTGAAACTTCTCACCGATGTACAATTCTCACCGATCTGTTTTTCTCACCGATGATTAACTCACACCGATGCAATGTTTTAAAACATCTGTCTGCCGCCAAGAATACGAATCGTTTTATTGTATTTTATTACTCTATTTTAGTCGTTTATTTGGAATTTCTAAATGATAAAACTATGTCTAAGCCACTTCTTACCTCACCGAGCTCAAAATCTCTCTCATTCGAACCTTAGCTCCCAAATCGACCAAGAACCCTAAACCCGCGATGGCAAAAACTAAGCTTCCTATCTCCAGAGATGAAAGTGTAGAACCAAACTCTAAGAAGCAGAAGACACAACATAAAGCCTGTGTTAGTGAAGTCAGAACTAGATCAGGAAGGTGACCAGTGAATCCTCCCTTGCAGAATAGAGACATAGTAATCGAGAAGGAACTGTGCGTGGAATGGCTACTGCCTAGAAAATCGTTAGTACTCGAAATTCTGGAGGACCAGAAATGGGTGGATTGTTTCTCGAATAACAATGGCCCATACTACCCAAAGTTGGTAAAACAGTTCTACGAGTTTGTAACCTTCGAGAAATCTGAAAATGAGAATCGGGTAAGCTCTTTTGTAAATGGAAAAGAGATGTCTTTTTCTTCAGTAGAGTGGGTTGAGAGTTTGAAAGTACCACATGAAGGTGTCTCTGGGTATGTATCAAGAGCAATTCCACCTAGCAGTGACATCTTTGATTATGAAACCGCCTTAAAAGAACTGACTGGTAATGGGAATCAAAGGCAAGTGGTTGCTGCTGAAATGGATGGAGAGAATCGACTGCTTTTCAAGTTTGTTCAGCATGTGTTGATACCGAGGCGAGGAGATTTTGCAAATCTGAGATATCAAGATATCTATCTTCTTAATTTGCTAAGACATGGTGTGAAAATTAATCTGTGCAGATTTTTAATGCTTCAAATGGAAGACATGATTAGACCAAAGTCAAAGACTAATGCTTTGTTCTTTGCCAAGCTGATTTCAGTAATGATAAAAGTGAAAGGAATAGCTGAGTCTCAGGATGAGACAGTTGTAGTCAAGAACAATTTCTGCATCACCTTGACTGTTTGTAAGTACATGAAAATTAACTGGAACCCATGGAAGGGAGAATGGGTCAGTGATGATCAAAAGATATATGATAGGTTTAATCCTGTGGATCATCCCTCAAGACCAAAGGATGAGAGAGATCCGAGTCTGAGACCTGATGAAGAGGAACCTATTTATAGTGATGAAACAGAAGAAGAAGAAGAAGAAGAAACTCCTATGGATGTTGGAGGAGATCCAGACCTGCCCCCAAGTCCTGTTGCAGAATTGGTTTATTCTAGGAAAGGAAAGGTAGAGGAAATTTTGTCTACTCATGAGGAAGACCATTCTGTACCTCACCAAGAAGAAGAGGAAAAGGAGGATGTATCTGAATCGCCTGCTTTTGGTAGTTTTAGTATTAGTCCTTTGATTGGAAACTCATCTATGCCGACTGCTGAAGTAGAAAAAGATACAGAAGAAGCTGTACCTGTATCAGAAGATCTTCTAGATGCTGCACCTGTGGAGCTTGTAGTAGAAGATTCTGATGAAGAGAATCCAGCACTAAATGCTGTTGTGATACATGAGAATGCACCCATTGAGGGGAAGCATCAATCTGTTCTTGGAAATGTTACAGTAGCTGTTGAGCTTGGAGACTGGGTAGAAGACCCATGGTTTATAGTCTGTGGATTGGATTATCCGGATTCTGATAATGATATGACTGTGAATAGACCGAAGACCAATTATGATCTTGCTTCTGAGTCGTTGCCAGATGATGTAGTCAGATTTCATGATCTGAATAAGCTGAAAGAGGACCTCAAAACCAGTTTTGTTGAAGAAGTGAAGCTAATGGAAACCTCTCTTGCATCCTCCATTAATTCAATAATGACTGATTCTGTAGCCAGTTTGGCCTCAGCAAAAGGATCTGATGCAGTTGTTTCAAATGATTTTGTCTCTAAATCTGATCTTGAATCCATGAAGAATGAGCTGAAAGAATCATTCAGTGTATCAGTTGCTGAGATGAAGCAAAGCTTTTATGAAGAAATGAAAATGGTAGAGAGATCCTTCGAGCTATCTCTGGCTTGTAATTTATCTTCTTTTGTGTCTGAGCTTATGGAAGAAGTGAAAGAGTGCCAGACTCAGTCTTCTAGAATCGAAGCAGATCTGGAAGCTCTCAAGACAATAGTTGTTGCTTTGGATTCTTATATGAGCTCCAAGTCTCAAGCTGACAAGGACCTAGCTTATGTGAAGAGTGTAGTAAGCCAGTTTGTCTCGGTGTTTGAAAGTTTCAAAACCTCAGTGAAGGATCATGATAAATTACAAGACTCTCAAGTTCAAAGCCTGATCAGTGGTTTGTCTAAGAGTTTTAAAGAAACTGTTTCCTTCTCTCTTGGCCCTCTCACATCCAAACTATCAGTTGATCTGAATCAAGTTCGAGCAATGTTGAAGGAGGAGATTGGTTCTATTTCAACCAGCGGATCTGTGGACTCATCAGATTTGAGCCGAGTGGTGCTTTCTACAAGAGATTCTGCCAGAGAAATAAGGATGATTGTTCAAGATTATATGAGAGAAGCCTCTGCCTCTCAGGAAGCCATAAAGAGCAAAGTGGACTACTACTTCACCAAAATTTTCACCAAGCATCAACTCGAACACCACTTCAAGCTGATGTTGGAAAACATGAAGCTACCACCAGTCACTCAAGCTTTCAGAGAACAAGTGGGCAAGCTAAGAGAACTGGCTCCTGCCTTAGAGAAATTCATGGAGAACAAGGATGATTTCATCTCTGCTATGGAAAGAGGAGGAGGAATTATTATGGATTTTAGAAATCTGCTGCTGCCCTTCTTGCATGTTGATGCCAGACTAGTCATCATCCCTCCTGCTTTTCCTGCTTCTACCTCAGCTGCTTCTACAGTCCAGCTGACTCCTGCTCAAGCTATTCGAAGCCTCACACCAATGATCACCCAAAGATCTTCAACCTACAGGCCTGACTCTGTGTCAGTGGCCCAGCCTCCTTTGATCTTTTCTGGCATTCCAAAACCTTCACCGGCATCCTCACCACCCGAGCCTTCTTCTGATCCCAAAGGGAAATCTCACGTGGAAGATGAGGATTGATCCAGTGGCTATGATTTTTGATAGGAATTCCTTTGTACTCTGTTTTTGTACTTTTTGACTACTCTAATACAGAAGAACTCCTTTTACTTCTCATGTTTTATTTATCTCCTATATATGCTTTTCCTCTATTTGATTATCACAAAGGGGGAGAATAATACAATAAAGGGGGAGAACAAAATGAGAGAATAAGGGGGAGAACAAACTGAGAGAATGAAAAATATTTTCAATGGAGGAAAATAAGGAACTAGGGGAGTCACATTACCTTTTTTTTCATTTTTACCTCTGATACCTTATGTCTATTTAGTACCTTATGATTGTTACCTCTGATAACTTATGTCTATATCATACTATTTCTATTATCTCTGATGCTGTTTTCAATAAGAAAATTGAATTCAATATTATACTCTTTACTATTATATTTTCACTATGTTAAATGCCCATATCATAAATTGTGATTATCAAAAAGGGGGAGATTGTTGACCTCACCTGTTTTGATAATCTCAATCATGTATTCATATATGTTGAAAATCCCATTTATGTTTTCATTCTCTATGATATTGTTAAGTTTCATTGTTCTATACTTTAATTCTTTCAAATCTGTGATCAACCCAATAATAATTTTTAAAATAGTCTTTGGAATATGTTAATACACTTTTATCCATGTTCATACAAGTTATAAATTGATTCTAACACAATCGGATGTGTTCTGCATAAAACAGATAAGTAATCTGTCTATAGCTACTGATAAAGAGCTACCGGTAACCAGTCTACCGATAGACTTAGTCTACCGACAGACAGCTACCGATAGACTTAACACAGAGCTACCGAAAGACTTAACACAGAGCTACCGATAGACTTAACACATAGCTACCGATGTGCTTAAATGTAAGCTACTGACTTACAGACAGCTACCGATACAAATATAGAGCTACCGGTGTAAGTATAAACAGCTACCGATGGAATAAGAGTCACCGATGGACGAAGCTACTGACAGACTCACAGCTACCGATACAAGCATGGAGCTACCGATGCATGGAGCTACCGACGCATGAAGCTACCGACGCATGAAGCTACCGACGCATGGAGCTACCGATAAACAAAGTCACAGATACAATCATGTACCAACCGACGCATAGAGCCACCGATAGAGTCAGCAACTAATGAAATTGAGCTACCGATGTTCAAGCTACCGATGTTCAAGCTACCGATGTCCAAGCTACCGATGCTGATTACCTACCGATCACTCGACTCACTATTTGAATTTATTTATTTATCTTTGTTTAATCTATCTAACGGTCATATCATACATTTTAATGATTTGTCAAATATCTGATAAAGGTTGTCGGATGTCAGGAATCTGTACCTCGTACCTGCAGAAAGGAAATCTTTTATGTCCCCTGTTGCACGTGACATAAATACAAGAAGACTCTGCTGAAGAGAAAAGCGACAACACACATAGAGACGAGGAAGACATTAGAAATACTCAAGAAAATCTCTGTGCATACAAGAAGAACCAAGCAAGACAGAATCATATATACAAGCAAGTCTACTCAAGAAGAGTTCTGTGTATACAAAAGAATATCGAAGAGCTTCATCGACTACATTTTCACTGCTTGTAAACCGGGAGCATACGACACTCTGTTTCTCAAACAGAAACGAGAAGAGGACTCAGACTCACTTCTGGTCGAATCCAAAGGAGTCCAGAGCTACACTGAAATCACCAGAACCACTTCTAAACTCTACATCTCTTGTTCTGTGATTTATTATTACTCTTTTCGAGCAGTGTGTGTTATCTGCTGTATCTAACACATACACTGTCTCCTGTACTCAAACTGAAGGATTTGTAAATCCTTACCAAACTCTTTCTTTATTTCTTTCCCACGAATAACAGTGGTAGAGGTCGTGTGTGACCTGGACAGCTGGTTGCTGTTGTACTGTTTCCCATGAAGAACAGTGGTAGAGGTCTTCGACCTGGACATTTGTAAACTGTTGAACCCCGATCCAGGGTGTGGATCATTTTTATATAAACTTTTGAGAGGACTAAGTCTCGGCTTGATACTGAACCTCTAGGTTACATTTGTTGTACCATCTCTTTCAAAGTTTTATTCCGCTGCTAATCACTTTAAAACTAATACTGTTTTTAAAGTTACTTTGATAATTAAATTTGCAAGTGTTTATGTTAAGTGTAGATTAGTAAGTTAGTTTCAAAAGATAATCACACACTCTTGAGTTGATTCACTGGGAATGAATCAATCCCTTGAGAATCTAACAGAACCACTACTTTAATATAAATTCACTACAGTTTAATTTATTATTTTATTTGGGGGTCTTTAAGACACTGTTTTTAAATACAGAAATTTTAATCGGTACTCAATTCACCCCCCCCCCCCTCTTGAGTAAACCACTCCGACCAACAAATAGTATGGTATTTATGATTTTGTTTCATTATGTAATTGTAAAACATTACTTTCATCCTTTCCATAACAATCACTAAAAAATCGACATGTTTCGCATAGCTACATATTCCCTTCGGTCACCAAAATTATATCATAGTTTATCTTTCATAACCATTATTAATTATTTTTTTGAAAGAAAAAAAATATATTCATAAATTATTATTATTTCATTATCAGTTTTATCTATATTATTTAACTATATAATATGTGCAAGAAGTTGAGATTCAATTATGAAACTCTTGTAAGAGAACAATGAAAATAACATTCTAAATGATGAAAATAATTAATATACGGGTGATAAGATGTTATAAAAGGATAATTTATGATATTATAAATAATAACTTGGTTATGGTGTAAGTAAATAACATTCTTCAATCTGTTATAAATGATTTTATATCACATTCATCCAATAAATATCATGAGGCAAGGGACATCCTCTTAATTTTCCAATGTTGGGACGTATTATAGTGTTATGCACTAATTTTCATTTATATGGAATATATAATTACAAAATGATGTGTAATAGCATTTATAAGAAAATAAAAATTCTATTTAACATTTTATTTTTTATTATTTCTTGTAAATTTATTTGAATTAATTTTTAGCAAGTGGTAATGAGTTTCAAAACACAATTTCTTTTTAATGGGTTATATTACTCTTTTAATGCATTTGATATCCTAATATTTTGTTTTTAATTAATTTGAATACCTATTGTTGTTTTTAAAATTATTATATGTTTAATTCTAATTGATGCACATAATGTATTAATTGTTCAATTCACACAATAATGTTCTGATATGTACGAGGTTTTATTTGACAATTTCATTTTTTTGGGATTGTTTATATGTGAAATTCAATTAAAAGAATTTATTTGATCACTATTTAATAAAAAATTTCATTCAATTATTCTCTATTTACTAATGAACACTTTCATGAAATATTAATATTTTCTTTACACATTACTTCATAAAATAATTTATAAAATTGTTTTAGTAAAATCTGTCAACATTTATCTCTTCGGCCAAAACAATATTTTTTACAATACTATGTTTCAGAAAGTGTTTTCAGAAATATTTTTGTAACCTTTTAAAAATGATTTTAATGGAATTTTCACACATATTATATTAAAAAGAAATAATATTTTTAAAATAATATTTTTATTATTTTTCAAAAAAATCCAATTTGGATTTTACGAAAAAAAATTAAAGAAATATTCTTGTCATTTTATAAAAATACACTTTTCAAGACTTTTCACAATAGAAAATGAATATTCATTTTAAATTGTATAAAATTTATGTAATTACTGAAACCATGGTTATTATCTCATTTATGATTCTATATCATATTTATATAGATCATATCGAATAAACTGGTTTTCTTAATATTATGGAAATTCAATCTTTTAAAATTTATATTCAAATAAATCGACTTTCAAAATGTTTTAAATTTTAAAATGTTAATTTAAAAATAAAAAGTGTATTTTACTTAAGAATATATTTAATGATATTTTTAGAGTATTTTTATTCATTACCAAGAACCCATTTATTCTTACTCCAATGATTCTATGTTTTGTTGATACCATCCTTATTCTTTCAATCGATGGGTTACGATCATTTTAACCATAGAATGTGTTGAAAATAACGTTATTGATTCATTTATGTAGTCAATAAAATTCACATGTAATACTCACTTTCATGTGTTCATTGGACCTTATTTATCCCCTAAATATCCTAATTATTTATCAAGGATATTTTTATTTCATTATATATATATGATTTCATCATATGATTTCCTAAAGTGAAAGTTATTCATTTATCAATGGAAGTAATTATAAATATTAAATCATAAATCTATATAGATATTTTATGATAAAGAACATTTTACATGATTTAAAAAAATTATTAGATATATGAAGAATACATTGGATATTCATATTTGGGTGGGTGTAGTTATAAATAGCCCCTTAAAGCATATGTAGTCTCATAAGGTGAATTAGTAAGACAACATAAAATTAGTTCACTAATCCAATTGAGTTTGTACCCATTAAAATTAAACTATCTTATGAAATGAATTAATTTTATGGGTTTTATTACCTGGAGTTCATAAAATCCAATAATAAAGAAATTACTTCATTGAGAATTTTGTTATTATTACCCATGAGATTTTTGGAAGGGTAATATCTCTAGATTCATTTCATTCATGATTATTGAAAAAATGGAATGTTTTATCATTTATTTACATTTCTTTATTCATTATTCCTTATCTAATTATTATGTTAATTTTATTCATTAAATAGAATGTCTTTTCAGTTATTTATCATTCTATATTAATTATTATCAGTATCATATTTTCATTCATACTATAAATGTATGGACTTCATTCTTATTTTATTGATTACATGGCATGTGTGGTAAGTTAGTTACATGTATATATGGATTATTCTAACAGATTCATGATTTATTGTATTGTACTTAACCATTAAAAATCATTTGATATAACTATTATTTTATTTTTTACCAATAGATTAGGAAGTGTACTATGAATGATATTTTAGGATATTTTAAATAAAATGATGATATTCTAAAAAAAATATCATGTAATTTTGGAATTCAAATGTAATGAAAGATGCAAGTATGTATCTTGTTTACTAATACTAATAAATTATCCAGTATTTTAAGAAGTGATTCCTTATATCTTTTACCAATGTAATACAGCATTCCCTAGATTTAAGATACTAGTGTTGGGGTAAAAATAATATGTATGGGAGGTGTTTGGTAAAAACCCTTAGAACTAAATTTAAGAAATCATTTACCAGCAAGCACAAATATATGATAGAATTTGAGGATAAATATAGAAAAATATCATAATGAGTTGGCAAAGAATATATTATGTTGTTATTTCTAGAAATTCATCCCTATATGGATAGTTCAGGTAGATGTGGATCTAGAACATAGGTACCTTGGGATAATAATAATGAAAATGGTTTATTTGTCTTGACTTGATCATCCCATGGTGCATGACAACAATCATTACTATGAACATAGTTTGGCAGTGTGTGCGGATATGCTTAGGATAAATCATATTTTATTTATAAACCATTATAAGATACATGAATAAATGATGGAAATGAAGTGACAAGTTGAAGACTATGCTATATTATATTTAAAATACGGTCATGAAATGTAATAAGAAAGAGTTTTATGAGTAGAATGTTGGTAAAAAGATAATAATTACAATGAAAAAATTAAGAGAATGAAGAAGGAAATAAATCTAATACTAGGGATCCATTAAATGAATATTGTATTAAATATGGGGAACATGGGATTTTTCAAGTCAATTCCATCTTCTGAAGTTTCTACCATAGACCATGGAAGGTACAATATCATGAAAGAATTGTTAATGTCTTTATTGGGATCATAAAATTATATTTTAGATTTATTTATAGTAATTTTATTTTCATTATATGAATCTTGAATCATTTAATGATTATAGTAAATATTAGAATTATATATGTCTTCAATAACATAATATTTATATATACCACCACGGTTTTCTGTGAATAAGATTGTCCATAAGTTCAATACATTAAAAACCTATTTTTATGATATATTTTATTAGTTTGTACCCATGTTTAAGATATGTTGGAATAAATTTATGAAAAAACAAACCAGTGGTACAATATATGTTTTATTTAAACTGATATTTCATTAATAATGCATTTAAATTTTATATGTGTAAGTTTAAAGGAATCGATAACCTGTATGGTTAATATGATAATTAATTAAATTGTAATAATAGTTTTAACAAATTATTATCCTCCATGTAAAAAATAAGTTTTATTTATATCTTTAGTGAAAAGGTTAATTAATTATTACATTTATTTCATGGGTTCCCATCAAAAGTTTTTGGGGAATAATATATGAATTATATTAATATATCTTTAAAAATGGAAAACATTCATGGTGGGTGAAACCAAATCATGTCTAGAATGGTCATGGGGATTGAACCCACAACTAATGGATGATTAGGTTTTAAAGACTACCACTGGCTTGCGTGATGACTCATTAATATGCCATGATTTTTATTTAAAAATTTG
The DNA here is from genome assembly GCA_963277665.1 of Viscum album. NCBI lineage: Eukaryota > Viridiplantae > Streptophyta > Magnoliopsida > Santalales > Viscaceae > Viscum > Viscum album. The sequence continues at coordinate 291,421,565 of OY728134.1, forward strand.
AGAAATAATATTAATGATGAACAAGTTGTGTTAATTTTTATGTGTATAGATTAATGTACTATATAAGATGACTTATGATAACCATATTGGATTTGGAAAATAATTAGAGTAAAAAAAGACTTTTCATACTTTTATCAATCTTATGATCTATTAAGGTTGCATTTTAGTAACTCGTGAATATAAAACATTTTTTTCATATTAATTTCATGGAGTAGGTGACTAATAAAAAATTGATCATCGATTCACCAATGATTGAATTTTTTCTTAAGAAATAGAAACACATCAAGTATTTATATTACCATTTGTTCTTTGAGTGTAATAAAATTCCGAAAAATTAGGAAAACGATATTAAAAAATGCAATCTTATTAACTTCATATATAATGCATCAAAAAGTTATTTAAATAATCAATGGTTTTTTATTTTTAGACCGTTAAGATTCTAATTAAAATTCACATTATTATGATTAATTCCCTTCCTCACAGTCCATAATTATTTATGCTTTTTCACTATTTTTATAACATCAATTTCCACAATGATGTATTATATTGAAACCTAGTTTTGAGTTATTGCAATTTAAATTTTAACATCCCTATATCTCTTATTATAACGTTTTTTTTTTCAATCCTTCTCATGATGTTTTATTTTCAATAAAGGTATAATAAAATGTGAAACTATTGGCAACGTACATCCTATTTAAATATAAAGGATGCAATTTATTTAAGGAGATGAAAACATGACAACAATAAATTAGGAAATATGAAAATTGTATTAGATAATATATGAACCATAAAAAATACTTTCTTAAATTACCCCCAAAAATATATTTATTTAAATTCTCCAAAAGTTACAGAACACACAACCCCACGTCTAAATGAATTGTAATGTTGTATAATTTTATAAAATAATAGTTAAATTTGTTGGAATGAATAAATATTAATTAATTATGATAATTATTATTATTTAAATTTGAAAAAAAATCATTGGTAATATATAAATTAGTAATGAAATAATATACTTTTAATAAAAAATAATTATTTTTTTGAAAATCATTATTTTTTCTAAAAGACTGTTTACTCTCTATTTGCACCATTAATTAAAAAATTGTTTTTACAACATTGAATAAAATTATTGGAAGAATTATATAATTGGTCTAAATATTCATAATATAATTATATTGGACTAATAATAGGAATTATCCTGAAATATTTTATTTATATAAATAGTGATAAATACTAAATTGAAATTTAAAACTGAATTTTCTAAATAATTTGTAATGATTAGTTCTATTTTGAATTGGTTTTAAATTAAAAATATTTAAATTTCATATCAATTAATCAAATTTAAGTCATTATAAAAAAATTTATATTTAATTTAGATATAAAAACATTTTAAACATTTGAACTTTTTTCCATTTCAAAGAAAATTTTCACATCATATCTGTGAGATTAATTTCAACTTATATTTTTCTACTTATGGGAATTAAATTAGATAAAATGGAATCAGTTTTTTTATTACAATAATTAATAATTTATTATTTAATAATATTAATTTTTTCAAAATTTATTATTGTAAATAGAAAAAAATATCTATCATGGTTATCGATAAAACTGATTGACCTGGTGTTAAAATAAAAATATAAGAGTTAAAATGTCCTCAAAAATGAAAAAAATCCAATTTTATGGATGTATTGATAGGTTTACTCATATAGGATAGATAATGGATCATTTTAGATTTGTTGGAAATGATAAAAACATGGATATGATTGTATCATTTCAAAAAAATTAAAAGTGTGCCACTCACCTCACTTATAGAAGTCCAAAACCTCTTCTCACTTCATCACAACATCAAATAAATAAGGTTCAAAATTAACCTTACCAAAAATATTACCAAATTTCCAAATATCATCCTAAATGAATTATTGTTTATTAAATCAATCCAATAAAAAGTTTTGGTGGAAACATAAGGATGATACCTAGAGAAGGGGTAACATTCTTCAATAATCTCTTTTTTATTTCATTCTCCACCTTCCCAAATTATTATTAAACCATGATGATATAATATTCATAGTATTTTACATATAATTATTTGTTATTATATTATTTTCATGACATAAAACCATCTATACTTCCTTCAAATAGGATACCAAATCACAATTTGTGTGTACGGGGGGCTACAACCTCACATATCGATGTCATTTGTTTTTCCATTACCCACTCTCATGGTTGTGTGTAATTATTGATATAAAATATATATAAATATATATGATAATTATAAAATATTTTTACACATGGTCTCATTATATCATATTTACCATTTTATATTTCCATTCAGTAGGGGAAATGATAAAGTTATCCATGTGTTTGATGGACAACTGCATATCGAGAAGATGTGATTCATTTTGGACTAACACTATGCATGAAAGGTAATTAGGATAATTATAATTTATATGTATTATATAAATGAAATAATTATGATATTAATGATATATTCATAATTCATAATGTATTATGTATATCATTTTATTTCATACTTTTTCACATTTTGAATGATGGTGATGTCGTTCGTGCAGGTGTGGAAAACAGTCTTGATGAAATGATGTGACTCTCTTTTCATCACTACAACAAATTGATGATATATATAAGTATAATTAAATAAGTAATATAGTATTTATGATACGATCAACATTATTAAAAGTTAAAATATTACTTAACTCATTTTCATAATGATCATTGAAATGTTGAAACGTCACTTATTCATGCATACGACCAACCATCTCCATTATTGTAACATAGTCCCCAATTTATAACCATCATTCATGATTGATTTTAAAGTTATAAATGATGTAAAAATATTATATTTATTTCATTATTATTACTATGGATAATATTGAAAAATATAAAATTCCTAAAAACCAGATCTTTCACGACAAAACACACATGAGAAATCAAGGAAACTATCACCACAAACAATGAAAAAAATTACTAATGCATAATAACATGTTAAAAACATATCATATAGTATGTTATAATTATAAAATTTGTTTTTAATAAGTTAATAAAAAGTTTTAATGTTCTTATAAATTCTGTTAAATCACATTTAACAAAAAAAGAAGATTGAGGTAAGGGACTGCCTCTAAACATCACATCATTAAGGCATGTTATAGTGTTATGCACCTAATTTATTTTATATGTTAAAAATACATCCACATGTAAATGTAATATAATTAATATTAATTTATTCATTATATTTTAATATTTAATTTTAATTATATCAAATATGGGTACTTGAATTATAAATTACCATGTTGCAAATAATTTCATAAATCAATTTATTTTCATTGGGTTATATTACATCATCATTTTATTTGATATCCTATGATTATTTCTGTAATAAATTTTGAATATATATTATTTTATATCCCATTTTTATATTTTGATTAAAAATTTGTATACTTTTTTGGTTTATTGTATAATTATAACTTCAATGTTATGATCATTGTAATGGTTTATTTCACAATCTCATTTTGACTAGGATTATTTATACCTAAATTTCAATTGGTGGATGTTATTTGGTCCCCATATTCTAAAACATTCCTTTATATTATCCAATGGTTATTCATGAATTTATCAAATACTATAACCATTTTACAACTCTCATATAAATTAAAGAATAGATAAAAATTTTTTAATTAAAAATGACTTCATTCCACTCTTCAGTTAGAAATCCATTATCCTTAAATACAATGTTTCATAATAAAATTCAACATTATTAGACCTAAAAAATTTATTTATTAATTAACTTGTTCCCATTTTTTTTAAATGTTGATGGTTTTTTTATAGTTTTGAAAAAAAACTTCCCATTTCCAATTTACCAAAGATATTAATGGAATATTTTTGTCATTTTTTCAAATAAATGATTTTTAAAAAAATAGCGAAAAAGGATTTCTATTTCTTAACTTTAACAAAATGTATAAAATTAAATAAATACCTAATAATATATTTTTATAAAATTATTTTTTATTTTTAAATGAATATTTTTAATGAAAAATTATTTTCTATTATTCTGGAAATTCATAGTTTTTAATAATTAATTTCAATGAAACAGATTTTCAAAATGTTTAATGTTCGAGAAGGTAAATTAATAAACGAAAATGATATTTCACTAGAAAATTATTTGAAATATATTTTCATTTTATTTCTATTCATCAATGTAAATAACACATTATTCATACTCAAATTGGTATATGTTGTATAGATACCATGCTTATTCTTTATATGGATGGTTTATAATCATTTTTAGTAAAGATATTATTGAAATTATCTTTCCTGATTCATTTATTTTTTATTGTCTTTTCCTTAAAGTATTAATTTCAATGTGATAATTGGAGAATAAATTTTTCATAGATAACCATATTACTTATCATCAATATTTTTTTGGTGAATTCAAATATCTTTTCTACATATTCTTTTCTACATTCAATGTTAATCGTTTTATCTCAAAAAATACTTGTAAATCCATATTCATTAATCGATACAGATATAAGATGACAAGGAACATTTTTCATGAATTAAATTGATTATTTTATATAATAACTGATTGGTCATATAGATATTTGTGGGTCCTAGCTAATGATTCTCTCTTGAAGCATCATTAGTCTCACAGGGATACCCAGTAATATTACACAAATCAACTGGAAGAAACCAATTCTATATGTACCTAGTATTTTTTCCATATCTTTTGAATGGTCGTGCTTGTAGAAATAAAATTTTCCAAAGTTCATGACATCCAATAAATAATCATTTCCTTCATTATGAACTTATTTATTATTATTAATTTTATTTTTTCAATGATTGATTCTATAGATTCATTTCATTCCCATATTTTGATCAAACTATATGATTCATTAGTTATATAAAATTCCATATCAATTATGACTTATCTAATTATGATATTCATGTAATTGATTAAATGAAATGTAGTATTTGTTTTTTACCTTTCCATATTAATTATTATCCATGATATTTTGTAATTAATATAATCTCTAAATGAACATTCATTAATGTTTATTGATTTTATGGAATGTTTTCTTAGTTATGTACCTTTCCATATTGATTTTTCTCATTGATTCATGACTATTTCCACTGTACATACCCCTTGGTGATCATTTGACAACACCCTTGTCTTGTTTCCTTTAATAAGATTTGAGGAATTGTACTTTGAAAGGTACACAAAAAAACAATAGATGGAATAATGATATTTTACAAAAAAAAGTTTGGAAATTTGTTTTATTCAAATGAAATGAATCGAACAAGTATGTGTATTTATTTAAAATAATTATAAACTATTTAGTCATATGGGATACAATTTCTTGTATATTATGATAATGTATTAAATGAGGTATGTGCTCTAGGGTACTGGGGTCAGGGTCACTACATAAGGTTTGATTTATGTTACACATAAAAGTTATAAAAGAAGAATTTTTTTTATATTATATGAATCATAGAAAACTGATATTAACTAACTAATGAAATATATTTCTTTTAATTTAATCTCTTTTATAGCTTACCATAAATTCACCCTAAGTATTTGTAAATTTTATTATTGTGTACCATTATAACCAAGGCATTTAATATGTGGCTATGAATAGTACTAATTGAATTATGAAATGTATATTTTTTGTAGAACTAAAAAATATTAAGTCATTAACTATTTATCATAAACAAAATAATAATAATTTAGAATAAAAAATAAATGTTTTATAGAAGAGAACCAATGTTTTTTAAAATATGGGTTTGTCATAATTTGTAAATATAATTTACAAGGGTAAATAATTTTTTTATTAGTTTTAAAATATCTCTTAGTTAAATTATATTAAACTTTAAATAATTGTTTTCGTTTTAATAAATAAAATATTGAATTTTTATACTAAAATATTCTATGTTTTTAATAATTTTCTCTTTGGAAACCCTTTTTTTTGTCACATATGCCAGAATAATTTTAATAGGATTTTTGCCAATAATATGAATTGAATTTATAAAAATGGATTCCATATTTCAAAAAATAATAATTAATACTAATTAATTATTTCAACATTATATTTTAGAAATTGAAGTTTCAAAAATTTAAAATGAAATTACTCTAGATATGATAAACATACGTTTACAGGGGGTTAAACTCAGAAGATAAAGGTTGAAAATAATTTAAAATCATATAAAAAAATTATTTTATGTCCTTATTATGACCTTATACATCCATAATATAAATTAAATGTCAATTTTAATCATTTTACAATGTAATGAATATATAATTTTGGAATCATTTATGAAATTTCCAGGTACTTTCCAAACCTAATCCTTTTCCCAACTTATAAAAGGCCACTGACTCCCTTCACATCTGCAGACATTTGAAGACCTTTTCCTCAAAAACACATTGAGAAAAAATTACCCAAAATCCTTATATAAATTTTATAGGATCTTGTTTTCCCAAAATAAAAACCCTAATGTTTTTAGATGAGATCCAAACGATATTTCTTTTTTGAGAATATAATTATATTAACAACACACTTTCATTTTATTTCTTATTCTCCACAATCCATTACGAATTAATAATAATAATAAAATAATACAATTATCTCATATAAAAAAATAATGAACTATTTTTATAGAATAATATTTATCTATCTCCACATCCATCAAATGGGATTCAATATTATCGATTGTGTGCATGATAGATTACCACCACACAAACCGATTTAAATAGTTTTCTATTAACACATTTCATTGTATGATATAATGATATAATTAATGTAATATATTAAATATATTATATAATGATTTTAATTTAATTATAGTATAACATATATCATCTAACATAAATTTCCGTTAAAAATACGATAACTTCACTCATGTGTAGGACACACTGCGACCTCATGAGAGGAGGTGAATTTGATTTCAATAATGCTTTAGATGGAAACTGATAAGGATAAATTAAGTTAATATATTGTATATATATGAAATTATATGGATTCTAGAAACCTTAAATATCAACCACATCAATACCATTTCACCCATTAAAGAAATCATGACATCGCTTGTGTGTATATATAACCTTCCATCTTCAAAAAGCGATGTGATCCATTGTATATATTCTAATTTCAAGGATGATTATAAAAATATATGTGATGAAAAAATTATATCTATAAATTTAATAACATTATTTATATTATCTAACAATATTTATAAGATTGAAAGGTTATTTTCAATTAAATTTGGTTTCAAAATTTTCTGTGAAATGTTAGTTTTAAACGGTGATTTTCGAAATGAAAATGATATTTTACTTCGGAGTGTTTTTGATTATATATTAGTGGCCTATATGTTTATTAATGAAAACAATGAATTATTTTACATATACTAATCATGAGATATGTTGTATTGATACCATAAAAATTATTCCTCTTGATGGATTCTTGATTATTTTTATGAATGGTAGTATTCATTTTTTATACATTTTGGATGTCATGAAATTCTTATTGAATTATAAAATTTCCATTGACCATTAGACATTAATTATGCACTAAATATACATTTTATTTATCATTGATATGATTATTTCTTGAAACAATTCTCCTTTATACATATATTATATTCCATTGAATTTTATTTTATTTTATTAGGGAATATTGATACATCTGTGTTCATTTTTCGACAGATTTATTTGATGATAAGGCACAATGATCATAAAAAATCAATTATTTGTTATATGATGAATGATTTTTACATAATGATACAGGTTTCACATTATTTTATATAGCCCCTTGATGCATAAATAATCTAATGAGGTGAATTAGTATATGATCAATAGATACGTGACTTCTGATAGTTTTATACTATTTGGTGAAAGTCATGATAGTAGAGGTATCATCCCCATCAGATCATGATCTAAAATGATTATAAATTTAACCTATTAAGAAGTCAATTATTATTAACCTTTAGTTAATTTCAATGCTAATGTCATTGGATGCATTTCATTCCCAGTTTATTCATTGAATGGAATGTTTTTTCAATTATTTATCCTTCCATATTAAGCATTCCTGAAATTTTTACCCATGAGATTTTTTCAATGAAAATATCTCTAGATGGCATTAATTATAATTATATTTATCAATAGGTATTAGTTTTAATTTATTTACCCTCCAAAATTTATTATGAGTTATTTTTTCATGATATTCAATTTATTTAATTACCATGTTTGTTCTGTTATTTACCTTACCATATTTACTATTCTTATTAATTTGTGATATCATATATTGTACTTAACCCATACTAATCATTTGGTCCTAAAATAATTATTTTTCTATTCCATGGAATCCATGAGGTATATTATAATTTATATAAAAGGAGTTTATTGAGGAAATAATGATATTAGTGAAACAAAATATAAGCCCTAATTAGAGTATTCATATATTATATAAGAAACATTTATGTTTCTAATTTACCATAAAAACAAAATTATTAAGTCCTTTATGATGTGATCCTATTTATCATATTGTAAAGTAGTAATTTAAGACAATGGATTTGAGTTACGAGTTTTGGGAAAAATACTTGAAAAGTGAGAATGTTATAGGAAAACAATAATGGAAATTCCATTGAATCAAATATATATATATTAAAAAAAATATATGAATATTCAATACATTTCAAAATGACACCCCACATACCAAATAGGTTTATTTTCAATGGAGACTAAAGTTATTCACTTAATATTTCATGAAATATATACAATGTATCTAAAAAATATCTTCTCATTTAGTAATGTCAATAGTCATACCCAACTTAAAACCATTATTCATAACCTTTGATGAGGAACCATAAGAAATGGTGAGTTTAGATTCTTATTAAGGGTAATCAAGGGAGATATTAAAATAAATTGTAATGCCCGGACCCCAGAATCCAAGAGTCGGTGAATTATTTTAATACATTGGCATGATTAAAATGAATCAAGTTCCAATAGACCGATCAGTTCAGTAATCATGGAAACAAGAAACATACATAAGTTCAACATTACAACTAGAAAATAAAAACAACACTAAATTATTTTATTAGAAACTTCCATGCTTCCTAGAATATTCTTGCAAGTCACTCATAACTATCTTCTTCATATCCTGGGGAAATGAAACATAAAAAAGGGGTTAACTCAAATGCTCAGTTATAGAATGAAATACAGTGGAAGATAACATAAACAATAGGCATGTTGAATAATTGAAAACACAAGCCTTTACCGATAATTAACATGAACACTTTATGGAAGAAACATGATCTATGTAAATAAGTCAATAATAAAACACAGTAATGGGTATATTACTAGTCTAATAACCACATGAAATATATATATCTTATCTCATAATTATGGAATGAATAATGTCGGACATCTTAACCACGTATTCAAGGCCTTGTGCCAAGACTACAAAAAAGATTTTTTAAAGGACTTGCGCCAACACACTAGTTTGTCGCATAAGACAAACAGATGCATCAAGGAACTATAGCCGGATCCACCCATCACTTACTACGTCCAATTAATTTCTTATATGAAAATTTTGAAACATAATATGAATATATGTATTAAAACAATGAAATGAAATATAAATATTTTAACCACAAACCATAAATGGTATAAAAATAGCACATCCACAGTCAAACATAACTCATTCAATACAATATGGAAGATTATATTATAATAGATCAACCTAAATAAATAATAATGAAGGATTTTGACATAGATGAAGATAATCATCAAAACACATTTATAGAAATATCCCCCTTTTCTTGAAAACATTTAAAAGTCTCAATATTTAACCAGAAGCCGTTTAAAATTGATTTTTGAATCAAAGTGTCCCTTACAACTTTGAAACATTTAATATGATTTTTAATTTGTAAGTAATAATGTTCATATAAATAAATCCTTAAAATCATTTTTAAAACATGTACATTAATGGGAAAGATTTAGAATAATAAATCATTAAAACATTTAAAATGATATTTTAATTAGAGTCCCTAAACAATAGAGAGACACTTGAATAAAAATAATTGAGGTAATAAAAAGATTATAAAATCATGAGAAAAAATGGATTCATGATATACTCTATCAAAGTATATTATATAAACCATATAAAAGTGAATTAGAGTATATTAACAAATAATTCTCAATGGAATGTAAATTGTGATGAAATATCTTATAATGATCATAACATTAGGTTATGTATAAATGAACGACATAATTTTGTGGGAAAATATTAATACAAAAAATATTATTGGAATTTTATTGTATATCAATCAGAGAACATTCACACATATTCTTGTAAAAACCACACCAATGAATTGGATGTTTAACTCAATAAAAGGATATTGAGTTAAAATTACTCTTATCAAGTTCATATCGATGACTTGAGAATTTATCAATGGAGTGATTATGTGTATCAAAAGTATATCCATTTAAATAGTATTGTAAATTACTAAAAAAAATAATAAATAGTGATTCAACATATAATCATGGAGTAAAATAATCAATTACGTATGTGTAAAGCCCAATTAGTGGAAATTGAAATTTGAAATTCCCTTACAGATATGGAAAATTATAAAACATACACCCCATGAAATAAGTTTCATACAATGAAGATGTAAATATCCATAATTTAATTTATATTAAAAAAATAATACAATAATTGGCAGTACATACTCCATACAAAAGGAATAGTGTCCAATATAGCATGAATCTCACATGAATAAAAGTTAAATGAAAAAATCTGACTTCGCTGTAATCAATTGAGTCATATGAACTAAAGTTGATAACCACAAAATGAATCACATAATACCATTAATATAAAGATAATAATGATAATATATATCAAATTTCAGTACACAATACACCACGTGCAATAAATACGTGGCGAATAATAGAAATCTGATATAAATAAAAGTGAGATAAGAAACCCCTTACCTCATGTCTGACTTTTCTTGTATGTTCCTTGTTTTTCTTGAATAATAAACATAAGTTAATTTAAAAATGATTAAAAACATTTTTAAATATTATTATTCCTTTTATATCACTTATTACCTTTCTATAACAATTATTTTATTATTTGAGTTTAAATTGGATATTTTATAGATGTTCAGAACTTGAGTAAAAAACAAACTTGTTATAATTACAATGTTTCCTTGTGTCCAAAAGTCCACTGTATTCAGAATGATATACATGATTTAGATATAATATTTATATTATATATCCAGTATATTTATGTATTTATAACAGTACCTAACATTGGGAGATAAGAAATTAAATGCACTATTCATGGTGACAGTAAGCCGTACAAACTCATGAACGCTAATTTCAGTTCTATTTTTTATTTTAATTGAATTAAAAAATAATGACACATAGTTATATTATAATTCCAGTATAATATCATATATTATATAATTAACTCTATACTTTATACATCCCTCACAATTCATTAACGAGTCCTATCACTTTGAGGGGGCGGTAGTCCGCACTTTCTCAAATGAAATTATTATGTTTTACCCGTAATGGAATCCATAAATGTATAATATAAATGGAAAATATAGAAGAAAAAAACAATATATAATCATAATATATATCATATATAAATACAATTCCATCTTAATGTCCACAATGAGAGGAGGTAAGAGATAATCGAACAAGCATTATTTCGTGAGGCGTTGGTTTCCCAACAACAAAAAGAATATGTTTTTCACCCATTAAATCGATCTGTGTGTAGTTTTAGTTAGAATATGTCTCATAACTACATCCTAGTATATTGAGGATACTGTTTTTGTAATAAAATAAAGGAATAAAAATATATTAGGTGGTATGGAGAAGTAAAATAAAACGAAATAAAACAAAAGAATTTTAGAGAAACTGTTACCATTAATTTGGGTAACTTCCTTTGTATTGAATTAAAAGGACTTCTTGAAGTTACTTATTCCTATGGTAAGGATTCAAGGTGGAAGAGAGGGATGTTGAGAGATTATTTGGGCAGGGTTTGGATGACCCAAGTGGATTGAGAGGTGTGTGGAATGGGTTAGAAGTTATGTCCCTTTATAAGGGGGAGGAGGTGTGTCACGAACCAACCCGGGTCGACCCTGAACCGGTCACCCGAGCAGGCCGCGACATGGCCCAAGGGACATTCTCGATCCCCACAGGCTGGTAACCAGTTTTGAGCATCAAAATTAAAAAGGTGGTAGTGATTGGTCCAAAAATAAAAATAAACTATGCAGTAGAAAAATAAATAGAACAAAAGTAAATAAATAAAGAACAACAAAAAATGCTACTAACATGACTAGGTGCAATACTCCACATGACCCCATGGGTCACTATCCAATACCACAACCAACATTTCTCAAGGAGAACAACTAAATCTGTAACCTGCAACAGAACTAAAAACAATAAAACACTATAGGCGTGAGTATTAAAACTCAGTAGCCTCACCCAATAAATCTATTCCCAATGCAGTACATTTAAAATAAAAGAAACAACATTTCAAGTTTGAACTACAATTTATAAAAGTAAGGTTTTCAAAATTTTACTCAAAAACAAAGTACGAGTCATTTCCCCTATTCATTTCTCAAAAACCCAAGTCATTCATTTAGTGAGACATTAGTATTTTTTAAAGGGTAAGTGATGTTTAAATTTTCAATTTGAACAAAAAAGTATAAAACACCTTTCCTTGAAAATAGTTTTCATAAAACACTTTAAAAACCCACACCACATTCTAGTAAAAACACTAAAAATGAAAATGCTATAGTAGTTACACAATTAGGGAAATGAAAAAAAACATATACAAGAACAATATTCATCACAACAAGTTACTCAAAGCCAACAGACATGGGTGAACCAAGGAGATCAAGAATAAAACAGAAGACACCAATACGGGAGAAATCATCCTCTTTGACATGTCAAACACAATGAAATAAAAATTCCCAATAGGCTCAACAATCCTTTCTTAGGAAGGTCGAGGAAAAATACCATAGTAATATACCTAATAAATCTACCTACTCTGGGCCACTGGTCAGTACCATAACCTACCAATGTAGAAATCATTCTTAGAATATTCTCTCTATATTCCAGATTCCCATGTCTCAAGTTTTTGGAAAGGGGGTGATCTAACTGATGAAAACTGATCACCCAATCATATATCCATATAATGCACAACAGGCATCACCCCGACCCACTCCATGGGACAACCTCTTGCCTTTAAACTACTCATGTACTTGGGAGCCTCTAAGAGTGCCCTCCAAAATGATCAATTGCTACCAAGGAAAGAGTGTTATCCTAGGAGTGTTTTTATGAAAACATTTTCATCGTTTCTAGAAGGAGCCAAACGGGAAGTACATACATTTCACAATCACCACCTTAAAAAGAACCAAAATGTGTGTTCAAGATTCATAAGAAATCATTTATCATTAAAACCAGAACTATAATTTAAATTCTGTGAATTATGTTTAAAAGACAAACTGACATTCTTTCACTATTGGGTGTCATCTCATGAAGGAAATATTTTAAGTGTTCTGTATAAAATATATGGCTCTTTTTATACCAAATAATCATTTAAAAAAATTAATTATCTTATATTATCTAACATTTATAAAAATTAATAAAATATTTAATCGGTACAAATAGTGTGCGAAAATAGCTAGAAATAATGTAACGTAAATTTTAAAAATAATTTCAATGGGAACCTACCTCGGCTCACTGTCCAAACACAAAGGAATGTCATGCCTCACACTGACGCAAAAACACGCGCTAGTCGATGACTGCAGTATCCCGAGTTTTCCTCACCGACAATGCGCTGCAACAAACACACAACAACTAAAAACCCATAACCACTTACTAAAAACAAATGAGATGAACCAACGGCACAAAAAACACCTCGACATAATTTCAAAACACAACTCGCACTGATGATAATATTTAACAAACCACTTTAAAAATTTGTAAAACAATACTAAAGAGAAACCCACAACCCACACACCCAAAACTCATCCAAAGAAAACATTTTTTATCAATCTCACACCCCAACATATTAAAATGGAAAACGCAAGACATGCATAGACAAAAACAAAATACACATTCCATGAAAAAATATTAAACATCAACAAAACTGGTTTTCCAGCATAACACACCCTATTTTTCATATAAATGATAGACAATATAAAAAACAACCACAATTATTTCTTTAGAAACTAAAGACACACCAAACTAGTTAAACAAACTAAATTATAAAAAAATAAATCTGCCCAAAGATAATCAACCACAAAACTCATCAACTGCATTATACAGGTGAAACAATTTTCCAAAAAATGGATAAACAACAATTTCAACATAATATAATTAATATGAAAAAAATTCAAAACCAGAAACCTACGAGAAATGAACATCAAGTAAACTATGTAAACTTAATTTAATGAGGCATAAACAATGAAATCCAACCTCAAGGATAAAGATAGTTTGAAAATTCAATTGAGAATGTGACTAAACCTCAGTGGAAGGAAGAATACGCTTCAAGGGATATTATGCACAACTGGTGACAAGGTTCGCGGCTAGAAGGTGCTACTGGTGAGGGGAATGGGAGACCACCATGGGGTCGTGCGCCAATTTAGGTGCGCTGTTGGCTGGCTGGATGGCTGGGCAGCAGGTTCGTGCAGGGGCGAGGTGGCACAAGGCTGGCCGGTGGGATGCTGGTGAGGACGGAAGGGACTGAAAATAGATGTGGGGCAAGGCTGAAGGCCTGGAGCAACGGAGGAAGGCCGGTGGGGTTTGAGGGTGTCGACACAATGCCAAAGAAGCTGGAGCACATAGAGAGCAGGGAAGGGGGTGTGGGTCATCACTATCGAAGGGAGGAGGTCACCTGGCAGGTGGAGGCGCGACAGTGGTATAAGTGAGCAGGGGGTGCGAGAGTCGAGAGAATGAAGGATTTTGGGGCACTGCGCGGGAGAGAGGGTGTGAGGGGCGACAATGGAGGCAGGCCGGATGCAGGCGGGGTGAGGGTGCAAAGGCAGAAGACAACTGGGTGGCTGCTAGGCGCATGAGTGCAGAGTCTGAAGGGCGCTGCCGCATGAGGGAGAGGGTAGGTAAAACGTAGAGAGGGAAAAAGGGGAGCCGCGTGACGCACACTTCAGGGATCTAGGGTTTGTGATTTTTTTTATTTTTTTATTACATATTAATAATAATTAGAATTACCAACAATAAAATTATTATTATTTCGATAATAATAAGAATAACAATTTCCATAATAAAATAATAATAAAGTATTTAATACAATAGTAATAATAATAATATTAATATTAATCATTTAAAAAAACAATAACCGAAATCGTAATAAAACAAAGGGAAATTACATGACACTTAGGCAAGCTGTGTGGCTACCGCCAACCGTGCAGTGACCACGCATGGGTCTGAACTCCACTGCAAACATTAAACGCCAACAATTTTGATCTCGGACCCTACTCAGACCTTGGAGAGAGAACTCAAGGTCACAAATTAAATAAATTAAAATGAATTAAATGTTGATTTGTGACAATTCTCCCCACCACAGACACTTTCTGCCCCCAAAAATTCATCTGACTGAAAAAATAGACAAAACAATAGTCCATGCCCGACTAAGACCAAAAGAAACCACAATACGAGAGAATATGATAACACGAGAGGGTTCTCCCCACCATAAGAGCTCAACTAATGCACAAATTTTAACACCCAATCATACCACCCTGGGAATGGGTCGACGCGGGAACTCCCAACCGATCCAGACTAACCTCTATAGAATAAGAGAAAAAATACCTCCGCTGAAACTTGAAACTCTCGAATCAGACCGAAAAAATCCTGAAAACTAGGGAAAAACTCTGAGAATAACATAACCCAAGCAGTAAACCTGAGCATAACTGCAAACCTAGATTCCTCCGTAGGCACATATATCTCTAAACGAAAACCGCTAAACCAAGATTAACCCACGCATGGTCCAAACATACTTATATGAAAAACACACAATCCAGAACACCATAATTAGACAAACGATATTGTTTGGGTTACAAATGAACACGTTCATCCCAACCTCATGATGACACAATGGACCTACAACAACACCAAAACATTAATAGTGGAATGAAAATAACAGAATGACTTTAAATGTTTTGTTTCCAACACAGAACATGAAATCCGAACTGAGGTGTCACACCCTCGACAACTCCTGACTATGCGTGAGATTCACCCTAAGACCTATGGCTGGGGATCTGATGTTTGAAGAAGCTCATGTATCACTGCCAGGAACTAGAATCATCTAGTCACAGTGTCTTCCTCAGATGACGCTTCCTGCAAAACTTCTCTAGATGACCTAGACACCTGAAATGATGGCACATCCTTGGTGGGGTGTAACATGATGGTTATGCATGCCCTAAATGTCTACACTGACGGAAAACCATTGGAAAATCCGTCGAACTAGAAACTAGAGTCACTATAGAGGAATCTTTAGAAACAGATCCATCTAACACACTCTGCTCGCCAGATGGGGTACCATCATGAGCAACTGGATTCGGTGGATTGCCAACCATCTGTGCTCCGGAGACCAACTCAGCAAAAAACACATCATGTACCAACTTATCAAAATTATGGCCCCAAAAAGGGAGGACCTTATCTTTGATCTCTGGACAAAGTCCCCTGATTAAGGGACGATTCTTCATCAAATATTGTGATGCTAACTCTAGATAAAGACACATGTTCCTTGAAATTGTCAACACACGCTTTCACCGTCTGTTGGCTCTGTTGAATATGCATGAGTTCTTCCATTTTCTTCTTCTTCCCCACTTCAAGTATAAACCATCAGATGAAGACAACATGAAAGAAATCCCATGTTATCCCAACTTTTAGTGATGTTGGGGCGAACAACTCCTACTCGTCCAGAGCTGGACCTTCGAATAGACCCAAAATGACATGCACTCTAACAGCTTTAGGAGTTCCCAATACCCTGAAGATACGCTGGACCTCTTCATGCCACTGCACTATCTATAAGAGACTCCAATCACCATGAATGACAAACAAGGTCTGAGAAGGACCAAAAAATTGGCATGACTTATCAGAAACTCTGGGGACCTTTATGGGTGGCATGTTCTGAATCAAATATAAAACACAGAGCCAATACCAATATCAAGCCGATGCAATACCACTGAAAGCATCTTCATCTAAAATCATCCGACTGAAAATCCAAAAAAATACAAACACAACACAAATAAAAATTCCTTTTTATTTTAGATTTAAAAACATCCTTCTTTGAAGGCCATTTTCCAAATACCAAACCCACTTTTCAAACTAATTTCAATTTCCATAAATCATTTTCCCTTTATTTAAAATCAATTTAGAAAACAATGTCAAGCCATTAATTCAAAGAGCACACTTCAATAATCCCATGAACCATTGCACATGTCTTAATCCACTTCTATCCATACACACCAACACACAATTCTCATGTATTCCCTCGCATGTGCAAACGTTCATAAAGAGTACCCGAGGTTGAACCCAAACCATATCTCTACCAGTTCCAAGAAACCACCAGATTTTTAGTCCAAGCGATTTCAATTTTAAAAATCCATTTTATAAAATTAAATACTTTTAAAAGAAAACATTCTCATTTCAGAAACCCTTTTTCATTTCCAAAAATGCACTTACACCAACCAGAACAAAAACAACACTCAACTTGCATAAAACCACCAGAGTGAGGGACTAGCAGTCACACTTAACCTGGAGACATGGTAGTGGGCCATTCCCCATGTAAGTGTCAATATCTTATAAGAATTTAAACCATGTACTAGGACTCCACATGGGTCACTGCTCCATGTGAGATCACGATGTAACATTGGTTTACCTTCGTTGTCATCCCTCAATCCAAAACAAATCAGAACGAAAAAAATACTCAATTCCTGGACTACCCCTGGAGACTCGAGGTTTGAAACAATGAGGGTTCATGATGTCATTCCCGTACCTAACTCTTGATTACTGACAGTCCTAATCTCAATATTTCGGACACCCTAAACAACAATGGTCACATATGATACCATTTTATCATGAACCAACCCAGGTCGACTCGTAACTAGTCACCCAAGTGTCAGGCATCAAAATTAAACAGGTGGGAACGATTTGGCCCAAAATAAAAATAAACTAAGCAGAGGAAAAATAAATAGAACAAAAGTAATAAATAAAAAACAATCAACAATTCTACTAACCTGACTACGACCAAAACTCCACGTGACCCTATGGGTCACTCTCAAATACCACAACCAATGTCTCTCAAGGGGAACACCTAAACCTAGAACCTACAAGAGAACTAAAAAGAAGAAAAAACTATAGGCGTGAGTATTAAAACAGAGTAGGATATCCCGATAAATCTATTTCCAATGCACTACCTTTAAAAGAAATGAAACATCATTTCATGTTTGAACTACAAGTAATAAAATTAAGGTTTTCTACATGTTACTCAAAAACAATGTACGAGTCATTTCCCCTATTCTTTTCTCAAAAATACAAGTCATTCTTTTAGTGAGACATTAGATTTTTTGAAAGGGTAAGTGATGTTTAAATTTTCTAGTTTCACAAAAAGTATAAAACACCTTTCATTGAAAAAAAATTCATATTCCACTTTAAATCCACACATCACATTCTATTAAAAACACTACACATGAAAATGATACAGTAGTTACACAGTCAGGGAAATGAAAATAGAATATATACAAGAACCATATTCATCACAACAAGTAATTTAGTGCCAACAAACATGGGTGAACCTAGGAGATGAAGAATAAACCAGAAGACACCAATACATGAGAAATCATCCTAGTTGACAGGTAAGACTAGATGAAATAAAAACGACCAATATGCTCGACCATCCTTTCTCAGGCAGGCCGATGGAAAATCCCATAGTAATAAACCCAATATATCCACCTACTATGGGCCACTGGTCTGTACCATAACCTACCGGTGCAGTAATCATTCTTTGAATATTCTCTCAATATTCCAGATTCCCATGTCTCAAGTGTTTGGAAAGGGGGTGAGGCCACTGATGCCAACCGAGCACCCAATCATATATCCATATATATCACAACATGTATCACCCCAAGCCACTCCCTGGTACAACCTCTTACCTTTAAACTACTCAAGTACCTGGGAGCCTCTAAGAGCGGGCTCCCAAAAGATAAATTGCAACCAATGAAAGAGAGTTATCCTAGGATTGTTTTTATCAAAACAGTTTCATCATTTTTCATAAGGTGCCAAACAGGCATTACATACATTTCACAATCACCGCCTTAAAAATAACCAAACAACTTATTAATGCTTTAGAAGAAATCATTTATCATTAAAACCTGAACTATAATTGAAATTCTGTGAATTAGGTTTAAAATCCAAACTGCCATTCATTCACTATTGGGTTTCCTCTCATCATGGAAATTTTTCAAGTGTTCTGTAAAAAATAAATGGCTCTTTTAACCCCCAATAATCATTTAAAAAATCAATTTTATTATATTATCTCACATTTATTAGAATTAATAAAATATTTAATTAGAAGAAATAGTGTGCCCAAACAGCATGAAATAATGCAACTTAAATTTTAAAAAGTAGTGCAATGGGAACCCACCTCGACTCACTATCCAAACACAAAGGCGCATAATGCCTCGCACAGAGGCACAAACACACGCTAGTCGATGAAAGCAACATTCTGAGTTTTCCTCACCGACAATGCACTGAAAAAATTCACAACAACTAAAAACCCATAAACACTGACTAAATATAAACTAGATGAATAAACTACCCAAAAAAAGACCTCTAAATACTTTAAAAACATAACTCGCATCATCGATACTATTTAATAATCCACTTTAAAAAAATTTATAACAATCCTAAATAGAAACCCACAACTCACACACCCAAAACACATACAAAGAACACATTTTTTATCAAACACACACCCCAACATACTATAATGGAAAATGCAAGACATGCATAGAAAAAAAATACAAATTCCCATGAAAAGATATTAAACATCACAAAAATTGTTTTTCCAGCATAACACTCCCTATTTCGCATATACATAATACACAATATCAAAGACAACCTCAATTATTTTTCTAGAAACTAATGACACACCATACTAGTTAAAAAAACTAAATTATTAAAAAAACTAAATCACACCAATCTAATCAACAACAAAACTTTTCAACTGCATTAAACGGGTGAAACAATTATCCAAAAAATTGAGAAACAACAATTTCAACATAATATAATTAATTTGACAAAAACGCATAACCAGTAACCTAAGAGAAGTGAACATAAAGTAAACAAGGTAAACATAATTTAAAGAGGCATAAGAAATGAAATCCAACCTCAATGATAAATATGATTTCAAAATTCAAGTGCGAATGTGATTAATCCTCGATGGAAGGATAAATTCTCCTAAATGGAAATTATGCAAAACCAGAGAGGAAGTTCGCGGCTGGAAGGTGCTACCGGTGAGGGGAAATGGAGTCCACCAGGGGGTCGTGCGCCAATTTGGGTGCGTTGATGGCTAGATGGTTAGCTAGGAAACGCGTTCTTGCAGTGGTGCGGAGGCCGGCAGGATGCTGGCTAGAACGGATGAGACCGAAAATACATGTGGGGTGAGGCTAAGGGCCTAGAGAAACCGTGGAAGGCCGCTGGGGTTTGAGGGTGTCGGCATAGTGCTGAGGTGGTCGTAGCACGAAGATAGCATGGAAGGGGGGTGCAGTTTGTCGCTGCCAGAGGGGGGAGGTCGCCTGGTAGGTGGAGGCACAGTGGAGGTAGAGGTGAGCAAGGATGTGCATGAGTTGGCTCCAGGAAGGAGGTCGGGGAGCTGCGCGAGAGCGAGGGGGTGAGGTGGGACCATAGAGGCAGGCCGGAGGCGCGGCGGGGCGAGTTTGAAATGCAAACGACAATCGGGGGGCTGCTGGGTCCAGGGGTGCAGAGTCCGAATGGCGCCGCCGCATGAGGGAGAGGGCGGGG
This sequence comes from Viscum album, assembly GCA_963277665.1. Lineage (NCBI taxonomy): Eukaryota > Viridiplantae > Streptophyta > Magnoliopsida > Santalales > Viscaceae > Viscum > Viscum album. Next base: position 291,442,629 of record OY728134.1, read on the forward strand.
AAAATGCTGAGAGGGAAAAGGGGGAGCCACGCGACACACACTAGGGGTGCTAGGGTTAGTGTTTTTTTTATTACATAATAATAATAATTAGAATTACCAACAATAAAATAATAATTATTTCAATAATAATAAAAATAACCATGTTGATAATTAAATAACTATAAAGGATTTAATAAAATAGTAATTATAATAGTAAAAATTTTAATCATTAAAAAAACAATACCAAAAATTGTAATAAAACAATGAGAAATTTCATGACACTTAGGCCAGCTGCGTGGCTACCGCCAACTGTGCGGTGACCACACACGGGTCGGAACTCCACTGAAAACATTAAACACCATCAATTTTGACCCACGGCCCTGCTCGGAACTTAGTGATAAAACTCAATGCTAAGAATCAAATAAATAAAAATGAATTAAATGTCGGGGTGTGACAAGATGCTCTTTAGGAACGTGTGAAAATATTATTTTATAATATAGTAATATTCGGTTTATAAATGTCCTAAACTAATTCAAGTCGAAGATAAGATGCCTTATGGTCAAAATAAAATAATTCAATAAAAATTGGACCGGTTTTGGATAATATTCTAATATTAATAATCTTATTTATTTAAAGCATTTATTAACGAGGTAAATACTACATCATTATTGTGTCATAAATAATGTAATGTATTTGATGTGTAAAAATTACAAAAAAATTACCATAATTTAGGAAATATTTTTAAATTTCCAATGAATATTTATAATCAAAAATATAACTTATATAACCCCATGTAAAAAATTAGAGACTAAAAGATAACTATTAATGTCATTTTGTCTTTACTTTATGTTAATTAAAATAAAATGTCATTATCACTCTTGAGTGGCTCAATAGGGTCCCCGACTCTACCCTAGGATGCAAATCATCTGCCATGACTCATCTAATAAGGTTATGAAATGTTTCAAGGTAATTTTGTATTATTATAATATTTCTTTTACATTGAATTACCCTATGTACCTTTAGCCACGGTAAAAAAAGTCAAAAGTTACTATTCACCTAAAATTATTTTCATCTTATTGAACAACATTTTACTTACATATAACAACATGTATGTCATATTTTTAAGATTCAATTCAATGAAGTGGAAAAATTTTATTTAAATGAAAATGCCAGTTTTTTAAGTACAACTATGTGGTTTTACTATTCATCATAAATTGATGTTTTTCAGAAAAATACAATAAATTCATCCAAAGATATATTTGATATTCCAAATTAAAAAATGATGTCTATTTTACCAAATTCAAAACATATAAGTTTCTATAATTATTTTAATATTAATTCCTATTGTCAAAACAAATAGAGTGTTTTTAAGAAATAATAACTATAAAAAGATTGAAACTTGTTTATGTATAATTTCAAATTGAAATTAATTCCAATTACCAAAATTGTATTAAATGGTAAAAGTATAATCTAATAAAACTTCTACAGAAATTTAAAATATAACCTAACCTTATAAATAAATTATATTAAAAGGCAGTTTTGAATTAAAATGCAGTATTTTTCAGTATTCATGAAAAATGAATATTATTAGAAAAATACAAGAATTTCGTCCAATGTATATTTATATGTCCTGATTATGATGTATAATTTTATTTTGTCAATTTTAATATGTAAAAGGGTCAAATATTGGATTTAAACAGGGTTCACCATTAAAATGTCATAAAAATGATTTTTTTTGAAAAATACATTTTTTATCTGAAAAATGAATTTGATCTTATAATATGTCCAAGAAACACATAATACATAATTTAAAATTATATGAAGTATATAAAATTCAAAATCTAGTTAATACAATTCAGAACTGCTTTTGAGCGGTTAGTTTGGTAAGTCGTGGTTTGCTCGAACTCGGTGTTGAGTGTAGCACAAGCTATTGAATTTAATGAAAATAACTTACTTTGAAATCTTGGTGTGTTACATTATTCCCCCTATTGGAAATTGCTTCCTCACAATTTTTAAAATTGGGCTTGGGAACATCATTTAAATTCCCACATCGGAAAAAGAGTCAATAAAACTATCACTTTAATAAAATGAAAGAGAAGTACAAACATCACCCGAGATAACTCATACTTGGATTCCATGTAGGAAAACATTGATTTGGAAGATAAAATAATTATCAAGTTCTGAAGGAGTGGGATAGAAAACATGATTATGAGAAAGTAAACCAAAAGAAAAGCACAAACTTGTGATGGTATTAACGCTCATTAGTTTCCCTGTATGAAGAGTAAACGGACAAAAACATTTCTTTGTTTTAAGTTCCATTTTCATAAAGTTGAGTAATTTATGATATTGACTAAGAACATAAACAGATATACTTAATTTTTATGTATAGTTTCATTCTTGAATAAATTTCTACAACTAAATCATCTTTTTTAAAATTATGAGTATTTAAGATGGCCTGGTCACATCAGAAGAGCTGGAATCAACTTCCAGAGAATCACATGATCCAATTTGGATTAACTATATATTTACCTTATTTTTAGAGGTTAACCAAAACCAAAATAGTTAGTAAAAGATCATATGATCCCCAAAAAGGATAATCCTATAGAGAAAAGAATACAAATCATAGTTTCTAACATTAATCCAATAATACCCCAAAGTTAAATAAATATCATTCAGTATACAATTTTCCATAAAATCATACAATATAATCCAATATAATATTGAAACCCAAAACAGAGAAAAATTTGGTTATGTAGACTTCTACATTAAATTATATATCCAACTGACATCGACTACACATAAAGTCACAAAATTAATAGTGATTATCCTAATCACATATTCTCTATGATAGGTTAATCATTTACATAAATAACCCAAATCACTATAAATACACAATAAAAAAAATACACCATTACTCCTGAAATGAAGTCCCATAGTATTCTATTATCCTTAGGAATTTTGTGTTCCCAACAGAGCTGACGTCTTCCAAAATTACATTTATCACTTAATAACAAAATCATTTTATTACACTAATGGTATCCATTTGATAAGACATTATATCCCAAATCAAATTATTATTGATCAATAAAATAATTTAACTAAAAAGAGTTAGTTGTACTAACTAGGGATTTCACCTAGTCGAGTGGTAGGTGAAAAATATCAATCGAACTATGGTTGTGGGTTCGATTCATTCAGCTTTGTCTGACATGATTGGTTGTCACATGGTCTATGTGTTTTCCTTTTTCAAAAACTCTATAATTTTATAATGTTACCAAAAATGAGACAGATTTCTCAAAGTAACTATAACATAATTTCATCACAAATGATATCTCATACCTCAAATTTTAATCCCAAAATTTAATAACATCTAATTGTCTCAAACACAATGATCATGTAGAAACAAATTGTTATTTATAACTATATCCACAAGAGAAAATATAATTCTTCCTCAAATATCATTTTTAGCTGACAAATTGCATGGTTAAAAATACAAAATAAAGGTCTTCCAAAGTAACCCCATCTGCAAAGAGCACTAATACATTTTAAACATTTCTCCATCCATTTATTTCCACATAGCTTCTTCCATGACCAAGAGGATATCCTATAAAATATGGCATTCACATTGGTAATTTCCAGGTCCCCTACATTTACGGTAAATGACTATAAATGTATTCTTGGGACCATTTTTATTTTCATTCGTAGTACTCTTCATTTTCCCCTGCAAATCTTTACTAAATGTCCTTCTTTCTCACACATAAAGCATTTCATTGTTCCATTAAGACACCTTCATAGGTTTCACCTTCCACATTTCCTAAATGATGGAAATTGATATTTATTATCTCCATGGTCTTCACTAATGGAGCACTTATCATTCACCACATTTCTCTTCATTGTTGAGTCCATGAGTTGGTTAATATATATGTTGTTGATTATATTTTTGGAAAATAGATTCGGCATGAACATGATATCTTTTACTCCAATAAACATTCCATTTTGTTTCACATTTTGACCATCGTTCCCACCTTGTACATGATTATCAATGTCAATTTGACTTCCATGGATTCCAACCATTTACTAAAACCTGAAAGCATCACGTGAGTAACAATAGTCATAAAATAATTTAGAGAATATCATGACACCTTATTTTCAATTTAAAACACCTTAGGATTAACCAAGGTCATTTATACTCATCTTATAATAAAATCCTTCAAATCAGTATGTAAAGAAAATGTAATGTATCCTATGCATATCCCTCAGGAGTTTCATAACCAAGAGTGCAGCAAGGCCCATTGTCGTGTACCATGATACCCCCGGTCTATCCCAAAATTCCTTGTTAGAGTTTTCACTCCTAGGTACATCTACGCTAGAGCCGCCTCAAACTGAACATATCTAGACCGAGATATATTGCTTTTAAATTCCCAAAATCTATACATTACCAAAATTCTAGGAGGTTCATCTATACTAATCCTAAAGGTATATCTTAGGGTAATGTTCTCTAATCAGGTTTTATCTAAATATATTTTCCAAGGATTGTAGTAAACTTCTTCTAATACCAACTATAATGCACTGACCCCAGAATCTCAGATCTAGTGCATTATTTTAATACATTTTCATGATTAAAAGGAATGAAGTACCAAAGGAAAGATCAGTTTAGTAGTTTTGGAAACAAGATACATACATAAGTTCAACATTACCACTTGAAAAGTAAAACAACAACAAATTATTCAATTAGAAAATCCATGCTTCCTATAATATGCCTGAAAGTCACTCATAACTAACTTCTTCATATAAATGGTAAATGAAACATAATAAAGAGGAGAGATCAAATGCTCAGTAAGTGTAAGAAATATAGTGGAAGATAGCATAAAAATTAGGCATGGTGAATAATTGAAAACAGATGCCTTTACAAATATTTAACATGAACGCATTATTGCAGGAAAATGAGATTTGTAAATAATTCCATAATAAAACATAGTCATGGGTATTCTACAAGTCGAATAACAACATAAAATATCAATAGATAATCTCATTATTATGGAATACATAATGTCGGATATCATAACTACGTAGTCAAGGCCTTGTCCAAAGACTATAAATAAGATTTTGTCGGGGCCTTGTGCCAAGACACTAGTTTGTCTTATGTGACCTACCAATGCATTGAGGAGCTATAGTGGGCTCCACCCATCACATACTAAGTCTAATTCATTCCTCATATGAAATGGTTTAAACTTAATCTGAACATTCATTTTAAAAATAGCATACAAAATGTGTATATTTTAACCACAAACCATTAATGGTATAAAAATAGCACATCCACATTCAAAAATAACTCATTAAATACATTATGGATCATTTTATTATAATATATCAACCTCAATAGAGAAAAATGAAGGATATTTACATAGATGAAGATAAGCATCAAAACTATTTTAGAGAAATATTCCTCTTTTTATTGAAAACATTTAAATGTATCACTATTTATCATGAAGCTGTTTAAAATAGATTTTTGAATAAAAGTGTCCCAATACACTTTGAAACTTCTAAAAGGAATTTAAATTTGAAGAAATTAATTTCCATATAAATCAATCCTTAAAAAAATTATAACATGGAAATTATTGAGAAAGATTTAGAATAATAAATCATTAAAACAATTAAAATGATATTTTAGATAGAGTTCTGATCCAAAATAAATAAAATTGAATAAAAATAATTGAGGTAATAAAAACATTATAATTTCATGAGAATAATGGTATTCATGATATATTATGTCAAAGTTCATTATATACATCATATAAAAGTGAATTGGCGTATAAAAACAAAGAAGTCTCAAGGGAATGTAAATTTAGATGAAATATCATATTAAAAATATCCTTAGGTTAAGGATAAAACAATGACATAATTATGAGTGAAAAATATAAATACACTAAATATGATAGGATATTCAGTGTAAATAAATCAGAGGACATTGGCACATATTCTTGTAAAAACCACACTAATGAATTGGAAACTTATGAAACATAATACACCATGAATGAAGTATCATACAATGATAATGTTAATACCCATAAATTAAATTATATTTGAAAAATAATATATACATGGACAGTACGTACTCCACACAATGTTAAATAGTGGCCAATATAGCATGAATCTCGCAAGAATAAAAATGAGATGAAAAACCCCGACTTCATTGTAATCAATCAATTCATATGAAAAAAAGTTAATAACCACAAAATGAATCACTGAACACAATTAATATAAATATATTCATGATAATATATATCAAATTTTAGTAGAGAATACACAACATGAAATAAATAAGTGGTGAATAATAGAAATCTCACAGAATTAAAAGTGAGATAATAAACCACATACCTCACGTTCGACTTGCCTTGTATGTTCCTTATTCATCTTGAATAATGAACATAAGATAATTTTTACAAGACTAATAAAATTTTTAAAGTTCATTATTCCTTTTATATCACTTATTACCTTGCTATAAATTTTTATTATTATTTGAGTTCATATTGGATATTTTATCGATGTTCGAAACTTGAGTAAAAAATGAACTTGTTATAATTGCAATGTTTCCATGTGGTAAAAATTAAATTATCTATAGAATGATATATATGATTTAGTGTCATATATATATATATATATTATATCTAGAATATATATGTATTTATAATAGTACATAACATTTGGAGATTAGAAATGAAATGCACCGTTCATGGAGATGGTAAGTCGTACGTACACATGAACGCTACGTTCATTTCTATTTTTTTTCTTAATGGAATTAAAACATAATGATACATAGTTATATTATAATTATAGTATAATATCAAATATAATATCATTAACTTCATACTTTATATATCCCACTAGAGTCATTAACCAGTCATATCACCTTGAGGGGGCGGTAGTCCGCACTTCATCAAATGAAATTATCGCATTTTACCCATAGTGGAGACCATAAAGGTATGATATAAATAGAAAATACAGAATAAAAAAAGAATAAATAAACATAATATATATCATATATAAATACATTTCCATCTTAATGGCCCCCATGAGAGGCGGTAGGAGAAAATTGAAAAATCATTGTTTCGTGAGGCATTGGTTTCCAACCACACAAACAGTACGTTCTTCACCAATTATATGGAGGTGTGTGTAAGTGTAGTTAGAAATATTATCATAACAAAATCTTAGCATATTGAGGATACTGGTTTTGTTAGAAAATAAAGGAATTAAAATAGTATAGTGGGTTGGGGAAGTAAAATTAAACAAAATAAAACAAAATAATTTAAGAGAAACAGTTACCTTTAATTTAGATAACTTCCTTTGGTTTGAACTAAAATGACATATTGATGTGAATTATGGGTAAGATAAGGCTTCTAGGTGTAATATATGGATCTTTAGAGTTTATTTGGGAATGTTATGGACGAGCCAAGGGGCTTGAGAGGTGTGTGGAATGGGTTAGAAGTGGTGTTTTTTTATAAGGGGGAAGAGGGGCTCTTTAAGAACGTGTGAAATTATTATTTTACTATATAGTGATATTCGTTTTATAAAGGTCAAAACCAAATTAATGTTGAAGATAATATGACTCGGGGTATAAATAAAAAAATATAAAAATAATTTCATAGGTTTTGGATATTTTTTAATATTGATAATGTTATTTATTTAAACCATTTATTAATGAGGTAAATACTACATCATTATAGTGTCATAAATAATTTAATTTATATGATGTCTAGAAATAATAAAAACATACCATAATGTAGGAAATCGTTTTATCTTTCCAATTAATATTTATAGTTGAAAATATGAATTATATAACACCATGAAAAAATTGATATACGAAAAGATATTTTTAATGTCATTTTAGTTTTTACATTAACATAATTAAAATAAAGTGACATTATCACTCTTAAGTGGCTCCATGGGATCCCCAAATCGACCCAAGGATTCCCAGAGTCTACCATGACTCATCCAATAATGTTAGAACAAACCATATGTTATTTTTGTATTATTATAATTTTCTTTTTATCTTGAATCACCCTATTTACCTTTAACCGCAGTAAATACATGTCAAAAGTTACTGTTTACCAAAAATTATATCATTAAATTGAACCCATTTTAACATAATAATAACAACCATGTATGATAGAGTTTTGAAATTGAATTAATAAGAAGTTTTAAAATTTCATTTAAATGAAAAAGAATGTTTTTTTAACTACTAGTAAGTGGTTTTACAATTTATCATAATTTGATGTTTTTCAAAAAAATGCCAAAAATTTGGACAAAGCTATATTTGATATTATGAATTCATAAAAATGTCTACATTACCAAATTCAAAACATATATGTTGCATTAATTAATTTAAAATTAATTTTTGTTGTCAAAAAATAGTGTGTTTTTAAGAAACAATAACTATTAAAAGATCGTCACTTGTTTATGTATAATTTCAATGTGAAATTAATTCCAATGACAAAAATTGGATTTAAGGGTAAAAATATAATCTAATAACACTTCAAAATAAATTTAAAAAATAATCCAACCTTATAAATAAATTAGATTAAAATTAAGTTTTGAATTAAAATACAGTATTTATCACTATTCATAAAAAATGAATATTATTAGAAAAATACCAGAATTTCAACCAAAGTAAATTTTGATAACCTGATTCTAAACAATGATTTTATTTTTTCGAATTGAATATTTAATAGAGTCAAATATTTAATTTAAAAAATAGTTCACCCTTAAAATTTGGTAAAATTGAATTTTTTTTAAAAATTCAATTTTTATTATAAAAATTGAATTTGTTCTTATAATATATTTAAGAAAAACATAATACATAATTTAAAATTATATAGAGTATATAAAATTCAAAATCAAGTTAATACAATTCATAACCGCTTTTAAACGACTAGTTTGGTATGTTGTGGTGCGCTCGAACTCGGTGTTGCGTGTAGCAGAAGCTATTGAATTTAAAGAAAATAACATACTATGAAATCATGGGGTGTTACATAACATGATAATATTTCTATAAGAATATGAGAATAAAATTTTAAAACCATACCATTAATGTCATAGATAATAATCATGTTTAATTTCATAAATCGTTGTAATTTATAATACATGAGTCATAATGGGATCATAGAACATTATCCATGAGAGCATGAAAATGTCTTATTTCATGGATTTTTTCCTACAGATTGACATAAAAAATATTAGGTCCCATAAATATACCATGAAATTCATAACATGTTAGTCTTGTATAATACTCCTATGGACCGTCTTGTTTTTTACATTAGATAACCTCTTGTATAACCTTTTATTTCAAGTTTGGTATAACCCCCAATTTACCAACTAGTTTCAGGAATGGGATAAAAATTATTGAGCCATTTGATATAACTTAACTATAATCAATACACATTGAATTTTAGGGATATATAGGTCCATTAATCTCATAATCCAAACATTTTTATGCCACATTGTTATGGATCATTCATCATATCAGAAACCAGGAAAAGAAATGGGGTTCACAAAACGTTTCATCATAGAATAACCCATGGAAAATAAATTTTTTTCATTATAATTTAATAATTTTTTTATAACATAACCCATATAAATAATATGGTTTTCATAAAAATTTCTTCATCATATATACGAATCATTCAGTGAAAACATATGACTACTATTCTTAGATCATGTCATTAGAAAAGAATAATTAACTTCCAAGGATGACATATTAGATAGATAATTATTTTATGATAAAAACCACATGGAACATTTCCAAATGAAGATAAGCTTTCACTTTTAAAAAAACATATTAAAAGATAAATACTTTTTATAATGTTAGAAACTTTATTTTTTAAATTTGATATTGATGAAATAGAGTTTTCTACTAAAGAGAGAAATAAATCTAGTTTAAATTTAAATCATTCTCTTTTATTCGTGAATACATAAAGACATGAAAATTAAATTAAAATTAATATTTTGATTAATTAAATATAAATAAAATTAATTTATTTCGTGATATTTTTATCATAATATTCTATCATCAGAAGTATAAAAATAAAAAATCCTAATAAACTATGAGGTTGTAACATAAAACTATTACCACTTTTGTAACATTAAATCATAATCCCCATGAAAATATAAATTTGAATGAAACTAAAAATATAATGGTAAAAACTTATTCATCATATTACATGTCAAAGGCTCTTCCTAAATATCTCATAAAAGAAGATATGTGCATAACGTGACATGTTAAAAAGAGATCAAATTGAGGGAAAAAACTCTATCCAATTTAATAAAATTTAAACTATAATACACATGAAATAGAGGTAAAAAATTATATATAAATACCAATAATTTTAATGAGATGAATCATAATATAAATTCATCTGCATTATATAAATCATATAATAAAAAATGGTGTAGAAAATGACAAGTGTCAAAAAGAAAATAAAAGTTGGGAAAATATATGTTACCAAAAATCAAAACTTCCTATAAACATATTTGAACCTACAATATAAAAATTATAAGTTATTATAAATATATTAAAGATCTATATATATAAATATCATACCATATATAATTTACTTTTGACCTTTTCTACTCTTTCTCAAAAAAATTCAGGTTGAAGTCATGTTTCGGGTAATAACATTTTTGTTTTTCATGAATATTTAATTTGGTATTACCAGCTCTATTACATTGATCATGGTTCCAAAATCTCAATATTTTTTAAAAATATAATTTAATATATTTATTAATTATAAATTTTTTTTACATTAATCCATTACATTTTGATTTGAATAGTTAAATACAACGTTCAGAGAGACGGTAGGTAGAACGTACACATGAACACTATTTATATTTTCCCAGTGGATGAAATTAAAGAATTGTAAATAAAAAATTTACCTTATATAATATTTTTTATTTCATATATATCAAATTTTCTTAATTAATTATAACCTTGTTGACTTCCATTCAATGTGTATGATAAGAACAAATCACATCACTTCGTGAGGTGATAGTCCACCGTAACCATCAATAAGGTTTTTGTATTCCCAAGGAAGTGAAGGTCATAAGGAATATATGATATCGTGATAAAATAATTATAATAATATCACAAATATCATTTATTACTTTTAAATACATTATTATACCCATTTCTGTGAATTGATGAAGGAAAACGAATAACATCGGTTCAAGACGATGTCGTCCACTATACTCACAAATATTGATATTGAAGATGATTTTATGGAAGAGGTAAAGTGATGTGGTTATTAAATTGACATAATAACATATCATTATATTTTAAAAACAAATATTATTACATCATCATGTCTTAATATGAATTTATGGAGGTGGACGAAGAAATAAATTAAAATGTACAATTAGGGGTGTTACCTCTTCTTGGGAAAAATACATTTGGTTTTCACTACAGGGCATGTTTGGTTGAATTTATTAACAAAACTAAGGCTGGAATAATGATATTATGGAATAAATTTGGCTATTTGTGTATTTAATTAGGTTTTTATGTGTGATGTTGATAAGATATTTGGTGGATTTTATAACTAAGGTGTGTTCCATGCCTGTATATTTTGAAAAAAGAAAGGTGTAACCATATTTTTTCACATTCCAGAAGGATCCAAAATGAAAAATTATGTATCATGATAGGTTATAACCATATTTTTTCACATTATTATATATTTTAGTAATAGTATTGGTAAATCTAATTTAAATTTGATCCCCCAGACATTATGAGATTTTTTTTTCAAAAAAGAAAATGTTAAATCGTTTTAGATGATTTAAATTAAAAATAAATACGAAATTGATTCAAATGAAAAAATTTGATTAATAAACATATAATTGAAGTAATGATACTTTTGAAATATTATGATAATATTTTATATATTTTAAGTGCATCAAAATAAATGAATTTTTTTAATAAAAATCTGTATTTTCACCATTCATTGAAAGATTTATATTTTATATTAATTAAAAAAAATTAAAACTATGATAATTTTGACCTTATGATTTTCAAAAAATAATTTCTTTTTTCTGAATATATTTTCTAAAAGGGTATGAAAATTAAATTTAAGACATCTGTGAAAAAGGTAAAAAACTAATTTTTATATTTTAGAAATTATATCCAATAAAATTTGAATTATTCTTATCTATTGCTTAGAAAACACAATAGATTAATGTTAAACCTTTCATTGAATATCTTATATATATACTTCATTAAAATAATTAACCAAAATTTATTTACTTTTAATTTATTGTGGGATAATTTCTTTGTGTTCATAAAAATTGTTTTCTATAAAATGATTTTCATTATTTTTAAATATTTTTAATTCATTTTTTAATTAATTTTTTCAAAAATATTTAATTTTATGTTCATGTGTAAACCAAATAATTTAAAAATTTATTTAATTATATTCATAATCATCATTCCAAAAGTAAGATGATAAGAATAATATTTAATAATAATAGTTTAATAACGTTTTAAGGTTACTTTCAACTCGATGATTCCATTAACAGAAAATAAAATCAGTGTTCTGAGTAAATCAAGATAAACTTCATGTTGTGTGTAATTCAATATATTGAAGAGAAAATAATCATATGGAAAAATTATATCTCAAAATATTTGGGTGTGAAATTCCACCTCCCATAAAGTGAATTTCTCTATAAAAATTTCTCACTTTTTAACTGATAACAAAGGATACTTTTTCTTCATTACATCCTTTGGTTCCCACATATATTCTTCAAGAATGTCGTTTCACTCCAAAAAAAATTCAAGATGACTTTTATTGTTTATTTGAACTTTCTCTATTTGATATATAATCTCCACTGGTTTTTCTTTATATGAATAATAAATCCCTAGTGGTATAACCTCTGAGGTTTGTAATTGTGATAGATTATGTAAATATAACTTTATAAGAGATACAAGAAACACATAATGAACTTGAGAGAGGTTTTATGGATGTTAAAAATGAGAAACTACAATTAAAATATTATAAATCCTTTTAAAGTAACCATTAAACCAAGGTCTTATCATTCCTCTATATCGTATGAATAATTTCATGCATTATTTATTCATTGATCAAATTCCCCTTCATCTATTACACAATGAAATAAAGATGATTTTTTATGCATAAATCACTAATAGATCAAAATATCCATAATATAATTATAATTTATTCGTTTTATCACTATTTTGAACAAAATGGGTAGCATAGGTTATCTAATAAACTTAAATATTCATATGTGAAAGTAAAAAATTTTGACTAAAAGATTTACCAAAGTTAATCTTAAACAAATTTAAAAATGTCTATAATTGTAACCCTTAAAAAATAATAATATTCCAACCATTAGAATGAAGTTCACTAAATTTCCAAAATCAAATTATCATTGATTCCCCAAATTTCATTGATTTTATCTTAATTATGGAATACCAAACATGTCAATACCTTTGTCATGTATTATCATAAAACATAGTAATAAATGAATTAACATAAAAACATATTGAAAAAATAAATTATTATTTATTTATCATATAAATCATTGATCATGGAATATAATCGATAAATCCAAAAATGATTTCAACTCCATCATTAATAACATAAACCACTTTGTCAAAATATCAACAATATATTCCAATTTAGTCATTACTATCCAATTTAATTTATCCATGTCAAAATATTCCTTATCCCAACATCATTATCTCAACATAACTACCATATCAAGGGTTATACTTCCCTTAATCATTCATTTTCCATAAATATAACATTTCCATTAAATAAATTTCTAGGGAATCAAAAAAATTCAACATATTCTTAAAAATCCATAACATTGAACTTATACTAAACAATCCTTATATATTTCAAAATTCATGTAACATAATTCCTGAATTCAAACACATAAATACATAAACCATATGTCTTCCATCCTAAACAATTAACTAGGCCTCACCATCTTATTCCATAATTCCTATTTCCAAAAATATTAAATACATATAAACATCTAACATCCATCAACATAATTTTATTAATTAATCATACGTATAATATAAAAAATATTATTAGAACATCTCAAACATTCTATATTTCATTCATTGTCTATCCAACATCCGTAATATAACTATTACTCATACAACTGTACTGCAATTCAACACGATCATTACCTATGAAAAATTTATTTATTCAATTCCCAAACATTCAACATCTAAAACATTAATCATATGATAATACTTCAAATATACCAATACTTCCATCCATTATTAATGTAATTTTAATTTGATATAGAAATAACATACATCGTAAACATCTACTCCACATATAAATTTTTTTTTATTCCATTGTGACATTAACATAAGTTCTTCTTCCAACAATCTAGAAATATGTGTAACTATACTTCATTTCTACATAGTCTCCTCCATGATAACTCTCAATGAACTTTTTTATTCTCTTCATTTTTGAGTCTGAGAGTTTTCTATGGATGAATCTGTTGATGAATTATCAAGATAACTAATTATTCATAAAAAAATATCCTTCACTCCTATAAAAAACTCATATGGTTTCCCATTAACAAATATTCTAACACATTCAATGTTAATCCAATTCCTCTTAGTCCACTCTGTTGACTAAAACCATATAGAATAACATGAGTAAAAATATTCATAGTGAGAAACCACAAAAATCAAAAAAATAACATAAAAGATGTATAAATCACGAGACATTCATTTCAATTTATTAAACACTCAGATTAACCAACTCCATTCATTTATATTATTTAAATCCTACATGATTACTAATAAGAATTTTGTGAATTTCCATGTTATATCCCCAATGAGAATCAATCCAGGTGTGTATGAGTGCATGTTTTCTTCTACCATGTAATGATAAAGTGCATCTAGATGCATACATTTCATAGTTATTACTTCTAGACACATCTATGATAGAGGAACATACCCCTTTATTATCCAGATATGTATTTAATTTCATAGAAACCAATCCTTCATTACTTATTTTATGAAATTTTTCTATACATTGATATTCCCACAAACATATCCATAGATGTATCCCAATAAATATTTTTACAAATATCCATAGTGATTTCACTTATGTTTTATCATCCATGATTCCAAAAGTTAACTAAACATTTTGCATGATACCAATTATAATTTCCCATATAATCACCCAGCCTTAAAACACTGTGTAATCTTGAATTGAATGGTTAATTCAAATTGAGGATATTTTCAAGTGTAGAGTCTTAAATAATTATGACATAACTATTACATTACATCTCAAAAATTACAAATTAGACACTTTTACTAAGTTTCCATTTTTTCATAAAATAAAAACTCTTGAAAAAAAGAGTCATGAATAGTTCCATGTTTTAGACAACATGAATTTTCCTTCATCACATCCTTGACCCTATTTATCTTTATGTCCAGTGAAAAACATTTCAAAACATCGGATGAGCATCCAATGCTGAGTAAGGGTTTTAAAAGAATCAAAGAAAACATTAGTTCATCAATACATACATAACATAATATCATTAACATACCTCATGAAATCATAAGATTTATAACTAACACATTGAAATCATAAATCATAATGGTAACTTGTGGAATACATTTTTTACTTACATTGTAGCTATCACAACACTGTAGGGAGTTTCATTTTGGTTACCCATCAATGTATATTCCCTTAATATCTTAGGAGAAACATTTACGTTTACCTCTGTCACGTTACCCAATGCATTGGAGATCTATCTCAGGCTTACCCACACTAGGTTTATCATAGAACAACCAGTATACATAAACAATTCTCAAGAACCACAACATAACCATAACACATAAAACAAACATAATGAAATGATAACATTTCCACATTTGAAGGAAAATATAATATTTAATTATATTGACATAAAAAATCCATTTTTAAAACCATTTTCAATACCAAAATACATAAAAGTGTATATTGTATTTATTTTCCATTTAAAGAAAATACGTCTTGTTAAGGAATCCAAAGATAAAAAATAATCGTGGTGGTGGAAAAGGACATTCTCAACGCTTATGTTAAAAAGAAACTTTCTTTTTTATCGTTTAGTAAAACTCCTCGTATAAAAATATTCCATTTGAATGAAATGAAACTTCAATGATGTTTATACATAGTATAATAGAATGTCATGTATAAAACAAAATATGCCTCAATGAAATGATATTTATATGAAATCTCTTACAAATGTCATTTTGATTATAAAGTATATCGTTTATATGTATTCACTATAAGAACACATAAAGAATGTATAAATACATGATAATGTAGAAAAATTCATTGATTTAATCTTATAAAAGGTTTTTATTGAATATTAGTTTAGAGAGATCTCTCCTAAAGATCAGTTGATGCTCAAACCCTAGCTGCAATGGAGGCCTCAATGGCCCCTCCTCCCCTGGGGGAGGGGCCTCAGCAACTTGGCATCGGGACTCAGGGTTCGGGATTGCTGATCGTCACTCTAAATTACCATCAGAGGTGTGTCTTCATTTTCTCCCCAACATCAAGGTTTCTCTGAAGGTTCCTATCCTCTGAAACGGTCATCCTGTGGTTTTGGTCTCCATTCAAGAGTTCACTGAAGCATCATCAATTCTCTACACAGCTTTGATTGCACAGTTTGTGCGGCGGCGGCCTTCGGTGGAGGTATTTGACAAATTTGTTAATGGGAAATTGGGTCCAAATCATCGGGTAGTTGTCGGCCTCTTGGGACCATGACACTTCCTCCTTTATTTTGATGATGAATATGATCTGGCTTGGGCTTGGTCCAATTTTAGTAGATGCATTCTTGGTTCTCGATTTCACCTTCTTCATTGGTCTTTTGATTTTCACATGAATCATGATTCTTCTACCTTAGCGATATGGATTCAGCTCCCTAGTTTTCCTTTACCTTTCCAAAATACAACATTGATAAGCTCAATTGGGAATTCTATTGGTCGTTTCATGTGTCTTGGTCATCGGACAGCTACCTTGAATAATCCAAGTGTCGCAAGGTTTTGTTTTTAAATAGAACTATCACGTACTCCTCCGAAGAGGGTGTGGGTTGTCATTGAGGGGGAATACAGGTATTATCAACCCATCTACTATGAATCTTGGATCAACTTCTTCTCCTTCTATTGCAAACAGGGGCATGATTTTTCTATTTGTCGTTCGAAAGAAATGCAGGAATGTCTTGTTGAACCTGGGGCTTCAAATTCTTTGCATGTGGCCCCGGTTATGTTTGGTAGGGTAAGAAATGCTCCTATTGTGAATAGGCAGGTTGATGGGGAGGGATATCTATCAGTGGTGCATGATGCTCATGATTCTTTGGGAGCGGCTGATCAGCATCATCAAGTGCAGAAGTCTTCAGGTCATGTCAATGAAGGAATGAAGTAGGATGAACCTCCCTCTATGATTGTCCCTTCTGGACCGGGTAACAGAAGTTCATTGGGATCTATGAATAACACTTCTCAAGAGAAGTCAGGGCCTTCTGTTGCAGTAGTTTTTGATCGGTTAAGGAATGATCTAGGTCTTAACTCTTTGTCTGGTAAACCAGGGTCAATGGTGCAGGTGTATGATGGTGTTGCTGCGCAGAGTAATCACTCCGTTGATGCTGGTGATGCGTGTAAGAATCTTCAATTCATGGGCCGCGGACATGGGATATCAGGAGGTGTAGAGGCTACTGATTAATTTATTATAAATTCTAGATCAGATTTTTTCTCTATGAATCAATTTGCAGTGTTCGACGGAGTGGAAGAACTTTAAACTGGAGCAGGAGATGCAGAAGGTGCTCGGTCTAACCCACTGCAGACAGATTTTGTGCCGGGCAGGATGGTTGGAAAATTGATGGAGGATGAGCCCACCCACATGTAATCAGATCATCTGATGCCTGTGGACGATTCAGTGGATGAGGAAGTAAAATCGGAAGTGAGAAAAATAAAAAATCAGTGTCTGACCCCAATTGACATCAATAAGAAATCATTGATAGCTGCAACATTAAAGGATGGAGGAAATGACTGCTCCATGGGATCAATGGAAACTCTTGGAAACTGGGGAAATGTCTCCAGTGGAGGTAAATAAAATGATGGGGATGTCCATCAATTCTCTTATAGTTACATTGTTCGAGGAAAAAATGGGAATGTAAGCATGGGCGCATTAACTGCTTCAACTAAGAAGAAGCCAAGGAGAGACTACTCCAACATAGCGAAGACTTTATCTACTAGTTCCTCAGCCAAAAAAGGAAAAGAGATAGAAATAAATGTAAAGAAGGGACAGAGCAAGTCGATGACCAAGAACTCTTTGTCTGAAAGAGAGTTACATCTTAGGGAGAAATATCTCAATATACCCAGTCACTATGCCTCGCATTCTGAGTGGGAGTTGGTGGATCCAGACATCTCGGAGGATGGTGATGCTGGAGATTTTGACATCTTTTGATTGGCTGTGTTGTTGGAGGTAATTTAATTTTCTTATCTTTATACGTGGCACTGCATCTTTTTATTTAATAAATTTTTACGGGACTGGGCATTCAGCCTGAGCCTGCACCTTTCGGGTATAAAAATTCATTTCATACAAAATCAAATAACGACATAAATAAGAAAATTATGTTCAATCCAATGAATTATTATGGGTTTATGACGTTCTCTTTCCATGTTATAAACAGTATTTAATCATTTAAGTTAATAATGGTCGTTTTTTGGATATTTGGTACTTGAGTCAAAAATGAACTTTTTATAATTACATGTTCTCCATTTGGTAAAAATTCCATTATATCCAGAATGATATTCATGATTTAGAAATCATATATATCAGATATATTCAGTATATCTATGAAGTTATAATAGTACATTACATTTGGAGATAAGAAATTAAATGCACCGTTCATGGAGACGGTATGTCGTATGTATCCATGAACACTACTTTCATTTCTATTTGATATTTTGATGGAATGAATACATAATTATACATAGTTATATTATAATTCCAATATAATAGAATATATAATTTTAGTAACCCCATCTTTTATACATTCCATATATGGCATGAACGAGTCATATCACATCGAGGGGGGTGGTAGTATGCAATTCCTCAAATTAAATTAGCGTATTTACCTACTACGGAAACCATAATGGTATTCAATAAAATAAAACAGAAGAATATGTATAATATAAATATAATATATATCATATATAAATATAGTTCCATCTTAGTGGCCACCATGAGAGGGGGCTGGTATAATTGAACAATTATCGTTTCGTGAGATAGTAGTTCACTGTCCAAAAAAACAGTATGTTCATTCACCATTAGATGGAGGTATGTGTAAGTTTAGTTCAAATCCATCTCATAACAATAACCTATTATATTTAAAATTCTGTTTTGGACATAAAGTAAAGGAATTAAAAGATTTTATGGGGTTGGAGAAGTAAAATAAAACAAACAAACTTTATAGAAAATGTTATCTTTAAATTGGGTATATCCCTTTGGGTTGAACCAAAAGGTTTAGTTCAAGTGTCTTCTGTCTATGCTAAGGCTTCTTGGAAGAATAGAGGCATATAGGGATCATAATTGGGAAGATTTTGGACAATACAAGGGGCTTTATAAGTGTGAGTAATGGGTTAGAAGTGGTATCCTTTTATAAGGGGGAGGATGGGATCTTTTGGAATAATAGAAAATATTATTTTATTATATCATTATTTTAAGTTTCTAAAGGGAAAAAAATTATTATAATTGAATATTAGATGACTCATGGTTGAAATAAAATCATCAAATAACAATTTGACAGGTTTTGGATATTATTTTAATCTTTATAATCCAATTTATTTAAATCATTTATTAATGAGGTAACAACTGCACCATTATTGTTTCATAAACGAATTAATTTATTTAATGTCTAAGTATTTTAAACAAAATTTCCTAATAAAAGAAATATTTTTATCCTATTATTAATATTTATATTCAAAGTTATATCTTATATAACTCTATGTAAATATTGATTTACTCAAAGATAAATGTTAATGTCAATTTTGAATTTACTTTAAATTAATTAATATAAATTTTCATTATCATACTTATGTAGTTCTATGGGATCCCAAAATCAGCCCATGTATTCCCATGGTCGAACATGTATTAGACAATAAAATTTTTACACATGTTAGAATAATTTAAGATAATTATAATATTATATTTACTCTTATTTACCAAATTTACCCATTAAACGTGGTAAATAAAATATTTGCTGATGTAAATATCAATAATGTATAAAAATAAAATTTACCATTTTAAAAAATTTGGACTTCCGGATTCCAAATATGAAATCCATTTTTCCAAATTCAAAACACTGAATTGGAAAATTTTAATTTAAAATTAATTCCCACTATCAAAACAAAAAGAGTGTTTTTAGGAAATAATAACTATCAAAAGATTAACACTTGTTTATGTTTAGTTTCAAATTGAAATTACATCAAATGACCAAAGTTAGAATAAATGGTAAAAAATTATATAATTACACATTAAAACCATTTATAAATATAATTTAACTAGAAAAGTAAATTACATTAAAAGGTATATTTGAATTAAAATAACATATTTTTCAATATTTATTAAAAAATGAATTTTATCAAAAAAAATACAAAAAAAATTACCTAAAGAAAATTTTGATGTCCCAATTCTAAATAATATTTTTTAGGATGTCAAATAGAACATATAAAAGTGGCCAAAAGTATATTTAAAGAGGGTCTACTATCAAAAGGAAGTAAATCGACCTTTTAAAAAATATTAGAGTATTTATGATTAAAATTAGATTCATTCTCATTTTAAGCATCTAACCTTTATTGGATAAATGTAAAAACATTTAAGAAACATATATATAATCATATTGTAGAAATTTCTATTCATTACCTCCAATACAATAGCTAGGCATTGACTACCAATTAAAATAATATTAGATTATTATTTTTCAATATCACCCAACATTGTGTGCAATGTAAGATTTCAAAGAAATATGTTTTTGAGTATCGGGTACTCCATCAAACATAGCAACCCCTTTAAAGTAAAATTAATATTTAATTCAAAATTATAAATAAATATGAAAATGTATTAATTCTTTATTTACATGGGATGTTACATCCTTCCCCCCCCCCCCACTTTGGAAATTGTGTCCTCACAATTTTATTCACATATCAAATATAAGAGGGTATTTATCTCTCATAGAATTTCTAGATTCCCACATTTCCTCTTCAACCATATGGGTTTTCCACAAAACCATTACATAGTGAATTACCTAATTCAACAACACATGCTCTCTACAGTCAAGAATTTGGTCTGGTTGTTCCTCGTAAGGGAGATTCTCTTCCAACTGAACTACCTCTGGGCTCAAAACATGAGATGGATCTAGCATATACTTTCTCAGCATAGAAACCTGAAGAACATTTTGTAGCTAGGACAAACATGGATGTAAATCCAATTTATACCCAAATGATCCAACTTTCTCTACTATTTCATAAGTTCTAATGACCCTCAGACTCAAATTTCCCTTCTTACCAAAATGCATCAAACTTTTCCCTAGAGAAAATTTGAGAAAGACATCTTCACCTACATCAAAAGAATGATCCATCCTCCGGTTATCTGCATAACATTTTTAGTTTCTCTAGGCTGTTCTTATGTTCTTCTAGATCAAATGAGATTTTTCTACCATCTCTTCAACCAATTTTGGTCCCATAATCTTCCTTTCACCTAATCCATCCCGAAAAATTGGAGTTCGAAAATACTTCCCATATAATGACTCAAATTGAGCCAACTGTATACTTCAATGAAAAATATTATTATAAGAAAATTCAACCATAGAAAGATGATGGTCCCAACATCTATATTAATCCAGTGAAAAATCACATAACATAGCCTCCATGGTCTGAATTGTTATTTTTGACTGCCCATCTGATTGAGGACAAGAAGGTGTATTAAAATTTAATTTAGTACCCAATGACTTATGAAGGTCTTTACAAATGTTATAAGTAAACCTGAGATCACGATCAGATACAATGTATAGGAGAACTCCATGAAAACAAACTATCTCTTTAATATACAACGAAAAAAGTTGATCTAGAGACAAAGTATCTGAAATTGGAAGTAAATGAGAAGATTTAGTCAATCGATCAACAATAAACCAGATTGTATTATTACCTCAAGATGGCTTTGGTAATCCCACAATGAAGCCCATGGATATATTTTCGCATTTCCACTTTATAACTGGTAAATAATGAAGCTTCCCTTCTAGTAACCGCAGTTATGCTTTATCCTATTGATATGTCAATCACATTATGGTAAAATCAGCAATATCTCTTTTCATTCAACCCCACCAGTATTACACTTGAAGATCTCTGTACATCTTAGTACATCCAGGATGAACTAAAAACGGAGAACTATGAGTTTCACATAAAAACTCATTCTTCAACTGTTAATCACAAGGCACACATAATCTCTCTCCAAACCTTAGAATATAATCATTATCAATGATAAAAGTATGAAACATACCATTATAAAAGATCACTACCTTTTTCTACATCTCACTATCTTCCTTCTATGCTTTCTTAATTGTGTATGATAGAGATGATTTTACTAACACCTGAAACAAAACAGAGGAATTTCATGCACCAACAACTTTTATGCAAATGTTCATAAAATCAAAATCCATAGGATCTCATTCCAAATTTAGTATGGTTTACAAAGCATTACTTTTTAGTTTAAATGCATCAGCCACTTTATTTTCTTTTCTCGGATGGTAAAGGATTGTGCAATCCTAATCCTTGATTACTTCCAACCATCTCCTCTGTCTCATTTGGAATTATTTCTGAGTGAATATATAATTCAAACTTTTTTGGTAAGTATATATTTTACATTTTAATCTAGACAGATGATGCCTTCAAATTTTGTATGAAATAAATAGCATCTAATTAAAAATCATGAGTAGGGTAATTTAACTCATGTGGTTTCAATTGACATTAATCACAAACAATCACTGATCATTATGAATAAGGACACAACCAAGTCCTTTTAACAAAGTAATAATATAGATAAAAAACTCACCATTTCTGTAAGGCAGTAGAAAAACTAGAGCCCTCAGCAATCATCTTTTCAATTCCTGAAAACAATAATCTCGGTCTTTTTTTCAAATGAACTTAACACCTTTTCGAGTTAATTTTTCCATTGGACTACATAACCATGTAAAATTCTCAACAAACCTCCAGTAATAACCTGCCCAATCAAAAAAACTATGGATCTTGGTTATATTTGTTGTTCTTCAACATTCTTCAATAACTTATGTTTGGGAACGATCAACAATTATGCCATTTTTTTAAACAATGTTACTATGGAATGAAATTAGTTGTAACCAAAACTAACAATTTTTGAATTTCCAAAATTGTTTCTTTTAGTTTAAGGTTTGCAAGACAACCCTTAAATAAATTTCATGGTCATCATTACATTTTGAATAAATAAAAATATCATCAATGAACATAACCACAAACTTATCCAAGAACTCAGGGAAAATTCTATTCCCAAGATCCCTGAATACAGTAACTGAATTTGTTAACCCCAAAGTCATAACTATAAATTCATGATGGCTATATCTAGTGTGAAACCCAATCATCATAATGTCTAATTCCTTTAATTTCAACTAATAGTACCCTGACCTCAAATCAATCTTCAAAAAATACTAATCTTTATAGAGCTAATCAAAAAATTATTGATATGATGAAAATGATAAATTTTCATGACAGTGATGTTATTCAATACTCTATAATCAATGAAAAATTTCATTTAACCATATTTCTTTTTAATAAACAAGACAGAAGCACCCCATGGGGACCTGCTATGTCGAATGAAACATTTATCTAATAACTCCTGAAATTGCTTCTTTAACTCTAAAGGTTCAATTAGAGCCATTCGATAGGGGTGGTTGAAATTGGATTAGAAAAATGAACTATGTAAATAGTAAATTCAACTTCCCGGTCAGGTATTGTACAAGAAACCCCTCAAAAAAACATCAAGATACTCATTTACCACAAACACATCATTAATATAGATAGATCCTCTTTTTTCAACAATATGATCAATTTAAAACTCATTTCCATATTTTACTAGTTCCTCAGCATCTTAATATGTTATCAAAGGCATTGGTTCATTCTTGTACACAAATAGAAAATAATTCTAAAAATATAACTCTTTAGCTATGCATTCAATCTAAGAATAATAAACAGAAAGCCAATCTATACCCAAAATAATATCAACTCTTCTAGAGGAAAAACAATAAGGTTTACTGGTAGATTCTTCCCGCACACAAGGATTGTAATGCTATTATAATTTCTTTTGGTCTCAAAATCTCCCCCTAGGTTTTTAACATAAGTTCTGGATTTATATATTGAGATGTAATTCCTACTTTACTAGAAATTTTATCAGAAATTAATGAATGCGTAGACCCTGAATCGAACAAGACATTGGCATAATTTGAAAAAACAAAAAGTTTACATGATACTACATTTGATGGCCCAACATCTTCTAAAGTATTTTCGATGTATTGATCCACCCCATTATGCTAGTGGTCTGGCTACATTCACTCAATTGAGTTCTTTGTTAGAGAATCATTAATATAGTGACCCACTTCATTACACTTAATTTTTTTTACTAATTTTAAATCGGATCATGTCCTACCATTACCCTACTCTATTTCATTGCAATTACGGTCCATATGTCCCATTTTACCACATTGGTAGCACTTAACAGAATTTAAAGGACATTCATCACCATTATTTTTACAAAAATATTTACAAACTATAAAATTAAGTTTCTTACCATAAGCCTTTTTGAAGAATTATTCACTTTTGTTTTCCACATCGACATCTTATTATTATTTTTTTCAATGAACACATGATCATCGGCAAAGTCCATTTCCACCTTCTCTGCACATCGATCAAGTTTTTCATATCTTTTGAATGCAAGTGTAGCTAAGGCCCTTTGATAATTTGGATTTATTCTTGAGTAAAAATTGGTGATTTACAATCAAGATCTCATATGAAATTGGGATCATACCTTGCCAGTCGAGTGAATGTTTCTTTAAAAGCTGCCACTGAGTCATCCACCTACCTCAATTCGAGAAAATTATTTTTCCATCCTATGACAAACCAACATATTAAAATATTTATCAAGAAACATACCATTGAATTCATACCAACCAAGAGCATCAATCTCCTCACTGTCCATAACATTTTTCACCATCGACCCCCAATGATCAGCTTCACCTTCAAAATGCTAAACAGCGAGACTAACCTTTTGATGTTCTAAACATCCAATGATGTCAAAAATATTACACACTACTTTAATCCACCCTTCAGCTAGCACAGGATAACATGATCCTTTTATTGATGGGGGGTTTTTCCTCCTGAAATGCTCCACTAATGAAATATTATTCTGTGGTTGATCTGGATGATCTTGTGCATGGATACAACCTCCATGTATAGCCTGAGTCAATTGTTCCATCAATGAAACATATTGTTTTGTTCTGATTCCTACCATCTCAGGTTGCTGATTTGGAAGGATGTCTTCCTCCTGATGCCTTCCCATCATAGCTGATGTGTTTCCTTTGTGGAAAACCATTCAAAACATAGAAAATTCATAGGCAATGAAAAATGGTTATCTTAAAATGCGATATCATTTAAATCTTATCATAAATTATTTTATGGACATTAATTTACAAATATTCTAACTTCTAAAGTCATCAAAACCGACCTATGATACCAAAAATAAGGAACCATTCTTAAAACATTAAATAATCATGAATTATATATATTAATTCACATTAAGAATCTTTTCAGGTTTAGTGTATTAGAGATTTAGGCCATAATTATTACATTACAACTCAAAAATTACAAAGTAGACTCTTCTACCCAGTTTCAAGTATTTCTCCAACTAAAAAATCTTGAAAAAAGTTTCATGTCTGGTTCCTTGTTTTAAATAGGATTAATTTTTCTTGGTCCCATCCTTGATCCTATTCATCTTTAAGTCTTGTAAAAAACATTTCAAAACTTGTGATGAGCTTAAAAATCTCAGTAAGGGTTATAAAACAAAGAAATAAAAAATTAGTTGAACAATTCATACATAACATAAGTTCTTCAACATACCTCATGAAATCATATGATTTTTGGATAACACATAGAAATCATAATTCATAAAGGTAACATGTTGAATCTATATTATACATACATTTTAGATATCATAGAAACGTAGGGAGTTACATTTGGAATACCCATCACAGTATATTCCCTAAATATATAATTAGAAACATTCATGTTTGCCTCCGTTAGGTTACTCAATGCATTAGAGATCTATCTCGAGCTCACCCACACTAGGAATATCACGGAACCACCCGTATACATTAAAAATTCTCAATAACCATAACATAATCATAATAGATAAAAAAATATAAAGAAAAGATATAATTTCCAAATTTCAATCATAATATATCATTTAAATATATTGACATAACCAATCCATTACCAAAACAATTTTCAATACAAAAATACATAAAATAGTATTGGGTATTTATTTTCCTTTTAAATACATTACTACTTATTAAGGAAGCCATAGATCGAATAATAATTCTGGCGGCTAAAAAGGTCGTTGTCACCACATACGTTAAAAAGAAACATTATTTTTTTTCATTTAGAAAAATTACACATAGAAGAAGATTCCCATTGAATAAAAGAATATTCAATTGTGTTTATAAACCATATAAAATAAATTCGTTTATAAAACAAAATATGCCTCAATGAAAGAAGATTGAGATACAATCCCTTACAAAGGTCATTTTGTAAATAAAATAGATCATTTATGTGTATTCAGTATATGAACACAAAGAGAATGTATAAATACATGACAATATATAAAAATTCATTTCTCACATAATCAAAGAAAGACATAAATAAGAACGATAAGATCAACAAAATGAAAGTGAATTGGGTTAAGAAGTTCTCTTACATCGTGTCCGACTTGACTCGGCCGTTCATTAATATAAAAAATAATAAATTAAAGATAATTAATATTTATTACGAAAATTTTTCAAGTCTATTATTCCTTTTATATCACTTATTACACTGTTGTAGACATTATGTAATCATTTAAGTTAAGAGTGGTCGTTTTGTTTATGAGTCAAAAATGAACTCCTTAAAATTACAAGTTATCCATGTGGTTAAAAGTCAATTATATCCAGAATGATATTCATGATTTATATATATCATATATATTAGATATATCTAGTATATTTATGAATTTATAATAGTACATAACATTTGGAGATAATAAATGAAGGGCACTGTTCATTGAGACAGTAAGTAATACGTACGCATGAAAAATTCTTTCCTTTATATTTTGTATTTTAATGGAATGCAAAAATAATGATACATAATTATATTATACATCAAAAATAATATAATATATAATTTTAATAGCTCTATACTTTAATCATTCCACATATGTCATGACTGAGTCATATAACTATGAGTGGGCGGTAGTCCGCACTTCCTCAAATGAAATTATCGTATTTACCCACAATGGAAACCATAAAATTATTATATAAATAAAAAATAAAAAATCATAAAAATAATAAAAATATAATATATATCACAAGTAAATAAATTTCCATCTTAATGGCCACCATGCGAGGAGGTTGGAGATAATAGAACATTCATCGTTTCACGAGGCAGTAGTTCATCGTCCAAAGAAAAAGTATGTTCTTTACCCATTAGATAGAGATGTGTGTAAGTGTAATTATAATACATCTCATAAAAATAACCTAGTATATTGAGGATACAGGTGTTGTTATAAAATAAATAAATGAAAAGAATTTATGGTGTAGGAGAAGTAAAATAATACAAAAAAAATTAAGAGAAGTCGTTACCTTTAAATTGGGTATCTTCCTTTAGTTTAATCCAAAAGGTTTAATTGAAGTTCCTCCTGCCTAAGGTAAGGCTTCTAGGAGAAATAAAGGGATATATAGAGATTAATTGGTCAGAGTTTGGATGATCAAATGGTCTTGAGAAGTGTGAGGAATGGGTTAGAATTATTGTCCCTTTATAAGGGGGAGGAGGGGTTCTTCAGAAATGTTTCAAAATATTATTTTATTATATAGAAATTTTCTGTTTCAAAAGTTCCAGAACTTATTAATGTCTATGATTAGATGACTCATTGTCGAAAGAAAGTCACCCAATTAAAATTTTACTAGTTTTGGATATTATTTCAGTTGTTATAATTTTATTCATTTAAATCGTTTATTAATGATGTAAACAATGCATCATTATTGTGTAATAAAAAATTTAACTTATTTTAGGTATAAAAATTATAAAAAAAATTACATATGGTGAAAAATAATATTATATTTCTATGGAATATTTATTGTCAAATTGATATCTTATATAACCCCATGTAAAAATTGATTTACTAAAAGGTATATTTTTAAGTCATTTTTGTCTTTACATTAAATTAATTAATATAAAGTGTCATTATCACTCTTAAGTGGCTCCATGGGGTAAAATATCGACCCAAGGATTCCCATCATCAGAAATGTATCAATCAATAAGATTAGGACACATTTTAGGGAAATTTATGATTGTTATAATATAATTTTTTAACCTTATTTACAAGATTTAGCCTTTAACAATGGTAAATAAAATATTTACATAAGTAAATATTTATAAAGTCTATTAATAAAAGTTATCTATTTACACAATTTAGACTACCTGATTCCAAATATGGATTCCATTTTCCCAAATTCAAAACACATAAGTGGAAAAAATTAATTTAAACTTAATTCCAACTATCAAAACAAAATGTGTGTTTTTAAGAAATAATAACTACCAAAATATTGTCATTTGTTTATGTCAAATATCCAATTAAAATTACATACAATGACCCAAATTGGATTAAATGGTAAAAACATAATCTAATTACACATTAAAAATATTTAATAAGGTAATATTACAATATAAATAAAATATATTAAAAGGCAGTTCTAAATTAAAATACAATATTTTCACTATTCATTAAAAAAATTAATTTTACCAGAAAAATACCAAAAATTACCCAAAGTATATTTTTGTATCCCAATTCTAAAGATAAATTTTATTTTTTCAAATAGAACATCTAAAAGTTACCATAACTATATTTAAATAAGTTTCTCCATCAGAATGCGATAAACCATCCTTTTAGAGAATTATTAAGTATTTATGCCTACAAATTGATTCATTCAAATTTTAATCCTCTAGAATTTATTGGATAATTTAAAAATCATTTAAAAAAATTTATATCCTTATATTTTAGTTAGTTTTATTCATTCCCACAAATAATACAGCTTGGCGTTAACTAAGATTTAAAATTTTATTATATTTGTTTTTCAGTATGACCCAACGTTGTGTGGACTGTAAGATTTCAAAGAAACCCATTGTTGGATAATAGGTAGTCCATCAAGAATAAAAACACGGTTAAAGTAAAATTAATATTTAATTCAAAAATATTAATAAATATGAAAATGTATTATTTCTTTATTTACCTGGGATGTTACATCCCAAACATATCAAACATAGATATTACATATATCATGATGAATATTGAATATAATTCAAAAATAAAAACCCATGGGTTATCTAAGATTTTTGTCTTTGTAGACTAGATTCATTATTTTATTATTTCCTTAATGTTATAAAATATCTCAGACAAAGATCTTCTCATTTACTTATATCCATAGTCATACCTTATTAAAACCTTTTATCATAACATGGAGAGAGGAATCATATGAAAGGATGACCACAGATTATCAATAAGTTTAAATAAGGGAGATATCAATATAAAAAGGGAATATATGTATGATAAGATGAAAATATAAAAAGAAAACTATACCCGAAATATCATAGATTTTTAAAATGACTCATGGAATCAATCGTGTTAGTTCATCCGACATGAATCATAATGGTATCAAAGAACATGATCCTAGAGAGATTAAAAATGTCATTATACATAGATTAGTGGCATACACATCAGAATAGAAAATTGAATGATCAGACTATCTACCAAGATATTCATAACATGTTCGATTTAGAATAATTACCCACATACCTACTTTTGGATTGGGAGGACTACCCATGTACCTTATTGTTTTAGGATTGGGATAACCTTCTATGAACCCTATTTTTTTAGCCTGAAAGAATTTGTAGAGTACTATCTTGTTTTTCGAATTGGACAACCTCTTGTGTAACCTTTGATATCATATATCCTTAATCATTAGAAAATGTATTATAGTTTTATATAGGTACCACCCATCACCTTATCTTTATATGTTTTTTCAACAAGTCCTAGAACATTTATCATATAAAATCCCAATAAAAGCAATTGGTTCTAAAAAACTTTCCATCATATAATTTCCTATAGAAGAGAAACAGGTTTCATAATAATTTCATCACTTCATAACAACATAACCCATGTATAATATATGGGTTTCATAAATATAATTTCATTATAAACATAAACTATTCATGGAACTAATAAGAATGTTATCGTTGGATTATATCACCTCTAAATTTTACATAACATCAATGGAAGCCCTCAATGAAAAAAATTATTTTGATTTATATAAGATATTTGGAAGGTTTCTAGAAGGAAATAGTCATTCCAAAATGAAAATAAAATTTTAAAAAATAAATATCCTCAAAATACATGTTATATAAAATAAAAAATTTAATATCATATTGAATGTGTTAAAACATTGAGTTTTCATTCGGATGTAAACCACTATTATTGTTGTACCAGATAAAATACTTATTCCTTTCATGTTTTCAGTAAAATCCAAACGATCATTTTTTATTAAAATGATATGAATATGGTTTTAAATTTTTTTTAAAAATTATATAATCATTAAAACTATATTTAATATATCATTTTCAAACTGGTAAAACATTTTTTTACATACTATTAGAATACCTAGGTATAGAAGAAAAATACTTTTCAACGAAAGAGAAAAATAAATATGGTTTACATTAAATAAATCATAATATAATGAGAGTAAAATGATTGTATATTTTTTGTCTTGGAATAAAAAAAAGTGTTATAAATTTAATGATTTTATTTAATGTTTTATGATTATATTTCTTTATCAGAAGAAAAAACATTAAACATCCAAATAAATGATGAGGATGAACTATAAAAACAATACAACAATGGTAAAATATTATCATAATCCCTGTAAAATAAAATGTTAAATGAAACTACACATATAATTAAAATATATAAATTTATGATATTTCATGTAAAATGGGTTTTATATTAGCCTCATAAAATAAAATAAGAGCGTAACATGTTTTATGTCTCAATGAAAGAAAATTTAGATAAAACCTTTTAACGATTTGGTAATATTTTACCCATAATCACCGTGAATGGTTTATAGTAAAATGGATATTTTAAATGAAATAATTTTCATGATAATAATCATAAAATTCATTCATGGGATTTATATAAACCATATAATATAAGCAGTTGTTGAATATGTCTCGTGTCTCATTGAAAATAAAAGCGAGATGTAAAATCCTTACCATAAGTATGGACATACATTGTAAATGTTTGATCCTATTGTATAATAAATATATTATTACTATAAATGTATTAAAGAACCATAAATATATATATATATATCATACCATGTATGATTTTATTTTGACCTTTTCCGACATGTTTATTAACAGCTTCATGCAAATACCATGTTTCTACTAATAACGGATTTTTTGCATATCTTTTGATTTTATATTTTATGTCCTATTTTATTTTGGTTAAATCATCTCAAGAATTTTAACCATGATATAAAGTTCATATATTTTATTTATATATTTATTTATAGTAATCCAAAAATATTATAAGATGAAGAAGAAAAAAAAATTCATTTAGAAGGTAGGTTGTATGTTTTTGAGAACAATATTTCCATTTTCTCGACGGATGAAATGAAATAAAGTTAAATAATATATTACCATTATAGAATCATTTTTATGTTATATATATGAAATATATTTTCTTTAAATTAGTTCTCATTTTATTCCATGTTAATATTATGTGGCGAACGAATCATATCGCTTCATGAGGACTCATTATGAGGAACACATGAATGAGTATATTGTATTCCAATGGAATGAAATATAACAATTGATATGTGAAATCATGAATATAAAATAATAATAATATAATATATATATATAATATTAATAATAAATCTGTAATTATATCCATCATTTATGGGTGGAAATGGAAAATAATTAACATCATTTCTCAAGTCGGTAGTCCACCGTACGCATAAATGATGTTTTGGATTCACATTTTATGGAAGAAGAGATATAATTAGGTTATTAAATTAACATAATAAAATATCAATATATTGAGGATACTAATTTTTGTATATCATCATAAATTAATAATAATTTGACTATTATGAGGATGAAAATAAAATTCTTGATTAGGGACGTTACTTATTCTTTTATGAACATTTTCTTGTCTCCACCAAAAGGATTCTTAGGATGGATTTTAGAAAAAACTATGGTTTTTTAAAAGTTATAAGAGATTTACGAAAGATTTTGGGTAGGTTATTTCTAGACTAATGTGTTTTGGATGTTTCAAGTGGATAGGAGTGGGGTGGCCTTTTATAAGTGGGGTGAGTGGAACACATATAATTTTTAAATACAAAAGGTGTTACCACGTTTTTCACAAGCAAAAGAATAAAAAATGGGTCATTATATAACCTTGTATTTGATAAGGTCCGAATATTTCCATAAAATGGGTGTTGGAAAAGTTTATATGTCACAATAACCCATATCCTTTTTGATTAACCCTCATCAATCCCATTTTCACCTTAACTACAAAAAATCATTTTTATTATTTTTAATTTTTATTATTGTAAAAAATTAATTTAACCATATTTTATAATTTAAATTACGATGATAAAAAGTATTGAATAGATTTTTTCCAAATTTCCTACACAAAATTTTAATATTATACTTTAAAATTGATTCCTTAAAAGTGATAAGAAAGTAGACCCAAAGAAAAATTATGCATATGTTTTTAAATTTCTTATATAAGAATTAAGAATTAAGTATATTAAAAAAAATTGATTAAAAGGTATACAATTCATCTAATTTTTTATTTAATACCATATTATAATGTTACGAGGTTATTAAATACTTTAAAATATTTATTATTCTTAACAAAAACATGTATATTTCATTATTAATAGAAATATTTATATTCATAAAAAGATTCTATAATTTTACCTTAAGATTATTTTTTCATGTCGACTGAAAATGTTAATGTCATTTTTTTAAAAAGAATAGAAAATTAGAAAATTTTAATATTATAATTAGTACATAGTGCCTAAGAAATTTTTTTTTTATAAAATATAGGTTTTTATACATAAAATTGTATTTTTTATTATCACATGTCTATAAAACACATATGATGAATGTTAATTTTATTAAATATATAAAATTGTAACATCATTATAATAAATCGTAAAATTTTATTTGCATACTTTTATGAGGTAAATGTTTTTTGTGCAAAAAAAAAGTTTTCAAAAAAATGATTCCTTAAATATCACATATTATTATTATTTTTAATTATTTATTTATCCAAAAATTCAATTGAAATACAGTTTTAAAGTGTATATTTTCAAAATATGATTAATTTTATTCATTCACATAATTTTAATGGCCATGATACAACTATCATTGTAAATTATAATATTTTAAACACATTTAAAATTGCATTTATATTCAATGTTTCATGTCCCTCATGCTTAAATCGATTTTGTGTAAAACAGAAGCTAAAATCATTGTTTTATGTAATGAAAAATTTTGAAAACATGAAATTTATTTGAAAACCTAACCTCAAAAAATATCCTGTTATTATAAATCCTAACCATTACAGTTTATTATATTTATAAAGGAGAATGATCTTGAATTAGGGGAACCATTGGAAGAGAAAAAAGTGAAAATCAAAAATTTCGATGTTCTGAAAAGTGTTTTCATTTTGATCTTCAAAATTTTGAAATTAACATCCGATTTTTTTTTAATTTTTTTGGAAAATTAATGAGTAGGAGTCTGCCTTTTGGAATGAATAATTGATAATATTTTTCTCCCTTATCGTCTAACTAATGATCCATTTGGAGTGCTTCTCAATTAAATTAAAACAAGTGATGAAGATTTTATAGAAAATTGTAATAATTTGAAATATTTGGAATCAAATTTTATTTATAATTAAATAAAGTCCCCCCCCCCCCGATCAAATTAAATTCTAACACTACAATAATGTTAATTTCTCAGCTTAATATTTTTGAATTGAAGTGGAATGAATTGAGACACACATAGATTGTAGTAAAAATGAAATTTATTTTCAAATGAAATGATCTATGATGAAATATTTTCAGATGATGAAAATTTTAATGAATGTGATTATTTGGTTAAAAATTAATTTTTAAAAATAAAAACTACGTATTCCATTTATTTATATAAATTTATTGTTGAAATTAGGGCTAAAATATACATTACTATTAAGTTTATTTTTGGGAGATGGATACTTTTTAGTTGTCAATAAATAAATATTTTCTAAAACTAATTTGACAATCATATTTCCAAATCTATTTTCCAAATCTCATCCAACATTACCTTTATGAATTCTTTATTACTTTAAAAGGAGAATAAATTTCAAACATAGAAAAAATTTCTTTTATAGCTACTAAGAGTAATTCTAATTATTTTTGGTCTAATGAATAGAATACGTGTATATTAGCAGAACATTATGTATTTTTTTCTTCCTCACCTTTCTATATAAGTATTTCATCCATTGATTTAGAGAAATTTTTCAAATTTAATTTTTTTAATTGGATACATCGTTAAATTTTTCTTTGATGTTAAAGTGTGTTTCAAAAAAAATAATGGACTTTTAGAGAAGAATGTATTGTTTAAAAACTCTTGGATCCCATAAAAAATAATTATTTCTTAAATAATTTTTCAAATAACTTTTAGTGATTTTTTAATTGAAATCTACTTCCTCAAAGTTATTAAGGGTAGTTTTTTTGAACTATCCAGATAGGGATTCAAAATATATAACTCATTTTGAGGATACACTTATTCATAATTGTTTTCAATTTCATTATGATATAAAATTACGCATTATTTTCTTATGAAGTCAAATTCTCTTACCCTTATAACTTTTGACTAGAGTTGATGTTGGAAAATCATTCATCTGATAACATATAGTTTTTCTATTTTTCTATCCTATCACCTTTAAACATTAATTAGTATTTTTTACCTTAAATGTATGGATCTATGGAATAAATGTTATACTCTTGTAGTTAATTTAATGGAAAATACACATCCGAATATAAGTGGTTTGAAAAAGATTTATCAAATCATATATCATATATTAACAATGGAATAAATATTCGATAGATTATTATATCATATTTTAAAATTGTTTTAAAATATTTAATGATAAATTATTGCATATTTCCTTGTAAATTAATTTAATAAATTTTTTTGTTCAAAAGCTACTCCATGATGAAAAATAAGTGTAGGGGGAATAGTGTACATCTATTTTACTACTTCAATTTGGTTTTTGTTGAAGTCGAGCTCAGTCAATTAAGCGATAATATTTTTTGAATCTATTTTTTTATAATTTATTTTTAAAACAATTCAAAATGATTATTTAGAAAACTAAAATTTTATTTGATTCATTGAACTATTTTAAATATAATTACAACTGTAATTATATAATAGATTTTTATTAAAAAAATGGTACTGTAATGGATTATCTGAAAAACAAATTATACATTTCAAAAAAATAAAAAAATCAAATGAATCCCTTTTTTATATTTTTTTATTAATTTATTATAGAAATATGGTTCTAATTAAACATATGAATCATAAATAACACTTTGAATTTATTAGTTGAGCATAAATATAATATAAAATATTTATATATTTTCATCCACCTTATGATTAACTAGTTTGTAAACTATTTTATTTTATGTGTGGGTTAGGGTACATCAAATGGGATATGATATAATTCAATTTTAGATTGTCAATATATTATTAAATGTTTTCAAAATGAATGAATTTTCTATGATCACTTTTTTATATTCATTGAAGAAATATATTTGGAAGAATAATTTCTTTCCACTTTGATTTGGTAAATTTTTATTACTATATTTGTTTAATAAGGTTTATAATTTTATCATCAATTTTAAAAAAAAATACGATATTTTTTTTGTATTAATTACAATTTTTTGTTGCCTTTGATCATTACTATCTAAATTAAAATTATAACATATGCATCTAACTAGCCTAAAATGTAAATAATATTCTAATATAACCTCTTCATTTTGAATTATTAACTGAGGGATAATTTATTTATTCATTATTGTTAATTATTAACTCACTCATTATTTTGGTTATATGTATTAATTATATGATAGTTAGGTGTTTTAGTTTACCCAAAATAAAATAGATGTTTTAATTTTATAGTTTGGTATAAATGTATGATTTGTAATTAATTTAATAATTTTAAATTTATATAATTTCAGTATTTTAGAAAAAAACCTAACACATACAACTAATAATTTTTAGGGAAATCACATAAATTCTTGAGAATATGAATGGGGGAAATAATTTTTCATATATAATTCTCATTGGAATTTCATTTTTTTCGGGTAAATATAGTTTGTTATTAACTTATGTGTCAATTTCATGAGGAGAAGAATATATTTAAATAATGGAGAGTTTGATGCGGCTCAATTATGATACATGTTTTCCACATTATTCTAATGTCTATATTAATATTTTTTTTCAATAAAGGGTTATAAAATTGTCTAAATTTCTATTCCTCTTCATTTTGTGCTAAAAATAAAATTCATTCAATATCATCCTATAAATTAGGGTTTTTTGTGATAATAGGTTTCATACTATTGGTTTTAATATATATATTTCATTAAGACTATTAATTTTCATTTTTAATGGACATTAATTGAAATTAAAATTTTAAAGTGATTGGTAATTATACAATTAGAGGTTTTATTTAAATGATAATAATTTAAAATAAAATTATTTTCCACACTTAGAAGAAAGGTGGTAAATATTTATTTCATATTTTATTATTTTATATTGGACATTAATTATGGAAATTAATTTCTAATTATTATTTGATTTCAAAAGTTCATGGGTTATTTTTGTGGGAAATTAATATTTAATTTTTCCTTTATTTATATCCTTAAGATGATATATTATTTTTTAAATTTAATTTTTTCATAATGAACTTTTGATATCTTTGTAAGTATAAACCACAAATTTGAATCTTTCATAAATTATCTCATATAAATTTGATGATTGGCCATATGTAAAAATTCCAATCACATGTATGTTTCCTTACTAACATATTTTTAAAATTTATTTCATGATGTACAAAGTAGATGAAATAAATAATTATCAACATATAATGCCCAAAGTGGACTGAATAAGTATGTTTCCTCATTATGTGAGAACTGAAAACATTGAAGTAGGAGAAACCATGGAGAATATATTTTTCAGATAACTAATCCTGGTGGCCTTTAATGAGTATTTTCCAGAATCTTGGTCATGTTTGATTTAGGGGTTTGAGGGAAGTGCACGTTTAAACTTGTTACAACATGGGGGGTGAATCCTGAGAAAGATTGATCAAAATAAAATGGAATATGAGGTGATATTTGTGGACCAAGAAAAATCAATCAGGACATTAGAATATAGGTTGAACAAAAAATAGATTGATAAATTAAAGGGGGTATAGAAAAAGTAGATTTGAAAAGTTGAAGAATCTCTCAATGTAAGGTGAAATTAAATGGTGAATTACAGTCTAAATGAACTACCAAAAAATGACACAGAATCCCCAGTTATGTTTGATGAGATGTTAAATACATGTAACCCTTATGAAGTGGATGATTAATTATCCATGAAAAAAATTCAATTAAACATACTAAAGGATAGATTCCAAATGAATTTGATGAAATTATTCTGAACAAAACCATATGTAATAAACTGATTTCAACTATGAATAATGTTATACAACAAGTTATATTGAATAATTTCTCAGATATTGGAATCATATTTTATCTATAAACAGAAGAATATGGACAAATAATTATTTATTTATATTTTATAATTTTTTTATTGATTAAGGGGTAATTCATTCTCCCCAATGTTGTGACTGAGAAGTATATAGTGGTTTATCACCATCTTATCAATGAAAGTCATCATTATGTTATTACGAAATGGTCACTCAATCTTGAGTTTGTAGCCTGTATCCTACAAGTGAACATTACTTCTATCAATATTTGGACCACCATCCTCAAACATGAATTTTGATTTTGGGATAGATTGTGTCTTTATTAGTTTTCAAAAATTAAAATAATTCTTTAAGCCATTCTTAATACCTTCCTAACCCTTTCTCCTCATCAAACTGTAATGGTCAATGCATTGAAATTATTATGCATTGTCCCATGAGAATATAAAAAATTACTTATCATCAGACTTATCCTTCAGTAAACCCTACTCCTCATTGGAGTTCTATGCTTTTCATGCCTGCTAGTCCGGCCCTTTATTCCCCACTCCCTCAATGTGGTTACCCAAATTAATGGTCATCAAATATATCCTCGTATAAGACATGTTCTCTAAAATTAAACCATTCTCCTGATAACCCTCTCTATAAATCTTACCAATTAATGTATTCAATGAATCTAAAAAACAATAAGTCTTAATGGCTTTTTAATCTTTTGTCCAATTTTTATGTCTCCACATCTTTTTTGATGCCACTACTAGTCTCACCATTAGACTTCTTATATTAAATGAGGTCCAGAACACCTGTAATAGAAGAATTATCCACATTAAATCAAAAATTTTTGGAATAAACATGAATAATATAGTCTTTAATACATAGGTATTCCTTCAGTTGACTAAAAATATCATATTCTAAATGGTCAGCCTCTTCATATTTTGGATGAACAGTTTTTTCCCAATGCAAGATCAGAACCTATATTGATATGGATCTTCCCAGCCAAACCATCAATAGGCCATTGTCCCTCGACACCATCTTCTGAAGACACCACCTTCTAATGTTAACATTACTTGTCTCCCCACATCATGCTACCATAGCTTACACAATTATCATATAGGAAGAAAAGTCACCAAACTATGTCTCAAAATACAAAAAATGATTCCATCTAAACTCTTCCCCAATACAGATCCAAATATACTCAGTTGGAAAATTTAAGACGTTTACTTTCACACATATTAGTGGATCAATGGGGTGGAAAATAGAGTAGTTCCTAAAATCGAAAAACAAATATATTCCATTTATATTCCATAGAATGCACAATATTATAGGGTTTTGTAATGGTATGGGGTATTCAAGAAATCTTACAAAAATCATCACATTTGGGGACTCTTATTTCACGTAAAAGTTAAAGTCCCACAAGAAGAGTAAAAATTGAAGGTCGTTGTGGCTATGATGGAATTATAGCAAGACTGAATCAAGTCTTCCTCTGAAGAAAAATGGATCCTTACATTCCTTTTATTGAGTAGACGTTCCTTAGCATGATCCTGCAATCAGTATGTATTTTGGCTAATGAATTTTTTCTTCATCAGGATATAACAATTATTTTTGAACTCTATTTCTATTGTGTGGTCAAAATAGTACTTATGATTGTGTTATATTTTATTTCATATAGTGTTTTTTAGATTTTAATTTTATTTTTCGTGAATTATGTTTTTGAAGGATTTTTATATCAAATTTTAATATAGATAACCTCTATATACATTCCAATCATCATTATTGGGACTCATTTTAAATTTAGATTCAAATTCGTGTCTTCTAATAACCATCTTGAATAAGGGTTTTAAAAATTATTTATAAATTATTCGTTTTTCAAAAAATGATAATCTTTTTTTACCAAATTTTTTTTCTATAATTTTAATATTTATCTTCAAACGATATATCTCATATAGAGTTATGCCACATTTAATACCCTATAAATTTATTTTTTCAATGCCCATTCCTGGGTAATTAATTTTTTTTGCGTCAATGAATATGATCCTTAAGGCCCTCTTTTATGATATCTTTTAGAAGTATTATAAATATTATTTTCATTTAATTTTTTATTTAAGATATGATATATGATTTGTTTTGGGTGTCACATAGGTTTATAGATTTTAATTATAGGATGGTAGTTCAATAGTTATATATTAGTCCAATGTATTGGGTAAGGTTTAATATATCATGATAAACTTATGTGTGATAGGGATTTAAGTGTGTGGAAAACTACATTTAGGAGACATGAATCTGAATTCTGGACCAAGTATGTTATATAAGAAAAGATATGAATTCCCAACCTACCATGATGTGATTTATATAGATAAATTTATTCCATATTCATGTGTTTTGTAATTTTCTCTTTTTATGATGAATCTTGTACAATGTTATCATCAGATCCTTCTACCACGATTTGTATCTAATGATCCATGTTTATTTTTGTTTTATTTTGAATTTTTTTTTTGTACAAAGACTACGATCATATACTCACTTGATTGTCCCCTAATCACTTCTGATCATCAAACATTACATCTTGGAAATATCCTTAATGAGATTAAGAGCGTAGACTTTTTATTATGTTTCCATTCCCTAGGTTATGAAGTTGAGTATAACTTAACATAAGTATACAAGGGGATATATAGGTGTACAAATATTAAATAACATTTTTATGTATTGTAAAATAAGTTTTTCAGGTAGATAATATTCAATACACTATTACTTTTGGTTATGGGGTTGCTTGATTTTTTTGTGAAATGTTTTTGTATATTACAGATATATATATATATATATATTTAAAAATTAATATATTTGTGTTTAGATAACTAACTTGGTATCTAAGGAAGAAGTGAATGTTTTTGTTTCTAGAAATAGATCTAGAATTAAGTGTACTTATATTAGTATCGATGTAGGGAATAGTTATTCTTAGGGATTTGTACTAAATAAATATTGTAAAAACCCAAAGTGAATAACCTAAATGTATGATAATATAATAAAATGTTTGTAAAGTATAGTGTTTTTAGATTCCTAGAAATATTATCATTGAGTGTGTATAAACAAATGGATTATGTCTTCTCCACATATTCCATTTGGGGTAACAATCTAGAAAAATATTTTTTGACTATTAACTCTATCGTTAGTGGGTGAAATACAGACATGAATTACTTCACTCATGGTTTTACACTATTAGAGGATATTCTATTATTAATTTACATAATCATTACTGACTATTCAAACCAATTTTAAGATATTGAAAACATATGAAGAGTTATATTAGTGAACCTATTTGAAAATTGACTATATATAACATATATTAAAACCATAAAATTCGTATGTTATGATACATAGGAATTGATATTTTCTTTTATATAAAATGGTTATATTAATTTCATAGAAAATTTTCGTATTAATTTTATGCTTAAAATATACTAATAAAGTCGATGATTATTTTTTGGTAGTTATTATTTCGAATTATGTTAATATATATTATTGAACATGACATAAAATACCTAGGCTTATCCTAAAGTAACAAAGGTTAAAATAATAGTTTCATTGGATTATATGTTATAGTATTTGATTTGATATTTTTTATAATCTAAATAATAATAAATTCACAAATATATATATCTTCATATATTCCTTAATAAATAATTAGTGAAATTCTATTAGACATTGAAACTTATGATTTTTATTTTCATATATTATTATTAATTCACAAATTTTATTTTACATATTCAAAGTGAATTTTTATTTTGATGGGAATAA
Source organism: Viscum album (assembly GCA_963277665.1). Lineage (NCBI taxonomy): Eukaryota > Viridiplantae > Streptophyta > Magnoliopsida > Santalales > Viscaceae > Viscum > Viscum album. Next base: position 291,484,598 of record OY728134.1, read on the forward strand.
TTAAGTTAATACTCTTTATTGTATCTAATAGGATTAAAATTGAAATAATACTTTCAAATTCAACATCTAGTGATTTTAAAACCATTTTAAAAATTCAACTTATATGAAAATAGTTTTAAAAAATACCTGAATCCTATTAAACATTTATATACTCTGATTTATCAAGGGGAACATTTGAACATACATTAAAAACTAAACTATCACCTCATACTCATTTTTTAGAATACAATATGGGACATTATAATGTTTTTATAATTGAAACATAAGGTAAAGGCCTTTTATTCGATTCCAATACTACACTAGATAGTTTCCTTACACCTGGATATGTCTTCCTCTTAGAAAATTACCATTTTGAATATCATAAACAAAAACCCTTATTCAAACAAAAGATGTATTATATAATACAAAGGTATTATGGGAAAAAATGGATGATGTTTAGAAATGACATATTTAATGTAGATGAATATTTACAATTTTTTTCTATAAAAATATATTTTGATCACGATATATCTACTATTCATTTATAGAGAAGTGGTTGAATTTAGAAAAAAAATTATGAATAATATAAATAAATTTCATAAATTAGGTTTATCATTGGGTATCAGATATCTACATATGGATTTGAATTCATTGAAATCAAAACATGAAACATATTTATTATATGTACAAAACTCTAAAATCATGTAGATAAAATCATGATGATGTAATTTATTTAAGATGGAGAATGTAACAACCATTTAATTTAGTATTAATTTATCTATTAAAAAATAATAATCCGGATGACCTGATTTACATGCAACATATAATTAAGATGTAACAATTATATTTAAAAATAGTAAATGTATCATATTCTTTTAAAACACCAACATAACATTAATTTTCTAACCTACAGATTCAACAAAAAATGTAGAATAAATCATATCATGTGGTATATGGTTATATTAGGAAGCTATTTTCCATTGATTTTCATGGCAGGTAACCTTTATAGTTTTTCCCTATATTATTCCCAAGATGAAGTCCAATAAGGTGTGGTGTGAGCTAACCATTTATGGGAGAAGTTCAATCTTAGATAAATCACTATGAGATACATGTAATCCATCTTTCGGGCCATTAAAACCACTAATTATTATCTTACCATTAGTTCTTTTTTGGATGTTTTACATTTATTTTTATGTATATGTTAGTATGGTATAAAACAATAGTTATTTTCTCAATTTTATTTTAACATGTATTTAATATATATTTTCCATTAAAATTTTGTTTTAAGGAATAATTAATGTTTTATTTAACAAAAATATATTCAAACAATTTTAGAATCCCTTTTTACAATGAATTATAAATTCTATGTATATTATTTTTTAATCCAGTTTATCGAGGTTGAGAAAATTAGAATATATTAATAACATATAAAAAATAAAAAATTATTGTTCATTTAAATATTTTCAAATGATATGGAATCCGATAAAATTTCATTTGTACATAAAAACTGTATTTTCTTAAAATCCTATTATATATTTTAGATTAAAATTAATCCTAATAATATTTATTGTTTGAATAATTTTTTTTGAATCATTATATTAATATTTATTGATGATGATATTTTTACTTTTATAATTAAAAAATACTTTATTTAAGTAGGATTTTATTATTCGGTTATATTTTTTTTAAATAGCTATTTATAAAAATGTTGATTAATTTTTAAAAATTAAATATATTCAATTTTGAATTTTGAATATAATATTATGATTAAAAATATAAAATAATATATTAACACTCATATAATTACTTATTTATAGTAAATAAGATAAAAAAAGTGTAACATTTGAGAATCCAATTCTAAAATAACTATTTGTTTCCATACATATTATTTTAATTTAAAAATTATATTTCTTAATTTTTGAAATTGAATTATCAAGAAATGTTTCAAAATTATGATTCGAAACATTGAAATTTGTTAATATAATACATCTAATATATTTAGTGAAAAATTATTACAATGGTAATTTTTTTATCAGGGATAACATGGTTGAAATTGGGTCACTTAAAGTGGAACATGTTTTTTTAAGTTTATTAAGAACATAGATCATGTAGAATAAATTTTATTGTTTTTATAGAATTAACCAAGAGTCTTACAATCATTTCTCACATGTGATGCCATCAATTTATCTATGTGGATAATTTTTATTTATTGAAGGGATTTTTTTGCTTCCCATAATTTTCAGACCCGAACATGAGTAATTTTGATTATTTCACTCTATCCAGGGTATATAGGAAACAAGGTGGTTACCATTATTTAGTTGTCTTTTCCTCTTCAAATTAATAATTATTGGTTTAGTACTCATAGGTTGTGTATGGTTCAGTCCAAATGAAGCGGATCTAGAATGAAATCTTATAAGACCTTGGTGTATAATTGTAAGAGCACAAAACATTTTCATAGTTTTGTAAATAGTTTAACAAGAGTGAGAGTAAAATATGTTATTTTAAAGATCCATTTTTCAAATTTGGATCATGTATTTTCCAATAGTGTGATGTCCCTTGCTGATACAGTGTGAATGAGTTTTTTATAGCATATAACCAATAAATAGTTTTATAAAATGGGTAAAAAACTATGTTTTCTTCCTATAATCATTAAATTGTGAAAATACACTACTTTTCCCAATTAATCATAACCCCAAAACTGCCATATTATCTACATTATTTCTCAAAAGGACCGAGGGATCCCCAAAGATAGTTTTTAGCTTCTTTCCTTCTATTTTAATGGATTTCTTCTTTGGTATCAGGTTGATTCTTCCCTACTATGTACATTTAATCCCATATCATACATTTATCTCCTATTTTATAATGATTTTGTATTCTCCCATATAACATAGAATCATTGGTGATAAATATTAAAGATTCATTATAGTAATATAAAGGATTATTATTATTCATTATTGATAATGAACTATTATATCTTGGTTGGGTTTTCTCTATCAAAGGTGATAACATTAAAATTTGTTATCATTAAATCATCTTTGTTATTTCGTTTTTTTCCGAATACAATCAATTTTATGGAAGGAATATTATTTTTGGAAGTGGTTACTTATGGAAATCAACTCTATATATGTATCTTGTTGGGCCAAATCTTATTTGATGTCAATATAAAACATTCCATGGAATGAGATTCTATGACACATTATTATAAAAAAATGTGTTTTTATTTTAAAATCTTTTAAGAATTTTTAAAGGAATTACCGGTACCATGTTAGATTTTAAAAAGTATATTTTCATATATTAATTTTTAAAAAACATATTGAATTGTTTGAAAGCATTAAACATTTCAAATGTGAACTTTTTGAATTGAAATGGGTTTATAAACCATTTTTATGATCATTGAGACATTTTAGGGGGCTCAACATACATCAATGGTTGTTTTATGGGAAGATCGAGTTCATAATTAAGATTTATGAATATTTTTAATGAAAATAGGTTTTAAGAGTTGATTTAGTTGGGTTTTTAAAATAGTATGAGTTGGATTGTAATTCAAAAATTATTTTTGAAAATGGATTTTATGGAAAATTATGAAAAATGAGTTTTCTTGAATGTGTGATAGGCCCTCAATGATCCTTATATGGTTATTGTGATGCCTATTATTTATTAATATCCATGGAGAGGATGTTTTATAATGATGCATATTTATATTCTCTTTACACATAGATGATAATATGTTTGTTTCTGGTAATAGAGTTGGAGGATGGTCTTTAGTTATTTAAAATGATTTACATTTGTTGCATTTGATATTTTATTTGTTCCCTACATAATTTTAAATGTCATAAGATTACTAGGAGAAATTTTTAACCTATAAGAGATTATTCCCTAATATTCAATAGTACTATATCTAGAGAATTTTTTCTATCAGAAAAAATTTTTTATACTAAAAGGGGAAGGGGATTTATGATATTGTAAAAGTTTTATAGCCCATGGTTCAAAACAATGCGTTCATAAACTTATTTAATGATTTCAAAATGATACTACCATAGATGTAGATAGGTTTAGTAATGAATACTTATGTTCTATATTGATAGTTCAATTTTTTATTAGAGAATTAGGATGACCCCATCATTCTAGGATCCCACTCACAATCATGTTAGGGATATTATTTCCCTTTTTTGATCCCCTACTTCTTGTATGATCGCTTGATAAAATATTTTTAATGTCTTCCTAAATACCAAGTTACATTGATATGGTGGTTCCTCTTTCCATTATTTCAATATCTATAAAATTTCAGGATACATTTCTATTATATTTAAAATAGATTTCTGAAATGTTTTCTAAATAAGGAAAACAATGTTCTGGTATTAATCATCATTCAAATTTTTTAATAAAGGGTTAAAAAGGAATTATATATAAATGTGAACTGTTTTTTTAAAAGATATTTTATTTTTTAATAATAAGTTGTAAATTATTTTTTTTCAGGAAACTCTTGTTTGAGAGTTTTAAAAAAATGTGTTTTTTCGATAATTTTATTTACATTTATAAAATGGTTTTCTATGGATGTCTGTGAAAAGTGTTATTATATTAAAATATAGTTTAGTTTTAATATTTTAATTTAAAATGGCGTCTTTATGATTTATTTTAATATTGACTTTATAACTATGGTTTTTCCAAGTTGGTATTTGTTGAAAAAAAGATATTTCCATCTGATTTCATTCTTTTAGTTAAAATAGTGAAAGCGGGTTTAAAAAAACTATATTGTGATGTAGTAAAATTATGTAAGGTATTATAAAAAATGTATATTTAACTTAGTTTAAATTATATTCTTTAAGATGTGATATGGAACCAACCACATAAATTTTGTGGGTGGTTTCCTTTAGGTATTTCTAGATCGACCATATAATTTACAATTCCAAGGATCATTTTATATTTTCCTTTATTATTTAGGATTGCTGAGAGATATTTTGGGTTTGATGTTGAAAATGGGAAAAATGGAAAATCTACAGAGCTATTTCGGATCTATTTTATCATTTTATATTTAACTTATCAATTGGGGTTTATTTTAATTTATACCATTTATTTATTTTTATCTATTACATCCATTTATTTATGGATTCAGTTGTATCTCGTGATTTGATAATTATTTCATATACCACTTTTATATGGGTTATCATGTTTTTATATTGAATATTATGATATTTTAATGAGAGATAAATTATTCCTATGATATGTTTTGAGATTCCTATGAACTAATTTCTATCCCGAGGGGATCTTGAATTAATTTTAGAACTTTTAATACCTCAAGATCTTTAAAAATATTGTTATGTATAGGATGGGATATATGATAGACCTTTATTTTGTGACATATATATTATAATTTTTTGAGTTGGTAGATTTGAGATTCGAATGTTATGAAATAAGATATAGGTGCAAGGAGTGTTTCAGGACATCATTCATGCCCTGAACCATGAGTTTTTAAGAGTATTTGAGATATTTTTTTTATTTTATATTTAATTTATATTTTTGTATTATGATTTTATGACACTAGGGCTGGTGATATGATTAATATTTGAAAATATTTTGTGTCTATGGTGTTCATATTTGATTTTTCATTGTAGACACATAAAATACAATCATGATGTGTGGTTAGCTTATTAGACATGAAAAACAATGAGGAATCTATTCAATTTATTCCATAAATGTTTTAGAGACTATTTCATGATTGGAACATGGGAATTAACCATGTGGTTGTGTAGGTGGGGTCATTCATCCCAGTAGATTGTTCTATTTATATCCCTTTAAAATTCGATTTCCATTAGTTGTTGGGATATGTGTTGAAGATGCCCTAGGTCTCAATAATTTTTTACCAACATGATTTACAATTATTAATCTTGTTTTAATATAAAATTTTATGTTTATCCCATTGTTTGGGAATTATGAAAACTATCAAGGTGGGTATTATGATATTTTATTATTTTGGGATGATATTCCGAGTTGAGTCTTCAGTTATGAATTGTTTCTGTTGTTTCATAAGAGGTGTCAATTTTTTATATTATATTAAAAGATGGTTATATGATAAAAATGATTTCAATTTCAACCAATTAATTTTAGATTTTAATTTAAAATGGGATTTTGTTTTATGAAATATAGTTGGAATAGATGATTTCATTTAAAATATATATTTCATGCTAGTTTTGATAAATATAAGGATGCTTTTAAATATGAATTTTGAAGAATGGGATTCCTATATTGAAGGAAGATGATGATTTAATATGTATATTTTATAGTCTATTTTTGTTTTTTAGTTTAGAATGTATTTTTAACGAGTAAAATAACTAAAATTGATTTGAAGTGTTAGTGTTTTTTCAGGAAATCTATAAATGTGTTTTGGTTTAAAATGTTTGTGGTGTTTAGATGAAAATAATAAGAATGGTTTAAAACTTACCAAATTGATTTTGGGACTAGGGTTGAATATGTAATATGGTTTTTTAACATTTTAACAAATTTATATCTAGTCTTATAGTTTTTTTTATTTTCAAAATAGGTTTTGAGAATCCTAAATCGGAGGAGTCTATGGTTTTCATGAGAGGTTTCCTCTTCAGTGGTTTTGTTCATAGAAATATTTTCTTGTTTTGTTATATTTTTCTGTACAATAAAAATAAGTCTATGATATTATAATTGGAAGGGCTTGGAGACATGTTAATTATTTTAATGAGATTTGTGATTTGATAATCCCTTGTTTAATTTGAGGTGTGTATGAAATTACATACATCATATTTATGGGTTTTACCTCTAATAATTATAAACATTATATATTCTCTGAATAGAGTCCACAATGTCGTTCTCTCTCTTTATTAGTGTTTATTAATATTATTCCCGGACATGTTGGTGTAGCTAATTCACATCGGAAATCAGGTGGGTCAACACGTTTAGACCTGTGAGCCTTGTAAGATTTTTTTGGGATTTTTCAAAATAAATTTTATTATAGATTCTTTAGATTTGATAGATTTTCCACACAAATGATTATCCTTTAGGTGTTTATTTGTATCTATTTTTCAATATGAGATGTTTGGGATTTATGATCAATTTTTTTCAATAGTTATCTATTGAATAAATTATTTCATGGAATTTTCATGGGGATCCTTTTTTGGTTACATGTTATATGATGTGGATGATTTGAAAATGTTCATGCCTAAAAGTCTAATGATGTTGTATTAATTGTGAATAGCTTAGGTAGTAGGTTGGTATTTTTGACGTTTCATTGGAAATGGGAAAACCAAGGGTATACGAATGGTTGACTAAGTGTATAGTTGACTTTGGTTATTCAATTTATACCATCATTCAATGATTTCTATCATAATCACGGTGTGATAGTATCTAGTGTATTTGGATCTAAACACCAAATATAGTGTCTGTGACCCTTGGATTATAACATTTTCATGTCCTATAATGTCATGTTACATGTTGTTTTCCCCTTTTTTTGTATATTCCATTGTTATGTTTAATCAACTTCGAGTTACATCAATATGATTTACATATTAATATATCTTTTTGTGGTTTTTTATAGTATTTTTAGTATTATTTTTGAGTGGATTCTTATTATTACATTTTAGATATATCAGGAATAAGGTTGTTCAGAGATATCCTCTTTCATAATAGATAATATATTCACAGTGTTTCCACCATTTCAGATCAATTCTAAATAGTGGTGTGAAATATTTTCGGCCATCAGTTCCTTAATCTTTTTATGTGAGGATTAATAATACTAGTGGAGGAATCCTATTGTAATTTATAGTGTTTGTAGATTCATTCTTTGATTCATGGAATTTTTTCTTATGATGTCATCCTATAATGAATTTTCCTTTGACTTTTATATTGTCCTAAGACATTGAGGATGAAGAAAGTGGATTGTCATTGTGAATTATTATAATATTCATGCCACTATGTAATAAATTTTATTTTATTTTATGTGACTGATAGTAACTTAATTATTCTAGTAAGTTTCATACTGAATATTTAGAATACTAAAATATTTTATACTCAAAACATTTTTCACACATGGTTTCGAGGAAACCATATAGTTACCCTTACATGAAGTTTTTTAATTCAAATTATTCTGGATTAATTTATTCAATATGTATAGACAATATCATAGTATAAACCATATATATCCTTGGAGAAACTATGTGGTACCAATTGTGAGTAAGGGTAAAATTGTATAACTTGTGCACATTTTTCAAAACTTCTCAAAAACTATTTGAATCAACTATACAATTTGACCGATCCATTTTTCATGGTAGGTAGATTGTATTTTCCACCATACAATGCTATAAAGTGAAAATTTGTGAATGGGGTCTGTCTAATGGATGGCCTACACCCAGTTAGTGCACAATATTGTAAGATATGTGGAAAAACTATATGACATTGATTAATTTAAAAGATAAATTAATATTCTACTCTTGATTGAGTTTAACATCTCAACCCTCTTATTCACTTATATTTTATTTGATCAGAAAAGGGGCCACCCTAAGGGGTTATTCTTCTATATCCCATTCTATTTTGATGTCCTTTCTCTTTTGTTTTTAGTACATTCCTCCCTTGTATATTCATCAGCAATGTTTCTTTTCATTTGTAAACATTTTTTTCATTATTTTTGTTTCTCAATAAAACCGTATATTCTCAAGCGATTAAAATTAGTATTAGGGTGACATAAACTGTTGAAAATTAGATTCAAGGGTTATGAAAATGTCCTTTTATGGATCATTGTTCTATTTTCCAAATTACATTACAACTTCTATCATGTTTTCCATTGAACCATGTTTGTTGTATCATTATTTCACCTTTAAATTGCATTCTGATTCTTATGAAATTTAAAGCGGTTATTTATTGAATAAATTCCTAGGTTTGTCCCATGAGGGACTGAATATTATTGAATATGTATTTAACCCATGGCATGAAATGATATTTCATTGTAAGAATTTAAAAAAATTCATATGTAAATCTTAAAAATACAGTATGTGTTGTTAGCATAATTTTTTATAATGGCATGAATTTTTAGATAAATCTTTTTTAACAAATGTCATCATAACGATATGGTTGAAGTGTTTTATTTTGTTCAGAATGTAATGGTTTGTGCCATTTCTTAAATATTATTTATGATTATTTTAATGAAAATTTGTGTGAAGAGTTTATTAAGATATAATTTGAATATAGTGTGAGTCAGTTTCTCGTCCCAAGTTTGTTTTTGTAAAAAGTATCAATAAGAACATTAAGAAATATGATTTTTATAGAAATATATGAGACTGTATTTAAAACTAATTTGATTATTGTGACACTTCTTGCTTATTGGGATCCTGTAAATGGATATTTTACATTATTGCATTCTTATATTCAATATTCAAAAACATGTGAATGGGGATATTCAATGTGATGGTATAGGAGGTGAGTTGTGAGTTATTTGAAATGATTTACATTTTATACATTTGATGGATTATTTTTCCACACATCCTTTTCACATTTTATGGGGGTCATTAGTAGAGATTAATTTATATTTATTAATACAAGATCTAGTTTTTATTAGTGGTTTTTCATTGAATTTTACCCTACTATACCTCATCGATTTGACTATGAGAATTAGGGGTTGTATGATTTAGAATTATTTCTCTATCCCCTATAAGATAATCATTTACTGAGAAAATTATTTCAATACAGTCTTATGGTACTATCATGGGTGTGGAGAGGTTCATTAGTGTTATCCTAGGTTCCTTTTTATAAAGGATGGGATCGAATCCTCGTTTATTATTAAATCAAAACAAAGACCTATTTAACTAGGTAGATGGAGACCCATTATATAGCCTGAAGGCCCAGTGGGCATTTATCCCATTACATGAACCGTAGGCCCAATTTTTTACCCTAAGGCCCATTCTGGGAATAGTACTGCAATAGTACCCCACCTACTATACTACCATATAGTACCCGCCACCACTACAATGCTTTGCTGCAGCTAAAATGACATGTTGCTACTATTGTGTCCACTGTTTCTACAGGGTCACTGCTACTATAGTCGCTACAGTACTTCTAGGATCCCACTCATGATAATTTAGGGTATTTAATTTACCTTATTTTATCTGTTACATTAACTATTATTTGTTATAACCATTGTTTATGTTTTTTTATTTTATTTTTCACGTGGCATTAATATAGTTTATCCTCCTTTATTTCAATTCATCTACTTTTTATCATCAGTTAATTTTTAAATGTAATGAAATTGGATTGTTTAGGTAATTTTTGAAGACGAAAAACAAATGTGTTATTTTATGCATCGTTAAAACTGTTTTATCATGGGTTTTAAAGGTGATATACTTAAATATACAGATTTTATTCAAAATATATTTTAGGATTTTTTATATGATAGTGGGGTTCTTTTTTTAACTTTGATGTGTGTATTTCTAAAACTACTATATAAGTCCACCATATAAAGTTTTACAGCAATATTTGGTTTTTTGGGATGTTTTGGAAAATTTATAGACATGAAAATCAACAATGATTTTAATATTTTCAATTTTAAAAGAAGTTATTATATAATGGGTTTAATGTAGGACCTTATAATAGTGGGTTTTCAAAGTAGGATTTGACAATGAAATTCCGTTTTCTATCTGTGTTTTTTTCATTTCATGAAAATAATGTAATGGATATTTAACACAACAATAATTTTTTTTTACATGATATTGTGAAAAATGTAATTTTTTTATTTCAATTCATAATTTTTAGAATGTGATATGAATGTGAATTTATAGACTATATGTGCGGTGATTATAGAGATAGTCTTGATCAGACCTATATTTTTTGGATAAATGCTTTTGTATTAAAATATTAATTTATAGTTATAGTCTTAAAATGGAGATAATATGTTGGATAATGACCATGGGTCACATGGAGTCTCTCTATTATTGTTTGTAGTTTATTTTTCGGTTTGGGGGTAAATATTTTCCCCTTGAGCCAATCATATTAAATGCACTGTGTTTATTTGTATATGACACTTCCATGTATATATTATTGGATATATTTCTATCCCTATATTGAATGATTATTTTTTTCTAGTTTGGATAGTTTATAAATTTATTACCATTTATTATTTTGATTTTTTTATAGAGACTAAATTCTTCTGAAGGTATGTTCTGTGATACATATGAATTGGATGGTAGTCTATAAATATTGATATCTCTATTCAGGTGAGTGGGTGGATGGTTCAGGAGGGAGGATGTTTTTCACTATGGTCATGTTTATTAAATCACCTAACTCATCTAACATCCATGGGATTCCATCTTTACCCCTTAAAAACATTCAGTTTCTAGGGATATTTTATCTTTTTCACCCATAAAAGGAGCTCACTTCCACAAACATAATGACTCTACTATCCACTGAATTACTCTTAAAACCCTACTCATTATTTAGTCCAATTATCCTAATACATGTTTGTTATCATCTAGTAATGGTAAATTTCCTCAGTTCATCCATCTCTAAGATGACTTGTAGAGAAGAAACAAACTCTCAATGTAAGTATCATCCATAAAATAAAATTTTATTTTCTATTTTTATTATCCAATCTTTTCAAAATATATTTTAACCATTTTAATATGACGACCAAAATATCTGAAGAATGTTTTTTTATTTTTATAGTACAATAATAATATAGTTCCCTCTCATCGGTTTGGAAAATGAAAATATTCTTCGTACTATGTGAAGACTACCACCTCATTAAACTACATTGTTAGTCTTTGATCAACACCTTACAAGGTTACTGATAATAATATAAGTAATTAATAAATCATATATCTATGACATAATTATGATTCATTAAAGGTAAATCATTATTTACCTTTTTTTCATTACATTTATTGAAATTTAAAAACATCACCGGTGAGTATTGACAGATTGCAACCTCCATTGATGATATTGGTCGTTCTTCATGATCAAAATTAATGTATGGTTATAAAAATGGATTTGATGGATAAATATGATATTTATGACATTTATAATATTCTAAAAAACAACAATTATAATAATAATTTTAAAAATAAATTATCATAGTAAATTTTATATCATAGAACGATAATTATATTTGAAAAATGAGTTTTTCTTTGTAACTAATACCCTCTTTTCTTATATTTTTCACACAAATATTATGAAATATGGATTATCTAATTAATAAAATAAAAATATTTTCATTACTATTTTTTATTTATGATATTGTAACCACATTAGAATAATAACCATCCATTGCTTATAGAATATTATTGATTGGGTCGGGTCATCCACCTACTTGAATGATTTTATTAACTGTAATCATGGATGGTTATAAATTAAATATTAACTATAATATGATATTAATATTTATAAAATGTTTTTTTATTATAAAATACCAATTTTATTATATAACTCATTATTCATGTCCCATATTCATTCATTATCAATTACAAACTGAATCTCATCATTGAGTTCATTTTCTCAAATCAAAATTAAAATTATTATAGAATTAATTTAATAACTTTATAATTAACAATACAAAATATATTATAGTTTCTCAAATTATCAAGGAATTATTGACATGGTATAAATATAATGGTTTCAAAATAAACATTACAAAGAAATTCGGATCAATAAAAATTGATAACATTCGATGATGGAAAATAAAATAATGAATTTATAAATTTATAAGGATTGATTAAAAATAAAATGTAGATAACTTATTATAAAAATATAAAGTTATTAAACAAGTTTTTAAGTTACTTTTTTTATTAAATGGGATGCTTATTTGATTTCACGGATGTTGACATAAATGGTGAGAGCTTTCTTATCACCAAATTAACCTTTAATGGAAAATGTTATAGTCACCACTTGTTTGTTATTATATAGTGAATATACAATAGTATGAATTCATATTATTGTAACATTAATGAAATGAATGTAATATAAAAATCTCTGCTAAATTATTTCTTTCACGGTAATTTGAATAATTTAAAATAAAATCCATAATCGATTTTGAAAACTATATTTCCATTCATTGATTAACAATCCTTCTTCTTCAACATTTTTATTAAATATCAGAAAAAGTATAACATATGATTGAATTATATAATAATTTATATCATGTTTCAAGGGATTTATAATTTATCTATAATCAAATAATTTTTTAATTATTTTTACAAAAAATATTTTTCCTTAATAGAATTATTTAATAATAAAAATTCAACATTGTTTAGAATAATTATCATTATCAGTCTTTATTTTTTATAATCAATGTTGGTATTTTATATTTCCAAATATTTTTTATTGATTATTTTGAATATAAAATATGTATTATTTTAGGTGATATTATTGTTTCAATTTTTTTATTTTTAATCAACGGGGTTTTGATCCTTTTGATGATATAATTTTCAATAATGGTATAATAAAATTTTAAATATAATTTACCTATCATGTTAATATGTTTTATATTTCACTCCACATTCTATCTCAATAACCATAATGAATTTTTTAAGGCTCCATTATTAGTAGTTATTTCAAAATAAATTTTTAAAGTTATACTTCTGTGAACCATATTGAAAATATATATTAAAAGTATCTCACAACGTCATCTTTTTATAATATTGATAAATATATTTTATTTTATGAATTACCTATTATTTTATTACATTTTACTGAATATCTCGAAATTATCTATCCTTATTAGAATTATGTTTCATGAAATTCTCTATAAATTATTTTAATAAATACACTTTTTGTGATGATTTATATATTTTTTATAAATCATCAAATCTCTTGATGTGATTTTATGTGATTATGTTTGAAATTGTTTCCAAATCAATTTTATTTCAATATTTTTTTTGATATGATATAGGATTTAATTTTTTTCAGACATGTGTATGGATTATAATTATTTAATCGATATACCTAAAATTTTATTTTCATCTAGTACATTGGGTAATGTTTAATACCTCACGAGGTAATTTTATGATCTAGGGATGTTAATTAATAACACAATATGTTTTGAGATGATGAGACATGAATTCCTAACAGAATTCATTATGATTTATATTCTTATGTTTGTTAAAAATTTATATGTTTTCAAGAAAAATAATTTATTATGAATAATGTATTATTTTTTTCTTAGATCCTTTATCATTGATTTATTATTGATAATATATGTTTATTTTTGTATTATTTCGTAATTTTATCTGCATTGTCCATGACTATAGTCTCATCACTATAAAATTTTATAACGATAAATTATGATAATCAATTATTATCTCTTCTACAAAAAATTATTGAGAATATGATATCACCCCCTTTCATATGTTTGTATTACCTATGTTAAGGTTAAGTGTATAACTTCTCAAATTTTAAGAATCGAGTCTAGAGGCGTATAATTTTAGAGTAATGTTCATTTCTTTTGTTAAGTAATACATTTATTTAGCTAATCTCCAAGACACTATGACATAGAGTTTTGTATTTTTAATAATATTTTTGAGATTTAATGTTAATATTATTAAAATTTATTAATGTTTGGATTAATTCATCATAGTCGGTATCAAATATATAAGTTAATTTTTTTAGCACTAGATCTAGGAGTTCAGGTCTAAGAAACCTAATATGTCTTATCTCTTTTTTTCATGCAATATGACAATTTTTTTTAAATATTGAATTATCACATTTCTACTATGTTCCAGTTCATTAAATATATATTTGAAGTATATGTGTGATTTGAATTAATTATTGAATATATTATCGTTTTTTCTCATGATTATGAAATTTTGGTAACAAAATGAATAATTTTAGTATATTATTAAAAAAACGTATATTTACTTAAATATTGACACATAAAAAATTGAATTGTATCCTTTGAATAATTTATTTAATGTAATAGATAAAACATTGTTGGTGTTTCAAATGGCCGTGAGGGATTATAGTTTGTTGTTTTATTTTTTTACAATCCCTATTTAAATTAGGATTGGAGGGAAACCTTATATGGAATGAAATACCAAGTCCACAAGGCTATTACATTACCCATAGTCCCATTGAAACAGTATGTGGTATGATACTTAATGACCCAACATATATACTACATATGATCATCCCATCCATATAATTTTTTCATTGTTGGTACCAAACACCCACTTAGCATAGTTGATACACTAACATTTCCACATATAGAGTCATATGATGTCTAGTCATAGTGGCATAAAATACATTTTCAATCTCTTACTTCAAATTATAGTGATCTCTACAATGTTGGATACAAGATTCTATGAATAATCCTCTTGGGCATGCTCTGTGAGTCTCAACTTACTACTAGATGGCTGAAATGTCTTGCGACTTAAATTCCATTTGCATTAAACTTTCCATCAATGTACCACAAGAGGACTCCGCTCGCTTTAAATTTACCTACCACTACAATCCCATCACCCTCAAAGATTCCCCCAATCTATTCCACCAACACCTATTGGCATGGAATCTCCGACATACTAGTGTTATTCCACAACATTTCACCTAGGATCCACCCAAGTATATTTATGGGGAAATATAATTGTTTGTTTTGGGATTTGAACCACACCCTCCGAAATGAAATTTTGTTGTTTGTAACACCACTAAACCTACACCTCATATTTTTGAATTAGAATAATATATTTATTGTAATATAAATTAATTTATAAATTTGAAATTTCTTTATTGTTTTTTAAATTAAATTCAATATTTTTAAATAAATTACTCATTAAATGTATTTTAATTGATCAAAAATATTTTATAGAGTGCTGTGTAATTTCTATATCATAATGAATTAATAAAATAGACCACATTACCAATAATAGAATTTTACTCTTCAACACAAAATTTAAATCTCTAAAAATTAACAAAAATTTACTCCTAGATAATTTTTAGACTCTTATTCCAAATATGTGATTAATTTTATAAAAAATAAATTTTAAAATTGGGTTCTTCTAGAATTTAAATATTAAAATAAAAATGTTTTACCAAATAAATTAAAACATAAGATGCTAAATATATATTAGATACACCATTATTATGTTTCATTATTTTATTATCAATTTTAAGATATTTTTCACTTTTATTTACTTATTTTATTCATGGTATAATTTTCTGAATATAAATATTTAAATTCTTATGGTTATACTAGTATGTTAATTGAAATATTAATATTTTAATTGATATATTACTATTTTAAAAACCAAGATTCCTTTATGATAATCAAATTTATAATGGTGATATAATATGTACACAAAATATAATTATCTTTTATTTCCATGAATATCTATTCACATGATTTTTTATCATTCTTATATATAAATTTATTTAAAAATTTAATGTCATTTTATTAATGTGTTATTTATTATTATAATTTTTCATCTAGACCAAGATCGATTAAATTAAAAAATATTAGTATAGTAATTTACATATTTTTTATTATCCCATTATAATTGTTTTATTTTAATATAATTATTTTATGTTTAATTTATAATTTTATATTGTAAACTAAAATAATTTTTACATTATATCATGGTGTAAAAAATTAATTTATACTCTAATATTTAATATAAATATATTTATAATGAATTAAAGTGAATATTTTTTCTCATAAAAATATTGAACATTAAATTCTCCCCCACCCCTTGTGATATTTTGAACTCTAAATATTAATTTAATGTCTAAGATGAATTTAGATAAGGGTATGTTTCTTTCATTGAATCTATAGGATTCAATGTTTCTACTATGTAATTGTGATTTGTTACTTTTAGTTTAATAACAAGGATCATGGTTTTTAATATCACCCCTCTATACGGTCCAACAATATCACTAGCTAATCCCCACAAGAGAGATACAACTCAAACAATGAAACATATACATTCATTACATGGGAGGGAAATGGTATGTAATTATTCAAGAGATATATGTGGAATCCATTATGTTTTTGGGATGTGGTTAGAATAATTTAAATTCAATTAGACATAGATCCAAAATGATCATGAATACCAATGGGTCCAATCTTCAAAGGGATTATTTTTATAATTTTTTCATTCCTCATTACTCTAATCTATATTGATATTCAATGGAATACTTTACCCCCATCCCCAATCTCTTGGAATTTTTAATAATTTCCATCATATTTTCATGTAGACTTTTTACTACTATTATGTGTTTCTATATTGATTGGGCCTCAATTTTTACTTATATAATAATTTCTAATCTCGTTTTTAAAAACATTATTCCTAGAATGTGTGAGTTTTTTATTTATTCTCATAGAGGTCTTCATATAGATACATCTCAATTCATGAGTGAGTGATATTATAATGTGATAATATGATCAATATTTGATATGGATCTTATCCTCCTTCAAGGGTAGAAGTGTAATATCTTATCATTCCATCATGATTTTGAATGATTCTTTTTAATATAACATGTATCTAATAATGATATATTGTTATAAATATCATCTCCATATTAAATTTCATTGAGATAAACCACTCAAGATTTTACATAAAGCTCTACTCATGACAAGAAATAGTAAATAGTTTTTTCCCATAAAACAATACCACTTACATAATATATATATCATAGAATATATAATTAGTGATATATTATTTTGAAAGGCTATAGAGTGTTCTTTCATTGAATATATAAATGATAAAACAACATGTTATAGTTTATTTAAGAAATCATTATAAATTTCATGACCAAATCCATGGTCATGATCTATAATTTCCTTATTTTTATTTGTAATGGTTTAAAAATCTATTTGTACTGATTTTGTAATCTCTTAACATGATTGAATACTTACCCATACGGATTTATATTAATCAATATCCTTCTTCAAAATTTTCTACTATCTTTTCTATTACTGATATCTATAAATCACTTTGATTCTTAGGTTAATGGAGTGATATGAGCTATTTCAGTCATATATTAGATTACTATATATCTGCAGTAATGATCATGTACATAATTGGTTCTAAAATAATATAACTGTAACTTTATCCATGTCGAACTCTAATATTATCCCCTTCATTTTTTATTTCAACATTATTTATATCTCTACAATATACATTTATGAAACCTTTACCATCTTTATGATATATTGGTTGGAAAATAAAAGTATTAATCTTGGTTTTCATAACATACTTTTTGATTTTGATGTCCACCATTTTAATATTTAAAAATATTTAATTCTTTTCAATAATTATCATGGATATGGTCATAAGATTTTTTACATAGGTAATCACTTACATTTTTTCCTTTCATAGTATGTTAATTAATATTTTATTTATAATCATCGGTAAAATCTAACAAAATTCATTGATTTGTATTTTTAACATTCAATATAAATATATAATTTTTAATTTATGATAATTTGATATGTAACACTTATCATTATGGATGTAATTCTAATAAATATTCAATTCCATGACTAATAGTAAAAACTCAAGATATTGCATCGGTTAATTATTCTAAAATATCATTAAATTTACAAAGGTACATAATATCTTTTTGTTATTTAAAAAGGTAAAAAACCCAAGGCCTTCTATGAAACAACATTGTATATCAAAAACTCTTTCCCACATAAGGGTAGTCTTAGTAGAGGTGTTTTGACTAGTGTATTTTTTAGAAATTTGTAGTTGAATTAATATTCTAAAGACCTATTACCATTAATTCATATCAATTATATCATAGTTAATGGGTTTGAATATATTTTTAACTTCCTTGAAACCCATTTATTGAAAAATATTTAATATGAGGTAACTACATATCTCCATTAAATATATTTGTCTAAAACAATGTTTAATAGATTTTACCTTTAAAAGAAACATAAATATATATTTACATTAAATTATATAGTCCAAAAAATACAACATTCTTCATATAGATGAATAATATATTATTTCTATATTATTTATGATTTTAAAAAATCTTCAAAACATTTTTCAAATTCCGCCAAACATAATTATTTTTAGCATATAATAGGATATCATCTATAAATACAACCAAAAAATTTATGGTAATAAGGAGACTATATTAATTTTATCCATGATTATTTGTGGTATATATGTGATTCCGAATAAAATCAAATTTAAGTTATAATATACATAAATTATATGAATGTATATATCTAAAATAACTGCATTTTTCTCCATTAATTGATTATATACTTATTTTTGAGACACCTTAGAGAAATAACGACCATCAGAAAGATGATTGAATATTTCATCAATTTATGTAAAATGATTTGTGTATTTTATTGTGATCTTACTAAGAATGTGATATTAAATATAGAAAAATACTAACCAATTATTATTCTATGAAAGTAGATCTAAGAACCCATAGTGATGTACTATATATAAAATAAATCTAAATTCACATATAGTTATTACTATATCTATTCACATACAATTTGGGTTATTCAATATATACTCATTGATATGAGAAGAGCTCTATATATTGTTATATGTATAACTAAACCTCTATTTTGGGGGGGAATGCTAGGTAACTATATTGGATATATATTATCATATTCTCCAAAATTTGTAAAGTATTCAAGGATGAAACATTACATTATTTCAATCATTTGAGCTATATATTCAAACACATAAAGAAACATTACCCGGGCTTATTTACAATTATCTAAAAGAGATTAATAATTCTAACTAATTTTTTATTGATTTAGAGTGTTGTAAAAAATATAGATGGATATTTCTATTTCCCAGTTTTTTATAACTTATTTATAGATTTAAAACCAATGAATTCATAATATATAATTAAATTACAAAAATATAAAAATATCTATAAATATTTGATGTTTTCCCAAAAATGTAAATTAGAAAAGATTCATATTCTTGAGATACAATTATAAGTGTACCCAAGGTTGTCCCTTTTAACTGCACCTCCAAATCATGTTGTCTAGATTATTTTCCAACAATAATCTAATTTAAATTATTTTTAAAAGAAATTTTTGAAATGTTTTTAATAAATATAATATTTAATAATAAATAATACGTTTTTTTAGAATTATTGTATTTCATTAGGCTTAATGGATTATAATATCATCAAAAAGATGAATGTATTTATCACATAAAAGAACTAATTATAAAATTTACATTATTTATAGATATTGGGAACCCTAAATTGTTAAATTTTTTTATCATAACATGAATAAGATAATCTAGTACTACTATGAGGTTTTTAAATCTCTATTACATAATATTAGGTATCTCTTTTGGAAAATTGTTATTCATTACATTGTATTGGTTATTTAAATGGTTCCTACAATTTATATCCACACAAAAAAATTAAAATATAGTGGTTATAATAAGCAAATTAATCAATATATAAAAGTAAAAAAATTCACTAATAAAGCTTAATTCATTATTCACTACAATATTGTAACTTATGTGTTTTTATGTTTCGACCTAGGTATCATTATTTTATATACTATTTCGATCCCAAACACAAACCCTAAAAAAATACCATTATTTTTTATAAAATATAATTTCCACTAACTCATAAAAATTTTATATCAACTTTTTTATATATAAATCTATTATTATAAAACTCACTATGAATCTGATGATCAAATATCATAGGAAGATTAGCTATATAATACACATGTTTAAGAACATATTTATAAAACAATTTATTTCCTTATTCATAAACATATCGATGATCTTATAATAATTCTATCATTATATAGTATTCCCTAGGTACATAAATAAAATTAATTTTATTTTTAAATCATAGTTAGGCCATAATTAGAATAAACAAGAGGCAGACCGGTCATAAGAGCCAATTATCAGAAAGATGAATCATAAAATTACGGGATCATAAAATATCACATACAAACATGAAATAATGTAAAATATTTCATGGTAACTTGTTAAAAATTAGATTTATCATGATTTTATAAAGGAATTAATGTTGAACGATAATAAATATATGGCTCAAAGTGACTGAAATGACATAAAAAGGGATACATATTAGTTTTGAAAATAATTTAGTTTCGAAACATTTATTAACTGAATAAAAATATATTTAAAATATAATATTAGAATATAATAAACCAAAAAACATAAAGGGACAGATATATTATATTTATAATGAATTATAAATAGAATATATAAAATTAAATTGATTCTAAGTGAAAGATATATAAAATGAAATGATTTGTAAGAGATTTCTCTCGCATGTTATATAATAAATAATTTTTATTAATACTATTATAGAAAGTAGTTTATATCTATAACACACATCATTTTTAGTTTATGGTTAATAATATTCCTTATTTCATTCCTAACACACATCACCAAAAAATAAGTGAATTTTAATATACATTAAAAATAATAGTATTTAAATATTTTCATCATAATCTAGCCTTGAAATTAAGGAGAATGAAGAATAATAACCATATTAGTAAATCATATTTATAAATTTTTTATAAAATTTAATTGTATTGACTAATAAATAATTACTCAATTTTTATTAATTTTTTTTCTTCAAAAATTTGATTTCATAAAAATTAATATATATTACCTTTTTATGAGAATGTTATAATAATTGTTTTCAAAAAATTAGATATTTCATTTGGAAAAAATTTATTTAATTTTTTAAATAATAATATAAAATTAAAATTAGGGATAATTTTTTTATTATTTCAAAAATATCGATTTTTATTTAAACAGTGAAATAGTGATATATGTAAAATTATATTTTTTTATTAAAAATACCCCATGTGATTTAAATTTTATCTAATAATAAGATAATTATGTATTCACATGATATAATAAAATTATTTATAATGTAATAGGCATTTTACTTGATTTTGGTATAACATCATTTTTAGTCATATAAAGAAAATTTCTACAAAATTATTTATCATTTTGTTTTAGATATCTTTATTATGATTGGTTTCAACCACATATATAATTTGAATCGTGAAAAATGGATTTCATATTTTTAATTTTTAGTTTATAATACTAATAATAAGACCTTTATATTTTTCTATTATCAATATAATTTTGTTTAATATTTATCACCATGGTACTCGTAAGTCAGGTAGTTGTGGTCAAAAATAATTTGATTGGGATTAAAATTTTCTTATAACATTTTTATTTTATTTTATAATTTTTATACACTAACAACTATGATTCCAAAATATGGAAATTTATTTTCACATTAGGTGGATATTTTTATTAATGTAATTTATAATAATGAATAAAATCAAAATGTTACTCCATTTATTGAAGTAGATTTAATATATTTTTTTGGATAAAAGTTGTTATGTATTGTAAAAATGGTTATATAAAATATTAATGATTTTTTAATTAGGGTGAAAAATATTTTATTATATTTACTCATTATTTACATTAACTTCTCATGAAAAACGAACATATTTATCATGAAAGTAGTAGAAAAATCTAGTAAAATATTTTCAAAACTCTAAAAGTATTATTTCATGTTTAAGAAATAGTGTCCCCTAATATTTTTTATATAAAATATTTAGGAGGTTTTAAAACTATATATTCAAATTCCATTAAAATATTGATTTCATTAAATTTAAACTATATGAATATTTTGAAAAAAGAATATAACATAATATTATGTCAAATAATATTTCATTTAACGATTTAAAATTCCTAAAAATATTATATTTAGACAAGTGAATAGTTTATTTTCATTAATTAAAAAAATCCTTCAAATATGAGTGACCATTCCACTTATTATATCATTATTTATGCCTAATGTGTAATAAAATGATATCGTTGAAATCATTATATGGGTTACTTATGGATAAAAGCTATGATATATGATTCAAAACATCACCTAAACATCTGTGATATTTATTTTATTAGAGTGTCTTGAATAGTGATCATCCTATATTTTTAATAACCCAATTAGGTTCCACTTTTCTTGTGAAATTAATTTATATTAATTTAATACATTAACTAATTATAATATTCCCCCTCCGCCACTTATAATTTGTGACTGTGTATCCTCCCATTATCACACCATTTTAGAAATTTAGTTTGGCCGAAACATGTCAAAATAACTCACAAAAAACCCTTACCACATCGTATAGTTTATGGTCTCACCAAAATACCAAACTTAATAGTATTGAGGTGTTATACAAAGTGGTTATCTGAGGTGGTAGTATATATCATTAACAAGTTATTCTAGGTTTATTTTTGTATCATCTAACTTGTTTAGAAATTATAAAAACATAATTATATAATCACATAATTTTTTTAAATACACTTAAATTTGATTATTTTTAATGTATATCCCAATTTCATCTCCATTTCAATAAAATGGGTAATGAAAACAACATTCTTTTTTAAGTGTGGACTACCACCCCCATAATGTGAAGTGTTTCATTTTCCATCATCGCATCTCACAATAATTTATAATGATTGATTTAATTAATATTTATGATATTCATATCATAATTTTCATTCTTGGAATATAATATATCATCTACCACCATAACCTTCCATCTATTAGAGAGTGATAACAAAATTTCTCTATATGTGTGGATTACGACATCCAAAATGTGATGTGATTCATTTTTATTGTGAACCTATTGTGATATGTCAAAAAATTATATATAATGAATAATATTGATAATTAAGTGATTATTATTATTATGGAGGTTATGGTAAAATACCAATTTGGCCATTTTTCACACACCAAAGTAGTTATCTAACTATGAACCGAACATCCTAAAAACAAATGATGCATACTTGAGGTATTATGCAATTAAATATATTATTTAAATAAACTAGATAAATAGTATAATGATTAATCAATAAACATATAATATATTTAAAAACTAAAATAAAATAATTTATATAGTTTTATTGTACTAGAGTTAATGGACATATGTGAAATGATTTAACTAGAAGTAAAGGCTTTCATATTTGAATTTCCATTAATTGGGTATTACATCAACTTCATTATATATGTTATTACATAATTATTTATGAAATTAAATATGATTGTTCTCTATTTTATTTAATCCTTTTATTTGGTTTTACATTTTTTACACACAAACACATTATTTAACAATTATAACCTCAATGATACGATGTTTGTTATGATTATTCAAATCAATATTGTTTCTTTGATAAATATATTACAATATGAATATACATGCTTATATAAGTTGTATTTTAATCATATCTAGATATAATGTCATGAATTAAACATTGTTTGGGTTATTAATGGTTTCTCTCAAGTTAAAATTTACATTACATATTGATTCAAATGTTATAATTGATTCTAGGATTTTCAGTCTCTTATATTCAATTCATTGATACTAAATTTATGATATGTACAATGTTTTATTTTTTATGGTGCACTCACTACCTCAATAATGTATTTTAATATATTAAATCACATAATTTAAGGGATTTATATATCCATATTATATTCTTAATTTCAATTAAATTTGATTAAAAAGTTACTAGAGCGATGAAGGATTTATGTAACAATCTCATTTATATTTAGTATTTATTATGTTTGAGGATTATATTTTCGAAAATTGTTTTATAAAAATTTATTGTGAAAAATGATATTATTATAAATTGGTTATTATTCAGTATTATAGTATTTTCATACAATTTACACTCTTTGGTACAACGTAAGATCCTGGTATGTTATATTAACCTCATGTGCTCATTTACAAGTACTATTTTTCATTGTGTTGAGTAATTTACAATTAGGTTTTTCCTTGGGGTGTGTGTGTATAAAACATTTGGGAAAAAATTGAAGAAAGATAAAATTAAATGGATGGAACACATTTTTTCATAACTGTACGCCCTGGCCCATCAAACCGTACAACCCTATACAGTAAGAATTTGAATGTGCAGAACACGGTTTGTCAAGCCATGTGCCCTATTTGAATATATTTTGATCCTCTAGAAGAGGAGCATAGTTAGTCTCATAATCAATGGAAAAGTTGTGCCCTGATTAAAAAGTTACCAGTAGAGGATTTTAATCCCTCTAAAATAATTAAAAATTTATAAAACCCCCTTATAAGACCCTTTAAATTTATAACACAACCCGTAAAATATTTTTCTCAATTCCAGATACTCTTAGAAGGATTCCGAGGTTGTTTGACCTTCGTTCTTTCTGATTCAAATCCTAGTTAGCAGATCTACATCCCTTCGAGTATGTTGTTTCTTCTTGAATGATCTCATGTTCTTCACTCATTTTTTTAGAGGTTTTTTTATTCTATGTTATATTTAATTATTATCTAGATTTGATGTAGATCTATCTTGGATTTTGGATCTTGATCAAGAATTAAGGTATCATGGTTTGTTCATTCGTGGATTTAGGTTTCAGATATGGATCTCACTCTTTGTCTATATTCCATTAAATTTGGGGATTTTTTCGTAGATCTTTCTTAAAATAATTATATTAAGTGATATATAATTAAAATCCCAATGTCTAGATTACAATTATAGGTTTTAAATTTTATATTTTCTAATTGATGTTAAAAAATTGAGTTCTTGATCGAATTAAATATTTTCAATAATTAATTAATTGAGTGAAATGTGAAATTTGGGATATTGGGATCATAAATTTCATATTATTATTTTTTGTGTTAATTATGATATATTGGGAATAAATATTTGAGACAATTAATTTTCAGTATAATATTGATATATTGATAATTTAGATTTAAGATTATTAAAGTTTGAGTTAATTATGTTATATTGATATTGTTTATTTCATATAAATAATCACTGAATAAATTTATATATCTTGAGATTTTTTATTTCAGATAATTAATTATTGTGTTGGGTTTGGGAAATTATGTTAGTGAATATTAATTAATTAATTGGAGAATTAATTAATGGGAATGAATTTCATATTTAATTAGGAAGATAATTAAATGGATCGATGTGATGAACTAATTGTTGAATTAATTATGAGAATAATAAGGCTAGTTTATCGTTCAACTGATTAATTAGTTATTTTGAATTAATAAATTTAAAAAATGTAATTTATGTATTAATTGAGAAAAAATGGTATAATGGAATTTATTTGTTAATTGAGAATAATAGAGGGTAATAGTTGATTTCATATGTTAATTAAGAAATATAACTGGTATCGATGGAATTTATGTGATAATTGAGAATAATAAATTGTTACAATAGAGTTTAGGTATTAATATGAATAATTAATGAAAACCATTTCATTCATGTGTTGATTAAGATATAGAATGGTAATAATTATATTCTGGGAAATGATATCCCTTAGGGATAGCTTGAGCTCCACCATGCAATGAGTATGTAATAACATACAATTGTTTATGAGAAACTATGGGTTATGTTATTAAATAAATATAAATTTATGATGTGATAATTTTTTATTTATGAAATATAATTATTTATTTATAATATAGAATACATAGTCATTTTAATTGCTATTGTTGTAGACACTTTTTGTGGTGGCTTACAGAGATATATGAACCCTACATGGGCTACCTGATTGGTATGCAAATAAATTACAAGATTTCTAGATAGGTCAATGTAAAAGGAACAATGTTACATGGATTATTTGTTATGGAGCATGGATGATGGAACCAAACAAGGTTCACGAAACATTGGGAGTTGTTAGTCTCTTTAATTTTGAGTTTTCATTTTGGCACTTGCCACATACATTAGCATTAAATATTTTTATGCATCTGATGTTGTTTGTTTCACATTGTGAGGAAATGTTCTGATGAGGATCATCACAAATCCCATTAATTATAGATATAGGTTCTCTTAAAATTCTTCATTTCTTTTATTTTGACCAATTCTGTCTAATTATCCTTTTAGTAAGGTTGGATTGTCCCCGTGGTGATTGGGAATGTTATCCTATCTATATTGTGAAAGAAACACCATAGTCAAGTGAACCCAAACAGGTGATTGAATAGGGTAAATGACTAGTAAAATCGGTCCTCCTTAGATATAATGTCCTTGAATGGTCTCCAATGAGATTATTCATGGATCCAAGAATCCCAAACAACCCTCGTATGAATGATTTATGGACCTTTCATCATTAGATGAAAATTTGGCCAATAACACTTAAGGAATCCATTGGTCAACATGATGGGAGTTCAGGCTCACCGCACCCTTCCGGGGGAGGATTATAACCTGTACTGAGACTCTCTTATAGATTTATGTCATGTTCATATGATTGTGAATACTTGGTTCATTAATAAAGAGTGTTTCTATAGGATACCTTTAATTTGTCTAATATTTATAGGCATCCATATTTTTTATGATATAGAGGTGGTTCTGGAATGAGCCATTGTTTAAGGAACTCTAGAGTTTACTGTCATCCAGGGGGCGGAAGATGTTTTGATTTTGGGATCAGACCCATAAGATCAGTTTCCAACGTATCCTCAAGAGAGGAATCAGAACCCTCGTAGTTCAGATTGTCCGGGGCTTACACATGAGAGAAGAACACTTGAGAGTACATGATTGAGTGGAACCTTATAAGAGGGAACCCATTTGATCTCGGGCCTTCTGATAAGCATCTTATGTATCCTGGTTTGATCGGGAATCAGAGTACTGGTATATCAGACTTTCTGAAGCTTATACATGGAAGCTTCCCACAAGAGAGGACCTGATTGAGTAGACCCTTGTATAAGGGCACCCTTTTGAGCTCGGGCCTTCTCGTAGGCATCATATGTATCCTGGTTTGATTAGGAATTAGAGTTCTCATAGTTCGTATTTGTTGGGGATTACACATGGATGTTGCCCACTATAGAGGACATGATTGGGTGGACCCATATTGGAGGGAACCCTTTTGAGCTCGAGCCATCTAGAAGGTGTTCTACATATCCTAGATTGATTACTAATTAGAGTTCTTTTATTTTATAATCATGTGTATGTTTTAATCCTCACAAAACTCTAAGCCCACGTGAGTCATTCTATGTGTGATAAATAAGAGGATTTCAACGATTCAAAAAATGAACATGCTTCCTCCACTATTGGTGGGGGAGGGAGAGCACACATAGGAAAAGTTCAGGGAGATCGTGGGTGATGGCATAGAGAAATGAACCCTTCTATGTGAGACGGTATTAATGTTCATGTAGCCTAGCCCTAGAGGATTAGAGACATACCTTAGTGGGAGGTCCCTGGAACACATTTTGGGAAGGGTAGGAGTTTCGTCCTCGTCAAAGGGGGGAGAGAACATAAACCCTTATACTAATCAACATTCCTCATTAAATTGTAAAGAGAGTAATCACCCTTAACCCCTAGAATAGGGAGGTTCACATAGGAATCCCATGATTAGTCTATGGCTAACCATGGGAATGTAGACCCAAGAGAAATCCTAAAGCCCAAACCATTGTGGGTACAACCCTTATGACTCCACTTACCATGGGTATGTAGGCTCAAAGGGGTGAACTGGTATGCCTGATGGTCTGATCATCCATGTCTTGTGGCTTTGAAGGAGGCTATGGAATAATGTCGGGGGACTGGTAAGTGGAGGGCATATAGAGGAATGGACGGTAATATAGGGGTGTGGTTGGAACTAGAGGAAACAATAGCCGAAAACACCTCATTCCATGTTCTGATTTATTAGGCGGGATGGGGGTGGCACTTCATACCATAGTGGTATGTGGGTAGAGAGGACATTTGTGTATCAATGTAGTATGTGGGAATGGGTATAGTGAAACCAGTACAGCAGTGGTATGCAGCTCATCACACTGCTTTGGGTTCCGTCCACGTACTTATGTAGTACGCGACACCGGCTTCATTCTATGTAGTGGTGCACTATGTGGATCACCAAGTTCGAGGTGGGTCCGAGGGACTGCCATTGGTGGGGAATTTTTCCATGAGGATTATATGTTTTTTGGTTCCCCAGTTAGGTTCACAATTATGTTATATTATTCAATTCTCCCATTTTATGAACTGCAATAGGTTATACCTAGAGAGGATTTGGTTCACAATTTAGGCATCATCGGTGATTCAAGACTGATGTTGGAGTGTTCTGGGAGTTCTTTCTCCTTCAATCATTCAATTTCCTTGTCTGTATCATTTCTATCCTCCTTGTGTGTCTATCATACTTCTACCGTGCTTCATTGATAGAGCACTAGAGATATCATATCTGTTGGGAACACGACACCATTTGGGGAGGCTCATTGAAAAAATATTTTGACCAACAAAAGACTTGGTCAACTGGGTTTTCGGAGTCTTTGGATCACGATAATGGTTTGTGGAACCGTTTTTGTTATTTTCATCCACGAACTGGCACGTTCATAGAACGGTCAACATAATGGCTTCCATCATATGATCCCTTTGGCGACACGGTTCACAGTTTACCATGTTCTTTGGCCATTACTCTATAGGCCAGTGGTTCGTAGATCGCTTCGCATACCTGATGGTTTGCTATGTAGTAGGATCATATAAATTTCCTAGTGATGGTATGCGGGCCACTTGAAAATCTATAAAACAAGAATTCCATCATGTTTCACCAGTAATTGACCAACCATTTTAAGTCCATTCTACTTGCAAAACATAG
Source organism: Viscum album (assembly GCA_963277665.1). Lineage (NCBI taxonomy): Eukaryota > Viridiplantae > Streptophyta > Magnoliopsida > Santalales > Viscaceae > Viscum > Viscum album. The sequence goes on from OY728134.1 coordinate 291,514,154, forward strand.
AGGAACAATTGTTTCCTTCTACAAAATTATTGTCGGGTATTTTCTTCCCTTGGAGGAATTTTCATGACCCAACAATTTCTCCCCATATAATGGTGTATGTTCGGAATGAAAAGGTACTATTCAGATGAAGAAGCTGTTCTGAATAGAGTATTCTTAATAGTAGGATACCCCACCTATATATATATGAATATTTCATTTGTCTTTTAACATTTATCATGGATAAAAGTGCTCTCTTTTTCTTCATCTTCCTATACTCTTGCGTATTGTTCTTCTTACAAAAATAATATTCCCAAGCATCTTTGTACATTCTAAAAACTGATTTCCTCTCCATTTCCCAGTCCGCATAACATATTTTGGTTTTGGAAAACACAATTAAGGAACTTTACGACCAAAATCCAGATGCTGTGTAGGAGGACGCTATGTGGCTGACATATCCACAAACCGAACATGATCTAGCTAACCAAACATAGACATTAATATGAAATTTTTGAACATAAACTTAATCAATCTCTAGGTTCTTGATATCCTCTTTCCAAGAACTTGTCTGTTCTCCAGCCAATGATAAATAGGAAAACACATCTCTGATGGTTCTTTATCATGGAGGTATGCAGTGATATCCATCCGCGTATCGTAGCTATTAGTGGAGTTGATTCCACGTGTCATACAGTACACAGAGCCTTCCTTTCGTAAACTATGAAATATGTGGGACATGTTTACCTTGTAACGATTGTGGAAATAGTATACAAATCCATTTGTGAACATATTTTGTTTCCTTTTATCTATTCTTCCAAACCCTTTATCCCACACTTTTTTATTGAACTGATTTTTTTTTGCTTCTGAATTTTTTGTGCAGGCTACAATGACTGCCTTTTAATCTATGATGAAGGTGATAAAGATGAGGGAAACCATACTGGGAAATATTGAAGATCATATTCAAGCCTAAATCATTTCTCCTTATGACTTCTTGATGAACTTCTCAAGGCCATAGCACTTAGCTTGTACATTATCCATACAGTTTCTAATTTATGGATTTGGTCTCCCTGTCAATGTGCATCTACAATTATTTGACCCTAATATCCCTTTTATCCTCTTAAAGGCACCGTAGGATCATGATCATTACAAAATTTCACTAGTAGTATAATTCATCATTACTCCAATTTAGGAGAACGTCTTCATACTAATAGGATCGACATGGACCTAGGGAAACCGCAGATGCTGAAATGGTGTCCCGATTCTAGAAGCCTGATAATTCTGATCCATCATTAGCATCTCTCAAGAAAATCCAATTTGTGTGTTGAGCACCATGTGGGACCTGAAGGCCAGAGGATGTTTCTCTGATGAGTGGGCCTGGGAGTTTTTGGTACATCATACTTGTGTGGAGTCCCCAAACAAGATGGAGGCAGTGGGATTGTACTAGGAATCCTAGGTCTCTTAGTTTCTAGTCTTCTCCCCATGTCAAATTCATTTAGAGCTTTTGAACCGCTCGTGTTCAAGCACCACGACATTCCACTTATTGCATGGAGAGGTGGGAAGAATCCTATAGGATATGCACCACCTCTGGGGAATCCCTATCTAGGGAGATATGTATGACAGATTTCTCTTAGCAAAAAACGCATGGACTGATACTGACCATATGTCTGCTTTGACAAGGATTATACTGGTCACAACAGAGGGATTACATGATTATACCCTCAAGGCTCCCTCTCTCATCCCATTTGAGGATTGAATAATGTCAGTCATGTAGACAAGCAGACCCAAGATGAGGGCTTGTTGCATTTTAAATCTTATAAATCATCAGTTCCACCAAACTACAGGGTTATATAATGATACCCTTAAATCAAGTCATCATACCACATTGGGATACGAGATTCTACCAGTCGTTTCCCCTATTTTTAGATTGGAATTTTTCATGGCCATGTTTCAGAGAGGATGGATTTTCCCATCCCTCGATATATACACCAGGGTTCGGGCCAGTAATTTCATGATAGTGGCCATGCTGGTCGAGGTCTGACCCATTAATTAGTCCCTTCATACACCCTCCTGGATTTATGAGTTTTTTGGATAGATATATGATGGTATGCCTTTGAATCGTCTCAGTAGACCCTTCCATTTCTTGTATGTGTGTATAGCGGAGCAGTTCCCCTGTTATGAATAACGATAAACTGCAAGGGTTCCCCATCCTAGCTTTCATCATGCTCTTCTCAACATTTTTTTTGTATTTCCAAAAACTCTGAGCATTATTGATTCAGTTGGGATATTGAATGATGCTTGTTATTTCTTGTTTTCACTACATCCTACCCCTCAGGGGTTGTTGAGAGGTGATAGGGTAAATTCCATGGAGGAATTCTCAATCCACGTCAACCTTCGAGATGGGATGCTCACTACTCGTATAGACCGAGTAGTCATTTGTGATCTATACCTCCCCTAACAGTTTTCCATGAAATTTGTATGCCTCCAACAAACTTCACTACTTCTGGGTATTCAATTAAGGGGAGAGTCTCATTAAATGGTTCTTCACCAATTCTCGCTAATGTTGAAGCATGAAGATGCTTATAGGGAGATTATAAACCCTAACACAATGGGCCCCACCATTTAATCATTGGAGTTTTCCTGAATATGGGAATATTGTTACCCCGATGGGATGCTGAAAGAACAAGTTTGGTGGGTGCATAAATGATTGACAATTTCCAGCCCCATCATTGCCCCAACGAATACGATATAAACTCCTTCTATTCTGGAGAGTGTGATAGATGCTCCCTCTACTTCCATCCTTGTAGCAATCAAAAAAATTCACCACTAATCCCTAACGTTAAGGTATGAAGATGCACAGTTCTTCAGTATAAGAGTCTAGGAGGGACCTCATCAGTACAACCTATTTTATTTGGGAGTGATTTAGACCACTCCCCTCCTGCGAGTACTGATCCATACAATAAAGTGGCTAGCACAAATAGATTATCACCAATCACCATGAAAAATGAAGCTATTCCTCCACATCTGACTTCAGTGGTTGATCCATTTGAGGGAAAAGAGAGACCACCATCTTGGGTGGCGTATCATAGGCCCCTTCCACTCCTATAACAACTCTTCCTGCATAAAAACATGTGGCAGTGGATGAGGGTTAATGTACGGGTGCCTCAGGGAGGCATGAGGAAGTGCGAAAAGAGGGCTAGCGCCTGTTATATGTGCTTTCCATAGAGATTCCCATGGCTAATTTTTCTGATAAGACTGAAAATTTTCAGAAGTTATTCACTGATATAGGTTTCAGCTGTTTTGATTATCAGCATTTATACACCCTCATCTACCAAATCATTCTTTCTCAAGAAGGCCTTACATCATGCGAGGACAAGTTGTCCAAGTTAAATTATTCCCATAATCGGGGGTTGACATTCCATGATATTTCATAAGTGTTTGATCACATCATTGCTGAGGAGAATAAATCTCATGATTTGGTGGACACCCAAGAGGAAGAGTTGCAGGAGTGCGAGGTTTGCGCAGCGAGGTTTAAAGATCAACTAGCCTCTTCATGATCCTATTATGAAGTCATCTAGAATAAATATAGTGACCTTAAGGATATTCTGGAGTGGGTACATTCAATGGTCAAGGCTAAAATTGAAGAGAGAGCTTATCGGAGTAGACTATTGACGACCTGTGACTATCAATTGTCATCCTTCTAGAAAGGGTGAACTGAGCCTTGTTGTAGTTCCATATAAAATCATGGTATGCACTCTTTTATTATTTTTGATTACTCTATAGAGGCTTCAAATTGGATATGTCCCTCCATTTTTACAAATCTTAATGGAACTGAATTTTTTTTTAAATAATTCTTCTCTATATCTTCCTTGCAACATCATTTCAATCAAGTATAAATTTTTAACCATGACTCGAAATGAGTATGGTGAAATAATCGAATTGTGCTCTAATTGTTTCTTGAGACATGGGACTCGATGAGCTTAGTCTAACTATTAGTGTGGTTGTATGGAAAACCTAATGAAAATTTATATCTTATTTCATTATTACCCTAATTTTTTCTTAAGCTTGTGTGATACAGGCTTAGCGGGCATAACATGACTTTTTTTGAGGCCACCCACTTTCGGTTTTCGACCTAACAATATTTATGAATTTTTGAGATGGATCAATGTTTTATTAATGAACCGATACTTGAATTTTCCTAGATATGGATTTTGTGAATTTTCCCTCGGGTATGTATGGTGTCTTTTTCTACTGGAAGCTCGTAGTCTTGCCAATCAAACATATTACTAATTTTTTAGGTCATGTATCATTGACCAAACATAATAAGGGAAAGGGATCCAACTCAATATTGTTCAACAAGAATATTCTAATATCATTCAGACATGGATTATGGATTTTTCATGACCCTTGACTTGTGAATTTTGGATATACATGAGACTCCGGAGACATTTTAGCCATACTGAGGTAGGAAAGGACTCTACTGAGAATGAATGTGCCTTTTATTGATGACCATTTTGGTGGGAAATGAATGTAAATCCACTGAGGAATGATGTGCATAGCCAACCAAAGGTGTTTGCAGGACACTGGACATCCATTTCTAATGGCCCTGGTAGGATTTAAAAAACATTGAATTTATTTTAATTTTGGGGGATATAGTAGGTGGCTGACCTGAGTATTGGTGTTTAGAAACATTTGGGACATTCATATAGGATTTGAGTAGGAAACTGTTCAAACATGGTTCTTACATGTGTGATGGAGAGCTGATGAATGGCCAGTTCAGTATGGAGTCCAATTTATGTCATGGAAACATGGAAATAAGAAGGTATATAAGCCATTATCCTAGAGTTTTCTAAATCCAGTATGCAATAGTACGTGAATTTCATTTTAGGGAACGAAAACAAGAAAATGTATCTCAAGGGGATGGATTTTCCATCGATCAATGACCAATTTTTTTGGGAAATGTATGCAGATCGATTGGGGAATGATGCACATAGTCAAAAAGGGCATCAATAGGACACTGGCCTTCCGTCTCCGATGGCCATTTCAGGATTATGGAGATTGGGATATTTTTTAATACAGTACATGACCTCTAACAAGGGGTTCACTTGAACACAAAAAAGAGGTAATTTTGGTTGATCTTCTTTAGGAGAAACCCGGGAATGAGTAGTGGAACGCTTCCATTTCATGTTGATCATATTTATACATGTGGTTGGGGTGTCTTTAGTGATATCAATAGGAACCATTGATGAACTAGGAATGTATGTTCTGGCATATCTAGGATAAGTGCATGGAGGAAAATGTAAACAATAACTTTGAGGTCCGTCGAATCTACAGGGATGGTGTGTGGCTTAGAAGACATTGGGAATTATGAGATAGGAGATGACTCTATTGAGGACAAGTTTTTATTTTTGTTGACATGTATTTTTGAGGGAAATGTTTGTAGAGCCTCTTAGGAATGTAGTGCATAGTCAATAAAATGTGTCTACAGGACTCTGGCCTTCCATCTTATATAGATTGGATGTTATGGGGATTCAATATCACTCAAATCACAGATTTTTGGGTACGGTAGGAGTGTATCTGAACATATGGGGTACATTTGAGTAGTAATTTACTCATTGAATCAGGTGTCCATTATGTGGATATTAATCACACATTGGTTAAGGAATTCGTTCCATCTTTGGGATACCTAGTCATTTAATGTGACATGGCCTAGACATGGGGTTCCTCTTAGAGGATGTATCCATGAAATTCCTTTTAGGGTTGGGTTAATATGACCATATTCTTGAACGTTTTTTTTCATAATGACATGGTGGTTCTCTCACTAAAATCCCAAATCTCACATGAGCAATGCTCAGTGTGATAAACAAGGTATTACAAGAATTTCAGGTCATTTCAAAAGAATAGCTAAATAAACATTAGAGAGAACATTACTATTAAACCATTAATATATAGTTTAAGGTTGTACAAAAAGGATGATTTTGGCCATGGTGTTTAATGTTTTGTGGTGAGGACATGATACAATGAAATTTAGAGTCATGCAGTGAGGATGATTATACAATCAAAAAGATCTATAATAGTTTTGGGTTAATCGCAATTGGGATGTTTTGACGTTCCTTATATGTGAGTGATGATATAAGGAGTATACCATAGTCTCAGAGAAACTTGAATCAGGAGAAATGTTATAGGGAATGGATGCCTTCGGGAATACTGAGATAGGAGAGGACTCTCCTGGGGAAGAATTTTCCTCTGATTGATGGCCATTTTTGTGGGAAACATATGTAGAGATAGTAGGGCATGGTGCACATAGTCAATCAAAGGGGTCTGTAGGACACTGGACTTCGGTATTAGAAAACCTTGGATGATTATGGGGATACAATTTTTCGGAGGGTATGGAGTTTTACCTACATGAATTATGTGTCTGAAAAATTAAGGAATATCTAGACCATGATTAATTGTGAATTACTGGGGATTCCACATAGGTCGGGCTTATATGTGTAGGGGGAGCAAGATCTTTTGACTTTTCATTAGTGGGGGCATCAGTGGGATCTTGTAACACTGAGGACCGAACCACACACAACCCTTGAGAAATTTCACAATTTATTGTCATGCAATTAGGAAATTTCATTGTCTCAATGTGCACATCTAATCAATGTATGGGTGAGAAGGGGCATTTTTTGGCGGTGTCTAGACCAGGATTCCAAATCTGGTCAACAATATGTATCCTACGAGGGTAGAAATCGGGCCTTATATATTTCTGAAAGTTCCCTACACCAATATGGCATGGTACATGGTTAAGAACATGTGCGGTCATTCTACATTCATATATAGGTGGTTGGTCCTAGATTCTAATTCTAAGCATCAATATGTATCTTGTAAATGCAACAATAATTTTGTACATAGTTCTGAATGATTCGTACAGATGTTTTCTCGATGTGTAAGGGAATTTGATGGAATTTCTCTTTTGATGATGGCAATTTGTTGGACCAGGTTTCCAAATCTGCGTGTCACTACGTATACTGTGAGGATAAGAATAATGTGGTACGTAGTTCTAAAATTTACCTGCACTGATCTAGCTTGGTTCACATACAGAGACGTTTTTTTAATTTGAAATTCGTGATGGCTCAACCACATCTCTCTATAATTTGATTTGTTTAAGAAAATCCTTTCCACTAATATGAATCTCACGTGAGTTATACTCTATGTGAGAGGCAAGGAGTGGTCCTAGAGTCTCCCTCAAAAGTTTGGAGAGGTAGAGAATATGTTGGTGGATTTTTTTGTGAGGGCTAGTCCAAGATTGACGATCAAGGTGCCATTATGTATCCTGAGAGGGCAGGAATTAAGCCATACATATTACCATATATTCCCAGAACTAGTTTCAATCAGTCCAAGGATGGATTTTTTTTCTTCTCAGGGTAGACTTCGATGCCACAATATCTTGTGATGATGCTAAGAAACATTCCCGAGGTAATGACAATGTTCCATTTTAGGGGATTCAACTTTAAAATCTAATGTCACAATTTGTTGAAGATGGTTTCAAGATCAGCTAAGAGGTTTGAACGCTCTTGAGATTTAACCACTAGATCGTCAAAATAGTATTTGGAAAACTTTCCCATGAATGGATTTAATATATGATTCATGGCACTGTGATATGTGGTTATGGATGTTTTTAGACCAAAAGGGCATCACATTATAGAAGAAACCACCCTGGGGGGCCATAAAAGTAGTAGCATCTTAATCTCATTGGGAATTCTAGATCTAGTTTTATCCCTAATAATCATCCATGAAAGAGTGGGCTTTGTATTTGGTTGTTCCATATATCAACAATTATGTGATTAGGACCGGGAAGTTGCCTTTTGGGAAATGTTGATAAAGGTTCCTGAACTCAATACAGATTGTAATCTGTCCACTCTTCTTCTTCATGTGGACTATGTTTTCGATACAGATCGATTATTGATCCTCCCGTATGATGTTTTATTTGATCATCTTGTCAACTTAAGACTCTATTTTTAAAGTATGTGTCAGGTGGGTTCTATTGGATATCTTTTAATAACCTTGTAGATCATCTAGTAAGCCTAGATGATGAGTGGGAACCTCTAGACCGAGGACTGGAATTTCTGTGTAGTTCTAGGAAAACACCACTTGATTCTTTTTTAGGAAGGAGGTGTATTATTCTTGTTCCTCAACAGGAATATCCAAAATGATTAGAGTGGTAAGAGATTTGTTTTAAGAGCCCATATTTATCTCCTTATGTTCGTAGATTATGGTGGAAACACCTTCGAATGTATGAGGGGAATCTCTAAGGTCTTATTCATCTGACTATTCATCTTCATATTCCTCCTCTACAGACGGGGAGAGGATTATTGAGAAGAACACTCCAATATTGAGAGAGGAATGTTCTTCTACCATTGTGATTGAGGAGAGGGTAGCTTGTGGTCTTGAGGATGGTGTGGGAGCATTTTTGTTTGGTAATTTCCTGACATCATGGTAGTTAGCCCATATTTTCATGCATTTGGACTTGACAGTTGTAACATACACCATAAATAAAATTTAGTTCGCATTTGGGCTTGCATTAATTCATTCGACTTGGTTGATGGGTAATACATACTCTTCCCCGAGTTGATGTAGGGGTTGGAAGGATCCATTTCCAATCCATTCAGAGCACTGATCAAATCACTAACATTGGATAAAATATGTTATTCTTCTGATTCATATAACCCTGCAAAGATATAATGAGACTCATAGGAATAAAATGATTATTTATCAGTGTAAAATGTCTTTTTCTTTCTATTATCATAATATTTAATGCATTGATAGTATAATGATGGAATTGTGGCGTGTTGATGCACATAAGGCCTCCCTAACAGGACGTTGAAAGCTGTAATTTTTCATACTACCAAGAACATGGAATCTGACTTAAATTCTTCAAGCTGAGTTTTAATATTGATTTATACCATTATTTTTTTATCAATTTTGTCATACCCAGAAAGAGTTGTGGTGATGTTTGTCAGGTTTTATTCATAATTTCTCAGTCGAGGAAGCGTTCGTTGGGGGAGGAGGTTGACTCCAGATCCATTTTCGATGATGATCTTATGAACATCAATTTCTTTTATCTTGACTTACAAATATAAGGGTTTTATGTTCCCTTGTGTGATGGAGTCTTCATCCCAATTTTTAAAGGAGATGATAGTTTGACATTATTCCGGATATATATTCATCTGATAGACTTTGGTTTCTAATATATCAGCTTCAAACTCCTAGGGACTTAGTAAGGATTCAATGAGTGCCTCCCTAAGAACTGTTGACTAGATTAATTCATCTAGTACTGATAGTTTTGCTGGTATTGAGTCCAACTGCTTTATCATATCGAGCCTCTTCTCTAATGGTCATCAGATCCTATCCTGGGGCTGTTCTTTCATGGACACATTAGGGGGTATGGCATTGGATTTAGAGACCTTCATGATAGGATATGGAAGAACTGTGATCCATTATGGGATGGGGAGACTTGGTCCACCCACATCCCACAAGTTATTTTCCATTTTCCCTCCACCTTATATATATTCCATGATAAATGGGATTGGATTTATTTTGATGGGGGAGGAGGAGTTATCATGTTCATGTTGTGTCAACCGGATGGTCCTTCAATGAGTTTCTGCGATGTTAATAGTTTGACTTGTGGCTTGGCTAGGAATTTGCCTCCTACCACGATCATCCCTTCTAGGAAACCTTCATCATCTATGGACTCTTCCTTGGAACCTCCTATTGGGCGCAAGGAATTATTTTTCCTGGCCATAATCTCCATTTGATAAGTGGTCCATTAAGTGAATGGAATTAATGGAGCCAAAGATAAATTATTGATCATACAATGTTTTTGTCTTACTGTCTACTTCTGATGGTGCCCTTTTGCAGGGTGGTGCCTATTGTGCCATTTTGGCGGGGAAATGCCTATTGTACCAAGTCTGTTTGAATTAAATATGAAAGTTTCAACACTGACTTCTTCTTTCTATTGAGCTCAACTTTTTGTTTCTACTTTCTACCGTTCTGTCCTTTAGAGGACTGTGATACCAAGGAGGATGGATGCGAGGCATCGATAGCTTTTAAAAGAATATTTATTTTCTTCATATGTGCCTGGAGGATTCCAAAAAATCAGTTGAATATTTTTTGAGTCATCCAACTATCAAAAATTTTCTCCTTCTTACTAGAGGTTATTTTCCATCCCTCTTCCTCTCTCGAGTTTGAGGTGGAAACATATTCCAATTGTGGTGGTGGTGTTCCCAACATAACTTGTACCAAATCCACAATCTTCTGCATGAGATCCTTAATAACAAATCATTCCTATATTCTGTGATCCAATATCTGGTTATAGGTTGCATAATTTGGATGGTCTTCAATACCCACTTCATTGTCTTGCTTCGGTTCTGGTAGCCAAAGAAAATTGCAATTCATGGCGGCTATGATGTAGAAGCAGACCTGGTCATCTTGGAATGAATAGACATTATTTATTCTTTCATCGAACTGATTTATTTTAGAACCTCATCACTCATCATTCCATGTATGGGGTGTTTGTTGGCATCTATGGGGTCATTTATGACTTGGTGGGGTCCTCATAGTTGGATCTGGAACCGGGGGTGGCTTAAGCATGATAAAAGCTACATCAGCATTTACTATTCTTTCCCCTAAGGCCAATGGGGCCACTCGAGACTTAAGATTGGTCTCCTTCCAGGATTCCTCTATCCTTTGGAATGTTGGGGGAAATATCTGAACCCACTTGTGAACTTCACTGAGATGAGAGGCATTTACAATTTATCACAGAGGTTATCGATGCACATTGAGAGAATCTCATCCTGGGGGAGTGGTTTGTTTAAGGAATAAGTCAGGCCTTTCTATCTAATAATGATGTTTGAGACTCTTTCGTTCACTCGCTTCTTATAATTCATGAGGTCACTGACCTCCGTCTTAGGAAATGATGAACTAAACTGGACGATGAAACGTCACCGGAGATCCTCCCAGCCTATGATTGAATTGTGTGGTAGGCTAGTATACTATACAAAAGTTGATCCCCACAGGGTTCGTACGAAGCACCCGAGTTTCGCTACTTCTTTCAATTTTGGAGTACCGGTCATGGGATCATAGTAATTGGCCTAGTGAATTCAATGTTTTTTAGGGTACCCTGAGCCATTGAATATCAGGAATAAGGGGTTTCAAAAATTCTGTGGTGGTAGGACGTAGCTCGTCGAGTCAGAGTAGGGTTTTCTCTCTAGTTGTATCGGAATTTGCCGCCATCCATGGATTAATGTCGAGCTGTTTGTTGATTGATGGTATTAAATATCCCATGATGCATATCATGATGGGCATGATCTTGGGCTCATGCGGGAGGGGCTAAAATTTGGCGTGTCAGTGCTGCTGATATTTGGGGTTGATACCCAACTAAATGTATCATTTGTGTGTTTACCTGAATATATTCTTGTTTTCTTCCTAGCAGGGGGGAAGTCTTGATGTCCTTAAAAGGCCGGGTTGAATAGTCCTCCGATTTTTTTTTCATTCACTAGGATATGTTCTTGTGGAAAGGTCACCTCCTCTGGGGGAACCTGTTGACATTCTGCAGGGGGAACACATCATGTAGGGTATCTCCCTCGATGTATCTCATCATTAATTCCACTGATCTCTTTCATTTCTTCCTCTTTCTTGGAAAAACATTCCTCTAGGGTGAGGGACACATTCTTAGGGAGATGAGGAGGTGGTTCATAGATGAAATTGGATTTGTTCTTCTCTTTATTGGAGTTTCATGGGGAGGTAGCAACGAATTCATTGAGGGGTGACCAAATATAAGGCCGCTCTCAGGTTTCAAGTATGGACAACATTAGGATTGTTGTGGGATACCTCTGGGAGGGAACCATCTTCCTTCATGTACACTCCCCCATTGACATTTCCATTTAAATACCTAGGGTTGATGTTTACCACATTCACTGAGGCATATTGCATTGGGGGTGGTGTGCCCCGTGCTGAATGGAAGGAAGTATTTCTGCATCCTTTTTTGGAATTCCGCCATCCATTCTGCGATGTTCTGATGGGATTCATGTAAAATTTTGACTCATAGGGAGACCTAGTCTTACCTCATAACACGCCTTTGTCTCAAATCATGAGAACCACGTGATGCATAATTCACGTAAAAATGCCCCCAGCCCTGTGGGTTGGGTGCATCCTCGTTCTTCCAGTGAAGTTCTACAGTATGGATTTTGTGTTCTTATGGGGAATTTTGATTTTAAAAAATCCCCAATCCCTATGGGCCGGGGTCTTTCCTATATTATGGAAATGGAGGCCAATATTTCCACATTTTTCATTTCACTTACACCTACATGGGTGTCATTTGAATTTGGAATTAGGAATGCACAGATTCTATGGTCTTTTGAAGGCATGTCCACTGCCTACTAGTTGGCTACCCTTATATGGGAAGCCTATTGGATGTTATTTGTTTCCTGACGCATGTTCTTTTTTATGACATAATCTATTCGGTCCTGATGCTTTCGAGACATACTATAGGCCTTCCTTAGTGAGTATCCCATATTTTTAAGAATTAATTTTAATTATATGCATCCTCATGGTGATGACATTACAGGATGTCATTTATAATGAGGCTGGCTAGACAAGGCGTCGGGTGAATTGCAGTGCTCCATGTTCTCCTGATCCCCAAATGTGAAATCTAGACAGGGAATCCCCAATGACTTCATGTAATTTTTTCAGTTCATGGAGGCAATCCATTTCATTTTTTTTCATTCTCCATTTTGATTGTAGCTGTCACATGGATGGGAGGGAATCCACGTTGATTAGATGATTATGCTCTCCTGTCATATTGACATGGTATGTATACCCTTCATAGGTTTGGAATTTTTCTTTTAGATGATGAATAGTCATACATATATTGATAATAATTTCATGTGTTCATTCCCCAGGCAACTCTCATGGTATAACAAAGTGAGAAGTGGTAATAGGATAATACTTCACTGTTATATTATCCCTAGATAGTTGTTTTCTCACAAGAAACATATCATGTTGTTGTTCTTCCAAAGGCACTTCCACATTATATTCCAATCTCTTATTCTTCTTAATTATTTCTTGGAAAGAAATTGGGAAAGTGGGAGCAACATTTATATGAGAACAGTGCGGGCGAGGCTTAGAAGGATAGCATGGACCAAGGCCATCCTGTTGTTGACAAAGAATATCACTCACTATATACGGAGTTCCTGATGTGTTTGATTCCATATTTCCTAGTGCCTCATCATAGGATGTCTTTATTTCATTCATTTTGATGATTGGAGGGCCTTCTTTATAGTATGAAATTTGGTTGTGGGGAGGACATTCGAAATTGGTGCATACACGGAGAGGTCTTTCATTGAATGTTGATTCCCCACCATGGTAATTTTCATTGCAATGTATACCAATTGGTGGGGACCATCCGGACAATCTGTATTGGGGGAGGACCTTATTCATTCTTGATGTTACTTTGGGGAGGAAATTCATAGTAACTCTTGTTGTTGGTAGGGACTTCGAAATGACTATCATCGTGGTGAGGACTACTATGATGACTTGATACCTAATTACAAGGAGAATTTATGAAGTTCACATCTTTGGGAGGGCCTTTTGGATGTACTGTAATGAGGGTATGACCTTCTCGTTGCTTGATGTTACTGTGGGGAGGGCCTTCATAGAAACTACCATTGTGGGGAGAGACTTCATAATGACTTTCATCATAGAAAGGACTACCATAATGGCTCGATGTCTGACTATAGGGAGAATCATTTATGCATCCTATACCCTGGGTAGTACAATTAGGAAAAAATATAGCAAGGGGAGGACCTTACCGTAATCTAGTCTTCAAGTCAAGGGGAGGGATACCACGACAAGCATCGGGTGATAAGCTCTCATGAACGATCATTCCTAGCCCATGGAGTAATCCCATGTTTGTGCTCTGGGGGGGATCTTCAGAGATGCTGGTAGAAACATAGAAGGGATGACCTTCAAAAATACTACTACCACTTCCATAATATGAAAATGGAATGACAGGGTCTTGAGCCTTAATTGATATGTATTTGAAGCCATCAAGAACCCCATCCTAAATCATAGTAGGGTCATGTATGTGCTCTTCATTTTACTGCTTTATATGGACAATTTAATTTCTGAGAACTATATTTCAGGTAACTAGCGTCATATTCTATAAGTAATGGCCTTCATATATGGTCCCCTATATTGTTTGGCCATGTGATGTTGTCAGGATATGACAACAGATATCTTGAGTTTTGGATGGGATATATGACTGCCCTAGAGCAGCCACCATGTTGGACTGGAGTCCCCCAGTTGTAACAAGTATTTTTTATCGATCCATTAGTCCGTTTATCATGGGATATTGTCGTCACCACTCTTAGAATGGAGAAAGGACACATAATTGTTCAGGAGTGACTAACTCATTTTGCGAGGGAGTCATTCCATTCGAGGAAACTGGGTCATGGGCCCAATTTCTCACCTTTTCCCCCAAAGAAATGATATCATGGAATTCTTGGATGATATAGTCTATATTTGACTTCTGATCATAATTTCAAGGATATGATGGGATACATATTTGGCTGGAATGGGTATGAAGGAAAATTCTGATGTTGGAGAAGTAGTTTTTGACTGTTCTGGTCCATCATGGGGTTCCAGTAGATACTAGTAGTTATAATGTGTCAGGATAGAGGAACGGGTCTCCCGCCGATTATCTTCTTCATTATCCACTATATTTTATAGTTGTTATACTTATTCACATGTAAGAATTTAAATCTTATTTCTTTCCATTGTATTTGTCTCACAAGCTTTGTATGCTTCCTCAAAAATTTGACTATGACAAAATTTGGTTTCTATGCTATTTGGATAATGGGATTGATGCACATCAATAGTTATTCATGCATATGTATAGCTAACCTCTTCTCTATTTAGATGGCTGACTTGAAAAGCATCAATAGGTATGTGTGCCTACGTATAGCCGGTTGTTTCCCTATTTGGTAGATAGGGTTTTGTGTATCATAAGAATTATGAATCAACCAGTAGTTTTCCTCTCTATCTGCATCCAGGGACCAATGAGAACTGGAACAAACATGCATGTGCTCATATTTTTTCACCCTATTTCTGTGGTGTTATTTGGGGAAGGAGGAATATTTTCATGTTTTCTAGTTTAATGTCGCTGCATTAGTATGATGGAGTTGCTCCTCAGGAACCAGAGTGATGAAGATACCTTGATTATATGTTCACCACCCTTGGTGGGTAGCACTAGGGGCCCATGTCTCATGGACATTAGTAGGTGCCCTCAGTATAAGGTCCTATTCAGTAGGAGAAGGCCTGGTCGTCTGATGTCGGTGTCAACGCTCTCCAGCGGGGGCCCGAGAGTAGGACCCTTTTGCAGTTGAGTATAATTTTTATGAATCAACTTCATATTCCTCTCTATGATAAGGGAGGTACTCTTTGTCAAATTCTAAGGATAGTTTCCCAAAATGGATAAAGATAACTACCATGACCACCTAGCGATGGAATGCCGACTATGGATGAAGCAGAATCATGAAAACCTTTGTATTATGAAGGGTTTGTCTGGAAGCCACCAATGTTGGGAGAGAACCATTTTGGTGGTAATACCTAATCTATATGTTGAACAACCGACATTGAAGAATCCGTCTTGGGGAGGGGTCCTTATCTTCATCAGGGCAGCAGATACCCATGGGATCACTGATGCATGCTTCTACATTGATTGCAGGGATGACTTTTGGAATTAAGGTTTCTCAGTGGGAACCTACAATATAAATATATGACATACCAACCAAAAAATATCGTAAAGGTATTATTATTTGAAACATATGAATATTTGGTAACTCTGTTGGCCCCCATCACTTTTTCTTTATGTTGTTGGGTGAAGGGGCCAAAGTGGAGTAGGACCACACCCTTGGTTAAGGATTCATGTCAGGTTCACCTTTTTAGTTCCTCCTCTAAGGTGGCGTGTTTAGCTCATACCAGGTCCAAAACAATGGACCGCCATAAAATATCAAATTTTCTATTATCATTGGAGTAGAATTGCCACCTTTGTAAATGACTCACATCAAGGTCACCTTATTTGTTCCACCTTTACGGTTTTGCATTTTACATGGGGGAGAAACGGTCTGACTAGGATCATCACCCATCCCTTTACATATAGAGATGGGTTCTCATCAAATTCATCATTTTTTTATTTCGACCCATATAGCATCATTATCCTTTAAAGATGACTGGATTGTCACCATGGAGACTGGGAATGTTATCTTATAAATATTGTGAATTAAATGCCATAGTCAAATGAGCCCCAGTGGGTTATTACATAGAGTGATGTACTTGTGCAATCGGTCCTCCTCAAATAAAATTTCCCTGGATAGTCTCAAATGAGTTTATTCGTGGATCCATGAATTACAAATGGCCCTAGTATCCATTATTCATGGAATTTATTTCCAATTTCATGCGCTCCATGGATGAAAATTTGGGCAATGACATTTAAGGACTCCATTCATCGATATGATGGGAGTTCAGGCCCACCGCACCATTTGGGGGGGATTGTCTTCTGTTCCAAGACCATCTTATAGATTTAAGTCTTGTCTATATGTTTATGAATAGTTGGATCATTCCAAAAGTGTGTATCCACGGGCTACCATTGATTTTTCAGATCGTCGTAGGCATGCATATTTTTGATTCTATAGAGGCGGTACTGACATGAGTCGTATTATAAGTCTCTCTAGAGTTTATCATCATCTAGGGGGTATGGAAAGTGTTTTTATGTTGGGATTGTGCCTAGATGATGGGTTTCCAATGTATCCTTAAGAGAAACTACTATAAAAAATATTTAATTAATGGTTACAAACCATTGGTAAAAGCCTCCAAAATATTGGGATTCTCTATCCCAACAGTTCAATGAACTAATGGGTTATGAGGAGTGGGGATAGCCATATCCAATCTGGTCAACTTGAACCGTTGGGATAGGT
The DNA here is from genome assembly GCA_963277665.1 of Viscum album. NCBI lineage: Eukaryota > Viridiplantae > Streptophyta > Magnoliopsida > Santalales > Viscaceae > Viscum > Viscum album. The sequence continues at coordinate 291,531,145 of OY728134.1, forward strand.
TGTCTGGATATTAAAAATACTGATGGTTTATTGTTAACCATTGGTAAATTTCTATCCCAACGGTTAATATCTACTGGCTTATACAACTAGACAAATAGTTTTTAACTGTTTCTATACACCAATTGAAATGGTTCATAGTTAACCATTTCCATAAGTCAGGAGGTATGGTTATATACCTGCTATTTAACAACCGTTGGTTTACTACCTACAATACGCTTCTACGAAAGGCTTCATTGAAACCATTTCACTATAGGTATAACAAAGGTTCTCAAACCGTTCATATACGCTACTCAATATGTATACCAACGGTTCATAAAACTATTTGTATTTCTTATTTTATGCAAAAAAACAGCCAACACCTCTTCCATCCATCACCCTCTTCCACCCTACTTTCCAACAAGACCAAACCAACATACAACGACCTCCCCTCTACAGAAAGCAGCATACAACAACCTCCTATCTGAAATTCCAGTACTGTTATACTACCTCCACTCTGTAATTACATTACAAACCTGTAGAATAGTGATGAGTACAAAAACACTCATGTAGACAATACAATGTACAAAATTCAAAAAAAAATCATAAACTGGGTTTTCAGTTGATGGGATTTATAGGACTTACCATTTCATAAAAAAAGAACTCCCACGCACCCCCATAGCCCCACTCCCCAAACACCCCTTGCACCCCCATGCCCCCCTTGGACAACCCTCATTCACCCAATGCACCCCTAGACAACCTCTCTCACCCCTGTACCCCATTCCCCCCAATCCATCGTCATTGTACCCCCTGGAAATCAACTTTGAACACCCCTTGTACCCTCATCCCCCCTTGGACAACCCTCTTTCACCCCCACTGGACACCCCTCCTCCCTAGACACCCCATGGACTCCCTATCCCCCTAGACACCCCCTGGAAAAACCCCTTGAACCCCACATAGACAACCCCCTTGCAGCCCCACTAGACACCCCCTCTCCGCCCAAGACATGCCCTGGAAACCCCCTAGCCCTAGACCCCCCGGAAACCACCCCCCCCCCCTCCTCAGGACACCCCTCCCCCCTAGACACCCCCACCCCACTGGACACCCCCAGCAAAAACCCTAGACACCCATTCTTAGGCACCCCACCCCACTGCACCCTCCCCCTACCCTGCAGAGCCCCCAGCAGCCCCCCCCCCAGATAGCCCCTACTAGAACCCCCCTCCCCTTTCCCTACAGACCCTCTTCTCCCCTCTGGACACCCAATGGATAGCCCTAGTCTTCTAGCCAGTACACAACAGCCTTCATGTTTTCCCAATACAGCCAAAATTTTATTCAGTATAGTTATGATATAACCAATATAAAAAACAAATATGAATCACCTCAATGGATTCAGTATCCCAAAGACTCTATCAAGTAGTCTAAATTGATTCATGTAACCCAATATATTCACATAGTTTAGACTTCATCTGGTAGTATAACCAAAAATACTCTTGGTTATCCTAACAATAGTGTTTGTATTTCCAAATTTTTGGAACTAATTCGAAACAAATTATTTTGTCCTAGAAGATACAGGTGCGAAAAAGAAATAATGTTTTTAAACAAAAACTTATAGGGTCAGACGTATAACTTCCTTTTTCTTTTATTGGAGATTCCTCCACCACAAAGAGGAATAGAAGAAAATAGAAAAGAAGATACATGAAATACCAATGGTGGTCCTAAAAATCAAGAATCAAAATTGATATATTATCTCACAACCACTCTATAGAAGTGGAGTCTAATGGAAGAAACAGATTGTGACCAGTCAACAAAGACCTTACTCAAACCCCCTAGCCATTATGGAATCATCCTTCTCTAGATTAGGAATATATGTAACCAACAAGATTAATTGATTTGTGTACTCAAAACTATTTCCTCTATTTACAATAACCTAGAAAATTATATATCCACTAGTACCTTCACTTCATTATGAAAGAATGCTAAACGAACCATTCCTTGAAACATTTCCAAGAAAATTATTTTTCTTCATAGTATGAACAATAGACATCCATCACTTAAAACTCAGACCCTCTATAATTATGGTTACAAAAAATATGATTAAGAGACTCATAAATCTAAATCTCGATAAAAATATCCTCAACCTTCAGCACCAAAATCAATTCATCATTAAAATCTTGATACCTAGAGAAATGAGGAAGATTCAAGTTTTGGAACTCTCATAAATAATTCTCTCATTAGGAAAAGAGAGTATTAACAACATGCTCTAAAAATGTAGAAAACCAGACACCTATACCAATAAGATATTGATTAACTATAGAATCAATTAAATCCAAGTAGGGATATATTCTAAAATAATAAACAAAAACACCATACAAATTGAATTTAAAACTCCATCCTCATGATACATAAAATAGATTATTAATTAATATTAAGACATCATTTAAATGAAACTAAAATCCAATACATTATTAATTCCTAAAAATCCTAAAATATGGACTTTTAAATCATTTAATAACACATATAAATATCTTATTTAACCTAGAATGGTTTTATCAAAACTTATTTCAAAAATAATAATCATTCATTAAAACAATATTTTTACCCAAGAGGTTTTGAAAAAATCATCGAATAAAGAGAAAAATAATTTTTTTATGAAACAATTTAAACACAATTATATATTTTGGTAAAACATTTATAACATTCAAATAGTTCAAAATAATCTATTTTAAAAGTACATTCATCTAAATTCATTAAAATATTATAATTAAGAATTATTAATATCACTTTAGAACCTTGAAAATAATTAACAGTATCCCTTTTTCTAATATAATTTAAAAAATATCCATAAAGAGGTAATAATATTAAAACCAAATAATTTTAGACACTTTTCCAAATAAAAATAACATTATAGAAGTATTCCCATGACTTCTTATTGTTCTACATGCAATATGAAGTCCCGCGAGCACCTAGATGGTCCTTGTAAATTACAAGTAGAATGTTTCACCCACATTCTCAATATTGTCTATAGGTGACTAAATATTTTCATTTGAGACTCAATCCATAGATTTATTACCTGAGGGCCTCCATATCTATTAACTATGGGTGGGTAATGTATCTAAAACTCTATGTAGTTCTCATACATAGATGGTAAATTTTGATTTGTCAGTATTGACACTGATCTCAAGACTCAAAGAATACTACCACAGAGATGATCATCTACCAGATTCCCCATTTTAGTAGGAAGATCTAGTTGCAAAATATAAATTGTGTGTTGTTTTCTTTTTTCACATTGAATAAAATATAATGAAAAATAATTTTTATTACTTCGGTCAAAACACTTATCAAATCATTAGGATCAAAAAATTATCAAACTCTAAAGGACAAGTACAAAATAGAAAACAATAGATAAATGGTCTCATAAACTCTTTGTTGATTATGTTCATTAAACATATTTTAGTAGAAATGATTTTTTATTATTTTTATCACTCATGTTATATAATATCATATGAAATTAACAAATACCTAGATTTGAAAAAACAAGATATGACTCCACTCTTATAGAACACGAAACCAATTAATTATACCCTTTATGATTAGAATACTGATAATGGGAAAGAGAATGATTGATGGACCTTTAGGATTGATGGTATCGTAGGAGGATAGGGATTCTGATTTTGATTCTTCTATTGAGCCCAGGGAAGTGGAACATGTAAAGGATTATATTAGAGTTTCTTAAATGAAAGGAAAGAACACCATCATTGACTGTTAGGGGTTCATCAATAACTCTCAGAGTCTGTAGAAGAAAAAATACTACTGCTCCTTACCTATTCCTCCTGTCACTAGATTCTCAAGAAAATGGAATATACCTCAGAAGGTTCCCAAGATGGTGGTGAAAAATTATATAAAAGAGCTTGATCCGTTATCGGGAAAATCTTTTGTCACCATCCTGCAGAATGCTGGAAGGAGACGATTGTATCAGATATCCCCCAGAGTGGGAAAGAATTAATGGAATGTGATGAGTGAGAAACCATCCTCAAGTTAAATGAATAATTATCATAAAAGTAATTAGATATCATCACATTGAAAGAGCTATTTGATATTCTAGTCGGGAGTCATTTCTAGGAAAACCTTTATAACGAGCAGGGGGCTTATGCCCAAAAACAAGTTGGAATTCTGGTACATAGATTCAATGGTCAGAAGATAATCGTGGAAGATATTATACAATATTTGGAGAAGATGGATTAAAATTTTGACAACATCCTCAATGATGATTTGGATAAGAAGAATATTTTTCTCCAATGGATCTCCTTTGAGAAAGGTCTCTAAAAGGCACAAATTTCAACTCATTAATTTGGTTAAAAATGCAAATTTCATTTATAATATTCAAAGGGGAAAGTGTCATGGTAAAGGCATATGCCTACGCGGGAAATGTCATTTGAGCTAAACGAGTATGATAAACCAATTTATATTATTCATAGAAAAAAATAAATAACTAGCCCCAAAACCAACCCCATCAAGAGACATATGGAAAACTACAACCAAATATAAACATTATACAAATAACCATAACTAATCATTAGTTAAAAATACAGCACACCTCCATTGGAGGGGTTTTATTATAAAATCATGGAATTGCTTTATGAAATAATTCAATTAATTATATTTAACATTTATTAAAATAATAATTCAGCACAAATCAACAATATGTTAAGAAACTAGTCCAACATAAACATCACTATGACTTATTGCAGATAGATCACCTATTTTAGAGGGGTTTTATTATAAAAACCTGAATTTATTTATCAAATAAAAAAATTATATTAACGAAATGATATTCAAGATATGAACTTCAATATAATTAATTTGAATTAAGAATGAAGATAAATTCAATTTAATGCATTCGTGAATTAATGTTGCTAGAAGAGGGACTCTACCTCAAGGAAGAACAAAACAGTCCACATTATCTCTTGGAGATTTCAAACTAGAATCGGATACTTCACCACTAGGTATACGCCGCTTCACACACATGCAAGGACACTTATCCCCTATGCACACACTCGCATGGCCATGAGAATGTGCAAGGGGATCCTTGCACATATGATTTTATGCATATACCAGTCTCTAGTCACCTGCATATGCATATCTATATATACTTGGGCACACCTAGCTCTATAAGTGCATAATCACTGCTATGGTTGGCTATACATGTAACAGGGGAAACCACATACATATACATACATACCTATGCACACATAGGTGATTCACCCTTGACTGGAGACTCTAAACCAATAGCCAAGGATCAACACACTACACAAAGGATATTAGGAACCATAAAATACATAAAATATTCTACATAACCAGAGAGAAACCAACCTACAACATTAAATCCATACTTCAATTCACAGTGGAGAACAAAATCCACCCAAACCAACAAGAAACAATCCAAATCCCTACCAAAAACATAACATGGAGTCAAAAACACTGAAATCCCTAAATACATGAGGTGAAATACATTTGGTAACCATATAATCATACCTCAGATCAAATCCAGTGGACAGAAACAATATGAACCCCTTTTTCCCCTTCATAGAATATATGTACCCTCTATCCATAAAAATAATTAAAAGACATAATTGGACAATGTGATAAAGAAAATAAAATAAAAACAACACTAAAACATACCTATCTCCCAGGACTATACATGTCACCACCCAACATATAAGAACCATAATGCCCCATGGGTCAAATCATGTTCCTGCAAACAATGCGGAAACTGATCCATGTTTCAGAATGATACTATCAAAAAGTAAATTACTATTAATTTACAATTAATATTCTTATTAATGGTATATAAATCTGATGGTTCCACCTACAACACCTCAGATGACATTCCCTTCTAAAAGACATCCCTCAAAGAATACATAAATGATGAAATGTGTGAGGTAGTCAGCTAAGGAAACACACCCTATGTCATCAAGTAATGTATTTTCCAACTTTAATCATAAAATTTATTAAGTATCTCTTCCTGTATAAAGAATGTATTCAGAGTCTCAATATACCCTCAAACAGTAACATGATTATTCATTCATAGATTTCCACGGGATTGAATATAACTATGTTCCATGGGAATCATGAACTCTAAGGATGTTAAATTAATGTAAATAGATTAACACAGTAGGCCTTTAGATATGGTTTCCAAATGCCACCTAGGTCTAGATAAGGTTTATTAGTGATTATATGGAAAAACATTCACCATGTTACTAGGTCTCCAAGTGAATAAGATATCAATTGGGATATGATTGTTCTAACATATATCTTAAAATTGGGATGACATGTGTATGGCTAGATAAGGGTTTTGATCAAGTAAAATATTTCTAAGAGGATAGGGACTTTGTAGTGATAGTGGTGGTATTTGTACATCTAGAGTTTGAAGGGGAAATACTTATGAGGATGGATTGGAATCTTGGTTGGTTCATAGAGTGGGATGGTCCCTTTGAGTCAATAAAATTTATTATGAATGGTTTTTACCCATTAAATGATTTAATAGTTCATCTAAATAGATAAAGGATGAGATGATAGTGTGGGTATTGGGTATTTTTAGACATATTGGAATTATAATTTCATGATTCTTTATGTGATTTTGCTTAATATGGAAACTAGTTAGTGGTATTGGGTTATAATACACGATTTTGATGAGGTTTTTGACCGGGCTATTGAGAATATAATTAAATAATGGTTGACATTCCAAGAGAAGACTATAATGTGTGGGGTAAGGATTATGGTGAGTCTGTTACAACTAGGCTAGGTTTGAGGGACCCTAGAGGATTCCCATGTGGAGCAGATAAAAATATAGATGGGTTCGACATGGTGTCCTTTTTTACTAGGAAAATCATGAGGTAAAAAATCTTATTTGTATGGTTGGATGATGAGATATTCATCGAGGCACGGTATAATCCTTGATATATAAGTCTAAACTATGTGACAGAGAGGATAGACTAAGATATGTTTGATAGGATTTTGTGACTGGCCAACCCATGTGAGGATGATACGATGTATGGAGACACTCGGAGATACTTGGGGTTATTTATTCTATATCATGGACACACTTGGGGTTATTTCATGACTCCATCATACTCTAGAAACATTCCTACACAATTGTTTAGAAAAATAATTCCATCTCATGGATGACCCCATGGCTACTCCAGCTTCCAATGTTTCTCACAGCCACACCTCATGGTATTACAGTATACAAGTGATCTATGTCTACTAGTCAGGATAAAATCACAAACTTATGTCCGTAGAAAGTAGTAAAAGACCTAATTAGACTATGCAATAACGAAAATAAAATGAAAAATAAAACAAAACATATGTGTATCCTATTAATATACATTTCACCACCAAATATATAAGAACCACAACTCCACATGGTTCAAATCGTGTATCTGCAAGAAAGGGGGAAATAGTTCTACTTAATAATCTCTTAATTTTTCATTATGTTAATTGTATAGAACATTTTTGGAAACACAAAACTATCACACTTTGCTAATGAATATGAACATATTCTACATTAGTCGAGTTGAAGAGTGTGAACATAACCCTCTTAACTATGTATTGATCCTCCCTGGGACCACAATCAATTTTTAGTAGTTGATCCTACTCTTGAACCTAGTTAGGCACCTGTCCATGAACCAGATGGTCTAATTTGTCATGTGGTTGTAAAACATTTCATTATACTATACTAATAATAATGGGGTTTCTATCTTTTCTATTAGAAATGATAATTTCTCATTTCTAGAGTGCTAACCAACTTTATTTCCTAAGTCAGTGGCCTCTAAACTCTCTGTAGATGTCATGGGGTGTCTCCCATGCGAGTCTTGTGGTGTGTAGTTTCTGTATATGATTATTGTGGTGCTTCTGTATTGTGGGAAATATATATTTCATGGTCAGTTTAATAAATACATTGGTAAGTTGGTAAATACACCCATAGTCAATATATACATACCCACTATTTATTGACAATACCATCCAATTAACTGACTCATAAATCAGAGACCAACATTTTACTTTACCAATTCCAATTACTTAATATATGTAGGACCAACTTCTGTTTTATTAACCAATCAATTAAAGAGAAATAAACTCCCCACAATAACCCATACAAACTCATATACCATCACTCAAATCCAATTAACCCACATCATTGCACATCTTAATTACAATACAACCTCATCACATATATATCATGGTTAAAAAATTATATCACAATATCAGGTCTAATAGGGGTCTATAGAGGAAAATATGATGTTTTCCTAATATCAGGAATTTTTTTTGAATGAATTGTTAGAATTAATTGTTTACTTCCTGTGAATGTAAACCTATATTTTTGGAATACTCTATTTTGAAAAATTCACAATTTACCCAATAATTCGCCACACCAAGAGTTGGATACAACCAAAAACTCTAGAAAATGTTACTATCCTAAATATGAACTTAATAGTGCATTCGTTGTTGCCTAATGTTTTGAAAAATTACACTAATTATTACATGGAAGTACAGAACATGAACCCTCAACAAATTTGGGTGAAATTAATGGAGGAGAGGGAGCATAGAGAGGGGTATGTTGCGTGTGTTGTTCGGCTATGGGGGTCTCACATGTGACTAGAGATAGGGATGAGGGACATCTTTGGAGGAGAGGGAGAAAAGAGTGGAAGGGGGATATCACTAGAAGATGGAGCATAGAGGGGTGGGGGGATGTATCCAGGATCTGAGATGGGAGGGGGACATTGTCATCAATGAGGGAGTCGTGCAGGGAATGGGGAACATTGGAGGATGAGAGGTAGTTGAGTGGGGATGGGGGATGGGAGGTAGAGTCCTAGGCCCAGAGGATGAGTAGGTCAAGGATGGGGAAGGGAGGAGAGGGCTAGGAGGTGGATGTCAGGGAGGGTTCATGCGGGGGATGAAAAAATTGAGAGGGAGCTCTATATTAATGAAATCGGGTGGCTTTTTACCCAATGGTTATTCGAAACCATAGTTAATATTTTTCTTTCACACTAGTTTTATTAATTCTTTAGGAAACCCAAACACATAATTACTTATATCAAGGGGTTACCAGAACCGTTGTTATAACATATTTATAACAATGGGTTTTTCAAACATTAGGGAAATAAGTGTTGGTATAGGCCAGCTTTCCACTAGTGAGAGGAATATGAACCTAGGTATCTCGGATTGTGTATGGATTATGCATGGGAGTATCCCTCTTGAGAGGACATGATTGGGTGGACCCTTATAGTAGGAAACACTTTTGAGCTTAGAACTTCTAGTAGTTTTCCTTCGTATCCTGGTTTGATCAGGAATAAGATTTCTCTTAGTTCAGACTAGCTGGTGCTTATTCATGGAAGCTGGCCAATTGAGAGGAAATGATTTGGTAGACCCTAATAAGAGGCCACCCATTGGAGATCAGGACTTCGGATAGTCATTCCACAAATCCTAGGTTGATCAGGAATTAGAGTTCTACTATTTCAGAATTGATGGGGCTTACGCGTGGAAGATTCCCACTTGAGAGGACTTGATTGGGTGGACCCTTATTGGAGATGTAACAACCCAAGATTTTATGAGAAGTATTATTGTTAATTTATTTAATGTCTTGTGTTTTATGCAACACTAAGATTATCTTGTGCTATACTCAACACCGTATTATCTTGCAGTATGCGCAACACAATTCTTAGATCGTGTTATACACAATTTCAAGTTCATCTGATAGAAGTTATTCTACGCAACATTGAGTGTCTATATATATTTATATTCAATGAATAAATGAAATATGGTTGGATTATATTATATGCAACAAAATGGATTTTTGCACTACACGCAACCCTGACTTGGCTTTCATTACACGCAATCACGACCTTCCTTGATAGCGTGTGTTTTACGCAATACTGAGTTTCGCTAAACAATGATAGGTTATATGAACTACCCGTTATGAATAGTATCAACTAAATTTTGGATTTTATAACATTATTAATCATCTTACACATTTTCTAAAACATGGTATGAGAACAGAATAAATGTTTTGAGTAAAATAAGTATTTTTAAAAAATGTAGTTTTTTCGCCTTTTGATGGCGCACCCACTTTAAATATTGTTTTTGACATTTCTATAAGTTCAATTTGACAAAATAAAATTATTATTTGGAATCAGGATATATAAATTTACTTTGGCTAATTTTTTCATATTATTCTGATAACTTTCGTATTTTAATGAATAGTAAAAACATGCTATATTTTAATTAAAAAAACCTTTTTCATCACAATAATTTATATGGTTATATTTTCTTTTTAAATTGTTTTAAAGTATAATTATAATATATTTTTACCATTTAATCCAATTTTGTTCATTGGAATTAATTTAACTTTGAAATTGGATATAAACAAGTATCAATCTTTGGATTGTTTTTGTTTCTTAAAAACACTCTATTTGTTTTGATAACAGGAATTAAATTTAAAATTAATTAATGCCACATAAATGTTATAAATTTTTAAAAATAGACATCAATTTTGAATTCGGAATATCAAATAATGCTTAGGCTGAATTTTTGGTATTTTTCTGAAAAACATCAATTTTCGATGAATAGTGAAACCACTTAGTGGAAGTTAAAAAAACTGACTTTTTTAATTTAAATTAAAATTTACCACTTCTGTGAATTGAATTTCAAAAATCTGAGAGACACGGTTAATATCAAGGACTAAAATGTGGTTGAATGAGATGAAAATAATTTTTGGTGAATAGTAACTTTTTACTTTTTTTACCACGGTTAAAAGTAAATAGGGTAATTAATGGTAAAATTTACATTAATATTATCTTATCACATGTCCTAATTCTATTGTATAAGATTAATTCGACCCAAAACAACCTTAGGAATAAAATATGACCATTTAGTCCCACTTGGATTAGATTAGGACATTTAATAATATGTTTTTTAAAGAAGGGTTAAAATAGTTAAAATCAATGTTTATGAAGTTAATCATTTTTAATATAGGGTTATACATAAGCTAAAATCACCTATAAATATGAATTATAAATATAAAAATATTTCCTACATAATGGTATTTTATTTATAATTTTTAGATATTAAATAATTTAATTTATTTATGACACAAAGATGATGCACGAATTATCTTATTAATCAAATATTGACAATCTTGATGTTATTAATACCCAAATAAATGCAATTTGAGACTTTTTATGAATTCCAATAATTTTATATGTTAATATGAAATGTTAGTATTTATTTAATTAACTTTTTTCGAACTAATCATTCTGTTATTATTTTCAAAAAAATTAATTATCAAATAGAGTCAAAATTGACATAAAATAGTTTTTAAACCAAATATTATATTATTAATTGTTATTATTTTCCTAAAAATCTAATTTTCAGCCATGATACTTATATTATGATATTTTTATCATTAATGGACCACTTGGGGGTCTCTTGGATGTATATGGTATGTTTATTAACTATATAATATAAAAATACAAAGTGACATGGTAAATGTCAATCTAATTAACTAAGAGTTAAAACTAAAGGATAAGGTTAATATAATGACCTAAACTTGTCTAAATTCTATTGGATGATAGGATTTCGAACCATCCACACCTTAGATTCAAAATATTTTAATTGGGAGCTATTAAAAACCGAATATGACTTTATAATAAAAAAATAGTTTTTGTTTTTCGAAAGGTGCCCCTCACCTCCCTTATAAAAGGGCACCTCCTCCCTCTCTTCCTCACACCATGTTGAGCCTTAATGCTCGGCTAACCGCTGCCAAATTCTCTTCTCAACTTACATAGAAACATCCTAGTGGTTCTGTTTTTCTTAAAAGACTCATTTTAGTGCCATAAGAGGAGGTCTCAAAAAGGCGCTTCAAAGAAGTGGTAATGTTCGTTACTGATTCTTTCAACTTTATTTCTTCTTCCACTACTTCTTATTTAGTTGTTTCATTATGAAGTAATAACGTCATTATAACTCATATACTGATATGTTTTTATAAGTATGAAACAAACCTATTTCACTATATATCCATCCTACGGAAAACGAAATCACCACGCGTGTGTACGTACGGAATACCATCTCCATGCCTTGGTGAAATCTGTTTTTTTCCACCAACACCTTACATGGATGGGTATAAGGGTGTAAATAATTACTATATATGGTTATTATAACATCATACTGATTCTGATATATTATACCATCCACTAAAATTTTATTCGACAATTATGGGAACGATATCATCGCTCATGCGTACGTATGGACTACCGTCTCCACGACGTGATAAGATTCATTCTCCATGTTAACCATACATGAATGATCATAAAGTTTATATAATGAATAATGACGAAATATATGAAATACTAATGCTACTAGATTTATATATATATATATATATATATCTATTTGTCATCTATTTAGTTACATTCAATTCAATAAGGAAACGAAAACAGTGTTCATGAGTACGTACGGCCAACCGTCTCCATGAACGGTGTATTTCATTCCTTTTATAGATCTATAATATGTATATGTATATGATTAATATATATTATATATAAATCATGTTTTATATTCTATAATTATGTAAATCACGATATAAGTAATAATATCAAGAACGACAAGTCGAAACACATACGATAAATGAAATGATTTTACCCAAAACGCTGCTTTAGCATGGAATTTACAAACGAACGGGTAATATAAAGTCATAAGTGAAACATATATGATATAATAACAATTAATATTATTCTTTAATAATTCAATGAAATTATATAAATCATTATACAGGAGGTTCGGATACGTACGAAGCATATCGGACCTAAGGTAAGGGATAATTTTGCAAATCTCATTTTTATCCCAGATTGCTTATTCGTAAGTATTTACTGGGGTTATTGCTATCATCCATGTCTATGTTTTATAAAAGTGTAATAATGTATTTTTATATTCCTTTTTAATCATTTTGACTTTTACCCCTTGGCATGGAATGGATCTTTCTTTAATTTACCCAACAGGGTACTTTTTTGACTTTTCCGGCAAAAGTACGATAAGAATGTTTTTTTATCTTATGAGGCATGAAAGGATTTTTACTGTTTTATAAAGCCTTATTTTCATGAAGCTTCCTCAAAAATATTTCATAATTATTTTCAAAAAACTCTATTTCATTTAAAATTTCATGACGTTTTCTGAAAAGAAATTGATTTTGAAGAAGAAAGGATATTTTCCTCAATAATTCATTTCAAGTATTTTATCAAAACCATTTTTCCATCTAGGATGACATTATTTCATATGTGTATGTTCCAAGTATAATGTCTATATTATTTACATGGTTTTAATTTTCTTATTATGAAATGATATCCATTTCTTTTATATGTATTTGTGATGATGGGATGATGTTTATGAAACCCATTTTATTTGTTGGGTTATTATGAACGATGTATGTTTATTTTGTGGCACAAGTAAGAATTATTTCATTATGAGATGGGTGGGACCTATATCACCCTCCAATGCATTGGGTAAAGATTTATATCTCATGAGATAGACAAGGCTGGAATGTTAAGCTAATCTGGTTCAGTAATATAGGACTGTAACGAGGAGTGAACTCGATTCAGAAAGGGACTTTGTCCACTAAGATGGTCTTGGAAGCAATTCCTTGGCTACTATGGAAATAATATCATGTGATTAATGGTTTCCACAATCTCATGTTTTATTCCCATTCTATTTTATCATGATTATTTTTCCTTTATTATCTATGCCTTATGTTCTGCCATGTTTTATGTCATTTCTCATGATTTTTTTGTTTAAACATTATGTTCATGTTTTTAAGTTCAAATGTATATGATTTATTTTATTTTATCCATTATTACCCTTACTGAGCATTTGAGGTCACCCTTTTTATGTTTTCCTTTCCCAGGATATAAAGAAAGGTATTAGGTAAGAAAACAAAAGGGGAAGATCTTTATGGGAGATGTTGATGATCTTTCACCACGATTATAAGATTACGTTCCGAGTTTCCAAAGACGCTAAACTATTACGGTCCTTGTGTGTCTATTTTTGTTATGTATTCAGTATTCCAAAAAATTAATGTAATGTCCATGTACGTCAAGCTTCGAGTATCTACAGTTGGTATCAGAGGAAAGGTTTAGTCAACCTTTGGAAACTAGGATGCGAAAACTTTAGTGAGATCCCTAGAGATATTTCTAAGGTATGTCTAGGGATATCCCCAAGGTTAAGAATAAGTATAGTTTATAGTCCTAGAATTATGGTAAAGATATTAGATTAAACCTATGATGTTAGATATTGAAGTTACCCCCCCTTTATTATGATTTTTTCCTCTCACACTATTCTTTTTGTCTTTTAGAAAATGGATGTAAACAAGATGATTCACGATAATGGAGGATATGATTGACAATGGAATGATATTCTTCATGAGTAAAAAAATAAAATTGGATTTGGAAGTCCAAACATCATTATTATGCCGAATCAACAATATCATAATATCATCAATAAACTCAAATTTGGTAAGTTTCTTGCCTCAGATAATAAGAGAAAGATGGAGTTTCATGATGATAATAGAGGAAAGAAAGTTCAATTTCCCCTATGTAAATCATGTGGGAATAGGCATCAAGGAGAATGTTTCAAATGAACTCGAAGAAGCTTAAGGTGTGGAAAATAAGGACACAAAGCCAGTAAGTGCAAAGGAAATGGTTCAGTTAACACCATGGATGAGGATAATGGTATTGCTATGACATCAACAATGGTTAAATGTTTTAAATGTGGAATGTATGGTCATTATACAAACCAATGCCCTAAGGGTAAGACTCATGAAGAGAATCAATATGGTCGTATGGGTAGTATTTATGTTGATGATGATGAAGAGACTACAAATGATATATGAGATGAAAGAATTGTTGAAGCTCGGTCAATGGATTAAGAAGGTAGTGGAATGATTACATGTTTATCAAGTGTAATGTTGTATAAGTAATCTCATGGTACTATGGAATAAAGCGACATATAAGGATTGTTACACTGTTGTCATTCCTTATGTTTTGAAAGTGTATGGTGAATGGTACCAGTAACCGTGAAAGGTTATTCAGATATTTTTGGAAAGTAGATGATATGCGCATAATGAAGGGATAAGGAGAAAATTAAATGTTTGATAGTATTCATGAGATCATGACTGATATAAGGAAATAGTTATATCATGGTTTGAGTATATAGAATTTTGGGGTTTCGGTATGTGGAAAAAGTTATCTTTTGACAGCACTCATGTTTTCACTAAGATTCAATGGGTTTTCATTTTTCAAGAGAATACATTATTAAGGCCTTCAAATGTTTGGAATGTGACTAACAAGACATATCTTATGATATATGGGGATCAACGATGGTATTAACATGCTTGATATATTAAATCTCTGGTAATCGTTTTCACTATAATATGAGAGTGGACTGCAGTATTATGGATAAATATTGGAATGGATTTTTTTGGACATAAGTTAGTATTTTTTAAGGATAGAAGTTTTTTTCAATATTATTGATGGGATGCTATAGTAATGTAGTTTTAGAAAAAGGACAACCTGCAGTATTGGTGACATGCCATCGCGTCAGACAAGGTTGTGGGTATTAAACCCACAACTGAAGTGCTACTGGCCTTTATCGCCTACCACTGGCCTACAGGATGTCCCGGTTTAGTAGAAACTAGTTTTATTATATGAAGCAGTATGATATATGAAGTATAAGTCCCTTTTAGGAACCATATATGATTAATCTCACTATAGACGGACTTATGTATTTTTGATAACTTTTATAACCTTTCGTTTGAGATAGATGGAATGACCCATCATTCTATCACATGATCTGCTATCTCTTCACGAATGACAAATTCATCTTCATTTCTTTAAGAGATGATGTGGCAATTGTCCAAAGGACGACCAATGGTGAGACTGTATCAAAATCACGAAAGTATTTCTTCTAATTCCAATTTCATCAACTTTAGGGAAATGACTTGAAAACCAAAATTGTTGTCCTAGTTCCCTTATATCCAATGAATTCGATGGTACCCTAGATCATCACAAATTTATGGTTTTGTGATTGTTGGATTTTTCATAGCCATGTTCTCTACCACTCTCCATCAGAACATGACGGTAAGATTTCTCTTCCATATCCATATTTTCTCCTATGTTCTCTTATGTGGAAACCCAGTGATTAGTTAATTTTGGTAACTGTTACGTTTCATACTTTAGTTTTTAAAGTCATGGTTTGGTATTCATTTTTATGATGTGGGTTTCTATTAAAGAACCTTTTTAGTAGTAAACCATTTATAACCCTGACGCATTTCGAGGGTGAAATTAATTTTAAGGGTTGTAGAATGTAACAACCCGAGATTTTATGAGAAGTATTATTTTTAATTTATTTAATGTCTTGTGTTTTATGCTAAAACAATATTATCTTGCGTTATAAGCAACACCATATTAACTTGCAGTATACGCGACACAATTCTTGGATTATGTTATACAAAATTTCAAGTTCATTTGATAGAAGTTATTCTATGAAAAATTGAGTATATATATATATATATTCAATTTATAAATGAAATATGGTTGTATTCTGTTATACGCAACAACAAGGGAATCTTGCACTACACGCAACCCTGACTTGGCTTTCATTACGCGCAATCACGACCTTCCTCGATAGCGTGTGTTGTACGCAATACTGAATTTCTCTAAACAATGATATGTTATATGAACTACCGGGTATGAATATTATAAACTATATTTTGAATTTTATAACATTATTATTCATCTTACACATTTTCTAGAACATGGTATGAGAACAGAATCAATTTTTCGAGTAAAATAAGTATTTTTAAAAAAATGTAGTTTTGTCACCTTTTGATGGCGCACCCACTTTAAATCTTGTTTTTGACATGTATATAAGTTCAATTTGACAAAATAAAATTCTTATTTGGAATCCAGATATAAAAATTTACTTTGGATAAATTTATCATATTATTCTGAAAACATTCATATTTTAATGAATAGTAAAAACATGCTATATTTTAATTAAAAACAATTTTTTTCATCGCAATAATTTATATGGTTAGATTATCTTTTAAAATGGTTTTAAAGTTTAATTATAATATATTTTTACCATTTAATCCAATTTTGTTCATTGGAATTAATTTCACTTTGAAATTGGATATAAACAAGTATCAATCTTTTGATTGTTTTTGTTTCTTAAAAACACGCTATTTGTTTTCATAACAGAAATTAAATTTAAAATTTATTAATGCCACTTATATGTTATGAATTTCTCAAAATAGACATCAATTTTGAATTCATAATATCAAATAATTCTTTGGCTGAATTATGGGTATTTTTCTAAAAAACTTCAATTTTCGATGAATAGTGAAACCACTTAGTGGTAGTTAAAAAATTGACTTTTTTTTTATTTAAATTAAATTTTACCACTTCTGTGAATTGAATTTCAAAAATCCGAGAGACAGGGTTAATATCAAGGACTAAAATATGGGTGAATGAGTTGAAAATAATTTTTGGTGAATAGTAAGTTTTTACTTTTTGTTACCAAGGTTAAAAGTAAATAGGGTAATTAAGAGTAAAATTGATATTATTATTACCCTAAAACATGTCCTAATTCTATTGGATAAGATTAATTAGACCAAAAACAACCTTAGGAATTAAATATGACCATTTAGGCCCACTTGAATTAGATTAGGACATTTAATATTAATTTATTTAAAGAAGGGTTAAAATAGTTAAAATCAGTGTTTAATAAGTAAATAATTTTTAATATAGGGTTATACATAAGATAAATTCGACTATAAATATTTATTAGAAAGATAAAAATACTTCCTACATAATGGTATTTTATTTATTATTTTTATGTATTAGATTAATTAATTAATTTATGACACAAATATGATGCAGTAATTATCTTATTAATGAAATATTGACATAATTGATGTTATAAATACCCAAATAAATTTAATTGGAGACTTTTTATGAATTAAAATAATTTTCTATGTTAATATGACATGTTAGTATAGATTTAATTAACGTTTTTAGATATAATAATTCTGTTATGATTTTCACAAAAATCAATTACCAAATAGTGTTAAAATTGACATCAAATAGTTTTTAAAACAAATATTATTTTATTAATTGTTATTATATTCCTAAAAATATATGGTACGGCCAAGATACTCATATCATGATATTTGTATCATTAATGGACCACTTGGGTGTCTCTTTTATGTATATGGTAAGTTTATTAACTATATAATATAAAAATACAAAGTGACATGGTAAATGTCAATCTAATTAACTATGAGTTAAAACAAAAACATAAGGTTAATGTAATGACCTAAACTTGTCTAAATTCTATTTGATGAGAGTATTTAGACCCATACCAGCCTTAGATTCTAAATATTTTAATTTAGAGCTATTAAAAACCTAATATGACTTTATAATAAAATAATTATTTTAGTTTTTCCAAAGGTTCCCCTCTCCTCCCTTATAAAAGGGCACATCCTCCCTCTCTTCCTCACACCACTTTGAGCCTTCAATCTAAGCCAACCCTGCCAAATTTTCTTCTCCAATTCCATATAAACATCCTAGATGGTCTGGTCTTCTTCAAAGACTAATTTATTGCCCTAAGAGGAGGTCTCAAAGAGGCGCTTCAACGAAGAGGTAATGTCTAGTACCGATTATTTCAACTTTATTTCTTCTTCCACTTCTTCTCATTTAGTTGTTTCATTATCAAGTAATAACATAAGTATAACTCATATAATGATATGTTATTATATGTATGAAACAACCCTATTTCACCATCTGTCCATCCTACGGAAAACGAAATCACCACGCGTGCGTACGTACGGAATACCGTCTCCACGCCAAGGTGAAATCTGTTTTTCCACCAACACATTACATGGATGGGTATAATGGTGTAAATAATAAATATATACGGTTATTATAACATAATAATTATTCTGATATATTATACCATCCACTCCAATTTTATTCAATAATTATGGGAACGATATCATCGCTCGTGCGTACGTACGGACTACCGTCTCCACGACACGATGAGATTCATTCTCCATGTTAACCATACATGAATGATCATAAAGTTTATATAATGAATAATAATTAAATATATGAAATAATAATGCTACTGGATTTATGTATATATATATGTATGTCATCTATTTAGTTTCATTCAATTCAATAAGGAAACGAAAACATCGTTCATGCGTACGTACGACCTACAGTCTCCATGAACAGTGTATTTCATTCCTTTTATAGATCTATAATATATATATGTATATGATGAATATATATTATATATAAATCATGTTTCATATTCAGGAATTATGTAAATCAGGATATAAGTAATAATATCAAGAACGACAAGTTGAAACACATATGATAAATGAAATTATTTTACCGAAAACGCTGATTTAACATGGAATTTACAAAAGAGAGGGTAATATAAAGTCATAAGTGAAACATATATGATATCATAAAAATTAATATGATTCTGTATTAAGTCAATGACATTATTTAAATCATTATACATGTGGTTTGGATACGTATGAAGCATATCAGACCAAAAGTAAGGGATAATTTTGCAAATCTCAATTTTATCCGAGATTGCTTATTCTTAAGTATTTACTGGGGTTATTGCATCATCCATGTCCATGTTTTATAAAAGTGTAATCATGTATGTTTAAAGTTCTTTTTACCCATTTTGACTTTTACCCCTTGGTATGGAAGGAATATTTCTTTTATTTACCCTACATGGTACTTTTTTGACTTTTTCGGCAAAAGTACGAGAACAATGTTTTTTTAACTTATACGAAATGAAAGGATTTTTATGGTTTTATAAAGCCTTTTTTTCATGAAGAATCCTCTAAAAGATTTCATGACTATTTTCAAAAAACTCTTTTTATTTTAAAATTGCATGACGTTTTGGGAAAAGAAATTGATTTTGAAGAAGAAAGGATATTTTCCTCAAAAATTCATTTCAAGTGTTTTTTCAAAAGCATTTTTCCATCTAAGATAAAATTATTTCATATGTGTATGTTTCAAGTATAATGTCTATATGATTTAAATGGTTTCAATTTTCTTATTATGAAATGATATCCATTTCTCTTATATGGATTATGTGATGATGGGATGATGTTTATGAAACCCTTTTTATTTGTTGGGTTATTATGAATGATGTATGTTTATTTTGTGGTACAAGTAAGAATGATTTCATTATGAGATGGATGGGACCTATATCTACCTCCAATGCCTTGGGTAACGATTTATATCTCATGAGATAGACAAGGCTGGAATGGTAAGTTAATCTGGTTCAGTAATACAGGACTGGAACGAGGAGTGAACTCTATTCAGAAAGGGACTTTGTCCACTAAGATGGTCTTGGAAGCAATGCCTTGGATACTATGGAAATCATATCATGTGCTTAATGGTTTCCACAATCACATGTTTTATTCCCATTTTATTTTATCATGATTAATGTTTTTTTATGATCTATGCTTTATTTTCTTCCATGTTTTATGTCATTTCTGAAGATTTTGTTGTTTAAACATTATGTTCATGTTTTTAAGTTAAAATGTATATGATTTGTTTTATTTTATGCATTCATACCCTTACTGAAAATTTGAGCTCTCCTTTTATATGTTTTCTTTTCCCCAGGATATAAAGAAGTTTTTAGGTAAAAAAACAAAAGGGGAAGATCTTTATGGGATATGTTAATGATATTTCACCATGATTAGAAGATTACTTTCCGAGTTTCCAAAGAAACTAAACTATTATGGTCCTTGTGTGTCTGTTTTTATTATGTATTAAGTATTCAACAAAAGTAATGTAATTTCCATGTACATCAAGCTTCGGGTCTCTACAGGAGGGCACCCTTTTGAGATCTGGCCTCCAAGTAAGAATCCTACATATCCTGGTTTGATAAGGAATCTGAGTTCTTGTAGTTGAGAATACAATGGATGTTGTAATCCTCACAAACCTATAATCCCATGCGAGTTATTCTCATTGTGAGGAACAAGAGGATTTCAATTATTCAACAATACACATGCTTCCACCCCTGTTGGTGGGGGAGGGGGAGCCTGCAGCAAAAGAGGCTGAGGAAACTGTGGGCAAGGGCGTGGAGCAATGAACCTTTCCATGTGAGATGGGATTAATGGTCATACAGACCAGACCTAGAATATTGCGGACTCACGTCAGTCGGAGTGCCCCAGAACATGTTATGGGAGGGGGATGAGTTTTGTACTCATAAAAGGGGGGAGCGAACAAACCCACTTTGACTAATCCCGTTACTCATTAAATGGGATGGCACATAATCATCCTTAACCCTTTGAATAGGGAGGTTCATGTTGGCATCCCATGGTTGGAGTCTAGGTTACTATGGGAATGTAGACCCATAGGAATTTCTAGATCCTGAACTATTGTGAGTAGGACCTTTGTGACTCCAATTACCATGGGTATGTATACTCGTAGGGGTGCGCTGGTGCACCCGATGGTTTGAACATATAGGTTTGTAGGCTTTGAAAGATGATTTGTCCAAAATCTAGGGGACTGGTTAGCATAAGGCTTGTCGAGGACTAGACGGTAATGGAGGGGTGTGGTTGGAACTAGAGGAAACAATACTAGAAAACACCCCATTCCACACACTGATTTCTTAATTGGTATGTGGGAGGCTCTGTATACCATAGTGGTATGCAGGTAGAGGGGTGGTATGTATACCGATGTAGTATGCAGGCATTGGTATAGTTTACTGTGTACCACATTGGTACGTGTCTCATCACACCTCTTTGGGTTATATCCATGTACTGATATACTACATGGTGTCGGGTTCGGTATGCATATTGGTTCTCTATGAATAGCACCATGTTAAAAGAGGGTCTGGGGGACTTCTGTTTTTAGGGAATTCATCCACAAGGATTATATGGTTCACGGTTCACCAATTAGGTTCTTGGTTATATTTTTATTATTCAATTTCCCATGTTTTTTGGTTCACGGACGAATGTGAACCCAGAGGAATCATCTCACAACTCGAGATTCATTGGTGATTATAGATTGAAGCCAGAGTCCTCTCAGCATTCTTTCTCTTTCAAGATTTTGTTGTCCTCATCAGTCTCATGGTCTTCCTCTATGTTTGTTTTTCATACTTCTACAATACGCCTTTTATAGAACACTAGAGAAATTATATCTATAGGCCACATGACGCCTGTCGTGGAGGCCCATTGAAGCAATAACCTGGCCCATAGATGACTCAGTCAAGCGGGATTATAGAGGCTTTGGTTCGCGATAATGGTTTTTGGGATCCTGTTGGTTTGGTTCTTCTATTAACTGATGTGTTCACAGAATGGTATGCAGATGGTCTTCCTGTGTATGATCCCTTTTGCGATGTGTTCTGCAAGTTACCATGTTAACTGGATATCACTCTGTTGGCTAGTAGTTCGTGGATCAGTTCACATACCTGATGGTTCATGATCCAGTTGGTCCACGTACCATTCGCACATATGGTACATGGTCCACTTGAAATTCCATAAAAAAATTGAATTCCTTCGTGTTTATTCGGAAATTACAAAATCAATTTAACTTTATTCACCTTGCTAGACTTTTAGAAATTCTTGTTTCCTTATACAATGGAATTGTGGAGGTGTTTTACTACCTTGGTGGAATTTTTAGGACCCTAAAAATAACTACTATGTTGTTTTGATATTATTTTTATAGTTTTGTTCATCTTGATATATTGGTGTTTCATGGTCATTGATTATTTGTTAATCTATTTTTTTTCTTATTTTTCACGGGTGTATTACTATGATGATAAGAATGTACAGTATCATGATAAATGATATTAGAACCTCAATTCTAGTTAGAAGCCTCCAGTATAGAAGGAGGCATGCCTAAGGTCACGTAGCAGAGCATCTCATGGCACCGATTTGTGGCACTCGGTTCAGGTTGTTACATATTTAAAATGATCTATAAATTTTTTTAATAAAAAGATGACTACTTTCCTATTTGGTATATGAATTTTTTCATTCAATCCTATAAAATTTAAAATTGTTTTATGAAATTCCTAATCTATATAAGAATTTTTTTAATAAAATATATATTTCAATACAATAGAATTTATATAGAATTGTTTAAAATGGGTTATTTTTTAAATTATTCCCAATAAATCATTTATTAATTTTTATATAAGCTTGAAATTACTATTTTCACTGAACATAAATGAAATCACCTGATTTTCTCATAATAATGACTAATATTTTCATTCGGTCATTTTTTTAATGTTTCCATGATTATTTTCATATATAATAATTTATTTGTTTTTTTTATTTTCTAAGTTACAAAAATAAATTTTTATTTTCCCTGTTTTTGGAATAATGTTTTTAATTTACATTTATATGTAAATTACAGTATGTTAATGTCCTTTTGTTATTCTTATACTTCACTTGAAATATAACTTTATGAAACAAATAATTTTATTACACTATAGAATATGATGATTTTTTATTGAGATTTTCAAGAAACCTTTTTCATTTATACATGTCAATAAAGTTATAATGGTATACGAGCTTTTTTTAAATGATTCATGATTAAAATCAATGTTTTAAATTGATACATTGATGTGTGGTCATTTGTAATTAATGTTAATGATTGTAGAAACTGATGAATTTTATAGGATGGGTGATCATTATATGGATTATGATATTGGTGAGCCCAGTTTATATAATACAAAAGGTGAGACCGATAGAGATCTCTAATGAATTGGGTATTTTTTTCATCAATGGAATTAATAAGGGTGTTAACAGATGTGGTTTCTCCAATTTATTAAACATGGCAATAGATATTTCTGACATGAGTTAAAAAAAGGTAATGAAGATAATGTTTTATGATAACAATAAATTTTATCTATGCTTCCTTTGAGTTTTTTATGCTCATTTGATCATTTTTGACACAACATGGCTCATTCATGTTGACTTATAAGACTTTGGACATATATTAATGCTTTATTCCATGTATCATGATTTTTGATCTAAAATATTATGGGTAACAATTATCTTATATTATTATCATGCACATTGAATATTTCATGATACCCTTATGCTCATATAATGCACATTGATGAAATTTAATTTTTAATTATGATGTTTATCCTTAAGGAGTTTTTCAGTTCACCATTCTTATTTTGTCCATTTCATCATGTTATGATGTCTAAAAATAAATTAATCACCTATATATTAGTAAAAACTAAAAAACATTTATGGTACATGTTGAAGACTTGGTGAGAAATAATAAAATAGGGTAATAGTGAGAAAAATGGATCACATGAAGACATCAGTATTGATATGTAAGAGTTTTTCTGAAATCAATAACACTATAAACAAAAAATTTCATTTGTTTTGTATATGATCTAACAATTCCATTTATATTGTATGTATGGGATAGATAATTTTGGTTCATGGTTATAAATAATAATGTCATTAATTTCAATATTGCGTTTTCACTATCAGAACAAAGCATGTTGGCTTGAGGATATCATAGTTGGTATCAGATAGGGATTAATAATACTTTAGAGATTATTATATTTTAATGTGAATTTATCTAGAGAGATAGGGATTCCATAATGTGTTGATAAGTTTATTGTTGATCATAAGTCCAAATGCATTGAAAGGAATTTTTGGGATTTAAGTGATGTGGTTTTTATGTGATTACTAATAGTATGGTAGATGTTTTATTTGGTAGAGGTATATATAATGCTTTGGTTTAATATAATGGTATACTTTCATAAGAATAGTATATATCATTTTGGGTTGTATGATTAGTTATATGATATAACCATTAAGATTAAAACATTCTATAATGTTGGGGTTATTGAGGATAATTTTTATATACAGTTATTAATTTCAAGAATTATCTATGATGAATGTTTGGTGTTATTATTGAATTTTGGAGATTAAAGTGTTATTTCATCATATGATGGTATATTCATTTTGGTAATTATATTATCATGTGACAAACACTTTGTTTTTAGTTAGTATATAAAGAAATTAATTTTATCATTCTGTATATGTCTTCTTGAATCAGTGGTTGATTATAGTTCTTTAGGTATTAAATATTCATACTCACCATTTAGAGTAAAAAATGATATAATGTTAGAAATTGTTTGGAATAGGAAATAAATGGAAGAAATTGTGTTTTCTGAATTTTATAAAATAATGTATATATACGTCTTTATGTTCTTGTGAACACATTATCTATTAGTTTCCATCATTTTGAAATTAATTTTTTCATACATGTCTATATTTTCACATCCCATAAATTTAATCATAATTAAGAACTTAGTTATTTTTTGTTCTGGATAACCATGCTTTTTGAATTTTTCTTATTTGAATATTACAATTATTATAAATTGTTTCGATGTGGGTTTTCAAAGAATATCGCTTTTGTTAAATATTAAAAAAAATTATCCTTTCTTAATCATATGTTGTATCTTCATCTACATAAAAATTATTATTTTTAAATTTTTTTAAACCCTTTTTATCAATAATGATATAATGTATTTAGGACACAATTCCTATATCATAAGAGATATAATGTAACACCGCTGAAACTTTAGTTAAAAAAGAATATTATGTTTGATAGTTTAGATAACATGAAACTTAATATTGTTTGTGAATTGCAAAATATTATACCCACATTAGGGAAAATATTTATAAATGATTTATATAATTAATTTTTTTAAAATAATTAATAATAAATAAGTACACAATTTTAGAAATTTCATTATATACTTGAAATAACATTTTCATCAGAAATGATATTTTTTTAGAAAATTATTAAAATTAGATTTTTGTATTAAAAATTTTAATTTATAAAATGATATCATTTTTGAAATCTATATATAAATTTTCTTATAATGGAATTTTGTTGTATTTTTGAAAAGAATGATTTATCAATGAATAGTTACAAATTCATATATTTTTAAAAATTGAAATTGTTTTCATTATAATTAACATTATTATTTAAGATTTATTTTAATATAAATTGAATATTATCTAATGATTTATAATATAAATAATTAAATTTTCATCTATATCAATCTTTTTTTGATATAATTTCATTTTTTGGCATAAAAACTGTTTTATAAAAAAATTTTTTTTTCATTATGTAATACACAGTTAGGTTAAAATTGATTTATTTCTACTATAGTAATAAAAATTTTAATTTTTAATTTAATATTATTAATCTATAGGATAAATATTTTAAAAAATTTATTTTATCTATGAATATTTTGAATAGTAACTGTTGTAAATAAATGACATTGTAGTAGTGTTAAATCATGTAATTATAGGAAATAATTATGTGATATATTGTCAAAATATGATGTAAACTTGTTTTTATTTTCATTTTATATGTTTAATTAGACCATAACCATCATGGGTTCTAAACTATAGAAAATTATTTCTATTTTTATTTTATAATGCCCATAATATGACTGTAAATATAGAATAAAAAAATGTCACTCTCATTATTTTAATAACGTTAATATATTTTCTCACATGGATAAATAGAGATTACATTCAGTTATAATTGATTATTTAAAATATGAGTAAATTTATTATTATTGTGATTTAATTCCAATTTTCATTTATTAAATTAGTATCTTATGTTCTTATCTAATGCTTAAATAATGGTTTTGAATGTAGTTGAGAAATCAAATAAATGATTTTAAAAACAATAATGTAATATTTCATAGGAGAGTTAATCTGTAGGGAAAATTCAGTATTAAATAAGTCATATTATACATTATTCAAAATATTATATTCAAATTCCTGCATAATCCTGATTTCATTAAATTTAATCACTTTTAAAAGTATGAAAATGACTACAATGGTATGTTATGTTATCCAATATTTTATTAAATGATTTTAATTTCATAAAAATATTTTATGTTAAAAATTGAATCTTATATAGTCTAGTGTGTCATCCATGGTCCCAATATGGATCAATGTTCCTTTTATAGTAATTTTAGTTACTCAAAATAGTAAAAAAACATTGATATGAAAATGAGCATTAAGTGTGTTAATTGGGGGTTATAATTATGTTAGAAGTTTGAAAACATCCAAAAAACCTATCCATGTTTTATTGTATGAGAGTATTTATTCTTATAATAATATTATATTATAACTTGTTCAATTTGGTTTCCTGTTTCCCTAAAATTTATTCCATATTTAATTAATACAATACGTAATTCTAGGAGTGACCCTCCCCACGATTATACAAGGGAACCACATAACCTATCTTACACACACCTTCTGATCACTCTAGTTCAAAAAATACCACCCTAATTCTCTCCCAGACATCCATTACTATATCCTATAAGTAATGGTACAACCAAAATACCAACTCCAATTGTATTAAAGAATAATACAATTTTTTTATATATAGAGAAGTTATTAGATCTTATAAACTTATTTCTTGTTCATTTTTTTCTTTTTATTCAAAAAATAATCATAAATCATGATGATATTATAAAGTAAGTATCTACAATATAATGAAATAATATTTTGACCATGTTCAAAACCTTTTATATCTCCTATCCTATCAAATGGAGAAATAAAGCATCATTCGTGTGTACATGAGGACTACCTCCTCAATAGAACAATGTGTTTCATTTTCCATCACCACATCAAATGGATATTGATAATGAAGAATTTAAATTATCTATAAAATAGTAATAAAAAAATTATCATTTATGGATGTCAATATATCATCTTTTTTCATACTGTTTTATCCACTAGAAAATGATAACATCGTTCATCCGCATGAGTGGATTACCCCCTCCCTGAAGCGATGTAATTCATTTTTCATATATTCCTATGATGAAAGGATTTAATAATTTAATTAATAAGAAAAATGATAATTTTTTTATTATTATAATAAGTTATATGATTACTTAGATAAATATTTTACAATGTTCAGCAATCCGAAGTCGTTATGAAACTATGAATAGAATGTCCCAAAAACACGAAACACTGAACTAAAAATGCATCAAATTAATTTTTTTATTCAAATAAATAAATAATATGGTATAATTATTATTTAATAAAACATTAAAAGTTCTTAAAATGAATAAATAATTGAAACATTTTTATTGTAAATGATTTTAATGAGATACATGGAATGTTCAGACTTGAGGTAGGGGTTTTACTAACTCAATTCAATTAGTTGGTTAATACTAATACTTCATTAAAAATGATATTCAATGATTATGTATAAAAAATATGATTATTTTATATATTATTTTCAATGTTTCTTCTTTTTTAATATTTTACACATATCCACTTTATTGACTAATTCAGACTTCAATGATATGATCCTTATAAGTATTATTTGTATAAATATTATTCCATGGATACATGTATTTTAATATTACCTGCATCATTTTAAGTGGTTTTTATTATTACTATTTAAGAGATATATCATCAATGAATATTTGGTCATGGTATTAAATATTTATTTAATTTTCACTCTTTTTTGAGATACTGATTAAAATGATATAAAATTTTACAAGGGTTTTTAGTGTCTCAAATTAAATTAAATAAGACATAAATAATATTATGCCCATTTTTTTTAAATATTTCATAAAGAATCAAATTGATCATATTTGTAATGGTGATTCAATGTATTTATTAGTTCATATCATATTTTCTCATTCAATGACTTTTTTTTCAAATATTACGAGACAGGTAAAGAATTTATTTTAAAATCTAGTTTATTTTTGGGATTGTTTATGTTCAAGGGTACATTGGAAAGAAGTTTATGGATATTAATTTTTTGAAAAACATATAATTTATTATCATTTGGTATCGTTTATGTTTCTAATATTTCTATTCATTTTTTCTCTTTGGTAGTTAAAATGATGGAGAAAATGTTTTTATGGAAAATCTGACCAATTTTCTATTTGGTTGATGAATGTTTTCATTCATGTACATAATATTAAAAATTGTACTATTAATGGTCATATTTTTAATTTAAATATACTAAAATTTTTAATTTTCAATTACTTTTTCATTACTTAAGATAATTTAAAATAATTTTTCGAATATTTTTCAAACGTTCCATTTTTTAGTTTTTAAAAATATGCGAATGTTATTTTTTTCATATAACCTATATATAATAAATATATTATCCAACCCTCATTATTGTTCTTTTAATTCAAGATTACTTTAAAATATTACTTGGTTAATTTCAAATAACAAAATTTTCTCATTAATTTGTGAATTTTTTACTTTTTATGGGGATCGAAATAAATGGGTATTTTTCCATTTTACAATAAAAAGTTTTAAAAGTAATTATCAAATTATTTTCATCTATTTCAGTATTCTTTAATGATTAATCTTTTTTATTGGGAATATTATCTTATGGTTTCATCCATTTTCTTTCATTGGATGGATTATGATGATTTTTTAGGATATTGTTGTAAAACCAATTTCATTTATATATGTAAATCTATTATTAAATAGTACAAACTTTTTTATGAATATTTATGATGAAAATGAATGATTCCATTTGCTATATTCATGTACAATTCAGGTAAATTTTTTGATGTTGATGGGTGATCCTGATACATCTCATATGATGGGTGGGCCTAATATAGATTATATTATAGGTGAGATCAATATAGTTTATCTGATGGGTAATCCCCCTATATCTATACAGTATATTGGGTAATGTTTCTTTTCCTTAAATGAATGAAGGCGGAAAATAAATAGATATATTTAATGTTGGTATTTAAAAGGGCACCAATTATTTTTTGATATTAGTGAACACGCATGATGAAAATATTGTTGTATGATACAAATTAATTTTCATTATCATTTCTACGAGTTTTTAATGGATACATTGAAAAATAATTTCATCGCTAGTCTCATTATTGTTTAATTATATGGTTATAGTCTTGGGATAAATATATATTCCATGTCTCTAGATTTATGTTCCATGTATTTATGGGTAATATTTATCTTATGTTATGATCATACACTTTTATAATTTCTCATAAACATGTACTAATATATTTCTCACACATAAAATTAAATTTATAATTCTTATATTAATCATTATAGAGAGTTTAAGATTTCACATTTTCCCTTGTTCTGAGGACTGATGTGGAATAAATTATGTCTAGATGGATTTCATGTGTGAGTAATTTAAGGTAAATTTTTAAGATGGGAATTAATATAATAATGGTGAGGAATATTGGGATGAATGTTCCCTTGAATTGATGGGTATTTTCATGTATGAGTTTTTACTAGTTATAAAAAACAATATATGTTCATCTTCCATGGTTATGAATGTGAACCAACATTTTTTTGATGTTTTATGTCTTGGATGACTAAATTTGTGTCACAATTATTGGTATCAATTCCGGAAATGTAAATATTATGTTTTTCACACTAGATCCATGTGTATAGGGGTTGGGATGTTAAAATTTCCCCATATTAATTTGGTATTAAAAAAATTAAATTTATAAGGGTTACATTTTGAACATAATTAAATCATAGGGGATACAAATACATATAATTTTTGAAAGAACAGAATAATGATTTATTTCTTTCCAAGATTTTTTTATCTCTTTACATACTCCTCTAACATCTCAATATGTGAAATAAAATTGCTAATTTTATATTCATTAATCTTATTAATGATAATTTTATTTATAAATAATTCATTTTGTATCATTTATTATTAGTTTATTATTTTATTCTTTCTCGCATCGATCATTCGGTGATGTCTGGTTCCCATCTTCAAAGGTGCTTTTGTGTAATAGTAATTGTAAATTATTTTTCTCCATTCAGTTCTTATGTTCGAGATGATTCATGATCTTGGTTAAACTTATTATATTTGTATTATAGTCTAATATTTCAAAAGATAAAATAAATAAAATATATTTAATCAGTAATTTCTTGATATTTTTTTATGTTATTAAACAAACCAAGATAGGATTTTGATAAAAATATTACATACACAGACATTTTATCATCAAAGAAAATTAATATTGACTAAAATTATTTATTAATATTTATATTATATCTTAAAACCAATATAAAACAATTAATAATAGGATTATGTCAAAATATAACATCATCATTCATTTAGGTAGTTAAGTCTGTCTTCGGAGAATGATGTTTTTATGAGGATCTAAAATAGTGGTAAAACAATAATTTTTTTATTTTCAAAATTTAGTTAGAGATGATTATAATACTTATTACATATTACTAGAAGTATTAATTAGTATATACATGGTGTAAGATGACAATTATAATGTATGAGTTTGGTTTTTTAATGCCTTCATTGATCATTAAGGTGCCTCTTTTGGAATAAAAGGTGAGAAAGTATTGGATTGTTATATATATAAGCATAAGAGAAGGGGATATTTAAATTAAACATTGTATCAGTTATTATTTATTATCATGAATATTTTTTTTGAATATTTATACTAATAAATATATTTTATTAAAAACATATGTATCATTTACGTATAGAAACATTAAAAAATGAATGTTATCAATTGAATCATTTATTAAAATTTTAGATTCATATGAAGATATTTACTATAAATTAATATAATTTCACATTTATGAGTTTATTTATACATTTCAACGATGATTTTAATATTTTTAAATAAATAATTTTACTCCTAAAATTCATTTTAGCTGATAAATAATATTTTATATGTATTGAGTTATTTCTACATCATAATTATGTCTTAAAAATAGTGTATACTCAAAATAGATTTTTATTTTTCATCCCAAGGGCAGTATTTTATTAATAGATATAAATATTTAGTAATGGATTATTTAGACATCTTTATACGCAAAATATGGTTCATTTTAACATAATATGAATTTACATAATATAGTTTTAATATTTAAACTAAACATAAAACATTAACATTTTACATAATAAGTTAGAACATACCTTGCCAAAAAAATATACATTTCTATATTTTATTATGTTTAATAATAATAAAAAATCATTTTATATTTTTATAATGTTTATAATTACTTGTTTCTATACATATTATATATTTATTATCAGCCATTTTTTTATTACAATGGATTGGTTTTTATTCTAGAAATTATGTTACTATTCTATTAGTCAAATTACTTGTCAAATATTAACATTTTCATAAAGTCTCTTATTTTTTAAATGTTCATATTATCATTATAATTAATAAAAAACCTTATTTAAATCATTATTCAATCACTAAATTTTTCTTAATGTTCTCTATACATTGTTTAAAAAATTTCAGATTTTCATTAAGGTTTTATTTTTAGTTTATAAAATTGTTGGTGACTATATTAATTATAGGAGAAGAAATTACAATTGAATTTAATGAGTTATTAATGTTATTAACATTTATTAATTATTAAATAATACAAGTATTAAACTTATTGAACAAATTTATCATTTGATTAAAATTTTTTGTTTTAAAATAAAATGATGTTTAAATAATTTCATAGTGTATGAAATTAAAAATACTATATAAAAGAATGAAAAATGTCGAAATATTATTTTTTATAAATATAATATTTAAATAAAAATATCTAATGTTATGGTTCAACATGGACATTCAAACAGAATAGAAAAAATAATTTTTATATTCTTATATTTAATCTCTGATACATTATAAAAGATGTAAAAAATATTTTCAATAGAATATTCTTAATATACAACATGGAATATTACAACATAATATTTTTTATGATAGTTAATAGATAACTGACATTGATAATATAACATTAATTCCATTTATTTATATATCTACTTAAAAAAATTATCACTTCGGTATTTCAAATCAATTTATATAATAGTCAAAGATTAAAAAAAATATTATAAATTATTCATAACCCAAACCAAATGTTTTTATTATTTCATCAATCTTCTCCAATCTCCCTCTCCATAAAAATTTATTATTGATATCATTTCATACTATCTGCTTTCAAATACCAAAAAATATTCACATCTATTGAAGGATTTTTGAGGTTATCCACCTCTCCACTTGAACCTACTCCAATGCCTCCATTAATGGTCATCATAATCCACTATTTCTCTCTTCACCATTCATAGGAACCAAACTGACTAAAACCACCATCATAGTCACTAAATTAGGGTTTACATTAATTAAAACATACCACTTCTTTTAGTCTCATAGGTTGTATAGATCATATTCCATAATTTGAAGAGGAATGTTCAATCCCACAAACTATCATTCATAATTATACTAAATAATTAAACTCATAAGCAAACCCATTAATAATTCACAATACAAATGGATTATATTTGTCTCACCACCAAGGGATAGTCGAATGAAAACACACACAGGGATGTTCCAATGTAAAAAAATTTACTATACTCGCATTTTGAGAATATATACTATTCATTCGTGGTCACGTTATTTCAACGTTCACATACATTATAAGTTTATGATTGATTCATAGTTTATCCAAAAGACACACCCTCTTCATTTCCTTCATTAGCATCATTAATGATTGGAAATTTAGTTTTTTTTACCATAGGGTCTATTCATAAACATTTTTTTCAATTAAATCTCCTTACATCATTACAAGAAAAATTATGCTCCATTGTAATCCATTTTATCTACTCTTACATTACCCCAATGAAAAATGAGAATGAAAACTCAATGTGACTGTTAATTAGTTATCTTAAAAAAAATAATGACATTATCTATTCATCCCACTAATGATAATAATTCACCTCAATAGTTAACTTCTTTTACTCCTTCAGTAGTAAGATATTGTAATAGAACTTTCTATTCTTTTACTTTTACTATCCATATTCTAGCTATACCAGTAAAGCAGATACTATCAATTATTCTCTATTCTTTATTTTGATGCCACATACTTTTTCTATATCATTTTTACTATACATTCTAAAAAAGGATTTTATAATGAATTCCATAAATCTAACCACTCATCCAATAGATTGGATCAATCCTTCACCATCTAATACCCTAGAATAATTCCATGTATACTACACGATTTAATATCTTTATAATCTTCTAATTAAACATTGTTATCTCCCTAAAATCTTGGTTTATCTAGTTACATTAAATTTTAGTTCAGTCTACCTTATATCATAGAAACAACTGTTTTATAGCATGAATTCCTCTATATGGTGTGATCTTATTCATGGATGGATATATCATACCATGATATATTTCATCATGAAATAACAACTATATTATCGAAATCATCCCAAAATACTATATTAAACTCCACTTAATATCATTGTATGATCATCAAACTCTTATTTATCATAAAACCTATCATATCATGTATGTAATATTATGCACCTTCTCGTCCTGTTACATACCATTTTTTGGTCTTTATAAATGATTGGAGGAGGATCGGGGTGAAGATTTATTTATTTAAATGAAGGAATCAGAGAGGTTACATGTTGTGTAACATGATTTAACAGTGTGAAGTTTTTTTTTGCAACATATCCTGGGGATGTCCATGATGTGCAGAAATTTATATGGCGTGAAAGAGGGATTCATGATACATAACATTTTGGGGGTTGAAAAATAAAATAAATTGAGAGGAGATGGGATTTTTGGTGGAAGTGGACCACGAGGGATTTCACGGTGTGAAATGGGATTACAATTCATATAATACCCCCATTGTGTAATGTTATAAGACATTCCAACCACATAATTTATCACAAATCCTATATATACAGTAGTATATCTCACTCAAGAAGAACCCTAGGAAACATGAGTAGTTCTTCATTCCATCTTCCTCCAACTAGGATATGTTTATCTCAGTGATTGTTCATATGCAATCTATGGTGATCTAAGGTTTGTATCCATTCGTTATCTATCACATTACCTCTCTTGGGTCATGTTATCTTCTATATCTCCACATCATTCCATGGTGGGTTATTATCCATGATTTCTAATGGGGACATCCTTAGATAGTTTTGGTTCGATGGATCCACAACGTCCTTAGATGGATTTACATCTTGAAGGATAGTAGATAAAAATACCATTACATGATATAATCTCTTACGAAGATTGTTTTCACAACTTTGGATTAGTTATTACCTTGGGACCCTTTTTTACATCATGTGGGAGGGTTTTTCTTTTGTTACCCTTGTATTGTGGTTGTGCCAGCTTAAACAAAGTCATGGAACTATATAATTGACGTGAAATGGGTATAGGGGTTTATTTCATGAATTTATCATATTTTCTTATTTTTTGTGATTTTGTGATTATATGTTATGAATTCCCATTGGAAAATGGTGGTCGTTGGTGGATTTGTTTGCACTGCTAATATATGTTGTTTGTGATGGTTTGGTTGTGGCTGTTGTAGCATAAACCTCAATGGAAACTAGTAAATTATGTACCCCCAACAAAATAATGGATCCATCAATATTGTACGGAGTCTTTTATAACCCTTAGATTAAAATGTAGAAATAAATAATGGATGACTTATTAAATATGGAATTTATTTATTTTTTTGGTTTGTTTTGTTGAACAATTGTATGATTGGTGTTGTGTTGTTTGTGGGATTCTTGGTTGAGTATGGTGTGATGGTTTAGGTGGTGTAATGGAATTTCAATTTGATATATTGATTGATTGTGTAATTTTTGAGCATTGTTGTGTAGTAGGGATGCAATCAGGATTTTATTTTCTAGTTCTATTGGATGTAGTTGAGAGTTGGGGACATGATTTGGTTGGTATGGGTACATCACATGAATTTTCTATATGTGTGACTTTTGATGTGTGGATTATTGTGTATTGGTCATGGTAGCTTCCTGAATAGTAATGGAATAAATGAATGAAATATTCTTCAATAAATTTTTGAATGGGAATGGGAGGTTTGGTTAACATAATTAATAAATGAGTTTTCAATAATGAATTGTAATGGTTTAAAAAAATTGGGAGATAGAAAAATGTTTTGGCTTGTTATGTGGTGTTTTATTTAAGGGTAATATTGAAGTTGGAAATTTTGTGATCTTATTTTTTGTTTGAGAACCCATATCATAGGAAGGAGTGTTTTGTGTTTAATCAAAATATACATGTATTTCCATTTTTTTTATACGTACCCCACCCTAGTGGATTACAATGTGTGAATACCCTCATAGTCATAGGGGAGTGTATCATTCCAAAACATCATGGCGGGAGGCTGGATTGATGGCCACCCACTCATCCCTAATTGTTTTTACATGTGCTGGTATCCTTGGATTATTTAGGAAGTTCATTGTTTGTGGGGCCTAGGTTTGTGTGGTTGAGTTATGTTTTCCTCAGTGTCTTGATGATGAGATGTCTTGTGGTTACCCAAGTGTCTTTAGGATGAGAATTTTTGTGATTTCCCATTTGTTTTTTGGATGTGACATGGTATGTGGCCCATGTTTTTATAGGAAATATGTGATGTGATGGGAGATATTGGTGTTTGACGATGATCTGTGATGTGGCTCATGGCCCTAATCATTGGATGAGGTGTGGTTGTGAGTTTGAGGAATCTGTGGGTGAGATGTGTTGTGGTATGAGGTCCACGTGTCTTTGGGAGATATGAGATGTCGATCATGTCCTAGAAGATGGGATGGGGTGTGGTTGTGAGGCCCAGTTGTGTGTTATAGGTTTGTGATGTGGTGTGTTTAAATTAAGTGGGTGCACCTTGACGTTTTTTAGGCTGTGAGAGTGGATAATCATTTTGGAAGTTGTGCAATGTATTGTCTTTTATATATTCACTATATTACATTATTTTACTTTCAGTTTTTTCTAATAATTCCTTTGTGAGGTAGTGGTGGTTATTATACCATATTAGGTGTTTTTTGGTTATACTATTTTTTATAGGTTCATTAGTATGCTTATTTCACATATGCATGAGAGACCTTGGTTTTCATAATGAGTAAACATGTATGCCCACTCGAAATATATAAAACTAATTTTAGGGTTCCCTGAGAACTATGTAGACTGTACTGGGCATTACTAGGTAGGATTTTTGGAATGTTTTTATGTATCTTCTTAGCCTTACTATTGTTACTTACTTTGGAGTTTTGTTGCACTATAATTGTTTTATTTCAAATATTCATGTGGGGTGGTTTTTTGATTTATTTTATGTATTTATTTGTTTATTTTTTCAGATGATAAATCATATCTCTTTATCTTGTTTCGAAAAATAAAAAATTGAAATGCCTTCCATTTTATAAGAATATAAATACCCTTGGTAATATTCGACACCTTGGGCCTACTAAAGGTGGGACTTGAGGTTTAGTATCCCCCATTTATCATTTCCATCCCAGGAGAGGTATATCTAGAGGGAGGGGGTCATTAGAGAATGATATGAGATATTATAGTTGAGAGATATTAAGCATTTTGGTGTTAGGAACATTTAGGATTTCTTGGTTCGGTAAGGAAAGTATGTTAGGAAATCATGGTGATTAAAATAGGCCAGCGGAGACTAGATTTGACATGGTATGTTAGGATGACCCCACATGATCATATGCAAGGACTATAAGACTATCCAATTAAATATTCAGGATACAACGTTTTTTAGGGTAGAGACCTTGGAAATTTACATGAATCAAAATGAATTTTTTTCTTGTATGAATTGGGTTATTTTCAAAAGGTTAAAATTCTTTGGATAAAAATAATTAAATAAAATAAGTCTTAAATAAAATTACATAATACTCAGGATTAGAAATTCATTGTTTACCATTCGTTTAAGGGTCCCATTTATCATCTCTTTGTGGCTCAGGCAGTTGAGGCTCGACAGGATGATCCAGTTGGTATGTTGTGAAGAATGACTAGTGGTAGAGAATGTAACGTGATTTTTTGCAGCAGAACCTGGGAAAGTATGGGTACAATGTTTTAGACATGGGTATGGAGAGCTGTCTTGAGGAACATGAGATCTCCATCAGTTTGATTTGGGATCTGACAGAGTATGGCATTCCTTTATTGGTTAGTTAGATTTTGGGAGTTGCACATCAGTGGGGGACACTTTATCTAGGGGTTAGGAATGAGGCGAGTTGTGTTGTGGCTAGACTTTTTGAATTAGTTTTGGGAAGCGTTCCTTTTGTAGAAAATGAAGGAAAAGAAGAGGAAGGGTCCATTCTCCCTTCAGTAGGGGATTATGTCAGTGTGGGAACATGGGATCATGTTAAAGGATGTTCTTTTTTCCTGATATCTCTTTTTAGATGAGTAACCTCATGAGAGATGGATTGAGGAGGCCCTCCACCCTTCCATCTAGTATTATGTCACTCCTTTTAGCATCCATAAAATAGTATGAAGGCCTTCTATTTTTTTATAATATTATAAGGCCCCCTTTTAAGGGATTAAGGGGGTGGAAACCCATGGACTTCATGGACATAGGACACTCACACTCGAAAGATGAAATAGTAAAAACCAAGATGACATCATTGAACTTGTCCACCCTAGAATTTGAAAATGAAGAAGCTCTCCACTATTGCATAGTAATTTGAAAAGAATGTTTCCTCGGTCAATGCTCAGGCCCGATATGATGGCTTAATCCATACTCTCTCAAAAAACCAATCCAAAATAACTCTACAAGGATGAACCGCCAACTCTGAAACATACTCTAGAGTCAAATCATAAAGTCGAGCCAAGTATCACAAACCTCACACCTTTGAAAACCAAACAATTAAACCATTAAACTACCACCATAACAAATAAACCGATTCAATCCATAAGGAACAACGCACCATGAAACCTTCTTTAACTCTAAAAATACATCATGCAAGTGTCTCATCACCTCCATCATCCCTACCCACAGAGAACGAAATAGTCCAAACAAGGAAACCCCTACTAGATCATGTCATTGTCAACGGATCCCTTCCCATTCACCATAGAACATTCGATAACTGGAGATTAGAAATGCGGCCCTATTGTAGGAAGACCAGATCACAATCCACACTAAAAAAGAAAGATTGTACTCTATGGACATATAAGAAGATGATCACTACCCCTATATGAAACCAAAACATTACCCCACCGCCATGGAAAAGCAGTCACAACCCCTTCCACTAGAGCACAACCCCACAGCGTACTGAACCACGACCACACCTGAGCATGCCCCCAACAACACAAATCATGTGTATCTCCACCCTAACACGCCGAATCAGGATCCCCTTCACAGCAAAGACAACACCATGACACATAATATCAAGACCTCACCTCTGCAAAAATGATGAACCACAACCATGACACACCAGATAGGGAACCCCCTCGGTAGAGTGAATGTATGTGACCACGACGCCACATAGGATGTTGACCCCTAGGCACATAAGAGCTAGAGAACCACCCTGATGCTAGTTGGAAACCCGAACACCCTCGTTGTTGATGACCCAATGGATGATCGAGCTCAATTTGGTAGAAAAGTAATGGTTTAGTGCCCTCCTCAATACCAGTTTCCAATCCGGATGTTTCAGTATCTAGGACAACATACTTTTGCTCTGCCAAGGGGAGATAGAGCATATAGGGGCTTACCTCAGTGTGTTTCTTAAGTACCTCAACCTAGGAATTTTCATATAGGTTATCACCATTGGAAGGGATTATGAGTTGGGTGTGGTCAGTTTCATAAAGTAGATGCATGATTTCTATTAGGACTAGACATCATTAGAGGTATGATAAGCTTGTTTAGTACTCATGCATGCGATTTTTTGATTTATTAGCTTCACAATCCATTTTTTCACTCGTTCTAGACCATGATCTAGTACTATTCATATAAAGGTTTACCAGGACCCTTGTGTAGAGTACGCTACTTTGAGGTTAGACCCACATGTTTGATGTGTGCCATGGTTGTAGGCAGATTATGGGACCAGATCAATCCCATGGGGAATTCTTCTTGATAGAGATGTGACCATGTGATGTCATTATTCGCATTGACTAGTTGTATTCAATGAATTTTGTTATCAACTACGTCTATATGAGTGTTGTGTTTTTAAATGTGGATAGTCAGAATGTGGATTTTATTGGCAAGCAAGGTTGTCAGGTGGGAAAAAATTTTGTGGATTCTCTTCCTCCCTTGTTGGGTGAGGTTTCAAGGGAGTTAGTGGAAACTGAAATGTTAGAAGTCCCCTGGGTTTTTGGTGAGTTCTTGGATGTTTTCCCCAAATAGGTTGTGATGCTACCCCTTAATGAGATTTTGGGTTTGGTATTGACCTGTAGCCTAATGTATCTCTGATTTCGATGACATCTTATTGAATTTCCCATTCATAGTTTTGGGAGTTGAGGTTTCAGATAAATTAAGGGATGTAGAAATTTTGATCCAACCCAGTGTGTCATTTTGTTGGGATACAGTATTGTTTTATAAGAAGGAAGATAGGGGTATGAGGTTGTGTGCCGACAACCTGAGGTTGAATCAATTAATGGTCAAGGACAATTACCCTCTCCAAAGGACATATGATCTTTTTGACCCGATGATGGGGGAAATATGGTTTCCTATGATCGATCTATGTTTGGAATATCACCTGTTGAGGGTGAAGGAGATAGATATCCTGAAGACTACTTTCAAATGTTGGTATTAGAACATTATGTTTAGGGTCATGCCCTTCAGTGTAATGAACAAATCACCCATTTTCATGGGACATATGAAATCAATGTTCATTGAGTTCTTAAAACCGTTCTTCATTGTGTTTATTGCTGAATTCTTGGTCTACTGGAATCCATAAGAAAAGAAAATATGGCATCTCAGAACCACAATACATGTTCTTATACATCAATATATCTATGTAATTTTCTTCAACTATATGTTTTTAACTTGAGAGTTGTATTTCTTTAGGCACTTTGTGTCTCAATAGAGAATTTAAGTGGACAATTTGACGGTATAAGAAGTTGTTTCTTGCATAAAAATTAAGAATGTGGAAGAAGTTCACAATTTCTTTTCTATTACAGGCTATTAACAGATATTTTTATCTAATTTACCTCGAGTTTCATCCCCATTGACATCTTAGACTAGTAAGAAAAAAAACATTTTTGTGGGTGATCAGTGGCAAGAAGAGTTCAGTTACCTAAATTAGTATTTGGTTAGTTCCCTTGTGCTTGGGTTACTTAAGGAAAGGGTGATGTTTCAAGTGTTCTTTGTTTCCCCCCCCCCCTATTGTCTTGGGATGCAACATGATTCAACAATATGATATAATATTTTATGGGTCTAGGAAGTCATTTCCCCCATGAGAAAAACTTTTCCAACCATGATCTAGAGCTAGCAGTGGTCATGTTTTTTCTGAACTTTTGGTATAATTAGCTCATAGGGAAATACGTGGTAGTATTCAAAGATCAAAAGAGTTTGAGGTATGTCTCATCCTAGTGTGAACTGAATCTGTGGTAGCAGTT
This sequence comes from Viscum album, assembly GCA_963277665.1. Classification (NCBI taxonomy): domain Eukaryota; kingdom Viridiplantae; phylum Streptophyta; class Magnoliopsida; order Santalales; family Viscaceae; genus Viscum; species Viscum album. The sequence goes on from OY728134.1 coordinate 291,572,590, forward strand.
GTGGCTAGAGATCCTTCCAGACTACATTTATTAGATCTCCTATACCTTAGGAAATGAGAATGTTGTGGTCGATGATTTGAGTATAAATTCATTGAATATGTTTGTTTGGAAATATTCGTAAGCATGTAAATTGATGGGGGAGTTAGAAGACTTACACGCAGATGTAGGAATGGATGGTGGAAGAGGTGTTTGTTCCAGATGATAGTGTAATCGTCTTTGTTGGAAAAGGTGGTGGATTATTAGTGGGGAGAATTGGACACAAAGTAGTTGTGTGATTGGGTCATCCATGGTGATGCTCAAAATGGATGGTCATAGGATGGTCAAAAAGTTATTGTTTCAAGGGAGGTTTTTTCTACTAGTTGAAATGGCTAAGGGAGTTATACCTGAGATTAATAACATACGTTTAGTGATACACCCATGAATTTATAAAATGTACAGTGTGTTGAACATGTATTTTTGGTGGCCTAGTATAAAATGGGATATAGAGGAGGTTTTGAAATGATTCATGGTCTTCCAGTAGGTAAAGGATGAGTGCCATATTCCTGGAGGTTTGTAGCATACCTAGGATTTCCTCAAGTGGAATTGGGATTACATATAGATGGATTTTATAACAGGGTTTCCTATGGCCCAGGTATGATATGATGATATTTTGGTAGTAGTGGATCGACTGAAAAAATTGGATCATTTCTTAGTGATCAAGGAGTCAAGAACATTGGATTCCTTGGAATATAGGTTTTTGGATGACATTATATGGTTTCATGTATTTGTAATATCCATTTTCTTAGACCTGTATGTGATGTTTACCTCATGAGTCTGGAGTGGATTATAGTTTCCTTTTGGAACCTTATTACACCTCCGAACTGCTTTACACCCTCAGATAGATGGGAGCATAGAGTAGATTGTACCGATGTTGAAGGATATGTTGCAACCATGAATCTTGATTTTTGAACGATCTTGGATACAACAATTGACCTTGGTATTATTTTATTATAATAATAGTTTCCACCCTTTCATTATAAGTGCTCCAATTGTGGTATTGTATGAGAGACTATGTCGTTCTTCCATATGTTGGATGGAGGTTAGGGAGACAACTTTGTTTGGTCTTGACATGGTGATGATAATGGAAGAGAATTTTCATCTTCTATGTGAGAGGATGAAAGTGGAACAGAACCATAAACTATTATATTCTAATTGTAGGTGGATTCCCTTAGTATTTTATGTTGGGAACCATGTGTTCCTAAAGGTTTCCCATCGGCGTGGGATGCATTGGTTTGGAATAGTGATAAATATTTCACTCAATTTTATAGATCCTTCTAGGTGTTGGGATAAGTCGGAAAAGTGCCATACTATTTGGTGTTTCCATCTTAGTTGGAGAGGAACCATTATGTATTAAACGTATCTCATATTCATCGGTATATATATGATAAATACCATGAAATTTACAATGAAATGTTGGATATCAAGGATGAAATGAAATTTTATGTCTGGACAATGGAGATCTAACATCATCAATATTAGGTATTGTGTAGAAATACCATTATTTTGGTTCATGTGTTTTGTAAGCACAGAGGCCAGGAGGAGAGAACTCGAGAGTGAGAAACATGGATGTGTTCCCAGTACCCATAGTTTTTTTTTGAGATTTTTCCTTCTCTTGTTTTGTTTTTAAATGTAGGGTTTGTACCTAGTTTTACAAATGATGTATTTCCCCTTGGTTTGAAATGTGTGTTATAGTTTTGAAACATGGAATGGGGAGGACCCAATTCCTTATCAGAATAAATTAATTATGATTTTATTAAACGGATGCAGATGAGTTAGTTCCTCACAAATTTGATAGTATCTTGACATGTAGTATTGAATTTCATAGTTCATTTCTTCAGATAGTGTGGTTTCTATTCTCATGTGGTGTGTCTTGTGTCCATTTGGATTGATTTTTTAATCCATGTTTACATTTGTAATGTGAGTTGTTATTTGATGTGGTGGCTTCTACTCTAGTTATCGAAAAACACAAGGTGGTTTTATCATTTAACGTTGATATGTTTGGTTGTCAGAGGTGTTTCAAGGGTAGTAAGATCCTTGAGAGGTATCTCACAGGGTGGTTATTCATACCAATTATTCTCTAGGGAATTATTTTGGATTTTTTGATGATGAGAATCATTTGATATGTTTCAATTGTAATGGTATATGACTTACTAGTCTGTTACTTTATGATTTTGGTTATTGGATGTTCATAGATGATTCTGGGGTGAGTTTAGAATAAGTGTGGTCATTTAGTGTTGGAGTCCTGGAGGTTACAAATAATGTATCTTAAGTTCATGATGTGATGTTTGGTTTCATGTTTTTTCTTTGAATGATTCACGATTTGTAAACATTTACATGGTATAAAAGAGGGAATCACAGATTTTTGAAATTCTGGGGTTTGATGAATAAAATAAACATAGAAGTGATGGGTTTTTTCAGAAGAAGATGACCGCAAGGGATTTCTTGACATGAAAGGGGATTACACATTGTGTAATCCCTTGATATTGTATAATTTTAAAAAAAATGAGGTGCTCAGGTTTTCACAAATCCTATAGTTGTAGATATATCTCCCATTCCTGACAAGCCCTATTTTCCTGAGGTGTTCTTTAAAACCTCTTCCTCGTTCTTCAATCAATTGATATTGATGATCACTTGTTTATGATATGTGGTGATACATGGTATGTTATACCCTTGTTTTATATAATTTTACATTGATTTGGTCTTTTTATCTTCCATATCACTACGTCATTCAACGTATTTTTTATCTATGATTCCAAATGGTTCCTCTCCCAGTTTTTGATGATGTGGTCGTGTGGTGATGTCATTGTATAGATGTAGATCTTGTGGGATCATTGATAAGAGGAACGTTACCTGATCCATTCTCATAAAAAAATTGTTGACACCATATTGTGGTAGAGATTCCCTTGTCTCCCTTTATTTTTGCATCATGTGGGAGGGGTTTTTCATTTATTACCCATGGGTTATGGTGGTGTTTTATTAATCAAATATGAAGAACTAGATAATCCAATTGAAATTCTAGAGTGGTTTATTACATTATTTTCACAACATCACCTATTTTTTTGATATTGTGATGATATGAGTTGATTGCATGGGTAAAAAAGGTGATTGATGGTGGATTTGATTATGTTGGTTATAATATTTTTCTTTGGTTATGGATGTTGTGTTATCTCTCTATATAGAAACTTTTAAATGATGTACAACTAGAATATTAATGGATGCCTCAAGATTGTATATCATCTCTGATAACTACTAAATAAACATGCGGAACTAATAAAGGCATTGATTATTGAATTTTTTTTGTGGTGATATGTTAATAATCCTGGTTGTTTTTTGTTTGTGAGTTTATTGGTTGTTTATAGAGGGATGGTTTTAGTGGTTTAATGTAATATTAGTTTGAGAGATTGATTGATTTTTTAATAGATGGATAGTGTTGTGCAGTAGGGATGCAATCGGGTTGAGATTGTTAGTGTTGTAGGATTTATTCGAGAGTTTGGGGGGATGTTTTGGTATGTATGGGTACATTTCCTAGATTTCCTCCATATCTGACATTTTTTGTGTGTGATGTTGTGTGTTTTTCCTAGAAGTTTCTCATAAATTATTGAAATAAATGAATAAATAATTTGTTAATAATGATTAGAACCAGAATGGATTGGTTTGGTTAATTTAATTAATAAATGAGTTGCCAATAAATAATTGTAATGGTTTAGCAAAAATGTTTGGGAATTGGAAAGAAGTTATGGAATGTTTTGTAGTGTTTTCATTAGAGGTAACATCAAAGTTTTTAGTTTTGTGAGGTATATGTTTGTTTGAGAACCCATATGTTGGGTAGGATTGTTTGGTATTATATCTATATATACAGTTGTTTCTTTTTTGATTTCTATAATCACCTAACTCTTTTTTAGAACTAATTTTTGAACACCTTGATTGTCATGGGGTAGGGTGTCTCTCCCAAACATCCCAGTGGGAAAATGGATGGTTGGACACCGACACTTCCTTGATCTGTCCCGGTGGCAGTATCCCATGATTCATCGAGCATGTTTTTCATTGTGTTTCTAAGTGTGTGCGAGTGAGTGGTGTTTTCCCTAGTGACTTCGGGATGAGATGTGTGGTGTTTCCCAAGGTGTCTTCAAGATGTTTTTTGATGTGTTTTACAAGGTTTTTTGGGATGTGACATAGTATGTGGTATAAGTGTCTGTTGGTGCGATGTGATATTGTATGGGATCCATGTTTTTTCCATCATGTTTTGATGTAGCTCATGGCCCCAGTGATGGTATGAGGTGTGTTTGTAAGGCCCAGGTGTCTGTGGGAGGTATGTGATGTTGTATTTGGCCAAGGTGTGTATGTGAATGATGTGATGTGGCTTATGGCCTGAGTGATGGGATGAGGTGTGATTGTGGGGCCCAGGTGTGTGCAAGAATTTTGTGATACGGTGTGTTCATAATTGGTTCGAGTGCCAGGATGTTTTCCATTAGGGAATTAGAGAGTCAAATCAATTGGAATGTGGAGTGGGTTACCCTATTATCAAGGTTAATTATATTATATTACATGACTTGGGTTATTTTGTGAGTGATCTTTAGTGCAGTTGGGTTGGTTAGCATACCTGTTTAGGTGTTGTTTGATTATGTTATTTTCTCACATGGGTATGTGTATTATTCATTCACATGTGCTTAAGAGAGATCGGTTTTATTTATTATAATACCTTTATTCTCTCCTTATTTACATAAAACTACTTTCAGGTTTCTATATGGACCACGTTGACCTTGTTGGGCATTATTAGTACGGACATGGGGAATGATTTTGTCTCGCTACATAGCCATACTATTGGAACTTAATTTACAGTTTTTTTCATTGTAACAGTTTTATTATATACATTAATGTGGGATAGGTTTTTGATTTATTTTATATATGTATTCGAGTAGATTTTTGGCTGATACATCTTAACTCCTGATCTTTTTTTCAAAATTAAAATGCAATGCCTCCCATTTTGTGAGAAAATGGATGCCCTTAGTAATAGTCACCGCCCAAGGGATATTGAAGGTGGGACTTGGGGGGTCATTATATCCCTTTCAGTGCTAAAAATCCTTTATTAGTATCATTTGTTGGTTGGGGTCATGACCATGTGAAACTACTTCATAAAAAATCATTTTTAGGTTTTTTAAACCATTCTATGCTATAAATTTATAGACTTCCATCAATATTCATGGTATAAATATTTAGTGTTCATTCTTGTATACATTAAATGGACATTGAATCATGGTTGAAAATGTTTATATAAATTATTAGTCTCTAAACTATTTGTGATGTGACATTTATCGATGGATTGGACATATCAAAATCAAAATAACCACCAAAATCATCTTATGTCTCATTATAATGTAGCATTCTCCTCAAATTTTGACCAGATATTCACCTCAAATGGTAAAATAAAAATATACTTATGGATGAACTATATATCCAAATTTAACTCTTGTTAAGAGAAAAAGGGGTAACTTTTCCATTTCTAGAAGCCTGGACAACACTTATGTATTTTAGTGTAGTTCCAAACATCTCCTATCATAAAGACCCTTTCCTATTAATCAACACTTATATATTATAGTATTTGTTACCGTTATTTGTGGGGTCATATTATTTTCTTGACTTAATATTCTCTGAAACTTAATAACCCTAATGTTTGGACTTATCCATTTATTATACCTCCCAGAATATCATACATATCAGAATGGAAGGTCTGGCATACCATGAATATTTTTTTCCATTCTTTTGTTTCTAGAAACATTACTCATAACTTCATTCTTGTATTTACATAATGGTTTTTTCTTGGAACGTACAAAATATATCTCATCCTTTTTATATCAACTACATGTTTCTTAAATATTTCCCTCACATTATTAAAATCCATAACATTAGTATATAAAGATAACATGATGTCTCTTTTTGTTTTTATATTAGTGTTTCCGTGTGAAAATATTCTTTTAATAATCTATTAATATCTACAAACAATAGTCCCACATATTTTATTTGTCACTAAATCCAAATATAGTACATATTATATTGGTTGATAATAAATAAAAAATTTGAGACCAATCTGTGTTGAAAATATATCCATTAAAAATATTTTAAAATAGATCTTAAAATAATTAATAGAGAATTCAATTCAAAACATTTACATAACATTATTCCAATTTGGGTTTATTTCAATTATATAATAAATCCAAATCCATCATGTAACTTCATTTATTAAAATAAATTTATGTATATAGAGTGCATTTTTTTATCCCACAAGGAAAAGAATATTAAAAGGTATTTATATAACTATTTGTTCATTATGATATCTACCCTTTGTCAATGAAATCTACAGAGGATATCATATCATCTCTAGTCCCCTTTTATCCATATAATACTTTCAATAAACATTCAATGATATATACCATGGTTTTATGAGGATTTGAAGATATTTTGTATTGTATGTAATATAGAAATAGATAGTTAGACAACAAACATTCAACAATATTCTCTTAACAGACAATGTGATACCCATAGTAGCACTCCAAAATATTTGGTTTTATCAACAAATTAAAAATTCCACTAAAAATATTCTGATATATTAAGTATTACTAAATATTCGTTATCTCAAAAAAATGTGTCCCATTTTTGAACCAACATTGTATCATGTTCTCTATAAACCATTTAAGGAGTGATCATTTTCCTCCTTTATCACTACTAGAACACTATATTTTTAACAACATCCTGGATACCACTTATTAAAATTTAATTATAGATTTTCAATATATCAATTTATGAACAAAATTCCCTCTCCACCTATATAATACACAAATATTTTATGTTCTTCAATTTACCACATATCAATAAGTCAGAAAACAATTCTATAAACCTATACAATAAAAATCATTATAGGAAAAACGAGAATAAGAAAATTACATCAATGATGTACATGTCTCTGACTTACTTCTATAAACATATGGAACATTATCTTTATAAATTTCACTAAAAAATAAAGTGATATCGAACACACTTAAATAATGAATAGGGATTAGATAATGAAGTACCAATTTTTTTAATTGTACCCCATGTTGAACCAGTTGATTTTACTTTTTCTTGAGGAACATGTATCACTTAATTAGATCAATGTTCCTTTCTTCTTTTTTCAAAGGGATTTTTTATTTTCTTGATGAGTGTAAAAACCCTTAAATTTCTCATCTCTAACTGACCCTGAATGAATTAGGATGCAACAACATTATACTATGGTATTATTCATCATTGGGAAACCACTTATTGGTTATGAATATTTATTCATTATATGTTTAATTATAATGATTATTTTTCAAAAACCACTTTTTTTAACATGAAATATGAACATTAATTTGAAAAATATTATTTATTCTTCATTTTAGTTTTCTTAACCTCCTATGGTGGTATAATTCTATATGAGATATATATTTATATAATTTTCGGATCTCTAATGTCATCTTTTCACCTTGATATATTTAAGACAAGTATTTAAAACCCATTTAACTCAATTATAGGATTCATTGAGATTTTTGTTTAGGATTAGTACTAATTTATGACAATAATATCTCAAACATGAATTTTTGTGTTTATCTATTTTTAGTACGATCACACAACATATATCGTAACTCCCCTTTATACATAAAACACTTCAAAAAATTTAAAAATATATTTAACTCATCTGGAGGGTGGTACTTCTAGAGAATCATCAAGTTGAAGATTTTGGTTACTCATGATGGACCTATCCTTTATATCCTAGATGTTGGCATGTCCTCGTTGTGGTTCTCATATGGGTGATAACACGTATAAAAACCTTATTTTGGAAGTTATATTTACTCTTCTCCTTTCTTTTCTAGTATTTTTCGAATTTTTGGAGTAATTAAAATTTTATTTATTTCCTAATTTGATCCACCACTATTTTATATTTCATCATAATTCATCCTCTATAGATTGGTTCTTTATACAATGTACAATTAATTCCTTGTAGTGGTACTTTTATATCATCATACGCATTCTTCGTGTGTTTCCCATTAAATTACATCAGATCCACCACAGATATTTTCATCCTCATTGAGACATTCATCTAGTGATCATCAACAACTTTTCTACTGATAATAGTTTTTTTCATTCTAATCCATAAATCTTTAGGAGGTTGGTCATGGATATTCAATCATTAGTGCATGATTCACCCTTTTATGACTCCATCAATACTTTATTTTAACCCAATGAATCTATTTTCTTATAAAAACAAATATATATTTGTACTGTAAATTCAACACATTTAAAATTAAAATAGGTACTCCAATCCAATTCACACATTTCTTTTTTTGTTTGGAATAAATTTATATATGAATATATTTATAAATAATAAATAATGTCTTTGTAAAAAAATGTTTAGAAAATTATTATTTTAGAAGATGATGAATGCCCTCTTCATTATTATTTAGCCATTATTTTTCTTCACACACTCCCATGGTGTCTCCCAAAACTATATAATAGTGTTATTTTTTATATCTACCATATTCAGAGATACCCTACTTATGTGTTTAATAAGAACATTCCATATATTACCTTATTCAAGATTTTGATCATTTAATAATAAAAATATTGTGGGTTCATTTCAGGGAATCATTAGCTTATCTGTTCCCCTTATGGATTTGGTATTTTATTCTGGCTATTCATTCATTTTATATTCTCCTTCAATTGGGTATCCATCTCTTGATTACTTGAACATTATTTGTTTTTTAATTTCATCATCTATTAATGTAATATTTTGAGATGGATGATAAATACTTTTTTCCATTCCCATTCACAATATTTAAATACATTATGTGTATGTAATTCAGGTCAATAACATTGGAAATTCATTTTTATACCCATTATCATGATGTCTTCATATCATGAAACCTAAACTTTCAGGAATAATTTCTTATATATAATAAAATATAGAGTCAACTTATAATTTTTTACTTGTATAATACCTTGTTAATCCTACTTCTCATACAGAGATTGGATCACATATTGGTAAATGGATGATCATTTTATTGACTAATTACATTACTTAATTGGTATTTTTTCCCTTAAATCACCATTCACATGAAACATTATTGGGGGATCGAAATTTCTATATATTCAACATTTTTTGAATAAATGTTTTGAGTACTATTTTAAATTGATATAAAAATTACATACAACAATGGGTTTGACCTATCAAGGAGACTTCTTCCGACTCCTCTTATTTGTCCCATTTGAAATAATAAAATTCTCCCAATATTTATTGTATATTTATTAATTACAAAAATATATACATTCAACTCATGATGTATTCTATTCATTCATATTAGATCACACTAATTTTCAAAAAATATATTAAATATTATTACATATTATGAATACAATAACATAATGAGAGGTGTTCTTTTATATATCATTAGAAATGTATCTAGTCATGATATTCTATACCATTACATAAAATATTCCATCACATTCATTTAAAAAATAAATAATCTATGAGAACCTTTACACATGCCTAAATGAAATATGAATATCATTTTACAACCATAAATGCCCATAGAAATAAAAAATGTAATAATCATTATTTAATCTATGATAAAAAAAATAAAAAAATATATTTAGATATTAAACACCATGTAAATTTTTCTCTATGATGCCACTTGTTGGGGCCAAACAAAATGAAATAACATTGATAGTGAGGGGGTTCTGAATCTGGGTTCTTGTCAGTTAAAATAATTATATTTTTATACCCTAATGCCTCATTGATTTTTTCTTTCACTGGATTTAATATGTTCTATCTCATAAAATATGGTTTACAATAATGAAAAATCCATCAACGCATATAATTGAATATAAATTATTCATAGTATATTTGGATTATATGTAATTAAACACTATGGTATAATCCAAATTTTATAAACAGGGCATGGTCCTCTTCCTCAATCATTTATCCACTCGCTACTTTACTAAAGGGAATATTAATATAGAGACATATAAGTATACCCATAAATAGTATTTGGAATTGGTGTTATCTATATCATAGAATTATAATTGATTCATATTCTTTTATTAATTTAATACTCTTATATTATTTTATATCCTAAAGAGAATAGCTAATTAATGTGAGTAAAAATTAAATTTCATACATTGTATCACAAAAACACATCTTTCATCATAAGAAGATAATTTCATATTAGAATTATATTATATCACTACATATTCATGGATTGGATGTTAAATTGGCAATACTTATTATTTTCCTTATTCAATAAATAAACTATATATTATAGTGGAACATATAAATACGGTTATTTCTAAATTACTTCATTTATAAAATGATATTTTATTATTCTCCCATTTATTCCATTATAACTTTATGTGGTTTTTACAGAGTACTATACATCCAACTAGTCACTCATATGATTGGATCAACCCTTCTTCTTTTGATCCTGCATGATCATGTCAAGTGTACCACTTGTTTTAATGTTTTCATAATGTACTAATTAAACCTCTTCATCTACTTAAAATATATTTTTATCAACATATTTAAAATATTATCTCAATCTACCATATATTCTAAAAATAATTGATTCATAGTGTGACTTTTTAAATAAAATATGACCTCCACCATTTTGATCCATATCATGGATTTATATCACTCTTCATTGAAATATTTTTATTAAAAAATAATATAAATTAAATATTCCCAATATCTTATATTGAACAACATAGAATATTTATGTATGATAATATATTTCTTCCCAATTCACAAACCTGACAAAATGAGATATAATTCTTCTTGATGTTGTATTATTATAAATTATAAACAAATCCATTATTAAAATTAATGAACATGATTCCATGCTATGTTATATAAGTCATGTCATGGTTTTTATAATAACAACCAAAACATTGTATCATGGTTAGAACTAGTTCCAAATATTCATAATCTCTAAACCTATTATAGCTTTAATTTTTTACATTATGTGTCTATCTACACAATTACATAACCATTATGACCCAACTATACATTATTATAACATTCCTCATAGTATAGATGACACTTCAACTAAAATATTAGTAAAATAATTCACTATATATATAACATCTTTCTAGCATATTATCATATAAAATGATGAAATAAGTATATCATGGTTTTTTGAAGTCTAATAAACCCTTTAAAATTATATTACATTTCATAATTTTGTATTATACATCACTGATATTCCTCCCAAAAAACTAATATAAATTTAGGATCTTCTAACCCTCAAGTACGATACTATACCATTTTATTAAAATAATCTTCTCAAAATAATGGTACCCATTACTTGTGGATTTTGGAAATTTTTCAACTTTATAGAATCTTTTATGTATCATAACATAAGGGAATACATATCAGAGATATTAATATAATTGTTTTCTTCTTCCAACATAATTTATATAATTATAACATTGTATGATTTGTTGTTTCTTATGATAACATTCAAAATATATTTTAGAATTTATATATCACCATTTTTCTTCATAAACCTTAATAAAACATATTCTAAAAACATTTCCTTAATAAAGAGATATATATTAGTGTCTCATTGAACATTCCACTTTTGATTCCATGTTCAACTCTTCATTAAATCTTTCATAAATTTCATGAGCCTCTATCCCATATATTTCATACTTTACTAACTCCATAGAATTTACATATAGTATTGGTTGAAATGAAATCCAAATAAAAAAATTGATTTTTCATAAAATACATCATCAAAAATTGAGATAATACTTGGAAATAATTGATTGAAAATCAAATTCATAGACTCTTGTTGTAAAAACTTGTCACAAGTTCCACCTTACTATCCTCATAAGATCAAGGTAATACAAAATAATGATTTAGATTTTTATGTTTTATATTACGAATTACGTTGTGATAAATTACTAGGATTTTGATACGTTAACATGTTTATAATAAATAATTAAATAGTTTTATAATTACATTTTCAGAATAATGTTATAAATTTCTACATTTATGTTTTATAAATTTTGACAAGTGGTTGTTTTAAAAGTGGAGAAATAAACACCTTTAAAAAGAAAATAAATTTTTTTTCATTGGTTTTAATCTCGAAGAAAGAATTACATTTCCTAGAGAAATTTTGAATGGAATAGTTCCATTATTATATGTTGAATTAAAGACTATTAAAGTAAAATTAGTGTAAATAAATTTTATAGTAATATATGAGTATGTAATCAAATCATTCCTTTAATGAAAATAAATATTATGTTTTTTATCCCTTTATTAATGAATTTCCTTGGGATATTAGTCACATTATTTCTATTATAACCTTACTAAAGGAGATAAACATACATAATATTGAATCCCATTGAAACAAAATGTTTGTTTCTTAATTAAATTAAACAATTTATTCATATATTTATAGATAATTATATTGAAATTATGATTTTAAATTGTTCTTTATAAAGGCCTGATTAACCTCTAAAATTTAATGAAAATCTTATACACAATGGATTATTAGATTTTTTATGGCTGTTTCTTTTATAGGAACTTATACTTGTGTCAATTATAAGAACATAATTTTGAGACTTATTTCCTATTTTCACTATTTTTTAGATAATTAACATATCTTTACCAAAAAAAATAAAGGATTGAGGATTTATAAATATATATTTTAATATATATATATATATATATATCAATTTATGTTAATGTGATTCAATTTTTTTCAATAACCATTTATAATGGTATACTTGATCTTAATGTTTTTATGAATGTTTTTAAATGGCCAATATGATGAATTATTTTTAACATTTTCTATTTAAAAAAATTAGAAATATATTTTTTGTATAGATAGAATTTATATCTATGGAAACCCTGACTTATAATACATAGATATTATGCATTTTTTAGGAATAAAATTTAAATTACACAAACACTTTATTGATTTCCATAATTGATTAATGTCATTAGAAGCATAAGAACCCGAAACACTGGTCAATTTGTAGACTATGTCGTCCTCGAATATGACCTAAATTTCTAGAAACCATCCTATGCATATATTAAGTAATAAATTTCTTCATAACATATGGAAAGGAAATATATGAAAGGGTGATATCATTTTCTCAATATGGGTAAAAAGGGGAGATATTTAATCATAACATGAATGTAAGTGTATGAGGACATGATCATAAAATTTCCAAGCCATACCATGCATATAAAAGCTTATAATATTGATTCATAAAATAAATATTTTATATTCATAAGACATGAATCATAAGGTAATAAAATAATATTCCCTATTAGATAATTTCATTAGCATGCGAAATATTTTTTTTAATAAAAGTAAGCATATAAAATCATTTCCATAATTTTTAAGACTCACATTCAAGGATATCGTAGTGGGATGGGTTCACCTCCAAAACCCTAATAGTTGTCAAGGATCAATCATTATAATATCATAGGAGTAAAAGTATCTTATTGAATATGGTTCACTCCCTATTACAGTCCTTTATATCTCATTAGATATAATTCATTTCTCAAATCATTGGAGTGATATATGTGTACCTCCTATCTCATAATGAAAAAAATAATTTAGGTGTTCCAAATAATTATAAATAATTAATCACATCATATCCCATGAAATTAAATGTGTTTTATATACATTTAATAACATTATAACATATGAAAAAAGATAAATGTATCATAATGTTTTCATTATATCATTATTTCATTACCTATGGAATACGAAGTTGGTTTCATAAGAATTTTTTGATAGTATAACCCATGGAATAAAAAATGGATTTCATATAAATCAAGAAATCATAAAAATAATCCACTATATTAAATGAAAAGAATAAAATCCTTATATTGTATCCCTATTAAGGGATAATTAACATTAATAGATGTTATATTTGATGAAAAATGTTTTTAGACGATTTAAAACATTTCATGAGGAAAATATCCTTTGATCTTTGAAAATGATTAAACATAAAACACACTAAAAATATTTCTCCTATAAAATAACCAAAAGTAATTACATGATAATATTAAATGAAAATAATTTTAATGACAACAAGATGTTTTGATTTTTTCATACACGTTAAAATAAAGGATCTTTAAGATTTTCATTAAAATATAAATATACATTATTTGGAAAATATAATGATTATTCTAATAAAATTATTTTTCAAAAAATTATAATATGCGTAAAAATTTAATTTAAATTTCATATGATAATAATAAAAATTATTCTTTTATAGAAATAGTTTGGGTGGAAAATACATTTCCAATAGAGGGGAGAAATAAATTCCTATTTTCTTAAAAAAATATCCCAATTAGTTTAAGTACCAATGTGGGAAATAATGTTACTATTACATGAAAATATCATGAACTAATATACGTGAAGAAAATTATTATTTTTCTTGATAAATTTTTTCAATTATTTTTTTCATCAATATCCTAATAATAAAAAATTCAAATATATGAGGAGACTGTAACAGAAATTCGTTACCACAATGGTGACATTAAATCATTATTTCAATTAAAAAATAAATTTATATAAATCATTAAATTTAAAGATGATAAATAAATTAATGATATTAAGTTTAAATGGGGAAGAATATACACCTTGTAAAATAATATAGTTGAATAAAAGAAAACTTCTAAATGAAGGAAAATCATGACAAAAATCCTTCAACAAAAGTCCTGAATTACTTCATACATGCTCAATCCTCATATATAATAAATATAATTCTCGTTAAATATATTATTGTAAAATATGTAATATATATTATACCATATATTATTGTCTTATTCTATTTTATTACATGGTTATTATGATTTCCTTTTTAATGTTACATTTTGGGTAATAACTTTTTAATTTTATATATATCATCTGATTTTTTTGTATTATTAATTTGATAATAATTTAATCATCTACATAACATTAACCATGATATTAATATAATAAATGTTCATTATATATGTATCTGTTGTAATCTATTCAATTTATTGTAGGAAAAGGACATACACTACTCATGGGGATGGTTCATTATACATACAAATTAAAAAAAGTTAACATTTTCTAGTCGAATAAAAATAATGAAATAGAGATGATATTTATATAATTATGTAAATAGTATCATATCATATATATCAAATATTTTCGTTTAAAACAATTCTATTACATTGCATGTAATGTTTGAATGAATCGTATTGGTTTCTAAGGTGATAGTCTTCCGTACAAAAGAGTAACATTATCATATTCCCACAATATATAGAGTATGAAGTTATGTTTTATATGATAACATAAAATATATAATAATATCATAAATATCATATATAAATAAAAAATACATGATTATTCCCACCATTTATCAGTTATAAAGGAAAAATGAATGACATTGGTTCCTAAGGTGGTATGCCAGTGTTGACACCAATGATGATTTCCTAACCATTTGATTGATCTGTTGAAGGTTGTTGGCCTTGAAATTAACATAAAAACATATAATTATATTAAATTTAAATATTTTATTTTATCATAATGGTATAATAAAAATTTAGTTCGGATGAGGAAATAATAAAACAAAAAATCACCACTTATGATCTTTGCCTCTACTTCAGGTATCATCCTTAGGTTTGCAAAAACATCCTTCCACGATTAGATTGTTTTACACAATATGTCTTATATGATGAGATTAAGTATGTTGGGAACTAACGTGGGTAGATAATGATATAACTAAAATTGTTTTATTGTGTGAGTAAGATATGATATGGGTGTCCTTTTATATGTGAGGCGAGTGGCACACTTATAATTTTTGAAAAAGAAAACTTTTACCATATATTTTTACATTTAAATGGGGTATAAAGTGGCCCAAAATCGATCCATATATATTAAAATGCCAATATATTTCCCAAATATAGATTATAGACAAATTTATAGGTCATTTTAGTGCTTATCATTTTGTTTAACCCCTAGCTAATCCCATTTTAACCATAAAAGTGTAAAATACATTTTACTTTTTTACTATTCATAATTGTAAAAAAAATTACTATGACCATATTAGAAAATATAAAATATGATTATTAGAAATACATATTTTTTTCAAATTTATATTCATAGAATTAAAAATAATAATTTAACATGAATCTCGTACACGTGATGATAAAACATATGTTTAAAAAGAAAATGTTCAAAATTTTACAAAGTATTTATATTCAAATTCATTATGGGATTGAATCAAATGATGTAAATTTTATTAATGGATGTATAACCAAATTAATTTTACTTTCAATCAAATTTAAAATATAATTTATAATTATAATTATAATTAAAAAAATGTATGTTTTAAATAAAAATTTACTATTTTCTTGAATATTCATCAATAATTGCGACATTTAATAAAAATCTACAAAATCACATTAAAATAATTTTGAAATTTTGAATTCAAAATTGTGGTTTTTATTATCAAAACATATTTATATAAGTATGAATATTTTATTTTATTATTGTTCAACAAAATAAATAGATTTTTTTGAGAAAATAGTATTTTTGAAATATCTGGATGCATTATCTAAAATTATGTACAGTGTTATCAGTATGATTCCATTATTTAAAAAAATTATGATAACATTTGAAAATTATTTATTAATATTACTATCTCTCTATTTAATGAATAAGTTATAATGGTTTATTTTAAATAAATATATTCATAATATATCCTTATTTTGTTAAAATTTAGTGTCATGTGTAACACATGATAACTTATTGTCCAATGTCGTTAAAGATTGACATTGTGTTTCATGTAAACAAAGATGCAAGATATGTGTAATTTATTATAAAAATAATTCATAAACCATACGGTGTTTCATTCAACCCCAACACCCATTAAAATGAGTTTTCCCTGTAAATTCATTACTCTAATATAATGAACTGATGATACTTCTACCTCATTATTTCCCATGGTTCCCACATAGCTTCTTCAAAATTGTGGTTTTACCAAAAAAACGTTTTCCAAGTTATTGGTATGGTTTTTGAGAACATGCATTGTATCATATATAATCTCTACACATTGATCCTCATAATTACGATATTTCTCAAGTGGTATGACATCAGAGTTTGATGTATTTAAAGGGTAAGATATGTACTTCTTTAGGATGGATACTTGGAATACGTCATGAGCATGAGAGAAGATTGGTAGAATATCCATGTTATAATAAATAGTCCCAATATTATATATAATTCAAAATTGGATGATATACCAAGTTATTAGCTTCTAATACTTCTATAATCTCATAATCATTCATTACATGGATATATTATTTGAAACATATTTTCACCAAAATCATATTCTATATCACTCAGGTGAATATAACTAGTAACACTTATTTTCACTCTGAGATACCTGGGTGTTTTGCTAAATGGATCTAATCTTATCTTAAATTTCACCATCTATCTTGATTCCATATCTATTACATTATCCAATAGCATTTCATAATGTTGGATCTATGTATATCATTCTATTGAGGGAATCATAAAGATCTATCTAATTGATTGAGTAAGAATAATTATTTTATGAAAACTCACCTAGGTGAATGTTTTGATCCAAAAATCATTTTAAATATAATGTACACTACCTCAAAATATACACTAGGATTTGAATTGTTCTATCGGACTAACAAACTGTATATGTATGACACACAATATTTAAACCCAACATCATATCAATATTTTTTTGAAGAATTTTCCATAAAATTGAGATAAACCATGGACCTTGATAAAACAAATGTATTGTGTTACTCTAAGAAACATTATGAATAATTTAATATATATCATGGAAATTGAATACATAGATATGTCTTATCTAATTTCGATCATGTGTGATTACTTAGTAAGATTTATGACTATGAACCTTATATCATTATACCCTTTAGAAATTTTTTGGCCTCAAAGGAAAAAATACATTGTTGTGATTTCCCATTTCTTCTAATAACACCATCAAATATGGTATGTAACGAACACATAAATAGTTCCAAAACCATATCATTCTATCATAATCATATTTAAACTCATGAACATTTTTCACCTTCTTTTTTATCACAACATCTTCTTTCTGCACATCTTTAATCATTATTTGGATAAAAGGTTGAACATTTTATTGAGCAAGATAATAATTTCCCCTTCATTATGAGTTTTCAAATCCATAATTTGAAAATCCAATATTATTGGATATTTTCTAATCCACATCTTGGATAATAAATCATGATCCTTTCAATTCAATTCATTGACCACCTTGTTCACTTTCCCATGGTTTTTAATGGTATATTATAATTATTAATTTGATGTGGCCATATTCTATGGTGAAAATTAAAATCCATATATTTTAATATATAATTTATAATTAAATGAGATGAATATTTATCACACTTTTATCCATCAATATAATGCCTCAATATCATTAATTCAAAAATCACCACAGCTCACTCAAAATCATGGGTTTGGAAATGGTTCTCACGAATAATCAATTTTCATGAGTCATAATGTATACCCATCTAATTCTACATAATAACACAATTCAATACCTTTGTGTATGTATCACTATTAAATAAAACACATTATCCACAATAGGATAATGTTTGTAAAAGTGAACTGACTAATCTTCTCTTCAGTTCCATGAAATTTTTCTCACATTCAACCTTCTGAAAGATCATGGATCCCTTCCGAGTTAAAATATTGGTGTGAATATATAATACTGAGAAATTATCCAAAAATCATAGTTAATACCAAAATGAACTTAAAAAAAATTGAACATAGTCATTATGGTTTGTCGGTGACAACATTCAATAGCATCCATTATTTATATATCTACCGATACACCCACTATTGAGATTATATAACCCAAAACTGAAATCCTTTTTATCCAAAATTAACATTTTTTTATTTTTCTCAAATATTTTATGATTTCATTGAGTCTTTTGTACAATTAACTAGTATGGTTATTTCTCCTTATTTCACATCGAATAAAAAATTATACCATTTATAAATACTACCACCAACATATTAAGGTAATCTTTAAGGACTCTATTCAATATATCAATGATGATATATAGATATTTAGTATGACTAAATGGTATCAATATATAGTCAATGTGTCAATAAATTTTAAGGAATGTTGTTTTGGGTATATCCTCATTCTTTACCCTCAATTGTGATATACTGAATGAAGATCAATCATGGAAAAGTATTGAGCTCCTCATAGTAGATAAAAAAATTTCAAAATTGATGGAAGTAGATACATGGTCTTATTTTTTATCTTGTTCATCTTCTAATAATAATTGTAGACTCATAGAAATCCATATTTTTCATTAACCAACAGAATAGGTTCATCCCGATATGACATAATTGGATAAATAAATCCATTATCATCGTTTTCTTGGAGTTACTTCATTATTTACTATAACTCTATTGGAGTCATTCTATATGGTGTGTTTGAATTAGTTTTGAACCTAGTATGTGTTTTACTGAGAACTCAAATTCACATTTTTGTGGAAGAATACGAAAACCATTAATAAAGACAAAAACAATTATGGAATAAATGGATTATCATTGATGTCGAGCTTCTCTACACCCATTTTATATAAACATTCATTCTGAATTGTAATTAAGACACATAAAAGGGATGGTTTCTCCATAATAAGTTTCCACTTATCACCACATTGGTAGAAGTTATATTGAAGGGTTGTAATATGAAATGTGAGTTCTCATCCTTAATATTTGTTTTGGGCTTTAGGATGAGAAATATAATCCATGGCATAACATAACATCAAATTCATATAGAGGATGAATGTCAATATTCACATGAAGAAAATTCTTGGAATGTCTACTAGAGAGTAATCATATAACTAATATAAGATCAGAATACCTTTGGGGGTTTTCTCCTCTAATTATATAAAAAATTCATTTTGGAAAAATCTTGAAACCCTTATAAATTTCCTCATATATAAATGAATGTGTAGTTCTATAGTCGAATGAGACAATAATGGTTATATGGTGTATGTTAAGTGTATCATTCACCACATTGTTATCACACTCTCATTAAAAACAATGATCATAAGGTATTTCACTTTTTATATTATATTAATATGATTATGACTTCAATCATCATCATTAACCTTCATATTGGGTCATTAGACATAATAATTCTTGTACTTCTTGAATTTGAATAACTGGAGGGTGGGTGGAGCAATCTATACAGCTTTCCCTCTATTCACATTATTAGAAAACCTTTTCCCATCACATTGACAAAAAAATTTCTATGAATGTTCCCTCCACACATAAATCAACTATTAGTCCTCTTAAGTAAATTCCCATTATGCTTCTTCTCATTCCATGATTAGTAAGGAAAGATCATATTCTTCTCTCTATTATTCAAAGAGTTTCCTTTGAATTTCATTTTTCTCTTATAATATACATATTTATATTCATATGTAACTCCATACTAGATCTCGTTTTTTATATCACATCGAACAATCTCATCATATATAATTATGTCACTTATCAATAATGCTCATTGGAGGGTTAGTTTTAATCCATTAAGTAATCTGTCAACCATACATTTAGGTTGGAAGGATATACCCTAAGATTACCTCATGGGTACCATAATTTATTCCTCATAGGTAGGGAAATATTCTTCATCATTTTTATTTAGATGAAGGAACACCTTCTCTATCATCATAATAATAATATAAGGAAAGTAATTATTAAAAAATCAGTTCCTTAACATTTCTCACTATGTGGAACAAATTTCATCCCCTTTCTCTATATTCTTTATTAGAGTCCCACATTTATTGACTTCACCATCCAAATGGTATAAAACCAAAATGACTTTAATGTTTCAAACACTGGATAATAGTAAACTTCTTTTCAATAGTGCATGTCCATTGACCAGTAATTAGTGGATCAGAATACTCACTAAATGAATGAGAATATTTCATCTTAGAGGATGAAATTTAATGTTGTTCCCTCCATTGATCATTTGTAAAAACATTATGATTCAAATATTGAGAATGTTGTAGATTATATAAATATGATTAATCATTCCAACTCCTATATGTATTAGATGATCATGAGGATAATCATTGAATTTTCAGTCACACTCGGAATTAACAATGTTCATTTGGGATCCATCCACTATATAAAATAGTATTGTGTATTAAAATATAATCATAGTGGGGAACCACATAATCCTTAGAAAAAACTTATCGGATCCCTAAATCAAGAATCATTCTTTTGAATCGATTCAGGAATTTTTTCATGGAGGGCCTCTTCCAAGGGTGGTCTGTGAAACCGTGCTCATTATGATTCCAAAAGTGAAAGACCCATCAAGATGAAATCAATTTAGGCCAATAAGTAAGTGTAATATTTCTTATCGAATTTGGGATACTATTCTTAACATTCGAGTGGTGAGATTCATGAATGATTGGGTGGCCAGCAAACAACACGGCTTTATTAAAGGAAGGTCCCCACAAGTAGCCATTGGTATTCCTCAAGAAATGATTGTTGATATCCAAAAAACTCATGGTTTGACCATGGAAATTTAGATTGATATGGATAAATTTTATGATAGGATGGAATGGGGGTATATTCTAAA
This sequence comes from Viscum album, assembly GCA_963277665.1. Classification (NCBI taxonomy): domain Eukaryota; kingdom Viridiplantae; phylum Streptophyta; class Magnoliopsida; order Santalales; family Viscaceae; genus Viscum; species Viscum album. The sequence continues at coordinate 291,594,325 of OY728134.1, forward strand.
GGTTATGGCTTGTGTTGGTTTTATCAATTGGGTGTGAAACTTATTTTTCTGATTCTTTAGCTCTCCCTGGGTTTTAATATCACTGATGGGTAAGAGAACTAGATTCTTCTAATCTATTAGGGTACATAGAAAAGGCAATCCACTTTTTCCTAGTCTTTTTATAATTGTACAGTATCCCCTTAGTAATCATCAGGATAACAAGATCAGCAACGGCTACATTCAAAATTTTAAATGCAGGAATCAGACCAATGGAATATCTCACTTTCTCTTTGTGGATGAAATGATATTTTTCATTAATGGAGGATGTAGGTCTGTTAGAAATATTAAAAAGGTTTTGGAAGAGTACAGTAAATGGAGTGGTGATAAAATTAATTATGGTAAGAGTAATATGTATTTTCTGTGGTCATTTTCAGAAAGGCAGATAATAAAATGGAAGATGTTATGGGTATTAAGAGAAGATGGTTTCTTTTGGAATATATTGCAGCTTCCTTATCTCTGGGAAGATGGAAAATTAGATACGATGAAGGGATTGTTAGTAAAATTATTTGTATGATCAACAATTAGAAGATCCGTTTTCAATCTTTTGGTGGTCTTATTACCCAAGTTATTTGTGTTCTATCTTCAATCCCTATGCACGTTATTCTAATTCTAAATGTTCCTAATGAGGTTTTGGGAAATATTGAAAGTACTTTGACATCTTTTATCTATGATTGTCATGTGGAAAGAAGATACCACTGTTGAATTGGTATAGGGTTTGAGGTTTCCAACCTCTGATACCAATTGTTAGGATGGTATGATACTGAGTATGATATACTCTACTATACCAAACTTAGGATCAAAATAGTAATGAGATTATCTGGTACAAGAGGTGGTGAATTGTACCTTGTAAAAAGTCCCTTATGAAATATTTGATAACCAAAATTCATGACACATCTATGTTCTAAAGTTATGCTTTATTATCTATGATTCTACCTTAATGAGTATAGAATCTTAACTAAAACAGAGTACAAGTAAGGAAGTATAAGAAAGTTATACTTCCTTAACAATACAAAATGCACAGAGGAAAACAGAGTAGTATAAACTACAGGTAAAAAGTATAAAATCTGTTAACCCAAAGAGGAGGGTATCCAACTACCCTAGATAAGAGGTATCCCTTGATTTAAACATTCAAGAAAGTCTGTCTTACCCAAACCAAGGTAAGCCCTCAATCCGAATATTTGTATCTGTCTTACTATCCCCACAAGCCCTTGATTTGTAAGGAAATTGGAACCTCTAACATCACAACCCGAAGTCTCTGATTTTTAAGGTAATCGACCTCTACATGAAGCAAGTCTACACGAAGAAAAGTTTGAACATGTTGTTCAAAACATTCTACACGATGCTTGATATTTGATAAGAGACTCTCTCTCTAGAATCACTTCAACAACACATAGTCAAATATCAGTGTCAAAGTTGTAGCTTCTTTTCAAATGAGCTCCTATTTATTGGCGAAGCTCCAACGGTCGGCTCCCTCCTCCAACGGTCATATTTTTCATTGAATTTCGGAGGGACCTATACTCGTGTCACTCATAAAATGGTAATTCAATAACTGAAATCACGAAATCATTTTGTAATGAAACAATTGTAAGAGTATGTAAAACTGAAGTTCGTAATGTAAGAAAAGTATGAATGTTCGGAGTCAAACCAAAATGGAATTTGGAGTCTATAATAAAGAGATGTTTGGATTCTGTTTTTCTAGGGAATTCGTAATGAGAATTTTTAATCAGACTTCTTCACTAGAATTCATAATGAGAATACATAATCAGAATTATAAACTAGAATTCATAATGAGAATTCGTAATCAGAATTCCAAACTAGAATTCATAATGAGAATTCGTAATCAGAAATATTCACTAGAATTCGTAATGAGAATTCGTAATCATAATTCTTCACTAGAATTCGTAATGATGATTTGTAATAAGATTTCATCATTAGAATTCATAATGAGAATTCCGCACTAGAATTTTTAATGAGAATTCGTAATCAGAATTCTTCATCAGAATTCATAATGAGAATTTGTAATAAGAATTCTTCATCAAAATTTGTAATGAGAATTTGTAATCATAATTCTTTATCAGAATTTGTATTGAAGAATTTTTAATCAGAATTCTTCATCAGAATTCGTAATGAGAATTCGTAATCAGAATTCATCATCAAAATTTCTAATGAGAATTCGTAATGAGAATTCGTTATGAGAATTCATAATCAGAATTCATCATCAGAATTTGTAATGATAATTCTGAACTAGAATTCATAATGTGCAAACATACTGCCTCATATCTGAGTATTAAGTGATTATGAAGTTGTAAACTTCAATCCGAATTTTACACATAGTCAAATTTATGATATGAATAAGGAAATCTAGGTAATGGTAAATTTTCTTAAAGAAGAAAATTTTCCTTATAGAAGTAAAATATAGATTTCATGAAGTATAAGGTGTTTGTGATTTTCAAAACAATAAGGAATGGAAAATTCATAAGGAAAACCTTATTGACTCAACAATCTCCCCCTTTTTGGAAGGCACAAACAACCTTATGAAAAAGAAAATGAGGACATAGAAAATTTTCTTAAGCCTTGGAAATTAAAACTTATCTCCCTTTGATTATAGATGATGATGAATACAACTATCTCCCCATTAGGCTTTTTAACTCAAAGGATTGTATTCTGGATTTCCAAAATAGAGTTTTCATTCTCATGAAAATCTTCGTAATGAGAAACCCCCCCTTAGATCAGCTCCCCCTTACTTAGGGATAGTTATTTGTAGGAATTTTTCTTCCTCCTTATAGATTTTCCTTCTCCCTTTTGAGTTCTGTCTCTTTCCCCCCCTTTTTTTATTTTCAAAAAGATTTTAAGGGAATGGAAAAGAAATATGGTACCTGAAATATTAGTAAATACATCCAAAGAAAACAAAAAACCCCAATTCCATTATACTTGGAATACTTTTTATAAGGAAAAGAAAATGCAACAAAATATTCGATTGAGTTCATTTTCCTTTGTTCTCCTTTGGGATTAACCTCTTCCGTAGGGTTTTCAGCATCTTCATGTCTTTCTGATCCTCCTGAGCTTGCTTCTCTAAAGTTGTTATCCTCTCTTATTGATCCTTCAATGCCTCAGCCTGAGCCTTAATAACTTCTTCCTGATTTTCAAGCTTATCTTTAATCTCAATCTAGAAATCTCTTTCCCATTTCCAACATTGAACAACCAAATTAAGCTTCCCATTCAGATCCTTCACTTGTTGATTCCGAGAATTTTTCTCATGGTTCAGCTTATCCTGAAGATTCTTTATCTTTTTATCCTCGGTGTCAAAAGCTTCTTTGATATTATTCTCAAAGATCTCAAGCTCTACAAAATCATCATCAACATTTTTAGACCACAAAGTCACCTTGTTGCATGACGTTCTATAAACATCATAATTCATAAGAAAATGTATATTGTCAGCCTCAATCTTCACACACTTATCCATTACCATGGATAGAGATTCATATTTCTGATATAAACTATGCTGAAGCATCTGGCACCTAGAGTCTATGGTGGGAAATATTGGATGGATGTCCACCAATTTCTTCAGAGACTCAACCAAAAAATCATGACCCAGTGCGGATGATTCCAAATCAGACAATTTTCTTGGGGTTTGTTCTTCTTCATCATCAACCAACATTATTCTAGAAGAACCAGAAACATCATTCTTCTTTATGATATCCCTTGTTGGGGTATCCATAAGTACTTTCTTACCCTTATCGGCCTTCATAATGGGTTCTTCATCAGGGGATTCTTCCTCACTGTTAGAAAGTTGAACCATCTTATCCTTATCTGGACTCTCCTTCTCTACACCTTCTTCAAGGAAATTCTTCTCATAGCTCTCTTCCTCAGAAAAACTCATTCTGAATCTCTTCCTCCTTATCATCATTTTTCTTTTCTTCTTTCTTAGCTCCCTTTTCTGGAGTGAAAAACTTTGAGGAATCGGCCTTAGAAGTCCGTAGTGGTGGTTTCTTATATGGATTTTCTTTCTCTTGATAGTATTCCACTTGTTTAATCAAGTCATCAAGGTCACCACTCCCTTCTTCCACTTCTTCTTCTTATTCTACTTTCTCTACTGCATCTTCTTCTTCTACTCTTTCTATAGCTTCTTCCTCTACTCCCTTATAAACTTCGTTCCATTTGGACTTTTCTGGAGTGAATTAGTTCTTTCCAGGGGTCTCTAGTAAAGGCTCAGTATGAAAAGTTTCCAGAATAGGAATCATCTCAGAGGCTAACTCTATAGCTTTCAATAGTGATTGCACAACTTCAGCTTCATACATCTTCTTTTTCATCTTATTCTCTTTTTCTTGCCTCTCTAACTCATTATATGCATTCTCTTCTAAGGCCTTAGCCTCAGCAGGGTCCTGTCCGAACTGAGGGTCACCTTATTTTCACTTCTCCTTATCATTCCTCCACCTAGAAGCTACCTCATCTAGATATTTTTTTGTTTCTTCAGCTTGGGTGGTGTAGATTGGGTTTCCTTTTCTTTGGGGGTCTTGTCTTCAGCCACCACCACTTTCAACACCCTCTTATTACTGACTATCTTCCCTGGTTCAACCTTCTCCACATTTTCCATAATGGCTTCTTCCTCTTCTGGATTGGCATCAGCCTCTACCTCTGGTAAATTATAAAACTCTCATGTTTCCTTGGATTAGGTAATGGTCATCCATTTCAAGTTATCATCACTAACTAGCATAACCTTGCAATTTTGAGCCTTATACTTGTATACAATCTTGAATGATTTCAAGAACCGAACTAGCAGCTCTGATAGTAAGGTAGGGTACATGATTATTTGAGCTCTCAAATTTCCTTCCTTGATATTCTTGATTGTCACAAGAACATGCCTCATCAGATGGATTTTTTATAGATTCACCAAGTAGTCTATGAAATATATATCACTCTTCTTCAGAGTATCCTTGTCACCCTTTCATGGAACCAGGAAACCTTGTACCCAAAGATGAAGGATTCAATTAATTTAAGATATGTGAGCAATCTTGGTTTTGTATACATCATCAAGCCCAAGAAACTGCAAAGCCTTCACCTTAACAAAACAGCCTTGAACATCAGGAAGTTTGTGTGAGAAAAATTTTTCTTCTACATCATAAGCCAGCCCAACCAAGCTTGCCTCCTTGGTGAAAGTAAGATTGTCAGTATTCCCATAATACATAAAAGGAAACTTTTCTCTCCCTTCTTCCTCAAAGAAACAAGATGATTCATAGAACTCTAGAAGTAACTCTGAATAAACCACATCCTAAACAACTATCTTGGATATACATACATCTTCCCAACCATTCTGTTTGATATTCTTGGAGATGATAGAATCGTACTTGTAAATGTTCAGATGGACTAGTATTTCTCTGTATATCTTCCATTTTGAGATCGGCTTGGTGGTAGAAATTTCATGAGAAGTGGCTTCTGTAGAAATTCAGAATCGATGATCTCTGAGAAATTCAGAACGGGCATTATGAACTGAGGCATGGGTTCAACATGCGAGATCTTGGAGATCGATGAGGGACAGAAATAGCGGTGCCTTTATATATGCGATGGAGGTGACCTTTGAACTTCCAAAATACATCAAACGGTTGAAAAAAAATCCGATCAGATATGATGGTTGAAAACAATCCTGCAAGGAAAACATGAATCTGATCTTTTGAGCTTTTAACAAAAACATTTGGATTTAAAAAGAAACGACTCCGAGAAATTTTAAAAGAAAAGAAACTACCAGCAACATAAAAATAATTACGATGAACTCATGTAAGGAAGTCATACCTTTTGAATTGTCTAAGAAGTTTATTCGTAATAGGTAACATTCTTCATGAAAAAAATTTGACTACGAAAAACTCACTATGAAAAACTCGCTATGAAAAACTTGAGTACGAAAAACTTTCATTATGAAAAAATCTCATTACGAATGATTTCATTACAAGGATTCTTCATTAATAAAATTCCTCATTACGTAAATTCTTCATTATGAAAAATTTCAGTATGAAAACATCATTACGAAAGTCCTCAATATGAAAACTTCAATACAAAAATTTTCAATACGAAATGTTCATTACGAAAGTTCTCAGTACGAAAATTTTAGTACCAAAACTTCCATTATGAAAATTCCAGTTCCGAAAATTTCCATTACAAAAACTCTCATATCGAAAATTTTTACTTATGGAATTATTTTGAAAAACATAACTATGAATACTATGAATAACATCATTACAAAAATCATGAAAATATCATTACGAAAATTATGAAAATCTTGAATAAAAAATTTAATCCCCCTATGAAAAGGAGTTTATTACTATAAGGAGAATGGTTCAACAAGAAGTTAATGAAGGAAAATTACCTCATGGTAATAATTCAAAACATCTTTTTAATGTATTAAAATCTATATGAAGGTAATGATTTTGTGAAAATATCAGAAAGTTGATCTTGTTTTTCGATAAATTGTAGAATGATATCTCTCTTAATGTGTGTGATCCCTAAGAAATTAAACATTTGAAATCAATGTTTTTCCAAGAAGAAAAATGTTACCTATACCAATAAATTAACCATGAGAATTATCTCCGAAAGTTACTTTTCCTCCTTTCATTTTGATAATCAGTTCAAAATAGTCTTTATTACAAGTCATATTCCAGGAACATCCACTATCCATGTACCATGTATTGTTGTTGGTACATTACCTATTTTCCTGAAAATAAGAAAAAGTTAGTTTTTCAGAATCCATATTTTCTTGGATCCAGAATTGTTAGATAAACAAATTTTGGGTATCCACATTTGTTTAGAAAAATAATATTTATAAAACCCAAGATATTGAACTTTATTTAAGGATCAATTTTTCTTCCAATTCCCACCAATTTGACACATTGAGAAAAAAAGGGGCTTTAAAAGGAACAAAATAGTTATTTTTGAAAACTAGTTTTTGGTGAGTATAACGTACCCCAATAGTGTTTCCTTGAGGTCTAATTTGAGAATAAATCTTGTCAATATTCTCCTTCCTATAGGTAAAATTTTCAAGGAGCCTCTTATGAGAAAATATTTCGGATTTAATCTGATGACTAAATTTCTTTCCTCAGGAATCATTTCCATAGAATTAGATTTTTCCTCAAAAAATTTACCTTTGAAATAACCTTCTTAATATCTATAGAAAGTTCTTCTTTATCGGAATTAGGTTTCTCAAGGTCCTTAGAATGTTTTTATAAAGGGTCATCTTTATTTTGATGGTCATTGGAAAGGTCTGAAATTTCTTTTGTATGAATTTCATCCCTAGTATTTTCCTTGTATAATTTCTTAGAAATTTTACAATTTTTTGCTTTAAGTATATTGGAAAATATAGACACTTCATCATATGAAGTTAAATATTCATTTTCTATGGATGAAGTAACTTCATCAGAAGTACTATTTTTAGAATAGTAATTCATATCAAGATATAAATTTGTTAAAGCCTTAGCAGAACGTACCTTGGCCACAAGACATGTAATGGGGAAAGAAGTAGTAACAATTAATTCCATATTCTTTTGTGCTGATGAATCATATTCAGAAAATTCACTTTCTGAAGAATATCTATAGCTAGCACTCCATGTATCAATAGCTTTCAGAATTTTCTTATGCTATGATCTATAGAACTTCTCCTTGTTCCTCTCTAAATTCCTTTCCTTCTTTTCTTTCCTTTTCAACAATGGGAAATCTGGTCTGATATGACCTATTCTTCTACATTCATAACATGTGACATCACCATATTTCTTATCTCTATAGTGTTTCTTCTTGTACTTATTCTAATGGTTCCTTTGAGCTACCATCTTGTTCATCCTCTAAGCAAGATTAGCTAATTCATTCTATGATTTTTCTATATCACTACATTCTGACTGAATAACAACATTCTTTGTCTCAGATCTAGTTAATATTTCTGGAATCTTGGCTTTCATATGTGTAGAAGTTATAGTAAAAGAAACTCCTCAATTCCCATTCTTCTAATTTATCTTTTCAGCATATCTCTTCATTCTAGTCTCATGTTGAAGAAGTGTTCCAAAAAGTTCATCAAGAGAAATTTGAGTAACCTTTCCGATTTCATCAATATCAGTTCTCTTTGATTCCCACTAATTGGGCATAATATCTATAAACATATCCACAAGAGCTTCATCATCTAGACCTTTCTCTCAAATATATTTTAGGCTATTTTCTATAGTCATGAATCTCTCTTTCACTTTACAAATTGGTTCTCCATAAGGAAAATTAAAACCATTATACTCAGCTCTGAGCACGGCTCTTCTAGTCTCAATCACATTAGATGTACCAAAATGTGTAACTTAAAGTTTCTTCCAAATACAGTTATCTATTTCACAAGATGAAATTTGGCTACATATGTTCCTAGTCATTGAAAAAAGTAAAGTATTTCATACCTAATAGTTTTTTTGGAATTCATGCCTGTAATGATTAGTAAAATCACTAACTTCCTTGTCATGAATTTTATATCCACTGGTAAGAATAACAAAGTTATCAACTCTAGTATTTATATCAAAAGTCCTCATATGATCATTCTAATATTCATAGTCATTACCATCAAAAATTGGTGGTCTTGTAGGATTTAGTTTGTCAATAGAACCAACATTTAATCCTGCCATTCGTAAGAAAAACTTTGGACACAAACTTGTTAGTAGTACGAGTTTGTAAACAAGTGAAAATATTCTAAGAAAGAAACATTTTGTATCTATAGAAACCCAAAACATGACGTACATGGAAATTACATTAATTCTGTGGAATAATTAATACATAACAAAAAACAGACACATAAGGACCGTAATAGTTTTGTGTCTTTGGAAACTCAGAATATAAACATCTAATCATGTTGAAAGATCTTCAACATCTCCTATAATAATCTTCCCCTTCTAGTTTCCTTACCTAAAACCTTTCTTTATTTCCTGGGGAAAATAAAACATAAAAATGGTGAGCTCAAATGCTCAGAAAGGGCAAACATTGATAACATAAAACAATCCAAAAAATTTGAAAGAAAAAACATGAACATGAAATCTAAACATTAAAACCGTGAGCAAAGACATAAATCATGGAAGTACGTAAGGCATATATCATAAAGGAACATCAATCACGATAAAATATCATGGGAATAAAACATGTAATTGTGGAAACAATTTAGCACTTGTTATGTTTTCTATAGTAGCTAAGGCATTGCTGCCCAGACCATCTTGGTGCACAAAGTCCCTTTCTGAGTTGAGTTCACTCCTCTTTTCAGTCTTGTACCACTGAACCGGTTTAACTTACCGTTCCGGCCATGTCTATCTCATGCGATATAAATCATTACCCAATGCATTGGAGGTAGATATAGGTCCCACACATCTCATAATGAAATCATTCTAACATGTGCCACAAAATAATCTTAAAATATTCATCATAACCTAATGAATAAATGGGTTTCATAAACATCATCCCATCATTTCATTATCCATATAAAACAAATGGAAATTTAATCATAGAAAAAGTGAACCATGTAAATCATAGAGACATTAAAATTGAAACATACACATATTAAATAATGTTATCTTAGATGGAAAATGGTTTTGATAAAACATTTGAAATGAATTCTTGAAGAAAATAACCTTTCTTTGTCAAAATCATTTTCTTTTCAAAAAATTCCATGCACTTTTAAAATAAATGTTTTTTGTTGAAAATAGTCCTAAAATCATGTCGAGTAAGCTTCATGAAAATGAGGTATTATGAAACCATAAAAATCCATTCACGCCGTATAAGTTAAAAATAACAGTCTCCTCGTAGTTTTGTCGGAAAAGTCAAAAAGTACCTCATATGGTAAACAAATATTCCTTACATACCATGTAGTTAAAGTCAAAAATGGTTAAAAAGGAATTTAAACATACATTAAAACACTTTTATAAAACATGGACATGGATAATAGAAATAACCCCAGTAAATACTTACGAATAACTAATCTCGGATAAAAATGAGATTTGCAAAATTATCCCTTACCTTATGTCCGATATGATTTGTATGGATCCGAACCTCCTTTATATTGATTTAAAAAATGTTATTTACTTATTAAATAATCATATTCATTCTTATGATATCATATATGTTTCACTTATGACTTTATATTACCCGTTCTTTTGTAAATTCCATGTTAAAGCAGCGTTTTGGGTAAAATCATTTCATTTATCGTATGTGTTTCGACTTGTCGTTCTTGATATTATTACATATATCCTAATTTACATAATTCCATAATTTAAAACATGATTTATATATAATATATATTCATCATATAAATATATATATTATACATCGATAAAAGGAATGAAATACAATGTTCATGGAGACGGTAGGTCGTACGTACGCATGAACGCTATTTTCGTTTCCTTATTGAATTGAATGAAACTAAATAGATGACATACATATATATACATAAATATAGTAGAATTATTATTTAATATATTTCATTATTATTCATTATATAAACTTTATAATCATTCATGTATGGTTAACATGGAGAATTAATCTCATCGCGTCGTGGAGACGGTAATCCGTACGTATGCACGAGCGATGATATCATTCCCATAATTATTGAATAGAATTGGAGTGGATGGTATAATATATAAGAATCAGTATGATAATATAATAACCATATATAGTTATTCTGTGCACCATTATACCCATCCATGTAACGTGTTGGTGGAAAAACAGATTACACCACGGTGTAGAGACGGTATTCCATACGTACGCACGCGCGGTGATTTTTTTCCATAGGATGGATAGAAGTTGAAATAGGGTTGTTTAATATTTATAATAACATATCAGTATATGAGGGATTCTGATGTTATTACTTCATAATGAAACAACTTAAGAAGAGGGAGTATAAGAAGAATGGAACTTGAAGAAAATGGTAGAAGGTATTACCTCTTTCTCGAAGTGCCTCCTTTAAACATTCTCTTAGGGAACTAAAATTGGTCTTTGGAGAAGACCAGGACCTCTAGGATGTTTCTAGGGAAGTGTATAAGAGAATTTGTCAGGGTTTGGACATGATTTCAGGCTCAAATTTGTGTGAGGAGGAGTGGGAGGATGTGCCCTTTTATAAGGAAGGAGAGGGGCACCTTTGGAAATATAAGAAATATTAGTTTATATTAAATCTGAACCCCACTTAATAACTTCCAAAATGACTCATATACAAATATTAGATGATATATGGTTGTAATCTCATCAACCAGTAAAATTTAGACATGTTAGGAATTTATTTTAAACATTATCAACTTGATTTATCCTTATTTATCAATTTTATTTTATTTGTGGTAATAATATTATAAATTTTAAATTATTATAAATAATTATATATGTGTTGTGAATATTCCATAATTTGACACTTTATGACATTTTAGACCATATACATTTTATTTATAATTTTTAAATATTTTTGTTATTTTTAAACAATTTTATAATATATTATTTTTATAAAATAACAATAGTGTCAATTTTGACAATATTAATTTATTTGAATTTAAATAAACAATGTACAGACAATATGTTAGAAATAAAAGATTTAATAGATTAATAACATGTCATATTTGTCTAGAAAATTACTCTATCACATTAAATAGTTCATATAATATTTATTTTAATATTTTTAAAACCATTTATTTGATATTTCTCTTAATAAAATAAATTCAACATTACTATTATGTCCCCTTTAATGATAATTATTCAATCCTTAAAAATTCTAAAGAAATTCATATGATGTAGATAATTTTATTAGCTTTCTGGGGAATATTTATATCTGTAGTTTCATTAAGTTTATCACGAAATTAAAATTATTATACATATAATATTTAAGAAAGTGACATGTTGTCACTTTTGTTGGTTTTAATAATAATTAAATTATTTTCATGGAAACAAAGTCCAATAAATGAATATAATCTGACCCTTAGGTGGTATGGGTAGCCTTTAGTCATAAAATTGGATTTTGGAAGGTGTTAGGGTAGTTTTATAATCTTATATTTACCGTTAATTACCCGATTTACATTTAACTATAGTAAATAAAATTTACCGTAGTTACTATTCATAATGCCCAAAAATAAAAAGTAGCCTATTAATATAATTTGGACCCACTGATTCCAAATATTTAATCCATTTTTCAAAATTCAAAACACATAAGTTGTAGTAATTAATTTAAAATTAATCCCGTTGTTAAGAAAATGGGTTTTAGAAGTTAAAACATTTCCAAAGATTGAAATGTTTTTAGCTATGAATTCAATGTGAAATTAATGAAATTGACATATATTATATTAAATGGTAATAATATATTCTATTTATACTTTAAAACCATTCAATATTATAATTTAACCATATAAATTATCTCAGTGAAAAAAGTTGTTTCTAATTAAAAATTAGCGTATTTTTACTATTCATCAAAATATAAAAGTAATGAGAAAAATATAAAAAATTTATCCAAAGTAAATTTTTATATCCTGATTCCAAATAAGAATTTCATTTTGTCAAATTTAACTTATAAACATGTCAAAAACTAGATTTAATGCGGGTGCGCCATCAAAAGGTGGCAAAACTACATTTTTTGAAAAATACTTATTTTACCCGAAAAATTTATTTTGTTCTCTTACCATGTTCTAGAAAATGTGTATGATGAATAATAATGTTATAAAATTCAATAGGTAGTTAATAATATTCATAACAGCTAGTTTTTGATAATATTATAACCATATATCGTTATTTAGTGAACCCTGATATTGCGTACAACACATGCTATCAAGGAAGGCCACGATTGCGTATAATGCAATCCAAGTCAGGGTTGCGTGTTGTGCAAGAATCCATTGTTGTTTCATATAACAGAATCCAACCATATTTCATTTATACATTTAATATATATATATATATACACTAAATGTTGCATATAATGACTATTATAAAACGAAATTGAAATTGTGTATAACACAATCTAAGAATAGTGTTGCGTATACATGAAGCTAATACAGTGTGGCATAGAGCACAAGATAATCTTGTTGTAGAATAAAACACATTACATCAAATAAATTAAAAATAATACTTATCATAAAATATCAGGTTGTTAGATTCTACCCCCATTAAAATGAATTTCGCCCTCAAAATTCGTCGGGGTTATACATGGTTTTCTACTTGAATATTTCCTTAATTGCAACACACATCGTAAAATGAAATACCAAAACTTAACTTTAAAAAACTAAAGTATGAAATGTAACGGTTACCCAAATTAACTCATCACTGGGTTTCCACTTAGGAAAACATAGGTGAAAATATGGATATGGAAGAAAAATCTAACCATCATGTTCTGATGGAGAGTGGTAGAGAACAAGGCTATGAAAAAGCCAACAATCTCAAAGCCGTAGATTTGTGATAATCTAATGTACCATCTGATTCATTGGATATGAGGGAGCTAGGACAACATTTTTGGTTTTGAAGACCATTTCCCTAAATGTTATGAATTAAAAGAAATACTTACCTGATTTTGGTTCAATCTCACTATTGTTCGTGCCTTGAACAATTTCCACTTCATCTTTTAAAACAATGAAGTTGAATTTGTTATTCTTGAAGTGTTATATGATCATGTGATAGAATGATGGGTCATTCCATCTGTCTCAAACAAAAGGTTTGCAAAAGATATTAAATATACATAAGTCGATTAATCGTATATGGTTCCTAAAATGGACTTATACTTCATATCTCATACCACTTAAAAAAATTAAAACTAATTTATACTAACCAGGGACATCTTGTAGGCCAGTGGTAGGCGATAAAGGCATGTCGTACATCGGTTGTGGGTTCGATTCCCACAGCCTTGTCCGACGCGATGGGTTGCCGCTCGTCCTACATGTTTTCCTTTTTCTAAAACTACTTTACTATAACAACCCATAAATAATATCAAAAAAAAGTTCCATCCTTAAAAAAAACTAACTTATGTCCAAAATAATCGATTCCAATCTTTAGGCTTATCTAAAATACTTCGTTGCAAGCTCATAGTATAAAGAAAATGATTACTTGAAATGTCACATAACAATCACGTGAATGCCATCATTTATCCCCCATATATCATAAGATATATCTTGTTGTTCAAATTACAAACATGTGAATACTTTAATCATGTATTTTCTTGAAGAATGAATACCCATTGAACCTTAGTTAAAACATGAATGTTGTTAAATTTTAACACTTTCCACATACCAAAATCCCAAAAATTATATATACTCAAACCATAATATCACTTAGTCCTTATATCAATCATGAGCTCATGATTACTATCATATTATTTTCTCCTTATCCCGTTATTATACGCATTTTATCTACTTTCCAAAAATATTTCATTAACATTTTCATGGTTACCAGTACCATATAATTATTGAAAACCAATACATAGATATTCCAAAATACCACAATACCATAAATGAGATTCCATGATACAACTTTGAAATTCCATTACATAAACACTTAATCATTACACAACTTCATTTTCATACTCAACATCACAAATAGTTATTGCATGAGACTTCCCTTTATCCTTTGCCTTAAGTGGTTGATCATGTTGATCATCATTAACATGTGGATTAGGGAATTTATTGTAATAATTCCCCATTTCCTTGCACATGAAGCATTGAAGTGTTGGTGGAGAGTTATCTATAGTCTTTTCTCTATTCACATCATTAGCAACCATTTTCCCATTACTTTGATAATCAACTACTCGGTGACCTTCTTTTCCACACTTAAAACATTCTCTAGTACCTTTTAGGCAATCTACACCATGATTCTTTCCATACTTTGAGCATAAAGAAACATTCATCTTCTTTTCACCATTGTTCTGAGATTACTCCTTGAACTCCATGTTTAGTATCTTGTCAAAACCATGAGATGCATATGTTACACCAACTTCCAGTTCTTCCTTGAAAGCACAATGCACAATTTCTTCATAGATACTGAAGATTCTTATAGCTAATTCCCTCTAAGGACATGGTTTTAGGCCACTGAAAAATCGATCAACTTTACTTTCAGGTTGGATGACAAAGCCAGATGCATAACTAGCAAGTCTTGTGAAATTGGCTTCGTATATACCAACAGATTCATCATCCTTCTGCTTAACCTCAAGAAACTCCTTTTTCATCTTTTTTCAAAGAATATGAGGGAAGTACTTACTGAAAAACAAGTTCTTGAACTCGTCTCATTCCATGGACTCAATTTCATCTCTTTTCCTCGTATTCTTGATAAGATTACACCATTGATCAACATCACCTTCCAAACGATATACTTCTAAGATGAATTTATCATGCTCAGAACATTGTAGAACGGAAAATATCTTTTCAATAGTACTGATCCATTGTTCTACCACAAAGGGATCTGAAGACTCATTGAATGAAGGAGGACGCTGCCTCATGAAAGATTCAACAGAATGTTTCTCCTTTCTCTGCTCATTTTGAAGTCCATAATGATTCATAGCTTGTGTAAGTATAGAAATAAGATTGTGCACTCCATCTCCCATGAAATTGGTTTGGTCAGGAGGACAATAATTGCATTTTCCATTACATTGATCAACATGGTTTCTTCAGGTTCTAGCCATCATCTAAAACCCAAAAAAATAGTGTGAGAGGCAAATACCATGATTCGAAAAACAACATAATAAAGGTGGAGTACCTTCAATATCTAACATCTTAGTTTTAATTCTAATATCACTAGCTCAAATCTAGGACTATAACCTATAGGTATACTTAACCTTATGGACATCCCTAGACATACCTTTAAAATATCTCTAGGGACCTCACTAAAGTTTTTGAATCCTAGTTTCCAAAGGATAAATAAACCTTTCCTCTGATACCAACTGAAGAGACCTGAAACATGACGTACATGGACATTACATTACTTTTACAGAATACTTAATACATAGCAAAAATTATACACACAAGTACCATAATAGTTTAGTTTCTTTGGAAACTCGGAATATAAACATCTAATCATGTTGAAATATCTTCAACATATCCCATAACGATCTTCCCATTTTTTTCCTTACCTAAAACATTTCTTTTTTTCCTAGGAAAATAAAACATTAAAAGGGTGAGCTAAAATACTCAGTAATGGAAAACATAGAGAACATAATACAATCCATAAACATTTGAAAGAAAAAACCTGAACATGAAATCTAAACATTAAAACCTTGAGCAAAGACATAAATCTTAGAAGTACGTAAGGAATATATCATAAACGAACATCAATCACTATAAAATAGTATGGGAATAAAACATGTAATTTTGGAAACCATTCAGCACTTGTTATGATTTCCATAGTACCCACGACATTGCTTCCAAGACCATCTTAGTGGACAAAGTCCCTTTCTGAATCGAGTTCACTCCTCTTTTTAATCCTGTAACACTGAACCAGATTAACTTACCATTCCAGCCATGTCTATATCATGAGATATAAATCTTTACCCAATTCATTAGAGGGAGATATAGGTCCCATTCATCTCATAATGAAATCATTCTTACTAGTGCAAAAAAATAAACTAAAAACATTTTTCAAAATCCAAAGAATAAAATGGGTTTCATAAATATCATCCAATTATTTCATAATCCATATAAAACAAATGGAAATTTCATTATAAGAAAAGTGACCATGTAAATCATAGAGACATTAAACATGAAACATACACATATGAAATAATATCATTTTAGATGGAAATGGTTTTGATAAAACATTTGAAACGAATTCTTGAGTAAAATATCATTTCTTCGTCAAAATCATTTTCTTTTCAAAAAATGCCATGCACTTTTAAAATAAAAGTATTTTGTTGAAAATAGTCATAATATCATGTAGAGTAAGCTTCATGAAAATGAGGTGTTATGAAACCATAAAAATCCGTTCACACCGTATAAATTAAAAATAACATTCTCCTCGTACTTTTGTCAGAATAGTAAAATAGTACCTCGTATGGTAAAAAAAGATTCCTTACATACCATCTAGTAAAATTAAAAAATGGTTAAAAATGACTTTAAAGATACATGAAAACACTTTTATAAAACATGGTCATGGATTATAGAAATAACCCCAGTAAATACATTCGAATAAGCAATCTCAGATAAAAATGAGATTTGCAAAATTATACCTTACCTTAGGTCTGATATACTTAGTATAGATCCGAACCTCCTGTATATTGATTTAAATAATGTCATTGACTTATTACATAATCATATTAATTTTTATAATATCATTTATGTTTCACTTATGACTTTATATTAACCGTTCTTTTGCTAATTCCATGTTAAAGTAGCGTTTTGGGTAAAATTATTTCATTTATCGTATGTGTTTCGACTTGTCATTATTGATATTATTACTTATATCCTGATTTACATTATTCCAGAATGTAAAACATGATTTATATATAGTATATATTCATCATATACATATATATTATAGATCGATAAACGGAATGAAATACACCGTTCATGGAGACGGTAGGCCGTACGTACGCATGAACGTTGTTTTCGTTTCCTTATTGAATTGAATGAAAATAAATTGATGAAATACATATATATATATACATAAATCCAGTAGCATTATTATTTCATATATTTCATTATTATTCATTATATAAACTTTATAATCATTCATCTACGGTTAACATGGAGAATGAATCTCATCGCGTCGTGGAGACGGTAATCCGTACGTACGCACAAGCGATGATATCATTCCCATAATTCTTTAATAGAATTGGAGTGGTTGGTATAATATATAAGAATCAGTATGATGTTATAATAACCATATATAGTTATTATTTACACCATTATACCCATCCATGTAAGGTGTCGGTGGAAAAACAGATTACACCACGGCATGGAGACGGTATTCCGTACGTACGCACGTGCGGTGATTTTTTTTCCATAGGATGGATAGAAGTTGAAATAGGGTTGTTTCATATTTATAATAACATATTAGTATATGAGGGATACTGATTTTATTACTTCATATAGAAACAAATAATGAAGAGGGAGTAGAAGAAGAATGGAACTTGAACAAAACAGTAGACGGTACTACCACTTTCTCGAAGTGACTCCTTTAAACATTCTCTTAGGGCACTAAAATTGGTCTTTGAAGAATACCAGGACCTCTAGGATGTCTCTAGAGAAGTAGAGAAGAGAATTTGGCAGTGGTTGTCTGATATTTAAGGATAAAATTGGTTTGAGGAGGAGAGGGAGGAGGTGGCCTTTAATAAGGGAGGAGAGGGGCACCTATGGAAATATAAGAAATATTAGTTTATATTAAATCCCAACCTCACTTAAAAACTTCCAAAATGACTCATATTCGATGCTTAGATGAGATAGGGCTGTAATTGCATCAATAAATAAAATTTATACATGTTAGGAATTTATTTTAAACATTATCAACTTGATTTATCATTATTTATCAATTTAATTTTATTTGTGATAATAAAAATTCTAAATTTAAAATTATTATAAATAATTACATATGTGTTGTGAATTTTCCATAATTTGACACTATATGACATTTTCGACAATATAAATTTTAATTTATTATTTTTAAATATTTTTGTGATTTTTAAACAATTTTATAATATGTTATTTTTATAAAATAACAATAGTGTCAATTTTGACATTATTCATTTATTTGAATTTAAATAAACAATATACAGAAGATATGTTCGAAAGAAAAGATTTAATAGATTCAAAACTTTTCATGTTTATATAGAAAATTAGTGGAGAACATTAAATAGTTAATATAATATTTATTTTAATATTTTTAATAATGTTTATTTGATATTTCTCTTAATAAAATAATTTCAACATCACTATTATGTCACCTTTAATGATAATTATTTAATACCTAAAAATTATAAATAAATTCATATGAAATATATAATTTTATTATCATTCTGGAGACTATTTATATCCAATGTTTCATTCGGTTTATCACTAAAGTAAAATTATTATACTTATAAGATTTAAGAAAGTGACTTATTGTCACATTCTTTGGTTTTATTAATAATTAAATTATTTTCATAGAAAAAAGTACATTAAATGAATATAATCCTACCCTTAGGTGATATAGGTCGACTTTTAGTCATTAAATAGTATTTTTACAGGTGTTAGGGTAATTTTATAATCTTATATTTACCCTTAATTACCCGATTAACCTTTAACTATGGTAAATAAAATTTACCGTAGTTACTATTCATAATGCCCAAAAATAAAAAGTAGCCTATTAACATAATTTGAACCCAATGATTCCAATTATGGAATCCATTTTTCAAAATTCAAAACACATAAGTATCAGTAATTAATTTAAAATTAATCCTGTTGTTAAGAAAACATGTTTTTGAAGTTAAAACATTGCCAAAGATTGAAATGTTTTTACCTATGAATTCAATGTGAAATTAATGCTATTGACATATATTATATTAAATGGTAAAAATATATTCTATTTATACATTAAAACCATTCAATATAATAATTTAACCATATAAATTATCTCAATGAAAAAATTTGTTTTTAATTAAAAAATAGCGTATTTTTATTATTCATCAAAATATGAAAGTTATCAGAAAAATATCAAAAATTTATCCAAAGTAAATTTTTATATATGGATTCCAAATTATAATTTTATTATTTTAAATTGAACTTATAAACATGTCAAAAACTTTATTTAATGTGGGTGCGCCATCAAAAGGCGGAAAAACTGCATTTTTTGAAAAATACTTATTTTAGCCGGAAAATTTATTTTGTTCTCTTACCATATTCTAGAAAATGATTAAGATTACTAATAATGTTATAAAATTAAAAAGGTATTTAACACTATTAATAAAAGCTAGTTGTTGATATTATTATAACCATATATCGCTGTTTAGTGAAACCCGGTATTGCATACAACACACGCTATCGAGGAAGGTTGTGATTGCGTGTAATGAAAGCCAAGTTAGGGTTGTGTGTTGTTCAAGAATCCTTCGTTGTTTCATATAACAGAATACAACCATATTTCAGTTATTCATTGAATATATATATATATATATACACTCAATGTTGCGTAGAATGACTATTATAAAACAAACATGAAATTGTGTGTAACACAATATAAGAATAGTGTTGCGTATACTTCAAGCTAATACAGTGTGGCATATAGCAGAATATAATCTTTTTGTAGCATAAAATACATGACATAAAATAAATTAAAAATAATACTTATCATAAAATATCGGGTTGTTACAGTGTATCTAAGAAAAAAGTGAATCCGAACTATGATTCGGAAAAATAGATTCCGAAAAAAATATGAATCTGGAAAATGTGAATCCGGGAATTTCCTTTTGAATATAATCGTGAGACTAATTCAGATTGAACGAAGGCTCTGCTACCAATTGTTGAATTGGTACAGGGTTTGAGGTTTCCAACATCTGATACCAATTGTTAAGATGGTATGATACTGAGTATGATATACTATACTATACCAAACATAGGATCGAAATAGTAATTAGATTCTCAGATACAAGAGGGGGGGGGGGTGAATTGAACCTTTTAAAAATTACCATAGGATATTTTGGATAACCAAAATTCACAACACCTCTATGTTCTAAAGATATGCTTGATTATCTATGAATCTACCTTAAAGAATATAGAATCATAATTATAAAAGAGTACAAGTAAGGAAGTATAAGAAATTTACATTTTCCTTAACAATACAAAATGCACAGTGGAAAAAAAGTAGTAAAAACTACAAGTAACAAGTATAAACTCTTTTAACCCAAAGAGGAGGGTATCCAAAAACCTTGGATAAGATGTATCACTTGATTTATAAATTCAAGAAAGTCTGTCTTACCCAAACCCAGTTAATTCCTCAATCTGAAGATTCGTATCTGTCTTGCTATCCCCGCAAGCCCTCGATTTGTAATGAAATTGACACCTCTTACTTCACAACCCGAAGTATCTGATTTTTAAGGTAATCGAACATCTACACGAAGAAAGTCTGCACGAAGGAAAGTTTGAACAAGTTGTTCAAAACTTTCTTCATGAAGCTTGAGAGTTAATAAGAGCATCTCTCTCTAGAATCACTTCAACAACACTTAGTCAACTATCAGTGTCAAAGTTGTAGATTCTTTTCAAATGAGCTCATATATATAGGCGAAGCTCCAATGGTCGGGTCCCTCCTCCAATAGTCATATTTTTCCTAGAATTTCGAAGGGACCTGTAAACGTGTCAATCAAACAACGGTTAGACAATAACTGAAAGCACGACATTGTTTTGTAATGAAACAATAGTAAGAGTAAGTAAAACTGAAGTTTGTAATGTAAGAATGGTATGAAAGTTCGGAGTCTAACCAAAATTGAATTCAGAGTCAATAATAAAGAGATGTTCAGATTTTGTTTTTCTAGGGAATTTGTAATGAGATTTCGTAATCAGTCTTCTTCACTAGAATTCCTAATGAGATTTCGTAATAGGAATTCAGCACTAGAATTCATAATGAGAATTCGTAATAAAAATTCTTAACTAGAATTTTTAATGAGAATTCATAATCAGAATTCTTCACTAGAATTCATAATGAGAATTTGTAATCAGAATTATTTACTATAATTCGTAATCAGAATTCGTAATTAGATTTCATCATCAGAATTCGTAATGAAAATTCTGCACTAGAATTTGTAATGATAATTTGTAATCAAAGTTCTTCATCAGAATTCGTAATGAGATTTTGTAATCAGAATTCTTCGTCAGAATTCATAATGAGAATTCGTAATTAGAATTCTTCATCAGAATTTGTAATCAGAATTCGTAATCATAATTCTTCATCAGAATTAATAATGAGAATTTGTAATCAAAATTCTTCATCAGAATTTGTAATGAGAATTCGTAATCATAATTCTTCATTAGAATTCGTAATGAGAATTTGTAATCATAATTCCTCATCATAATTCTTAATGATAATTATATCCTAGAATTTGTAATGAGAAAATAGAATGCTTCATATCTGAGTATTAAGTGATTCCGATGTTTTGGACTTCAATCCTAATTTTATACTTAGAAAAATTTATTATATGAATAAGGAAATGTATGTAAGGGTAAATTTCATTAAAGAATGAAATTTTCCTAATAGAAGTAAAATATAAATTTGCTTAAGTATAAGGTGTTTGTCATTTTCAAAACAAGATGGACTGGAAAAGTCATAAGGAAAACATTATTGACCCAACAACCACTGGGGGTCTTGGAAAAAAATGGATAGGCCGGTGAATAATGTGTTAATTAATCTTCACAGTGTGGAAGTCTCTATGAATTATCATCAAGCTATGTTGGTTTGGGAAGTCCTTGAAGGTGATACATTGTGGAGTAAGTTTATAAAAATGAAATATGGGACCAAACTAAACATTTTTATGGGTAATATATCTTTTCTATAGGAGGTTTCTTCATGAGCACATTCTGACTCCCAATATGCAATCCAGGTAGATCGTGGAAAGGTGTTATATTAGTTTTTGGTATAGTAATTAGACTATTTAGATCATCAAATTTATGGCTTGTCCTACTCCTAATCAGACTTTTTCCCAAGATAATCATTACCCAAATTTCATTTATTCCATTCTTAATCAGCAGCAATATGAATTTTTTAACAGCATAAACCTCACATTAAGTGATGAGAATCTAGTTTTTACAAATTCCCCCATGGGGGTCTTTTGGGATAAGAGTTACAGAATGTCTCTGTCTACTTTAAATGGTGTAAAAAACGTTCTGAATGCATATTGGTGTAAATATTTTTCTTTCAAATACAATTTCCTTCTGAGGAGGATTTACAAGAACTATATTATGACGGATGACTTAGTCTGTAGGAGGGGTTTTCAGATTGTGTTGAAATGCTGGTGTTGTAGGTCCACAAGATCTGAAATGGTGGAGCACATATTTTTTTATGGTTGAATTGGCTATAGTGGTGTGTAGGTGCCTAGGTATCATCGTTGGTATTGATATTCATCATGAAGCTAGTTTCGATTTCTTTCTTAATGACTCTCTTGGTGTTGGCTTGAATGAGCTTGGGTGAAAGGCCTGCTGGACTTTATGGAGCACTAGGAATAGATCCTACCACGAAGGTAATCAGAGCTCCATGCATTCCATGCAGGTTCATTTGAAATGTCTGGTAGTGGAGTTGGGATCACTGATAAAGCAAGGGATCAAATGTAAAATCATGACATTGTTTAGGACTACTTCTAGAAGATATTCTTCAACTCAGAAATCTCATGGTAGACTGAAGCATGGAAAATGGGTAATTTGGAACCCACCTACCAGTGGATATAAGATAAATGTTGATGGATCGTGTGCTATTGGTATGATGCGTGGAGGGGGAGTCATCTGAGATAACAACATTTCTGTTATCACGGCTTTCAGTAGCTTCTTCTGTCAAGGAGACTCTATCATAGTGGTGGCTAAGGGTCATCTTGAGGGGCTAGAAATATGTAGGGGAATAAACTTCTCTCCTTCCTTGATTGAAATAGACTCTACAGTGATTTATAATTCTATATAGTGCCATACAAATACCCCATGTTCTATTGATTATTACCTTCGAAGGAGTATCTGATATGTTTTTAATGGTGTGGTTGTCCAACATACATGGCGTGATGGAAATAAAGTGGTATATGTTTTTGCATCCAATGATTATCATAAAGACCTTCGGATTATTTTCTTTAATATGGGAAGTCTTCCATCAGAATGTGTTGATCTTGTTCGGGTGAATTCTCTTAGTTTTCACTATTTTAGTCCTCCCTAGTTCCCTTGCATTCAAAATTCTTGCTTTTTTTCTGTGTGACCTTCCTCCAACATTTTAATAAAAACTTTTATTGTTGTTTGTCATTTATTTTTACATTCTACTTAAATAATTCAAGATTATTCATAAAGTGTTTTAAATTTAAAATGAATATCCACCTAGAGTGTTGAATGATTTATGCATTCATTCAAATTTTCGTGCACTAGGTGATAATCTGGTATTGATCAATGCTCCATTTTCTAGGTCATTACCACAAGGAACCTATGTCCTTGATCCACATCCACTTATATGATATAGATATGGATTTAATTTCATGGAAACCACTTGATCAATCCTTTAACAAAATTCTATGATATTTTCGAATACTTTTACGCATAAAAGACTTATAAGAATAAATGTCCTTAATGATCTCACTATGTTTTTATCATCCCAATGTAAAATCGATAACTTAACATATCCTCTAATAAAAACACTATAAAACTAGTTTTATAATTCCTAAATATAAAATCATTTTTTATTTACATTAATTACCACTAATGGAAAAAAAATTATACCAAAAGTTTGGAACCATTGGTATAGGTCTCCAAACTGTTGCAATATCTTATACCAATGTTTTGGGATGCCTTTGGGTGATTTGTCATTGGGAAAGACCTATTCCAATGGTTTGGAGAAAACTATTGGGAATGACCTATCCCCATAGTTTGAAAATTGTTGGGAAATGTCTTTCCCGTAGGTCTTTCCTAATAGTTTTCTAAACCGTTGTGATAGGTCTTTCCCAATGGTTTTCCTAAACCATTGGGATAGGTAAATCTAATAATAAAATTTTATGCCGCTGTTTGAACCCACAACCACCACATTATATATAAAAGACTTTACCACAATACTATAATTACTTTTGTGAATATATTTGGACAAATATATATATATATATATATATTTAATTAACATTTTGACTTATTTGGTGATATTAGACAAAATAATTCATAAAAATAAGGGTACCTATCCCAAAGGTTCTCAAAACCATTGGTATAGACCTTCCTCAATGGTTTTCTGAGATGTTGGGATAGGTACCCACCCTTCTCGAATGGTTTGGGAAAACCATTGGGAAATGTGGTCTCTAAGTACCCTTTCCCAACAGTTTCCCTAAACCATTGGGAAAAGTAGACCCTTTCCCAATAGTATGTGAAAACCGTTGGGAAAAGTGGTCTCCAAGTATCATTTCCCTATGGTTTCCCCAATCTTTTTGGAAAAGTGGACACTTTCTCAAGTACCCTTTCCCAATGGTTTTGGGATATCGTATGGAAAAGTGGTCTCAAAGTACCCTTTCCAAATTTTTTTCATAAAACTATTGGTAAAAGTTGTCTCAAAGTATCATTTCCCAATGGTTTGGGTAATCCGTTTAAAATGGTTACATATACCAATAGTTTGGGTAAACCATTGGTTTATATTTATTGGTATAGGTAGAATTTCTGGTTGTGTACATTACACAAAAACATTTTAGGGGACTATAATAGTTTAGTGCATTTTGAAACATGGAATCAAAAATAACTAGCCCAAAGATAAGTGACATCATCTCCCACTATTGTCATCATAACATTCACCCTTTCTTGATATATAGTATTTAATTCATTTTTTCCATAAAATGGGGAAAGAAAACATATGAAAGGTTGATCTTTTATTCTAAATAAGAGTAAACAATGGAGATATGTAAGAATAAAATGGAAAAATTGGTATGAGAAAATGAGTATAACATTTAGATTCAATACCCAACATTTTAAAGATCATAATATATAACAATGGAATAAGGATATGTATTTCATATGAAATAAATCATAAAGAAATCAATTAGTATGATTTATGAGGGAAAACCATTGCATAAGAAATATATTTTTTCTATACACATGTGCATAGAAAATAATTTCCATAGCAGTCAAGGACCTATTCTATGGTAATAATATTTTAATGGGTTCACTCCCCAACCCATAATTTTTGTCATAATTCACTTCTATGACTATCATAAAATAAAAATTACCTTATTGAATGGGTTCACTCCTTATTCAAGTCCTATATATGTCACGAGATAAAAATCATATCCCAGTTCATTGGAGGGATACATAGGTCCCATCAATCTTACAATGAAAACCATATTTATGTGTTACACTAGAATATAAAAGATTTATTAAATCTTAACCCAAGAAATTAAGTTTATTGCAATTACATTTCATCATTTCATAACCTATGAAAAAGAGACAATGATTCATAATCATTTCGTCACTTTATTATAGAATAACCGATGGAAAAAAGAAATAGGTTTAGTAATAGTTTTATTATGGTATAAACCATAGAAGAGAAATGGGTTTCATGAATGTCATTAAATCATAAAAATGGAATATTTAGAGAATGATTAATAATGGTGTCCCAGTATCAAGTCCCCAATAAGGAATATGTATCACCAATAGATCTTATCTTAGATGGAAAATTACTTATAATGATTATTTAAAATATGTATTAACTAAAATATCCTTTATACTTTAGAAAACAAATTTTCAAAACTAAAACATTTGAAAATATTTTTTTCAAAATAACCATGAAAAAATATCAAGTAATCTTCATTTAAAATATTGTTCATTACAACGTGATGTTTCGTTTATTCCATAAATGTTATAACAATAGTTCTATTCACATTTTTGTTAAAATCCTAACATGAATTGTTTTGAAAAAAAAAAGACTCAATAAGAAAACATATTTCTAAAAGGTAAAAAATATATAAAAATGTCTTATATTAATTGTAGGATAATATAAAGACATTTTTGAAAACATTTTTTAAAAATCATGGTTTTAGAATAAAATGGATTTCTATTCAAAGAGAAACATTATGTTAGATTTTCATAAAAGAATATTTTAAATTATTTTAAGGACCCAAGATTGTAAAAATGGTAACACTTTTTTAATATAACATGAATTACTAGGGGATCATAGAATTGAAGGGTTTATTAAGATATGGATTATAATTTGTTATTATTGGGGATATAATCATAATAAATCCCATTAAATTATGAGATATTACCATAAATTCTTTTCTACTTCAATAAGATTGATTGATAAGCCCCATAGAGGATTAAAATAAAATAGATATTAATATATCCTGAGGATAAATAAATTAGTGATATTACATGTAATTTTGGTTTTATATACACCTCATGAATGAATATATGTGGATACAAAACATACATCTGAAATAATAAAAATTGAGACAAAAATCCACTTCCTTTACTCTTGAATTATTTTGTAAATATTAAACCCTAATTTTTTCAAATTATAATTTTATTATGAATCTATTACATAATAATATATATATATATCGTATATTATTTTATTATGAACATTTATTACTCGTTCATTAATAATTCAATGTTAATGTTACTTATCAGTTAATATCCTATTTTTTCATATATGTTTTAATTTTTCATTTTTGGTCCTCTTAAATTGTTCATGTGTTCGTAATAAAAAACTTTTTAAACATTATATAGATATAATATACATTGAATACATATATTTTAGAATATTCATTTAAATTTAGTGATATAAAATAAAATATACCATTCATGGAAATGGTAGATATTAAGTACAAATGAAAAATGTTTTCATTTTCTCATCTGATTGAAATAAATATAGATACATGTTATATTATTATTATAGGGTCATTTTTTCTATATATATCACATATTTCCATTAAATTCATTCTTATTACCTTCCATATGAAGCATGTCAGAATCACATTGATTCGTGAGGGAGTATTCTGATGTACACACGAGTAATATTATCATATTCCCAAAATATGATGATTATGAAGGTATGTGTGATGTAATAATTCTATAATTATAATAATATTATAAATATAAAATATAAATTATATATCTTTAATTATTTGTTTCCTCGTGATGTGATACTGTAAAAAAATAATGGTGTCGGTCCGTGAGGTGGTAGTCCATGGTACACATGAATGGTGATTTCATAGTCAATTTGATGGAAGTGTAGATGGATGTATGTCATGAAAATAACAGAAAATGATATCATTATATGGAATATACTAAGGTTTACATATCATGATTATATAATAATAATTCTAGGCGGATTATTAATAAATGAAACTAATATTCTCTTTGATTAATGTCACCTCTTCTTCAGGTATAATCCATATATTTCAACCAAAATCATTCATAGGATGGCTTTATATCTAAACTAAGGATTATATTATAATTTTATGAATTAATAGAAGTTAATTTTTTAGTTAATATCTAACAAAATTATTAAGGAGTGAATAAGAGTAGAGATTCGGTGTCCTTTTATAAGTGATTCTAGTGGTAGACTTGTAATGTTTGGAATGTAAAATTTGTATGAAATTTTGTGACATGATAAAATGATACAAAATAAATACAATGAGAACTTTAGATGTGATATGGTCTAAATATTTCAATAAAATATATTTTAGACAATTTTATATTTCATTTATACCCTTTTCATTTTAGTTTAACCCCCATTAAACCAATTTTTATCTTAATCGTGGTAAATAATTTTTACTCTTTTTACTATTCATTTTTGTCAAAATATTATGTGTCCAATATTTGATAATATTATTTTTAATGATTATAAATATAAAATATATTTTTCCAAATTTCATTAACATAAGTGGAGGAGTTGAAATTATTATTAATGCCACATACATGACTATAAAGTAGTATTTTAAAGGGAGAATGTCCAAAATTCTACAAATTTTTTTATATCATGTTCCAAAATAAGATTGATTTTAGTGACCTTAATTGTGTTATTAGATATAGAATTTAACTAATTTAACATAAAATTTATTAATAAAATTTATATTAAAAAATTAAACTTATATACATTTTTAAATTAAAATTATATGTTTTTTAAGTAAATAAAAAATTAAAATTTTGATTAAAATCCAAAAAGTTCACGCGGAGATAATTTTATCCCCATGATTTAAAAAATATTATCAAATTTTTTTTCTATATGTTTAGAAAATTAATTTTATTACTATCCTAGAAAATAAATAAACCACATTTTTTAGGATAATATTATTATCGAGAATAATGAAGACTTTACGGAAAATTAAGAAACATTTTTATAAATATTTTTATTTTATATTACGAATTATAATTAATATATATACTATGAAGGATAAAGTACATCCCTTTTTAATAAAAAAGAAAAATTAATTAACTAAGGATAGGGTTATAAAAGCATTCATGCCCTTGTTCTTAGTAGAAGAAATGGAAAGAAAAACTCAAACAACATATTCGCACTGGTAGGAAGCATCGTAATCCCCATACCAGTCCAAATCACAATCCACAGGATCAGGAGACCTAGTAACCATAGTTTCCTTCAGATATTATAATTCATTCCTATGTCTTCATTTCCTAGGATGAACATATTGAAAATATTCATCATCCACAACAAAATTTTTCACTTTAAAAAAGTCTTGACTAAAGGTTGTTTTCTGGTGAATCAACCTCTTCATCATCCAACATTCCCTTGGTGCCTTGGGTTTCCGTTAAAATAATAAATTACTCATGAATAATTGAAATATTTTCGCCATCACTCGATACTTGTTTCTCCTCGATCTGAGGATAAGATCATGTGTTCTCCTATTCCAAAATTACTCCTGATTTCATGTCACCCTAAGCTTACGAATTCAAACTATGGTGAGGCACCAAATAAAGGGACAACCTTATTCTGAATCTAGTCATGGTATGCCTAAATTCCTATGTATAATGTACCATCAGATATTGTTCAGAATCCCTATCCACTTAATTCTATTTTACAAATTACTACGGAATATATTACACTATTTTTGAAACATCAACAATTATATAATCATTATATCTATCATTAGGGTTTTTACTACCACAAATAGAAATCACTTCATTTTGTGATTTTTTTTTTCTCATAGTATTCCTACGGGAAGTCTTGTAATTAACATTTAATGAAAAAAATCAAATACAACATTTTTACAGCACTTATCATTAGAATGGTTAGTAACATTATATTCAACAAATAAGTCAAGTAATATATTACACCTATATAGAGATATCATTCTAAGGAATACAACATAATATTTTGAATTATGAAATAACATGGATCAACATCAACTAAGACACTAGAAATATGCTCAAATTTATAAGCCTCAATGGTAATATCAATTTTTAATTGAGCACCCCTAACATTAGAAATGTCAAAAAGGAATTTAGGATTCCAGGTGATCTATTGAAGGGAAAAACAATTTGATCCAAACTTTGTCCCTGATATTTTTATAGAGAATGTATTGAAAATTAAATAAAATTCTTGAAAGAAAACCATACTTAATTTTGAGTAATTTAACTAATCCCCCGGTCTCTTCATTTGAGATCCTATGATGAAAAAATTGTGTCGACAAATCCTCTTACCATAGGTATACATCATGAATCAAAGAACCCCCATATAGTGGTTTGTTTTTGAACCATGTCATCTACCTTCCAAATTTTTCTTCCACCGGGAAGGATAAGTCTGTCAATAATTGAATTCCAACAATGCTTAAATATGTAAAATATATCCTCCCTTTTAGCAAAAAAACTGGAATTGCCATGATTTATAATGAATCACTCAGTAACACTGTCACACAAAAAAGTGAAATGTCATTAAACAAAATACATTCCAACTCCTGTAAGTACTATTCTATAGTTACCCATAGTTATCAATTTAAAGTGTAATATCTATATTTTATCAATGGTGATTTGTGGTATCTATCCCCCATTTAGTTCAAGGAATCTAATCCATGGGTCGAACAACATTCCCCATCCCCACAGATCATACGCCCTCCATCAAATCAGTTATCACTACTATAGAGCCATCAAAAATCATTTTCCCATTGAGGGAAGAAGAAAAAACTATGATTAAATTATCAGCATAATCTAGTTCCCCCATATAGAGCCATGTCCACCCACACATATTAATGAGATATGTTATTCTCAGACTTGTGCACCAAAATCTATCGCTGATCATTCAACTCGGCACCTGCTACCACCTAGTAGACATCAACTTTTCCAGCTACTGCCTCCACTGTAGATATATTTGATACGTCCCTTATGTAGGTCACACGCACCCTATAATCAACTCCCCATTGGATATAGTTCTCAATATTATAATCCACTCAAGGTACCTTTATAGGGATCTATCCTCTTGTGAGAAGGGGGGATACAAGAATGTGGGGGAATACAATTTTTATGATACCCTAAATGTGTAGGACACCAAAATCATCATGAGAGGGAAAGTATAGAGATATCACCATCCTCAAAATCATTAATCTATTTAATGTAGTTATTACTATTCATATCCATATGTTTAACGGATTTGTTTAAATGGTCAAGTTTGTATAATTTTTGAAATAATATATCAAGGATTGTTTAAATCTTAGTGTCATCTGTACCACCAACTAACCAAATGTTTCTAGTAGTGAAATAATGACGTTATGTTGAGTGTAACCCTATATATCATGGAAATTTAGTTTATTGTAAAAAATCATAAAAACTCATGGTGTTAAAACATCATTTAATAACCAATTAAAAATGGGAAAATGTTTTTTAATGTTTTTTTCTACACTAGGGACACACGTGTCCTAAAACAGTGATGTCATATTTTCTTTATGATTAAAATAATCAATAATATATATTTTACAATTTATACATGTATAAATTTCTAAAATAACTATGGGAAAAAATCACTCACTAAGTGTGTGGTGACTCTTTCTTGAGCCAGGGTAGTTGGGGATCTCATATAATAAGTCATTACACCAAGTTATCCAAAACCTTTATGATGATGAACATATTAAATTATTATGGTATATTTAATAATAATTATAAAAAATATATAATTTTCAATTTGGAAATAAAATATTTAAATAAAATGTAAATTTTATGAAACACATTTAAATTTTTCCAGGGTTCTCACCCAAGAAGGACTTTGATTGGAATATTTTGATAATGTTTTATCAAGAAATTATATGTACACCCAATATGGTCACTAATTCAATAGATAAATCCATACACATTGGTTTTCTCTACTACCCCCTATGTAGAATTATTCTTTTAGTTTAGAGTCTATCTAGATGCATCCTCTTCTCTTAATTAATAGTATTCACCATTGGTGGTCTAAATTTATTGGGAAATATAACAGTCATCCAAATATTATTTTTTATAAATCATTTAATTAAGGTTTTCTATAATTAGTACATGTGTATACGGGTCGCCCTTCCCTGTTTCATGTTATTCATAACAATCCAAGTGATATTCAAGGTATTTTGGTAACATATAAATTATATGTTAATATTCAAATCATTAGTTTATATTTAATTTTAAAATAATATATATATATATATATATTAGTTTAAATCTCATACAGTATTATATGATTTATTAAAATTTCATTATATATGTAAAATATGTTTTTTACATTATGTTATAGAAATATTTTTTTATAAACGTTAAATATATTCCCAAATCATAATTCTTTTTGTAGATATTTTAAAAATAAAAATTTATTTATTATATGTTTTTTATAAGGATTTTTCATGTAATTCAATGATACCAAATTAAATTTTATTATACATAAAAATATTTTTATGAAGGTATGAATTTAAAATATGGTTTTTCATTTGAAAAAACAAATATTTTTTATTCAAACTAAATTTTATTTATGTAGTATAATTTTTTTATTAAAATGTTTAATTTATAATTTTTATTTTATAAATGTAATTAGGTAGACCTCAATTATTGTATCATCATGGATATGTTTTCATTGGGTATGTTCTCGATATTTTTTTGAGAAAGATGATATTTTGGTGATTAGTAATAACATAAAATTTTAATGTTTTGTATATTAGTGATGAAAATATCTTCAAATAAATATAGAATTAAAATTTAATAAAAATTTAGTACATATTTTACATGGAAATATATTAAAAATTTCATAAAAATATTATACAATTATTATAAACTAATTATTATATCATGATAAATAAGAAAATATTTTTTTTGTTAATGCAATGCCTATATGACATTGAATAAAAACTATTGGACTGTAAAATAGTTTTTAAGAATGTATATGACCATTATAGACCCCAATAAAAATAAAATATAATAAATCCATAAATATGATGTAGATTTATGGATTTTAGAATTATATATCAAGATAATTATCCAAATGTTATTTAGTGTTTGCACGTGGTATGATACAACCAAATAATATCTCAAATTTGTTGCCATGATATGGATAAAAATATAAATACATTTTCAATTGTTTCATATTTAAATACATATGATTAAAAATAATATTTATTTCAGAAATTTATATTTAATCAAAAGAATAATAATTAAATATAATTACACATCATTATTGAAATAATTATCTATGTAAGATAAAAATAATGTTAATTATCTCATATGTACAAAAAATTATATGGTTATGATTAATTACTATGATGCATAAATTTGAGGGATAAACATGATAAGTATGAAATTGTATAAATTTTTATTTTCAAAATCCACTGTTATCCATATATTTTTTATATAAAAATTATTTTATAGCAAAGGAAGGACCACTTTTTATTATGGGTAGAGGATACCCATTACATGGCTTCACAGCCTAGGGGCACAGAGACTAATGTAACAAAGCCTAAAATATAAATTCATATAGGCATAAAAATTTTCCAAAATCCCAATTCATTGCACGCACCCTACTAATTCCATGAAACACATCAATGATCCAAACAAAAAGCTAACCCATCTAGCCATAAGATCACCCTCAGACCGATGTCACTACACCACTTTTGTCTCGTAGCCCACTAGACCTACTATGTAGTCACCTAAACTCATTCTATCTAAGGTTCCTTCTTCTATCCCAATGCTCAACCTTTATTATCCTCAGTAGTTCTATTGATATCCTATCTCATCATCCCTAAATTAACACTAAATATGTGCATTCCCTCAATTCCACATCCACTACATAAAAATATGTCACAAAATATTGAATCCACCAAATGTGAGAAAAAATGCATGGTTGCCAAATAGTTTGGGGGAAAATATTAAGTTGGTGGGGGAAAAAAACCACACCCCATTCCCATGGGATTCGGCTAACATATACATGTAAAAAAATTCTACACCCTATTGTCTCAAATTATGTCAAAATTTTTCTTATTTTCCCCAATATTCGACCATTTTGAATAAAATTTCTTTTCGTGGTTGTTTTACCCTAAATAAGTGAAATATGATCCTTCCTAAAAAATATGTATTCTATGGGTATTTAAAAAATATTATTAATTTAATTTAACATTAATATTTTATTCATTTCATTATTAATGTTCTGTAATGGTAATATATCTATTATAACAATGAAAATAAAATTAACTAAGCATAGTCATTTTAACCATAAATTAGTTGTATCAAGGATGATTCTCAAAATGGTAATTTATTATGAGTTATTAGACTTTTTTTATTTAAAGATATGTAAAACATATAATAATACCACAATATATTATAGAAAATTTTAACAATTTATTCTTTATCTTATAATTATAGTGAATATGTTCTGGAAGTTTTGAACCCAATGATGTCAAACTGATTGAAAAGATTGATTGAAATTTGGTAATTGAATTAAAATGAAAATAAATAACATAAATGGATTAATAATAAGTTACTCAATACTAAAAACATTCTCATAGAATTAAATAATAAATATAAAATTATTATTCATGGGTAGATGAAGTATTAGTCGAGTCTGGAATCATCAAAAGTGGTATTTTATTTTAAAACATTACATTATATGTTTTGATGTTTTCCTCTCTAGTATTTCTATTTAATGTTAATAAAATTTAGTTTAATTTTATGAATTTCTTTCTATTATTTAATTTTTTCATTGAATTGTCTATAATATAATTAATGTAATTAATTTTCATGATGTTTACATGATTACTTATTTATTCTTTATAAAAGTGTGAAAGAAATATTTTTCACAATGCCTTCCACATGATATAATTTTCCTACTACCTTCTACGATTTTAAATATTATATGTCCACATCATGTTTTAATTTTTTTTCAATTTAGTTTTACATATTAATTTTCGTTAAAAGTATTTTGTTTGAAATAAAAATTTTAATATATGTAAAGCTATTTTTTAAAAAAATGGGTTAATTGAAATTTTTTTCAAATGATTTTAAATAAACATTTGTTTCCAAGGGTTGTGCTGGGGTGCACGCATCCATCTATGGAGTACGCACAGCTGTTGCCCCTGCATTACCACTTCCCAATGGTGGGAAGAATCTGCTCCTTTTTCAGGGACGTCTACTGCTTGATCAAAACAGGATGATGGGATGTCTGTTCTTCCTTTTGTGGATTCCTACTCGGAGGTCTCCCTCATAGATTGATGTCATGGTTAGTGAATCTTCTTCCCAGTTCCATCTCTTCATGGATGCCAGTTAATTACATTACTTCAGTCTGGACATTCCATGGGGTCTTGACATTATAGAAACATTCGGTCGGAGTAGATGAAAACATCAGGCATGTCGGGGCATCTTTGGGTGCGAGGAC
Source organism: Viscum album (assembly GCA_963277665.1). Taxonomy (NCBI): domain Eukaryota; kingdom Viridiplantae; phylum Streptophyta; class Magnoliopsida; order Santalales; family Viscaceae; genus Viscum; species Viscum album. Next base: position 291,629,800 of record OY728134.1, read on the forward strand.
ATAAGAGACCTGTATTATTCCTCATAAGAGGGCATCTCAAGGGTGCAGAACCCTAGGCATCCCACATCAGTTGTGGGGTATTTATGCCAGGGTCATGTCTCTGAGGTCTTCCTCAACTTCCCATGTTTAAAATCGGGTACACCACGAGTTTAATATCTTGTGGAGACGGTTATGCCAAAGCCGTGTCTTCTGAGGTTTTCCCCATGAATCTCATGATTATCATGAGCTGGACCGTGAATGCAATGCCTTAAAGAGAAAGAATGAGGGTGATCAGAACGTCCCATAGAGACGGATCAGATTGGTACATCCCAAGGAGGGAACACCAGGAAGATGGATAGATCAAAACGCCCAATGAGGATGGATCTGAAGAGGTGCGCCCCAAGGAAGGGAGATGACACACCTTAATGGATGATCATAAAACCACTGAGGGAAGATCAGGGAGAGTGCACCCCAAGATGGGGGACACCATGATTTACCAATAGCTGGTATTGAACCTCATGGAGGTTTCCTACATACCATGTGTAGACAACAGAGATCAAAACCCACGTTGTTAAAAGGGGTGATGAATCAGGTTGTACACAAAGGAAAACAACCCAAAGAAATGTTAGGGCATACGCATGGATAGTGGCCTAAGTACTGCTAAGAGTAGCAAGGAGGGTGGATGACATGATCCACCCAGGATGTGGAAGCCCAGGTAAGAATCAAGATGGCTGATGGAGAATTGCATGGAGTGTAGTGGGGATGAAATGTAACCATCGTTAAGGTGACAGTAGTGATGGGATTGAGCCTAAAATATACATCTTAAGTATCCCTGTGGAAGAGAATCAAAGTCCATGTATTTCGGTGGGATGATGGTATACCTAAGGTGGTGGCCCGTGAGAATGGACACATGGATGGGACCTGGAAGAATTTGAACCTCTAGGTTAGGGTATGAGCTTCCTGAGACACATAGGATTCAGAGAATGGTCAGGATAAGATATTAGTAATGGCCTTGAACCTCATGTAGGCTTCCTACGTATCCTCGTGGCAGCGAATCAATGTCCACGTAGATTAGTGGGACGATGGGACACCTGAGGAGGCGGCCCATGAGAATGGATGCATGGATGGGACCTAGAGGTAGTGGAACCTCCGGGTTGAGGCATGACATTCCTGAGACATGTCAGCTCGAGGGAGATATCAGGATGAGACAAGAGTGATGTTCATGAGCCTCATGGAGGCTTCCTACATATCCTCGGGGTAGAGAATCAAAGTTCGCGTAGTTCAGAGGGACGATGGGACACCTAAGGAGGTGGCCCGTGATAAAGGACGCATGGATGGGACCTAGAGGAAGTGGAACCACCGGGTTGGGTCATGCTTTTCCCGAGACACGTAGGCTCGGGGGAGAGATCAGGATGATACATGAGTGATGGGATTGATCCTCATGAAGGATTCCTACATATCCCCATGATAGGGAATCAAAGTCCACGTATTTCATCTGATGATGGCTTACCGCCGAATGAGGTCACAACGACATACCGCTTTATGAGGTCCCAACTGCATACCTCTGGATGGGGTTTCAACGGCTTACCACTGATTGAGGTCACAACGGCTTGCAACATGATAAGGATTTCAATGGATTACTACTGAATGGGGTCACAACAGCTTACCTCTGGATGGGGTCACAATGGATTCCCTCTAGATGAGGTCGCAACGGCTTACCGCTAGATGAGGTCGCAATGAATTACTACTGGATGAGGTCACAATAGATTACCAATGGATGAGGTCGCAAAGGCTTACCACTGGTTGAGGTCGCAACAGCTTGATACTGGATGAGGTCACAATGGCATAACTTTGGATAGAATCACAATGGATTACTACTGGATGAGGTCACAATGGCTTATCACTGGATGAGGTCGCAACGGCTTACCGCTGGATGGGGTCATAACAGCTTACCATTGGAGGGGGTCGAAACGGCTTACTGTTGGATGGAATCGCAATGGCTTACCACTGGATGAGGTCACAACAGCTTACCACTGGATGAGGTCACAACAGCTTACCACTGGAAGTGGACCTGGGGTACAATGGGTGTTGGTCTTGATCCTCAAAACAATTTCCTTTGTACCAAGACATGACAAGGATCAATGTCCTCGTAGTTAGGGATGGTTTCAGTGAACCAACATGAAGAGACCATCGGTCTAGATGGGCTTGAACCTCGTGGAGGCTTCCTACGTACAATGCCTTGACATTGATCAAAGACCATGTAGTTCAGATGGTGTGGGGATTACACTCTAGGCCTCCCAAGGATGTTGGTGGACCGACGTGAAGGTGGTCGGAGTGACAGGTGGATGGTGGGCTTGAACCTTGTGGAGGATTCCTACATACTGTTCCATAGCACAGATCAAATACTACGTATTTCGTGTGGAAAATGGGTTTGACACACCAACATAGAGACAGTTGGGGATAATGGTTGTGGGGAATGAACCTCGTGGAGGCTTCCTACATACCAGGCCTTGACATGGATGAAAGACCAAGTAGTTCAGATGGTGTCGGTTAACTGACGTGAAGGGACCTGGGGTCCATGTGGGTTTGAACCTCATGGAGGATTCCTACGTACCATGCCATGACATGGATCAAAGTCCCTGTAGTTCAGGAGGTGGATATTGTTTAACGTCATGCGGGACGTGGGCATTTGGGGATTATGCTCTAGGGCGGCCCATGGATATGGGGTCGGTGAACCGTCGTGAAGGGACCAGGGGTCCAGGTGGGATTTAACCTCATGGAGGATTCTTACGTACCAGGACTTGACATGGATCGATGTCCCCGTAGTTCGGGATGGAATAGGGCTTACTCTCTAAGGCGCCCCAATGTGGGTATGGGGCTTAAACTCTACGGTGGCACATGGTGGTGGGGCTTGAACCTTGTGGAGGCATCCTACGTACCATTCCATGCATAGATCAATGACCCTATAGTTCGAGTATATAGTTTTACATCTTGCGGGAAGACATACAGTTTAAAGTCATGCGGGACGGCATACAGATTAATGTCATGCGAGACGGCATATAGTTTATCGTCATGCAGGAAGACATACAGTTTAACGTCATACGGGACAACATATAGTTTAACATTATGTGGTACTCAATATAGTATAACATCATGCGGTATTACATACAATTTTACGTCATGTGGGATGGTAGACAGTTTAAAGTAAAGGAGGACAGGGATGATGTCATGGTCGATGCTTACCCGAAGCCCACATGTCCCAGGCTCTCTGTGAGAAACAAGAGGCATCAAAGGCCTGATGACCACGTCGTGAAAGGGGATTCCGTGGAGAGTGATGTGGAGTGGGGGATTACGCTCTGCGGTGGCCCAAAAAGCTGGTACGTACTCTAGGATGGAGGACCAATGGCGAAAAAGCGCAGTGAGAGTGGGACATGGCACCCAGGAAGAGAGAAGGGGCCCCATTTTTTATCACGCCCTATGATGGCCTTGAGGTCAGAAGATGAAAGGAGGATTAGGGATGCTGCCTCTTGTAAAGAAATCTTGGGTCTTACACCAAGGTGGATGCCCTTCCCCCCTCACGGACAAATTCAACTCCCAGAAAGAGGATATCATCCCCTGTGGAGGCTAGGGGCGTGGATAATGTCCAAGGTGGGGGCACCCTGCGTGAGAGGCACAGGGTGATGTCACAGTTTAACATCATGTGCTGAGAATGATGGTGCATGGCAGTTTAACATCCAGTAGCTCGGACGTGGTGGGTTCACTCCGCACCTCTAGGACATACATAACTGGTAACCTCTACTCCGTGTTGGAGGGAAGGCATCATTAAGGTCGTACTGAGTGGGTGTCAAGGAGTGAACCACCGATGGGTCCACGTTAGTGTGCCTATTAGAAGAATCAATATCCATTAGGGTACCTATGCGAAGAATCATTAGGCACAGAAAAGCTACAGGTGGTATCGTCCTGGGGACTATGAATTCACATCGTGCAAACCTGGACGGTCGCACGACAAAACAATTTTCCTAGGAGAGGGGTTCATAGGAAAGTGACTTATGAAGATCTGTTGATCCTTGTAGCGGAGGGTTCTTGAAAAGGGGTGTGCTTCATGGAATGGGGTGACTTAGATTTAGCATAAGAAGTAGGTTCAAATGGGAGGTGCTTTGCGATGTGGAAGGGAACTCGCGGAGCACAGCCTCACAGAGCAATGGAGACTCACGAAGCAAGGTGTCGGGAAGCAAGGTGTTTCACGAAGTATAGTGATCCTACCTTAGAAAATGGATCTTTTGTACATGAAGGCAGTTTCATGAATCATAAATGCTCTTTGATGACCAAGTTCTCCCTGGGGATTCCCTTCCATCGCGAAAGCCCTTAGGCTTCACAAAAGGCATCCCTATCGGATGAGGGGATTAAAACAAGATAAGGGGGAGGCACTTCCTGAAGAAAAAGTACCTCGCCAGCTCATGGTTCACTGAGTGGAAGAGTTCCTTATGATTTCGGAGATGAGAAGCCGAAAGGTTGGATTGTCTATCTGGAGATATGAGGGTGAGCAGCGCATTTATTGGTAAGATGCACCACGAAGCAGAGCTCACGCGGCATGAAGAGGGGCTTGATAGCTTCGTTGTAACACACCGAGATTTTATGAAAAATATTCTTTTTAATTTCATTAATTTATTTTGATGTACGCTACACAAAATGGAGCTTGCAAAACACACATCCTTTACTTGCCTTACATTACACGCAATCACGGCCTTCCTTGATAGCGTGTGTAGTACGCAATACCGAGTTTCACTAAACAACGATATGCTGTTAAAATATTATTAAAACTAGTTGTTATGAATAGTAATAACCACTTTTTGAAATTTTTTAAATTTTATTTTTCAAAATGGACTTCATTTTTGGATTCGGAATATCGAAATAAGCTTAGGGTGAAATTTTGGTACTTTTCGGATAACATTCATTTTCTGATGAACAGTGAAAATTACTAAATTTTAATTAAAAACAACCTTTTTAATCGAAATAATTAATAGTGATAAATTATAAATTTTAGTGGTTTTAAATTATATTTAGAATATATTTTTACAATTTAATACAATGTTGGTCATTGGATGTAATTTCACATTTAAACCAGTCATAAACAAGTGTCAATCTTTTAATTGTTATTATCTTTTAAGAACACGCTATTTGTTTTGACGATGGGAATTATTTTTTAAATTAATTAATGAAACTGATATGTTTTTAATTTGGTAAAATAGACATAATTTTTGATTTCATAATATCAAATATAGCTTAGGCCTAATTTTTTGTATTTTTCTGGAAACTTTCATCTTTTGATGAATAGTGAAACCACTAAGTGGTAGTTAAAAAAAACTGAATTTTTGATAAAACGTAATTTTATAGATTCTGTGAGTGGAATTTATAAAATCCTAGAGACACAGTTGACGTCAGTAAGAAAAATGTGGTTCAATGAGATGAAAATAATTTTTGGTGAATAGTAACATTTTACTTTTTTTTACAACGGTTAAAAGTAAATTGGGTAATTAAGAGTAAAAATGATATTATTATTACCCTAACACATGTAATAATTTTATTGGATAAGTTTAATTCGACCAAAAACAACCTTAGTAATAATATATGACCATTTAGGCCAACTTGGATTAGATTAGGATATTTATTATTATTTAATTCAAAGAAGAGTTAAAAGAGTTAAAATCAGTGTTTATTTACTAAAACATTTTTAATATAGGGTTATACATAAGATAAATTCGATTTTAAATATTCATTAGAAATATAATACTATTTCGTAAATAATTATATTTTATTTATAATTTTTAGACATTAAATAATTTAATTTATTTATGACACAATGATGATGCAGTAATTACCATAATAGTGAAAAATTTGAATAATTGATTTTATAAATACCCAAATAAATATAATTTGAGACTTTTTATGAGTTAAACTAATTTTATAGGTTAATATGACATTATATTATTGATTTAATTAACTTTGGTCGATGTAATCATTCTGTTATGAGTTTCACAAAAATCAACTATTGAATAGTGTCAAAATTGACATAAAATAGTTTTTAAAACAAATATTATATTATTGATTGTTATTTTATTCCTAAAAATCTAAGGTTAAGCCAAGATACTTATATCAAGATAGGTGCATCATTAATGGATGATTTGGGGTCTCTTGTATGTATATGGTAATTTTATTAACTATATAATATAAAAATACAAATTGACATGGTAAATGTCAATCTAATTAACTAAGAGTTAAAACTAAAATATAAGGTTAGTATAATGACCTAAACATGTCTAAATTCTATTTTATGAGAGGCTTTCGACCCATACCCACCTTATCTTTGAAATAAATCATTTTGGATCTATTTAGAACTGAATTTGTCTTTGTAATAAAATAATATTTTTAGTTATTCCAAAGGTGCCCCTCTCCTCCCTTATAAAAGGGCACCTCCTCCCCCTCTTCCTCACACCACGTTGAGACTTAAAACTCGTCCAAAACCTGCTAAATTCTCTTCTCCACTTCCCTAGAAACATCATAGAGGACCTGGTCTTCTTCAAAGACCAATTTTAGTGCCCTAAAAGGAGGTTTCAAAGAAGCTCTTCAAAGAAGAGGTAATGTCCGTTACCGATTATATCAACTTTATTTCTTCTTCCACTTCTACATATTTAGTTGTTTCAATATGAAGTAATAACATAAGTATCACTCATATATGGATATGTTATTATAATTATGAAACAACCCTATTTCACCATCTATACATCCTATGAAAAACAAAATCACAGCGCGTGCGTACGTACGGAATACCGTCTCCACGCCGTGGTGTAATCTATTTTCCACCACCACCTTAATTGGATGGGTATAATGGTGTTAATAAAAACTATATATGATTATTTTAAAGTTATATTGATTCTGAAATAGTATAAATACACTCCAATACAGTCCCACGATCATGAGAACGATATCATCGCTCGTGCGTACGTACGGACTACCGTCTCCACGACGCGATGAGATTCATTCTCCACGTTAACCATTCATGAATGATTATAAAGATTATATAATAAGTAATCATGAAATATATGACATAATAATGATACTGGATTTATGTGTGTATATATGTATGTCATCTACTTAATTTCATTCAACTCAATAAGGAAACGAAAACAACATTAATGCGTACGTACGACCTACCATCTCCATGAACGGTGTATTTCATTCCATTTACTGATTATTATATATATGTATATTCTGAATATATATTATATATAAATCATGTTTTATTTTCCAGAATTAAGTAATCATGATCTAAGTAATCATATGAATAATTACAAGTCAAAACACGGATGACAAATGAAACAATTTTACCCAAAACGCTCTTTAACATGGAATTTACAAAAGAACGGGTAATATAAAGTCATAAGTGAACCATATATGATATCATAACAATGAGTATGATTCTGCAATAAGTCAATGACATTATTTAAATGATTATACAGGATGTTCGGACACTTACGAAGCAAATTGGCCCTAAGGTAAGGGAAAATATCACAATCTCATTTTATCCGAGATTGTTTATACTTTGGTATTTACTAGGGTGTATTTTATCATCAACATCCATGATTCCTCAATATGTAATATTGTTTCCATCCACCTATAATTTTTTAAATCCAATTTTACCCTTCGGTGAGTTTTTTGTAAAAGATATAAAAGGAATCATTTGTCGTTTTTCGTACGAGGTACTTTTTGACTTTTCCGACAAAAGTACGGGAAGAATGTTTTTTTAACCTATACTGCATGAATGGAATTTTAAAAAATTATTTCTAAGAAGCACAATTTAAAATTATTCATGTTTATTTTTAATCAACTTCTTTTAGTTTAAAATGGTATGACATGTTAAGAAAGGAAATTTTTTTTGAATTAGAAAGGATAGTTTCCTCAAGAATGGAGTTCACGTGTTTTATCAAAATTATTTTTCATCTAAGATAATATAGGGTTTTGTTTCTATCCCTATTATTACATTGATTTGATTATGCTGTTATGGAATTATTTTTATTAAATCCTTTATCTTATATGAATTGTTTTATGATTTCATGTTGTTTAAGAATCCCATTTTTATTACATAGGTTATGCTATGATGTATGGTTTATGATTTTGTGGCACACATAAGAATGGTATCATTATGAGATGGGTGGGACCTATATCTCCCTCCAATAAATTGGGTAAATATTTTATATCTCATGAGATAGACATGGCTGGAACGGCAGGTTAAACCGGTTCAGTGAAACAGGACTGAAACGAGGAATGAACTCGGTTTAGAAATGGACTTTGTCCACTATGATAGTCTTGTCAATGAGTCTTGACTAATACGAAATGAATATCTATGATTATGTGTGTACGACACAAAGTTTTATTTTTAATTGATGATTATTGGGATTACATTTCACTACTATGATTTATCCCATGTTATGATATTTTGATCTCTTTTGCAGGTTATGATTTCCAAAATGTTATGTTCTTATGAATATGATGTGATTGATATTTTTTTTACACTTACTAAGCATTTGAGCTCACCCTTTTATGTTTTCTTTTCCCCAGGATATAATGAAAGGTTTTATGTAAGAAAAAAAGGGAAGATCTTTATTGGAGATGTTGAAGATCTTTCACCATGATTAGAAGATTACATTCCGAGTTTCCAAAGACACTAAACTATTACGGTCCTTGTGTCTGTTTTTTTGTTATGTACTAAGTATTCCGCAAAAGTAATGTAATGTCCATGTACGTCAAGCTTTGGGCCTCTACATGTGGTATCAAAGGAAAGGTTTTGTCATTCTTTGGAAACTACGATGCGAGAACTTTAGTGAGATCCCTAGAGATATTTATAAGGTATGTCTAGGGATGTCCCTAAGGATAAGTATAAGTATAGGTTATAGTACTAGAATTACGGTAACCCAAGATGTTAGATATTGAAGGTACTCCTCCTTTATTGTGTTGTTTTCCCTAGAATGATTTTTTCCACTCACAATATTCTTTTTTGGTTTTAGACGATGGCTGGAAACCGAAGGAACAGTGTCGATCAATGTAATGGACAATGCAATGATTGTCCTCCTGAACAAACAAATGTTATGGGAGATGGAGTGAAAAATCTTATTTCCATACTTACACAAGCTATGAATCATTCTGGACTTACAAATGAGCAGAGAAGGGAACAATATTCTATTGAGTTCTTCATGAGGCAACGTCCACCTTCTTTCAGTGGGACTTTTGATCCACTTGTTTCTGAACAATGGATCTGTACTACTGAAAAGATATTTTCAGTTTTTCAATGTTCTGAACATGATAATGTCATCTTAGCAGTGTATCATTTGGAAGTTGATGCTGATTATTGGTGGAATCTTATCAAGAATACGAGGCCAAGAGATGAAATTGAGTCCATGGAATGGGACGAGTTCAAGAACTTATTTTTCAATAAGTACTTCCCTCGTATTCATCGAACAATGATGGAGAAGGAGTTTCTTGAACTAAAGAAAAATGATGATGAATCTGTTGGTATATACGAAGAGAATTTTACAAGGCTTACAACGTATTCATCTGGATTTATCATCCAACCTGAAAGTAAAGTTGATCGATTCTTCAGTGGCTTAAAACCAAATCTTCGAAGGGAATTAGCTATAAGAGACTTCAGTAGCTATGAATAAATTGTGTGTTGTGCTATTAAGGTAGAAATGGAAGTTGGTGTTACTTATCCATCTCATAGTTTTTACAAGAAAGGAAAGATGGAGTTCAAGGAGATATCTCAGAATAATGGTGAAAAGAAGATTAATGTCTCCTTATGCTCAAAGTGTGGAAAGAAGCATGGTGGAGATTGTCTTAAAGGGACATGTAAATGTTTCAAATGTGGAAAAAAAGGTCATCGGGCATTTGAATGCCGCAATGATGGGAAGAAGATGTCTAATGATGAAAACAAAGGAAGGGATACACAGAATGAACCTACTACACTTCAATGCTTCAAGTGCAAGGAAATGGGGAATTATGCTAATAAATGCCCTAATCTAAGGGTTAGTGATGATTGACATGAGAAACCACTAAAGGCAAAGGACAAATGGAAGTCACATGCGATCACCATTGGAGATGTTGAATATGAAAACGATGTGGTGGAATGATTAAGTGTTTATGTAATGGGATTCCAAAATATTGTTGTATATAGTATCATGGAATATTGGAATATTTATGTATTGGTCTATTGTGGTTTTCAATAATTTTATGATACTGGTAACCATGGAAAGTGATTGAGATATTTTTGGAAAAAAGATGATATGTGCATAATGAAGGGATATGGAAAAAATGAAATGTTTGAATGTATTCATGACCTCATGATTCATATAAGGACTAAGTGATATCATGGTTTGAGTATATATAATTTTGAGGATTTTGGTATGTGGAAAGAGTTAACTTTTAACAGCATTCATGTTTTCAATAAGGTTCATTGGGTATTAATTTTTTTTCAAGAGAATACATGATTAAGGCCTTTGAATGTTTGGAATGTGACCAACAAGACATATCTCATGGTATATGGGGATCAACAATGGTATTAACATGCTAGTTGTATGAACTCCTTGATAATCATTTTCACTATAATATGAGATTAGACAGCATTATTTTGGATAAGCCTAATGATTTGAATGGATTATGTTGGACATAAGTTAGTATTGTTTAAGGATAGAAGTTTTTTCGATATTATTTATGGGATGTTATAGTAATGTAGTTTTAGAAAAAGGACAACCTACAGGATGGGCGACATCCCATCGCGTCGGACAAGGCTGTGGGAATCGAACCCACAACTGAAGTGTGACTGGCCTTTATCACCTACCACTGGCCTACAGGAAGTCCCTGTTTAGTAGAAACTAGTTTTATTATATTAAGCAGTATGATATATGAAGTATAAGTCTATTTTAGGAACCATATATGATTAATCTCACTATATATGGACTTATGTATTCTTTAATAACTTTTCTAACCTTTTTTTGAGACAGATGGAATGACCCATCATTCTATCACATGATCTGCTGACACATCATGAATGAAAAATTCAACTTCATTTCATTAAGAGATGAAGTGGAAATTGTCAAAAGAACGACCAATGGTGAGACTATACCAATATCACGAAAGTATTTCTTCTAATTCCAATTTCATCAACTTTAGGGAAATTATCTTGAAAACCAAAAATGTTGTCCTAGTACTCTTATATCTGATGAATCAGATGGTACCTTAGATCGTCACAAATTTATGGCTTTGTGATTGCTGGCTTTTCCATAGCCATGTTCCCTAACACTCTTCATCAGAACATGATGGTTAGATTTCTCTTCCATATCTATATTTTCACCTATGTGGAAACCCAGTGATTAGTTTATTTGGGAAACCATTACGTTTCATACGTTTGTTTTTAAATATTGGTTTTGGTATTCCTTTTTACGATGTGGGTTTCTATTAAAGGAACTTTTGAATAGTAAACCATTTATAACCCCGACGAATTTCGAGGGTGAAATTCATTTTAAGGGGGGTAGAATGTAACACCCCAAAATTATATGAAAAATATTCTTTTTAATTTCATTAATGTCTTGTGTTGTACGCTACACCAAAAGGAGCTTGCACAACACGCATCCTTGACTTTCCTTGCATTACACGCAATCACGACCTTCCTCGATAGCGTGTGTAGTACGCAATACTGAGTTTCACTAAACAACGATATGCTATTAAAATATTATTAAAAATAGCCGTTATGAATAGTAATAAACACTTTTTGAAATTTTTTAAATTTAATTTTTCAAAATGGACTTCATTTTTGGATTCGGAATATCGAAATTAGCTTAGGGTGAAATTTTGGTACTTTTTGGATAACTTTCATTTTCTGATGAATAGTGAAAATTACTAAATTTTAATTAAGAACAATTTTTTTAATCGAAATAATTAATAGTGAAAAATTATTAATTTTAGTGGTTTTAAATTATATTTAGAATATATTTTTCCAATATAATATAATTTTGGTCATTGGATGTAATTTCACATTTAAACCAGATATAAACAAGTGTCAATCTTTTGATAGTTATTATCTCTTAAGAACACGCTATTTGTTTTGATGATGGGAATTAATTTTTAAATTAATTAATGAAACTGATATGTTTTGAATTTGGTAAAATAGACATCATTTTTTAGTTCATAATATCAAATATAGCTTAGGCCTAATTTTTGGTATTTTTCTAGAAACATTTATTTTTTGATGAATAGTAAAGCCACTAAGTGGTAGTTAAAAAAACTAAATTTCTCATAAAACATAATTTTACCGCTTCTGTGAGAGGAATTTCGAAAATCCGAGAGACACGGTTGATGTTAGTAAGTAAAATGTGGTTCAATGAGATGAAAATAATTTTTTGTGAATAGTAACTTTTTACTTTTTTTACCACGATTAAAAGTAAATAGGGTAATTAAGGGTAAAAATGATATTATTATTACCCTAACACATGTCCTAATTTTATTGGATAAATGTAATTTGACCAAAAACAACCTTAGGAATAAAATATGACCATTTAGGCCAACTTGGATTAGATTAGGACATTTATTATTATATAATTCAAAGAAGAGTTAAAAGAGTTGAAATCAAAGTTTATTTACTAAAACATTTTTAATATATAGTTATACATAAGATAAATTCGATTGTAAATATTCATTAGAAATATAATAATAATTCCTACATAATTATATTTAATTAATAATTTTTATACATTAAATAATTTAATTTATTTATGACATAATGATGATGCTATAATTACCATAATAGTGAACAATTAGAATAATTGATATTACAAATACCCAAATAAATATAATTTGAGACTTTTTATGAATTACACTAATTTAATAGGTTAATATGACATGTTAGTATTGATTTAATTAACTTTGGTAGAAGTAATCATTCTGTTATGAGTTTCACAAAAATCAACTATTGAATAGTGTCAAAATTGACATAAAATAGTTTTTAAAACAATTATTATATTATTGATTGTTATTTTATTCATAAAAATCTAAGGATCGGCCCAGATACTTATATCAAGATAGGTGTATCATTAATGGACCACTTTGGGGTCGCTTGGATGTATATGGAATGTTTATTAACTATATAATATAAAAATACAAAGTGACATGGTAAATGTCAATCTAATTAAGTAAGAGTTAAAACTAAAAGATACGGTTCGTATAATGACCTAAACTTGTATAAATTATATTGTATGAGAGGATTTCGACCCATCCACACCTTAGCTTCGAAATAATTTAATTTGGAGCAATTTAAAACCGAATTTGGCTTTATAATAAAATAGTATTTTTATTTATTCCAAAGGTGCCCCTCTCCTCCCTTATAAAAGGGAACCTCCTCCCCCTCTTCCTCACACCACTTTGAGCCTTAATGCTTAGCCAACCCCATCCAAATTCTCTTCTCCACTTCCCTAGAAATATCCAATAGGTCATGGTCTTCTACAAAGACCAATTTTAGTCCCCTAAAATGAGGTCTCAAAGAAGCACTTCAAAGAATAGGTAATGTCGGTTACCGATTCTTTCAACTTTATTTCTTCTTCCACTTCTTCTTCTTTAGTTGTTTCATTATTATGTAATAAAATAAGTATCACTCATATACTGATATGTTATTATAAGTATGAAACAACCCTATTTCACCATCTATCCATCCTACAGAAAACAAAATCACCGCGCGTGCGTACGTACGGAATACCGTCTCCACACCGTGGTGTAATCTATTTTCCACCACCACCTATCTTGGATGTGTATAATGGTGTAAATAATAACTATATATGATTATTTTAATGTGATATTTATTCTGAAATAGTATACATACACTCCAATACAGTCCCATGATCATGAGAACGATATCATCGCTCGTGCGTACGTACGGACTACTGTCTCCACGACGCAATGAGATTCATTCTCCACGTTAACCATTCATGAATGATTATAAAGTATATATAATAAGTAATAATTAGATATATGAAATAATAATGATACTGGATTTATGTGTATATATCTTAATGTCATCTACTTAATTCTATTCAACTCAATAAGGAAACGAAAACAACGTTCATGAGTACGTACGACCTACCGTCTCCATGAACGGTGTATTTATTTCCATTTACTAATTTATTATATATATGTATATTCTAAATATATATTATATATAAATCAGGTTTTATATTCTGGAATTAAGTAATCATGATCTATGTAATCATATGAATAATTACAAGTCAAAACACGGATGACAAATGAAACAATTTTACCCAAAACGCTCTTTAACATGGAATTTACAAAAGAACGGGTAATATAAATTCATAAGTGAACCATATATGATATCATAAAAATTAGTATGACTATGGAATAAGTCAATGACATTATTTAAATCCTTATAAACGAGGTTCAGACACTTACGAAGCAAATCGGACCTATGGTAAGGGAAAATATCACAATCTCATTTTATCTGAGATTGTTTATACTTTGGTATTAACTGGGGTGTATTTTGTCATCCACATCCATGATTCCTCAATATGTAATATTGTTTCCATACACATAAAATTATTTAAATCCAATTTTACCCTTCTGTGAGTTTTTAGTAAAATATATAAAAGGAATATTTTGTCATTTTTCGTACGAGGTACTTTTTGACTTTTCTGACAAAAGTACGGGAAGAATGTTTTTTTTAACTTATAAGGCATGAATGGATTTTTAAAAAATTATTTCGAAGAAGCTTACTTTACAAGTTTTCATGTTTATTTTTAATCAACTTCTTTTAATTTATAATTGTATGACAAGTTAAGAACGGAAAATGTTTTTGAAGTAGAAAGGATATTTTCCTCAAGAATGTAGTTCACGTGTTTTATCAAAATTATTTTCCATCTAAGATAATATAGGGTTCTGTTTCTATCCCTATTATTATATTGATTTGATTATATTGTGATGGAATTATTTTTCTGAAATCCTTTATCTTATATGAATTTTTTTATGATGTCATGTTGTTTAAGAATCCCATTTTTATTACATGGGTTTTGCTATGATGTATGGTTTATGATATTGTGGCACACATAAGAATGGTATCATAATGAGATGGGTGGGACCTATATCTCCCTCCAATTCATTGGGTAAATATTTTATATCTCATGAGATAGACATGGCTGGAACAGCAGGTTAAACTAGTTCAGTGAAACAGGACTGAAACGAGGAATGAACTCGGATCAGAAATGGACTTGTCCACTAAGATAGTCTTAGAAATGAGTCTTGACTAATAAAAAATGATTCTCTGTGATTATGTGTGTACACCACAAAGTTTCATGTTTTATGTTATGATTATTGGGATTACATTTCACTACTACGATTTATCCCATGTTATGATACTATGATCTCTTTTGCAGGTTAAGATTTCCAAAATATTATGATCATATGAATATGATGTGATTGATATTTTTTTACCCTTATTGAGCATTTGAGCTCACCCTTTTATGTTTTCTTTTCCCGAGGATATAAATAAAGGTTTTAGGTAAGAAAAAAGGGAAGCTCTTTATGGGAGATGTTGAAGATCTTTCACCATGATTAGAAGATTACGTTCCGAGTTTCAAAAGACACTAAACTATTACGGTCCTTGTGTGTGTGTTTTTGTTATGTACTAATTATTCCGCAAAAGTAATGTAATGTCCATGTACGTCAATCTTTGGGCATCTACATTCATGAAAGGCTCGTGAACATCAAAGGGGTTCGAGGAGCATCCTGCCTCCTGTGCTTCATGGTGGGCTCTCAACAGTCAAACTCGTTCACGGAGCATCCCACCTCCTGTGCTTCGCGGAGACCACGATTTTGGGGGGGCTCTGTGAAGTGGCTTCGTGAGGCAGCCCGTGGGGCTGTCATGGGGAATTTTCTTCATTGCATATTTTTTTGCCAACAAATTACACCCCCCCTCATATGTGGAGTCACAGAGAGATGAAGGGTTGAATTCTGTAGGAAATCGACAAAACCCTAGGTCATTCGTGGTGCTGCCATGCGAAGAGGGTGCGCAAGGTGGATAGCGAACGTGCGGGTCTGGCGCACCGCAAAGCTTCACGTAAACTGGATGCGCTGTTAATCTCTGATAGCCGTCACCTATAAATATGGGGTCTGCCCTCTCTTTTGTCTTTTCCTTTCCTTGTGATTTTTCATCTTTCACTCTCGATTTCCGAAGCATTGCGTACTCCGTGAGTGGTCTCTTCGAATCGAGGCTTCGCGATGCACAACGAGTCCTTGACTCCGCACTTGCGCTTCACGATCCGGTGACTGAGTGCCTCGTCTACATCCCGTGAACTGTCTTCATAAGATGACTTCGCTAACATGAATTTCGGATGATCTTTGCAAACCATCCAACCAAACAAAATTGTTCCAGAACCAAATGGCCCACCAAGAATCTACCCAGGGGGTCCTAGCGGATAACACCCGAAGGGACAAAATTGCGAACAGTTTGGGGCTAAGAGAGCTAGTCTCGAGCCACTCGGACCATAGTTCATTAGTGGAGCTACTGTTGGAGAACCAGATCGACTACTCGCTATGCAGGAGGTTGATTTTTTATGTATTTGGGCTGAGGGATGACCTCTTCATCCACACCACAGGTAGGGATGATCCAACTTACTGGTTCTGGAGCACGCAGTGTCAGCACCGATGGTTTAGGGCGCTAGATGGTCATGCCCAAGAAGACCTCACACCGGAAATCACCAACTTCCTATACAATCATCTAAACAATGTTGACGGGAGGGCATTGCAGCAAGAGATGTCCCCTCCCCATTACTGAACCATCTTTAAGGCGGTGCTGGGGATCTCGAAGAAGTGGTGGACTAAGGAATGGGACCTGCGCCAGGGTGGAAACATTACGAACGATTGGGCTTGGTCCTACTGGGTAAGAGCCTCATGTGAGGAGTTCGGGGCAGATCTGAGAATTGTGGACCTATAGGACGTGGCATGGGCTTCCAGTTCTATATCCACCAGCCGAAGTAGTTAATGTCAGAGCTGCTGATCCAGTGGTCACTGAGGACCAATACCTTTCATCTGCATCTCGGGGAGGTCAGCATCAGCCTATGGGGAAATCATCAGATCTAGGCATTCTCGATATTGGGGGTGATGTACGACAAATTCCTCCTAGCTATGGGTGCGTGGGAGGTTCTGGAGTAGATGTCGTGTCTGGTGATGGCACTGATGGAGCTCGTGCCCAGGGAGGAAAAGGAGGCGGTGAGGGATGTCCACATCAAGAATTGGTTCAAGAAGTTTCTGAACATCCTATAAAAGATAGAGTTCCCAGCGAGGCCTTGAACATGTCCAAATGGTGCCCGATGTACGTAAAACTCATACTGGAGGCTGTTAGAGAATATCCAGTGGAAGACCTGGGGGTTCGGGATCAACACTGAACAACGGCCAATAGTCAGGCTGGTAGAATTCATCACAGATCTCATTTGTTGTTGGATATTTCTGGTGAGGGATACAAATATGGGACTGTAGCCAATAACATTCATCATTGTTTCCACATCAGCGACAGTAGGATGGGTCAACCTGGGGATCCCGATGATCTCCAAATTGTTCAAAATTCTGGGGCACATCAGCAAGGGGAAATGGAAATAGAGGGTATGCGGGTCGTTCCACCTCATGTATGGATGGATGGTTGTGCACATTATGGGGATTTACAAGTATCCAAACCCCATCACACCACCAGGGTTGGACTTCTGTCCCTCGATCTTGAACACTATGTAGAGCTTTCTAACTAAGCAGACCGCACTTTCGGTTCTGAACTGGGTGTGATGGGTGAAGAAATTCAACTACCACCTGTTCCCATTGCTGAAGGGGGCCTTCCCTGACAACAGATGGGGAACAGAAGATCATCGTGTCTTCCTCATGGTCTTTCGTGGTGGATTCATGGTGGCCATGGTGTACCGAGAGCATCTCTTCTAGCCGTACACCCCACACTAGTTCACCCGGCAATTCCGATGCTTGTAGCGGACAACCCCGCATGACTATCTAGTGGTGCGCTATGAGGAGCACCCGTGTTTGATGAGGAATATGTGGCTCATGTTCACATGGGATAATGGGATGATGAGGAATGCACTGCCTATGCCAACTTTTGTCATCAGGTTGGTAAAAGAATATGCCCAGAGCTAGGAGGCGGCCTATCCAGGGGAGATGCTGAAGCAACCAACCATCTTGGTCGGCGAGGGAGAGCTTCCCCTATCTTGGGACCGAGGCTGGAAGGTGGCGAGGGTGTCCCGAAATGACGAGGCTTCTATAGCAGCGGTGCCCACACTAGTTGAGGAGGGAAGAACGGTAGTGGATCCAGTAGCGGAAGCTGATCCAGTGGTGCTAGGAGAACAGATTCATCTAGAGGGGCAACCACTGATGGGATTTCTTAGGATCTCTACTCATGCCCTATGGAAATGGATTCGCCACATTGACATGCTGGAAAATGTTGTCTTCTCAGAGGCATGGGACATATGGGAAGTCAGTCGGCAATTCCTTGGCCCATTTGAGTTATGGAAGCACATCAACCACCTCGGGATGGACTTCCCATGAATTTTCCCCATTAGGGATTGTTTTGCAGTATCCCTGGCAGAGGCGGAGCAATACATAGCCAAGCTGGTAGACTTCATCCACTCCTAGGGCTCCCTTCACCCGATGACAAACTGGTTCAAGGTGTTTTTGGGCCATACAGTCCCTTTACAGCTGTCAGTTTCTGATCTGAGGGATCGCTTCCCTATGCTGGACAAATTGGATGAGTCCTCCTGGTGAGACGAGGCCGGTAGAAAGAGTCTAATGGAGGAGTGTGAAGTCGGTGATCAGTTCTCAGAGCTTGAAGACTTCACGGAGGCCCTTGAGTAAAAATTCCATGTTCATTCATCAGATTTTACCCTTAGGTTACTCTGTATTCCTCATTAGTGTCTACACTATGAAGGAGGACCTTGTGAATAGACCTCGTTCTCGCCCCTCTACAGGTGCTGACGTGGGACCTTCAGGATCCACGCCCGTGGCTGCATAAACATCCATGTCTGCCAGGGTTGGGATAGCCGAGGTGGCTACCCTGGTGTCTCTTAATCTTACAACCATATATGGGGGGCCACGTCTCAGGGTTCCGACGACATCCGTCGAAGAGCAAGACCAGGGATTTGTCCTCTCTTTGTCTTCTCTACCGAATTCAAAACTACCATACCCTAACCACAATAACTGATACTCACGTCCCCTTCATGGAATGTGTAGTCTTTCAATTAGACAGGGAAGCTGTGGAAAAGTTTGTCGGGGCTTCTGGTAGTGCCCTTCCCTGGGGCATGCCCATGTTCGTGGAGGTGGATATCCGACCTGACTGACCTGCATCACTCCCGGTCACTGGCAGGGATGCCAGTGGGACCGCGACTGATATTATCGAGGTTGGATCTGATGATGAGGATCAATGAGATGATTCAGGCCCTACCACGCCTGATCAGACACCAGATGTGGACCCAGATGAGGAGTTCTCGGGGGAATTCCCTTGCATACGAGGCCTCCAATCGCATCGACTGGGACGAGATGGCCTCCGACGAAGAGGACATAAAAATATTCCA
Organism: Viscum album; assembly: GCA_963277665.1. NCBI lineage: Eukaryota > Viridiplantae > Streptophyta > Magnoliopsida > Santalales > Viscaceae > Viscum > Viscum album. The sequence goes on from OY728134.1 coordinate 291,649,443, forward strand.
TCGCCGATCATGGAATATGATCACGTGCTTCATCAATGACACCCCAAATCACTATTGTTGGATGAGATGGAGAATCTCCACTCACGACTATGCGAACCGTGTGCTGGGGGAGTAGATTCATAGATCCCTCACATGCTCGTCCTAGATCTCATGGCGGAGAATATTCGGTAGTATGACTTTGGCCTCATTGTGGGTTGGCATCAGAGTAAGGTGGTGACCATCATGAGGCTCCGAGAGACCAAAAAAGAGGTTGAACAATTGTAGGCCTGGGCAACTGACCATTCTGCTTCTCTTGATGCGCAATATGAGCTTGTCTCACAAATAAAGCTCAGCTGGAGGAAGCCGAAGAGGACCTAAAGTGGTCTTCTAGGGAGGTGATCGCCATCCAGGATGACGTGGAGAGGGCCCAGATTTCGGCCAACGAATTGCGCCCTCTCACTTCTGAGGAGGAGCGGGAGATGAACAGGTGGCAGCAACTCCAATACATCACCAGCCAGAGGGTATCGGAGCTGCAACGTTCCTTTGTCAAGGTCAATCCATCCATGGGGGGAGTTGACCCTCGGGTACTGTAATGATTACAAACCCTTAAACGTACATCAATTATTTGATTGTTTGAATGTCGTAGAATGCATGAGCTCCAATGCTTCCATTGGTTTATTGCATGCTTGCGATGTTCATGGAGCATCCAGTGATCACCCCCTAAGCTCACGTGGGTCTGTATCAATGTGAGAAACAAGGGGCGACCCCCTTATCACCTCAAACAAACATAGGAGTGTAAACCATGCTTCAGGCATCCGGGGTTTGAAAAACCCATTTTGATTTCTGGGATGAAATGAAAGATACCTCACTAGAGAATTAATCTCTCAGAACAGCTGAAGTACTATTTTATTAGCGTTCTATTGGGCACAAGCGGGGTAATTCCAAGGGAGACAACATCGATATGAAAAGATGGGAATGGGAGATGTGAATCATGATACCTAGGATTAGGAACATTGTGGGGTTTTGGCATGATAATAAAGAATAACTGTTGACCGCATTCGAAACATAGTATTCTTATTTCATTAGCCTGGAATGGGGACAATAAAATGAGGGTCGACCGATGACCATGTTCGAAATAAGGGACCTGTCACAAATTTCATCCAATAGTCTTCCGGAACATTGGCCCAGGATAGTAGGCGGGCCATATGCCGAGCATCCATACTATTAGGGGGTTCCTCCATATGTGAAAGAGGATGATGGTCTAAATAAGGGGAACACAAATCGTGGAATGTAGAGTGATGTTTTGTTTGAACATAATCCATCACTCATGAAATTACGCCACCACTATGGGTGTGCACATTATTGGTGCGTCAGTTTGATCATGGATCATTATTCCTTTCATATAGTGCCTCTCTGGCGAGGGAGCTATCACTTCCCAATGTTATCTTGGGGCATCCAGAACTTGTTCAGGGAAAATTTGCAGTTATACGGCTCTTCATGAGGGGTCAAGCCATGGGCCAGAAATAGGGAGGAACCAGACATAATGATTCCTATGGCTGGACACTGGGAGAAATACCGGGGTGTCTCTACGTATCCCATGAGGATTGGAATCCAGCCATATGTATTTTTGAAGGCAAAGTTAAATGGAATGTAGGATGATGAAAATCCTGGTTTTGCCGGTACACATCCCACTAAAAATACTAATCCCATGGGAGTCATGTTAAATGTGGGAACCAAGAAGTAATGGGGGACTTTCCCAACACAAAAGGGGCATGTTAGGTTAGAGGGATGCTCGGTAAATGCTGACCCAATGATTCTATCTCATCCATGTAGAGAACTTAAATGAGCAAATAGGTAATGTCGAGTATGTCATAATTCAACTTGACCATGAGGAATTTGGAATGTGTGAATCATGATACTCGAAATCTAGATCACAATGATTGTGGCGTGACGATGGGGGATATAGTTGACCGAGGTGGAAACGCAGCATCCACATCGCATTAGCCTGAAATGGGGACAAAAAATGAGTGTTGATCGTTGACCATGTCTGAAACATGGGACCTGTCGCAAATTTCGTCTGATGTCTTCCGGGGCGTTGTCCTAGGATGGTACGTGAGCCGATGTAGCATTGGACCGGGCCGTTAGGTGGTCCCTTCAGACATGGAAGTGGATGAGGATCCAAATAGTGAGCTCAAGAAGCTTGGTCATGGTATGAGGAGAATGTACAAGTGACAATTCCACACCTCGGGCTCTTTGACAAAATGAATCTGAATATGAAAACGAGACGTATTAGATTGAGGGGGTCGAGCCCCATCCCATAGAGAGATCTTATTTAGGGTCGTATAACTCGGATCTTGGATAGTAGGAAAACATGGGAGACACGTGGTTGGGAAACTAACAAAACCCGACATGAATGGGAACTGGGGGTTCTGACCACCGCGTGTTCCATGGAGAGTTTTGGGGTCAAGGGACCAAAAACCGAGGGTTGAGCTGGGACCAAGGAAAAGTGCCCAGGAATTCCTATGTACCCCATGAGGATGGTGATCAAGCTACACGTAGTTCTTGAGAGGGCAGAGTGAGGTACCAGTGTTTGGGATGAAAGGAGTGTGCAGGCATGGCCCTCAAACCAAGAGAAGTGGTATTTGATAAATCTTGTTTTACCTTTAAGGTGAGTGGTTTTTTGTGAAGTGACAGAACTAGTGTAGCAGGCCCTGGAATCTCCACAAGAATCAAGCAATATAGGCATTGACAAAATGGCATGGTTTGAGCCCAATACCAAACACGGTGTTCCCTTGAGTGGGGACATCACGATGCAATGTCATTTCTCATCGTCCGGCCAGGATGATAATGTCACTGTTTGGGGTCATCTGATTAGACCAAGCATGCATTTTATTGTCATGAAGCACAGATGTAGCAGAGATGATGCTATGTGGGGAATGTGTACGAAGAAATAAAACACACTCGGTGTGAATGAGTACATAATCCCACACCACACCGTACGCCGTTCCGAGAAGGGATCCTCATGCCAAGGGGCACAAATGGATGTATGAGGGAATGGGGAAAGAGAAACTAGCTCCTAATTGAGCTAGACCTAGAAGCATGATGTTTGGGTGACCCCACGTATCCCATGGGGATGAGGATCGAGCCGCACAAAGGCCTTAATTAAGATCTTAGTTTATGGTCTTAGAGCTCGGCCCGTGGGAGCCCCGAAGGACGTCGTATCGTAGCATTGCCCCCCAGTCGTGTAGAGGTGCATTGAGGGATAGATCCAAGAGTGTCGAGATTCCACCTAGACATGATGGGGTCGAACATAATGTGAATTATACGACCGACATTCACGGCCTGAAGGGGATGGCTTGACAATGGAGGATTACTACTGACTATGATCACAACACAACATCTTGTCACGTAAGCCTAAAATGGGGACAAACAAATGAGAATCAACCGCTGACCATGATCACAACGCATGATTTGTATCAATTTGATGTTTGAATCCCTCAGGGGCGTTGGCCCATAATGGTAGGAGAGCCTTTAGGCCTGATATCCATGCCGTTCTTGGGGGTCGCTCCTGGTGTGAAAGAAAACGATTGCCCAAATGAAGGGGAACATGAAGCTTGACAGGTTGAAGGAACTTTCCTAAGTTGAATCTGAGACTCTTAGTCCTAGACCAGAGTACTATTTACACATGGGAAAACCCATGCAAGGGGTTGAGGGACTCAACATGAGGGAGGCCAAGTAATGGTGGATTCCCTAGAAATGGGGACATGGTGCCAAATTCCCAACAAGAAGGAGGGCATAACCCTGTACCACACCAATATGTCCCCCTCGTGGAGAGGGACAGACAAAGGGGCCCAGGTGACTCGGAGATCAGGGGATCTCTAAGTGATGGGGCTGGACCCAAAGTCTAGTCATTCTGGTGGTCCTACGTATCCCATAGAGGTGGTTACATGTAGTTCTTGAGGGCACTCGGTGGTAATATACCCTAAAAAAGGGGGGTGCACAGAACGACGAACAACCCAGAGTGAATGAAGACATAATACCACACCACACCATACACTCCGATAAGGACTTGGGATAATGTCTAAGAAGCCTTGGGGGCCTGAGGATGGGCCTAAGTCAGGAAGGACTGACCAGCTTCCAGTTTAACGTCTTGTAGTGAGGACGATGGTTGGGGGATCGAGGAGGCCATGTGGCCTGAGGTTGGATCTCATTCAAGAAGGCCTGACCAGTCTGTAGTTTAACATCTTGCAGTGAGGATGTGGGTCGGGGGCCTGAGGATTCCAAGGGGCATAAGGCTGGGCCTCAGTCAGGAAGGCCTGACCAGCTTTTATTTTAACGACTTGTAGTGAGGACGAGGTCTATGGGCCCGAGGAGTCCAACGGGCCTGAGGTTGGGCCTCAGTCAGGAAGGCCGGGCCAGCTTAAAGTTCAATGTCTTGTAGTGAGTACGAGGGTTGGGGGTCCGAGGAGTCCTAGGGGCCTGATGCTGGGCCTTGGTCAGGAAGGCCTGACCAGCATAATGTTTAACGTCTTGCAGTGAGGATGACGGTTGGGGGCCCAAGGAGGCCAAAGGGACTAAGGATGGGCCTCGGTTAGGAAGGACTTAACAGCTGGCAGTTTATTATCTTGCAGTGAGGATGAGGGTCAGGGGAGGTCTCTTATCTGTGGATGGGTATTACATGGTGGGAAACCCAACCTGAATGAGGAAATAATACCACACCATGCCATAAAATCTTAGAAGAGGGAACCTAGACCAGATGGAAGTCCATACACCCTCTTGTACGGTTACTGCCTCATCCCAGCTCCTAAGCACACAAGAGCGGTGCTCGTTGTGGGAAACAAGGAGCCGATCTTGTCTATCCTTGTCCAAAGGGGCCTAATAACAAGCAGCGCCTGAAAGGAGTATGTCGCTTAGATACAACAAGGCAGAATGAACCACTACAATCGATGTTTGGGACATCTTGGGGAGGTCGTAATGATCCAGGAAAAATGTTGACCATTTTTGAAACATATGGGCCTTTTCTAATGGGGAAGGTGATGGAATACCAGTCAAGGAGTGATTGAAGCATTGTTGTACCCATCTATAAAAGAGGCGAACGTCTCCATGGACCGGGACGTATAGCCGTATAGAGGCTAGATCGATGTGAATTGGGGAAAAAGAATGCACCCCGCCATATGTCTTTACTCGAGGGGAAGATTCTGGCTTTTGGGCTGGGCCAACAGTCAGAATTTCTGGGTTTTCCTAAGTATCCCATGTAGATGGTATTCAATCCATACATAGTTCTTGAAGGAGAAGAAATTTAACATCATGTGGTGAGGACGTGGGATAATAGAAGAACAAGGGTTGGGAACATGGTGCGACCATTATAATCCTCATATAAATGGGGATAAGGAAGCCTACTTCTTATCATGAAAGGATCCTCCGAGAGGCCTATACCCGAGGGGAATAGTCAAAGATAAGAGCTCGAGGCATGGCTCAAGATGAGTTGTGAGAGTTCCTACGTATCACATGAGTATAGGAATAATTCCATATGCAGTTCTCAAAAATTCAATTTAACGTCATGTAGGATGATTTATAGTTTAAAGTCATGCAGGACTGGACAGTTTAAGGTCATGCAGGTCCGACATGTAGTTTAGGGTCATGCAGGACCGACAAGTAGTTTAGGGTCATGCAGGACCGTCTAGTTTAGGGTTTTGTAGGATCGAGGGGCTTAAGAAAAAAAATTCTTATGGAATTTGGCATTGGTGGGTGGCATTATGCGCTCACCTTCCATGGTTACCAAGGAGTATGATCTATTGGGGTAATCCATGTGGACTATGTAAGGTCATTCCCATATGGGCTCCAACTTGGGTGGTTTCCTGTTAGGGATCATTATCACTCAGAGGGACAATACCAGGTCATCTTACTGAAAAGAGCAGAGGCGAAACTTTTTTTTAAGGCTCTAGTTATCTTATTCTGATTCCTTTCTATATTGTGCAGGGAATGAAGCCTATTTTCGTCATGTGCTTCCAATTCAGCTAGATGGATTTCTGCCACCTCATCTGGCACCTACTGGTCATAGACAATAGGGTGTAATGATGGTAGCTAGATCTTGATGGGCAGGACGACCTCATCCCAATAGACCAGGGAATATGGAGTCACATGGGTGGAACTGCGAGTCATCATCCGATAATCCCATATGACATTGTGGAGTATGTACATCCAACCCTTCTTGTTATGTCCAACCATTTTCTGCAAAATTTTAGAGAGGGTTTTGTGGAACGCCTCGATCTTTCCATTTTCTTATGTGTGATATTGATAGGTATGGTTCGAATGGATACTGTACTTGGCGTACAATTTCTTCAACACAGTGCTCAAATGTTGGTACCGTTATCGGTGAGGAAAACTTGAGGGACTCAAAACTGGTTGATGATTTTGGATATCATGAATTCAATGATGGAATTGGCCTTGACCTCCTGGAGTGGAACTACCACTGGTGATCTGTCGCCAGTGGGTATGGTCCCACGACATCAAGTCCCCATACCGAAAATGGCCAACAGTACTTAGTGGAGTGGAGTGGTTCTAGAGGCCGATGTAAGAAGATATAATGAACTTGGAATGTATGACATCTCTTGGTGGACTCGATTCAATCATGGATCATAGAGGGCCAGAAGTACCCCAGTCTCCGAATCTAATGGGACAGCTTGGGCCCAGCCTGGTGGGCACCGCAAGAACCGACATGAACCTCCTGCATGACCTGAGAAATCTCAACCCCTTGGATGCAACAGAGGATAACACCATCTAAACTACACTTATAGAGGATCTTCTCAAGACTGGGACCACTCAGGAGGGTAAACTGCACCATGCGGCATCAGATTCACTCGCGCTCGGCCCGATTAGCCGAGAGGCAACCAATTTAGAGGTACTCGACAAAAGGGGCTCTCCAGTCAACAGTCACATCAACCATTGTACTTGAAGAACCTAGGGCTCTTGTGATGGCGGATCCAGCGGTAAAATGGCTTATCAATAGGCCATCATCATCTTATTGGGTGATGTGAGCAATGACTATCTGGGGGGCCACGTGTATAATCATATCATCTTTCTCAGGCTCTGCAAGTGATGCAACTAAGCTGGACAATGCATCTGCTCGACCATTCTATGACCAGGGGACATGGGTAACCTCCGGCGGAGAAGGGAACTGGGTCATTATATTGAGTGTGTGCTCCAAAAATGGATCTATCTTTGGATTCCAGACAACATAGTCTCTATTAACATGCTTGATGAATAGTTAAGAATCCCCTTTCACGTGAAAATGGGGAACAACGATCTTAAGGGCCATCTTAAGGCCAGTGATGAGGGTCTGATACTCTGACTCATTATTGGTCCATCCTTCTTACAACAGGAATGAGTACGGAAAAATGGCTTGCACTGAGGTAATAGAGAAGATACATTGGCTCACTCTTTTAAGCCTAGGATCATTGAGCCTCCAGTCAGTGGGGCTCCTGGAGGCACCATCGAAGTGCATCTGTCAACACTTGAAGGCATGGTTATCTGAGAGGATTGCCTCATCAGGAAAATCTAGGTCCAGGGACTGATCCGCAGAGTTTGGGTGGGCAGCTAGAAATTCCACCAATGCATGCCCCTTGATATCCTTCGAGGGCACAAACCTGATGTCAAACTGCTAGAGGATCACCGCCCATCATGATAGTTGTCCAGTAAACATGGGGCGGTTTAGAATGTACATCCGTGGGTCTACCCAAGATTCCAACTGTACCTCAAGGTGTTATAGGTAATGTCACAATTTCTGTACACCAAACACGAGCGCAAGCTATATCTTTTCGATAGGGGAGTTTCTGGTCTCCATATTGAGGATCATACGACTGATGTAGTAGAGACTGTTCTCTGTCCCCTCATTCTTCTGGGCGAGAAGGGTGCCGAGAGATCATTCTAGGGAATTGACATAGAGAATCAGCAGCTTTTTGGAGATGGGTGGCATCAAGACCAGAGGCTGGAGAAAATATTGCGTTATTTCCTCAAAGGCGATCTGGCATTCCTCGTCCCACTCATAATCGGAGCCTTTCATCATTAGCTGAGAAAAGGGATTACACTTGCCAGCCATATTTGCAATGAATTAGTATATGTAGGCTATGTGGGCTTGCAAGCCTCAAAGCTCTCGAATAATCCTTGGTGGAGGAATCTTGATGATGTCCATGATCTTATCTACGTCAATCTCGATGCCTTGGTACCTGACAACAATGCCAAGGAACTTCCCAGTGGTGACCCTGAAGGCACACTTCAATGGGTTCACCTTCAAGTGGTGGGAACAGAGGAAGCCAACAACATTCTCAAGATCATTGATATGGTCATGGCACTGGAGAGATTTGACCACCCGATCGTCAACATAGCACTCCACCAATGTCCCGAGGATTGGCTTGAATATGTGATGCATGGACCACTGGTAGGTGGAACCTGCGTTCTTCAGTCCGAAGGGAATATCCTGGTAACAGAATGTACCTTGGGGTTCCCGGAAAGCTGTGGACTCTTCATCCATAGGGGCCATTCAGATCTTATTATATCCAGAGTATCCATCCCTGAAAGAGAGGGCTTGGAACCCGACCGTAACATCAATCAACAATTCTGTCACTGAAAGGGAAAATTCATCCTTTTGACAATGGAGTTTGCGATCCTAGAAGGCAATGCAGACTCTGATCTATCTGTTCTTCATCCTGACAGGCATGATGTTGGCTAACCACTTGGGGTACTGGACCTCCTTGATAAAGTTTTCTCTCATGAGATTTTAAAATTTGGCCTCGACTATGGCACCATGAGAATGGTTCATCTTTCTGGAAGGCAACATGAACCTCCGATGGGTTTTTGGGAGACCGTGGCAGTGGGCGGCTACTTGAGGATCTAGTCCTCGCATCTTGTCGTTAGTCCAGGAAAACACATCACGTTGCTATTTAAGGATGTCCACGTACTGCTGATAGTCCATGGGGGATAGTGTGACACTGATCAATGTGAGTCTCAGATATTCCTCGCTACCAAGGTCCACCTATACCAGTACATCAACTGTGGAAGAGACTCCCTCTTCAAAGATAGGGGATCATCCTCTATATCCTCTCCTCATCTTATGGATGAATCTTCTATGGGGGAAGTTTCTTCTGAGCCACCATATCTCGAGGTGAGGCTGGATCCAGCTTGAGTAGTAGTGGTCATTGTATCAGGGAACTCTGGTGTTGTAGAGACAATGGGAATGAAGGCTCTCGACCCAATCTAATCAGGTCTCCTGCCCATGGGGGCACACTTGATAACATTGAAGTAGTAGTGGTGGGTCTGCTTAAGATGGTTAATTCCATCCAGGAAAAATAGAAAAGTATGATGTACCACCATTTCCATGAGCCAGACAACCCGATATCGTACGGGGGTAAGAGGTTCCAGGATCACCTTAGCCTGGTTTCTGTAGGAGTACGAGCTGATTTTTTGACGTCGCATGGACTTAGGAATATGACTTATTCTTGTTCCTGAGACAAAAAATAATTTCTCCATGTCGAGGGTTGTGGCCTCAAATCGATGGATTGAGAAGATGTAGGTGTCATCCATACCTACCCAGGGGTCACTTATCAATGTGGCGGGATCAAACTCACTTGCCCAAATTTTCTTATCCTAACACTTGTAATAGTCAACATCTAGATAATGGGATTCACAAGAGGAAAAATGAGATGCATCACCTTGGAGTACTCATACTCGACCATTAAGGGAGTACTTGAGGAATTGGTGATAGGAATAGGGGACTGTCGCATATAGGTGGATCCCTGGCCTACCCATCAATGCATTGTACGTTGTGTCCTAGGAGACAACCATGAACTCGGTGCTGGAAACTAGGACACTGAACTAGGTCTTTAAATGGATATTTCTGACCGAGGTCGTCTTCATCCTATCATATCCCTATTTCCTTAAATAGGAGTGAGTCAGGTCATTCTCGGATAACCCTAGCTTCCGCACTGTCCGTGTCGGGATAAGGTTGATCCCGAAGCTGATGTCAACGAGACAACGGTGAACCTCTACACCGTTTAATTGGCCGATGATGTAAAACAGGTGGATGTTCCCCTGTATGGGAGAGCCTTCATCTCCTCCTAATAATGAAATGTCATCCAGGCATTTGGAATTTTCAAATTCTCTAGCATGGAAGGCTTATGCAGATTCTACCTCCGTCTCGAACTGGAGGGGGTTTCTTAATTCCTCAGTGAGGGCCTCATGCATATTTGGAGATGGGAAGATGGATTCAAGTATGTAAAACCTCGCTGGAATTTCGAAAAGGTTCTTTAAAACATCATACTTTTGTGCCAAGTGCGAACTTCTGCTACAGGAGGCAACTCTGCGATTGGAGGCTTGGCGAACGCTACTGGATGGACCGGCGTCTGGCTGGTTCTGGGCATATCTCGCTGCCCACTACTCTATGGAAGAAGTGTAGCTGCTGGATGAGGTTCGAACAACTGATATCGTCCTGTAATAGGGAGAAGCTAGTCGTGGCATGACTGATGTGGTTCTGCCTGATCTAGTAGCACAAACGGTGGTGGAGGCGGTCTCGACAACACTAGATGAAGAGGCTGCGCCTACAGAGCTCTTTATTGGGCCAGTTGTCTGGTCATAGTGGCATGCACAACCTGGCAGGAGGTCCCAACTAATGCACCTCAACGACCCATATAGTCGCAGCTCCACCGACGTTGGTGTCAGTTAGGGATATTGGGAAGGTTTACCTAGCACTCCCCATCGTCAGGAGTCATATACGAATTTACCAACTCGACTGTGATATCCGAAGCGTACCCCTGACTTTCAATCAAAGAATCATCCACCACTGGGTGGATTTTGGAAGGGATCTCCATATCATGAGTTATAAAGTAACCGTGAGTGCAGGACAACGATGGCATTGGTGGAGCGCATTGCTTCTTCTTGCGCCGCTGATGCTTGTTCTTCGGGGAAGAGGTCGACTGAGATGATGACACAGATGTGCTAGTCGCTGCTTCTAATGGCTCTCGCTGATTCAAGCATGCCCGAATGATTCCATGGGAATGAGAAACCTTCTTAAAATCCATCCAGTTTTTGTACTTCTGGGATCCTCTACTGGGAACATGCGGCCACTCACCTTCGCTTTCGCTACCGCTACCTTAAACCACAAAACACCTGCCACTTGTGCTATGGTCGGGCCCCACCATTCAATGGTGTTATCGACCATGTCATGGATACAGTCTTTAAACACATAGAACTACGTGAGGGTCTTCCCCAGAATCCAATGATCGGGGCAGTAGTTAGGTCGATCGATGAGATTCGGCGCATCTGGCCTCCTACACTACAGCAAGCGTAGAATCCCCTTCTCTAAGGAGCAACGGAAGTAACAGAGGACCTCATTGTCATTTAATGAGTAAGTCCAATGTCTTCTTTACGGATAGGAGGGCCTTGGATCCTAGCCATAACGGGGGGCCGACAGAGCTTGGTGAGGAGGTGGACCCTTATTGGCCCACCTCAGTGGGGGCGGGGCATTACGTGGAGGCACCTGCTAATTCTAAGGACGCTGCTGAGCTAGAGTCTTTTCCTGAGATGGAGGGCCCCTACGAGGCAGCGGGGCCGGTGCCACTGGTAGAAATTCTAGTTTCTCTGGGGCTTCTATTTGGGCTACTATGGCGGGCTTGACTATGGAAGACCTCCTTCCTGGGTTTTTAGTGTGCAACGGGCGTGCCTGCATGGCCTGTTGTAGGGCTTCCTCGAGGCGATGGGCCTTGTCGGAGAAGTATCAGAATCCTTCGGGATAATTATGAGTGGTCAGGGAGGGAACACGCTCTATCTTTTTATTCCCCATGCACATCATCAGTAATATATATTGAGTCAGTGGAATGTCAAGGGAGTATGTGAGCCCTTTCCACAGGGAGATGAAGTCCGCGACTCACTTATCAGGCCGTTGAATGCACTTGAAGAGTGCTATGATGATTGTTTTCTGGGTGGTAGAGCATAACTGTAAGAGGAAATACATGTGAAGGTCCTCCCAACTGGTCTCAGATTCGACGGTGAGTTGGCTATTCCAAACAAATGTTGGCCCCTCCAGTGTATGAACAATACAGTGGATCTTGGTAGCCTCCTGCTGTGCAGGAGTCCCCAACATAGGCTCACACCTTCAGTTGAAGTGGGCCTCATGTTGTGGCTGGTCCCCCATCATATTAAAAGGGGTGAAGGTGGGATTCCAAACAACCGTAGGTTCTGGCATGGCATCCACCCATTCCGGATATTGATTTCCATCTGGTGGGATTGCCACATGTCGTGTCTCCAATGCCTCGAGGAGGGCTATGATTGCCGCCGTAGGATCATCCGGGCGGGGGTCCCTATCTTGATGGCAATCCCTGACCAAGAGTGCATTGTCAGGATCTTCCACACGGTAAACAGGCTCAACAGCTCATGGTGAAACTAGTTGAATGGCCTACGGGGCATCTGGGGGAGCCCGGTCTAGATTCCTCAGATTTCTGCGCCGTTCTAGAGGGTTTGGTGAGGCATACCGTTCCCTCTTGCCGTGAGTTCCGGCTACAACCCTATCTTCATGAGCGGTATGATCAGGGATTCCTAGAGGCATCTCGTTGAGGGGGAGTTGTTCCTTCCCCTACCACCCCGGCCGAGGATTACCGTAGTCAGATCATCGCTCTAAAGCGCTTTCAGCTAGGAGTTCGTTGACCAAACACTTTTTATTAGCATGTTGATGTCACAATGTGGCCTTCTCGGGGTCCTCCTCCATCTTCTGCACTGAGGCGGACGGGTCGGAGAGATTGACAGCCCCGACATGCTCTTTTCCCTTACCAGCATTCCAGCTGAGTACCAACACCTCGGTGGGTGTAGGGAGACCTAGGAGGTTCCTCTAATAATGGGTAATCCTCCCTGATGGGTCCATCAAAGGTGGTACACCCTTAGGGGGTATGTCTCCATCAAGAAACTTCATCTCATCCTCTTTGTGCACGACGTCGTCCATGTGGACCGCGACCCTTCCTAGGGGCATGTTCTCAATATCACATAGTGAGTCGGACTGGCACTGGATAGGGTTGAAGAATAGGGCGTCATACTATCCCCAACCATGGAGTTTCACATGGGGGGAAGCCTCGCAGATAATTCTACAGAGTACCTTGATACTCTGAACGCATTGCTGCTAGAGAGTCTCACAAAAACCTAGCGACTCGGGGTGCTGGGCCACATGGAGTGCGTTCAGATCAACTAGGCGGCGCTGCTCGCTGACATCTTTGAAATGTGCTAGGCTCCTTGGATAAACCACTCACTAATGACGAAGTCTGAAATGCGTCACCCAGAGGGTGTAACTGAAGCACTCAACTTCTTCTGGGGTGAGAGACTCAGGTATGTAGTAATCATGTGCTGTAATGGGCCAGAACTCCTCGGGGAAGTGGTCTACTACAAGAATGCCCCAAAAGAACCTCGAATCAAATTCTGGGTCTGGACCTTGATTTCCACACTCGCCAATAGGGGTTGGTTGAGGAACTGGAAGTAGTACTGAGGATGACCACTGGGATGGCTGGTTGGCTGTCGGAGAATACGTTGAGCGGGCCGACTGGCCGCAGATTCTCGGGCTATCCTATGAAGAGTGGAGCGACCTGGCTGCTACATCACTGTAGGAGGGTCTGACGACCGTCTTTCCTGGCTCTAGGGCCATCTCTTCTATTGGTAGGTCACGATGCAACTCGCCTATCATCGGTCCCCATAATAGCTCTTCGTGATCTCTTGTGGAGGTAGAAAGAACTTCTGGTGACTATGGTGGTGACTGCACGAACGTAACCTGCGGGGTCACTAGATCTTCATCCTCCTAGATAAACCTGTGGAGGGTAGTGGTAATCCTATAGACATCGCATTCATGGAGCACTTGGATGAGGCGCCTTGTCCCTTACCCGACCATTGACTCAGATGAGCGAGGGGAGGGTTTCCGAGCTGAGTCATACTTCGCATCAGAGTATGAGAATTTTAATGGTTTGATCTTCGTCTGAGCCTTCACAGGATTCTTCTTGTGGTGGCGATGACCTAATCTATTTCTCGTGGATGGTTCTTTCGGGCAGGGCTAATTTCCAACATGGGATCCCTCATCTGTACTGGTGATGGGGTGGAGAGGGTCTCCACCTGAGAAAGCCGAGGTGCGCCGAGCACCGGGAAAAATGTAGAAGGGGACATGGGGAGGACCTCCATGAATAGAACTAGAGCATGCAAAACCTCCACTAGAACCGGAAGGAGCAGGGGTAGGACCTCTATGCTTGGAGGGAGTGGAGAGTGGATTGCCTTCAACCTTCAGGTCGTCGGGGAGAGGAGAACCTCTTCTAGCTACGAAGAAGAAGTACGGTGGATTCCAACGCTGGAGAGGGACCATATGGGAAATGTCTCCACATCAACGGTCGAGGGTAGGAGGAAGAACTCCATACCCAGTGTGGTGGGCACGGGAGAGGCTTTCATGCCGAGCATCACTTCCGTGGGGTAGACCTTCATTCGGGTCGGGGTTAGCACAGGGAAAACATCCATGGAGATCCGCAGAGTGGGGGGACCCATGCTCTGTGTGGTAGTGGTATGGGGAGGACCTCCGTACGGGGTGGAATCATTGTGGGTTGGTTCATGGCGACCCCACTGGTGCCTGTGACCTAGATAGTCGACCCAGACTACCCGTGGGGTAGTTGGGACCTCAATCCTAGACGGGCATACAAGAGCCCCTGCTCAGTGCTAGCAGGGACTTTATGATATGAATCGGAGGTGGCTCGGGCCATAGTAGGCGTCGATGGTGACGCCCCTTGGTGGGCGTCCATAGCTCGCGCCTGATGCTGGCATCGGGTCAGGCGAGCTCATGCTGGTGGTGTAGGCGCATAGCTTTCCTACATCTCCAACAAGGCTGGGCAGCTCTTATGTTCTTTTTGTTGCTAATTTTTATCAGAGAGCATGTTTTTTGGATTGAAAGTAAATTTATGTAATTTCACAAAATTAATGTTATTTTTCTAAAAAAAGTAATATATCAAGGTTTTTAAAATATTTCAATGGACTAAAGTGTTATCTTATTCTTTTACACCAATTACATAGTTTTATGGTCATCCCACATTTTCAAATTACATTCAAATGGATTATTGATGGGTGGGAAAGATTGTGAATTTTTTCTCTGATTGTGTGATTTTTACATTGAATAAAAAACATTATCATTTTAAATCAGTATATTATTAGATAAATGATACATTTAGAATTAATGTATAGGTTCCACTATGTAATATTTTTTCTTAAATTTATAAAACACTACATATAATTGATATTTTTTGTGTAAATTATACGACATTTTTTATTATTTATGTAATTATGGAATGGTATTGTTTTAGTCTTTATAAATAACATACCTTTTAATTTTACATTCCTCCAAATGATTGTGCAATGTTTCTAGATTCTAGAATGCATCTACATAAACCACTATAATTTCATACTCTACCAGTATGTGGTCACGATCACCTTTAATGTATTTGGGAAGTTTGTGTCTTTCAGCTTTTCATGGGAGGCATAACATCTTTGCTAGTTTTTCTAGTTTACCAATAAATATTCTCTATTTTTAGCTCAGATATAAAATTTCTACTTAATGGAATTATATAATATTCTGAATATATCATATTCTAATGAAAATATATTGGTCAGAGTAATTAAATTTTCTCCTAAAATATTTATTCATCAATTCTAACAATTGAACATTTTCTTAATAAAGTATTATTTTTCTCATTAGCATTAAATTATCATGGAATTAGTTTATACATAAAATCATTCATTCCACTACAATACCATTTTATATACATGTTTTATCCATTGCCATTCCCATTCCATTGTTGAAATAAATTTAATGATTAATTATAATATTCTTGGAGTAGTAAATTGACAATAATAATATGCACATATACTAAAATCAATAATAATATAACCAGTGAGTTTAATTAATAACATAACAAATAAATGTAAAACATATATAACTTTTTTTGTATTTTTAATTTTATAAATTTTTCTAGATTCATATTTATGAAATTTTTATGTTTTATTTTTTATGGAAAATGAATAAAAATGTAGTTGTCATATTTTTTCTTCTATTTTTAATAAATTTATTCCTATTTTTATGGATTCCAATGGATTCTTATATATATATTCTAAATTCAATTTCAGCCTAAAAAAATACATCCTCAATTGTCTGTTCCCACATATTGTGAAAAATATTATTAATTTATAATGTTATGTGAAATTTCACAAGGTTAATTATTGATGAAATAATCCATTTAATAAAATGACATTTTGACATGGATAGGTGTTCAATTTAAAAATATATTTTAGTTTAATATTAATTGAAACAAAAAAAATGAGTAAGAGTTTTTCATTTTTATGGCCACACTAGATAATGATAATTTTTTTAATGATAGAATTTATAGGAAAAATAAAACACTAAAATATTAGTTGTAAACTCTATTGTAGAGAAAACATTTCTATGGGGAGCATAATAATATATGTTAAAAATATAATTATATAATAATTACATAGAAAATTTAATATAGTGAACACTAAATTCAATAAGTGACTATTATTTTCATTTAAAATCATCATAATTATAAAATGGGTCTTAAATATTATCCCTACAATTCCCAAATTGAAGTGGTATATGATCTTTTATCAGTGATCCATGTGCTACCCCAATTACACTTTCTAACTATCTCTCCCTAAGTTACTATTTATTACATCCCTATCAATAGTATGGGATTCCACTATCACTAAATCATTCACACTCTATGTTTATATTCATGAAGGATAATATAATAAGAATTAAGTAAATTGAAGAATAATACAAGTATATATACAAAACCAATAAATTGTCTATAATTTATAAACCAATACCGGTTTTGTAAATTAAATTATTCTAATAAAAAATACAATATAAAATTACTAAAAAATACTAGATAACGAATTCATGATGAATTGTTTCATGTACATCGACCAAAATACATTCTCCTCAATAACATTAAATTCCCCTCCATCATCATTTTAAACATTGTATTCATATATCTCAACTCAACAAGAGTCCTTTAACTACATCACAAATTTTGTTCTTTCTATTCAAGGTTAACTCAATGTTATAACCCGATACAATATAAAATATTTTTCTCCTCATAATATATAGAATCAACATATATCCACGAATCAAACATCAACAATAGGAGCATTCTTTATGTTCTAAAGACTCTATGTTCTGTACACATAGATAATGAAAATTGATGACCACATTACATTCCCACAAAACCAAAATTTTAATTATTAAAAATTCTACCCATTATCTAATAAAATTTAATGATACTTTAATTATCATTATTTATAAATTATTAATATTCATCTATTTAATTAAGTAGTTATCCTTTTTTACTTAGACATTATGTACACCAAATATGTTTTTCTCACTGAGGTTCTTCCATGTAATCCTTATAGACCACAATCAACATCAGTGGTCATATAAAAGTTCACATAATACATTGTTATATTTTATAATACTCTCAAAAAATTCTAATGTTTCTCATTTTCAACACATGTAACACTATAGTTTTTTTATGAATGCTTCTTTATTCGGATATAATATATTATATTTTGTGATATAACTTAGATATTGTACAATGGATGCATAAAAACATGTGATATTACCCTATCATAATTTTGTATCTCTATTTGTATATTAACATGATGTGTTCCATGTAAATATGTTTTTAAGGTCAATTTATGATATATTGGTGTTTCTTTTACCGATTAAGTCACCACTAGAGTTATATCATTATTACAATAAAGTCCCAACCATAAACATCACATAATAATCACTTATGCCATGAATTTACATTCATTAACATTGAAGATATTTTTAGGTATATATTTTTATATAATTAGGCCATCATTAATATATAACACTCCTCATATATACATATAGGGTAAAACTAAATTAGTATCCATTTTTTAAAAATATATACTTTTTAAAAAAACATGATTTCATTTTCATTATAATAATATTAATAACTTTTATCTTCAAATCCTCTTTTCTTTTACTAATACTTATACCCAGTGAAAAATGTAAACAATGGGATGATAAGAAAAACATTAATAAGGGGCATAAAAGAAGGAAATAAATCGTTAGACCATGAATATTTTAAACTCTTGAAAACGTCATAAAAAATCATACTTTTTGGCCATAAAACATAAAAAAGTTTTATTAACTCATAAAATCATAATATAACTATAAAGATCTATATAAATAATAGATCATGAAGGTAACTTTTGGCCTCCATATCATTCTTAAATTTTCATTTTCAGGACAAAATAGGGAGTAACCATCATGGTTACATTTATAATACCCGTCATATTATATTCCATTAACCCCATTAGATAGACACAACTATTTACCTACATATCATTACCAAATTTGTTAGAGATCTCTCATGGGCTCACCAACCCTATGTTTTTCACATAACCACCCTTAATGATAAAAAATATCTAAGAACCATAACGTAATCATAAAACATAAAACAAACATAATAGAAAAATAAGATTTCCACTTAGAAATAGAAAGATATAATTTCAAGATATTGATATAATCAATCTATTATCAAAACAATTTTCAATAGAAAAATACATAAAAAATAATATGGTATTTATTTTAATTTTTAAAACATTATAGCCAGTAGATGAAGCCAAATATCAAGATAATGGCCATGGTGGTAGAAATTTCTTTGTCACCGTATACGTTAAAAAACATTCCTTTTATCATTTTGGTAATTCTATTCTTATAAAAATATTCCTTTTGAAACCCATTTAAATATTTTAAATGTATAAGGGTTTGATTCTACACCCTATAAAAGAAGGTGGTGTATAACATCAAAATATTCCTCAATGAAAGGAGATTGAGAAGAAGTCCCTTACCTTGAGTCTTACTTGTCTTGTATGTTCATTATATACCTGAATAATAATAGTATTATAATTTATAATTTCCTTGAGAAAGTTTTTAATTTTTAATTCCCATTATATCACTTATTACCATGTTTTAACAATTCATTATTTTTTAAAACTCATGTTGGGTGTTTTGTAAATATTGGGTAATTATGTTCATGATGAGTTTTGAATGATTTCAATAGTCAAAGGGTTTTTGATTAAATCATCTCTATAATAATATTCATGACATAATCATCACTTTTATAAATGAATTATACTTTTAAATCAAACCATCTATGTATGGTTATTAAAAATGAACAATGCTATAATCATGGAGACATTATGTTGTATATACACATGAGTAAGGATTCCATTTTTAAATAATAATTATAGAAAAATTTAATTGTAATTTTATCCTTTGATAATTATTAACATCCCATTAACATCATATTAATAATTTATATATAGTTATATATATATTATACATTTTTTAAAGGTTAATAAAAACAAATTACATTCGTTCGTGGAGGTGATAGTTAACATGTTGGAACAAAAATGTTGTCTTTTTTATGGTCATGGAAGGTAAGAACATAAAAGATATTTTATGTCATTAATATCATATATAAAAATTAGTTTTATAATTAAAACCAATCTTAAGAGATGGTAATGAAAAACAAATTGTATCGGTTCACAGAAGTGATAGTTCATATGTATGACTGAACGATTAATTATTTTCCCTTTTTATTGAATTAGAGATGGACTTTTTTATGATATTAACATAAAAACACTATCATTAAATTGTGGATATTATAGTTATTATCTCATCATGGTTGGATAAGATTTGATTTAAGTGGAATAAGAAATAAAATAGACACACTTAAATAAAATTTTTACCTTTCCTTCGAAGGATCACCTTTGCTTAACTCTTTAACACACCTAAGGATGGTGTTATACCTAAGATAAGGCCTCTAGAACGTGGGTAGTTATTATAATAAATGTTTTTTGAATATCATGGAAGATAAAAAATGTTTTTGAAGTGTATGAAATAAAGATTAATGGGTTCCCTTTTATAGGATAGGGGAGGCACACTCTTGGAATTATACAACGTAATAAATTAATATAAATTATTTTCTATTTTCAAATGTCAAAAACTAAATTATTTAAAATATAGGATTATTTTTTTATCAAAAAAAATTCATCCAATTAAAATTATACTAGATTTTATTATTTTTAATCCTTATCATTTTGTTTGAATCCTTATTAATTCTTACTGTGACATTATGTAATTTAAATTTTGAGAGTAAATATAATTACTATAAAATTACAAATGATAAAATATGATTCATTAATAAAAAATTTATAATTACCCCTAAATTTTGGGCAAATTATTGATTTTATTTAAATTTATATCATTTAAGAAAATATTATTTATTTTAAAATCATATAAATTTCAATTTTGACACTATTTACTAAATGTCTTTTTAAAAATATCATAATAGCCTTATTACTTATAAGAAACTACAACAACTCATAATTAAAATTTCTAATTTTTTTATAAAATTTGGGTATGGAATAAAAAAAATTCATATTATATTTATTTAAATATTATTAATATCATAGATTGGATTCTTCATTTAATAAATCAATTATTTCACCATCATTCTGTCATAATTAAATATAATTATATAATGTTGTAAAATTATAAAAAATTATAATGATTCATATAAACATTTTAGATTTTAGATTACATTTTATAGTCTAATTTATCATTTATATAACCCTATTTTAATATTTTTTAACTTATTAAAAATATGAGTATGACATGTTTTACTTATCATTAAATAAAATATAATAAATATCATATTCTTACATAAGTGTCTTAATCATGTTATAATATCAACATAAGGTTTATTTTTTGTCAAAACCCAATCGTCTAATGAAAATTAGATAAGAGTTATGATAATTTTATAATATTATAATACTATGTTTACCTGTAATTACTTGATTTTCCATTAATCGTGGTAAATAACATACTAATGTTACTCTTCACCAAAAAAAATTTTAATCCTGTTAGACCAAAAAGTTTACACTAATTACAACAATTTATTTAAATTTTTCAAAATTATATTCAAAATAGTGGTTAAAAATAATGTAAAATTAATCTAATTAAAAGATCAAAGAAACATGTTTTTAATGTAAAAAATTTCAAAAGTTCTTAACGTTATTATATAGATATTAAATTGAAAATTGAGTGCAATGATATACACTAGATTAAATGATAATAAAAATTATTTAATTATACATTAAAACTGATTAATAGGATAATGTAATTTTATATATGAATTATAGGAAAAAGTATTTTTGAATTAAAATGTTGTATTTTTCTTATTCTTTAAAAATAATATTATAAAAAACATAAAAAAATAAACCAATTTAAAATTTGATAATCATACTATAAATATAAAGTTTAATTTTTTCTATAAAAATTATAAAAAAATCAAAAATTTGATTTAATAAATTTGTTTCATCAATAGGTGGTAAAATTATCTTTTAAAAATAATATAGATTTTTATTCTTAAAAGTGTATTTATTATTATTTTAAGAATATAAAATTTATCAGAATAATGTAAAAAAATTAATAAACATGTGTAAACATAATATAATTATTCATATTTATTTCTTCCGAAATAATTACTAGGTGATAAATACCACTTAAAATAATAATATTTGTAAGATATTATTTTTTCAGCATAGCTTGGTCTTTTGTGCAAGAAAAGAATTTGAAGTAACCCCCTATTGCGTGTAAGGTATGCTATCATATGTATGATACCTTTTATTATAAAATTACTATCTAATTCACAAATATTAGTATTTATGAAAATTTAATATTCTATAATTACATGGCATGTTACGTCCTTCCCCATTTAAGAAATTGCATCCTCATAATTTTATTAACATGTCAAATAAGTAGAGTATTTATCCCTAATATAATTTTAATATTACCATTTTTACATTTCAACGATATGGGTTTTTCACAAAACCATAACCTGATGAATTACATCAGTTCACAACACTTGCTGCTTGTGGTTAAGAACATATACTAGTTGTTCCTCATAAGAAGGATTTTATTCCAACAGAACTAGAACATGAATCAAAACAAGAGAGGAATGTAATTTTATAACATTGAAACGTTAAAAACATTATATAATTTGGATAAGTTCATATTTAAATCCACTCAGTAGGAAATTGTTCCAAATTTCATCGGGATTCCAAAGGTTCTAATGAACTGTGGACTTAGATTCCATTTCACAACAAAATGCATCACATTTATCTATGGTAAAACTTTGTGAAAGATATGGTCACCTACATAGAAATAAATATCCATTCTACAATTATCTTCATAAATTTTCTACCTTCTCCCAGCTGTCCTCATGTGTCACTAAGTCAAATGAACTTTTTATATCATCTCCTCTACCAAATCTGGTCACATCATCTTCATTTCTCTGAAATCATCCCCAAAATCTAGCGTCTGAAACTGACTTCAAAATAATGCCTTAAAAGGTTCCACCTGTACACTAAAATGGAAAATATTATTATAATAAAAGTCAATAATTGAAATATGTTAATCACAAATTCATTATTAATCCATTGAATAAGTACATACCATATCCTCCAAAGTATGATTTGTTTTTTCTAAATGCACATCAGATTGATGCTGAGAAGCTATATTGAAATTTAATTCAGAACCCAATGAATTCTTAAGGCCTTCCCAAAAGATAGAAATGAACATTTGATCACTATTATATTTAATGGAGTGGAAAACTACATGTAACCTGATAATCTGTTTAAGATATAATCTATAAAATTGATCTTGATACATTGTATCTTGAATAGGAATAAAATTATCTTATTTAGTTTGTTTATCAATAATAACCATTATTATATTATTTCCTTGATAAGTATTTGGTAATACAACTATGAAATGTTGGGATATAATTTCTCATTTCAACTACGAAACTGGAAAAGCATGAACCATACCATTTGGAAACTATTTTTCTACATTAAGCTACTCACAATTCAAACACTTCACAGTAAAGTCAGCAATATCTCTTTTCATTCCATCCCACCAGTAATACTCCCATAGGTTTGTATACATCATTGTACTTCAAGGAAGAACTTATAATAGAGTACTATGATCTTTAAAATACAACCCTTTCTTCAACTTTGAATCACAAGGCACACATAATATCTTCCCAAATCTCAAAACACAATATTTATCAATGTTAAATATAAGAAACATACCCTTTTGAAACAATTGTATCATTTTCAACAATTCACTATATTCATTGTGTGCATGCATACTTCTATATAATACAGATGACTTCACTAAAACATTAAACAAAATAGATGATTTTCTGGAACCAATAACATCCAAGCCAAATTTCTTCCAATCATTAACTGAAGGGTCATGATGCAAACGTAACATGGTTAACATTGCATAAATTTTTAATCTCAAATCATTAACCACTTTATTTTCTTTTTTATGATGTTAATAAATTGTAAAATCAAAACCCTTGATTAGTTTCAACCATCTTATCTATCACATGTTCAATTTATTATTAGTTAATATATACTTCAACCTTTTATAGATAGTATATATTTCAAATTTTACCCCATAAAGATTATGCCTCTATGTTATTAAATCAAAAAAAGTACAATTAATTCCAAATATTGTATATCATAATTTAACTTCTGATTCATTAATATACATGATAAATAAGAAATTACATGATCATTCTTCACTAGGACAAAACCTAATCCTTTCATCAATGAATAATTGTAGATGAAAATTTCACCAATTTTGAAACTATGTGCTTGAACTAGGGTATTCACCAAGATTATTTTCAATTGCTGAGAACAATCATCACATTCCTTTATCCCAATAAACATAACACCTATTAGAGATAACTTAGTTATTGGGATAGATAACTGTGTGAATGTTTCAACAAATCACTGGTAATAGCCTATTAAACCATGAAAACTACGAATATCGGTAATATATTTTTGTCTTGGCCATTCTTCAACAACATTCATTTTAGAAGAATTAGCGGTTATGACATCTTTAGAA
The DNA here is from genome assembly GCA_963277665.1 of Viscum album. Classification (NCBI taxonomy): domain Eukaryota; kingdom Viridiplantae; phylum Streptophyta; class Magnoliopsida; order Santalales; family Viscaceae; genus Viscum; species Viscum album. The sequence goes on from OY728134.1 coordinate 291,673,516, forward strand.
ACATTGTGACTATGTAAAAAATCTATCACAACCAAAATTCACACATTCTTAATTTAACATACATTTTGTTTTCATTTACGGTTTTCAAAAAAACCTTTGATGACTTTCATGCAACTCGTTACTTATACAATATATGAAACAGTTATCAATAATCACAACCACAAACCTTTCCCAGAACTCATGTAATTTTCTATTAATAAGATCCATGAATACAATAGGTTTATTGGTTAACCCAAATGGATTAATAACAAATTCATAATTTCTATATCTAGTAAAAAATGTTTTTTTGAATATATTCTTCATTTACAGTAAACTAATGATACCCTGACCTGAAGTCAACATATGAAAAAAAACATTATTCCTAGAGATGATCAAAAATGTTATAAATATTAGAGAAATGGTACTATTTATTTAAATGATGTTATTAAAGGATCTATAATCAATGAAAAGTCTCACTTAAACATCTTTCTTTTTAACAAATAATATAGAGGAACCCGATGGTGATGTGAAAGGTCGAATGTAACCTTTAACTAATAACTCTTGCAATTGGTTCTTCAACCCTAAAATGTCAAATTGGGCCATTTGATATGGGGATTCTGAAATTATTTTAGCATCAGGGATGAAGTAAATATTTGATTCAGCTTATAGATCATGTATAATACAAGGAAAATCACAAACAAAAACATAATGATATTCATTTACCCCTTGCACATTAGTGATATGAACAGTTCCATTTTCTTCATAGATATGTGCAAGATATCATTAATTTCCTTTTTTAATAGTTTCCCAACATTATAATATTTTATTAATGGTAAGGTTCATTCTTGTACACGAACTAAAAGTATTTCTAAAAAGAATCTTATTTAGCTATACAATAAATCTTTGCATAGTAAACAAAAAGACATTCAATACCAAAAATAAATTGAAGCCCTACTAGAGGAAAAACAACAGTTTTCTAGGTAGATTATTTCCACATATAATTATTTGAAGATTCTAATAATTTATTTTTTTCCATAACATCACCAAAAATTGTTTTTTCCAAAATTCATGTCATCATTTCTTATGGTGAAATTTCAAATTCAGTAGAAAATTTTATAGAAATAAATGAATGTGTTGACCCTAAATCAAAAAACACATTAGAATAATCTGAATAAACTAATATGGTACAATATACCACTTCATTTGATGTCCCATCATCTTCTGAAGTAGTTTCAAATTACTTCACCACACCTTTCTTTTTATATTCTAGAAACATCCCATCATTTTGGTTCGACATTGGACACTCGTTTGTGAAATAACCCATCTCATTGAATATAAAACATTTTACAGACAATAAATCAATTTTTTTTTCTTTTCATAACCATGATCGTCTTCATTGTATATACGATCATTATGTTCAATTTTACCACATCAGAAAAACATACTAGAAAATATAATCAACTCCCTAGTGTGTTTTTACCTCAATTCTCACAAACTGTAAACATACTTTTCATACCATTAGACTTTTTTTATGAATTCTTCCCCTTCACCTTCCATATAATACTGATTTTTTATTGGTTTTCAAAGAACCAGTATTCATCAAAAAACTCTATTTCCACCCTCTCCATATAGAAAACACATTTTTCAAAACATTTTAATTTATGACAATCCAATGCCCTTAGATATTTTTTATTTAATCATGAGTACAAATGATTCACTTTATGGTTAATATCCCCATTTAAATTTAAGGCATACCATGAAAATAGAGTGAATTTTGATTCATATATATCCACTACATTATCCTCCATTCTAAATTGTAGAATTTTTTTTCTATCCTAAATGGAAACACATAAGGAAAATATTTCACAAGAAACTTATCTTCTCCATTCTACTACAGTGAATAAACTTACTCACTGTCCCTAATATTATTAACCATCAACCACCAATAATCATATTTTCCTTCAAAATAATAAATATAAAGACAAACCTTTTTGTTTTCTAAACACCTCTTCAAATCAAAAATATTCTTCTGATTTAATCCACTATTTAGCTTGTACAAGGAAAAATTGTCATCTTAGTATAAGGTATGTTGCCTCATGGAATGTTACACTACTATTATATTTCTCTATGGTTTATATTTTCGATCTCATGCATGGATAACACCACTATTTATATATTGTTTCAAATAATACATCACAATAACAAAACTATTCAGTTACTATTCAAATAATATCTAATTTCTGGTTTTATTGGTTTCATTACTCTATATTTCATCCCTCCCCAACTGCCCGATTTCTTCTATGTAAAACCATTTTTAATGAACATATATTTGATAAAAAAACATTTTAATATTCAAATTAAATATCATTTCAAACCTTCCATTTATTAAAAATCATTTATGGATATTATATTAACAATATCTTAACACCTAATATTATCTAAACCAACATTTGTTCCTAGCAATAAGGATCTGGCCTTAAACATTACATAATATTGACTTATGTCAAGAAATTAAATTCATTCACATTGAATAACACATAAGGTTTAGTGTTTTGGACTATTATTTCATCATTCATACACAACATCCCTCATATATTAAAAGTGGGTACAACTAAAATAGTATCCATTTTTTAATCAAAATAATTTTTTTTAAATTATTTCATTTTCATGATAAAAGTTCTCATTACTTTCATCTTCACATATTCTTTTATCTTCACCATCCTTATACCCTATGAAAAAAATATAAAACATTGGATGAGCACAAAAATCTCATTACGGGGAATAAAATAAATAATGAAACCATTAGAGTATTTATATTTTAAGCTCATGAAAACGTTTTCACAATACCATTCGTTCCTCCTTAAAATATAAACACTTTATAATACATCATGAAATCATATTATCACCATAAATATCAATAAAAATCAGAAATCAAAAAGGTATCTTGTGGAATCCACATCATCCTTACATTATATCATTCATTTCTACTAAGAGAGTAACCTTCATGGTTGCATTTCTAATACCCATCACGAAATATTCCCTTAAAATCATTTTTGTAACCCAAATGTATATTTTTCTCTCATTACCTAATGTATTGTAGATTTATCACGAGAACACCCTCAATCTGTTTATCAAAAAATCATATTCATAAACTATTACAAAAAACCCTAACATAATCATAACACATTAAACAAGCATAGAAAATATAACATTTCCACATTGCAATCACAATATTTCATTTCATGATATTGATATAATCAAACCATTCTAAAAACTATTTTCAATACTAAAATACCTAAAAGATTAATATGGTATTTATTTTTATTTTAAAATTATTATGAACTGTATAGGATTCAAATTATCTAATAATAGTCTTGATGAAAGAAAAATAATTTTCATCATATACATTAAAAAACATTACTTTTTAAATTTTGATAAAAAAATCATATAAAATGATTTCAATCACTACTACTAAATAATTATTTATCCATTGTTTGTAATTATAGATATTGTACCCAAAACAATGGATATATGTAATAGACATTGTTTAACAATATTTGGAACATATTGGCGTGGCTATATAGAAAAACCTATATCCACAGTTCCAACCATGGCTATAGGGCTATTTCCATGGTTTGAAACCCTAGAATAATCTTAATCCATTCTTTTCATATAGACATGGTTTAAAACCATGAAAATATCTCTCTAATTCATTAAAAAATATTACCTCACTGGAGTATACAATGCATCCTCATACTAAGAAAAAATGACGGGGAAGATATAACTAAGACTACATGTCAACCTTGTTCACAAAATTAATAATCAAAATCTTCAATATATTCAACTAGGCATCAGAAAACTAGTGGAAATGGTTGTTTGGGTAGAAATAACAGAATTGGTTTTTGGGCTTGAAATAACTAGGACTTTCTGAGATGGACCAGCCATAAAAACTTCTTTACTCTTGGTGGTAACATGATGCATCATTAGTTCTAAAAATGAATATTTTTCCTCTAAATATGAATTTGATAACATATAATGGAGAACTATGGGGTGAATAATTACAATATTTTCTACAAAAAAAGAGTTATTGTAAAATGACCAGTCCATTTTCCAAAGGAAGGTAACAATGAAACTATTACCCTTTTGACCTCACATAAATATGTCCTTAATCAATGGAACTGAATCAATGTACTAGCATTTTCAGAGACTGATCATCGCCATGTATAATTATTTTAGGAATTAATAGAATACTCCACATATCATGAAATAGATCTCTCTAAACAAATCGAAAAATATGATTCGAAATAGTACATAATTTATTGAGTAAATTATAACTATCAAGGTACCAAATATGCAAGAGACGTCTTAAAACTCAAATTCCAAATAACATTGATCTAAGAATCCATACATTGATGATTTTATACTTGTAACCCTATATGATTTATAAAACAATATTGGACCAAGGTCTTTAAATCATCATGATGAGTCGAAAATAAAAAAAATAATGACTATTTTTGAGCCACTCATTTATTCCAACACAAAAAAGATTCAAAAAGAATTAATCAGATGACCCTACTTCTGATATTCCATGGGAAGATGTGAAAACAAGAAATGTTTGTCTCTTTCAATATGAATATATCTTGGAAAAATCATGCCTTTGTTTTTTAAATCCAAAATCACAATCGCAAAATCTCCATCTATAAGGCTATTCCAAATTCTATAAAAACACTTCAAAAAGATAAAATGATTAAAAAATATGGGGCCAAGATGTCAAAAACCACAATATCTCCTTCCTCAATGATATTCTGAAAAAACATTAGGATATTAAAATTTTAGATTTAAATAAAGATGAAATAAAAACTCTAGTAAATAATTTCCTTATTTATTACCACTGTGGTTTTGGAAATCAAGGGACTAACATCCTAATCTAAAGATCAATCATCGGAAATTAAGGGGTGGATGGATGATATGATATACAATAATTTCAGACTCCAAAACCATGACTTTTAGTTATATCAAAATGATAAGTAATTATTATAGAGTTTAAGATGTCCACTCGTAGAAAAAAATAAGTGAAGTCTAATGAATAAGTGTAATTTATAATTGTTAGGAGTGAAAACAAATTAAAGATAACCCAATGACATGTATGGTATAAGAAAAAAAGTAATTTCATATAAAAAATTCACTAAATAAGATGAAAGTGAATAACCCCCACCATTCAATCCAAAAAATATATTTCTATAATGGATAAATGAAGAGAAATTTGATATATAATGATGTAAGTTCATTCAATAAATTATGAAATTGGACATTAAAATTCCATTTTATAGAATCACTATAAAACAAACAAACACCCCCCAGACCAGCATTCCATACACTAGCACCCCCTATAACACCCCCCCCCCACACACACACAACAAAAACAACCCCCACCCCCACGCCCTACACTATCCCCCACCCCTACACCAACCCCCCCTGCACAATCCCCATCCCCCATCACTAGGACCCCCAACACCTATGTCCCCCTCCCCAGTATACTAGAGTCTCCTACAACCATCCCCCTCCCCATTCACTATCCCATCCCCTCCAACAAGCCCCCCCCCCCCCCACCCCACACCATTCCCCTACCTTATAAAAACAATCCAACATTAATTCCTCACACCTAGCAGTCCATGTTGAAACATATGATCCATTGAATCCATTTTTGAAGAGGAATAAATGAGGTATAACATTTTTAACCATACCCAATAAAATTGTTTTATAGTTTTCCTGCATTGGGAAAATGGTCGGATTCAAAGAACTAATGTCATGTTGAAATGACTAAAAAATTAACACATAAATTCTACAATCTCATAAATAGAGGAGAATGTTTTATTGATTTACCATGTTGGGATTAATCTGTAATTCTGTAAAACTACTATAAAAATTATGTTGGAAGTGTTATTTTCATTCTCACAACACTACTTTGAGAAGACAATAAACATTCCAATGTACTCATTGTAACATCCCATGTAAATAAACAATATAAAATTTTCATATTTATTATTATTTTTGAATTAAATATTAATTTTACATTAAAGGGAATTCTGTGCCCATTAGCATACTCAACACGCAACAGTCGGTTTTTCTGAAATCTTACATTGCACACAACACTAAATTATACCGAAAAATAATATAATAATATTATTAATTTAAATGGTAGTAAACACATAGTCATTGAATAGGTGAGAATGAATAGAACTAACTAAAATATTATTATACATGATTTCTAAATGTATTTACATTTATCCAATAAATTTTATAGGCTTAAAATAAGTGTGAATCTAATTATAAACATGAAGTACTCTAATATTCCTTAAAAGGTTGATCTACTACCTTTTGATGGTGATTCATTTCTAAAACTACTTTTTTTCAATGTTATATGTTCAATTTGACAAAATAATGTTATTCATTAAAAAAGGGGCATAAAAAAATATTTTGGATGAAATTTTGGTATTTTTGGGATAAAGTTCATTTTTTATAAATAGTGAAAAATACTATAATTTAATTCAAAAATAATTTTTCATATAATTTATTTATATAGTTATGTTCTAATTTTAATTGGTTTTAAAGTGTAAATGGATATTATTTGTAACATTTAACCCAATTTCGATCATTATAAGTAACTTCACTTTTATATTGGACATAAACACATTTCAATCATTAGGTAGTTTTTATTTCTTAAAACACACTTTCTCATTTTTCTAATGAAAATTAATTTTAAACTAATTTCTGCAACACCTGGGTTTTAAATTTTGAAAAATGGATTCCATACTTGGAATCAATAGGTCCAAATATTGTAAATAGATACCTTTTATTTGTATACATTATGAAAAGTAACATCAGAAATTATTTTATTTACCATGGTTAAAATCTCTAGATGTATTCTTTGTTTGAAGCACAGAGAGGATGTTGATCACCACTTTCTGAGTTGCAGGGCTACCTCTTCTCTTTGGGTAGCAGTACATAAGATGTTTGGCCATCAAATTCTTTGCTCAGGTTCAGTTCAACAATATATTAATGCTTTGCTCAGTATGAATTTTTCAAGCAGATCAAAGTTCTTTTTCAAGTGGCATATGCTGAAACCCAACACATGCTCTGGAGCTGCAGAAATGAAATGGTGCGTGGAAGGTTCATCTTCAATGCTGGCTGCGTAATGGACTTATTAATTTCTACAGGGCCTACAGCTAATAACCTGCATTTTTATAAACGCAAAAACTAGATTATGTACTGGCTTATCCTTCAGCAGCTTAATATTACAGGTAATTTTTTATAACCCCATCAGACAATGAAAGTTTTCTAGATATCAACTTTTGCAGGATAGATCAAGTTCCACATGGATGGATCTTCTTGGGGGAACCCAGGCCCCTCGGGTTATGGAGTAATTTTGAGAGATGAGAATGGGGATGTTATCGAATGCGTAAACTGGCCTTTTGAAATCCCCACAGTGCTTGAATCAGAAATGATGGGCCTTATAATGGTGGTTGATACTCCTCTCAAATGAAAATGGAATAATATATGATTCAAATTTGACTCCACTACCCTCATTCAAGCAGTTAGAGTGGGCCAATGGCATCTCTCATGGAAGTTGGACACCAAATGTGTGAAATTTATAGACATGCTATCTTCTTTGAATTATATCATTACTCATTCTTACAGGGATGCAAACTATATTGTGGATAGGTCAGATAATAAAGGAGTGAATGTGGGAGGACACCAACACTCGACTAATTTACTCAACAACATGACATCTATTTTTCTAAGAGATAAATGTAAAATACCTTCATTTTGAATTGGGTAATTCTTTTTTTATAATGACAGGGCCTCAGTGCGAACTTTTCTCAAAACCCCCATGGTTAAAAGGTAAATCTGGTAGATAATGGTAAAAAATAATATTCTAATAATATTAAATAACCTTAACATGTTTCCTAATAATACTATACGGGATATGTTCGACCATGGGCATCCTTTGGCTGATTTTGGGACCCCATGGAGCCACATTGATGTGAAAATGACATTTATATGAATTAATTTAATGTAACGAAAAATGTAACATAAACATGTATCTTTTAGTAATAAAATTTTTATATGGGGTTATATATGTGATCATTTAAATTATAAATATTAATTAGAAATATAAAAATACTTCCTACATTAGTTTGATTTATTTATAATTTTTAGACATAAAAAAAATATTTATGGCACAATGACGATGTAGTGATTAATTTTTTAATGAAAGATTTAAATAAATGAGATTATAAATATTAAAATAAATTTTTAAAAACCTTTTAGGCCATCCATGAATTTTATGTATGATTATGACATGTTATTATTGAAATGTTTGTTCGAAAAAATCATTGTTATGGATTTTTAAAAATTCATGATATAAATAGTATAAAAATTAACATAAATGAATTTTTAAAACAAATACTATTTTATTAAATGATTTAATAGTCCTAAAAATATTATAATTGTCCATATGACTTAAATAATTTTGAACATGTCATTAATGAACCACTTGAGGTTTGATGGTCATTTTATTGTAACTATAATAACTATATAGTATGAATATACAAGAAGACATGGTAAGATTCATTTTAGTTTTCTAATTGTTAAAGATAAAATATAAGGTTAAAATTCATAACCTAGACTTGTCTAAAACCAATTGGTTGAAAGGTTTTCGACCCAAAAACATCTTATATTTGAAATAAATGTATTTTGGACAATATGGAAACAAAAAAGTATAATAAAATAATATTTCAATACTTTCCTAAAGTTCTCATCCTCACTGTTATAAAGGGGAATCACCTTTAACCAATAAATAACTCCCCTCAATCCCATTACATTGTCTAAACTAAATCCAAATAAAATACGAACATCCATATATTCTACCTAGAATCCTTACCTTCGGAAAAAGGCTATTCAAGAAGTCCATTTTTCATAAATCAAATGGAGTTACTAGATTTGAGGGAGAACAATGAACATACATTATGTGTCATACACAAGGTAAGGGACTTTGTATCAATCTCATTTCATTGAGGCATATTTTGATAATTTACAACTACTTATTTTAAATAGTTTATTATAAACCCTTTTGACATTTATTTTCATTCAATGTTAATCTTTTTTCTAAGAAGAAATTTAAGAAAATACAAAAGGAATGTTTTTAACGTATGCAGTGAGAAAAACCTTTCCACCACTGCGACCATTATTTGATATATAGATTACATAACAAGATTTAATGTTGTTAGGAGGAAAATAAAAACCATATACCATTGTTACATAATTTGAGTTTCAAAATGGTTTTGGAAATGGATGGAGTATTTCAATATCTTGAAATGATTTTTTGTTATTGCAAATGAAATGTTACTAGTGAAATGTTGATATTTGAAATATTTTATGTGTTATGTTTATATAATGGGACTTGGGAATTTTACAGGTGGTTAAGTGATAATCCAATTATTGGTGGTTATGTGATAATCCAAATAATGGGTGGTTCTGTAATAAACAATGGATGTGTTGTTTCTTTATAACCTCAAATGCATTTGGTATGGAAGTTGGCCATATGACTATTTCATTTAGTGATATGTGTTGAAGTAGAAGTAGACCATGTAGTTATTGCCTTTAAGTATTTTTATGTCCCAAGTTACCTTTATATTTATTTGATTCTTTTTATGGTCTTTATGGTATCATTCTAGTTACAAAAAATTGTAATTAATGAGATTATATTTAGTGAAGTATATTTACTACTTCTTAAAGGTTAAAAGTATGGATTTTTGATAAATTATTCATGATTTTCATGTTATCCCAGGACTAAAAGTTTTATTTATTTTTGTGTCCCATACTATTATTGTTATGTTCGAACCATTGTTTTAAATGTTTTTAACAGGACATAAAGATGAATATAGAAAAGGATGGAATCTGGTGAAAGTTATGTTGTTAAAACATGAAACGATGGCTTGTTTTTATAAAGGGTTTCTGTTTCATGAAAACAATTGGTAGTGAGTTGTAGTGACTAATTATTATATTCAATATTTTATGTTTTTGTTATGAACTAATTATCCAAATCTCTATAACTGAAAAGATCCTCGATGTGATTTAATGTCTAATTATTGACTTCTGTGAAGATTAAGTAATGTTTAATGATGGAGCCTTATAGTTGGTATTAGATGTCGGTTCAGATAACATTAGGAGTTAGAATATTATGAATAGAATATACAAAAAATATTTTTACATTATGCTCAAATTGAAATGATATATAATTTTACAATTACCACATTGCTTCATCTATGACATATTTTTTCAGAATGGTTTTCCACATAAGAAACCAGGAATCTTTGTTGGGAGGGCATACAAAGTGAAATAACCCACCATATCAATAATAGAAGATAGTTAGAATCAGAGCTGAACATTTTTCTGTAGTAATGGTTTAGTTGAATTAGGCAATAAATGGTGGTGGTGTTCATGCATGAGAACAACTAGACCAACTGCAGAGGCATATGTCGATCATAGAAAATTTTATTAGGCAACATCACCTACCATTTAGAGGATCATATGATCCTATGGAAGAGGAGGGTTGTATTAAAGAATTGTAAAATATTTTTTATGTAATGGTTTTTTCGAAAAATAAAATTATTGGTCTTTTTGTTTATTGTATTAAAGTTGAAGCTGATCAGTGGTAGTCAATGAATATAAATATCAGATTAAGTGAAGAAATAGACACCATTGAATGGGATGAATTTAAGAATATCTTCATTGAAATATATTATCCTACGACTGATCAAATGAGGATGGAAAAAAACTATTCGTATTGTGACAAAAGGAGAAAGATTCTATGGCTTCATATAATGAAAAGTTCACATGTTTTTCACGGTACATTCCAAAATTTATCAGGGTTATTGATAGTATGATAAATCGGTTTTACTCAAGATTCAAACAGATATATTGAAGGTAATTCACTTCTTATGAGTTCAAAAGCTATAAGAAACATGTTTGATGTGCTAAGAAGGTAGAAATGGATTTTTCTGATAAGCATGTATTCCATGAGAGTAAACAAAATTAGCAATCAAGTTGGCAGGAAATTTGAAAGAATACATCCAAGATGCATGGAGGTAAGAAAACCAAATTTCCAACTTGTGTGAAGTGTGGTAAAAAGAACTATAGATAATGTGTCTCAAAGACTTTAAAGTGATTCTAATGTGGTAAGATTGGTCATATTGATCATAACTGTAAGGATGATGATCTGGCAGGAAATGAAAAACTAATGGAAAGACGCATTAGTTGCATTGAGTTAAGACATTATGCCAATTTGTGCCTAATTTTTTTCTAGGGGTGGAAACCAGCAAGATCGAAAGAAAAAAATCCATCACAAAATCATTTGAAACTAATAAAATTGATGTGGGACCATCATATAAAGTGGTGATTGGTATATTACATATTTATTCAAAATTTTCCAATACTCTTTTTTACTCTGGATCTTCACAATCTATCATTTCCAAAAACCATTGAATGTAAATTGGATATATAACCACATGAAAGTGATAAATATATTTTGGTAAAAACTCATGGTGGAATTATTAATGAAAACATGATTTATAGGAATCTTCATATTATCATTAGTGGGAAAATGTTTCCTTCAAATGTTGTTGAACATTACCTAGTAGAATTTGGTATCCTTTTGGGTATTGATTGGATTTTAGTTTATCATGATAAAATAGATTGTAAATCCAAGAACGTCTTATTCAAGGATTTCATAACTTTTATAATTTATTAAGAAGTTGAATGATTGATTAAATATGTAACTGAATGTTATTTGGCTAATTGTTTGGAAAATAAAGAAATTATTTTAATTGGTGACATTATAGTTGAAAATTAATTCACATATGTTTGTTAGAATTATTTTTCTGGTATTATTACTAATAGGGAGGTTGAATTTACTATTGATTTAGTTCTGGATGAAAAACCAATTTCTAAACCCCCTTATCGAATTTCTCAAGCAGAATTGGTGGAATAAAAAAATTGGATGAATTACGTTATAAAGGTTTCATTTGAACTAGCACTTCACCATGGGTTGATCATATTTTATTTGTGAAAAAATATGGTTTTATGAGTCTATGTATTGATTATAAGTCCTTGAATAACATAACTATTAAGAACAAGTATATGATTCCTCATATTGATTATTTTTTTGATCAGCTCCAGGGAGACCAGTATTTTTCAAAGATTGATTTGAGGTATTGTTACCATCAGCTGAAGGTGAATGAGGATGATATTCCATAAACAACTTTATGAATGAGATATGGTCATTATGAGTTGGTAGTTGTTCCTATTGGGATATCTAATGCACCTTCTGTATTAATGAGTTTCATGAATGGACTCTTTCATCAGTTTCTAGATCATTTTGTAGTTGTTTTGTACATGATATCTTGTTATATTCTTATAGCGAAGAGGAGAAATAAATTCAAGTAAGGATTATTTTTAAACCCTTAAGAGAATAAAAATATATGTAAATATTATTGAGAGTAAATTTTGTTTGCAAAAAATTTCTTTCCATGGTAATATTGTTTCATAATATGGTATAATTATTAACCCTTCTAAAGAAAAAGTATTTGAAAGGTGGCTAAGACCTATTAATAAAATAGAGAATCATACTTTTAATGGATTAGAGGGTTATTACCGAAGGATTATTGAAATCATTTTTCAGTTATCTAGCCCACTAACTAAGCTAACACCTAAAGGATTTTTTTTTATCTTTAGAACATAATATGACAAATATTTTCACAAACAAAAAATAATATTCGTAAATGCTCCATTTTTGTCCTCGCCTTCTAGGAATGCTGAATTTGTTATCTACAGTGATGCATCCTTGAAAGTACATTATTGTTTCCAAATTAAAAATGATCAAGTAATTTCTCAAACATCAGGATAATTAAAACCTCATGAGTTAAATTACCCTAAACATGATTTGGAATTAACTACAGTTTGTTTTTTCATTAAAAATTTTATGGAATCATTTGTATGGAATAAAGTGTGAAATATATACTAATATAAAAATATTTAATTATATATTAACTCATAAAAAAATTAAACAGGAGACAGAGGAGATGGAAATAATTAATCAAGGATTATGATTTTATGATCCATTACAATCACTAAAAGAAAAATAATGTGGCTGAAACTTTGAGTCGAAAGAGTAAGGCTACATTAAAAATGATATGTTTGGAACAAGATCCTTTGGTTTTTGGTCTAATAAATTTATTTTTGGAAGATATTGGTGCAAGGAATTCCAATGTTTTGTTTCAGGTGGATTTCAAATCATCGCTATCAGACTGAATTATGAAAGTGCATAAAGAAGACAGTGAGTTGTAGAAAAACATATAATTGGTTCATAAGGGTATGTTACATTAATTTAACATTGATAATGATTGTACATTGAGGTTTAGAAAAATATTATATGTTCATTTTGATTCCTATTTGAAGAAATAAAAATTATATGAAACTCATAATTCTCCATTTTCTATTCATCCAGGATGTACTTAGATGTACAGATATATTTAGCTATATTTCTGGTGGGATGGAATGAAAAGAGATATTGTTTACTTAACTATAAAGTGTTTGATTTTTTAGCAGGTTATTTTATATTAGCAGTTACCAAAACGGTTGATTCATCCTTTCCCATTGATAGAGTGGAAATGGAAAATTGTGTCAATGGATTTCGATGCGGGGTTACAAAAAACATCTTGAGAAAACAATGCAATCTAGGTTATTATTGATTGATTGACTAAATCTTCTCATTTTCGTCCTTTTATATATACTATGTCTCTAGATAAACATTCTAATTTGTATATTAAATAGACATTTAATTTATATGGAGTTACCCTCTCCAGTGTACATGATCATGATCCAGGTTCACATCTATCTTTTGGGAAGCCCTTTAAAAATCATTGAGAACTGAATTAAATATCAGTACCCCTTTTTCATTCTCAATTAGTTGTGCAGTCATAATAAACAATTTATACGTTGCATGATAAGTTACGATCTTGTTCACTTGATTAACATGGAATTTGGGATCAACATATTTCTTTTGTGGAGTTTTCTTATAATAATATTTTTCATTCTAGATACATAAGGAACCATTTGAGGAATTATATGAAAATAGGTGTTGAATTCAATCTTTTGGGGATGATGTGGGTGAAAGAAAGTTGATGGGACCAGAATTTGATGATGAGATGGTACAAAAAGTTTAGTTGATTTATAATAACATGATAAAAACTCAAAGTAGGAATAAAAGTTATGTAGATAACCGAAGGAAGGTTCATTCTTTCAGGGTAGGATAACATGTCCCTCTCAAAGTTTCTCCATGGAAAAGTGTGATTCATTTTGTTATAAAGGGAAAGATGAGTCTAAGGTTCATTAGACCCTATGAAATCCTAGAGAATGTTGGATCAGTTTCCTACATAGTAGATTTACTTTAATATACATCCCAGGTACACAATGTCTTTCATGTTTCAATGTTGGGAAGTATATGTCGGATCCATCTCATGTTTTGAGACTAGATGTTGTTCAGTTTGAAGAGAATATTTCTTATGAGGAACAACCAGTCCAGATTCATGACCGAAGAGAGAAAGTGTTATGGAAAAAGATAATTCATTAGGAAAAAGTTTTTTGAAAACCCCATATGGTTTTTGATAAAATGTGGGAATTGGAAAATTCTATGGGGGATAAACCCCCCCCCCTATTTGATATGTGAATAGAATAGTGGGGATACAATTCCCAAAATGTTGGAAAGATGTAACAACCTAGGTAAATTAAGAATATCATATTTTTATATTTATTTCTATTTTTGAATTAAATATTAGTATTACATTAAATGGTATGATATGTCTGATAGCATACTCAACACACAATAATGAGTTTCTTCGAAATCTTATGTTGCATACAATGTTGGGTTATACCATAAAATAAAATAATATAATTATTATTTTAAATGGTAGTTAATGCATAGTCGTTGTATTAGCAGGAATGAATAGAACTAGATAATATATGATTATAAAATATTATTAAATGTATTTAAATTTTTCTAATAAATTTTAGATGCTTAAAATGAGAATGAATCTAATTTTTAGCATAATGTACTATAATATTCTTTAAAAGAATTATTTATCAGCTTTTGACAGAGAATCATTTTTAAAACTAGTATTTGTCACTTTTAAATGTTCTATTTGAAAGACTAAAATTATTATTCTTTAGAAGAGAGACATAAATTTACATTGGATGAATTTTTGGTATTTGGCTAATAAAGTACATTTTTTATGAATAGTGTAAAATAATACATTTTAATTCAAAACATCCTTTTAATCTAATTTGTTTATATAGTTATGTCTTATTTTTAGTAATTTTTAAAATGTAAATGGATTATATTTTAACCATTTAATCCAATTTTTGTCATTTTATGTAATTTTACTTTTAAATTGGACATAAACACTTCTCAATCTATTGGTGGTTTTTATTTCATTAAAACACACTTTTTGGTTTTTTCCAACAAGAATTAATTTTAAATTAATTTTTGAAACTTTTGTGTTTTGAATTTGAAATAATGGATTTTATATTTAGAATAAAAGGGTCCAAATTGTTTAAATATTTACATATTTTTTTTAGAAATTATCAATAGTAACTTTAGTAATTATTTTATTTACCATGGTTAAAGGGTAAATCTGGTAAATAAGGCTGAAAATTAATATTATAATAATATTAAAATACCCAAACTTCTGTCCAAAAACTATTTTATTAGATATTACAAGACATTTAAATACATGGGTCGGTTTTGGGACCCCATGGAGCGACTTTGATTTGAATATTACATTTTATAAGAATTAATTTAACGTAATGAAAAATGTGACATAAACATATATCTTTTAGTAAGAAAAATTTTATATAGGTCTATATAAGTTATCCATTATAATATTAATATAAAATAAAAAGATAATATTATTTCCTACATCATGGTATTTTATTTATAGTTTTTAATCATCAAATAAATAAATTAATTTATGACACAATAATGATACAGTGATTACATTATTAATGAATGATTTAAGTAAATGAGAATATAAATGTAAAAATAAACCTATTTTAAAACTTTTTATGCCATATAAGAATTTTATGGATGAATATTACTTGTTATATTTTGATTAATGTAGTTTTTCGAAAAAATATATTTTATTTGGATTTTTAAAAATTAATGATTCAAATAGTATAAAAATTAACATAAATGAATTTTAAAAACAAATTTTTTTTATTAAATTCTATAATAGTCCTAAAAATAAAATATTCGGAAAAATGACTTAGATAATATTTAACAATTCATTAATGGACCACGGAGGTTCTATTAGATATTTATACTAATTAAATTAGTCATGTAGTATGAATATACAAGATTTCATGTTAAGAGTCAAATTAGTTAACTAAGGGTTATAGATAAAATGTAATGTAAAAATTTGTGACCAAGACTTATATAAAACCTATTGGTTGAGAGTTTTTTGACCTAAAATCATCTTATCTTTTAAATTAAAGAATTTGGGACCATTTTAAAATGAATGCAATTTTATAATAAAATTAGATATCAATACCTTGTTAAAGTGGCCCTCCTCCCTCTTGTAAAAGGGAATAAACTATACCCATGTACTCACTTCTCTAAATCCCTTTGCCTCATCCAAACACTACCAATATATGCTCCTAACATCCCTATATTCCTCTTTGAATCCTTTCCTTGGGCATAGAGAAATCCTAGAAGGCCTTTTATGTTAAATCAAACGGAGTTACCCGATTTGAGTAAGAACAAGGAACCTATGTGACGAGTCGGACGCAAGGTAAAAGAATTAATCTCAATATCCTTTAATTGAAGCATATTTTGATATTATACACACATTAATTTATAAGTTGTATAATAAAACCTTTTTACATTGAATATCATTCAAAGGGATTCTATTTTCTATAAAGCATTTTACTAAACAATAAAAGTAATGTTTTTAACGTATGTGGTGACAACGACCTTTTTTCCACCATGAGCATTATTTGATATATTGATTCAATTACAAGATGTGACGTTTTTAAGGGGAAAATAAATACAATATATCATTTTTATGTAATTTGGATTTGAATATGGATTTTGAAATGGATGAAGTATTTCAATATCTTGAAATAATTTCTTGTGATTGGAAATGAAAGGTTAATAGTGAAATGTTGATATTAGAAATATTTTATGTGTTATGAGAATATAATGGTACATGGAAATATTAAGGTTGGATATGTGATAAAACAATAATGGGTAGTTACATAATAAACCAAATTACAGTTGGTTCTGTGATGAACCAAGGAAGGGTGGTAACGTTTCAACCTTCAATGCATTTGGTATGTAAGTCGGTTGTATGACTATTCCATTTAGTGATATGTGTAGAAGTAGACTGTATGGTTATTTAATTTAAGTATGTTTAAGTCCCAATTTACCTATATATGTTATATGATAATTTTTATGGGAATAATGGTAATTTTATGGTTACAAAAGGGTAAGTGATGACCTTATATTTAGTGGAGTATATTAACAAATTTTTAAATGATAAAAGTATTACTTAATGATAAGGAATTCATGGTTTTCATTTTATCCCAAGACTAACGGTTTTTTTCTCCATGTGTCCCTTACGATGATTTTTATTTTCATACAATGTGTTGAAATTTTTTCACAGGACATAAAGAAGAATAGAGTCAAGGATGGGATCAGGGAAAAGTTGTCTTGTTAAAACAAGAAATGATGTCATGTATTTTAATGGGTTTTCTGTTTTATGAAAAAAAATCGGTAGTGAGTAGAAGTGTCTAATTTTTATATTCAAGATGTTATGTTTATGGTATGACCCAATTATTTAATTTTATAACCTGAAAGTATTCTCAATGTGACTTAAAGTAAAATTATTGAATTATATCCATATTAAGTAATGTTTAAGGTTGGGCTTTATACTCATATTGTTAATCAGTGGGATAATATCTCTCCTCAAATTGTATTTATATTCAATAGGGAGAGAGAAATGGTGAACTAGCAATGAAATATTGACATGTATCAATGTTTTTTAGGAGATCAAAATATTCATAAGAAATATAATGGGTGGATAAATGTGCTATTTGGTTTGTGATTGTTTTTATTAATGAGAATAAAATATATTTCATTGACGACATGGGTGTTTGAGTGAGTTTCCAAAAAATAATGAATGTGTTAGTATATTCTATATCCAATCTAATAAAATATATTAAAGCTACAAATGTAAAAGAAATTGAAATAACATATTATTTTGGGAATGGTATTTGGAAAAGATAGATACTAGGTGAGAAACCCTTCCATCGAATGATAGTTATATAGTATATATAGCTATGAAATATTCTATTATATTGGAAATATAATAGTTCATAACAAGTTATCCTATCATGGAATAAAGTAACAATAATAATATAACCTATCACTCACAAATCAATATAGGCTAACTGTTACATACCATGATCTGATATATGATCCATAATAAAGTGAATGGATTACCTATCCCACTTCATGCATAGGAATTATAACACTTTATTCGTCAATACATATTTAAATTCCATACCTATTATAATATAATCATGTCTTTCTCATGATTAGGTTTTATATAGACTATAAAACGTAACAGTTTTCATCTCAAGAGAACTAAAATTGTGAAAAAGAATATAAAATGGAAGAACCGTTACCAATATCTGATGTCAAACTCACTATATTCAAGGTAATTGGATAGAACGAAACTTATTATAATAAACCACTTGTTTATAAATAATTGAAAAATAATTGACACATAATGACTTATTGTATAAATGTGATCATTGTGTCAATTGTACAAGATAAATGATACGTGAATCTATAAACAACAATGAACAATGAATATTCATATTGATATAAACATCCCAATACTGAATAACATGATCATTAATAAAGGATTTTTGTTCAAATGAAATCAAATTTTATTCAATACCTACACCATGGAATCATTGGAGTAATATTATTATATATCTGGATAGGCTTTCCAAAAAATGGTTCCCGTGTATATTAGAGTTTGGGTAAAGATTCCAAAGGTAGGTTCCCTTATAACAAATATTTAGTATCTATTATCTCCCCCATAATAAATTTTTTTTGTATTTAAATGAAGGAATAAAATTAAGTTTTGAACCTTTTTAATACTTGAGTTATGTTTGATTCACGTTTTTTCTTATTTTTTTATAATAGATTGTATTTTCCTGACGGGAGGAGGTTCCATGTGCTAGTTAGGGTATGGTAACATACCATTTTGAGATACATCAAGTTTTTGGTTTCATTTTATTCTAAATGTTCTAGTATTTTTGTAATGTTTGATATTTTGGTTGTCAAATTTTATATTAGAGGTTTTGGGGAAAATAGTGGTATCAATTATTTGTTACGATCATTCATAAATCATCAATAGGTAAGTTGATTCTACGAAGATTAGTGTAGAGTTTAATTCTCATGTTGGCCTTATAGAAGACTTCATAATTTTTTTGACCATTATAAATGTCAGATTCAGTGTGAGATTATTATTTTAGTTGAATAGAATTTGAGAATCCATGATTCATATTGATGAGATTCCACTATAATATAGGTTTAAGGAAGGTTGGAAAAACTCAACCAGTAGTCTCTTGGAGGTAGTTTTTGATGTTATTTTCCTAGAAGTTGTATACATGGCTTGATGGAAGAAATTGATAGTCTATTTGATGTCAGTAATAGAAAACATACTTTATAATGACTTATTCGATGAGATTCAACTTTACATCCTTCTATATATGGAATTTAGAAATGTAGTGATGTTTATATGGTAATTTTGTAAATTAATGGTCTATTCCAGAAGATTATTCTAGGAATTTCTAGGAATCTAATGCCTGAATGGATGTTTTGGTATTTATATAGAGTATCCATAACCCATTTGAGTTCTTTTTCTATATTATTTTTTAGGAGTGCAACACATTATGATGTTACATTATAAGTTTCCATTATTTAACAGAAGAATATGTTTCAATATGCTGTTAACTGAAGAAATGTGAAACTTCTAGATGGATTTAGGTGGAGAATGAAATATGTTATACAATATTGAATTAAAACATATGTTTTATAAGTATCATTTCATTTTAGATATGAGAACACTCATGTGCGTTGAGACTCTTGAGAGAATGAAGATTCTATAAGGGATCCTCGGTCCATCACATGCAGGTGACATAGTGAAAGCAACTGTATTAGGACTTTTTCATGGATGTATTGGTGAAATATTTTTTAATATCTAGGTAGTGTGTCAGGGATATAGTTCCCTTATAACTAATATTCCATGTTTGATATCATTAAATAATATTTCCTTATTACTCAAATACATAGTCAATTTAGTATATCATAGTATAAAGTTGTATTGTTTCTCTCTGGGAATGTGATAGAGTTTAAAACCTCATTAGTCCTAGTATTTTATTTTTTTCACATCGCTCTTCCTTTTTATTGATATTTTAATGTTATGTATAGAAAGGACACGATTCAATGTTGTGGTTGGCCTGAAGAAGATTCCCGTTTCAAGATACATTGAGTTCAAGGTTCTATTTTGTAATAGATAATCCTAGTCATGTTATTCATTTAGGTTCCCCATTTCATCCTTCAAATTAGAGGTTCCCAGAACAATAGTATTTGGCATCTATTTTTGATTTCACAAGTGGAGTTCCTTGATTCTAACTAAATGTCATAACTATAATAAATTAATTGATGTATGTGAAATGAACCACATAGATGATATTAACATAATCTATTTCTTTACACACAGATATATGACTTAATAGTTTAAAATGAATTATTAATGACTCTTATTTAAGGGAGAGTTTACACACTAAAAATATATCATATGGTAGCTACAGTTAAAATTGGATTATTTATTTTGAAAGAATAAACTATAATTTTTTTGAACAAGTTATGTATTAAAAATATGAATAACTTTCTTTAATGTTCTCAGTAACAATATTTATTGTACCAATAATAAATAAAGCATAAAAATAAGTGATAGGGATTATATGTGTCAAAAAAGATGATGATCCAATGATGAAGCGATAAATAGTTCTGAGAAACTATATATAGTTTGTGAAAGGCTATTAAGGAAATGTATGAGAATGAAAGAGATTACTCACTCTTAATCTTTATCAATGAAAATAATAACAACGTTATTAAGAATTTATTTGTGATACATATATTCATTTCAATCATAAATGGTGATATTTTCATAGAAATACTCTATTAAAATTGGTATCAAAGATTATCCACTATATCAGAGTGATTGGTATCAAAATATTCGGAACACATCCTCAAGAATATTATAGAAGAATAATATTAGAATAAAATATTAATGTAAATCCATTTTAACATAAGGTAACTAATTTTTAAGGGAATTCATTTTCTATTTTTTCACTGGATTTAATATCATTGGGGGATCCGAAAGACTCGTAAATATGAGGTTATTATTTTAATTTTTGTTGATAAATAGAATAATCTTGGTGTTTAATTCATCGTGATTGTTTCTAATAAATACAAATAGAATATTGTTACCATCGATTTATAAATTGATTTTACATGGTGTTGGTTTTTTCAGATACATTGATTGTTCTCAACCATTCATGATTTTAGACCTGATGGTGGGGTTTGTGTCATGATTATTGACATGATGGTGCAATTTATGTACACTATAGTTGAGTGAAAATAATTAATGTAGATATGGAGGAAACTATACAGAAAATGGATCAACAATAAAATTCATCACCTAAATATCAACTACCATACATTTCAAATATTCAATGAATTGTATATTTTAAAAAAATCACACCCAGTTTACAATATGATGCAGTTCAATGATGGTGGCAGCAAATCAATAGTAAAAGGATAATAATATATACTTCATTTAAAACATGAATATACTATTTTTTCGAATAAAATAGGAAGATATAAGATGGTTGATTATTAAGAAACTTTTTATAATGATATGGAGGGAAACTATCGTCGTTATTTACATTTAAATAATGTATGAAATTTAGAAGGATTTAAATTAAATGACCTGTGGAAAATTAATAGAATATTTCATTAAAATAATTATTACATAATTTTAATTATTATATCTATTTTCTATATTGAGTATTGCATAATAATAAAGAATTTGACATACTATTGTTTTTTCCATAAGTATACAACATCCATACAATATCTGTATGATGTTATTGAGAAATTTATTATCATGTCATTCCTGATTACATCATCATACATGAAGAATCATGGAAGTGAATATAGTTTTATTATTATAAGGACTCATCCTTAAAACATTATTTAATATTTAATTAAATGAATAATTAACATAGTGGATCTTTTCAGGTTTAGAGTTTTAGAGAATGATGACATAACTATTACATCTCAAAATATTACAATGTAGTCACTTCTACTAAGTTTCAATAAAAAAAACTCTTAAAAAGAAACATATCTAGTTCTATGTTTTAGATAGAATGACTTTTCCTTGATCCCATCCTTGACCCTATTCTACATTAATTCCTATGAAAAACATTTCAAAAAAACATGGGGTGAGCATAAAAAGCTCAGTAAGGGATACACAAAGAAGGAAAACTGGTAGTTTTTCAAAACATCAAGTAAACCATAAATACTTTATCAAAGTAATACATTTCACCTTTAAGAAGTATTAAATACTCTTCACTGAATAAAAGATCATTACTTACCCTTTTGTAATCATAATATTACCATAAAACCAATATAAGGACACATAACTTATAAAGGTAACTTTGGACATAAACATACTTAAATGGAATAACCATACAGTCGACTTCCACACATATCACTTAATGGAATAGCCATACGGCCGACTTCTATACCCAATGAATTGGAGGTTATAACGTAACCACCCATACTAGTATTCACGGCACCACCCGTCATATGGTTTTTCACATAACCACCCGTCAAATGTCCAAGTACCATTATAAAATCATAACACATAAAACAATTATAATGGAAAGAAAACATTTCCACATTTCAATCAAAATATATCACTCAAATATATTGGCATAACAAATCCATTATAAAAAACATTTTCAATACCAGAATACATAAATTAGTATATGGTATTTATTTACTTTTAAAAATATTACATCTTGTTGATGAAGCCAAAGTTCAAATAAAACTCACTGTGGCGGAAAATTCGTTGTCACCATGTAAGTTAAAAAGAAACATACCTTTTGTCATTTGGTAAAACACTTCATATATAAAAGATTCCTTTCGAATAAAATTAGATTTCAAAGGGGTTTATACAGTGTATAAAAGAAAGTATTGTATTTGAACAAAATATGCCTCAATGAATGGAGATTGAGACGAAGTCCCTTACAAAGACGGTATCCTTAGATTAAGGATAAATCATTCTTATAATTATGTGTGAAAAATATAAATACTCCCAATATAAGTAGATATTATGTGTAAAACAATCAGAGGTCATTCAAACATATTCATAGGATGACATATTCAATAACTACAATTTGAACCCAACCAAATCAAAATTGGGTTAAGAAGTTCCATTGTAAAAATTCGACAGCCTAACAGCATCACATTAAAATTCAGATAATTAGTTGATGAGAGAGAAAATGGTATCTCATCACTTGGAAACAAAATTTACATAAATAAGGATATATAAGAATATATCCCAACATAAAAATATTTAAATTATATGGCATAACTAAATAAATCTTTTAAAAAGAGGAGTGTGAAAGGTTCCCTTACCGATTTGGGTAACTTTCGAAACATACACCCCATAAAAGAAGGGTCATACAATGAAGATGTAAATACAACCAAATTAGATTATATTACACAAATAATACAATCATGGGCAGTAAATACACCACACAAAAGTAAATAGTGGTAAATGTAGCATGAATCTCACACGAATAAAACAGAGATGAAAAATCCCCTTATTAAAATTTGGCAGCCTTACGGCACCACTTCACACTTCCAAAAATGGATTAATGAGATCAAATAGGGTCTCTCATAATATTAACATAAAAATTAAAGAAATATTAATATGAAATAACATCCTCCAATATAAGAAATAGGAGCTTAAAGTAAGTGACATAAAAGAGAGTACTTAAAAAAAGAGAGAGGTAGGATCCCTTACCTCAAATCCGACTTGTATTGTTCGTTTCATTATATTACTGAATAATAAATATTGGTCAATTTTTAATTGCATAAGGACCTCCTTTAAAGATTATTATTCAGTTCATATCACATTTTATAATGTTATAATAATTGTTTAATAATGTGAGTTCATATCAGACGTTTTTTTCGATGTTTGGTACATGAGTCAAAAATAAACTTGAAGAGAAAATGATTGTCCATGTAGTTATAAGTAAACCATTTCCAAAATAGTATTAATTATTTAAATATCATATATATCCAGTAAATGTTATTTTTATTCTATTACATAACATTTGGAGATAAAAAGAAATGAAATGCACCGTTTATGGAGACAGTATGTCGTATGTACGCATGAACGCTACTTCCATTTCTTTGTTATATTAATGGAATTAAAAATAATTGAGATATATATATTATAATTCCAGAATTATATTAATAATTTATATGTAATATATATCATATATATCCATTATACATATGTACTTATAATAGTACATAACATTTGGAGATAAGAAATGAAATGCACCATCCATGGAGATTGTAATTCGTACGTACGCATGAACGCTACTTTCATTTCTATTTCATACATTAATGGATTGAAAACATAATGATACATAGTTATATTATAATTACAGTATAATATAATATATAACATCACTAAATCCATCCTTTATAAATCCCACATATTGAATTAACGAATCAAATCACTTTGAGGGGGCGGTAGTCCGCACTTCCTAAAATGATGATATCGTGTTTACCCATAATGGAAACCATAAAGGTATGCCATAAATGAAAAATACAAAATATTAAGAAAACACAAAATTATTATATATTATATATAAATATATTTACATCTTAATGGACACCTTTTAAGGTGTTAAAATAATATTGAACAATCATCATTTTGTGAGGCAGAAATTCACCATCCACGGAAACTGTATGTTCTTTAACCATTAGACGTAGGTGTGTGTAATTTTAGCTCAAATAATTATTATAAAAACATCCTATTATATTGAAGATATTGTTTTTGTTACAAAATAATGGAATAAAAATACTTTAGGGGGTTGGAGAAGCAAAATAAAACAAAAGAACATAAGAGAGGACATTACCTTTAAATCGGGTAATTCTTTTTGATTTGAGCCCAAAGGCTTCCTTGGAAAGTATTATGCACAAAGTGATGCTTCTAGGAGTGAGATAGGGATTTGGAGAGGAGAAATGAGCAGAGTTTGGCCATGCCAATGGCTTGAGATGTGTTGGTAAGGAGATATTGGTGGGTGCCTTTTATAAGAGGAGAGGAGGGGCACTCTTGGAATGTCAAGAAATGATACTTTATTTTAAAATGAGTTTCGGATTTTAAAAATACCACCATGATATATTTAATGTTTTAGGTGACAAGGGTTCTAAATATACTCATACAATAGGGTTTTTCCAAGTGTATGCCTTATATTTTACATTATCTTTTCATTTTATTTAAATCGTTCATTAATGAGGTAATCGCGGCATCATCATGGTGTCATAAATAAATATATTTATTTAATTTATAAAAATTATAAAACAAATTTCATGATGTATTAAATATTTATATCTTTCTAATGAATATTTATAGTCAAAAATATGACTTGTATAACCCCATGTAAAAATTGTTTTAGTAAAACAATATATGCTTGTGATATTTTTATTTTATCTTTAAATAAAAAGTTATTAATGTCATTTTCTTACACATGTGGCTCCATGGGGTCACCAAGTTGACTCATGGATTTTGTCTTCCATGAAACATCCAATAAGGGTAGGACATGTGTCAAGGTAATTTCATCTTATTATAACATTTTCTTTACCTTAAATTACACTAATTTCCTTTAATCACGATTAATAAAAATCAAAAGTTACTAATCACCAAAAAATTATTTTAATCCCATTGAACCACATTTTACATCCTAATGACAACCATGTATGTTTTAATTTTGAAAATAAAATCACAGAAGTGGTAATGTTTCATTTAAACGAAAAATCAGTTTTTTAACTACCACTTAGTGGTTTCACTATTCATCAAAAATTGATGTTTTTCAGAAAAATACCAGAAATTCACCCTAAGATCTATTTGATATTCCGAATTCAAAAATGATTTCTATTTTAAAAAATTCAAAACATATTATTTTTATTAATTAATTTAATAATTAATTCCTGCTGTCAAAACAAATAGCTTGTTTTTAAGAAACAATATCTATTAAAAGATTGACACTAGTTTAATTCCAATTTCAATGTAAAATTAATTCCAATGATCACCATTGGATTAAATGGTAAAAATATATTCTAATTGAACTTTAAAACCAATTCAATAGATGATCTAATCATATAAATAATTAGATTAAAAAGAGGATTTGAATTTAAATACAACATTTTTCACTTATTCATTAAAAATGAACTTTATCGAAAAAAAATAACTAAAACATACAAAAAATAAATTTTGATGTCATGATTATAAAGAAGGATTTTATTTTGTCCAATATAACATATGAAATTATCAAAAAGTGGATTTAAAAAGGGTTCACCACCAAAAGGTGGTTAATCGACCTTTTAATGAATATTATAATATTTATGCTTAAAATTGAATTCATTTCTTATTTTAGCCTTTATCATTTATTGGATAAATGTAAAAACATTTAACAAACATATATAATCATATATTAGTTATTTCTATTCATTCCCGCCAATGAAACAACTATGTGTTAACTACCATTTGAAATAATATTATATTATTAGTGTGCAACGTAAGATTTCCAAGAAACTCGTTGTTGCATATTGGGTACGCCGTCAAACATAGAATCCATGTTAAAGTAATATTAATATCTTATTCACAAATATTAATAAATATGAAAAAGTAATATTCTTTATTTACCTGGGATGTTACATCCTTCCCCCCTTTTGGGAATTGCTCCCTCGCAATTTTAAAATTGGGCATGGAAACATCATTGAAAGCCCCACATCGGAAGAGAAGTAAATTAAACTATGACTTTAAAATAAATAAAGAAAAGTACCATGGTCACCTGAGAAAATAGGTACTAGGATTCCATTTAGGAAATCATTGATATAGAAGGAAAAAAAGGGTCATGTTCTGATGAAGAGAGATAGAAAACATGGTTAAGAGAAAGTTAACCACCAGAAAAGCATAAACTTGTGATGGGTTAAACAGTATTTGATTTCCCAGTAGGAAATGTAAACAAACAAAATTTTTGTTTTTATGTTCCTTTTCCTTGAGGAATTTATTTATGAGCTTAACTAAATCATAATGAAACATACTTACTTGTCATGTAGACTCTCATCTCCTACTGGATTTCTTAAACAAAATCATATTTTCTCCAAAAGACTAGTATTTAGGATGACTTGTTCACATTAAGAGAGTTGTAATCAACTTCTACAGAATCACTTAATCCTCAAAAGAGAACTATATATTTCCTATGTCTTTAGACCTTAACCAAAACCAAAATTGTTATAATAATATCAGATAATCCACAAAAGGATAATCCTTTATAAAAAGAAAATCTATTCTTAATCTCCAAAATTTGTCCAACAAAACCCAAAATTCAACGATGACCATTCAATAAACAATTGTCCATAAAATTATTCAATGTAAACCTAACTCAGATTGAAACCCAAATCTCTGATGGATTTAAACACATAGTCTTCCAAGATAAATCTTAACATTTTTCTCCAAAATAACATCAGCTTCTCTTAAAGTCTCGTAATGAAAAGAAATTAACCTAATCATATAGACTCCATGATAGGTCAATATTTTCCAAGATAACCCAAAATCAACTTATTCTTGATTCATAAAATCATATAAATAAAAATAATAATTCATACTATCTAGGGACTTCACATAGTCCAGTGGTAGGAGATAAATACCAGTCGCACTTTGGTTGTGGGTTCGATTCCCATAGCTTCGTCCGACGTGACAGGTTTTCACACAGTCTACATGGATTCCTTTTTCCAAAACAACATAATTATTATAACATTCCCCAAAAAATGATAAAATCTTCAAGAATAACCATAACTCAATTTAACCTCATGTTTACCTCATGCCTTTCAAATTCAATCATATCATATAGTAACCCATAATTTCCTCTAAAGTAAGGATCATATAAACTCTAATGGTTACCTTTATAATTATTATCTAACCATCAACATCTATTTGGTTCTCTCATACATGATGCATTAGAGAACTCACCATGGTTCAAGTGGTTGATCATGACTCCTGATAGTTGGTTTAGAATAACCATGAGATTTCTCATTGAATCCCCTATTTCAATCAGTCTCTTAATCAGAGAACCGCCAAAGTTTCCTTCAAACCCTCTGTCACTTTGGTGCCTACTAGATCCATCCATTTACTAAAACCAAAAAGGTCAGTGTGAGTATATCAACAAAATCATCATGTACTAAATGAATATAAACACTACGATATAATTATCCAAGTGATCTCAAACTCATTCCAACTTTCAAAAATCACAACGACTCTATCTAATATAATAACCATTATGGTTACGCACAACTTTTCACTTATTCTTAAACAACATTCCAACCTCTAAAGTTGTCTATACCGACCTTTGATACCAACTATAAGGACCCAACCTTATAACATTACTTAATATTGAATTAAATGAATAATTCACATAGGGGATCATTTAAGGTTTAGAGTTAAAGATAATTAGGACATAACTATTACATCTCAAAATATTACAAAGTAGACACTTCTACTAAGTTTCCATAAAATAAAAATTCTTAAAAAAAACATGTCTAGTTTCATGTTTTAAATAGAATTACTTTTCCTTGATCCCATCCTTGACCTTATTATGCATTAAGTCCTGTGTAAAACATTTCAAAAAAAACTTGTGTTGATCATAAAAATCTCAGTACGGGATACACAAAGACGGAAAACTGTTAGTTTTTCAAAACATCACGTATCCATGAATACTTTATCAAAGTAATACTTTTCACCTTTAAGAAGTAATAAATGCTCTTCACTGAATAAAATATAATGACATAACCTTTT
Source organism: Viscum album (assembly GCA_963277665.1). NCBI lineage: Eukaryota > Viridiplantae > Streptophyta > Magnoliopsida > Santalales > Viscaceae > Viscum > Viscum album. The sequence continues at coordinate 291,702,858 of OY728134.1, forward strand.
TTAATCAAAATATTACTATAAAACCCATATAAGAACACATAAAATATAAAGGTAACTTGGGACATAAACATACTTAAATGGAATAACCATACAGTCGACTTCCACACATATCACTTAATGGAATACCCATACGGCCGACTTCCATACCCAATGCATTAGAGGTTATAACGTAACCACCCGTCCTGGTATTCAAGACACCACCCATCATATGGTTTATCACGTAACCACCCATCAAATGTCCAAGTACCATTATAAAATCATAACACATAAAACAATTATAATGGAAAGAAAACATTTCCACATTTCAATCACAATATATCACTTAAATATATTGACATGAAATATCCATTATAAAAACCATTTTAGATACCAAAATACATAAAATATAATAAGGTGTTTATTTACTTTTAAAAATATTACGGCTTGTTGAGGAAGCCAAAGTTCAAATAATACTCGTGGCGGTGGAAAGGTCATTGTCACCACGTACGTTAAAAATAAACATACCTTTTGTCTTTTAGTAAAATTATTTGTATATAAAATATTACATTTGAATAAAAGTATAAGTCAATGGGTTTTATACAGCGTATAAATGAAAGTCTTTTATTAGAAAAAAAATATTCCTCAATGAAAGGAGATTGAGACGAAGTCCCTTATAAAGATGGTATCCTTAGATTAAGGATAAATCAATCTCATAATTATGTGTGAAAAATATAAATACACCCAATATAAGTGGACATTATGTGTAAAATAATAAGAGGTCATTCACACATATTAATAGGATGACATATTCAATAACTACAAGTGGAACCAAAAGAAATCGAAATTGGGTTAAGAAGTTCCCTTGTAAAAATTCGACAGCCTACCGGTGTCACATTAAAATTCAGAAAATGAGTTGATGAGAGAGAAAATGGTATCTCATCACTTGGACACAAGATTTAAATCAATAACAATATATAAGAACATATCCCAACATAAAAATATGTAAATTAAATGTCATAACAAAATAAGTCGTTTAAAAAGAGGAGTGTAAAAGGTTCCCGTACCGATTTGGGTAACTTTTGAAACATACACCCCATGAATGAAGGGTCATACAATGAAGATGTAAATACCCAAAAATTAGATTATATTACACAAATAATACAATAATGTGCAGTACATACACCACACAAAATGAAATAGTGGAAAATGTAGCATGAATCTCTCGTGAATAAAAGTGAGATGAAAAATCCCCTTATTAAAATTTGGCAGCCTAACGGCGCAACTTAACACTTACAAAAATGGATTGATGAGATAAAATAGGGTCCCTAATCATATAAAAATAAAAATTAAAGAAAGTGGAATATGAAATAACATCCTCCAACATAAGAAATAGGAGCTTAATGTAAGTGACATAAAACAGAGTACTTAAAAAGAAAGAGAGAAGTAGGATCCCTTACCTCAAGTCCGACATGTCTTGTTCGTTTAATTATATTGATGAATAATAAACTTTGGTCAATTTATAATTTCTTAATGACCACCATTAAATATTATTATCCAGTTCATATCACATATTATAATTTTATAAATGTTGGTTAATAATGTGAGTTAATATCAGACGTTTTTGTCGATGTTTGGTACATGAGTCAAAAATGAACTTGATGAGAAAATGATTGTCCATGTAGTTATAATTAAATCATTTCCAGAATAGTATTAATGATTTAAATATCATATATATCCAGTACATTTTCATTTTATACTATTACATAACATTTAGAGATAAAAAGAAATGAAATTCACCATTCATTGAAATGGTAGGTCGTACGTACGCATGAACGCTACTTCCATTTCTTTGTGATATTAATGGAATTAAAAGTAATTGAGATATATATATATATATATATTATAATTCCAGAATTGTATTCCTCATTTAGATGTAATATATATCATATATAACCATTATACATATGTACATATAATAGTACATAACATTTGGAGATAAGAAATGAAATGCACCGTTCATGGAGACGGTAATCCATACGTACACATGAATGCTACATTCATTTCTATTTCTTACTTTAATGGAATGAAAACATAATTATACATAGGTATATTATAATTACAGTATAATATCATATATAACATCTTTAACTCCATCCTTTATATATCCCACATATGTCATTAACGAATCAAATCACTTTGAGGGGGCTGTAGTCCGCACTTCCTAAAATGATGATATCACGTTTACCCATAATGGAAACCATAAAGGATTTAAATAAATGAAAAATAAACAATCTTAAGAAAATATAAACATATTATATATCATATATAAATATAGTGACATCTTAATGTCCACCTTTGAAGGTGTTAAAAAAATATTGAATAATCATCGTTTCGTAAGGCAGAAATTCACCATCCACGGAAACAGTATGTTTCTTAACCATTAGACATAGGTGTTTGTAAGTGTATCTCTAATCATTATTATAACAAAATCCAAGTATATTTAATATATTGGTGTTGTTACAAAATAATGGAATAAAAATAGTTTAGGAGGTTGAAGAAGAAAAATAAAACAAACGAACATAAGAGAGGACATTACCTTTAAATCGGGTAACTCTTTTTAATTTTAGCCCAAAGGCTTCCTTGGAAAGGATTCTGCCAAAATTGATGCTTCTAAGAGTTATAGAGGTATTTTGAGAGACAAAATGAGAATAGTTTGTCTGAGCCAATGGCTTGTGAGGTGTGGGTAAGGAGGTCGAGGTGGGGGCCTTTTATAAGATGAGAGGAGGGCCAGTCTTGGAAATTCAAAAAATGTTACTTTATTTTAAAATGATTTTCTGATTTTAAAGGTCCCACCATGATATATTTTAAGGATAAGGTGATAAGGGTTCGAATTATACTCATCCAATAGGTTTTTTCCAAGTGTAAGTCTTAGATTTTACATTATCTTTTTATTTTATTTAAATCGTTCATTTATGAGGTAATCACTACACCATCATGGTGTCATAAAAAAATTTATTTATTTAATGTATCAAAATTATAAAAAACAACTTTCATGATGTTGGAAATCTTTTTATTTTTCTAATGAATATTTATAGTCAAAAATATTACTCGTATAACCCCATGTAAAAATTGTTTTAGTAAAATAATACAAGTTTGTGACATTTTTATTTTAACATTAAATAAAATGTTATTAATGTCATTTTCTTACCCATGTGGCTCCATGTGGTCCCCAAGTTGACCCATGGTTTTTTTTGGTCTTCCATGACACATCAAATAAGGGTAGGACATGATTCATGTTAATTTCATATTATTATAACATTATCTTTACCTTAAATTACACTAATTACCTTTAATCGCGATTAATAAAACTTAAAAGTTACTATTCACGAAAAATTATTTTAATCCCATTGAACCAAATTTGACATCCTAATGACAACCATGTATGTCTTATTTTTGAAAATCAAATCATAGAAGTGGTAATGATTCATTTAAACGAAAAATCTGTTTTTTAACTACCACTTAGTGGTTTCACTATTCATAAAAAATTGATGTTTTTCAAAAAATACCAAAAATTCACCCTAATCTATATTTGATATTCCGAATTAAAAATGATGTCTATTTTAAAAAATTCAAAACATATAAGTTGAATTAATTAATTTAATAATTAATTCCCGCTGTCAAAACAAATAGTGTGTTTTTATGAAACAATGTCTATTAAAAGATTGACACTAGTTTATGTCCAATTTCAAAGTGAAATTAATTTCAATGACCAACATTGTATTAAATGGTAAAAATATATTCTAAATTCACTTTAAAAATAATTAAAAAGATTATATATTAATATAAATAATTAGATTAAAAAGAACTTTTGAATTTAAATACAACATTTTTCACTTATTCATTAAAAATTAACATTATCGAAAAAATAACAAAAACATACACAAAGTAAATTTTGATATCCCAATTCTAAAGAAGGATTTTATTTGGCCCATTATAAAATATTAAATTGACAAAATGTGGATTTAAAAAGGGTTCTCCATCAAAAGGAGGTTAATCGACCTTTTAAAGAATTATAGAATATTTATGCTTAAAATTGAATTCTATTCTCATTTTAAGCCTTTATCTTTTATTTGATAAATGTAAAAACATTTAAAAAACATATATAATAATATTTTAGTTATTTCTATTCATTCCCTCCAATACAATGACTTTGTGTTAACTACCATTTGAAATAGTATTATATTATTAGTGTGCAACGTAATATTTCCAAGAAACTCGTTGTTGCGTATTGGGTATGCCATCGAACATAGCATCTCCATTAAAGTAATATTAATATTTTCTTCACAAATATTAATAAACATGAAAAGGTAATATTCTTTATTTACCTAGGATGTTACAAGTATAACACATAGTGAAACACTAAACCTTGGTTGTGTTCCAAAACTATCTCAATTTCTTCACGAACCACCTATTGAACAAAAATTACCCCAAAAATTACCTCATTAGAAATTAATGTTTGTATGGAGTTCTTATAATACAATTAACTCTAAGAATTTCGATTCATACTTAGAAAAAAAATGTATTTGGGTTCATCACATATTCATTTGGAATGACATAAAAAAATATAGCAGGGAAGGTTTAGATTTTAAACAACTCAACCATGTATTGAGAAAAAATATTAATTCTTATTATTAATTATTATACTTCCGAATATGGTTCAATAACTATTTGTCATGTTTGGTAAATCCCACTTATATATTACCTATGGTTAAGATAGTCCATGATAAATTTAAGAGTGTTATACCAATTACCAAAAAGAGTAGAATAATATCATAATGACTATATGATAATATAATTAGTTTACCAGGTTAATGTTATAATTATTAAAAAATTGAATTAGTTTCATGAGAAACATAATTAATTTGTTACTCTAGAGGAGGCAAAATTATTTTTTGGCATAATAGATACTAGATATTAATGAAATTGGATGAGGAGTTGTTACCTTTAATGATATTGGTTGAGACTCTCCAGGATTTATGATAGAAAAATATGGTGGATGATCACTACCCTATTAAACCAAAAATATTAATACGCACAAAAAATTTGATTTTCATCTGATTACTTGTAAAAATTAGATTATTTTAGTGTCATTAATTAAAATAACCCTATAACCAATAAAAAATAATTCTATAAACCTATTTTCCTCATCTAAAAGTATTAAGTAGGTGATTATGTACAAGGATGTAATGGTAGATAATTTCATTATGGACTACAAAATTTTAGAATTGTTTGGTTTATAAACAAATATAAAAAATAATAGAATAGAACTGAAAAGTTAAAAATATATGAATTCATATTATCCGAAATTATCTTTAACTTTTTATAATTTAATCATACTCCAAAAAGGACAAGCAGACATGTATATTATAATACATCATTGAGGAGAAGGACTATTCATCCCAAACAATTTTCCCTAACAATATCTCTAAATTATTTTAAAGAAAATGAATCACTTGCATAGTATTCATTAAATTATATTCATTATATGATACTATATCTTGATAATAAGAACAATACTTTAAATATTGTGTACAATGATATCTTATAGAAATTATCAATTATCCCAACTAGGTCATCAATCATGGACACCCATCTAATGTTGAAATAGATTAATGAAGCTCTCACATTGGATATTTTATTCATTGATGTTTTTGTGTCTAGAATTGAATCCAAAAAATAATATCATAAGGGAACTATCTCTAAGGAATTATATATTGTAATCTCATTAACATACGAGAAAATGGAAATATTCTATACATTGTAACACTAGCCAAATATACATATATAAAATTAATAGTGATATAGACATCCAATGAAAAATAGTTTAAAATTATTATGGGATAAACTTACTTATGATCTTGCCCTTCCAACACATGTGATATAGGGAATAAAACCATAAATAATCAAAACATAAAATATTATCATATGATTATAGTCATCTGTAATCCCTGTAAGTAATATATGTAAGAAATAAATTTGGTGATCTATCTTATAATAATGAAATCATTGTGTTATATAAACACCTAACATTCAATATCATACTAGGATGGTTTTAGAATTCAATTACTTGAAGTAGTAACGTTTTCATATCTTCAAGACATAGTGTACCATATCAGCATACATGTAGTGGTGATTTATACTGATAGTCCCCCCATTCAGAGATACAAATATCATTATATATATATGAACATTTTATTGTTGGTAGGGGAATCTATTGATGGTAGAAAATAACATTAGAACTAATTCCCCTATCAATTTTTTTTCACTCATTCAAATCTATGGACAAGATTCAAGGAACAATGCATGTTTTCCATCATAAAAACTGAGGTGAAAACTATTAATTTAGGATTTTACTAGGAATAATAGGTATCAATAGATAATTAATTGAAAATATTATTGAATTTCCTATCATATAAGGGAAAACACAATGAATATGTCAAAGATAACTCACAAATGAAGTGAAATCTTACCATTTATTCAATTTGAGTTAATAACTATATTAAGAATTTATATAATAATGAGGGTCTTATTGATATTCATAAAAATGCATAAATGTATACAGGATTGTAGTTTTTTTAGAAAATATATACCCTATTTCATTACCCAAGGTACATTATCAAGAACATACATTTCAGAATATATAAATAACATAAAATAGAAGTTTATCAACAATTAACACATGAAAAAATAATAATTAAATTTTTTTGACAATCCAACATAATATTAAAATAATTATGAATATAGAATATACAATACGAAAAGTGAAATATATCCAATCCATACCTATAACATGGTCAAAGCACATATAAAAAGTGTAAATATAATTCATTTTTAGTCGCAGATTAGATTAGGTGTAGAGAAATTCCTAAATAATATTCATATGCACTGGCATATTAGTGGAAAAATAAAAAATAATGATCATAATAAGTATAATCATGTGAAAACACAGTGATGGAACCATATCCATTTATTTATATTCAATTCAATAAAAGGGTATAGGGTATAGATTTTTCATGAAAAATCACAGAAGGGAGGATTTACCTAGTGTTTTCGAATGGGGTTAGTGAGAAATCACATGAGAAAGTGGATCATGAGGGTATGGATGAGTTCAGATGATAGATCAGGGATGTGGGGTGTCCACATTGGAGGAGAAGGATCTCATTGTGGTGGGGTAACCACATCTGAGGAGGACTATGGAAGTCGGTGTGACCATGGATGTTGGTGTCTCCATGTTAGAGTGGAATCGAGCGGCATCGAGCTACAGTAGAGGAGGAGGGTCGTGGTGAGGTTGGGGATTCATAGCCACATCATTAGGGATGTGGGGAGGTCATTTCTATGGGGATATGGGTTGGTAGCCTTGGAGTTATTTAGAGATGGGGGTGTCGGAGGTGCATCAGCAATGAGGTGTGATGGATGCATCAATGTTGAAGGGGGAGGAGGAATCGTGAGGGAGGAATATGGGGAAGAGGGGGAAGAGGGGAGGGGTAATGGAGATGGAGTAGGAGGAAAAATCACAAAGGGATGGGGTTTATGGGCGGGAGAGGAAAGTCCCTATGATCAATTAAAGCTTCGATGAACTCTGGCCATGTGAAGCCCTTTTCTTGTGGCTATATTTGTTATGATGCCATGATTTTAATACAACCATGGATCCATCTCACCTGATAGACACAGATAATCTATACCATGGCTATAAATCCATGAATATATGTAATTTTTAGATGTTTTTTGAAAACCTCTGAAAGAGATTAAAAGTCAAAGGGGTGGATTATACACCCTATAAAACAATGTGGTGTATAACATCAAAATATTCCTCAATGATTGAAGATTGAGATGAATCCCATTACCTAAAGTACAACACATCTCATGAATTTTTTATCTTCTTAAATAATAAACAATTTTTAATTTATACTTGCATGAGAAAATTTTTTAAGTTTATTATTCCCTTTACATCACTTATTTTAATGTTATAAAAATTACTAAATTACCTATACTCGTGTCAGAAGTTTTTTCAATATTCGATACTTGAGTTAAATATGAAATTGGTAAGATATCAATTGTAAACGAAGTCATGATTCCATCATATCAAAAATTAATATTCATGACAAAGTAATCAATTTAATATATCAATTCTACTTTAATATGACATCATTTATTTATGTTTACGAAAAATTAACAATGTTGTAACCATGGAAATAGTAGGACATATGTACGCATGAGTAACATTTCCATTTTTCAATGATAATTATGGGAAGAATGTAATTGTAATTTTATATTTTTATAATAATCAAAATATCATTAACAATATATTAATCATTTTTATATACTTGTATATATATCATACTTGTGATGTGTTGAAGAAAAACGAATCACATCGCTTTGTGGAGGTGATAGTTCACACGTACTCATAAACTATTTTATAATTTTTATGTGGACAGAAAGTAAGAAAATTAATAATATATTATCTCTCGAATATCATATATAAAAATTAATTTCAATATTACAATTAGTATTGGGAGATGGTAATGGAAAATGAATTTTATCGGTGTGTAGAGGTGATAGTTCAAACGTACGCACTAGTGATTTATTATTTTCCAATTTAATGGAATCACAGACAACTTTAGGAGATGATACTAACATAAGATCATCTTAGTGTATTGAGAATACTGGAGTTATTATCTTATCATGGTTGGGGAAAATTTGAAGGAAGTGGAAGAAGAAATAAAATAAAAAGACTTAATAAATACATTACCTTTCCTGTGAATGATCACATTTTCTTAACACATTAATACCTTAAAAGAGGGTGTTAGGCGTCTAGAATATAGAGAGGTATTATAGTAACTGTTTTGGGTAGATCGTTTCTAAACAAAAATAGTATTTATTTTTATGCAATAGAGATGAACGGGTTCCACTTTATAGGATTAGGGAAGGGCACTCCTGAATTTTTCAAAGTAATAAATTAATATAACTTCTTTTTCTATTCCAAATAGTTCCAAAATAAATTATTTTGAGCATGGGTTCAGTATAGGATGAAATAAATCAATCCAAACAAAAAATGTATTTTTTTATTTGTCTTAATCATTATATATTTATTTTAATCCTTCTTAATTATTACCAGGACATTATGTAATTTACATTTAGAAGTAAAAATATTTACAATCAAATTATAAAAGTCCAAATAACGAGTCGTTAATGAAATATTTTGACTTTACCCAATCGTTTGGATGATGTATTGATTTTTATGAATTTTATATAATTTAATAAAATATAATTTATTTAAAAACCTCATAAATGTCAATTTTGAAACTATTCATGGTTAAATTTTTAAATATATTATCGTAAAATGATTATTATAAAACAAATACTTTCATTCGTCCATAACTTGTCAAATTCTTCTTTAATATTTTTGTATGAAATTAAAATTTTCAAATTATATTTAATTTAATATTACTAATATAATTTATTTATTCTTCTTTAATAAAAATATTTTTCATCACAATTGTGTCGCAATTAAATTTAATTATTTAATATAAAAATTATAAATAAATTATCATGATGTAGATAAAATTTTTCTATTTCAAATGACTATTTATATTTGACTTTATCATTTATATATCCCTATATTTAAAATTATTCATTTATTAAAAATATGTGTTTGACATTGTTATCTTATCATTAAATTAAATATAGTAAATGTCAAAAAATTTCCCAAGTGGCATAAAGAGGTCATAATTTTTTCTAATGGTTTCTTTTTGATCGAAACCCACAAATCCAATAAAATTAGGAAAATTATTAGTGTAATTTAATAATATTATACTATTATTATTACCATTAATTACCCTATTTAAACATAACTGTGGTAAATACAACACCAAAATTTTTATTCACCAAAAAAATGTTTACCCAATTATTCCAAAATTTGCATAATGATTAAAACCCATTATGTTAGTTTTTTTTTTAATTCAATTCATATATGTGGCTAACATTAATTTAAAATTCATCGCATTGATTGATCATGGAATGATGTTTTTAAAGTAAAAGCATTAAAATGTTCACAAAGTTTTTATATCCAATCTCAATATAAAATTCATTCAAATGACTTAAATTGGATTAAATGACAAAAATATTATCTGATTATATATTGGAATCAGTTAAAGGGATAATATAACTTTAGAACTGAATTACATGAAAATACTGTTTTGAATTACAATTGATCAGTTTTTAATCTTCATTAAAAAATGAATATTAGTATAAAATTTAACAAAATTCCATCTCGTAAATTTCGATACTCCTCTTTTGAAAAATAATTTTTTTATATAAAAATTTTAATAAGTGTTAAAATTTTGATTTAAAAGAGGTTCTCCATCAATAGGTGGTAAAACTACATTTTAAAAACATTTGATAATTTTTTGCATATAATTGGATTTATTCTTATTTTAATTCTATAAAATTTATTAGATGAAAGTAGAAAACATTTAACAAACAGGTGTAAACATTATATAGTTAGTTCTATTCATTATGGCCAAATAAATGTCTAGGTGATAACTACCACATAAAATAATTATAAAATTAGTATTATATTATTTTTCGGTATAACTCACTCTTGTGTGCAACATAAGATTTCATATAAACTCACTGTTGTGTTTTGGGTACACTACAAAACATAGTGTCCTCATTAATGAAAAATAAATATTTAATTCATATATATTAATTGATATTAAAATTTCTTATTCTATAATTAACTAGGATGTTAATGTTTCATATCGAAACATTGCATTTTCCAAAACTTTTTAGAATTATTTCCTATGTTTTGAATCCCCACATCACCTTTTTTATTATGATAATAATTCATGAATAGTTATTCTTTATTATTGGATATTAAGTCTCGTGGTTAGTCAGTTTGATTCTTGAATGAGGGATCCCAATCACTTACTTGGAATCCCATGTCCTATTGATTTTTGTACTATGTGATACTTTACATATATTAAATGATTGAATAATTACATTAATGATGAACTTGGTTGTTTTTCACAGTTAGATTAGTTTTTATTTATATATAACCATAATATTAAAAATATAAAACATCACAGACAACTAATAATGAACTGTAAAGTTTACCATTTACTTTTAATTTCTTTAAATGTTCACACTATGAAGACTTTTATATAAAAATATCAAAAACAAAAAAAATTAAATTATAATATGTTCACAAAAAATTTTCAAATATAATTTAGAACATAAAAACAAAGTATTAGACATAATTTCAAAATTTCACTTAAAATTAAAATTAAAACATTTATATAATAAAATTATTATTTTTATGGTAATCTTATAATAAATAAATAAAAAATACTTCAAATATTATGTAAATATATTTTTTCAAAATTAATTAAATCATAATTACACTAAAATTATTAAATTCTACACCCACTAGTTAACTAAATATTTTAAATGAATTAAAAAAATGATATTTGTGTTTGTGGTAGACATAAATATTTTTATATATGGAATAGTCATATTATATTAAAAATTGTTAATTATTATTATCTTATATGTTACCTTGTGGTGTATTTGTGATGTTATAATGATTTTAAATGTCATGCATATTTGTAATAAATGTGTTGTATCTAAAAACACACCATATGTTCCAAAATTTTAATGGGTTTTGTATAATGGGATCCTATACAATTTAATTATAAAAGTTCTTTTATTTTTTACATCATGATTATTCTTGTGAAAAGAAATTTATTACAAATATATAATTTTTCCAATTTAATTAATTTTCCATGATTATAAAAAAATATTCAATTAATTAAATTGAATAATTTTAATCTCGTTCACCAACATATATTGTTATCTTATCATGATCATACACTTACTTATTCCGAAATCAATTAAAGACCATGATAACATAAACCAATCTCATGGTACAAATCATATGTTGAATAATAAAATAAATATACATGATTATTTTCATAAATAAACCTAATATATTTATCCATATTATCCAATGATATTCTATATATACTAATTTATAAAATCCTATATGTAGAAAACATTTTGAATACCTATTGTGGAGGGATCCATTTTCAATGTCCACTTGAATTACACTGATGAAATATAGATAACATTAAATATGGTTTACATTATTTGGGGAAATCCATATTCTGTTTCACCAACATTTATCCCATGAGAGATCGGTTGGGACACTATATAAGTGATTCCATTAATATTGTTCTTAAAATATCACCGCAACCCAACATAATTATCATTTATCAAGTATGTAAAAGTAAAAAATATATTCAATGGGATATTATCATATCATAACACTTCTTATATAAAATAATAAAACAGTTATAATATATTTTCATTAATACACATTAAAATATACATATTGTCCTGAATCCAACAACATAAGAAATAATTTAGGGAACAAACACAAATATATTTTGATTCAAAATGGAATTTCATAAAGTAATAATATATATATATATATATATATTAATGTCAATGAATTATCCAATGGTACTTTTAAGAATTATTTTAATCACACATTATTTCAAGGTCTATCTTCTCTAAATAATTTTTATAAATGTTTGATATGAGTTGCTTTGTAGTATGATTTGTGTGTGGAATTTTTCATCCATTATTTCACAATGAACATAAAACTATCCTATAATGGGAGAATGTTAATAGAATATTTACTCTTATTGTGATGTGTTGTTCTGGTTTTAAATTTTCATTTAAAATTTTTTTAAATATTTTGCGAGATCATTAAAGAAGATCACTTTTGTGAAGGATATTGAGGAAAAAATAAGGGAAGGCAACTACAATGTATATATAAACCATGTTATTGATGATTGTTTAGCACACACTATTTTCAATAGGTAACCCTTAATTAATTAATTTTAATTATAAAAATTTTTTGTTTGAATTTTGGGAGGATCTAGAGACCTTTTGGAACGTTTTGGATCCTTTTATATGGGTGTAGGTTTGGTGTACAGTTTTCTGAAACCATGAAACACCTACAAGAAACTATGAACAATGGAACCTGGGATAATAGGAAGGGGAATGGTAAGGAACAATGTTTTCTTAACTAGTTCAATCACCTATGAGAAATTGTGAAAATTGAAACAGAGTTCTTTGGCATGGTGGATGCACAATTTGTCTAACCATGTGAGCCAACCAAGTGAGGCCCCCCATAAGGTAGTAGTTATCAAAAAGTTAGTTGAAGGTTTGAGTAATTGTATAACCTCAAAATTTAGGTAGTTAACTCTTATTTTATCTTTTATAAGTATATAAATTGTGGGGTTATGATAAAGATAGTTTTTAGAACTTTTGGGGTGTTTTGGTGATTTTCTACAAGTGCATAGTTGTTTCACGATTTTGGAAAATTGTGAAAAACCTATAAGAAATTGAGAATAAAAAAAATGGATAATGTAATGGTTCACAAGTAGCATAGGATTTTACAAAAACATTTGAAAGCCTAATATAATCCATGAAATATTTTTCATATGTTAGACAATGAATGTTTGCTGGGTTGGTGCACGGTTTGGTAACCGTGTGATCCAACCATGTGATATCTCCCTTAAGGTAGAGATAGGAGCATTTTTAGTGCAAATTTTTCTTTACCCATATGAATAAGCCCAGTGTCGGTCAATATTTAGATCCTTAACTTCTCGATATCACACACTTTCAACACCAATGGTTTGATTTTTTCCACAAAGAGTCCCTAACTCATGAATTTGATCCCTCAATGATTGTAGAACTTGTTCCCATAAAATTGGATGTGATCCAGTTCTATTCCATGGTGTGTTGAAGCTCTATTATTATATTAATACTTCATTATTTTTTGTTATTGATGAGTTTTATAAGATCCACTTCTACCTTTCTCTCGGTTTCATGGATCTATGCCGACTATGGTATGATATAGGGTTTTGGATTCCAAATATTTTCATATTTGGTTTTTTTCATAGAGGAATAGATCTAAGCTAGGTTTGTATATATTTATTCAGGTTTCGTGTACGTTTATGCATAGTTCTTGTTGTTCATCCAAAAAATTGAATTAGGTGGCTTCACTCTTGAATCCTTTTTTTAGAACATGAAGGCATGGTTTCATATTGAATAAATTCATTTAAATTGATAGTGAAATTTGATTCTAAATAAGTATATAAACCTTATTTAGTGATGGTTTTTTTATTTTTCATATCATGGAATGATTTTGAAATGTTCCTTGAAAATAATTTTAATGTTTCGATTTAAAATATTTGATATATTCATATCATGGAAAATATTTTCAAAAAAATGGTTATTTTATTGAACTTGTTTTGGAATGATTATATTTGAATTGTTGTTGGTCATACTTGATGCTTCTGTTCATGTTACATTATGAGGCTTGAATGAAATTCATCCTCGGGCTCGGTGAAAAATGTATAATGTCACATTGGATTTAATTACCATGTAATGACTTGATAGATCGATGAGAAACTATCATGAGTATAGAACTATAATAACGATGAATGCTTCTATAGATGCGTGGATGTTTGGATTGGAATTTGGTATCCAATGTGGAATTAATGAAATGGTTTTGGAACATTTTTTGGTTTCATTCTGTGGGAATAGGTGTCATTTGAGAAAACTGTTTAACACTGCCAATTTTTTATATTCGGATAAAAAACTTTTTAGAATTTTTTGATATAATCTATTTTATATAAATACAATAACATATTATATTATAGTGCAATGAGTAGGGAATAAATTTGGTAAAATCTATTGGGTTTCATTACAAACCCCTGTTTTAGAGCTTGGGTGATTTTTTATTTTTTTTATTGAGACATGGGAAAAGGTAAAGTATCGCACAAACATAGTAGTACATGATGAGACATGTGTCGTAGTCAAGTTGGATCATGGATCATGTTTGGATATTGGATTTCCCTTTGGTGTGTTTGGGTTTTGTAATCAACTATTTTCATTGATACTATTGTCTTACACTATTGTACTTGGTTTTAGTGTGATTTTGATAAATGAAACATTGATTTGTCTTTCATTATAATCATGTATTATATAGTTGTTGTTTGGTTATGACTAGTTTGGTTAGTTTTTTTATTATTAATTATAAAATCATCCTCCACATATATTGATGTTGTTTGGAATTTATTTTCATCCTTTGGCATATTTAGGTGGTCACATAAGGACAAGTAACATCTCAACACCCTTTCAAGACAATGATAAGGGTTAGGATGTCACAAGTGCTATCATCATGGTATGCCCATTGTAGAACAAGTTGTCTAAGTCTTGGTTTATCTTTGACAAGGTATTTGTGGTCGGTCTTATAGTTGAAATTCATTCTTGTATATTCCTTGATTTTGGATCATGGAAAGTAGTAGGATTTTAGGAACATGAAATGTAGAACATTAAAATATATAGCTAAACATTTTATAATTAACATCAAGTTACTTGGGAGTTAGGTTCATTAGTGTTTTGGATTACACTTAAATTAATTGGAATCTCTTGGTAATGGGTTTATCCAATGAGGATGATATGAAACACATTGGAAAATTACTTCCCATTAATATTGAATATTTCATTTTTAGTAATGATATATGATTCGGTGAAATTTGAAATTATTTTTGAAAAATGTTGATTTTTTTTCTTCTAAATGAATTTGAAATGTGAATGATTGTTGTATTTTAAAAATGGATTGATTTTCAGCACTATATTTATATTTAAAAAAAATGGTTGATCATGGTATAGGGTAATTTGGGAATGGATTTTTATGATATAAAGATGTTGTATAATTTTCAATTGTTAATCCTTCATTTAATAGAGAGTGAGACATATAATGTTGTTGTGTTTATAGAAAATGGAACCAGGTAGGCATTACTAGAATAAAATGAAGGGATCTATTGAGAACGCGGTTGAAATTATGGCACAAGTGAACCTATAGCTGGTTCGGTGTATTTTCCAATAATTTAACGTTGTAGATAATAGGAATAGGGGGGATGATACAAGGAAGGTGGATCATTTTTTCCTATTATAGAAGTAGAATCTACCCATCATTTGGGGTGATTCAAAACCAAAGAGGGTTGAGGTATGGCTGAACATGACGAATCATGTATTTTATTACATCAGCACACCAGTATAGTTGAATGTAAAATTTATGACTCGTATGTTGTAATACTATGCACATTAGCTATATGATTTAGCAGTTTAGGCTAAATAAGAACAACTGCCTTCATGGGAGGATTTTGAATAATTTTTCAATAAAAAATTGTACTCTCACATTTTTAGAATTCAAAGAATGATGTAATTCATCATATTGTAGAAGGAAAACCTATATTTCATGGAGACTTAATCTAAATGAATTGATTTTGGGAGCTTTTCTCCCCAGGTTGAAGGTTAGTGTGTCCTTGAAGGCACACATTTCTAATTCACGAATGAGAAATGAGATTTAATTTAAATTAAGTATGCTCTGTATTATGTATAATATGGATATATTCAATACAGAATAGATAGTTTAAAGGGACATGTCATAATCTATGGGATTAGGATATATGTTTATACACATGGGAAATAGTGGGAACTATGATGATGGGAGTAAGTAGAAGAGGGAAACCTATTTTGACGGTGGGAGCATGAATCGAAATCAGATGGTTGGATCGGTGAATCCTCGTCTGAGACCAATAAATAAAAGTTGATGTTTCTAATATGGTTTTCTTGACTACATGTACTAATAGTGTATTACACCACCAATGCCATGCCACAATTGAAACAAGATGGGATGTCTTCAAATCAATTATCGTAGTTATCTCAGGTTAGGTGCTTGGGTAACTACATAGGGTTCTCTAGCATCATATATTTAAATGGGGTGTGGGGAGTAGAATCAACATGATCAATAGAATAGATATATCCATGGTTATTCTCAAAATACCATGAATCCTTAGGCAGGGCAATCCCAATGGGGCAATAAAGAAAAAAGTGTTGTGATGAAGTAGTTATATAGAGAAGAATATGATGTTGTGGATGATCAACCATGACCTTCTATAGTGAGTTTTATGATTATTTTGAATTCTCCCCTTATTCAAATTCTGTTTGATACAATTACATTACATTCTATTATTTCTTCTCAAGTTGTTGATTTTATTTTTTTAAAATAATGAAATTATGTCTTCTATAAAAAAAGATCCAAAACCATTTGGGAAATGAGAATGTAGAGCCTTTGTGCATGGATAATGTTCTATAATTGTTGAGGGAATTGAGCTAAAATGGGGTTTATCTATAATATTGATGAATTTCATAGATATAATTGTGGGAATGGATTGGTTGACAATGTTCCATGCTATCATCAACTGTTATAGCAAAATAGTGAATTTTGAGGCTGAGGATGTCACTGAGAATATCTTTAGAGGAGAAGGGAATATAAAGGAAAGTGAAACATGATTTTTTTGAATAGTAGTTGGAATGTTATCTTCCATTTTAGTAGTGTTTACTTTTGAATCAATAGACAATATCATGAATAGAAATGTATCAGCAGTGGTGGATAAGTTTCCATATTTATTTCCCAAAAATTTCTCTATATCACCACCTTGAAGGGAAGGTAATTTTACAATTTATCTCCTCTTAGGGACCATAAGTATCTCACATCCTTATTATAAAAAAGAACCAATATAATTAAGATACTTGAGAATGAAATATGAAGAATTTGAAAGAAACAATTTTATTTGGTTAAGCACGTCTCTGTGTGAAGCACCAGTATTGTTTGTGAAAAAGATAGATAGAACTCCAAGGTTGTTTGTTGATTATCATGATCAAAATGAAGGAACAACAAATAAAAAAAATAAAGTTACATGAATTGATGATATGTTTGCCCAATTAATAAGATCTATGCGGTTCTCTCAGATTGACATGGGATCAAGATATGACCAATTGCAGGTTCGGAAAGAGAATATTCCGAAAAAAATATTTTAGAAGAAGATATGGACAATATCAATATGTATTAATTTCTTTCAGTTGTAAAAATTCACCTTCGTAATTTCTATAATTAATGATTCAGATATTTCATTGATATCTGGATTCATTTTTTGTGGTGTTTTTTTGACAATATATTAGTATATTCAAGGAAAATGGTTGAGAATGAGAAACACATGTCAACAGTATTTGGAATCTTGACAGATCATCGTTTATATGCCAAATTATCTATGTGTTATTTTTGGATAAAAGATTTACACTTTCATAGCCCTAAAATTTCTGAAATTGGTTTTTAAATGGATCTAGATAAGATAGGTGTTGGTATCTTTTGGAAAGTGATGAATAATGTCTTTGATATAGCAAGTTTTCTTGATCTAGCAGGTTATTACTGACGCTTTGTTTATGACTTATGATGACAAGATTCACCTTTTACAACATTATAAAAGAATAAATTTCCATTCTAATGGGGTGTGTAATGACAAAAAATTTGAGATAGAAAGGTTCACCATACATCTACATTGATCTTGATATTTTCAGATTCTCGAAAAGGGAATGAGTCATGAACCAGGTCGGGTCGCCATCCGACCCGGCGCCCGACCCGGTCCGCGACATAGCCCAAAGGGCGTTCCCAATCCCCACGGGCTGACACAAGTGCCCAGGTCTCAAAAAAAAACATGGGAACCGTTTACGATAATAGATAAATATAAAACAAAAAGAGAGATGAAAAAAAATAAAACTAAAATTAGACAACCAAACAGACACTTATACAATATTCAAATTTAAAGTTAACAACTTGAAATAAAAACTCAAAAGAGACTACATCTTGGGAAAACCAAAACTCCAACTCAAAACTTCGCGCGACATGAGGAGTCGCATAACCAAGCCACCTCCACCAAACCAACACGAGGATTCCACTGACATCTCGAACCACCAATGCTATGATTGATGCCTAAACCTAAAAAGAAAGAAAAGAAACAGAATCTACATACACCAAAAGGATTATTTATGGTGTGACCTAAAATCCAAGTAAAATTCCATCGAAAAAATGTTCCACGTATAATTATTAAATGACACACATTTGCAATATTAACTAAAGGAAATAAATGAATTATTGAACAAGTTAAAATAAAACAGAATAAAAGAAAATTGTTTCAAATGGAACAACGTAAATAAAAAAACACACTCACACACACACATTTTAAAATAACCCATGTGTCACCCTGAGGAGCATAAATTAACCAATTAGCACTAAAATGGGAGAGGCCATGTGGGTGTTAACTAGCTTGGGCCCCTAGATCTTCGTGTCTTGGTGAAATGTGGATTAGAAGGCCACGACCCTCAGAAAACGTGGCTTAGAAGGCCATGCCCCTTAGAAAACGTGACTGAGAAGGCCTCAACCCTCAGAAAACGTGGCTTAGAAGGCCACAACCCTCAGAAAAGAATATTTTTAGTTAGTGTTTCTAACGTCAATCCTGTTGGTGGAAATGGTTCTAGATACCTCCGGAACACCATCCCACTAGTCTAGTCCACCCTCTTAGCTACTCGGGCGTCACTCATGGGCTCAAGCAGTTTAGAATTCATGTCTAATGTCATAATACCATACTCAAACCAAACAAGATAGTATGCATGCCAAAGACACAATTTGTACACCCAAAATCCACTTAAATAAGTTTCACACTAAAAATATCTCAAAACTAAATATGCATCAGTTACAAAACCAATTAAAAAAATTGCACAGTCAAAGAAATCACTTTCATTATCAAATAGGCCACTAACAGAATTTATTAAACAAATTTCCCACACATCGAGTGGCTTTAAGATCCAAAAATATTAAAATAATTTAACCAAAACAATTTTTCACCCTTAAGAATTATTTATTAAAATAAACCAAATGTTACATAAATAAATTTTGGAGAGAAAAAAATGTTTTACACATTAGACCGACCCAAACCCCCCTTACATGACCACACACACACAATGCCACCTTCGGAACAAAATCTACATTACACATGCAATTAATGAAGCCCCCAACAAAGTTTAAAAGACCATTACTATAGTTAAACAAACCACCAGAACAACTTTCCAACCCATTTAAAAATACACCGCACGACTAAAACGCCATAAAAATCTACTCAAAAGAACATTTATGATACGACACATATAGAATATATGCCAAAACACCACTCGCACTATTTTAAAATTCTAACCAATAATTTTCACAATTTATAAAACACCATTAAATATTTCATCATGAGTTTTCCACAAAAATAATTACCCACATGCAACATAAACAAGTTACTACAAAATCAAATGTCCATTAGATCCAAAAAAACCAAATTCATAGTAGGAAAACTAATAAATAAATGTTCTAAAATAATCAAACTAGAAAATTACTTCTTCAACAAATAAATATACATGGAACCATCTACTTCGGTGTAGAATAACCTCGCAAATTTGGCTTGAAACTCCAATTTCTCTGCAGTCGTATCACAACTAACTAAGACTGAACTCTAGAAACCAGACATAGATCCATAATAATCAAAATAGAAATCAACCCAACAATAACCCTACCCAAAATTATACCAAAATGAAAAAGAAGCTTATTGGAGAAGGAAACACCAAGGGGAGGCCGTTGAAAGAGGGGATACACAATAAAGAGAGGTCCCCAGAGGGGAGTCTCACAGTAGGGGTCATCGGAGGGATCTGCCATGAAGGAGAGAGCGGTCAAGGGATGGTACGACGTTGGGAGTAGTGCAGGACCGATTCGCTGGAGAAGGGAATGGACAGCTAGGGTGAAGGGTGTGGAGGCCGGCAGTCACGACAGGGAAGGTTGGGGCACTAATGCGAGGTCCAGCCATGGTATAGGGGGTAGCGTGCGGCTGTTTTGGACCATAGGGGAGGGAGAACCGACAATGAGAGGGAAATAAGTTAATAAGGGTTTGGGGGGCTGTTGTGCATGATGAGAGTGAGGTGTGTGTGTGGGTTGCAGGGACGGCGCGCAGGAGGTTTTCCAACGATGCGAGGGTGCTAGAGCAGGTAAGGGGTGCCAGATAAGAGAGATGCAACTAGGGTTAGGGTGCGATGAAAGATGAGGGTTGCGAGGGAAAATGGTGGAGAAGGGAGGTGAGGCACAACCGACCACGGCAGAAGAGGGAGGGAGGAAAAGGGAAAAAAAGAGGAATTAAAAATGAAATAAAATATAAAAAATAAAATGAAAATAATGAAAATTGAAAGCGGATAGAAGGAAATTGAAAACAAACCACAACCAGAAAAAAAATGAAAACATAATCCATTATAAATAATAATAATAATAATAATAATAATAATAATAAGTTAATAGTTCTTCAATTATAACTTTAATTTAATATCCATGAACAATTTAAAATATCAATTGAAATAATAATAATAATAACTTAATTTAAACATTAACATAAGTACTCATAATATTAATAATAATAATAAAATAATAAAACTAGTTAAAAAATAATTGCATTAATTTTTGGAATATGGACACCGCACACTGATGTGTTCATGATCGCGACATAGTCGTGCGCCAGTGAAATAATACTTTTAATCATAACACATTTTTTCCTTAATGTTGAGAACCACAATCAGTCGCGCGCATGGTCACGCACCCGTATAAGATCGCAAATTTCTTTTAAAAATGAACGGATTCAAACCACAACTCAAAAGTAAGAACCAAAATAATTAAATTCAAATAAATCATGGTTAGGGTTCATATTTCTTTAGTAATGAGATATGGATTTTACCAAGCCATGCCCATCTGTCGACCGTCGCTAAGCAAAATGTTAATTTTTTCCGCAAAATGAAAAAACACTTGTCGTGCCTGGCATGCACCTCAATGAAACAATAAGAACAATAAAATTATCAAATAAAGGTAAAAATGAAAATCATTACTGATTTGCGAAGTCGGGGTGTGATAATTTTCCCCACAATGACACTTTCTACCCCTAGAAAGTCCCAAAAGACTTAACCAAGAAAAGATTTCAAGAAATTCTGCAAAGATACCTAAAACAAAACTCACTCACCTGAAGACCGGGCTTTCAAAATACCCATTAACTGAAACTCAAAATATCTCAAAAACCGAATCACCAAGAAAAACATCTAGAAATAAGGAATTCACCTCAGGTATAACTACAACATGGAACACCCCGACCCCTAACGTAGGGATCATCGGGGACGCTCGAGATCTCCAGGAATACTCGTCCAATGACCCACTATCTGAGAAAACAAATTAGCATGGTCGAGGTCGGGCAGAGTAGAAGTAAGGGGTTTCCCCACCTAGAACACTTTGAAGATAATGTTTTTTTCTCACACGTTCATTCTATGGTGGTCTACCCACCATAATAGGACTCTTTTCAAACATCGGTTCTCCAATCCTAACAACTCACAAGCTCATCCAAACATCTAACATTGGATTGACCATCCATGATCACTACATTTAAACAACCAAAATAAGAGGGGACACTGGCGAAACCCGCACTGGGTCTCCCCACCATTTAAAAATTTCCTAACACCATGGAACCCGCGCGGGCATTCCCACTTTTCTTTGGGAAATACTGATTGAACTATGCATCACGAACCCACCACCACGAGCCGACCTACAAAGATTATTTCTACAATAGACAATATTTTGTCTCATGAGATGGTTTTGATAGCATAAAACTATTACCAAGAAGTAACTAGACAGGTGCACATCAATCCCACAAGACATGAGCATCTCTTAAACAAGAGAGATTTAGATCCATAACTAACCACCAGAAGGTTCATAGAGCATGCATGCTGGCTTTACAAGAATATGAATTTTCCGAACCTCTTTAAGGCCTAAGTGGAACTCCCACAAACGAAGACTACAACGATGATACATAGCCTTCATACCCATCACAACAAAAATGAATCCTTCAGAGGTGATACCGATATAAGGAAATTTAAGCTGTCTTCATCTCATTACTGTGGACTTATGTTGGATCAAGCCCATCCCCTGCCCGATGGGTTTTGACTGCACGCTAACTTCGCCCTAAGACCTACAGCAGGGGCTCTGATGTCTGAAGCATCTACCACCTCACAATAATAAGCTGATAACCTCTAACTAGAACTTCCTCCACTGAAAAAACAACCTGCATACTTCTCCTCGTGCCCCAAGCGGCCACTTTATCAAATTACCAACTGAGAATTGCGACAAACAACATAAAGTGCCTGATCGACCACACAAGAGATAAGAGATTGAGCAGTCTATAAAACATGTGATGAAACCTGATGGAAGGAGCACTCCAAGAACAAGTCCTATGGATTCACACTCCTCATCGGATGAGGAACCTTCACTTCCTTATTTACAATCATGGGATGAGGTTAGTCTTAATGATCACTCAATACATCCTTATTCGTAACCAAAATGTAGTGATCACCATTTATCGGTTTAGTGTCGTTCCCCCAGGAGTACTCGATACAACATAAGACACACAACTTTTTGAGTTCCTCCAAAACCGGAGACACATCCATCTTTCTCGAAGCAATCAACAATATCCAACTGACCTCGATGTCCACGAACATTCAACACCACTGGAAAAAACCCAACTCCGCCATTCCACTGGGAGTATGGGTCAGGCCAAGAACTGAGAGAGACCTTCTAGAACCCATGGAAAATTTCTAGGGGGAATATCCAAATTAGAAACACAAAACCAAACTTCTATAAAACGAAGCATCTCACCAAAAAAACACCCACATTACAGACACAAATTCAATAATTTCAATTTAATACATCAATCTATTTTTAAATAAAAACACTTTCTTGATAAACCAAACATATTACAATGAAATCCAAAAACTCTTTTGAACTCATCGCTTTCACTCCGGACCCAAAACCATTTTCAAATTTCCAAAAAACATTTAATCCCAAAAAATCATTTTATAGAAAAACCCACTATTTCAGGACATAAGAAGCATCCTAAAAAATTAATCACTCACCATGGATATTCCATGATTCATCACAAATATGCATCTTTCTTCCACTCGGGAACCCATCCACATGATCCACCAATTATCCATTAAACACTTCCACATGCACATGCGAGCACCCCTAAGAATACCATTGGATGAAATTAGGCTATTTCTCATTCAAAATAAAACATTCCCAATATTTTGAAAATTCCTTTTCTCCAAACCATTTGGAAAAATCAAGATGTATTTCTAAAAATGATTCCCATTTCTCAAATAACTCACTTCATTTTCAAATAGCACAAGACATTCTTTTAGAAATTCATCTTTGAAAAATCAAACGCCAACTACTTGAAACAAGGTTCAAGAGAAACACACCCCAAAATCATGACAAACTCACACCAAAATAAAATTAGAGAAACTCCAAAGATAGTTTTCCTTAAAAAGAACATTTTCATGCCAACAAAAAACTAAAACAATACAACACAAACATTTACGAAATTGGACGAAGGACTAGTGGTCGTTTCTAACTTAGCTACATGGTTTAGCAGACAATGACCTAGGCAAGAACCAACCACTAGGAGTGTCAAACCATACTCTTGGCATCACATGGGTCGCTACTCCATGTGAGACCCAGCGCAGTACCAGTTTACTGGTATTTTCATCCCCCCTTCCACAAAGACCAAAGAAAAAAACATAAATCCCGAACTACCCCTGGTTACTCGAGGATCAGAACAATTAAAAGTTCACGACGCACTTCCCGCACCAACCCCTCAAGTACCGACAGTACTATCCTAGATCTACTTGACATAACAAAAAACAAGAACAAAACCTCCTCTGATGCCTTTTTTTCACGAACCAGGCCGAGTCACCATCCGACCCGGCGCCCGACCTGGTCTGCTACATGGCCCGAAGGGCATTCCCAACCCCCACGTGATAGCACAAGTGACCGAGTATCAAAAATTAAACATGGGAACAGTTTACCCAAATAGAAATATATAAAACAAACACCGAGATGAAAAAAAATTAAAACTAAAATTAGACAACCCAACAGACCCTTATAACATGATCAGATATAATGTTAACAACTAGAACTAAAAACTCAAAAGAGACTACTTCAAGGGAAAACCAAAACTCTAACTCAATCCTCTATGTATCATGAGGAGTCATGTCCTCAAGCCACTTCCACCAAACCCACACAAGGATTCCACTAACATTGAACCACCAATGCTATGCTCGATGCCTCAACCTGAAAAGAAAAAATGTAATAGAGTCTAGATACACCAAAATGTGTATGTAGGGTGTGAGCTAAAAGCCTAGTAGGATGCCACCAAGAAAACGTTCCACGTATAATTAATAAATGAAAAATACATTTTCAATATTAACTAAAGAAAAGATATTAATGCTTGAACGTTTTAAATGAAAAATGAATTAATGAAAAAAGTTTCAAATGGAACAACTTAAATTAAAACACAGACTCTCACTTTTTAATATAACTCATGTATCACAATGATGAGTATAATGTAACTGATGAGCACAATAAGAACCCAGTTATTGTGATAAAAGACTTTGAAAAATTCATGATGTTATTCTAGAGCAGCGCCTTCAGACAACGTACGATTCCGAGCCCCGGTGTGGCCAAAATTAAATTTTCAGTGCATTCACACTGGGTACACAAAATAAATTGAATAACTCTTAAATAGTGATTTATATAAGAAATATGAGGGTATTAATGGGTATAAAATGTTGTCTTTACCCTAGGAACGACATAAATCATGTCAGCATTGGGTGTTCAGACCCCTCGCTCGTTAGCGGTGTGTTAAATGGATAAATTAAATAAAATTATTCATTTAATAGCTCAAACTCGAGTATATCATAAACGGTATCTCGAATCATAAATATGAGGGCACGTTTGCATCCAGAGCGTGCCGTTTACCCTAGGCGTGGTGTAAATGTTGCGGGCGCGGGCCTTCTGTGAGATATGCCACCCAGGGGCAAAACCGTCTTTTTGAAGTAATGACTTATTGATTTTTATCATTGATGACCTTTTCTAATAACTTTTGAACGAAGCCTCTAAATTGAAATATGAGTCTTCGGTTGAGTTTGAAATTGGATGTTTTTCCTAGGCATGAGATAAATTAGGAGGGTGTGGAGGTTTCAGAATTCGCGCCCTTTGGGAGAGTTTTACTGAATTTCTATAAATTCACTAAGTGTTAGAAGGGAGAACCAATTTCTTCTCTCTCTCTCTCTCTCTCTCTTCCCCTCTATCCCTCTCTGTCTAGCTGTTTTTCACCATTCTTCGCCAGATTGAGGAGCGATCTTCGCCAAAACCATGGTGGTTCGAAGGTGGAGCCTCACAAACGCATCACCTACAACTCGCATCGGAATCGAGGTAGGATTTATGCTAAATTTCTGCACCTTCATCAATTTCTAGTGTTTCATTCAATTTCAATATTTATTTTATATAATTTTTGAATTAAGACGATGGGAAAACAAACACGACCGTCATCCGAGCCCCATTCTAAAACCCGTTCTTGAGAGTTCTCTGTCCAATGTTTTTTGGATGCGCACAAACCTTGTCAGATCGACGATCGGGGGAAGCTGATGCGAAGGCCTCACCCCGACGATCCCAAACTCGTGTTTGGTTTTGGTTTTGGGCCACCTAAGTAGTGCATGCTGTCGTCGAATGCCCCGGCTCCGGAAAGGGTGGTGGCCAGAGCTCGGGGTGGCGTATAGGGGGTCTGGGCATCAGGAAGCGGCAGGCGGCCGAGCGGAGTTGTGTGTAGCCGGCTGGCCGAGGGCGGTGCACAGCCAGAGGAGCCGGGTGGTCTAGCGGTGCAGGGGAGCCAGTGTGGCTGGGCGTGTGGCTCAGTGAGTAGGCCGTGTGGAGGTGGCTGCCAGGAAGCGGAGTAGGGTGCCCCAGGCGGAGCGGCGCGGGCGGTCTGGCATACGGTGGGGCGCGGCATCAAGCGGCGGAGCAGGTGGGCGTCTGCCTGCCGGTCGCGCTAGGTGGTGGACCCCAAGGCATGACCTCGGGCATGCGGAGGTAGCCAGGACCTGCAAAATGCGGGTCCTGCTGGCTTGTCAAGGGAGACCGATCGAAGCCGGTCTGCTGGGGGAACAAGGACCCGCACATCGTGGGTCCTATTGCACTGTGTAGAGCATAGACTAGCCAGTTGGCCGGTCTATTTGAAGAAGCTGGAACCGAGGGGTCCAGCGGTTTCCGAGTGTGCTGTGGCCAGCAGGTAGCGGCGAGCTGGACTGGGCCGGCCGGTCAGGACCAACCCATTATAGGCACCTTATGTTCGAGGGGCCGTATTTTCTAAACGGCATGTCCGTTTGACACGCCGTATGCGGTTGCAAGTTCGTGTTAATAAGAAGAACATTTTGAATTATGTTTCAAGGTTTTTTGGTCATGTGCCTGAAGTTTGGTGCCCTGAGACGCGTTAATTCAATAATATGAAATTATTATTAAGGTTCCGACAGACGTGACTCGCAAGCCGGGCGTCCGTTTATCGTTCTGTCAGAGGCTCGGTGGCCCCAGAGATGAGACGGTCCTTCCAAGGTTGGTTCGGAGCCCTTGAGGGTTGGTTTCGTTGCTCGGTAGCCCAAAACGCTAAATGTGATAAATTAATTAATTTTTTAATTTATTAATGAATTGTTGCGTCGGACCTAACTCCTGGTTGGTTTGTCTGATTAATGCGCCATCAGCGGCAGTGTGAGCCCAGTCCTCGTGCAGAATTTTTGAGATTATTTCTGAAGCATTCATGTTGGAGACAAGGTGCAGGCCCTATAGGGCCTACTTCGCACGTTTTATAGGTGAAAACCCACCTTTTCACCGGAAATCCATTTAGGGTGAATGAGAACTCGTTTCGGAGTGTTTTTCTGAGGGTATTGTAGCAGTGCAATCTGCCCGTCTAAATTCGGGCTCGAAGTGTGGGCCCCACATGGCCCTGTTTTCATATAACGTGGGGAGTCGCAGATTTTGCATCCGATTTCCAATTTGAGCACCGTCAGTAGTGTTGCGACCCTGGCGTCGAGGCAGAGTTTCCCACCATGGTTTCGGGCCTTGAAGCTGAAGTTGAGGTGTGGGCCCCACAGACCGTCTCTTAAGCTGTGTGGAACGTTTTTCACCTTTTTCACCAAATTTCTGTTCGAGGCATTTGAGTTGTCATTTCTGCATGTTTTTCTGAGAGCATAGCGATGGAGAATTTCCCCCAACAAGTATCGGAGTCGGGGTGCGGGGCCCACACAGGCTGGCTACGGTGAATAGTACCATATTAACCAGTTGTCCGTTTCAGTCGAGAATGTAGTCTATCTCACCTTTTTTTCCACGAGGACTACAACGGTGTAAACTGTTTGCTCATGTGGAGCCTCATTTGAGATCATGATAAATGGGGAAACAAGGGAGGCTTTTGAACAGATATCCATTTTGATGCACACCAAACCAATGCACGGTGGCAGTGTTAGTGACACCTTGTGATGTCAGTAGCAGTGCAGAGCTATCAGACCGATTCCGGGTCTACCCACCAGCAAGGCTGGGTAGTGGGTCTCCCGTGGACTTCTTCAGGGTCGACCCTCCATCAGGGCTGGGCAGTGGGTCGCCCGTCACCTTCTTATGGTTCTACCCTCTAGCAGGGCTGGGTAGTGGGTCTCCTCTCGACTTCTTCTGGGTCTACCCTCTAGTAGGGCTAGGAAGTGGGTCGCATGTCTAATTCTTATGAATCTACCATCCAACGGGGCTGGGTAGTGGGTCACATGTCGACTTCTTTTGGGTCAACCCCCCCCCCCAGCAGGGCTAGGTAGTGGGTCACTTATCGACTTGTTACGGGTCTACCCCCCTGCAGATCTGGGCAGTGGGACGCATGTCCACTTATTCCGGGTCTACCCTCCAGCAGGGCTGGGCAGTGGGTCGCCTGTTGACTTGTTCCAGGTCTACCCTCTAGCAGGGCTGGGCAGTGGGTCGCATGTCGACTTGTTCTGGATCTACCCTCAACTAGGGCTAGGCAGTGGGTCGCTTGATGATGTATTATGATTTACCCCCCAATAAGGCTGGGCAGTGGGTAACCCGTTGGCATTTTAGACTCATCCCTTTTTATGAGGCTAGTCTGTGGATTTTCTCCTTGACTATTGGAGTGGGACCCTTTTTTGTACGGGTCAGTGATGTGACAATTTTGACTTTGAACATACCTTTCGACTATGGGGTAGTGACGAGGTGTGGTTTGACTTTCCCCAGAACTCTCATGTACGAGGGGTGCTTTCCCCACCGAGAAGCATCCTCGTAATGTGACCTAAAACCTTGTGGGCGAGTCAGTGCCACCCAAAGCGGATAGTGCCAAGGTGCTGTGATTTGAGCCCCTTGACATGCAGTTCGGGGCAGACGTACGGGATGCTTGGCATTGATGGTGTTTACTTCTAAGACTGTTTGCTACTCACTTTCTTGGGCTGATCTATGGAACGGATATCCCATTATGATCTTGTTCAGGTTTCTTGACAGAGTATATATATATGTATACCTTGTTACAGTACCCACTTCTTGGGTTTTGGTTACTCTCATTCCAGGAGAGATGATGACGTGCGAGGTATGGCACATGCTATACGGGTCTAGCTTCTCGTGGTTGGACGAGTCTACTCTACTACTATTGGAAACGAAGGCTCGATGAGGAGATCATCTTCTCACCATTTCCAGATCCTTTTGTTTGGACGAGTCTACTTCCATCTTCTTGTTGGGTTGAGATGTACTCTTTACTGCAATCTCAGTTGTACTCCTTTACTTTTCCCTATTTGATCTACTGCTCACCTATTCAGTACCTCTTTTGTTTCTCCCTCGAGCCTTCGGGGCATCCTACTAAGTATTTTTATACTCACCCCTGCTTGGGCTTTCCCCTCACTTGGTCTGACCTTGCAGATGATAGACATGTCGATCGTGACGTTAGAGGATCATAGGAGTTCGGGAGCTTGGACTGCGTAGGGTGGTCGTAGTCAGGTTCCAAGTGGGGGATCCTCCCAGTTGTTGTAATTTTGTTTACGTATTTCGGTGTTGTGGCACTATTCTTGTTGGGAACTTGTTTTCCCTTTTTCTATTTAGTTTAACTTGAGCTTTTACTTTGTACTGTTTAAAGGTAGATGAGCTTTGTGGTTTATCTATAATAGTTGGTACTTTACTTTTCTTTATACCCTGTACATCTGCATTGAGTGGGATGCGTATGTGTGTACAGGTACTCAGGAAAAGGCCTCCCCGAGTTGTTTAGTCTTCGGTTCTTGTCTCCAGCCCCTGGTCTATAGAGGCGGGCTTGGGGTAGTTGGGGCTTGAGCCCGGGTAGGTTTGGGTCGTGACAAGCACTAATATTGGAGAGGCCGCGTGGGTGTTAGCTTTCTTGGTCCCCTAGAACCTCGTGTCTTGGGAAAACATGACTTAGAAGGCCACGACCCTTAGAAAACGTGGCATAGAAGGACATGAAACATAGAAAAAGTGGAATAGAAGGACACGACACTTAGAAAACGTAGCATAGAAGGCCACGACCTTTAGAAAAGCATATTTTATGTTTGTGATGTAAACGTCAGTCATGCCAGGGGAACCTGGTCGAGTTACCTCTAGAAAAATAGCCCACTACTCTAGTCCACCCTCCTATCAACCCGGGCTCCCCGTATGTGATAAAGTAGTTCAGAGTTCATGTTTTATGTCATAATCACATACTCAAACCAAAAAAAGACAGAACTCATGACAAAGCCACCATTTGCACACCCAAAAGCCACTTGAATAAGATGCACACTAAAAATATCTCAAAACTAAATCTGCATCAGTTACACAACCAATTAAAACAGTTTCACAGTCAAAGAAATCACTTTCATTATCAAACATGCCAATAACAGAATTTATTAAACAAATTTGTCACAAGTTTCATTCCATTAAGCCCCAAACATATTCACACAATTTAACAAAAACAAATTTTCACCCATAATAATTATTTAGTAAAATAACCGAAATTTTTTATAAATAAATTTTTGAGAGAAAAAAAAGTTTTACACACTATACCGACCCAAACTCCCTTTACATGACCACACGCACAGAACGCCACCTCTAGAACATAATCTGCATTATGTACACAATTTACGAATCCCCCCACCCAGTTGAAAATACCATTACTACAGTTTAACAAACTGCCAAAACAACTTGTGAACACATTTAAAAATACGTTGCATGACTAAAACGCCAAAAAAATCCACTAGAAAGCTCATTTATGTTACGGTGCATATAGATGATAAGAAAAAACACTAATCTCACTCTTTTCACATTCTAAAAAATAATTTGAACAATTTATAAAACAACATTAAATGGTTCGGCATGAGTTTTCCACAAAAAGGATTACCCACATCCATCATAAACATGATACTACCAAATAAAATGTGCATTAGATCCCAAAAAAAACCAAATTCACAGTAGTAAAACTATTAAATAAATGTGTTAAACTAACTAAACTCACAAATTATTTATTCAACCAATAAATATACATGGATCCACCTACCTCGGTGTAGACTAAAATCGCATATTTGGCATGAAACTCCAATTTCTCTCCAGTAGTATGACAACAAACTAAAATTGAATGCTAAAAAAAGATATCAAACCATAATCATAAAAATAGAAACCAAAACAACAAGATCCCTACCCAAAATGCTTCCAAAAGGAGGAAGAATCTTACTGGAGAAGGACAAACCAAGGGGAGGCCGCTGAAAGGGGATACACACTATCGAAAGTTCCCCAGAGGGGAGTCGCACACAAGGGGTATCCGGAGGGATTAGCTGTGAAGGAGAGAGTGGTCAAGGGATGGTGCGACACTGGGAGTGGTGCTGGCCCGATTCACAAGAGAAGGGGATGGACAGCTGAGTTGAAGGGTGCGGAGGCCGAAAGTCATGACAGGGAAGGCTGGTGCGCTGGTGCGAGGTCTGGCCATGGGAGTGGGGGTAGCGTGTGGCTATTTTGGACCAGAGGGGATAGAGCACAGACGATGAGAGGGAGAGCAGCACCTAAGGGTTTGGGGGAGGATGTTGGTCATGTTTAGAGGGAGGTATGTGTTCAGGTTGCAGGGACAGTGAGTGGGTGGTTTGCCGGATGATGCGAGGTCGACGGAGCAGGTAAGGGGTGCCACTTAAGGGAGATGCAGTTAGGGTTAGAGTGAAATGGAAGAAAAGGGGCGCAACCCACCACAGCGAAAGAGGGAGGGTGGAAAGAAGAAAAAAAGGAGAAGTAAAAATAAAATAAAATAAAACAAAATAAAATAAAATAATGAAAATAGAAAGAGGATATAAGGAAATTGAAAACTAACAACATCCCAAAAGAAATAAATGAAATCATAATCCATTCTAAATTATAATAATAATAATAATTTAATAATTATATAATTATAACTTAAATTTAACATCCATGACCAATTTAAAATATCAATTGAAATAATAATAATAATAACTTAATTTAAACATTAACATATGTAATAATAATATTAATAATAATACTAAAATAATAAAACTAGTTACAAAATAATTGCATTATTTTTTTGAGTCTTGATACCATGCAATGACTTGTGGATGGTTGTGAGATAGTCACGCACTAGTGAAATGATACTTTTTATCATAAAATTTTTTCCCATTAATGTTGAGCACCACACTCAGTCACATGCACGATCATGCACCCGTATAAGATCCCAAATTTCTTTTAGAAAGGAACTAGTTCTAGCCACAAATCTAAAGTAAGATGCAACATAATTAAATTAAAATAAAGCATTGTTAGGGAACATATCACTTTAGCGAAGCGAGGTGCCTTCGACCGAGTCATGCCCGTGTGTCGACCACTGCTAAGCCAAAAGTTAATTTTTTTTAGGAAAATGCAAAAACTCTCGTCGTGATTGGCATGCGCCTCCACGAAATAATAAAATCAAATAAAATTATCAGATAAAGGTAAAAATTGAAATCATTAATGATGTGAAAAATTTTGGAGTGACAAAATGTGGCGTATTATGTTACTTCGAGATAAGTGTATGGGTGAGTTCTCAGGCAAGGAGACCATGTTGTTTCCTATGAATCATGGAATTTGGGGTTTCTTGAGATGAAGTTCCAAACACATGGTTTTGATTTATTTTTATTCGTCCATTCCTATAAAACATGGATTCATTATCTCTTTTGTGAGAAATTTACTATGTTCATGGATTATATGATCTTGAAACATATTTTATCAAAATGGGAATTGAATATAACAAAAATAAGATACATGGAGTATACCCAACTGAATGAATTTGACTTGGTTTATTCACTGATTAAAGGAAACTCGGTGTCTGATGAAATAAACATAAAAATGTATGTTCGGTTAAGAAAAGAGGCTTCAAATGAGTGGTATTTGGTGTTTTTCCTAGCTGACATGCATGTGGAATGTGAAGAATGAGTTGATGATGTGTTTTTTTCTCAGTTTCAATGGTTATTTATTTTTTAAATATGGTTAATGATTCACTAAATTCGGATTCAGAATGTGTTGCGATAATTTCAAAACACAATGGTGGGGAGAACATTGATGGACTGAAGCTGGATGAGAGTTTAGTGTTGTGGTTAATAAATGAGACGATCGTACTTACGGATTATTTGGAACAAATTCATCAATCTTACCACCAGTCAAGATGTATTGTTCATCCAGGAAAATATTGATCATGTACAAGGTTACAAAATCATTTTCTTTCATGATTAGCATGAAATGAATGGTGGCTGACTCTATTTTAATATTCTTAACTTCTCAATAGTTTATGGAAGGGAATCTGTGACCAAAAGGTGAGCTACAGTTCTTACCTATTCTACTGTGCAAATGGTAGATGATAGCTTTAGATTTCATAGCAGTTCTCCTATGAATGGTTCAGAAACACATTTCTATATGGGTGATAGTGGAGGAGATTACAAATTCATCTCATTTAATTCATATTCTTGAATCTCATATTGTGGATTAATTTTCAAAAATATATATCTAAGAAGTCATCAAGTGGCCTAGAATACCAGTTTCAATCATATCATAATGTGATCGAAGGTTCAAGTCTAATTTAAAAAAACCATACAGAAATCCATTAGGACTCAAAATACCATGATTATGTCATATCATCCTCCAATATATGGGAAATATAAAAGGGAGATTCAAACATTGGAAGACATGTTGCGGGTTTATGTAATGGATTTTGGTGGTTCATGGGATGAGCATGTCCCGTTAGTGGAGTTATCATTTAATAACACCTATCAAGTCTAAAAAAATATAGTTCCTTTAAAATAATTGTATAGGTTTCCTTGTCACTATCCACTTTATTTGGTGGAAACTTGTGATACTTCAGTAGTTGGACCAAGCCTTGTCTAAGAAAAAATAGGGAAGATTCATTTGATCAGAAAAAACATGGAAATGATGAAGTGTCATCAAAAATAATATATGGATCATCTTCAACGGTCTTTGCCATTCGTACGGACTGATCATGTGTAATGTAAGATCTCTACAAGGCTTGGACATTGTCTTTTTGGAAAATAGGGAATGTTATCTTCTCAATACAAAGGCGCATTTGAGATACGGAAATGATTTGGTGAGGTGGGATATTGTCTTGAATTGCCACCAAGGATTAGTGTGGTGAATAATGTGTTCCATGTACATTAGTTGAAAAAGTATCAATCTGATCCTGATCATGTTATCAGATGGGATCATGGTTAGAAATATTTTAATTCTTCATTGATGCACACGCTACTGCGGATTGGGGATATGTAATAGGATGTCTTGTGTGGGAAGATAACTAGTCTAGTGCTGGTTTGGTGGAAAAATGATATCATTAAAGTAGAAACATGTGAATGAGGTAATGAAATGAAAGAGAAATAGACATAAATCTTTCATAGAAATGATGGATTTCTACTTTATAATAACAAAAAGAACAATGGGGGATTGAATTTTGCACCCCCAGTTTTAGGCAATTCACCATTCTTTTATATATTTTAATTATATAAAGTGTAGAGGTTATGTTTCTGAGAGTTTGGATTACTTTTATAGTGTTTGTTTGTGGATTTCAATAGGATCATAGTTTGGGAAAAACCTATAGTTTGGGAAATCAATAAAACACCAATAGGAAAATGTGAACAACAAAATAGACTCTAAAGGGAAGGTAGACGAAGATCGCATAGTTTTCTTAAACCATGTGAAAACCTTAGATAAATCATGTTGTATAGAAAATATGTTGTATGGTGATATTTTGAATGGTTGGTGAAATATTTGGTAACCGTACGAGCCAACTATGTATGGTCTCCCCAAAATAAGAGTCATGAGAAAGGTTAGAAAACAGTTTTCCGAACTGTACATCTAAACCATGAACTATTCATAATCTAGATCCCTAAATTATATATAATGAATTTTAACCTATAAGGCATCATTTCTTCCCCGAAAATGTCCCTAACTTGGGATTTTCCTATCTCAATGGTTGGATAAACACTCCCTAATGAATTGGAAGCGGTTTAGTGCAATTCCTCGGTGTATTGAATCCCGATTCTTGTTGTAAGCCTATGTTTTTTATAGTTCTTGTTGATTTTTATTATATTTACTTCACCATTTCTCATATTTTTTTCTATCTCTACCCATTATGGGTAAATATGGTGTTGTGGGTGAATAATATGTTCATATTTGGTCTTGTTTCAAAGAGTAGAAGAGATATATGTAGGTTCATGGATATTTAACCTAGTGTCATGATCTTTTAAGCGTAATTATTTCTGTATATAACAAAACATGAGGTAGGTGGCATCACTAATGGAACCTAATTTTAGAACATGAAGGAATAGCTTTAAATTAATTAACTTGTTTGAAATTTACAATTCAATTTCAGTGAAAACCATGGTAGAAACCTTATAGAGCTATTGTTTCTAGATTTGTGTGAAATCATGGAATGATTGTGAAAATTGAATTGATAAATGATTCTTATAAAATAGGTTTGTCATTTGTTTCATATAAAACGGTTTTAGAATTAAATTTTGTTTTATTTAAATGGGTTTTAATGATTAAAGTTCCATGGTTATTGGGAATACTAGTTGTATATGTTCATATTTCATTACGAGGATTGGTTGAAATATGACCTTGTGCTTGGTGCCGAAAGTGTAATGGAACATGAGATTTATTTACCCCATGAAAACATAGTAGATCAATGTGAAACCTCTCATGAGTTTGGAACAATCATTATAAAGAATGCATATGTAGGTCTGTGGACTTGTGGAGTAGAATGGAATTTGCCAATTTATTTTTAATGAAATGGTTTTGGAAAATTGTTTTGTTTCCTTCCTTGTAAATTATTGTAGTATGATGAAACATTTTAAATTGTCCCTTTGTTGACGCTCCTTTACATCACAGAGTCCAGTGAATGGAAAAGGGTAATACCTTATGCAAAATGATGGTTAACCTTTGATGAACATCAAAAATTGACAAAGGCATGGTCTAGGAACCTATTTGGAGGGTGTAACCCAAGTTTTTTGTGTGCCACACATGTCACTTGCATGCCCCCTATGGGTCCTGCAAGTCACTTGCACACCCTATTCTTTTTTTATCCCTCGGAGCCCAGTGGCCTACAAATATCCCAAGTGGGCCCCCCCATTTCGAGGACGAATTTTGCAAAACTCAAATTCAAGCTATGGTATCCCAATTTTTTTTCTGACGTCTTTCGAACACTTCAAATGTAATTCTATACCTAGAATGGAAGCTCTAAAGAGGAAGAATAAGGCCTAAGTGTTAGAACTCATCAATACATGGGTGCCTAAGTGTCCAACACTTAAGGGAAATGAAGACAATTGTGCGCCGCCTTACCCTCTCAAGGGAACTTGTGTGCCACCCTTCTGAAATCCTCTAGGGATGATACTAAGGGATTGAGTTCAAAGTCGCCAAAGTTTTACCCTATAGATTATTATTCGCCCAAGGTGACTGATGTCGCGCATGTATACTTGCATGACCCGGACTTGCATAACCAAAAAATACTTGCGGGCCTCCTACCTAGTCACCTCATTTCCTCAAATTCACCTCTCCTCATCAAGACATAGCCTTCAAAACCCTCTTCAAATCCATTTAGGGAATGGTTCCTTTGTTGGCTTCAATATCTAAAATGATTTCTGTGAGAACCACTCCCAAAACCTCGTGTAAAACAAGCATTATGTCACCATGATTAGGGGTTTCATATATAACCTCATCCTTTGAGATGATAAGATCTTTTGATTTGGGCCTCCATATCAGGTGTAAACCCAAAGTCACAAG
Organism: Viscum album; assembly: GCA_963277665.1. NCBI lineage: Eukaryota > Viridiplantae > Streptophyta > Magnoliopsida > Santalales > Viscaceae > Viscum > Viscum album. Next base: position 291,740,098 of record OY728134.1, read on the forward strand.
TCCCCTTTACCTGGGATTCCATCATAGGAGTAAGCCCCAGTCTTAATTTATTTTGATTTTGGAATCCTTATCATGAATAAAACCCAATCATAAGTCCCTCTTAATTTGGGCTTCCTTTTCAAGAGTAAGTCATGGGGTTAAAATTCGAAATCTCCATTAAGTAAAAATACCTTTATGGGCCCTACTATTGTGCTTCTTTCCTAATGTCCCGGTGTTCATTTACATGGGCAGTCATACATACATAAGCCCCACATTATTTCTTATGACTGCATCTTTCAGGGCACAATCATCGGGTTTACTGATACCTTTTGTTTCTCACACCGACCATGACTCACGTGAGCTAAGAGTGAAAAAGTATTCACGAAATCTCTCTTTGGGCCATTAATCATGAATAAACCTCCGACTTCTTCACCCAAACTACGTGGAATTTGATCTCTGACATAAAAGAAGAGTATGTAGGTATCCTTTCTATGGTTTGAGCCCAACTTTCATTAATTATTTTCCGTCCCATATGACATTAAACAATATCCTTCTTATCGAACAACGTTGTTTCTGATTCCTTTTTAACAAGGATACATAGGTATCCCATCTGCGGGTACGATCCCAACTCTAAAATTATCCATGTCTTTATGAATGATAATAAACATAAAGTTCCCCACTGAATGGCTTTAAAACCAGTATGGTCATCTTAATGAAGAAGAAATTTCTATATAATTTTTTGAAGGATACCATTGACTAAGAATCTCTAATTCACATGGATGAATCTCTATTGATTAAGAACCTCAAATACATATAAAAGATTATCTAAATCCCATACATTTCAATCATCGATTGCAAAATCTAATGGAAAAACACATTTTCATGATTTTTAAATTAATATATATTCATGAACATAACATACATCTATAAGAGAGTCTCGGAGTAGGAAATAATTCTCCCAAAAAAAATTGTGATGAGCCTGACCTCCCATCCTCTCGACCAATGAAAATTCTTAAGCCTCATCAGTCTACAACTAATGATCACCTACCTTTGGAAAGTAGGTCCAAATGGATATAGAATCATTGGGTGTTTCTAGTTTTAAGAATAAACCTGTAAGAAATTGATTGGAAATTTTGAAACTTAAACAAACAAGGTCATCCCCATTTCCAGAAGAAACAAAAATGATGAACCTGACGTGAATCCATAACCATGTTAAATAATGTTTTACAAATTTTTTAGGCCCATATTCAACTCAATATGAGGGCCAACAAAGAAATCAATTACATATGTTCTCATCCAAAGGATGTAGTCTAGAAAAACTTATCTTGATTACGACTGTTATATCAAATATGAACTCTTTTCAAAGATCTCTCTACAATACAGAAATGGATTATTTAAAGTTCACACCAATAAATGCCTCGACTGCTACTCTTGCTGGATCTTCATCCTCTCTGAGGATGACATCACCTAGTCAACGTATTCAATGCTCAGTATCAAATGCATTGTTTATGGAATACCATCAACACGGTACCATTCCGACTTTGGAGGCCTCTCGACAAGACCTCCAAGTTAACAACTCACCCTGGTTGTCTGGACCGTGACGACTAGTGGTCAAGAAGTTGGTAGTGCCATCCACCGTCTCTAATCGTTTAGGGACGTTATCCCCGTAACACAACCAATAGTCCCTCTAATATTATGGGGAGTTGAATTAAATGTCACTCATGGACTCTATTAAAGAAGTCATGAGTCCTTACTGAGGGATCCCATCAAAAATCTCTGCCAGACTCGTGCGGTAGTGAACCCTCAACCTGATGAAGGTATCTCTTTTAGGTGTTTGTCTCAAGTTCCTAAGACTTGATCATGCAAGATGAACTGTCAGAGGTGAAATTCAATCAACAGGGAGAAGGTTCTTACCTCTTCCCCCCGGAGAAGACCATCAAGTTAACTTGATGGAAAACAACGAGTGGGAATATACACCTGTCCGTCCTGATTTCACTTCCCAACAGACTCGTTTGACAGTAACACACCATTTCCGCAAGGCAATTCCAGCAGAGTACTCTAAGCGGGCACATACAACTGTTTATAATTCATCATCCAGTCAACAGGCTCGTCTGATTTCATCCAACAAATCTCTCCAATCATATGTAGTGGAGAATAATCAGCAGGCACATACACCTGCAATTCATCAAGATAACTAACAGTCTCATTTTGTAGCACCCGGAGATGTCAATTGGAAAGCTCTAATGACATGCTGGAGGTAGAAACAACTTTTTCCCCCACGCATGAGTGTTTTCAAAATTCACTGATAGGAAAAGGAGGATAGGATCATTAACATACACCTAATCCAAGCACGTAATAGACGTATATTCCCATTCTGGAAGCTAAAGTCACCAAGAACATTCTTAAAATGGTGAAAGAGCAGAAGCAAACCCCTACCCATATTTTGGATACCTTTCAAAATATTATAACAACTTCAGTAGCATCACCGGGAAAGAATCATAAATTTATCCTTCTTAGTGGAGTGATTCATCAACATATCACTCCGGAGCAGAAACACACCTTTGTACAAGTCCAGGATGGTTGTTGGGAATACTCCCCCATGTCATACGGACAATAAAGTCAGGCACATACAGACGATTTGAATTGAGATAATCCACCAAACCTGACCATTTATCTTGAGCAGGCACATACACCTGTCCATAATAACCAATTTCATAAACAAGTGGTTTCAAATGTGAGTAAGAAGGCATCTAATAAAAATACATGTCTACCATAGTTGAGAAATCAAGATCCAATATGCAATAAGGCTGTGCTTGATGCTAGAGTTCTGGAAGATCTCAGACAATTATCTTTTGCAACTCAAGATTCTACTCTTTAATTTTCAAATTATGTAACTATCAACAATAGTTCTGAAGGTCTTCATAAAAAATTTCCTCTTGAAGGATTGCTTCATGAAATTTTGGTCAATCTCGAAGTATAATCTTCATATGAGATCCACGATAACCCTTTTCATGGCCAGAAGACCAAGGAGCAAAATGATTCATCTTTTTATGTAACCCCCATGGTGGTCCTCCACGTGATGATGAATTTAGCCATGAAAGTACTCTCTGCAGTAGTAATTCGCATTTCTTGGAAATTTCATCAATGGACAATGTAGTAACGAGAAATCCCACATATCTTGAGGCATTTAAAAATGTGAAGCCAGTCATGTCTGATGATATACCACTAGCAAGTGAAATACATTCTCAATCAGATGATAACCCGGGGTGTAGGTCATTCTCTGAACCACCCCTGGGCCATTCATTATCTAATTTGACAAATAAACTCTCTACAAATCTTGTTGAATCATATGAAGATACAAAGAAGAACCATCTTTGGTCCAATCTGGTAGAATAATCTTCATCAAATGACAATGAGGAAATGCTAAATAAGAGAAAACAACTGGAAAAAGGTGAAGTAACAGTCATGTTTTGGACTTTGGCTGACTCTCAGAATGATATTCCAAAAACGTTGACAGAAGATTGTATTCATGATATTCGTCTTAACATGTGGAACAATCTTTGTCACTTAAAAGAGAGAATATTACCTTATGATGAATATAAAAATCATTATAAGGTAATAAAATGGTTAAAACACCAAATTGACTTGACATCTCTCTCAGTTTCCCGATATCCAATGGCTGAAAAGCAGCATAGAGCCCTTCAGTGTGCATGCCTTGGCGCATTAAAAAGGATGCACAGTTAATCACCTATGCCCCATCTCGTATTCATATCATGGGATGGGGTGTTCATGGAGCATTGCATTTTATTTTTCTCTCCGGTCAACAAAACCTGCCAAAAGTGGTCTCATGAAATGTTATTGCCCATGGACGGCCACAACAAACTCGTTTTTTGTTTAATCAAAGGGTTTCTCAGAAACATGCCTCAACTAGTTCTTCCCAAAGTTAGGAAAATAAAGAACAAGTTGTTGAATTACTCTTGGATCAATAAAGTTAGAATATTGAACAAGATTCTCATTCCGAGCATGCACATCATCAGGTGACAGAGGTGTCAGAAATAATCCAACGGTCATCTGAGCCAGGTGATTTGAGTGGATGTCAGATGATGCATCTGGATAATTTTTGGACTAAAATCCGCAAAATCCGGGGAGATATTAAGAAAGTTTCATATGTAGTAGCCCAAGAACCACCTCATATTTCAAGGCTTTTGTCTCTTTTAGCCTAACCCCCGGGATTAACAGATGGGATTTGAAGAGTTGAGCAGGGATAGTAGGAACAAACCCAATCCATAAAACTGGGGACCTTTTCATATTCTCAATCTCTTCCTCGGTGGAAGTAAGTCTACTCTCGCATAGGGAAGAATCCATAAGAGGAACATAGAGCCGAATTATTAGGAAATTCCATCCAAATTACGGTTCATCAAGAAGTTCCTGAGGGATCAACCAAACAAAAGGCAATGTCTCATACAGGACATGGAAGAAGACAGTATCGCAGAATTGCTGACAGAAGGGATGCAATGCGTTATGCATCAATAAATTACATCAATGTCGTTGTCACTGATCCTCCAGAACATGAGGTTCACTTAGAGGAATTAGATAAATAAGTTCATGTTCAAGAGGCTGTACACATAGAAATAAATGAATAAGGTGTGCGTACCAGAAGCTAGGGTGCTGCCCAGATGAAAGATATCCATTCAAGTAATTCCCTTCCAAACTCCAAAAAGGCAGATGCCAAGGAAATGGATAAAAGTCAGGTTACATCCCACCCTACCTCTTTAAAAGTCCAATTTCTCTCATTAGAGGATAGGTTCGCAGAGCAAGAAGAAGAAATAAAAGAGTTAAGGAGGTTAAATGCATAACTACTTCAAGGTAGTCTTCCTGCTAAGCATGCTGGAGTTAGTCAGTCAATGGAATTTTTTACAGCTACTATGACAGATCAAGAATATTCTCCTTTACAAGTACACCCTCCCTAGTACATTCCTATGGTTCATGCGTTAAAACAACCTTTAGTACTACCATCAGTTGCAGTACCAATCAGCACACCTGTTCAAACTCCAGTTATTGCACTTTCTCAGGTCCAATCTCAGCTAGATGTTTCTCAAAAATTAATAACTACCATTGAGTCATTAACAGCTCGGTTGGATGCTATGGAATGAAAACACGCACATGTTCTACTAGAAAAGAAAGCTTACCCTTAATGGGTGGATGAAATTCCTCCCCCATCAAATTTTGCGAATACCACATTCCCAATTTTTAAGGGTTCGGGAGATCCAGAAAAACACTTGGAACGTTGTGTTTCTCATTGTGATCCTATGATTGGAAACCCATAATAGAAAGAAGAAGTTAAGCTCATGTGTTTTGTGAAGTCATTACAAGGGCCTTCTTTTGTCTAGTATACATGTTTGTAGTCTCGGTCAATTACCAGCTGGGAAGATCTCTGTCAAAGATTACTTCTTCAATTTAGCTCCACATTACAAAAGGAGATAGTTTTTGATCTTACAAATTGTAACCAAAGGGAAAATGAATGAGTTTTTTATTTCATTTCTTGCTGAAAGGGATTAACATATTCCTTATTCTTAGAACTCCCTCAAGAAGAGTTGCTTCCAATCTATGTGGAAAATTTGTGTGATGAATTACACACACCATTAATCCTTGTGAAATACACAGGAATGTATCAGTACCATACATCAATTGCTCAATAGATCGAAGAATCTTTTATAGAGACTAAGGCTAAAACTCGTGTAATTCGATCAGCTCTAGGAAGGAGAATGGGGAGATTAGAGGCTGATATAGTTACACTAAAACAATCACCAATACCTACTTCCAATTCAAAACCATCATCGTATTGAAGGGCTCCACTTCCTGAGCGTTAAAAAAATGGTCTCTTCATCAAGATGATCAAAGAGATCAAAGATAGAAACAATTTGAGGATTTATAGAACAATATTTATTCTATCAAAAATGAACAAGTAATGGTCTCAAAAAAATACAGTAGCTATAAAAACGTTATACCACTTAAAAAAACAAAACATTTTGATTTTCAATAAAACAACTTCTAAAAATATCACATTGTTTTCCACCCAAAACTCTTTGAAATACCCACATTGCAAACCATGGTCCAAATTAAGAATCACTAAAAACAAGAATTGAAGCCCAACACCTTTCAATTAAACCAACAAATAAATTTTAGGTCAGACATATATGATTTAATAAGTTATATCTTTGTAAAACGCTCATTTTCACACAACACATCACTTAAAAATTCATGTGTTTCACAATCACCATTAAAATGAATTTCTACGAAACAACCAGAGGATATAAATATTAAAAATAGTATTTACATCCTTAATAAAATTTAATAAAATAAACTATGTATATATAGGATTGAACCAAATAAACCTACAAGATATTTCTATTAAAACCCCCCATTTTCACATAAAAATGCCACTAAAAACTCATTTCAATTACCAACACCACTCAAACCAATTTTCATAGAAATAATTAAATGAGATATACATTAAAATACTATATACACAACAAGAGAAGTAACTAGGATGGAACACATAATTGAATCACCCACCAAAATGGTTAAAAACGTGAATCATTTGTGAGAAAACTCAATCGCACCACCGCCGCACCTTAATGATGGTATATGAAGCCTAAAAATATAAGATATGACCAAGAAAACCCAACTTTAAACCCTATGTTCGAAACCATACCCTATTTTAATTTGGGACTTTAAGAAAAATGGAATAATATTCATGGAAATGGGAGGAACTAAGAGAGAGAGACACTTAATTGATGTTGTGTGAAGTTCCTCTACCAAATCCCCTTTCAAAATGAAGTTCAAATAATGGTTTGAGGTTCTTAGGAGGCTGTCATGGATAAAATGGTAGAATGGGGATAAATGGTCTGAGATTGGATAAATATGGGGAGGGAAAAGAAGTAATTTTAACACATTTTAAATTACCTGGAAATAGGTGAATAGTTTGTGTGCACAATTTTGAAAATGTGCACATAAAATGTACCCCCTACATTATTTCTTCAAAACATATTCAAAAGACACCAAGTATGGTGGGGGATTAGGGGTGACATAGGGGGTGTTAGGATAAAAAGTTATGAAATATAAGTACATTTAATGAAGAACATGGGTGTGAAAATTCTCCCCACCATGAAAACATTCCATCCCGGAAAGTCGACTAGATGCTTGATCAGACAACAAGAATGAGTACTCATTCTCAATCCATGAATTTCACTCCCATGTCCCATTAGTATCACAACCATTCCTACAGGGAACCTAGACTAGTGTAATAGATTTACCTCAAATCACCTTCTCTTGGGAGTCCACTATTTGCACTGGATGCTCGAAAACTAACAAGTCATGCTCTAACTCCAATTCTTCCCAAATCATCACATGGGATGAATTTGGGTTGTAATTCATCAACTGGGAGACATTAAAGACAAAATGGATGTATTTTAAAAAATAAGGTAATGCCAACTTGCATGCCACTTTTCCAACAAGCTATGTGATCTCAAAAGGTATGACATACCACGACGTTAGCTTCCCTTGAATTCCGAATCGACCATGGCCCAGACATGGAGCCACATTCAAGAATATAATGTCACCCACAAAAAACTCAAGGTCTCGATGCCTCTATTAAGCATAAAAATTAGGAAAACTCTGATTTTTAAACAAGCGTTTCCTGATAAATTTTACCATCTCAGAAGTCCCCCACACCAGACTCTGTCATAGTAGAGTAGTCTCACCTACCTCATCCCAACATATGGGGTACCGAAAATTCCAACCATAGTGTGACTCAAAATGATACATTAGAATCAATTATTGGTAGATATTATTATAATAAAACTCAACCAATCCCAAATGTCTATCCCAGGAACCTAAAATGTCTAGAACGCATGCACGAAGCATGTCCTCCAAAATCTGATTTTCCTCATATGTACGAACATCCATTTAAGGATGGTGTGCCATGATAATATTAATATGAGACACCAAGTCCTTTTTAAGGCCATAACATAACGTATAAGTGATGTGGGGGTCTCTATTTGAGACAATTTCTAATGGAACACCATGAAATCTCACCACCTCCTAATGATACAAATGGCCCAACTCATCCACTGTAGCTGCACATTTGATCAGAATGAAGTGGGATGATTTGCTCAGACGATAAATCACCACCCAAATGGAATTATTACCATAAGAAGTATGAGGAAATCCATCAATGAAGTCCGTGGAGACCTCATCCCACTTCCAGTTAGGAATGGGTAATGGCTGGAGAAAACTGGAGGGCCTCTAATGCTCTGCTTTCACCTGCTGGCATGTGTAGCATCTCGAAACAATGTACACTTTGTCCCATCTCATACGAGGCCACTAGAACTACCTAAGGACATCATAATAAATCTTTGGGGCACCTGGATGGACATCCCACTAGGACTGGTGGCTATCATGCATCACCACCTTTTATAGAGATAACAACACTACTGAATGAACCTTAAAGCACAAGATGCCTTCGAGAGATGATGACCAATTAGAGTTCATCTCCCCATCATGATGAAATTTCCTTGACCATTGAAAAATCAAATCACTTTTCTATTCCCACTGAATCAAATCAATGAGATAAGGAGTCCATTGATCACTTTCCACGAACGAACCTCCACAGTGCACTCTAGTCTCTACATGCATCTGAGCAAAGAGCCCCATCAAAATCCATTGATCACGAGACTTCCTCAAAGCCTAAAATGGAAATATTCATCCCATGGAGTTGGCCACTAAATTAACCTTTCCGAGGGTGTAGAAAATGTCGATATCAAACCCCTACAATTACTCCATCCAACAGTGCAACCTCAAGTTGGGGTCCATCAGCTTGAAGATGTAGTCCATGCTTTTGTGATCAGAGTAAACCCAAACCTTCTCTCCAACAAGGTAGTGATTCTAAGTCTTTAAAGAATGAATCATAAATTATAACACCATGTCATGGGTCGGGTAATTATTTTTGTATGGCCGAAGTTAGTGAGATCCATACACCACCATGTGATCATCTTACATAAGCACGCACCAAAGACCCATACCTGAAGCGTCACAATACACCACAAACCCCATTCCAGCATATGGAAAAATCAGAATGGGGGGGGGGCAGTAGTCAACCACCTATCAGCACCAAAAATGATGCTTAAAATCATGTTTCCTATAAAAACATCACCCTTATCCAGTTGAGCGCGGTCATCAGTGAAGCAAGCTGAGAGAAATCCAAAAAATAAATAGCCGTAATAATTTGCCAGGCCAAGGAAACTCTTGATCTTGAACACATTCTTCAGTTTCTCCCATGACATAACCTCACTGATATTTTCAAGGACAACTAAAACCCCCTACTCTGAGATCACATGACCCATCAATTTCACCTCCCTGATCCAGAAAGTGCACTTTAAAAATTTTTCATAGAGGCGATGATCCCTCAATATTCCCAAGATGACCCTCATGTGATGTTAATGTTCCTCCTTAGAGACATAGTATAATGTAATGTCATCCAAGAACACCAGAAAAAAGGAATTAGGATACTGCTGGAGCACCCTGTTCATGAGATCCATAAAGACCGCTAGATCCTTGGTCAATCCGAAGGGCATAACCAAATACTCAAAGTGGTCGTACCTACTTTGGAAGGTTGTCTTCAGGATATACACCTCTCTCAACCTGAGTTTATGGCATCCCGAATGAAATTATATTATGAAAAAAACTTTTCCACCTTCAACTTATGGAAAAAATCATCTATTTTGGGAAAAGGGTATTTTTCAAAATTGTTACCTTATTCTTATTATAGTAGTCAATTCATAACATATTGATCCAATAAGGTTTCCTTATAAATTTTCCATTCCCCAATGTTTTGAAAATCACAAACACTCTATCTTAATGAAAATTCTATTTTATCTTAATAAGGAAAATTTCCCTTCTCCAAGGAAATTTCATCATTACCTTTGTTTTCATTTTTCATTATATAGTTTCTCTAAATATTACTAATTTATTTATAAGTATAAAAATAAATTTCATATTCTAAAACATTAGTATTCTATAGATACTTATATATAGAGTATTCTATTTTCAGGTTCCGAATTCCAATTCCAAATTCATTTAAATTCAGACTCCGAATTCTCTGAAATTAAGTCTCTGAATTCTCTGAAATTCAGACTCTGAATTCATTGAAATTCAAACTCCGAATTCTCTAAAATTCAGACCCTGAATTATTTGAAATTAAGATTACAAATTATCTGAAATTTAGACTATGAAATTTCTGAAATTCAGACTCTGAGTTCTCTAAAATCTGGACTCCGAATCCAACTCTGAATTCCTTAGAATTCAGACTCCAAATTCCTCTGAATCCAAACTCTGAATTTTTTAGAACTCAGACTCCCAATTTCTCACAATTGATACTCTGAATTCTTTATAATTCGGACTCTGAGACCATTGGAATTTAGACTCCAAATTCCATAGAATTTATGTTTTGACTTCCTTGGAAAACGGAATCCCAATATCCATGTATTATAGACACCGAATGATATTTGGTTAGACACCGAATTTTTTTTCCTTAGACTTTGAAAAATAGTTTTGGTTAAGAAATGTTATTTTGTCTATACTTGTTATATTTATGAAATGATGCCATACATTCAGTTTCTAACCAACCATTGGTTGAGTGACACATGTACAGGTCCCTTTGAGATTCATGGAAAAATATGACCATTGGTGGGTAGAGCCGACCATTGGAGAAGTGCCTATAAATAGGAGCTCATTTGAATGAGCTCAATAAATGATGTAAAAGAAGACTATTGATCACTCTAGAGACAACATGAACATGATGTGATTTCTAGAGAATGAGATTCTCATGCATTGTGTGTATTGAACATCTTTTTCATATTTCTTCGTGCGACTCTGATTGTTGCTGAGTACAATTGAGGGCTTCTGAGTATTGAAAGAAAAAATGTTCCAAATATATTAAATCTTAAGGAATTATGGGGATTGGAATATAGAGGTTTTTACTACTTTAATGTTCATGTGCTTTCGGGGATAAAAAGACAGACTCTGATATGTCTATCGAGGTCTTACCCTGGTGTGGGTAAGACAGACATTCGTGAAAGTATAAATCAAAGGACCTTTATCCAAGGTTGTTGAATACCCTTATCTTTGGGTTAAAAGATTACATACTTGTTACTAATTTTATTTCATGTTTATTTATATTGTATTTTTTATAATGGAAGAAATAATAACCTTCTTATACTCTCTTATTATTTTATGTACTCTCATTAGTAATATTCTATATTCTTTAAGGTAAAATATTTTCCTTGTTAACTTTCCTTAAGTCTCATTTCCAGAACCCTATTACCAGAACCTAGAATGTTTTTAGAACTAAATGTGGTTGTGTGAATTTACCTTATTTAACTTTGTTAAATATATTTTTCCAAATGTTTACAAATGAATGTTTTTTAACATAAAATTCACTTTCTTCTTGAATTTGAGCATCTAAATAGTTATTTTGATCCTAAAATTTGTATCAGAAGAGGAATATGGAATACTTCTATTCATATTCAATATTTATTGCTCAGGTTCTCATTGTTCAAAATTTTTTCCTTGTGATTTTTTATATTTTTTTACAGACTATTTCTATTATCAAAATTTATGTGGAGAGTTATTTTCTTATATAATAGCAGAAATGAATGTTGGGTCGATTGAAAATATAAATCCTACTAGACCACATATATTTGATGGTAATGATTACGAGTAATGGAGGGATCATATGAAGACTTTTTTTATTAATATGGTAGTGGAGAACCGGGATGTAAGGTGCTACAATGGTTTATGACAATTTTTAATAGTTTTCAATCTATGGGTGAGAATTTTATTGATGATGAATCTCTTATGTACAAGATTATAGATATCATTCTAATGAGTGGGAATCTAAGAGAACATCTATTGATGAGAATAAGAATGTATCTAAAATCACTATTGATGATATTTTTTGAACTCTTCTTCAAATGAGATATGAATGAAGATAGATGTTGATATGAATAAGAAGATAAATGGTAATGCAAGTGTGGAATTTACTGGGAGTAAATCCAAGACTCTTGAAAGGGTTACATGATCCAATTCTATGAAATTCAATATTTTATCTGAATCTAATAGATGTGAAAATTTTAGAATGATTTAACTAATCATTCTAGAAGGATGAACAAGATTTTTGGAATGAATGATTTTTAGTAAATATTTAAGAAGAAAGAAAAAAATACAAGAAAGTCTCAAAATCACTTGATATGAATGAAAAAGATTATAGAATATAAGACCATATTATCTTATGATTATGATAAAAGATAGAATGGAAAAGTATTTTAAGAGAAATAGAAAGAAGTACTACAAGATTAAAGCTAATAAATCTTGAAAGGCAATGAAACCTATAGTTCCAATGGTGGTGACTCTTCTAATGAACATTCTGAGTATGAATCTTCTTGTCAGAAGAATATTATTCAACTAGCCAAGATAACCATTAAAAATCGTTGTTTAATGGACACGATAAAAAAAGCTGAATATATTAAAAATGGTTCCTTGAATAAAAATTATACTGATGATAAATATTATGAATATTTAGGTTATGAGTATTCATCATCAGAAAATAATACTTTACCCTCTTATGAATATGTGGCTAGATTTGCTAAACTTCTTTTGAATGCAAATTATAAACTCAAGAAAAATATTGATAAGGAAAATTCTACAATTACTATTTTAACTAAAGAAGTATCACATATTTCTGAATATCTTGATAAGAAAACTTTGGTTTTGGAATGGGTTTCAAAAAAACATTGAGAACGTTAATTATGATAAGGATAAACTTTTTATGGATCTTGAAGAAGTAATTTTTATGAAAAATATTTTAGAAACTAACTATAGTTATAAATATAATGTTTTTTATGATAAAAACATGGATTTAAAACTGAATTCAGTAATATTTTTCTTGAGTATGTGCTTTTCAAACATTATCTCTGGTAAGAAAATGTTAGATAAAATGTGTTCCCAAATTTGACCTATAGGGAATGGTTCCAGATTAGGTTTTACCCAATTTAAACCTATTTTCAGTAATAACTAATTTGTTATTAAAACTCATCCTTTCTGCACTAAATGTTAGTGTAGTGGACATTGGGCGAAAATGTTTTCCTTAAACAAAACTCAGTCTTTAAGTTTCCATAAAAATTAATTTTCTATGAAAATGTGGATACCTAAAATATTTCTTTCTGAAATTTCAGGATCAAAGCACATTTGGATTCTGAAAGTCTAACTCTCTTATTTTCAAGAAAATAATTATAGTACCAATATCAATACATGGTACATGTATAGTGGATGTTCCCAGTATGTGGCTATTAACAAAAACATCTTTGAAAATATTATCAAGACCAAAGGAGGAAAAGTATCCTTCAGAGATAATGCTCAGGGAGAAATTGATGCTTTAGGAAACATTGTTTTTCTTTGAAAAACCTTTTTTTAAATGTTTTATTTGTTTAGGGTATTAAGAACAACATAAATAGCATATGTATATTTTGTGATGAAGGATTCCTTGTTAATTTTAGGAATGAAAAATTATTAGTACAAAATTTCAAGGATGAGTTTATTATTTCTTCCCATAGGAAATAGAATTTAAACACACATAATATAGAAGACCTTGGGATCCAAACCAAAGGCACAAGATCCACTTTATCCGGATTTGTTGATTGAATTCTACAAATCCAAATGTTTCTTCAATGAAGGTGGTAGATACAAGTTTTCTTTCATGAGATATGGAAGCACCTACTCCCTTTCCTTCAGTAAGGCTGCAATCTTTATTAGAATTCCATATGAGGGAGAAGCAGATTTGTTCTCACAGAAGCTACCATATTTATCAGGATATTTTGATAAGGAGAAAGCTATAGAATGTCTTGTCTGGAAAGACGTAAAGACTCTGAAAACTATTCACCTCCCTATAAGCATCTGAATACATTAATTTTGGGTTCAATATTTTTTTATTCCAAGGAAATGGGATAAGGATTTCCTATTGAAAAATGAAATCCATATTCTGGATTTTCTTGTTAACCTCAGTAAAATAATTTTGTGGAATTATATCTTGATAACAACTGAGAATATCAAGAATGGATCTTTGAAATATCCAATCATGATGTATCCGGTTATTCTCTTGAAAATTATAGTTCTTTTTATTGAATCATTCAAAATTACTTGGTGTTCTAAAACAATGAAATTCAAAGTAATTTTGATGAGTGATGATACTCTAAAAAGAATAGAGATTGGTTTTTCTAGTGAATCAAGACAATTATTTTATTTGTCTGAAGCTGAAATAAAATCATTATCAAATAAAATGGAAGTGGATGAATGATCCATGAATGGTAGAAAGAAGTGGATGTGAAAGGAACAAGAAGTGAAATAAAAAACTCTTCCGGCTAAAGAAACTCAATAATCTCCACCTTAGACAAAGAAGAAAAATACATATCCTGATGAATTTGTTCCTAAGTGGAGAGACAACAAGAAGAACAAGAAGGAAGGAGATCCTAGTTTAGTCGTGGACCCTATTTAGGAAAAAGACTTAAAGTCCAAGGTTAATGATGATCTTTAGAAGCATGAAAAAGAAAAGACGATGAAGACGAAGTTGTATGATGCTGAAATAATTCAATCCTTTCTTAAGGCTATAGAGAAATCCTCTGAAAAAATACCAGGATCAGAATAATTTTTAAAAGATTAACTTTGAGAGACTCTAGAAAAAAGATGGTTATTCCAGAACCAGAAAAAGAAGAATTAATAGTTCACGACATGGAAGAGGAAGAATTGGAAGAAGAAGAAGAAGAAGGAAGTGGTGATATAGATGACATGATAAGGCAAGTAGAGGAATGTCATGGGAAGAAGAGTCTTTCTGAGAAACTATCAATCCAAACTTATGAAGCTGAATCTTTAAAATATTCTACTCCAAGAAAGGAAGAAAAGGGTCAGGATGAATGGAATAAACTATCTAAAGAAAAGATTAGTAACCATGAATTTATTCAGCTAGAGGATCTAGTGTCAGATGCTGAGAAAGAAATTGTTGAGGAAGATAAAATAGTTCAATTATAATATAGTGATAATGAATCACCCAATGCAGCTGAGATCATTCCATGAGATGATAATGGAAAAATGGTGTTGGTTCATACACCTAAGAAATCTATAGTAAAATAGAATGATATCGGTTGTTCGTCAAAGAGGAATGATGAAGAGTTAGAAAAATAATCCTGACCAACAAGATATCCTGATTTAGAATCATCCCTCTTGGGACAGGATTGGATAATTCAATCCATGAAAAAAATAGTTTGATATCATTCTTTTGTTTCTGAGTATATACTTGAGGTTCCAAATGCTTCAACACTCCTTTAATCAAAAATCAGATTCTATTTAAAAGCTTATGGAAAACTTTTTAAAGCTTGATTTTTATTTAACATCTATCTATATTGAGTATGATGCTAACAAAAAGTCATGTTTGGAAATTACTAATTCATCCAAGAAAACAATTGATGAGATGAGAATCCTTGAATAATTTCATGAAAATGTGAAGGCTTATTTTGATACCAAGGAAAACAAGATCGAAGATCATTCTCAGAGTTTGAGGAAATGCTACGTCTCTAAGTGATAACTTAGAATCAGGATGTTAAGGATCTGAATGGGAAGATAAATTCAGTGGTGATGAATTGGAAGAGAGAAAGGTATCTCAGGATAGAGTTTGAAGAAAATATTGACAATAAAGAAGAACTTTTGAAAGTTTAAGAAGATATTATTAAGGCTCAGAAAAAAAAAGATCAAAGCCATAGAGAAGAAAAATGAATATCAGGATCGACTAATCAAGCTTATAGGAGAAGATCACATGGAGATAAAGAAGCTGAAAACAATCATAAAGAAGTTAATGATGAATGAAAAAGAGGGGTAATTTTTTCCTCAATCCGATCTTTTGTTGTAATTTATTTTTTGTATAAATTTTATCCCATCATAGTGAAATATTTGTTGTTCATCATATGTTTTTTTGTATAGATATAAATTTTCAGGTACCATATTTATTCCCATTTTATTTATTCCTTTTTGAAAATCACAAAGTGGGAGAACTAAATGATAAAAAGAATATTAATTAAAGGAGAGATTTCCCTATGTATGGGGGAGTTTATCAAAGGGGAAGTTCATATCAAAGAAGATTTTTTTTTAAAAATGAAAATGTAAAATATCATTTAGGAAATCAAAAATATGATCCTTAGGGATTTCAAAACCTAATGGGGATTTAATCATATTCACTATGGTCCATATGTAAAGGTTGATTAGTTATTATTTTCATGTCCATAATGATATTTTCAACTTCTTTCTTTTGTTTTTCATAAGGATGTTTGGGATTTCTAAAAAGGGGGATATTTTTGAGTCAAAAAGGTTTCCTTATAAATTTTACATTCCTCTATGATTTGAAAATCACAATCACTTTATATTAAGTCAAATTTTGTTTTATCTTAATAAGGAAAATTTTCTTTCTCCAGGGAAATTTTATCCTTACCATTGTTTTCATTGTTCACTCAATAGTTTCTCTAAATCAAACCCATTTTATTTCATGGACTAAAATTTGGTTTCATATTCTAAACCCTCATAATTATATAGATTCATAGTTATATTGTATTCTTTTTTTAGGTTCTGAATTCAGACTCTGAATTCTCTAAAATTCAGACTCCAAATTCTCTGAAATTCAGACTCCGAATTCTCTGAAATTCAGACTCAAAATTACCTGAAATTTAGACTTCGGATTCTCTAAAATTCTGACACTGAATTTTCAAAAATACAGACTATGAATTATTTGAAATTTATATTTTTAATTCATTGAAATTCAGACTATGAATTCTCTGATTTTCATATTTGGAATTCTATGAAATTCAGATTCCGAATTCTCAATAATTCAGACATCAATTTATCTGAAATTCATACTCTGAATTCCCATTATTTTAGACTCTTAATTATCCTAATTCAGACTCTGAATTCTCAGACTTTTGACTAAAAATTCCACAGAATTCAGACTCTGAATTCTTCCCAATTCAGACTCTCAATTACTCAAAATTCAGACTCCCACTTTTTTAGAATTTAGACTCTGAATTCTTCAGAATTGAGACTCCGAATAAATTTGAATTCAGACTCCAAAATCCATAGAATTTATGTTCCAATTTTTTTGAAAACAAAATCCAAATATCCATGTATTATAGAAACTGAATGATATTTAGTTTGACTCCGAATTTTAATTTTTCGTTAGACTTAGAAAAATAATTTTGGTCAAGAAACCTTCATTTTTCTACACTTGTTATAGTTATGAAATGATGTCATACATTCTGTTTCTAACCAACCATTGTTTGAGTGACACATGAATAGGTCCGTCTAATATTATAGGAATAATATGAACATTGGAGGAGGGAGCCGACCATTGGAATGATCCTATAAATAGGTGATCATTTTAATGATCTTAATAGATGATGAAAAAGATGACTCTTCATCACTCTAGAGACCACATGATGTTGAATTGATTTCTAGGGAGATAAATTCTCATGATTTCTTCATTCTAAACATCTTATTCATATTGCATCCTATGACTCGGAATTTTGCTGAGTATAATCAACGGCTTCTGATGATAGTAAGACAGAGGTTTCGACTACCTTAAAGCTGGAGGACTTCCGGGATATGATGATTGAGGTTCCGACTACATTAATGTTCAAGGGCTTGTGGGGACAGCAAGATAGACTCTAATATTGTTCTCGAAGGCTTACCCTAGGGTGGGTAAGACAGATTTTCATGAATGTATATATCATGGGACCATTATCCAAGGTTGATGGATACCCTTCTCCTTGGGTTAAAAGATTACATACTTGTTACTTTTTTTGTTTCAAGTTTATTTTCTCTTTATTTTTTATAAAGAAAGAAAGAATAACGTTATTATAATATCTTATTATTTTATGTACTCTGATTAGTAAGATTCTATACTCTTTAAGGTATAATCTTTTCCTTGTAACCATTTATTATGTTTCATTTCTGAAACAATATTTCTGGAACCAGGAAAGTCTTTAGAACAAAAAGAGGTCTTGTGAATTTACCTTGTTTAACTTTTAAAAACATGGTTTTCATTAATGTTCAAAACTAATGTTTTAAAACATACAATTCACCCCTCTTGATTTTGAGCATCTATATCATTATTTTGATCCTATATAACTAGAGGGATCTGTCATCTTTTTCAAAAACAACACAGAAGAGTCCCATGGAGAGACGCTTGGGAAAATGAATCCATTGGATTCCAAGTCGTGAAATAGTATAATTAATTCCATCAGATTTCTAGGGTACATGAGATATTAGCGAAAAGATATCAGATGTGTTATAGGAGACAGATCAATCGAGAACTCCACATCCTGAGCCTGGGAAAAACCTAAAAAATTATCCTGGAATACATCTAGAAAATCATTCACTACATGAGGTAGTGCACCACCAGGGGATATACCATCATCCTCTAGAGTGATAAATGATAACTAGAAGATAATAATTCCCAACTCTGGGAGTGGAGATCCTCCGTGACCCAACCGAGGATCCCATTATCCACGAAAAACATGACGACTCCCATCAGGTGCTGTGAAACTCACTCGCCGCCAGTAGCAATCAATATGTTCATTGAAGTGTACTAGACAATCCATGTAGAGTATTATGTCAATCAATAACATATGTAAGACCATGAGGTCCCACTCCATCTCAATCCCTGACATGGAGAGCGCACACAATAGGCACCTGAGGCCCTTCTCCTTCTTTTCCAGTGGCGTCACCAAATCCATCAAAAAAGACAAAAACAATGTTGGTAAATTCAGAATGTCCAAAAAATATGAAGAAATAAATAAAATAGAGGCACTAATATCAAAAAGAGCGTAAGATATAGAAGGTTTGATCGAAATGGTACCACGAAATATCGACGGTCCCGCCTCTGATCTTACTAGTGCCTGATCCACTGCCTGAAAATGTATGGTCTTGACCTGATGACGACCGCTAGTCTATTATTGTTCCCTGAACTAGATCTACCCATATGATGACCCAGTCCTACCACCATGTTCAAAAAATAAATTTCCCCCAGTCCATGATGGCTTGTACTATGTTTCCACTCCTCTTGAATCCATTGATGCTCCCCACTCGGAAGTAAATGTGACACCCCGTAGAAGTGCTGAAAATTCTTCATTACTAAACACTATTAACAAGGCTTCAATGAAAGAAGGAATGATGGTTGGATGTGCCCCTAATTCCCACACTAGTGACACATGAACAATCTCGCATCATAATCCATGGAAAAAAACTGCCTGGAGGAGTAACCTGAAATGCCACCTCATTTCTTCATATGTTACTCCCACTTCATTTTCTTCTTTGAAAATATACCACTTCCAAATACTGATGTAGACATAGAGAAACCATCCGAAATTTTATGATAAATCTCCACCATACATGCCCGGTAAGCAACCTCATCATAGGTCCTCATCTTAAAAACTAAAACCCAGGATTATATCTCTAGTCGCAAGCCTTTCTCAAACATCTAGGCCTTCACTTATTCATTTGAGATAATTTTAGAATCATAACAAACCTATTTAGTGAAACGGTTGGAATACTCCATGACATAAATACACCCATGAATAAGATCCATGAACTCTTGGGACCAATAATATTACAAGACCTTGGGGGAGTAATTCTCATTGAAGACATCCTTGAAATCTCCCCAGCACATCTTCCCATTCTTCCATGTCTGATGTACCGATTCCCACCACATGTGGATAGGACCCTCCAATATAAAGGAGGAAAATTTCGCCCTGATATCCTCTGGTTTATCCAAGAACTCAAACATGTGCACTATCTTTTCTATCCATTCGTCTTCTTCCTACGGTTCTTTTTTACCTTGGATGGTGGGAGGCTTATTTTCTAGGAACTCTTGGGCATGGTCCAATCTAAGAACATTCTAAACCTCCCTAATAGGAGCTGCAACAAGAGCTATTGTATGTCCTTGAGGCTGGATATCATGGACCACATCGTCGACTAGCCTCTGACCACTTTTGGTGGGAGAACACTATCTGGCTTCTTCTCATGGGCGCATGAGAGCTTTCCGGGAAGGCATGTTTCTACAAAATGATATAGTCACAAAAATATATCCAATTCCACATTTCTAAAAATTTTAATCAAATACACCAAATATAAATAATCTAATGACATTACAATAGTAAATGAAACTACTACTCCACCCATACCTAATGTCTGCGTGTGGTCTACAACCCACACATCTCACTTGGAAGTGATGTTAATAAAACAATTGCAATATCCCATAGTGACTCATGTTCTCCCCTGAGAGGTGTGGGAAAGGCACCCTAATCATGGCCAAAATCCAGATCCCCTATATTCCTTGCGTCTATCTATCCCAACTCATCCCAATATAGTAATATAACCCATAAACATTGGCCTCCTCTGATACAATTTTGTCTTGAACTGGATCTGGTCTCCAATAATACTGGGCTAGAATCCAGCCCATGAAAAGGCTCGTAGGTTTTTATCTATCCCCACAGGATGGAAAAAGTTCTGGAGTATCAATTAATTTGGTTTGGGAATGATTTACCTGAGTATGAATGCATAAACCATTAAAAATAGCCAATAATAAGAATCTGAAATTTCTATGCCAAACAAGACTGAAGCAAAATCCAGAACTGAATACATTGTTTCAAATAAGGTACAAGAGGTCAAAATATAAATAATTACATAATAATGATAGCCATAAAGACTCTACAAGAAAAAGTATAGTCACCCCCTGAGTCGTCTCCACAACACTGCACCGCAAGAGAGGTCTAACAACCCAAACTGCCTTCACCGGAGGCTTTTTCATTACCTAAGTCAAACATAACCTAGCATACTTCCTCCCATGGGGTGTAAGTAGGGTGTGAACCTAAGACTAGTAGGATTCCCCCAAATATTCCAAAGAGTATTCAATACAAGTTGAAAAAGCAATCAGTTTTAATATGAAAGAAAACCGGTGATAAATTCCATGAAATGAGACTTTCCATTAAAAACCGTCTTCAATATAAAACATTCCGAATGTAAAAACATTTTAATAGTAAATTGTATCCACTTTAATGTACATTAAAACAAAACATAATACAAGGTAAAATACCAAAAATCTACTGATCATCAAAACCCGGAACACCCATAGGCAACTAGATAGTCTCGGGCCCTATGTACCTTGGTGTAAAGTAACCATAACAAAATTTGTTCTCGTGCACAAGCCACTATTAGGAAAAATACCAATAAAAATATGATCCCCCATCATCATCAAAATAGTTTAGTTACTGTTTTCATTATCCATTTTCTTTGTGTAAAAGTGACAAAATCCATATGGATCACTATTTGTACTAGTACATATCTTCCCACTTAAGTACCTAGGATTCCCACTTTGTGATCAAAGTATTCAATAATTCAACACACATTTCTTTTCAAATATAACACCACTAATGTTCAAAAAAAAATATATTATCTTTACAGACATTATAACACATAAAACACACAACTAAACATTTTTTTTCAATAAAAAAACTTCTCAATATATTGCATTGTTTTTCACCCAAAACACTTTGAAATCCCCACTTTTCACACCATGTGCATACTAACAAATCAACAAAATAGAAATGACATCCTAACACCTTTCAATGAAACAAACAAATCAATTTTAGGGTAGCCACATATTATTTAAGAAGTGATATCATTGTAAAACCTCCATTTTCACACAACATGACACATAAAAATTCATGTGTTTCACAAACTCCATAAAAAAATATTTTGCAGAAACAACCATAAAATATAAATATTTAAAATAAAATTTTGATCCTTAATAAAATTCAATAAAATAAACTATGTATTTAAAGGGTATACCCAAATGAACCAAAGATGATATTTCTATGAAAACCCCCATTTTAACAGAAAAATGGCACTAAAAATTCATTTCAAATACAAACACCATAAAAACCAATTTTCTCTACTATAATCAAATGATATAAATAATAAAATAATATTAAAATTTTAATTTATGTCACAAGGATTACATACATAATGGAATCACCTACCAAAATGGTTAAAACCTTTAATCCGTTGTGAGAAAACTCAATTGCACCACCACCACACCTCAAAGAGGGTAGATGGAGCCTTAAAATAGAAAACTGGACCATGAAACTGCACAGTTAAACCCTAGGTTTGAAACCCTACACTTTGGTAATTTGGGAATTCAAGAAAAAATGGAAGAAACTTCATGGAAAGGGGAGGAACTAATATGTAAAGACACTTACTTGAGGTTGTGTTAAGTTCCTCCACCAAACCCTCCTTCAAAATAGATTTCAAAGGATGGTATGAAGTTCTTGGGAGGCTTCCATGGCTGAAATGACCGAATGGGGGAAGAAAGAGATGATTTTGTATTAATTTTGGGAGGGGAAAGATGATATTTTAACACATTTTTAATGACCTATACATTGGCGCATGGTTTGTGATCACGGTTTGGAAAACTATGCACATACACCGTGAACCCTCGTTTCTCCCATCAAACTATCTTCCAAAGCCATCAAATTTGGTGGTGGATTTGGGGTGTCTTATTGGGGATTTTAGGATAAAAATATATGAAATATAAGTAACTTGAATGAAGAACATGGTAGTGACTTAAGGGAATGAAGAAACCCTATTGAATGGTTCACTAAGTGTTGACATAGTGAAAAGATGACTCACCACTCATGAGTATAGGGAGCTCTAGGTTTCATGGATAGTTTGATGTATAGATATGTGAAATGGAATGAATTATGTTAGAATGGAATTCATTAAAAGGTTTTATAGCATTGATAAGTTACCTTCCTTTGAAGATGATTTTGTTTTATAATTTTTTTTGGAACATGTATATATTCTGATATAAATAGTTTTAAAAATACATTATGAAAACATTTTTTATACATGTACTATCATATTCAATCCTAGTGGTGTGAGTAGGGAATTCATTTTAGAAAAACCGAGTTTTAGTAACGACCCATGGTTTGGATCATAAGTAAATTTATTGATTTCTTATCAGGACATGGGCAAAGTTATATTATCACAAATATATAGTGATTCCTTATTATATCTGATCTATTTTGTGGAGTGATTTATTGATCAGGATGGATCTTTAGAGTTGTTTTTCCATTTGGTTTTTTTAGTATTTATTATCTTTCGATGTTTACATGGTCATTTTGTAGTTTTCTGTTGTGGTACTCTTTGAAGTTGTTTTCATGGTCATTTTGAGATTCCATTCATTTCCAATTTGAATTATGTAGTGGTTTATTTGGTTATGTATTGTTTTGATGGTTGTTTCTTTAAAAATGGAAAATTTTACACAAGTAGTTGTTTTGAAACATGGCATTTATTTCCTTCATTTTTGTGTGTTTGGGGTGTTGCTTAATGGAAATTATTACCCTACTGCATTCTGAATCCAATGAGGATGGGCGTGATGTTACAAGTTGTATCAATCTTGGTCCTTCCAAAAATTTTATAGAATGAGTGTTCTTAAATATTTTTGTTTGGAGTTGAAATTTATTTCTGTTTATTCATTGAGTTGGGATTGACGAATGAAGTAGGATTCATGGGAATTGAAATGTAAACCATTAAAAGATATAGATAAATTTTTTATTATGAACATAAATTCACCACGGACTTGGGTAAATATGTGTTTTCTAGACCCTTATATGATTTTGGAATCTCATTTTCATATGTTTATCCATTTACACAAGCATAACATGCATTGTAGAGGAATGACTTCCCACTACGAGGGAATATTTCATATTGAGTACAGATATATGATTTGGTGGGATATATTGATTTTTGAAAAATATTGAAATTGTTTTCAAATGAAATGTTTTGAAAAGAGAATGGTTATGTTATTTTGAAAATTGTTAGATTTTCAAAAGAAACAGAATTTTTCAAAAATGGTGGGACATGGTATAAGTTGATTTTGGAAAGAATTGTTCTGATTGTAAAATGTGGCAGTATTTACAATACTAAGCCTTTAGATGATAGAGATTCAGAATTATGGTATTTTTTTCTATATAAAATGTCACATATTAGGTCTCATAGAAACCAACTACAAGAAGAATATATGAACGTTGTTTCACCTAAGCCACTGGTGAACAAAAAATAGGTTCCGAGTATAGTCCAAGATATTTAAGATGTGGATACTAGGAATGAGAGGGATGAACGAAGGCAAGTGGGTCATTCTATATCGTTTCAGAATATGAATCCACCCATAGTTTTGTAAATTCCAAACTATATAAGAAATAAGTTTTCCTAAATAGGATGATTCTAATATCTGATTCCATTGGCACACCAGCAGATATTAAATCCAAGATAGTGATGTTTATGATAGAGGATCTTTTACACTAGTGGTATTATTTAGCAATTTAGGCTAAATTCTTCCAAGACCTTGTATGAGGGGATTTTATGGAATGTTTCAATAATAAAATCTATAATATTATATTTAGAATTAAATACATGACATAATTATTCAGCTTAAAGCTGGTAAATATTTCAATAATGTAGTATGTGGATCAAATCACGATTTTAGTTCAATTTTCACCCGAATGTAATGTCAATGTATCATTGAAGGAACACATCATTGAATTGTTACTCATATAGGATATTTTCCCCAATATTTTTATACTCTAAATAATATATTATAAATTGATGTTAAATAGATAAATAGTGTTATAATGGAAAATATCATTATTTACGAGAGGCGGATGTCGGTACATACCCATGGGAAATGGTGGGAACTCTGATGCTGAGAACAAGTGAAATAAGGGAACCTACTTCCATAGTGGGAGAGTGAATCAAAATCAGACAGCTGAATCAGTGAACCTTCCTCCATGACCCAAGAGAAAAATAGCGTGTTTCCATTGTGGATCTCTTCTACCCATAAAGATTGTGTGTGTAAAATAACCTACATCATGTCCCAACTATAATATGATGGGGCATATGAAGCATGATTGTCGTAGTGATCTGATGTCGGGTGTTCATGACACTTCTCAAGTGTCACAAAAATTATATTATTTCATGTTATGTAGGTAGAATAATATCTCCCATTAGTATAATAGATTTATCCATGGGGATTACTAGAATTACATGACCCCTCATGCGGTGCATCTCAATAGGGCAATAAAGAACAAAGTGTGGCGAGTAAGTAATTATATGGAGTAAAGCATGTAATTGTGGACGATATGTATGGTATTTAAATGGTGTGAGGTAAGATTAATTTTAATTATACACTTAATCATTATTTATTTAATAGGGGTGAATCCAATTATTTTATTACATCTCAAGATTTCGATTTTCCAATTTTAAAAGATGAGATGACGTCTTCTGTATTAAACTATAAATCTTTTCCTGGTCAAATAGAATGTCGAGATATAGTTTGTATTGAATATCCTATAACTATTGATTGATATAATCCGAAATGGGATTTCTCTATGATATATAATGATTTCTATGACATAATCTTTGGTACGTATTGGTTGAAAACGTACCAGGATCACATCGACTAGTATTCCCAAAAAGTCAGTTTTACAACTAAATATGGTGTCGAGAAACTATTTTTAAAAGATTATAATGTAATGGAATGTAAATTGAGATTTTTGGAACAACCGGTTGGAATTATCTTGTACCATTTTGAAGCATTGAATGTTTCATAAATAGAATATTCCTAGAATTTCATGTTTCTAGAGGTTTTTGAAAAATATATAGATGTGATTACCAATAATTTCTCGTGGTTGACTCCTATGCGAGAAATAGAGTTTATGAATTCTACCCTTCTATAGACCATTCATATTTATCTTATATCTTATAGAATAGAAGAAAAATATTTAAGGGAGATGAATGTGTAGTTGGAATAACTTTATGGGAAATGGTTCATTTAACCTATTATGTCTCCATTGGTAGTAGAGGTCTAGTTTTTCAAAAAGGCATATGGAACCCCTTTTTTATGTATGGATTATCATATGCTTAACCAAATTAATACAAATAATATGTATCCTATTCCCTGAATTTTTAAAATATTTTATCAATTTAAGGGATATCAGTTTTTCTCTAAGATTTACTTGAGATTAAGTTATCACTAATTATGAGTTTTGAGGGAGGTTATTCAAAAAACATCTTTTAGAAGTAGATATGAGCATTATGAGTATGTAGAGATTCCTTTTGGTCTTATGTATTCACAAGAAGTATTTATTGAATGGATTAATTAATTATTTAAGAGATATTTGTATTTTTTTGTGGATTTTGGAGAAAACATACAGGTGTATTCAAGAACAATTGTCGAGAATGAGGAAAACTAAGAGGCGATTTGGGGATTCTTGAGAGATCATCAGTTGGATGCCAAACTATCAAAGTGTTGTTTTTGAGTACAAGAGGAATATTTATATGGATAGTATGGTATGAATGTTGTGTTTCATTGGATATAGAGATTATAGAAGCTATTATATGTTGGAAACCACTAAAAATTCCTTTGAGCTGCGTTTTTCCCATGGATTGGTTGGTTATTACAAATTAATATTTCATGATCTTTTAGGAATAACATAACTTATGATATTTTTAACATTGAATAATGTTCCTTTCCATTTGGACATGAAATTTTATAATTATTTTTAAGAGCATAATGTTTTCAATACATAAGCACCAAACTTGATGTTGTTGGAATCAAGATAAGGGTATGTGGTGTATTGTGATGCTTCAGGATTTGGGTTGGGATGTGTTATCATGAAAGGAAATCATGTTGTTTATTTTGTATCATGTAAATAGTGAGTTAATGATAATAGGTACCCACCACAATATTCGGAGTTATCCATCTTTGTCCATGATATGAAGACATGGCACCATTATCTCTTTGCTGGGAAATTTAATATGTTCATGGATCATAAGAGATTGAAACATATTTTCACAAAATAATATTTGAACCTAAGACAAATAATATTGATGGATTATCTCCAATCGTTTAACTTTTACAAGATGTATACCTATGGTAAAGGAAACACGGTGGAAAATGAATTAAGAAGTAATTTTGTAATGACCTAAACGTTTTCCCTTCTTATAATAATTTCAAAAACTATAAACCATATAAAATCACATAGATTCCAAAATAAAAACATTATAAATGAATAATTTATGAAATAAAGAGTATTTCTATAAGTTAAGGAACCAATACTCATGAAATAGTAACTTGACCTTAGGAATACAAATATGACCCTATGAATAGAAAACTGGTCAAATGAATAGTATACACACCCAAGAAATTATAAATAAAACTTTGTCATCTTAAATGTTAAAATATAATATAATTATGTCATAGTATATGTAGGTAAATATATTAAAAATTATTAATTAAGTGTGGGTTATATTATACGTCATAAATATTTATTTACAATTTTATGATTAATTAAAAAATTAAAAATAATATTTATTTTCATAAAATGTATTCATAAAATAATATTTTCATGTCTTATTATTTTACAATAATTTTTTGAGACAGTAATTAAATTTTCTAAGTGTTACAAAACTAGTTATAATTTTGAAATCTATATTTTCCAGGTAAATGATGAAATTAATTTAAAATTAAATTTATCATATTTAGATAATTATTTTCATAAAATGGAGTTCATTTTTATAATTCAACATGTCAAAAAATTTGTTGGGCGATTTTTGCAGTTTTTTTTAAATACTCTATTTTTGATGAATTGTTAAATTTGGTAATTTATGATGAACATTAATAAATATAATTTTGGAATCATTGTTGAGTCATGGATGATGTATATGGTCATCAATTCAAACTAAAAATCACTAATTACTTTATTTATTTATAACAATCCCCAATATCACTTGTCTTGATCAAAATAATAAACTATTGATTAAAATAAAAAGAAAACACCCCTCAACACCACTATAAATACCACCCCCACTCCCTCATCTACCTATATATCTAAATATTTGTTACTTTCCAAAATTAGGACTAATACTCTTCCAAATTATCATCCTGAAATACAAGATCTCCTGTTGTCATCAATATATCAACCTAGGATCCTTGAGGAGATTTTCAAGAGGTTAATTCAAGAGGTAAAATCTTTCTATTTTTCCTTTAATTTACTTTAAATTCAAATTTATTTTCTTATTATATCCTAACCCAACTTAATCCAAATGTAATTATAACTATTGTAACATACATATAATATTATTATGTAATGTTTTTGTAATATGAAATATTAACCACCTCCCTCAACCCCTGTTATTCTAAAAATGAAATCGTCACCTGTGATGTGTCAATTTACAAAAATTGTGGGTGATGCACTTTCAGTTTAGATTAAAACATTCAAGGATATTAAAAAACCATGAAATAAATGAAGAAATATTTTAAATTTTTTTATAAACCTTTTTTATGTTCAGAAAATATCTTATACTCATAATACTAAATGATAAAACAAAAACAATTTGTTATGCTTGAAAAAAATGCCACAAATAACCTAAAATAATCATCATTAAATTTAACCCAATGATTCATTCAAATGGAATAGAAAAAAAAACTATATAAAATCAAGTAATCTTATGTATTACCATTAATGACATATAATAAAAATTCCTGATGTTCATCCTCATTTTAAATGAACTTTAATTCATATATACAAACGAACTGATCATGAATATTATGAAAATAAACAATCCTGAATGATGAAATTAAACTCTATAACTCATCCAAAGTCATGTAAATTAACATAATAAAACAATAAATAATTTTTTTCATGTATAAAAGGTTCTTTAATTGTGAATTAATGAATATAATGACATAGTACTGGACATTAAAGTGAGAATAGTTTTCTGAAACAAGGTAATGAGAATTCTCAAATCTAACTATCTTGCATTGGATTTTCCCACTTTCAACCTATTTTTGTATTGATATTACATTAATTTAATTTAACCATCATTGAATTACCCTTACATGGATATACAAGTTTTATAAGTTAGATTATGACAAACATAATGTTTTCTAAAAAATCTTTTTTCAAGAAAAACAAACTTCTCAAGAGTGTTTCTTCTTCACTCAATGTAGATTATTCTTGTATCAATTATGTTATTCCTACCTTCATTTGGGAACCCAAAATCTATGAATAAATAATTTATGAAATGAATCCCACCCATTTCCATGGGTTTTTTATGTCCTATATTGATATATGTTCAATGTGGAATTCATGGTAGTGTAAATGTTATGATGTGACAAGTGCAGTCGTAATTATTTAGCACAAAATAAATGATAAGATGTGATTGGTGCACCCAAAAATGCATTGTGAAATTCTATTTATCTCATTAATTATGTGAAATATGCATGAACATGATACTATAATTTTTCAAAAACTATATGTTGTAGTTAACTATTAAGACATGATTTTTCATTTTTATGAATTGTCATATTGTATACCTTTTCTAATTGTATCCTCACATGTTTATGATCTTGTACCTATTTTATGATGATGATTTCGATCACCCAATGTTATATTGTATCATTTTTATATCTATCCTCTTACTGTTCATTTATCTCATGCCTTTCGGATGTATATTCTCAAGTGGTAACATGTACTAAATAGAATTAAAATTCTAATAAGAAGTTAGATATGAAAGAAAGAAATAGATGTTTATGTTTTATTTTTTAAATGTTATGTATGGGTATAATTCTATTAAGACACTAAACCTTTAGATCTTCATTTTTTAATAATTCAATATTTAATTTATTTAAAATGTTGTAATAGTCATGTAATAAAAATAAGGTTCTCTATAGTTGTTATCATAGGGAGGTTTATTTAAGTTGGGAATTAAGATTAGAGAACCTTTTAGAAAACAATTAGTCTGAGACTATGTATATGTTATCACCTAAGAATATTTGTTTTAGAAAATGATAGACATAGGGATCCAAAAATATAATTCTTTAGACCTAAATTAAAAAAGGAATAAATTCTTTATTCATGACTTATGAACTTTTGTTTTTTTATCCTTTTATATTTTAGAAAATAGTGGGAACAAAAAGAAACCATTCCAACATCCTATGCAAGGTACAATGTAGAGATTGCTCGAATTAAATACCCAATTATTTGGGAGATTGGTTTAAAAATTTCTTGGTTATGCTTACCTAGTAGTCTAAAGTTATAAAAAATAAATAGAATAGCGTGGAGCATCTACATTCACCTAAGAGTGATCAATTGGAAATCGAATGTTTTATGAGACAAGAACAATTGAAAGTGAGTGATTATTCTAGTACACTAGTAGCAGAATAATGGTCAACTCAATAGAGAATATAATTTCTATGCTTCATTTTTTTAACATGGAAAAGGTTACTTTGGTCGTTTATAATCTAGATGGAGAGTGTAATCAATAGTTGAATTTGACTAAGAACACCAAGACGATGTAACAAATTGAAGATATTGTGTGGTAAGACTTTAGGATAATGTTTATTAATAATTAATTCCCTTCACCTCTTATAAAAATTATAGATAGAGAATTCATATAGTTGAAGCAAAAAAGATGAATTTCTCATGGACTATGAAGAAAATTTCACAAGGCTATCAAGGAATGATTTGAGGGTTTTTATGAATAATGATAGAAAAATTGATTTATTATTTAGTTCTTTAAAACCACACAATCAAAGGGATTTTTCAATTCAAGGATTGGGGAGTTATTAAGAAGTTGGTCTATGTGATATCAATGTGGAGATAATGTTTGGAGAATGGTCCAATAACTATTGTGATAGGAAACAAAAGGTAGAGTTCATGTCTGATGATCTAACGAGAAATGTGGAAAGAAAACTCTACAACCCACATGTCAAATTTTTTGGATGAATCATCAAAGAAAACATACTCAAAAGGATTTGGAAATACATCAAGTATGGGAGAGAAGGCCAACAAGATCATAAATGTCAAAAAGACACAAGGAATAAGGAAAATGTTTTGGAGGTAAGAAGAAACCTACCCATGGATTAATACTAAAATATTAGGGAGAAAGAACACTTTATAATCCAATTCACTAAACATTGAGTCCTCAAGGGTAATCATCAGAAGAATGCACCAAAGACAATGAAGAGTAAAAAGGATTATTCTATCACTACTACTAAAGTGGATAAAGAAAAATAATTCAAATAATGTACACTTCTTACTCACTCGTGATTGGAATAGGTATTGTGTGATTATGATTATATGCATTCCTTTATATCATTCTAGTTTGAAAAAAAATATTTTATTGAAATCCTGAAAACTTCTTGTATATATATTTGTAAAATAATTAAGTGGTGAAATCATTGAAACCCATGTATTGAAGTCTAATCCTATTGGCGTATATGGGATGATTATTTCTATGAATCTAATAATTCTTACCCGAGTGGAATTTAATACTATACTTGGGGTGGATTGTATAACATTATATAAGGAACACATCAACTGTATGGAAAAGGAAATTTATTTTCATATTCTGTACCATAACAGCCTCCTCTATAAATGTATGAAATTCCATGAATCTTCATTGAAAAATAATTCAATGGCGTGGGTTTTGATTCCCTGTGAAGTATCATACCTCACTCAAATATTGAGTCAATGGAAGGTATCAACCTTGGGAAAATTCCCATTATGAGGGAATACTATATTGTATTTCATGAAGAGTTTATCAGACTACCCCCTGATTGTGAGCTATAGTTCCTAATTGAACTCATACCTGGAGCTACTTATATCTCAATGAGTCCCTATAGAAGCACTCTGTCAAACTAGATGAGTTAAATAATAAGATGTATGAGAACTTTGAAACAGGTTCATACACCCTGGTGCATCACCTTGGGATGGTCCGGTGCTCTTTTTCTTGAAGAAGGATGTATCAATGCGTTAGTGTATCAATTTTCAGAAACCCAATAAGATCACCATATAGAACAAGTTTCCTCTTCCAAGGATTGATTACATGTTTAATCAGTTGAGAGGGTCCTGATACTTCTCAAAGGCGGATATCCTCTCTGGATATCATCAGCTAAGGGTGAGGATGGAAGACATTCAAAAGACTACCTTCCATACAAGTTATGGGAACTATGTGTTTCTGGTGATTCCCTTCAGAGTTATTAATTCCCCTCCGATCATTATGTATTTCTTAAATAGGATCTTTAAAAATTAGCTTATCAATGATGTGGTAGTTTTTATTATTTAAATTCTCATCCACAATAAGAGTAATGAGGAACATTAAGAACATATAAGGCTTATGATGGTGAAATTAGGAGGGATAAGGTGTATGTCATGTTACAGTAAGTGTTACTTTTGGATGTAGAAAGTCACATTCTTGGGACATGTGATCACTAGTGAGTTAATTATTCTGAACCATTCAAAAAAGGGATAATAATTGAATGGCCCATACCCTCTAGTGTCAAAAAAAATCTATAGTTTTCTAGTCTTATCAGGGTAATATCGATGTTTTTTTAGGAAATTGACTTGATTATCTAGACTGAAAATTAGGTTA
Organism: Viscum album; assembly: GCA_963277665.1. Taxonomy (NCBI): domain Eukaryota; kingdom Viridiplantae; phylum Streptophyta; class Magnoliopsida; order Santalales; family Viscaceae; genus Viscum; species Viscum album. Next base: position 291,772,720 of record OY728134.1, read on the forward strand.
ACAAGGAATGTGGTTATGAATTTTGGGATGGAAAAATTAAAGGGAATATTTAAGGATCAGAAGGGAATACATATCACTACACCTATAATCAATTTACCCAAAAGTGGAGAACATTTTATGATATATTGTGATTCTTGCATGAATTTCTTGTGTTGTGTACACATGAAAAGATATAATGTGATAGACTATGCCTCATGCCAGTTCAAGATCCATGAGTAGAACTACCTGACACTTTATTTCGTTCTATCATCAATGAGTTTTGTCTTGAAAATATAGTGGCACTACATCTATAGTTAGAAGTGTGAAAAATATGCCAATCAGAAGAGTCTAAAGTATATATTCACACAAAAGGATCTGAACATGCATCAATGTAGATGGATAGAGCTAATCAAAGACTACAATTTCTCTATTCACTATTATCATTGCGAGGAAAAAAGAGTATCTGATGATCTTAGAAAAGAATAACCTCCTTCACTATCCATGTTAAAAACTGAGAAAGACACTATCTTAATTTATATAAAAAGGATAAATTTGAAAATCAGAATGAAAGGAAATACATCCTACCTTGCAAAAATGATTTCACAACCATCTATCAAATAGAAGATTATGAGGAACATAGGAATGATCAGGAGTTACAAAATAAGATGAATTCCACAATGTAAGTGAACCAAAAAGGGTTCCATATGAATGATTATGGTATGATTTGGTTCAGAATTTGGATTTGTGTGCCTTCATAAACTAGGATAAACAAGGAGATGTTAGACAATGCACATTGCTCAACATTATCTATCCATCTTCAGAGAACAAAGATGTATTGTGATCTCTAAAAAAACTTTTGGTGGGACACCATGAAGAAGGATATTGCAAATTATATATCAAGGTTATTGATATGTAATCAAGATAAAGTTGAGTGATATAAGTATAATTGGATGATGAAACCATTTCATATACCCGTGTAAAGTGGGAAAATGACACTACGGACCTTTTCACCAGTCTCTTAAAGGCATCGAAAGGAAATAATGTTATAAGGGTTTTGTGGGACCGAATCACAAAGACTCCTTACTTTATAGCTATTTGTGAATATATATCACTTAAAAAACAGGAAAATACATATATGAAGAAAGTGGTGAGACATCATGGGGTTCCACTTTCGATTTTCTCTGATAATGATCTGAGGTTCACATTAAAATTATAAAGTTGTCTTCAATATGATTTGAGTGATGAGTTAAATTTTAGCATAACAAATCCCACCAAACGGATGTCCAATATAAAAGGTCTATTCAAATGCTTGAAGATATTCTAAGATCCTTCTTTTTAGAATTTAATGAATTATGGTATATTCAACTCCCAAAGGTTGTGCTCTCATAAAACAATAGCTTTCACTTGAGTATTCAGATTCCTAAATATGATGCTCTGAATAAAAACTGATTTATAACTCCAACCTATTCGGATGAAGTTGGTGAAAAAAGATACTTGGACCTGATCTTGTGAAAGAGATGACAAAGAAGGTATATGTAATCCAACAACAAATCAATTCTGGTAAATTTTAGAAAATGAGTTATGCTGACAACCGTCAAAGGGACTTAGACTTCAACGATGGAGATAATGTATTCCTCCGAATATCACCATACAATATAGCCATGTGGTTTGGAAAGAAACGGATTCTATGCCAAAGATATATTTTATTTTTGTAAATACCTGATCTCATTAGAGATATGACCTACTGATTTTAAATTCCACCTAATATATGACATGTTCATGATGTTCTCCACATATAACACCTAAGGAATTATATACTAGACACCTGACATTGTAATGAACTCAAAGGTTCTACAATTGAAAGAAGATCTCACATATGAGGAGCAGCAAGTAATGATTCTTGACTAGAGGGATAAGGTTCTACCCATCAAGACAAACCACCTTGTCAAAGTTTTATGGTGGAACTATAAGTATGAAGAAGAAACTTGGGTGACGAAGAAGGTGATGAAGGATAAGTACCATCACCTATTTATGTAAAATGAAATTTTGATGAAGAAATTGCAGAATGGGGGAAGAATGTAATGACCCAATGTATTTCTTCTTCTAATAATAATTTTTCATATTTTAAAAAACATAAAATCGCATAGAGACTAAAATTAAAACATTATAAATGAACAATTAATGAAATAAAAAGTATTTATAGAAGATAAGGAACCAGTACTAATGAAATAGTAACATGACGTTAGGAATAGTAACATGAACCTCAGGAATATCAAACTAGCTAAATGAATAGTTTACAAACCGATGAAATTATAAATTTAATTTTGACATCTTATAAGTAAAAAATTTGATATAATTATATCATAGAATAATTAATTAAATATTTTATAAAATTATTAATTAAGTGTTGGAATTTTTAAAATTCCTAATTATATAATTTAAATTTTTTAATTAATTTAATAATTTAATAAATAAAAAATTAATATTTTGATGTCTCGGGATTTTGAGATATTTTTATGAGACAAAAAGTATTTTTTCAAAACTGTTACAAATTTGTTTATAATTTTAAAATCTATATTTTCTAATAAAATGATTATTTCATTTTATTATTAAATTAATCATTTTTAGATAATTTTTTTTATAAAATATATTTTATTTATGAATTCTACACATCAAAAAATTGTGATGGTGGATTTTTGGGATTTTTCTAAAATACATTATTTTTTAGGGAATAGTAAAATATGATAAATTACAATAAATGCTAAAATCAAAATTTTTTAGTCATCCTTGAATCATGGATTAAGTAAGTGACCATCGGCTAGAACTAATATGCACTAATTACTGTATTTAATCACAATAATCATCACTTTTTTTTCATGAGGAAAAAAACTAATGATTATAATAATTAGAAAACAACTCTCTCCTCTATTGAAAAATACCAACCCCCTCACCCTCATCTTTTCAAACCTCTCAAGGTATTATACCTGTCTAAATTCTATCCAATACTCCTCCTTACACCGTTCCCCAAGTCTAAGTGGTATTTGTATCATCCAAAGGCCAAGCCTATGTGCCTTGAGGAGGATCTCAAAAGGATAATTCAAGATGTATATCCTCTCTCTTTTTCTTTTAATTTATTATCAAGTTAAATTTATTTTCATGTTTTCCAACCATACTATTTATAAATTCAATGCATATGATTAATCTAGTTTTTACTTCTTCAAGAGGGATACATGGAACACATCATTTAATTAAGATATAGATCGTGGAAGTGCTAGTCGGTATTCCACAACTCTAACACAATCAAGAATCTATAAGGGGTCAATGTACCTAGCATTTATCTTTTTTTTCTTCCCAAATCTTGTGATCCTATTCCATGAAGATACGTGGTGGGGAAAATTTTCATAAACCATAAACTCTAGGTAACATCGATGATTGTTTGTATAACTCTTCTATTGACTTTGGGCTACCTTGATGGGCTGAAAAATGGTTTTCACCCTTTCTTCCATTTCATTGACTATTTTAGGACATTTCATAATTGGGTCACTGACTTCATCCCAGAATGCTGATGTTATGCATATTTTCCAATTAATGGATTCATATGGATCCATTTTATTGCAGGAGTGGAAAATTTTATTATTAAGGTACTCAACAAGAGATACATGTTGGTCCCATATTCCATTTAATTCCATCGAACATTATATTGACATGACATCTAGTGTATGAATAGTCTACTATGATCAGCTATACTAAATTTCACCCCAGCGTTTATAGAAAATTGTAATTTTTTTTGAACACTGATGGAACTATTGAATCTTGTTTACATAAAATCGATAGTTGTAATCCATACAACCTTATCAATTCTATAATGTACATCTTTTCAAGTTGATCCCGAGGGGTGTCCTATGTAAATTTGAATAAGTGAGTCATCTTTATAAGATGATCCTCAATGACCCATATTGTCACACTTCCTCTGAATGTCATCATAAATTGACAGAAAAGGTTCATGGTGATGTTTTAACATATCAATATTGGTATGCATAACAGATATATCATGAAACTAGATATTTTTATTTCCTCGTACACATGTTAACATACCATTAAATTTCATGTATATTCTGTGATCTATTTATTTATATTGTCTCTCCAATAATTTCTTGAAGATCTCGATTCATATTTTTTCTCTATAAGTGAATAGAAAATGTTGACATATGTGCATATTTCTGAATCCCTTTATTTATCTATGGATAATAATGTACAAATAGTCATTATGAAAACCGTACAACTCATTCATCATCAATTTTGAACTCTGAGTAGTTCTTTTTTTCTGATAGCTCCCACATTATTCTAAATTACCACATGATTTGTTTGAGAATTAGTTTTTTCTCTTTAATAGGGATAGATGAGATTTCATTTGAGAAAGGATTGATGATGTTCCATACTTAATGGTTCTCATTTCCCTCCTTTTAAAATTGAATATCATCGGATCCTTCTCAATTATCATCATTAATAATGTTGCACGATCCCTAATACAAAGATTATCTGCCACATTATTTTCATTACCAGGATGGTAGTTGATTGAGCAATCATAATCCTTGATGATCTCTAATCATATTTGATTGAACTTATAAATCTTTATCCATGTTAATATATATTTTAGGTTCTTATGATTAGAATAAATTTCACACTTCTCCCTATAGAGATAATGATGCCATATCTTCAACCCAATGATAAGAGATGCCAAAATCAATTCATTTGTGTGATTTTTTTCTCATGAACATTCATCTTCCTTTAGGTGTAGGCTACAAATTTATCATTTTTCACTAGTACACAAACTAAACCTTAATTTAAGAATCACAATATACCCCAAAGAGTTCCCCACTTACTAGAACTGTGAGTACGAGTATAGTGATATGCCTATTTTTTAACCCTATGAAGCAGTCTTTACATTCACATGTCCATAAAAACATTACGCCATTACATCTTATAATGGTTTTTGGGTTAAACAATTGTATGAAGTTCCAAATCATTGTCAATCCCCAGCTAGAACAGGGGAGCTTGGAATCTCTATTAGAGATGATGGCATGGGCCACTCCTCAAATACCATTCTTTTTTAAGTGACCACAAATTTTCATTTACTGTTGATAACATACTATAAGAATGATATTCCCTCTATCCATAACTCACATTTACTATACATGGAATATAGTATCTCTATTTGATATGTCTATAACACAATATTCATATTCTTCCAGTGTTCCTTCTTCCTCTTGGATTATATTAGAATATCATCTATAATGACAACCAAAAATATTTTGAGGTAATATTTAAAGACTATATTCATTATGTCAATGAAAATATTTGTGAAATTAGTGAGTCCAATGAGATTAAATATGAACTAATAGTATATATACCTCATTTGAAAGGTATTCTAGTGAATAACATCCTTCTTAGCCTTTAATTGGTGGTTTCTCGACCACAGGTCCATCTTAGATAAATTCATAGATCCATGTAGATGATCAAACGAATCAACATTCCATGGTAGCGGGATACTTGTTCTATTCCATGATTTTTTTGGGATTCCAATGATAAATGTTGAGGTGTATTGATCCAAATTTCTTCGTGACAAAGTGGATTGGCACACCCCATAATGAAACACTTAGGTGTATGAAACCCTTGTATTGACTATATTGTAACTTCCTCAATAGGTCTTCAAAAAAATTGTGGTCATTCTACAAGGATTCTTTAACATGTGAAGATATCCATGAATAAGTTCAATTGAGAACTCAACCTCTACGCCATGAGGATGAAAAGAATTTTTTTTTATTCAAGACATCAGTGCAGTTCATCCCAATGAGAATCTCTTCAAGAATGGTTCATCCCTTTGACAAATTCATTTGAGCTATATATAATTGTTTATAAATAAATAGTACCCAAACTTGATATGATGATTCTAAAAGATATTTCTCTCTATCCTTACACTTATACAGAATTGGATGATTCCTCGGGATGTGAATAGTGATCTCACATTTCTCATAAGATGATTTTGGATTTGTGTAAATATTGTCATTCAATGCCTACTATAGAAAAAAAACACTAATGTAATTATGAAATGATTTTTTGGGAGATAAAATCTACAAAAATTAACCAAGGAAGAGTTATGTACTTTGAATGAAATAATCTCCCCATTTTTTCTAACAGATAACTCAACCATTATTTTTTGAGGTGGTATTTAAATAGTTATACTGAACACAAAATAAATGAAATAATGGATAGAAATGTCTAATAGTACTTTCTCTATCCATGAATGGATAACCATCGTATATGCCATCACATCATTGTTGGGATCCACTATATTAGTAGTGATAGAACAATCCCTTCGATGTTGTCTTTGAGGTTGTCATTTTTTATTTCCTCTAACAAACCCTGTCTTAGGGAATTGAATCACATAATTCTAATGTTTCTTATCATTGAATCACTATAATATAGGATGAGTGATTATATCAAACATCTTTTATTATTTTAAATTTTTATTCTTCTATATATTATATTAGAAATAATTTTCCTGATTCCCCTCTCTTCTAAATTTGAATCATATCATGGTTCCCTTAAGATAGTTACCAGGATTCTTCTTCTCACACTATTGAATCATGGTATGTTGGATTCTAATCCTATCATAGAATTTACCTATTTATCCTCCCATATTAAACTCCATTTTCATCTTTTTATATCTGAATCCATAAATCCATTTATATTACCCAATAATCATTTCAACCTTAAGGCCACAATAGATAATATCCTCAAAGATTTCAAAGTCTCGTATCACTAATGAATATTTTAGATCAGAAATTAGTCCCATAAATAATAAATTCACCATTACATTCATATAAATGAAAAATACAAAGGCATATTTTAAAATCCATGTATAGTTTTCCTCATTCACCCTGATAGGCTTGTCTTTTTATTGATTCAATCTAAGGAACTCCCATTCTATATTAAGATGGTGTGTTCAGGGAAAATATTCATTTAAAAATATTTTCTAGAATGCTTCCCATTCTATGGAATCAATTTCAACCTTGTAAATTTTATATTTGATTAGGTTCCGCCAATAATCGGATTCCCAAACAAATTTTTAGACCACCAATATGACTTTATCTTCTTCAGATCAATCGAGTATATAGAATATATTCTCAATGGAAATAATCCATTGTTACATGATTAGGGGATAAAAATATCCAAAAAATAATGGATGTTTTTTTTTATAATGTATTCTACTAAATCATACTCTTTCCTAAGAGAAAGATGATGTTCCACACGATTCATTTTATTCTTCATAATTTGAAACAATTGTGGTAGTATTTTACTAATGTTTTGTATATCTAATTCATGTTATATTTGGATGTTCGTTGTTAAAATCATTACACTTACTATAACATTTATTTTTGGAACATTTTCTACTATTTGTATCCAAAAACAATGAAAATAATTTTAAATTAGGGTATCTTTATTACTACGATAATAGGTATATAAAAATAAAAAATTAAACATAGATGGAAAAACTAGTAATTGAAAAGTATATCCTTAAATATGATTTTTATGTTTTAATGTAGGTTATACATGGTGAGAGATTTATACCTTGGGTTATTACTAATATGATATAGTTGTAATCCCAAAAAATAATTAGATATGCCACCGAAACCAACTAGAGATACCCTAACCATTAACACGTATTATTATATGATTTTAACCAAATATACTCATCAAATATAGACTAATGATCGTAATGTATAGTGTCTTTGGATGATTAGGTACACAATTAGACGTCATGAAAAAAAAGACATATTTTACATAACCTCCATAATGGGATCCTATCATCCTTTGATCTATTACATATTTTTAGGTTAACTAGTGGAATACATGGTAAAGGGATGAACAGACAAATCCTAGTAAGAGAAACACATGAATATATAACAATTCATGGGATAGAAGGTATAAAATGATGACATGTATATATATAGAGAATGAATAATAATATAGAATCATAAAATGTAGAACTTGGAATCATATAGTCATGGAAATTTGGAATTTGGAAGAAATATTTAACATGACATAAATATGATTCAATGTTAATTGATAAGACAATATCGCATAGTGTACAAAGTATCTTGGGAAATTAGGTTTACTACATATACCAACATGAACTCTCATGAATCATAAAATTTCCCAATTAATTGGAGTGTTGTTTGGGTTCACCCATCATAACATGTTCATATATATTTGTGTCTCATGAAGGAATAATCATAAGGAATAAATATAAGGGTTTCCCTGAATAGTTATGTGTATCATTATCTTATCATAGGATACATCCAATGGGAATATCATAATGGTGTCCATGAAATAATGGATGGATATTCATAAGGTATAATATGAAATAGATAATGTTTAATTCAATCCTACTCAAGTGAAAACATGTAAAAATAGCGATTATGAAACATTAGAAATGATCCACTTTAGTCGGGTTTAAGGATAAATATTTAAGGGAAATTAAAGAGGAAAATAAAATTATTTATAAATAAATCATGAAATGAAATACATTAATTTATAATGATGAAATGAGTGTTTTATTAAAATTAATGGTGGATGAAAATAGATTATGTGGTGAACATGAAAATGGGTTAGAAATTTGGAAGTTCGCTTTGATCGGGCATTCTTATCGGCGGAATTGAAAAGGTAACCTAATAAAACATGAATTTCCATATAAATTATAAAAAATTGATCTTGGTATATATATATATTGTTAAAATAAACACATGATTTATTATATATAAATTTTAATTATTTTTAATTACATTAAGTTAATGAGAGATTAATAATAACCCAAATGTAATTTAGAGGTTCAAAAAGAATCTCTTACCTTATGTCCAAAAAAATTATTCACTTACAATAAATGTCCTGGATAATAAAACTAGATCCTTTAATAAATTAATTAAGAAACCATTAAAAATTATTTTATTTATTATAATTATACTACATACATTTATGGCAATTTTCAACAGTTATAATGTTTATATTTGTAGTTCTGGGAGCCTTTGTTTCATGATTTAATGATGGATTCCCTATGTTTTAATTGTGGGAGTTCTTGTAAAGTGATAGAAAAACTCTATAAGTGTAACTATATGATTAATAGGAACCAGAATAATATTAATTTTTCTCATATATACTATTTTCTGATATGATAATAATCCAATATATAAAATGTCATCTATGAACATTAGTTTATTTTAGTGAATTTTCAAACATCACAAAATAGTTTTTTAATTATTTAATATTGTGTATATATATTAGTACCATAACATAAAAAATCATTCAATATTAAATTGAAAATATATTTAAATGATTATAATGTTTTTATAACCCCTGATAGAGGTGTTAATAGAAATTAAAAAAATCATCATCCAGAAAGGTGGGGAATCGACACTTCAGAGATGATGTTTTTGTTTTTAATATAATAAGATAAGGGATGTGACTTCATGATGGATATCCCATTAACATGATAATATTCTAGTATAAGTTTTATATTGGAGTTATCATGTAACTTTTTATAGTGGAGGAATGGATGAGGTAGAATAAATGAATAGTTTAAAAGGGAACGATGGATGATTTACCACTTGAAAAACATCTTATTGAGAACCTCATTAAGAAACAAGGAAAGGGTATTTTGGTGAGACCAGTAGGCCAAACACGTATAGAAGAGGCTTGGGAGAGGAATTTGGTGGAATATTAGAAATCTCTATGTCTTATAATGTGTGAGGATAAAAGTTGGTGATTGGTGGTATTTATTGTCGTAGGAGATCAGCGTTTTTTGTTATTTAATTCATTAGATTATTATTTGGGATCAAGAATATAAAAAGTGTTCATTCATAAGACTATGTATTTTAAAACATTCATGTGATTTATAAATAATTGGTTATTACATCATCCATGACTCAAAAATTCAGTTATTTTGCATAAAATGTTAATACCGAATTTCACTATTCACAAAAAATCAACAATTATTTAAAAATCAAAAAAATTCAATCAAACCATTTTTAAAAGTGTTGGATTAAAAAATGGTTTCAAATATATTAAAAATAATTTTTAATTATAATAAACATTTATTTTATAAATATATATTTAAATATTATAACCAATTTTATGAGACATTCAAAAACAAATTATAGTCTCATAAAATTATCTTAGAATCATAATACAATAAAATATTAATTTATTTAAATCTATTTTAAAAAGTAAATGTCTAGTAAATCAATATTTTATTTTTTATATTGTAAATAAAAATTTACCCTTCAATTTATGAATTTTATCTTGGGTATGTTCAGTGAATGAACGAGCGAGTTTTTCTATCTTTTGAACCGGTGCTCGGAATTGAAATTTGACGGCACCGATGAAATCGCAAGTCCGGTAATTGCTTAAGGAGAATAGAGTTATTATTATTATATATCATATTTCAAAATATAAGATGCATAAATTTTATTTATACTTTTATAGGGGAGGTTATTATTCTATTACATGGGTTACTATTATTAATGATCAAATTACTATTCTAATGATCATGTTATTATTCCATTGATATATATTCCTTAATTTTTATAAATACCTTTTATTTTATTATTCATATATGAGAATATAGTTTTTATTGATATTTATATATGATTCATGAGCTTTATAATATATGAAATAATAATAATGAAATTTTGATTGATAATATTCTGGTTCATTATAGTGTTATTTCAATTACTTTAGATCAATCTATTAAAATGATGATAATTATTAAATTTTTCTCATTAATTAAAAGCTTAAGATGACTAATAATCATTTGATGTTTCTTTATCACCCGACCATGGACCATAGCTGCAATATCATTAAGGATTATAAATCTGGTTAAAGTTGTGACATGATCTGGGTGGTTCTATATAATCTCTCTTTATATGTTCCAAGAAATTACATTAAAAAATATTAGGTTACTTTTCAGCTTCAAAGGATGATTTACTGATCCAATGAATTGATTTTGAGGTGTAGGTTTCCCAACGTGACTTGTTCCAAACAATAGTGTTCCTTCGTGTTCCTATATGAATAAGTATACTCACAACAACAATATTTTATGCTTTATCATTTTGTCCACCTTCTCTATATTTGTGATCTCTATATAATATATTATACAATGGATGACAAACTTTGAGTGATTTTTTTTCATCAACTCCGATTGAAAAAATATTTCTTTCGAATATACCCTTATAAAAAATTCTGTAGAAAAGAAATCTAAATTTTTAAATGTAGTTGCATACTATTTTAATGGGATATTTCCTTTATTTTAATAGAATATATATGTTTTTATAGAAATCTTAATGTTGGGAGGATATAATTTTTTCTAAATAAATCATCAATATCCTCCCATGTCTTTTATATTTCAAATTAATCCTAATCTACTAATTAACTTCATTAGCATTGAAATTCCTATAATATATATATTTCCACCTTTACATTCCTATTTTTTGGTGATCCAATAAAATTAATGATCTGATTCATTCTATTTAACTAGACATCTGATTTTTATATAACAGATTCCAAAAAATGGGTTGGTGTATTCTACTTTTTTGAAATACATAGAATGATCAATTTTTCATAGTTCATTATTTCTATTAATCTTATCCAAAGCTTGAAAATACTAGAAAACACTCTATATGACCTATTGATTCACCTATAGATAATGTACCCCCACATTTATAGTATCCTCTTATGGATGATTTATATTATTTCTACATGGTGCCATTTACTAAAAGTAGAATAAAACATTGTCTAGTCTCACACATTACAAACTGAAGTCGGAGGAATTTATGTTTTCCATGTCATTTCTTATTTAATCATTGTGTCAAAAAACTCAACTATCATCAACATTGAAATTTTTTTTGAAAACAAACAACCATACATTTAAATATCATCCACATTCACTATTTTTAAAAGGAATAACTTTTGGTACATTTGATAGACAATAAAACAAAAAAATAACAATTAGAATCCTATTGGGATGTATTAATATTAATGAATCTCATGAAAATCTCAATAGATACACCCTTCAAGATTAGGTGACAACACACCATGATGTGTCTTAAAACACTAATTTACCCAAAAACCATGGTAACTCGAATTTGAGCATAAAGTGGCTAGTTATTCCTTTTTATGCTCATTATTTCACATTTTACCCAACCTTCTCCTTACGTGCATCCCAATATAGAGACCGATACTATTTAAAAAAAAAGATGGGCCAATCAAGTTAGATAACACCTGTAACATTCCATTCTCCCCATTTTCATGATGAGCGATGGGATATTTGTAACACCCGAAAACATTATAAAAAAATAATTTTAGAATGAATTTTATTTCATCGATATATTTTTATACACACAATAATGAGTATAAAAGAAGAAAAATTTATAAAAATACTATCTTAACATGACCATTATAAACTATAATTTAATTTTTTGAGTATTAATAATACTTACAATAATAACTGTATTATTGTTATTTATTGATTACATATGAAATAATAATCATTTTAGTATAAAAGAAACGTTTTCTGAAAACCATATTATTTTTAAAAGATCTTTTTTCATCCCTTATTCATATAAAATAAAATTAATATTTACTATTTCTGAAAAAAATATTTGAAAAAATAAAATTACTTTATGAAATAATAATATCCAAATTATATTAGAGGGAATGTTTTTGGATATTTTAGAAATGTTTAAATTTTAAATAAAAGTCTAAAAATACAGAATTGTAATTGAAAATTGTGGTTTCCATTAAATTATATATATATATATATATATATTTTAATTTTAGTTGGTCTTAATGTATATTATATATCCTTTAAACAATTATTCTAATTTAGGAAATTCTAATAATTTTTTATATTTAATTGGGATTTGAAAACATTGTAAGCTTTTGTATATTTTCTCAATGAAAATTATCTTTATCTTCTCATTTATGACATTATTTTTGAATTAAAATTTTCCAATTCTATGAATTTTATTTTTAAAATGGATTTCACTTGTGGAATAATATTAATTTATATTTTATAATAAAGAAATAAATGAATCTAAACCAAAATAAATAGTGAAAATACTATAAATTAATTATAGTGGTTAAGGTAAAAATTGATTGACTAGGGGTTAAAATAAAAATAGAAGGGTTAATATAACAATTTTTTTTAATAAAATCCTTTTAATAACCATATTTTCACATTATATATTCTAGTAAAGATAATTTTACATTATTTGATCCTTGTGACATGAAAATAATATTGGTAGAATTCATACATTTATATTAATTACAAGTGTTCCACTCACCTCAACTATAAAATGCCCCCCTATCCTCTATTATTTACCCTTTCAATACCATTTGTGTCTGCTAAAACCTGATGACATGAATTCCAAAAATCTCATCCATGAATCCATTTTTGCGGCAGAAATCTAATCTAATAATGCTTTGGTGAAAACCTATGGGTGATACCTAATGAAGGGGTAATGTTCTCCAACCAACATTTTTTTATTTATTCTTTCACCTCATAAAAGTATTTTTAATATATGATAGTATACTAACCACAATATATTGCATATACTAAGATGTATTAATGTTAATCTAATTACCTATAACCATTTTAGGTCCACCATCTTGGTTATGAAATCATCATTTGTGCGTACGATGGGAAATCGTCTCATGGACCCATGTTATTTTTATCCATTACAACATTTAATAGATGGGTATAAAGATGGATATAATGTAAATATATGATATTTATAAAAGAATTAAACATCTAGGAAATAGTATCATATATACACTTTTACTTTACATTCCATAGAGGATATGATAACGTCAGTCGTGTGTATAGCGGACTACTTCCTCAGGAAATGATGTGATTTATTTTCACTCATGCTTTACATAGAAGATGATACAAATAATTTCAATAATTATATATGATATTAATGAGATAATAATTATATTTATGTTGTATTTATCATTCTTAAAAAGTAATATATCATTTCAGTCTTACACTGAAGGACGATGATGTCGTTGGTGCATGTGTGGTCTACCTCCATCATGAAGATATGTGACAATATTTCTACCACCAAACCAAATGTATGTTATATATAAGTATATTTTAGAAAGTAATATTTTATTTATTATATTATTATTAGTCATTAAAGAAAAAATATTAATTACATTCATTCCATAATGATCATTGAAAATTAAATTGTTATTTATGTGTATGTACCAACTGTCGGCCCCATGATCATAACATACATAATTTATCATATTCATCATTCATGATTGGAATTTAAATTATACTGATTTATAAATATGATAATTATTTTCTTAATGTTTTTATGTAGATATTTCAATAATGACCTCTTAGCCCAACAGTTTTCCTCCAATGTTATTATTTACACATATGTCAAATATCATTGAAACAACAAACATAAACATAAATTGATTAAGTAATCAAATATAACATGGTAATGATAGAAATGAAAGTAATAATGGAGTTTAAAATTGATATCTTGAAATAAATAATTATAGTAATTTGTTTTATTCTATTATATAAAGAAAAAATATAATGAGTTAGACTCAAGGTAAGGGAATTCATCTCAATTTTATTTAATTGTGTAATAATATAATGTTATTAATATAATTTGTTTTATATGGTGTATATAATTCCCTTTTAAATCCTGATTGATTTATAACTCAGTTTATTTTCAATTTAAATTTTAATTATTTCATCTAATGGGATTTGAATTGAAAATAACTATGTTGTTAAAGTTATTTTCAATCCCACATTCTTATGTAATTGTTAATTTCCTCTATAAAAATATATTTTTTGTGTGTATTTATCTTAAGAAATTTCATTTATCTTAAATATACATTTTATTCTATGATGGATTTGATTATTTCATTAAATGAATATCATTTTTACATAGAGTGGTAATTTTGAATGTTATTTTATTAACTGGGAAAATATTAAAAAATATGTATCATTTACTCATTACAGAAAAAAGATGATAAGGCACATTGTCTATAAATTAGATTTCATTTTAAATATAGGAGGAATAATTTATATATACAAGACATGGGTGGGGAATGGTTATAGATATCCTCATGGTGTATTTTTAGTATCATAAGAGAGATCAGTTGGCAAAATCAGATAGTTATTTCCCTAGCAGTTTTAAAGTATCTTTGGAAAAGATATTGGTGGTAATGTTATCATATTACTAGGAAACATGATGTAAAATAATTATAATTTTTTTCATTGGGAAATTTTTTACTATTAGTATCCATGATATTTTTATTATGATATTATCTATGTATGTATTTCCTTTTTTTTGATGATTAAGGGTATGTGTTTTTGGTTATTTACATTTTCATATTTATTCTACCTTAACATATCAGGATAGTCACATTATTTAAATTTAATACATTTTCCATTTTTTAAAATTCCATTTTCATTATACACCTTGATTCATGAATTCTTCCTATATACATAACCCTTACTGATCATTTGATCTCAACCTTATTTTTTTCATTTCCATAGAATATGTAGAATAAATATTTGAATGAGTTTTGGAGGAAGAATTCCAATTTCCTATATAATGTATTGTTTTTTGTTTTTTATTCACATTTTCAAATGGGTATCATGTATCTATATAGTTCTAAAAAACTTCTAAACTAATTTCTCCATTGATATTTTCTTGCATGTATCTATGATTGTATAAGAATACAAGACACTGGACATCGACTACTAGAGTTGGAGTAAAATTTCCCCTTTGAAATAAAGAAAAAAAACTAAAAAAAAATAACCAGACAATCTTATATATGAATCATGAATACAAAATACAACTAAAACCTAATAGTAATAATAAACCATATCATTGTATAAGTAGAAACAAAATTACATACTCAAAGAGGTCCAAAATACCACAAAATTAAAAAACAATGTTGACATACACCAAAACCATAACCATATCCAATATCAAACTCCACATAAAAATACCATCTCATAAAGAGGAATAACCAAATAACTAATATTCATTTATTTTACATATGTCTCAATGGATGACATCTAAAAGCCCAAAATATTACACATGGTAGGAGTGATTATAAACGAATCATTTTCATCAAATGGCTTCATAACTCACTCTACTTGGAAGAAACCTGTTATCAAAATTTTTAAAAACATTTTAAGAAATAAAATAGTTTATAAAAAAGACATAACATTTTTCCATGGAATGAAATAAAAAAATAAAACATTTTAACTGTTATTTGGAATACCCATTATCGTGTATTCACACACATCATTTATTCCTAGCTGATATTTATATACTCATTATAGTAATCTTTTCAATCTACCATGTGATCATAAGGATACCAATAACATGTTTTCTAATGAATCACACCCATTCTAGAGGGTTGTGTATAATGAAAATGATCTCACGCGGTCTATGTATGAAAAAAATCTTATAAAACCATTATACACACCTTTATTCATTTTAAAAGTTCAAAAACCACATAAATTTATAGAAAACATAATTTTATAATCCACCATTTAAAATTATATTACTATGTAATTTTTTGAAACACATCCAATTTTCACACAATTTAAAAAAACAATATGAATTATAATTTCAACTAAGAATCACCCAATATGTCAAACACAATTCCAATAAAAACATTTAATGAAAAGTAATTATTTATGTTATATATTTTATGGAGTCAATATAAAATCCACCTACCCCTCAACGGTTGGAGAAAATTAAAAAATCACTTTAAAACATCATGATCTGATCACACCCCACATTCCCTTCACTAGAACAAACATTTTTCGTCATAAAACATTCTTTAGATGTAAATCAATCCATAACAAACTATTTACATGGTTATGACTGAGAATGATAAAACAACAATGTATCTTAGATGTTTGAGGAATAATGGGTAATATCGATGAATATGGGAATCCAATGAACTTTAGATCACATATAATTCTCTAAAAAATAAATGTTGATCGTCTCTCATTCCTTTCGATAAAATGTAATATGAATTGTAAGATGATTATGGGAAAACAAGGGTAAAAATGTATTAATTAATATTAGATCATCATTTTATAGTTGTAAGACTATGGACCACATTGTTATGATGCAGGGATTGGGAAACTATGTTCTATATTTTCTATGATACATTGTTAAATCCATACCTCTCCTATTTGTCTCTCCAAATTATAAAACTATTTTTCAACTATTCATTTTCTTAATTTTCATGAAGAAGATTTTCTCCTGCGAATCCACACAATTTTACGAAGTCATTTACCAACCATTACCCTCCCCACTATCCATTTTCTTCACTTAAACAATTTCATAGATGTGTTTCTGGGTTTCTAATTACAATTCATAACTCATCAACCTCCAAAAAATACTTATAAATGTACCCAAATGGCTCATAAACTCTATAAGCACAACCTGAGAATCAGTAATACTTGAAATTCACAAATAAAGGGTCATGTACATTAAACATGGGGTTATGTATTCATGATAATTCATTGATACCAATTTATTTCTATTTAAATTCTTTATTTGCATGGATCATAATTTTTTAGATAAGGTTAACCAAACTTTAAATTATCATCATAAACTGCCCCTAAAATCATTCAGTTCATAGAACCTTGTATTAGAATAATTTTACATCATGGGTAAACCACTTTTTCATTATCCACCACTATTACTATATGCTTTTCATAACCATAAAAAAATCAGCTGATATCACATTGTTAGTTCAATAAAAATAACATGAATATGATAACATTAATTTCTATTCCACATTAACATTTTTGTCCGTACATTAGTGGTTATAAAATACATGATATATGGATTGATATCATTTATTGACCACTAATGTTATCTTTACACATGTGGATATATTAGATAAAAATTTGCATATCTTTTATGTAAGGTCATTATCTATATATTTATGACTTCTCCACAACAATAATAATTTCTCGATTCAACATTAAAATCCATGATGGATGGTCATCAAAAAATGTTTAGTCATATTAGACCTTGATATAATTGGTGTTTATATGGCCCCACTCATTGCATGATTTTTATATTATAAAACTAATCCCATGGATCATATAACCCCATTACAATTTCATCACATTAAATAATTGTTGAAAACATTTTAAAACATGGGTATAAGTGTAATTCCTAGATATCCTCATGTTCATGACAAAGAATTATCTTGAAGGAATGACCAACTGGTTCTACAGTTATTCAAATAATTCATAGTGGATCTTCTTTTGATAGCACCACTACTCCAAACATTATTCTAGATATGTTATATTTTTATCTACATTCATGTATTTGGATTTACCTATAGAGTTAGAGCCATCAAATATAAAGTTTTTTCCTTTAATGTACCTTCACTACATATTTCATTAGGTTTCCTTTTTGACAAAAAGTATTTTCAGTTGGTCTTTACATAATTCCATAAAATGGATTTTATAGAACCACTAACACAATAATCATGTTACTCCTCCTTAATTTACAATAGTTTATGCATGATCTTATTTTTTTAATTAATCATTATTAAAGTTACCATATTTATTTCTGATAGTTCAAGTAACATAATAATTTTTTCTTAAAATTATCATTAATTGTTTGTATGATGGTTTCTATGATTGGATCATCATTTATTATTTTTGAATCCTTCCTTCTGATCCAATATTATCCACCAATGTAGTAAATATACATTCCAGAATAATATATTTTTTACCATTGAAAAAAATATTCTCATTTTTGATAATAATGGTAAAAATTTATATAGAACATATACCATTGTATTGAAATTTCTAGATATATATATCCATGGTTAGAACATATGTAACTTCTCCCATTAAAATCAATCCATTTTTATCATTTTATACTGGGGTGTATATGCATCATATTTTTATCCCCCTTAGAGAACATGGGATTCTAAAATAGGCACATTGTGGTCCCTAGTTCACCACAATAGTACCACATACCATGTTATAATAATTATCTCTTCTAAATTTTATGAGAATATTAATCTTATTTCTTAATTCCATAATTGTTTTCTTCACTATCAACATTATAATTGAACCATAAAAAATATATTGATAATTTTTTGGGAATTATTTATTATTTGTACTGATCCTGGATAATAAATCTCTTTCCATTAATTATGTATCATTTTCATTCACCCCAAAATGAGATATTATTTTTTATTTTATACTCTATTCTAGTTGAGTTAGGAGATATAAAATACATAATTTTTTTTCCTTCCCATTGATTAATTTTATCCCCCATCAATTAAATGTTATTAAATTAGTTACACTTTTCTATTCAACATTGAATATATTGTCATAATACAATAATTTAGAACCACCTCCAATTTCCCCAATATTCTATTCCCATTATAAACAGCATATAAGAATTTTAATTCAAATTAATAAATGATCTCCAATTGATCAATCATTTCATATTGGTATTGGATATATTCTTGACTAATACATGAAAATTCATGAGATTATAAACTTCATGTAATGTGTACATCTTCCCAATAGTCACCATCCTTAAAAAAGACATGGGGAAACATCAAATTGTGTATTTTTTAAAATATTTCAAAGCACTATCATAATCATATTTATAAGAACATTCAATGTTGATCACACTAATTTGAGAGTCCATATTTTTTTGAATATTTTCTTCTTCTTCTTCTATTTTTACATTTTAAAATGTTTAAATGTTCATCATCCTTTGAGAATGATATCATTATCTCCTTTACCTAAAATAATTTATATTTATAATCAAAATCCGGAAACAATTTTAGTGTCTTTTGGTTGATTTTGTATATTGACAATAATAGTGGAATGAAGATCCCATGATAGGGGTTTTTAGGTGGTGTTATTACACAATGTTAGGAAAAATTGTGGGTATACAATTTGGATGAAATTTATGTTAGGTCAATACTCTAAAAATGAAAAATGGAATTTCTCTCCATGGTATCTGGGATGAAAATGTGGTAAGTGTACATAGCCACACGAGAGGTGGGAGGTAGTTCATAAGACTACTCAGAAGGTAAAAGATCATAAAGGATTATTGTGGTAAGTGATTCCATAGAGGAATCTCATTAATGATAATACATGAAATGGGTATCATTAATGGTGGATGTTAGTGTAATCCTATGTGAATTGCATGGTTATGAGGTAGTAAAATCATATTGACATCTAAATAGATTTCATCTATAAGGGGATTAAATATAATTTAATTATTATGTGGTTTTCTATATTTATTTACCAATGTATGGACCCTTTAATCACTTAATTTAGTAGGTAATAAAATAAAAAATAGGATACAGACTAGATAATTTGACAAAATTAGAAAGGGAGGTTTTGTGATGATGCCTACGGTAAATAAAGGCCATGAGTGGGGAAAAAGGAAAAAGTAGTTCTTGTCTGGAGTCAACACCCATGTAAGGTTTTCTTCACAATGATTGGGTGGATGCAACATGTATCATAGGTTGTGTGTAGTTTTCAAGTGATTGGAACATGGAAGATAATATTTTAATGTAGATTCCTCCCTTGTGGTGAATATAAAATTGGGTGTTACCCTTGAGGTGAATGGTTATTTTTAGGTTATTATGTGGTGGGTATTTCATGGAGAAATATAATTTTGTGATGTTTTTCCACGAAGAAAAAGTTACAAGTTAATATTGATCTCATATATCATGTGAAAATTGAAACCACATGGAAGACACTCATATATGTGAAGAAAATAATATATGATTTAGAATAATTGATGAATAATTTTGAGGAGTAGTGTGTTCTCATTAGTATAGAGTTCAATGATATTTCAATGTGTGATTATTAGTGAACATGTGGGATAGTACATTTTCTATAATCATTGTAATTGTAGTGCTCTATATTTGATTTCGGTACATTGGAACAATGTCTTTGTATGTCCCTTATACTATCCCCATTATGATGAACCAAATAAAATTACTATGTCATGTGAATATTTTCATGTTCATTTATATATTTTTACAGGATGTAGTGGATATAATTTTTTATTTAATGATGAAATAACATCAATAATGGGAAATTGGTGTTAATTGGCATACCATGATTCATCCCCACCCCCACCTGAATGGTGTACATGACATAGTGGTTACACAAATTGGTATCTTGTATGAATGTTAAATTGAATGAATACCTCTAAGTTGATGTTATGTTATTTATCAATAATATAGTGGCTTTTATTTTCTAAGAATATATCTTTCATCTATAGGGGAATCAGATGAAGGAAAACATCCAATCATTTGGAATGGTAGTGTATAAGAATCATAATGTTTGGGTTATAATTCAATAAGGATAGGTAGGATTTAACAAACATATATAAAAAGAGATGACTTTAAGTTCTATATCTAGTAATTGTTTTGGTGCATCCTTAGATGACATAATCTCTATAAAGATTCAGTATAAATAATTGCTTGAAAAAATGTATAAAAAAATAAATATCTATTAAGGATACTCAAAATTTTGGGAAGATAAATTACATATTATTTGTAACAAGTATGAGGACTTAATAATAAACCAAAATGAATATATTGATATATTTATTTATCTGGTTAACATGATTATGGAGTATGTGCATAGTCTCAGAGAGTCCCTCCCGGATGTGAATATAGTTAAGTTTGACGTTTGAATACTTCCACCACGCTTATGTCTAAAAATATTTGTTCTCGAGCAGAACTACCCTATTGAGTTCATTTTGGATAGTATTCAATGTACTATTGTCATATATTAGGTTTGAAATGATACGATTGAGTCTACAGAAAAACATTTTCCTAATTAAAAGACAACAAATTCCATAATGAATCTCACTATTGAGGAGGTCAAGAAATATAAGAGGTAGATGAGGTCATATTATTCATTTTTAACAACCTTAATCTCATTAAACCCATAAAAACATGTTTTACAACAAGGTTTGAACAATTTTACATTCCAATGAACATTTTTATTTAGACAATTAGAGATTTAGTTGAAAAATAAAAAAGTATCAATTTTCACATAGTTTTTATTTTTTATAATATATGTTCTTTATAACGACATATATCTTAATTCATGATATATCTCATATTGGGAACTCTTAATTTAATAACACATATACTAATCCTTAACCCTTATGAAAAATTATTTGATAATATGAGATGCAAAAAATTTTCAGTAAGAGACATAAAAAAGAAACATTTTAGTCCAATTGTAAACATGAAAATTCTATAGTAAAGTTTTCATTTTTAAAAATTTAAATTTGACCACAAATATCCATTTTCATCCATGAACATAACTATATTTATTAACATATTTCATTAAACATTTTAAACACAATCATAATGGATAAATCATATTCATAATTGTTTTTTAGAAAATAATAATACACATTAATACCCTAACTATGAAAACAATCCTTTCACCATTATTTTAGATATACAACGATCTTAATGTTTCCAAAAAAACATAAACATATTTTTTAGACTATGGAAATAAAATGTTTTCATCTGTAGATAATTTAAAGAATATCATATATATAACATGGGATATTATCCACAAAATCAACTATAAAATAATATTATATTACAATTAGAAGAGAATGGATATGGAGGAATACAATAAAATAAGGTTTTAAAGAAAATACGCATACCTTATGTTCTCTATGTATTAATAAATTCACTAACACTGGAATAAAAAATATATATCAGCTTTATAAATGATTAATATACTTTTTAATTTTAATTTTATTTATTTTTCATTTCATTTTCTTTATTACCATGATTTATTTAGTTACTAAAATGGTTAAGATTACATATGACATTTTTGTGTTATTGGGTTTATAACCACACACAAACATAGGCATATTGAACATCGTAAAAGAGGTAATGTTTCCATTAAATCCTTAATTATAATCATGTTATAAAAAATTGTTATGAATTAAATACAATTTAAGAAATAACATATCATGTGGTCATGATAAATCAATCATTTCGGGTCACGACTTGTCCCCCAGGGCCAATGACGAGACTACCCCAAGCCTACCATCCATAGGCTAGGGGTTGGCGACTAGCACCAGAAAGGAATTTCCCTTAAATGGGAATGAATTTACTCCAAACATGTACACACACAGACATGGTACACTACAAACAATTAAAATCCAATAGAATATGAAAGGTTCCACAACAACTAAAAACCACCACATAGTGTATGAGCAAGTATTGAAGTAAAGGGGGCCATAAAACAAGTCCAAATAAAAATGTAAATATATAAAAAATGTAAAATTGATCCTTAGGTGGTCCTCCAAGGATCCTACCTGAAGAGTAGGTACATCTCGTCACTACGACTCTCCACATCAACATATCACCTCTATAGACCGTCAAGTCCTAGCTCCTCGAGACTCAGTCATGTTGCCCATCGTCGGCACAAGACAAAACAATGTTCGGGTGAATCCTGTTTAGGGATGAGTATAATAATACCTATTAGGGACCCCAATCCCCATGAAGGCCTCTCGAAATTCCAAAAACGAAAACAAAAAATCTCGATCTCAATAAAAAATCACAAAGAAAAGGACAACTCATACTTGGTTTAACTTAAGATGAAAAGTACAGATGTTTTGAAATAATTCTAGATCATATTATACTATCATTAGTCTCTGTTGCTGACCCACCTAGGATCACTCAGTGCTGATCCATAGAGGATCACTCAGTGTTGTTCCGCACAGGATTGGTCGGTGTTAATCCACATAGAATCTCAATTCATTCTTCACATCTCATCCAGCCACTGGTTCCCTGCCCAAAGCACACATGATTTTGAAAGGATCAACTCGTCAAGCCATAGGTCAAATTTCATCTGGTACTAAGTCCCATGAAGATTTAACTTGATGAAATATAATTCTATAAGTTTTCCAATGCAACAGATGACGCGTTAATTGGATACCCCGACAGTAATTTATAGGCATTTTAGTGATGAGGGCCTGGTTGGATTCAGCTACGGTCCAACCCAGACAAACTAAATCTTTCTCCAAAACACACATGAAGTATTTTAAAAGGACTGCCTCTTCCTAAGGGTTCTGGCACCACCGATGGTTCACAGAACAAATGTCCTAGTTAGGAGATACACTCATTTAAGCGTAATAGGGAAAAAGGGTTCCAGGTACTGTCTGAACTAGTCAGATTGACCTGACCCGGCCCGTTGGGCCCGGCCCAAAGGGGGATGGGATTGGACCGGAATGGTATAGTTGGGCATGCTCTGGCCTGCTAGCCATGGGTCCGGCCCGGCCCACCCAGTCAGGCGCAACCCACTAGCCGAGTTTGAGGTGGGGTGCTCCCCTCTAGAACTTCTTCGGCCGTTCGGGTCTATGAAACCATGGCTCCAGTTGGCGTTATACCTGTTAGATGATCTACATGTACTTGCCTGTTACGGACCCATGGGCACAGGTCTGCCAATCGTTGTGGCTCGAAGCCCCGACCCTATTCTATAGCATGTCGTCACAGCGCGCCGCCTTTCTCAGCAGTGACACCGGAAGGCGCCGCTCCACCTGGTTGGTCAGGGCAGACTGGCATGTAATGGACCCATGAGTGCGGTTATGTCCTCCGTCGCTGCTGTCCTTCCCGACACTCCACCGCAGCATGCCACCCTGCTTCAACGCGGTAGGAATAGGCTGGCCGCTCCTTTTTTCATCGCAGTTCCTTCGCATCTGGTGAGTGTCAGCCATTGCCTCCCTTTGTCATCTTCTCCACCATATCTTCTAGATTACCCATGAAAAATGAAACCATAACTGAGTTCAGTAGAGGGTCTGGGCTTTATTTGTTTGTCCCATGCCATCCGCATTAGCATAGTAACAGGAGAATAATTTCATAAAGAAAATAACTCATCGGTAAACAACGAAACCTACCTACCTGAAGTTCGTTAGATGGCATTTTATTGGATGAAGGAGTGACAACATCCGAAGGTGTTCGTCAGCATTCACCATCTTTCATTGTTTCCCCCAACGACAGTCATTCTATCGCGTTCTTCGTCAGAGCGGAAAGTCGTCAGAGCTTTGTCAGAGCTTACCCTTGTAGATCTCCCAAAACCCAATCCCAAGCACATATTAAATAGAAGGTAAGGTGGAGATTAATGCATCAAAAAATTAATTCGGATCATTAATGAGTTCAATTAATTAACATCTTAACTCTCTCAATGGTGCGATTACACAACCCATGAGATTATTTATTAAATGGTTTGATGTTGCACTCTGGTTCCTCAACCGTTTTTACAATGGTTTAAAAAAGAAAAAGAAAATATCATTTAGTTATTTTTTTATTTATTTGTAATTTCAAAGAAATTAACTTTTTCATCCAACCCTTTCCGGTGAAATTTGTTCTTCTCTTAAGCGAATATCAGCTCTATGGATTCAATAGTGCCCTCAAATATTTAATCCGAGCACCGGTTCAATATATAGAAAATGTCGCTCATACCTTTACTGAATGTACCTTAATTAATGTTCAAAATTCTGTTTCAGGTATCTATGGGAAACAAAATATAATGAATTCTATTTTCATAGACTGTTAATAATTTCATTTAACTAAAAAATTTACATGGAATTTCTGGGTCTTTACATTTTCCCTACCTTAGGGATTTTCATCCCCAAAAGCTATAACAAAATATAGGGAATAAAATGGTTGTATTATGCCTAGATTTAAGCCTCCTACTCCCATGTTCCCTCCTAGAGGTTCTCATGCTTCCATCGAACTGGCACTAGAGGAATCGAATGCCCACATTGGATGCACTCTTGTTGATCCTCTATCTCCACCGGGAACTCTGTGAACGTCACCCCATCATAAATTTCTAACATTACCCAGTCGATAAAGAGTGATGGATCATGAACATACCTCCCCAGCTGGGACACATGGAAACAATTATTCTCCGGATGCATTTTTGGGGGAAGATCTAGACGGTATGCCCCCTCACCTACTCTAATGAGGATCTAGGTGACGGTATGCCCCCTCACCTACTCTAACGAGGATCTAGAAAGGTCCAAAGATCTAGACGGTATGCCCCCTCACCCATTTCTTATGTTTTATTTTCTCCAATTCATAAAGAAAGTTTTTAGGTTGGGGTACTGAATTGGATTATCATTGTTGGAAAAATTGATGATTTTTCACTAGTCTGTAATTTTTCTCCAAATTTTCCAATGGAACTAAACTAATATGATCTTAAAGAATGTTTTTGTGTAGTGAAATGAATATTCATCAGAAAAGATGTATTATCCAAGAATAAAAAGCATGGGTCATTTTTTTTTCTATCACTATTTTATCATTTACACTACCTAGATCTATATATTAAAATATACATAGGTTGTAGTAACATACACTAATAATTGTAAAGCTGATCTTTCTTCACATTTAACACTTATCATTTACTTGAAGGTCATCTCTTATAATCATTAGATGTTAATGGGATTCATTCTTGAATATTTAAATCCATGTATTCAAGGCCTGGAAACATATAATTCTCCTTTACCTATAGTGTTAGAGAAATAACTATTCTTCTATGGTGAGAGGATACTCAATCAATTTCCTAACTACTGATTGAGAACAAATAACAAAAACGTTGAAAAAAATACAAACACAATTCCAATATAACTACATGTTTTCCCATAGGATTGGATATCAATACATCGAACATTGATACTCAAAACATTCATGTTAATCGTTTCCATAGGTTCTCATTTTCTCTCACAATTATCTATATTAAATAAAAAATGATTGAAAATTTTCTCCCTTTAATATAAGGTTTTTTTATACACTTGAAATTCAACATCTTATACCAAAAACCATCTTATATAGTTTGAGAAGATGGAAATCATAAAGTTATTTGTAATGTGACGTTATTTTATCACTCTAAGTATATTTTTGGAAATAAAATATAGAATAAAAGTTTTTGAATAATATAAATCCAAGATGTCTAGAAATTTAATCATCGTTAGTTCAACTCACATTCATTACTCTCTTAGGTTGTATAATTATTATTTTCAAAAATAATAAAAAACCTAAACTCATATTCACAAAATAAATCACAAAGTTATATTGAATTTAAGAAAATTTTATGTTTTTTGAATCACTTTCCGATTTTATAAATAAAAAAAATTATATATCATAACTGGGAAGGGAGGTTGAATATCATACCTTATACTTCGGTAATAATTGGGTTTCAATAATTTCATGTTTTTAATGAATATAATAAATCTCTTTTATCCTTGAAATTTTCATTTTAACCCCCTAAAGTGGAGCACTCCATACATCATCTCCATGTAAATTTTCTTTATTATGTAATTTCCAAGAAATTAAAATATAGTTTTATTAATTGTAAAAATTTAAAATTAATTCCAATTTAAATTTCAAAAAAATGATGGTCATGTTTCAAGGCTTTATATTTATCACCTCCATATTTCATATTTCACCTTAAATCCGCATCATTAAAACAAAATCCCTTTATTATTAAGAATAAGGTCGATTTTCAAAATGTCATCAGAGGTGGTTCTATGTTCGAGATAGCTCCTTAAAGAAATTTTCATTTTTATTTTAATCTCTGAGTATTTTTGGTTACATAATTCTTAAATCCATTTTGAGATTATATATTTGTTCCCATATGGGGAGTATGGTTTTCCTTATGTTATCAGTTTTTATCTTAGTTGGAATATAATATTTTTTAGAAAGATTAGTAATATCATTAATTCATTCATTCTCCAACATCCATACTAATATAGCTTTAATAACCATATTATTAACTTATCATTTGGTTCATGTACCTATTTAATATTTTCTAGAGACTAATTTTTGGTAATAATAGATATGATACTAAAGGCCATTGGTGTTTTTCAATTTTTCTTCAACATCTCTATATTCTCTAGAAGAGATTTTTTATAATTTTTCTAATAATATCCATCCATACATTTATTTCCAAACACCATTTATTATAACTAAATTAAAAAATTATTGTAAAATTTCAAATATATAATCTATTTATTTATGGTGGTTTCATTTTTACCATCTATCTTATTTTGCTAACTCCACAGAGTTGAATAATTCACTAACTTCTTTGTTTGTGGGAAATATTTATTATCTTAACCATATAAGAAAGACATGTTATGGATATACTAGTATTTTTTATAAAAGTAACCAAAAATATTTCAAATCTCACATAAATTTTCATGTTACATAAATCCATTATTTGGATAAAAATACGTCTTTTTATGCTTCCAAATATTTACCAGAAGGATTATTTTTTGTATTTTTCTCTTCTTCACATAGATTTTATAATTCTATCACTTTTAGATAATGGTCTCTTATTCTAGTACTCAATTAGCTATTCTAAGAGATGAAAAATCTCCAACACCTTCCAATTAATCTAGAACTTTTTTTTGGTCTTAGAATACTTCCATATTTTCATGCTTTTTGATTTTGGGTTAGAAAAAAACGTTTGATCTCTATTTAATGGGAAATTTTACATGGACATACATACCTTATTATTTTATATATTAATTATTATCCCACCAATTATATTATTTTATAATTATATAGATTTTTTGTTTTATAATTCACATTAAGAGAATCCATATTTATAAATAATTGAATAAAATGAATTGTGTGACCCTTTTCTCAATATGAATGATGTACACTATTCTCCATCTCTTCTCATACTTATTTAACACTTGTTTGTGTCCCTATTGAGGAAAATCCAATACCAATAACTTGATTGGTGGATTATTCCTTACAGTTTCAGTATGATGATCCATCTTGACTGGATTCCAAATTTATCTGTTTGATTTCAATATAAAACATTTCATATTGAAAAAGTAATCATTAACTTCAAGTGAACTAAATATATATTTAATGTATATCTAAATCATGAGAATATTAACTTCATATAATTTTCTTAATTCAACCATTGAATTCTCTAGCACATTTAATCTCCTTGATTTAGCATTCAGTTGGTATTATTTGACATCTATAGATGTTATATAGAGTATTTCAAGTGATTAGAACTCCCTAGAAATAATAATTATATCTCTATAAGATATTTAAAATTATTCATCAATCATAATAATTCATACGGTATATGTGCAATATCTTCATACATTGTTATAACAATTCTTGATGGATATCTGATTATTTAAAACAATTTGGCTTATAAATAATCCATTGTATCACCCACTTTGTCCAAAGGAGAATTATTATTATTTAGACCCTTTATACATCTTAATATATGTACAAAAACATTATTAGGTAATTTCTCAAGATACTCATTAATTTCAGAATTAAAATAACTGTGTGATTTATCATTTTCAATATCATAAACTTCAATATAACATGAACTAACATATTTTGATGTATTTACATCACCAGGTTTGATAAGATTCAAATCAATTTGACTAATTTCAAATAGTGGGTGACCATAAATATCTTTATAGTTCTTCACATTCATAGATTTATTATTAATCCTATTTTTCAATGTCTTGGAGGTTCCAATTGTATGGGAAACAACTACAATGGAATATGTATTGTCCTTGAAAGAGTTTTCATGATTAATCTCGTAACAGAAAAGTGTGAATTTGAATTAAATTCAATGTGTCATAAAAAATACAATCATATGTAACATCTCTCTAATAATAATTGATTTCCCTAGAGGTATCATTTTATGAAAATGAGAGCAGGGGTTTAATCATATGTTGAATACTTTTTATCAAATTCCTCTTTGATTATTTTACCCTATTTTATATATAAACTCTATTAATAGTTAGAGAAATTGTATCAATTTATTATTTACCATAAAAAGTCTACATGTGTGTTCATTCAAGTAAAGTAGAAAGAGGGAGTATTATATTTTTACAAGAATCATTAAAAGTCATACTTCTCACTCTAATCAATTTTTCACCACAATAAGGGATTATATGATTTAATCAGTAAGAGTTTATAATTGGATTCATTCTTATCAAACCTATAATTTCTTATATCTCATGGTACTTTTTTCAAAATCAATGTGTACTTTTTAATCTATCCTCACACTATTATCACATAATCACACCATGATCACCCTTAATACCTGGAGTAACACATGTTTGATGAAGTCCCACTATATATATATATAATTGAGACATTTTAGTTCTTCATGAAATTATTTCAGTAGATACTTAAAATTTTATTCCACACAAATAATATATATCATATTAAACTCATAAAAACATCTTTCAATGTTAGATTATTTTCTAGAATACACTAGAGCATAATCACTAGCTGAACCTTCAACTTATAAATATTTTAAACCTAATAATCTTGATTATTAACAATTCTATCACTTTAGGTATCTTAAATTACAATAGGATTCAATATTATGTCCTCTTATTCTTCATATTTTATATAACTTGATGTGGGTTTATCATCAACTCCAATAGTATCATAAAATTCACAAAACAACTCAATTATTATCATATTGATTCTCAAAACTAATAGAACCAAATTTAGATTATTCATATTTTTTTATTCCCATATCATTAATATTCTAATGAAAATATAGACTCTTTTATATGGATTAATTTTATTCCATCTAAATTAGTAACCTGAAATGGAATATGGATGTGAGATTCTCATTTCCAAGCATAAAGCACCATCATAGAATTCCCATTTTGTGTTTCTAAATTTTATTATGCTCTACTATTTTAATTAATTGGATATTATATGAATACCATTATTTAATTAATCTCATTATTGAAACCCATCCCAAAAGATGTTCAAATTAAATCTTTAGTAGGCATTAGTTCATCTTCATATCCTTCTTTATCGGTTATTCTCATCTTGTACAAGTATTATCTTTTTATAAAACCACATAATAGGCTCGAACTCTTATTCAAAAAAAAACAATAAATAAAATATAAATTATAAATCATTAAAAATCTAAAATGATTTACAATAATGAAATCATTTCTTTGTAACTAATTATATTTTTTCTTATGCCTATAATGAAAATCAATACTACATATAATATTAGATCTACAGACATCAGTAGATCATCTTCAATGTACCTTTATATGTATCATTCTTATAAAACTGAGAAGTCCATTTGATTCATCACCAAATATGTTTAGTGGTTCAATCGACTTGATCTGACGAAATAGAATATCTTATAATCGATACCCTTTAAATCAGTATGTTATAAACATGGAATCACAACACTAGGCTCATTTGATTAATATTTTATCATAATAAAAAAACTATAGATACTCCACTTTTCATTTTTCATTAATCTCCCAATCCAAATATGAAGGTCAGTTTTTATTTTTATTCTCAAAGACTGTATCACAGACCCCTGAAATAATTTTTTATTTGAGAATAAATGAAGAACGTCTTATTTAATTTACAATAATTATACATAGTTTAGATTTAAAATTATAGAAATCTATTTTTTATCAATTAACATCTTGAAATTATTTCACTATTTGTTAAAGCCATACACTATGGTCTTCTGAGAATTACTCATTGAACGAAATACATTTAGATACTTATATATAGTATAAAAATTCATATTATTAACATTAAATGTGTTATTATATTGAATTTTTATTTATTATACTTTAGTATAAATTATTAAAATCTAGATAATTCATATTTTAATATCAAAGAGTTATGGTAATTTTTAATGATCAAGACATACATTTTGACTGAATTAATATGATATTTCAATTATAAATAATCAATAAAATATAATTTCATACGATTAAGTAAAACATTTGATATAGAATTTTATTCACAAGATTCAAATTATAGTGAACCTTTATTTTCAAAACATTAATATTTCATAACATTTACGGAATACTCAAACATTATACAAATAGAATCCCAAAGATTGTATCAGGTATAGTGCCAACTAAAACATGGAAATGTAAACATTGGTACATGAGAGAGATATGTTATCTCGCACTATGATCTCAAAGACTAGAACCCCACTTAGAAATATTATACATAAAATATGTCTTTATAACCTAGGGAAGGAAATATGAAATAGGGTGAGCATGGATTCTTTTCATGGGTAAACTAGGGTGACACATAAGCATAATCGTGAGCATAACACTACTAGAAAAATACCCTTTACCAATGGTTTGGAAATATTGGTATAGGCCTTCAAACCATTGGTATAGCGTATACCACCGGTTTGGAGAACTATTTCCATGTAAGCCATGTGGATAGGTTTATACCAAAGGTTTTGGGAAAACTATAAGAATAGACCTATAACAATGGTTTTGAAAACCATTTGTATAAGTAATATGAAAATAAATACCAATGGTTCCATAAAACCATTTGTATATGTAATTCAAAAAACAATCATTCAGTTGGTATTGATCCCAACACCTCCCGTTTATGATTGAACGACCTAACCATTAACCTAACTTACTATTGGAAACATAATTTCATAAATATATATATATATATATGTATTATTAGAAGTATTTTTGATTTTGATTTATTTAATGTCTTATGTAAGAAGAATTAATTAAAAATACACATACCTATACCAATGGTTCTCAAAACCATTAGTTTAGGTTTTTTATGGAACCTATACCAATGGTTAGGCGAAAAAAAATTTCATAGTTTCTCTATAATGGACCTATTCCAACGGTTTTGGCCAAACCATTGGTATAAGTACAAATTAGTTAACTATACCAACGGTTTTCCCAAAACCATTGGTATAGCTCCAAATAAGTTACCTATACCAATGGTTTTGGAAACAACGTTGGTTTAGGTCCATATAAGTGACCTATACCAACTATTTTGGCCAAAATGTTTGTATAGGTCTAAATTAAATAAATATACGAATATATTTCCCAATACCGTTGCTATATATCATATTTTTAGTAGTGTAAGTCTATGAGAACATGATAATGAAAACAGAAGATCGTAACCTACATGTAAAAGTTCATCTACATGAACCATGGAATAAATCATCACAGTTCATAAGACATGAATCATATGTAAATAAAGAACATAACCCATGAAATCATAACATACATATAATAATATAATATGATTTCCATAATATCTAAGGCATTTCTACCAAGATCATCCTGGTATTATGTGTTTACTAACCATACCATTTTAATAGTCATGGATCACTCCCATGGACATATTAGTATCATTGATATTACTCCACATACCATCTTGGTAGTCATGGTTCATTCCCATGTCTATCTTAGTCTGTCTAATGTGATATAAAAATTTACCCAATTCATTATAGTGATATATATGTCTAACCTATTTCATAATGAAATCTTAAATACATGTTCCATAGTTTCTTTAATAATCACATCATAACCACTGAAATGAAATGGGTGTTATAAACATGTAATCATATCACAACCTACGGAAAAAGATAGGTTTCAAAATTATTTAATCATAAAAATAACAAGTCAAAATAATATTTTATTAAAATCATATAACCCATGAAATAAAAATTAGTTTCATAAATACCAGGGCATTAAGTGTAACCATTCTTAAAAAGAATGTGAAATGAAACTTTTTATTATTTACATAAAGTGCGTGATTAATATCAAATGATGTCATCGTATATAGAAAATAATTTGTAATATCTTTCAAAAACATTTCTTGGGGAAAATATTATTTCTTCATTAAAAAATGGGTTTGAATACATAAAATCTTTTGATAACCATTTACATAGAAAATAAATTTAAAACATATAATGAATACTTGATACCATTTGAAAATCAACCCTTTAAAACTTGTGAAATAAACATTAAAAATTTAAAAAAAATAATATGAAAAAAATTAAAAATATTGGAACTATTTTTAAAAATATTACTCCGAAAATAATTTGAAAACATATAAATAGATCATGAAATTTTTTTGAAAAATATTTTTCATTAAAATAATTTTAAAACTAATAAATAAATCTTGAATACATTTTGAACACCATTTTCCATGAAAATAATTTGAATATATGTAAATATATCTTGAAAATGTCTTGGAAACCATTTTCCTTTAAAAATAATAGAATAAGTTTGAAAAAATTTTGAAAAACATTATTCAATAAAAATTATAAAAGAACCATGGAAAGATTGTGAAGACAATTTTCTTTGATAATATATTCTAAAAACACTTTTATGAAAAAAAAAATTTAAATAGGAAAGTAAATCCTCAAAGGATTAAGGTAGAAAAATCCATACATGTCATATAAGGTGAAAAGAACATTCATATCGAACGTTAAAAAGGATAAACAATTAACCCATTTGGAAAGAGATAAGAAGATTATTTTATAAAAAATAGTAAAATATAAAAAGGGTGATTTTGTAACGTCCCGGTTACGGGTGCCACTCAACGGGTTCCCCAAACCTGGTTCGCCACATGGCCTCAAGCGCATTTCCCCAAATGCCAGAGGCTGCCGACTAGCAGCGAGGGCCCAGGTCTGATAGTGGGGAAACTATTCCCTCATTTTCCAATTTGTAGAGTAGCGGAATATAATATAAACATAAAAAAACAGCAGAAGAAATAAACCATACACAATTTAATTAAACAACTGAGGTGAAAAACAACCAACAGTATATGTATAGTGATGAACCATGTATCAAGTCCTAAGAAAACAGCAAGAACATGTTACACAATAGTGCAATATAATACAATATAGAATACAGCAGCACAAATCAAAATGGAAGGTTGCATCACGAGCCTAAGCCTGGTCCCACGCTCCCCTACTCCTCAATAGAAATGAAGTACCTATATAGGGATTCATTACCCTATCCACACCTGCATCAATATAATCCGTTTGGGCCAAAATGAATGACCAAAACACGATGTGAGAAGTATATCTCAGTGGGCACCCGCCAAAGGCCCGTGCTCAACTGTGTGTAAACATGCAACAACAGTGCTCAAATGTAAAATGCAATAACTAGACCGTACTCAAATGTAACTATCTACCAGTTCTGTTTCCATTTAAATATCCATTCAATCATTTAATTTTAAATATCACCACAGTGAATATTTTAAGTAAAAAAGCAAATGTCCTCTGACACGTAACTCCTACCCTCAGGTAAAGAGTTTCCAAACACAAGAATCTGCCCACAGGAACACGAATATTGCCCACAGGTGTTGGTAGTGTCGCCCACATGCATAGAATCAACTTCTCACAGGCATAGAAGAAGTTTCCCTCAGGCTGAAATAAATACTTCCCTCTGGCTAAATAGTGCAGAGCCCACATGCTAAAGGAAACACTACCCTCAGGATAAACATGAAACCAGGCCATGGCCAACATGTAAATAAGAAGTTCAATTACAATTCTTCTCAAGGCCAAATTAATGCATAATATAACCAAGACATACCCTGGGGCATCCCGACCAAATGGCTAAACAGAGGAACACACCCCCCGGGGAGGTCCTGGATCCAAGAAACAATCCCAAATAGCAGTTTAATATCACATTTTAATTACCCATACATTTAATGGTATTTTAAATTTCTATGGCCTCCGCCACACGACACCCCAACATGGGTTCGTAGAACAAAAACACGCAACAATTGGCATATAAACACCAAGCCACGTACCTTATATGCCCCTGATCAGTATACTCGGACTATGTTCCACGAATCTTCCTAGAATGAGGTAGATATAAGGTGAAAGAAAACTCCCTTAAACACAAATAACTCCCCTTAGAGGAAGAGTTGGCAAGAACCAATCAAGGAGAAGGAAGCTCTTACCCGTGTGGTTCCGGCGAGATCGTCTGAGGAGGAATTAGGTTCCAAACACTGGATCGGGGGATTTATAAAGGTTTGGATGTCTAGTCCAACTCCTTCCTCCGGTTCTAAGCCTTCCCTGTGAAAATGGGAGGCTACTACCCCTTTTAAGTGAAAAAAACAAAGTACACGGCGTGTACTTCCAAGTACACGACGTGTACTTCCCATTTTTAAAATGTTCACCTGGAGGCTTCGCGCCAGTGTGTCACTGTTCACCTGCCGACATGACTACAAGGCGTGTCTTCACGAGTACGCGGCGTGTTCTGTCAAACAGCTGGCCACCGCCTTTCTATATCGCCTGCAGACTGACTACACGGCGTGTAAAGGACCACTACATGGCGTGTAGTCGGTTCCTACACCCTTCATCGCCAGCATGGCCACACACCTTGTCCACTCATCCCACCCGGACAAAAGTACATGATGTGGGGAAAAGTACACGGCCTGTACTTTCAAAAATTTAATGATTTCCCCATTTTCCTTATTTTCTCAAAAAAACTGAAGGAAAAGAGAAAAATAGAAGAAGGTACCTCAAAGAAAAGTACTAGGTTCTTACAAACATCCCCCCTTAATGCAATTTGTCCACGAATTTCCCTTCCAAGGGTGGTGAAGACAAAGCCATGAATAACTCCGGCCACTGATCACGTACGTCGGTCTCCCGCTCTTAGATTTCATCCTGCACTCGGCCATGCTGCCACAACACCCGTACGAGTGGAACTGACCGGCCGTGGAGAACCTTCGTGCTCATGTCAACGATACATATCAGATGCTCCTGAAAGGACACATCTTACTCCACCTCAGCCTCCTCTAGTTGAAAGGTGTGAGACGAGTCCTAATATGAGCGGTGCAGCTCAGATACATGGAAGACATCATGCATGGCTCAGTACCACTGTGGTAACCGCAACCGATAGGCAACCGGCCCGACTCTATCTAGAATCTCAGATGGCCAACATACATCTGTGAATGTTTACCCTATCTCTAGATCCGCCTATGTCCCAAACTCGATGAAACACTCAGGAAAACCTAATCACCGACCACGAACTCCAAATGTTGTCTATGACGATAAAAATAATATTTCTGACAAGATTGCGCAGTAGCCATCCGCTTCTGAATCTACTGGACCTGTTCATAAGTCTCTTGCACGAGACGTGGTCCCAGTAAATCTATCTCACCTGCCGCTAACCAGCACTAGGATGATCAGCATGGCCTACCATATAAAGCCTCATATGGTGCCATCTCAATAGTTTCCTGAAAACTATTGTTATAGGAATACTCGACCAAGGGTATATGCTTCCTTGAAGAGCACCCAAAGCCTAGAACTCTAGCACACATCATGTCCTCAAGCACCTGTATCGTACGCTCTGACTGGACATCGGTCTGAGGGTGGTATGCCATGCTCAAAAGCACCTGTATACCCAATTCCCTCTGAAAACTCTACCATAAATGAAACGTAAAATAGGTGTCCCTATCCGAAATGACTGAACGAGGAACCCCATGAAGATGTATGTTCTCTCGGATATAAAACTTCTTGAGCTCGTCAAATCCAAAGGTCTCCTTGATCATAAAAAAGTGAGATACCTTCGTGAGTCGGTCCACAACAACCCACACTATATCATTGCATCTAGCTGACCATGAAAACCTAGTCACGAAGTCCATCACGACATCATCACATTTCCACTTTGTGATGGGTAACTACTACAATAGTCCAGTTGGTCTCTGAGGCTCTGCCTTCACCTACTGATAGGTGGAACACCTCGTAAAAAATCTAGCTACATCCCTCTTCATACCCGGCCACCAGTACTAACATCTCATGTCTCAGTACATTTACTCTAGGATGAATAGTCCAAGCTGAAGCATGAAACTCTTGAATCAGCTCCTCGCGTATATCTCCTGGAACCCATACTCGTCCATGGAAACACCAAACCTCATCATCGCCTGTCGTCTAACTAGGAGGAGGGTCCTCACTTGCCACCAACTCCCATAGAACTAGGCCTTCTGAATCAGATAGATGTCTCATCCTCACTCTATCATGGAGGGTATAAGTCACAGCCAAAGATGAAAGATATGTCTGCCCTTGACTATCATGCGCCTCGAGATACATCTCAAAGAAGAAATCTATAAGCTGCCATTCATCACTGGCCTCCTGTAGAGCCTATATCTGAGTCCTCATGCTCAGTGCATCAGATACTACATTACCTTTACCAGGTGTATAGGCAAGATCAAAATCGAAGGACTGAAGGTATTCGACCCACCTTCGCTGCCTCAGATTCAAGTCACGCTGAGTAAAGATATACTTGAGACTTTTGTGGTTGGTGAAAACCACTAAATGATATCCCAATGGATAGTGTCTCTAACAGTGTAACACATGAACAACTAAGGCTAACTCGAGATCATGTGTCAGGTAATTCCTCTCATGTGGCCTGAACTGCCAAGAACCGTACACAAAAACTCGATCAACCTGCATCAACACTGCTCCAAGCCCAATACCTGATGCATCATAGTAAACTGTATAGTTCTTCCCCTACACTTGAAGTATCTAGATTGGTGTTGATGTCAACCTTCCCTTCAGCACCTGAATGGATGTTTCACAATCTTCTGACCATAAAAATTCACCCCTTCTTAGTCATACCCATCAATGGCACTGCTAAGCGGGAAAAGTCCAGTATAAAGCATCTGTAGTAACCAGAACGCCCTAAGAAACTTTGTATCTCAAACACATTCATAGGTTGATCCCATGAAACTACTGCTCTCACCTTCTCTAGTTCTACGACAACTCCTGCCTCTGAGATGATATGACCTAGGAAGTGAATCTGGTCCATCTAAAAGTGTCACTTTGAGTGCTTAGTATGTACTCGATGATTTCTCAGTGTACTCAATACGATCTCAAAAAGGGTGGCATGGCCGTGTCGATTGTGAGAGTACACCAAGATATCAACCATGAATACTACCACAAAAAATCAATATATGGATGGAACAGAAGATTCATCAGATCCATGAAAACTGCTGGCGCATTCGTGAGTCCGAACAGCATAACCAAGTACTCGTACAGACCATATATACTCCGAAAAGCTGTAAGTGGTATATCCGATGGTCTCACGTGGATCTGATGATATCTGGATCTCAATTCAATCTTTGAGAACAATCATGCTCGACAATCTTGATGAAAAAGATAATCAATCCTCGGCAAGGGATATCGGTTCTTAACCATCAACTGGTTCAACTTTCGATAATCCACAGAGAGTCTGAGGGTACCATTTGTCTTCTTCGCAAAAAGGACCTGAGAACCCCAAAGAGAAGAACTTGTTGGATAAATCTTTTTAACTGTAACTACTCTAACTACCTCTTAAGCTCCAGAAAATTGGGCGTGGCCATATTATAAGGAGGAATGGACACAGGTGCTACTACTAGCACATGCTCAATAGAGAAATACACCTATCGCTCTAGAGGTAGACCTGAAAAGTTTTCTGGGAAGAAATCCCTGAAACGATCAA
Source organism: Viscum album (assembly GCA_963277665.1). Taxonomy (NCBI): domain Eukaryota; kingdom Viridiplantae; phylum Streptophyta; class Magnoliopsida; order Santalales; family Viscaceae; genus Viscum; species Viscum album. The sequence goes on from OY728134.1 coordinate 291,812,127, forward strand.
CCAGTGGAAGGAAATACATCTGAAAAATCCCCTGATCATCCATATATAAACTCGCAATCTAGGCTCTGACTCCACAACGTCCATGATTCTATGGTCTAACTCGACTTGCCTGAAAATCCCATTCACCTTTGTATAGAATTTTCCATCCCTCTGGTGACGTTAAACGCACCCGGCGATGATAGCAGTCTACAAAGGCTCAAAAGGGAACCAACCAATCCATCCTGAGAATGACATCATAAGATATCATCTCTAGGACTTAGAGGTCCCATAAAAAGTGACACCCACCAACCTCAAGGGGGCACTTCTTTCACTGACGCACACCAGCCATCCTAGTCCCCAACGGAGTGTCTAACGTCATGAAATAAGAAGAAGAAGAAACATAGAGTCCAAGGCTCTCCACAATGGGTAGAGATATAAAACTATTCGTACAGGTTGTATCAAAAAGCACTAAAGATAAGACAAAAGCTACTAAGATAGTACCTATGATTGTAGAAGGTCCGGGATCCTGCTCCTACTGGGTCTGTTATACAGTATATGTCTGTCCAGTGCCACGACCTTGCGACACAACGTGGATACCCTGAGCAATCCCACCCTACTGCCTCTGAGATCCTTGTGTATGGCTACCATGGCCACGACCACCATCTCTTTCTTCACACCCTGACGCATTCCAGTTCCCTGACTGGTAAGAAGCCACTGGTCCTGCACCCGCACACGGAGTCTACACAGAACCCCTCTCACTAGCGACTAGTTGAAACGCCCAGCAAAAGCGCTGCATATTCCCTATCCTGCCGCAAGCTCGACACTCCACTGGGTCTCATGGACACTATGGCCTCTTGTGCCCTTCTATACCACACTGGTAGCACATGACCTAGCCACCTGAAGTAGTCTTCTAACTGGTACTGCCACTTTGAGAAAAGTTCATCTGTCTCTTCCTCTTGCCACCAGAAATAGTACCAGTAGCTGGTGCTGAACCGCCCTGGCCCACACCACTAGATTCCCACAGGTTCATCTCTGTAATCAGCGCCTAGTTCACAATAGCTTTTAATGAAGGCAACCTAAAAACATTCACCAGTGCTCGGATGCCATAACGAAAAACATCTTTAATATGTCTACCTCACAACGTCTCATCTCCCACCAGCATAGGTGGAAAATGCTGAAGCTTGGTGAAATGAACAGAATAGTTCATCACCGACATAGCGCCCTATTGCATATTCATGAACTCTCGAGCTCTATCTTCCCTCAACATCTTTGGGAAAAATAATTCATAGAAGACTGATTGAAAATCTTCACACGCCATGTCTCTATGATGCTCTGACTGGGTGGTAACATCCCACCACCTCTTGGCAGAATCGTGAAGCATGTAAGTCAAGAGCTTGACCCTCCGCCCTGGAGGGGTCTCAAGATGCTCAAAAATAGTTTGCATCGATCCTAGCTAAAACTCTGCAGTCTGTGGCCCGCCATCCCCTGAGAATGTAGGTGGATGGTGATTCTGGAAAATACAAGTCAGCTCGGCCATAGATGTGGCAGCCGGCGGTGCTCCCTGAATGTTTTGAATGAACACACATGAAGCCTTCACTGAACTGCGCCTCCACGCCTATGTCTGGTATAATAGCTGGCGCTGCATCTGGATCTGTTGGAGGATCAACTGGAAGCCCATAACCCACCATCTCTAGAGTATACTCGTTGCCGCTATCATGGAGAAAAACGCATGGTCGTCTAGGAGGCATGACACTAAAAGGTTAAAACATACCTTAAGTTCATGATTATCATGAACTGGAAACGAAGAAACCCAAAAAGGGAATATGAGGAAGTAGGCTTTCAAAATTTTTCAAAACAAGGCTAAACGGCGTGTATACTCTCTACACGGCGTGTACTTGACTTCTCTCCCCTGCCCGGGTCCTCCTACACAGCTAAGAAACACATTTCCTGTTGAACAAAATTACATGGAATGTATATCAACTTTACAGAATATATGGTGTTATTTCCAACTGTCTGTGTCATTTGTGACATGACCGACCACTCGAATTGACACTACACAGCGTGTTACACCCGCACACAGCGTGAACACCATCCCATTTCCCGGCCGCACGGTCAGTTACACACGGTCTATCCTCATTCAAGACTACACGGCGTGTCCCACAGGTACATGGCGTGTTCAAGGAGGGGTGACACCGACCCGCATTGTTAGTTGCATGATCGAGTCCCCGGGTCACACTACACGGCATGTTCCATAATGGACACGACGTGTATGTCATAAGGTCTCCTCCATCCATGTTGTTAGTTACAAGGGCCGACTCCGGGTCAGCACAACATGGCGTGTATTTCCGATACACGGTGTGTTTGCCCCAAGATCTTCCCTTACCCATGTCGTCGCCCACACGGTTTGTGACACGGGAAGAGATTACACTGTGTGTACTCTGGGTACACGGTGTGTACTCAAAAAGCTATTTTTTCTTTCCAAACAGAAGTCATACACAGTGTGTTTATGGTACTACACGACATGTATACTGGGTTTTCTAGAAAGTATGCCTCAGAAACTCCTCCGGAACCCAAGAAATACAGAAAAACAACACCCATGTGTCAAATTCCGATCCATGGGGGCCCGTACTCCCCACGAATCAAATTTTGACATCTTATCTGTGTTATAACTAATAAAAAGTTAATGATCCACCAAATTCCAGTAAATGGGGGACCATACTCCCCAAAAACCAAAGTTTGGCATCCATTATATAAACAACTCACACAAAATAACCTATCACATAGCAGGTATTTATCAAATAGCTATCACAACAGCATGCTTTTCCAGCACAACAACTATCACCACAATATTCAATTTCTAATGCACCTATATGGCATGTAACTATCCAATGCATGTGATTCCTAGCATGTGCCTAAATGATGCATGATATGGCATACCCTCATCTCATCAGGTTTCTACTAAATAGAACCCCCAAATAACATATAACCGCACAATCACAAGTGCGTCACCCAACGGTGAAAATCAAATCAACTGTAAAAATTTCAAAAACAAAATAATTGAAAAAATATGAGGTAGAATAGATTTTCCATTTGCAGGGGTTAGCTACACCCATGCAGATCTTATTACAAACTACCGTTTAATCCTATCCCTGACTAAGGCTCCAAACATTATGTCAAATAAAAGAAACACCCTTTGATACCAATTTGTAATTTCCCGGTTCCAGGTGCCACACAACAGGTGCCCCGAACCCAGTTTTCCACATGAGCTCAAGTGAATTTCCCAAAATTCCAGAGGCTGCCATCAAGCAGTGAGGTCCCAGGTCTGATAGTGGGGTAACAATGCCCTCATTTTTCAAAATGAAGCCCAACGTAATATAATATAAACATACAACAACAGAAGAAGAAATAAACTATACAAAATTGAATTATACAACTAAGGTGAAAGACAACCAACAGTATATGGATAGTGATGCAACATGTCTCAAGTCCTAATAAAATATCTAGAACATGTTACACAGTAGTGCAATACAATACAATACAAAATACAGTAGCACAAAAAATAGCAGGTAGCATCGTCAGCCTAATCCGGCTCCCACGCTCCCCTAATCCTCAGTAACAATAGAGTACCTGTATAGGGACTCTTTCCCCTATCCACACCTGCAGTAACATAATCTATTTGGGCCGAAAAGCAGGACCCAAACAGGGTGTGAGACATATATCTTAGTAGGCACCCACCAAAGGCCCATTCTCAAATGTGTGTAAACATGAAACAACAGTCCTCAAAAGTACAATGCAATAACTAAGCAGTACTCAAAAGTAAATAACTACCAGTTTTGTTGCCATTATAATATCCATTCTATCATTTAATTTTAAATATCACTACAGTGAATATTCTATGTAAGCAGCCAATGTCCTCAGACACGTAACTCCTACCCTCAGGTAATGAGTATCCAAACACAATAATATGCCAACAGGCACACAGATATTGCCCACATGCATATCTAGTGTCACCCACAGGAATATAATCAATGGCCCACAGGCACGGAAGAAGTTTCCCTCAAGCCGAAATAATTATTTCCCTCAGGATAAATAGTGTAGAGCTCACAGGCTAAAGGAAACACTTCCCTCGGGATAAATAAGAAACCGGTCCATGCCCAACATGTTAATAAGTAGTTCAATTTCAATTCATCTCATGGAAAAAGTAATGCATAATAATATCAAGGCATACCCTTGGGCATCCCTGCCAAACGACTAAACAGAGGAACGCACCCCCGGGGTGGTCCTGGATCCATGAAATGATCCCAAATAGTAGTTTAATATTACATATTAATTACCTATACATTTATAGGTATATAAAATGGCCATGGCCTTAGCCACATGACACCACAACATGGGTTTGTGGCACAAAAATGCACAACAGTTGGGAAATAAACACCAAGTCACCTACCTTATACGACCCTGATCAGTATACTCAGACGACATTCCACAAATTTTCCTAGAAAGAGGTATATCTATGGTGAAATAAAACTCGATTAAATGCAAATAACTCCCATTAGAAGAAGAATTGGCAAGAACCAATCAAGGAGAAGGAAGCTCTTACCCGTGTGGTTCCAGCGAGATCGTCTGAGGCGGAATCGAGTTCCAGACGCTCGATCGGTGGATCTCCAATGGTTCGGTCGTCCACTCTTGCTCCTTCCTCCAGTTCTAAGCCTTACCTGTGAACAGGGGAGGCTACTTCCCATTTTTAAACTGTTCACCTGGCTGCTTCCCAACAGTGTGGCAATGTTCACCTGCAGACATGACTACACAGTGTGTCTTCATGAGTAAGTGGCTTGTTCTATCAAACAGCTGGCCAGCACCTTTCAATTTCGCATTCCAACTGACTACACGGCATGTAAAAGACCAATGCACAACATGTAGTCGGTTCCTACACCCTTCATTACCGGCATGGACTCACGCCCAGTGAACTCATCCCACACGGCCAAAAGTACACTCCGTGTGGAAAAGTACAAGGTGTGTACATTCCAAAATTTAATGATTTTCCCATTTTCCTTATTTTCTTAAAAACACGTAAGGAAAAGAGGAAAAGAGAATACCGTACCTCGAAGATAAGTACCGGGTTCTTACAAAATTTTTATTTTATTTTTCATTGTATATTTATCTAATATTCTTGGAAACCCTTTTTAGAAAACATAGATTTGAAGGAACACAGATTTCTGATTGAAGATAGGGTAAACACGGGCTTCCTTAAAAAAATTCTTAAATATAATACATACTAAAGAATTAGAAATGATAACAATTCAAGAATATATTATGAATAACTAGAGACTATTAAATGAAATGAATTTTCATGAGATATGGATCATATTATTTAATTAAAGTAATCATAAACATAAACAATACTGAAAAGCAATGAGATTGTAAAATCTTATCACCTGGTTAAAAGGGATCAGTTTCCCCTTTTAGGAGAAGAAAATTACTAGAAAATAGAAATATCATGAAAATAGTTATATTTGTTATATAAAATGTAAAATTTTAAAATATACACCTCAAAAAATATTTTATCTTCTTAACAAAAAATGAGTCAAAAATAAGGCAAATTGAGACGAAACATTTTTACTAATTTTGAAACTTTTGACACGAAAACCCCATAAAGAACAATCATAAAATGGATAGTTTAATAGAAAAAAATTTAATTATAAGATACATATTCTACAATCATGGGTAATATATACACCGCACATAAGGAAATAGTGGTGAATATATCATATATCTCATGTAAATAAAAAGTGAGATGAAATCCCCTTACCCAGTTTCTTGACTCTCTTCAAACACATACAATATTCATGTATAATAAATATAAGTCTATTATACATATTTTAGAGAATAATATTATTATAAATAATACCATATATGGTCTTATTAGGACCTTTTATGAATTTCTTATTAACGATCCTATGTTAAGTTTTCACATCAGGTAATATTTACATTGTTCTTCGCATGTGTCTTAATTTGTTATATCATTGGACCTTCCACACTTATCATGATTACCGAATTTATAACTTCATATAAATATATGTTATGTCCAATATATTAATACTATAATAATAAAAATAATATAGGAGTTTTAAATGTAATACATTTTTCCTAGAGATAGTATGTCGTACATACGCATGAACAATGTATCTAATTTTAATATCGTATTGAAAGAAAGAATGAAAATAAAATATAATTATATGTAGATAATATTATTAAATTATAATTATAATATTATATATCATATAAGTTCCAAAACACATCCTTAATACATTCCATGTAGTGTGTGAGCGAATCACATCGCTTTAAGGGTTGTTTGTCCACACTTCCTCAAATTAAATTATCATATTAAAGAAAATTTGAAAATAAAAATTATATGTCGTTTTAAAAAAAGAATAAATATTTTTAAAGATAGAATAAATAGAATATATGAAATATATAAATATATTTTCCATCAAAATGGCCACCATATTAGGTTGTAATTGAAAAATTATCAATCATCATTTCATGAGGTAGTAGTTTGTCGTACACAGAAACAATATGTTCATTACCCATTATATCGAGGTATGTGTAAGTGTAGGTCAAATATTTTACATAAAAAATACTAGTATATTTATGATACTATTATATTAATAGAATTAATAAATAAATAGAGTGGAGTGGTTGGAGAATGAAAATTAGGGAAATGATCTTTAGATAAGGCATTACCTCTTAATCGGGTTAATCCTTTTTGTTTGTGCCAAAAGAATTCCATGTACTTTATTCTGCCCAAGGTGATGCTTATGTGAGTAAGGAAAATAATTTTGGATCTCATTTTAGTTTTTTGGGTGATCCTAGGGTCTTGAGAGGTGTGAGGAAGTTGGTAGGGGGTGGCCATTTGTAGGGGCGGGAAAGGACCGACCTTCCATTTTTTAAAACAAGTTAGGTGTACCAATGTTTTTACCTAAAATAGTCATACCGACCAAAAACACTCAGTAATGTAAGTCTAATCGACGAATAATGTACATGCAATAGATTTTTACATGTTTCTAGGTCTTTTTGAATCTTATATTTATGGTTCAGTACTTTATTAACCTTATTTTTCTTTTAACTGATGTAATTAATTTTATTCACATTCATTAATATTTTTGGTCAAAAAAATTTACCCATATCAGAAAATATAAATTAATATAATTCCAAATATTTAATTCATTTTTCCAATTATAATTACATAAGTGGTAGAAATTAATTTAAAATTAATCTTGCTGATGAGAAGACACTGTGGGTTTTTTAAGTAAAAATGTCGAAATGTTTGATATGTTTCTATCTCCCATTTCAATGAGAAATTGATTCTAATTACCTATATTGGATTAATTTACAAAAATATTATCTAACTAAACTATAAAACTATTTTAAAATATAATTAATCTTTATAATCAATTTTTAAGGGAAATTAGTTTTAAATTTGAATGAAGTATTTTTAACTATTCATTAAAAAATAAAATCTTACATAAAAATACAAAAACATTGTCCGACCCCAATTTTTCTGTTTTTATTCCAAATATAAGGTTTTATTGATATATTAAATATATAAAATTTATAAAATGTTCATTTAAAATGGGTTCTCCATTAAAGGTGGTAAAAATACCATAATAAATATATAGTGTTTAAGCATTAAATTGGGTATGTTCTTATCTTATATCTATCAAATATATTGGATGGATAGAGAAAATATTTTATTGGATATATTTCATGTTTATTACATTAATATTACTCAATTATTTTAATTAATTTGTTTTTTTAGGTTAAAAATATTTTTGACCATTATAATATTTTCCATTATATTCAATAATTTTCCATATTCATTTCTAATTAATTGGTAACCTATAAATTCAACTAATATTTTTGTAGACCACATGTTTTCAGAATTTATTTAATAATATTTATATTCTTAAACATTACAGATATGTTATTTCTTATTATAATAATATTTTTAATAATATATTACAGTTAGGAAATACTCGACCTTGTGTGTCAAACTAGCCATCGAGGAAGGTCAATATTGCATGTAATGTATGCTAATCTTGTTGTTTCATGTAATTTATGCCAAGTCAATGTTGTATGTAAAATACTATAAGCTAGTTCTATGTGAAAGGAATGTTTGACTTAGTGAAAAACATTTCTCATTATTGCATGATATGAATAATATCAAAATATTAAATTAATTCAAAAAAATATTTCAATAAATCTTGGGGTGTAACATTTTAGCCGTATTAAAATGAATTTCACCCCTGAATTTTTTCTGGGTTATCAATGGTTTAATACATGAAAATTTCATTCATAGAAAGCCACATTATTAAAATAGATACTAAAACATTCCTTAAAGAGTTAATGTTGGAACCATAACTGTTACCCAAAGTAACATATAACAATGTTTCCACATAGAAGAACATAGGTTGGGAGTGTAATTTGGACATGGAGGAAAAGCATAAATATTTATAGGTAACAAATGAGCTCATCAATCAAAAACAAGTGAATGATCAAAGAAATGTTAATTGTTTCAAATTCCTAAATCCATGATGATTTATAAGGATATTGGTTAAAATAAAATTAAGGTATTATTTCAATTAATTTTTCTGAAAATTATACAAGCTTTGATTAATTCTTCTATTGATCAAATTATAATGAGGTATAATAAAACAATATCATTCTATAAAAAATTATAATTATTTGGTTGTTCTTTAATTTTATCTATTTCATCCATTACATCAAGAAATGGATGTTCGCAAATTCCAATTTATGCCTAAAGCACTACAATACACGTTAAGAAAATTCAAAGGCCCATAAAAGAATTAAAAGTTTAACAATTTATCTCTATCTGTCTAAAAAATCAATATGGTTAATCATAAAAATTAACACTCTTGTTTCGTCATAAATACTAATCCAAAAAAATAAATTTACATTAACTAGGATATTGTATAGGCCAGTTGTGGGCATGAAACCCTTATGATCTCCCAGTCAAGGGTTCAAGACCTTTGGAACTACCGAACATGATTGGTTGCCTCCCATAGTACATTATGTTCCCTTCTAAAACCACACTATTAATATTTAAATATTATGTTAGATTGATATCCGTGAGGTATGTTTATTAACTTAATACAATTTTACCTAAGGTTTTCAGTATAAACTCATTACATAAATACTCCATCTGAATTTTAACATAAACCTTTTATCAATTGATATACTTATAACCCTTCACCTAGATGAAAATCAAAAACATTAGAAACTGAGTCTCAAAATCATCTTAACATCGAATCCCTTATATACCACAAAGTAGTTCCCAGTTTTCACATTCTAAACATGTGAATACCCATATCATATATTCTCTTGAAACATGGTAATAAATAGAATTACCATAATCACTTTTGGAAAACATGCATTCTTCCATATTTAAAATGTCATTAGATATATTCCTTAAATCGAAAAATTATGTAAACATCATCAATGATAGCATAAATCGCCTATCAATAGGTCTTTACATAGTAATAAGGTAATCAGTACCGTCTAATTTAGTTATCTATATCCAATGTATCTTTATCTATAAAACATTATCTTTAAACAAAGAACATGTTATGGGTTACCTTACCTTAGTAATAATATTACCTTGTAATTAAGTTACATCACCTTTCCATCAAGAACATTCAACATAAACATGTAAATACTGAGGGAAAGAACATAACAAGAACAATCCTTATATATTTCAACATTCATAACTTTTGAATACAAAAACGTAAAAAAATTTATTACTTCAACAATAATTCATTACTAATTTTACCTCATCCTATTACATAATACCTCTTTACATTCATCCACAATGTAACCATTACTCACACCACATTGCTGAATCTATTCAAAAACATTCCTATTGGGACATTGAGTTTCATAATGACCACTTACCCCACACTTAAGACAGATAACCTATAATGATTTCTTAGGGAGTCCCATATTATAATAAAATCTTTTAACCTAAATATTCATTTTTCCTTTCATTAACTTGCATTGGGTCCTTATTATACACAGTTAAAACATCTTCTTATTCTTATAGGATGTTCAATTAGGTGATTATTTTCACATTATAGACAAAAATAAAACTGAATCTTCATTCCTCCATGGTCTCGATTACCCATACTCTTATAAAACATCTTATTTCTATTACTTGGTGAGTTCTATAGATGGTTTAGATAAATGTTGTTAATCATGTTACATGAAAACTGATTAGGCATTATCAGAACATCTTTCACTCTAGTGATCATTCCACTTGAATTCTCACCATAAAATATTCAATTGCATTCAACATTAATCTAGTTATTTTATGTTCCATCCATTGAATAAAATTAGAAGCATAGTGTGATCATTACTTATCTTATCCAAAACCACATATATATGTTTATCTTAGGTTATTAAAAGACAAATTTTATTTAAATCCTTCATGATGTTTACTGATAATTATGTGAATTTCCCAAGAATATCCCCTGGGAATGTCAAAATTGGTGTAAAGCAAGGCCCATTTTCGTGTGACAGATTATTCTGGGTCAGACCTAGAACATCATGTCAGATTTTTCACCCCAAGGTACATCTATTCCAGAGCTACATCGATAGGTAGAATCCATATAGGGATTTATTTCCTGTAAACCACTCACTCTATCCTTCTATAAAATTACAGGACATTTTCCTAAACATTAACTCATCCCTATACTTATCCTTAAAGACATCCCAAGACATATCCATAGAAATATTCCTAGGGATATCAATAAAGTTTTCACAACCTCGATTCCAAAGGTTACCTATAACTTTGCTCTGATACCAACTATAAAGACCCTATATTTTCAAAAAAAAATCATTACATAACTTTTGTGGAATACATAAACATTATACAAATATATTCACAAAGACCATATTTTTTTAGTGCCTTTGGAAACATGGAAACATAAAAACTAGTACATGAGTGAGCTATATTATATCCCAAAATGTTCTCTAAGACTAGAACCCATATTAGACAGATCATAAAAAATGTCTTCATATCCATTGGAAGAAAACATGAAAAGGGGTGACCACAGATGCTCAATAAGGTTAAACAAGGTATACATGTAAGCATAAACATGCGCATGGGTATGAGAACATGATCCAAAAAACTGAGGATCATACTCTGAATATCAAAGATCTTAAACATGAATCATTTCTTAAATATTGGAAAATCATAAGACATGAAGCATTATGAAATAAATAACAAAATCCATGAATCTAGAACATATGAATACAATATGGAATTGTGAAAAATAGATAAAAATATAATATTATTTCCATAGTATACAAGGTGTTTCTTCAAAGAACATATTGGTAGTATGGATTCACTCCTCATACAATCTTGGTAGTTATGGATAACTCCCATGTCCATCTTCATAGCACAGGATCACTCCTCATACAATCTTGGTAGTTATAGTTTACTCTAAAGGAAATATTAGTCTATATCATGAGATATAAATTTTTACCCTATACATTGAATGGAGATATAGATCCCACTAGCCTCACAAGGAAATCATACATACATGTTCGACAAGATCATAAATAAAAATATCATATCCCATGAAATGAAATGGGTATTATAAACATGTAATCATATCATAATATACGAATAAATATAGGTTTCATAATCATTTAATCATAAACATAACCCGTGAAAAGAATATGATTTTAAAATAATATAACCCGTGAAGGAGAAATGGGTTTCATAAAGATCCGGGCATTAATCGTAACTCATTCATATAAATAATACAGATGGAACATTTAGATTATTACCTAACAGGGAATGAGTAACATCCACAGTTGTCATATTAGATGGATTTGTTTTTGAAATATCTTTCCAAAACATTTCTTGATTAAAATATCCTTTCTTCATTGAGAAACTATTTTTAATACAGAATACCATTTGATAACCATTTTCATATAATATACATTTTAAACTTATAAATAAGATGTGAAATCATTTGAAAACCATTTTCCTTGAAAACATGTAAAAAAGGATCAAATAATTGAAAAACAATTTTCATCAATAACACTTTTAAAACTCATAGAGAAATAGTGAAATTTTTTTTCAATTCATTTCTTTAAAAATACCTTGAAAACTTATAAATATATCTTGATTTTTTTTAAAACAATTATCATTGAAAATACATTGAGAATTTATAAATAAGGATTTGAAACATTTTGTGTAACATTTTTTTTAAAATACATTGACAATTTATAAATAAATATTGAATACATTTGGAAAACTATTTTCCTTGAAAACATATAAATGACGCTTAAAAACGTTTTTAAAACCATTTTACTTGAAAACATATAAATAACTTTGAAAATGTTTCAGAAACAATTTTTTTGAAAACATATAAAATATGGTTAAAAACCTTTTGAAGAGAATTTTCAATGAATATATTTTATGAAAATAATATAAAACAATATCTTTTAACTTGAAAATAAATATTCACATGATTGACAGTGGATAAATATGTACATTCCCTTTGAGGTAAAGGGAACATTCCATTTTCACGGTAAAAAGGATTACAAATCATCATTCAGAAAGTGACAACGAGAATCATTTGTAAAAAATGGTAAAATAAAAAAACATAAAAATTTATTTTAATTATCATAGTATAATAGTATAATATTCTTGTAAATATTTTTAGATAACATGGTTTTTAAGGAACATAGATTTTCTACCGAATAGAAGGTAAAGTCGGGCTTCTTTAAAAACGCTTTCTTAAATAAAATATTTACCAAATAATGGGGAAGTGGTACAAATACATGAATATATTATAAATAACCATAGGTAATGAAATTTCATTAATTATCTTGAGATAGGTATCATATGATTTTATCAAAGGAAGAAAAATCATAAACAAGCTCAAAAAGCAATGAGATTGTTTCAATAACCTCTTATAACATGGTAACTTGGGGTCATAATCTACATGTAAAATAAGGAAATTAGATGAAGATATAAATATCATTAAAATAATTATATTCATGATATAACAAGTAAAATGGAAATATACACTTCTCAAAAAAGAGATTAGGTGTATAAAAAACATGAGTATCAAAGAATGAAAATTGAGACAAAACATTTTTACCGATTTGGTTTGTTTTTAAAAATAATCCCCTTGAATGAATTATTATAAAATGGAAACTTTAATATCAATAAATTTAATTATTTCATACATATAATAAAATCATGGTCAGTACATACACAACACAAAATGAAATAGTGGCGAACATAGCATATATCTCATGGAAAATAAAAGTGATATGAAATCCCCTTACCTTGTGTATTCACACTCTTCATACTCAAACAAGATTCCCATATAATAACTATAAGATTATTATAAATATTTTAAGGTTTAATATTAATATAAATATTACCATATATAGTTTTATTATAAACGTATATTACCCACTTTTTAATGATCCTATTTTAAGGTTTTAGTCTTGGTAATATTCGGTTTGTTCTTCGCAAGTTTCTTAATTTTTTATATCATTGGTTCTTATACTTATTTAATAACTCAAAAATGTAGACCATTACAAAAATATATTTCATAAAAAGTATATTTTTATTATAAAAACATTTGAAATATAGTGTTACAAAATGGAATTCACCATTCATGGAGATGGTAATCCATACATACACATTAATGTATTTTCAATTATTATAGTCGTATTGAAAGAAAGAAAGATAATAACATATATGTATATTTATATAATATCATTATAGTATCATTATAATTATATATATATCATATAATTTCACAAAATTCATCCTTAATACTTTCCATGTAGCGTATGAACAAATCACATCACATTGAGAGGGTGGTAGTCCACATTTCCTCAAACTAAAATCTCGTATTAACAAAAAATGTAAAGTAGAAGGATATGTGTTGTAAAAATGAATAAATAAGATTAATGTAATAATAAATATTATATTATATATATATAAACATTTTTTACACCATAATGTCCACCAAGGTAGGTGGTAATAGAAAAATTGGCAATCATCGTTTCGTGAGGCAGTAATCCATTGTACACTGAAACAGTATGTTCGTTACCCATTAGATGGTGGTGTGAGTAAGTATAGGTAGAACAATTTACATAAAAAAGATCCTAGTATAATTTTCATATTGTTTTTTTCATATATTAATGTAATTAGTGGATCATTGAGGGTGGATAACTAAAATACATTACTGGAGCATGAGAGAATACATAACCTTCTAATCGGGTAACTCATTTTTTTTGTGCCAAAGGGGTTTATTGAGTTGTGTTCTGCCCAATGTATAGATTATAGGATAAAGGGATGTAAATTTTTAGATTATATTATTATATTTTGTGAGATATAAGGAGAATTAGAGGTGTGGGGATGTTTGTATATGTGGTGGCCTTTATAGGGAAGGGAAAGAAAATGCATGGCATTTTATAAAACAACATAGGTGTAAACACGTTTTTAACAAGAAAAATTAGATAAAACCCAATTAACATGAAACTAGAGGTACCATGGAAGACGAATGTCTATAAAATGGGTGTTTGACATGTTTCTAGAATTTTTTTGGTCTTATATTTATCATTTAATTCTTTATTAACCTTATTTTTCTCTTAACCGATGAAATTAATTTTAATCACATTCACTAATATTATTGGTCAAATTTTTATTGAAATTATAAGACATTATAAATTACTATGATTAAAAATATGGAACCCATTTTTGAAAATATTAATCATAAAAGTGGCAGAAATTAATTTAAAATAAATCTTGGTGAGGTGACGACACTGCGGGTTTTTAATGTAAAAACATCCTAATGTTTGCTATGCTTTTATATACAATTTAAATGTGAAATTGTTTCCAATAACCTAAATTGAATTAAATGATATAAATATTATCTATAAAATCTATAAATATAATTAAAAATATAATTTAACACAATAAAAAAATGAGATGAAAATGTATTTTTGAATTATAATCTAGTGATTTTTACTATTCATTAAAAGAGGAAACCTTTGATAAAATTTACATAAATTTATTCAAAAATAATTTGTATGTTTATATTACAAATATTAATTTTATTTGGACATATTAATTCTCTAAATTTTATAGAAATAGTTTTTAAAATGGGTTTAAAGCCATTAAAAATTCATTAATAAAAATATTGGTTTTTAAGCATAAAATTGTATTTGTTCTTATCTTATGTCATTAAAATTTTTTGGATGAATATAAAAAATATTTTATTGGATATATATCATATTTATTAAAATAATTTTACTCAATAATTTTAAAAAATTTAATTTATTAGGTTAAAATAACTATGTGACCATAATAATATTTTTCATTATATTCAATATGTTTTCATATCCATTTTTAATTAGTCGTTAATCTATGAATTCATATTAAATTTTTGTAAAACACATATTATCATAATTTAGATAATAATATTAATACACCAACTTAATGACTAGGTTATATATCTTCATAATAGTATTTTTAATAATATTAAATAGTTAGGTAATACTTGGTCTTATGTGTTACACAAGCCATCGAGGAAGGTCAATATTTTTTGTAATGTGTGCTATCCTTGTTGTTTAATGTGACATATGCTAAGTAGGTGTTTCATGTATCATATGCCAAGACGTATCGAGGTGAATGTAATGTTTTACTTGGTGAAAATTATTTTCAGTGTTGTGTGAAATGAAAAATATCAAAAGATTAAATAAATTCGAAAAAAAGTATGTAACAAAATATCAGTGTGCTACACATATGGTTGAGTTCTAATTATTATGATCACTTCAATGAATACCTATTAGTACATAAATTATTAAATTATTAATAAAATTATTATAATATATGTAGGAAAATTACCATGTTCCATAGTTGCCTATTTTTTATAAAATCTAAAAAGGTGACCTATGCAAGTATATTTGAATGTAAATGGTCTTCCTGTATGGATTCCCCAATCTGAACTTAATTTTATTGAATTTTTTCTAATTATTGTTACGGTTATATGAATAATTTCAAAAAAAATTGAACATAGTTCCATGGAATTCCAATATATAAGATACTAAAAAAAGTTTGTTTATGAACTCATCTTCTTAATCAAATATGGAACCTATTCAATCAATCCGAATCAATCACTATCCTCATCAGCCATTATCTAAGTGTTTTATAAGACTAATTACTATAGAAGATAAGTTTTTTCTCACAATATTGGTTCTTCACACTCATTTATATATCTACTACCAAGATTTGGTCTAGCCAAATTTCCCTATTCCATACCATCTTCCACTCAACCTATTGATGATAAGGATTATTCAAATACAACACTTTTCATAGAATAAATGATCATATATGTTAATCTTCTAATGATAATGGTCCAAAAAATTGAATTTTTTTATGTTTTTATTCTTGGAAAACCAGCTCCTCGTTATCATTTAACCAGTATATGGGTAGAAAATATTCTTATTTGTTGGTTAATACACCATCCATCACCAATCCCTTTATTTACAACTATTTTAAATCACATTTAATACAAAAACAAACACATGTTTGATAGGAAATCGCATACCAAGTGGGTATTTGTCACGACCCACCATCTTCAAGATGAGGGAAGGGACAAAAAATTGCCATACCGTTTCTTTTTTAAGTTGAAGGAGGGATAATTTCCCCCGAGTCCCATCTTAAAAAGGCTCCGGAGTGGAGATTAGTAAAATTGGTATATAATCACAATAAATATGGAAGGCATTAAAATTTTTGTAGAACAAAATCTGGAGATAAGATGGTAAATCCAAAACAACTCCAAGTACAGAAAGAAAAAGTAAAGTTAAAAACCCTTATTCCATATTCATGTTAAAAATAAAGTGCAAAAAAATACTGTAAAACTTCAAAGGAATGTCCAAAATAAGGAATGGAATCAATGAATACCATCCCAATGCCTATTCTAGTAATGTATGGCATAGTCCTCAAAGTACTCCTCAAAACCTGAAAGCAGTTTTTTGTATGTATGGAGATTATACATGTATACTCAAAAGAGAAAACAAAATCTCATTTGCACAAGTGGGGAAGCATTCTAATTCCTTTTGAGAAAGTAGAGGTAACCAAAACACCTAAAAAGGAAACTATCCAGCCATCCTCACCAAGGCACACTCCCCAAATAACACAAGTCAGTTAAATTAGTTGTAATATCACATTGATATTTGCGTACCCTACACCACTTTACCACTAGATATTAAAAAAATCCTACACGTCATACCCCCCCCCCCCCACAAGTCTCATTGTATTCCCACTGCCACCCCAAAAAGTACCTTATTGGCCACCAACATGCATTCCACCAACAGACACCTAGGCCAACACAACACTACGTAACCATGCCTGCAGACACCTGGGTCACAACAACCACTTCCACGACCAAAGACCCCTAGGCTAGAACAACCACTCCCACAAAATATGACACATGGTCCTCATCCCAATGACACTTGGTAAACAAAACAATACCCCACACACCTGGGAAAACCACCACAACAAACAATACCCAAATATTCTTGGGACATAGTGATCCTTTGGTCATCACAGCCTAATCTAAGAGTCTTGGGATACCTGAGAGAGGCATCCAAAAGGAGATAATAACCATCCAATCATAGGAATGTTGTGAAAAACACCCTCCCCCATGCAATGGGTTTTTTTGGCACGATTTGATTAACATGTCTGGGGTGTGAAAAAGAAACAAAAAACAAAATTTTATAAATATAGGTAAATAGGCACTCATTCCATCTTAAGGGTCCCAAAACCAACAGCCAACCTTTACACAACCACTCTTGTTGATATCCCTACATGCACAAATTACCAACATCCACAACTATAACACAATACATTTCTAGAAAAGA
Organism: Viscum album; assembly: GCA_963277665.1. NCBI lineage: Eukaryota > Viridiplantae > Streptophyta > Magnoliopsida > Santalales > Viscaceae > Viscum > Viscum album. The sequence continues at coordinate 291,830,088 of OY728134.1, forward strand.
AATACCAATTCTACCAGAAATAATTATTATGTTCAAGTGATTTTATATAAAACATCCTTCACTACTAAGAAAACTAACAGGTATAAACAAATCCAAAACAACAACTGTAGGAAAATATCCAAGCATACATTTAAGAATTAAAACTCGATTATATTTTATTGTAACAACATCAAAAGGGATATGTGAGGTCCCTCAATGCACTAAAACTAAACCAAGCCCAAGCATACAGGGTCTAGAACATTCACTGCAGGATCAACAGGACCTCATATTCACAAACTAATAGCTTCTCAACCAGATATTTCATTCCCATCCATGTCACCCCACACGACATCAAACAGATCCACAACACATATCACCCAAACAGAGCATGGGAGTTTTCAGATTTAACCATTCCATTCATTAAGTTATTTCTTTCCATTTGGTTAACTGAGGAGATCACACAAAGATTCATATTCATCGAGCATCCACATAATCATCCATGATTATGTAATTAACCTGTATTTGTTTTATAGTCATTCAACTACAGGATTATATAGAAAAAAGTGGTTACTTAGTGGGCAAGAATGTAACGCCCCGACCCCAGCTATCCAGAGTCAGTGCATTACTTCGTAACATTGGCATGATCACAAAAGATCAAGTCTCGAAATACCGATTAGTTTAGTAGCCTTGGAAACACTAGATACATTCGTAAACGTTACATTACATCATAAAGTGAAAAACTACAATAACAAAGTCTCCATAGTCCACACTGATATCCTCTTCTGACTATCCCGGCAGTTCATTCATAAAATACTTCTTCACATCCTGGAAAATATTAAAACATTGAAAGGGGTGAGCTCAGACGCTCAGTAAGGATAACAATAATGCGGAAGCTTTCATAAATAAACATGAACATTTAAGGCAATGTATAACTAAAACAAAAGCCTTTTAAACATGAACTTCAACATAATATGGGAAAAGTAAAATGAGATAATTCCATTTACTTCTTCACATGGATATTCTACTGGTCGAATAATCACATGCAATATCAATAACCACTTTCATAATGATGGAATGCATAATGCCAGACTATCATAACCACGTAGTCAAGGCCTCATTCCAAGACCACAAATAAGATTTTGTCAAGGCCTCGTGCCAAGACACTAGTTTGTCTCATGAGACCTGCCAATGCATCGAGGAGCTATAGAGGGCTCCACCCGTCACTTATTAAGTCCAATGCATTCCTCATATGAATAGGTTTAAACATTTCATAAACCATAACATAATCGTATCACATAAAACATGCATAAAGGAAACATAAAATTTACAAATTTCAATCACAAGATAACAATACAACACATTGATATAATAAAAACGCTTTCAAAACCATTTTCAATTCCAAAATAAAAGAAAAGTAAAACATGGTATTTATTTTTCATTAAAAAAAATGATGGCTTGTTGAGGAAGCGGAAACTCAAATAATGGTCACGACGGCGGAGAAGTCGTTGTCGCCGCATAAGTACGGAAAGAAAAACATTCCCTTTTGTCGTTTATCAAAACTCTTTGTATAAAAAAGATTCCTTTTGAATAAACGTAAAAGTCAAAGGGGTTTATACACCGTATAAAATAAAGTTGTGTATGAAATGAAATATGCCTCAATGAAAGGAGATTGAGACGAAGTCCTTACAAAGATCATTTTTAAAATAAAATAGATCTATTATGTTTATTCATTATATGTACACATAAAGAAAGTAAAAATACAATATAGGGAATAATAATATCATGACATAATTTTAAATTATGAGATTAACCCAAAGAATGGAAGTTGGGTTAAGAAGTTCCCTTACCTTGTGTCCGACTTGACTCAACCATTCTTTAACCTCCTGAATAATAAACTAGAGTTAATATCTACCTTATTAAGAACCATTTTCAATTTCATTATCCTTTTTATATCACTTATTACAATGTTATGAACATTATGTAATTATTTAAGTTAATAACAGTCGTTTTGTCGATCTTTGGTACTTGAGTCAAAAGTAAACTTCTTATAATTACAATTTGTTCATGTGGTAGAATATCCATTATCTCCAGAATTATATTAATGATTTAGATGTCATATATATCTTATATATCCAGTATATACATTCATTTATAATATTACGTAACATTTAGAGGTAAGAAATGAAATGCACCGTTCATGGAGACGGTAAGCCGTACGTACGCATGAACGCTACTTTCATTTAAATTTCATATTTAATGGAACGAAATCATAATTATATAAAGGTATAATATAGTTCCAGTATAATATCATATATAATATCATTTACTCCATCCTTTATACATTCCACATATGGCATTAACGATTCACATCACTTTGAGGGGGCGGTAGTCCGCACTTCCTAAAATGAAATTATCGCGTTTAACCATAATGGAAATCATAAAGTATTCCATAAATGAGAAATACAGAAGCATAAGGAGAACATAAACATAATATATATATCATATATGAAAATAATGTCATCAAAATGGCCACCATTATAGGTGTTAAAAGAATTTGAACAATCATCGTTTTGGGAGGCGGAATTTCGCCATCCACAGAAACCGTATGTTCTTTAACCATTTGATGTAGTTGTGTGAGAGTGTAGCTCAAATAAATCTTATAACAACATCCTAGTATATTGAAGATACTGGTGTTGTTACAAAATAAGTAAATAAAAAGAGTTTAGGGGGTTGGAGAAACAAAATAAAACAAATGAACATGAGAGAATGAATTACCTTTAAAAGTGTAACTCTTTTTGGTTTGAGCCTAAAGGATTCCTTTGAAAGGATTATGCCCAAATGGAATCTTCTAGGATGAGGATAGGGATTTGGAGAGAGTAAATGGGAAGGGGTTGTCCGAGCCAATGGCTTTAGAAGTGTGTGAAATGAGGTATAGGTGGGGGCCTTTTATAAGAGGAGAGGAGGGGCACTTTTGGAAAGTAAAGAAATATTACTTTATTTGAAAATGTGTTTCGGTTTTAAAAGGTCCCACATTGATATAAATCGTGGATAAGGTGATGAGGCTTTGAAATCCACTCATCCAATTGGTTTTGGCCATGTGTAGGTTTTATATTTTTCATTATCATTCCATTTTATTTAAATCGTCAAATAATTATGTCATCGCTGCATCATTATTATGTCATATATACTTTAATTTATGTAATGTCTAAAAATTATAAAAAAAATACTATGATGTAGGAAATCTTTTTATCTTTCCAATGACTATTTATAATCAAAATTTGGACTTGTATAACCCCACTTAAAAATTGTTTTAGTAAAACAATTTATGTTAGTATCATTTTCACTTTAACATTAAATAAAAAGTAATTTATGTCATTTCCCAAAAAAAGTGGATCCATGGGGTCCCCAAGTTTTCCATGGCTTGTCTTGGTCGGCCATGACACAGCCAATGAGGTTGGGACATGTGTCTATGTCATTTAATATTATTAAAGTATTATTTATACCTTAAACTACCCTAATTACCACTAATCGCGATTAAGAACTTAAGAAGTTACTATTCACCAAAAAATTATTATAATCTCATTGAACAACATTTTACATACTAATGACAACCATGTATGTCGGATTTTCAAAATTCAATACACATTAGTGGTAAACTTTCATTTAACTGAAAAATCAGTTTGCTTGATTACCACTTAGTGGTTTCACTATTCATCAAAAATTGAAGTTTTCCAGAATAAGGCCAAAATTTCACCCTAAGCTATAATTGATATTCCGAATTCAAAAATGATGTCTATTTTACAAAATTCCAAACATATAAGTTGCATTAATTAATTTTATAATTAATTCCCGCTGTTATAACAAATAGAGTGTATTTAAGAAACAATTTATATCAAAAGATTGACAATTGTTTATGTCCAATTTCAATGTTAAATTAATTCTAATGACCACCATTGGATAAAATGGTAAAAATATATTCTAATTATACTCTAAAACCACTCAATAGTATAATCTGTCACTATAAATTATTTTGATTAAAAAAGTTGTTTTAAGTATTTTTCACTATTCATAAAAATTTTGAAGTTCTCAGAAAATTACAAAAAATTCAACATAGGCTAATTTCAATATTAGGAATACAAAAATGAAGTCCATTTTGAAATATAAAATTTCTATAATTTTAAAAAAGTGTTTATTACTATTCATAACGGCTACTTTGATTTGTCGCGGTGTTTTAGAACTCGAAGTTGTGTACAATGCAAGCTATTGCATTATTGAATGAGAAGCGTATCATGGAAGCTCGGGGTGTTACAATCTCCCCTCCTTCAATAAATTGCGTCCTCGCAATTTGAAATTTTTCTTTGAAAATAAAAGGTTGAAAAGAGAAAATACCTTTGGGGAAAACCCACATCAGAAATAAGATTAATAAAATTTAGCCTTAATAAGAGGGAAAGGGAAATGAAAAAGTCACCACCCAATTATGATCTCGATTAGGAGAACAATGGTGGCAATTAGAGACATATAATTGGAGGAAAAACGTAAATATTTGTAGGGAGTTATTGAGGTAATCAATAACAATCAACTGTCAAATTGAGGGCCTCAAAGCCTTCAATCTATATTGATTTAAAATATCATCAGTTCAACAAGACATAAGGTATTAGGGTAACACATTTTTTTTGTTTTAATATCCCTTTACTAAAGTTTAAGAATTAATTTATTCATTGAATAACAGATAGGTATATATATATATTTATTCTTGACAATTAGAGTTTCAACCTTCAACTCACCTTTCACTCAAAAAGATAATAGAACCCAAAAATATTATACTTATCCTAATTGTATAAGGTTCCAAATGTTAACACATACCATTTAGATTAGTAAAATTATTTTGTAATAACCAGGGACTTCCTGTAGGCTAGTGGTAGGAAATAAAGGCATGTCTCACTATGGTTGTGGGTTCAATTCCTGCAGCTTTGTCCGACGCGATGGGTTATTCCCCACCCTGCAGGTTGTCCTTTTCCTAAAACTATAGTATCATAATATTCCAAAAATAATCTTCATAAATTTTTTAACCTTAAACAATACTATCCAAAGATCAACTTAATCCATTCCAACCTTAATAGTTATCCAAAATACTTCTATCCAACTCACAGTCCAAATTTTATAAGGAATGTAAACATAATGAAGATCCCTTTTTCCATGTAACAACATGTGAACACCTTCATCATGTATTCTTTTTAAACATACTGAATTACCATGATCCCTTATTCCTTATAGGATACTAGATATACTCCTTCTATCCAAAAATGTTTACAAATCATCAATCAGTTTCAATGAAGTTAATAATATCCAATATAATTTATCCAAATCAAAAACGTCTTATTCCAAAATCACTATCTCGGTATCAGAACCATATTATGGTTTATCTTTCTCTCAACCATATATTTTCCAAAAATTTAACCTACCGTGGAGTCACTTTTCTTGGTTCCACACAATCTCAAGTCCTTGATGAAATAGTACTGCAGTACAATCCTTATATACTCCATAATTATTATAACCAGTACATCATTGATACAACACTAAAATTACAAAATTCTTTAATAACAACATAAGAACTCTAATCATTACTCCTCATCTGTGGTAGTATCATAACTTGATTATTATCCAATAACATCATTTGGGGCATACTCTGATGATTTGGACATTGGTTTGCGTAGTGTCCCCAATCCTTGCAGAAGAAGCATTGTACATTTGAAACCATTTTCTTACCCTTGCAGTCACGCACTTTGTGTCCTTTTTCTCTACACTTATAACAAACTCCCATTCCCTTTAGGCAAGTTCCATGATGTTTCTTCCCACAATTACCACACATTGGAAAATTCTTCTTTCCCCTCATCCCTTTATCCATCATTCTCTCTTCCATCCCTTTCGTCTCTTGCTTCTCTTCAAAGCCATAGGACTCAGAGAATTCTTTACTTATCTTATTAACACATGATACTATTTCTTCATATGTTGAGAACACATGGGAGACTATTTCCCTTCGAAATGTTGGCTTAATACCGTGAAAGATGCGATCCTTCTTACTCTTTGGATCATACGTATTGCTGGAGTTCACATTCCTTCTACTGGGCGCCATTTCTATACAATGACATAAACTAGGTTAGTTTATGAATTATAATGAATAATTCCAAACTTTTAAAATAATTAATGTAAATTGAACGTTTTATGGATATAATCCATAATCATAAAAAGGTTTTATTTGAGGAAGTATATACTCATAACCATTCATAGTGGTTTGTAAATAGAATGAGAATTATCCTAAGCATATCCCCCGGGAGTGTCGTAACCAAGAGTGCAGCAAGGCCCGTTGTCGTGCACCAGTTCCCGTTCGAGTCTAGCTCAAAGCAGTGTTTTCGGGTTTTACCCCTAGGTACATCTGTGCCAGAGCCGCCTCTACCTGCTCGTATCCAGAAAGGGATGTATTGCTTGGAAAACTCACAAAATCTCTACAATACCAAAATTCTAGTAAGTTCTTCTATACTAATCCTCAAAGTCTATCTTTGGGCTTGTGCTCTAATCAGAGTTTATCTAAATCTAGCTTCCAAGGTTAGTACTAAACTGCCTCTGATACCAACTGTAACGCCCCGACCCCAGCTACCCAGAGTCGGTGCATTACTTCGTAACATTGGCATGATCACAAAAGATCAAGTCTCGAAAGTCCGATTAGTTTAGTAGCCTTGGAAACACTAGATACATTCGTAAACGTTACATTACATCATAAAGTGAAAAACTACAATAACAAAGTCTCCATAGTCCACATTGATATCCTCTTCTGACTATCCCTGCAGTTCATTCATAAAATACTTCTTCACATCCTGGAAAATATTAAAACATTGAAAGGGGTGAGCTCAGACGCTCAGTAAGGATAACAATAATGCGGAAGCTTTCATAAATAAACATGAACATTTAAGGCAATGTATAACTAAAAAAAAGCCTTTTAAACATGAACTTCAACATAATAAGGGAAAAGTAAAATGAGATAATGCCATTTACTTCTTCACATGGATATTCTACTGGTCGAATAATCACATGCAATATCAATAACCACTTTCATAATGATGGAATGCATAATGCCAGACTATCATAACCACGTAGTCAAGGCCTCATGCCAAGACCACAAATAAGATTTTGTCAAGGCCTCGTGCCAAGACACTAGTTTGTCTCATGAGACCTGCCGATGCATCGAGGAGCTATAGCGGGCTCCACCCGTCACTTATTAAGTCCAATGCATTCCTCATATGAATAGGTTTAAACATTTCATAAACCATAACATAATCGTATCACAAAAAACATGCATAAAGGAAACATAACATTTCCAAATTTCAATCACAAGATAACAATACAACACATTGATATAATAAAAACGCTTTCAAAACCATTTTCAATACCAAAATAAAAGAAAAGTAAAACATGGTATTTATTTTTCATTAAAAAAAATGATGGCTGGTTGAGGAAGCCGAAACTCAAATAATGGTCACGGCGGCGGAGAAGTCATTGTCGCCGCATAAGTACAGAAATAAAAACATTACCTTTTGTCATTTAGAAAAACTCTTTGTATAAAAAAGATTCCTTTTGAATAAACGTAAAAGTCAAAGGGGTTTATACACCGTATAAAATAAAGTTGTGTATAAAATGAAATATGCCTCAATGAAAGGAGATTGAGACGAAGTCCTTACAAAGATCATTTTTAAAATAAAATAGATCTATTATGTGTATTCATTATATGTACACATAAAGAATGTAATAATACAATATAGGGCATAATAATATCATGACATAATTTTAAAGTAGGAGATTAACCCAAAGAATGGAAGTTGGGTTAAGAAGTTCCCTTACCTTGTGTCCGACTTGACTCAAACGTTCTTTAACCTCCTGAATAATAAACTAGAGTTAATATCTACCTTATTAAGAACCATTTTCAATTTCATTATCCTTTTTATATCATTTATTACAATGTTATGAACATTATGTAATTATTTAAGTTAATAACGGTCGTTTTGTCGATCTTTGGTACTTGAGTCAAAAGTAAACTTCTTATAATTACAAGTTGTTCATGTGGTAGAATATCCATTATCTCCAGAATTATATTAATGATTTAGATGTCATATATATCTTATATATCCAGTATATACATTCATTTATAATATTACGTAACATTTAGAGGTAAGAAATGAAATGCACCGTTCATGGAGACGGTAAGCCGTACGTACGCATGAACGCTACTTTCATTTCAATTTCATATTTAATGGAACGAAATCATAATTATATAAAGGTATAATATAGTTCCATTATAATATCATATATAATATCATTTACTCCATCCTTTATACATTCCACATATGGCATTAACGATTCACATCACTATGAGGGGGCGGTAGTCCGCATTTCCTAAAAAGAAATTATCGCGTTTACCCATAATGGAAATCATAAAGTATTCCATAAATGAGAAATAAAAAAGAATAATGAAAACATAAACATAATATATATATCATATATGAAAATAGTTTCATCAAAATGGCCACCATTATAGGTGTTAAAAGAATTTGAACAGTCATCGTTTCGGGAGGCAGAATTTCGCCATCCACGGAAACCGTATGTTCTTTAACCATTTGATGTAGTTGTGTGAGAGTGTAGCTCAAATAAATCTTATACCAAAATCCTAGTATATTGAAGATACTGGTTTTGTTACAAAAGAAGTAAATAAAAAGTGTTTTTGGGGTTTGAGAAACAAAATAAAACAAATGAACATGAGAGAATGAATTACCTTTAAAAGTGTAACTCTTTTTGGTTTGAGACTAAAGGCTTCCTTTGAAAGGATTATGCCCAAAGGGAATCCTATAGGATGAGGATAGGGATGTGGAGAGAGTAAATGGGCAGGGGTTGGCCGAGCCAATGGCTTTAGAAGTGTGTGAAATGAGGTAGAGTTGGGGGCCTTTTATAAGAGGAGAGGAGGGGCACTTTTGGAAAGTAAAGAAATATTACTTTATTTGAAAATGTTTTTCGGTTTTAAACGGTCCCACATTGATATAATTCGTGGATAAGGTGATGAGGCTTCGAAATACACTCATCCAATTTGTTTTGGCCATGTGTAGCTTTTAGAGTTTTCATTATCATTCCATTTTATTTAAATCGTCAAATAATGATGTCATCGCTGCATCATTATTATTTCATATATACTTTAATTTATTTAATGTCTAAAAATTATAAAAAAACTACTATGATGTAGGGAATCTTTTTATCTTTCCAATGAATATTTATAATCAAAATTTGGACATGTATAACCCCACTTAAAAATTGTTTTTTTAAAACAATTTATGTTAGTATCATTTTCACTTTAACATTAAATAAAAAGTTATTTATGTCATTTCCCAACAAAAGTGGATCCATGGGGTCCCCAAGTTGACCCATGGCTTGTCTTGGTCGGCCATGACACAACCAATTAGGTTGGGACACGTGTCTAGGTCATTTAATATTATTAATGTATTATTTATACCTTAAACTACCCTAATTACCACTAATCGCGATTAAGAACTTAATAAGTTACTATTCACCAAAAAATTATTATAATCTCATTGAACCACATTTTACATACTAATGACAACCATGTATATCAGATTTTCAAAATTCAAAACACATTAGTGGTAAACTTTCATTTAACTGAAAAATCAGTTTTCTTGATTACCACTTAGTGGTTTCACTATTCATCAAAAATTGAAGTTTTCCAGAATAAGGCCAAAATTTCACCCTAAGATATAATTGATATTCCGAATTCAAAAATGATGTCTATTTTACAAAATTCCAAACATATAAGTTGCATTAATTAATTTTATAATTAATTCCCGCTGTTACAACAAATAGCGTGTTTTTAAGAAACAATTTATATCAAAAGATTGGCAATTGTTTATGTCCAATTTCAATGTTAAATTAATTCTAATGACCACCATTGGATAAAATGGTAAAAATATATTCTAATTATACTCTAAAACCACTCAATAGTATAATTTATCACTATAAATTATTTTTATTAAAAAAGTTGTTTTAAGTATTTTTCACTATTCATAAAAATTTTGAAGTTCTCAGAAAATTACAAAAAATTCAACATAGGCTAATTTCAATATTAGGAATACAAAAATGAAGTCCATTTTGAAATATAAAATTTCTATAAATTAAAAAAGTGGTTATTACTATTCATAACTGCTACTTTGATTTGTCGCGGTGTTTTAGAACTCGAAGTTGCGTACAATGCAAGCTATTGCATTATTGAATGAGAAGCGTATCATGGAAGCTCGGGGTGTTACAAAGAAAGGACCACCAACAAACACGTTTTTTAGTGAACATAAGCCCATACAATTCAAAACATTAAACAAGGGTATAACATTGAAAAACTATTAACTTCAGCATCCATTCACAATTTAAAAGTCCATTTATTATCTTTGTTAATTTCAGTTTCATCCACGTCTCAAGGTAAACATTATCACACAAACCCCACATGATGCATAGTAAAGTGAGATGAAGGAAACCCCCCCCCCCCCCCCCCGTAAATAGATGATGAAGGATCAAAGTTTTCATCTTGTGCTAAGATCTGGGGATGATGCGACTGGAAACTAAAAGAAGAAAAAACAGGAGAGGTCTTACGCAGGATCGAGTCGCATCTAGAAGAGGGAATCCAAGCGTACCAGTGGAAAATAATGATATGAATGAAGAAGAGGATCATAGTATGATAAAGGAAATATCATAAAGTTACAGGATGTGAAATCTCAAAGTTCATTAAATGAAAATCGGGTTTTGACAATGCAGCTGGGTGGTATCACATATTAGAATTAATTGATATTTAATAATTCCCCTTAAAAGAGATAGACCATTGGATGACTTATATGTTATAGATTACCTTTAAATGGAGAAACACATGTAGCAGGGGTGAAACTTGAAAACATAATAAGCTATAAAATATGGAAAAGGGTGTGAGAGTCCACCCATTTTGTTAATTTAGGGGTCACCTGACACTTAGGGGATTTAAAACATCATTTAAAGGCATAAAAACGACCTTAAACCAAATTAAAAATGTATTAAAACTATAATGAAATGTTACAGGGAAACTAGGAGAAAGAACCCTAACACCCCTATGTTGCACCATTTAAGAGAGGTGTCAATCCGTAAGACACTAATCGACGAGACCGATCCATGGCACTGATAGGTGACACCACGGTGACACCCTACAACCGACACCTACACCCTCCTGACTCACTGATGGTGTCCAGGACTCCCCAACCATGAGATCTTGGCAATGTAATGTTCCAGGCAGGTCCGGTTCATTACATCAGATACCACTCAAAATATTCATTCCCTTGATAATATAAGAGTAAACATGAAGAAAAGTGAGTGTTCCAAACAACCACCTCGTATGATACCTCGGAATGACAAACCACAAGGAACATCTCTCTCACATATATCTCCGGAACAACTGTAGAAACACTATGTAACCACAAAAACAGTAAATCCACCCAGTCCAGACTTATCGATTGGGGGGGGGGTTCCATTTTCCATGTTATGATACTATCAAATTTGGGTATAACTGACTCACTCACACGGGTTAATTTCATCCACCTTAATGCGTCTTGATTAGGGATCATGTCATCCCCTCCCCGTAGTGAGGACTTTTTAAATACATATAGAGAACAATGAAAACATCCCATCATATTGTAAATAACTTCAAGCATTATATCACCCTAAATCACAATGAAACCACAAGATCCAAACTCAAAATAGATCTGGGTATTGGACCCGCATCAGTGCCTCATGTTCCCAAGTACTCTCTTCGAGGCCACGATGCCTCCACAACACATAATCCAATGGAATTTCCCATCCATGAAGAAACTTATCCTTACAATAATAGATCCTTACTGGTCATTTAACAAACGTCACATCGTCCTTGATATAAAAATCTCCCCAGTTAAGGATGTTGGAGTCATCATGTAGCTACTGAAAAAACTGAGATACTAGGAAGACATTATGGATCCACTCTAGCAGCAGTGGTAATGCTATAGATACACCACCTCACTGACTCATCTCAACACCTCTAAGGGTCAGATAAACCTATGAGAAAACTTACTCCCCCTGACAAGGCATTGCTATCCACACCGGGGGAAGACCATCAAGAACATGTGGCCCCCTACCTCTAACTCTAAGGGTCTCCTCCTATGATAAGAAAACAATTTATTTCAGACTTGAGATACCTTCATCCTCTCAAGCACAATCTAAACCTTCTCGGTCAGTCTCTGCACTACCTCTGGGACAAGAACACTAGCCTCTCCAACCTCCATCCATTAAAAAGGCGAACAACATGGCCTCCCGTACAAAGCCTCAAATGGAGCCATTACAATTGTAGAGTGATAGAATTTTTTTTAGGAAAACACTACTAGAGGGAAGTGCCATACCCATGGTCCTCTAAAGTCTATAACACATGATCACAGCATATCCTCCAATGTCAGGATAGTCCTATCTATTTTCCCATATTTCTGAGGGTGGAAAGAATTGCTAATTAAAATATGGGTTTAAAAAACACATTGCAACCACTTCCTAACTCCAGATGTAATGTGTGTATCATAATATGATACAATGGTTATGGGAACTCTGTGCAGTCGCACAGCTTCACCCACATACATCTTTGAAAACCTATCCACTACACTAGACACCTAAATCGATATGAAGTGTGCCGATTTCATCAAATGGTCCACCAATACTAAAATAGAATCATATCCTCCCTCAAAACTATGTTGTATTATGAAAAATCCATTGAAAAGTATTCCTACTTCCACTTAAGAACGTTTAAGGGCTGAAACAAACCCCTAAGAACACGGTTTCCAGCCATCACCTACTGACACAGAAGGAACATTTCCACAAACTCTTCAACTCCCCGCATCACATTGGGCCACCAAAACTGACCTCTCATGCCCCCAGTAAATCTTATAATATTTTGGGTATACTTCCAGTGGTGAGTTATGGAACTCACTGAGAACCCTCTCACGCATTTCCATTGGGACATGAACATTTCCATTGGGACAAAAAACTTCCCACAAAACATTATCCAGTTATGATCATCCTCCGACCATCCTTCCTGATAATTTCCCCAGCTAATATGATCATGCATCAATTCATCCTATATGTCTCCCAACTGATACTCCTCCACCTACCATACCAAGGATGACTGTACGATCATTTTAAATAAAAAACCTCTATCAAATTCTTCTCTCATACCCAGATTTAAAGTAGCCAACTACTCTATTTCTTTCCAATCACCTGACTCCCGAAATAACCGCCTTCTGTAACTTTCTACTCTAGTCATCAGCCACCATGTTCCCCTTTCACGATGTGTATGAGATCTCTAAGATATAGTCCTAATGAAACTCTATCCATCTTTGATTCCATATGTTCAGGTCTTGCTAGGATAATACATACCTAAAGCTGTTGTGATCTATGAAGACCATGAAGCATACACCAATGACGAATTTTCAGCGCATTTTAGTTAGAACACAACCACTACATGATCTAGATCATTGGTGGAATAGTTGAATTAATTAGGACATAAATACCTAGACCCATAAGAGATAACTTCCCACTACTGCATCAACACACACCTCGAGACTAGACCAGAAGCATCACAAATGACATCAAACGTTACACCTTCCTTTGGAAACCTCAGCATTGGGGAACTGTATAGATTCCCTTTTAGATGACTAAAATCTATCTAGCACTTCTAACTCTATATAAAATCTAGGTCTTCCTTGATCAAGCATATCAAAGGTGCTGGACCTCTAGATTAGTCGGGTACAAACCTCCGGTTGTATCCTTACATTCCTTGTAATATACGAATATTTGCCTTGTTGTTGGGTGCTTCCGAAGAAGAAAGTACTTCAACCTTCTATGGGTCCACTACTATTCCTTGCTGGGACACCACGTGTCCAAGGAAGTGCACCTCTTGTGTCCAAAACATAAACTTGGACAACTTCCTATAGAATTGGTGGTGTCGTAGAACCTCAAAAACCATCCCTATATGCTCGGAATGATCCTCTTCAGATCTTGAGTAGATCAGGATGTCATTTAGAAACGAAACTACACACTGGTCCAGATACTCATGAAAAATGGAGTTCATGACCCCCACGAACACAACCGGTGCATTCATAATGTCAAACGCCATGACCACAAACTCAAATTGCCCATATTTCCATCTAAATGAAGTCTTCAAGATGTCACCCTCCTTCACCCTCAATTGTTGATATCCCGACTATGGGTCAATATTAGATAAACAACCTTCTTTCTTTAACTGGTCAATTAGGATTTCGATCCTTGGGATGGGGTAATGATTTTTGACTGTTACCTAATTTAGCCTTCGGTAGACTATGCACAGCCTGAGACCACTGTCTGGCTTCTTTGAAAACAAGACTAGAGCACCCCATGGTGACGTTCTCGGTTGGATAAAACCCTTATTCATAAATTAATCAACCTGAATTTTCAACTCTTGCAACTCATAAGGTTCCATAGGATAGGGAACTATCAGAATCGGACGAGAACTAGGTTGTATGTCTATCCCAAACTCAATATTACGACCCGAGGGTAGTGTCACCACCTCTCCAGGGAAGACACTTAGGAACTCACTGACTATACCTAGAACTCCCACCATCTCTAAGTCTACTAATTCCACTAAAATCTCAAATAAAAAGGAAAAAAGGGGATCCACTTGTTGGCTACCCTCCTAGAAACCCCTCTCATCAATAAAACCTACATGTTGGCTGCCCACATCAAAGAATACGGCCCTTTCCCCAAACGTATTCAATAACAACATTCCTGGAAAATACAAATTCATTACCCAGGAAAAAATTGTATGGATAAATTTTCATTATAATGAGATCCCCACTGCACTGATGCGTCCCCAACATTAGTTTTCATTCTCAAAAAACATCAAACAGGCTGGTCTGTCCTCCAACTAGTTTGCTCAGAACAAGGTTCATGGAAAGTATCTATATGTTTAGACCTAAGGAATGAGTTATAATGAATGTAATTAATGAGTGAGAAGCTTCATAATAAAACAAGTCTCATGCAACATTGCTAAAAAAATTATCCTACCTCAAAAAACCTTCAACACTGTTGTAACTGATTCCTCTATGGCGTGAAACTGCCCATGCCTAGATACTCTGCCTCTCAATTATCAACCACCTCCCTGGCCAAAACCTAGTCAAGGTCCCTAGTGGGTTACCTGAGGTTGGCCTCCTCCTAGAATGTATACTCTTGGAGGAGTGGGTGCTCGCTGTCCCTACTGTTGCGGCTATAGAAAAGGTCATGAAAGAATCTGGTGCTGTGAAGGTGGTAGTGAACCTGACCACCCCCACTGTACTGCACTAATTCTAGACACTAATTTAGAATATTCCCATAGTGGAAATAGATAAATCATTTCGGCCATAGGCTCGTTGAGGAAGGGAGATGACCAGGATATTGAAACTAGAACCTCTGCGGTCTACTCCCCGTCAACTGATAGTTGGGAGGCCCTGATGCTAGAGGCCTACTTCTAACAGCCTTCTCCTTGGATGAGCTCACCTTGATCCCCTCTCACGACACACCTCCCTTTATGTCCATCCTCTCTACCACTTTAGCTTTATTCTAAACCTCCATGTACATATGTAAAGTGAAGGGAGTAACATAATACTAAAGGGAAGGTCAAAGTTCCTCCCTTAAGAATCTTCCCCATGAATCCTCATCCAAGAAGAGGTCTGGAGAGAAACAAAGGAGATCCTGGAACATGATCCCCAACTCCCTTACCATCATACTCCCCTGATGAAGGGAGAGAATATCCTATATCTTTCGTCCTTCTTCTTGGAAGAAAGGAATTTCTTCAGTAACTCCTTCTCAAAGTTAGTCAACGAAACATCAGCTTCCCTCCTCTCCCTATGATAGAGTGTCCACCACTGACACACCGCGCCTCTCATCTAGCTCATGGAAAAATGAACTCAGTACTCTTCTGGATCACAGATCAAGATGAATGATATCACCCACTCCTCAAGCCAGCTCTCTATATCCATGTCTGATATATTTCCCTCGTATTGACCAAGGGTATTCCACTAAAAGGTACATAGAGTATTCTACCCTCGGTTGACCTTTTCCTCTCGATCATCCCTCCTCTGATCAACCATATCATCTTGATGGGCCCCGATATCCCTCAATACTCGTGTTCATCGTCTGGGTTCCATAACTACATGGTAAAAAAAGGAATTCCTAAGCCCGAGTAGTGAAGAATATTTATTTTAAATTTTTCTTAAATTTTTTTAAATTCCTAAAAAACCCAAAACCTACAAGATCACAATTCATTATGATGCATGTACCTTTCATAGGGTCTCTACCCTGAAATTAATGCTTCCTCACTAGGTCATTTTCTACGTATAGGTTCCTTGCATCTAATCACGGGGGGGGGAGGTATAATTTTGTGCCCTAGCTGGTCTTCATAAGAAAATTTCATTCCCAAATATTTCCTAACACTTTTTCCCTACCATCCCATGCAATATTCAATATACCTAAACCCAAACTTCATCCTATCTCTCAACCATCATCTTTGATAACTATTTTCATGACCTACCTTTCCCATGATGAGGGAAGGGACAAAAAAGTGCCGTAACCTTCCATCTTTATGTTCGAGGAGGGATAATGACCCATGAGTCCCACCATCAATAATCACCAAAATAGAGACTAGAACCAAGGGTATATAATCAAATGAAAAATGTAATGCATTACCCTTATGTAGAACATGATCGTGAGATAAGATGGTAAATCCCAAATAACTCCATGTATAGAAATCTAATGTAAATCCAAAACCCTTTTTCTATATGCATGTTCAAAATAAAGTGATAAAAATACATTAAATATCCCAAGGAATCTACCAAAAGAAATAAAATTAGAAACAAATACTATTCTGATGGCCAAGCTAGTATGGTCGGGCATGTTTCTCAATGTCCTCATAGAAACCTGAAAGCAGTTTTAAAAAAGTAGGGTGAGTATACAGATATACTCAGTAGGGAATCCAAAATATCTTTTTCACAATTGGGGAGGCATTATAATGATCTTTGAGAAAGAATTGGAAACCAAAACACCTAGCCATAAAACTGTCCACCCAATCTCACTAAGGAACACTCCCCAAATAACGTATGTCAGGTAGTGTAATAGTAATATCACCTCGATATTCCGGTACCCAGTACCACATTACCACTGGTTGTTTATAACATACTATGCACCAGACCTCCCCCACAAGTCACACTACAGTCTCATTGGCACCCCCAAAACAACCTTATGGGACACCACCACGCATCCCTCTCATAGACACCTCATCCACCACAAAAAAAACATAACCACACCCGTAGACACCTGGGACAAAACAACCATCACCAAGCTCATAGACACCTAGGATGGAACAACCACTTCCATGCACAAATAAACCTGGGTCTTTTCCATAAGACACATGGGAAATAAAACATGACCACACACACCTGGTCCAACCACCACAAAACACCCTACTCGAATATTCTTGACCCATAGTGAAACATAGGAAATCACAGTCTTCCCAATGATTCTTTGGATACCTAGGAGAGGGAGCAGAAAAAGAGATAATAACCGGTCACTCATAGTAATGTTGGGAATCACACCCTCCCCCATGAAATGGGGGTGTTCAGAATGAATTACTCAACATAGGTGGGGTGCGTAAAAGAAAAAAATAACTACTTTTTATACATATAGTTATATAGGCACTCATCCCATCCTAAGTGTCCCAAACCCAAAAAACTTCTTTTACCCAACCACTCTTGATGATATACCTACATGCACAGATTACGCAACAACCACAAACAAAACTAAACCCATTTCTTGTAAAAAAATCCTTGTTGTACATGTTCTCATTATTATATTCAAGTGATTCAATTTTAATCATTCCTTCACTATCGAGCAACTAACTAGTGTAACCCCAAGACAAAACTACAAATAATAGAAAATAGCCTAGTAGAAATTTAAGCATTCACACCTAGTTCTCATGTAATGTAACAACATCAAAAGGGATCCAGGAGATCCTTCAAAGTACTTGAACCAAACCAAACCCCAACATATATGGTCTATAAAATTCACCACATTCACTAAACGGCCTCAGATTCACAATCCAATAGTTTCTCAACAAGAGATTTCATTACCTTCTACATCACCCCACATGGAATCAAACATATCCACCCCACATATCACCATAATAGAGCAATGCAGATTTTAGATTTAACCAAACCATTCATTAAGTTATTTAGTTCCATTTGGTTAGTTAGGGAGATCACACTTGGAATAATTTTCATCATGAATAAACTTAATCAGAAAAGTTTACATAATTAACTAGTTTCCATGGTATAGTCATTCAACAAAAATATTTTCCAGAAAAAAATCTTCATTAGTGTGCAAGAAAGGACCACCAACGACCATGATTTTCAGTGTATATAAGCCCATAAAATTAAAAACCTAAAACAACGGTAAAACACATCAACACCATAAAGATTCCCATATATTCAGACATTAAAAGTCCATTTATTATCTTCATTAAATTAGGTTTCATGAACTTCCTAAGGGAAACATTATCAAACCCACCCTAAAGGATTCACAGTAATGAGAGACAAAGGAAAACCCCTACTTGGATGATCAAGGATCAATGTTTTCTTCTTTTGCAAAGAAATGGGGATGATGTGAATGGAAAATACAATAATAAATGAATAGGAGGGATCTTACATAGGCATGACTCATCTCAAGTAGAGGGACTCCAAATGTTCCATTGGAAAAGAAATAGATGAATGAATAATAGTATCTTATTCTGATAAAGGCCACATCATAGAGTTATGGGACATAAAATATCGAATTTATTTAAAAGTGGATCACTGTTTACAAAGTGGATGGGAAGTTTCACATGTTATATAAAATTTATATTTAATAATTCCCCATGCAATACATAGACCACAAGATGGATGGGAGTTGATAGATTAACATTAAATGAAGAAAAACATGTTACAAGGGAGAAACAGGAAAATATGGGATGATAGAAAATGCGGAGAAGGGTGTTAGAAGCCAAATTTTTTGGTAATTTAAGGGTCTCCTGACTCCTACTGGATTTAAAATATCATTTATGTTCAAAAAATTGACCTTGAATTACCTTAAAATGTTTTTATAACTGATTAGATAAGTTATAGGGAAATTTGGGGAAAAAACCCTAACACCCCTCTGTTGTACCATTCGAGGGAGGAACTAATCGGTGACCCACCAATAGGTGAGATTGATATGTGTCACCAATCGGTGAGAACGATACGTGGCATGGATCGGTGGAACCTTTCCACCAACACCAATTCCCTCGGGACTCACTAATGTTGTCTAGGACATGCCAAGCACTAGATTTTAGAAATGTAATGTACCTAGTGGGTCCGGTTTATTATAGTATTCCAGAGTAGATGTAAAAAAAAGGGTAAGGTGTGAATAAATAAGAACTTATTTGTATTAAATGGTTTTTAATATGTGGAAACCATTGATTTTGAAGAGAATTTTTCACCAGCGGTATGCCTAGAGTAAATCAGCATGATTCATTCATTCGAAGATCATAAACACTATAATGTATATTATATGCATGTTTTGTTTTTATTTTTTAATATATATATATATAAGTTGATATTTTCATTGAAAAAACAAAAATATCCATTTTATGGAGAAGGATATATGGTATGCTAGCTAGAGAAGGTCTTATATGGGTTACGACATGCTCTTTGATGAAGGTATTAGATGTTTTGGAAGTACTAATAAAATTAAATTTTCTTAAGGAATGTATGTAACAACATTTATATAAAATAAATTTCAGTATGTTCTCTTGTTATTATAGTTTATGTTGGTGATATAAAAATTTCAGGTGAAAATTATACTTCAAGTAAGAATTTTCTAATCTGATAGCGATATAGTTTATGATTTTTATACTTGTATAAGTGGATTGTTTTATAGGATTAAATATTAGAAAAATATATAATTACATATTTATATCCCAATTAGAATATTCTAGTGATTTTTTTTTTAGAATTTTAGATTGATGAATTTAGATGATCTTTAAAAAAATGGTAATTGGAACTAAACTGAGATATTATAATGTTTTAAGTAATGTTAATCATAAAAAATTTATCTTATTCATTTGAATTCAACAATATCTAACCACACTGTGGATATATATAGTTTATTTAAAAACTCTTTGGGAAGGAGATCAGAGTTCTCCTAATGGGACTCACATGTTGGATTTAAAAATATGTGTAATGACCAAAACTTATCTTAAATAAATATTACACCTATTTTATATAATTAGTCAATACATTTCAAAAATACATTAATGTAGACAAAATAGGATTAGTTTCTTCAGATATAAGATTAATTATTTTATTATTTCATGAAATAGATTCAATATCATTGATAATGATCTACCAGTTTAGAACTCTTTGAAGATATACCAAGAT
The DNA here is from genome assembly GCA_963277665.1 of Viscum album. Lineage (NCBI taxonomy): Eukaryota > Viridiplantae > Streptophyta > Magnoliopsida > Santalales > Viscaceae > Viscum > Viscum album. The sequence goes on from OY728134.1 coordinate 291,850,661, forward strand.
TAAAAAAAATTCATAACATGTGGAGGGGATACATAAGAAATGATGAACTAAGATTCTAAATAAGGGTAAACAAGATATATATAAATAAAGCATGAGAATACGTGTATGAGAACAAGATAAAAACATTTTAAAACCATAACAAACATATGATATATCATAATTCTAAGTCGTCACATTAATATGGGTAATTCATAAGATATGAATCAAAATGGGATCAAATAACATGATCCTTGAGTGTATAAATATTTCATAAGTCATATATTTGTGGCAAAAATATATGTATAAAAAATACTATGTCAAGTATACCTACTAAAATTTTCAAAACATGTTAGTCTTAGGCTATTCAAATTCTTAATTCGATAAATCTGGGGGTAACCACCCATATACCTTCTTTGTTGGGCTTGCGATAACTCCCCATATACAATATTATTTCAAGATATGGATAACCACATGTGTACCCACTATTTTCAAGCTTGGTATAACCTACCATGTACCAATTAGCTCATATAACATTAATAATTACCTAATACATTGGAGGGAGATATTGGTCCCACCAATCACATAATGCATACATTTATGTTTCTTAAGATCAAAGAACATTCATCTTATCATATCCAAAATTAATAGATGGTTCTCATAAAACATTTAATCATAGAATATATTATAGAAAAGAAATTTGTTTCATAATAATTACTTCATTTATTCATCACATAACACATGGAAAAGATGCGGGTTTCATAAATTTCCTTTCATTGTAAACATTTAGAATTTATTGAAATAAAAATAATGTTATCAATTATTCATAAACAAAATAAATAATAATTAACATCAAAGGATTTAATCTTTAATGGGAAAGGATTTTTAAGAGAAATTACATGGATCATTTCCTGAAGAAAATAGCCTTTATACTTTTTGATACACTTTTTGAAACATAAAACATTTTATAAATCCTTTTCATTTAAAATGACCATCAGAAAATATAAATTAATCTTTAAAACATTTATTTTTTATGATGATGGAAAATACTTTTCATAATGCATGGGTGAAAATAAATATTTTATTCACATAATCATTTAAATAAAAATAAATATAGTTTTTGAAAATGAAAAGAATATTTTTTTAATTAATTATAAAAGAATAAATTGGTAAAAATTTATTTAATAAATCTTTTTGTTAATTTAGAAAAATGAAAAAAAATTCTATAGAAATTGATATGGAAGAAAATGCCTATTTGATCAAAGAGTGAAATAAAAATTCTTTACATTAAAAAATTATTATTGAATATTCAATACATGAAGGGGAGAAAATTAAGGGAATATGAATTATCATGAAATATATATATGATAGGAAATGATAATTGTTCCTTAAGATATGGATCATAATATTTCATAATCGAAATCATAAATAATAATCCGAATAAATTATGAGATTGTACCATAAATACATTACCACATTGAAAAAATTGAATCATAATCCCCATGATAGACTAAAATTAAATAAAACATAAAATATAATTTTGATAAATAATTCCATGACAATACATAGATTGCCGCATATGATTCCACTAACTGGTGCCTTGAGATAGTTTCCCACAAGGCCTCATGCACACCTACCCAAATTCCATAGGCTGTCGACTAGCAGTGAGGGCCTTGGGAGTGTCTATGAGGTGAGTATTTCTTCATTGATCATAGTAGAGTGAAACAAATAATATTTATATGTACATGGTACACAAAAAAGAAAAAGAAACAACTCCCAATTGATATCAACATAAGTAAAAACACCAAGACATTCAAGGTAAAAGAATAATTGTTAGATGTTGAATAATAAAATATGAAACATTATGATCATGGTAATATTTTTGTAAAAAATAATATACTAGGGATTAGGAATACAATCATATATAAAATGATTAAAAAATATACTAAAATACCAAAAACATTTATGACTAGAATCTTGAGCATTGGAATAGTTATTTACTTTTAAACTCCAATAATGTAAAGCAAGTGAAACATGCATTGGAAGTGGGATAATTCCCCTTATCTATACCTATAACCATAATGTCTAATCGATTACCAAAGGAGGTTTTTCAGGCTATGAGATAAAATCTCAGTAGGTTGACACCCATAGTGCCTTGGCCATTCCATTTCATTAAAAATAAAATAAGCAGGGTTAGATTTTTATTAAATAAAAAATAGAAATAAATAAATTAGACTCAGTTCCACATGGAGACCCATATAATTTACCTACATTATACCAAGTTAGTGTGTCTAAACCAGGAGATCCTACAATGTTAATGTGATTAGTATAATATGTATAAAGATTTATTTTCCCCAAGATATTGATTGTACATAGAGGATATGACTATAATTTTTCAAAACCAAAAGAATAATTTTATTTTTAAAAAACTCATTTACCATTTCATTATTTCAATTTGAATACCACTTCATTAAATATTGTGGGACACCATGATCCTATCCATGGAAATATGGAGAGACTTTCCTTGTACCACTCGATGGGATCATCATATAACCCATTCCATGGAGTCCATCCATGTTGACCCAATGATGAATTCTCACGAGTCGCTAAAAAGATGGTGTGAAAATCTAATGCACTAACCTCATATTATAAAAAAGATATCACACGTAGGGTCTTGATTATATCTTTATGCATGGTACAACCCTTATGATTTCTATCTCATACAAGTTTTCTCCCATAGGGAACCAATGTCACTAGTTTAGAGGTAAAAAAACAAATTTCATAGAGATCCCACTAAATGAATAAATGATGTCACCCCTGTCATTTTTACTAAACATTAAAATATCTAATAGGAATTCATGGGAATATTTCCATTTGTTCCTTAAGTGGGAACCCCTTGATTCACCCTCGACAAAAATGTGAAATCTTTAAACAATCAATGTGTATTTATATCATGTTTAGGAAGAGGGACTATCGATTAATTCATGACCCTGTATCTTAGTAGGAACATTGGCTAGCGTATACCCATTTAATTATTCATTTAAGGAATAAGTTATAGGGGCCTAAAGATGTGGATAATCTCTCATTTGAACTCAACTAAATTTATCCAAGGTATCAAATATCAAGAAACCCCCAAGATGGTATATTCTAACTCTCTAAGGAAAGGGAAATCAAATCTCAAAATAATATCAATCTTTTTGGTTGGAATATTTCAAAGGTGATCCAACCAATGGTATGTTTAGTTACTATATCAGGTCGCTAAATGTAATGTAAGGAAATCAATTTAAATTTCATTAAACTTTTATTGTTGAAGTTATAAGGTTTTATCTTATTACAAGATGTGGAATTTTTTGCAAATAAATTAAAAGAGGGAAAGGATTCTAGACCAAATACTATATATTTTTAGAGTTTCCCTTATATATTCCCAGCCTATGATTCAATTTTTTATGGATGAAATACAGGAAACATACTATGGCCTGAGAATTGGGGGAAATAACCAAAAACCCAGATAGAAGAACAGATGGGATGAAGAACATGAAAAATATAGGATTGGATCAATGATCCCACCTATATATTTCCATTATATATGACACAGAGAGATAAATTGGACTAATTTAGAAGTTATATTGAAACCTAGGAGGAAGATAGAGGGCTTCTCACATGGGACTTTGAGAAGATCCACTGGAAGAATGTGTGGAGTAAAGGAAACAAGGTTTAAATCATTTAAGAGAGGTGAAATGGTAATTTCACTGATAAAAAAAATTCATGGTTTGGCCACATGATTGGATAACACATGCACCAATAATGTGTAATATTCTTTTGGAAATGGAAAAATAACATAGTTATGTTCATTATTTATCTAACAATGAAAAATTTCTCTTCCACAAACCATTATAGCACCGCATGGTAGCGAACCTCAGGATGCACGATTGTAGATAAACAGTGTGGCCCCCAGGTCCACTCTTTCTACAACCACACAATATTGTGAAACTGTGCGATCAGTGTGGCACAGTATATGGAAATCATATGGACTAGGCAATGTAGTTTCTTATAACCATTCGACCAATTCCTTTCTAACCATTTTAGGACATTAGGCTCTGAATGATCACCAGACACACCCGAGACCTCCTTGATTCCCATAGAAAACTTTATTTGGGCAAAATTAATGAAATTGAAATGAAAATGAACATTTCATAACTTGTAAAAGATCCTAGATGTAATGAACTCCCCTCATTAAGATAACTCAACACTGCGATTCCCATCTACGGGTTATAGAACATCATCTAAGAAGTGTTTTTACAAATACAGAAGAACATCAGTCTCATGCTCCAAAGTCTCATCATGTACACCATTTTGCTGCTATAGAACCTGAACCAAAAGAAATAACCTTCCTTATAGATCCTTATTGCTTCGTTAAATAATACATATTGGATGATATTAAAAGGAAATATCCACCTCCAATTCAATATCCTTGGGAAAAAAATGAATGATACATATTGGAATGATACTATTGAATATTAGATTCTATGAAGACACCTTTCATGGAATGGTACCTCTGAATTAATGATGACTAATAGGCTAGTGTACCAACTCTCTCCACTATCTCAAAAGGCCCAATATACCAATGTGATACCTTGCCCTATATCTGAATTCATATGTGACCCAATCAAGGTGATACATGCATAATGTACATATGTCCCACCAAAATCTCCAAAGGTCTCTGATGAGAATCCGTATATGACTTCTACCTAGACTAAGCTATAAACATACTCTTCTGAATCAGATGGACATTATTTTAAGTCTCATGAACAACATGAGGACCTAGTAGATCTTCTTTACTTTACTTAAGTAATAAAAAAGTATACATCCATGGTTTACCATAGAGGGCTTCATACAGAGCCCTCTGTATTGTTTCCTAACAGCTACTGTTGTATTCAAACACAACTAGATGGTTATTATTTTCCCATGAACCTTCAAAATCAATTATGTCTAGGTAAAAAATATCCTATAATAATTATATCATCTACTTGAACTTTCCATCAGTATGAGGATGATATGAATTACTTAAGATCACTTGTGAACCTATTTCATTTTTATACCCTTTCTAGAACCGTGATTTAAAAAGGACATATAGGTTGAATATGTAAGAACTGGTTAAACCATGATGTCACACTATCTCAAGGATATACATCCATCCTAGATCATTAACAAATAATTTTTCCCAAATCATTAAAAAGTTTACAGCCTTGGTTAACCTATAAAAGGTCACCCACATTGTATCTATTCCTTGAGAGGATATTGGAACGCCTATCACGAATCCATTGTGACATCATTCAATATCCACTTAGGAATGGAAAGAGGTTGTAGAAGCCCAGAAGGACACTAGTACTCTACCTTCACCTATTAATAGGAAGATCATAGATTGATGAAATATACTATTTTTCTCTTCATAGATGGGCACCAATAGTGATAATTCATTACTCTTTACATATTGGTAGTCTAAGGAAGAACATCCCTAATAGAGGACGGTGATTCCTTTATCATATCTTCTTATATATCATAGGGCACCCTAATAAGCCCATGGAAGAGTATCTTCTCACTTACATCAACAATGGATCCAAGATATGGGTTCTCTTCTATGGAGCTCGCACTTGAGATGAGGCCTTCAAAATATAGAAATGGCCTTCTCTAAACTCACTGCATAAGAAATGATGTCATAACTAGAGTTACTAGATCTAACACCCCATGATTTTACAAAACCTCTAAGTGAACCATGAAATACAAAACCATAAACTACAAATAACTTCTTGCCCCTTGATGTCTTGAATCTGAGTATTCTAGCTTAATGAATCAGTTTTTAGATTACCATTTCTGAGTGCTTTAGAAATCTCAAAGTCAAATTATTGTAGGTACTCAACCTATCCATGCTTCCTTAGATTCAAGTCTCAATGAGTGGATATGTATTTGAGACTTTTATTGTTTTTGTAGACAATTAGACACTCACCAAATATACAATTCATCAAAATAAATAGAACTTGAACCACAAATGTACGCATGCATTTGTACGTATGATATGTCAACATGTGATTTCTCATCTGGAAAGAATCATATTACACAACCCAATCACATTGCATAAAAACTACCCCCATCATAATTTATGAATAATCACAATAGACAATATATCTTCTTCCATGCTCTAGAAGAATCAGAATCAGTGCTGAAGTCATCCTTCACGTTAGATCTGAAAATTTTTTCTTAAAAGCCTCCATGTAGTCTAATTTCACACCCTTTTTGATAAAGAACATAAGTGGTACTTCAAGGCATGATATATCCTATATGAATTTATATTGTAGATGTCCTTCCCTTGGAAGTAGAAAATGTCAAATACAATCATGGGATGCTCCCTGGAATCCATAGTTCTCACCACAAATGGGTCAACTTATAGACCTTCTTCAGATATGATTTGACACAAGATATTAAACTTTCTGATCCAAAAGTGGAATTTATTGATCTTATCATATAGAAGGTTCTCTCTTGATGTAATAAAAAATATATCAAGATGGCTCTAATGGTTGTGTATGGTGCACGAATAAACTAAAATGTTGTTTATGAATACCACCAAAAAAGGATCAAGGTATGAGTGGAAGACATGATTCATCAAAACCATGAACACTTTTGGTTTGTTCATCAGACTGAGTGACCTAACCAAATAATTATGTGGACCATACCTACTCCAAAAAACTATATGTGGTATGTATGATTACCTCACTCACAACTAATTCAATACCAAACTCAAACTGATATTGGTGAAAATAGTCACTCCTTGGAGCTGATCACTGATGAAATTGAAGCAAGTAGTTGGATAGCATTTTTTCACCATATGCTTATTCAGTATGTATAAATCCCTAAACAATCATAGGGTACCATCCACTTTTTTTTATAAAAAAAGGTATTTTGAACCCCATGGAGATTTTTTGGTTCAAAAAAACCTTTATCATTTAAATCTTCAAGCTGCTTCTTGAGTTCCTAGAGCTCTATAGGTTCAATCCTATAAAGTGGAATGGATATTGGTCCATCACCTCGAACAAGATCGAAGTTGAACTACTACTCTCTCTCATCAGGTATGGTAGATAAATCATCAAGTAAGATATCCATGAAATGATCCACTCTAGGGTGGAATTAAGTAAGATGGATTTCTTACTTTCTTATAAGGAGACTAGCAATCAAGGATGTCATTCCACCCCACCTATTATGCTTTTGTACCATTCAACCAACCATGAAATCCAATTCACCTTTATGAATTCATGTGATTCCCTTGGGGTATGTCAAGGAGACACGATGATGATAGAAATTAACCTGGTCTAAGTAAGTCACAATCCAACCAATACTAAGTATGATGGTGAATCCCTTTATCTCAAGGATGAAGAAACATTATAGAAAATGGAACCCACCTATTTCAAGGGGAACTCCTTTCATAATTGAATAACCACATCTCAAACATTCAATGTTCTATCAAGGGTCATAACACCACTAGACTACTCTATTACAATTCCTAAACATCCCATAGTGGCATTTGATAAAAAGGAGTGTGATCCATGTGGACTGAATAAAGAAGATAATATAGTAGAGGCTAACAGGATAACAAGTCTAACTATATACATCCTCATACTCTACTCATATGTAATAGGCTTCGCTACATAAAAATGGTCCGAACCATGACCCTTAGATTCTACCTGACCACCCTGAGAACGTCTACTCTGCTGAAAACAATATTTGAATCTTGAATACCTCACCCATGACCACCTGCATGAACTGAGTGGCTTTTATAAGACTATAATACTTCCTGAATTTGTGTTTATGATCCTGTAATTGAATTTGGTGATGGAAAATAACCCCGTTCACTTGGAACTAGAGGAAAATATCAAAAGAAGCAATGTAGGTGACCCATACCGCTACAATCCTGACAATCAATAGGGTTCCTCGTACATTTAGGATTTTGATGGCCTGGATTATCATACGAGTGACACACCACAATGCTATGTGTGTGTTCCCTAATGATGATATTATCCTCACATGTACCCTAGATGCATTGCTTCTAACTGATCAATAATCCACTACTCATCTTGGAAAATGAACTTCACTATTTTACGTCACCTGATTCCCCTAGGTTACGCTCATTAACGACGGTCTAGTTCAGTATCTCTGAAATGTTTGTTAACCTAAATTCATTGACATGTGAGAAAATGAAATAATAAACCCCATCATAGAATCTCTGCACATTAATCTACTCATCACTGATCATGGTTATAAAAAAAACACAAATTCAGTGAAGCTAGTTGCATATTCCATCCAAGGTATATCAGCTTGCTCAAGTTTAACCTATTCCCAAACACAATCATTTATAAGGTTCTGAGGGAAGAAATAGTCAATTTCGGCTATCTATAAATCATTCTAGACCATACCCTAATGTTAACCATCAAGAGTTAGAACATCATATTAACATTTCGAAGAGTCGCATAGAATATTGGTCACAAGATTTACACACTGCTCTTGAGGTGTCACGATGTTCTATAAGATTAACACCATATCATCTAATAATTAATTAGTAGCATGAGGTCTCTAATCCCCAAATAAGGTGAGAGGATACTACTTTTGGAAATCCCATGTCAACACGGCCACAAAAGGGGTAGGTTGGGGAGATCCATAAACTGATTGCATGAAGCGAACTAATTTTTCTAGGAATTGGGCATTAGAACCAAGTGGAAGGTATTTAGGAGGTTTCATAGGTGGCATTAAAAGATGTATCAAGGTTGTCTTAGGGACCACAATCGTAGAAATATTCTCATCATTATAATCCTTATATACATCAGTAGGTTTTTGTGGTGGAATAGCTTGATAGTTTCAAAGAAAAATCCTCTGATAAAATTTACATCAGATAGTTAAAGTCTTAAATAATGTACATACATAATCCATACTACTAATTAAAAACACCTCTCTACCTAATCCTAGATTCATTACACTATGAGAAGAATAAGAAAAATAATTATCAAAGGAGAAATGGATTATATTCCAATACTATATTTGGGTGAGGCTATATTTTCATGTTAGATGCATAAGGGTGATTTCATTTTAAATATTAAGCCCTTTAATTTATGATTTATTCTAATTTTTCAGTTATAAGAAACACAATCTAGTTAACTGTGTCGGTAATTACATTTTTTGAAGGTGCATACACATTATTAGTTGAATTTGGCATGTCATGTAAGTATATCCTGACCTTTACACTAGATAAAGGGTGTTTCATGACATAATTTTGGTTTGATTAGATGAGATTTTTTCGGCACATGCCAATCAAACCAACCAACATGGAATTATTGGTAAATTAAACCAATTATTCCATTATCGAGAACTCCACAATGATGGAATGAATAAATAATATGGCATATTCAAAATCACATGTAATATAGGTAATACATGTAGAAAATATGTATGGAATGGTATAATGCATTAACTTTTGGGTCATATTGTTCCTAAAATGGAGCATGAACTACAAAATTACATCATATCATTGAGATGGGGATAAACCAACAATTTTAATAATATCATTATTAATAATAGAAAATACAATTTCATCACCCAATGGAGAAATCCCATGAAACCATAACAAGAACAACCAATAACAATATCTACCCAACCCAAGAAATTTAGGTTTCCCATATACGTCGTTTTGATACTCCAAAGAATGGGTTAACACCAAATATAAATGACCTATTATATTGTCTATCTCATGCAGTACTACAAAATGGAAAAATTCTCTGATACCACATTGTAGCATCCGACCCTATATTCCACATTCTAGTTCCTTAAGACAGTTTTCCACAAGACCCCGAGCATGCATCTCCAAATTCCAAAGGATGTTGACTAGTAGCAAGGTAATTGGGGAGATTATGCACCCATTGATATGATAAGTACATAGAAACATATATTTATATATATAATAAATATGAAAAAATAGATGTGGAAACTCATAATAGATAGCTATGGAATCAAAAAAACAATGCATTCAAGCTAAATTAATAACTCATTGAAGTTGAATAATAAATGATAAAACATGATGATCCTGGTAATGTATCTATACAAAAAATATGATTCTAGGGGATGAGACACAATCATATACAACATAAGGAAAAAAGAAACAAAAAGGCCAAAAACTATTATGACAAGTATCTTGAGGATATGATTTGTTCTTTTCATAAAAAATAATTCATAGTAATGAAAGTAAATCAATTATTGGACGTTGGATACTTCCCCTTGTTTGTACCTATAACCATAAAATCTAATTTGGTACCAATAGTTAACATAAAAGGAGTGAGATACAATATCATTAGTTATAATCCCATGGTTACTAAGACATTCCATTTCATGAAATATAAAATAATTATTGTTCTAGAGTTATTCAATGAAAAATATAAATTAATAGATAAATAAATACATTTGACTAGGTTTCACATGTATGTCCATCCAATTCATCTACTCTGACCCAAGATAGTGTGTCTCAACTGGGAGATCCTACAATTGTAAAGTGAGTAGTATAATATGTTATAAGGTGTACTATCCTCAAATTGTTATTGAGTTTTGTGGATACCTCCGTATATTTTGAAAACCAAAGTAATAATTCTATTTTAGAAAAATTGGTTTACCCTTTAATTAATTAAATTTAAAGTCCACTTGATAAAATATAGATATAAAACCCATACCCTTCCATGTGAATACTGAGATACATATAATGTATCACTCAAGGGGCTTATCATATGACCAATGAAAAGGATTCTTTCCATGGTTACCGAAGTATTATGTCTCATGTGTCCCTAAAAGCATGGTGTGGAAATGTCTTGCACTAACCTCCATGTTCGTATCTAGAATCAGACATAGGGGCATGATTCACTCTCCATGAAAACTATATATGTCATTCCTTTGTTCCCATCCAAGGGGTCTCCCCTAGAAAACTATTGTCACTCTTCTAAAGGTAAACCAAATAAATTTATGGAGATCCCATCCCAGGCATTTATGGTGTCCCCCAGATATGATTATTAAGCATTATCATGTCTATCAGAAATTTATGAGAGTCCATCCATGGGGTTCTTAAGTCGGAACACGATGATTCACCCTCAGCACTAAAGTGATATAATTAAACCATCAATGTGCATTTATAACATGTTTATTAGTAATGTCTGTTCATTAATTCAGGGCATTGTATCTATGTAAGCTCGTTGACCAAGGAAATTCCATTTAATGGTCCATTTAATTCATAGGATATTGGGTCCTAAACACAAGAACCACCTCCAGTTTCATGTTAACTAAATTTATCCAAAGTATCAAATATATATAAAAACCCCACAATGGATTTTTTAACTATATATGAACATGGAAAGTATGGATTAAAATAAGAGAACTCCAATTTGTTGGAATATATCCAAATTGATCAATCTAAGGGGTTGATTCCCTGCTAGATCATGTAGATAAAGGTAAGGAAATTCATTCAATTTAAATGTGAATATATAGTTATAGGTGAAACTGAAAGGGTATGACTCATGAAATGATGACACATTTTATGGAAAGCAATGAAATGAGGGGATGGAACATATACCACCTTCTATATCAATGTAGTTATTCCCTTGTCCAACCTATTAATTTGATATAATGTAGGATAGAAGAAAAAAATCAAACCTTAAAATGCACTGAAAATGATGAAAATGATCTTGCAATGAGATAGCACAATAGATGGGTCGATGAACTTGAAAAAATGCCTAATGATATCACCTATAGCTTCCTATCAGATATGATAGTGATATAAATATATGCCACGTCTAGGATTCATCTTGGATCCTCAAAAGAGGAAGATAGATGGATTCGTGTGTGGGAGAATGATAAGATCTAGTGGAAGAATGAGGAGATGAAAGGAAACTCATTTTAAATCATTTAAGAAGGAATAAATGGTAATTTCACCCAAAAAAACACGGTCGGATGATTTTGACACATAGTTAGACAAACCAAGCACTAACCATGTGAAAGGTTCATCATAAAAGGACCTCATCAAATAGTTAGTTTCATAGATTATCAAATCATGGGAAAACAATACATTAGAACTCTGGAAATAACCATTATAGCACTACATGTCCATGTTCCTTGGGTCACATGGTTGTAGAAAAAATATTTATCCCCTAGGTATCCACTATATAAAATCGCATGGTTTGGGGAAAAAATTCAAGCAATGCAGCATGGTTTCTCCAAACCATGCGGCCCAATTTTTCTTCCTATTTTGGGGCTCCAAACGATCCCCGGATGCTCCCAAAACCCACTTGTGTCACATATACAATTTTATTAGGGATACAAAATGAATTATATAAGATAAATAATGTAACATAACTTGTAAAAATGACTAAGAGATTCATATTTCATGTGTAATGTTCTATATATTTCATTATAAATGAATATTTATGCATAACATAACATACGGCCCAAAGAATGAAAATTAAGGAAAAAGCATCTTACCACTTTGGAATCTAACGAAATATAAACCCCATGAATGAGATATACTAAAATGGATATATAAACCCAAATAATATTCAATTTAATCATCCTAAAATATTTTCATGCGAAATATACAAACCACATAAATGAAATAAGTGTTGAATATGACATGTGTCTTACCTGAAATAAATGTGTGATGAAAATACCTTACCTTATGTTTCAACAATCTTTGTACATGTTCAAACCCAATATATATAAAAATTAAATTTTTATATATATATATTCTATAAACATACATATATATATATCATAACATGTATGGTTTATTTATTTCCAATTATGATCCTATTATTAATAATTTAATGATAAAGTCATATTCTATGAAATAACTACAGTTTCTTTCATGTATGTTTTGACTTTTAATTCCTGGTCCACTTAATTTAATGATGGTTACGTAGTCTATATAATTTTATACTTGAGATAAATATCCTTTATATTCAGTACATATGAATTTATATTGATCGATACATGTTTTAGATAAAAAATGAGAGAAACTATTCATGGAGAGAGTAGGCCATACGTACAAATTAATGTTGTTTCTATTTTAATTAGGGATTAAAAAAATAATTTAAATATTATATCAAAAATAAAAAATTAATTTTTAATATATATAATATATTTTTTTATAAAACAACTACCTTTCCTTCTATGTAAATAGTAAATAAATCACATTGCTTTATGAGGTGGTAGTCCGTCGTACACACGAGTGAAGTTATCGTGTTCCCATGTAATAAAATGTATAAAGGTATATGTAATATTATTTCTCTATTAGTATTAATATATCATATATATTATATATATAAAAATTTAATCCAAATTTTATCAATCAATGATATGAGGTGAATGAAAATGAATAACACCAGATTGCGGGGCAATATACCTCCATACAAACTAATGATGATTTTGTATCCCATTTGTTAGAATTTGTGATGGATATAGTTATGATATTAAAATAATGTCATATAAGTATATTTCAGACACTTTTATCATAATATCATCATAATATAATGATATTTTATGGAGTTTGATTAATAAATAACACAGAAACACATGTTTATGAATATTCCTCTAATTCAGAGAGACTCTTTATGTTTTCTCATAAACCCTTATTAAGAGGGATTCCAATCCAATATAACTCTTATAGAATTATATGAAGAAAGTATGTAAGTGATTTGGGAAGGTCATGGATAAATGAAATTGTTTTTGTGGTGTTTAGAGTAGTGGGTCGGTGCTGACCTTTTATAAGTGATGTGAATGAGAAACATGTAATTTTTTAAAAGAAAAACGGGTACCCACATTTTTCACATAACAAAAAGATCAATAATGGCCCATTGTCAAACATATAAGATTTACGGTCAAAATATTTAAAATAAAATTGGTTTTTTTCATGTTTAATAGATTTTTAATCTTTATCAATTTATTTTAACCCCACCCTGGATAAAAACATTTTTAACTTAACTATAGTAAATAATTTTTACCGTTTGAACTATAAATTTTGGTAAACAATTAAGTTCAAATTCTTATAAAATATACACATAATGTCATCCAGAGAAAAGTTCTCTGACCATTTATTAAAAAAAAGTGCAAACAGAATAGTAAAAGAAGCATCAAAAACAATAAAACCAACTACAAGTCATAACAGTCATTCCCGTTCCATAATAATGATCCATTGCTTCAACCGTAGTATCCAACTCCCACTCCGAGCTGTCAACTTGTGTCAGAATCTTGGCATATTTCCTTCTGAGGTTTAACTTTTCTAAACACAGAAGCTCCTTAGAAGATTGCCATCTAGAGGACCTAGTAGTCATAAACTTAGTCTTATAAAATATAAATTATTCTAATTCCAAATATTCAATCCAATTTTACAAATTCAATTAAAAAAACATAATTTAATTTAAATTTAATCCCTTATATGTGATGAGAATCCCTATTTTCCAATAGAAAATTATGAAATGTTTTTACATTTAAATTAAAATTCAAAATGATTTCAATAATCTAAATTAGATTAATATACATATAATTGAACTTATATTACTTTTAAAACTATTTAAAAATAAAATTTTCATTATAATTATATTAAACAAAATGATGGGTTTTCAATAAAAACTAGTATGATTAACTATTAATAGAAAAATTAATATTTCATGAATAATAGAAAAAATTACCCTAAAGATAATTTTGACATAATGATTTCGAAAATTATGTTTATTTTATGAAATTAATTTTCAAAAAGTGACATGATTTATTTCGTTGTTGTTTTAAAAAATCTATAGAAGTCTTTTTGTGAGGAAATATTATTTCCAAAACATATAATAGAAATAAAAAATATGTTCTTCTTATCAATATTTTTTATTTATATAAAGGGATTATACATATTACTTAATTTTTTTTATTTCTATTTATTCTGACATTTTAAAATTTATTTAATAAAAGTTGATAAAAAAATAATAGTATTAATAGTATTCTTGGTTTATTAAAACATAGTTTTTCATGTAATACCAGATACCAAAGAAATTAAATTTATTAAAAATATTATTTCATAAAAAATCAGGGTGTTACATTATAACACAATTAAAATGAATTTATTCTTTTAATTTTATCACTTTTGTACCAAAAACTAATGATGAATTTTCATCAATGCATCATCGGCTTCCCATGTGACTTCCTCGAGCTTGTGATCTCACGAAAAAAACATTTACTAAGTTAGTGGTCTTGTTTTATAGAGAATTATATGATCTTGAATATCCATCGGTTGTTCCTAAAATTAGTTATCATGATCTAGTAGTATGGCCTCTAAGTTCTGTACATGTGTTGGATTTTGTATGCATGTCCTCATGAGATATACATGGAACATATCATGGAATTGATTGAGAATTGGTGGATGCACTAACCAGTAAGCTATGGTCTTGATATGATATTTTTCTTCAAGGGGGGAAATATTCATAGGGTTTGGTTTTACGTACATTCATCCATGGAGAACATCATAGAAATACACTCTTAGAATATTCAAATTATAGATCCATTATATGATTATCAACAAAACATTTATCTTAAATTTATTTTTTCTTTAAATATTTAGAATGGCTATACCCTCTTATTCCCTCTAATCATCTAGCTCAAGTCCCAACCACTTTCATTCAGAAATATCATTCTTATACATTGTGGTGGTGTAATTATTTCAATAAAGTGAGTAATTAGGATCTATCAAAATGCTAATATGGAAGATTTTGTTGTAATAAAATTAAACCAGAAGAAGGTTTTGTTCACAAAAACATTTATAATCCAAAGAACAATATCTTAGAATATCATATTGGGTATGAATTATTCCCTTATATAGACCATCTATCTGATAGTGATACACAGTTCTAAAAATCATCTATGTATCATGATCATGATGATGAACTCTAAAAATAATTAAGATTAAATTTTGATCCTTAATAAAAAAAAATTGAGTATGGTAATCTAATAAACCTTACCACATCCATATTGTGTATTATGGAAAGCAGAGAAGAGATAAATATTATCTAACAACAACAAAGTGTGCAAACACTGTATGGTTATCAACCACAACCCATAATTACCTCAATATAAAATATAAGGTAAGCTCTAAAGGTTACCTATACCATTGATCATATGTCCAAAATATGTAAAGTAAATAATCATAAAATATCTTTGTTGACAAAACATATACAAAACAAAAGAGATATACTTCCATAAAAGTATATTAAAATATTATAAATCTAGATAAAATCACATCGCATAAAACCTAAAATGGGATGTCAATTACATTGAACATAATATAAACATTGAACTCATAAGACAATAATGGTATCGATAACTCTTATTCTAATTTTATGTGGAGATATATACACTACCAAATGTAAATTACCCCTTTATTCCTCATATAAGATCTTTCTTGTACAAAACATTTTCATTTAGAGATTGGGTTCATCCTAGTACCTAGAGAATATCTAAGGTGATACATTATCCAAAAATTCATATAAATGGGGATAATCACATGAAATTTCTCCAACGAATTTTAAATAATCTTCTCATTGGACTCACTCCTAAAAAATCAATAAAGATATTTGAAACTATGTGTGGGGGATTTTTTGGTCTTAATTTTCATGATTAACTCTATCCTTTGTGGATGTATAATATTTCATTTTTTTCATTTTTCTTCTGAAGATATTATGGATTAACATATACATTATCCATTTTATTGGTGAATTTATTCTTATAATGACTAAAATCCTTTTACATGAAACATTTGAGTTTGGCTGGTGTATTCTGTTGATCAGTCTCTCCATTAATTTGATTGATGTTCCTATTAACATCACATTAACTTTATTTTTATCAATATATTGGCTTACATAACTTGAAACACCCTCTTATTACTTTTAGGAATTCCCCTGAGTGCATCTTCCAACATTCATGGAATATATGTGAATGGAATATATTTTCAATAAGTGATTTATTCACATTCTCATGTTACTCAATAATTATTTTCATATCAAATTGATGGGAATATTTGGAATCAATAGTTTCCATTTATACCTTCACTTCACATCAAATAGATTATTTGTATCAAGAAATGTATATTATAACCAATTCTTTTTGAAGACATGTTCTTAAAACACCAAATAATAGATCATTATTTCTTTCAAGAGTGGTGATTAAACTGAAATCTTACTATACAAGTCTGGTAAGATAAGCATTGTAGGTAACTAGATTCAGCATACTTCTTTTTGATCATTTGAAATTCATTCTATATATATTTTTGAAAAATATGAAATAAGTTAATACTGAAGAAAATTATCTTAAATAAATCCCATTTTTGTGATTCAATTACCTTATATTATGTATTATTCATAATAATGTTCCATCATTGATCTTATTCTCCATCGAAATGATAGACAACCAAAAAATGATTTTTTTCATGCCCTAAAAATTAGAGAATTGAAAATTGTTTTTTAGTGGTACTCATCCATTATTCAGAAATAATAAGGCCTGAAGAACCACTAAAATAATGTGGTAATTACATCATTTGGGAATCTATAACATATTGTTCCATCCTTTTCATATTTGGATGTTCAGTATGCTTCATGTCATGAGAATGTTGTGTGAACATAACAATGATATTTTTCATACCATCACCCATAACATATAGTTTCATAGGTGAAAAATCATTTCATTTCACACAGGATTGAGCATTAAAATGAGTCCTTTATGGTCTATAAATTCCCTAATTCTAAAAATAATAGTCTGAGAAGCACTAATCATAGTGTTAAACCCCATGATAAATAAAAATTAATTAATTTGATGTATAAATCAGAACACCGTGTTTTATATCTAATTAATTATAGGATTAACCTAGGAATTAGTGGTTATTTTTTAAATCCGTCATGATTTTTTTTCAATAAAAAGTAAATTTAAAAAGAATATCCCTAGGGAGTGTTAAACTATGTGTGAAAAATCCTGTTTTTATGCACCATATGAGGATATCATCCAGCTCAATGTATCATTTTCTATGTTATTACCCCTTGGTACCTGTATTCCAAATCCACATATATTTGTAGTATTTATACTAAGATATAATTTATTGGTAACCACTCAATTTATAATATAACAGAAGTATAAGACATTTTTATATAGTTTTACTGCTCCTAAGTTTTATCGTCACACATATCTGTAGAGTTCTCACTAATGTTTTCATATCCTATATTCCAAATTTAGACTAAACCATTTCTTAGATGAAAACTATAATTAACCCATAAAATCATAAATAAATATTAAACCATTTCATATAAATATTCAATACATTTAACATAAGAATGCCCATAGACTAAATAGTTTTTCTATCTTTTGAGACTATATGCACTATCTTATTATTTTCTAAAATACCCTCAATTTCAATGTAAAATATCTTATTATTTAATATTATTCATAAAAATACCCTAATTAATATCTTTATTCATAATCTATTGATTGAAGACATAAGAATGTGTTATCATAGATGCCCATTAAGGTCAATTAAGGGAGATATCAACTAAAAATGATCATATGGGTCTAGATCATGATAATAAAATTTGAAAACTGTGGGTTGTAAATGATATATCATAAAAATGATTCATAAAAAAATTTCATATTTTATAAGACATGAATCATAATGGGACCAAATAACATGATCTATGAGTGTATAAAAATTTCATAAGTTGAAGATTTTTCATATACCCATATAATTGAAAATTTTATATCAAGGATATCTACCAAGACATTAATACCATGTTTGGATTGATATAATCACACATGTACCTACATTGATCTTGGGATAACCTCTCACGTACCCTAATTTTTTTGTTCTTGGAATAACCCAATGTATAAATTCTTTTTTTGGTATGGGGATAACCTCACATGTACTATATTGTTTTAGGTGTGGGATATCCTCTTGTGTACCCTTTGAACTAATATAATATTAATCATTTCTCAATGAATTGGATGGAGATATATGTACCACCATCCTCTAATCCAGAAATTTGTATGCCACATGATCACAAAACAATCATCATATTAGAACCCTTGGAAATAAAAGTGTTTCATAAAAAATTTCATCATATCATAACATATATAAAATTAACGGGTTTCATAATAATTGCATCATTTCATTGTAACATAATCCATGGAAAAGTAATGGGTTTCATAAAAAAATTACAATCATATAATTAAAACATTTATAGAAGCAATATAAATTGAATCATTGGATCATATCCCCAATAAATTAAAATTATCATAAAATAATGTCATCTTAGATGGAAAATAAATTTAAAAAAATACTTGGAATATTTCTTGTGGAAAACAAACATTCCACTTTGAAAAACAATTTTTAAAATAGAATAAAATTAAAAAATACTTTTATTTGAAAATATCCACAGAAAGTTGTAGTTTATTATTTAATAAATTTACTTTTCATGATGGTTTAATATTACATTCATTCCATATGTGTTAAAATAAATATTCCATAAACATTTTTGATAAAATCCAAATGGGAAATGATTTTGAAAACAACATTATGTTTCCTTTGATTTTTTTAAATATTAAAACATGTGTGAAAATGTCTTTGGAAAATACTTTTGGTAATTTTAAAACTTTTTTGAAAAATATTTGTTTTAAAAAATCGATTTAGAAGAAGAGAATTTTTGACTGAAAGATAAAATATTGTTGGTTTAAATTAAAAAATTAATTTTGAATCATAAGTTAAAAACTAGAGGAAAATGAAGGTAAAAATTCATTCTCATGACATAACCATATGATTTGAAAATTAATTATTTTTTTGATAGGTGGGTCATAATATTTCATCATCATAAGCATAAACATAAACACTTTTATTAAATAAATAGATTACACAATATAACCATTACCACATCAGTAACATTAAATCATAAACCCCATTAAATAATAACACTAAATGAAAAATAAAATGTCATGATAATTAATAAAATAATGATATTTAATGTAAAATGTTTTTTATATAGACGTAATAGAAGAATATATGATCATAAGATAACATCTATCTCATAGAAGTAAAATTTAGACAAAAAATCCTTACGAATTTGGTAACAATTGAACTATAACCCACATAAAAGAGAGATATTGAAGTGTATATTTAAACCCAAAAAACATTAAGGATATGAATAAAGAAATTAATCCATTTGAACTATATAAAACAGCAAAAAGAAATAGGTGGTTAATATGGCATTTGGATCACATAAAATAACAGTATGACATAAATCACTATCCCTAAGTCTCAACTTCATTCGTAAATATTCAAACCTCCATCGTAATAAATATATATATATTATTAATATATTTATGGAACATATATATATATATATCAAACAATATCTATTTTACTTATGACATTTTATTACCCATTTATAATCAATTCTAGGTTGAAGTCACATTTCAGAGAATAATTGTAATGCTTTTTATGTATGTTTTGATTTTACATTTTTTCCTCTTAATTTGATAATGGATATATCATATAAATAATTATTACCATGATATAAATATCATAGATATTATGTATGTAAGTATTTAGAATGATTCATTAATGATAAAGATAGAAAATGAAATAAACTATCCAGAGAGATAATAGGTTGTATGTAAACATTAATATTATTTCAATTTTCTTGTTGGATTAAATGAAATCATGTTATATAACACGATAAAATTTTAAAATATGAACATCATATTCAACTATCAATAAGAAAAAATAATCCAATCATAGAAATTAATATAAAAAACTAAGTATTTAAGAGATATTTTTTATCTTAAATAAATTCAATCTATGATATGGATTCAAATACATGATACACAATGTTGTCTTGCGTTACGTGCAATAATGACTTTCATTGATGGTTTGCGTTACACACAAGACCGAGTTTTACAGAATAATTTTAATATTAATCTTTAAAATGAAAATTCTATCTGATTTATTAAATTAGATCATATAAATATGTTTAAAAAAATTATAAAAATTTATTTTTTAATTAATTGGTCATTAACATATTATTAATTAAAATAAAAAACATAATAATATAAAGGAAATGTTTTAATAAAAAAACTAGTTTAATGTGCCCAAATAATATTTATCCAAATGAAATAAAATAACTACACTTAGTTAATTAAACTAATTAAATTTATATATCATATATTTTCAAACAAATTTTTTTATATTAATCTAATATATTTTATATGCATTAGATATAAACAATTCAAATTTTATGTATAAAATTATATATTTTTCTAAAAGAAGAATTTTCACCTTCCAATGGTGTACGTGTATTAAAAATAAATGTTGAAATATTAAAACAAATTATTTTAAAAAAGAAAATTATTTTTTCAAAGAGTGATTTAAAAATTATCTTACGTTGATTTTTTGGGGTTTTTTAGAGAAGTTTCCTTTTTTGGTGAATAATAAAGAATCCTGAATTTTAATTGAATCTTTATTTTTATTTAAAACATTTTATAATGTTAAATTATATTTTTAATTGGTTTTAAAGTTAAAATACATCAATTTTACGTATATTAAAAAAATATATTCCATTTTAATAATTTTTAAGGAATTTATATATAATAACATAGTAAATTTATGAACAATTTAAGTTTAAAAATCTACTTTCTCATCTCATCTATCAGATTAATTTTAAGTTTAATTTCTATAATTATGTAATTTATATATAGAAAAATGGATTCCATAGTTTTAATCATCATAGTTTATAATTTATATGAAGTTAAACATAAATTTGGACCAATAGAATAATTGAATGCAGTTAAAATTAATTACAATGATTAATAGAAAAATAAGTTTTCTGAGGGACTAAACATTAAACATAATGGGCCAAACGATCTAGTAACATTTTAGAAACAAATTTTATGGGCATATATCAATATTATACATTATAGGGTCTGTAATATAGCACTATTGTTTCTATATTAAATTATTAAAATTTATTATAACTCAATAATTATCAAAAACAGCAAGTGTGTCCTCTCCCATACTTATAAAAGGCTACTACCTCTACTCCTCTAATCACACATTAAAAAAACTCTTGTTCAGCCATAAAATGATAAAATTGCTTATAATAATCCCTCAAATTTTACAAGAGACTTTAAATTGGGAAGAAAAAAACCATATATGGTTTTAGTGAAAACCTAGTGAGTATTCCTAAAGATGATGTCATGTTCATCTAAAAGAGTTTTTATTTTATTTCCTTCTTTACCTCATTAAATTTATATTATCAATTATTATATAAAACCTCAGCATCTTCAATATAAATTTATATTTTAATGTTATGGGTATTACCTAAAAATTCATACATGTCAAACAAATGGGTTAAAAAATCATCATTCATGTGTTCAACGGACTACTACATCACAAACTAATGTCGTTCTTATTTCCACTAATACCATTAAAGGTTGAGAATCATGACTTATTTTCAATTAATATGTTATATATATTATATTTCATTTGTTAATTTTTTTTAATTATTATACCGCTCATACCATTATGCTTTCCATTTTTTGGGAATATGACATCATCACTCGTCTGTACGGAAAACTACAACTACACGAAGGGATGTGATTTGTTCACGCATTACAAGGAATGTACTGAAGATTATTTTAATAAATATATGAGATATAATTACATAAATATTATAATGGATGTATAATATATATATATATGTAATTTTTTTATCTTTATTTCAATGTGATAATAAAATGTAAAAAACATTCATGTGTATGAATGACCTACAGTCTCAATAAATAGTGTATTCAATTTATCATATATAAAAATTATTGATTACTCTAAATATATATATTTAATATATTTGACATTAAAATAATTTTTTAAATTCTCTAAATGAGTAAATCTTTATTTTATTAATATGAACAAAAAATAAGAAGTTAAAAAAATATCACAAAATAAGGAAATTAATCCGAGAAATAATTAAAATAATGAAATATTATTGAAAAACTGGTGATAAGATTTCATGAAAGATTAATATATGATATTATAAATATTAAAATTGTTTTATTATAAGTTAATGACATGATTAAAACCATTATACATGATTTTATTGAGCATTCCACCAAAAGGAATCATAATGTCGTGAAATTATTCTCAATTTCATTTCATTGAGGCATAGTATAATATTTTTCACATAATTTATTTTATATATTGTATATATATCCCCTTTTAAATTTCATATACAAAATAATTCATTATTCAATTTATTTTAAATTTCAATTGGAATTATTACATGTAATGATATTTGATTTAAAAAGTCCCCATGTGGTAAGGAATTTCATAATTCAGTTTCATTCATTGGGTTATGTTACTTCATCGTTATCATAAATATTATATGATTTTGAATATAGTGACTTTTTATTATCATAAATTCTATTTCAAAATATTTTATATGGATTTACAGCTCATACATATAATAAATTCATTTTTTGATTATCACATAAATTTTATCACCATTTAAGGGTTTTCTTGAGAATCTCATTTTAATATTGATTGTTTAGACATTAATTTTTATTTATAAAATTACTTGATAATCCATTACTAAATCATTTAATTTTATTCAACACTAGTAATTCATAATATTATTCATGAAATTATTCCATTTTTTCAGTCTTTGGTTCTTAATTATTTTTTAGTATATATTTTTCAGGTAAATGTGCCATTGAAATGTTATCAATGGAATCTTCTTATCTCTTTCAGAACAAGACACATTTATAACCTTTTTACCAAGAAAAATGAATTTTACTTTTGGCTTGTGTGGCATGTTAATAATCACCTATCATCTTTTATTTGAATTATACATTTCAATTTAAAATATATATTTTTAAAATAAAATGTTTTAAAATACTATTTGTAAAGAAAATGATTTTCAAAATGTTTATATGTTTTAAAAAATGATCTTTAAAAGAAAAAAAATGATATTTTCCTCAAGAATTATTTTAATGATTTTTCATATCATCCAAAATTACATAACATATTCTTACTCTAATGGGTTTAGGTCATATTGATTTCATCATTATTTTTCCTTTTAAAGGTTTATGATTAGTTTGACAACTGATATTTTTGAAATTCACCTTCTTGAAACATTTCATTAGTTATTAAACACTCAATGATTTATTCTCTTTCCAATAACCATTGAACATTAAATTACCCCAAAATATCCACATTATTTATCATTGAGATGATTATTTCCTAAACCATATAATAGTTTTACATATTGTGTTTATTATGAAATTTATTTGGTTATTTAATGAGATATTTATAAACCATTATCCTTTACTGAATATTTATTTGTGATAAGGCACATTAATTATGAATTATATCTATTATTTGATATATGAGTAATGTTTTAGACTTGTATGAAATTGTTGGGGTATATGTAGTGCAATCCCCTCAATGCATCTGTAGTATCATGAAACATATTAGTTTCCTGGCCTTAGCTAATGGTTTTTCACCTAATATGTTTTAAAAATCCTTGTGAAAGGTCTTGATGGTAATGGTTCCATGTTCCAAGGAAACAAATATTCTAATAATTAAGTATCATGTTTATTCAGAAAAATTTATATTATCTATTATATTTTCACTATGTAAAAATATACAGATGAATTTCAATCTCAATGTAATGATTAAATTGAATTTTCATAGTGATTTACCGTTTAATATTGATAATTTCATATCTAGTAATTATAGTCATGTTATTTCTTAGATGTCATGTGTTATTTGTTATTTAAATTTAGAAATATTTCAATTCCTTCTCAATTTATGGATTTTATGGAAAGTGTGTTCAGTTATTAACTTTTCATATTGATTTTGATAATTTATTCATGATTTCTTTTGTGTACTCTAACACTTACCTAGAAATTGAGATAACAATTTTTTTGTTTCATTTTTATAGGATTATATAAAGTTGACACTGACTTATATTAAATGATACCATATATGTAATAAAATTATTCTTCAATGAAAAAAATGTTTTTTTATTTGTGTATTAAAATGTAATGTATGAATTGTCAATGTATGTAGTTTACCAAGACTGTAACAATAATGGGTCCTTTAGGATGTATTACCTATTATCTTATTTCAATGTAATGGTAATAGGAACCCAATTAATTATTTCTATGGTTGGATCCCTATAGTTATTATTAGATAATGATTATTAGAAAATTTGAAAGCCATATTTTGGAAAACATATCTTGGGGAATATAACCCTACGAGAGAATTTGAGGATAAGTATAGAAGAACATTGTAATGTTTGGTTAATATATAGACTACCAGGTTATTATTAACAGTATATCTATATATGTTTACTAAATTTCTATGTCATTCTAGAACATATGTACTTAGGGGTAATACCTCTGAACTTGACGTGTTGAGCTTCACTAAACTATAACATGATATACAATAATGGGCCTTAGTGTGCACCAAGTTTTAAACTCCTAGAGATTATGTTTTGGATAATTTAAAATTTCATTACAAACCTTTATGATTAATTTAATTAGATAATAAAAATGAATAAACTAGATAAAAACTAATTTTTATATGATTGGAAATAATGTGGCATGTTTTAGACAACATATAAAGGATTAAAATGATTTACCATTATATTGATTGTTACATAAAATATTCTTTTTGATTTGGTCATTGGAAGGAAACTAAAAAAACTATGATAACATTGAATTTGAAGAACAAGGTGATGAATATAAGAAACTAATTCTATGAAGACTATTGAAAAATATATTTTGACTATTCCGAATCAATTTTCCTTAAAATATGATTAACAATGTATTCATAAACCAACTCACATACACAAAAATTAAGATAAGTATGGAGTTCCCTATGAACTAAAGTGTTGGAGATGATAACATAAATATGGATCGATTTCAATCATGTCATAATATTGAAAGAGATGAAAACTAATTTGATAAGAAGGATTGGGAAATTGATAATTGTTTGGAAAATATGGGAATGATCTAATGAATTTCAAAGGAAATATTATGTGTATAATTGATGAAATAAATCCCATGCTAAGGATCAAATTATTGTTCCTTTTCATAGTTGGAGAGAAACTAGGAATTTTTTTGGTCAATTCCCTCTTATAAATGACAAACTCTAGACCACGAAAGCACCTATATTGAAATAAAGTAGTTGAAGTATTTATGTATTGAGTTTGTATGAAAGACCACAGTACAAGGGATATTTATTCATTAATATTCAAGGACATCAACAAAATATATTTTAATAATCTTATTAATATAGTTTATAAATAGTATAACCTTCATACCTTTTGATAATCCATCAATTTTAGTAAGTTGGTGTGGAATAATTCTATAACTAATGGACATTAAGGGTTTCATACCTACCACTGGCCTACAATATGTCTTAGTTTATATGTCATTATTTCTAGTGAAAAAATTTGTCAAATAAATATTAAAGATGAACAAACAGTTATAATTTAGATGTTTTCAGATTAATGTATTAACCTTATTGGTATATAAAAATATTTATATACATACGTGAAGTATTATTTTATGGATCTCATGATCCAATAAATCTAAATTATAGTGCTTCAGACATAAAAAATCATTCATGTATATTTATTTCATAGAATAAAAGATGAATTTAAAATTGATTACACCACAAACTATGATGTAGTGTTTTGTTTGAATTATAAATGTATCAATTACGTATATCTCCTTATATTTTTGTATAATAAAATAATTCATCAACTATAGTAAAATATCATATGAAAAAAATTAATCTTTTTACTATCATATATGATGAATATGATGGCTTTTTAAATCATCAAAAATTTATTGTTTTTATTACCATAAAATTCCATTGATCACTCACATGGTTATGATAAATGACCTCACTCATATTCTATAATTATTTATGACAATCGACCATGTATATATATTAAAATTACCCAAATTTTCTCTTATATAGAAACTATGTTATATGTTATTTCATATAGCCATTAAACTTCTCATTCACTCTTATTAAGAGAATATTTTATTAACCCATTTAATGATGAGATTATTTCCAAAAAAATAATTTCAAAAATTTCAATCCCAAGATTACTTATATCGAGTTAAAATTTCCATGATGTAATTTATTTATTATGGGGAGAATGTCACACCCCAAAATTTCAAAATATGAACGTCATATGAAATTATGTATGTGATGAAAAACACCAAGAGTATAACGGAATATAACATACTAGGAATTTTAATTTTTTTAATATTTCAAATAAATTGAATATATGATATATCATTAGATTTACACAACATAGTTCTATATTTTGTTACATGAAATAATATCATTTTCTAATGGTTCATGTTACACACTAGGCCATGTTTTACAAAATTCAATTAATATTATTATTTACAATGTAAATTATATCCTTGATTTTAAAATGGCTGTTATAAAAAAGAAAAAATAGATTATGAAAATATATGTTTGAGTTTAGTGGCACCAATTCATTATAAAAGTAAATAAAAATCAATGTAATATAAAGAAAATGTTTTTTAAATATTTTTTATGAGTCCAAAGTTATTTTATCTAAATAAAATAAATTAATTACTATTAGTTAAGGATATTAATCAAATTTTTATATTTTATATTCAATATATTAATTTTATATTGAAACAATTTATTTGATATTCATAAGATAAGAAAAAATCAAATTTTAAGCATAAAAAGTTATATTTTCTTAAGGCAGATTTGCTACCTATTAATTGTGATCTTTTTTAAAACTAAATTTGGATAAATTCGTAAAATTTAATTGAAAAATCATGATTCATTTTTTAAATTTGAATATAAAAATTATCTTAGGTTGTTTTTTTATTTTTCCATGAAGTTAAACTTATTTATGAATTGTGAAAAATATTGAATTTTAATTAAAAACTGTATTTTCATATAAATAATTTATACAATTTAGTTACTTTTATAATTTTATTTAAAGTCAAAATATTCAAATTACACATATATTAATCAAATTTATGTCATTGTATTAATATTTATGTTTAATTTAGGTATAAAAACTTAGTAATCTTTTGAACATTTTCATATAAAAAACCAATTTTCTTATCCGGCAGCGGGATTAACATTAATTTTTTTCCAAATTTTGTGTTAAGAATTCGAGAAAATGTATTACATATTTGGAAATATAATAATTTATAATAATTTATAATATATAAATAATTTTTTCAACAAAAATATTTGTGATAAAAGTTAAAAATAATTACAATTACTAAGAGAAAAGAAAGTTTACTAAAGGAATAAACATTAAACTTAATAGGTCAAATGATGCATAAAATTGTAAAACACATACTTTGTGGACATATAAAGATATTATATCTTATATTTTAAGGTATTTTTTAATCATTTTAGACACTTGAAAAGGTAAAAAATGGTAGGCCTCAATAATTTTTGAAACTACCATGTGTGTCCTCTCCACCACTTAAAATTGGCTATAACATATCCTTATATCTTCACACATTTAAAATACATATTATCATAACATACATGAATAATTAACACAAAAATTGCATCCTCTAATCCTAGAAGATATATTTTTGGCATTAACAAGTTTCTTTAATATTTTATTGCAAACCTAGGGTGGATTCCTAAAGAGGAGGTAATGTTTTCCTAAAATAATTTTTCCTTTATTTTATTCTTCACCGCCATAAATTCATATTATAACATTATTATGTAATAAACTAGTTGTTTACCATATACTTTTATAAAATAATTTTATTTTTAGGACATAATAATTTATAAAAATTCGTATACTATGTTGTTAAATCATTGTCTATTTGTACGACGAAGTATCGTCTGACAAAATGAGGTCATTAGTTTCTACCTTACCACCATTCATGGTTAGGAATAGTGATTGATTTATATTTTTTATATGAAATTTGTTTATACATATATATTTATGATAATTATTATATTAATCATCTTCTATAATTATTATATCACATATCCCTTCACGGATTCCATTTTTTGGGAATTCGATAGCGTCGCTTGTGTGTAGGGAGGACTACCGCCATGTGAAGTGATGTGATTTATACACACTATACATGGAATGTATTATGGATAGATTTAATAAAACATTGTGATCTATATGACATCAAAATTATACTATAATCACAATATATACATATATATATATTATTTATTTCCTTATTTCAGTACGACAAAAAAATGGAAACAACATTCATGTGTACGTGTGGCCAACCATCTCCATGAACGGTGTATTTCATTTCCTATCAAAATATATTATTGAATAATACAAATATATATATAATTAATATATATAATATTGAAATAATGTTTTACATTATGGATATGATGAGTTCCTGATCAAAATAATAGAAACAAAAAAAAGTTAAAACATACTTGATAAACATGACAATTAACACTAGAAACAATGAAAATAATGAATGATTATTACAAAATCGATGAAAAAATTTAAGAAAATAATAATATATGATATTATAAATATTAATATGTATATGGTGTAATTTAATTAAATTATTTAAACCATTATACAATTGTTTATAGAGTTTTCATCCAAAAGGAAGCATAAGGTAAGGGATTTCATCTCAATTTCATTTCATTGATTCATAGAGTAATGTTATAAAACTAGTTTATTATATATTTTGTATATAAGTCCAGTTTTATACTTAGTATCATGAATAATTATATAATCATGGTATTTAAATTTGAAATTTTAATTATTTCATCAATGGGGATCTGAATTTCAAAGCTACCATGTGGTAAAGAATTTCATTACTAAAAATCATTCAATGGGTTATATTTCTTCTTACATGACATTAATGTTATAAGATTATGTATATATTTAATTTTTATTATCAAATTTATTATTTAAGATTTATTTATTTGAATTTATAGTTGATACACATTATCTATTAATTGTTTTTTCCCATTTCAATGTTATTTCCGTTGTAAGGGTTTACTTCACAATCACATTTTAATATAGATAATTTAAACATGAATTTAAATTTGAGGAAATTATTTTACCATTAATTAATAAAACCATTAATTTTATTCACATGTAGTTATTCATGGTTTTTCAACTAATAGTACAATTATTCTACTATTTAGCACTTTATATTGTAACACCTCGACTCCAGAAGCTTGGAGCTAGTGCATTATTTTAATACGTTGGCATGATTACAACGAATAAAATCCAGAAGGACCATGTAATTTAGTAGTTTTGGAGAACCATATACATACATAGGTTCAGCATTACAATTTTAATGGAAATACGACAAATAAGTTTTATTGGGAACATCCATAACTCTAAGTTTATCCCTAAATATCATTCATTATATACTTCTTCATGACCTAAGAAAATGAAAAATAAGAGAAATGGGTGATCTAAAATTCTCCATAATGGGAAAAAATAAATTTTAATATATCATGAAAAAAACTAGTCATGGTGAATAACTAATAACACATTCCTTTAAATAGATAACATGAACAGATTATGGCATGAATATTAGTCCAGTAAGTAATTACATAATAAAGAATAACCATGGGTATTCTACTAGTCAAATAACAACTTGAACATTCAATTTCTACCCTCATAATAAGGTATATTAATATTTCGTATATTCTAAAATATACATTCATGGCCTCATCCATGATGTCTAATTATAATTATGGCCTTGGGCAAAACCATAAATGTCCATTTTGTCAAGGCCTCGTGTCTAGACCTTTGTTTGTCTCCTGAGACCTACCGATACACTAAGGGGCTATAGTGGCCCCCACCCAACACTTTTTTTGTTACATTCATTCCTATTATGAATGTAGATAAACATAAACATCATATACATTCATATTTAAACTATCATATAAAATGTAAATAACGTTCCTCGTACATTAAACATAATAACTAACCATTCGAAGTAAATTGGTGAATGGTATTAAGATAGAACATACACATTGAAACTAATCATAAACCATTCAATACATCAAAGAGTATAATATCATAGTAGATAATCCTTAATGAAGTAAAATATTCAAAAATGTATTTTGACATATATGGATATACTTTTAAATAAGACCATCAATAAATCCTTGAGGAAATAATGCCTAAACATTCCAAAGTGTAACATACCACCGTAAAATATTAAAATAATAATCCCATAGAAAATCCTGATAATACTAATAATCTTTTTATGACATACCAAAGGGAATTACATACACCACAAGCATGAAATATGTGGGGAAAAAGGCATATATCTCATAAAAGATAATGTGATATGAGAAATATTGTTTTTTCATATGAAAGTAGAGTCCTTTTGGAAAATAATTTGTATTTATCATAAATATGGTTTCAAACATGTTTATCCTAGAAAATACAAGGTAATTACATTGAGATTACATTTTAGTCATAAATAATGTCCCACTAAATTGTAATCATGTAAAAGTGTTTTTAAAGAAACATTATAATTAAAACATTTGGGTTTGGTTTAAGGAATGCATTAAAGAGATTTTAAATCATGAAGGAATGTTTGCGTTTATAAAACTAAAATGAACCAAAATAAATTTTAATGTGAAAATGTGTGATTTTATAAAGATAAATCTCTCCTAAAACATATTATATAGTGAATATTAAAATAGGTTAGAATTCGAGAGGTTCCTTGAATCCAGCTTGCATTTCAGAATTTTTTTTGAAAGATTAATTTAAAACATATAAATCCCCATAAATTAAGATTTTCTTCTATTCATAACATATATATATATATATATATATATAACATTGACATAAAATTTATGAGTAATACACATGAATTTATACAAATTTAATGGTGGTAAGTAGATAATAAAATAACTCAAATGAAAATGGAGTCCTGAGGGAAAAATCCTTAAAACTATGTAATAAATTGAATCATATGAACAAAAATTAATAATAATCAAATGATACATTAAATATAATAAAAATAAATAAATTCATGATTTGAAACCCTAATGGTCAGTATAAAAACAACATACAAAATTAGTAGTAGTGAATACCAAATATCTCATAAAAATGGAAGTGAGAAGAAGAAACACTTACTGTAAGTCTGTTGGTGTTCTTAACATGATATTTGTGTAATGGATAACCAAATTTAATTCCTTAATTAATATTTTTTAATATCTTATTTATTTAATTTATTAATTATATACTAACTATGTTCATTCATGGCCTTCTTAATGGGTTTAAGAGGTTCAATATTAGTGATTGGGAGTGTTTTCTTCATAATTGGTATACTTATATACATGGACGGAGAATCATGATAAATGATTATGTCTATCCAGAATTGAAGTTATATGTTATAATTGATCATACATAATTTTACAAGTATGTAAGTTTCATTTGGTTACATGAAGTGCTTATGAATCATTATATAAATTATATAATGAAAAATATTTGCATTAATCGTTGGTTTTTCCACACAACTGTTTCTTGTTCCTTGAAACCTGTGTTCTAGATTTAACAATCACTGTTTCTTGGAAGTATCTGTAGGATTTATTCATGGAACCGGAAACATACAACTATTCATTATCCAATATAGGACCTTCTTTCTAAATGAAGGCATTCATTATGTTTTATACTTTTTGAAACTTAAGTATGTGAGTTGGTCGAGAGGATGGGAGGTCCGACTCATCACACCCTTTATGGGGGGAATTATTGTCTACTCCAGGACTGTCTTTGTAAAATTAAAATATTTTCACTAATCCTTATTAATTCAGCTATTATATCATAAGTATCCCATGTAATTTTCAATCACTTATTAGTATGTTTAAAATTTTAGAATCATCAATATGCATTAAAGATTCCTCATCAATGGAAACATATGTATGTATTTGAGGTTTTCGATAAATGGAATCATCTAATATATTGACTATAGATTATTTTAATCATCATTATGATTATACTGGATTTTAAGCCACTCAATGGGGCACTCCGAAATTTATTTTCATCTAGGGAGACGAAATTTTGTTTTAATCTTGGGATCATGCTCATAAAATGAGATATCCACGTATCATTGTGAAAGGAATCAGACCCCTCATAGTTCAATGATGATTAGTAGGGAACATCATTCTTTTTATAGTCATTTGATAAGGACCTTTAAGCAGAAGGTTCTTAGTTAAAACTTATTGTGGGACTTATGTTGAGGCATCTCGAGGAATTTGGAAGGGATTTGGGTTTCCAAGTAAGATCAGACCCTGTTGGGAATATGGCCCAAAGAGAATAGGGTTGATTTAATGTGTTGGGATTGAACCTCATGGAGCCTTCCAACATATCCCATATGGCTGGGAATCAAATCCCACATAGTTCTATGTGTCTTGTAGGAGAGTGTGGTCCTTTGAGCGAGATGAGTTTCATCTTACATCCTGAAAAATGATGCCTCCCGGATTTGGGGATTGAATTTGGGTCTTATTTCCAAAAGAGGATACCCAAGTTGGGGGAATTAGGTTTGGATTATTGAGGAAGATATCAAATGAACTCAATCTCTGAAAGAGCTTCCTACGTATCTTGATTTCAACATGAATCAGAGTTCTCGTAGTTCCTTGGTTGAGTGTTTGTACACATGTTGTAACCATCATGTATCTCTAAGTCTTCAAGAGTTATGCTGGGTGTGAGAAATAATTGAATGTAAAAGATTCAACAATTAAACTTCACAATTTTCCTCCTATACTAATGGAAGAGGGCATGTAGTCCGTGGAAGAGGGTGAGGTGATGAGCCTTCCCTCTGTCCTATTTACATTGGACAAGGGTCCAATGTATGGAAGAAGCGGGGAAGGTGAGGGGATTATACGAGGATGGGTGCCCGGAAATTGGTTTTGGTAGTTGAGAGTGACTTCTGTAATACTTTCACAGATTATTAAGTGCGATGTGTACCTTCCCTACCAGGGACCTGAGGTTCTGGGTTGCCTCTTTGAGAAGGGCGAGGCTGGTAACTAACCATCCTCCAAACTGGAAACATCCAAACACTTTTTCTGGGGGAAAATTCCATGTTACTATGGATATACAAACCCAAAAATATCCCATGAATCCTAACCTTGTTGTGAAAAAATATTGGAAACCTCTCACTATAGAAATACAAACCCAAATTAGAGAAACGTTTATCTACCTTACCCAAATTATTGAGAAGTTAGAATGTTTTGGTGGAGGTTTCAATATAGCCCCTTTTAGATAAGGGAACAAAGGAAGGAGATACCCAGCCATGAATGGATTTAAAGAAGTGTACTTGAGCTAGTCATGTAGGTTACTCGTGGAAGTATGTCTTGTAGGTACTCCATGTTGCTGTATCGTACAGGTAAGGCATGCAAGTGAACCGTGCAGGTATACAGCATAAGTGAGGCACGCAGGTATACCTCGCAGGTAATACACACGGATATACCGCTCAAAAATTAATGATTATTGAAGAATGTGAAGAACCTCAAGAAATGCCTATGCCATTTTAACTATCTCTTCTCTCATGGTTTAGAGAGTTTCCTTAGACAATTCGAGAGATCTAGGTGATAGAGATACAAAATGGGTGCTTTAGATAACCTTTCACTTTTTTTCATTCTTGAAATAGGGAGCTCAAGGGCTCTAGTTATAGTCACAGATGGGTCTAGTCGAAGAGATGTTCCTCACGTAGGTACTTCGCACAGCTCTGCCCCGTAGGTGCTCCATGTTGGGTCATAAAACATCTTCTGGCATGGTGGTTGGCTGTATAGGGCGGCATCGTAGCTCAGCCGCATAGCTCGGCGACATAGCTCAGTCGTATAGCTCGGTGAAGCTACATCGTGGCGTAACGCTTTTGGAGTATTATGGATTTTCCTTTGTAATCATTGAATCTTTCTTTGGGAATTGAAATATCCAATGTTTGTCAATATTTTTTCTTACTTTCTAAAGTAGTTTCAAATAAATATCCCCTGAGGATTGGATCTGAAATATACAAATAAGGTCAAGTCTTGTGGTAAAATATTGGTAAAATGATAAGGATATATTACTGAATAGAACAGTTTAGTCATGTAAGTACATCACATAGTTATTTCGAGCAGGAAAGTAACACAGTCAAGACATGTAGGTCTTTTGTTTATCATAAATAATTCTCAACATTTCGCGTTTTTTCTTCACCTGTTCTATCTCCAAAATTTAGAGTTCTTGTTGCATATCTCGTTCGCCCAACTACATCGTGCTGTTCTCCCCCGTAATTTTATTGAAATTTCTTCAAGGAGAAATTATTTACATGATGTAGCTATGCAAAAAGGACTTCAATGATGGAGTTCCACAAGGATCCATGTCGAAGGGCCTACGCGACTGAACATGTCGAAGGACCTTGTCAAGGGACATTCAAAACCAGTGTCATTGCCAAAAATTTTCACTTTCTTCTTCAAAATATGACTTGGAAGTTTGGTAATTATTTTTTGCAGGAAATATTGACTCATTTTATGACCCATACTGAAGAATCTAAGGCTCTCAAAAATGAAATGATGAAGATCGTTCGGCTAGACTATTATGACATTGTTGAGACTACACTTCCTAGGCTATGGAAGGGCCTAATTTTGTACCAGCGTGATTATCCACAAATTCTATACATACCTATGTATGGGAATTGGATTTTTCAAGATTCCCATGTTCTATATATTAAGATGTATTTTCCCAAGAATTGGTTTCTTTAGTATTCCAACTATAAATGCATGAATATTAGTGCAAGGGAGTTCTGATACAAGAATGCATTGTACCAATTAGCTACATCCTTCATCACAGTTTCTGAACTC
The DNA here is from genome assembly GCA_963277665.1 of Viscum album. Taxonomy (NCBI): domain Eukaryota; kingdom Viridiplantae; phylum Streptophyta; class Magnoliopsida; order Santalales; family Viscaceae; genus Viscum; species Viscum album. Next base: position 291,886,611 of record OY728134.1, read on the forward strand.
CTGATATGAAAGATAATGTTGTAGATCCTAGACCATGTTGTTATGATTCCACTTTTAGGGCTTCACAAATAGATAAATCTAATAGTCGGAAAGAATACTGGGACCTTAGTTCTAGTGGTGGTGTAAAACCCGAGTAGATGTTGGAATTCTGGGTACGTAAGACTTGTGCAGAATTTAGAAAAGAGTTATAAAACGTTCATATTTACAAATATATCTGGATGGGGCTAAATTATCTTTTCAAAAATTAATTCATTCATGAATTACTGAGTCGATGGAGTCCATGAAAGAATTCCTTTTCATTTGATACATGGTTAAGTTTGTATTAGTCTATAGGATATTTTCCAAATAGCTGGAATTCCCAATCTTGAGGAAATGTATGATGAATTCATCCCTCCTGCTACAACATGGGGTGATGTTACTATAACACCACTATTGGACCATGAATTACTTAAGATAGAGAATTATTTACTCAAGTATAAGAATGATATCCATGCTAGTGTGTGGATGGAAGCCTTCATAGAACCAACAAAAGAGAAAGGTTCGACCTGTGGACGTCCTAATATTTGTCCTTCTACAAATAACTGAGGCAGTTTAGGCACATATTGGCCTACACTAGAAAGAGGTGATTACAAGAACTGGGGAAATAATGACAAATATGATATAGGTGAAAAATTACACTTAGCATCCTTTTTTGCTATGTGGATAAGTGTTTATTTACTTCTAGTCTGTGAATCTGAAGGTGGTGTTAGATCTGCGACTTTTGTCATTGCAGCTTAATTGGTAGAGGGGAAATATATTGGGATTTAAACCCCTGTATTAGCATGAATTTACCATATCCTACTGCATTTATATTGTGGGAAGGATTTATTTAGGATTTCAGGGCCATTCCATGTGTTTTGGGGATGGATTGCAGCGCACTTTTCTTCATACTCTGTAAAGAATTCATTCAGAGTTCCCAATGGACGATTCACTCCATTTTTACAGAATGTTCCCTGTATTCAGCCCCTAGGCTTAAGACCTGATGTGGCGATGAAGGAATTAAATGTCTTAGGGGAATTCAGATTTGTTCCTTTTGGTGACCCAACAACTATAACATTTATTGATTATGGTAGTGAAATAAATAATGAGTTATGATCTTATATGATTCCATTAAGGGATGGTGCATTATCAACCAGGATTGATGGTGAAATTTTCTACGAGGATTATGTCCCCTATAGGTTTTCTCGTCAATTGAGATGTCCTCAACAATCAAGAACTTTCCCATCCACATATGTCAAACCTGAGAAGCACCCAATGGTAGCATGACAATTATGGATTCTAACATATTTATATGTATCAAAAAATTCAATTACAGTACCTTAACTAGATGCATCGATCGGATTGCAAGCTCAGTATACCAATGCTTAGCTTTCTTCATATCCCAAAGGGGCTCTGACCAAAATAATTTATCAAGTGGCAGCTACAATGACTATTGCATGTTGAAATCATGGAAAGAAATTCATGGCCAAAGATGATATATAAGTGTCAGAGTTTTCAGATCCCTCAAAATGACATTGAATGAAGTACACCAGGGAGACCAAGGCTATAGAAGCAATACCCTTAACTCCAAGGTGATCTAGTCACCGCCAAAAAACAATGGCCCCTAATCCATCTGGTGAAATTTCTGAAGAAAGGAGGTCTGATGAAATTTCCCAATCAGAAGGTGAAGCTTTCCTACCACATTCAACCATACAAATTTTTAATTATGTGTGACCTTCAACCATACATCATTTGGAAATTATAACTTGTGATCATAGAGATGCATGGGCATTCCTCAAGTATGGAATTCAGATAACTGATATTGGTGATATCGAGGAACCTTCTAATTTCAATCCGGATAACAACTTAGATAATTTACTGAAGTATATTTCATAGATAATAGTTCTTATTTATTCAATTTATGAACAAATCCCAGCCTCTAAATGAGTATCTCACATGCTGGACTTAGGAGTCCGTGAAGGGGTAATTATAGACTCTAAGGAGTAGTGGGATATTTATGTTAATAATGAGAATTTATTTCCCTTTTTTATTTTCTCACAATTCTAATTTATCATTTATCATAATAAATCTTGATGAAAATATATTTATGCATCTTGAATGTAGAGAATGAAGATTTGGAACTGTTCTCGAATCACGCAAGTACAGTCTTGTAGGCTCTTCTATCAATGAAACAAATGATCCTCCCAGGTTGCTAGAACATTCTCAAGGATCAAGAATCATGATTGGGGTAATGGAGACATATAATCCTAAACCATTACCTCATGTTTCCCCTATTGAGATGAGTGTTTCAATCTCTCCGTAAGCTTTTGAACAAAAACGCAAGAGAGAAATGAGATTGATTCGAAGCGTTCACCGAATGAGTAAGTGTTTATATGATCCATAGGGAATAAAAATTGATAAATATATTCTAGTAACCTTGCATTATCTCTTTTAGGATCTAGGTATCTCTCCTATCTCAAGGGATTAAGAGATGATGCTTTAAGAACAGAAAAACAAACCCCAGGGGAAACCCAGGGTCATGCTGAAGAATCTGTAAATTTTAGTAGATAAATCATCAAAAGATTCTGCTATGATTCATCTTGAATCTATTGAAAGAGATTAAATCCATTTTAAGATTAAATACATTCCGTGGTTACATTTTTCAAATGATCCAGAAAATAATCAATACTGATATTCCTATTTCTTCAAAATAAAGGAATGAAGATATAGGGAAATCTAAAACCAATTCTTATATTAACCTAAACCCGGAAAGATCTGATGATTGTATAACAATTGAATAGTCAACTGAACAAAATGTCAGCAGAGCCAATTTGGGCATCAACCAACATTTTTTGGATACCTTAAATGGTGAGGATGATAGAACATTTCAGGTCGTATACACTGAAATGATGGACACCCTTAATCTGAATATTGATATTCCAGGTTCAATCAAGGATTATGGATATTTTCAAGAGGAATTGAAAGGATGTAATTACCAATTATTTTATTTTCCATACATACTTTTTTCATTAACTTGATTCTTTACATCAAAATTCACCTTATGCAGCTTTATCTGCTAAAATTTCTGTAATGGATCTTCAGGAACAGGGTGTCCCACTTTATCTTTCTATTGTGGATGGAGGAATACCTATAGTGGATCATTCCTCAAGAGTTTTTCTAGAGACTTCAAATTTAATACCTAAGAAAATTCAAGGAAATTACCCTTCTCAAGAATGACCTACTCAAAATACTAAATATGAGAAAATAGGGTTTGAATCCAATAAAGTAGCAGACATGTGATTGGTTAAATATAATCAGCTGCCTCAATCATATTTTCTTCCTCTATTTGAAACTAATAATGAAATTGATTTATCCTATTGTATTATCAACTCATAGATTAGAAGTTGAAGCTTATAATGTCCCAAGGGAAGTAGAACAAGGCATCTATTTAAGAAACCTGTTTCCAGAGTACATTTTACCTCATGACAGTGACTCATATTCAGACATAGAGATTCAATATGATCTTGGTATAACACGTAATAAGACATTGAAGCATATCTGAATCATAATTTTTGTAAAGACATTAGATGAATTTTTGCCCCATTTTTCAAAACTCCAAGCATTGTTATGCATATAGGGATTTTCCAGATTTAATTATCGGCAAGTCTATGATGACATGAAAAACATTATTCACCGATGGGAGCAGGAGCATAAGATATGAAAGGATTTTAAAGAGGATAAATGGAGCATCAATATTGATAACTTTCAAGATGTAGTATTTGAGGAGGAGGCCAATCATAACAAGTTATCACTCGAGATTAGCCAACACATCAAAGAATCCACGAAGGAGTTGTTATCTCATCAAAACTACTGGATGCTATTCAAAACAATATTAAGCAATTGAATCAGACATTAAGAGAAACCCAATTAGAGGAGATAACTGCCATTTCAACAGCTAAGGAAGCACTTCATCAGGAAGATGAGCCTAGTGTTTCTCAACTATCTCAACTTCAACATGCAGCTGATAGAGTGTATGAAGCGGTCCAACAAAAGAAAAGTCATGTTTAGAGTTTATATTGAATCATGATAGAGAGGATTCCTTTTTCTGATTGCCATATATTTTTATATGAATAAAATAAATTCTATTTTCAATCTTAATAAAATCGTCATTCCTGTCTTTTCATGATTGTAATATGAAAATTAAATGATGATAATGATTCTTTTATGTTAAATAATCATTATTATAATAAGAATGAAGTTCCCAAAAATTTTCTTATAAATACATGGGACCTAATAACCAAAATTTGACTATTTATAGGGTTATATAGATAACCCCAAAAATTTTGTATCTTTTGAACTTTTTTTATTGATCAATATTATCTAAATCATATAAAAAATGTATATTTTGTGAGATAGAGATTGAAATATTTTAGAGTTCCCTTTACAGGTTCTCAATCTAATGAGGACCGAGTCATTTTTTATTTGCAGTTTGGAGTCATGCATGTTGGACTATAAAGGGATAATATGTATGGTTGAAAATAGCTTTGACCATAAATTTTGAAATTATATCCCCAAAAAAACTTATTGGATAAGAATTGCTTTAATATTCTTTAAACATTTCCAATGGGAATCATGAGTCAGGATTTTTTATGGTAACCAAATCTAAAATATGTATTAACATAAGGGGTGTCATTCCTTGGAAAGACATTTCTATTATTTAAAAACCTGTTATAGGGGCCATTTTATGCAGGGTCAACAGGGGCATATGCTATAGAGCCAAATAGTGGAATCTTTTGGCTGATAGGACTTTTATGTAGTCAACTTATGCAAGTATGCCTAAGGGCACATGCTACATAGTCAAGAAAAAGAGTTCATAAGGAATTTAACACTTTCTGACAATAAATTTTTGGAAATAAGATTTTGGTGAATTAAGACCACATGAGGTGGTTTTTCCAAGGAAATGAATTTTAAGGATAAAAAAGGGTTATCTTAGACCAACATATGTCATGAATAGGAAAAACATTTTTTATAAAAATTTTGAGTATGAGTAATGGTTAAAAATTTATTAAAAAAATACACTTTCTAATATCATACTATGTAGTTTTTATTCATGCAGTGAGGACATTGGTACTATGTAGTTTTAAGTCTTGTAGTGAGAACATTATGTGACTTTAATTTAAGGTCTCTAGCTCTAACCAAAATTCTGAAACTCTCTATATTTCATGATAATTTGTTTAGAAATATACTATCCTATTAATACATGAAAGGGAAAATTGTAAACTATGATTTCAGAATTTCTGAAATCGAGGAATGTATGGGAAAATGGGTAGAAGCATTAGAGGAAGTCTCTTCTAGGAACAAAGTTACCATTACTTGAAAAACCAATTATGGGGGTTGTATTATGTAGGGACTACTCGGGATTATGCTGTATAGTCAAATAGTGGTGTTTTTTTATTGACATGCCTATTATGTAGGAAACTTATGCAAGGCCGCCTAAGGGCACATGCAACATAGTCAGGGAAACGAACTCTCAGATGTTTGACGTTCTATTGCTAAAAGTCGAAGAAAGTTTATTGAGATTCAAATTTTCCGAAGCATAGAGTTTAGATTATGGATAGAGGTACCTTAATATGGAAAAGGGTATTTCTAACCAAGAGTGTCCAATGAAATATAATAATAAGACATTTACGAAGCTATGACCCGAACGTAAAAGATATGGTGTCTGTAGTTATAGGTTATACAAGTAGGACAAGAAATAGAAACAATATATTATATGTGGCCATGTGATTTCAAGGTTATTCCCAAGTGAATCATACACTTGGTGAAATAAATGTGTAAACCATGGCCTTAAATATTTTCAGATTGTGATAAATATAATGGTACAAGTATACTTTTATGCCTATTTAAAAATATAGATTCACATATATTTTTATCAATGTTTTAAGGGTTCAATGATATTAGAACCAAGAACGAAATTACCATTATTTGAAAAACTTGTTATTGTTGCTATATTATGCATGGCCAACTGGGGAACATGTTGTATATCCAAATAATGGAATCTTTTGGTAGACCGGCCAGTTATGTAGAAAACTTATGCAAGGCCACCTAAGGGAATGTGCTGCATAGCAGGAAAAAGAGCTATTTAAATATTAGCAACTTTTTCACCTGAAACTGTAATGAAGATTATGAGAATCTAATAATATTCAAGATTAAGAGTGTTAAATGTGGAAGGAGGTATTTTTTTTAATTCACATGAAAGAAGTTCTAATAAACACTGTTTATGAGTTATATGTCCTTTACCTAGATATAACTCATATATAGAATGAAGACTTTCTTTCTTTCCTTTGAATGTATATAGTGATGTGTAGTTTTATATAATCCAGTGAGGAAATTATACTATGCAGTTTTAATTCATGAAGTAAGGACATTATTAATCCCATAAGAAATTAAAACACCTTATAAAAAGAATCCATTTACCTAATTCCTAAGCCCACGTGAGCTATGCTCGGTGTGAGAAGCAAGGACCAGTAATGTTTTCTTTAGAAATTCAAAGATTATTCAAATGATGAATAGGGGTATTAGATTTTCATTCAGTGTAACATCATGTGGTAAGGAAGAAAATGAACTAATATGAAAGGAACGACATACTATAACTGGATTAAGGGATAAAACCTAAGTGTCACTATATGTCTTGTTGGGGAAAGAATCAAGTCATACATAGTTTTTTATACATTCCCTATGAAGATTTAATTTTTATATAAAAATAAAGGTGGGTTTTTTATTGTGGTTGGGCCTAAGATTGGAGATCAAGGTGTCTCTACGTATCTCAATGTAAATGAGAATCATTCCATACGTAGTTCTTTAAATAATAATTCCTCATGAAAAGTTTGACATGAGGAGTGGGGGATTTTGATACGTTCTGAGAGATCGACAAATCTTAAGACATGAAATGGAATAAGGACCAAATCATATATCTTAAGGAAACACTGTGTATAAATCTGATTCATATACATGAGGAGAAGAAAATAAGAAATTTTTTTATTGTGGCTGGGCCCAGAATTGGAGATTCAGGCATCTCAATGTATCTCATTGAAAATGAGAATCAATCCATATGTAGTTCTTGAAACTCGGCCTCTATGCAGATTTGACTCTGACATAGGAAAGAGAAGGACTCATGTACTACTAAGAAGTAGTCATGACATCAATGACATTGGATTATTGATGCTTCTTACCTTAAATAGAAAAAAATTTAGTTTTAGATATTATGTCATGTTGTTTAACATCATGCAACAAGGATGAAGAAACTATACACTTTAACATCCATGCAACCTGAATGCTTATGGTTGTTATGCAGTTTAATGTCTTGAAACATGGACATTTGATGTTGTGTAGTTTTAAGTCTTTCAGAAATGACATTGTATTGTTCAGTTTAATGTCTTACAGTGAGGACTAATGGGTTTAATTACACAATGTATTTCTTCAAAAATCTCGCATTAGTTGGAGATGTAATGAGATCTCCATCCAGTGAGATTAAAGAATAGGCTCTTTTGGAATAGACCTTATGTATGGAACAAGGTCCTTCCAAATTTGGTTCATGTTTTGGAGGTTTATTTCCTAGTATCAATGGAGTCCTAAGTACAAATACCAATACTCCTTGGAGGAATGAATGAAGGTGAACATTCTTAATAAAATCTCATGCTATTGTATTCTGATAGAATTCTAGATGATGCAAATTATGAATTATTCTCCCATATAATCATTTCAACTCATTAATTTTTTTTTGAGATCTTAAATCTGAAGAATAATTATAACAGATTGCAACTCTAAGTGAAGGAAATTGTATTTAAATTGAAAAAAATGTGTCAGTTCCATATACCAATGAATAATGAGTTTTTAGGTAGTAGTATGGGTAGTTTTCTGATAATCCCATAAAGCATTCAAAAGTTTATCAGGACATGATTTATTATCGTTATCCACCATCTTTTGATGTATATTTGATAGGGTTTTGTTGAAATCCTCTATTTGTTTATTGGCTATAGCATGCTAGCGAGATGAATGGTTGGATTTGATATTATATGCATGATATAACTTTTTTACTTCAGCAGAAAAAAATTTGGTGCCACTGTCTGTGAAAATAGTATGCGGGATGACAAATCTAGTGATGATACTAGTTTTGACAAATATTAATGATTCTTTTGGCTCCGACTTCCTTGAGAGGTATTTCCTCAACCCATTTAGAGAAGAAATCGGTAGCAGTGAGAATATACTTAATCTATTTAGCTGTGGTAAAATAATAAGACCTTAATACATTCATTCCCCATGTGGAAAATGGTTAGGAGTATTTAGATGTATGTAGAAACTCTGGGGATTGATGATTGAAATTGGCATGCAATTGACATGGATGACATTTTTTAGTGATGTCTGTACAATCCTGTGTTATTGAAGTCCAAAAGTATCCAAGCCTTCGGATTTGATCAGAATATCTGTGACAGGATTGGGGGGCACCACAAGCTCCTGAATGAACTTCTTTCATGACAGTGGCAGTCTCTTCTCCATCAATACATCCGAAGATATCTCCATCAAATGCTTGCATGTAAATGATCATTTGGTGGTCTGGACTATCATAAAGAGTAAAATTAGCCACTCATCGCTGGATCTACTCCTTCTCAACCCTATTTTGTGGAAGTACTCTATTTTGATGATATTCCATGATGGATGTTCTCTATCCCGTGGTATGACCATATGATTCATAAATTGGGAAATTTTCATTAACGTCCTCTATTCTGGTTTGAACAAAATGCAAGACCACACGATGATCGATTAAACTGATAATTGTCTCATCCCGATTGGGATCTGTCAAGGTTGTAGCTGAAGTATCCAATGCATCTACTTGGTAATTTTGTCATCACGATACATAGGACAATGTCAGCTCTGGGGAAAATTCAGCCATAAACTCTCTGACAAAATCAAAAAAAGGATTAACTCTTCTTTTTTGATAGAATATTGTCCATTGATTTGTTAGGTTACCAATTCTAAATCACATTTTACCTTTAAATGATCCATTTTCAACTAAAGGGATAATTCCAAATCTGCGATGAGAGCTTGATATTCAGCTTCATTGTTGGTACCACCTTTCGATAATAGGAAAGAATAAGGAAATACTTCCTTTTATGGAGGAATAAGGACTATTTCTAATCCAACTATGTTGAGTATTGGATTTTTCTGTCTCCTCCCCGTTGGACTTCTAGAAGCACCATCAAAATAAATTTCCCATGATTGGGAATAATCTTGAATATTGAAGAGATCTTCCTTAGGAAGTTTAATATTAAATGATATGTCTTCCACATATGGATACCCAGCATGTAAATCAGCTAGAGCATGGAATTTTGTTTCTTTTTTTCACAAAATAGATATCAAACTATTGTAAAATGACCTCCGACTATGCTATACATCCTGTAAGCATAGGAGGACTGATGATAAATTTTAGCGGGTTATTACGAGATACCAATTGGACCTCATGATGTTGTAGATAATGTCTCAATTTCAGAATAGCAAAGTTTAATTCCAGGCATTAACTCTCAATTCCTGAATACCATTTTTCCGCATCAATCATAGTGAAACTAAGATAATAAATGTTTTTTTCATTTCCATCATCAATCTTTTGGGCAAGGAAGGAACCTTGTGATCACTCTAATGCATTCACGTAGAGAATTAGTGGTCTTCCTTCAACTGGTGGCATCAATTATGGTGGACTTAAGAGATATTTCTTGATTATATAAAATGCTTCTTATCAATCCTTAGTCCATTGACATGTGACTCCTTTCTTCATTAATCTAGTGAATGGAAAACATTTCCCTGCCAAATTGGTGATAAAGGGATGAATATAGGCCAATTTTCCCTGAAGTCCTCTCAATTATTTTAAATTTTGAAAATGTGACATAGAAAGAATTCATTTTATTTTATTAGGATCAACATTGATACCATAGTTGCATACAAAGAATCCAATGAATTTTTCTAAGGTTACTCCGAAAGCACATTTTAAGGGGTTCATCTTCAAATTATATTGTCGAACTTTACAAAATATGGTTTCCAAATCATCCAAGTGATTGGAACATTGTTTGGATTTGAATATAAAATCATCCATATAAAATTCAACAAATTTCCCTAAGAAGAGTTTGAAGATATGGTGCATGGAATGTTCCTATGTCGTGCCTACAATCTTTAATCCAATAAGAAATACCCAATAGAAAAACAATCCTTGAAGAGCTCTAAAGGCTATAGATTCTTCATCCTACAAGGCCATTCAAATATTATTATACCCAAAAAATACATCCATGAAGAAAAGAGCTTTATAGCCATCCATTGCATCAATTAGATGTTCTGTAATCGGGACTGCAAAATCATCTTTAAGACAATGCCGGTTAAGATCTCTAAAATCAATGCAGACTCTAATTTTTGCATTTTACTTTTTCAATAGGAAAATATTGGCAAGCCATTTGGGATATTGAACTTCACTAAAAAAGTTATCCTTTATAATCTTATCAACACCATCTTCAATTTTAGAGGCGTGAGTTGGGTGTATTCTCTTTGCTACTTGCTTGAACCCACGATGTTATTCTGGGAAACCCAAATGATGGGTGGCTATATCAGAATTAAGACTAGTCATTTATGTATAATTCGAAGAAAATATATCTATATTTTATATAAAGGAAGTATACACATATTGCTCTTAAAAGGTCATGGTCATACTAATTAAGGTGGGGCGTGGATATTCTCTTTTACCTAGATTTATTTCTCTGAGTACATCAACGGTGGTAGAAACACCTTCTTCAAATACTGGAGGAGCATCCCCGAGATCTTCCCCTTATTTTACATTTTGTGTTACATCTTCTATTCTCATTTTAATGGTATATGACATGGAAAAACTCCCCATGTTATGAGAGGAGTCAGTATTTGAACATCTCTAAGAAGAAGCCACCATATCTAACCCCACTGATGACGAAGGGTCTTCCTATGGTAATGAGGGATTTATGGATTGATAATCAACATGTTTTTCTCCCTCTAATATTGATAAAATTTCTATTATTCTGATTTACCAATTAGAGGCATGTTGTAGTATAAAAGATAAAATAAAATATCTGCATTCAAGATTCTATCATTGCTTGTTGTATCACTAATTTCTCCCATGTTATTAGGCTCAATTGCTACAATTGACATTATAGGAATTATTGGATGAGTTCATGGAATTTCTTAACCCTTTTTACTATATTTATGGGTAGCATATAATCTGTACTCAAATTCAAGAATGGATTTGCTGGAATCATTTCCAGTCCATTTGGAGTATTAATTATGGTTATCTCCTTGGTCATGGACTTCGTTCATTTAGTGTGATAAAACTCTGCCTCAATGTATTGAGATTCATGTGTTTTGAACGGATCCTTGTCACCATAAAATGTTCAAATTTGACCATTGAAATAGTATTTCAGAAATTGGTGTCATGATGATGGTACGACTGCATGTTGATGCAACCAGGGCCTTCCAAGAAGAATATTGAAGGCTGTGTCCTAACGAACAACAATGAAATCTAAATTAGAAACAAGATCTCCAAATTGAGTTCTGAGTGAAATATTTCCCAGAGGCTATTTTTCATTCATTTCATATCCATGAAACATTAATGTCAAAGGAGATAAGTCAGATTTAGTCCGGCCCAATCAATGATGTGGATGAACGAGAATGAAGTTGACCCCAGAGCCATTATCAATGAAAGCTCATCCGATATCCATGTCATTGACATTTCCAGACAGGTAGAAAGGTATAATGTGTCCATGTACGACATGGTCTTTATCTTTATCTGTAAATGATATTACTACATGAAATTCTGTAGAATCATTCTCTATATGGTAAACCTTAGCAGTAGTAACATAGATTTCCAATTCATATGGACTTAACAAGGCCTCAATGAGTGCTTCTCGAAGATCTTTTGACAGATTCATAGAGTCCAAAATTGATAACATGGATGGTAATTGGGCCAATTAATTCAAGACATCATACTTTTGGTCCAATGGTCTGTGTTTCCCATCATGGAGCTGTGGTTTTGCAGGTGCTTTGGAAGTTGATGCTTCTGTTTTAGATCTATTTTGTGTTAAAATAGAAGTGGGAAATACCACTAACTATGGTAAATTATACTGACTATGTCTATTAAAATATTAAGAAAAATAAGGTGTAGATTCTAATCAGTCTTCCAGAATAATTGTGCCAGAACTAGACTTGTTTGTCATTGAAAAAATTCCTTGTTCTTGTTGAGATCGCAAAAGGGCTCTTCGATGAGTTTCTGCCACATCAATGGTTTGAGCATGGGAAGAGTTAAAATTATGCTATCTGGAATTCCCATGTCTTCCCCTAAATCCTCAACCTTGTCCTCTTTTTCTACTTCCCAAATTAGGCAAAATAAATTCCATCTCAATACAATTAGAATCACTATTGGCATAAAGATCGGTTAAATGGATAACATTAACTCAACCTAAGATAAATTCTTCATCTAATGAGGATTCCTCCTGACGAGTTATTTCAGGTTTTACTGTTAGGCGGGTTGACGCTTATAATTTTGAAACATATGGCATAAAATATGCCAGGTTTAAGGACAACTTTGGCCTTAGAACGAGCTCATCTTCTTCTGATAGCCATTTATCCTTATGATTTCTTTCTTTCATTGAGGAATGAACTTTTTAAGAAGATGGTATCGCTATGTATGGAGTAGTAGAAGGCAGAATTGGTTGTTTCAATTGTGTTGATAAAGTAGCATGTGTTTGGAAAAAATTCCCCAAGGTATCATTGAAGCATTTTTTAGGTGATTGTGTTTGTTGAAAATATGGCCATTCCTATTGTGTTTGTTGAAAAAGCAAACCATGACATAAAAAGTTTTTGAAAAAGGTGATTTCATGGGGTCATTTCATGTTCAATGGATGTGGTTAACGATCGATGTTTGATTCATGAACATCAATCAAGTAATGGACGATCTGGAGGTGGTACAAAAAGAGAAGATACAAGGTGGCACCATTTTCCAGTGTTTTCAAAATTTTTGGGCTAGAAAATCGACAAATGGGGAAAATAGGTTTGGAAAAGTGACTTTAGTTCAATATGTTTTTCAAGATAATAGCATAAAAATATGGCAATGGGAAAAGGGGTGCCTATATTTTAGGGTTTGTCTTGCAAGTGAGTTGTGCGAAGAGACTAACACGCCGAGACTTGTGCGCTGAGAGAAGAATTGTGTGCCATCATGCAGGATGTCCAAATGACTATAAATAGAGGTTGAACCCTCCTCATTCTAAAAGTGTTCAACACATATAGAAAATCAGATCTCTCGTCGTGCATGTGTGGTGGTCGTGCAAGTGGTGGTGTGGTCGCCCAAGTAGAAGTTGCACGCCAGTTGATTTGTGCGCGTCCAGAGTGGTTTGGGTGGGAAAATATGGGAGTCACCGAAGATTTGAGTTGAGGAAGGGGGGTTCATGCAAATGGTTTGGTGACACTTGCATTCCAGGTTTTGAAGTAGCGCGACATTTGATGGTTGTGCGCCAAAAATGTTTTGGGCGTAGAAGGGTGATAGTCACTCATGTTTAGAGTTACAGAAGCTAGTGTCTTGCAAGTGGTTGAGGTGATCTCGCACACCAGTTATAACATCCTCACCGAGAATTTCACGCCAACATGGAGAATGGCTGCATGTATGGTTGAATCTCAGTAGTGATTCATGGTTTCATGGAAGTTGGAAGATTTCCTGATACCTTCAGTGAAAATAGAGATTCATCTACAGGTGAAAGGTCGACTTCGAGAGAAAATCTACATAAAACAAAGGATGCATTAATTAGTGATAATGAAGAGACCTACATGCATATAAATTGTGAGTAGATACTTTCCAGAGAAGTGACCAATGAAATAGGAAGAAGTTGATCCCCTCCACCAGCAGTGAGCCAGAGAGAGAAACAGGGAGTGACGCTTGTGAAAGTAGTGAGATGATCCTAAACATTGTAAAGACAGTGAGCCATGGAATAAAAGTGATCTAGCACGAACATTGTAAATTGGTAGTTAATTTTAGTGAATTTTGTTTAGTGGCACATCATTGTTGTATGCTCTTTAGATGTAGCCCAGTGAGGGTGAACCAAGTAAAAATCCTTGTGGCTGCCTGCTTGCTTCCCTACATTGCATTCAATGCATTATCATCAGATAAAGAAGAAAAGAAGTGATCATAATAAACACACAATTGAAAACAAAGTCACCCTTGGAATAAACATATCATGATCCAATTGTGTAAGAATAATTTTTTAAAAGAATATCCATACCCTGATTCACCCCCCCTCTCAGGGTATATGGGCCCCTATTGGTCCTAAAAATTGGTACCAGAGGGAAGGATGTTGTTATCGGATCTTTTTCTCTAACTTTTTGTATTATATTTTTGTGGTTAAATCAGTCGGCTCATATCTTGGTGTGCCATGGAAAAGGAAAAAACATCAAAGAAGAATCAAAATCCATGTGATATCCCTCGGTGTAGAAGTGTTTATAGAAAAAGTGTGATTCAAATAAAATAATCAAAAAGCATACTGAAGGAAGTCCTAGATGAATCTGATAGGGAAAATATTGATTCACTAAATCATGATATAGGAATGAGTGATGTACTTGAACATCAATGTGATACCAAAGAAACTGATGATGAAGATGTTTTAAGGAGGCCACCAATAGATATTGTCAACATGACAAAGGAATTGGATCAGAAATTGGTTGAAGGAGATAAATCTAAATATATCCAGATCCAAGTATTAGAAATTTAGTTCATGAAGCTAAGAGAATTATATCAAAGGCTTATTGATGTGGATACTGACCTAAGGGGAAAAAATGATTATCAGAGAGAAGAAATTAAAAAGATGGCAAGATTGAAAGAAAAACAATATGCTGATTAATATGAATAAAATCAAGAGTCAAATGATGTTCAGAATCTAAAAGCCAGAAATGATAATCTAGCTACATATATTTTTAAAAAATTTCAGAAGAATAAAAGTCTAAAACAAGAGATAGTATCTAACTCTGAATCTATTTTTCAGGAAAAATTAAAAGTAAAGGAGAAAAGTGATATGGTAGAAAAGCTCACACAATAACTAAAAGATGAGATGAGTTGTGGAAATAATAACAGAAAAGAACTCAATGCCCAACATTAATCAAGGGATTTGAAGATTCCAATGTTGGAAGAAGTCCTAGATCAGTCATGAAAGAAATTGAGAAATCTGAATCCAAATATAATCACATATTGAAGGATTCACTTCACTTATAATTTGATTACTCTTCGGCAGGTGATAATGAAATGAAATCCAAATATGCTACATAAGAGGAGAAGCATGAAAAGATTATATCATCCTAAATTCCATCAATATTGGAAAAATATGGAATTGGATATGATGATCTAACTCATATGCATGATAGGAAATGTGCAGTGAAAATCTCTAGATATAAGAAAAACCATGTAAGTGCTGGAGAAAGACCTAAAAATTCTTTTATATGAAGAAATGATAGCATGTTCTATTTTTGTGGGATTCATGGTCATACATCAAGATTCTTTCCAAAGGCACGTGAATACATCTCAGGCTGTGATAATAAAAACATTACTAGATCTGAGAATAAGAAGATGTGTTAGGAGAAATCAGAATGAATAGTCTCTCAGAGGATAGCATTCATTAGATGCTATTACTTTAGAAGAATGGGACACACCATGAGTATGTGTCATGATTCCCAGGAGCTTAATGTTATAGGTTGAACTCAATATGCATCATCATCTCGACAGAGAAATGATGAAATGAGCTATGTCTTTGATGGAAAATGTTTTATATCTTCAAATCATGGGAAATTGGGATGACATTGCAGCAAGAAGAAAGCAAGAAAGGGTTAGGAACATGGAATGAGATTCATGACTCCAATGATGTATAATGAGAAATCATACACTGGAAGACAAAGTGGTAAATTGGAAAATAGTTCTAGAGCCACAACGGAATCACTTGGAACTGAATGAAAGGGGTATCAATCACCTCCTCTATCATACTGACAACTGCTCTCTAGGAAATAACATGAAAAAATCAGCATGAAAAAGTGAGGAAATGCAAAAACTATTAGTGAGAAGCATTTACGTTTAGCAGAGGACCTACCACCAATGAAAAATAGTGTGGTGAATCATATATATGATAAAAGAACGATGAACAAAAAATTTATTGAAAAATACGCATGTCTTGTTCTGCAGCGAGAAGAGGAGGAAAGAGAAAGACCATTGAAATGATGGAAGAAGAATGGGAATGTGAAATGTAGAGAGTTTCTTACCCAGGGATGGAATCAGGGGAAGTGTCATGTTGGTGGAACATCGAAGAATAGAATGTCTACCAGTGGTTTTAATCCTCAATTTGTGAGGAAGGTGAAGCCTACCAAATCTACATATCAGAAAAATGATCTTAATGTGGGTAAAAAATGCCTATTAATATGGCTAGAATAGTTGAATTTGGCTAGGCAGCTAGAAGAAACAAGGATGGAGTGTGATTCTATACAAGAAAGAATCAATGGGTTTATCTATAAGGATCAACCAAAATCCTCTTATTGAGGTTTCCAGAAGCACCCCTCTCCATATGAATATAAATTCTATTAACTGATGATTCAAATGTTTCATGTTTTAGGGAGATACGATCCAAGGGGAAGTGGAATCTATGGATTCAAAGTGGAGATGTGATATGCTTTAGAGTTTTAATTAACTCAAATCTAGTACCAAAGTTTAAGAAGAATGGGAGAAAAAAAGCATAATAGGATGTGATTGTGTTATTAAATTTATCTCTTGTTTCTTACCCCAAGTCCCAACTCAGGAGGATTAGAGATTTTTTAATGGCTAAATGGCAAGTGGAATATGAGAATAAATGATGTAGGAGAAGGTGAATTTTTATGGGCCTAAACAGTGGCGAACCCCAAAAAGAATTTCATAACATAGGGGCATCATTCTATAGAAAAATCAGATGCAATATCCGTCAAATCAATAATTGGATGAATCAGCTCATGAGTATTCAATTGAGGGAAGACTTTTTGCTGGATAAGAAGCAATAATCATGAATGTCATGATAATATATTTTGTTCAAGCAATGTGTAATCAGAAAACTGTTTACAGGATACAAAGAAGCTATGAGAGAGTATCAACAATGTTTCAACATGATGACCAGAAAAGTAGTTGAAAGAAATGATGTCATTGAACAATGAAACTGTGATATGTTTTCTTTTGAATGTGAGGATGTGGTAAGAGACTTAGGGGGAGTAGAAGTGCCAGATGCTAACTCAGAAGAAGAAATTGATGATGAACAAGAAATTGTTAAGTCTTGTCTGCAAGGATGGCAATGAGTCGAGCTAAAATTGATAAACAGAATATCATTTGTAATCAGACAGCTCCAGTTCAGACAAGAAGAATGATTTCACTACAATAGAAATCTTTTGTATCTATAGTAGATCCAAAATAAATTGTTGATGCATCTGAAGATAAAAAATGGGTTCAATATTTTAATGAATAGCTTGATTAGACTGAAAACAACCAGATGTGGGAGGTTGTTTCGAAACTTGCAGATAAGAATTTCATTGGGACTTAATGGTTCTATCACAACAAGATAAATGAAGAGGGCATAATGGATCGAAACAAAGCACCACTAGTGTGAAAAGGATACTCCCAGATAGAGGGAATATGTATTTATGATACATTTTCACTGGTTCCAAGGCTGGAGAGTATCAGATTATATTTTATCCATTACAGTGCAAAGAAAGATCAATGTCATCCAGATGGATGTCAAATCATCATTTCGGAATGAGTTTCTGGATGAAGAGGTGTAAATTGAGCATACATATGGTTTTCTCATTCATGATGATGAGAATAAAGTTTTTCATTTGAAGCAAGCACTATATGGGTTGAAACAAGCACCAAGAGTATGGTACTCAATGATGTATCAGTATTTGAAGAAGCTTGGCTTTCCACGTGGTGGAGTTGATTAAAATATCTATTTCAGATATGACAGTAATAAAAGGATGATGGTTTTGGTCTATGTTGATGAAATAATATTTTGTGGATCTGATGAAGCTCAGTGCAGACAGTTTTCCAAATTCATGAAAAGTGAGTTGGAAAAGTCAATGATTATAGAGCTAACGTTCTTCTTTGGTATACAAGTGACACAAGGAAGGAATGGAACATTAATTTCTCAATACAATTATTCCAAGAAGGTTTTGAAAATGTTTGTATAGAAAATTACAAGGAGATGAAGCCTCTAGTTGCTACCTAGACGAAACTATCCATAGATGAGGATGGCAAGGTAGTAAATATCACAAAATATAGGCAAATCATTGGAAGAATATTATACATAACTTCAACAAGGCCTGACATTGTTTTCACCAGATACCAAGAAGCATTTTATCAAAGTAAACTCAAGGAAATCTACATGCTTGCAGTGAAGATAATACTTCGGTATATCAAGGACACAATGGACCTTGGCATGATGTATAATAGTAAATATCATATAGAGTTATTGGGATATACTGATGCCGATTTGGCCAGTTCAGCAGATGATAGGAAATCAACATATGGAGGTTCATTCTATCTTGGTGGACTATTTACTTCTTGGTTAAGCAAGAAGCTCGATTGAATTTCATTATGCACCACATAAGCTGAGTATATTGCAGCCACTCAAGCATGCACATAGTTATTGTGGATCAATCAATAACTTGAAGATATGGGAGTTAAAGTGATATCTGCAATTGGAATCCAGTGTGATAACTCAAGAGCTATAAATATTAGGAACAATCTCATACATCACTCAAGGAAAAATCAAATTGAGATAAAGTATCATTTTATCAATGAGATGGTTGAGCAGGGAATCATGAATTTGGATTATATGCCTACAGAGCTATAGGTTGCAGAAATTTTGACAAAGGCCTTACCCAAGGAAGCATTTGAGAGGCATTGACTGGCTCTAGGAGTTCAGTCGACTCTCTGCATTTAAAGAGTATGGATGTGGAAACCCCCCTCTCCCCCAGGTAAGATGTGTTTTTACCTAATGTGATGACATCTGTTCTCTACTCTATTACAGACTACAATGGAGTGACCTTTGGGTTCGTTGACAAAGGGGGAGAAAATAGTGATTATTCAAGGGGGATGAAGTGTGGCTATTTGAGAAATCATGATAGATAGGGGGATAAGATAAGAGGTGGAGTATCCAGATAGAGGGAGTTTAAATTTGGTTCAATGTGCATTTCCAGAGCTTAGCTTGGACAACACAGGTAATAGTATAGATGAGGATATGTAGCTGACAAGAGTTAAAGCTGTGAACAGACTGGGAGAGTAAAAAATCCGATGATGCTAGAAGTGATCGATCAATGAATTTATATCATGACAGATGAGGATCGTGATAAAATAAAATGAGTGGTGTTGGAATGCGGTAAGAATATTTCAAAAATTGGTATCCATTTGGTGTTAATAGTGGGTGTTAGAGTGGAAGTGATTCATTGATGAAAATTTTATTTACTCCTGTTTCTCACGCCGATCATTGCTCATGTGGGTTTAGATTATGTGATGAGTAAATCCTTGATCTCTATTGGAATCCCAATAGGCGAATGGTGGATGAAGAATTAACTATGTATCTTTTTAAGGAAGACTTTTCAACAAACCCAATGGTGGAGATTTTGGGCAAAAATCCCTCAAGGTATCATTGAAACATTTTTGCGGTGATTGTGTTTGTTGACAAAGTGGACATTCTTGTTGTGTTTGTTGACAATGAAAACCATGACATACAAATTTTTTGACAAAGGGTATTTCATGGTGTCATGTTGAGTTCAAGGGATGTGGTTAACGATCCATGTTTGATTCAAGAACGTCGACAAAGGAATGGATGATCTAAAGGTGGTACAAAAAGTGCAGATACAAGGTGGCACCATTGTCTAGAGTTTTCAAAATTTTTGTGCCATAAAATCGACAAATGGAGAAAATAGGTTTTGGAAAAGGGACTTGCATGCCATATGTTTTTCAATATATGAACATCAAAATATGGAAAAGTGAAAAGGGGTGCACAAATTTTAGGGTTGGTCGCAAAGGTGACTTGCGCGGTGAGACTTGTGTGCCGAGAGTTGCGCGTTGAGAGAGGACTTGTGCATCATCCCGTAGGGTGTCCAAATGCCTATAAATAGAGGTTGAACCCTCATCATTCTGAAACAGTTCAATACATAGAGAAAATCAGAGCTCTCGTTGTGCAGGTGTGGTGGTTGTGCATGTGGTGGTGTGGTCGCGCATGTAGAAGTTGTGCGCCAGTAGATTTGTGCGCATCTGGAGTGGTTTGGGAGAGAAAGGAAGGGAGTCACCCATGTTTTGAGTTGAAGAAGGGTGTTTCGTGCAAGTGGTATGGTGAAACTTGAATGCCAGGTTTTGAATAAGCGCGACAGCTAATGGTTGCTTGCAAAAATTGGTTTCGGTGTAAAACGGTGTGTTTCACACAAGTTTCGAGTTTCAAAAGCTAGTGTCGCGCAAGTGGTTGAGGTGAACATTCACGCCAGTTATAACTTGTGCACCGAGACATGCTTGCCGACATGGAGAATGAAGCTAGGTATGGTTAAAGCTCGACAGTGTTTTAGGGAAGCGTGGAAGCTTGAATATTTCCTGATACCTTCGGTTCAAATATAGATTCATCTACAATGGAAAGGTGGACATCAAGAGGGCATAAACATACAACAGAGGATGCATTCATTAGTGATAATGAAGATATCTATAGGTCTATAAACTGGGAGTGGATACTTTCTAAAACAGTGAGAAAAGGAAGAGGAAGAAGGTGATCCTTTCCACTGGTGGTGAGCCTGAGTTTGAGAAATAGGGAGTGACCCTTGGAAAAGCAGTGAGCTGACCATAAACATTGTAAAGGCAGTCAGCTTGGGCATAGAAGTGATCTAGCCAGATAATTGGAAATTGGCAGTGAACTTTAGTGTATTTGGTATAGAAGCATATCGCCATTGTATGCTCCTTGGACATAGCCCAGTGAGGGTGAACCAAGTAAAAAACTTTGTGATAGCATTCTTGCTTCCCTGTATTTCATTTAAAGCATTATCATCATATAAAGAAGAAATGAAATGAAAATAATAAACACACAAGGGAAAACATAGTGACCATTTTAATAAAGAGGTCAATATCGAGTGGGGTAAGAAGAATTTTTAAAAATAATATCCATACCCTATTCACCCCCCACCCATCAGGGTATATGGGCCCATATTGGTCCTAATATCATGAGTATGGTTGATCATCTTCCTTATCATCCGATCATAATATTTTTTCACATTTTTACTTTTAACCTCTTTAAATTCTCATTATTTCTCTTGATTGGTGGTAGTGAAACATGATACATGAGAAAATGAAATTTTATATTTCACTTGTCTAGAGTCTACCATCGATTTTAGAAGGTCATTGAAAATAAATAACACCTGAAGAGGGTGTCCCAACACCATAGGAAATGGACAGTAATTCGAATGATCTTCATCTCCATATTAATTTTGGATTCTTCGGCCTTGGAAACTAAACCAAATTGTTTTCTAAGGGTGAGATGAAGTACCCAAGAACATTCTCATTTATGAATAAATAGATTTCATTCTTCAATTCCTCAAACTATTTCCACCATTGATCACATTGATCATCTTGACAAGGTTGTCATTGCTGCTGATGCTTAGGAAGTAGAGCCCTTCGTTATAATGATGATCTTGAAGTAGAAGCAGGTACATGTGCCTGTTTGAGTGAAATTATATCACATAACCCCTTTCCTATTCTCCTTCATGGAACTGATAGAATTACATGAGTTTTAGACATAATTTCTATATTTGAGTCTTCTATCTGTAGAGCAATTGAAGTAGAGTCTTGAAACCCTACTTTGTATTTCAAAGGGATCAATGGTGTGCGTAATTCATACCACGGATTTTCCCCACATATGGGAAAAAAACTTCTTGAGGGAGTTCTATTCTTAAGAAATATGTTCATACCTTATAATGAGAAATTAAATCCGAAACTCTTTTATTCTACCTTTGTTTACAATCGGTAAGATCAAAAATTGTCATCTCTGGTAGGGTTGATATAACTTGAAGAAGGAATTTATGACGGAGATCTTCCCACCCTGTAATTTATCGAGATGTCAAACTGGTATACCAGAAAAAATTTATTCCTTCTAATGACTACAAATAACACCTAAACTTAACTTCCTATTGTTGTTGAGAATTTTCCACAATAGGATCACAATAAGATACAAAATGTGTTAAGTGTTTATTCGAATCTGCTGAAACTTAAAAAATTGGGAATGTGGTATTCCCAATATTTGGTGGTGGAGGAATTGAATCCAACAATTCTGGGTAAACTCCCTTTTCCATCTATACTGGGGCACGTAATTCCTCAATAACTTCCAACCGATTCGTTAATGCCTCAATTCTATTCCAACGTATTTGGGGAATATCCTGATGAGCCGGATTATGTGCAGGTATTGAAACTGGATCTTGAGTGGGTGCAACAATCGGTAATAACACTGATGGTGGTGCTGATATCTCCCTTGGATTACCCACATGAACTGGTCTATCACGATATATATAATCATGTCTTGTTTGTATACCTAATGGAGGGTATTCATTATATGCATCTGTAGTTACTACAAATATATTCTTCTGAGGAGCTCCTATAGTATTTTCAATTTGAGGATTTTTCTGGGGATTATTTCTAGCAGAAATGATGTTTCAAAGAAACTCTATATTGAGTCTATCCAAATCCTTCATTTCTTCTTCTTTCTGTGCAAATATAACTTCAATTGAATGAGATTAACCCTCTCTATTCGAAATGTGAGGTGAAATATGAATTTTTCCATTAGCCTTGTTAGATACCTTTCGGATAGGGGGGAGTTGGTTATTTTAAGGTATTCCTTGATTCTGGGTAAGCCTCTAATTTTGGGCACGCAATCCTTCTTCATTTTCCTTGGTGTGTACAATATTGTGGAAAAGAACTTCATCTTATGATTCCCATAAACTGGACTTATTTTCTGGAGGATCTTCTACAATGGTATTGATAACATTCACTAACAAATAACACATTGATGGCATTACGTCAGTGTTTCTGGTAGATAGTATACCTTTTTGTCTTTCATGAAATTTGTTCTCATATATGAATAATTCCCTGGAATTATTTGGCAGACAGTAACATGAAGGGAATCATTGGATAGTATATTTGTATGATTTCCTTGTGGCTTCTTCCCTAATTGGGAGAAAACTAAATTTCGTTGTGGAGGGGGTTTTTAGATGTGAAAAGTCCCTCAGCCTTGCAGGATTGGGTTGATCCTATTCATATTCTTAACATCTTTGAACATTGTTTAATGAATTTTATGGTTTCTTTAAATGAACTCATAGCCTGGAAATATATGGTGATTCTTGAACTACTAAAGCTGAAATTCATGCAACTGATCTTCTAATTTTGTGTATTTTGGTTCATAAATTAGATGGGTTCATCAACCAACAATTACTTGTATCACATGTTTTAGAGGATCACTATGTTATTTTCTACATTTCCATCCTATGATGCCATAAATCCTCTAAACGAGATGCCTTCTCATGATTTTTAGAGGCTTGATGCAAAATTAGTCAATTTTTTATTCATTGGGCCTGATTCAAATGAGAACTAGTTGAGGACTATTCATGAGCGTACATTTGATTACATAAAAAACCTATTGATTATGGCCATTAGTGGGAAATAAAATTTCATGAGACCAATTCTTTAGGAAATTTCTTATTTTGGAGTGTAGTTAAATGCAATGATCTATATACACCCCATCCTCTAATGCGATCATTAGATGGGGAATCAAAAATTAATTGGCATAGCCTTTTCAGAGAATTAAGACATGCACTATGAAGGGTTCTCAGTTGTTTTTTATCCCTTGGATGTTGGGAAACTGAAAGAGAGGCCATGTCAATTTGGTGTTGTAATCCCTCTATAACCATTATATGATTTTGATATTAATAAAATGGTAATACTTTTGTTTTTAAATGATGATGTTTTTTCCATAAGTTATGACAAAGGTCATGAATACAATCTTCTGACATCAATTTTGGAATATCAAACTGAGAATTTTCTGAAGGACATAACATGACTTTTATTTCTCCTTTAGTTAATCGTTTCTTCATTTTTAACATGTCTTCATCATCTTTCACTAGAGGTTTCTCCACATGGTCTGACCAATGTGGATGTTGTGCATTAGAAGATAAATGACCAATGGGAGGTTCAGAGAAGGATCATTCCCTTAATATGTCTTTTGATTGATAAAGTGTTTCACTCGTCAATGACAAGGAATTAGACATGACGGAACATGTGTTTTCAAGTTCCTTGAGATAGGAGGGATTTCTTGTTTCTACATTGTCAATTATGGAATTTTTTTGACAATGCGATATACTTTTAAAGAGAGGACTTTCGCAGCTAATTCCATCATGGGGTGGATCACCATGATGGATTACAACAAGGGATAAATATTCTTGCTCCTTGGACTTCTGTCCACACGGAGGGTTGTCAGGGCTCTCATCCAAAGATAGATAATATGGATTGAAAGAATTTTAAAGAATCAAGCATCTATGATGATGTGTTTGGTGAGAAAATTTAGAATTACAACTACCACTCCCAAAATTTGGTAATGAGAGTGTAGGATATTGATCAGCAATAGATAAATGTCTGAGGGCTTCAAGAACTCCATCATTAAGATGAGTTAAATCAAAGCTTGATTCTAGATTTTCCAATGGTATTTGGTGAGATTTCATTTTGGATATTCTCTTATACTATGTTGGAGCCACCTGTTGGGAGAAGTGGTTATAATGGGTAGGTGTATGTGCCTGCCCTGAAATAGTTACCAGAACGGACTGATTAACTGCAATTGGAAAGGGTGTATGTTCTCGATCTTGTTGTCGGTATGATATGGGAGAAAATGGCCCATAACCCACATGGACAGTGATATGCGTCTGCCCGTTCACCATTGATAAAATGTGTTTGGTGACTTCAACATCCAGAATGGGAATATATGGCCATTCCATATCTAGAGAAGGTATATGTTCCATCCAGTAATATGGTGACAACTAGTAAACATGAACATAAACCTATTTTTTTATATATGTTTGACAGGTTACCTTCAATACTAGAAGACGATAATTTCGATAGAATTGGTGATTGTAAACAAGTGTATGTTCTTGTTTACCATTTGCCACCATATTAGATTGGTGGGCCAATTTAAATGCAGTCATACAAGCCTTCAAACTAGCTAATAACTTTTTAATAGGTGTTTGTTCCTGGTAACGATACTCCATCGAGTTTATCTTGTGGGATAGGTGGGTTGATGTCAGACGATCCTACTGAGAATAAAAATTAGAACGGACGGGTCTATGTTCCCACTCGTTGTTTGTCATCATCATTGGTCGATGGAATTTTTTGGAAGAGGAAGAGGTGAGAACCTAATCCCTGTTGACCGTACGCTGTCCCTAGAGGGTTGTCATGTGTTCACGAGTCTGAGAGACCTAGGCCAAACATCTAGGGGCAACATCCCCATCATGTTGTGGATACACTACAACATTATTCTGGCGACGATTGGTGGTGGGAGTCTGTAGAAAGGACTCCTGAATTCTTTAATTGAGTCCATGAGTAACCTCTTGATCCAACTCCCTGTAGTATGGGAGAGATTTATTGTTGAATTGAAGAGATAAAGACCCAAAACCGTTGTAGATGATGGTTGGAACCATTTTCATCTTGATCCTTGATCATTGTTGGCTAGATGATCGAGGATTATTTTTGACCTGGAGGGCCTGTCGAGTAGCCTCCAATGTCAGAATTTTACCATTATGGTGATATTCCGTCACTAGAACATTAGAGACCCAACATTGATGATGCTGGGATGGTGATAACATCCTTCTTGTGGAAGGAGATCCAACTTGAGCAGCAATCGAGAAGATCACAGATGTTGTCTTGGAGAAAATCATTCTTTGGTTTATAGGGAGTTTTGTGGAAAACTACGAACAATGAAAAACTTTATTAATGAAACATATTTTCATATGGATACATTCATGATTAATTCCATTTTCTGGACTTCCTTTTTCAACTGATTGGGGACTAACATGTTGATGAAATTATTAATGTCATTAAGGATTCATATCGAGTTCATCATTTTTGTTTCATTTTTCCCTGAAACCTATGACCTAGATGTATGAATCACTGTTTCTAAGTGGTTTCAATTTGATTTATTCATGGAACCAGAAACCTCTAATAGTTATTTATCTAAAAGAGGACCTACTTTCCAATGGCATACATTTGTTACGTTTAGAATTTTACGAAACTTAAGAACATGCATTGGTTGAGAGGATGGTCAGTCAGACTCATCACACCCTTTTTGGGGGGGATTATTGTCTCCACTAAGACTCTCTTTGTAAAATTAAAATATTTTCATAAATCATTATTAATTCACCAAGTATATCATATGTATCCAATGGAATTTTTAATAATATATTAAAAAGTATAAAATTTTATAATCATCAGTTTGCATTCAAGGTTCTTCATCAATGGAAACATCTATATGTATTAGTGGTTTTCCATTGATTGTATCCTCTAATATACCGATTATATATTCTTTTAATAATCATTATGATGATACTGGTTTTTAAGCCACTCAGTGGGGAACTCAGGAATTTATTGTCATCCAAGGAGACAAAAGTTTGTTTTAATCTTGGGATCATGCTCATAAAATGAGAAACCTACATATCATTATGAAAGGAATCAGAACCCTTGTAGTTCAGTGCCACTTAGTAGAACACATATTATCTTTTAAGGTAATGTGATTAAGAACTCTTAGTGGAAGGTGGTTATTTGAATCATAGTGTGGGACTTATGCTGATGTAGCCCTAGGAATTTTGAATGGATATGGGTTTCCATGTAAGATCAGACCCTGTTTGGAATATGGAAAAAAAAGAATAGGGTTGATTTGAAGTGTTGGGTTTGAACCTCAGGGAGGATTCCTACGTATCCCATATGGATGGGAAGCAAAGCCCATGTAGTTCTATGTGTTTCGTAGGAGAGTATGGTCCTTTGAGAGATATGAGTTTAAGCTTACTTCATGAAAAAGGCTTCCTCCATGATTTGAGTATTGGATTTGGGGATTATTTCCTATGGTGGATGCCAAAGATGGGGGAATTAGGTTTGAATTCTTGAGGAGTATATCAAATGATATTGGGAACTGAAAGAGATTCCTATGTATCTTGATTAGAACAGGAATCAAAGTTCTCATAGTTCCATGGTTGAGTGTTTGTTCACAAGTTATAACCATCATGTATATCTAAGCCCACATGAGTCATGCTCAGTTTGAGAAACAAGATAATGTGAAAGATTCAACAATGACACTTCACACTTTTCCTCCTCCGCAGATTGAAGAGCGAGAGTTGATCATAGAAGAGGGAGAGGCGACGAGCCTTACCTCTATTCTATATACATTGGGCAAGGGTCCAATGTAAGGAAGAAGGGGTGATGATGATGGGCTTATACTAGGATGGCAGCTCTAAAATTGGTTCTGGTGGGGGAGGAAGATTTATCATATACTTGCGTGGAATAGAAAGTGCGAATTGTACCTTCCCTAACGGATACTTGAGGTTTCGGGTTGCCTCTTTGAGAAGGGAGAGGCCGGTAACCAATGATCATCCAAAATAGGAACATCCAAACACTGTTTCTGGGAGAAAAATTCATGTGATTGTGGATATACAAACCCACAATCATCCCATGAATCCTAACCGTATTGTGAATCAAATGTGGGAAACCTATGACTGTGGAAATACAATACCAAATTGTAGACACCCTGATGTTCCTTACCCATCGGTTTGAGAAGTCAGGGGGTTTGGTGGCGGCTTAAGCATAGCCCCTTTCAGATAAGGGAACCAAGGAAGTAGATACCCTACCATGGAAAAATTTATAGAAAGTTACTTGAGCTGGTCGTATAGGTACCTCGTGCATGTATGCCGCGTAGGTACCCCACATTTCTATATCGCGTAGGTATGGCGCGCAAGGGAACCACGCAGGTATATCGCATTGGTGAGGCACACAGGTATACCATGCAGGTAATGCACACAGATATACAACGAAGATATGAATGATGACTGAATAATGTGAAGAACCTCAAAACATGCCTATCCAATTTTAATTATCTCTTATCTCATGGTTTAATGAGTTACCTGAGACAATTTGAGAGATCTAGGAGAAATATCTATGCAATGGGAGTTTCCTGGAATCTTTCACTTTTTCTAGTCCTAAATGTGAAGACCAAGGGATCTATTTATAGGAACGGATGGGCCTGGTTGAATAGATGTTTCCCATGAAGGTACTTCGCTCTCCTCCGCCGGGTAGGTACTCTGCGTAGGGACATAAAAAATCTTATATCATAGAGGACAGCCGTGTAACTCGGCCGCGTAGCTTCGCCGCGTAGCTCAGCCATGTAGCTCGGTGAAGCCACATCGTCGCGAAGCGCATTGGGAGCATTATGGATTTTCCTTTGTACACTTTTAATCTTTCATTAGGATTTGAAATATCCAAAGGTTTTCTATTTATTTAGTTACTTTCTCAATTAGTGTCAACAACAACGAACTCATATTTCTTTATAAATCAAAAAAATGTGTATAAATATATTACTGAACCATAGATGAGACATAATAAATATATTATATTGAGGTTCAACCATAATAATGGATTAATGACCCATAATGAATATGGTAATAGAAATGAAAAACCCATCGTCCTTTAATGTTGTAAATTAGCACATCTCTTATGGTGTTTTTATTTTTATTATAAGGGAATGGGAAAGGAGAGATGATGAATAATTATTCCTTTATCATGAAAATGTAATCGAATATGTATGATACAGTATTTATCAATAAATATTGAAGAAATGAGGAGACGAAAGAATAATAAAGGAACCAAAAATAAAAGAATGGATGAGAAATCCCTTACGAAAATCAGCGAGATTAATGACGTCACTTACACATTCATAAAATATATTAAGGAGAGAAAAAGGGCTTTATCATCATTATTACGTAATATATATAGTAATGGTGATATGGAATTATATATCTAAATATAATACAATTTATATTAAAATTTAATAAAATAATAAGAGTGATTGAAAAAGAGAGATATTTTGAGACGAAAATTATGCAGAATAACGGCTATGAAACATAGTTTTAGAAAACTTTTTAAAGAGATGGTAATGGGGGTCACCCATTCATATATCACTATTATAATAGTTGTGGTACAGAATAATTTTTAAATAATCAGATGGTATGAAAATATGAAATACATAACACAAAAAAGAGAACTTAAAATAAACGAAATGAAAAGAGGAATTTTACTCTTGATGTAATCTTCCTTAAGAGGCTCTTTTGGGCAGAGTTTTTGGCCTTTTGGAAAGACCAACAGCTCCTGGATGTGGGGAGTAACTAAGGAAGGGTGTTTGGGAAGATCTTAGATAAGGAAAAATGCTTGAGAAGTGTGTTATGAAAAAGGAAATGAGGGTGATATTTATAGTAGAGTAGAGAAGGTATTTTACATTATTTTAGTCATTATTATAATATTTTTTCTCAAGACTGTGACTAGTGTTAATAAATGTGACCCAAAAGAGTAATAATGGCATGTGAGTTCATCCCAAGTGGGATTACATCACTTATGATGTCATAAATAGTATATTTTACTGATAATTTGAATATATAGTATTTTACAGTATTTCACAATTCATCAAAAACTCAGGAATTTCAAAAAAATCCCAAATATTCACCCTAACCACTTTTCAATGGGTTGAATTAAAAATTGCGCTCATTTTTTTGAAAATAATTTTATAAATATTATTAATTTAATTTTTAAATAAAATCAATATTTATTCGAAAAAATCAACATTTAAACTATAACTTGTTTTATATCACATAGAAGAATTAATCAAATCCCAAGAATATTATCTAATAACCATAAGACCATATATTAACAATTTATGAATATATTTTAAGAAAATAAATTTCCATTTTAAATTATTAAATTTATTCATAAAATTGTAATTAAAATATTTATGACATGCATAAATACCAATACTTATTCTATGATCGTTTTTCACTTTTATGATGTTTAAATATTATTTATACATTTATGGGTGATGTTTATATTTTCATGGCCAATTTACTATTCATTAATATTTATAAGGGTATGTTACTACTCATAAGGGTATGTTACTATTCACCAAAAACTATATTTGTCTTATCAGACACAAAATATCTTACTGAACAGAACCTTGTATGTCATTTTTTCAAAAATCAAAATAAAGAGGTTGAACATTTATGTTTACTTGGACATGTTATAACAAAGTGGTATTTTTTAGAGGCTCAGTGTTTCATGCATTCTATATTAAATCTATTTGTAAATTCATGGGGAGTTACATTATCCCCATCTAACAAAAACAATTTCATCAAAATTTGAAATTTAACATTGAAAGTTTATTATAGATACATAAAATTCCCTAATGGGAAACATGCATTTAGAGTATGTTTAAAATATCCTACTAATAAGAGGAAAGGTAAATGAATTAGTTACTACAAAAGAACACATTCTTATTGGACAACAAGGTAATGTAAAAATAATCATACCATCATGTAGTGACATTAAACTCTAAAACCCCATATAATGATCAACTTAAACCATTTTCTAAATAGTTTAAAATTACAATATATAATGATTAATCAAATTATAATAAATGAATCTAAATTTACATGATGAAGTTATCATTAACCCTTAATCAACAAAAATAAGGTCTAAAATTCACATTCCAAACATGTGAATGACTTCCTCATGTATCCTCTTGAAATATGGTAATAACATGAATTACCACAAAAACCATATTGGGAACATTTATTCATTCATATTCCTTAAGTACAATACAAGTTATTGAATATATTATTTAAATCTAAAAGTGTTGTAAACTCCATCGATGATAGAATACACCACTTCTCGACAAGTCAACAATCATTTCCAAGGTG
Organism: Viscum album; assembly: GCA_963277665.1. Lineage (NCBI taxonomy): Eukaryota > Viridiplantae > Streptophyta > Magnoliopsida > Santalales > Viscaceae > Viscum > Viscum album. Next base: position 291,917,751 of record OY728134.1, read on the forward strand.
GTCAGTACTTATCTGAATCAATCATATCTTCATCATTATCTAAACATAGGATATATATTAGGGGTTTTATTTCCCTCAATCATGTTTTTTCTAAGAATTTTAAATGTACACTGAATCAATTTTCATTTGTACCATTCATCATATGAACTCAAATCCTTAATGAAATAGTATTATTGTACATTCCTTATATGTCACATATTTCATAAAACCAGTGCATTAATAACAAAATATTCAAATGACATGATTCTTGATTAGAAATATTGATCATTCTACAATTTCTATGGTAGCATAAAAACATGATCATTATTCAAAATCATCATTTGGGGAATATTTCTTTGACGCTTGGGACATTGATTCACATAATGTCACATCAGTTTGTAGTTGAATCATTGATCCTTGGAGACCATTTTCACAACCTTAAAATCATTAACTTGGTGTCCTTTTTCACCACACATATAGAAAACATCCATTCCCTTTAAGAACATACCAGGGTGATTCATTCCATAGTTATCACATGTGGGAATATACTTCTTTCCCTTCTTCCATTTATCCTCATATCTATCTTCCATCCTCTTATTCTTTTGCATCCCTTCAAATCCATATGACATATAGAATATTTTTTATTCCTTGTTAACACATGATATTATTTCATCATATGATGAGTATACTTCGGAGACAGTCATCCATTGAAATGCTGGCTTAAGACTATTAGAGATATGATCCTTCTTACTCTTCGTATCATGTGCATTAGTGATGTTATCATTACATAGGCTTGACACCATTTCTAATAAATTCCATATTATATATAGGCTCATAAAATTATGAACCCTCTATAATTCTAAACATGGTATAGCACATATTATTAATTTATGCATTGTAAATACTGGAACCCTATTCTATGGCTACTTTGGGGTCATAAATCCTTCAAATATTGGGTAAATAAAATGTGAATTTTCCTAAGCCTATCCCATGAGAGTGTCAAAACTAGAGTGTAGAAAGCCCCATTGTCATGTACCATGATACCCTAGGTCAATCCCAAAACTCTTAGGTAGATTTTTCAGTCCTATGTACATTTGTGGTAGAGACACCTCTACTTGTTTGTATCTAGAGAGGGATGAATTTTCAAGAACGATCCACATAATTGATTCCATACCAAAATTCTAGGATGTAATTATATTCTTATCCCCAAAGAATATCTTTTAGTTTTTTCACTAATCTACTTTTTCCATATCATTTTTCCATTTTTATACTAAACTTCTTTTGATACCAACTATAACACCATGACTCCAGAAGTTCCAATCTGGTGCATTATTTTAATACATTGGCATGATTATAAGGTATCAAATCAACAAGGACCTAGTAGTTTAGTAGTTTTTGAAATCTAGATACATACATAGTTTCAACATTACATCTTGAAAACAAATACAACATATAAGTTTTATTGGGAACATCCACAACTCTATGTTTGTCCCTGGAGGTCATTCATAATATATTACTTCATGCCCTAAGAAAATGAAACATAAGGAAGGGAAAGCACAAATTATTAGTAAGGGTAAGAAATACCGTGTAATATATCATTAACATAAACATTAGGCATGGTGAATAACAATTAAAACATGCCTTCAAATAGAGAATTTGAACACACTATGGCAGGAATGTTAGATTAGTAAGTAATTCCATAATAAAACATAACCATGATTATTCTAATAGTCAAATAACCTAGTAATAAATCAATTACTACCTTCATAATGAGAAAAATCCATATTATAGACATTATAAGATATATTTTCAATGCCTCATCGAAGACATCTAAAAATTATTAAGGCCTCGATGAAAACCATAAATGTCCATTTTTTAGGGCCACGTGCCAAGACCATTTTGTCTCATTAGACCTACTGATTCACAAGGGGATATAGAGGGCCCCACCAAACACTTATTAAGTCAAATTCATTACTCTTATGAATGTGGATAAATATAAACAACATATATTTCCATATAGAAACTATATCATGAAATTTAAATAACATTCCCAATACATTAAACACAAACACTAAACATTTGAAGTAAATTGGTGAATGGTATCAAGATAGAACATCCACATTCAAACTAATCAAACCCCATTCAATAAAACATTGTGTATTATCTCATAAGAGATAAAAATTAATTATTAAAATATTTAACAAAGTATTTTGACAATGATGAAGATACTTTTATATGATACCATTAATAAATCCTTGAGTAAATAATCCTTAAACATTACAAAGATTTCCATACCACTTTGAAACATTCAAATAATAATCCCTTAGAAAATCATGAGAATAAGGATAATCTTGATATCATATTCCAAATGGAAGTAAATACACCTCAAGCAAAAAATATTTGGTTAACAAGGAAAATATCTCATAAATGATAATGTTATATGAGAAATTACATTTTTTACTTTGGACAAAAGAGTTCTTTTGGAAAAATCCTTTTTATTTGTCATAAATCTAGTTATTAACTTTTTAATCCCAAAATATATAATGTATGTACATTGAGATTACATTTGAGGCATTAATGATGTCTCTGTGATGTGAAATCATGTAAAAAATGTTTTTAAAGAATCTTTAGAATTAAAACATTTTACTGTGGTTTAAGGAATTCATTAAAGAGATTTCAAATAGCAAAGGTCTGTTTGCTTAAATAAAACCATAAATGAAACAAAATAGATTTTCATGTTAAATGTTTTTATTTTAAAAAGATAAATATGGATTGAAACAGATTATACTGTGAAATAAAAAATAAGTAATAATTCAAGAAGTTCCATGAATCATGCTTGTATTTCAGAACAATTTTTTAAATATTTGTTTAAAAAATATACCTCCTCATAAATTAATGTATCATTTAGGTTAGAAAACATATATACATAATTCAAACATAAATTTTGATTAGTACATATGAATTAATAATAATTTATTTTAGGTAAATGAATAATAAAAGTAACTCGAATGAAAATGGGGTCCAGGTTGGAAAATCCATACAAATTTGTAATCAATTGAATCATATGAAAAAAATAATAATCATAAAATGTTAAATTTAATATAATGAAAATAAATATATTCATGATATGAAACATAAATGGGTGGTATACATAAACCATACACAAGTAGTTGTAGTGAAAAACTAATATCTCACAAAAATGGATGTGAGATTAAAAAACCCATACCTTATGATTGTTGGTGTTATTCACTTGATATTTGTATCCTGGAAAACCAAATTAAATTCATTAATTAATATTTTAATAAAATATTAATTATGTAATTGATTTGTTATAGACTTATTAAGTTCATTCAAGGTTTTATATCGGTGTATAGGTTCAATTTTATTGTTTAGGAGTGTTTTATTCATGATCGGTAAACTTATATACATGAATGGAGAATCATGTAAAATGAGGATGGTTATCCAAAATTGAAGTTATATGTTATTATTGACCAAAAATAATGTTAAATGGTTTTATGTTTCATTTATTTACTTATAGTTATGATGAATTATTATATAATTTATTTAATGAAAACTGTTTGGGTTATTTGTCGGTTTTTGAACACAATGAACCAATTTTTCTTTATAAATCATAAACATGTGTAAAAAAAGATTACATAACCATATACTAGAAAAAATAATTATATTATATTCATCTTAAATATAATAATGGTTTCATGACCATAATTTAATTGGGTAATAGAAATTGGAATCCCATAATCCTTGAATGTGGTAAGTTTGCACATCTCTGATGGTGTTTTCATTTTAATGTATAAAAAATGGAGAGGGGGGAATATGGATAATTATTACTTTATTGTGAAAAAATTATAGTAAATGTAATATAATAGAGTAATCACAACATTTTGAATAAATTAGGGGAGGAAATAAATATAATGGAACTAAAAATAAAAGAAAAAGATGGTAAATCCCTTATTAAAATTCGGCAGCCTAAAGGCATCACTTACAAATTCATAAAATATATTAAAGAGATAAAAATGGTATATCATCATTATTAAATAATATAGATAGTAAGGGTGATATGTAATTATAAATACCAACAAAAGACAATTTAAATTAAATGATAATATCATAATAAGTGTTTTTGAAAAAGAGAGATATTTTGAGACGAAAAATTATGTTCTTTAACGGCTATGGAACATGGTTATAGAAAACATTAAAAAAAGAGGGGGAAGGTGCCACCCATTCGAATAAGACTTAAGAAATTTTTTCGGTACATAATAAAATTTATATAAGACCACATCATTATAACTTGATATACATACCATATAATGGAACATTTGAAATAAAAGAAATGATAAGAGGAATTTACCTCTTCAAGTAATCGTCCTTAAGAGCCTCCTTGGGGGAGAGGTTTGGCACTTTTGAAAATACCAAGACCTTCTGGACGTGGAGAGTTACTAATGAAGAGTATTTGGGTAGATATTAGACATGTCACAAGGATTGAGATGTATGGAAGGAAGATGGAAATGAGTGTGGTATTTAGAGTGGAGGAGAGGTGGTATCTTACATTATTATAATATTTTTGCTCAAGATTATGAATAGTCATTATTTATGTGACCCAAAATAGTAATAATGGAATGTTATTTTTAACCATGTGGGATTACATCACTTATTATTTAAAAAATAGTGTATTTAACTGATAATTTGAATATACTGTATTTTACCAAATTTCAGTATTCATCAAAAATTAATAAATTTCAGATAAAACCAAAAAATTAATAGTAATTTTTTTTAAATATAGAATTCATAAATGATAAAATTTATTTGAAAATAATTTTATAAATATATATTTAATTTAATTTTGAAATATATTCAAAATTTATTTGAAAAAAACAATATTTAAACTATAACTCTTTTTATTACACATTGAGGAATTAATCAAGGTCCCATAAAAAATATCTTATAACCATAAGACAAATAAAAAAATATTAATATTTTTATGAAAATAAATTTCTATTTTGAATTATTAAATTTAATCATAAAATTGTAATTAAAATATTTATGACATGTTAAAATATAAATACTTACACTATGATCATTTTTTCATTTTTAAGATGATTAAATTGTATTTATACATTCAAGGGAAAAGTTTATATTTTCATTTCCAATTTAATGTCTATTAATATTAATTACTATTATTAAAGATATTTTATTATTCATCAGGTTATGAAACTATTCACCAAAATTCAATTTTGTGTTATTAGACTCTAAATATCGTACTGAATGCAACCGTGTATGTAAGTTTTTTAAAATTAAAATCACATCGGTTGAAAAATTATATTTACTTGGATAGGTTATAACAAAGTGGTGTTTTTTAGAGACTCATTGTTTCATTTATTCTATATTAAATCTATTTTTATATTCTTTTATTGTTACAAATATTTTTTATTAAATTTTGTTAAAGAAGCCTGACATCATTTATATATCGATCAAAAACATTTTTTCATCCAAAAGAAAATTTTCTAAAAATATTTATAGTGATTTTTTCTTTAAAATATTTAATATTGTTTATTAAAATGCACTATTACACATTTTTTATTTTTAAAAATAAGTTTCCATGTTATGTTTTTGCCGCTTTATGAATAATTCACTTTTCAGTCATTTTTATGTGAAAAAGGCATGTTATTTTTAAATATTAAAGAAAATATGGAATGAAGAACTATTATTTATTTGAATATTCCTAGGAAATTCAACAAGGAACATTTTATATTAATTATTTCAAAATATTATTTTTAAATAAAATGATTTTCAAAATGTTTTATGTATTAAAAAATGATATTAAAAATTAAGAGGTTATTTTCAACAGGAATGTTTAAAGATATTTTTTCCATCAAGGATAACAACCCATATTCTTACTCCAATGGGTAAATGTCATATTGATAACATAATTATTATCTCTCTAGATAAATTATTATTATTTTGAAAAAGTATAGTATTTCCATTCACTTCCATGAATTATTTTTATGACCATTGACCTCACCTTTAGTTATTCACATTCAGTGACCATGTATAAATAAACATACCCAATATATATATAAATTATTTATCATGGATATAATTATTTCCTAAACCATATACCATTTTTTGATGAATATTTTACATTTATATTATATTAAAATTTTGTAAAATATTGATAAATATGTATTCTTTAATCGATATGGATATTTGATAAGTAACATTGCTTATGAATTTAATCAATTGTTCGATATATGAGGATTGATTTGGACTGGTATGAAAAAATTTGGGGTTTTTTAAATGTAATCCTCCTAATTCATTGGTATTCTATTGAGATGAATTAGTTTTCTTGCCTAATCTAAGGAATTTTCATCTAGTATGATTTAAACTATTTTGTGAATGTTCCTGACGTTAATGGTTCCTTATTTCAGGGAAACATGACATCCAAAAATTAATAACTTCATTCAGATTAAATTATTATTATCCATTATATATTCATTATTAAAAAATATATGGATGCATTTCTATAAAATATTATATAATAAATGGAATGTTTTTTAGTTATTCACCTAGTAATATTGATTATGCCTTATAAAGTTATCATAGTCATGTTATTGACTAAATGACATGTGTTATCAGTTATTTTACTTACCCTAATATTGATGAGATCTATTATCATTTTATTGATTTAATTTCATGTGAAATAATTTATTTATTTTCCATATTTATTATAATTATTGACTCATTATTTATATAATTTTACATAACCCTTGTTGACAATTTGATCTCACCCTTATTTTGATTTCATTCCCTAGTACTCCATAAAGATTCCAATGAATAATATGAATGGATATACTAGAATGGATAAATTTAATCTAGAAATAGATTTATTATGATGAAATATATGTTTTAAAATAAAATTTAATACTCACGGATATATCTAGTTTACTAATACTACTAAACAGACCAGTCCTTCGAGTTGTGTTTCCATGTATCTTATGTGAATGCAATGGATGTAGGGACCAACTCTTACCTTTATGGGGTCATGTTGATATATTTTAAAAAATATATTACCATTATAGAATAGTTTTTTCATATATAGAACATATGTTAAATACAACCATCAATATTACCTTCCATGTGAAGCGTAAATGAATCACATCACTTTGCAAGGCGGTAGTCTTCCGTACACACGAGTGACATTGTCGTGTTTCCAAGAAATGTAATATAAAACGGTATAAGTGATATAATAATTCCAAAAGCATAATAATAACATATATATAATATATAAATATCTAATCTATCATTATATCAATCCTTGATAGTTGGTGATGGAAATGGAATGACATCAGTTCATGAGGTGGTAGTTCATCATAAATAAGAATGATAAATTCATATACCATTACATGGAATATGATATGGTTGTATGTTATAAAATTATCATAATTACATCATAGTATATTCAGGATACTAGTATTATTATATGAAATAATAGAAATTTTTTTTTAGGTGGAAGGAGATATAAAACGAAAACACAAGTTTATGAGTTTGCATCCTCTTCAGAGAATAACATTAGGATTATACCTAAAATTATCACATGAGGGATTACTAAAAGACATAAGTCCTAAATTATGATATTATGGAATCAATTAAGTTATTTGGGTAGGTATTGTTTACACCAAATGGTTTTAGAAGTGTGAAATTGAGAGGGGGTGTGGTTTCCTTCTTATAAGTGAGGTCAGTGATACACTTGTAATACATGAAAATAAAAATATGCACCAATATTTTTCACAAGACACAATAATAAGAAATTGATCAATATCAATAATATATTAGATTACGTCTATATATGTCTACAAAATGGGTTTTTACTAGTTTTGCATCATTTTTAAGCATTATCATTTTATTTTTACACCCGATACACCCATTTTCACGTAAATCGTAGTAAATATTTTTTTTTGGTTTTTACTATTAACTTCGGAAAAAAAAATATGATGACCATATTATATAAAAAAAATTAGTATAAATTAAAATATGGATTCCATTTTTATAAATTCTATCCATAGAAGTGTGAATAATTATTTTAAAATGAAACACATAGAAGTAATGAAAAATCCTGTTTCCAAAGAGAATTGTTCACATATTTTAAAACAATTTATTTTAAAATTATATATTGCAATGATTCCAATAAAATAAATTTGAATAATATATATATAATTTAATTATTTTTACTTTTGAACCCATTTTTCAGAAAAAACATTTTTTATAAATTATTATTATTAAATGTTGTTTTTCTATAAAAACTAGTATTTTTTTATATTCAATGAAATAAACATTCTTCCAGAAATTCACAAAAATTCACTCTATTTAAATATCAAAATGTTGATTTTGAAATTTAAGTATATTTTATATTATTATTTTTTAAAAAAGTTTTACAAAATAAAATAAAATAAATAAATAAGACATAGTCTTTTCGAAGCATATAAATATATTATTGAAAATTAAGTACATTAATAAAAATATTTTAATTTAAATTATGTTATACATAATAGCTAAAAAATTTACATTCTCATTACTTCCATAATGTTTAATTGATATGGAAACACAATAATGTTAAAATACAAGTATCAATAGTTTGCCAGAGTTCGTTAAAACCTGGTGTTATGGTTGATGAAAGCAATAAAAGAATTTGAATTTGTTTAAAATAATACATTTCTCAAAAAAAGTTGTTTTACAAGAATTATTATCATATCATTCAAAGGAATGATAATTTATTTTATGTAGAATAAAATAAGGGAAAATTTTAATATTTTTTTGAGAGAAACAAATTAGGAAGGAGACTATAATGATAGAAAATATACATTAGGTTTCACATTATCTTTAGGTGAATATTAGGTATGTTGTAATAAAAAATCATAATTTAGTTTCTTTTATCATAGATGAAAACGGATATATTACACTAAAACATAATTTTCAAAAAATTCTTTGTTTAAATGTGTTGTTGATGATCTAAAGGTATAATTTCAGATTCCACTATGGATTTATTATGATAATTAGAGATAAATTTATATTTAAATTAAATATTTTAAAACTAAATATCAGATCATATTAATATCAAATATCATTTTATATAATATTTTTTTGGAAATAGAGATATGAAACCCAATTACATTCCCATGAAATACTATATTTCATGTGACTTTATAAAATAAATTCTTATTAGAGGATTTTTATGTTATTGATGAAACAACACGTTCAGCCTTCCTTTCTAACCATATGATGGGTAGAAATCAACCCTATAATTCTTTTTATTTTTAAACTAGGTTGGAGAGATATTTTAATTTTATTTATGTAATTTAGAGAGGTAAAACTCTTTATTTATTTATTAATAGGATGTTTTGGTTATTATTAAAAATGATGAAAAAATATAAAATAGTAAAAGGATTGACTGGGAGAGAATTTAATTAAGTTGTCTAATATTTGTTCTCTATAATGTATAAAATTATCTCAATAACTATATATTGGAATGAACTGTGGTTTTAGGATAGTTATCATTGAGATGGGTTCTAGTTTTATAAATTTTATATGAGTTATTGAGTTTATAAATGAGTTATTGAATGGTTGAAGAAACAAGTGTGAAATTTATGGCACTAGTTGAATTAATAATGTACTATACCAATTTTAAACCTTTAATAATAATCACTTGATACTTTTTATACTGATATTATATTTCTAATGATTGTTTATAGATTTTTATAATTTATTTTAATTTTATTGTACTTGATTAGTGTTGTTTTTAGTTGATTTAAATGATTTGGGTATTATTTAGTTGTATCTGAGACATGGTTATGACCTTGGGCCATATCATATACATAAGAGGCTATGTGGGGGTAAAAAACACTTAGTTGATTAAAATTAAAAACGTTATTGAAAACATAAGATATTACATAGATTTAGATTTCATAAAATAGAAAAGGAAATAATCTTTCATGTATGGTTACAAAATTATCTGGTTCATATATATGATATTTAATAAGTTGAGTATATATAAATCATAAAAGAATTTATTATGTAATATATATAGGTGATGATAATGATTTCATATGGAAAATGTATTCTAATTAAACATATGTTCCCTTCAGTATCATCCATAAAATATTATTTTTTACTAAGGAAGAATGTGGAAATGGGAGGGAATATTTTAAAGTTATTTTATGGTATGTATATGGTATTAGGAATTGTTTTTGATTTATTATAATGGAATGAAAGTATATGTAAATAAATAATCATATATTCACATGTAATATGGTAAATTTTATATATATGTTGTTGGTGTTGATGTTCATAGAATTTTTTAAAGTATAAATTCTTATGAAATACATAATATTTTCAATCTGATATGTAAGAATGTTGTTGTCACATTTTAATATAAAAGAACTAATATTTTGTATTTATGATCCAATAGTTTGAAAAAAATAATCATTTAAATGCTTTTAAAGGATGATACATAGAATACCATATCAATTAATCATAGGATGAGATATTCTGAAAAATGAGATTTCACTATACTATTCTAATATTAAAAATACTAAATCATATTGATTACTGCATGATTAAACCAAAAATTGGAATTAATATTGAATATGATATTCGTGGGGAAATATTCATGGGAATGTCAAATCGATTATTTGAATGTAAATGTTTTTTATATATCTTTTTTTTAAATTATAGTGGTTATCACTTATCGATCATTACAGAATAATCAATTTCATTTTTTTAAATTATAAATATTGATTGATATTGGAATAACACTAAGGAATATTGGTTAATTTATTTATACTAGTAATGTTTTCATATTTAGTAAATAAGAAAATTGGTTGTTAAGTAATTATATTTAGGTACATAGTAATAATTTCATGTGGGTAATTAAATTTAGGTACTCATTAGAGTATCAAAATCATAAATTCTATAGTTTGAATATTCAATATTATGATATAATAATTAAATTTTTATTTTTTTAATTTAAAATTATAGTATAATTGTTTCTAATAGAATGTTGTACTTGAATAGAAGGGAATTGTTATGAGTTATTAGGGAAATTGGAACATTGGGATGTAAAATGACAAAAGATGAGTAGTTATGTAATGACAAGAAAACATATAGATAATTTTTATTCAATGATTCATGTTTGAGAATGTAATTATAGAAGATATGAATGTACTGAGAATGGTAAAGTATTATAGTTTCAAATATGATTATCAGAAGGCGAATATCATGAAGAGGTGATCATATTCTAGTCTAGTTATTTTTTACAATTCCAAGAGGATGATCATCTTCATCAGTTTCTAAATATGAACAATTTCACTTTTAACCTTCCACAATAATCTTTTCCCATTTTTGTAATTTTGTTACCATGAAGATGAATGAACCCTGAAAGATAAATAATATAAATATTCAATATCGTTTTCAGCATGATGACATCATAGCCAATGTAACCACCACGTGGAAACCACCTAAGGTTATCATGTGAATTTTAAATAAGCATGAAAAAATTCATTAAAACAATAAAATTTTATATTTTGATCATAAAACTATTTAAATAATCATTAATGATCATCTCTTGATATAACCCTCTTGATCATCCACACACATTCCAAAATAATTCTCGATCCACAATCATTGATATCTAAAGTATACCACTGAGAGAAAAAGGTAAATTATATGGTTAAATGGTAACGATAGAAAATTATATTCAATCTTGGAGAGATCTCATGGACCAGGGTGATAAAATATCTATCTTCTATCAGTATAACATAAAAATTGGAATATAGATTCTGTCAAAGTAATTCTATGAATGGATCTCTCAAATTTGGGAATCTATTGGACTCTATAGGTATGAATAAGTATAAAAAAATTAAAATTTTTCCATTGAAAATAATTATGATCATATATAATAACTAAATAACATTAAAAACCAAGTAATTATGTCATAATTATCATACATATTTTTTCAAATAATTAGAATATGAAAATATGTAAAATGATAAAATCAACTCATTTCTCCCACAAAGATAATTAAAAACCATGAATAAAATATTATTAATTTATTAAATATATTTTCTACATACTCACTTAGCACTCTTGAATACATTGTGTGAATAAATTCTAGACATATAATTTTTGATTTGTAAGGAATTTATCTATTTCATGAGATATTTTAAACTAAGACATTTCCAAAACCCCTCCATAGGTCCCATAATATCCTAATAATAAATTAATTTTAATTGATGAAGAATCAAAATATTCTTTTTGTGTGACCATCTAGGACCTTATGTTAACAATATTGAGTAACAATCATTGAATCATAGAAGATTATAGAGACCCATCATGAAACCTATGAATATATGCTTTAGTAATAGAAAATACAAAATATAAATTTCCATAGTATTATAATATAATTTTGAAAAACAATGATATGTCATAAACTAGGATGCACACCTTGTTTACAAATCCTTTCCCACTTGATTATTTTTTTACCTTAATGGATAAACATACCGTATTCTACAATTGAGAAATATTTAGTGAAGGTAATACCATCATGGTAAACTAAGACATATATGTATCTTACATTGAGAAGAAAAGAATCATATCCTAGTCATTTAATAAATTTTATACCACAAATAATGTACCCAATGCATGATTCCTAACTATTATGTAAACATCATGGTTTATTTTCATTCATCAATGTATGTTATTAAATGGTAATCATTGATATTGTCCTAAATTTGATATATAAATACCAATGATAAAATATAGTAACAATCAATGAAACAAAATGTATTTGGGGTTCTTAACGTAATGTCAGTCCCTATGACCTTTTCTACTCGAGATCACCAGATGAGAACATCACAAGGAGAAATAATTCCAATACGAATCATCTAGTACCAAATATTCAGACATAATTTATGTCCCTCTAGATGATGTGTTAAGACCAAATGAAATATGTGTATGATCATTTTCTTAATATATAATGGTTTTAATTATATTTGGGATTTACTAAATCTTTTTGATATAATAAATAATTATAATAATCTTCCATTTAAAGAGTAGATGAAATTTTATGAATAGTTTTATTGTAATATTATATCCTTAAAAACTCGCTTTAAACGTAATATGATAATCAAAAGTACTTTCCATGTTGGGTTTAGGGATCCCAATTTCACAACATAGAAAATTATACAAGATTTCTATTTCCAAACAACAATGTGCTAGCTCTCACAGAATAAAATTATACTTATATAGAGAAATAATTTTTCTTATCGATCATATCATGTTTTCATTCTTGTATATGCTACTATCAATGAATTCAACTCCTTGTGTAAAATATCTCTCAAAACAGGATATCACTGATTGTGTCACATATTCCTTATAAAAAAACATTAACATATTGGATCATACAATTATCATAAGATTATAATATTTTGTGTCAGCATGTTACGTTAAATTCTACAAAATATTCTAATAACTATAAAAAGTCATGAAAAATTTTATACGGTTTCTTTATCGGTATAAAAAGATAAAATTTTCCCAGTATTTATTGATATGGATACCGAATGAAATGGAAAACTCTGATTTTTACCTTATTCTTACTATGACATAACTATTTCTCCATCATGTCCACATACGAGGTATATGTACCATGCACTATTTCATGTACTATTGAATAATTCTGAAAACCTCTCATAATGTTCCCCATGATTTATAGGATATTTTCCAACCATAATATATATGATCTCATTATCATGTCTGGTAAATAAAAATTAATATGTTATTGATCCATCACTAAATGTAATAGTGTTATACCCACAATTCTAATATCTTCATATGTATCATTTATAATTTTTTTGAGCTATTTATTCCTTATGACATTGGGAAAAATTCCATCATGAATTTTAAAACTCTTATTTTTAAAAATATGCTCAGTATATTAAATTTGAATTGTTCTAAAAACATATAGATCTTCCTACAAAGATATTATTCCCTATAAATATGTTTCTATTTTATATCAATATTTATAGATATTCATTCCATCATTTTCTTACTAACTTTATGAAAAATTACTCTTTCCATGTGTTTTCAAATATTTTACTTGAAAAATGGGTTCTTAAATTAACCTCTTTTAGAAACATAGAAATATATAATTATAAGATAATATTAAATTATCATTATGCAAGCTTATATCTATAAATTGATTTCAGAAACATACATATCATACCAACATTGCTTAAATTTTTTAACCCTTTGTGGGTTTCTATATAATCATAATCCATGAAAGGTGGACTTGATATAAAATCATCAATATAATGATCATATAATGCATATATAAAAATATAATTCTATTGGATCTAATCATAAGTACTTGTTATAACCAATCGATTTGTATTAGTACCACAATTGTAAAACTTAGGAATAGTTTCTCTTGAATACCCACCAATGAATTTAGTTCAATTAGAGAAACCACCAAAATACTAAACTAATTTTTTTAAATGTAATCCATTTCTTTAATTCATATTTTATTTTTAAATAATATACTATTTGAATTTATTAATCTCATATAGGATGAATATTTAATGATATTATTGAATAGTGAATCAAATTGTGTTGGTGATCATAAAACCATCTCAATTTAGTTTTATCATTCCATCCTAAAATGTTTTATTGGAACCTTCAAATTATAGGATTATACTTATAAAAACTACTTTCTTACCACTATCCTGGACTTTATCCAAGAAAATAATGATCATAGATTATCTAATAGAGACGTGAAACCATTTTTATAAATATATTCTACATTATTAATATATATTTTATATATCAATATTTCATCAATATCATATATAAATATTAGGATAATTATATATATAAACACTGAGTACTTATCAATACAAGTTGGTGTAATGACATCACATTAACCAACTATTTTCATCTAAAAACATTTATTATGACATAATTTATTTATTTAATATTATAAATTATATGATATGAAATTTTAATTTTAGTTGGGTTTTTGTAATAGGTTAATACAACTATTTGGGAATAATTTGAGTAAATGGATGAAAAAATACTTTATAGAATTATCATATTCATCAAGGTCCCACTTTTTCTAAAATCATGGATTTAATGTTTATAAGGAAATGCCAGTTTTGGAATCACTCAACTGTACATTTTAATGTTCAATGAAAACTTTTATGACTACTAATTGATCCCCATGTGTATAATATCATGTTCGTGTTGATTGAAGGAAAAAATATTTTTAGGAAGAAATCCACTCTATACATTTATGATCAATGAATTCCTAGATAATATATTATCCATCTCACTATATTGAAGAAACTAATATACTCTAATAGATAATGTTACATTGTTTATTGTTAAATTTCATAGATTTCATAATGGTGTCTCATGAGGTATATTAATTTATCATGATCATCTACATGAATTAATTTTTTGGTATCATTTTGAACAACTCCCTATAATCTGTGTGTCTTATACATCTTTCAAAAATATTATTTTTCTAAAAAATTCTATATATGTGTATTTTAAATACCAGAGATATTTAACTCTAACGATTCTAAAAATAATGTAGATTATATAATTTAAAACTAATTTTATTTTAACTTTTAATTAATTATATTTTCTAAAGTGTGTATTATTGCGTCTTACATTTTAAAATTCATCATTTTTTATGGATGATTAATTTATTATTCGATCAATTTATTGAGTATGATACACCAAAAAAATAATTTAAAAGTAAAATAATGACTCTTTAAGACTAATGGACCAATCAGATAAATGATTTTATAATTATCAATAAAAAATAATTATTATACTAGAATCAATTAACATGGAAAAATAGAATCCATTCACTTCTCACCACTGACATAGGAATCTAACTTCCTCGACTACAGATATAATTTACCTTATTTCCAATAATGCTTTTGGACTTACATGATCAACTTATTGTAATAAAAATGTGTATCTGCAATATCATGTCTAATTCTCAAGTAGTTGAATAGAAATATTATATTAGATGATGAATATTCCTACTGAAAAAATATTATATTTTCTTATTATTTATTCTTTTTAAATTTATCTTCTGGTGACATGTATCTCTAGATGTGATAAAGGTAGATTCATGTTTTACTCTTCATGTTTTTTTAGACTCATAGACAAATATTGTAAAATCTTCATTTTCTTGTAAATATTCATGGGTTTTCAAAATTCAATTTCATTTTGATAACCATAAGAATAATTTATTAAACATTATGTATGTTCTTTTCAACTTTACAATGTATACCAAAATGATATTGAAGTTATTTCTCTATATTGTTCATTTTATAACATCAAATCAATTTGAGTAATTCATTAATAAGAATGATAGAACTAGATTTATTAAATAATTTCCATTCTCTTTTAAATTCTGAATTAAACATATCCTTTTTAGTATAATTATAACCTCATTGTTTTCTCAATTATCTTTCTTTGAAAAAAATCATAGAGATGAGAAAAATGGTATAAAATTAATCCCCTTTGGTTTCTTTGGTACCTAACTAAACATTTATGATAAAATTATGATATAAACATAAAATTCATCATCCATAAATCTTCTTTAATATTATTGTACACCCTAAAATACGTCATTATGTGGATAAATAGTTTGGGGGAACTCTAGAACATAGAATTTCATTTCATATCATAGTAACACGTGCTAGATCGTGTTCCATAATTTTACATTTTTGTTAGTTATGACGTATTAATTTTTTATTTTTTATCACAATGTTTTTGTGGTATAAAATTCCATTTATAAAAAATAATAAATCATAATAATATCAGTACCTTTATCTTTATTACCATTTATTAGTCAATATAGATTTATTAATCTTAAAATTGTAGAAATATTTTATCAAACCCTATTATCCATCAACAACTATATTTGGAATATTCAGTCAGTTGATTATTCTAATTGAATGGATCCTTAAAACATCTCCTCAATGTCCAAGTAATGACAATTCAACAACTAAGAGCGTATCTAGGAAGGATTTGGCTAGAAAAACATATTAACTCATGGATCTATGATATTTTGAGTGGATTATTATCTCTTGTAAAGAATAACCTTTTATTATTCAACGCTTTTCCTCTTAAATTTATCCATGATACATATGGTTATTTCTAATGTTGTAATCTTATTTTACTGGAACAAACACTGTAATAATAAATCCTCAATTGTAAAATTCACCCTCAACATAGGCTGATGAACACCTCTAACGTATCATTTTGTTCAAATTCAAGTGATAGAAGGTGTAAAATGATCAATATGTTATTTCATGGAATTTAATATTTTTTAGGATAATGAAATATTTCTCTAATTAATATGATTGTTCTATATGACTCCCCTCACCAAATAACGATGATAAATAAAAAAAATCACCAAACATGTTCATTTATATTTTCATTTGTTTTGAGTTTTTTATTTTGCATATACCCTGAATGTAAAAAAAAATAATCCATAAAAAACATATGAAGTGATTATGAGGTGGTCTAAGTGGATGGTACATTGGGTGAATGATGCATCAACCATAACCTTGTGGTAAATCTTGGAGTTCCATCATGCCCATATCTTATTGTAATGGAAACCCCATCTGAAGCATCAAAGTACTGTCTCATGTGTCGCTAGGTATTGATGTGAATAGTGTCACCTTTTCCGCTCATAATTAGAAATAATACTCGAGCACATTTAATAGGATCTCAAAAATGATGACTAAAGATAAATAATTCATATTTGGACATATTGTACCTTATTCATATAATGGTTAAAATTATAATGTGTAGATATTGATTTATTAAAAAAAATTACAAATAATCACATTTAAAAAATTCAATAAATAATTAGAAACCAGATATATATTGGTTGGTCCAAGATCACAAACAGCTAGTATGCATCAAATTTGAGTAAAAAAATTAAATTTGTAATTAATTATAATTGGGTAATATTACACACATTTAAAATAAAATAGTATATATGTAATTCAATAAATAAATTATACATGATCCAATAAATAATTTAATTTATATCGTATTATTTATTTATTTTATTTAATTTTTGAATTTTTCTATATTCCTAGTTATTTAAAATCTCCAAAGGGGATCCATGTACTTTTAAAAGGTACTATTCTTCGGTTATTTTACATGTTTTATTCACCAGTTACAATAAAACCATATGTTTAATATTCACATATATATTTATATATATATATTATTTTCATAAATTACCCTCTATTATTAGTCTTCCAATATATGGTACAATTTATTTTAATTTTATCTATGATACTTTTGACATTGATAGTATCCAAATTAATATTTTTTTTTTCACGCAACAAAATTGTTTTTTTATTATTTTCCTGACCCTTATCTTGACATAAAACATTAGAACAAAGTGTTACCAAGGGAAGTGGATCCATATAAACATCTAATTCATTAAATAAAGAAAATTTAATCTCAATTAAACTTAAGTGATCTCATGATCACTCTAAAAACTTTTATATATACTAGGCATGCAAGGAAATCCTAAAATAACAAGAATTTACAATCTTTTCATTATGATCAGCGTCATTATGTCATCTATAATATAATTGAAAATTAGTAACAACTCAGAGATCTATGTGAATTATAATAAACAATGAAAGATTCAATAAAAATTATAAGTTTTTGATTTGGGTAGTAAATTGTTTTACCATGTCATCAGTGATATTTTTTTAAGAAACCAAACTATGAACCCTTTAAATAATCCTCACACATTCCCAAATATTTAATTTATATTGATCATTGATCTCTAGGTTATATAGTAGATAGAAAAAGGTATTTACAATGTTTAACCTATAACGACCCGAACTATTGAATAATATTTGTTTCCTAAATTTTTTGGATTTATTTAATACTCAACAAAACTATATCCTTAAATTAATGAAATGAGTATAATTAAATGAGACCGTTGGGTTTTGACTGTTATATAATTGCGGGATAATATGACCATTGGTAGTTAACCCAATCCCACGATGAACTTCAACATGTGAAATGTCAACGGAATCACCTACGGGAGAAGTTCAAGTTGGTAGAGATCACTACTCGGGCAATGTTGTCCGAGCCTCCCCAAGATTATATAACCATAGAACACCTTACCCATAGGTCCTATGCTGGTGTTATAAGGGGCTATGTAACGAGGCCTTAGCTACTTTTGTAATCCCTTGGCATGAAGAAAATTATTATTTCTTATTATGGTAAAATTTGTTATTTTCAAATTTCCGGATAAATATAAATTGAATATTATTTTTGAATTTTGAAAAAAGGGATATTTTAAAATATTTATTTAAACATTAAATAATTAATAATGTGAAATGATTTTCGACGAATAGTATTTTACAATTGTAATCAGTGAGAAATTTAGAGTCTAATAATAGCAACTTGATGTTTTTAGTGAATAGTAATTTAATAATAGTAACACAACTGTATGAATAGTAATGAATAGTAATAAATAGTAAATTGGACAAATAAATAGAAACATCACCCATGAATGTATAAATACAATTTAGACATCTTAAAAGTGAAAAATGATCATATTATATGTTTTGGTATTTTTGTATTTCATAAATATTTTATATACAATTGTATAATTAATTTAATTATTTAAAATTTAAATGTATTTTCATAAAATGTAATCATATATTGTTACCTTTTTCTTTTGGTTTTAATCAAGTTATTATTGATATCACAAGTAATGTGATTCCTTTTCTTTCCTTACTAGGCCTTCATCTCACCCTTTCCATTGATGTATTTCTCCAGATTATGAGATGTAGTAATTGTACTTCGGTTGAACTTATTATAAAGTCTTACAAGTGGATTAGAAGAATATTTTATGTTGTTTTCAAGTTTCATTGTTTATGATTTCCAAGACACTAGTCATTAATGATCCTCTGTTTGTAAAATGTAATGAAAATTTATGTAATAAAAAAAGCGGGATGTAATAGTTGGTATCAAAAGATAGTTTAGTTATTAATGGAAATTAGGATATGAAAACACTGGGAAGAACCCTAAAGAAAAGTTTAAATATAGGAAAACATCCTGGATTTTCGTTGAGTATTGAGTAAGTTTTCATCAAAAAAATACATCCCTATATAGAAATGAGCATGTTGAGGCAGCTTTGGCATAGATGTACATAGGGGAAAACCTAAAAACACCACATTGAGATAGACTCAAATAAGAACTGGTGCATGAAAATGGGTCTTATTGCACTCTTGGTTATGACACTCTCGTGGGATATGTTTGGTTAATCGTAGGCTTTTTATGAATCATTATGAAGGAATTATAGAGAAATGTAATTGTTTAAGCATGATGTTTTAAGGCATTAAATCATTTATTGTTAAAATATTTATAAATAAAATAAGTTTCTCACTAATGTTGTATTCTTTTAGAAAATGGCAGGCAATAGGAGGAACCTTGAAAATGGTTATCATAATGGACCTTGAACTGACGACCCTCTGATGGAATCCAGAATGGAAACATTCATGCGAATGATAAACCTACAGACTCATGTTATGGTAAATAACATGAATCAGGTAGAGAGACTAATCTCACCACGAAGGGAACATCATTCTGTTGAATCTTTTATGTTTCAAAGACTACCATCCATCAATGGATCGAATAACCCATTGGTTACTGAAAATTTTATCAGCTTTATAGGGAATATATTTTCTGTGCTCCGCTGTTCAGAGCAAGAGAAGGTCACCCTAGCTATCTATCACATAGATGGAGAAGATGATCAGGGGTGGGAACTGATTAAAAACACAAGGAAAATAGTGTAGGTTGAAGCTATGGAGCAAGATGATTTTAGAGGGTTCTTCTTTATTAAGTATTTCCCTCATTCCATGAGAAAAAGAAAATGGAAGATGTTTCTTGAGATGAAGTAGAAGGAGAATGAATCTATTGGAATCTATGGGATAATATTCACAATGATTTCATGTTATACCACTATCATTTTCATGTATCTAAATGGTACTGTTGATAGATTCATCGGTGGACTGAGACCTCATCTACAGAAGAATCTAGCCAGCCGAGACTATGACAGCTAAGAGGAGATCATGCATAGTGCAATGGAAGTCTAACTAGAGATTGGTTAGACATAGAGGTCTCATAAATCTGACGACAAGAAGAAATATATGGAGCATATCTTAGGGAGGAGCGTCGATTAGGGAAAAAGAGGAAAACAAGTAGAACGTCCCACGTGTAATAAATATGGGAAGAAGTATTCGTGGAACTACATGCTCGGGAGAGGGAAATTCTACAAGTGTGGAAGAGATGTATACATTGAGACGAATTTTTGCAGTTATGTGAAACCTCAACATCGAAACACTAACTATAAGGGGAATATGGTGCATGCCCTACCTGAAGTCCAGTGCTTTATGTGTGGACAACTTGGTCACTTTTCCAATCACTGTCCAAATATGATGGTAGTGAAGGGGAACCAAAAAAATCCATAACAAAGGACAAGGGAGCATGGACATGCTTTTACTATCACAACAGATGAAGTTGAAGCTCCGAATGATGTGGTAACACGTACTCTTATTGTCCTCTCAAAGGTAGAAAGTACATTGTTTGACTCTGGTTCTACGCATTCCTTTATTTCCTCTAAGTTTGCAAAGAATTTAGAATCAACCCCAAACATGATAAAAGTAGAGTTGTCAATCAAGAATCCATGTGGGATTATCCAAGCATCATTGGTGTATTGGAACTCTAGGTTTTTCTTTGCTGAGCACAATCTTATCGCAAATCTAATAGTCATTACCATGCTAGAATTCGACATTATACTAGGGATGGAATTGCTCTCAAAGTATAATTCTAAGATAAAATGTAGAAGTTACGAATTCTCAGTAGTCATGAATGGAAAACCTATAGTTATCTACTAGGAAGAGATATTTCAACCTGGTATTTGTCTATAAGAACCCCTAATATCCTTCTTTATGGATATGATTGGTGAAGAAGAATAAAGATATGAGATTTTAAGGATTGAAAATGACTCTATCATCCAGGAATAAATTGATGTATTTATGAGGAGTTACCCAGACCTCCCCCAGAAAGATAGGTATATTTATCCATTGAACTCGTACATAGATCTCATATGATATCAAAACCCCCCTATAGGATGGAAAATGTGGAGATAGAGGAATTAAAGAAAAAAATCCAAGATGTTTTGGAGAAGGGGTTTATCTAACTGAGTGTGTCTCCTTAGGGAGCACCAATTCTATTTATGGAGAAGAAGGCTTCATCGATTTGACTATGCATTGATTATAGTGAACTAAATGGGATTTCAAAGAAGAACAAATACCCTCTTCGAATAATTGATGACTTATTTGACTAAATTCTTGGGGCTCAATTCTTCTATAAGATTGATCTTCGATCTGGCTATCATTAATTGAGAGTGAATAAAGAAGATATTCCAAAAACTCCCTTCTGATCAAGATATGGGTGTTATGAGTTTGATGTTGTGCCCTTCAGACAAACTAATAAACATTACAGTTTTATGGATTTGATGAATAGAGTCTTTATGGACTACCTTGATAACTTTGTGGTAGTTTTTATTGATGATATTTTGATACATTATAAATTTCACGAGGAGCATGAGGATTATATAAGGTCTATTTTGAAAAATCTATGGAAGGATATTATTTTTGGGAAGTTTAGAAAATGTGAATTCCGGTTACAATAAGTTTCTTTCTTGGGGAACATTGTAACCATTGAAGGACACACACTTGGCCCTGCAAAGAGAAAAGTAGTAGAGGGGTGGACTCAAACTAAAAAAATAATAGGGATTCGTAGTTTCGTTGGATTAGAAGGATGTTATAGGAGGTTTTTGAAAAACGTTTAATTAATTTCAAATCCATTAACCAATTTAACATGAAAAGGGGTTAAGTTCATTTGGACAAAGGTGTGTGAGGAATGTTTCCTAGAGTTGAAGAATAGATTGGTCACCGATCCTTTGTTAACTCTCCCTCATGTGGAGAAGGATTCGTTTTTTTAGTGATTCATCTCTAAAGGGGCTGGAGTGCGTCCTCATGAAAAAAGAAAAAGTCATTGCTTATACATCTAGATAGTTGAAGACCCATGAAAAGAACAATCCAACGCATGATCTGGATCTAGGTGTGGTCGTTTTTTTATGATGAAATGGAGGCATTATCTTTATGGGGATAAATGTGATATAAACACATACCATCAATGCTTGAAGTATATTTTCACACTGTCAGGAACCAACCCGGGTCGACCATGAACCGGTCACCCGAGCCGGCCCATGACATGTCCTGAGGGGCGTTCCCAATCCCCACAGGATGGAAACCAGTGTCGGGCATCAATGTTAAAACGTTGGGAATGATTTGGCCCATAAAAGATAAATAAGTAAATAAAAAAACATGACAAAATCACTAAACTCTAGAAGAGGAAAGAAATAAAACCATACAGTAGACGTACCTCTATGTGACACTATGGTCACCTCCCATCCAAGGCCAAACAGTGCTCCCAAAATGAGAAACTCAACAAAGAAAACCTGAACAAGGGAAACCTATGACTGAAATAATAAAATAGGCGTGAGAATTAAAAACGATCAGTAGGGATTCCAAATTAAACCACAAAATCCAACCAAGACCACTTTCCATAAAAAATCCCAAAAACACTAGTTTGAACATACAATGATAGAAAATAGGGTTTTCATATTTTAAAGGAAAAAGGTTCCCGTTTTACCATCTCCAAAACTAACACACACCACAACTTGTTTTCCCCAAAATAATGCATTTCTTGAAAACTAAAATTTCAAATTTATGGTTATCACATTTGTGCAAAAGAAGAATAGGTAATAAGTAAAAGATGGAAAACAAGTGCAAGTAAAAGTAATCAAGCAGATATAAGAAATAACAATGGGAGATCATAAACATCCCCAGAAAACCCCAGGATGTACTCGGGTTCAGACTACCTGTCGGCATGGTACTCCAAAGTCAATAACCAACTAGCCACCCCAACATCCAACCAGTGGCACACCCCACAAGGCCTACCTACCAAGGGGGGACTAACCCGTCTAATCGGGGTTATCTAGAAACCTTCACTCGATTCTCTAAAAGATGCCCAAGAACCCACTATGGTTTTAATAATACTGTGTAAGTTGGAGGCCCTCGCACGCGTGACTCATCTCACCCCACTTTCCAACCCTTTACATGGACACCACTACATGAAAATCATCGAAGAGAAGTACCCCTGTAGAGATGCCCCATAAATATGAATATATGAAATTATTTCATGTTCAACAAGGGGCTAACCGAGCCTTCACAGCATGCACAGTTTCAAAACTTTTCGTAAACGAGTTAAGTTGCCAATCAGGCACCCACATTTTCCCCAAAAGTCAGTGCAAACACATTCTTTTCAAAGAGTCAACACAAATATTACAATTGAGTTGGAAGAGCCAAACGTGCCTTTAAGTAAAACGACTATCTAACTCACACCAAAAACCAACTGGGCTAGCTTCTTCAAATTCCCTTTTAAATAACACATTATTTTCTCTGAAACCCAGTTTTAAGATAACATAGCTTTAATGTGTCATTTTCATTTGGAGGCACATCCATGTGAGCACCTAGTGCTACCATGGATGTTCCAAAATCCAATGGAACCTTTAGTTTTTATAAGAATCACCTTAAAACCCATCTTTCATAAAACATTTTAGCATTGAAACCAAACTCAATTCTTTCACAACACTATATAAAAGAAAAATGCATCATTCAACCCAACCACCATTTCCAAATCTTTTCTAAAAAAACTTACTGGTTCGTCTTTTTTTTTTAAAAACACACCAATGTAATTTTTTACATTTCCAAAACACAATCACTAGCAATTTCAACCAAACACATCACAATGCAATTGATTTAACTTTACCAAGAAACTATGCATTTCCTAAAAACCATCATCAAAAGCCACTTTTAAAATTTAAAAAAGCAATATGACTAAGCCAGATGCATTTCATAAATATGATAGAGATGAAAATGATATAAAAGGATTAATTGAAAACATTCAAGTGCTCATGGTTTGAATCTAAAATGGAAATGGTTGGAAACACCTACATCGATCAAAGGTCACGTCAAGCTTTTTAACTCAAGAAGAAACTCGCTCACATACACGCACTTCCACATGTATATATATATCCTTAAACTAATGCACGTGTTCCCCACGCCATAAGGGAACACACACAAATTAGATATATATATATATATACATTTTTATACCTGGGAATATGTGTGCGCACCTTCGAAACCAATCGCAACTCCCTATGATAGATCCCCAACACTCAAAACACCATAAATCCCTCAATTAAAATTAATCGAAATAAAGGAATCAATATAATATTAAAAACCCAACTCTATAGAAATCACCATGTTTACAAGTAACATTAAAATCACATTTCACCTTTTTTATAAAACAAAACTAAGGGAAACGCCCTCAAAATCACATCAATTTTCATTAACATATACATAATTAAGCAAGCACACCAAATACTAATTTTAACCAATTACACCTATGCCAAATCATCACACAAAAATACACAGATACCATAAGTAATTGAATTACATTTTAAAAATTAACAATGAATGATTTTTCACTTAAACAATCATAACACCATAGATGCATGCTGACATAAACCAGGAACGGACTCTGGACTAGATAAAGACCTTAAGGGTCCACAACACAATTCTAAAAATATATATTCAGAACTCTATATCAACATAATTATGCGCACAACAAAGCTGAAAAACAAGTATTAAAACAAAAAGGAAGAGTGCAAACATTAGGGGAGTGATCCAGAGATATAAATATGCGAATTCACATACCTTGGAGGGGCGCGAATACAACAGAGCATTAATGGAAGGATGAAAATCACTTCGTAGACTAAACACATAACCTTGATACCGAGAAAAATACGCCAAAATGAAATGCGATATTAGAGTGATAATAGATTTGATAAGGACATAAAAAATAATAATAAATAACAAAAAGGAAAAAATACCGGAAGAGGAGAATGATGGGAAAAGGTCACGCAAGGAGAGGCCACATAAGGGGGGCGCTGGACGGGTTAAGGCGCTGGCCAGAGAGGAGGGGGAGAAGTCGGAGATGGCTGGAGCGGGGTGATGCCGGAGCGGCGAGGGGAAGAGGTGGGAGGACGGGGGAGGTGGCCGAATGACGAGGTGGCGGTGCTAGACAGAGCGACGAGACTGGACAGGGCTGGACGGGGCGACGAGGTCAGACGGGGGGAGTCGGGTCGGCAGCGTGCGCACAGAGAGAAAGATGGGCTTTATACGACGGACCGGAGGTAGGGGGAGTGGATTTGCACGACGGACAGGAGGAAGGGGGGGAGGGGGGCTCTCATGGGGAAGAAAGGGGGCTGGGTATTAGGGTTCCTTCCTTTTTTTGTTAATAATAATAGTAATAATAATAATAATAATAATAATAAACATATACACATATATAAATATATATAAACATATATATAAACCTACATATATAAACATATAAACATATATATAACATATATAAAACATATATAAACATATAAACATATAAACATATATAAAAATATATATAATCATATATACACATAAGCATATAACGTTAAAACATATTTATTAATAAACATATGTGTATATATATACACCTATAAACATATATACAGATACCTTATATATATATACACACAACTTCAAAACTTAAACATATACAAACGTAGGTACACATATATATACACATATATAAACATACAAATATACATATTCATATATCTACACACATAACATTAAAACTGGATGACCGTGCGATATTTGCGCACCGTACGGTACCCAAGCGGGCAACGCGTCATAAACGTACGGTGTTCGCGCACTATCCCACCACAAACTCAACCCAACATTTAAAATTTAAACTAGGACTCACCCAAACTTATGAAAAAACACCCGACGCCAAGAGAAATAAATTAAATAAAAAGACTAAAAAAATGGGTGTGACAGTTCTCCCCACCACAAACACTTTCTGCCCCTAGAAAGTCACCAAGACAACTTCATAACTCGAGTCAGTGCCCAGACAAAATCAGAAGAAATTGAGAGGCTCTGGGTGACCATTACCAACACAAGTCACACCCAACTAACTCAAGTACAATTACTGTTTGACGTTGAGGGGAGAACACGGGAGGATTCTCCCCACCACTGAAATCTACTAACACAGAGACCTTGAAACTCGAACACACCACCCCTGAGGGGGAGGCCGACATGGAAACTCCCAAATTGAACCCATTTAATTTCTCCACATAGACCGAACAACACTCAGTGACTTAAACCAAAACCTTGCTACGAAATGACCCAAAAACCCAAGGATAAGGAATTTACTCAACCCCTCACACACCGACCGAATAAAATCCTAACCGGAAACAGAGACTAGGGAATTCCTAGCCCGAACTTAGAACGGACCCCAAAACACCGCCTGTTAATTTCACGAAACCAAACATCCCCCTAATGAACACAGTTGAGACCCAACTCAAGATTAGAACGACCCATTTATTCGTGGGCCCAACACCCTTCAAGGAAATCCGAATGATTTGAGAACACATTGAGAACAGATAAGACTACTTAGACTATGGTAGAACAAGTTCATCACCTTACCACAACTATGATGAGCTTACAATGGTGAAAAGAAATGAACAAGGAAAATTTGGGTATTTCCTTTCAAAAATCTTAAAACGTAATCCGAAGCGAGATTCTACACACCCTCGGCAACTCCTGACTATGCACGAGCTTCACCCCAAGACCTGTGGATGGGGCTCTGATTGCTGAATCATCCCCCGCCTCATAGTCAAGAATTTGTATCCTCTGGTCCCTAAATCCTTCCTCCCGAATGAAACTTCTTCCAGATCACTCACCGGTGGCCCGAACAGCAACACGATAGCAAGACTTCGGAGGGATGCAGCAAGGCGACTTAGAATGTCTGGACAGGAAATACTGGTGGCACACAAGAGAGCGGTCCGATGAACTATAAGCCGGTACCGATGAGGATGGTTTCTTGGTGACAGGTTCCACATGCCCACACTCCTTACCAGGTGGGGAACCTACACGGAAGTCAACCACCGTTAATCACACACAAAACTCCAACGATGATGATACATCTCATCTTTACTAGTCTAAAACTGAACCCTCAAATAAACCTGATATGGTACGCACCCTAACAACCTTGGGAGTTCCCAACAACCTGAAGACCAACTCCAATTTCACAACCACACAACTGCCTCTAACGGACTTTGATTACTTTGATCGATAGGCAACATGCAAAAGAACTGGAAACTGGTCATGACTCATTATCAACCTTAACAACCTTTCTGGTCGGCATACTCATTAAAACATGAGAAACATCATTGAAACCAACATCAAGCGAAAACTCAATCAAGGAAACAACACAAGTCAAGGTCAATAGGCACATAGCCAAACTTATACAAACACAAGCATAAATAACTTTCCAATACCATCATTTCGTTGAAAAAAAATTAAAACCCAGTTATGGCACCTTATGAACCATCACATGTGTGTTCATTCAATCTCGCTCACATCATCTGCAACCAAGTGTCCCCATGCATCTCCATACATACCCACGCACGTGTGACCCATGATAAGGAGTTCCAAGGTTCAAACACTTATTTCCTTACCAAATCCAAACACATAGAAGGTTTTTCCAAACCAATACACATTCTCTTTAAAAACCCAATTTAGTAATTTCAAAAACCATTTGGAAGAAACACGTTTCTATTTAAAAACCATTTTCACTTTTAAGGCACACTCAAACCAGCTGAGATTAAAACAAAACATAAGAAAAAACCAACCATAGGAATGAGGAACTAGTGTATATGCCTAACTCGGCGACATGGTGGTAAGCCATATCCAAAGTGTGTTATATCACTAAAAGGACCTTGAACTAGACATTTGGATTCCACATGGGTCACCACCCCATGTGAGGCCACAACATGAACCAGTTCACCTTCATTATCATCCCGCAAACCATAACAACCAAAGGAAAAAGACTCAATTCCCAGACTACCCCTGGTTACTCGGGTCTCGTCGCGGGCGGTGGTGATCAAGCACCAACCCGTAAACTAACTTCTAAGTCCCGAAAATAATAATCTCCTTCTACCAGACATCCCAAATATCAAGAGCCTCCTCTGATACCATTTTGTCACAAACCAACCCGGGTCGACCCTAAACCGGTCACCCGAGCCGGCCCGCGACATGTCCCGAGGGGCATTCCTGATCCCCACGGGCTGGAAACCAGTGATGAGAATCAATGTTAAAACATTGGGAATGATTTAGCCCATAAAAGCTAAATAAGTAAACAAAAAAATAGGACAAAATCACTAAACTCTTGCAGCGGAATGAAATAAAACCAAATAGCAGACGTACCTCTATGTGACCCTTCGGTCACCTCCCAACAAAGGCCAAACATTGCTCCCAAAATGAGAAACTCATCCAAGAAAACATGAACAAGGGAAACCTACAACTGAAATGATAAAATAGGCGTGAGCATTAAAAACGCTCAGTAGGGATTCCAAAGTAAACCACAGAATCCAACCAAGACCAATTCCCAGAAACAATAAAAAAAACTACTTTGCACATTAAAAGGTAGAAAATAGGTTTTTAATATTTTAAAGGAAAAAGGATCATGTTTTACCATCTCAAAAACCAACACACACCACAACCTGTTTCCCCCAAAACAATGCATTTCTTGAAAACTGAAATTTCAAATTTATGTTTATCACATTTGTGAAAAAGAAGAATAGGTAATAAGTAAATGCTGGAAACAAAGATCAAGTAAAAGTAATCAAGAAGATATAAGAAATAACCATGGGTGATCCTAAACATACCCAGAAAACCCCTGGACGTACTCGGGTTCAGACTACCTGTCGGCATGGTACTCCACAGTCAATTACCAACTGGCCGCCCCAACATCCAACCAGGGGCATGCCCCACAAGGCATACCTACCAAGGGGGGACTAACCCGTCTAATCGGGGTTATCCAGCAACCATCACTCGATTCTCTAAAAGACGCCCATGAACCCACGGTGGTTTTAATAATACTGTGTAAGTGGGAGGCCCTTGCACGCATGACTCATCTCACCACACTTTCAAAGCCATTACACAGACACCACTACACAACAATCCTCGAAGGGAAGTCCCCCTATAGATATGCCCCACAAATTTGCATATATGAAATTCTTTCACGTTCAACAAGGTGCCAACTAGGCCTTCACATCATGTGTAGTTTCAAAATGTTTTGTAAATGAGTTAAGCTTCCAATCGGGAACCCACATTTTTCCCAAAAGTTAGTGCAAACACATTCTTTTCAAAGAGCCAACACTAATATTACATTTGAGTTGGAAGATCCAAACATTCCTTTAAGAAAAATGACCATCTAACTCACACCAAAAACCAACCAGGCCAGCTTCTTCCAATTCCCTTTGAAACAACACATTATTTTCCTTGAAACCCAGTTTTAAGAAAACATAGCTTTAATGTGTCATTTTCATTTGGAGGCACATCCATGCGAGCACCTAGTGCTCCCATGGATGTGCCAACATCCAATGGAACCTTTAGTTTTTAGAAGAATAACCTTAAAAACCATTTTTCCAAATACACTTTAGCAGTGAAACCAAACTCAATTCATTCACAACACTTTATAAAAGAGAAATGCATCTTTCAACCCTACCACCATTTCCAAATCTTTGATAAAACAACTTACTAGTTCGTCTTTTTATTAAACATACACACCAAAGTTATTTTTTACATTTCCAAAACAAAATCACTATAAATTAAAATGAAACACATGAATTTGTTTTTAATAAATTTACCATAACCTATGCATTTCATAAAAACCAACATCAAAAGCCACTTTCAAAAATTTAAAACAGCAATATGACTAAGCCATATGCATTTCATAAATATGATAGAGATGAAAATTATATAAAAAGATTAATTGAAAACATTCAAGTGCTCATGGTTTGAATCTAAAAAGGAAATGGTTGGAAATACCTACCTCGAACAAAGGTCACGTCAAGCTTTCTAACTCAAGCAGAAACTCGCTCACACGCACCCACTTCCACATGTATATATATATCTTTAAACTGATGCACGTGTTCCCCACGCCATGAGGGAACACACACATAGAAGATATATATATATACATATTTATACCTGGGAATATGCATGTGCACCTTCGAAACCAACCGCAAATCCCTATGATTGATCCCCAAGACTCAAAACACCACAAATAACTAAAATAAAATTAATCCAAATAAAAAAATCAAGAAACGATTCAAAAACCAACTCTATAGAAATCACCAAGTTCACAAGTAACACTCAAATCACATCTGCACAATATTTATAAAACAACACTAAGGGAAACTTCCTTAAAATCACATCAATTTTCGTTAACAAAAACATAATTAAGCAATCACACCAAAGACTAATTTTAACCAATTACACCAATGAAAAAACATCACAAAAAAAAACAACACACGGATACCATAAGGACTTGAATTACATTTAAAAATTAACAAAGAAAGATTTTTTACTTAAAAAATCATAACACCGTAGATGCATGCTGGCATAAAACAGGAACCACCTCTGGTCCAGATAAAGACCTCAAGGGTCCGCAACCCAATTCTAAAAAAAACTCTGAACTCTATATCAAGTTAATTAAGCGCACAACAAAGCTGCAAAACTTGTTTTAAAACAAAAAAGTAAGAGTGAAAAAATTAGAGGAGTGATCCAGAGATATAAATACGCGAATTCACCTTCCTCGGAGGGGCGCGAATACAACATCGCATTAACGGAAGGAAGAAAATAACTCCACAGACTAAACACATAACCTAAAAACTGAGCAAAACACGCCAAAATGAAACACGATATTAGAGTGATAATAGATTTGATAAGAACATAAAAAAATAATAAAAAAACAAAACGAAAAAATAACGGAAGAGGAGAACGCTGGGTAAAGATCACGCAAGGAGAGGCCACAGAAGGGGGGGGGGGGCGCTGGACAGGCTAAGGCGCTGGCTAGAGAAGAGGGGGAGAGGCCGGAGATGGTCGAAGCGGGAGGAGGCAAGAGCGGTGAGTGGAAGAGGAGGCCAGATTGGGGAGGCAGCCGAACGATTAGGCGGCGTGGCCGGAGGGAGCAACGGGGCCGGACGGGGCCGGACGGGGTGACGAGGTCAGACGGGGGGATCCGGGTCAAAAGCACGCGCACAGAGATCCAGGGGGGCTTTACGCAACGGACAGGAGGAAGGGGGGGGGGGAGGGGATTTGCGCGATGGACATGAGGAAGGGGGAAAGGGGGCTCGCGCGGGGAGGAAAGGGAGCCGGGTATTAGGGTTCCTTCCTTTTAAATAATAATAATAATAATAATAATAAACATATAAACATATATAAATATATATAAACATATATATAGACCTACTTATATAAACATAAATACATCTATACATATATATATATAAACATATATATAACATATATAAACATATAAACATATATATAACATATATAAACATAAAAACATATATAAAAATATATATAAACATATATACACATAAGAATATAACGTTAAAACATATTTATTTATAAACATATGTGTATATATATACCTATAAACATATATACACATACATTATATATATATATATACACACAACGTCAAAACATAAACATAAAAAAACATAGGTACACATATATATACACATATATAAACATACAAACATACATATACATATATCTACACATATAACGTTAAAACTAGACGACCGTGCGGTATTTGTGCACCATATGGTACCCAAGCAGACAACGTGTCTTAAACGTATGGTGTTCGCGCACTATCCCACTATAAAATCAACCCAACATTCAAAATTTAAACTGGGACTCACCCGCAATTATGCAAAAACACCTGACGCCAAGAGAATTAAATTAAATAAAAAGACTAAAAAATGGGTGTGACACACACAAAAGAAATTGAACACGCGACAGAGAGATGTTTCAAACTTCTCAAGGACTATGATTTTTCAATTCATTATCATCTTGGATGAGAAAAAAAAGTCTCTAATGCATTAAGTAGGAACAACCCAGTTGTTCTTTTCATGATGAGGATTCAAAGAGATCGTTTACTCAATGACCTAGAAAAGCCGGGCATTGAAATTATAAGGGAATGGACATCATCAACCCTAACCCAAAAGAAATTTCAACCATCATTACTAGAGATGATCGAGAATCCTCAGAAAAAAGATCATTTATTACAGAATAAGTTTGATGTTGTGAAGGCTGGGAGTTTTCTTGAGTTCAATATTGATCAAGAAGGTGTAATGAAATTTCGCACAAGACTGTGTATTCCATCTATTCCAGACATAAAGAGGGATCTGATTGATGGAGCACATAGTTCTTCTTTCTCTATACATACTGGAAGGAAAAAAATGTATTGGGACATTCTTGATCATTTTTGGGTGTATAATATGAATAGGTATATTTTTGACTACACATCAAGGTACCTGGTACGTCAGTAAGTGAAGGCAGAGAGACATCTTCCTAAAGGGGTATTCCAACCACTACCCATAACAGCATGGAAGTGGGATAATATCCCAATGGACTTCGTCACTATTTTCACGAGAACAACCAAAGGAAACAATGTGATATGGGTTATTGGGGACCGTCTCACCATGACTGTCCATTTTATCTCCATTCAAGAATATTTCACTCTTGATCAACTTTCTAGGAATTACATGATGGAAGTGGTAAGGCTACAGGGAGTTCCACTTTATATCGTACTTGATCATGTCCCAAGGATCACATCAAAATTCTGGAGATGTCTTCAACATGCTCTGAGAACAAAATTGAATTTCAATACAGCCTATCACCCCCAAACTGATGGACAATCTCAAAGGACTATTCAAACACTTGAGAACATGCTGAAAACATGCTCAATAGAGTTTAATTAAGGATAGGACCAAAATTTACCTTTAGTTGATTTCTCTTACAACAATAGTTTCCACTCGAGCATTCAAATGGCACACTATGATGCTCTATATGGGAAGACATTTTGAAATCCTTCATGTTATCATAAAGCTAGTGTGAGAAAGCTTCTTGGGCCTGATATTGTGTAGGAGATGATTAAAAAATTCCATTCCATCCAACAACACATTAAGGATGCTCAGAGTCAGAAAATAAGCTATGACTAAAACCGTCGAAGGGACTTGGATTTTAATGTTAGGGACAAGGTCTTTCTTTGAATATAACCTTGAAATAGGGTCATGTGGTGTGGGAAGAAAGGGAAGCTCATTCCATGGTATATTTCCTTCTATGAAATCCTTGATCGCGTAGGAGTAGTGGCCTATCAACTTTCACTTTCTCCAAATCTAGCATAAGTTAATGATGTCTTCCACATATCCCTCTTGAGGATGTACATAACTACCCCTTCACATGTAATAAACCCAGTGGTGGTACAACTGGAACATGACCTCTCTTATGAGGAGCAGCTGGTGGAGATCTTGTATCGTATAGACTAGGATCAACATAATAATACTACCCACCTTGTCAAGGAGTTGTGGATGAACAAAAAATTCTAAGAAACCACATGGGAACTAGGGGAGTCTATGAGGTAGATGTACCAACACTTTTTTTCTTCTAAGGGTACGATTTGAAATTTTAGGGATGAAATTTCTCTAGGGGAAAGATTGTAACGACCTGAAATTTTGAATAATATTTGTTTCCTAAATTTTTGTGTGTTATTTAATAATCAACAAAACTATATCCTTTAATTAATGAAGTGAGTATAATTAAATGAGACTATAGGATTTTGACTGTTATATGACTTCTAGTTAATATGACTATTGGAATCTAAACTCTTAAGGTTATAGTTATTGTTTATTAATATAGGTGATCATGGTTAATTAATACAGAAAGAGGATTTGATGGCCTCATCTAGTTGACTCGTGCCATATAAAGCTCATCTATTAGAGTTGGGGAAGGAGGTTTCATCACTAGTCTTTGCTCTATACCTAGAACAAGACGAAAATCAACATGTTAAACTTGAACATAATTGCCTACGGGAGAAGTTCAAGCTGGTAGAGATCACTACTCAGTAAATGTTGTCTCAATCTCCCCAAGATTCTATCACCATAGCACACCTTACCCTTAGTTCCTTTGCTGGTGTTATAAGGGGACATGT
This sequence comes from Viscum album, assembly GCA_963277665.1. Lineage (NCBI taxonomy): Eukaryota > Viridiplantae > Streptophyta > Magnoliopsida > Santalales > Viscaceae > Viscum > Viscum album. The sequence continues at coordinate 291,953,118 of OY728134.1, forward strand.
AATGAGGCCTTTGATACTTTTTTAATCCCTTGGTATATATAAAATTTTCATTTCTTATTATGGTAAAATTGTATATTTTCAAATGTCCGGATAAATATAAAATGAATATGATTTTTGAATTTTGAAAAAAGGGTATTTTAAAATATTTATGTAAACATTAAATAATTTATAATGTGAAGTGATTTGCAAAGAATGGTCTTCTGTGGTTGTGATCAGTGAGAAATTCATATTTTAATAAAATCAACTTAATTTTTTAATGAATAGTAACATACTCATATGAATAGTAATGAATAGTAATAAATAGTAAATTGTCCAAAATATAGAAACTTCACCCATGAATGTATAATCACAATTTAGACATCTTAAAATAGAAAAAATGATCATAGTATAAATTTTGGTATTTTTTTATGTCATAAATATTTTATTTACAATTTTATAATTAATTTAATAAATTAAAATAGTGATTTATTTTCATAAAATATAATCATATATTGTTACTTTTTTGTCTTATGTTTTTCCTCATGTTCTTATTTATATCACAAGTAAATTGATTCCTTTTCATTCCTTACTGGGCCTTCAACTAATCCTTTCCTTTTTTGTTTGTCTTCAGGTTATGAGATGGAGTAATTGTATTTATGATGAACTTACGATGAAGCATTACAAGTGGATTAGATGAATTTTTATGGTTTTTTCCAAGTTTTATTGTTCATGATTTCCAAGATAGTAGACATTAAAGATCCTCTGTTTGTAAAATGTAATGAAAAGTTATGTAATAAAAAAGTGGTATTTTATAGAAACAATCATGGGAGCATTGATTTTCTTATCCTTGAAGGAGTTCTTGGATCGGGGTGACCAAATGTCTCACTTCTCTCACTAAAACATGAGACATAAGGAAAATGTGATTTTAAATTTTCGATGTGAATATTTATATAAAATTTGGGAGTCTCCAACTAATTTAGGTAAATTTATGTCTAAAAATTTTCACATATCCCTTGAATTTTTTTAGTTTTCTAAATAATAACTAATCAAAATTAAAAACATAGTAACTATTCTATATATGTTAATTATATTTTATCAAAATTGTAAAACATTAAAAATATGTTTCATGATAAAATATGAGTTATTAATTTGAATCACTTCCCCTATAAAGTAATTAATGTTCCATAAATAAAATATTATACATTTTTAAAATAGATTTTCCTCATATTAACATAATAATTGCGCAAAAAGATTAGTAAATGAGTTCAATTCTTATTTTTCTAAATTTTTTTAATATTTAGTTAGTTTATTTATTTCAACAGTTTAACCTTGGATATATCTTGGATCCCACCTCAAGTACCATGTCCTTAAATCCAATTAATTAAAATTGAAAGATCTCCTGAATAGGATTTGTATTTTACCAGTTTGGTGCTTGTCTCAATAGAGTTGAGTAATACTCAAAGACATGGAGAAGTGTCTAAAAAGTTATAATGGTCATTATATTGATACTATCTACTCATAAAAATGATATCCTTTTATGGATACACACCATGTAAAATAATATATTTTTTTCATGATATCTCATAAAGAAATAATAAAACTTTGATTAATTTTCCTTTCTTGATTTTTTTATTTAATGACCTTATTGGATTAACATACATTCTTCCACAATATAAATGGATTTAATGATGGTATTTACATATTGGTAAATTAATATTTAAATATATATAATCTTTTTAGGAGTGATAATAACATTCTTAATCATACAATTAATGTCATATCATCAATGATGAACCCAACTCAATCTACCTTTCCATAGAATAAGTATCATGGTATTCATATTTCTTCAAAGTACTCTATAAAATGGTACACATAGATTATGGTCTCATTTTTAGAGAGTAATAAAAAATCCTGCAGATATAAAAACCCAATGACACTCAATACATGTGGAGGTTGTAGTTTCCAGAATGACATCAGGACCTCCACTACTCAAGATCACTAGTTTTGAACATTATTAGGTAAAGTATAAATGCTTATGAACACCCAATAACTGATTTTATTACAAAATTCTCCCCCTTCAATATGATTTAACTGCTTCATGGGATATCTATTTAAGATATTTTTAAATGTATATAATGGATCTCATTATAACTAGAAATTTATATAACCTTTTAATAAGATATATAATATTTGTAAATTTTTATTTAAATATTATATGAAGAAGAATCATAACAATTATAGTAATACAACATCATTTATAATACCCAATAAAAAAGAGATGGAAAAAAATTACAATTCATTTTGGGTCTTGGGAAACCACTTTCACATCATGAAACCAGTTAGTCTTTTATACATCTATTGGGGTACTATTTTTTGGGAATCACACATTCGTGTAGGATGATAACCCCTAAAACAAATTTAATTTGTGATTAATTCTACTAAAAAATATTCGAATTAGACTCACCCTGATCACAACAAGGAATAATTTCCCTTATTGGGTCTGAACCATGTAAACATTGTGTGTGCTTGACTCTTTTCACTTTTTTCATTATTGTATGGTTGGTATTTATATTTGGTTGTATCAGATCGTATAATATGATAATGTTATGTATATAATAACATATAATAAAATATAGAACCATTAATTTAACACAACCCCATTTCTCAGTGCTTGACACATTGTTATATCACAAGAACATCATTTTTGGAGTGGGTGTTTAGGAATTGGAATAGACTAGATAATTATTCATCTTTTGATCCAACACAATACTATCATTGAAATTTTTATGTGAATTTTGTTTCTACAGATATTTTCCTATCTATAAAAATTTACCATCATTATTCTCTATGAACTTTACTATAGGCTATTCGATCTAATTTCACACTAGAATAATGTGAGTCAAAAAACTCTCTTTATATTTTATATTTCAACAGAAAGTAATGATTTCATTACTGATTTCTTCAATGCACTTATCAATATATTTTCATGTGTTTTTCAAATCATTTATAATTTTGGATTTCTCTTTTATCATTATATTGTACTCAATAACCATCTCCATTATTTTTAGAATTTCAGAGTTTATATTTTAAATTTTTATCATCATCAATGATTTATTTTGTTCCTTTTACTAAATTTATTATTATGAATCCCAAACCACTTCATTATATGTATTCGTTTTGGATCATGAAATATCAATATTATAACAGGTAGCCTCATAATATTTATTAATATCAATTCTACATTATACAACGACCATAATATCAGTAAAAACATCCACTGTCTGTTCCTTGTCTAAAAAAGACAAAATAAAATATTACTTTTGGTATTTTTAATACTTAATTTATTCTAATTATATCTATTATAAGCTATTATAATCTTACATTAGTAGGTTATTCATTAAGAAAATGTTGTTATTAGTATGTATCCACCCTTTAAAATTTGTAAATCACATATTAATGAGCACTTCATTATCAACTTCCCCTTATTATAGCTTTTTAGGAAAATTTGTTTCATAATTCTCGACCATTCTTTAGTAGACAAAAGAAAGTAAAATATTTTAATAAATCATTTATTTTTAACTTCTTATATTCGATTAAAGTAGTACCATTACTTCATCAACTTCTTCATCTTCCCGATCTTCCAAAATGGTAAGATTATTCAATTCCTTGAATGCCACCTCCCCTTAATTCTTTTTCCCATAGCCTATTTTTTATCATTCTTCATCAACAATGAAAAGGGAATACCATTAAGAAAATATAATATTTGATCCATTGTATAGTTATCTTAAATTTTAAATGTTGTTTTTTAACCCAAAGTAAAAATATTCTCATTTGATTATTAATGATATTTCCATCATCAAGGGATTGTCAAAATCGATTCATATCCTCCACAATTAGATTTTATGAATCAAATCAATAATAAACATATTAATCTTTTTGCATCCTAAAGTAAATATTCTTATTTCACAGAACATTTAAATTTTTGTATCACAGCTTCAATTTATATCCTAGACATTTTGATTCTTTTACAAAATTTTGTGTAAGGATTTACATGACACTGACTGAATGTAGACTATACTAGATAAGGCACTGACTATTTCTCTAATTCCTTTAGCATGAATATATAATTCAATATGGTCACTTTTTAATAATTATCTATTTTCCATATTGAAAATAATTCTGTTAATAGAAGATCTATAAACATCCATACGTAATGATTAGATGTACCGTTTCACCAAATTCTTCCACAGTTTAAATTTATGTTTATTAATGATAAAAATCATAGTATGAATTATTTTTTTAATGAATTTAATGTATAGAATAATTCCACACACATGAACCATAGTATCTGACACACCATTATGGCCCCACACAAGGTAAATACCCAAATAGGGGGTGTTCAATCAAGAAATATTGATTTCTTCAATCTACTCTCCCTAATGATATTATTCCACTTATAATAGAAACACCTATATCGATCAAATATATGAATATAAATAATTAAAATAAATATGTACATAAGAAAATTTTTTGTTAACACTCACTGGCATAGTCTAAGGATTATACAATTATTATGTGTTGATATACCATAAAAACTAATCTCAATTCCCATTTAAAATGTTCGAGAAAAATCATTATCCCCTCAGTTTACAACATAATTCATATGAGGTCTCACTACAGTTTCAAATGAACTAAACTTGTTATTTCGTCAAAATATTCCAAGTATATACTGGATCAACATTGTCTACACTAAAATCAAGCTGTCATGAATATCTTTTTTCATATGAATGATGAATTTAAATTAACTGTAAAAATTATTTCAACCTACTCAAGGTTCACATAAACCCCACTTAGGGAAAACTTATTTTTTTGAAACACATATCATCATAAGAATTAATTCATGTAATGCCATTTTTATTCTAAAATAGTTGTTGGGTAAATTATTTCACATAAGAAATATGGTTTCATATTTCTTTTAAAAATATAGATCTTATATATCTTCTCTATGTATGCTTATTTCCTCATAAAAATTATTTTTCACTAGTTATACATTAAAATAATTAGGAAAAAATGCATCATATAAATCATCATGATTCTAAAGAACAAATCACCTCTGGTTCATAAACATCAGTAATTTCATGTAACCAATTTTTTGAGTCCTCATACATTACAAAATAAAAAGCATTAAATTCAAAAAATCAAATTTTATTTTCAAAATACTGCATTACTAAATATTACAACTATATATTCAAAAGTGTACATTAAACTCCTTCAAAGATTTTTTTAAAACATCAATAATATAGGTAAAATCACCTTAGAACATATTTCTTATATAAATCCCTTAAGGCTAATACATTCATATAAAACCAAAATATTCTTCCATAACTTCATATTAAGGCTCAAAAGTAAAAATATATGTGCATTTTGTCTATGAAAAGTATATATCATTTTATATTGTTCACACTCATTATTATATCTTCCTTACTCAATTTGAAAATATATAACATTTTATAATGGTATCTTTCATAAGATCATAGATAATTTATATTCCACATTAATTTCCACAACATGTTTAAGTACTAAATCTGTTCCCCTAAAGGGTTTCATTTATTATAATATAGAAACTCAATTTATAAATATAAAAAAATTGATACTAAAATCACTAAATCTCAATTTATGTATGATTGGATTTTTTTCCAAGGTCAATTCAATGAAGATGTTTTAGAGAATTGAAAGTAATATCCTAAAATAGACCCAAATTAAATATTATTAAAACAATGAAAATCTAAACTAAAATAGGCATTTATTAATGAAGAAGGTGGGTGAGAATATAATAAGACAAAACATTACAAATATGGAATTTTTGGCATCATGTACTTTAGATTTTAGGTTATCCATTTATTCTTATTATTATTGGAATTATGTCAATTAAATCTCCTCAGTCCTGATGATCATCATCCCACTAACTAAAAACCCATTTTTAGTGGACATGTGAATATATTTTTAGTGAAATGGGTAACTTGAAACTATTATTAAACATAGTAAAAATTTCTCCCAATGTTCATGGTAATTGTTGAATTCTAGTATCACATTGTGAAACAATCATTCAATTTATGTACAATGGTAATTCATGATATATAAATGCGACCACATATAAAGAGAATGAAATCAGAAAACCCAATTAGACATAATCATATGTCCAAAAATTACTTTAGCACAATTACAATTCGATTACTTATTTGTATCAAAATAACTCACCCCTTAGGCAATCCATGAGAGGGTGAGAAAAATAAAATAATTAAAACCGAAGAGAATTTGGTGAAGTGGATCTGTTAATGGACTCTTCCTTAAACAAAACCATTATATAAGATCTTATCTTTGATACCCTTGTAGAAACAGTCAACCACATTACTTGTAGAAAATAATTAATCTGTGATTCATCATTCCATTCAAAATGTGTCCTTTGAATTCATTCCAGTTGAGTCCAAGTGGGTCCTCTAATGAACTATTCAAAATTATATTAATATTAAACATGATTTATCCTTATGATAATTTATTGACATTGTGAATAATTATTTGATGATGTGGATGGTGTTTCACTATCCTCCAGTAGATACATCCATTAAACTATCATGATGTGAATGATTTTCAAGGTTTAAATCTTAGAAACCATTTCATAGATGTTTTCTATCTTGATAAACTCATGAAACGTATGATGTTCATTTAATAAGAAAGGTTCATCACTAGGGTTGAATGTTATTTTGACACCATGTATTACCTTTAGATGATGTATTCTACCATTATGTGATTTTAGTTTAGTACCATTACATACAACAACACTAGGTTTGAAATCTTCTCACAGCATGAATGGTCGAATTTTTTTCATCATATGTTTGACTTAATATATTTAGAAAATTAATCTCAATAACATCCTCAAAACATTTCTCACACCTATCTCCCAGGATCCTCATCATGTGAATATATTTCTTATCACATAATTAATTTCTTTTCTACTTATTGAAAATTATCATGATTCATGTCATGAAACTTAATGGATATTTTTTTAATTTTCCCCCAAATAATATTCAGTCGTTTCCTTCCAAAAAAGAAAAAAAAAATTGAAATGTGGTAACAAATTAGTAATTTATATCACAAAAATGAATTTTATATTCAAAAATAATTTGAAGAAATATGTTTATCAAATCCCAAAATAAATTACGTTTTTCCCTAATAATGAACACTCATCATATTAAAATAGGTGCACAACCTAATTTAAATTAAATTAATTTTCAATAAAATTAATTTATAAAATGAGGAAATAAATGATAAAGAATCAAATTGGAAATTTTCATCAACTCAACCTTTTTCAAATATAAAGTGAATAATATATTTTACTATTATTCTTCAGAAAAAAAAGCATTTCACTATTCTTTTTTTAATTTTAAATTCATTATCAATAGTAATTCCACTTGAAAATTACCGGGAAATAAAAAAATTCACTCATCATAAATTTATAAATTTATATGTATTTATAATCATTCCATGAATCATTCACCATACCATAGGATTTATAATCATAGACATACTCTACCCTATATATTAAAAATAATAAATAATCTTGAGGGTGTAGGACCGAAATAATGATGTATATGCTCAATATACAAGTGGGGGGGGGGTGAATTGTACACATTAAAATTACTTTGGAACCTTTAAAGTTAGTTACGATTAACTATATTTTCCTTAAGCAAAGGAAAGGGCTATGTTTAACAATTTTGAATTAAAAAAATTCACAATATGTCTAACACCAAATGAAAACATGAAATAAGGAATGAAGTTATAAACTTCAAGTCCTATGAACTTTCTTAAAACAGGAAAGAGATTATGAAAGTAGGTTCCAGAAATATGGTTACAGAAATTGAAACTTAACAAAAGATTACAATATGAGATTCTACCTTAAAGCTTATAGAATCTAAACGTAACAGAGTACAAGTAAGGAGGTATAAGAAGGTTATACATTCCTTGTAATACAAAATGCAGCGGAAACAAACTAGTAGTAAAACTACAAGTAACAAGATATAAGTCTTTTAACCCAAAGAGAAGGGTATCAAACAACCTTGGATAAAGGTCCCTTGATTTATACTTTAATGAAATTTTGTCTTACCCACACCAGGGTAAGCCCTCGATATGAAGATTGGAGTCTCTGTCTTGCTATCCCTGCAAGCCCTCAACATTAAGGTAGTTGGCAACCTCTGTCTTCCTCAACAAGGAAGCCCTCAAATTCAAGGTGTTGGAATCCTCTGTCTTCCTATCCCCGGAATTCCTCGAATGTAATCGCCAACATTCGGAGTCGCACGAAGCTTTGAGAGTTAATAAGAGCCTCTCTCTCTAGAAATCACTTCAACAGCATGTATGCACAATGTCGAAGAAGTTATTCATCAGTCATCAGTTCATCATTGAGCTCTTTCAAATGAGATCCTATTTATAGGCAACGTCAGCCTCCTTTCAAACGGTCATATTTACCTTAAAAATCGAAGGGACCTGTACACGTGTGACTTAATAAATGGTTAGTTTATAACAGAATATACGACATCATTTTATAACAAAATAAGTGAAACAGAATGTACGACATCATTTTAAGTCTTAAAAAGTTCGGAGTGAAGATTCGGAGTGAAAGTTCGGAGTGAGAGAAAAATATTAAAGAGTAGACATATTATAAAAACATAAGCAAAATTAAAGTTCAGAGTCTAACCAAAAATAATTTTTGGAGTCTAAATAAGTTCGGAGTGTATAAGACAAAGATGATTAGATTCTGTTTAATAGGTGAATTCGTAATGAGAATTCGGAATGAGAATTCGTCATTAGAATTTGTAATGAAAATTTGTCATCAGAATTCGTAATGAGAATTCATCATCATAATTCGTAATGAGAATTCATGATCAGAATTCATAATGAGAATTCGTCATCAGAATTCGTAATGAAAATTTGTATCCAGAATTCAGAGTAGATCTTTATCAGAGATCATATCTGGAATTCGGAATAAAACTTCATTTCATTTCTCATATGGGATTCGGTACTTAAAACAGAATGTTTCATATCAAAGTTTCAAAATGATTCTTAGAATATAGAAATGAATCCAAAACTTATACTTAAGAAATTTATGAATGAAAATATGATACAGATAATTTTTTTTCAAAAGAGATCTTCCTTTTAAAATTTATTTTCCTTATGAAAAGCAATTTTCATTATAAAAGTGATTTTCCTTATAAAAGAAATTTTCATTATAAAAGTGATTTTACTTATAAAAGAAATTTTCCTTAAAGATAATGTGTTTGTGATTTTCAAAACAAGAAGGAGTGGAATATTCATAAGAAAAACCTTATTGACTCAACAATCTCCCCCTTTTTGGAAAGCACAAACATCTTTACGAAAAAGAAAGTCTAAGAAGAAAGAAAACATTAAAGATTATCTCCCTTTGCTTATAGACGTTGATGAATATGAATAATTCCCCCTTAGGCTTTGAATCTCTAAGGATCGTATTCTAGATTTCTGGAATGACATTTCATTAAGAAAAATAAAGTCTTCTATATTTGAAAACTCCCCCTTAGATAAACTCTATTAGAGTTGGTTTTCTTTCTCACCCTTTGTTAATATTTTTTCCCTTATTATTAGGGTTCTTTTCCTTCTCCCCCTTTGTGATTTTCAAAAAGAATTCAAGGGAATGAATAATATAACAAAGTACCTGAAAAATTAGTAGCAACAACAAAAGAAATGAGCAAGCACAAATTTCATTAAGTTTGAAAGCTCGACAACAATGACATTTAGATACAACAAAAGATCAGATCTGTCTATTTTGGATCTTTTTCCTTCGCCATGAGACCCTTAAGAATAGTCTTTATCTTCTTCAAGTCTTTATGGTCTTCCTCCGCTTGCTTCTCTAACACAAAAATTCTTTCATTTTGAGCTTCAATATTTTCTTCTAGAGCTTTATGATTTTATTCCTGAGCTTTAAGATTTTCATCAAACTCAATCTGATGATCCCTTTCAAACATCCAGTTTTGAGAAACAGAATTCAGCTTCCCATTCTGATCTCTGACTTCATGAATCTAGAAATTCTTTTCATCTGTCAACTTTTCCTCAAAGGATGAAGTAAGCTCATTTATCATCCTGTATTCTGTCTCAAAGGCATCCTTCACATTATCTTCGAATTCATCAAAGATCCTCATATCTTCCACAGTCATCTTTGACCAACTAGTGATCCTCTTGCAAGATCTTTTCTGGGCTTCATAGCCGACAAAGAAAGTTTTGAACTGAGCTTATATTTCAACACACTTGTACATAACCATGGATACAGAGTCTGTTTTCTAATTCAAAGCATGTTGGAGCATCTGGCATCTTCAATCAATACTTGAGAATGTCGTAATAGTACATACCAACTTCTTTAAGGACTAAACAACAAAGTCATGCACCAACGAAGATGACACCGAATCCGAAACTTTTCTTGGAGAATTTTCTTCTTCAAAATGCTCAACATTCTTCTTTGAAGAACTAACAACTTCCCTTCTCTTTACAACCACTGAGCTTGGGGTATCAAGAACAAGTTGCTTTCCCATGTCCTTTTTTGGAATGGATTACTGTTCCGGAGTTCTCTTGTCACTGTCAGACACTTGAACAACATCGTCTTCATCATCGGCAGCCTTTTGAGCACCATCCTCTACATTCTCCATTTGAGCAATATCATGTATAATTTGTTATTCCTCTACATGATAAGATACCTATTCTTCTCCTTTCTCCTCATCCATTGCTGGAGTGACAAACTTAGAAGACTCAGCTTCTGAGGTTCGTAGCGACAAATGTTCCGATGGAGTCCCCTTATAATCATCTACTTGCTTTAGAACATCTCCAGTTTCACCACTTCCTTCAGAAATAGCTTCTTCTTCATCCACTTGCTCAATCTGCTCTATTTTCTCAACAAGCTTAGCTATTTCCTCTTCTAGAGAAACAATGTTTCTTCCTAGAGTCTTAGGTAGATATTCCAATGAAAAAGATCTCAGAACAGGAATGTTTGCTGAAACCATCTCATTAAACTTCAACAAAGCATGAGGTACATTATTTTTAGATATCTTCTTCTTAAGATTATTTTCTTTCACTTGTTTTTCCAGCTCATCTACAGTTCTTTCCTTCAAGGCCTTAGCCTCCGCAGGATCCAAGACAAACTGTGGCTCCCCTTGGACTCTCTTCCCTTTGATTTCCCTCCACTTGGAAACTACTTCATCTGGGTAAGCTTTATTCTTCTTCAGTTTTGGAGGTGCGGAATGAACTTCCTTAGATTTGGGATTCTCTGCTTCAACTACAACTTCTTTCAACTTTCCCTTTTTCTCTATTTTAGAAGATTCCGGATCACCAACATTCGGAACTGTTTTTCTTGAGCAAGTAAATCAATAAACTGACCAGTCTTCTTGTCAAAGGCTACATCCATCCTTTTGAGAGTACCATCACTCACCAACATGATCATAAAAACTCTTGTCTTAGACTTTCAAGCCTTGTTGAAGGACTCAAGACACCGAACAATCAACTTTGAGAGGATTGATGGATACTTTATGATCTGAGATCTCAGATTCCCTTTCTCAACATTCTCATGAGTAATAAGAATGTGTTTACTTAGAATAAACTTCCTCAAATTTATCAGAAAATATAGGATATAAATCTCACTCTTCTTCAGAATATCTTTGTCACCCTTTCTCGGTACGATAAGACCTTATACCCATAATTCAAGAATCCAGAAATTCGTAGAAAGAGAAGCAATCTTCGAAGCCTAATCATCGGACAGTCCGAGAGTTTCCAAATCCTTTTCCTTGTCGAAGCTTCCCTTTGAATCCGGCAAAACATGAGAAATAAACTCAGCTTCTCCTTCATCGTTCAGCCCTACCAAGCTGGCTGCCTTAGCATAAGAAAGTTTATAAGTCCTTCCATAAGACTTAAATGACAACTTATCCTTGACATATTTCTTAAGAAAAGAAACTATCTCATAGAATTCTACAAGAAAATATGAAAACACTTCATCTTGATTCCAGGGCTTTGACACCGCAACATCTTCCCATCTGTTGAGCTTAATATTCTTGGATATGAGAGAATCATACTTGTTGAAGAAATCAGGATGAACCAACCTTTCTGTTTATACCATCCACTTTAAAATAGGCCTGGAGGAAGACATGTCTTGAGAAGCTACTTCCACAGACATTTGGATCTGAAGAACTCTGTGAAGTTCGGAACGGAGAAATATGAAGTTCGGAACGACTTTAAAATAGAGAGGCAGAGCATCGAGATGCTGGAACTTGAAAACCGATGTGGGACAACCATTTGGGGTCCCCTTTATATAGGCAACGAGAAGACGGTTCAACTTCATCATTTGATCAAACGATTGTGACAATCTGAAATCAGATCTGATGGTTGAAAAACAATTCTCAAGAAAACATGAATCCGATCTGTTGAAGTTTTTATTAAAACGCTGATTTAAGAAAACTATAATCTGAAAACAAAATATAAGAAAATTCCAGCAAGTAAAGTATAACTACGAAAACATTGAGTAAGGAAATCATACCTTTCGGATTGGATTAGGAGGATTATTCGTAATGGGTAATATTCTAGAAAAAAACTACTAAAAATCTTCATTACGAAAAGACATAGTTTTCAAAAATCACTACTAAAAACAAACTCAGTACATAAAACGCAGTACGAAAATTTCATTACAAGAAATTGAAAAACGAAAAGCTCATTATGAAAACCTCGGTATGAAAATCTCGTTTATGAAAATACCAGTATGAAATTTTCATTCCAGATGTTTCCAATATGAAAATTTCCATTCTAGAAGTTTTCTATATGAAAATATCCATTCTGAAAAATTTTAGTTCTGAAAATTACCATTCCAGAATTTTAGTTCCAAAAATTTTGAAAAAAAAACATTTAAAAACTAAGTTACTCTAACAACCAAATGTACTCCCCAATGAAAATGAGTTTATTACTATAAGGATACTTTTTCAAAATAATGATAATTAAGAAGGATTACCTTATGGTTATCATTACTAAATTCTGTTTAATGTATTCAAATCTATCATAAGGCAAAGATTTTGTGAAAATATCCGCAAGTTTATCTTGCGTTCCAATAAACTGAAGAATAATATATACTTTTGAATTATATCCAAAAGTTACCTTTCCTCCTTTCGTTTTGAAAATATTTTCAAAATAGATTTTGTTACCAATCATGTGCCGGGAACTTCCACTATCCATGTTCCATGTATTGTTGCTGGTAATCTCTTTATTTTCCTGAAACCAAGAAGATAATTAGACTTTCGGCATCCAAATTTGTTTGGATCCGAGATTTCTAGATAACAAAATTTTAGGTACTCACATCTTCTTAGAAAATTAATATTTGAGAAACCCTAGAGATTTGGTTTTGTTTATGGAACAATTATTTTCCCAGTGACCACCACATTGACACTTAGTACAAAATGGGGCACTTTGAGGAAAAAAATAATTGTTACTAAAAATTGTTTTAACATGGGTATTACCAAATCTGGATTTATTTCTTAAAGGACGTTTTTGAGAATACATTTTATCAAAAAAAAAATTTACCATGGGTAAAGTTTGATAAAAACAACTTTCAGGAAAAAATATCGGGCTTGAGTTTTATAACCAAGTTTTTATCCTCAAAATCATTAGTTTTAGAACTAGAGCTAGACTCAAAAACATTTTTCATAGAAATTAATTTTTCTAACTCTTTAGAAAGATTGTTCTTCTCAGAACATACTTCCTCAAGATTTTTTGAAATACTTTCAAAATCATCATTTTTCTTATCAAGATCATTAGAAAGATCTGATATCACTTTTTTAAGAATATTATTCCTAGAGTTTGCCTTATCCAGTTTTTTATTGAGTTTGGAATTCTCAATTTCAAGAAGTTCAGCAAACCTAGAAACTTATTCATAAGTAGGTAAAGTATTTTCTTCATTAGAAGATGATTCTTCATCAGAAGAGTTATAATACTTACTATCATTAGCATTTAAGGAATCATTGGTCAATGATTCAACATTTCGTACCTTATCCATAAAACAATGATTATCAATAGGTAATCTGGCTATAAGACCCAGATTCTTCTGTCCTGAAGATTCGTAATTGGAAGATTCATCTGAAGAGTCACCACCACTGGCACTCCAGGTATCATTAGCTTTCAGAACATTCTTAGCCTTGGATTTATAATACTTCTTTCTATTCCTATTTGAATGCCTTTCTTTCCTTTTGAGTAAAGGGCAATCGGCTCTAATATGGCCAGCTCTCTTGCATTCATAACAAGTAACTTCTCCATCTTTCCTATCTTTCCATTCCTTTTTCATATACATGGATTGGAAATTTCTCTGAACAGCTATCTTGTTCATCCTTCATGCAAGATTTGCTAACTCACATTCTGAGATTCCACTTTCACTATAATATGATTGGAAAATAACTTTCTTAGACTTGGATCTGGTTACTCTCTCAGGAGTCTTAGCTTTTATCTGATTTGATGTTGTTGTAAAATCAACAGAACCATTCCCATTCTTCTTTTTGATGTTGTCAGCATCTCTCTTCATTCTAGTTTCATGTTGGAGAATAGTTATGAATAAATCATTAAGAGAAATTTGAGTGACCTTCCTATTTTCATCTATAGCTGTTTTTTTGGATTCCCATTAATTGGGCATAATATCAATTATCTTATCCACAAGTGCTTCATAATCTAACCCTTTCTCTCCCATAGACTTTAAACTGTTGAAAATATTCATAAATCCTTATTGAACTTTACAAATTAGTTCTCCATAAGGAAAAATGAAGCCATGGTATTCAGCTCTAAGCATAGCTCTCCTAGTTTCAATCACTTTAGAAGTTCTGAAGTCTGTATCTTCTAACTTTTTCCAGATACAATTAGCTGCTTCACAAGAAGAAATTTGGCTATATTTATATCTAGTCATTGAACAAAGTAAGGAATTTCATACCTTATAGTTGAGTTGATACTCTTTCTTTTCCTGGTTAGTAAATGTTCTAACTTCCTTATCAGGAATTTTATAATCACCAGTAAGCATAACAAAGTTGTCCACTCATGTATTGATAACAAAAGTCTTCATTCGATATCTCCAGTACTCATAGTCATTGCCATCAACTATTGGTGGTCTTGTAGGATTTAGATTATCTATGGAACCAACATTAATTCATTCCATACAAAAAAAACATTGGCACACAAACTTATTAGTAGAAAAAGTTTGTATTAACAATGGTCAGAATGAGAATGTTCGGAATGGGAATGTTCGGAATGATAAAGTGAGCAAGAAAAACTTATACGTAAGTACATGTATTTCAGATACCTCCTTTGATACCAATTTTAAGATCAAAATAATCATGTAGATGCTCAATATACAAGAGGGGGGGTGAATTGTAAACTTTTAAAATTCCTTTGGAACCTTTAAAGTTAGTTACGATTAACTATATTTTCCTTAAGTAAAGGAAAGGGATAAGTTTAACAAAGTTAAACTAAACAAATTCACAATACCTATAACACCAAATGAAAACTTGGAATAAGGAATGAATTTATAAACTTCAAGTCCTATGAACTTTCTTAAAACTGGAAAGAGATTCCGAAAGTAGGTTCCGGAAATATGGTTCCGGAAATTGAAACTTAACAAAAGATTACAATATGAGATTCTACCTTAATGCGTATATAATCTAAATGTAACAGAGTACAAGTAAGGAAGTATAAAGAAGGTTATACTTTCCTTGTAATACAAAATTCAGCGGAAACAAACAAGTAGTAAAACTACAAGTTACAAGATATAAGTCTTTTAACCCAAAGAGAAGGGTATCCATCAACCTTGGATAACGGTCCCACGATTTATACTTTCTAGCAAGTCTATCTTACCCACACCAGGGTAATCCCTCGATACGAAGATCAGAGTCTCTGTCTTGATATCCCGACAAGCCCTCAACTTTAAGGTAGTTGGCAACCTTTTTCTTCCTCAACAAGGAAGCCCTCAACTTCATGGTGTTGGAAACCTCTATCTTCCAATCCCCGGAAGTCCTCGAATGTAATCGCCAACATTCAGAGTCACACGAAGCATTGAGAGTTAATAAGAGCCTCTATCTCCAGAAATAACTTCAACATCATGTATGCACAATGTCGAAGAAGTTATTCATCAGTCATCAGTTTATCATTGAGCTCTTTCAAATGAGCTCATATTTATAGGCAAGGTCGGCCTCCTTTCAGATGGTCATATTTACCTTTAAAATTGGAGGGATCTGTACACGTGTAACTTAATCAATGGTTAGTTTATAACAGAATAGATGACATAGTTTGATAACAAAATAAGTGAAACAGAATATACGACATCATTTTAAGTCTTAAAAAGTTTGGAGTGGAGATTCAGAGTGAAATTTTGGAGTGAGAAAAAAATATTAAAGAGTATACTATTATAACAATGTAATCAAAATAAAAGTTCGGAGTCTAACCAAAAATAATTTTTGGATTCTAAATAAATTCGGAGTGTATAAAACAAAGATGATCAGATTCTGTTTAATAGGTGAATTCGGAATGAGAATTCAGAATGAGAATTCGTCATCATAATTTGTAATGAGAATTCGTCATCATAATTTGTAATGAGAATTCGTCATCAAAATTCATCATGAGAATTCATCATCAGAATTCGTAATGAGAATTCGTCATCAGAATTCATAATGAGAATTTGTATCCAGAATTCAGAGTAGAACTTTATCAGAGTTCATATCTGGAATTCGGAATGAAACTTCATTACAGTTCCCATCTGGGATTCGGTACATAAAACAGAATGTTTCATATCAAAGTTTCAAAATGATTCCGAGAATATATAAATGAATCCAAAACTTATACTTAAGAAATATATGAATGAAAATAGGATAAGGATAATTTTTCTTACAAAAGAGATCTTCCTTATAAAAGCAATTTTCCTTATAAAAAGCAATTTTTCTTATAAAAGCGATTTTCCTTATAAAAGAAATTTTCCTTATAAAAGTGATTTTCCTTATAAAAGCAATTTTCGTTAAAGATAAGGTGTTTGTGATTTTCAAAACAATAAGGAATGGAAAAGTCATAATAAAAACCTTATTTACTCAACAAAGGGATTCATTGTTAGGATCAAATGAATCTTAGTCTAGGGGGGAGGTGGGTAAATTGTGTAAAAATAATAAAATATCATAACGAATGTTACTCTATAAATAACTATTCATTATAATAAAAATAATCTCAAAGTTGATATCCTCTTCAAATAATATTTTCAAATTTCCAAATACTCAAGGAATATTTATGAATAAATGGAGTGTAAATAACCGAACACACGCTTGTATTTTTTCTATATAGTTTTTTCTTTTTTTTTTCAAAATAGAATGATTGGGAAAAAACTCACATCCACCAACCAACCAAAAATAATCTCCTCAAGATACTATTATTTAGAGATATAATGACATCAACCGTCAAGTAATGATGATTTTTTAATTTCCAATGGCACAACCAATTTTTTTTAAAAAAAATCAAGATTTTATTTAATAAATATAATGAAATAAAATCATGATCATTTCCAAAAATATAATGTGCAATCAACCTGACACTTTTTTAATTTATTATATACAATCCTTAAAAAGTGTTAATGTCTCCCTCACACTCATGTTTTATTATAAAAAAAATATGTATAGTGGCGTAGAAAAATAATAAAATAATCTTGTAATGTGTCTCTTCCCAAAAAGGTTATTCATGGATTTTATAGGTTTATCAAGAATTAGTGTATGGGTCGGTCTAAGGATAAGTTCTTATTAAACCTGACATAATCATACTAAAGGTGGATTTATAAAATCATAGTTCAACAATATACAAAGAATACTCATGATGTAATCATACCTGAGTTTTAGTAGAAATATATTCATGAATAGAATTGAAATATTAGGATTATAAAAATGTTTGGAATTACAGTAGATGATGGGGAAATAAATCATAGAAATTCATACCAAAAATTAAATCAATTAACAGAAATATCATATTTTCATGGTAGGATAAATCTAAAAAATAATTCATTTATAAAAATTTACCAACCTCCCTATGTCGCGACTTTTCAAATACAAATTACTTGTTTTCATATAATTATTTTTCACTCAATTTTCATATTCAATTAATTGAAAATGAAATTAAAATCATCACATGATAATTATAATATTTAGATTCAAGTCTCCTAGATCAGTTATTAAATAAATAAATCATGTTTAAACAGGCAATTCATTATTTAAATGATATAAGGAAAAATTTAAAATTCCATGGTAAAAATAAAAATAAGAATAGAAACTCATAATCAACAATTTCATGTTGTGAATTGGATTGTGGATTCCAATTATTATTCTTATTTTTACCATTATATTAGAAAAAAATACTAAATAACTCATCAAAGAACAATATAAATTCATAAATTCTAAAAATTAATATGAATATTTAAAACAATATTCAAAATAAATAATTAGTTTCTAACAATTTAAGATATCTAAAATATAATAATGAAAAAATAGAAACATATGTTTCCTCTTAAAAAATTTAATTCTTTACATTACGTTAGTTTGAGCATGCATGGATCATCTGATTGGGATAAGATATACATCTATCCTTTTTTTAATTACCAAACATACACATTGGAGATCATGTGTCTCATCCCTTCTCCTCCTTGTCGAAATATGAGAGAAACTATGAGGAGGGGAGAAATTTCTGGATATTATTAACGTAACTAAAAATAATTCATATTTTTCCCAAACATGGTGAAATTGATCTGCTTTTGCTATTGCTTATGTGTGTTCCCTTTCTAAAATGACCACTACATGTCCAGCCGCTAGATCATAAATTTATTATTATGCTTATATTAATTTTTATACATCATATTTAATGTATATTATAAATTAATCTTCTTCTTCATAATATATCCCTCTTATATAATATAGAAATTATATTAGAAAACATCAGTCATCTTATCTTCTTCTATGTAATCTCCCTTCAGCTAAAATCCCAATTTTTTAGGAACCTATGTAATAACTCAGTGGATTATATCCCCTCCACTTCTTCTATATTCATCATCTTTTTTATAACCTCTAAATTTTTCATTTTCCTACTCTTGCTTCATAGAGTGATATTATTCATCGTCTTCCTCTAAAAATGCAATTTTTAGGGTATCATTTATAGGAACAATATTATCTATAGTATTGGTACATACCTATACATTGTTGATAATTCTTCCTTGGTCAGGATGGGTCTCCTTAAATTATTGATCATGGATATGTAATATTACCTACACTTCAATTTTATATGGTTGAAGGAACATTTTTGATTTATTTATAATTATTTTAAATTCATTGAGTTTTCTTGTCCGATCATTCTAAAGGAAGGTTTGTCTGTATTTGAATTTCATCACATCCATCGAAATTAAATAAATCACAATTTCATAATATAAATAAAGTATTAAAATCCAATTACAATCCAAGGAAATAGGATGAGGTAAAATATATATTTCAAAATATTATTGAATTAAAAACATTTATCGTAAAATTCCCAAATAATGATGAAAAAAATTGGTTTTCCCATAGGGAGTTATTAATTTCAACAGGGATACTAAATTTATGTTAACAATTTGTAAATGTTTTTTTGTAATTATGTTTATGTAATCTCATTGGTTTGGTTTATCACTCTCTATCACACTAACACACTTTTTCAATGGTCATGTACTTTAGTTATTATAATTGAGTCATAACCCAAATTAATTTTTAAACATAGAACTAATTTCTTCACAATGGTTATGGTAAAAGTTGAATTATAATATCACATTTTAGAATAATCATTTAATTTATTTTTAATATTCATTCATGAAAAACTAAATAGATTGTGGAATAAAAAATTTTAAATAAAAACAAATATATTTTTAAACAACCACAAAACCAAAATATAATATTAATAAAATTATACACCGATTAAATACTTGTAACTAAAGAAATAAAAACTAATGATGGACATAAGAGTATGAGAGAAAAATTAATTAATTAAACCCAAATATAATTTGTTAGAGTATATTTTAAACTGGACTTTGTTAAGCGCATAACCATGCCTCATGATTAATTATCCAATACCCTTGTTACCTCATCCATCCTCTATATTTATAGGAAATGATTGATCCTATACTTAAACTTCAGATAAAATTTTTTTATTTGAATTTATTATGCTTGAGCCTTAGAGGGACCCTCGATGATACTGTAAAATTTCATTAAAACATTGACTTTAGTTCTAAACATGAAAATAGTTTCATGACATGAATAATAATGTCACACTATGGATGGTTTGGCACTAAACTATATAATCATCATCCCTCAAAATATCATCAAAGGATTTATTATCATGGTGTTAATAAATATAAAATTTTTATGGATCTCTTTTATTTGAATCCACTCAGGACTTAAAATGATGTTCACATAATAAACAAGGTTCATCACTCAGTTTATGAATAATTCAAGCTTGTTGAAAAAATATATTTGATTCCAGCCACCATTGCATGGTCACATTCAAGTACACTTACATATCTCCATTCAATTCATTAATCCTTATCATAATGTTAAAATTCAACTTTTTTGATGTATGTATGGACCAATGAATTCAATATGTTAATGAGAATAACAACATGACTATATTTATAATTCTTTTCTTACCAGATCTTTATCATGTGAATCCCGTTCTTTTCAATAAATGTTTTTCATCTCTACTCACTGAATATTTCTCAGGGTCTCACTATTCCACATAGTTCAATAGTGTCCAACCTTTGGGATTCCTTAATTCATCAATTTCTATTTATTTTACTCAAGATAATATTTTTAGGTAACCTTCCATAAAATGAATAAATCTACCATATCTAGGAAAAATTATAAATTTAAAATCAAAAAAAAATAATTTTAAACAGAAAAAAATTAAATGAAATATTTCTAACATGAAACTTTAAAACACATCAGGAAGCTACATACCAGACACACTTCTTATCCTCATGACCCAACTGAGATCATAAGCTCAATCGATTAACCATAAATTAAAAATTTATTCCTATATTTTTTCGAATTCACATCCAATTACATTACCAAGTCCACAGTAACTCTCTCAATATTATGTAAAACCCTTATATGTATCATGTATGACATTTAAATATTGACATTATTTATACCAATTCAGTAGAGAAATAATGAACATAATATTAAAACCAATCTATAATACATGATACTCTTTAGTATAAAATGAGACAAAATAATCTCTTACCACCATAAAAAGAGAGACTTGGAACCACCATGTCACAAAACCATCCTCATCTACAACCATAGTACATAAGTCACACAAACCCATGTTATATTACCTCCTTGCAATTTGGAAGATAACATAACTATAAAATACTATGATTTAATGACTCGTTCCATATGTTGGTATACAATCCAATGATATACTATTATTAATCTTTATATATGTTCACATGTGTCATATCTATAAAAATTAGGTTTAATCTTAGATATTTGGTCTATGAATCCAGTAGATCATACCCCTTTAAACAAGTACACATATCTATAATCAAAATTCTCACTTTTGATTCAAAATATTCTTATACCTTTCTCTATTCCCACCCATACCCACTTCAATGTTTCCAAACTATCTATATATATAATACCTAAAAAAATCCATGAATATCATTCGAGTAACAAACCATTCCAAAGGTATAAAACATTTACACCAACCGATACCCTTTGTGTATAATGAATCTACTAACACTCGTTAGAATTTGAAATTAGTTTAATACTTCAAAAAGTGTTTTTTATTTTGATAGATTACTATTACTTCATATTTAATTAAAAATAAGTTATTAATAAAATATAATTATTTATCTTTAACTTTGAAAGCTAAAGGTTTTTATTAAAAAAATTTAAGGAATATTAATTGTCTTATGATTGTTATTTTTTTAAAATTACATTATCTTGTAAATATTTTTTTGTCATGGGTTAATTATGAATTTTCCATATGTGCAATCCTTATTATCCATCTATACTACCAATCATAAAGGACCAATGTTTTACCCCTTGGTATGATTTTCCCTTGAAGCCTACACAATTTTGGGTTTGTATGTGATGGAGCCCATGTATAGGGCAAAGAAGATTATATTGGGAGGAGTTCATGGATTGGGCTAGGTATGCTTCATGAGTCTTGGCTCATGTAGTGAGTGATGGTATGTGGGTTTAGAACACAAATGAATGATAAATGTTGGGTTGGAATAGATTTTATTTTATAATATACTTAAGATCTTATGGTTCTCCATTTTTGGATTCTAGAGAAGTATCACATTTCAACTATTCTAAAAATATTCATATATTACCTAGGTCACACAATCTGATTGATCTCCACCATTTCTTCAATCAAATAAACTAATATTATTATTTGGCCCTCCAATGATCTCAAATTCACCAGATTTTATTGTTGGACCTCCAATAAATAATTTCATGTTCTTCATGGTTGTTTTCAGTCTGATTTTTTGAGTTTGTGGGGTTTTTTGATGTTTTCAATATGTTCACTGACATAACAGAGCTCAACCTGGTTAGGTGTCACACTTGTGATGGTGGCACCAAATTCATAACATCACTAATAGTGAACTATTGCATCTAATTTTTTTCCAATTATAGATCATTCATCTTCGGTAGATATTTGGACAAAATTAATGGAATTCTAGACCTATGTTTAGTGAAAAGTTGCATGGAAGGAAGATTGTTTGTAGATTCATCCTTCAATGATAGATTATATATCTATAGATAGAATTTAGGTAGATCTCAATCACAGGTAGATCATTTGAAAGGATAACCTTTCAACCATCGGGGTGATCACTGACAACGGTAAATACTTTTTTCACTAGTTGATGATTTAAGATGAATGGTTTCTATCTCTTTATTAGTTGCATAGTATCATATAGTAGCAACTAATTCTTTACATAAATGATTCAATATGTACAACGATTGATCTATGTGTCTATCACCAGTAGATGTCACTGCTCATTTTTTAAATCAATCTGCCATTGGACATCCACCAATGGAACTCCTTCAAAACACGGATAGATCATCTATTCTTCAATCCAAAAGTAGATATCTCTTCCCATTGGTATGGCATTAAAACCAGTAAGCTTTATAACAGATCTTTATTTCACAGTGGTGGTAGCTACTTTCTTCAATAGTATCATCACTTTTCACAAATGTTAGATCAATCTACCATTGGCCACCAATGGTAGATCTATCTACCCCTAGTATTTAAATCAACCTTTATTTCAAGAAAAATTTTCAAAAAAATATATTTAATATCATTTAATTTATGTTATTAACATAAACATTTAGAGAAATGTTTTATTATATTTATTAAATATATATATATATATTTTATATAAATTAAATTTTCAAATATATATTTTGTACAAATAAACATTCATTATATATATTCTTATGATGAACTATTTTATAACATTTTATCGATAATAATAAACTTGGTGTCTTTTAAATTTATCGTAACTATTTTATAATTATAAATTTCATATATTTATTATACATAACTTTTTGAATATTAAATATTGATTTTACTTGATGAAATATAGATCCTCAATGTTCTTTGTTATTCCACATAGAACATTAAACTTTAGGTAAGAGTTATATTATTTTATTCAAACATAATATTATGTGGCATGGATCTATTAGTTTTAAATATAACCATAGAATATCATTGTTATAATGATACAACATTAATTCATTAAAAATATATTTGTGGAATAATTACAATTCCAATATAGAACATTAAATATATTTATTGTGATAAAATTGTGGAATAAATCATGGTGCTCTCATTCAATTAAGAAATTACTGGCACTTCGTTTCCATGGATTTGATCACTAAAAAACATAAATACATTACCTTATTCAATTCATGTAACCAATTATCATCAAGATTCATCATCTTCGAAATCAATTTATGATATGAATATTTCTTTTTATTTATTTCTTATTCATGTGATATTTTATTAATTTTGTTTTAATTTTTTCAAATCTGGTCACTTCTTTTCCTAGTTAAAAGAATGTATTATATTTTTTTGGTCATTACACTTATAAAAAAGATTCCTTGGTTGTGAATCTTAATCAGAATTTAGGTTACAAATCATGATTGGTCTATTTTAAAAGGATTGGGTTCTTCCTATAGTTATTTTATAATGGATTAATCCATACCATGTTCTCACACCGTTAAAATAAAGGTTCATAGTTGCTACTAATCTTCTCAGCGAGTAGATAAGTATTAGGAGTGGACTATGTTATATATTATCGGAACCACTAAAATATTTATATTCCTTCATTTAATTTATATAAGAAGTTATTTCACGAAAATATCAGTCATAGTAGAACATTTTTTTTAAACTCTCATTTATTTATGATAAAATTAATTAAATGAATATTCAACCCCTCCAGTCATTATTTCCATCTCCATCAATTTAAAAAATGTTACTAGAGGGTGGTTATTGTTTAAAATCATACATAGAGTCTCTAATTATTTATGTTGTATACTTATAACACTTTGCTAACCTAATATCCTAGACCTAACAATCTATAAAATAAAAGAAAATCTTTTTTAGAAGTAAATTGTAAATGAAAATGATGGTTGGATTCAAAAAAATCATATTCATCGATGGAAGTGAATAAAAATACTAGAATTATAGAATGGAAGCCTACTTGAAATAGTTATGTATCGTTACCTGGATAATAATGGATAAGCCAGATTATCTGCACATAGATTCACCTAAGACCCTTGTATATAATGAAATCATAAAATATGAATTGAATAATGAAGTTAAAAATAATTTGTATTATTCTATATGTAGTAGTGTCTATATCATTGTTTCATCCTATAATATATCCCAAGATATATTGAGAGTACATAATGTGATACACAATGGGACTTGAAAGATCAAGAAAACCAAGGTAATAATGATCTAAAAATAACAATATCACATAAATATGAGAGATAAAAATTAGTAAACTAGATTTTCCATTGTTTTATAGGTATTAAATATGGATGAGTGCTCTTGGAGAATTTTAGGATAAAAATATCATACTAAAAGTATACTGAGAGATCTCCCAAATAGATGACACACAAATAAAGGGGATATCGATGGGAGTAAAATTTTAAAGACTATAATATAGATCAACTAATATACTTTATATAATACTTTGAATTAGAGTTGAAAAAAAATTAATGATGGGATACTAAAAAAATAAAAAGTTTTTTATTGAAATATTATGTTATTGATACCTCTATTTCCCCTGATTTTTATTTCTAGGATATTTACAATGAATTTTACCACATTAGATTGAATTTTTTATGTTTAGGAAAAACAATGTTGGAAAGAGTCAATTCATGAGGATGTCTGAAATCGACTACAAGAAATCTATGCCAATATCAATTATTATGTATCATAATTAACTTGATATGCGTGTAGAAATAAATAGAACATAAATAATGATTTTAATTTACTCAAACATCTAAAGAAAGATAGGGTTAAAAGATAAATGTATAGTATGCATTTTTCAGAGGTTGGGACTACATAGAGTGTTATGATTCAATCAGTGATTCTGGAAGTCAATAGGGTATATAGAATCTCGCCCTGATGGTTATATAGTGTGAATAAATCTATCATAGATGTATTAAATACTCACGGTATTTTCAATGTGGTTGTTCCAGTAACCTGACATGTGATATTTAAAAATTTATATCAATTAATTCATATAATGTTAGCCTTTTGAAAATTATAGACAACTCTAATGGTCAGATTAAAGGTATTGGTAAAGATGGTTTTTATAAAATAGTTATTATTTCAAAATTTTTATATTTATTATTTATAAACATAATTTTATAAGTAAATCATAGTTATTTGAATATGGAATGAATTTTATTTTATCAAAATTTAAATGTAAAGTTATTAAAAATAAATATGTTTGATTTTCCATAAATAGAATAAAAAATGTATACACAACTAATTTTTATGATCAAACCAAATAAAATGTTTTTTAATGTTTTATATGTAGATAAAATTATGTGGCATAGGATGGTTGGTCATGAAAATTTCATATCGTGTTACAAACATTAGAAGCATGAATTTGTTCTATAATTACAGAAATTAAATACAAGTAAATTATGTGTGATTATTTTTTAGAAGGTAAGCATCATAAAAATGGAGTTAATTTATAAATGATGTTAGTACTACTATATTCTTGGAACTATTACATATCAAGTTTTTTGGACCTATATAATATGTTAGTTTTTTTGTATGAATTATTTATTTGTTATTTTAGATTATTATAGTAAATTTTTATGTTTTTCTTTATTATCCCATAAATAAGAATCTTTAACCAAATTGTACAATTTCGTTATTCCTATTAAAAATTAAAAAATAACTCAATTTTCTCTATCATAAGTGATAGAGCTGTTGAATTTTTCAATTCCTTATTTGATAAAAAATTTAAAAAATAGATATATTTTTTATCATCCCATAGGACAACATAATATAATGGTGTGTTAGAAATAAAGAACATATATAATCAATAATTGGATTGGTATATGATAATGAAATTTAGTCTACCTATGTACATTTGGGAAAAATATTTTATTAAATATTTCTATGTTATAAATAGTGTATTATTTGATTATTGTTAAATAATAACCCTTATGAACTGTTTAAAGGGTTTAAACCTAACGTTGTATATTTCAGGGTACATAGTTGTAATGATTATATCATAAATTTAGAGGATAATTTATATAAATTAGATTCTAAATATAATAATGGGATATTTTTTGAAATTCCAATTATAAAATATCATATGTAGTAATAAATAAGAAAAATATTTTTTTGAATAATATTTACATTTTAATTTTAATGAAACAAATTCCAACAGTAATGATTCTGTTACAAGTTAATACAATGATGAATTCATGAAATTTAATTTTTGTAATGAAAATGAACAAGGTAATGTTAATGAAATAGTTGAAGGGGAAAATATCCCTTATGAAACTAATCCAATGGAATGGAAAACACATAAATATTAACCAATTGTATATGTAATTTTTAATTTTTAATCTAGTATACATGCCATAAAATTTGTTTTTCATTACACTAAAATATCTACTTATGATGTTAATTTTGTTCCTGTTGATATTGAAAATTAATTAATTCATTAAAATTAGATTAATTTTATATATGATGAGTAAAATAAATTTAAGAGTAATAAAATATGATATTTGTTGGGATTACCCAATGATAAACTAGTAATAGGAATTAAATTAATATTTTTAATTAAACATGATAAAATTGGAAATATTCTTAAAAATAAAGTAAGAATAGAAGATCATGGTTATTCCTTGAATGTGGGAATTGGATATGATGATTTTTATTCAATTTTATTGGATATAATATATTATAAATCTATTAGCCTATGATTCTTTCCAAACATAAAATTATTTAAAATATATGTAAAAAAGTTCCTTTTTAAATGGAATAAATTTAGAGTATTTTTCAATTAAAAAACCACTTGGATTTGATTATGAAAAGATTACAAATTATGTTTAACAAATAAAGCATTATATGGTCTTAATAAAGATCCATGATCTTTAAATGAAAGTCTAAAACTATTTTTATTAGAGAATTATTTTCATAAAGGTAAGGTTGATCCAAAATTATCTATTAATATAATTTCAAATTATATTTTGATTATATAGATTTATGATGATGATATATTATTTTCATTAAAACATTATATGAAGTGTAATAATTTTTATATACTCATTGTAACTGAATATTATATGATTTTAATTGGATAAAAAATTTATAGGTTTGTATATTATTTTTTGAAAATATAATATCTTATTAAAAAATGATTTGTATACTAAACAATATTTAAAATGGAATGTAATTTATTATAGTAATACTATTAAAATAGAAATGATTTCAAATACTAAATTTGATTTATATGAATATATAAATTCAGTTGGTATTGATCTGTATAAATTTTTCATATTAAATTTATTGTATCTCACAACATCTAGAAAAGATATAATGATCCTATTTCGTTGGTGTGGTATATTTTAGTAAATCCTTAGAGATTTTCATTTTAATAAAGTTATAAGTGTAATTATATATATTGAGGGTTTCATTTATATTTGATTATTCAGTTCTATTGAGATTTTTTTTGATTTTATAACTTACTATGATTCTAACTTTGGAGGTGATAGACTTGATATGAAAACTACTTCTAGTATGTTTCATTTTCTGGGTAAATGTTTTTTTTCATGATTTATAAAAAACAACATCTAGTAGAACTATCAACAATTGAGGTTGAATATTTTGATGATGTTGTATTTTTTTCATAGAGTTTGTGGATAAAATAAACCATTATTGACTTTAATATTTGTTTTTATATAATTTATATTTAATTTCAAAATTAAAGTGCAATTACAAATTTTGAAAACCAACAACATCATTCGAGAAAAAACCACATAGATGATATATTTAATTTTATTAAGGTTAATGAAAATAAAGGATATATGTGTTTAGAATTTTTTCCTACTAAAAAAATTATCTTAAATTTACACTAATCCTTTAGTGCCTATTAAATTTGAAAATTTTAATTTTTAATTTGGAATTCTAGAAGGTAAAATTTCATATTTTATATATATAAATTTTTCATACATTTATTCACTATTTTTAAAATATTTTGTTATATTAATTACATTAATACTATATATATCTATGAAATTTTAAGAACATATATTACTTTGTTTTATTAAGTATTTGATATTTTTATTAAAATATAGATTGTTTTGATGATTCAATTCTAATGTAATTTATAATTAATTTCGAAAGGGGTAAGTTTATATTTTAATATTTTATAAATAATATTTTTTTAAAATTATAATAAGGGGGATTTTTACTATTTGAAATTGAGTTTAAAACATTAAATATGATTCAATGTTTGGATAAATTATTATTTCATTAAATTTCATTAAATATCAGTTTTTATAAAATATAATATTTCTATATTTACCATTGAAATATTTGGGTGTTTATTAAAAATTATAATGTTGATTAATCGGATGATGTTTTTTATTTTTTTTATATTAATTATTCCTTCATAGTAATTTTTGTGATGCCTTAGGTAAAAAATTTGTCATCTATGTATGACTCATAGGTTATCCCTACTACATATCTTAGGGTTCTAATGGTCCACCCTATGGTAGGGATGTCCCTTGAAGCCCTCATAAAGTTAGGTTAGTTTTCTATAAGGACTATGTATATGGCCCACATGATCTCACAAGGAGGAGCATGTCAATTGAGCTAGGTAATACAACTTGATCTTGGACTTTGTAATGTATGATAGAGTGCATATGCAGATCCCCATTAACAAATTGATGGTGGGTTGGCATGGATTGAATGTTAAACTAGATGTAAGCCATTATTCTTCTCCGATGTGGGATGCTTAAGATGCATAATGTCTATATGTTCTTTAAAGTATTTAGATATTATATTGGTTGTTTGATATGAATAATCCTGCCTATTTTATCACCCCTACGAATTTATATTCTTATTCAGCATTTTGATAATAACTATTTCTCCAGATTACATGTTCTAACCTCTGATGTACAATTTTAAGGTCAATATTGTCATAATTTTTCTAAGTTAGATATTTTATGAGGTTTATCAAATGGTTTGAATTTTTCAAGGACAATATTATGCTCAACATGGTATGGTGCCATGAAAATAATGGTAGCACCTATTTCTCAATAAAACTGGTAGAGATCTATGGTATATACAATATTTCCAATGGTTGATTTTTCTTCACCTATAGATCACTAGAATTCATCGGTTGAACAGTATATCACATTGTGATGAAATCATGTGTGAAAGAAGCCTATTTATACTGAAGGTTCTTTCAACAATAGATTATATCAGTACCAATAAAACACTAATAGATATCATTCACCAATAGATCATTAAACCAGTCAACCGTTCAACCCATGGTAGATCACTCGCCCCACTAGATCCATGTTTATATGATGTAAGATTCTTGTTGAATGAATTTAATCTCTTTATTGGTTTCATGGTGGTTTGATGGTGGTGAATTATTCATCATTGAAGCCTCCCCATGATCATCGACAAAAAAAATTTCCCACTATGGATAGATCTCATTTATCAATGTTATATTAATATATTATTGGAAACAATAATAAATCCTTTGTTCTTTACACCATAGGTAGATATATCATTACCATGGAATTGTAATAGCATTTTCATACTTGAAATTGGTTTCCTCTTTCAAAATGGTAGAATGGGTATTTTTCAATAGTGGCATATATTTTTACAAATGGTATGACCATATACTATTTAAAATCACAAGTATATAATTTACCAATTCTATATTTCTCTACCATTCGACCCCAACTGTATATCAATGTAATTAAATCTACCATTACATTAAAATAATTTCTCTAAAAATATATATTTTAGATAATATATATTTTTTTATTAAAATTAATATTTAGTTAAATTTTCTATCATATAATGATGAAATATAATTATATTTTGTATAAAATAATTGTTGGAATATATTATGTATATATATGCATGTAGTATATATATTTTTATGATGATATGTTTAACCATATTTTAACTTCTTATTAAATTGTAAATTTATTCAGTTTAATTTCATGGTTTTTTTATTTTGAATTTTATATATTGGTTATACATAAATTTTTAAATACTTTATATCAATTTTTCATGAATAAATAATGATAGTGAATATTATTTTCTTTTCAGTACGACATTTATAATATAATGAAACTTGAATATTTTTTTATTTCTATTCATTAAAAATTAACATGAAACAATTGGATTTGAATATTCTCCTTGAAGATATTTATTTTAATGAGGTGAGATTAATTCAATATAGAAAACATCAATGGATCAATTAAATTTTTGTAGAATCATTCAACATATTCATTATGGTAAAACAATGACATAATTTTTACTATTCGCATCTGATAAAAAAATTCAGGCGCCTTCTGTTACATGGTTGTGATCACATAATAATTTCAACATTAAAACTTATTCTATTGATGGGATCAAAAATAATCAATATTCATCACCTTTTATATTTATTTATTATCTTTTTATTTCTTTGTATTTGTTTTTATTCATGTAATTTCTTACTTCATTTGTTTTTATTTGTTCATGTAAGGTTTATTCTTTTCCCAATCAAATGAAATCTCTGCCTTTTTTGGTTATTCGACAACAAAAAAGGAAGTTTGGGTTATGAATCCAGATAAAAAGTCAAGAAAAAGACTAGGTTTAATTTCCCATAAAAAGACTCAGAAATGTATCAAGGTATTGTTTGAAGGTACAGTCCATAACATGTTCTTACACCATTAAAAGTGAGGTTACTAGTGTGTATTTATCATCTCAAATAGTAGATAAGGTTGAGTAGTTGACTCATATCTCTATGATCTGAACCAAAATAAATCATTGTGTTTTATTAATTTATTTCTTCTATACTTCATCTCAAGAACACTACACAAATGTTATGACTTTATTATCGAATTTTAACTAAACCTAACCCATTTTAAAAAAAAAATAACTTTTAGATGTGTTTTCATAAAAATTTTCGAATTACTTTTTAATTGACATTATACAAATATTCTTATATTTTTATATATCCCAATCACAAGTAATCATATATATGTTTGGTGAGCCTATGATCCGATTATTATTCATGTACATAGGCATATTACAATCCAAACCCAAATGAATAATAATACACAATTGTTCACATTATCAATATATATTCAAAATGGATCAAATATAACCAAAATTAATATATAAAATCAATCCCATGACCTTGAAAACAAATATTTTCACCATATATATTTTAGCTACAAAGATTTTGGACATGAACCACAATTTTTTAGTAGACTATCTCTATACATTAATTCTTAATATTGTAGTGAAACCTAAAGAGGGTTCTGGTAACATTTATAACATCCCAGAGATGTTTCACAAAAATAGTAACCAAGATGATTCCCAACAACCCCTTAATAATTTCTCGCCATACACTAATGGATTTAATCTAGATGTTGGTTCTAATCCAGATAATGGGATGATTATACCCTCAATACGATTACAATAAAATTAAAGAAAATAACTAAAACCTAAAGAATATATAAAATATTCAAATTATAGTATACTAAATACCCTAAAAATAAAATAATCTATGATATATAAAATTAAATAATCATTAAAAAAAATATTACTACTAGAACTGAATTTACCACAGTTGATCAATTATATACATAGCAGGAAAAAAATTAAAATGTTAATTAAAACTAGAAACACATGAACTAACCATGTCTATGTAATCACTTCCAAACATGAACCCATATCTACTAATAATGATAGATTTGGTTCCCCAAAAATTACTTTTGTTTATATTAAGATAACATATATTCATTATTTTGAATATTAATGAACTTATTATCACATCACGAATATTATTATGTGAAACATATTATTTGATAATTTTATAAGAGTAGTTGCCTCCCTAAAAGGTCATAGCGGTTCCATACTATGATGGGAACACCGAAGTGGCGTGATAATATTCAAATAAATATGTCAATAGAAGGATGAAATCATCTTAGGGGGGAAATGATATAGGCTATCATATGTGGAGACTCATAAGAATTTTGGAAACCTTCTCATGGTGTATAGCCTTGGTAATATCCACCGTACAATATTAGGATAATAAAACCCTCCAGTAGGAAAAACACAATTATATTTTTAATTTGATTTTCCTATATATGGACATAAATATTAATCCGTAGGCTTTAGTATTATTACAAAGGAGTATTATAAGTCATGTACTTTGTTGTATTGAAATAAATGGTGATGACATATGTTTGCTGAGAGGATGGATATGTTGCGTGTGTCATGAATAATATTGCATTAATGCATAATGAGATAAAGGATTTGTCCATTTTGATCATTAATGGAATTTTATATCTCAGATCCTTTTATATAAATGATATATCTTAAATAAATCCATTATCATGGTCTATTATAGGATAGATTTATTTCTAGAAATTCAAATAAAGGGTCATTGAACACCGAGGTTTATGAAACCAACATTCAACATCCTTGATTATAGATATTTTGATAATGTATTCAACAACATAGTGAGAATCCATATGATATATTATGTAATTTTAGAATTAACATCATTCTCTATGGGTTCCTTGGGGTATTTATAAATTATTACTATGTAATTTAGGCTATATTTCATAATTCCATTAATCAAGAGGCCTAGTGGGTCACAGACTAGGTGTGTATAGAATTGAAGTTAAATAATATATTATTATTTATTATTAATAAAGAAAAAAATGTGTTTTTTTAATACATATTTTAATAATAATTCATGTTTTCATGATCACATATATTCCATCACCTATTATTCAAGGTAATATTATGTGAGTAGAATATTAAAAAAACTATTTATTTTCTATTTAGTGTATAAAATATTTACTTATTTTCTAAAATATAATGAAGTGATATTTATTTATTTATGAAATAGTAATTATTCACGGCATGATTAAAATATTGGGGTAATAGATAAAGATTTCTATACTTTCGGTGAGAAATAATATATAGAGAATGTTATTTCAATAAATAATATTTAATTTCTATTCACATGTGAATAAAATGTCAAAAAATAATAATTATATTATCATTATAGACACAATGTTATATATAGATTAAATAAATAGTAATTGTTACTTGCAAAATTATTTATTTCTAACCAAATTAGTATGAAATCCAAATTATATTATTTTTCATGAGAGCTAATTCATTTTTTTGGTAGTGCACAATGATTCGAGTGAATCCATTCAAATACCTATAGAGTTACCTTCTCTAACAACACTCTAAATAGTGTACAGTGATCTTCCACATATTCCACATGTGATTATTGAGTGATTAATAAAAACACGTTGGAAGAAATTCTAATCGAGATCTATAAATGAAGAATTAAGTGATAGGATCTATCATTTTATCACCTGAAGATTCCATCTATAAAATTTATTGATTTTTAGAACATGTGTGGGTCACTACTAGAGGGTATATTCTATTGATTCTTACAAGGAAATGATTGTAAAATGTAAATCAATTTTCAAATCCATCTATGAAGAAAGAATTTATCATAAGAAGAATCTCTAAATTTCATATGTTAATTATAAATAATATGTGATGATCATTTTCTCTAGTTCTATAATTTTATCAATTGTTTTTAATCGTTGATTCAATTACTTTAATCTTGGGGATTATTATCATTCAAATATCACTTTTATCATCGATCATGACAAAACAATGTTGGGAAAGACCTATCACGTGCTTATTTTATGCCTAGAACCATCAAGTTGTATCATAGAAGTAATGTAATTATTTATAATTATTTAAACATTGTTTATTAATTTAATCATAAGTAATTAGTTTTCAATTATAGTTTAATCATTATTTAATTGAAACTTGTGAGAAACTTCTTTATCTTTATTTCTCATAAATATATTCTAATCAATTTATTTTATTAATGAAATAAATTTGAAGATCTCATTTGGAGGTGTCGAGGAATTCAGAAGGATAACATAAGATTACACACCATGTATCCGGATGTTATAAATCATATACTAGTTTCCAAAAATCAAATAATTAATTTTTAATTAAAACAAGGCATGTGGATTTATTACGTGTGGTGAATTTAATTATATGACACATTTTTACTAGGACAGAATGGTGCACAGCCATCTAGTTTTTACATTGTGTAAAATATGTACAAATTATATAGTCTTTTAATCATAGATGAGTCATGTATCTTCTTACATGACATACCTAACCAATGATCATGTCAATCAGAGACCACTCGGTGTGTATCCGATGTAAACATTGTGTACACCAACTATTTTTGTGACACATTTGCACATTGAGTCTTTAGGCATGTGTAAGAGATAAATGATGATAAAACATAGATGTCACATAGCTCTAACACACACTCCATATATATTTAATAAATTATAAATAATGAAAATAAATTTATTATACTTTAAAAACCATATCAATATGTACTTGTGTGTGGTCCTTAAGATTATAGGACACGGCATGTGACATGTTTTAATATATATATATATATATATATGAATAATTAATTTATGTGTAATTTTCAGATCTAAATATCAGGTATAATTCATATTACAGTTATTACTCTACGTACATTGAATCATAACACATGAAAAAAATAATATAATATGAGTAATCATTAACTTGACAGTATACCTCATGGAATTACAGGATAGGTCTTCTATGAAAATGTCACAAGAGTAAACGTTATATGAGTATAATAAATGTTGGGTAGTTCAAATGGTTACTCATTGTTTTTCCTCCAAGGTACATTTATTTACATAGATAATTTCTTATTAATTTACTAACATTGGTTAAAATTTTTATTGTTGCAAATATAAAAGAAATTATTATGAGAATTAAGATAAAATAATTTATTAATCAAACTATTTGATTAATTGATTCAATAATTATTTATATAAATTTATATTGACTTGGAATTGAATACTAATTTAATTAAATGTGCAGTTTTTCATGCATATGGATGATCACGAGCTTAGACCAGTCCTTTGTATGTGTCAGGGAATGTGTGCCCATTGTTTATTTTTTTTTTAAACTCATTGTCCTCAGTTATATGTTAGTAAAGTAAAATTTAATGTATAGAGTACCCATGATAGTGGTGGAGATTCATGTTTGGAGCTATGGAGAAACTAATCCAAGAGAGATACATGGGTGTACAGGTGGAAAAAATCCAACAGAAACCATAAATTGGTCTAGGTGTTTTTCCCCTAGGTGAAAACATTATTTTATAATCTACTAAATAAACTAACTATTAGTAGAATATCATGATCATACAACTTTATTATTTTATTTATTTCAATTTGGATGGTTATTTCATTATGTATTTTTCATCATGAACAAATGAATTAATGAATTATCAAGCTTTCAATGTTGAACTAAAAAAATATTATGCATAAATATTATATAAGACATAATTAATCAAATATGTAGTTCCACATAATTTTTATACTCATGTAATAATGATAATAATTGTAAATTTATGCATAATAATAAAATACCAAAACTATATATTAATTTAGTATAGCCTTCCACACTACATTAGTTAATATAGAACCATAGTTCAAAGTGCTTGACCATCCGAAATTGGAGAGATTTTAGTTATTGTGGTATTTTAACTTGATTTTTTGGGTTGAAATAACATTTTTAATATCCATGATTTCCTACAAAAGTAAGACTTTGTGTAACTAAGAGGAAAAGGGTTGGGGAAACACATTTTAATGATTTCTAGATCAGGGAGTCCACTCAACATATCAAGGAATTACGATTTAATGGATTTCATATATGGAATTTTGACCTAAATCAATTTAAATTACTTGACCAACCAAATTGGGGGTAATGATAATGATAATATAAATCATTTCCACTATAATATCCTAGAAAACATATATCCTGAATCCAATGGTGTTGGATATTGGGTTTGGAAAAAATATTGGGAGATTAAGAATATAATATTTATTTGTTTTTTAAAATTTTATTAGATAAATTAAAAAATACCTTCTTGTCTTACTGGCAGAAAGAGTAATAAAAATGATAGTAAACTTATCATTGGGATCCATACGTGAAAAGGATAACCTTATCTCTTGCATAAATTACCATGAATGAAAAAACGATCATGCACATTATCCAACATTATGAACGTAAGGTGTATGTGTTAGAAGAACCTATTACCATTTCTCATGTTAATATGTCCAGTGAGGAAGAGTTGTATCTCAATGACAAAAAATTGAATGATGCTGAATAAATTCATTGTTTCATTCAATCATCCATAAAAAATGATATTTTGAAGAAACATGATGAAATGGATATGTATAGAATGAAATATCACCTTGTAGATATCAATCAATATAAGGAATGATAAGAGAGATATGAGATATCCAATGCTTTGTGCACATAATCCTCAGCATAGTTGGTGTGGAATCTCTAACTACATCCAAGATACCCATGTTTTATTCCTATGGGAGACTTAATTTTGTGGTATTGTATTAGTTCTATAGAAGGTACTTTTGCAGGTATTGTTCGGTACTATAGAAACCAGAACTATTCAACTTTGGGCCACCAGTTTGGGCATGGAGTCCTTAAGGCCTTCATTCCACCCATTCCATCGAGTCTGTTTGTCTTTCGATCCACCATAAGGCCTCTGGGCCAGGTCAAGGCCTTCAAAAATCCTAATATGTAGATTCTACAAGATAGATTCTACAATGAAAAGTCCCCAAAAGAGGATTCAACTCAAGGTTCCATCACCAGAGTATAGCTAACTAAATTGGAAGAATGAGATGTTATGGAATTTTCCATAGGTTCTACGCCTATGCACATATCCATATGATAACTAGTCATATATCCAGGAAAAGATGGAGAGTTGATCATGAGGTAAATAGTGGGAAGGGGTAGTTTCAAATAATCATTTTCAATAATGAATGAATTCCTTTAGACCGTCAGGTCCTGTAATGTTAAGGGTTCCCCTATATCCCATAAAATAGGGATTATTAATAATTAATTAAAAAATTAATTCCTTCAAGACATTTATGAAATAACCTATTTTAAAATATTCTTGGAGATTTATTGCCATTTGGGCCTCATGTAAAGAATGTTATTGGCTATAAATATGGCATAGATATCATCGAGATTAAATTCTCAAATTAGTTGTTCACTAAACTCATACTTTATTCATTAATAAATAACTTCTCATGCATTATTGTAAATTTTAACATGAAAAATAATGATAATGGCCTTTTACAACATCTTACATTGATTATCTAAATTAATAAGGACATGGGGAATGACAAACCCGTAGTCATTATGGTGATTATTGAAAATAAGAAAAAGGATATGGGGACCAGGACTCATAACTTGTCTAAAGATATCATGACTTGTCTTTATAATAAGTTGAAGATCTGGAGGTAGGGATATGAGAATGTGATATTATTGTTTTCATATAGAAAGTAATATCTCATGAAGAATAATTGAACCATGAAGTAAGGGAAAGTTAAAGGTACATTTGTAATCGAGTGCAGTATTCTAATGTCTACACATTGGGTATTTGATATAGCTTGTGGTGATCATAAATATATCCAATTGTAGGAACCCAGTAAATTACTAATGATTTATATAGGGGAGGTAGATATATGAGCTTCCAATGGGGGATATGGTGGGGGATCGGGCGTTCCAATCTGAGGGTGTCCCTAGCAATTCATGCATCCATCCCTATAAGGATTTATCGATCATGGAGTTTCCACATTTTCATGGTTCAACTATTCTCGATGGAGGCAGGCTTCATCAACAGGATACTCGAGTGGAACCATCGGAATACAATGATGTCTTGGGAATTGATTTTAGAGTAGATGGAGATATCGAGATGCGCTGATCTGGTAGATCTATGATGACTACGTCAGTTGCGGGTGAGTCTAAAATTAAAGACGGTCAGTGATCTGTTGGGAAGGTATCTGATAATGCTAGTGTCACAATGGTGGTAGAATTTCGGTTGAATACATCCATGGGAGGTGATATATTCATGGAGGTTCGTGAACAACACTCTACATTTATGATGGTTTTGGCTATTGGGGTGAACCGATCAAATGCAGTCTAGTTGGAGTTTGAGGATGGTGGTCTGGTAATGAGTCAATGGTTTATAGCGATGGTTCCAGAGGGTATTTCAAGTCGAATTTCAACGATAAGTGTCCAAATGATATGATCTATGGGAAAGGTGCTTTACAATGGTCTACGTCATGTAGTTATAGTGAACTCGGTTGGTCCCGGTCTTTCAACTTCAGTGAATAGATTTGGAATTTTGGTGCCTGAGGTTGAAAATGATTCCAGCATAAGGAATTTCAAATTTGTGCGAGATGTTATTAATGAGTGAATTATGCAAAATGGTGATACTAATCATGTTATTTCTTATAAGTAATATATCATTGATATATTTATGATTTCTGTGCACTCCATTATTGCATTACATGTTCATCCTAGAGGAGGAAAATTTTGAAAGATATATAATTTGGACAGAAAGATAATTATTCATTGGGGTTTTCGAGTTGGAGATCTATATCTATTGGTTTGGTATTTTTTAAAATTATTTTCCCATCAGTTGAGCTAAAGTGTAACTCTTGAGGTATTGGTTCAATTTCACAAAATCTAATTATGATATTTATTCATAAATGGGATTTTCGTTTCAATCCTTTCTCCATAAAAAAATACCAGGACCTGTGTCTATATAAAATTTTTTTTCGTAACTGGATCCTTTGGAATCCCAAGATTATTTTTGAT
The DNA here is from genome assembly GCA_963277665.1 of Viscum album. Lineage (NCBI taxonomy): Eukaryota > Viridiplantae > Streptophyta > Magnoliopsida > Santalales > Viscaceae > Viscum > Viscum album. The sequence continues at coordinate 291,992,748 of OY728134.1, forward strand.
ATTACCTATGCTATTGGAATTCTGAATAAAAAATCGATCGGACTATTTGGGATGTGATGTTTGGTCACTTTTCTATGGTCCTGGTAGAGGTGGACCTCAGATATTGCTTTATTTATAATGTAGTATTTTTTTAAGGATAATAACATATATCTTAATGTGGAGTATGAGAAATTACCTTAATTTTTTAAAAAATATCATGTTATTGGCCATGCCAAAGATAATTTTTGTAAGAATGTAGTATTTTTTTTAATATATGGGATTAAAGAGGCTTCTTGGAGGAAGATGTTGAGTAGGTAGACAATGCTAAATAAAGAAACTTCTGTTGGTGAGAGGTAGTCACTCTAAATAGGGTAATGGAAACATACAGTGTTGGTGAATCACAAATGGTGGAAGATGACACTATGAAAAAAACTAAAGTGGTTAGGAGTAATGAGAAAGGATTACCTATGAATACAATGCTTTTCAAGGATTCAATATGAAATTAATAAATTAAGGGAAACACAAGGTATCTAATGGAAGATGGTATTAAGGATGATTACCCCAAAAATAATCATATGCCCAGGCTTTCTCCAAAGGAAAAAAATGTGGTTGTGGATGATGAAGTCTTTCAAGTTGTTCCTCTAAGGAAAGGAAGACGTAGAGAAGATTAAATTTATTTGAAGCCAACTATGGTTATCAGGTCCCATATTCCCTTGGAATATGACTCTGATTTTTATGTTGATTATGATGTTTCCGATCCGTTTGATTATGATCATTGATTTTTCACTTTGGTTTCATTTTTGTAGGAGGGAATGCCTGCTAATATAACGCCATACATCTTTTTCATCATCCTTTTCTTCTTTCATTTCTTAATAAAAAGGGATATGCACTATCCTATCTAAAATAATGATGTTCTAATGGTGTGTTGATTGATTCTCTAGCTATGGGTGACTACCGCCTTTAATTAACAACAATACATGGGATTGTTATTATAAACAGAATTTTACCATGAATGTTATTTATGTATCATTACTAGATGTGGATGGTTTTATTTTCATTTTTTGGAATAAATTTTTCTTCATTTATAATGACAATATATCTAATGGAATGTCTCATATAAATAATACTTTTATGTATTAAATTATTAAAACAGGCACTTGAAATCGATAATGAATCATAATTGCATGATTCATATAACTCTCAAATATGGAATCACCGTCTTGGTCATGTAGACCTGAGATTTTTTTTAAAACATTATGTCTAGATGGTTAATTATATTTCTATGAGAAAAAAAAAACAGAAATATTTGATTGTAGTTAATAAGGAAAATGAACCGAACCTCCTTTTGATGGACAATGTAAAAGGACCAAACAACTTCTAGGATTTCTACACACTTATGTGTGTGATCCAATTCTAGTAGATACTAGAGGTGGGTGCTCTAAATTCATTAATTTAATTGATGAATTGAGTATATATGCATATGCATACCTGATGAAGTATAATTATGAATCCTCTAATAAATTTTAATAATTTAAGAATGACCTAGAGAATCAACATGGAGTAGAAATATAGAATCTTAGATCATACCATGGTTATGAATATATTAAAGAAGAGTTTATCATCTTTTGGAAAGAGATTGGGATTCTATATAATATCAGTCCACTATAAACACCACAATGTAATGGTGTTAGTGAAAGAGGGAATTATACCTTGTTAGACATGGTGTGTTCAATGATGAGTCATATAGGTCTTCAGTTATATTTTGGGGGATTTCCATTACAAACAACAATATATACATTAAATTGAGTTCCAATTAATGTTGAAAATAGAATTCATTTTTAGTTATAGTGTAAATATAATTTTTTATTTCCTTATACATGAGTATGGTGTTGTGAGGAGTATCCCGATGGACATTTAGGAAAAACATTAGCACCTCAATGAACAAAATTTATATTTTTAGGATATCATAAAGGAAAAAGAGATACTATAGATACAACTCCATAGAAAATGAAGTGAATATCTCTTGAACATTTAACTTTATGGTGAGGGAGAACATCCTAAAAAGGATAGTGAGAGAAACATTGACTTTGATGAAGTTGATGCAGAATATACACAAGATTTGGTACAAGAACGGATTCCATCGCCCCCCATGGATGATGTAGTTTTTGAAATACATGTAATGAATATAACCACAAGAGAGTTATGAGAACCAGAAAGATGTGGTTTTCTAGTAACCGATGATGGTGTATAATTATTGATTGAAAATGATGAACCCCTCTCTTATAATGAGAAGGAAGAAATATTATAAGCTACAATGTATAAAGAAGCCATGAATTCTAAAATATATTCCATGTATCATAAACTTCTTTGGGTTTCGGTTGATATACTAGTTGATGTAAAGCTTGTAAGGTGAAAATGTTTATTCAAGAGAAAATTGGGAATGGAAGGAAAATTGAATACTAATAAAGAATGTTTAGTAGGTAAAGGGTTTAAAAAGAATCATGTAATTGACTAAGATGAATCCTCTTCACATATTGTGGTGTTTAATTCCATTAGATCTCTACATACTATAACACCTTAACATGACTATAAAATTTGGAATATGGACATGAAAATGGATCTTCTTAATGTGAACCATCGGGAAGATGTCTATATGACTCAACTAGAAGGTTTTGTGAATCTAGTTGATACCAATGATATTTTTAAGTTTTACTAATCCATTAATGGATTGATGCAAGAATCAAGGTCATGGAACATTAGATTTAATGAAGCTATTAAATAATTATGTTTTATATGTAAAAAATTTCTTTCATGTATTAATAATATATTTAGTGGAAAGGAAGTTGTTATCTTAGTAGAATATATTAATTTCATATTACTTAATGGAAATAAAATACCAATCTTATAGTTTGTTAAGGACAATTCAATCAATTGTTTCTACACAAAGTATATTGATGAAGAAGATTATATTCTAGGGATCAAGATCATTTCTGATAGATCTAAGTGTCTTCATGGACAATGTGAAAGTATTGACATTGACCTGATAATAAAGATAATATGTATGGAACAATACCTGTGTTGGTTAATTCTAGTGTCAAATGGTATACATATTTCTAAAAAAACATTCCCTCTGACACAATAGGAGAAAAAATAGTGAGTATGATCTTATGCACTTCACATATAGGATCAATAGTGTATTCCATGATTTTTACAATACAAGATGTTTCTTATGCATTGAGCATGGTATAAATATAAAATAGAAGATCCTAGATAAATAAATTGGTCTTCTTTTCAGTATATCCTCATGTATCTAAGAATAAAAAGGATATGTTTCCAATGTATGGAGTAGATGAGGAGCGGGTCATTAGAGATTATACTAATGCTAGTTTTCAAATAGATCATAAGTCTTTTAAGTCATATTCAGTATTTGTTCAATTTCCTCGCAGAGGATCATTGAACTTGAAGAGTTCAAAGCATCTGGTTTTCAATGATTATATAGTGGATTCTAGGTATATAGTATATTTAAATGCATAAAAAGACTCCATTTGGATACAATATTTTTTTCATGATCCTTATTTCGTATTGATAAGTAAATACCATATCATGTTGTATTGTGATAATATTTCAGTGATAACTCTTGAAAAATAGACAAGGCTACATCAATAGAAAAAGAAAATATTCAAAAATTATCACTAATTGATGGATTTTTATCATAGGTGTAATGTTGAGGTAAAAAGAGTTATCATTGAAGAAAACATGGTGTAATCCATGGATACTTTCCTATCTCGATATAAGAATGAGTATCATGTGAGAGAAAGTATACCAAATGATACTAGAAATCGACTCTAGTGAAAGTGGGATTCTATTAGAGTTGATTTCATATAATCAAATTTAGTGTACATTATGATAACTTGTATTCATTTTTTAAAAATCGATAATCTTATTATCTCATCATGATTGTTCTTTTTTGTAACATAGTATATGATAATGTATGAAGTGTAGTTGTATCACTGAAAGGTCAATCCAGATCATGTTAATATGAGAACCTTGAAGTTCCATGATCGTATTATTGAATATATGTTCTATACCCGTATGAAATCATAGGAGAGACAGAAATGATACATGCTATCAAGGGTAGATACTCATATGAATTTTAGGAACCATCTTTTGTTGTACACCCTTGGTTATATATAGTGTATGCTATTATGATAACGGGACAATCCAATTGGAAATCAACTATTTTCATATTGCTGGTGCCAAAATATTTGAATAATGGAGAGAAGAAAAAAGGCCCCATGCCCTACCTCGCGAAGCCCTGACGCAGATCCCACCTATGAAACACGGCCGCCGTGAAGTAGGGGAGGCGGTAAGTCTCCGTGAACCCGATTAATGGTCGTGAAGTCGCCACAGAGCACAGAAGGTGGTATCTCTCCATGAACCTGGTTGACGTTCGCGAAGCCGCCGTGAAGTAGAGGAGGTGTTAACTCTCCGTGAACCCTGTTGACGTTCGTGAAGTTTCCATGAAGTAAAGGAGGCGGAAACTCTCCACAAACCCGGTTGAAGTTCGCGACCCACCGCGAAGCGACCTAATCCCCCTTCACGCCGCGTGAGCTCTACTTTGCAACACCTCTTGCCTATAAATATCGAGCTCCCCTTGAGCTCCCCGGATGGACAATATGACCTTTTGACTCCCCACCTCCCAAATCACAAATCACTCTTATCTCTGCAAATCATGAGCTCCGGGAGGTATTTTTTCTTTGTGAGAGGCCTTCGCCTTGTCTCGTTTTGGGCCCTTGTTCCGAGAGGGATTCCCTTCGAGAAGCCTAAGGGAATTCGCGAAGGAAGGGGATCCCCAAGGGGACCTAGGCAGTCGCGGAGCATTTATGCTCTGCGAAACACCCACCCTATACATGTGATCCACATCCCATGGCATGGTCACTGTTCTTCGCGAAGCACACTGCTTCACGACACCATGCTCCGCGAGGCACCTATGCTTCGTGAGTCAGTGCTCCACGAGCACTATTCCGCTTCTCAAAGCACCTCCCACTCGCACTTCTACCCTATGCTATGGCCAAGGCACCCCACTTCATGAAGCACATCCCTTCGCATGTTCCATCCACTACACAAAGAAAACGAGCTCCGCGAGGCCCCTACCTATGAACTCCTCTTTTTGGAAATCCCTCTTCTCGTGTGGCCCTCTCGGTTTTCACGATGTGACTTCAGTGTCCCCTGGACGATACCACCCATAGTGTTGCTTCGTCTAATGCTTCTTCGTATAGGCACACTAATGGCTATTGCTTCTTCGAATAGCCATGCTAACGTGGACCCCTCAATGGTTCGCTCTGCGACCCCCCTACTATGTGGCCTTGTCGATGCCTTCCCTTCCCCAACAGGTAGAGGGCACCTGTTATGTATGTTCTAGGGGTGTGGAGTAAACCCACCTCGTCTGAGCTATAGGAAGTTAAACTGCCAAGAACCCTCGTCCTCAACACACGACATTAAACTGTGACATCGCCCCGTGCCTCTCACGTGTTGTGCCCCCACCTTGGACATTCTCTGCGCCCCCTGGTCCCCACAAGGGATGATATCCTCCTTTTGGGAGTGGAATTTTTCCACGGGGGAAAAGAGAATCCACCTTGGTGTATGCCTATATCTTTTCATACAGGAGGCACTACCCCTGCCCCTCCTCACTACCTCGGTTCCGAGGCCAGCGAAGGATGTGATAGGGAACAAGGAACCTCCCATCTTCAGTCCCAAATCCCTCTCCCTCTACGCTTTGTCGCACCTTGGGCCTCCATTCTGGAGTAACTCCCAACACCATGGGATGCCTAATGCATAATCCCCTCTTCATTTACAATGGACGCACCCTTCGCAACGTGATCGTCAGGGCCCTACAACCTCTTGTTTCTCACACCGAGCATGACTCATGTGAGCTTAGAGTTAGCACTAATCCTGACCCCCACCTCTAGTGAACTACAGGGACTTTGATCCATGTTAAGGCATTGTACGTAGGAAGCATCCACAAGGATCAATCCCACAACCCGGTCATCCCGACCCCTTCATGTCGGTTCACCAACACCTCGGGCCTCCTTAGAGTGTAATCCCCAAATGCCCTCTTCCAGCATGACGTTAAATTGTATTCCCTCTTCCAGCTTGATGTAAAACTGTATACTCGAACAAAGAGGAATTTAATCCATGTCAAGGCATGGTATATAGGATGCCTCGACCAGGTTCAGGCCCACCACCAGTGGACCACTGGGTTCACCTTCATGTCGGTTCACCGACAAAACACTACCTGAACTATGAGGAATTTGATACATGTAAAGGCATGATAAGTATGAAGCCTCCTTGATGATCAAGCCTCATCAGCCATCGGACCAAGGTCCTTCTTCACGTCATTTTGCTGACACCCACATACTTCCTAAACTATGTGGTCTTTGATCCATTGTTAAGGCATGGCACGTAGGATGACTCACGGGGTTCAATCACACCACCCAGTCATTTCTTCACGTTTAGTTCCACCCTCATCCCGCATGATGTTAAACTACATTTTAGTCCAGTGGCACGCTGTTGTGACTAACCTGAACTACATGGTATTTGATCAATGTCAAGGCATGGTACGAAGGAAGCCTTCCTGGGGTGAAAGCCCACCATCCACCTATGACAAGGTCCTTCTCCGTGTCGGTTCTTCGACACGCCCCCATCCTGCGTGAAGTTAAACCGCATTCCAACCCAGCAGTAAGCTGTTGTGACCCTGCCATCCAGTTGTTCCGACACACCTTCGTGTCAGTTCAACAACCCCTTTTCCTGAACTACGTGAAATTTGATCCTTTTCAAGGCATGGTATGTAGGAATCCTCATGAGGTTCAAGCCCACCACCCATTAGACCATGTTCCTTCTTCATGTCAGCTCTCCAACATCCAATCTGAACTACGTGGTCTTTGATCCATGTTAAGGCATGGTACATAGAAAGACTCATGAGGTTCAAGCCCAACACCTGGCTATCCCAACCGCATTCATGTCGATTCTTCCATCACCTTTGGTGTCCTAGAGTTTAAGCCCCACACATCCATTCTGAACTACATATACTATGATACCATGACACGAGGATATGTAGGAGGTATCTTCAAGACTCAAGCCCATCAGCACTATCATTTCTATAATGGATCCATTTTATTCCCCCTCCACTCCGTGTAGTTTCCATCATCCATCCTGATTCTTACTCGGGCCGCCACATCCAGGAGGGATCATGGCACCCCATTCCCCTCCACAGTTTTCAGGAAGCTGCCCATGGGCTGGCTCCGATATTGGTGTTCCCTCTTGGGGGATTCATCAATCTGATCCACTCTAGCTAGTGTTCTGATCAGCCCGATCCGTCTCCGCAGGACGTTAAACTTATGGCATACCATGTGTTAAACATCAGAATCTGAGAAAAACCTTAGATACATGTATATGGAATATGATTCCCCACGAATGATGTGGGATGCCTCAGGCTTATGTTCCCTCTAGAAGCCCTATATTAAGGGAAAAAATATAGACACGCCAATTCCCTAGCGTTCAGACACATTAATGATGCGACGATGTGACTACTCCCCCAACTGAAGGTTGCTTCCCTGACCGGACCCCTTGGAATGTCCTGTCAGAAGCAGTGTAATTAACCGGAATCCATGGAAATATGGATCTTGGAGATTTGTAGTGCATGAGACATCGGTAGATTGATGTGTCACCAAAGCCAGATATCTGGCGCCGGGTCCCGCTAAGCAAAAAACGGGACTGGCGTGAGACTCACCAGAAGTTGGGGCATAAGAACATGGGGAATTATGTTCTGAAACGTTGGCGGTGTGGATCCCTCTCGACGGCCATGGAAGATGGAATGGCGCTGGGGAACTGGTTTTCGATTATTTTCCATGAAGTGCTGAAGAGTTAATCTCACTGGTTCCCCAGAACCAGGTTGCTGCTACAGATACATGATCACCGCCCACCCGTCTACGCAAGGGCAGGGGTAATTTCAACACATCCACTCCATGTGGCTCCACTGATGCCATAACGACATCTATATCCATGAGTGTGGGTCACTCACACCCCCTATCCCCATCAAAGATTATCCAATGAAGGGTGATCAATGACCTTGTGCGTAGGTACGAGGAGGAAGGGGTCATACCCACCAGGGACATGGCCCATTTGGACCTCAAGGAAGCTACAAATCATCGTCAATGCGGCCCTTGAGGGATGCGCAGGGAGCCCTTGCTCCCCACCCCAACATTCAATCTTTTCAAGAGCCTATCCCCGGAATGCCTTGACGACCTCCTTCCTTACGCTGATGAGGTGGGTGATGGCCGGCTTAGCATGGGCGGGGTCCCGATCCAATGACTCCAAGAAAGGGCCCCCACCTGGCCGCATCAGCACTGCCATTTGGCCTTTCCAGAAAAGCAAGTAGGCTATGCCCTTGCACCACCTGCACTGGCTCGCATGACCCGATGCCATCGTCGGGCCCAAACTGAGGATGCCCGCCAGGGGGCATTGATGTTGACAACAACTGTGTCCAGATCCACCGCTGACATATACGATGAATTCCCTATACACATAGAGCAGGGACACTCCTACTCCTGACCGAGATCGAGCCCCCAACCACCCCATGGGTAGGCTCGGTTGACTATCCGGGTTGCAGGCCGGAGTGGTGATTGCCGCAAACCAATACGTGGTGATATCACCCCATATGGAGGCCCTCCCCGTACCACTACTCCATAGTGCATGGAGCATCCATGCTCCGAAGCTCGCTATGGAGGTATGCCCTATTCTTCCCCCAAACCTAATGAAGACCTACCCCATGGTAGTGATACTTGGCGCAGAAGCCTCTCCCATGCCCACCACACCGGGTATGGAGTTCCTCCTGCACCCCGACTTTCGATGTGAAGGCGTTGCCCATCCGGTACATCTCCAACATGGGGATCCTCCCTATGTCTTCTCTGCAACTGGTGAAGGCCCTCCTCTCCTTGGAAACTAGAGGGGTGAAGGTCAGCCTCTCTCTAACCTCACCAAGCATGGAGGTCTTCCCCATGCTCCCACCGGTTCCAAAGGGGGTTTCACCCACACAGGTGCTATTCATGGAGGTCCTCCCCATGTACACTTCAACATTTTCCCTGGTGCCCCTCGCACCCTGGCTGTCTCAAGCAAATGTCCTCTCTGCCCTAGCACCAGCGCGACCCTAAGATTACATGATAGGAATCAACCTTGTTTCGAAGAGCCATCTAGGGGCAGGAGGGAGAGTCGTCGCCACCACAAGAATAATCCTGGGAAGGGCCGACCAGAGATCAAACTGGCTCGTATCTTTGATTCTGAAGCAGAATGCGACTGAGCGATGGAACCCTCCCCTCGTTCCTCCACATCAATGAACGGGGCAGGAACATGGTGTATCAGTCTCATCCTTCCATAATGCGAAGTCCACCTGATTCCTGCCTCTCTTCACAGTTAGATTTATGAGCAGTAAATTCTAGGAGTCCCATAGGTTCTGATTGTGCAGTCACCACCATCATCTCCAGAAGCACCCTCTACCTCAACCAGAGATCACAGAGAGCTATTTTGGGGACCGATGGCAGTTGAGAAACAGCGTGACCCATCAATGGTAACCACGAACCCTATACCAGAAGCTGTGACTATCAGCCCGTCGTATCGTGAATTTCTTGTCAGGTCACCTTACTCTTTGGAGGATGTCCCAGAGTTCGGTGGCCAGTTGGCTCGTTCGCCTTATTTTTTCCCGCCCAGATTACTGTCCCAGCGGTCGGCCTTAGTACCATTACCGGTTCCTTAGCCACCTCCAGTTTATGAGTGGGGAAATATGGGGCCAGAACCTGAATCCGAGCCATGGTGCTTCTGGAAAATTTTTGCGTCGGATCACTTCCCCCAGAGGATTTGGACGACAGCAACATCGAACTTTCTTGCACTGGAATCCCCCACCCTTGAGGATGTCAAGTTCTTTCATCAAACCCTATGGGAGATGCACTTCCTCCTTAGTTATGAGTGGGTGGTGTACCCCAGGAGCCATGTGAAATTGGTGGAAATCAGCAAGCAGTGTCGTCTAAATGATTTGGCCACACTTCCCGTGGCCCAGCACCCTGAGTCAGCAGGTCTCCAGTGCTCCCTCCAAAAATAAATGCGTTCATAGTTTCAAGGTACTCTACAAAATCATCAGGGAAGCTATCCCCCATGTGCATGTTTGTGGATGGGGACAGTATACTGCCCTATTCTTCAGTCATATCTGGTGGTAGCCTGACTTTTTATGCGACATTGTGGACATTCCCCCAAGAAGGGTTGTGGCCCATATGGCTGACATAGCAGACAAGGAGGACAATATGGAGTTTCTCAAGGGAGACATACCCCCTGAGGGTGTACCCCCACTATTGGACCCATCCGAGAGGATTACTCATCAGCAGCTGAACCTCCTAGGCCTCCCAGTGCCTACCGTGCCACTAGTGCTCAGTCGGAATGCCTGTAAGGGTAAAGAGCACATCATAACTTTCAAGCACTCCGACCCTTCAACCTTAGTGAAGAAGGCGGATGAAGACCCTGAGAAGGCTGCGTTGCACCAATAGCTCGTTGAGCCGAAGAGGCTGGTCGACGAAATCCTAGCCGAATGCATTGTAGAGCGATGACCAGACTATGGTTATCAGAAGCTGGGGTAGAAGGGGTAGGAACAATTTCCCCTTGGCGATATGCCTCCAGGAAAACCTGATAATGTTACTCCCACAGACAGGGTATATTCCGAAACTCATGGAAAGAGGGTGTGATACGTCTCGCCAAACCCTCTTGAACGGTGAGGCAATCCGAGGTCTCTAGCCCAGGTTCCCCCAGCCGCCCCACAGGCCATTCTGCCAGTTTCTCCATGACCCAATGAACCCATCTACACTATCGAAGAGCCCGAAAATACACTTCTAGTTAGGGATCCCCGTCAATACAGGGACCCCCACCTAGATGATCCTATGGTGGAAATCGTTTCCCACCTCGAGGCATTGGAAACGCAGCAGGTGGCAGACCCACTAGATGGCAAGCCATATCTCGTGTGGGTGGATGATATGCCTGAACCTACAGGTTTTTGGAATCCCACTTTCTTTCCCTTTAACGGGACAGGGGACCTGCCGCAGCACTTGGCTCATTTTCCTCCAGATGTGGCCCCATGTTGGGGACCCCATCACAATAGGAATCTGCCAAGCTCTGATGTTTGGTGGAGACATTGGAGGTCCCAACATTCATCGGGTACAACCAGCTTTCTATCAGATCAGTGACCAGCTGGGAGTATCTCTTCCAAAAGTTCCTATACCAGTTCAGCTCCACCACGTGAAAGACCAGCATCGCAAACCACTTCAAGTGCAAATAATGGACTGATAAACAAGTCACATACTTTATCTCCCGGTGGATAGGGATCACATAATCTCTAAACATGCCAATGACTGATGAGAAATTACTAATTATGTGCGTAGGGAATGTCTAAACGAATCTGGTTCCTTCCCTGATCACTCAGAATTATACTGGAGGGTTCCGAGACTTCTCAAATAAGGCCCAGTTCCTCGAGGAAGCTCTGCAACAGGTAAGCTAGGCGCATCTGCTGCCCCCTGTGATCCCATCAAGGAGGGATTCCAGAGACGAGCCCGCTGCGGTGGCCCAAATAGAAGCCCCCAAGCAGCTAGATTTTCTACCAGTCGAACAGGCTCCGCCACGCCATAAAGGCACTCCACCTCAGGCATAGACTCCTGCCCAGCAGTGACTGCTTCAGAACCGATAGGTTCCCCCGTGCAACGCGCCAACACCGCCTAGGCCGGACAATCAGGCTTTGCCTCCTCGGCATACCCCTTCGTCCCCTCTTCAAGGCTAGGATGTTAGAGCCCCTTATCCGAAAAGAAGGAACCATATGTACTCGTTCAACATGAATCAGGTCCTCCATTACTTCAGAAGAGCCCTATAGCTGGGGATTGTGCGCTTACCCGAGTGCAGAAGGCCGACAGAGGCGAATCTCACCAATCGCCTCAACTAATTCCCCTATCACCGGATCCGGGTGCACAACCTCAAGTAGTGATATGTGTTTAAAGACTGGCTCCAAGACCAGGTTGAAAAAAACATAGTCAGGTTGGGCCCGACCTCGACACAAGTGGATGGTGTCTTTGTAATGTCAGAGAGTGGTAGCGACGACAAAGGCGAGTGCCAGCAAATTCGCAGCTGCGGGTCCCAAAATTACGACGACAGGATGGCTTGAAAAATAGTTGCGCATGCCCATGGTGTCATTCGTCCAAGCCTGAATTAGCCAGATCCATTAGGAGAATCGACCAGTACCTATGCATCATCATCTCAGTCGGCCTCTTCCCAAAAGGGGAAGCAATAATGATACAAGAAGAAGCAACACGCTCCACCACAGCCATCGTCATCCCACACTCTCGGTGACTTCATGCACCATGAGATGGGGATCCCTCTCAGAATCTACCCAGTGGTGGATGACTCTTAGAGTGACACTCAAGGGTACACTTCGGTTAATACCATATAGCTGGTAAATCCCTATATGACTCCTGACGAAGGGGAACACTGAGTGAGCCTCCCCAACGTCCCCAGCCGACGTGAATGTCAGCTGAACCGCAACCACATTGGTCGCCAAGGAACGTTTGCAGGATATTTTAGCCAGGCTGTGCACACTACTGAAAACATACAGTAGGCCCAGTGCTGGACTCAACACGCACAACCTCATCTGGTGCCCTCAGATCTACCTCCACTGCCGTTTGTGCTACTAGATCAGGCAGAGCTACCTCATCTGTACCACGACCAGTCTTTCCCTACTATCGACAAATCATAGTTTTCTGGTCCTCATCTAGTAATGACTCTTCTGGCCTCAACTAGAAGGCAGAGAGATGTACCCAGTACCAACCAACAGTCGATCCAGCTGGTAGGGCCTTCCGTGCCTCCAGTTGCAGAGAAACCTCTTGTAAGAAGAGGATCACGTTTGGCATGAACGTATGATGTTATGAAGAACCTCACCAGCATTCTAGTGAGGATTTATATCCTTGAGGCTCTTCGCCTATCATCTAAAATGTGTGAGGAACTTTCCAAGGCCCTAAAGATCCCCATCCAGTTTGAGACGAAGGTAGCAGCTGCAGAAGCCTTCCAAGCCGAGGTAATTTAGATCACTGAATGCCAGGTAGTTATCTCATTCTCTGGTAAAGATGAAGACCCCCCCCCCAATACAGGGGATCATTCGCCCACTGTACATCAATAGTCAGTTCAATGTCATGGAAGTTCGCCGCTGTATTATTGACATGGGTTTGGGGGTTAACCTAATCCCGACTAAGACACTGCAGAAGCAGGGTTTTTCTGAGGATGATCTAACTCCCTCCGATCTCAGATTCAAGGGATATGATTGGACCGAGCAAACACCAGTCGGAAAGATCTTCTTGAAGACCCAGTTTGGTGGCCTAATTTCCAACACCGAATTCATGGTTGTCTCCCAGGACACCGCGTACAATGCATTGATGGGCAGGTCGTGGCTCCCCCTGCATACAGCGGTCCCTTCATCATACCACCAAAGCCTTAGATACTCCCTAAATGGTCGAGTAGGCATGATCTAGGGAGATGAATCTCCTTTTTCCTCTTGTGAAGCCTGTTATCTAGACACTGACTATTACAAGAGAAAGGATAAGCAAATCCTGGAAGGTGAGGATGCACCTGCCCTGGTCACAAGTGATCCCAGGGTAGGTCTGGACAATGCCTACGTCTTCCCGATCCATTGATTGGAGGCCGCAACCCCCGATATGGGGCAGTGTTTTGTTGTTTCGGGTTACAAGGAAGGCATATTTACAGGTCCAATGGACGTGGGAAAATAACCTAGTACTCCTACACCAACCAGGCTCAAGTGATCCTGGAACCTCCTACCCCTATACGGTATCAGGATGTCAGGCCCATGGAAATGGCGGTGTGCCATATGTGTCTCTTCCGCTGGGAAGGAATCAACCGGCTCAATTCGACGCATCACTACTGCTTTCATGTCATCAATCATGGGCCCTTGGGCCGAAGGCCATATGTGATTGGATCAACCGCTTTCATTGACATGGTCTCAGTGGTGCATGAGTATCTTGATATTATGACCACTGCTCCTCGAGCCGACACCATTCCCCCATCAGAGTTGGATAGATCAGAAATGACTCCCATCATGGAAGATCCCTCCATAGGTGGAGAAGAGGATTCTCCCCTGCCTTTGAAGAAGGCATCTCTATCACGGTCGATGAACTGGTGCAAGTGAACGTCAAAAGCGAGGCCGATACGAGACCCACATTGATATGTGATTCCATGTCCCTCGAGGAGCAGCAATGGTATGTGGAATTCCTTAGACAACACTGTGATGTGTTTTCCTGGAGTTACGATGAGATTCCAGGACTAGATCCTTTGGGAGTCGTCCACCACCTTGGTCTCCCAACAAACCATCACAGGTTCAAGAAGCCTCCCAGAAAGATGCACCCTTCTCATGGTTATATGGTTATGGCTGAAGTTGAAAAGCTCATCACATCCATCTTCCTTATTGAGATCATGTTCCCCAAGTGGCTGGACAACATTGTGCTAGTCAGGAAGAAGAACAGACAGATCAGAGTCTGTATCAACTTTTGCGATCTCAACCGCCACTATACGAAGGATGATTTTCCCCACCCAGTGAAAGAGTTGTTGATTGATTCCACAACCAGGTTCCAATCCCTCTCCATCATGGATGGGTATTCAGGGTTCAACCAGCTCGAGATGGCCCCCCAAAGACGTGGAGTCCACTGCCATCAGGGATCCCCAAGGTACGTTTTGTTACCAGGTCATGCCTTTCAGACTAAAAAATGCTGGTGCCACTTATCAGTGAGCCATGAACCGCATATTCAAGATAATTCTCGGGTCATTTGGTGGAGTGCTATGTAGATGACTTGGTGGTCAAATCTCGTTAGCGCTAGGACCATCTAAAGGACATTGAGAAAGTGATCAGTTTCCTCCACTCCCACCACCAGAAGATGAACCCACTTATATGTCCCTTTGAGGTCACCTCCTGGAAGTTTCTTGGTTATGTTTTCAGGTACTGATGCCCGAAGATCAAACTAGAGAAAATAAAATCCATCAGCCGGATGCCTCCCCCAAGTAATATTCGGGAGCTTCGAGGTCTCCAAGGCCACTTAGCCTATATACGTCGATTGCTTGAAAATATGGCTGGCAAGTGTAAGCCCTTTTCCCGGATCATGAAGAAAGGCTTCACCTATGAATGGGATGATGTGTGTTAGACAATCTTTGAAGAAATCAAGCAGTATCTGCTCCATACTCCGATCTTGATGCCACTCATCTCTGGGAATCCACTGTTCCTTCATGTGACCTCCTCGGAATGGTCCCTCGGTGCACTTATCGCCCATAAGAACAAATAAGGGACAGAGAACAACTTCTACTACCTCAGCCGCATACTCCTCGATACAAAGACCAGATACTTCCCCATCGAAAAGAGCTGCATAGCGCTCATGTTCGCCATACAGAAATTTCAGCATTACCTATAGGACCATGAGATATAGTTGGTCTCTCATGTAGACCTACTGAAGTACATCATGAACCACCCCATATTGACTGGCCAACTAGCATGGTGGGCAGTGATCCTCCAGCAGTTTGACATGAGGTTCGTGCCTCAGAAGGCTATCAATGTACAGGAATTGGAAGACTTCCTTTCTCCCAATCCAAACTCCGCAGATTAATCCCTCTACCTAGATTTTCCTGATGAGGAAATCCTATTATTCAATCTTGTCATCTCATGCTAGAAAATTCACTTCGACGGTGCCTCCCGGAGACCCACCGATAGGAGGCTCAACGATCCAATGCTCAAAAAAGTGGGTCTGGGTGTCGTCTTAATCAACCCGATATATGTCGTCCTTCCATACTAATTCTTGTTGTCAGAGGGCTACACCAATAACGAGGCAGAGTATCAGGCTCTCATCATCGGCCTCGAGCTGGCCCTTGAGATCGATGTACCACATTTTCACATAAAAGGGGATTCTGAATTAGTCATCGAGCGGGTCAAATGGAGATTATATTGTCAGGAATCCAGATCTCGTGCCATTGATGGTGTTCACCCTCCGTCTAATGGCCCGATTTCCTTCTCGACCAGAGGTTACCCATGTCCCTCGGTCACAGAACGGTTGAGTGGGTGCCTTGGACGACTTAGCTACGTCACTTGCAGAACCCAAGTAGGATCATTTGATTATATATGTAGCATACCTGAGAGTAATTGCCCCTGTCACCCTAGAGGATGAAAATGGCCTGCAGGTAAGCCATCATACCACTAGACCCTCCACGTAAGGAACCTAAGGTTCTTCAGATGCAGTGTTTGGGGCGACTCCTGACTAGAGGGCGCCTTTTTTCAAGTATCTCCAAAATGGTTCCCTCTTAGATGATCGGGCCGAGCGCAAGCGAATCTGACGTCGCGCAGTGTAGTTTATCCTTCATAGTTGTCCCAGTCTTGAGCGGATCCTCTATAAGAGGAGCATCGATGGTGTTCTCCGCTGTTGCATCCAAGGAGTCGAGACTTCTGAGGTCATGAGAGAGGTTCACGCCGGTTCCTGCGGTGCCCACTAGGCTGGGCCAAAGCTGTCCCATTAGATCCGGAGATTGGGATACTTCTGGCACTCTATGATCCATGATTTTGTTGAGTTTTCCAAGAGATGGAACGCGTTCCAAGTTCATGATAACATCCTACATAGACCTCCATAGCCTCTCCACTCCACCAAGTACTCATGGCCATTTGTGGTGTGGGGAATAGATGTCGTGGGACCATATCCTCCAGAGACAGATCGCCAGGGTAAGTCCATCCTGACCACTACAGATTTCTTCTCCAAGTGGGCAGAGGCAGTTCCGCTCAAACAGATCAAGGCCCGTTCCATCATTGACTTCGTGACCTCCAATATCATCCACCAATTTGGAGTCCCTCATGCTATCCTCACTGATAATGGCACCAACTTCCAAGCAGCCGAGCTAAATAAATTGTATGCCAAGTACAAAATCCGTTCAAACCAAACCTATCACAATCATGTGCAGGGAAATGGATAGATCGAGGAATTCCACAAAACCCTATCTAAAATTTTTCCGAAAATGGTTGGTTAGAACAAGAAAAGATGGTCAGAAAAGCTTTCCAACAACCATTGTGCATATCGGACGACCACTCACAATTCCACCTGGGTGACTCCATATTCCCTGGTGCATTGAGCTGAGGCTGTCCTGCCCATCGAGATCCAGCTGCCATCATTACACACGGTAGTCTATGACCAGCAGGAACTAGATAAGGTTGCCGAAATCCATCTAGCTAAATTGGAAGCATTGGATGAGAACATGCTTCGTGCCCTGCAAATCTGGAAAGGCAACAGAACAAGATATCTAGAGCCTTCAACAAGAAGGTTCTCCTTCGGTCTTTTCTACAAGGTGACCTGGTGTTGGCCCTCCGAGCTCTAATGATCCCTGGTAGGAAACCACCCATGATGGAGGCCAAATGGGAAGGGCCTTACATTATCCATAAGGTTTACCCCAATGGAGGATACTCCATGGTGACCATGGATGGTGAGCATATAACTCCTCCCACCAACACCAAGTTCCTCAAGCTATACTTTTCCTGAGCCTACGGGTCCTGCATTACCCAAAACTACAACCTGGGTCCCGCATGACATTAAACTGGATCCAGGTTTGGATTGAACTTAAACTGTACCGTTCCTCATTACCCTAAACTGCACCTGGGTCTCGTATTACCTTAAACTTCACCTAGTCTTACATGACATTAAACTGCAGCATCGTCCTGCACAGCGTGAAACTAAATCATCTTCCGTCATGACGTTAAATTGCTCAGTATCCTCATGCATGATAATAAACTGCAAAATGGTCTGAGCTCTATGACCTTTAACTAAGATCTCCTTCGTCCCTACTACAAGACATTAAACTGCAAGCTGTTCATGGCTTCTATACCAAGGCCCAACCTCAGGCCCCTTGGCCTTTTCAGGCTCCTGTCCCTCATCCACTCTCGAGGACATTAAACTGCATGTCGGTCGGGCCTTCATCACCGAGTTCCCTTGGCCTTCCACAACTTAGTCTTTCTTACGGGATTGTACGGTGTGTCATGGGATTATGTCCTCATTCATGTCAGGTTACTCTCCGTACCGTACATATCCCCTGATGATATGTGTCCCCTGTCCCGCATGACGCTATACTGCACCTCGTCCCGCGGGGACGTTAAACTGCATGCCCTTCTATAACTATATATGGCCTGATTCCCATCCCAATGGGATACATATGAAAGCTAAGACGTCTTGTCTTGATCCCATCCCAAGCTCTTCCCTTTGACTGTCCCCCTGGGTGTAGTTTCCTCGGAGGGGTCTAGCATGATTTGGAGTAGGTTTCCATAGCCCCGCTCATACTAGAATTATAATGGTCACACCATGTTCCCACTCCCGTTCTTCTATCCTCCCACATCTTCGGCACATGATATTAAACTGCATGGATATCAAGAACTACATATGGATTTATTCCCATCCTCATGGGAAACGTAGGAACACCTATATATTTTGTCCGTTGGCCCAACCCAAAAGCCAAAATCTTCCCATCAGGTCATGACATATGGCAGGGTGCACACTTTTTCCCTAATTTACGTCGAGGAGGCCTTGATATGGCTATACGTCCTCCTCTCGGGAGATGTTAGCCTCTTTCGTATATGGGTAAAGCTATTCTACACCCACTCCTTGGCTGGGATTCCATCAATTTCCCCGCCCGAAGGGGCCCCTGAATGGTATGGATGCTCGGCCTAAGGTCCCTCTTACCACTTCGGGCCAACGCCCTTGAGGATTTTGAGCAATAAGCCACAAGTCCCTCATTTCAGATATGGTCAGTGGTCGATGCTCATTTATATCTCCAATATCATTTCACTATACGGAAATTGTGTTTCAATCATGGCCAACAGTATCCTGGATCTTTGGGTCCACCCCATGATGTCCCAAACATCGAGTGCAGGGGTTCATTCTTCCTCATCCCGAAGCAACAAACTTCCCTCCAGGTGGTGCCAACGGTCGGGTCCACGGCCCCAATTCACTTATAGGGAGTGTGCACCATGGTGAGGGATCATTTTTTCATTCACATCGGGTTGCATTATATACCATACACATTCCCTGACCGAGGCCCAGCCTCATGCCCCATGGCCTTTTCGGGGCCACGACCCTCATCCTCACTACAGGACGTTAAACTGCAAGCTGGTCAGGCCTTCCTGAATAAGGCCTAGCTTCAGACCCATTGGCCTTTTCGGGCCCCTGGCCCTCGTCCTTACTGCAAGATATTAAATTGCACGCCGGTCAGGCCTTCCTGACCAAAGCACCAACTATCTGGCCCTTTGGCCATTTCAGACCCCGGCCCAGGTCCTCTCTAATGGGAGTGTATAGAGTGGTGTGGGTTTATATCCTCATTCACATCAGTTTGTTCATCATACAATACACCTCCCTTGTTTGGGGGTATCCTACTCTATTCTCTGTCCTGCATGACGTTAAACTGCATTTTGGGAACTACGTGTGGCTTGATCCAATCCTTATGGGATATGTAGGACCACCTAAATGTCTAGGCTTTGGGTCCAGCACCATCTCTTGAAAATATCAATTTTTCCTTGGCCCCTTGGACTACCCTTCATTCATGAGGGGAGTATATGGCATGGCATCCGATTATGTCCTCATTCATGTCAGGCTTGTAATGACCACGTCGTGTACCTCCCCCACCTGAGCCTTTTCATCGACCCTTTTTGGCGGTTCACCAATGTGCCTAAGGGTACTCAGGTTCATTACCGGGAATGTCAGGCTCTGACCGGGCATGTTTTCATCCGCACTTCTAGATTTTTGTATCCCTTCATCATGGATTTCATCACCTTTCACACCCGGAGGGACCCACAAGAAAGGCCTGGATACCACGCCTAAGGGCTCTTCTACCGATACGGGCCAACGCCCCCAAGGGTTTTGTCCAACAAATTGATACAAATACCATGATGAGAACATGGTCAGCGGTCGATGCTCGTTTTTTGTTCCACTTCAGGCTAACGCAATATAGATACAATTTTCTGCCATGGTCAACATTTATCCTCCATCTCCACACCGACCCCACTAAGCCCAAAATGCCAGTTGCACGATTCACATCCTTCTCCACTTCATCATGTCCAAGTAGAGTTTCGAAAATCATGGTAATATCCCTCAGTGTGCATCTGCATGTTAGGGGGACAAAGCCATGTTAAAGGTGTCCTTCGGGGCTTATCACCAACATCCCTTAGATTGAGGTTCCGAGTATTTCAATAAGGATATTCCTCCCTTGTTTGCCACACCAAGTTTAACTCATGTGGGCTTAGGGATCGGGTCGAGGTCTGCAATTACTCAGAAAGTTTTCATCCACTCATGGTCTGAGATCTGAGACCATAAACTATGATCTCCCCAAAACTACTTACAGCTAGATTCCCATCCTAATGGGATACATAAGAATGCCCAGACCTCTTTTTCATGGGTCCATATTGAGTTCCGCGAATTCATCATATCTGTCCCGCCTTTAGGAATTTGACTATGGGATTGCGTGCTGTGGTGTGGGACTATGTTCTAATTCACAATGGGTTTCTAATAGCTGCACCATGCACATCCCGTTCTAAAAATTATCCCTCCTATGTCCTATCCCACACGACATTAAAAGGATCACTCTAGAACTATGTATGGCTTGATTTCCATCCTTATGGGATACGTAGGACCGCCCGATTGTCTAGACTTAAGATCCACCCCACTTCTTAAATAGGTCCTGATCTCGCAGTCACCTAGGCCCCTTGGCCTATCCCTCTCAATGAGGGGGATATATAGGTGTGGTACAGGGTTTTTGGCGCTATTCCCCCTTCTCCTGGGAATCCTCCCTCTCCTGCCTTCCCTCAAGCTGAGTCCCTCGACCCCTTGCAGTGGGTCGCCCATGTGTTAAGAGTACTCTTGTCTGGGACCAAGAGTGTTAGATTCAACTTGCTCATGTTCCATCCACTTGTCAAGCTTCATGTTCCCCTTCATTTGGGATTTCTTCATCCTTCAGACCTGGAGATACTTCCATGAATGGCCAGGATACCACACCTAAGGGCTATCATACTGATACGGGCCAACGCCCCTAAGGGTTTCAGACAACAAATTGTAAAAATATCGCATTTCAAATATGGTTATAATTCGATGCTCGTTTTTTGTTCCCATTTTCAGTCTAATGCGATATAGATGCTTCTTTTCCGACACGGTCAATAGAAACCCTAGGTCGTCACACCAGCCCCATCAGTCCTCGAATGTTGGTTACATGATTCACATTAAGTTCCACCCCATCATGTCCAGGTGGAATCTCGACACTTTGGACGCTATCCCTCAGTGCACCTTTGTATGTCATGGGGATAAATCCACAATACGGAATCCTTCGGGGCTCCCACAGTCTGCTCTCTAAGACCATAAACTAAGATCCTCATCTAGAACTACGTGTTGCTTGATTCCCATCCTTATGGGATATGTAGGACCACCCGTACGTCTTGTTTTTTAGTCCAGCTCATTTGGGAGCTAGTCTCTTCCCCATTATCTCTTACCTCTATGTAGGACCCTCGGCCTGAGGTTCCTCTTTTAGAATTTCATACGGTGTGGTGAGGGATCATGTCCTCATTCACGTCAGTTATGTTGCATGGAACTATACACATTCCACGTCTAGAATCGTCTCTGCTACGTTTGTGCTTCATGACATTAAAATGCATGTTGGGTCCTATCACGCGACCCTAAACCATGAAATTTTCGTCCTGGTCGCACGACAAAAAACGAAACTACATTGTGATGAACTCATCATAGAGTACATCATGATGGGTATTGGTCACACGTCATACAATTTTTCAATGCCTACAACGGCTTGATTCTTGTGGCGACACCAAGACTGGCTACCCTCAGCCTGTCGCTCAACAAAAAAAAACCACACACCTTAAAGGACTAACAAGATCCATCAAATATCACTTCTCTTTGTGTGAGGGCTAGACCCACGCGCCCCCTTAATCCTTTTCCCTGTTTCTTTACCGGGCTGTGAAATCATCAAGAACTATGTGCAGCTTGATCCCCATCCCCATGGGGTGTGTAGGAACTCCTTTTCACTTTGACTCTGGCCCAACTCCACTCTCGTTTTCGGTCTATTCACCTAAAACCTCTCCCAAGGTGGGTTGTGCGTCGTGGTATGGGATTATGTCCTCATCCACTTCGGGTTGTTCACCACGCCATACATATACCCGGTTCCCATCCACGTCAAGTTTTTGTAATTATCTGCCACTTGCCTCCTGTGTTTCCCCCATCCATGGTCCAAATTATACGACCCTAAAATAAGATCTTCCTATGGGAGTGGACTCGAATCCATCAGTCTAACACTTTCATTAACGTATTCAGATGCAATTTAACAAAGAGATCAGATTGTGGAATCATCACGGGGACATCCCCTTATTCCATGTCCAAGCTACATGTGCCAACTATTTGGATCCTCATCCTCTTCCACGTCCAAAAAAAGACCCTCAAACGACGCAGATTCTAGGATTAAGGTATATCCATGGATGCTAATCCTAAGGGTTCTTCAATCCTTTTGGGCCAACATCCCTAAGGATCTTGGAAGACATTTGCAATAGGTCTCATGTTTCGAATATGGTCAATAGTCGACCATCATTTGTTTGACCCCATTCCAAGATAACGTGATATGGATGCTGCGTTTTTGCCGCGGTTAACAGTTATCCTCTATCATCATGCTGCGATCATTGAGATCCAAATATTTAGGAACATGATTCACACATTTCCACTTCCTCGTGTTCAAGTGTAATTCCAACATATTCGGCTTTATCTCTTCATGCATCTAGGTGTTCCACAGGGACATGTTAGAATCATTGGGCAGGTACTCACAAGGAATCCCTTCTCCCTAATAAGACCCTTCTTGTGTCGGGAAATTTCCCCATTACTTCTTGTTTCCCACATCGATCATGACTCACATGGGATTAGTGGTTTTGGTAGGATGTGTATCGGCACAACCATGCTTCTTATCGTCCTGCATGACATTAAACTGTGCATCCAGAACTACCTATGGCTTGATTTATATCCTAATGGGATACATAGGGACACCATGGTATTTTTTCTAGGGTACAACCCCTAGGAGTTATAAATCATGTTCATCCCCTTTCCGCCCCCCTGTCCATACCCCTTGTAGGGGACGGTACAACTATAAATCTAACCTGAACAAGTTCAGGATGCCCCATGATGACATTGAAAAGTGACAGACTCCCTCGCTAGAGAGGCCCTGTCTGAAAGAAGGAATGATCCATGATCAAACTAATTCACCCATCTAGTGTCCTCCCACAACGATGGCGTAATTTCATGAGTGTTGGATTCTGTTTAAAAAAACCATCACTCTACACCCTACGCTTCGCGCGCCCCTTATTCGGACTCATGTCCTCTTTCATGTCTAGAGGAACCCCCTAACTGTATGGATGCTTGACCTATAGTCTGCCGGCTATCTCTGGCCCATGTTCAAAAAGACTGGTCATGTTTGGAGGGACCCCCTAATAGTGTGGATGCTCGACCTATGGTATGCCTGCTATCCTGGGCCAATATCCCAGAAGACTGATCAACGATATTTGAGACAGGACCCGTGTTGCGAACATGGTCAGCGGTCGACCCTCATCTGGCCTCCCCATTTCAGGAAAACGCAGTAAGGACACCATTTTTTCCACCATGGTTAACAGTTGTCATTCATTTTCACGCCACCCCCACAATGATCCGAATCTTGGGTATCATGATTCACACTCCCCATTCCCATCCGTTCGGACCGATTTCAGTGCCCCTGGCATTGCACTGTTCCAACAGAAGAGCATGCTAGAAAAATGGCAATTATGCTGTTCTGAGAACATCCTTCTCCAGTCAGGTCTCTCCTATTTCCCTGAAATCTGAACCCGTTATCCAAACCCCGGATGCCCGAAGCTTGGTTTACACTCCTATGATTGGATGGCATGATGTGGTGACAATATCTTGTTTCTCAAATAGGACCCGACCCATGTGACCTTAGGGAATTGTAGATGAGCGTTTCACAAACATTGTAAGGATGCAATGAACCAGTGAAAACAATGGATCTCGTTCATGCTACGGCATTCAAAGAAAATAAAAGCATGAAATTATGATTAAAGTGTTTGTAATTATTATAGTACCTGGGGGTCAACTCCCCCCATTTATGGATTGTCCCCGTCTAAAGAGCGTTGCAGCTCTGCCACCGTTCCACTTGTGCCGTCCAGGAATTGTTGTTGCCGACTTAGCTCCTACTCCTCCTCAACATCGATGGGGTGAAATTCATCAGCCCCATCTTAGTCCTTCTCTATGTCAGCTTGAATGATGACCATCTCCCCAGAAACCTGCTTCATGCCCTCTTCGGCCTCTGCAAGCTGGGCCTTCATCAGCAAGATGAGCTCTGATTGCGCACCGAGAGAAGCGAAGTGTTCATCCACCCGGGCCTGAGCTGCTGGACCTCGTTTTCAGCCTCCTAGAGCTTCTTGATATTCGTCACCTTCCTCTACTACTAGCCAATGATGATCCCGCAATCATACTCTCGGATCTTCTCCTCCATGAGATCTCGAATGAGCATATGAGGGCATTGGGAATCCACTCCCCTATCACATAGTTCGCGTAGTTGTGAGCAGAGTTTGTCAATTTCATTCCGCCACAACTCTTGGGGGGTGTTCTCGATGAAGCGCGTGATCAGCTTCCACGATCAGACGTAGACTATTTTTATGTCCTCTTAATCGGAAGCCATTTTTCACAGTCCGTGCGATTGGCAGGCTCATATGTGGGATACGATCGCAAGAAATCATTAGCAGGATCTGCATCTGGAATTGAATCTGGCGCGTCATCTGGCACCAGAGCAGGCGTGGCGGGATGTGGGTCAGCTAATCGATCCTCATCATTAGACTCCACCTCAAATAACCTCGGGCATGACCCTGCTGGTGGTTCCGCTGATGATAGGGAGTGATGCAGCTCGGGTAGGTGGGGTAACTATCTCCATAATCACCGGCATGCCCCTAAGAGGGATGCCACCAGACATCCTGACTAGCCTTGTTGTAGCAACCCATGCTTTTCATATAACTATACGCAAAAAATAAGGGAATGGACGTCAGTTCACATGGTCTACAAATGAAAACAATGAATTAAGTGGTGTAGAATAATGGAGATCGAACTCCTAGTGCATCTCCTAAGTTGATGTTTACGGGACCACGAGGCGTGGCCCTCAATATATTGTCGTAAGGTCCAGATATTATGAAAGTTCCACCTCAGGAGCCTTAGCTCCACCATTCACTAAACTGGACGCGTCCACAGGCGTGGGTTCTGAACATCCTGCATCATCACCCACCAAGGGGCGAGAGCAAGGTCTACGTACAACTTCCTATTGCACAGTTTAGATGTTCGTATTAGGTCCATAATGGCCTGAGAGTGGACCTTGAGGAAAGAAACATGGAATTATATATCATGAACCTCCGCGAAATCATTGGAATCAGAGTCTTGATCTCTGACATTGCCTTCCCCCAATGAGGGTCCTCTGTCAGCCTCGTTTTCCCCAAAGGATTCGTCTGATCCTTATGGCATGGTGTAGCGCTCTCTTAGCTCAGCGTCCAATAGTTATGGGGGAATCATATGATCTAGAAGTACCCTCCCCCGGTCTTTCATTGGACGCGGGACACCACTGAAGTGCACATAGTCCTCCAACTCATCCAGATATTGCTCCACCTTCGCCGGAGAAACCGTGAAACCGGGCCGAACATGGCCTATACCCGGTAAAACCATATCGAGATGGTTTAGGTGTCCCAACCTCTTGGGTAGGTTGAGGAATTTAAGGTTGAGATCCCAAATGTCACAGGCCTCTAGGAAAACAATATCATATGGAACGTCGATATGGCGCAGCCACTTCCCTGTAGCTTGGGTGGATATCCTGCGAAATCCCCTCGGTGGCCGCCCACTGGATGGCTCTGCTCTTCCAGGACCACTGGGTCCACTACCACTGCTGGATCCGCCACTGCTGCCTCATCCTCGGTTGGTGCAGGTCTCACCTCCATGATAGCCCTACCACTGTGAGAGGCCCTTGCTGCCCTCCGACCCCAACCTCAGTATATGGGAGGCCCTCTATCACCGGCTCGAACGGTAGTCTACATCAGCATTTCACCCGGATAAGTTGCGTCCTAGATGATGGCATACTACTTCACTAGTCCAAAGGCGAAAGTGTACGAAGGCAATATAATTCACATTTTCCCATTTTCACATGTTAAAATGCGGCCTAGTTGCCTCGTTTCACTTAGGTGTTCTTCATGAAGCACCTCCCAGTAGACCTGCGGGGTCAGCCACTGCAGGAAACGAAATTTCCTCGCAAACCGGTGCGGGGTGTACAGCTTGCAGAGCAGCTCACGGTCCACCCGTGCCACCCAGACTCTACCTAGAAAGGCCAAGAGATAGGCCCGGTACTCTTCTGTTCCCTGACTGTCATCGGTGAGTACCCCTGTTGGCAATGGAAATGGGTGGAAGTTATACTCGTTCAACTTCTATACCCGGTTCAGCACCATCGGTATAGTTAGTTTGACTGGGAATCTCCCAGGACCATTCAGAATGGAGGGGCGGAAGTTCGACCTCGGTGGCGAGATGGGGTTTGGATATTCGTAAAACCCCTGATGTGTGCCACGATCCACCCACACAGAAGGTGGAAGGTCCTGCATATCCTTGGTGGCTTCTTGCACTTGCTAACATACAAAAACATCTTGTACAATCTGGAAAGCATCGGGATCCCCAGATTGACCTTCCTTCCTATGGCCATCATAGATTCTATGATGAACGAGCTGGACTAAAACCCCATGTTGGTATCCCTCATTAGCAGGATCCAACCGCAGATAGGGGCCACAATAAACGCCGCTATCCTGACTATTGGCCATTGTTCAGTGCTGACACTGAAGCCCCAGGTCTTCTGTTGGATATCCCCCAACAACCATCAATATGAGTGCTCGTTGCCCCATTGATCCCCCTTCAGACAAGTTTTAGGCCTTGGAGGGAACTCTCGATCCTTTGGGAAGTTCAGGAACTGCTTGAACCACTTCATAAAGTGGACATCTGTAACCGCTTCCTTGTCCTATCCGAGGACCAGTCCCATCAGTGCCAGCGCCTGCCGCGACATCTTCTCTGGATCCTCCCACGCGCTCATGACAGGGAGGAACTCATCATACATGGCCCCCAAGATGGGGACCCCAGAAATCGGTTGGACGTCCCACAGACTGATTCCAACCTCCCCATGGTGCAGGAGAAAATTATTGGTCCTAGATGACCATCAGCTCAAAAGCTCTGACATCAGTTGTTTCGGTTGATAAATGTGGAATTGGGAGGCCCATGTCGTCTCATACAATCCCAATCTTCTCATATCGGCACCAAACTCCTCTCATGAGACACCTAACCAGTAGGCCCATGCCCAGTCATTGTTGAAAATGCCGCCCTAGCATAGGTCCCACTCATCGGACCACCCCTACTTTGAATCCCTCAAATATGCCTTCAATATGGTGTGGTACATGGGAGAGGATGTCTCCGGTTTCAATGGCTTCCCATTGATGTTGTTCATATGGTTGTACATACAGTTTTGCGGTGACAGGCGTGATGTCCTCCCGTGCATGACCATCAGCCGCCTTGAACCATTGGTGTTGGAATGGTGTGCTCTTGAACCAGCAAACTAGTTCGTCCCTGCTCGCCTCAGGGATGAATACATCATCCCTCAGCCCAAATCCATACAAGGGAAGCTTATTACACAGTGGATAGTTCATTTGACTCTCTAACAAGAGTTCCATTATAGAATTATGGTCTGAATGGTTTCGGACTAGCTCCCCAAGGCCCAGACAGTTAGCGATCTCATCCCTCTAGGCAGCGTCTTTGAGTACCCCCAGCGCAGCTTCTTGATGGACCATTGGGTTTCAGAACTGAGACAAAAGTTAGGTCGGGTCACAGAGATCGTTCATGGAGATCGTTCACAGAGCACGTTTGCAAATCCAAGATGCGGAGCCTGGACTCGGCTTGCAAGAAGACATTTTCTTGGCATAGTCATGAAGTCAGAGACTCGTGGTTCGCCGTGAAGCTTGATTTGTGGTGAGCAGACGTGGAGTACGCAGAGCTTCGCAAATCAAGAGCGCAAAAGGAAAAATTCGCAAAGAATGAAAAAGATAATAGAGGTCAGCCCCCTATTTATTTGCAGTGGCCCTTGGAGCTTCGCGGTGCATCCAGCCAGTGCGGAACTTTGCGGCGTGTCCGTATTGCACGACCCTTGTCCGCCTTTCGCGCCCACTTCATGAGGTGGCATCGTGAACTACTGATAAATATGGTGATTTCACTCAGACTTCGACCCTTGGTTCCTCCACTGCTCAATGTCTAAGGGGGGGGGGGGAATTTGTTGGCACAAAAATATTTGAAGAAAGGGGAGAAGAAAAAGAGGCCCCGCACCTTGCATCACGATTCCCTGACACAGAGCCCCCTTATGGAATGCGATCTCCGCGAAGCCGAGGAGGTGGAAAGTCTCCGCGAACACGATTGACGTTCACAAAGTCGCCATAGTGCACATGAGGTGGTAACTCTCTGTGAACCCGGTTGATGTTCGTGAAGCCTCCACGCATCACAAGAGGCGGTAACTCTCCGCGACCCTGGTTGATGTTTGTGAAGCCGCCGTGAAGTAAAGGAGACAGTAACTCTCCGCGAACCCGGTTGACATTCGTGACCCGCTGCGAAGCAACCGAAGCCCCCTTCACACCGCATGAGCTATACTTCATGGCGCCTCTTGACTATAAATACCGAGCTTCCCCTAACCTATTCAGACAACAATCCGACAATTCGGCTTCCCATCTCCCAAATCACGAAGCACACATTGCTCTGCGAATAATGAGCTCTGTGAGGTATTTTTTCTTCACGAGATCCCTTCGCCTTGTCTCGTTTTGAGCCCCTATTTCGAGAGGGATTCCCTTCAGAAAACCTAATGGAATTCGCGAAGGAAGGGGATTCCCAAGGGGACACAGGTATTCGCAGAGCGTTTATGCTTCACGAAACACCCACCTTGTACACATGATCATCATGACAGGGTAGGGTCACTGTACTTTGTAAGCACACTGCTTCATGGCACCTTTCTCCGCAAGGTGCCTTTGCTTCGCGAGGCAGTGCTCCGCAAGAACCATTCCACTTTGCGAAGCACCTCCCACTCGCACCTCTTCCCCATGCTAAGTCCATGACACCCCACATTGCGAAGAACCTCCATTCGCAAGTTCCTTCCACTACGCAAAGCAACCATGCTCCACGAGGCCCCTACCAGTGGACTCCTCTTCTTGGAAATACCTCTTCCCGTGCGACCCTCCAGGTTTTCACGATCTGACTTCAACGTCCCCTGGACGATACCAACGGTATCATTGCTTCGTCTAATGCTTCTTCTCATAGGCATGCTAACGGATATTTTTTTTGCATAGCCATGCTAATGTGGACCCCTCGATGGTTCTCTCTACGACCCTCCTCCTACATGGCCTTGCTGATGCCTTCCCTTCCCCAAGGGGTAGATGGTACCAGTTATGTATGTGATAGGGGTGCAGAGTAAACCCAACTCATCCGAGCTACAAGACGTTAAACATCCAAGAACCCTTGTCCTCAACACACAAAATTAAACTGTGACATTGCCCTGTGCCTCTCACACGGTGTACCCCCACCTTGGATATTCTCCACGCTCTTGGTCCCCACAAGGGATGATATCCTCCTTCTGGGAGTGATGTTTTTCCGCGGGGGAAAACGGAAACCACCTTGGTGTATGCCCCTAGATTTTCATGTAGGAGGCAGTACCCCTGCCCCTCCCCACTTCCTCTATTCCAAGGCCAGCGAAGGAAGTGATAGGGAATGGGGCGCCGCCCATATTTGGTCCCAAATCCCTCTCCCGCTGCCCTTTTTCACACCTTGGGACTCTATCCTAGAGTATGTCCCAGCACCATGGGCCGCCTAACGCGTAAGCCCCTCTTCCTTTCCCACGACGCACCATTCACGACATAATCTTCCGGTCCCTGCAACCTCTTGTTTCTCACTCCGAGCATGACTCACGTGAACTTAGTGTGAGCACCGACCCTGACCCCCACCTCTAGGGAACTATAGGGAATTTGATCCATGTTAAGACATTGTACGTAGGAAGCCTCCATGAGGTTCAAGCCCACCACCCGGTCACCCCGAACCCTTCATGTCGGTTCACCAACACCTCGGGCCACCTCAGAGTGCAAGCCCCAAATTCCCTCGTCCAGCATGACATTAAACTCTATTCCCTCGTCCAACATTACGTTAAACTGTATACCCAAACTACGAGGACATTGATCGATGTCAAGGCATGGTACGTAGGAAGCCTCAACCAGGTTCAATCCCACCACCAGTGGACCCTTAGGTTCACCATCATGACGGTTCGCTGACGAAACCCTTCCCCATCTATGAGGACTTTGATCCATGTCATGGCATGGTACGTAGGAAGCCTCCCTGAGATTCAAGCCCCATCACCCATCGGACCAAGGTCCTTCTTCACGTCGGTCCGCTGACACCCACATCCTTCATGAACTATGTGGTCTTTGATCCATTTTTATGTCATGGTTCGAAGGAAGCCTCACGAGGTTCAAACCCACCGCCAGGTCATTTCTTCATGTCGGGTTCCACCCTCATCCTGCATGAAGTTAAACTACATTTTAGTCCAGTGGAAAGCTATTGTGACTAATCTGAACTACATTTTCTTTGATCCATGTAAAGGCATGGTACGTAGGAAGCCTTCCTGAGGTGCGAGCCCACCATCCACCTGGGCCAACATCCTCCTCCGCATCGGTTCTCTTACACACCCCTGTCCCACATGATGTTAAACTGCATTCCAACCCAGCGGTAAGCCATTGTGACCCTGCCATTCTGTTGTTCTGACACCCCTTCATGTCAGTTCAACAACCCCATTTCCCAAACTATGTGGACTTGGATCCATGTCAAGGCCTGGTACGTAGGAATCCTCACAAGGTTCAAGCCCACCACCCATTGGACCAATGTACTTCTTCACGTCAGCTATCCGGTGTTCGATTTGAACTATGTGGTCTTTGATCCATGTTAAGGCATTGTACGTAGGAAGCCTCAAGAGGTTCAACCCCACCACCTGGCTATCCCGGCCGCATTCACATCAGTTCTTCCATCACCATGGGTTTCCTAGAGTGTAATCCCAAAACAACCATTCTGAACAATGTGGACTTTGATTCCCTACCATGGGGTTATGTAGGAAGTTTCTTAAAGACTCAAGCCCATCACCTCTATCATCTCTACGACGGCTCCATTTCATTCCCCCTGCACTTCGTGTAGTTTTCCACCATCCATCGCGATTCTTACCTGGGTTTCCACATACTGGTGGGATCATGCCACCCCATTCCCCTTAGCAGCATTCAAGAAGCTACCCATAGTCTGGCTCGGATATCGGTGTTCCGTCAGGGGGGATTCATCAATATGATCCACTACAGCTAGTGTTCTAATCAGCCCGATCTGTCTCCACTGGACGTTAAACTTGCGGGATACCTTGTGTTAAACATGGGAAGATGAGGAAAACCATAGATACATGCCTATGGCATATGATTCCCCATGCTTGATGTGGGATACCTCGAGATTCCGCGCCCTCAAGAAGCCATATAATATGGGACAAAAGACAGACACGCCAATTCCCCAGCATTCAGACATGTTAATGATGCCTCGACGTGACTACTCCCCCAACTGAAGGTTCCTACCCTGACAGGACCCCTTGTAATGTCCTGACAGAAGAAGTGTAATTAACCAGTGTCCATGGACATGTGGAACTGAGAAGAGATTCAAAAACAACGTATTAAATATATGAGGGTGACCCGGACTAGGTGATGAGCTCCGAGGAGGAATCCATGAAAGGAAGAACCGAAATCCCATCATCCTGGTTTTGATCAAGGAGAAGACGTCCCTGAACAAGGAATGGATGACGCCTGCCTTTGGAAAGCGGGAATGCGGGGCAACAAAAGCAGCACAAACATCCTCCACAGACAGATGTGCGCACCCCGACGAAAGTGTCAGATACATATATTTTTTGGGATGTTTCTATATGAAGACATATGTATTAATCCCTAGATTTTTATAATATTATTAATGATTATTATAAGTCAGGTTCTTTGATATACTGAATAAAATAGTGAGGAAATATGTTCATGGAGAGGTAGGAAATGTTCCGTTCCGAAAAAGTAATATTTCATTAATGAATAATACGAGAAAAAATTTGCCATTATGTTCTATAATGGAAGTTTATATTGTATTTCCTTTGAAATAAATGACAATGGAAAAAAATCCATGCCCATAGTTCTCAATAGGGATCTTTGATTTTCAAAAATTCAATGAAAGAGATGTTGAACATGTTGGTTCATCGAACCAGCACATAACCTATTTCATTTGAGATGTTGTGATAAAAGTATTATATTAATCAGTTAGTGTTCTTATAATGTATTATGTTATTTTGACATTAAATTCATTCTATATGGGTTTCATGGAAGGTTTCTTGATTCATAACTTCAAATTTATGCTTATTCACATAATTTCACTAGGAAAAATCCCTAGAGGGTCAGAAAATAAGTGCATCCAAAATCTCTGTTCAATAATATATTGTTATTTATTATTTAACAAGTTGAATAAAAATTATGCCTGCACATGGTTTAATAATTAATCATTTTTTTTGTTTTCATATATTATTTCTCTGGTTATTTTAGATAACATTATGTGAGTGGAATAATAAATTAAAATTTATTTTTTATTTAGTGAATATTATATTATATTTATTTACTAGAAAATAATACATTGGTATTTATTTATTAAACAAATAGTCATTATTCAAGGTCCGATAAATACATTGGAGGAATAGAGGACCAAGATTATAGGTTGAGTGAAACGTAATATATATTTAATATGATTTTAATAAATTATATTAATTTTTATTTTGTTATTTTAGTGCATGTCAATAAATAATTATAATATTATTATTATTATTGGCATGGGTTTCAACATGGATTAAATTAATACTAAAGGTAACTTGTACAAATATTTATCCCAAACCCTATCAATATGTAATCCTAATTATATTATTTTTTATGGGATCTAATTCATTTGTTTGGTTGTGCATAATGAATCCATATAATAATCAAATCCATAGAGAGCTCCCATTTCAAATAAATCTATCTATAACGAAGTGTGATCAACCTCCATCATCAATTATTAAGTCTATAGATATCAATTATAACAATTTAAAAGTGATTTTCATCAAGATAAATGATGAACAATAAAACTGATATGATTTTCTATGCGAGCACCGTAAAATTCCTATGAAAGGTTTAATATTTTTTGAACACGTGTGGATCACCGCTAGAGGGAATATGATATTCATTTTTATAATGCAATGATAGTCCAACTTATATCTATTGTTAGATCCCTCATTGAATAAGAAATTTATCAAAATTTAATTCTTTAAATTTCGAAAATAAATTATAAATAATATGTGATGATCTTGAGATTTGTTTCAATCATTTTATCAATTATATGTAATCCTTGATTCATCTTTTTTATCACATCACATATTGTCATATAAATATCATATTGATAATTGATCATGACAGAAATAAATATTGGTAATGAAAAATCACACACTTATGATACACAATGAACCTTGAAGTAATCCACCCTCAAAACTTGTCATCAATCCATAGACATAACCTATAATTTATACAAATGATTTCTTCATCCAATAAATTGCATGCATATGTCTTGAGAACATTTATCATTAGGAAAAAACCAATGGTCCTCCAAACATAATACATACTATAATAATTTTATAAGTTATATGATATATAAAAATCTAAAATATAATAATTGAGATTCAAATATTGATCATAAAGTTTTAAATATAACACCAAATAATTTGACAATACCATGTTCAACATTTACTGGTGAACTATACTTGATGTACATAATGATAATATAGATTGACTTATAGACTCTATCTTGTATATAGAAGAAAGGGATATAATATTTAAGTGTTAAATCATTATAAATCTCTAATAACAGTATTTATTTATGGGTTGTATCATAACGCTCCACTATTAGATAATATTGTACAAATATTAGATCATGGAAAGTTTCATTACCCAACATCAAAGGTAGAGGTGAAACATTATGCTATTTATAAAAAGGTGATGATACCTTACCCATCAGGATGTGTTCTCGAGGGCGACTAATAGAGAAATATCAAAACATGATTGATCCTCTACCTAAGGAGAAAAATATATGGCTAGTTGGGATGGTAATAAATGATGTAAAATTTATAATTGAGTTAGTCTGCCAATAAGGATATTTCCTTCTAAGGGGGTGTATTTTTGAATCCCACATTGAAGATGGAGTTGAATGAAACATCCCTTTATAAGGTTGTGTGCATACCTCACCCATAATGACACATTTCATAGGGATAAGTCCTGAGGTAAATGAATTTCTGAAGGGTGCTATTAGTAAATAGGAATATCATGATTCTCAATGCTCTATGGTTTTATATATTGTATCAAATATTGTACCATGTTAAGGTATTAGTACAGAATTAATCCCTAATAGGAATGTATTTTATAATACAATATTACTAGTTGATGTGAATGAAAAAACCACTGAGAAGCTTCTTTGGATACCTCACCAATCACAACATGTTTTCTTCGGTGATATCATACAAAACAATATGTATTGAATTATCTTCCAAAAACATAATTTATCTTGATTTTTGGATTTTTGGGAATTTAAAAATGATATTAGAGCTATTTAAAAGTAAATATTCTAGTTTTTAAGTTTTTCCCATATGAAACATTATTTTATAACAACTTATACCATCCATGGTCAGGATATTGTCCAATTTTTTAAAATATCACTCATAGATTTATGTTTCATAGGATATTCATGGGAAAATGTTTAATGAATGGTAAGGTATCGACAAAACCTTATTAAGGGCTAAATCATAACCTCCAACTCCGATACGAAATTTTATAAAAAAACCCCACCACCTAGGGAAAAAATCCCAATTCTCACCTTGAGTGGGGGCCTACTATAATACTATTTATAAAAGCCTCGACCACCTAATATTATAATATTATTCATATTTTTTAGATCCCCTTGTATATTCTTTTATATGTATTTCACACTTGAAAATTAGATGTGAGGGGTGAGTATTCACACCACATTATAAAGTGGGGTTTTAGTTAACTACAACTTTGATATGGGATTATTTAATCCACACCACTTAGGATGTAGTGTAATTTCAAAAACATTAACTGACTAAAAACATTGATACCAATTGAATATATCATACAATACACAATCATGATTTTATATACAATGGTTTTTAATCACTCTGAAATTTGTTTCTATGTATTTATCCTTAAAAACTTGTCATTATGGTTAAGGTATATACAAAACCATATAAAGAGGTTATTTGATCTCTTAATACTATGATGTGGTATTATATACATACCACTAGAAGT
This sequence comes from Viscum album, assembly GCA_963277665.1. Taxonomy (NCBI): domain Eukaryota; kingdom Viridiplantae; phylum Streptophyta; class Magnoliopsida; order Santalales; family Viscaceae; genus Viscum; species Viscum album. The sequence goes on from OY728134.1 coordinate 292,028,383, forward strand.
GGATCCACAATGGATTGGTGGATGATGGTAAATTTTACAAAGGGGAACGAATATTGAGAAATTTGATCATGAAACCCCACTTGGAGAAACAATGGATCTGAAGGGTGGATCATTACACACAACACTAATAGAATGAATGTATAGCTGGTATATCACAATATACTACCAAAATTTACTACGTAAATGAGGTGTGGATCCTGACCTATCCCACTAAAAAAATTATTTTTTTGTGGTGGTCCATTTCACATCACAATCACTCACACCTGACTGCAATTATAAGTGTAGTTCCCCTAAAAAATCATGTCTGATCAGTATATGTACTATGATAAAGAAATATAGAAATTTCATTAAAAATACATCTCCTAAAAATCCACAAATATCCATCACATAATGTGCATCATGTACCTTAACTCGTAAACCCAATGCTCTTTCATTCCATAAATATCTCACAATTACAATCTCAGTCATCCAATGACTACTAATACCATTGGGAAAACACATCATACCATACTAACTCGCAATATAGGGAAGGCTGAACCAATCATCAATGTTAATATAGTTGTGGAGCCTCATCCCATTATGTATATTTAGACTCAATAGGAGTGCGAATAATCATCAATAAACAAGGATAACAACTTTATTTATGATTTAATAACAGGTTTCCTTTATCTAGATCTGAAATAATCACTAATCATGTATAAAAATCTCTTGGTTCTAAAAACCCTTATCATACCCTTAGTTAAACCCCTAAACAGAATATTTTCATCTAATAACAGATTCTTCCTCAATTCCCTATCATCATTTCAAAATAAATCCATCCCCCCAAAAAAATTGATATGAACACTAACATTTTATATTCATTTTCTAAGGGTGTGAAAAAGGGGAAACCCTCTAAAATAGAAAATAATATACATATTTATATATACCCTATCATTGTAAACTATGAATACTCACAAGTACCATCCAATAAATACTAAATCCAAACACCCAAACATACCTCAATGAGAACCTAAAATTATCTTAGATAATATCTACATCTTTATCAAAAACCTCTGATGTAAATTATAAATTATTCCATCATTCAATGTTTTATAACCATTACATGAAACCAATGAATCATCCTTATACAACATATACCATAATCATACCATGAAACTATTATAAGAAAATACATTATACATAAACCATGTTTAAATCATCCATATGTGATTTTTTATGTTGAAATCCATGTCCAAGCATCTAATGTGATACACCATTAATCATTTTTAACTAGAATAAAAAAACCCATTTGAACCACTTTTTATTTGTTTAAAAATTAGGTTGTCTATTTCATAAAATTTTAAAACAATATTCCTTGAAATTAATTTATCATGTATACATAAACTAACTCGACCAAGTGTGGAATGTCTATTCCCTTTCAATAAGGCAATACTTATTTTATCTCATGAACATGTTCAATACTGATTCTTATATAGGTATTCTTAATGTGAATTCCCTTGAAAACAAATAGATAATCTATAAAAACGAATACAAAATGGACTAAAATGTTAGGGTACATATAAATTTGAATAATAGGACTTATCCCATCTATGTCATCACATGATTCATTCTTGTTTTCTTAAAATAGAATAATATGAAAAACTCATGAAAATATAGGAAATAATAATTTATAGTGAGGTATTGAGAATAATAATGATCATCATCATCATCATGAGAAGTTATATTCTAGGGGAAAGAAATACACTTAGAAGCTTAAGAGGGTATAAAGTGGTGAAGACCAAAGGCATCATCCTTAAAAATATTCCAACCAGAACGAGGTAGGCTATGCAGGTCATGATAAAAAGTGCCCTCCAAATTAAATCAGATGATGAAAAATAACATGAGAGTAAAGATAACCGAGGAAGAACCACGAGGTTAAACCATGTATTAATTTAACTAAAGTAATACTATAACAGGGGGTATGTTAATTTATTTTATAAAATATTAATATAATTAAAATTTTGATAAATTTAGCTGGTAAGCTATGTGGTGCCCATCAAGAGACCATCGAGTACAAGCAATTCATCCCTGATGGAACCTCACCATATTAGACTACCCACCAAATTCATAATACAATTAAACTAAGTATATAGTGGCATATAAATATTTTTATCAACAATATCAACACATCATGTACACATTACACCACCACAATGTAATCTGTTTTAACTAATTCATTCAGAACTAGAACTATAATTTCCATGTAGTCCCAAAACTCCAAATTCCAACCAAAACATTCTATTATATTTAGAAACATCCAAAATTTTCAAATCCAAAATTAAATAATCATTTATAGAATCAAAATTTAAAATTATATATAATCCAATTTTATATTTCACTATTTTCTATTAGTTTTGTAGTATCATAATGATGTAAGTAATTGTCATTTATAAATTGATCTATTATTAATAGAATCACCTATGAAAATATAGCTTTTTACCCAGTAATTTTAATTTTCAATTGTTCCAAGTCAAATAATTTTTTTTATTTATTTAGATTAAATTTAATTGGATAAAACACACCTTTAATCATCTAATAAAATATCACCCATGTTGAATCGTCATGCATTATTTTTTTAAATCATTCTCTCAAAACATTAGAGCTTCCCCAAGTAATATGTATGTAGGGAACTCTGCCTTCAATATATCATAAATATATAGAATCTAGAATATTTTTTTGACTTATAATAAAAAAATATTTAAATTATTATACATCATAATATCTTCTAAATATAGTATTATTCTTTATTTTAATTATTTTATTGTGGATTTACATGATTCAGATGCTCTTAATTCATTCCTCCAATATGTGAATCTTTATAACTAATAAAATCAGGTGGTTAGGAATTATTTTATCATTCCCAAATCATATCTCAGGAATTTGTTATTTTGTCGGAGTTGTTTCAAAATTTCCATAAAATATAAAAAATTAGTTATCTACTATATTTAATTTTATGTATATAGATTCACAAGTATTTATGAAACTAAAAATACATATATCCATATAAATAAATGTGGATATATTCACATTCGAGGGATTCATTCCATCAATGTTCATACATGAATTCATAAAAAATAAATGGAATTATTTTGTAGATTAATTTTTTTTAAATAAATATATGGTAATATTAACAAAACCAATTCTGAGGGATGATATCTTTATAAAAATATGATTTAACAATATGTCATATCTATCGATGATTATCATGATTCTAGAACATGTTTCTCATCTCAACATTTAACACGCAAGACATTTTGAAATATTTTTACTTCAAATAAATTTAATCCTTTCCATATTGTTTTTCCCACAACACTGATATTATTTTGCGATACACGTAACACTGAGTTTTCCTTTTAGTGTATGTAATTCTATGTTTAATCAAAACATGAAATTATATTAAATTATTAGTATGTAATATGATATTTATTTCTTATCCATTGGAATAGAGGGTATGCATATTATTAACTAAATTATTAAAATATATGGTTTAAAAAATTATATCAAATGAATTATTTAGATACTAAATATTTACACATCAAAATAAATATGAAAATAAATGATTTTTTTTCTAAAACACAATTTATATCCATAGAATTAAATTTTACTTCATTAAATAAAAAACACTTTTTATTATGTTGTATTAATAAAATGGTTATATGAAATAATAATTAATATTTTTCTCATTGTAGTTGGGTTTCAGATTAGTGGTAAGCACCCCGTAATCCTACATGAGAAATGGGGGATCAAACCCCATTGAGCACAGGTACTATAGCAGTATTATAGCGGTATTGTAGCAGCAGTGGTACTGTAGATCAGTTGGTACTGTTGCGGCGGAAGGGAATTGTAGTAGCGGATGTAGTGTGCTGGTACTGTAGCAGGCAGGTTACTATACACAAAATTGGAATTGGACCAAAAAATTGGGCCTCTGGGCAATGTAATGGGCTACAAGCACACTGGACCTTCAGGCTATGTAATGGGTCTCCATCTACCTAGTTAAAAGTGGTATTTTATTTTCTTTAATAATAAAATTATGCTTTGGCCCAAACATTTTTAAAATTTTAAACATTTATCTTATGCATTTTATCGAAATGTTATAAGAATAAATCAAATTTTAAACTTAAAAGCTATATTTTTTAAAAAATAATTCCTTTTACGCAGTTATATAAAAATTAAAATTGTCAAATTTAATAATATTTATTTGGAAAAGTAAAATTAATTTTTTAAATCAGAATCTCAAAATTCTCATAGGGTTTTTTTATTTTGAAGGATGATATATTTTTTATTGAATAGGGAAAAATACTTGTTTTAAATTAATAATATTCATTTCATTTAATGAATTTAAAAAACATTATAATTATTATAATATGGTTTTAAATGTAAAATTGGTTTATTTATATATTTATTAATCCAATTTTGATCTTTTGAATAAATTTCATATTGAATTTTAATACAAAAATTATTTCTATGATTGAGGATTTTCTATTTGGGAAACTACTTTCTCATTTCCATTGTTGGATTAATTTTAAATTAAATATTAACAATTATGTGAATGGGGTTTGGATAAATGTATTATTTATGTGGAATAATAATAATTATATTATATAATGTGTTAAAATTATTTTTTACAATAATTATTATTAATAAATGAAAAAATCAATTACTGAGGTTAAGGTGGATATGGGTTTACTAAGGGGTTAAATGAAAAGTATAAGGGATAAAATGACTGATAAACTAGTAAAAAAGACATTTAATCATTTTATTTCGACCTTATAATCAATAAATGTATATATTGGCCCATTATGTAATGTTTTTTAATAAGGACATTGTTAGTTTTTTTTCTTTTCAAGAATTACTAGACTGCCACTCGCCTCACTTATAAAAAACAACCCCATATGCACTCTTATCCATGCCTTAAACCCCAATTTTTGGACCATAATATACCCAAATAACATTCTTAATTCACTACTATAATCATAGAATCCTTATATTGGGCATAAATAAAACCTAGGAATCATTTTTCAGAAAAGAGAAATATGTTCTCTCGAGAGGAGGTAACATCAAAACTCAAGGATTTAAATTTATTTCTCCATCCACATCCTTATGTTATATTTAAAAATTAAGATATAATCAATTCAATATATTACATATAATAATATGTTATTATGTTAACATAATAACCTGAATCCTTTTCTGATAATATCAAATGGAATTTTGATAATCAATGGTGTATATGGAGGACTACCCCCTTACAAACTAATGTTTTTTTTTCTAGAACAACCTCTTAAATAATGATGTAATGATGTATTTATTATTTATATATTATATTTTGTATATTATTATTCTTATTAAGAAATGAAATAACATATTCTTTATCAAATTTCATTTTGTTGGATTATTTTATCTTCGTTCGTGTGTACGGTGGACTACCACATCGAGAAGTAATGTGATTACCTCATCATAGATTATTTACATGGAATGTGATAACTACAATCTTAAATAAACATATTGGATATATAAAAAATTAAATTATTATTTAAATTTAATATACTATTTACCTTTCATTCATTTTACCCATCAAGAAAATGGAAACCACCTTTATGCATTCATATGTCATACCATCTCTATGAATGGTGTATTTCATTTTCTATCTCTAACTTTTATAGATTAATATAAATAAATATATATTGAATATATATTATATTTATTTCATGGTTAAAATTCTATGAAATATGGATCTATTCTATGGGTAAGAGGACCAAAAATATAAAATAAAAATATATAATAAAAAAAATGTTTTTTTACCTGAAACATGAAATTAACATGAAATTGTTAATAAAAAGGTAATAAAAAGCCATAATAAGATTACGTATTATATAATATACAAAATTAAGGTCTTATAATAGAATTATAATAAACATATATTATTTATAATGGAGGTTAAAACCTGTACCAAGGAAGTCGAGAATTATAGTAAGCAATTTCTATCTCACTTTTTTTTTCAACGACACACATGTCTTATTCACCAAATATTTCTTTAAAATGGTTTATATACTAACCAAGTATGAGTTTTATTATTATTTTATTAAAATTTATTTTACATATCCTGTTTAGTATCTCACTTTCTTGGGGTCGATGGTTTAAATTTAATAAATCGGTAAGTGTTTTTTGTCTCAATTTTCCATCTTTGAATTATATATCATGTTACTAACCTATAAAATTTTATAAGGTGTATATGTATCCCCATAGATTTTTAATATCATGAATTTATTTTTTCTTAGTATATTTAATGTTTCATTTATTTTAATTCTTTCATTGGTTATATGATTCAATTTTTTCAATGTGGTAATGGTTGTATGGTATGATCTCATCATTAATTGGGATTTTTTATGTTTATGATTACAATAACTCATGAAGTTTCTTGTCTTATTGTTATTTCAAGAGAATAAATGTTCCCTCTTAATTTTAATCTCTTTATTTATTCATGAATAAAAATAATATTTTTAATGTAAATCATATTTATTTATCTCTTATATTAAAAACCTTTTTTCTTCCATATACATGTTTTTTATTAAGGATTTCAAATTTTTTTAACATTTTAAAAAATAATTATTATGAGAAATTTTACACATGTTATTATTTTTACCCAATGTTTTAATAGGAATATTCATTCCATTTTAAAAAACAACGACTTATTGTAATTTTCTAAAAAGATGAATGTAATAATTGTTTGAAGTTGTATGACAAGAGCTATATTTTCTACCATTATAATCATTCACTATTTTAAATATTACATTATATTATTCAATTTTTATTTCCAATGAAAATTATTTTGATAATTTATTATATTTTATAATGTTGTTCTAAAATTCGATGGGTAATTCTCTTCAAAAAATATTCCATGTAATTTTTTTCCATCAAAAATAATTTTCCTTATAAAATAAAATCCCTTTATGTTATGGAACACCCAAAGATTTCATAGCACATTATCTCTTTAATGTAATTTAATATCTTATATTTCACACAACTCTAACATGGCATGTGTAATACCCTAGATTGAGTTTCTGGGAAACAACATATTAGTATTATAATTATTTAAAAGATATATTTATTTATTAGTTAAATATTTTAATATGAATAAAAAAAATTAAATCTAATTTATATTTTTTTCACATAACTAAAAAATATTTATAAGGAAATGTATTATTTTTGTTAAAAAAGTTATATATTTAAAAAATCTATTTTCTTAAAAGAACTACTTTTTATATACTTTAGTGAACAATAATAAAATAAAATTTTGACACTCCTAAATATTTAATTTGATAAAATAGACATCATTTTAAAATTCATAATATCAAAATAATCTTATGGTGAATTTTCTGAAAACATAAAATTTTTGATGAATATTGTAAAATACTGCATAATACATAAAAATAGAATTTTTCAATTAAATATTATTTTCAATTAAATATTATCTTAAATTAAATATAAGTACATAATATATATATATACTAGTCGAATTTAATTCATTTTATTCATTTTATTATAATATTAGATATATAAAATTTTATTGAACTTTTTAACGTCTTTCACCCACATTTTAAGCGCATTTGCAAATTTGTATTAAAACGTAATTTTACTCCTTTTACGAATTCAATTTAAAAACAAAAATAGACATGGTTGTAATAAATAATTATAATGTTGTTCAATAAGACCAAAATTTTTTTTTATGAATTGTAATGTTTGAATTTTATTTACCACGCTTAAAAGTATATAGGGTAATTAAAGGTAAAAATTATATTATCATCATATAAAATTACCCCAAAACGTGTCCTAATTCTTTAGGATATGTATTTTTCGACCAAAATAATCCTTGGGAAAAAAGTATGATCATATTTTATCCACATGGGTTAAATTAGGACATAGATTATATTTTATTTAACGAAGAGATAGAAGTGTTAAATTCAAATTTTAATAAATAAATTTTTTTAATATATGATCATAAAAAAGTTAAATTCAACAATAAATAATCACTTTAAATATATAAATATTTCCAACATCATGGTATTTTATTTATAATTTTTATACATTAAATAATTAAATTTATTTATGACAAAATGATGATGTAGTAATTACCTTATTAATGAAAGATTAAAATAAATGATATTATAAATATTAGAATAAATGTAAATTGAATATTTTGGTGCCATAAAATAATTTTAAGATAAAAATTGACATAGGAGATATTTTTTAATGCCTTTTTTTCGAAGTAATCATGTTTTTATGATAGTAATAAAAATCAATTACAAATTAGTGTCCAAATTGACATAAATAAGTTTTAAAACAAATATTATTTTACAAAATTATATAAAATTACTAAATATATAATATTATTAAAAATTAAATATATAATGTTAAAAATGTCATTAATGATCCACTTGATGTTCCCTTTCCATTTTATAGTAAATTAATTATTCCTGTAGTATTAAAATACAAAAAACATGGTAAGAGTTAAATGATTTAACTAAGGGTTAATCACAAAACGTAAGGATATGTTTATGGCCTAAAAATGTCTAAATACTATTTGTTGATATTATTTCGACCCATTTTTTTATTATCATCAAAATGAATCAAATTTTGGATATTATAAAACAAATATCATTTTATAATAAATTAATATTTCACGCTTTTCCTAAAGTGCCTCTAACCTCTCTTATAAAATGGTACCCACTTTCTATTTAATTCAAACCTACAAAAAATGTTGTCTCAAGAAACCCCTTACCAAATATCCTGACAAATTATCTCTCTTCATCTAATAGGAAAACATTGTGCATAAAGAAAAATTAATAAGTTATTTTGAACAAAATGTAATGGAAACACCAGAAGAAGAGGTAATTTTTTTAAAACCTCTTTCAAAGTTATTTTCTTATTATACATCCCCTTTCTATATTGTTTAAATAATGAAATTATAAATCTAGTACCATATACGTATTTATATGTTATTATATATATATTACAACCATATTTCTTATTTTATCCTTCCTATGAATTAGAACGTCACCATGTGTGCGTACGTACAACTTACAATGTCCACTACATGGTGTAATTTGTTTTTCAACACTAGTATATTTGAATAGATATAATTATGTTTATTATGTATATAAATAATCAATATAACAAGATAATATTTATTTATAATTAATCTATCATCTAATTCCACACATTTTAATCATTTGGGAAATGATATTGTCCCTCGTGCGTTTGTGCGGATTACCTTCCCACGACGTGATGAGTTTCATTTTCAAGTTCACCATTAAAGGATGATTATAAAAATACATATTATTAATAAGTATGTAATATATGAAATAATAATTCTACTGATATATATATATATACATATGTCTCATTCACTTATTTCCATTTAATACAATATGAAAATAGAAACAACGTTCATGTGTACGGACGACCTACCGTCTCCATGAACTGTATATTTTATTTTGTATTTATATCTATTATATATATTTATATTAAGAATATATATGATATATAAATAATATTATACATTCTATAAGTAATAAAATCATCATCTAAGTATTATGATAAATAATAACACGTCAAAACAGGTATAATATACAAAACGATATTACCTAAAATGTTGCATTAACATGGAATTATTAATAAATGGATAATATAAAGTCATAAGAGAATAATATTTGAAATCATAAATATTATTATGATTCTGACATAAATTAATAATATCTGAAAAATATATATAGAAGTTTTGGACACATAAGAAGTGTATCAGACCTAAGGTAAGGGGTAATTTCTCAATCTCATTATTATATAAGATTGTTTATGTGTACGTATTTATAGGGATATATTTATCATCCACATCCATGTTTCATAAAATAATTTACAGAATTATTATTTTCAAGGGACTCTTTAACTGAAACATCATTTTAAATGTTTTAAATATGTATTCTTCTAAATGTTTATCATTAATGTTCATGTTTTCAAAGCGTTTTTATGGATTTATTTACATAGAAATGAATTTTTTAAAATTTTAATTCCTTTAAATATTTTCAAAGTTTTATGGTAATATTTTATTCAAAAATATATTTTAAATTTCATTGTTTAAAAATTGTGCAACTTTTAAATGAATTCATGAAAAAAGGATATTTTTATAAAGGAGTTTTACTAATCATTTTCAGCTATGTCAACATCCCTTAATCGATATTATTCGTGATTGAGGTTGAATTACTATAATAAAATATTTCATATTATATTAAATGAGTTATGATATGTTTGACTATTGATATTCTATTTTAATACCATTTATGGTTTACAGTGAAAGTATTTGCATTTTATATGTGAGTCTAATATGAATGTTTATGTTATATTTCACCCTTTTCATATGACGAATGCATTGGACTTAGTAAGTGAATGGAAGGGCCAGCTATAGCACTTTGATGCCTCGGTAGGTCTCATAAGACAAAATAGTGTCCTGGCATAAGGCCTTGACAAAATATTTGTGAATGGTCATGGCACAAGGCCTTTACGTAGTAGTTATAATGTCTAGAATTATGCATTCCATATTTATAAAATTAGTTATTACATGTGATATTTCAACTACTAGAATATTCTTTTTCTTTTTTTATTGTAATTTTGGATATATTCGTACCATATTATGTTAATGTTTTAGGTTGAAAAGGTTTTTGTTTTTATTATACATCTCTCCTTGAATGTTCATAGATTCTGCAAAATTATTTACCCTTACTGAGAATCTAAGATCACCTTTTTCTTATGTTTAATTTTCCCAGGACTCTAAGAAGTGTATTATGATTGATTTGTATGGTTAAGAGAGGTGAATAATGGCATTATCAAAGGCTTATTTATACTGTGTTTTATGATAGAAAGTGTAATGTAACATTCATATATGTAATCTATTTTCCAAGATTGCGAAACTGATCAGACCTTTGGAACATCATTCCTTATAATCATGAAAATATATAAAAATAATTCTCCGAATATGGGTAACTGGGGTCAAGGAATTATATTTAACATCATATGATGTTTAACAATAACCTTGGGAACTAAATTTTTAATGACACTAATTATAGAACATTACCCTAAGATAGAATTTGAGGATTAGTATAGAAGAACTTCCTAGAATTTTGGTAAAGTGTAGATTTTTTGAGTTTTCTATGAAATACATCCATGTATGGATACAACAAGTAGACATGGTTCTAGCACAGATGTACCTAGGAGTATCAACTCTTCTAAGGTGTTCTAATCCTGACTTAGGGTAACCTGGTACATGACAATGGGCCTTACTGCCCACGAGGTTTGACACTCTCAAGTTATAATCTTGGGATAATTAACATTTTCATTACAAACAATTATGAAGTATTTATGACTAAATATGTCTACGAAGTATCAATTATTTTATGATTATGAGATTAGATATGCATAAATTTTTCAATTAATGTTATGTATTGTACATGTTTAGAATCATGCATTATGATTAATAAACTTATTTAGAGTATGAAATTGTTTACAAATGGTGCCTAATTGAAGGAATGACTACCCCACCAATGCACATGTTCCATAGAGTAATAAGGATCATATATTTCATGATATTATGCTAATATTTCAAAGGTAAATAGCCTCCCATATATTATCATCATTTGTGGAAGTATTATCATTTGTTAATAAGATATGTAAATAATTCTTTGAGTTCAATGGATTTGAAGGGATGCTAGAAAAGAAGAGGATATCAGCGAGAAATATGTATAAAGGGTATATGGGAAATAAATATTTTCCCAAATTTGATAACTATGGAAAGATTTTCCATAGGATGTTCTTGAATGGAATGGGTGTTTGTTAAAAGTGTGGAGAAAAGGGTCATCAAGAAATATAATGCAATGTGAACAATGAAAAGACTAATATTTAGTGTTGTAACTGTCTTAAAATGGGTTAATACGCAAATATATTCCCACAGAGTAAATGAAATATAGCTCCCAAGAATCAAATGGATCACGGCCATGCATAAGTGATTTCAATGATGGACATGGAATAATTAATGTATTTTTTATTCTATATTGAAAAATTATGTCATTAGAGTGTTGTATCAATCATGTACTGGATATATGAATTATGGAAATAAAAATGTATTGTACTATTGTACTATTTCACTGATGATTTGAGATTGTATGGTACTAAGATAAGTGACTCAATAGAAAGTAAAACTTTTTCAAAAATACATGGTTTACAGAAATGATAATCCTTAATATGATCCTGATACTGAGGTTATAATTTTGGTATAAGAAATGATTGATTTTTATAAATTATTTTTGTCATTCTTGACTACCCTCGAACAAATTAATTGTTTATTTATTCTATAATTGTTGGAGTTTACAACATTTTTGAATTTAAGGGGTATATCCAGTATTCTATAAAGAATAATGGAGCATAAATGTTTTCAATAAGGTTTTATGGTAATTCACGGTGTTACCATGTTTTATGATAATACATGATGAAGGTATTCACACTTTATTTTGTGAAAAAAATAGATCATCATTATATTTACCTCCCATATAATTTTTTTGGACTGTGAGTTTGGACACATGTATTTTGAATAATTATAATGGTTTGAATAGAGTAAGTTTAGCACTGATATATTGTTTGAGGTTAAAGTATAACTTATTTGATACATTGACCTAAACATTTGGATTTCAGAAAAAATATAGAGGATTAAGAAAATACTTTAGGACCTTATGATTTATCAAATGCACTTTAGGCGTAAAAAATCATTTTTGAACATTCATTTCCTAGTGTAATGGTTGTAGTGGAAATAGATCTATGAACATTCAAATGATGAGATTATGATTATTATAGGTAATGAAATCAAGTATGATTTCTAGAGTTCTTATCTTGATAGTAAATTAATCCCTCCTCTTAGAAAAAAAATCTAAATTATTACCCTAACCTTATGTGTCCTGAACCCAAGATACATTAATTCATCATAGATTTATGGCTCTGAGACCCTTAATTTTCCATTTATTGTTCATTTGTTCATGATTGATGACCTCAATCAATCTCAATAAATATGTATATTTTCCCTCCAATTATGTGTCTCTAATTGCCACTATTTTTCTCATATTCGAAATCCTAATTTAATGTTGACTTATTTAATTCTCTTTCCATATTATTAAGACTAAATTTTATTAACCCTATTTCTAATGTGGGTTTTCCCCAAATGTATTTTCTATTTTCAAAATTTTATTTTTGATGAAAAATTTCAAATTGAAAGGACACAATTTATTAATGGAGGGGAGAATGTAAAACACCAATATTTTGTAGTACGTTATGTCTTTAATGATATATAAAAGCTTATATTGCACACAATAATGACTTTTTTTCCTTATATGAAATATTGAGTTTCTGTAAAACAACACATTATTATTGTAATTATTTCAACGATATATTAATTTATCAATTAAATATTTTAATATGAATAGAAACAAAAAAAATTAAATGTTATTTATAATTTTTTCACAAAAAAAATATTTATATAATGAAATGTATATCTTTTGTAAAAATACTTATATATTTAGAAAACCAACTTTCATAAAAGAAATAATTTTTATTTCATTTTGTGAACAGAAATAAAATTATTTTTATAAACTCCTAAAAATTGAATTTGGTAAAATAGAATTCTTTTTTGAATTACAAATATAAAAATTATCATACGGTGAATTTTTGGTATTTTTTAAAAACATAAATTTTTTTACTAATAGTGAACAATATTGCATTGTACATAAGAACAAAAATTTTCATTTTGATTATTATTATTAATTAAAAATTATCTTAATGTCAAAATAGATACATAATAAGTATATTATTCCAATGTAATTCACATGAGTCATTTTATAATAAGAATAGATTTATAGAATTTTATTAAACATTTAAATTTCTTTTATCCATCTTCTTATCACATTTGAAAACTTCAATAAAATGTAATTTTACGGATTTTACGAATTGAATTTAAAAACACCAATAAATATGGTTTTCATCAGTAATTAAAATGTTGTTCAATATGATGAAAATAATTTTTAGTAAATACTAATGTTTGAATTTTATTTACCACGGTTAAAAGTAAATAGGGAAATTAAAGGTAAAAATAATATTATGATCATATAAAATTAACTCAAAATATGACTTAATTCTATTGGATAAGTTTTTTCGACCAAAATAAACCATGGGACAAAAATATGATCATATTTTATCCACAATGGTTAGATTAGGACATTGATTATATTTTATTCAATGAAGACATGAATGTTTTAAATTCAAATTTTAATTAAGACTTTTTTTATATAAGATCGTACAAAAGATAAATTTGAATAAAAACAATAATTTTAATGATAGAAATATTTCGAAAATCATGGTATTTTATTTATAATTTTTAGATATTAAATAATTAAATTTATTTATGACACAATGATGATGCAGTAATTACCTTATTAATTAAATATTTAAATAAATGATATTATAAATAGTAAAAGAAATGTGAATTGAATATTTTGGTGCCATAAACTAATTTTCAAAAACCAATAACATATTAGGTATGGTTTAATGCCTCTGGATAGAAGTAATCATTTTTTCATGATATTAATAAAAATAAATTACAAGATAATGTCAAAATTGGCATAAATAAGTTGTTAAAAAGAATACTATTCTACTAAATGATATAAAAACTCTAAAAATAAAATATTCTTCCGAATTAATTAGATAATGTTAAAAATGTCATTAATTATCCACTTTAGGTATCCTTGTCATTTTAGAGTCAATAAATTTATCTTATTGTATTAAAATACATGGAAACCTAGCAAGAGTTAAATTGTTTTACTAAGGGTTAATAAAAAAAGAGATGGATAATTTTATGACCTAAACATGTCAAAAACTTTTGGTTGAGAGTCTTTAGACCCATATTAATGTTATACTCTAAATAAATCAATTTGGAACTATTATCAACCAAATATCTTTTTATAATAGAATAATATTTCAAGTTTTTTCTAAATTGCCCCTCACCTCTCTTATAAAAGGGCACCCCTCTTTCTATTTAATTAACACATATGAAGCCCATTGGATCAAAGAATAACAACCCAAATAACCTAAAAGAACTTATCCCTTAATCTTAGAGAAAATACATTGGGCATAAAGAAAACATAAGGAGTTCTTTTGTTCAAATCAACAGGAAACACCCGAAGAAGAGGTAATTATTTTATAACCTCTTTCAATGTTCATTTCTTCTTATACTTCCTCATTCTCTGTTGTTTCCATAATAAAATAACATATCGAGTACCATATACATTTTGATATGTTATTATAAATATCATACCACCATATTCCTTTTTCTGTCAATCCTATGAATGACAAAGTCACCATTCGTGTGTACGTACGGCTTACCATCTTCATGTCGTGGTGTTATTTATAATTAAACAATATGTTATTTAGATAAATATAATAATGATTTTTATATATAATAATAATGATATTAACATGATAATTTTTATTTATTATTAATATAACATCTAATTCCATAAATGTGTAATATAATGTCATAAGAGAATCATATATGAAATCATAAATATTATTAGGATTATGATATAAGTTAATAATATGTTTTTTAAACATATATAGATGTTTCGGACACGTATGAAGAGTATCGGACCTAAGGTAAGGGTTAATTTATCAACATCATTATTATAGGAGATTTTTTATGTGTAAGTATTTAGTGGGACTTATTTATCATCCATGACCATGTTTCATAAAATAATTCTAAAAAGGCTTGTTTTTAAGGGACTCATTAACTAAAACATTATTTGAAATGTTCTATATATTTTTTCCACTAAATAATTCCCCTAAATGTCTATGTTTTCAAAAAGGTTTTATGAATTTATTTATATGGACATGAATGTTTTAAGATGTTAATTCCTTTAAAAAGATTCAAAGTGGTATGGGACACTTTGATTCAACAATATATTTTAAATGTCATCCTTTATAAATTGTGTACTTTTAAATGATTTCATGAAAAATAATATTTATCTAAATTTTTTTTAACATCAATTTTCAACTATTTCAACATCCCTTACTGGATATTATTCTTGATTGGAGTTGATTTATAATAATAAAATATTCCATATTTTATTGAATGAGTTATGATATGTTTGACTATGGAATTGCTATTTTTATTCCATTCATGGTTTAAAGCTAAAGTATATACATTTAGTATGGTGGTTTTAATATGAATGTTATGTTATGTTTCACTCTTTTCAATTGATGAATTAATTGGAATTAGTAAGTGATATGCACGGGCCGCTATAGTCGCTTGATGCATCTGTATGTCTCATGAGACAAAATGGTGTCCAAAAACAATGCCTTGACCGAATATTTATGAATGGTCTTGGCAAAATGCCTTGAAATATTAGTTATAATGTCTAGAATTATGCATTCCCTTTTTATGAAATTAGTTATTACATGTGATTATTCAAATAGTATAACATCCAGGTTCTTGTTTATATTGTAATTTTTGAATTATTTTTAATGCGTTATGTTCATGTTTTATGTTTTAAAGGTTGTTCTATTTATTATACAACTTTACTTGAATGTTTATAGCTTATGCTGAATTATATACCCTTACTGAGCATTTAACCACACCCTATTCTTATGTTTTATATTTCAAGGATTCCATGAAGTGTATTATGATTGATATACCGGGTTAAGCTTGTAATATAATGGCATTCTCGAAGGATTATTTTTTATGTGTTTTATGATAGAATGTGAAATGTGACATTTATATATGTAATCTGTCATACAAGACTACTAAACTGATCATTCCTTCGAGACTTCATTCCTTATAATCATGCCAATTTATGAAAATAATGCACCGACTATGGGTGATTGGGGTCGAGGCATTATAGTGGGTATCAGAGGAAGTTTTTAAATAACCTTGGGAACTAAATTTATAAAAATTCAAATTATAGAAAGATAACCTAAGATAGAATTTGAATATTAGTATAGAAAAAATTACAAGATTTTGGGTAATGTGAAGATTTTGTGAGTTTTCCAAGAAATACACACGTGTATGGATACTAAAGGTTGACATGGTTCTGTCATAGATATAACTAGAATTAACAACTCTGACAAGGAGTTCTGATCTGGACACAGGGTAACTTGGTACCCAACAATGGGACATACTGCACATCTGGTTTGAAACTCCCAAGTGATATGCTTATTATTATTCACAATTTCATTACAAACCACTATGAAGTATTTATGAATTAATATGTCTATAAAGAATTCATTTTTTATTATTATGATATTATATATGCATAAATTTTTCAATTTATGTTATGTATTTAACAATTTTAGAATAATGAATTATTATTCATAACCTAATCTAGTGTATAACATTGTTTAGAAATGGATCCTAATAGAAGCAATGACTACCCCACCAATTCACATATTTCAAAAGGTAAGAAGGATCCTGTCTTTCAGGGTATTAAGCTGTCTTTTCTAATTTAAATAGCCTCCCATGTATTGTAATCATTTCATGATATAGTATCTTGTGTTAATATGATAAATAAATAATTCTCTGAGTCCTTTGTCTTTGAAGGGAAGCCAGAGAGGAAGAGGATGAAATAGAGAAATATGGATAAACTAAATATGGGAACAAAGGATTTTCCCATATGTGATGACAGAGGAATGAATCACCCTGTCTATTACTTGAAAGGACTGGGTGTTTGTTATTATTGTCGTGAAAATGTTAATCAATAAAAATAATGAAAATAGAACAAACAAAACACTAATAATTAGTGTTTCAACTATAGTAAAATGGGTCAATACGTAAATAAATGTTATAAGAGTCCAGAACATATAGCTCAGAACAATCAAAGGGATAAAGGTCAAGCATAATCTATTTCTACAGTCGACATGGAATAATTAATGTATTTGTGTTTATGGATTGAATAATTAGGTCATTTGAGTGTTGTATCAATGATGTACTGGTTATATGAATTATAGAAATAAATAAGTATTGTACTACAGTACTATTTAATTAAGGATTTTAGATTGTATGGTACTATGAAATGTTACTCAATATAAAGTTAAACACATTCAAAAATTATTGTTTTAGGGAATGATAAAACTTAATATGGTCCTGGTAATGAGGTAGTAATTTTGGAAGAAGAGATGATTGATTTGGATATATTATATTGGATATTCTTGACTACCCAAGAACAAATTATTTGTTTGTTTATTCTTTCAATGTTTGATTTTAAAACATTTTTAGATTTAATGTGTATATCCAGTATTCTATATGAAATATGGAATCTTTAATGTATTAAATAAGGGTTTAGAGTAATGTATGGTGTAACCATGATTTAGGATAATACATGATGAAGGTATTCAAATGTTATTATGTGAAAAAAAGAGATCTTCAATATGTTTACCTGCCATATAATGTTTTGGACTGTGAGTTTGGACATAAGTATTTTGGATAAGTATAATGTTTGGAATATAGTAACATGATCACTTGGTATTTTTTTGAGGTTAAAGTATAATTTATTAGATAATTTGACCTAGCCTTTGGAATTCATTAAACATATAGAGAATTAAGGAATGACTTGTGGACCTTATGATTTATCAAATGTGTTTGAGGCATAAAAAATCATTTTTGAACATTTATTTCCAAGTATAAGGGATGTAATGGAAATAGATCAAAGCACAACGAAATGATGTGATTATTATTAGGATTGGTAGTGAAATCAAGAATGTTTTAATGAGTTATTATTTTTATATTAAACTAATCCATCCTATTCCTAAAAAAGTAATCTAAAAAATTGTGTTACCATAATACCTTATGTTTTTTTGAACCGATGATACTTTAATTTATCAATGATTTTTGGATTTGAGTCCCTCAATTTTCGATTTATTGTTCACCTATTTATGATTGATTACCTCAATAAATCTCTATAAATATTTACGTTTTCCCTCCTATTATGTGTCTCTAATTGACAAAAATTTTCTCCTTTTAAAAACCATAATTTTGTGGTGACTTATTCATTTACCTTTCCATCTTATTAAAACTAATTTTTATTTACCCTATTTCTGGTGTGGTCTTTCCACAAAGGTATTTCTATTTTCAGCATTATATTTTTGAAGAACAATTTCAGATTTTGAGTACCCAATTTATTGAAGGATAGAAGAATGTAACACCATAAGATTTTATAGTACGTTATCTCTTTAAATTAATTTAATAGCTTATATTGCACGATGCACCAACTTGGCTTTCGTTATATGCAAGATTGAGTTTCTATAAAACAACACAGTATTATTATAATTATTTAAACGCTATATTTATAAATCAATTCGATATTGTAATATTAATAGTAAAAATATTAAATTTTATTTATAATGTTTTCCATTAAAATAAATATTTATATTGAAATATATATATTTTTTAAATATAGTTATATATTTAGAAATTTTTTTTCTAAAAATAACAAAATTTTATGTCCTTTTGTGAACAATAATAAAATTAATTTTAAAAAATCATAAAAATCGAATTTTTTAAAATATTCTTCATTTTAGAATTTGGAATTTCAAATTTATCATAGGGTGAATTTTTGGTATTTTTCTAAAAACTTTCAATTTTTTTGGAATAGTTAAAAATACTGCATAGTACATAAGAACCAAAATTTTCATTTATTAATTATTTTTAATTGATATTTATCTTAATGTACAAATAGAAACATAATACATATATTAGTACAATGTATGTCATTTGGGTAAATTTTATAATAAGATTAGATATAAAATATTATATTGAACATTTTAACGCATTTTCCCACCTTCTATGAATATTTTCAAATTTGCATAAAATGTAATTTTACCGCTTTAGTGAATTGAATTTAAAAAACCCTAAAAATGTGGTTGTTAGAAGTAAGAATGATTTGGTTCAATAAGATTAAATTAATTTTTGGTGAGTAGAAACTTTTGAATTTTATTTACCATGGTAAAAAATATATTCAAATATTAAATGTAAAAATCAAATTGTAATAATAAAAAATTATCCCAACACATGTCCTAATACTATTGGATAAATGTTTTCAGACCAAACACAACCATGGAAAAAAACTATGAACCTATTTGATCCACTAGGGATAGATTAGAGCATTTATTATTTTTTATTTAAAGAAGAGTTAAAAGTGTTAATTCAAATATTAATAACTAAACCATTCTTAATAAAAGGTTATAAAAAATATAAATTTGACTATAAATATTAATAATTAGTCTAATAATATTTCATACGTCGTGTGAACTTATTTATAATTTTTAGATATTAAATAATTATATTTATTTATGACACAATGATGGTGTAGTAATTAACCTATTAATGAATGATTAAAATAAATGATATTATAAATATTAAAATAAATGTAAATTAAATCTTTTGGTGTCATCCATTATTTTTCTGGAAGTCAATGACATATGAGTTTTTATTTAATGACTTTGGTACAAATTAATCGAGTTTTTATGACTTTAAAAAAATAAATTACAAAATAGTTTCAAAATTGACATAAATGAGCTCTTAAAACAGATATTATTTTAATAAATGATATAAATATCCTAAAAATATATGATTCATAAAAATGAAATATATTATGTTAAAAATATTATTAAAGATCTATTTGAGGTTCCTTGGTCATTTTATAGTAAATAAATTAATCCTTTAGTATTAAAATACAAGAAGACATGGTAAGAGTTAAACTGTTTAAATAAGGGTTAATGCCAAAAGATAAGGATCATTTTATGACCTAAAAATGTATAAAACCTATTTTTTGGGAGAACATGGATGCATAATCATCTTATCCTAGAAATAAATCAATTTTATCGATTAGAAACCGAATATCATTTTATAATAAATTAATATTTCAAACATTTCCTAAAGTTCCCTCACCTCTCTTATAAAAGGGAATCCCCTTCTATTTAAGTCACACCTACAAAGCCCATTGGATCGGACAATCCCAACAAAAATATCCTCCCATAATATTTCACTTCATCCTAGAGGAAACTATTTCAGCAAAAATCCAACTTAAGGAGTCCTTTTGTTCAAATAAAAAAGTAACACATGATGTAGAGGTAATTATCTTATCAACTCTTTCAATGTTATTTTCTTCTTCTATAACCTATTTATCTATTGTTTCCATACTAAAATAATAAATATCATACCTTATGAATTATTATATGTTATTATAAATATGGTACCACCATATTCCTTATTTTAATAATCCTATTAATGACAAAGTCACCATTCGTGTGTACGTACAACATAACCTCTCCACGTCATGGAGTAATTTTTTATTAAACACTATGTAATTTCAATGGATATAATGATGGTTATAATGTATATAAATAATGAAAATAACATGATAATGTTTCTTTATAATTAATATACCATCTAATTCCACACCTTTTAATCATTAAGGAAATGAAATCATTGCTCGTACGTACGTACGACTTACTGTCTCCACGATGTGATTAGATTCATTTCCACGTTAACCATTAAAGGATGATTAAAAAAATATATATTATTAATAAGTATGTAATATATGATATAATATTTATACTAGAAAATTAAAATCATCCATATTGTATTGAATGTGTTATGATATGTTTCACTAAGGATGTGCAATTTTTATACCATTCATGATTTCCAATTAATGTATTAAAATTTCATATTCTAGTTTTAATATGAATGTTTATGTTATGTTTCAAACTTTTCACTTGAATAATGAATTGGACTTAGTAAGTAATTGGAGGGGCTCTCTATATCCCCTCGATGCATCGGTAGGTCTCATGAGACAAACTACTGCCTTAGAACAAGGCCTTGATAGAATATTTGTGAATGGTCTTGGTACAAGGCCATGATGTAGTAATTATAATGTCTGGTATTGTGCATTACCTTGTTATGAAATTAGTTATTACATGTGATTATTAGACTAGTAGAATTTCCATCTTATTTTTTATATAGTAATTTTTTACTTATTTTTATCATATTATGTACAGGTTTTTTGGTTTAAAGGCTACTATTTCTATTATACATCTTTCATTGAAAGTTTATAACTTCCACTGAATTATTTACCCATACTGAGCATATGATCTCACCTCATTATTATTTTTTATTTTCTCATGATTCCAGGAAGGGTATTATGATTGATATTTTGGGTTAAGATAAAGTAATAATGGAATTCTCAAAGGATTATTTATAGTGTGTTTTTTTCAAGAAATTGTAATGTAATGTTAATTTATGTAATCTATTTTCCAAGACTTCTAAACCGATCGGTCCTTCGGGACTTCATTCCTTATAATAATTCCAATGTATTAAAATAATGTATTGGCCCTAGGTAACTGGGGTTGGGGCATTTCAGGTTACTTATTCTTTAGTGGGGGTTGTGATCCCATTATTCCATTCTTTTTTATTCAATGAATAGTTTCTATTTGTTGTGATAATATATTTATGAATCCCACATCTTTTCCATGGTTAATATTATGATGAAATGATAAAAAAATATGAATCCCATTTATTTTCCATGGGTTATATTGTGTTAATTTTTTTATGTAACCTATTTTATTTAATGTGTTTTGATATGATGAATGTTCCATAAACATGAAGGACACAATTGAATGGATTATATGGTGGGTAGGACCTATATATCCCTCCAATGAATTTGGTAATTATTAATGTTATATGTAACGACCCATCACATGAGGCATGTGACGATACTACCCCAATCCCACCTCCCAATGTCTAGGGGATGTAGACTAGATCCAAAGGAATTATCCTTCAAATGGGAGGCATTATCCAAGTACCCGTTATCACAAACAGAAATCCCTACCAATATTACTAGAAAGTAAAATCCAAGGAAACTATGCATGCAATCTGCTAATTAAAAATCAAAGAGAGTACAATGGAATGTAAATTACAGGGTAGAAACATGAGATAGTATACAATCCCTCCAAAAAATAGACCAAAAAAACATTATGTCCCTGAAGCTCATCCGTCGGGAAGCATATCTAAAGGAACAGTGAAGGGTAGCTACCTGAAGCTCTATAAGTACACCCCATCTGTCTGATCGTACTGAACACCTCCTAGTCCTGGTCCTCCTTGGACTCTATCAATGAATCATTCATCTACATAAGACCCAACATGTGTGGGAAAAGCCTGTGCAGGGGTGAGTAAAATGATACTCTGTAGGGGACCATGAAACCACAAAGGTAAAGGACAAGAGAAAACCACTTAGGAATGAAATGTCATGTCTACTCGAATATATGACCATACATATACCATGAACATCAAAATACACTCATTTCATCCACTAATAAAACATTTTGTCCCACCCATACAACCAACATCAGTATTTTCATTGAAATATCAAGTAATAACACACAAACCGGGAGATTACACTCCATGAGTTCAGACATCCCGGATCAAACCTACCCAATAGATGCACTTCATCATGTACAATCCTACCATTCTAAATGGTACATCTGATATAAAGTGCTCCATTGAAAACATTCTACTAGGTCATACTATTATGCCTGACAATGTAGGTCTAGTCATCACAACCTTGTTCCCTATACAAGACTAAAGAACCCCAAGTTATGAGGCCCAGTCCTCGTCATTGTTCTCAGTTGACGGAGAACTGCTCCAAACTAACCTGAGATACCTTAGTCACTTATGTAATGAGTGGTCCATGCCTCATTCCATCATGGGTGACCTAAATCCTATCTAGGTATCATTCACAACAAGTAAAGGTGCTCGCTCCTTGATGATGTGTCCTACATTCAAGGGAGATTCCACTCCTATAGAGGACTCACTCCCTCTTGGTACTCAAAGACGGAGGAGTAAGACTCTGTATGTAAGGATCAATGCTCTGGTTCAAATAAATGAGTATTACTCATGAAGGACCCACAACCTTAATCGTAAAGGGATTACAAATTCTTATATTGAGGACCTGCACCCTACCCGTTAGGGGAGTACCGGTCAGTGACTAGAGGACCCACTCCATGGTAATGTAGGGGAGTACAGACTATGTTACTTTTTTTTGTTATGGGGGACTCTCACCCTAGTACATTAGGGGTGTACCGAACCCAGGATAGAGGAACCTCTCCTTGGCATGGTAGGGGAGTACCGACTCTGTTGTACCACTGCATAAGGAGGACCCACACCTTGGAATAGTAGGGGAGTACTGAATACTACAAAAGAGGAATCACTCCCTTCCCGGTAGGGGAGAACCGACTCTATAAGCTTTAGATATGGAGGAACCATACCATATTTCAACAGGGGAGTACTGAATCCAAGGATAGGGGACGCACTCCCTGGCATGTAAGGGGAGTACTGACTCTTCCTTTATGAACATATATGAGAACCCGACCCTAATTCTACAGTTTAGTAACACTGTCAAAGGCAACCACTCAAATGAAAATAAACCCATTCCCAAAAAGTGGGGAGTCTCATATTTTCCAATTAATATGTATAATGAGTAATCTCACCTTGATTCATCAAAGGAGTAATCGTCCTTACATATCACCATAAGAATCACGATGATTCTACCCAAACCCAACTCGTACTTGGAGATCCTACTCATCAAAACAGAAATTCTGTCGAATAACTTCCTCAAAAACTAAATTAATGTATTTCAAAAGGAACAACTCATATCATGGGTCTTAGGGGTCCCTATGATTTATAAGGCTCATCATATAGACGCTCCATTTAGAAGTTATGACTATTTTAGAATAAACGGGGCATGTTGGGGTCGGGTCCAGTCCAACCCAGTCAAACTGATCCGACCTATTTCTGGCCTATCCCAGCATAGACTAGATAGACCCAGCATGTATCGCAAGGTTTCGGGTCTATCCCAAACCACCAGGATGGGTGTGGCCCACCAATAGAAACTCGACCCATCTTTAAGTGGGTCGGCTCATCCGGACCGGACGTGGTTACACAATGTCAGTTGTCCCCATGGTGGCATCATCTGGCACCGCTACTCTAGCCAACTGGTCTTTGTATCTGACAGGGTCACCGAGCATGACCTTCAAAAGAAAAATAGGTCCAAATCATGATTCGGCTTCCTCCACACGACATCTGAGTGGGTTCCTATATGCATCTACCACCGAAATCTCCACCGCGGCACACTGCTGCGTGCTGCTAGTGCCGGTGGCTCAGAAGGACATCCCATGGACCCCTAGACACACTCTAGTGGTATATTCATTGATATGGATGGATTTTTGGAACCATTGTGTTATCTTCTTCATTGCATGGGGCTAAACACCTTATTGTGATCCCTTATGATGCAAGTCATTCGAGCAAAATAATTTCCTAAAATGCCTCTTTTTGGTCACTACCTCCACCATCACACCTTCATAGTGCCATGTCCATCCTGAATCTAGGACCCAGAGTCATTACACTGGGCAATGATTGTGAAATGATCATTCGATCACCAAGCATTGAGTTGTGGTCCATGTGAAGGTGCCCATGACGAATAAAGAATATAGGGAGGAAAAAGGAACAAATAAACAATGATTGAATGAACCATAATCAATGTTCATATTTATCAGACTCATTACCATTAAAAGGGTTAACCAAAAATTCACCAAGATGATCTCCCATTAAAATCCCACAAAAAGAACCTTACCTTAAGAAAGATTGAACTCCCGGTCAACCTGTTTGTGGGTTGAACCGAATTCTTCTTTTAAAACCAATAATAATAATAGTAAATTCAAAAAAGAACCAATACCTAAAAATGTTATTTCACTTATGAATAATATCTCTACATTGTCTTCATTAATCCACGTTTGATCCAAATCTTGTTTGTCGATTTGCTCATCCATCGTTGTTGGAAATCATTTTTCATCGTTGGTCGATGGTGATCCTCCAAAAACTCAGAGCACTCGTCTCTACATTTTAAACTATTGTTCATTATAAACCCATTAAGGTGTTTTAATCACATTTCTTTTACTCATGATATGTGGCGTCAGTACGCTATTTCATTAATTAACCATGTTTTGGTTATGATTGTGTTGAAATTCATTACGATAAAATGATATCAAATTAAATAAAAAATAATATAAATATATTTTATTTAATTTATCTTTTTCTTCGAAAATCATGAAAAATAATATTTTTAGTGGATCAGTTCCAGAGGAAGATATGTCCTTTCTAGGTGAATCGATTCGTTGTGAGTTCAATGATGCTCTCATATATTTGATCCGAGCACCAGATCAAATGATAGAAAAACTCATTCACACGATTAAATAATAACCTTTAAAAAGATCAAAAATCTATTTTGTGCACTCTAGGTCTCATAATTATGTATCATCTCATAGCCTCGTCTTGTAAAAATCCCATATAAATTTTAAAAAAAATATCTGGAATTTTAGGACATTACATTCTTCCCACCTAATGACTTTTCATCCCTAAAAAAAAATCCTTAACTCAAGGGAAGAAAACTGAGTTCATCAAGGGTCTCTGCATTGCGTACAATAATTCACCTCAAGAAACCACCTTGATGATCATACTCTTTGCATGAAACAACATTTCTTTGCTCGCCTATGTATCGAGATAGACCTACTAGAGCCTCTCCCAAAACATCTTCGTCTCGAGGTGGAAGTTATATATAGTTTTTCGTAGAACATTCATTATGAGGAAACTTTTAGATTTTGTTCGCTTTGATGTCAACCAGTCCACTGGACATATTTTTTTCTCTCGATGTGGGAGGAGGGGTCGTAAAGGATCAGTGTCTCAAGCAACTGACCCACCTTCCCCCATGGTCCCAACAGTTGATGAAATGCCTCCATATTGTAGCAAGATGATTCCACATTCAGGTGGTCATCAATCACTCGTGGCGTCCTACGGGATACAACCATGAAGAGGCCTGACAAACCCCCCCTCTACTTTTAGTCTACCAGGTTCGGTTGTTCTGGTTCCCCACTTTTTTTCGAAGGCGTCGAGTGATGACAGAAATGGTATGGTCATTGCTATTAATTCAGGGGGTGTTGGACCTTCTTATGCTAATGTTGTGCATGGTGTGGAAGCTAAACCTACCATCAAATAGAATATCGTTGTTGTTGTCAGTTCGACTAGGGACTACACTTCGACTAGAGACATGGTGGATCATTCTGAATTGGATGGACCTATGGTTCCTCATTATCATCTTGACACCCTTGGGTATGACACTCATCCAATTTGAAAGCCTTAAATGCGAGGACAAGAACGAGAGTTGTCCAACCTTGGTGTTTACTCTATGGTCTTCGGTAATCTAGAGGTGTAAGGCAGGATGTGCACTCACTCCTTTTTCATCAAATCTGGACTCATTCATGAGGATTCAGATATCGACTCAGAGAGGGAGGTGGATGTTTCTGATGGTATGTATGTGGATGATTTTTGGTGCAACATTCATTGGATTCTCAATTTTTCCTTAAATGTTTTTCTTAATAGAATAGATAATTTTCAATCAATGTACAACTTTTGTAATGGCCCGGACATTAATTAATGAAAATTTCTCTAATTCTAATGTAATGTATTATTAATGATATATAAAAATTATGCACTATTAGATTTATGTTTTCATATTTTAAAATATTTTTATCCATTGCGAACATTTCAAATATATTCGTTAAATATTGATAACCCGATTAGTATAAACATAGGACATTAACAAATCCAATTTACTATGGAAAGGGAAGCATTGGCCTCACCCAGAAAAATTTCTCTATAAGAAGCCCATTTATCGGATCTTGGAAAAGTGGTGGAGTCATTGGGATTCTCTCTTGACAAATCTCATGACAATCTTCACCCTATTATGCTTGAGCAGAACCGACTACATGATAAGTGGAAGTTGACAGAGATTACCACCAAAGTGATGTTATCCATGCCACCCCATGAATCTCCCACCATCGAACACCATACCCTTCAATCTTATGCATGTGTTATATGGGGTTATGTAACAAGACCCTAGCACTATGATAATGTACATTATTTTTTTATAGTGAATATACATTCATTTTATTATTGTTACTTTGTAAATAGTTTTAAAACAAAAAAATATTTTTTTTTACATTAAATTAAGAAATATATATTGTTTAATTAATGAATTTTTGAATTAAATAATATTTTAATGACATATTATTAATAAATTACATTTTATTAAATATAAATTATCATATAAATTTTATGAATACAATATTATTTTTTATTATTTTTTGAAAGCTGTTTTTGTTAAAACCCATGAATTATCATTAAATGTCATCTATTATTTTAAAAGTAAAAAATTCACATATTTAAAAAATTATTTAGATAAAATGAATATTATTTTTGGAATCTGGATGTAAAAATTATCCAATGATGAGTATTTCATAATTTTTTTAAATAGTAGTATTTTTGGATAAAAAAGAACTACTATTTACATATATAATATGTTTTATGACATCATAATGACCTAATAGTGATGTAATACAATACCATAGAAATTATGTTAGGCCAATATATGTTTTACCATTAAAATAATGTTATTTATTGTTTTATTTATTTAATTTAAAAAACATTAGTGGACCCTCCAAGAGTTATACAACATTTTAAATTTTTAAATTAATTCCCTTGAGAGTGTGACTCACCTCCAGATAAGAAAGATTAATATTTTAAGATGTTCATCCATTTTCGTTATAAAATAATTTTTTCCACTCTCCTTTGGAAAAAACCATGGGAAAAAACAATGGTGTTGTTTGTGGTTTTGATTAGATTAACATGTGGTGTCCCAAACCTAAATAATAAACAATTCCTTCTCTTTCCCTATATAAACCCACCCAATATCGGCCATTGGACTTATAAAATAATTTTTTATACTCCCCTATCGAAAATAACATGGTAAAAAAATGGGATGGTTTGTGGTTTTGATTAGTTTAATGTGTGGTTCCCAAAACTAAATAATAAAGAATTCCCTCTTGTTTCCTATATAAATACACCCAGGATCCCACATCCTCTTCACTAAAATCCTTTAGATCTCTACCAAAATCTACCTTCATCATTCTATAATCCTTCTATGGTTCCTTAAGCCCTCAAGAAGACTCTCTCAATCCTCTCCCAATCCTCTGGGATCACACTTCCAAGTAAGGGATTTCATCCTTTCTCATTTTTGTCCAAATCTCATTAAGTTGTTATGTCCTTTTATTTTCAATTAAAAATGATGGAGTATGATTCAATACCTCCTCCATACTACCCTC
This sequence comes from Viscum album, assembly GCA_963277665.1. NCBI lineage: Eukaryota > Viridiplantae > Streptophyta > Magnoliopsida > Santalales > Viscaceae > Viscum > Viscum album. The sequence goes on from OY728134.1 coordinate 292,057,765, forward strand.
TTTATTTTTTAATGATTATAATCCCCTTTTTCTCTCATCAATTCCTTCCATGTACACCAATTACCATGTCGAGATTTCGTTTGGAATTTTTCTCTTCTCATTTAATTTCAAGAAATTATATTATATTATGAATAAAAAATTCCATTACATATGTTGGGATATGGATTATGACCCCAATACTGTTCATTTCTTGTAAATATTATGATACACCCCTTTCTCTCTCATCAACCATTTCTAAGAATTCTTATGTCATGTCGTTATGCTGCCGAAATTGCACATTGCTTTTCCAAGCCAAAGTCATTATGTTATGAATACCATGCCCATTTATCTATCAAGGGTATTCACCTTTATTCACATTTATTTATTGATTATAGAGTTTCATGTATGAATTCATCATTCCTTTAACAGGGAATAAATGATGATCTTTAATGATTCCATGATATATGATTCTTATGGCACACTTATGCATGAAATGAAATGTTTAAGAAGGGTGCTCCCTAATAGTGCTCCAATGCATTGGGTAAAGATTAGTATCATGATACATAAACTTTAATGAGGGTTTTCTAATGAAAAATTATGTTCAATGAGGGTTTACTCATGCTCCATGTGCACTGATCCTTGGATCATTCTAATACCATGTTAAGTGTTGTTACCACATTTCTATGTTATGATAATCATGATATATCATGCCTTTATGTTCATGTTTCTATTTTGATCCATTAAAATTCCTATTGACTTAAATGTATTGTATTCTTCAAGTAATTCCTTTTTTACTCCCTTAATGGGCTTTAAATATCACCCTTTTCTTATGAATGCCCTCAGGTTATCTAATGCAATGCTAAGTATGACGGAATGTAGGGATTGTTTAAAGGAATTTTTCAATAATGATATTGTGTTTCGTGTTTTAATTCATTATGTAATGTTATTAATCCCAAAAGACACTATACCTATTGATATTCTATGTCATATTAATGGAATATTTTATGTAATAAATCATGTTTAAGTGTGTAATAAAATGAAGGCTTATTATAGTTGGTATATGAGGATAGGTTTAGTTATTTTTTGTCTTATGATTAGAAACCACAAGTGAAGCCTTAGATATAAAAATAAGTACAATAAAAACACCCCTAAATGTTGGTGAGTATTGAATCAGTTCTTTATCAAGAAAATACATCCCTACCTGGATACGAGTAGGTAGAGGCAGCTTTGGCACAAATATACGTAGGAGTGAAAACTCTGACAAGGAGTTTCAGGCTTGACCCGGGGTATCCTGGTATAGGACAACCGACATTTTTGAACTCTTGGTTATGAAAATCCTTGGATATATGCATTGGTAAATTCACAAGAATAGTATGAACCATTATTAAGTGAATAAAAAAATGACTATAAGAATAAATGTGGGGAAGTAAATCATGGATAACATAGATTGATGCCTACAAATTCATATGTTACAGAATTTAAATTAATTTATATTTCACCCATTTTTTTTCTGTGAATTACCCTTTATGTGTTACCAATAACATTCAATTTATTCCATCCAATGGCTAGTGATAGGAGGACTCGGGCTGACAACTGATGTGATGATCAATGTGATGATAAATCTAATGAGATGCCCGATCTAATGGGAGCAGAAATAAAGAATTTTTTCACGATACTCTCTTAGTTAACTGAATTCATGATTAAAAATGTGGGTCAAGAGGAACGTTAAACCCTCCGTAAGAAAGAATAAGTAGTAATAGAGAGTTTCATGAGACAATGGCCTCATACTTTTAATGGATCTTATGATCCCTCAATTTTCGAACAATTGATTAACACCAATGAAAAGATCTTATACATCCTTCAATGTTCCAAAAAAGAGGAGGTTCTTATTGTAGCTTATCATATGGAAGTTTATGCAAATGAATAGTGATAATTGATCAAAAATTTGAATCCTGATGAGGATATCGAGGTGTTAGAATGGAAGGATTTCTAGAAAATGTTTTTCATAAATATTTTTCACTCACCCTTAGACTTAAGATGCAAAGGGGCTTCCATTACCTCAAGCAAAAAGACTACGAATCCATCAGAGTATACGAGGAAAAAATAATAAGGTTTTCAAGATACGCCTCTAGAATTTTCATTACCCCTGAATGCAAGGTTGATCGTTTCTTTGGTGGGCTAAATCCTAGCCTATAGAAATACCTAGAAATATGTTACTTTGATAGCTATAAATAAATTGTCTGATGTGCCCACAAGGTCGAAATAGAGATTGACAAATCATTGTGGTATCAATGGGATAAGAAGCATAAGTTGGAAATCAATTTTGGTAGTCTGATGGATAAATCAAATGGTGCTAAGATAATCTAGCACCCCACTTTTCAAACGTGTAGAAAAAAGAACCATGGAAATTGCCTGAAGGGGATGAGGAAATGCTTTAGATGTGGAAGATAAGGGAACGTAGCCAAGAACTACCGACAAGAAAAAATCATGGCTACATCATAGGAGAGGTATGCTCCATTTTACCCTCAATGTGATGTTCATTTATTCAACTGCAAACGACCAGGGCCCCATGAAAATCAGTTCCCTAAGCCATGGATTTTCATAGTTAATCAACAACCTCAAAGGTATCAAGGGAGATATTTTTCGATCACTACCACTAAAGTGAACCCTGAAAATGAAAAGGTAATATGTAAGCAAGTTATTAATTAATGAATAATGAACATACTTTTTTATTCTAGTTCTATATATTATCTTATATCCCAAAATATTAGTAGATCAATCCAAACACCATCCCAAATCATGGAAGTAATGATGTCGGTGAGTAAAATTTTTTTACAATCATTGCATCCCATGAATATAACTCATTCCATGTCATAATTTGTGGATTGAACTTCTGAGTGAACCTCTTCATACACTCTTTGGTAGAATTTGATGGAATTTTTGGCATGGAATTTTTTTCCTTATATAGATGCAACATAAATTTCTGTGAGAGGGAAATCACTCTCCTTATGGAGAATCCATCCTGGATTCTATACAAGTGCAATAATAAAGATGAATCTTATTTAGCACCATCATTTCAAGCGTGGATATTACTGCTTAAAGAGAACATGTATCTCGCTCAAATGGTTGAGCCTAAGGAAGCAACCATCCTTGAATACATGCCTATTGTGAGAGAATTCTCTAAAGTGTTTCTCAAGTAAATTCTTGGTCTTCCTCCTAGAAGAGATGTTTAATTCCCAATTGACCTTATATCAGGTGCGTTTCCAATATCCAAAACTCCATATTTAATGGCCATTTTAGAGCATGATGATCTGAAGAAACAACTACAAGTGAATCTAAATAAAGGGTTTATATGCACAAGTGCTTCACCATGGGGTGCACCAGTCCTCTTAATCAAGAAGAAGGTTGGGTTAATGCGCCTTTGGATTCCTTATCATGAGCTCAAAAAAATAACGATAAAGAACAAGTATCCTCTAACATGAATTAAAGAATAGTTTGATTAGATACCTGGGGAACCAAACTTCTCTAAGGTGTATTTTCGGTCAGGATGTTACCTAGTAAGGGTAAAATAGGAGGATATGCCCAAAACTAATTTTCGTACAAGGTACGAGCACTTTGAATTCGTAGTACTTTTTTTAAAACAGAATAATGATCCAGCAATCTTCATGGACATGATGAATAGAGTTTTTAGATATCACCTAGACAAATTTGTTTTTGTCATTATAGATGATATTATAATATAAACCAAAACCATGGAGGATCCTAAGAAGCATCTAGGAACAGTACTAGAGACCCTGCAAATGGAGAAGCTCTATGAAAATTACATAAATTGTAAGTTCTAGTTGAAGGAAGTATCATTTTTTTGTTATATAATCCCAATAAATGGGATATATGTGGATCCCACAAAGAAAACTGTAATTGAGGGATGGTCGAGGAAAACATCGATAACGGATATCCATAGCAGTATGTGTTAGCTGGATATTTGCACCAATTTTTGAGAAATTTCTCAAGAATTCCCAACCCTCTTACCACGATAACATGGAAGGGAGTAATGTTTTCGTAGAGTGATGAATGGGAAGAGAGCAATAAGGAGTAGAAAAGGAGGTTTATCACTACACCATTACTCACACTCCCAATAAGTGGAGAAATCATTGTGGTGTACAATGATGCTTCAAATAGGGTTTTAGGTTGTGTGCTAATGAAAAATAATAAACTGATAGCCTACACCTCAAGGAAGCTTAAAATCTATGAGAGAAACAATCCTCAGCATGATCTGGATTTGGAAGTTGTGATCTTTGCATTAAAAATATGGTGACGATATCTATTTGGGGAGAAGAGTGAAATATATACTGATCACAAGAGCCACAAATATATATTCACACCAAAAGAGCTTAATCATATCCAATGAAGATGGATAAATTTAATCGTGGATTATGACTACTAAATCCACTACTATATCTATAAGGCAAACATGGTAGAAGATTCTCTATGTAGAAAGAATCTTGCATCTTTATCAATGATGAGAATTGAAAAGGATCCAATCTTCTTAGATTTGCAGCGGATGGATAGGGGAATAATTAAGGGAGGAACATCATCAATCATTTCTCAAATGATTTCTCAACCATCCCTAATAGAGAAAATAAATGATGCTCAAAGAATGGATGTCGAAATTATGAAAAGTGTGGAAGCCCTCAGAAATGAGAAATTCTCAGATATCATTGTTGACAAGGCTGGAATTGTGAAATTTTGGTCATGATTCTTTGTACCAACTGATCTAGAGATAAATAAGGATATTTTGAATGATGCACATTGTTTAACCTTATATATTCACCTAGGGAGCACAAATATGTATCAATATCTCTGAGAAAACATTTTGTGGTACAATATAAAAAGGGAAATCTCTGAATATACATCAAAGTGCCAGGTATGTCAGAAATTAAAGGATAAGAAGAAATGGTATAAGGGGATGATGAAACCACTACCCACACAAACATGGAAGTGGGAGAAAATTAACATGTACTTTTTCACTATACATCAATGTACATCAAGAGGAAACAATATTATATGGGTTATTGTGGATAATCTTACAAAGACAGCTCACTTTATCTTGATTTGAGAGAACATATCATTGGATCAACTTGCACAGATTTACATCAATGATGTTACAAGGATGCATGGATTACCACTATCTATTGTATATGATCGTGATCCAAGATTCGCATAGAATTTTTTGAAAAGTCTCCAACCTGCTCTATGAACTGAACTGAACATTAGTTTGTTATTTCATCCTCAAACTAATGGACAATCTGGGTGATCCATTCAGACAATGGAAGATATGATAAGATCATGTTCTATGGACTTCAAAGGAAAATGAGACCAACACATCCCACTGGTTTAATTATCCAACAATAATGGTTTCCACTCAAACATTTTAATGGAACCATATGAAGACCTTTTTGGGAAATGGTGCAAAATACCATTGTCTTGGGATGATGCTAGTGAGCATAAGATACTTGGACCCGAAATGGTCGACGAAATGGTAGAGAAGGTGAAACACATTTTGCAGAATATTAAGGCATACCAAAGTCAATAGAAGAGTTATGCAGATAATCTTCGATTCGACATTGAGTTCAATGTTAGAGCCATGTTATTTCTACACATTTCTTCATGGAAGAAATTTATGAGGTTCAGAATGAAATAGAAGTTAGGTCTTAGGTATATCGTCCCCTACGTGATTCTTGACCATGTCAGTGATATGGACTATCGACTAGAACATCCACCTAACATGGCCAAAGTACATGATGTCTTTCATGTATCCCTAAGAAGGATGTACATACCATACCCTTCATATTTACTCTCTTTATAGGTAGTACAGTTAGCAATTGATATTTCTTATCAGGAGCAGCGACTGAAGTTCTTGGATCATAGAGGTAAAGTTATATGTAACAAGACTACCCACCAGGTCAAGGTACTATGGAAAAACCATAAGTACTTAAGAAAACAATGGGAACTGGAGGAGGAAATGAATGAAAATTACCCACACATATTTGTGTATTAGGATGTAAAACAAAATATCGAGGGTGAAATTTCATAAGGTGGGAAGATTTTAATGACCCAAAGATTCAACAATTATAATTCATCATGATATAATTAAATTTATTATTACAAATATACAAATCCTATTCACTTCCTTAGTTGTATGTTTTTAAATTTTAATATATTGTTAGGAATTATGACTATTGCTAATATTTATTTTAAATAGTGATCACATGATTAGTATACATATCGGGCATTAACAAATAGTATTTACAAAGACAATGGAAGAGTTGGCCTCGTCCAGTAGAATTTCTCCATATGAAGTCTATTTCTCAGAGCTTGGATAGCAGGTGCCATCATTGGGATTCACTTTTTACCAGTCCCAAGATGAACTTCAACACGTTATGATCAAGAGGTACCAATTATTAGAGAAGTGGAAGTTGATAGAGATTACCACCTGAGCGATGTTATCCGAGCCACCCCAAGAATCCGACACCATCACACACATTACCCTTCGATATTATGCGATTGTTGTAAGGGGTTATGTAACATGACCCTTTCACTATTATTATGTACATTATTTTTTTATAGATAATATAAATTCATTTTATTATTTTTACTTTGTAAATAGTTTTTAAAGAAAAAATATTATTGTTAGTTAATATTAAATTAGGAATTCTATTTTTATGAGCTAACGTATTTTTGAATTTAATAATATTTTAATTAAATATTATTAGTAAATTTATATTTATTAAATATAAATGATCATATAAGTTTTATGAATACAATTATAATTTTTATTACGGTTTGAAAGATGTTTTCTTCAAAACCATCGAATTTTCAATAAATATCAGTTATTATTTCCAAATGAAAAAATCACATATTTAGAAAATTATTTAGATAAAATGAATATTATTTATTTATTCAGGACATCAAAATTATCAAACAAATAATTTTTTTTTAATATTCTGAGATAGTTTATTTTTTTGGGTAAAAATTAAGTATCGTTTAAATATATAATGTGTTTTATAACATCATAATGAATCAATAGAGATTTAATATAATTATATATATATTATTTTCAGACAAATATATTTTAATATTAAAATAATATGATTTTATATTTTTTTATATATTTTAAAAAAAATTAGTGGACCATCCAAGAGTGATAACACATTTTAACTTTTAAAATTGATTTCCTTGAGAGTGTGACTCACATCCACATAAAAAAGCCTAATATTTTAATAAGTAACGACATTTAAATTATTAAATAATGTTTTCCACTCCATATAGGAAAATCCCGTGGTCAAAAACCATGTTTCGTTTTTTGTTTTTGATAAATAAAATGTGTGGTGTCCCAAATATAAATAATAACGAATTCCGTCTCATTTATTATATAAACCCACCCATGATCTCACTTCCTCTTCACTCAAAGACTTTGGATCATGAAAAAACTCTTCCCTCATCTCTCTAGAATACCCCCAAGTCATCCCATGCTCTAATGAATCCTCTCTCAAGCCTCTAAAAATACATTGGGATCACACTTCCATGTAAGGGGTTTCTTCCTTTATCATTTTTGTCCAAATTTCTTTATGTTGTTATGTCCTTTTATTTTCAATTTAAAATTCCGGGGTATGATTTATTACATTCCCCATACATCTATATTTATTATTTTATGATTATATACCCCTTTTATCTCTCATTAATTCCTTCTACGTACACTCGTTATCATGCCAAAATTCCATGAAGAATTTCTCTCCCCTCATATACATTCAAGAAATTATTTTGTGTTATGAATCTATAATCCCATTACATATGTTGGTACATATTCAATGAGAAACCCTTACTATACATTTAATGTACATATTTTGAGACACCCCTTTCTATCTCTTTGACAATTTTTATAAATTCTTACGTCACATCATTACACTGCTGAAATTGCACCGTGATTTTCCATGCCAAACTCATTGTATCGTGAAAACCATGCCCATTCCAGTATCAAGGGTATTCAACATTATTCACTTTTACTTATTTATTATAGAGTTTAATGTATTAATTACTCATTACTTTATCATGTAGTAAATTATTATCCTTAATGATTTGATGTTGTATGATCTATATGGGACACTTATACATGAAATGGAATGTTTATGAAGGGTGTGTAGAGATTGTGATCCAATGAATTTGGTGTAGATTAGTATCATGATAAAACAAGTGAAATGGGGTTTTACTAAATCTAATTCATGTTCAATGTGGTTTTACTCATGTTACATGGTCAATGAGCCTTGTCTCATGTTAATACCATGTTAAGTGTTGTTGCCACATTTCCATGTTATGATAACCATGTTATATCATGTCTTTATGCTCATGATTATCTTATGCTCCATTGATATTCATATTTCCTAACATGTATTGTATTCTTCATGTTATTCCTAGTTTACTCCCTTACTAGGATTTATATATCACCGTTTTTATGCATGTCTTTAGGTTATCCCTTGCAATGATATGTATGAGGGAATATAGTGGTCATGTAAAGGAAGTTTTCAATAAAGATGTTGTGTTTCATGTTTTAAGTTATTACGTAATATTCCTTAGACCCACACACACTATACCTCTTGATCATCTATGTTTTATCAAGTGAATATTTTATGTAATAAATCATTTTTATGTGTGTAATAAAAAGTAGGATTGTTATAGAATCTTCTAGGTCAACATCACGAGACAATGGGAACATGTATCTTTAGCTTTGAAAAGTGGGAAAAACACTAATCACTATGATCCATTTTTATTGATGGGTTTTAATGGCTATCCACCACACTAACCTGACATAGATATAAACAGAAACCCACATTTCACATCCACCCCCAGATGAACTATGTTATAGCCTTCACAAGTGTTTTGCGTTCTTGTATGATGCTAAACAGACAAGGGTATTTATGAACAAAATAGGGTTTCACAAGAGCGAATGTTGGGTTTTACTAGACCCCCTGTCTACAACCTCCAATGGATACATATATTTCTAAAACTAGAACACTTTCACACTTACTAGTTTCATGTCATCTGAGTATGGTTGGTAAACAACCATTTCAAACTACAGAAACATCATGGGGGTCTAAATCAACCTCCATAGAAAAATCCAAAATATGACTCTTTACGAGATTCCACCATGTCCTTCCTGGGATTCCATTTCAACGCATTGTAAAAACCTTCATTACCATCAAGGACACACCACATAGTTTGCCTAATATATTTAATCCATGTATATATAGTAGTAGCCCATACACAGAATAACGTCGTACGGCCGCACCACCATGACTAAGATATCCCAACTACAAGTCTCGCCTGCAACTATCATGTCACATTATCAGCAACAGTATGTGATCAATGGGTCTCTTCCAATAGGAGTCTCTAATATTGAAGTTCAAGTCCATGGTCTAACTGAAAAGTCAATGTCTCAAAAGAAACTCGTAGTAAAATGAGGACTACTTGCACCTGTGTCTATTTAAAAAGGCATCCAAATGAAAGGACACGTGTGGAACCTCGAATTTGTTATAGATATTCTTGTTCAAGAGAAATGATCCCATGCAGGTGTCCTTGCCCACAAACTCTAGCTACTGGATCATGTATTGGACAACCTGGGGTCATGGTGGAAAGGCTGAAAACTGCCTTCACCTTTTTATTTATAATCCATCTCTTCTGCCTTAGCACTATCTATACTAAGGAGGCCTATCTGACAGCTCCCTTTATGAAGAACGGCGGGTCAAACAATCTATAGAGAGATTACCCTGACCGTTGCAAGTGTTACACTGCCTATCTTATGGTTGATCTTATCTTTGGCATTGCTCCTACTCTATAGACCCACATATCTGTGTTCAAACATGGGTATACCTCTTATGCCACGATTGTGTCTTTTTTTGTCTTCTAGATCTATTATATTCCTCTACAACGTGAACTATGTTGTAGTTCACATCCATATGATCCACATCTAGGTAGATCATAACCACCATGGCTCACTCCAGCACCCTAGGATAAATTAAAATGCTTAGGGGTATCATTGATTCCTTGATCTACCATTCTAGTCCCTTCTCAATGGTCTGGGCCCTTAAGTAAGGGTCTCTCAACATAACTATAGAGTAGCAATAAATATATGTTCCTCTCACCGAGTACACTTCTATTGTCATGATTCCCTATCATAGGTACAACTGCTCCTGTATACACACATAGCATAAAGTCTCTAGAAATAACTTCTCCCTGAATAGATGATCCAAAACAATCTAGGTGAGGGTTGCCTTATCATGCATCTGAATCATCAGTTTCCACTATCTTCCCACTGATCCCTGATGAAGGCATGCAGTTACAATATCCATCTAGTAGATAGGCATCCTCACTAGGTGGAAGACATTCATAACCGCCTCAATCCAATCTTCATCTACTTGAGGACATGTTTCCCCGCAGAACCTGGGAGGTCTCTACCTCTTGAACTCATATAGCACACTCATCCTGTGGGCATCCTTCACTAGTAGCGTTGATTGAAACTATTGATCAATGGGAGGTTGTGTTACTGGTTAACCACCCAGAGGTAATGCTATAGATTCCATGCCAAAAGCCTCCACTTATGGTGGATAATCATTAAGATCACGTTGTAGAATCCAATATGGTTGACATCGTGGTGGCATCCTGAAATATATCAAGATAAACCATGGAAAAATAGTATATCTAAAGAGGAGACTCAAGATGGAAAAGGAATGGTCAACCATTCATACATGATTAATATACCATTTATATCCCCTCAACTAGTGTTCCTATATACCGTGTCGTAAAACAGGTGTCCAGAGTCATGGTATATGGATACGTCAGTTGCCACACAAACACTAGATTCTTGTGCCTGAAATCCAAACTCAACACACTTAACACTATTTACCAAAACCAAAAACAACATACCCTTGGTCTTTGAGGTAGAACAGACCACAGCTAATACCAATTTATCACGACTCATCCCACGGGTCCCATGTTAGGACTACCCCAATCTCGCCTCCCAAAGGATAGGGGATGCCGACTAGCATCGATAACATTATACTGAAAATGGGAGGTATTTTCGAAGTACCTTTACACAAGCTCACAAATCCCATCCAAATATGCTAGTAAGTAAAATACAATGAAACCATGCATGAAATCCACTAAGTAAATAACAACTAGAGAACAATGGAATGTAAAGTACATATTGGAAACCCACGAAAGTATAAAATCCCACCAAATGAAAAATTGAACAAAAGTAAAACTCCAACTCACTGAAGATCATCAACTGGGAAGCCTACCTAATGTGTATGCGAGGGGAAACTATCTGAAGCTGTAGAAGTAATCCTTTTCTGTCTAATCTAACTAAACAATACCATGTACTGCTCCTCCATGGACTTTATCAGAGGGTCTGTCGTATTCACTAGACATGACATGTGTGAAAAAATCTCTTATAGGGGAGTAAAATGATACACAGTAGGGGACCCTAAAACCTCAAAGGTAAAGCAAAAGAGAAACCCCACAAATGAATGCACATTCATCTCTACTCAGGTATATTCCCATACATATACCATTAAAATCTACATACACTTGTTTCTAAAACTATGAAAACATGTGGTTCCAACCACATATCCAACTCCAGGATTTTCATTGAAGGCTCATGTCATAACACACAAACTAAGAGATGTCACTCAAAGAGTTCGTCCATGCCTGATGGAGCTTATCTGAGAGATGCACCCCATCAGGTACATACCTAAAATTACAAATGTTACATCTGAGAGAACATGCTCCATCGAAAATATTATACTAGGTCTAACTCGGGTGCCTGACATTAGAGGTCTAGTGATCACAGCCTTACGCCCGATGCAGTACAAAGGAAACCCAAGTTAAGAGGCTCGCTTCACGTCACTGCGCAAAGTTGAAGGAGCACTACTCTAAACTAACATAGGATACATCAATAACTTTTATAAGGAGTGGCCCACACTTGATTCTAATAATAAATCACTAACTCTTATTATGGTATCATTCACACCAATTGGAGGGGTTTTTATCTCATAGTTGTGTCCTACCGTCGAGGGAGCTCCAACTCCTATGGAGGACCCACTCCCACTAGCTACTCAAAGATGGGGGAGTACTAATTCTTAAATGAGTACTTGCACTCTGGTTCCAACAAGGGATTACTACTCATGAAGTGTACAAACCCTGAATTAGCAGGGGAGTAAAAATTTGTATATCAAGAACCCACACCCTACCCAGTAAGAGAGTTCCACTCATTAACTAGAGTAACTGCACCCTAGTAATGTAGGGGAGTACCGAATCTGTAATTTTGTTTACTATGGGGGACTTACACCCCAGTATGTAAGGGGAGTACTGACTCTTGGATAGAGGACCCACTCCCTGGTAGGGCAGGGGAGTACCGACTCTGTCGTAGCACTGCATACGGAGGACCCACAACCTAGAACGGTAGGGGAATACTGAATCCTATAGTAGAGGACCTGCACACAAGCCTTAGCCCGGTTGGTAAGGACTCTGTATGTGCATCCAAGCGACCAGTGATCGAATACAAACTGAGGAAAAATTTCTGGGTTACTGTAGCATTAATGTAGCTGTACTGTTGTAGGAACTCTAGAGGATCCGTGTAGTACTATAGAAGGTACTATAGAGGAATAGTATCAGTCACTATTTAACACAGTAGTAGCAGAGAATATTCCCCTATTTTGGCTTTCAAGCCAACGATTTGGTCCCTGAGTCCTTTAAGGCCTTCGTGCCACTCAGGACATCGAGTCAGTAAGGTCTTCTGGCCACCTCAAGGCCTTCAGAAAACCTTTAAGTGCTGATGCAAACCAGAAAACCTACAAGGAACAAGATCTACAAGGAGTATGAGAAAAGATCTTTCACCAAATAAAAACCGAAATAGATTTCATTAATGAAAGGGTATGGCACCTGCCATCGGGACAAGCCTGTGCCTGTATGGGAAGCCTAGCTGATCATCCATGCGAAGGTGGAGAGATGATTTAACGATGAAGATGCTGGGGAGGGGAACTTCCATGTTGTTAGTATGGGTTGTATGTAATGTTTGATGCTTATGGATAATGAATTCCTTAAAGGCCTACGAGTCGTGTAATACTTTCTCCTACGAACCTTGTAAGGGTTACACCTCACCTTATGAAAGGTGGATTATCAAAACTCAATAAAAAATGAAGGCATCCGGGCCATTGGAGGATAGTAGAGGACCTTACCCCTACCCAATAGGGTACTATTGACTCTATAAGTGTTAGATATAGATTACTTTCTCCATAGTCAAATAGAGGAGTACGAACTCCTTGTATAGAGGACCCGCTCCCTAGAACGGTAGGGGAGTACCAACTCTTACTTTACGAACTTCTTTGAGAACTCACACCCTAATCCTATAGGGGAGTAACACTATCGACAAAAACCACTCAATGGGAAAAAACCCACCGCCCAAATATGGGGAGTTGAGTCTCAACAAAATCATATGGATACAGAGTACCTATATCTTGAGGCATCAATGGTGTAACTGTCCTAACATCTCATAAAAAGAATCACCCTGATTCCACCCAAATTCTGCTTTTACCAGAAGATTATACTCTTCAGACAAAACATTATGACCTCTAACATTACCCAAATCTCACATAGATTATTTTTAAAGGATCATATCTTCCCAAGGGTCCCAATTCCACAGATGTCTTGTTAAATTTACTCTTTTTATAGTAGTTACAACCATTTTAGCGAAATGAGAGCATGTTGGGTTCGGGTTTGGTCTGACCCAGTACGTCTGACCCGGGTCCTACCTGGTCCAATGGGCCTAGCCTGGAATGGAGAGGCTCGGCCTGCTAGGCTGTAGATCTGGCCAAACCCACCTAGATGGGTTAAAGCCACTAGTAGAAAACTGGCCTGCCTTTGAGCGGGCCGGCCCCTCTGGACCGGACGAGACTATGTCGCATCCGTTGTGCACCATGCGGTGCTAGCTGGAAATGATAATCTAGACAACAAGTCCTTGTATAAGATAGAATCATTTGGAATGACCTACAACAGAGCTGTGGGTCCAGATCATGCTACAGTTGGGGGTCACGACTTCCTCCAAAATATTGTCGAGCGTCTGCTTCTTCTAGCTCTAATGCAGTGCTGGATGCCCCGAAAAACATCTCGTGGACCACCAGATTTGTGCTAGTGGTATGTTCATTAATGTAGAGGGTTCATCAAAACCCTCAGGTCAAGTTCTTCATCTCCTAGATCCCAAAACCTTATTGCAATCCATCCTGATGCAAGACATTTGAGCAGCGATATTTCTCATACCGACTCATTTTGGTCCCTACAACCATCGTTGCTCCTTCGACATGCCATTTTCATCCCAAATCAACGAAATCAGAACATTTCAGTAAGAATTTACTGTGAAATTACCATTCACTTTCCATGCATTGAGTCACATGCCAAGTGAAGGCAGTTAGTGACAAATGGAGAACGGAGGGAGGAAAATCAACAAATCAATAATGATTTAATGAACATTGATCGATGTTTGTGATGATCAGTTTTGTTGTCATTATAAGGGATATCCAAGAATTCACCAAGAAGATATCCCATTAATACCTCGAAAAATGAACCCTCCATCATGGAAGATCGAACCATGGGTCAACTTGTTAGTGGGGTGATCTACATTCTTCATTTAAAACCAAGAATTTGAAAGATAATTCAACTAAAAACCCCTACCTCCAATAGTTCTTCCACTAAAAAAGAATGACTCAACATTGTTATTTCTTTCTATCCATTGATCCAAATATCATCTGTCAACTCATTTATTCCTAGTCACTGGTGATCGTTGTTTTTCATTCATCGACAAAAATCCTCCAGAAACTCCAAGCTTTCATCTCTACCATGTCAACGATTGATAATTGTCATCCAATTAAGGGGTGTTAATCGCTTTTCTATTACTAATACAACACAACTTTGTTACGTTGTTTCATTAATGAAAGTGTTTTGGTTAAGCTCTTCATGAAATTTGTTATGCTGCAACGATTTCAAATTCAATCAAAAATAAAATTAATATAATTTATTTTATATAACTATTTCTTAAAAAATCATGAAAAATAACATTTCTGGTCGGCCCACACTGATTGATGTTAAGTCCTTTCTAGGAGAATCCTGTCATTCTGATTTCAACGGTGCCATTGGATATTTAATTCAAAAAACCAGTTCAAAAGAATGAAAAACATGTCCTCATGTTTAAATAATAAAAATTAAAAAAAGATTGAAAATCTATTCCTACCATTCTGGGTCTCAGAATTACAAGTCGTCTCTGAGAGTGATCCTATAAAAATCCCATTTGAAATTAAAAAACAAAATCATTGTATTTAGGGACCTTAAATTCTTCACACCATAAGTATTTTCATCCCTAAAATGAAAAATACTAAACTCATGGAATGAAAACTGATTTCATCAAGGGTATATACCTTCTTACAACCATGCACCTTTAGTAACCACTACGATTATCCACTTTCATGTCCAGCTTCTTCATGGTGAAAATCATGAAACAAAAACCACATTTCTTTTTAGTTGTGACAAATGGGAAAATAATTAAGCACTGTGATCCATTTCTATTCATGGTTTCTAGAGGCACACCTCCTATAACACCCCATGCTTCCATGGTACTATTCTCTTTGAATAATACAATAGCGTGTGTTGTACGCAATTCGATATTCTAACACACCGCAACCAATCAAAGTTGCCGTTATGAATGGTAATACCGATTTTTTGAAATTTTATAAACTTTATTTCTCAAAATGGACTTCATTTTTGGATTTCTAATTTTGAAATATGCCTAGGGTAAAATTTTGGTACTTTTCCGGTAACTTTTATATTTTGATGAATAGTGAAAATTACTAAATTTTATTTAAAAAATCCTTTTTTAATCAAAATAATTAATAGTGATAAATTATAAATTTGAGTGGATTTAAATTATATTTCGAATATATTTTTACCATTTAATTAAATTTAGTTCATTGGACATAATTTTACAATTAAACCAGACATAAACAAGTTTCAATCTTTTGATAGTCATCATTTCTTAAAAACACGCTTTTTGTTTTGAAAGCGGGAATTGATTTTAAATTAATTTTTGCCAATACTATGTTTTTAATTTGAAAAAATGGACTCCTTATTTGGAATTATTATGTCCAAATTCTGTAAATAGGTATCTTTTATTATTATACATTTTGAACAATTACTTTGGTAAATATTTTATTTACAACGGTTACAGGGTAAATCCGGTAAATAAGGGTAAAAACATAATATAATAATAATAATAAATTACCGTAAAACATGTCCTAATATTATTGGTTGATACATCTTCGACCTTGGAAATCTTTGGGTCGATTTTGGGACCCCATGGAGCCACTTGTAGGTGATAAGGACACTTTATATTAATTAAGTTAAAATAAATACAAAAATTACATAAGCATATATCCTATAGAAAAACAATTTTTACATACGGTTATATATGTTTGATATTCTACTATAAATAATAATTAGAAAGATATGAAGTTTTCCAACATAATGGTATTTTATTTAGAATTTTTAGACATCGAAAAATTAAAAATATATATGACACAATTATGATGCAATGATTTCCTTATTAATGAAAGAATCAAATAATTGTTATTATAAACTAGTACACACCCATGCGTCCACATGAAAATACATTCAATGCTTATTTTTAAGAAGGAAAAACTATATTTCAGTGTTCATAAATAACATCAATATTGAATATATTGAAAAAACGTGATAATTAATATTGAACTATAATTGGGCAAAATATAGAGAATTGAAAATATAGGAAAATAAGTAACATAAAATAACATTGGAGAATATGTAGGATAATATATGAGAATATATAAGAAAAACATAAGTGTGACATCACTCCAAAAAATAAACCATACAAATGCATGATGGTGAATATGAGGAAAACATATAAGAGAATATCTAAGGAAAATAAAATCATTTGAAAACATAGAAAACATATTAGAGATTAAAAATGGAAAAGAAATCCTACATTAAAAATGACATTTGAATATTGTAGAAAACATTCAATTTGAAAGAAAAGGAACATTTTTGAAAAAAAATTGAAATGGAAATGAATGAAAACATACAAGAATAATGAAAAGAAAACATGTCACGATATAGAAATCAACATAAATATGAAACTTCAAATAAGTGAATAAAAATAAAAAATGGACAATAATTAGAAAAGTACATTAAAAATGAACATGAAATAAATAACATAAATATTAATGTCGGTGAGCTATTATGAAAAAAAAACATGAACGAATTATTATACAACATTAGTATAAACAACATAAAATTCCATTGGACATGAATGAAAATAACATTCAAATGGACATTAAAATTTCAAAACATACATTATAAGTATTAATGTCACCAATCAATTATGTTACAGTACAAATATCAAACATCAAATGCCTAATAGATTTTTCTGCATAGAAAAAATGTTTAAAATAAAAATACTTGAATTTATAGAATAAAAAAATGAATGTTAACATAAAAAAATAATTATAAACCAAAATAAAAGAAGGGGAAAATGTTTAAGTGCAACACCATCATACCAAAGGAAAGAAAAAACCCACATTAAGTGCATACAGTGATGATCACCTCTTCCTATGTCGACCCTGACCTCGAGATCCCCCCCCCATGAGTTGGATGACACCCTCTTCTCCATTATATCATTTGTACATGTGATGCTTCAATGGAGGAGTCCTCTACAACTGCTTCATGAGGCAGATCATGTGTGCCAAGATCATCCTGCACGACCATGTAGACTGTGATGCATTACTACTGAAGATAGACGACAAAAAGCATAATTTTTGGCGACATCAGATCAATTATTATACCGGAAAAGCTCCAATTGAATGATATAGACATTAAACCTCCAATAGATGGGGATACTAGTAATAATATGATACTTATTCAACCACCCAACTTACGGAAAAGGTAACAGTGGAAGAAAAGATACAAATATTACTTGTTGAGAGCTTTATGATGCAAAATTAGGCCTAATCCAACACCATCCATTCCTACACAAGTACAACACAAAACATCCAGCACTTAAACTACCTATAAATTAGAAAAACCTGATAGGTACTGTTTAATAGACCCTTCAAATGCTTAGAATTATTTGGGAAGTATATGAAGTTAAACCCACACGAATCGCTTACCTAGCAAAAATAGGAGGACGGGAGATCCTTCTAGAGGCCACCCGTATTCAACCGGGAAAACCACCGGGGTGGTCCTCCATCGGGCTTAATTATCTCCCAGGAATCATCAAGGCAGTTCTTCATGCTCATTGTACCATAACCATCGTCCTTGAGAACATCCATGTTTATTTTGACCCCATGGCATTATCCAGGACATTGATCCCCATACAGTTGATCCCTGGGCCTGCTCTGTAGTTCAATTTTTGTACAGTCTCTAACATTTCCGGTACCATTAAATGTAGGTGAAAACAAAGGCAAAGCCACTAAATCCCCAGCATATGAAGGCCTAACCTTGGCTTCAAAAAGATGGGAGTCTAAATTGAAAGCAAAGCAAGGTGAGGAATTGAAATTTGGAACCGATGCCTTGGCCCCTACACCCATTGTGATGAAAATAATATACATCGGTTATGGTTCAGCGCTTCAGTGGTTCATGAAGAAAGCAGCACAGGAACCATGATATTCTACAACAACACGGACCGAAGTCCAGTTCAAGGACACTCCTACAGATTGTAGTTGTTATATATGTAATGGAATATAAATTCTGTTAAAAAATGGTAACCGATTGTGATGTTTTAAAAAGGGAACCTCGATTTTGAACACTCTTATTGAACATATAAGATAAAATATATTTAATTAAAAAATAAAATAATATAATAGAAAAAGAATGTGATGTTTTTTAGTCAACAATGGATACATAAATAACAATAAAAATAATTGTTTTAGTTTATCATTAAAACAAAATATTGTATGAAAACAACCTTGTTTATGGACAGGGGTCTGACGTTTCCTAACTTATAAGTATATAGAAGTCTTGTCCCATATTTGAAGTGGAATCAGTACTGGACTATTATAGTAGAACATATTTTATCCAATATCGTATTTCTCTTATCATGACTCATTTTTATATGAATCAAAAAACAATGAAAATGCATCAATTTACACAATTCTAACATAGTATTTTGAATCAAATTGCTCTATGGATTTAACTATTCTCTCATAAACCATCACCCCATCAAACTTCAGTGCTGAAAATGGATTGTCATTTACTGTTTCATGAAACTGAATATTCAAATTTATTCCTCCACTCCTTCCTCTACATTTATAGTGTCTCGGATCTCCCAAATAAAAGATAAATCAATAATAAAACCAAACATTTAACCTGCAACCAAAGTTTACCTATATGCTGGAAAATGAAAAAAAACACCCATATAGCTAATATGCAACAAAAAAACTATATTTTAACTGCCGCTTTACCTATATTTAAAATTCATTTCCTTTTCTAATATAGTGGTGTGTTTGTTAAAAGAAGGTTCTGTTTGATTTCATGCTCCATGTTTGCACAGAAGTACATATATATAATAAAAAAATTAAGTCAAACGGTGTTGGGAAATCTGTTTATACGCTAGAAAATGATATAAAAAATACTGATACATGTAATCTACCAAAAAAACTATATTTTAATAGATAGTTTACCTAAATTTTTCATTGATTGGATTTTCTAACATTGGGTTGAGTTTGTTAAAATAAGGCTCTATTTGGTTTCATGAGCTATGTTTACCTAGAAGTACCTACAAGTAATAATAAAAGTAATTTGAAATGATGTAGGATAATCTGTCTATAAGCTAGAAACTGATAAAAAACACACTCATACATGAAATCTAAAACATAATACCCTATATATAATTGCAAATTTACCTAAATTTATCATTCATTAGCTTTGATAACATTGGGGTGTGTTTGTTAACATAAATTTATATTTTGATTCTTGTACCATTAAGTACATCTACATAATAAAACAAAATTAAGTGAAATGTGGTTGGAAAGTCTTCATATATGTTGTATAATGATAACAAACACACCAATACAGATAAACAGGTCATTCCAGATATGTGCATTGGTAAGATTTTTTCGTACAGTTTATATTTGACATCCAATTCATGCAACGTGATCAAATAATAAAAACTATTCCAATGTTAGGGATGCAACAAATTCGTTAAGATCCATACCTCCAAAATGCGTTGCTACTCCCCTTGCCATGACAGGGTATTTCTCCAAATTGTAGTCTGACCCCACCATGTGACCTAGTATGTATGACCAAGAAGATCCCGACACTCGTAATGTTTACTAATGATTTATCACCCATTATCATTCTACATTATTTTTAAAGATCACATCATATGTGGAAATTCTAAATTTGAATCAAAACATATAACCTATAAATGAAGTAACAAACTATTCAAATTATAACTAATAGTTTTAGAAGTTTCTAAGAATTAATCATAATAGTAGTAAATATAAACTTTATATGGAATATAATACAAAATTATTTGTACCATTGAGAAATAATATATATGAAGTAATAGAAAAATCAAATAAGAATTAATATTTATGAACATTGAAACATAAACAATGTACATATGAAATAATATATATGAAGTAATAAAAAATTAAAATAAGAATTATATTATGCATCTCTATCCACTAAAAATTTAGTGTCAGTGACAACATAAACATGCAGTGACACAGTAGTGTGGAACACAATAAATAGCATATAGGGATCATAATGATTTGGGATAGGTGGGAGGAAACAGATAACAGATATGATTCATTTATGACATGCATATTTTAGGGAGGATGCACTCCTTTATCGCTTCAAAATCACCATGATTTTTTTAAATTAGTAATAATAAATTGTTAAATTTCCTAGAAAAGAAGAATATTGTCTTTTTTATTTAATGGCAGAAATTGCATTATTTATCCATATTAAGATTTTGATTGACAATTGAACACTATCATGGTTGTTAAAAACCACCATTCATTAAACCCATGTCTCTTAGTCTAGTAAAATTTTAAATTGAGGATAGAAGGTTTAAATTGGTTATTTTTCATTACATTGTTCTTTTAATAATCACTACTGATAGAAATTAGTAGGGTAGCTATTTAATTTCAAGTTCTCAATCCCAAACCTAAATAAATATTATATTAACTAAACTCTATATATTAACTATTTATTACCTCCAACCTGAACCCTGACCAACTAATTCATAATATAACCATATCACTACCCAAGCCCATTCCACTACCTTGTCTTATTGATCTAAACCCGAAACATATGGCCAACCTTTCTAGGAGTAGGGAATGAAAAGTTCATCAACACCTGTTTTGAATAACAACTCATGTTTTGAAAAATTAACCTATGCATGTTAACTATAGTCTAAATCATTTCACTATGGTCTTCCCATAACAACTCCTTTTTTTCAATAGCAACAGATAAAATAATAATCATGAGCTCCAACATATTATACATATGAATAGAAGAACCTATTTTGAAAAAACAAACAGTGCTTATTGAATCATAAGATGTATTAATTGATGATGAAAATCACTTATTGATTTCTATGTATACTTTCATCTAAAACAATGAGAATATGATGACACAGAGAAATTTTAAGACATACTGGCTGACGAAAAATAACCCTACCAATAAAGGTTTCCATCCACCTTCATAAACTCAAAATATGTCCATGTTGAATCACCTGCAGAATCCATGTAAGTCCAAACAATCATGTCATGTGTTAATGAAGTGGATCAAAATTAATAGAGTAATTAAAATCTAGGTTTTAGAGGAGCCCTTGTCCTAATTTGTCACAAATGGATTCATTATAGTAAATTATTTCACTAATATAGAAACACTGAATTATATGTATTTAATAAAATAAGAAAGGCACACCGATTTCATACAATCTGAGGTGGTGTAATAGAAAGTTTTCAATTCTGTTATTGAACCAAAACTAGTTCATTGTTGTCACCGGAGTATCTGTATTGGAAATAATATAGCAGATTTATGAGTACAGTATTGAGACAACTATACATGAACATTAGTTAATTGATAATTTTCTAAGAAAAATGGATTATTATGCAGACTAATAGGGGATTTAAAAGTACACTACCTCAATGTAGGAAGAGAAACCTATTACAATAACATCCAACTAAAAGGTCAGTGTATTTTGATAATTGTTGATGTGTTGGAAAAGAAGATTATACCTTATAATATACAATGGGTAACACAAGTCCTGAAAGCTGGAATTTACAGAGAGTGTTGCAGCTATTTGGAAACTCAAATGGAAATTCTACTGATTAAGATAACCATATTTTCAAAACAGTCTTGTAATATGAAATTTAAAAGTATAATATCTCAATGAGAGGAGAAATATGTTTTACAATAATCTCAAATTAATATATGTGTGTGAATATCGATATTAGTGGATGTTTGAAAACACATATCATGAGAAAATTGAGATCCATTCACACAAAACCCACCATCAATGAGTTGTAGAATCTCGACATGATGCACCACATCAACATAAAAATAAAAACATAATCGAATATCATCTCCAAAAATATTATGAATGAATCTTCATTGGTTAAAAACTACTCCCTGATATTGTTGGAGTCACACCCATTGTAGTAAGCTAATATTTCCATCAAATGAGACACTGCATAAATAAAGCATGAAGAGCCACATAATATAATCCATAAAAATAATGCTGTTAAAAAACCTTCGGTGAAAAACATTGAGGTAATTAATTTCTATAAGTTATTCAAAACTATAAGTAAACACATGTTTTATGTAAATAACTAACCCATGGGTTGTGCTACATTGACTTGGTTTCTAGGAGTAAGAATAAATCCCATGGAAGCAACTGTATATATTAAAGAAAAAATATTAATCACTAGAAATACAAAAAATCAAGAGTCCCAGCCAAACTCACATATGAGCATGTATGATAATGCATGCTTGCAAAAGGAAATTGTATTCGGCATAAATAAACAACATGCATGATAATTACATAGATTTATACCTGCGATTAGTCTAAGGAATTTGTTTGTTGGGTTACAATAGGTGCAAAAAATACTGGCTTTGGGGATCTGGAAATAGAAGTTGATGCCCGATGTACCTTATTCGAAGTCAATGCTTGAGAGGACAACCGAGATATGGAGGAGCTATTGACTGTCGTTCACTGGGATCTAGATTAGTCATAGAAGAGGTGGATCGAAAACGATGGAATATAGTATAGCTGAAACCAAATAGGTAGAGGAAATTTGATACCTGTAGTCATTGAAACCCTAGTCGTCGAGGAGAGAGTACGCGAGAGGGTCGGGGTAGGTCATCGAGGAAAATGGGGGTATGTTTTAGGGAATATTACCACGCAATCGTTCGATGGGATCTTGATTAGTCGGAGAAGAGGAGGATCAAAATCGATGGGCTACGGTAGATCTAAAACCAAATAGGTAGAGGAAAGGTGATACCTGGAGTCTCTGAAACCCCTGTCATCAAGGAGAGCATATGCGGGAGGGTCAGGATAGGGCGTCGAGGAAATTAGAGGTAGGTTTTAGTGAATATTACCCCAGTGGAGGCGTGGCTGCACCGCATGGTTACACGTTGGCAGAAAAATGCCATGTTTAGAAGATATATAGATGTTAAAATAAGTATAATTTGAATTTTTTGATGACATACACGAATTTTTTGGTCAATATGACAAGTTAGGATTGTTCAAATGAATTTTATTTTAATTAATAATGTTTTTATGACGTTAAAAAAATAAATTATTAAATATTGTCAAAATTAACTTAAAAGAGTTTTTAAAACAAATATTATATTATTAATTGATATTATATTCCTAAAAATATAATTTTCGGTGAAATGAATTATATAATGATAGGAGTATCATTAATGGACCACTTGGGTGTCTCTCAGATGTATTTAGTAATTTTATTAACTGTATAATATAAAAATATAAAGACACATTGTAAATGTCAAACTAATTAAATAAGAGTTAAAACTAAAATATAAGGTTAATATAATGACCCAAACCTATCTAAAATCTATTGGTTGAAATTATTTCCACCCATCCCCACCTTATACTTTGAATAATCAACTTTGGAGCCATTATGAACTGAATTTGAATTTTTTATAAATTAATACTTTAAGTTTTTCTTAAAGAGCCCCTCCTCTGCTTATAAAAGAACACCACTTCTAACAAATTATTCAAACCTTAAAAGCCATTTGGATCGGCCAAACCCAGACCAAATACTCTCTCAACTTCCCTTAATTCAACCTAGAGGCCTTAGTTTGATCAGAAATCCATCCTAAAGAGCCGTTTTGATCAAATCATAAGGAAGAACCCGAAGAAGAGATAATATTTTCACCACCCTCTTTAAAGTTCATTTCTTCATCAACTTCTTATTTCTTTGTTATCTCCATTCTAAAATAATAAATCTAGTATCTTCTATATACTGTGATGTTATTATAAATATTGTACAACCATATTTAGTATTCTATCCATCATTTGAATGACATGTCACCATACGTGCATACGTACGGATGACCGTATCCACGTCGTGGTGTAACTGTTATTCAATACATTATTATTTGGATGGGTATAATAATGATGTGTAATTCATGTAAATAATAAATATAACATAATAATGATTCTGTATATATGATATAACATCCAATTATATATTTATTTAATATGAAAAGAATGATATTGTTACTAGTGCGTACGTACAGACTGCTATCTCCACGAACACGATGAGATTCATTTCCCATCGTATCCATATGAGTCTAATTATAATCTGATGATTAAAAATTATGTTTAAGGACATTATATTATTTTTTATATGAGTTAGATACAACCTATCCATAACAAACATGTAAATGAAATCGTGTAAGTTAACACCTGAAACGATGATAATACTATGATATTATTAATAAAGAAATGTTAAAAGATCATATATGATATCATATTAATGTATATGATTCTTTTATAATTTAATAACAATTATGTCATCATTATAAAGGAGGTTAACCTACCCTTAACCAAGGAAAAGTAAAATTTAAGGGTTTATTTCACAATCTATTCATTATCCGAGATTGTTTGTACATAATTATCTCATGGGACCTCTTTATCATCCACATCCATGTTTCTTAATAATGTATTTCAAAACATTATTACTATTTTACAGAATATGGGTTGAAAACATTTATACCCTTGTTTGAATTTTTATCAGATGTTTATACAGGAATCATTCTGTCACTTTCCAAACAAGGTCCTTTTTACCTTTTCGACAAAATTAAGGTAAGAATGTATTTTTTTAACATATATGGCAGGTGTGGCTATTTTCTACCATTATAAACTCTTTATAGCTTACCTTAGATTTTGATAATAATATTTTCAAAGTAATTGTTTTATTTAATAATAATGTGACTTTTAAATGATTTTAAAAAAGAGATATGTGTCTCAAATAGTTTCGATTTCATCTATCTCAACATCCTTTGATGGATTTTAAGCTTATTTGAAGTTAATTTATTATGATAGAAAAATTCCATACTGTATTGAAGGTTTTGTGATATGTTTGACTGTGGATGTGCTATTTTTATACCATACATGGTTTATGGTTAAAGTATTGACATTTCGTATGCTAGTTTTAATACGAATGTTTATGATATGTTTAAACATTTTCATATGAGGAATGTATTGGACTTAGTAAGTGACGGGTGGAGCCCACTATAGCTCTTCAATGCTTTGGTATGCCTCATGAGAAAACTAGTCATGGAATTGGAAGAGGCCCTTTCTCAATTTGATTTATGGTTTTGGCCGAGGCCTTAATCATTTTTAGACGTCTTGGCCGAGGCCTTGACAAAATGTTTCAGAATGTCTGACATTATACATTCCATCATTAGAAAAAGAATATTTATGGTTCATGTGGTAATTCAACTAGTAGAATACCCATGATTATTTTAATTATGGAATTATTTACTCATCTCATATTCTTTCGATAAAATTTTTTATGTTTATTATTGGTAATGGCATGAGATTTCAATTATTTACAATGCTTAATATTTATGTCATTTTACGCTGTATTACATACCCTTACTGAGCATTTGAGCTCACCCCTTTCATATGTTTCATTTTCCCAGGATATAAAGATGTTAGTTATGAGTGACGTGGATGAATTATTTAGGAGGATTGGATGTTTCCAATGGAATAAATTCGTGTTGTGTTTATTTTCAAGTTGTAAAGATGAACTTATGTATGAATCTTGTTTCCAATAGTACTAAACTGATCAATCTTTCGAGACATGATTTCCTTGTAATCATGCCAATGTTATGAAATAATGCACTGAATCTGGGTAACTCAGGTCGGGGCATTACAATTGGTATCAGAGGAAGTTTAGTAAAAACCATAGAAACTAGATTTAGATAAACTCTGATTAGAGAACATGTCCCTAAGATAGAATTTGAGGATTAGAATAGAATAACTTCTTAGAATTATGGTATTGTTGAGAATTTGTGAGTTTTCCGAGCAATACATCCCAGTCTGGATACGAGCAGGTAGAGGCGGCTCTGACAGAGATGTACCTAGGGATAAAACCCGAAAACACCGCTTTGAGCTCGACTCGAATGGGAACTGGTGCATGTCAACTGGCCTTGTTGCACTCTTGGTTACGACACTCCCATGGGATATGCTTTTGATAAATCACATTTTCATTAAAAACCATTATGAAGGGTTATGAGTATATACTTCCTCAAAGAAAACATTTTTTATGAATATGGATTATATCCTTAACCAGTTGAATTTATGTTTAGTGTTTTAGATGTTTGGAATTATATATTTCTATTCATATACTAATCTAGTTTATTCCATTGTTTAGAAATGGCACCTAGTGGAAGGAATAGAAATTGTATCAATGCACACAATCCATGTAAGAATTCCCATCCTACTGAAGATAATTATAGTGGAGTTGGTGATGTAACTGGTGCTGATCATCTAATCGCTATAGTGGGAAAACTCACTCAGGTTATTAATAATAACCTTACCCATATAGAGCACCCTGATCCGCAGCGTGGAGGATCAATGTTAGATCGCTTCATGAGGAAACAACCACAAAAATTCAATGGAAGTACAAACCCCATAGTAGCTGAGTAATGGATAAATTACATAGAGAAAATATTCTATGCCTTCGGAAGTACTGAAAGGGAAAAAGTTGTCGTGGAATTTTATCGCCTCACTGGAGATGCTGATCAATGGTGGTCATTGATAAAAAACATGAAGGAAGATTATGAAGTATCAAATATGGAATGGAGGGATTTAAAAGAGATGTTCTTAGAAAAATACTTTCCTTGAGACCATCGATCCGATATGGAAAGGCAGTTTCTGAGTCTGAGGAAAAATAAGTATGAGAATGTCATGAAGTGTGAGGCTAACTTTACAAGGTTAGTGAGGTATGATGCAGATTATATACGTAACCCAAGAAGTAAGATTGTTCGTTTATTTGAAGGGATAAAACCATTTCTCTGTCATGCATTAGTATCACAATCCTTCTCATCATACGAAGATATTGTCTTGTGTGCAATCAAGATAGAAAAATAATTCTCTATGTCCTATGACTTTAAATAAAAAGAAGAGAAGAAGAGATATGTTGAAAACTATGGGAAAGGAAATAAGGAAACATGGAAGAAGGGAAGAACGGAATTTCCACCATGTGACAATTGTGGAAGGAAGCACCCTTGTGCCTATCTAAAAGGAAAAGGAGTGTACTACAAATGTGGAAAGAAGGGCCATCTAGCTGGTGACTGTAAAGAAAAAAAAGACGCTACCAGTGTTCAATGATTCAATTGTAGGGAGATGGGACATTATGCAAATGAATGTCCTATGCATCAAGGAAAAATTCCTTAGAAAATGCCAAGGGATCAAGGCCAAGATTATTCTATTACTACTGCTGAGGTAGAAGCTCCAAAAGACATAGTGGCAGGTAAATTAATGGTTTCCTGAAGTTTGGAAAATGCACTATTTGATTCTAGATCATCGCATTGTTTCCTATCTTCCCAGTTTTCTAAGAAAATTAGATATGTCCTATTTGATTTAAAAAGGGTGTTTTCAGTCAAAAACTCTAAGAGAAGTATCATTACTACAATGTTTTGTCAATCAGTCCCCATTAAGGCATATAAATGTTCAGTATCTTCTCATCTCATCGTCATACCTATGATTGAATTTGATATAATCCTTGGTATGGATTGGCTTTCGGACCATGATGAAATGATTAATTGTACTATGAAGGAGGTTATGATTCTTGATGATGATGATGATAAGGAACACATTATCTTTAAAGCAGAATTGTTGCCACCTAATTCTTATCTAGTTCCATGCCAATTAGCTCAACTGAATTCAATTATCAGGGAGGAAGAGAATGAAATAACTGTGGTTGAGGAAAGGAATGTTCAAATAGAGGATGTACCTATTGTGAGAGAATATGTTGATGTGTTTCCGGAAGATTTACCTGGACATCGTCCAGAACGAGAAATTGAGTTTTCCATTGATTTAATTCCTGGTTAAAGGCCCATATCGAAAACCCCTTATAGAATGGCCACTATGGAATTAGTTGAACTAAAGAAGCAACTGGAGGAATTGAGTAATAAGGGATTTATTCACCCTAGTGTTACTCCATGGGGATCCCATGTCCTTTTTGTTAAAAAGAAAGATGGATCAATGAGGTTGTGCATTGACTATAGGGAGATCAAGGCTATAACAATAAAGAACAAGTCTCCCCTACCTCTCATTGATAATTTATTTGAGCAACTGCATGGTTCTCAATACTTTTAAAATATTTTCCTTAGATATGGATACCATCAGTTGTGTGTGAAGAAGGAAGTCATTCTGAAGAAATCATTTCGAACCAGGTACGGGCATTACGAGTTTATAGTAATGCCTTTTGGGATGACTAATGCACCCTCTATTTTCATGGATCTAATGAACAGAGTTTTCAAAGAGTATCTTGATGACTTTGTAGTGGTATTTATTGATGATATCTTTGTATAATCCAAATGATACAATGGTCATGAAAATCACTTGCACATTATATTGAAGACTCTCAAAATACATGAATTATATGGGATGTTTGGAAAGTGTGAATTATGGTTTCAAGAGATTTCTTTTCTTGTCCATATTGTCTCAAAATATGGAATCTCTATTGATCCTTCTAAGACAAGAGAAATCCAAAAATGGCTAGCACCGACGAGTATAACCAAGGTACGCAGTATTATTGGATTAGCATGTTATTATCAATGTTTCGTCCAGAATTTTGCCCGATTGGCTAACCCATTAACAAAGCTCACATGTAAAGGGGTTAAATTTGATGGGACAAAAGAGTGTGAAGAATTATTCACAGAACGCAATAGATGATTAAACAATGCACCTATATTGACTCTACCAACGTGGAATGATGGGTTCGTCATTTATAGTGATGCATAGAAGAAAGGACATGGTTGTGTCCTTATGCAGAATGATAGGGGTATTTCTTATGCATCGCAACAGTTGAAAATTCATGAGAAAAACTATCATACTCATGATATTTAGTTAGCTGCTGTAATCTTTGCTTTGAAGATACAGATACATTATCTCTATACTAGAAAATGTGAGATTTATACTAATCACAAGAGTTTGAAGTATATTTTCTCACAGAAAGAACTCAACATGAGGCAAAAGATATGGCTTGAACTACTCAAGGATTATGATTGAACGATACACTACCACCCAGGGAAGGCAAATATGGTGGTAGTTGCTTTGAACGGAATGGATCATGGAGTTTTGAATAAGATTAGAGTTGAAAGTGATCCTTTTTTCATTGATCTAGAAATTTTGGATATGGGAATAACCATGGAAGGTAAAACATTGATACTTTTTCAAATGGTATCCAAACCATCTTTACTAGAAAAAATAAAGAGTTCTCAAACCGGTGATGAAGAGTTTCAAAAGAAGATTAATGCCGTGAATGATGGGAAATTGAGTGACTTGTGTATGAAGATGGAATTTGGATATTTGGGAGGAGACTTTGTGTTCTCGATATACCTGATCTAAAAAGGGAATTGTTAGACGATGCTCATAGTTCCAATTTTGCAATACACCATGGGAGCACCAAAATGTATAGAGATTTGGAAGAACATTTTTGGTGGGACAACATGAAAAGAGAGATTGCTGATTTTGTGTCAAGATTTTTTGTTTGTCACCAAGTGAATAATGGAATGCAACAGGTTGTAGGAGTCATGAAACCTCGTCCCATACCTTTGTGGAAATGGGATAATAATACTATGGACTTTGTCATGGGACTACCAAAGACCCCTAGAAGGAACAATGCAATATGGGTCATTGTTGATAATCTTGCCATGTCAGCACATTTTCATTCTATAAGGGAGGATATACCACTTGGACATCTAGAAAGACTATATATTAATGATGTTGTGAGACTTCATGGAGTACCCCTATCGATTATTTCAGATCGTGATCCCTGTTTTACTTCATGATTCTAGAAGAGTCTTCAGAAGGCCTTGGATACTAAACTTAGTTTGAGCACTGCCTACCACCCTCAAATAGATGGACAATCAGTACGAACTATTCAAACCTTGGAAGACATGTTGAGGTCATGCTAAAATGACTTTCAGGGTATGTGAGATCAATATTTACGTCTGGTAGAATTTTCCTATAACAATAGCTTCCATTCAA
Source organism: Viscum album (assembly GCA_963277665.1). Lineage (NCBI taxonomy): Eukaryota > Viridiplantae > Streptophyta > Magnoliopsida > Santalales > Viscaceae > Viscum > Viscum album. Next base: position 292,088,642 of record OY728134.1, read on the forward strand.
GTATTCATATGGCACCATATGAAGCATTATACGGAATGAGATGTCGCACACAAACCTTTTGGGATGAAGTTGGTGAAATAAAACCTGTAGGCCCCGAACTGGTGGAGGAAATGAAGGAAAAGGTGAAGCTAACCCAAACCTACATCAAATCAGCTCAAAGTAGGCAGAAGAGCTATGCCGATAACCGAAGGAAGTATTTGGAATTTCAGGTGGGAGATCACATTTTCTTGAATAAATCTCCATGGAATTGAGTTATACATTTTGGTAAGATGGAAAAATTGAGTCCTAGGTACATCGGGTCTTTATAAATTCTAGAACGAATTGGGGATGTATCTTACCGTTTGGCAATGCCGCCAAGTCTCTTCAAAGTTCACGATGTGTTCCTTGTATCACTGTTGAGAAAATACATGCCTGACCCAATGCATATACTCACCTATGAGGAATTAGAAATGGAACTCGATCTATCTTATTGTGAAGAGCCTGTCAGGATTCTGGATATGAGAGAACAAGTGCTGAGAAACTGGACGACTCGTCTTGTAAAAGTTCCATGGAGGAACAATAAGATGGAAGAGGCTACGTGGGAACCCGAGGAACTTATGATGAAGAATCACTCGAGTCTTTTTATACAGTAATTTTCTAGAAATTTTGAGGAAGAAATTATTTTAATTAGGGAAGAATGTAACACCCCAAGCTTCCACAATACGATTCTCTTTGAATAATACAACAGCGTGTGTTGTACGCAACTTCGAGATTCTAACACACCGCGGCCAATAAAAGTAGCCATTATGAATTGTAATACACACTTTTTGAAATTTTATAAATTTTATTTCTCATAATGGACTTCATTTTTGGATTGATAATATAAAAATTAACCTAGGGTAAAATTTTGGTACTTTTTGGATAACTTTTATATTTTGATGAATAGTGAAAATTACTAAATTTTAATTAAAAACAACCTTTTTAATCAAAATAATTAATAGTGATAAATTATGAATTTGTGTGGTTTTAAAGTATATTTAGAATAAATTTTTACCATTTAATACAATGTTGGTCATTGGACATAATTTTACAATTAAACCGGACATAAACAAGTGTCAATCTGTTGATAGTTATTATTTCTTAAAAACATGCTTTTTTTACAATGAGAATTAATTTTAAATTAATTTCTGCTACTTCTGTGTTTTGAATTTGGAAAATAGGCTCCATATTTGGAGTCAGCATGTCCAAATTATGTAAATAGGTAACTTTTATTTTTAGTCATTTTGAATAATTACTTCGGTAAATATTTAATTTACAATGGTTAAAAGGTATATCAAGTAAATAAGGGTAAACAAATAATATTATATTAATAATAAATTACCCTAAAACGTCTCCTAAAATTATTTTTTAATACATTTCAGACCATGTCATCTTTTGGTCGATTTTGGGACACCATGGAGCCACTTGTAGGTGATAAAGACACTTTATATTAATTAAGTTAAAATAAATAGAAAAATGACATATTCATATAACTTTTAGAATTTTTTTTACATACGGTTATATCTGTTGGAGTTTTGCCTATAAATATTCATTATAAATATAAAAATATTTTCTACATAATGGTATTTTGTTTATAAATTTTATACATTGAAAATTAAGAAATATATATGACACAATAATGATGCAATATTTTCCTTATTAATAAAGGAATCAAATAAATGGTATTATAAATGTTAAAATAAATATAATCTGAACGTTTTGATGACATCCAAGATTTTTTTTGGTTAATATGACATGTTATTATTTCTTAAATGAATTTTATTCGAATTAATAATGTTGTTAATAATTTAAAAAAAATAAATTATTAAATATTGTCAAAATTGACATAAGATATTTTTTAAAACAGATATTATATTATTAATTGATATTATATTACTAAAAATATAAGGGTCACCCAAGGGACTTATATAATGATAGGTGTATCATTAATGGACCACTTGGGGGACTCTTGGATCTATATAGTATGTTTATTTAATATATAATATAAAAATATAGAGAGACATGGTAAATGTCAAACTAATTAACTATGAGTTAAAACTAAAATATAATGTTAATATAATGACCCAAACCTATATAAAACCTATTGGTTGAAAATATTTAGACCCATACCCACCTTAGAATTCTAATAATCAATATTGGAGCCATTAGAAACAGAATTTTAATTTATTATAAATTAATACTTTATGTTTTTTCTAAAGAGCCCCTCCTCCCCCTTATAAAAGGACACCACTTTTATCCAATTCTTCACACCGTCAAAGCCATTTGGATCGGCCACACCCTACCCAAATACACTCTAAAATTTCCTCAAATCAATCTATAATCCTTAATTCAATCAGAAAGGCAATATATGGAGCTATTTTGATCAAATCAAAAGGAAGAACCCAAAGAAGAGGTAATGTTTTGACCACCCTCTTTAAAGTTCCATTCTTCATCAACTTCTTCTTTCATTGTTATCTCCACTCTAAAATAATAACTCTAGTATCTTCTATATAATGTTATGTTATTATAAATATGTTACAAGCATTTTCAGTATTCTTTCCATGCTTTGAATGACATGTGACCATACATGCATACGTACGGATTACCTTCTCCACGTCGTGGTGTAATTGTTATTCAATACATTATTTTTTGGATGTGTATAATAATGATGTATAATTCATGTAAATAATAAATATAACATGATAATGATTCTGTATATATGATATACCATCCAATTATATGTTATTTTAATATCAAAATAATGATATTGTCGCTCGTGCGTACGTACGGACTACTATCTCCACGAACGCGAAGAGAATCATTCCCCATCATATTCATCTGAGTCTAATTATCATTTGATGATTAAAAATAATGTTTATGGACTTGATATCATTATGGATATTAATAAGATACATCCTATTGATAACAAACATTTAAATGAAAATGAGTAAGTTAAGAAACGAGATGACGATAATAATAAGATATTATTAACAAAGCAATGTTAAAAGATCATATACGATATAATATTAATGTATATTATTCTTGTATAATTTAATAACAATTATTTAACCATTATACAGGAGGTTAACCTACCCCCAACCAAGGAAAATTACAAGGTAAGGGTTTATTTAACAATATCTTCATTATTCGAGGTTGTTTATACACAATTATCTACTAGGACCTCTTTATCATCAACATCCATGTTTCATAAAAATGTATTTCAAAAAATTATTACTATTTTACAGAATATGGGATAAATTTATTTATACCATTGTTTGACTTTTTATAATATGTTTATAAATGAATCATTCTGTCGCTTTCCGAACAATGTCCATTTAACCTTTTAGACAAAATTAAGGTATGAATGCCTTTTTTAACTTATACGGTAGGTGTGGCTATTTTCTACCATTATAAACTCATCGAAGTATCCCATACAGGTATATAGGAATATTTTCAATGTAAATGTTTTATTTAATAACTATGTGAATTTTAAATGATTTTAAAAAAGAGATATTTGTGTCAAATAGTTTTGATTTCATCTATGTCAACATCCTTTGATGGATTTTAAGCTTATTTGAAGTTGATTTATTATGATACAAAACATCCATATTGTATTGATTCTTTTATGATATGTTTGACTATGTATGTGCTATTATTATACCATTCATGGTTTATGGTTAAAGTATTGACATATTGTATGATAGTTTTAATACGAATGTTTATGATATGTTTAAATCTTTTCATATGAGGGATGTATTGGACATAGTAAGTGATAGGTGAATCCTTTTATAGGTCATCGATGCATCAGTAGGTCTCATGAGAAAACACGAGAAATGGAATTGGTCGAGGCCCTTTCCCAATTTGTGTTTTGGTTTTTTCCAAGGCCTTAATTATTTTCAGACGTCTTGGAAGAGGCCTTGACAAAATGTTTCAGAATGTCTGACATTATACATTCTCTCATTATAGAAATAATATTTATGGTTCATTTAGTAATTCGACTAGTAGAATACCCATGATTATGTTTTATTATGGTATTATTTACTCATCTCATATTCTTTCCATAAAATTATTCATGGTTATTATTGGTTAAGGAACGAGGTTTCAATTATTTACCATGCTTAATATTTATGTCATTTTCCTCAGTATTACTTACCCTAACTGAGCATTTGAGATCACCCCTATCTTATGTTTCATTTTACCAGGATATAAAAAAGTTAGTTTTGCATGAGTTTGAGTAATTATTTAGGAGGATTGGATGTTTCCAATGGAATAAATTCGTGTTGTACTTATTTTCAGGATGTAAAGATGAACTTATGTATGAATCTTGTTTCCAATAATACTAAACTAATCGGTCTTTCGAGACATGATTTCCTTGTAATCATGCCAATGTTATGTAAAAATTCACCGACTCTGGGTATCTAGGGTCGTGGCATTACACCTCCACACTAACATGATGTAGATACAAACAGAAACCTACAGTTCACATCAACCCCATGATGAAATGGGGAAAATACTCTACAAGAGTTATGAATTCAAGGATGACAGTAATCATGTTGGGTTATTTACAAAAAAAAACTGGGTTTCCCAAAACTGAATGTTGGGTTTTAGTAGGCCCTCTATCTACAATCATTAATGACCACACAACTTTCCGAAACTAGAGCACTGCCACAATAATTAGCGTAATATCAACTGAGTATGGATGGTAAACAACCATTTCATACTATAGAAACATCATGGGGTCTAACTCTACCACCATGGAACGATCCAAAATAGGACTCTTTATGAGATTCTACCTTGTGCTTCCTGGGTTTCCCTTTCACCGCACTATAAAAACATTATTTACGATCATGTAAACACCACATCATTTTCTTAATATCATCAATCTATGTATGAATGGTAGTTGATCATTACATGAATGATGGGGTAAGACCACATCACAATGATTATGATATCAAAACCGAAACACTCACCTCAATGATCCAGGTCACACGATTATCCCCAATGTGGAATCAATAGGTATCCTCAAGTAGAGGTCTCTAAGTGTGAGGTTCAACTCCACAGTCCAACCGAAACATCGAAGACTCAATCAAAACTTGCAGAAAAAGAAGGATGAATTTCACCTACATATATTTAAAAAGTTATCCAAAAGTAAAGATAGATATAGTACCTTGAATTTCTGCTGGAGTGTCTTGGTCATACGCTAAGATCGCATGAAGCTATCCTCGCCAATGTCCTCCAACTCCCGGAGCCTAGCGTAGACCACTTGGGGGTGGTTGTGGCAAGCTTGCAAACTGCCTACCACCTCCAGCTACTTGTCCAACTACAATTCATTGCTCACCTTCTCATGGAACTCCTTTATCCATGTTTTTTATCTTCCCAGGAGGCTCTTTTATTGTCTCCCTATTAGTTTAATGGAAGGTCGAACAATCTCTTGCCTGATGCCCGTGAACATTGCAAGAATAAAACTTCCTCTCATGAGGTTTATCTTCTCCTTGGTGCTACTCCTACCCCACAAACCCATGTGTCATTGTTCGAGCATATATTTGACTCATATAACATGATCTTTTCTCCATTCATCTACTATATCTAGAAGACACCTCTACCTCATGACCTCTCTTTTAGGTCACATCCATATAATTCTCTACTAGGTAGATCTCAACCACTAAGGATTTATCCTGTACTCCATCATATTTCGTAATGCTAAGGGGTATCACTAATGCATGGATCTCCTTGCATAGTACCTATATGATGGTCAGGGTCCTAAAGTAAGGGTCTCACACCATATCTATATAGTAGCTTGAAAGATCCATGAATCCCACAGAGTACTCTTCTACTATCATGATTCCCTATTGTAGGTGCAACAACTCTTTTATACACACAGAGCATAAAGTCATTAGAAATAACTCCTCTAGAAGAGGTTCTCAAATTCAATATAGGTGAGGTACGCCTCATCACTCATCTAGAACATCAAGATCCACTAGATCCCTAGAAATCATAATTAATCCTCACAGTAAATATCTCCATTTGGTCAGGAGGCATCCTCACTAGGAGGAAGTGGCATGTAACCACCTCAAGGAAATCCTCAGCTAAATGAGGTGCTTTATTTATGCAGAACCTGGGAGGTCATTACCTCTGGAACTCATTTAATTCACTCAGCATGCTCACATCTTCCACTTATAGAACAAGAAGCAACTATTGACCAACATGTTGTTCCATCACTCGCTCACCACCCATAGGTAACGCCCTAGATTTAGTGCCCTACATGAAAGGCTCTACTTGGGGAGGATCATAATTATGATCATGTTTTAGAATACTATCTCATTTACATCATGGTAGAATAATAAAATAAATCAAGATGAACCATGGTTAAATAATATATCTAGAGGGATTACTCAAGAAGGACATGGAATGCACAACCATTACTAAAATATGCACATACTATTTATTTCCCCACAACCAATTTTCCAATGTACTATGTTAGAAAATAGGTGTCTAGTGTCTTGGTGTATGGATACATTAGTCATCATACCAACACTGTAGTCCATGTACTGAAATCCAAACTCAAATCACATATCAGTAGTGTCGAAAAACAAAAATAATATACCCTTGGTTTTTAAGTAGAACTAACCACCTATGATACCAATTTCTCACGACCCATTCCTTGGGGCCCATGAAAAGACTACTCAAAGATCACATCCAAAAGGCCATGGGCTAGTTACTAGCGCCAAAGGAATTATCCTGTAAATGGGATACATTTTCCATGTAACTATACACATGCACAAAACCCCCATCCAAAGGTACTATAATGTAAAAACCAAGGAAACCATGCATGAAATCCCCTATGTAATACACAACCATGGGAAATTGGAATTTAAAGTATCAGGTGGAAACCCAGGCTAGTTTACAAGACCACCAAAAGAAAATAGAACAAAAGTAAAACTCCAATTCACTAAAGCTCGTCTGACGGGAATCATACATAAAGGGTAAGTGAAGGGTAGTTTCCGGAAGTTATAGAAGTACACCCCATCTGTATGATATTACTAAAACCCACAAGGTCCTACTCTTCCCTAGACTCTGTCAAAGTGTTTTTCATCTACACAAGACACGACAGTTGTGGGAAACACATATGTAAGGGTGAATAAAATGATACTCAGTAGGGGACCCAAAAACCCCAAAGGTAATGCACAATTGAAAAAACCACAAAGGAATTCATAGTCATCTATACTTGTTTATATGCCCATACATATATGATGAACATCTAGATACACTCATTTTAGCTACTATGAAAACCTGTGGTCCCAACCACACAGCTAGCTTTAGGATTTTCTTCAAAGGCTAAATTCATAACACAAAAACTATTAGATTACACTCCAAGAGTTCATCCATCATTGATGGCACCTATCTGAGAGATACACATCATCAGGTACAACCCTACCATTCCAAATATTAAGACCGAGATAACTTGGTCCATTGGGAACATTCTATGAGATCCAACTCTAGTTCATTGCACTAGTGGTATAGTCATCAGAGTCTTGCACCCGATGCTAGACTAAGGAAACCCAAAGGAAGAGGCCTCCTCAACATCATTTCGCTCAATTGGGGGAGAACGTCTCCAGACTAACCTGATAAACCTCAATCAATATTGTATGGAGTGGCTCGTGCCTCAATCCATCGAGTGGGAATTAACACTTATCTAGGTATCTTTCACATCAGGTGTATGTCCCTACTCCTAATAGTTGTTTCCTACATTCGAGGGAGCTCCAACTCCAATGGAGGACCCACTCTCCGTCTCTACATGAAGATGTGGATGTCTGAATCCATATGTGTGGACCCACACCCTGGTCTAAATAGGGGAGTACTATTCATGAGGGACTTGCACCCTGAATTGAAAGTGGAGTACAACTTTTTATATTAATGATTTCCACCCAACATGGTAGGGGAGTACCAATTAGTGACTAGTGGACCTCCACCCTGGTAATTTTGGGGTGTACTGATTATGTTAGTTTGTTCACTATAGTGGACCCACACCATATTATTTTAGGGGAGTACTGACCCAAGGCATGAGTACCCCCTCTCTGGAATGCTAGGGTAGTACTGACTCTATCGTAGCACTTTGTAAGGAGGACCTGCACCATGGAACCACAGAGGAGTACTGATTCCTACAATAGAGGAAATCCTCCCAAAACGGTAGGGGAGTATTGACTCTATATATTTTCGATATAGGGGACACACTCCCTATTTCAATAGGGGAGTACCAACTCTAAGTATAGAGGACCCACTCCCCAGCATAGTAGGGGAGAACCGACTCTTTCTCCATGAAATTATCCCAGAAAACACTCCTTAATCCTACATGGGAGTAACACTATCAAAGGAAACCACTTAAAAGAAAACGAAACCACACCCAAAACATGGGGATTACCATCATTACCAAAGCATAGTGATAAGAAGTACCCGCACCTAGATTCATCAAGGGAGTAACCATCATAACATCTCATCATATCAATCACCTTGAGTTTGCCCAATGTGTGCTCGTACCGAGAGAGCATACTCTTCAAATCCAAAAATTTCGTCCACTAACATTGTCAAAAACTCACTTAGAGTATATCAAAAGGATAGAATAATCCCAAGGGTCCCAAAGCTGTAGAGGGATCCTCAAATGGATGCTTCGTTTGTTATTTACAGTTGATGTAGTGAAATAGGGGTCAAATGGTTCTGAGTTTGGTCTGACCCGGCCTGGCCCGCTAGGCCACGTGTCTATCCCGAACCACTAGGCTATGCACAGACTACCAGCAGTAACTCATAAAGCCTTTGATAATGATAGATCCTCTAGACTGGATGTGACTGTTTGATGTACATTGTGCAGCAGGAGGCACCAGCCGACACTGCTACTCTAGCTAGCAGCGCTGCTCCTGCCAACCAATTCACATAGCGGAACAGGTCTTCTAGCACAACCAATGACATAACCGCATCTCCCTCCAAATGGAATCCAAGTGGTTGGCACAACGAGATCCACTGTGGGATTCTGCCCCGCTATCTAGCACATGACCAGTGTCGACAGCGGCCCGAAACAAACATCCCGCAAACCACTGGATGCACTCTGGTGGTTCGTTCTACAATTAAGAGTATGTTACCAAAACCTTGTGTCACGTTATTCATTTTCTGGGGTTCAAAACCTTCTCGTGATCCATCCCAATGCAAGTCATTAATGCGGAGATATTTCCCACAATACCTCATTCTGGTCACCACCACCACCATCACACCTATTCCATGTCATTTCTATCCAGAATCCATGACAAAGGATCATTGAGATACTGATTGATTATGAAACATCAATTCGATCACCATGAATTGAGCCACAATCCATGAGAATGCTGCCTGCGATGAACAGAGAACAGAGGGAGGAAATGGAAAATATCAACAAAGATTGAACAAAACATGATCAATATTTTTAATGATCAGGTTTTTTTTCATTAGAAAGGTTAACAAAAAATTCACAATGAATATCTCCCTTTAAAACCCCACAAAAGAACCATCTCTCAAGAATGATCGAACCGTGGGTCAACCTGTTTGTGGGTTGATCCCCGTTCATCATTTAAAACTAAGAATGGGAATGATAAATTCAAATAACAACCCCCACCTCAAAAGGTTCTTTCACTGATGAAGAACATATCTACATTGTCATTATTCATCCTTGATTGATCTGAATCCCATTCATTGATTCAATGATCCATCATCATTGGTGATCGTCGTTCGTCTTTCGTTGTTTATCGACGGCGATCCTATAGAATCTCAAAGCATAAATCTATACCTTTTCAAAGATTTATCATTGTAAAACCATTATGTGGTGTTAATTTCTTTTCTGTTTCTAATGTGATGTGGCTTTGTTATGCTGATTCATTAATGAAATAGAGGTTCAGTTACACTCGGGTGGAAATCTATTATTCAGCAAAGATTTTGAATTCAAACAAAAATAATATAAATCTATTTTATTTTATTTAACATTTTCTCCACAAAGATCAAAAATAACATTTTTGGTTGACCCATGCCAATCGAAGTTATGTCTTTTCTAAGAGAATCATAATGTTATGAGTTCAATGGTTCCCTCAAATTTTTGAACCGAACACCGGTTCAAAATATTGAAATACCCACTAGAAAATTTAAGAATAAACATAAAAATATAAAAAATCCATTCCAGCCACTCAGGGTCTCAGAATTATGTGCCATCTCATAGCCTGGTCTCATACAAATCCCATTTAAATTTTAAATAATATTCCATGAAAATTTGGGTCATAACATTATATGAGATCAACTGGTACATAGGAGGTTTCCAGAGATCAAATGAACAAGTTGCATGGGAGGTTATCCCAAAATAAAAAATGAGGGTCCATGGTAGGTTAGCTAAATCCAAAAACAAAGTGGTACATTAGAGGTTATCCAATGTCTTAAGTAGGTACACGATGTATTATCCTAATCCTAAAATGTTATGAATATCTTGTTTGATATCTTGAAAATAAAATTTTCTATTATTATGTGTATTCCAAAATCCTTGTCTTATGACATTGTAATTCTATTATTACTCATTTTCATTGATCACATTATGATTCATGTCATATGAACTACCATGATTTATTCCCTGACTAATGTTTATGATCAATGATATGCATAATATTGTTTTCAAATGTATCTCTAATTTTATCATACCCCTATGCTCATGTTATATTCATATCTCCCTTATTTACCCTTATTGACCATCTAGTATCATATTTTATTATGTTTAATGTCACCAAGTTATAAATCGTTGTTTTATTTAGGGTATGTATATGAATAGAACTATTTAGAAAGATTTATTTTAGAAACAATGATGATCATTCATGAAATAAAAATATAGTGAAATTGGTTTCCAAAGGAACTAAACCTATATGGTTCACATTCATGAATTTATAAAAAATATTGAATATTCATCTAATGGGATATTATATATATGCATAAGAATATTGGGTCTTTATAGTTTGTATCATAGAAAAAGATTAATTATCCTTTTCATACATTAGTGAGGTTCCTAGGAATATTTCAAAGGATATATCTTAGGATATGTCTAGGGATAGGTATATGTACAACTCAATGTATAGGAAAATAACCTTTGATTTTAGTAAATGATATGGAGATTTTATTCTAAGAATTTATATCCCTATATGGATACTACATGTAGTTGTAGATCTAGGATAGAGTTATCTAGGGGTAATAACTGCAAAAACGGTTCGTTTATAAGTAATCGATCATCACTTAGTGCATGACAATGGGCTATGTTCGACACCTAGTTTGACACTCCTAAGGGATATGCTAGTGAAATTCACAAAGTCTTGTTGAACAGTCATGATGGATTGTAATAATGACATTGAAAGACCTTGGTAAACCAATGGTATCCTAGATTGAACATAAATTCTCAAAATATAGTCATCATGTATAAGTAGTTTTCAAAAATTTTAGGATTCCCACTATGAATATTTTTAGTCACAATATGATTCATGGTTTTAGTCTATGGCAGGATCCTGAAAGAACTTGATTGACATTGAATGTGATAGAAAATGTGTTGATGAGAGACCAAATAGGTTGATGACTGGATTGATGGAATTATGATTATACCTAATGAGTTATCTATATATATGATTAATATTATGAACCTTAACCAACTGTTGGAGTCACCAAATAAGAGATAGATATAGTCTATTGAATATTTTGGTAGTGGAGACCATAGAGTAATGAAGAATCCGTTTCTAGCATGTCATGAATGTTTAAAAAACCACTCTAGGGTTTGTATGAACTGAATTTGAAGATTATTTATATGTGGAGAAGAACGGAACATAGTAAGCGATTAAAATGTAAAATATTAAAAGTTTATTTAACAAAATGTATGTTAATACTTTCCTCTCTAGATTATTATCAAATTATGAATGTTTTAGATGTGGTATGTATGGGAATTATAGAAATAAATTTCATAGGTGGATTATTTTGAGGAAAATAAGAATGGTTTTGTCATATTGATGATGATGAAGAGAGTATGTATGAAAAATAAAATATATGGGTTGTTTTAAAAGTATTTGTTATTTTAATTGTATGAAAAATGATTAAATTGAGGTTGATAAATGTAAAAAATTGATTCAAATTTCATATTGTAGGAAATAAGTATTAAGGAATAAGATGATGAATCCTACTTAATGGTTTGTGAAGGGAGTGTTATGATAAATGATTTTATGTATTATAATTACAGACTTATATTAAATAAATACTAAAATATATAAATATTGATCTTTATATGTAATTTAAAATGTTTTTTATTAATATGTTGAATGGCTCTGATGACCTGGAAAATTGATTTAATGGAAAAGTTATATTCACAAAAGAGACATGATTAAGGGAAAGATAACCATTGATATTTTCCAGATGTTGAGATTATTATGTTGGGATAAAGAGATGATTGATATGGATAAATAAAATCGGATAGTATTTATTACCTTGGAATTGATTAATTTATGTTCACAATATGGGTTATGTTATTATTTATCTATTATATATAATTTTATTATTTATATAATATATCTAATAAAAATTTTTTATTTAATGAATTATTATTAATGTATGTTTTTGATTTTATTTTATGGTAATTTTTTTTATTACCATGTTTTAATAGAATACATTATTAAGGTATTCACATGTTTGGTTTGTGACATTAAGAGCTACATAATATTTATGAGGGATTAATGATAAGTTGATTTTTGGGAATTTATTAACTTTATATAATTTTTTTATTTTAATCTTTTGAAAGGGTCATAAATTTTACCATTTATGAAATGGTTTATGTGGATCTATGGAAGAGGTTTCAGAGAATAATGTATTCCCTCACCATATAAATATTTATGTATATTGGATATAATGTGCTAAGAATTTTGTAATATGTTGTAACTAATGGAATGAATTATCATTCTATTATGGATATTGGAACTGACTAGTGCTTCAGTAATAAAAAATCTTCTTTATTTGTTATAGTAAGAGTTGAAGTTGAAATTGATAGAAGCACAACCAAAGGATCATATTGTTCTTACAATACAATGGAATTCTATGACCTGAGTAAATCAGCCCCTTTGAAATTCTTTTTAATATCTAGATGCTATATTTTCTCTAAGATCATCCATTAAACCTCTACCTAGTGTATGATTGGTTCCATGTATTACTTCTAATAACGTACAGAACTAATCAATCATATGTATGATATTCAGAGGACATACCTCTATAGTACGTTCTTCCTTATTAGGAACAATTAGTTGAGATTATCCATCAAATAGAAAAAGTTATATGAACAATATCTCTCAAATTATAAATGATTTGAGGATAAAACACGAACTTATGGATGATAAATAGGAAACTAAGAATTTAATTAGGCAAAACTATCCTCAGTTATTTTTACTGAAGTTACAAATTTTCATGGGAGGAATTCATTTTAATGGGTGTTGAATGTGAATCCCCATTTTTTTTTGAAAAAATATTTTATCAATAATTCATTCATATATATATTTTTCATTACAAAAGAAATATGATTTTAGTATGTTTTATCCTCCATAAGGATTTTATCAAGCATTACACACAACATCGAGTTTAGACAAAACCCTACATACTATGAGAATATTACTATTTAATATGATACCTATCACCTAGCCATTGGTAATGGGAGTATGAATAGGATTAAGTAAATTATGGAAAAATATATTTTAATCATGTATAAAAAATGAATTATTTTATCAAAAATTAATTATAATTGAACATAAAAAATATTTGAAAATAACGGATATGTTATTTGATAAACAATTTTTATTAACTAAGAAGAGTTTAACATCATAAAATTAAAAAATCACTTCTAATAAATGGTATTAATTATAATTATATATTATATATTAAATAAAATATTTAACATTCAACTTATGTATTTTCTATAAAATAGATACAAATAAACCTCATTTTATGCTTAAAACGTTATTTTTTTAAAAAAAATTGGTTTTGTCACCTTTTCACATTTATTTAAAAATAATTTTTTTAACATTTAAGAAAATATATGTAGAAAGATCTTTTTTTAAAATCATAATATCAAAATAATCTAATGGATAATTTCTTATAATTTTATTTGAACATAAATTTTTTTATGATTATTGAAAATTACTTGATGTTATTATGAATGGTCATTTCTTTTATTAAATTAAAAAAAATCCAAATTTTTATGATATGGATTTAAAAGTATAATTTGTTCAATTATATATCTTTTAATAAACTTTATATCACTTAAATATATTTTTATCCATAAAATTTTTATATAAATTATTTTTAAACATTCGAACATTTTCTCTTTGGAAAATTGCTTTCTTGTTGCGTTTGCATGATTAAATATAAGATTATTTTTTACACATATGTAAATTTAATTTTCAAAAATTGATTCAATAATTTAATTAATAATAATTTATATTATCTAATTAGTTATGAATAATGTTTAACATAATTAATAGTAAAACTGTAAAAATTGATTACCATGGTTCAGGTAAAATGGGTTTTTCGGGGTTTAAACTAAAAGTATAAGGAGTAAAATGACATATAATCTTATTAAAAACCCAATGTATGGAAATATATATACCATAATACCTATGGGGTTATAAAATGTCTATTTTGTTTGCCTTTTGTTTTGTTAAAAAATTGGTTACACCATTTTCATTTCAATAACTATCAGAGTTCCACTCACCTCAATTATATAAGTCAACCACATTACACTCTACTTCAAACTTAAAAAACGTTTTGTATTATAAAGTCCATTACAAAATAATTTATTTATGTCCCTCCTATCATACTAAATTAATTATTTTTGTTATAAAACAAAATAGGATTCATTTGGTGCAAGCCAAAAAGGAGTTTTTTGACAAATAAGTAACATCCCTAAGCGAACATTTTTTTTGTCCACCTCCATAGATTATTATTAATTCACTATTATATAATAAAATAACTATCTATAAAATACTTTTAATTAACTATAATAATTTAGTAAGCTAAATCCTTCACCTCTTTAATCAAATGGTCAATGAAATCACCATTCATGTGTACGGTAGACTACCGGCTCGCGAACTGATGTTATTCATTTTGCACCACCACCTCCCATAGGTGAATATTTTATAGATTTATTTTTCATATATGATATCTTATATATTATTATTCTAAATAAATAATTATATCATATATTCCATCTTACTATCTATTCCATGGAAACATGATAAAATCATTCTCATGTACGGAGGGTAACCACCTCATGAAGAATTGTGATTCTTTCTTCAGATAATTTTTACATTGAAGGAAATAATGACATGTTCAAATTAAAAATTTGATATAAATGAAATAATAGTGATTATTTAATGTTAATATATTATTTATTTTTATTTAAATTCATATTTTGACAAAATTGATATCGCATTCATGCATATGTACGACTTGTCGTCTTCATGAATAATGTATTTTATTTTGTATCTCAAAGATTTTATGGATTAATATAAGTAAATATATATATATATTTAAATTTATTTATATAATGTTTAAAATTATAAGTAATATTGAATAATTATCAAATTTAAAGGACCAAAAATAAATAGAGAAAACCTAAATGGAAAATAATGTATTTAATAGTCGAAACATGACTATAACATGAAACACTTAATAAACAGTTAATAAATAAAAATATTTATATAATATATGACATGATATATATAATTATTATCATGATATATATATATATAATTATATTATATTTATTATATAGGAGGTTTATACAAGTATAAAAATTCAAAGACTTATGGTAAGAGATTTATGTCTCATTTTTATTTTTTGTAATTCACATTCCATTTTCAAAAACTATTTATTTTATGTGATTTATATAATAACCATGAATGTATTAAATCATGAATAGAATAAAAATATTTCGTTTTACATATCAATTTTATTATCTCTCTTTCATGGGGTTTATGTTTGAAATTTACCAAAGCGTTATGGGATGTTTTTCCAAATTTTACTTCATTAAGACATATGTCATGTTATACAACTATCTTCTTTTTTAAGGTGTATATAAATACACATTGAAAAATAATATCATTTATTTTTTTATTAAAATTATATTTACATTTAAATTTAATTTTATACTTTCACAGGACTTATGATTTAATTTTACCAATGGGGTAATTATTTTATTGTACAATATCACCATTTATAGGGATTGTTTATTTTGATGATTTTTATGATGAAAATTCATGATTGTACTCTAGAAAACTCCTTAATTTTATTCTTATATATTTATTTACTTAGAATAAATTTTTTCCCTTCATTTTCCACACCATGTATTCATGATTCCAATATATTGTTTATAAGGTAAACTATGTTAACTTTTTTCAGTCAAAACCCATTTTTTTCTAAATACATGTTTTATAAAAATTATTTCAAAAGTATTCTGAAATTATCAATAATATTTGACCAAATACATAATTACCCTTGTCATAATTTTTAAGAGATATTTTAAAGGCAATTTTTTTTATTTTTATAAAGAATTCCAATTTTAATTTTATTGAAAATATTAAATGAGTAATTATTTTAATTCATATAATATGAATAGTATTTTATAGTATCAACAAAAAAAACTTTTCTTATTATTCCATTAGAATATCTAGATATTATTTTCTAAGAAAATTATTTTGAAATTTTTTTATTTTTTAAAAAGTGTTTTTCAATGTGGAAAGGAAATTTTCCTGAGGAAAAATATCAAGTATTTTTTTCTTTAAAAATATTTTTCAATAAAAGATGACATCCCTTGATGTTAAATATTCTTTGTTAAGGATTTCATAAAAGGATATAATTCATAATATTTACCGAAATGGATTATGTTTGTGATGATAGGATTTATATTAATCCCATATCTTTTATTTGGGTTATATTATGATGAAATGAGGGAATGATTAAGAACCAATTTTTCCATGGTGTATACTATAATGAAATGTTTTATAAATCAAATTCATTTTCATAGGTTCTAATATGAATAATGTTCTATGATCATTTGGCACCAAAATATATGGATTATTTGATGGGTGGGCCCTATATCTCTCTACAATGCATTGATTAATGATTAATTTTATATAATATTAAAGGGTACATGGGAGGTTATCCTAATAACTAAACAAGAGGATTAAAATAAGGTTCTCGAAATCCTAATACAAGTAGACAACCAATAATTTATCACATCCCCTAAATGTTAGGGTGCATAAGATGTTATTCTATTCTTAAAGCTGGTACACTACTGATTATCACAAGCCTGACATATAATGAATGTCATGGAAGATATCCTTGACATACATTTTCTTTGATTATTTGTATTCTAAATATATATATATAAAATTATGAAATTTTTATTCTCTTATGGATCATTTCCAATAATCCCATTATGAATTATGTATTTAGAACTACCAAAATATATTCTATGACTCTTTTTAATGATATATATTATACATGGTATGGTTTTCAAATGTTATTCTCATGTTCTAAAACCCTAATTCTCATATAATAATAATATCACCATGTTTACCATTAGTGAAAATCTATGCTCACCCTTTCTATTTTTTCTCTTCTAAGTTTATAAAGAGTAGTTTTATATAGGCCTTCCAATGAAGATTTCTAAATGGAATGTTCTTCTTTAGTGGCATTGAATAACTTTCATGAAATAATAAAATAGAGAATATAGACTCAAGAAAAAATCTATATGTTCCATAGGCATGTATTTGTGAAATTTATTATATATTGATCTAAATAATTGTAATATTTAATTATGAAAATCATTGGTCCTTACCCAAACCATCATGATTTTATAATCACACATGCTAAAAAATCATATGATAGATCCTTCGATAACATTTTTACCCAAAAATCTCTGAAATAATGTCATTAAATTAAGAGGATATATATTATTTTTTATGGGTACCTTATGAGTTTTAAAAATCCAAATACACATGCCTACTGTACATCATAATACTCCAAAATAAACCTTTCAATGATTAAAATTTTAAACTCCATTTCTTGGGTCACTAAATCCCAGAACCAAAAAAATTATATGTGGACTCAAAAACATCATTTGGTCATTATATGAAAACAACTACTACCATGATATATAAGAAAATCATTTCGTAATTATTTTAAATTAATGAAAATATGAATCAATGACAAAAATGAAAGTATAATTTTCATGAAAACCAAAACAATTTAAAAATAACATTAAAAAGAAACTGAGTGACAATAATAAATTTAATTTTAGAAAACCAAACCAATACATGAAATAAAAAAGGTTTCTATTGATACATATCCATAATAGATAGAAAACATCTTTAAAGATGCATGGTTGAACACCATTACATTCCCCCATGAATATTACTCCTATGATTCATCACTGATGAATACATTATCCTTTTATTTTCCAATATAATTAAATTATTAAAACACACATTGAGAAGTGTAGGTTGTTGTGAGTTAAACTTTTTTAAAAAGGATTTACCTGATTCTGTTACATTAATTTTAATGTATAGTGTATTTGAAATCATATAACCAATACTATATTAAAAATTCTGACAAGATTATTGTTTGTCCATAAATAAAAACATTTAGCATAAAATTTTTCCAAATCACACATTCATTAATAGAGGGATGACATTTCCACAATTTATAAAACCATGTTATGTTCTAGAACGTATGAAACCATGAAACCAAACATAAATCAACTATACTATGTGTATAATACACCCACATTGAATTTTCACTCACCTAGATGAATCCAGTAGAATGTTTCCACACAGTTCAACGCTATTTCCTACCATTCCCCTAAATACATCATACAACACCACTTTATTAAATAAATTTCCCTTTACTCAACCCCAACCCACCCCACACACAGACACCTTCATTTATATCTCCAATCATGACTCTATTGTTACTTTCAACTTATGAAACCCCCAATGTTCATTTCAGTAAACAAATTTCAATTCAAAATGAATTCAAATTTCAAATTAAAAAAATTAAAATACCACAATAAATATTAAATTTAATATAAGAAATTATTATTATTTATTTCAAATACCATTATTCTTGAAAACTTATAATTTTAATTTTCATTAATGATTCCTAAATTTTGATTTATCAAAAATCATGGTGAAAAAATATTTTATTAAATAAATTACTAACAATAATTTCTGAAATCCATATTAAATAAAATAAAAATATAAATATAAACATAAGTTAATGATGAAAATTTTTTGAGTAAAGAATAGGATCCAAATTCCTTAAATGTATCATTCAAAATCTTTATACTTTTATAAATTGTTTATCCTTTTTTGTATAAAACCCCAAATCCTATGATCAAAATTCCAATAAAAACATTGTTTTTAAATATAATAAATAAGTAACCTAAATAAAAGTCATATATTTGACAAATATATAAGTGTTAAATCCTCCATTGTTAGTTGTTATATACCATTTCAAAATAAAAAAAACTAGTGTGACTCATTCTATGAAAATTCGTTGGGAAAAGGTTAAGAGGAGATAAATCCACTATGAAATGTCTAGACCCACTAGGGTCCCTCATAGAACATTACTAATCCATGTATTCCACCCAAGTAAAATCTCTAATTGGATTGGTACTAGTGACTAGAACCATGTAAGAGTATCAACACATGGGATGCATTGTCCTATAACAACAGACAACAACCTCACATTTCTCATTCGCAAGGTAAAAAAGTAATCATTATGATATTTTTAACTATGTTGAACTGTATTTATAATAAAACATTAATGATACATCAATAAATATTAAAATTATTACCAATACCTATGACATCGAATAATAGATGATAAAATACACACCCAATATCCAAAAATGAAACTTACAACTAGCCAAGTTGAAGAGTCTCCCACAACAAGCTAGCTCAAAAAATGAATAGAAATTTCTACCCTAAAATCTTATTGAAAAAAAATATAAATCAAAATACCACTCCCAATGGTAACCATGATTATGTTATTGAAAAAAAATATGTTATATTTGGATCCATGAAACCTTCACCAAACTATATATCACCTGCATCAATGATACATGGGTGGCCCTAATGTCGATGAAGGGGTTAGAAAACACCTACTAACAAGTATTCCTCAAACCCATAAAGGGATTTTATATTAGGAATAAAATAAAAAACTAAAAGTAGAGTATTTTAATAGTATAAATATAGTAAATGTTAAATATCACTTCATCTCAAGATTATAGACACAAAATAATATATGAGATGAAGTCAAAAGGAATAATCAAAATCTTCTCAAATCCTAGAGTACTCGTTGTAACATACCAAGAAAGTAATGAATAATATATATTTTTATCTATGTCTATTAATGAATTAAATAGTGTTTTAGAGGCTTCAAATGAAAATAAATCTAATCTTAAGCATGAAATACACTAATATTCTTAAAAGATTGTTTTACTGCCTTATGATGGAAAACCCTTTTTAAATCTATCTTTTGAAAATTTTATAAACTATGTTTGTCAAAATAAACCTATTCGTTATGATTGGGACATCAAAATTTACATTGTGTGAATTTTTGGTATTTTTCTGACAATGTTCATTTTATAATGAATAATGAAAAATACTGCATTTTACATCAAAACAGCTTCTTAATCTAATTTATTTATATGATTAGATTATCTATTTAATTGGTATTAATGAATAATCTGAATATATTTTTACCAATTAATCCAATGGTGGTCATTGGAATCAATTTCACTTTGAAATTGCACTTAAACTGGTGTCAATCTTTTGATAATTATTGTTTTATAAAAACACGCTATTTTCTCTGACAGTGGGAATTAATTATTAAATTAATTAACGTGACTTATATGTTTTTAATTTTGTAAAATAGACTTCATTTTCGAATTTGTAATATCAAATATATCCTAGGGTGAATTTTTGGTAATTTTCTAAAAAACTTCAATTTTTGATGAATAGTGAAAACACTAAGTGGTACTGATAAAAACTGATTTTCCATTTAAATGAAATTTTGCCATCATTGTGTTTTGAATTTCAAAAATCTCACATAAATGGTTGTCATTAAGAATTAAAATGTGGTTCAATGGGATTAAAATAATTTTTCGGTGAATAATAACTTATTAAGTTCTTAATCGCGATTAGAGGTAATTTGTGTAATTTAAGGTAAAAATGATATTATAAAAATATGAAAACACCATGAAATTTTTCCTAACCCTATTGGATGAGTCGTGGACGAACAAGACAACCCATGGGTCGATTTGGGGGACCCCATGGAGCCACTTGGGTGAGATAATGACTTTAATGCATTTTTTTAAAAAAAGGTGAAAATGACACAAACAGAAATTGTTTTACTAAAACAATTTTTAGAAGGGGTTATACAAATCATTTTTTTGTATATAAATATTAATTAGAAAGCTAAAAAGCTTTCCTACATCATATTAGTTTTTTTATAATTTTTATACATTAGATAAATTAAATTATTTATGACATCATGATGATGCAACGATGACCTCATTATTTAACGATTAAAATAAAATGGAATGATAATGTAATATCTAAGCCCTACACATGTCAAAAACCAATTGGTTGGGAATATATAGAATCCTTATCATCTTATCTTCTAAATATATCAATTTGGTACCTTATAAATTTTAAACACTTTTGACAATAAGATAATAGTTTCATGATTTCCAAAAGTGCCCCTCCTCTCCTCTTATAAAAGGCCCCCACCTCTACCTCATTTCACACACTCATCAAGCCTTTGGCTCGGCCAACCCCTGCCCATTTACTCTATCCACATACCTCTCCTCATCCTGGAGGATTCCATTTGGACATAATCCTTTTAAAGGAAGCCTTTAGGCTCAAATCCAATGGAGTTACACTTTTAAAGGTAATTCATTCTCTCATGTTCATTTGTTTTATTTTGCTTCTCCAACCCCCTAAACTCTTATTATTTTCTTGTTTTGTAACAACACCAGTATCTTCAATATACTAGGATTTTGTTATAAGATTTATTAGAGCTACACTCTCACACAACTACATCAAATGGTTAAAGAATTTACGGTTTCTGTGGATGGCAAAATTCTGCCTCCCGAAACGATGATTGTTCAATACTCATTTAAAACCTTCAAAGGTGGCCATTATGATGTCACTATTTTTATATATAATATATAATATGTTTATTATATCCTTAATATTCTGTATTTTTCATTTATGGCATACCATTATTGTTTCCATTATGGGTAAACACGATATCTTCATTTTAGGAAGTGCGCACTACTGCCCCCTGAAAGTGATTTGATTCGTTAATACCATATGTGGGATGTGTAAAGGATAAATTTAATGATATTATATATGTTATTATACTGGAATTAAAATAAACTCTTATATAATTATGATTCCATTCCAGAAAATACGAAATAGAAATGGAAGTAGCGTTCATGCGTACGTACGGCTTACCGTCTCCATGAAAGGTGCATTTCATTTCATACCTCTAAATGTGATGTAATATTATAAATACATGTATATGATGAATATATATGATATATATGTTATCCAAATCATTAATATCATTCTGTATATAACGATCCTTTGACCAAATTAACAACATGTAAGTGTAAGAAGTCTATTTTTGACTTTAGAACCAAATACCGACAAAATGAACATTATTAACATAAATAATTACATGATGTTCATAACATGGTATAAAAGGAATAATGAAACTTGAAAAAGGTTCTTAAGTAATTAGAGATTAACTCAAGTTTATTATTCAGGAGATTAAAGAAGGTTGGGTCAAGTCGGATATGAGGTATGGGACTTCGTCTCAATCTCCTTTCATTGAGGCATATCTTGTTTTATACACAACCTTCTTTTATACGGTGTATAAACCCATTTGACTTTTACGTTTATTCAAAGGGAATATTTTTTATATGAAGCGTTTACTAAATGACAAAAGGGAATGTTTTTGTCGTACGTATACGGCGACAATTACTTCTCCGCCGCCGTGACCATTATTTGAGTTTCAGCTTCCTCTACAAGTCATACTTTCTTCTTAAAAGAAAAATAAATACCATGTTTTACTTTTCTTTTATTTTGGTATTGAAAGTGGTTTTCATAGTGTTTTTATATCAATGTGTTATATTGATATCTTGTGATTGAAAGGTGGAAATTTTATGTTTCCTTTATGCATGTTTTATGTGATACGATTATGTTGAGGTTCTTGGGCATTATTATGAAGATGGGTGGTTCTGTGATAAACTAAGGGCGGGTGAGCCCGATATAGCTCTCCAATGCATTGGGTAACGCGAAGGAGTGAATCGTTAATGTTTCTCGAAATGTATTCTAGGGAATATACTGTGATGGGTATTCCAAACGTAACCAAGAGGGTTACTCCCTACGTAAGAATGTTATGAATACCTCATGTTACCTTTATGTCTTATGATTTCTATGATTTATTCATTATTTGATGAGGTATGTTAATGTGCTTATGTTTTATGGGTAAAGTATGATCTCATCCTTATGTATATATATACCCATGTTTCCTTTCCATAATTTTATATCCCTTACTGAGCATTTTCTGCTCATCCCAAGTTTTTTTGAAATGTTTTTCACAGGTCAAGGGAAAGGTACATGATTTGATGATAGTGTCAAGGAAGTGTCAAGAATGAATCCATGTTTTATTTGAAATATTTTTCCATTGATGGGAATGAAGAATACTATCTTTATGTAACCACTTTGTTTATATGTGGAATGTAATGCATGTTTTATGATCTAATTTTATAAAACTCTAAACCTGAAAAAATCCTCAATGTGTAATCTTGTAATAACTCAAGATTATGTACGGTTTAAGGTTGGGGCCTTATAGTTGGTATCATAGGTCGGTTTAGATAATTTTAGGAGTTAGAATTATATTAAATGATTATCCAAAAATATTTTTTTATGGTCAAATTGAAGTGATATAGCATTTGAAGATTACCATGTTGCTTCATCTAAGACATGTTTGTTCAGAATGGTTTTTCGTAGAGGAAAGAGGGAAGCAGTGCTAGGAAGGCATAGAGAAGGAAATAACCTTCCTAATCAGCATCTTGAGATGGTCGGAATTGGAACTGAACAGTTCGTTGCAGCGATGGAATAGTTGACTCAAGAGATAAATGGTGGTGGTATCCATGCACGAGATAAACCAGATCAACAGTAGAGGAACATGTCAGTGGTGGAACATTTCATGAGGCAACATCCCCCATCATTCAGAGGATCATCTGACCCTGTGCTAGCTGAAGGGTGGATTAAAGAACTGGAGAAGATTTTTTATGTCATGGGGTGTTCAGACAATCAAAAGGTTAGTCTTGCTATTTACCATTTGGAGGGTGAAGCAGATCAGTGGTGGTCGATGGTTAAAAATATCAGGGACGCTGATCGAATAGATGGTCTTTCCTGGGATGAATTCAAAGGTATGTTTCATGAGAAGTATTTTCCTAAGGCTGTTCGACTTAGGATGGAGAAACAATTCTTGGAATTGAGGCAGGAGGAAGACTCAGTGGCTACCTATGAAGAAAGGTTCACTCGATTGGAAAGGTATGCTCCAAATTTTATCCGAGACCTTGATAGTAAAATCAATCATTTTTAATCAGGATTAAAACCAAAATATCAAAGGGCATTAGCTTCTCGTGAGTTTAAAAGTTATGAAAAGCTTGTTCGATGTGCTGAGAAGGTGGAAATTGATTTTTCCGATGATCAAGTGTTCTATAACAACCAATAAAAGAAGAGACCGAGGTGGCAGGAGAAAGGTAAGAATTCTTCAAAAAAGTATGATGGTAAGAAAAATAAGTTTCCAGTTTGTGATAAATGTGGCAAGAGGCATGCTGGGGAATGTCTTCTGAATTTTGGAAAGTGCTACTGATGTGGTAAGATGGGACATAAGGCTCGTGATTGCACTGAAAAAGATCAGGGTGATGGTAAGACCAAATTAGATTTACAGTTAGTGAAATGTTATAAGTGAAATGATATGGGATGACTGTTGATCCTGCAAAAACAAAAGTTGTTGATGACTGGCCAAGACCCACAAATTTAACTGAGATTCGTAGATTCCTTGGTTTACAGGAAATTATCGAAGGTTTGTTAGAAATTTTTCACGGTTATTTAGTCCAATGACTAAGCTAACTAAGAAAGGTGTTAAGATTATCTGGAAAAAAGAATGTGATGATTTTTTGCAAGAATTGAAAAGAAGATTGGTGAATGCTCCAGTTTCGGCACTACCTTCCAGGAATGGTGAGTTTGTTATATACAGTGATGCTTCATTGAAAGGACTTGGTTGCGTCCTAATGCAGAATGATCAGGTAATTGCTTATGATTCACAACAGTTGAAGACTCATGAGGTAAATTACCCTACACATGATTTGGAATTAGCTGCTGTTGTTTTTGCTTTAAAAATTTGGAGGCATCATTTGTATGGAGTAAAGTGTGAAATATATACTGATCCCAAAAGTTTAAAGTATATATTAACTCAGAAAGAGTTGAACATGAGACAAAGGAGATGTCTAGAATTAATCAAGGATTATGATTGTACAATTCATTACCATCCGGGAAATGAAAATAAAGTGGCTGATGCTTTAAGTCGAAAAAGTAATGCTTCATTAGCAATGTTGCGTTTGGAACGTGATCCTTTGGTTAAGGATTTGATGAACTTTGGCATAGAAGTTGTTGGTGCAGGAAGTTCTTCTGTTTTGTTTCATGTATCAGTGAGATCATCTCTATCAGATAGAATCAAGCAAGCACAGAAGCAAGACAGTGAGTTGCAGAAAATGGTAGAGCTGGTTCAGAAAGGTAAGTTGCCTGAATTCAACATTGATAGTGATTGTGTTTTGAGATTTGGGAAGAGATTGTGTGTGACTTGTGATTCACAGTTGAAGAGAGAGTTGTTATGTGAAGCTCATAGTTCTCCGTTTTCAGTTCACCCTGGCAGTACTAAGATGTATAGAGATCTGCGGGGGTATTACTGGTGGGATGGAATGAAAAGAGATATTGCTGATTTTACTGTGAAGTGTTTGATATGTCAACAGGTTAAAGCAGAGCGGCAGTTACTGGAAGGGATGCTTCATCCTTTACCAGTGCCAGAGTGGAAATGGGAGAATATATCCATGGTCTTTGTTATGGGATTACCGAAAACATCTCGAGGTAATAATGCAATCTGGGTTATTTTTGATCGCTTGACCAAATCTGCTTATTTCCTTGATATACGAGATACCTTTTCCCTAGATCAACATTCCCATTTGTATCTTAAAGAGATATTCAGGTTACATGGAATTCCTCTCTCCATTGTATCTGATCGTGATCCCAGGTTCACTTCTAACTATTGGAAAGGCCTTCAGAAGTTGTTGGGTACTGAATTAAATTGTAGTACATCTTTTCATCCTCAATGAGAGGGGCAGTCAGAACAAAAAATTCAGACCTTGGAGGATATGCTACGTTATTGCTCTATGGATTATCAGGGAAGTTGGGACCAACATCAATCTTTGGTTGAATTTTCATATAATATCAGTTTTCATTCTAGTATACAGATGGAACTATTTGAGTCATTATATGGGAAGCGGTGTCGAACTCCAGCTTTTTGGGATGAAGTGGGTGAAAGGAAGTTGATGGGACCAGAATTGGTAGAAGAGATGGCAGAAAATGTTCAGCTAATTCAGAAGCACATGAGAATATCTCAGAGTAGGCAGAAGAGTTATGCAGACAACAGGAGGAAGGATCAAACTTTTGAGGTAGGTGATCATGTTTTTCTCAAAGTCTCACCATGGAAATGTGTGATGCGATTTGGTAAGAAAGGGATGCTGAGTCCAAGGTTTATTAGACCATATGAAATTCTGGAGAGAGTTGGATCAGTTTAATATCGGGTGGCTTTACCTCCGAGTTTATCTCAGGTACATAATGTTTTTCACGTTTTGATGTTGAGAAAGTATATGCCAGATCCATCTCATGTTTTGAGTCCAGAGGTAGTTCAGCTGGAAGAGAACCTATCTTATGAGGAACAACCGGTCCAGATTCATGACCACAAGGATCAAGTGTTACGTAATAAGGTGATTAAGTAGGTAATGTTTTTGTGGAAAAACCACATGAGGGAGGAGGCAACATGGGAATCTGAAAATGCAATGAGGGATAAGTACCCCTATTTATTCGATAAGTAAATAAATTGATGGGACACAATTTTCTAAAGGGGGGAAGGATGTAACATCCCAAGTAAGTAATGAATAATATATATTTTTATCTATATCTATTAATGAATTAGATAGTGTTTTAGAGGCTTAATATGAAAATAAATCCAATCTTAAGTATGGAATACACTAATATTATTAAAAGATTGTTTTACTGCCTTATGATGGAAAACCCTTTTTAAATCAATCTTTTGACAATTTTATAAACTATGTTTGTAAAAATAAACTTATTCTTTATGATTGGGACATCAAAATTTACTTTGTGTGAATTTTTAGTAATTTTCTGACAATGTTCATTTTTAATGAATAGTGAAAAATACTGGATTTTACATCAAAACTGCTTCTTAATCTAATTTATTTATGTGATTAGGTTATCTTTTGAATTGGTATTAATGTGTAATCTGAATATATTTTTACCATTTAATCCAATGGTGGTCATTGGAATCAATTTCACTTTGAAATTGGACCTAAACTGGTGTCAATCTTTTGATACTTATTGTTTTATAAAAACACGCTATTTGCTCTGAGAGCGGGAATTAATTATTAAATTAATTAATATGACTTATATGTTTTGAATTTTTTAAAATAGACTTCATTTTTGAATTCGGAATATCAAATATAGCCTAGGGTGAATTTTTGGTAATTTTCTAAAAAACTTCAATTTTTGATGAATAGTGAAACCACTAAGTGGTACTTATAAAAACTGATTTTCCGTTTAAATGAAATTTTTCCATAATTGTGTTTTGAATTTCAAAAATCCGACATACATGGTTGTCATTAAGAATTAAAATGTGGTTCAATGGGATTAGAATAATTTTTTGGTGAATAATAACTTATTAAGTTCTTAATCGCGATTAGAGGAAATTAGTGTAATTTAAGGTAAAAATGATATTATAAAAATATGAAAACACCATGACACTTGTCCTACCCATATTTTATGAGTCATGGCCGACCAAGACAACCCATGTGTCGATTTAGGGGACCCCATGAAGCCACATGGGTGAGATAATGACTTTAATGTCTTTTTGTAAATAAAGGTGAAAATGACACTAACATAAATTGTTTTACTAAAACAATTTTTAGAAGGGGTTATACTAATCATTATTTTGTCTATAAATATTCATTAGAAATCTAAAAAGCTTTCCTACATCATATTAATTGTTTTATAATTTTTAGACATTAGATAAATTAAATTATTTATGACATCATGATGATGCAGCAATGACCTCATTATTTAACGATTAAAATAAAATGGAATGATAATGTATTTTCTAAGACCTAAACATGTCCAAAACCTATTGGTTGGGAATATTTCAAAGACTTATCATCTTATATTTGAAATATATCAATGTGGGACCTTAGAAATTCGAAACACCTTTGAAAATAAAATAATAGTTTCAAGATTTCCAAAAGTACCCCTCCTCTCCTCTTATAAAAGGCCCCCATCTCTACCTCATTTAACACACTCCTCAAGCCTTTGGCTCGGCCAAACCCTGCCCATTTACTCTCTCCAAATCCCTATCCTCATCCTAGAGGATTCCCTTTGGGAAGAATCCTTTCAAATGAATCATTTAGGCTCAAATCAAAAGGCGTTACACTTTTAAAGGTAATTCATTCTCTCATGTTCATTTGTTTTATTTTGCTTCTCCAACCCCCTAAACTCTTTTTATTTACTTATTTTGTAACAAAACAAGTGTCTTCAATATACTATGATGTTTTTATAAGATTTATTCTAGCTACACTCTCACACAACTACATAAAATGGTTAAAGAACATACGGTTTCCGTGGATGGCGAAATTCTGCCTCCCGAAACGATGATTGTTCAATACTCATTTAACACCTTCAAAGGTGGACATTATGATGTCACTATTTTTATATATGATATATAATATTTTTATTCTTTCCTTAAGCTTCTGTATTTTTCATTTATGGCATACCATTATTGTTTCAATTATTGGTAAACAAGATATCTTCATTTTAGGAAGTGCAGACTACCGCCCCCTGAAAGTGATTTGATTCGTTAATATCATATATGGGATGTGTAAAGGATAAAGTTAATGATATTATATATGTTACTATACTGGAATTATAATATACTCTTATATCATTATGATTCCATTCCAAAAAATACGAAATAGAAATGGAAGTAGCGTTCATGCGTACGTACGGCTTACTGTATCCATGAACGGTGCATTTCATTTCTTACCTCTAAATGTGATGTAATATTATAAATACATGTATATGATGAATATATATGATATATATGTCATCCAAATCATTAATATCATTCTGGATATAATGAACCTTTGACCAAATTAACAACATATAAGTGTAAGAAGTCTATTTTTGACTTAAGAACCAAATACCGACAAAATGAACATTATTAACTTAAATGATTACATGATGTTCATAACATGTTATAAAAGGAATAATGAACTTGAAAAAGGTTCTTAAGAAAGTAGAGATTAACTCAAGTTTATAATTCATGAGATTAAAGAAGGTCGGGTCAAGTCGGATACGAGGTATGGGACTTCGTCTCAATCTCCTTTCATTGAGGCATATCTTGTTTTATACACAACCTTCTTTTATACGGTGTATAAACCCATTTGACTTTTACGTTTATTAAAAAGGAATATTTTTTATATGAAGCAGTTACTAAAAAACAAAAGGGAATGTTTTTTTCGTACGTATGCGGCGACGACTTCTCCTCCGCTGTGACCATTATTTGAGTTTCGGCTTCCTCTACAAGTCATACCTTCTTTTTAAAAGAAAAATAAATACCATGTTTTTCTTTTCTTTTATTTTGGTATTGAAAATGGTTTTCACAGTGTTTTTATATCAATGTGTTGTATTGATATATTGTGATTGAAAGGTGGAAATTTTATGTTTCCTTTATGCATGTTTTATGTGATACGATTATGTTGAGGTTCTTGGGAATTATTATGAAGACGGGTGGTTCCGTGATAAACTAAGGGCGGGTGAGCCCGATATAGCTCTCCAATGCATTGGGTAACATGAAGGAGTGAAACGTTAAGGTTTCACCAAAGATATTTGAGGGAATATACTGTGATGGGTATTCCAAACGTAACCAAGAGGGTTACTCCCTACATAATAATGTTATGAACGCCTCAAGTTACCTTTATGTCTTATGATTTCTATGATTTATTCATGATTTGTTGAGGTATGTTAAGGTGCTTACGTTTTATGGGTAAAGTATGATCTCATCCTTATGTATATATGTACCCATGTTTCCTATCCATATTTTTATATCCCTTACTATGATTTTTATGCTCATCCCATGTTTTTTTGAAATATTTTTCACAGGTCAAGGGAAAGGTACATGGTTTGATGATAGTGTCATGGAAGTGTCAAGAATGAATCCATGTTTTATTTAAAATATGTTTCCATTGATGGGAATGAAGAATACTATATTTATGTAACCACTTTGTTTATATGTGGAATGTAATGCATGTTTTATGATCTAATTCTCAAAAACTCTAAACCCGAAAAGATCCTCAATGTGTAATCTTGTAATAACTCAAGATTAAGTAAGGTTTAAGGCTGGGGCCTTATACTCGTGGATACTGAATAGTGACCAATATTATAGCTCAAATCCTATAATTTACCATCCACAAGTATCTATAGATTCTCAAAATAATTACTATTCGATAATTCTATAAATTGATAGCCAAAAACAATATCTTCACTCAAAGGGAACCCTAAGACTGTTTAGGAATGAAAAACCTCAAATGAGTTAGGTATACAGTGTATTCCTGTAACCACTATAACTATTGAATCGAAAATACGATTCTAATCAACATGAAATAGTTATTTAGAACCAAAGTATAATATTCTCCTTCAAGTAAATTAAAATCCCAAAAATGGTCACATGAGGTACTCATGTCTAATAATATAATCGCAAGCATCTTCCAGCAGAAAAATCCACACATTCTTATCTTAAATATGAGATTTCTTAAGATACCTACATATTCCTTACCTCAAATTATTATGGAGTATCTCTAATCCAATAAAATAATTTATATACCAACTATAGTTTTCAATCTCTATCCCATCATACAGTTATATATGGGCGAATTTCAGACTCAGAAGATAGAGAATCTGAGTCCCTCTACTCAGTTTAAAGAGGTCTTTGCTTCGATTTAATAATAAAAATGAGGCTTCTGCCTCAGCATTTAAAAAAATATCTAATTCCATAGGTAGAGGTTCACAACCTCATGATTACATGATATAAGTAATATATATCCAGAAGGATCTGCATCATGTCCTATGAAATACCTTTTACTCCTAAGAATACTAATGGGTAATCCACATATGATCAAAATGATCCCGGACAATCGATAGTATCTGGTGTATCCTACAGTCACATGATGTGTTATACCATGTCATACACCTACTAATTTTTGTTTCATACCACATGATAATTACTAACCAAAATAAATGAAGAATAAAATGGTAATATGGTGTTCCATTTCTATTGATGTACCCAACATGTATATCATCTTCCGGATTAATGTACCTGTGATCATATACAGGGTATGTCCAAACATATATGGCATGTTTGGCCACATGGGACCTTGGTCATGTAAAGCTAGAACATACCAATATGGCTAGTTAGGGGTCACACAATATTTTATTTGGTCAATCAACCATGTGGTATTTAACTCTAGTCGAAACTTGAGCATTGCATCAAAGTTTCTATATGAAAAGTGTTCTATTGAACAACATGAGATGTAGTTGAATATTTTCAGAATATTTGTCTCAGGACACATATAATGAAATCTTATTAACATTTAATTAGACACATGATGTCCAAAAATCACATAGACTATAATATGAACATCACCAGTGACATGATTATAGCCAACCATCATTAGAGATCATCTTCTCTACATCATTCACAACATATATGCGCCTTGTGTCATGAAAACTGTAATCACCTAATATTTTCATGGAGATCTGAAATTATCTCAATTCCATTATCATCAATTAAAATACTCATTTTTTCATCAATTCATGAATACAAACTCCCAATAATGATTAGAATATCCAGTGATTAACACCACAATAAATAATGTAATTGGTAGAGGTAAAACAATAGACAAAATGAATACTGATGATAAACGATCATAGAACGATGATTGAAATCCAATAAAAATAAAGATACATCAATATTTAATCTTGTATTATCTCCACGAATTTACATAAATTGAATATATGAGGATAGAATTATAGTAAGAAATAAAAAAAATTCAAATATCTAACAAAATTTAAAGGGAAGAAGATCCTATGAAAACTAATTGTCATAGATTTAATTTATTAAAATTTAATATAAGTTAGTAACAATAATGAAATGGGGATGAATCCAATAATATCAAATCCCTACATTTCTAGGGAATTTTCAACACATCAATCTATTATCATAATAATATATATTTCCATTGTTTCTATCTAATTGTTTCTATAGATTTCATCATATATCTCATTTCATTCATTGATTTATCGCCACCACAACCATATTCCATCATCTCTTCTATATAGGGTTTTTCAAATAAAAAGAGTATAATCCTATAGTAGTTTTATAATTGATGTTTTATTGAAATGCAATAGGTTCTATACATATATTAAAACAAGTAATTAAAATATTTTATAAATCTTCTCTAGATAGAAAACACCTAAGAACCCTAACACAAATCAAAATAATAGTGCACCTAGATTAAAAACAATCTTTCTATCTCAAAAGAAAATATTTTTTACCCATATTAGTCTCTAATCAATAGATACAACCATTTCATCAATAAAAATAAATTACTAAATAAAAAATATTATAATTTTTTTAATACATTGATTTTAAGGGTAGAAAACACTAGCATTTCAATGTATAATGAACCTAGGATTAAAGATGGTATTAGAAAAAATATTAAACCCTTGAAAAAATTTATAGTTTCAACACATTTGGTGAAATAACCATTTTATATTTAGAAATGATCCAGGACCTCGAAACCAAAAAATCGAGTTGATTCCCACTTAGAAAAAACACAGGTCACTATATTTGCCCTAACGTTGAACATTCTATCCTCAAATAATAAAAAATTGGGGATAAGAAATTAGAATACTCAGGATCAAACTCATATGATATATATACACTATTTCATGGAATTTCATAACATTAATAATTTGATATCTATAATTACACATTACATACCTATTTAAAAAGGAGAACTACTGCCCTCATTATTGAAGATATTGTCCTCTACCTATCATGGAGAAGGAATAAACAGGATAATTCATCCACCCATGGAAGGATTTACATAGCCTAGGATCACAATCCAATATCCTTCCAAACACATGTTATGAGATAATTACCACAATCCATTAACATTCTCTCATAAAAGATCTCCAACAAGATCTACCATATTGGGAGTTCCTTGATCACCATCTTCTAATGATAGTTCGTATAACGACCCATAAATTATATTAAATCATATTACATAAAAATTAAAGAATATTCGTTACAAATATAACAATAACATGATAGGAATGTATATTTATAGTGTTTCTAGAAACTCGAAAAACATAAAAAACTAGTTTATAAGATATATTCATTATCACCCACTTATTTCATCATAACAAGACCCATTTTTGACATATCTTACCTAATACCATTCTTCATGACTTGGGTAAAATAGTCATATGAAATGATGTACTCAGATGCTCGGTATGGGTAAACAAGGGAGATAACAATCATATCCTAATCATAATACAAAAGAATATAACATTTGAATATATTATCCTATATATGAAATATCGTGATATAATTCCATGAGATCAATCATAAAAGTAAATAATGATCAATGATCATAATCCCAAAAGTCAAAACACAATACATAAATTTCTTTGGAATACACATAAGCCTATAATATCATTTTATATTAGTCAAGGATCATTACCAAGACCATCATAGCACCCAAAGTCCATTACTTTACTTAGTTCACTCATTAATTCATCCCTGAACTACTAAACCGATATCATGTCATGATTCATCCATGTATATCTCATTAGATATAAATATTTACCCAATGCATTTGAGGGAGATATAGGTCACAACCATCCCATAATGAAATCATTCTTAAATGTTCCATAATACATAAATCATTTATCATAGCATAACACAAGGAATTAAAATGGGTTTTTAAACATCATTCCATAATACTATAATCCATATAAAACAAATGGATTTCATAAATATAATTACATAATAGAAAAAACAAAATCATAGTTATAATAAGTATAGAATCATAATTTTATTTAAATAATGTCATTATAGATGGAAAATAATTTTTATAAACACTTGAAATTAATTCTTGAGAAAAATATCATTTCTTATAGAAAATTATTTTCTTTTCTCAAAATGACGCACAATTTTAAAAGAAAATAATTTTTTTGAAAATAAACATTAAATCATGTAGAGGAATATTCATCGAAATATTGCATTATAGAAACATAAAAATCTATTAATGCTGTATAATTTAAAAAACATTCTCCACTTACTTTTCCAAAAAAAGTCAAAAAGTACCTCTTATCGAAAATGAAAATATATTCCCCTCATATTATTTAACAAAAATTATCAATTTAGTAAAATTGAATATTAATAATTTTAGAAAAATAGAACGATTATTTTGGAATTCATAATTAGGAAACATGGACATGGATGATAAATATACCCAAGTAAATACTTACATGTAATCATTCTCGAATAATAATTAGTTTGCGAAATTATCTCTTACCTTATGTATGATTTTATTTGTATTCATTTAATCATATTGTATAATGATTTAAATAATTTAATAAAAAAAATTTAGAATCATATTCGTTTTTATGGTTTCATATATAATCATATTATAATATATTTGTTAGTAACATTATTACTCGTTCATTGGGTATTAACATATTTATTTTATTAAGCATGTTTTTTTGGATAAGTGATTTTCTTCTCTTCTTAGGTTATAGTTATATAATTTAAAATATTATATTAGTATAATATATATAATATTCCTTCATTCAATTCATTTATATAATCATGATTTAATTAAAATCATGTATAATGAATCACATCGCTTCGTTGCGATGGTCGGTCGCACGTATGCACGAGCAACGATATCATTCCCATAATATATGGATAGTATTTAAGTGGATGGGGTATAATATTTAAGAATAAATATAATATATAATAATTATATATATTTATTATTTCTATCATTATAACCATCCATATAAGAGAGTGATGAAAACAGATTTCACCACGGTGTGGGGACTGTAATTCATACGTACGCATGCGTCGTGATCTCATTTTTCATAGGATGGATAAAAGATCAAATGTGATGTTTTCATAATAAAAGTAAAATCATATAATATAAGTGATATTGGGTTTATTAATTTATAATTAAACAACTGTTGAATAGGAACTATAGGTTGAAACAAGTATGAAATAATTGGTAGAGGAGATCACCTCTTCTTCGACATGGTCCCTCTAAATATCATTTCAAAGGAGAGAAGTTGGTATTTGAAGATGAAAAGAAACTATAATATAAAACAAGGTAATTTTATAAAGTAAATGGGAAGGGAATGGTTGATATTGATTGATCATAGTGAATTTAAGAGGACAAAAAGGAGGTTTCCTTTTATAATTGAGGTTAGGGGCACTTTTGGGATATCCAAAATTTTTAAATTACAATTCTATGTGTCATTAAGAAATTATAAAAATAATTTCATCCAAATAATTTGTATTCTTCTAACCCGACCTCTTTCTGAATGATTCTTCTTCTACATCATATAACAAAATAAAAATCTTGATAAAATAAAATCTCCAAAAACCTAAATATACTTATGTGTTATAATTATTATTAAAATACTTGTAATTACCCAATTTTAAATAAAATGGATGTTGATAGTATCACTTGTGAGTACGTACGGAGTACCATCTCCCCATAGAAATGTAATTAATTTTCACCTAAAACCATTAATGGTTGGTTATTATGATTATTTTAATATGAATATATATATGTATATATTTTTATTATGATACAATATTATATTTGGGATTATAAAATTATATCTAACTTTTGAATTCCAATCCGTTGGAAAATTAAAGTGTCGCTCGAGAGTACCTGTGGACTACAACATTCCGGAAGAGTTATGATTTGTTTTTCATATTCAACATTTAGGGATGGTAATAAGGAAATAATTAATTAATATATATGATATAAATTATATAATAATGAATCTGGAAATTTTATCTAATAATTATTGTTCTTTTTTCCATATGTTAAAATTTTTAAACAATATTCATGTGTACGTACGATATGCCGTCTCCAGGAATGGTGTAATTTATATTTCTATACCAATATTTTTTGGATGAGTATAAATAAATATATAATTAATAATAATTTAATTATGTATTTTTTATCATTATTAATATGACTTAACTATGATCCATTTATAGGTATAAGAAATTCTAAACTCTAATTCCCATTAAAAACAAAATGGTGAACACACATAAATAGTGATTTTAATAAGGAGTTATTAGTAAATGGGTGTTATAATATTATATGTAGATGAAATATCATATTACATATTTGTTCATGAATATATTATAGAATTATGATAAATTTAAATTAATTATTCAGGAGGAAAATGTTATTTCTATGTAAGTCCAACACAATGTAAAGGATTTTCATCTATATTTTACTTTTTTGAGATACATTCAATATTCACCACTTGTTTATTTTATGTGTTTTACATAAAAACCCAGAATTTCATTTATGTTTTTTATTATGAAAATAATAGGAATTTAAATAACAATATATTTTATCTATTTGATGAGGTTTTTTTTCGAATGTTACCAAATGGTTTATGGTTTTATGTTACAATTTCATTATTTATTGGGATTCTTTATGATCATGTTTGCTTGAATATAATTTTTTGATTTATCTCTCAAGTATCACATGAAATTTCTTATACTCATTATATTTCATGAAAATATATGTTTGAATTTCATTTTACTCTTTGCAATTACCCATGATATCGAATGAATGTTTGTTAGAAAAGTAACATTATTCATATCTTCGATGGAAATTCTCTTGCTTCTATTTCCATGTTTTGTAAAAAATCTATAATTATTTTATTATTCCCCAATGATTATTTCATTTCATTTACACCCATGATTTTATTTTTTAAAAATGGATAAAAATGAATCATGTTGTAATTTTCTCGATAATGTACTTGTATATATTACTAAAAATATGAAAGAATAATTTTAACGTATACAACATGGATTAAATTTAACACCATCATGAGTGATAAATTTTTATAATCTATCATTACAAGTTTTTATTATTCCTTTAAACGAAAAAATTTGTTTTAATATTTTTTGAATATATGGGTTTTAAATCTTTGATTTCAAAATTAATGTTATTTTCCTAATAAAATTATTATTGATATATATTAAACAAAATATTCATCAATGAAATCATCCTTGAATTAAATTACGGTTTACCCTGTAAATGTTATAATGATAATATTATTTTTTTCATGGATATTTTATGATTATTATGAAGATATTATTATGAAACCAATTTTTTTCCATGGGTTATCTTATTATGAAATCATGTA
Organism: Viscum album; assembly: GCA_963277665.1. Lineage (NCBI taxonomy): Eukaryota > Viridiplantae > Streptophyta > Magnoliopsida > Santalales > Viscaceae > Viscum > Viscum album. The sequence continues at coordinate 292,126,690 of OY728134.1, forward strand.
ATTCATATAAACCTATCTAATTTATATTTCATATGATAAATGATGAATGACTTATGATATTGTAGTGATAATAAGTTTGAAATCTAGATTTTTCATCTATTTGCCTACGAGAATGGGGTCTGGGGTTCCTTAGCATTGCAATTTTATCCAAAAATCTTATTTTCATCCCAGTGGAGGCTCCTTCGAAGGTTCTGGAGGCCGGGTAAGGATTGCGTGTGGTCCTAATGTGATCATCCAATAAGGATTGTGAATGAAATTCAGTTCCTCCATCTTTGATATTGGAGGATTCCCCAATGGACATATCTATGTCACACAATGTTCTTGTTCCTTCATATATAGGTTTTATTTTTAGTGGCTACTCCGGATGATTTCTCGAAGTTGGTGGAAGATAAATTTGGATTACAGGCGACCCATTTTCATCCCTAAAACTATAATAAAGTTATGAAGGAGGTTACATCTTTAGATCCTCATATTTGTGGCTCTCCTAAGTCGTTATTCATGTTGTGATCTGTGACTTATCCCTATGAAAAATTCCTCCCATGATATCATTCATATTATTCTATCCATAAAAAGTTCTCGAAGAATTGTTCTCTTTATTTTATTGAGGCCATCACAATGATCTTTTAAAAGGGTATAGAGTCTTCCCAACATTTCATTGAAGAGAGACACACCTCACAGGTAAAGGATATACCATTGAACCTAGAAGAACTAAAAAATCAATATGTTCATATTTGTCATTTTCATGAATGGAATATTTTCTGAATTGGATTGTTATATTTCCACATAAGGTTCAATTAATAGGTGTTCTGGATTAATGCATTAATATGCGGGTATGTAAATCTCAAGCCAGGTATCTCCCGGATTTAGGACTGGGACCCCAGGATTGATCTATATCAGGCCAAGAAATCTTTCATATTGTATTGGATTTATGTGAGAATAGTAAATTGGTTTTTTTTCATCCAAGTATTATTTAGGAATCTTCATTGTATTTTGGTAAACCAATCAAATTTGTTTTGGAAACCAATCAGGTATGGTATGGTCACTATGCTAGGATCTTGGATGAATTTGATCATAATTAAAAATCATTTTAAATAGTTTATTGTGCCATTGGGGAATTTAAATTTGATCATGATATTGAGTATGAGTATGTGAAAGAATTTTTTGTTAATTTATTTTGTATTGTGAATGTTAATGAAAGCTTCCACAGATGATTGAGATGTACTAATAGTAAAAAATATTGTCACCATGATTTAAATTACAATAATAAATTGCCTATAATAATTCAACTAAAACCATGGATGAGAAGTCATGGAAGGATATTTTGATATGAGTTTCTCTTATTTCATTATGCACTTATAGGCCGATGAAGGGAAGTGGTCTTGATCCTTCAATGGGTTTCCATTTAATTGAAACAACATTTGGTAATGTTCTATCTGGTGTCAAAAAGGACTATGATTGTAACATCCCAAGTAAGTAATGAATAATTGATATTTTTATCTATTCCTATTAATGAATTAGATAGTGTTTTAGAGGCTTAAAATGAAAATAAATCCAATCTTAAGCATGGAATACACTGATATTTTTAAAAGATTGTTTTACTGCCTTTTGATGGAAAACCATTTTTAAATCTATATTTTGATAATTTTATAAGATATGTTTGTCAAAATAAACATATTCTTTATGATTGGGAAATCAAAATTTTCATTGTGTGAATTTTTGGTATTTTTCTGACAATGTTCATTTTTTAATGAATAGTGAAACATACTGCATTTTACATCAAAACTACTTTTTAATCTAATTTATTTATATGATTAGATTATATTTTGAATTGGTTTTGAAGTGAAATTAGAATATATTATTACCATTTAATCCAATGGTGGTCATTGGAATCAGTTTCACTTTGAAATTGGACTAAAACTCGTGTCAATCTTTTGATACTTATTGTTTCATAAAAACACGCTATTTTCTCTGACAACGGGAATTAATTATTAAATTAAATAATGTGACTTATATGTTTTTAATTTTGTAAAATAGACTTAATTTTTTAATTCAGAATATCAAATATATCTTAGGGTGATGTTTTGGTATTTTTCTGAAAAATTTCAATTTTTGATGAATAGTGAAATCACTAAGTGGTAGTTAAAGAAACTGATTTTTCGTTTAAATGAATATTTTTCACTTCTGTGATTTGAATTTCAAAAATAAAACATACATGGTTGTCATTAAGAAGTAAAATTTGGTTCAATGAGATTATAATAATTTTTTGGTGAATAGTAACTTATTATGTTTTTAATCGCGATTAGTGGTAATTAGTGTAGTTTAAGGTAAAAATAATGCTTTGATAATATGAAATGACCTACAAACATGTCCTACTATTATTGGATGTGTCATGGACGACCAATAAAAGCCATGGGTCAACTTGGGGACCCCATGGAGCCACTTTGGTTGGGAAATGACATAAATAACTTTTTATTTAATGTAAAAGTAAAAATAAAAAAAAACATAATATGTTTTACGAAAACAATTTTTATATGGGGTTATACAAGTCAATTTTTTTACTATAAATATTATTTGGAAATATAAAAAGATTTCCTACATCATAGTATTTTTTTTATAATTTTTTGACATTAAATAAAGAAATGTATTTATGACATCATAATGATGTAGCAATTACCTCATTAATAAAGAATTTAAATAAAATGAAAAGATAATGTAATATCTAAGACCTACACATTTCCAAAACCTATTGGATGAGTGGATTTCGAACCCTTATCACCTTATCCTCGAATTATATCAATGTGAGACCTTTTGAATCCGAAACTCATTTTAAAATAAAGTAACTTATCTTTACTTTCCAAAAGTGCCCCTCCTCTCCTCTTATAAAAGGCCCCCAACTCTACCACTTTTCCCACACTCCCAAAGCCTTTGGCTCATCCAAAACCTACCCATTTTGGCTCTAAACATCCCTCTCTTACTTCTTGAAGCCTCAATTTGGGTAGAAGTCTTCCCAAGGAAGCCTTTGAGCTCAAACCAAAGGGAGTTAACCGATTTTAAGGTAAAGTCTTCACTTGAGTCCGTTTGTTTTATTTTGCTTCTCCAACCCCCTAAACCCTTTTTATTCATTTCTTTTGTAACAAATCCAGTATCTTTAATATACTAGGATATTGTTATAATAAGGATTAAGGCTACACTTACAAACACCTACATCTAATGGTTAATGAACATACGGTTTCCGTGGATGTTGAATTTATGCCTCCCGAAACGATGATTGTTCAACATTCCTTTAACACCTTCAAAGGTGGACATTAAGATGAAACTACATTTATATATGATATATAATATGTTTATGTTTTCCTTAAGCTTCTGTATTTTTCATTTTTGGCATACCTTTATGGTTTCCATTATAGATAAACGCGATATCTTCATTTAAGGAAGTGCGGACTACCGCCCCCTCAATGTAAGTTGATTCGTTAAATACCATATGTGGGATGTATAAAGGATGGAACTGTGATATTATATATTATATTATACTGGAATTATAATATACCTTTATATCATTATGATTCCATTCTATAAAATACGAAATAGAAATGAAAGTAGCGTTCATGCGTACGTACGGCTTACCGTCTCAATGAACGGTGCATTTCATTTCTTACCTCGAAATGATTATGTAATATTATAAATGCATGTATATACTGGATATATATGATATATATGATATATACATCATTATTATAATTCTGGATATAATGGATACATGAACAACTTGTAATTATAATGGGCTTATTTTGACTCAAGTACCAATGATCGTTAAAACGACCGATATTAACTTAAATAATTACATAGTATTCATGACATGGAAATAAGTGATATAAAAGGAATAATGAACTTGAAAAACGTTCATAAGAAAGTATAAATTAACTCAAGTTTATTATTCAGGACATTAAAGAACGATCGAGTTAAGTCGGACTCGAGGTATGGGACTTCGTCTCAATCTCCTTTCATTGAGGCATATTTTGTTTTATATACAACCTTCTTTTATACGTTGAATAAACCCCTTTAATTTTACATTTATTCAAAAAGAATATTTCTTATAAGAAGTGTTTACTAAATGAAAAAAGGGAATGTTTTTGTCGTACGTATGCGGTGACAACGACTTCTCCGCCGCCGTGACCATTATTTAAGTTTCGGCTTCCTCTACAAGCCATACTTTTTTTAAAGAAAAATAAATACCATGTTTTAATTTTCTTTTATTTTGGTACAGAAAATGTTTTTCATAATGTTTTTATATAATGTGTTGTACTGATATCTTGTGATTGAATGGTGGAAATGTTATGTTTCCAATATGCATGTTTTATGTGATACGATTATGTTGAGGTTCTTGGGCATTTTTATGAAGATGGGTGGTTCCGTGATAAACTAAGGGCGGGTGAGCCCGATATAGCTCTCCAATGCATTGGGTAACACAAAGGAGTTAAAACGTTAAAGTTTCTCCGAATAGATTTAGGGAATATACTGTGATGGGTATTCCAAATGTAACCAAGAGGGTTACTCCCTACGTAAGAATGTTTTGAATGCCTCGAGTTACCTTTATGTCTTATGATTTCTATGATTTATTCATGATTTGATGAGTTATGATAAAGTGCTTATGTTTTATGGGTAAAGTATGATCTCATTCTTATGTATATATGTACCCATGTTTCCTTTACATATTTTTATATCCCTTACTGAACTTTTTATGCTCATCCCAAGTTTTTTGAAATGTTTTTCACAGGTCAAGGGAAAGGTACATGATATGATGATAGTGTCAAGGAAGTGTCAAGAAATAATCCTTGTTTTATTTTAAATATGTTTCCATTGATGGGAATGAATAATACTATCTTTACGTAGCCACTTTGTTTATATGTAGAATGTAATGCATTTTTTATGATCTAATTCTATAAAACTCTAAACCCGAAAAGATCCTCAATGTGTAATCTTGTAATAACTCAAGATTAAGTAAGGTTTAAGGCGAGGGCCTTATAATGATGGGAACCTCAATGATATCTCCAATGATTCTTAGATTAGTGAGTTGATGGGGGATGATGTAATGGGTTATTCAGGGAAGGAATCTATTGATGTTTTTTGATTTTTAGAAACACATGGATGCACTGATACATGATACAATGGATAAGAAGAAAACATTGAGAAATGACAAAATAATTTTAGTTGAAGATGAGAGCTATCATCTAGTTACCCATAGAGAAGCTAGTAAGTGGCCATCTATTGCAGAAAAGTGGTCAGATAAAGAATAATAGGTTATTACAAAGGATGTCGTGGGAACCTGGTGCTTGGTGATTCGCTAGGATAGAATGTGATATTGTTTGTCATTGTACCCCCAAATCATGATCCTGGTATATTTTCATTTCATTAAGGTCTAAATAGGTTCTTGAGTAAGGATGTGTTCTGTGAATAATTTGGTATTATTATTAAGGATTGAAGTAACACTCAGTATGACTTTTTGTTTCTATTAATAAAATTTCAATATGATATCATTCTGATTCTAAGTCTTATCTCGTGGATGATGGTTCACTAACTGTAGATGAGAATGACATCACTCGGAAGGCTTCTAAGTTTTGGATGCATGGAATATTTCCGAATGTAGTGGGTGACTCCCATGGAAGGGTTGTAAAACATAAACGTCTGTGAATGGATGGCATTTTTTTTGGTTTTAGAACATTGATTATATTGCTTTCCCACGACTTCTTTGTATTTGGTGATTTCTTTTTATTAATAAGTTTTTTGGGACCTTGGGTTTTAACTCATGCTTCAATCCATTTTGAGTATGATCTTGTGGAAAACATGTGAATAGATTATGATTATGTGATGGGTGAGACTAGATTTATATATACCTATGAGGAATTGGGTAATAATGGATAAATCATTCGACAAATTTTTTATGTATAAACCTAATTCCATGTTCACATTTTTATGTGTCGACCTAGTTTTTATGTCTCTACGATTATGCATGGGCCTCATTCTCATGTATATATGATGAATCCTAGACCTAGTTTGTGTACCCAAAATATTATGTGTATACCTATTTTCATATCCACATGTTTTTTATAGGTCCTGATTTCATGTCCTTAACTAAATGTTTAAACCTGTTTTTATTTATACACGTTCAAACATTTTGAGGTATTTGTTTTATTTCACATTCATATTTCTTTTTTATGATCTCATAATCATGTTTTTTTATTCCTTTATTATTCAGGTATTATAAACTACCAAAATTTATGGCATTAATCAGGATTTTCATTTTCAATAAGTATTGTATGGTTATAAAATGTTACTCTCATGTTCTTATACACATATGATCATATTATGATTATGTGATCATTGATATATCACTTTTTTACCCTTACTTATAATATATGATCACCCTATTGTAAGTTTACTTTACACTGGTTATAAAGAAATGTTTCTACCCAGGGAATGTATTTTAAATTTTTAATGTGGGAATATATGTATGCTAGATGATTAGAATCATTAATGGAATAAAAAGATTGCAATTATAGTGTCAAGAAACATTAAAACTATACAGTTTTAGTATGGATCACAATGTTATATAATGAATCTTAATCTAATAAGAAGGAATATTAAATATATGAAAAACATATTTCATTTTAGTTTGAATTAGAGCATGGTTTTTTCAATCTCTTGAGATTTGGATTAGATAATTATTGTTCATAACCTAGGAATACGTCTAATTGTACCATAAAAATTATAATAATATGTAATTAAGACATTATGTGGTATTCCTTGGAATAAATCCCAATTTGGATAGTACAAGTAAGCGTGGTTATAAAATTGATTCCTCTTGGAGGAATAACATCAAAAAGAGATGGTCATGAATATATCGACTATCATTATGGTACACGATGAGTGTTTCTTTAGTACACACAATGTTTGACACTAATGGGGGATATGATTTGGTTAATCCACATTTTCCATATGAACCATTATAAAGGATTTCAATATATGATAACTGATGATGGACTAGGATAACAAGAACATTCATTATATTTAATATAAGGTTTCAAAATTTAGAAATCCTATAAATTATGTTTCTTGATTATATGATTTCTAACTATAACTAGTTTCTCTCACAATATAGAATTATTTTTATTAAATATATAGAACATGAAGAAACCTTGTAAATAATGAATGTTTTGTAAAATTAAATAACCAAACTCATGATTAGAAAAATATCTTATGATATAGGATATAATAGTTGGTGACATTTTTCACTGGACTCCTTAAATCCTTGAGTGGTATCATGGGCCATCTTTAACATATTAATGAACCAAGGAAAGAGAAACACGTCATTGAATCATTTATTTTACAACATCCAACCTCATTCTATGGGTCATATGATAACCCAATTATTCAAAAATGGATCAATTTGATGTAAAATAACTTTTTTCTTCTTTAGTTCTATGTCTATAAAAATTTCTTCCTAGCTATTTATTATTTGGGAGGAGATATATATCAATAGTGGAAAATTATTTAGAATATATTAAAAAAATATGAAATTGGATCCATGGAATGGGATGAGTTTAAGAGGGTATTTTTATTAAGTATTTCCATTACATTATATATATATATATAAATAGAGGATTTACTTTTATATAATCATAAGGATGATGAATCTATTAGTTCCTATGAGGAAAATTTTACAAGGCATGTAATGTATGATTCTAGTACAATTTTATGTTATAAGTGAAAAATTGATCAATTAATGAGTGGTTTGCATCCATTTATTTTAAATATATCATCCATAATTATATTTGGAAATTATAAAAAGAATTATTTTGATTTCTAGTCAATGTAGAAATGGAAGATAGACACCCCCATGGTTCTAGTGATAAGAAATGATATATGGTTTTTAATGAAAGATATATCGGTGTTTCACATTGGGGAAAAATCATTCCTTCATACTTTACAAATTTGTGGGAAGGCTCACTCAAGTGAATTCTAATTTTTTTTAAACGATGATGCATGTGTGAGAAGGACACCTATAGTGAAAAGTAATTTAGATGTCATGTGAAGAGGCATGACAATGAATTCAATAGAGAGGGAGATAAATAAATTACCTGACTCATAGTATAGTTCTATGGGATCATGTATTTTTGGAATTATATGAATAATTACCCAAATAAAAGAGATAACAGGGATAATAAGTCATAAAAACATATGAATAAAAATGTCAAATTAAAAACTTATTTAATCACAACAGATAATGTGAATCATTCTAGTTAGGGAAAAGATATCCTCGACTCTAGGGTTGGTGATCCCATGTATCATGTAGTGAAATATTTTGTGATTATGAGAATTTATGATCCCTTTATATATAGATTCCTATATAAACTTTTGGATTAAGGTAAACTAATTGATATTCTTAATTATCTTATGATCATCTATCGGTGCATTGATGTACTCACCTTACAATGGAAATAATTTTTCCCATGATATTATATTATTTAAGGATTTAGGGGTAAATTATAATTTTTTAGTCAAACTGTATTTTATTAATACATTATTAATGGAAATACATAGTATAAAATAGATAATATATGATCATGGTATATATATATTTATCATCCCTTATGATTGATTACTGTAATTTGTTGATAATTTTTATGTTCTTAATTGAATAATAAGGGATCATATAATTCTAGTCATGGTGTTTCAGTCTTGGTCAACCATATTTTGGAGGTGTCATAAGGTTAACTATTTATGAAATTTTTTAAATTTATATTTGGGGTACTATTTTCATGTTTTTAAAAATTAATGTGTTGTATTTATCCATACTGTATATCTTATGCTAAATTTTTTTCGTTGGATAATAGACCGAGATATAAAAGTTATGTATCAATATTCTATTGATCATAGTGCTTCAAACATGAAATATTAATCTCAAATACTCATTTCAATGTGAATTTAATATAGTAAAAATTGATCAAATCACAACCAAAAGATGAAATATTTCTCATGAAATAGTGATAAATAAATAAATTATATCTTCTCATGTTATGTATATTGATAATAAAAGAATCCCATGACATTATGAGAAATATCTAGAAATATAAATGTTATCCTTTTATAGTGATTTTCGATAAATTGATATTATTTTCATTCATACTAGGTTTATGGTTTTATATTCATTAACTTTCTTATGACCATATCATATATTAGTATTTATTAGTTCTCATATGCCAATTTTCCCCTCTATGTTGATAATTTAATTTCCCATAATTTTTCTCATTATCTAGGAACATTTTTATATGTTATGTAAAGGAAACAATAATTTCATGACATTAATTTTTAAAATATGTGTTATTACCCCTTTATTTAATGTTATTTTTCAATAAACACATTTTCAAATATTGGACCATTGATAGCAGATATAAAATTTATGGGGAGAAATTTATATAATTATGGTAGAATGTAATAGTTATAAAATATGGCAGCATGAGAATGGGTAAAATCATTATTAAATATATTCTTATTAGTGAAAATAAATAAAAATTTATTGATTAATTCATAAGAAATTATCTATCAATATTTAGTTAAGTCAATTGATTCTTCAAAAAAAATTCTTAAAAATTGGTTATTATTTTATTATGTGTATTAAAATTATTCTTAATTTCTACTATGTATAAATATTAACTTAAAAATTGTTCATAAATTATGAAAAAATAATATAAAATTTATAATATTGTGAAATTTGTTTAATTATAATAAAGGATATATTTTCCATTGAATTTTGAAAAATACTTATTTTTTTGAAAACCGTATTTTTTTTCAAACTTTTGAAATGATACAATTGGTATTAGAAAGGTGTAATAATAAAATACGATATAATATATTATTAATAATCCGTATAATTATATTTGAATGAATTGTTTTAGATAAATTATCCATAAAAATATTTTTATAATTTAAAAGTCGTTTAAAAAATAACTTTTTTTCTTTGTGTTTTTTATTTTTTTAATTGAATTTATGACATGTATAGTAATGAAATTTTTAAAATATGATTCCATATTTTCGTTCATGGGGATAATTGTTTTAAATAGATCCATTTTATTTTTTCCCATTATGAATAAAACCATGGTAATGTTTTTACTGTATTAAGGATAAAATGGGTAAAATAAGGTTAAAAGATGCGGATAAGGATTTAAAATTTCTAAAACTGTTTATCCTATTGGATGAGTGTAGTTCATAAATTTCCATACATGACATGAATACATGGTTACATTCATATTTATTTAACTAGGACCATAATATTAATTTCAAAATGGAATAAATACAAAATTTCCCTCTATTGATATTGGTATCTCTAAATATATTTATATATATGGATAAAAACTAGAAAAAACTGTTTATAAATGATTATTTTAAATAAAAATTAACATTTTATGGGGTTATTATCCTAGGTGTTATACAGGTAATAGAAAATAAAAAATATTTTTAAAATATAAAAAGTATTACAATTAGGGTGAATAATTGTGTTCGACCAATTTTATAAAATCAGTTAAAAAATTATATTTACATTATATGATTAAATTAGAATTATTTTCCACTAATTTTTCATTAAAGTCATATTAAAACAATAGTATCAAAAATTACCTTAATGATATTTTAGAAAAATAATATTTTGATAAAATATTTAAAAATAAGATAAATCATGAAATATAAAATGTTTTAGTTTATATAGTATACAATTCCATTTCCTATATATTTATTATACATATTTCACCATGTAATTAATATTTTAACCATTTCCTATCAAAATATTTTTTACTAAGGTTAAGATTAAAATAGGATTACTAAGGTTTTAAACCAAAATATAAGGTTTAAAACACCACAAGAAAATAGTTCCAATTTTATTACATTAAGTTATTTTAATAAAATGCATCCCAAATATAAAATATATATAAATTTTGATGATTTTTTTAGAATTACATTATTATATTTTTATATTTTAGGAAATTCCAAGACTTCCCCTCTACTCATTATTAAAGGAACCCATCCACTCTCTTTATTATAATACATTGAGCTATATATTTAATCCAAAACCAAAATAATTCTCTTATAAACTTTCCATTATATGATTTTTATTTTATTTTATTCTTAAAATTCAAATTTAAGGGTCCCTAAGAAAGTATCTAATAGAGGAATGTTATAAGAATTGGTAATCCGATCGAAAATTTTATTATTATTATTATTATTATTATTCAAATTGAAAACAAGACCCCTCCCTAATGGGATCAGGGTGTTCTAATGTGATGCAGACCTATGAAATACCTATGATCAAAATTCATACAGACCTGGGGTAGAGATCCCTCATTCGTGAACACCCTTCAGGGTTCCTCTAGACTACTCTCTCGAAAAATAGCATCCGCCACAATGTTGGTTTCTCTTGGGATATGACGAATATTGAATTCATAGTGGAAAATCTATAAACAATATACATTAAGGCCCATGATTGTAACGACCCAAAGATTCATTAATTGAATTCCCTCTTGATCTAATTAAATGTCTCTTTATGTTTATATAAAATATCAAATTCATTGGTTTTATGCAAATTTTTTTTACCGTTGCTAATATAGTCGTTGAACAGTGATCACATGATTAGTATAAATATAGGGCTTTAACAAATCCAAATTTACTCAGACAAAAGAAGCGATGGCCTAATCCAGTAGAATTGCTCCATACGAAGCCCATTTTTTGGAGCTCGGAAAAGAGGTGGTGTCCATGGGATTCGCTCATGACCAATCCCAAGCTGAGCTTCATCATGTCAAACTCGAACGAGACCGTCTGTGGGAAATGTTGTAGTTGATAGAGATTACCACTTGGGTGATGTTATCCGAGCGACCCAAAATGTATGTGACCTTCGCACACCTTACCCTTAAATCTTATGTGGATTTTTTAAGGGGTTATGTAACAAATCTCTAGTATTATGTAAATTTATATTAATTTTGTATATAATAATAAATATACCTTCTTGTCCTTATCGATACATTGTAAATAGTTTTTAAAGTACAAATAGTGTTTTTATTTATTATTTAATTAAGAAAATATATTTTATTAAATTAATGGATTTTTTAATTAAATATAATTTCAATAAATTATTATTTTTATTATTAAATTAATTTTTAATTAAAATTAAATTATCTTATAATTTTATGAATGCAATTGTAATTTTTATTATGGTTTTACCTCCATTTTTGGAAAACCCATTAATTTTCGATAAATGTCGTTTTTTATTTTAAATGTGATGAATAAAATATTTAGAAAATTATTTAGATAAAATAAATGTTATTTCTTGAATCAGGACGTTGAAATTATCCAATGGTGAATTTTTCATAATTTTCAGTGACAGTTAAATTTTTGGGTAAAAATTAAATACCGTTTAAATATATAATGTGTTTTATGACATCATAATGACCCAATAGTGATGTAATAAAACACTATAAGATTTATTTTCAGACAATATATGTTTTACCATTAATATAATGTGATTTTGGGTTTGGTTGACTTACTTTTCAAAGCATTAATGGATCCCTAAAGACTTATTATACACGTTGTCTTTTCAAATTATTTTCAATGGGAGTGTGACTCACCTCTAAATAAGAAAACTTATTATTTCAAGAAGTTCGGACTATAGCATAATATAATATTGTTGTCCTATTCCCTTTTCCAAATACAATTGGCAAAAACCATGGGCTAGTTTTTCGTTTGGATTAATTTAATATAAGGGGTCCCACCCCTAAATAATAAAGAAATCCCTCACCTTTCCTATATAAACCCACCCAAGTTCCCACTTCCTCATCACTCAAATCCTTTTGAGTTCGACCAACCTCTGACCTACTCTCTACATAATCCTCTCAAGGTTCCCCAAGCTCCCAATAAGCCTCTCACAAGCCTCTCTATATCCTTTGGAAGCACAATTCCACATAAGGGTTTTTTCTTCCTTTCTCATTTTTGTCCAATTTTCATTAAGTTGTTTTCCCTTTTAATTTCAATATTGAATGTTGGGGTATGGTTTATCACCACCCTCATACTTCCCTATTATTGTTTTAATGATGGGAGAACCCTTTCTCTCTCATTAAATGCATCCCATGTACACCTATTACTATGCCGAAATTCCGAATTGAACTTCTATCTCCTCATTTACATTCAAGCAATACTTTTGTATCACGTATCTAAATTCCATTAAAAATGTTGGGACATGTATCTATATGACTTCCTTAATATCCATTACATGTAAATATGATGAGAAACCCCTTTCTCTCTCATCAACCATTTTTATGAATTCTTATGTCACGTCGTTACACTGCCAAAATCACACCGATTTTCTAAGCCAATGCCATTGTGTAGTAAATACCATTCCCATTTCTCCATCAAGTGTATTCATCTTTATGAACATTTACATATTGATTATAATGTTTCGTTTATTAATTCCACATTCCTTTATCATGTAATAAATGATTATGTTTAATGAATCCATGTTTTATGATGCATGTGGAAAACTTATGCAGGAAATGAAATGTTTAAGAAGGGTGTGCTCTTATAGCGCTCCAATGCATTGGGTAATGTATAGTATCATGATACATCTTGTGTAATGAGTGTTGACTCATTCTAATTCACGGGAAATGAGGGTTTAATCGTGCTTCATGTGCAATGAGGATTTACTCATGCTCCATGTGTAATGGGCCTTGGCTCATTCTAATTCCATGTTAAGTGTTGTTTCCACATTTCTATGTTATGATTATATTGCATTATCAGGCCTTTATGTTCATGTTTCTCTTGTGCTATATAGATATTCCTGTAGTCCCACACGTATTTTAATCCTCATTTTATTCCATTTTTACTACCTTACAGGGCTTTATAGCTCACCCTTTTCTTATGGATGTCCTCAGGTTATCCCATGCAATTCTAAGAACGAGGGAATGATGTGGTCATGTTAAAGAAGATTTCAATAAAGATGTTTTTCTTATGTTCTAAGTAGGTGTGTATTGATCCTAAGCACCAAATACACTAGACCTCTCGATCTTCCATGTTGTTTTCAAAGTGATGTTTATGTAATATATCATGTTTAAGTGTGTAATAAAAAGAAGGGTTTTCATAGTTGGTATTAGAGGATAGGTGTAGTTATTTTTGGGGTTAGGATTAGAAAACCCTAGTAATGCATTAGATACAAGATTAAGTACAATAAAAATGTCCCTAAGTTTGGGTGAGTTTTGTATAAGTGGGTTATCCGGAAAATACATCTCTGTCTAGATACGAGTAGGTAGAGGAAGCTCTGGCACATATATATCCTAGGGGTAAAACTTGAAAATACCGCTTTGAGCTAGACTTGAACGAGAACTGGTGCACGAAAACGGGCCTTGAAGCACTCTTGGTTACGACACTCCCAAGGGATATTCTTCGGTAAATTTAAAAGATTAGTACGAACCATTATTAAGGGAATTAAAAAAATCCCATAAGAATATATGTTTGAAATTAGATCATGAGAAGCCAAGATTGAAACCTATAGACTCATGAGTTAAAGAAATAAAAGTTTATTTATAAGTCATCAAATTTTGTCTTTGGATTACCCTTTATGGTTTATCCCTAACTTTCCTATTATTCTAGCCAATGGCCAGTAAGAGGAGGACTTGGGCTAACAACCATTGTGAAGATCAGTGTAATGATTGTACTAATGAGATGACCAATACAATGGTGGCGGGAATTGTGAACTTTGTCACGCTTCTCTCTCAGCTAAATCAAGCTTTGAATAGAAACACGGGTCTAGAGGAACGTTCAACGCCCCCCCCCCCCCCCAAGAAAGAACAAGTCGCTATAGAAATATTAATGTGACAGAGGCCTCCTACTTTTAGTGGATCATCTGATCCCACGATCGCTGAACAATGGATCAACTCCATTGAAAAGATCTTCTCCATCCTCCAATGATCTAAACAAGAGAAGGTTCTCCTAGCGGCTTATCGTATGGAGGGTGAAGCTGATAATGGTGGACGTTGATCAGAAATACAAAGCCTGAGGAGGATATCGAGGTGTTATAAGGAAGGATTTCTGGAAGATGTTTTTTGATAAATATTTTCCGCGCACCCTCCAGATTAAGATGGAAAGGGACTTACTTTCCCTCAAGAAAAAAGTTGAAGAATCTGTTGGAGCGTACGAGGAAAACTTCACAAGGCTTGCATGATACACTTTTAGATTTGTCGTTACCCCCGAATGAAAATTTGACCGCTTCTTTGGTGGGATGATGCCTAGTCTGCGGACAACATTGGTGATCTGTGATTTCGACAGCTATGAGGAAATTTTCTGATGTGCCCTCAAGGTTGGAATAGAGATAAGAGAATCACTGGGGTATCATGGGGATAAGAAGTGTAAGTTGGACTTCAATGCTGGCGGTCCGATGGGTAAATCCAACGGCGCTAAGAAGATCCAACATCCCGCTTTCCAAAAGTGCAAAAAGAAGTACCCTGAAAATCGACTTAAGGGGATGTGGAAATGCTTTAGGTGTGGAAGAGAAGGGCACCAAGCTGTTAAATATCGGCAAGAAAGATCTGCGACTTCGACAGAGGAGAGGAACCCTCCGTTCGAACCTCAACGTGTTGTTCATTTCTTCAAATACAATGAACCAGGGCATCTTGCAAGTCAGTGCCCTAATCCAAGGGTTTTCGGAGGAAACCAACAACCTCCAAGGCAGCAAGGAAGAGATTTTTCCATCACTTCTTCCAAAGTGAACCCCGAAAATGAAGTGGTGACAAGTATGCTAGTTATTCATTCAAGAATAGAGAACATACTTTTTGATTCTGGTTCTACGCATTCTTTTATATCTTGAATGTTTAGTAGAAGAATCCCATCAACAGCACAAATCAAGGATGTGAATATGTCGGTGAGTATGGAAAATGGGGAAATCATTGAATCCAATGATTATAAGTCCTCCCCTATTGTAATCGGTGGATTGAATTTCCCGACGAACCTCGTTATACTCCCTCTGATGGAATTTGAGGAAATTGTTAGCATGGATTGTATTTCCTTATATAGAGCCAACAGAAATTGTCACGAGAGGGAAATCACACTCCATATGAAGAATCGACCCCGATACATTACAAGTGTAAGGAGGAAGATGAATATCCTTTAGCTCCATCATCTCCAGAATGAATATTACTGGCCTATCAGAACGCCTGTCTGGATGAGACGATTGAGTCCAAGGATGAAACCATCCTTGATGAAATGCCTATTGTGAGGGAATTCGTGGAAGTGTTTCTCGAGGAACTTCCTGGTCTTCCTCCTAGAAGATATGTTGAATTCACAATTGAACTTATACTCGGGAAATTCCCAATACCAAAGATTCTATATTGAATGGCTGTTGTAGATATTGAAGAGCTGAAGAAACAACTATAGATGAATCTGGATAAAGGGTTTATACGCCCAAGTGCTTCACCATGGGGTTCACTAGTCCTATTCATCATGAAGAAGGATGGGTCAATGCGACTTTGCATAGATTATCATGAACATAACAAAATCACGATAAATAACAAATATCCTATCCCACGAATTGATGAGTTGTTCGATCAGATGCGTGGAGCACAATATTTCTTATATGGTGGACTTGCGGTCGGGATACTATCATGTAAGGGTGAATAAGGAAGATGTCCCCAAGACTGCTTATCGTACAAGATACGGGCGCTATGAATTCATTGTAATTCCATTCAGACTCACTAATGCTCTAGAAATATTCATGGACTTAATGAATAGAGTCTGTAGAGATTACCTCGACAAATTTGTGGTAGTCTTTATAGATGATATTCTATTATACTCCAAAACCAAAGAGGATCATGAGGAGCATTTAAGAACTGTACTAGAGACTTTACACAAGAATAAGCTCTATGAAAAGTACAAAAAGTGTGAGTTTTGGTTGAAGGAGGTCTCATTCTTGGGTCATATCATCACATGCAATGAGATATCTGTGGATCCCTCCAAAACAGATGGAATTAAGGGATGGCCGAGGACAACATCGGTAATAGATATCCGTAGTTTCTTGGGGTTAGCTGGATATTATCGACGATTTGTGAGAAATTACACACGATTTTCCAACCCTCTTACCAAGATAACTCGAAAGGGAGTAAAGTTTTCTTGGAGTGATGAATGCGAAGAAAACATCAAGGAGTGGAAAAGGAGGCTTATCACTGCACCCGTTCTCACTTTACCCACATGTGGGAACTTTTTTTGGTATTCAGTGATGCTTCAAAGAAGGGATTGGGCTGTGTGCATTTGAAAAATGATAAAGTGATATCTTGTGGCTCAAGTCAGTTGAAAATCTAGCAGCGAAACTATCCAACTCATTATCTAGAGTTGGCGGTTGTGATATTTGCCTTGAAAATCTAGAGGCATTTTCTATATGGAGTGAAATGTGAGATATATACTGACCACAAGAGTCTTAAATATATATTCACACAGAAATGGCTTAATATATGCCAGAGAAGATGGATATAGCTCACCATGGATTATGGCTGTTCAATACATTACCACCATGGGAAAGAGAACAAGGTGGAAGATACCCTAAGTATAAAGTACCCAGCGATTCTATCAATGATGAGAATTGAGAAGGATCCAATCTTCTTATACATGATGAAGATGGACATGGGAATCAAAAAGAAGGGAACATCACCAATCCTTTAAAAAATGATTGCTCAAATGTCTCTTTTGGAAAGGATAATGGATGCTGAAAAGGATGATGTGGGATTCAGGAAAAAGTGGAAGCTATCGAATTAGGGAAATCCTCGGAGTTTAATGTTAATGAGGAAGGAATTGTGCTGTTTGGGAAAAGACTATGTGTTCCATCAAGTCCAGAACTGAAGAAGGAACTTTTGGATGACGCACATATTTCAAATTTCACTATTCACCCAGGGATCTCAAAGATGTATCAAGATCTCCGAGAAAACTTTTGGTGGGGTAATATGAAGAAGGAGATCGCTGAATATACATCAAAGTGCCCGGTGTGTCAGTAAACGAAGGCAGAGAGGCAGAAGTCTAAGGGGATGATGCAACCATTTCCCATAACCGAATGAAAATGGGAGAACATCACCATAGACTTTGTCACCGGACTTTCAAGGACATCCAAAGGCATCAATGCAATCTGGGTTGTTGTGGATCGTATTATAAAGATTACACACTTCATTTCTATTCGGGAAGATTTCTCATTGGATCAACTACCATAGATATATATCAGGGAAGTGGTAAGGTTGCATGGAGTACCGCTATCTATTGTGTCTGACCGAGATCAATGAGTCACCTCTATGTTTTGGAAGAGTTTTCAACATGCTCTAAATACTAAACTGAAATTCAGTACGACCTATCATCCTCAAACAGATGGCCAATCCGAGCGGACTATCCAAACACTTGAGCACACGTTGAGAGCATGCTCAATGGACTTTAAAGGAGGATGGGATCAACATCTTCCTCTGGTTGAGTTCTCATAAAAAAACATTTTCCACTCGACATACAAATGGAACCATATGATGCCCTTTATGGGAAAAGGTGTAGAACACCGGCGTGTTGGGATGAGTTCGGTTAATGTAAGCTGCTTGGACCATAAATGGTCAAAGAAAAGGTGGATAAGGTGAAAACCATTCATCAACATATCAAGGAAGCCCAGAGTTGACAAAAGAGTTATGCAGATAACCGCCGATGAGACCTTGAGTTTAAAGTTGGAGACATTGTTTTTCTATGCATATCTCCATGGAAGAAGGTCATGAGGTTTGGAAAGAAAGGGATGTTCAGTGCAAGGTACAACAGCCCCTTCAAGATTCTCGATCATGTTAGGGTTGTGGCCTATCGACTAGCACTTCCACCTAACATGGAAAAAGTACATGATGTCTTTCATGTATCCCTATTAAGGAAGTACATACCAGACCCTTCACATGTACTCTCTTATGAGGTGGTACAGTTAGAGGACGATCATTCTTATGTATAGAAACCGGTGAAGATCTTAGATCATAGAGAAAAAGTGCTATGATATAAGACAATGCCCTTTGTCAAGGTGTTCTGGAGAAACCACAATTTTAAAGAAGCGACTTGGGAATCAAAGGAAATGATGAAGTTGAGTTACCCACATCTGTTTTAGTGTGGGTAAAGGAAAATTTCGAGGGTGAAATTTCTTAAGGGGGGAATATTGTAACGACCCAAAGTTTCATTAATGTAAAACCCTCTTGATCTAATTAAATGTCTCCTTATGTTTATATAAAATGTCAACTTCTTTGGTTTTATGATAATAATTTTTACCATTTCTAATATAGCTGTTGAACAGTGATCACATGATTAGTAAAAATATAGGGCTTTAACAAATCCAAATTTTATCAGAAAAAAGAAGCGATGGCCTCATGCAGTATAATTACTTCATACAAATCCCATTTGTCAGAGCTCAGAAAAGAGGTGGCGTCCTTGGGCTTCGCTCTTGACCAATCCCAAGCTGAGCTTCATCGTGTCAAGATCGAACGAGACCGTCTCCAGGATATGCGGAAGTTGATAGAGATTGTCACTCGAGTGATGTTATCCGAGCCACCCCAAAGGTCTATCACCCTCACACACCTTACCCTTAGGTCTTATGCGACTGTTTTAAGGGGCTATGTAAAAAATCTCTAGTACTATGTTCATGTATATTTTTTTTCTATATAATAATAAATATACCTTCTTGTCTTTATCGATACATTGTAAATAGTTTTTAATGGACAAATAGTTTTTTAGTTATATTTAATTAAAAATATATATTTTATTAAATTAATGAATTTTTGAATTAAATAACATTTTAATAAAATATTATTTTTATTATTAAATTAATTTTTTATTAAATTTAAATGATCATATATTTTTATGAATGCAATTGTAATTTTTATTATGGTTTGAATGCCATTTTTGTCAAAACCCTTGAATTTTCGATAAATGTCGGTTTTTATATTAAAAGTGAAAAATAAATTATTTAGAAAATTATATAGATAAAATAAATGTTATTTCAGGAACTAGGATGTTGAAATTATCCAACGGTGAATTTTTCATAATTTTCTGTGACAGTCAAATTTTTGGGTAAAAATTAAATACCGATTAAATATATAATGTGTTTTATGACATCATAATGACCTAATAGTGATGTAATAAAATACTATAAGATTTATGATAGTCCAATATATATTTTACCATTAAAATAATGTGATTTTGGGTTTGTTTGACATACTTTTCAAAGCATTAATGGATCCCTCAAGACTTATTAAACACCTTGTCTTTTTAAATTGTTTTCCATGGGAGTGTGACTCACCTCAACATAAGCAACCTTATTATTTAAAGACGTTTGGACTATAGTATTATAAAATATTTTTTTCCGTATTCCCTTTTCAAAAAACAATGGGAAAAAACAATGGGCTGGTTTTTGTTTTGAATTAATTTAATATAAGGGGTCCCAAACCTAAATAATAAAGAATTCACTCACCTTTCCTATACAAACCCACCCAAGCTCCCACTTCTTCCTCACTAAAAGCATTTTGTGTTCATACAAACTCTACCCTATGCTCTCTAAGATCCTCCCAAGAATCCCCAAGATCTCAAAAAGCCTCTCAAAAGCCTCTCTCTAGCCTTTGGAAGCGTACTTCCAAGTAAGGGTTTTTTACTTCCTTTATCATTTTTGTCCAATTTTCATTAAGTAGTTTTGCCCTTTTAATATCAATTATGAATGATGGGGTATGGTTTCACACCTCCCTCATACTGCCCTATTTTTGTTTTAATGACGAGAGACCCCTTTCTCTCTCATTAAATGCCTCCCATGTACACCCGTTACTATGCCGAAATTCCGAAAAGAACTTCTCTCTCCTCATTTATATTCATGCAATACTTTTGTATCATGAAAGTAATTACCATTAAAATTTTTGGGATAGGTATCTATATGACCTACTTAATTTACATTACATGTAAATATGATTAGGAACCCCTTTCTCTTCATCAACCATTTTTATGAATTCTTATGTCACACAGTTACGCTGCTGAAATCGCACCGATTTTCTGAGCCAATGCCATTGTGTAGTAAATACCATGCCCATTTCTCCATCAATAGTATTCAACTTTATGCACACTTACTTATTTATTATAATGTTTCGTGTATGAATTACACATTACTTTATTGTGGAATAAATGATTATGATTAATGAATCCATGTTTTATGATCCATGTGGCACACTTATGCATGAAATGAAATGTTTAAGAAGGGTGTGCCCTTATAGCGCTCCAATGCATTGGGTAAGTATATTATCATGATATGTCATGTGCAATGAGTGTTGACTCATGTTAATTCAAGTGAAATGAGGGTTTAATCATGCTTCATGTGCAATGAGGTTTTACTCATGCTGCATGTGCAATGGGCCTTGGCCCAGGCTAATTCCATGTTAAGTGTTGTTGCCACATTTCCATGTTATGATTATCTTGCTTTATCATGCCTTTGTGTTGATGTTTCTCTTGTGCTATATTTATATGCCTGTTGTCCAACATGTATTGTACTCCTACTTTTATTCTATGTGTACTCCCTTACTGGGCTTTATATCTCACCCTTTTCTTATGCATGTCCTCAGGTTATCCCATGCAATGCTAAGTACGAGAGAATGATGTGGTCATGTTAAAAAAGTTTTCAATAAAGATGTTTTGTTTTATGTTCTATGTTGTTGTGTATTGATCCTTATCCCAAAGACACTATACCTCTCGATCTTCCAAGTTGTTATCAAAGTGATGTTTATGTAATAAATCATGTTTATGTGTGTAATAAAAATCAGGGTTATCATAATGACACCTTCTCTTTCCCCTACAAAGCACGAATCATGATCTCAGAGTCAGATTCCACTTCTGTAAACATCAAGGTGAACCTAGTACAGAGAACAACGCATGTGTGTAACACATGCCCTTACACAAGCAACAATTTTTTTCAGTCCATGAAATATAGTGAAGGCCATAATGAATGAACCATTTCAACCACACACAAAACCACCCCTTTACATCATCCTATCCCTGAATGACCAATCAACTTTAAGATTGAGGCCCCTTCCTGGAGGATGCCCCCTTACCCAGAAACCCTCCATCCAGGTACATGTCAAGATTTTTTAGATGAAACTAAATAAAAATATATATGCATATATATATATAATGAAAATATATGATACATATCTTAATTTTTACATTATGAATATTATTGAGCCATGATCCATGTATAATGATATATTCTATTGAACTAAAATTCCAATGAAAAATGAAATAGTGAATACCCAAAAAAGAGGATTTTAATGAGATGCTATTAATAAATGGGATTTAAAATGATATAAATAGATCATATATGATATTATAATAATCTAAATTAATCTATTATATATTTATATTAGATTAAATTTTTTTACACTATATGTTATTTAACATTCTAAGAATGTCTAACTAGAGGTAATGGATTTTCGCCTCACTTTTACTTCTGTTATATACACACCATATTCACCACTTTGTTACATAACATTGTTCATATTATTAAAGTAAATGTGTGTTCTGATTAATATCATTAAAATAATTGGGATTTAAAAAAGTAAATTATGTATGGGATTTGAGTAGCCACAGCACACCATGAATCCATGAAGGTGATACCACTCAAACTAGAACCATTATCCCTCTCCGGGTATCCACACTCTATTTTAGGGAAAGGTATTTCCCAAGAATATTTAATAGTAGTTTCTCATATCCTAGAGTAGGGTATAAAAATATCATCTCGCTAAAACAAACACATCTTTCCCAGCTTCTATCCCATAAGAATCAAGAAACCTATGATGTCCTTCCAACAGATGATGTTGGAGAATCACATCCCCATCGCTATATGTGAAATAATAACTATAATCAAGGATAAGTTTCATTTAATATATATATATATATATATATATATATATAACTACTGAAATAATAAGTAAAATGATAGGGTATCCCCTCACCATTCTGTGGGTGAAATATTGTATCTATTTTATTCTTCTAGTAGAGGATCCCAATCTCATCCTAACATGTGTGAAATACCAACTCCTCGGGAGGATCTCAATCCCGTAGATTAAAATACCTACTCCACGTGGGATTAAATAGGGGGATATAAATGTATGACCAACCCAATATTTGAAAATGTGATGTGCAGGATGGGTCCTATAGTCACATGAAAATTTATCCCAACTCGGCCACCTAATCGTGTTCTTTTCAACCCACATTTTGATTATCAACAAATCTACATGACATATAGTTGGGTCTTATAGTGTTCTATGTATATAGATGTACGTTGTGGGTATCTCATCATCCCATGACATGTACCTATAATTGTAAAAGGGGTGTGTCCCATCACATAAGGCTTGTAGGGATACATGAGTCCCTATGTGAGTGATTTTGGTACATGCCAATCTATCCATGATTAGAATACATGATATATATAGACTATTCACAAAGTCATGTGAAATTTAAATCAATTAAAACTCTCCATAAATTCATAAAATGGAATATATATCATGTTTCCTATAGAAAAAAATGTTGTTTAGTCAAGAGATTTTAAGAATAATTATCTCATGCTATGTTTTCTGTTCAACATTCCTCTTTTGAAAAATATATTGAAAATAAAACCATTGAGATATTTCAATTTTATAGACTATACTAGGGACATAATTAGTAGAAATATTATATCCACCAAGACTAAAAAAATTATTCTTATAATCTCTCACATCATCTATATTCCATGAGTTACAAAAAATACAATCACTTGATCTTTCTTATAAACCCATCATCAACATGAATCATCTGTTATCATCAATGATCCTGCACTAGGTAATAACCAATGAAGACAACCCTATTAGAACAATATATGGAACAAATCATCATTTTCACATTTAATTCGGTAGGTGATAATGTTAAAACCATTGTAAAAACAAACACCGTTGATAAACACTCATAGAATAGAGAGATAAATCCCTAAAAGAAAAAATGTTAGGATCTAATGATGGTCTTTTTCATCTTTTTTTAATATTGGTTGTTATACTATGAATTTAAGGGGATGTAATATTTAAAAAAGACCATTAAATTCATATATCCTACAAGAATTGATGTGTATATATGAATTTTAAAACCAATTATCACATATTTATGTTAGGAAAATTAAATACATTTTCACGAAAATAATTATATAGGGATAAATTCAATCCAAAAAATCCCTACCTTAGTAGAATATTTATAACAATTTTATCCATTTTCACAACCATAGATTGGTTTTTTATCACCATAATAATTAGTCCATTGATGAAACAATATATCTGGGTATACACCTCGATCAATTTCAACTTCCACCACATTACAACCACTTATCTTCTCTTTCTAGGGGTTTTTAAAAAAAATATGATAACCTAACAGTGGAAACATAAGGATGATTAATCATATATATAATATGGTGTTTAGATAAAATAAAATAGTTTATCAAATTATTAAATTAATCTTATCTTAATATAAAACACCAATGAACCCCATCATAAACAGATCTAGCATAACACCTTGGATAACAACCCTATTCATGTAATAATCATTATCATATTTTTTCCTTCCCAAGTCACAATAAATACAAATAGTAATATTATTAAATATTATTATACATTGAATAAAAAATAAAAACAACATTATTATTATATTATTTCTAAGGTAACATAATAGTCGAATTTCTATACCATCTAAACACTATGGTAAATAACATGTTTAAATTTAACTAAAAACATGGAAAAAATTGGGGTTCAATAGCTTTGGGGAAATGAATATTTTACCTTGGAAATGTTATAGGACATCAAAACTCAATATTAAGATAGGTCCCACATAGATTAAAACATATGTAACAAAAAATTAAGTGGGTAAACCCAAATTTCAATGTGTTCTTGAGATTAACTATGCATCATTATACAAGTTAACCATATATTTAATAATATGACATTATCCTAGAAAATAACTCAATAATTCATTGATAATATGTTCAAACCATTGATCTACGATCACATACCTTTAGAAAGTCAATTGAAAAACAGTTATAGGGAGCTCAATAGAGAGAGAAATAGGTAGGACATGTGAGAAAATCCATATATTCATTACTCATATCTATATAATTTTACATAAATCCTTCTTGGTAAACTCCCATAATAAATAGTTCAAACCTCTATTAATTTTAAATATAGACACTGATTCCCCTATTCAACATAAATACCTTGTCACGCCATTATTTTATAATTTTTAATAATAAATATGACATAAAAATGTCATAAAAATCTAATTGAATGATATAATTCCATGTAAACCGTTCGGATTTCCAAATACTTTAACCATATCAATTCCAATAAAACATACACTAATTATATAATTATCTAATAATTTTTATAATTTTACTTTTCATTGCAAGAATAATTTTTAAAACAAACTCCATAATATCTCAAAATCCAAAAAATAAAAACCAAAAGCTAATGTGTTACAATATGATGACGATATTAATATGAATATTAAGAAATTAATTTGTAAACCCTAACATTATTCTTAGTTATATACATTGAATGGTGATATATATTAATTTTATAAATACCATGAACGATCAATATTGACTTCAATATTCAGAACATATATGTTTTTTGGGGTGTATTATTAGGGTAGTTGAATGTCAGATTTATGATCCCACTACAGAAAAACATATTATCTATTGGATTCCTTTTTTTACCGCAGAAATGTTTTAAATAATGACTGATTAAAATATGATTAAATATAGTTAAGAAAATACCGTAAATAAGATTGATGATGGATCCAAAATATAAAATATTTATTTTTTTAAATTATGAGAATACATTATTTTCATATATAAGAAGTCATTATAAGAAAACATATGAATATCAATATGTTTGTACCATTTATTTAATTATTATATCATATTTATTAAATACAATTGAATTATTTCAAATCCTTGAGATATTTTAAGGATAATATTTAAAAAAATAATTCATCTATTATAAAGGAATTACATTTTTTTATAGCCTCAGAAATATCATATCCAATATAAACCACCATAATTAGATATTAATCTTGAACTGAAGGATTTGAGATGAACAATCCATATTATTAGGATATATATTTACCAGGAAAAAATAATGGGATGATGTCACAGTTTTAGAAATAAATATTTATGAAAAATATTAAAACACTTAAATGTGTAATGTAGTGATCCAATATCTACTCATATTTGAATTAATTTCAATCTATACTCTATGATGCGTCCTAATTGTGAAAAAAATAGTACGACTATTTTTTTGGTATCATATTCATTGGTGGTGGGGTGTAGTATTCTGTTACAACCTCCTTCTTGGAATCAAAATCATTAGGGTTCAAATCTGGGTCAGAGTGGATGTTATGAGTTACTATATAAGGTATAATATCTGTGTAAATATTAACCCAAATTGGGCCTCTGAGCCACATATTTGGGACTTTGATCCATAAGGCCTTTGGACCATCATAGCTCTTCAATTTATAGATCCTTCAAAACATGGGGCCTCCAAGACACCAAATTTCTTGGGGATATGGGATTTTGAGCTATTTACGCTTTTGGTACCATAAATAGATAATCCATATTTTTTGATGGAGTAGTTCTTTACTAGTAGGAATGTATAAGGTAAAATGGTGAGACATGTTGATTAGTTGGGGATGGATGTTCCATGATAGAGAAGGTAGTAGAAACTAGCTAGATACCTTAAGAAGGTAAGGAAATAGTGTCTTAAAATATAGATGTCGTCAGGACTACATGATGGAGTGATAGATATGAACGAAAATTAAAAAGGGATGCATCAACAAGGGGTCTTGTGCTTGGATTGTTGGTTCATGCACTAACCTTCTTACCCTGGCCATATGTGCTATGTAATGGCCATGTTCCACATGCATTTTGGGACATGTAATGATTACCTATATTCCATATTAAAATGAGGATTATTTTGTAATAAAAATATATGTCTATGGACTCTACACCATAACCATAGTGGTGGGGTGTCTTATTTATACTATGGTTTGTAGTCAACCAAATATTTTGCATGCCAATACCCCAAAAAAATAATTTATTAGAAATTTAAAATTCTATTAAATAAAACATCGTAGTTTTTTACATACTTATTGAATACATAAGTTTTGAATTATTTCATGATTGTTTATAAAAATAGGTGCATATGATTTAGCTGTAGTTTTTTATTTTTTTCAATTTTATTACATATTATATACTTATATTTTTTAATATAAAAAATGATATAAATAAATAAATATATATGTATATTATTTACCTGATAGGTAAGTTCACATTATCTTACTGAACTGGGCCATAATAGCAAACTTTTCTTGTCTTGATCTTGCCAATCATATATGGTCCACCAATCCTCCTTCACCTGACACACTATAACCTTACAGAAATAACAAATATATTGAAAATGTAAGACCTTGATCATTTTCCCTTTCAATTAGGATTCAATGTTAAAAACCAATGGTTGTATAATTATTTCCTTTCATATACATGCATAGGCATGCACAAACAAATAAAAATACAAACATATAAATATAAATACATGTATATAAATTATTTATTAATGTAAATATAAATCTTTAATTTTCATAAGGTTGAGGTTGAAGCCTATTTTTATAATGAAATTGAAGAACAATTTCGTTCTTGTAAGAGTAAAACACATTACATATCTTGTAAGCCCAAGGCCACGTGACTCATGAACATAGCCTGAAGTCCCAGTGCATCCTCATGGATGCATCAACTGACTTATGTAATGTATGAACTACCAGATTCCTGCGCTATGCATATATCACATATTACACCCTAAATCCCCAACAATGCCTTCCTAGATTCAAAGCCTCATCTTTTGGCTGTAGGATTACCATGTTTTCCACTAATGTGCCACCCCATCTACAAATATAAATATATAAATTATTATTATAAATATAGATATATAAATTACATAAATGTTTTAAATATATAAATATAAATTAATAAATTTTAAAATCAATATATAAATTATTTTAATATATTTTAATTTGAATTTATACTTATATAATTTGAATTTTTTATTTTTTAAAATATATTATTTTCAGACATTAAATTTAAATATTAATAATTTATAAATTTAAATCTATTTATAAAATATTTATAAATATATTAAAACAAATATAAATTGAATCTACTTATAGATAAGATACATATATTTTATTTTATAATTTAGAATTATTAATTACAAATAATTGTGTATTTTATTAATGTTATTTGTTAAATTTGTAATCATTAACTTAAATTTTAAATTATTAAATATAAAATGTTTCATTATTTATTTACTGCAAGCACATATATATATATATACATTAAAACATGTATATTAATATATCCGGTAAAATGAAAAAATATATATGATTTTATACATACATATACTTATACATATCAATATATATGTGCATATACACAAACACACAAAAAAATATAAATATAAATATATTTATATATACATATATTAAAATTATTATGTATATATATCCGTACACTGTATCTTCCCCGGTTAATAAAGAATACGAAATTTTCATATTTATTAATATTTCAGAAATAAATATTAATATTAATTTAAATGGGATGTTATGTCTGATAGCATACTCAACATGTATCGAAGGGTTTCCTTGAAATCTTATATTGCACACAACATTGAGTTATACTGAAAAATAATATAATACTATTATTATTTTAAATGGTAGTTAACACAAAGTTGTTGTATTGGAAGGATTGAACAGAACTAACTAAAATTTGATTATAGATGTTTCTTAAATGTCTTTACATTTATCTAATAAATTTTAGAGGATTTTAATAATAATGAACCCTATTTTAAGTATGAAGTACTCTAATATTACCTAAAAGGTCTATTTACAACCTTTTGATGGTGAATCCATTTTAAAAATAGTTTTTGTAAATTTTATATGTTATATTTAATAAAACAAAATTATTCTTTAGAATATTGACATATAAATTTATTTAGGATGAAATTTTGGTTTTTTTCTGATAAATTTCATTTTTATAAATATTAAAAATACTACAATTTAGTTCAAAGATGCCTTTTAATCTAATTTATTTATATAGTTAGTTTGTACTTTTAATTAGTTTAAAAGTCTAATTGTATTATATTTTTACCATTTAATCCAAATTCAGTCATTGGATGTAATTTCACTTTTAAATTGGACATAAACACAAGTCAATCATTTGGTAGTTTCTATTTCTTAAAAACACGCTTTTTGTTTTTTCCAATGAGAATTAATTTTAAATTAGTTTCTGTAAATTCTGTGATTTTAATTTGGAAAAATGGATTCCATATTTGTAATCAATAGGTCAACATTGTCTAAATATGTACCTTTTATTATTAGACATTATGAATAGTATCTTCAGTAATTATTTTATTTACCATGGTTAATGGGAAAATCTATTAAGTAATTGTAAAACTAATATTATATTAATATTAAATTATCCTAACACGTGTCCTAATACTATTGGATGAGATATGTATGAACCTGGGAATTATTGGGTCGATTTTGGGACCACATAGAGCCACTTTTAGGTCAAAATTACATTTTATAAGAATTAATTTAAATGTAAGGAAAATGTAACATAAAGATATAACTTTTAGTAAAAAAAATTATATTGGGTTATATAAGTGTTACATTAAAGTATAAATAGTAATTATAATTCTAAAATTATTTCCTACATCATGGTATTTTATTTTTAATATTTATTCATCAAATAAATAAATATATTAATGAAACAATGATGATGTAGTGATTACTTTATTAATGAATGATTTAATAATTAAGATTATAATAAATTTATTTTAAAAAATTTTCTCCATCGAAATTTTTTAGGGATAATTATGACTAGTTATAATTTAATTAATAATGTTGTTTTAGAAAAAATCATGATGTTTTGGATTTTTAAAAAGTTATTATATGAATAGTAAAAAATTGACATAAATAAAATTTTAAAACAAATAATATTTTATTAAATGATATAATGGTCCTAAAAATTTAAAA
This sequence comes from Viscum album, assembly GCA_963277665.1. NCBI lineage: Eukaryota > Viridiplantae > Streptophyta > Magnoliopsida > Santalales > Viscaceae > Viscum > Viscum album. Next base: position 292,156,894 of record OY728134.1, read on the forward strand.
TTCGGAAAAATTACATAGATAATGTTTAACATAACATTAAAGAACAACTTGAGGTTTTATTGTCATTTTATTGTAACTATAGTAACCATATAGTATGAATGTAAAAGACGAAATGGTAAAAATCAAATCAGTTAACTAAGGTTTACAGCTAAAATATATGGTTAAACTTTGTGGCCTAGATTTGTCAAAATGCTATTGTTTGAGAGTTTTTCAACCCCAAATCATCATATATTTTATATAAATTACATTGGGACCATTTAAAACCGAAAATAATTTTATAATGAAATAATATTTTAATACCTTCATAAAGTGCCCCTCCTCCCTCTTATGAAAGGGCATATCCTATACCCATTTAATCACTCTTCTAAATCCCCTAGGATCATCCATCCTCAGACCAATATGCTCCCAAAATCCTTATATTCCTCATAAAATCCCTACATTTCACATAATTTAATTCAAGAAGGCCTTTTAGCTTAAATCAAAAGGTGTTACCTAATTTGAGGTAATGTCTTCTCTCAAGCTTCATTAATTTATATTCCCTTATCCAACACCCAAATCTCACATTATTAATTTATTTTATGACTACACAAATATATTAAATATATTGGAATATTTTTATTATATATATTCTACTTACACTCATACACACCTCCATCTAATTGATTTATAACATATTGTTTCTGTGTTCGGAAAACTAATGCCTCATGAAATGACGATTGTTCAATTATCTCCTACAGCCCCCAATTGTAGCCATTGTTATGGAAGTAAATTTATATTTGATATATATTTTATTTATATTTTCTCCATGTTTCTTTTTATATTTAAATCATACATTTATGCTTTTCCATAACGTGTAATAATTTCATTTGAGGAAGTATGGACTATCGCCCCCTCTAAAGGATATGACTCGTTCATTCCATACATGTAAAGTATAATGTATGGTGTTAATGAACTTATTTAATTTATATAAAATATTATTTTATACTATAATTATAATATACTAATGTATCATTTAGTTTACATTCCTTTAAATAAAAAAAAGAAATTAAATTAGCTTTCATGCGTACGTACGACTTACCATCTTCATGAATGGTGCATTTCATTTCTTATCTCCAAATGTTATGGGAAATTATACATACATATATACATGATATATATTATATATATGATATAAAAATCCTGAATATGATTTTATAGATAATATAATTTTGACCACATGGAATATTTGTAATTATAACAAGTTCATTTTCTACTCAAGTACCCAATATCGACAAAACAAACGTTATTAATATAAATAATTTTAATTTTTTTTAATTTTGTAATAAGTGACATAAAATGAATAATAAACATGAAAATGGTTCAAAATCTAGTAGAAATTATCTTCTTTTTATCATTCAGGAAGAATAAGAAACATAGGTGATGAGTCGGACACTAGGTAAGGGACTTCGTCTCCATCTCCTTCTATTGATGCATATTTTGATAATATACACCTCATTATTTTATACAGTGTATAATAAACCCCTATCAATTTTGTTATAATTCAACGAGAATCTTTTTTATACAAAGAATTTACTAAATGAAAAAAGAAATGTTTTTATCGTATGTGGTGACAAAGACATTTCCACCATCACGAGTATTATTTCATATATGACTTCCTTAAACAACCGTAATGTTTCTAAGAAAAAAATAAATACCATATACCATATTTTTGTAATTTGGTATTGATTTTTTTTTTAATTGGATAGTGTATTTCAATATATTTAATTTTGTTTTATTATTGGAAATGAAATGTTATTCGTAAAATGTTTATATTTTCAATATTTTATGTTTTATAATTATATAATGGTACATAGACATTTTACAGGTAGTTACCTGATAATATAATGATAGGTGGTTCCGTGATAAAACAAATGATGGGTGGTTATGTGATAAAACAAGGATAGTTGGTTACGTTATAACCTCCAATGTATTCTTTATGGAAGTCATTCGTATGGCTATTCCATTTAGTGATATGTGTGGAAGTCGATTGTATTGTTATTTTCTTTAAGTAATTTTAATTCTTAATATAACTTTATATGTTATATTATTATTTTTATTGGGTTTATGGTAATATTCTTGTTACAAAAAGGGTAAGTAATGATCTTATATTCAAGGATTTATATTTTCTACTTCTTAAAGCTAAAAAGTATTACATTATTATAATGTATTCACGGTTTTCATGTTATCCCAAGAATAACAGTTTACATTCATTATGTATCCCTTAATGAGATTTTAATACTCCCCGTATGTTTTGAAATATATTTTACAAGACATAAATAAGAATAGAGTCATGTATGGGATCATGGAAAAGTTATGCTGATACAACATGAAATGATGTGATGTTTCTTTTTAAATAGTTTTTGTTTTATGAAAAAAAATTGGTAGTGAGTAGAAGTGTATAATTGTTATATTCAATATTTTATGTATATGTTATTAAATAATTATCTAAATATCTACACAAGAAAATATCATTGATTTCAATTAAAGTCAATTTTTTTAATTATCTCATGATTTAGTAATGTTTAAGGCTGGGGCCTTATAGTTTGTATCCAAGGTTGGTTTAGATAACTTTAGGAGTCAGAATATTATTAATAGAATATCCATAGAATATTTTTAATTTATGGAAAATTTTAAAGGATATATAATTTTAACAGGAATGTGTCACTTCTTCTATGATATGTGTGTTTATAGTGGATTATCGTAGATGATATAGGGAAGTTGTATTGGGAGGGCATAAAAAGGGAAATAACCTTCCAAATCAACATCTGGAGCTGGTCGGAATTGGAAATAAATAGTTTGTTTCATTAATGGATAGGTTTACTTAGGTGATAAATGGTGGTCATGTTCATTCATGAGATCATCAAGACCAACCACAAATGCATATGTCAATCATAGAAAATTTCATGAGGTAACGTCCCCCATCAATCAAAGGAAAATCTGGTCATGTGAAAGCTAAAGGGTTGATTAAAGTATTGGAAACATTTTTTGATGTAATGGGGTTTTCAAAAAATGAAAATTTTAGCCTTTCTGTTTATAATGTTAAAGATGAATCTAATATTTATTTTTCAATGATTAAAAATATGAAAGGAAGTGAAGTGATTGACTCCATGGAATGAGATGAATTTACGATAATCTTGTATGTGGAATATTTTCCTATGATTTTTCGACTTAGTATAGAAAATAAATTCATGGATTTGAGATATATAGAAGAATATTTTGTAGTAGTATATAAATAAAACTTCACCCATTTTTTAAGGTACATCCCAAATTTTAACCAAGATATTGATAATAAGATAAATCAATTTTACTAAGGATTCAAGCCCAAATATTGAAGGGAATTAGATTCTTGTGAGTTTAAAGGCTATGAGAATCTTTTTTTGGAAAGTTGTGAAGGTAGAAATGTTGTTTAGTTTTGATCATGTATTCTATGAATGAAAATAAATTAACCAAACAATTTTGAATTCAATGAGAATGAAATCATCAAAGAAGTCTAGATTTTCAAAAATGAAATTTTCAACTTGTCAAAAGTGCGGTAAATAGAATCTAGTAGAATTTCTATTAAAGATGAGGTAGTGCATCTAATGAGGTAAAAATTGTAATATTTCTCATAACTATAAGAAATATGACCAGGTATTTAATGAAAAATAGATGGTAAGATGCTTTATTTGAAATGAGTTAAGAAAATATACCAATGTGCGTCCAAAGTTGATTACACATAGCGGAAACCAGAAATATAAAAACCTGATGGGCATATCAAAATCATTTTCAACTACTATGATTGATGTGGGACTGTCAAATGAAGTGTTGAAGTATGATACATATTTCTTAAAATTTTTCCAATACTCTTTTTGACTCGATATCATTAGATTATTTCATTTTCAAGATCATTTCAAGTAAATTGGATATAGAATCTCATGAAAATGATATAGAACTTTTGAAGAAAACATCAGGTTTAAGTATTAATGAAACCAAGATATATAGGAATAATCCTATTATCATTAGTGGGATAATCTTTTCAGTAAGTCTTGTTGTAATTTCCAATGTAGAATTAGATATGATTTTGGGAATGGATTGGATTTTATGTTATCATGATAAAATAGATTGTAATGACATGGATTTGTCATTCAATTATTTTATACCTTTGATAACATATCAAGAAGCTAAAAGAATTATTAAAGATTTTAGTGAATGTTATCTGTCTCATTTTTTTGAAAAGAAAGAAAAAGTTTTGATTGGTGACAATACAGTAGTAAATGACTTCAAATATGTTTTTCCTAATTAATTGTATTGCTTTTTACCAATCAGGACGTTGAATTTACAATTGAATTTGTGCCTAATGAAAACAAATTTATAAACCCCCGTATTGAATGTCTCAAGTATAACTGGTGGAATTAAAAAATTAGTTGCAATAATTACTTGATAAAGATTTCATTCGACATAGCACTTCACTATGGGGTTCTCCAATTTTTTTTTGAAATAGAAAGATGGTTCTATGAGACAATGTATTGATTACAAACCATTGAATAACATCACTATTAAGAACAAGTACCCATTGCCTCATATCGATGATTTCTTTGATCAGATCCAGGGAGCCCAATATTTTTCGAACATTGATTTGAGGTTCACGTACCATCAACTAATGGTGAAGGAGGATGATATTCCAAAAAAATCCAAATGATATATGGGCATTATGAGTTTTTATCTATGAATTTTGGGTTATCTAATACCCATGTTGTAATTTTAAATCTCTTGAATTGAGTCTTTCATAAATTTTTCGGTCATTTTGTGGTTGTTTTTAAATATTATTTCTTGGAATATTCTAAAAGTTGATTGGAACATGAAATCCATTTAAATATTGCTTTAAATACCTTAACAGAAAAGAAAATATATGGAATGCTTAGTAAGAGTGAATTTTTGTTGGAACAAATTTCATTCCATGTTCATATTATTTCAAAATATTGAATAACTGTTGACCATTCTAAAATTAAATTTATTGAAGAGTGGCCATTAACTACCAATATCAAAGTGATTTATAGTTTTATTTGATTACTAGGTTGTTAATGAAGATTTTTTAAAAAATTTCTCATTTATCTAACCCACTAACTATGTTAACATGTAAATGAGTTATGTTCATTTGGAAAAATTAATGTGATGATTGTTTTCATGAACTTAAAAGAAGATTGGTAAATGCTCTAGATTTTAACTTGCCTTCGAGGAATAGTGAATATGTTATCTACAAGGATGCATCATTGAAAGGACTTGGTTCTGTCCTAAGAAAAAATTATCAATTAATTTCTTATGCTTCACGCAAGTTGCAACCTCATGATCTAAATTACCCTACACATGATTTGGAAATATCTTCTATTGTTTTTGCATTAAAAATTTGGAGGCATCATTTGTATGGCATAATGTGTGAAATATATACTAATAAAAAAAATTTAATTTTGTATTCACATAGAAATAATTAAACACGAGGAAATGAAACTTGATAGAATTAATCAAGGATTATAATTTCATGATCCATTATCATCCAAAAAAGTTAAATAAATTGGTTGACGATTTGAGTTAAAAGAGTAATGCTATATTAACCATGCAACATTTGGAATGAGATCCTTTGGTTTATGATTATATGAATTCCATATTGAAATTTATTGGTGAAAGGAATTCTTATATAATTTTCAGGTGGTAGTGAAATCATTGCTACCTGTTGGAATTAAGAATGTTCATGAAGAAGAATGTGAGTTTCATAAAAAGTTATAATTGGATCAGAAGTGTAATTTAACTAAATTTGTCACTGATAAAGACATTGTTTTGAGGTTTGTAAATTGATTATGTATTCCATGTGATTCTTAATTGAAGAAAGATTTATTATGTAAAGATCATAGTTATTTATTATTTTTTCATCCGGGAAGTACTAAAATGTACAGAGATCATCGAGAGTATTTCCAGTGGGATGGAATGAAAATATATATTGATGACATTACTGTTAAGTGTTTGATTTTTAAATAGGTTAAAGCATCACATGAGTTATCAAAAGGGATGATTTGTTATTTTTGAGGGCCAGAGTTGCAATGGTAAAATGTGTTCATGGATTTTGTGGTGGGGTTATTAAAAACGTCTCATGGTAATAATGTAATATTGGTTATTTTTAATCGATTGACTAAATCATCTCATTTTCATCCATTAGGGATACTCTATATCTATATCTACATTCACTTATTTATATTAAAGAGATATTCATGTCATATGGAGTACCCCTATCTATTGTATCTGATCATGATATCAGGTTCACATCTAACTTTTGGAAAGGCCTTTAGATGGCCTTGGGAACTGAATTAAATTTCAGAATAGCTTTTCAACCTCAATAATATGGGAAATCATAACGAAAAATTCAGACTCTGTAGGATATGATACATACTTCTTCATCGAATTAATTTCTAATTTTGGATCAAGATCATTATTTGGTTGAATTTTCTTATAATAACAGTTTTCATTCCATTATACAGTTTGTAGTATTTGAGGCATTATATGTAAATTTATTTCGAACTCCAGCTTATTGAGATAATGTGGGTGAAATGAATTTTATGGGACTAGAATTGGAAAATGAAGATGTAGATAAATTTTAGTTGATTTAGAAGAACCTAAGAACAACTTAGAGTAGTTATAAAAGTTATCCAGATAACCAAAGGATGGATATTTCTTTCCAGGTAGGTGATTATGTCTTTCTCAAAATTTCTCTATGAGGAAGTGTGATGCATTTTGATAATAATTTAACGTTGAGTCTGAGGTTCGTTGGACCCTATGAAATCATTGTGAAATTTGGATCATTTGCCCATAGAGTTTCATTACCACCAATTTTATCCCATGCACATAATGTTTTTCTTGTTTCTATGTTATGAAAGTATATGAGTTATCCATCTCATGTTTTTATTCTAGAGGTAGTTTATTTGGAAGACAATATTTCTTATGAGGAATAACAAGTCTTGATTCTTAACTGAAGAGAGAAAGTGTTACGAAATAAGGTAATTCATGAGGTAAAAGTTTTGTGGAAAACCCACATGGTTGAAGAGGTGATGTGGGAATCTAAAAATTCTATGAGAGATAAATACCCCCACATATTTGATAAGTGGATAGAATTATAAGGACACAACTCCCAAAATGGGGGAAGGATATAACATCCTAGGTAAATAAATAATATTACATTTTTATATTCATTAATATTATTGAATTAATTATTAATTTTCTTTAAAGGGGATGTTATGTATGATAGTGTATTCAAAACACAACAACATGTTTCTCTGAAATTTTATATTGCACACAATGTTGAGTTATACTTAAATTTAATATAATATTATCATTATTTTATATGGTAGTTAACGCATAGACATTGTATTGGTAATAATTAATACAACTAACTAAAAAATAATTATACATGTTTTGTTAAATGTCTTTACATTTATCTAATAAATTTTAGAGGTTTAAAATAAGAATGAATCTGATTTTAAGCATGAAGTACTTTAATATTCTTTAGAAGGTCTATTTACCGCCTATTGATGGAGAATCTATTTTAATAATAGTTTTTGTGACTTCTATATGTTCTATTTGATAAAATAAAATTATTCTTTAGAATTGTGACATAAAAATTTACATTGGATTAAATTTTTGTATTTTTTTAATAAATTTCATTTTTTATGAATAGTGAAAAATACTACAATTTAATTCAAATATGCCTTTTAATCTGATTTATTTATATAGTTAGTTTGTACTTTTAATTTGAATAAAAATGTAATTGGATTATATTTTTACCATTTAATCCAATTTTGGTCATTGGAAGTAATTTCACATTTAAATTGGACATAGAAACATGTCAATCATTTGATAGATTTTACTTCTTAAAAACACACTTTTTGGTTTTACCAACGAGAATTAATTTTAAATTAATTTATGCAAATTATTTGTTCTTAATATTGTAAAATGGATTCCATTTTTGGAATTAGGATTTCTACATTGTGTAAATAGGTACATTTTTTTTATACATTATGAATAGTAACTTCAGTAATTATTTTATTTACCATGGTTAAAGGTAAATCTGGTAAATAACGGTAAAAATTGTTATAAAAATATTAAATTACACTAACATGTTTTCTAATACTATTTTATGATATATTTACTACCATAGGAATCTATGAGTCTATTTTGGGAATCCATGGAGCCACTTTGATGTGAAAATGCCATTTTATAAGAATTAATTTAAAGTAACGAAAAATGTAACATGAACATGTATCATTTAGTAAAAAAAATTATATGGGGTTATATATATTTTATTTTTTAATAATAATATTAATTATAAATATAAACATATTTAAAACATATTTATATTTTATTTATAATTTGCAGACTTCAAATAAATAAATATTTGTATGAAACAATGATTATGTATTGAGTACTTTATTAATGAATGATTTAAATAAATGAAATTATAATTGTTAAAATAAATTTATTTTAAAATTTTTTTCTTCATCAACAAATATTATCAAATATTATGACTTTTTAACTTTGATGTAATGTGGTTTTTTTCCAAACAAATCATGTTATTATGGATTTTTTAAAATTCATGATAGGAATAGTATAAAAATTGACATATATTAATTTTTAAAACAAATACTATTTTGTTAAATGATATAATAGTCCAAAAAACTAACATCCAGTCTAATTAATTATCTAATGTTAAAAATGTCATTAATTAATAAATTTATGTTATATTGGGATTTTATTGTAACTATATTAACCATATAGTATGAATATAAAAGAAAACATGGTAAGGGTCAAATTAGTTAACTGAGGGTTAAAGATAAAAGATAAGGTGATCATTTGTGACCTAGACAAGTTTAAAATTTATTGGTTGGGAGTTTTTCAACCCAAAATCATCTTATCTTTGAAATAAATGACCTTGGGAACATTTTAAACAGAAAATAATTTTATAATAAAATAATAATTCAATACCTTCCTAAAGTGTCCATCCTCCCTCTTATAAAAGGGAATCACCTATACCCATTTAATCATTCCTCTAATGCCCCGTGTCTCTCCAAAACTATGCACAAATTATCTCCCAACATCTCTATATTTATCTTACAATCCTTACCTTGTGCAGAAAAAAATTCACGAAGGCCTTTTAGCATAAATCAAAATGAGTTACCAGATTTGAGGTAATGTCTTCTCTAAAGCTACTTTCATTTATTTTTCCTTCTCCAACCCCATGAACTCTACTTATTAAATTATTTTACAACAAATCATGTAGCTTCAATATTATTGGATGTTTTAATTCCATGTATTCTACCTATAATCACACAAACATCCATCTAATTGATTTAGAACATAGTATTTCTATGGACGACAAACTACTTCCTCACGAAACGAGGATTGTTCAATTATCTCCTACCTCCACTCATTGTTTCCAATATGGTGAAACTATTTTTATATATGATATATATTATATTTATATTATCTCTATGTTTCTTTTTAAATTAAATAATACCATTATGATTTCCATATTGTCGAAATATAATAATTTTATTTGAAAAGTGTGGACTACCGTCCCCTCAAAGTTATATGACTAGTTCATGCCATACATGGAACGTATAAAGGATGGAATTAATGAAATTAGGTAATGTATAGAAAATATAATATTATACTGAAATTATAATAAACTTATGTATAATTTAGTTTTCATTCCATTAAATATGAAATTGAAATGAAAGTAGGGTTCATGCGTACGAACTGCTTACCGTCTCCATGAACGGTGTATTTCATTTCATATCCCCAAATGATATGGTCTATTATAAATACACAAATAATGGATATATATGGTATATATGATATCTAAATTATTAATATTATATTGGAGGTAATGGAATTTTGACAACATGGACAATTTGTAATTACAACAAGTTTTTTGAACTCATGTACTCATTTTTGACAAAACAACCAATGTTAACTTAAATAATTATAAATTTTTTATTACGTGGTAATAAGTGATATAAAAGGAATTATAAACTTGAAATGGGTTCGGAAGAAATATAAATTAACTTAAATTTATTATTCAGGAATAACAAGGAACATACGTGATGATTCAGACGCGAGGCAAGGGACTTCATCTCAATCTCCTTTCATTAAGGAATATTTTGATAATATACACCTCATTATTTTATATGTTGTGAAATAAACCCCTTTTACATTTTTTATCATTCTAAGGGAATATTTTTTCTTTGAATCATTTTACTAAATGAAAAAATGAATATTTCTATCATATGTGGCGACAACAACCTTTCTACCCCCATGAGAAATATTTGATAAATGGATTCCTTAACAAGTCGTAATATTTTTAAGAGTAAAATAAATACCACATACCATTTTTGGGTTTTAATTTTATTTTTAATTGGACGGAGTATTTAAATATCTTGAAATGATTTATTTTTGATTTAAAATAAAATGTTATTAGTGAAATGTTGATATTTTCAATAATTTTTGTGTTATGGTTATATAATAGCACTTGAACATTTGATGGGTGGTTATGTGATAAATCAATGATGGGTGGTTATGTGATAAACCAAATGGTGGGTGGTTCGGTGGTAAAGCAATGATGGGTGGTTATGTTATAAACTCCAATACATTGAGAATTTAAGTCGGCCATATGGCTATTCCATTTTCTGATATGTGTGGATGTCGACCGTGTGATTATTACCTTTAAGTATGTTTATATCCTAACATATCTATTTATGTTATATGATGATTTTTTTGGGATTTATTGTAATATTTTGGATACAAAATGGGAATGTAATGATCTTGTATTAATTGAATTAAATTTACTACTTCTTAAAGGTGAAAATTATTACTTTATGATAAAGTATTCATGGTTTTCATGTTATCCGAGGACTAATAATTTTATTTCTTTATGTGTCCCTTACTGATATTTTTATTTTCATCATAAGTGTTGGAATTTTTTTCACAGGACATAAATAAGAATAGAGTCATGTATGGGATCATGGAAATCTTATGAGGTTAAAACATGAAACGATGTCATGATTCATTTTAAAAGATTTTTGTTTTATGAAAAATTGGGTTTGAGTAAAAGTGTATACTTTTTATATTTAAGATGTTATCTATATGATACAACCTAATTCTATAAATCTCTAAACCTAAAAAGATCCTCGATGTGAATTAATCTCAAACTATTAACTTATCTCATGATAAAGTACTGTTATAAGGAAAGGGCCTTATATACACACAGTCTCACATAGAAACATACGTACATACATAGATGCATACATGTGACTGTGTGAGTGTTTATATAGATATATGTTTGTATATTAATATATATATATATTGATAACTATAGACTATTCAATATAAATATTTTATTATATATTAATTATTATTACAACATATACACACACACACACACATTGTTAGTGTGTTTAAATATATAGAGTATCTTAGAATTAATAATTTCATGTCACTAATAATATTAAATTTTATTAATGTTAAATATTATATTTATAGTTCATGATTTTTTTTGTTTAAATTAATAAAAAAAATTTCTAATTTTTTTTATCTATTTGATATATATGTTAATTTAAAATTATTAAAACATATATATATTAACAAAGAAATTTTTATATAAAATTATTTTATTATGTAAAAATATATAAAAATATAAATGTGTGTGTTTGTTTATATATTTGTGTTTTTTCTGTCTTTATATATTAATAGTATTATGAAATTTAATTTAATAGATTCCATAATTAAGATAATAAAAATTATGAATCGTTACTTCATGACCGACCGATTTATATCATAACATTTATCATGGTGAAATCATTGATTCCAACCATAGGATATGATATGATAAATGTTAACCACAACCATTTGATCATATCAAATGTACTATATATATATATGGATATATTTTAATGAATTGAGCGAGGATTCATAGGCCTATATATTTTGTCTCTATATTTTTATATAATGTTTACATAAAATTGTTCATTAACCATCATCATATGAATATTGGGACAACATTTCATCACATATATAAATCTCTTATGATCAATCATTCATTACTGGTATTGAAAAACCTCATTGTCTTAATTGGTGTTTTATCGGTTTTACAACACATTATCGGCATTATCATATTTTCCACATTTTACATTATAATGATCTTATCACCACTGCTATAATCAATGTAATATGATTTTACTTGAAAAAGTTGAATCTAAATTTAATTATCATATTTAGGTATATTTGATTATAAACATTAAAATATATGAAAATATATGAATTATTATCATGTTTTGGAAGAAAGAAATATAATGAGCACCTAAAGCGTAGTCATGAATCATAGCTATTGTTGGGAATTTATTATCTCAATAATACTCCATAAATAATATTTATTTGATACTCACAAATACCCTTGATTGTTTTAATAATGATATTACTTTAGTGGATTTTATGAAACAAATATTCATTATAATATTTATTCTAGAAATTTATTCATGCTTTTAGTTCGCAAGGAATATTAATTAAAGTGTTCGGAATATGTTTTAATATATTCTAGAAAAACTATTGAAACCCTACATTAAGAACGCAATGTAAGGAGTAATGTCTACACTTAGATCAACACGTATGGATCAAGAACCTTAAATTTTTATTCAACCTTACATTGAAATAAGTGTCATAGATATTATCAACCCTATGCTAGAAGGAACTTATGGATAATGAACCATACACTTGATTGTAACCTTGTGTTGGTCAATAGAAGAAAATATAGCTAAATAACCATATGTATATAAGGAACTTAAAATTTGAGGACACAAACATATTGTTCATAAACCTGTCATTTACGATCAACCTCAAGTGATCAATCTTAAGTTTTTAATACGATCATTATGTATTTGTCCCTACGTTTGGTATTTTGTTGTTTTTTGAAGGAACACTATGTTTGACTTTTCAATGTCAGAGATTTATATTTCGGATTTTATTGATATTTCAGTAACATCCATGAACAAATTATAGAATATTTCAAATAATTTTTTGTGACCAATTCAATGCTAGTTTTTATCGAATAAAAGAACCGCATTCGATGGAGAAATTCACGACTATTTTTAACAGAAGTTATGACTCTCTTGAATATTTTTGAATTTGAATATCTATAATCTATGAGGTGAATTTCATGGATCTAGAATATCAATTATATTTTTTTCTTGATATATATTTTATCAGGAGTTATTCTAAAAATATAATCAATATGAATATTTTATTTTGAAATCATATTATAAAACTATAGACCACATCCTAGTGAACAAAATTTATAGATCTACTACAACAATGATTTAATCTATTATTCATAGAAGAGGATACACCTTTGAGATAAAAATATTCGATCTCTTACTGTTGTATGATATCTGTAGCTATTCGTTGCGTCATTTTATTTAAAAATCATTTGTAGTCGGGATTTCACCATAATTTCTGTCTCATTAAGACATTCACTACAGAGTAAAAAAATAAATCTAATTTTAGTTTCTTCTGCTGCAACTATGATGTTTAACCTCAACCCTTAAATCAAAATCATTTAATTATTTACTATATAATTTTCTAATGCTTAGTTTTGGTGGATTATCTAATTCTAGATCTATGTTGTGGATAAATGGTTCCTTTCAAAAGATCCAGAAGGCTCTGTGTTTAGACTAGTTGTAAAGGTTTCAACTACCTCCACTCAGTTCTGATTTTGTGGGCTTATGATAAGAGAAAAGTTTTGGTGACATTCGCCAAGATCAGAGAGAGTCTGATTGGTAGAGTGGAAGTGGGATCTTTTATGCCCTGAATCAATATAAATTTGTTTTGTTATTTATTTCTATTTATCTACTCCTTATAATTATAAATGAAAAATATATTGTATATTAGCATATATCATGAAAAGATTAAAAATTCATAATTGAGGAATTTTATTTCAAAGTAACAATTCATCCTCTCTTTTTTACATTGTATTATTTCGACAAAACAATTGGTATCAAAGGAAAAATTTTAGATTAAATATTTTTGAAGATGAAGAGCATAAGGTCTATATAAATAATATGTGAATGACTAATCCTCGATAAGTAATGTCTATGGATTGTGCTCCATAATTCAATGGTGACAACTATGGATGTAGGAAATATTGTATGATCATATATCTAAAGAATCTTGGATTCAATGTATATTAAAAATCATCACTTCTTATAAGATTTCTAAAAACCCCAAGACCTGGGATACAACAATATAATAGAGGTATGATATTAAATAAAAAGTGATTAATGCTATTATTTATGTTCTTAGACCTGATGAGTTTGATCATGTATCATAATGACTTAAATCATATGAGATATGGAAAACTATTATAGTTTCATATAAAGGAATCCAATTTAAGATAGGTGAGGTATGCTACAACAAAGATAAAATTTGACACCTTTAGAATGTTGGATGGTGAAAGCATCACATAGATGAATGGAAGGCCAATAGAGATCTTCAATAATGTTACTAACTTAGAAGAACCCATCAACCAATCTAATAATGATCTAAAATTACTCAGAGTACTACCCTCAAAATGGAATGGCTTATCTACTACTATACATCAATAATCACCTATGAAGGATCAGACTATGAAATAATTAATCGGATCATGGATATTGTGTGAATTAGAAATGTAAGATGAAGTTGAAGATGATAACAATAAGGTGAAAAAAGATAAATAAACCCCTGAACGTAACATCTCAGATGTACATCAGAAAAAAAACAAGAATAAAAAATCGAGAAAAATTCAGACTCCATGTAATCAGAAACGGAACTAGTTCAACTTGCTATAAAGTTCATAAAATTAAAAAATAAGAAAATATGCTTCAGAAAATCCATTAAGAATGATGGAAATTAACCTATATAAGTTCAATTCTATGAATTCAAAGCATTAGTTCATATCAGACCTGATTTCCCTCGATTAAATGATAAATGAAAAATACCATAAAAGAAATATCAAAAGAACGCTAATAATGAGAGAAAAGGGGAAAAAATGAAAGATACATTGAATATATCAAAATAATATAGTATCTATTTAAAATATGACTCAAATAAAGAGACATCATTTTACAAAGCCATCATGTTCTTTATTACTAAATAAGAAATGGTAAAAACTTATAACTCTTCTAATTTTTGTACTGATAGTTGCTCAAATGATAAATTAGGTACCTACTATTCACTCTTAAAAGATACATTTGATTCTGTGTAAAAGAATCATAAATTCCTGAAAATATTAACAATTTTATTTTATGTGAATGATACTCTCTACTAAAACAACATAAATAACTAGTTGAAAATTTCACATCATCTACAACAAACTATAGTTATCATCAATAAAGGATTAAAGAACTACAAGATATAGTATAATCATATAAGAGTACTATAACTACTTTAATAAATGTTGAAAATGTTGTAGATTAAATTTTTAGAAATAATTTCACTACAAGAGAAAGATTTGGAATAAGAAGCAAGGGTGAGAAATCAGAACTGTATAATAATTATTTTGTTCCCAATATGAAAAATATTTCCTGTTAATATTAGAGATAAATGTCATTACACTAATAAATTTTATTTTAAAAATCCTCAATTTAGGGATATTAAAAGTTCTTTTATTTATAAAAGTTAGTATGAAGCAAGTAAAATTTATTATGGGAAAATAAAACAAATATGGATTCCTAGATCATTTCTCTCTAACATTGCATGACCTATGAAAATATGGGTACCAAAAAAAAAATTTATTTACTTTTGCAAGAAACATTCCATATGAATAGAAATCCATATGGTATATGGACAGTGGTTGTTCTATGCACATGAGTGGAGACTCATAAAAGTTTCTTATTCTTACTCAAATGGATGAGCGTCTTGTCACATTTAGCGACAATGAAAACGAAAAGATAGTTGGTGTTGGAAATTTTTGATATCTAAAGAATATATCAATAAAAAAAGTATTGTATGTACAAGGGTCAAGACACTACCTAATAAGTATTTCTCAAAATTGGAATTTTGGTTTTTATGTTGATTTTTCTAACAATTCCTGCTCAGTTTTTAAAGATAAACAGCTTAAATATATAGCACTAAGAAGTGATAATGTTTATACCTTGGAGTTAAATTCCTTGTGTAAACAGAATGTTAATTCTTTAACTACTAAGAAAAATGAGTCATCGATATGGCATATTAGGCTTAGCCACAATAATATTTATTCGTTAAAAAAATTATCTAAGAAGTAGTTATTTTCTGATTTTCCTTTTCTAAAATTTAGTAATGATATATTATGTGACGCATTCCAATTTAGTAAACATCACAAATATTATTTCAAATAGATTAAAAAATTGCTACATATAAACCTTTAGAACATATTCATATGTAATTTTTTTGGACCATACAGAGTAGCAAGATTTACTGGTATTAGATTACTATGATTTAGTTAATTATTATTCTTACTTTACTTTCATGAATTTTCCAAAACTCTGAAGGGAAGTATTAATTTTTTTTAAAAAATATTCAAAAATTTTACAATACGAAAAAGGTTTCAAAATAATTTTATTAAGAATTGATCAAGGTTAGAAATTTATGAATCAATAATTTATTTCTCTTTTTCTCAAACATAGGTGACAAACACACCTTCCATGCTCCAAGAACTCCTAAAAAAATGGAATTGTTGAAAGAATAAATAGAACTATTCATGAAGTGGAAAATACTATATTGAATAATTATAATATTACAAACTATTTTTGGGCAGAATATGTAAGCACATCCTACTATATAATAAATAGAGTTTTAATAAGGCTTATTTTCAAAAAAACCCTACAAACATTGGAATAATTGAAAACCTAACGTAAAGTAATTTAATGTATCTGGATACAAGGAATATATCATGAATACTAAGGATAATCTTGGAGATTTTTATTCAAAATCTCATGAAGGAATATTTTAAGGATATTCTGATTCCACTAGATCTTATTGAATGTATAATAATAATTTAAGGATTTTTGAAGAATCAGTTTATGTGAAGTTTGTTGAAACATACGCTTTCATTTAAGAGAATGATTAATCATATGAAGTTACTAATTCATTTTAAAACATATGAATTGAAGCCCCTAAAACTGATTTGGAAATTGATATTAATAAAATTCAGTCTAGTTCAGAAGAACATGATTGTGAATAACCTGAAAGTTTCCAACCAAGAAAACCTAAAACCCTAAAGATCCAACCTTTGGAACACATTATTGGAGACCTAGACACAGTAATTAAAACTATAATAAATATAGGGAACTGGATGAATTATCTACCTTTTTATCTTAGTTATAACCTAAATATATTGAAGAATCCATATAAGATGAGATTTGGATGTTAGAAATATTTGAAGAACTAAACCAATTCAGAAGGAATGAGGTCTGTGAATTAGAATAAATACCATCGAATTATAATGTTATAGGAACTTAGGGGTTCAATAGAAATAAACATGATGATTAAGTGATCATAACCAAAAATAAATCTAGATTAGTTGCTAAATGATATAAATAAGAAAAATATATTGATTATGATGAGGCCTTTTCCCATATAGCTTGATTAGAATCCATTATAATCCTTTTATCTTATGTATCTTATATAAAAATTGTATTATATCAGGTGGATAAAAAATATTCCTTTTTAAATGAATATTTAATGGAGTATGTTTATGTTGAACAACCTCCTGGTTTTGAAATTCCTTATAAAATAAATATTCCTTTTAAACATACCAAATTTATATATGTCCTTAAATAAGATCCTAGAGCTTGGTGTTAAAGATTAATTTATTTTATTTTGAAAATTGAATATACTAATGGATTAGTAGATCAAACACATTTTAAGAAAACTATTTTTACTTATATTTTTTTTGTAAAAATTTATTTTGAAGATGTTAATTTTGGTTCAACTAACAAAAATATTTCTCATGATTTTTCATAACTAATACAAAAATAATGTGATATGAGTATGACCAGGGAAGTGATTTTATTTTTAGGATTTAATATTTATAAATAATATTATAGAAATGTTTTAAATAAAGTTAAATATAATATTTATTTATTTAATATTTTGGACTTTAAAATGGTAAGACATTCACAACATCTATATGCACCAATAAAAACCTGATTTAGATGAAACTGGAAAACTAGTTGACAACAAGTTATATAGTGTTATGATTTGTTTTCTATTATATCATACTGCTAGTAGACCAATCATTATTTTTTCTGGATGTATATGTTCCATATTTTAGTCTAATCCCAAATAATATCATCTTAATGATATTAAAAAAATTATATATTTAAAATGAATAGTTTTTAAATATCTTCTTTAACCCAAAACTAATGCTTTCAATTTAATTTCACATTTAGATACCGATTTTGGAGGTTTTACATTATACAGAATAAGAACCACAAGAACCTATTCATTTTTAGGAAAATCATTATTATCATGGTCATGTAAGAAACAATACTCAGTTTCCCTATCAATATCTGAAGCAGAATATGTGTCTACTAGCAGTTTTTGTACACACATAATGATTTTGAAAAAAAATCTACTATAATATGGATTAAATATCTAAATTATACATATTTTATGTTATAATACTAGTGATATATATATTTCAAAAAATCATATAAGTAATTCTGGGACTATGTATATTGAAATAAGGCATCATTTTCTTATAGACAATGTTCTTAAAAGAGATATATCTTTAGAATTCGTCAGTACAAAATATCTATTAGTTAGTATTTTACCTAAACTAATTCCTATAATAAGTTTTTATTTTATTAATGGGGGTTTTATTTATTTAATTTTTAAAAAAATATAATGATCTTATTTAATTTAATGAATTTGTATTTAAATTATTTCAACTTTATTCAGTCAAATTTGTTTTTATTCATTTATTTTATTTTTTTCTATCAAAATTAGTATTTCATTTATTTCATTAAATGATGTAGTTTTATAATTTCAAAATAGGTGTTTTCATAAACTAAGAAATAATTATTACCCTACATAATTAAATAGAGAAACCCAAACATGTCATTATATTTGAAAAACCTATTTGAATTGTCTTACCTTTTCATGTTAGAGAAGTTTCATCTTAGAAAACCGTATTATTTCACCTAAATCCTTGAATCTGAAAACCATCAACCTTCTTATTTTCATAAATAATGAAAACCAAGAAAACTGATGAAGGTGAACCAAATTACATGAGGTGTCAATGTGTTCCCACAAAATACATTCTTCAAGGAATGTTTTTCAATTTTGAGTGGATGTATTAGATGAATAATCTACTCAAACATGATCAAGAATTTCAAGGCTTGGAGTTCTTATTCAATGAAGAAAATTAAAATTTTATTTTTGAGGATGAACTGAATTATATTTATAGTAAATTTCTGTTTCCTTTTGATGAATTATAATATATGATATCTTCTCTAATAGAAGATATGGAATCTTCTATCTTGTCAATTGAATTCACTCAAATTTTGAAATGTCCTCATGAATGAGTATTCTATTTTTATCATAGATCAATAGGAGATCAAGAGCACAAGGCTGCAGTTATAATTTTTTTCTATATTCACATTAAAGTTTACAAAAATGTTTATAAAGGATCTTGAGGCAGAACAAATGGTTTTACTAATGTTTATTCACACTGGTATATCTCTAATATTTTTTAAGTGGAAAAAATTTTATACCCATAAATGTACATTATGTTATTGATTATCAGTGACAAAAAACATAATTTTCCTAGATATTGTTGAGTCAATAAGGTTTTCCTTATGAATTTTCCATTACATCTTGTTTTGATAATCACAAACACCTTATCTTTAAGGAAAATCTCTTTTATAAGGAGAATCACTTTTATAAGGAAAATCTCTTTTATAAGAAAAGTCATTTTTATAAGGAAGATCAATTTTATAAGAAAAATTATCCTTATCATATTTTCATCCATATATTTCTTAAGTATAAGATTCAGATTCATTTCTATATTCTCAGAATCGTTTGAAACATTGATATGAAGCATTATGTTTTAGGTTATGAATTCTGGATGAGAACTGTAATGAAGCATCACTCCGAATTCTGGATGAGAACTGTAATGAAGTTTCACTCCGAATTCTAGATGAGAACTGTAATGAAGTTTCACTCCGAATTCTGGATGAGAACTGTAATGAAGTTTCACTCCGAATTCCAGATAAGAACTCTAATGATGTTTCATTCGGAATTCGGGATATGAACTCTAATAAAGTTCTACTCCAAATTATGGATATGAATTCCCATTCTGAATTCGCATTCTGAATTCACCTATTAAAGAAAATCTGATCATCTTTGCTATATACACTCCGAATTTATTTATACTCTGAAAATTATTTTTGGTTAGACTCCGAACCTTCATTTTTCTTACACTTTTATAATTTGTCTACACTTTGACATTTTGTTTACACTTCGAACCTTCACTCCAAACTTTTGAGTTAGACTTTAAACGATGTCTTACATTCTCTTTCACTTGTTTTGTTATAAAACGATGTCATCTATTCTGTTGTAAACTAACTGTTGGTTAAGTTAAACATGTACAGGTCCCTATGATTTTTAAGGGAAAAATGGCCGTTGGAAAGGAGGCCGACCTTGCCTATAAATAGGTGCTCATTTGAAAGAGCTCATAACGACAAAATGTTTATCAATATAGATACCACACACTGCTAAGGATATTTCTAGAGAGATAAATCTTTTCATGCCTTGTGCGTACTGAACTGCACATTCGGTTTTTGATTCGTGAGATTCCGAATGTTGGTGATTACATTCGAGGACTTATGGGGATAGGAAGACAGAGGTGCCGACTACCTTGAAGTTCGAGGGCTTCCTTGCTGAGGAAGACAGAGGTTTCCAACTACCTAGAAGTTAAGGGCCTGCGGGGATAGCAAGACAGAGACTCCGATCTTCGTATCGAGTGCTTACCCTGGTGTGGATAAGACAGACTCGCTTGAATGTATAAATCAAGGGACCTTTATCCAAGGTTGTTGGATACCCATCTCTTTTGGTTAAAAGACTTATATCTTGTTACTTCTAGTTTACTACTTTATTGTTTCCGCTGCATATTGTATTATAAGGAAAGTATAACTTTCTTATACATTTTTACGTATACTCTGTTACATTTAGATTCTATACGCTTTAAGGGAGAATCTCATATTGTAATCTTTAGTTAAAGTTTCAATTTCCGGATCCATATTTCCAGAACCTACTTTCAGAATCTCTTTCTAGTTTTAAGAAAGTACATATGACTTAATGTTCATCACTCCATTCCTTATTCCACGTTTTTATTTGGTGTTAGAGGTGTTGTGAATTTTCATAGTTTAACTTTGTTAAACTTAGATCTTTAATTTGTTTAAGGAAAACATAGTTATTCGTAACTAACTTTAAAGGTTACAAAGGAATTTTTAATGTGTACAATTCACCCCCCCTCTTGTATATTGAGCATCTATATCATTATTTCGATCTTACAATTGGTATCATAGGAGGTCTCTGAAATACATGTACTCACGTATATGTTTTTTCATGCTCACTTTGTCATTCCAAACTTTGTCATTCCGAACTTTGTCATTCCGAACATTGTCATTCCGAACTTTGTTATTACAAACTTTTTCTACTAACAAGTTTTTGTGCCAAAGGTTATTTTAAGTATGCAAGGAATTAATGTTTGATCCATTTATAATCTAAATCATACAAGACCACCAATCTTTGATTGTAATGACTATTTGTAATGGAGAGATCGAATGAAGACTTTTGTTATCAATACTGGAGTGGACAACTTTGTTATGCTCACTGGTGATTATAAAATTCCTGAAAAGGAAGTTAAAACTTTTACTAACCAGGAAAAGCAAGAGTATCAACTCAATTATAAGGTACGCAATACCTTACATTGTTCAACGACTAGAAATATACATAGTCAAATTTCTTCTTCTGAAGCAGCTAATTGTATCTATAGGAAGTTAGAAGTTACAAATTTTGGAACTTCAAAATTGATTGAGGCTAGGAGAGCTATGCTCAGAGATGAATAACATGTATTCAATTTTCCTTATTGTTAACCAATTTGTAATGTTCAACAGAGTTTTATGACTATCGTCAATAGTTTACAGTCTATGGGAGAAAAAGGGTTAGATGATGAAGCACTTGTGGATAAGATAATTGATATTATGCCCAATGAGTGGGAATCCAAAAGAACTGTTATAGTTGAGAATAGGAAGGTCACTCAAATTTCTCTTGATGAGTTATTCAGAACTCCTCTCCAACATGAAACAAGAATGAAGAGAGATGATGACAACATCAAAAAGAAGAATGGGAATAGCTCTGTTGCTTTTACAACAACATCAAATCATATGAAAGCTAAGACTCCTAAGAGAGTAACCAGATCCAAGTCTAAGAACATGGTTGTTCCATCAGATTCCAGTGAAAGTGAAATCTCTGAAAATGAGTTAGCAAATCTTTCTCGAAGGATGAACAAGATAGATGGTCAGAGAAATTTCCAATCAAAGTATAAGAAAAATGAAAGGAAAGATAGGAAAGATGGAGAAGTCACATATTATGAATGCAAGAGAGCTGGACATATTAGACCAGATTGTCCTTTGCTCAAAAAGAAAGAAAGGAAAGAAATGCATTCAGACAGGAACAGAAAGAAGTATTATAAAGCCAAACCTATGTATGTTCTGAAAGCTAGTGACACCTGGAGTGGTAGTGGTGGTGACTTTTCAGATGAATCTTCTGATTATGAATCTTCAGGACAGAAGAATCATGGTCTTATAGCCAGATTACCTATTGAAAATCATTGTTTTATGGCTAAGGTACGAAATGATGAATCATTGAACAATGTTTCATTAAGTTCTAATGATAGTAAGTATTATAACTCCTCATATGAATAATCCTCTTCTGATGAAGAAAATACATTCCCTATCTATAAATAACTCTCTAGGTTTGTTGAACTTCTTGAGATTGAGAATTATAAACTCAATAAGAAACTTGATAAGGCAAACTCTAGGAATTCTATTCTTACGAAAGAGATATCAGATCTTTCTAATGATCTTGATAGAAAAAATGCTGATTTTGAGTGTGTTTCAAAAAATATTGAGGAAGTAAGTTCTGAAAAGAACAAACATTCTAAAGAGTTAGAAAAAGTAATTTATAAGAAAGTGTTTTCGAGCTAAGATCTAGTTCTAAATCTAATTATTTTGAAGATAAAAACATGGTTATAAAACTCAAGTCCGAAATTTTTTCCTTAAAGAAGTGTTTATCAAACATTACTCATGGTAAAGAAAATTTTGATAAAATGTATTCCCAAATACGACCTTTAAGAAATAAATCCATATTTGGTTATACCCATGCAAAACCATTTTTTAGTAACAATTATTTTGTTCCTCAAAGTGCCCCATTTTGTACCAAGTGTCAATGTGGTGGTCACTGGGCAAAGAATTGTTCCCTAAACAAAACCCAATCTCTAGGATTTCATAAATATTATATTTCTAAGACGATGTGGGTACCAAAAATTTTGTTATCTGGAAATCTCGGATCCAAACAAGTTTGGATTCCGAAAGTCTAATTCTCTTCTTGATTTCATGAAAGTAAAGAGAGTACCTACAGCAACACATGGTACATGGATGGTGGATGTTCTCGGCACATGACTGGTAACAAAATCTATTTTGATAATATTATCAAAATGAAAGGATGAAAGGTAACATTCAGAGATAATGCTAAGGGAGAGATTGTTGGTATTGGTAATATTGTTCTTCAAGGTAAAACCTTAATTTCAAATGTTCATTTTGTTAAGGGTCTTAAGCACAACCTCATTTGCATAAATCAGTTATGTGATTAAGGGTACCTTGTGAGTTTTGGGAATGATTAATGTTTAGATCACAATTCCAAGGAAGTATTTATTCTCTCAACTAATAGGAAAGAGAATGTTTATATCTTAAATTTAGAAGACCTTATGAGCCAAGATTTACCTTGCCCAAGTGCAATGGAAGACCATTCCTGGTTATGGCATAGAAGACAAGGTCACTGTAACCTTAGGAAATTATGAAAACTATCTAAGAAAAACTAGTTAAGGATCTACCGGAGCTTAGATTTGATTCTTCTAAAGTTTGAGATCCTTGTCAATATGGAAAGAAATATAAATCTAGTTTTAAATCAATCGTTGAAGTCTCAACAACGGATGAATTACAGTTAGTGCACATGGATCTTTTTGGTCCAACACAAACTAGAAGTATTGGAGGCAAATACTATGTGTTTGTTCTAGTTGATGATTACACTAGATTTACTTGGGTTTATTTTCTAGAAAATAGGTTTGAAGCTTTTTCTTATTTAAAAAGTTTTAGAACTCAAGTTAAAAATGAGAAAAACCTTCCATTGAAAACCATTCATAGTGATCATGGAGGAGAATTTCAGAATTCTGATTTTAAAACTTTTTGTAGTAGAAAAGGCGTTACTCACAATTTTTCAGAACCTAGAACTCCTCCGTGGAATGGTGTAGTTGAGAGAAGAAATATAATTTTTCAAGAGATAACTAGAACCATGTTGAGTGAATATTTTATTGCTAGACATTTTTGGGCTGAAGCTGTATGTACTGCTTGTTATACTATAAATCATGTTTTGATTAGAACTTTTCTTAATAAAACACCTTATGAGTTATGGAATGGTAGAAAACCAAGACTATACTACTTCAAGGTTTTTGGTTGCAAAGTATTCATTTTAAATACTAAAGATAACTTACACAAATTCGCACAAAAATCTGATGAAGGAATTTTCGTAGGTTATTCCACAACTTCTAAGGCATATAAGGATTTTAATAAAAATACTTGTACTATGGAAGAAACAGTACATGTAAAATTTGATGAGTCAGATCCTTTTGTTTTTAAACCATCCAAGCCTACATCCTCGGATGTGTTCTCAAAAATTGATTATCAATATTTGATAGAAGATCCTTCTGATAAGGAAAATGTTCAAGAAGATACTTCTGAAACATTTACCCTAGAAGACTTTCTACCCTATGTTGATGAATAGGCTTTTCAAAACCCAAATCATGTGTTTCTTAAGAATCATCCCAGAGATAGTATCATTGGTGATGTAAATAAACCAGTATAGAATGGAAGTTCCTTAAGAAATGAAGTAGAACATCTAGCATTTCTTTCCCAATTAGAACCAAAAAGCATTGATGAAGGTTTAGGTGATGATGATTGTATCAAAGGCATGCAAGATGAACTAAATGAATTCGAAAGGAACAAAGTCTAGACATTGGTTGAAATACCTAAGGAAACTTCTGTTATTGGAGTAAAGTGGGTTTTCAGGAATAAATGTGACGAAAATGGAGTCATAGTAAGAAATAAAGCTAGACTTGATGCTAAAGGCTACAATCAGAAAGAATGAATAGACTATGAAGAAACCCATGCTCCAGTAGCTAGACTTGAATCTATCTGTATTCTACTTGCCTTTGTAGCATTCTGTAATTTTAAACTTTTTCAAATGGATGTGAAATCTGCTTTTCTTAATGGTTATGTTCAAGATGAAGTTTTTTTTGAACAACCTCCTGGCTTTAAAGATATAAAACATCTTGATCATGTATTTAGTCTTACCAAAGCTTTGTATGGTCTTAAACAAGCCCCACGAGCATGGTATGATAGACTCACTAGATTTTTACTTCAAAATAACCATGTTAAGGGAAACGCATATCCAACCCTTTTAATAAAGAAAGATAAGAAAAATGTTTTGATTGCTTAAATATATGTTGATGACATCATATTTGGTTCAACTCATCAATCATTAACCGACTCTTTTGCAAATATAATGAAATCTGAGTTTGAAATGAGTATGATGGGTGAGTTAAATTTTTTCCTTGGTTTTCAAATTTTTCAAAAACTAGAAGGAACCTACATATCTAAACATAAGTATATTAAAGATCTTCTCAAAAAGTATGGTTATGACAACACTAATAGTATAAGTACTCCCATTGGTACCTAAAACTCATTAGTTCTTGATGAAGCTAGGAAACCAGTAGATCAAACATATTTTAGAGGTATGATAAGAAGTTAACATTACATAACAGCTAGTCGACCAGACTTAATGTTCTCAGTATGCTTATGTGCAAGATATCAATCCAATCCTAAGGAATCCCACTTAAAGGCAGTAAAGAGATTTTTTCGCAACCTTAATAGAACCATGGACCTATGATTATTTTATACTTCTGGAAATGATTTTGTTTTAAAATCATTTATGATGATGACTTTGGTGGATGTAGAATGGATAGAAAAATTACATCCGGAACTTTTCATTTCTTTGGAGATTCATTAGTTTCTTGGTCTTGGAAGAAGCAACATTCTGTCGCACTTTCCACTGCTGAAGCTGAATATGTAGCCACTGGAAGTTGGTGTGCTCAAGTGTTGTGGATGCAACACAAACACACAGACTATGGCTTGAGTTTTACTAAAACTCAAATTTTGTGTGATAACCCAAGTGCCATTTCCCTATGTAAGAACCCCGCACATCACTCACGTGAAAAACACATAGATATTAGGCATCACTTTCTTAGGGATCACACACTAAAAGGAGATATTATTCTTCAGTTTATCGGAACGCAAGATCAATTTGCTGATATTTTCACAAAATCTTTTCCTTTTGATAGATTTGAATACATTAAACAAATGTTAGGAATGATAACCGTAAGGTAATATTTCTTAATTAACTTTCTGTTTAAAAATGTCTCCTTACAATAATAAACTCCTTTTCATAGGGGGGCTACATTTGATTCTTAGAGTAACTAAATTTTTCAAAGTTAGTTTTTCAAACTTTTCAGATCTAAATTTCCAGAATGGGAATTTCAGGAACTGGAATTTTCCAGAATGGATATTTTCGTATAGAAATCTTCCGGAATGAAATTTTTTGTATTGAAAACATCCGGAATGGAAAATTTTGTACTGGTGTTTCCGTAACAAGTTTTTCGTACCGAGACTTTCTTAATGAGTGTTTTGTTTTCAAACTTTTGTAATAAACTTTTCATGCTGAAAATATTGTAATGTTTTTTTTGTTGAGTTTTTTTGTATTGATTTTTGCGAACTATTTCTTTTCATTAAAGTTTTTTTCTATTCTTCAAATAGAATATTACCCATTACGAATAATTCTCCTAAGACAATCCGAAAGGTATGATTTCCATACTCAAGTTTTCATAATCATACTTTACTTGCTGGTATTTTATTATATTTTGTTTTTGGATTATAGATTTCTTAAATCCTTGTTTTAAGAAAAACCTTTAAATATCGGATTCATGTATTCTTGAGAATTGGTTTTCAACCATTAGATCTGATCTCAGATTGTTACAACCGTTCGATCAACCGAGGAAGATGAATCCTATTTTCATTTCCTATATAAAGGGGACCCAAAATCTCATCCCACAACATTTTTTCAAGATTCAGCGTCCCGAAGCTCTGCCTCTCTATTTTAAGTCCATTCTGATCATCAGCAATTTCCATTCCGAACTTCCCAGAAGTCTTCATATCTGAATGTCTGTGGACGTAGCTTCTCAATACATGTCTTCTTCTAAACCAATTTCCATGTGGTTAGTATGTAGAGAAATGTTGGTTCATCCTGATTTCTTCAACAAGTATGATTCTCATATATCCAAGAACATTAAGCTTAACATATAGGAAGATGTTGTTGTGTCCAAGCCCGGAAATCAAGATGAAGTTTATTCAGATTTTCTTATAGAGTTATATGAGACATTTTCCTTCTTTAAGGAAGATGGTAGGAAGAAGTTGTCATTTATGTCTTACAGTAAGACTTATAAGCTTTCTTATGCCAAGGCTGCCAGCTTGGTAGGACTGAACAATGAAGGAGAATCCAAGTTTATCTCTCATGTGTTGCCGGACTCAATGGGAAGCTTCAATAGGGAAAAGGCATTGGAAACTCTTGGACTGTCAGATGACAAGGTTCCGAAGATTGCTACTTTGTCTACGAATTTTAGGATTCTAGAATTATGGGTATAAGGCCTTATTGTACAGAGAAAGGGTGACAAAGACCATTTGATGAAGAGTGAGATTTATATCCTAGATTTGATGATGAATCTTAGGAAGTTTAATCTGATGGAAAACATTCTTATTACCATTGAGAATGTTAATAAAGGTAATCTGAGAGCTGAGATCATAATGTTTTCAGTAATCATCTCGAAGCTAATAGTTCGGTAGCTTGAGTATTTCAAAGAAGCTTGCAACACTAATCCAAGAGTTTTCAAGATTATGTTCGTGAGTGATGGTACCCTCAAAAGGATGGATGTATCCTTCGACAAGAAGACTGTTCAGTTTTTTGATTTACCTGCTCAAGAAGAAGCGGTTCCGGAAGTTGGTGAACCTGAATCCTCCAAGCCAGTGAGGAAGGAAAAGTTGAAAGATGTTGAAGTTGAAGTAGAGAATCCAAAATTTATGGATGTTCATTCCGCACCTCCAAAACCGAAGAAGATAAAAGCTTACCCTAATGAGGTAATTTCTATGTGGAGGGAAATCAAAGAGAAAAGAGTGCAAGGGGAGCCTCAGTTTGACTTGGATCCTGCAGACGCTAAGGCCTTGAAGGAAAGAACATTGAATGAGAAATAAAAACAAGTGAAAGAAAAGAATCTCATGAAGAAGATGTGTGAAGCTGAGATAGTTCAGACTTTTTTAATGTTTACTGAGATGGCCTTCGGAAACATTCCCGTTCTGAGATCTTTTTCTTTGGAATCTCTACCTGAGACTCCAGGAAGAAACATTGCCGCTCCGGAAGAGGGAGTTGCTAAGCATGTTGAGGAAGTTGAGCAAATTGAACACATGGAAGAGGAAGAAGCAGTTGCTGAAGGTAGTGGTGAGACCAGATATGTTTTGAAGCAAGTAGATGATTATAAGGGGATAGCTTCGGAACATTTGTCGCTCCGAAATTCAAAAGATGAATCATCGAAGTTAGTGACTCTAGTGAAGGATGAGGAGGAAGGAGAACAAGAATTATCCTATCATGCAGAGGAAGAACAACTTCTACATGATGTTGTTCAAATGTAGAACATAGAGGATGGTGCTCAAAAAGATGCTGATGATGAAGACAATGTTTTTCAAGTTTCTGATAGTGTACAAAAGACTCCGGAACATCAATCCATTCCGAAAAAGGACAAGGGAAATCAACATGTTTTTGATACCCCAATCTCTGTGGTTTTAAAGAGAAGGGAAGTTGTTGATTCTTCTATGAAGAAAGATGAGCAAATTGAAGAAGAAATTTCACCAAGAAAAGTCTCGGAATCAGAGTCATATTCGTTGGGGCAGGAATTTTTTGTTTAGTCATTAAAAAAATTGTTGGGTACTATTATGACTTTCTCAACTATTGATTCAAGATTCTAGATGCTCCAACTTGCATTGAATCAGAAAACAGACCCTGTATCCATGGTTGTGGACAAATGTGTTGAGATTGAGGCTCAGTTCAAAACTTTTTTTTGTCAGCTATGAATCCCACAAAAGGTCTTGTAAGAGAATGACATGTTGGTCGAAGAAAACTGTAGAAGAGATGAGGCTCTTTGATGAATTCCAAGATAATGTTAAGGATGCTTTTGAGATCGAAGACAGGAAGATAAATGAACATACTTCATCCTTTGAAGAAATGTTGACAGATGAAAAGAATTTCTAGATTCAAGAAGTCATAGATTTGAATGGGAAGCTGAATTCTATTTCTCAAAACTGGAAGTATGAAAGGGATCATCGGATTGAGTTGGAAGAGAAGTTGTTAAAGCAAGAACAAATCTTGAAGGCTCAAGAAGAAATGATTCAAGCCCCGGAATAAAAAATTGAAGCTCAAAATGCAAGAATAGTTCTGTTAGAGAAGCAATCTGAGGAAGAACATAAAGACATGAAGATGATAAAGACTACTCTTAAGGGTCTCATGGAAAAGGAAAAAGATCCAAAATAGAAAAATCTGATATTTTGTTGTATGTTAACTTCCTTTTTGTTGAACTATCAAACTTAATGAAAATTGTGTTTGTTCGTCTCTTTTGTTGTTGTTAGTAATTTTTCAGGATCTTTGTTATATTTTCCATTCCATCCATTTCTTTTTGAAAATAACAAAGGGGGAGAAGGAAATGAAACCTAATAAAGGTGGAAAAGGAAAAAGAATCTGAACAAAGGGTGAGAAAGAAAAATAACTCTAATAGAGTTTATATAAGGGGGAGTTTTTCATTAAATAAGACATTATTATTCTTTATGAAATATCATTCCGGAAATCTAGAATACGATCCTTAGAGTTTCAATGCCTAAAGTGGAGTTAGTTGTATTCATCAACATCCATAAGAAAAGGGAGATAAGCATTAATTTTTTCTTTCTCTTAGACTTTCTTTTTCATAAGGATGTTTATGATTTCCAAAAAGGGGGAGATTGTTGAGTCAATAATGTTTTCCTAATGACTTTTCCATTCCTTCCTGTTTTGAAAATCACAAACACCTTATCTTTATGGAAAATTGATTTTATAAGGAAAATCGCTTTTTTAAGGAAAATCGATTTTATAAGAAAAGTCACTTTTATAAGGAAGATCGCTTTTATAAGAAAATTTATTCTTATCATATTTTCATCCATATATTTCTTAATTATAAGATTCATATTCATTTCTATATTCTCATAATCATTTGAAACTTTGATATGACGCATTCTGTTTTAGGTTCTGAATTCTGGACAAGAATTGTAATGAGGGTTCACTCCAAATTTTGGATGAGAACTGTAATGAAGTTTCACTCCGAATTATGGATGAGAACTGTAATGAAGTTTCAATCCGAATTCTAGATGAGAACTGTAATGAAGTTTCATTCCAGATTCCGGATACGAACTCTGATAATGTTCTACTCCAAATTCTGGATAAGAATTCTCATTCCGAATTCTCATTCTGAATTCACCTATTGAACAGAATCTGATCATCTTTTCTTTATACACTGAGAATTTATTTAGACTCCAAAAATTATTTTTGGTTAGACTCTGAACTTTCATTTTGCTTACACTTTTATAATTTGTCTACTCTTTGACATTCTGTTTACACTCCGAACCTTCACTTCAAACTTTTGTGTTAGACTTTAGATGATGTCGTACATTCTGTTTCACTTGTTTTGTTATAAAATGATGGCGTCTATTCTGTTATAAACTAACCATTGGTTAAGTTACACATGTACAGGTCTCTCCGATTTTTAAGGAAAAAATGACCGTTGGAAAGGAGGACGACCTTGCCTATAAATAAGAGCTCATTTGAAAGAGATCATAACGACACCGAAGTTGATCAATCTAGAGACCACAAGCTGTTAAGGTGATTTCTAGAGAGAGAATGATTTTCATGCCTTGTGTGTACTAAACCGCTCATTCAGTTTTTGATTCGTGCAACTCCGAATGTTGGTGATTACATTCGAGGACTTCCAGGGATAGGGAGACAGAGGTTCCGACTACCTTGAAGTTCAAGGGCTTCCATGGTGAGAAGATAGAGGTTGCGAACTACCTAGAAGTTGAGGGGTTGTGGGGATATAAATATAGAGACTCCAATCTTCGTATCGAGGGATTAACCTGGTGTGGGTAAGACATACTTTCTTGAAAGTATAAATCAAGGGACCTATATCCAAGGTTGTTGGATACCCTTCTCTTTGGGTTAAAAGACTTATATCTTTTTACTTGTAGTTTTACTACTTGATTGTTTCGGCTGCATATTGTATTATATGGAAAGTATAACATTCTTATAATTTCTTACTTGTACTCTGTTCCATTTAGATTCTATATGCTTTAAGGTAGAATCTCATATTGTAATCTTTAGTTAAAGTTTCAATTTCCGGATCCATATATCCGGAACCTACTTTCGGAATCTCTTTCCAGTTTTAAGCAAGTACATAGGACTTGAAGTTTATAACTTCATTCCTTATTCCATGTTTTCATTTGGTGTTATAGGTGTTGTGAATTTTCTTAGTTTAACTTTGTTAAACTTAGTTCTTTCTTTTGTTTAATGAAAACATAGTTATTCATAACTAACTTTAAAGGTTCCAAAGGAATGTTTAAAGTGTACAATTCACCCCCCATCTTGTATATTGAGAATCTACATCATTATTTCGATCCTACAGATATATGTTGTGATATTTAAGTTATTAATTCCATTATAATATATTAATGTCATTATATCCTTATGGAAACATACTTTCTCAGATTCTGTGTAAAAACAATATGATTCATCTTTTTGATACATGAATAAAATTTCATTATAATAATGTGTTGAATTCCATTACTCATTGGAAATTTTGTTTTTACTAGAGTATAACGAATGTGAATTTAATTCCTATTAGTGTGAAACACCAACAGAAATATGGATCTTTTTATTAGGGGGGAAATTATCTTTAAGAAATGAAGTTATTGGAGTATCCCAATTATAAGGTGTTTCTATGTCAACTATGATAAAACATATATTTGATGATATTTCAAAACATTATAATGAAGAAATAGTAGAAGAAGAAGAAGAAGAATTTTATGAGGAACATACTTTAAAAGTAAGGTTCCTAAAAGAACCATAGCTTGGGGAACCCATGTTAGGATCTGGAGATGCACCTCATTCAGTTCATTTAGAAGAACCTGATCAAGATAAGGATCAAAAAATAGAGAGCAAAGATCACGATCATCTAGATGTTCCTCAACCAGATAACTAGGAAGAAATCACTCAGGGAGAACATCACATTAAAAAATTAATCATTTAGTCCACAATTGTTGTTGAAAGAAGAAGAGTTTCTGAAGGATTCAAATCACCGAGAAGAAGTGTTTTTGATGTGATTGTTCTTGTTGACAAAGAAAACAAAAGACATAAAAATTTGATGACAAAGGATATTACATGGTGGCAGGTCAAGTTCATGAAATGTGGTTAATGATCTATGTTTTATTCAAGAACATCGACAATGGAATGGATGATCTGAATGTGGTACAAAAATAAAAAATACAAGGTTGCACCATTTCCCAGTGTTTTCCAAATTCTTTTGGCTGAAAATCGACAAATGGAGAAATGTGTTTTTGGCAGAGACCTGCGCGTCGTGTACTTGATGGAGAGGAAAAATGCGCACCATATGATTTTCAAGATCAGAACATGGAAAAATGGAAAAGGGAATAGGGTCATGCAAGTGTTGGGTTGGTCACGCAAGTGACCTGCGCGCCGTGAAGAGACTTGTGTGCCAGTGCCTAGAAGGATCGTAAACCTGTGCTCCTATCATTTTTCAATAACACAACATCAAAATTTGGCAATGGAAAGAAGGTTGCGAAAGTATTGGTTGGGTCGTTCAAGTGAGTTAACCGACAGAGGCTAGGGGTGATGAGCTGCACGCCGAGACTTGCACATTGTGGGGTGATCTGGGCACCACCGCGTAGGTTGACCAGTTTTCCTATAAAGAGAGGAACACCCCTCCTCAATTCCCATGATCTCAACCCTTATAGAAAATAAGAGCTCTCATCACACTGGTGTAGGAGTCACGCAAGGGGTGAGTGGTCGTGCAAGTGGTTTGAATAGAATTGTGCGCCAACTCTTAGAAGTTGCACAACGGTTGATGGTTGCGCTCCCAAGGTGATTTGGGCGATAAATGAAGTGAGTCACGCATGTTTGAAGTTCAAGAAGGTAGTGTTGCATAGATTATTTGGTGATACTTGCATGCCAGTTTGGACTTGCTTGCCGAAGACTTTCGCGCCGTATTGGAACTTGCGCGCCGTGTTGGGACTTGCATGCCAGGTTTTGAGGAGACCGCCAAATAATGATTAAGCACAACCGTCATTATCGAGCTGCACAAAAGCTAGAAGATTACTGATAACTTTCAGTTCAATGTGAGATTAAAGTAGAAATCTAAATGATACATGCATGATCTCATGCATACATGGAAAACTGATTCTTACAATTCCAAGTATTCTAAGCTTCACATATTGAGTAATCACATCAGTGGTTGTGATTCAGGCAAACAAAGACAAGATGATATAGTGCATTTGTCATTTCCCTAAAGAAGATGGTTGGAATTGAAAAGAGCATAAACTCTGAACCCTGATGCAAGAAAAGTCTCATGCTGACCATGAGGCAAAGAATTCTCTACAAATCTATTGAAGAGACCCTCACGTCTATAAACTGAGTGTGAATTCAGCAAAGTTAGTGAGCCAGGGGGAGTGAACGGGAGTGACCCTGAGGGAAGCAGTGAGCTATCCCTGAACCATTGTAATGTCAGTGATCCTCGGACAGAGTGACTGTGCCCGAACCATTGTAATCCACAACTAGTGAAGATTAGTGGAATTTTGTATGACCAAAAACATTCCAGAGTGTGATCCTTGGACGTAGCCCTTAGTGGTAAACCAAGTAAAATTTCTGTGTTATCTCTTTGCATGTGAATGTTTCATTGCTGATCATATTCATAATACATGTTTAAGTTGTCCCTACCAATGTGGGAACAATATCAAAAACTTTATGAAGAAAAATTTGACACCCTGATTCACCCCTCCCCTCTCTTGGGGTACTGGGGTCTTACAAGTGGTATCAAAGGGAGGTTAACATATGTTGGATATTCTACGGTAATTCTGTTGAGAAGAGGATTTGAGTTACTTTCTTAATGTAAACCATTAAGAGTAGTTTTGATGAAGATTCATAGCAGAAATCTACAACCACCAAGACTTTGAAAAATAGGAAAAAGAAAGAGAAGAAACTGATTAAAAAGTCCCTCATGAACAAAGAAGATATTGTGTCATATTCTCCATGGCATTCCAATAATGAAGAAACATCATTCTTTGAAAGTATCAAGCAGGTGGCTCATAATTCTTCTAGAGGAAAGGATGACACCACTAATACAATATTTCAGGAAAAACTCAAAACATATCTTCATGATATTCTTGAAGAAAGGGTTTCTATTAATTGTATCCTATTCCAATCTATGCAGGTTGAGATCACTCGATTATAAAGGGAAGCGGACAATATGGAAAAGGGGTTTGAATTTTTTTTTTGGAAAGTATGATGCTCACCAAACAAGTTAAAGTCTTTGAAGAAATAGAGGAAGTCAATAAGACTCTAAAAGAAAATATGCATGCACTTAAAGCTGAGTGAAAAAAGAGCAATGAAGCCAAGAGTTTGTGTTTGGAAGAAACATCCATGAAATTAAGAGAACATGACTCATTGTTACAAAACTAAGTTATTATGCATGAAGAGGAGGTTAAAATATTGAAGAAGACTTGTGAAGAGAAGATGATCATGATTGAAGATGAGAAGATCATCCTCAATATTAAGAGTCAAAAATTGGAAGCCCAGTTTACCAATATTGAGAATACACATATTGAGACTTCACAAAAGAATGAAATGAGTGATCCTTGTACTCAATGTTTGTTGGAGGAATCTAAAGCTAAAATACATCCAACATGTGACAAGAAGATTATGACAACTCTTGATTATCCAAGTCAAGAATTAGTTGCTGCTGGAACTCAATGCTCACTGGAGGATTCGTTTGTCAATAGACCTCCAACACATGATAAGAAGATCATGAATTCACTCATTGATCTATCACAAGAAACTGAGGAAGTGAAGGTACCATCCAAACCATCTTATACTCATATTTCTAAATGTGTTCTCACAATCAGTGCAGGCTAGAAGAAAAATTCTTAACATGTATGGATGAGGAAAGGTGAATAGATGAAACCTACCCCCATGGATAGGGTGGATGGGAAGAGAAAGGAGGAAGTCAGTTCCTCAAATAGAGCACAAAAGTTTAAGAAGATGGCCCAACAACCTCATACAAAAGATACAAAGAAGAAAAGATTTGTGGGTAAATTTTGGTGCTGCAACAGATTTGGGCATTGTGCACTAGATTGTTGGTACAATCCCTTTAATAGAAAAGCACCAAGAAAGCCAGTATCAAAGGGAATAAATCCAGAGAAGAAGAAGCAACATCTTCCGGTCCAAAAGCATCTGTTTAAAGCAAACAGATTTGGAAGGCTTGATAACATCTGTGATGTATGCAGCTGTTGGGGTCACAAGATTTGTGTATGCCTATGTCAACAGATATCCAGAGCTGATATGAATAGAAGACCTCCGATGTCATCTATGTATGAAGCGAGTACCTTGGAAAAAAATCAGAATAATAGTGTGAACACACATTTCCCCATGAGGATCTCAAGAAGGGAAGATGAGAAGACCCATTATTTTAGATCCCTGAAATTGAAGGGCCATTCATCCAAAAGAAAATCCAAGTGGGATGAATCTCAGATGAACCCATGTGGAAGATCCAAACATGCTGTAATAGTTCTGAATGACATATTGGTTATCTGGTCAAAAGATTTGAAAAGAATGTGGAAACTTGAAGATGAAAAGGCCAAGGCTAGTGCTAAAGGAAATGAAAAACTTTCACGTGAAGAATAAAACATGCAGGAGAGATTGAATACGAAGAGAAACACACCTGTCAAGGATGTTCTGTGTGAGAGATTCAAGAAATCTAGTCACATTGAAAAAGGTTACCTAACCTTAATACCAGAGCAAGAAGCAGTCTTTAAATGGAGTAATAATGTATCATTCATGATGGATGTTAAGCAGAACAATTCCCCACACAAAGTAGAACACATTGTGAAGAAATACATGCCACATCAACAGATGTTAGAAAATATGTTCAAATGTGCAGGCATGAAGGCTAGGGTGAATAGAGGATCTTGGTTGAGAAAAGAACCTCAACCATGCAACTCATATTGATGAAGCAAGGAGGAACCACCTTATATCCTCTATCATTTTTTGTATTTTATTTGTCGTAATAATGTAGGGAATTGAAGGTTAAGAATGCTCTCAGGGGGAGAACCTGAGAAGTAGTGAATGTTGTGAACTTTTGATAGCTATGATAAATATGTTTCCATATTTGGAATATTCTTCAATTGATATTCAATGATTAATATGATGAAGGATCACTCTTGATGAATATGATGAGGAGTGTTTCCCTGGAGGGGGAGAAAAATGAAGAAGCTTCCAAAACCACTCTTTCAATAAATATCAAATACATCTAGAATCAAATGCAGTTACTCTATGAATTTCATGAAGAACATATCAATGGAGAAGGTATGTCATTTATCAATATCTATCCCTTGGTCACTCAGATCGATGATCATTCTAAAAAGGGGGAGTAACTGAATTGATCAGGGACATAAGAATAATGGATGTGCCCCAAGTTCACTTATCCTACCGATATTACTTGATTGTTTTTGATCTGTTTGCTAATGTGAGTGCGGGAGTATCAGGTTGATTATTCCCTATCACATTTGATTTCTTCTACCTAAAATAAAAGTGGTAAACCCTTGATGAAAAAATACATGAGTTCTCATCTCATGTCATTATCATGATCTGGGAATAATGGACATCCTTGTTGACTTAATCAAATCCTCTTGTTTTCTCCCTCGAGCATTTCTCAAGTGGACTTAGAGTGAAATTATTAATGAAACATTTATTAAATATGGACTGATACCCTCCTACTATGCACTTTGTATTTGTTGTCAATAAGGGGAAGAGAAATGGAAATGAACATTTGAAAAGAAAAGTTAATTGAAGAGAAGGTTCTCATTTTTACATTTACGAAATCATTTTAGAAGATGTATAAGGTATTGAAAAAAAATACAAAGGGGGATATTGTTGGAACCACTTTTTATATAAGGTTGTATTTGTTGTCAATATTTGTCAATGAAGATCAATATTAAGGAGATCAAGAAGTAGTCCAGTGAAATGGAGGAATGGACATTCAGATGATTTTTATACTAATCATACGTTCAAATAACATGTGTCAAATGTGACAAATTATTTACAACAATGAAGAATTTGAGGTATAATTCATCTGGGGATGATTAAAGAAGAATGGGGTTTTGATGAAGACCATGAAATACCTCATGATTGCATGAGAACCATGCAAGAGACTTCTTGAATAAATGAATCATATGCTTTGCATGAAGTAGATAATAACGTCTGAAGAAGAGGACAATGTGCAAGGGATTGGAATTATGAGATGGTCATTCGAAGATTGAAATTATGAGATGGCCATGCACATCACATTTTCTGAGATGATGATGAAGATAAAGTTGTTCCTTCAAAGAATACATATCACGATAGTGGAGTTTGTGTTGAAAGAAAAAGAGTTACTGAAGGATTTAACCCACCGACAAGAAGTTTTTTTGGTGATTATTCTTGTTGAAAAAGAAAAAAACAACATACAAATTTGTTGACAAAAGAGATTCCATGGTGGCATGTCGAGTTCAAGGGCTGTGTTTAATGACCCATGTTTTATTCAATAACATCAAAAATGGAATTAATGATCTGGAGGCAGTACAAAAATATGGTTTTGGCAAAGAGACTTGCGCGCTGTGTACTTGATGGAGAGGAAACGTGCACACCATATGATTTTCAAGATCAGAACATCGAAAAAGGCAAAGGGTGGAGGGTCGCGCAAGTGTTGGGTTGGTCAAAAAAGTGTCATGCATGCCGTGAAGCGACTTGTGCACCAGTGCCTAGAAGGATAAAAAACTTGAGTGCCTATCATTTTTCAAGAAAAAAACATCAAAATATGGAAATGGAATGAAGGTCGCACAAGTATTGGTTGGGTCGCAAAAGTGAGTTGAGCGACAGAGGCTAAGGGTGATGAGTTGTGCACCGAGGCTTGCACGCTGAGTGGTGACATGCATGCCGCTGTGCAGGTTGACCAGTTTGCCTATAAATAGAGGACCACCACTCCTCATTTCCCATGATCTCAACCTTAACGGAAAAATCAGAGCTCTCATCGCGTAGGTGTAGGAGTCGCGCAATTGATGAGTGGTCGACAAAGTAGTTTGAAGAGAATTGTGTGCCAGCTCTTAGAAGTTGGGCGCCAGTTGATCACTGCACGCCCAAGGTGATTTGGGTGAGAAATGAAGTGATTCTCGCAAGTTTGAAGTTCAAGAAGGCAGCATCGTGCATATGATTTGGTGATACTTTCATGCTAGTTTGGACTTGCACGCCGAAGACTTGAGCACTGTATTGGGACTCGCACGCTGTTTTGGGACTTGAAAACTGGGCTTTGAGGAGACCGCTAGATATTGTTTAAGCACACCCATCTTTATGGAGCTTCACAAAAGATGAAATATTTCATGATAACTTTCAGTGAAAAGTGAGATTAAAGAGGAAATCTAAATGATACATGCATGATCTAATGCATACATGGAGAACTGATTATTATAATGCCAAGTAAGCTGAGCTTTACTTATTGAGTAATCACATCAGTGGTTGTGATTCAAGCAAACTAAGACAAGCGGATCTAGTGCATTAGTCATTGCACTAAAGAATAAGGTTGGAATTGAAAGGAGCATAAACTCTGAACCCTGATGCAAGTAAAGTCTCAGGATGAAAAGGAGACAAAGACTTCAATGAAAATCTATTGAAGAGACCTTCACGTCTATAAACTGAGTGTGACTTCACCAAGGGCAGTGAGCTAGGGGGAGTCAATGGGAGTGACCCAAGGGAAGCAGTGAGCTATCCCTAAACCTATGTAAAGGCAGTAAAACTGGGACAGAGTGACTGTTCCCAAACCATTGTAATCCACAACTAGTGAAGAATAGTGGAATTTGGTACGACCGGAAACTTGTCTGTGCATGCTCCTTGGACGTAGCCCTTAGTGGTGAACCAAGTAAAATTGATGTGTTATCTCTTTGAAGTGAATGTTTCATTGCTGATCATATCCATCATACAGGTTTAAGTAGTTCCTACCAACGTGGGAACAAGATCCACAACTTTAAGAAGAAAAAGATGACACCCTGATTCACCCCTCACCTCTCAGGGTGTCTTGGGATCCTACAATATCCACATATATCATTAAAGGATTCATAGGTCATAACTAATGATGTTTATTGAAATGTAACAATTCACCCCCTATTACTGTTTATTAGTTTGACATATCAATTAGCAATGAAGGATATTTTTTGGATTAAAGTTGTAAAAATATGAAGGGCATAAGGTCTATATAAGGAAAATGGAAATGGTTGGTCCTAGATAAATAATGTCTATAGTTTGTGATCCACACTTCAATAGTGACATATATGGATGTTGGAAATCTCATATGATCATATATCTGAAGAATCGTTAATTCAGATTCTATTAAAAAATCATCACTCCTAATAAGATTCTTGAAGAACCAGAGACTTGGGACACAACAAAAGTACCCAAATGTGAAATTAATCTAAAAGATATAAATGCTATTATTTGTGTTCATGGTCCTGATAAGTTTAATCATGTATCATAATTTCCTACATCATATGAGATGTTCAAAACTATTGCAGTTGCCTATAAAGGAATAGAAAATATAAAACTAATGAGTAATCCTACAAAAAATCTAAACTTTGACACCTTTAGAATTCTTGATGGTGAAATAATCATGTAGATGAGTGGAAGACTAACAGATATAGTCAATAATGTTACTCCATTTAGAGAACCCATCAAACAATTTGATTAAGCACTAAAACTACACAGAGTAATACACTCAAAATGAATTGGAAAATCTACTAGTGTACATCAATCATAACCTGTAAAGGATCTGACTATGAAATAATTAATTGGAAATATGAAGATGTGCAAAGCATAAATTGAAGATGAACATTAATATCATAATATTGTAGTGAATAAAATAATAACCTAAAATTAAAATCATAAAATTATATCAGAAAAAAATAAGAAAGAAAAATAGAGAAATAATTATATTCCTCAGATTAAAAAATAGAACTAGGTCAAAAATCTGGAAAGTTTAGAAAATTTTACATGAAGAAAAGAGGCTTTGAAAAATCGTTCAGGAAGGATAAAAAAGAACCTGGAGATGTTTGATGCTATAAATGAAAAAAATAATCCACATCAAAACTGATGTCCCTTAGTTGAAAGATTAATGATAAATTCTATAAAACAAATATCAAAAGAATTATGATTATGATAAAAAAAGGAAAAAAGGTAATGAAAGCTATGTAAAGTATATCTAAACACTATAGAATCTATTCAACATCTGATTCAGGAAAACAACTATCAAATATCAATGCCAACATGTGCATTATGGATTAAGAATAAAATGTACAAACATATTACTCTTCTGAATCTGGTATTGATAGTTTCTAAAATGATAAATTATATTCTTAATATTATATGTTAGAATATATATATGATTCATTAATAAATAAACAGAAATTATTGAAAAATATTCACAATTCTATTTTAAGTGGAAGAGAAACTCAACTAAAACAACATAAAAACAAGTTGAAAAATTAAACTCATGTACAACAAATAGTAATGATCATGAAATAATTATTAAAGGACTGCACGATGAAGTAGAATATTATAAGTGTACTTTAATTACATTTACTAAAGGATAAAAAATTTAAAATTAAATTATTGGAAATAATTTCATTAAAAGAGAAAGATTTTGAATAGGAAGAATGGGTGAGATATCAAAACTATATAAAAATTATTTTTTGTCCAATTGGAATAATATTACCTATTATTATTATGGAACAAAAGTTCATTACATTAATAATTTTCATTTAAAAAATCCTAAAATTAGTGATATTAAAAAATCCTTTATTTCTAAAAATTTATCTCAATTAAGTAATATGAATTATAGGAAAATAAACACGGTGAGGATTCCCAGATCATTTCTCACTAACACTATAGGATACAAGAAAATATGGGTTCCAAAATGAAAACATGTTTAATTTCTTTTCTGGAAACATGAAACTTGAATAGGAAAGTCATATGGTATATGGAAAATGGATATTCCTGGAACATGAGTGGAAACTCCTAATATTTTCATACGCTATCTCAAATAGATAGAGGTTTAGTCACTTTTAGTGAAAATAAAAAAATAATGATAATTGTTGTTGGAACTGTTCAAAATCCAAAGACTATCTCAATCAACATAGTATTGTATTCATATGGGATAAATAACTACATGATAAATACTTCTCTAATTTTTAAAAAATTTATGTTTATTTATATAACAATTCATGATCAGTTTTCAAAGATAAATTGTTTAAATATAAATCACCAAGAACTGATAAAATGTATACCTTGGATTTAAATTACTTGTGTAAATAGAAAACAACTTGTTTAGATACTAATAAAAATGAGTCATGGATATAGAATTGGAGACTTATTTATTTTAATATTTATGCCTTAAAAAAATTCTCTAATAAGTCATTAGTTTCTTATTTAGCTTTTCTAAAATTATATAATGACAGATTCTGTGATAAATGAAAATTTGGAAAATAAAACAAATATTATTCAAAATCTATCAACAAATTGTATACATATAAACCATGTTAACTTATCAATATGGATTTCTTTTGACCACCAAGAGAATCATGATTTGATGGTAAATTATATTTCAATATTTTAGTTGATGATTATTCTCGGTTTACTAGGGTGAATTTTTTAAAACTGAATATTAATGTATTTACTATTATGGAACTTTTGGGTAAAATTCATCAAAAAGAAAAAGGTTTTAAAATAATTTCATTAAAAAGTGATCATGGTAGAGAATTTGAGAATCAAGAATTCAATAATTTTTTCTCAAACATAGGTAATAAACACACCTTCTCTTAACCAAGTACACCTCAACAAAATAGAATTTTTAAAGAATGATTATAACTATTCATGAAATAGCAAGGACTATACTGAATAAATATAATCATCATAACTATTTTTCCGTAGAAACTATAATTATAGCCTATTATATAATGAATAGAGTTTTAATAACGCCATTTTCCAAAATGAATTCTTATGAAATTGGAATAATAGAAAATCTATTGTAAATTGCTTAAAAAGTTTTGAATGCAAGGTTAAAATCTTGAAAAATAAGAAAAATCATGGTATGTTTGATCCAAAAGATGATGAAGGAAATTTTCAGGATATTCTTCTACCAATAAAGCCTATAGAGTGGTTAATAAGAAGATAATGATTGTTAATGAATCAGTTCATTTGAAAATTGTTGAAACTAACCTTTTGATTAATGCAAAAGATCAAATAGATGAAGATACTAATTCATTTGTAATCATACTACTTGAAAACCCTAAAACTGATAATGAAAATGATATTAATAACATTCACTATAGTTCAAAAGAACATGATACAAAAGAACCTTAGAGTTTCCTTCCTATAAAATCTATAAACCTAAAGAACCATCCTCTAGAAATTGTTATAGGATACCTAGATATAGGAATTAGAACTATATGAAATGTAGATAACCTTGATGAATTCGCTGCTTTTCTATCTCATTGAGAAACTAAATCTACTGAATATTCCTTAGAATATTATAGTTGTATGTTAGAAATGCATGAATAACTAAACCAATTTAGAAGTAATGATGTTTGGGAATTTGTAGAAAGGTCATAAAATTATCTTGTTATTGGACCTAAGTGGGTCTTTAGAAATAAACAGCATGATCAATGGATCATAACTTAAAATAAATATATATTTGTAGCTAAATGATATAATTAGGAATAATTTATAGATTATAACGATAAAATTTTACTTGTAGTTATATTAGAATCCATTAGAATCCTTCTAGCTTATGCATCTCATATGAATATTAAAATATATCTGATGGATGAAAAATATTTCATTTCTAAATGGATATTTAATTGAGGAATTTTTTGTTGAACAACCTATAAGTTTAAAAAGTCATCAAAACAAAATTATATTTTAAAACATACCAATTCTTTCCATGGCCTTAAACAAGAACCTAGATCTTGGTATGAACGAATAGTTTTTTTCTATTGAAAAATGAATTTACAATTGAATTTTCATATCCAACATTTTTTAAGAAACTATTTGTTTTAATATTTAATTAGTTAAAATTTATGTTTATTATGTTATTTATAGTACAACCAATAACAATCTTTTTAACTATTTTTCTAAACTAATTGAAATAGATATTAAAATGAGTTTGATGGGAGAATTTGATATTTTATGGATTTCAATGTTATCAAAAATATTATTGGAGTGTTTTACATAAATGTAAATAAATTATTAATTTATTAAAAAAATTTGGAAAATAATGTATTATGTCTTAGATAACTCAATTGTGTAACAAAATAAAACATTATTTGGACGAAGCTGGAAAACCGATTTAGAACTATTTATATAGAGATATGTTTATTAATCTATTATATCTTACTACTAGCAGAACATAAATTATATTTTTATATATATTTCTTATAGAATTTAGTAAAACAATAATGAATCCCATATTACATTTGTTAAAATAATTTTTAGATATTTAAATGGAATTGTTTTTAAATCACTTATTTAACCCAAAGATTATGATTTTAATTTAATTTCATACTTAGATAATGATTTTGGAGGTTGTATTTTAGATAGAGAAAACATCTTAGGAACCTATAAAATTTTAAGAAAATCATTAGT
The DNA here is from genome assembly GCA_963277665.1 of Viscum album. Taxonomy (NCBI): domain Eukaryota; kingdom Viridiplantae; phylum Streptophyta; class Magnoliopsida; order Santalales; family Viscaceae; genus Viscum; species Viscum album. Next base: position 292,201,489 of record OY728134.1, read on the forward strand.
ATCATGGTCACGTAAGAAACAAAACTCAAATGACCTATCAATAGCCAAAATAAAAAATATGTATGCTGGCATTTGTTTGAAAAATTATTGTTGATTAAAAACACGATACTAGACTTTGGATTAAATTTTAATAGTATCCGTATTTTATGTGATAATACTAGTGCTATAAATCATTCTAAATAAACTATAAGTCATTCTAAGACTAAGGATATTGATATAAGTAATCATTTTTTTAGAGTTAATGTTCATAAAAAGGATATATTTTTAGAATTTTTCAATACCAAATATCAATTCATCTATATTTTCACTAAACCACTACCTACTTAGCGTTTTTATTTTATTAATGTGGATTAAGGTTTATATAATTTTAAATAAATATTATGATTTTTTATTCATTTAAAGAAGTTATATTTAAATTATTTCAATTTATTACTTTAATTTTTTTATTCATTTATTTTATGTTCACAATCAATATTATTATTTCATTTATTTTCTTAAATAATTTTTTACTCTTTTGAAGTTTCAAATCCCATGTTTAAAAAAAAAAATTAATAATTAACCAATTTAATCAGCTTAAGAAACCAGACTATGTTATTATCTGTTAGAAAACCAATCTACTTATCTTACCTTATCATTTTCGAACTGTTTCATCTTCCAAACCCCTATTCTCTCTCCTAAACCATATATTCTGAAAAACATCATCCATCTGATTCTCATAAATAAATAAGATAAAGAACACTGATGAAGGTGAACCATGTGATCTGAAGTGTCAGTGTGTTCCCTCTAGAAATATTCTTCAAGGAAAGTTTGTCTATTTTGAGTGACTCTGTGAGATTGAACTTTTACTCAAAGAATCTCTACTGTTTCATGGTTTAGAGTTTCTATTATATTAATATACTAAATATTTTCTTTATGAGTTAGAATTAAATAATTTTTATAGTAACATTCAAATTTAGTTTTGATGAATCAATAAGATAAGATATCCTCTCAAATAGAAGATAAGTAATTTTCAATCTCTTTAGTTGAAATCGATCAACTTTTGAAATATCCTCCTCAATAAGTATTCAATTTTTATCTTAGATAAAATTGAAATCAATATCATAAGTCTATGCATATAATTTATTTTTTAATTTGTTCAATGAACATGAATAAATTGTTCATAGAGGATCTTGAGGCATACCAAAAGATTTTAGTAAAGTTTATTAAATCTGATATTTCTACAAGAGTTTCTAAGATGGATAAAATTTTATACATGTACATATACATTATGTTTTTAATGAGTGATATAAAATTGAATTTTCCCAAATATATGTTTTGATATTTAGGTTATTGTTTCCATTCTAAATAAAGAGTGTTGTTCTATCCTTATGAAAGGATAATTTCACTGATTCTGTAAATAAATAATATGATTAATATTTTTGATACTTTAATCAAATTTCATCACTAAAATATATTGAATTTTGGTACTCTAATGAAATTTTGTTTTTACTACAATATAGTGACAAGAATTTTAATGCATGTTGGTGTGGATGATCTACAGAAATCTGAATCTTTTGATCAGGGGACAAAAACTACTTTAAGAAATGAAAGAGTTAGAGAATCTAGAATATATGTTTTTTCTATGTATACCAAGATTAAAAAGAGATTTGATGATACTAAAAACCTTTTTTAAGGATAAGAAGAAGAATAAGTTCATGAGTAACTTCCATTAAGAACAAGGATTCGATGAGAACCACTAATTGAAGAACTAGTGTTAGGATATAGTGATGAAACTCATTCAATTAATTTGAGAGAACCTGATCATATTGAGGATCAATAAGAAGAGTTCCAAGCTCAAGAGAATTCAGATATTCGTCAAGTATATAACCATGAATAAAATTTTCATGGAGAATATAATGTTCAATAATTAGTAATTGAGGACACTATGTTTGTTGATGATAATTCTATCTCAATCATTGAGCATTCAACAGAGATACCTGCATCTGTTTATGGAGAAATAATATGAGTTATTGATAATGAAGGTTACATAATTGATATTTCTTTGGATAATACTATGTTAATCTGTTAACTAATATTGAAGATGTTGGCATTATTGAGAGACTATTTACATGTGGATTATGCTCCATCATAACTAACAACCGATCAATACCAAAAACTTTCACCTTCCACCAAGCCAGCTAACTAACCTGTTTACCTCAGCCAAAACTTATATTGTATTTGTACAATTTTTATAATATAATTAGTATTCACTTTTAAAATTTGGTGTTTCATTTTCATTTAATTTATTATTATTTTTCTCAACTTCCTAAATAAATGTCTTGTTTATCCAAATCGCACATTATAAAAATTCATTTATTGTTCTTTGAAAAATTGAATGTGTAATAATCTTTATTCCTATAAATTCTTTTTGATATCAAAAAATGGGGGTGAAAATTGGGTAAACACAACATTTCATTTAAATATTTTCATATTCTATATAGTTATTTGAAGTCAAAATATAGTTTTGATAAAGTTAAATATATAATTTGTTTTCTTTAAATGTTTTTTCAAAATTCTATATTTTTTATTAGATATTTTATGGCGTTTTTGATCATCAAATAAGGGGATATTGTTGGGTATGAATTTTTTCAATAGTAATCTATAAATATTGTTAATTTTGATGCTCATAAATACCATTATTTGTTTTAATAATGATATTACATTAAGTGTATTTTAGAAAAATAATTTTATTTAAAATATTTATTCTTTATTTTTATTCATGATTTTAATTCGTAAGGAATATTTTTTGAAGTTTTCATAACTTGTTTTAGTATATTCTAGAAACCTTTTTCATACCCTACATTCAAAATGTTACATAGGTAATAAAGTCTACACTTATAAAAGAACATATCGATCATGAACTTTATGTTTTTATTCAACATTATGTTGAATGAAGGGACGTAGGGATCGTCTACCATACACTGGAAGAAACATATATATAAATAACCTTACTCTTTAAAGTAGCCTTACCTTTTTCAAGAGAATAAATTATTATTATATAACCCTATGTAAATAAGGAACGAAACGATTGAGGAAATAAATGTATGGTTTTTCAACCTTACTTTTATGATCAACCTTGTTTTAGGAAACCCTATATTTGGAATATGATCGATAATTAGTTGAACCCAACATTTGGTATTTTTTTCGATTTATGAAGGAACCTTACATTTTAATTTTCAACATCAGAGATTTAAATTTGTAGTTCTATTTGATATTTCTGCAATGGACTTGATATAATTACAAGATAGAACAAAGCTTGTTTTATAACCATTCAATGCTTGTTATGATCAATTAAAATAACCATATTCAATGGATAAATTCACACATATTTCTTAGGGATGTTATGAATCTCCATGAATTTTTGAATTTAAATATCTATTATCTATCAGGTAATTTTATTTGATCTAGAATATCAAATAAAGACTTTGATTTCTATATATATTATTGGGAGTTCATCTAAAAATATAGTCAACACAAATATTTTTATTTGAAATCATATTTTTAGACATTCGACTGCATTCTAATTAATATCATTTATAGATATACTAAAAAATGATTGATTCTATTATTCGTATAAGAGGATAAACTTTGAAAACATACATGTTCAATCACTTAATGTTTTAATATTGCTTCTATTATTCTTTCCTATATTTTATTTTAAGATAATTTGAAACCGAGATCTATTAATAACTTCTCTCTCTTTAAAATTTTCACTTATAAAGAAGAATATACATCTACTATCAGTTGTTTCTACTGTAACTGTTATGTTCAACCCAAATATTTAAATCAAAATATTTTGATTTATTAGATTATCAATTACTCATGAACAATTGTGATGAAGTATCAGCTTCTGGATCTGATATGTGGATAATTTCTTCATTGTAATAAAACAAGAAGGCTATATAACTATCCATGATGTAAAAGTGTCTACATTCTACACTTAATTTTTGTTTGGTTGTCTTAGGATAAGATGACCATTCTAGTGAAATTCATCAAAGTCACAGAGAGAGTGGTTGGTGGAGTGCTCTAGGCTACCATTGTTCCCTGAACAACTATAAATTCATTGTGTTCATTCTTTATATTTATCCTTTAATTATACTTTATACAGAAAAATACACTGAATATCTACATATATCATAAAAGGATTCAAAATTTATAATTAAGGAAGTTTATTGAAAAGTCACAATTCACCCCCCCTCTTATGTTCCATTGTATTAGTCTGACCTAACAACTACCAAATTTCAATAACTTTCATGATGTGAATGTGATTTGTTATTATTGAAAATATACTAATAATTGAAAAGTTCAGTGTTCATATAAACATTATTAATCAAATGAAAATATGAATTGAGACCAATAATTAGTGGTGGAATAATGATCATTACATACCATTTTTACAATGATCCAAATTCTATTGATCCAGATATTCACCATGATAGTGGTATAATAAAATTTGACATATCTTATTTTTTGTACTGTGTATTTGTTGAAAATAATTATGATGTTTAAATATTAGTTTTGGACATTATACATTTTTAATGTTTTAAAAAATGTATTTTAATTTTATTTCATTTCAATTAAATTTTAATTCGTATAAATTAATTGAGATAAATTATGTTTTCTAGAAGAATAATTGAAAATATATTATGTATATATTCACCCATATTGTGGATTATAATTTTGAATTAATAATCAGGATATTACCTTGAAATCATTATAAAAGGAAAAAATATAATATTTTTAGTTTAATAAAGTGAATTAAATATTTAATTATCAAATTATAATTTCATTCCCTGATGTGAAAAAAATATAAAAAAATATTTTAATTTTTTTGTATAATATTATATTTTCCGATATTCATTATGACTTATTTATTTATAAAGGAAAGTAAATAAATAATAATAATTTAACCATAAGAGTTGTTGTGATGAAAATTAATATTTAAATATTGATGGGAATTTAATTACTAATTATAAAATATTGAATCCTAAAAGTTTTTTTAATATAGTTTCCATTGAAATTATATTTAAGGATATCTTCACACATTACTTATTTGTCTTGTATAAAAAAATAACAAAGAATGTAATTAATTTTTTTCATGTTCTTATTGGTTATCAATATCGTATCTTGTGATTAATTTGATTTTACCCCCATAAATAGAAATTGTTATTCATATAATTCAATAATTAGATAATTGAATTGAATATTTTCTATAATCCAATTTATTTTAGGAATATTATTTAACCACCTTAAGTGGTTAAACAATTCTTATCAAGAAAAATAAAATAAAAGATGGTAATTGTTAATAAATAATGAATTTTCATCCACGGATTATGTAATAAAATGAAATAATTCAATCCTTGATGTGAGTGTAATTTTATTTTGTTGAATACATTCCTTGAGAAGAGTGAAATTTATCATCCAAATTTTTATATGATTTGTACAACTCATACTAAAAATTTTATCACCAATATTTGATAGTTAATGATATTTTATCATATTATTTATCCTTCATCAAGAAACGTGAATATTATAAAATGTATTATCTTATTTATATGTTTTATGGCGACGAAGAGTGTTTTGTGAATCAAGATGTTTCTTCCACATTGTGTCTTCTTACTACATTCACCAGCTATAAAATACATGGGGTATCTACACAAAAATATGTGTATTGTAAAATAATATTTTGACAAAAAATATTGATGTATATGAGAATTTATATAGTGTAGGACTAACCCATAATGATTGTTTAATGAATTAATTAGCCACAAAAAGTGGTAATTATAATGAAAAATAAAATTATTCACAATGAAATATCAAGTTGATCTTCTATACAATGATTTTTAATAAAACGTATTTATTAAATGCTACAAAAGAACTCACATATATCCAAAAATCATGAAGAGTTGGAATATGACCAGGTTATATTTATTAATTTCTTAATTTAAAATCTCCAAATAATAAAATATATTCTTATATGGACATATAATATGTTTAATCAATAACGATTAATTTTATAAGAAGTCTCTATTAGATATATTCAATGTCAATTTTATTATTAAAAATTAACATCATATGGATACATTGTATAAAACATGTACCTCAATATATAATAATCACCATTAATTGATAAAAATTGCTTATTTATATATTTTTATGTAAAACTCAATCAATTATGTTAAATTAGAAGTTTAATAAATCTAAAAAATCTAAAAAAATTAAATGATCAATTAATTAATGAATGTTCAATTATAATTTAAAATATTAATATAATTATTCATAAGAATCAATTTATTAATTAAATATTAAACATCCATCAAGGGTAGAATGGTAAATTTATTAATTAGATGTATGTTTAAAAAATTATCAATTATAAGAGAATTATTTATTCTCAAAATGTTATTATGAAGTCCCATTGTATAATGTTTTAGAATTATAATTAAGTAACACATTTATATCCTCAACATATATAATAAAAACATTAATATGTAGTAATAAATTATGAAACATTAATATGGGATTACCCACACACCATGTGAAACCATTTTAATATTATAATGCATATGCATCTATGACATTGTCACATATACTATTATTTGATGGTGAGTAGATATTCTATTTATTTTTATGTTCCTTAAAATAAAAACTGAGCATCCCATATGATATATAAATATGGTTTAGTAAAAAAATTGATAAGATTCTCACATTACATATATTAACAATTCAATTACAATGTTTTGAAAATAAATAGTCCAATTATTAACCCTAGAAGTGTGGTTGAACTTAATATATAAAAGAATTGTTCTTCATGAGGATAATGAAATAAATATATTTTCCCATAAAGTGCAAAAATAAATATATAAACAACATTATACAAAATCAATGGAATATTTGATATGTTCATCTTATAGACGTTTAGATTGGTTATCCAAACTAACAAGACTATTGAATATATGTGATTCATTTATAATAAATATGATCCCTTATAAATTTGGTTATTTATATATGTTTTGAATATTTATAACTGATGTTATCACTATTTATTAATTTCAAAATCAATTTATGAATCATTGAATGTTTCTAAATTCCTAAAGTATATTTAAAATAATGAATGTTTCTTCTATCGAGACAAATTATTTTTTGGGATGATGTTAATAAGATATATATTGTATAAACCTTCATAAAATTAAGAATTTATAATTGATTCATCACATTTTCTATATAAATAATGATTTTCCTATCAATCAATATTTTTAGTTATTCATATATAAGATTAAATCATAAATTTTGGTTTGAGTTTCCATATTTATGAAAATATTATTAACCATTAAATATATTTCTTTTAAGAGTGATATGTGTCATACCTAAGGAGTTATTAAGGAACATGCATATCCCAAAAATATAAAATACGATTTCTCTTTTAATACCTAAGGGATTTACATATAAAGGTGCATATATAGCTTGAAAATAACATGAAATCTTATAACCAAATGAGGAAATATTATTATCTATTTTTTGAAATTTATTGGTTTTAAATTATTATTATTCTAAAATATAAAACTGATTGTTTTGGTTATGAATTTATCCTTGAAATTTTATGAGTAAAATGATTACCATTATATGAGTGAGATATAACTTGGGTATTCTTGTTACATTACCCATGTTTTTCTCATTGGTTTTTTTCTACAATGGTTTTAGCAAGGAAATTATATAGAGGCATGATTTTTATATAATTTTTTCCCCTAATCATTGGTTTTTAAATAGAGATTTTTTCCTTGATGAGGTTTTTTATGATGAAATAATACAATATAAATGATATCCAAGTAAATTTTATAAATTATTATGGATATATATATCTAATATAATCTTTTGGCCTTCCCTATTATATATAATTTTCAGTGATACCATTCATTATTACCTCTTTTCTTACTCCAATGTCTCAAAGTGATAATTAAATAATGTTATTATTAATTCATTTCTTGAATAAATATTGTAATGATCTGGGGAAGGTGGGAATGTTGTTATATTTTTTCCTTCATACTATTTTCCCACTAGGTATTCTTGATAATTATTTTAATATGTAAACATGAAATGGAATTCAATTACATTGGATTCACTTATTATTCCAATATAATTATTTATGTGATGGATATGTAAAACACCTTAAATATATGATATCAAAGGGCGGTGTTAGGAAAAATAATTTAATAGATGTCATAATTCTGTTAATAATGATTATGACTCATCACTTCACATACAACCATATTAATTTTCCTAAATTTATCATGTTTAGATATTGGATTCCAAGAATCAGAGATTATATGATAGAGATTAATATCAATTTCAGGATCACATCAATTGTACTATACATATGGATGTTTGTTAATGAAATGAGTAATAATTTTCATCCTTATATATTTTGTCTATAGTTTTTTATATATCTTTTTCATTTTTATGTTTTTTATCCATTTCCCTATGAATATTAGATGCATATTTTGTCAATGATAGAAATCACCAATAACTGATCATTCATTCCCAATTTTTAAATTCTTTATAATTTTGATCATCAGTCGATTAGTTGCACAACACACACACACACACACATAAATATATATATATATATATATATATATACATTGGTATATATGTTTCTATGTTTATATATATATATATATCGGTGTGTGAGTGTATGTGTGTAAATATATATATATATATATTTATTTATTTATTTGTAATAGTAAATTGTTAAAAGTAAATATTTATTATTAATTACTTTTTATTTATGTGTGTGTGTAGTAATTAAGAATTCAAAATTAATAATTATTTCTAATATATAATTTTAAAATATTAAATATTAAAATTTCAATGGCTAGTTATTAATTATAAATTAGAAAATATATTTAATTTTTTTTACTATTGTTCATATTTTACCCATATACAAACATATATATATATATATATCAATATGATTATTTGGATATATTTCACTAAAAAAGTATCTTCTACCAACATGAATATTGTGACATATAATATATTTTTCAATATAAATGATTGTTTCCAACAATGTTTTTGTTTTTATGGTATTATTTTCATGTACCAAAAATATTTTTTTAGCAATTCATATATTTATTGATATAATTATTTTATACCAAATAATATATTACTAACAATAATGAATGTTATCTTATCATACAAATGGTGAAAATTTATTTATAAAGAAATTAATCACTTATTATTAAATTTCATTGTCATTTATTATTTTATAATTGTTAAAATTTATTAAATTAAATTAATCTAAAATGATTATTATTTTTCCAAATTGAATATATTTATTAAAATTTTAATATATAAAAATTATTTTCCAATAGAAAATACTTTTTATATATTGAGTTAAACCGTTGAAAATTTAAAAGTATTTATTTTTTAGATAAATCAGTTATGTATATATATATATTAAAAAATATAAAATTATTGATAATTTACAATTTACAGTCATGATTTTTCAATTTATACCTCAATTAATTACCATAAATCTAATTATCCATTACAACAACTCATTCACTTGTATGCATTATCATTTTTATCTACAATATCTCCAAGAGAATTGATCACTAGGCCATGAGCTCCCTTCACCATGACTAAGAACCTCCATCCATGAACGAGATAATTTTGATGATGGTAATAGGATATCATCACTAATAAAAAACTGTACAATGAAAATTGTAGATATATTGAAGAATAAGATGGCTGATGACGGTGAACATATATATCCTTTATCATAGTGATAGTTAAAACGTTGTTTGGTTCCATCGATGATTGTATTGGGAGATTGAAAGATAATGAATGCAGGATTGCATATTAGGGAACATGTTAGAGCCATGAAAATATCAAAAAACACACTCTCTCCACTAGGGAGGATTAGTTATCACCTATGTAACATCGATGAACATGAAATGAAAACATCCTTCCCTTGTAATTCACGTCCAAGAGAGGACACCTACTGCAATGGATAGAAAAATAGATGAACATCATAGAACATGGGTTTCCGGACTATATCAGAATCTTAAAAACACTGTGGTATAAAAAGTGTTTTCTAATGTTTGGAAAATAGTTATTGTAAATTACCTAGAGAACTAGAAAATAACATCATTAACATATTTTAGTTTTTACATATTTCATTAATATTTTTTATTTTAATTACCTTTATAATATTAGTTTTCATTTTACATTTAATTTATTAATTTTATTGTGTTTTGTATATATTATAGTGAAGAACTATATCCTAAGGAATACAATTCTAAATCGGTGGTACATGAATTTGGTTTGTATTCCAATATAAGTGTTATTTTGTTTAATTATTGTGTTATTGATACCTTTATGAGTAAGAACACATCTTTATCGTGTGAGTGTTTATACCACCGTTTTGAGTATTAATACATAAATATGAAAAATATAAGTGTTCTAATATAATATATTTTTATCCATGTTGTCTTTAAATAAATTTATATGCACTATTTGGTTTTATGGTTTGGAGCCCACAAACCCTTTTTCAAAAAAACAAATAGATTATTCTAATCTATCTACCTATTTATTTATTTTTATGGTATGGTCTAGATTATTGATTTCATTATTTTTTTGACTTTATAAATGATCAAAAAATAAAACTAGTTATGAATGCAAAGAGGTTTCCTACTTTACACTCTTATATATATATATATATATTGTATGTGTGTGTGTATGTGTGTGCATGCGTTTTTGAGGGTTTTTGTGTCCTCTATTTTTTTGGTATATTATTTGTTTATTTGGAGAATTTATTTATAAAATATTTATCTATACAGAAATAGGTATATTATATAATAATTATTTATCATAAAAAATATTTTTATATTTTATTTATCATATAGATTGTTTTTCTCACTTGCCATCACTATTAGTGACTTTATTTCATTGGTATTTATTTTGATAAAATCACCTAATTTAAATATATTCCCAAAATTTTGGTTTCGTTAAATTATTTTTATTTCATATATATATTGACTTTAGTTTTATGATATATTTTATTAACATTTTAAATAAAAAAATATTTAAATATATTATCAATATTAAAAATTATTTTTTTGGTTTTGTTTTGTAAATAAGATGTGTGGTTTAAATTTTTTATTTTATTAAGTCAGAGGTTCTAGGGAATGTGAATATTTTTTTTTAAAAATCATCTAAACCTAGAGTTCAACGGTACAAAAAGTGATTTAAATGGGACTTCTATTTTTGGATCAACAACAAACCTTCTCACTTCCTTGATCGAGACTCTCTCATGATGTGATCAAGTATGTTTAATCCTACCTTCAGTAATGTTTAGAGGAGGATAACATCAAATATATTTTCTATAATAAAAATTTATTGGATGACATGATCTATAAACAATAGTAAATTTTCCATGAAATATAATGTTCTGTATGGATGAGGATAGGAGATAGGAACACTATATTTTTTTGAATAATGTTTAATTTGGAAGAAATAAGATAGTAATCCAAACAATATCATTATTGAGTTATCATTCACCAACAATCATGATGTTACTGGAGGTATTTATGAGGATCAAATTAAATCCCTTATCACTAATTTTATCCCTCTTATACAAGATTAATTCCCTAGGGATCGGGATGAATTGTTTTACTCTATTACTCATGTGGTTTCAGATCCCATTAACTGATTCTTGGAAATATTTCCATAGAAGAGTGAGATTTTGGAAGAGGTTATCTTCCTACATATTGATAGTCCTATAGGGATAGATGGTTTCTTTGTTCCTTCTATGTAAAATCATAGAAACTCATTGTGTGATAACATGTGGAATTAGTTCCATATTATTATTATGGAACAGTAGAGACATGGGTTTATTGTGAACCACACTAATTATAATTTTTAAATGGATGGATCCCAATTTACATAATAATCATGGACCCATAAACATGGGTATCATTCCCCATAAGATAATTTTTATTATAGTTAATTTGAGGACCATATAATATCTCCATGAATAGATTTTGGGACATAATAAATGATTTATTAGATGAAGGTCAACTGAGTAATCAATTAGCTTTACAAAAAAATAAATGGTGACATTAATAAAAGACCCATGAATACAGAATTTCATTCAATCTTTTTATGGAAATGTTTTTTAAAATATTATATTGGGAATTCATTCATAAGGTTATGGATTTCATGGAAATCTCTGGTAGGGTGATCATTTTTTAGATACTACACATCCGAATAGATTTTTTTAAATTTATGGGTAATAATTGAAGATTATTTATGTCTACTAATGGGATAAATAAATATGATACTTTTTCACCTTTTATGTTCATTATTGTCCTTGAACCCCTCAGTAGGTTCCTTACAAGGGACATTTGCAATAGTATCATTATTCCCTTAGGATATAGAAAATATTTCAATGTTTTCTCAGAAATCCTCCTCAAAGACAGTACGATCCTTTTTTTGTTTATGGAAGTAGTTGATACATTCATCGAGTCAATAAAATCCTAGTGTAATATTTTATGTATTGTGCGAAAATGATAAATCTTAAAGAAATATTTATATTCATTTAGAAAACTTGTTCTGACAAATGAGGAAAAAAATTTAGGGAACTCATTAGAATACATAAAATACAATTTACTATGGTTTATCTAGGATCTATTATCTCTTATGGTTGGTTATGAATACATATTTATGATAATGTGGTTGAAAATATTTCTAGACATAAAGATAATTATAATAACAAGTACCTCTATTTTTGGGGTCGGATCACCAAATTTAATTACATCTGAACTTCCATCCACATGCTTGTGATGTCAGTTCTCAAGGTGGATATTTTTTTGAGGAACATAAATAATATAATGATATCTTTCATATGGGATTATCATGATGGTGGAATTTTCCTCTAGAATTCGTTTACCAGACTACATAAACTAGCGAATCACAGAGGCCCCATCCTTATAAGTTTGGGGGGAAGAATGAAGTATCCTGATGATTAGTTGGATTTGGATGTGTTGAAAATCCTCTATATATGGGGGAAATTCATCATGATAATGTATGAAATAAAGCATAAGGTAATGAATTGAATACTATCATGCATATGAAAGATTATATGTGGACATGGTCCAAAGCTCCAACATCATTCATTGTGGATTATTGGATGTGGGGAAATTTTCTTTTTGAACCATAACTGGGAGGGAGTTCCTCTGGGATTCCAAATTTTCCCAACTCCCTTTAATATTTTTTCCAAGGAAAGAATGTACACTAATTTCATTCAATAAATACATGTTCATAAATAATGGGAGATAATTAAAACTATAAAGAAATCATCTTTTCGATAAAAAATTGACTTTAAGGGATCACCATGGGATCCTTATCAGACCAATGATATTGTCATACCCTACTCACAAACCAAAAATAAGAATAATGGTTGTCCTCTCTTTTGTAAAAATAAATTTTTGGTATGGATAACATCCATGTTAATAATTACGGATATCACACTATCATAATAGATCATGAGATCATATGGAAGTGGATTAAGCACGGGTCTAACTATCATTATTATCATAGATATAATGTGTAAATGTCTAGTCACTAGTTATTTTATGGTTAGATAGAATTTATAGGTTTTAGATACCATGGAAACCTCTTCGAGCTCAAAATTCAAGATAACATAACTTCTTTTTTTATGGATTGGTTCTATAATGTGGGAAGTAATATCTAGCTGGTCATAATAGGGTGATCCAATTGGAATCATGTTGCTAGAGAATATAAATGACAAGGGAAAAATCTAATCCTAAAGGAATCTCTTTCTTGTTCAAGTCTATTCTGGATTTTTCCAAATTCATGGTGCTGGAACTAGGTTCACTCATGAATCAATTGTATAATTCCCCCCACTATGAGGATGGTCATAGTTAGATGGATAACCCATCACAAAAATCAAAAGATTACTACCCATGACCTATGGGTTCACTGGAACCACTAAAGAGTGGCCTCAAAAAAAGTGATGGGTATTCTATTTTATTCCTCTTATTGTGGGTACTCCAAATACTTGGTCTAGGTTTCCTTTATTTTCGTCCATGGGAGAGACGATTCCCTCCTTGAAGAGGACAATGGTACACTTAATAGGATTTTGGTTTTCTATTTCTAACATATCATGTTGAACCTGATCAAATATTACGCTTTAATTATCTACTACTACCACTATGACATGGCCTCCACCCAATGGTGAATTCCTTACCAAATAAAAAGGTTAATGTTACATATCAATTTGGAAAACATTATATGTACATTGAAAAAGGGGGAAATTTTTTTGTATGTAATTACTTCAAAGGGATCCCATGATAACCCATGTATGGAATTTTCTTTCATGGGATACTTTCCACAAGAGTGTATTTATTTTTTCATAGGTTATTCCTGTAAATTACATTACATTAGGACTACCTTACTTTTTTGTCCCCTTTGTTTCATTAATCAAAATTCATTTCATTTCTTGAATCAATTAAATGATTATGATTTAAGATTAAATATAATTATGATTTCATCAGGATTTATAGAATTTTTTAATTATCGATAAAGGATCGTGTTATATTTAATAGATTTAGTTATTAAATTAATGAATAAGTTTTTTTTATCATTAATAAATTTGACATTTAGTGTGGAATGGGTATAAATTTTTAGTTTCAATCATTTTTTCAGAAATTCACAGTGGTAGTTATTATGGTCTATCATCTATATCCTATGAACTTTTTATTTATTGGAATTAATTTCTCAAAATATTTTTTTAGAAATACCTATATTTCATAGATATCAATCTTAAATAGTTTTATTTCAATATTCATGGGAATGTATTAGAAAACATAAACTATGACGGAATGTTAGCACTAGTTTTTTATTTTAATGACATATTAGTGTAAATGATATGATATCATTATGATGAGGATATGAATCAAGAACTAAACAAAAAAATCATCATGTGTGAGTTATAATTTTGAGATATCCACAGTCTACAATTATAAATCCTTTCAATTAGGTTTAACTTTGACTAGTGATATCCTTTGGTTACGAACATATAGTTTGAACCATGATAGTTATAACTCATTGAGTCATTGAATTTCAACTAACTCTCCTTATACGTTCAATAATAATTATATTGTTTATTTTTATATAAAATAATATCTTATTAAATACTTATTGTTTATCCATGTGACATAGTATGTGAAAATATCTTAGGATACCTGGTAGCTCAAAAGTACATAGCAGTTTCCCAAAATGGTTAGATACTTTAGATGTTATGATACCATACCTTAACCTAATTTTATATGTATGGATAAAATCATCTAAATGGTAAATAAAGATTCAATATACTAATAATAAGATTCTCAAAAGATATTGTGTCACCATTTCATGGTGTTATCTCATAGTAATCTCTAATAAGATAGGCTATGAGAACATGATCACCTAAATAAATTTTACTTGTTTCATGTGCCATTAGATATTCGCATCTATGGATGATTGTAATGTTTATTTTACTCGAATATTATAATTATTTTCTAATGAGGATCAAATACATAGATGTATTTTTATTACTAGGATTATGATCATTTGTAATGAATTTTTATTGATTGGGTGTTTCATGAGTGATATTGAATTGATGAATAAGTTCATTTATTATTTTTCACTTCAGTTCGAAGTGAATAACTCAGGGCCTATAATGGAGTTTGAACATCCTGATAAATCTATGGTCATGGAAGTAAATATCCTAGAATTAATTTCTGATAATTAAATTTAAGGTATTAGATCTTATTGGTTGATTAAAAAATCAATGCAATCATGTGTATGTGATATATCATAACATGGGGATTATATTAAAATTTAAATATATATATAGAATCATGAATTTATTTAGAACATTAAATATATTCCTTATGGTTTCCTTGGAATGTGTCTAGATACTATCTATGGAATTTATGTGTTATAGCCTAATGCTAATTATAAATGTTCATAGAGGGTCAGACACTATGTGAATCCATGAATCTTAATTAAATTCAACATGTGTTTAACAAGTAGATTAGAATAATACTATCATTTCTATGTAAAATTATTCAACCAGGTTTTTTATTTGATTGTAAGTATTCATCTATCAATGTATACCATAGTGAAATTGATTTATTTAAATAAAATTCTATTATACTAGGTCATGAAAATAATGATGACGTAATAAACATGGTTTTTTTGGGTGAAAATATTAATATAAAATTAATAAATAAATATTTATTTGTTTTCCTGAAATAATATTTATTTAATTTTCATGTTTTCTACATGTTTAGAAAATAATAATTATATTATAATAATTTATACCAGGGGTTCACTAGGGATTAATAAAAGTTTAATGTGTATTTTTCATAATAGTATTCTTACCCTAGATCTATAAATAAATAAAAATATAATTTTGTAAAATAGAAATATCTATTTATAATGAAATTTGTTTTACACAATATTTTCCTCACAAGATAATTTCATTATGCCAAAGATATTATCATGAACACTCTAATTCCCATGAACATTCGTGACCCCCCTCCACCTATATCAATGAAAGAACTATGATATTTCAATAGGATATGTTATCATTCTATAGGGAAATCAACAATGAACAACACAAGTAATGTTGAAATATACACGAACATTTGAAGAACACTAAAATGATGTTTACTATTACTTGGTACACATTTTGATCAACGCTATGGAAAATCTACAGTTGTATCATTAATCACAAATATGATTCAATAAGAAGGTTCAAACATTGTCAGAAAAAAATAATAAATTACAAGACTAGGTAATTATTAACCTATATAAATTAGTTATAAATTTAATCTAAGATCAAGATTTTATGGATTTCAGGACCGGATTAAACCTATTATTGAAGATAAATCAGAATAATTTGATGGAAATGTTTTAGCAGGAACCACCTGACATGATTCTGCAATTCCCTGAGACCATCAGTTTGTATTATAGGTGGCACATGTCTAATTAATAATTATTTATATTCATTGATAAGGATTTCATTTTTTAATATATTCTCATTTTGTTCACACATTAGACAAATTATGTTTTATTTTGATTATTCAACATTTTGTAACCTTGAAAATGTTATTTATCAAAGAATAATGAGTTAAGAGTATTTATTTATAGGAGATTTTGTTTTTACTGATTGACAATGATTAAAAATTGTATAATAAATTTTAATTAATATATACATGCTATGGGGTTCTTGGCTCACCATACAGAGTAAACACAAATGAGATTCATTATATGGCATGTGATTCCAAACCAAAATGGTTCATGGCATGTCCAATTATGTGGTATGTTACTTATGTACACTGTATAGTCACTTCTTTTCCACGATGTAAATCATGGAATTTTCCTGGTCGATGGCATATCATGTATGTTTTACACAATTCATGAGACAAAGATTTTATAAACATTGTTATTAATGGTCTTGATGTGATGGCCATGTAATTAATACATAGATGGTGTATTTAATATATAATATGCGGTGTTGTTACACTTAATACACAAACGGTGTATTAAATACAAACGATACAGTGGTCACAAAATTTATTCACATGTAATATAACAGATGTGTTGTGTAATTAATTATTATTTGATGTATTAATCAATTAATACACCGGGGTTTTAATTCATATGAATTTTAATTAATTAACTATCATGTTGTTTGATTAATTTATTTATTGTGCTATAAATTAAAATGACATGTATTTAATTTATTCCTTTTTTAATCAATCAATTATAAAATCATTAAATTAATTTAAAAATGAAATAACTAATTCACACATGGGGTGTTATCACATGAAATGTGATTAATTAATTTCGAAGAAAATGTAATTAATATTAACATTAAACAATTTTACACATTGTGAAGAAATGGTTTGAAGAATATGAATTTCTAAATTAAATTTATGTTCAATTAATAAAATAATTTTTTTCCATCAATTACACATCCAGTATATTTTAAAAATATATTGACTTCTTTGATTTTTTAAATGGAATTCTATGATAATTAAATAATTGATTTATTGGATTAATTAAATTAATTTTACAACACATTATATTAATAAAATAATGAATTGAAATTAATCCTATTATGTTTGAAATTTAATTGTCATTCTATGTGTGTATTATCATGATATTAGGCCAGCCTATGTATGGATGGTTTGTTTTAATTTTATTTAAATTCTCAATTCAATGTTTATTTATTATTAAACTAAAATGATGACATACACATATTTCAATCCATTTTTATGGATGTGAATTTATATCTATGGTAACTTTTATATAAACTCACTAACCATACTTATGTTTCCTTTACTAGTCTGTATGTAATAATGCATGTAATGAATGGTCCTCTATGGATAGTGACGAAGGTCTAAGGCCATAAAAAGCTGAAACCATACAAGAAGATATAACTGTATAGGTGGAACACTACAACATGAACTATGACAAATTCATGTAGTTTTTTCCATTGGTTGGTAGTTGGGTTATCAACCATTAGATAAACTACCTAATAGTTAAATCTCATGGTCATACAACATTATAATTTATTTTTTTATTTCTATTGTAAATTATTTATTTTGATTGTTTGGAAATCACATTAAATAATTAAATTAAATATATTACATGTTATAATTAAATTAATCAAATTAGTAAAAATAAAATTTATGGACATGGTTAATCACTAATGTAAATCATTATTCAATTAATACGATGACAGTTAGATAAAAATGCATAAAATTTATTCATAATAAACAAATACCTTAATTCATATATTTTATTAGTATATCCTTCAATTAGATAATTTAGAATAGATCTGATAGTTTCATAGTTCTTTAAGAACAATCATTGTGGTGATTTAATCTAATAGGGACTTGTAAATAACGTTTTGATTTTAATTAACCACACAGTTATAGGGGATTACTATCCCCCCTTGGACTAGTATAAATCTAGAGGCATTTGTTGAAGAAATTTGAGTCTATGATTTTAGTATTGGGGAGCCCACTAAATTGGAAAAATAATATAGTGTTGCCATCTTAAAAATACCTTCCTACCAACATACCTTTAATTATCTTGACCAAACCTCATTAGGTTTATGATAAGGTAATTATGGACTATTTCATCTAGATTATCCTTGAGATAGGATAATGTTAGTTCAATGATGATGGATATTGGGACATGAAAACAAAGTGAGAGACTAATAAATTAATTTATTTATCAAATATGGTAATCAACTAAAGTTCTATATATCATTTTTAATCATTATAAAAAATGGAAATTTATTTGTTTTTAGGACTATCAATATGGTCCATAATAGAGAAACATAACCTACTCAGTTGCATGAATTTTCATGAATGATACATGAACGTTTTCATTGTACTATGATAATAAGAGAAATTATACATATTAGGATACCCATTTTATAAGGCTCTTGAAATGGATGTTAGTGAGGTGGAATATGATATTTATAAAAAACACATTGATGAGGCACCATATGGTAAATTATAAAATTTGTTTGCAATTTCATGTGATATTATACATGATAAAATGAATACACATATCATGTCGACTCGTCTCCATCAAGGGAATGGATGATAAATTATATATGAGACCATAAATGCAGTATTCTCATGTAACTATAAATATTCAGTTCCATTTGGGCCTCATGTGGTCAAGATTATTGGCCAAAATGATATCAAGAAAACAATAATCTTTATATCACCGAATAAAATTGGAAGTGATCTGATATTATCCTCACTACCATAGAGTTTATTTATTTTTATAACAATTTAAAATAAAGTAATTAATTTTAATTCACTGATGGAACTCCATATTTTAATTCACTACATTTATATGAACATGACCAAAAAAAAACCTATGGTTCCTATGGTCAATAATAATATGTTCAAGGAATATGACAATAATACTATAGAAACCCTATTTTCTTACATTAGTTTTACATCATTTTAATGATAAAAAACATAAAATAATTACACAAGGAGGATCCAAAGGTTTACTGTGCTGGGAAAACTAGGAAAAACATAACCTTTACAACACAAACATAAACATTTATTTAATTTCTTCTTCTCTATATTATTATTGGGATTTAAATTCTCCTAAGTACAAGTTGTCACCCAAGGATAGATATCAAAAATAGGTGACATAAAATTCCAATAAAAAGATATATAATAACATGAACAATTTAACAAGGGATTAGCATAATAATTATCATCATAAAATAGGCATAAGATCATAATCATGAGACAAAACATTATGAAAATAATTGTAACGTAGAAATTCATAAAAATGGAACATCATTTTTTAGTGTAAAAAACCCTCTTACATTTGTGTATAAATTTATCATCGTTTTCAACTGTACATCACATTACTCATGAGGTTCTTCACATTAACCAATGCATTAGAGCCCTTTTTAATTCTGGGTGCACCCATCATATCACAACATTAACATTATTATGCATGCCGCATAGAACATATATCAATATTTTGCTTATAGGAACTCATGGAAAATAATGGGTTTAATTTCATTAGAATACATTCCAAAACATTATGTTCTCAAATAAAATAGGCAATATCATATTCTATTTAAGAATCATCAACCTTGAGTGAGAGGTAGAAGGTGTGATTTTGCAAGAAGGGTTCTCTTAGAAAACATTGTGTTTTACATAAACTCTAGTGAGAAAAAATTACATACTATAAAATTTAAGATAATGACGAAGAAATTATTTTTAAGTAATAACCATACTAATAATGGAGTTAAGGAGGGAAAAATCGAAGAAAGAATGTTGGGTTTGTGAATTACCATTACATTGTTTCTGAATGATTTATCAACTTTAATATCCTATATAATTACAGTAGATTCATTATTTTTCAATTATATACCCTTTTATACAAAAATATGGTTTATTATAGTTTCATTAAGTTCTTTTAAAGGCCATTGGATGAGTTATAGTGTTTAAATTCATTTTTAGTGAGTGTTCTTTTTCATAGTTTTCATGAATTGTTCACTTGTTTACATGAATGGAAGTTCATGTATTACAAGTATAAACATACAGAATTGATATTATAATTTAGTAATGACCTACCAAGAGTATAAATGATCATTTAATGAATTATTTTATATACCATGTGGATGAATGATTAGTTAAAATTTATTGATGGTCATTTTAGGTTAATTTGGGAAGTTTTTGGATCACAATGAACATGTTTTGTTTTATCATTTAGTATTATGTATAAAAGTTATTTCCCAAACTGAAAAGGGGTTAAAATCTAAATATTAAAATATTTTTTCAACCATTTAATTATTTTATTTTCATCCTTGAAGGATCTAATGGAAAATGGATATTCATTTCCCATGATGTAAGTAAATTAACACATCACGGGTAATGATTTAATTTTTATAAAAAAGAGAGAGAGAGGGAGGAGTATAATGATTAATTATCCATTAACATGATATCATACCATTATTTCAATCATAATTTACTTATCAGGACATTTTTATATGAGAATTTGAGTATAAGAGACTAAAATAAATGAATTTTGAAATGAAATTGAAAGAAGAGAGAGATAAATTACTTATTGAATATATCTTCCTTGAGATCCTCTTTATGGGAGAGGTTTTGGTATTTTTATAAGATAAAGGTATGATAGAAGTTGGAAAAGATCTTAGGATGATATTTTATCAGAATTTGGAGTAGGATTAAGGCCTGATATGTGTGATAAAATGAGGTTATGAGGGGCTGTATTTAGAGTGGAGGGGAGAGGGATTTTCACAATATTATATTCATTAATTAATTATTTCTCCACAAGATAAGAAATATTATGGATTACTATGACTAAAAATAAAAATAAGTGCATGTATTTTTGATAAAATGGACATTAAAATCATCCATGACTCTATCATGATGTAGAACTTCATTTATATAGCATATTTTGTAAATTAGCAAATGTCAATATTCACCAAAAATTCATGTATTTGAGAAAAATCCAAAAATTTCACCGTAACCATTTTTTGGACATATATAATTAAAAAATGAACTCAATTTTATAAAAATAATTTTCTGAATATGAATAATATAATTTCTAATTAAAATAATAATTTACATGAAAAATACAAACTTTAAAATTAAAGACTAATTTTCTATCAATTTGAAAAATTAATTAAGGTCTCATAAAATTATCATACAAACAGAATACATATAAATACTAGTTTATGAATACATTCTATGAAAATTAATATTCTTTTAAATTATTAAATTAATCATTAAATATTCATGACATATAAAAATACAAACATTATAATGTAAATATAACAAATTGTCACTTATATGATGGATAGATTTTATTTATACTATCATTAGTTAAGTTCCTACTCACTTGGTTGATTTATTATTCATAAGGGTCATATTACTCTTTATTAGGTTATTTTAATTTTCATAAGTATATGTTACAATTCATATGGGTATGATACTATCAACCAAAAATTTATGTTTTTCTTTTTGAACTCCAAACATCTTACTAATAGCAACCCTCTATGTCATATTTTCAAAATTCAAAACACAGAAATAAAAAAATTATTTTGAAAGGTCACATAATAGTTTATTTAAGAATGATGTAGAATTTTTTTTCTAAATTTAATTTTATGTGATTAATACATTACTACATGAAGGGAGAAATTGGATTGATGAATGTGTGGGTCATTTCATTCTTTCCCCATTGGGAATTTTTACCCTTGAAAATTTATTTTACAAAAACATGTGAGGGTAATTCTCTTTAATCGCATCCTCTGGTTCCAATGTTTCCTATTAATACATATGGTTCCTCCAGAAAACAATGACAAGGCGGGTTGTATTATTTTATAGAAAATTATCTCTCTAGTCCAAAATCATTATTGTTTGCTCCTCTTAAGAGAGATAATCATTTAGTTGTACCACTATTGAGTACACTACATGTGAGGGATCCAGTATGTATTTCCTTAGGAGTGATATGTGACACACATCATGAACATCATCCATATTTGGAAGAATTTCAAGCTGATAGACCATAAATCCTATGTGGTAAAGGATATCAAAGGGTCTAGTGTACCTTGGGCTTAGATTCCTTTTCTTTCCAAACTGTATGACTCTTTTCCATGGAAATATCTAATGGATGACATAATCTTCAATGTCAAACTCCATGTCCCTTTTATGGTAATTATTATAGATCTTTTTCTGAATCTAAGTATATTTGAAATGCTAATAGATTAATTAACACTTCTCTATCATATCATGCATAAAATCAGGTCCAAATAGGATTCTTTCTCTGACTACATCCCAATTGGTTGGAGTTCTACATCATATTCCATGTAAATCTTTATATTAAACCATCCGATTACTTGAATGGAAGATATTATTGTATGATATATCAACCAATAAGATATACTAATCCTATCAACAATTGACTTCTAATGATTGGGCTCTTATCATATATTCGATGATCTGAATAGTCCTTTCAAATTTCCCATTAGTTTGGGGGGATAGGTCATGCGGAAATTTAATTTAGTACACAGAACGTTTTAGATACTCCTCCAAAATATAGATTTGAACCTTGGATCATAATCAGAGAAAATTAAGAGTGGAACCCCATGAAGTCTCACCACATCCTTCACATATATATTTTAATGTTTTTCAAGAGATATATCTTCCCAAAAATCAATAAAGTGGGTAGTTTGGGTGAGTTGGTCCACCACAACTCATATCTCATTATTTCTTTTGGATGTATTTAAAAGACCCGTGAAAAAGTCCATTGTGACATTCCCCCATTTAAACATGTGTATATGAAATATTTTTTTCATCCCTTTGGACTTTTTTCGCTCTTCTTTTACTTCCTTACATATCAAGACCTTGAGATATATTCTAAAATCACTTTCTTCATGTCATCCCACCAGAAGTGGTCTTGGAGATATCGGTACATACTGGTGCTACCAAGATGGATAAAGAAACATGAGCTATGAGCATTGTCCAATAGAAACATCCTTATCCTGAGTGATTAAGGCACACAAAGCTGCATTCCAAACCGAATCACACCACCATCATCGATATGTAACTTCTGCATATTCCCTTCTTTTACTGCATTCTTATTCTTTTGTAACTCCATATCATCTCTTTGTTCCTCCTTAATATTCTCTTAGATAGATGGTTGGGAATTAATTTGTGAAATGTAGGATATATTCCTTGCTGTTATGATTTCAAAATACATCCTTTAACTATCCATGATGATATGGTCACTATCAATCCACATCATGGATAGAGTAGTAGGTTCTTTTCTACATAGAGCATCAGGAACCTTGTTTGCCTTGCCAATATGATATTTAATATAGAAATAATAGTATCTTATTAGCTCTAACCATCACATTTGATTCATATTGATCTCCTTTTCCCTGAATATATACTTTATACTCTTTTTATTGGTATATATATCACACTTCTCACTCTAGAGGCAGTCTTTTTATATTTTTAAATAAAAAAGTCACACTTGATAGCTCTAGATCAAGCGTCGGGTTGTTCAGCTCATGGATCATTAACTAACATTAGGTGTAGGCTATCAAATAATCATTTTGCCTAAGTACACAACCATGTAATTTCATTGAAGCATCAAGGTATATCAAAAAACATTCTCCATTTTTTGGTAATGTGAGTACAAGTGCAGTGATCATCCTTATCTTTAGCTTTATAAGGCTTTCCTCACCTTCTTCCATCGAGAAAAACGTTACCCCTATCCTTGTTTAATTGATTTGTGGGCTTGAAAATCATGATAAATATCTCAAAAACAATTGGTAGTACACAGATAATCCAAGAATAAAAAAGATTTCTCTGACACTAGATGGTACGGTCCATTCCTCAATAATTTTTTTAAGGGTCCACATAAGTTCCCCCACTTGTGATCACATGTCCCAATAATGTGACATGCTTCATCCAAATGTCCAACTTTCTGAACTTGTTATACAACTTATCCTTTCTCAATGTCTCCAACACAATTCTTAGTTGTTCATCATGTCCCCCCATCCTTGAGGAGTATATGATAATATCATCAATAGACACTATAAAAAATTTATCGAGGTAATATATAAGGACTCTATTCATCAAATCCATGAAGATTGTAGGTGAATTAGTAAGTACAAAGGGAATCACAAAAAACTCATTGAGCCCATACATTGTATGGAAGGTAGTCTTCTAAATATATTCCTTCTTCACCATTAGCTGATGATTTCTATAATGAAGATCCACTATTGATAAGTATTGAGATTCTATTAACTGATTGAACAAGTCATCAATCCTTAGAAGAGGATACTTATTTATTATGATGATCTTGTTGAGTTCCTGATAATCAATACATAGCTACATTGATATATCCTTATTATTCACAAAGAGGAATGGCTCACCCCAAGGTGATGAACTATGTAATATGAACCCTTAGTCCAAATGATCTTGTAGCTACTTATTTAACTCCTTCATGTTGATAGGATCCATCTTATAGGAACATTTTGAGATAAGATTATCCCTCGGTATGAGTTCTATATAGAACTCTAAGACACAATCTAGGGTAAGTCTGAGTAACTCTTCAGGAAATTCCGCACTATATTTCTTCATGATGGGAATTTCCACTAGGTTGAAACGTTCATTTAACTCAATCATTTGATTGAGGTTTGTCGCTTCACAAGGAATCAACACCTATACAATTGAAGGATTTTTGAAAGGAGATTCATGATCTTATTTTCATTTGTAGAAGATCATGGGATGGTTCAGAATATAAAAATATATTTCCTTTTCCTAAAAGTTGATATGTGATCTATATGAAGAGATATAATCAATCCCTAGTATAGCATCAAATTCCACCAAGGGAAGTATTATGAGATTCTCTAGAATAATCTTCCCACATACGCCAATTGTATAAGAGTCCAACACATGGGTTAAAATTATTTCCCCACTTGGTATTTTTATAGGTATCATTACATCAAGGTTTTAGGACATCGATTGAATAGTTCTAGAAAACTTATGATATATATAAAAATGTTTAGAACCAGAATCAAATAATATTTATTCCTTTCATGAGTGTATAAGAAGTTTACATTGTACGTCTTCATTTTCTTACTCAATTTCTACAGTAGTGATGGCATAATATTTCCCTTGATCCTTTGTATTTGGTGGCTAATTATGTTGATTACCCTTGAGGAATCATGGTTTAGTACACTGTCTTACATATTTCCTTTTCTCTTTATAGTTTTATAATTTGACCATGGGTGGTTCTCTCATGTCCTCCACTACATTCTCTTACCTTATCATGTATTTTTGACACATTTGATCTTACTAGTCTTCTCTCCCACACTTTAAGTATTTACCCATCCCTTTTATGAAATTCCCATGATGATGCTTCCCACCTTTTTTGACAAGTTGGTGGTTGAGTTTTCTTTCCACATATCTCATTAGATCCTTCGGCTTGAAACACCATCTTTCAGTTCATATCACCATAGACTAGAGACCATTATCCAAACTCCATCTCAATATTGCAATCACATCAAACAACTTATTCATAAATCCCATAGTCTCTAATTCCAATATCCTTCTAAAGGTGTAGTTTTAATCCACTAAATAATTTATCAATTTTGTTATCATTGTTGATAACCAATCCTGAAGCATACCTTTAAATCCCTGTGAAATTTGCTTCATAGACTGTACTAGATTCTTTATCCTTTTTCTTTATCTCAATGAATTCTTTCTCCATCATTGTACTTAGATTTTGTGGGAAATAATTATTAAGAAAATTATCTTATCTTCTTCATAGACTATCTATTCAATTTGGTCTCTCGACTTGGTGTTCATAATCAAAGACCAACATTGGTTGGCCTCTCCATTGAGATGATAAAAGGCCAGATTCACCTTCTCTATCTTAGAATAATTAAGCATGGAAAATATCTTTTCCATTGAGTTGACCCACTGTTCTGCAACTTGTGGAT
Source organism: Viscum album (assembly GCA_963277665.1). Classification (NCBI taxonomy): domain Eukaryota; kingdom Viridiplantae; phylum Streptophyta; class Magnoliopsida; order Santalales; family Viscaceae; genus Viscum; species Viscum album. The sequence goes on from OY728134.1 coordinate 292,228,637, forward strand.
CATAAGATCCACTAAATGTTGGGGGTTGTTGCTGCACAAAATGCTCGATATCAAGTTTTTCCCTGTAAGTTGAAGGAGGATGTTCTACATTATACAGGTTATTATTTATAACAAGAGACTACTCAATAACCATCAGCATGAATTTTTGAAATCCACCTCCTAAAGAATTAAGGATGTCATTCAGGAAATCGCTGCATTATCCCTCGTATTTTTTTTACATGGATACTCATAGTTTCAACTATTTAATAAAATATAAAATGGTAGAACAATCATAAGTCAATAATTCATTAACAAATAATTTATTTCTTTCTAAAATTAAAACTATATTTATATCTTTTGGGATCCGTATGATTATCAATGATTCTTTTGTGCTTACAAAAACATAGTCTCACACTAGGGTTTTCACTAATGTTCTTAAATACTAATTCTTAAATCACTAAACCCAGCCTCTGATAATATTTATAGCAACCCTACTTTTCTAACATTACTGTTACATCATTTTAATGATAAATAACATAAAATAATTACACAAAGAGGATCTAATGTCTTATTGTATTGGGAAAACTAGGACAAACATGACTTTTACAACACAAACACAAACATTTATTTAATTTATTTCTCCATATCTTCTTATTGTCCCATGAATTATCTTTAGTTAAAGTAGTCATCTGAGGATATACATCAAAAAGGGTTGATCTAAAATCCCATTAATAGGATAGATAATAACATGAAACAATATAATATGTTATGAGCATAATCATTATCCTCATAATAGAGTCATAAGATCATAATCATGAGAGAAAACATCAAGAAAAGATCTGGAATATGAAATCACATAAAAATAAAACATAATACCTTAGTGTTCAAATACCACACATAGTGGTGAACAAATCTTGGATCATGATCACGTATACTTTGCTTTAATAATTAGGATCTTCATATTACCCAATGCATTGTTGCGCATTATAATTCAGGGTGCACCCATCACATCAAAACATTTACATTATCATGAATGCCACACAGAAAATATATAAATATTTTAAATATTTTAACCCTTGTAAAGTAATGCGTTTTATTTCATAATAATTTTTTCAATATCATTCGGTTCCCAAATGAATGATGGAATACCATACATGATAAATGAATTATCAACATTGAGTGATAAGTAAAAGGTCTCTTTTTGAAGGAAGATTTGTCTTTGAAAATATTATATTTGACATAAACTTTAGTGGAAAACATGTACATCTCGGAAAAGATAAGATAATGATGAAGAATATATTGTGAAGGAATAACCATACTGGAAATGGAGAGAAAGAGGTAAAATACTTATGAAAAAATGTTGGGTTCGTGAATTCCCCTTACCTTGTATCTCAACTGTTTCATCACATTAATTTCCTATATAATGCTATTAGAATAATTAATTAGTAATTAAAGAACCTTTTATACCATAATATGGGCCATTGTGGTTCATTTAGATCTTTTATGGGGCATTGTAAGAGTTATAGAGTATAAATTCATTGTTTGGGAGTGTTCTTTTACATAGTTTTCAGGAAGGGTTCAGTTGTTTACATGGGTGGAAGTTCATGTAGAACATTGATAGAAATACAAAATTTATATTAAATGTTATTAATGATAATTCAGTAGTTTAAATAATATTTTAATGATTTATTTTATATACCATGTGGATTAATCATTAGTTAAAATTTAATTATGATCGTTTAAGGTTAATTTGGTCATTTTTTGGATCACAACGGACATGTTTTGTTTTATCATTTAGTATTATGTATATATGTTGATGGAAAAACATAAAAGGGTATAAAACATACATATTAAAATATTTTTTCAACCATTTAATGTTTTTATTAACATCCTTGATGGAGTTTATGGAAAATGGAAATGCATCGCCCATGATGTAGGTAAATTAACACATCATGGGAAACGATTTAATTTTTTTAAACAAAGAGAGAGTGAGAGGAGTGTAATGAATAATAATTCAATAACATGATATAATAACATTATATCAATAATAATATAGTTATCATGATGTTTTTCTAAAATAATTTTTTTATAAGTGTTTAAAAGAAATGAATTTTGAAATAAAATTGAATGAAAAGAGAGAGAAGTTACCGCTTGAATATATATTCCTAGATATCATCTTTAAGTGATAGGTTTTGATACTTTTATGATACCAAGGGATGATGGAAGTGGGGTAGGATCTTTGGAAGAAATTTGATAAGAATTTATTTTTGGAAAAATTCATGAGATGTGTGAGAAAATGAGTTTGTGAGGGGTGGTATTTATAGTGGAGGGGAGAGGGGTGTTCCCAATATTATATTAATTAATTAATTATTTCTCCACAAGAAAAGAAATAGTGAATATTATTATGGATAAAATTGTGAAAATTTCTTTGGATTTCAAACCAATGACCATTTAAACTATCCATGACTCAATCATGAGTCCGAAATTCATTTATTTAGCATGTTTTTTAAATTATCAAATATAACTATTCACCAAAAATTCATGTATTTTAGAAAAATAAAAAAAATTCATCCAAACGATTTTTTGTAGTATTAAAAAAAATTCATTTTATGAAAAAATTTTTTTAAATATGGTTAATTTAATTTTTAATTAAAAAAATAATTTACAAGAAAAATAAAAAATAAAAAAGTAATTTTTTTTCACTTTGAATAATTAATTATGGTCTCATAAAATTAACCTAAAATCATAAGATATCTAATCAATAGATTATTAATAAATTTTTTGAAAATATATTTTCTATTATATTTTTAAATTATTCGTTAAATATTCTTGACTTACAAAAATATCGACAGTATAACATAATTATATCTTTTTGTCACATATATGGTGGATAAATTTTATTTATACTATCATAGGTATGGTTACTACTCACATGGAAAATTTACAATTAATATGGGGTATTTAATATTTATAAGGGTGTATTACTATTCATAAGGGTATGTTACTATTCACCAAAAAAATTAATATTGACTTGTTAGACTCGAAACATCATACTGATTACAACTGTGTAAGTAATATTTTTGAAATTCAAAATGAAAAGGTTGAAAATTTATGTTTAAAGGTTACATAGTAGTTTACTTAAGAATGCTGTGTAATTTTATTGTCTAATGTTATTCTATTTTATCAAGAAATTTCTACAAGATTGTAGAAATTACATTGATAAATGTTTTGGTCATTATAAATGCTAGATCTATTTTTAATGTTTTTGATTAGTTCCCTCATGAAAAGATGAATTTTCAATAATAAGTAATAGAAGAATTTTTTATTCCATTTCATGTGAAAATAATTTTTATTGGAAGTATAATTGAAATGAATTCAAGAAGAAGAAGAAAACAATGATTTTAAATGAAGTATATTTATCATTTTTTAGGTTTCAAGGAGATGTAATTTTATTTTTCAAATGATTATTTTTTTAGTACGCCATATATTACATTTTTTCAAAATATTATTGAATCATATATATACATGGAAGTGAGTGATGAATAAAAAATATAATACAATTACCTAGTTATTGGAAGATAATTTAGTGTTTAGTGTAGTTGACTAACATTACTAGAATAATGTTTAGTATCTTACATGATAAAATGATTTGTATACTAAAAATATACATAATAGAAAAATATTCAAATAAAAAAATGTATGAAAAAAAGGTTATATAATGTGTTCAGAAATTGATAGAACTATTTAATAAAAAATATAAAGTGAATTTATTCAATTTATGAGATTCATATTATAAAACTCAAGGATATAAAAATTTCATTGTAAAAGAAATAGGATCTATGGTTTCTCTCAATATGAGAGAAGAGATGACCATTTCCAATGTGACTCATTATATTATATCTTTAACCATATTTTTTATTGATCAATTGAATCATTGAGTAATCATAAATTACATTAATTTATAGTTGATGGAGTTACAAGGTGCATCATTAAAGAGTCTTATGTATATTACAAATCTTAAATACCGTATTCATGTATTTTTTTAATATATGTTAAATTAAAATATTTCAACTAAATTTATTAATGGATATCAAATAAAGAATCAATATTATGTTAATCAATTAAGATCACATCCTATAGAATTTTTATGAGATTTTCTTTTTGTATTCCAGATATTCAAATATACATTAATGGATATAGAATATAAATCTTATATAATAATCCTATATCCAAATAGGATATTATCATCCCTAATATAGAAAGGTACTGATTCGAAAAATTATATTAATATGGGGGAGTATATCTGTTTTGAGAAAGAGGGGGAAGGTACAATTCTAGTAATTCTAGGATTCAGATGTAGATACATTGGAATAAAAAAATAGACTCTACAAGAGTCAGTAGGGGTAATTTTTCTCATTAAACATATTGTGTGGGAATGATAACCATTTATTATGTCTTTATAATTTCGAAGTAGTGTGATATATATTTCTCATATAATAATGATTTGTTTAAGAAGAAATAAATTAAAATAATAATTCATGTATATGTTTTCATAATTCTAAAATTAATTCCATGTACCGAAATACACATATTTGTTTGGGGGTTAATGTAAATCCATTACTGGTATTCAACAAGAATAAATAAATTGATGGTACATGTTGGAAAGAATAAGGATCTTTTTGTTGGACCAATATATAATTCCAAGATATTATTTTATATTCTACTTGACATAACATCATGATCGTTTTATTAGTCATTTTTTAAGGATATTTTTCATTAGAGGATAACTTATTGATTATTTTTATATAACTTAAAAAAATTGATATGTGACTTCAGAAGATTCCAATAAGAAATTAATTATTTGAGGATCTATTTATAGGTTGTAAATAATATAATGATTATATAATATATATTTAGAATGAATGGATTGCATGTGTCCAAATTATAGTGGGAGAACTATTGTTTTTATGAGTACCAACCAAAAGATTTTCATAATCCCAATAATTTAAACATGATAAAATTAAATTGTGAATATAGGATGGAATAATTAACTAAAATATTGTCCAGTGTCACATTGTATTGTTTATGTGTAGAAATAACATTCTTAATAGTAACATGTAAATAATTTTTACTCACCCTAAATAATACATAGATTTTATTTTTCTTACAAGAAAATATAAATCAATTGAATATAAACTTAGATAAGAAGAACTTCATAGGTTGTTGGTGAAAACTATTAGATAGTGCTTGAAAAACCAAAACTGGATGTGTTATTCGTAAATAGAGAAATTTGAATACTGATTTCTATGGGTTATAAAATTATTCTTCATTTAGATTATGTTTGATCTAGAGTCACAATAATGCTAAGTTAATATTAATTAAACTAATATTATATCCAATAATGATCACATCTATATACACCAAGTACATTATGGCTTTAGACGAGGCTTAAGAAGAATCATAAAAATCGAAAATTCTAGTATTGGTTTATACCATTAGTTTTGGTATTTCATAATATCAAAACTATGACTAAAATGTTAATCAAGTTTCCTAAATTCTATAAGAAAATATATAGGATGAAACTAAGGTATATGATCTCATGGGAGATATTCTCATAGGTATGAAGTCACATTAAGGATTCTGGCCACATGGAATTAATGTAGTACCAATAGGTACCACGTAAAACTTTGTATTCCCATCACCTGAAGCAATTATTCAAGAGAATAATTTTTATTATTATAACTTAATTGGAAGGTTTAATGTTTTATATAATAAAATATATAGTTTTCTAGATCTGTTTCCCTTTTTCTAATTATTTTTTTACATTGGGTTACAATTTAAATCAATTGTTGAGTATTAATTAATTTTTTATCAAATCTAGACAACTATTATATCTTATAGTGTACGTGATAATTTCCACATATACTTGTCACATCCCAATTAAAAATTAGTTTCTAACTATGATGATATAATTCTAATTTTCTGAGAGTATGTCTTAAACTTATGTTCTTTTGATGGATTAAGTAATCCGATATGACAAAGAAGATATAAGATATTAGTAATAGGAGTCTTATATGACCTTGAGTGTAAGATCCTGAACTTTTCCAGAGTTTCCACATGATCATTTATACGTACTCTTTTTTTAGTGTTGATTAATTTTGATTTGGAATTTACCTAAGGCTGTGTATGGAGAAATGTTTGAGAAAAGTATAACAAATATGGTAGTACAAGTTTGGTGCACGGTTTTCTTTAACCATGCACTTGAGCCTAGAAAATTAAGTAACCCTAGATATAGAAGAATTGAATGGTTGGTACATGGTTTTTCAAACACTCTAACCTATTACGAGAAAACATGCAGCAATCTGCAATAGTCAGAGGGTTAAGGTTCATGGTTAGAAGAAACCATGTACCTCATGTAGCAAACCATGCGTAAAAGATTTTAATCCCATGAAAAATAGATTTTAAATTTTCTAAATTACTAAAACTCACTCTATTCGATATTAACTCAATCCAAATAAATTTTAATAGTTTATAGAGCCTCTTAAATGGATTCCATGACATTATGAACATTGTTCATCATGATTCATATACCGTATCAAGGATCTGCACCTCTGTAGGTATGTGAATACCATGTCTATTCATTTATCATTATCCTCTCATTATTCTCGTTTTCATGAAGTGAAGTAATATTCTATTTTGGTAGGATATAAATATATTTATTAAGATCGAGATCTAGGATTCTATATCTATATCAGGATTTAAGATATCTTGTTTTATTTAATATTGATTTATGGTTTCAAATTCAGATATCCTTCTAAATCATTATATCGCTTAATTTTTTGGGATTTCTATAGGGGAATCTTTCATTAAAAAATTTTGGTTGGTGGCCTATAATTAAAATACCAAATCAATTATTTAAATTTTTTCTATATAATTCTATAATATATATTAGATGATTAAAAATTGTGTTATTTATTGAATTAAATAATTTTGTGAATTAATTAATTTAGGAGATGCGGCAATTGGGATTTCATAAATTTTAGAGATACAGAATTAATTTTATAATTAATTATGAGTTATTCCAATTTTAAATTTGAAATAACTAATGGTTGAAATAATTTTGATGAATTGATATTGATAATGAGAAGAATAATTTTTTAATTAGTTATTTGATTTTTTAGTTGTGGGAATTGATTAATTAATTGTTGAATTAATTAATAGAGTTTACATAATTAATTATAAAATTAATTAACTTAAATTAAGTGATAAAATAATTGATGTATTATTATTGAAAAATGAGTAATTAATTTATTATTTAGTTATTTAATATTGTTGATATTATTAGTTAATTATTAAATTAACAAATGGAATTGTTTACTTTATCTAATTTTTAAATTAGGAATGAAATTTATGTAGAACAAAAATTTCATTAATTATGAATTGATTAATGTTAACTCAATCATTTAAATGTGAATTAAATAATATGACAATGTTCATTCTAATGTCTGTTGTGTGAATGGTAAGACCTTCATTCAGGTGTGAATTAAATAATTGAAACTTGATAATTCTAATGTGTGATGTATGGATTCTAGCATGGTCATTCATGTATAAATTTAATAATGGAATCATGTTCATCCTATTTTTTGTAGTATAAATGGTTACATTGGAATTAAAATTTGAATTAAAGAATGGTAATAATGGAATTCGAAGATACAACCTCATTTGGGAGTACTTAGGTCTCTAGTATGAGTCAAAATAGGTATTGAGATATGGTATTACCAGGATATACATTAGGCTCCAACATATTCAAAATAAGATATTGAGATATCATATAACATGGAATACTTCAGGCTATGTCATGAGCCGAAGCAGGTATTGAAGCACGGGAATCCTCAGGAACTTGTGAGTTAATGTAGTTAAGTGAAGAATAAATTATAATGTCATAACTATTTACTTATGAATTGAACTTATTTTAATATATAATTTCACATAATACTTTTGAATGAATATATTTTATAATCCATTGGTTGTTGAATACTATGTCGTCCTCACACCATACATGGTCTTTCAGATCGGTACCTGAATAGATTGACATTATAAGTTATGGGAAAAGGCCCCATGTTTAATAGATGTTTTGGGGATGGATCATGGAGTCTTAAATGTATTTATTTTGAGTTTTATTTGCTACGCTTGAAATTTACATTATCATAACATGTTATCCTACTTTAGTTGGATATTTTATTTCCTTCCTTGATTGTCATTAGATATTGGAATTTTTATGGTTATATGTTATTCAGTTATTATTTCTTAGTTTCTGCATGTCTATTATACTGATAAAAGATGTTATAGTCTCACCATGATTAATATTTCACCCTCGCTGCTAGTCAACATCCTCTAGAAAATGGGGAGGCATTCTTGAGGTTATGTGGTGGTCTGGCACATGGCACCATTGTGTTTCACCCTGGTCGAGATGTTAAAAATATGTATCAGAAGAGTTATATTTACTTTTTATTTTGTATTATTATTTGGAAAAGGTGTTAAGGAGACTATGAAGAGTTGGGACATGGTTAAAAGATAGTACATGGGAGTTTCATCCCCTTGTATGGGGGAAAACTCAAGTACCCAGGGTGGGATTGTTGTTATTACTTTTTTTTATTACACTTGAAAATTATTTCACCATTGGTGACACACTATTTGTGTGATGTGATCATTCTTTTGATATTTTTTGAGCATTGAATTGTGGTCTAGTATGTAATGAGAGTTGAGTGAACATTCATCATTATAAGAACTTAGTATTATATTATTTCATGTATCATTTTAGGAACACAATTGAAAATGTGTTTGGGTAAGTTGAACATGAACTGCTTTTCCATTCTTCTGAAATTGAAAATTGTGCAAAATATAAATGGTGAGAAAGGTAAAATTGTGAAAAATTTGAATAAATGGGTATATAACGGAGAAACATGATATGATAATGAGAATACCCTTTGATTACTAAGACCTATGTGTTGGATGGTTAAGGGTAGTGATAGGACCTAGGTCTTGAACATGTGGAGAGATTTGGGGAAAACACTTGTTATGACATGTTATAAATATTCCACAAATGTGAATGTGATAATGTTCTGGTACGTGTCCTTAGATGTTTTTTTTAGAATTGTAGACTTATAATTCAATAATGATTCTTTTTGATGGGATGAACAGAGGATATGGATAGGGACGATCTACCAGTAGTAGAACCATAGGCACCAATAGTTTATAGTGAGGAAGAAGGAGAGAAGTTTTGTGAGAAATTCACTCACATTATGAAACATATGGTAAGATAGCAATTTTGCATTGAGAAGATCATGTCTGACCTGAAAAAGGTGCTTCAGTGGCATCACCCTATGAATATTACTAGAGAGGTTAGACAAGAGGTGGTTGGGTTCTAGATTCTATAAATCGAGACCATACTTGACCATCTGGATACTAATACTGAGAGGAGGGTCATGTTGGATTCTAATTTTCTATAATGATCAACGAAGATTCAGTGGTACATTCAGGTGTGGGATGGACAGAGATATTTTATGTTATGGAATGACTTATTGGATAAGATCATGGAGAACTTCTTCCCATAGAAGCTGGCATTGGAGAAACTAGTGGAGTTAATGAGGAAGACTTAGGGGAGAATGTTCGTGATGGACTATGATAGATGATTTAAGATCATGTAGTGATTTTTCCCAGTGTTGTTAGGAGATTTGGTATGTACAACAAGAGGTTTTTAGGACAGACTTAACTATGTGATTATGTCCGAATTTAACCACTTTTGGTTAAAGAAGTATGTTGAGGTTGTGGATTAGGATCTCATAGTTGTGGGGAACATGAAGGGAGATTCCAATGATGGATATATAGTTGTAAATGGATTATTATAATGTTGTGGCTTTCAAGATCAGGAAGTTCGAGTATGAGAAAATTATCTAGGGAAATTAAAATCTAAGTGGTCAGACATGATGGTCGGTTTCACATGGCCTTATGAGAGTGATCAATCATCAGTGTGGAATGTTGGGTTATTATTGTAGGAATTATCTTTGACCGCAAATAGTGTTACAGTAATTTGGAAAGATGGGTAATCTATATTTGTTATTTAGTAAAACACAGAAGATTGTGAGTGAAAGAGGAGCTATATAGAACGAGGATGTGGGAAGGGGATATTCTTCTCTATATCAGTTTAGTAGCTAGAGTTCTACTAGATGTGGTGGTAGAGGCAGTAGACATGGTTCTTCTTTGAAAGAGAGTCCATAATAGCATATCATTGTAACTAAGGGGATTAAGACGACACCACATGTTATAGGGGTATGCTAGTTTCATGTGGTACACAATACACATATAAATATCAAGGTTGTATTATCGACATTATGAGATAAAATTCCTGTATCTTCAATATTACATAGAGTTTTATTTTATATTGGTTCCTCTCATTCCTTTATATCTTCAATATGGACAATTTTTGGATCCTAGTGTTGGAGTTTGTGAGCAGGGGAGTGCGGTCTAAAGGCATCTATTTGTGAAATGGATGCTATCTTGAGATCATGGAGTAGAATTTTTTGGGGGATCTCTATATTATTGACATATAATTCATTGAAATAATAAATTTTATTGACTTTATAGTCATATAAATAATCCAAATTTATTATTACCATCAGATAGTAATGCTTTCCTCTCATAAGGGTGACTATTACATCAATTGTGGGGAGTGCGATATCTAGGTAGGTGGAGCATGGCCAACCACTCAGCAACTCGGAGAGCTCACAACCTAGGTTTCTATTCTATTACAGGATAAAGAAGGTGTTAAACCTTATGTTTTCTCTCAAGTAGTTGTAATGTTTCAGGAAGCGTTTCCTGATGAATTTTTAGGGATGCCACCAGGGAGCGATGTGGAATTCACTATTCAGCTCATATTGAGTGATGATCGAGTATCTAGTCCACCATAAAACATGACATTTATGGAGCTTCACGATATCAATATTTGGCTAGTGGAAATGGGGGATACAAGATTATTTTTCCAATTACTTCACCTTGGGGATCACCTATGTCGTTCTAAAAGAACGACTAAGGAATTTTTCTTTTGTGATTTGATTAATAGAAGTTGATCATTGTGACTGTAAAGAACCGATATCTTCTTCCACATATCAGCAATCTATTTGAACGGTTGAGAGGTGCTTGAAATTTCTCAAATATTTACATGAGATCAGGGTATCATCAGTTGAGAATTAGGAAATCTGATATACGGTGGGATCTTACATGAGTTCCTCGTAATGCCTTTTGGGTTTATAAATGAACCAACATTGTATATGGACTTAATAAACATAATATCTCTTAAGAACCTAGATCAGTTTGTGGTAGTGCTCATAGATGACATATTGGTGTACACCAAGACTCATGACAATAATTCCCAACATATTTTCAATGTCTTGAATACACAAAGAGAGTATTGTCTATATGTTAAGCCCTCTAAATATCAAATTTGGAATGATTAGGTACAATTCTTAGGTCACATAAACTAAGTGTAAGGTGTGTCCATTGATAAAAAGAATGTAAAGGTGGTTGTGTCTTGGGATAATACAACGAATATTTTCAATATCCATAAGTTTCTATGGTTATTTGAATTTTATTAGCGCTTCATCCATGACTTTTCCTGATCGGTACCACCACTTATGGGTATGACTGTTCAAATGGTTGGAAGCATGTTAGAATGCCTTCTAGAAGATGGAGAAGCATTTCACAACAGTTCCAATATTTATCCTACCAAATCCAGGTGAGGGTATATAGTGTATTATGATGATTCTGGGAAATGAATTTGAGTTGTGTTGATGCATGGTGATTGAGTTGTGGTATATGGGTCTTGGAAGTTGAGACATCATGAACATAAATACCCTAAACAAGATCTAGAATTAGTAGTGGTGTTTTATGATTTAATGTGTTGGAAGGATTTAATTTATGTGGATATCATACTCTGAATGCAGATTACAAGCACTTGAAGTAAATATTTTCTTAGATATACTTGAATATTTAACAGTAGAGATATGATGAGTATAAGTTGTAATTAGATTTTAATCTAGCATATACTCCCAGGAATTGAAATAGTGTAACTAACACATTCAGTGGTGAAACTCAGACTCAGTTTTTTTAGGAGTCTAGTGTTGAGTTCAATATGATCACATTCCAAGACGAGATGCATTTTTGATACATGAAACTCATAATCGGATTATTCTCATATCATTTTCATTATAGTGTTGAATTTTGAGACAGATTAGGGACAGGTAGTATGAGGATCTGGAATGTTTTCCCTTGGGGGAGAGCCTTTAAGGTGTGGATTCACCTTCTGATAGGAGCATAGATGAGGATGAGGCCATCAACGTCATGAATCAGGTATGTGTTCCTATGATCATGCGAGAGGATCTGATGTGGTAATTTAATGCATCAAAGTAGTGGATACATCCATGTGTGACCATAATGTACCATAATATACAATGATAGTTTGGGTGGCGAAGTATTTAAAGTGAGATAGTAGGGTTTGATACATGAATCATGACATGTAATTAGATAAAGGTAGAGCATCAATGACCTAGAAGTTTTCTATAGAAGTTTTCTATTGTGAAATGGAAGTGAGATGATGTCAAAATTGGCATTGTGGTGGGTCTCTTGAGATGAATAAGAATAATGATAATATCTAGGTCATTATCAATCAACTGAAAAACAAATAATCACATTTAATTCCTATACATGAACCCTTCATAGTAGATTAGTTGGGTGAGTTTTATGTTTGAGAGAAAATCTATCTACATGGGTTTCCTTAGACAATAGTTTCAAATTGTGACACGCGATTTACATCACCCTTTTGGTAAGGCTTATAGAAGGTGTTCAGTACAAAGGTATTATTGAGATAAGCCTTCCACCATCAAGTTTGTGGGATGTTGGAGCATACTACATAGGTTCTTGAGGATATTATTTGGTCTTGTTTTCTTGACTTTAGGGGGGTCTTTAGAGAAGAAAATATCGTTGGTGGAGTTTTCCTATGACAATAGTTTTCAAGAAACAATACTAACTTCATCATTATAGCCTCTTGATTATTGGCCATATAGATAACCATTAATCTGTTTGGAGGTAGGTGCGTCATAATTATTTTAGATGGAGTCTCATATATAAGGTATTGGAGAAATAATTGCTTATTTGAAAGCATGTGGCTGTGAATCAGTGTAGAAATGTAACATCCTTGGTAAATAATAAACATTACATTTTCATATTTACTAATATTTCAAATCTTGTTGGTTTCTCACTTTTTCCATAAAAGTGTTTTTAAAATCAAAAAAATTAATGCGGAGTTTATTTATTAATATTTGGTAATTAAATATTAATTTTACATTAATTTTTATGCTATGTTCGATGGAATACGGGATACACAACAACGTTTTTTTTTGAAATCTTTAGTTTTACAAAACTTTATGTCATACAGAAAAATAATAAAATAATATTATTATTTTAAATGGAAGTTAACACCTAGATGTTGTATTGGATGGAATGAAAAAAAGTAAGTAGAATATTATTATATTTATTTGTTATATGCTTTTACATTTATCTAATAAATTTTAGAGGCTTAAAATATGAAAAAACCAATTTTAAACATAAATACTCTAATATTCATTAAAGGGTCGATTTACCGCCTTTTGATGGTGAACTGTTTTTAAATATATTTTTTTTCACTTGTATATGTTATTTTTCAAAAAATAATTTCTTTTCCAAATCGGGACATCAAAATTAACTTTAGGTGAAATTTGGGAATTTTTCTGATAGAGTGCATTTTTTTATGAATAGTGAAAAATACTGTATTTTAATTATAAACTAGTTTTTAATGTAATTTATTTATATGGTTAGATTATCTTTTTAATTTGTTTCAAAGTTTAATTTGTTAATATTTTCAAAATTTAATTCTATTTTGGTCATTTTAATTAATCTCACTTTGAAATTGGACATAAGAAAGTGTCAACCTTTTGATAGTAATTTTTTCTTAAAAACGCGTTTTTTTTTCTGACAATAGGAATTAATTTTAAATTAATTTTTTAAAAATTGTTATTTTGAATTAGGAAAAATGGATTCTATATTTTGAATTCGTAGGTCCAAATTTTGTAAATAGTTAAATATTATTTTTAGACATTATTAATATTTATGTCAGTAAATATTTTATTTAACATGGTTAGAAGGTAAATCTGATAAAAGAGGGTTACAATTAATATTATAATATTATTAAATAACCCAAACATGTGTCATAATCCTATTTTTTGATACATGTCTAATTATAGTCATCCTCAGGTCGATTTTCGGAACCCATGGAGTCAAATGGGAGTGATAATGACACTTTATATTAATTAATTTAAAATAATATTGAAAATGAAATAAAGATACATCTTTTAGTAAAATAATTTTTATATGGTGTTATATAAGTTATATATTTGAGAATAAATATTATTTTTAAATATATGAATATTTCCTAAAACATGGTATTTTATTTATAATTTTTATACATCATATATATATTTATTTATTTATGATACAATGATTATGTAATCATTAACTCATTAATGAATGATTTAAAAAAACTGAGATTATAAAAATTAAATAAAACATCAAAACCATTATAATTCGTATTTTATGATTTTGTTTCAGACAATAGTCATTTAATATCCTTATTTAATGAGTTTTGGGCCATTTGAAACTGAAAATAAGTTTATAACAAAAAAATACTTTCAAACATTCTTAAAAGGCCCCACATCCTCATTATAAAAGGACACCACCTCAAACCCATTACCCACACCTATAAATCCTCTTGGATCATCCAAACCCTTCCCAATTAATCTCCTTTAATCCCTCTCTTCCTCTTAGAATAATTACCATAGGCATAAGGCAATTCATATAAACCTATTGGTTCAAACCGATGGGAGATACCCGATTTAAAGGTAATGTCTTATCTTAAGTTCTTTTCTTTTATTTTACTTATCCAACCTTCGAAACACTATTGTTTTCTTAATTTTATAACAAAAACAATATCCTAAATATACTAGGTTATTATTATTAGATTTATTATAGCTACACTTCCACACACCTCCATCTAATGTATATGAACATATTGTTTTTATGGACGGCGAACTACTACCTCACCAAACTTTGATTGATCAATATTGTTATACCACCTCTCATGGTGGCCATTATGATGTAATAGTAATTATATATGATATATATATATCAATATAGAAATATTGTTCTTTAATTTCCATTTATATCATATCATTATTCTTTTCATAATGTATAAATACGAAATTTCATTTCAGGAAGTGCGGTCTACCGCCCCCTAAAAGTGATATGACTCATTCATACCATACATGGAACATATATATGATGGTTTTAATGAAATTATATAATGAATATAAAATATTATATTATACTTTAATTATAATATACCTTTGTATCATTACGTTTTCATTCCATTAAATATTAAAATTAAATGAAAATAGTGTTCATGCGTACGTACGACTTACAGTCCCCATGAACGGTGCAGTTCATTTGTTATCTCCAAATGATATGTACTGTTATAAATACATATATAATGGATATAAATTATATATATATGATATATTAATCATTAATTTCATTATAGAGATAAATTACTTTGGAACACATGGTCAAATTGTAATTATAACAAGTTCATTTTTAACTCAATTTCCGAACATCAACAAAATGTACGAACTCAAATAATTCACAAATTGTTATTGAATGGTAATAAGGTATATAAAACAAATAATAAACATGAAAATGATTCTCAATAAAGTATAAATTACCTTATTTTTATTATTTAGGAAGAACAAGGAACAAAAGTGTCGTGTCAGACACGGGGTAAGGGAACTTCTTCACCCAATTTCCATTCATTGGGATAAACTTATACTTCTTGATTATGTCATACAATGAATATGTGTGAATGACCTATGATTGTTTTAAACATAATATACACTTATATTGGGTGTATTTAAATATTTCAAACATGATTATGTCACTAATTTATCCTTAATGTAATGATACGATCTTTGTAAGGGAACTTTTCACCATCCTCTTTTAGTCAAAGACTTATTTTATTTATTTTAATTACCATTATATTTTTTTGGGATATGTTTTTATACATCCTTATTGTTTTAAATTTTATGTAAAAGTGGCGAGATATCCTTTTCTCTCTCATCAACTCATTTCTGAATATTAAATTGACGCCATTAGGCTATTGAATTGTCAGAAGGGATGATGTCTCAATATCCTTTCATGTGAGGCATATCTTGATCTTGTGCCCCATTATTATCCTATAGGGTATTTATACTTCCCTTTGAAATATTATATTATGAATATCCCAATTATCAATATATTATAAATTTTGTTTAATGTTATTCTTTATCTATTTTTATTTATGTATTTTCTCATGTTGTAAGGGACTCTTTGACTAAAACCTTGTTTTAAATGTTTTAATGATTTAATCATATTAATAACTATTATTAATTTCCATGATTTCAAAATGGTTTTAAGTATTCATTTATATGGACATTAATTTTTTAAAATGTTAATTCCTATAATAGTTTCAAAAGCGGTTTGGGACACTTTGATTAAAAAATATTTTTATTAAATGTTTTAAGATGTTTTCAAAAGGAATCATTTTCTACGAAGCATTTTAATAAACAAAAAAACTAATGTTTCTTTTTGACGTACATGGTGTAAACGAAATTTATGCCCCTATAAGAAGTATTTTGTATTTGGCTTCCTTAACAATCTGTAGTGTTTTTAAATATAAAATAAATACCATATACACTTTTTATGTATTTTGGTATAGAAAACGTTTTTTTGAAAGTATTGATTATGTTAATATATTGGAATGATATATTGGGATTGAAATGTTTAAATTTTATCATACCTTTATGATTGTTTTATATGTTATGATAATGTTATAATTATTGGGAATTGTTTACATATATTAGTTTTTCCATGATATACCTAGGGCAGGTGAGCCTGAGATAGCTCTATGATGCATTGGGTAACATGAAGGAGGTAAATGTTAATGTTTCTCAAAAGAGATTTATGGAATATATTGTGATGGGTATTTTAAGTGTAACTCCCTACATAGTTATAAAAGAAATAATGTAGGTATGTTATCCATGCAACAAGTTACCTTTCTGATTTATGATTTTTAAGTTCTCTCCATAAATCTTATGATTTCATGAGGTGTGTTAAAGAGTTTATGTATTATTAGTATTGATGGACTAATGATTTATTTCATTATTTTATTACCCTTAATTAGATTTTTATACTCATCCCATGTTTTTAATAAAAATTTTATAGGTTATGAAGAAGGGTGAGAAAAAGGAATTAATAAATAAAATTTATATCATGAAAATAACTATTGTTTTATTTTAGTAGTTTTATTATTGTGAAGAAATTGGTAAGAGTAAAAGTGTGTACTTTGTAATATTTGAGATGTAATGTAATAGTTATAGCCAAATAATTTAAGACTATGATAATGACAATATCATCAATGTGAATTAATAAAATAATTCAAGATTAGAAAATGTTTAAGGTTGGGTCCTTATAGTTGGTATGAGTGGTCAGTTTAGTCAACTTTAGAGATTAAGATTTTTCATTAGACACATGGTTAGTCTTTATGTCTACTATTTCAGATAAATCCTTATTTTGTAACTTTTTTAGATAATGGATATTTTGTTAAAAATGGAAGTAAGTGGATCTCAAATGACATTCCTATCTCTTCCTGACGACTTTCTTGAAAAAATTATTGCAAAGTCATGTCCAGACGACTCTGAAACATTTTCTAACATAAAACTCACATGAAAGAAATTCTTCGAGATATCAAACACCTCTGAAATACCTCAATGCCATCATGGATCATGTGTTGTATTTAATCAAATCCTATTTTCAAAATATCATAATATTTTCATGAATACTAAATATTATCAAGTCATTTTCAAATAATTTACCATATCAACAAATTTAGTAGAATATTATGATTTTGAAAAATGTGTTGAAGAATGAGACCCTAGAGAAACCTATTTATATTTTCTTTTAAAATATAGTCTCTCATATTATACATATGGTATTTTAAAAGGACCATTGATTGATATTTTCAACTCAAACTCGGTCCGACTATTTTATCGAAATGATGTTTTATCAGATGTTTTGAAATTATATGTCATACATGATTATTTTCAAAATAAATTTTTTTGAAAACACCCATATGACCCAAGTTGTATACTGTTTATTTGGATGAAGGATGAAAATGATTTTTAATTATCCCTAAATCATTATTTCAATGCATGTACCTTATACCTATGTGAACAAAATTGATGATGAAACCATATAAACACCATGATCAAGGTATAATGTTTTTTCTTTTGGGAATAGTTTCATTTTATTATATAGAGGTGAAAAAAATTAAAATATATAAGGCATTGAGGTCTTAATATATTGGGATGAAAATTAATGGTATAAGAAAACATTTGTGGATAAAAATTTTTAGGGTTATTTTTTATTTTTTTAAAAAGGACAACATGTAGACTGTGTGACAACCCATTGTGTTAGAAAAAGCTGTGGGAATCGCACCCACAACCAAAGTGCGATTGGGATTTATAACGTTCCATTGGACAACATGAAGTCCCTAGTTTGTATGCATTATTTGTTTTAGTTAAATAATTTTATGGATCAATAATAAGTTTATTTTGGGAACTTATGTTTTATCAAATGTATATCCATAATATAGGAAAATGATTTGGTGATTAAGTGATAAAGGTTATTTTCGAAGAAGTTCTCTCATTTAGGAAAACACTATATGCTTAAGGAAAACAGAATACTATGGGATCATTTTTGGGATGTAATGGTAGAAATTTTAATTTGGAAAAAGCTATGTTTTTATTGTGGAAATATAGTGATTTGGGTTATTTCTTGAAATGATTAACCTATCAAAGAGAATACGTGATTATGTTAATTTCACTTCATTATGAGAATTTAATTGTAGTCGATGTTTTTGAAGATAAATGTTAGGGGAAGACTATGTTATTAAATCCTTTTGAGTTTTTGGTTTCAATCATACATTAAATTATTTTGAAGAATTTAAAGTACAATTTTATATTGAATAGTATTTATTTAACTTTTTGTATTGTTTTGTTAATTTTTGAGATTAAGTGTAGAATTTATTTTTATAAAATATTATCTTATTTGTGTAATATCATAACCTGTACTAACAATTTTGGTTTTGGTTAATTTTAAAGACATGGGAAATATATGGTTCATCATTTGTGGATCATGTGATTCTCTAAGAGTGGATTCTAGAACATTAGGTGTGGCAAAGTCATCTTGAATACTCATCATTTGGAGAAATGATGATTTTTTTGGTAGAAACATATTAATGGAATAATCTCTACTTGAAATGCAAGTATGTTTAATTGTGCTTTTAGTTGAGCTCATACAGAAATTTCTCAAATTTATGAAAATGAATCCTAAAACAATAAAAAAATTTCCATTTACTTTTCCAACTGGGGAATCAAAAATCATTTAACATTTACATGTTTTTGATTTTCTGGTGGTTAAATTAATCCTGATCATGTTTTCAATCACTCTTCATCAAAAAAGATGGTTATTTTTTCATCCATATCCATGTTTTCCTACACGGAATCCTAGTATTGGTTATCTCAGTTGACCTTTTCAATTATATTTATTTCTTTTAAACTTGTAGTTTTATTGACTCTTTATCTGATTTGGTACTTTCAATGTTGTTTCCAAGCCTAATTATAATATTACGAGGATGAAATTTTTAAAAGGGTAAAGTATGTAATATCCCAGGTAAATAAAGTACATGACATTTTATTATTTATTAATATTTGTGAAATAAAAATTACTTTTACTTTAAAGGTGATGCTATGTTCAATGGAGTACCTGATACAAAACAATGGGTTTCTTTAAAATCATATGTTTCACACAATGTTGAGTCATACTGAAACAAATAATATAATATTATTATTTTAAATGATAGTTAATTCCTAGTTGTTTCATTGGTGGAAATGAATAGAACTAACTAAAATATAATTATAAATGTTTTTTAATTTTTTTTTACATTTATCCAAAAAAATATAAAGGCTTAAAATTAGAAAAATTGAATTTTGAGCCTAAATACTCTAATATTCATTAATGGGTAAATTTACCATCTTTTGATGGAAAACAATTTTCAAATATAGTATTGTTACATTTATATGTTCTATTTAAAAAAAATTATTTAGAATAGCGGAATCAAAATTTACATTGGGTAAAATTTAGGAATTTTTCTGATAAAGTTCATTTTTTTAATAAATAGTGAAAAATACTATATTTTAATTCACAACTGCCTTTTAATATAATTTATTTATATGGTTAGATTATAATTTTAATTTATTTTAAAGTGTTATTATATTATATTTTTAACATTTATTAAATTTTTTTCATTGGAAATAATTTCACTTTGAAATTGGACACAAACAAGTGTCAATCTTTTGGTAGTTATTATTTCTTAAAAACATTCCCTTTTTTACAACGAGAATTAATTTTAAATTAATTTATGTAATTTTTCTGTTTTGAATTTTGAAAAATGGATTCTAAATTTGGAATCATGAGTTTTAAATTCCGTAAATAGATATATTTTATTTTAAGGCGTTATGAATATTTATTTCAGTAAATTTTTTATTTATCATGGTTAAAAGGTAAACCTGGTAAATAAGGGTGAAAATTAATAGTACAATAATAGTAAATTACCCTAACATGTGTAACAATCCAATTTGTTGACACATTTCCTGCCATGATAATCCTTTGGTCGATTTTGGGACCCCATGGAGCCACATGGGAGTGATAAGGAGACATTATATTAATTAATTTAAAATAAGAACAAAAATAACATAAACATATATCTATTAGTAAAAAAAATTATATGGCGTTATATATGTTATCACTTAGACTATAAATAATAATATGAAATCTAAAAATATTTCCTACATAATATAATTTTATTTATAATTTTTAGACAACACATAAATTTATTTATTTATGACACAATGATGATGTAATCATAACCTCATTAGTGAATGAGTTAAATAAATGAAATTATAAAAATTAAAAAAAAATATTAACCTCTCAATTTCTTATTGTATAATTTCCATTTGAACAATTTTAATCTTATATTCTAATTTAATTATTTTTCGAGCTTTTGAATCCTAATATAAGTCTATAATAAAAAAATATTTTCAAACTTTCCTAAAGAGCCACTCCTCCCACTTATAAAAGGACACCACCACTAACCCATTAATCACACCTCTCAAAACCCTTGGATCTTACAAAATATAGCCAATTAATATCCATAAATCCCTATCTTCTTCCTTGAATACTTCTACTTGGAAGAAGGAAATTCGAGTGATCCTTTTGGTTCAAACTAAAGGGAGATACCGAATTTTAAGGTAATGTCATCACGTATGTTCTTTTCCATTTTTACCTCTCCAGACCCCAAAACAATCTTTATTACGTTCTTTTATAAAAACACCAGTATCTTAAACATACTAGGTTGTTTTAATGAGAATTATTCTAACTACAATTCCACACACCTCCATCTAAGGGATATGAACATACTATTTCTGTGGACGACGAACTACTGCCTCAGGAAACCATGATTATTCAATATTCTTCTACCACCTATCTTGGTGGCCATTATGATGGAATTGTAATTATATATGATATATATTTTAATTTATTTTACCAATATTCTTCTAAATTTTTTATTTATAACATACCATTATGCTTTTCATGTTGTATAAATACGATAATTTCATTTGAGGAAGTGCGGACTACCGCCCCCACAAAGTGATAGGAAGCGTTCATACCACAAAAGGAATGTATATATGATGGTGTTAATAAAATTATGTAATGTATATAAAAAATTATATTATACTATAATTATAATATATTTTTGTATCATTATGTTTTCATTCCATTAAATATTAAATAGAAATAAAATTATTGTTCATGTGTACGTAAAACTTACCATCTCCATAAACGGGGCATTTCATTTCTTATCTCCAAATATTATTTACTATTATAATTAAATATATAAAGTATATATATTATATATATGGTATATAAATAATTAATATTATTTTGGTGATATTGTACTTTTCACCACATATACAAATTATAATTATAATAAGTGCATTTTTAACTCAAATTCTGAACATCGAAAAAATGTCTGATATGAACTAAAATAATTAAATAATTGATTTTACAAGGTAATAAGTGACATAAAATAAATATTAAACATTAAAAGGTTTTTGAATCAATTATAAATTAACTTAAGTTTATTATCCAGGGAGAATAAGGAACAAACCAGTCAAGTCGGACACAAGGTAAGAGAACTTCATCACCCAATTTCCATTCATTTGGATAAACTTATACTTCATCATTATGTCCTACTACGAATATTTGTGAATGACTTATGATTGTTTTACACTTAATATCCACTTATATTAGGTTTATTTATATTTCTCACAGACAATTAAGTCACTAATTTATCTTTAATTTAATGATACAATGTTTGTAAGGGATTCTATCAGCCTCCTCTTTTATTCAAAAACTTATTTTATGTCTTTTAATTTCAATTATATTATGTTAGGATATGATAATATATATATTTATTATTTTAAATATTATGTACAAGTGATGAGATATCCTTTTCTTTCTCATCAACTCATTTCTTGAATTTTAATGTGATGTTGTTAGGCTGCGGAATTGTCGTAAGGGACAATGTCTCAATCTCCTTTCATTTGAGGCATATCTTGATCTTGTGCACCTTTATTATTTTATAGGTTGTATATATTTCCCATTGACATATTATACCATGAATCTCTATATTTTCATTATTTTATAATTATTGTTTAATATTATTCTTTAAATATTTTGATTCACATATTTTCTCAAGTGGTACGAGACTATTTAACTAAAACCTTGTTTTAAATGTTTTAAATATTTAATCTTATAAATTATTCATATTAATGTCCACGGTTTTTAAATTTTTTTAAGGATTTATATATATTGACATTAAAATTTTAAAATGTTAATTCCTAAAAAAGGTTCATATTGGTATGGGAAACATTGATTAAAAATATTTATTCAATGTTTTAAATGGTTATCAAAAGGAATATTTTTCTATGAAACATTTTACTATATGACAAAAGGAATGTTTATTTTTAATGTACATGGTGAAAACATCCTTTCTGCCACTGTGAACAGTATTTTATATTTTTCTTCTATAACAGGTTGTAGTGTTTTTAAATGTAATATAAATACCATATAAACTTTTTATGTGTTTTGGTATTAAAAATGGTTTTTACAAATAATTGATTATGTTAATATCTTGAAAGGTTATATTATAATTGCAATGTGGAAATGTTTTTGTTCTTTTATGATTTTTTTATGTGTTATGATTATGTTATGGTTCATGGGAATTATTTTCATATATGGGTGGTTCTATGATAATCCTAGGGCGGGTGAGCCCGAGATATCTCTCTAAAGAATTGGGTAATGTGACTGAGTTAAAAATTAATGTTTTTCTCAATAGATTTACAGAATATACTATGATGGGTATTGAATGTTTAACTCCATACATAGCTGTGAATGCAACACTATAATGATGTTATCGATTCTACATATTCTCTTTATGATTAAATATTTTATGTGTTATTCATAAATCTTATGACTTCAAGAGTTGTTTTAAAGAGTTTATATTTTATGTGTATTAATGGAATAATGATTTATTTCATTATTTTATAACCCTTACATAGCTTTTTATGCTCATCGTATGTTTTTAAAATATTTTGACAGGTCATAAGGAAGGGTAATAAAAAAGAAGTATTCAAGAAGACATATATCAATAAAAGTACTCTTGTTTTATTTAAGTTGTTTTATTGTTGTGAAATTTGATGAGAGTAGAAGTGTTTAATTTTTAATATTTGTGATGTAATGTAATAGTTATGAACTAATTCTCTAAAGAAATGATCCTCAATGTTAATTATTAACTTAATTCAAGATTATTCAATGTTTAATTCCGTTTCCTTATAAAGAATAAGTTGTATAATGATAAAATTGGTATACCCATAATGTTTATATAGGTTGATCATGAATTATTTCAGGTGTCGCCCAGTTTAGTTCCCTGAGGGATATAGAGTCCGGGTAATTTGGCACATAGGTTTTTTGACTATTTATTGGTTTGGAGAGAATTAGGCCAGTGCCATATCGATTGGATCTTCCATAGAAATAAATTTAAATATATTAAGATTTCCATGTTTCACAACCATGAAGGTGTCAACCATTTCACTTTCATGTTATTAAGGTGGATGATGTTGATTTAGAGATAGATGTGATATTTGAGGAGTATGTAATTCATGAGTTTGATCATAATGATAAAGTGTTGTGGGGGAAGACTTTTCCAATAGTTTGATTATTGTGGAAACATGGGTGTGTAGAGGATGAAATGTGGGAAAATGGAAGAATATATGTTGGCTGAGTGGACTGATATTTTTTACTCATAATTTTAGATATTATTGGGAGTGTAGCTTGAAGATGAGATGTTATTACATGAGAAGATTGTAAGATCTTGACCTTTTGAATATTTGTCAAAGGATCATTTATAGGTACTCTTTTGTTTAGTGTTGAATAAATTTAATTTTTTTTACCTAACGTTGTTTATGGAGGAATGTTTGAGGAAATTGTAATAAACAGGGAATTACATGGTTGGTGCATGATTTTCCCTAACTCTGCACCCCAGTAATGAATCTGTGCAACCCTGGACAGAGGGGAATTACACGGTTTGTGAAATTCTATTCAAACAATGCACCATATTAGGAGAAGTCGCTCACCCCTATAGAATATTCACAGTAATAAGGATCATTGTTAAGAGAAACAATATGACCTGGGAAGAAAACATTGCAGACGAGATTTTAATCCACCAAATATTAAATTTTAAATTCCCCAAAACCCTGAAACTCACACTATTTTACCCTAACATGGACCAAATTGATTTATCTAGATTCTGGAGAGTCCCATATGTATTATAAGACTTTTAATCCTTTTTTATTATTGATTCAAATACCAAATATAATATCCACCCCTCTCCTGGTAAGTGAGTCTCATCCCGATTCCTTTCTGGTTATCCTCTTGTTCTTATTTATTTCATTAAGATAATATTTTGGTTATATATAAATATATTAGTTATAAAATAGATCTAATATTGTAGATATGTATCTATGTTTTAAAAAAATCTTTTTTATTAAATCTTGATTTAGTGTATTAAATATTGTTCTTATTGTACATCATTGTGCCATTAAATTTTTTAAGGATTTCTGTTGAGTGTTATTTTGTCAATAAATTGGGGTTGGTGGTCTATAACTCAAATCCAAAAATATTTATTTAAATTAAATGAATGTAATTGTATAATTTCTATAAGATGTTAAGAAAATGTTTTTTTAATTAATTAGTTTTATGAATTAATTTATTGAGGATATGTGGAATTGGGGATTTTTGGAATTTAGATTGAGGTAATTATTTATAAAAGTAATTATGTTTTCTTTAAATTTTTAAGCTGAAATAATTAATGGTGGAATTAGTTATGTATAATTGAGATTAAGAATGAAATAATTAATTATGGTATTTTGAGTTATGAGAATTGATTACTTAATTGTAAAATTAATTAATGGGTGACATATGTTAATTAATTGGGTAATTATTTAAGGAAAATTAGGTGATAAAATAATTTTTTAATTACTAATTAAAATTTTGTTTTTAATTATTTTTTAATTAATTATTATTATTGATGTGATTAGTAAATTGTTAAAATAAATAATGGGATTTTTTATTTTCTCTAATTTTTGAATTATGAATTGAATTTATGTGAATAATTAATTATTTAATATATTATATGTCGATGAATGGTGACAAGTTTATTAGAATGTGAATTAATGAATGATAACATGGTCATTCTAATGTGTGATATGTTAATGGTAACATGGGCTTTCAAGTGTGAATTGATGAATGATAACATGGTCATTATAATGTGTGATGTATGAATGATAACATGGTCATTTACGTATGAATTATGGAATGGGAATATATCTACTCTATTTTGTGTAGTATGATAGTAATAAGGGAATTCAAGTGTTAATTAAAATGGTAATAATGGAATTCTTATATACGAAATCACTTGGGAATAATTCAGGATATTGAATGAGCTAATAAAGTCACGTGGTGGTCCATCTCCGAGAACTATTGTGTGGAACCCAGGTCGAAACATTACATTGAGACACCATCTCATGGTATTATTCCTTATTAATCTAAAATAAGAGATATTATAGGAATTACCCATCAAATTGGAATTACACATGTTTCATGTGTCATTTGGTACCCCTACTCCAGAATTGTGTAATGATGATTTCCCTAAAAGATTATTTTTATGTTATTTCATGACTCACATACATATATTTATTTTATAATCCATGTAAATGGTTATTCCTGGAACTGTTGGATGTTGTGGTGCATCATGACTATAAATTAATAAATACATAAAATAAGCGGGGATTTTCCCCTTTTATTGGATGTGAATATCTCAATCCCTTTGATAGAGTTTGAAAAAATTGATATGTTATGTCTATAGTATAAAATACTTGTATTTTTATTTTTGGAAACCTAATCAACTATATTCAAGAATATAGGTTTATGATACATGTTATACAACCATCTTGACATGTGATATCACGAATAGGGAATTATATTACATCTTAATGATTTTTGACTGTTGAATGTCATTGCGACATTAATTCATCACTTTATTCATTCCATAACTTGTATCTAGATTCGGAAAATGGAAAAAAGGTGGTTTATCCTAATTCCACTAAGGTTCCAATAGGGCCACACACTAACATTATCCAGTAACCTCAAAAAATATTAGAATATTATTTTCAGGTTTGAGGGATAATATTTAATTTATTTTATTAGTTTATTACTTGTATGTATTTATCGATGCATAATAAAAGATAATTTATTTATTTAAATACCTATTCGTTATATTTGGCATGGTAAATAATGAATAGGGTGAGAAGGCTGAGATATTTTTGGTTGAGAATGGAAATATTATCTGAATAAATATTAATTTATTTTTTCATGATATATAATATATATTTTTTCTCCATGTTTTTCACATGTGAGGTAAATAATTATAATAATAATTATATTATTATTTTGACATGGGTTATGACATGGGTCATGGTAAAATAAAATGAGATTAAAAAAAATAATATTATAACCTTAGGTTTCTAAAAACATTCCAATATAATTCTATAAAACGTGTACTCCAATTTGAAAAGATGATTGTTTTGCACAACATTTCTCTCACTAGATAATTCTCTGTGTGAAAAAATATTCTTTTGAGATTTGGAAATCTTCCTAACAAGCTAGATATCATAGAATTAAGAGAATACAACATGCATCATTGGGATTCTAAAGTTCGATGAACTATGAATGTTGTGAGGGATAGTGAAATCTTCAATAGATTTTAAAGATCCTTATGATGATCTCAAAAAAGTTTCAGTGGATGTGTTAATCACTACTAGAGTATATTTACCCTTGATTCCTCAATAAATATTGTGGTTTAGAAAAAAGGTTGAACCACATTCCAAAATTAATAAATAATTAAAAGTTGAGGTATTATTTTACCAATAAAAATTAATTATAAATTATATGTGAGAACAAATCATCAAAGATTCTGGATATGTATTTCTATATAGTTATAATGAGTCATCATAAGAACTTGATGGAAAAATTTTGTTTGTCTTCACCAGAAACGCTTATGTAGTTCCACAAAACCACCCCCAACTGATGTGTGGGAGAAATTTATTGTAGATGACATTTGATAGAATTTCATTTAATGTCTCATTGTGTGTGGAAAGGTTCGATAAAAAATTGTAACATGTTTATTTGTGCTTTAGGTGATTTTAAAATAATAAATAACTTTTTTAAACTTTTATACAAATTAATTTCAAAAATAATATAAAAATAATATATTATTCATATTATTTATAATTATATTAATGTATAGAATATGAAAATTTGGTGGAAAATATTTTAATAAACACGAAAAATATTTTACTTAAAATATAATTTAAAAATTGATACTAATTATTGGTATTGTTTATAAAATTATATAGTAATATTATTAATAGATTAATATTTTATATGAATATGTAGAAAAATATTTTGAAAAGTATATATACTTTTTCTTTTAATTATATTTGAAACACACAAATTTTATTAGTTATAATAACAAGTTGCGAATGAATTTTTTCAAAAAAATATGTGCACGAAAATATCATTTTGTAACATCCTTTACAAATATAAAATGTACCTTTTCCTCTAGATAATAAAATTGTTTAAAAAATTAATACATTTTTTACTATTTATAAATTATTATTATGTAATTACCTATAACTTTTTATGGAGATTTAAACTACAATTTCAAAACCACATCTAAACAAAAACAACCAAGAGGTTGTAAAATCATCTAAAAAAATCCAAGGATAAAAACAATTTTTATCAATTATATGAAAATATAGTGACCTGTTCTAAGAATTACATAAATATAAAATTAATTTCAGTATTTTAACAATGCATCACAAAATAGTCCCACGTTACAAGGATTGAATTGATTGGAGTCATATATATTAGCTACATAAAAGTCTTAATCTCTAATATTTTCTCTATTATTTAACTATTATAGAATCCCATAAAGACATCAAAAAAATTAAAATCATCATCATTACCTAGAGAAAAACATAAGAAAGGGGTGAGGTCTAACACTCAATATGTGAATTCTTATTTACATTTCATAAGTGGTAAGATCCTAAACATAGTAGAAATTATTGGTAGTGGAGTAATTTCATAATAAAAAGTACATGGAATAATATGAATTTCCAATAACTCATGATTGATGGACTTGTAATATAGAATGGTAAAATAGATACAATAAAAAATTATTGAATTGTGAGACAATAAATATTATTAAATGATCATAATTATAGTCATACATAAATATGGAATGTCATATAACAATGAATTGTTGAATAAAAACGAATATAAAAATTACAAAATTTTGAACAAATAAAATTCCCATGCTTCATGTTGTGAAAAATCAAAATTCCAACAATTTTTATTATAGAATAATTAAATTCCACTGTTTAATATTATGAGAAAAAATCCATCTTTTCTAATTGTGACACAAAAAATCACATGATTTTATTGTGAATAAACAAAATGATAATTCTTAACATTATTTTATAATGAAATATAAAACCATAACAAATGATTTTGAGAGTGATATTGGAACCCACCCCTTATATTATATAAAAATGTGTTCTATATAAATATCAATCATATCTATATCTAAATGATCCAATGGAAAGATAATTGATAAATTAAACCTTTAAAAAACATAGACTGAAATTAAATTATGAAATCATGGAATATAAAAATTCATATTTTTAGAATAAATAATATCATTAAAACATATTATAGGTGATTAAAACATTAGATCATGAAATACAAACCTTGGAGGTTGAATATAGGATAAAATAATTTCTTCACAATTCCTTTTATAACATTAAAGTATAAATTAATTTTAAAAAATGCGAAGGGAAAGAGATTAATTTTGAAAAAATTGGATCTAAAAAATTATCATTGAAAATAGATAACATTTCAAAAAGAAGCTGTTAGAATACAATGAAATAAATTAATTTTCAAAGAATATTTAATATTGGGGACATGAAAATTATATAATTTTATAAAATAAAATAATTAAAAATAAATGAAAAATATATACATTCAAATATAATATTCAATAATGGAAACATAAAAATGACATAATGTTTTCCAAAAGGTATCTGAAAATATTTTGAAAAAAATAACTTTTAAAAGAAACCACTTATAATTAGATCATGACAGATTTTATATGAGATCAAAATATATACTGTGTATGGTTTGATATTTTTTTTTAAATTGATGTAAAATAAATTTAACTATTTGAAAATATCCTTGTTAAAACCCCACATTGCTAAAAATATTTTAAAATTTATAATTTAAAATTAGATTAAGAGAAATTGAATTTTACAACGGATATTTAGAGGAGAATAAAATGATATAGGCATTAGAATAAATGATCATTCAAATTCAATTGATGTATTATGAAATTTTAGAAGGCTTGTATTTTTTGGAAGGAAGTTTTAAATACGTCCTTATTGTCTAAATAACTATTAATTCAAATCTCGTGAATGGAAATTACCTTCATATATAACCGAGAATACCATGAATAAAGAATTAATCGATGATATAATATATATTATAAACATTATAAAAAACTTAAATAAAATTATATTTTTAATAAATTTTTTTTTTTAATTAATGTTAATTGATATGACGATCCATTTATATATTTCCATAAATTATTGATCAACTATAACATAGTTGGATAATTTAGCACTCCATGGACATTCCCTTGATATTAAAGTGAATATAAAAACTCACTATGTCAAGGGGATTCTATTTGTGGTATGGGGTTTAATGGAGATTAAAATTATAGTGTTTCAAAAAGGAATTCTAAATATAGATATGTGTTTGAAATCATGTTAATGAACACCTTTTATTGGTGAGGAAAGGGGAACATTTGATAACAAACCTTATATTTTAAAAATAAAATGACGTTATTCAATGGTAAATGGATATAATGTTTTCAAATAAATTAATTTGGGATATATTTAGGTCAATAAATGGCCAAAAAATAGTATCCTCTAATTTTCTAAACATGTTATAGGGTTATCACGATCATTTTTTTCATTTTAATATTATTCTTCTAATCTATGTATCCTGTTTTAAACTATGTAATTTTATGTTTTATTAAACAAATCACATCACCCATAAAAACAAATTTTGGAGTTTTGGAAATAAATTTACAATAAATTTAATTCAATTATATTTATAAATAATATAAAATTAACTTTTCAATCAAAATAGATAGTTTGTATAATTTTTGTTTTATTAGAAAAATATGACTTTTTAATAATCTAGATTCATTATCTTATTTAGTATTTATTACCAACATAATGATTTTTAATATATTTTTAAAAATTTTTATAAATCATATTGTATTTATAGTTTTAAATATTTAAATTTAATTCGTTCGATAGAAATTCCATGATATTAATAAAAAATATTTTTTAAATTTTATTTTCATTATTAACATTGTAATAAGAATTAATCCAAGTAATCTAAATTTAATTCCTAAAAATATATGGGATAATTGCATAGAAATAAAATTATTATATAATATATAATAATTGTTTAAAATAATTAACATATTATGGGTATGTAATTTAATCTATGTTTTTGTGAATGTATCGTGTAAAACCATATTTTGTTAAAAACGTTTTTTTAAGACAAATAATAATTTTTTTCCACATAATATTATCAATTAAATTGATCCCAATGAATTTTAAATAATAAATTTATTTAAATTACAATTTATTTAATATTAAAAAAAAATTCTTTCATGTTATAATTAATTAAACAATAGAGTTAAGAAACCATTCATTAAATTGCTACATAAATTTTCAAAATGACGAGAATGAGTATATAAATTCACCAAATAATTAAAATAATTAATAAAAATTATAACATATTATTTTATAAAAATTTATTTTAGAAACATATTATTCATATAATAGATATGGTATTATCAAAAATAGAATTTTCACTATTCCAATATAAACATATTATATTAAAAAATTCACAAAAAGATATCTTAAAGAATTTTTTTGTGAGGAATTAGAAATTTTAAATTTACAATATCAAATTTAAATTATAAAATTTTAAACATTTAATTTTTTTATGGAAAACATATAATAAAAAGAAAAAAAATATTTTATTAGAAATGAACATTTCAATATTAACTCATCTAAATTATTTAATTTCTAAAAGTAAAAACTATTAGTTATTTATTATCTTTTTTTTGTTATATCTTTAGTAATATTTTATTCTAAAAATGATGGGGTCTTATATTTAGGGTGTTGCGTGAGACTTATATAATATTATATTTTATGAATATTTAGGGGCCTAAAATCTTGAAACGTTAATTTCAACCCATAAAATAGATTACTTCCTCCCAATTTTGACTATTATGTACCATTGGGAAAAAGTTAAAGATTTACTTATGGTGGTCAGAACTCAGAGTTTGAAATCTAATAAGGTTTCAGTCATAACAACTTGGGTATGTCTTTACGACCTGTCAATTATTTCATGATAGACATATAAAAATCCGTGGATTGTTCCTATCATTTGAGAAAAAAATCCACCATGTTTTGGTATCATGACTCTTATTATTGATTTTGTTTACTAATATATACGGTTTTAATTTTCCCATACATTACTACAATTCCCTGATATAAAATATGATTTAATTATTCCAATAAATAAAAAATCTATTTATAGAGAAAAAATCAATTTTCAAAATATCAATACATTTATCAAAATAGGGGATAATAAGACTTAAATTCATCAAAATCTCATAACCCTCAAATAAGATTCATTTTATTTTAATAAAACTAACATTCCAATAGGGTAATTTTATTTTTATGGAGAAATGGTGGTGGAAACGATCATCGCTCAACAAATCCTTAAATTTAGAATAAATAATAAATGTACCTAGAACCCCTTGATTATTAATATCATCCTCTTTGTTTGTGTTAGCATAAACTCTTATAAAAACCCTTGGTTTAGGAGGTTTTGGGGTATTTTATCATAATTAACACATAAAATTGGGAATTTGTTCATGAATCCTGAAAAACCTATCATTTGAAACATTGAATTTTCAGTGGTACATTAGTAGGGACATTCATTTTATTTATTGGATTTTTTGGACCGTTTATCTCTTAATGATTATAAAATTACTTATATTCATCCCTCCCAAAAATGAAATAGATCATTAGTTATTATAAGAAATTACCTAGATGTTTACTCCCACATTTTTGACATTTAGTCACTTTGATTTTATTTACACCCACTAACTTAACATCCGATTTATATTATACTATTATTTACTTTTTGTTTACAAATCATAATAAGTGTCTCAAATTTCCATTTCCACATATAGTGAAAATTATTCAATTTTTTCATATGTTATCAAGTCTCCTATATAATGTTCATTTTAAGGTAATGATTTAATACACTAATTAAATAATCTATTTTACTCTCAGGGTCTAACAAAATACTAAGGGAATACCTTGAAGAATATTTTTTTTCTATGAATGTTCTAATAGATTATTTCTCTATTTGTATCAACATAATGAATTACCTCTCCGTTTTATTGGAAATAGTATGAGGAAAATACATATTGAATAACTATTTCTAGAAAACCTCCCACCCCATAGAGTCTTCTTCATACGTTTTGGTAGTAATCTTAATGAAGTTACACTATTGGTCATCCTCACCTTCCAAATGATAAAATAATATAACAACTTTTGCATGTTATGGGAACTAGATGATGAAAGTATCATTTCCATCACAAGGATCAATTTATTAGTGAAAAGTCTATTAAAACAGATACTTAATGATGGTAGATGTTGTCACATAAATTAATTCAGAAAAATTTTATCCTTCAATGATGAAATTTGGTGTTAAATAAATTTAATTTAATTTCTCATATACTAGGGTAAAATTTTTATAAATTTATGAACTCCATTTATCATACTATATGGTTTTTTATTTTATCATTCATTGAAATTTATATCACATACATTATTAACATGGTTTCTCATTTGTGTATCCTTTTTGAAAAAAAAATAGATAGTAAGGGCTTATCAATATTGTCACCATTATTTAATTATAAAAACTCAATCTAAAAAAGTGTTGCTCCTTGAAATGATCACATCATAATTTAGTTCAAAATATATCTTTCATTGATAAATCAATGTTTTTTTTGGTTTTTACCTCTCATTTTTCTTGATAAATTTACCTTAATATAATAACTCATTCATAATGGCTTGTGAATAGAATTTAAATAACAAAAAAAATATATCCTAGGAGTGTTAAACCATATTCATTGTAAGGGATCATTCACCATGAACCAAAATGATGGAAAATATATTATAAACTGGCTATATTTTGGGAAATTATTTCATTATTAATTTATGTCAAAACCACATCAAATTGCAGTATCTAGATTTTATTTACTGGAAAGAAAACTACATAATTTCTATGTTATAAAAAATTAAGATGTTATTCTATACATTGGATTATACCTTATATTTTCCCACAAGGTTTTTAATAATGTATTCTTAACAAATCAACAAAATTTAAAAAACCCCCTCTAATAATAAATATAGAAAAATATGCTAATATTAACATAAAAACATTAATCTCAAGATTTTATAAATATATCTCACAATAGTCAATCAATAATGGATTGAAAGGAATCATGTATTCGATATTTTATATATAAACATTTTAATATATGGTCTTCTCTCCATAATCAAAATCCTATAGAATACCATATATACATTTAATGAATTACACATATCTTTTTAACATGGAGAATAGAAAACATAAGAAAGGGTTGAGCTCAAATGATCAATAAGTGAAAAGATAACAACCTGTAATCAATCGTTATATATTATGAATATGATAAGAAATGGAAATTAGAATACATTATTATTAAAATTAAATATAATAATATGATTAATTCATAAATAATGATATAAAGACATATAATATAAATTTTAAGAAATATATGACAATACAAAGGTGTGAGGAACCTTAAAACAATAAACATTAACAATGGAAAATAATTTTAAAAATATTTAAATATGGAATTTTAGATAATAATAAATTATGGGGAAAACAAATGAATATGGAAATTATTTGATTAAAAAAAATTCCACACATCACGTTGTAAACTACCAAAACACTCACTATTCATGATGGGAACACAAAATGACCACAATTCAAATCTAGAACATACAAAATTCCCATGATTCATGTTTTGAACAAAAAATATTCCCATAATTCATATTGTAACCAAAACAATCTCACACATAACATCATTTTCTAATGAGATATAATTATTCACCAAATTAATTTGAGTTTGACATGGGACCTCACCCATTTTCATGCATAAAAGTGTGTTCCATTTAAAAAACATTCAAAAACAGATATTCATTAACCCATGGAAAGTGAATGGTTTT
Source organism: Viscum album (assembly GCA_963277665.1). Taxonomy (NCBI): domain Eukaryota; kingdom Viridiplantae; phylum Streptophyta; class Magnoliopsida; order Santalales; family Viscaceae; genus Viscum; species Viscum album. The sequence goes on from OY728134.1 coordinate 292,264,024, forward strand.
CTTAAACCATTAAAAATCATAATATAACCTAAAATTATGAAATCAAAGAATATCAAAAAACACACTTTCCAAATGAAATAATATCATAATAACACATAATGGGTGGTCTAAACGTCACTTATGGATGATAAAATTTGGAGTGTTAATATAACTAAAAACCCAATTGTTCTTACAATTCCTTTTCAATAATTTATGTGAAAATTATATTAAAAATTTTTAAGGTAAAGTTATGATTCTTGAAAACCATGTTCCAAAATAAATGATCATTTAAAAGACATAATGTTTTGAAAATGATAAGTGAAAATTCATTGATAAAATTTAAATTCAAATGAATCTTTATTAATTATGGAATAAAAAATAAATAATGTATTCAAAAAATGGAGTAAAAATACAATGAAATATTTTAAATTTAAAAATAATTCTTAATGCTGGAAACATCATAAAGGAAAATATTTTCCCAAAATATAAGTGAAAATAATTTGATTATTGTCTATTTTAAAAAGATTATTTTATAATTGAAACATGAAAATGGGAATAATGGTTTTCACAAAACTGCATAAAAGTTGATAAATTATTTTATTTTTAATTGATGGAAAAACTATTTGAACTTATTGATTTTACATTATTGAATACCCTCATTCCTTAATATATTTTAATAAATCCAATTTAAAACGACATATAGAGAAATTGATCATTACCAAATATATCCTAAGGATATGAAAATGATAGATGATTCATATCTAATGACAATACAAATTCCACATATGGGTTGTCACACTTGAACGGTCTCAATTTTTTATGGATGACGAAAATCCATTCATATATTTTGAGTAACATATAAATCAAAACTCATGAATGAGAATGATCATGAAACTAAACATAAAATACCATGAATGAATAATTAATTTATGACTTGATATATAATATAGGAGGTATCTACACTAAATAAATAAATTTATATTTTTAAAACAAATAATGTATCAATGTAGGGAAACTGAGATGAAAATAAATTAAATTTTTTCCTTTCTTAGTTCATTATGCATTAACCTCGAAAAAGACTTGATTTTTCCTTAATGTTTTATATAAAATTGAAGGGGTTAGGATAATAATGAGTTATAATGGACATAAATTTTTTGGTATATGGTAGTTATTATAATAATTGGTAAGAGTTTCATGTATTAATTATAAATATAATAATGTGTTTAAAATAGTGCATGTGATCTACTTTTATAAGAGAGGAAATTGGATCTTTTGGAAACACCCATTATATATTCATATTTCCATGAAACTATTCCAATGTCAATGGAAAGAAAGGTTTTTAATAATGGAGTGTGGTGTATTTTTATGTTGATATATGCTCAACCATTTTCTTTCTCACATGTTTTGAACATTTTATATTTTTTTTAAAATTATGTTTTTAGATATTATTATTTTAATTCTAAAATATAAAAATATTTTTGATCAATTTTTATTCAATGATTTATTAAAAATATAATATCACTAATAACATTTTTGTTTGATGGAACTAAATTTTACATCTATTTCATCCAATTATATTTATAAATATTTAAAAATTAAAGTTTATATTAAAACAAATATCATGAAGAAATAGTTATTTGGTAGAAAAAATAATTTTCAACATTTTGGATTCGCATTCTTATTTATAATTTATTAAAAAATAAAACATGTTAATATATATATATATATAATATTAAATTAATTTTAAAGGATTAATATTTAATTCATTTGATAGAAATTTTTTGATAATAATAAAATAATTATATTAAACAACTATTTCACCATTATCCTGGTATTTATCATTAATCTTATAAATATAAATTTTATACAAAAAATGTAATTGTCCATATAAAATAGTAATAATGTATTATTTTAAATATAATAAGTGTTTAATCAAATTTAATCTATATGGGTAGGGAAATTAATCTTAACTCTAATGTATCTATCATGTAAAAACCCGTTTTTAAAAAAAAGATTATTTTTATCAAATATATTTTTGATTAATATAGAATAATAAATTTAATTTTATAAAATGAATTAATATAATTATTATCATTGAAATACTTTATTTTAACCAATAACGAAATAATAAATTATCATTATTTATGTTATAATGAATTAAAAAAATAGTCATGAAAACAGTTTTCATTACAACCCTATAAACTTTTTCAAAATGATGAGCATTGGTTTAAAAATTCAAGTAATTAATTTAAAAGAATTTAAAATAATTTATCATGTAATATTTTATAGGATATTTTTTGAAAAAAAAAATTTTATATAAACTTTTTGGTACTTTAAATATTAGTATTTGTTTCTATTCACATATAAAATAATTATTTTATAAAATTTACAAAAATGTAACTTATGAAAATTTCATTGTCATGAAATCAAAATTGAAATTTAATTTATAAGATTAAAAATCTAATATTTTTAAATTTATTTTTTTAAATGAAAATATATAAGTCAATGACAATATATTTTATTAAAAAGTAATCATTTCGGTTTTTACTCATATTAATTATTTTTATTCTAAATGTAATAAATATTAATGTTTTACCATATTAATCTTTATTATATCTTAATATATAATATCATATAAATATTTTTGGGTTTTTATATGTTGGGTGTTTCATTTAATAGAATTTATAGAACATATTGTGTGTTTTAATATATCCATAATCTTTGAGTCTTATAATAATTTCAAAAATCTTCTTTAAATGTTATTATACTTGTAGGGTGTACTTGAATAAATTAATCGATACAAGCTAAAAAGATAACTAGGGTTTTAAAATCTAATGAATAGGATCTTCATATGTGTCAATAATATGTTGGATAAAATATTATCTTATGGATAATCAAAACAGAATATCGGAGGCTATGTTGTTTCATATTTTATAGGTGATCCTGATAAAAAAAATTTCTAAGAACCATGTTTTTTACTTCTATAGGATGAGTTGTGAGTTAGTTCTAAAAACATAATTTTATTATGAATATTTTAAAAATTTAGGAAGAGTATATCATAAATAAATTTTTTTACAGATTTTATTTAGATGATAATGTTTTAGTGGGATATTAGGTACAAACAAAATAATATTTTCTTATTATGTGATGATAAAAACCTCTCTTAAATCAGAGCTAAACCATATTATATTTCTAGGAAAAAACATATTTGAGTAAAATATCTCATTTTTTGAGAAGTGATGTGGAAAGGAAATGTGAATATGTATAAAATTCATAATAATAAAAACACAAGAAGGTTTTTTAATATATATGTTGGACTCTAATAATTTATGGTTGTTGATATTCTCAATTGGTCTTACTGGAAAATGAGTAATGTGTTTTTGTAAAATAAAAATGTTGTGTAGGTATATGATTTGTATTAAACCAAATATATATGGAGGTTTAATATATGTTGAAAAATTAATATTGACCAAGAAAATATTTAATAACTCTCGGGTGTAATTATTTACTATATATTATAATTATACCCTAAAAGGTGTTAATTATTTATTAGTTATGGTTCCCAAGAAGTAAAATTATCATGTATAATTAATTAACAGATCAGATATTCTTTTAATAAATTTTATATTGATATTACATATTAAAATTATGTTTGTAATGTTTTTGTGATAATTTCGTTAATATATTCATCATATTTGTAATTTATGATAGTATCTTATAAGTATGATAACCTATATATGTCAGGATAATTTTATTAAAATTATTACATTGTTTGAGATACATTATTATGTAGGGAAATGCAAGATATTTTAGTTATAGGTGTTATGGAATCATAATTATTAATACATTTACACATGTAGTTCATACATGATGTTCTCAAAGATGGAAGGTCTTGAGGACAGTCTGGATAATATGAAAACCACGTTATTATTTTTTTGTTAGAGGATACTTTATATTATCACATGTATTTATCCACAGACTAGATATCACTATTAATGTCTATCAGGATTTCTAGAATTTGATAAATTATGAAATCCATGTTATATTTATTTTTATGGAAGTATCTTAAGTCATGTGGATCACTACTAGTATGTGATTAAAGTATATATAATTTTTATATTTTTATTTTTGAATGATGATATTTTTGAACCATTGATTAGGATGGTGGTTTTTGACTAAAATCCATGGTCAACGTAGATTATGGAAAAAAAATTACATAGTGATTCGAGGAAGTATAAATCATGTTGAATGCCTGATGTAAAATATCTTCATACTTATAAATGAGATATATTCACAAAAAGTATTTATATATTATAGTAAAAATTATATGTTGGTTTTAGTTATTTTTTTAGGTTTTTATCCAACAAAATAAATTCACCTGTATGAACATAAAAATGACAAAAAAGTACATGAACACCTGAAATCAGAATGAAACAATATTGTCGATGCACACAAAACTAAGAAAAAAAAGAACCCTGATAATGAACTGTCATTCCACATCAAAAAAAATTATAGAATACAATGATATAATAAATAGATAAATTATAGAAAATGCTTTTATACTATTTGAAATCATTCATATCTCATTAAAAGATTTCTATAACCATTTACAACTTAGAGAATTAGAATAAATATTATAACTCAACTAATCTGAATGAAAGTTACCATATTTTGACTATTTATAGATGAAATCCATAGTAGTCTGAATGTAAAAAATATCCAATGCCATATTATAATCATGGTAATCTCACCATTGATCAACCCTTCTTCTATTTAACCATAGGTTTCATCACATAAACTACATATTTCTGGTGAATTGGGAATGATCCATAAGTAAATAGTATAATTTGGAAATAACATCCACTAATTATAGTCACTAAACCACTATTACAAGATTATTAACATTTTCTACTCAACATCATAATCATAATCTAGTTCTGTTTTGAACCTCCAAAATAACTCCTTTAAAACATTTCTAATACTTATCCATATTGTGATTCTTACTAGACTAAACTTGACAATATCACACTAATGTAAAATTTTTAGGTTACACTGAATCCTCCAACTACATCTAGGGTTTGATTTTTCTCTAATTCTTCCATTATTATCATCATTGCACCCTCATCATTCTTCCAGTCATCACATCCCCACTAGGTCATAAAAGAACACTATAATTTCCTTTATTGTAGTATTTTTCAATTTGTCTTTGATTTATTCCTAACATAATCAATCTTATACAACTCAAAAATACTATCTTCAAAAAAATTATCAATAAAGAGACACTTCACATAAATATACGTTACCCTTGGGTGAAACATTAGACTATTGGTTAAGTGAATCACAATCTGAGAAACATTAAATAATAATAAAACATTATTCTTAATTATGATGTCCACCAATATCCCCATTATATAGATCAAATATTTCAAATATTTAATTAGTACAAAAAAATAAAAATCTTTTATTCATATTTAATATATAATTTGATGTTTTGAAATCCAACTCACAATTGTTCCACTATATGTGAACACATAACGAGTGATTATCCTCTTGTTTTCTATATATCCACCACTATTTGAATCAATAAACACCTATAAAAATTAATCTTTTCCAAAACATAGTTACAACCAATTAAAAAAATTGGGTTACTAAAATATCCACTTTAATATTTCATTGTTTTACCTTCTATGATTATGCATGAATCTACTAATAACACCCATTGTATGCATAATATTTGACATCATTAAAACCTTTCTTTATATCATGATTCTAAAAAATGATGAAAATTAAACCTCTTCCACGTTCATATCCTAATCTTCAAATCTATGTATCTTCACGTATATCATCATCAATTTTTGAGAAATGGGTGATTCGAATCACTTGTTTTGAATCAAAAAACCAACTTCAAAATGTAGTTAAACTAAATCAAGAATAAGGATATAGAAATTTTGTCCTTTAAAATATGCATCCCCATCAACCATTTTTTAGTACCAAGATTCATGATATATAATCAATCTAAAAATCATCTTTTATATCATCAATCCTTTACTTCACCATTTCATCTTAAATAATGTCATCCATTTTGATAAGAATGATAAATATCCCATTATCTAAATAAATGAATTATTTACAACTCAAGAAATTATTAAAATCAATATATATACTTATATATATTTATATCCTTTAAGGATGATCCTTTCTTTATTATATTTTATACAAATAGGTTATTCCTTCATCTAATTAACCCACTTTTTGAAAAACAGTCTACTAACCAGAGATCATTATATTACCTTACAAGCCCAAAAACATGTAATTAAATTATTTAATCCCACATGGGTAACTCTCAATATCTTGGGTCATTAAAACATTGAACCTATTTTAGAGATTCTTGTTACTCATCATCTATGTGAAGAATGTAATAAAAATCATGTCTGTTGTTTTAAAAATGGCATTTAATCCTAGTATATCCCTAAAACTAATCCAACATCACTTCACATTCAAACCCCACTACTTTAGGAACTTCTCCATTTAGTAATCTACCTTGATATTTTAAAATTCCTGATAATTCTCATATATATGGTCGTAGATATACCAATGAAATATCAATTATATCAAAAACATCTAATATTCAGGGTAGTGTTTCTGTAATGACCATACTTTCTACACTATCTAGAACTTCTAGAAAACTATTCATATTTATCACATCTTGTGATGACTATTTTTAATCATTAAAAATATTATTATTTTTATACTTCAATAGGATATCCTCATTAAATATAGTATTTTAGATTATAATATCCTTCCCCAAGTCATTATCACACACTCAAAATCAAAAATATTCAGCGTGGTACCCTATAAATAAATATACTTAGGTATCTATGTTTTTCAATTCTTTAGAATAAACGTGGAGATTGATGAGTGACCCAAAAATATTGAGATCAAAAATGTTAAATTTCTTTAAACCATTATTCATCTGAAATTTTTTATCCCAATGGAATGTAAGAACATTGGTTCTAAAAATATATAGGAAAATTCACAACCTTTTATATAAATACCTTGGGAAATTTGATGTGTGACCTCAAGAAACATACCCATTTCCCTAAATTATTATTTATTTAAAATATGATTCCATTTCCTTCTAATTTTATATGTATAATAATATCATACAATATTTTATCCAATGTAAGAACACTTTTAACTCCCAACATCTATATTACCCACTATTATAAATCCTTCATAATTTTAACTCCATTCTAGTCCCCCTTCTCCCATGTATCTTCATAAACAATGTTTTTGAAAATTTCAGTATTGTGTTTGATAAATGACATGAAAACCTATATTGAATTTCTTTTCTCTATAGTAATACATAAATACATTCTAAATTTCAGGTCGTTGAGACTTCCCCTTGGGAAAATTTTTAATTTACCCCAACAAAAAACCTCATAAAATTCATCATATAGTTCTTTTTATTTTCAAACATAGTTTTTACTAGCATGATGATCTATAGTGGAATTATGGGACAGAAAGGTCTCGATAAAAATATATTAATTATAAAAATATTAATTTACCATGTACATATAAATTCATGAGAATTATAAAAATCTATCTCAATGGATCATAATATAAGAAAACTGACTTTGTGATTTCTTATAAAACAAGAGTTTTATACTAGATTTGTTATAAATTTTGCTTTTACTCAATGTTTTTGAGATCATATATCATGTGAAGATTAACTAATAAATTTAATTTATTGATCTAATAAATAAATTAATTGATGTTTTTATGGCCAGTTCTTATTCTTCCCTATCTGTATTATTTTTTTATAATAATTTATGGTTTTCTACAAGAAACCCTATATTTTGAGATGAATTGATAGAAGAAGATATCGTTGGAATAGTGGAATTGATGGGTGTACCCTTCATAAATATCATTAATGAAATAATATCTGTGTGTAAATATCACTAATAAACTTATATATCTTATGGTATATATTTTTTACTTTTCATTGAAGATATATTATTTAGTAATTCAATGTCATGTTTTCAGAAAAGCGGACTTATTATTTGTTAGCGAATCGTCGTAGATTATTTGATGATAATTTATGTTTTCATTATTTTTACATGTTCATTTTTATTTAATACATATAATTTTTATTAAATCTATGAATTTTAAATTTATATCATATAAATTTCTGAATCCCAATATTTTTCATTGTGTTCGTGTGAGTTATATAATGGATTTTTGAAGGGAAGGGACAAGGAAATAATTATATTTCCCCATTATATATATTAATACCCTATATTAATCTGTCTATCATTCATATGGATAATGATATGACATCCATATTGGTGATGAGGGCTGGATAAATAGTGTTTGGTTCTAGTGATTTAGTTGGTGAAAAATGATTCAATTTCATAAGGTGGAGGTGTGGAGTGGTGAGGATGATGTATTTAGAGAGATGTTGTGAAATAAAATAATAGAGGATTTCGGGGATGAATAGGTGGGATAAGATAATTATAGTTAGAAATTATAATCAACTAGACAATGTGGCATTGAGGATGCACCTGCAGTTCATGGTATTGTCCAACATGCTGGGAGGAATCCCGCGAGAATGACGCAATAGAAACAACGACACTGTGAAATGTTGTGGTGCAACTATAGCATCCCCAATGGTTTTATCCTATGGGATCATATTACACATATCATTCAATATGAACGGATGTGATAAGATAGTACAAACCTAGAAGTTCTAGTTGGATAATACCAACATAGTCTTTGACCAACTAATTCCATGAATATAAGGCTAGGTTGGAGATCCTATGCCTGGTTTTCCCATCTATGGGGGAATGTGAAATACATGTTTCATTCCATTTTCCCACTTTTATGGGTGCATGTGAGGTATATGGATTGTCTGAGGCCCACCACATGATGAACCATATACCTTCTTGTAATTTTTTTTTCATATCTACATTACTAGTAGTCTCTGTTGGTAAGATTAGTAGATAATCCTTAGTTTTTTTTCGTAATGATAATAATATGTTAATAAGTTGGCCTAAAAAAGACCATTTTTTGGATATGATAAGATGATTTTTAATTTATCCCTATGGTAATCATAATGGGATTTGAGCATGAAAATCAATGTTTTCATAGGTCCTAGTTCTCCCACAAAATCTTCTCTATGATGTTTAATATGGAGAATGGCCTCATATTTCTAATGTCATTGTATTATCACCCAGAATCTTATTGTTTCCTACCACAGATTTTTTACATTCTTTTTTGTGAGATTCTGGGTTTGGGTCCTCTATATATGATTCCAAAACATTCCTCCTCATGTCGTGTGATACAAGGAGTAGTGGTTTTCCATAGGGGTTAGGTACCCTATATTTTTACCAATATATCTCCAACAGTGGGGAATCAATCACCCATAATGGTTCTTTATGTTATGGTGTACATTTTCATATATAATAGGTGGTTAAGGTCATATGTTTAATATTTCTAATGAATAATATTTATCGTTGGGGTGGATTTACCTAAGGGGTATTGGAATGATTATAGTATTTGAAGTTGATGAAAATATGGTGTGGTACCCCCTCACCATACAATCATATGTAGGCAAGTATAATGTTTTTATTTATGGTATATATTGTCAATGATAAGTTGTGTTTGGGGATATTAGATATTGTATGACATGGGACTCATTAAGAACTCATGGGTTTCCCTCTTGATGGAATATATATTCAGGTTATCAACATCAAACTGTCTAGTATTCTTTATACTCTGAGTTTTCTTACATTCATATGAGATAAAAACTATAAGTAATTTTATCTATGATAAGCTTTATGAACCTTCATGGGTTGTAACTGAGATTACTAGGACATCTATAATTACATATGTATTTTTATTATATTACATATCAAGATTTATTCTTCTTTTCATACCCTTATTACTCCTTATCATTGGGCCCATTATGATGAATTATTTATTTGTTTTCCCACTATATTTACATGGTGTCCAACTGAGTATGTTTATATTCTCCCATACACAGTAATTTTTTCAACAAAACATATCTCTATATAATATTCCACATATCATAGATGATATTAGTGGACATGTATTCTTTATAGTTTGCTTAATTACTGATTCTATTATATAATATTATATAAATTTTTTGTTTAGGATTATTGTTTTTTGGAGTTTATTTTAGTGGGCGGTGTTCATGTTTGAGATAACTTGATATGAGGTACTCTTCTCAGTTTATTATATTTGTTTTTTTACTTTAGTCATTCAGTATGTATCTTTTCCCTTTCTCTTTTTGAGTTGGGTACTGGTTTATATTTTATGATCATTGATTTTTCTTAATGTTATATATATATATATTAATATATATTAATATAATATTTATTCGCTATCTCAATATAATTATATCCATTGTGGTGAGTTGTTTTAACAATTTCTGCATCATGATAAGGCATCCCATTATGTGAGATATGACTACATAGTGCTATTCACTAACCCCTGGCCTTTTGATGGTGATATTATGATGAATCTCTAAGTATTCCAATTCCCAAGAGGGGTGTTGATGGTATTTTCTTATTAGAGTGGTATCAATGTAATATTATTCTATAGATGGAGTTTGGAGTGAGGTTTCATGTAAGGATGGATGCAAATTTAATGAAATAATTTTATGGTTTTCCATTTTTTTATATAGGGAACATTTTGATGATTCTGCTACTGACATATCCAATAACCATGATTATGATAACCTAGTTTCCAACTCAGTACACATAGGAACTAGTTTTGGGGAAAAATAATGGTACATGTATTATATTTTAATTACATATTGATTAAAAATTCAGTATGTTAAATTCTAGGATATAATTTTTTGATTTGGGTTAATATTGTTAATTTTTAGATACCACCACATTTTCATCTATATAGGACTGTTGGGTAGGTTTGTGATATACTTTCACATATGTTTCATTCACTAATTGAAGAACAACTGAGTGATGAAGCATCTATTCAGGGTTTTAGAAACCTCAGTGTGTTCTCGTTGACTGTTTTCTCCTATTTTTTATGTTCTACACCCAATTTTTATTTTCCACCCTTATCTATTTTTCATTATTCGATGAGGCATGGGTTCTCCTGTGAGATTCACTGAATTTTTGTGTGCTTCCCTAATCTACTATGTTTTATATGATGATGTAATGTTTCAATTTAATGAATCTAGAGGGGTCTTAATGAATTATTTTTAAAAATATGTTGAGATAAATTATCATTATAGGATTTGGGGAAGTTCTTTTTAAATTTTTTAATAGTGTAAGACTATTTTATATAGTGGATGATAGCTTTCACTGAGATTGTTGGGACATACTATGGAGTGAGTAAATTTTGTTCATTCTAAAGGCATAAACCTCATTTTTATATGAGGAAATATCTATCCTTGGGTGGTGGATATTTATATTTATTTTAGGAATAATATCTCAAACTAGTTCAGACACTCCCCAAAAAAATAGAGATTTATGTGTTGAGTACCCTATAGAGCATGGTGTGTCCTTTATAAATGTTGTTTTCTCAAACTGTCGGTTGGACTTCTCTACCATTGTTTTAGGTTTATCTCATTTTAGAGATGTTGTTTTGCCATTGGATTTTGGACCCACCATTGGGTTTCATGACCATATCTGAGTAAATTTCGAGTCCCAAATACCTCACATGATGTTCCCTTGTAATGTTTTATGGAGTAATTATTTGATATAAATTGTTAGAGAGGAATATTATAAGGTTGATATTTCAGAATATTGACTTGTTTATATAAAACACTTCCTATTTTGGAGTCCCCTTGGAGATATTTTTAATGATTAGGATTCATGGAAATGATCCACACTTGTTTTAGGGGTAGGTGTCCATTTAAACTAATAAAAACTCAAACGGTTTTGTGGATTGAACTTTAGAGAGAAGATAGTACAAAAATATGATATATTCATAATAATAGTAGTGTAATTTCAATGATTTGTTTCAATTTTTAATTTTTGTGCTGAGAGATCCAATGTTTTGAGAAAAATTAGTTATATATAATTCATTTATCCACTATCATAAACAACCTTCTTGTTTAGTTCGTGTTAGACACATAGTGCAAACAGATATAGTTTTGAAAAGATGTGTGTGATGGATTCTTATGGTAAAAACTAAATGGTTTTGGTTATGAATTTTATTATTGTTATTTATTCATTAAACATCTTATTGGGTGTCCTAATCATGTTTTTTCTTCCCTAATCAGATTGATGGTTGTTAAAGATTCTATTAGAAACCACAGTTATTCCCTTTCTTGTTAGAGAGTTTCTATACATGGTGATCAATTTTCTCTAACCACTAATTATTAAGTGGGTAAATACATAGTGGAGAAAGAAGAATTATAATATATACCTTCATGGTAGAGGAAATTTTAAATGGTACCTACTTGGATTTGGACTGTTTATCCAGATTCTTGTATCATGAGGTGTTGGCGGTTGAATAATTATATCGGTTTATTCTTTAGTTGTTAGTGAGGCCCACTATAATGTGAAAAATAGATCCATACCTATAGTATATTTTAGCCTATATCCATTATATGGTAATATTTTATTTCCATGTTATGATAAAATTAGAAAAATGCACTCTCAGTGAATGTAGAGGAAGATTTTGATAATTTTAATGGGCAGAACATGGTGGATTCTTAATGGGAGATAATTATGTGCATTGGATTTGATATTGGATATATAATTTATATTATTCTATGTGGAATGATAGAAACTATTATATAAATTAAATATTTATGGGATCAAACCCTCTAATCACACGTCTAAAAATAGTTTATTAGTTTTTTAACAGATTTTACCTATTTTTTCATTATAGTATCATTCATGTAAAAACCCCTTTGAGGTGTGAGTTTCTGACTCATAGGTTAAAATTGCATTTCTTTAAATTTAATTCATGGATGTTGGTGAGATATTGTTGGCACAGTAGTGGCATGGTGTTTCAGTATTCATGATAAGGACACTTCAACCCAATGATAGAGTAGGGGAATGAGCTACTAGATTCAATGAAATTATTGTTCTGTGGAGAGAGGTATATATCTCAATTTAAACCAAAAGTGGTTTCCTTAAAATATGATATATTGTGTGTAAGGGCCACATTTGTGTTATTAACTTCATAATCATATATTACAAGAAATTATCTAGAATTATACCTAAATTTTATTCTAAAAGGTGGGTGAACATCATTTACATCCCAAGGTGGATATTGGCTTTCTCGTGGTATTTTTATTAAGTACTGATTTGAAAAAATAGATCCGTGGACATCATTTGTTTATCTTTACCCTTATTATCGTATTTCAATTGATTTCTTGTCGGTTTTCAAATAACTTATAATCTCTTGTTATAATATAGAGTATGTGGATTCAATGGATGATTTTGAATGTTCATTGATCCAGTTTAGAGAGTGTTATATTAGGGGCTACGACTAGTAGATCATTCACATCTAAACATTTAAAATCATCATCATCAGATTGGGGTGGAATGGGAATCATAATAGGCTGTTAAGTGATGTTCACTAGATTTATGTTCTTGATGTTGATCCTCATGTTCTCATTATATGATTCCATGAAAGAGTGACAAATAAACAACCAGGTTGTCTTGAATGAGGATGTGGAACCTGTTAGATATTATGATAAATGAACTGGTTTTTTTGAGTATGTGATTTATGGATTTAAAATTAAGGAGTATCTTTCTCTTATATCATGATCTAGAGACATTTTTTCATTTTTCTTATTGGTATGAAATATATATTAAGATAATGTGGAACCAAAAGGAACATATTACCTTGCAGAACTTTAGGTTTCAATATCAAATCTTACTGAAGAACATGATATTGGACTGTGATGTGATTTTTTTTCTCATAACAACCATATCATGCGATCTTTATGGTTGGGAATTGAGAACCCCCCATAAAAGGTATCCTTGTAAATTAATATTCCCATGATGTATTTTAGGATTTCATGGATTCAATTCATCCTAGGATGTATAATGATCTTTGGATGAGGAATGACTTTGGGTGAAGAAACATGATAATATATTCTTAGAGTAGAGGCATGATAATTTTTATGTCATTATTTCATACTGATGGAACTGGTATTCATGAGAATGAAATTGGTTGTTTCCTTTATATGTATCTTAGTACCATGTTTTCTCAATGAATGAAACTTTGTAGTTAATGGAGATGAATGTGATGGTTATAATTTTCTAGAAATTTATTTTAAAACCTCCAAAGAAGAGGAGCACTATTTTTCACCTTTTAGAGTATGAAATGGTTTAAATGTGAGGAGTATATTATGACATGGGTTTTCCTATGTTTAATTTAGATCTATTTTGTGTTCCAGAGTCCCAATATCTTTGTTGTGGTAAAATTATGAATGTATTCTAGTTGATAAAAATGAAAAAATATTTTATTATTCTATTCATTACAAGGAATTTTTTTTACCACTGAGATATGTTTGTGAGGAATTATAATCACAGAGTGGACTCAATAAAAATAAATTAAGAATCAAAATGTTATTTATGTCTTGTTCATGGTCATTGTTCAAAATTAATTCTTTTCTTATAAATAGAGACTGAAAAGGGAAAACTGAAACTGTAGGTGTGTTGTGAATATGGGTTTTACCATAGGATAACAATAATTGTGGTTCACATCAATGTTTCAAAATTGATCTATAATAGATTGGTTAATAAAATAATTTAGTTGATTTAAATTATTAATTAATGATTACATATTTATAGTTATCCATTTTTTAATCCATTTAAATAATTTTATCTCCAAATTATACTCATAACCATAGGAAACCATATAATTTTAAATGAAATGTTAGAAGATGATCTAGGTGGTATAATTGAACCAATGTACAGACATATCATTAAAATCATTAATGAAATAGTATTAAAGATAAAATCATTATTAATAATTTATTCATATTGAAATGTTGGTTGTTAATTTTTATTGATGCTATTCTCATCATGATTTATAGGTCGTGTTTATAGAAAAAATATTTATCTTTATCAATGAAACAATCTAAATTATTTGATAATATTTTTGGTATTAGATAATTATTATATGTTAATTATTCTCTAATCCCCTCCCTTTGATTGAATCCTTTCACTATGAAATCATAAGGTATAAATTTCAAAACATTAACATTTCTCATTATGTTTGTATGAATTAATATTTGGTTCAATGATAAAGGAGGACTGGGAAATAATTATCTCACACCTCTCTCTCTCTCTCTCTTATCACTCTCTGATATTCTATCTATTCTTCATGAGTATGTAGAGATTCTATCCCTAGGGATGGATGGTTGTAATAAGTGATAGTGTGATATTTTCGGTGTGGGAAAGATGCATGCAATGAATTAAGGGGTGGTATAAAACGTGGAGGCACAATTTTATGATGCTGGAAGCATTCAAAGAGATGTTTCCTAAAGATGAAATGTTGGTATCAATGAATAATATATTTTTATAGTATTAGAGTGGTGAGAAATTTTGGATAATTGGGAATTTTTTTAGTTTTATGGCATCCTTGGTTCATTGAAGGGGTTGACCACACTGATTATAGGTGGCCCAAAAGATAAGCATCACAAAAGAAAACACAATTATTTGTTTTTATAGTAGAAAAACCATAATAGTCACAATAATTTAAAACCATGGAGTTGGATTATTCTTTGAAATACATGGGGCTAATTTGAATGATATATTTTTGACCCCACTAGGTTGAGAAGGTATGTCTTAGAATCATCATCAACATGCGAAGTGTGACAGGAAGGACTACCCGATTTAGCTCTTCCTAACCTAGGAAGGCACATATGAGGTGTATAACACACCTTGATGATTCCATGTGGCCCACTCTTTTTCTTTTGTTTCATGATTTTTATATATTTTCTAACTAGTTTCCATTTTGGGAAAATAAATATCCTATCATGATTATTTTTCTACTGAGATCACAATGGTGATATTTATTTCACCATATGTGCTTATTTCATAGGTTTGATTATAGTATTATGTATTTTAAAATATTATACACAATAAGAGGTTTGTGTTTGATGATTTTAGAATCCAAAGGGATTTTTTAATCTCTCAAAATCTTGGGTGTGATGTCTAGTGTGGCTTAAGACACATCTTTGCTAACATAGATACATTATCTTTCTTATAAGAGATATGTTTAAATCCATATGATGTGTAAATGTTTTTGTTAAACATGGGGGTGTGGTCCCCCTATTTATGAATCCAAAACCATCCTCCACCTTCTAGGTGATTCTAGGGGTGTGTTTCTATAACTACGATAGTGTAACCTCCCCCTCAACTGATACATTTTATTCAGTGGGGCATGGTGTCAAATCAAAGTCTTTTTATGGGGTAAATATCATTTAATTTTGAGTTTAATTATTTTGTTTTGGAATATTATGAATGACCAGTGATGCTATGGAGGGAATATTTGTGTCTGGGGTTTTTTTTGAGCTAATAACCCAGACCAGTGGAAGAAATCACTAGGCTATATAGTTAGTAGAAAATTTGACTTCAAGTCAGCATGGTTTCTATTAACCATGTTGGGTATTTTAGGGGTAGTAGTTTTCATCACAATTTGACCTAACTATGAAACCCAGTGTGAAAACCCAAGTGAAGGTTATATAATTTTTATTATATGTAAATAACACGTTATATTTATGTTTATCCCAACCATGTGCATGAATTGTGTGATTTATCTCTTTCGATAGTTCCCGACGGATGATCGATTCACAATTTGGCCAACCCTGGGGCCAAACCATTTGACCCCTTATTTTTTGGGTAAAATTATCTATTTTTATCTAATTATATTTTATCTCCACCCACCTATTTCTTTATAATTTCTAGTATATCTGAGGTTCATCTTCCTATTATTTGAGCTCCCAAGCCTCTCTACCTATTTTCATTGATAAATCATCCATTCGGACTCTGATTTCACTTTCGATCATCTTGTTGGATGTGTGATGGTGAATTATCTATATATATTTCTCATTTTTTCATTTTTATTCCTCCTACTATAATTATTTATGTGTATGCTCGTATACCATATTTCCAGGTCATTCACCTTCTTTCCATTTTCTTCCGGTTTGGACTAAACCAAAGGTTGATACTGGATGAGTGCTTCTATACATGAATAAGTTTAGTGGTCTAGGATTTATCCCATAATTTCAAATTGCATTATATTATTTTACAATGTTATGTATGTTGGTGTCACATAACTATTCCCCTAATTAAAACCTACCTTCAATTGGTTTCACAAATTTTGAAACATTGGACTTTCTTATGTCCCACTCACCTATTTCTACACATTGATATGTTCCCATGAAATTTTACTTCATTATATCAATGATTTAATGTATAAAAAAGAATTTATATGGTTTCTACATGTCTCTGAGGTGAGATATTTAAAATAATATTAAATTATAGTGATTAGTACGAAAATTCAACTTGATTAAATAGGAAAATGATTACGCCATTATTAAAGGAAAATTATATTGAATTATAAACAATCCATTGGATTGTATTAAATTCATTTTCCTCTTGTCACTATTATGATAATTAGAAATGGTAAACTATATTCTTTATGTTATATACGAGCATAGATTCCCCTATTCTTACTGTATACGAGCATGATATCCCTTCTTCTAATGAGAAATATGGGTATGGAATCCCTTATTTATTATGATGAATTAATGTAGATACCTTAATTAGATAGGATAGTAGGAATGGGGAATAAATTAAAATGACACTAGGAATACATACCCATAGTGTAATGATTCGAGGATGATGTACCTTTAGTTATGATTCAGGCATGTAGATCGTATCGATATGATACTGCGTATGGTGGAAATATTGAAGGGATGTTAGGCATGGTGACCCTGTTGATGTTATACTCAGCTTGGTGAGATTATTGATATGATACTTAGAATTTATACCCTTTATATGATTATTTTTACATGGAGACTATACTGCTATCACACTAGGAGGGGGGTCTATTATTCTTGTGATACCAGACATTTTTCCATTCATACTTTTGAGACTCATGCTAAAGACCATGGAGAGCTAAGTTACACTTCGGGTTTAGGATTGTAGCAGTAGCCATATATATATGGTTTTTTTAGTCACTACATATACATACCAATTATATGTATACATATGGTTACTTTTTCATAGACTATATAGCTTAGGCCAAAGCAGGTAGTTTCATCTAGGTTTCCTTTAAGAACCAGATCTACCACTTTACATCTTTTATAACTACATACCCTTATTATCAGTATACATTAAAATTATATAAACTGACTGAAAATTTATAGAAAATGTTTGTATAGGTCTAATAATTTTTTCTCACGTCCTATTTGGGTCGCTGATGGTACCTGAGAAAATTGGGTGGATATAGGTAAGGATTGAGAAAAGCACCATGTTTTTTATCCTTGTGTTTCTTAAATCATGGGAGTGGGGAAATGATGAACTGAATTGCGCCTTGTTGTCCTATTAGAGATAACCTTTTTGTCTTTTTTTTCTTCCATTACAAGTATTTTATTCCATTCCTGTTGTAATGTATTAATTTTTACATTTGATAGACACGTGAAATGGCATCATTTTATATATGATTCTTTTTATTATTGATGTAATTATTTTTTACCTTTCAATTATTTTCCTTTCTGTGTTAAATAATTATTATCCATCCACTAATTATCTATTTATTCCAACACTATGATACTATGATCAAGAAGACATAGTTTCCCCACCATAACACCTTGGAACCTCTCCACTAGTTATCAACCACTGTCAAATAGGGATGTGTATTTGATTCCATTTGACCCGCTTGCTCGAGGAACCATTTATTTACATCTAGGTAATGATGAAATATTTTTTTATCATAGAATATTTTATTTCTTTTTACTTTTAATTTGGTAATATTTTATAGGATATTTTAAATGTGTTAGAAATTTGTAATGAGTTGTTCTAGGGAGATTCTAACCCATGTTCATGGAATGGACAAATTACCTATTATGGAACATGTTGTTATGTAATTTACTTGCTATATTTAAATTGATTCTACTATTGGTTGACTCAAATTATGTTTTATGATTATTGATATTATTTAGTATTAAAATTTATCTGTTTGACAATACATCAATGAATCATTAGTCATTCATAATTTTACAAACCTTATAGGATTTATTTGTAATTAATTATTTTATTCCATATTTATATTATTTTATTCATTTTCTATAGTATGTTATGGTCCTTTGTTATTTTCCAATGAATTTTGATTACACATCATGCATGGACTTGATAAGTGATTTGTTTTGGTTAAATTAATGTTAAACATCAATTTATAAAGTTTATGGGCCCTTATTGATTAGAATAGTTGATCTATATTGTTCAAAATTTTAAATAAAATTAAATAAATGAGAATGAAATTAAATTAAATTGATTGTAAAATTTATTGGTCACTATTAAATAGGTACTAAAATTTCAATATAAATTGTTTTTTACATAATAATTCAAATTGAAACTATATATATCAGGATACATATAGAAAAACATAGAGCTTGGCCTAGACCTATCCTTTGTATTAGGATGTATTTGGCATCTCTTGTGCTCTACATAATTGTCCCTATCACAATGTGCAGGCTCTAAGATTTAGAAGAGGGGTAATGTTATTATATAGGATGGGATGTACCTATCAGATGCATGTAAATTTTATCTTTAGTGTGATCTATCCTATTTTGGGAAAGTGTTTTGGATTTTTGTATCTATTTCTTTGTGATTTTATATAGTAAATTTCCATGTTGTCATTGATGACCATGCTCTATTGTTGGTGGTCCCTAAGCCAATAGTGATACTTCTAGAAATTCTACTTGTGGAAAATACAAATATCCAAGATGTGAGTGATGATTACCATTTTAGAGGTAGTTTATATGGCTTATACAAACATTAATGGGAGCTCAGTGACCTACCCCTTATATGGGGGAGCTCATAAGGTAGTATCAGTAGAAACATCAACCTACATGTTCAGGGGATGGAAACTTCTAGGCTAAAAAATTATATATTGAGATGATAATATCTATTTTCAAGAATATCAAGACACCTCATAATAGGAGATTGAATGTTTCTAATTATATGTTTCATGGTCTTATAAATATTTGTGGTATATTCTATACCAAACAGAAGAGTATCAATAAGTGAATTTGATAAATTTATGATCTAGATTCTATGACTATTTCTTCCCTAAGACCCTAAGGTCCAATAATTCTAGGGAGTTAATGAATATGTTGTAGGGTTTTATTTCTATTATGGAATACATAAATCATCTCATATATCTTCAGTTATTTGAGCCTATCCATTCTAATGATGAAAAAAAAGTGGGATGATTTTAGGATGAGATTAGGAATCTCATTCAATCTTAGGTGAATATTTTATAGTTTACCATCATGTATTATATATTGATATATGATCATATCACCAAGATAAACCTAGGAGATGTTGATGGTGTGAGCCATGGTTGTTTAGAATTGAGAACGAGCATGAGTTCAACTAGTGGTTAGAAGCGATGCCTTGTGACTATATGTGTGAGTATCACCAGCAAGGTGACACCCACTTACAGATATTTGTTTTGTAAATGGTCTGGCAATCAAAGAATATGGATCCCAATAGTCATAAAGTCCATGATGAGTTATGAGTCCATAGTGTATTGGGAAATATAATTTTTTTTTCAGGACCATCCCATCTATGCATAGTGGGAGAGGATATATATATCAGTTCCACCATCATGAATAGTTTTAGTAGAAAATATCTTAGAAAGTAACTAGAGTACTACCAAAGATATAGGTTGAGGATGATGTCATGGACATGGTATTTGAGAATCATATATACAATGCTAGTAGATGCAATCAACTATGGGTAGTCGAGTTTCATCATTGGTCCATGGATCGAGCTAGATTTGTATAGTGTAGCCTATACTAAATGACCAGGGTGGTGGGACATCTAATATTTGAAGAACTATTCGAGTAGAACATACTACTATGTCTTATTTATTTGAAACTGGTGAATCAAATTCCTTCATCTGTGTGTCTATAGTTGAAATTTTTGGGCTTCATATTCAATATTTCTATAGTTTTATGAACCTTTATAATTATTTTTTATATGTTTGGAGATGGAACGCTAATTTAGGGAGTGACCAATTGATATATGAAACTCTCATTTCTTTAGGGACCTCTTTATCCTAGAGATGGAGGGATTTGATTTTATTTTTTATTTGGACTAGTTGGTCCACTATCATGCCTGTATGTATATTTATCACTAGAGTGTGTCATTCACAACACTAGAGGGACTTAATTATATCCACAAGTGATAATGATATTTATAGGTTGGTTGAGCTAGACCAAAGTATCTTGGAAAGTATGAATGACCATCCAGATTGCTAGACTTTATTTGGATAATCAGGGATAACATCAGACTACATTCCCTATTATATTTAATCATTTATGGGATGTTTATCTCAATGGATTTTATATAATTCATATTGATGTATAGGTAGAATAAACTATCGATGTAGTACTTATAGATGATCTATTGTATATTCATCTTTACTGGATGGCTATTAATCTGTCGTACAAGCTAAATAGACAACTACATTATTTAGAGGCCACCGGTTTAGTATGGAGCAGTAAATCCCCCAAGGGCTCACTGGTCCTTTTCTTCCAGAAGGTGGATGTAACCCTCAAGATTTGTATGGATTATCATAATTTTAATTAGCTTGTTGTGATGAATTATTATCATTTACCTTATATAGATGATATCATTGAACTTATCAGGGTAGTAAGGGTTTACTCGAAGACTGATTTTAGATTAGGTAATCACTATGTGTATGTTAGATCTTCAGAGGTACCTTGTACGGTTTTCTATATTCATAATAGTTTATATGAGTACCTGATTATGTCATTTAGCCTCATGAAGGTGCCAAATATTTTCATGAATTTGATGAATTAGTTTTCTAGCTTATGTTTTGGATTCATTTATGGTGGTCTTCGTCGATGAAATCTAGGTGTATTATCATACTTAAATAGACCAACCCAAACTAATGGAGATCGTTCTGAATGCATTGAGAGAGCACTTATTGTAATCTAAGATCCTTAAATTCCACTCTTGATCGGTAAGGTTCACTTCATATGTGAGTTTTCCTCATAGGAAGATGTATCAGTTGAACAAGAGAAGGTTTGTAATGTATTTACCTTGGAGTATCCCATGAACATCATTGAAATATAGTGTATCATAGGTATCACTTGTTATTTTCAGAATTTCATAAAAGAATTCTCCCATTTAGAAACAAATCTTACTAGAGATGATAATATAGGTGTAATGTTTTTTTGGTTATAATTCATCAAGATAGCATTTTAGTGGATAATAGTGAGACTAAATTCAGCATGATCCTGATTCTATGTGAGTTGGTAAGAATCCATAGAGTGTGTTGTGATGCATTAGCAATTGGAAAAGGGATCAGTTTGGATGTATTAATATTGATTCATTGCATATAGTTTTAACTAGTTGAGGATTAATGAGTGTAATCACCTGACACACGACCTCAAGTTAACCAAGGTTTTTTTTATGACTTGAGTTTTTGTAGGAATTACTAACTATGAGAGCATCTTGTGTTTTATACAGACCACAAAAGTCTTAGTTATATTATCACATAACATGATATGAATATCTAGAAATGAATATTGGTGGATTACCTATAGTATTTTGACATCGGCCTTTCCTATAAACTTGGGAAGAGAAATTTAGTTGTCAATTCTCTAAGCATTGGGACTTAGACACATCCCATTATGGAGTCTTGTAGTGAGTGTAAAATTATGTTCTTCTCTTATGAGATGATTATAGAGTTTTATTACTATAATGGATATTTTTTACTTGAATCACTATGAGTGATCTCATCACTTATGGAGAGTTTGGAGATTAGGTAATTTTCATACCCTGATGAATTGGTCCTACCATTGAGTATTTCTTGTGAGGACCCAACTCTAGAATGGTTAATGTATGTATATGAAATCATAAATATAAAATGGTGTATCAGGATTACAATAGATATTGGAGATAATAATTTATGAGAGTCACTTTATTTTCAGTGGTATGTAAACACAGGTATCTCCAAGATATATCATGATATGTGTTGACGGTATTGGTGGTCTGGGATGAATCATCAGATTGTAGGTTTTATCATTAGGTGTTCTTCCTTTTAATGGATGAAATTGGATCATCAGTGTCATGTTGTCTTGTTAAAACCATTGCTAGTCCCAACATTTAAATTTTATGAGGTTGAGCTAGATTCTATGGTTGTATTACCAAGGTTTACTCAACCAAGTGATTCAGTTTGGCCAGTCCTAGATCGGTTGACAATGTTATCCAACTTCATTTCAATCTGGGAGATTGTCTCAGTTAATGATCCTGGAAGACAATATTTTTGTGATATTATATGGTTATATGGGGCCCCTAATATAATCAATTTAGATAGTGATGTTCAATTCACATGATGTTTCTCAGAGGGTTTATAGTGTGCTATGGGTACACATGTGCTTTTCATCAATACTTTTGACCGTTAGACCAATGTCCATCCAAAATGGACTATACATGTATTAGATAACCCGGTATGAGCATACGTCCATGAATTCAATAGTTCTTGGGAAAATCATATCATTATCATTGAGTTTTCCAAAAATAAGATCAATTACTAGATTATTAAGAAGGATCTTTATGTGTCCTTATATGGTATATCATTTCATTCACCCCTTTGAAGCATTGAGGTCGAAGAGGTTGTGCTACTATGTTCTCGTCTTGTTCATGACACATTAGAGATAGTTCATCTTAATATAAATCATATGTATATGAATTACTCTAGATATATATATTAAGTTAATCTCCTTTGATGAAATCTAGTGTTTGAGGTTAGGGATCCTTTTTTATTACGAGTATCACCCAAACATGGGAACAGACAGATATATATTCAAGAGAAGTTATCGCCTCATTTTTTCAGGTCATTTGAGATTTTAAACAGAGTCATAAATATTGTTTTTTGGTTTCTATTACCTCATAGGTACCATGACATGCATGCAACCTAAAATATTTTACTATTTCATCATTATCATGTCGACCCATCTCATCCTTCTGATCTCGATGATGTCGAATTGGTTGATAATGCTTGTTTTAAGGGGAATAATATACCCATCGTTTACCAATACATGAAGGCTCTCTGAGGTTGGATTATCCCTCCAGTAAATGTGATTTCAATGAAGGATCAGGTACATGATGATCCCTGAGAACATGATATCAATGTATAAGCTAAGTGTGAGAAGTTATTCTCAGACAACATTCCACCACCCACAAAAGGGAAACTCGAGAACGAGTTCATTTTAGGGTAATACTGTATGAAACGGTTTTTTCTATGTTTTATGAATCCTTTAATTTTTTATTAAATTATTTGGTTTTTAAAAATTATGAATGCATAGTGATTCTATTGACAAAACGGGGGTTTTCATGGATTTTTTAGATCATGTAATCCCAACAATTGAAATAAATCAATAGCATCCATGGTTATTAGAAACAATTCCATCCAATTTTTAAGGAATCACCTAACCGTGCATTGAACTTTAGGGGGGTAGGAGTGTGATGCACAGTGTTAACTAACCATATAACCCAAGGAGAACACTAGTTTTAAGGATATGTAATTTTTATCAGAGGAAAATCACATTTGTTTCACACAATTTCCCAAATCTTTCTCATAAACCATGTGAATCCCCTCGTTGGATAGTACCAAGTGAACAATTGGTGCATGTTTTGGCTAACCATGCAATAAAACAATTCGACCTATTATTTTTGGGTCAATTAAGATTTTATCCCTAATTATATCAAACCACCTCTTTATATTCTATTTCCAGCATAAAACAGGTATGTATTCCTCTTGCTTGAGATCACAATCCTCTAAACCTAGGTTCATTGATAAATAATCTATCTGGAAGTAAATTTGACTTTTGATTATCTCATTGGATGTGCACTGACTATTCAACTTTCACATTTAATTATTAGTCTTACTCATGATGGAGTTATTTAGGTGTTGTATCTTACTAAATATTTCATGGGAGTTCAATTATTTTTCGTTTTTCTATCAATTTGTTTAAAATAAATGAATTATACTAGATTAGTGAACCTCTGTAGGCATAAGGTAGGATTTATATTCATTCTATATCAATTTTGGGTTACTTTATATTATGTGTTTATGTTCCCCATGTCAGTTTCACCTAGTGATGCCCAAAAAATTAATCCTACTTTTATTGGATACCTTAATTGAGAATCTTAGAACATTCATAGGTCACATTCAATTATTTCTACACATTTATTAATACCCATGAAATTGTCCTTGATGATTACCAAACAATCATTTATATGGTTTTGACAAGTCTCTTAAGTGAGATATTTATAATGAATTTCTTTGGATATGAATGGAACAACCACATAACTTGATTAAGTATGAAAATAGTTATATACTTGTTAAAGAGAAATTATATTAAGTTATGAACTATCAGTTGTCTCATAATAAACCATTAGATTGATTGAAACTGTCATGATAAATGGGAATGCTGACCCCTATGCTTTATGTTTTTTATGGACATGGTGTCCTCCTATAACTTTTATATTCCATCATTATGTACAATCTGCTAATGTGATATATGAGAATGGATACCCTTCTAGAATATGAGGAATGGGAATGGTGAATCTTGTTAGACATGATACCGGGTAAATAAAACCTATTGATATGATACTAGGAATGGATACCCTTTCTATAATGATTTGGGATTGGAGTCCCGTTGGTTATGATTTGAGCATGGGGAACCAAGTAATATGGTACTAGTCATGGAGAACCTATTAATGTGATAATACGCATGTAGACTGTATTGATATTATAGTAGATATGGAGTCTTTTACTATAATTATTTGGGCTTACAGACCCTA
Organism: Viscum album; assembly: GCA_963277665.1. Classification (NCBI taxonomy): domain Eukaryota; kingdom Viridiplantae; phylum Streptophyta; class Magnoliopsida; order Santalales; family Viscaceae; genus Viscum; species Viscum album. The sequence goes on from OY728134.1 coordinate 292,290,096, forward strand.
TAGTTATGTCATTGGGTATAGAGTTTCTTATTCCTATGATACAGACCATGGTGTCCCTTGAAACTTATAAGACTCATTCTATAGCCAATGGATTCCAGATTTGCACCTCAGGATAGTATATGTATCCATATATATTCCTCTAGAAGTAACTATATATAATGAACATATATATGTATAAATATGGTTACTTATTCAGATACTATTTAGATTCGGTCAAAGTATGTAGTTTTATCCTAGTGCCCTTGAAGGAAAAGTGCAATGCTGTTGATATGTGTGTTACATATAGAATGGGAGTGGAGAATAACAAGACCGAGTTGTGGATCATGATAATTTTGTATATTTTTTTAGTCATTTTGTTATTTTGTTACATGTACTATATTGGATGAATGTTTTCTTGCCAGCCTCTTTACTTTTTATAGACACATGACATTACATAATTTTTTATTTGATGATAGTTATTATTGATGTTGATTGTTTATTACCATTGGATGATTTAACATTCATTTTCATATATTTTTTAATCTTACACAACGTATCTATTGATTCCACTATTGTGAGATGCTGATCATGAGGGTATAGTCTCCCCACCATACCATTTTTTACCCTTGCTGTAACTTGTTAGAAACTTTTATATGGGGATGGGTGCATGATTACATGTGAACCACTGGCATGGTGAAAACATAAGTGTAATCCAATTTGAGACATTACATATGGGACCCACTATGGTTCTCTATGAGTGGACATGCGTTTTATCATAGAAATTGTGGTTATTTTATTATTTTTCAGTTAACCCGTAGATGGAATCATTCATTATATTTTTCCCTACAAATTTCAAGAATTATGGTAGAATTTTTATTTTTAGATAACTGAGTGTGCTATTTATCACTAAGATACTCATCATCCTAACCTTGGGTAGATCCCTCAATCCAACTTATTAATCCAATCAAGTATTTTTCTGTATCTTCTATGCCACTATTTTACTCATTTCCCTATACTAATAGAAACCTAGAACCATTGACCTTGTCTATGCATTTCTAAGGGTGACAAAAAGGTAAATATCTTTAAAATAGAACCCAATGGATAGATTTTAATAGACCTTATCACCGAGACATTAAAAACCTCTCAAGTACCATGTGATCAATTGTAAACACAAAATTCCAACCATCCTTCAATGAAAAAGTATAATTATCATAGGAAAGGACTACTTCATTATATACAACCAATCAGGTAAACTATTCATTATACATATAACTAATTGTGTACTGACCATTCAATCATCCATATGAGACTTCCTCAAACATCATGTTTTTTAATCTTACTATGACCCTCTAATAATAAATTGAATTCTTTATAAACCATATTTACCCCATTCCAAAGTGATTCTCTTGTGTCCAATAACAAAAAAAGAACCAAAAGGGATACATTTTTAAACCATTTTCACTAGCCTATGAGAGACGATCTAAGTCATATTTTAATTTATCTCACACTCAATGAGTTCATTGAATTTAAATATCCCATTAAATTCATGAAAATGTTAGTTTGAGGTGACCCTAAAGTAACTCAACTATGTGTGGAATGTCTATTCAATTATTTTAAGGACCTATAAATTATATTTCAAGATCTTATTCGATCATTATTACCATTAAGTTATATTTTAATATAACACAGACACACACATATATAATATTCAAAAATAGGAATAAAAAATTGATTAATATGTTACGGGACACCAGCCATATAATGATAGTAGTTATCCTATCTGATTCTATCAGTAGGTTTTTCCTCATTCATATACTATAGAAGATTCTGTAAAAAAAACAACATATAAGAAATAACAAATTATGGATATTAAGTGGGAATAATAAAAATAAACTATAAATTAATGGTCATAAATGACTAGTCATACATGTAGGAAACCACAACTATAGACGTATTTCCAATCATATAATGAAAATAAATTTGAGAGTAAGGGAAAGGGAGGGAGAACCATGGTGATAAAACCCTAGTTAATTAGACAGATGAAAACCAAAGGGGTCTTATTTTAATGTTTTTCCAGTAAACATTAATATAATTGAATTAAAAAAATCAGTAACCTACCAGGTAACATTTGGATGGCCATTGAGTACCATCTAGTTATCAATGATGAAACTGGCCTCTATTAAATATCACATCTAGTACCCTGTACAATTCAAATGAGTATCTAATGATATCTAAAATATTAATTAACATCCACTACATCCCATATGGTACCGATACACCTACACCAAGAGACCGATGGTACCAACAACACTCAGAAGTAGTACCACCCTTTCTTCATACACCCAAACATGAATATTCACATCAAGACCACTAATAATTTTATAAAAAAAACTAAAAAATCCTTAAAACAAAAATAAAAACTCTTTAAAAAAATTCACCTTTCAATATCCACTTACTATACATATTTTATTTTTTGGTTTTTTACAATTTCATATACCCATTATGATGCAATTCATTGTAATTAATAATAATATTTATTTATAAAAGAATTATCTTTAAATATTTTCTTATTCACTATGTTACTATAATTCTTCATTAATATAACTAATAAAACATTTATGTTTTAATGACCATTAATGTGTCAAAATAAATATGGTTACTAATCAACTTATGTAATCTAAACCATTCCAAATCCTCATTCATATTTTCTTCCATAAACTTCTACCACCATTTAAAATATTTCACCACTAATATACATATGGTTAAATCCACCTTAACCATTTCATTTAAATGTGTACACTATAAGAGTTTTTAAATATACATAACAAATAGATATCATCATTTACTCTATAGTATATTAAAAATATACTATTATTCTTAAAATGAATCCTTGAATGTGGATAATTGTTTCTACCAATCCTAATTCATTTTTAGTACAAGAAAATGAATCATTTAAGATAAAAAATTAAATAATTATTTAATTATCTATTCATTTCAAATTCCCCCTACATGAATAGTATCTTTCTAATAAGTCATTATGACAATTATTTGAAAAAAAAATTAAATTATTTACTAAATAGAAAATTTATCTTACCAAATTCCAAAGAATATTAAGAATTCCAAACACATAGTTCCATCCACATATATGGTGATCTATTCACAAAAAATAAGTCCATTCCCTCTATGTTCATAGAGTAAATCAAAAATAAACAAAAAAAAATTCTTTCACAAAATAAAAAAAAACCATTTTGAAATCATTTCAAAACCTATTCCAAATGATGAAATCATTTACAAATTAAAATTCACTTGTATGCAATATCTATCCCTTTTTATCATGATACATGAACATAATTCCAATAAAAATAAATCATTGTGATGTACCCCTAAATGGAATTAAATATTATAAGATATGCTCTAATTAATTTTTATACACGAACTCCTTTAGAACTCATGTATTTACTTTAAGAGTTTATCTAATATTTTTATGGGTACATTGAGAGGTATGAAAAACATAATTCCCATACATAGAGTGCTTCCTAAAACACCACATCAAACCTTACTGCAATACCATTGTGTAACTCCATATCCCAAGATATCAAAATCTATGAACAAAAACATAATGCTACGTTTTCTAAAACACATCCCCCGTCACCAGAGGTTGTAAACAACTTATAAGATATTTAAAATAATTATTGGGGAATGATTTTCATTAAAATATAATTTGTAACAATATGATAAAAATTATGTTTTTATTATAACAAAAACCATATTTATAAAATAAAAAAAATAGACAAAAAATTGTTGTCTATTTAAGATTACCAAGGAATGAAATGAAATAACAAAAGAAAATGATTGAAACACATCTATCCTGGATATAAAACTCTTTAATTAAAGCATGGTTGAACACTGTTATATTCAAACATGAACATAAATACTATGGTCCATTAATAATGAATAATATTTTCCTTTTATTATCATAGATAATAAAAAAAATTGAATACAGACTCTAATATGTACTTGTTGGGGTGAGTAGAACTTTACTCAATATTATTTTCCCAATTCATTCACTTGAATTTCAATATTTGTTTTGTCTAAAACATTTAACCAATGAAATTTTAAATACAAATACATGTTTGTAGATTATTTTTACAAAAAAAACATTTAGAATAAAATATACCAAAATTCAACATGATTTAACAAAAAATCAAATTCCTATAATTTAAGGAATCATGAGAAGTATAAAAAATATGCAACCTTCTATGAAATCATAAAAAAACCAGTTATAAGAATAATGAACCCATAGTTAATTTTCACTCACCAAGATGAATCATGGAGTTTGTTTCAACCATGTTCATGGATATTTTTGATCATTCAAGTTCATAATTACCAACACACACCCTTTATTGAAAAAATTGTACTTTTTTCCAATCGACCTTCATGGATAACTTTAATCTTTCTTCTATAGTTACTTCCACCCTATGGAACCCCTAATATTTAAGCCTTTAAAAAAATTCTATTCAAAATTTACCCCTACATTAAATTTAATAAATTTATTATCTCATAAACCAAAATTAAATTTAAGATAAAAATATCACTTTCATCATAAAATCCAATTATTATAAAAAATATAATTTTTTTTTAGAAATGGTTCATAAATTCTCAGTACAATAATGTGCATGTAAATTTCTATTTTTTTAATAATATTTGAAATCGTTTTTTTGTCAAAATACATATAAAATAAGATATCTAAAAATAACATAAATCACATGTTAAGGAATAAAAATCAACTAAAGTGGGAATAGGTTCTACCGACCATAAATGTATCTTTTGAAAAGTCAACATATTTTCTATTTGATCATTATTTTTCGAGAATCCAACAAATATTATGATAAAAATTCTTTTATAAATAAATATTTTTAAATAAAATAAATGAACAACATATTCATATGAGATTAATATGAAACATGAGTATTTGGTCAATCATCCATGATTACATAATATATATCATATCAAAATGGAACAACTCTTTTGTGAATTACAATATCAATTTTAATAAGAAAAAGGTTCAGATGAGAGAATCCATTATGAAATAACCCAACCCACTAGGTTATCTCATAGAATAGTGATAATCCATGTGTGCCGCCCAAATCCCACAAACAATATATTACAGTTTGATGACTACCACCAAGTGGGTTTATCACACACATGGGAGGGCTTATCCAATAACAACATACAAAAATATCATATATCTAATTCACAAGTTAAGAAACATCATCCCAAATTTATATGTAAATTAAATTAACCAAACTAAATATAAAACAAGCATGATATATCTACTAATACCTAAAAGATAATCAGTATGAATGATTAAGTATAAAAAAGACAAAAATACACACCCAACAACCAGAAAAAAAAGATAAAAACTATTTAAGGTGAACATTCATTCACTGTATGATAGTTCCAAACAAGTACCGATCCTCTTTCCATTTTCTCTTAGTGACACTAAATAACTATCAACACCCTGTTTTGAAATCTATCAATGCATCATCTCCAAAAAATCTACATCAACTAATTATCCACAATTTCCCCCGCCAACCTATACATTGCCTACATCAATGAAAAATGTGATTACCTATGGCCAATGCAGGGATGAGTATAAACATAATCAGTATGACACCTTCAAACCCTTAAATGGATAATAAGTTAGGAATAACATCAAATCCTAGAAACAATGGATTCTAGAAGGAATAAAATAATGGTAATCCGAATATCAAGTCATCTTATGATTATCACAACTAAAATGATTCCAAATGGAATTCAAATACTAATAATCCAACTATGTTCAAACACTAGAGGACTCATGGAAGTTGAAAATTATTAATAATTAAATATATAATGCATATAAACCACCATGAACATGTAGATGGTGATTATTAAAATAATAAAGTGTTTATGAATCTTGATGTTGACAGTATCCTGAAATATAATTCGTCAAGAGAAACTACATAGGTTCAAAAAAACAAAACCATTAAATGAGTTAGCTCTTCATAGCCTTTTTATAGCTAATCTACCTCTAGATTCAAAGAACGGGAGTTCACTCATCCCATAAATATTTTTTCTTAAAAAGGTATCATGTGCTACCTAAAGGAAGGGTACATCCTAGATATGGTCATGAGAGGTACTCAAGTCCTGGGGAACAGAATCAAACTCTTATCAAACCAAAAAATACATTCCTATAAGTCTCAAGAAACCTATGTGTTACTTCTCTCGAATTATGATGGAGGATCGTAGCCCTATGAATATTTCTGAAACACCAACTCTAGTGGAGGATCTCTTCCTGTCTAATATCCATCAAGAGTAGAAATACTGAATCAAGTGATGGAGGGTATCTACCCCATATTACTATTGAAATAATTAATCTATATTATTCTATAGGTAAATTATCCTAGTCCTATTTTACATGATATAAATACCAACTCCACAAGAGGATAATATTCCCAATGGTTGAAATACCTAAACAACCTGGGTATAAAAATAGGGAAATTCACATATAGTTGAACTATTTTTCGATAAGGGGAAGCATGTAGTGCATCCTAAAATCTCATTAAATGTTTCTCTTAGTCGGACACTAAGACATGTTCAGTTGATCCCAAATGGAGTTTCCCAATATGAATACATAGTGTTTAGATGTATTAAAAACCATTACATTTGCATATTGGTTCCCACATGTATCTCTATTTACTAAGTCATATACCTCTAATGTTGCACGAGGTTTATCATAGGATACACGGTGTGTGGGGCCACAATGGTCCATGGGAATGTTCTTCTAGGGAATTATATGTTGTCCATGTATGGGTCACAATATGTGTGAACTGGTCACATGTCCATGTGGTATTTAACTCCATTTAGAATTCCATAACTATATAAAATAAAATGCACAGACTGCATTCTACTGAAATATAAGGTATGAGGTGGAAAAAGTTACATCAAATCCGTCGCATGATTAGTATTACATTATCTTCATCTCCTTTGATGAATTCTCCATAAATCATGCATTTTATGACCACCATTATAATAATTTCAATGGTGGATAGATTTTGTCTATCCATCCTTGTAAATCATGTTCTCAGTATTTCTTTCATCATTTATGTTCCTTTCCTCATAGAGAACATCATCACTGAATCCTTTATTAGAAATTTTAAATCATCATAAATCATTAATCATCATAAAAATTCATATTTTATGTAGAAATACATGATTCTAAACTCAAAATAATGTTAGATGAAAACAATGATCAATCTATAAATGATCAGGGTCCATGGTAACAGCCAACCAACAAACCAATCATGGACCAGTGATGAACCCACATAGTACCAAGAGGTAAATCAATAAAAATTGATGATAAAATGATGTTAATTCATGGATTAGATACCATTAATTTTGTTTAATTGAACATATATGTTTTAAATTTCAGTTGAAAAGTCTAAAAATTCACCGCTGAAAAAAAATTGAATGCAAGCAGGGACGTTCCATACTCAAGGTCATGAGTTTAATTTAGTAAAATTAAATCCATGTTAATGAATATACTATAATGGGGATAAATATAATAATAGAAAATCCCTTCCTCTAAGGATAATTTTTTCTTCTCCAATCAATTTCTACTAAAATATATTTTTCATGGTATCCAAAAAAATTAATCCATAGAAGCCATTTCATATCTAGTTATTGTCCTCAATATGTCCACATATCCATCACATTCCATATTATATTATCCTCTCTATACATGTTTTCAAGGAAAAAAGTGGATGTCTCTCTAGTGTCTATATAAGGAGGATTATATATTCATTTACTAGGGTTTCACCATATATTAAAATAATTAATTATATAATTATACTATTGAATTAATGAACTTGAAATAATAAACACCAGATTACCACAACACAATTAAAACTAATGATTCTCTTAGGGTAAACACCTCGTTCAAAACTCATCAATGGTATTGTATTCTATTTTTTAGTCCCAACTATGTGGTAAAAAATATTTATTAAAAAATATCATGTTCAAAATAATAAAATATTTAATATTTTAACTATATCATTTATAACCTCACATTGAACTCCCATTTTCATTATAGATCATCCCTTGGGTAAAAATTATAATCCATAACAAATGAAACCCTATGAAAAAAATTACGAGTTCAACAGCTATGATGAATTTTCAATTTTACACCTAGATATGTTTTAGGACTTCAAAACTGAAAATCGAGTTGAGTCCTAGTAAGTTAAATCCCTGAATTACAAAATAATTCCTACAATTAAAAGTTTTTCAATTAAAATTATTAAAATTATTTTAAATAAAAAACAAAATAATATCAGACTTGTATATAATCTACACACCATCGCACACAATACCTTCGCATTCAAAATATGAGCTCCAAGAAAACTAATTACATCTCAGTTTATGAAGGAGAACAACTTAACCCATCTGTGATGATACTAACATATATCCATCATAATAAAAAAATCAATAGGGGAACGATTATTCTTAAATTATGATTTAATTAGCCTTTAAATTTCATTCAATATCTATCCCAAATCATGGGATCGGATAGCTTCCAAAATCCATGAACTTTCCCCCACAAAAAATTACTGAAATTATCAACGCTGGTAGTAGTTTCCCATTAATCATCTATAAAATAGTTTTCCAAGTGATCATTATCGAGGTAAATACATCTTTAGCATTATTTTTTCATTTTTAAATATAAAAATTCAAATAAACACCATTTTTATGATTTACTTTAGAAATATATGAAAAAACATCAAAAAAAGGAGTATTATCCATCATTGTTGGCTTACATCATAGGGGAGGAATGAAAATTCTATAAAAACCTCAACAATAGAATTTCTGAGTATTTACGATCACATTATTATATATAACCATCTATCATACTTAGTCAAATACATCTCAGTGTGGTTTCCATTTCTTTTTTGTGAATTATATTTCATATAACCTCAAATGTGACAACAACCAACACCAATTGATCAATGAAACTAAACAACTCAGTAGTTGACCCAATCCTTTACTCTCCTAATTAGACTATCTTGATGGATCAGATAACTATATTTTTTTTACTAAATAACAAAATATAAAATCATCATTAAGAGAAAAATCATTGGCCATCACCCAAGTGAACTTCATCGACACAAACCATGTTTTCCAATGGATAAGTATAAAAAATCACCATGGAAAAAACATGAGAGTTATGATCTTCAATCAGGATACCCATAAAAAAATTAATAACATGAATTAGGAAAGATTATATTTTCACCCAAGAAGGTTGATTATGTTCTTCCCACCTTTAGTATAGTCATTCTATTTCACAATATAAAAAAATTAGGACATTTATGAGAAATAGTAAACATCATGCCTATAGTTCCCTTCACATATAAGAATGGATGTAGGATTCCACCATTGATAAAGGGTAAGAGACATCTCAATTTTTTTAAATATAATGAATCATCTTGTAGGAAACTGTTCACATACTTCCACCATTTCATGGATATTGTGTCCCTTTCCTAGAAATCTCTAACCATTTCCACACAATTCTATTACTCTAATATCCATATCATATAAGGAATTATTTTTTGATTTCCCATGAAAAACAATGTATTAATATTTAATTAAACAATAATATAAATTCGTAATAGGCTCCATAATAAATTATCACAAGGATATATTCAAATCAAAACAACAAAACACTAAAAAAAGTGTATCAATATAGGTATGCATTCCAATTGACACATCTGGTATTTTCCAGAGGTTAAATATAGGAATACACTCTGAAAATTTCATGAATTCATCAACAATCATATGGAGTAAATTTCTTCTTCATGAACATATTGAACGAACCCATGATCACCAATTAAATAAAATATAACTGAACATATTGTCGGATTGCTCCACTTACCACACTTGAGATATATTTCTCACATTGGAAATCAAAATTATAACTTAAACATAAATAACCTAACCCATACATGAAAAAAATTACACCCTGCATATGGGATTAGTGGTTAATGTCCAAATAAAATGTTGAATTTTAATAAACTAGTATCAGGACCAATGTATTATTAGAATCTTAAAAAATTAATTATATGCCACTAGCTGAACAATATGTTCCATAAAAACCACATGAGGTTCTATGGTAAAACCTGAAAATATTTACACATTTGTTCACTTTAGTTGATTTCAATGATTAATCATCCATTTCATTAGATATCCCACAACTCATACCTTTAGTACACCACACAGGTCTCCATCGATAAAATAATTAAAAAAATAAATGTTTATAATAACTAGATTCTAATAACATCCATACATAACATTTAATTTCATCCAAAAAACATCTTTGGCTACCTTAATGGGGATTTATTACCCACATATTCCCACATCCATCATTTTTCTCTTCAATGAATCAATTGGGAGGCTTCAAAAAAAGTGTAACTACTATGGGGTTTGACCATAGATTAAAAAATATTTTCATATAATGTCTCCTCAGGCCACTGAGCTCAAAAAAACTACACTATAAAAAAATAATGGAAAAAACATGCAGGACTAGATTACCAAGTTGTTTAATTAAATTTGGTTATGTAACCCTTTTAAATGTTTATCATCTTCTAATGATAACTTTATCGAAGACAATGTCTCAAAATCTAACCATGCATGATCTATCTCATCATGACTTCAAGAAATACATTTTCCACAAAAGTATTGTTATTTTATATTTGAATTTTAATAAATTAACCTATTTCATTTTGTATATGTCTATAATAGATCATGTAATTAGTATTATACACTAAATAAACCCCTATATCCCAATGTATTATTGTTCCATACACATTTTTTATATCCAATATGCTAGTAGTCTTATCCAAAAATACTAGGAATACCATTCACTCTATGAGAATGATCCTCTTTAAGAACAAGGTATGGTGATATGCCTCAAATTGGAGGATGGGATCACTTATTAATAAATTGTAAAGAAAAAAACACATTAATCACTATCTGGAAGAGAGAGGTCCAAAAAAAGGCATGATATCATAATATCCCTACCTCTATATACAAGTCGTATATTAGTTGGTGGACCTCTAAAATAAATAGTGTTAATTTGTAGTGGTTTAAAAAAATCAGGATGAGACCCCACAATAATGAAACGAGGGATCCTAAATAGCATTATATTAACAGTGTACCAATACTCATACACCCTGAAGTGAGTGTCATAGGATTCGAGGTCAACTAACTAGTTATCAAAGACCTGAAAAGGATTTGTCAGTAATCTCACCTACACCACCCTCTTGAGCCTATTAAATAGACCCAAAAACTTCTTAATGTTAGTTGTCAATTTTATCCCCCCAACCCTCACATGACAACTAATTCTAATCACCATCCCGAAGAAAGACAAGCAATTTTACCATTATGGAATGACCTGACCCAATGGGGCCCACCAGAACTGATGAAAAGCCATGTGTGGCACCATACTCCTACATCTAATAAGGAATAGGATGGTAAAAATCAATGAGTTGGAATATCATACACATTTGATACCGTATCCTATAATAGAATTTAATGGTCCCATATAAAAAAATGCACAATGTATGAAACATCATAATTATGATAAATGTACATAAAAAATTATAATGAATATCACAAAAGAATAATACATCTAATGAGATACAAAAGATAAAATGTATGAAAAAAAATATAATAAAATGGGGAAAAATAAATTCCCAACATCCAGAAATAAAATTGATAACTAGCTATGGTTGATAGTCCCTCACTACATGATGGCTCTAAACATGAATAGTTCCTGCTATCATCAGCTACTAGTACAACAAACACTCTATCAACACCCAATTTCTAATGGTCGCCTAGTATCAAATTCAAAAAATAATATCAACTACAAATCCCCAAATCCCCAAATGATCTATAAATCTCCTCTATCAATGATTCATTTATTTCCAAATGCATATTTTATGGTATATTATATACATACTCCATAAGAATCCCTAAAAACATATGTGGACCGTATGGTAATAATAAACTCGGGTCTCAGTACTAAATGTACCTAAAAACAATACAATAGTGTAAATATGAGTATAATTTTATATCAATATTCTTGGAAATAAGGAGTAGGTAAGATGAAGTAGACAATAAAAATATATATATGATCAAACACAAGTGTTATTAGGGATTCTAGTAATTTCCAATCATTGTTGATTCAATAATCAAAAACAACCATCCACAGGTGGTTGGTGGTATTTGGAAAAAATAAAATTCCATGAAGCCTAAAGTAAATTTCCATCAATAATGTCACGTCTCAAAGGAAACACCCATATTGATGATCAATCACATTCCTTATAATATTAAACTCTATATGGACTGCTATAATCCATTTTACCTTTATAATCAAATAAGGGAGACCACTCAACCTTGATGTGCACACAGATATCAGGGTAGCATGCACATATTAATGGAAATGAAAATACAGTGAAATGGACATAGGAGGTACTCAAACACTAGAGTTAATTCTTAAAATTTTCTCCATCAAAACATACTTTTGACTCACTATATACATCCTGGAATTATCATGAATCATGTATTATCCACAACTTACATGATGTAGGAGGATCTCTTCCCCTTGAATTTTTGTAAAATAACATTTCTATTGGAGGATCCTTATCGTATATAAAATCCATATATGAGTAAAATATGGACTCCATGATTAGAGGTTCCCTACCCAATTTTGTAGGGGAAATACTGAATATATTTAATTATTCGCATGGTGGATCCCAATCTCAAGCATACATAAGTGAAATACCAACACCCCAAGAGGATCTTAGACCCAAATAGATAAGTACCTATTCCGCCTGGGATTAATAATGGTGAAATCCATGTTTCTGTGAACTATTATAGGAGAAGGGGATTCCCATAGTGTTTCCTTCCTCCACACCACATGCTATCCCATGTCGTCCATCTGGCCATTCTTTGTTCGTACCACATGGTGTTTCTATGATAACCCCTATATTTACTACACATTATTTCATTAATTTTTCATGAATTCATACATTCCACTTCCTATATGATCAGGAGTTACAATTTCATTTGTAAATTATATACATAGAACAAAACATAAACCATGGATATGACAACATTATTTAAAACTCTATCATTTTCTTAAAATTCTATAGATCTTCAAAAATAGCATGGGATAATCAAGTGACAAACATAAAAAAGTGGTGAGATAAAAATACCAGTAAGAAAATAATAAAACAAATACATGATAAATTAAAATAATGGATATTCATATGGCATATCAAGGTTGTATAAAAGCTAAGAGAACTCTAAAAATAAACATAAAATCGTGATATTAGTTGATAACATCAATGAAATAATGGTATATAGAAACAAAAATTGAAATCCTATGAATAAGTTAAGAATAAATATAAATTCATTATAACATAGGGTTCTTTAGGTAACATGGGATTCACCATAAAATGTATCCCATGAGATAAAAATAATACCCAATGCAATGGAGGGATAATTAATTCCATGTCCTCCTATCACACTCATATCATGTACATGAATTTATGTTCACAATAGATCCTACAAAATAAGAATGTATTTCATATATTTCAATCCAATGATAAATAAGAATTTATTATATTAATGGATTTCCTCGATTAACCAAAGATTGGTATGTCTTACTGAATACCCTATAGTGGGAATTAAGATGGGTATTCATAACAAAAATGTTTGGCATGGACAATTGTAGGACAATTTCAATATCATATTAGGTGTTCATCAATATTTAGTAAAGAGTTTTATGGGAGGTATAAGTGGTATCCCATTACAATGAAATCATAAGGATAGTAAATATATTTGTAAATACATATTCAAACATGAAAAATTGGAAATGAAACTGTAAGAGGTAGATAAATTTCTTAAATAAGGAGGAGTAAGGAAACCCCCATTTTGGAATAGTGATCACTTATTTAAAGTATATAATGAGAGGATGAAATAATATCTCATTATTAGAATGTATATTTTATTGTATTTATATATTTAAAAAATCATGATAACATAATCAATTTATATTAAAAATTTGAAACTCAAAGAAGGTTCTTGAATAGAAAAGAAGATAGAGAGATCTTTTACCTTGTGATGTGGGTTTTAAAATAATTGGAGGATCTTCATAAGAGATTGGGAAAAAAATGAGGGAATAAATGAGGTATTGGGAGATAAATTTTTCTAATGGTTTTTATTGAAGAGGATTTGGAGTTTTGTTAGGTATTTATAGAAAAATAATGGGTAATTATTCATTAATTTCATAACTATGGTTTTGGACTATGTAAAATAAAACAATAAATACCAGAAACCATCCCATAGTATCTTCAATGTAGAATTGGATTGAAAATTTTATATTTATATTAATAAAAATAATTAAAATAATACTATTGGTGATTTGTAAGTGGGTCTTGTTAATAAAGACTTTATTTTAAATTCTTAAAGTATAATATATATTTTTTAGGATTTATCTTAATATAATAACTTTAATGAAATGAATTCAAAACGTATTATTTTAAATTATAAATATGTAATTGGTCATGTATTCCTTTAATATAATTTATCTCGATTAATTTTGGTATATTATTATATAATAATATATACTATATATTGATATGGTATTTAATTTTTACCAAAAAATATGACTACATAAAAAAATTATGAACAATTCACTATTGGATAATTTCTAACATTCAATTTCTGAAATGATATTTTTTTAATAAAAATTATATGTATGAAAATTTAAACTATTAGATAAAAAACCTTAATTATGGGAAAATACTACTTTTTACAACACTAACCACATTATGAAAATTATATAAATTTTATTGGATTCATTAAATTATATTATCATTTAAATTTAGTTAAATATTATTTAATATTGATATTTGATACAAATACAATTCATATTGAAAGTTTATTAATTATTCAAAAATAATATTTTAATTGAAAATATATATTTTCCAAAAATACAATTTCAGTTTCACCGTATAAAAAATTATTTTTTATTAAATTAATTATTCAATAATAATATGTAATAATACAAATCCATAAATATAATAGTTTTTTTGTAAGGAACTAAATATAAAAATCCCTCCTGTTATAGTCAATATTCATAACACAATATCACACCAACGTACTCTCCATGTGTGTGTTCTGTGATGGTATCACTTTCTTAGTGTACTTAGAAGAACATGGTTTGGGTGGTGTTCTTTATAAGCTTGAACTTCTCCCATAAATGGGTTTTATCATGTTTTTTAAATATAATATCAGATTGGTATTAGTCAATGGAAAAGTCAAATTTCTCAATATTTCGTAGATGCTCTAATAAATGGGCTTTATAAGAAATAATCCTACTGGTCAAGGACATCACTTTCATCATCTTTCAAAATTATACATTCTCACAACCCTTAATATATACTAATAATAATTGAAAATTTAAAGTGGATATACTAGCTATGACTGATACCTAGTGTCCTTTCAAATCTAACCATATATTACAATTAAAAATTAATAAACTAGAGAATCAATTTTCTATAACTACATTAAACTATAGGGAATTTAATTTCTCATAGAAGAATTTGATTTATAAAAGATTAAGTCATCAAATTCTTCATTTATTAAAAAAAAATAGCCTCAAAATATCATTCAATAGACTAAAAAAGATGAGGGTAATTATGTTTCATCACCTATTCGAGTACCAATGTTGCTTCATCGAACCTATGGTTCCTCCATAGTACTAAGAGAAGGTGAGTTGTGTTATTTAGTAGAACTTTTTATAGGATCTAATATATTCCCCCAACTACTCGTATGAAAGATTATTCTAAAATGTTACAGCCATAAGATTTTATTCATATGATAGGTCTGGTATGTTTTTTCCTGAAGAGGGATACATAGAACACATAATGTACTTAATATTGGTTATGTGTGAATTATAGTTAATAGTGAGCATATCTGATGAGATCATGGTTTCAAATGGGTCAATGTATCTAGGGCTAAACATTCAATTCATTAAAAACCTCACATCTTTCTTCCTTGGAAATAGATAAAGGAATTCCTTCTTATCGAACTAAAACTCCATGTTTCATAAATTGTTATTTACATTTTCTTTCATTTGACTTTTCATAGATTTAATATGATGTTGAATCATTTGAACATTCTCTTTCATATATTGGATAAGATTAGGTCCCATAAGCATCCACTCACCACCATCATCCCATCATGTCAGAGTTTGAAACATCTTCTAATAAAATGTCTTATAAGTTGAAATTTGAATGCTTTAATGGAGACTATTTTAATATAAGGATTATGTTAGGGAATGGTTTCAATCCCAACATCCCAATATATATATTGAATTAAATATTGAAATATATACTATAGTATTATTGGTTCTTATAAAATTTCCATTAATTTAAGGGTGATAAGATATATTTGAACTCATCTCTATATCAAATGCTTGGTGAATAATTCTCTATAACCTTAATGAAAACATCATATCATGATCAGATATAATAGAGAGTGGCACATTATGTAGTCTTAAAACTACTTTTTTATACCATGGATATATTATCAAGATAGAAGTCTTATTTGATATAAATGAAATGTGATGACTCTATAAGGTGATTGACTACCACCCAAATGGAGTTATTTCATTTATATGTCCCAGGGTGTCATATGTTGAAATCCATGGGTATGTTATCCCAATTCCATATTAATGTTTGAAATGGATTCATGATATATAATAGAACAAACATTATATATATATTACATCAATATTGAAGAATATTTATTACATAACATAACAAAACAATTCTAGTACCGTATAGGATTAGTCTCTTTAGATATTGTGAAACATAAAAAACTAGTTCATAAAACATCCACATTATCGCCCACTTATATCTTCATAACTAGAATCCATTTTGACATATCTTACTTTATACCCTTATTCATTAACTCTTTAAAAGAATCATATGAAAGGGGGAGATAAAAAACTCATTATGGGTGAACAAGGGAAATATCAATCATATCACAATCATAAGAACATAAAATTTGAAAAACATATCTTGTGTTTAAAATATCAGAATATCATGTCATGGGATAAATCATAAAAGTGAAATGTAATCCCAATATTCATAACATATTGCATGAAATTTTTTCACATTAAAAACATAATCATAAAAATTCATTTCATATTAGTCAAGGCTCATTGTTGAGACCATCATAGCAGACATAGCCCATTAATGAACTTAGTTCACTCCTCATTCTAGCCATATATTACTGAACCAGATTAATATTAAATTCCAGTAATATATATCTAATGATATATAAATATTTACCCAATGAATTTTAGGGAGATAGAGGTTCCACACAAATAACAATGAAACCATTTATACGTGTGCAACAAAAACATAAAGACATTCACCATAGTATAACACATGAAATCAAATGTGTTTCATAAATATAATTCAATCATAATTGATATAAAAAATTTATTTCTTAAATAACATTCCATAATATGCACAATTAAATCATAGTAATAATAGGGTTAAAAATATAACCCTATTTGAAAAGTGTCATCTTATTTGGAAAATAATTTTGAGAAAACACTTGAAAAAAATTCTCAGGTAAAATATCCTACATTCTTCAAAAAAAATTTCCTTACACAAAATAACACAAAATTATAGATGAAATTATTTTATTTGAAAATAAACATATAATATTGTACAGGACAATTTATGTAAATAATTCATTATAAAAGAGTAAAAAGCAGTCCATGTCGTACAAGTTAAAAAAACATTCTCCCCGTACTATTGTTGGAAAATTTAAAAAGTACCTCATACAAAAAAAAGATTCCATTCATACTATTTAGTAAATATTTACCAATGGGTAAATTGAATTTTAAAAATTATATAAGGATATAAATAATATTTTAAAATACATATTTATTAATCTTGGACGTGGATGATAATTATACCCTAGTAATTACTTGCTAAGAAACAATCTCAAATAAAAACAATATTTGTAATGATATCTCTTACCTTATGTCTGATATGCTTCGTATGTATCATAAAATCCTGTATAATTATTTATTTAATGTTACTTATTTATTCCATAATCATAATCATTTTTATTATATCATTTATGATCATATTTTCATTTGTTTTTTAGTAACATTTCATTTTCAATTGTTATTCGTGTATTAACAACATCATTCTTATTTATAAGTTATAGTTATATTATTTATATCATGGTATTATTATAATATATATATCATATTTATTCATTCAATTCATTTATATAATCATGCTTTAATGAAATTTATGTGAAATGAATCACATTTCACCGTGAAGATGGAAAGTTGTACGTACACGCAGGTGACAATATCATTCAAATGATTGTTGAATGGTATTAAAGTGGATGGTTTATAGTATCATAAAATAAAAATAATTTTATACCAACCTTATATATATATATTAATTCAATTATTATACCCATCAATGTAAGGTGGTTGTGAAAAATGGTTTTCAACACAACGTGGAGATGGTAAGTCATACATATGCACACGTGGTAATTTCATTTTTCATAGGATGGTTAGAAGGTGGAATATGGTTATTTCATATTTATAATAACATATCAGTATATTATTAATACTGATGTTATTAATTTATAATGTAACAACTAAATAATAAGAAGTAGAAGAAAAAATAATTTTGAAATAATTGGTAATGATATAGCCTATTCTTCGATGTTCCTTCCCTAAATCTCTTCATAGAGCACTAGAGTTGGTCTTTGATGAATACCGGAACCTATAGTATTATAATTGAGAAATTTAAAATCAAAAATGGTAGGGGTCGATAATCATGAAGGTTAAAAAGGAAGTGAAGAGTTGAGGGAGGATGTTCCCTTTTATAATTGAGGTGATGAGCACTTTTGAAAACTCCATAAATAATAATTTATAAGAAAATAAAACCCTACCCAAAACGTCCAAAGTATCACAATTTAGAAGATGATATGATATAGGTTTATAATATTATAAAACAATAAATTTTGGACATATTATTTTGTTAATTTAAAAAATAACTTTTTCATTGACACATAGTTATTCTATTAAATATTAATTTTGATAATAACATTAAAAATATTTAATGGTTATAAATATTTACTTATATAGATTTAGTTGACTATATATAGGAATTTTATGAAATTTTATACCTTGAAATTTTTAATATTAAATTTTTTAATTATTTTTATTATTTTTAAATAATTTAATAAACTTTTATTTTTATTAAATATAAATAGTGTTAATTTTGACACTATTAATTTATTTGACTTTAAATAAAATCCAAATGGAAGATAAATTCAAATAAAAATATTTAATACACTAGTAACATTTCATAGTAACCTAGAATATTCTTGTAGCACATTAATTAGATCATATGATATTGATTTTAATATTTTTCAAACAATTTACTTGATATTCCTATTAATAAAATAATATTTACTGCAGTATTGTGTCATCATTAATGGTAATTAATTAATCCCTAAAAATTATAAATAAATATCTACGATGTAGGTAATTAATTTATATTTCTAGATACTATATATATAATATATTATCTCCTTGTTACCCATATATTAAAATTAATATTCTTATATAAAATGAGAACGTGACATTTTGTCACATGCAATAGTTTTTATATTATTCGTGTCATATTAATAGGTAAGTGTCTATAAAATGATTCAATTTCGAATAGTATATGATAAGTTTAGAATTTAGTAATCCAATAAGATTTTTACAGGTGTTAAGGTAATTTTATAATATTATTTTTACCCTTCATTATCTAATTTACTAGTAACCATAGTTATAAAATAATTACCAAAGTTATTATTCATAATTCCCAAAAATAAAATTAGCATATTAACAAAATTTGTAACTTCTATTTAAAAATACTGAATCCATTTTTAAAAATTAAAAATATATAAGTTTTAGTAATTAATTTAAAATTAATCCCATTGTTGAAATGAGAAAATGTGTGTGAGACCCTTTCTTCAGGTCTCAGGCCTTTGAGCCGGGAATCAGAAAGGAGATCAGTGAATCTATGTTGACTCTCAGAACCCCTACCCAGTCTAGGATGCTAGAAAGATTCCTTTTTTGGGAGAGCTTCATGGAGGAGCAGGCATTGACAACTAGAGCCACCAGAAGACCCCAAGCGACATAGTCATCGGCAGGTAGCAGACAGTAGAAATGGGAGCCCAAGAGGTCTAGGTCATTTAGAAGATAACCCTAGGACTCAGGGTCTGAGGTACAGGGATCCCAGACTAGGGTGAATTAGCAGGGATCCTTGTAGTTGTTCAAGTGCGGCGGGTTAGGACACAAGGTACATGACTACATGACCCACCATACGGATGACTAGCAGACGGTCGTGCGGTCGTCAAGGCAGCAGAAATAGTTCAAGTGAGGAGGTCTGTGGGGCAGTGGACCTAGCATGGGAGATGGTTGAGCCGCAGTCGGTGGGCGATAATTTGAGTTGTTACCACCACCACCCCTAGGTGGTCCACCCCTACCTCAGAGAGCAGGCGTACATGGGTAAGCTCAGCTCCAGGAAGTATAGGATTATGACCACGGTGCTCCAATGATGATCCAAGGTACAATATATGTTTTCTCCACCCTATTTGTAGTTCTTATAGACATTGTTTCATGTCACTACTTCCTTTAAACATCTCTCGTTCAATGTTCGGAGATTCTGGTGGATTCGTTGGCTCTATCCTTACAGCAATATACTTTTACGGGATGGGATTCAATGATTACACACTGATTTCGGCAGTGTGAGCTTACTCTAGGAGGCCAGAGATTTGGTTGGAATATCCTAGTAGTGGTTCCAAGTTATTATGTTGTCTTCTTGGGTATGTACTAGATATCCATAGTCTATGCTTAGATCGATTGTTTTAGGCATACAGTTCGGTGTATCCATAGATATAGGACCAGGATTTCTTTCACCTATGAGAAGATAACCCTTGTAGTGTTCGACAGACTCTCTCAGAGAATGGTGCAGCCAATCACTAAATAGATGGAAAACCGCGCCCTCGATGTAGTGGATGATAGGATTCCAATATTACCTGTAGAGGTGGAAATGTATGGTGATGTTTTCTTTGATGAATTTTTGAGACTACCACCTCACAGTGAGGTATACTTTTGCATTGACCTATACCATGAGACGACACTGATATCCACATCGACATATCAAATGGATCCCATGGAGCATTGTGAGATAATGGTATATCTCAAGGAAATGAAGAAGAAGGGGTTTGTAAGGACCATCGTTTCACCATGGGCAACCCCAATGATTTTTTCCAAGAAATTATAAAAAAATTTGAGGTTGTGCATGGAATTCTAGCACCTGAACCAAGTGACTGGGAAGAATATGTGTCCACTGCCATGAATTGATGAGCTCTTCGACCAACTGATGGGAGTGAAGTGGTTCTCAAAGATAGACCATAGACCAGGATATCACCATCTTTGGGTGCAGGATGCAGATGTATCAAAGGCAGCCTTCAGGTGTCGGTACTGCCATTATGAGTTCTTTGTGACACCTTTTTTCATGACCAAGGCCCCAATAGAGTTCATGGGCCTCATTAATATGATCTTCTAGCCTTTCCTAGACTGTTTTTTTGTTGTCTTCATTAATGAAATCTTGGTGTACTCAGCATCGGAGGAGGAACACACTTCATACAGGAAGATATTTCGGGATAAACATCAAGAGCACCAAATTTATGATATGATATTGAGGTTTAAGTTATGGATCCGGAGGTCCACTTTTTTGGACACATCATCTCAGAGGATAGAGTTGTTGTAGATCCAATGAATATAGAGGCAATGCTTTCTTGTTATCCACCCAAGAGCATGACTAAGATGTGGATCTTCTTGGGGTTGGTTGGATACTATCATAGGTACATACCTGACATTTGCAGAGTAGAAGAACCCTTATCATCCTTGTAATAGAATAGAAAACCATTCATATTTACATAAAAAAGCTAGGAGATTTTCTAAGAGCTAAGGAAGAGACTGACTAGTGCCCCCATCTTGAGACTACTAAAGTCGGGTGTTTGTTATATAGTTTACTTCGATGAATTAGGGACAAGACTGGGTTGTTTCCTGATGTAGGAGAGAGCGGTTATTTCCTAAGAATCATGACATTTGAAGTGGCATGAGCAGAACTACGTATCCCACAACCTGGAGTTAGTAGAGTTGGTCTTTTCCCTGAAGATGTATCGGTACTACTTGATGGGTGAATGGTTTATTGTCTACTATGACCCTAAGAGTCTCAATTATATCTTCTCCTAGAATGATCTGATCCTAAGACAGTGGTGATGGCTAGAGTTCCTCCAAGTCTACGAATTTGAGGTATTCTATACTCCTGGAAAGGGAAACGTGGTGGAAGACATGCTTAAAAGGAGGACTAGTTTGCAATTGCTGAGTGAGGAGACAGAGTAGTTGGACGTGATGCAGATATACATTATGGATAATGATGTAGGCCCTTACCTTCGGTCGATGAATGTTACATCCCCACACATACATCGAGTCAGGGAGGAGTAGATGATGCATGCAGACTGCGAGGCCCGACATGCTCAGTTATCCTCAGGACGGGCTCCTAATAAATTTTTGATAGGTGGGGAGAACACCATCCTTTTTAGAGGAGGCAGCCTTGTACCAATGATGTTTCATGATTAGGTGTTGAGGGAGTTATATATGTTCCCTTTTGTAGTACATCTTGTAGTGGAGATGATATACAAGGTCTTCCGATGTATGTACTGATGGTCGGGGACAAAGAGAGAAATGGCTGAGTTCATTTCACGATGCCTCACTTGTCAACAAGTGAAGGTCGAGCATCAGGTTCTAGCTAGATTGGACCAGCCACTTGAGGTACTATAGTAGAAATGGGATGGTATCTTGATAGAAGTCATGATGGGGTTCCAATGTAAATCAAGGGGCCCTAATTCTATTTGGATGATTGTTGATAGAATCAGTAAGTCGTCTCACTTCATACACATCTGGGAGTAGGGATCAGTATAGGGATTGGGAAACCATTATGTCTGATAGATAGTGCAGCCTCAAGGGGTGCCATAAAATATCGTATAAGAACATGATACACTCATTACATCCAAACTATGGAAGGGATTGCGAGAGGTTTTCGGGACATATCTACGCTTGAGCATAGGTTTTCCTCCCTGGGTGGATGGTCAGACGGATCGGACCATATAGACCATCGATGAAATACTTCATGATTGTGTCCAAAAATTTGGTCGTAGTTGGGAGTATTGTATTTGGTGGCCTAAAACCAACTACTTTGTAATTTATTCATTAATTAAAAAATTATCACATCCTGATTAATCTTCTGCGTTACAATGCATGGGATAACGTCCTAAGGATAGTTGTTTCATTAAAGGGTCATCGTGGATCACTATTATGATGATAACCCAGAATTGTCATAACACTATTCATGAATATGTGTTCTATGGCAGAATGATTTTATTTGAGGGACACAAATAATACAAGCCATTAGGATTGAGGACTCATAAAACATTGAGGCACCTTCACATGATGTGCACCATTGGTAATATCTTGGAGGATATTATGAGAATACGACCCGCTAGTAGGAAATCCACATTTCATAGTGTCATTGGATGTACCTATATTTGTATGTGTGTATTGGTCCTTAGACGTTAAGATTATTATTAATGGGTATTACATCTCACTCACTTATATGTATTGAATAAAACTGTGATGAGACATTGTTCGCAGTGACGTAGGATACATTGGGTGTGTCATGAGTGATAATACATTAATAGATAATGCGAGAAAGAATGAATAATCAAGCATATTGGTTAATGGAACTAGCATGCAACCCCCCTGATTCGAGATATTAAGACAAAGGGATTAAATTACACGGTAAGCGTTCGTATAAGTTGACATGTCAATGCAGAATCAACTTCTTTCTCTTGGGTGACTTGACAAATTGCAAGATAGTAATATTGGACTTTACGCAAGCCCAACTAATGCCAATGACAAAATGTCCTAGAGGGTCACACACTAATTGTATCCAAGTATCTAAAGTAAAATAAAGATTATTCCCGTATGTGGGTTAAAAAGTATTCAAGGAAGCCTAAATTGTTTTAATGTTGGGGGAAGAATAAAATGAAAACTAGATATACTCATTGTGAGAATTGAATGTACATGCTGTGCAGTTTTAATTTTGGAATGAAAATGAATGCAAGATATACATGTCGTGTACATTAAATGTACCCGCCGTGTAGTTTTTGTTTTGGAAAAGAAATGAAAAATGAGTACACGCCATGTATTTATGATTACAGTTCGTATACTTTTTCCATTTGGTTCTTTGATTAAATAATATTGTTTTATTAAACGATATTTATTATAATCACTATTGGTTCATTTCAAGAAATTAATGATTCGACAGGGGGGTTTTCAAAAAGAGTTAATGAAATAAATAAAATGAAAACCACTTTTATTTATTTTCATTACTCTATAACCTCAAACCTGATTATAAATATCCTCACAACCCCAACACATTTCTATAATCATTGTGCACAACAATTATGGAGAATTATCTCAATACTGAATGATATCCTTCCTCCAAGAATGCTCTCAAGACCGAGAGAGATCCTCCTCTATCGGATCAAGGAGATTTAAGGTAGACAACGCAATCAAAAGCTTCTCCATGGTATCACCCTTAGATTACATTGGCGACGTTTAGAGATATGTGGAGCATTTGTTGATCACCACTAGAGGAATCCTACACATGGATTCTATGACGCAATGACATGTCACATCGTATCATGACCGGAGACATTAATGGAGAAATACTTATATTATGGTAATTCTCGTTAATTAATTAAATTAATTATAACCAACATATAATGATCCTACATTGTGGTTCCTAGACTATTCTTCTTCTTTTTCATTTTCTGTGATTCCATCCAGGGAGTCAGGCATTTATCATCGTATTGATCACAGATTGATCATTGCAAGTGACAAAAATTCATGTGGGCACATCCAACCATGATCTTCTACTACACCAGAAAACTTCAAGTTGTATTAGAGGGAGCCATATATTTGATTATGATTATTTAGTTATTCGTTGGTGATTTATGCATTTAATAACATAGTTATTTCAATTCATGTTAATTGTTATTTAAATCAAAATATCAAGATGTATCCCTCCTCTCTTGTTTCTCGTTCACCTTACAGAAATGAATTTTTGTTTTAATTTTGATTAAAATAAAATAGTGGATCTCATCTGGAGGTGCCAAACATTTCTGGTCGTACAACACTAGAATACACGGCATGTATTTGGAACTACACGATATGAAGTCTAGGATCAATGCATTAGACAGATCTGCCAAATCATGCCTTGTAAATGGATCCTACCAAAGTCATAAATGACACCGTGTTTCTATCGAGAACATGTGGCACATTGTTTCTAGATTACATGTCGTGTGGTCCACTGAACACGATGTGTAGTCCCTTTAGGTTAGGGTTGGACCGTGTACCCCGTACACGTCTTGCCCATTCAGAAACCATTTAACATGGACACTACACATCGTGTTTCCCACTAAACACTCAGTGTACTCTGAAAATTTACGAAGTACAAAAAACATGCCATGTTCTCGAGCGTGTACTTCGTATGGACGGTGAACAAAAAGTACACACCGTGTAGTCAGAACTACACGCCGTGTACTCATCCAAATTACGCAGATTTATTTGATATTATTATTATATTATACAAACACTTGAGACGTGTACCATATTGCAGACATAAAGCTAAGGCACAACACGTGATTGGTGTTATGTATATACTTGTTTAATTTAATATCTGATAAAATGGGAATTCATCGTGTTGGCTCTAGGGTACACATTTTGTACAAAATTATTTTTATAGGAATTTATTAGTTTATAATTATGATGGATGAAAATGTCAAAATAATTCATAAAAAATATTTAAGATTAAAGGATTGATTAATTAAAGATAATTAATTGTTTCAAGCGTGATTTATCTTAAACAAGAATGATTAAATAATTGAATTATAGTTTTATTTATACATAAATACTATTTCATGTATAGATTATCATGAGATAGACCAAGACCTTTGTATGTGAATGGTTTCTTTTAATTTATTAAAATAAATGTTTTGGCATGCGAGCCTTCTTATCATTAATATGTAGGTCCTGAAATCCCAAGGTTTGTTTTATGTAAAAATGTCTTTTTACCCCTAACTTGTGTTTAAGATCAACACATATGTAATAGAAGAAGCCCCCGAGATATTGGAGGTGGCTCAGGTTTGAGGCCAAGGTGAAACCAATCCAAGGAGATACCATGGTGTATAGGTGGAAAGCTGTAAACACAAACCTAAAAGGTTAAAGGTGTTTCTCCCCTAGGTCTTGGGTTAGTATATCAACTGCTAGATAATCTAAACAATTGAACAAGATCGTGATCATATCATTTATTCTATTTCTATCAGTTTCATGGTTTATTTATTGTGGGTGTGTTGTCACAATTACACAATTAATGAATTAAACAAGCATGTAAGATGGAACTAAAATAGGACTGGCTTATGAGTAAAATATTTTCTTAGACATGGTTAATCACATAAGTAAATCCCACTTAATATTAACAAGCAGGTAATCAAAGATAATAAAATGGAAATTAATGTATAAGCAGAAAATATCTCAAATAATTTTTAAGTCGGTATAGCCTTCCATAATCATAGTTATAATAACCATAGTTCAAAGTGCTTGACCAACCCTAGTCGAAGTGATTTCAATTATTGGGGAATTCTAATTCAAGGTCTTGGTTTTAATTGACTGTGTTTGCCTCCAGGGTTGACTACCATTGTAGGACTTAGTGTGACCAAGAGGAAAAGGTTGAGGAAATCCAAAATAAAAGGATTTTAGGATTGGGGAGTCCACTCAACGGATCATGGAGCTGCAAGATAATGCAGTTGGAATTTGGAATGCCTGGCTAAAACCCTTCAAGATGATTTACCAAACCTATTTGGGGTAATGAGAAGGGAAATATGGATCCTTTCCACTATAATATTCAGGAAATAGAATATTCCGAAGTTTATGGTGAGGGATATTGGATTTAGATAAAATAGTCAAAGATTAATAACTATTATTTTATATATTTGTCTCAGTTTTATCATAATAAAGTACTAAACCATTTCCCATCATAATTTGTTGAAATGACAAGAAAATTACTTCCAACATATCATTGTGAACTATTCTCGATAAGGAAAACATTCTTACCATCACCAATTTCCAAGAGTGGTAGAGGCATTTACGCATCATCATTCTCCATGAGAAGAAAATATTTGTGCTGGAAGAGCCTGTTCCAGTTGCACCTGGGAAAGAGGCCAATGATGAGGAATTATCTTTCTATATGAAACACATGGATTATGCCACAAATGTCGAGGGTTTCATGAAATCGGTCATGTCTAATTAGCTCTTGATGCAACATGATAACATGGATGTGTATAGCATGATATATCACCTTAATGATCTATACCAATAGAAGGAGAGAAATGAGAGATATGAAACCTCCAATAGTTTTTTGACAACTAATATAGGAGAGTCTGTGCCATCTAGGCCTCATGTAGTCAAGATTATTAGCTACATTAGATGCTTGGAAATCGTAGGGATTAAGTTCTCAGATGAGTTGCATACAGATCTCATCCTATATTCACTTCCCTAGACCTTCTCCAGTTTTATTGTCAACTACAACATGAGAAACAATGAGCAGAGTCTATCGTAACTTTACACCTTAATTCGCCATGTAGATGAGTACATGGGGTGTGACAAAACCACAGTCCTTATGGTGAATAAGGAAATAAATGACAAGGAAAAGGGGACAAAGACTTATAAATGTTCTGAAGCCCTCAGGCGTCGTCCCTCCACGAAGGGGAAGATCCAGAGGCATGGTAAGGAATGAGAGGCGGTATGTTTTTAATGAGTCAAGAAAGGACACTAGAAGAGGAAATGAAACCAGAAGTGTGGGGATTCTAAATTTGCATTCATTATAGAGTGTAATATTTCCATTTAAACACATTGGATATTAGATATATATTGTGGGACTCAAATATGCATTCAAATGCAATAACCAAGTTGATTTAGAAAAATTGCCAGAGGAGAGGTGGATCTTTGTGCTGCCAATGTCGCGAGGCTGGCTGTGTTATCAATTAGAAATTACCACCTCTCATTACTGACTAGGATGATTTTGGTTTTACATAACTATTATTATGTTCCTAGTGTTACCAAGAACATAATTTATGTATCTTGTTTTGATATGGATGGATTTAATTTCATGTTTTGAAATAGGGGATGTCTCTTTTATAAGAAAAACATATGTTATGGTATAAGACATTTAAATAATGGTTTTTATGTACTAAATTACAAAGAACAAGTGTTGTCAATCGATAAAAAAAACAGACTCACATGACTCATACATCACCCAGCTGTGGCATCACCATCTAGGTCATCTAAACAAGAGGCACTTGACAATGCTCTACCAAGATGGCTATTTAGAATCTACAGAGCTAAAACCAATTGATAGATGTCACACTGGTTTACAATGAAAAATGGCCAAGCCAGCTTTCGGTGGACACGTTTAAAGGGCCACAAAGCTTCTAGGATTGGTAGACATGGATTTGTGTGGACCATTTCTAATAGAATCTAGAGGTGGATATTCTTACTTAATAACTATAAAGACACAGCCTTGAAACATTACATAATATTGAATTCAATGAATAATTCACATTGAGGATCTTTTTTAGGTTTAGATTTTTAGAAAATTAGTCCATAATTATTACAAAACAACATGAATATTACATGTACACACTAATACTCAGTATCCATTTTTTTCATAAAATAAAAACTCATGAATAAATGGGACATGTCTAGTTCCATGTTTTAGACAACATGAGTTTTCCTTGATCCCATCCAAGACCCTATTACACTTTATGTCATGTGAAAAACATTTCAAAAACATGGGATGAGCATAAAAAGCTCAGTAAGGGATACACAAAGAAAAAAAATTATAAGTTTTTCAAAACAATAAGTAAACCATGAATACTTTAACATAAGTAATACTTTAAACTTTATGAAGTAGTGAATAATCATCACTGAAATTAATGATCAATACATACCCTTTTGTAACCAGATGATTACCATAAGAACCATATAAGGAACACATTACATATAAAGGTAACTTGGGACATAAACAAACATAAATGGAATAACCATACAGTCAACGTCCACACATATCACTAAATGAAATAGCCATATGGCCGACTTCCATACACAATTAATTTGAGTTTATAATGTAAACACCCGTCATGATTTATCACGACACCACCCGTCATTTTTTTTATCACGTAACCACCAGTCAAATGTATAACCACCATTATAAAATCACAACATATTAAACAAATATAAATTAAAGAAAACAGTTACACATTTAAATCACCATATATCACTTAAATACAATGACATAACAAATACATTATCATAACCATTTTAAATACCATATTACATAAAGGAGTATATGGTATTTATTTTCCTTGAAAATAAAATTACGGCTTGTTAAGGAAGATAAAGAACAAATTATATTCGCATTGGTGAAAAGGTCATTGTCACCACTTACGTTAAAAGAAACATTCCTTTTTATTGTTTAGTAAAACGCTGCATAGAAAATGATTCACTTTTAAAAGTCATGGGAGTTTATATATCATATCAAATAAAGTCTTTTATCAATTGAATGTATGCCTCAATGAAAGGAGATTGAGACAAATTAACTTACCTCGTGTCTAACTTGACTAGTTTGTTACTTGTTCTTCTTGATAATAAACTAAAGTTAATTTCTACTTTATTAAAAACCTTTTATATGTTTATTACCCGTTTTATATCTATTATAACCATGTTATAATCTTTATGCAATAATTTAAGTTAATAAAGGTCGTTTGGACGATATTTCATACTTGGGTAAAACGTGAAAAAATTATAATTACTAGTCTTTCATGTGGTCAATACTCCATTATCTCTAGAATTATATTAATGAATTAGATATCATATAAATCAAATATATCTAGTATATATATGTATTTATAATAGTACATAACAATTTTTATATAAGAAATAAAATGTATCGTTCATTGAGACGGTAAGTCGTACGTACGCATGAACACATCATTCATTTTTATTTCTTATTTTAATGGAATTAAAACATAATGATATGTAGGTATATAATAATTCCAGTATAATTTCTTATATAATATCATTAAATATTACCCTTATACATCCCACATATGGTTTTAACGAGTCATATCACTTTGAGGGGGAGGTAGTCCGCACTTCCTCAAATGAAATATTCGTGTATACCCATTATGGAAACCATAAAGGTAAGGTATAAATGTGAAATACAGAAACATAAAAAAAATATAAATAGAATATATATCATATATAAATACGGCGCCATCTTAGTGGATACCATGAGAGGTGGTAGGAGATAATCGAACAATCATCGTTTCGTGAGGCGTTAGTTTTCCATCCACAGAAACAATATTTCCTTCACCCATTAGATGGAGGTTTGTGTAACTATAGTTAAACTCCATCTCATAACAACATCATAATATGTTTAGGATACTGTTTTTGTTATAAAATAAAATAATAAAAAGAGTTTAGGGTCTGGAAAAGTATAATAAAAGAAAGTAAGTTAAGAGGAAATGTTACCATTAATTCGGTAACTTCCTTTGGATTGAACCAAAAGGGCTTCTTAAAGTGCCTTCTGGCTAAGTGAAGGCTTGTAGGAGAAGGAGAGGGATTTAAGGAGATTAATTGGGCTAAGGATGGATGAGCCAAATGTCTTGAGAGGTGTGAGTAATTGGATAGAAGTGGTGTTTTTTGATAAGGGGTGGGGGAGGGGTTCTTTAGGAAAGTGTTAAAATATTATTTTATTATATAATGATATTCAGTTTATAAATGCCTCTAACTAATAAAAGTAGAATATAAGACGAATAATGGTCGAAATAAATTCATCCAATAAGAATTAGAGAGGTTTTGGATGTTATTTTAATATTTAGATTATTCTTTATTTAAATCATTTATTAATGATGTAAATTCTTTATCATTATTGTGTCATAAATAATTTATTTTATTTTATGTCTAAAAATTATAAAAAAAAGTACCATGATGTTTTAAATATGTTTAGCTTTCCAATTAATATTGATGTATGAAAATATAAATTATATAACACTGTATAAAAATTAATTTACTAAAAGATATTTGGTTATGTCATTTTTGTCATTACATTAAGTTAATTAATCTAAAGTGTCATTATCATTCATTAGTGGCTCCATGGGAACCCAAAATACACCCAAAGATGACTGTGGTTGTAAATGACTCAACCAATACGTTTTGGACAAGTGTTATGGTAATTTTGTAATATTATTATATTCTCTTTACATTGAATTTCCTTATTTACCTTTAACCGCAGTAAATAAAAGTAAAATGTTACTATTGAACAAAAATTATTTTCATCTTATTGAACAAAATTTTAAGTAAAAATTACTACTTTGTATGTAATATTTTTAAAATTCAATCCCCAGAAGTGGTAAATTTTCATTTAAATGAAAGAGTCATTTTTTAACTACTACTAAGTGGTTTCACTATTCATCAAAATTTGAAGTCTTTCAGAAAAATACTAAAAATCCAGCCTAAGATATTTTTGATATTATGAATTCAAAAGAGAAGTCTATTTTAAAATTTTTAAAAAATATATGTTGAATTAATAAATTTAAAATTAATTCCCTTCGTCAAAAAAACAGTGTGTTTTTAAGAAACAATAACTATCAAAAAATTGATACTAGTTTATTTACAATTTCAAAATGAAATTAATTCCAATGACCAACATTGGATTAGATGGTAAAAATATATTCTAATTACACATTAAATATAATTAAAAATATATCTCTCTGCATAAATAAATTAGATTAAAAAGACAATTTTGAATTAAAATACAGTATTCTTCACTATTCATTATAAATTTAACATTATCAAAAAAATAGCAAAAATATACCAAAACAAAATTTTGATGTCCCAAATCTAAATAAGAATTTTATTTTGTCAAATAGAATATATAAAAATGATCAGAACTAGATTTAATGAGTGTTATCCATCAAAATGCACTAAATCGACCTTTTACTGAATAATAGAGTATTCATGTTTAAAATTAGATTCATTTACATTTTAAGACACTAACTTGTATTGGATAAAATTAAAAACATTTAACAAAAATGTATAATAATATTGTAGTTAGTTATATTCATTCCCACCAATAAAATAGCTAGGCATCAACTACCATTTAAAATGATGATATTATATTATTATTTTTCAGTATGACCCAATGTTGTGTGCAACGTAGGATTTCAAAGAAACTCGTTTTTAGGTATCAGGTATTCCATCGAACATAGAATCCCCTTTAAAGTAAAATTAATAATTAAATTACAAATATTAACAAATATGAAAATATCATATTTTTTATTTACCTGGGATGTTACATCCTTCACCCCTTTTGCGAACGGCATCCATGCAATTTTAAAATTGGGATTGGAAATATAATTGAAACTCCCACATCAGAAGAAGACTAAATAAAACTATAAAATTAAAGAAAATAAATATATATACATAGGTCACCTGAGATAATAGATAATAGGATTCCATGGAAACATAGTTATGAATGAGCAACTAACTCTCCTAGATTAATAGAGAGTGATAGAGAACATGATCACAGAAAGTTAACCACCACAATACAATAAATCTATTGTTGGGTAAAAGTCAGATGATAAAAGATAGGTTATAAATTTTATACTTCAAGATCCTTTTTATAGAGATGATTAATTTTATTAATAATAATAAATAATTGTATGAAAATATACTTACTTGTCATATAGAGTGTTATCCATTAATTAAATTCTACCACAAACTCATATTTTCTCCAATCGATGAATATTCATGATAACTTGTTCACATTTAAAGTTCTATAATCGACTTCTAGAGAATTATAAAATCCAAAAAACATGAACTATATATTTTCTATGTCTTTATACATTAACTAAAACCAAAATGTTTAGTACAAGATTAGATAATCCCCAAAAGGATAAGATTTTACAAAAATAAAAACTACTCTTAATATCCAAAAAATTTCGAAGAAACCCCGATGTTCATCAAAGACTATTCAATATAAAATTTCCCTTAAAATTATTCAAAAAAAATTCCAAAATAAGTTTCAAACCCAAAACCCAGAAGGATTTTATCCCGTAGTCTTCCATAGTAAATCTTATTATTTATCTCCAAATTAAATCGACTACTCTTAATGTATTGTACTAAAGTGTAATTAATAAAATCCCATATTCCCTATGATAGGTCATTAATTTCCATAAATAACCCAAATCACCATATTTCGATAAAAAAAGATTCTTCCAAAATAAAATTCCACCATTACTCATCAAAAGAAAAGATAATTATTTCTTAAATAACATTTTCATATATCAATATTTACGGTTACACATACTATAAAAAGTCTTCAAATATAATACCATCATCAAAAGATCATTAATAATTTTATGTATTTCATCATCTTAAAATCTACCATAACACTTGAATCCATTTTATGTTGACTTCTTAATCATTCAACATTCTTGATGATTCATTAACCATTCTTTACCAACATATTCTGAAATAATTCCTTCCTACAAAAAACAAATCATCAACAATATCCTTAGATTTCAAAATTTTATAAAGCTAAGTTAAAAAATAATCCATACCTTTCATTGGTCATTGTCAGTTTTTTCATACTCAATTGCATTTGAATTAGGTATTGGTAAACATATATTTGTATGATCCTGGTGATCCCATTCCTGAAACTTCATCATAGGAAAACAGTTTGCATAATGACCGTGCACACCACATTTAAAACATTCAATTGATCCCTCAAAAAAACTTCCTTCCCTTTCCTAGAGTCAACTGGATGCTTCTTTTTTCCATGGCAGGTTCTTTCTTTATGAAATTCATTTCCAAATCTATAGCATCTTCCTGTCCCATTGAAACATTTTCCTACGTGTTTCATTCCACAACCGTGGCACATAGTTTATTGAACATACCTACCATTATTTTTATTACCTGAACATTTGCAGGGATTTGTTTCTCGCATATATGATTCCATATAAAAATCAACATGTTTAAGGTGGTCAATAATTACTCCAGATATTTGGTTGATAATAACCACAAGATTTCTCATTGCTGCTCCCATTTCATTCAGTTTCTCATTCAGAAAACCATCACATTTTTCTTCACATCCATTGTTACTTTGGTGCCTGCTAGATCCTTCCATTTACTAAAACCAAAAAGGTTGGTCTGAGTATATTAGTAAAGTCATCATATAACATCATATGAGCAGAGTAGAAAATAAGATATACTTATTCATGTCATCTTATACTCATTAACTTTATCTAAAATAACTATTACTCTTTCTAAAGTCCTAACCATTATGGTAATGTCTTTTATGCATAATGAACATCCTACCCTCTAAAGTTATCTAAACCGACCATTGATACCAACTTTAAGAACCCGTCCTTAAAAAATTACATAATATTTAATTAAATGAATAATTTATATTGAGGATATTTTTAGGTTTAGATTTTTAGATAATTAGGCCACAACTATTACATAACAACCTGAATATTACATGTAGACACTACTACACAGTATCCATTTTTTTATAAAATAAAAACTCTTGAATAAATGAGACATGTCAAGTTAAATGTTTTAAACAACATTAATTTTCCAAGATCCCATCTTAGACCCTATTCCACTTTATGCCCAATGGAAAACATTTCAAAAACATGGGATGAGAATAAAAATATCAGTAAGGTATCCACAAAGAATGAAAACATTAGGTTTTTAAAACAACAAGTAAACCGTGAATACCATATCATAAGTAATACTTTTAACCTTTATGAAGAAGTAAATACTCAACACTGAAATTAAGGATCACTACTTACACTTCTTTAACAAAATTATTACCATAAAACCCATATAAATAACACATAACATATAAAGGTAACTTCGGACATAAACATACTTAAATGGAATAACCACACGGTCAACTTCCACACATATCACAAAATCGAATAGCCATACGGCCAACATCTATACCCAATGCGTTGGAGGTTATAACGTAACCACCCATCCTAATTTATCATATCACCACGCATAATTTGGTTTATCAAGTACCGTCCCATCAAATGTCCAAGAACCATTACAAAATCATAACACATAAAAAAGTATAATTGAAATAAATCATTTACACATCTCAATTACAATATATCACTTAAATATATTGACATTTAAAACCCATTATAAAAAACATTTTCAATACCAAAATAATTAAAAGAGTATATGGTATTTATTTTCCTTGAAAAAAAACATTACGACTTCTTAAGGAAGACAATGAAAAAATAATACATGCGGCGGTGGAAATGTCATTGTCATCGCTTACATTAAAAGAAACATTAATTTTTGTCATTTAGTAAAACATTTCATAGAAAAATATTCCATTTGAAAAGTATAGTGTGTTTATAAATCATATAAAAGAAAGTCGTGTATTAAAACAAAATATGCCTCAAAGAATTGAGATTGAGACGAATTCCCTTACCTCATGTCCGACATGACTCATTTATTCCTTGTTCTTTTGGAATAATAAAATAAAGTAAATTTCTACATTATTAATAACTTTTTTCAATTTAATTACCCTTTTTATATCACTTATTACAATGTCATAAACATCATGCAATCATTTATGTTAATAATGGTGGTTTGGTCGATATTTGTTACATGAGTAAAAAATGAACACCTTATAATTACAAGTTGTCCGTGTGGTCAATAGTCCATTATATCCAGAATGATATAAATGATATAGATATCATATAATTCATATATTTCCAGTATATATATGTATTTATAACAGTACATAACATTTTGGAGATATGAAATGAAATGCACCATTTATGGAGACAGTAAGTCAAATGTACACATGAACGCTACTTTCATTTCTATTTCGGATTTTAAAGGAATTAAAACATAATTATACATAGGTATATTATAATTACATTATAATATCATATATAATATAATTAACCATATTTTTTATACTTCCAAAATATGTAATTAACGATTCATATCACTTTGAGAGGGCGGTAGTCTGCATTTCCTCAAATGAAATTATAGTGTTTACCCATTATGGAAGCCAAAAAGTTAGGATATAAATCTATAATACTGAATCATAAAGAAAATATAAACATAATATATTCCATATTTAAATACAGTTCCATATCAATGGCTACCATGAGAGACGGTAGTAGATAATTGAACATTCATCGGTTCGTGAGGTGTTTGTTTTCCATCTAGAGAAACAGTATGTTCTTCACCCATTAGATGGAGATGTGTGTAAGTGTAGCTAAAATACTTATCATAACAAAATCCTAGTATATTTAAGATATTGGTGTTGTTACAAAATAAATGAATAGAAAGGGATTAAGTGCTGGAGAAGTAAAATAAAAGAAAAGATGTTAAGAGGAATCATTACCTTTAATTTGGGTACCTTTTTTTGGTTTGAACCAAAAGGAATTCTGGAAGTGCCTTATGCCGAATTTATGGATTCTAGGATGAGGAGAGTGATGTAATGAGCTTAATTGGATAGAGTTTGGTCGAGCCAAAAGGCTTTAGAGGCATGTGTAATTTGTTAAAATCAGTGTCCTTTTATAATGGGGAGGGTCTCTATAGGAATGTGTGAAAATATTATTTTATTATATAATGATATTCGGTTTATAAAGGTTTATAATAAACTAATTAAAGCCTAATGTAAGATGACTCATGGTCGAAATAAATTCATCAAATAAGAATTGGATAGGTTTTGGATGTTATTATAATATTTATAATCTTTTTTATTTAAATCATTTATTTATGAGGTAAATACTACATCATTATTGTATCACAAATATTTTAATTTATTTGATGAATAAAAATTATAAAAATAAAATAAAATGATGTAAGAAATATGTTTATATTTCTAATGAATATTTATAGTTGAAATTATATCTTATATAACACTATGTAAAAATTAATTTAATAAATGATATTTGGTTATGTCATTTTTGTCATTACTTTATGTTAATTAATCTAATGTGCCATTATCACTCATTAGTGGATACATGGGGTCCCAAAATCCCCCCAAAGATGAACATGGTCGTAAAATACTAAATGAATAAATTTTGGACAAGTGTTAAGGAATGTTTTAATATTATGATTTTCTTTTTCCATTAATTACCATATTTACCTTTAACCACGGCAAATAAAAGTCAAATGTTACTATACACCAAAAATTATTTTCATCTTATTGAACCACATTTAACACACTAATAAAAACCTTGTATGTCTTATTTTCAAAATTCAATTCACAGATGTGGTAAAATTTCATTTAAATAAAAAGGTCAGTATTTTTTAATACTCCTAAGTGGCCTCACTATTCATCAGAAATATAAGTTTTTCAGAAAAATAACAAAAATTAACCCTAATCAATATTTGATATTCCGGAATCGAAAATGATTTCTATTTTAAAAAATTAAAAACATATAAGTTTAATTAATTAATTTAAAATTAATTCTCGTTGTCCTATCAAATAGAGTGTTTTTATGAAATAATAACTATCAAAAAATTGATACTTGTTTATGTCCAATTTCAAAGTGAAATTAATTTGAATGACCACCATTGGATTAAAATGGTAAAAATATATTCTAATTACACTTTAAATGTAATTATAAAGATAATATAACTACATAAATAGATTATATTGAACATAAGTTTTGAATTAATATACAGTATTTCTCACTATTCATTAAAAAATTAACTTTATCATAAAAATGCCAAAAATTTAACAAAAGTAAATTTTGATGTCTTGAATCTAAATAAAAATTTTATTTTGTCAAATAGAGCATATAAAAAGGAACAAAAAAATATTTAAAGTGGTTTTTCCATCAAAAGGCGGTGAATCAACCTTTTACTGAATATTAGAGTATTCATGCTTAAAATTATATTCATTCACATTTTAAGACACTAACCTTTACTAGATAAAATTAAAAACAATTAACAAACATGTATAATCATATTGTAGTTAGTTCTATTCATTCTTACCAATACAATGGCTAGGTGTCAACTGGCATTTAAAATAATAATATTATATTATTATTTTTTAGTATGGACCAACATTGTGTGCAACGTAAGATTTCAAAGAAACTCGTTGTGGTGTATCGGGTACACCATCGAACATAGAATCCAAAATAAGGAAAAATTAATAATTAATTTACAGAAAATAATAAATATGAAAATGTAATATTTTTTATTTACCTGGTGTGTTACAACAACTTTTTCTGACGATTTTAGTAGATATGGCTATGTCTACATAATGAGTTATAAGTCAGAAGCCTTAGATAAATTTAATGAATTCAAGAATAAATTATAGAATCATCAAGGTAAGTAGATAAAGAATATTTGATCAGATTGAGGTGAAGAATATCTGAACCAAGAGATCACTGATCTTCTATGGGAGTCTGGGATTCTATCTCAACTCACTCCTCCTAATACGCCACTGTGGAATAGTGTTAGTGAAAGTAGGAACCACACCTTGTTGGACATGGTGAGGTCGATGATGAGTCATGTAGATCTTCTATTATCCTTTGGAGGATTTTCATTACACACTACAGTATAAATATTAAACGGAGTGCCAACTAAGGTGGAAAATGGATTTCCCTTTGAGTTATTGAATGTAACTAAACACATTTTGTCTCACACACACCTATGAGGATGCGAGGCATTTGTTAAGTCCTTCTAAGGAAAAAAACTAGCACCTCAGGGCATGAGGTGTATCTTTATAAGATATCCCATGGAAACTAAAGGATATTATCTATATAATCCTTTGGAAAAGAAAGTGATTGTCACCAGACAAGACACCTTTCTTGAGATGGATAACATCTTCAAAAGGGATAGTGGGAGAACGATATACTTTGATAAAGTTAATGTTCAAGATAAAAAGTATTTGGTATAGGAACTAGTTCCACAGGACCTCGTGGAAGAGGTTCCAAAAACAGAAGTACTGCATTATAGATCAAGAGAGGTAAGGGAACCAAAGATATTTGTCTTCCTAGTCACCGAGGATGGTGAATAATTATTTTTGGAGAATTATTAACCTCTCTTGTAGAAGGATGTAGTGTAAATATCAAATAATACTAGAAGTCTAGAATTTATGAATTCTGAGGTGGATTCCATGTATTTGAACCAATTCCGGGTCCTGGTCGATGAACTAGATGATGTAAAACTTGTTGCATGAAAATGGTTATTCAAGAGAAAACTGTACATGGAAGGTAATGTTAGCACCTATAAAGCAAGGCTAGTGGAAAAAGGATTTAGACAGTTTCAAGGAATTGACTATGATGAATCCTTCTCACCAATTTCCATGTTTAAATCCATAAGAATCATACTTGCCATGTCAGCATATCATGACTATAATAATTTGAAAATCGATTTCAAAACAACATTCTCTAACAGGAACCGTTAGGATGATGTCTATATGACACCACCAGAAGTATTTGTTACACCAGGTGAAGCCAAACAGGTTTCTAAGATGCAGAAATTCATTTATGGATTAAAAAAAGCATCCAGGTCATGGAACATATGATTTTATGATGCAATAAAAGAATTTTGTTTCATTAAGAATGAATGTGAGCCATGTGTTTATAAGAGGTTTAATGAAAATGAGATCGTTATCCTAGTTGTATATGTTGATGACATATTGCTTATTGGAAATGACGTACCAGTCTTACAGTCAGTTAAGGACCGATTGAACATGTTTTTCTCTATGAAGGACTTGGGTGATGTAACCTACATTATAGGGATCAAAATCATTCATGATAGATCAAAGAGGCTGATTAGACTATGTTAGGGTATATAAATTTACTAGATACTAAAGTGATTTAGTATGGAACAATCCAATAGATACTAAAGATCCTATCATGTTGTATTGTGACAATACTGCAGCGGTGGCTTTTGCAAAAGAACCAAGGTCACTTCAACAGACAAAGAATATAATCCATAAGTATCACCACTTGAGGTATTTCTATCAAAGGGGTGAAGTTACAGTGAGTAGAGTGTACATAAAAGAGAATGTGTCAGACCCCATGACTAAGGGCTTATTTCAGCAGTAGCATGAATATCATGTGAGAGCTAGCGGGTTAATGGTTGTTAACAGTTGTCTCTAGTCCAAGTAGAGTCTTTTGGAGTTGGTGTCATAGAACAAAGTACATTATTATTTATTCATTAATGAATAAATTATCACATCTTGATTTTTCTTCTGTGTGACAATTCATGTGATAATTTCCTATGGATAGCTATTGCATTAAAGGGTCATAGTTGATCCCTACTATGATGAGAACCCAGAAGTTCAATAACATCATTTTTGAATATATGTTCTATGGACAGATGATGTTATTTGAGGGACATAAATAATACATTCCATTACGCGTGAGGACTCATAAAACATTGAGTAACCTTCTCATGATGTGCGCCCTTGGTAATATCTAGGATAATATTAGTAGAATGAGACTTGCTAGTAGGAAAACCATATTTCATAGTGTCATTAGATGTTCCTATATGTGGACGTGTGTATTGGTCTTTATACTTTAAGATTCTTATTAATGGGTATTACAACTTGCGCACATTGATGTATTGATGAATACTATAATGAAATATTGTTCGCAGTGAGGTAGGATACATTGGGTTCATCCCGAGTGCAACTACATTAATTGATAACAGGAGAGAGGATTTGTATTTTCTCTTCCATAACAGAAGTTGATATCTAAGGCCCTTTGATGGAATTGATATATCCTAAATACATCTATGGCCTTGGTGAGGAATGGGCATGTTCAATTTTGTAAAGTTAAAGAAAGAATAATTTATCACATGGGCTGATGGAAGTAGCATGCAACTCTCTTGATTCAAGATATTAAGACAAAGATATTGAATACCACAATAAGAATTTGTATGATTTGACATGTCAATGCAACATCAACTTCTTTCTCTTGGGTGACTGGACCCGTTTCTAGATAGTAATATTGAACATTAGGCAAGCCTACCAAATGACAATGAGAAAGAGGCCAAGAGGGTCACACACTAAGGGTATCCAAGTTTCTCAAGTTGAATAAAGATTATTCCCATTTGTGGTTTAATAATTATTACAGGAAGCCTAAATAGGTTTAATGTTGGAGGAAGAATAAAATAAAAACATGATATACACTCCATGTACAATGAATGTACTTGTCGTCTAGTTTTAATTTTGGAATGAAAATGAAAATAAGATATAAAAGTTGTGTACATTAAATATACATTCTGTGTAGTTTTCAATTTGGAATGGAAATGAAAAAAGAGTACACACCATGTATTAATGATTACACGCTGTGTAGTTTTTTAGTCGGGGTTTTTAGGAAATAATATCATTTTATTAAATGATATTTATTATAATCATCATGGGCACATGTTAAGAAATTAATGGTTCGAAATAGGGGCTTTCAAAAAGAGTTAATGAAATAAAGAAAAAGTGTAATGTGTTTATTTTTTCCATAACTGAATATCCTCAAACCTGGTTAAAAATATCCTCAAAACCCCAACACTTTTCTCTAATCATTGTGCACAACAATTCTGGAGTCATTTCTCAAGGCTGAAAGAAATCCTTCCCCCAAAACGCCCCCAAGGCCAAGAGAGATCCTCCTCCATCGGATCAAGGCGATATAAGGCAAACAACACAAGAAATGGCTTCTCCACACTAGCACCCAGAGATTCCTTTGGCGACATCCAGAGAAATTTGGCTCACATGTGGATCACTACTAGAGGAATCCTACACTTGGATTCTATGATGTAATGACAGATCACATCAGATCACGACTAGAGACATAAAAAGAGAAAGAATTCCATTAAGGTAATTCTTTTCAATTAATTAAATTAATTATAACCAACGTATGATGGTCCTACATTGTGGTTCTAGGACTATTCTTCTTCATTGTCTTTTTTAGTGATTTGATCTATGGAGTCTGGCATTTATGGTCGCATTGATCCCAGATTGATCATTTCTAATAACCAATGGTCTTGTGGGCACATCAACCCATGAGATTCTGGGGTGCCCAGAACCTTCATGGAGGACCAACTTCAACTATTGGAGTTTTCATACAAAATCATTTATCACGCCACCATTGACATGGAACTGTTTGAGTCATTGTACCACCGGACTTGCATATCACCCCTATGCTAGACAGACCTAGAGGAGACAACACTCATGAGTCCAGAGTAGGTACATGCAACCACTGAGAAGGTGAAGATCATCCAGGAGCAGATGAGTACTAAA
The DNA here is from genome assembly GCA_963277665.1 of Viscum album. Lineage (NCBI taxonomy): Eukaryota > Viridiplantae > Streptophyta > Magnoliopsida > Santalales > Viscaceae > Viscum > Viscum album. Next base: position 292,332,770 of record OY728134.1, read on the forward strand.
CAGAGTAGGCATAATTCTAATTCTGATTGAACATGACGACCCTTGGAGTTTGAGGAGAGTGATCACATTTTATTTCGAGTCTCATGCCGACAAGGATTGAGGAGATTTTTCTAGGGCAGCAATCTATCTCCAAGGATCATCTGACCTTTTCAGATCTTGAGCTGAGTAGATCTGGTGGCATAAAGCCTAGCCCTCCCCCCCATATATTCACCAGGTGTATTATATTCTCCATGTGATGGAGGTTAAGAGATACATGCATGATCCATCACATGTCATTGAATGAGGCAAGATGGACATCGATGATGGGGAAACGTTTTCGGAGTTCCCAGTACAGATATAAAATTTATAGAAGCAGATCCTATGTGGGTGGTCGATTACTCTGGTGTGAGTCCAGTGGTAGCATGAGAATCTCCAGGAGAGAACGTGGGAGAGGGAGGCTCATATTCATGCCCAGTACCCCCCATATGTCTGTTTAGTTTTTTTGGGATTTCAGGGACGTAAAGATTTAATTTGGGGAGAATTTAATTTCATATAAATTTCATATATTTTTTTAAAATTGTATGAAATTATTTTGAGATCATGAAATTAAATGACACGTGATTCTGTGGCCCGGAGAGCCAAGAGTGTAATTTTGAACATTTTTAAGGTACATTCAGTAAACGTGCGATCGAGATTTTTTAACTTTTGAACAGGTGCTCGGATGAAAAATATGAGGACGTCGTTGAACTCAGAATTATGGGATTCTCCTAAAATATTCATAACAATGGTTTTCATGGGATGAATAGTACTTTTTATTTATGGACATTTGGAAAAATAATAAAATTACTTTAAAAATTTATTTTATTTTCTTTCTCATTTATTGATTTGAAGACGAAGACATTTGTGTGTGGAGACGAAGTTGTGACGGGGTATATTAATGGGTCTCATTAACGGCTCGTATCATACAACGTAATAATGTTATTGAGGGAGTGTAACAGTGATGTTGTTTCCTAAATGAAATAGTGTAACGGCGCGACGTCGCAGTGTAACTAAAATGATGAAACATGTTTCCTTTTAATTGTTTTGCATTGGAGACAATGGTGGATTAATGATCAGGAATCCTCTGACACACCTCCATCAGTTTTTTCTCTACAACGAAGAAAAAATTCCAATAAACGCCATCATCTTTGATTCCTCTTGAATATCAGATCCTAGGAGTGACCTCGATGACTTTAATTCTCAAGGACAAACTCTATGATATTGAATGTCAATGTGGTAGGGGTTTGGAGTTTTACTTCAAAGTTCTTCCGAGTTCTTCTCTTTCATGAAACAAATAATGTGGATCAACCAATGAACACATTGATCTATGGTTTGTTAATTTATGTGAGAGGGTAACTTTTCATTGTGTTATATTATCTGGGATTATGTTTATCACTTGATATGGTTCAACCAAAATCCCTAAGCCTTCACTCGGTTTAAAACATCAAACAAAGAGGGTGTGAGCCGACATGAACAAAGGCTCAGACCCCTCTGCATGTGTGCTCTTATGAACAGATCATTTGAATCAACGAAAAGGAGGAAATGAGACCATTGTGGTGAATAACGTGACCTGAGAGGACTGTCGGTGTAGAGGGTGTGAAGAACGGACCACCGGAGCACATCTGTTTGTCTGGTGTACATCCTGTTAGTGGAATCTCCAAGCGGGCACCGCATGGTGCGGTGGCCCACATCTGAGCCTCCCGCCTAGCTGGACGAAGCTGCGGTCTTTCTATCATGACTAGAGGTGGGGGCCCCATGGTGTACCATAGGGAAAAGGGGGACTAGAAGTGGATGGTTGCCACATCCTAGATGGGCGGGCGGTCCCCAGCTGGTGGGTTGATCTCCCAACGGGTCAGGCCAATTCCACCCCTGGTGGCTGGTCCGGTTCCCAGTGGGTAGGAACCACACTGGTAGGTCGGATCTACGTCAGTAGGATGGATCCATGCCAAGAGACTGGACCTGCACCTAGTGGGATAGACCCTCGCCGACAGTCTTGACCCGCTCCCTTTAGAACAAGCTAGACTAGACCATGTCACCGGGCGACCTAGCAGTCTAGACACTCGGCCAAACCGGGTCGGGTCCAGCAAGGCCTATAAGTCCTGACGGTCTGGCCAGGCCGGACTAGACTGACCATGACCCGAACCAGGTTAGGACAAGCCCATCAAATTATTTAGTGTTATGTAGGACCCCAGGCCAGGTGGGTTGTGTTAGTCCGACCAGGTCAGACCGGGCCATGTAGCAACTAGTCTGTTGTTTACTAAAATGCCCATATCTTGAAAAATACTCGTCTGATTGATGATCCTTTTGAGGTTTTGGGACCCTCTTTATGAGTTAGATCATTTTTAATTCCTATTGATGACTTTCATATACATCTAGATTTAAAATAATACATTAGGAGCGTTTATATCAAGCGTTCTACAAACGTAACCCTAGAGTTGGTTGAGGCCTGTTGACTTCCTGATGACGTCCTAGTGGGAAGAATCTCTATTAACTTGGAAGGACCACTATGGGGAGAAAATTTGTGTGACCCGAAAGACCCATGGTAATCGACAGGAGGAGTACCTCAGTTCATCCATGGTGGGAAGTGACTCTGTGTGGCCTGGTAGGCCCATAGTGGAGAGCTGCTCTGGGTGACCCAGCATACCCAATGTGCTAATCTGGATTTAGTACCACATCAGTCCATTGTTAGTGGTAAGCAGCTTTGTGTGACCCATTTGTCCCACTGTACTCGAAAGAGGAGGTGTTCTCCAATAGCTGAGGAGTTCGATTATACGATTGATGATGCTACTATCACCACCCTATATCAAACATGGTTTGATCTATCTTGTGCTTCGTGTTTGTTCTTCGTGATTTCTTTGAATATATCATTGTGGTATTTCCTTCATATTTCGGGGTCCCCTACTGATTATTTTGTTACTCACCCATGCATGGGAATTGCTAGCGCATGTTGTGTCAGGTGGAGACGATCAACGTTTTGATAGAGGTGTTAGGGAGACGGGGTCGAAGGACTATATGATAGTGGACATGGTGGCCTAGGACAAGGTGGGGCCTAGTAAGACATGTCAGACATGACATGCTACTTTGACTTCTAGTAGCATCACTTATCTTACGATTAGGTTGGGTTTTTCACGGATATCCATCAATTCACCTTTTTTTATTTTTTTGTTTCTGTCCTTTTTTATGGGTTTGTATTCTAGACCAATTTCTTTCAATTATATTTTTTACTCAGTCTTCTTTTAGTATACCTATTTTCCCCTTTCAGTGTGTTGGGTCGTGGTTGGGCATGTGTGTACATACTGGTACTCAGGAAAATGCCTCCCACATGCAGGTTGATGCCTTCAGCGCTAGTCGCCAGCCACCAGGGCTTTAGGAGGCGGGCTTGGGGTAGTCACAACACATGACCTAGGGGACGATTCGTGAAAAAATAATTAATGGATTAAGGTGATTATTTAATTGTTTAATTAAATAATGGGATTGATCGGATTAATTAATGGAGTAATTTGATTATATAATTATTGAACGAAATAATGGGACTGATGGAATTAATTATGTATTGAATTAATTAATAGAGTATTGTGATTATTTAATTATTCAATAAAATAATGGGATTAATGATATTAATTTATGGATGAAATAATTAATGGAGTAATCTGATTATTTAATTATTGAATTAAATAACGGGATTGATGGGATTAATTATTTGATAAATTATTTAATGTTGTAAGTTGATTGTTTAATTATCAAATTAAATATTGGGGTTAATGGGATTACTTGAAAAATTAATTAATTAATAGGACTAATGTGATTATTTTAGTGTATAATAAAACAATGGTATTGATGAGATTAATTAATTTAATTAATTAATGGGATTATTATGTAAAATTATTTAGCGAATCAATTTAATTGGTTGAATGTCATTAATTTATTGTGAATTAATTATTGGAATTTGGCTAGGCAATTAATTGGTGAATTAATTGAAGGAATTGATGTGATTAATTAATTGCGGAATTAATTAATGGAAATTGATGTAAAAATTTGATTGGTGAAATAAATAATAGCATTTAATATGATTAATTAATTGTGGAATATATAATTGAAATTGATATGAACAATTAATTGGTGAATTAATTGAGTAATTGAATGTGATTCCTTAATTGTGGAATTGATTCATTGAGTTGAAGAAGAAAATTAATTGTTAAAATAAATGAAGGAATATAATGTGGTTAATTAATTTTGGGATTAATTAATGGACTTGACATTAATAATTACATGGTGAATTAATTGATGAAATTGAATTTGAATAATTAATTGTTGAATTAATTTTTGAAATATAATGAGTGTGGGATTTAGATAATTAATATTGAAATAATAAATGAGAGATTGTGATTTTTGAATTGGGATAAATAATTATTGAATTATTTATTTTAATTTTGATACTGTAATGTGACTAGTTAATTATTTAATTATATAATGAGATTTACGTGATTAATTAATTTTTGAATTAATTAATGAAATGGTTGTTATTAATTATTTATTGAGTTAATTAATGAGATTAACGTGGTTAATTAATTTTTTAATAAATTAATTTAACGGTTATAATCAATTAATTATAGAATTAATTGATGAGTTTGACCAGATTAATTAATTTTTAAATTAATTAATGGGTTGTACTGAAACATTAATATTGTGATTGCATATTAATGTTAATTAATCCTGAATAATGTGATATATGTTATATATGATCTTGATTTAGAATGGGGTGTGGGACACAGAATAATGCCCCAACTACCCACAGGGGTGCTAGACATGGCATTGTAGACCAAACTACGTGATATAATATCATGATTGATAAATGGGGTGTGAGATAGGGTTTGATGCTCCAAATACTCATAGGGTTCTAGACATGGAATTCTGTACCCAATGAATGTGTGATAAATTGTAAGGGATGGGGACTGATTCTTTATATTCCCATGAGTTGTGGCACATGGACTTATGCTCCTGATACTCACTGGATTCTAGACATGGCATTCTTCACACAAAATATTTTCATTGGAACAGGGTTTCAAATGTCCATAATAATGAATTGAAATGACATGGATAATGAAATACAACATGTGATAATGAAATGTTAATTGAATATGTGACATGGTTCGATCCATCATGGTCTGGAGAATGTATTGATATTCGGGTTTCCTCAGAAATATGGGGTGTTATGTGGTTATATGAAGTGTAATTATAATGTAAATAAGATTTCTTTATGCATTTTGCTTATTTCTGTATACAATTGTATAAATTGTTATTAAAAAGATATTGTTTTAGAGGCCATTGATGGTGTCCTACTGATTTGTACTCACACCCAACTCAGGATTCTTGATTGTTACCCAAATATATTACATGATTGTAGGATAGGTTATGGGAATATTCCTGGTGTTAGATGGGTGATTGGGATTGAGCACGGATGAGGGAACCATGGGTGGTTCAAGACCTGGATGGGATTTTTCAGTGTCATTAATTTTTAATTGCATTTGAAACTTGGTACGTACTTTATCATGGCATATCTATGATTATTTTTTATATTATATTTCATTTTTTAGACATCTTGTTATACTAAATTTTTTTGGTTATGTTATATCATTATTTTGGAAAGTATTTTTATTTACTCTGATGTTTTAATATGATAACTAAAAATAGAGGTTATACTCTCCCCATGATTGATATTAGGACCTCTCCACTAGTCGGTTTCCTCTGGTGTACGAGTAGGTGTGCTTGAGGTCATTTTATTGACTGGGTTGGGGAGCCAGTGCGTGGTACTCAGTTCAGGATGTTACATAGTTGTACTAATGGAGGTTTTGTTTTCTTTTTCATTTTTATTATAGTATAGAAAATTTATACAAGAGACTAGGAAGAGTAATGACTAGGTAATGAGATCATGTGCGGGAGTAGCTAACACATGAACGAAGGAAAACCCATGTATGCAGGGTGGGATGATTGTTATTAGTATTTTCTTTTATAGTTGAATGTTACTTCACCTTAGGTAACTCACTTGTTGGGTGATGTGATTAATTTTTCTCAGCTTTTCTGATATTTTACCCATGTACTTTAATTGAACTAGAGTTGAGTATGCATGCATCAATCTAGGAAATCAGGATTATTTTGTGACTAACATCATTTCAGGCACGCACAGGAAAATGGTATTTGCGTAATTTGTTGAACATGAACATTTTAACTTCTTTGGGTATTTTGAATATAAAAAAGGTGTCTAATGTGTGATTTAGAATGATTATGAGATGATAAAAGATGAAAATAAAATGGTTCTTAATGAGAAACTAGAATACCACGGATGAGTTTACCCTTTTTTGACCATGACTTAGATGTAGGTTGGTTATAGGTAGTGATAATCCCTAAATTTTCATCATGTTCCATGAAAAAGTGGGAAAGGATTGTTATAAGTTTGTATAAATACCTAATGATAACCGACTTACTTTGTTTAAATGATAATCAGTGGTGATATTTTTTGTCCATTGATGTGTTTGGTTGGGGAAGTGATAATTCCTTAGATTGAGAAGATAGTTGTTGGTTGTGCGAGGGACCATCATGTCATGTACTAGTGTGGTGATATGTTGGTAGGAAAGGGAGGGTAAGACATTCGATAGTTTAAGGTGTTTTCATAGTGGTAGGTAATATCTGTGATGGGGGAATTGTGGTTGTATTCACTGATGACTTTGTAGAATAATTTTAATTAGTGATGATCATGTCCCTTAACATGACATCATCTTGGGTATGCTGGGAATTATTTGGAATTATGTATAGCTACATGGATGTGTTTTTGTTTGATATGGTTGTCATGAGATGTTTCACTTATAAAGAGGTATATGTCGAGTTGGATGGTGTTAGGTACATCATCGACTTTTTATAAATGAGAAACCTGTAAAGAGTTTGTTCATATTCCTCAGGGAAAATCCGGGTGGCCTTTGGAGGTGTTGTATGTATTTCCTATCATGGAAGTTTTATAAGGAATGAATCTATGCCAATGTTAGATGGTGTTCTTGTGGTTTTGTGGAATTAATAGTGGGGAAACACATCAAGCATTTTGATTATTTTGAGCTTAAGGTAGATACGACCTCTAAGAATCATATGAACTTGTGTTGGATCACAGTGATAAAGTGTTATGGAAAAAGACTCTATCGATCATTATTATGGCAACATGTATGGTTTCATGATGAAACATGGGATAGAGAAGTGTATACGGGGGTACAGTGGCTTAATATTTTTGAAATTTAATTTTATAGATGCATGGGGGTACAGATCCAAGAGGAGTGTTTAAAAGGTTGAATGATTTTTTGAACCCGACATTTTTAGAAAATTCCTCGGTCTTGTTTTCAAGTACTCTTTTGTTTATTTTTGAGAAATATATTATTGGAAAATTTTTTGGAGTGTTTTCGGGAGAATTTTAAGAATTTATGCAGAAAGAAGGGTTGTGCATGGTTGACGCATGGTTTTCCCAGACTCTGTGCCACAACTTAGAAAACCATGCTAACCTAGGAATACAAAATTCACATGGCTAGAGAATTGTTTGGAAAAATATGTAACCTAAAAAGTGAAAATTTCCACCCCCATAGAAGAGGACCATGATTATGGTTCATGGTTAGGGTAATACCATGCACCCCAAGCAGTAAACTATGTATGCAGATTTAATTAAGATTAAAATTAGATTTTAAAATGCCTTATCCCTTATATTAAACCCAAATCGACCCCACTCATTCCCCAATGGTTCCTCATGATTTTGGAAGCTCCCAAATGATTCCATAGGGCTTCCAAAATCATTTTATGGTGATTTAAAGTTCATCTTGAAGATCTAAAATTTCCCCAATAAATGATCTAATCCTATGCGATTTCCTTCATTTCTCTCATCTCTCCCTCATCTTTTTGCGGGATGTTATCTTCCATATTATTTTATCTAGATCTAATATCGTTCATCATCACATTATTGATTGATCTTCCTCAAATTGTGGATCCAAAATAGAGAGAATTGTCTGTCAAACTTGAGGTAGGTCATCTATGATTCAAAACCCAAAATCACGATTTTAATTACATTTATGTGATTTTATAATTTTATTATATGTTTTTAAATTCAGTTCATTATATAATTAACTAATTTTCTGAATTAATTACAAAAGAAATTGTAAAATTGGGTTTAATGGGATTATATATGTCATAAAATTAATTCTTGAATTGATTATGATGAACTGGGATTATTGAAATTGAATAAGTAATATTAAATTTAAATATTTTTATATTAAATTGATTGAGATGGAATAATTAAATAGGGAATTAATTGGGTTTATTGAATTCATTGATATTGAATAATTAATTGATTAATTAATTGGGGATATTGAATTCTTTATTATTGAACAATTAATTGGGGAATTAATTTGGGTTATAGAATTCATTAAGTTATAATAATTAACTGGGGAATTAATTTGGGATATTAAATTGAATGACATGAAACAATTATTTGAGGAATTAATTGGTTTTATTTATTTTTTTATTTTTTTATTATTAATTAATGTACTAATAATGGGAATTTTTATGATTGTGGATCTAATTAATTAATTGTAAAATTCACTAATAAGAGTAATGTGTTTATTTAATTTTTGAATTGATTAATAGTGAAATTTGATTATTTAGTTGTTGAATTATATAATGGGATTGATGGGATTTAATGACTAGTTAATTAATAAATTGAGTAATGTTATTATTTAGTTGTTGAATTGAATAATGGTATTGATGGGATTAATTAATTGATGAATTAATTAATGAATGAAGTAATGTGGTTATTTAATTATTGAATTAAATAATGAGATTTATGGGATTAATTAATAGATTTGTTAATTAATGGAGTAATATGATTATTTATTTGTTGAATTAAATAATAGTGTTGACGGGATTAATTAATTGTTGAATTAATTAATGGATTAATATGATTATTTAATTGTTTAATTAAATAAAGAGATCAATGGGACTAATTAATATATGAATTAATTTATGGATTAATGTGATTATTTTATTCTTAAATTAAATAATGGGATTGATGGGATTAATTAATTATTGAATTAATTAATGGACTAATGTGATTATTTATTTGTTTAATTAAATAATGGGATTTATGGCATTAAATAATTAGTGAATTAATTAAAGCAGTAAAATGATTATTTAATTTTTGAATTAAATAATGGGATTTATGGGATTAATTCATTGATGAATTAATGTCACAACCCGACATGGGATACATATTTATTTTATTGTTTTCCCGATGATGGATCTTTTAGTTGAGGCTCAGGTTGAGTTCATGACAAAAGTCCTTCTGTTTTGAGATTTTGGTTTCCCATTAAACCTATTGTTGGCTAATTTTATTTGTAATGAGATAAAGTTTCATGTTGGTGTGTTTTTGACACCCACAGTGTCACTACATTGTGTTTAAAACATTAGAGGATTATTGGGTATACTTCCCTAGTGCTTGGGATGTATTTTGAGGGTTTTGGAAAAAAAATTGGGTCACATGGTTTGAGAACGGCTTAGCCAAACCATTCGACCTAACAATGTTAAGTTGTAGAAGTGTCCAGTAGCCCTTGCACGATATGAGAAAGGTTTGAAATGTCATGTAGACAATCCATGCATCCACTTGAGGAATTAAAAACTTTTTACATGGAGCTCTATTTTAATTGAATCTACCTCCAAAATGAATCCATATAAGTTGGTCATTAAGTATAGTCACCTCCTATTTCATTATCCATCGATTTGGGTCATTTTTTGGGAGATTTATCACCAAAGGTGGTGGTTCTTCATTAAATCTTCCTCATTTCTCTTCTCCACTTTCCTCTATCTCGTTTCTACTCTTTCCCTTGGATTAAAAGCCTTTTTCGCAAAACCTAGGGTTAGGGTTGGCTGATTTTGGTTCTTTGTCTTAGTGGTTAGGGTGATCATATTGTTCGGGGGACTTTGATCTTCATCTCTTTGAAGTTTTGTTCTATTCACACATCATTAAGGGAAGCATTTCCAACTTTTTTACTTTTCAAAATAGTTCACGAGAACTTGTGTGTTTACATATAATTTTTAAAGGTATTTCCCAAATTTAATATATCAATGACTTGATTAAAATTATGGTTTCATGTTGTTAATATTTTTTAAAAATAGATTTTCAACTGTATTTTTGTGAAATACATAGGTTTATTTCACCTAGGGTTATTATTTAAAATATTAGTGTTCATTAAAGTTAAATTGTTGGTGTTTATGAAATATTTATCCATGATTATGGTGGGATGGATGTTTATTATTTTTGGTCTTCACTTGGTGGGTATGGTTTGGTAATGATTTATCTTGTTAAATGTGTTAAAATGCTGTAAAAAGGGTTTTATGCTTATAATGTGAATGTTGTATGTTCTTCAAATAATGTGGATGGTTTGATGTGGTTTTAAATCAAATGGAGGGTTTTTTGGAAATGGTTTTTGGTTGTTCCTTGAAATATTGGTTTCCTAAATATTGTTTAATATGGAATCGCGTTGGGGTATTCGTTTTTGGCTTTTGTTGTGTGTGATTTGGAAAATGATTGTATTATGGGGTCGATTAGAATATCCCACATTAAGATGGTTTTAAAAACGGTTTTTAAATGTTTTGATAAATGTATTTTGGTTTTTAATAATAAAGGCCCATTTAGAATTTTTTTATATTTTCTTGTTTTTTCTAAAATGTGTAAAGGCTTATTTAGGGAATTCATGGGGAATTGGTGTTCTTCATGGTTTTAAAATTGATTCGTAAACGTTTTGGTGTGCATAAGTTATCAAGAATGGTTTTTTAATGTGCAAGTGGTAGGTTATGAAATTCGATACTTCGTTTGGTTGATAAATTGTGTATGTGGTATAATTTGATGTGTGAAACTTTATTGTGCACAAAAAGGAAATTCTGGGTATCTAGGTGGGTGGAGGTGTACTAGTTTTCTAGTGATCTAGTGTGATTTGGTCCCTATTTCACATAGCATGTATGATGATGAAAACACTAAATAAACAATGATGATGATATTGGGGACTACTAGGTTATGTGGATGTTCCCTTCTAGTGGACCATGCATGAGAAATGATATTGGTATGATTACTCTTACACTGAGATACGAGGGGGCCATAGCTAGCTAGTGCCTAGGGGTGATCATGTGACTATTGCTCAATTAGTATATTGCACCTCTTATCGGCATACAGTAAGTTGAGTTTATTTTTTAAAAAATAAGTGCTTTGATTTTTTGTGGAATTATTTGAAACTATTTTCTATTTAAATTTCTTCCCATTAAAATATTTACAAGTATTGTTTGGTTTTTGTTTTTGTTATAAAATAACAGTTTTCATGAAAAATGGATTGTGGTGTGTGTTGGACTTTAAAATGGTAATGTTTTGTTGTTTAATAAAATGTGAATAATATATTTGTTATAACTCTCATTAAAACTAGTGTAAATGGACTGTTTTGGGGAAGGAATCACATGGACTCTACTATTATTTCCTATTGAGTTGATAGATCACACCCTACCTATACCCTTCAGTGTCGGTAGACCCGAGCTGTTTTGTTGGTTCAATATTTTTTCAAGTATTTTGAATCAGGTGCCTGTGGTTGGATATGGTTTGGTCTTGTAGTTGGAGGTTAACAAGATGTCACAAGGAGATAGTGGTTTCTTGGTCTAGTTTTAGTTTATTCAAAGTTTCGTTTTTCTTATTTTACCCTTTAGTCTGTTTAGTGGCATATTGTATATGGATCGACTGTTTATTTATTTATGTTCAGTTGTGGGTTTTTGTTGCATGATATTTTTTATTAGATTATTTATATGATCATGTTTATTGGGATAAAATCATTCCTAATTAACTTATATCTAATTCTCGTAACTAGTTGCTAGCCCATGTGGATAGGGAACGCCCTTCTGGCCATGCCATGGATCAGATCAAGTGACCAGTTAAGGGTTGAATCGGGTCGGTTCTTGAAAAAATGGAATCAGAGGAGGTCCTTGTTATTTGGTGTGTTTGGTAGATGGATTCTATGTTTGTCGGGGCTTAGGAGGTAGATCACGGGTCGATGCCTGATCACCACCTAATGGGATGAGACCGAAGTTACCAAGGGTAGTCCAAGAGTGATTCCATATCTTGTCTTAGTTCGTTTTGTATAGAGGAATGAAAATGGAGGTGAGATAGTGTTGTGTTGTAGTCCCACATGAAGTAGTGATCGATGTTGAATTTGATCACACAGTTCATGGTCCTATTAGTGTTATGGATTACATGGGGCATGTCTCACTACCATGTCCCCGAGTTAGGCATAGACACTAGTTCCTCATTCCTATGGTTTGACATGAGATATGTTTCATTTTGATCTTGGTTGATGTGAGTATGATTTCAAAATCAAATAGGTTTATAAAAAGGAAAAAATTATTTCTTTCAACTGGTTTTGAAATTTGTAAATTAGTATTAAAAAGTAAACTGCTTTGGATTTAGGATTTGATAAATAATTGGATTTCATTAAATGATTAATTGTGTGACCATTGGAGGTCATTATGAATGTTCATATATGTGTGGGTATGTCTGGAATGTGAATATTGGCACATCGGTATTGATGGAACAAGAAAAAGTTTATGAACACATATGTGGAAGTTAATAGGATTCCTTGGGTGGGGTTTTTAAATCAAAAACCTTTTATAGATATTTACAAAAGATTCTGGAAATTGGTTTTTGGTTTAGAATGTGGAACTTGTTTTGAGAATATTGGGATTGGGTATTTGTAAAGTGTCCTTGAGAGAAGGAGGTTTTGAATTTTAAATGAAATGGTTTTTTTTGGAAAGTTGATATTTGGTTGAATTTCTATATGATTGGGTTGTGATCTATTTGTGTTGTCTGGAGATATTCATTTTGATTATAATTCTTATTGATGTTGGCTTTGAATTAGTGTTCCATTTGTTGTTCGTGGTATTTCATCCTGAAAGGTCCCCAAAAAAATTCAATGATTGAAGCCCAATTTTATTTTATTATATGTATTTTCCTACATTTTGTGGTGGTTGAGGTCTGTTAGAGGTAGTGAAGTGGTTTGAGAATGTCTCATATGTATTTAGATATTTAGGAACTTCATAATATACCAGTGTTTTTGTTGTTAATGGTTTTTTGAGGGTCCATCTTAGGATGAATGTTAGCTGGTTTCCATTTATCAATAGGTAGATAGTAATACGATGCCTCATTTTTCTCATAAAGTATCCCCCCTTGGAAAAGAGTGTATGTCGTATGATCCAATTCAAGATAAGTCCCTTCATATGGTTCTGGATTCCAGTTTGTCAGGTCGTTCAAGTGTGTGCCACCTGTGTGGCTAGTTTGCGCTTTTTAAGACCTCTTACTGAAATCCACCAAAGACATGACATCATTGCAGCTATATGGGTCATCTGAAGAAGTATTGTTGGAAGTGTTGTTGGAAGAGGAAACTGTGATAGATGATTGAAAGTACCTAACAATGAGGTAAGAGATCCTTCAGCCATCAGTGCCACCACCACAGGTCTAGGGGTGAAGCTCACATCTAGTCATGAGTGCTAGGGGTGACAAACCCCGACCTAGTTTTCAATTATATATCTTGTATCACAAGTGGTTTAATCCATCTGAAGGTTGCCTTTGAATTTTTTTCATTCTTCTATGAGTGTGCGTTGCCTTTGTGTAGGCCAGTCTTAGTTTTAATTTTCAGTAGTGTTTTTTTGAAGATGCTAGTGTTTTGAGGAATTTATGTGTTTTTTATTTGGTTCATGTGTGTTGGTTCCCATTCTTAGTGGTAGTAGTGAATATCTTGTTTATGGTAGTTTGGGTTTGATCCCCTACCATGATTTTTGGTTTTTTGAGTTTTTTTTAAATATTTTTCTAGGTGAAGCATAATTATCGCATGGTTAGTCGAAACTGTGCGGCCCAGGCCAAGCAGATAGAACCAACAGAATGACTAGCACACTGTTGTGTGTTAGGTCCTCGGTAACTGTTCATCTTGGTTCATTTCGAGCAGGGGTATTGGCACAGTTTTCGCAAGGCTCATAAACCGTGCAGCCAAGTTGTGCGTGGTGTCCATTATACACAATTATGGGTGCATAGTTGGCACACGATTTATTAAACTCTTTCACCAAACCATGCGAGATGCCAAGGAATTTTAAATGGTAAGGTCAATAGTTTTCGTTTATGTCTTCATGTTTTGTTTGGATAGTGGTTTTTCAAATCGAGATTAGTTCTTGTGGTGGATAGAAATTTCTCATGTTCTCTCCTCATCCTCATTCTTTTGATGTGGTCTCATGTTTATTCGTCTAGTGGGACTTCTGGAGTGGATAGTCACCCCAGGTTTCATGTTTCTCTTGGTTTTGATCGGGAATGGATATGAGTTTTGGTTATCTTTCGGATTTATAAAAATATGGGGGAAGAAAGTGTTTGTGGTGGGGAGAATCGTCAGACCCCGACCTCAGATACTCTATTTTATTATTTTTCTAATGTTAGATCTTTTGGTCGAGGTTTAGGTTGAGTTCCTAACAAAATTTCTTATGCTTTTTGGATTTGGATTCCCTTTATAGCATTGATTGGTTATTGTTTTTGGTAATGAGATAAAGATGAATGTTAATGGGTTTGTGACACCAACGATGGCACTAGATTATATTTAAATCATTAGAGGATTATTGTGTAGACTTATGTAGTGATTGGAATGTATTTTGGGGGGTTTTGGACAATTTTTGGGGTCGCACAGTTTGACAACATCCTGGACAAACCGTGCCATCGAACCATGTGAAGTTACAGAAGTTTCTAGTATCCCTTACACGGTCTGCACACGGGTTGACAAACTGTGTATAAAAAGTGTACAACCACTAGTGGGATTAATAACATTTTATATGGATATCTGTTTCAATCATGTTATTACAACACAAAAAATGAAGCCCTACTAGTTGGGAATCAACCAGAGGCGCCTCCTATTTTATTATCCATCGATTTGGGGCATGTTTTGGGATATTTATCACAATATTTCAGTGGTTCTTCATCAAATATTCCCCATTTCTCTACTCCTATTTTTTCTTATCTAATTTATTCACTCTCTCTTGGCTAGGAACACTTTTTCCTAAAACCTAGGGTTACTATTGGATGATTTTGATTCATTCTCTTATTCTTAGGGTGATCAGATTGTTCAGGGGACATGGATCATCATATCCTTGATGTTTTGTTCCATTCACGCATGGTTGAGGTAGGCGTTTCCAAATTTTTCCATTCTGAAACACTCCACGATCACTTTTTTGTTTTCATATAATTTTTAAATTTATTTCCCGCATCTAATATATCTATGGATTGATGAAAATGATGATTACATGTTGATAGAATTTAATAAAAATAGTTTTTAAAGGGATTTTTGTGAAATAACAAGTTTTATTACACCTACGGTTATTTTATAAAATTTCATTGTTAATTAAAGTTAAATTGGGGGTGTTTATTAAATGTTTATCCATTATTATAGTGGGATGGTTGTTTATTGCTTGTGGTATTTATTTGGTGTGTATGGTTTGGAAATTATTTGTCATGTTGAATGTGTTAATATTTTGTACAAACGGTTTTATGGTTATAATGATAATTGTTTTAAGTTATTTAAATAATGTGGATGGTTGGATGTGGTTTTAAAGAAAATGGTGGGTTTATTGGAAATGGTTTTTGGGTGTTCCATGAAATATTGGTTTCCTAAATGTGGATTAAAATTAAATCTGATGGGGGTATGCCTGTTTGGATTTTTGTGAGTGTGTTTTGGAAAATGATTTGCCTATGGGGTCATTTGGAATTTCCCACTTTAACATGGTTTCATAAATGGTTTTTAAATGTTTTGAGAAATATATTTGGTTTTTATGAATAATGGCCCATTTGGAATGATATTATAGTTTCATGTTTTTTTCTAAAATGTGGAAAGGCTTGTTTAGAAAATTCTTGGGGAAGTGGTGTTCCTCATAGTTATATATGTGATTCGTAAATGTTTTGGTGTGCATAAGTTATCATGAATGGGTATGTGATGTACAAGTGGTCATTTATGAAATGAGTTGCATGGTTTGGTTGAAAAATTGTGTATGTGGTATCATGTAATGTGTGAAACATGATTGAGCACAAAAAGGGAATCCCAGGTATCTGGGTGGGCTGACGTGTACTAGTATGCTAGTGATCTAGTGGGGTTTGGCCCCTATTTCATGTAGAAATTTTCATGATGAAAACACTAACTAAAATATGATGATGATGTTGGGTACCACTAGTTTATGGGTATGTTCCCTACTAGGGGATCATGAATGATAATTAATATTGGTACAGTTACACTTACACCGAGATATGAGGTACATTGGGCTTATAGCTAGCTAGTGCGTAGGGGTGTTCCCGTGACTAGTGGTCAATTATTATATTTCACCACCCATTGGCATACAGTATGTTGAGTTGATAATTGTAAAACTAATTTCATTTACTTTATATTGGATTTATTTAAAACTATTTTCCATTTAAAATTGTTCCATTGAAAATTGTTACTAGTATTGTTTGTTTTGGGTATTTTGTTATAAAATTGTAGTTTTTCTGAAAAATGGATGGTGGCATGTGTTGTCCTCTAAAATGGTAATGTTTTTTTTGTTTAATATAAAGTGTGAAAATCTATTTTTATAACTATATTTCCAAAAAGTGTTAGTGGAATGTTTTAGGAAAGTAAACACTTGGACTATGTAGTATTTACCTACTGAGTAGTTATCTCACACCCTACCTATACGACTCAGTGTTGGTAGCCTCGGGCTGTTTTGCAGGTTCAACATTTGTTCAGGTATTCTGGCTCACATGCTTTTCGTTGGAGCAAGTTTGGTCTTGTGGTTGGAGGTGACAAAGAATTCACATGAACATATTGGTCACTTGGTCCAGTTTTATATTATTCATAGTTTCATTTTTCTTGTTTTAGTATTTAATCAATTTAGTGGCATATTTTATCTAGATTAGCTATTTATTTATTTATGTTCAGCTATGGGTTGTTGTTTCCTGATCATTCTGAGTAGTTTATTTATTTGATCTTTCTTATTGGGATAAAATCGTTTCCAATTGATTAATATCTGAGGCTCGACACTAGTTGTCAGCCCATGGGGATCTGGAATGCCCTTCAGGTCATTCCGTAGACCAGCTCAAGTGACAAGTTTAGGGAAAACCTCAGTTTGTTCATAATGATTAATTAATAGGATTAATTTGATTATTTAATTGTCTGATTAAATAATGGTATTGATGTGATTAATTAATTCAATTAATTAATGGGATTAACATAGATTATTAATAGGTGAATTAATTTAAGGGATTGAATGTGACTAGTTAATTTTGAATTAATCAATGGAATTTGACATGGAAAAATAATTGGAAGAATTATTTGAAGGGATTAAATTGGACTCGTTAATTGTGAAAATAATTAATGGAAATTTATGTGAAGAACTAATTGGTGAATTAATTGAGAGATTTTAATGTGATTTCTTAATTTTTTAATTAATAAATGTCAATTGATATGAAAAATTAATTGGTTAATTAATTGAGATAGTTGAATGTGATTAATTGTGGAATTACTTAATAGAAATTGTCGTGAACAATTAATTGGTTAATTAATAGAGATAGTTAAGTGTGATTAGTTAATTGTTGGATTAATTAATGGATTGGGAGTGAAAAAATAATTGGTGAATTAATTAAAGAAAACAAATAAGAAGGATTAATTAAGGATTTATTTATTTATTTATAGTGATTGAGTAATTATTATAATTAATTGATGAATTATATATTAAGATAATTTGATTTCGATACTGAGATAATTAATTATTTAATTAATTATAGTAATTTTAGGAGTGTGATGTGATAATTTAATTATTGAATTATTTAATGAGATTAACATGATTAATTAATTATTAAATTAACTAATGGAATAGATATGATAGCCACTTCGGTGGTGGTGTGGTGGTGAAGGAGAGTGGCCCAAACACGACATTCTTTGGGAGGTTTAGGGTTAAAATTCTGGGAGAACTCTTTTAGGCCAGACCTCTCCCCCGGGATCCACCCGCCTTGTCGGGTCACCCAGATTCCTCTAGGTGGGAAAATGAGGTGCTGCCCAACTACTGACAAATCGCTATGACAGACCATAATTTTTGGGACGTTACCCTCCGAAACGCTCTGCCATCTCAGTTGGTAACAGCTCCTTCCCTAGTTGGGGAGTTACCCGTGGGTAATGACCTTTTTGCGGGGGAGGGGGGTTCCTCTGTGTGGAGGGTTCTAAAAGGTCACACAAGGAGATTTCGTTTTAGAAAATATTATTGGAATGGTTAGGATTAATTAATGAGATTGACGTGACTAATTTATTGTTGAATTAATTAATGTATTTCCAATGATCAATTAATTGTTTAATTAATTGATGATTTTAATATGACTAATTAAATATTGAATTATTTAATTTGGTATTGTGATACATTAATATTGTGGAAGAATATTAATGTTGATTAATCTTGAATAATGTGATGTATGTGATATATGTTCATGATTGTGATTGGGGCGTGGGATATGAACTGACGCTGCAAATACCCATGGTGTTGTTAGACACGGTGTCATACACCTTGCTTCATGATATATTTTATTGATTGATAAAAGGGGTGTTAGAGGGGGACTAATGCTCCAAATACTCATGGGGTTCTATACATGGCATTCTACCCCCAATAAATTCATGCTAAATTGTATAGGATTGAGACTAAGGCTCCAAATACCCATGAGTTGTGAGATAGGGACTAATGTTCCAATTACTCATGGGGTGCTACACATGGTGTTCTACACTGAACGTATTGGCATTGAAATATGGTTCAAAATGGCTGTAATAATGAATTAAAATGACATGGATAAAGAAATTCCATGTGGAATAATGAAATATGAATTTTATATTTGAAATGGTTCATATGCATCATGGGCTGAAGCAGGTATTGAGGTTCGGGTGTCCTCCAGAACTCGAGGGATTATGTGGCCTAATGAAGAATAGTTGATAAATTAATAACTAGTTAGATATAAATTGTGATTATTTATTTATAAAACTTCATACACTATTATTGATTGGATATTATTTTAGACGTCATTGGTGGTGGCCTAATAAGTTGTACTCACACCCTACTCGGGATACCCAATCAGCACCAAAATAGATTACATGATTGTAAAATAGGTTGAGAGAATGTATGAGGGAACCAGACATGGTTTGTGACCTTGATAGAAGTTTTCAGTGGATTTAATTTTGAGTTTCATTAAAAAAATGTCACATAATATATCATGAAATATCTACTATTTAGTTTTGATATTATATATCTAATTTTGGTCATCTTGTGATACTGAATTGTTCCAGTTATGTTATATCATTATTTATTTACATTCTAATTATTTCTTATGATTCTTTACTATCATAAATAAAAAAAGTAGTTTGTAGTGTCCCCATGATCGATATTTGACCCTCACTTCTAGTCATCTTCCTCTGGCATATGGGGAGGCACACTTGAGGTCATGTGACCAACCGACTTGGAGAATTAGTGTGTGGTACTTGGGTCATGAAGTTACATGAAGTTATGAACCCTTTCTCCAATAATTCTGTGAATATAATTTGGGAAGTCAGCACATTTCTCATCTCATTGGTTGTCAAATCAGTTTCTCCTATTTCTATCCATTTTCCAAAAAAGTGATAATTGTGAATGATAATTTTTTAACTATTGAACACATAAATGGGAAAGCACGATCATTAATGGGTAAACAAATATACATTATTTGACCAATTAATTTTTAGGTTTCACTCTAAATAATCCAAGGTATAACTTCTAACATTAAATAATAATTTAATTTTTTCGCTTAATAATAGTTCTTATAATATTTGTAAATTTACCCAAATCATATCACCGAAGATTTTAAAACTAGGGGTTTAGTAGGGAATATTTTTAATACAGCCAGTGATGATTGAGCTAACACCCAATACACCCATTTTAGGTTTATTACCCATTGGTAAAAATCTTATATATCCACATCTAATTATAGTATCCATATATGGATTTATTTCATGGAAACCATTCACTCTATACTTTACATAAATTTTTGGATGTTTCCCAATGTTTATTATTATCATTAAGGTTTTCACTAAGGACCTCCATTCTAAATCCAAAATTATAAGTATACCTCTCTCTGATACAAATTATTACAATTTATATATTTAGTAATTTTTTTTAAATTTATTACATAATGATACGCATAATACAATCTAAGAAGATTATAAGGGGTATTGTCTTTTGAAAATTAGATGCATATCATAGAACAAAAAATATAGATACAATGACATTATTTAAAACAATATATCATGATCTTGAAATTCTATTACAATAAAACTGTACGTGGTAACCTGGGGACATACATAAGAAATGGGTGAGAAATAAATCCGAGTAAGGGAATAATCATATCATTAAATGATGAAATTAAATACATGTGGGTCAAGAAAAATTTCAAGGAAACATAAAAGAGGTTACAATCATAAACATGAACATACAATCATGATATAAGATGATAATATCAATGAAATATAAAAATTTGGTGATAATATAATATATAACACCATAACTATAATTCATGAATAAAAACAAAGAAATCACAACATAGTGTTCATAGGATAATCTCTCATTAATCAATAATCATATTGTATTAGCAAAAAAAATTACATAATTCATCAGAGGGATATATAATTCCGGTCCCACCATTCATATTCATATCATGTAGATGCATTTAGTGCCTCACAAATCATACAACAAAAGAATTTATTTATTTAATTTTATTACCAAAAACATGGACTATGTGTTACATGAATGTATATCCTATTTCAATTAGGAATTGGTATATCTCTATTAATACCCTTTCTTGGAAATGATGATGGGTATTCAAAACTCAAATTTAAGGCATTGAAAATTGGAGAATAATTTCAACAGCATAATGTGAATTGATAAATATTAATGTTAGGATTTGATAATATTGATATAGGGACTATAATTACTTATAAATTGTAAGTAGTTTAAATATATCTGTAAAAACATATTCCAATATTAAAATTTTAGAAAAAGGCATAAGACAAAGAAATTTCTTGAATAAAGAGGAGGATAGATTCACTTTCATAAATATAGTGACAACATAGGTAAATGATATAGTGGGAGGGGAAAAATAATATATCATTAACATAGAATAATTTGTAACACAAATTGATATTTATAAATGCATGATAATATAATCAATTATAATTAAAAAGGATAAATAAAATGAAGGTTCCTCAGTGGAAAAAAGGATGGAGAGATCCCTTACCATTATAAGGCACTATTAAAATCTTGGGAGGGGATTTATAAGAGATTGGTAACACCATGAGATTTATTTATAGTGTGAAAGGGAGAGGAAATTAATTCTCAATGGTATTATATTGATGGTAAGAGGAGGGTTGTGTGTGTATTTATGTAAAAAGATAGGGGAATTCATTATTAATTTCTAAACTTTGGTTTCAGACTCTGTGTAATAGAATAATCAAAAACAGAAACCATATAACTTTTTATAACCATTTTTTTTACTAAATAATATTGGATATAAAATTTTTATGAGTTTTTTAACTAAACTAATTACAATTATACCATTAGTGATTTGGAAGAGAGTCGTGATCATAAAAAAATTATTTTATCGTCATAAATTATAATATAGGTTTTTAAGGATTAATTAAAGGATAAAATTTTGAATATAAAAAAACAAAAAAAACATTATTTTAATGTGAAAATATATATTTGGTCATATTTTCATTTATGGTATATATTGAACCACATTTAGGCTATTATGATGTCATCATATATCCCATATATTTATACCATATGTAAATTGTTCCAAAAAAAATGATTGTCTCATAAAATTATGAAAAAAAATATTGGGTATTATTTATGTTTTCATTTAAATAATTTAATTTATTTATTTTAACAAAATAATTTTCAAAATATTAGAATTTCAACATTTAATAAAATAATTATTTATTATAAAATAATAAATTTAAGGACTCTAAGAACTTTCTATCCCCCATAAAATTTATATTAGATTTTGTTAAATTATATTATAATTTTTAATAAAAAATTATTATTTTATAATAATATATCATGAAAATAAAATTTATTTTAAAATAACATGAATTTATAAAAAATACAATTTTAATTGAACCCCAATATTTCACAAAAATATAATTTTAGTTTCTTCGTATAAAACTATATTTTTTTATAAAATTAACTATTCAATCATAATAAATAATAATTATAAAGGAATAAATATAATAACTAATTTGTTGAAAATAAAATATTAAAAATCATACGTCTATGTTCTAAACACATAACCCCGTTTTACACTAGCATACACCCAAAGGTTACGGAGTGTGCCGGTGGAATATTTGTGGGGTGGTATGGAATACATGGTTGGGGCCCTGATCTCAACGAACACGAACTTATCCCATAAATGTTTTTTCTATTGTTTTAGTGGTTCAATATTACCAAGATATTGGTCAAGGGAATTTTCTGGTTATGTTATCTCTTAAGGAAGCTATGTCAAATGGGCTTCATAGGGAATGATTCTACTCACAAGGACCATAACTTCTTTTTCTATGACAATTAGACTTTATCATTACCAATAATATATAATAATACTTACAGTCACTATAAAGTGTTTATTTGATCAATTATTTGGATCCTTAATTGTATTTCAAATATGATAGGCTATAATGGTCTACAATTTAAATAATTAGTTCATTTTCTTTCTATGACTATATTACAAAATATGGAATTTATTCTATTAACATGAAATTATTTTATAAATGTTTAGGTGTTTAGAGTATATCAACCTAACTACAAGTAATATATATGGGTACCATGGTGTTCCATGTTTATAATGGTACTCGACATGTATCTCATCATCCCAAGTCATGTACCTATAAGGGTTAAAAATGTGTATCCTTGCAACAAGGCATGTGAAACCACACAAGTCAATATTTGTGTAATTTTAGTACATCCCATGAAATAATTAAATGAGACACACTATGTGTGGATCCGTCACATAGTATTATGGTATTTTACTCTATTCAAAACCCTAGATCAACATAAACAGGACTATAGTGCACGTGTTCTACAAAACTATATGGTGTATAGTAAATATATTTTTAGAATCATTATCTTTTAATTCATATTATAATATTTTTGACTCCTTCAAGGTATTATATTTAAATCAAAATACTAAATTATACCAATTGATTGGAACATACTTGGAATGTAATCGGTGGCCAGATTATAGACACCCTTCCTTAAAAATACACTTCATGGAATCTCTTACATTGTATGAGATCCCTACCTCATGAAAAGAGTAATTATTGGATATTTCTATTGAAATAAATAATCATAATTTATTCTATATCATCATCAATGATCCGTGAAGCTAAACATCTCTGAAAAATTCATTTAAGTATTTATCAATTGCAAGATAAATTAGGAATGTGTTAATGGTCATAAAACAAGCCAAAAAATTTCTATTTATGAATGTACATAGAACAGAGAGAAAATTTTAGAGAAAAGAAAAATGAGGATCCAAGAATTGTGGGGATTTGATTACCTGCAATTGGTTGTTAAAAATGTAATAAATGATCCTTCACTCTCAATAAATTATGCCAAAGAGTTTATGCATCCATTTTAAACCAAAGGCTAGAGGGGAGAATTAAAACTCATGGTCATGGATTTAATATAATAGAATTAAATCCTTGATCATGATAAGAAAGAGACAAGGATGAATCCAACACTAAAAATCTATACTTAAATGAAAAATTTCTAACCCTTCAATACATTTTCATAACTATATATTCATTTGTTATCACTGTACAAATTAATCAATAGACATCATCAAAAATATTGTTCCACTCTTTGATCCATCTACACTACCACCAAATGAAATTATCTCCTCTACACAAGGAGGGATAAATAAACATGGACTTGGGTTTCAACACAAACTAATGTAATTTATAAAATTTTATAACTATTTAATTAAATTGATTGTGATATATAACACTCAAGAAACCAGACACAAACTGAACTAGAATCATGACTAGGGTCACCAACCCATTACAGAAATAATGGGGGTTTCATTTTTTTAATTATGAAGTCCCAATCAAGAGATAAAATTAATTCATCAAAAAAAAATTCAAACTAAATAAAAATTAATAAATTATTTTCATTATTTTATTTCTATTGTCAAGTAATGATCACATTTCCAGGTCATCTCTACACTAGGGAAAACCCCATATTGTGAATAAAATGAAACCTATTAAAAAACTTATAGGTTCAATAAATTTAGTAAACTGAATATTTTTTCCCTAGGATGGTTATAAGACATAAATACTCAAAACCTCGGTGATTTTATGTTGGGTAAAAACCCATGTAACTCCACCTTAATTTGTTAAATCCCTATGAGAATGATTCCTATGGATTATTTATAGAGAGTCATAAAAATTAACTATGCAATTAATACTGTAACATAGTCTAGAAAATACCTCAATATTTTTTTGATAATATTTATATCCCACTGATCTATGATCACTTCCCATTAAAAACCAACCTCCTTTAAAAATTAGAGATATCTAAAATGAGAGAAAATAGATGGAAAAAGTGACACGCTTCTTCTATTTGTTACACATTTCATTATTATTTGACAAAAATCCTTCTTGTAAAACTCCCACAATAAATGGATAAAACCCTTCTCTATTTTATAAATGCATATTAATTGCATATTTTAATATAAAAAACCAGTATAAAATTTATTATATTCTTCATAATGATATTTATGTTGTCCACATATCCTTAAGTCCACTAATTGAATGAAAAAAATACCATGTCATCCATTCTTATTTATAAATCCATTAACCATAAAATATTCGAATATAATATTTAAAAATTAAATATGAAATTAACAACTACAATAATTCTATTTCACATATCATGTATAAATTGATAAATGAACAAAATAATATTTACAGATTTATTAAATAAACACTAAAAACATGGGTGATAACATATTTATTAGAGAATAAAATAAATAAAAAATTAACTTTTAAATCCACAAAATATTCTTAGTGACGTACATTTTGAAGTCTCAAATATTAATTTTTTATTGATCATGAATTATTGAAGATGAATTCAACATTAAATACATGTATGTTTTTGGGGTATGATAATTCTGTATTGGGATATCAATTTTGGGATCCCACTACACACTGACTAATTTTAATTTGCATGTTAGTTTTTACCAATGATAATACTTAAATAATTATTAAATAAAATATAAATAAATAGAAAAAAAACTACATTAATTATGGAGGATGGATAAAAACGAACTTATATCCATTGAATCATTATGGGATTACATGTTTTGAATGTAAAAAAAAATTTGTGAAAAAATATGTGGATGTATAATTGATAGTATAAGAGGTTGGATTCTTATATCATGATTATCTAATACAATTGAATTCCTTTAAATCCTTGTGATATTTTAGTTATTTAACTCAAAATATAATTTTTAATATGTTGTTTTACAAGGATTTCATTTTAGTTACATCGCAATAAATATTATATCAAAAAAGGAAATAATTAATTGATGATGAACTTTATTATGAAGAAAATTATACCAAAAAACAAAATTGTGTGATGAAAATTTATCTTTAAAAATATAACACACTGTGGTTTCTTTTATAGAAAAAAATATATTTAAGAAAAATCATGAAACATGTCCATATACATGATAATAAAACAATGTTTAATCATGTGTATTAATTTCAATTTATACACAATGATGACACTATATGGTGAAACAATGAGGATAAAGAGGTCTTATGTATCTTAGTCCTCAGTGGTGATATGTAATTGAGTGGTATAGTCTCCATCTTGGCATCCAAAAGTCCTTGGATGAAATATTGGTATGGTTGGATTTTATGAGTTATTGTAGTATGTACCAAGATATTACCATAAGATTGGAAATATTCACCCAACTTTGGCCTATGTACCATATATTTGGCTATTCGGACACAACACATTCATGCCACCCTAGGGCTTCAGGCTACAGGTCATTCAGGCCACTAGGCCTTTAGGACAACACTGGCCTTCATGATAAGTTTCTTAGGTCCATTTGTGCCTCTAAGAACACAAATAGTGGACCAATACATCGTGTTGGAGCTATTATAAACCATAAGTGAAGCGGAAGGGTAAAATGTTTTTCTTATGTTCATTTAAGAATGGATGTTAAATCATGGAGCGATGGTCTTACCCTAGTTAAAGACCCCATGTAAGCGAGAAAGAAATGACTAACCATGGATGTGATGTTAAGACTAGAAACATCAGTGATGGATAAAGATGACACAAAAAAATGGGATGCTTCAGTGTCATATCTTGGGATTGGAAGTTTGGGTCATGTATTTTCTTTGGTTCACTCGGCATACAGGCCATGGAATGGCCCTTTTCGACTTGTTTTTTTTCCATGTAAGGGTTCCCCCCCACTCAAGATAGAAAATGGATTATCTATAAATAAAAATAAAAATATAAGTCCTATGATATGTTAATACTAGTGTTGGGGTGTCCTTTTTTTATAGTTATTAATAGAAAAAATATTTATGAAGTAACCATTCTAAATAAGTCATTTATAATTTTTTTAAAATGTTTTTGAATTCTTCACAATAGTTTTTGAAAGTCATCAAGAATACCTATGCCATCAATTATTTCAATAAATTATTAATAAAAATTGAAAAATATTTGCTTGTTGCTTTTTATTTTTTAATATTAATTTTTAAAAAACATTATATACTTATATTTTAAAATATAAAGAAATTATATATATATATATATAATGTCAATAACATAAAAGTTTTTTTGCTTACTCTACTAGGCCCAGCTAGCTTGTTCTACCTGGAATGCCCCAACCAGGCCTATATGGTCCACCCACCCAACTTCACCAACCCAATATCATCATGCAAGAATAAAAAATTTATTCCCAATGGAAGTCTTTGAAC
Organism: Viscum album; assembly: GCA_963277665.1. Classification (NCBI taxonomy): domain Eukaryota; kingdom Viridiplantae; phylum Streptophyta; class Magnoliopsida; order Santalales; family Viscaceae; genus Viscum; species Viscum album. Next base: position 292,359,946 of record OY728134.1, read on the forward strand.
ACATGGCTTCCCAATTAGGATACAAATGTCCAAACAACTCGTTGGAGCATTTATTCTTGGTAATATACACCCACATGCACACACACACATAACAATGTATACATATATAAATATAAATATTAGATTATAGATTAATTACTAATTTAAATAAATAATATAAATTATTAATATAGTTATAGATATAAAAATTATCTCTAAATATAAACATATAAGTATAAATATGTACAATTTAATATAAATTTTAAAATAAAAAATATAAATTATTTATAAATATGTGGGTTTATATTTATATTATTTCATATAAATTTAAATTTAAATTTAAATCATTCATAAATTTATTATTTATGAAGGTATAAATATAAATATAAATATTTTATAACATTTAATATAAATGTAAATTTATTATAAATATATAAACATAAATATATTTTTATTTATACATAATAAAATTATATATATAGTAATTAAATAATTATAATTAATAATTATAAATATTTTTTATTTTTATTAATGTTAATTGTTATATTTATAATTATTAACTCTTATGTATATATTATTAAATATACAAAATAATTTATTTACTATTAATATATATATAAATAGAAACAAATATGTTAATATATATTTTAATGTATAAACATATATTTAAATATAAATAATGGAATACATATACAGAGATATATGAATATATATACACAAAGAGACATTTATATATACACACATGTATTGAAATATATATGTATTTTTATGTATGTGTGCACACACAAAAAGATATATATGTTCATACAGACATACATACATATGTTTGTGTGTGTGTTTCATATAAATATATATATACATGTAAAGTATTAAATATAATCCATTTATTACTCATTACATTTTATATGAATATTTATATATTTATATATTTACAAATTTTAGTCTTCATTTATATATATATATATATAGTAACTAATAATATAGAATTACTAATCATTAATAATATTATACTTTATTAATGTTAATTATAATATTTTTTATTATTTAAGTTTATGTTTAAATTATTAAATATTAAATATTAATTTTTTATTATTTTTGGATATATATATGTGTGTATATATATATTATTTATTAATTTATAAATATATGTATACCCGAAAATGAATATATAAATAAATGTTAATATTTTAAAAAATATATAAATTTAATTATGTGTGTTTCTGTGTGTATTTATATATATCTTTTTCTGTGTCTGGATTTATTTATTAAAATTATAATGAAAAAATATTTAATGAAAGTCATAATTATAATATTGATTATGACTCTTCACTTCCCAACCAACCCTTTCAATTTATCAACATTTATTATGAACATTTTCTCTGTAATACACATTTCCTATGATCAATTATCCACTCCCTATTTGGAAATTTCTTCTAGTTTCAATAAGTTTTTGATAGTTTTCATAAAACATTTTCAGCACTATTCGATTCCTAGCATTTCACATCTTGACGATGTTGATACCATTTCTATCATATTGTAATATCCCCCCTGAATGAATTGGAATATATATGAATTATTATCTTAATATTTTATTGCATAAAAAATAATGAGATCCTCAGGAGATGTAATGACTCACAGCTACAAAATTTCAATCCATTCTTTAAAGTAAATGTGATTGGTTATTATTGAAATTATATTAATAATGTATCTATTTTATCGTTATATAGATATCATTCATTAAATTAAAATATGAATTGATTTAATTTCAATTGGTCGAATGGCGAACATCACATACCTTTCATATACAGAGCTGATGTGCGTTGAACATTCCGCATACCACGTTAGTGTTATAATAAAATTTGACATCTCTGATTTTTTTTGTTAACCTATAATGTGTCGAACATGATTTTTATGTTTAAATACTCATGGTAGATATTATAATTTTTTATTTATAATTTAAAATGATATTGTTTAATTTCTTCTACTCATATTTCACATTATAATTTTGAAAAATTATATATCCACAAAGAACCATTGTAGATATATTTAATATTTATTCATCCCTTGATGTGGATGAAATTTTTGTATTAAATATTCCTTATATTTTCTTGATGACAATATAAAACATAATGAAAATAATGTTATTTTGTTCATTGGAGTGAAAGATAATTTTAATTAAAAATTATATTTCATTCCCCAATGAGAATTAAAATATAAAACCTTTTATTTTAAATTATGTTCAGCTGATTGTGATATTTTGTGATAATCATTGTGAAATATTTATTTATAAACTGAAAATAATGGACAATAATAATTTACCCACCATATGTGGTGTGGTGAAAGTAAATTTATAAAGAGAAAACTGTATTTTATTTCTTTTAAAAAATAGTGCATCTCAAATAGATGATATGAAAATAGTGTCTACTATCATTATATTTAAGGATATATTCATTTATTAATTTTTTTATAATATCATTTGTATTGATGAAAGAAAAAAAATTATCATGTTCATATGGATTATCAAATTCATCTCATGTGATTCATTTGATTTTATCCCCAAAAATTGATGTTGTTATTTATAATGTTCAAAAATGATAAGATTGGTTTTCATAGTTTTTATAATCTAATAATTTTTATAAATTTCATTTCACCACATGATTTGATTATAAAATGTCCACTATGATAGGTAATATAATTATTTTTGTATAATATGATCATTGATAATGAATATTGAATTATCATTCATGGATCATGATATTCAATGAATTAATTTATTCCATCTGGTGAATATAATATTAAATTGTGTATTTTATTTCATGAAGAGAATCAAAAACAATCATGAAATATTTTAATTGATTTGTGATACTCAAACTTTAAATTTTATCATTAAATTTAACAATAAAATAAATCATGTCTAATGGATTCTCCATTATTTGTTTATTTATTATTTAAACAATTAGTCAATAAATTATGGTTTTCGATGGTGGTAAGGTGTGTGTTTTGAATGCAGAAGTTTTTTCCGTATTGCTTATCATTACCACATGAACCGTATTTAAAATACATAGGAAATTTTTTCCCATGTTGATGTTTAGATAAATAATATTTGGTCAAAAAGATCATATGTAAAAAATAATCTTCGCAGTGATGTTCCTAACACATTATGTTAATATTATGAATTTATAAACAACAATAGGTTGAAATTATAATGATAATTATATGTATTCAACATGTTAGACAATGAAAAACTTAAATAATCTAATATTGATGAAAAAATATTTATTACATACAATAAAATTACTCATATGTTTTAATAACACATTGTGTGTTTTTATATGATCATTTTACATATACAAGTAGCACAAATTAAAGGATCTGAGGGAGAGAAAATATATCTATAATGAGAAATAAAATGATTAATCTATAATGATATTTTATATATGATGTCTAGATTTAATACACTTATAAATGAATGACATTCTTAAAAAATAATATCATATGGATACATTTGATAAAATATGTATCTTCATATATAAAAAAACTATTGTCGATAAAAACTAATTTTTTTAAAAAATATGGGTAAATTAATCAAATAATATTAAATTGATGTTTAATAATTTTAACACATTTTAAACAAATTAATGAAAATTTATTTAATGAAGGTTCAATATAATAAAAAATACTGATTTCAATATATATGATGATCAATTTATTGATAAATTAGTGGACATCTTAGGGAGAGAATTTTTAGTTTGTCAAAACGATATATATCTAATGAATTATTTTGTATTATGGAATTATTCATTATCATCATGTTACTATTAATTTACCATGTATGATGATTTAAAATTATTTTATGTTAAATAATTTATATCCTCAAAATATATAATTGAAATATTTTTATAAAATAAATAATTATGAAATATTAATACCGGTGCACCCACCAACCTTGTGAAACCATTGCAATATTCTATGGAAAGAGCATCTAATAAATATTAACAATTTTTATTATTTACTGGTGAGTAGATATCTCATGTTATTCATGTTTATTAAAGTAAAAAATGGGAATCCCATCTGATATATAAATATGTTCTAGTGGGTCCATTTATAATATAAAAAAAACACTTATATGAAAAATTCAATAATAATGAGTTAAAAATAAATAGTCTAAATATAAACACTAAAAGTGCTATTTAAATAGATATATATATACTCATTGTTCTTCATGAAGATAGAGAAATAAACATACATTACCATTAAGTGGAATATTAATATATAAAGAAAATCATATAATTTTAGAAATTATCCCTGAAGTTACAATAGTACCAAATAATTTTATAGATCTAATTAAATATTAAATATTATATATTTATTTAATAAAAATTCATTCCAAACATACCGATGAAAATTGATTTTGATAGATGTAGAAATAATAATAACTAAGAAAATTTATTAAAGCAATATACGAAATGTTCAATATATAAAATTTTGTATTGGTCATCAAAACTATCAAGATTAAGGAATGTATATGAGGCTACTATAAGAAATATTTATCTTTATAAATTTGGATTTTTTTTGGATTATTTCAAAATGATTTTTTCATAGTTTATTGATTACAAAATCATCATATGAATCCCTGACGGGTACAAAATGATTTAAGAATGTAAAACATTATAATGTTTTTACCCAATAAAAGAAATTTTTTTATCGGTTGACTTTAATATAATATATATGATATGCCAATGAGAATGTACCAAAGTGGTACAGGCTCCTTATTGGTATCCCAAAGTCCCAGGATCAAATCTGGGTAGGGACTAATTTATGGGTACTATAGAATTTTTGTAGCAGGGTACTGTAGTAGCGGTAGAACTGTTGCGGCGGCGGAACTGTAGCGGCGATGACACTGTAGTGGCAGAGGCACTATAGCGGGAACTGTAGCATTGGAAGAACTATAGTAGGTACTATAGCAGCCCAGGTACTATAACAATACTATTCACCAAGGGGCCCTTAGTCCAAAAATTGGGCTTTCAAGGATTATATTCAGGCCACATGGCCATGGGCCTTCGGGCCATGTAATGGGTCTCCATCTACCTAGTCTAAATAGTTCTTTGAATTAAATAATAAAATGAGAATTCAGCCCCAACCTTTAAATATATATATATGATATAATAATTAATATAAGGATGAATGTATTAAAAAAATTAACATCACAAGGTTTGTATAAATTAATGATTTCTTATTGGAAAAAGTTTATGAATAACATTTAAACACATGAAGAATCTACAAAAACATAAGCATATATAATGATAAAATTATAAGGAATACGGATTTATTTTTAATTATTCATCAAGAAGATGAAATCAAAAAAAAATTGACGATTTTACATATCCATGAAAATACTCTAAACAATTGATATCATTCTTACAAGAATGATATATTTTATACAAGATGTGATAGTGAATAAATAATGTATTATAAAAAAATTAAATATAAATACACAATTATTATTAAATGGTATACTTGTACATATTAACATGTTTCTTCCGTATTAGAAAACTCATATCAAAATGAACTATAAAATTCTTCCGTACTCATTGAAAATTAAAGGGTATAAATTATTATTATTGAAAATCTCAAAACTGAATGTTCTGGTTATGAATTCATCATGGATATATTATGAGTTAAATGATGTCCATTATGAGAGGGATATGTTATGGTTTTACTCTTTTTCCCTTAGTCATGTTTTCCCATTGGGTTTCCAGGATTAGTTTTTTAATGAGTAAATGCTATGTGTACTTTATTTTTACATTCTATTTTCCCCTTATCAGGGGTATTTTCCCTTAAATTCTATTTTACATCATGATGTTTTTAATGGGGAAATAATACATCATAGAAGATATAAAAGGAAATTATATAAATTTTTGGGAATATCTATAATCATTTGAAATAGTTGGGCTTTCCCATGAGTTTTATTATTCAATGAGACAATTCATTATTACCGATTTTCGTCCTCTATTATCCCAAAGACATAATTAAGTAATTATATTAACTCATTCACAGAAGGAATAAATGAATGCTCACTGGAATTTATACATTTTACACTTTTTTACATGATTATGTTTTTGTCACTGGGTTCGTCTAGAAGGGATTATAATGAGGCATCATGACATGGAATTTAATTTCATTGGAATCAATTATTTTTCCAATGTTTTTTAGGTGAATATTATATAATATTTAATGAAATAATTACTTCCAATGGGGATTGTTATGAAACATTATTTAATGCAAGTCATAATTATTATAATAATCATTACCACTCCACACTTATGAAACAACCCCTTTTTAATGCCAAAAAATTATCATGGAAACTCTTGGATTCAAACCATTATATTTTATAGGAATTGTATTTACTTTAAAATTTGGATATTTTCAAATTTAATAATATATATGAGACTATTTTAATGAAATGAGTGAGGAATTTTGGACCTACATATTTTCTATCAACTTTTTTTATCGCATCCACACTAGAATGATTAGTTTCTATCAGCATATGAATATTTGATGCATGTTTCATCTAAGGAAAAATATAAATTATTAAAGGTATTGTATTTATTAATAATTTTTATTTTTAATATATAAATAATCCTATACATGTAAATATACATATATGTATATATATATATATATTTCATTATATTTCATTATAAAAAAGTGACGTGTAACAAAAACAATTTAGTGTCATATAACATATTCATTAATATAAACTTGTTATTGAAATTAATATTCTATTTTGTTGCTATTAATTTCATGCACCACCAATTTCCTTTACAAGCATATATATGTTGACATTAATTTTCTTATAATAATTGATCTTTTATCTTTAAAAAACATGTTTTGTTATCATTGTAATAGTGACAATTGTTTTACCAAAAAGGGAATTATTGATTATTAATTATCATTAATAAATATTATTTTACCTTTTTAAAAAACATTTAGCATAAATTTTTCATTAATTATGGTTATTTAAAAAAAATAGAATGTATTTATTAGAAATATATTATCAACAGAACGTTTTTTAAATGTATTTTTTTATATTGAAACAAATATTGATAATTTGATAATAAATATATTGTTTTTAGATAAATAATTTACATATAAATTAAAAATATATATAATTTTGGATAGTTGTGAAGTCTCATTCAAGCTTCTGAATTTTTATCTCAATTGAATACCCTAATTAAGAGCATCATGATTGGAAATCCATGCACTCACATCCATCATCATCGACATATGTAATATCTATCAATGCATCAGTCATGAGGGCATTAGCTTCCATCACCAACATCAATCACATGTAAACTTGAGTAACAGAAAAAAGAAGATTCTAATTGGAGACCGTTGCCAAAATAGATTTGTTGGATGAAAAATACCAAATACATTTGGAGAACAAGATGAGTGAGGATGGACCTAATCTAGATGATTTATCACGGTGAAGGCTATGATGAAGAAAATTGCCATAGAGGACAACACTAGTCTAGTGAAACCCAACGAAGGGAAGTCGCAAATCAAGGGAATGAGTTTGGTCGATAAAATGATTCAGACATTAACACAACCCCACTAGGGAGATCTGATATCACCTAAGGAAATTAAATGTACATGAAAGGCCATCACCCTACACTCATTGTATATGGATAAGAGAGGAGATCGAATAAACGACCTAGAATAAGGGTTGAGCATCACAAAACATTGTTGTGATGATAAGATCTGACTCCAACATATATCCATTGATAAAACACCAATATTTGAAGCAAGAAAACCAATTTTTGATGCCAAACTATGAACTATAAATGAACAATGTCACCATCATTCAGTTTTCATATATTTTTTATGCTTGTTGTTCTATAAATAAAATTTCATTTGGAATATTTCTTTTGAATTTCATTTTATTACTTATATTGTGTTTTTTCAGTAAGTTATGGTTAATAAATGTATCATTGCGACTTCTCTACTACAATGTCGGTATATTATTTTTGTTTTTCTTCTGATTCATGTGTTATTTCTATTAATGAAAGTGTATTTTCATCATTTTTTAGCATGAAAACTTTATATGTATCTGAGTTTTCTTATTTCATTTGTTAATATGAATACATCAATGTTCATTGTGTAAGAGTTATAAAATATTATAGTTACATATGTGTTTATTATGAAATAAAATATTTTATTCATTAGAGACACCTAACCTTTTTTCAGAAAGAATAGAATAGAGTTTAATGATTAATTTATTTACTTACTTATTTACATGGTAGGATTCAAGTAATTGAGTTATTTGTTTTGGACTATATACCTACCCGCTCAGTGAATGTATCTAATGATGAATTTATAGAGGTACCCAACCACACAATTATATATGTATATGTGTATATCTATTTGTGCTTATGTTTATGCGTGTTTTCTATATGTTTTATATATTTTTAGTTTATTTTTTTGATTTATGTATGAAATACTGATGTTTATATGTATAGGTCAATTTTTATGATAGATTTATCACACAGAAATAGTTTCTAATATCGTATTTATCTTAATGAATGTTTTTTATAGGACATTATTTTTTTAAACAAGTAGTGATAAAACTTTAACATATTATTAAATGTAAGATATCCTATTATTATTCATGCATCCAGAATTTCAGACGTCGTACGTATCTATCCCATCCCACCCGAATCCAGCAGTCAACACTATCATCTTCACTCCTGACATCGGCTGATCATCTCGCATACCCTTGCCATTGAACATCCAAGATGACCTTGATTCGATTCATTATTCCTCGTCCCTGTCCTTCAAGGTTTCCCAAACCATTAGCCGTAATGATTTTCCATTACAGCGGCATTCCTTCCAAGAATCCCCTCAATGTAGAGGCCATCGTGGGTCAAACATATGACCCCAAAAGAAATTATGCTGAGTATATGGAAAGACCAATAAATTCCTTGGAAATGTTTTTTACTTAAATATATGGTAATATTATAGTTTCTGACGGTGCCTGATTCTGAGGCCCGGTGTGCCAAGAATCAATTTATGAAGTTTTGTTCGGGTACGTTTATTAAACGTAAGTGCGATATTTTGTATCTTTTGAACCGGTGATCGGAATTGAAATCTGAGAACACCGTTGAACTCACAACACTGGTATTCTCTTAAGGGGACCTTTATCACAATTTCATTTTATCAAAAGCGGAAATTAATTTTGAGGGTTTTCAAAATAAGGTCAACAAAAATATGTGCAACAAATTTTTATTGTATGGTTGTTAAAACCTTCAATGGGTGGTTAGTGGTTGGGCACACCCACACATAACCTCCCTTGGGAGGATATTACTATGTGGGGCCCACATGGTCTTGAAACCCTTGTAACCCCTTATTTATGTGGGTTAAACCCTCCTCCTTCAACCATCCTCCATAATGGTGCCAAGACCTACAGATTAATTAATTTCTCAATTAATTAATTTATTTGAATTCTTTTGAATTCTTTTTCCAACAACTAAATAATTGACATGTATATTATTCTTCTGAGGTAGGCATGATCCTTTTGTGGTGCTTTTGGGTGGAACCATGATAGAGATTCTCCTCTCCAACGAAGAAACACACTGTCACCGATGAAGAATGATGATGACGCTTGAGCCCAGAATCGGTGACGTGTGATGGGCGCAAAATTTGACAACGTACATCGAATCAAGGTAGGGGGGTTTCTTTTTTTAATGAATAAAATTATACCCCCGTTCTTCAATGAATTCTTTGGTTCGTCATTGTCCAATTGATACCAACTAGTGCAGAGGGAGAGGGATGAAGAAACATGGCCCGATGCCCCTCCGTTTTTTAGGTTGTTTGTCGTAGGAGGGGGAGGTGGAGCGGTGTCATAGAACCGCGTGAAGGGAAGTAGGTCTGCGGCGTCGTCGCGCCACTATGGAGAAGCGGAGGCGGCTACCCAAGCCGGCCGCCATGGAGCCAGACAACAGGACGATCGACCAGCTGACCAACCCGCCCACTAGAAGACCGCAGTTCTCGCAGGTGCCGCGTGGACGAGGACCGCATCTCGCAACCATGGGCCGCTCATCTGGAGGAACTGGTCGGCCGCTTGTCGTCCGTGCTGAAAAATCACGGTGCCCGTAGGCGACGCGTTGTGGAAGACCACAACCCGTATCCGCGGACCACTCTGCTGGGCGATCCGGTCAGCCGCCTGCTGGTCAGGCTGGAAAACCGCGACACCTGTAGGCACCGCGTGCACCGGGAAAAACATGCTAGATATAGCCGGCCGGGTTGCAAAATTGGGGGCACTGCATGGCGCCGATAGGCGAACCGGACCTGCCGGCAGCGGTGGCGGGGTCCGCAGGTGGGCCGCTGCCCACCGGGCAGGGCTGACCCCCAGCCAGGTTGGACCCACTAGGTCGAGTCCCTAGGCGGGATGCGCCTACCGGGCCTGGCCGAACCCACTGCTGGGTTGGACACACCGAGCTCGGTCGGGGTGACCTGCCAGCCCACTCAGCATAACGTGCCGGGCCCCTCTTCGCTTAAAAGAAAATATCTTCATGACCGCGCGTCTGATTGACGCGCCGTCTACGGCACTGAGATCCTCTTTATGAGGAGGTACTTTTGCAATACGATATGTGCGTTTTAGAAAAATTAGGAAAATAGACGGGTTTGGACCGAGTGTAAATCCAACCAGGCCCCTCAAACGAAAATGATGATAACTCTCAGACTGGGCATCTGATTGACATATCTTCAGTTGTGTTGAGATTCTTACAATGAGAAGAACCTTCAGGATACATCAACTCAGGAGTTCATTAATGTATCGAAACATGGCTCGAGGAGCGGACCCTCCCGGAATCGAGCGTGCTGTGTGCGGAAACCCTAGGGATGGTAGCGATAGAGATGACAGAATCCTCTATGGGTTCAACTGCGATGACTACTATACCATAATCCTCTGTGGGTTCCAATATGAAGAATCATTTCCTAGAATCCTCTGTGGGTTCAACTGAGATGACTATTATACCAAAATCCTCCATGGGCACAAAAGAATAGCTGGTCATGTATCTTGTGTGGGTCTGACAGCTTAGCTGGGCCTGTATCTATTGTGGGTGCGACAACTTAGAAGAAGAAGAGTTTGTCTTATATCCTGTGTGGGTCTGATAGTTTAGCTAGTCCGGTATCCTGTGTTGGTCCTACATATTAGATGAATTAGTGAATACATTTGATCATCTTTATCTCTTTATGAAAGATGTATACCTGTGTGAGATGAGTCATGTCATTCAACCATTATCATCGTGGTGTTTGACTTTAATTCCTTTGTGGACTGGGTTCTTCTTTGGATCGAGAGTTGGAGCCGAACTTTGATTGATTACTTAGGTATATGTATGGGCATATTCCTATGTAAGGTTGGTTGATACTTCGTGATTTTATCTTACTTTTCCATGACTTTTCAACCATTACAATGTCCTGATCATCAGATTAACACACATTGAAATATTAGAAGAGTAACCATCAGGAACCTTAATCATCTTCAAAATGGAAAGAAATGTCTCCTTCTCCATTGTAGTCATCGTATACTGTGTAGCAGGCATATATGCCTTGTTTCCCTTAGAAAAATGTAAATGAAACTGTTTCCATAATCCCATTTCATCCAAATCATGACGTGCATTAACATGGTCCTTTGATTTTCCACCGACACCTAAAATGGTCCACAATATGATATCACCAAATTTTTTTCAATGTTCATGACATCCAAATTATGCCTTATCATGTTAGTTTTACAATATATAAGACTATAAAATATACATTTCTTTTTCCAATTCTGATTTTGTTGCCTACCCACAACACGAATATAATGTAATAGATGAGCCACCAAATTCTGAATTTCATATATCGTGCGGGTGTTTTCTACCTCAATATGTGATAACATTTCAACTCTTGTCCTAATCATTGGTGCAGGGATGAACACTCTAGAACCATAAAATGCCAGTCTGTCCTTTCTAAACATGTGCTGAGGGATAAAACATATGTGACCCATGTATGCCCAATTTTTTTGGATGTTTAAACCATAGAGATTTTTTACTTTTATTAAATCATTGTAAAAAAAATTCCACTTTCATATTCCAGTCTGATATATTTTCATAATATAGGAAGTCATTGATGGTATACAATAAAGAAGCATCCAATTTGAACATTTCATTCGTTTTACAGTCATAAGTCATTACACCATAACCAAAAAATTCATGAAACTCATCAATCAATGGTTGAAGGTAAACATCAATCTTATCTCTAGACTTCTATGTCCATCAATAAGTGTGGAAAGTAATATAAATTATTTCTTCCCACAATGCCACAGAGGAATATTATACGGAACGAACACCACGGGCCATGTGATATGAGTTGCGCCAACCATAGACTTGAATGGATTGAAACCATCTACTGCCAAACCTAATAGGACATTATGAACATATTTAGAAAAATAAGAATTTCTCTTATCAAATTCATTCCATGCATGAGAGTCTGCTGTGTGGGTTTACAAATCACTTTCATGAATTCTTTCGGCATGCCATCTCATTAAATTATAAACATTAGATGACATAAAAAATCTATTCAACCTCGGTTTAAGGGGAAAGTAACATGTTTGCTTTAAGGAAATCGGTTTCCCCTGTATCGCAATCTTACTTTGATGAGTCTGATTTCCCTTGTTCTCTTTCCACCTGGAAGCACCACAAACCATAAAAATATCCAAATGGGCAGTTTCCGTTCTATACAACATACAATTGTTTGCACATGTATATATGGACTCATTGTAAAACCTATGTTCTCTCTTAACTTACGAGCACGAAAATACGACTCGGGAATCTTAGTGTCAACAGGAAGAACCTTTTTCAATAACACTAACAACATGAAGAATGATGTGTCTGACCACTGATTAAAAGTTTTCAAATGCAACAACTCCATGATAAACAAAAATTTATTGTAAGAAGTACATCCATGATATAATTCTGGTTTTGGAATCATCAAGTGATTCATAAAACCTCCTCGAATCACAATCTGCACCAGAGTAAATATTTATCTCACCGGTCTAAAGATTCTGGATGTCTATGACTTCAAGATCCAACCCACCTACCATTTCACTAAGCATTTCATGAATTGGATCATTCATCATTTCATCAACATACAACGAAACTGCATTCATATTTTGACAATGATCATATTATTCTATATGATGAGTCCATCTCTTATAATTTTTCAAAAATCCATTAATGAATAGGTGATCCCTTACATTACCTCGTTTTAATTGATATTTGGTAGCATATTCTCTACCTGGAAAACTAATATAGTCACATTCAAATCCTCTAGTGAAGTAAATAAACTTCATAATTCCATTGAAAAATTCTACAGATGTTCTATTTGGAAGATCAATCCAACTATTATCCATTATAATATCTGAGTAAAAAACATTTAAACAAGACTTATTACATGCATTTTTTTCATATAAAATATATTTAAAATAAATACTAACCAATTTTATGTGGACCATTGATAAAATAATCAAATTATATCTATGAATAATAAATAAGAGAATAAAAAACGGAATGTAAGTGAACGACCATGTCTTGTTATACATGATTGCGCTACAAACCTAGAAGGGATGGGAGCTGAAGGCTGTGCTGCGGGGGACATGAGAGGGAGTGATGGGGATCCAGAGTCATAGACCATGTGGAGAGGGAGGGGTTAGGCAGTGCCGGCTGCGGCGATCTAGAGGGGAGGATGCAGTGAGGTGGTAACGGTACATCGGGGGTGGTAGGATGAGGGAGGGGATAGAGGACAGCGGGGATCCAGAGTGGATGGGCGGTGGTGGCTAGGGGATAGGCGGCAGCCGGGCGGGGAGGGAGGGGATCGGGCGGCGGTGGTGCCGCATGAGAGGAAACAGTGACATAGGGGATAGGCGATGAAGATGCTGTGAGGGAGGGTGATGAAGAGGGAGGGGATAGGGAATGGCGGAGAGCCGGAGCAGAGGGCGGCAAAGGGATGGGGAACGGGAAACGAAGGGGCGGAGGGAAGAGTGCGGAGGGATTAGGGCTAAGGGCCGAGGGCCAAGCGGGCGGATCGCAGATGGGGGGGAGGGTGGAGGGAGGAGGGTGGAGGGGGTGGAGGGCTGAGGGGGTGGAGGGCGGAGGGGGCAGAGCGATGAGGGGGTGGGGGCATAGGGCGGAGGGCACGGGGGCGAAGGTCATAGGGCGGAGGGGGAGGATGCTAAATGGGGTGGAGGGAAGAGGTCGGAGGGAGGAGGGCGGTGATGGGTGGAGGGCGGCGAGAGGATGGGCGGTGAGGGTGGAGGATGGAGGGCGATGGGGGACATGTGGCAGGATGCTGGCGGGGTTTCACGAGGGGAGGGGGCGGGGGCACCAGATCGTTTTTTTACGGACAACAACTACCAAAGGCAGTCACCCATGTCAAGGGGATCCAAATTCTATTTCTCTTGTAGTGGTTCTTTTCAATGGACACACATTTGTACCAGTGGCATCATGAGAGGAGTTTCTAAAGGATTTTCATACATCTCCATAGGCAATAAATTCTGGAGTGAAAAAATGTACGAGGACCTCAAGCGTCAGTTCTGGTTGACAGGTATAAAGAAGGAAGTAGTAGTGTTCATTTCTCGATTCCTTATGTTCATACAGGTGAAGGATGAGCACCATGATCTAGTGGGGTTATATAACACCTAGAAGTGTCAAAGAGGACGTGAGATGGAATATCGATGGACTTCATCATAGGCTTACTACGAACATCCCAAGAATAGGATTCCATCTGGGAGATCAATGAATGACTCACTATGTTGACCCACTTCCTAGCTATAATGGAGAAAAGTTTCATAGAGATCTTGATATGGCTTTACGTGAAAAAGATAGTTTGACTTCATGGTGTCCCTTAGATGATAGTCTCAGATCTCAATGCTTGTTTGACATCCTGGTTGTTGAAGGGATTGCAAGAGGCATTTGTGAATCAGCTATGTTTGAGTAAAACATTCCATCCCCAAATAGATGATTAGACTGAGAGAACCATTCAGGTTCTGGAGGATATATTGTGAGCCTGTATCTTGGACTCTGGTCGTAGTTAGGAGGACCACCCACCACTGGTGGAGTTTTTATACAACAACAGCTACCACTCCACCATTAGTATGACACCATTTGAGGCTTTATATGGTTGAAACATCCGGTCTCCACTTTATTGGATAAACCCCAGAGGGTCAGTACTCATGGGTCCAGAGATAGTGCAAGCTACCACTGAGAAGTTTCATACAATCTAGGAGTAGATGAAGCCTACACAGAGTCGGAGAAATTCTTATGATAATATATGATTAAGACCTTTGGAGTTCTAGGAGGGAGACCATTTCTTTCTTCGGGTCTCTCCTCGATGAGGGTTGCATAGATTTGGTCGAGTCAACATGTTGTATCCATGGTTCATCGACCCTTTTCAGATAATGTGTCGAGTTAGCGAGTTTGGGTATTTCCTAGCTCTACCATTGCAGTTACACTGGGTACCTAATGTATTCCACATGTCGCAGTTGAGTAGGTACGTGTATGACCTATCACACATCATCACCTGGGGAAAACTGGACATCAAGGATGGAGCTACCATCGCAGAGTACCCGGGAGAGGTAAATGATCAATAAGAGATGATCCTTCATGGGTGAGTGATTCTCCTAGTACATGTTCTATGTCATTTAGAAATCGAGGATGGAGCAACATTTTCTAAGTAACCGGTGGAGGTTGAGGAACAACATGAGAGGATCCTTCATGGGAGAGTGATTCCCATAGTACTTCTTCAAGAGAGCACATAGGAGCGAGAGGCTCATATTCATGCGCATAGCCCACATTTGTTTGAGTATCCTATTGTATTTTTGTTTTGTGGATATAAAGCCCTAATGTTGGGAGACTTTAATATCTACGATTTTTTATGTATTATTTATAAATACTATATGAATTTATTTTGAGACCAGGGTTTCAAACGGTGTGAGATTTTGTTGCCCACAGTGCACGGAATAAATGTTAAATATTAATTAATCACTTAAATTGTGTGCATGAGAGGTTTTCACAAAAAATGGAATAACATTTAAATGGGTGCCAAGATCTAAAATATGAAGGCACCATTGTGTTCAGAGAAGCGAATTTACCTTAAAAGGGGCCTAATATCGACTGACATGAGTAAAATAAAAAAGTTACTTTTTTTTGGAAATTTTAAGGAAATAAAATAAATTTAATAGTTTATTTTATTTTAACTTTTTCATAACGCAACGATGCGTTATGTGGTTTTAAATAACCAGGATTCTAATGTTAGTATCATAAACGTTGAGACATTCCCCAAAATCCTCTGGAGCTTTTGAGATGGGCCACCCTTAGAGAATTTTGACGAACGATGAAGAAAGAGGATGTGTGGATCATTGCGCATTGTGATCGAATTATAACAGATGACCACTCTCCATCTTCGTCTAAGATAGTGTTAGGGGTACTTATTTTAATTCTTTTCCCTTTTCTTGGATTCAAATGATGAAAATGGATCAACACACCAATAAATTAACCCACATATCGTTCATTCTTGTGGGCGGGTCCTTTATCACGTTTATTTTGGGGATCATTTCGTGCATGATTTGATTTAATTTTATTTTCTCCATTTGATCCTCCTAATGGAATAAATTCAACGTCATGACGAACAATAATATATGTTCAGTCCTCAATTCATTGTGTGGATCTCTTCTTCCCCTTTTCACCACGCGTCCTTCACGTTCATCAAGGGGTTATGAACAACAGATCATTGCACACTCGTTTCACAACACAATGATCTCAAATTGGAGATCAGACATCGTGACGACCTAGTAGAGGCGTGGTAACGATAGAGGTGGATTAATTGACATTGTTCGGGATAAATATTCCTTCGAGAATTCTTCATGAAGATAATTGAAATATTTTTTTTGGGCCGATCGAACAAACAAAACCTACCGATTCGGTGCTACCATGGAGGGGTGACTCAAAATCACCAATTTTGAGGTAAACGAATGGATTGATTGAATATTGAAGGATCAATCGAAGCATTAGTGATGAACTAGTAGTTTTTGGAAAATTGCAATGAACATGGCTTGTAGTTGAAACTACTTAGCCTGTGGGCCCTGTTGAATAGTGGATAGGGTTTTAGGCTACAGAATGTGATGGAACAGCCTGTGACAGATGTCACATGGTGTGTGGGTCCTTAGGTGGGACTCATCATGTATATCAGATGATACATTGACACGGGGTGGAGTACAGGATATGTACTCCCCCACAAGACCAGACGAGACTGGTTACACGGGTTACCCCGTATACTGGTACATGGGTTAGAAGACACGAGTTGAAGCCATGTATAGGAACGTGTCTATAATACATGAAGTGGCCCTCAAATAGTAGGACATGACGTGTCACACTCTTACATGATGTGTATATCTATTTCTATATGAAATGTTCTTCAACATGTGTTGTTGTACACGAGAAGTACCTAGGGTTATAGGACATGACGTGTGACCTTTCTACACGTCGTGAACATTTCTGTTTATGGATTTATCTTCTTGTCCACCATTCATTGGATAGGTTTTGTTGGGGTTAGTGCTCCCTTTCTCGTTCTCCTGAAGGCCATGAATCATTTCTATCCACATTAGTATGATTCCATTAGTATGAATTTCGGGATAGAGTTAGAATCCCTCCATGAGGCCTGGATCAAGATTATCAACCCATTCTTGGCCCTCGGTAGATTCAGGTATCGACATGACCAATACTACATGACAATGATCCTCTACATAGCAGGTGAATCTGGATGAGTCGTGGTATACACCAAGGACCTGACTATGATCCTCATCTGTATATCATGATCTTTCCCCGCTCAGAAGTGAGTTCTCCCAGAATGAGTGTATTCATTCTCTATTCCGATCTATCAGTGTGTCTATCTCTCTTGTGAAACATTCTGACGGATGTACTTCTCGGATTGACTTAATTAGAGCTATCAGAATCGTGGAGTGAGTTCCCCCAGACATGTGTTTCGTGGAATCTTCGAACTAAATCCCTAGCATGGGTATGCAGTCATTGCGATTTATCTCTAGACTATTGGATTGTGTTTTGAGTATATCTATATATGATTCTCATGTTATATGTTTTTTTATACATATATAATTTAGAGATGAATGTACCTTTACATTATGTATTTCTTTGTGGTTTTTCGGGTCCTCTACTGAGTATTGTTATTCTCACCTATACATGGTGTTTTCCCACAAGTTTCATGTATTGTGCATAAAATTAGACTCTTGACAGATTCCAGGGAGTACCGGGACCAAACCAAGACTGGACCAAGATTTGTGAGCTTCCTTATAGTTCGATATGTTCCCATGGCTATGAGCAGCAGTCCTAGTACCTATTTCATTCTTATAGGTTGGTCTTTTTAGTTGCATACACATTTTTTGCGGGCTTGTATTTTGGTCCAGTTTACTTTCCACACATAAATTTCTTTTGCACTCTGTTGGTTGGGTTTAGTTTTATGCACCAATTTTGTTCTTCAATTGTTTTTTTAAATTTCATCATTTGTGGGCTTAATGGTGTGTGTGTGTATAGGTACATAGGAAATTCATCCCATGTTAGTTATATTCCTACAAGGTGCTAGTCACCAGTCCCTATCCTATTGGAGGCGGTCTAGGCATTCACGACAGAAGCCCCACTAGGATGGTTTGTGACAAATTATTCATTAGTTCCAATGTTATGATATCATAATGTTGGTGATATGTGTCAATTATTGCACAAAAAAATAATGATGTTTTGTAGACAATGCCAAATCCTTTTCTATTTACAGTTGTATATGTT
The DNA here is from genome assembly GCA_963277665.1 of Viscum album. Classification (NCBI taxonomy): domain Eukaryota; kingdom Viridiplantae; phylum Streptophyta; class Magnoliopsida; order Santalales; family Viscaceae; genus Viscum; species Viscum album. Next base: position 292,378,815 of record OY728134.1, read on the forward strand.
TTTATGGATGTTTAACTATCACTAGATTGATCCTTTACATACTAATATATAATATGAACAATAATATTGAGAACTATAGGAGTTGGTAACCTGTAAAAAAAACTTTCTTTTTAGTTAAAATTATATTAACATTAAGTCATTTAATATTAATTAAATTTTTATCACTTCTTGAGTTTTTACTTCATGATGTGTTGTGATAACGTCTTAGGATACATTTATAGTTAAAATTTCATAGTATTCCTCCATTATGATGAGATACATTAAATTATGTGATAATATATTGTAATCCTATGTTCAATGGCTGGATTAAATCATCTTAAGAGACAGAAATGATGTATTTTATTAAGGTTAGGAGGCTCGTGAGATATTGAGACACCATCACATGGTGTTTTACTTTAGTAATCATTTAGGAGAGTGGATATGATAATGTACCCACCAATATTAAATCTACTTGTTTGATGTGTAATTAGATATTCCGAACTATAAATGTGTGTAATGAAACATTGATTCTAAGGTTACTATTAATTTCAAACATGTCTAATGTAATTAAATCAATTATCAAAAATGTGATAATGATCATTCATAGTAATGTTAGATATACATTGAGTGCATTATAAGTGGAATTTTATTGAATAAAAATTTGTGAGAGGAATTGTCCCTTCCATTGGAAATTTATAACACAAAACCTTTGACAATGTTTGAACAACCCGAGAAGTCAATTTCCTTGATAATACATATCAGTAAATTCATTTTCATAAATTCGGAGAATAATCATCGAGTGTATGGGTTTATTACCATAGAAATTCAACCTACATGACATGAGAGATCGTGACATAGGGATCAAATTACATGGAAACGTATTTAGGGGAGGCTAAAATCTATTGTGACATTAAATCTTTTCTCTATTGATTCCATACAGTTTTTCTAGATTCTAACATTGGGAATTATGTGGTTTATCCTAATGATATTGAGAAAGGGGCCTAAATGGTTAGAAACTAAATGTATCCAATATCCTTAGTTAAATTAAATATTAATTTAACAATTAGATTAGAAGATTATTCTATGTTATGGGGAATAATATTTAATCTACTTTATTAGTTAATACCATGTAATTATTTATTGGTGTATAATGAAGTGAATTTTATTTGTTTAAATAAGAAGGTGTTAATAATTTTCCGGTAAATAGTGTGGAGGATGCGTAGGCCGAGTAATGTTTTAGTGATAATGGGAAAATTAATTGAATTAATAGTAATTTAGTTATTTTGTAGAAATAATATATAATTATTTTTCATGATATGAACATGTTATGTATGTAATAAAAATAATATTTTTATTTAGATATTATATATTCTAGGGATTAAGAGAATGTCAATATACCTTTTGGAAATAATTTTCCAACTCTATATCTATAAATACATAACTATATTATTCTCTAAAATGTGAATATCCATTTGAACATAAAATTATGATTCAGAAAATGTAACTCAACATGTAATTCTCTCACCCCATATATAATTTTCATAACGCGTTATTTCCAATGATCATTAGTGATCTTCCGTTCTCTATAGTTTGGAAAGAATAAAGAGTATATAGTTTTCCTCATTGTGATTTTGAGACCTGATCAACTATGAATGAAGCAAGGCATTGGAAATCTTTACTAGTATACGGAGAACCCTAAGTTAGTGTTCATAGTTTTTTGGTACAAATTTGGATCACTAGTAGGGAGAATATACACATTATTCATTAATTAAACTGATGGTTCATCAAAAAGTGTCAACTGTATTGAAATACAAATAAATAATTAAAATGGTTGTTATTTATTAATCTGTATTAATTAATTATAAATTTTATATGAGATATTTTCTTCATGTATTTTGAGAACATGTTTCAGTTTATGTTTTATGAAAAATCTAATGAATTTGATGGAAATGTTTTTTCCAAATGACTTGTCATAATTCTTTTCTTTCTCAAAACCTTCTAGTTGTGATAGATTTTTAACTTTTATAATTATTTATTATTTATTTTCATTGATCATTTTTTGAGTTTTGGTTAGATTAATTTATAGTTTATTTATGTTTTAGTATGAATATGTCTTATTTCGATGATAGACATTCATTTAACCAAGAACATGTTAATGATCTATGTATAAAAAGTCATTAGAACCCATCAAGAAGTGCCAATGTTTTTCCTATTTGAAATATATTACTTCTCTTGTAATCGCGTACACTTAATCGTGATGGTTTTTGGGGGTCATGGATCACCGCATTGAGTTAACATACAAGGTATTTATTGCACAATGTGTGTTTTTTTACAAATTTTTATGCGAAATGTCAGATTACATAGTGTGTATCCCATGTACAGACTATTTATTCTAGGTTTTTTACAATTTACACCGAAGAATCAATATGTTCAAAGATGGTCCATGTATGTTTTTACCTAATTCATGGGACTGAGATCCGACAGTATAGTAATTATTAAAAATTATACAATGGTCATGTAATTAGTACATACATGTTATCTTTAATAATTACAACATGATCATCAAGTAATCAACACCCTTGCAGTTTCTTTAATATAAATATTGTGGTATCCATTTAATTTATTCACATGATGTGCATAATTAATTCAAATTCAATGAGAAAATTAATCAACACATAATGTATTTAATTTATATTTGTTTTAATAAATTAATTATCATTTTGTTTAATCAATTTATACATTATGTAATTAATTAACATGTAGAATATTTAGTAAACTCCAACCATAATTAATTAATTCATACACTATGTAATTCATTTAAAATTGGTTTTTTTATTCACATGGGTGGTTTTTATCACATGAAGTGTGATTAATTAATTTATTAATAAATATTATTAATTACAGCCTTAAACTAGTCTACACTTTGTGTGGAAATGGATTTAATGGTATTAAATTCCAAAATAATTCCATAATAAATTGGTAAATTCAATGTGTGTTTTCTCCAATTACAAATCATACATTTATTTAAGGTATATAGACATCAATAATAGTTCATATGGGATTATCATTTAAATAAATATTTAATTGATTGTACTAATTAACTTAATTCCAATGTGAATTATCTCATTGAAATAATGAATTGAAATGAATGATATCTTGTTTGAAAATTTATGTTTGGTACATGTGTGTATAGTCATGATATTTGATGGAATTATATATATATGGTAACATTTAATTTAATTTAATATCATTAGTTTATGATTATTTATTATTAAATCAAACTGATGGAATGCGTGTCACTCCTCCTTTAATTTTTATGGGTCCATGTGGTTGTGATTAGTTTTATATAAACTCACTAACCAATACTTGAGTTCCCCTCACCTACGTGTGAGTAATAACAAAACTAATGGGTGGATCTCCCATGTGAGTAGAGGTTGTTCATGGGTAAGACATTATGAGGCCATTTATAGGGATAAATAGGTGTACATGCAGAATTCAATAACTCAAACTTGGAAAAATTCAAGTATTTTTTTCCCATATTTCCATATTTTTTTATCATCCATTAGATAAAACACATATACGAAAATCCTCATGAAAAACAACTTTATTTATTTATTTTTGAAACTTTTATAGACAATTATTTATTTTGAAATAATGGTTATCACATTATGTTAATGAGTTAGTAATAATGTATGTTTCAAATAAATAAATTATATTTTTTGTTAATGTTTATCTAGACATGGTTATTCATTGACGTAAAATCTTATTAATATTAAAAAACTATTTTTTTTATAATTTTTTTTAAAATTTACACATATGAATCAAAATCAATCAATTAAATTATTATGTTGGTATAACGTTCCATTACTTAATTTATAATAGAGCTAACAGTTTCAAAGTGTCTGGCCAACCCTAATTGGGGCGGTATAAACTAACATGGAGTTCAAAAGATTTTTTTGATGTAACCAAATTTATTTCAGGATGAATAGGCCATGATAGGTTAGGTATAAATATAGAAGAAATGTTGAGTGAATTCATATCTTGGGTTTTAGGATTGGGGAGTCTATTCAATTTATCAAGGTTCTATTAGTTAGCAGTTATAAAATAAATTCCTATGTATATATATTCATGTAGCTTCATGAATCATTATTGGGGTTCTGATAACTGAAATATGGATCATAGCCACTAAAATAACCATGAGGCATAACAATATAATCTCAATGGGGAGGGTTATAAGGACTCAATAAAATTTTGGGAGACTAATAAATTAATTTACTCAACAATATTTTTAATATATAAATCTACTACATATCTTCATTATTCATTATAGAAATTAGAAACTAATAATTTTTAAAACTATCATCATGACCCATAAAATAGAAGGATAACTTTATCAACATTATGAATTTCATAAAATAGTATATGTGATTTTCATTGTACTATGATAATATTTTATATTATATATTGGTGAATATCCATTTCATAATTCTCTTTCTGAGGAGTTTAGTGATGACATGTATTCTCTCTATGACAAACAAATTGATTATAACCTAGATTTCCAATGTTTAATACTATTTAATATGTAATGTTATATCAAATAGAAGCATGAGTACTAAATACATATATAATGTTGTAACATATTTATTAGGGTAAAGATAAACAAGACACATATGAGATCCCCATGTCTTTATTCACATGAGAACATGTAGAGTTAGTGATATTAAGTCTTCATGTATTCAAAATGATTGACTATATTGAGACATTGTACATTATAAGATTTATACTACTGGATGACTTTCACATAAATCTAAAATTATCCTCTCAACCATATATTTTATCTATTTTTACTAGAAACCATAATATAAGAAATAATGGGAAACCTCTCTTGTAACTCCTCACATTAATTCTCCATGTTAATAAGGATGCGAGGAATGAAAAACCCAGGGACCAAATACTGATTAAACGGATAAAATGGAATTGGTCCATAAGACTCACTATATGTCTAAAGATCCTGATGAACACTCTTATAATAAGACTATGTTTCAATGAAAAGTAATGGATTAAAATTTAATTTAATTTTCATATAGGGAAAAAGTACATTAAAAGTACACTGGTAATTAATTAATGGAGAAGAAAATAATTGCCTCTACTTCAGTTATGTCAATCATTATATGTGTTTCAAGTATTTTTTTAATTAATAAAATATGATGTTCAAACATCTGTATTATGTATAAGAACCAATGAGACATTACATGAAGATAGTTGAATTCTATAATAAGTTTATATAGAATTTTTCATACATCAAGAGTGAGAACCTCAAAACATAAAAATTCATTGAATACATTGATTCAAGTGTTACCAAACATTTATATATGTATTTATTAATATAAAAGGATTTGAAATTTCATTTTTTAAATGAATTTTGTTTTGGTTCTTTATCCATTACTATTTTTCATTAAATACTTGAATCATAGAAATACATGGAATTGAGTGATGAATAAAAAATATAATACCCTTACCTAGTCATGTAAAAATAATTATTTGTCTATTTCTGTAAACTAATATAACTATAATAATTTTTAGTCACATCCAAAAAAATTTATTTATGAGAATGATTGTTTATTTTTTCCTTAGCATCAAATGTACATCTAATGATATATAAAGGTCATCTCATTTAGTTATCTTATATCCACACATGATATTAGAAACCCTATTATAGAAAATTATTAATCATAAAAAATATATATCTATGAGGTAGAAAATATATTTTAAGATAGAATTTACTATCTATATTTCTAAGAAGTCTATGATTTAGATGCACATAGATTGTAATAAGAACAATAGACTCCAAAAGGTTCAATATGACGAATTTTTCAAGTGAAACACATTGCATTGGAATGATAATTCCACTATTATGTATTTAAATTTCTCATGTTGAGTGATATATTATTAATGGATAATTATAACTTTTATAATATGAATATAGTTTCAAAAATACATTTTTGATAAGATTTTATGAATTCTAAAATGGAATTGATGCACAAAAATACATATATTAATTTGGTTGTTATTGTAAATCCATTATTGGGATTTAATAAGAAAATATAGATCGATGGTGATAGTCAGATCCAATAAGGCTTGATTAGTTGGATAATTTTATCATATTTAAATTCCTTTTAAATTTTTCTTTTCAGGGCTTCATGATAATTTTACATGGAATCCATTGTCAAAGATATTTTTTCCTTGGATGAAACCTTATAGAAGATGTCCATAGGACTTGACCAAAAAGATCTGTTACATAAGATTTAGCCAATAAGGAATCCATGTTACATGGGTCAATTAATAGGTATTAACAAGCATAATGATCACAATATATTATTTTGGAATGAAGGGATTCCACATGTCAAAAGGATTTGGGGGAAATGTTGTTATTGAGATATACATGTCTAATAACGTATTGAAAGAAATATAATTATTCATAAGGTTAATTAATATTAAGATAATCAAAACGAATAATGTATAATGTATGTTGGACTTATCATGTTTTAATCATGCATTAATGATCCAAAATCCTATTAACCATGTTTAATCTATCTCAAATTTTTTGTAGAGATGGTTTGGTTTCCCAATGCGTTAAATTAACCTTCGCAAGATCCTGATTTCTATAAATCATGTTTGATTATTTTAAAATGTATTTAATTTTGTTCTTTAATGTTTTATTATATGAGAAATTATGACTAATTAATTTTTTGAATATTGCTTCTTAAGAATGTTTATATATATTTGTCTAAGTATGATAAATCACAACTGTACCACCGGTTCTAGTTTTAGACACTATGACACAGACACTGTGACCATAACACCATGACCCAGACACCGTGACCCAGATTTCATGACCGAGACACCATGACCCTGACACCATGCCCCTGACACTGTGACCCAGACACTGTGATCCAGACATTATGACCGTGACACCGTAACCAATTTCATATATAATGAAGTCGGTGACACTGTTTACTTTCTAAAATCACCAAGACACCATTCAAAGTTTGGAAAAGGACTAGACACTATAATAATAACACCATATCAGTGCTACTAGTTCCCAATATCAATGAAATTTTGGAATCCTGAATGTCTCACCACTCAATGTTAATAAAGAAGACACCATCTCTTGGAGACACCATCTTCAAGTGATACGGTTTCAACACAAACAGTGGCATCGTTCTTTAATCTGTTTGTTCATTTTCAATTGAATTTCTAACAGTAATATTTGAGTCATTTAAAGGCACTAACATAATTAGTGATTCTTTGTAGACATGTCACAAGATAGTACGAGGTACCAGGTGCAGAATACCTGCATCATGTTGGATTCAACAGATGCACTCTTTAACAAAAAGTAAATTGTGGCACTGGAACAATGTGTTCATAAGAGTGATAATTTTAAAAGAGAACTGATACATGCCACATGATACAACTTAATAACACACAAATAACGCTCGATTCCAAATAGATGGACTACAGTAAATCAGAGCAAAAACACCTTAGTAGTACCAAATCCAAGAAAACATGAGCTACAGAACTTACACCATTTAAATTTAGACCAGAGTACCTTACATGAGATACTCTATTTTTCACAAGAAGACTCGATACTTGCATATTCATCATCCTATAAGTCCAGAGCTACATAGAATAACACTCATTGAACATCTAAACCTTTTTCAACATCTTTTCTCTATTGTGTATTATTTTTATCTTTCGAGAAGTGTGTGTGTATCTTTATTAAAAACAAACACAATATTCTATATTAAACTAAAGGATAAAAGATATCCTTCCTATCATATATTCTTACATCTATTTACTCCCACAACTATGTTTGGAAGAGGTACATGTGTGATCTAGTAGTTTATACCCTCAATAAATAGTAGACGTGGTCATGTGACCTAGATTGTCCTGTGTACTATTGTATTTCCCCGATCCAGGGTGTGGATCAATCTATTATCTATATAGACTTCTTGGTGGAAGGTGATCACCAAGTGGAGTGGATTAAGTCTCATATTGATACTGAACCAGTTATTTTATCCATTGTGTGTTTCAATTTAGTCTTTCTCTTATTTAATTTATATTTTTGAAAACAATAGAATTTACATTGATTTTTAGTATTTGATTGAATTTATAACTATGATGACTTATTATAATAGCTTCAAAATTTGTATCAATAACACAGATTGATATTACTGAGAATTAATCAATATTTTTAGAAGTTATTTGAAAAGTCAAACTATTATAAACATATTACCTTGATTAAATGGGTGGTATTCATTTTTATTTGGAAATATTTTTATGTTAACATTTTAACATAAATTTTTATAGATACTCAATTAACCCCCCACTTTAGTACTCCACTCTAACCAAAATTTTGTATCAGATAAATTTATTCTTGTTTTGGGACTGTTTTAAATTCTATTCAACTATGATTTTAGTAGTAATATAAATATCAATAAATTTCTATTATTACTAAATTTATATATCATTAAAAGTATTTCATTTTTATGTACAATAGATTTGAAGGTGTTGTAACAAATAGACCACCATTCTTTAATGGATCAAATTATGCCCAATAGATAATTAATATGAAAATTCATGTATAAAGTATGGGTTTTGAAATTTTTTCTTCAATTGTAGATGAGTATAATATTACTGGTACTGATTGAATTACTTGGGAGGATATAGCGTACAATAACAATTGCTAAGCCATGGATTCCTTATATTTCTCATTAGGAGATGAAGAATTCAATATAATTTCTGCATGTAAAACTACCAATGAAATTTGGGATACACTGCCTTTTTCACAAAACGGAAATTATATTTGTAGTAAAATTATACTTAATACTTATACTATAAAATATAATAACTTTAAAATGGAGCCTTATGAGCCTATTTTTGACATGTAACTTAGGTTCAACGAAATTGTCAACTTAATGATTTCACTAGGATGAAAAGTTACTTCCAAAGAACAAATAATGACGATTCTCAGATGCCTAACTAATAGATAGAGAGGAACCTCTGTCTCAATTAGTGAGTAATGTGACATCATCAAATTACCTATAAAATAACTCTTTGGGAAACTAATAATGTACGAAGAGGAGCTAAAATTAAACAAGGAAGAGGATGATGGGTCCAACTGAAAATATGTGGCATTCAAGACCACCACCACTAAACTCAATGAAAAGGAGAAACATTAAGTCTCTATAGAATGTTCTAGTAGTGAACAATCTTCACCAGATGGTGATGAGGAGATAACTCAATTAGATAGATTGTTTATGAAATTTTACAAAAGGAATAATTATTTTTTACAAAACCTAACTTCAAAAGAGGATATTATAAAAAGGGAAGATGGAAGAATGATTGGAAAAGAAATGAAAAGTCTGATGAGATAGTATGTTAAGAATGTAAGAGAAAGGAACATGTAAAGGATGAATTTCCAAAACTCAAGTATAAAAATAAATATGAGGAAAAGGATGGAAAGTATAACGAGTCAATGAAAGAAACATGGATTGATTCTAAGGATAGTTCAAGTGACTCAGAGTCTTCACATGATGAACAGGCTAACAAATCCAATATGTGTTACCTGAAAAACACATTTGAGGTCTCCCTTGAATGTCTTGTAAAATAATCCTATTATTATGGAGATGAAAGTGATTATAAAAATATGTCTAAAGAATATTTGTTTGAGTATTTAAATATGATTGAAGAGACATGTAATGAACTAAAAGATAAAAACAAGTCATTAAATAAATTATATTCTCTTACCTCAACAGTTAAATCTAAAATTTATATATAAATAGAGAAACATGTTCAATTACTCAATGAAAATGATGAAATAATGTTATCTTAAAGATCAATTAAAAAATGAACATTAAATTTTTACTAATGGTAAAGATACCTTGGTACAAATTCAAGGTAAACATATTAACCCTAAATACACTAATGGTATTGAATATTAACCTGGTAAAAGAAATTTTTGAAGAACCAATTTTGTTTCAAAATCTTGAACATACATCATTACTTCTAGTTCATGAAAACATTATGCTAGTTGAAATTACGATACACACTATAATGTTTCTATTTTTTTTGACCAAATAGTATTTATTTTCCAATTACATCACATAATTATTATAGGAAACCTATGATTTTGGCATGGGTTCCTAAAGAACTAGTTACTAATAAAAATTGATGGTGGGAATGTCACCTTTGGTGACAATACAAAATGAAAAATCATTGGCATTTTCCAAATCGGTAACTCTAATTCAATTTTAATTTCCAAAGTATATTTAGTTGATGGGATGAAATATAATCTGCTTAGTATTTCACAACTCTATGATGATGTATTTCCTATTAAATTTGAAAATATTCATTTCAATTTTTTTAATTCTAAAATTGAATTAGTATTTTATGTATTAAAAAGTGAAAATGTATATTATGTTAACTTAGATTATTTAATTTCTCAAAATTCATCATGTTTACGTTTATTTTAGAAAGATTCATAGATTTGGCATAGAATACTAGGACACTACAATATTCACTCCCTGTGAGAGGTAACTAGAAATATTTTAGTCAAAGATCTAACTAAGCTAGTGTTTCCAAACGATAAAGTGTGTAAATTTTTTTAAAAGGGAATGAAACACAAAATTTCCTTCAAACCAATGAATGTAGTTTCAACTTCTCAACCTATCGAGTTGGTTCACATGGATTTGTTTGGACCATCTAGAGTTTGTAGTTAAAATGAGAAGCACAATGTTTACGTTTTAGTATATGACTTTTCTATATATACTTGGACCTTCTTCATGGCTCACAAAATTGAAGTCTTCTTTGATTTCATTTAATATGCTAAAACTACAGAAAACCATAGTGGACATATATTTAAATCTATAAGAAGTGACCATGGTCGGGAGTTTGGAAATCAAGAGTTTGAATCTTTTTGCTGATAAAATGTCTATAGTCATAATTTCTCTTCCCCTAGAACACCTCAAAAAAATGGATTTGTAGAAAAAATAAATAGGACCTTGTAAGAAATTTCTAGAACCATGATTTGTGAATGTTACTTACCTATTTATTTTTTGGATGAAGCTGTAAATACGACATGTAATATTATTAACATGGTGTTTATTAGACCTATTATTAATAGAACCCTATATGAGTTATGGAAAAATAGAAAACCCAAATTAATCTACCTCGGATTATTTGGTTTCAAAGTCTATATCCTCAATACTAAGGAAAATATTGAAAAATTTGTACCCAAGAGTGATGAAGGTGTTTTTCTAGGATACTCAATATCTAGTAATGCCTATAGAGTGTTTTAAAAAAACTAAATGTGTTAAAGAATTTGTCCATTTCATGTTTGATGAGATAGATCCACATGAACCTAAGACCTATCATGAGATTCTTGAGGATGATATGTAAAATTGGGATATCAATGCATAATCCTCCAATTTTCTTGGAAAGTAATCTATAAAAAATCCAATTTTGTAATTTGTCCATATTCAGGTCATAATGAACCCAAACCTGTTGAAGAACCTGAAATCACTAGTCTCTCTTTTTCTAGAGCTGTTAGATCCATTAAAAACCACCCTTTAGATGATGTTGTAGGAGATTTAGATAGAGGAACTCAAAATAGAGATTCTATGAGAAATCTGGATGAACATCAAGATTTCTTGTGACAAATTGAACCTAAAACATAAATGATTCTATCAATGATGTATTTTGGGTGACAGATTTGCAATAAAAACATAATTAGTTTTAATGAAACAATGTTTAGAAACTTTTTGATACACCCCAATATATTTTAACTATTGTCCCTAAGTGGGTGTTTAGAAATAATGTAGATGATGCTGGTAACATAGTAAGAAACAAGGCTAGATTGGTTGCATGAGGAAATTTTCAAGAAAAAGGAATTTAATATGAGGATACATTTTCCCCTGTTGTTAGACATGAAGCCATTAGAATAATGCTTGCATATGCAGCACATCTGAATTTATAACTATATCAAATGGATGTCAAGTGTTTATTTCTAAATAGGAATACAAATAATGATGTTTTTGTTTAACGACCCCCTGGTTTCAAAAATACACACTTTTTAAATCATTTTTTTTAAATTATCAAAATATTTTTATGGTTTAAATCTATCTCTAAGAACATGGTATGATAGATTAAGTAATTTTCTTATTTTTAAAGGTTTTACAAAATGTATAGATGATCCTACACTTTTTATAAAATGAATTTCCAATGATGTTTTTAGTAGTTCAAATTTATGTCGATGATATTATTTTTGGATCTTCAAAAATTCATTACGTATTGAGTTTTCTGAAATGTTACAAAATGAATTTGAAATAACTTTAATGGGTGAACTAATATTCTTTCTTGGATTTCAAAAAATTAAAATTAAATATGTTATTATTTTAAATCAAAAAAAATTAACTAAATATCTTCTAAAACAATTTGTCATGGATAAAACAAATAGTACTGATAGTCAAATGAGTACTACTTGCAAGTTGGATCTTGATGAAGATAGAAAATCTTTTAATCAAACCACTTACAGAGGAATGATTAGAATCTTATTATAATTAACTGCTAGCCGACCTGATATTATATTTATTATATATGTGTGTGATCGTTTTCAAGAATACCCTAAAGAATCTAATTTAAATGATGTTTAAATTATTTTCAAATACATCAAACATAAACCCAATCTAGGACTATTCTATTATAGAGTATAATCATTTGACATAGTTAACTATTTTGATTTTGATTTTGGTGGTTGTAAGTTACATAGAAAAAGTACTTCTAGAACATGTTTCCTTTTAGTCACGTCTATAGTGTCATGGTGTAGTATGAAACAAAACACTGTTTCATTTTCTACTACTGAAGCTGAATATATAGATGTTGGAAGTTATCATGCACAAATTTTGTGGATGAAACACACATTACTAGATTATGGATATCAATTTAGGCATGTACCTATAAATTCTGAAAATAAAAGTTCAATTAACATTTAAAAAAATCTTGTTTCACACTCTACTAGAAAACATACAGATGTAAGAAATCAAATTTTGAGAGACCATTATCAAAAAGGTGGTATCACCTTGGAATACATTAGAATTGAAAATCAGCTCGCTGATATATTCACCAATCCCTTTAATTCTGAAAGGATATATTACATCAAACATGAATTTGGAATGATAAATCTCAAGTAGAAAATATACTGCTTCAATGATTATTGTTTCAAAGTATAATATTTCACAGTTTACGGTTTCATGATTTACGATTTTATAGGATACTATCTGGATGTTACTGTTTCATATTTTTGGTCTCACAGTTACTGTATCTTGGTTAATGTCTTGCACTTATTGTCTCAAATGATACAGTCATACTGTTTAGAATCACACTGTAAATATGAGATGATGACAATCTGTTCCAGTCTCAATGGGACAATCTATTCCGGTATCACCGTAATGAATCTTTTTTATTTTATTTATATATTATTACAAATGTTGTTGTGTTGATTATTATATTGTTTTTATCCATCATTTTTTAATTTTCGATGCTTGAAATCCCTAAATGATAAAAACCAATTATTGTTCATTCTTTTCTCCACTCGATATGTCTTCTCTCAAAAACCGAAACCCCTATCATTAATAATATAAGTCATATTTCATCCTTTCATATATATATCTCTCTAGAACCCTCTATTGAATTCCAATAATGAAGCACCCATCTTTTTATACTCCTAAGAAGCACATATCACAAAAGAAAGTTTAAAGGGCACCGAAAGTAGCACCCAAAGGATCATTGAAACCGAATCATGTTGATAGAGTAGTCATACTATAAAAAGAAACCAATCCTAAGTGTTTAATGAAAATTAATTGTTTATTTTTGAAAATACTGGAAGAGAAGGGATGGATGAACTGGTTCACAAAAGAGACAAGGCCAATTTATCCAAAACCTCTTTCTCAGATTTATTAGTATGTCCAGTTTTCATTCAATACTGAAGACAGTTTTGTTGTAAGAATCTAGATTAATGGACAAAGATGTACTTTTTCCTCGAAGATATGAGCAGCCTGCCTAGGGACAACTCATGAAAGAATTTCATATGACTACCAGAGTGTCCATTATCCTCCTATTGAAGTGTTTGTCTAAAAAGAGTCCCAAGGAAGACTAATTGGAAATATAATGAAAAGAATAGAAATAGTTGCTGAGTTGGATGGTCAAATGAGGTTTCTGTTTACGTTTAACCAGAATCTGATTAGTCCAAGGAAATGAGATTATTCTACCCTCAAGTATAAATATGTATACATGATATATCTTATAAAAGAGGGAACCAGATTAATTTTTGAAATTATATTATAATTAACAGTTGTGACTTGATTAAGAAAACTTCAAAGTCTACCACCTTGTTCTATTCAAGGTTATTCTCTACAATGTTATATTCTAAAGGAGTGGTTAGACTGAATGAGTAATTCATCAAAGACTATGAGATCTATATTTCAATGTATATAATAATAGGATGAAAATTAGATGGAACCCTTGGAAAAAGTCTTGTTTGGAGGATAATGAAAGGTTAAATTACAATTTTAATCCTGTTGAGAATCCTTTATGACCTTAGAACATATCTGATCCTTTTTTTGAACCAGATAATTTTTATTCTATCTTGATGAAGAAGGGGAAGACGCAGTTTTTGCACCCATAGAATGAATAGTCATGGATATATAAGATAATAGTAAACCTGTTCCACAACATGTAGTTGAGAAAGAATCACCAGTTACTGAAAAAATGTTGATTCAGAAGAAGAACATACTTCTAGAAAAGAATCTGCAGAAAATGTAAAGGAAAATGTTATCCCTGAGAAGCAACTTGAAGAAGAAATTATTATTGTGGAAAAGGCTAATGTTGAGGAACATTTAGAGGAACAATCTAATCATGAATTTACCCTATCTACTGAGAAGATAATGGAATAAGACATTAAGTTGTATAGAAAATAAATGGGTGAGAATGTTATAGATGAAATTTTAAAAACAGATCAAGGGACTAAATCTCTTAGTCCTATAAGAGATGCACCTGTTTAGAGGGAGAAGAACCCTAGTCTAGAATGTGTTAAAGTTCCCAATCATGCTATTCAAACCACTTTAGATACCTAGTATAGGTTTCCTAGATACATTTATATGGATAATACCAAGGAGGCCTCAATTAAATGCATATAACGTTTCACTATGTTTCAATTGAAACCCGTTTTTTCTCTAGAAGTAGTCTCTACTAAGGTGCCTAAACCTATATCATCTCCTATTACTGAACCATCACAAGAACCATCTGCTTCCATGAGTGAAAGTGGTTTCAATGATTTTGGAGACACATTATTAGATGGATTTGAAATGATCATAAACACACATCCTACTCTTGTAAATAATCATAGTGAAATAGATGTTGCCTTGCTGTTGAAGAAAATCATATACAAAATTAAACCAAAAATGCTTCATGAAACCCAAGATCTTAGAATTAAGAACAAATAGTTCAGTTATGAGATGAAGTCTCTCTGAGATATGGTTGAAGATATGAAAAAAGTGGTGCAATCAGGACATGCTCTTGTTTATCATCCTGTTGATGATGTTAGTGGCCAGATTCCATAGAAATTTGAATCTCTGATTAAATCAAAATTGACTTCAATATCTAAAAAAGTGGCTGAGAGAAACATCCAGGTAATTATTGAGATGTGTGAGCTTGTTGGAAGTCTCAAAAAATGGATTGATGTGTACATGGGATGTCTACTAAAAGTTCTAAATCATCTCAAGTCCCTCACTTCAGCTGTCACAACCTCTAATACCTATGGATAATCATCTCAACACATTAATAATGATATGATTATATCTATTTTTAATGAATAACATTAGTTAGTGTTAAATGGTTTTGACAAGGAAGTTTTATCTACTGTTGTCAAGAATAGTGACATAGTACTTGAACTAGTGAGGATTCATTAAAGGATTTCCAATGATGCTTAAAATTAAATTACTAATAATTTGGATTTCTACATTAATAGGGTTTTATCTAATGTTGATATGACCAATCATTTCAAATATCATGTAGAGAATTTAAAAATTCATCCTGTGACTAAATACTTCAAGACTCAAGTCCTAAGGCTCATAGAATTTACTCCTCTATTGGATATGTTTATAGAGAATTAGGATGGTTTTGAGAAGGAAATGTTGCATGGTGGTGAGATCATTATTGATTTCATTCAATCACAACTAGAAAAATAGGGTTATTGCCAAAGTTCAAAACTATTGCAATATGGACCAAAACCGTGGCCATAGCCTACGGCCATGGGTGTTCCCAACTGTGGGAACTATCACAGTGTAAGTAGGGTCTAACCTATGGGAACCTTTATAATTGTGGAAATAGGTGACCTATTTCTAGTCTTTTGAAAATCATGGTTATAGGTTTCGCTACTGTCAACCATGGATGTTGACCTATGGCCCCGGTTTTAAATATGGTAATAGGCCACCTATTACTATGGTTTTATCCATGGTAATATCCCTAGATAAAAATGGAAATAGGTGGCCTATTACCACGATTAAAACCATGGCTATAACCCTAAAATGCATCGAAATAGACTAAAAATAATGTGTGTCTAGCAAGATTTGATCTGAACACCTTCCATGCAGGTTCCAGTGACCTAAACACTACAACACTAATGATTTTGTGTATATATATATAATATGATATATATATATATATATTATTAAAAACCATGGAAATATCCTAAAAACTATGGAAATTGTTCTTCCTGCCATTTTTTGGGCTAGAAATTTTTTTTCCCGTTCAAGAGTTGGAGACCTATAGCCACGATTTTCAAAACCATGGCTACAGCCCTTCAAAAAAAGGCCTATAACCATGGTTTTGAAAACCGTATATAGAGGCCACATACCCATGGATATAGGCCCTGAAAAAAAAGACATATATCCATGGCTTTAAAATTGTGGCTATAGGACACATATCCAAGGACATAGCCACCTATACCCACTGTTTTAAATCTGTGGCTATAGGTCTGTGGCCATAGCCAATTTTTCATTAGTGAATTTTTTAGGCCTTATCATCATGTGCCAAGAACTGCCATTACAGATCCTATAGTTTCACCTTTGTAGCATAGATTAACTCCATCCTCATCCACTGCCTTTGCTTCTCACTCGATGTATGTATCTCAGGATATAAGCTATATCTGACCTATTATCCTTGACCAAAACATTTCTTGGACTTCCACAAAAACCCACTACGGTACCTTATATTTTTGAAGGGAAACCACTTCCTTCTCTAATAGTTGGATCACTCACTATTTCAACCTCTACTTTGCTTCAATGACTTCTTCTGATGATAATTCCAAGGGAAAAGAGAAGACATCTAAAATTGAAAAAAGAGAATACTGTATTTTGATAGGGAAGTTTTGTAATTTTCCCTACTACATGTAATGTAAAATCTATATCCACCTACTGTAATGTCTATGGTTTTGTCTAGTATCTTATTTATATTAATTATTTTTCTCTTTTTCCTGTAATATTTTTGATAATCCAAAAGGGGGAGAAATAAAATTATGAATTGAAATCTATCTCATTTGATTTGTGATCATCAAAACAGGGGATAATGTCAGACTCCTCATGTTTTAATCATGTTTTAATAATAAAAAATCCTATTAAACCTGTTTAATCTATCTCAAATCAGGTTTAGAGATGGTTTGGTTTCACTATGAGTTAAATAAACATTAAAAAGATACTGATTCCTATAAATAAGATTTTATTATTGTAAAATAAATTTAATTTTGTTCTATAATGTTTTATTTTATGAATGATTAAGTCTAATTCATTGTTTAAATATTACTGATTAAGACTATTTACAGATAATTGGCTAAGTATGAGTAACCGTAAGTCTGCCTCCAGTTCCAATTTTAGACACCTTGACCCAGACATCGTGACCCTGACACCGTGACCCTGACAACATGACCCAAACACCATGACCCTAACACCATGACCCTAACAATGTGACCCAGACACCGTGACCCAGACACTATAATCAGTTTCAGATATCATGAAGTCTATGACACTGGTTCCATACTACCATGACCAATACACCTTTAAATGTTTTTAAAGAACAATACAATGTAATCATAATACCATATCTGTGCTAAAAGTTCCCATTCTCAATGAAACTATGGAATCATGATTGTCTCACTGCTCAAATCCAAATATAAAGACACATTTTTGTAGTGACACTATTTCTAAGTGATACCATTTCAAGACAAACTGTGACATAGTTCTTTAATATATTTTGTTGTTATAAATTTAATATCTAATACTCATATTTGAGTAATATAAAGACACTAACATAATTAATGTTTCTTTGTAGACATGTTCCCAGACATTAAACGGTACGAATTAAGGAATACATGAATCCTTTCAGCTTCAACACATGCACTACGAAACAAAAAGGAAAGCATGGAACTGTAACAATATGTGTAGAAGATCATTCCTTTGAAAAGAGAACTGATACATGCAAAAAGATACAACAGAAGAACACACAAAGAATGATCAATCCCAAATCGATAGACTACTGTTGATCAAAGACAAAAACATCTTTGCATTACCAACTCTAAGAAAAACATGAGCTCTAAAACTTACACCATCGAACTAGAAACCATAACACCAAACTTGTGATACTCTTTTTTTACAAGAGGAAATGATACTTGCGTCTGCTTCATCCTATAAGTCTAGAGTCACATTGAATAATACTCAGAGCACTTCTAACCCTTTATCATCATCCTTTCTCTATTGTGTACTACTTTTATCTTTCGAGTACTGTGTTTGTGTGTTCTGTATAAAAAACACATATTGTTTCCTATATTAAACTGAAGTATGCAAGATATCCTTCCTCTAATATCTTCTCAGATCTGTTTACTCCCACAAATATGTGTGGATGATTTCCTTGTGTGACCTAGTATTTTATACCCTTTAAGTACAGTGAAATTGGTCGTTTGACTTGGAATGTCCTATGTACTGTTGTTTTACCCTGATCTAGGTTGTGGGCCAATCTATAATCTATATATAATTCATGGCAGTGGGTGATAACTAATTGGAGTGGATTAATCTTGTATTTAGACCGAACCACTTTATCTATCCACTATGTCACTTAATTTAATGTTTCTATACATTATTGTATATTATAGAAAACATTAGATTTTACTTTGATTGTTAGTCTTAGATAGAAGTTATAACTATGTTTCCTTATTATAATAGCTTTAAAATTTGTATCAATAATAAACATTGATATTACTAAGAATTAATAAATCTTCTGAGAAGTTTTTTGAACTTTCCAAATATTATAACCTTATTACGTTGATTAACTGGGATGTATTCATTTTTATTGGGGAATATTTTTAAGTGAACTATTTATCAATTTTTTTATTAATACTCAATTCACCCCATCTTGAGTACTTTACTCTAACCAACAATATGTAGACACATGTTATAGGGAACATGATATAATATTATAGATCAAAGGGGTTTCATAATCTAATTCATGTATAAAGTTTAGAATGTTATTGGGAATAAAAGATAAAAATAAATCAATTTTTTTCCAATGTCATATGGTATTTGTGATATATAATCTAATAATTCCTAATTTTGATTTTGATATTATTTCATATACCATGGATTTAAACTATAATTCATATTGCTTATGAATATAGAAAATTGTCGACATATCATAACGTACTAGGTGAACAACATTGGGCGGTGGTTAAAACTACCTGAAAATGATTGAGATCTCAAAACTGGATGAGTTCCTTGTAAACAGAGTAATTGGAATACTAGTTTTGTAGGGATATAAAACCAGATATATTTTATATCAATTATGATATAGTATCACAAATATGAAAAGTTAATGTGCATATAAATAATATTATTTACAGTAATGGTAAGAAAAACATAAAATAAGTACATTACATATTCTCATGCTGCTTAAGAAGAAATATCAAAATAAATAATTTAAATGTTGTCTCATAAAACTAGTTGGGTATTTTTATAATAGTTAAATTATGACTATGGTGTAAATTGAGATGATTGAAATTGATAATCAAACATAAATGTGAATACTCATGCATAAAATCTCTTAAAGAATTTTCATATAGGGGTGAAGTCATAGTTATTAGACTAGAAATTATGACAGTAGCAATGGGTACCACGTAAAAGATTGTAGGTCCAAAAACTAAATCATTTACATTGAATAAGAGTGTTTTCATTATATACTAATTGGCATGTTAGAAGTTTCTCATGTTTATGTGGTAAATTGATGGAGTTGGTTCCCAAAAGAAAACTATCTTTGTACTTTTGATTAGTATTATATTATGGATTTGAATATAAATTAATTTTTTATCACATCATAGTGATTATCATATATGAATGTATATATCATAATATACTAGGATACTTTTCATGTTATAAGTACTTAGTGGTTCACAGTTATCAATATATATGTTAGATTATATGACAAAAAGACTTACAACTATGATTTATAGATGGACGACTTTATCAAATAAAAAAAACAAGATGAATGATAATAGTGGCAGGACGATAATAATATATTGAAACACAATCTCATGGTTCATTCCCTTAGTAATATACAATAAGGGGTGTTATGGGACTAGAAATTTTTATTCGAATTCCAAATGATTCAGGTGTCATTAAATACTCTTATTTATGGAAATGTTTATTGATCATTTAATTAATATTTTATTACTAATGTCTATCATTTATCATATATGTATATGATTTTTTTAAATCACGATGATGATTATACATGGAAGAGATTGATATATTGGGTGCATCACTAGTGAAGATCCATTAATGAATAACGTGAGAGTGTATTTCTCCCTTCTATTAGAAGTGAATATCTAAGGAACAATTATATAGTTCGAATAGCCTGATAAGTCCATGAACTTGAAAGTACATATCGGTAGGTTTATTTTTATAAATAAAAAAATAGTTTATCAAATATGTTGATGAAATAAGATATTCATCCCACTTGACATGAGATATCATAACAATTGGACTATATTACATGATAAGTGTTCTTTGTAGGTTGAATTTCGTTGCGACATTAACTCTTTTCTCTATGGGTTCCTTGGAATGTTACTAGATGCTAACTGAGAAACTAAATTGGTTTATCCTAATTCAAATATGTAAGGGGACTAGAGGATCTTGCACTATGTGTTTATTAGATTATTTATGAAATTCTATATGAATTTAAAAGGTAAACTATAATATTATTCACAATTCCATGGAATAATATTAAATTATATTTATTATCTGATCAAAAGTATCAATATATCATTTTATAACATGGTAAAAATAAATTATTTCAATAAATACTCATCATACTTGATCTGAAAAATAATGAGGTGGATGAGAATACTGAGTTTTGTTTTGGTGAAAATAAAAATATTATTTGAAAAATAATAATATATTTATTCAGAATAAATAATATTTAATTATGCCACATGTTATTAACAAGTCAGGTAAATACTATTATTATTATTATTTATACATGTGGTCTGCTAAGGGTGAAGATAATTTTAAAAAACCATTTTTGGAATAATATTTTAACAATAGATTTATAAATAAATTAAAATATAAATATAAAAAAGTGAATTACTATTTTGAAAAGAAATTATTGTGTAAAACATTCACCTCATTAAATAATTCCCTCAATGTAACGTCCTGACCCCAGTTACCCAGTGTCGGTGCATTATTGCGTAACATTGGCATGATCACAAAAGATCAAGTCTCGAAAGATAGATTAGTTTAGTAGCCTTGGAAACACTAGATACATTCATAAATGTTACATTTCATAATAATGTGAAAAATCAAAATAACATAGTCTCTATATTCCAAACTTCTATCCCCTACAGACTATCCCTGTAGGTCAGTTATAAAATATTTCTTAATATCCTGGGAAAAATAAAACATTGAAAGGGGTGAGCTCAGATGCTCAGTAAAGATAACAATATAGCGGAAGCTTTCAATAATAAACATAAACATTTAAGGAAATGTATAACTAAAATAAAATCCTTTTAAACTTGAACTTCAACATAATATTGAAAAAGTAAAATGAGATAATTCCATTTACTTATTCCCATGGATATTCTACTAGTCGAATAATCACATGCAATATCAATAACCACTTTCATAATGATGGAATGCATAATGCCAGACTATCATAACCATGTAGCCAAGGCCTCATGCTAAAACTACAAATAATAAATTTTCATGTCCTTGTTCCAAGATAGTAGTTTGTCTCATGAGACCTGTCGATGCACCGAGGAGCTATAGTGGGCTCCACCAGTCACTTATTAAGTCCAATTCAATCCTCATATGAACAGGTTTAAAAACAGCATAAACCATAACCTAGTCGTATCACATAAAACATGCATAAAAGAGACATAACCTTTCCACATTTCAATCACAAGATATCAATACTACACATTTATATAATAAAAAAACACTTTCAAAACCATTTTCAATACCAAAAGAAAGGAAAATTAAAACTTTGTTCTTATTATTCATTTAAAAAAAGTTATGGCTTGTAGAGGAAGTCGAAACTCAAATAATGGTCATGACGGAGGAGAAGTCATTTTCGCCGTATAGGTACGACAAAAATTTTTCCCATTTTTCGTTTAGTAAAATACTTCATATAAAAAATATTCCTTTTGAATAAATGTAAAAGTCAAAGGGGTTTATACACCGTATAAAATAAAGTTGTCTATAAAACAAAATATGCCTCAATGAAAGGAGATTGAGACGAAGTCCCATAAAAAGATCATTTTTTAAATAAAATAGATCTATTATGTGTATTCACTATAAGTACACATAAAGAAAGTACATATACAAGATAGGACATAATAATATTAGGACATAATTTGAAAGTAGGATATTAACCCAAAGAATGGAAATCAGGTTAAGAAGTTCCCATACAAAGATCATTTTTTTAAAATAAAATAAAAATATTATGTGTATTCACTATAAGTACACATAAAGAAAGTACAAATACAAGATAGGACATAATAATATCATGACATAATTTGAAAGTAGTAGATTAACCCAAAGAATAGAAGTTGGGTTAAGAAGTTCCCTTACCTTGTGTCCGACTTGACTCGACCGTTCTTTAAACTCCTGGAGAATAAACTAGAGTTAATTTA
Source organism: Viscum album (assembly GCA_963277665.1). NCBI lineage: Eukaryota > Viridiplantae > Streptophyta > Magnoliopsida > Santalales > Viscaceae > Viscum > Viscum album. The sequence continues at coordinate 292,402,081 of OY728134.1, forward strand.
TAATTTCATAATAACCTTTTTAATGTTTATTATTCCTTTTATATCACTTATTACCATGTTATGAACATTATGTAAATATTTATGTTAATAAAGGTCATTTTGTCGATCTTTGGTACTTCAGTCAAAAATAAACTTCTTATAATTATAAGTTGTTCATGTGGTAAAATATCCATTATATCCAGAAATATATTCATGATGTAAACATCATATATATCATATATATCTAGTATATACATTCATTCATAATATTATGTTACATTTAGAGGTATGAAAGGAAATGCACCTTTCATGGAGACGGTAAGTCGTACGTATGCATGAACGCTACTTTAATTTTTATTTCGTATTTAATGGAATGAAATAAAAATTATATAAAGGTGTATTATAATTCCAATATAATTTCATATATAATATCATTTACCACATCATTTACACGCTCCACATTTCGCATTAACGATTCAAATCACTTTGAGGGGGCGGTAGTCCGCACTTTCTAAAATGAAATTATCACGTTTACCCATAATGGAAGTCAAAATGGTATGACATAAATAAAAAATGAAGAAGAAAAAGGAATGAATAAACATAATATATATTATATATAAAAATAGTTTCATCATAATGGCCACCATGAGAGGTGTTAAAAGAATATTGAACAATCATCGTTTCATAAGGCAGTAATTCACCACCCACAGAAACAGTATGTTCTTCAACCATTAGACGAAGGTGTGTGTATGTGTAAATAAAATAAGTATCATAAAACATCCCAGTTTATTTAAGATACTTTTTTTGTTACAAAATAAAGGAATAAAAATATTTTAGCGGGATGGAGAAGCAAAATAAATCAAAATAACACAAGAGAAGACATTGCCTTAAAATCGGGTAACTCTTTTGATTTGAGCGAAAGGCTTCTTTGGGAAGACTTATGCCGAAAGTGAGGCTTCTAGGAGTAAGAGAGGGATGTTGATAGAGTATGTTTTTAGATATTGGCCGAGCCAAATGACTTGGAAGGTGTGAATATGGTGGTAGTGGTGGGGGCCTTTTATAAGAGGAGAGGATGGGCACTCATGGAAAGTCATCAAATGTTACTTTATTATAGAATGATTTTAGGATTTAAAAGGTCCCAAACTTATATAGCTCGATTATAAGGTGATAAGGGTTAGAAATATACTCATACAATAGGTTTTTGACCTTTTTAAATTTTACATTTTACATTATCTTTTCATATTATTTAAATCATTAATTAATGAGGTAATCGTTGCATCATCATGGTGTCATAAAAAAGTAAATTTATTTTATGTCTAGAAATTATAAAAAAAATATAATGATGTAGGAAATATTTTTATCTTTCCAATTAACATTTATAGTCGAAATTTTAACTTACATAACCCCATGTAATAATTGTTTTAGTAAAACAACACATGTTTGTGACAATTTTATTTTTACTTTAAATAAAAAGTTATTAATGTCATTTTCTTACCCAAGTGGCTCCATGGGTCTCCAAGTGAACCCATGGATTTTATTAGTCGGCCCTGACTCATCCAATAAGGTTAGGATAAGTGTATAGGTATTTTCATATTTTTATAATATCATTTTTACCTTAAATTTCACTAATTACATTTAATCACGATTAATTAAACATTAATGTTACTATTCGCCAAAAAATTATTATAATCCTATTGAACCACATTTTACTTCTTATGAACAACCATGTATGTCATATTTTTGAAAATCAAATCACAGAAGTGGTAATGTTTCATTTAAATGATAAATCAGTTTTTTAACAACCACTTAATGGTTTCACTATTCATCAAAAAATTGATGTTTTTCAGAACAATGCCAAAATTTCACCCTAAGCTATAATTGTTATACCAAATTCAAAAATGATGTCTATTATAAAAAATTCCAAACATATAAGTTGAATTATTTAATTTTATAATTAATTCTCATTGTCACAACAAATAGCGTGTTTTTAAGAATCAATATATATCAAATGATTGACAATTGTTTATGTCCAATTTCAATGTGAAATTAATTCTAATGAACACCATTGGATAAAATGGTAAAAATATATTATAATTATACTTTAAAACCACTCAATAGTATAATATATCACTATAAATTATTTTTATTAAAAACGTTTTTTAAGTATTTTTCACTATTTATAAAAAATTAGAAGTTCTCAGAAAAATACAAAAAAATAAAATTAGGATAATTTTGATATTCCGAATCAAAAAATGAAGTCCATTTTGAAATATAAAATATATATAATTTCAAAAAGTGGGTATTACTATTCATAATGTCTATTTCGATTGGTCACAGTGTGTTATAATCTCTAACTTGCGTACAATACAAGTTGTTGCATTATTGAAAGAGAAGCGTATCGTGAAAGCTTGGGGTGTTACATTCCCTCCTCCAATAAATTTTGTCCTCACAATTTGAAATTTTTCTTTGAAAATAAAATTTTGAAAATAGAAAATATCTTTGTGGAAAACCCACATCGAAAAAAAGGTTAATAAAAATATAACATTAAATGAAAGAAAGTGAAGTACATAGGTCACCCGAGATAGCCCATACTAAGATTATATGAAAATATAGATATGGAGAAAAAACAAACCATCAAGGTCTGATAGATAGTTGTAGAAAATAGGATTAGTAGAAAGCTAACCACAAGAAAATCACAAACTTGTGATTGGTTTAACAGTCATTGTATCCCAAGATGGAAAAGTTAACCGACAAAATTTTTGTTCTATGTTACCTTTCATAAAGTTGAGGAATTTATTTAAGAGATTTACTAAGAACGTAAGGAAATATACTTACGTGTCATGTAGGGTTTCATTCTTTAAATTTTTTTTACCACAAACCCATATTTCACTCCAAATGGTAACAGAACTCAAAAATATTCTATTTATCCTAATTGTATAAGGTTCCAAATATTACCACATACCATTTAGATTTGGAAATATATTTTGTAATAACTAGGGACTTCCTGTAGGCTAGTGGAAGGTAATAAAGTCCTGCCGCACTATGGTTGTGGGTTCGATTCCTGCAGCTTTGTCCGAAGCGACGGGTTATCCCCCAACCGACAGGTTTTCATTTTCCTAAAACTATAGTATTATAATATTCCAAAAATAATCTTCAGAAATGTTTTAACCTTAAAAAATACTATCCAAGGTTCAACTTAATCCATTCCAACCTTTAAATTTATCCAAAATACCTATGTCCACACTTTCTCTAAAAGGTCTCAAAATTCCAAAATCAATTATATCAACAGATTCCCCAAACAAAATAATGTTTCTCTTATTATCACAAACTAAAAATATGATTACCTTTAACATATTAAAACTTTAATGAAAACAACAAGTACTGTAGTATAATCCTTATATATATCACATTATTTTTATAACCATAATATAATCCTTGAGTCCAAAAGCACCAATACATTAATTATTCCACTTCAAATATAGTAACATCATAAGATTGTCCTTGATCCCTTGGACTTTTCTGAGGTACGTTTCCCTGACGCTTAGGACATTCTATTGAATAATGCCCCATTTCCCTACAATTGTAGCATTCAACATTGATAGCCTCTTTCTTTCCCTTTCAATCACGAGCCTGATGACCTTTTTCTCCCCATTTATAAAAAACTCCCATTCCTTTTATGAATGTACCAGGGTGATTCTTTCCACAATTATCTCATAATGGAAAATCCTTCTTTCCCATTTTCCCTTTATCTATCTCTTGTTCCACCGTTCTCTTCTTCTCTTTTTTTACTTTGTTGTCATAAAACGTAGAGAATTCCTTTTCTATCTTGATAGCACCTGAGACAATATCTTCATACATTGCGAAAGATTGTGATACTAAAGCTCTACAGATAAATAGTTTTAACCCATCAAAGAAACGGTCACTCTTACTTATTGGGTTACGTATATAATCTGCAGAATGCCTCACTAACCTTGTAAAGTTACCCTTATACTTTGCGACATTCTCATCCTCCTTTTGTCTCAGACTCAGAAATTGCCTTTCCATATCTGCTCGATGGTCATGAGGAAAGTATTTTTCTAAGAAAATCTCTTTGAACTCCCTCCATTATATATTTGATACTTCATCATCTTCCATCATGTTTTGAATCAGCGACCACCATTGATCAGCATCTCTAATGAGCCGGTAGAATGCCATGACAACTTTATCCATTTCGCTAATCCCCAAGGCGTGGAATATTTTCTCTATAGAGTTTTTCCATTCCTCAGATACTAATGTATTTGTACCCCTAATAAATTTTGGTGGTTGTTGCCTCATGAAATGATCTAACATTGATCCTCTACATTGTGGATCAGGGTGCTTCATATGAGTAAGGTTATTATTCATAACCTGAGTGAGTTTCCCCAGTATGGTGATAGGCTGATCAGCACCAGTTGTATCACCAACTCCATTATAATTATCTTGAGATGGAGGGCAATCCCTACATGGAGTGCCTGCATTGATACGGTTTCTATTACTTCCACAAGGTGCCATTTCTATACAATGTCATAAACTAGATTAGTTTATGAATTGAAATACATAATAACAAACATTAAAAACAGTTAACATAAATTGAAATATTTATGGATATAATCAATAATCATAAAACAATTTCTTTGAGGATGTATATACTCATAAAACCATCATAATTGTTTGTAATGAAAATGAGAATTATCCTAAACATATCCCTCGAGAGTGTCGTAACCAAGAGTGCAGCAAGGCCCGTTGACGTGCACCCGTTCCCGTTCGAGTCTAGCTCAAAGTGGTGTTTTCGGGTTTTACCCCTAGTTACTTCTGTCTGAGAGCCGCCTATACCTTCTCATATCCAGACATTGATGTATTTCTTAGAAAACTCACAAAATCTCTACAATACCAAAATTCTAGGATGTTCTTCTATAATAATCCTCAAAGTCTATCTTAAGGCTATAGGATCTAATCAGAGTTTATCTAAATCTAGCTTCTAAGGTTATTAATAAACTACCTCTGATACCAACTGTAACGACACAAAACCAGTTACCCAGAGTCGGTGCATTATTGCGTAACATTGGCATGATCACAAAAGATCATGTCTCGAACGACCGATTAGTTTAGTAGCCTTAGAAACACTAGATAAATTAATAAATGTAACATTACATCATAATGTGAAAAAATCACAGTAACATAGTCTACATAGTCTACACTTCTATCCCCTTCAGACTATCCTGTAGGTAAGTCATTAAATATTTCTTCACATCCTGGGAAAAATAAAACATTGAAAGGGGTGAGCTCAGATGCTTAGTAAGGATAAAAATATAGTGGAAGCTTTCATAAATAAACATAAACATTTAAGGCAAAGTATAACTAAAACAAAAGCCTTTTAAACATGAACTTAAACATAATATGGAAAAAGTAAAATTAGATAATGCCATTTACTTATTCACATGGATATTCTACTGGTCTAATAATCACATGAAATATCAATAACCACTTTCATAATGATTGAATGCATAATTCCAAACTATCATAACCACGTAGCCAAGGCCTCGTTCCAAAACTACAAATAAGATTTTGTCAAGGCCTCATTCCAAGACACTAGTTTGTCTCACGAGACCTGCCGATGTATCGAGGAGCTATAGTGGGCTCCACCCGTCACTTATTAATTTCAATTCATTCCTCATATGAATAGGTTTAAACATATCATAAACCATAACATAATATTATCACATAAAACATGCAAAATGGAAGCATAAAATTTCCACATTTCAATCACAAGATATCAATACAACACATTGATATAATAAAAAACACTTTCAAAACCATTTTCAATACCAAAATAAAAGAAAATTAAAACATTGTATTTATTTTTCATTTAAAAAAAGTTATGGCTTGTAGAGGAAGCCGAAACTCAAATAATTGGCATGACAATAGAGAATTCATTTCTGCCACATACGTACGATAAAAAAACATTCCCTTTTTTCGTTTAATAAAATTCTTCATATAAAAAATATTCCTTTTAAATAAACGTAAAAGTCAAAGGGGTTTATACACCGTATAAAAGAAAGTTGTGTATAATACAATATATGCCTCAATGAAAATATATTGAGATGAATTCCCTTACAATGATAATTTTTTAAATAAAATAGATCTATTTTGTTTATTCACTATAATTACACATAAATAAAGTAAATATACAAGATAGGATATAATAATATCATGACATAACATGAAAGTAGGAGATTAACCCAAAGAAAAGAAATCAGGTTAAGAAGTTCCCTTACAAAGATAATTTTTTTAAAATAAAATAAATCTATTATGTGTATTCACTATAAGTACATATAAATAATGTTCAAATACAATATAGGACATAATAATATCATGACATAATTTGAAAGTAGGAGATTAACCCAAAGAATAGAAATTGGGTTAAGAAGTTATCTTACCTTTTGTATGACTATAATCGACCGTTCTTTATCCTCCAGAATAATAAACTAGATTTAATTTATAATTTATTAAGAACCTTTTTCAAGTTTATTATTCTTTTTATATCACTTAATACGATGTTATGAACATTATGTAATTATTTATGTTAATAACGGTCGTTTTTCGATCTGTGGTACTTGAGTCAAAAATAAACTTTTTATAATTACAAGTTGTTCATGTGGTAAAATATCCATTATATCCAGAATTATATTTATGATGTAGATATCATATATATCATATATATCCAGTATATAAATTCATTCATAATATTACATTACATTTAGAGGTAAGAAATGAAATGCACCGTTCATGGAGACGGTAAGCCGTACGTACGCATGAACGCTACTTTCATTTCTATTTCGTATTTAATGGAATGGAATCATAATTATATAAAGGTGTATTATAATTACAATATAATTTCATATATAATATCATTTACACCATCCTTTACACGTCCCACATATGACATTAATGATTCAAATCACTTTGAGTGGGCGGTAGTCCGCACTTCCTAATTTGAAATTATCGCGTTTACCCATAATGGAAGTCATAAAGGTATTCCATTAATAAAAAATACAGAAGAATAGAAAATAAATAATCATATTATATATCATATAAAAAATAGTTTCATCATAATGTCCACCATGAGATGTGTCAAAAGAATATTGAACAATCATCGTTTCGTGAGACAGTAATTCGCCACCCACAAAAATAGTATGTTCTTTAACCATTAGAAGAAGGTGTGTGTAAGTGTAAATCTAATACTAATCATAAAAAAATCCTATTATATTGAAGATACTGGTGTTGTTACATAAGAATGGAATAAAAAAATTTAGGGGTTTGGAGAAGAAAAATATAACAAAATAACACAAGAGAAGACATTACCTTAAAATCGGGTAACTCTTTTTGATTTGAGCCAAAGGCTTCCTTGGGAAGACTTCTGCCCAATTTTAGGCTTCTAGGAGTAATATAGGGATGTTGAGAGAGTATTTTGGTCAATATTGGCCGAGCTAAATGGCTTGGAAGGTGTGAATAAGGTGGTAGTGGTGGGGGCCTTTTATAAGAGGATAGGAGGGGCACTCTTGGAAAGTCATGAAATGTTACTTTATTATATAATGTGTTTCGGATTTTAAAGGTCCCAAACATATATTGATCGAGTATAAGGTGATAAGGGTTCTAAATATACTCATAAAATAGGTTTTATACAAGTTTATGTCTTAGATTTTACATTACCATTTCATTTTATTTAAATCGTAAATTAATGAGGTAATCACCACGTCATCATGGTGTCATAACATATTTAATTTATTTAATGTCTTAAATTTTAAAAGAAATATAATGATTTATGAAATCTTTTTAGCTTTACAATGAATATTTATAGTCGAAATTTTAACTTATATATCCTCATGTAATAATTGTTTTAGTAAAACAACACATGTTTGTGACAATTTCATTTTTACATTAAATAAAATGTTATTAATGTCATTTTCTTACCCAAGTGGCACCATAGGGTCCCCAAGTTGACCCATGGATATTCATGGTTCGTCATGACCTATAAAATAAGGTTAAGAAAAGTGTAAAGGTATTTTCATATTTTTATAATATCATTTTTACCTTAAATTTCACTAATTAACTTTAATCGCGATTAATTAAACTTAAAAGTTACAATTCACAAAAATATTATTTGATTTACATTGAAAAAAAATTTACATCCTAATGACAAAAATGTATGTATGATTTTTGAAAATAAAATCACAAAAGTGGTAATGTTTCATTTAAACGAAAAATCAGTTTTTTAATTACTAGTTAGTGGTTTCAATATTCATAAAAAATTGATGTTTTTCAGAACAATGCCAAAATTTCATCCTAAGATATAATTGATATTCCGAATTCAAAATTGATGTCTATTTTAAAAAATTCCAAACATATAAGTTGAATTAATTAATTTTATAATTAATTCCCGCTTTCACAACAAATAGCGTGTTTTTAAGAAACAATATATATCAAAAGATTGAGAAATGTTTATGTCCAATTTCAATGTGAAATTTATTCTAATGAACTACATTGGATAAAATGGTAAAAATATATTATAAATATACTTTAAAACCACTAAATAGTATAATTTATCACGATAAATTATTTTTATTTAAAAATTTGTTTTTAAGTATTTTTTACTATTCATAAAAAATTGGAAGTTCTCAGAAAAATACAAAAAAATCAACTTAGGATAATTTCGATATTCCGAATCCAAAAATGAAGTCCATTTTGAAATATAAAATATATATAATTTCAAAAGGTAGATATTACTATTCATAATTTCTATTTTGATTGGTCACGGTGTGTTAGAATCTCTAACTTGCGTACAATGCAAGCTATTTCATTATTGAAAGAGAAGTGTATCATGGAAGCTCGGGGTGTTACACTCAATCTAGATATTTTCAAATGAGTGTGGTTGATCCCTTACCCCCTTTGAGTCTGAGAGAACTAATAGGACTCAATAGGCCTTGATGGGAGTCTATGGTGTGGTTTTGTATACACAACATTAGGCATAATGATATATTCATAAGAATTCGAAGAACCCTCTTATGATGTTCAATGATTCATAGTGGGCATGTGGCTCACCAAAAGAGGAAATATTCACATGGTTCTTTAATCACAATTAATGGTCGTCAAGAATGGTATAAAAATTTACAAAATGAAAAATTAATTACAATATTAGGTAATTATAGACATATCTAACATTATTATAAATTACAAGTGAGGTCATATATTCTTCGATTTCTTGAATTAATATCTATCTATTTCTAAGGAGAAATCAAAAGTAGTTGATAACAAAAATTGAATCACTCAACATAATTCTTTTATGCCTTATAACCTTTAACAACTTACATGTGAGAGAAACATATTGAAAATAATATTTTATGATGTTTCATGTAATCATTAATGGATTTTGAGTATGATTAAATAATGTTTAACAAGTTTCACGGAGCTTCATTTTTTATTCATAGAATGTATCAGTTTTTAAAGTTTCTTATAAATTAATTTTATAATAATGATATAATAAATATATGAAAAATATTTTAAATAAATATATTAATAAATATAATTTAATAGATTTATTTTAACATTCAAAATAACAGTTAGAGATTGTATTTTTGCAACCAATTTAATCATGGGGACATATCTTATGGTAAAAAAAATTTCCAAAAAACATACCTTTACTAACATATATTACCATGCTGTAAATATTCAAATATTTTTTAGTATTTAATATATATTATTAATTAATTTCAGATAATATTTATCCTTTATTTAAACTGATGTTAAAAACAACCTCTAAATTGAAACTGTCATCAAATAGTAAAATCATCCAAAAAAAATTTATTAAATGAATTTTGTTTAAAATTCTTCTATAATTATTGAATCCTATAATAACAATAACATAAATAAATCATTAATCGCATTATTTTAATAGTTCAACTCACAGAAGTTTCATAGTCCAAGGACCACAAAATATAGTTCCTTAGGGATTAGCTACATAAACATCTTAATCTACAATCATTTCTCTATAATCAAACTCCTCTATAATCCCTTATATCCATAACAAAAATTAAACTTATCTTGGTAAACAAAGAAAATTAAAATATAATAATTTCATCATCTAAAATTTACTATAAGGGTAAACGTATCAACATATACACAAGGTTTATATCATAATATTATGTATAAACATTGTTATTGGATGAAATTATCCTTAAAAAGTATGCGAAATAATATCATAATTCCATAAATCATGATATAATTACATGTAGTGTCAAATGGGTAAAATATATACTATTGAAACATCGTGTGTAATCTTGTGATGATAATTATTTTTCAGGGAATTTAATCATAAGCATAATGAAAATATAGTAATTCATATGATAATTAATTATTGAACAAATATAAGAATTTCAAAATTTATGAATTTTTAACAAAAAATTCTCATGCTTCATGTAGTTAAAACCCATATTTCCCACAATTTATTTAATGAAAAAAAATTTACCCATTATATTATGAACAATCAATGTTTACTATTCATGTTGTTAAAAATTGATCGCACTTCATACTGTGAACAAAAAAATGCTCATTCTTACCTTATTTACATCATACAATATAAATCCTTAAACAATGAATTTTAGGAAGTTATGTTATGAAACATTTTATTATACATTTAAACATGTTCCATGTAATAATCCATCATAAACATATCATAATGAACCCTTGGATAGAGAATGGGTATCATAAAACATTCAAAAAAATCACATAACATGAAGACAAGAAATAATAGAATATAAAATCTCACATTTTAGAAAATAAATCATGTCATGATAACATATAAATTGTGATAAAACCCTAAATTCATGAAATATCATCTTTTTAGGGTAAATTGAAGATAAAATACACATTTTTTATGAAATCAGTTAAAAACATTGAAGCAAACATTACATTCAAAACAATTTTTGTAAATTGAAAGTGATGAATTTCGAAAACATTATTTATAAATATAATATATTTTTTAGAAAAGGTAAGGACAATTCCCCTTTATTGAGAGATATGAAAACAGAGAATGAAAGAGATGTGGTTAGACATGATCAAACCACTCTCATAAAAAATAGTTGAAGATCGACCATTTCCCTAATATTAGCTATAATATTTCACTTATCATCACATATTGACTTCCAATTAGATTATCCATTCCTATGACCTCGGCCTCTAGGGTTCCAAAATATCCACCAATTCCTCTCCTATTTCAAGAGGTATTCAGTTTCTCCACTCTTTCAGTTGATTCCCCCATTATTTTATTAAGACACCACCCACTTAGAAGGGTCATAAATCTAGATGTATTTGTTGCCTTTGATTGTGGGGGTGTGAACTTCTAATAGTAATTCATGTTATTCTTGCACATTGGATGAAAGGACCATTGAATTAATCCTTCAATTCCCAAAACTTGAATAAAAACTTCATTTACATCACTATTAGAGACAATCCTAAAATCTCACTTCACTAGGGATTGAGACTAGACCAATTCTTCGTGAGATTGAACTTTTCCAGTATTTAGCACATAAAGTAATCTATAATGGTTAGAAGTTTTCATCTTCACCTATCTTGCGATTCACATTACCGAGTCAATTTTCTAGGCCCACAGGACAATTATTCCTGGACAAAGTCAACCTACATTAATGTGTGGCCACCTAATAGAGGCTTCATCTGATGTGTCAACACAATTGGGGACAAGGCTATGTATGTTGTAGTATCAATTGAAAAATATTATCTAGGTTCATAGAGGAAGGGTATGAAATTTCTAAAAGGGACCATTTTTATGATCTCATCATCTATTAAAAAAACATTATATGAAGGTATTTTCATAGTTATCATATTAGTTTTCCTTTGGACCTAATGACATATGATGTCAGTTTCCAGTGTATCACTACGTTTGTTGTATAGCTTGTGAATAGAATCTTGGTCACTAGGAATGTTATTGTCTACAGAACCATCCAAACATTGAAAAAAAAATTATAAATAGAAATAAAAGGGGTTAAAACATCTAATTTTTTTCCATTACCTTTATTAAAAATTACAAAATTTTCATTAAGAATCTTCCAGTCATTTCTCTCTTGCACCACTACTTCATCAGAAGTTTTTGGAACATCATCCACCCCTTTTTCCTCCACATCCACCAATGACATGGTGGATTGATGTCCAAAAAAATCCTTATCTTCTCTCTTGTAATATATGGGAAAGAAAAAAAATATCTAGCTACATTAGTATAACATTCCTTAAAATGAGGGAAATTCATCCCTCCCCAATTTTTTACATCATCATAAAAAATTAAATCATTCATAGAGAGACTATTTTGCCAATTTGAATGAAAACATCAAGATATTCTAGGCCCACAATCATCATAAAAACCACCTGTGATGGTCTTTACATGTCCAACACTATCCATTCCACCTAGTATAGTTGATTTTATCCTTATATCACAACCTTACAGGTCTCCATCCTTGGGTTTCACCTGTCCAGATTTATCCATATCATCTTGAGTAGTGAACTTATTACTCTTTATCATTTGAAATCATGTATTCTTACTAGAAGCTTGAGAAGAGAAAAAACACAAACACAATACCTCTTAGAATTTAATAAATCATTACTGACTAAAATGAAGTACATTAAGAATCTAGGTACCTTTTCATAATCAATTTTTAGCTCAAACTCATCATCATTATTTGATATTACAACATTGTTCACAATGATAAAACATATATTTAACTCAATTATATGACTTAAATAGTGTCCAAATCAGGAAATCTTCTATTTCCCAAATAACTTAAATTGGTACTCTATTATATATATAATATTATATAGAATTTTAGGATACTAGATAATCATATTTAAACCTTAAACATCAATCCGAAATTGGAACAAATAATTAACTACCTCTAAATGGTTGAAATTTCTATCCCATTCCTAGATGTGCAGCACACCCAGCTTGGGAGAGTTAGAGCTGAATCCCCAGGCTCACATCATCATGTCTTCATGGGGGAGTGATTTGTAAAAATACATGGCCAAATGTGAAATAATTCCCATTAATAAATCCCATTGTTTTATAGATTTGATCCATAATATCCTCGATTATCCATGGTGTTAATCCTATTGGAAAAATAATACATGTTATAATAGAGTTATCACATATTTCAATTTATTCTGAGATTTGAACGAGATCATTAATAATGTAAGTGATGCTTTACTTCCAAAAAATACCACCAGTAGTCGAAAACATGATGATAGATAGGGAATGTGCAATCACACCATCGAGTGATGTTTTGGTCGCATTCCCTCGATAAAAGACCTTATGATTAACCATTTATCACCAAAATCTTGTGGGAATAAGTGAGTCCTTGAAAAATAAAGAAATCATCTATTTTGTTGGAATATTTAATAATGGAATGGAGAATAAATAAATGTTATCAATATAAAATGTGGAGTGGATGATAAAACATATAATTTATAAATATGTATAAACCATTTGATCTTTTTGAAATAAATATGTTGAAAAACAATATCGCATAAAATATTTTAAAACAAACAATTTAATTTTGTTAAAGAGAAATTGAATTTTACTAAAATATACAGATGATATAAAAATGATATAGGTTTTAGAGTTAATGATAAAAAAATTTCATGGTGTATTATCTTATTTAAGAGGTCTCAATTTTAGAATGATGTTGAAATATGTCCCTATGGTTTGAGTAACATTTTAATCAAATCTCATAATGGAGGAAAACCTTGTAATTTAACATAGAATAACATGAGTGAAGAATTAATTCATCATATAGGATATAATATAGGAAGTACAAAAAACATAAAAATTTGAATATAAAACAAACAATGTCTCAATGAAGGGAAAATGCAACGAAATTCCAATACATTGTTTCCTTTATTAGATGACCAGACTCAAACATTTTTGAAGATATTATTTCCCTCAGAGGATCCCCAAATATTGAATGTTTAAGGATAAATCTTATTGAAAAAGGTATTATATTTTTGTCAAATGGTTCTTATGAGAGTAAAATTGTAGAGATTTAGTGAAGAATTTGAATGAAAAATGCATCTATGAAAGGGTGTACGTGATCCCCTTTTATTAGAGATCAAAATTTATAATTTTTAAACACCCATTGTATTAAATGGATAAAAATAATAAAAATAATTGTATTTGTGGTATGGTGAGGTATATTAATACTCATACAACTATTTCCTCACATGATTTAGACATTTATAGGGGTTTTACCCATATGGTATTGAATTATACACTTTTACTTCTAAACTAGGTAACAGGTTTTTTAAAAAGTGATTTTATATTTTATTAATCACATGAAATAAAAAATATCACCAAATTTTAATGTTATAGATGTAATTTTTAGATATATTTAATTTAATTCAATTTCTAAATAGTATAAAATGAACTCTAATTTTAAGTCATATAATTTTTAGTAAAAGGTTTTATTAGAAAAATGGAATTTAGTCCATTGTCGATTATTAATCATATTTAGTATTGATTACAAACAAATGGATAATTAATATACATATATATATATACATGAACATATAGATAAATTTTGATACATTATTTAATGGAATTAAATTAAATTTATTCCATACAAATTCCTTGATATTAAAAAAACAATCGTAATATAATTGAATCACTATTATCAGATAATTATAATTAATACTTGTAATCAATATTTTATAACATAAAATCAAATAATATATAATAAAAATAATTAAAATTATTATATGAAATATAATAGGTATATTATTAAATTAAATTTATATTGGCAGAGTAATTAATCTTATATTTACCGCATGTGTTGGGTATCAGCCATTTTTTTGAAAATTTTTAATTTTAATAATTTTTTAAATTTAGATTTAATTGTCAATGAAATTTATTTCATTTACCTAAAATCAATTACTATTATTTAAATAGTAATTATTTTACAATAATATTGATAAAGAATTTCATTTCATCCTTATATAATTAATTTATCAAAACGGTAGAAAAATAGTTTACATTAAAAGGAATAATAATATTTAGAATGTTGACAATGGGATTATAAATTTTTAAAATTATTAAAAAATTAATTATTGTACATTATAATAATTTATTTTACTAGAAAATGCTTTAATAAAATATAAGTCATATAATATTTATAATGTCTGATAAATCATTATTTTCACCATTTTCTTAAAAATAAATTATTTTATAAAATTCCCAAAAATACATCATATGTTAATTTTGTTTTGAGGAGCTCAAAAATTATTTCATATTTATAAAATTTAATTTTTTAAAACAAAATATATATTAAAAATATAATGGCTTTTGTACAAAATAATCTTTTCAATATTAATACATATTAATTATTTAACTTATAAAAGTAATAAATACTAATGGGTTACCATATTTATGGTTTTTATATTTTTATTAATAATTTATTATTAATATTTGGTTTTCTGAAATTGTGTATAGCATGTGAGATAAGTTTGAGAATATAGTATGTATTTTTAAGGATCCAAAATCTCAGATCGTTAAATTGTACTCCCTTAAATTAATTATGTCATTAAAATTATAATTACCACTTAAAATTGAAATATATTTATGGATTTACCTTCGGTAGTCATATATAAGGATTGATTCTTAAAAAGGTGTCAACATTGGTAACTTTGGATAGTCTCACTTACTCATTTATTCATTCATTATTGACATATCATAATTTCATTTTCTTTTTATCATTTATTCTTAAAAACCGCTATGTTTTGGTATGATGTCTCTTATAGTAGATTTACTTTTCTAATAGAGTTCATTCTCATATTTTCATTATTCAGCATCATATCTTGATATAGAATGTGATTTTATTATTCCAAAAAATTATAATTTTTTTTATACAGAGATAACATATCGATTTTGAAAATAACATTAAATTTATCAAAATTTAGGATAATAGAAATTTCATGAATCATAATACAACATAACTTAAATTAGATTCAAATTAATTATTTAAAATAATGATACCACTTGTGTTTTCTTATTTTGATAGAGAAAATATTATGATAAATAAGATGACCTAAGAAATCATCAAATATATATAAAAAAATATAATAACCTATCACCATGTAATTATCATGATCCACTTAAATGGTAGTGATATCATACACTATTCCCTACACAATTAGTTTAGAAGGTTTTTAGGGAATTTTCTCTTCAATATATCAGTGTTTAATGAAATGGTTTATGTAATTCCTATAATTATTTCATTTGAAGAATTAAATTGTGTGTGGTGAATTAATTAAATAATTATATTATCTAATTTCATTTTCTGGACTCTTAATCTTCTAATGAAAAGAATTATCTTTGTGGATAGTCTACCAATACTTGGAATATATCCTTATTACATGGAGGGAATTACATAGGTTTTTCCAAAAAAAATTAAACATGTTTTTTGTTGGTTATTTAGTTATTTACTTATCATTGAATCATATAGGAAAACTTACTTTTCTTTTTTCATTCCATATTATAGTAAGAATTTCAAGTTTATATTTCCACTTTCGGTTCACATCGAACAACCACTTCATATATTTGAAAGTATCTTATGGATAATTACTTTTGAATATGTAGATTTTAAACAATATTGATATAATATATTTAAATATTAGTCTTAGAGATAAATCCATAGGCATACCTTGTGAATTTTGGTTCATATGTGTTTATGGATTCAATATCCTTTTATTTTAACTCCATTAATTATCTCTTCATCTTCATGCAATTAGATTGAAGAAAATACCAGTTGGTAAACACTTTCCGGAAATACTCTACACTACAGAGTCTACATCATCAATCTCAGTTGTATTCTTAATGGAAGTCCACCATTGGTTTGCCTTACCTTCAAATCAATAACTTTCTTCAACAACCAATACATTTTCCAAGAACTACAGAATATAAAATATAATTTCAATCTCATTGATCAATTTCTAAACAATAATTTAATTAGAAGTTCCATATAAGGATGATGTATGATGTCACATTAATGAATTGACTTCAAGTCTCTAGTCTCTCTGTCCTTTCATTTGGTATCCTAAAAATCTTCATGTTATTACTCGTAAATTGGGATATCAATTTTGAAAATTTATTCACTGCATTTTCCATATCATTAGGTTTTTAATGGAATAATAATGTTATTTTCTATAAAATCATTCATTAACATAGTTAATCATTTTAATATCAATTTATAAATGTAAAAGGTTTAATTAATAGTGATAATTTATTTTGTCAAAATGGAATTAATAAATTTCAACCTTAAATTGTCTTACTCATTGAAATAATCACACTATCATCAAGTTCAACCTAAATAATTATTGGATCAATCATGGGATTTTTAGTTTGGGTTATATAATATTACTTATCAATAATTTCATAATGTTATAAATCCATCAAAATGGATTGTGAATTTAATGTTATTAACTAATGAATATTCATTGAGAGTGTCAAACTGGGAGCTCGGTAAAGGCCCATGCACTGAGCACTAAATAGTGGTCAAGATATAATCGACTAATTCTTATCAGGGTTATTACCATAATATTCATATGTTCCTAAACCACATGAAAATATAGGATCTAAATACGGACTTATTTCTATGAAAACTACATAATCTCTACCTTGCCAAAATTTTATGATGTTATTATATACTTATGATTATCCCTTAGACATATACCTAGTGTTTTGAGTTTACAGATGGAGATGCTCCTGACGAAGAATGGCGATGGAACCCAAGCCCATGCCTGAAAAAGCTTCCCCCCCTTCTTAGTTGTGGGAAGGGGGTGGATGATCTGATATTGCTGCCTCTAAAGCCACGAACAACATTTGTTACCTTCTCCAATCCTAATTTCCTACCAATGTTCCCCATGATTTTGTTATGCCCGAAGGTCCCTGATATTATTCTCGGTAACCCTCATCTTCTGCTCTCAGTTTCAGAGTTCTCTGAAGTGATGAGTCATTTTGGCCTGACTCTGGTGGCTCGATTCATCTCACAAAGACCAGCGGTTGATGAGTTTGATAGGTTTGTGTTTGGAAAATGCGATCTGAATGATCGCGTGATCATTGGCCTTCTGGATAGTTTCCATTTCATGATTCTATTTTCCTCGGAGGAGGACTTAATATGTGCATGGTCCAGTGTACCCAGGCATGGCAATGGTTGTAGGTTCTTACACTTTCGTTGGACGATTGATTTCTGTATGAACCGCGATCTAACCTCTGTTCCTATTTGGGTAAGTCTTCCTCATCTACCGTAACCTTTTAAAAATCCAGTGGTTATATTTATTCTTGGGAACCTGGTATGGTGTTTCCTGTGTTCTGAAGCTCGTATATCCTCTGTGAGTCATCCCATCAACCCTCGGCTGTGTGTTGAGGTGGATTTATCGAATCCTCTGGTGGAATGGGTCTGGATTTTAGTGGGTGAGTAATTTATGTGGAAGAAGGATGTGGTCTATGAAACATGTACTGATTACTGCTCAGCCTATAGCATCTTGGGGCACTTAGATTATAGGTTTTGGAGTAGATCCATGAGTAGCATGTCATCAGATTTGGGGAAGAACCCTGGAAATGCATTTGATAGTGGGAGGATACAATCTGTGGAAGTTAGACTCAGCAATGAACCTGTCCTGGGGCCTTGGGGTGCTTCAGTTCTACAGAATCCGTTAGGGGTTCCAGCTAATCCCTTGGTTTATCAAGTGATAAACAGACTTCGGCTGGATTTGAGTTGGGGGGATGGTGTTTCGGGCTCTACTATACAGAATGCTTCTACTACCAGTGGTTTGGCTTCATGTGGACTTATAGTTTCCGAGAAGAGTTAGTAAGTGACACGAGATCCTCTTGGTTGCCGTTGGAAGGTGACTGATCTTCTTGGGGGTAAGGTTGCTATGGCTAGTGAGGGGAAAGGGTGCAGTAGTGGCTGAATGGGTGAAGAGAAGTAGGGACAAACATATAAGGATGGTGATCAGACCAAGAAGGATGTGCCTACTTCGGGTTTAACTATGGATAGAATGATGCATGTTGTAGCTGAGAATTTTTATATTAGTCATGTTGTGGAGGTTCCAGATAAGTAGACTAAAAAGGAGGGTGGTGTTCTAGTCACAGTATCCACGGGAAATCGTTTCCAAAGGCTAGATCATGAGGGAGCATAAGACATTTTGTAGATTTCTTCTCATGAAAATGATGCAATGGTTGATGCTTTTGGAAATGGGTCATGTGCAGGCCAAGATAGGGATGAACACCTCGAGACGAAGTCTGTGATTGAGGCTCTTTAAGGAGTGGAACAAGAGAATTTGAAGGAGGCTGCTCAACTGGATGAAAGTAGCAATGTGTAGCCAGGGACTCTGGATAGCCCTAAAGTAGTGGAGCAGCCTATGTGTCTGGCATTGATTGATCTGAATTGTCAATCTGTGGAAGGTCAAGGAAGGGACGATGGACACCATGATGTTTATATTTCTGGAAAATGGGGGGATTACTCAGATATTGGCCATGAGAATAATGGAGGTGTTTCCTGGACTTTGTATAGTGAGATTCTTCCGGATGGGGGATTGAAGATGATCGGAAATCAAAAAAGTACAAATACTCAAGCACTATGAAGGATGAAAAATGACCATTCCAAATTACCCAAACCGATGAACACCAGGTCATCAATTGGGCACATGGTGTTACTATCCTTGGATCGATTGAATCTGAAAATGAAGTATGTGAAGGTTCTCAAACATTATGAGAGTTCAGAATGAGAATCAGCTACTGCGGATGAGGCTTTGTATACAGGAGGTGATGACGGGTATGATTTCATTGATATGTAATTTTATCTTCTCACTTGTGGTACTTGTTCACTGTCATTTTCTTTTTAGTGGATAAATGGTCTAGGGGTTATCCTCTGATGGCGTTTCTGTTATACCTAGTGATTTCATTATTGTTCTCTAAACAACTCTAAAAAATAACAAGACCATCCTATTATTGTAACAATAGTGACCCCTGATAAACTTAACATTAATAAAATATTAATAACATGACTTTAACAATGCATCCCAAAATAGTTTCACCATCCATGTACTGAATTGTTTAAGGTCATGAAGATTAGCTATTCAAATATGTTAATCTACATCCATTTATCCATAATCTAACTCTTCTAGACTTCCCAAAAATTATAATTATCTTCATAACCTGGGGAAATGATAACATAAGAAATGGGTGAGCTCAAACACTCACTAAGGGAAAACATATCAATATGTCAATGAATGTTAAATCATAATAAAATAAAAAAACATGCTACATAGAGGAATTTCTCATTAAAATTTATGTTTAAATATTTTATTTTTTCTACAAATAAAGATATATTGTTCAGTAATAACAAATAGAAAAAACATATACCATGTATGAGGTGTGAATAATTTTAAGATAATAAACATTAGTGAAAAATAATAATCGGAATATATAAATATACCATGCCATATAATGATGAATTTTGGAAAATACATAAGCATATTGATATTAATTCCTTATGAACAAATAAATTCCCATGCATTATGTTGTGATGAAAACAAATGTCCAAAATTCTTATTATTATTAAACAAAATTACCTTGATTCATATTATTAATAAATACTTTTCCTGATTCATGATAGGACCAAAAAAATTAACATGATGCATATTGTAAAAAAATGAATATAATTAATATCATTTGATTATAAATAAATACTTAACCAAGGAATTAGAGGGTGATATAGGAACCCCATTTTCATTATACATAAAAATGAATTCAATTTTAAAAATAAATCAAAAATATATCTTCACAAACCCACGTAAGTTGATTGTGTTTCTAAAACCTTTATAAAACATCACAAAACATTAACTTTGGAAACCAAAAAATATCAAAACATTCATTTTCTAAAATAAATCATATCCTAATAACATATAAAGTGTGATAAAAATTATAAACTCTATAGGTTGAATATAATTGAAAATAAAAATGGTTCCAAAATAATTTTAAAACATTGAAGTAAAAAATATTTGATAAAAAAATTTAAAGGGAATGAGAATAAATTTTAAAACCTTATTTACAAATAAAATTTCATTGAAAATATATATGGTTTGGAAAAAGAAAAGTGAAAACATATCGAACACATTAACTTTTAAAATATTCAATAATAATAGATATTTTAAAAAAATGTATTTTTTTTAAAAAAAATTTGTGTAAATAAATTGACATATATTAATTTTAAAAAGTATATTTAATAATCGAAACATTAAAAAAAATGTTTCCAATCGTTATTTAAAAATAATTTGAAATATTTTAGTTTAAAAAATAAAATATAACAATAGAAACATGATTTAAGACATATATTATATCAAAAAAAAGGAGTGGATGATAAAACTTTTATTTTAATAGTAAGTAAAAAATATTTACTCATTTTTAAATAAAATTCTTGATAACCCACATATAGTAATGGTTTTATAAAATAAAATTTAAAATTTGATAAAATGGAATTTATGATTATAAAGAAAATATATTGGAGGAGAAAATTATAGTGCATTTAAATTGATTTATAATAAAAATTTCATAGATGAATTTACACAATTTAGAGGTCCATATTTTTGGAAGAAAGTTGTAAATAAGTGATTACTGATTGATTATAATTTAAATGAAAACTGAAGTTGGACAATTAAAATGTAAATTAACACAGAATACCATGAACAATGATTTAAATCATGATATAATATATCATATAGGCATTATACACACCACTTAAATAAGAATAGGTACATAATAAAAAAATTCCTCAATATATGGGAATTGATATGATATTCCCATACATCATTTACTTGATTAGTTGAGCACACTCCAACCTTATTGGATGGTAGATTTTTCTAATCATTTTTCATTCAAAATTAGTATATTAGAATAACTATTAGTGGTCAGGGGATTATTTTTGTATGATAGGGATCTATGAAGAGTAAAATTCCATCATTTCAACGATTAATTAAATATATTATTGCGTGTTTAAATGGGTATAAGTGTTACCATTTTATGATAGGGACAAAGGGAAATTTTGAAAAAACTCTTGCTTTTTTAATAATTCCATGACACTATTACATGTCTAATTATTCCTGAGACTGGAAATAATTTTTTGTGGTGTATGTATGAATTGATAATAGATTAAAGTGGTGTTTCTATATATATATTAACCGTGTTATAATTTTTTTACCATTATTTTATTAAATTTTACTTTATTTCTTCTTAACTACGTAACTAGTTTTTAACAAAGTGATACAATATTTAACTAAATATAAATAATATCCCACATAAAAAATTATGGTTATTCCAGAACTAAATTAAAATTCATATTTACTGCAATTCAATTTATAAATATAAGTAATTTAAAATTTAAAAATTAAGAAAATGCATCGAAAACATGTTTTGATAATAAAATACATTTGACTATTCTGTAATATTAATATTATTTTGTATTAATTACCAAATAAATGAGTTTTATAAATTTATTTATCTGATTATAAATAAAATAGGAATAATTATTTTAGGGATTTAAGTTTTATTTATATGATAAAAATTCAATTATATTAATTAAAAAATAATTTTAAAATAATTATGCCAAAATTATCGTTATAGTTAGGAATAATCCGAGAAATCAAAATTTCATAAAAAAAATTATATGATCCATATTAAATAGAATAAAATTATTATCTCAAATATAATAATAATTTTATCAAAATAACTTTCTATGTATAAGGAAGTTAATAATAAAGTCAGTGAATGTATAACATAAAAACCATTTAAAAAAACTAATTTTAAAGAAAAATGAATGAAAATTAGGGTATAATGAAAAATTATATTTATTACAATAAATTTAATATAACTATTATCACTAAAATTTAATTTATTATTCAGTAATAAAAATATAAATCTATATTTAACAATGTTATATTTAATTAAACAAAATAGAGAAAAACTATTTTCATAAAAAAACACTACATACATTTTAAAAATGATGGGCTTGGTGTTACAAATATTACCAATTACTTTAAAATAATTCTTTACACATCATAATATTTGATATTATTGGATCAGGATCAAAAAAATTCAATAAATATTGTGTCATTTTTATAAAAAATAATATATTCTATATTTAGCTAAAAACTAATTATGTTTTAATTTCATTGAGAATGTATCCTAAACTAATTTTTTGTGAGGATAAAAAATAAAATTTACATTAAATAAATTAATTTATAAAATTTATAAATTTAAATTTTCGGAAAATATATAATTAAGAAAATATCATATATTGATAATAAAATTTTAAATAAATACTCATATTAATTATTTACCATTTATAAGTAATAAAAATTTATTTTTTCTATATTAGTGGCTATTATAGAATTATTAACAATTTGTTCTTAATATGATGTAGTTTTCTTATGTTGTATATAGTGTGTGAAACATGATGGAGAAGATAGTATGTATTTAAATGGATCCAAAATATGGGTTGCTATAGTATTTTAAAGAATCGTCACTGAATGTCATTATATTTGTAGTGTGAGGTGAAAAAAAAGTCAATAGATACCAAATTGGTAAATAGGGGATTGAAATACAATGAAGGGTATAATTAAATACATCAATAATGTATTAGATATTGGATTATGTTATTGATAAGAATAACTTACTATCAATTATTGTTTTGATTCATATTTTTTAAATGATCTATACCAATGTAAATCCTTTTGAGAGTATGTGTTTACACATACATGATGAGTTTTATGTTGGATTTCAAAATTTAATTTTATGGTGGATAAAATAATAATTCTCGAAGATTACAGGTTAACTACACCAATTTGTAAAGAAATTATTTTAATGATAAATATTTTAAGAGATATCAAGTAAAAATAATAGGAGATCATGTTATTATCTTATAGCCAAAATTTCTACCATGTCATAGTGAACTCATCTTATCATTACAAAAAAGAATTATAGTAATATATATATATTTTTAATAAGTTACAGAGGATTAATGTTTGAATATGTATAAAATTAACAATAAGGAAAACATTGTAGGTTTTTCAACATATATAATTTAATTTGATATGTTTTGGTGATTCATATTCTAGAGTGATATTAATGAGACAAGTTTAATGTGTTTTATAAGAATAAAATGGATGTGTTATAATATGATTTTTTTTAAAAGGTTGGGGTCGATGCCTAATTTTTATTATTAAATCAAATCGAAGACCACTTTTAACTGGGTAGAGGGAAACCCATTACATAGCCCGAAGGCCCAATGGAATTGTAGCCTATTACATAGCCCATAGGCCCAAATTGTTTGCCCAATTCACATTCTATGAATAGTAACCCGCGCTGCTATAGTACCTGCACAGTACCGCCGCTGCTACAGTGCCCTACCACCGCTATAGTACCTGCTGATGAATAGTGTCGCCGATGCTACTTTACCGCTACAGTAATGCTACAGTAACCTGCGCTCAATGGGTTTTGAACCCCCATTTTTCATGTAGGATTACAGGGTGCTTACCACTAAGCCAAACCCTAACTACAATGTGTTATGATATGAATTATTTACAGCAAAATATAAAAATGGGAGGCATGTCAGTATGAAAATTCATATTGACCATGAAAATATATACTAACCATGGGGTGTAATTATTCACCATAAAAAGTAATTATTCACTTAAAGGGGGTAATTATTTATTGTTTTTCATTCCCTTGTACCATCACAATCATATAACTTTAATCACTAGACCGCATATTATATTAATATATTTTTTATTTATATTACATATTAACATCACTATTATATTATTTTTGTGGTAATTATATTAATGTATTCATCATATTAATAAATTACAATAGTATACTACTATAATCAATCATAGGGATAACATGATGAAATTATTAATGTTTTTTTCCATTAGTTTTAGATACATTACGATGATGATACATGGATGATATATTAATACAATGTGTTTGAGAATCATAATATTTGATACTTTTTATAATTATGTTTTCTCTTGATGATCTCTAAGAAGGAAGGTTATGAGGGCCAACCCGCTAATAAGAACCCAATATAATTAAGGTGTTATTAGTTTTTCCTATTTACAATCATTTTCTTCTTTCAATAGACTTGATATCATCATCAATTTTTTAACTCGATTCACAAACTTAATTTAATTATAAAATCCATGATATATAAACTTATGAATAAGTATCTTGTTTCATGTGAGACATGACCAATATGAAATTCATTGATAGATCAAGATATAATTTTTCCATTATTATTTATGAAAGAATATTTATTTTTCACATTGATTGGGATGAAGGGGTTTGAATAAAATCCATGATCATGGTATTTTTTAGAAATGTTTTAATCAACGATTCAATGAAAGATAAATAACATAAAAAGGATGATGGAAAATGTATTCAAAATTTTTAACAAGATATTAACTGAAAAAGGGGTTATACTATACAATAACATTCATATGAGGTCTTTAGTAATTGTTTTTGGTTACAACACATATAAAATTGAAGCACCATTTAGATAATTAAAATGATGGAAAAAATTTATAAAATCCTAAAATTGGAATAAACCCACATAGTCAGTGTGTGAAGAACTCAGAAGAAAAATAAACCCATCTACTCAATGATAGACATCCTTTAGAAAAGAACTTATCAAAGAAAATTATAGATGAAAAAGTGAAAATAAAAACACTAACGATTTATGTAGTTTGGACACAGTCATATTCCAAGGGTGGAATAATACAAAGTTCTATGATTTGGAGAAATTAAAAAAACATTACAAATCAAATTATAAGTATTCAATTGAAAAGATTATAGGTATTTATAGACAATATCTATATTATTTTTCAGGTAAAATATAATCTACGATAATGAAATCAAAATGGGGATCCCAATATTGAACAAGGACAACTCTAATCTCACCAAAATTCCATCACCTCAACTAATACTGTATGTTGAATAGTGAATGATTTGTATGCTAGTACTATCAGTTGTAAATAACTACTACCTAATATTTTAACATTCTGAAACTACCAAAACACTAAAATCGTTCATCACAACATCATCAACTCTATCTGGTACTATTTCAGACCTTAGAAATCACTCCATCGGAAAGTCACCATGATATATCTTGAAAATTATTCTCTTAATTATGAACCCTACAATATCCCAATTAATAATAATTTCTATGTTAAACAAATTCTTCTATCTACATATCAAAAACCCTTATTCTCTTAATATTTTTTAATAAAAGCATGGTCTCCCCATCATTCTTCTATTAATAACATCCCAGTGGAGGCATAATATAACCCAATAATTTCTTATATTTCAATGTTTTTACATACTTATAGTAATTTATGAACACAATCAAACGTATACATCATGATCAATTTTTCCTCAAAAAAATCACTAATTATGTGACATTTGAACTAAATATTCATCTTCCTAGTTCGAAAAATTGGATTATTAGTTATGTGAATCATAATTTAATAAACATATAATAAGAATATAACATCATGCATTCTTTTAAATTCTTTCAAAATCCCATTAAATGATGTCAGCTACTTCACACAAAACATTAGTGAGTCATAATATACATCAGTTATAAAAAGTGAATACATAAGTTGGTTTTTATGACATTTAAATAATATTTTTTCCTCAATTTTTTATAATATAGCCAATGATTCATCACTATGTGTATATATATCCTAAAATCCATGAATTAGTAAAACCCATTTAATGGTTCTCCCATTACAAAATATTTAAATAACCATATAAAACAATTGAGATATCGAATTATATATTTTACTACCTCTAAGTGTTCACTTCCATTATTAGGCATAAAACTGCCGATATCTCCCACCATATGAATAATGGATAGAATTATAAAAACATTGGTGTATATCAATCTACCAAAATCTGATGTGAATGTAACAATCACTATGTACTTATCCAAATATTCCAATCTAGGTGCATTCTATTTTATCATCATAAAGTGTCCACCAAGGGGTGTTGTAACCAAATTCACCTCAGTAATTATGATTTCATCCACCAACTACCAAATATAGTAAAAAGTATTCAAGAAAAATGTTATGAAATTCATGTATTGTAAAATTTGGATCCCCAGTTTCTATTGTATAGTTCCAAGATGCTTGATCTTGAAACAAGATTAAAATTCACCAATTGAACTGTAATCCATTATTTCACTGGTCTAGATAAAAACATGACTTCCAAATTGTAATGAAGAATATCCTATAATCCAAGATCTAGTAACATACATTGTTAGATTTTTTACATTTCAAATGTGTTCGTATCCCAAAGGAAAGAATAGTTTTGTTGTTTTGGAAAACCAGATACAAACATAAGTTTTACATTACAACGTGAAAGGGAAAAAATATAAAATCCATTGGAAACAATCATAAATCCATAATTATCCATTCAATTCATATATAATATACATATCAACATCTTGGTGAAAAATAAAACATAAGAGAGGGGTGAGATCATATTCGTAGTAAGGGTAAATAATATATTAGAATCTATAAACATTTATTAAAGGTGAATAATATAAACACTTTCTAATAATACATAATATTGAGTATAATATAGTAGGAATAAAATATAAATAAATAAGTCCATATATTTAATCACTTAAAACATCGCCATAGAAATTACACTAGTCAAATAATAACATTACTTATCAATTACTAATATCATAATGAGTGAATGCATAATCCCAGACATCATAAACAAACCATCAATGACTCTTCAATTAAACATACACAAATGGGTATGACATCACCCACAACCCAATCTAATTTGTCTCAAGAGACCTACTGATGCATCGAGGGTCTATATCGGGCCCCACCCATTACTTACTAAGTCCAATGCCTTCCCAAAATACCAAAAAATCAATTTTTTAAGGATTTTCTTAAATAAAAGAGTATCATACAACATTCAAATATTTTAATCATAAATTTAGATGAAAATAAACTAATAAATTTATGATATGTTCTTGATGAAAATAATCATCCAACATTTTTATGTTTCTCAATCCACTTTGATACATTTAAATAATTATCCCTATGAATGAAACCCATTAAATGAAACATAAAATATCATAAAACTAAAAAGAGTCATGATATGATATGTCAAAGGGAAGTACATAAATCACATTCAAATAAAAACTGGTAAACAAGGTTTATATCTCAAATAAGTAAAAGTGATATGGGACACCCCCCTTTTTTACTTTGGAAAGAATATTTATTTTGGAAAATAATTGTTGTTTATTATAAAATTAAATTATAAACATGTATATCCCAAAAAATAATGAAGAAACGAGATAGGTACATATTTTTGGAACATAGAAATATAATTTTGGAAAATTACATAATATGTGTTAGTAATTACAATTTAGTACAGAGAGAGAAAGCGTAAGCCAAAGTAAAAAAGGAATGTTTGGGGAAAATCCCTTACCTTATGTCTGAAAGTGTTCTGAACATGTACTTAACATTCAGGATAATGAAATTAAATTCATTATTAATTTAATCCAGAACCTATTAATCATGTATTTATATATTATAATTTTATTAAGTTCATGTGTTTTCTTTGGATGAGTTATAAGATTCACTTTTTCCATTGAGAAGTGTTCGTTTCCGTGGTTTTCACTATCAGTATACTTGTATACATGTATAAACGATCTTCTAAAATGGGAATAATTATCTAGAGGTGAAATTAAATGATATTAATGGACATCCAAAATATTGAATGGTCTTATATATAATTGTATTCCAGATACGATGATGAATCATTTGATTAGATGTTAATGATAACTATTTTGATTATTTTTTCCTTTTTCAATCATCATACAATAGTTTTGTTTTATGAATTTAATAATATATACATACTTGTTTCAAAACCTTAAATAAATTTCAATACATAAAATATAGTCTAGTTTAACCATAAAAATGTTTTTATAACCAGAATTGATGGTGGAATTAGAAAACATACAATTGTCTTCAATGAAGGTGGTGAATCAGCACCTCACAGATGATGTTTTTATTTTTAGAAAGAAAGAGATAAGATAATGGGTCTGATGATAAATATTACATTATAATAATAATATTATATTATATATAAGATACTGGATTTATCATGTATTTTGGAAAATAGGATTTAAGGAAATGATAAGAATCGAAAAAAATGAAATAAAAATAAGTGTGAAAGTGGATTTACCTGTTAAATTCATCACCTTGAGAACCTCCTTAAATAACATTGAAATGGACTTTTGGTGAGACTAGAAAGACCTGAACGTGGGAGAGAGTTTTCTTATAGGAAATGGGTATAATATAAGAATGTTTCAAGTCTTTGAAGGAGTGAGTATAAGGGGTGGTGATAGGTGTATTTATAGTGGACACGAGACATTTTTTTTGAATACATTATTAAAATGCTTATTATTTTGGCTTAAGACTATTAATAGTTTGATAATTACAACTAAATATGTTAAAATAATAAAGTATAGTCATATATTATGGTGATTACATTATCAACTAATTATGGAATAATGTATTTATAACATAAATTACTGTATTTAACTATTCAACAAAAAATAATGTATTATAATAATATACAAAAAATTCACCTTAACAATTTGTAGATGTATAGAATTCATAAATAAAATCCATTTTATGAAAAGAATTTTATAAATATGATACATTTAATTTTCAATTAATATTATAATTTATTTTATTAATACCGATTTCAAAATTTAATCTGACTTTATAACATTTTGAAGAAAACAAATAAGGTCACTAAAAATTACCTATAATCATAAAACAAAAAAAATATTAATTTATGAATTTCATTTTTGAAATTAAATTTTATTTTAAAACATTATATTACTTATAAAATATTAACTAAACATTTATGTTTCACAAAAATACCAACACATAAGTTATTGTTTTTAATACATTTATTTATGAATTCCATGATATAGATATTCAATATTTTAATTTAATATATTCTGTAATTTTATTTATATTATCACTGGTGAGATTATTATTATGATGGATACATTAATTTTCTTAACATTTACAATATTCTTCCAACAGTCACATTACTACTCATAAAAAATAATACATATTAGAAAAATACCAAAAAATTAACCAAATTAAATTTTGAAATTAAAATTTCAAATATAATGATTAAATGGTCAAATATAATTTATGATGGTGTAAAAATTAATATTTAACACATGTTTTCCATTAAAAGTTTAAAAAATTGTTTATAAAAATAAATATTTTTTAAATATAAAATTGGATTTATTTGTATATTATGCCTCAGAAAATATTTTGGATGAATGTAATTTTTTTGATAAAATATTAAATATAATAATTTACCCATTTTATTTCACTAATAGGGTTAAATTTAATTTATAAATAATTAATGATTTTCTGGAAATAAAAATTATTTTTATAAAAATACATCTTTTATTATAACGCCCCTACCCAAGAAGCCCAGAGTCGGTGCATTATTATATAACATTGGCTTGATAATAAAAGATGAATTCTCGAATGACCAATTGGTTTAGTATCCTTGGAAACACTAGATATATTCATAATGTTTAAATTACATCATAATGTGAAAAACTACAACTACATATTTTGTTCATATCCCCTCATACTATCCCTTCAGGTCATTCATAAAATAATTCTTCACATCCTGGGAAAAATAAAACATTTAAAGGGGTGAGCTCAGATGCTCAGTATGGATAAAAATATAGCAGAAACATTCATAAATAAACATAAACAGTTAAGGCAATGTATAACTAAAAAAATCCTTTTAAACATGAACTTCAGCGTAATATGGAAAAGATAAAATGAAATAATTCCATTTACTTATTCACATGTATACTCTATTAGTCGAATAATAGCATACAATATCAATAACCACTTTCATAATGATGGAATGCATAATGATAGACTATCATAACCACGTAGCCAAGGCCTCGTGCCAAGAACACAAATAAAATTTTGTAAAGGCCTCGTGCCAAGACACTAGTTTGAATCATGAGACCTACTGATGCATCGAGGAGGTATAGCTTGCTCCACCCGTCACTTATTAATTCTAATGCATTACTCATTTGAAAATTTTGAAACATAACATAAACATTCATATTAAAACTGGCATATGAAATGTCAATACATTATCCACAAACTATGAATGGTATAAAAATAGAACATCCACAGTAAAACATAACTCATTCAATACAATATGGAATATTTTATTGTAACAGATTAACCTCAATCGTGAATAATGAATTATATTGACATAGATGAAAATAATCATCAAAACTATTTGAGAGAAATGTCTCCCTTTTTTCTAGAAAGCATTTAAAAGTCACACTATTTGTCAAGAATCCATTTAAAAATATATTTTTGAATCAAAGTGTCCCATATCCCATTGAAACTTTTCAAAGGAGTATTAATTTAAAAACATTAATGCCCATATGAATAAAACTTTAAAATCATTTTTAAAACATGGACATTAATGAGAAAGATTTAGAATAATAAATCATTAAAATATTTAAAATGATATTTTTGTTAGAGTTCCTAACCAAAATAGAGACACTTGAATAAAAATAATTGAGGTAATAAAAACATTTTAATATCATGAAAATAAATGGATTCGTGATATACTATGTCAAAAAAATTATATACACCAAATAAAAGGAATTTGGTGTATAACAACAAAGAAGTCTCAATGGAATGTAAATTGAGATGAAATATCTTATAAAATCTGTATCTTTAGGTTAAGGATAAATCAATGAAATAATTATGTGTGACAAATATAAATACACTCAATATTATTGGATATTAAGTATAAATCAATCAGAGGACATTCAATCATAATCTTGTAAAAACAAAACCAATGAATTTGGTGATTAACTCAACAAATGATGGTTGAGTTAAAATTAATCTTATCAAGTTCATGTCGATGACTTGAGAAATTGTCAATGGATTGATTATGTGTATCAAAATTTTATCCATAGAAAGGAGAGTGGAAATTATGGAATAATAAAATGATAGTGATTCCACACATAATCTTGGAGTAAAATAATCAATGAAGTATGCGTAAAGCCAATTGAGTGGAAATTGAAATTTCAAATTCCCATATCGATTAGGTAACTTAAGAAACATACACCCACGAAAGAAGAATAATAAAATGATGATGTAAATATCCATAAATTAATGTATATTAAACAATTAATACAATCATGGGTAGTACACGCACCACATGCATTAAATAAGTGGTGAATAATGGAATTTTCACAGAATTAAAAGTGAGATAAGAAACCCCTTACCTTGTAGTTTTCCTTGGTTGAGGTTAGGTTAACCTCCTGTATAATGGTGATATAATTTTTATTAAATTATAGAATAATCATATACATTAATATGATATCATATATGATCTTTTAACATTGCTTTGTTAATAATATCTTAGTATTATCATCGTCTCAGGTGTTAACTTACTCATTTTCTTTTATATATTTTGTTACATAAGACATGTTTGTTATGGATAGGTTTTATCGTATTTATATACAGAATTATATAAAGTATTTAATCATTAATTTTAATCATCAAATAAAATTTAGTCTTGAATGGATATGACGAGGAATGAATCTCATCGCGTTCGTGGAGACGGTAATCTGTATGTACGCACGAGCGACAATATCATTCTTTTGATATTAAAATAATATATAATTTAATGGTATATAATATATACAGAATCATTGTCATGTTATATTTATTATTTACATGAATTAAACATAATTATCTTACCCATCCAAATAATACCGTATTGAATAACAATTACACCAAGACGTGGAGACGGTAGGCCGTACGTATGCGCGTATGGTGACATGTACTTCAAACGATGGATAGAATAATGAATATGGTGGAACTATATTTATAATAACATCATAGTATATAGAATATACTGGAGTTATTATTTTATAATAGAAATAACAATGAATGAAGAAGTTGAAGAATAAAATAACTTGATAGAGGGTGTTGATAACATTCTCTCTTCTTCGGGTTCTTTCTTTTGATTTGATCAAAAGGGATCCATTGGTTGGATTTATGATCTAAATAAAGCCTCTATGTTGAAGTGAGGGAGGTTGGAGGGATATTTGGGTAGGGTTTGGCTGATCTAAAAGGCTTTGAAGGTGTGATGAATTGGTTATAAGTGGTGTCCTTTTATAATGGTGAGGAGGTGCTCTTTAGGGAAAACTTAAAGTATTAATTTATAATAAAGTCATATTAGGTTTATAATGGCTCCAAAGTGGATTATTCAAAGTCTAAGGTGGGGATGGGTTGAAATCATTTCATCAAAAATATTTTAGGCAGGTTTGGGCATTATGTTAACCTTATCTTTTAGATTAAACTTTTAGTTAATTAGATTGACATTTACCATGTCACTTTATATTATTATATAATATAGTTAATAAACATATTATATACATCCGCGTGAAACACAAGATGTCTATTAACAATATAACTATCATTATATAAGATCTTTGGCCGAACCGTAGATTTTTTGGAATAGAATATCAATGAATAATATAATATTTGTTTTTAAAACTCATTTATGTCAATTTTGACACTATTTAATAATTAATTTTCGTTAAAGTCTTAACAACTTTATTAATTCGAACCAAATTTATTTAAGCAATAAAAAATTGTCATATTAACTAATAAAATTAGTGGATTTCATCAAAACATTCAAATAATAATTATTTTAACCTTTATAATACCAAGTATTTGATTCTTTCATTAATAATGAAAATATTACATCATTAATGTGTCATATATATATTTTTAAATTTTCAATGTCTAAAAATAATAAATAAAATACAATTATGTAGGAAATATTTTTAGTTTCTAATTAATTTTTATTATTCTAAAATATAATATATATAACCCTATGTAAAAATTGTTCTTCTAAAAGATATATGCTTATGTCATTTTTGTATTTACATTAACTTAATTAATATAATGTGTCATTATCACATAAAAGGGATCCATGGGGTCCCAAAATCGACCAAAAGATGCCCATGGTCGGACATGTATCAACCAATAAGGTTAAGAAACATTTTAGGGTAAATTAATATTATTATAATTTTATGTTTTACGCATATTTACCGAATTTACCCTTTAACCATGTTAAATAAAATATTTACCTATGTAATTATTCAGAATGTCTAAAAATAAGAGTTACGTCTTTAACCAATTTGGACATCCTGATTCAAAATATTGAATCCATTTTTCCAAATTCAAAATACAGAAGTGGAAGAAATTAATTTAAAATTAATTCTCGTTTTTAAAACAAAAAGCTTGTTTTTAAGAGATAATAATTATAAAAATATTGACACTTGTTTATGTCCGGTTTAATTGTGAAATTATTTCCAATGACCAAAATTGTATTAAATTGTAATAATATATTCTAAATATTCTTTAAAACTACTCAAATTAAGAATTTATAACTATTAATTATTTTTATTAAAAAAGTACTTTTTAATTAATATTTTTTAATTTTAACTATTCATCAGAATATAATAGTTATTCAAAAAGTACGAAAATTTCACACTAGGATAATATCGATATGAAGAATCCAAAATTGATGTCCATTTTGAAAGATAAAATTTATAAAATTTAAAAAAGTAAGTACACCACTAGTTATATTGATGATTTGCAATTCTCAAGATTCACCTATGTTCAAACATGTAAGTGTTAAAATTCACATTACAATTCATGGGAGACTACTTCATCCCATTGAAACTTCATTATACTCAACACAATATATTCTCATTAAATTTCCTCATATGAACTATTGGTTTAACCATGTAAATATCTTATTCTAAATATCCATGATGAAATTTGATTTAAACATATAATATTTCAATATGTATCTAATTTAGGGCAATTATTCCATGTACCATCAGAATCAAAGAATGCATTAAAAATAAATAAATAGTTTTGAAAAAAACCCCCCTTTAATTTATTTAAATTCTTTTTGGGATGAGCCCTACCATGTAATATTTTATACCATAGGCTTATTCTATTAGATGAAAAACCAAAATTTTCTTAATCACTCTAATCATAGCTTTCCAATTTTCATTCTCTCATTCCAATAAACTTATAAGGAATTCATTTCATCCATCATGGATAATTTCTACTATTTATGGTCATTGAAAAATGAAACATATTTTATAATTTCAGGTTCTCTATAGTATATGTGAAGCATGAAGTGAAAATAATTTATGTACCTCTACAATTAGTTTTGAATCCTAGTAGATCTTTGTAACTAGTCATACAACAATGCACTTTATAGAACCGCTATTTCGTGAACATATCCTTTCAGTATTCTACAATTATATTTTTTAGTATATGATATTTTAGTTATTATGTGGTTATAAACACTTAAAAAAAATTTATCCCATCAAAAAAATAATTGATATACTCTACTGTTTCTATAAGAATCATACATCTTGAACTATATAGTACTTCTGGAATCCTTTTTTGAAAAATCTCATCTTATGAAGGATCTTTTTTCTCATTAAAAACATTATATTGGTTGCAATCCTTACACAATATCTCTTTATTAAAGAGAATATTTTATCTTTTAACATCCTCCAATATGTCATTTTCCTATATTCAAAATCCAAAATCATTATCAAAATTCACTATAATGAAATAATCTGGGGACTTACTCTCTTCCTTTAAAATTTCACAAAAATTATTATAGAAACTAGTGTGTGATTCAAAAACATTGATATATGAAGTAATAAAATTTTTATTGACCCATTATTATTATGAATTTTATTATCATAATGGATATGAAAGAAATCAATCCACCATATTGGTATCACAATGAAAAACCTACTCCAAAAATACATTGGAATACCAATGTGAAATCTCATTCTTTTTACTCTATCATCGAGAGTCTTATTCATCCACTCTATGATTCCATTTTATACAAAATTCTTGGTACAATCATATCATACTATATACATTTCCATATGTAAAACATCTGTATATTATTAAAGATATTTTCCCTACAATTATCAGGACTTAATAATTTCAACATCATTCTATTATCCCTTTCCCACATGTATCCCCTTGAAATTATGTTTCAGAAAAATTCAGACTTGTGTTTGTGAAATAATACTCACACCAATAGTGATTTTAGTTTTCCCAAATAAAAATTTAATCCATTATATATTTCAGGATCATGAGACCTTCCCATGGTTAGATGATGAATTAACCCCATCAAACTACCTCTTAAAATGTATCATTTGGTAATGTTAATTTTAAAGCTTGGTGTTTACCCATAGGATGATATGGAGTTTAATTACAATCACAACATGACCTCATGAAAAAAACTATTAGTTATTAAAATATTATTTTTATCATGTATGTGTGCATTCATTATAATTATGTTTTTTCATTTAAATGGAACATAGAATGGGAAAAACTAATATCTTTATTTCATCGAAAACATGGGTTTTACACTAGGAATGTCATATTTTTGGATCACATAGGGGATAATATTATAGGTTATCTGTGAATGATTAATTAATTTATAGAAATGATTTTTCTAATAAATTAATTAATTACGGTGTTTATGGAGATGCATTATAATTCCATATTTATATTATTTTATATTAAAATAATAAATTTAGATATAAGAAACCAGAGAATTTGAGAGGATGAGAGACAAGAAGATCTAGGAGGGATGGTTTAATTGAATATTTGAATTATCAACGAATTCAGCAACAATATTGGATGTGGGGATAAATCCCTATCAATGATGGATCCATATCAAAGTAAGTCTTAATATATTTCAATGATTCCCTCCTCCATTTCCTTGATGTCCTATTATTCAATAATTTTATATCATGTTTGTGGAACATATAATTTTATTTTTTAATGAACCAAGGTCAATTATTTAATGTTAAATTGGAATATATATTATTTTTATATGAATATTACTCACAAAAACCATTCCATAAGACTAAATCCCTTCACCATGAAATCCCACCTTTGAAATTAACAATTTATAGAACTTTAATATTTTTTTGTGTGAATTATTCAATGGTTTGATGAAAAATAGGGTCGAGAAAATCATTTTATTTCTCCCTTCACCGTCTTCTGACCCTTGAATACCATCTATTTCATTCATGTAGATTATGATCCTACATCCAAATGGTAGGTGTGGTAACTGAAAATATTTAATATCAATGGTGAGTTTTTTTTGAGAAATCTCATATGTGACGTGAGGTGGAGGAATGGGGTGGGGAGGATAATGTCATTCAGGTAGAGGTGGTTCAATAATTTTGTAATGTTATTGATGATAGATTTAGTGGGAGATGATAGTAATGGTAACCAGTGAAGGTAAAATGGGAGACACTATAATGATGTGACAGCTATGGTGTATGGTGTTGTAAAGACATATCAGCAGTCGATGGGCTAGGAGGCATCCTGGGTGGTGTGGTGCAATGAAATCCATGACACTTTGTGGGATTTGAGTTTATCCATAGAATCCAAAACCATTTTATCATTTGTTATTATAAGTAAACTCATGAAATATGGTTAGATGGGATGAGGTGGTCTGAATAATTCTAGGCTTACTGTGTTAGCCCCTAACTTACCTTGACCAATAAATGGCTTGTAACAATGGTCCAGTATGAACACATATGTTGGGTTTTCCTATTCAGCGTGGGTATGTGAGGCACATGAGTGAAAAAATGTTCTTAAAAACTTGTGTAATTTTGAATCATGTGGTATACAAAAAGGTCACCAAATATCCCACCCTAAACATTCATTGCATGTTCTTTCAGATCTTCTCTATTATGAGGTTGTTTTGGAAAATAAATAGCTTATCCAGTTTAAATTTTCTAATAGAATAGAATTGTGTAATTAGTTTTGGAATTAAAGTCTATTTTAGAGTAAGATAGGTAGATTATGAACATATTCTTATGAGAATAATGATGTGATTCAGTATTGACAATCAAATAGTTTACATGGATACCATTTTTCTTTTTTGTGTGTGTTACTGTGGGTGTGGGTCCCCTATCTATGGAGTGAAAATCATCCACAACTAGTTGGGTGAAACATAGGGTTTTGTTTCTTATTATTGGTTCAGTTACTCTCCCATATACCTAATTTGTTTTACTTTTACAGCTGTGAGTCCTATAATATGGGTCTCCCAAAGGTGATATGTGTTTTCTTATATACTGAGTGGTAATGGTAGTAGGGTTTATTTCACCCATAGTCAATATTTATTCTTTGTGTGGGATTTATCAAAGATTTTTATAATGATGTGTCACGACCCCCTACCACCAAAGATGCCCCTCCTAAGGTGGAAATGGTGAAAGAAAGATAATGACCCCCGAGTCCCACCTCCAGTAGGCCCCGGGGTTGCAACTAGCACCAAGGGTATGAGTTTTAACAAATATGGGAGGCATTACCCTTTATATTTTCTAAGATCGGGAAATAGGACAAGTCAACCACCAAAAATGAAAAGAACCAGTGTGTAGAAATAATCCCAATCCAATCTCACATGCATGTATAAATAGTTATGGAACAAAGTACAAGTAAAAGAAATCTCAAAATTACATTACCAAAAGAAATAAGTGTACAACAACTCCAACAACTCCAACTGTCCCAACTAGTAGGGTTCCGCACGGCCCTGGTAGTCCTCCTGGAAACCTGAATTGAAATGTAAGGTGAGCATACAATTATACTCAGTAAGAAACCTAAAGCTCTCATGCACATGTGGGGAGACATCCTAATGTCCCATGATAACAACAAAAGAAACCTAGCAAGGAAATCTATCCACCCAACCACTCCAGCCACACTCACCAAACACAATCAAAATTGGTAGTAGTATTATAAGAACAAGATTATTGGGTACCCCACACCATTCCCCATTAGTTGGCTGCTCTTCCTTATGGCGAACGTCCTGACGCTTCCACACTCTCCCCGCCCGCACACACCTGGGCCTCATCCCGAATATTCATGGGAAATAGTAAAACCTGCCCGAAGAGTCTTGGGCTAAAACCACCCCAATCGAAACCTACCCGAAGAGTCTTGGGTGTAAGGTAGCCTCAAGCCATCACAGCCTAGGGAAGAAGGAGCAGGAAGGAGCTAGTAACTAAGGGGAAAACAACCTCTCCCTTGAAATGGGAGTGTTTGGCACTAAGTTCTCAACATGGGTGGGGTGCGATAAAACACAAAAGATACAGATATATATATAGATAGATATATATACAAAACACACAAACCAACCTATGGATTCTAAACAGAGAAACTGAGCATGTGCCTCGTCACTGATACTACGAAGCATGCATACAAAAAACAACCCCAACCCCATTTAGGATATCATGTTTCATTAGAATTTGTTTATTAGTTCCTTAACTACTGGGAAACAATCCACAACCAACCACATCAATCATTCGTAAAGAATAACCCTTCCATCCACAAATCAAGTTCGGAAAACACAAGTAGCATGACAAATCCCTTCTTATTAACCAACCAACCCATTGATACAACTTATCACAGCCCCGCTGCTCATCTGGTCCACCACAACCAACAAAACAAGATTCGTGCCACATCATCTCCACTTTAACATCATTTGCCACAGCCCTGATAGCCGTTCTATTCATAACAACCCAGGATTCACCCCTCCCTTTCACACACCATAAACCAAACCAAAACCCACATGTTCATTATTTCATTTTGTTTAACCTGGTTGATCACACCAGGGTTCCAAATTTTAAATAAGCAAACATTACGTGATTAACCCATTTCCACATTCAAAAAAGTTACATTAACAAAAACAGTCTAGAAAGATAGAGAAACATTTAATTGCACAAGAAAAGGCCCCCAACGACCGTGATTTTCAGTAGGCATGAGCCATTCAATTCAAAATAGAATATCACAAGATATAAGATAAACATAAAGACTTCCCCATTCCCGTTCATTAACCAGTTATTTTCATTATTTAATGGTTCAACTGTTTCTCATGAAACCTGGAGGATACCCACCCCACATGATGCACAATTTATAGATATGAAGTTATGATCTCTACCTCAACAGGTTCTGATCACAACACTCCCCAGAATAAACCTTATAAGACATCCGTCGGCATCCGTCACCTCTATCAAGTGATGGTAAAACCTCCTCGGGTGGAAGTTGGAAATAAAAGGCCAAATGAAAGGCAATAGATTCAAGCTCAGAAGTTCTGCCTCATCATTACGATCCCATGGCCATTGACAGATAGTAAATCGGAGTTCGGACGAAGATGTTATGGATGAAAATGATCCTTCGAGTCTCTTGGGAGAGCTATGCTCAGAGGAATGGTGATGAGAGGAGTGAGTTGAAAAGAAGGAGGGGACCCCTCCTTTTATAGGCGAGAAAAAAAAGTACACATTATGTACTTTATGGTACACGGTGTGTACTCAACCATTTCACATGGTCACCACGCGGCTTCCAACACGGCCTTCAATGCGGCACGCGGCCATTGACTGGTCAACACATGGCTTGAGGGTAACGCGTACGCGGGGAGGGACTACATGACATGTAGTTTGGGGTACACGGCGTGTACCCATTTATTTCACACGGCAAGGAAACAGCTCCAACCCAGCACACAACCGTTGACTTTTCAACACACGGTAACGCGTACGTGGGGACGGACAACCCGACGTGTAGTATGGGGAACACGGCGTGTACCCATTTATTTCACATGTCAAGGAAACTGCCTTCAAAACGGGGAATACCCGACAAAGTGGTAGATGACATGTACTCAAACTACACAATGTGTACTCATATATTTAAAATGGCAAGGACATGGCCTTTAACACGGGGTATATCGGGCAAGGTGGTACACAGCGTGTACTCACACTACACGGCATGTACTTACAAAATTCTGGAAAGTGTGGGAAAAGTCCATTTTACCCTCCAAAACACTTTGTGACCTTATTTTTGACAATGGAATTGTCCAGAGAGGTCTGGGACATTACATTAGATACCTCTTAAAACATTCTCGTCCCCGAGAATTCAAAAACCAACCCAAAAGAACCCAACAAGATACCTCTTAGGGTTCTTTTTATAACAGAAACCCAACCAACAACCCTAATCATAGGTGTTAGGGATTCCAACTCCTATTTCAAGATATTATCATCTTTAGGCGGCACTAACTTGCCTGCACGGGTTCAATCAAATCTACATTAATGCGTCTCGATTAAGGATTGGGTTTCCACTTTTCTCCACATATCGGGACACATTACACGCTTCCAGAGAACATGGAAACAAAACTTCTCACAACCAACAAGCCAAGAATTCCATATATCAAAGGTACAGAATATAACATCAACATAAAGCTCAGAAGAACAAGGAAAAACACTAGTCAAAACAACTCCGGCTATTGAGCGTGCATCTGGGCCTCCCACTCCCAAGTGCTCTCTTCGAGGCTGTCATGCCTCCACAACACACGAACCAACGGAATGGTTCGTCCACAGAGAACATTCTCCTTACGATCCTAGATTCTGACTGGTCGTTCCTCGAAGGTTGCATTGTATCCCTTATCTAACTCTCCCCAATCGATAACGTGAGAGTCTTCGTGCAAGTATCGACGTAGCTGGGATATGTGGAAGACGTCATGAACCATCTCCAGCTGAGGTGGTATGGCTAGCTGATATTCCACCTCGCCGACTCGCCGCAACACCTCAAAAGGTCTGATGAACCTAGGTGAGAGCTTGCTCCCCCTCCCAAACCCCTGCTGCCCCCATCGAGGGGAAACCTTCAAGAAAACATGATCTCCCACCTCTAAATCCAAGGGCCTCCTCCGACAATCAACATAAGACTTCTGTCGGTCCGGAGCATCTTTCATCCTCTCACATACAAGCTGGACTTTCTCTGTGGTGCTCTGCACTACCTATGGCCCAATACCACCTATCTCACCAAACTCTTCCCAACATATGGGTGAACGACCTGGTCTTCAATACAAAGCCTCAAACGGTTCCATGCCTATAGTAGAGTGGATGCTGTTGTAGTAGGCAAACTCTACTAAAGACAAGTGTCGTACCAATGATCCTCTGAAATCCAGAATGCATGCTCGCAACATGTCCTCCAATGTCTGGATAGTCCGCTCTCTCTACCCATCAGTCTAGGGGTGGAAAGCAGTGCTAAGTCATAGCTGGGTTCCAAAAGCATGTTGTAACCCCCTACAGACTCGTGCGGTAAACCGAGTATCCTGATTTGAGACGATAGTCTTCGGAACCCCATGAAAACTCACCACCTCGTCTACGTACCTCTGTGTTAAGGTACTCACCGGACCCGACTCCATAATTGAAAAAAAGTGAGATGATTTTTTCAGTCAATCCATCACTACCCAGATAGCATCATAACCACCCTGAGCTCTGGGTAGTCTTGTGACGAAGTCCATTTAGATGTCATCCCACTTCCTCTCGGGGAAATACAAAGGATGCAACAAACCACTGGGTACACGGTGTTCAGCCTTCACTTGCTGACACACTAGGCATTTTTTCACAAACTCCGCCACTACCAATTTAACCCCGGGCCACCAAAACTGTCCCCTCAAGCCTCAGTACATTTTTAAAATTCCTGGATATACTGCCAAGGCTGAGCTATGGAACTCACGGAGAACTCCCTCACACATCGCCTCCGGAACAAACAATATTCCATGTAAAAGAATTTGATGATGGCTGTCCTCTGACCATCCTTCTGGACAGTTTCTCTGACCGACATGATTCCGCATTACTTTCTCCTTGGAGTCCCGCCACTGAGACTCTTCCACCTGCTGCATAAAGGAGGAATGCACCATCATCTAAAACAAACAGTCTCTAACACCTTCTACCCTTGCATCCATGTGCAAGGTAGCCAACTCTTACATCGCCTTCCAAGCATCAACGGATTCCCGAACCACTTCCTGATTCGACTTCCTACTCAAGGAATCAGCAACAATGTTGCCCTTACCTTCAGTGTAAGAGATCTTGAAGTCATAGTCATGGAGAAACTCGACCCATCTCCGCTGTCGCAGGTTCCGGTCATGCTGGGAGAAGATATAACACATGCTCTTGTGATATGAGAAGACCACAAAGCGCTCCCCTAAGAGGTAATGTCGCCACAGATTCAATGACAACACTACTACTACAAGCTCTAGGTCATGGGTGGTATAGTTACCCTTGTGAGGGCGTAGCTACCTAGACCCATAACATATCACTCCCTTATTCTGCATTAGTACGCACCCAGACC
The DNA here is from genome assembly GCA_963277665.1 of Viscum album. NCBI lineage: Eukaryota > Viridiplantae > Streptophyta > Magnoliopsida > Santalales > Viscaceae > Viscum > Viscum album. Next base: position 292,445,557 of record OY728134.1, read on the forward strand.
AAGGCCAAAAGCATCATGAAACACCTCATACAAAAACACTTCCTCTGGCAACCTGAGTATGGGAGCACTGACCAACCTCTCCTTCTAGTAGTCGAAAGCCATCTGGCACTTCTCGCTCCATAGGAAGACCTGGTTCTTCCAAGTCAAAGCTGTCAATGGCGCATCAAATCGAGAGAAGTCTGAAATGAACCTATGATAGTAACCAGCCAGCCCCAGGAAACTACGAACTTCCTCCACGGTCTTGGGTGCCACCCAAGAAACAACTGCCTCCACCTTTGACAGGTCCACTGAAACTCCATGTTGAGACACTAAGTGCCAAAGGAAGTGTACTTCTTGTGTCAATAACTTACACTTCGACAATTTCCCATAAAGTTAGTGGTGTCGAAGGACTTCCAGTACATCCCTTAGATGCTCAACGTGCTCCTCCTCTAATCTTGAGTAGATCAGGATGTCATCGATAAACACAACGATGAACCGGTCCAAAAACCCTCGGGAGACAAAGTCATAAGTCCCATGAACATAGATGGTGCATTTGTAACTCCAAATGGCATCACTACAAACTCGAAGTGCCTATACCTTCACCTGAAATCCATCTTCGATATGTCACTGTCCATTACCCTCAGCTAATGATGTCCATATCGTAGATCTATCTTGGAAAACCAACCTACTCCCCTTAGTTGGTCGAAGAGATCATCTATCCTTAGAAGGGGGTAATGGTTCTTGACTATTACCTAGTTCAACCTTCGGTAGTCTATGCATAGCATGAGACCACCATCTGCCTTCTTCACAAACAAAACTGGAGCACCCCATGGTGATACGATGGGTCTAACAAAACCCTTCTCCATCAGATCATCAATCTGAATCCTCAACTCCTGCAACACCAAAGGTGCCTTCTGATAAGGGGCCATCGAAATCGGTCTAGTACCAGGCTTTAAGTCTATCCCGAACTCAACGTCACATAAGGGGGGGGGGGGTAGAGTCATAACCTCATTAAGAAAAACCTCTAGGAACTCCCCAACAACTCCTAGGACATCCATCATCTCTGTATCAGCTGAAACCAATGATAACCCTCCTAACAAGGGAAAGAGAGGCTCCACACGCCGTCTTACCACCTGATAGCTCCTCTCGCCAAAAAAAGATACATGTTTCCCATCCACATCGGAGAACATGACCCTTTTTCAGAAGCAGTCGATAATGGCACTAATGGAAAACAACCAATCAATGACTAAGATGACATTGTATGGATGCATATGTAACAGAAGAAGGTCCCCACTAGAACGATGTGGTTCCAACATCAGCCCACATCCCAGGAAAACACAAGATACGCTGGTCTGACCTCCAACTGGTGTACTCAGCACTAGTGGTATGGAAAGTCTCACTACGTCTAGTACCATAGAATTGGATAGACAAGGTGCATCAAAGGAGTGCGAATCTCCTGAATCGAACAAAGTAGAAACAAGAGTGATGAACAAACAAATCATACCTCGCACCACCTCTGGTCCTGCCGGAGCTGTTAACTCTGCTGCGTGCAACTATCCACGCTCAGCTCCTCTACCTCTCTGATGTCGTCCACCTCCCATACCATTCTCTGGTCGCAGTCCCTAAGGAGAACCCTGAGGTCGGCCTCCTCCCGCAATGTCTTCCCTAGGAGGAGCATGGTCCTGCTGCTGCTAGAAGGGCCTCACCGGCAACTAGTGGTACGGAGGTGGGAGCTGAACCATACCAAATCCAACGTACTGTCCTCGGGTCAGGCACCGACTATGAATGTGCCTAAAACCCCCACAAGAAAAACACGTGGTACTGGTCTCATGAAAATGGTACGAGAACCTGAAGATCTGAACTGGAACTACTGGGGCCTGCTCCCCACTAGCCTGAACCTAGAAGGTCCCGTCGTAGGAGAGCTGCTGCTGACTGTCTTCCCCTTCGACGAACATGTTTGGATCCCCTCATGTGGTGCACCTCCCTATGAGTGCATCCTCTCTACAACCTATGCCTTCTTCTGTACTGCCATGTATGTCAGAAGGGTGAAGGGGGTGACATCATACTAGAGCGAAGGATGAAGCACCTCCTCCAAACGTCTCGCCCGAGACTCCTCATCCGGAAAGAGATCCGGAGGAAAGCGCATGAGATCCCTGATCTTGATCCCCAACTCTCGTACTGACATACTCCCCTATTTAAGGGATAGTAACTCCTGCCACTTCTCCACCGTGATCATGGAATAAAGGAATTACTCTAGGAATTCTTTCTCAAAGTCATCCCACGAAACCTCTTCCTCTATCCTCTCTCCGAGGTAGAGCATGCACCATTGTCGCGCCACACCTCTCACCTGACTGACTGCTAGGGGAACCCAGTACTCCCTCAGAGCACGAATCATGGTAAAAGCGATCCCTAGCTCCTCAAGACACCCCTCTATCACCGTATCCGAAGTACTACCCTCGTACTTCGTGAGGGTTTTCCGCTGGATAGAATGGAGGGACTTCTGCCACTGGTTATCTTCCTCCTCTCCGTCAATCCTCAACTGATCGACCACCTGAATTTGCTGGGCATTGACCGTCTGAGCCGCCCACGAACGACGTCTAGGTACCATAGCTGTATGGTAAACAAAGATCTCATAAGCCCATGTAGTAAGGAAATTATCAGGGTTTTATTTCATCATTTTTGTTTCAACTTCCTTCCCAAAACACCCAAATCAAGTAAAACACAATCATGATGATGCATGTACCTTCCCTAGGGTCTCTACCGTGCAATAAATGTAGTCTCACTTTGTCGTTCGTTAGGCTCAGAGTCCTTGCATTGGATCACGGGTGGCCCTAAAATCCCGTGTCCTAGCCAGTCCTCCCTAGCCTGTGTCACGAACCGAGATTAACAAAGCATGGTTGCCCTACCATCCCAATGCAATCCTCACTATGCCAAACTCCAGACTCCATCCTATCTCTGATACCATTCTGTCATGACCTTGTCCCACCAAGGATTCTCCTCATGAGCTGGCAATGGTGAAAGGGAGAAAATGACCCCCCTGAGTCTGGCCTCCAGTAGGCCCCGGGGTGGAGACTAGCACCATGGGTATGAGTTTTCACAAATATGGGAGGCAATACCATTTATATTTTTTAAGATCAGGAAATAGGACAAATCAACCACCAAAAAGGAAAAGAACAAGTGTATTGAAGTAAACCCAAACCAATCCCACACGCATGTTTAAATAGTTTAGAAACAAGGTACAAGTAAAAGAATGCTCAAAAGTACAATACCAAAAGAAACAAGTTTACAAAAACATCAAAAACTCCAACTTTCCCGACTAGTGGGGTCCCTCATGGCCCTGGTAGTCCTCCTGGAAACCTGAAAGTAAACATATGTTGAGCATACAAGTATACTCAGTAGGAAACCTAAATCTCTCATGCACAGGTGGAGAGACATCCTAATGTCCTATGAGAACAAAAGAAGAATCCTAGCAAGGAAATCTATCCACCCAACCTCTCCATTCACACTCATAAAAAAAACAATCACAACAGGTTTTAGTATTATAAGAACAAGATTATTGGGTACCCCGCACCATTCCCCATTAGTTAGTTTCCCTTACTTATGAAAAACATCCTAACGCTGCCACACTCTCCCCGCCCGCACACACTAGGGACTCACTAACCGCACATCCCGCCCGCACACACCTAGGCCTCACAACCACATATCCTACCCGCACAGACATGGGCCTCACAACCACGTATCTCACCCGCACACACATTGGCCTCACAACCATGTATCCCGCCCGCACACACCTGAGCCTCATCCCGATGATTCGTGGGAAATAGTAAAACCTTCCCAAAGCGTATTGGGCTAAAACCACCCCAATCAAAACCAACCCGAAGAGTCTTGGGTGTAAGGTCACCTCTAACCATCACAGCCTAGGGAAGAAGGAGCAGGAAAGAGCTCGTAACTAAGGGGAAAACACCCTCTCCCATGAAATGGGAGTTTTCGACACTAATTGCTCAACATGGATGGGGTGTGATAAAACACAAAAGATACATATATATATATATATACCAAACACACAGCCAAACCTATGGATTCGAAACAGAGAAACTATGCACGTTCCTTGGCACTGCTACTAAGAAGAATTCATACAATAGAAAACCCAAACCCTATTTAGGTTATCACATTTCAGCAGAATTTGTTTATTATATCCTTAACTACTGGGAAACAATCCACAACCAACCACATCAATCAATCGTAAAGCATAACCCTTCCATCAACAAATCATGTTAGGAAAACATAATCACCACAACAAATCTCTTCTTATTAACAAACCAACCCATTGATACAACTTATCATAGCCCTGCTTCTCATCCGATCCACCACTACCCACAAAAAAAGATTCGTGCCACATCATTTCCCCTTCAACATCATTTACCGCAGCCCTGCTGCCCGTTCTATTCGTAACAACCAAGGATTAAACCCTCTCTCTCACACACCAGTAACCAAGACAAAACCCACATGTTCATTATTTCATTTAGTTTAACCTGGGTGATCACACAAGGGTTCCATATTTTAAATCAGCCAACTGTATGTGATTGACCAAATTCCACATTCAATAAAGTTCCATTCACAAAAACGGTCTAGAAAGATACGAAAAATTTTAATTGTGCAATCAAAGGCCCCAAATGACCATGATTTTCAGTAGGCATGAGCCTATTCAATTCACATCCTAATATCACAGGATATGAGATAAATATAACAACTTCCCCATCCCCGTTATTTATCCAGTTATTATCTTTATTTAATGTCTCAATAGTTTCTCATAAAAACAAGTGGATACCCACCCTGCATGATGCACAATTTAGAGAGACAAAGGTAAGATCCCTACCTCAACAGGTTTTGATCACAACGCTCTCCCGGATCAACCTTAGAAGACGTTTGTCGGCGTCCGTCACCTCTGTCGATTCCTGGAAAAACCACCTCATGTGGAAGTTGGAAAGGAAAGGCCAAAAGAAAGACAACAGATTCAAGCTCAGATGTTCCTTATCGTCGTTACGATCCCGTGGGCACTGACGGATCGTAAATCGGAGCTCAGAAGAAGATGTTATGGAAGAAAAGGAGCCTTCGAGTCTCTTGGGAGATCTCTGCTCAAAGGAATGGGGAGTAGAGGAGTGAGTTGAAAAGGAGGAGGGGACCCCTCCTTTTATAGGCGAGGAAAACAAAAGTACACGGTGTGTACTTTATGGTACATGGCGTGTACTCATCCATTTCACATAGTCACCATGCAGCTTCCAACACGGCCTTCAACATGGCATGCGGCCATTGACTGGTCAACACATAGCTTGAGGGTAAAATGTATGCGGGGAGGGACTACACAACATGTAGTATGGGTTACATGGCGTGTACCCATTTATTTCACAAGGAAAGGACAAGGCTCCAACACGACACATAGTTGTTGACTGGTCAACACGCGGTAACACGTACGCAGGGAGGGACTACATGGCGTGTAGTATGGGGTACACAATGTGTACCCATTTATTTCACATGGAAAGGACACAACCTTCAACACGAGGTATACCCAGAAAAGTGGTACACTGCGTGTACACACACTACACGGCATGTAGTCATTTATTTCACATGGTATGGACACGTCCTTCAACATAGGGTATACCCAGCAAGGTGGTACACGACATGTACTCACACTACACGGTGTGTACATAAAAAATTCTGGAAAGTGTGGGAAAAGTCCATTTTAACCTCCAAAACACTTCATGTCCTTATTTTTGACAATGGAATGGACCAGAGAGGCCCGTTCCATTACATGAAGATAGTATTTTATATATCAGACAATATTTTGTAGTACCACTTTGACTGAACCTCACACTCTAGAATGAAGTGGGTCATTATTTTGTGTATTTATTGTATTTGATAAAGGAATTTTGGGTAGATCTGATATAAAATGAATTTTTACATTTCAAGCACCCATGTGTTTAATCATAGATGAAATATCTAGTTCATTATTAAAATTTAGAATATGTGGAATTCTTTATATTCTATGTTTTCCTATTTGTTTTTTTCATATACAAAATTATATGAATTAAAGCTTTTATGGTCATAATGAAACCTAATGGGTTGGAACTGAGACCATTATGACCTCCCTATTCTTGTGGGATTATTTATTCCTCTTTATTTTCCCTGTTTTCTCCCTTCATTAGGTTCCCTTAAGGTTACATTTTTTTATCTTTTCATTTTGATTTTAGGGTGTCTAACTGTATATATTTATACTCAATGAAACACAATATTCATTCACACACATATTGTTATTATTCATTAGGATCAAATATCATATATTTTCATGGTGTATGATGAGATGGTATTGGTTGTACATATATAATTCTTAGTGGAAACATTTATGGACTTGGTTTTGTTTTATATTAGTTGTTAATGGAGTTTAGTCTAGTGGATGATTCTCATGTTTGGATCCATCTTGGTGTGATGCCCTCATATCAATTTCTTATTTTGGGATTACACATTGGTTGCTGGGAATGAATTTTTGGTTGGTTATTATTTAATCTTTTTTGTATCATTTAATTTTATTCATGAAAAAACTATATTATTCAGTAATGTTTATTAAACATTTCAATATTCTCAATTCATGTATAATGGTGTGTGTTTTTTAAGGTTTATCATGATAATTCCTCCCATTATGTGAGTTATTTAAACTTAGTTTTTGTCAATAGCCCTTAAAATTTTGGATGGGAGATTGGGGTGGCACACCTACCCTAGAACCTCCCATGATGCTTCTCAACTGTTGGCACATATTATTCTTCCCACATCTGATTTTTTGGAGTAAGAGATTCCTTTGGAACCCCTATCTAGTTACTTTCCATCTTTAGAGCTTAGAAACCATCTTAAACAAATCCCATATTGTGACTTGATTTAATAATTAGTTGATAATTTTTAATTTCAAGAGACTCCATTATGGTATATGTGACGTGCAGTGGTACCTATCATAATTTGAATTGTTTTCCCAAACACATATATCATGGGTTATTATAAATTGAATAATTATGTAGGTGTCATCAGGTAGAGTGAGTTAGACATCATTATATGTGGCAATGAGATACACACCAATAAGAAATGTTCATATGATAGCCATTATATGGTATGATTTTAATTATATGATTAGATTACTTACAAAAACATCAATCTCATTGAATTTCTAGGAATATAAAAATCCGTACAAAAAATGAACCACGGTTGATGATTAATTAGAGACTGATGTGTTAGTTAACATTCATCATGGATATGGAATTTAAGTTCTCTTAAGTGAGATGATGTAAAATATTATGGAATTTATAGATCAATGAAATCAAAACATCCCTAGTCATTAGTAAATTAATTTCCTTCTAGGTGTCTATGGAATTTAACATTGTTTTAGAATGAGACTATCAATAATGTAGTAAACCCTCAAGGTAGATGTTCTTAATTCTTGGGTCGAAATTTTAATTCAATAAATTATATTCATAGATATTGGTAAAATCATAGTATAATATTTTTTTCATGGATATTTACACCTTTTCTAGAAGACTATATTTCAAAATGAAGGAGGATTTGTATGAGGTGAAAGCTTCAAATTAGTTATTACTGTGTTGAAAAGAGACCTTTCGTACCTTTTGATGGATGTGGTTTCCTTGATATCATATATTATATTTTCAACATCCAAAATGGTTATATTATCATATTAGTAATTTTTTATTTTACAATATTAGGTATTTTACGTGAAGGTTCTTCTAGAACACAAGAGAATTTCATTTACTTCCTTGGGGGGATAATGGTTTTCTATTGGTATTTGTATCAAGCACTGAGATGAACACCCAAAGTAAGTGACCTTCCAACTGTAGTGTGACCCATAGTATCGAATGTACAGTAGATGTTTATGGGTGTAAAAATCATATGAAAATTAGTTTGTAGTGTTTGATAATGAGGATTCAAGGTATGGTTTTGAATTTTGATTACTCTAGGTTAGTGGTTGTTATCAAAGGGTATGATGATGACCAATCTAGGTACTATAAAATGTCAGGATCTTTTGATTATGATTTTGGTGGAATAGAAAACCCAAAAAGTATATATTTTACATTAAGTGGATTGATGTACATGATGGTGATTTCAATGTCCACTTTTGAAACATCCATTTAATACTAACAACAATACAATGAGGTTATCATGATTTATAATGTAAAACCGATTAGATATTAAGTTGAAAATAAGGGATTTCTGTGAGTATAAAGTATGGTTTGGGAATTAATGAATACATTTATATTACATAACATGTCAATGACATTGGTGGATATTCCATATAAGAATGAGACGTAGGTAAATATAATGTGTGGCTGAAGGAACATATTACCTTGAAACTCTTCTAGTATCAGTGTCAAATTATGATAAAGATCTTTATTTTTGGAGTACAGTCTGAATGAGTTGTCCTCAAAACCCATCTAAGATACTCTTTATGATGGGTATCAGAGAACTATAACAAAATTTGTCCTTGTAATTGAATCCTTATAATATATATTTCCTTGGATCATGGATTTGATTCATCCTCTTCAATAGGATGGTCATTGGATGAGAATATTCATTTGGTGCAAAAATTTGTAATGTTGTTCCTAGAGTGGATCCAATATTGTGCTTAGGTCATGAATAGAGATTTATGTAATTGGAATATTTTTTAATTAAAGATTTAATTAATTCCTAGGTGGATGATTTTTATAATTTCTTTGATCATTGAACTCCATAGGTAATGTACATGGGTGTGATAGTTGTAGTTTTCCAACTATTATTTTTTAAACTCCCATTTTGAGGATATCTAGCTGTTATGTTTTCGATGTTGAAAATGTCTTAAGGAAATGATTATATAGTGACTCAAGTTTTCAGGATATAAACTTAGATCCATTTTTTATTTCATTTTCTTCTGACATACATAGGGGTAAAATGATGAATTTATCCTATATCATGAACATGAAAATATTATTTTATAATTATATTCATTCCAAAGCATGGTTTTTTCTCTAAGATATATCTACAAGGAATTAAATTATTTAGGGTACTTTATAACAATATATTAAGTATAAAAATATCATTTTTATAATGTTGTAGTCTATTCTATAAAAGTATTCCTTCCATCTAAATGGAACATCAGATTGGAAACTAACAACATCAATGTGTCTATATTGTTATTTTACAGTAGGTTCTCTATAATTATTTTCACAATAGGGGTTTTTATATTATATATAATATATGAATTTATATAATAATTTCAATGATTTAGATAAATTACTAACCAATTTAGAATTTTATAGTAAACCCTATTTATTTACTATTTGAATCATTCTTCTTAAAATTATAGAGGTGACCACAAAAATACATAGAATTTGTGACTGAATAAGAGAAGAAAACAATGGTGGAATGATGGAAAAAATAGCCAGAAACATCATTGACATCATAAATAAAATTTGATTCAAGAATAGACCTTTATAAAAAATTGATCCACTTCAAGGTATGGCCTGCTACTACTCATTGATGATCTGATCATCATGTCCTCTAGGACATGTTTATTGAGTGGAATATCTATTCCTAAATAGTTAACCATGGTATATTAATTAATAATAATTTTGTTTTTTTGTTATTCATATATAACAACTATTCTCCAATCCCCATACCTTTGATTGTGTCCCAACACCTTGAAATTTTTTTGTATAAATTTAGAAACACATTTTTTTGTTTATATGATTTAAAAAATAGTTATTTAATGAAAGGCGACAAGGAAATAATTCTCTCACACTATTATCACTCTTCTCACCCACCCATATTCTATCTCATCTACATTATAATGATTGTCCAACTTCCCTAGTTGCGGGAGTTGGCATCAAGGTATAATGTGGGAAAGGCTGGCATGGCCAAGGTGGATAGAAGAATGTGAGGAGTGATACGAGGTGGTGGTGTGGTGTGATGTGGCTAAAATCAATTAGAGAGAGGTAGATTTAAAATGAAATAACTGTATCAATGATAAATTTGGCAGGAGAATATTTTGATATGTAGAAAAAGAGGGCAGCTGTGTAGTGTGACAGTGGTGTGGTGCCCATAGTGGATGGTTGGGTTCAGCCGCAGTAATGGCTATCAGCCTAGAAGGGTAGTATCATAGTGGAAGTAAAATGTATATGATGAAAATTAAGAGTAATAAAAATCACCCCAGTTATCTGATCCCATTGGATTAGGTGATTCCTGATCAACCACATTATAATAAGGGATGATATGGTCTTGGACCATTATATTTAGGTGAACATGCTCATACTAATCATCCACAGATGATGTGGGTGAGGAGGTTTTTCCCAATTTAGGTTTGACCAACCTGGGAAGGCACACTTGAGTGGTGTGGCCTTATTAGGAGATGTCAAGTGGCCCACCCTATGCCTATCAGTTGTTTATTACATATATTTTCTACCAAAAGTGCATTTTGGTGAAATAAATAGCTTACCCTAGTTATATTTCATCATAAATCACAGTGGATCAGATTATTGTCCATCTATGGCCATTTGTGTGGTATGATTGGATAATTATGATTTTTTCCATGTGGAACCCATGATGTGGTTCATGAATTATTAATTGAGTATTCATAAGTCAAGGTTATCCCTCATCATCTTTTGTGGGATGTATATTGAATGTTGATACATAGTATTACTGATGAAGTCAAATTATCTTCTTCTCTCTAGACATGTTCTGCCCCGTTTGCTATGTAATTATTGTGTACTAGATAGGGTGTGGGAACCTATCTATGATTACCAAACATTACCCCACCTATAGGGAACTATTCAAGTTGTGGGTATTCCACTAGGGAATGCAACCCACCCCCTTTTCTTATAATTTTCCAAAGGTGGTGTGGGGACCCATATATAGTACTCTATGAGGTGTTTTTTTCTCATAGATATGGGGTAATGGTTTTATGGTTATTTCTACCTTGGGAGAAATATATTCTTGTCATGGTTTTCCCTAATAGTTTTTTGAAATATGACAATAATGGTTGTTTTATAAAATAATGTGTGATACCGCTCCACAATTCAACCCCACATCCTACCATTACAAAAATTCATTGGAAAGAAATTATAATATAATAAAGGGTTATTTCTTAATACCCCTACCATGATTCAAAAAAATTCACCTTCCCAATATACCCTAAATATCATTTAACCTGTATATTCATATTTTCAGTGGGTGAATATGGAAATACCGTATAAAATAAAACATGTCGGATAGATTTAAAAAATATCACTAAAACATTCTAAGCCTCTTAAATCCCTCATAGTCATCACTAAACTTGAACTCCATACCATACTATAATGAAAAACTCTAATTATCGTTATCAACATCAAATACTTTATTGATAATACATGAGGTAAAAAATTCATTAAACCCACCACTATGTTTTTTCTGACCACTCCCTCAACTATATAAGGCTTCCTTAGGCATCATGTTCCTTAATAATACCATGAAAATCTTATAATAAATTTATTGTTCAATAAACCACATATAAATAATTCCTAAATTTTTTCACAGTGTTCATTGATTAAGAAAGCATTAAAATGGATTCCCCTATTACACCTTTTTAATTATCCTAAGAGATCCCATATAGGTCCTCTTACGATTAATCTCACACATGAAGTGTTCATTCAAGGAAACTACACCATTAAATTCATTTAAATGAATTTATAATAAGAGTGAAATGAATCTCAACCATTTGTGGAATGTCTATTGCATTACATTAAGACCTATCAATTTTATATCATGAAAGTGTTCTATCATGATTCAAAATCATGTATCCTTAACTTTAATTCCCATGAACTAAAAAATATGAGGCAAAAAATCTAATAAACAATTTATTAATATGTTAGGTTCATCATACTACCTCATCATAGAAAAGCGGGAGAACTGTGGGGTAAAACATCAAGTTTATATTATTGAAGGAAACAATAACGATATGATTATTTTTTTATTTTTATAAAACATTAATATAATCTATTTATAAAAAAATAGCATGTATGTCATTGGGAACCCATTGGATGGACACCAAGAACCAACTAGTCATCCAAGATACAACCCACAATATTTAGACATCCCACATAGTACCTTGTACAAATCAACTGAGTACCTATGTCATTATAAAAATCTTTAAACTACTAATGAAACTCATCAGGTACCTAATACACCACCACTAGATACCCAATGGTACCTACAACACTCTGATGTAGTACAACATTTTATTTGTACACCCTTACCTCCGAATTCATAGAAATACCCACAATCTTGTCCAAAAACATCATTAAAGCACTATCCAAATTCAAAATTCAAAATTATCCTAACTAAAATTATACTACATTCCAGGTTCTTTTATTTTCATAGATCCATATTATTAAATGTAATTATAACCAATAATGAGATATATATATAAGATAATAACTTCAGAAAATCTTCTTATTTACTATAGCACAGTAATATTCAATTGTTATAACTCCTATAAAATCTCATAATTTTTCGCCTTTAATGTCTATGAATGAAACTATTGACATATCAATGTTGGGAGTCTGAACTATATCAAATCCTTATGCGTCTCTACTTCTATAACTTTCCCTAACCACTGATGAACTTCTCCAACTAACATAGAAGCCGTGAAATCCTACTTTAATGCATCGTAAATATGTAGAAACTATAATATTTAGATGAATCATCATAAAAATCATCCTATGAGACTCCATAATATCCTCTAAATATTGGATTATTTTAACATAATTCTCCTTCACATTAGTTGGGTTGAGGAGGAATTGCTACTTCAAATTAAGAAACATCCCCAATGCATCAAAGGGTAGCAATAAATGCCAAGAGCCTTAAAATAGTTGGGGAAATATTTAATATTTTAAAATAAAACAACACAACCAAAAAACAATAAAAAAGTAACCACATACGGATGCATGATAATAATGTATACAACTCAATGTATAAATCTAAATATCATGCTCAACTATAATAAGATTATCATAAGGGAAGACTACTAATATCATACTACACAATTGGAGTCAAAACCCTAAAAACTCAATGAATCCAAAGACACCAACAAAGAAACTCTAAATATTATCAAAGATCCAACTCTCATTTCATTTCCCAATTATCATGAAGCACCACTAAAGAAATGTGGTGTTTTACCTTTACCTATTTCTCAATAGACAATATCTGCAAAATAACCAATGTTACAAATAAGGGGTGAGTAATGAAACACAATATATTACCCAGAAATTACTTCTCTACTCATGACAGTATGATAGAATAAGTTATCACATTTATATAAAATAGTTTAAATAAAACAATTGAATAAATTTAATAGTATATAAAAAATATGAAACAATTTCCATAACAAAACAGTTTCTATGGAAAACAACCAAACACATCATTAAACTATTTAAACTTCCTTTTTGGCATACCCAACCCAAGATTCAAACACACACCCACAATGCATTATTTGTTGATTGTTTCATACTCAAGTGTAGTTTCTCATCCATCCACCATGTCCTCACTAAGTGGGTAATCACCTTGTACTCCAATGACACACACCCATTATCTAGGGTCACATCCCTTGGTGCCCCAATGGTAAATGGCCCTTATTCAGGGTCATGTCGAAACACTGAAATCAAACCAACCCATTTATTCCAATACAATTTCAAATGAACTATTTCAAACCAATTAAATAAAAACATTATTTTATGGATAACGTTTCAAAAATAATTTTTCACAAATTTAAAAAATCCATATTTTAAAATCAATATTTTTAAATGATGAAAATAAAGCACTGCACAACCAATTTTCAAAAATCCAAAAATCCACAAACCCTAAATAAATAAGGTTTCTAACATGACTGTCACACCAATTTCAAATTAAAATTCAAGATACTTTCACAATTTGAAATTAAACCTTCGTGTTATAATAAGAGGATTCATGAGTGAAGCCATCGTCTTTAATAATTATGAAAAAAACAATGAAACGCATGAAAATGACTATGAATATCGACCAAACCATGCACATAACCATGTGAATTTTCAAAATACCTTGTATCACTATGCAAAATTACCTATAGGTGTTTCATGGTTTCCACTAACCATTCTCAAACTATGAACCATTATAAAATCTCTTGAAAACATTATAAAATTCATCCAAACTCTCCTAAGCTTCACCCAAACCCTTTACATAGTAAAAAATTATAAATAGAGGGCGAATTACATGAAATCTGTGGTGATACACTCTCCAAAACTAGTTCAATTTACATCCCCAGAAATTAGAAAACCATATTTGGTCTGAATTAGATACAACCATTGTTCGATCATTTCTTTTTCCCATTCCAATGACACAACAAAAATATGAACATGTTTCCCCAAAACCCACACTATATTGATGGTTTTATAATGTAATAATTACTATTGTCTGTCCATAATCTACAATGGCATAGGAACTATCATATCATCCAGTTGTAGGTCAAATTAACAACATTTAATCACTTGGTCTAGATTAGTATGAAATTTATCAAATGAGATAAATGAAACACATTATGAACTACACTAAACTAAGATAGTAATTATAATTGATATTCCACCTGACCAACCCATTACAATATCTAAAAAGGGCCTATTTATATAGGATATAACTTTACATTATTACCAAAATGAAAATGTATAAGCCTTGGATAATTCCTTAGGAACACAATACCACTCAAATCAAACAACGAAAACAACCGTAGATAATGATACAGATATAATTTTTGAGGAATCTAAGTCATCTCTATTATCTTACTAATCAACTGAATCTTATCCTTTGTATCTTCAACAGGGATTGTCCCAACTAGCGATGTCTCACCTATTTCCAACCAAAAAGTGGAGAATGAAAAGGAATCCATTGAAATGATTCAGAAGGATCTATAGGTTTTGAGTAATCAGAACTGTTCTTATAAGAGAATTACACCAATGGTATAGGATCATCCAACGAGGCACTAAATTCTATTACATAGGTCGACAACATGGCTTAAAACGTTTTTATCATCCTTTTATATTTTCTATACATATGAGGGTGATACTCTTTATGCATAGTCAACTATGTACCAATGGATTTAAGTAGGGATTTCCAGAAATGAGAAATAATCCTCAGATATTTGTTACCACTATCAAAACTGGTATGGCATGCCTCTTAACCACTACCCAGATATGGATTTTTTGAAAATTTCTCTACCATATAAGATTCAAAAATTGGGATTAAATGTGACAACTTTGTGATCCAATCTACTATCACTCATATAACATCATGTTTCTAAACATTTATTGGTACAAATATTTCAAATTTCATAGCTATCTCCTCCCATTTCTAAATAGGAATATGTAAATACAACATTATAACTACTAATAACTGATATTTTTCCATAACCTATTGAAATTTTAATCATTTGGAAACAAACTCATCAACCTTTATTTTCATTTCTATTTACCAAAACTGTGATTTTAATTCCCTATATATATTATGTATTTTAAGATAAATATCCCATCTTGAATGGGGTAAGAATGAATTTTTTTTTACTAACAATAAAATGGAACAACCATCAAATTACAAAACCAAAACACTAAACTACCATCTACCTTCCATCCCTCAATGGTCTCCCCAACATTGCGTTTTGAACTCATAGAAACAAATTCAGAATCAGACATTTGTGTCTCTTTAACCATTTTCACCAATTCAATAATAAAGGAAAATGGATATAAAATTTAAATGTTACCTCATTATTCACATACCCAGTGCATATTGTCTCGGACAAAAATCAACTAATATTTATTTGAAGAATATTTTTACAACCGATCATATTAATTTTGTCTTAATTCATCTTCCATCGAATTTCCTTTACGTAGTCTATATATCAAGTCAATATGAAATATTTGGAGATACTCCATCCATATTATTTTTCTTTGAACAAAATCCCTTTTCAAAAAAATATTTTTCAATAAATTATGATTTTAAACACCTTAAATTTATCACTGAATAAGTAATTCCACCAAGTCATCAAAGCATATACTACGATAGTTAACTCCAAATCGTGTAATGGGTAGTTCTTCCCATAAAACCGTAACAATTGTGGGCCCTATGAAACAACATGACCTCCCTTCATTAGATAATATACTAGACCAGATCGTGAAGCATTACAATAAACAACATACCCTTTTCTTGATTTTGGAAATATCAAAATCGGTGTTGATATAAATAAAATCATAAGCTTATAAAAATAATTTTGATATTTATTGTTCCATTGGAATGGAATTTTTTTATCGTTATATCTCTCATTGGTGAGGATAGTCATGAAAATAAAATAATCATAATTGGTAATACATTGCTAAAACAAGGAAACTGCATATCTCAAATACATTCTTTGGTGGTTTTTAGTATATAATAACCTCAATATTTTTAGGATCCATAGAAACACTTCTTTCAGATATTACATAGCAATGTAATAATATATATTATATCAAAATATCACACTTTGAATTTTTGGAATATAGAATATGATCCCCCATTTTTCCCAACACTATCGCTAAGTTTTTCTCATACTAGGCCCTTTTCATTGAACACACTAATATGTCATCCACAAACACCACTATAAAATCATCCATATATAATTAAAATTTGTGATTCATAAATTCCCTAATGTCTATTGGTGAATTCATATGGATAAAAATAATAACCAAAAATTCATAATGACCACATCTTCTTATGAAATTTATTTTTGGAATATCCTCCATCTGAACTCAAAATTGGTGATATCCTGATAATAATTCAATCTTAGAGAACCACTAGGATCCCCTAAATTATTTGAGAATATCAGCAATCCATAGAAGTGGATACATGTTCTTTATCAAGACTTAGTTAAGCTTAATATAATTCACAAACAATCTAGGATTTCCAATCACCTTTTTCATGAACAAGACTGGTTCTAGCCATGAATGTATTCTAGGCCTAATGAAAACATTCCTTTAAATATATTCCAATTTATCATTAAATTACTTTAATTATGTTTGTTCTGTTTGATAATATGGAAGTGAAACAAGATTGGTCCCTAAATGAAGATCAATTGTATACTCTACTTCCCTTATGGGTGGTAAACCTGATAAATTATTTGTTAAAACATTTAGAAACTGAAAAAAATACTGGAAAACTATTATTTTCAATTCGTTACATCTATTCTAAAGTAAACTATACCAACTAGTTTGATATAATTCTAGTCATGAAACATTCCTTCCTTACATAAAGGTTGATGTGATACATGAGCATTTAAAACAAATCGATACACATTATTATGTCATAGATATCCATCTCAAGTACTAAGATATACCATATCAACTCACCTCCATCAAAAACTATCAGACATGATATACACATAAAATAAATAAAATCACTTTTACATAGAGGAGTTTAAAGTATATAAAAAGGCATATGCTAAACATTTAAACGAAGAAAATCATCAACATTAGAATAAATAAAGGAATTAGATGAACCTATATAAAAATATTATATTTGGGTAGAATTCAATATAATTCTATCTCACAACATCCATGGTACAAATTGATCATACAAAATATGTTTCCCATCCCTATATAACTTCTTACTCACTACATTGTGTTTTTTTCGGTGTGGATGTGCGTCGGGCTTCTGTTCCGACGTTGTTCCGCCAGGACGCGTTCGCGTGCGTGCCCTTCGACCCGAGGGGATGGGAGCGCGGCCTGTGGCCTCGCAGTCCCGCTTTCCAAAGGCAGGCGGCATCCGTCCCTTATTCAGGGTTGTCTGCTCCTTGATCGAAACCGGGATGATGGGATGTCGGCTCCTCCTTCCGTGGACGTCTCCTCGGAACTCGTCGCCTAATCCGGGTCTCCCTCATAGATTTAAGAATGTTCGTGAATCTCGTTCCCGGTGCCATATCTTCATGGACACCGGTTAATTACGCTGCTTCCGCCCAGACGCTCCAAGGAGTCTAGTCGGGGCAGCAACCTGCGGTGAGGAGACCAGGTAGCTCTGGGTGTTGGGGGCACGTCTTGACACTGCGGCTCTACATGTCTGCCTTCCGTCCCTAATAGGGCTTCTCGAAGGAGTGATGGCCAGAGGCATCCAACGCTGGGTGCGGGGAACTGTGTTACCTGAGGTTTTCCTTAGCTTCCCATGTTTAACACGAGGTATGCCTCTAGTTTAACGTCAGCGGGGACAGAATCGGACTGATCAACATGAGGAGTGGATCAGATGATAGAACCCCTTGCGGCGAACCTCTGATGGTGGGGCCAGCGCATGGGCGGATTCCTGATTGAAGTGGAGTGGAATGAAATGGCATGACCCCACCGGGATGTGGCGGCCCGGGTAAGGATCAGGATGGTTGATGGAGTGAAGAGCTTGGACCCCGTAGAGGCTTCCTACGTACCGCGCGTTAGCGCGGATCAAAGTCAGTGTAGTTCGGATATAAAGTTTAACATCATGCTGGTTGAAGGTAAGCCGACTCATGAGGAGGTCGAGGCTTCCAGGCGGAGGATTGAACCGAACCACCTCGCATAGAGGGGGATGGAACGGCCAGGTGGATCAACGCGAATGTGAACCCGGGAGGGGTCCACTGATGGACGAACCGACATGGATATGACCGGAACGACCAGGTGGTGGGATTGAACCTCAGGGAGGCTTCCTACGTACCCTATTTAGGAGACAGGGATCAAAGTCCACATAGTTCATTCTGTCAGGACTTACGCACTAAGGCAACCTGAGTGCGGCAAAACTCAGTTGGAGAGGGACTTGGGATGAAGGTAAGAGACACCTCGATCCCCGTCACGCCCTCTACTGGCTTCGGCAGTGGGGAAGCACGATGGATATACACATGTGCAGTCCCCCACAGGAAACTAGGGGTTTGTAATGCCCTACCCCTGTGGGCGAAGGCCACTCAGATAAATCATCCCTAAAGAGGGGCAATCCCGACATCCCTGCAGAGACGAGCGGGTGGGGGCCACATCCAAACCGGGGGGGACCCTGGGTGCGAGGCACATGATCGGGTGATGCGGACGGTTTAACGTCTTGCCGGACGAAGTACAGTTTAACGTCGTGTGTTGAGGACGATGAATGCTTGGCAGTTTAATGTCCTACAGCGCAGATGGATGCTTGGCAGATTAACATCCTGCAGAACAGACGCAGTACAGTTTAGCGTCATGTTGGACGATGGGGTTTGGGGCTTACACCTGGAGGAGGCCCATGTGCTAGGCAATTTAACGTCGTGTAGCTTGGACGAATTCTTGGATGTTTAACGTCCTACTGCGCGGACGAAGTACAGTTTAGCGTCATGTTGGACGATGGGGTTTGGGGCTTACACCTTGAGGATGCCCATGTGCTAGGCAGTTTAGCGTCGTGCAGCTTGGACGAATGCTTGGCAGTTTAACGTCTTGCAGCGCGGACGAAGTACAATTTAGCGTCATGTTGGACGATGGGGTTTGGGGCTTACACCTTGAGGAGGCCCATATGCTAGGCAGTTTTTCATCGTGCAGCTTGGACGAATGCTTGGCAGTTTAACGTCCTGCAGCGCGGACGAAGTAAAGTTTAGCGTCATGTTGGACGATGGGGTTTGGGGCTTACACCTTGAGGAGGCCCATATGCTAGGAAGTTTAGCGTCGTGCAGCTTGGACGAATGAGTGCCGCCAATGGGTCTGTCTCACTTCGCGCGAGCCTGGAGGGCCGCACGGGAAGACAACGCATGATGCGGGAACCTGGGATGAAGATCATCGGGTGCCACGCAGGAGGGTACCCTCAGGGGGTCAAAGGGGGCGACCCTGGCGGTTTGCGCGCAAAAGAGGAGCTTGGCGCGCAATACTGCGGGTCGGCGAGCAATTGGGCGGGCTGGTGCGCAATTGGGCCATCGCTTTGCGCGCGGAGGATGGAGATTGCGCGCACCGGGCCTCTGATAGCGCGCGGGGGCAACGGCCCATTCTTTAATGAATGGCCACTTAGTAAGGGGGGGTGCGCGCAATCGGGCTGGATTGCGCGCACCCGGGGGCAATTGCGCGCAAGAGGCTTCTTTTGCGCGCGAAGGCCTTTGGGTGAGGGGTTAGGAAAAGGAAAGGAGCCAAAGGGGTTGCGCGCGAAGGAGAACCCCGGGGCTGGCTTGCGCGAAATAAAAGAGGTTACCTGAAGATGGGCATTGCGCGCGGAGGGGGCAGAATTGCGCACACGGGAGACCCTTCGAATTCTGGCAACCCTCAAAACGGCGGGGGTCTCCTTGTATTTATAGGCAACCCTGGGCGCGCAAGTCGGCTCACGGGCGCGCAATTCTGCGCGCGGGTGCGAAATTGGCCCAGCGCGGAATCGGGCCACGCACGGGCGTCGGGCGCGAAAACATGCGCGCCGACTCGACCCATTGCACAAAACCTGGAAGGATTGCGCGCGCCTTGCCAAATTTGCGCGCAGGCCTCCTATATTTCGCGCAAGACCTTCGGGCCTTCCGGAACATGCTTCTGACTCCCAATATGATCTTGCTTTCCTTATTCGGAACATCATTTGAGGAGCAAAAGACTTTTCCAGTGTCTACAAAAGCCCCCCCTCGGAATCTGATCGGCGAGAGGTCGCAACGATCGGGTTCCGAGGGAGACGCCGGAATGCCGAAGTCCTGGGTGGCGCGGGACTGTGGCGCGCAAAAAGGGCGTCGGGCGAGAAATTCACGGCTGTGGTCACGCAAATCGCTTTCCGCGCAGCGCGGACACCCGGCCTCGCCTATAAATAGGGGCCCTGGGTCCCCCGTACCGTACACTGGCCTTCCGCGCGACAAGCCTCCAAGCTCTCGTGCGCGAAATTGCCATTGCCGGCGCGAAATTCGCCCGTTCGGCGCGCAAACCCGTCCGGATTTCGGCTTGTCTTGCGCGAACACACGGGGTTTTACGCGACGGACTACCCAATTGCGCGTCGTCCACTACAATTGCGCGCCAACTCCCAAATTTCTCTGCAAGCCTCCTCCGATTCCGCACGCCTCATCGCTTAACCCACACGACTCCCGAAGCTTCTGAGATGGCCGCGAATCAAGTGAACGAGGGGGATTCCGCCATTCGCAGAGCTGAGATGGCGGCGAACGAGGAGGTCTACGGAGCCAAGGAGGTTGTTTCCAACAATCAATCCTTGTTCGATTTGCTGACGCCGGCCCAGAAGACGTATCCGCTGTCGGACAACCTGCCACTCTGGAATTACGGCATCCTGGATGAGGTCCTGGTGCCGGGGTTTGTGGTTGATGCGCCACGGACCTGGGTGACTCGGGAGGACGAGCTTCCCCGCTACAACATCACCAATAACGGGCATCCTGCCAGGGAGACCAGGCACTTAGATTTCTATGTCCTGAACCCGAGGACGTGAACCATTACCGGGAGTCAGCCTACTGTGGAGAACTCTCCAGCCGTCTACTCGAGCACGTATCACCAGAGTGTCACCGACGATACCAAGGGCTGGCTGAAGGACTGGGACTTGCGGTCTGGGGGAAATTTCACCAGTGAGTGGGCCTGGGCGTTCTGGGTACGCCACACCTGCGATCACTTCGCGGAGGAACTGTGGTACATCGGCATGTTTGAGGCGGTGTGGACATCGCAGTTCCACTTCTACCAACATCCCGAGCATGGGCCGGAGCTATTCACCCGCTGGTCCCCGGATACCAACACCTTCCATCTTCATCATGGGGAGGTCGGAATCGGCCTCTGGGACATCCATTGCATTGGAGGTATCCCGCTGGAGGGTTACCAATACGATGAGTTCCTGCCTCCAAGGAACACCTGGGGCGACAGGTCACAGACTCCCATCCGGACATGGCACATACTGGACCTGGAAACGGAGCGGCTCGGGGTCAAGGACTTCCGCAAGGACATAGCCTACAAGGAGTGGTTCGGCCAGTTCTTGGAGCATGACCCAGCGGTCAAGATGCCAGGCAGGGGGAAGCGGTGCCCGACCGCGACTCAGAGGAGCCGGAACGGGTCGTACTGGCGGGTCCTGGAGACGGGAGACTATGGCTCATGGGGGTACCGCGTCATCGAGGCCCGGGACCCAAATGTACGGTACACGGCGTTCCTGTCCACCTTTCTGAGTTGGTGGCTCCTGCCAGTGCGGGACGCGAGGATGGGCGTCCGCCCGGCGACACTGGCGATGGCGGGCGCCATGGCCGCTAACAAAAGATACAACCTCGGGGTCTCAGTGCTGGCTAGGCTGTACGCCATCCTGGGACGCATCTCGCGAGGGGGGTCGCCAAGAAGGGTCTATGGGCCCTTTCAATTCTTCCACGGCTGGGTGGCTGCTCACCTCGGTGGGTACACATTTCCAAACGCCGTCATTCCTCCGGGCAACGACCTGCGACCCTCCCTGCTGAACATCGCGGGGGGCGATCCAATGACCCTAAATGAGGAGGGAGTGAGGGTTCGGATTAGAAATCACGCCAATTTCAATTTCGGCCCATTCCCCACTCCCGTTGGCCAGATGATTGACAATGGACAGGGTCCGCTGGAGCAGCACGAATACTTCCTGAGCATGCGGGGCGGGGTTCTCGTGGCTCGGATCGACGGGAAGGTGATCTGCGAGCCCTACCTGCCAACCCGGTTCGCCAGGTAGTTCGGGTGCCTTCAACGGATGCCGAAGAGGGTGTTCGCTATTGTTCGGGAGGAGACGAACCCTTGCGTCCTTCGCCAGATGTGGCTAATGTTTGCCGCTTTCGGCTCAGGCGATGTCATCACTCTCCCACCTACCGGGGTCGACGCAGGCTTGGAAACCGAGTACGCCGATCACTGGGCCATCGCGTACCCTGAGGGGCTTTTATGGAAACCAGTTTGGCGGCTCGAGGTCACCCGTGCGGAGACCGGGCGTGAAGGAAGGAGGCGAGGCGCCGCTACACGGGGGAGAACGGAGGCACGCCAAGCAGCAGAGCCAGCGTGGGCAGGGACTTCGGCGGCAGGCACATCGCAGACTGCCTCCATGGCCTCAGCGCCCAGAGAGGGGGCGCGTGCGGTGGTCGGGGATCGGCCCGGGAAGCAGATAAAGCGTCTGCTCGAACCCTCCCACGATGCGGTCTTCCCAGCGCTGTGGTCGGCCTGGATGACCCTGCGGCAGTCGCTGGGGACCGAAACCATCTGGAACAAGATAACCGGAGAAGGTATCCATCTGCCAGAGGTCGGGCGCCTTCAGGTCGCCGACAGGGTGAACTTCCACCGGCGGTATGCGTATCTGACGGCCATGGATGACTACGCGCGCCAACGCGGTCAGCGTGTGGAGCCATCCCTTCTGGTGAAGGTGATGCTCGGTCTAGAGCCTGCTCCAGAACAGATGCCGCCGGAGGAAGGTGATAGTAACGGTGACTCCGAGGAAGAGGAGGAGACGGGGGAGGATGAAGGCTCCGAGGGAAGGGCCCATCCGGGGAGCCCACGGGAGAGCGGCGAGGTGGCCGGCTCTGACAATGTTGATGTCACTGAGCTCCTCGAGGTCCGCTTCTATCCCTACTCAACCTGCTTCGTCCATTCTCTTATGCAGCTTCTAACCCATTTCTTTATCTTCCTCAGGAGTGCACAGATGTCGGTCAGGCATCCTCAGCAGGAGCAGGAGAGGCGCCAGCAGGACAGGGCTGGGGCCAGACACCTATCATAGAATTGACAAGCGATGAGGGCTCCCCTGCTGCAATTGCTTCTTCAGCGGCTGGGACAGCAGGAGACGATGCTCTGGACTCCCGTAAGTCTTCTTACTTTACTGCTGGTGCTTGTCGTTGACGATCCGTGACTAACCGCGGCACGCCTTGCACAGTGATCTCAATACTGGAGGCTCGTCAGGCTGTCGAACCCGGGCCATCCACAAGCGGACCAGTGGCAGACATGCCGCCTCCTCCGGAACAGACTTTTCACACCGAGCCGGCCCCACCAACTGCCGATCAGGGGGCAACGGACGCCGGCGGTGCTGCCATCGGAGAGAGGTCGGGGGCTGAAGAGGGTGTCAACGCTGATGGGGAAAGAGAAGAAGGTCGCCCAGATGTTGGGGAACCTATCCCCTGTGAGGACATCCCAGGGGCGGACCCTGCAGCAGACCTGCTGGCTGCCTTCCCTGCCTACCGGCCTGCCGACCCCGAGGAGATGGACGACTCGGACTCGGAGGCGGTCGAGGAGAGCCGGATAACGCGCCACAGGGGGTGGAAGTGCATCCAGCGCTTCCTCAAGCGACCCCCATCGGAGTGGCTGGGGTGCATGGGATCGCTTCAAACCTGGCTACGCTTCCTGTGTGCCTGGGGAGCTGATGCTCGACGCCTCCATCTGACGGTCCGTGATTTCATGGCCGAAATGATGCGCGAGAGCCGCCGGCGTGCCGACGTCGCACAATGTCGGGACATTTCGGAGAACACGCGGGCGCTCCTCGTGGCGGAGCAGGAAGTCCGGCACCTTGAAGGGCAGGCGGCAGAGAAGGAGGCCCTCGTCACAGCGCGCACTGAGCTTGTGGAGCAATTGACGGCCCAGCTGGAGGACGCCCAGGTACGGTTGACGGAGGCGGGCCACCAGATGGTCACACATCAAGTCGAGCGGGAGCGTGCACAGGCCAGGATCGGCGAGCTGCGCGCTGCGACCGCCGACGAAGAGAGGGTATGCAGAGAGCGAGAAGCAGCTCTGGAGGCCACCAGCCAAAGGGTAGCGGCGCTGGAAAGATCCATTCAGCAAGCTAATCCCTAGGGGCTTTGTTTTTTCCATTCCCAGAACCTTTTGCTTCCGCTACTCAATACTTCGATCCATTTGTATAAATCAACATATTTATCTGCATCTATTGGATTAACGTGCTCAACCACAATTCATTGTTTTGCGGGAGCGTTAACCAAGCTTCAAGCATCCACAATTGGGCCTGGATTTCTAAGGAAAAGAGGGAGGTCATTCCTAAGAAAGGAGACCTCAGACCTAATCAATGTACCACCCCCCCCCCCCCAACTTCTTTCGACACACGAGCGGGACAACGCTAGGGGCGTTGAGATTTTATCTGAACATAGGGAGATGAAAAAATGTGAATCGCGTGTCTCGAATTCAGAAATCCAAGACGGTCAGTATTCTAGGAAATGCCCAAGACGGCAAGCAGACAATGGATCAATCGACCATACTACTGCAATAGACGGACCGAAGGTCATCATTCATATTGCAGGAGGCGGATCACATGTCATCATCAATACCACTGTGGGGGTTCGTTCAGACATAAGGGTGGAAATCCGGATCAAAAGAGCACGCGAAGCGTGGGGCGAAGCGATGATTTGTTCGGACCGAATCTAACACTCCCAAAACTGTGCCACCGTGGGGAAAGCGTATTAGGCGGATGCACCAATCTGGCCGTGAATCACCCCAATTCTCAGACAGAACCTCTTTGAAGAGAAAACATTCGCTTCCCATCATTGCAATGGGGCATCCCGAGTTGAATCAGGGAGAATATCACAACCGCACCACTCTACCAGAGGCCAGGCCAGACGGCCGGCGACGAGGAGGGGCGGAACTTAGCGACCCCTGAGGCTGGACCCGAGTCGAGATGCCCGGGCGTTCCTACGTACTCCATCATGCTGGAGATCAAGCCACACGTAGTTCTGCGAGTGCAGTTTTAACGTCATGCGGGACATAGAAACCCAATTAGGGAGATCTTAGTTTAAGGTCGTAGAGCTCGGACCATAGGGGCAGATCATAGTTTAAGGTCGTAGAGCTCGGACCATAGGGACCTCTCAATATGCCACATCGTGGTCCTATCCCCTGGATATGCGAAGATGCACTGAGGGAGAGTGTCAAGAGTGACGAGATTTTTCCTGGTCAGAATGGGGGGTGGAAAAGGTAATGTGAATCATGCGGCCCTTCACTCAAGGACTGGGGGCACCAGCGTAACGATATGGGAGTACTGCCGACCGTGGCGGAAAAGAAGCATCAATATCGCACTGACCGTTGATGGAATGAGGCAGCAAACGAGCATCAACCGCTTAAGCGCAGGATTCATATCGATTTGCTGCCCAAGGCCCTTGGGGGAACCATCCCGGATCGGTGGGAGAGCACTGAGGCATTGTATCCAGACCGCTCACAGGGGTTCCACCCAGAGCGTAGGTGATGGGTCCGAATGAAGGGGAGCATGAAGCCTGAAAAGTGGAAGGAACCTGACCAAGCTGAACCTGACCCTCTTGGCAATAGAACAGAGTACTCTTGACACCGGTGAACCACTGCAAGGGGTCGAGGGACATGCCTTGAGGGTGACCCGAAGGCGGCGGATTCCCAAGAGAAGGGGAAATATTTTAGAGGTGGGGGCTGGACCCGAAGTTTCAAACATCCGGGCGTTCCTACGTTTCCCATAAGGATGGGAATCAAGCCACACGTAGTTCTTGAAGTGTGGCGCAACACAATCGGGCACCAGCGCGGGGAGGGGTGCGGGTTTGGCCCTCGCACCCAGAAGAAGCGGCATTTGATATTTCTTGTTTGTCCTTAAAGGTGGATGGTTTTTCTCTGTGCAGCGACATGCCTGTGATTAAAAAATCCCTGGCGTCGCCACAATAATAAAGCCATGAAAGGCATTGAAAAATGGCGTGGTTATTAACCAGCGCCCAATGTGAGTGTCCCCCGAGGAGAACATCACGATGCAGTGCCGTTTCTCGTCGGGCGGCCAATATGATCACAGTTTACGGTCGTGTGGTAAGACCAGGCAACACAGTTTAAGGTCGTGTGGCTCGGACCATGGAGGAATCCGCTTATTGCGGTACGGCGGACCCAGCGGAGGTGGGGACACATCCCAGCTCTGCGGTCATGCACAATTCCAGGAGAAGGATCCTCGGATAGGGGCCTGCATATGTTTATCACCCGAGGGGCAGAGATGCTAGCCTCCAGCTATGCTGGGCCCATAACGCGATTGTTCGGGCGACTCCTTCCTCCTCATGGGGACGAGGGTCTAGCTACACATGGCCCTTAGGGAAGACATTAGCACATATCCTTGGTGTTCAGATCGTGGGAGCCTCGAAGGACACCATTACCCTGATTGGCCTGCCTGACGTGTAGAGGTGTACTGGAGGTCAGTATGAAGAGATAGAGTGTCGCGATTCCACTACAACGCACCGATGCGGAGTGTGATGAGGACTGCGCAACCAATGTTCAGTTCCTGAAAGAGCTGACATGGCGATCAAGGATGTAGCTGACCATATCCGCAACACAACATCCGATCATGTCAGCCTAGGATGAGGCAAGAAAACGAGCATCAACCGCTCAAGCGCGGGATTCATATCGATTTGCAGCCCAGGACCCGCCGGTAAATCGACTCGGAGCGGTAGGAGAGAATGGAGCCATCGCATCCAAACCGCTAACGAGGATCCCTTTGAGTGAAGGCTCGAACAAGAGGAAGCGCGAGGCCAGACAAGTAACACAGGACTTGTCGGTATTGAATCCGACACTATAGGTCATAGCCCGGAGTACCCAAAACATTTTAACAGATCACCAGAAAGGGTCGGAGGACTCACCCTGAGAGCAACCAAAAGACGGGGCTGAACCTGAAACACAAACGTCCAGGAGGTCCTACGTATCCCATAAGGATGGGAATCAAACCGTACGTAGTTCTTGAGAGTCAGTTTAACGTCATGCAGGACGATGAGGGGTGTGAGGTAGTCCCACACACTGGGGAGGCGTATGGCGCGGACAGTAGACCGACGTGAATGAGGACATAATCCCCCGCTCACACCATACGCCTCGCACAAAAAGGAGGGGAACTTGGGCCAGGGGCCCAACGCGGGATAGAGATCCCAGGGAAATGGGGCTGGGCGTGAAACATGAATGTACAGGCGGTCCTACGTATCCCATAAGGATGGGAATCAAGCCGCACATAGTTCTTGAAGTGCAGTTTAACGTCGTGCAGGACGAAAAAGAAATGGGGGAGCGTAAGGCATCCCCAAACGTGGGGGGCGTACATCGTGGCGAGCAAACCGACGTGAATGTGGGCATAGCCCCGCGTTCACACCATACGCCGCATACCCAGAGGAACTTGGGCCAAGGGCCCGAGATTGTATGGAAATTCCCAAAGGATGGGACTGGGCCTGAAACACGAATGTTTAGGCGGTCCTATGTATCCCATAAGGATGGGAATCGAGCCGCACGTAGTTCTTGAGGTGCAGTTTAGCGTCATGCAGGAAGAATGCTGAACATTTTAACTTCTTGTAGCTCGGACGTGGTGTAGTTTAGCGTCATGCAGGACGAAGTGCAGTTTAGCTTCATGAGGGACGAAGTGCAGTTTAGCGTCATGCAAGACGAAGTGTAGTTTAACGTCATGCGGGACGAAGTGCAGTCAGGAAAAGTTCTGCTTGAGGAACCTAGAGTTGGTGGGATGAGTAACACGCTCACCATCCATAGTCGCTAGGGAGTACGCGCCATTGGGATAGACCTTTTGGACGACAAAAGGCCCCTCCCACTTAGGCTCCAACTTAGGCGGCATCCTGCCGGGGATCATTGGTGCTCTTAGGGCCAGTACTAGGTCACCCTGCAGGAAGGAGAGGAGGTGAACCTTCTTATTGAAAGCTCTAGCCATTTTGCTTTGATGCCTCTCCATGTTGTGCAAAGCGCGAAGCCTATTCTCATCCAATGCTTCCAACTCGACTAGACGGGCTTCAGCAGCTCTGTCCGGCACTTGCTGGTCGTAGACCACAATGCGCAAGGATGGTAACTGGATCTCGATGGGAAGGATGGCCTCAGCTCCATACACCAGGGAATAAGGGGTCATCTGGGTGGAATTGCGAGTCGTCGTCCGATAAGCCTAGAGGGCGTTGGGGAGCTTTTCCGGACAACTCTTCTTGTTCTGACCAACCATATTTTGCAGAATGTTAGAGAGGGTTTTGTTAAACGCCTCAATATATCCATTTGCCTGCGCATGATAGCGAGATGTATGGTTCGAGCGAATGTTGTACTTGGCGTACAACTTCTTCAACTCGGCTGCTCGGAAATTGGCTCCGTTATCCGTGAGGATAGCGTGAGGCACTCCAAATCGATAAATGATGTTGGAGGTCACGAAGTTAGCGATAGAACATGATTTGATCTCTCTGAGCGGAATCACCTCTGCCCATTTGGAGAAGACGTCTGTAGCGGTCAGAATGAACCAGCACTGGCGAGCCGTCGCCGGTGGGTAAGGTCCCACAACGTCCAGCCCCCATACTGCAAAGGGACAAGAATACCTGGTGGTATGGAGAGTCTCTGGCGGCCGATGCACAAAGTTCGTGTGAACCTGGAACGCATGGCACTTCCTGGCATACTCGATGCAGTCATGGATCATGGAGGGCCAGAAGTATCCCAACCTCCGAATCTGGTGGGACAGCTTCGGCCCAGTCTGGTGGGCACCGCATGAACCAGCATGAACCTCTTGCATGACTCGTGGGATCTCAACTCCCTGAAGGCAGTGGAAGAGAACACCATCAAATCCGCGTCTATAGAGGATCTGCTCCAGGCCGGGACTGCTCTGGAAGACAAACTGCGATGCGCGGCGTCGAACTCGCTCGCGCTCGGCCAGATCTGACGGGAGAATGCCATGTTGGAGGTACTCAACCAAAGGCGTCCTCCAATCAGGGGCTGGTTCGACTGCCATATCTTTGGTACTCGGGGCCCCAGGCACAGGGGCAACCACGGTGAGATTACTCACCGATGGGCCGCGATCTCCCTCCGGGATAACGGGAGCGATGAGACTGTGGTGCGTCACGCGGATGATCAGGTTATCCTGTTCAAGCTCTGCGAGTGACGCAGCAAGGCTGGCCAAAGCATCTGCTCGACCGTTCTGCGACCAGGGAATATGGACAATTTCTGGCCGAGAAGGGAACTGGGCAATCCGGAGGAGGGTGCACTCCAGCAATGGCACAAGTTCTGGCTTCCGGACAACATAGTCGCCATTGATCTGCTTAACGACCAGCTCGGAGTCCCCTTTCACACACAGACGGGGCACGTCGATCTCTAGGGATAACTCGAGGCCAGTGATGAGGGCACTGTATTCCGCCTCATTGTTGGTACAGCCCTCTGACAACAGGAAAGAGTATGGTAGCACGGCTCGCTCCGAGGTAACAAAGACGATACCCAAGCCCACTCTGTTGAGCTTAGGATTATCGAGTCTTCTACCGGTGGGGCTCCGGGAGGCACCGTCAAAGTGCATCTGCCAGCATGGATCGGCACGATCGACCGAGAGAATGGCCTCATCAGTAAAGCCTAGATCCAGCGGCTGATCCGCGGAGGTCGGGTGAGCTGCTAGAAAGTCCGCCAATGCTTGCCCCTTGATGGCCTTCTGAGACACATACCTGATGTCGAACTGCTGGAGAATCATAGCCCACCGCGCTAGACGGCCAGTCAACATAGGCCGGCTCAGGATATATTTCAACGGGTCTACCCGAGAAACCAACTGTACCTCGTGGTGCTGCAAGTAGTGCCGTAATTTCTGTACGGAAAATACGAGCGCCATGCAGCTCTTCTCGATGGGGGAATACCTAACTTCCGCATCGAGGAGCATGCGACTAAGGTAATAGAGGCTATTCATCGTTCCCTCGTTGTTCTTCTGGGCGAGAAGGGCACCAAGGGACCGTTCCAGGGTAGTCACATAAAGGACCAGCGGCTTCCCGGATACAGGCGGCATCTGAACCGGGGGTTGAAGCAGGTACTTCTTGATTTCCCCGAAAGCGGTCTAACAATACTTATTCCAAACAAAGGTGGAACCTTTCTTCATGAGCCGAGAAAAGGGCTTACACTTGCCGACCGGATTCGCGATGAATCGGTGTATATAGGCTAAATGGCGTTGGAACCCTTGCAGTTCCCGAATGTTACCTGGGGGAGGCATCTGGCTAATCGCCCTGATCTTCTCTGGGTCGATCTCAATACCCCAGTATCTTACCACAAAGCCATGAAACTTCCCGAAGGTGACCTCGAAGGCACACTTCAACGAGTTCATCTTCAGGGGGCGAGACCGGAGGAAGCCGAACACTTTCTCAAGATCTTTGAGATGGTCATGACGCTTGCGCGATTTGACCACCATGTCGTCAACGTAGCATTCCAACAGTGTGCCAAGGATTGGCTTGAATATGCGGTGCATCTCCCGTTGATAGGTGGCACCTGCATTCTTCAGGCCGAAGGGAATGACCCGGTAACAAAAGATATCTTGGGGGGCCCTGAAGGCAGTGAACTCCTCATCCTCAGGGGCCATCTGGATTTGGATGTATCCAGAGTATCCATCCATGAAGGAGAGGGCTTGGAACCCTGTCGTGGCGTCAATCAACAGCTCTGTCACCGGAAGGGGAAAATCATCCTTCGGACAGTGGCGGTTGAGAACGCGGAAGTCGATACAGACTCTGATCTGCCCGTTCTTCTTCTTGACCGGCACAATGTTGGCCAGCCATCTGGGGTACTGCACTACCCTCACGAAGATGGATTTGATAAGCTTATCAACTTCGGCCTCAACCATAGCACCGTGGAATGGGTGCATCTTCCTGGGAGGCTGCTTGAACCCGCGATGGTTTGCCGGGAGACCAAGGCGGTGGACGGCTACCTGAGGATCTAGCCCCGACATCTCGTCATAGCCCCAAGTGAACACATCACAGTGCTGTCTGAGGAAGTCCACGTACTGATGCCGCTCCTCAGAGGGCATGGAGGCACTGACCAATGTGGGTCTTGGATCTGCCTCGGTTCCAAGGTTCACCTATACTAACTCATAGACCGTGGCGGAGAAGCCCTCCTCAAAGGCTGGGGGTGAATCTTCCATGTCCTCTCCACTCGGGGAGGGATCATCCACGGGAGTGACTGTGTTGGAAACTGCATTGGGGCTACCAGACTCTGCTGGGCCGCTGGTGCTGGCATGGGTGGTCGCGGTCATCTCATCAGGAGACTCACAGGCCGTCGAGACCATGGCTACATCCAACCGATGGATCGGGAGGACGTAAGCATCATCCAAACTCGCCTAGGGATCACTTGCAACAGCGACAGGCTCAACCTCACCTGCCAGGATCTGCTTATCCTTGCTCTTGTAATAGTCCGCGTCCAGATAGCGGGCTTCACATGAGGCAAAAGGAGAGGCATCTCCCTGAAGCACACCTACTCGACCATTAATGGAGTATTTAGGGCATTGGTGGTATGATGAGGGAACCGCCACATGAAGGTGGAGCCATGGACTGCCCATCAATGCGTTATACGCAGTGTCCTGAGAGACTACCATGAATTCGGTGTTGGCAACCAGGTCACCGAACTGGGTCTTCAAACGTATCTTGCCGACCGGAGTTTGCTCGGTGTGGTCGTACCCACAGATCCTGAGGTCAGAGGTAATCAAGTCATCCTCAGACAACCCCAATCTCCGGAGCGTCCGAGTTGGAATCACGTTAATCCCGGACCCCGTGTCGACAAGACAGCGCCGGACATCAAGGCCATTGAATTGGCCAGTCACATACAGCGGACGAATGTGCCCCTGTATAGGAGGGTCTTCATCCTTACCAGAGAACGAGATAACTACCTGACATTCGGCGTCCTCAATCGCTTCGGCATGAAAGGCCTCTGCAGCCGCAACCTCCGTCTCAAACTGGAGGGGGCTCTTCAGGGCTTCAGCGAGTGCCTCAAGCATCTCAGGTGACATGAGCAGAGCCTCAAGGATGGAGAGCCTTGTTGGGATGTCGGCCAAGTGCTTCAGGACATCATACTTTTTTTCCAAGCGCGAGCCCCGGGTTGCAGGAGGTTGCTCTGCGGTTGGAGGCATGACGGGCCTTGCCGGTTGGACCAGCGGCCGACTGGTGCTTGGCGCATCTCGCTGTTCACTGGTTGAAGCCCAGGAAGTGGTCACCGTACTGGGGCCAGGAGGCCGGGATGGACTCGTAGCAGGACGGAGCTGGTCGCTGCGCGGCTGAGGTGGTTCTGCCTGGTCCCACACCACAAACGGTGGCGGGGGCGAATCTGTCATCCTCGGATGGGGGGGCTGCGCGCGCTGAGCTCGGTTTTGAGCATGCTTCCTAGTCTCAGTGGCGTGCATGGCCTGGCTGGAGGTACCAACTGCTGTGCCCCGGCAGCTCCTGTTGTTGTGGTTCCTCTGACGGTGGCGACGACCGGGGACACTATGGAGGTCCACCTGGTGTTCTTCAACATCGGGAACCGAAAAGGGATTTACCAGTGCGACGGTATTAACCGAAGCGTACCCAACACTGTCATCGGACGAATCATTCATCATCGGGCGGATCCGTGTAGGGAACCCCATCTCCGGGGGCATGAAATCGCTGAGAGTGCAGGATAGCGGCGGAACTGGAGGGGCGCGCTCTTCCTTCTTGCGCCGCCGCCGTTTGTTCTTCTCGGAAGAGGCAGGCTGGGACGACGATGCCGAAGCAGCACCCGCAGATTCTGGGGGCTCAGGCTGATTCAAGCGCGCACATATGATTCCATGGGCGCGAATGATCGTCTTGCGGGCCACCCAGTCATTATACTTCTGGGATCGGCGGTTGGAGACCAGCTGCCATTCGTCCTCGTTGCCACTATCGTCATCTGATCTCACGAACACACCCGCCACTTGTGCTGGAGCTGGGCCCAACCTGATTACATTATTGTTAATCTGGTCTTGGAGCCAGTCCTTAAACACGTAGCACCACCGGATTGTGTGCCCCAGGGCCCGATGGTAAGGGCAGTAGCGGGGGTTATCTGTGAGATGTGCCTCCTCTGGCCTCCAACACTCAGGCAGTCGCACAATCCTCTGCTCTAGGGCGCTTCAGAAATAACCAGGGACCTGATCCTCAGGAAATGAGTAAGTCAGGTATCGCGGGGCCCTGGGAGCGTGGTCTTGACGAGGGGCTGGAGGGGCCTGCTGAGGAGGTGGACCCTGGTTATCTCGCCTGGTTTGTGGCGGTACATTACGCGGAGGGGCCGGCCGGTTCTGGGGCTGCCGTTGCTGGGCCGGGAACTGAGCCCGTGGAGGAGGATTCCTGTGAGGCTATGGAGCTGGCCTCGCCGGAAGCAGCTCCAACTGCCTGGGGGCCTCTATCTGGGCAACAGCAGCGGGCTCAGCCCTGCTGACTCTCCTTGCAAGGATCATAGGAGGCAGCGGGTGTGCCTGACTGGCCTGTTGCAGGGCTTCCTCAAGATGTTGAGCTTTGTCTGAGAAGTCCATGAACCCTCCGGGGTAATTCTGAGTGATCAAGGAAGGGACTAGCTCGGTCTTGACGTTCCCGACACACATTGTCAGCAACTGCTCCTGAGTCAATGGAATGTCAAAGGAATACGTGAGACCCTTCCATCGGGCGAAGAAATCCGCGACTCACTCATCAGGCCTTTGCTTGAACATGAAGAGGTCTGCGATACTCGTCATCCGGGTCGTGGAACTGAACTGGTAGAGGAACTGTCTACGAAGGTCCTCCCAGCTAGTTATCGACCCGATGGGGAGCTGGCTGTACCAGACAAACGCTGGCCCTTCCAGTGTCTGGACAAAGCAGCGAAGCTTAGCGGCCTCTTGCTGCGCCGGAGTTCCCAACATAGGCCCGCACCTCGAGTTGAAATGGGCCAAATGCTATGGCGGATCTCCAGTCCCGTTGAAGGGGGAGAAAGTGGGGTTCCCGAATCCCGGAGGTGCCGGCATGTCATCCACCCATGCCGGGTATGGCTTACCATCCGGTGGGATCGCCACTTGCCGAGTCTCCAAGGCTTCCAAGCGGGCGATGAGTGCCGCCATCGGATCGTCCGGACATGGGTTCCAGTCCTGGCGAGGATCTCTATCCACGAGCACATTGCATGGCTCTTCAATCGGGTCGTCGATCGGGTCGTCGACCTCGGCAGCTCGTGGGATGGCGGGCGGAGCGGCCCTTGGGACAGCAGGAGGAATCCGGGCGGGGTCTCTCAGGCAGCCACGCCATTCGGGAGGGTGTGGTGAAACATATCGCGCCTTCTTGCCATAGGCAATGGCCTCTCCCCTTTCGGGAAACATGGCATAATCACGGTTGCCCGTGAGAGTCTCGTCGAGGAGTGGTTGTTCCTGTCCCTGCTGTCCTGGCCTAGGATCACCGTAGTCAGGCCGCCGCTCTGCAGTGCGCTCGGCGAGGAGATGGTCAACTAGCTTCTTCTGCTCGGTGAGCTGTTGACGTATCGTGGCCTTCTCGGGATCCTCATCTACTCTCTGTATGGAGGCAGATGGGTTGGCGGGCTTTATATCCCCGTCGTGCTCTTTACATTTGCTGACGTTTCGGCTCAACGTTAGTGCTTCAGTGGGCGTGGGGAGACCCAGGAGGTTCTTCTGGTGACGAGTAACTCTCATCGATGGATCCAACGACGACTTGTCTTCGGGGGGAGAGCCCCCGTCGAGATGTTCCAAGTCGTTCCCCTCTTCCGACAGGTCAGCCATGTTGACTGTATCCGTCCCTAGGGACGTACCCTCAGGGCCGCCCAGCGAGTCTGGCTGTCGGCGAATCACACTGAAGCGTAGGGAAGCGTACTGCCCCCATCCACGGATGTACACGTGGGGGTTTCTTCCTCGATAACCTTGCGGAGTACTTGAAAACACTCAACGCATCGTTGTTGGAGGGCCCTGTGGTGCCCAAATGACCCGGGGTGCCGAACCGCAGGGAGCGTGGCCAGGTCAATCTGACGGCACTGCTCACCAATATCCTCCAGGTGTGCTTGACTCCCGGGATATGGCATTTGTAGGTGGTGAAGACGGGAGTGAGTCTCCCGGAGAGTTCGGCGGAAGCATTCGAACTCATCCGAGGTGAGTGATTCAGGTGCATCAAAGTCCAGTCCTGCGACTGGCCAAAACTTCTCAGGGAAGTGGCCCTCTGCAAGGACGGTCTAGAAGCTCCACGACTCAAACTCGGGACCCAGGTCTTCTTGGTCCCCTTCAGCGACTGGGAATGAACGGTGAACCGGCAGTGGTGCCTAGGCGGGCCGCTGGGCCGGCGGGCTGGCCGGCGGTGAATACGGTGAGCGGGCCGATTGGCCTCCATATCCCGGGCCGCCCTCTGAGGGTTGTGGTGCCCCAGCTACCACATCACTATAGGACGGGCCGGCGAGCGAACATCCTGCCGTAGCGTCGGTGCTCTCAGAGGGTGCACTAGATCGCGGCTCGACCGTCGGTCCCCAGAAAAGGTCTTCGGCTTCTCCGATCAAGGCAGAAGGCGCTTCTGGAGGGGCCGGTACCAACCACAAGCTTGATCCTTGGGGGTCTACCAGGCCCTCGCTACTCCGGATATACCTTCGGAGAGAAGAGGGGATCAGATCGATCTCGCTCTCAGGGAGTACGAGGCTGACGTGCCGCATTCCTTCCACTACCCCTGACTGGTAGGATTGGGGGGAGGGCTTTTTTGCCTAATCATATTCCGCCTCTGTATCAGAGAAACGAACTGGTCGGATCTCTGTCTGGAATTCCCGAACATTCCTCCCTCGACGTCGACGCCTCGCCTTCCTGCCCCTGGGTGGTTCTTCGGGGCATGGCTGATCTATGTCCTGGCGTCCTCTGGCCGCACCCGTGCTGGGGCCAAGAGTACTGGAAACCAAGGTGCGAGGAGCACCGGGACAGATATCAAAGAGGACGCGGGAAGAGATGCTTCCGGGCAGGCCTCCGGGCCGGGATCGGGAGGTGGGATAACTCATGCCTCTTGGATTGGCCACACGGAGTAGACCCTGCTGGTGAATAGCACTACCACGAGGTGGTATGCGGTGGCTATTTCCTGTACCAGCAACCGGGAGAGTCAACCCAACCTTCCTTTGGGGTGGTCGGGG
Organism: Viscum album; assembly: GCA_963277665.1. Lineage (NCBI taxonomy): Eukaryota > Viridiplantae > Streptophyta > Magnoliopsida > Santalales > Viscaceae > Viscum > Viscum album. The sequence goes on from OY728134.1 coordinate 292,482,342, forward strand.
CCTCGATCCAGGTTGGGCATAGTAGTTCCCCTGCTCAGGATACGAAGGGGTCTGGTGACTGGAGCCAGCAGTGGCTTGGGCCACTGCGGCCGCTGTTGCTAGGGCCCCAAGGTGGGCATCCTCTTCCGCTCGTGCCCGAAGTTGGCGTCGAGACAGACGAGTCGGGATCAGCGGTGCATGCATGTGGACAGTCCGGTCTTCGACTTGAGAAGCCTGGCGGCGGTGTCGATGCGGCCTGGCAGGAGCCCTTATCGTGGATCCCTGGAGCAGATCTCGGATAGGGTGGTCTCGGACATCCTCCACCTCATCCGCATAGGGGAGGGAGTTGTCGGAGCGCTCCGGGGATAAAATCTCGAAGCGGTTGGACGTCGAGGTAGGCAGCGGTGCCTCCCTACGCGGCCCTCGGGGGCGGCGTTGGTGGCGAGGTGCAGCTTCCTCGAGGTCTAGGCGGGCCATGTCCCTGGTGGGGATGACTCCCTCTTCCTCATATCTCCGCACCAAGTTGTCGATCACCCTTCTCTGGATGACCTCCGAAGGGGAGAGAGGGCATGGTTGTCCCGCAGTTGCGGCTGCTGGGACGGCTGTGGAACGGGCGGGACCGCGCGGAGTAGCCACGTCGGTGTTTCTCCTACCCCTACGCCAGTGGGCAGGCGACGATCGGGCACTGGCTTGGGCGACCTGATTCCTGAAATCAGGGAGGAGAACCCATTAATACTGACAGGAAAAGGAATCGACACCCAATCCTTAGTGCCACGACGCCTTCCGTGGGGGAGACCCAGGCCATCAACGTCGTGAGACGGAGTGCCCGATTTCCCTTCCCCAGCCCCTGGCGGGTTCCGTGCCCCGGTGCTGAATGCTCGGCCAGGCAACATGCTAGTCTTCCAACACCTCTGAAAGCTATCGGTCTTCGTATTGAGGAGAATAGATTCACGTCGGGTTCACCATTTTTCTGTTTCGGTGCGGATGTGCGTCGGGCTTCTGTTCCGACGCTGTTCCACCAGGACGCGTTCGCACGCGCGCCCGTCGACCCGAGGGGATGGGAGCGCAGCCTGTGGCCCCGCAGTCCCTCTTTCCAAAGGCGGGCGGCATCCGTCCCTTATTCAGGGACGTCTGCTCCTTGATCGAAACCGGTATGATGGGATATCGGCTCCTCCTTCCGTGGAAGTCTCCTCGGAACTCGTCGCCTAATCCGGGTCTCCCTCATAGATTTAAGAATGTTCGTGAATCTCCTTCCCGACTCCATATCTTCATGGACATCAGTTAATTACGCTGCTTCCGCCCAGACGCTCCAAGGAGTCTAGTCGGGGCAGCAACCTGCGGTGAGGAGACCAGGTAGCTCTGGGTGTTGGGGGCACGTCTTGACACTGCGGCTCTGAAATGTCTGCCTTCCGTCCCTAATAGGGCTTCTCGATGGCGTGATGGCCTGAGGCATCCCGCGCTGGGTGTGGGGAATTGTGTTACCTGAGGTTTTCCTCTGCTTCCCATGTTTAACACGGGGTATGCCGCGAGTTCAACATCAGCGGGGACGACATCAGACTGATCAACACGAGGAGTGGATCAGATGACAGAACCCCTTGCGGGGAATCTCTGACGTTGGGGCCAGCGCATGGGCGGCTTCCCGATTGAAGTGGAGTGGAATGAAATGGCATGACCACACCGGGATGTGGAGGCCCGGGTAAGGATCAGGATGGTTGATGGAGTGAAGAGCTTGGACCCCGTAGAGGCTTCCTACGTACCGCGCGTTAGCGCGGATCAAAGTCAGCATAGTTCGGATATACAGTTTAACGTCATGCTGGACGAAGGCAAGCCGACTCACGAGGAGGTCGAGGCTGCCGGGCGGAGGATTGAACCGAACCACTTTGCACAGAGGGGGATGGAACGACCAGGTGGATCAACGCGAATGTGAACCCGGGAGGAGTCCACTAATGGACGAACCGACGTGGATACGACTGGAACGACCAGGTGGTGGGCTTGAACCTCAGGGAGGCTTCCTACGTACCCTGTTTAGGAGACAGGGATCAAAGTCCACGTAGTTCATTCTGTCAGGACTTACACACTAAGGCAACCTGAGTGCGGCAAAACTCAGTTAGAGAGGGACTTGGGCCGAAGGTAAGAGACACCTCGATCCCCATCACACCCTCTACTGGCTTCGGCAGTGGGGAATCACGATGGATATACAGATGTGCAGTCCCCCACAGGAAACTAGGGGTTTGTAATGCCCTACCCCCGTGGGCGAAGGCCACTCCGATAAATCGTCCCTAAAGAGGGGCAATCCCGACATCCCTGTAGAGACGAGCGGGAGGGGGCCACATCCAAACCGGGGGGGACCCTGCGTGTGAGGCACGAGATCGGGTGATGCAGACGGTTTAACGTCTTGCTGGACGAAGTACAGTTTAACGTCGTGTGTTGAGGATGATGAATGCTTGGCAGTTTAACGTCCTACAGCGCGGACGGATGCATGGCAGTTTAACGTCCTGTAGCGCGGACGCAGTACAGTTTAGCGTCATGTTGGACGATGGGGTTTGGGGCTTACACCTAGAGGAGGCCCATGGTCTAGGCAGTTTAACGTCGTGGAGCTTGGACGAATGCTTGGCAGTTTAACGTCCTGCTGCACGGACGAAGTACAGTTTAGCGTCAAGTTGGACGATGGGGTTTGGGGCTTACACCTTGAGGAGGCCCATGTGCTAGGCAGTTTAGCGTCGTGCAGCTTAGACAAATGCTTGGCAGTTTAACGTCCTGCAGCACGAACGAAGTACAGTTTAGCGTCATGTTGGACGATGGGGTTTGGGGCTTACACCTTGAGGAGGCCCATATGCTAGGCAGTTTAGCGTCGTGCAGCTTGGACGAATGCCTGGCAGTTTAACGTCCTGCAGCGTGGACGAAGTACAGTTTAGCGTCATGTTGGACGATGGGGTTTGGGGCTTACACCTTGAGGAGGCCCATATGCTAGGCAGTTTAGCGTCGTGAAGCTTGGACGAATGAGTGCCGCCAATGGGTCCGTGTCACTTCGCGCGAGCCTGGAGGGCCACGCGGGATGAAAACGCACGGTGCGGGCACCCGGGATGAAGATCATCGGGCTCCACGCAGGCGGGTACCCTCAGGGGGTCAAAGGGGGCGACCCTGGTGGTTTGCGCGCAAAAGAGGAGCGTGGCGCGCAATACCGCGGGTCGGTGCGCAATTGGGCGGGCTGGCGCGCAATTGGGCTAGCGCTTTGCGCGCGGAGGATAGAGATTGCGTGCACCGGGCCTTTGATAGCGCGCGGGGGAAACGGCCCTTTCTTTAATGAATGGCCACTTAGTAAGGGGGGGTGCGCGCAATCGTGCTGGATTGCGCGCACCTGGGGGCAATTGCGCGCAAGAGGCTTCTTTTGCGCGCGAAGGCCTTTGGGTGAGGGGTTAGGCAAAGGAAAGGAGACAAAGGGGTTGCGCACGAAGGCGAACCCCGGGGCTGGCTTGCGCGAAATAAAAGAGGTTACCTGAAGATGGGCATTGCGCGCGGAGGGGGCGGAATCGCGCGCACGGGAGACCCTTCGAATTCTGGCAACCCTCAAAACGGAGGGGGTCGCCTTGTATTTATAGGCAACCCCGGGCGCGCAAGTCGGCTCGCGGGCGCGCAATTCGGCGCGCGGGCGCAAAATTGGCCCAGCGCGGAATCGGGCCGCACACGGGCGTCGGGCGCGGAAACTTGCGCGCCGACTCGACCCATTGCGCGAATCTCGGAAGGATTGCGCGCGCCTTTCCAAATTTGCACGCAGGCATCCTATATTTCGCGCAAGACCTTCGGGCCTTCCGGTACATGCTTCTGAATCCCAATATGATCTCGCTTTCCATATTAGGAACTTCATTTGAGGAGCAACGGACTTTTCCGACGTCTACAATGTTCCTTATTTCCCTATTAATATTTCCATTGTTGAAAAGTTATGGTATTTCTGGAATCACCATTTCTAGGTCGAAAATACTGATGAGAGGGATTTTGATACCCTCACCCCATCAAATCAAATGATTTCTATGACACAAGATATGTTTACAGAACCCCAGACCTTGGAGTACTTTGACAATAGTAATAAACATGACCCATCTGATTGCAATTGTGACATGGTCTTGTTGGTTCCATACATTCTCACTTCATGTGGTCGAAAAAACAACATTGAAAACATTCAACTTTTTTCTTTTATTTTGAATATATAATTACCAATAAAATAGTTTTATTCTGAGTTATACCACTACATTGGAAAAAGGTGTCCATATTCCTCTAGTTTGCAACATAAGAGTTCCCCCCATTTCCAATAAAAATAATCATGATCACACAACCAGTACCTCTTAATATGTCACGTTCAGAAATCATTGTTCTATTGACCAAATCAATATAATCGGTTATACAAAGCATATGAATCATTGAGTGAAAATTTTTCCTCAAACCCAATTTAAAAAAGTATTCATTTAATGATACATTAGCAGAAAATTTGGGTAAAAATTGGACCCAATTCATAAATTTATCCTTATAATCAATCAATATGAGACTCAATTACTTAAAGATGAAACAATTAGTTGGTATGGACATCATAAACATATAAGGATAGAATATTTTATTGAATAATTCCTCAAATTCATCCCATGCAAGGCCTTGGCCTAATTTATCCAAAACTAATAAATACCACCAGTTTTGTGTAATATCTTTCTGTATATATGTCGCCAACATAAATTTCTACTCTAGTTGAGTGTGATGGAAATTGACGATTTGATTCATCCTATTTGGCCACACCACTAATTTCTATGGTTCAGAATATCCTGATATATGGGTGGATTCTGATTCAGGAACTAGACAGAATGGTTCAATTTATATGGTTCATCCCTTCGATTCCATGTATCCACAACATGAAAATCATTTACTATACTCTGAACCAGATGTTGGTTCACCAATGTCTCAGGTGAAACCAAATTCTCAGCAGCTTCTTCTGTTTGGTTTATTTTACTCCTATTGGGTTCCATTTCAATCATCACAAAAAATCCCATAAGTCTCACTCTCTAGAAACTTAAGTCTTAACAATTTAAAATCCTATAACATAATATCTATCACAACATTTATTTTCTAAATTAATCATTTTTTCTCTTTCAATCCATTTTTAAATATTTACCATGATTTTAAAAATCATCCCATTTTCATAATATCCGTATAATGTTGTTTTCAAATTCTCACATATTAAAAAACCTGTTTACTAATTTTTAAAAAATAGACATAGTTGTGTCAAATAAAAAATAATTAATAAATATGTATCATTCACTCCTAGTGAGAATTACTTTCTATAATGTGTTTCATGCACTTATATTTGGATAGACCCATGATTATGAGATTACACTCCTATAATTGTATCCAATACACTCATGTACCCAAATCCCCTTTAACATGAAGTTCAAAATAAAAATTTCAGATACATATTTATATTTTGAATATTTCATGTCCAAATAATCCTACTACTTTCTACTAACCCTACATTAGGAATATACCATAATGAATTTTAACTCCAAGACATACACAACTGATAACCATGTATTGAAAAATAACTACTACTTGTAAGTCAATGATTATGTAAGATGATACCATTTATAAAATCCCACCCCTACTAATTAGTTTGAGTTTTCTAAAAATATATACTTGGCCTTAAGAGACATACCCAAGGTACCAAAATCTCGCTATAAATTCCAAGGGCTTCAAAATAGTTGGGGGAGAATTTTCCCTTTTAAAATAAAACTACCCAACCAAACACACGATAAAAGATAACAGCTAAATTTTGAATGATAAAAATGTATACAACTCAATGTATAAAAACTATATATCAAATGAAAATATAATTAGACTACCTCAATGGTAGACTACTAACATTAAAGTACACAGTAGGAGTAAAAATCATAAAAATGAAAAGACTCCATATAAATCAACATTGAAACTCCCATTATTATCCAAGGTCTAAATCCCATTTCCATGCCCATTTATCACAAATAATCACTAAGGAAGTGAGATTAATTAACTTTACATGTATCCTGATAGTCAATATCTGAAAAATCACCAAATTTCTAATGTTATGGTGAGTAATGAATATCAATGGGTTTTTGCCAAATGACTTCCCTAGTCACGCCACTAGGACAAAACAAGTTAACACATTTATATATAACATTTTATATAATACACATGAAATATTTTTAACATTTTATAACAATATATAAAACAATTTTCAAAAAAAATAGTTTCCATGAAAAACAACCAGACACATATTTAAACAATTTCACCTTCCTTTCTTGCATACATAATCTGTGATTCACACACACACACACCCAGACATGCATGCTTCCTTGACAGTTGCATAATCATGTGAATTTTGTCATCCATCCACCAAGCCATCACTAATTTTGAAATAACCTTGTTCTATAAAGAAAAAAATATCTTGTCCAGGAACACATCCCTTTTTACCCTAATGGTACATGCCCCTTATTCAGGGTCACATCGAAATCATGAACTCACACTAACCCATTTATGAAAAATCCATTTCCACCCAACCATTTCAAAACATTTTAATAAAAGTTTTATTTTTTTTAATACATTTCAAACAAACCATTTTCATAAATCCAGATAAATCCATATTTTAAAATCAACCTTATAAATTCATGAAAAGAAAGCAGTTTGCACATCTGATTTCCACAAATCCCAAAATCAAAAAACAGTCACTAAAGAAGGTTTATACCATGATTTTCACATAATTTTCACTATATTATTTAATAAATTAAACCAATTATAAATTATCCTTTGAGTTATTCTATGATGAGTCATGAGTGAACCCACCCACCTCAACAATTATGCTGAAAACAAAGTACAACAAGAAAATTCCAACAAAACTGGGTTTAATTTCAAAAACCCTAACTTTGACCTCTTCCACATACAATTACATAGTCATATATTATCAATATTGGAATCTAAAACACTATATATATCATCATAAGACTATATATAATATATCAAGAGTGTAAAGATGAGTATATCTATGGAAAACTACCACAAATGAAGATTTACCACAGTAATCTTGCATAAACACAACAAGAAAAGAATTTTGATTTCATTAGATTTTAATGGGAGTGACTCCATGGACTTTGGGAAGAAGAAATATCATGGTAGGTATAAGGCCCCAGCCTTAAAAATTATTAATCTTGAGATATTTCATGAATACACCGTGAGGATCTTTTCCGGTTTAGAGTTTTAGAGAATTAGATCATAAAACATGCATTACATCCGACATTTAAGCAAATTGGTTACAATAAAAGATAGTATTCGTTTTTCCCATCAACAGAAACATAATTAAAATAAAACATGGATTATTTCTTGACACTTCATTGCCACTATCATCATATCATGTACCATTCCCTTGACCTGTGAATTTTTTTTCAAAAACATGGGATGGCATAAAAAGCTCAGTATGGGTTATAAAAAAAATATGGAAAGGAAACATGAGTTCACATATACATAAGAATGAAACCATACTTTTCCCATAAAACCTATGAACATTAACATACCACATCCAATCATTAATAAATCATCTAAATCATAAGACATAAAGGTAACTTGAGGAATTCATAACATTATTACATAGGGTGTAACCTTCTTGGTTACCTTTGGAATACCCATCACGGTATATTCCCTAAATCTATACAGAGAAACCTTAACGTTTAACTCCTTCGCGTTACCCAATGCATTTGAGAGCTATATCAGGCTCACCCGCCCTTAGTTTATCACAGAACCACCCGTCTTCATAACAATACCAAAAAACCATAACATAATTGTATCACATAAAAAATCCATAAAGGAAAGATAACATTTCCACTTTTAATTCACAATATATCAATTAAACACATTGATTTAAAAACATTATGAAAACTATTTTCAATACCAAAATAAAATAAAAGTAAAACATGGTATTTAGTTTTCATTCAAAAAAAGTTATGGCTTGTAGACGAATCCGAAACTCATATAATGGTCACAATGGTAGAGAAGTCATTTCTGCCACATATGTACGACAAAAAAAACATTCCCTTTTGTCGTTTAGTAAACTCTTCGTATAAAAAGAATCCTTTTGAACAAACATAAAAGTCAAAGGGGTTTATAGACCGTATAAAAGAATGTTGTCTATAAAACATAATATGCCTCAATGAAAGGAGATTGAGACGATGTCCATTAAAAATATAATTTTCTAAATAAAATATATCTATTATGTGTATTCACTATACGTAAACATAAATAAAGTACAAATACAAGATATTACATAATAATTTCATGACATAATTTGAATTTAGGAGATTAACCCAAAGAAGAGAAATTGGGTTAGGAAGTTCCCTTACCTCATGTCCGACGTGACTCGATTGCACTTTAATCTTCTGAATAATATAATTGAGTTAATTTCTACTTTCTTAGGAACCTTTTCCAAGTTAATTATTCTTTTTATATCACTTATTACCATCTCATTAACATTATGTAATTATTTAAGTTAATAACGGTTGTTTTAACGATCATTGGTACTTGAGTCAAAAATAAACTCTTTATAGTTACAAGTTGTTCATGTATCCATTATATCCAGAGTTATATTGATTATGTAGATATCATATATATCATATATATACATTATATACATTCATTTATAATATTAAATAACATTATAGGTAATAAATTAATTGCACCGTTCATGGAGACGGTAAGTCGTATGTATGCATGACCGCTACTTTCATTTCTATTTCGTATTTTATGGAATGGAATCATAATGACATAAAGGTATATTATAATTAAATTATAATTTCATATATAATATCATTAACTCCATCCTTTATATGTCCCACATATGGAATTAACGAATGAAATCACTTTGAGGGGGCGGTAGTCTGCACTTACTAAAATGAAATTATCGTGTTTACCCACAATGGAAACCATAAAGTTATGCCAAAAAATAAAAAATACAGAAGAATAAGGAAAAAATAAACATAATATATATCATATAAAAATATAGTGTCATCTTAATGGCCACCTTTTAAGGTGTTAGAAGAATATTGAACAATCATCGTTCCTTGAGGCAGAAATTCACCATCCACGGAAACAGTATTCTCTTTAACCATTAGAAGAAGGTGTGTGTAAGTGTAGCTCTAATAATTATCATAACAACATCCTAGTATATTTAATATACTGGTGATGTAACATAACAAAGTAAAAAAAGAGTTTAGGTGGTTTGAGAAGCAAAATAAAACATAAGAACACAAGAGAATACACCACCTTTAAAACGGGAAACTCTTATTGATTTGAGCTCAAAGGCTTCCTTGTAAAGACTTATGACCAAAGTGATGCTTCTAGGAGTAATAGAGGGATGCGTAGAGACAAAATCGGCAGGGTTTGTCCAAGCCAAAGGCTTGAGATGTGTGGGTAATGAGGTAGAGGCGGGGGCCTTTATAAGAGGAGAGGAGGGGCACTCTTGGAAAGGTATGAAATGTTAAATTATTTTCAAGTGAGTTTCGGATTTTAAAGATCCAAAATTGATGAATTTCGAGGTTAGGTGATAAGAGTTCGAAATCCACCCATCCAATATATTTTTTACATGTGTAGGTCTTATATTTGACATTATATTTCCATTTTATGGAAATCGTTAAATAACGATGTAATCGCTGCATGATCATGATGGCTTAAATAATTTAATTTATATAATGTATAAAACATAAAAAAATACTATGATGTAGATAAACTTTTTATCTTTCCAATTAATATTTATAATAAAACATATGACTTTTATAACCCCATGTAAAAATTGTTTTAGTAAATCAATAAATGTTTGTGTCATTTTTACATTTACTTTAAATAAAAGGCATTAATGTCATTATCTACCCAAGTGGCTCCATGGGGTCCCCAAAATCGACCCATGGGTTTTATAGGTCGGCCATGACGCATTCAATAAGGGTAGGAAATGTGTCATGGTCATTTAATATTATTAAAACATTATTTTTACCTTAAATTAAACTAATTACCTCTAATCGCGATTAAAAACAGAAAAGTTACCATTCAAAAAAAAATTATTTTAATCTTATTAAACCACATTTTACTTCCTATTGAAAAAAATTTATGTCAGATTTTTGAAATTCAAAACACAGAGGTGGTAAAATTTCATTTAAACGAAAACTCAATTTATTTAAGTACCACTTAGTGGTTTCACTATTAATCAAAAATTGAAGTTTTTCAGAAAAATACCAAAACATCACCCTAAGCTATATTTGATATTACAAATTCAAAAATGATGTCTATTTTAAAATATTAATAACATAGAAGTTGTGTTAATTAATTTCATAATTAAATCCCGCTGTCAAATCAAATATCGTGTTTTTGAGAAACAATATCTATCAAAAGACTGACACTCGTTTATGTCCAATCTCAATGTTATATTAATTCCAATGACCACCATTGTATTAAATGGTAAAAATATATTCTAATTTAACTTTAAAACCAATTCAAAAGGCAACATAACTATAGAAATAAATTAGATTAAAAAGAGGATTTCAATTAAAATACAACACTTTTCACTATTCATTAAATAATGAACATTATCAAAAAAATACCAGAAATTTATGAAAATAAATTTCAATGTCCCAATAATAAAGAATAAGTTTATTTTGAAAAAAATAGATTATAAAATTGTCAAAAGTTAGATTTAAAAATGGTTCGCCATCAAAAGGCGGTAAAACAATCTTTTAAAAATATTAGAGTATTCCATGCTTAGGATTGGATTTATTCTCATTTGAAGCCTCTAAAACACTATCTAAATCATTAATAGACATATATAAGAATATATATTATTCATTAATTACTTGGTATGTTACATCCATCCCCCTTTAGAAAATTGTGTCACCACAATTAATTTACTTATCGAATAAGTGGGGGTATTTATCCCTCATATCATTTTCTGATTCCCATGTTGCCTCTTCACTCATGTGGTTCATCCACAAAACCTTTACTTGATGAATCACCTTATTCCACAACACATTATCCATATGATCAATAATTTGAACTGTTTGTTCCTCATAAGATAGACTCTCTTCCAACAGAACTACCTCTGGACTCAAAACATGAGATGGATCTGGCAAGTACTTCCTTAACATTGAAACATGAAAAACATTGTGTACCTGAGATAAACTCGGAGGTAAATCCACTCTATATGAAATTGATATAACTCTCTCAAAAATTTCATATGGCCCAATGGATCTTGGACTAAGCTTTCCTTTCTTACAAAATCTCATCACCCATTTCCATGGTGATACTTTGTGAAAATTATGATCACCTACCTCAAAAGAGAAGTCCTTCCTCCTGTTGTCCGCATAACTCTTCTGCCAGCTCTAAGCCGTTCTCATGTGTCTCTGTATCATCTGAACATTTTCTGCCATCTCTTATACCAATTCCAGTCCCATCAACATCCTTTCACCCACTTCATCCCAAAAAGATGGAGTTCGACACCGCTTCCCATATAACGCCTCAAATGGTGCCATCTGTATAATGGAATTAAAACTGTTATTATATAAAAATTCAACCAAAGAAAGATATTGGTCCCAAATTCCTTGATAATCCATCGAACAAGCACATATCATATCCTCCAATGTCTAAATTGTTTGTTTTGACTGCCCATCAGATTGAGGATGAAAAGCTGTACTAAAATATAATTCAGTACCCAACGACTTCTGAAGGCCTTTTCAAAAGTTAGAAGTAAACCTGGGATCACGACCAGATAAAATGGAGAGAGGAACTCCATGTAACCTGACTATCTCATTATGATACAAACGAGAAAGTTGAACTAGGGAAAAATTATCTCGAATAGGAATTAAATGAGCAGATTTAGTCAAGCGATCACCAATAACCCAGATTGCATTATTACCTCGAGGTGTCTTTGGCAATCCCACAACAAAGTCCATGGATATATTTTCCTATTTGTACTGGTAAAGGCTTAAGCATATCTTTTGGTAACTGCCACTCTGCTTTAACCTGCTGAAAAGTCAAGCACATCACAGTAAAATCAACAATATCTCTTTTCATTCCATCCCACTAGTAATACTCTCGCAGATCTCTGTACATCTTAGTAATACAAGGATGAACTGAAAACGGTGAACTATAAGCCTCACATAACAAATCATTCTTCAAATGTGAATCACCAAGCACACATAATCACCTCCTAAACTTCAAAACACAATCATTATCAATGTTGAATTCAGGAAACATACCCTTCTGAACCAGCTCTACCTTTTTCTGCAACTCGTTGTCTTGCTTCTGTTCTTGCTTAATTCTGTCTGATAGAGATGATATCATGGATACCTGAAACAAATAAGATGAACTTCCTGCACCAACCACTTCTATTCCAAATTTCATCAAATCAAAAACCAAAGGTCCTTGTTCAAAACGTATCATGGTTAATGAAGCATTAATTTTTCGACTCAAAGCATCCGTCATTTTATTTTCTTTTGCTGGATGGTAATGAATTGTTCAATCATAATCCTTGATTAATTCTATCAATATTCCCTGTCTCATGTTCAATTCTTTCCGAGTGAATATATACTTTGAAATTTTGTGGTCGGTATATATTTGGCACTTTACTCCATACAAATGATTCCTCCAAAATTTTAAAGCAAAAACAACAGCAACTAATTCCAAATCATGTGTAGGATAATTTACCACACGAGTTTTCAAATGTTATGAAGCATAAGAAATTACCTTATCATTCTGCATTAGGACTCAACCACGTCCTTTCAATGAATCATCACTATAGATAACACACTCACCATTCCTGGAAGGTAGTGCAAAAACTGGAGTATTCAGCAATCTTGTTTTCAGTTCTTGAAAACAATCATCACATTCTTTTGTCCAGATAAATTAACACCCTTCCGAGTTAGCTTAGTCATTTGACTAGATAACCGTGAAAAATTTCTAACAAACCTTTGGAAATATCCTGCCAAACCAAGGAATCTATGAATCTCAGTTACATTTCTGGGTCTTGGGCATTCTTCAACAACCTTTGTTGTTGCAGGATCAACCATTATCCCATCTTTAGAAACAATATGACCAAATAAAGAAATTTGTTGCAACCAAAACTCACACTTGCTGAATTTCCCATACAATATCTTTTCTTTAATGGTTTGAAAAATAATCCTTAAATATCATTCAGGATCCTCTTCAATTTTATAAAACACCAAAATATAATAAATAAAAACAACCAACATTTTTCACCTGGGTCAACTGAGCCATCACTAAAACAAACTGTTTAGATCTGGTTCTGACCATCTCAGAATACTGATTTGAAAGGTCATTTCCCTCTATATGCCTTCCTAGAAAATATGTATTGTTTCCTCTATGAAAAACCATTCTTAATACAGAAATATCATAGGAGAAGTAACATGGTAATATTCAAATGATATATCATTTCAATTTGACCAAAAAAAATATTTTTGGATAATCATTTAATAGAATTCTAACTCCAAAAGTTATCTAAACCGACCTCTAATACAAACTATAAGGCCCCATCCTTAAACATTAATTAATCGTGAGTTATTTCTAGAATACACCTTGAGGATCTTTTCAAGTTTATATTTTTAAAGAATTAGATAATAAAACATGCATTACATACCACATTTAAACAAAGTGGTTACAATAAATGTTTGTATTAATTTTTCCCATCAACGGAAACATATTTAAAATAAAACATGGATTTTTCATGACACTTCCTTGCCTCTATCATCATATCATGTACCATTCCCTTGACATGTGAAAAACATTTCAAAAACATGGGATAAGCATAAAAATCTCAGTATGGGTTGTAAAAAAAATATGGAAAGGAAACATGAGTACATATATACATAAGAATAAAATCATACTTTTCCCATAAAACATAATCACTATTACATACCTCATCAAATTATGAATAAATCATATAAATCGTAAGAAATAAAGGTAACATGAGGCATTCATAACATTCGTACGTAGGGAGTAACCCTCCTGGTTACGTTTGTAATACCCATCATAGTATATTCCCTAAATCTCTTCAGGGAAACCTTAACGTTTAACTCCTTCGCGTTACCCAATTCATTTGAGAGCTATATCTGGGTCACCCGACCTTAGTTTATCACGGAACCACCCGTCTTCACAAAAATTCTCAAAAACCATAACATAATCGTATCACATAAAACATGAAAAAATGAAACATAACATTTACACTTTTCAATCACAATATATCAATACAAAACATTGATATAAAAACATTATGAAAACCATTTTCAATACCAAAATAAATGAAAAGTAAAACATGGTATTTATTTTTAATTTATAAAATGTTATGGCTTGTAGAGGAAGCCGAAACTCAAATAATGGTCACGGAGGTGGATAAGTCACTTTCGCCGCATACGTATGACAAAAAAAACATTCCATTTCGTTGTTTAGTAAACGCTTATATAAAAAGAATCCTTTTGAATAAATGTAATAGTCAAAGGGGTTTATACACTGTATAAAAGAAAGTTCTGTATAAAACAAAATATGCCTCTATGAAAGGATATTGAGACGATGTCCCTTAGAAATATAATTTTTTAAATAAAATAGATCTATTATGTGTATTCACTATAAGTACACATAAATAAAGTACAAATACAATATATTACATAATAATATCATGACATAATTTGAATGTAGGAGATTAACCCAAAGAACGGAAATTGGGATAAGAAGTTCCCTAACCTCGTGTCCGATGTGACTTGATTGCTCTTTAATCTCCTGAATAATATACAGGAGTTAATTTCTACTTTATTAATAACATTTTCCTAGTTCATTATTCCTTTTATATCACTTATTAGCATTTTATTAACACTATGTAATTATTTAAGATAATAACGGTCGTTTTAATGATTATTGGTACTTAAGTCAAAAATAAACTCATTATAATTACAAGTTGTTCATTATACATTATATCCAGAGTTATATTCATTATGTAGATATCATATATATCATATATATCCAGTATATACATTCATTTATAATATTACATAACATTTAGAGGTAAGAAATGAAATGCACAGTTCATGGAGACGGTAAGCCATACGTACGCATGAACGCTGCTTTCATTTCTATTTCGTATTTTATGGAATGGAATCATAATGACATAAAGGTATATTATAATTCCAGTATAATTTCATATATAATATCATTAACTCCATCCTTTATACGTCCCACATATGGAATTAACGAATCAAATCACTTTGAGGGGGCGGTAGTCCGCACTTCCTAAAATGTAATTATCGTGTTTACCCACAATGGAAACCATAAAGGTATGCCACAAATGAAAAATACAGAAGCATAAGGAAAATATAAACATAATATATATCATATATAAATATATATTCATCTTAATGGCCACCTTTTAAGGTGTTATAAGAATACTGAACAATCATCGTTTCGTGAGGCAGAAATTCGCCATCCACAGAAACAGTATTATCTTCAACCATTAGATGAAGGTGTGTGTAAGTGTAGCTCTAATACATCTCATAAAAACATACTATTATAATAAAGATACTGGTTTTGTTACAAAAAAAATTAATAAAAAGAGTTTAGGGGGTTGGCGAAGAAAAATAAAAATAAGAACACAAGAGAAGACACTACCTTTAAAATAGGTAACTCTTTTTTATTTGAGCTTAAAGGCTTCCTTGGATATACTTATGCCAAACGTGAGGCTTCTAGGAGTAAGAGAGGTATGTGGAGAGAAAAAATGGGCCGGATTTGGCCGAGCCAAAGTCTTGATATGTGTGGGTAAGGAGGTAGAGGTGGGGGCCTTTTAGAAGAGGAGAGGAGGGGCACTCTTGGAAAGGTATAAAATGTTACTTTATTTTCAAATGAGTTTCTGATTTTAAAGGACCCGCATTGATGTATTTCTAGGATAAGGTGATATGAGTTCGAAATCCACCCATCCAATTGGTTTTTGACATGTTTAGGTCTTAGATTTTACATTATATTTTCATTTAATTTAAATCGTTAAATAATGAGGTAATCGCTGCATCATCATGATGACATAAATAATTTAATTTATTTAATGTCTAAAAATTATAAAAAATACTATGATGTAGGAAATCTTTTTATATATCAAATCAATATTTGTAGTCAAATATCTGACTTTTATAACCCCATGTAAAAATTGTTTTAGTAAAATAATACATGTTTGTGTTATTTTTACTTTTACTTTAAATAAAAGGAATTAATGTCATTATCTTACCCAAGTGGCTCCATAAGGTCCCAAAAATCTACCCATGGGTTTTCTTGGTCGTCCATGACACAGCCAATAAGAATAGGACATGTGTCAAGGTCATTTCATATTATTAAAACATTTTTTTTACATTAAATTACACTAATTACCTCTAATCGCGATTAAAAACGTAAAAGTTACTATTCACAAAAAAATTATTTTAATCCCATTGAACCAAATTTTACTTCCTAAGGAAAAACATGTATGTCTGATTTCTGAAATTCAAAACACATTGGTGGTAATATTTCATTTAAACGAAAAATCAGTTTTTTTAAGTACCACTTAGTGGTTTCACTATTTATTAAAAATTGAGGTTTTTCAGAAAAATACCAAAACTTCAACCTAAGCTATATTTGATATTCCAAATTCAAAAATGATGCCTATTTTACCAAATTCATAACATAGAAGTTCCATTAATTAATTTTATAATAAAATCCTGCTGTCAAACCAAATATCGTGTTTTTTAGAAACAATATCTATCAAAAGATTGACACTCGTTTATGTCCAATATCAAAGGGATATTAATTCCATTGACCACAATTGTATTAAATGTTAAAAATATACTCTAATTTCACCTTAAAACCAATTAAAAATATTATCTAACTATATAAATAAATTAGATTAAAAAGAGGTTGTGAATTAAAATACAACAGTTTTCACTATTCATTAAAAAAATGAACATTATCAGAAAGATATAACAAATTTATCCAAAGTAAATTACAATTTCCCAATCATAAAGAATAAGTTTATTTTTAAAAATATATCTTATAAAATTGTCAAAATCTGTATTTAAAAATGGTTTGCCATCAAAAGGCTGTAAAACAATCTTGTAAAAATATTAGAGTATTCCATGCTTAAGATTGGATTTATTCTCATTTCAAGCCTCTAAAACATTATCTAATTCATAAATATACATAGATAATAATATCTATTATTCATTACATACATGTTATGTTACATCCTTCCCCCTTTAGAAATTTTCTTCCTCACAATTTATTTACTTATCGAATAAGTGGGGGTATTTATCCCTCATTGCATTTTCTGATGCTCATGTTGCCTCTTCACTCATGTGGTTCTTACACAAAATCATTACATGGTGAATTACCATATTCTGCAACACTTTATCCAATTGATCATGAATCTGTACTGGTTGTTCCTCATAAGATAGATTTTCTTCCAACAGAACTACATATGGACTCAAAATAGGAGATGGATCTGGCATGTACTTCATTAACATTGAAACATGAAAAACATTGTGTACCTGAGATAAACTCAGAGGTAAAGACACTCAGTTTGCAACTGATCTAACTCTCTCAATAATTTTATATGGTCCAATGAACCTTGTACTAGGCATTCCTTTCTGACAAAATCGCATCACACTTTTCCATGGTGATACTTTGAGAAAAACATGATCACCTACATAAAAAGAGAGATTCTTCCTCATGTTGTCCGCATAACTGTTCCGCCTTCTCTGAGCCGTTGTCATGTTTCTCTGTATCATTTAAACATTTTCTACTGAATCTTTTACCAATTATGGTCCCATCAACTTCCTTTCACCCACTTCATCCCAAAAATATGGAGTTCGACACCTCTTCCCTTATAACACCTAAAATGGTGCCATCTATATACTGGAATGAAAACTGTTATTATATAAAAATTCAACCAAAGAAATATGATGGTCCCAATATCCCTGATAATCCATCGAACAAGCAAGTAGCATATCCTCCAAAGTCTGAATTGTTTGTTCTGACATCCCATATTATTGAGGATGAAAATCTGTACTAAAATTTAATTCAGTACCCAACGACTTCTGAAGGCCTTTCCAAAAGTTAGAAGTAAACCTGGGATCAAGATCAGATACAATGGAGAGAGGAACTCCATGTAACCTGACTATCTCTTTAAGATACAAACTAGAAAGTTGATTTAGGGAAAAAGTATGTCGAATTAGAACTAAATGAGCAGATTTAGTCAAGCGATCCACAATAACCAAGATTTCATTATTACCTCGAGGTGTCTTCAGCAATCCCACAAAAAAGTCCATGGATATATTTTCTCATTTCCACTCTGGCACTGGTAAAGGCTGAAGCATCCCTTTTGGTAACTACCGCACTCCTTAAACCTGCTGACATGTCAAATACTTCACAGTAAAATCAGCAATATCTCTTTTCATTCCGTCCCAACAGTAATACTCCCACAGATCTCTGTACATCTTAGTACTACCAAGATGAACTGAAAACAGGGAACTATGAACCTCACATAAAAAACCATTCTTCAATTGTGCATCACCAGGAACACATAATCTCTTCCCAAACATCAAAACACAGTCATTATCAATGTTGAATTCATCCAACTTACACTTCCAAACCAGCTCTACCTTATTCTGCAACACGCTGTCTTCCTTCAGTGCATGCTTAATTCATTTTGTTAGAGATGATATCACTGTTACTTGAAACCAAACAGAAGAACTTCCTACACCAACAACTTCTATGCCAACGTTCATCAAATCAAAAACCAAAGGATCTCGTTCCAAACGTAGCATTGTTAATGAAGAATTACTTTTTCGACTCAAAGCATCAACCACTTTATTTGTTTTTCCTCGATGGTAATGAATTGTACAATCATAATCCTTCATTAATTTTAGCCATCTCCTCCATCTCATGTAGAATTCTTTCTAAGTTAATATATACTTTAAACATTTGTGATCGGTATATATTTCACACTTACTCCATACGAATGATGCCTCCAAATTTTTAAAGCGAAAACAACATTAGCTAATTCAGAATCATGTGTAGGATAATTTACCTCATGAGTTTTCAACTACCGCGAAGCATAAGCAATTAACTAATCATTCTAAATTAGGACGCAACCAAGTCCTTTCAATGAAGCATCACTGTAGATAACAAACTCGCCATTCCTGGAAGGCAGTGCCAAAACAGGAGCATTCACCAATCTTATTTTCAGTTCCTGAAAACGATCATCACATTCTTTTGTCCAGATAAACATAACACCCTTCTAAGTTAGCTTAGTCATTAGAATAGATAACCGTGAAAAATTTCTAACAAACCATCGGTAATAGCCTGCCAAACCAAGGAAGCTGCGAATCTCAGTAACATTTGTCGGTCTTGGCCGTTCTTTAACAACCTTTGATTTTACAGGATCAACAATTATCCCATCTTTAGAAACAATATGACCAAAGAAAGAAATTTTTTGCAACCAAAACTCTCACTTGATAAATTTACAATACAATTTCATTTCTTTTAAGGTTTTCAAAATAACCCTTAAATGTCTTTCATGATCCTCTTTACTTTTTTGAAAACACCAAAATATCATCAATAAAAACAACCAACATTTTTCACCTGGGTCAACCGAGCCATCACTGCAACAAACTGTTTAGTTATTATTCGGACCATCTCAGGATACTGATTCGAAAGGAAATTTCCCTCTATATGCCTTCCCAGAATATCTATTTTGTTTCCTTTATGAAAAACCATTCTTAACACAGAAATTTCATAGGAGAAGCAACATGGTAATCTTCAAATTCTATATCATTTCAATTTGACCAAAAAAAATATTTTTGGATAATCATTTAATATAATTCTAACTCCTAAAGTTATCTAAACCGACCTCTAATACCAACTATAAGGCCCCAGCCTTGAACATTACTTAATATTGAGATATTTCAAGAATACACCTTGCAGATCTTTTTAGGTTTAGTGTTTTAGAGAATTAGATCATAAAACATGCATTACATCCCACATTTATACAAATTGGTTACAATAAATGATAGTATTCATTTTTCCCATCAACAGAAACATATTTAAAATAAAAAAAGGATTCTTTCTTAAAACATCCTTAACACTATCATCATATCATGTAACATTCCCTTGACCTGTGAAAAACATTTCCAAAACATGGGATGAGCATAAAAATCTCAGTAAGGGTTATAAAAAAATATGGAAAGGAAACATGAGTACATATATACATAAGAATGAAATCATACTTTTCCAATAAAACATAAGCACTTTAACATACCTCATAAAATCATGAATAAATCATAGAAATCATAAGACATAAAGGTATCATGAGGCATTCATAACATTCTTACTTAAGGAGTAACCCTCTTGGTTACGTTTAGAATACCCATCACAGTATATTCCCAAAATATATTCGGAGAAAACTTAAGGTTTAACTCCTTCGTGTTACCCAATGCATTGGAGAGCTATATCGGGTTCACCCGCCCTTAGTTTATCACAGAACCACCCATCTTCATAACAATGCCCAAGAACCATAACATAATCGTATCACATAAAACATTCATAATGGAAACATAGAATTTCCACTTTTTAATCACAAGATATCAATACAACACATTGATATAAATACATTATGAAAACAATTTCCAATACCAAAATAAAATAAAATTAAAACATGGTATTTATTTTTCATTCAAAAAAACTTATGGCTTATAGAGGAAGCCGAAACCCAAATAATGGTCACAGCGGCAATGAATTCGTTGTCGCCGCATACGTAAGACAAAAAAACATTCCCTTTTGTCATTTATTAAACACTTTGTATTAAAAGTATCCTTTTGAATAAACGTAAAAGTCAAAGGATTTTATACTCCAAATAAAAAAAAGTTGTGTATAAAACAAAATATGCCTCAATGAAAGGAGATTGAGATGATGTCCCTTGCAAATATAATTTTTAAAATAAGATAGATCTATTATGTGTATTGACTATAATTACGCATAAATAAAGTACAAATACAAGATATTACATAATAATATCATGACATAATTTTGAAGTAGGAGATTAACCCAAAGAATGAAAATTGGGTTAAGAAGTTCCCTAACCTCGTGTCCGACCTGACTCGATAGCTCTTTAATCTCTTGAATAATAAACATGAGTTAATTTGTACTTTCTTCAGAACCTTTTCCAAGTTCATTATTCCTTTTATATCACTTAATACCATGTCATGAACACTATTTAATTATTTAGTTTAATAACGGTCGTTTTAAGGATCATTGGTACTTGAGTCAAAAATAAACTCTTTATAATTACAAGTTGTTCATGTATACATTATATACAGAGTTATATTCATTATTTAGACATCATATATATCATATATATCCAGTATATAAATGAATTTATAATATTACATAACATTTAGAGGTATGAAATGAAATGCACCGTTCATGGAGACGGTAAGCCGTACGTACGCATTAACGCTACTTTTATTTCTATTTCATATTTTATGGAATTTAATCATAATGACATAAAGTTATATTATAATTCCAGTATAATTTCATATATAATATCATTATCTCCATCATTTATATGTCCCACATATGGAATTAACGAATCAAATCACTTTGAGGGGGTGGTAGTCCGCACTTCCTAAAATGAAATTATCGTGTTTACCCACAATGGAAACCATAAAGGTATGCCACAAACGAAAAATACAGAAGCATAAGGAAAAAAATAAACATAATATATATCATATATAAATATAGTTTCATCTTAATGGACACCTTTTAAGGTGTTAGAAAAATATTGAACAATCATCGTTTCGTGAGGCAGAAATTCGCCATGCACAGAAACAGTATGCTCTTAAACCATTAGATGAAGGTGTGTGTAAGTGTAGCTCAAATACTACGTATAAAAACATACTAGTATATTAAAGATACTATTTTTGTTACAAAAGAAATGAATAAAAAGAGTTTAGGGGGTTGGAGAATCAAAATAAAACATAAAAATACAAGAGAAGACACTACCTTTAAAATAAGTAACTCTTTTTTATTTGAGCTCAAAAGCTTCCTTGGAAAGACATCTGTCCAAAGTGAGGCATATAGGAGTAAGATAGGGATGTGTAGAGACAAAATGGGAAGGGGTTGGTAGAGCGAAAGGCTTGAGTGGTGTGGGTAAGGAGGTAGAGGTGGGGGACTTTTATAAGAGGAGAAGAGGGCCACTCTTGGAAAGGTATAAAATGTTACATTATTTTCAAATGCTTTTCGTATTTTAAAGGTCCCAAATTGATGTATTTCGATGATAAGGTGATAAGAGATCGAAATACACCCATCCAATAGGTTTTTGACATGTGTAGATCTTAGATTTTACATTATATTTTCAATTTATTTAAATCGTTAAATAATGAGGTAATCGCTGCATCATCATGATGTCTTAAATAATTTAATTTATATAATGTATAAAAATTATAAAAAAATACTATGATGTAGGAAAAACTTTTAGCATTCCAATGACTATTTATAGTAAAAAATATGACTTTAATAACCTCATGTAAAATTTGTTTTATTAAAACAAACATGTTGTGTCATTTTTACTTTTACTTTAAATAAAAGGCATTAATGTCATTATCTTACCCATGTGGCTCTATGGGGTCCCAAAAATCGAAACATGGGTTGTATTGGTCGGCCATGACATATAAAATAAGGTTTGTACATTTTTCAAGGTCATTTCATATTATTAAAACATTATTTTTACCTTAAATTACACTAATTACCTCTAATCGCGAGTAAAAAAATAAAAGTTACTATTCACCAAAAAATTATTTTAATCCCATTGAACCAAATTTTACCTCCTAATGAAAACCATGTATATCGTATTTTTTAAATTCAAAACAAAGAGGTTGTAAAATTTCATTTAAACAAAAAATCATTTTTTATAAGTACAACTTAGTCGTTTCACTATTCATAAAAAGTTGAAGTTTTTCAGAAAAATTACAAAACATCACCCTAAGATATATTTGATATTCCGAATTAAAAAATGATGTCTATTTTACCAAATTCATAACATATAAGTTTCATTAATTAATTTTATAATTACATCCCGCTGTCAAATCAAATATCGTGTATTTGAGAAAGAATATCTATCAAATGATTGACACTCGTTTATGTCCAATCTCAAAGTGATATTAATTGAAATGACCACAATTGTATTAAATGGTAAAAATATATTCTAATTTTACTTTAAAACCAATTAAAAAGATAATATATCAATATAAATAAATTATATTAAAAAAGTATTGAATTAAAATACAACACTTTTCACTATTCATTAAAAAATGATCATTATCAAAATAATACCACAAATTTATCCAAAGTAAATTTCAATGTCCCAATCATAATGTATAAGTTTATATTGAAAAATATAGATTATAAAATTGTCAAAAGTTAGTTTTAAAAATGGTTCTCCATCAAAAGGCAGTAAAACAATCATTTAAAAATATTAGAGTATTCCATGCCTAAGATTGGATTTATTCTCATTTCAAGCCTATAAAACAGTATCTAATTCATAAATAGACATATATAAGAATATCAATTATTCATTTCATACATGGGATATTACATCCTTCCCCCCCCCCCCTTTAGAAAATTGCGTCCTCACAATTTATTTACTTATCGAATAAGTGGGGATATTTATCCCTCGTTGCATTTTCTGATTCCCATGTTACCCCTTCACTCATGTGGTTCATCCACAAAACCATTACATGATGAATCAACTTATTATGCAACACTCTCTCCCTGTGATCAAGAATCTAAACCGGTTGTTCATCATAAGATAGACTCTCTTCCAACAGAACTACCTCTGGACTAAAAACATGAGATGGATCTGGCATGTACTTCCTTAACATTGAAACATGAAAAACATTGTGTACCTGAGATAAACTCAGAGGTAAAGCCACTCGGTATGAAACTGATCTAACTCTCTCAAGAATTTCATATGGTACAATGAACCTTGGACTATGATTTCCTTTCATACAAAATCCCATCACACTTTTCCATGGTGATACTTTGAGAAAAACATGATCATCTACCTCAAAAAAGAGATCCTTCCTCCTGTTATCTTCATAACTCTTCTGCCTGCTATGAGCCGTTCTCATGTGTCTCTGTATCATCTGAACATTTTATGCCAACTCATTAACCAATTCCAGTTCCCATCAACTTCCTTTCACCCACTTCATCCCAAAAAGATGGAGTTCAACACCGCTTCCCATATAACGCCTCAAATGGTGTCATATGTTTACTAGAATAAAAAATGTTAATATATGAAAATTCAACCAAAGAAACATGTTGGTCCCAAATTCCCAGAAAATCCACCTAAAAGGCATGTAGAATATCCTACAAAGTCTAAATTGTTCGTTCTGACTACCCATCTGATTGAGGATGAAAAGCTGTACTAAAATTTAATTTAGATTCCAACGACTTCTGAAGGCCTTTCCAAAAGTTATAAGTAAACCTAGGTTCACGATCAGATACAATGGAGAGAGGAACTCCATTTAACCTAACAATATTTTTAAGATACAAACGAGAAATTTGATCTAGGGAAAAATTATCTCGAATAGGATGTAAATGAGCAGATTTAGTCAAGCGATCAATAATAACCCAGATTGCATTATTACCTCGAGGTGTCTTCGGAAATCCCACAACAAAGTCCATGGATATGTTTTCTCATTTCCACTCTGGCACTGGTAAAGGCTGAATCATCCCATTCGGTAACAGCAGCTCTGCTTTAACCTGCTAAAAAGTCTAACACTTTACAGTAAAATCAGCAATATCTCTTTTCATTCCATCCATCCAATAATACTCCCCCAGATCTCTGTACATCTTAGTACTACCAGGATAAACAGTAAACATGGAACTATTAGCCTCACATAACAATTAATTCTTCAACTGTGAATCACCAGGTACACAAAATCTCTTCTAAACCCTCAAAACACAATCATTATCAATGTTGAATTCAGGTAACTTACCCTTCTAGACCAGCTCTACCTTTTTCTACAACTCGTTGTCTAGCTTCTGTTCTTTCTTAATTCTGTCTGATAGAGATGATCTCACTGATACCAAAAACAAAACAGAAGAACTTCCTATACCAACAACTTCTATGCCAAAGTTCATCAAATCCAAAACCAAAGGATCTCGTTCCAAACGTAGCATGGTTAATGAAGCATTACTTTTTCGACTCAAAGCATCAACCACTTCATTTTCTTTTCCTGGATTGTAATGAATTGTACAATCATAATCCTTGATTAATTGTAGACATCTCCTCTATCTCATGTTCAATTATTTATGAGTTAATATATACTTTAAACATTTGTGATCGGTACATATTTCACACATTAATCCATAAAAATGATGTCTCCAAATTTTTAAAGCGAAAACAACAGCAGGTAATTCCAAATCATGTGTAGGATAATTTACCTCATGAGTTTTCAACTGTCGTGAAGCATAAGCAATTACCTGATCATTCTGTATTAGGACGCAACAATTTCTTTCAATAAAGGATCACTGTAGATAACAAACTCACCATTCCTAGAAGGTAGTGCTAAAACTGGAGCATTCACCAATCTTCTTTTCAGTTCCTAATAACAATAATCAAATTCTTTTGTCTAGATAAATTTAACACCCTTCCGAGTTAGCTTAGTCATTAGACTAGATAACCATAAAAAATTATTAACAAAACTTTGGTAATAGTCTACCAGACCAAGGAAGATATGAATCTCAGTTACATTTTTGGGTCTTTTCCATTCTTCATCAACCATTGTTTTTTCATGATCAATAGTTATCCCATCTTTAGAAACAATATAACCAAAGAAAGAAATTTATTGCAACCAAAAATCACACTTGGTGATTTTCCCATACAATTTAGTTTCCTTTAAGGTTTTTAAAATAACCCTTAAATTCCTTTCATGATCTTCTTTAATTTTATAAAACACCAAAATATCATCAATAATACCATCCAATGTTTTTCACCTGAGTCAACTGAGCCATCACTACAACAAACTGTTTAGTTCTCAAACTCACCATTTCTGGAAGGTAGTGCCATCAAAGGCTTCCTTGGAAAGACTTCTAGCCAAAGTGAGGCTTCTAGGAGTAAGAGAGGGATGTGGAAAGACAAAATGGGAAGGTTTTGGCCGAGCCAAAGGCTTGAGAGTTGTGGGTAAGGAGGTAGAGGTGGGGGCCTTTTATAAGAGGAAAGGAGGGGCACTCTTGGAAAGGTATAAAATGTTACTTTATTTTCAAATGAGTTTTGGATTTTAAAGGTCCCACATTGATTTATTTCGAGGATAAGGTTATAAGAGTTCGCAATCAACCCATCCAATTGGTTTTTGACATGTGTAGGTCTTAGATTTTACATTATATTCTCATTTTATTTTAATTGTTAAATAAAGAGGTAATCGTTGCATCATCATGATGTCTTAAATTATTTATTTTATTTAATGTCTAAAAATTATAAAAGAAATACAATGATTTTGAAAAACATTTTATATATCCAATGACTATTTATAGTCCAAAATCTGACTTTTATATCCCCATGTAAAAGTTGTTTTAGTAAAACAATACATGTTTGTGTCATTTTTACTTTTACTTTAAATAAAAGGCATTAATGTCATTATCTTACCCAAGTTCCTCCATGGAGTCCCAAAAATAGACACATGGGTTTTCTTGCTCTGACATGACATATCCAATAAGGGTAGGACATGTGTCACAGTCATTTCATATTATTAAAACATTATTTTTACCTAAAATTACACTAATTACCTCTAATCACTATTAAAAACATAATTGTTACTATTCACCAAAAAATTATTTTAATCCCATTGAACCACATTTTACATCCTAATGACAACCATGTATGTCGGATTTTTGAAATTCAAAACACAGAGGTGGTATAATTTCATTTAAACGAAAAATTAGTTTTTTAAGTACCACTTAGTTGTATCACTATTCATTAAAAATTGAAGTTTTTCATAAAAATACCAAAACATCACCATATGATATATATGATGTTACAAATTCAAAAATGATCTCTATTTTACCAAATTCATAACATAGAAGTTGTATTAATTAATTTTATAATTAAATCCCGCTGTCAAATCAAATATCTTGTTTTTAAGAAATAATATCTATCAAAAGATTGACACTCGTTTATGTCCAATATCAAAGTGATATTAATTACAACGAAAAACATAAGATTAAATGGTAAAAATATATTCTAATTTCACTTTAAAACCAATTAAAAAGTTAATATAACTCTATAGATAAATTATATTAAGAAGAAGTTTTGAATTAAAATACAACACTTTTCACTATTCATTAAAAAAATGAACATTATCAGAAAAATACCAAAAATTTATCCAAAGTAAATTTCAATGTCCCTATCATAAAAAAAGTTTTTTTTTTGAAAAATATAGCTTATAAAATTGTCAAAAGTTAGATTTTAAAATGGTTATCCATCAAAAGGCGGTAAAACAATCTTTTAAAAATATTTGAGTATTTCATGCTTAGGATTGGATTTATTCTCATTTCACGCCTCTAAAACACTATCTAATTCATAAATATACATAGATAAGAATATATATTATTCATTACTTACTTGGGATGTTACAGTAGGTCCGAAAATAGAGAAAAATGAGAGTTTTTGAAGTGAAAACAGATTATATCCACTTTTTAGGATCTAATTTTGAAACTCAGCACTGTTAATCACATGGTTAGAAAAACCATGTTCTAACCTCATCTTATCGGAGTAAATTTAATTGTTGGCCCACACGGCAAGGAAAACCATGAACCAATGGTGAAAAATCCCATTATCTCTTTTTTCAGAGTTTCTCCTGGTTGGTCGCACAGTCTAGCCATATCGTGCCCCTACCCAGAATCTCTTATTTCACTATGCACTATTTCCTATAGGAGTATCATGGTTTCCTCTAACCATTCTCAAACAACGCACCTTTATAAAATCCAAAAAATATTACAATATTATTCCAAACCCTCCAAAAAATAACCCAAACACTTTACATACACAAAAAGGAATAAAAAAGCGTTACATACTTGAAACTGGGGGTGCTACATGAAATCATCATTTGAAAATTTATATGTGGATATATATTATTTATACCTTCATAATTTATGCCTCTTCTATGAACATGAATCATTTAAATTAAAAATTCAAGGATTTAATAATTTTATCCATAGTCCCATTTTTTTTCTCATGAATTATATCCCTATACTATTTTATTTAAATAATTCTAAGAAAACCAAAAAAATTAAGTTCTATTGATATTTTATCTATAAATATTCATAAGAATTTTAGAAACTCAAATACAAAATTTCCACATATTTATAATTAGATCAATTACCATCCTATATTTTCATTCCTTATATGTTCACGAAAAAAATACCAATAATTAAACAAAATTCCTCACCCAATTTAAATTTTTAAATGACCATAAGAATATATATCTTGAAACCGAATCCAAGAGATGAAATAATTTTCCAAATATAATAAACAAGTAATTTGTATATATACATTTTTATCATGATGCATGTACATTTCTCCCATCACTACTCATCCTGATTATAAAAAAATTACACAACATAATACCATATAAGAGATCCTCCAATTACATGTTATACCCAAACTCTTAGGAAACACAATCATTCATATTAAGTGGTTATATATGATCTTTAATGGGTACGTAGTGTGTTAAAATCATCATAATCCCCATTCATACTATGCTTCTCAAAAGCTCCCAATTAATCCTTTATTTGATCCCATTTTAAAACCCTCTATCCCAGGACCCTAAAATCCAAGTCCCAAAATAGAATGATACATGGTCTCAAACACACCCCCAATTAACATAGGATAGAAAATATTCCTAAAAGAAATAACAAAATCATTGGGGTATTATTTTCTAAAAAATAAAATATGTAAATATCTAATAAATGAATATATTATTAAAAATATATATATATATGTTGAAAAACAACATTAGAATTAAACATAACAAAAACAATGTTGTAGATTTTAGATAACCATGCCAAGACATGAATTAAAAAAAGTTTATTATTGAAAACTATATATACTATAAAAGAAAATTACCTCAATGATATATAGTCAAACATTATTACATTCCTACTTGAGTAGAAATCATATGACTCATAATCAATAAATAAGGTTTTCCATTTATTTTACTTTATACTTGAAAAAAATCAGTGGTGACACATACTGAGATGGGTGTTTTTGGGAGAGTATCATTTTACACGACAGGATTCTCATTATTCTATCTCATGTAATTCAATGTATGATTAATTCCAACAACGTAACCAATTTTCCATTAAAAAATCTAATTAGTTTACAAATAATAAATACATTCATTTTTTAGAACAATATATACTAAAATCATACATGATTTTATAGAGGAATAAAATTACAATAATTAAACATATCATGAGAAGAATTAAAATTATGAAAATAAACATGAATCAAACCAACCATTAGCATAAGGAAACTGCAGTGAATTACCACTCACATAGATGAATTATGGTGACTGTTTCAACCCTGTTCTTGGATATTTCAAACCATTCCACTTTAAACATCCTAACATAATCCCATCATTGTAAAAATGCCATTTTATTAAATTCCTTCTTCATGGAATCCTACAATCACAACTTTATATTTACATTACACTTATGGAACCCCAACAGTTCGTGCATATAAAATAATTTATATTCAATCTTATTTCACATAGAAAATAAAAACATATATATATATATATCACAAATAAAAATAAAATTTAAGATCAAAAAATCATTTTTAGTAATAAAAAATTGATTTTAACACACTAGAATTTTTTTTTCATCATTGATTTATAAATTTCCATTTATTATAAATCTAGATAAACTATTATTTTATTAAATACATTTTATTTTTTTATTAAAATTCACATTAAATAAAATAGTCAAAATCAACTTAAATTACATGTTATGAAATCAAAATCAACCAATGATGCAATAGGTTCCACCTACATTAAATTTATCATTGGAGATATCCACATGTTCCAAAATTGAATATCCTTTTTTGATGAATCACCAAATAATATTATCAAAATTACTCTATAAATCATATTATTTAAATAAATATCTGTTATTTGTAATAAATTGGTATAACACAAGCATATTTGGTACAATCCCCAAGTTTACTTGCTATGTTCTATGTCCAAAAGTAATAACTCATTTTTTACTCCAAAATATTGCATAAAGAAAATGGTCATAAGAGAGAAATACATTAGGCCACAACCCAACCCATTGTGTTCCCACCTAAACTGTTAGCATGCTATGTGTGCCACTAAAACACCACCTACAATAGGACATGGGGTAGTGAGTATCCCCATGTTGGAATATCACACACAAGGGAGGTATTTACCTATAAAAACATACAACAACATAATATCTCTAATTTATAGGTTATGAAACATTATTGGCATGAAATATGTGAATGAAATCAACTGTTCTGAATGTAACAGATACATGGGACATCTATAATGATCTATAAGATAACCAATATGAATGATATAAAATAAATTAATGAAAAATACACTCCCAATAACCAAAAATGAAATTAAAAACTAACCGAGATGATTAGTATCTCACTCTAAGATTGATCCAAATATGAATAGCTCATATTACCACTAGCTCATAATTCCAGAAAATATTTTTCAACACCCCATTCTTAATGATCTCCACACATAATATTCCAAAAATAAATTTGAACTCCACATCAAAAAATACTCAGCCGAATAGTATTTCACTTTTTTTGTTGAAACTTGTTAGGGAATGTGTCCTTTAAATCGGTGTGTATAAAAAACATATTAGGCACCCAAAAAACAATAAAGGGAGAATAATGAATAAATAAACATAAATCATGGAAATAATGTTTTTTTGGAGGAAGAAAAAAATAGAAATATGAATATCATATCAGATAAAGATTGATAGTAATAATAGGTATAAAAAATGAAGTCAAATAGAATAATTGAAATACATTCAAACACTAGAGGACTCACAAATTGTGGAAAATACCAATTAGCAAGCTCCATTCCTCAAAAAACATCCATACAAAAGTAGCTGGTGATGTTCCAATCACTAAAGAGTCCATGAATCCTAAAGTATATAGTAAGACATAATATTACATCTCAATTAAAACCCCCATGGGATCCAAAAATATAAATCCTCAAAGGCGATATCTCAACAGAGGCATAAAATAGCCCCTCTTCATCTAGATGCCAAAAGGGGGAGTCCACTCAACAGAGAAGCACACAATCACACTGAGTTAAAATAAACAAATTGAAGGAATGGGATATCCTAGATACTGTCATAGGAGGTACTCATGTCCCATATTCCATTCTCAAACATTTAGCTATATAAAAAATATCTACATTCATATCTTTTATCCCATAATTCTCATGAAACCTATATGGACCTCCACTAAAATGATGATGGTGGATTCCTTCCACAAGAGAATGGGTGTAATAAAAACTATAGGGGTGGATCTCTATTCTCAAAAGTGCTCTACTGAAGGGAGAAATACTGAATATAAAGATATAAGATATATTCTTAGTATTATGGTAAAAGTGATGACTCTATTTTATTACATAGTTAGAGGACCGTAGCTCTAAGAATTCATGGGTAGTATACCAACTCCCTAGGTGGATTCAAACCCCAACATGTGAAATACCAAATCCTAATAGGAATAATAATATGGAAATTCACCTATGAACAAACCACTAATGGCAATGGAGAAGTGAATAAGGATTACATCAGTCACACAATGTGTTTCCCTAAGTCACCCACCATGTTATATTTTTTTCACCAAATATTTCATGTCACATCCTACCTACAAGTTGTGTAAAATGGTCACATTATGTTTGATTTACACAAAATTATCGACATGTGTCTTGTATGCCTATGATGGTGCATGGGGTATGGCCTAAGACATATGGTGTATTGGGTTACATGGGACCCTGGGGGTATACTTCTT
Organism: Viscum album; assembly: GCA_963277665.1. NCBI lineage: Eukaryota > Viridiplantae > Streptophyta > Magnoliopsida > Santalales > Viscaceae > Viscum > Viscum album. The sequence goes on from OY728134.1 coordinate 292,514,503, forward strand.
GAAAAATACATGTTATATAGGTAGTGGACACATGATGTGTTAATCATTCACACAACCATGTGGTAATTTGTTCCATTAAAAACCTAGATCAAAATCAAAGTTACTATACACCATTTTGTAGGATTGAAATAGTGATGTAGATGCTCAATTTACAAGAGGGGGGGTGAATTGTAAACATTAAAAATTCCATTGGAACCTTTAAAGTTGGTTTCGAATAACTATGGTTTCCTTAAGGAAAGGAAAGGGCTATGTTTAACAAGTTTTAAACTAAGCAAATTCACAACACCTCTAATACCAAAAGAAAATCTGGAAAGAGATTCCGAAAGTAGGTTCCGGAAATATGGTTCCGGAAATTGAAACTTAAAAAAATATTTACAATATGAGATTCTACATTAAAGAGTATAGAATCTAAATGAAATAGAGTACATGTAAATAAGTATAAGCAAGTTATACTTTCCTTATAATACAAAATGCAGCAGAAATAAACAAGTAGTAATACTACAAGTAACAATATATAGGTCTTTTAACCAAAAGATAAGGGTATCCAACAACCTTGGATAAAAGTCCCTTTATTTATACTTTCAGGAAAGTCTGTCTTACCCACACCAGGGTAAGCCCTCGATATGAAGATCAGAGTCTCTGCCTTACTATCCCTGCAAGCCCTCAACTTCAAGGTAGATGGTCACCTTTGTCTTCCTCAGCAAGGATGCCCTCAAACTTCAAGGTAGTCGGGACCTCTATCTTCCTATCCCCAGAAGTCCTCGAATTTAATCACCAACATTCGGATTTTCATGAAGCTTTGAGAGTTAATAAGAGAGTCTCTCTCTAGAAATCACTTCAACAACATGTATGCATAATGCTGAAGAAGTTATTCATCAGTTATGAGATCTTTCAAATGAGCTTCTATTTATAGGAAAGGTCGGCCTCCTTCCCAATGGTCATATTTTCCTTAAAAATCGGAGGGACCTGTACACATGTCACTTAGACAATGGTTATTTTATAACAGAATAGACATCATCATTTTATAATAAAACAAGTGTAACAAAATGTACGACACCGTTTAAAATATAACTCAAAAGTTTGGAATGAATGTTCAGAGTGTAAACAAAAATAATTTTTCGGAGTCTAAACAAATACGGAGTGTATAAAACAAAGCTGATCAGATTCTCTTTAATAGGAGAATTTGGAATGAGAATTCGGAATGAGAATTCGTCATCAGAATTCGTAATGAGAATTCATCATCAGGATTCGTAATGTGAATTACTCATCAGAATTCATAATGATAATTCCTCATCTGAATTTGTAATGAGAATTCATTGTCGAACGTCATAAGGATTCGTATCTTGAATCTGGAGTAGAACATAATCAGAGTTTGTATCCAGAGTTTGGAATGAAACATTATCACAGTTCTCATCTGGATTTCGGAGTGATACTTTATTACAGTTCTATTCCAGAAGTTGGATCCTAAAACAAAATACTTTATATCAAAGTTTCAAACAAATCCGTGAAAACAGAAATGAATCTGAATTTTATACATAAGAAAAATATAGATGAAAATATGATAAGGATAATTTTTCTTACAAAAGCGATTTTCCTTATAAAATAAATTTTTCTTATAAAAGAGATTTTCATAAAGATAAGGTGTTTGTGATTTTCAAAACAAGAAGGAATGGAAAAGTCATAAGGAAAACCTTATTGACACAACAATCTCCCCCTTTTTTGAAAGCAAAACCATCCTTGAAAAAGAAATTATAAGAAGAAAGAAAAACATTAAGGCTTATCTCCCTTTGCTTTAAAGAAATTTTTGAATATGACTAACTCCCTCTTAGGCTTTGAAATTATAAGGATCGTATTCCAGATTTCTAGAGTGACATTTCATTACAAATAATAAAGTCTTATTCAATGAAAAAACTCCCCCTAAGATAAGCTCTTATTAGAGTTCTTTTTTCTTAAGGATGTTTTCTTTCTCCCCCCTTGTGATTTTCAAAAAGAATTTAAAGGAATGGGAAATATATCAATGTACCTGAAAAATTATTAGTAACAACAAAAAAAATGGACAAGCACAATTTCGATTAAGATTTAAATTTTCAACAAAAAAAGAGTTAAGGTACAACAAAAGATCGGATCTGTCTATTTGGGATCCTTCTCCTTTTCCATGAGAACTTTTAGAATAGTATTTATCTTCTTTTAGTCTTTATGATCTTCTTCAGCTTGCTTCTCTAAGACCACTATTCTTGCTGATTGAGCTTCAATCTTTTCTTCCTCAGATTTAAGCTTTTCTTCCTGGGGTTTATGCTTTTCCTCCTGAGCCTTAATCTTTTCTTCAAACTCAATCTGATGATCCCTTTCAAACATCCAGTTTTGCGAAAAGGAATTCAGCTTCCCATTAAGATCTCTAACTTCTTGAATCCTGAAGATCTTTTCATCTGTCAGCTTCTCTTCAAAGGAAGAAGTCAGCTAATTTATCTTCCTGTCCTCAGTCTCAAAATAAACTTTAACATTGTCTTAAAATTCATCAAAGAGTCTTATCTCTTCTACAGTTTTCCTCGACCAATTTTTCATCCTCTTCCAAGATTTTCTTTGGGCTTCATAGCCGACAAAGAAAGTTTTGAATTGAGATTCTATCTCCACACACTTATCCATGACCATGGATACGGAGTCTGATTTCTGATTCAAAGCATGTTGGAGCATCTGACATCTTGAATCAATTATTGAGAAAGTCGGAATAGAACATACCAGCTTCATTAAAGATCGAACAACAAAATCATGTCCCAACGAAGATGACTCCGAATCCGAGACTCTGCTTGGTGAATTTTCTTCTTCAACTAGGTCAAGCTTTATCTTTGAAGAACTACCAACTTCTTTTCTCTTCACCACTACTGAGCTCAGAGTAGCAGCAAGAATTTTCTTTCCCTTGTCTTTTTTTCGGAATAGAATCATGTTATGGATTTCTCTATTCACTATCATAAACTTGAAAAATATTTTCTTCCACATCATGAAATTTCTGATCACCGTCCTCTATATTCTCCATTTGAGCAATATCTTGTAGAAGTTGTTCTTCCTCTACATGATAAACTACTTCTTCTTCTCCTTTCTCTTCTTCCATTGCTGGAGTGACTAGCTTAGAATATTCAGCTTCTGAGGTTCGGAGTGACAAATGTTCGGAAGGAGTCCCCTTATAATCATCTACTTGTTTTAAAACATCTCCAGTTTCACCACTTCCTTCAGCAACAACTTCTTCTTCTACCACTCGCTCAATTTGCTCTACTTCCTCACTAGTCTTAGAAACAGCTTCTTCCGAAGCGTCGAAATTTCTTCCTGGAGTCTCAGGAAGAGAGTCCAAGGAAAAAGATCTTGGAACAAGAATATTTGCTGAAACCATCTCATTGAACTTCAACAATGCGTGAGCTACCTCTGCTTCAGTCATCTTCTTCTTGAGCATCTTTTCTTTTGATTTTTTTTCTAGATAATTTGTAGTTCTTTCCTTCAAGGCCTTAGCCTCCGTAGGGTCCAAGCCTAACTGAGGCTCCCCTTACACTCTTTTTTCTTTGATCTCCCTCCATTTAGCAACTACCTCATCTGGGTAAGCTTTCTTCTTCATTGGTTTTGGAGGTGCGGAAGTAACTTCCTTAGACTTGGGATTCTATGCTTCTACATCAACTTCTTTCAACTTTCTCTTCATTACCGTCTTAGAGGATTCCAGATCAGCAACTTTCAGAACTGTTTCTTCTTGAGAAGGTGAATCAACAAACAGACCAGTCTTCTTGTCAAAAGCTACATCCAATATTTTATGTGTACCATCACTCACCAGCATAATTTTTCAAAATCTTGTCTTAGACTTTCAAGCCTCCTTGAAAGACTCAAGTCACCAAACTATCAACTTTTAGAGGATTGATGGATACATTATAATTTGAGCTCTCAGATATCCTTTCTACACATTCTCAAGAGTGATAAGAATGTGCTTCATCAAATTAAACTTCCACAGATTTATCAGAAAATCTAGGATGTAGATATCAATCTTCTTTAAGCTATCTTTTTCACCCATGCTCGGTACGATAATGCCTTGTACCCATAACTCTAGAATCCAGAAATTTTTAGATAGAGAAGCAATCTTCAGAGCCCTGTCATCTGCCAGTCCGAGAGTTCCTAAAGCTTTTTCCTTGTCGAAGCTACATTTTGAATCTGGCAACACATGAGGTATAAATTCAGATTCACCTTCATTATTCATCCCTACCAAGCTAGCTGCCTTGGCATATGAAAGCTTACAAGTCTTATCATAAGACTTAAAAGGAAACTTCTCCCTTCCATATTCCTTAAGAAAGGAGACTGTTTTATAGAACTCTATAAACAAGTCTGAATATACTTCATCTTGATTCTTGGGTTTTGACACCGCAACATCTTCCCAACCATTAAGCTTAATATTCTTGGAAATACGAGAGTCATACTTGTTGATGAAATCCGGATGAACCACATTTTCTCTATATACTAACCACTTCGAAATCGTCTTAGAGGAAGACATGTCTTGAGAAGGTACGTCCACAGATATTTGGATCTGAAGTCCTCTGAGAAGTTCAGAACGGAAAAAGGTGAGGTTCGGAACGGTCTTAAAATAGATAGGCAGAGCCTCGCGACGCTAGATCTTGAAAACCGATGTGGGACAACCGTTTGGGGTCCCCTTTATATAGGCAACGAAAAAACGGTTCAACTTCCATGGTTGATCGAACGATTGTGATAAGCTGAGATCAGATCTGACGGTCAAAAACCAATTCACTTGAATCCGATCTTTTGAGGTTTTTATTAAAAAATGAATTATGAAAACTATAATCCGAAAACAAAATATATGAAAAGGCCCGGAAGTAATGTATGATTACGAAAACTTGAGTAAGGAAATCATACATTTCGGATTGGCTTAGGAAGTTTATTCATAATTTGTAACATTGTTACACAAATTATGAAAAAATCTTTAATACGAAAAGAAAAAATTCGGAACACTCACTACGAAAAACAAACTCAGAAAGAAAAACTCAGTACAAAAATATCCATTACAAAATTTTGAAAACGAAAAACATATTATGAATGATTTGGTACGAAAATCCCGTTATGAAAATACCAGTACAAAATTTTCCATTCCGGATGTTTTCAATATGAACATTTCCATTCCAGATGTTTTCTATACGAAAATATCCATTCTGTAACGTTTTAGTTCCGGAAATTCCATTCCGTAATTTTAGTTTCGAAATGTTTGAAAACAAATTTTGAAAAACATTGTTAATCTAACAATCAAATGTACTCCCCCTATGAAAAAGAGTTTATTGCTGTAAGGAGAATTTTTCAATAGAAAGTTAATTAAAAAGGATTACCTTACGGTTATCATTCCTAACTTATGTTTAATATATTCGAATCTATCAGAAGGAAAAGATTTTGTGAAAATATCATCAAGTTGATCTTGTGTTCCGATAAACTGATGAATAATATCTCCTTTAAGTGTGTGATCCCTAAGAATGTGATGCCTAATATCTATATGTTTTGCATGGGAGTGATGTGCATGGTTATTACTAAGGGAAATGGCACTTGTGTTATCACACAAAATTTGAGTTTTAGTAAAACCCATGCCATAGTCTATGAGTGTCTGTTGCATCCACAACACTTGAGCACAACAACTTCTAGCTGCTACATATTCATCTTTAGCAGTGGAGAGTGATACAAAATGTTGCTTCTTGCAGGACCAAGAAACTAATGAATCTCCTAAGAAATGAAAAGTTCTGAATGTACTTTTTCTATCCATTCTACATCCACCAAAGTTAGCATCAGAAAAGATTTTTAGGATAAAATCATTTCCAGAAGTATAAAATAATCCTAGATCCATGGTTCCCTTAAGGTAGCGAAAAATAATTTTTACTGACTTTAAGTGAGATTCCTTAGGATTGGATTGATATTTTGCACATAAGCATACTGATAACATTATGTCTGGTCAACTATATGTTAAGTATAGAAGGCTCCCTATCATACCTCTAAAAGATGTTTGATCTACTGGTTTCCCAGCTTCATCAAGATCTAAAGAGTTTGAGGTACCAATAGGAGTACTTATACTCTTAGTGTTGTCATAACCAAATTTTTTAAGAATATATTTAATATATCTATGTTGAGATATGTAGGTTCTTTCTAGATTTTGAGAAATTTGAAAACCAAGGAAAAATGTTAACTCACCCATCATACTCATTTCAAACTCAGATTTCATTAGACTTGAAAAAGAGTCTGTCAAAGATTGCTGAGTTGAACCAAATATGATGTCATCAACATGAATTTGAAAAATCAAAACATTTTTCTTATCTTTTTTTATGAAAAGGGTTGGATCTGCATTTCCCTTAACATAGTTATTTTAAAGTAAAAATCTAGTAAGTCTATCATACCATGCTCGTGGGGCTTGTTTAAGGCCATACAGAGCATTGGTAAGTCTAAAAACATAATCAGGATGTTTTGTATCTTCAAATCCAGGAGGTTGTTCAACAAAAACATCCTCTTGAACATAGCCGTTAAGAAATGCACAATTCACATCCATTTGGACAAGTTTAAAATTAATGAATGCTGCAAAGGCAAGTAGAATACGGATAGATTCAAGTCTAGCTACTAGATCATAGGTTTCTTCATATTCTATTCCCTCTTGCTGATTATAGCCTTTAGCAACAAGTTTATCTTTATTTCTTACTATGACTCCATTTTCATCAAATTTATTTCTGAAAACTCATTTTACTCTAATAACAGAAGTTTAATTAGGTCTTTCAACCAATATCCAGACTTTATTCCTTTCAAATTAATTTAGTTCATCTTGCATGGCTTTGATCCAATCATCATCACCTAAAGCTTCATCAGTGCTTTTAGGTATCAATTGGGAAAGAAATGCTAGATGTTCTACTTCATTTCTTAAGGAACTTATAGTCCTTACAGGTTGATTTACATCACCAATGATACTATCACTGGGATAATTCTTAAGAAACGTCTGATTTGGGTCTTGAAAATCCTGTTCATCAACTTAGGGTAGAATGTCTTCTGGGATAAATGTTTCAAGAATATCTTCTTGAACATTATCCTTATCAGAAGATTCTTCTATCAAAGGTTGATAATCAGTTTTTGAAAACACATATGAGGATATAGGCTGGGATGGTTTAAAAACAAAAAGGATCAGACTCATTAAATTTTACATGTACTGTTTCATCAACAGTACAAGTATTTTTATTAAAAACTCTATAAGCCTTAGAAGTTGTGGAATAACCTATGAAAATTATTTCATCAGATTTTGGTGCGAATTTATGTAAGTTATATTTCGTATTCAAAATGAATACTTTTCAACCAAAAACCATGAAGTATGGTAGTCTTGGTTTTCTACCATTCCATAACTCATAAACATTTTTATTAAGAAAAGGTCTAATCAAAACTCGATATATAGTATAGCAAGCAGTACTTACAGCTTCTGCACAGAAATGTCGAGCTATTGAATATTCAATCAATATGGTTCTTGATATCTCTTGAAGAATTCTATTTCATCTCTCAACTACACCATTTTATTGAGTAGTTCTAGGTGCTGAAAAATTGTGAGTAATACCTTTTCTACTACAAAAAGTTTCAAAATCAGAATTGTGAAATTCTCCTCCATGATCACTATGAATAGTTTTCAATGAATGGTTTTTCTCATTATTAACTAGAGGTATAAAACTTTTGAAATAAGAAAAAGCATCAGACTTCTTTTTTAGAAAATAGACCCAAGTAAATATAGTGTAATCGTCAACTAGAACAAACACATAGTATTTTCCTCCAATACTTCCAGTTTGTGTTGGACCGAAAAGATTCATATGCACTAACTGTAATGCTCGGTTTTTGAGACTTCACCGATTGATTTAAAACTAGATTTATGTTTCTTGACATATTGAAAAGGATCACAATCTTTAGAAGAATCAAATCTAAGCTCCGGTAGATCCTTAACTAGTTTCTTCTTAGAGAGTTTACATAGGTTCCTAAGGTTACAGTGACCTAGTCTTCTATGCCATAACCAGGAATGATCTTCCATTGCACTTAGGCAAAGTAAATCTTGGCTTATAAGGTCTTCTAGGTTCAAGGTGTAATCATTCTCTTGCCTATTGGCTGAGAGAATAAATTCTTCCTTGGAATTGTGAACTAAGCACTTATCATTCCTAAAATTCACAAGGTAACCATCATCACATAATTGACTTATGCTAATGAGGTTGTGCTTAAGACCCTTAACAAAAAGAACATTGGAAATCAACGTTTTTCCTAAAAGAACAATATTACCCATACCAACAATCTCTACCTTAGTATTATCTCCAAAAGTTACCTTTCCTCCTTTCGTTTTGACAATCTTTTCAAAATAGCATTTGTTACCCATCATGTGTCGGGAACATCCAAAATCCATGTACCATGTATTGTTGCTGGTATTCTCTTTATTTTCCTAAAATCAAGATGAATATTAGACTTTCGGAATCCAAACATGTTTGGATCCGAGATTTCTAGATAATAAAAATTTAGATACCCACATCTTCTTAGAAAAATAAGCTTTGTGAAATCCTAGAGATTGGTTTTTGTTTAAGGAAGAATTCTTTGTCCAGTGACCACCACATTGACACTTGGTACAAAATGGGGCACATTGAGGAATGAAATAATTGTTACTAAAAATTGGTTTTGCATGGGTATAACCAAATCCGGATTTATTTCTTAAAGTTCGTATTTGGGAATACATTTTATCAAAATTTTCCTTACCATGTGTAATGATTGATAAACACTTCTTTAAGGAAAAAATTGCGGACTTCAGTTTTATAACCATGTTTTTATCCTCACAATTAGTAGTTTTAGAACTAAAGCTTGGCACAAAAACATTTTTCTTAGAAATTACATTTTCTAATTCTTTAGAATGTTTGTTCTTCTCAGAACTTACTTCCTCATGATTTTTTGAAATACTTTCAAAATCATCATTTTTCTTATCAATATATTTAGAAAGATCTGATATCTCTTTTGTAAGAATATTATTCCTATAGTTTTCCTTATCATGTTTCTTATTGAGTTTAGAATTATCAATCTCAAGAAGTTCAGCAAACCTAGAGACATATTCATAAGTAGGTAAATTATTTTCTTCATCAAAAGAGGATTCTTCATCAGAAGAGTTATAATACTTACTCTAATTAGAATTTAAAGAAACATTGGTCAATGATTTAGCATTTCGTACCTTATCCATAAAATAATGATTATTAATAGGTAATCTGGCTATAAGTCCAGGATTCTTCTATCCTGAATATTCATAATCAGAAGATTCATCTGAAGAGTCACCCCACTAGAACTCCAGGTGTCATTAGCTTTCAGAACATTCTTAGTTGTGGCTCTATAATACATCTTTCTATTCCTTTCTAAATGCCTTTCTTTCCTTTCTTTATTTTTGAGCAAAGGGAAATCTGGTCTAATATGTCCAGCTCTCTTGCATTCATAACAAGTAACATATCCATCTTTCTTACCTTTCCTTTCCTTTTTCTTTTACATGGATTGGAAATTTCTCTGGCCAGCTATCTTGTTCATCCTTTGAGAAAGATTTTCTAATTCATTTTCTGATATTTCACTCTCACTAGAATCTGACTGAACATCCATCTTCTGAGACTTGGATCTGGTTTCTCTCTCAGGAGTCTTAGCTTACATATGATTTGATGTTGTTGTAAAAACAACAGTACCATTTCCATTTTTCTTTTTGATGTTGGCATCATCTCTCTTCATTCTGGTTTCATGTTGGAGAAGAGTTCCAAATAACTCATCAAGAGAAATTTGAGTGACCTTCCTGTTCTCATCTATAGCAGTTCTTTTGGATTCCCACTCATTGGGCATGATATCAATTATCTTATCCAAAAGAGCTTCATCATCTAAGCCTGTTTCTCCTATAGACTTTAGACTGTTGACGATAGTCATAAATATCTGTTGAACATTACAAATTGGTTTTGCATAAGGAAAATTGAAGACATGATAAGATCTAAGCATAGCTCTCCTAGTCTCAATCACTTTAGATGTTCCAAAGTGTGTAACCTATAACTTAATCCAGATGCAATTAGCTGCTTCACAAGAAGATATTTGGATATATATATTTCTAGTCATTGAACAAAGTAGATTTTTGCGTACCTTATAGTTGAGTTGATACTCTTAATTTTTCTGGTTAGTAAAAGTTCTAACTTCCTTTTCAGGAATTTTATAATCTCCAGTAAGCATAACAAAATTGTCTACTCCATTATTGATAAAAATATTCTTCATTTGATCTCTCCAAAACTCATAGTCATTGCCATCAACGATTGGTGGTCTTGTAGGATTTAGATTATCAATAGTACCAACATTAATTCCTGTCATACTTATAATAACTTTCGGCACACAAACTTGTTAGTAGAAAAAGTTTGTAATAACAAAGTTCGGAATGGGAAAGTTCATAATGTGAAAGTACGAAATTGGAATGTACGGAATGAGAAAGTTCGGAATGATAAAGTGAGCAAGAAAAACATATACGTGAGTACAAGTACTTCAGAGACCTCCTCTTATACCAATTGTAGGATCGAAATAGTGATGTAGATGCTCAATTTACAAGAGGGGGGGGGGGTTGTAAACTTTAAAAATTCCTTTGGAACTTTTAAAGTTGGTTACGAATATCTATGGATTCCTTAAGAAAAAGAAAGGGCTACGTTTAACAAGGTTTAAACTATGAAAATTCACAACACCTCTAATACCAAATGAAAACCTGGAAAGAGATTCCGAAAGTAGGTTCCAGAAATATGGTTCCAGAAATTGAAACATAAGAAAAGATTTACAATATGAGATTCTACCTTAAATCATATAAAATCTAAATGAAACATAGTACAAGTAAATAAGTATAAGAAAGTTATACTTTCCTTATAATAAAAAATGCTGCGGAAATAAACAAGTAGTAAGACTACAAGTAACAAGATATAAGTCTTTTAACCCAAAGATAAGGGAATCAAACAACCTTGGATAAAGGTCCCTTGATTTATACTTTCAAGCAAGTCTGTCTTACCCACACCAGGGTAAGCCCTCGATACGAAGATCAGAGTCTCTATCTAGTTATCCCCGCAAGCCCTCAACTTCAAGGTAGTTGGTCACCTCTGTCTTTCTCAGCAAGGAAGCCCTCGAACATTAAGGTAGTCGGCACCTCTAGCTTCCTATCCCCGGAAGTCCTCAAATGTAATCACCAACATTCGGAGTCGCACGACGCTTTGAGAGTTAAAAAGAGCCTCTCTCTATAGAAATCACTTCAATAGCATGTATGCATAATGTTTAAGAAGTTATTCATCAGTTATGAGATCTTTTAAATGAGCTCCTATTTATAGGCAAGGTCGGGCTCCTTCCCAACGGTCATATTTTCCTTAAAAATCGAAGGGACATGTACACATGTCACTTAGACAACGGTTAGTTTATAATACAATAGACAACATCGTTTTATAATAAAACAAGTGTAACAAAATGTACGACACTGTTTAAAATCTAACTCTAAAGTTCGGAATGAATGTTCAGAGTGTAAATAAAAATAATTTTTCGGAGTCTAAATAAATACAGAGTGTATAAAACAAAGATGATCAGATTCTGTTTAATAGGTGAATTCGAAATGAGAATTCGGAATTAGAATTCATCATCAGAATTCATAATGAGAATTTATCATCAGGATTCGTAATGAGAATTACTCATCAGAATTCGTAATGAGAATTCCTCTTCTGAATTCGTAATGAGAATTCGTTTTCGAACTTCATAAGGATTTGTATCCTAAATCTGGAGGAGAACATAATAAGAGTTCATATCTAGAGTTCGGAATGAAACATTATCACAGTTCTCATCTGGATTTCGGAGTGAAACATTATTACAGTTCTTATCCAGAATTCAGATCCTAAAAGAGAATACATTATATCAATGTTTCAAACAAATCCGAGAAAACAGAAATGAGTCCAAATTTTATACTTAAGAAAAATATGGATGAAAATATGATAAGGATAATTTTTCTTACAAAAGCAATTTTCATTATAAAATCAATTTTTCTTATAAAATCAATTTTCTTAAAGATAAGGTGTTTGTGATTTTCAAAACAAGAAGGAATGGAAATGTCATATGGAAAACCTTATTGACTCAATAAATTTGTTTTATTAATCTACATGTCTTTTAGTCAACAAATTAATAATTTTTTCCAATCATGATTAATTTTAAAACATGTTATTCTCCTTTATTAATTTAATTGTAAATCACTCCCATGAAGTACACTAATAACTTCATAAATAATAATAACATCTCTAGTGGCTGAATTATTTATGTAATTCTTTATAAATTGCAACTTTAATGTCTCTTATATCATTTTGGAACCCAACCTCATTAAATACATCATCAACTAAGCCTTTAGTAAAATTGTTACATCATCATAAATCTTATATCATCATAAATATTCATATACTATTTTATGATAGATTTACTTAATCTCACAATAATGATATGAAAAACTAATTATCAATTACACAATGCTTTGTGTCCATTATGATTGAAAAAGAACATACCAAATAAAAATGGTGTTTAAACCCCATAGAAAAGAGAAATAAATTCCTAAAAAGAAATTGAGGATTCAAGAAGTTATTTCATATATTTTAGACCATTAATTGTCTAAAATAGAATATAATAAAATTAAATCATAATAAACATGTCCTAATAGATGACAACAACAATAAATACATAATTCTAGTCAGAACATTAAATACCATGATCATAAATTTAATTTTGAATAATTATATACATTTTCTTATAAGAAATAAATGTGGATGAATCAAATAATAAATTACATACATTAATGAATAATTTCTTATCCTTCGATCCACTTTCTCAACTATAGTTTTTTCCATAATCTCTATCAAAATATATCCATATATTTGATTACATATCAGGTTACATTCCTCAATATATCACCATTTCGACCACATTTCATCCACTTCACTTCTATCAATATATTTTTTAGTTAAAGTATCGGATAACCCTAGAGAAGGAAGACAAAAAATATAATATAGAAAAGATCCAATGTATCCCCATAAAAAATTAATTAAATAATTATATTATATAATTAATCCTCTCATGATAGGGAACACATGATAAACATCAAATAAATAAAAATAGTAGTTTACCTAGGCTAAAAAAATCATCCTTTACTTAACAGCGGTCTCATTTTCCCATCACTGGTACTAATTGAGATATAAATGAACTATATAAAAAATAATTACATACAGAAGAAAAAAATATTAAATTTTTATTTTTTTATTTATAAGGCCACACAACACTCCCATTTATGAATCATCCTATCCTTTCGGTAAACACCATACTACTGAACAAATAGAAATTTCATAAAAAAACTCAAGAAAATATTATTGGGGTTAATTACTGTTTTACCCTTGGAAAGATTTAATTACTTGAAAACAAAAAATATATTTAAGCACCACGTAGATAAAAATAATGTAACTACTTCCGGCAGACCATTCGCCTTCGCCCCCCCAATTGAACTGGGGATAAAGAACAACAAAACATAGGATCAAACTCATGTGTAATCTTAATAAAATCACATACAATACCGTCAAATTAAAAATGTTCGTTTGAGGAGAACAAATTACATACCTACTTATAATGAAGAATGCATTCCAACGTATATAATGATACTAGCCTCTATCCATCCTGAAGAATAAGAAACAAGGGTATTCATCCATCAAAGGAAGGATTTTATCATCCTCTAATGTTTTTTAAATTTCTATCCCATCATAGGTGATGAGGTGAATCTTATAATTCATCCACTCATGTGAACAAAATTTCATCGACAAGTTTGAACCTTGTGGGAGTTCCCTACTCCCCATCTTTTAAAGAATGTAACACATGCTATTCATTTTGGGAAAGCAATCTATTCCACTAAATTAAACTAGGAACATAATTATTTTTATCAAATTGACATAAAAATGTTAAAAAGACAGAAGATTATTAGGATTAAAATTTGAATCCATTTCCACAAAATGCCAACAATGCATAGACTCCATCATCACTAGCTTATATCCTAGGAGAAACATAACTATTCCACTCAAACCTAAGTGTCACAATTATAAAAATATTTTAAAAAACACTTCCTCTAGTTTTTTGAAACATGAAAACATTAAATACAGAAAATAAATCATACCGAATAAATGATAAATATATTTTCATGTTATTTATAAATATACATGAATCAATGGAATGAGTAGGAAATGAAAAAAACAGAAACACATACCTCAATGGTGTGTGAATACAGTGAAACTTTAAGAGAGAGAATATCAAAGTCTATGACATTATCTACACACCATAACATACAAGAATTTGAATCACACACAAACCCTAACCCCTATTGTTAATCCTAGTGGAAAACCCCATAATGAAACCGAAGGAATAAAATGAGAAGAGGTATAGGAAGGGAAAATCAACCAAAGCCCTAAGAATCATACCTTGGATTATTGTAGGAACATCAAAGAAGGGAGGAGAACCAAAGGGGTATGGATAGGTGGGATCCCTTAATGCAAAAAAAAATAGTAAGGAGGAGGAAAGTCCAAAATTGTTTAAAAAGAAGGGACGAAAAAACATGGAATTTTATGATTTAAAATTTTGGGGTAGCTCGGTTGGTTTGGCCACATGGATTACAAACCATGTGCTAATTGTGTTAAATGCCTCTACATAAAAATTACATTAAGCCACACACATTCTTGGGTATGGTGCATTGTTTCCCCTAATGGTGCATAAACCATGCGAATGCCAAAATTCACCAGAGACATCCAAAATTAAAAGAATTTAATTGGGGATCAACCAGAATCTCAAATGAAAATATGAAAATCCAAAAAAATAATAAATTAAGTTAATTCCAATGGTTAGGGTGTTACATACTAAATTATCACTTACAAGTTAAGTATTCATTTTCATCATGTTATTATGAATTCTCCCTATATATTTTTTTAAATTGATTTTATGGAAAAAAATTTATATCCGCACTATCTATAATTTAAATATTCATATGAAGTTAACAATTAAGAAATATTAATATATGTTTCTCCACCTACCATGTTATTTTTTTTAATATAATATACAAAATTCGTATAATTAATAGTCAAATTAATTATTATTTACTAGTGAGAATATATCAACTTCTATGCATGTTTTATGAAATAAACATTGGGTTTCCCAAATGATATATATATATGTCCTAGTAAAAAAATTATAAGATTATCAGAACACATATTTGATCAAATCAATTATGATGTATTATAAATTAACACTCTAATTTTAAAAAATAGAAGTTTGTATGATCCTATTATATAAAAACATTTTTCATCATGAGTATGAAAAAAAATATTTTTTATTCTATAGGAAAATTAATATATTGGAGAAATTATATTTTTAGATATTATCAATGAAGACATATTATTTTGAGATAAATTATTATTTCTCATTAATGTTTTTTATGTGTTTTTAAAATTATTTCAAAACTCATCATTGAAAATCGATTTTGATAGATAGAGGAGCCATAATAAATGACCTAAAAATGTTATACATGATATGTTCATTATATATAATTTGGGATTGGTCATCCAAAATACCATGAAAATTGAAAACATATGAGTCTATTTTAATAAATATATTTCCATATAAACTTTGATAATTATATAAATTAGTATTAATTTAAATTTATATTTACACTATTTATTCATTAAAACAACTATATATGAATCCCTAATGGGTTCCAAATTCAAAAAGAATAATTAAAATTATGAATCTTTCACCCAATCAGATAAATTATTTTATGCACTGAACTAAGTAAGATATATAAAATATAATCATTCATATAAGGATTATCACATAATTTATTTTAGCATCACATGTGTTTAAAAATTATTGTTTTATTATTAATACATATGGTTTGTGTAACACCCTAACACTTTATGATTTATTTACTCTTAATTAAAATCAATCTATTTGATAGCTTATGATACACGTAACATTGTATTTAAATAAAAATACTCTATTAAAATATTATTTAAACATGACCATTATAACATAGCTATTGAGTAGGAATGATTGAATTATATTAACTAAATTATGATAATTATATGGTTTATAAATATATAAAATAAAATAATTGGTTATATATTTTTTAGAAATATAATAAGAATCATTTTAAAGAAAAAGAAATGTTTTATGAACAACTATATTTTTTTTCAAACAAAATGGTTTCATCGCTTCTTGATCACTTATGATAAAATAAATATTTGGAACATATAGAAAATGTATTTGAGAAATTTAAAATAATTTTATAAATAATATTATCAATGATATATTAGTTTTAAATGTTTGGAATTTTTTAAAAAGTTTTATTTTGTGATGAATAGTAAAAAATAATCATTTTTTAATTGAAAACATAATTTTATTTTAAATCATTTAAAAAGATAAATAATATTTTAAATTAGGTTTATTGTTAAATTAGGTTAATTATATTATAATATTTACAATATAGGTTATTATAATAAATTTAATAATGAATTTCGATATTAAAATCTTCTATTCATGGGAGAATTTTTTATTTGGAATCCTACTTTTTTATCACGTACGTTGGTATAATTATAAATTGGAATCATTAAATTTTATTAATTGAAATTTGTAATTTAGATTCCTTAATTTTAATAATTATAAATTATAGTAACTAATTATATAAAAAATATTTTTCACCATCAGGAATAATAAAACTAGTAAAAATTAATTATCATTCTTAAGGTAAAAACTTATATACCTGGGAAAAAAATGAAATGAAATGTGTTAAAATAACCTACCTACATGCGTGAACCCAATTTTTTGGCCATATATAGAATTTATCATTTATAATAGTTGTGAATGAAAAATTTTGGTGGTTTTTTTCTTGAATAACATTTGTGTTTGTTTCAAAATTTTCAAAAAACAAATTGTGTTTCCTCTCCCCCACTTATAAAAGGTCACCCTATCCTCTACTAATTACATTCAATTATAAATTTGGATTAGCTAATACCAAAAAAAAAAATTCCTTATTTCCATTAAAAAAATAAAAATCCCTTTGTTTGATTAGAAATTCATACTAGGAAGGCTTTTGGTGAAAACCTAAAGAGGTCATCCGAAGAAGAGGTAAATTCCTTAAATTAAAATTTTCATTTTATTTATTTTTAAAATACAATAATAACATATTTAATCAGGATAATATAATATTAATAGTAAATACCATATATTTAGATGATATTTTGTAACTTTAATATCCTATATTCATCTCCACTTCCATCTAAGAAGAAACAAAAAATGTCAACTGTATGTAAGGACGACAGTCACCTCTCGAACTGATGTAATTATTTTTCAGTCACAACATTTCAAGTATATATTTAATGATGTATTAGAAATTTAAATATAATATTTATAATTTTATTATTATAATTTCAATTTATTTTTACATATAAATTCTTATGTTCTATTCAGTTTAAAATATGATAACGTCGCTCATGTGTACACAAGACTCCCGCCTCACAAAGTGATGTAATTCATTCTTCACATATGATATTCTTAGAAAGTAATAAATATAAATTTAATAAATAAATATTTGATATATATAAGACTATATTTATTCTAAAAAATTCATATATGGACAACCCACTTATCCATTCACTCATTAATAAATGATATCACCGCTCATGCGTATATTCAACCGAGCATCTCTACAAAGTGAGGTGATTATTTTTCCTTCTAAAACTATCCAGAATGATTTAAATTATGTATATATTTATTAAATATTATATTTATAACATTAATATAATTAGGGATATTATTTTTCTATATCATATACCAAAGAACCTGGACATTCATGAGAAAACAGGCTTGATAAAACAAGTCGATTAACACCTGGAAAATGAAAATTATGGAATATTATTAGAAAATAAGTAGTAAAATATTATATTAGAATAATATATTTTATTATAAGTATTAATATGGTTATTTAATAATATAATAAGATTATTTAATCAATAATATAGAATATTACACCATGTTCATCCAAAAAAAGTGTGAGTAAAGGGAGTTCGTCTCAATTACCCTTCATTGTGGAATATTTTATTATTGCAAAACTAATTTATTTTCTATGGTATATATATTTCCTTGTTTACATGTAATATCATGAATTATACATAATTATTGGTATTTTGTAATAAATTTTAAATTTTTTAATCCAAATATTTTTACATGAATGTTAAAAAGTTGAAAGGGATTTTATTTGAATTTCTATTTCATATAGACATATATATTAATACGCACTTATTCACTTTTATGTGGTGTATATACTTATACTCTGACTTATTTAAAAATTATATATATTTACTCATGATTAATTTAGTTTTTCTTTGTTTTTTATTCTTCAAGGGTTACAATTTAATATTTATGAAATTGGTAAAAATTATTGTACAAAAACACCTTCATTGGCGATTCATTACTTTCTCCAGGAATAATCACTTTCTTGTGATCATTTTTCAGTTTGAATTTTGTTTCAATTAAATATCCATATTATTTTATGATGGATATGATCATTTCCTAAACCATATACAATTTTTACATAAAGTATTTATGTAACACCCCAGGTAAATAAAGAGTATGACATTTTCACATTTATCCATATTTGTGAATAAAATATTAATATTAATTTAAATGGAATGCTATGCTCGATGGCTTACCCAATACGCAACAACGAGTTCCTTTAAAATCTTACGTTGCACTCTAATAATAATATAATATTATTTTAAATAGTAGTTAACACATAGCCATTGAATTGGTGGGAATGAACATAAATAACTAAATTACGATTATATATTTGTGTTAAATGTTTTTACTTTAATCCAATAAATTTTAGAGGCTTAAAATACGAATGAATCCAATCTTAAGGATTGAATACACTAGTATTTTTAAAAGATTGTTTTACTACCTTTTGATGGCAAACAATTTTTTAAATAAAACTTTTGACAATTTTATAAGATCTATTTTTCAAAATAAAAATATTATTTATGATTGGGACATAGAAATTTACCTTGGGTTAATTTTTGGTATTTTTCTGACAATGTTCATTTTTTAATGAATAGGGAAAAATACTGCATTTTACATCAAAACTGCTTTTTCATATAATTCAATTATATGGTTATATTATCATTTTAATTTTTTTTAAAGTGTATTTGTAATATAATTTTTACCATTTAATCCAATTATCGTCATTGGGATTAATTTCACTTTGGAATTGGGCATAAACAATTGCCAAACTTTTCATAAATATTGTTTCTAGAAAACGTGCTATTTGTTTTGACAATGGGAAGTTTTTTTAAAATAATTATTGTAATTTATGTGATTGGCATTTTGTAAAATGGATTAAATATTTGGAATCATAAGGTACAAATTATTTAATTAAAACTCTTTTGTTTTTGGACATTATGAATAGTAACGACGGTAATTATCATTAATTATCTTGATAAATGAGTAATCGTGTAGTTAAAGATAATAAGATAATATCATAATAATAATAAATGACCCAAAAATGTGTCCTAATGCTACTGGGTTTCTCATGTCCGACCATGGGATGCCTTGTGCCAAACTTGGTGGCCCCATGGAATCACTTTTGTGAGAAAGTGACTTTTTATCTTTTTTTAAAAAAATGTTAAATTTAACAAAGAATGTATCACATAAGTAAAATATTTTTATTTTTGTCTACATAAATGATATTTTGAACTATAAATATTAATTAGAAAGATAAAAAGATTTCCTACATCGTTGTATTTTTTTTTTAATTTTTAGACATTAAATAAATTAAATTATTTATGACATCATGATGATGCAGCGATAACCTCATTATTTAATGTCTAAATTAAATTATTTATGACATCATGATGATGCAGCGATAACCTCATTATTTAACAATTTATATAAAATGGAAAGATAATGTAAAATCTAAGACCTAAACATGTCCAAAAACTATTGGATGGGTGGATTTAGAACCCATAACACCTTATCCACGAAACAAATCAATGTGGGACCATTAATATATGAAACACATTCTAAAATAATGTATCATTTCCTCACTTTCCAAGACTGCTCCTCCCCTCCTCTTATAACTGGCCCCCACCACTACCTCCTTACCCACACTTCCAAATCCTTTGGCTTGGCCAATCCCTGAGCATTATGTCTCAACACATCCCTCTATAACTCTTTGAAGCCTCACTTTGGGTACAAGTCTTCCCAAGGAAGCCTTTGAGCTCAAACCAAATGGAGTTACCTTATTTTAAGGTAATGTCTTCACTTGTGTCCTTTTGTTTTATTTTTCTTCTCCATCCCCATAAACTCTTTTTATTAATAGCTTTTGTAAAAAATCCAGTATATTCAATATAATTGGATGTTTTTATAAGAAGGATTTGAGATACACTTACACACACATTCGTCTAATGTCTAAAGAACATACTGTTTCTATGGTTGGCGATTTTCTGCCTCACGAAACGATGATTGTTCAATATTCTTTTAACACCTTTAAAGGTGGCCATTATGAGGTAACTGTATTTTATATATGATATATATGGTATTTATGTTTACTATATTCTTCTGTATTTTATATTTAAACCATACCTTTATTCTTTTCATGTTGTGTAAATGCGATAATTTCATATGAGGAAGTGTGGACTACCGCCCCCTCAAGTGATGTGACTCATACATGCAATACATGGAATGTATAATGAATGAAATTAATGAACATATGTGACCTATATAACATATCAATTTTACTGTAATTATAATATATATATATATATCATTTATTTTTAATCCCCTTAATATGACAAAGAAAAACTTAAAGTAGCGTTCATGCGTACGTACGGCCTACTGTCTCTATGAACCGTGCTTTTCGTTTTTATCTCCAAATGATATGTAATAGTATAAAATGAATATATACTTGATATATATGATATTAAAAACATCAATACTATTCTTTATATGATGTACATATAACTACATGGAAAATTATTTTCCAACAAGTTCAATTTTTGACTCACGTACCAAACATCGACAAAAACGTCTGATATGAACTCATATTATTAACCAATTATTATAACATTAAAATATGTGATATGAAGTGAATAATATTATTTATAGGAGGTCCTTAAGCAATTATAATTTGAACAAAGTTTATTATTCAGGAATATAAAGAAAGGAACAAGAGAAGTTGGACTTGAGGTAAGGGATTCTACTCCTCTCTTTCTTTTTAAGTACACTCTTTTATGTCATTCTTTTTAACACCATATTTCTTGTGATTGGGATGTTATTTTATATTAATCTTACTGTAAATTTTATTTTCATATGATGAGAGACCCTATTTCCTCTCATCAATCAATTTTGGATGTTTTAAGTGGCGTCGTTAGGCTGCCGAGTTTTTGTAAGGGATTTTTCATCTCACTTTTATTCACATGAGATTTATGCTACATTTTCCACAACATCCATTGAGTGGTGTATGTACTGACAATTATTATACACATTGTGTAGTATAATTTAATTTATGGTTATTCAAATCTTTATTGTATGACCCATCTTCCATGGGCTGTACATTTCAAAAGATAACCAACTCGGTAAGGGGACCTTTCACCCTCCTCTTTTTAAAAGACTACTTTTGTTATGTCTTTTAATTCACATACTATTCTGTCGGGATATGATATTTTATATCCTTATTAATGTAAATTTTATTTCAAAGTGATGAGATTCCCTTTTTATCTCTCATCAACTCATTTTCTGAATTTTGATGTGATGTTGTTAGGCTGTCGAATTTTACCAAGGGAACTTTTTAACCCAATTTTGATTTCTATGGGTTCAACACGTAGTTATTGAATATGTCATATTTTGAATATGTGTGAATCACATTTTATTGTTTTACACATAATATACACTTATAATGGGTGTATTTATATTTGTCACACATAATTTTGAGATTTAATTATCCTTAATTTAATGATACCTTCTTTATAAGGGAATTCATCACATTTGACATTTCTTTTGATACTTCATTGTTGTTATGCACCAATTCACTCTTATATGATGTATATACTATCCTTTGGAATATTATATCATGAATCCATTTATTCTCATGATATTATGAAGTTCTGACTAAATGTTATTCCTAAATTATTGTATTCAAGTGTCTCTAATTTTGGTAGAACCCCATTAACCAAAATATCGCTTTAAATGTTTTAATTATTTTTTCTTATTAATATAAATGTTTTCAAAATGGTTTTAAGGATTTATTTATATGGATATTAATGGTTTAAAATTTTAAAATCTTCAAGGTGGTATGGGACAATTTGATTCAAAAATCTCTTTATTAAATGTTTTAAATGGTTTTAGAAATGGATTCGTTTTGAATGGATTCATTATTTCAATATACTAAAATGTTATATTGTGATTGAAATGTGGAAATGTTATGCTTCCTTTATTCATGTTTTATGTGATGCGTTTATGTTATGGTTCTTGGGCGTTGTCATGAAAACGGGTGGTTCCGTGATAAACTATGAACGGGTGAGCCCGATATAGCTCTCCAATGCATTGGGTAACGCGATGGAGTGAAATGTTAAGGTTTCTCCGAAGCGATTTAGGGAATATATAGTGGTGGGTATTCCAAACATAACCAAGAGGATTACTACCTACATAAGAATGTTATGAATGCCTCAAGTTACCTTTTATGTCTAATGATTTTATGATTTATTCATGATTTGATGAGGTATGTTAAAGTGCCTATGTTTTATGGGTAAAGTATGATTTCATTCTTAGGTATATATGAACTCATGTTTCATTTCCATATTTTTTATAACCATTACTGATCTTTTTATGCTCATCCAAAGTTTTTTGAAATGTTTTTCACAGGTCAAGGGAAAGGTACGTGATATTATGATAGTGTCGAGGAAGTGTCAAGCAAGAATCCATTTTTTATTTTAAACTTGTTTTGTTGAAGGTAAAAAATGAATACTATCTTTATGTAACATCTTTGTTTAAATTTGGAATGTAATGCATGATTTATGTTCAAATTCTCTAAAACTCTAAACCTGAAACGATCCTCAATTTGTAATCGTTTAATAACTCAAGATTAAGTAAGGTTTAAGGCTGGGGCTTTATAGTTGGTATCAATTGTCGGTTTAGATAACTTTAGAGGTTAGGTTATTCTATAAGAATTAGTGACAATACCATAATGGATAGGATTTCAGAAAGAGTCCTAGTTTTAGATAAAGTGAATGAGTAAGTATATCTTAGTGGTTATCTTACTCATTAGTACATAATGGTTTTTTTGATATAATCACACTTACAGTTCTGTTTTTAGTGAATGGATGGATCTAGCAGGCACCAAAGTGACAATAGGTTTGAAGGAAACTGTGGTGGTTCTCTGATTAAGAGACTGGATGAAATGGGGTATTCAATGAGGAAACTCATGGTTGTTCTAAACCAACTATCAAGGAGTCATGATCATCCACTTGAACCTTGGTATGTTCTATAATCCATCATGTATGAGATGACCAATCGATGTGGATGTTCAGGTAATAATTATAAAGTTAACCATTAGGGTTTATAAGATCCTTACTTTTGAGGTAATTATGGGTTATTATATGTTATGATGGAAGATGAAAGGCATGAGATAAACTTGAGGATAAAATATGTTATGATTATTTTTTATGATTTTATCTCTTTTTGGGGTATGATTTGAGAATTATATAGTTTTGGAATAAGGACAACACGCAGACCGTGTGATAACCCATCGTGTCGGACAAAGCTGTGGGAATCTAACCCACAACCAAAGTACGATTGGTATTTATCGCCTACCACTGGGATACGTGAAGTATCTAGTTAGTTTAACTAATTCCTTTTAGTTAGAAAATTTTATGAATTAAGAGTAATTTGATTTTGGGTTTTTATGGAAATATATTAACCTATCATGGAGGATATGTGATTAGGTTAATTACATTTCAATATGAGACTTTAAGAGAAACTGATGTTGTTTGGAGATAAATGTTACCATTTAACATGGAAGACTATGTGACTAAATCCTTCAAATATTTGGGTTTAAATATTATTTTGGTTTACATTGAAGAATTTTATGGGCAAATTGTTTATCGAATGGTCCTCGTTGAACTTTTGGTTTTGTTGGACAAATTTTGGAGATTAATAATAGATTTTCATTTTATAAAGGGTTATACATTTCTTGATTATCTGATCTTGTACTAACCTTTTTGGTTTTGGTTTTGGTTAAATTATAAAAACATGGGAAGTATATAGTTCTCTTTTGTGGACTAGGTGATTCTCTAGAAGATGATTATAGTACTCTTAATGTGAATAAGTCTTCCTAAATACTCGTCTTTTGGATAAAATGTGAGTGTGTGTATGGAATCTAATAAAAGTTGAAAGTCAACATGATAAGTGATTATGTTTCCTTATGAACAATCTCCTCAATAAAAAGTAACTTAAAACAAAAATGTTGTTTATTATCTTTTCTTATCGAGTAATCGAATACCGTTTAACCCATCACAAGTTTGTGATTTTCTTGTGGTTAACTTTCTCCTAGAAATGTTTACTATCTCTCTCCATCAGAACATGACCATTTTTTTTCCTCCATGTCCATATTTTCATACTTGGAATCCTAGTATGGGTTAACTCGGGTGACCTTTGTAATTATCTTTCTTTATTTTAAAGTGATTGTTTTACCGACTCTTGTTCCGATGTGGGACGTGCAAGGATGTTTCCAAGCTCAATTTTAAAATTACGAGGACACAATTCCAAAAAGGGGGATGGATGTAACACCCCAGTTAAATAAAGAGTTTGAAATTTTCACATTTATCCATATTTGTTAATAAAATATTAATATTAATATAAATGGAACTCTATGCTCGATGTCTTACCCAATATGAAACAACGAGTTCCTTTGAAATCTTACGTTGCACTCTAATAATAAAATAATATTATTTTAAATAGTAGTTAACACATAGCCATTGTATTGGCGGGAATGAATATAAATCACTAAATTACGATTATATATAAGTGTTAAATGTTTTTACTTATATCCAATAAATTTTATAGGCTTCAAATACAAATGAATCCAATTTTAAGCATTGAGTACACTAGTATTTTTAAAAGATTGTTTTACTACATTTTGATTAAAAAAAATTTTTAAATCAAACATTTAAAAAATTTATAAGATCTATTTTTCAAAATATACATATTATTTATGATTTTGACATAGAAATTTTCCTTGGGTTAATTTTTGGTATTTTTCTGACAATGTTCATTTTTCAATGAATAATGAAAAATACTGCATTTTACAACAAAACTGCTTTTTCATATAATTTAATTATATGCTTATATGATCCTTTTATTTTGTTTTAAAGAATAATTGGAATATATTTTTTACCATTTAATCCAATGATGGTTATTGGGATTAATTTCACATTGGAATTGGGCATAAACATGTGCTAAAATTTTCATAAATATTGTTTCTAAAAAGCCCGCTATTTGTTTTGACAATGGGATGTTTTTTTAAATTAATTATTGCAATTTATGTGTTTGGAATTTGGTAAAATGGATTAAATATTTTTAATCATAAATTCCAAATTATGTAATTAAGACTCTTTTGTTTTTGTACATTATGAATAGTAACGACAGTAATTATCTTTAATTATATTGATTAATGAGTAATCGTGTAGTTAAAGATAATAAGATAATATAATAATAATAAAAAATGACCGCAAATTGTGTAGTAAGGCTAATATTTGTCTCATGGCCGACCATGGGATGCCTTGTGCCAAACTTGAGGGCCCCATGGAATCACTTTTGTGAGAAAGTGACTTTTTATCTTTTTTTTAAAGAATGATAAATGTAACAAAGAATGTATCACCTAAGTAAAATATTTTTAATTTTGTATACATAAAGGGACTTTTTGAATATAAATATTAATTAGAAAGATAAAAAGATTTCCCACATCATAGTATTTTTTTATAATTTTTAGACATTATATAAATTAAATCATTTATGACATCATGATGATATGGCGATGACCTCAATATTTAATGATTTAAATAAAATAGAACGATAATGTAAAATCTAAGACCTAAACATGTCCAAAAACTATTTTATGGGTGGATTTCGAACACTTAACACTTTATCCTCGAAACACATCAATGTGGGACCATTAATATCTGAAACACATTCTAAAATAATGTAACATTTCCTTACTTTCCAAGAGTGCCCCTCCCCTCCTCATATAAAAGGCCCCCACCACTACCTCCGTACCCACAATTCCAAAGACATTGGCTCAGCCAAACCCTTCCCATTATGTCTCTCCACATCCCTCTATAACTCCTTGAGGCCTCACTTTGGGCAGATGACTTCCCAAGGAATCCTTTGAGCTCAAACCAAAGTTAGTTAACCGATTTTAAGGTAATGTCTTCACTTGTGTCCTTTTGTTTTATTTTGCTTCTCCAACCCCATAAACTCTTTTTATTCATCTCTTTTGTATCAAATACAGTATCTTAAATACACTAGGATGTTTTTATAAGAAGGATTCGAGCTACACTTACACACACCTTCGTCTAATGGTTAAAGAACATACTGTTTCTATGGTTGGCGATTTTCCGCCTCATGAAACGATGATTGTTCAATATTCTTTTAAGACCTTTAAAGGTGGCCATTATGATGTAACTGTATTTTATATATGATATATATGGTATTTATGTGTACTATATGATTCTGTATTTTATATTTAAACCATACCATTATTCTTTTCATCTTGTGAAAATGCGATAATTTCATATGAGGAAGTGTGGACTACCGCCCCCTCAAGTGATGTGACTCGTACATGCAATACATTGAACGTATAAAGAATTCAATTAATGAAAATATGTGACATATATATAATATATATTATACTGTAATTGTAATGTATATATATATATATCATTTATTTTTAATACCATTAATATGACGAAGAAAAAATGAAAGTAGCGTTCATGCGTACGTACGGCCTACTGTCTTCATGAACGGTGCTTTTAGTTTTTTATCTCCAAATGTTATGTAACAGTATAAAATCAATATATACTGGATATATATGATATTTAAAACATCAATACTATTCTGGATATGTTTTACCTATAACTACACGAAAAGTATTTTCCAAGAAGTTCAATTTTTGACTCACGTACCAAACATCGACAAAAACGTCTGATATGAACTCATATTATTAACCAATTTTTATAACAATAAAATATGTGATATTAACTGAATAATAATATTTATAGGTGGTACATAATCATTTATAATTTGAAAAAAGTTTATTATTCAGAAATATAAATAAATGAACAAGAAAAGTTGGACTTGAGGAAAGAGATCCTACTCCTCTCTTTCTTTTTAAGTACACTCTTTTATGTCATTCTTTTTAAGCTCATATTTCTTGTTATTGGGATGTTCTTTTATATTAATATTACTGTAATTTTTATGTTCATATGATGAGAGACCCTATTTCCTCTCATCAATCCATTTTGGAATTTTTAAGTGGCGCCGTAAGGCTGCCGAGTTTTCGTAAGAGATTTTTCATCTCACTTTTATTCCTGTGAGATGTATGCTACATTTGCCACAATTTCTTTTGAGTGGTGTATGTACTGCCCATTATTATACAAATTTTTTAGAATAATTTCATTTATGGGTATTCACATCTTCATTGTATGACCCTTCTTTAATGAGGTATACATTTCGAAAGTTACCCAACTCGATAAGGGGACCTTTCACCCTCCTATTTTTAAAAGTCTTCTTTTGTTATGTCTTTTAATTCACATACTATTATGTTGGGATATGTTATTTAATATCCTTATTGATGTAAATTTTATTTCAAAGTGATGATATTCCCTTTTTATCTTTCATCAACTCATTTTCTGAATTTTGAAGTGATGCCGTTAGGCTGTCGAATTTTACCAAGGGATCTTTTTAACCAAATTTCGATTTCTTTGGGTTTAACATGTAGTTATTGAATATGTCATCTTTTGAATATGTATGAATGAACTTTTATTTTTTTACAATTAATATCCACTTATATTGGGTGTATTTATATTTGTCACACATAATTTTGAGATTGAATTATCTTTAATTTAAGGATACCTTCTTTATAAGGGAATTCATCACATTTGACATTTCTTTTGAGACTTCATTGTTGTTATGAACCAATTCACTCTTATATGGTGTATATACTGTCCTTTGGAATATTATGTCATGAATACATTTATTCTAATGAAATTATAAAGTTATGACTAAATGTTATTCCTCAATTATTGTATTCAAGTGTCTCTAATTTTGGTAGAACCCCATTAACGAAAATATCACTTCACATGTTTTAATTGTTTGTTCTTCTTAATATCCATGTTTTAAAAATGGTTTTAATGATTTATTTATATGGATATTAATGGTTTAAAATTTTAAAATCTTCAAGGTGGTATGGGACACTTTAATTCAAAAATCTCTTTATTAAATGTTTTAAATCGTTTTGGAAATGGGTTCTTTTTGAATGGATTCATTATTTCAATATAATAAAATGTTATATTGTGATTGAAATGTGGAAATGTTATGTTTCCTTTATGAATGTTTTATGTGATACGTTTATGTTATGGTTCTTGGGAATTGTTATGAAAACGGGTGGTTCCGTGATAAACTAAGGGCGGGTGAGCCTGATATAGCTCTCCAATTCATTAGGTAACGCGAAGGAGTGAAACGTTAAGGTTTCTCCAATGAGATTTAGGGAATATACTATGGGGGGTATTACAAACGTAACCAAGAGGGTTACTCCCAACATAAGAATGTTATGAATGCCTCAAGTTACCTTTTATGTCTTATGATTTCTATGATTTATTCATGATTTGATGAGGTATGTTAAAGTGCCTATGTTTTATGGGTAAAGTATGATTTCATTCTTATGTATATATGAACTCATGTTTCTTTTCACTATTTTTTATAACCCTTACTGATCTTTTTATGCTCATCCCACGTTTTTTGAAATTTTTTTCACAGGTCAAGGGAAAGGTACACAATATGATGATAGTGTCAAGGAAGTGTCAAGAAAGAATCCATGTTTTATTTTAAACATGTTTTGTTGATGGTAAAAATGAATACTATCTTTATGTAACCACTTTGTTTAAATTTGGAATGTAATGCATGTTTTATGATCTAATTCTCTAAAACTCTAAACCTGAAAAGATCCTCAATGCGTAATCTTGTGATAACTCAAGATTTAGTAAGGTTTTAGGCTGGGGCCTTATAGTTGGTATCAAAGGTCGGTTTAGATAACTTTATAGGTTAGGGTATTCTCTAAGCATAAGTGACATTACCATAATGGATAAGATTTCAGAAAGAGTCCTAGTTTTAGATAAAGTGAATGAGTAATTATATCTTAGTGGTTATCTTCCTCCTTATTACATGATGGTTTTGTTGATATAATCACACTGACAGTTCTGTTTTTAGTGAATGGATGGATCTAGTAGGCACTAAAGTGACAATAGGTTTGAAGGAAACTGTGGTGGTTCTCTGATTAAGAGACTGGATGAAATGGGGTATTCAATGAGTAAACTCATGGTTGTTCTAAAGCAACTATCAAGGAGTCATGATCATCCAATTGAACCTTGTAATGTTCTGTAATGAATCATGTATGAGATGACCAATCGATGTGGAAGTTCATGTAATAATTATAATGGTAACCATTTGGGTTTATATGATCCTTACTTTTGAGGTAATTACGGGTTATTATATGTTATGATGGAAAATGAAAGGAATGAGATAAAATTGAGGTTAAAATATGTTTTGATTATTTTTGATTATTTTATCTATTTTTGGGTAATGATTTTAGAATTATATAGTTTTGGAAAAAGGACAACACGCAGACCGTGTTACAACCCATCGCGTCGGACAAAGCTGCGGGAATTGAACCCACATCCAAAGTGCGACTGGTATTTATCGCCTACCACTGGACTACGTGAAGTACCTAGTTAGTTTGACTAATTACTTTTAGTTAGAAGATTTTATGAATAAAGAGTAATTTGATTTTGGGTTTTTATGGAAATATATTAACCTATCATAGAGGATATGTGATTAGGTTAATTACTTTTCAATACGAGACTTTAAGAGAAACTGATGTTGTTTGGAGATAAATGTTACGATTTAACTTGGATGTATATTTGTCTAAATCCTTAAAATATTTGGGTTTCAATCTTAGTTTGGTTTACTTTGACGAATTTTATGGATAAATTGTTTATTGAATGGTCCTCGTTGAACTTTTTGTTTTGTTGGACAAATTTTGGAGATTAAGAATAGATTTTATTTTTTTAAAGGGTTATCGTTTTCTGGATTATCTGATCTTGTACTAACCTTTTTGGTTTTGGTTTTGGTTAAATTCTAAAAACATGGGAAGTATATAGTTCTCTTTTGTGGATTCGGTGATTCTCTAGAAGTTGATTATAGTACTCTTTATGTGAATAAGTCTTCCTAAATACTCGTCTTTTGGAGAAAATATGAGTATGTGTAAGGAATCTAATAAAAGTTGAAAGTCAACATGATAAGTGATTATGTTTCCTTATAAAAAATTTCCTCAATAAAAAGTAACTTAAAACAAAATTTTTTTTATTAACTTTTCTTACAGAGGAATCGAATACCGTTTAACCCATCTCAAGTTTGTGATTTTCTTGTGGTTAACTTTCTCCTAGGCATGTTTAATATCACTCTCCATCAGAACATGACCCTTTTTTTCCTCCATGTCCATATTTTCATATTTGGAATCCTAGTATGGGTTAACTTGGGTGACCGTTGTACTTATCTTTCTTTATTATAAAGTGATTGTTTTACCGACTCTTGTTCCGATGTGGGACATTCAATGATGTTTCCATGCTCAATTTTAAGATTGCGAGGACGTAATTCCCTACAGGGGGGAAGGATATAACACCCCAGGTAAATAAAGAGTATGACATTTTCACATTTATCCATATTTGTGAATAAAATATTAATATTAATTTAAATGGAACGCTATGCCCGATGGCTTACCCAATATGCAACAACGAGTTCCTTTGAAAACATACGTTGCACTCTAATAATAAAATAATATTAATTTAAATAGTAGTTAACACATAGTTTTTGTATTGGCGGGAATGAATATAAATAACTAAATTACTATTATATATGTGTGTTAAATGTTTTTACTTTTATCCAATAAATTTTAGAGGCTTAATATACAAATGAATCCAATCATAAGCATTGAATACACTAGTATTTTTAAAAGATTGTTTTACTACCTTTTGATGGAAAACCATTTATTAAATCAAACTTTTGACAATTTTATAAGATATATTTTTCAAAATAAACATATTATTTATGACTGGGACATAATAATTTACCTTGGGTTAATTTTTGGTATTTTTCTAACAATGTTCATTTTTCAATAAATAGTGAAAAATACTGCATTTTACATCAAAACTGCTTTTTCATATAATTTAATTATATGGTTATATTATTATTTTAATTTGTTTTAAAGTGTAATTGGAATATATGTTTTACCATTTAATCCAATGATGGTCATTGGGATTAATTTCTATTTGGAATTGGGCGTAAACAAGTGCCAAACTTTTAATAAATATTGTTTCTAAAAAACCCGCTATTTGTTTTGACAACGAAAAGTTTTTTTAAATTAATTATTGAAATTTATGTGTTTGGAATTTGGTAAAATGGATTAAATATTTGTAATCATAAATTCCAAATGATGTAATTAATACTCTTTTGTTTTTGGACATTATGAATAGTAACGACAGTAATTATCTTTAATTATCTTGATTAATGAGTAATCGGGTAGTTAAAGATAATAAGATAATATCATAATAATAAAAAATGACCCAAAAATGTGTCCTAAGGCTATTGGTTGTCTCATGGCCGACCATGGGATGCCTTGTGCCAAACTTGGTGGCCCCATGGAATCACTTTTGTGAGACAGTGACTTTTTATCTTTTTTTAAAAGAATGTAAAATGTAACAAAGAATGTATCACCTATGTAAAATATTTTTAATTTTGTATACATAAATGATATTTTGGACTATAAATATTAATTAGAAAGATAAAATTCTTTCCTACATCTTATTATTTATTTTATAATTTTCAGACATTATATAAATTAAATTATTTATGACATCAGGATGATGCTGCGATGAACTCATTATTTAACAATTTAAATAAAATGGAAAGATAATGTAAAATCTAAGACCTAAACATGTAAAAAACATATTGGATGGGTGTATTTCGAACCCTTATCACCTTATCCTCGAAACACATCAACGTGGGACCATTAATATCCGAAAACAATTCTAAAATAATGTAACATTTCCTTACTTTCCAAGAGTGCCCCTCCCATCCTCTTATAAATGGCCCCCACCACTACCTCCATACCCACACTTACAAAAACTTTGGCTCGAAAAACACCTGCCCATTTGCCTCTCAACATCCCTCTATAACTCCTTGAAGCCTCAATTTGGGCAGAATTCTTTCCATGGAAGCCATTGAGCTCAAACCAAAGGGAGTTACCCGATTTTAAGGTAATGTCTTCACTTGTTTCCTTTTGTTTTATTTTGCTTCTCCAACCCCATAAACTCTTTTTATTCATCTATTTTGTAACAAATCAACTATCTTCAATATATTATGATGTTTTTAAAAGAATTATTCGAGCTACACATACACACACCTTCGTCTAATTTTTAATGAACATATTGTTTCTATGGTTTGCGATTTTCAGCCTCACGAAACGATGATTGTTCAATATTCTTTTAACACCTTTAAAGGTGGCCATTATGATGTCAATGTATTATATATATGATATTTATGGTATTTATGTTTACTATATTCTTCTGTATTTTATATTTAAACCATACCTTTATTATTTTCATGTTGTGTAAATGCGATAATTTCAGATGAGGAAGTGTGGACTATCGCCCCCTCAAGTGATGTGACTCGTACTTGCAATACATAGAACGTATAAAGAATGAAATTAATGAACATATGTGCCCTATATAACATATATATTATACTGTAATTATAATATATATATATATATATACATATATCATTTATTTTTAATCCCGTTAATAGGACACAGAAAAAATGAAAGTAGCGTTCATGCGTACGTACGGCCTACTGTCTCCATGAACGGTGCTTTTCGTTTTTTATCTCCAAATTCTATGTAATAGTATAAAATTAATATATAATGGATATATATGATATTTAAAACATCAATACTATTCTGTATATGATGTAACTATAACTACATGGAAATTTATTTTCCAACAAGTTCAATTTTTGACTCACGTACCAAACATCGACAAAAACGTCTGATATGAACTCATATTATTAACCAATTATTATAACATTAAAATATGTGGTATGAACTGAATAATAATATTTATAGGAGTTATTTGAGCAATTATAATTTTAGCAAATCTTATTATTCAGAAACATAAAGAAACGAACAAGAAATGTTGGACTTGAGGTACGGGATCCTACTCCTCTCTTTCTTTTTAAGTAGAATCTTTAATGTCATTCATTTTAATCTCATATTTCTTGTGATTGGGATGTTCTTTTATATTACTCATACTATAATTTTTATGTTAATATTATAAGAGACCATATTTCCTCTCATCAATCCATTTTGTAAGTTTTAAGTGGCGTCGTTAGGCTGCCGAGTTTTTGTAAGTGATTTTTCATCACACTTTTATTCCCGTGAAATTAATGCAACATTTTCCACAATTTCCTTTCAGTGGTGTATGTAATGCCCATTATTATAAACGTTTTGTAGTATAATTTCATTTATGGGTATTCACATCTTCATTGTATGACCCTTCTTCCATGGGGTGTACGTTTCGAAAGTTACCCAACTCGGTAAGGGGACCTTTCACCCTCCTCTTTTTAAAACACTTCTTTTATTATGTCTTTTAATTCACATAATATTATGTTGGAATATGTTATTTTATATCCTTATTCATGTAAATTTTATTTCCAAGTGTTGAGATGCCCTTTTTATCTCTCATCAACTCATTTTCTGAATTTTGAAGTGATGTCGTTAGGCTGTCGAATTTTACCAAGGGAACTTTTTAACCCAATTTCGATTTCATTGGGTTCAAACATGTAGTTATTGAATATTTCATCTTTTGAATATGTTTGAATGACCTTTTATTGTTTTACACATAATATCCACTTATATTGGGTGTATTTATATTTGTCACACATAATTTTGAGATTGAATTATCCTTAATTTAAGGATACCTTATTTATAAGGGAATTCATCACATTTGACATTTTTTTTGAGACTTCATTGTTGTTATGCACCAATTCACTCTTATATGGTGTATATACTATCCTTTGGAATATTATATCATGAATCCATTTATTCTCATGATATTATAATGTTTGGACTAAATGTTATTCCTCAATTATTGTATTCAAGTGTCTCTAATTTTGGTAGAACACCATTAACCAAAATTTCACTTTAAATGTTTTAATTATTTGTTCTTATTAATATCCATGTTTTCAAAATGGTTTTAAGGATTTATTTATATGTATATTAATGGTTTAAAATTTTAAAATCTTCAAGGTGGTATGGGACACTTAGATTCAAAAATCTCTTTATTAAATGTTTTAAATGGTTTTGGAAATTGTTTCTTTTTGAATGGATTCATTATTTCAATATACTAAAATGTTATATTGTGATTGAAATGTGGAAATGTTATGTTTCCTTTATGCATGTTTTATGTGATACGTTTATGTTATGGTTCATGGGCATTGTTATGAAAATGGGTGGTTCCATGATAAACTAAGGGCGGGTGAGCCCGATATAGCTCTCCAATGCATTGGGTAACACGAAGGAGTGAAACGTTAAGGTTTCTCCAAAGAGATTTAGGGAATATACTGTGGTGGGTATTCCAAACGTAACCAAGAGGGTTACTCCCTACGTAAGAATGTTATGAATGCTTCAAGTTACCTTTTATGTCTTATGATTTCTATGATTTATTCATGATTTGATGAGGTATGTTAAAGTGCCTATGTTTAATGGGTAAAGTATGATTTCATTACTAAGTATATATGAACTCATGTTTCCTTTCCATATTTTTTATTACCCGTACTGAGCTTTTTATTCTCATCCCATGTTTTTTGAAATGTTTTTCACAGGTCAAGGGAAAGGTACATGATATGATGATAGTTTCAAGGAAGTGTCAAGAAATAATCCATGTTTTATTTTAAACATGTTTCGTTGATGGGAAAAAATGAATACCATCTTTATGTAACCACTTTGTTTAAATTTGGAATGTAATGCAAGTTTTGTGATCTAATTCTCTACAACTCTAAACCTGAAAAGATCCTCAATGTGTAATCTTGTAATAACTCATGATTAAGTGAGGTTTAAGGCTGGGGCCTTATAGTTTACATTTTATTTTATTTGATTAACTTGAAAAATATTGATGAATCAATATCATTATTCAATATTGATATTTGATGTTATGACTTATTATTCATGAATTAAATAAATTTTTTGATATATGAGGAATTATTTGGACATGTACATATTAGTGAGTACTGATTATATATTTTCCCTATATGAATTTACTGGTCTTGTGAGACAAATTAGTTGGCCAAATCAGATCAGTTTTTACCCTGTGGTTTTAAAAATTCATTAAAATTACTTGACAGTAGAGGTATAATGATTCTTTAGATCATGGAGTAAGGTAATTAAGTGTCTAATTTATTTATAATTTAGTTATTATAATTATCCATTATATTTTACCTATGATATTATCATTAAATTCATTTCATTATTAGCCTACTAATTAAATACAACATGTTTTTTTTTATTTACCTATCCACAGTGATTTTTCCTTATCCAATTATGATAGGAAATTTATTTGTTTAATATAATTTTTTTAGTTATTTACCATTACCTATTGATTGCGATTTATTAATTTATGATATATTATACTGTATGTAACCCTTACTAAGCTTGTGAGATCACCCTTATTTTGATTCCTTTTCCACTGATATAAATAAGATTTCATGGAATGAGTTAAAAGATAATTAATGTTTTCTATTACTGTGTTTTTTATTTTATTTACCAATATAAAATTGGTACCATGTTTGTATCTAGTTCTAAATAATGTCAAAAATTATTAATCCTTTTGGTTCTTACCAATTACACATATACCAATTTAATAAAATAGGCACTCACTATGAGTTACTATATTTGGTGTTGTTATAGTTTATATTATAGAAATTTTAATAAAATCAATAGGAAATTGATTAAATAATACTTATATTATGGAATATAACACTATAAAATACATTTAGGAAAAATTTATAAGAATATCATAGTGGGTTGGTAAGTAAGTGATTATGTCATTTTGACTATAAACAAATCCATTTATGTATACTACTTGTTGATGTGGTTTTGGAACAGATGTACTGAGGGGTAATAATTCAAAAAAGGGAACATTATGATTTACGAGATCATCACTTAGTTAAAAAAATGGGTCATATTGTGCACCTGGTTTTACAATCATAATGGATATTCCTTAGATAATACAAATTTTCAATAGAAACCATTATGAATGATCTGGAAATAAAGATATCCAACCAGAAACCATGTTTATGATGCAATGATATACAATACATAAATATTAATATATATTAAATGTTTAATATATTTATAACTACACATTATGATTTAAAATTTATAATTTTACGAGATAATTCATTATATTCTATCGTTTAGAAGTAGATCATAGAGGAAAATATGATATCAATACTCCTAACCAATGTAGAGACTTACATAATGAGTAAATCAATAAAATTAACACTACAACAGATCAGATCTTGTATATATTGGGGATTCTTAATGAGGTTATGAAAATAACCTTTACCAAATGGAGATACCAAATCCATAACATGATTCCCTAATATTGGTTATCCTCCTGCAACATAATCACCCATAATTTGGTGGTACTAATAAAACAATGGTATATGTGGAAAATATAATTTATTTGGAGGACATATAGAAAGCCATGAGATGCGATGAAAGGGAAATTTTACACCTTCATTTTATTGCCTTAATGGAGAAGCATAACAATGGTGACCATTGATCGAGGATAATGTGGAGGGAGAATAAATATAACTCATGGAATAGAAATATTTTAAGGAGACATTATTGGGAAAAAAATTCCTCTATGAGAATAAAATAAACTAAATTTAAAGTCTGTCATCTTAAATAAAAATTAAGTATAAAGTGTTTATGAGTATAAGGATACCATTATAATGTTAGAAATTTTTTTTATAGATAACATAGAAAATATGGATTGAAAAATTGACCAATTGATTAAAGGGATTAACCAAAGTCTCTGATGGGGAATGATCTCATAAACATTTACATCATATGATGAAATAGTTTTATAATCCCATAAAATAGAGATGGAATTATCAAGATCCAACTTGATCAAGGGAAATAAAAAATAAGAGTTACAATGACCACTATAAAAAATTGAATGTGTTGAAGAAGAAGAAGAAGAGAATGAAGATATTTTAACTCTGTATGAACTGTAAGAAGAATCAACCTATGGAACAGATGATATATTTTAGAGCTTGTAATAAGCATATAGATAATGCTAATCAAGATAAATAATGAAATTGGATGAAATAAAGAACCAATATTCAGTGTTTCTACTATATAGATTTGGGAGAATATAATAATTAACCCCCAATCATCATGGGATCCAACCACAGAAGAGGAAAAGGAGATAAGGCCAAGATTAGGTGGTCAATATAGATGTGGTCGAAGTTCACAATGATGTGGCGGTAGGTATATTAATCATAGAGTCAAACATAGTTAATCATTTATTTTATTTAAGATAC
This sequence comes from Viscum album, assembly GCA_963277665.1. Lineage (NCBI taxonomy): Eukaryota > Viridiplantae > Streptophyta > Magnoliopsida > Santalales > Viscaceae > Viscum > Viscum album. The sequence continues at coordinate 292,552,585 of OY728134.1, forward strand.
TCACCCTCTAATATCTTCAATGTTCTATAATAAAGTTGGATATTTCCCTCACACATTAAGAAGGTATTTTCTAGTCGAAACTCAAAGTTTAATTCTCAATGCAATAAGGTTGTGTCAATAAATCATCATCATGTCACATTGTCATTCTATATTTTTTGATATTGTTATCATACCTAAATATGAATTTTGTATAAACCATTTTATACACTATATTTCAAAATATTATGTAATAATTTATTAAATGAATAAGGCAATTGTGATTCAGGATGATTATATATAATTAATTATCTTTATAGAAAAGACACAATCATCTAAGACATGTAGATATCCACCCTTCGTATCTCTACTGAATAAGATTCTTAGGGAAGAATAACAAAACAAAATCAAGGAATATATTGGAGAATCATCAAATTGAGAATTCACCAATTTTACAAGAATAAATTGATCTATTTCCTAAGGAATTACATAGAAATACCCTAATGTTCAAATTTTACTTTTCCTCTAATTTAATATTTTATGGATGAAAAATATCAAATACTCTTTATAGAATATATAGTGTTCGATTAGTGGAGTTGAATGAAAAAATAGATGTTTTTTGTGAGAATATATTTATTATCGCTGGTGTTTCACTTTGGGGATCCCTAATTTTATTTGTTAAGAAGGAATAGGTATACACGAGGCTCTCAATTGATTATTGGGAAATCAATGCATTACTATAAAGAAAAAGTTTCCTATTACATACATTGATGACTTACTTGTTCATCATCACGAAGCCTAATATATTCAACGATTGAACTTTGTTTTTTGTATCATCAATTGATAGTCTATAATGAATAAATTCCGAGGATATATTTTCAAATTTGTTATGGAAGTTAAGAGTGTATAGTAATTCCATTTGGATTAACTAATAAAAAAATTTTTATGGATAAAATGAACAGAGTATTAAAGGAACATATTGAAGATTTATTTGTGGTATTAATTCATGATAACTTGTTGAATTTTGAATTTTGTAAGGACCATGATAATCACACGAGGATCATTATTGATATTTTTAGGAGGAATGAGTTATAATAAAAATTAAATAAGTGAAATTTCATGATTCAAGAAGTATCATCTATTGGTTATATTTTCTATAAATATGGAAACTCAGTTTATCATATGTATACAATGTCAGTAAATAAATAGACCACAATAATGAACATAACTAAGGAATATAGTGTTATTTGTGGTGTATGTTACTATCTCAGATTTGTTCATAATTTTTACCGATTTACTAACCCATTTATCAATCATACATGTAAAGGGGGTATGTTCATTTGGACAAAGTAATGTGAAGAATTATTTAATGAACTAAATAAGAGACTATTCTTTTCCCAGATTTTAACTCTACCATCTAGAAATTATGGGGTTGTGACTTATAGTGATCCAGTAAAGAAGGGACATAGTTGTTTCCTAATGAAAAATGATAATGTTTTTGCATATGTATCACGGAAATTAATGTAACATGAACAAAAATATACAACCCAAAATTTTGAGTAGGAAAATTTAATATGTTCTTTGAATATATAGAGATATTATCTCTATGATTAAATATTTGAAATATACACATATCATAAAATCATAATATATAATTTTTTCATAGAAATATCTCAACACCTGGCAACAAATTTGGAATGAGCTACTCAATGACGATGATTGGTTGATACACTACCACCAAGTGAGAAAATAAAGGTAGGGGACACATTGATTAATAAAGAACATGGTGTTATAAACCAAATGGGTATTGATAGAGATCCTATGTTCATGGATCAAGAAATGATGAATATGGGAATTATTAATGAAGAAGATGCATATCTGTTTTTTCAAATGATTGTGAAAAAATATTTTTTAGAAAACATAAATTTTATCAATATGATTATGAGAACAATCAAGAGAAAATTAAAGTTGTGAATGATGGGAAATTAGAATAATTTGTTTGTGAAGATGGTCTTCTAAAAGTTGGAATGATCTTATTTTTTCCATCTATACCAGAACAAAAAATTGATCTATTAGATGAATCTCATAGTTTGAAATTCATTATAAACCAAAGTATCATAATGATTTATAGGTATTTGAGGGATTGTTTTGTGGGAAAACATAATATTGGAAATTACTTATTATGTTTCCAGATGATTGATTTTTTAAAAAGTGAATGTTATGGGATATAATCCTAGAGGATTCATGAAACATATCCCTATACCTATATGGAAATGGGATGACACTACTGTGAACATATTCATATGAATACCAAATACTTCTGGAATGAATGATGTAGTATTGGTTACCATTGATCACCTAACCAAATTGACAGATTTTCCTCCTATAAAGGAAAATTTTATTTTTGGTCACCTCACAATTATATATATTAATGACTATATAGGGCTTCATGGAACATCTATTTTGATTGTGTATGATTATGATACTTTCAATACAATGAAATTATCAAATTGTCTTTATAAGGATATTGATAACATGCTTCATTTAGGAAATGCATATAATCATAAAAATGATGAACATTTGAAAAGTACTATCCAAATAATGGAAGACATGTTGTGGTAATTCTCACATGACATTTAAGGAATATTGGATCAATATTTTCTATGGTATATTTTCTTATAAAAATAGTTTCCATTAAATTTTAAAAATGGCATCGTATAATGCATTATAACGAAAGAGATTTCATACTCCAAATTTTTGGGAAGAAATTGAGAAACAAAACATGTTGGTCCCTAACATATTGAAGGGGGAGAAACTAAATTGAAGGCTATTCAAGACTCTTTAATGTAGATGATATTATGAAAATGTTTTTTTGTGATAATTAGAGGAAGGATTCAAAATTACATGTTAGAGATAACGTTTTCTTGAGAGTATATCCATAGAAGGGTGAAATCTAGTTCTAAAGAAAATGGACTCTATTCCCCAGGTACATATAACTATTTGAAATGTTGGAAAGGATTAAATCCACGGATAACTATTTGGAAACTCGTTCATGTCTCTCAAATGTACATAATGTGTATCATATATCATTATTAAGGATATAAATGCCAAAATTAATGCATGTGCTCACCTATAATGAAGTAGAATTATAACCTCACATATCATACTATGGAGAAACAATCCAGGTTCATGATATTAGAGACCATGTATTATGAAATAAGATGACTCATCGAATAAAGGTATATTGAAAAAAAAATCACAATCTAGAGGAAGCAATGTGGTAACCACAAGATATTATAAAGAACTACCCTCATCTATTTAAAAGGTAATACCAATGAAATTTTTAGGTATAAATTTTTGTAGGATGGATGAATTTAACATACAAAGACTTTTTCAATTATTTCCTTTTAATTAAATACAATCTCTTTGAAAGCTTTTGATACATGCAAAATCGAATCTAAATGAGAATAGTCAATTAAAATATTATTTAAACATAACCATTATAACATATCCATTATGTTGGTGAGTATTAATAGTTTTAAAAAAATTAAAAAAATGGCATGGTATAAACATTTATAAAATAAAATAAAATGATAAATAATTATTTGAAATAAAATTAGAATTATTTGAATAAAAGAGAAATGTTTTCAGAAAAACAATATTTTTTCAATGAAATGGTTTCATCACTAATTTTAAAATAATGATAAACTAAAATTTTGAAATATTTAGATATTTTATTTTATAACATGAAGATAATTTTTTGAAATCATAATACCAAAGTTATCTTAGAGGGAAAAGTTTTTTATTTTTCTAAAATGTTTCATTTTTCGATGAAAAGTTAAAAATACTGATATCTTATTTGAAAATTTAATTTTCATTTAAATTATCTAAAAAGATATATTATAATTTTTAATATTAAAATTATATCAATAATATTATAATATATAAATTTTATTCCCATATAATAAATTTCAAATTGAATTTAGATATTAAAATCTTATACACATAGGATAATTTTCAATTTTGAAATGTGATTTTTAATTACATTTGTAGATATAATTTTAAATTGTATTTTACACATCCATGAATTAAAATTTTAAAAATATATTCCATATTCGATGTGAGAATAATTTATATTAAATAAGAAGTTAAATGTAATTTTTGACCATTATGAATGGTAAAAGTAGTAAAAATTATTTACTACGCTTAAGGTAAGTACTAATTTATTTAGGGCTTAAAATGAAAAGATAAGGGTTAAAATGACCTACCAACATGTCCAAAACCCATTATATGGAAATATTAAGACCATATAAACTATAAGCGTCTATAATGACGCATTTTTTCCACCTTTTCTTAATAAAAATGCGAGTTCAATTGAATCCAATTAATATTTTATGTGTGTTATCTCCCTCGGTTATAAAATGCCACCCAACCCTCCCCTCATCATGCTTCAAAATCTATTTTTTAATAAAATAACTACCCAAATAACTTCATTACACCCATCCAAACATCATATATTTATTTTTTTGAACCAAAATCTAAACTAAGAAGGCTTTTTATGACAACCTAAAGTGGACATATGCAGAAATGGTAACATTATTGAATGATAATTTCCATTTTACGTATTACTACCCCTCCCTATAATATAAATTTAATTATGATAATTTAATAATTCCAATATATAAAATATAATTATATTTTGTTTATGTTAGTTTCATAACCAAGGTCTATCTCCACTCATCAAATGGGAAATGAAATAGTTGATTGTGTGTATAGAGGACGACCACCTTAAAAATTGATGTGATTCATTTTAAATCACATAACTTCGTGGATAGATATAATGATGGATTTAAAACTTGTATATGATACTTATAAATTTATTATACATATTTAATTTTAATATCCCATATTCCACCTTACATCCCATTTTGTTAAATTTATAATAACGTCGCACGTGTGTACGATGGACTATCTCTTCGTGATGTGAAGTGATACATTTTTTTACTTATGATTTAAATAGAAATAATTAAGGTTAAATTTAGCGAATATATATGCGAAATATGAGATGATATTTATTTTTAAATATTAATATATTTCCCACATATTTATCCTTTCAATCGTAAATGAATGGTACCATCGCTTGTGCGTATGTATGACATATCATTTGTACGAAGCGATGCGATTAATATTCCATGTCAAAGCTTAAAAAATGATTGTAAAAATTAATATAAATAATAAATATGATATTTAAAAAATCAAAATAATTTTTTAGATTATGTATCTATATCATATACATAAGAACCATAACTATCATGAAAAATCATCCATGCGAAAACAAGGGAATTAAAACCCAAAACAATAAAAATAATGAAATATTATAAGAATACCGGTGGTAAAATGTTACAATAGGATCAAATAAGATATTATAAGTATTTATATGGTTTTTTAAAAATTAATAAAAGTATTAAAACCATTATATATGATATTAATGATCACTAAACCAAAATGAAGCATAAAGAATGAGACATCACCTCAATTTCCCTTCACTAAGTCATATTTTATTATTGTTAACAAAACTATATATATACAGTGTAGAGAATACCTATTTTACATGTAATATCATTAATCCATCGTAATTCAGGGAATTTATGTCATAGTTAGAGTTATTCATTTAAGGATATTTGATATGAAAATTGCTCGGTGATAATATATTTCTTCTCAATTTCCATTTCATTGAGAGATACTTTTTTTATATGTACCTATTCATTTTTTGTGGAATATGCTGACCATTTGATTTATTTTACATGAATAACTATTTATTCATTGTTATTTTTTGGGTTCATTTTTATTCTTTAAGGTTTTATACTTTAAATGTCAAATTAGTGTAAAACATTATTTTTCAATAACACTTTCATTTTATATTGCTCACCATTCCTTAGAACAATCAATTTATTGTGATAATTTTCCATAAAAGCCCCATTTTTTCATAAATAATCATATTATTTTATAAAGGATATTAACATTCTGAAAACGTTAAACCATTTTACATATGTTTTTTTAAATTTTGATGTTATTTGATTAGTAGGGGAAATATTGATAAATTCGTAACATTGTTTATATAGATATTTTATAATATGACATATTATTCATTAATTAAATCGATTATATGATATATCAGGTGTAATGACTCAATTATTCAATGTATTATATTTGGATATTGTGTAGATTATTTTCGAGAAGAGGTGCTGAGAAGGTGTGCGATTATGAGGCTCAGTCTTCTTGGAAAAAATGATTGAAATATATTAAATATATTAAAGGGAAAGAGCACATATTATTACTAATAATGTAGAAAGAATTTTAAATTCTTTCCTTAATCAGAAATATATGGGTTCCATTCAGTTCACAATGTTATTTTTTTCTATGCATGACGTAACCTTGGTCAGCGAAGGTCATTTGTCAAAAACTCATCACAAGTGAAAAAATAAATAAATTAATTAATTACAATATTAAAATTATTTTCATTAAAACCATGATTGTAGATTCATTAAATAGATATTTATGTTATAAATAAAGGGTTATTTGTATAAACATGGATCCATTAGAAAGCCACTGGAGAGAAATTTGGGGGATTACTCTTATAATAATGTCGACCAAGTCATCGACCAATGATCGACATGCAATAGATTAAAAGGATATCACCAATGATCAGGGCGCAACAACATTCGTCATCAGTAATTTATAAAAATTGATTTAAGGATTTTTTTTAATTTGGATTTTCTTCCTTGTTATCTATTTTTATGATGAATGTCAATTAATCGACTAACAGAATGATTTTTGGATCGTGTATAATGTGGGATTGGTTGTATTCTGATATTTTCATTATGATAATTCATTGTGATTATTTATTATTCAATATTCATTATAATAGAATTGAATCGAGATAAACATGACATTGATCAAGGTCCATACCTCTAGATTGTTCTTCTTATTTCCTTCCATAATTATCCTTTCATTACAAGTGTTCTTCGTTTGTCATGTAGTTCGATATATCCTGATGAATAATTCATTGTAAAAACATTTATTTGAGAAATTATATGAAAATATTTATGTTATATTGGAACGACATGACATAGTTGTGACAGTACTAGTGGTGGTGCATCAGACTACGTAGATACCCGATTATGGAGTCTTTGGAATGAAATAAAGAATGACATATAAATCCATTTTTTTGAGTGTATCAAATCTCTAAATATATTTGTTCAATGATGGAAACGTTCTTCGGGTCAGGATAATTGATATTACATATAGTAGGTCACCGGATTGAAGATCAGATAAATTAATGAAAATGTATAAACTATTTATAGGAATATAGAATAACCCATGATACACACCATGTAGTGAGGATCAACGCACAATGTGGGCCCCCCTTGTGTGGTGGATAGAGTTTTTGGAGATGCTTAAGTATCACATGGCATGTGAAAAATTTACATAGTGTGTAAACTCTCCCTGGTGACTCAACATGTACCTTGGATGGTACATATACATGAGATGGAGTACACGGGTTAGAGCACATTGTGTAATCCCCCACACTGACACATCCTGGACGAGAGTACACAAGTTGTGTAATATATTTGTACACAAGAACATAAAAATAGTTTGAATCCATGTACTAAAACACGGTTAGACTCTATAGTCATCCAAGAGGACAAGTTATTCTACACATACATGGGAAATATAAATGGGTTGTTTACACAAGATGGACATGGGGTACCGGGATATAGTGTGTACCCCTTCTATATGTCATGTACATTATTATACACGAATTGGATACATTATCCTCTGTATCATCAAATTTGTTTCTTAGGATGTGTTCCCTATATCAATTTCTCTAAGGGTTAGTATGGAATTGTATCTTACTCCTAGGATAATGATCCCTTCTGGATAGATTCTTTGATAGGGTCATTAGAATATTTTTGTGAGGCCCAGAGTGATGTCCCATATTAATCTTTATCCTTAATTGGAGTTCATGGTATCATCTTGAATAAACCGATGTGAGTGACGGTCCTCTACATAACAGGTTAATATATATTGAGTTGGTAGTATCACCACATGGCCTTGGATTTGATCCTTATATGTGTATCATATCTCTTCAGACCTTCAGTGTGTAATTATAATGGCGATACATGAATAGAACTACCTCTCTGACAGAATAAATTTGTGATTTTATTCTCATGAGTGTGTTCTCTCAGACGAGTGCATTGTGGAATCATCGATCTAGATCCAAGGATGGCATACAACGGTTGTGAATTACCTTTATACTATTTATATTTTTTGATTATATCTTATTACTATTGTTATATGTGCTGTTGACATATAAATGTTTATATATTACTATATTTCCTTAGTTATTTTCTATGTGGTTTCAGGGTGTCCTTCTGAGTATTGTTATTCTCACCCTTACATGGGCTTTGCCTGCACATTTCTTGTCTTGTGTAGTTGACCGACTCTTTGACCTAGTCTTAGATTGACCAAGACCAAATGATTCTTAGTGAGACTAGATATATTGAGGTGTGTCCCTATGGTATCTTGATAGGAGTCCTAGTTTTACTTTCAGGTTGGACTTTTTTTCATTCTCTCTATGGTTGTCATGTATTTGGCCATATTTTCATTAATTTACTTCTAGTAATACTCTATTTTTGGGATTTAGATGTATGAATTCATGGTTGTTAAATTGATTTTACTATATAACATTGTATAGACATGGATATTTCTGCATCTATAGCATTACATAGTCCATGGATAACCATCTTAGTGATATGATTACTCAGTGATAGTCTCGTTCCCCTGACCTATTGGAGAAGATATTGGGATGAAACATAGGCCCATTGAGATGGGTCATAAAAGAGTGGTATCAGAGCAGTTAGTTATACAATATTGACAGAGTTAGTGAGTTTAATTTGTGGAAATGGTGTTAAGTGTTTTGAGATTGATTTCTAGACAAGGAATCCATTATTGGTGTGGTGGATGACATACCCAAACACTAGGGATTTTATCACCCTACATTAGACTCAGTATATGAGAACAGTGGTTGTGGGGAAAACAATGGAACATGCATCATATAAAATTGAGATATGGTTTCCATTAACGTCATGATTTATCTCTCTATATATTCTAATTGATAGAGGTACATATTTTTTATCTCCTAATTCCTTCGTGACATATTCCAGCTAGGATTCAACATCATGATCATGAGGATTACCCCTATGTAAATAGACATCGATATAGGGACCACATTTTATATGTTACCTCTATGTGGTGAACCGGCTATACCACCACCTATTGTCATCACATGGTACCCATATTACTAGAAGATTCAGTGTGTAGGATGAGCACACAACACAAGTTTCAGCGATATAGACATTTCAGGTTTCAAGGTTATCCCAACCCACAGGTGATTGTGGGTTGGCTTGAGGTAGTGAAGAATGTTTTCTGCCCTGTCAGAGATCCATCTGATCAAATGGTGGTACTACTGTTGAAACTTCTTCACAACTCAGTAAGTTGATTGTGGGGTATAGTTACCCAACATTATGATGATGTGACTCTTGAGTGGACATAGATTGAGAGCCTTTTTCATAGCGTAATTCAATCAGTATGCAATGAGGGATGTATGTATCCATGAGACTCAATATCTCTACTAGGGAAGAATGATAGTAAATTAGTATTCATTGAGTTTTTACATGATCTCAAGGTACTTATTAGATATGGTTCGAGATCAATTCTTTGGGGTTCATAACATCGACTATGTTCTATGTAGAGACATCTAATCCCATGGTATCCCACGATACATTCCTAATTATGATGGGGTCCTAGAGAATGGTTTATAGGCTGAATGTTTCTTGGATAAGACGATATAACCAGTGGGATCTAGTAGTTGGAAAACAAGATTAGATATCTTGGCCATAGAAAGATTAAATTAGTCTCAGGGACCTATACATGAGAGACGTTTCATGAGACGGTCAGAAGAAAAATGGTATGTGGTTCAGGGATAAAATGGGGCGTCCATTACTCCTAATAAGAGGTGTTACTACTCAGGTGATAAAAGTTAACATCTTACATGAGATTTTTGGACCCTTCGTATTGCAAATAGAGAGTCTGTGGATGGACTTATGAGGTAGGGACAATGGTTGCAGTAGAAAAGTATGAAAGGTGGTGGACATAGAAGAGGAGATAGGAGAGTATAATGAGATGATAGACTCTTTCAATTGTTTCTACAACCACCCCTTGTTGGTAAATTCCAGGATCAGTGAGCTAGAGGACAATGGTAGGGACATATACAGGTAGTCTAAGCATACAACCTAGTGGCTCCTGGAATGATATGAGGTATGATCTGTGACTTTTCTACCTTATCTTAATTACTGATAGAAATATGTTCTATTAATTTATTTCTTCCTGCATATCTTTTTTGAGATATAGGGATTCCATTTTATCTCATCGCTTGACTATTCCACTTGGATACACATATTTATGATGACTCGATGATCACACACTGGGTTCGACAGTGTGATATGACACTTGGAGGATAGATTTTCTATTCAAATATCTTAGTAATAGTGATAGTTCCTTAAAACATAATCATAGGTATGGGATGGTTATCCACTTTTCATGAACAGATTGACTATTTCATGTGGATGGTATGGTGTTTCTATATTGACAAAACAATGTTTACTTTTTTATGGGAAAATGTATCCCGGGAAGTACGGGATGGAATTGTTCATAGTAGGGTGCAACCAATTACTAATCTATTGGATATCCCGACCCTTTGTGTAGTGTATTTTATGTGTTTCTAGTTTCTTTTATTAGTGTAATAGTATGAGTAATTCTTCCCTGAGGATATTCTAGGCTTATCTCCCCATCGAGAGAGAATTTTTTTCATTGATCTACACCAGAGTACAACAATGATATCTTCACCTTCATTTTGGATGGCTCCCATGGAGCTTCATGATTCGAGGGTGATGTTAGAGGACCTTCATATGAAGGGATTTGTTAGACCATGTTTTTCAATCTTGGAAGTACCTGTTTTGTTGTCCATGAATGAAGATAGATATAGGTTGTGTTTTTACAACATTCTCTTGAACTAACTAATTGTGAAGAATTTGTATCCACTTCCACAGACTGATGAAATCGTTGATAATTTGATAGATGAATGATGGTTCTTGAAGGTTGAACTCAGGTCAGGCTATCACCCGTTGTGATTATGAGACAAGGATATATCAAAAATGAAATTCATATGTCAATACTGTCACTATGCGTGTGTGGTGATGCCCTTTTGTGTGACGAGTTCCTTGGTTGTTTTCAAGGGACTCTTAAAGCAGACCTTTCATTATTTTTAGACCAATTAATGATAGTATTCATATACTATATCCTTCTGTATTTATAATCCATGGAGGCACACACAAAATAATTGAGGATAGTTCTTGATGTACTCAGATAGCACCATTGTTATAGAAATCTCTCGATGTGTCAGTTCTAGATTTAGGTGGTCCACATTTTGGGGAATGCAATGTAAGCAGATAAAGTGGTAGTATACATGTTCATGGTTGAGGTAATGTATGATTAGAATCCACCCAATAGTGTAACAGAGGTACAAAGATCCCATGGATTGGAAGGCTATTAATGGTTATTCATACATGATTTCTCTAGGATATCATCACCCATGATAGATTTGACTAGTAAGGTGAAATATTTTGTGTGGATAAAGATATTCCAAAAGGATTTTTAGAATGTGAGGTAGATTTTTATGGGCACACCCATATTGGGATTTCTAGAGGTGGGTGTCAAGTACCTAGTGTTCTATGATGCATCAAGAAACATACTACATTGTGTTAAAATGCTAAGGACGGAAGTGATTTCCTATGTTTCATGTCATTTGTAACCACATTAGAAGACCTATACACTATATATCTTTACTTATCAGAGGTAGCCTTCACACTATGGATGTGGAGACACTAACTGATGGTAGATTGGTTTATCCTCAGCCCCAATCACAAGATTCTCAATTATATATTATCATACAATGATCCTAACATGAGGCAGTAGCCATGCCTTGTGTTCCTCCTAGATGATGACATTGAGATTTTATTTACTCATGGTATAGGGAATGTGGTAGAAAATTCTATTAATTGGATATCTTTTTCATAACTATTGAACAAGGAATTATAGAATTTGATCTCATTACAGTTATCCTTTATAGAGAGAGATAGAGAATCATTCCTCCAATTGATGGTTGTTACCCCTACTCTCTTGTAGTGAGTTAGGGAGGGACACCTTGGAAATGTTGACTGTGAGACAATAAATACTCATATATCTACTGGATATTGTCATGATTAAATTTCTTATGGTGGGGAGCATGTACTTATATATAGTGGACACACGATTCTTCCAGTGGTGTTGAATGGGTAGGATCTGATAAAGTTTCATACATCTCATTTGGTAGTACATACTGATGATGAAAAGAAGTATCAAGACCTATGACATCGGTTTTGTTGGCCAGGGATGAAGAAAAATAATTCAGAGTTTGCATCTTCATTGATTATTTATTATAAAGTGGTGTCTAAGAACCATGTTCGAGGAGGTTTAGCTCAACCGCTTGAGGTATCATAGTGTAAGTGGTATGGGATATCCATGGACTTCATGAGAGGATTACCACATATGTATGGGGGACACAATACCATCTGGGTGATCATTGACCAACTCACCATGTTCCCCACCTATTAGTAATTTTTAGGTAGAGTTCATGATAGATATTTCAATGCCTCAACATTCATGATATACTCCAACTCCAAGGAGTTCCATCAATGATCATTTATTACAATTATTCTGGATTCACATCAATGTTTTACAAAATAATATTGAAGGCATTTTATTCCCATGTATACTTGAGAGAAACATTGAACTTCAAAACTAATGGCCATATGAAGTAGGCCATTCATGTTATGGAGGACATGAAATGAGATTTCATGTTGGACTTTGGCCATAAATTGGAGGATCACCTACCACTGAAGGATTTTAATGACAATAATAGCTACCATTCCACCATTAGCATGACACCATTGTAGGATTTGTATGGGGAACTTGTAGGTCACCACTATGATTGATTGACCCAGGATTTTCAGCACTCATGAGACCAGAGTTGGTGTAAGAAACTACCAAGAAGTTTCATATTATACATAAGAGAATGAAGACTAGAAAGATCCATCCGAAGTCTTATGCAGATAAATGACAGAGGCCATTGCAGTTTTAGGAAGGATACAATGTGTTCCCACTAGTTTCATCTCTCTATGGATTATAGATATTTCGTTAGTGGGAAATATGTCTATGATATTCATTTTCCATTTCCAAATAGTAAATTGAGTTGGTGAGGTGGTATACCACTTATCACTACCTCTGTAATTATAATAGGTAAATGATGTCTTCTATGTGTCGCATATGAAGATGCAGGTTAATGAACCATTACATGTTTTAGACTAGGTCAAGTTGGAAATCAATGATGGAGCTAAATTTACTATGTACCCAGTAAATATCGATGATCAATAGGAGATGATCCTTCTTGGGAGACTGATTCCTTTAGTGAATGTATGGTGGAAGCATTGGAATATCCAGTAGAGAACATGAGAGATGAATTCTCATATTCGTGCTCAGTACCCACATCTCTTTGTGTATCTATTATTTTGGATTTTCTCGATGTAAATTCACAAGGTGAAAGGAATTTAATGAGATAGATTTTCCATGTATTATTTTTTCATATTTTATAGATTATTTTAGAGACCAAGTGATGATATGAAATTCAATTTCAAGTCCCCGTGTGTCCATAATAAAAGGTTGAAATATATCAAATATATTAAATAGAACACATGCATTGTTTTCATTAAAAACTGGAATAACATCTAAATGCGGCATCAGATAAAAAATATGAGGGCACCATTGATTTCAAAATGAGGGTTTTACCCTTGTCGCGTCTTAACATTTGTGGGGGTGGGTCGTTTGTAGAAAATTCATCAAGGGTGTGTAAATGTAGAAAATAATTTATTTTAATTTATTTCATTGAAAAAATGATTAAAGAGTCTTTAAAAGTCTTTTATGTTAGAATTATAAGGTTATCCGTATAACCATAGATTCATTGTAGACCCATTGGATAAAATATTAGAACATTTATCGGAGATGAATGTTTACTAGATCATGAATCAACGATCGATGCACAAATGATTCAAAGGATCTCAGCAATGATTATGGTGCAACCCCATTCCTCATCAGAAATCAAAGTGAAATGAAAAATGAAATTTCTTAGTTGTATTTTCTTTCTCAGTCTTGATATCTGTGATGATCATGAATAAAAAATCTATTGGAATGATTTTAGGATCATGAATATTAAACGATGGGTTTAATTATTTGAATTTTACCAAGATAATTCAATATGATTATTGATTCATAATTATTCATTCTAATGGAAACAAATAGAGTTCAACATGAACATGAATCAAGGTCCATTCCTCTTGATTCTTCTTGTGTTTTTCCACCCCAATTCTCTATTGACTGTGGATGTTATTCTTTTGGACCATGATTCAACATATCCTGGTTTGTCGATCATTGTTCACAAGTTTCATGGTGAAATGATATTAAAACATAGATTCACAATCTACTTGACAAGATAGTGGTGCAATGGTGATAGTGGAACCAGATCAAATGATATAGGTACCCAATTTTTCATTATTTTTCACAAACATAAACGATGTATAAATCTATTTTCCAAGAATATTTAAGGGTAGAATCTTGTTGTTATTTAATGGAATGGTTCAACGGGACCAGAATGCTGATTTTTTTTGGCATGGTGGTCATCAGAACAAAGATCATATGATGGAAGAGAGATGAAAAAACTATATATGAGAATCTATAAGAACCTATGATACAAGGTGTATATTGTAGATCCACACACCATTGTGGCCCCCCTGTGCTATGTAGAGGGTTTTGGGAGATTCTTATGTATCACACAACAAGTTACCGAGTCAAACAACACCTATCCTCTCCTCGGTAACATGGCGTCTACCTCAGAGGGTGCACATACTTGGGATAAAGTACACAGGTAAGAGAACATTGTGTAATCTCTTACATGGACACAACCCATACCTATGTAGATGGTCTATACCATGTACTAGAACACATGCACATGTACATGGACTTATTCCATGTAATAGCGCATTGGTAGACTATATGGTAAGCCTAAATTTCATTTACATCTAAAGAGACAAAGGAATGATACCCCTTCCATTTACATGGGTAGGACTCGGGGTTATGGTACATGGAATGTATCCTTTCTACGCAATGATCACTTTACTTGACATGAATTAGATCCCTTGTCTTCTATATCATGGTAACATTTCATTATGGTGAATTTTCTATATTTTATTCATGGACGGTGAGCAAGGAATAATAACATACTCCTAGTACAATGATCATTTCAGTAGGACTCTTGGTATAGTGTCATTAGAATTCCTATATGATCCCCAAAGTGAGATCCTTTATACACTATCGTACCATAGGTGGAGTTATTGGTATCTTCATGAACAAAACTATGCAGACACTGACCCACTAATTAGCAAGTTAATCCATATTGTGTTGTTGGTGTCACCCCATAGTATAGTATGTGATCCTTATTATTGTATCATATCTCTTAGGACCTTTAGTGTGTTCCTATAATGGTGATACCCAATGAGAACTACCTCTATGACAAACATCATTTGTTTTTTCAGACTTAGGAGTGTGTTCTCCACATCATGTGCTTGCTGGAATCCTAGAATTAGAATCATAGGATGGTATGCTAAGTTTTGTAATTACCTTTAGACTATGTGTCTTTTTAGAGTATATCTATATATTCGTGTTTATGTGATTTAGAAAAATACATATGTAGATCTGAATATATTTCTTTTTTCATTTTCATTTTGTTATTGGGGTGTCCTAATGGATATTGTTTTATTCATCCATGCATGGAATTTTCCCACATGTGTCATGTCTTGTGAAGATGATCAACCCTTTGAAAGAGTCCTAGATAGATTAGAACCAAAAGGTGCATTTTGAGACCAGTCATACCGAGGTGTGTTCCTATGGTATCTTGACAATTGTCCAAGTTTTACATTCAGGTTGGACTTATTTTTAGTTTCTTTGTAATGGGGTTTTATTTGTCCCTATTTACATTATTTTATGTCAATTCATACTCAGTTTGTGGTATTTAGATATATTAATTCATGTTTGTTTAGGTGTTTTTGAATTTCAGCATTTCGTAGGATTCTATATGTGTGTGTGTAAATGTACTTAGTCTAGGGCCTCCCATGTTAGTGGTATGACTACTTGTCACAAGTCTTCATCACATAGCCTATTTCAGGCGAGCTTATGGTATCATGGCACGAGCCCCATTGGGACATGTCATTAAATGAGTAATTCTTTGGAAATTTGGATATGGGTAGACATTTTTATAGATATCTATTTGATTATTTGATAAGACTAAGGAGACATATTAGTTGTCGAAATCAGATGATCATTTACCTAATAGTATTAAATTTTCATTAGAATTGTCTGGATAGTAGAGGAATCTTGATTCCAAATATCAGGATGTCCAATAATTAACCATTTTATTCATTGGTAATTTAATAATTATTATCATCCCTTAGATTTTCTCTATGATATTACCTCTCTATACATTTTATTCTCATATTATTAATTAAATGAAATGTGTTTTCAGTAATTTTTCTTTTCATTTTTTATTATCTTTATCCAATTATTATAGAAAAGTTTTTGATTATGTCGAATAGGTGTTCATTTATTTACCATTCCAAATTTATTATTATTTTTTTGGCTCAAGATGACTTACAGAGTATGTGACACATAGTGAGCATCTGAGCTCTCCCTTATTTTATTTCCGTTTCGAAAGACATGTAAAAGAATTTATAGAATATGTTTTTGGATATCAAATGTTTTCCATTAAAATTAATTTGATTTTATTTACCAATGTAAAATGGATACAATTTATGTATCTAGTTCTCTAAAACTACTAAACGGAAAGGTCCTTTGGGATTTGACCCTTTGTATATATGATAGTGTAATAAATTATGCACCCGGTTTGGGTTACTAGAGTCAAGGTTGATAAACTTTAGATAGCATATAAACTCCTAAATTGTTTTATAAATCATTAGAATGCTTATCGATAAAATTATAAGTAATATCCATGTATTTTGAACTAATCAACTAGAAAATGTAATCATAAATTTTGGGATTATATTATATATTCATGAAAATAATATTATCAATAGAACCTATTTCATTCAAGAGTGATTTATGTCATATATGAGGGGATAGTGAAGAAATTGTGTAACCCTAAATGATTAAATATAAATTCAGATTTTTTACTAAATGAAATACATGTAGATTTTCATTTGTTTCTTGTAAATGAAAGGAAATCATAACACGATGAATGAAAATGATCTTATGTGCTCATTTATATTTAAAGGGTATAAATTATTATCAATCTAATATTAAAGACTGCTGTTTTTGTTCATGAATTTATTTTTTCAATAATAATAGTTATATGATGACTATTATGATAGGGATATGTAATTATTTAACTCCTTTTCACGCCGTTATATTTTCCCATTTGGTTTTCTTAATATGTTTTTTATGTAATGTTATGTGGACATGATGTTTATATTCTGTTTTTTCTAATAGAGTGGGATTCCCTCAAATGGTTTGTTTTGATGAGGTTTTTAATGAAGAAATAGTATACTATAACATATATCCAAGAAAATGTAATAAATAATTATTGATCCCTATAATTAATAGAAACCATAGGATTTAAAATTGAGTTATACTATTAAATGAGAACATTCATTGTCACCTATGGTCTTCCTCCCACATCATGAATACAAAATTAAATAATAATATTAATTCAAGTATTGAAAAGCCTGTTGAATTATTATTGGATGTTTATAATGTTGAAATAATTTTTCATCATATGGTTTTCCAACTTGGTTTTATTGATATGGTTTCTAATGAGATAGCTAGACATGGAATAAATTTACTTTCTCAATAGAGATTTTTCCATGGATATTTTTTAACGAATGATTTTTTAAGATTCCATTTAATTATTACATTCATGTCGGAGTGTTATGAAACATTATGTAATTGATGTCATAATTTTAATAATAATTTTTTTGAATCTTCACTTCCCAAACATAAATATTAATTTCCAAACATTAATCACAGTTAACTCTAGGTGTCCAACAATTGGATTTGATATAATGCGGATTAACCTCTATTTTTTCATTATAATAATTTCCCACTATATATATATGGCTATATGACAACGAAATGGGATGTGATTTATTCCCTATCTATTTTGTCTTTAATATTTTAATATCTTTTTCATTATCCTATTAATTCATTTCCACCAAATGAATATTTTACACATGTTTTTTTGGGGATACACTATACCAATGATTGATCATACATCTACGATTTTAAAATTCCTTACAGTTTCAATTGGTGTTCGATAAGTTTCAAAACACACACATGCATACAAATATATATATATATATATATGTATGTATGTATATTTTTCATTATATCTATATATATATATTAAAAATATAAAATTATAAAAACTATAGTTTTTATATATTAATAAATATTTATATGTGTTTGTAATAATTAATAATTAATATTTAATATTTACTTAAAATATAACATATTTTTATATTAAAATGTAAATTATTACTTCATAACTTGTAAATATAAATTAATAAATACATTTTATTTATTCAATATTTTTTTTCAATATATATATATATAAATAATTATTTGATTATATTTCAGTACAAAAAAGTGACTTGTACCAACATAAATTTACTGAAATATAATATATTTGTTGGTATAAATCAGTAATTCCAGCAAATATTTGATTTCATGGTAATGGTTTCATGTAAAAATATGTTTTTACCAATATATTTATATATATATTGATATTAATTATTTTATACTAACATATACTTTACTAATAATAAAACATGTATTGTTTTCATACTAATACTGGTAATTGTCTTTCCCAAAACTTAATATTATATTATTATTTATCATTACAAATTAATATTTTAACATTGTAGAATTATATTATATTAAAATAGTCAATAATTATTTTCCATTTTCCAAATTAAATATATATATTAAAAACATAATATCGACCCATTATTTTTAACAAATCAAATTTTTATATATTTGTTTATAATATGGATAATTTAATAACATTAATGTGTTTTTTGATGAATATATAGATATATACATATATTAAAAAAATATAATTTTTTTCTAATAGATGATTTCGGTTACTGTTTCAAAAAATCAACCTTAATCAAAACCCCTAATTCTGAATAGACATTAGAGTAATCCATCCACATGCATCCATCCTCATTAAGGTCCGCAACATCTCACAAAGATCAATCAATTGTGCATGAACATAATTCAACACGATTGGGAACCTAAAAGATTTATTAATATAAGGATTATGAAGCTAATAGAATATGTTATGACCCAAAATTTTATAAACCCAATTCCAATTTTGAATGAATAAATGACTTATTTTTAATTGTAGTTATAGAAAACACATGTACTACTTTGGCTATTATGGACCGTTATAAGTAATATACTATCAAATTTTGAGCTACATTAATCATCATATCTATTGAAAAAAAATACTTTTAAAAGAGATAATATGATTAGTGTATGTTTAGGGTTATGAGAAATACAACTAAAATTGAACAAAAGAAGTGATGACCTCAACCAGTATGATTATACCCTATGAAGCCAGTATATCAGAGCTTCCAAGAGTGATGGAATCATTGGGAATTTATATTAACCATGTCCACAGAAATATTCAACATCAATAGTTTGATAAAACCTTTTTACAAGAGAAGTTAAATCACATCGAGACCGCGACCCAAAACATTTACGTCAGATTAACCTAATAAAATATCACCATCGCACACCAGACCATTAGGGAATTAGCATGCGTAATAAGTAGATATATATCTAGACTCTAATAGTATGATTTTTTATATATTTAAATTTTAAAAAATAATCATTATATTTAACTTTTTTAAAATAATTATATTTAATTTTTAATTAATTAATATAATAAAAATTAAAATTTCATACGATCAATCATATATTGTTTTTTGGGAAATAGATAATTTCAACCATGAAAAACGTTTTGATGAATTAAATAATTTTATAAATAAATGGTATTTTAAAATAATATTATTATCGAATAATATTTATTAGATATAAACTATAATATAATTTTACTTTGTAAAATGTAATTGTTATAAGTGTCAAAAAACTGTTATTCTAAATATCAATCATTTCTTAATAAATGGGAATTTTTTACTTAATGTTATAAATTATCATATTAATAGAATAATATTTTATAAAAAAAATATTATTTTTGAAAGCATCACATTGAAAATATTTATTGGTGATTTTTCACTAATTATAAGAGATATCTTAATTTTTGGGAAAAAATAAAATATAGTATAATTATATTTTATGTGTTATGATATCATAGAGGCCCGGGAGTGATGTAATAAATACTATAAAGAGTATCCAGGAAGAAAATTATATTTTATCATTAATACAATATATTTTTATCATATTTCATTAGTTTTATATACTCATAATGAATCCTAAAAAACATATATATTTTAATGTTTTATAATTAATACATTATAATCAAGACTCACTTTCACATCACCAATGGTATTTTTTTTATAAATTTTACTTTTTATCCATATAAAATATTTAAACAGACATCACTTTGGAATAAACCCTAGGAAAATACCCTTAGATTGTTTTTGGGTTGTATTAATTTTTCATATACAGCCCAAAAACAATGTTTAGAAATTAACATAGAATTATGCCCCTTTTTTCTATATAATCTAACAAAACCTCCAAATAATATCTTCAAAAAACCCTTGTACAATGAATTTAATCTTCCCTTATCTCTATTTATCCCACCAATAGTTCCCCAATTCTCTTAATAATCTCCTACTATGATTCTAAAAATACTCTCTCTAGTTAATGGTTCCTCTCATTCTCATATATTCAAGAACCTCCTTTATATTATGCCTTTAATTTGGAATTTATCATGTTGTAATTTGTTTTCACACAAATTTAATATTTTCATTATGATTATGAAGTGATGTGATACCCCTATGACAATCATTAAACCCTTCCATTAACCTTTAAGAACCTATTTTATTTTGTAGAAATTATCCTACAATTTTCTATGACAAACATTTGTGTAGTGAAAACCCATAACCATTTCCACTCAATGGTATTCACTAATATATACTTGTAAATGATTGATTTTTTAATCTATGTCTGTAACCCAGACTCTTTATTATTTTCATTCAATTTTAGGAAATGTGTTTCTCTATTTTATGATCTATGTGACACACCTATGCATATACATGATATGAATTTGTTGGGTGGGCCCAAAATTATATAGCTCTCCAATACATTGGGTAATGTTTTCATTCCATGATATTACATGGATGGTTCTTGGAAGTTTATCCTAAGCACCCTATGTTAGGATTTCATAGTGGTTAACCATTATTTTTGCTTATAATTTCTTGTTTGATGTTTTTGAAACATTCCCATGTTGCCTTTATGTTATCATGTAATCTCATGATTTGATTTTTAAGATAATGATTATAACCACTCATATTTTATCGTGTTATTATTTTTGAATCAAGTGTACTTAATTAAAATATTTTCTTCATTTATTATTACCCTACTGGTTTTTATAGCTCTACTCTTTCATATATACATCTCATATGTTGAGGCTTCATCCCCAACTATTAAAAAAATCCCCAACAGTATTAGAAGAAAAATGGATTTTTAATGGAATCATAAAAAGTTTTCAATAATTTAATTATGTACATATTCGAATTTTTTATTTTATTTATCCAATTACCCAAACAATTTGGTTCACATTATCATTTTGGTTTTCATTTTAGTTTACCATTATCTATTAAATCATGAAATATTAGTATATTAAAAAATGTGCACAAAGTTTGTTTCAAAGAAAATCCTATTGCGTTTTTGGAATTAGGATTAGAAACCTTATTCTAACCATCATAATCAGACTAAATATAATAAAATATCATTAAATTATCATTAACTATAGTTTAATTGTTTTTAAACAAAAATATCCTTGTCTGGATACCAACTGGATGTTGATCTAGCATACTAGTACAAATGTACAATAAACTCTAAAAGGGTTCATTTAGTTATACATGACCATCACATAGTTCATAAATATATTTCTCAAAACCCCCTTGTTTAACACTCCCATGGGATATTTTTTTTGTAAAATCACATGATTTTTATGAAACATTATGATGAGAATAATAATACTCATAAGATTTTATGTCAAGAAATATATCATGGATAAATTATATTTAAAACTAAAAATAATAGGTTAAGTAATATATTTCATTTATGAGTTATCCCATTAATGTTCATGGTTTTCCATTTATGTTTTCAATGGTTTAAAATTTCTCATTTTCAATTATCCTTTTATTCTAGTTATTGACTACAAATAGGACGGACTGAGTCAACAACCAATGTTAGGGGCCATGTGTTGACTCCCAAAATGATATTCCCAACCCAATGAGAGAAAAAGTTTGAAAAATAATTTTAAAACATTATAATTCAACTCATTTTATGAAAAAATATATATTAATTAGTGGGAATAGCCACATTATCTAAAGAAATATTATGTTTCAGTTGAGACCATAATGCTGCAAATGACTCTAAATATCAATGGATTATATGATTACTTAATCATGTAATATTGGTTCAAATTTATTTAAAATATCCTCTCGATGATTTAGTTCTAGGATTAATTGAAGGTTGTTTAGGATTTATTTTGTTTAAAGGGAGAATCTACACAATTTTGGACATTGAACAAAAATAAAAAGCAAAAGAAAGAGATGAAAACCATTAAGTGGAAGGAATTTGAGATAATGTTTTTGAATTATTATTTTTCTCGCACTCTCCGACATAAAATATAGAGGTATTTTCTTTACGTTATGAAAAATGATGATGAATCAATCACAAAGTAAGAGGTTAAAATTACAAGAAAACCATGATATGCCTCAAAAAATATAATTACCCCCAAAATTTATATTTGTAATAATTTGGTGGGATAAATATGAGTCAATGAAAATACTTTTCTGTTTTTTCATTAACACATATAAAGAAATTTTATGTTGTGATCTCAAGGTCGAATAGGATATTTTTGAATATCAACCACCACACAAGGTTAAGAATTTGAAAATGGAGTTTACGTCTGGTAGTGTCACGGAGAAATCTAACGATGGATTGAATGTAAAATATCCCACTTGTCAACAGTGTTGGAAGTAGCATAAAAGAAATTACGTAAAGTTGATAAGTAAATTCATTAAGTGCATTAAGGAATAAAATATTGCTAGTTATTTTTAATAATAAAACCCAATAATTTTATGGATTAAAGGAATGAAAAAGACAACACTCATCGATTTATCAAATGTTTCAACTTTATGGAATATGGATACTATGAGAATTAATGAATTAAGGCTACTGTTTTTTATTACAAATGAATCAACAAAACATAATGTCGTAGAGATTTATCGAAATATTATTCCATCAAAATGGCTAATGTGGATCCTAAAAATTATTTGGTGACATGTATGATAGTTACTTATTCAATAATTTTGAATGTACTTTTTGATTTTTGTTCTACCCAATCTTTTATATTTTGATTTTTTAGTATAATTATTCAATCACCACCACAAAACATGTCATTTATGTTATCTATAATGATAATGAATGGGTAAATAATATCATGACTTGCATATAAATAACCCCTATCCATATTTGTGGGATGAACCTTCTATAAAACCATATGGTACTTCCATTAATTGAATTTGATGTTATTTTGGTTATGGATTATCTTTCCTTATATAGAGCCAACATAAATTTTTGAATGAATGAAACCCCCTCCATATTGTGAATCAACGTCCAATTATATAAAATATAAAATTGAATGATGATTCTTCTTTGGTATAATTATCTCAACTATGGATATTATTTAAATATGAGATGGGGTATCTATATCAAATGATTGTGACTAATGAAAACATTATCCGTGAAGACAATCCTATTCAGAGTTAATATGTTGATGTGATTCCTGATGAATTTCATGGTATTACTCCAAACCAAGAGTTTGAATTATAAATCTAGATTATACCTGAATCATTTAAAATATACTATAATCCTTTAAGAATAGACATTTTTGAACTTAAGGTGATGAAGAAGAAACTATAGTAGAATCCAAATAAATGGTTCATACATCAAAATAATTCACTATGTGTTGCACGTATCCTCTTCATCGATAAGAAGGATGGGTCAATGTTCCTATGAATTAAGTGTCATAATCTCACCAAGACCCTAATAAAAAAGTATCCTCTTAGACATGTTAACGAGTTATTCCATTAGCTTCATGAAGCCTAGTATTTCAATAATTTGAATCTTTGTTGAGGATATTATCATGTAAAGATCAAGAAGGAGGATATACCCATGATATATTTTTAGTCAAGGCATGTGACTATTATTTAATAGTGATAAAATTGGGAGTCACTAATTCTCCATCAATAAACATGGAGTTTATGGATAATGTCTCTAGATATTACCTCAAATTTTTTTAGTCTTTATAGATACTATTTTTATATACTCTAAAAGAAAGTAGGAACCTATAAAGCATATAAAATTTTATTTAGAGACCTTCAAAAAGGAAAGGTTTTGTTTTATGTATATAAAATATGTGTTTTAGAAGAAGAAAGTAAAATTGGTGGGGAATTAAATCATAAGAAAATTGATATCTATGGATCCTTAAAAAAATCGATGCAATTTAATCATAGCCCAGTCCAACATTTGTGATGAATATCCATAGTTTCCTTAGATTAGCATGGTACTATCTTCAATCTATGAAAACATTCATCTACTTGATTATCCATTTAACCGAGACAACTATAACAAACCACACATTAGATACATTGATAATGATTGAAAATTGAAGAATATTCATTAAAAAATATAACAAAGCCATGACATGACCATATAAGAATAGTATCTATAGAAACTGGGAAACATAAAAAACTAGTTCATAAGACATCTTCATTGTCTCCAACTAATTTCAAAATAACTAAACCCCTTTTTGTTATATCTTACATAATACCCTTCTTCATGACCCGAGGAAAAGAAGCATATGAAAGGGTGACGTTAGATGCTCAGTAAGTGAAATCAATGGAGATATTAATCATATCATAATAATTAGACATAAGAACATAACATTTTAAAATATTATCCTATATATGAATGACCTTGATATCATTCTATGGGATATATCATTTAATTTCATAAGAATCAATTAACATAATACTGAAATTCATAACATATAAAATGAACTTTTGTGGAATACATATAAGAATTTAATATCATTTCATATTAGTCAAGGCTCATTGCCAAGACCATTATAGCAGAAAAAGTCCATTACTGAACTGAGTTCCCTCCTCTTTCCAACCCTGTACTACTGATCTGAGATCATTGACCATTACATCCACATCTATATCATGATGTATAAATATTTCCTCAATTAATCGGAGGGAGATAAAGGTCCCACCAATATCCTAATGAAATCATTATTATGTGTGCCACAAAACATAAATCATCCATCATAACATAACCCACAGAACAAAAATGGGTTTCTTAAAATACATTCTATCATCACATAATCCATATTAAACAAATGGTTTTCATATATAAATTCTATCATAAATATAATACAATTATATTGATAATAGGGATAGAAATATAAATGTATTTAAATATTGTCATCATAGATGGAAACTAATTTTTATAAAATAATTGAAATTAATTCTTGAGGAAAATATTCTTTATTGTTAAAAAAAATTCTTTTCTCAAAATTAAATAAAATTTTATAATAGAAGATTGAATTTGAAAATAAAAATGAAATAGTATAGAGAAAATTGAATGTAAAAAAGTCATAATGAAAACATAAAAAATCACTCATGTCGTATAAGTTCAAAAAACATTCTCCTCATACTTTTGTTGGGAAAGTCAAAAAGTACCTCGTATCAAAAACGAAAAAAGATTCCATTCATAACATTTAATAAAAATTCAAAAATGGGTAATATTGAGTTTAAATAATCTAATAATAATAGATTTATTATTTTGGAATGCCTAATTAGGAAACATGGTCATGGATGATAAATATAACTCAGTAAAAACTTTTTGTATAAACAATCTCAGATAATAATGAGATCAAGAAATTATCCCTTACTATTGGTCTAATTTCATTTGTATGTATCTAAACCAAATGTATAATGATCTAAATAAGTTCATTTAATTATTTAAGAATCCTATTAATTTTTATGATGTCATATATGATCATATTATAACCTGTTTGTTAGTAACATTATTACACATCCATTGAGTGTTAACTTCTTTATTTTCTTATGCATGTTTTGTGAGATAAGTTCTTGTTACTCTTATTAGATTATAGTTATATCATTTAAATAATTATATTAGTATAATATATATCATATTAAATTATTCCATTTATTTATATAATAATTATATAATTAATATCAAGTACAATTAATCACATCACATCGTGGAGACGGAAGTTCGTACATATGCACAAGCGACGATATCATTCCTGCTAATTATTGAATGATATTTATGTGGATAATGTATAATATTTCAGACTAAATATAATGTTATAATAATTATATATTTTTCTTATTTCCATTATTATACCCATCTAGGTAATATGGTTGTGAAAAATAGATTACACACCGACATGGTGACAATAAGCCATACGCACGCACGCATGGTGATTTTATTTTTCATAGGATAGATAAAAGATGGAATATGGTTGTTTAGTGTCATGGATTTCTATGTATTATTTTTAAATATTATATATAATTATTTTGAGACTAGACCATTTGATGGTGTGAGATTATGAGGCATGGAGTGAACAAAATAAATGTTTGAGATTAATTAAACTTTTAAATAGTTCCTGCAAGCGATTTTACTAAAAAATTGAATATATTTTAAAATGATTCCTAGATTAGAAATATGAGGGCACCGTTGTGTTCATAGCTTCTAATTTACCTTATTCATGGCCTAAATTTGACTGGTGTGAGTCAGTTGCAAACGTTTTTTTGGGCGTTTTAGAAGAAATAAAATAAAATAAATATTTTATTTTATTTTATTTTTGTTTCCATATCCCAACGATGCTTATTTTATTTAAATAAATATAAGACCATGGATAGATTCATAACCCTGGAGAACTCCCTAGTATCCTCTAGAGATTTAGATAGGAGTCAACCTTGGATGATTTTGACAGACGCCGATGAATGATGATGCGTGGATTGTTGCACAGTGACATCGAATCCCGACAAACGACCAACCAACCTCTTCTCCAACAATCAAGGTAGGGGTTGTTATTTTGATTCTTTTATTCCTTGTTCTTGGAATAAATGAGGAATGTGGATCAACCCACCAATAGGTTGATTCGTGGATCAGACGTTCATTCAAGAGGGCATCAATTTCCTTTTCTTTTAGGGATTTCAATTGGGAATTTATTTTTTGATGATGACGGTTTTTCACATTTGATTCATCTATTAAAACTATAAATGGGAGCGGATCAACTATGTGATGAATGATGGTGTAGGTGTGTTCATCTTTTGTTTATTGTTTTTATTTCTCCTCTTTTAACCCCACTTTCTTCGCATTCTTCGCAGGGTTATGAACAAGGGATCATTGCGCATCTGTTTCGAAACACAATGATCTCAAATTGGATATTTGACATCATGATGACCTTGCAAAGGTGTGACAGCCATGACGGAAGATGAATCTAAATAGTTTTAGATTTCTCATTCTTCGAGCGTTCTTCATGCTGGAGGATCAGGACATGTTTCTGGGGATGATAGGAGACCTGAAACTAACAGAATTGGCTTTGTGAAGTTGGGGTCACCTAAACCCTTCTATTTTATGGGGATTAGATGGATAGATCGAATAAAGGAACATCACAGGAGGTCCGCTTGTGAAGAACATCGATTTTTGAAATTTCCAAAATACACAACGTGTGTCCCAAAAAACACGACGTGTAGTTTCGGCTAAGTAGAAGCTAGGTTTCCACGGTGCATAAAGTGATGACACAGAATGTTCTATAATGAAAACAATGTGTGGGTACTCACTCAGGACTCGGTGTGTATACAGGTGATACATGGACATGGGGTGATGTACACGGCTGTGTAATCCACCACACGGCCAAGCCAGGACAACTGCCTGGTTTACCCTGTGTACCAGTTACACGGGTTGTAACACCCGGGTTTAATGTGTGTACGGGCACATGAAAAACATACATGGAGTCCTCCCTAATTAGGGGAACACGGCATTTATTCTCTTAAACATCATGTATACCTTCTTTTACACGAACAACCTTATGACACATGCTGTTGTACATGGGCAATACCCGGGGTCAGAAAAAACATTGTGTGACACTTCTACGTGCCGTGTACTTCCCAGTACATGGCTTGATCCCATTTTCCACCCTTTCTTGGACATGTTTCATTTGGTTTAGTGCCCATTTTACTATTCCCATGAAGGTTATGTATCATTTCCATCAACTAGAGTATGATCCCTTTAGCAGGTCTTACTGAGATAGAGTCAGGTATCTCATCAAGAGGCATGAAGAGAGATCCTCTATCCATTATTTACCCTATGTAGATTCAGTTACCATCATGACTATTCTGATAGGGTGCCGATCCTCTACCTAGTATGTGAATTCATATTAATCATGGTATCCGCCAAGGCCCTGGCAGTTATACTCATCTTAGTATCATGATCGTTCTCCACTCAGGAGTGTGTTCTTCCAGAAAGAGTGTATCAAAATCTAGAGGCCTTTCCTGGCAAATGGAACTTCTAAAATGAATGTTATCAGAGATATCAGTATTTCCTAGTCAATTCTCCTAGACAAGTGCTTCATGGAATCTTCGAACTGAATCCATAGTGTGGGTATGTCGTTGTGGGACCTCTCTCTATAATACAGGTCTGATTTTTGAGTTTATTTGGATTGTGTTTCTTTTGCTATATGTTCGATATAAATATACTATGTAGAGCTTATTTTCCTTTTACATTTTGTATTGAATGGTGGTTTTTGGGGTCCACTACTGAGTATTGTTATAATCATCTCTGCAGAGGATTTTCCCACACATGTCATGTCTTATGCAGACAAGTGGACTTTTGACGGAGTCCAGGGCGGACCAGGGTTGGACTGAGCTTTTTGAGTTCCCTACAGTCCGAGGTGTTCTTATGGGTACAAGAAGTGGTCCTAGAACCACTTTGTGTTTAAAGTTTGGAATTTTTAGTTTGAATACTTTTTTTGGTGGGCTTGTATTCTAGCCCAGTTTAATTTCAGTGTTCTACTTTCCGCCATACTCTATTGGTTGGGTTTAGTTGTATGCGTGATGTTTTTTCCGTAGTGGTTTATAAATTTTAAAATTTGTGGTCTTAGAAAAGAGAGTGTGTGTATATGTACTTAGGCAATGCCTCCCATGTTAGAGATATGTCCACTCGGTGCTAGTCACCCGCCACTGGAAGATTGAAGGTAGACTTGGGGAGTTACGGTGCAGGCCCCACTAGGACGGGTTGTGACAGAGTGGTATCAAAGGTGGTTTGTTCTACATTAGGAACAAGAGTCCATGAGTTTGGTTGGGGCAATAGTGTTAAGTGTTTTTATCATGGCCTTCAGGCCGAAGACTCTAGTGTTGGTCTGGGCAGCTGATTTATCCATATACCAGGACTCTGATAACATATTTTTCGACTCAGTACATGAAAATACTAGTTACATTGAAGTAAAATAATGATACATGCATCATATATGAACGAGTTGTGTTGTCCATGTCTTTTGTGTCATCTATCTGGATATGCTCATTGAACATGGAACATGTGGTTTCCTTACAGGATGCCCCTGTAACGCATACCTTCTAGGATTCAGTAGCGCGGTCACAAGGATGACCCCTCAGTATTGAGTCTTTGATATAGGGACTAGTTCCTCATGTGTTACCTCCTCGTGGAGAACCTGCTATACCACCACCAGTGGAGATGTCTGTGGTACCTGCAGTATCAACATACAAGGGGCAAAGTCAGAGCGCACTCA
The DNA here is from genome assembly GCA_963277665.1 of Viscum album. NCBI lineage: Eukaryota > Viridiplantae > Streptophyta > Magnoliopsida > Santalales > Viscaceae > Viscum > Viscum album. The sequence continues at coordinate 292,582,949 of OY728134.1, forward strand.
AGAATTTCTACAGATAGAGACCCCTTAGGATATGAGGCTTGCCCGACCATAAGGCGACAATGGACTATATTGAGGAAGTGACGAAAGTTTTCTGTCTCGTGAAGACACCAATGAACCAGATGGTGATCCTAGGAGTGAGCCTTCTTCAGGGATCAACAGGGCGATAGTGGAGTCTGACCACACAGACACATGATGATGATACTCTTTCATGGATGGAGTTTGAGTGACTCTTTAGAGAGGAGTTCTCACCAGTTACGCTGAGAGCAGTGCGTATCTAGGAACTTCTTCAGCTCTAGAAGGGTAGTTTGATGGTATATGACAAATAATCGAGGTTAACCAACCTCACCAGGTACTCTACTGATATGGTCAATGAACAATACATCAGATCTAGGACCATTGAGAGAGGACTACGATGGGACGTCTGAGCTAGCGTCATGAATCTATGCATTTAGAATTATGCTAGAGTGATCGAGAGGGCCTTAGAGATCGAGAGCTTCTTGGTGGAGTAGAAAAAGACAATGACAGTGAACAGTACGTAGCCAGGTTCGGAGTGCTCGACCGCAGGGATCCGATATCAGGAACAAGGATCATGATGTGGGAGACGTCACAGGACGAACCGGTACATGGTATTGATAGTCCAAGGCTCTCAGGTTGGATCCATTCAGCCTAGGGATAGGTTATGCTACTCATGCAATGGTAGGGGACACCTCTTGATCGATTTTCTGACCCCTAGAGCTGATAATAGTGAGGTGGTGGATCGACCATCAAGGCAGAGGCAGTGAGTGGAGTGGACTGCCCCACCAGGTAGCGGACATGGCTAAGGAATAGGGAGAGCTATATGTGGTAGCATATGATTCGATCTACTTCCACCACCTCCCTTGGGAGGTCCGTACCAGGCTCAACAAGCTATAAAATAGGGGTGGGGACAATTGCATGCAGTCGAGGCATACGACCCAGGAACTCCGGGGATGATCTGGGGTACGATATGTGTCTTTTATACCATAGCTTCCATTCTTATAGACATAGGTTCTAGTAATTCCTTCATCTCTACATGTATTGTGTGAATCCTTGAGATTCTGGTAGAGTCGTTGACTAAAACCTTATGCTTTGAGACACCTACAGGTGGAGACTCGATGATCACGCACCTTTCCAGGTAGTGTGATCTTACCCTTGGAGGTGAGAGTTTCAGTTGGAACCTCTAGGTAGCAGCATTGATGCCTTACACCGTCATTCTCATTATGGATTGGATATCATTGGTCCATGGCCAGATTGAATTCTTTTGGCGAAGAGTGTTGTGTGTATGCTGCGATGGAACAAGGTTTTTCTTTGTCGGTGAAAGGGAGACCCAAGTAGCAGAGAATGGGATCATGAATAGGAGGGTGCATTCTATCACTAATGAGTTGTATAGACTTAACCTGATATAAGTAGGTGTTTTGATCATCCCTTTCCTTGCTGTAGTGGCGGAGTATGAGGACGTCTTTCTTGAATATGTTCCAGGACTATCTTCCAGTCCGGATATCAACTTTTGCATCGACTTACACCCCAGGATGATACCGATTTTTTCACCAGCATATTGGATGGCTCCAATTGAGATTCAAAATATGAGGGTGAATTTAGAGGATTTTTAGAGAAATGGATTTGTATGACCTAGTGTTTCAACCTGGGCTGCCCCACTTTTTTTTAACAAGATGGAAGATGAGAGTTCGAGGTTGTGCATGGATTATCGGTTCCTGGATCAGGTGACGATGTAGAACAAGTATCCTCTACCAAATATCGACAAACTATTCAACCAAATAAGAGGGGAAAATTGGTTCTCAAAGGTAGAACATTGGTCAGGTTACCACTAGTTACGAGTACGGTACGTGGAAATAACGAAGAGGCATTCAGATACCGTTACAATCACTATGAGTACTTGGTGATGCCTTTCAGCATGATGAACACCCCCACTGTGTTCATGGGACTTATGAACCTGATCATCCATCCATACATAGAATGGTTTGTAGTTGTATTAATCAAAAACATCCTTGTGTAATCGGAGTCAGAGGAGGAGAACGCGAGACACCCGTCGATGATTATGGACGAACTGTAAGAGCACCAACTTTATGGGAAGCTCTCGAAGTTCCAGTTTTGAATTCGGGAGGTCCAGTTTTAGGGATATGTAATCTCAGTACATGGAGTATCTATGGAACCATCCATGGTATAGGAAGTGTTATCATGGGATCCACCTTAGAGAATGATGGAGGTGTAGTGTTTTCTTGGGTCAGTATGATATTACTAGAGATTCAATCTTGATTTCTGCTGGATATCATCAATGATAAAGCCTTTAATAGGAAGGGTAAACCGTTAACAATGAGAATAAGTTCCAATAGGATTTGGAGTAGTTGAGGAAAATTTTGATGAGCACCCCAAAATTGAGATTTACAGAGGAGGGTGTCTAGTACATAGTTTTCTGCGGCGCATCGGGAACTGGGCTTGGCTGTGTCCTGATACAAAGACATGTATTGATTGATTATGGTTCACGTCAGCTTAGGCCACATGATAAGAACTATGTGTCCCATGATCTTGAGTTAGTATTTGTATTTTTTTCATTGAAGATGTGGTGATACAACCTTATAGGCAAGTTTTTTATCATCTAATCCGATCACAAAAGAGTGAAGTAAATCTTCTCGTAGAAGGATCTGAATCTGTCGAAGAGGTGTTGGCTAGAGTTACATCAGAACTATGATTTAATGAACATTTATACTCTTGAGAAGGAGAAAGAAGTGGAAGATTCACTTATCATGAGATTGAGCTTGCGGGTATTGAGAGAGGTGACAAAACAATTTTCCTTGTTACAGTTATACTTCGTGGATAGAGAGAATGAAACTTACCTTTAGTTGTTGGTTGTCACCGCTCCACTCTGACAGTGAGTTAGGGAGGCACAACTTGGGGATGTCTACTATGAGGCTTTATGTACTCATTTATCATTAGAGATTTCCCTTGATGGATATTTTCAAGGTGTAGAGCACATAGTTCTTTTCAGTGGACGCAATGTTATACCAGTGGAGTTGTGAGAGGAGTTACTGAGGGAGTTCTGTACATCCCCTTTGACAGTTTATATAGGAGTGGAAAAAATGTACCAGGATCTCCAATAGATGTTCTGGTGGACAGAAATGAAGAAGGTAGTAGCAATGTTCATTTCTCATGCCTTATGTGCCAGTAGGTAAAGGCTGAGCATCATGTTCCAGCAGGATTAGCTCACCCCTGGATGTTCCAGAGTAAAAGTTGGATGTAATATCGATGGACTTCATGAAGGTATTACCATGGAAATACAAGGGGAATGATTCCATCTGGGTGATCGTTGACCAACTCAACAGCCATCCCACTTCCTAGATATGAGGTTACAGTGTTCTGTAGAGAGCTTGGGACGCCTATAATTGAAAGTGATAGTTCTGCTTCATGGAATCCCTTCGAAAATAGTATCAGATCAAGATTCCTCCTTCACACCCTGGTTGTGGAAGGGATTGTAGGAGGACTTCAATACATAGCTATGCTTGTGCACATCATTCCATCCCTAGACAGATGGTCAGACCAAGAAGACCATTCAGGTTATGGAGGATATGTTGCGGGCCTGTATCATGGACTTTGGTCACAATTGGGAGGACCACCTACCACTGGTGATGTTTGCATACAACAACAACAACCCCTCCACAATAGGTATGGCACTGTTCAAGGCTATATATGAGAGACCATGTCTGTCCCCGATTTGATGGACCGATCATGAAGAGTTAACACTTATGGGTCTAGAGTTGGTGAAATCTACTACAGAGAAGGTTTTGATCATCCGAGAGAGGATGAGGAATGCACAGATCTGGTAGAATTATTATGCTGATAGGCGATGGAGGCTTATGGAGATTTAGGAGGTGGACCACGTATTCCATTGTGTCTCACCTCGATGAGGGTTGCAAAGATTTGCTTAGGGCAGTAAGCTATCTACGAGGTTCATCAGAACTTTTTTTATACTGTGCAGAGTTGGAGAGATGGAATACAACCTAGCTATACCACCACATTTACACCGTATATATAATTTCTTCCATGTGTCATAGCTGAGGAGGTACGTGCATGACCAATCACACATCATCGACTGGGGAAAGCTGGACATCAATGATGGAGAAACATTTACTGAGTACCCGATAGAGATCAAGGATCAACATGAGAGGATCCTTCATGGGTGATCGATTACCTTGGTGCACGTTCGGTGGCATCATGAGAATATTCATGAGATCACATGGGAGCAGGAGGCTTAGATTCGTGCCCAGTACCCACATCTTTTTGAGTATCCTTTGTTCTAAATTTCTAGGGACGCAAAGACACTAGGTGGGGAGAATGTAATGTATCAGATTTTATGTGTTTTTTTAAATATAATATGGAATTATTTTGAGATTATACCTTTTTACAGTGTGCGATTCTTGAGCTTAGAGTTACTGGAATACATTTTTGAGATAAATTAAACTCTGAAACAACGTGCATGAGTAGTTTTCCTAAAAAATTAGATTATCTATTATACTAGTTCCTGGATTAGGAATCTGAAGGAACCGTTGTGTTCAGAGTATCTAATTTACCTTAGGTGGGGTCTAACAGTGACTGGAACATGACATCTTCAAAAGTTAGTTTTTGGGTGTTTTAGAAGAATTAAAATAAAATAAAATAATAATTTCATTTATTTTTGTTTCCATAATGAAATGAACTTTTTTTAAATAAGATGGAGACAAATGTCCAACTCATAGCCCGGGCGAACTCCCTAGAATCATTAGAAGCTTTGGAGAGGTTCCAACCTTCTAGAATTTTGACAGATATCGACGAATGGCAACACGTGGATCGTTGCGCAATGAGATTGAATCCCAACTAATAAACAATATTCAAATTCATTGATGATATATGTAGGGGTTTTTATTTTTATTATTTTTTCCTCATTGTTGTAATAAACTACGAACAAAGATCAACCCACCAACAAGGTGATTTGCGGATCAGGCATTCCTGCGGGAGGGCGTCAATTTCATTTTCTTTTGTGGGATTCAATCGAGAAATTATTTTTTGATGATCATGGTTTTTAATTATTGATTTTATTGTTAAACATGTCAATGGGAGAGTATCTATTCCATGATCAATAAAAGTGGAGGTGCATTCCTCCTTTTTTTATATTTTTTCTTTCTCCTCTTTTAACCCCGCGTTCTTCGTGTTCTTCGCGGGGTTATGAACAACGGTTCCTTGTGCATCCATTTCACAATGAAATGATCCCAAATTATAGATATAAGATAATGATTACCCAGTGGAGGTGTGATGAAGATGGTGGAAGATGAATCAATAAGGTTCAGGAGTTCTCGTTCATTGGGCATTCTTCGTGCCTGTGGATTGAAACACATTTTTGGGGCCGATCAAAGGCCCGAAACTGACGGAATCGTCATGGTGATGTCGGGGTGACCTAAACCCTTGAGTTTCATGGTGATCGGATTATCGGATTGAAGAATGGGTAAACACAGGAGGCATGACAGTGAAGAGAATTGATTCTGGTAATTTACATTATACACGATGTGTATCCCAAAGAACACGGCTTATAGAGAAAACTAAGTGGCTGATAGGGTTCTGCAATGTATAATGTGACGACTCAGCTTGTTCTTTAAAGAAAATTTCATGTGGGTCCTCACTCGGGACTCGACATATATCCATGGGATACAGGGACACAGGGTGACGTACATGACTGTACAGCCAGGCCGGGCCAACTACATGGTAAACCCCGTGTACCAGTTACATGGGTTGTAACACCCAGGTTGTATCCATGTATGGGAACACAACCAGCATACATAGAGTCCTACCTGGTTAGTAGAACATAGCGTGTCACTCTCTTACACGCAGTGTATACCATCCTCTACACGACCAGCCTTACGAAATGGGACATTATACAAGGGCAGTACTCGAGGTCATAAGATACATCGTGTGACACGTCTTGATGCCATTTAATTTTCAATACATGTATTGATTTCCTTTTACACCATTTATTGGACATGTTTCATTCCGGAAAGTGCCATTTTTCTTGTTCCCCTGAAGGGTGGGTATCGTTTCCATCTATAAGAGTGTGATCCCCTCAGCATGAATTCTTGAGATAGAGTCAGGTCTCCCTCCGAGAGGCTCGGAGAGAAATCCTCTATCACATCTTGACCCTAGTTAGATTTAGGTATCGACATCACTCTTCCCATAGAGTGGTGATCCTCTACCTAGCAGGTGAATCCGGATGAGTTGCGGTATCTGCCAAGGCCCTGGAAGTGATCCTCATCTGAGTATTGTGATTTTTCCGCACTCAGGAGTGTGTTCTCTCGGAATGAGTGTATCTATCTACCATGACCATTCCCAATAAACAATACGTCTCGGATGGATGTAATCAGAGCTATCATACTTGCAGAGCCAGTTCTCCTATATGATTGATTTGTGGAATCATCAAACAAAATCCATATTGTGGGTATGTGGTTGTGTGACTTGTATCTAAAATACGGGTCTGTGTTTTGAGTATATCAGCATTGTGTTTCTCTTTATATATGTTCAGTAGAAATATATTGTTTAGAGATGGCTATACCTTTACATTGAGTATTTATTTGTGGTTTTTGGGAACATCTACTGTGTATTTTTCTACTCAACCCAGCATGGGCTTTTCCCGCATTGGTCGTGTCTTGTGCAGGCGAGCATCCCATTGATGGAGTCCAGGGAAGAAAAGGGCAAGACTGATATTTTTGACTTCCCAAAAGGATGAGGTGTTCTTATGACAATGATCAGTAGTCCATGTACCTATTTGTGCTTACAGAATAGACTTTGTAGTTTTCAGACACTAGTTTTTGGTGGGCTTGTATTCTGGACCAATTTACTTTCAATGTTTTAATTTCTGTTGTACTCTGTCTGTTGGGTTTAGTTTTATGCATGGATTTTGTTCCTTAGTGGTTTTTACTATTCAGAATTTGTGGGCTTGGAGATGTGTTCTTGTGTATAGGTACTTATTCAATGCCTCCAATGTTAGTGAAATGCCTACTCAGTGCTAGTCACCAGCCCCTAGCCTATTGGAGGCGGGCTTAGGGAGTCGTGATACGGGCCCCACTGGGACAGGTCATGAAAAGTTGTTTCATAGTGATAATAGAATATTAGTATATTATTGATAATAGAGTAATTAATTTATAGTGTAATAACTCTTGAAGAGGATGTAGAATAAGAATGATGTTTGAATGAATTGGTAGTGATGATTACCTCTTCTTTGACATGATCCCTCTATATCTCATTTTAAATCACTATAGTTTGTATTTATAGAATACTAGAACCTCTCTCGCGTATCTATAGAAGTTGATATATGAAATTGGTAAGTGATTCTCGATCTTGAAGGCTCAAAGTGAAGTGAAGAATGGAGGGAAGAGGTGCCCTTTTATAATTTAGGTGAGAAGAACTTTTGTGGTCTCCAAAAATATTAATTTAAAATAATATCACAACCCATATAAAAACCTCTAAAATGAACCAATTTTCATGATTAGATGATATAGGGTTGTAATATAATCAAAAAATATATTTTAGACAAGTTTTTCTATAAATTTAATCTTACTAATTTTAATTAACACTTAGTTATTATATTCAATTTTTAACTAAGGTAAACAATATTTCAATATTAAAAGGGGAAAATATTTACTTATTTGATGTCAATTAGACCATAAGTAAATAAATTAGAACATTTTAGACCAAATAATAATAATTATATATATTTTAAATTTTTTGAATGATTTATAAATAATTTAATAAATCATTTTTTTGATAAACAATCAATAGGGTAAATTTTGACACCATTCAATTCATTAATTTTTAAAAATATATAAATAACAATATAACATCGAAAAAAATATTTTATTATATTTATATGAAATCATTATTATATATATAATTCATGAGACTTATTAAATATTAAAAATTATATTTAGTTTATATATATTAATAAAATTTATTTTTTATCACTTTTAGTAAAATAATTACAGCATCAGTTTTGTGTAATTATTTATTAGACATTTTTTTCCATTAAAAAAAATAAAAAACTATGATAAATAAAAATTGAATATTTTTTAGAATAATATATTTTGTTTAATATATATTCTGGATGGTCCATCATTAAAACATTTATACTTATTAAAACATGAATGTGACAAGTTTATCATCACATTCAATAAAATAAATTAAGTGTCATAATCTCTTCTATAAGGATCTAAACGGTGAATAACTCAACCCTTAGATTTTTATGGTCGAGATTTACTCGACCAATATGACCTGGAGACGTTTTTGGATATTTTAATGGTTATTATTACATTCATAATTATTATTTTATTGATTTATCATTAATTAAATAATTTTCTCATCATTGAAGTATAAGTATTTAAAGTAATTATTTATTTGCTAAAAATTAATAATAAATTCTCATGATAAAAAAACATTTTATAATTAAAATTAATCTTTATAATCTAAATTATCTTTTGTATAACCATATATTATAAATTATATAGTTATTAAAAATTAGTAAGATATATTTAACATTTTTTAAATAATATAAATTAAATGTCATAATATCCTCCATGTTGATTTCAAAGGATACCATTTTGATCAAAGGATGAATTAGGTTTAAACTCACTCATAAAATGATATTATGAAATGTTTAATGGTATGTTCATAATATTATTTTTACCCTTAATTACCATATTTAACCTTTTACAGTAAAAAAAATTTACCAATGTTACTATTCAAAATGCTCAAAAAATAAAAGTAAGCTATCTACATAATTTGAACTTCTTGATTATAAATATAGAATCAGTTTTTCCAAATTCAAAAATATAAGTTTTTGAAATTAATTTAAAATTAATTCTGTTGTCGGAATGAGTGCGTGAGTTTTAAAAGTTAAAACATTGCAAAAGATTGAAACGTTTTTACATGAGAATTCAATATAAAATTAATGATAATGAAATAAAATATATTAAAAGATAAAAATATATTCTATTGATAAATTAAAACCAATATATAATATTATTATTCATATAAAGTATTTTGATGAAAAAATTTTGTTTTCAATTAATATTTAGTGTATTTTTAAAATTAATCAAAACATGAATGTTATGTTAAATAAATAAAAAATTCATCCAATATAAATTTTTATATACTACTTATAAAGAACATGGTTATTATTTTATATAAAAATTATGAATGTGTCAAATTATTAATTTAATAGGGTTTCACTATTAAAAGGATGAAAATCATCCTTTAGAAAATATAGGTTTTTATACCTTGAATAGATTTTATCCATACCTTATGAAAAAATAAATATTGCTTTAATATAAAAAATAATTTTATGTATGTAACATATATATTTCATTAATTTCATTTATTTATAGTAATTCACTCAATTTATTAATACAAAAATACAAAAATATAATTTATTTATTATTTTTTAATAAATAATTTCTATAAAATGATTTCAAAATTAATTTTCATATAGTAGTTATGTTTATTCCATCTAACCTTACAGTTAGGTTAAAATGGACATTTTATACTAAGGGTATCTCGGAGTTCGTTTAAACTCATAGTTGCGTGCAACACAAGTGATTGAATAATTAAAATTATTTAAAATATTTCATAAAAACATATGGTTGTTACACTAACTCAAAAGAAAGTATAGTTTGTATCAAATTATTAATGTGAAGAAATATTTAAAGTACTGAATATGAGGCTAATCACTACACATGTACTAAAATTACCAAATAGTAGAGAAGGATTTGGGATCTATAACGATGCATCAAAAAATGGTATGGGTTTTGCGCTCATGCATGATGAAAAATGTATTGCATAAGCCTCCAAAAAAATTAATGATCAATGAGAATAATTACCAAAAACATGATCGAGAATAGGTTTAGTAACCATTTCCTTGCGGATTTTGGTGAAATTATATCAATTGGGGGAATTATGATATTTCTACAGTTTATTAAATCCTTTAATATATATTCAGAAAAAAATAACATAATATGCACTGATATAGGTGGTCTGATTTGATCAAGTATTATGATTTTCTAATCCCTTACCATCTTAGATAGGTTAACAATGTGAAATATTCAAATAGTAGAAGTGATCCTATAACCCTATATTTTATTATCATTCCAACAGATCTAATCACCATAGACATGAAGAGGTTGTAAATGGGAATAATAAAATAATATTTATCCTACCATTCTTAATTATCACATACTAATTGTTATTATGAATATAAATATTAATTCATTCATTATCACATCCTAATTTTTCATCTATATAATATTGTATTTGATAATTTACTATGATATGTATCATGTCCAAATCACATAGCAGTTCCTCACTATGACGAGATACATCAAATGTATTGATAGTTTACATTAAAATTATTCTATATAGTTTGGTGATGTCATCTTACTGGACACAAATGATTCAAGATATTTGGGGTAATAGGCTCATATGATAGTGATACAACATCACATAGTGTTTCCCTTGCTAATCTTCAAGATGGACTATTTTGCTAATAGAATCCCCGATAAGAATTCCACTAGTTTCATGTGTGATTATATGTTCATATCTATGATTATATGAAATTACTATTTGAATATATTATTATTGATAATTTATAACATAAATTTCATACTTATAAGTATTTTGTAAACAGTGATGATAACCATTCATGGTAATGTAGGAAACAAAGGGTGATTCATGAGTGGAATTACAACAATGAATAGTAATAGAGAGGTATGTCCATTGTGTTGGAAATGAATAAAATATACCATTTGAAGAATATTTAACATCAATATATGTCTATGTACATGTAAGTAAATAATAGTATATTTTTTTATAGGAAGAAAAATAAAAAGAGTCGTTCATATAGGTTGATAACATAAGTTGTCCAACAAGTCAACATGAGATATCACGACATGAGGATCATATCACATTATAATCATTAATATATGGTTGAATTTCATTTGGAAGACAAATCGTTTCTTTTTGGGTTCCATGGAATGTTCTAAAATGTTATCTTTGGGCTTTAGGTGATTTAGCCTAATGGTATAATGAAAGGGTCATAGTTGTTCATACACCTAGTGTATCTAAAAACCTAAATTAAATTCATTATGAGTTTAACAAGTTGATTAAAATGTTATTCAAATTCCTAAGGAATAATATTTAAATTGACATATTAGTTAATCTCAATAATTAATTCATTGGTGTATCTCTTAGTTAAATTTATTTTATAATATAAATAGTAGTTATAAGTGGCATAATAAATAATGAGGGGGACAATTAGAATGAGTTATGTTTCCATGAGAATGGGAATATTATTTAAAAAATAAAAAATTTCTGATTTTGGTGAAATAATATATAATTGGTTTTCATGATATGAGTGTTTCAAGAAAACAATTACATTATTATTATTAATAGGTCATGGGTTATTCTAGGGATTAAGTTAATGTAATGGTCCTTTTATAAAACAACATCCTAACTATAGTCTTATAAATACATTCCTATAGAATTATCTAAAATATGAATTTCCATTTCAAAATACAATTTTTGCGCACAACATTTTCCTTGCCATATAATTATATCATCTTATAGATATTCTCAATAATTCTCTAAATTCCATGAGTATTAGTGAACCTACTCTCATTTCTGTTGTGAGAGAACCAAAAGAATATAACATGACTCATTTGGATTCTATGTGATTATCAAATCTAATTGACTCAAAGAATGTGGAAATACACATTAGAATACAATAAAATCAATGAATAAATTCATAGTTTCACAATACATGTGCATATCACCGATAATGGATATCTACCTTATATTATTTAAGCACAAATATTGTTCTAAAATACGGGTCAACTATATTTTACAATGAAGAAATAATTAAAAGACAATTAAATTCATGTCAAATCTAATTTAATTATATATTATACGTAATATATTACCTCCATGGATTTTAGGAAAATATTTCTATATATTTCTAAGGATAAATCCAAAGAAATTGTTGGAAAATATTTATTTGGAACTATCTGAGACACTTATGCTACACCCCAAAACATTCAAGTGGTATCATATGGGTCACACTTCTAATATATAATTATTCATTAACTTTTATCATTTCATTTTTTAAAATTCAATTCTATTTTATTCATTATTCATTATAATTATCTTTTATTATGACCATTTTCTTTCCTTTAACCAAATTCATGTTGAAGATCAATAAAGAACATGTTAAAAAATCAATCAGCGAGTGTTGATTTCTTTCTTGTTCAATATATATTAAACATAACATAATTACGTTCACCAAATATAGATGGGATACGAGGTACATGGATCACTACATGGAGTAATCACATATTGTATTCATTACATGCTGTGTTCTTTCAAGACAAACTACTATATCAAATTTCATATTATATGGTATAATGATCATGTATACATTGTATAGTCTATGATTTTTCTGAATGTAAATCATAGAATCTGGGTGGTAAAATATGTGTCATGCATATATTACAGAACAAATGGGGATAAAGGTTGATAAATATGGTAATTAATGGGAAGATAAGGTGTTCATGTAACTAATACCAACATGGTGGTTGTAATACACAAAATGTGGTGGTCATCTTATTAAATGAAACATGGTATATCTAATACAAATTATGGAAGGGTTATTTAATTAATTCACTTGTGGTGTAATAGATGCAGTGTGTAATTAATTTACATGAAATTTAAATATTAATTAGTAAACAATTTTTTAATTCCTATATATATTAATTAATTAATTAAAATTCTATAATTAATTTAGACAATGTGAAATTAATTAACATGTGTCATATATAATTGATACTTGTTTTAATTAATTAATTATAACGTTGAGTAATTTATTTACACACCATGTCATTGATTCACATGTGGGGTGTTTCTCATAAAGAGTGTGATTAATTAATTTACAATGAAATATAATTAATTATTTCGTTAAAATAGTAATCATGTTGTGTTCAAATGGTTTGTAGAATATGAATTTCATAAATAATTCAATTTTAAATTTTAAAATAAATTATGTGTTTCTTCCAAGAACACATTATGAACATATTAAAATAAGATAAACTTCAATGATAGTTTATCTAGACTTTTGAGATAAATAAAAATGTAATTTATTGGATAATATAAATTTAATTGATCATTCTTTACCCTTAAAAATAATGAAATAAACATAATACTAGATAGTTTTCTAATGTATGTTTGTTTCATATGTTTATTATCATTGGATTAGACCAACCTATATATAGATTTTATAATTTAACATAATTTAATTTCTTAGGTTTGTGATTATTTATTTTTAAATCAAGATGATGGAATGAACATTATCCCCAACTCAATTATGTAAGGGTCTATGTGCTTATGATTAATTTTATATAAACTCAATGATCCTTCCTTGATATCCACTCATTAACGTGGGAGTAATAATGCAATAAATAGTTGGAGATCCTGGGAGTTTTGTGGCCATTCAACGCTAATCCAGGGTAAAAACATAATATGAGATACATAAGAATATAGTTGGAAGATACAAATCAATCCATGTTTAAATAATGGGGTTTTTCCTACTGGGTAAGATTTGGTTTATCATCCACTTGATAAACCACCTATCAGATAAAGCTAGTGATCACAACAATGTATTTTTTTCTTCAGTTTTTTGGATAATTATTTATTTTTAAAATATAAAGATCACAATAAAACAATTAACAAGTATTAATGATAAAATTTAAAAAATACTAATTATCCCTAAATTTTTATCTATAAATGGATAATCACTAAGGTAAAATCCATATAATGTTAAAAATCATGTGGTTTGATAAAATGGGTAAACATTATGAACAAAAAAAATCCCTCAATTACAATATTATGTTGTTGTAACCTTCCTTCACATAATTGAGAGTAAAACCAATAAATTCTGTGTACTTGATCAATCCTCATTTGGATGATTTAAACAAATGTGATGATTAAAATAAATTATTATGTTTTAATAACCACTTTTAGTCTAGAATGAATACCCCTCTCTAGTCTTTATATAAATAGGTATGTAGCCATTAATGAAATTCATGTCGTAGATTTTAGTATTTTGGTTTCCATCAGTGGATCAATGAAGTACAAGTAAAAATATGGAATATAAATTCCTAGATAAATACCTTCAAGTAGCTATCCCAACCCACATTGGGGTTATGAAAAGGGAAATATGAATCATTTACACTTTATTATAAATGGAATAAGATAATATGAGTTTAATGCTGAGGTCTATCAAAACATTAATAAAATATTGAGAGACTACAAAATTAATCACATTTTTTATAAAAAACATAATTTTTTTTTAATTTCAATACATAATAAAAATATAATTATTTTTTTATAAAATTGAAATGTATTTGATTTTTTTTTATTTTTGAAATAGAGGATCCATAGAAGGTGGTTGTTTTTTAAATGAAATTACTTTAAAACCCTAGTGTAGAATTATGTTAAAAGTGAATTAAATATTTGTCTATAATCTATGATCATGTGACGATTTAAATGTATTGTTATCTTATGATATATTGAGATTTCTATTTTATTTCTTACATATTTATCATGAAAATGGTTTCATTTTTCGATTTAATATAATTAATTTTTTCATCAAGATTAATTACATTTATTTATTTTTAATAATATATTATATTAGACTCAATGGATTTAATTATTCATGCTATAACAATGTATCAAGACCCTTTATTCATTTGATAAATAGAAATCGATGATGATATTTTTTGATTTACTATTATTTAAAATATATTTTGTTGCACATGCGCCACAACCCAGTTTGTGAGGTATCCTTAAGAGCATCCACCAAACCCAGGTTAAAAACTAGGTATAGGCATATTTATGGATTAATGTAGCAATATTGTAGCAGTACTGTACACCGTGCGGGTATTGTAGTAGAACTACACATTGTGTGGGTAATGTAGAGGGCACTGAAGTATGTACTATTTAGAACTGTGGTAGCTAGAACTATTAACCTCGGGATACCAGTTTTATGCTTGGAGTCCTTAAGGCTTTCATGCCACCCAGGCCTTCAGGTCAGTAGGGATTTTGGGGCACCTTTAAGGCCTTAGGGCCACCTCAAGGCCTTCGGGCCATATGTTGTTGCCCCAGACACACTACAAAAATGGAGCAGCCACAGAATAGGATTCAGAGCAACTGCACTCACCAGAGCAGAGCCAAATGGATTTTTTAGAATGAGAGGTTATGACTATGCCATCGAGACCATCCCGTGCTTGCATAGGAAGCCTATCTAGATGACCATGCGAAGGTGGAGAGCTACTATCATGAAGAAGATGCTAGGGAGGGGAAGTTCCTTGTAGATAGTCTGGTTGAATGTCCTATGACCTACGGGTCATATAATCTCCTAAACCTAAGAGGAATGTTATATCTGAGCATACATGCCTTCTAAGGGTTCCCCCTCTTCTCATGAATGGGGGGTATTAAAAAATAAATAAAAAGAAGGCCTTCGGGCTATTTAGGATGAAAACATTTTACATGGATTTAATGTTTCCATTATTCTATAAGCTATGAAATTCTAATTTCGTGTAATGAATGTCTCTAAAAATGTAATTATGAATAAAAGTATTTAATTAATATCAATATTAATTTTCATCATTTAAATTTTCATGGGAAGGTATCACAAAAAATAAATCATGATGGAATTAGAACATTAAATATGTTGGAATAGTAATTCCATATTAATGAAAATGTTATGATATCAATGTGTTGATGGTTTATGTGAAGCTCTTCACATCCAAATCAAGATGTGTGGGTGGAAATTCTAATAACTACTATATTTATAGTTGTATATATTTTCAAGAAGGTTTAACTTTTCTTGGACACATCCTTTGGATACTAAAATGTAGTGTGAACCAAGTTAATGACTATAGTATGATTCAGTACCCTAAGACCAATCATTTTATTATTGACATAATAAGTCTCTAAATATTAAATAATTTTCTTATCACATCTTAATTGTTCATCATTATAACAATGTATTTGATAATTTCATAGGATAAGATTCGTATTAATAGTACATAGTAGTTTTTTGATATGATGTGATACTTAAAATTATATGATGTTATACCTTAAACCAATGTTATATGGTTGGATGTTTTCATTTTATGGGAAAGGATGATTCATTATATTATGGGAAAGAGGATCATATGATAATGAGACACTATATTATGGTGTTCCCCCATTCCAATATCTATAAATGGAGGTTATGAGAATAGGCTATCCGATTAGAATTATACTTGTTTCATTTTCATTGGATATTATAATCTATGAATCTGTTTAATCATCCTTTGAATCTATGATAACTAATTTCCAATAGAAATCGTGTAATTAAATGGGATTATTAAACAATGACGATGATAATTTAGGGTATAATTAGATACACTAGGTCTATCATGATTGGAATTTAATTACTGATTAATTTGAGAGAGGTTGTGTCCATTTCAATGGAAATTAATGACTTAGAAATTTTATGCAGTTAAAACAACACAAGTCCCTGGAAATTGTATTAAATATAGGTATATTTATTTCTAGAAAGTTAAAAAGTGGATAGATCACATAGGTTGCCTACCTAATCAATAAAATGATATTTACATGAGATATCATGATATGATGTTTATATTACACGGTATGTGTTAAAAAATGGTTAAATTTCATTGAGAAATTAACTCTTTTATCTAAGGGTTCCTTTGCATAATGTTTGATTATAACAATCAGATTTATGTGATTTATCCAAATGATACTAGGAAATGGGCCTAAAGGGTTGTATACTATGTTTATCCAAAAGACAGAATTAAGATAAAAATGAGTATAACATGGTGATTATAATATTATTCATAGGCCCTATGAATGATATACACATAGGTTTATTAGTTAATTTCAGAAATTTATTTATTTTTGTATAACACAATGAAATATATTTATTTAAATAAATAGTACATATAATTGGTCTGAAATATATGTGGAGGAGTATATTGAGTTATGTTTCTGTGAGAATTAGAATATTATTTGAATAAATATTAATTTAATTATTTTTTAGAAATAATATTTAATTATTTTTTAATGTTATGTGTCTATTAATAAAATAAAAATATTATTATTAATTAGTCATGAGGTATTATAGAGATTAATATTATTTAAATTTACTTTTATAAAATTATATCATAACCCTATATCTATGAATTCCCGAGGATATAATTCTCTAAAATGTGAATTTCTTTTTAAAAAACAACTTTTGTGGAGAACACTTTCATTGAAAATGGTTTTAATTATATTTAAGATATTCTCAGGAATTGTCCAACCCCATGAGGATTGGTGATCCTCCTACCCTTTTGGATGCGAGATAACTAAGAGAATCCAATATTCCTCATTGGGATTCAATGTCATGATCAACTCTTAATTACACAAGTAATACAGATATCCACACAAGAATCCAACTAACCCTATGTTGTCGTTCATTGTTTCTATGTAAATTTCTGTATCACCACTATAGGATATCTACCCTTGATTCATTTGTATCAACGATATTTATAAAAAAATGGTCAACTGTATTATACAGTGGAGATATAATTACAAGAAGAGTAAATTTATGACTTATCATAATTAATTAAGAATTACACATTAGATCCTATATTCATGGATTTTTGGGAAAATGTTTCCATCTATATTAATGGATATTTCTAAATAATATGTTTGATATGTTATATTTCAAACAAACAAAGAAACTTTAGTACATCCCATAACCTTCAATAGGTATCAGAGGGGTCATACTTCTAATTAATGAATATTTATTTTTTGTGATCATTGCATGATTTTTTTTGTTAAATTAATTTCTAGTTTATTCATAATTTATTATGATTGTTTTTTATTATGATCATTAACCTTCATTCAACAAAATATATGCTAAATGTAAATGATAAATGTGTTATGAAATAAATTAGGAGGTGATGAAGTTTTTCTTGGTAAACATTTATTACACTTTACATAATCAAGTTCACTAAATATGTAGAGGATTTAGGGTCCTCAGATCACCACACGTAGTAAACACGTAGTGTAATTTTTATACATCATGCGTTTTCAAGAAAATATGGTACATGTTATTTCATTTTACACTAAATGTAGATCATGTTTTAACTATGTAGTTTACTCTTTTTTACTCTGTAAATCATGTAATCTTTACAGTCAAATATGTATTGTCGATTTATGTAATCTCCAGGTCCTCTCAGGTCTATTACTTTGCAAACATTTGGTGTCTTAGGTGTTCTAAGAGGTCAAGGTGACTTATCCCTAACACTTTTCGAAATTTACAATTCGAGTAATAGTTTCATCGGTGAACAGTTTCAACAGTAGACCGCTGTGAATAATGCAACAGTAGCCTTATCTGAACAATGTCATCAATAGCCTTCTGTTAATAGTGGAATTGTAGGCTTATGTGAACAGTGTCATCGGTAGGCTTATATGAATAGTTCAATTGTGAGGTCCAACGATAGCCTCTTTCCTTTTCCCAAATTTGATTTCATGAATATTGTTTCCAGAATGGTGAGGTCCAGTAGTAGCCTCTTACCATGGCCCAATTTTGAGTTCATGAACAGTGTTTACAGAACGATGAGGTTCCAATGGTATCCACTTTCAATTGCCAAATTTTTAGTTCATGAATAGTGCTTTGATAATTGTGAGGTTCCAATGGTAGCCTCTTACCTTTTCCAAATTTTGATTTCATGAACATGGTTTCCAGAACAGTGTGGTCCAATGGTAGTATCTTTCCATTACCAAATTTTGTGTTCATGAAAAGTGATTCTAGAACGGTGTGGTTCCAATGGACGCCTCTTTCCTTTTCCAAATTTTGAGTTCATGAAAAGTGTTTCTAGAATGGTGAGGTTCCAATGGTAGCCCTTTTTCATTTCCAAATTTTGAGTTCATGAACAATGAATCTAGAATGATGAGGTTCCAACGGTCTCCTCGTTCCTTTGCCAAATTTTAAGTTCATGAATAGTGTTTCTAGAACGGTGATGTCCAACAATAGCCTCATTCCTTCTCAAAATTTTGAGTTCATGAATAGTTTTTCTAGAAGGGTGAGATTTTAATGTTAGCCTTTTTCCTTTTCCATATTATGACTTCATGAAACGTGTTTCCAAAATGGTGAGGTTCCAATGGTAGCCTCTTTCCATTGCCAAATTTTTAGTTCATGAATAAATATTCCATAATGGTGAGGTTCCAATAGTATCCTCTTTTATTTTTAAAATTTTGAGTTCATGAATAGTGTTTCCAGAACAGTGAGATTCCAAGGATATCTTCTTTACTTTTCCAAATTTATTATTCATGAGCAGAGTTTAAACTTCATACAGTTTCACCCCTTTGACATTTCCTTTTATGTAAAATGTATATGTAGTCTTGTTTTAAGGACTCCAAGTCTGATTCAAATAACATAACTCCTATATTATTCTTCATAAGGATTTGGATGCTTTTACTTGTTCAAACCGCATGGTTTAATGAGATCCACTTTTAATGGAAAATCAGAATATCTTAGACCAATGCTCCATTAAATCTTTTAAAGGGATGAGATATCATCCTCCATAGTTCTTACTCCTTGTTCTTGGGTGTGAGATGATTGGACCTTCCATTCCTTCTCATAGGATTTTGTGATCAAAATTTCCTCCTTGTATTGGTTCCCCTCTATTTTTGATGGAACAAAGAAATATCAAGCAATCATAGATATAAGGTATGATCTATCATCATTATTTTGGGTTCATCTCCTTCTGTTTCTCTTTTACCTTTTATGGAATGCTATCTCCATTTTCCTAATGAGTTTTTCTTGGGTGTTGACTTGTGTGGTGGTGTCTCTACATCCTCGGGTGGACACAGTTGTCCTGGGGGGAGGAGACCGTAACCCATTGTGTGGCTCGTTCTTGTATAAGGAACACTATGAACCGTTTGATGTAGGGGATTCATTGCATCTATTTTTTTCTCTGTCATAATCCCCTTCCCACAAGGTGTACCCATTCTATGTCAAAAATTTGGGAAAGAAGATAATAAGCCTCGAGTCCTGCCTTTAGTAGGCAGCGGGTTGGTGACTAGAATCGAGGGCATAGTAAACACACAAATGAAAGGCATTAACATCGGATAGAACATATGGGAAAGAAAGAGATAAGATAGATATGAACCATATCTGACCTATACTACAATATAAATTATATCCCAAGTACACATATGTAATTTCATGCAAAATACTACAACTAAAAAAGGAAAACTGCGAGTACCAAAGAAAAGTAAAAATAGTTGCAACAATAAGGGATAAGATGGAGTTTTGTGTTAGGAACATGTGAGGTTACAAGGGTTGGTTGGACAACAATGTCAGTCACGTTTAGTAAGTTTAAACAATGGATACTAGATGGGACATAGGCGTTTAAGGCCCCCTGTGATCTGATGCATGGACCATTATGATTACAATGACTACTAAAAGAGGTGATACTAGTTCCAGGGAATAGACCTAGGAGAGGATCATGTATCATTCTTCTTGGTGATTGTGTTTGAATGGGTATACCATGGGATATGTTAACCTAAAATGAATAATGGAAAACAATATATTAATTAATGATGAGCCTTATATATTCCAGGTTTAGGATCTCTAACGTTTTTTTATTTTGCTGGTATGGCTCCATGTTGACGTCCTTGTCATGTTCACACAGTATATATCCAGTAGGCTATAGTAGTAGATCGCTACTGCGAAGAGGCCGACGGCAACGAAACATGGAGCAGGAAACTCAGAGAGTTTTAGTGCTAGAGTATAAAAAGGTATGAGTGATCCGTTATAGATGCAGTCATAGAAGACTTTTAGGAGGAGGTATAGATAGGCTTCAGTTCGATCTATGCTGGGATGGAGCACTGGGTGTCCTTGTTTGTGACTATGCTACATGGAGAAGAATGATAGTGGTGGTTCTTGTACCTCTGGGATCTCCAGGGGATAGTTATCTTATTGGAGGATTTCCGAGACAAGGTTAGAGTCGAGTTTAATTCATCAGCTAAAAAGGCATCCAGTCGCTAGGAGCTTCTTACCCTTCGACTGGGGAGCTCTACAGTGCGAGAGTTAGGAATCCATTTCAGAACCTGTTTTGATATTCTTGAGACCTATTGTTACATGAGGAGGCTAGGGTGAGGCATTTTGAGGATTATTTGCATCTATAGACCCAGTGCTAGGTCACCCCAGTTATGTTGAAGACATATCATGAGGTGCTGGAAAGGGTAGAAGTCATCGAGAGGACATTGGCCAAAACTAGATTGTCATGACAGGGGAGTTGTTATAATTCCTCATGAAGAAGAGATGTGTTCTGGGGTTCTTGGTTTTCAGGGAAGAAGAGTTTTAGTTTGGCCAGGGGTTGGTCCCAGCCCCTAGCATCTCGTTTCTCTAGGGGTAGCAACTCTCAGGCATATGACAATGGATCATACACTTGTTTTTCTTGGGGTGGTTGAGTTCATTAGTATTGAGAGTTCCCGACCATTCAGAGCAGTCATCGTGTACTAGGTGATCCTCTCCTTGTTCCTTTTTTGAGGTAATTCTAATCGAGGTAGCACAACAGGTTTCACTATCTTTGGAATAGTAGAGGGTAGATTGGATAGGTAGAGGACAACCCTGTGACACTCACCATCCTCAGAGAGCAGACTGTGGCCATGATGGTGATCATAATCAGGGTTAGAGAGGCCATGGAGGAGGTCATGGACAATTTAATGCTTTAGCGTTGCCAGAACTAGGCAAGCTAGATGTCGTTCGTGGTACCATTTTCTTGTTATCTACTTTGGTGTATACCTTGATTGATTCATGAGTGACACACTACTTTATATCACCAACCCTTGTCCATACTTTGGTACTTGAGGTAGATAGGATTCCAGTTCCTGTGGCATTGGCTACTCTAGTTGGAGGTCCAGCGAACTTGATTGAAGTATGTAGAGACCGTGATATAGTGATGGGGAAACACCTCTCTTGAGGATATTTCCAATGTCTAAAAATACAACTATATGATGTCATCCTCAGTATGAATTGTTTGTATTCAGTTCAGAATATTGTGGATTTCTTTAAGAGGCAGGTTGTGTTCTTCGATGTGGATTGAGATCCAGTGGTGTTTGTTGTCGAACAAGAACCTTGAATGGGTAAAAGGCATGTTCCGTCTTTATCATCCATGATGGCCGAGTTAATGTTGAGTTTTTCAGAGGTTTAGTAGTTGGCGTTTCCTAGGGTCGTAGAAGAGTACCCTGATGTTTTTCCAAAAGTGGTTGTAGCATTACCCCCTCAACGAGAGATCGAGTTTGGGATAGATCTAAAAATAGAACCGTCTCCTATCTCTATGTCTTCATATAGGATGGCCACTTATGATTTATGAGAGCTGTGTATAAAGCATGACAGTCTGTTATAGTGTAGTTTTGTTCTACCATGTTTGTCACCATGGGGTGCAACATTTTAGTTCATGAAGTAGGATGATGGTAGTGTGCAGTTGTCTGTCAATTATCATCGCTTCAACAAAGTGATAGTGAAGAATCGGTATCATCTTCTGTGGATTGATGATTTATTATCCCAACTAAAGAGTTCAAGTTGGTTCTCAAAGATCGAATTGTAATCAAGATATTATTAGATGTGTTTAAAGGATGAGGATATCCTGAAGACTGCTTTCCAATGTCGTCATGGGAATTATGAGTTCGTTATAATGTTGTTCGGCATGACTAATGCTCCAACTGTGTTCATGGGATTGATGAACGCAGTGTTTCGTGAGTTCATAGAAACAATATTGGTGGTTTTCATTGACGACATCCTTGTGTACTCCATGTTTGAGGAAGAACATGAAGAGCATCGACAAACCATTTTTTGAGATCTTCACCAACATTATCTATTTGGTATGTTATAGAAGTTCTAGTTTTGGTCTCGAGAAGTCCGTTTAATGGGGATTGTTTTGCATTAGTATGGAGTAGTTATAGATCCATTGAAGATAGAAGAACTTGTGTCATGGGAAACCACCAATACAATGTTAATGGTGTGACTTTTCCATGGTCTCACAAGATACTACTAGAAGTTCATAACTAATATCACATGATTTGTGACACCTTTGAAAGCCTTGACCTGGAAAGATCATGCATTTATATAGACTGATCTGTGTCATGAATCTTTCTATTATCTAAAGGATAAGTTACGATGTTCTCCAGTTTTTGTATCCCCATAGAGGGGGTTCTGTTTTATATTTTTTGGGATGCTTTTCATCTAGGGTTAGGTTGTGTTCCTATGTAGCAGAGATTAGTTGTTTCTTATTGGTATCGGCAGTTTCATCCCCATTAACGTAACTATGCCACCCTTGATATTGATATGGAAGCCATGGTGTTTTTTCGGATGTTGTGGAGACATTACTGCATTGGAGAGCTCTTTGGGGGTTTTTACTGATGAGAAGAGTTTGAGGTATGTTTCTCCCATAATGAATTGAACACACGATATCATCAGTGGATGGGGTTCTTACAGGAATACGACTTCGAAACATTGTATACACCTAGAAGGGGACATTTGTATTGATGCGCTGAGTCGGATGTCACGTAGTAATGCAGTGTGTGAATCTTATGACTTCTGAAGTGTAATGGGAGAACTGTCAGCATTACATCTCAATATGAGAGAATTTGGGGCAGTGGTTGTCTTTTTTAGATGATGGTGAAGTCATCTCTGGTGCAGCAGGCTGAAGAGTCCCAGTAGGGTGATCTATAGGTGGAGGTCTGGAGAGACAAAGTTGTTTGTAGTGAGGCCCATGATGGCCGATATGAGGATGAATAACACCGAGTGTTTTATCACAGAAGGATACTTGTTCCTTTAAAGATACATGAGATGGTTCTTAGAGAGTTCAATTTTTTACCTTTAGTGGTGAATCATGGAATAAAAAATATGTACCAAGCCATGATGAGTTAGTTTTTATGGCTAGGTATAATGTGTGTAGTTTCAATGTTTGTGCCTCAATGTTTGTTCTACCAGAAGGTGAAGGTTGAACACCATATTCTAGGTATTCTTCTCCAGCTGTTATATGTTCCTCAATGGAAGTGGGATGGCATCTCGATGGACTTTATTACCAGTTTACCTTGATCTCATAGAGTACATGATGCTATTTGGGTGGTCCTGAAACATTTAAAAAGTCTTCCCACTTCATAGTAATGAAGGAGTCGGGATTATTTGATGTTTTGTTAAGGCTATATCTAGAGGAGGTGGTGAGACTTCATGGAGTTCCAAGGACAATCATTTCTAATAGAGATCCTCATTTTACCTCTTGTGTGAGGAGAGGTCTGTAGCATGCTTTTGGTTCTCAGCTACTCATTAGCACTGCTTTTCATCTTCAAATGGATGTTCAGATAGAGTTGACCATCCATATTCTTGGAGACATGATACTCTCTTGTGTCCTGGATTTTGGAGGTTCATGTATGAGGCACTTACCCTTGGTAGAGTTTTCTTACAATAAAATTTTTCACTCCACCATCAGTATACTGCCATTTTAATCCTTGAATGGTAAACCATTCCATTCTCCATTCCTCTGGACTGGGGTCGGAGAGTCAACAATTCTTGGCCCAGAACTAGGGCAGTGTACAATAGAGATGGATCAGGTGATTCAAGAGAGAATGAAGAAAGCACAATATTGTCAATAATCATATTCCAATAATTGGAGGAGAGCATTAGATTTTGATTTTGTTTTTCATGTGTTTCTGAAGGTGAATCCCCATTATGGGCAGTGATGGTTTGGTCATGGTAGTAAGCATTATCCCCGATTTGTTGGGCCTTTCATGGTTTTGGCTCATGTTGGAGCCATGGAGTATAAGGTAGCACTTCCCCCGTAGATGAGCCAGATATATGATATTTTCCATGTATCATAGCTCCGTTGTTATCTTCATGATGACTCGCATCTCATCGATTGGGGATAGATAGATGTTTTTGATGATGTGAACATTGTGGAGAGGCCTGTGGAGATCCAAGACCTCGAAGATAAGGTGTTTCACAAGAGTTTTATCCCCTTGGTTCGTGCCTTGTGGAGATATGGTTTATTGTAGGAGAGAACCTGGGAATGTGAGTTGTAGATACTTGCTCAGTACCAAGAGTTTTATAATGTTTAACTCTTTTCATGTAATGACGTTCGCTTTTTGGTTATAGACCCTTCGTGTTTATGAAATGTCTTTCTTTAATTGCTTCTTGTGTCTTGATTTATTTGGAAAGGTATCTTGATGGGTGGTTGTTCAAATTTATTTTCTGTTTAATTTTATGTGGGATTTTATTTCTCGAAGAAGAGAATATTTTGGGAGGTATCTGATGTAATGGCCCGGACCTCTCTGGTCGATTCCATTACGAAAATCTGGTGTCTGAGGTGTTCTGAGAGGTCATGGTGACTTATCCCCAACACTTTTCCAAATTTCTAATTCGAGAAATAGTTCGATTATTGAACAGTTCCAATGGTAGACTGCTGTGAAAAGTGCAATGGTTGCCTTATGTGAACAGTGTCATCAATAGCCTTCTGTGAATAGTGAAACAGTAGGCTTATGTGAACAGTTTCATCAGTAGCCTTATGTAAACATTGAAATAGAAACCATATGTTAATTGTGTCATCAGAAGGATTATGTTAATAGGGGAATGGTGAGGTCCAACGGTAGCCTCTTTCATTTTCCAAATTATGAGTTCATGAACAGTGTTTACACAACGGTGAAGTCCAATGGTAACCTCTTTCCTTTGATAGATTTTGATTTCATGAACAATGTTTATAAAATGGTGAGGTTCCAATAATATCCTCTTTCCGTTGAAAAATTTTGAGTTCTTGAACAGTGTTTCCAGAATGGTGAGGTCCAATAGTAGCCTATTTCATTTACCAAATTTGGATTTCATGAACAGTTTTTCTAGAATGGTGAGGTTCCAATGGTATCCACTTTCCATTTCCAAATTTTGAGTTCATGAACATTTCTTCCAGAATGGTGAGGTCCCTACAGTATCCTCTTTCCTTTGAAAAATTTTGAGTACATAAACAATGTTTCCAGAATGGCGAGGTTCCAACGATAGCCTATTTCCTTTTACAAATTTTGATTTATTAAACAATGTTTCTTGAATGTTCAGGTCCAATGGTATCCTCTTTCCTTTGCTAAATTTTGAGTTCATGAATAGTGTTTGGAGAACGTTGAGGTTCCAATGGTAGCCTATTTCATTTTCCAAATTTTTTGTTCATGAATATTATTTCCAAAATGGTGAGGTTCTAATGGTATCCTCTTTCCTTTTCCAAATTTTGATTTCATGAACAGTGTTTTCAGAATGGCGATGTTCCAACAGTAGCCACTTTACTTTGCCAAATTTTGTGTTCATGAAGAATGATTTCATCTTCTTACAGTTTCACCCCTTTGATGTTTCCTTGGACCTAAAATGCAATTGAATCCTTGTTTTAAGGAATCTAAGGCCGATTCAAAATCCATAACTCGTATATTAATCTTCCTAAGGCTCGGGATGCTTTTACTTGGTTAAATCGCATGGTTTAATGTGATCCGAGTTAAATGGAAAATCCATCATATATTAATCCACTACTCTGTTATATCTTCTAAAGGGATGTGATATCTTACTCCCTAGTTCTTCCTCATTGTTCTCAGGTGCGAGACACTCGAACCTTCTACTCCTCCTCATAGGAGTAGTATGATCAATCATTCCTATGTAGATTGGTTCCCCTCTCTTTTTGATGCATCCAAGGAGTATAGATCAATCATCAATATAAGGTAAGATATATCATTATTATTTTGTGTTCGTCTCTATATGTTTCTCCGTGACCATTTATGGAATGCCATATCGATGTTCCTTATGGGTTTTTCTTGGGTGTTGACTGGTGTGTTGGTGTCTCTGTATCCTCAAGTGGATACAGTTGTCACGTGGGGAGGATATTGTAACCTATTTTGTGGCTTGTTCTTGTATAAAGAACGTCAATAACTATTTTATATAGGGGATTCATTACTTCTCTTTTATTTTATGTGAAACTGTATTGTTAGCATGTTTTATATCATTGGGTCACAATGGAATTGACATAATAAATATTTGATACGGATAAATAAATTGATATAGATCTTATTTTATTGCCTCTTGTTTTTCTAGATAGTGTGATATCTATGATTTCTTTGTTTCTCTCTTCAATCATGATGGAAATTGGTAAATAATGTAAAGCTTGAATTTGTTGATAATTTTTTGGATAATGATAAAAGGGAATGTGAATGGATTTGATGGTTCCTGTTGTAATTTGATGCTAATCAAATTGATGCAGAAATCATGTTTAAACAATTTGTGATATCTTACTTTTATGTTTCCCAAAGTCAGAACCTAAAAATAATAAATAGGTTAATTCAATATGGATTATAGAATTGGTAGTTTAATAAAAGATAATTCTTTGTAGGGTTCTACGTTACCATATTCCTTGTTTATGGTCCAAGACCCTAATTGATATAATTTTATTTTTTCTATTGCATGTGTTGTGCTGTGATCCAAGAAGGTTTTTCTAATATGTGGGGTTGGGTGGCCTATTGGTTGTTGCAGCCGCTGATGCCTAGAGTGGAGAGATACATCAGTTTATGCATGTGGGTGTCGGGAAGGACACACGGGATGATGAAATGGGTTGGATGTGAATGTTTGGATTCTTGCAGATTCTTGTTGGTTGTTTATCTGCTTTAATTTTTCCTTCCTCTCAAGGCAGCTGGTCTTACATACCCTTCTTCCGAAAAGGGCGAAGACACACGTGGTATTCCACATGCTTTCTGTGTTTAGTTTCTCAAGCGTGTATGGGTATATGCTCTTGCTATAGGCTGAATAGACTCGATGGGTAGTTCATCTACTCACCGTGTTGAGCCCCCTTGTGGTTAGTATCATAGAATGTTTTTCAATAATTCCTTGGAATATGGGAACGCAATGCGGTAAAAAAATAATTGAATATATGATGTTTACCCATGTGGTTGGAGCTTGCTAGGGCGTAATGATGAGGTTGTAATTTTAAGGAACAATGAACATTGAGTGTGATGCTAATAAAATAAAATGTGGAAATTATTGATGGTTAATTATTTTTTAAAGAATTAATTAATGTAAAGTGAAACTGATAAAAAGAGAATGATGTAATGTATTAAATATATTTAAATGGTTGTGTGCTTATAGGATACCAAATATTGAATGTGTAAACATGGGGACCGAGATACGTTAGCTACAGTTGATCCTCAGACTATGTTATGCCCATTGTGTGGTTGTGATCTAGATTATATTTTACACCTTTTGTGTTTTTATACTCTACTCCACCCCATTAGTTAGGGAGACTAACATCCTAGGGATTCTGAGCCCTAAGAGGGTGTTTTACCTAAAATTTTGATGGGAGGATGGATGGCTGACTACCCCCTTTGGCCCTGTTCTCTTCTCTTGGTATTTACTTGTGCTGGTAGGCACACCAGTTAGTTTTACCCATATGTGTGTGTAGTGGTCTGTAATGGCATGTGGTTATTCCCACACATATATTATACATAATTTTTTTCCTATTCACTACTAAAAGCCTAACGTGTATAGGCTATGATGTCTTGAGGATCCTTATTTGGTGAATGTGATATAATGGCTTGAGGTTTAATACCCGATGTATGATACACATTATGCGAGTTGTTGTGGATCCATGAAACTACCTGGTAACTTTTATTACATAGAATTTGATGTTTTTTTCATGAGGTGCATGTTGTGGTGCTTCGCCCAGGTGTCTATCTGCAAGGCTTTTTAGAGAAAGATTCTTAGGACAAGTGACATTGGGGAAAATTGGAAAACTAGTTGAGAAGTAGTAGTGGGATAACCTTGATATTATTTATTATATTATATACTCTTATATGAATTACATGGTGAGAGTAGCCATAGTGAGGCTGGGAACATAGTATACCTGTTTAGGTGGCGAGTTAGTTTTATTAGTTGTTCACTATGCAATACATGCTTTCTTTATATTTTCACGACAGGCTCCTCAAAGGATCCTACAGAGTATACTGTTATAATCACCTTATGTATATATAAAATATTTATCAGGTCACTTGGAGAAGGTTAGAGAATAGGCTGGTATCTATGAGCTTGGGGTTGAAGGAGCTGTTTGGGCTTTGTGGTTGCGACTGTTTCTACTTTCCTTAGGTACTTGTTGTTTTCCCCTTTCAGTTGTGTTAGTTTTCATGACATTACATATGTGTACTTGTGATTTCATTTATATTTAAATCTGAGTTGGAGTTGGTAGGTTTTTATCTTATCTCTCTCTTTTTCATGTGTTCTCTCAGAGGGCAATGCCTCCCATTTGTGTGTTTAATATACCCACGGTGCTAGTTGCCTACCCGGGGCCTACTAGAGGCGGGACATGGGGGTCATTATCTCCATTCTCACATTGCCGACCCATGAGGGGTATACCTTGTGGGGAGGTGGGTTGTGACAATATATTACACAGTGAATAGGATTAAAAGATAAGAAACTTTTTTATTAATGAACATGATATACTGTTACCATAAATAATACCTAAATGATTTATTTAATACTTACAATATGGTGGTAATGTTATTAATACACACACAATGTAATTAATACAGAGAACATGATGTTTATTTAATTAGTTCACATGTGGTGTAACACCTGCGATGTTTAATAATTGCCACACAATTTAAAAAATTATTAAAACACAGTGTTTTAATTCCCATTAATTGTAATTAATTAAATATAATTGTTTACTTAATTTAAACAATAAGAATATATTAACATGTGGAGTATTTAATTCACACTTTCTGTAATTAATTATTCCATACATTGATTAATTTATTTACACATCATGTAATTAATTCATATGCGAGGTGTTCATCATAGTTTTTGTGGTTAATTAATTTCAATAGAAATATAATTAGTTATTCTATTAAACTAGTCTACAAGTTGTGTGGAAATGGTTTTATTACTAATCAATAAAAAATTAATTCCATGTTAAATTAAGAAATACATTATGTGTTTTCTCCATGATGTCATAATGCACTCATTAAAAGAATATGTACTTACATGTTAGTTCAAATGAACTTTTATGAAAATAGAAACATAATTGATTAGATGAACAAAATATATTTGATTATGATTTATCATAAAAAGTAATTAATTAAAATTAAAACTATCTAGTTTTCAAATTAATGTTCATTATGTGAGGATTATCATGAGATTTGACCAATCAATGTATATATGGTTTCATTAAATTTAATTTAATTTTATAGGTTTGTGATCATTTATTATTGAATTATTATTATGGAATGAATATCATCCAACATCTATTATGAATGTGCCTTTGTGCTTGTGATTTACATTATAAAAAATCACTAACCCATCCTCGTTTCTCTCCACCTATGTGGGAGTAATAATGTAGGAAATGGATAGAGTTCCCAAGAGTGTGGAGGTCGTTCATGGATGAGGCATGGTTTAAAGCTATAATGAGATACATATGTGTATAGGTGGAATAATACTACTCTTACCAGATTTGATTCATGGAGTTTCTCCAACATTGTCAGAGTTTGTTTATCATTCACCGGATAAATGGAATATTAGATAAATTTCATGATTATAAAACATTAATGATTAATATTAGTCTATATCAATGTTAATTATTTATTTTGAATATATGGACATCAAATTAATTGAATTAACAAGTAGTTTTTTTAGAATCAAACTGAAATATACATAAATTTTTATTTAGAAATGATCAGTCACTAAAGTAAAAAAAATTAACACTAAAAAGAATATAGATTTATAAAATGGGGAAAATTCATGAAAAGGGACAAAAATCTATAAATTAAAATATTATGATGGTATTACCTTTCATTAAATAGTGGAGATAAGAACCTATATTTTCATAGTTCACGACCAACCCTTTTAGGGGTGATTTAATATAAAAGGTATTTAAAAAAAATTATGTTGAATTAATAACATTTACACCATGATGAATACCCCTTTATTGTATTTATATAAATTTTGTGATAATTGTTGATACAATTCTCTTCATGGATTCTAGTAATTGGGTGTCCACTCAATGGATAAAGGTGTGGCATCCCATATTTTGGACTAAGTGGAATTTACGAAGGAATTAAAAATTTCTTTTTTGGTGGAATGGTCCATTTTAATTTGACCATAAGAATGTATATATGAACCTTTTAACACACAAATGTGTTGTTTTTTGGATGTTTTTCAAGTACATAATGTTTTCTATGGAATTATAATGATTTCTAAAAGAATTCAGCTTTGAAACACATTTTTGGGAGAAGAGACTATATGTTTATGGGAATTGCACAAATTTTTACAACCCATGAGGTCAAATAATTTGAGTTTTTTAAGAGGTAAAATGATGATTATTCAATTACTCCTTGAAATCCCCACCCTAGTTTTTCCTTCCTATACATGTGTACAATAGGTGGATTCTCAAGATCCTCCTCCTATTCCCACATAGGGATGGGGCTATCTACGTCATCTATTGTGGAAATAACATTTCTATATTATTGTTAGATGTATACCAATATTATATTTGATAAACTCTCTACTTTTGATGTGTCCCATTATATCATTGGTGTTATCTTCATATGAGATAATTGGCCCCATTTTCCGGGTGTTTGATGATTTTTTCAATTTCACTCAAACCGAAACATATCAGAGCATGATATTAGATGACTGAGACATCCTTAGTTTAATATATGTGGTAGATTTATTTTCACTTAATCTCTCATCATTATATAAAAAAATTTCTTTTTCACATGTTGAGTATTCCATGTGTCACCCTCTTAAATGTAAAATTACTATGTATAATAAATATCCCTAAATAAATTTAATGTTGTGGACTAAATTGAATAATGAGGTGATTTTTTCATCAACCCAAATAACCCCTTTGGATGCCTTACACATGTTCCAAGACCTATGCCTTTTATAAGAAATTAAATCCTCACATTAGGTGATGTTCCAAATGCTAGTTTTACAATTCTCTTCTTATCTGTAAAACATATTTGATGGTACTTATTTTATTATTGTTCAAAATACATTTAAATTGAATTATATAAATTGGAATGACAACCACACCATATTATTTTTAATAAAAACAACTATGAGGTGTTCCATCTTTTTAAATAAATTTTTTAATACAAATGAAAACCATTGAAATGATAATGGTTCACATCCCTCACATGGTTGTTTTGAATTCTAATATGGTGTGTTAGTGGAATTTCCTTCATTCTTATTGAATTTTAATGTTTAAATGAATCTGTTAGCACTGAAGAGATAGTTGAGTTTATTTTTATCGAACACTATGGATGGGATCATAGAATATTTGAGATTATAGGTACCATGATCGATACTCAGGTTCCTTATGTGCAGTGCCTTGAATAAGATTATAGGATACTTTCATTATATTATAGGATGATTTATAGTTGGGTTTTATTTTCATGGAATACAATGGATGAGATCATAGGCTATATGAATTTCCATAAAATATACGCAATATTTGGGTTTCCTCTTTATAGAATCCCATTAGCATGCTCTAGTGAAGTTGGATGTTTTGAGTGATAAATGGCATACCTCTTTATAGAATGCAGAGGAAGGGCTCATAAAATTAATGGTATTACCTAAATCCATGGATGTCACTTGTGTACTTATATATGGGATGGATTGGAAGGGCTCATAGGATGAATGGATACTATCATTCATGTTTATTTATTACATATGATTAGTGATACTTTCTTATATTTAAGACATTATATACCGAATCCCTTAATTAGATGTGTGTACATAGGACCCTTATTCAAATTATGAGCCATTTAAATTTATTGAGATTCCAAAGAATTAAATACATTTTACAAACCCCAAGAATATGGTCTTAATGCGTGGAAGCCAGGGATACTCCTCAGGTCCTGGAAAAGATTACATAACTATGTATACTTCTATATATGTTTCTATTCATGTAGTGAATATACACAAATACACACCTACATACACACCTACATACAAACATACATACTTACTTACAGACAGACAGACATACATACATACACACATACATACATACATACATAAATACATACTTACATACACACACACACACACACATACATACATACATACATACATGCATGCATACATACATACATACATACACACACACATACACACACACACATACATACAAACAAACAAACACACATACATACATACATACATACATACATACATACATACATACATACATATATATTCACATGGTGTCACTTGTTCAGAGATATTCAGGATTAGGCCAATGTAGCTACGTTCAGTTAGGTATCCTTAAAGAACCAAAGACAACTTGTTTACAGGTATTCATTTACTGTTACATTGAATATACATTCACACTACAATTTTTTGTATTTATATATTGAATTGATTTATATATCATTAATGGTGCCCTATTGAGTATATCTCACACCCATTATGGGGTCCTAAACATTGGGGTACCTAAATATACCTCATGTTTTGAGGTTATGGCTTATAGATTGTTATCATGTTGTTCATTGTACCAGGGAGATCAGGAGTACAGGACTAAACAGGTTATGAAGATTCTCATCGAGTTAATCCATTACTATTTGGTTCATTTCCTCAATATAATTAAAATATTTTATAGGATCTATAGATTTATCTTTACTTCCTACATATTATAGACCCACACAAACATGCATGGTTGTGTTTTTGTCATTTTCCATTTTTTAGTCTGATATTGTTACACTACTTTATCTTCTATTTATATTGCATCCACTATCATTTAATTTGTTTATTATTATAAAAGTTAGATGTTATGATCACGATGGTATTTTATCCCCACTGTACATCATTAGACCCTTGCTACTATTTGGCAGCCTCTGGGGTATAGTGACACATTCTTTAGGCCATTTGACCTATCATATTGGGGCACCATTTCAATGGATCATAGATTAGGACATTACAATGTGGTATTAGAGGTGTTTTATTTTCCATTATCATACTATGTTTAGTAGGTATATAAGAGACTAGTATTGTTTCTTGTATTAGTAAATATATATTTCATGGAGTGATCAACTCATGCATGGGGGGAATACCAAGTGGAAAGAGATGGAACTTTTGTTTTTGATGTTCCTTACTATAGTTTATTAATATTTCACTATGAGTGCATACTATATTTTAGTACTTACTAATTTATCCCATTAATATATTTTACCCTTTATCCTATATTAAAATAAAGTATTGATACATGCATCATTATATGAAAATATAAATTCACAATCCATGCAATGTAGGTTGAATTTATTGAATTTCTAATTAGTTAGCATGTTTTATATACATTTTATGCTTATGTGATTCATTTTTATATAGTATCATATAATGATTATTCAAATTATTTCTTTTATTTGAATCTTTTACAACATTACTAGTTATAATTTTGATGTTCATTTGGTTATTAATGTGTCAGTATCTTACAAACTGTTGTTTTCCCATATATATTGATATTGGAACCATATATGACCAATCATGACATGTTCGATCCATGAAACCACAGTTAAATGGTCTAAAATATACTGTTTTCTATTAAATGGGATCCAATTTTCAATCTATATATTGTATGGGCACATTATAAATTCAAAAATGGTAACTAAAAAATTTTAATGGAATTATATGACCTTGATATACCTTTGAATTATTGTATAAATATGACAGTAGTTCAATGTGAAATGGGTTCCTTTTAAAGTATTTATGTTCTATTAATTGGGAATGGCAACCCATATGAAAAAATATATAAATTCAAAACTTGATCCAAGTAGGTTAGTTGGGGTATGTTTCTTGTCAGATTACCCACAATGGGTGTAATTGAGTCTTGGAATATTGGATGGGCCCCTTATAGGTTTCATTTGTCTCTTTTATGATTTAGTTCATAACACATGGGTGGTATACTAATTTCAATGATATAATTATTTAAGGATTATGAAACCAAATATATTTAGTTACATATAATAATGTGGTAGAATCATAATTGACTATTCCACTCCTTTAAATAAAAAAAATTTATCTTCTTTTGAGATTATTTAAATGAGGCCATATTTAATTAAATTTTTAATTACATCCAATGATTTTTTTCTTCTATATATTAGAATAGATATTTTATTAAACTAATACCAATTTTGATATATTATAAATTAACATACAAATATAAGGAAATTATAAGTTAAATTTATTATTTTTGGTAAGATTTCCGTTAAATAAATAATGCATAAAAGAAAGTCTATAATAAATTTCCTCTTTTCCTTGGGGAATTAGAAAAATAATTTACCAAACACTTCTCCCTTAATAATGGTATTATATATTCTAAAAAATTTAGCCCTATAACGTCGAAATAACTAAATTTGAATTTTTTTTAATGAGTTAAAAAGATTCCTTAAAGGTGTTCTTATTTTCTACCATTGTGTATGGGTATTTTAAGTATTTCCATGACCTCCTCCTTGAAGTGGAAATGAGAGCATTGGATATAGGCCTCTTATTCTATATCTTGTACATAAATAATTGGCTATATTCTCTAATGATATTTTCTTTATTTAGGTCTAACCTACTTATGTTATTGATGATCTAGTTGAGTAAGGGGTTAACATTCAGTAGTTAGAGCCTTAAAACCCCTGAAAACCATGATATAAGGATTTTGAATACTTTTTAATTTTTGGTGTTGGTCAGGTTCCTTTTTTCATGAGTAGGACTCATAGTGTCTATGATGATACATGGTTTAGAAGTGTCATCATGTGATAATTTTCCCACTTGTTAAATGCATGAGATTCAAGTAATGTTCATTTTTAATTTCTTAGACATGCCTTGGGAATGGTCTACCGCATAGATGGTCATGTGGCCCTTATTCTTCTTCTTCAATGGTAGATGTCTTGCTACGTCATCATCTAGGTTAACAATTATAAGGATTAGTATGAATCTATACTTGAATATTTTTATAGGTCCTTTTATACTACATGAATAGGGTTGAAATACCAATGGGTAACTTTATATTATGTTCCATTGAGTTCATGAAATCACAAGGTGGTATGCTTTGATCCACACGATACCCCTTTCATTGATAAAATTATTCAAATAACCATATGAGTCCAGTGAATATTATTAAATCCTTGAGTGGTTACTCTTTGATCAAAGTTCATCTTTGAGGTTGATTGAACTGATAATTAAAAGATTTTTTTATGTACCACTACTCAGGATGACATCCCAAATAGGATCGGGTGTATTGGAACACTATTTAGTTTGTTTTAACATTGGCACCTAATGTTATGGAACAGGTGGGTGTAACTAGGGTGGAGTTTCATGCATATATGTAGAGTTTTCAAATAAATCATCCATTTTTGTTTCTATTTTTATTCTATTTCTTATTGGGAACTTTGTAAAAGAGTATTGGTCTTTCCCAGGACTCATGGTCAGTGGTCGATAGAACTTGTGTTGTGGGATGAGTTCCCAATCATAGTAAATTATGACTAGGAAAATTATATGGTGTGGAGAATGTAACGCCCCGACCCCAGTTACCCAGAGTCGGTGCATTATTACATAACATTTCCATGATCACAAGAAAGAACAATTCTCGAAAGACCGATTAGTTTAGTATCCTTCGAAACACTAGATACAATCATAAAGTTTTACATTACATCATAAAAAAAACATCTTGTCTTCATATCCCCTCATACTATCCCTGTGGGTCATTAATAAATTATTTCTTCATAATCATGGGAAAAAAATAAAACATTGAAAGGGGTGAGCTGAGATGCTCAGTAAGGATAACATTATAGCAGAAGCATTCATAGATAAAAATAAACAATTAATGCAGTTTATAACTAAAAGAAAAGCATTTTTAAACTTGAACTTCAGCATAAAATGGAAAAGATAAAATAAAATAATGCCATTTACTTACTCACATGGACATTCTACTAGTCCAATGATCACGTGCAATATCAATAACCACTTTCTTAATGATGGAATGCATAATGCAGACTATCATACTCACATAGCCAAGGCCTAGTGCCATGAATACAATACGATTTTTCCAAGGCCTTGTGCCAAGACACTAGTTTGTCTCATAAGACCTACCGATGCATCAAGGAGCTATAGCGGGCTCCACCCATCACTTATGAAGTCCAATACATTCCTCGTATGAACAGTTTAAAACATAACATAAACATTCGTATTAAAACTAGCATACGAAATGTCAATACTTTATCCACAAACCATGAATGGTATAAAAATATCACATCCACAGTCAAACATAACTCATTCGATACAATATGGAATATTGTATTGTATCATATTATCCTAATCGTGAATAATGAAAGATATTGACATAGATGAAAATAATCATCAAAACTATTTGAGAGAAATATCCCCCTTTTTCATGAAATCATTTAAAAGTCATACTATTTGTCAAGAAGCCATTTAAAAATAGATTTTTGAATCATAGCGTCCCATACCAATTTGAATCTTTTAAACGGATTTTTAATTTTAAAACCTTAATTTCCATAAAAAAAATCCTTAATATCATTTTTTTAAAACATGGACATTAATGAGCAAGATTTAGAAGAATAGGTCTTTAAAACATTCAAAAATGGTATTTCATTTAGAGTTTCTAACCAAAGAGATACACTTGAATATAAATAAT
This sequence comes from Viscum album, assembly GCA_963277665.1. Lineage (NCBI taxonomy): Eukaryota > Viridiplantae > Streptophyta > Magnoliopsida > Santalales > Viscaceae > Viscum > Viscum album. The sequence continues at coordinate 292,620,814 of OY728134.1, forward strand.
TGAGGTAATAAAAACATTGTAATATCATTAGAATAAAGTGATTCATGATATACTATTTTAAATTACATTATATACACCACATAAAAGTGATTTGGTGTATTACAACAAATAAGTCCCAATGGAATGTAAATTGAGATGAAATCTCTCATAAAGGAAATATCCTTAGGTTAAGGATAAATCAATGACATAATTATGTGTGACAAATATATATAAACTAAATATGATTGGATATTCAGTGTAAAACAATCACGGGAAATTCACACATATTATATTAAACACAACACCAATGAATTGGATGTTTATCTCAACAATTCAAGATTGAGTAAAAATTACTCTTATCAAGTTCATACTGATGACTTGAGAATTTATCAAGGAAGTGATTATGTTAATAAAAAGTATATCCACATAAATTGGAGTAGAAATTTTGACATAATCAAATGAAAAGTGATTCCACACATAATCTGGGAGTAAAATAATCAATGAAGTATGCGTAAAGCCGAATGAGTGGAAGTTGAAATTTCAAATTTCCTTATTGATTTGGTAACATACAAAACATACACCCATGAAATAAGGATCATACAATGATTATGTAAATATACATGAATAAATTTATATTACACAATGAATACAAACTTGGGCAGTACACACACCACATGTAATAAATAAGTGGTGAACAATGGCATTCTCATGGAATTAAAAGTGAGATAAGAAACCCCTTACTTTGTACTATTTACTTGGTCGACGGTAGGTTAACCTCATGTATAATGGTTAAATAATTGTTATTTAATTATAAAATAATCATTTACATTAAAATGATATCATATATGATCTTTTAACATTGATTTGTTAATAATATCGTAGAATTATCATCATTTCGGGTGTTAACGGGTTCATTTTACTTTATATTCTTTGTTTTGTGAGCCATATTCATTCTTAATGGGTTGTATATTATTCATATCCATAATGATATCAAGTCCTTAGATAATATTTTTAAATCATCAAATGATAATTATAATTTAATGGATATGATGGAGAATGAATCTCATCGCGTTCGTGGAGACGGTAGTCTATACGTACGCAGGAGCGACAATATCATTCTTTTGATATTAAAATAATATATAATTGGAAGGTATATTATATATACAAAATCATTATAATTTTACATTTATTATTTATATGAGTTACTAATCATTATTATACCCATCCAAATAATAATATATTGAATAACAATTACACCACGACGTGGAGACGGTAAGCCGTACATACGCACGTATGGTGACATGTTATTCAAAGGGTGGATAGAATACTGAATATGGTTGTACCATATTTATAATAACATCACAGAATATATATGATACTGGAGTTATTATTTTATAATGGTAATAACAAAGAAAGAATAAGTGGAAGAAGAAAGGAACTTGAAAAGTGGTGGTGAAAACATTACCTCTTCTTCGGGTTCTTCCATTTGATTTGATCAAAATGGATCCTTATTATGGATTTCTGATCAAAATAAGGTCTCTAGGTTGTATTGAGGGATATTGAGAGTGTATTTGGGCAGGTTTTGCCTGAACGAAAAGGCTTTAATGGTGTGAAGAAATGAGAAGGAGGAGTTCCCTTTTATAAGAGGGGCGAGGGGCACTTTGGAAAAGCTAGAAATCATAATTTATAATAAATTTATATTCGCTTTATAATAGCTCCAAAGTTTATTATTAAAAGTTTAATGTGTTAATAGGTATAAAAACACACAACTAATAGAATTTAGACAGGTTGGGGTCATTATATTTACCTTATCTTTAAGTATTAATTCTTAGTTAATTAGTTTCACTTTTACAATGTCTCTTTGTATTTTTATATTATATGGTTAATAAACATACCATATTCATCCAAGAGTGCCCCTAGTGGTCCATTAATGATACACCTATCATGATATAAGCCTCTTGGTCGAACCTTATATTTTTATAAATTTAATATCAATTAATAATATAATATTTGTTTTAAAAACTCTTTTATGACAATTTTGACACTATTCAATAGTTGATATTTTTGAAACTCATAACAGAATGATTACTTCGAAGAAAGTTTATTAAATAAAACCTAATATGTCATATTAACCTATACAATTAGTTTACTTTAATAAAAGTCTCAAATAATATTTATTTGGGTATTTATAATATCAATTATTCTAATTTTTTACTATTATGGTAATGACTGCATCACCATTGTGTGGTAAATAAATTAAATTATTTAATGTCTAAAAATTATAAATAAACTATTATTATGTAGAAAAGATTTTTATCTTTCTAATTAATATTTATAGTATAAAATCCAACATATATAACCCTATGTAACAATTTTTTTTCTAAAAGATATATGCTTGTGTGATTTTTGTATTCATTTTAACTTAAATAAAATAAAGTGTCCATATCACTTACAAGTGGATCCATGGGGTCCCAAAATCGACCCAAAGATGCCCATGGTCGACCATGTATCAAAAAATAGGGTTAAGACACGTTTTAGGGTAATTTAGTATTATTATAATATTATGTTTTTAACCCTTGTTTACCGGATTTACCCTTTATCCATGGTAAATAAAATATTTACCGAAGTAATTATCCAAAATGTATAAAAATAAAAGTTACCGATTTACACAATTTGAACATCCCGATTCCAAATATGGAATCCATTTTACCAAATTCAAAACATAGAAGTGGCAGAAATTAATTTAAAATTAATTCCCGTTGTTAAAACAAAAAGCGTGTTTTTAAGAGATAATAACTATCAACTGATTGGCACTTGTTTATGTGTGGTTTAAATGTGAAATTATGTCAATGACCCACATTGTATTACATGGTAAAAATATATTTTAAATATAATTTAAAACCACTCAAATTCATAATTTATCACTATCAATTATTTCGATTTAAAAGTTGTTTTTAATTAAAATTTAGTAATTATTTACTATTCATCAAAATATAAAAGTTATCCGAAAAGTAACAAAATATCACCCTAGTATAATTTCGTTATTCTGAATCCAAAAATTAAGTATATTTTACCATATTAAGAACATAAAAGTTGCATTTTTTAATTTAAAATTGATTCTTGTTTCGAAACCAAAGGTGTATTTTTAAGAAATAATAACTATCAAAAGTTTGACACTTGTTTATGTCCAATTTAATGGTGAAATTACATAAAATGGCCATCATTGGATTAAATATTAATAATATAATCTATTTATATTTCCAAACCATTAAAATTTATAATTTAACAATATAAATTATTTTGATTAAAAAAGTTGTATTCAGTTAAATTTTTTTAATTTTTCACTATTCACCCAAATATGAAAGTTATCAGAAAGACACCAAAAAATTATTTTTACTAAATTCATATGTCCTGATTCTAAAGAAGAATTTCATTTTGTCATATTGAATATATAAAAGTTTCAAATATTGGTTCTGAAAAGGCTTCGCCATTAAAAGGCGGTAAAATTTCATTTATTGAAAAATACTTCTTTTATCTGAAATAATAAATTTCTTCATAAATCATATATTAGAAAATAATAATATGGATTAAAATTATAAGGATAATATAATATTTAAAATTTATTTAATACTATTCATAACCTCTTTTGAACGGCTAGTTTGGTAAGTCGTGGTGTGCTTGAAATCAGTGTTGCGTACAACACACGCTATTGTATTATTCAAAGAGAAGTGTACCGTGGAAGATTGGGGTGTTACAGAGAAACAAGTTGAATAGGTTTTATCATATTTGTTGAAATATATATAGAAAAAAAGTATAATACCAGATGGAAATCATTGGCACTACTTTTGAATGACCAAGGGGCTGAAGTGTTTTGAAAATTTCCTGCGCCATTAAGGCTATAGAATGATAAAATTGTTGGATGTGTATAATACATTGGGGATTACATTAATGTGGATAGATTTCGATGGTTGTTCTTGTATGATCATGGGATTTATTGTATGTGAGGGAATCATGGTATGTTATTGAATACGTGTTAGTAGGATCAATTGAGATCTTTTAAAATTGAGTTGTCAAGATATGGTTTGACTATTTTTATTCATGGATGATGGTTATAGTTGGATCAAAACTGTCGTTAGTGCTTTGTATTGGATATGATATTTGTTTTTCATGCCTTATTGGTAATATTTTATACCCTCCTTATGTAACATACCTTCAGAGATGATCATATCACCTATATTGAAATCAACATGTATATAATAAGAGAATCATTTATATTCCTTTATAAAAAATAATGAATATAAATTATTTTATGATTGGAGAATCCTCTTTAGACATTTTTAATATTAAATTGTTTTTTATAGAGTATCAGTAAGTCTTAAGTGATACCTCAGTTCTCAAGTAGGAATGCCTTGGATGGAATCAAGGGAAAAAGCTGATTTCATTAATTTTGATGGGCTTATTGAGTGTTTTGATATGTGGTAATATTAGTTTTGTACTAACATATCTCTTGATAAAATTTAAGTATTAAATATAGTGGATGTGATACATAGAATCTAGTTGATGATTAAAAGGTTACCCTTGACATTATTCTTGATCAGATGAGATGTCTTGAGGGTGATGATCCAACGATGATGAATCAAGAATACATGTTTGATCATGTTATGGAATTAAAACATAAATGATCAATTTTTATGTACATGTCATCGAAATATAGTACATGTCTCAATGTTTGTGATCATATAAATCAAGAGGTTATTTCATTTAAATTCACCGAGATCTATTTTTTTGAAATTCACCAGCCATATATGTCAAGAGTTTTTGAATGTAATTAACCATAGGTGGTTTGAATTGATATATTTATTTTTATTATTACTTATTGTTGGTGAGGTAAATTTTATAGCACATAATTGGGTTGAGAATTTTGTAGTTCATGTCAGCCATGAATTTTCCAAAAATATCGCACTAGACCAATCCAATTGATGAAAATTGGGAGTGGACCATTATTTTGAGCTAGGAATCATGCTGTGAGAATAATTATAGCACTATGGGAATGGTTAAATAGACAATTCTGATTGTGAAGATAACATGCCTAAAAATTGGATGGTAAATTATAGAACCAATGGTGGGTATAAACATACATAGTATGATTGAATAGATATGAATAAGACCATGTATTGAGGTCAGTGGAACCAGGTAACCACATTAATGGTTTTTTTTCTAGTGGAAGAGTTTTGGATCCTGATTCAACTATTTGAACTCTTCATGTTAAATTTTTTTATTGGAGGTTTGTTAGCTATTTGTAAATGCAAAATGGTCACTTTCACAAACCATTACGACCATCGTAGGACATGTGTTATATTTATTCATTCCCTAAGGATTCATAGGGATTATAAATTTTAATGTATTGGATATTGTAGCATTACATATTTTGGACTCGGAGGAATTTTTATGGAAATCAAATTATTCTTTTTTTCCTAGATGGTTCCATTCATAATTTTATGTACACAATGTAAAAAAAACCATTCAACAAATAAATGTGTTTTTATGTTTTTTATTGATAGAATTGGGTCTTGATAATTAAAATGAGTTATTGGAGAGTCATGATTTGTAAACCTATTTTTGAGATAGGAAACAACAGATGTCTAGGTGTAGTGCACTATTGTTAAATCCATGATACTAACCATGTGGGGTGTTCCTAGATAGAAAATGTCCATCATAGAGGTTGTGGATGGTTTTCCAAAACATGAAGCTAGTTGTTCGGGGGTAATGTCCCATAGGATGTATGTACACATAGTTGGATAACAATTTTCCAAAATATGCGACCAAACTATTCATATAGTAACCCTGATTTTTCTTTTATCCTATTACATCATTTTAAAGATAAAAAAATAATTGAGATACCCAGAAAAGATCAAAATGTTTCGTGTCTTTGGAAACATAATCTCACATATAAATTTAAGATAATAAAACAAAAAAATTATTTAATTTATTATTCATCATCATCTTAATGTCCCATATATTGTTTTCAATACATGTAATCACATAACGATATACATCAAAGAATGGGGTAAGACAAATTCCCAGTAATAGGAATGAATAAGGGACATGAATCAATTAGACATGAGTGAGCATAATCATTATGATGAAACTCACATTTTCATATTTTTTATACTGTAAATAATTGTTTATAATTCAACCATAGTGTTATTGTATGTGTAATTTTCACATTTTTAGGTTATAGTGGTAATTTGAGCTTAAATGAAAAAAGCGGTTAAATCTGGAATTTTGAAGGATTTTTATAATAGAGATATTTTTGACCTTTCTCATAAAATATATGTTCGAAATGTGTTATTAAAATATTAATAGAATATTTATTTTATTTCCTTCAATGTTGTATTCTGAACCAGGAGTTGATTTGGCCATCTAATGGGATTAAAAAATCAATGATGTCTATGCTTTTATCAGGTGGACAATGTGGACCTCACCACAGTAATGGAACTACAGCACAACCTACACACATCAATTTGAGGTGCTTCTATAATGTATTGAACAAGGACAGATAGGGACAACACTACAAAAAATTAGGGAGAGTTTGGAATTCATCAAGGCTGACATTGAATGTAATCGTTTTAAAGGAATCTTCTTGGAAGCTGCATCCAAAAAAACAATACCACTGATTAAAAATTCTTAAATCATTCATATGGTATCCAAAGGAGATGCAATTTGGTGGGTGAACGAACAAAATATTTATGAACAACTTTTAAGAAGGGATCCATGTGTGAAACTGCCATTTAATAGGTCAACAACGCACAATCATTTGTAGGACAAAATTTTGCCTCTAAAAGGAGGCCCTCACCTCCTTTCCCAGAACATCCCATTCTCCATCAATTCTATTAAGGCACCACGGAGGAGATCTCCACCGAGGGAGGCCGAACACAAATCTTCAACAAATCTTTTTAATTTATTTATTTTTATTTTTTAGTTTTCAATTGTAATTTAGATTTTAAATAAATTCATTCATTGTTTTTATTATTGTGTCCACCCGACTACCCTCTTTTCTTCTTCTCATATTACCATCATGAACTATAATACTAATGATCACGAGTATCTAATCTGGGGTATATGTTGAGGGATTAATCAGGTTCTTGAACCAAATACCATGTATTTAATATTCTTTTAGTTTATTATAAATATAATTTATAGTGGGTGTAATCCTCATTATGGTTGTCTAATGTTTAACTTCATAATCTACAACCATTTTCCCTTGATTAAGGAGGTGGATGGGGGTGTTCTTGGAAATCACTGAGTAGAATTTTCATTCATAACATGGGTAGAATACGTTGTTCACACATACTATGGAGTGTGTTCATTACAAATATATGGAGATGTCCAATGAAGGTTCTCCCTAAAATTTCTCTTGGGAGAACATCTTTTCTTCCATAAGTCCATTCTGTTTAGCATTTAATGTTAATTTGAATTAGTTTTTTTCATTTAATGTATTTTCATAAATTATATTATATTACTATATTAAATAAAAAACCAAAAATAAGTAATTAATGTGAATTATATTTAGTGAGTGAACGAACTTGAAAAGATCCTCAAGTGAGACGACCTTGATCAGCAACTATGCTGGACTAGGAAAACATAAAAATGCACTTTTTCCATGCCCTACAAAAAGAGTGTGTCACATCATCATTATAAAAAAATCATTTTATAATTTTCACCATCATAAGGGAAACATTGGATAATGTAGTTGAATGCGGAAATTTAAAAAAAATGAAACATCATGTCTTAGTGGTCAAACACAACACATAGTTTTGAACAATAGTAACATCATGTTCACTCATAAAATTTGTGCATAATCATAACACCAACATTTTAAATAAAGATAAAATCATGTTCAAACATAATATAAATTATATTATTAGATAAATCTCACAACTAAATGAATTGAAGGGATATATATTTTTAGGCCAACCCATCACATCATAACATTTACATAATCATGAATGCTACATAGAACATATATTAATAAAATTTATTAAGTAAACCATGTAATGTAACTGGTTTCAAAATTATTTCATCAATCATGATACCATGAATAAACCTGGTGTTCCCAAATAAAAAGGTAAAATATTACATTTGGTATAAGAACCATCATTTATAAGGGATGATGATATAAATCAAGTGGTATCAAGATGTGTTATAAAAACATGATTTCTTCTTGAAAAAACATTATATTTTCAATAAAATAAATACGGGTAAATGTATATCCTAGAAAATAAAAGTCAGAAATATTCAAATAGTATTTAAATATAAATGTAGGAATATTCATATTGAAAAATGACATGAAAAAGGGACATCCCAAATAATGGGATTTGGGTTTTATATTTCCCTTAAATTATGTATAAAATCATTTTACACTTGCACATAATATCCTAGATAATAAAATTAGATTAATTATTTACATAATTATGAAACACTTCTACATGTATTTGATTTATTAAAATTTTAATAAATTTATTTATGGTCATTCTGATAAATTATAGTGTTCAATTTCATCATTTTAGTGATGTTCGTTTTCATGGTTTCATTATCGGGTTACTTATATATAATTATGGGTGTTCTTGTAATAATGAGAATAATCCACCCGAAGTGAAATTATAGGTTGTTAATGAACTTATATATGTTAAAATGGCCACATAACTCATTTTTTTCTAATTTTAGAATGAATATTTTCACAAAACATTAATGGTACATTTTTAATTTATTTTTGCGGTTTTTCTGACCATCATGAAATAGATTGATTTTATTAAATAAAATATCAATAAAATAGTTCTAGAATATAAAAATGTCATAATATGAATATTAAAATTTATTTTATCCGTAATAATATTTTATTACCATACTTGAATGTGGTAATGTAAAATGATTATCTGTCGTCTATGAAGGCGGTGTATCGACACATTACAAATAATGTTTTCAATTTTTTAAGATTAAAAGTATCATAGTATATATTCGATGAAGAATATTCCATAAAAAAATAAAATTATAGTATATATATGATAATTGAGTTATCATGAAAATATGGAAAAGTGTTATTGGGGATAAGGTAGAAGAATAAAGAATTTAAAAGAGAATAGATGATTTTACATCTTGAACGTCAACTCCCTTGGCACCTCACTAAGGTTCTTTGAATTGTTCTTTTTATCAGACCAGTAGCTCTTGGATGTGGGGAAAATACTTGGGAGTAATTTAGAAAAGATACAATGATTTATATTTTTGAGTATAATGGGTGGTTAAGGGTGGGATTGATAAGGGGGGATACAAGTGTATTTAATTATTTTATTCAAGAGTTTATTATATTGGCTCAACAAAATCAATTGTGTTGATTCTTATGACTAATTATAGTAAATAAATCAGGTTAGTTTTAAATAATTTGTTATTTCATCAAAAATCACATATCAATTGACATATTTGGCTTCAAATCTTAATTCCCACAAATTATTGTATTTCACTATTCACAAAAAATTCTACAATTTTAGAAAAATTCCAAAACTTCACCCAATCCATTTATGAATAAATATATTTCAAAGATGAAATTCATTTTATGAAAATAATATTCTAAATATGAATTTTTTTTAAATAAAATCATTATTTATTAAAACATTACCGATTTTAATAATATATCTAATTTTATGACACAATGAAAAATTGAAAACGGTCTCATAAAATTATCTTAATATTATAATAAATCATAATATTAATTTTAAAAAATATTTTTTTTAAATATTTTTTTATAATCACTATATTAATTTTAACTTAGTATATACACAATTATGCTTTATAAAAATAACAACACTTAATTTACCATTTTTAAAAACATGTGTTTTCTTACACCATGATATAATTATATCATATTTTCATTTATAAGATACCTAAATTGAATTTATAATTTAATAGGTGACTTTAATACTCTAATGTAATTATTATTATTCTTAATGTTAATTTGAATTTCCCAACAGCCGAGTTGCTATTCCATTGATATAAGATCCTTAATTTCAATATATATCACTTATTTCATTTTTATTTTTAAGAATGATGATTTTATTTGGTATATTATTTTATGAATTTGTTTAATGACATATTTATTACAAGAAAATTACAGTGAAAAATGTTTGGGTCCTTATATTTCCCCCCATACAAAATTTCATCATTGAAATTGCGTTTTACATATTAAGGTGAAAATATGTTATCGTACATCTATTTCATTGCTTCCTTTGGTTACCATGGCACATATTCCTACATATGGTTTTTTTATATTACCTTGACGAGGTATGTGGTATTTTCACATAAAATCATGTCTCTATATTCTGAAATCTTCACCAGTTTCTCCTCATAAAAGGGATTATCTTCCAATTATACCACCTTTGAGTTAACTACATGTGATTGATCTTGTATGTACTTCCATAAGAGTGATACATGGAATAATTAATGTACTTTAAAAGTGGTTGATGGAAGTGAACGATATCAGGCTCATTGCTCTTATGTGATCCAGAATCTCAAAGGGGCCATTGTATATTGGGAGAAGATTCCCCTTCATTCTAAACTGAATGACTCTATTTCATAGTGATATTCAATGAAACAATGTGTGTGAAAATTCAAATTCTAATTATATTTGGTAGTTTTGGTAGAGAACTTGTATTAAATTTGAGAAGGTTTTATGTTTTTTTAGATGGCACGGAACTACTTTATCATCTCTTAAAAAAGATCAGGTCCATTTATCTAGCAATTACCGAAATCATCCCTATAGGTTGGAGTTCTAAATATATTTACATATATAGATTCATATGGATCCACCTAATTAATTAAGATGATTCGTTTCTTTATGGGAAATCATCCGATCAAAGATATTGATCCCATTCACAATTGAATTCCATTGAGAAGGCTTTAATCATTACTTTGGGTGTCTAAATGGGCCTTTTTGATTGGGATTAATCTTGGTGGTCATATGTCATGTAGAAATTAAATTCAGTACTCAAATCATGACTAATAATTCTCAATAATTTTTATGTGGATCTAGGATCAGAATTATAGATGATATAAAGAGTAACCCCTATAGCCTCAAGACATCCTTTATAGATATCATGAAAAGTTGTTCAATGGATAAATCCACTAGACTAACAATGTAGTGTATGTATTTCTATGTTGATCCACTATAACTCAATTTGCATTATTTACATTGAATGTTTTCAAGAGATGAGTCACAAAGTCCATGGTGATGTTCTCCCATTTCTTCATGGGTATAGGAATTGTCTACATCATCTATTTGAAATTATTTTTCTCTAATTTAAATTTTTGACACACCAAACACCTAGAGATATATTCTGCAACCTCTATCTTCATGTATTCCCAGCAGAAGTGTTCTGAAAGACCACTATACATCTTGGTACCTACTTGATGAATTGAGAATGATGATCTATGTGCATTATCCAATAGATCTTTCTTCATATTAGGAGATGAATGCACAACAATCCTTATTCCAAACTGAATCAGACTATCATCATAGACATGGAACTCTAGTAATTTCCATAATTTTACCTATATTATCTACTTTTTTAGATCTAGATCATCCATTTGTACATTCTTGATCTTAACATAGATTGATGTTTGGTAAATAATTTGGGAATGTTGGGATTTATTCCCACATATTATGATTTCAAAATGAATCTTTTTCATATCCATAGAGATGGTGTCTTTCTCAATCTATTTCCTTGATAGAGTATCATTTTCTTTTCTACTAAGACAATCAGCTATCTTTTTCACCACTACGAAATTTTAATGAATAGAGGAATCATAGTCCATCATTATATCTTACCATCTCTTTTTGACACATGATGAGATCCTTTTGTTTGGATATATATTTTATACTCTTGTGAACAATATATATGTATCAACTATCACCATAGAGGTAGTTTCTCTATATTTTCATGGAACAAATCCTAAAAGATAGCTCTAAATAATGTTTTAGGTATTTCTTGTTATATATCTAAAATATATGAGAGGTTTAGTCTATGAATATATCATTCTTCCAGAGTATACAAAACAAGACTTTCTTTAAAGCATCGCTTTACATCACAAAACCTTTTCCATTTTTTGGTAGGGTGAGTACATGTGTAGTGATTTATGACTTATTTCTCTCCTTTAATTTGTACGAAAATTATTCTATCGAGACAAATTTTACCACATTCCACATTAAAAATATAGAGGGATACATAATCATGAGAAATATTTCACAAAACATCATTATTACAGTGTTAATCTGAGATAACTCTGTATTTCCATGACATCAGTGGGGTTGGGACATTCCTCAATTGACTATATAATGGTCCATATATGTTCCTTTACTTATAATAACATGACCCAAGAGTTTTATTTGTTGTATAAAAAAGTCATATTTTTTTAGAAATTGGGTTTCAATTTATCCTTCTTTAACATCTCTATCAAAATCCTTCCATGTTTTTCATGTTCCTCCTTACTATTTGAGTTGATGGGAATATAATCAATAAACACTAAAAAATATTTACCAAGGATGTCACTGAACATTTTATTCATCTGATCCATTAATATTATAGAGGTATTAGTAATTATAAAATTAATAACTAAGAAATCATAATTCACATACCTTGTACGAACAGTAATCATAATAATAACTTCATTCATCACATTTAGATGATGATATCTAGAAAAAAAATCCATTATTAAGATTTAATGAGCTTTTAATAGATGATTGAACAAGTCATAAATACATTGAAGAGGGAATTTTTTATTTATGAATATATTAATAGGATTTTTCTAATTGATACACAACTTATCTGATCCATAAATTTTCATTACATAGAGTACTGGAACACCACAAGGTGATGGACAAGGTAGTATGAACCATTTTTTTCAAATTCTCTTGCATCATGTTCTTTAACACCTCATGTATGATAGAGGATATCCTTTAGGGTCCTTTTGAGGTAGTAGTGGCTCTAAGTATATGATATATTAGTAAATCTGCCTCGTGATCTAGGCGAAGTCTGGGTAACTCATCAAAAAATAGATTAGTGTAGTCCCTTGTAATGTGAAATTCCTTACGTTCGATGATTTACTTCAATGAATCAATTTGGGAAAGATATTATTCTTCAATGTTTATTAATACCCACACCATTGAGGGATTTTCAAAAGTAGAATCGTGATCTTCCTTGAATTTGTAGAGGAGCATGGTATGATTTGAAATATGAAATGATATTTACTTTTCATGATAGTTTATGTGTGCTCTATATAATGAGATCTAACCCATTCCTAGTATAGTTTCAGATTCCACCAAGGTAAGTATTATGATATTCACTGGAAGAATCATCCCACAGACACCAACAAGATAAAAATACAACACATGGACTGCAATGATTGAAGTATTGTGTTTTTTATGGATATCAATACTTCAAGGTATTGGGGATTTGATTAAATAGATTTAGAAAAAATGATTGATATAATGTAATGCATAAAACCAAGATCAAATAGACTTTTTCGATTATTGAGTTAATATAAAGTGTACCTTATAAGACTTTATTTTCATTCTCTAATCACGCAGTAGTGATTACATAATCAATCCCTTTATCCTTTGGCTTTGTTGGATTATAATGGTGATTACCCATAAGGAAACAAGGTTTAGTGAACTAGAATGAATTGTTCCCCTACTCCCTATAATTGAAGCATTATACCATAATTGGATCATTAGAAGGTTTCATCCTTCTATACGTCATTTTATACTTATTATTTATTTCCCTTCCACATTCATGATCTTGATGTAATTCTCTCTTGAAGTTGAAGTATTTAACCATCCTCATGGAAAATTTCCAATGATAATGCTTCCCACATTATGTAACATGGTTAGTTGGATCCTATTTCCTCCATTGTCATTTTACCAACCTGATATATAATCCATTAGTCAATTTTTATCTTTATAACAATGGAATGATTATCTAGACCTCAACTCGACCTTGATAGAAAATCAAACTACTTATTCATAACTCCCAAATTAGTGGATAGATAGATCCTTTAAAGGTATGATTTTAAACCACTAAAGGATCCATCTATTTTTTGATCATTTTTTACAACAAAACCTAAGAATTATCTTTCAATCCTTGTAATATTTTCTTTATAAGTAGTGATAGATTCACATTCATTTTTCTTTAGCTTTAAGAGTTATCTATCCATCATTTAATGAGGAGTTTTAGGGAAATACTTTTTATGAAATATTGTATTAATATCTTCCCACTACATTTTTTCTATTTCATCATTCATCTTGGAATTATTTATCATCTCCCACTATAGACCGACCTCTATATCTAAATAATAATTGGGAATATTGACCTTATATTTCACATAATAATGGATCCCAAAAATATATATTATCAATTCAGTTAGCACACTATTCAAAAAAAGTGTATCTGAATATCCAATAAAAGTATGTGATCGTTTTCACATAAAGGACTCAATGGATAGTTGCATCATCTTTTATAAAGGTGCATTTTCCACCAAGTTCATGTTGTTATTCATAGCCTAATATAGATGGGTAAAAATCCCTCTGGTGTTTTGAGATGCTCCTCCCATGGTATTGGGAATGTCAATTGGTAAATCATTGTGTTTTCCCTCATAAGAGTTATTTTCAGAGCTTCTCCTTAATCCCACCATTTTATAAAATAAAAATAGTTTGATCGAAATCTATGTTAACACAGATTGAATAAATATTTTTTTATTTTACGTAATTAATTATAATGGAAAATCTTATGGGTTCCCTATATTTTTAGTATTTCATGAACAAATAATCATGGATGTTTACATATACAAAGTCTAATCCTAAGGAAATTCACATGAATTATCAATTATTATTTACCAAAATATGTAAACCATACTCTGATACCCACTATCTCAAACCTTCTTTTTATTAAATACCATTACATCATTTTAATGGTAAACAACATAATAGAGATACCAAAACCCGGATCAAGAGGTTTAATTTCGTGGTAAAATTAGGCTCATTCATAAATTTTTCATAATAAAACAAAACATTTATTTAATTCCTTCTTCTATATCTTCATAGATTCCCTTTCATTTTAATTATTACAAGTAGTCACCAAATAATATAAATCAATGAAAGGGGTGAACTAAGATCCCAGTAAGTGGAATGTATAAGGGAAATGAATCAATACAACATGATTGAGAATAATAATAATAATCATAACATAATAATTTTATCATTATCAATATCATAACATAAACATTGGATAATTTAATATAATTTATAAATCTATACAAATGATACATCATGTCTTAGTGATCAAATACCACACATAGTTGTGAACAGTGAAAACATCATGTTATAACATAACATATGTAAATAAAAATAAAATCATCATTTTTAAAATGATAGAATCATGTTCATGAATAATACACATTATACCATGTGATAAATCAAATAACCTAATGAATTTTCGGGATATATAATTCTAATCCCATCTTTCACATCATAACATTTACATAATCATTCTTTCAACAAAGAACACATATCAGTCAAAGTAATGAAGTAAACCATGTAATGGATTGGTTTTTATAATTATTTAATAAATTATAATTTCTTAAATACATTTGGGGTTCCAAAATGGAAAATATAAAATAAAATATTTGTTATAGAAATCATCATTTTTATTAAAATTATAATTAACTCAAGAAGAATCAAGATGTTTTTTCAAAGAACTTTACTTTTTAAAAAAGAATTCTATTTTTTATAAAATAAATTTGTATGCATGTATATCACAAAAACTAAAATTTAAGGAAAATAAAATATTATTTAATGAAAATTATATGAATATTGAAAATGAAAAATGATGTGAATGAGGTATAACCTAAAGGAAGGGAGTACGGTTCATGATCCCCTTACCTTATGTCTGGAAGTGTTATGAACATGCAATTAATATCACCTATAATAAAATTATATTAATTAATTAATTAATTAATAACCAATTATAAATTTTTTATATTTATTATAATTTTATCAAGTTCATTTATCCACATTTTTTTGAGTTATGTTGTTCACATTCATTGTTTTGGGTGCATCCTTTTTCATAGTTTTTGGGTTTGTTTACTTTAATATAACTATAGAAGTTCTTATAAAAATGAGAATAAGTATACATAAGTGAAATTATATGTTATTAATGAAAATAAAGAATTATATATGGTATCATATATCATTTAGTTTTATGGTATATGTATGAATCAGTTGATAATACGTTAATGATATAATTTAGTTTATATTTTTTTGTTTATCTCGACATCAAAAAATAGTTTTATTTTATTAAATTTTATGTTTCTAAATTAGTTCTACAACATTAGAAAAGTTATAATGTTAATATTGAAATAATAGTTAACTGTAATAAATGTTTTATCACTAGACTTGTAGGCTTTAATGTAAATTTAAAACCCCTCATCCATGAAGGTGATGAATCGACACATTACAAATGATGTTTTCATTTTTTTGAATAAAATTCAAAGAGATGATATTTTTAGTTAAATATTACATTAAAAAATTATATTAATATATATATATATATGATAATAGAGTTATAATTCACTTTGTATAAGGAGAGGTTATGATAATTTTGAATAATGGAATGATTTAAAACAGAATAAAGAAGGATTTTACCCCATGAATGTCGTCTCCTTGAGAACCCCCCTAAGGTATTTGGGATTATACTTTTGTTGAGAACATAAGCTCTTAGATGCAGGGGGGAGGATTGGGAAGAAAATCCAGTTCAATTTAGAGAATATACTAAGCTTGAGAGGTGTAAGTAAAAGGGGTGGTGAGGGTTGGTAATAATAATATGAGAAGAGTGATGATTTTTATTATTTTATAAATCAGTTTTTTATTTTGGCTAAAGATTATCAACATTATTGATTATAGTGACTAAGTACAATGTCATTTGAATTATAATTTGATATAATGGGTAATTACATTATCTATTACTCAAAAACTCAAGTATTTGGATTAAAATATTAAATATTGTAAATGACTAAATTTCACTATTCACCAAAAATTCAGCTATATTAGAAAAATACCAAAATTTTTCACTAAACATTATTTACATGTAGATTTAAAATATGGATTATATATTTTGAATGTAAATTTCTATATTTGATTAATTTAAATTTTATTTAAAAGCATCATTTATTTGAGAAACATCTATTTGAATATTATAACTGATTTTATGACACATTAAAAAATTAATTAAGGTCTCATAAAATTATATTATAATTATAATAGAATATAATATTAATTTAAGAATATATTTTATGAAAATTAATTTTCTTTTATATTATTAAATTAAATTTAAAATTTTTTATAAAAATTTATATGTTACAAAAATAACAACACTTAATTTACCATTTTAAAAAATTTATTTACATACACCATGATATAATATATCAAATTTTCATTTATAAAATAAAAAAATATTATTTATAATTTCATATGTGAGGCTACTATTTTAATATCTAGATTACAATTCCTAATGGTCATATTAATTTTCAAATAATTAGGTTACTGTTACATCATTATAGGTTCATTAATTTATATAAATTTCATTTATTTTATTTATTTTTTATGAAAATAATGATTTTATTATGTTATTTATGTGATGAATATGTTTTATTAAAAAATAATAAGAACAATATTTTTTTGATAAATGTTAGGATCATTAGAATGGGACTCATAAAAAAGGGGAGAATTATTATTTTTCCTTTCCTCTTTTTAATCGTACATGCCTCTTTTCCTTTCCTCTCCTTGTAAAGAGTAGGGGGATACTCAAGATCGTTCTCTTCTTATTTACTAGGAATGGAGATATCTCCCTCATAAAATGTCATAATCAGTGTTATTTGGTCTTATTGGATGTCTACTGGTAAGATTTGTATTCATATTTCCCCTATCATTATCTACCTCACTATCTTGGATCTATCTTCGTGCGAGCCTATTGAATATATTTTTATTGTTTTTTTTGATTTCATAAATTTCCATCAAAACTTCATGAAAAAAATATAAATATTAGAACATTGAGGTTTTATTTTTACAAGTTAGGTGGTCTATGTCGTTTGCCTCAAAGTATTTCAATTTTATAAAATATATCAACGTTACATGCACCAGGTTCTCCACGAATAAGCATATTAAATGTGTAATTAATACATATAAACTAGATCATTAAATTTAGTTTCTACAGTGAAATAAATTATACAATGGGAGTTTTTACAACTCAATCCAATCCACCCCTTTGGCTGAGTTAATCATGTTCTATGAAAAATTCCTCTTATAAGAAATTAAATCACCTCTTTCAGTGTTGGTTCAAATCCAAAATTTATATTTCTATTCATATGTTTAAAAAAACTTAACGGTTCTTTTTTAATTCAAGTTCATGATATATTTAAATTTAGTAAAATAACTTTGATAGAAAACTGTGACATGTATTGTAATAAAACCACCAATGTAGTGAGTTATATCATTAAATAAATAGGAGCATCTAAATAAAAACTTATGAATGATAAAGGGGAATGACCCCCTTTATGTAGAGATGAACTGTGATATGGTTTGTTTATAAAATAACATTACTTAATTTAATTTAAATTATTAAATGAATACGTTACTCATTGAGTGATTCTCAGGATACTTTTTATAGAATGCCTAGGGGGATCTCTTAGGTTAACTGAGATTAAATGTACCATGAGAGATACATGAGTTCCTTATGAAAAATGGATTGAATAGGATCAGAGGATACTTGAATTGTATTATCCCTTGAGAGAAACTTGGGTTTCTATTTCGTATATAAAAAATCATTTTCTCATTGTCTATATAACAATCCCCATGCTCTAAGGTATAATTGGGTTTACTCTATGGAATTCCAGGAAGAGCTCATAGAGAACATGGATGTTATGAGAGATATATGGGTTTCCTATATTGGTAATTCCAATGATGGACACATAAAATTAACGGTATTACGTGACTCCTTGGGATACATTTGGGAACCTCTTTATAGGATGGCTTGTATGGGATCCTCAGATGTTCAAATTTTACCATTCTTGTTTTTTATTACAATTGTTAAGTGGTACCGATTTGGGTGTCATGCATAACATACCAAATCAATTGATTTGATGCTTTTTTGTCTCCCTTATTAAAAATATGAAACTTTATAAATCATTGAAATTATTATTCATGATGCCCCTTATCTATAACCCATGATTATGGTTCTTATGCATGTATATCTGAGTTACTACCTAGATCCTTGATAATTTTACATAACTATGTGTATAACTATAAATGTTCTTAAGAATGTAGTGAATATTACTAGATATATACCTATATAAATTCCTATATATATGAACATTGTGAAACTTTTTTAGAGATATTCTTACGTAGGCCGAAGTAGGTAAGGACATCTGGGTGTCCTTGAGGAATATAATATGAAGAGTTTACAGTTATTCTTTTTATGTTTTATTGATTATACCTACAAACTCGTGTATTTTATATTCGTATAATTTATTTCTTTAGACACCATTGGTTGTGGCCTACTGAGTTTATCTCACAATCTGTTTGGGCCTCAATTTCACTATGGAATCCAAACAATCATATTATTTTCATGTTTAGGTATATGAATTACGATCATGTTATTCATTTTACATGGGATTTATGGAAAAAAGGGTTGAGATAATGCTCAGGATGGTCATGGAGTTACCCATTTGATATTTTTCTCATTTCTATTTTACATGTGTTATATAGTATGTACTGATATATGTTTACTTCATGTATAATATATATTAACACGGACATTCATGGTTGTGTATTTGGAATTATCAATTTTAGCAGTTTAATATTATTATTTGTATTTGTATTCTATTTATAAATCTTCTATTATTATTTTATTTTTTTATTATTATACCATTGTGCTTCTCTGATCATGTGGGTGTTGTCTCCCCCACTGTACCATTAATATATCCTCACTACTAGTTGGTAGACTTTATTGTAGGAGGAGGTGCACTGAAGGCCATGTGACTTACTATCTCATGGATCCCTTTTATTACATCCTTGGAAAAGATGACTCAATGTGGTATCTGAGGTGTTTTTTTTCATTTTTCTTACTATTCTGGTTATGCATAATGGAGATAAAGAATATTATGATTATTGATAAGTATCCATTCCTTAGAGTGATCAACCCACACATAGGGAAATGTTAATGTTTATAGGGATTGCATTATTATTCGTTTTATTATTTATTATAGTTGGTAATGATTTCTATTTGTGTGAATGGTGTATATTTTATTCTTATTAATTTATTAGATTATAGGATTTTAACCATGATTCAGTATAAAGAGGATGTATTTATTCATGCATCATTATAGGTATATATAGATTAAGATTACTTGAATATTCCACCCTATGTTAATTTCAATCCTAGAATTATTAATTATTTAACACGTTTTTTCAATACACCATTCTGTTGTGGTTCTTTGTTATATAGTGTCTTACTGTGATTATAACCATGTTTTCATGTATTTATTGCTTGAAAAAATGGATTGTTTTACTTTTGATATATTAATTATTATTAATGCTTTGGTATCAACCAAAATGATTTTCCCCATATAAAATTATGGTTGAATCAAACGATACCAACCATGAAAAGTTTGAGTCGGGGACTACTGGTTTTAATGGATGAAACATAGTGGTTACAATTAAATGGGTGCATGTTTTCAATCTATAACGTGTATTGGGGATTCAAAAATTGTGAAATGGTAATCCAAATAATTGATCCACTATATATTACCTTCATATACATTGAAATTGATCTTTAAAAACTAAATTTCTTCATCTTTTTTATCCCAAATGGTTTCCCTATAATGGATTGTACATCTATTACTTATGCATGATGACTCACATGATAAAAATTTAAAATTCACAACTGCTTCCTTGTAGGTCAGTTGGGGAATGTTTTTTAGGTTAAAACCCTATAAGGGTGTAATTTATTCATGGAATAATGTATGAGACCCATGTATGTCACCTTTATTTCTTTTATGATATAGTTCATAACCCATGGGGGTATACTCATGAGAATGGGTTGGTTCGTTAAATTGTCTCCAGTAACCTATATGGTTTTACATATAAGCGTATAGTGGAATGTTACTTGAATTGTACCCTACTCTAAATAAATAACTTTTATCTACTGTTGAGATCATTTATATGAGTCTATGGTTAATTTAAAAAAATTACAACATAAAATGTCACATCCTATGTATATTTCAATTGATATTTTCTTTTATAATGACCAAACAGTAGGTCTTTTGTATAAATTAAAATGATAAAATAAATTTATAAAATAAATTTCATAATTATGATAGGATGTGTGTTTAGTAAAAAATTCTTAAAATTATGTTTGATATAACATTCCAATTTTCTTTATGTTTATATCTATATAACGTAACAAAAACATTTTCAATATGACTAGTCCTAGATTTTCAATAAAATCATTTTATGAAATATCTAGAGAAGTAAATACGATTTAGAGAAATTCCCTCAAAAGAAACAATAATAATGTTCTTTGATTCAAAAAATCATTTGAGGTTAGTTTGAATATTTCATTGATTCCATCATTGAAACTGATTCATGATCGTTTCCCATAGGCCTCTTCTTTTATAGCTTGAACCTAAATGATATGAGATATGACCTGGTGATATTTTTATGTAAAAAACTATATATAAGATCAATTATTTATGTTCATTAAGAGGATATTCTAAGGTACAAAGATCCCTCATAACCCTAAGAAACATTATAAAATTGTTTTTATGATTTATGGATATGTGGTTCTATTTAGGTGTCTTTTATAATGAGTTGGACTTGTAGTTTATAAGAAAATACGCTTGTTGGATGGGTGGTCATGCGATAATTAAGACCCTTGTTATAGGGATGATAGTCATTTAATTATTAGTTTCAAAAAGTTTCACATTCTTAAAGCATGTCAGCTCTGATCATAGGTCGTGTGTCCCTTCTTCCTATCTAGATACTGTTGAATCGATACTTATTTAGCAGTAATAGGATTCATAATGGATTTTACGCCTATGTGCATAAATATTTTTTGTGGGACATCAGATAGCGAATGAATAGGGAAAAAATGCATATATATATATATATATATATTTAAACTGATTTAATAAAATTTCAGGGTACTATGCGTTGTTGAATGTGGTACCCTTATCATTGATAAAATGGCACAACAAACCATATGTGTTTAATAGAAATCATTAAATCCTTGAGTGGATATGATTTCACCATAGGAAATATCTAAGTTAGAGTGACCATTGTGTCAAAAGAAATTTCCCTTTTTCCATTATATGGGATGAAATTTTAAAGGGGATCAGGTGTTTTGACATGCAAGTGAGTTTGTTTTCAATTTTATGCCTAATGATATAGAACAATGAACGTAACTAGAGAGAAGTGTTACAAAAATGTCTATGGGAATTTGATCAGGATTTTATTTAAGTACGTATTTTTATTTTAATTTTTAATGGGATCTTGGTTAGCATGTGTTGGCCACATCTAGGAACCACAGTCTGTGTCGATGGAATGCATCATGTTGTATGAGTTCCCTTTCATACTAAATGAAAACTATGAAATACATATGGTGGAAGCATCATGTGGACCATTTTTTAGTGTATCCTTACAAGTAAATGGAGTGAATTAGTATATAACTAGTTGTAAATGGCCAGTACTGCTTTTGATTTCTAATATAGATGATAACTTTTGAAATGTGTTGGTGACTCCAAGGAAGCAAGATGGAAAAATGATTCTTATGTATGAAAAATTTAAGGATATGAATAATTGAGATATATTTTTATGGTTGTGATTTAATAATAATCGGATGTCTCTATAGTGGGGGAATATTTTATAGTTGGTTACAACACATCTGTAGTATCATAAGAGCTCTTTTAAAAAGGATTCGACAAGAGATGGTTCAACTATTTTCTTTCGATTATGTTGGATACAGTCGGTTCAAAACCATGAAAATAACTTTTTCTTCTATATTATTGGAGTATCTATATCTTTATTGGTAATCTATGATACCCTCAAAATATACAGAAGGTTTGGAGAATATCTTGCCCTCTCTCATAATATCATTCAGGATAAAGTAAGAAAAAGAGTATGTTATACGAAAATATAAAAAATAATGAATTCAGACACCTTTTTGTTGATAAATGGTCTCTTGGAAGTTATGAATCACCAGAATGGTGGTTTATAGAGGCATGGTTAGTTCTAAGTGATACCTAGGTTCTTTATTAAGAACTCCTAGGACAGACTCATGGACACTATCTGATTTCTAGACTGCCATTGGGATTATTCAGTGTTCTAATATGGGGATATTTCTTATATTTAACGATGTCTCAATTATAAAATACGGAGTATAGAATAACATGGATGTTATCTTTAGACTTTAGTTGGTGATTATGAGGTTATCCTAGACCTCAGTCATGGTCGGGCGAATTTTTTTAGGGTGACAATCCAAGGGTTATGGACCGGGTACACAACTATGTCTATGATGTGTCATGACAACATAAATGATGGTTTTGTCTACTGACGTCACTGGAAGGTAGTAGGAGACTAAATAAATCTTCTCAGTGAAATTTTGATAATAATTCTTATAAAGTCAATTGGATATAGTTTTTGAAATTATTTGGCCCTCTAATACAATCATTTTTTGGATGTAATCGAATAGAGGCTATTTGTTTAGATATATCTCTCATTGCATGTGGTTGGTTAGGGACTGTATCTGGAATGCCATTGGGTTGAGGCTAGTGTAGTGAAAATCATCCAGGTTTATTCATGAAAAGATGAGTGAACAAGGCCAATAGTGGTTGAATTGGAGTACATAGTTCATTTATGATATTAATCATACCATGAGTGTCATTTGAATACTTTGGGAATTCATAAATAGATTTTTTTGGAGGTACCATAATTAGGAAACACATTTTAAAACTAGATCCTAATTTGTTGAGAAACAAATCCTGGATAATTAAATAAATTTCAATACGGCCATTTCGTAAGATGGAAGGACATGAGTATTCATCATCACAATGTTTTACTCTTGATTATGAGAGTTGGATCATGTTTCTATGGATTATACACCATGGCTTAAAATTGGTTCTTGGAGATGTGTTATGAAATTAGAAATGAAGTGAAACAATCTATAGAAACCTTCATGACCCAAATAGTTTCAGTGTTGGTTTTAGTGTATCCCCAAGGCTTCTTGGAGATTAGATGTTTTAATCTGGGGAGATTATATCATCCCTCATTATTGACTAGGTTGAATTTCCAAAGAAATAAAAAAATTTCTTCTCTGGTGGATATGTTAATTCTTAATTAGAATCTCAAAATTTATATGTGAATATTTGATCACCTAAAGTGTTTTTATATGGTTTATTGCCTATATGTTTTCATGTTAATTTTAATGGGTTTTGGAATCACCATGCTCCAAAAACATGTTTTCAAGGGAGGAAACAATAGGTGCATAGGTGCACTACATGGTTTTTCAAACTATCAAACTAACTATGATGGGTGTTAAGAAGTTTAATATGGACACCACATGAGATAATATCAGTTTGTCAAATAGTGTGGCTAGATATGTGAGGGGAATATACCATGTAAAGTTGGTTCACATTTTTAGCGCACAATCTTCTAAATTGTGATGCCAAAATGTGAGACTCTTAAAGAAGGAAAATGTTGATTTTATTACTTTCATTCAATAATTCCTCCACTCATATTTTCCTTCCCCTACTCATGAACAATAGGGGGAAAATTGAGATCCTCCTCCACTTCCCCAAGAGGCATGACTAAATATCCCGTATTCTACATTATAATTAGTTATTGTCGGTCTCATTGGATGTGTATCGATAATCTCTTCATTCCTCTTTCACCTTTAATAATTTTCCTAGATATTTTTGGTGTTGTCTTTATATGATATAATTCTACATATTATTAGGGTGTATGAAAATTTCTTAAATTTCTCTCAAATTAGATAAAATTAAATATTGATATTCAATGAGTGAGGCATCCTTGGAATAATGTAGATGGTAGATAGATTTTCCCTTAATGTATGTCTATTTCATAAAATTCATCATTGTTCTATGCACTCTATTTTTCATGCATCTCCCTCTAAAATGAGAAATTAATATGTACAACCTAGATGCTAAAATTAATCATCCATTGTGCACTAAATTGAACCATGAGAGTATTTTACCATCAACTTGATACTACCTTTTAAGTGCATTACTCATCTGCGATGACCTATGAGTCTTATATGAAATCAAATCACCTCTTTCTATGATTGTTAGATTTATAATGCTACTAACATGTTTTAAACACCTTGAAATGTACATTTTTAATTCTAAATAATTAGAAGATTAATTTTAATTAACTAAATTTTAATTAAAACCATGTTCCATTTTGTAATAAAACCACCCATGAGGTGTGTTAACTTCTTAGATAAAAGGGGTATCTAAATCAAAAAATGATAGAGGGGAAAGCTCCTCTTTATGTTTATGTGAATTGTGATATGGTAATTTACAAAAAAAACCATCCTTATTACCTAAATTAAAAAGATGAATTGAATATTTGATTCCTTGATAGAAACATGGGATCCATTTTATGGAATTCCTTGGATGGGATATTTGGATGATTGAGATTTCACGTACCAAGAGAGATACATATGAACATTAAATTGATATCCTTAAATGTGTTTAGAAGTTACATGCATTAAATTATTACTTGAACGATAATTAGGATCCCTTTTTATGGAATTCCATGGATGGTATCATAGGCTGGATGGAATTCCTCATGCAATGAGTGATACTTGGGTTTCCTCATTACAGAATGACATGGAAAATATCCTAGGGTAGTAAGATGTTATGAGTGATAATTGGGATTAATATTTAAATAATTACATGGATGATATCATAAAATTAATGGTATTACATGAATCCTTTGTTGACACTTGGGTCCCTCTTTACATGATGATCTGGACAAGATCATATGATGTATGGATTCTAGCATGCATGTTTATTTATTTCAAAAACATAGTGGTAGGTTTTATAATACCAGAAATCACATACCGACTACCTTGATTATCATATTTGTCTTATGAACGTTATTTAAAATTTTCACCCTTAATAATCATTGAGATTCTTTGGATGACATCAATTATCTACAACCCAAGACTGTCGTGTTAATGTATTGATGCCCGATTTACACCTCCTATTCTAGATACTAATACATAACATCATATAATACTATATATATTCATATTCTTGATGGAAATATACATAAATACATACCTATTAGAATTTATATATTTATATATTCACATGGTTAAACATGATCAAATATATTCCAAATTAGTCCAAATAAGGTATGATCGGTTGGGTGTCCTTTAGGTATAAGAGTTGACTTTTAAAAACTTATTCATTTACTATTTAATTGATTATACCTATACACTACTATATTTTTTATTCCTAGAATAGATTACTTCACGCACCATTGGAGGTGGCCTATTGAATATATCTCACATGTTGTTCATATCACCATTTCTCTGGGGGTTCTCAAACAGACCTCATTTTTTTAGGTTTAGGTTAGTTTATTTTGATATTTCTATTCTTTTGGCACGTGATCTTATGATAAGAGGACTAAGAAAGTCCTCTAGATGTTCGTAGAGGCACCCATTTCTTATTTTTCTCGTTTTCATTTTACATGTATTACACTATACAATATCAACTGTTATATTTTTACTAGCACCATTTGTAGAATCACATGGATATCAATGGTTATATATTTAGTATTGTTCATTTTATTAGTTTAATATTATTCTTATATATGTTCGTCTATTTATAATTATTCTATTATCATTTTATTTATTTATTATTGTACTATTGTGTTGGTCTAATCTAGAGGGTAGTAACTTCCCACTCTCCCATCATTAGACCCTCGATAGTAGTTGGAATCCTCTAGAAAATGGACAGGCTCTCTTATGGCCATGTGAACAACTATCTTAGAACACCGTTATAGTGGCTCCAAGGCTGTGACATTAAAGAAAGGAACTACAATTTTTAAAATTTTGAGGACTATCCAAATTACATACCTTCTTGTATCTTAACTAACCCTCATTGGGATTATAAGAAGGGAATCCAAGAAAATTGCCACTAGATTATCCATAAAATTGGATATTCTCAATATGGCGGTGACGGCTATCTAGTATTAATAAAATAGTATGAGACTAATAAATTAATTTATTCACTAAATTTAATATAAATAAAATGTACACATTATCATCTTAATAATTTTTAAAAATGGAAACTAAAACATTTTTAACACTATTACCACAATCCATACTATATAAATATAACATTATCACATGCATGAATTTCCTTGAGCATTACATTCCCTTTCACATTTTACTATAATTAAAGAAGAAATTATACATTATAAATTAACTCTTTCTGAACTATCATTCAAATAATTTTATTAAGGATGAATATTCTCTCTATGAAAAACACTTGAAGACTATCCAAATTACTTATTCATATGAAGGATTGAGGATTCAGCTCTATCTTGGACTCATGTGTACAAGATTATTTACTACACAGAGTTCATGAAATTAATATGATTTATTCTACAAGATGTGTTTCATAGAGATATCATATAATCATCACTACCATAGTGTTTCATCATTTTCATATTAAATTTTAATGTTTGAAATACTAAGAAGTCACTAAGAGAAATCCTCACACAAATTCACCATGTCAATAAAGAAATTGGGGATTAAAAATATATGGTCATTATGTTAAATAATATAAATAACATCAAATATATCACTCTATATTTAAATATCTTCAGCAATTCATATCAATGATTGGGATGTTTCAGTTGATAGAAAAGGAAGAAAATGATATTTTTATTCATTTTCGGGAGAAATGACATTGAAGGATTAATTTTAAATAATTAAATAATAATAAAAAAAATTTATATACCTCATTCATATTCCTAATTTCATTGTTTTAAGGATTTTATTTTAAATTCTTTAATATTTTTACATGTTTTTATTAATTGCAGGAACCCTGGAAACATAAAAATAAACTTAATGTATTCACCAAGAAGATAATAACTAATTCTTCATACATTAATAGAGAAACTTTTACAACTTCAGACTTCCACAAGTGTACAGATTCAACTATTACTAGACATTTATCTCATTTTTATCTTACAGACATAGATATGTAAAGAAATTTCTGAAATGAATCTTATTTTGGTACTTCATAAAAAATTATTTTTCAAGAAAATATTGAATAATAGATACCCATGGTGGGGAGTGATGAATATATGATATAAGTCCCTTACCCAGTTATTGAAGGATGATTATTTTTCTATTATAGTTAACTAATATACCATTAATATTTTTTTGTCTCTATTGAGATAAGTCGCTTGGTATATTAAAAAAATTCGACAATGGAAAATGAATCATTTAAAAATAATGTTATTACACACTACTCTAAGGAGAATATATAGTTGGATTTATTTAAATCTTGAGATTAATTTTGGGATCCATAAGGAAAATGAATATACTTGGTAAAAGATACAAGATATAAGTTTTCCCATAATACTAAGATTATAGAAAACTATTTCAATGGTAACCCCATAGAGTATATATTTAACCATATTTTTAATTGTTTTTTTAAAAT
This sequence comes from Viscum album, assembly GCA_963277665.1. Classification (NCBI taxonomy): domain Eukaryota; kingdom Viridiplantae; phylum Streptophyta; class Magnoliopsida; order Santalales; family Viscaceae; genus Viscum; species Viscum album. The sequence goes on from OY728134.1 coordinate 292,649,650, forward strand.
AGTTGGTAATTGTAACACATAAGACCTTATACTAAATACTGGTATAAGGTGGATCAATAAATAGTTTTATATGTACTAATATCTTTTATAATCTCTCAATGGATTTTTTTTCAAATATTTACTAAACGTAAGACAATTGGACATATTAATTGATTTTATAGAAAGGTTCCATTTGATATGAATCTAATAAGATATTATCCTAATGTTTATAAATGAGAATAATTTTTAACTTATATATATATATATATATATTCAAATTCTTATCGAAGGACCCACAATGAGAATGTCAGTTATTAATCCTATATCCACTTAGGATATTAACATCCAAAATATATAAATTAATTAGTGATAAAAACTATATTTATACGAGGATTTATATCCCTTTTTATTTAGCCATAGAAGGATATATTTATAGGAATTCTAGGATTCAAATGCTTATAAGTTTTAATATAAATTAAATACTCAATATGAAACAATACAAGGAATGTTTCCAATGAAACAAATTCCATAATAAATTTAAAACCATTATTATGGATTTATAATAACTAAGTTAGGTTAAATATTATTCTAGGATAATAATTATTTCCATAATAATAATAAGTTAATATAAGAAATGATTGATATGTATTTATGAATTATTCAATGGACTCCACAAACAAAAATGTGCCTATATATTTTTTAGTTAATGTAAATCCATTACTAGTATTCAATAAGAAATTATACAGGGGTTGTAAAAGTTAGAAATAATAATCATGGATTGGTTGGACTATGTTATCATGACTAAATTTCATTAAAATTATACATGACATATATTCATCACCATTTTAATGGGGTTTTGTATTCCATATCATTTTTTCATGGAGAAAACCATATGAAAGATGCATATATAACATGATCAAAATGATAAGTGACTTTAGAGGATTCTAATAAGTAATCCATGTATCTAGGAACTATTTATAGGTCATAATAAGCCTAAAAATAATATTATATTTGTTTTTAATTAATGGTTTCTATATGGAAAGCTCGTTGGATAACTATGGTTTTAAAGATATATATGTTCTATAACATATTGAAAACATATGATTTGTTATATGGTTATTTAATACTATTTTTAACCCCAAAAAAATATATTAAGTAGAAAAAAAAGTTATAGATAAAATAATCTGTAATGTCCTCGACCCGGAAGCCACTAAACTAGTGCTTTGAGACGGGTGGTTACATGACATTAAGCGTGCCTCCCCGTACGCCAAAGGCTGCCGACTAATAGTGGGGGTCCATGGAGTCAAGTGTGGAAATCGTACCCCCTTTTTATCAGATTAAGCCACAACAGAAATAAACCAAATAGCGGAGACATTAAACAAAAAACATGGAACATGTATAACAACAAATTCCAAAAATAAATATGTCGTGTCATACTAAAAGTGCAAGAGTGAACAAAAACCCAAAACAAAGTCAACATCCTAATACCCAAATGGTCCCAAATCCAAGTCTGGATCCTCCAAAAAGTTATACCCATTTCCACTCACTATCTATGAAGGACATTTCCCTTCTCCTGACCTCAAAACATGAAGGCTGCTCGGGTACCCAACGGCGGCCCGAGTAGGGTGTGAGTACAACAAATTAGGCCCCCACCAACGGTGTCTACAGAATATATAGTATAAACATGTGGTGTATGCAAAAGAACTATCAATGATAATTTCTAAGTAATTAATTAAGGTTCCATTAATAAGTTCAGAGTCAATGCTATTTCAATTTCCATTACTATTCATTACACAACCATTATTTTCATTTACCATTTCATCACATTTCTATGGCTTATTCACATACATTATGTTCCATGGGTCTAATGACAACAATAACATGAAAGAGCATGGAAACATCGTTATCCTATCTCACTAGGACTAACCCCCTCATAGAAACCATAACCTCACCTCGAAGCCTCTGTCTGGGTGGATGCAACTGTTAGGAGAATATAGCCTCATTCCTCATTCCTAACACGTATATTTAGGATTGAGTTCAGAACCTTAGTCTTCACTAAACCCATGGGCATTGATCCTCATATCATACCCCACTCTACCAAGCCATGTGAACATGCTTATATATATAATCAACCATCAACCATCCATACCATTTCCGCTTGGGCAACCATTCACAACAAACCGCACGGGAATTCACATCTTGCCTTAACCGATTAACACATTACCATTTCACATCATTTAACCATTCTCCCAATTCTCGTGTGCTAAGCCTATATCACTAATCATTCAACCCTAGATCCATAATCAAGCACAGTATGGTCTTTAAATTAGTTTAATCATTAATGCATTTAACATGTTCATCTTTCCCATGAATCAGCCATTCAAGCCATTCAATATAACCCTTCTTTTATTACCATGTCTAGGTGCATCACCTAACTTATATCCCATGTTCAACCAATCATTCCAACACATTCTTCATGGGATCAACCATTCATTTCAACAAGGTCACTTGTTTAATATCAATCCCTAAACCCGGGAGAAGACGACATATCCCATGGATGGCCCTGATTAGGTCAAGTCTATCCCAACACATCCCATAGGGATCATGAGTGTTCCCATTTTCCATTTTATTCATCATTATTACCAACATGCCAAGGTTATTCGATACACAACCAAAGTGAAAAAAAATCATAACTCAATATGCAGAAATACCCAAAACAACCATGGGATATCATTTGTAGACCACCTAACTTGAAACCACGGTTGAACGCACTCTCAATCAAGTTCTTAGACCTCGATCTGACCAACCTTTCGAGCTTCAACATAAAAATCACCCAAACGATACGGTTTTAGGGTTTTGGAATAAGAGGGAGAGGAGATTCAAACCCTAAACAAAAAAGGGAATCAAGTATGGGATTTGCCTTATCTGGAGCTTCGATCCGCAACCAACGGCACCGAAATCGCCTTACAATCGAAAGAGATCGGTCTCATGGAGCCTTTGGGAGATTTGGATCATACCTAGGGTGGAGAGGGAAGAAATGTGAGGAAATCCCAAGTGGGGTTTAATATCCCGGAGTGAAAAACATGTAATTTTTTTCCAACATTAAGTTGTTGTGCGGTTTGTCCGCAAGGTTTGGAAAACCGTGCACAAACCTTGCGCATGCCACTACCCTAAGGAGGAGGTGTCGCACGATTTAGGTGCACGGTCTGGAAAGCCCTGCACAAATTGTGTGCATGCTTCTGTCCGAAGGAGGAGGGGTCGCACAATTTAGCCTGGGCAGGCCGCACAATTTACCTAGTCATGCGCAGGTCGTGCACCCTGGCCTGTCTTGCCCAGATTTCCATTCTTCTCTACCCCAAGCCCCTGGAACACCGTCGAGGCCTCTCACATTTTAAAGAAACATTTTAAAGACCCATAACAAAGAGTTCATCCCAAAACAAAACAAAGACATACCTTTCCAAAACCCGGGATCTTACAACCTCCACAACTTATAACAGATCATCCCCGAACCGAGTTCCCAAGCCACATTGATCCACCGAAGAGAAGATTTCAGACCATTGATCTCGTATATCCAATTCCCACTCCCATGTCTTTTCATTAACTCTCTCATGCTACTATAATACTTGTACTAATGGAAAAAACTTTCCTCGCAAGACCTTTTCACTATGATCCACCACATGGATCAGATTCTCTAACAAAGACGCATTAGCCTCTAGCTCCACATCCTCAACATTAACCATGTGAGATGGTTCAGGGTGATACCATCAATGTTGTGGAACATGAAACACATCATAAATCCCACCATTCCTTTGTGGAAGATCCAATCGGTAAGCCACTAGTGAAATTATTTCCACCATCTCAAAAGGTGCACATACCTGGGTGCCAACATACTCGACTTTTGTATCCGACGGTGACCCAACCTTGGCTACACCTGAAGAAACACATTATCACCCACCCCAAACTCAGGAGGTCTACATCGTCGATCTGCATACAACTTCCGCCTACACTGAGCTATATGAATTATCTTCCTAATCAACTTAACTTTCTCTGATGTCTCCTGCATGAGACTTGGCTCCAACAACTCAGATTCACCATCCACTAGCCAACACAACAGAGTTCTACATGGCCTCCTGTAATGTACCTCAAACGGTGCCTTCTAGATCATAGCCTGGAAACTGTTGTTGTAGGAAAACACAACCAACGATAGGTGTCCCTCCCACGAACCACCAAAGTCCAAGACACATTCTCTTAACATATATTCTAACACATGGATCGTACGTTCCGACTACCTGTCCGTCTGTAGGTGGAATTCCATAATCAGAAATACCTGTGTAACAAGCACCTTCTGCAACCCTTTCCAGAAACTTGATGTGAAACACAGATCTTTGTCCGAAACTATGGTCCGCGACACACCATGCAACCACACTATTTCCCGAAAATACAGCACACCCAACTAGTCGACTGTATAGGTCTCCTGAATCGGTATGAAATAAGCCACTTTCGTTAACTGATCCACAACCACCCTTATTGAATCATTCTTCTGTGGTGTCCTCAGATGTGATGCAAAAAAAATCCATTGTCACATCATCCCACATTCATTACAGAATGGGCAAAGGGTGAAACAAACCACCTGGTCATTGATGCTCGTCTTTCACCTACTGACAGCTAAGACACCGTGCCACAAAGCCCGCAACTTCCTTGTTCATTCCAGGCCACCAAAACTACCTTTAGAGAACATGGTATATCATGGTTAAACCAGCATGCACTCCCCACATTGATGCATGAAATTCACACATCAACTCTTCCAGCATACACTTTGACACAACCACACGATAACAATCATGAACAACACCGTCCACACCGACAGCCCAGCAAGAAGGTATCTCGCCACCATTCTGATTTTCATTCATGACCAAACACTCAGGATCATCAAACTGATGTTCCTTAACTCAACTCAAAAGAATCAACTCCATCGCTATGGAAGCAAGAGTGACCTAACCACTCTCCTCCTACTCCTCTAGGTGCATTTCTGCAAACAAAGCCATCACCTTCCACTCGGTGCTGGACTCTTGAACCATATGAATCTGAACCTTCCCGCTCAGAGCATCAACGACACTATTTCCCTTTCTCGGTGTGTACACAAACTCAATGTCAAAAGAATATAGGTATTCATCCCATATTTGCATCCGAAGATTTAGATCCCGCTATGAGAATATGTACATCAAACTCTTATGATAGGTAAACATGGTAAACCTTTATCCCAACAGATAGTGCCTCCTACACTTCAAGGAGTACACTACTACAACCAACTCAAGGCCATGGGTGGGATAATTCTACTCATGGGGTCTCATCTTCCTTAACCCATAATCCACCACCCACTAATTTTTCATCAACAAAGCCCCTGTCCGATTCCGTACGCATCACAAACCATGATGTACTTCATACCCAGCTCAGGTAAGATCATGATAGGTGTAGTAGTCATCCATTTCGTTAACTCATGGAAGGAATTTACACAGGACATATACCATTCGAACCTAATTCCTTTCATTGCCTAGGCCGAAAGCGGTGCTATAAAGTAAGAGAAATCCTGAATGAACCTTCGGTAATACCCGACCATCTCTAGAAAACTACGAACATCAGAAACAGTTTTGGGTGGCTCCCAAGATACAAGTGCCTACACTTTCTCTAGATCCACTGACACACCTGCCTCCGAGATGATGTGACATAGAAAATGTACCTCACCTATCCAGAATTGACACTTGGATAGCTTGGCGTATATCCGATGCTCTCTTAGAATTCCCAAGATGATGTCTAGATGTTGGACATTATCATCGTGAGTTTTCAATTACACCATGTTATAGTCCACATAGACGACCGCAAAACGATCTAGATAGGGATTAATGATCTGGTTCATCAAAGACATAAACACCACCGGTGCATTGGTCAAGATGAAAGGAATTACTACAAACTCAAACAACCCGTACCGACTCCGGAAAGCTGTCAACGGTACATCAGAAGACCTTACCCTCAACTGGTGATACCCCGACCTCAGATCAATCATAGAAAACACAGATACACCCCTCAATTGATCAAAAATTACATCAATTATAGGAAGAGGGTACCAATTCTCCACTTTCATTTGATTCATCTTTCGATAGTCAACACACAGCATCAATGACCCATTGGACTTCTTTGAAAAGAGAACGGGAGATCCCCAAGGAGACATACTAGGATGGATAACCCCCTTACTCTCTATCTCCTCAAGTTGAACATTCAGTTCTTGGAGTTCTATTAGTGCCATTTGGTATGGATGAATAGAAATTTGCTCTGCTACCATCAGCAACTTGATTGTGAACTCAACAACCCTATCAGGTGGTATCCCTGAAAAATCCTCTGGAAACACATCCTGAAACCGATTTACCACAGGAGGAAAAAAATACTGTTCTCCTCTTTCATTGTCATCATTCATGAGTCATGCCAATCGATCCATGAGTCCACTTAGCCGCTGAATAAATGGTCCTGCATGCCCTACTCGAACATCCCATTAGCCACAATGGACATAAGTGTCACCCTTATGTGACTTAAAAGATACTCTGCAATGATAGCAGTCTATATGCACCCGATATAACACTAACCAATCAATTCCCAAGATGAGGTCAAACCCTGACATCTCGAGAATGAACAAATCCCATAGAAAATGGTACCCACCAACGTCCAAGGCACACCCCTTAAATTTCTTTATATTCTCTACCCGTACCCCCAACAAAGTGTAAATTGACATAACTCTGCACACCCTCTCCACAGGAAATCCCAGCGCAACCACAAGTTGAGCAGAGAAAACGTGTGTGGGGAACGTCTGTCAAACAATGCACTAGAAAAAGTAGATATTACAAGGATTGTACTTTGAATATTCGATGGTCCAGCCTCACCATCACAAGGCGCAAACTGAACTGCCTGAAGCGGAATTTACCCTCTACCCTGGGCTCCAGCCTGAACGCCTTACTCTACATTGCCCTGCTGGTGTGAGAGATCTTTCCCAAGAGTTCCACGTCCACCGCCCCTACCAGTATGGCCTGTGGAGCTCCAACTGCCTGCCTGATATAGGGAAACTGATCCCCTTCCTCTATCTGGTACCTGCCTTCTACCATCTTGCTCACTCGTCTGCCGAGGCTTCCTGCAGAACCTTTGCACATGCCCTATTCTGTCGTATGAACGATGCTCAACTGGATGTCGAGGACACTGACCGCGCATATTCCACATCATGCCGCACTGATAGTAGAAAACACACTTCCCACATTGAGAGGCTAACCCTATCTTCTGACCACTTTGCAGGAATCATTCCAAACGACACTTCTGACCCTCTAAAGATGCACCACCTGTCTGCCCAGCTGGCATGACAAGACCACCACCCGAAACTCCTTTTAGGTTCTCTTCAGAGATGAGTTCCAGATCCATCACCTCTGCAAACCTCTTCAAGCGAAAGATATTTACTTGAGACCTGATCTCATGTCTCAAACCATGCTGGAATGATCTTGCTACTACTGCCTCATCCCTTACTAACACTAGGGACAAAGACTCTCAAATCAGTGAAGCAACTAGCATAGTCCAACACCAACAGCGATCCTAGAGTCAGGATCATAAACACTATAACCCGCTCCTACCTTGAAGTCTCTTGATAAAAATTCTCCATTAACGTTTTCTGAAAATCCTTCCATGACATTCCCTCAGCCTACTCGATCTGAGCCTGAATGTCCGACCAATGCCTTTCCTGGCCTCGTAACATATAAACGACCAACATTACCCGCTTCTCAACTGGGGTCTCTAGATGATCTAGTTTCGTCTAGACAGACTCTAACCAAACTACATTGCCTCTTTCCAACCATCTATGGTGAAGGTCATAGGGTGTTTCACCTGGAACTCCCTAGTTAGCTCAAACAAACTCGGAGAAACCTTCCCTGGGTCATGATCCATCATCTGCATAAGGCGAGCTGTGATCTCTTGGAACATGTCTTCTCTACCTTCATTGATCGCCACCGTTTCATGCTCCTCTACTGGAGGAGTGTTCTTAGCAACATCCACTCATTGCCCAATGGGTAATTGATGTCGTTGTGGGATTTCTCTATAATTACAAGCACATGATTTTAGAACGCATACCACATAACATTCTTGACTTTATAAAAAAGATCTTTACTACCAACAAAAACCAATCATTATATGGTAATTCAACAACATTATAAGCTCAACTTCACTGCCCTGACCCCTCCAACCTTCGGCCATGGTCCACATGGGTTATCCAACCATGCACTACCACCGAAATCACAATAAAATTTCAAAAACATTTTCCACTTCATATCAAACCCTTATATTCCATTAAACATCATTTACCCACTTGTTTTATTTCTTTCTTCTCATTATTTCTTGGTTTTATGAAATGCATAATGCAACCTATCTTACTGCCTCACACATCCATCTCGTGCCTGTGCCTAACATAATGCATGCCACCTATATCCCTAGGTGACTACAACGATGCACGATTGAAAATCCTCATTCTGTTAAGACAATGAGCCAAATATCATAAAATAGTCACATCAAACCACATGTGCATAACCCAATGGTGAAATATAATCATCTGTAACATCACACAACTAAGAACAACATTTCCTACCCAGGGTGACCTGGTTTATTCCTCGTACATGGGTTAGGTACTCCCATGCACGAGCTCATTACCAAGCCCCTACACATCTTAACCCTTATCTACCAATACCAAATAACAATACCTCAAAGTAGGAGAAGAAAGACATCCTCTGATACCACTTTGTAACATCCCAAACCCAAAATCCACGAATCCAATGATCCGAGTCGGGTGGTTACATGACCTTATGTGCGCCTCCTCGTACACGAAAGGCTGCCGACTAGCAGCGGGGGTCTATGGAGTCAAGTGGGGAGACTATACCCCCTTTTATTAGAGTAAGACACAACAGAAATAAAACAAATAGCAGAAAAAATAACCAATAAACAAGGAACATTTATAACAATCAATTTCAACAATAAATATGTCATGTAATAATATAAGTTCAAGAGTGAACAAAAACACAAAAAAAAGACAACGGCCAAATCCCCAGAATGGACCCGACCCCAAGTCCGGATCCTCCAACAAGTACTAGCCATGTCCACTCACTATATTGCAAGGACCTTTTACCTTCTCCTGACCTCCAAACCTGAAGTCTTATCGGGTACCCAATGGAGGCACGAGCAGGGTGTGAGTACAACTCAGTAGGCCACCACCAATGGTGTTTACAAAATATCTAGTATAAACAGGTGCTGTATGCAAAAGAACTATGAATTATAATTGCCAAGTAATTAATTAATCTTCCAATACCATGTTCATAGTCAAAGCCATTGCCATTTCCATTTCCATTTATTACACACCCATTATCACAATTTAACATTTAATTACATTTCCATGGGTCACTCACATATATTATGTTACATGGGTCTCCAACCAACAATCACATATAAGAGGGTGAAGACATCGTTGTCATATCTAACTAGGAATAACCCCCTCATAGAAAACATAACCTCACCTCGATGCCTCAATCTGGGTGGATGTCACCGTTAGGAGAATAGAGCCTCAGTCCTCATTCCTAACTCGTGCATTTAGGGTGGAGTTCAGAACCTTAGTCTTCACTCGACCCATGGGCATAGATCCTCAAGGCATACCCCACTCTACCAAGCCATGTGCACATGTTTATATATATAAGTAACCATTAACCATCTATACCATTACCCCGTGGGAAACCATTCACAACAACCACATGGGAATTCACATCTTGCCTTAACCCCTTAACGCATTACCATTTCACATCATTTAACAATTCACCCAATTCCCATGTGCTAATCCTATATCACAAATATTTCAACACAAGACCTATAAGCCATCCCATTATGGTCTTTAAATCAGTTTACACATTAACCCATTTAACTCATTCATCTTTCCCATGAATCACCCATTCAACCCATTCCATATAACCCTCTTGTTATTACCAAGTCTAAGTGCATCACCTAACTTCTATCAAATTTTAAACAAATCATGCCAACACATTCTTCATGGGCTCTGCCATTCATCACAACAAGCTCACCTGTTTAATATCAATCCCTAAACCCAGGAGAAGCCGGATCATCCAATGGATGGCCCAGATTAGGTCAAGTCTATCCCAACACATCCCTCGGGGATTGTGAGGGTTCACATTTTCTATTTTAAGCATCGTTATTTCCAACATGACTAGGTTATTCAAAACAAAATTGAGGAGAAATAAGAATCATAACTCAACATGCAAAATTACCCAAAACAATAATGGGATATAATTTTTAGACCACCTACCACAAAACCGTAGTTGAACACACTCTCAATCATGTCCATAATCCTCGATCCGACCAACCTTTGGAACATCAACCTAAAACTCACGCAAAATTTAGGTTTTTAGGGTTTCATAAAAAGAGGGAGAGGAGATGCAAACCCTAAACCAAAAAGAGAAGCAAGGATGGGATTAGCCTTACCCGAAACATCAATCAGTAACCAACGGCACAAAAAATACCATAGAATCGAAGTAGGTCGGTCTCATTGAGACTTTGGGAGATTTAGTTCGTGCCTAGGGTAGATATGGAGGAAATGAGAGGAAATAATGTGTGGATTTGAAATGCTCAAAGTTGCAAACTTGTAATCTTTTCCTACATTAAGTGGCCGCATGGGTTCTCTTCACGGTTTTGAAAACCATGCGTATTCCACTACCCAAAAGAGGTGGTGTCACATGGTTTAGCCCCACGGTTTGGCAAACTGTGCGCAAATCATGCACATGCTTCTATCCAGAGGAGGAGGGGTCGCACTATTTAGCCTGGCCCGGCCACACGGTTTACTAGGTCGTGCGTAGGTCGTGCGCCCTAGCCTGTCTTTACCAGATTTCATTTCATCCATGCACAGAGCCCCCATAACACCCTCAAGAACACTCACACTGTCAAGAAAAATTTTAATGCCCCAAAACAAAGAGTTCATCCAAAAACACAACAAAGACATACAATTCCAAAACCTAGGATCTTACATAATCTACTAGCATAGATCAATGTTTATTCCTAATCAATGTCATGGAAAAAATTCAAATTATATTGGGGGTACATGATATAGCAATTAAATAAACGTTTTTCTATTAAATTATAGTATTAGTTATTTTTAGACTACTTATACCTATGATTAATTATGAAATCAATTTTTAATACCATAGGGTTCTGGAAAAATCAAACCAAGATGATTTCCCAGTTAATCGAGAAAGTGGAATTCTTGTTTTTAAGGGATATTAAACTACACATATTTTAGATCATGTTTGATCTATTGTCATAGTATGTCTAAGGTAATATAATGGAAAAAAATAATATTTTTAGTATTGGGTACACACATATATATCATGTAAATTTCATATTCTAATGCATCTTAAGAAGAATTATTTCAATGAAATGTTCTATTATTGGTTCATGCCATTAGTTGGGTACTTTAGTAATAGTAAAAAAAAATATCATGGTGCTAATCAAGATGTACGTCTTTGATAATGGTATATAGTGGTGGATACATGGGGATATGATCTGTTGAGTTATTTTCTTAGATGGATGAGGTAATAGTATGTTGACCAACTATATGGATTAATTGAAGTGCATATAGGTACTAGGTAAAACATAGAAGGCCTAATACCAGAAGCGTTCACTCTGAGTAAGAATGAATATAATTTTAAGATAATAGGAGGGTTTTTAGTTGGGTCTAGTGTAAGTGGGATTATGATGGCGTTAGATCCCCATAAAACAATTTCATTTTATTTTTGGTTACTATAATATATAGAATTTGAATATTAATTATTTTCTTATCACATTATAATCATTCTTATATATAATTGTTCATGTTATAATTAATTAAGATGCATGTCACATCAAAATAACCCAGAAGGCCCACAATAGGATGAGATAGTTTATATTCTATGACATTATTCCTAAAACTTATGTCATATTTTACAATTATAACATTATAAAAGACATATATGAATCAAGATATTAGGGGTATGAGGCTTGTAAGATATTTAGAAACCAACTGACAGGGTACTCCATTAGTAATCTCCATAAAGGAAGGTTCTGATAATGGACCATTAAATTTAAATTCCACATGTTTAATGTGTAATTAAATACTACTATATGTGTATGTGTGTGATGAACCATTGATTCAGTGATTATTATTAATATGTGTTGAGAATCAAATAAACATATGTATTTTTTAAACCGCGATAATGATCATTCATTTAAAATTTGGATAATTTTAATTCTTGATAGTTGTTATTACATAAGATAATAATGTGGGAGAGGATTGTTTCGTTCTATTTGAAGTGAATATCTTAACCAATTTTATGATGTTTGAATATCCTAATAAGAACATTTCCATGGATGTTCAAATTAATAGGTCCACTTTCCAAAAGTGAAATAAAGAGATTTGAGCATATAGGGTGATGAAACATGGTATGTAATCTTCTTGAAATTATATATCATTATTAGGGTATTATATTCTATGGTATTTATTCATAGGACTATGAATTTTACTGTAATATATATTGTTCTTTCTATGGGTTCCTTAGCGTGTTTCTAGATTCTAATAATAGACATAAGCTATTTTTTCTTAATTCCAATTAGAAATGGGCCATGATGGACACATAATAATTATTCTTATAAACCTTGATAAAATTCTATATGATTTTTTGCATGTATATTAGAATAATATTCTAATGATCAAGAAATGATAATTAATTGGTGTTATTTTTTAATGACAAGTATTTATTTCTCACTTTATCATGTACAAGAATTTATTTATATAAAAAATAGTCATGATACATCATTTGGTAAATAACGAGGAAGATGAGAAGACTAAGTTATGTTATGCTAAGAATGGGAATATTATTGGAATAAATTATAACTTATTTATTATAATGAAATAATATTTTACTAGTCCTCATGTTATGCACTTGTAAAGTAAATAATAATTTAATAATTATTATTTAAACATAGGGTATGAATGGGCTTAAGATGATTTTAAATAGAATTTTTAAAATAATCTCATAAACCTATATTTATAAATACCCAAATGTATAATACTATAAAATATGAATTTTTATTTGAAAAGAAAATGTTTTTTCATAAAACTTGGTTCAGTAACGAATTATCTCATCCTAGAAATATTATCATGAGTGTTTTTGATCCTCCTCCCTCTCAAGTTGTGATAGTCCTAATATAATCCGAAAATCATCAATGGGATTATATAGTGTGATCAATAATAAATGATTTAAGTAGATTTGACATCTGCATTGATATATGAAGAATCTTATGATGATGCCCATAATTCTTGGGGGATATGTAGATCACCTCTAGATTAAATATTCTCATGATTCCTCATTCACAACGACATTATGAAATTAATTGATAACTTTATTCATCAATAAAGAAATAATTATATTATACCGATGCTATTGAACTTTCTAAATTTATTATAAATTACATTGGACATTATGTATTCATGGATTCTTGGAATTTATTTCCATTTGATTCTAAGGAGAAATATAAAGAATTTGATGGAAATATTTTGATGGGAATCACCTAACATGGTTTTGATACACCTCAGAACCTTAAAAAACTAATGTTTGATATAATCATATCAAAGGTAATTTTTAAATGGATTTCATGTATGTTATATTGGAGTTTGAAAATGGTTAAACAAGTTCATAACATGTTAAATGGGGCTTTGTGAATTTTTTAAAGATTGACTCGATTTTTTAAAGATTCATATTAATAGATTTTATAATTAATATAAAATAAATGTAATAAACGTAATATATAATTATATTAATGAATATAATTTTTTTTTAAAATATGAATATAAAAAAATTATATGTCTTTTAAAATATAAATTTAAAAAACTATATTAATTATTAGTATCTATTATAAAAATTGATACTATTATTAACAATAGATTATTTTGTCATTTATGTATTGAAAAAATACATTGATCACCATATATGTTATTTTATGGTATTATTATAACTATAATAGACCCATTTTATCTTCCAGAATAACATTTAAAGATAATTTATTTACCAAATATTCAATGGCTTAGACATATCTCATAGAAAAACAATTTACAGATAGAAAATATGCTTTTTTTAATACATATTATAAAATTTAAATTCATCTTTATTGTTTATTAATTTTAATTAATTAATTGAATATAAAATTTATTTGTGATTTAAACCATCATTAAAAATGAACCTCTAAATTAAAACCACTATTAAATAGTAAATTCAATATTAAAAATAATCACTATATGATATTTATATAACATTTTTTGGAAATTATGGAAAACCATGAACAAGATAACTTAAATAAAACACCAATACTATGATTTTATAAATTCATATCACAATATTAACATGATCCAATGATGAAATATATAATTATCATGGAGATTAGTAACATAAATGTCATAATATACAATCATTTCTATATAATTGAACTCCTCTAGAATACCTTATAAACATAATAAAAAATACCCTTATCTTTCTAATTAGGGAAAATAAAAACATAATAAATTAGTGGGATAAAATTTTCAATAATGGAAATTATATCAACATTCAATAAAGGTTTAGATCATATGTATATGGGAAAACATGGGTAGGGGAGGATTTTCCTAATAAAATGTACATTGAATAATAATATTTTTTCTTATAACATAAAAGATATAAATGTAATATCAAATGAAAAAAAATTCTCCATTTAAAAAGTTTGGGGAATCATGAGACAATAAACATTAACCAAGAAGCACAATCATAAGAATATTGAAATATGACATGCCATATAATAATGAATTATAGAAATATTATGAGAATATAGAAATTATAAAATTTTGAAACTATTAAATTTATTATAATTATGTTGTTTAAATATGTTTCCATTATTATTGTTATGGAAAAAAATTCACATGAACCATATTTTGAAAAAAACTTCCACACATCATACTATGAGAAACATCAATTATCTTGAAATATATTTTGAACAAACTAAATGATCATTCTTGATATCCCTTTATCAGTAGATATATATCTTTAATCAATGCATTAGAGGGATGTATAATGCCCCACCCATCATCATCAAGGAAAAAAAATCATTTTTCATTAACATGTATTAATGTACCCATTGAAAGAAAATGGGTTGAATAAAACATTACGAAAAATCACATAATGAAAAAAATAAGAAATCATAGAATATCAAAATTATCATTTTACAAAAGAAAAACTATCAAAATTTCATATAAAAGGTGATCAAAACATTACATAATAAAATATAATCCTTTTGGGATAGATATAAGAGAACATATAAATGTCTTCAAAATCATATTAAAACATTGAATTACCAATAAAATTTTGAATTATATTTAGTGGTAAAGATAATAATTTTAAAAAAAATATTTCCATATAAAAGATCATTGAAAAGAAATAATATTTCAAAAAGATAATTGAAAATAATATGAATGAATTTAGGTTTAAAAAGATCTTTGATAATTGAAACATGAAAAATAAAACCAAATTCAAAAAAAGGATTAAAATTACATTGAATTTTTTAACTTTAAAAAAGAATATTAAATAATGGAAACATGAAAAATACACAAATAATTTCAAAAGAAAAGTGAAAATACTATAAATATTTTATTTTTAAAAATAAATTTTATCAATTGAAAAATAAATAAATAAATTATGGTAATCCAAATTAAATGTTTATTGGAAGATAAATCCTCTATTTTTAATGGATGGAAATAAATTGTGATCTTTTTAAAATAGGCTTGTTGAAAACACAGAATAAAAGAAATATTTTAATCCTCCAAATATAAAATCGTGTAAAGAGATATAAAATCATAAAAAATATATGCATAGAAGAAGACAATGATATAGTCATTATAATTAATGATCATAAAAATTCCCCAAGTGAATTATCTCATTTCATAGGTCTCAATTTTTGGAAGTAAGGTTAAAATAAATCCTTACATTTTGAGTAACATTTAAATAAAAACCCTTAAAAAATAATGAACATGAAACAAAAATTTGAATCAAATAAAGAAATATTTAATTGATGATATAATATATCATATGGGAGGTATATATTTATCTTAAATAGAAATAGTTTCATAAAATATAAAATTTTATAATGAATGTAAATTGTGATGAAAAAACCTTACCTTTTTTCATTGTGATGTTAATGAAACTCTAAACTCAATGGAGACATAATGTTTTATAGAAGTTCCCCTAAAATTGATGGTACTATGATAAATATGAATCAAAAGGGGATTGTTTTTGTGGGATCTATCTCTATGGAAAGTAAAAGTGAAGAGTTTTAAGAGTAATGTAAAAATATAGGTGTATGTTTGAAATGGTGTATATAACCCCCATTACAATAGAGGGAAATGAAACTTTTAGAAACATCATTTACATTTTATTAATTCCATGACACTATTATAAGGAAAATGAAAACAATGATTTAAAATAACTGAATTTAGGGAATGGATACATAGATAAATTCTACATATATTGTTTCCTCACATGTTCTAAACACGTTATATGGTAGTTGCCATTATGATTTTACATTTTACTCTTTTACATCTAAATAATGTTACAAAATTATAAATATGTGATTTTCTATTTTATTAAAAATATATCATGAACTTATAACCAAATTTGGGATTGATTAAACTAAATTTAACACCAATTTAATCCAAATTTAATTCAAAATATTATAAAATTATCTATTAACAGAAATGATCAAATGATTAAAAAAAATGTTTTTGTGGAAAACCGAAATTTGAACCATTATTGATTCCTAATCCAATTTTGTATTGATTAAAAAATAAATGAATACTAATATATATATATATATATATATATATTTTATACATGATATTAAATTAATTATTTAATGGATTTATGTTTAATTAATTCAATATAAATTATTTGATATTAATTAAAGAATAATTTTAAAATAACTGTTTCACTATTATAATGGAAGTTCTCTTAAATCACAGTAATCTATATTTTTAAAAAATATAATTGAAAAAATTAAATAATATAATTTTTTATATAAAATACTAGAATCATTAAATCAGATTAACATTATATGGTTTAAGAAATTTAATCATAACATTATCGCATGTATTGCGTGAATACATATTTTTAGAACATGTTTATTTTTGAGAAAACTATATTTGATGAGGAGAGAATTATAATTATAATTGATTAAAATTAAATTGAAAATAATTATTATCATTTTATGAGTTTTTATTTAAATATAATGTAAATAAAAAACTTCATTTAACCACTTTATATTTAATTTAAAATATAGTAGAAAACTATTCTAATTAAAACAATAAATATAATTTTAAAATATTGAGACTGTTTTTATAAATTTTCTCATGGTATTTTTAAATACATTATTATACATCATACTATCATATATTTAAGAAATTTTTTCAAAATTGTATAGGTCTAATAAAATTTCGGGTATTTGAAGACTATGAATTTTAACTAAACAATTAAATTGAAATTATTTTAGAATGTTCCCAAAAATACATCCTATAATATTTTATTTGAAGAAATAAAAAATGAAATTTTAATATTGAAAAATAAAATTCATAAATAAGTAAATTAATAATTTTAAAATAAAATTTATCATATAAATAAAAGTTATTTCATCAAAAATAATGTTTTCAATATTAAATCATATTTATTGTTAACCTTCTAAATTTAATAAATATTAATGGTTTACAATTTTAATTATTATTATAGATTTATTGCTAATGTATTCAAAATGTTATTTTTTTACATTGATTATAGAGTGTGACTCAAATTATAGAAACTATTATATATTTCATAGGATCTAAAATCTCATGTCGTTCATTCTACACCATTAAATAAACTATTTCCTCACACTTATAATTATCACCTTCTAATGGAAACTAGTATATTATTGAATTAGGGTAGTCATAACTCATATTTTTATTTCAAAAAGGTGTCAACCCTAGTTACATGGTTATGTCTTAGAGGATCATCAATTACTATGTAATTAACTAATCATATTATGTTGTTTCATTCAATAATTTGAGATACACATCCACCAGGATTATGTATCATGTCTCTAATAGTAGGTTTTGTTTTATATTATATATCATTCTCATTTTTATATTCTATCCTTCAATAGGGTTATATGAAATGTTATTTATTCATTCCCATATATAATAGTATTTTGTACAAGTAGAGAGAAACGATTTATTTTGAGATTCACCTTAAAATTATCTAAAGGGGGGATAGTAAGACTTGAAAAAATCGTACCCATAAAACATAAACAAGAAAAATATTACTTAGATATAATAATGTTACCACTAGGGTTTTTATATTGATAGTGAAATTTTCATGAAACAATGCATTGAACTAGACATATAAAAATATTTAATGAAGTGTATATGTACCTAACACCACTTAATTCTCATAGTTCACCTTAGGGATAGTGTTATCATACAAAATTACGTACACCCTTCGTTAATGAGGACTCAACGTCGTGTTCTCTTTATTCATTTGTGAGTTTAGGTATTTGATTTTTGTAATTCCCATACTATATTCATAAGAAGAATTAATGTGTGGATGGTTCATTAGGTGGGATATTCATTTACTATATTGTATCATCTAGTCTAATCATCTCCCCACAACATGTATTTTATTTTTTGTAGGTCATCCCATATTTTAAACTAATATCTTTTCTTTGAAAGTAATTACCAATATGTTTTCTCTAAGATTTTTGACATGCAGGAAATTGGATTTTCATTCACTCTAGTGACTTATCATTATACTTTCCATGAAAATACTTTTCTTTTCCGTTATCCAAAATAATAAAGCAAAACAGTTTCCATTTCCACTTTTAGTGCACACTTCACAACCAATTTATAGAATCTATTGAATCTTATGACTAATTCATTTCAATGAAATGTAATTATTACAAAAAAGTAATGATCTATTTTACAATCAGGATCAGAGATAAAAACACAGGCATAACATGTGAGCCTTGCGATGTTTGCATCGTATTTGTAGATAGATTTATTATCCATTTGTTTTAATATAATTAATTCTATCTCTATATCCAGGTGAAGCATATGAGGATAATACTTATTGAGGAACACTTTCATTATATACACATATACCATATACTATACTTCCTTAATTTTTGGTTATATTATTATTGGAATTCCACCACCGATCATTCTCATCTTCACAACAATAAGATGCTAGAACAACCTTCTCATATTCATAACATAGGATATTGGCAAATATATTTTCTATTAAATTGATCCAATTATCTGCAATAAATGGATTAGAAGTGATTCTGATGTATGGTTGGTGTTTTATCAAGAAAAAATCAATAAAAAATTTCTCGTTAAAACATTTGTTTACACAAAAAGATAATATAATTCATAATAAACAAAGATTACATTTTTAGAAAGTCTTTCACCCTATTTTCTATTCCATTTGGTTACTCATTAGAATAACTATTTATTTTTTCTATCACATCCATTATTAAATAAAAAATATTTTACTCTTAGAAATCATAAAATTATTATTCAGTTCGACCTAAATCATTCTATAACCAAATTTTGGTTTATTTATATTGGGTTCTATCACATTCCATTACTAAATTACCTCGATATTATAAATCCATAATAATGGTATGTAAATAAAATGTGATTACCCAAATCATATCCCCCAAGACTATCAAACCAGCTGCATGGTAAGGGATCATTCTCCATGCACTATAAAAATGAATGATATATACTCAACCCACTATTTTCACGGTTATTACCCCAAAATAAAACTATTCCAAAATCACATCAACATTTAGTATCCATTCGTGGATTTATTTCTATGGAAAATACATTATATGTACCTTACCAAAATCATTGGATGTACTTACTTACATAGAATTATTTTTCTTATTTATCACTAGGGTTTTCAAAAATGTTCTCTAAACTAATATTCAAAATATCAAAATATTTATCTAATACCAAATATAGTGCCCCAATATATTCATAACATAAATAAAACATTAATTTCTATATTTTATAAATTTATCTCATAGAAGTAACAGAATAAATGGACCAAAAAGATTAATGTCTTTAATATTAGCTATATAAATATATTAATCTAAAATCATTTCATCATAATATAACTCTCAAAGAATCCAATCATGACTTCCCACAGATTGAAGTTATCTTCATAACATGGGGAAATGAATCCATTATAAAGGGGTGAGATAAAATAAAAATGGAGGGAAAACATATCAACATATAATCAATTGTTAGATCATAATAATACGATAATTTATATGATATAGAGGTATTTCCTATTAAAATGTACATGAAACAATATCGGTAGTCCATAAATCAGGATATATGTACATGCAATCTCAAATGGAAAACAATATTCCATGGATTCAATTTTTGGAATCTTGATATAGTAAATAATCATTAATGATAATAGTACTAGGCATATAGAAATTTTGAATTCCATATAATGAGGAACTATGGAAAAAACAAAAATAATTTGGAAATTATACAAAAACAAAAATTACAATTATTAAATTTATGAATAAAAAAATTCACATGTTTCATGTTGTGAAAAAACAAAATACCCAAACTTTATATTATGAAGAAGAAAATTCCCACACACCATGTTGGTAAAAAAGGATGCACACACATAAAATTGTGATCAAACAAAATGATTATTCTTTTCATCATTTTTTAAGGACATATAAATCATTAAACAATTCAATAACGTGTGATATAATACCTCAATAATAATCATAGAAAAATATTATTCTATTTAAAAATAAATCATTAATATATCTTAATTATCCCATTTCAAACAATTTACTTATTTAACATTTTAAAAATATCACAGAAAATGAACATAAAAATCCTATTATATTAAAAATCACGTTTTCTATAAGAATGAATTTCATAATAACATATAAAGGTTGATCAAAAGATAACTTAATCAAAGGTATACATTGGTGGGTAAATGTAAGTGAAAATGGAAATGTCTTAAAAAATCATTTTAAATCATTAAAGTATAAATTAATTTCAAATAAATGTGAATGGAAATAGAATAATTTCAAAACCCATATATTGAAAAAAAGGATCCTTGAAAAGACACATGAATTCGAAAATGAGAACATAAAATACATTAACTACCTATAATTTTAAAAAAATATTTATTAATGGAGACTTCAAAAAGAAATTACTTTTTCATTAAAACGTATTTAAAATGATTTGAATACAATTTATTTTAAAAACACATTTTAATAATATAAACATGAAAAATAGACAATTATTTCCATAACATAAGTGAAAACTCATTTATTTTTTCCGAATGAATGTTTAGTAATTAAATCTTTAAAAATGGCATAAAGGTTATAAAACTAAAATTTTGATTGCATGATAAAAAATAATTTTAAATCTTTGGAAATTCCTTTGGATTATGTTGATATAATCTTTTTGAAATCCCTTATTTCATGAATAATTTATGAAAATCCAATTTAAAATATTTATATAAATTCAAATTTAATAAAGATATCTATGGGATAAGGAAATCATATATTATTTAGAATAAATGAGCTTATAGTTTTCCCAATTGGACTATCACATTTTATAGGTATCAATTTTAGAAGGTAGTTAAAAATAAGTTCATACGGTTTGACTAACATTTCAATCAAACTCTTGACAAATAATGAATGAGAAAATAACTTAGAATACCATTTAAGAAGAATTATTTCATGATATAATAAATAATTCAGGTATAATAAACACCAATTAGATAAAAATAGGTGTGTGATACAAATGATGTCTCAATAAATGGAAGATGATACAAAAACCCCTTAAATTGTTTCCTTGACGATTTGGTCACTCTCTAACCTCGTTGGATACCTTATTTTTCATAGAACCTCAGATTAAATTAATGGGATTGTGATAATTATGAGTGACCAGGGGATTATTTATATGGATGAGGGTTCTATAGAGAAAAAATGGTTTAAGTATCAATGTGGAATTAAAATTATAGGTGTGTGTTTGAAAGGGTGTAACTGATCCCCATTTATAATATAGGAAAAGGGAACTTTTTGAAACACCCTTAATATTTTTGTAATTCCATGGCAGGATTCCATGTTCAAAAGATACAATATTTCAAAAAAATAGTTTTGGTATGTTTAGGTAGATAAAATCTCAATATTTTGTTTTAAATTTTTTTAAACGTTCATTAGGGTTTCTACCATTATCTTTTAACATTTTACACTATTACTTCTAGCTGGATAAATAATGTTCAACTTTGTGATTTTATGTTTTACTAAACATAGAGAATAACCAATATAACCAAATTCAGGAATGTTGGAAAAAATATTTTACATCCATTTGATCAAATTAAATTTCTAAATATTATAAAATTATTTTTTAAATGAAAATATATAATTTTTAGGTGAACATATTTAGTATAAAAAAAATAAATTTGACCATTGTTGATTCTTAATCTTATTTAGAATTTATTAGCAAATAAATGATTATTTATATATATATTTTTTTAATACATAATATTTTTTTCATTATCTAATAGAGTCAAATTTCATTGATTCTATTAAAATTTAATGATAATAGTAAGACAATAATATTATATTAATTGATTAAATATTATCATGGATATTAGAATTAGACTTTCTAATATATATTATACATATAAAAATTAAATTGATGAACATAAATTGAATTGAAATTATTATCTAAAATATAATAATTTTTTATATAATTTACATTTTAGGGGTATGTAAATAAATTTAAATGTTACACCAGGCGTCACGTAAATAATTTTTTTTAAAAAGTTTATTTCTAATAAAAAAGAATTATCATTAGTTTAGAAATATTTAATAAATTTATTACAATTAATTAAAAATAATTATTACCATTAAAATAATATTTGTTTTACAAATATATCAACAAAAAACAATATTTTATCTTTTTATAATTAATTAAACATAATAGTTAAAACAATAGTTTTCTTTAAAAAAAATCTTAATTTTTTAAAATGATGGGGTTGAGATTATAAATTAAAAATAGTATTTTAAAATGATTTATTGAACATTATAATATAATATGTTATTCTAAATGGTTTAATAAACTTCCAATCCTTACTAAAGTTGTGATATTAAGAATGTCAACATTTTCACTATTCACCTAAAACCCATTTACATTCAAAAAAAATTCAAAAAATACATCAAACTCTACTTTTTCATTGAGAAATTTATGAATTACATTATATTTATTAAATTTAAATTAAAATATTTATAAATTTATTATTTTAGAATATAATATTTAATATAAATAAAATGACTTTTGGTGAAATTAACCATCTTAATATTATCTCATATTAATTGTTTACATTGTAAAATTATTTACTAATAATGGTTTAGCATCATATTTTTTATTATAGATTTGTATATAATGTATTTTTAATATTTTTTTGATTTTTTGATTTTGATTCTAGTCTGTGACACAATTTTTAGAACATAGTATATATATTTTAAATTTTATAAAATCAGGGGTTTCTACATTAATTTAAAAAGGTGTCACAGAATTCATTATTTTTGCAGTGTGTAGTGGAAGAAATTGGGCAACATATAATAAATTAGTAACTGAGGAATTAAATTATAATTAATAGGACCTTGAGATACATAATTTATATCTTATATTATTCATTATATTCTTGATTAAAAAAATATCAAAGACTATGTTGATTTTGATTTTATAGGAGGACCAGACAAAGTAAATACTCTTCCAACAATGTGTTTAATCTTTTAGGATGAGTTGTATGTTATATATAAAAATATAATTTATTGAGGAACTAATTCCAATTCTGTAAGAAGATATATTAACTTAAAAAACGAAAAGTAATGATTTAAATGATGTTTTTGGGAGATCGACTATAAAAAAGGAACATTTTGTTATTTTTTGAAAGTCCCCATGTCTACCATATCTATGTGAACCCATTTTATCATTCAAATAAATAATAAATTGGATTAAAATATCATTTTTGAGATGATATGGAGGAATGAAGTGTGAATATTCCAAAAATTAAAAACTTATATGATATAAATTGATTTTAACATATTTTGACTATCATTAGATATTCTTAGTGATTTGGTATCTGAAGTGGTCTCAATGAAATACGAGTAATGCGTTTTACTAGAATAAAAATGTGATATATAGACATAATTAGTTTATAATAACATGTAAAACTGGTAGGTATGTTACTAGTAAAATATTTATTGACCAAGGAAATATTTATTGACCATAGTGTGTAATTCATCACCATATTAAGTAATTAATCACTAAATAAGGTGATTATTTGTTGGATTTGGTACATAGGAACCAAAATTATTATGTATGATTAATTACCAGATCATTAATTCTTTTATTCAATGTTATATTGATATTATATTATGACTTTATACTTATATTCATCATGTGATAATTTCCATAAATTATCCAACGTATCGGTAGATTAAAACTGTATCCAACTATAATGAGAACCTATAGATGTTGTATTGATATTCTTAAAATTGATCCATTAGTTGGGATAAATTATTCTAATGGGACATGGATGATATTTTAATAGAAAATGTTAGAGACTCATAACCATTGATTATTTTCATCATGGTGTTTTCACATGATGATCTCAAATAAGTATGGTCACAAGGACAAAACCACTAATAATTACACCACTGAATTAATGTGTTTTTGGATGTTTCTATTAACAAGCATGTGTATTGGTACTTATATGCGAGATCACTATTAATTTCCATCATGATTCGCATAAATAGATGAATGATTAAAACCATGATGTAATTACTTATAGATAAGTGGATTACGTAAAATTCATCATGATAAGTATGACATCAATTAAATGAAAATGATAAATTTTCTCCCATTTTACTTATCAAATAAGAAATATTTATACCTTTGATTGGGATAGATAAGTTTGAATAAAATACATTTCCATGGATTATTATAGTAATGTAATCCCGAATGAGTAAAAGAAAGATAAATCAAGTATAAATGATGTGTGAAAATTTACATATCATTCCTAATGAGATAATAGTTGGAAAAGAGGTTATATTATAATTTAGAATTTATATGAGAGTTTTAGGTATTTTGATAGGGTTGGAAGCTCCAAAATTGAAGCTCCCTCAAGAAAATAAAAATAAATAATACAATTTTAGAACACCTAAAATAAAAAACTCATATAGTAGATATTATGAGAACTATGAAATAACCTCACCCTATTACTCACAAATAAACCCCCTAATGGAAAGAACATATTAAATAAAACGATATACGAAATAGAGAAAATAATAACAATTTTTTATGTTGTTCCGACATAATCCTACTCTATGGGAGTAATGCTATAAACATTTATAATTGTGATAAAAATATGAAATATTTCATCCAAAATCATCTGCTTTCATGTGGCTAGATTCTATCAGTTTAGATATTATCTTTAAAATAGACTTCATTAAAACATCATCAATAACTATGTTGTCTTCATGGGCATCCCACCATTGATCATGTCAACCAATAGTTTCAATTAGTCTTCAAAGCCTCAAATAAATTTTTTGGTGAATAGTTCATTCTATATAAGTCGTTAATAAAACTATGAAATAACTACTAGCTAATATTGTTTCATTCCTATGCTTTTAAATGTCATAACTCTTTATAAAATGCATCATCACCTTCATATGGTTATGTTCCGATCCTATGTCATCACCCACTCAGGAATTTACCATGATTTTTCCAAAAATTTATTCATATAAAGTTGAAACTAACAACATCTTTATTAAGATTAATTTATAGTCCACACCATATTATCCTTATATATCCATAAATACATTATTCTAATAATCATCCCATGTAATTCACACTATATTCTATCATTTATTCGATTATCTGATCCCACTTGAGGCATAACAATACCCCATAATTTTTTATTTTACAAAACTTCTCATGTTTTCTACCAATTTATGAACACAATAAATCTTATAGTTATAAATCCCCATCCTTAAAAAATACATAATCTTGAATTAAGTCAATAATTCAAATTTAGTATACTTTAAGTTTTAGAGTTTTAGAGAATTATGAGATAACTATTTCATTACATCACATAAATTACAAAGTAGACACATCTACTCAGTTTCCATTTTATTCATAAATAAAACTCTTGAAAAAAGAAATATATCTACTTCCATGTTTTAGACAGAATGGATTTTCCTTGATCCAATCCTTGGCTCTATTAATCATTAAATCCTCTGAAAAACATTTAAAAACTTGGTATGATCATAAAAAGCTCATTAAGGGTTATAAAATAAGGAATGAAAACATTATCCAATCAATAAATACAAATAAATGAAACCATACTTTTCAATCATAACATAAATCATAAAATATATGATTTATGAATACAACACATTAACCATAAATCCTAAAGGAAACTTATGTCTTAAATAACATACTAACAATGTAGCTTTCATAGCTACATATGGATTAACGTTTGGAATAACCACAACAATATATTACATAATTCTCTTAGGAGAAACATGAAAATTTACCTCCGTCACATTACCCTTTGCATTAGAGAGAAATCTCAGGCTCACCAGCACTAGGTTTAACACAGAACCGCCCGTATATGTAAACAATGCCCAAATACTATAAAATATTTATAACACATTAAACAAGAATAATGTAAAGGCAACATTTCCACTTTTTAATCACAATATATCATTTCAATATATTAACATAATCAATGTTTTATCAAACTATTTTCAAAACCATTTAAACGTTTAATAATGAGATTTTTCAATCATAGTGTCCCTTACCACATTAAATATTTTTAAAAAAATTGAAAATTTAAAAACCTTCATGTCCATATAAATAAATCCATAAAAAATTTCAATACAAGCACATTAATGTGAAACATTTAGAATAATAAATCATTAAAACATTAAAAATGATATTTTAGTTAAAGAGTTTCTAACAAAATAAGAGATGCTTGAATACAAGCAATTGACGAATAACATTAATCAAATCTTATAATATCATGAGAATAATCAGATTCATGATATAATGTGCAAAAGGATATTATATAAACCTGGTAAAATATAATTGGTGTATAACAAAAAATAAGTCTCAATGGATTATAAATTGAGACAAAGTCCTTTGAAAAGGTCATATACTTAGACTAAGGACAAATAAATTAAATATTTATGTGTGAAAAATAAGAATACACCGAATATAAGTGGATATTAAGTGTAAAACAATCATAGGTTATTCAAAAATAATCATATCATGACATAATCAAGAAGTATATGTTCAACCCAAAGAATTGGAATTGGGTAAAGATGTTCTCAAACAGAAACATGACAACCTAACAGTGTCTCTTTAAAATACATAAAAATAGTAGATGATATGCAAAATGGTCTCTCATCACATTGAATTTTTTTACAGAAAATAAGGATATATAATAACATATCCCAACAAAATAATATAGAAATTTAAAATTCATGACATAAAATAATTCTTTGATTAGAAGAGGAGGGTGAAAGGTTCCCTGACCAATTTGGTAACTTACAAAACATACACAATATGAAATAAGGATCATACAATGAAGATTTAATAATCCACAAATTAGTGTAGATTAATCAATTAATACAATCATGGTATGTACATTCACCACAAAAAAAGATAATAGGGGAAAATATACCATGAATCTCAAGGGAAAAAATAGTGAGATGAAAACCCCTTACCACATTGTAATCAATCATCTCGTATGACCAAAAGATAATAACCACCAAACGAATCACATAATAACATTAATATAAAGAGAATCATTATTGTATATATCAAATTTCAGAACAAAATACACCACATTTAATAAATAAGTGGTGAACAATGGAAATCTAACAGAATCAAAAGTGAGATAAGAAACCCCTTACCTCATGTCCGACTTGACCCGTTCAATCTTTAATCTCCTTAATAATAAACTAAATTTAATTTATACTTTCTTAAGAAACTTTTTAAATTTTATTTTTAACTTTATATCACTTATTCCCAATTTATAAACATTATGCAATCATTTAAGTTAATAATGGTCATTTTGTCGATATTTGGTACATGAGTCAAAAATGAACTTCTTATAATTACAAGTTGCTTAGGTGGTCAATAGTCCATTATCTCCAGAATTATATTCATGGTTTAGATAACATATATATCATATATATAAAGTATATATATGTATTTATAGTAGTACATAACGTTTGTATGAAAGTAATGAAATACACTGTTCATTGAGACGGTATGTCATACGTACGGATGAACGCTACATTCATTTATATTTCAAATTTTATGGATTTAAAACATAATTATAACAAGTATGTTATAAATACAGTATAATAATATATATAATTTCATTTAATCCATCCTTTATATGTTCCATGCATGACATGAACTAGTCATATCACTTTGAGGGGGCGGTAGTCCGTATTTTCTCAAAGGAAATTATCGCATTTACGCATTATGGAAACCATAAATGTTTGATATAAATGAAAAATAAAGATGCATAGAAACAATATAACTAAAATATATATTACATATAAATAAATTTATATCATAATTTACACCATAAGATGTGGTAGGAGAATATTGAACAATCATCGTATCGTGAGGCAGTAGTTCATCATCTACCGGAACAGTATGTTCTTTTCACATTAGAAAGAGGTCTGTTAGTGTAGCTCTAATAATTCTCATAAAAAACCAATTATATATAGGATACTTGTGGTGTTATAAAATAAAGTAATAAATAGATTTTAAGGGGTAGGATAAGTAAAATAAAAGAAGATAACTTTAGGGAAGATGTTACCTTAAAATCGGGTAACTCCCTTCGGTTTGATGGAAAATGATTTATTAAAGTTCCTTATTCCTAAGAGAAGGATTATAGGTAAAATATATGGATCTTGAGAAATTTTTTGGTTAAGGTTTGGATTATTCAATGGCCTTGAGATGTGTGAGTAATGGGTAAGAGTTGAGGGCTTTTATAAGGGGGGTGATGGGCTCTTTAGGAGTGTTTGAAAATATTATTTTATGATATAATGATTATCGGTTTCTAGTTTTCCATAACTTAATAAATTCAAAGATAAAATGACTAATGTTTAAAATATAATCATCCAATAATAATTATATTGGTTTTGAATATTGTTTTAATTTTTATAATCTTATTTATTTAAATCATTCATTAAGGAGGTGAACACAACATCATTATTGTGTCAAAAATAATTTTAATTATTTGATGTCTAAATATTATAAAAATCTACCATGATGTAGGAACTATTTTAAGATTTCAAAATAATATTTATATTCAATGAGATAACTTACATAACCTCATGTAAAAATTTATTTACTAAATGATATATGTTTTTTTCATTTTTGTCTTTACTATAAATTAATTAATATAAAGCGTCATTATCACATTTAAGTGGATTTATTGGGTCCCATAATCGACTCAAGGATGCCCATGGTCATAAATGTATCAACCAATTGGATTAGGACACATGTTAGGGTAATTTATTATTATTATAATATTATTTTTACCATTAATTACCCTATTTATCTTTAACTGCGGTAAATAAGTCAAAAGATACTATTCACCAAAAATTATTTTCATCTTATTGAAACAAATTTTACATATTGATAATAACCATTTATTTCAGATTTTCTAATTTCAATTAATATAAGTGATAAAGTTTCATTTGAATGAAAATGATTAAATTTTTAACTACGACTCAGTGTTTTCACTATTCATTAAAAATGAGGGTTTTAAAAAAAATCAGCCTAAGATATATTTGTTATTCGAAATTTAAAAATTATGTATATTTTAACAAATTCAAAACATATAATTTGTATTATCTAATTTACAATTAATTGACATTGTCAAAAAAAGCATGTTTTTATGAAATTATTACTATCGAAAGATTGACACTTCTTTATATCCAATTCCAAGAAAAATTACTTCAATGACCAAAATTTGATTAAATGGTAAAAATAAAATATAATTATAATTTAAAACCAATTAAAAAAAATATAACAATATAAATAAATTTGATTAAAAGGAAATTTTGAATTAAAATATCATATTTTCACTATTCATTAAGAATGAATTTTATCATAAAAATAGAAAAAAATTAACCAAAGTAAATTTTGATTTCATGATTCTAAATAAGAATTTTATTTTTATCAAATAAAACATATAAAAGTTTTAAAAACTATATTCAAAAAGGATTCTCCATAAATATAGAGTAAATTTACCATTTAATGAATATTAGAGTATTTATGCTTAATATTAGATTCTTTCATATTTTAAGCCTCTAACTTTTATTGGATAAATGAAGAGACATTTATTAAATATGTATAATCATATTTCAATTAGTTCTATTAATTCCTGCCAATAAAATGGCTATGTTCTAACTACCATTTAAAATAATAATATTAAGTTATTATTTTTCAGTATGACTCACCATTGTGTGAAACGTAAGATTTAAAAGAATCCCATTGTTGGGTATCATGTACGCCCTCGAACATAGCATCCCCTTCAATGTAAAATTATTATTTAATTCAAAAAATATTAATAAATATGAAAAATTAATGTTATTTATTTTCCTAGGATGTTAAATCCTTCCCTCCTTTTGAAAATTGCATCCCCACAATTTTAAAATTGTGAATTGAAACACCATTGGATGTCTCACAATTAAAAAAGTATCAACAAATCTATCAATTTAAAAGATTGAAAAAGAAGTACAAAGCATACCTATGATAACCCATACTATGATTCCATGTAGGAAAACATGGATATTGAAGAAAAACTAACCATCATGTTCTGATGGAGAGTGATAGAAAACATGATCAGGAGAAAGATAACCACTAGAAAATCACAAATTTGTGATAGGTTAAATGGTCATTGATTACCCTGTAAGAAAATTAAATGGACAATGTTTTTATTTTAAGTTAATTTTCTTTATTTTTAGGAATTAGTTTACTACATAGAATAAAGATATAGGGAAATATATATACCTTTCAAGTGGATTTTCATCCTTTAATAAGATTCTACCAAAAATCATATTTTCTCCAAACGATGAGTATTCAAGATGACGTTTTCCCACATGATATGCTAGAATCAACTTCTATAAAATCACATAATCTGCAAGAGGTGAAAAATATATTTCCCCTATTTTTAGACATTAACCACCCCAATATGGTTAGTATAAGAATAGATAATACCCAAAAAGTACAATCCTTTATCGAAAGAAATTATACTCTTAATCTCAAAAATTCAACAAAAAGTACCCAATGTTCAAGAAAGACCATTAAATACAAAATTGGGCTTAAAATTCTTCAAAATAATCCAAACTAATATTGAAAACCAAAATTCAGATGGATTAAATCACGTTGTCCTCTATAGTAAATCTTATCATTTATCCCCAAAAACATCGACTACTCCTAAATTCCCATACTTAAGTGTAATTAACCTAACAAAATGTTCTCTATGATTGACTAATCATTTCATAAATAAACCAAATAACCAAATATCCATAATTAAAACATAGATTCTTCAAAAATAAAATTTCAACCATTACTCCACAAGTGAGATTCCATAGTATTCTATTTTCCTTAAACATATAGTGTTCCCAAATTAGGGAACGTTCTACAAAATACATTTTGTCACTTAATCACCTAATCATTTTACTATACTAAGGATATCCATATAATAAAACATAATATCCCAAATCAACTTAATCTTGATCAATAAAATCATCTAACTAAAAAGAATATGTCATACTTACCAGCATTTTATAAAACTCTAAAATAACTCTAACATATATTAACCTCAATGTTTTTTTATAACACTCATTTTCATCCCAAATAATTATTACCTCAACATATTAATACATGAAGTCTTATTTATATTTTCATTTTTTTATTTCACCACCATATGATAAAATAAAACTATCCCCAAAAGAATGTACATCATACCTTGATCGTGTAGTCTGATTGGTTTCATCGTCATGTTGTTCATGTAGGTAGAAGGTACATACATTGTAAAAATGAATTATAGATCCTTCAAAATAAATTTCTTACTTCATTTAAATACACCTTGTACAATTTGGGTCATATGGGTGTTTGCAAAAAAAATAGTTTTATAAAATAATCATTTATGACATATAATTTCAAAACATCTGATAAAACATGATTTTTATAAAACAGTCAGACCAAGTTTTATTTGAAACATTCAATTATTGTTCCTTCTAAAATTATATAAGTATCGACTAAGAGACTATATATTAATAGAAAATATAAATAGGTTGTGAAAGGGTCTCCTTATTCATCACCTTTTTAAAAATCATAATATGCTTCAAAATCTAGTGATAAGGTAAAAAATTTTAAAATTCCTTGATAGTATTTTATGTTCTTAAAAATATGTGAATATTGTGAAAATATGATTTCATTAAATACAACCCATGATCCAAAATGATATTAAGTTATAGTGGAAGTGTTTGATATATCAAATAATTCACTCTAAGTGATTTGTAGGTTAGAAAATGTTTCAGAATCGTCTAGACATGAATTTGCAATAATTATTTAAATCAAGTCATCAGGAAAAGAAAAAAAATGTCATTTGAGATCCTCCTCCTTCCATTTGTAACATAATTTCCTTAATCATAATAAGATACAAACATTTTTATTTAACATAAATAGTATACATAGATACTAAATATATGTCTTACAAAAACATCTAATCCCTAAAGTTGTTTAAACTTACCTTTCATACCATCTATATAGCTCCAACCCTAAAAATACAAAATCTTGAATTAAGTCAATAATTCACATTGGGGATATTTTAATTTTTAGAGTTTTAGTGAATTATGATATAATTATTACAATATATATCATAAATTACAATGTCGACATTACTACTCAGTTTATTTTTTTCATAAAATATTTCTTTTAAAAATGAAACATGTATAGTTCCATGATTTAGAAAACATGATTCTCCTTGATCCCATCCATGAACCTATTCATATTTAAGTCCTATGAAAACCAATTAAAAACATGGGATGAGAATAAAAATCTAAGTAAGGGTTATAAAATTCTGGAATAAAACATTATACCATCAATAAATACAAATAAATGAAACTATACTTCTCAATCATAACATACCTCATTAAATCATAAAATTTATGAATAACACGTAGAAAAAAAACATAAAGGCAACTTATGGAATACATAACATACATACATTATAGAATTCACAACTATGTAGGGAGGTACGTTTGGAATACCCATCAGAGTATATTCCCAAAATCTATTAGGAGAAACATTAAATTTTACCTCTGTCACATTACCCAAGGCATTGGAGGTAAATCTCAGCCTCACCTACCCCAGGTTTATCACAGAACCACCTGTATACATTAACAGTGCCCAATAACCATAACATATTCATAACCCATAAAACAATAATAATGTAAATATAACATTTCCACATTGTAATCAAAATATCCAATTTCAAGATATTTATATAATCAATGACTTATCCAACCAATTTCAAAACCATTTAAACATTTAATAAAGACATTTTTGAATCAAAGTGGCCCTTACCACTTTGATGATTTTGAAAGAAATTTTAAATTTAGAAACATTCATTTCCATATAAATAAATCCTTAAAAACATTTTTATAACAGGTTCATTAATGTGAAGGATTTAGATGATTAAATCCTTAAAACATTTAAAATGATATTTTAGTAAAGAGTTCGTAACCAAATGAGAGAGGTTTGAATACAAATAATTGAGGAATAAAATTAATCAAAGATTATAATATCATGATAACAATGAGATTAAAGATATAATATGTCAATTGAAAATATATACACCATATAAACGTTAATTTGTGTATAAAAAAAAATAAGTATCAGTGGAATGTAAATTGGGACAAAGTCTCTTCCAATGATCATATCCTTAGATTAAGGACAAATCAATGACATAATAAGGTCGGGGAAATAATAATACACCCAATAAAAGTGTATATCAATTATAAAACAATAATACATCATTAAAACATAATCATATCCTAAAAAAAGTATGAAGTATAAGTTTAACCCAAATTGGGTTAAGAAGTTCTATTAGAGAAACTCGACAGCCAAACATTGTCGCTTCAAAATTTAGAAAATGAGTTGATTATAGAGAAAAGGGTATGTCATCACATGGAAATAAAATTTAAAGAAAATAAGGATATAGAATAACATATCCAAAAATAAGAAAGTGGATATTTAAAAGACATTACATAAATGAAATCTTTGATTAGAAGAAAAGGGTGACGGGTTCACTTACCAATTTGTTATCTTATGAAACATACACCACATGAAAGATGTATCTAACAATGAAGATATAATTATCCTTAAATTATATTATATTACTCAAAAAATACAATCATGGGAAGTATATAAACCACACAAAAGGAAATAATGGCAAATATATCATGAATCTAACAAGAATATAAAGTGAGATGAAAACCCCTTTCTACATTGTAATAAATTTAGTAGTATGACCTATTGTTAATAACCAAAAAACTAATCAAATAATTACATTAATATAAAAAGAATTATGATAATATATAACATTTTCAGCTCACAATAAACCACATTCCCTAAATGAGTGGAGAAAAATGGAAATGTCACAGAATTAAACGTAAGATAAGAAACCCCTAACCTCGTGTCTGACATGACTCGTTCATTCTTTAATCTCCTGAATAATAAAATAAAGTTAATTTATACATTCTTAAGAACCTTTTGGAAGTTTATTTTCCCTTTTATATCACTCATTAACAAGTTATAAACATTATGAAATCATTTATGTTCATAATGGTCCTTTTGTCGATATTTGGTACTTGAGTCAAAAATGAACTTCTTATAATTACAAGTTGTTCATGTGGTCAAAAGTCCATTATTTCCAAAATGATATTCATGTTTTAGATATCATATATATTTTATATAACTAGTATATATATTTATTTATAATTGTACATAACATTTTGAAGTAAGAAATGAAATACACCATTTAAGGAGACGGTAAGCCATACGTACACATGAACACTAATTTAGTTTCTATTTAACATTTAATTGAATAAAAAATTATTGACACTTAGTTATATTATAACTATAATATAATATTATATATAATTTCATTAATTATATCATTTATATGTTTCATGTATGGAGGTGTGTGTAAGTGTATCTCGAATAATTATAAAAACAACCATATAGAACATTGAGGACACTGGTTTTATATAATAATTTAAGAAAAAGACTTTATGGAGTTGGAGAAGTAAAATAAAAGAACAAAACTTTAGGGAAGATGTTACCTTAAAATCGGTCAACTCCCTTTAGTTTGAACACAAAGAATTTCATGAAGTGCCTTCGTCCTAAGGTAAGGATTCTAATTGGAAGATTGGGATATTGAAAGATTATTTGGACTGCGGCTGGATGAACCAAGGGGATTTAGAAGTGTGAGTAATGGGTTAGATTTGAGTGCTTTTTATAAGGGGGTGGAGGTGCTATTTAAGAAAGTTTGAAAATATTATTTTATTATATAATGATTTTCGGTTTCTAAAGGTCCAAAAATTATTAAAGTATAAGATAAGATAAATATTTTTCAAAATAAAATCATCAAATAATAATCAGAAAGTTTTTGGATATTGTTTGAATTTATATAATCTTATTTATTTAAATCATTCATTAATGAGGTAAACACTGTATCATTCTTGTGTCATAAATAATTTTATTTATTTGATGTATAAAAATAAAAAAAATAACATGATGTACGAAATATTTGTAGTTTTCAAAAGAATATTTATAGTTTATGTGGTAACTTATATAACCCTATATAAAATGTTATTTACTAAAATATATATGTATATGTCATTTTTGCCTTTACTTTAAATTAATTAATATAATGCGTAATTACCTCTATTGTGTGGTTCCATAGGGTACAAAAATTGTCCCAGGGATTACCATGGTCGGAAATGTATCATCCCATAGTATTAGGACACATGTTAGGGTAATTTAAGATTATTATTATATTATTTGAACATTGAATTACCGTATTTACCTTTAACCATGTTAAATAAAAGTCAAAAGTTACTATTCACAAAAAACTCTTTTCATAATTTTGAACAAAATTTTACTAACTGATAACAAACATGAATATAGGATTTTCGAAAAACAATTCAAAGAAGTGGTAAAAATTCATTTAAATGAAAAAGTTGGTTTTTAACAACTACTCAGTGTTTTCACTATTCATCAAAAATTGATGGTTTTTAAAAAAAACAAAAAAATCAGCCTAAGCTATATTAGATATTCAGAATTAAAAAATTATGTCTATTTTACCAAATTCCAAAAATAGAAGTTTCATTAATTAATTTAAAATAAATTCATATTTTCCAAACAAAAAAGCATGTTTTCGAGAAATAATAACTATCCAAAGATTGAAACTAGTTTAT
Source organism: Viscum album (assembly GCA_963277665.1). Taxonomy (NCBI): domain Eukaryota; kingdom Viridiplantae; phylum Streptophyta; class Magnoliopsida; order Santalales; family Viscaceae; genus Viscum; species Viscum album. The sequence goes on from OY728134.1 coordinate 292,686,427, forward strand.
ATCCAATTTCAAAGTAAAATAACTTCAAATGAACAACATGGGATTAAATGGTAAATATATAATCTAATTACCCATTAAAACAAATTAAAAAGATAATCCAACCATATAAATAAATAATATTAAAAGGTAATTTTGAATTAAAACAGAGTATTTTTCACTATTCATTAAAAATGAATTTTATTAGAAAAATACAAAAAAAATTACCCAAAGTAAATATTGATTTTCGAATTCTAGAGAATAATTTTATTTTTTCACATAGAATTTATTAAAGTGATAAATACTAGATTTAATAAGGTTTCTCCATCAACAGGTGAAAAATCAACCTTTTAAATGATATTAGAGTATTTATGCTTAAGATTAGATTCATTCACATTTCAAGACTCTATCTTCTTTTTGGATAAATGTAAAGACATTTAACAAATATTTATAGTTATATTTTATTATATTACGTTCATTTTTTCTAATACAACGAATATCTGTTAACTACCAATTAAAATATTAATATTGTATTATTATTTTTCAGTATGAATCACCGTTGTGTGAAACACAAGATTTCAAAGAAAACAAATGTTGTGTATCAGGTACTCCATATAACATAGAGTTCCATTTAATGTAAACAGATATTAAATTCCAAAATATTAATAAATATGATAAATTCATGTTCTTTATTATCTGGGATGTTGCAAAATTTCTCTATAAAATTTCTTCTAAAAACTATCAATGATGCAATTCATCGACTAAATATTCATCATCATATACTTCATAATTTCATTATTGGTTAATAGAATCAGTAAAAAAGAATAATAGAATAGAATTTCAACTTTATTCCTTCTTATGTGATCCTCCAATAAACCCTTTATCAATATTGACTCATTGACATATTTCATTAGTGAAATATAAATTACCCCTATTATTGAATTTAAAATCATATGTTTATATTGTTAAATAAAATCCATTGTTTTCCTTTGTAGGTTAACAAATATATGGTGAATCATCTATAAGTGTATGTATATTAACCAATTTTATATCAATTAATTCCTATAATGGTTCATCCATTAAAAAATATAGTTAAAATATATTGAATTCATTGATTTATCATATTATTCACTTTACTAATTATTATTATCCCATTATAGGATTATTCATGAATCTATTGATAACCTCGAATTAATTCATAATCGTCATCCTCAAATAAAACTTATCATATATCAGTCTTAAAAAAGATGATTCAACTAGAATCTTCTCCATATAAATAACATCACCATCCACTATTAATGTCATTAATTTTATCATATTGAAGTGTATAAAAGGGGGAGTGATAACATGATTCGACTCACTTATTCATAATAACTCTACCACATTCCAAATGTAGTCAAAATTAGTCAAGAACGATTTTATACAATATAGGTCCCCAATAATATAAATCTCAAACATCAATATTGTAGGTTCAAGATACTTGATCTCAGAAAAACCTCACAATTCATGATTTTACTCATAAATCCCTACCATAACTGGTCTATCTAATAAAATTTCATATATATAGAGAAGTGTCATGAAGATTAAATCATTGAAAACCTTATTCTAACCTCAATCTGTTCGAATTATCTGAACACACGTCATTCATCCATGAAATAATTAAACTATGCATTTCAATTTTTAGTTACCAATTTCATCGCACACAAACTTTGTTTTAGTTGAAAAACTAGATGATCATTTTATTTCATAATAAAACCCATTATTTACTCCATGTAAATCTATTCATATAGATATATATAATGAAATGAAGTTAAAATATCTATCTACTGAATATGTATCCATTTCATATAAACGCTTCATTGTACTTCATGAATTATTAAATTTTTTACAAGTAGAGAAAATATTTCAAAAAATATTCACCTTCAATTAATTGAAATCATCTAGGGACTATCCTTTACTTATACAATTTTATAACATCTAATACTTTCTTCAATTGATAAACCATTTCTTCTAAATCACTATTCAATTATAAGGTCATTTTGTTAGCCCCTATGACCAAAAACAAATATGGGATTAAAATATTACCTTGTGGATAACTCATACAATATTATGCTATTAAAAATTATATTCAGTTCTACATATTAATTTTATCCATCATCTTTGTGAGGAAAGTAGTGAAAGTATCATTTTTAACATATATAATTAGCTTCAAACCCTAGAAGATCTCTGCAACTGATCCTTCAAATCATAAGTTTCTAGAACCAATACTTTTGAACATATCCTTTCAATACTCTTCCATGATATTTTGCAGTCCTTGATATTTCTAGTATATATAGTATTAGGATAAAAAGAAATATAAATACTATCAAAAAATTATTCTAGAAAATAAATTAATTTTTTAAAAGTCATACTTCTTGAAAAATATAGAATTTTTAAAGTTCGTCATAGAATAATTTCCTATTGTGATTATTCTATTGTATCATTAAAAATATTTTCTTAATTAAAATCCTTCTATATAATATCCTCATTATGTAGAATATATGATCTTTTAATTTCATTCCATTATTCATTATCCCATTGTAAAAATATGAAATCATCATTTCCATAACTTATAAAGAAATAATCTTGGGATATACTTTATAATATTTCTATTCCCTAGTATCGACGTGGATTTTGATGAGTATCCCAAAAAGCATTAGATAAAAAATCGTATTTTTCTTTTGAAACCATCATTATTCCAAAAACTCATATACCATCTGATTGTATGGTCTATGGTTCACCAGATATATAGAAAATTTCACAACCACATGTAAAAAACATTATGAAAACTAGTATATATCCTCATGATTCTTACCATTTCCTACAAATATCGATTCATCATCCCTATGATATAATTTTTTACGATGTTCATAGTTTAATCATATTTCACTATATAAATTTCTACATGAAGTTACTATGGAACTCCGTTATTCAATTTCTTCCACCATTATCATGCCTTAAGAATTTGAAATTCATTTGATTATCCCATTCCCCTAGGACTATCTATAAAAAAGTTCCATGAATGTCATTATTGTGATTGAGAAATAGAACTCACATATACAGTGCCTTTTTTTAGTCTATGTGAAATATAGATCCATTTTGTATTTTAGTTTTTCAATACCTTCCCATAGGTAAATGATTAATTTACCCCTTAAATAAAACTAATAAAAATAATCATATTGTTATTTTGATGATCATGAATGGTGTTTACCATCAAGATGATCCAAAGAGAAATTAGAGTCATGGACGAGACTCGATAAAAATATTATTTTTAGACTATATGTATATATTCATGAGACTTGTTATATTCCAAGTATGTGGATCATTAAATGGGAGAACATGAATCTTCAATATGTTTAAAAGGGTTGTTTTATTCATTGAGTGTTATAATTTGGAATAACATTGGGGTTTCATAGTTTTTCTATAAAAATGGATTAATTAATTATTTATGTGGATTAATTTAATAAAAACTTATATTTTGGTTTTTATGTTTAATATATGTCACCAATATTTAGATTATTTTATCTTATAATTCTAGGGTTATCTATTACAATACCTATAAATTGAGTAGATGTTAGAGAACAAAATCTGGGTTAGATGGGTGAATCAAAGGGTGGACACTAATTTGTGATATTAAATGACATTATATGTGTGAATTAATTTCCAATAATGATAATTCCATATTTAGGTAGGTCTTGTTAAATTTTTTATTTACAGTTTATTCTTTAATAATTCTAGGACTGTTTTGTGTAATAGAAGATTTTTTATTTTTCAATGAACTAGGAATGATTATTTTATTATAATCTTGTATATATAATATAATTATATATTCATTAATTGATAATACTCTCCCCATTGATTAAATATATGTGTCCTGAAACCCTATCATATAAATTACCATATCTTAACATTTTTCATTATGTTCATATTAATTTAACATTAGTAACAAGGACTAGTAAATCATTATATATATCTCTTTTCTATCATTTAATACTAATATTTTATCTATATTGCATGTGTTTATGGTTATTATATTTCCCATGGGTATAGAGGTCCAATATGAGAATGGTTAGTGGGGGTGTGGTAGTTGTAGTAATGTGGGGCATGACATGAGGTGGAGTTGTGGCCTGATGAGGTCAATGGAATTCATAGGGAGGTCGTGTGATAATTCTATGGTGGTATTAATGGTGAACTTGATTTTAGAAGACTATTGTTGTGATAAATGAATTCCATATAGGAGACATGGAAGAATGGTTATGTCTATGGTTTATGGTAGTATCCAGATGCATCAGTGGCCACGGACCCAAGGAGGTAGCCTTAAGGAGGGATGCGAAGGCGGTCACAACACTCTTCTGGATGGGAGTGAAACCATATAATCCCAAACCATTTGATTATATGGTATTAGATACCACCCCAACTTCTACATGGAAGTATGTGATGAGGTATTAATAGTCCAACTATGTTGTCTGGTCCATCCTTTAATGGGCCTCAACAAAATGATCCATGTAAAGAAGGTAAGAAGGGCACACCATGATTGGGTATGCTCAATATGTGTCATCATAACATAAGTGTTTGTGGTTTCACGTTCAAATGTTAGTTAGTTAATGTGATGTTGGTATAAATCCTAGAGGACACCACATGAACCACCTTTCACCTTTGTGGTATGTTTTTTATATCTTCTCCACTTGGAGTGTGTTTTGGGATAATAAATTACAAATCTTGAGTATTTTTTAAAGATGATCATAATTGTGCAATCCATTCGGCCTATAAAACAAAAAGTAGTAAGAATTATTATTTTATCAAATAAATTAAATTTCACGGATACATTTCATCATATGTAACACCATATTATGCTTATGATACAAATAAATTTGACTTATCTTTCCATACAAGCATCAAAATGTTTTATCAAAATGAGGTATATTATTAATATATTTATTTAAATGAAACCTGTATAACCTATCAATTATAAATAATAATAATAATAATAAAATATTTTAAAATAAAATTTATAATTGTTTTATGTTGAACAATCATGTTGATAATTTTCAGTTATGTCATTATATATTACGAAATTACAATTTTCTAAAAAAATTATTTTCATTTCCATTTTTGAAAAATAAAATAATTAATATCTTATAATAGTATAAGTTGAATTTGATAATATAAAATTAATTTTTTAATAAGTAGTTCAAAATTATCTTAGTTTTTATTTTCAATATTAATTCAGAAAAGTAACATTTTTAATTAATAGTGAAGAATAATTAGTTTTAATTGAAAACTAGATTTTTTAAAATTTATTTTCAATGATAAATCATATTTAAAATTTTTAAAGTTTAATTAGTTCATTAATAAATCTATTAATCTAATATATTTCATTAGAATCAATTTCATATTGAAATACAATATAAAATCTAGATAAATATTTGATCATTTTCTCTTTAAAACCCAGTATTCTCGTCACATATGTGAGATTGATTTCAAGTTAAAATTAGATAATTAGGTTAATAGAATATTTAAAAATGGATCAATTATTGAGAAATATAATTATTAGTAATTCAAAATTATTAAAACATAACTTTTATCAATAATGAATAGTGAATGCCATAAAAAATAATTACCACTGTTATGGTAAAAATGTGCTTATATGGGGGATAAATTAAAACAACTAAGGGTAAAGTTAACCTATAATCATGCATAAAATTCATTAGATGCTTATAATTATAAAATTGAACATATATTTTTAAAAAAAAATTCATTTTAACACCTTTTCATATAAAAAATATTATTAGAATTCTCTCATTAAGAAATTTACAAATTCACGACTCTCCCAACTGATAAATGGACAGTCCTCTAGTCTATTCATCACACTTCAATTGATATTTAGTTTATAAAATACATACCCAAATAACCTCAAATATTACCTCACCAAATCATATAATCGTTTTTTTGTATAAACCTATCCTTTTAATACTATTGTGAAAAACCTAGGGATGATACACCAAGAAGAGGTAATGTTCTTCTACAAGAGACATTATTTTACACAATTCTCCCCACATATTATTATTATACCATTATAATATAAAAATAATTTTATGGTAATAAAATTAAATTTATTTATATTAATGGGACAACCTAAATCTCTACCCATATCCATTAAATGGTTTATGAGGTCATTGTTCTTGTGTTCAGAGGACTACCGCATCACAAACCAGTGTTGTTCTCTTTTCCATTACCACCTATCAAGGATATACATATGATGTAAATACTGTTTATTTATGATATATTTGATATTTATTATTTTTTTATGAATGTTTAATTATTATAGAACATATACCTTAATTTTTTCTATTTTGATGGAATACGAAAACATCGTTCATGCTTATGGAGGACTGCAACCACACGAAGAGATGTGACTCATTCACATGATACATAAAATTTATTAAAGATAGTTTTAATAACTTTTTTATATATATGTTATTAGAATGATTCATTAATTATAATATATATCATTTAATTTTATTTCTTTCAACCCAACATGAAAATGATAAAACGGTGTTCTTGCATACGTACAACCTAATATCTCCAAGAACAAAGTATTTCAGTTTGTTTCCATAAATTTTATTGATTAATATAAATTAATATATAATTAATATAAAATTGTTTCATATAATATTTATCATTTCAGATATAATGTATCCATTATCCATGTAAGAGGACCAAAGATATAACAAATCAAAACATATACAAAACACAACGCTAGTTTTACCTAAAGAATAACATTAACAAGGAATTATTGATAAGCATGTAATAATGGGTGATAAGAAAATAATATTTCGTAATATATATATGAATATAGTTCATAATAGAATTATAATATAAATTTATTTATTATATTTTATATGTTAAGGAGTATAATAGAAGTCTGGACATAAGGTAAGTGATTTCCATCTCACTTTTTACTTCAATGAGACACATTCCATATTAACCACTTATTTATTTTATGTGGTTTGGTTAATACTCATGATTGTATTTTATGATTCGTGTATTGATAATTAATGTAATTTAATTATACATTTTAATATATACCTTACATGGATATTATAATTTAAATGTTACAAAAGCATTAATGGATTTGTTTCTCAATTTTCGTTTTTTGAGACATAAACCATGTTATGAACATATATTTTTTAAAATGGTGTATATATAGCCCATTTTTCCTATAATATCATGAATTTTTTCAACCTCATGATATTTAATGTCTTAATTTATTTTTTTACTTCATGGGACTTATGAATCAATGTTACCAAAGTGGTAATGATTTCATGGTACAATGTCATCTTTTATAAGGAATATTTATGATTATGTTTCTTATTAGAAGATATTATCATCCATATATCAAAAGTTATCTAAAATGTTCTCTTCCCTTGGTTATTCATGATATCATAAAGTATTGGTACCATTTTCCCACTCATTTTCTTGCATGATAATCATGATTTCTTAAGAAAATATGACTTTATCTCTCTTCGGTTTGAAATCTATTTTCATCCAAAAAACTGTTTTATAAAAAATTTCCAAATTTTTTTATTATACTCCTATGATTTTTAAAATACATTATTACCCAGGTATAAATTCTTTTATAAAATTTAATGTAGTATTAATTTTTTTTTGAAATATTCATGTTTATATTTTCTCAAAAATCTGAAAATAATCTTCATTTTAATGTTTACTACATGAACAATGTTTTCTGACATCATGGAAATTAATTTCATCGAAGATTCCATTATAAGATTTCAAGTAAATTTCCAATGAATAATTTTTTAATTTTCCTTAGGTTTTAAAAAGTGTTTTTCATTACAAAATGTATATTTTCCTCAAGAAATGTCTTTAATTATTATTAAAATATTATTCTATAATATTTCAAGGATATTATTTAAGAAAAATATTTTCAATATATTTTATGTTTTAAAAATATATTTTTAATGAAAAAATATTTTCCAAATGCAATTTCTCTTTTAATAATTCAACAATATTTTCATCTAATATGACATTCATTGAGGTTTCTATGCTTTACTAGGGATATGATCCAAGGATACCATTCTATTTTTTTCTCCTGATAAATTATGTTTATGATGAAAATATGACCATAAAACCTGTTTCTATTGCACGAGTTATACAATGATAAAATTGTTATGAAATCCCCCTAATTTTCTATAGGTTATTATTTTATAAAATTATTAAATTATTATGAACCTTTTGTTTTTTCCACATGTTATGTTTTGATGAAATGTTTACGAAACCCATTTCATTTCATGGGTTCTAATAAAATGTATTTTTAATGATATTGTGAAAAACAATATATATGATTTTCATATTGTGACAGTGGTTATAAGATAACAATGGGTGATTGATTTGTTATAACCAAATTCATTGGTACATATATCTATTTTTAATGAATTTGTTAATGATTTTTATCTCAATATATAGAACAAACTACAATAGAGAGTTATCCTGGTTTGGTATGAGACTTTTCTTACTATGATGGTATTGGGAATGAACCTTTACATCTAGGATGTTATATATAGGTTTATCATTCATGTACATATTTTTATTGCGAATATAATTACTTGTTTAAAATGTTATTTTTGGACCAATCTTTCATGTCTATAAAGTTATTCATTGACCAAGTTTCATGTCCATAAGATTCTACCAGGTCTTAATTTCATATACTTAACTTATTGTGTGAACCTATTTCTATTTATACATGTTATCAATGTCATAAGATAATTCGTATACAAAACACTCCTTGTATTCTACAAATATTACAGTCTCATGTCTCATTTTATTTAATTTCTATATGACCTGTGTCTAATAAACTATTAATCATTATTTCATGAACCAATATTATGATATTTAATATTTAGTTTATGATTTTCAAATGTAATAATCATGTTTTCATGCCATTATTTTAATGATAGTATTATTTATCACTATTTTTTACACTTACTGAGAATATGAGAAAACCCTTTCTTATGTTTCATTTTCCATTTTAATGAGTTAAGGTTTTAGTAGGGAATGTTTGTGAAGAGTAATAAAGGGGAAGATAATTATGAGAGATGATGAAGATATTTTAATATAATAGTAATTTGTGTTCCATGTTTCCAAATTCAAAAAACTATTATTGTTATCATGCATGTGTTTTCATAATACAATGAATATTCATCTAAAAATGTAGTAATTTACATGTATGAGAAACATGTGTCTCTATAGTTGGTATCATAGGAAAGGTTGTGTTAACCTTTGGAGACAAAGATGAGAAAACATTATTGATATCCCCCGGGATATCTCTAAGGATATGTATATGGGTATCAACCAGGATAATTCTGTGGATATTTTAATGTATTAGAAATTTTATTGGAATTTTGGTAATGGATAGAGTGAGTGGTTTCTATGAAATTAAATCCAATGAAAGATATTTCAATTCGATGTGGATCTGGAACAGATGTAGCTAGGTGTAACAACCCCAAAACCCTTGGTAGAGATATAATAATTTATGGACCCGGGCACAAAAATAGTCATCGCTGCACAATTGATTTAAAACTCATGGGGGATATAAATTTGAAATAACCAAACACTTTACGAACCATCATGATAGATTTAAATAGACTATGGATATGAATAAAATAGGATAAACTGAAGGATTCGTGGATTAAAAGTAATGTAACTTGATTTAGATGTACTAATCATTTTTTCAGACTATGTGGGTTTCCATTATTATTATCATTTCTCACACTATGCTTTATGGTCGTATTAAATGATTTGAATAGGGAAAACCTTGTTGATGAGGAATTAATGGATAGTCTAATGATTGTACTCTCAAGGAAATAAATTTATTGGAGACAGATTGGAAAACCTCATTGTTATACTGACACAACATTCTAAAGCTATTAATCATGGTGAACATTCATACATGAAAATGAGGGAAAAAGGTCTGGTGTATCCATCAAGAGGTATTTCCATCCATATTTCAATGGTTCCACTAATCATTTAATTAATAGTCAATCGAAAATTAGATATAAAATAATATTTTTTGTTTTCCCATTTTCATAGAATGAAAAATTCACATTGTATTTCTACTATGTGGAATGTGAGGTGGATCAATGGTGGAATCTTATTAAAAAAAGACAATGAGAAAAAAATGAATCAATAAATTGAGATAAGTTTAAATGTTTAGTTTTCAATATATATATTCCTCATATTCTTCATTAAATAATGGAGAATAAATTCTTGGAGGGTTCTTAGAAGGATTATAAATTTGTTGGTGCCCATGTATCATATTTAACAATACATATGAGGCAATCATCGGTTATTATAATTCAACATTAATATAAGGATGATCTATTCATCAGTGGCTTAAAACGGATTATATGAAGTAATTTATCCATAAGTGAATTTAAATTATATGATAAAAAATTTCAATGCGTAATTAATATTGAAATGGAAGATGGAAACCCTCTTGGATATGGTGATAAAAAATAGAAATTGTGGTTCCAAGGAAAATCCAATGATATGTCCACTAAAAGATAGAAAAAATTTCAAACTCCTACATTCCAAAACTATATGAAGGATAACATAGGTGAGTTACTAAGAGGAATAATAAGGTTGTTCTTGTGTGGGAATCTTGGACATAATGAAAAATAATTAAAAGTGGTGTTTGGAGAATAATCAATGAAATTCCTCAAGGGAGACTTCAATAGACTACACCACCCACGCTGATGTGTTCCAAGTGTATGGAGTTTATTAAGTATAAATATAAATTCCCCAATATAAATAATAATATAGTGTATAATATATAACAACCCTTGAACACAATATAAAAAGGAAATCTTAATAAATGACAATTGATTAAGTGAATCATGATATGTTGGAAAAAATTAGCCTCCCCTCCTTAGTTATGAATTTTATTTTTGATTTCATATGATTGAGCCTCATAAAAATATTATTTTTCATCAAATTGAGAAATTTTATTTTATTATCTCCCACTTTAGGTATTATAGAGTAATAAAATGTGATTGTCTATTTTATCGGTACCTGGATGTGACCAAGCATCCAATGAAAATGTATTTGTATAAGACAATAGATTATTTTCAAAATAACTATTGAAATATATGTTGAAAGAATTTATTGATTTATGTATTATTTTATTAATATTTATAGATACCATCATGGGTTTATGATTTTAGTTACATTAATATTTTTAGAGTTTTTTACAACCCCATTTGAGGTTTTATGTGATGGAATTTTATCATGATTTACCATATTTTAAGAGAAATGTATAGAAATTAAACCCTTTGGTACTATATATTATAACTATTTTGTTTGAAGTGTAATGCCATTTATACTTATATAAGTACAATTAAATGATACTATAAGTTCATTTTTAGGTATTTAAAATTTGTTTGGGATCACCACATTCATCAAGTCGATTTTTCTAATTGTAATAACTTTCACTTTAGTATTCCAAAAAAAAATTATGAATCAATTTATGGAGGTAATAGTAGAACACCAATGTCCCTGAATGAAGGTGATACAATAATTCTAACGGGTCTAGATAATGGGTATTATATAGGAAATAGGGTCAAATCTAAGCAAAAAAACATATGTAATGAACAAATATGATAGAGATGTTATGCTACAAATAATTTATGTGATCTTGAATTTGAATTTCATGAGAAAGTATTTAAAGGAATTAAGATGCAGATGAAAGAATGGAATAATAATCCATAGGTTTATTATTCCCATTGAAAATAATTCATCATATTGGGATAGTATATTATCTTTTATAACGTCCAAAAAATATCTCTCAAGTTCATGATGTGTTTCAGATATCAATATTGGGGAAGTACATACCAGACCCATCACATGTACTAAAATCAATGGTTATACCATAGGAGAAAGATATATATAATGAGGAAAAAGAAATGGAGATTATAAAATCTATATACAATGTTCTATTAAATAATAAAATTTACCCAGTAAATGTTTTTTTTAATACACATGTTTTAAGAAGCTACATGTGATATTGAGGATATGATGATGCAAAATACTCCCCATTTTTTTGTATCAAATAGATGAATTTTGAGGAAGAAATTAATTTTAGGGGATTTAGAAAGTTACAACCAATTTTTTAATGATTTTATCATTATATAAATTAAATTTCCTAAATATATTTCATTATACTCAATACCAATTCAAGCTGACATTACACACAACACTAGTTTAGCTTGTGTTACATGCAAAACTGTTTTTATTTAAAAATAATCATATATTATTAATATTGTTACTTAAATGATATTTTTATAACCTATCTGTAAAAAATAATGATATTAATATTAATATATACTTTTTAAATATTTATTTTAATGGTTTTATATAGAGAAATTATAATGGTAATTTATTGTAAATTATTTATATGTTTTGAGAATACTATTTTCTGAAAAAATGATTTATAATTGTTTGGAGAAAAATAATATAAATAATTTCTCATAAAATGAAAAATTCATCTTTATAAAATACTATTAAATTCTTTTAAATCAGCATTTCCAAATAAGATTAAGGTGAAATTTCAGTATTTTTCTAAAATGTAATATTTTATAATAAATAGTTAAAAAATAAAGAGTTTTCATTGACGAATTCTATTTCATTTAATATATTAATATTGTAAAATTATATTTTAATATTATACTATTGTTTAATTATTTAAAAAATACATAGATTAATATAATGCAGGTCAACAGAATAAATTTCATCTTGAAATTGAAAATAAAACCTTTTTAAAATATTGATCATTATCTCTTTAAAAAGTTTCTTTCTTGTGGAGTATACAAGATAAATTTTAATTTATTTTTTACAATAATTTAATTATAATTTGGGAATAATTGTTACATATTTGGAATCTTATTAATTTCAAATGTATAATAATTCCAAATTACATTAGATAAAAATAAATAGTGAATTGAGTAAAATTTTATTACTATGGTTAAGGTAAAAATAGGTTTTCCATGGGATTAAAAAAATTATTTGTAAAAGTAACATATACATTTTTCTAAAAACATTTATTCCTATATTTCTACAATTAAATATCTCTTATTTGATAATGGTTCATTTTGGACCCTTTTTACATATTAAAAACACTTTTTAGTATTCGTCAATTCAATAATTTACAAGTTTCTCACTCACCCCAATTATAAATGGTCACCAACTCTCCTATCTTCCCCACACCAAAAAAAATATTTGGTTCATCCAATACCTATCAAAATAAATATCCATCTTCCCTCTCCTCATCCTATAATCCTTTTTTTGATGAAATATGAATATTTAAATGTTTAGTGAAAACCTAAGGAGGATACCTCAAAGAGAGGTAATGTTCTTCAACAAGAATCTTTATTTTATTTCATTCCCCAACTGCTTCAATTCATATTATAACATAATTATATAATAACTTAAATATATTCTAAATACTAAGATGCTTTTATGTTAAGGGTGAGACCTAAACCGAAAATAACTTCTATAAGATGTGTTATGAAATCATCATTCATGTATACGAAGAACTAGCACCTCACAAACCATTATCATTTTCTATTCCCTTATGACCTTTCAAAGATGATAATAATGATTCACATGCTATTTATATATTATATTTATAAAATTTATGATTTAGTTATTATTTTTTAACTATTATAGCACACATACATTAATTATTTCCATTTTGTGGGAATAAGATAAATTTGATCGTGTGTACGATGGACTACCTCCCCGCAAAGTGATGCAGATAGTTAATTCGATACATTGATTGTATAAAGGGAAGTTTTAATATTTTTTTGATACATTTAAAATATTTATTATTCAGTAATGATAATATATATCATTTAATTTTCGTTCTTTCAACCCAAAAATAAAATAAATAAATAGAATTCATTTATAAGTATGGCCTATTATCTCCATGAAATTTGTATTTAATTTTCATTCACTAATTTTTTTGGATTATTAAAAATAAATTTATAATTAATATATATGATATTTATTTAATGAATATTATTATGTATAAAATTTAACCATGATCATAGTATGAGGGAAAAATTATAACAAATAATAAAATATTCAAAAAACATAATGGATATTTCTCAAAACATTATATTTGGATGAAATTATTAATAAATGTGTAATAAAATGGAATAAATAAAATTATAGGGTATATATAAATATGGTTATAAATATTTTTATAATAAAATTATATTTATTATACGGAATTATTTAACATGTGTGATGGATGTTATCGGATTTTGTCTCACTTTTTACTTTTTTGAAATGCATTCCATGTTCACAATGTATTTACTTTATGTGATGTGTATAATGACCATGAATGTATTTTAGGATTATTTTAATGATATTTAATGGGATTTACATATCAATTTTAGTATATCTCTTTCATTTATTTTTATATTAAAATGATTCCAAAGTATTAATTGATTTTGGCCTCAATTTTCATTCTTTGACAAGTATGTTAAGTTATAGACCTATATCCTTTCGCAAGATGTATATACATCCCCTATGAATTTTAATATCATTAATTTATTTAACCTCATTATATTTTAATTTAAAATTTATATTATTCATTGATTATGATTCAAAGTTACAAATGTGGTAAATATTTCATGTAACAATCTCATTGTTTATCAAGACAATTTACGATTCTATTTCTGATGATAAAATTTTATGATCCATATCACATGAATTATCTTTAATTTTCTTATCCTTTGGTTATTGCATTATATATTACTACAATGGAATTATTTTCGAAAACATTGGTACTTAAAATAACTGTGAAAACGTTTTATAGATAATATGATTTTATTTCTCTCTTCAGCCAAAAATTAGTTTTCTTCCAAAACAATTTATTTCAAAAACTGTTTAGATTTTTTAATTTCTCTATAATGATTTTTAAAAATCATTTTGGTCATTTTTTCCTTCTAAAAAATAATTTTAAAGCTATATTAATGACGTTTTCCAAAAAAACCATTTCTTTATTTTAACAAAAATGTGAAATGAATCTTCATTTCAACTTGTATGACATGAACATGTTTTTTCAATAATGTGACCAATCATTTCTTCGAAGCTTCCTTTATAAATAAGCAGGGTCATTTTAAAATATAATGGGTTTCAAATTGTTTTGTGTTTTAAAATGTTTTTTTTCAAATCATAAATGACATTTTCCTTCTAAAATATATTAAATGATTTTCAAATACATTTTATATATGTTTTCATGGTTAATTTCAAAAAATTGATTTTCATAGTTTTTTCATGTTTTAAATAATTATCATCATATATGTTATTTTCATTTAAAAAATTTCATAATATATCATTAAAAATAATTTTCCATCTACAATGAAATTATTTGAGGTTATATTTTCCTTAATGGGGAAATGATCTAGGACAACCATTATTATTCATTCTCTAAATGGTTTCTTTTAGGATACAAAGGTTTTTGTGAACCCTTTTTCTCTTCCATAGGGTATACCATGATAAAATTATTGTGAAACCCACTTATTTTTACATGAGTAATGAGTTGATGAAATAATGAAATAATTATGAAGCCTATTTATCAACCATATGTAATATTAGGATGAAATGATTTTGAAACCCCATTCATTTCATGAGTTTTTATATGATGAATGGCTTCTTATATTATGGAACACAATGATTGATTTTAATTATTTGATAGTGGTTACATTATAAACAAGGATCGTGATTATGTTATAAACCATGATTTTTGAGACCTATATCTCCCTTCTATGCATTGGGTAACGATTTATATCTCATGAGATATAAAATATTAGAATAAACATTTATTCTAGTTTAGTATGGTAATTTTTACACTATGATTATCTTGAGAGTGAAACATGTCTAGTATTATGTTACATGTGAACTTTTGTTTCATGTTCATAATGATAATCTTGAACCTAATTAAATATTCACAATGTTATGTGTTAAAATGATTACATGTTAAAAAATTTATGAATAAACCAATCTTTCATTAACATATTGTTGGTGTGGCCCTATTTACGTATCCATATGTTTATTAGAGGGCCATATTTCATGTCCTTAATCTAATGAGTTTACATATTTATTTTTATACACATTCGCAAGGTTATATGCTACTGTGTGTTCCCCAAAATCCAAGTCTTATAACAATGTTATTCTCTCACGGATCATGTTATTTGATTTCCTTATGATTTATTTCTTATAAAATGTGATTAATTATACCATGAACCAAGATTATGACCTTTTATATGCTGTTTATGGTTATCAAAAATTACGATCAGGTTCTCATGCCCTTATGTTCATATTATACTTGCATTTCTCCATTGGTTACCCTTCTTGAGTATCTATGCTCAACATTTCATTTATTTCCTGTCACAGCATTATAATGAAATGTTCTATGTAGGGTATTTATTTGACAGTTACTAAAGGGGTATATCATTATGGTATATGATAATTATATTTAACAAGATTATAGGATTGTGTTCCATTTTGTTGAGGTAGTAAACTATTATAGTCCTCAGAAGTGTTTTTATGTTTTGTAACGAATGTTCATATAAAAAGATGTAATATCCATTTGTGATATGACTATCACTATACATACAGTATTTGATATTTGATATCAATTATATGAATATTTTGAATTTATCCCAATATTATTCATGATGGGATTCTTACATGAAAAATGAAGAATTCATGTGTTTGTGTTATACATCCATGTTCCCTATGTGTTTTCAATATGAAGTATTAACATTTATTTCTATTTTAGTTAATTTATCTTCATATCTCCTGTTTTTTGGTACCCAGATTTTTTATGTTGTTTTTTTTGTGTTCCTCTTGGTATAAGTTTACTATCCCTGAATAAAAAACCATCCACCAATAACTAGTTGTTACTTGGGAGAAATATCTTCTTCAAAGGTCAGTAACCCACCCATTTGACATGTTTGATTAATTTAGTATGGTGAAAGTCCCCCATTATAAATATAATTAAGGTGATGTGGATTTTATTTTGTCATCGGTGGTTGTGAATCTAGGGTTTAGTTCTCCCCAAAAAAATATTAATCCTTGTTGTAGGTTTCCCTAAGTGTTTTTTGAAAAATGAATGTTTTTGTAGTTACAACCAATATAGTTTGGTACCACCTCAATTAACCCTCACACATTAGTAAAGATTGGGTTTATATTTTTGGATTTTATTAGATATGATATATCATGGTTTGGGGGATCAAATAATTCCTGACATATGAATCTTCAAGAATTCCGGGGATGCCTTCACAATGCAATATATTGTTGGGTTACCAATATCAGACTCTAGGGTGTTATTTATACTCTGAGTGTTCCTTTTTCATATGAGATTAAATTATTCATTATTTGGAGATAATATGATCATAGTGAACCTTCATGGGTGGGAAATGAGATGATCATGATATCCCTATTTTTTATTATCTTTGTTATAGATTATATTTTTATTTGTTTCACTTTTCATCGCTTATTTTCTCACATTTACTAAGGCCTTTGAGCTACCTTGTTTGTTTTTATTTTCTTTATGGTTTTAGGGTTTTAACATAAGTGTGTTTATACTCACCAATAAATGGTATTTTTCCCCCATATGTTTTTTATATGCAATATCCCCATAAATTTGGGATTCTCTGGAGAGAGTGGAGATGGTATAGCTTGGTTAGAGGTGATTACATTTAGTGATTATAATACATGATGTATTAGTTTTGATAAGTGGTTCTGATAGATTGTTTTATGGGGTGCTATTTTCTTTGGGTCCAACATGATAAGATGTCCTCATATCATTTTCTAATGATGGGGTTTTACTTTGTTTTATGGGAATGTATCTTTCCCATACCATATATTGAGTTTGGTAATGGTTTATCATTATGGATTATAATGGTTTCCTCATGAAGTATATATATTTTGGTGTTCTATTTTTAACCATTTTTGTATTCTTATTTCCATTTTTTGGTGTGTGTTTGGTATAGGTTCATTAGGTTATGGCCTTCCATTTTGTGATATATTTCTACTCAGTTCATGTAAAATTGTTGTACTCTAAACTTATCACCTTCCAAGTGGGTTCCCAATGGTTGGGACATGTTAGAGTTTTATAAAAGAGGTTTTATAATATGGATGAAGTTTTGAGATATGTGTCACGGTAGGATGGATGGGAATTTAGAGAAATTGTCTTAAGGTTTCTCAAGTTTGGATTTATAGAGAGGGAACCGAGTGATAATGTCGTGGTTGATATATCCAATAAACAGAAAATTAATAAACCACATTCCATATCAGCACATTAACATTCCTGTTATGGGAACTAATAATTATATATTTAATATATATGAATTTATAATTGATTTCCATTTCCGTGATTTAACTCAGGGGATTTTATTTCATGACTACATATCATCTAAATAATTATATGTGGCTTCCATATAAAAATCCAACTATGATTATAGATAAGATATCTATATACATTCACCTATGATTTAGAATTTTATTAACGAAAAATTTATCTACGATTCTTATATTTAGGGGTATAGAACATTCTTTGTGCTCTCATATACTATATTCTCCCATCAGTTATATACTCCAACCAATTTTTTAAGTCACTCATATATATTTTTTATTATTTGATGATGTGTGGGTTATTAAATGAACTTAACCATATTGTTTTGTGCCACCCGGATCTTATATATTTTATCTGATGATTAATTTGTTCCCTTCCAATAATATATAAAGATTTTGAGGAATTATATTCAATACTAGGTTGATATAAATTCAAATCATTTGATCTGAGAAATTTCATACAACAGTTATTTAAGTGAAATACTTTTTAAGAGTATATTTTCACTTCAATGGAGGTGCTTGAGATTAATTATATACTAATTATACTGTTTCCAATCTATTGGTATATGCTTCATGAGTTTACGATGATATATTATTCCTTGGGTGGAAGAGAATTAGAGAGATTCTAGGGCTCAAATATCTGTCCAATTTAGAATCTCACTGACCATATGTTGATTCCTATTTGATGTTCCATTTATGGTGGAGTGACCTATTTGTGGACCATATTTTATAACACTCAAAATAGTTTTTCTCTACCATATCTATAGTTTTATCTCTTTTTATGTATGGTGTTTTCTCAGAGGATTTTGGAACCTTTATTTGGTAGTTTGATATTATATGAGTGCATGTTGAGGCTGAAAAACCTCATGAATTACTCCCTTCAAATGTTTCTAGGTGGAATTATTTTTTTCTAAATGGTTTAATTGGATGCTCCAAGGAAGTGTTTTTAAAACTATGGAGGTGTTTCTATACAAAACTACCTATTTGTTTGTTTTCCCGAATGAATTTGGATGGTTAATTATTCATAGACATGGCGAAACCTAGTTATGGGGGAAGGTTAATGATTAACATGATGATACCTCCAAATTGTCATGGATAGACCTTTAGATTGAAGATATTTATAAAATAAGAGATATTCTTACTAATGTTATTTTTATTTCATTTAGATTCTTTTGAGAAACATTCTATGAACGTATCTCATAGTGTGAGATATATGAGTTATAGATGATTTTTCAACCCAATCTTACGAACACCACCACTGGTTATTTCTTATTAAATGCAATGTGAAAAAAATAAAGATGTAAGAATATGCACATGATGGATTGTTATGGTTTATATTTAGTGAGTTTAATTTAGAATATGATGTATTTCCTTTCTTTGTAAACCTTCATACTCAGTGGAAAAGGCATGTTTTGTTCTTCCCACATATGATTTTTGGGAGTGAATGCTTCTATTGTAAACACTATCTTTGAACTTGTCACCAAGATAATTTCCACTAATTATGATTATCTTCCACTATACCCTTATTGTGAAGTTATATATTCATTAATATAAGAATATTTCACTCAAAATATCCCTTCATGTGTGGGGTAGGATGCAATGGTAAATACCCCTATGTGAACTTGTTACCCATATACATGTACAATGAGGTGTTTCAGATTGAATTATTATGTGGTTATAATATTCAGTTGAGATTGAGAACCCCTCATATGTTGCAAGAATAACCATATCACTAGTATTTTGTAGTTCAACATAAATTATATGGTATGATTGTATTTATAGGATAAGGGTATTTATGAAAAAGTATATCTCTGTTAATATTTATGAATATGTAGATGATGTTAATGGGAATTAAATGGTTAATGCTTAATGGTATATTAATGTGTGCATTTTCTATCACCCAAGATATGGAATTTATGCTCGTCTCATTGGAATGATGGATTCTATTATAGAATTTTTGTTTTGGTGGGACCAAAAAATTATATGGAACATTCCCTTATTCAAACAAGAGATTATTATTCATGTAATGACCCCTCCTTGTGGGAGTTCTTAATTAATGGGTTGAAATATAGATTCATTAAATTTATTTCATGGAAGTTGGAATGATCATACTAGTTCAGTAGTGGTGTGATAGTTACATTGCTTATAGGGGACTCTCTATCTAAATGATAGATGAGCCACATGAATCTCTCATATGAAATTAGTGATTATTATTTAGATAGAGGTACATCACTCACCTTTTTATATCATAGGTGTCCATTCAATATTGTTTAATATTTTTGAGAGACATAGTGTTGATATTTATGTTGTAGTTATTTTTGACCATAAATTTTTAGGAATTTGACATAATGTGTTTTTCAAAATGTGGAGAGAATGAAATTCATTTCCCTTGGTGGATATCGTATTTCCCTTGGTCTATATATTACATATCTAGATAAACACCTAAACTGGGGTACAACAGTAGTGTATGAAAACTCTTATTATTGTATTCCCAAAGGACGATTGTGGGCATACACTTATAATGGATACACATTCAATATGGTGTAGTAAGACCATTCCTTGCAATTTGGGAATTTTGATTTCTCCATTTTTGTGGGAGTCATCTTTGGGTATAGGTATAACATACTAAGTAATCTAAATGGGAAGGATCATCTGCTTCAGAGTAGGATGGAATGGGAAACCCAAAAAGTAGATTTGTGAAGTTGAGTGGATTCATGTTCTTGATAATGATCTCAATGTTCTATTCAGAAACATATTTGAAATAGTGAATAAAATAAAACCATTGTATCTTGATAGATTATTTCAACCATTTTTGGAGATTAGTATTAAGATAAAGTATTTCTGTGAGTAGTTATATATGGATTGGGATAGAAATCCCATATTGATATTTTTTCATGACCTAGATACATTGGTACATTTATCTTAATATAAAGATATTTCAGGGATGATATTGTGGGACTATATAAACATATTTCTTTTTTATGTCTTCTGGTTTCAGTGTGAAATATTTTTGATGAACATGAAGTTTTAGTGCGGTTTGAATGGGTTGTTCTCTTAATAACCTTCTTGGATGGTCATTAATGTAGGTGGCGATCAATCTAAGAATAGTTATCCTTTTAAAAAAATCCTTTGAAGATGTATGTTAGTGGTTCATGGATCATATTCATCATTTGTAGTACGATGATCATTGTATATGTAAAATGTTTAGGTTATGAAACATGAGAAGTAATTCCTAGAGTGGAGGGATGATTCTTCTTTGGTAATGTTTTTAGTTGCCTATAACTGGTATCTTTTGTATTAATATAGTATTTTCTGTCCTACATGGATGAGTATAATGTTTTCCTAGAGCATGGAACTACATATTTAATGGATTTTCATGTTATAGTTGTACTTTTCTATGTGGTATTTTTTTGTAAACTCTCATGTTAATGATATCCAATTTTCATCTTTTTTAGGATAAAAATGTATTATGGTAATAATTATATAGTGACCTAGGATTTTTAAGGAATAACATATCTAAATTATTTTTTTTACAGAATAAAGGAATACAAAGTGGTAATATAATGAATTATCCTATAGGATGACCATAGGAAAGTTATTTTATAGTTCCATTAATTACAAGGCATTGTTTTTCCCCTAAGCTGAGCTAGTGTGGAATTTTTTTATAATACAGTTATAAATAAAAATATATTATATATATATTATATATATAAATCATTTTTATATTATTCATGTTTATTCTCTAAATTTATTTTTTTTATTTTAAATGTAGTCTCATATGGGAGAAATGATGTTGTGGTTATGTTAGGCGTGTGATTGTTACCATAGAAGCACTATAATTTTGGTTCATATTTGGGTTTTTGAATTTATGTCAATTGATATGTTAATAAAATAATTTAATAGATTTATTTAAATATTTAATTAATTAATATGTTTATATTTATCCCTTTTTATTCCCTATTTAAATCATTTTCTCTCAATATTATAGGGTAAACTGCAAGAAACCCTAGAATTAGAGATGAAATGGGAGAATAAGATTTAGGTGGTATGAAATAATTGAATGGTGGAATCTGGATTTACATAATCAATGAAATTTTACGTGGAAACAAGTATTAATTAATGTTCTATTCATCATGATGTATGACTGGATACTCTGATTTAATAATCCTTTATTCAGGAATTACATTCCATATTTTTAGAAAAAATATTTTTATTTAATCAATGAACTAAGCTTTATTTTAAGATTGTAAATTTTGTTTTTTGCTATTATGATATGTTAATTATTATCCATGACTAAACACTTTGATTGAAACCCCAATATATTAAATCATCAGAATTAAATTATCAAAACATAACTTTTTTTTGTGTTTGAATTAATTAATCTGTGGTTTTATAAAGGAGGAAGACTAATAAATAATTTCCCCACTCCCTAAAATCTATGTTCTCCTAACATAATTCAATATCATGAATTTTTTTATGTTGATCCCCAAAACCTAATGTATTCTTATGATAGTAAGTGATATCAAGGGAGTATTTGTGTGTGTGAGGTGGCTAACATGAGGTGGGAAGTGACATATGGTGGAGGTGAATTATGATGATTATGATAGAATTAATAGGGTGGGTGTCTCATAATATAATATAGTAATCAATTATGACATTAGTGGGAAAGGATAATAATTGTAGGAAATAGAGGCCAACTATAAACTAATACAGTTGGATGAAATATGTAGAGCATTAATGGATCTGACCATACCTATGACTAGGATCTCAGAACGTGAGTGTCACAGTGGTAGTCCCAGTGATATATATTAGTATGAAGAATAACCCTAACCCTCATAGTATTATTATCAAATGTTTTTTGATGGTTCCCATCTGTTGATGTATTGGGCTAGGGTAAAAAAAGCCTAACCCCACTATATTAATAAACACTAGATTAGATCAATCATCCATATAAAAATTGAGTCGGTGGACATGCCCAATTAGGGTTATCCCCACATGGGTTGGAACACATTAGGTGTGTGGCATGCTATGGATCCACTAAGTGGACCACCCTAGGCCTTTATATCTTGTTTTTTTATTTTTCTACTGTGAGTAAATTTTTGGAAATTAAATTGCATATCCTGAGTATTGTTCTATATAGATAAAAATGGTGATATTTGTTTGTCCATCTATGGAAAATTTTGAGGTGTCATATTATGATTTGGAATTTATCCCTATATGCTCAATTATGAGGATTGAGCATGGGAATTTTAGAAAACACAGTGATATGTTAACCCCCCCATCATCTTTTGTGTAATGTTTAGTGTGGCTCGAGATACAATATTATTGATATAGTAAAATTATATTCCACATCTGAGTCATACTGTACCAAATATAATTTATAATGTTTAAGTTATAATCAGGGTTTGGGCACCCTATCTATGAATCGATTACCTTCCCCCATTTATTGGTTTCTATAAGTGTTGTGGGTCTTGAATAGGGGTAGGTTACCGTCCCACACGATTGATACATTACCATGTTGTGGTGTGTGGAACATACTATTGTTCTCATTGCGGTGACATGTGTTTTCTCAAATAAAGTATGTTTATCTTACTATGGGTTATTTAACCCCTATTAAACATCTATAATACCACTATATTTTAATGTAAAAACATTATGCTTGATTGTGTATGAGACACACAATATATATCATAAAACAAGCTATGATGATTTATGGTTTTTATACGCTAGTCGATTAATATAAGGGTAATAGTAGTTTTAAATACATTATGAAATATACATAAATTTCATATTCTATATAAATTTATTCATTAATTATTAATATAAAATTACTCAATTTTTTACTAATGATATTTTATTTTTCAAAAATATGTTTTCATCAAAAATGAATTTTATTTCTTATGTGATAAAATATTATAAGTAATTTGTAGAAATTATTGAAAATTTATTTGAGAAAATGAACATAATTTTTTAAATCATCATATCAAAATTAACATTTTTTGAAATTTAAGGGTTTTCCATAAAATATTTTTTTTATAGTGAATAATGTAAAGTGAAGATTTAATTAAAACTACCAAATATTTTAATATATTTAGTGGTTAAAATTTACAATTAATTTTTTAATTTTATTTCAAATATATAAAATAATTTTATATTTTAATGAAAAAAATTAATTAAATTCTAATGGAATTCATACTAACTTATTGAGTATGTATATTATTGGATTTAAAATCCATTTTTCGAAAACTATTTCAAAGCATATAAGGTTTCTCCAATTTAAATTGTAAAAATAACCACTTTATAATTTTTTTAAAATTAATTTTATAATATACATATATATATATACCATTATGAAATTTAATTCGTATAATTAATATTACATGTATTGGACTAAACGTAGAATAAAATTTTCCAACAAAATGCATTTTTCTTCGACATTTCCTCCTACGTAGGTGCAACATTGAAAATAGACCGACACATGCTTGATGGTGATATTGGATTCTATATTCAAATTATTTTTGAACATGACATGGAATTCATGTTTTCTGAGGTGATAAATTTTTTTCAATTACTGGAAGCTTGAAATTAAGTTGGAGGATAAGTACCAACCATCATTCGATGAGGTGTGTAATATTGTAGGGAAATATATAGAAAAATACATGGTCATAAAATTAATGTTCAAGAATGGTAATTTTTAAAAATCTATGAACTTTAATTCAGATGTGAATTAAAAAAAAAGAAGAAATAAATATTACTATAATGGGAGGAAATTAGAGTAAGGACTCCACATAAATTGTCTTGAATGAGCACACTAACCCTTGTATTTTGTGAGAATATGGTTATGTTATCTAGAATCAATGAGGGGAATTTAGTTTTTTGGGTGAGACAATAGCAACTATGGATTATTCTTAAAATATAAAGGCTGGTTAGGTTCTAGAGTTGAATACACATCCAAATATAAGGGTTCAGATTGTGGGATATGTGGGAAATCATATTTCACAACTACCTTGACTAGAAGGTCTAAATATTGGTATGGATATGATTGAGAATGATCATAGTTACCAATTAGATGAAAAAAATATTCTATATATAGGTAATGTTCATATCAATGGATCTGAATCCCCAATTGATGTCAAGGGTCTCTCACATGGTTCCACTGATGATGTTGTTATCTCAAATAATAACTCCTGGAATATGACATAGAAACATTGTTGTAAAATGTTTTAGGAAGAGGAGGAAATTGAGCAATGTCTGAGATCCTCTTAGAGATCTGAGTATTCCCTTAATAAGGATAGTGGTTCTATGGATAGAAAACTTATTATAAATGAATACATCATAAATACATCCTTAGTGGAAGGAAATAATGATGTTATTGTTTATCTGAGTAAAATTCGAACTATAAGAATCTCATGGATTCTTGGTGTTTCTAAGAATAACTCAAGAAAAAATAATTCTAGTAGAAGAAGAAAGAAGGAAAACTTCAATTAAAAACTAGGTTCAAGGTGAATGATCTCTTTTCTAATTTTCACGGATCGAAAATCCCTATAACAAACAAATACTTACATAGAAATATTCAAGTGAAAAACCCCAATATTAAAGGAATTTCTCAACCAAATTGTTCTTTATCCCTCTATATTTGCAGGTTTCTGAAAAATAGGCTACTGGCTTGTGGGTAAAAGGAGTATCTCATCTACGTTGTAACCTCTATGGATCCATTCTTAATATTTAATTTATAATGTCTACACATAAAACATTGAAGTGTATATTGTCACTTGTATGATTCACGATTATAACATGAAAAGGAAATTTAATTTCATGTATGGTAAGGACATGTATCATGATTGAAGATATTTATGTAAAACAATTATAATGAACAAGGGAAGTGTAGATGATCATTGGTTTCTTTTAAGTTATTTTGACATTATTCTCTATTTGGATGAGAAGATTGGAGTTTTACACTCTTTACTCACTTTCTAGAAATTCAGGTTTTTTATAGATGTGAAGGAACAGATGGATATTAGTTTTGTTGGTGAAAAATATAATTGTTTTGGTTGATATATATGTATAGTCTTTTCCATCATGATATATAATTAATTTATAAATTAGATGGATATAGATAATTAGGATTTAATTTTAAACATCACACTTTAGAAACTAAATTTTGATAATCACTCTATAATTTTTAACAACCTGAGTATAGAGATTGAATTTTCATTCCCTTTTAGATTTACCAATTCTTCAAATTGCTTTCCAAAATGTGATAGGATCATTCATGAGTCCCGGGGATAAATGTATTGTGAAAATAAAGCTATTGGTTTCTCTATAAAGATGAAACCATTAAAATATAATCTTAATAGCTATATTAAGTACACCTTCAGTGAGATAGATACTGAAATATACACTCATTAAGTTTCTCTTCCGTAGGTGCATGAGGATTATACCAAGGTTTATTTTTTATGGATAATTGTAATGAATTTTCTATTTTATTCAAGATGAAATATCAAATATCTTTTAATGAAATGATTTAAAATGAATATGGAAAACAAAAATGGATTAAAGAGGGGGATATGATCACAAATTATTATAAATCACTTCATGGAGTATGGAAAGTGAGTATATATCATTCCTTCATAACATTAGGGGAGAAAACCATACTTGATAAGGATAATATTTTAAAGTATAATATTTTATCATAATATAACCTATTTAATAGTCTAGAAATGGAAGTGGAGTTGTTTTTTGGAACAATATTTTTACTAAGGTACATATACTTTTAAATTTGGTATAATTATTTATTTTGAACAAAAAAGTGATGCCAAATGATGTTGTTGAGGTTTATAGTGTGTCTGGGTATTTTTAATGCTCGAATCTCAGGATGATTTTTAAAATACACTATCTACATAGTTATTAGAAACCTTGTGATCCATAATCCACCATATCTCCAAACTATGTGTTGTTGGATAATGGGGTGATATAGGATGCACAGTGTTCCCTAACCTTGCACTAGGGTATGAAAAACCATTCGATATTTATAAAAATTTTAGTGGAGGAGTTTCAAATGGTTGGTGGATGGTTTCTCTAATTGTGTGGAATAACCATGTGGGTACCCCTACCTACAAGAGAATGTGCACGGTTGGAGAATAGTTTTGAAAAACATGTGACCAAACCATTCAAGGCCTATTTTGTGTGTTTCTTTTATGGATTTCCTTTAAAATTATGTGAAAAATAAACCCTTCTCCAATTTTTGTAATTCTAGTGTAAAAAAACACTTTCTCTCCAATTTCGGATCTCTCAAGTCATCTTTCATAGCTTTTGATCCTGATCTCTAAACTAGAGTATGTTTCCAATAGCTTTTTTCATATTGGATGTGTATCGATATATCCTCGATTCATTTTTATCTATTTTTAATTCTTATTCCAATCAATGAAACTATTTATATGAAGGATCATGTTATCTATTTTGAGGATGTTGATATCCTCACTATATCTCTTCAAATGCAGTCGAAACTAGAAACTAATATTGAATGAGGATAGTCGTTTGAGTATGAGGTAGGTAGCCAATAACTCATCCCTCAAGATTCATTGTTTTATAATGTATTGTTTTTTATCAACAATTTCATCAGGCACGTCCTATCTAATTCATGTGATATTCTTATATTCATTAAAAATGTGTTCCAAGACCCTTGTTGAATATACTATCCCCTATTGGTGGTTATGTCCACAACCCTGACCACCCCATGTATGGTCTTTCCAATGTTTATGATTTCAGTAGCCTTATTTAATATATACTCCACTGTTTGTGTGTTCCTTGACTTGAATTTTAAAAAGGTGACAATTTAATTGTATCAATGAATTATAATGACTAGAATAATTATGATTTTCACTTGACCCTTCTATAGTATGTTTCTCAATGTATTTAATGAATTTGATATTTAATTATTATGTATATTTATAGATAGGAATTATACTTATTTAATATAAATGAATTCTTGGATGCATTTCCATAGAACCCATTTCTATTTATTGTTGATGGTACAAGAATGAACCTAATGAATTTAATATGAATTATATGAATTGGATGACATGGTTTCATTCCCTTTTACATTGTCACTAATGAAAGGACATGGCTTTGACATAATGAATTACCATGGGGAATGATTAATACATGGCCTAATTTATTAAATGAATTGATTATATGGTTACTAATGAATATGAATCGATTTATTATAATTATATTGGTTGGACATGAGCACACCTTAGATTATTAAGGGAAATACTTTAGTACATTTCGATGCCATTTTGATTCGGGGATGATGATTACCTTGGTTAATACCCACCATGGAACCTAATCCATACCATTCAGTGGATTTCTGGTATGATTCCATAGGATCCCTCCTTTACTATTATAGTATCCATTGGATAATCTCATTGGATCTAACATTGATTATACGAACATGAGGAGCCTCAGTTATATCCCTAGGCCTATCCATTTCACTTCCCATTTTTCATTGGATGTATTCTTTGTAATATGTTAGATTCATTATATTTGGATTCCTTAGATGGCACCATTTGGAATACACCCTTAAACTTTTAACCAGAATGCAGTTCTTCAAAAGTTAGGTCAACCCCTGTCAGTTTCCATGGTTATTAACATGGAAACACTCCATTATTAATAACATTATAGTATACTATGTAAAATATTATATCCTTTAAATTTTTTTTATGTCATGATGTTAGTGCATTATCCTCTTCATGTGACTTAATAATATAAATAGGAACTCAATTAATCAATAAATAGGTTACATGTTCAAACACCAGTCAAGTGTTGAATTAGGAAATTTTTTGTTTATGTTACTGTACTACTATACTTTTTATATGAATTTTTGGACTCTATCTCATTTTATATTACACTTATAGAGATTTTATACACACCATTGGATGTTGTTTACTAGGATTTATCTGACACCCTATGGGAGATGCATTTGGTACCCAGGACGATTACATGTGTTTAGGTGTTGATAAAGGGAACTCTAATGATTTATACAATTGATTTCTTTCAATATATAAGATGGGTGAAGGAGTAGACGACTGAGATGGAGATCAAGATGGTAGGGGTAGTTTTTGGTTTCATTTTTCCAACATGGTTATATAATTTATTGTCTTCATAATCATATAAATGTTTTATAGATATATAGATACATTAAATGTCATTATTATATTTTATATATGATTATTGATTGTTCAGTTTTTTATTGTTAATGATAGATTTTTTTATGTTATCATATCATTGATATTGCTAAAAATATTTAAATATAATATAATATTATCCTTCTAGGATATAAACTAGTTATGAGGGTATAGTATCCCCATAGACACACCCTAGGCCCTCACTACTTGTGGCTACCTCTGGCATTGAGAGAAATATGCTTGAGGCCATGTGTTCAACCCGGCACAGGGCACCTCTGAATGGTGTTCAGGTTTGGGAAATCACAAAGTGGTACCAGAGAAGTTACATTATTAATTTACTATTTGGATTCAATATCCATGATATTTATAATTCTTAAGACATTTTTATACATTGTGCTAGGGTCTAGATATCCTCTGTTTGGAGTAATTATTTATTTTCTCGAATTATAATTATAATTATTATTTTTTCCAATTATAGTTGATATCATTTAACTACATGGTGATTCACATGATTTGTTTTAGTTATTATTCTTTTTCTAACTAAGTATCTTATTTCATCCTTCTCCAGTTGATTTGAGGTTAAGAAGAATTTCTAAATGCATCATCATAGGCACACTGAATTACCATGTCTTGCATATTTCCATGCCATAGGGGTTCATTTCACTAATTTCATTATCATGATATTACTATGTTTATTCATTGATACATGTTTATATATATGTTCTTATGTTTCTCTTGGCCACGATTTTTTGATTTCTAGTTTCAGTTCATGAGGTGTGTGGGACCTAGTGGGTTAGAATTTGTAATTTACCAAGTCGAGCCATTAAAATAAAATTTAATGGGTGTTGATTTCAGTGATAATCTATATGGGACCTGAATCACTAGTAATAGTGACCATCTATAATGAACATTTAAATATTAAAATAATCATACACAAAATATAAAAGTGAAACAAGACTTATAATTTGAAATGGTTGTGAGTAAATGACAAGGAAATGAGTAATCGACCCTTTATCTATTAAAGCCCCTATAATTCACACATAACAGCATACCAATACCTTAACTTATAAGAAGGTATTTTATGTAGTATACAATGGTTAGTGATCCATTTACCTTCATTTTTATTCCTCTAGTGTCATTATCTATCTTCTTAAAACTTTTTATAAGGCTTGTACATAGAATTTGTAGACCAAATCAACCATGAAGTCCCCATGCCGTGCACTATGAAAGTGGTGATGACCATGCTCCAAACGTGGTGGACCATGAGCTACCAGTCTTATTTTAAAGATTTTTTCATAAGGAACCACCGATTGTACCAAATATAGGAACTAAATCTCTGATACGTGATATTTTACTTCATTTGATATAGTCCATGAAAGGTTGTCCATGACCCACACCAACGATGACTGATCTGAAATGTGATTTATAGCAGTAGCATTATTTTTTCTTCTTAGGGTATGGAGGTCCATAGTTTTTTGAGACTATGAAGGAGGCCACACATTCTATGTTTGAGCATTTAGAGATTCCATTGGAGTAGATTCATACTGTCTACATACATGCTATGTGATTATTCCAAGTGATGATGGGGTATCATTACCTAGGTTGGTCTCTATTAGGACATGGTATGTGTATATTTCCAGAATTCCTTCTATGATCTCATTTTTACTTTTATGTAGATGGTTAACCAATATAAAAATTTCTTCATCTTGAGAAGGGATCTATGTTAACTATAGAGCATTCAATGTGTTTCATTGAGTTACACTGATTTTCACTACTTCTTGCGGGTGATGAAATTTTTCATGCTAGATGATTTGAGGATGAGATTTATTATGCCATATGCACTCAAGTGAGTGTCATTAACATATATATATTTTTAGAAATCTTTTATCAATATCACATAACATAGTGAAACCTAGGGGATGATGATAATACTACGAATACAAGATCAGTGTCATGGAAAGCTTGTAGTTTTTACAGCCAAAAGAAACATTCGATTGAGGATTCTCATTAGGGTAGTTGTTTCTATATTAAATTTACTAGTATCTCTATGATTTTTCATTGGTGTGGATGATAGGGTCACCTAAGGACTCATTATGGTGTAGACCCTCAAGAATGATGGGATTGCAACTGTGTTGGAAATATTCCATGATTCAATCAGATGATTCTATTAGATTCTAGTGAAATAGGATCCTCACCAGATCCATCTTCATGGGATGTTTCTTTTACGCTTTGTTGGCTGGGAAGATGGAGTACCACTATAATTGTTGGATGAGGAGGAGTTTGTGACCATGGTAGCCAGAATACATATTACCAATAGCACCAGCAGAGCAGTCTTGATTGTGTTAGGATATCTGTTGCACAAGGATGTCGATTAGGTTAGTTGCGTGCATTACATCTAATGCCCAAGGATCAGGTTATGGGACTATCTAAAGTACGAGTTACTATTCTAGTAGCATATACTATTGTATCTTCCTTATTTTACATAGGTTATTCACAATCCTTTATCTCTTTATCTATCCTTGAATGTCTCAGGCTATAAATAATGTAATATTGTAGTGTAAGGAACCTATATACACCATTGAGAGTACGATCAGAGGAAATATGATAATGCATGAATTGTTCTATTGAAGTAGGCGGTTACCCTTTCTTGTGGGACCAGATTGTTCTCAAGATGAAAGGCTTTGATTTCATTATTAGGATAGATTGGTTGGATCTATATCATTATGTTTTAGTCTTTTATCATCCTAGTATGTCGTTCATATCACTTGATGGAATTATCTATCTACATTAGGCTAAGAGGGATGTCTAGGCTTGTAGGGACACACTATAGCATCATGGCCTTGGTGGAGTGACCTCCCAAATTTCCAATCTCTTCATGGAGGACCAGGGTTTACATCAGAATGTGATTTTTCAAATAGTACATTGTGGAAGGGATGTATTTCCTCAAATTTTTATGGAATACCTCTAGAGGGAAGGGTAAAGTTTTTGATTTATCTTGTTCCAGGTGTAGATATAATGTCAACACTCTATATAGGATGGAACCTACTGATAACCATGTGCTCTTGAATTAGTTTGAGGAATTATAGGATAAATGTTTTATATGGCCCAATAATTAATCTTGGGGTTCAACTATTATTTTATAATAGAATTTGGATGAGAAACTATTTCTATATGTGGATTATAGATAGTTGAAACAAATTATGAACATGAAATGATATCCACTTCATCGAATAGATGAAATTTTTGACCATCCTTGAGGAACAAGTGTTTTTTCTTAAATCGACCACATATAAATCTATCATCAAATTTGAGTCAGTACCTTAGACATAAGTTACATATATTTTCATAGTAGGTGTGGTATATATGAGTATCTTGTTATATTGTTCGGCTACAAATTTTTTCTTCCATTCTTATGAATTGAGTGTTACACCCCAATCAAGATTATTTTTTCGAAGTATTTATGGATGAAATCATGCTATATTCTCAGACTCATATAAACCATGATAAGAACCTTGATGTCATTTTGAGTACACAGAGATAAATTCACATTATTCTAATATTTCTATGTGCCACTTTTAGATAAAAAATACACTTCATGGGTCATATTATCTCATAATTCTATGTATCTATTGACCTGTAGAAGTTGAGTTCTATGATTTTCTTGAAGAAACCCAAGAACATGTTTGAAATATGGAGTTTCATGGGGATGGATATATATTACAAGAATTTCATACATGATGTATCATTCCTTAAATCACCTTTTTTATCATATAATTAATGGGGTTATGTTTATTTGTTTAGAAGGGTGTGAGAAAGACTATCACAATATGAAAGGAAGGCTTGTCTTAGCACATATACTGAATCTACTAGTGCTTGGAAGAGGCTATACAATTTTTTTTGTACTAAGAATCATCCTAGGATATTTTCTATGTAGATAGAATGATTCATTATGTATGGATATTAGTAGTTATGGCTTCATGAAAAAAATTCCCAGACACATGACCTAGATCTAGAAATAATTTTCGATGCCTTATGTTACTGGAGACACTATCTAATGGGGATGATAGTTGTGGTGTATACTGAACCCAAGAGCCAAAAATATATCTTTTCTATTTTTGACATAAATTTAAATAAGTGAATATTGGTAGTTCATCTTCAAACAATCGATTTTTAGCCTGCATATATGCCTGGAAAAGAGAATGTGGTAGCAGATCTACTGAGTAGGATAACTCAGAAACGGGCCGTATGGGAATATAGTGAGGATTAAAAGTTGTTATCCATTTACTATAATCTCCATATAAATTTTATGGAGAGTCATGATAAGTCTTATCTCTCAGACTTTACAGTTTCCTAATACTTTCTTTAGAATGTGATGAGTATGAAATTTTTAGATTTAGATGGTTTGGTTCCCCATGTAAGTATTTCAGGAGTTGACCCACCTCTAGATTGGCCAATGGATAGAGACGCCATCTTTCATATACATGGATGTGTATTTGTTCCTAAAAAATATGAGAGGAGAGTTGATGTGGGAGTCCCACACTTCTCAGTGAACAAATCATCTTAGCATCTCCAAAATGTATCATGATATGCAACTTCATAATTAGTAGAATGTGATGAAATGTAAGAAAATCAGATTTATCACTTGGTATTACACCTTCCAATTGTTGAAGGTGGTGAACTAGATAACTACATGATAATTAAAACCACTTCTATACATGGATGTTAAATAGGAAGATGTTGCTAGGAAATTTGTAGTTAGATTACTGAAGTCCCATAGAAACATTATATGGGTTGTCACTGATACACTGATGAAAGTATCCCAATTCCTTCTTATTTAGTAGAATTTATGATTTCAAGAGTCAGAAAAATTATACTTCCATTAGATTATTTGAATACACAAGGATCGTCATACAATATTTTTAGATAGGGAAGTTCATTTCACATCACAGTTCTAACAAGGGTTGGACATAGATAAGGGTACACAAGTGTTTCTAAGAATAACCATTCACCCAAAGATCGATGGAAAATATGAAAAGACAATAATGGTTTTAGAGTACATTATTCGAGATTCTATACTTGATTTTTATGTTTCATGGAAGAAGAACATACCTCTCATTGATTTATCCTATAATAATAGCTTTTATGTGATGATTTAGATGAATCATCTTAAGGCCCTATATGGCAGGTCCTATTTTTTACTCACATGCTTGATAGATGTAGGATATGCATACATAATGGGTCATTATATAATATATGAGACATTATAGAGGTTAAACTACTCAGGAAGCATCTGTCTACAGTTCAGTCTAGTAAAAGAGGTTATAATGATCATCGTTAACTACAAAAGTAGTTTGAGGTCTATGAGCATGTTTTCCTACAGGTATCACCCAAGATGGGGCATATATGGATATAGAGGAAAGGAAATTTGATTCCAATTTATGTAGGAACTATTTTAGATTATACAGATAGTTGTGATGATAGTATATCAGTTGCTATTACCTCAAAGGTATCATGTCATGCATGGAATATTCATTGTTTCATAACTTCACTGATATCCTTCGACTCGTATCGCACTTGTTATCCCAAGGAATTTTCGAATGATGCGGATGAAACATTTGAGGTGTTTCCTATATGAATTTTTGATCGGAGCAAAAAGGCTATTTAAGGATGGTATATCTCTTTATTATGAGTGTAATTATATCATGGCCATGTACATGAAAATAATTGAGTGTGGGAGTATAATGAAAATTCTCGATTCCTAGAGTTGTTATCGGATAACATTTTGTTGACTTTGGAATGTAAACAATAGGATGATTTACTTTATGAGGGGAATAATTTAAGAAAATATTTTTTAACAAAGGTACATATCCTTATAATTTTGATCTAATTCATTATTTAGACCTAATCTACATTCTTAATGAGGTTGTAGTGGTTTTGGGGGTGTCAGTGGATTTTTTGGAGTTCAAAACCCATGACATTTTTCAAAATACACTGTCCACATGGTTTGTATAAATCTTGTGGTTCCAGATTCATGATATCTCTTAAGTGTGTGTTGATGGATAGTTGGGTGATATACGGTAATTGGGATTCTCTATCTTTCTTCTATGTTATATATAGAAATGTAAAATGTTTGTAGTGTTATGTAGAGGAGTTTCACATGGGTTGGCCAATCATTAAACAAAACAATGAAAAGCCTATTTTTGGTTGCTTTTTCGAGGTTCCCCTTAAAATTACTTTAAACCAGAATCCTTCCCATAATTTTATAATTATATTGGACATCACCCCTTCCTCTTCCATTTCTTATCCCTCAAGTCAAAATTCGTAGCTTCTGATCCCAAGCATTGATCTAGTGCCCCTTTTTATTTTCATTCATCACGTTAGATCTATATCAGTATGTATTCAATTCCTTTTTTTGTTGTTTCTCATTCTTCTTCTTCCAAAAATTCTATTTAGAGGAAGAATCATATTCTCTATTTTATGTGCGTTGATCTACTCTTACAATATATTCCAATTCTGACCAATATAATGGTTGATATTGGACATGAAGAGTCGTAAGAGTATGAGGTAGGTGTTCTATAACTCATCCATCATGATTAGTTGTTTTATATATTTATTTATGTACACACCTATTTCATTTGGTGTTTTCTATTTAATTAATGTTTCTTATAGTCATTAGAAACATGTTCTAAGAATATTGTTAAATAGTTATCAGTCATAGGTGGTTCCATCTACAACATCGACCACCCGATGTTGGGTGTTCCCAATGATTATGCTTTTAGTCACATTATTTTCTATTGGTCCTCTATTTCGGCGTTTCGTAACTTGAATTTGCTAACGGTGAGTTTTTAATTGGATCCATGATTTTAAAAATATAACAAAAATGTGATTTTCACTTGACTCATATAAGGTATGTTTCTCAATGTAATTAATGAATTTTGTTTTTAATTAGTAATTGTATTTATAAGGTAGTGGAGTGATCTGAATAAATTAAATGTGATTGATATTAATTGGATAAAATGGTTGCAGGTACTTTTTTCTTTTCACTAATCAATGAAAATTGACTAGAAAAAATTAATTATCAAGGGTTTGATTAATACATGACCTAAAGTAATAAATGAATAATATATATGGTTCCTAATTCATATATAACTAATCATTTTAATAGGATTTTTCATACTTGATCATGCATTGGATTATCGAGGGAATTGTTGGAACCCTCATGGATGCCATTCTAATTAAGGGAAGCTAGTTTCCTTGGTTGATTCCCGACTTGTATCCCGATCCTTAACTTTATGTGGATTACCAGTATGACACTATCGGATCCCTCAATTACCTTAACAGTATTAGTTGGATATAGTCATTATATCTAGCGTGGATTCATTGATCATGAGTCACCTAGGATTCTTCCTTGGGTCAAACTAGTTCTTATATTGTTTTACCTTGTATTTTTACATGGACATTGTTATATTTATTATTTTTGAATTCCCTGTATGACTCTACATGGAATACAATGTTACCCATAAATCCAGGATGTAGTTCTACTTGATTAAGCTCAACTCTTGAGGTCAATATTTCCGTGGTTATTATAATGGAACATCTTAATTGTTAATAATATAACCTGAAACCTGGTAAAATCTTGGATCATATAACTATTATCATTATTATTTCTGGATGTTTGTGATGGTTTCACATAATGTGACTAATTTTATAAATTGGGACTCAATTAACTAATTATCTATTTTCATGTTTAGACATCAGTCGTGGGATGAATTAGGTAATTGGGTTTTATGTTATTATACTTATTTAAATTTATTATGCATGATTTCAACCTGTTTCATTTTATATTACATGGAAAATATATTTTGGACACTATTTGTGGTGGCCTTCATAGATTTATCTCACACCCATTATAGTCTGTTTTTAGTACAAGGGAATATCGCATGTATATAGGTGTTGATAAGGGAATGTGTAGGACTTCAGACACTTGATTTATTTCTTTCAATTGGATGGATCTTGTAGTAGATGACCATGATGATGTCCGAGATGCTGGGATGGTTTTTGGATTCCTTTTTTCGACTTTTGTATAGAATGTATTATCTGCTACTTTGTATCCATGTTTTACAGCTTCATAGATACATGAAATATCATCATCAGCTTTTTTATATGATTACTAGTTGTTCTATTTCATATTAATGATATGTGTTTTTTTTCTATCAGATCATTTATATTGGTTTCACTATTTACCAGTTATATCATATTTACATGTTCTTCTACAGTCTCGTAATGAGGGGATAATCTCCCCATGAGCACACCCTAGGACCTCACTACTAGTTGGAAACCTCTAACATTCAGGGAGATGTATAGGAAGCTATATCGCCCACTAGGTTTGGAGAACATCTATGTGGAATTTAGGTCTGGGAAGTCTGATTATCTAAGGTTATTATTCCCAAAGTAGTATATTCCGAGTCTAATAAATTTATTACAAGTGTTCTTATTGAATGTGAAATGAGGGCTATTGTTTTTTCCTAAAAAATATTGTTAATCAGGACTAGATGGATTATATAATTTCATATTTTATAAATATTTAAATGTTATACATGTGGAGGAATGTGTGTTGTTCATGTCATTCTTTATTAGTGGAAGAATTCCTCAAGGTACCAATGATCAATTTCTCTCTCTAATTCTAAAAATTGCTTTTTTTGGTAGATTGGTCTTTGTGGTCATGTTTATAAAATGTGTAATATTTATAAAATTATAAAAATCTATAATTTATGGTTCCTATCTTTTGTACTAAAATTATCTTTGGAAATTAATTTAGTTTTACAAAAGAGTGGTGCTTTAGAGATTACATTGACACTACTTAAGGGTGTTTTAGTTTTCCTAGTATGTCAAGAAGGTAAGGAAGTATTTCAACTAAACATGATATCAAAAAGTTATTTGACACAATGAATTGGAATTTCATTTATTAAGTGTTACATTGTTATAGGTATTGTATAATATTTTTAGTCTGGTGAGGTCTCTATTTGGATCTTTCCACATCTCATTAATTATTAATGGTTCTCAGAAGGGGTGTTCCAAGTGATATAGAGAGAGATTAAAATGTGATCCCATTTATCTATTATAGTTTCTCTTTCATAATATTATATTAGCAGGATCCTCTCTCATACGGTTGAAGAAGGAAGTCTCAAACCATTAAAAGATTTCAGGTCCCTTGTTTACCCTTTTCACTTACATTATGTGGATGATATAATTCCGTTTATCAAGATAATAAAATTAATATAAGCCCCATAAAAACATTATTGCACTATGAAGGTATTTTAGGAAAAAAATATAGGATAAATCATTCAATTACTTTTGGTATAGATTCCTACATTAAATAAAATGGTTTATTTTTTTCCTCATAAATGGGCATTAGAGAAGGATCCCTCCCATTTGACTATCATAGGGTGCTGTTACTCTATGGTGTTCTTAAGGAAATATATTTCACCAATAATATTGATTAGATAAAAATTCAGATCTCATCATGGAAAGAGAATAATCATTCAATAGATGGATGACAATGTTTGGTAAAATTCACAATTGTCTCAAAATAGTTTATTTATTTATGATATATAAATGGTATATGGGTTTGGCAAAGAATCTAAATGTTTTTATCAAGAATATAATTTAATTTCAGGAATCTAGAAGGGAAAATGGTTACTATACCTTGGAAATAATGTTGTCAAACACTCTCTGATGGGGGCTTGGGAATCAAGAACATCCAATGTTTTAATGATGAACTATTGTCTTGGTTTACATGGGATATAATAAATAGTAAATAAACATCTATGGGATTTACAATATAATTATTTTGGGGTAGAATGAGGAATATAAATGATATATGCATGGCCACATCCAAATAGTCAGCCATCAAAACATCATACCATATTATTATGAATTTCTCTAGAGGGATTGTCAACAAGAACTCCTCTCTCAAATTCTGGACTGAAAATTTATCTTTACATCTTCTCTGTGATTGCATTAAACCTAAATAATATAAATTATGATTCCCTAAAATCTATCAAGGAGTTTTTTAAACGTCTAAACCACATATCTTGTATTTTAATAAAAACATCACTAGTAGTTACACTTGTTCACCATGTTTGGATTTTCTATTTTGGGAACTTGTAAGAAATGACATGCTAAGTAGTTGGCTATTTTACCATTATTGTGTTAATGGTTAATTCATAATATGGAATAGATTATATGTTTCCATAAATTTTCAATATATATATTTTATAATAATAATATACCAAATAATAAATTCTTAAAGTCTTTTGGAATTTCACTCTATTCTATGTGGACCTTATTCAATCAAAATTGAAAGGATATAGGACACATATTTCTCAGGTTTTCTACATCCTTGATACTATAGAAGGATATTTTCAGCATTTTTTAATTACGTTTACCAGTACTATACTCCATATTGTAATTATTTTTGATGAGTAAGGGAGAAAAATTTACTCTTTATATTTGATTTCTCTTTCTTGTGACATTGTATGAGCTAATGCATCTGGTCTGGTTGGGACACAACGTGATCATACAAAAAGGTTCTTACTTCTGTGTTCAGTCTACAATTAAATGAATCATTGTATCTTTCAAGGATTAACATGCTTAAATACAAGGATTCTATGACAAAATTGTATGTGAATTAATGGTTCTCATTCAATGGGTTATTTTTGTGAAATAAAAGCCACCAAATAGGACGCATAAATATTTCTCACAACCACTTTTGTGAAATTGGATAAAAATCAATTCATTTGAAAATTTGAAATGTATTAATGGACCCTCAGGTTGTGGAAAATTTTTAAATGATATCATTGGAAGAATTATTGAATTATTTTACAGAATATGTGGAATATCAACATTTATTGATGAAATAGATTTTAATTAATGACCACAAATATAATGTATACAAAATACCTTTTTATTGATAAATTTATTGTTATATTTGGTCAGGTAAACTTTAAAAAAACATAAAATATCACTCCTCTCAATTATAAATTGTCACCCAATCTCATATACTTTAAACACATAAAAAAACTTTTGACTGATACAATCCCTGCAAAAATAATTTCTTTAATATCATCCCATTAACCTAGAATCCTTTTTTTTATTAGATACCAGATGTAGAAAGTCCTTAGGTATAATAATAAAGTGGTTTTCTGAATAATATGTGTCTTTCTTAACCGACAATATACATTTTATTTCATCTTCTACTAGCTTAAAATATCATTAAACCATAGTGACATAATAACACCAATATCCCCAATATTCTATATTGTTATCATATCAATGGAATTATTACTATAATTGTTTGAAATAAATTGATATTACATCATTTTAGATGAATATTTATTACATTACAAATATACATGCGTGAGGACCATAATGGTTTAGTGTCATTGGAAACATGGAAAGAAAATATTCTATCTTGGTTAATGATCTTCAAAAAATCCCATAATGATCTCTAAATATAGATCTTCTACATAAAAAGTTTCTTCATATACATGGGAATGTAAATATAAGAAATGGATGAGCTATAATTATCATTAGGGGTAAATAAGGGAGATATGTAAGCATAATTATGAAAATAAGGGTATGAGATCATGATCATGAAATTAAAATAGAATACAGTACATATCAATGATTTTATGCATGAATCATGGAATAATGAATTATCATTCATAAGACATTAATCATAAGGAAATAAATAACATAAGCCATAAAATAATTCCATAAGAATTAAACATGGAATTGTGGAAGACGGATAAGAATATATAATGAAATCCCTAGTTGTTAAGGAATTGTTGTCGAGGCCATCATAGTGGAAAGATTCCTTTACCAAACTTGGTTTAGACCCCATTCCATCCCTATATTACTGAACTATGTTCGTTTCTTGTTCCAGCCGTATAATACTCAATAGAGTTCAGTTCACATTCCATCCCATTAATACTGGACATAGATTATTTCTAAATTTATCCCTGTTATATTGGACTGCATTCATTTCTCATTTCATCCATTTCTATATCATGGGATATAAATTTTTACCCAATTCATTGGAGGGAGATATAGGTCCCCCTATCACATAATAAAATCATACATACATGTGCCAAAAAATCATAAAAAACTTATCATAGCCCAGGAAATGAAATGAGTATCATAAACATGTAAACATATCATAACCTATAAAAAAATATACATGTTTCATAATAATTTCATCAAAATAATGACATTGGAATGATAATTAGATTACTTAAATATGTAAAAAAATGAATGAGAAACGAGTTTCATAATGATATAACTTGAGAAAGAGAAATGAGATTCATTGTGACTATGAAATTAAGTATAACCCTTTCATATAAACAACATTAATATAACCTTTAGATCATTTCAAATAAGGTAATGAGTAAAACCAATGAATGTAATATTAGATGGAAACTAATTTCAAAATATCTTTCTAAAGAAAATCTTGAGTAAAATATCTATTATTCTATGAAAAGGTATTTTTAGTTCATAAAACCATATGGAAATAATTTTCTTATAAAATACCTTGAAAACATATAATGAATACTATAAATCATTTTGAAAACCCTTTTACTTGAAAACTTAAAAAATAATCATAAAAACTTTTTAAAATACTTTTTGTTTTAAAAACAATTTGAAAACATATAAATTAATCTTGAAAATGTTTTGAAAAAATTTATACTTGAAAACATGTAAAAGAATAATTAAAATGTTTTGAAAACCATTTCTTTTAAATCACTTTGAAAACATATAAAAATGATTGAAAACATTTTGAAAACCATTTTCCTTGAAAAATAATAACAAAAGGTTGAAAAAATATAGAAAACAATTTTTCCTGAATATCAATTTTAAATAAAAAATCATCAAAATTAACTATTTAAAAATTCGAATTAAGCTTCAAATAAATGACCCTTCGTAAATCCATATATGGCTTACGAGGTAGAAAGAATATTCCTTTAATACGGTAAAAAGGATAGACAAATTCATTGTTTGGAAGTTGAAAAGAAGATTCATTAGAAGATATTGGTAAATTAAAAAAAGGGAAAAAAATTAATTAAAATATTATAGTAGAATAGTATAATATTATTAGAATTCAATTTTAGAAATCATGGATTTGAAAGATCATATATATATCTGACTGAAGAGAGGGTAAATTCACACTTTCATAAAAAACATCACACTATCTTATGTTCCAAAGATTATAAAATTGAACCAATACATTAATATATATTGAAAGAATATATGTTAGGAGATTTAATGAATTTTATTGAGATTTTGATCCTAATATTTTATCAATGAAGAACAAACCTAAACAATCTTGAAAAGTGATGCGATTGTCTCAATAATCTCTTATAACTTGGTAATATGGGATCATACTCTCTACATAATAAAAGGAAATTACATGAAGCTTAAAATATCATGAAAATAAGTATACTAATTATATAACACATAAAATGGAATTATATACACCTCAAAAGAGAAATTAGGAGGATAATAAGATATGAGTCTTAAAGAAGAAAAATTAAGACAAAAATATTTCACTAAATTGGTAATATTCAAAACATAAACCCCTTGAATGATATTTCATAAAATTGATATATGAATACACATTAATTTAATTAAAATGTACATATAAAACAATAATGGTTAGTAAATACACCACATAAAAGTAAATTGTGGTGAACATAGAATTTATATCACAAAAACAAAAAGCGAGGTAAAATCTAATTACCTAGTGTCTTGACACTCATATACTAATTCAAACTATACGTATAATAAATATAAAAATATTATATATTTTTTATAGAACCATATTATTTTATATAATAAAATATATTTTTTATTGTAACCTTATATTACATTCTTGTTAAAAATCCTCTATTATGGTTACACTTGGGGTAATATTTACTTTGTTCTTTCCATGTGACTTAGTTTGTTAAATCATTGGTGTTTATAATATAAATCATGATTTTAATAAGTGAAAATGTCACGACCCCCTCCCCACAAAGTGTACCCCTCCTGGGCCGGCAATGTGAAAAGGGAGATAATGACCCCCGAGTCCCGCCTCCAGTAGGCCCCGGGTTGGCGACTAGCACCGAGGGTATAATACACACACAAATGGGAGGCATTACCCTCTAAGAGAACACATGCAGAAGATAGAGATAGAATAGAATCCAACCAAATCCAACTCATAACTGAAATGTAAAAGAAACCCAAGTACATATATGAAATGTCATGCAAAAGTACTACAACTGAAAGGGGAAACTAAAAGTACCCAAAAGAAAGTA
Organism: Viscum album; assembly: GCA_963277665.1. Lineage (NCBI taxonomy): Eukaryota > Viridiplantae > Streptophyta > Magnoliopsida > Santalales > Viscaceae > Viscum > Viscum album. The sequence continues at coordinate 292,730,426 of OY728134.1, forward strand.
AAACGACAGCGACCACAAGCCCGAACAGCTCCTCCTCCAACCGCAAGCTAGTAGTAACCAGCTTGATCTCCAACCTGCTCCAAGTGACCTGAAAAACAGTTTATATGTACATAGGGTGAGTATAACAGTATACTCAGTAGGATCCTCCCCAAGACTCTCGTGCAAAAGTAAAGAAAGCATGCTAAAGCCCAGTGAACAACAAGTGAAACTAACTCGTCACCTAAACAGGTATACTATGTTCTCAACCTCACCAAGGCTACTCTCACCAAGTAACGCATACAAGAATATAGCATGTAGTAAAGAATATCAAGGGTACCCCGCTACCACTTCCCCACTGGTTTGCCGCTTTGCCCCAACGACATACGTCCTGTGCATCTCTCTCCAAAGGCTTGCCCGTATCAACATGGGTCAAGCTCCACAATATGCACCACCCGCACCACATAGGCTTGCCCGCAGACACCTGGGCTAAGCTCCACACAATCCTCACAACCAAAAGTAACCAAGTAGTTTCCGGGAGCCACCACAGCTCGCATAACGTGTATCATACGTCGGGTATTATACCTCAAGCCATTACAGCCCATACACCGAGTAAGGATCCTCAAGCCATCACAGCCTATACACGTTACACCTATAGTAGTCCATAGGATACTATATCCAGAATATATGTGTGTGAAATAACCACAAGCCATTACAGCCCTCTACACACATATATGGGTAAAACTAACCACTGTGCCTACCAGCACTAAGATCTACCAAGAGAAGAGAGCGGGGCCAAAGGGGGTAGTCAGCCATTCAACCTCCCATCAGAATGTTGGGGAAAACACCCCCCAGGGCTCAGAATCCCCGGGGTGTCAGTTGCCCTTACCGACAGGGTGGAGTAGTGTATAGAAACACAAAAAGTACAGAGTATATAAGTAACTCACATCCACACTATGGGCATTACCTAGTCATAGATACAACTGCAGCTAACATCTCTCAGACTCCAGGCTGCTACTTCTAAGACTAGGTATCCTATAAGCACACAACCAATTGAAGAGCTTTATTAGATTACTCCATTCTCATTTATCAGTTCCACTGTACATTAGTTAATTCTTTAAGCATTAATTAAGATTGAACAATTCCCCATTTAACTGAAATGGCGTCACTTTCAATACAACTGCTCCTTTTTAATATTCACATCACCTTTAAATTCTAGCATCTCCATCCCCGTGGATTTTCACCATTTAATCAAACATTCATTACAGAAATACTTTTCCACATTCCCAGGCATTCTAGAAAAACATACTATGCTTCTAAACACAAAGGAGGCTCAACACGGTGAGTAGATATACTACCCGTCGAGTCTTTGCCGCCTATAGAAAGAGCATAGACCCATCCTCCATCGAGAGGCTAAACACGGAAAGCACGTGGCATACCCCGCGTGTCTTCGCCTCCTTCAGAATGAGGGTAAGCAAGACCAGCTGCCTTGAGCAGTGGGGAAAAGCAAAGCAGATTAACATTCAAGAAAACCACAAGCAACCAGCAACCATATCCGTCCCATTCCATCACCCCCGGTGTCCTCCCTGACACCCATATGCATAAACCGATGCATCTCGCCACACTAGGCATCATCCGCTGCCACAACTATAAGGCCTCCATGCCTCCACATATCACAACAACCATCCAGGCTCACATCACAGCACAAGCAGCAGGAAAACAAACATCACAAAATGGGCTCTCGGCCCTTTAACAAACAAGAGGGTAACTCAGAACCCTTTTTGAAATTCCAACATAATCTGTTCTCTAAACCATATCGAATTAACAGATTTGTTATTCGTAGGTTCCAATCATGGATACCTAATCAGTAAGCTATCACAATTAAATAACCATGCTTACTTCCCTAATTTGATTATCCTCAAATTAGAACAACTACAACAACGACAACAACCAGATTAATTTACATGCCTCTTTATCTTTAGCCAATTAATCAACAATTAATTCCGGCTTTACGTTCATTATCAATTTCAATCATGAACGAACAATAAATCAAAGAAAACATAGATATCACTATATCTAGAAAAACATGAGGCAAACCGTTATCACGGTATAAAGCAACAGCATGCGATAAACCAATTCTTTTAATCCGGTTCAAGTATTTTAATTAGGTCAATTCCATTGTGATCCAAAGGAATAAATCATGCTAACTCTACGATTGCACATATATAATTAGAGAATCCATGAATCCCCTACCTCGAAGAGTTCTTGACGTCCTTTATCCACACAGCAGGTCACGATCCTCCCCTCGCGACAACTTATGTGGAAGAATGATCGACACGGCTTGGTTGCATCCAACAGAGCGGGACTGATCCTAGGAGTAAGGGTTGTTTGTGCAACTCCTACGGGAAGTATTGAAAGGTTCTAGTGCCTCTTAATCGAGAACAAAGGGAAAGAACCAGGATGAATGATATCTCGTTCCTTTTTTAAGATTTAACGAGGTGACGGTTTAAGATCTGGTTAATTCTCCATTAAAAACGGATCGCATTAACCCACGCGATTTGACCACGTAAAACATTCCAAGACTTAGGAATAATTAATATAGGATTTATGGCATTTGAAACGGCCTTAAGAGCCCTTAAAATAAGGCTTTAAATGTATTTTACGTCAAAGGAAACGTCAAAAGGGGCAAAACTGTAGGAGTCTGGAAACACTGTTCACCTACCGTTACTGTACGTGAAACTGATCTGTGAAACTGATCTGTCACACCGATCTGTGAAACTGATCTGTGAAACTGATCTGTCACACCGATCTGTCTCACCGATCTGTCTCACCGATCTGTGAAACTGATCTGTGAAACTGATCTGTCACACCGATCTGTGAAACTGATCTGTGAAACTGATCTGTCACACCGATCTGTCTCACCGATCTGTCTCACCGATCTGTCTCACCGATCTGTCTCACCGATCTGTCTCACCGATCTGTCTCACCGATCTGTCTCACCGATCTGTCTCACCGATCTGTCTCACCGATCTGTCTCACCGATCTGTCTCACCGATCTGTCTCACCGATCTGTCTCACCGATCTGTCTCACCGATCTGTGAAACTGATCTGTCACACCGATCTGTGAAACTGATCTGTGAAACTGATCTGTCACACCGATCTGTGAAACTGATCTGTGAAACTGATCTGTCTCACCGATCCGTGAAACTGATCTGTCTCACCGATCTGTGAAACTGATCTGTCTCACCGATCTGTGAAACTGATCTGTCTCACTGATCTGTGAAACTGATCTGTCTCACCGATCCGTGAAACTGATCTGTGAAACTGATCTGTCTCACCGATCCGTGAAACTGATCTGTCTCACCGATCTGTGAAACTGATCTGTCTCACCGATCTGTGAAACTGATCTGTCTCACTGATCTGTGAAACTGATCTGTCTCACCGATCCGTGAAACTGATATGTCTCACTGATCTGTTACTGTTCATAAAACTGGAAACACTGTTCACAGAACTAGAAAAATTGGCAAAGTGTTGGGGATAAGTCCCCTTGACCTCCCGGAACACCTCCAACACCAACATTTCACAAAGTAATGGACCAGAGAGGTCCGGGCCATTACATTAGATACCTCTCAAAACATTCTCGTCCTCGAGAATTAAAAACCAACCTAGAAGAAAAGAGGGGTCCGAACAACCACCCTATAAGATACCTCTCAGGGGAAAACCACCATGAGTTGTTCGAAAGCTGGAACAAAACTATGACATCCGGGAACAAACAATCCATACCCAAACAATTCATTCACAACATCACATCAAAGGTACATAAACAAAACATGAAAGGTCCAACCACAGAGAAAACATCATTACATGAAAGGAGTTAAACATTAAACAACTCTGGGTACTGAGCACGTATCTGTGACTCACGCTCCCAGGTACTCTCCTCCATGCCACCGTGTCGCCACAAGACACGAACTAAAGGAATAGAACGCCCACGCAACACCTTCTCCTTGTGGTCTTGGATCTCCACAGGTCGCTCCTCGAAGGTTGCATCATCATCAATATCGATCTCTCCCCAATCGATAACATGAGATTCATCATGAAGATAATGACGGAGCTGCGATACATGAAAAACATCATGTATCCGACTCATCCGAGGGGGAAGTGCTACTCGATATGCCACAGCTCCAACACGAGCTAACACCTCGAAAGGCCCAACAAAACGGGGAGAAAGCTTACTTCCGCGACCAAACCTTCGCTGCCCACGACGGGGAGTCACCTTCAGAAACACATGATCCCCAACATTAAACTCTAAGGGTCTCCTTCTTTGATCCGCATAAGATTTCTGACGATCTTGTGCTGTCTTCATCCTCTCACGAATCACTTGAACCATCTCCGTCGTATTCTGCACTAGTTCTGGTCCGAGAATTGCTGACTCTCCGACCCCAGTCCAGCACAACGGAGAACGGCATGGCCGGCCATACAAGGCTTCAAACGGCGCCATGCCGATGGTAGAGTGAAAACTATTATTGTAAGCGAACTCTACCAAAGGTAAGTGTTTCACCCATGATCCTCCAAAATCAAGAACACAAGAGCGCAACATGTCTTCAAGAGTTTGGATGGTTCGCTCTGTCTGACCATCCGTTTGAGGATGAAAAGCAGTGCTAAGGCATAGTTGAGAGCCAAAAGCATGCTGGAGACCTCTCCACACCCTCGAGGTAAAACGAGGGTCTCGATCAGAAATGATCGTCTTAGGAACTCCGTGAAGCCTCACCACTTCCTCCAGATACTGCCTCGACAAAACCTCCACTGAGCTCGACTCCTTGATTGCTATGAAGTGGGCTGATTTAGTTAAACGATCCACTACCACCCATATAGCATCATGTCCTCCCGGAGCTCGAGGTAAACCTATAACAAAGTCCATTGAGATGTCCTCCCACTTCCACTGAGGAATCTCTAAGTGCTGGAGAAGACCACCAGGAACACGGTGTTCGGCCTTCACCTTCTGGCAGACTAAACATCGAGACACACATTCTGCAACTGAACGCTTCAGCCCAGGCCACCAAAACTGACTCCTCAAGGATCGATACATCTTCGTCACACCAGGATGTACAGCTAAGGGCGAGCTGTGGAACTCTCGGAGAACCGTCTCGCGCATTGCCAAGGGAACAAAAAGCCTGTCATGATACAACACTCGGTGTTGTTCATCCTCTGACCAACCATCAGGGGCCTCCCCACAAACAACTTTGTCTCTCAAAACTTCCACCTCTAGATCACCCAACTGAGACTCTTCCACCTTTTGCATCAGGGATGACTGCACCGTCATCTGGAAAAGACAACCTCTTCCTCCAACTTCTCCCATATCAAGATGCAAAGCTGCTAGCTCTTCCATCCCTCTCCAGGAATCACCAGATTCACGCACAACATCATTACGTGACTTTCGGCTCAGTGCATCAGCAACAACATTTCCCTTACCAGGTGTATACGATATTTCGAAGTCGTATTCCTGCAAGAACTCCATCCACCGACGCTGCCGCAAGTTCAAATCCCGCTGAGAGAAAACATACCTCAAACTCTTATGATCGGTGAAAACCACAAAGCGCTCTCCAATGAGGTAATGTCTCCACAACTTCAGCGCAAACACCACGGCTGCCAACTCAAGATCATGGGTGGCATAGTTGCGTTCATGGGTACGCAACTGCCGAGACCCATAAGAAACAACTGACCTCTGCTGCATGAGAACACAGCCTAGCCCCAGATGTGAAGCATCACAGAAAACATCAAACTGGACTCCCTCCGTTGGAAGACAAAGGACTGGAGCACTTACCAACTTCTCCTTTAGATACTCGAAAGCTGTCTGACACTGATCAGTCCATATGAACGCTTGATCCTTCCTGGTCAAAGCTGTCAGAGGAGTCGCAACTCGGGAGAAATTAGCCACAAACCTCCTATAATAGCCTGCGAGACCAAGGAAACTTCGCACCTCTGACACGGTCTTGGGGGCTGGCCAAGACACCACTGCTTCTATCTTCGAAGGATCCACAGCTACTCCCTGTTGGGACACAACATGTCCCAAGAAACGAACTTCTCGAGCCCAGAACTCACACTTGGACAACTTCCCAAACAACCGATGTTGGCGAAGAACTCCCAAAACAGCTCGTAGATGTTCTGCATGCTCTTCTTCAGATGTGGAGTACACAAGGATGTCGTCAATGAAAACAACAACAAACTTGTCCAAGAATTCACGGAACACAGCATTCATCAACCCCATGAAAACAGCTGGAGCATTTGTCACGCCGAATGGCATTACAACAAACTCATAATGCCCATGACGACAGCGGAAAGCTGTCTTCGGGATATCCTCATCCTTTACACGCATCTGATGATATCCTGACCGCAAGTCGATCTTTGAAAACCAACTTGCACCCTTCAGTTGATCGAATAGGTCATCAATCCGCGGGAGAGGATAACGGTTCTTTATTGTCACTTTGTTTAAGCGACGATAATCGACGCACAACCGCAAACTGCCATCAGCCTTTTTCACGAACAAGACTGGTGCACCCCACGGTGACACACTTGGCCGAACAAAACCACACTGCAATAGACCATCAAGCTGAATACGTAGCTCTCGTAACTCCGAAGGGGCCATCCTATACGGAGACATAGAGATGGGAGACGCTCCGGGCTGTAGCTCGATCCCAAACTCGATCTTCCGTCGAGGGGGTAAGGATACAACCTCTTCTGGAAAGACATCAGGGTACTCTTCTACGACCCTAGGAAACGCTAGCTGTTGAACCTCTGAAGAACTCAGCATCATCCCAGCCATCATGGATGATAAGGATGAAACTCGTCTATGACTCATCCGAGGATCTCTCTCACCAACAAACACTACTTCCTCTCCATCTTCATCAAAGAAAACGACCTTCTTCCTGTAGCAATCCACAATAGCCTGCACCGAATACAACCAATCCATGCCGAGGATGACATCATATGGTTGTATTCGTAAACATAGGAAATCTCCCCAAGAGCGGTGCTGCCCCAACACTAGCTCACAGTCTTTACATACTTCAAACAAGCTAGCTCGACCTCCAACTGGCGTAGTCAACGCCAGGGGCACTGGAAGCCTCTCTACCTCAAGTCCCAAAGCGTGGACAAGGGTAGGGGATATAAAGGAGTGTGTCGCTCCTGAATCAAACAAGGCATACACCAAGGTAGAAAACAAGCAAAGGGTACCTCGGACGACGTCTGGCTCGCCTGGAGCTGGCAACGCTAGAGCATGAAGCTGACCACGACCACCTCCACGGCCTCTCTGACCCTGATGACGACCACCACCACGGCCGCGCTCTGCTCTCTGAGGACGGGGAGCGTCATGGGGCTGTCCTCTGCCTGCTCCATCTACCCTCTGGTGATCTAATGCTGGTGCAACCTGCTGCTGCTGCCTCGGCTGGAACTGCCTCAACGGAGGAACCTGGAGTGGAGCGCCTGGTGCACGATGACTGCTCTGAAAAGTTGGGCACTCCCGCTGCTGATGACCACGTCCACCACAAGAAAAACAAGCGCCTGATCCCTTGGCATAGGTCTGAGAGTTGCTACCTCCGGAGAAATGAGATGGGAAGGGCCGGGACCTACCCCCAGGTGAACGGAAACTCTTCTGTCCTGAAAACCGGGAACCCCGGACCACAACTCTACTTCTTGAGGAATCATGACGATTCCCCTCTCGTGACGATCCGGTCCTAGCCAAAGTCCTCTCAACAACCTCTGCCCTCGCCAGCACCTCAAGATATGTCTTCAGCATAAATGGGGTGACCTGACGCTGGATCTCTGGACGCAAAGCCTCCTCGAAATGCCTCGCCCTGTCCTCATCATCTGGTAACAGGTCTGAAGCATATCGTAGAAGGTTCCTGAAACGGATTCCAAACTCCCGAACACTGGAGCTCCCCTGTCGAAGGGTAAGAAGCTCCTGGCGACTGGATGCCTTCGCAGTCGAAGAAAGAAACTCGACTCTAAACCTGTCTCGAAACTCCTCCCATGAGATCGCTGACTCCTCACGATCCCCGAGGAACAAGAACCACCACTGTCTCGCTGCTCCACGCAACATCGTCACAACCAAGGACACCCAGTGTTCCTTCCGAGCACGAATCGAACTGAAGCCTATCTCGACCTCCTCTAACCAGTCTTCTGTGACTGCATCTGAAACGGAGCCCTCGTACTTCTGTAGACTCTGGCGCTGAAACTCTCGGAGTGTCTTCCTCCAAGTGTCACCTTCGTCAACCTCTACCCGGCGGCGATCTGCTGGAACAGCCTGCTGGGCACCTTCTGCGCAAACCTGACGGGGACGCCGACCTGGAGCCATACCTGTAAAATAACAATCGTTAGAGCTCCTAAGCCTGGAATATGGAAGACTCAACATTAATTAATTAATTATTTTGTTTTATTAATTTTTAGGTTACCTATCCCAAGGTCTACCCATTCAAACACAGGCGCAAGGAATAATGATGCATGATCCTTTCCTAGGTCTCTACCCTGCAACCAGTATCACTTTGTTTAGTAGCCATCGTAAACTTAAAGGTCCGTGCAACAGATCATAGGGGGCCCTGAACGCCTATGTCTCTGCCGGTCTCCAGTGTTTACCCCACTTGCTAAACATGAATGACACCGTTGCCCTACCATCCCATGCATCCTCACCTGTGCCTAACTCCAAACTCCATCCTATCCCTCGACCAGACCTCTGATACCACTCTGTCACGACCCCCTCCCCACAAAGTGTACCCCTCCTGGGCCGGAAATGTGAAAAGGGAGATAATGACCCCGAGTCCCGCCTCCAGTTGGCCCCGGGTTGGCGACTAGCACCGAGGGTATAATACACACACAAATGGGAGGCATTACCCTCTAAGAGAACACATGCAGAAGAGAGAGATAGAATAGAATCCAACCAACTCCAACTCATAACTGAAATGTAAAAGAAACCCAAGTACATATATGAAATGTCATGCAAAAGTACTACAACTGAAAGGGGAAACTAAAAGTACCCAAAAGAAAGTAAAACGACAGCGACCACAAGCCCGAACAGCTCCTCCTCCAACCGCAAGCTAGTAGTAACCAGCTTGATCTCCAACCTGCTCCAAGTGACCTGAAAAACAGTTTATATGTACATAGGGTGAGTATAACAGTATACTCAGTAGGATCCTCCCCAAGACTCTCGTGCAAAAGTAAAGAAAGCATGCTAAAGCCCAGTGAACAACAAGTGAAACTAACTCGTCACCTAAACAGGTATACTATGTTCCCAACCTCACCAAGGCTACTCTCACCAAGTAACGCATACAAGAATATAGCATGTAGTAAAGAATATCAAGGGTACCCCGCTACCACTTCCCCACTGGTTTGCCGCTTTGCCCCAACGACATACGTCCTGTGCATCTCTCTCCAAAGGCTTGCCCGTATCAACATGGGTCAAGCTCCACAATATGCACCACGCGCACCACATAGGCTTGCCCGCAGACACCTGGGCTAAGCTCCACACAATCCTCACAACCAAAAGTAACCAAGTAGTTTCCGGGAGCCACCACAGCTCGCATAACGTGTATCATACGTCGGGTATTATACCTCAAGCCATTACAGCCCATACACCGAGTAAGGATCCTCAAGCCATCACAGCCTATACACGTTACACCTATAGTAGTCCATAGGATACAATATCCAGAATATATGTGTGTGAAATAACCACAAGCCATTACAGCCCTCTACACACATATATGGGTAAAACTAACCACTGTGCCTACCAGCACTAAGATCTACCAAGAGAAGAGAGCGGGGCCAAAGGGGGTAGTCAGCCATTCAACCTCCCATCAGAATGTTGGGGAAAACACCCCCCCAGGGCTCAGAATCCCCGGGGTGTCAGTTGCCCTTACCGACAGGGTGGAGTAGCGTATAGAAACACAAAAAGTACAGAGTATATAAGTAACTCACATCCACACTATGGGAATTACCTAGTCATAGATACAACTGCAGCTAACGTCTCTCAGACTCCAGGCTGCTACTTCTAAGACTAGGTATCCTATAAGCACACAACCAATTGAAGAGCTTTATTAGATTACTCCATTCTCATTTATCAGTTCCACTGTACATTAGTTAATTCTTTAAGCATTAATTAAGATTGAACAATTCCCCATTTAACTGAAATGGCGTCACTTTCAATACAACTGCTCCTTTTTAATATTCACATCACCTTTAAATTCTAGCATCTCCATCCCCGTGGATTTTCACCATTTAATCAAACATTCATTACAGAAATACTTTTCCACATTCCCAGGCATTCTAGAAAAACATCCTATGCTTCTAAACACAAAGGAGGCTCAACACGGTGAGTAGATATACTACCCGTCGAGTCTTTGCCGCCTATAGAAAGAGCATAGACCCATCCTCCATCGAGAGGCTAAACACGGAAAGCACGTGGCATACCCCGCGTGTCTTCGCCTCCTTCAGAATGAGGGTAAGCAAGACCAGCTGCCTTGAGCAGTGGGGAAAAGCAAAGCAGATTAACATTCAAGAAAACCACAAGCAACCAGCAACCATATCCGTCCCATTCCATCACCCCCGGTGTCCTCCCTGACACCCATATGCATAAACCGATGCATCTCGCCACACTAGGCATCATCCGCTACCACAACTATAAGGCCTCCATGCCTCCACATATCACAACAACCATCCAGGCTCACATCACAGCACAAGCAGCAGGAAAACAAACATCACAAAATGGGCTCTCGGCCCTTTAACAAACAAGAGGGTAACTCAGAACCCTTTTTGAAATTCCAACATAATCTGTTCTCTAAACCATATCGAATTAACAGATTTGTTATTCGTAGGTTCCAATCATGGATACCTAATCAGTAAGCTATCACAATTAAATAACCATGCTTACTTCCCTAATTTGATTATCCTCAAATTAGAACAACTACAACAACGACAACAACCAGATTAATTTACATGCCTCTTTATCTTTAGCCAATTAATCAACAATTAATTCCGGCTTTACGTTCATTATCAATTTCAATCATGAACGAACAATAAATCAAAGAAAACATAGATATCACTATATCTAGAAAAACATGAGGCAAACCGTTATCACGGTATAAAGCAACAGCATGCGATAAACCAATTCTTTTAATCCGGTTCAAGTATTTTAATTAGGTCAATTCCATTGTGATCCAAAGGAATAAATCATGCTAACTCTACGATTGAACATATATAATTAGAGAATCCATGAATCCCCTACCTCGAAGAGTTCTTGACGTCCTTTATCCACACAGCAGGTCACGATCCTCCCCTCGCGACAACTTATGTGGAAGAATGATCGACACGGCTTGGTTGCATCCAACAGAGCGGGACTGATCCTAGGAGTAAGGGTTGTTTGTGCAACTCCTACGGGAAGTATTGAAAGGTTCTAGTGCCTCTTAATCGAGAAAAAAGGGAAAGAACCAGGAAGAATGATATCTCGTTCCTTTTTTAAGATTTAACGATGTGACGGTTTAAGATCCGGTTAATTCTCCATTAAAAACGGATCGCATTAACCCACGCGATTTGACCACGTAAAACATTCCAAGACTTAGGAATAATTAATATAGGATTTATGGCATTTGAAACGGCCTTAAGAGCCCTTAAAATAAGGCTTTAAATGTATTTTACGTCAAAGGAAACGTCAAAAGGGGCAAAACTGTAGGAGTCTGGAAACACTGTTCACCTACCGTTACTGTACGTGAAACTGATCTGTGAAACTGATCTGTCACACCGATCTGTGAAACTGATCTGTGAAACTGATCTGTCACACCGATCTGTCTCACCGATCTGTCTCACCGATCTGTGAAACTGATCTGTGAAACTGATCTGTCACACCGATCTGTGAAACTGATCTGTGAAACTGATCTGTCACACCGATCTGTCTCACCGATCTGTCTCACCGATCTGTCTCACCGATCTGTCTCACCGATCTGTCTCACCGATCTGTCTCACCGATCTGTCTCACCGATCTGTCTCACCGATCTGTCTCACCGATCTGTCTCACCGATCTGTCTCACCGATCTGTCTCACCGATCTGTCTCACCGATCTGTCTCACCGATCTGTGAAACTGATCTGTGAAACTGATCTGTCACACCGATCTGTGAAACTGATCTGTGAAACTGATCTGTCACACCGATCTGTGAAACTGATCTGTGAAACTGATCTGTCTCACCGATCCGTGAAACTGATCTGTCTCACCGATCTGTGAAACTGATCTGTCTTACCGATCTGTGAAACTGATCTGTCTCACTGATCTGTGAAACTGATCTGTCTCACCGATCCGTGAAACTGATCTGTGAAACTGATCTGTCTCACCGATCCGTGAAACTGATCTGTCTCACCGATCTGTGAAACTGATCTGTCTCACCGATCTGTGAAACTGATCTGTCTCACTGATCTGTGAAACTGATCTGTCTCACCGATCCGTGAAACTGATCTGTCTCACTGATCTGTTACTGTTCATAAAACTGGAAACACTGTTCACAGAACTAGAAAAATTGGCAATGTGTTGGGGATAAGTCCCCTTGACCTCCCGGAACACCTCCAACACCAACATTTCACAAAGTAATGGACCAGAGAGGTCCGGGCCATTACAGAAAATATGATATAAATATCATTATATAAATTATATGTGTATTATAATAATCTGTATAATCCAGAGGTAATCATTTTCTTTCTGGATGTTTCTTTCCTTATTGGTGTTGATTTGGTGCTGGTGATTCTAGAGATGGTGGATTTGAGTTGGGCAGTCCTTCTATCAATGGAGGACACAACCTTGATGAATGAGGAACAACTGTGGTTTTCTTCGGATTTGGGTGTGTAGTATGTTTGTGTTCTGTGGTTCGTGTTCTCTCAGGCTTGATTGTGTTAATGATGAAGTGTTAAACTGGTGATGCAGTTGGAATTGTTGTGTGGTGGTGTTTGAAGTGGTGATGTGAAATTGGTGAAGTCATGTAATGGGTACCTGCATCCCTTAAATCATCATTTAGATAATGAAAAAAAATGATTTTCAGGAATGAAAAAAAGTAAAATACATATATGTATATATATATATATTATTAATTAGATTTATTATATCATATGTATCATATATATTTACGAAAAAAATTCTTAATATAACCCATTATGTTTATGAACAAATCACATCGCTTTGAGGGGGTGTTAGCCCACAGTTCTTCAAACTAATTTGTCTCAATAACACAAAATGGAAAATAAAATAAAATAAACATTTTAAAAAGAAATAAAGAAACATAAATAAACAATAAATATAATTTTTTAAATTTATAAATTGAATTTCCATCATAATTTTTACCATTAATGGTAGTAAAGGAAATTGATCAATCATTGTTTAGTGAGGTGGTAGTTCACCATACACATAAACAATATGTTCGTTACCCATTAGATGAAGTTGTGTGTAAGTGTAGGTCAAACAATTAATATAAAAATTTCATAGTCTATTTATGATACTTTTTGTTTTATATTATCATGGAATAAATATATTTTAGTAGTGGATAATAAAAATTAAAAAAGAACTTGAGCGAAGATGTTACCTATTAATCTAGTAACTCCTTTTGGTTTGTGTGAAAAAAGATACATTGGATTTCCCTCTTCCAAATTAAAGGCATAAAGATGGAAGGGAGGTATGATTGGAAGTGAATTGGAAATATCTTTTCCTAACATAATATGTTTAACATGTGTGAGAATGAGAGATATGTGGTCGCCTTTTATAGGGAAGTAATATGACTCACTTGAAATTTTTGAAAACAGGTTAGGTGTACACTTGTTAACACCTAACAAAATGCATACCAAACCAATATATATAAATAATGGAAGGTTTATGCCCTAAATAGGTCCATAAATTTAATTTTTGATAAGTTTATAGGTCATTTCGGCCCCTATGATTATGGTTTAGTCCCAAATTAATCTTAATTTGACCTTAATTACAATGATTAATTTTAATCACATTCAATAATATTTATGGTAAAAAATTATTTTGATATTTTAATAATATAAATATTATAATAATTACAATATTTATGTTTTTATAAAATTAAACTAAAAAATGTGAAAAAAAGATGAATAATTTTGATTCTATTGAAGGGAATAAATTATGCGATTTTAATTTAGAAAGAAGTTCAAAAGATTATTATGTTTTTCTGTTCAATTTCAAAGTGAAATTGATTATAATGACCTAAATTAAATTAATATATTTATAATTGATCTAATATATCCTTCAAAAATATAAATAAAGTTAATAATTATTTAAATGAAAATGAAGTTTTAAACTAAAAAGAAGTATTTTTCACTATTCATCAGAAAATGAAGCTTGTCAAGAAATTTCCAAAAACATAACTATAAGCTAATTATAAAATTATCAAAGAAAAAATGAATATTATTGCTTCAAATTAAATTAATAAATGTTTCTAAAATAAAATTTAATTTTTTTCATAAAATGACATAAAGTGAAGTTCATAGTATTTTTAAAAATATAAGGATTTTACAAAAAATTAAATATTTTGAAATAAATATGTTTTATTTTTATAAAACAATTATAAAAAATATATTCAAAGTAGTTATTAATAATCATATCACTATTGTTAATGGATATGTTAAAAAATTATCATTTTAAAAAATTAGTATAAAGTGATTCATCGTAGAAACATGGTGTTGCGTGTAACTCATTCCAAGTCAGTATTGCATCTAGGGAAAGCCAGATCGGTATTGCCTGTTGAACAATCAAAGTTAGTTCGATGTGAAATAAATATTTGAATTAGTGTTTCAATATATATATATATATATATAACTATTTTTAATGCCATGTTAAATAAAAAATGTCAAAAATATAAATCAATTTTAAAAAAAAGAATTCACAAAAATATTAGGGTGTTACATTATACCCCCCTTAAAATGGAATTTTAACTTGTAATTCATCTAAGTTATGAAATTTTTAATAATTTAATGTTTTTTTTCATATAAACCCATGTCGTAAAAATAATACTAAAAAACCTATTAAAAAAGGATTTCTGGAAACTTAATAGTTACCCAAAGTAATATATAAATAGGTTTCCACATAGGATAACATATGTTGTGAGGGACAATATGACATTGATTAAAAGTGGAAATATTTGTAGGGAGTGATTGAGGTCATCAATTAAAAGAAAATTTAATGGACAAACATAATTTTAGGGACTCCAAGTCATAAATTTGTGATGATTTAAATGTTCATGAGTTCAATATAATTATGGAATTAGGATTAAAAATTTTATTTTGATCAGGAAATCAGTTCAACAAAATTATGATATTAGGATAACACATTTTATTTTGATCATTATCCCGACAATGAGTAATTATTTTTATTGACCAACAATATAATGAAATATACTTACTTGATATATTTATATAAAATAATTTCATTCTTTAGTTGTGGTTTTATAAATTTCTAATTCATCCATTACATTTTGTAATGGACATCTTGAAATTTACATTTATGAATGAAGTGATAAAATAAACTTTAAATAGATAATATGTCTTGAAAAAAATGAAATGTATAACTATTTATATATAACTATTCTTAAAAATCACTAGGATTAATACATTAATATATAAACATTAAATATAACACTACTATTTCATTATAAATAATTATTCATAAAAAATAATTATATTTTAACTATGACATCATGTAGTTTAGTGGAAGTCATGAATACCCTTTCATCCTTTTAGGGTTTAATGACCCATGACCTTTCAATAACCGATTGGTTATCTCCCAACAAACAGTAATTCCTTTTATAAAACAACACAAAAATAATTTTAAAAATATGATGGATATACTTAAAATAATTTAAATCACTAAATATCCTTTTAACCTTGTTTTCCAATAAAATATAAATAGACAACTACTTCCTATGAATTTTAACATTAACTTTTCATGAATTTTTATCTGTATAATACATTTAAAAGATGAAAATACTCAAGTTTATAAATAATTCCATAAATTTATCTTAACATTAGTACCCCTATATATCACAATGTACCACCTTGCTGTCATATTCCAAACAAGTTAATAACATCATTGTATATTCCCTTGAAACATGGTAATAAATTTAAATAAAATAAATTCTTTTGGAAAATATGCATGCTTCTTTATTCCACAGATTACTGGATATATTCAACAGACCCAAGAGTTTTTAATCTTCATCCATGATAGTATAATCAACATGTCCACAAGTCCATACGTAGTTCTAAGGTTATGAGTACCTTCCAAATTAAATATTCATATCCCATATATCTTTGTCCAAAAAACATTATAATAACTTAATGAACATATTAAGGATTCTCATTCAATTAATCATGTACTTTTATAGGGACATCACATTTCCATTAATAACATTTTTATTCAACATGTTATTATAAATTCATAGAGAAATACATAAACTGAATATGTATTACATATTTCAACGTTCATATAACATACTTCCTGACACCATATACATGACAGATTTTTTTCCACTCCATGCTTATTCCATTAGTAATGATACTGCATCCTATGACACAATACCACATTCCATTAACATTTTAGTAGTAGTCTCTTCATCATAAATATTCTAACAATTACTCATATTACCATGCTGATCATATTCAAGAGATTTCTTTTTGGGACATTGAGTATCTTAATGGTCATTTACTCCTAACATAATACACATATCCTTTGATGATTTCTTAGGGAGGCCAACATTCTCATCCATTTTGTCAGCTGAATGCTTGAATTTTCCATTACATTCACTTTCTTTGTGTCATTATATTCAATAGTCAAAACACCTCATTGATCCAACAAGACATTAATTTAAGTTATTCTTTCCACATTTTTGATACAAAGGGAACCAAATATTCTATCCTCTATTGTCTCCAATACACAAAATCTCAACGAACTCTTTCATTCTCTTCCTTTGTGAGTCTATGAGTTAGTTAAGGTAAAAAGAATTATCATGTTTCGTGAATACTGATTAGGTATGATCACAAAATAATTCACTCTAGTGATCATACCACTTAACTGCACATCAAAAAATCATCTGTCAAATTCGTCATTAATCTAGTTCTGTATCATTTCCACCACTTACTAAAACCTGAATCTTAGTTTGAGCATTACTTATCATAGAAGAAAACCACATTTCATGAAAATAATTGTTTATATGATTTATAAATCATGTAACCTTCCTTAATATATCACACTTAAGGTTCATCCTAGATGATTCTTATTCATATTTAGTTACTCACATGGCCTTAAGTGCATCCCCACATATGATAGAGGCTGCTGATTAGTAGGAAGGGACTTGGGATGTGATAATGGATAGAATATATCCTCTTATCATAGCTTCACTATGGTATAAGAGAATAAATAATGATCAATAATGGAATAAGAAATATATAAAACAATGAAAAAGCAGTGGAGGAATAATATATTCAATTTAATAAAAGTGGGAAATGCCAGTTTGTACAATAAATGAATGCATTAAATGTTTATGATACCTAATCTAATGTAGTATAAATACATCATGTGTTTCTATAAATGACTCAAATAATGAAATATGTAAAATGACTATGGTGATCTCCATGAGAATCTTGAGCTTCTACTCAGTCCTTTGCACCTAACTCCCAGATATACGAAACACAACAATCAACCTAGGTTCTAAAATATAAGGTCTACTCAGGTACCAAGGTTACCTCAATTAGGGTGTGAAATTATATATCAGTAGGCCGACACCCATGATGATAAGCACAATACAAAAAAGTGAATAATAATTAAACAGTTTTCAGGTTTATATAATTTAATAGCATAACTGCATAAATAAATAACACCCATCCAGGTTACTAGGGGACACTTTAATGTGATACCTACATCAGTTCATAGAATAATTAAGTCTGAACATGTCACTTTATATATGACTATATATATATATTACATATATATCACATGGTAATAATTACCCCCATATATAAATGTATATATAGTTTGTAACTATCATGGGGTATGTATTCCTCCCACATATTTATATATAATCAGATGGAAAGGTGTAAAAATTCATACCATCCACAAATATATGATAACAAGCTTGGGTTTTGAATGCCACCCATCCATAATATTTATAATAATGGCATGGGGTAAGAATTCCTCCCATCCATATTGTTTATAACACTGGAATGGGGTAAGAAATACTCTCATCCATAATGTTTGTAACACTAGAAAGGGGTAAGAATGACTCTCATCCACAATCATTCAATCATTTACCTCATCATAATAGAATTTATAAGGTACTGCCTCTTATGAATTTAAAATATCCATTCCATATTCATAACCAATACACAAGGAAATTATTTTAAAAATAAACACACAAGGAATAAACGCTAACTCGTTTCAAATTAACACATTTTATACTATTTAAGATATTCAAAGGAAAGCCTTTAATTAGGAGATCCATCGTTTATAGGGTCAATGCAATAAATTTTCCAAACATGGAAAATTGGTTTACATTATAAAACTTCCAAGGAAGGTGACACAATCATTTTTTAGGAGATTCCACTATCGAATTTATTCCATTATTACTAAATTCATTCAACTCAACTAAAATAAGAACTAAATAAAAACATGGAAATACCATTCATAACATAAAAGGGGGTTACTTAGAGGTGAAATAGTCATTACACAACTTGCCTATTTGGGTAATTACTTCTTAAAAATATAAGGCACTTAGGGGGTTATTTGGTTCAAACACCTATTTCATTGAAAGAGGGAAAATCCATTTAGAAACCAAGCTAAGAGAACATAAGTACGAATAAATGAAATGAGCTACACATGCATAAAAGTATGACACTACATTTTCAACTTTAACATAGCACAAATTATTTAGATGTGTTTTATTATAAAATTTGGACATTTTTATCAAAAAATCATTAATCACATTTACTCATTTCATTGAATTATTGATGGAAAACATTTAATCTAAAAAAATATGAATTAATTAAAAACATAGAACACTAATTAATTAATTAATTCATTAATAAAACTAAATGGAATAGAAAAGGAACCTACAACAGGGTAAAAAAATCAAACTTTTTGGCTCTTTATGCATTATAACTATAATGTGATGCTCCCCCACTAATCATATACATTTTGAAATAAATATAAGGAAACCTATCCCCTATGAACACAACTAAATGGCCATGAACATGTACCTAGGGATTCTTAAATATATGTTTATATGTAAATAACTTTATCCACTCACTAATGTATTAATTTTCATATATATACATAAGAAAAACATTCCCTATAGATGTAATTTAACTACCTTTTATGAATATACGTATAACAAGGGAACCTATATATACATGTATACTTACCTACGAAAATATAAGAGAGACACCTTTGACCCGAAGACTAAAAAGAACATGATAGATTCCAATGAACTATAAGTTAAATAATAATAACCTTAAAATAATTAAATACCCTAAAAAGATGCTGTGAAACCAAGAAATATGTATATAATCTCACCACAGATGGTATAAGTGAATCGAATCAAGATAAACTTCTTCACCTTCAATGGTGGTTTCTAGAACACACATGAACATGAAACAAGATGTCATTCTTATATCCAATTGTAGGAAAAACACTAAAAATTCATGTTAATACTAAAACTAGGATTGGATTAATTTAGAATGGAAAAATAGAGAGGTAAATATGCTCAATGTGAAGGAGAATAAAGAACTAGATATCTATACATCGGGGAATCGAAGAGGTTTTGTGAAGAAACCAACAGAAATCAGTGCACTATGAGGTGCCAGGAAGAAGGGGTGACATGATCCAAGGAGAGAAAAAGAATTACTACTCATGTGAGGGTATAAGGGGATAAGGGGTATTAGCGGTTTAAATTTTTAATATTATTTTACTTTAAATTTAATAATATTTTATTTTTTAAAAAAATAGGTCTCTGTGCACGGTTTGGGCCGCACGGTTTGGAAAAACATACACCAATCGTGCGGTGAATAGTGTTAAGATACTGCCTGAAAAAACATACAGTGGGAGCTAGGAACATGGTTTGGAAATCCATATGAAACTCTTTTGAAATTCTTCTACCCCACCTGCACAAGTACACATGGTTTTCTGTTGTGGGATGCACCATTATAGACAAACTGAGGACCCTTTAAAGATCCTTAAAAGTTGGTTTTTTGTGTCTGACACTCATGAAACGCCTCGATCCACTTGAGAAAATTATCATCCCTTTGCTGAAGTCCAAAAACACCATTTTTAATTTTTCTAACACTCATAACATCATTCCAAATCTCCTTTTAAAAAATGACCCACTCAGTAATATAAAAAGGTTAAAATCTATTGCATTTTAGTCTGATTAAAAATATATATTATTACAAGGTATATATGTTCTAGATCCATATCTTGTTGTACTATCTATACAGGGATGTGCTTCTATGAAAAAAATCATTATATCCTTTAACAAAATTACATGAAATTTTAATATTCATTAACCCATCCTTATAATTATCCATAGATACATCCCTAAACATATCATTAGAAATATACCTATAGATCTCAATAATGTTTTATCATCCATGTTTAAAACGTATCTCTAAACACATCCTTTGATACCAAATATAAAGATCCGGGATTTAAATACATGTATATTAAATCATATTAGTTGAATATTAAGTACATTAAAAAAAAACATGCCTGAGGAACATAATCATTTTGTTTCTTTGGAATCATGGAAATTAAATCTTCTATTCTGGTGAAATATCTTCAACATCTCCCATAAAGATATCCACCTTCAATACTTCTACTTAAAACATTTCTTCATAACCTGGTGAAATTAAACATAACAAATGGGTGGGCTCAAATTCCCATTATGTCTTAATATGGTAGATATGTAAGCAAAATTATGATTATAAGGTTATTAGATCACGATCATTAAAATAGAAGATCATACCATGTATATGAAATATCATATACATAAATCATGTCATAAATAATGGAAGTTCATAATACATGTATCATAAGGAAATAAAAAACATAATACATGGAAGCATAACATAGGAATAAAACAGGGATTTATAACAGACACATAATAATATATAATTATTTACATAGTATCCATGGAATTGATGTAGTGACCATATTAGTGGAAAAATTCCATTACTGAACCGGGTTCACACCCCATTATAGCCCTATATTACAAAACCGTGTTCATTTCTCATTCAATCCCTATAATACTATACATATTTCATTTCCCATTCAAGACATATAATACTGAATCGAGTTTATTTCTCATTCTAACTCTATAATACACAACTAATTTAATTTCTAATCTCATCCCTATCTATCTCATGATATATAAATCATTACCAATTTCATTATAGGGAGTTATGGGTCCCACTTATCTCCTAATGAAATCATACATACATGTTCCAAAAAATCATAAACCATAACATCATAACCAATTAACGGATATTGGTATTTTAATGATTTAATCATATTATAAGCTATTAAAAAAGATATAGGTTTTATAATCATTTCATTAAAATAATAACTATTGAATGAGAAATAGATTTCATAATCATATATCCTATGAAATAGAAGTAGTTATCATAAAGATATAACCCCTGAATTAGAAACCTATTTCATAAAGACCATGATAGTAAGAATAACTCATTCATATAAATAATTTGAGTGGATCCTTTTGATCGTTTCTTAGATGGTAATCAATAACATCAATTATTGTCATCTTAGATGGAAAATAGTTTTGAAATATCCATCTAAAATTATTCTAGTGAAAAATTTCCTTTCTTCTTGGGAATTGTATTTTTAATACATAAAACCATTTCAAAATCATTTTTGTAAAAAACACATTGACAACATATAACCAAGACTTGAAATGATTTCGAAAAACAAATTTCCTAAAAATATTATAAAATAAAATTGAAAATATTTTAATAAACTTATTCTTTGAAAAAACAATGAAAACATATAAATAATGGTTTCATTTTTTTGGAAACCCTTTTACATGAAATAATGTTAACATAGCTTAAAAATGGTTTGAAACCCATTTCATTAAAAAAACATTGAAAACTTATAAATAAGGATTGAAAACATTTTAAAAAAAATTCCTTGAAAACTTATAAAAGAAGATTAAAAGTGTTTTCCAAAAAATTTCATGGAAAATAAATTTTTAATACATTTTCTTACAAATTTAACTTTTAGAAATTTAACAGAAGCATTAAAGAAATGATGGTGGGTAAATCTGTATAAGCCATACGAGGAAAAGAGAAAATTCCTTTTTCACGGTAAATAGTTTAGAAAAATTCATTGTTCTAAAAGTGACAAAAAGATTATTTTAAGGATATTGGTAAATGAAAAAAGGGTAAAATTTTCTTTTAAATATTATATTATAATGTTACAATATTCTTTTAAACTATTTTTAGAAAAAATGGTTTTTAATGAACATTGATTTCTGAATAAAGAGAGATTAAAGTCGGGTTTCATATAAACACATTCTTTACTATATTATGTACCACGAAGTAGTAAAATGGCAATAAGTATGTACACATTTAAAGATAAACTAGGTTCATAATAAAAAAAGAGTCTCAAAGAAGTAAAATTGAGATGAAACTATTTCACCGCTTTGGTATCTTTGGAAAATAAAATACCATGAAATAAAGATCATAAAATTATTATTTTAATACCCATAAATTTAATTATAATATACATATAATACACTCATGGTTACTTTATAAAACACATAAAAAGAAAGGGTGATGAACATAGCATGTATCTCATGGAAATAAAATGTGAGATGAAATCCCCCCACCTTCTGTCTTGGCTCTCATCATACTTATTCAAACTACAAGTTTAATAACTATTAATTAAATTTTAATCTTTTTTATACAAATATTATTACATATATTACCATATATGGTCCTATTATGGCCACATATTACCTGAATGTAAACAATCTTATGTTAATGTTTCACTTTGGGTAATATTTTCATAATTCTTAGCATATGTCTTAGTTTTTTATATATTTGGTATTTATACTTTATATAATGATTTAAATAATATAATCCATGATATAAATATCATTTATATAAATTAAATGTGTATTATAATAATGTATAAAATATATAAGTATGAAATAGAATATAATGTTTATGTAGACGATAGACCGTACGTACGCATGAAGCTCTTTCTGTTTAATTTTCGTGTTGAAAGAAAAGAAAAAGAAGAATATGTATATATGTTTATATTTATTATCATATTAGATTTATTAAATCATATATATAATATATATTTACTAAAAATATACTTAATACAATGCATTTAGTGTATGAAAGAGTCAAATCACTTTGAGTAGGTGATAGTCCAAATATTCTCAGACGAAATTATCGCATTACCAAAAAATGCAAAGTAAAAAGATATGAGTTTTAAAATGATTAAATAGGGTTAAATACACAATAAATATAATAAATGACATATATAAAAATAATTTATATTATAATTTCCACTATGAGAGGTGTTAAGTAAATTTGAACGATTATAGTTTAGTGAGTTGGTAGTCTGCCATACCCATAAAGCAGATGTTCGTTCTCTATTTGATTTAGTGAATGTAAGTGTTTATAAAATATTAATAATTAAACATTATATTATATTTAGTATAATTATTTTTTATACAATTATAGAATAAATATACTTTAGGGTTTCCATAATGAAATAAAAAAAGAATTTCCGAGAAGGTGTTACCTCTTAATGGGGTAAATCATTTTGGTTGGTGCCGAAAGGATTATTTGGATTGTCGTCTTACAAAGGGAATGATTATAAGATTAAGGGATGGATGTTGTGATGTGAATTCAGTAGAAACCGGCTCATACCAAAAGGATAGATATGTTTTAGTATGTGGGATAGATGGTGTCCTTTTATAGGGAAGGAAAATTGACTCACATGGAATTTTTGATAGCATGTTTGGCGTAGACATGTTATTATATATCAAAAGTCATTACAAAACAATAGAAATCAATAATTGAATTATTATGGAATAAATATTTTTATAAAATAGTTTTTGGAAATGTTAATATGTCATTGGGACACTAACATTAAGGGTTTGTCCTTAATTATGCTTAATATGACTGTAGTCACAATGATTAATTTTAATAACTTCTACTAATATTTCTGGTAAAAAAGTTCAGTTGATATTATTAAAATATTAATATTACAATTATTACAATGGTGTATGTTAGTTTTTTGAAATTAAATACATAGAATAATCAAAATTATGATTAACACTTATCATGGAGATGGGTCAAAATTACAAGTTTTTAAAGTAGAAAGAACATTAAAAGGTTATTAATTTTTATATTCAATTTCAAAGTGAAATTGGTTATAAAGAACCAAATTTTACTAATAGATTTACAACTGAACTAATTAGACCTTAAAAAAATTAATTATATATTTTTATGATAATAATTATTTAAAATAAATGGTTATTTTTAACTAAAAAGTATTATTTTCACTATTCCTCATACAATTAGTCTTTCTCATAAGAATTCCAATAATTCACCATAAGATTATTTGGATATTATAAATTAAAAATGAATAATATTTTATCAAATTATATTTATAAATATCTCTCTGAATAATTTTATTATTTTCCATATAAGTACATGGAGTGTAGTTAATACTCTTTTTAAATATATAAACAATTTTCCAAAAAATATATCATTCCTTATCAATATGATTTATTTATATTAAAAAATTATAAAAAATATTTTAAAAGTTGTTATTAATATTCATATAACTATTTTTAATAGTTAGGTTATAATTATTTCATTTTTAACAAAGAAAATAGAAAGATTCCTTGTAGAATCTATGTATTGCATGTAACACAATCAGTACTTCGTATAGCTTAAGCCAAGTCGATATTGCGTGTAATATAAGTCAATTTAGTTTCATGTGAAAGTAATTATTGAAATAGCGTTTTAATATATATATATATAACAGTTTTCAGTGTCACGAGAAATGAAAAATATCATAAAAATTAATTAATTCGAAAACAATATGGACAAAACATCATGGTATTATAGGGATAACATAAATCAATATCATCCTCTATCAAATAAGAAAAATCATTATTTTTGTGTATGGTGGACTACCTCCTTAGAAACAAAAGTAATTCATTATCTATCATCCCCTCTCATGAATTTTCATGATAAAGGATTTAATGTTTAAATATGATATTTCTGACATATTAATCATTATATATTATTAATTTATAATATGACATCTTAAATTCCTATTTATTGAAAAATAATAATGTTGTTCATAAATGATATAGACTACTTCCTTGATAATAGATGTAATTCATTCTCCATTATCACTGCTCAAAATTTTCATTATGATTGATTTAATGTTTATATGTGATATTAATGACATATTAATCATTCAAGAAAAATATTGTATCATTTAAATTCTTACCTTACCATCCTTTGAAAATTATAATTCCATTCATGTATATAGTAGACTACGAGCTCATAAAGGATGTGATTCGAATATTATTTCATCATAGTATCGATCATATATGTTAGTGTACTTAATGAAATAATATTCTATTTATTGTATAATGGTAATTTATTAAGAATAAAATAACAGTTACCTTCTTTGCATCATTGTATTTGGAAAAAGGAAACCTTAATAAGTTGTGTGTATGGCCTACAATCTATATGTTTGTTACATATTTCGTTTTTCATAATAATATTTCATGGATTTTTTAATTATAATTTAGGTATAATATTATTATGATTTCATTATTATTATTCAGTTAATGATAAAATAATGACTCCTTTGACCATGACCAATGCATTGAGTCTATATTTAATTGAGAAACTGAATGTCCTCAAAACACATGACATGGACATAACCGAATAAGTAATTAAATATACTTCTTAAATAAGATTATTAAGGAGATAATGTATATGGTTTTTAAACTGTAAAAATTTTAATAGTAAAAATATAATAGATACATGTTAATTATATAGAATATATAGCATATACACTATAATGTATGGACTTGAGGTAAGGGTTTTGTCTCAATGAATCGTTCTTTTAGACACATGTTCTTTTAAGTAGATATTTTATTTCAAATGGTGTATATAATACCTAATTATATATTATATCATGAAAAATTCATAATTCATTATAATTTTTGTCAAAATTTATTTAATTCATTGAACGGAGTTATGATTCAAAAGATACCAAAGTAGTATGGTTTTTTGTTTTAAATTCATCTTAATGAGGAATCTTTTTTCTGGAATATCAATTATAAGAAATTATTTTCCCATTATTTAATGAAAAAACTTAATTTTATTCTTCTCTATTAATTAATATAATTTTCATGTTATAGTCTTATTTTCCGATAATTGGTTCTTAAATGATTGGGGGAATGTTTATATATAAATTCATCTCTATTTTTCACTTCAATCAAAAACCAGTTCTCTTGTGTACATTAAATTGTTTTCGATTTTTTTAATATTATTCTATGATTAATTAAAATAATTTTTACCATTTCAAGATTTTTTAATAGTTTTTAAAAATGAATCTTTTTTTCATTTTTCTAGAAAGGTTCTTTTTTATTTTTACAAAAAATGATAATGGAATTGTTGTTTTAAGAATTAAAAAATAAATGAAATTATATATATTAATGACCATCATTTTCTTTGAATATTTTATTATTAGATTCGATGGTTATTTTAACACAATATAATTTCCATAATATTATGTGATTTTCTATTTATAAAATGTCATTTTAAATTCAGAATGGTTATTTTAATCAGAAAATTAATAAATATTTTTAAAATTGTTATTATTTCAATAATTACAATATTCAATGTTATAGAAGGCATCTAAATTCTGTATATATGTATCTTATATATATATATAACTTTCTCACTATCCCTTATTTTTATAGGGTATTTTTAAAAACCTAGTTAATTTTGGTATAAATCATTTTAGTTTTCATTAGTATTCCTAAATTATATATTTATATTCAATGTATATATTTTAAGTAATTCATAAAATTAAAAAGAAAATTGATTTAATAACATCATTTCTTAAAAGATTTTATTTAAAATAATAATTTTATAATTATGGAATTTTAATTTTAAATAATAAATTTAATTTTTAAATTTAAAATTTGACAATTATCTTAGAATTAATTTTTGAAAACATGATCAAATTATTTATTATTCAATGAATAGTGAAAAATACTATTTTTGTATTAAAAAATATATTTTACATTAAAGTATTTATACAATAAAATTATGTTTTGGATTAATTTAGAATTATAATTAGTACATGTTTTTATTATTATATTCCAATTATGGTTTTTTAAATTGATTTTATACGTTAATTTAGTATAAAACCATTTTATATTTCTAAATGGAAATTTTAAGAAAAAATGTTCTGCATTGGGATTTGCAGGATTAATTTTAAATTAAAATTTTACACAACTATATATCTAATTTTAAAATTCTCATTCAATACATAGAAATATTAGATGAATATTTATTAAATATGACCCTCTAATATTTGGACAATATGAATAGTAACATTTTTAATTTTAGATACCATAGTAAAGGGTAAATCAGGAAATTAATGGTTATGAAATTAAATTATAAAGACTATAAGATTACCTTTACAATTGATTAAATTTAATTTTATGATTATTGGTTGATACTAATAACACAATGGTCTATTTTATGAAAATTTGGGCTACATTTATGAGATTATGATACTTATAATATTTTCATAAATATAATGTCAAACTTGTCACTTTCTTACTTTTAATAAGTGTAATAGTTTTAATATGGGGTTATATAGGTATAATATTTTAAAATAAATAAACATTAAATATAGAAATTGTACATTTTCATCATAGTGATATATTTATATTTTTTTGTAATGAATTAATTACCTTAAATGGTTTACCAATGCTCATGTATTAATTATTTAATTAATTGATGACTCAAAAAATGATATTGAAAATATAAAATTTAAAATAAATTTAGATAATTAATATAAATAATGATTTTAATAGAAAAAATAGACATGTTAGAGATATAATGAAATATTTTTTCTATTTATATGTGTTATATAGATTTTATTATGTACAAATTTATGTATAGTTAAAAAAATTAACATTAGTGAAATTTTTAAATAATTATTATTTTATTAAAAGATATTAAATTACTATATATATTATATTCATTGAAGTGATTAGTATATGGTATAAAATATCATATATATTCCATTTATGGGATGTGTTTAATTTATAATAACAATATTATCCCTCAATATTCTAAAATTCATCTTTTCATTATAAGTGTTAAAGAGATTAAATCGGTTTTAAATCCCAATGATATGGGTAAAAATATAATGCAAATATCTCTAAATACTATTGGATTAATTTTTTTAACCCATCATTTTATTATATTATAAATATCTCACTTTGGGGATATTTTTATTGGAAAAATAATTTATATTAATTTAGTACTTTCAGAACATCCAAGACTGACCATCCCAATCTTATAAAAGGGAACTACTTCTTGTCTTTTTGACACACATAAAAACCAATTTTATATGAGGTAATTCTACCAAAATACCATTATATTATCAAATATCAAATGATAGATATCTTTTTTTATGAATAATTTCAATAATAGAGGTCTTAATGCTGTTAAGCATATGAGGATTTCCAAAAGCGATTTATTGTTTTTATCTGTATGTTTCTTGTTTCTTATTTGACAAACATAAAAAATTATTCAAAAATAATAAAAAATAAAAACACATTATTCCGTATAATTATGGGGGTTTTGGTTAATATAAAAACATATATACATATCTTTCAATCAATTGGGAATCAAATCTGGTATTCATGTGTATGGAGGACTATCACCTCACGAATCAATGGAATTCAGTTTACATTAAATTTTATCATGGATGGGTTATAAAGATTGAATTATTTTTTATATAGTATATTCATGAAATATTTATAATTATTAAAATATGGCATATTATTTAACATTATACATTTCTGTGCACTGAAAAATGAAAATTCCATCCATGCATAAGTGTGGACTACGACCTCTAGGAAGTGATGTGATTTGTTTTTCATCACAACATGACATGGATGATATATATAATTATATTTATAGAAATTATATTATATATATGACATTATATTCATCATAGAAATATATTATTATATTTACCTTCTTTCCATACCAGCTGATGAAAATTGTTGATGTTCATCGTTCATATGTACGACCTACTGTGTGCATGATAATAACATTATTAATTTTTTTATAAACATAAATAATGGTTGTATTTAAAATAATATTTTATTTATAAAAATTATAATTATTTACTAATTATTATTCTAGATTTTATGGAATAATGTACACTTTTTCCATATTCAATAGAAGAAATTCAATTTCGACATATGTACCAAATATCATCAAAACATCAAATGCGAGTATAAATAATTATGTAGTTTTTTATAAAAATGTAGTAATATATATTAAATTAATCATAATCATATAACAGGCTCATAATTATGTATTAAATTAACATAATTATATTATTTATAAAGACAAAGAACATATGTGATGAGTTAGAATCATGGTAGGAGACTTTATTTTAAAAAATATTTTTTTAATATTTCCCTTAAATGTCACTTTTCATCAATTTATAAAATATAAAAAAATGTTTTATTTAATTTTTATACTATTATAATATAAATTATAATTATAATTTTATACATGTTTTATTTTATATAAAATTATTCTGAAATGTATAATTTTTTAATTTTTGAAATGATGTACTTTATGATTTTTTTTACAAAAATATGAATAGATGTTTTTTAATATATAATAATTAATTTTTTTCCCAACAACACGATGAAATTATTATTAGATGTTTTCTTTTATATGTTTCCATGGTTGTTATCCAAAAAAAATTTTCTTTATTTACCATTTTCATAATTTAAAAGTGATTTTTAAAAGAAATGGGTGTTTGGATAACTGAAAGTGTCTGAATATGGGTTTGAAGAGTTTTTAAAAGGTTTAATGATGAAATGTTGAAACCATTTTATATGGTACATGAATTTTATATGTTAAATGGGAGTTCTAAATATATTTTATATAAAGGGTTAAGCACCATTTTAGATCATGGGTGAAACCGATACAACATATATACTGGGTCCGCTCAAGTAGCATTCTGTGAGCCTGTTATATCATTGGTAGGGCCCAGATATCACTATAATTAAATGGGTAATGTGCCTTTTCTTTTGTATAGAAAATTAGTTATTTTTGGAATTGTTTCCCCTATGGATTTAATTGGGGTCCAATTATTTCTAATAGTATTTTAAAATAGCATTCAAATGTGATGATCTATGTTGTCGATAATGGGTTTTTATTTTATTTCTATATGTTTTAAATATTTTTAGTGAGCTAAATTTGTTTCAGTTTTCATGTGAAAATTATTATTTTTATTATATTAATGAATATTGATATAAATATAAATATTTCTTTGATTTTCACATTTTCTCACTGGACTAACAATTTTCTTTCTCTTTCTCCCTGAACATTTTTTTCTCCTCCTATATTTTAAAATGTTTTTATTACAGATTTAAGGATTATTGAGGACCTAGATGTGATTAAAATCAAATATATGATGATATTTCATAAATATAAGTAATTATTTTGTTTTAAGTTTTTTGGTTTTCTGAAAATAAAATTATATGATACAAGTTTCCACTTGTAATTTATGGGTTTACTATATTAGAGTTTATTATAATTATCTAAAACACTAAAAAATTATAATAAGGAATTAAAATGTTAATTATAGAATAAATATAATTAAATATGTAATCTATAAGGTCTATCGTAAATTCAATTTCATAGGAAACCATTTTAGGGCTTTACGTTTTGAATTTGTAAGGTGACTAATGATATTGTTGTGGTAATTATGGTTTATTAAATATTGGGATGAAAAATGTAATATATGAGATAATCATGACTGTTAAAAACATATATTTAATTTGGAATGTGTTATGATAATTTTTTAGGATATTTATCCCATTTCTAGGAATTTTAGAAGAATTATAGATTTAAATAAAGGAAACCCCATAGGCATGGCTTCAACCATCATATCAGGAAAGTCAGTGAGTTTTGAACCCACAATTATTGGGCGATAGGGGTGCATAGTATTTTAATAGACAACATTATTTCCTAGTCATTTTATCATTATATTTTAAGTTAATATATTTTATTTATGATGAATGTATTTATTTTTGGAAAATTTGTTTTATCATATATATAACCATAATGATTAGAAAAATGATTTAGAGATAATGTTAATAATGTAATTTTGGAATAATAATTCAATTTTGGGATCCTAATATTATATTAAGGGATTTTATGTTAGGAATAAAGGTTGAATTATATTTTAGAGGCAGATCTGTTCATAATTTGGATATATGGATAATTAACTAATATATAGATGTGATTAACATTTCATTTTGATTATGTGATTAGAGAAACTATATTTTTTATAAGACTTTATTGTTGAATGATATTATTTATAGATAAATATTAAAATAATCTTGGATGACAATTTCATCAATTCCAACTAATTCCTTGGTTTTAATAATAATATGGAATTGTTTTAAGGACTATTTAAGGATAGATATTTATTTAGTAATCTGTGTTGAATTTCGGGTATTAGGGTTGAATTTGGAAAAATAAAAGTATTTTTTCATCATTTAGAGGGTTATTCCTTTTTTAAATTACATTATCTTATGAATTTTTTTTGGTTTTTCGTTAATGAATAATGATAGGAGGGATAAATAATTATTATTTTGTGAATTTTTTATACATAAATGTTATTTATTGAGTTTTATTTATAAATAATTAATCTTAAAAACTCATTATTTGAATATAAAAGTGATATTGTGGTGGGTATAAATAAATGATGGAACTATAATTTTAATGTCAGTGTATAGTCCTTGGTTGTAACACTATGTAATCAAATAATTACAAAACTCTAGAAAAATAATTTTTTAAATATAAACATTATCCTTTTTATTTTCTTATTAAAAAATCATTGACCCATTAAGAGATCATTGAATTATGGTTTTGTTATGGTTAACATTCTCAATACTTTGTTCTCCATCACTATCTACCAATTCATGGGAGTTAGTATTCTCTTACATATCCAAGTTTTAACTTCCCATATATGTAACTTCTTATAAACTAATGATGTGTTATTACATATGACCATTGTACCTCCCTTTCCCTTATTTTAAGGAAAAATATTATTAACCGTATTTTAGATATTGATTTCAACAATAGTATTATGAAAATTCGAACCGTTGGTTTCTGATCCAAAATTTAAATTTCGAGTACAAAATTTCTAGAAAATATAGTGAATGTAACAAACAAGGTAATTATTGAATAACTACTTTTAATATTTATTAATTTTACTACATTATGTTATTATATATATTATAATTATTTAATGTAAATCATCAAATAATAAATAAAATAGTTTAATTCAAATCATTTCTTGTAATATTTTATTAAAAGTTTAATATTTGAATTATATAATTTTTATTTTACCAAATTAATTACATTTTTCGATTGATAATGTCTAAATTATATTGGAAAGAGATTTTGAAAATGTCCTAAAATTATTT
This sequence comes from Viscum album, assembly GCA_963277665.1. Taxonomy (NCBI): domain Eukaryota; kingdom Viridiplantae; phylum Streptophyta; class Magnoliopsida; order Santalales; family Viscaceae; genus Viscum; species Viscum album. Next base: position 292,763,255 of record OY728134.1, read on the forward strand.
ATTTCTCAACAAATAATGAAAAATATTAATTTTTATTGGAAATTGTATTTTATTATAAATTATTTACAAGGTGAAATAATGTTTTACATTAATTTTAAATTAAAAATTGTTTATTTTATTTAAAATAATAATATTATGGATTTTTAAAACATAAATTTAATATAAAATCATTTTATTTTTAAAATGGCATTTTTTTGAAAATAAGTTTCTTTGGATTATTCTGGTTTCATTTTAAATTTAATTCTACCACTTATGTTATTGTAAATTAAAAATGGATTATATACTTTGAATTATGATTATATAATTTAGTAAATATTCCTCTTTTATTTTTGGACCATGTGAATAGTAACCTTGGTAATTTTTGTTATCATGTTAAAGGGTATATCAGGTAATTAATTGTTAATAAATTAAATGGTAAAGATGGTCAAATTACAAAAAACCATCATATATTTTATTGTATGGTTATATATAGACCATAATCATTCATGGTAATAGTTTATATCATTTTGGGTCTACATTGATTAGAATATAGCCTTTACAATATTTCAATTAATGAAAAGTCAAACATGTTGGATTATTTCCTTCACTGAGTAATATTTTTAATACAATGTTATGAAGAAGATTTATTAGACTATAACACATATTTTTATATAAAAACAATTTATCTTCTTGATGGTAATATTTTTTTTTGTGAATATATAATTAATTTAAATTGTTATATAACTCTGATATAGTAATTATTTGATTAATAGATGATTTAAATAAATGATATTACAAATATTAAAATAAAAATTATGTATGATAATTAATGTAATAAATGAATTCAAGATTAACTTTAAATTATATGGATATAATAAAATATTTTGTTAGAATTATATGTGTTATAATGATATTATTAATATAAAAATAATTAAAACTTCTTAAAAATAACATTTTTCAATTAAAAATATTTTATTAAATGATATAAATTTATTAAAAAACGTGAATTCAGACACAAAAATAAAACAAGGGTTCAAATTTAAACCATGGTCTATTTAGTGACTGTTTTTCCTTATGTAGTAAAAATATTGACCCTAACAAGTAAAAATCCATTTTTCCATTTTAATAGTTAAAGATGTTTAATCAGGATCAAAACCGGAAGATAAGGGTATAAATATAGCCCAAACTTCAATTTTTTTATTTTTGAAAGAAATTTAGCATGATAATAATCTTATAAGGAAAATAAATTATATTTATACATTATTAGAGAAAAAATAATTTATATTATTTTAATCTTTTCAGAAATTTGAAGAGTGCCCTTTACCTATCTTATAAAAGGGAACCTAAACATCTCATTTAATCACACCGGAAAACCCATTTTATATATAAAATAACATAAAACAACCATCCCAATATTCCAAAATTTCATTATATAGATCATGTATTAGTAATAATAATAATATTAGGAGACATAATGGGTTAAGAAAATTTGGTTTTTCAAAGAAGTTGTATAGTTTTTATCTGCATGTTTTATATTTTTTATCCAACCACATCCCTCAAATGTTATTTAGCCGTACTAAAATAATAACACCATTATCCTATAAATTATGAGATTTATTTTTTTATTATTAAAACCAATATCCATCTAAACTTCTATAAAATTTGAAATGAAACTTCCATTCTTGTGTATGATAGACTACTACATCACGAAGCATTGCAATTCATTTTCCATCGCCATCTATCATGGATGGATTATAATGATGAAAATGATTTTTATATATGAAAAAATAACATATTTATTATTAATAAAATATAATATATCATTTACCTTTTTTCCTTTCCATGCACTAAAAAATTATAATGTTATTCTTGCGTACGTGTGGACTACAAAAACCACAAATCGATGTGATTTTTTTTTCGTCACAACATCACATGGATTATATATATATATATATGTAATTATATTTAAATAAATTACATTATTTATATAATATTATTATAATTCAGTAAATATAATATAATAATTATATTATTCCAATAATAATTATAGAAAATGTAAATGTTAATCAAACTTATGTACATCTTACAGTCTCCATGATTGTAATGTAGTTCATTTTTCATGACCATATTTAATATTAGAATTTAAAAGTAATTTTTATGTGTAAAAATAATTATAATGTCATTATTTTTATTCTAGATATGATGTAATGATTATCTCTTTGGCCATTTTCACCTACCTGAAGTCATTTTGGACATAAGTACTGAATATCATCAAAACATTCAATGTGAACATAAATAATTAATTAATTGTATATAACATGGTAATAAGTGATATAAAAGGAATAATAATCATTAAAATTTTTCATATGAATGTATAAAATTAACATAATCTGATAATATATGAATAAAAATAATGTATATGATGAGTCAAAATCAAGGTAAGGTAATTTATTTAAAAATAATAATTTAATATTTCATTTAAAATAATCTTTTTATTCAATATCCATATTTTATATAAATGTTTTAAATTATTTTATTCTATTATTCTATAAATATTTTAAAAATATTTTCCCATATTTTACTTTTTACAAATCGATTTGAATGGAATCATTTTTTCTTTTTCAAAATGAGTTACTTTGTGACTTTTCAGAAAAAAAATATAGAAGGATTATTTTTTGAACTTATACTAATTATTTTGACGTTCCCACCATAATTATTCCTTACTTACATGAAAAATCCTCCACATGATTTCATATTTATTTTTAGAGCAAACTGTTTCTTTGTTACATGTGTAGTTTTATTATTTTGAATTTTATTTTCAAAAGAAAATTTAATTTTGATATATGAAAGTGTTTAACATATGGTTTTTAAAGAGTTTTAGAAAATTATTATGATGAAAAAGAATAATAATTTTTTTATATGGATCTTTAACATTATATGTTAAATAGGTGAACCTAGTACATCATATATGATGGTTTTATCCCCATTATGGCAGACGAATGAGGCTGATACAACATAATCATTGAGTGTGCCCATATAGCTTCGTGTAAACATATTATAGTTTTGGGTGAACCTATATAAATATTCAATCCATTTGATAAGTACCATGTAATTTGGGGTATGATAGAGAGATTTATCGAAGGTATTATCCTGTTGATGTAACTGGGATCTAGTAATTTCAAACACTCGTTTAAAATGGGATATGATATGTGTTTCTCTATTTTTGGAAAATGAATTTTTATTTTCATAATATGTGTTTAAATGTATTAGATTAATCTAAAATACATTATTTTTTCATTGAAAAGGATTTATTTCATTATGTCAAATAACAGTTCGTTAATAGTAAATATTTCAGGGGTTTTTTATGTTTTTTTACTAGACTAATGGTTTTCATTATTTATGTCCCATAATAAGCATTACATGCTTATACCTTATTATAAAATGTTTTTCTTATGTATTTAAGGATAAGTAAAATATTATGAGGTCATGATCTAATTTTTAATGATATTTCATGAAATTAAAAAAAGTTTTTTAATGTACTGTTTGGTGGAAAAAATTGATATAGATTATATTTGTCCACTTGTAATGTATGGGTTTACTATGTAATAGTTTTTACTAATTATCTAAAAATACAAACCTAACATATAATTGGAAATGAAAAAATGGAATTATATTTTGAATTCACTAGAATATGTAATGTTTTTGGTCAGGTCCTTACTATATTATATTTTTTATATTCATCTCTCAAATATCATTATTCTCAATCTTCCATTCATTATGATATGAGAAAATAAAATGTGTCCCCTTTTAACTATATGTGTAATTATTATGTGTAATTGTTATGATTAATTTAATTTTTTGGAACACATAAAAAATACATGTTATGGTGGGTGTTCCCAGATATCCCCCTAATTCATTGGGTAAATATTTATTCTCAAAAGGTGTTATTTATTGGATTATTGATTAACCTTAACCATTATTGTAATTTTTACAAAAATATCATACTACCTATGTAGTTATCCATCACTCAAGTTTATGTATTATTATATGTTGTTAACAAATTTCAAATGATTACATGATCTTATGATACAACTATTTTGATGGCATTCATCCACATGATTACTTATGTTCATTATCATTTGTGATATCGCGTTATACGAATGATTCCAACATTTTGATTTCTTATAATTTGTTTATTTTACTAGACTTTTTATTTCAACATTTATGTATATGAATACACTAGTTTATAACATGAATTTTTAGAATCCTGAAGGGATTTAGTTTCTCTTTATGAAGAATAAAGTAGGAAAGTCGTATTTTAATCTCAATTTGATTTATAATGAACATAATCTTCCAAATAAATTAGGCATCATGACCATTGGATTTTATTATTGAAAAATTATATTTATATGTAAATTAACAATATGTGTAAAAGTAATTGGAATGAGTTGGTATGAAAAAATAATAGCTGTTTTGGGGGATTAGGATTTTAAAACAATAGTGAAATCTATATGGATAAGAAAAACATAGGAAAAGGCCCTGAATTTTGGTTAAAGTATGGAGTAAGTGTTTTCATGGAAACACATCTATTTATGGATACTATATGTGGATGTGGCTCTAGAAAAATTATATATTGGTGTAATAACACTGAAAATGGTACATTGAGATGGACATGATTGCCACATGGTGCATGAAAACTAGACTTGTGGTACACCTAGATTGACACTCTTGGGGAGATTTTTTATAAATTCAAAAACTCATTATGAACTATTATAAAAGAGTATAATGACTCGTTATGTTAGAAGACATAATAGAAAACATTACCATGGATAAAATAGATTAAAACCTAGAGCCTCATAAGTCGGGATATAATTTTCATTTATATGTTATTCATTCGAGGTTTGTAATTTTCACTTTTCTATATTAATGCATTTCAATCATGTTTCACTTAATAATTTTAGATTATAGTGGGAAATAGGAGATGATATAAAGATAAATAATGTGATGAGAAATGTTACGATTTCCATTATGAGATTCTAAACATGATGAAAGTCTGTGTTAGACATTTTGTGATCATGTAAAATGAGATATATCAAATTATAGTTAATAAATAAAATATATCTGAGCTTCAAAATATATCAAATAAAATAAGGATGATTACTAATAAGAGTTTAAGTGATAAATGTGATGATGCAAACAATATTTTTCATCATATATGTCTAGAATGTGGAAAGAATCCTCTAGAATGACATATCAAATGAATATAATGATGTTTTCTATATCTGAATAAAGGGTATAAAATAATAAATTTATAAGGAATTAAATGAATTATTTATGGGGAACATGAGAATTATCATATTTAAGGACATAAAATATGGTTTAACCCATAGAAAAAGGGATGAACTCCGTTATCCAAAACATTGTGGATAAATTTTCTAAATATGGGGATCTGGTAAATATATTTTTGAAGTATCGTTTAGAAATAGAGGATTTTATAAGAATAATATTAATCTATGTTTTTGTGAAATTTATGGGAAGCATATGTGATTTTACTATGGATTTATAGTGATTTAGGTTATTTATAAAAATTATTTTAATATAGTGTATACACATTCTGGTAAAAAACATTAAGAGTGATTGATTTTATTTATATATAAATGAATATTTTATATTGGATGAATAGGTGATCAAATAATTCAAATATTTGTGTTTAAATATTAGTCAAAAATATTTTAATGAATATTAATGTTAGTTATTTATCAAAATATCTATGTTCAACTATGAGTTTTAATATTAAGGATTTATAATTTTATGTTTTATTTCACTGTATGATAGTTTATCAATTTTGGGAGTTATCTCACATTGTGCTAACCATTTTGGTTTTCTTAAATATTATATGAATAATTTTTTATTCTTTTGTTGAATACATAATCTATTAGATTATTATTTCAGTTCATTAATCTTGTAAAAATAATATTTAAGACTCATAATTTGAATGAAAAATTTCAGCATATTAAAATAATTTTAGATAAAATCAATGGTCTTTTCACCACTCTTTGGATTATGTTTTATGTGTGTTGACTTCATTATGATCATTTGTATTATTGTGACCAGTGATATCAATCACTCTATATATTAATTTATTATTGTATTCCAAATCCAATTGTTCACATCCTTTAAATTTTTACTTACATAAAAACCTATTTTTGTGTTTTTCTAGATAACTGTTGTACTTCCCTTTCTCTCTTATTAAGAGAAATTTTATTTTATCCTCATTTATAATATGTGTTTTACAAAAAATAATTTTAGAATTTGATGATATTTGTTACTAATATAATGATTAAATATTAAAGATGTTTTTTATTTTATAGGGTGTATAATCTAACTAACATATATTATAAAATAAGAACACTATGTTCGACATCATATGCAACATGAAAAACAAAGTCTAAAACAACCATGATTAATAATGAATGTTATAACATAACTTCTAAATTGGAAGGTCTGAGTAGTATCAGATACATTATAAAATAAAAATAAATTTTCTACATAATATAATATATTCATAATTTCGTACTGAATAAAAACTCCATTTTTATTAAAGCCATTTTATTCTTTATATATATGTTTTCTTTAATGGGTATTTTTATTACTTTTTTGTGTAAATGTTATAATAAATTTTTAGTATAAAATAAATGTTCTTTTTCTAATCATAATATAAAAAATAACCAAGGTTGAAATTTTGTTTTTTTTGTAAAATTTTATTTTTAGCGAAAAATGAAAAATACGTATTTTTGTACATATATGATCTATTTTAATAAATTTTGTGATTTAAAAGTACCATTATTAATTTATATTTCATTTAAATTAACATAACTATTATTTAATTAGATTCATTTCAATTAATAACCATTAAATCATATTTAAACTAGATTTTATTGTTAGTTTATTCTTATGTTAAAAAATAATTGTTTTGATAAACTATTTTAAAGTGTAAAATGATAATCCATCTTATAGAATTAAATGAATCTAATAGAGAATGAATTAAATTGAATATATATATTATATATCTATATTTATGAATTTAAATTTATATAATCATGATTATTAGTTAGGTATTTGATGTAAAATATACTTTTCCTTTTGAAATGCATTTTCAAAAATCAATTTTTCATCACAATTGGTGGTTTCATTTTGAATTAAATTAAAAAAATTATATCAATTAAAATTTAGAAATGGGATTCATAATTTCTAATCATAATTATTTATATTATATAATAAGTTCAAGTTAAATTTTTGTTATAGTGAATTGTAAAAACATTAAAAAAATATCGAAGGTAAACAAACTAAACTATTAAAAATGAGTAATCTTAGAATTAAAGAAGATAAAACCTTTAAAGAATGTTTATGTTTAGTGGTATAGTATTTTTACTAACTTACCATTAATCAAATAATTTTTCAATTTTGGAGTAACTTGTAGTAAGAGTTACTACCCTTTTTTGAATAGTTTTATTTATTTAAACAAATGTCCCTCCTCATATATTATAAATGGGAACCAGCTATTATTTAATTTACTAAATTAATTAATCTTTTTTTTCATAAAAAATATCCAAAATACTTTCTTTACTTCCATCACCATGTACTATAATACTTGGTTTGATCATAATTACAATATATGAAGGCCTCATTTATATTCTGAAATTGGTTGTCTGAAGAAGTGTTAACATTCTTAACGGATAATCATTATTTTATTTCATCTTCCACCTACATAAATTATTATTAAACCATGATGAAATAATAGCATTAGTATATCTCATATTATAAAATGATATTATTTTAATGAAATAACTTAAATCCATCTCTACATCCATCAACTGTGAAACCAAATCGTCATTTAGGTCAAAGATGATATACTGCCGCACCAATAGTGGTAATTCCTTCTCCAAAATGACCTATAATAGATATTCAATATAATTTATATTATGATTATATATAAAATTAATTAAATTTTAATATCTATAAACAATTATTGTATCATATAACATCATACCTTATCATCTATTGGAAAAGTATATGTTCGTTCGTCTGTACGACTAACGAACGCTTTGAAAAACGATTTAATTCATTTTCCATCATCAAGAATCATGGATATTTAGGATGATAGATTTAATTATTACATATTATATTCCTGAAATATTATTAATTAATTAATTTTAGTATATAATATCATTCTTTATTCTACCATCCATTAAAAATTTTAACGTCGTTCATGTGTATGGTGGATGACTACCTCACAAATGGGTGTGATCTGTTTCCTATTATCACATCACATAGAAGGAATATGTAAGAGTATTTAATTTAAAATTATGATATTTATTATAAAATTATCATCTTATAATGATAAAATAATTCATAACATCATTATATCATGATCATTCAAAAATAGAAATGTTACTCATGAGTATGTACAATGTACCATCATTATGATTGTAACGTAGTTTATCTTTTATAACCATAATTCATGTTTACTTAAATGATAATTGCTATGTATAAAAACTCAGTTTTTTTAATGATTTTTATTCTTGAAATAATGGAAATAATACCGATTATTCTATAATTAATGCACCATTGGAATTTTGAATTTACAAGATGAATGTAATCATAAATCCCAATGTGGACATAAATAATTATATAATTAAATATTAAAATATAATAAAAGACGTAAACAATTTATATACAATGGGAATAAAAATTGATAATGTTTTTAATAAATTAAATAATGTCACGACCCGTCCTCGGGGCCCGTGCTGTGACTACCCCAAGCCCGCCTTCCATAGGCCAGGGGCTGGCGACTACCACCAAAGGCGTAAAATCCCGATAACTGGGAAGGAATTGCCTTTATAAAAGAAAACAAGCACCACAGAGTACAAGCGAAAGCAAAACACTAAGTACAAAAGAAAAGATGAAAAGTAAATGGGCCAGAATACAAACCCAAAAGAAAGTACGACTACAAATGAACAAGGTACAACAGCAAAAAGGAAAACAGCTGGAAGTAGGAACCAGCTCCTGGGTCGTCCTCCTCGGATCCTACCTGAAGGGTAGGTACAGATGGGGCAGCTCCTGGTCGTCCACCACGGATTCTACCTGAAGGGTAGGTACAGATAGCCTCCTCCACGCTCTCGTCCGTCAACCTCCTCTGTGAGTCGTCACGTCCTGTAGTCCACCTCTAGGTACTGACATGTCGTGTAGTCCACCTCCGGGTATCGTCCAGTCCTCGAACACTCGGCCTCCGTCATCACTTCCTGTCGTCTGCAACCAACACAACGAGGTGCAGGCATAGCCCGTGCAGGGGTGAGTATAATGATACTCAGTAGGGACCCAGAGACCCTCAAGGTCTCACTAAACCAACAAGGATAACCACAAGAAGATCTCAACAGATAACCTCTACTTAGATATATACCCATACATATACCTAAGTAATCAAGTATCTCATCTCAATCATGAGGAAACACAAGGATTGTGAAATCAACAGATAACCACTACCCACGTATATGCCCATACATATACCGAAGTTATCATGTGACCCATCTCAATCATGAGGAAACACAAGGATCAAAAGTCTCAGCTCAATCCAGGATTTTCATTATCGAAACCATAACTGCTGAAGACCCCCATCTCTGGAGTGTATAGTGGTCCTGTCACGACTCCGAGGTACTGCTCACTAACCTAAGACTGCTGAGGTGCCCCTCATGTCGAGTACCGCGGGTCTGCGGCCAACTACCGGGCGCTCTGTCCGCTGTGGGTCTGTCACCAAATACCGGGCGCTCCCCCCAATAGCCTACAGAGGTACTTCTCTTATTGAGTACCACGGGTCTGCGGCCAACTACCAGGCACTACGTCCGCCGTGGGTCTATCACCAAATACTGGGCGCTCCATCCATTGGGCTAGTCGACTCACTCCAAGTCGAGTCGGTCAAGCAGTCGTCAGGTCTCAGCCGGCTACACGGTCTCCGTACTCTGCACGCTCTTCTACGGGAGGGTCCGCTCTACGAGCTACTGGTCGATACTCCAAGTATCACAAAGTCCCGCAAATAAGTTTCTCAAGGACCACCTCGTCATAGGGGTCTCAATGCAACAGACGGCGCGTCAATCGGACACCCGGTCTGTGAGTTATTAGCCTTTTCGTCCCAGGGGCCCGGTTGGTTTCATGTGCGAACCAATCTGGCTGTAACTCAACTATAACCCGAACACTCATAGGGTATACTCATAGGGACCGTTTCTCAACAAGATCACCAACGCCGCGGACGGTTTGTCAAACGGACGTTCTGTCAGAAAGGTATCTGCTTTTCCGTTATAGGGGCCCGGTTGGATTTCGGTGCGATCCAACCCGGCCAAATCCAACAGCATCCAAAACTCGGGGAGAGGATGCCAAAAGTTCCGTATCGCCAACAGGAACGCATCGCAACAGACGGTGCCTCAATCGGACGCCCGGTCTGGAAGTTATTGGCTTTCTCGTTCCGGGGGCCCGGTTGGTTTTTAAGATAAAACCAACTCGACCGCACTCCGTCGGAATTCAAACCTCGAGTGGAGTAAGCCAAAAGATCTGTCTCACTTAGAAGAATCTCCCAAGGTCGACAGCACGTCAATCAGATGCCCAGAGCTCAAGATACGTGCGTTTCTGCTCCGAGGGCCCGGTTGGTTTCGTGCACGAACCAAACCGGCCGAACCCAAAGTTCTCCGAAACCATGAGTGCGATATACCGAAACGGCCGTCTCGATCCATGGATCGTGTTGCCGCTGACGGCGAGTCTTTTGGAGGCCCGTAGCTCATGTTCTAGGCAAAAGACCGAAAACGGTCCGGAAACAGGGGTCTGGGCCCGGGTCGACCCGACCCGGGTAAGACCCAGCTAGACCGGCCCGGCCGGCGCGGACCGCCCCGGCCTGGGCGCGACCTGGCCGAACCGGCGGGTCGGCTCGGCGGCTACGGCCGAGCCGAGGGCGGGGGGCGTGCTGCCCCCACGGATGAAAAGAACGACCCCTCGTGGGGCCACCCCGAGTCAACCGGACGCGGTGGCTGGGCCGCATCCCTCCACCGGTTCCACACGGCCGCGGAACAGCATCGCCGCCGCGGCTTCAGTCGCGGCGGGTTTTTCCCCAGCCGCCACCTGGCGGCCGGCTGGAGTTTCCGCGGGCCACCGGACGCGCTCCGGTGGTCTGTTTTCTGTGCGGTCTTCGCTAGTGGTACTCCCGGGACCTGATCTTCCTTGCGAGTCTCTCAAATCGTCTTCGCAGCCCGCTTCGTCGTCACCCGTCAATACGAACGTCAAAACGAAATGTATCGTCTTCGCGGTTCTCTAGCGCGGCGTGCTGGCGCCACGCCCCTTCGTCGTGGCCCGACTCCGTCTGCGGATATCTTCGGGTTTCTTTGACGTGGCGCGACTGCGTAGAGTGCTTGTTCTCACTTTCACGGCACCGTGCGACGGCACCGCGCATATCTTCCTCGTGAAACCGCATGGTGCGACGGCAGCACGCTTTCTCGTACCAACCACAAGAAACCAACACGAAAAAAATAAGGAGGAGGGTCGGCCGTGTTTGTGCAGTCCGACCCCCTCGCGTTATTCGATAAAAAATGGTTTTAATCCACAACCATCATCAAGGTGGTATTCATGAACTAATATAAATAATTGAAACAAACCCCTACCTTGTGTATAAGCCGATCGGAAGGAGGCGTCGTCATTCAAGGTTCTTCGCGGTATGGCGTTGCGAGGATGACGACGTCGAAGGGGGACGTCGGCATTCGTCCGAATCGAGGGAAGGCGAAGCCGTCGTTGCTAGCTACCCGATTCCGCTTCCGAGCTTGTTCATCGATCCGTTGATGATGAAGGGGAAGAAGAAGATTCGTTTAAGAGTCTCGCTGCGGAAGGGGAGAAATTCCGTTGAAGGAAAATGAGCGTTCTTCGTCAGAGGTGGTGCGTTCTTTTCCTTCTTCATTGAAGAACGAAGAATTTTCCCTCTGCTCTCTCAAAGGTTTTACACAACACAAACCCTCAACAAAAATAAAATAAGTCCTCAACTTATCTTATTATCAACTTAAGAATTTGAAAAACAAAAGATAAGAAACGAACAATTAATTCAAAAAATTAATTGTAAAACAAAACTGCCCAATTAAATTGGGGAGTTTCTTAACCAGAAAAAACGCACGGTTGACTTCTTTTAATAGGGGTGTGCGGGTGCGTTACTTAAGAAGAAAAAAACGGTGGGGCTCGTGCGGGCCCCACCTCACAAATATCCTACCAAGTGGGTAGGATATTTTGAATTTCACCCTATCCGCTTCAACCCAGCTTAAGAAGCTTTTAAGTGGTCTTTAATCGGCTTTAAGTGAAATAAAATAAAATTGTCATATAACTTTATTTTATTTCTTAACTTAAACCCCAAAAAATTAAAAATCACAATGGAGCAAACGCTACTCCGAAAGAGGCGTTTCTAAGCAAAAACCGGAACTGCGATTTCATCGGTGCCCTCAGAATTCGATTTCGAGCACCTGTTCAAAAGTTAGAAAAACCCGCTCGTTCATTCCCTGAACGTACCCGAGCCAAACTTCGGAAATTGATTCCGGGCACACCGGGCCTCAGAATCAGGTGCCGTCAGAAACTGTGTTCTTGTAGAATTCAAAAGAAATTTAGGAAAAAAAAATTTCCCCTGAAATTTCTGGGTCTTTACATTACTCCCACCTCAGGGATTTACATCCTCGTAAAGCTTTATCACAAACTAAGGTCACTAAAGTGGTAGAAAGCACTCATCTGAGCCTTTCGCTCCCATGTTCTCACCTGGAGGTTCCCGTACTGTCAAAGAATGTGCACCCAAGGAATCGATCATCACCATAGGACCACCCCTGTCGATCCTCGATCCCCACTGGAACCTCCGTGCATGTCACCCTATCATCGACGTCCAACTCCCTGAGGTCGATGATGTGCGAAGAGTCGAGCACGTATCTCCTCAGTTGAGATACGCGGATGTCGTTGTGCACCAGGTGCAACTGAGGTGGATGGGTCAAGTGTTAAACCACCACGCCTACCTAGATGAGGTCCTATGAAGGTCCGCTGAACCATGGAGATAACTTGCCTCCCTGGCCACATCTCCGTAAACCTCGTCGAGGAGAGACCCATAAGAAGACGTGGTCGTCATCCTCGAACTCCAGAAGTCTCCATTTTTTTATAGAACTGAAACTCAAAAGGTTTTTCCCACGAGGGTATGGTTGACTGACTCATGAGTGATCGGTTGCACCCTCCTGTGAAAGAGTTTATCTCGTGCTGCCTGGGGTTTCCTTTTCGCCGACCCAGGAAAACCCATCCCGACGTTTGCCTAAAACCGTCAATTTGAGTATGAACAGTTATTTCCATTCCATACTCAAACTAACATCGTAAGGCCTCGACGCTGCCACCAAGAGATTCAAATCGGAACTCTCTCCTCGAGGGTCTGACCGCACCATCGAAGTAAGTGTGATTATCGGGTATCCTCCCAAGGTATCTCCAGACGTGAGGGTCAAGTCCACGGCTTACCGGAAACTCTAGGTCTGGAACGAGATTGTGAAAGCGAGGAATGATTCATATCGACGTTTGTTACTACATCAGCTAGTAGTTGACACAAACTGTCCTTTGAATCATTTTTAGAGCCATTGGGTCGCACTCCTTGACCGCAAGCAGCCGCACTCTTCCTCCGCCCTCCAGCTCCCTTAGCCTGGCGGGGAAAACTAAGGTGGGTGGTTGTACCATGTTAGGATGTACACCACGTCATGCTGCTCTCCTAGCTCTGCCTCCACATCTACTGCTTCGTAGAATCATCTTTCCTTTAAGCTTCCTGTTCTTTAACATTTAACACGCCCGAGTCTCTAAGACTGGCACCGGTTTCATGTTTCTTACTGCACTGTGCAGTCTTCATCTTCTATTGGATGACTTGGACCTTCTGTAGTCTCACAAGAGCGGCTATGATTTCTTCTTTGCCGACAAGAGAAATCCGGTCTCATCCCCTGGATGAACCACATTCGTTGCCTAATACAGTCAATCCTAACATGAATGATGCATTCATGCCATGGATAACGTCATAAGTCCTCGATGCAACTACCAAGAGATCCAACTGTCACTCTCTCCTTCATGGGTCGAGTCACACTGTCGGCATCAGTATGAGGTCACTCGGTCTCCTCTAGTAGAAATCTTGAAAGTGAGGGTCAAGTCAACAGTCTTAACTGGGACCACTCAGTATCAACCAAACAAAAGGAAATGAAAGCAAACAAAGATAAGTGTCTTTTTATTATTGCAGCTCATAGTACAAGACACAAAGCAACTATAGAAAAAAATCAACAAAACCAGAAGCAACAGGATCAATAGCCTCCAGGTTAGAAGCTAGTCCCGCTCCTGTCCATCTGCTTATAGAGCTCCATGACCATAGGCCTCAGTTGCCTGAAGCTGAGCTCTCCCATGTCCTCATGTCCCCTGCGGTCGGGGTGGGCCTCCTGGTGGTGGTGGCAACATCCCGAAGTGTCGTCCCCCTCCAGCTGCACGGCCAGCTCCTCTGCCATGGCCGCCTACTCCTTGGGGTACACCCTGATCGATCCTCTGCTTCTACCTCGGAGGTTCTTCATTTAACTGCTAGTCATCTGCATGGCGGGTCGGACAGTCACATGCTATGTGACCAATTCCGCCGTATGAGTAACACTTCATGGCGGGTCTGGCTCTATCACTTCACTTGGTGCCCCTCACTACCGACCCTGAGTCACGCGGTCGACCACCTGTAGGTATGGTCCTCTTGGACCTCTGCGTCATCTATCTACTGCCTGCTGCAGAAAACTCTGCCGCAAGCCGGCTAGTGGTGGGTCCTGCTGCTGGAGACAGCTCATCAAGGAAACTCTACACTATGAGGGCTCTCTCCAACACCCCTGTATGCGTCAGAAAGCTATGAGAAACAACAGAAGGTCTAATCTCTCGCATGATCCCCTACTCGATGGTTCGGGCCCTGAAGAACAGGTCTCGTACCATATCTGTGGTGTAGCACAAGAGGTCTGTGAATCTCGCTGAGTACTACGCCACTGACATGATGCCCTTCCATAACTGAAGTAGCTCATGTATACGCACCGCTCGAAGGGTGGCTGGTACAAACTCTACCTGGAATAGGCTCTCGAAGTCTACCAATAGAAGTGTCGCCTCATCATGCATCTGAAGCATCAGGCTCCACCATCTGCCTCCTGCTGCCTGAAGAAGGCTGGCAGCTAGGATCACCATGAAATCTGTCGGCGTCCCCACTAGCCTGAAGACTCTCACCACAACCTCCAGCCAATCCTCAGCTGCCTTCGGGTCCGTCCCTCCCTGGAACCTGGGTGGCCTCTAGCGCTGGAACTCATGCAGTGCGCTCAAGCGACGTGCATCCTCTGCTGTTGGGGCTGGTGGAATCGGTGGCCCAACGGTTAGTAGTACCGCTGGTGCCTCCGCTGGTGCCTCAACTAGGATAAGGCCCTGTACTGAGGCCTCGTCGCTCGGCGGGCTGTCAGTACGCACCACTCTCGGGGCTCTAGCTGGTCGTCCACGAGGAGGCATCCTGAAAGAAACAACGTGACACGGTCAAAAGATTATACCTGGTGAGCTGACCTGGTTTGAGCTGACATTAAATAAAACTTCTGGAAAACACACACGCAATCAGTGTTTTCGTGCACTAAGTCGGAAATCAGTTGTCAGGGTCCTGGTGTATGGATACGTCGGCCGCCCTCAGCAACACTGGACTCCCTGAACTGAAAACCACACTTGGTACTCTTAACACTATTGCTTCACAGAAAGAAACATCAGAGTTATAAGTTCTGCGGTAGAACCGAACTCCTCTGATACCAATTTTTCACGACCCGTCCTCGTGGCCCGTTTCGTGACTACCCCAAGCCCGCCTTCCATAGGCCAGGGGCTGGCGACTTTCACCAAAGGCGTAAAATCCCGATAATTGGGAAGGCATTGCCTTTATAAAAGAAAACAAGCACTACAGATTACTAGCGAAAGAAAAACACTAAGTACAACAGAAAAGCTGAAAAGTAAATGGGCTAGAATTCAAACCCAAAAGAGTACGACTACAACTGAACAAGGTACAATAACAAAAAGACAAACAGCTGGAAGTAGGAAGAAGCTCCTGGGTCGTCCTCCTCGGATCCTACCTGAAGGGTAGGTACAGATGTCACAGCTCCTGGTTGTCCACCTCGGATCCTACCTGAAGGGTAGGTACAAATAGCCTCCTCCACGCTCTCGTCCGTCAACCTCCTCTGTGAGTCGTCACGTCGTGTAGTCCACCTCCGGGTACTGACTCGTCGTGTAGTCCACCTCCGGGTACCGTCCAGTCCTCAAACACTCGGCCTCCATAATCACTGCATGTCGTCTGCAACCAACACAACGAGGTGCTGGCATAGCCCGTGCAGGGGTGAGTATAACGATACTCAGTAGAGACCCCGAGACCCTCAAGGTCTCACTAAAACAACAAGGATAACCACAATAATATCTCAATAGTTAACCTCAACTTAGATATATGCCAATACATATACCTAAGTTATCCAGTAACCCATCTCAATCATTAGGAAACACAAGGATTGTGAAATCAACGGATAACCACTACCTAGGTATATGCCCATACATATACCTAATTTATCAAGTGACCCATCTCAATCATAAGGAAACACAAGGATCAAATGTCTCAGCTCAATCTAGGATTTTCATTATCGAAACCATAAATGCTAAAGAACCCATCTCTGGAGTGTACAGTGGTCCTGTCACGACTCCGAGGTACTGCTCACTAACCTAAGACTGCTGAGATGCTCCTCCTGTCGAGTACCGCGGGTCTGCAGCCAACTACTGGGCGCTCCATCCGCTGTGGGTCTGTCGCCAAATACCGGGTGCTCCCCCCAATAGCCTATAGAGGTACTCCTCCTGTCGAGTACCGCTGGTCTGCGGCCAACTACTGGGCGCTCCTTCCACCGTGGGTCTGTCGCCAAATACCAGGTGCTCCATCCACTGGGCTAGTCGACTCACTCCAAGTCGAGTCAGTCAAGCAGTCGTCAGGTCTCAGCCGGCTACACGGTCTCCGTACTCTTCACGCTCGTCTTCGGGAGGGTCCGCTCCATGAGCTACTGGTCGATACTCCATGTATCACAAAGTCCCGCAAAGAAGTATCTCAAGGACCACCTCGTCATAGGGGTCTCAACGCAACAGACGGCGCGTCAATCGGACGCCCGGTCTATGAGTTGTTAGCCTTTTCGTCCCAGGGGCCCGGTTGGTTTCGTGTGAGAACCAATCCAGACGTAACTCAAATATACCCCAAACACTCATAGGTTATAATCATAGGTACCGTTTCTCAACGAGATCACCAACGCCGCTGACGATTCGTCAAACGGACATTCTGTCAGAAAGGTATCAGCTTTTCCGTTCCAGGGGCCGAGTTGGATTTCGATGCGATCCAACCCGGCCATATCCAACTGCATCCAATACTCAGTAAAAAGATGCCAAAATTTTTGTATCGCCAACAGGAACGCAACGCAACAGACGGCACGTCAATCGGACGCCTGGTCTGGAAGTTATTGGCTTTCTCGTTCCGGGGGCACGATTGGTTTTTAAGTTAAAACTAACCCGACCGCATTCCGTCTGCATCCAAACCTCGAGCGGAGTAAGCCAAAAGATCTGTCTCACTTAGAGAAATCCATCAAGGTCGATGGCACATCAATCGAACGTCCGAAGCTCATGATACGAGTGTTTCCGCTCCGAGGGCCCGATTGGTTTCGTGCACGAACCAACCCGGCCAAACCCAAAGTTCTCCGAAACCTTGAGTGCGATATACCGAAACGACAGTCTCAATCCAAGGATCATGTTTACACTTACGGCGAGTCGTTTAGAGGCACGTAGCTCAGGTTATTGGAAAAAGACCGAAAACGGTCCGGAAACGGGGGTCTGGGCCCGGGTCGACCCGGCCCGACCCCCATGGGTCGGCCCGAATCGGGTCGCCCCACCCGGGTCTGACCCAGCTGGACTGGCACGGCCGGTGCGGCCCGGCCGAACCGGCGGGTCGGCTCGGCGGCTACGACTGAGCCGAGGGCTGGGGGCGTGCTTCCCCCGCGGATGAAAAGTGCGGCCCCTCGTGGGGCCGCCCTGAGTCAACCAGACGCGGCGGCTGAGCCGCGTCCCTCTAGCGGTTTCATGCGGCTGCAGAACCGCGTCACCGTCGCAGCTTCATCCGCGGCGGGTTTTTCCGGCGGCGCACCGGCGGGAGTTTCCGCGGGCCACCGGACGCGCTCCGGTAGTCCGTTTTGTGTGCAGTCTTCGCTAGTGGTCCTCCCGGCACCAGATCGTCATTGCGAGGCTCTCAAGTCGCCTTCGTAGCCCGCTTCGTCGTCACCCGTCAATCCGCACGTCAAAACGAAACATGCCGTCTTCGCGGTTCTCTAGCACGGCGTGCTGGCGCCGTGCCCCTTCATCGTGGCCCGACTCCGTCCGCGGATATCTTCGGGTTTCTTTGACGCGGCGCGACGACGTCGCATGCTTGTTCTCCCATTCATGGCACGACGCGACGGTACCGCACATATCTTCCGCGTGAAACCGCATGGTGCGACGACACCACTCTTTCTCGTACCAACCACATGAAACCAACACGAAAAATATAAGGAGGAGGGTCAGCCGTGTTTGTGCGGTCTGACCCCCTCGCGTTATTCGATAACAAGTGATTTTAATCCATGATCATCATCAAGTTGGTATTCACGAACAAATATAAATAATTGAAACAAACCCCTACCTTGGGTATAAGCAGATCAGAAGGAGGCGTCTTCGTTCGAGGTTCGTCGCGGTATGGCATCGCGAGGATGACGACGTCGAAGGGGGACGTCAGCATTCGTCCGAATCGAGGGAAGGTGAAGTCGTCGTCGCTAGCTACCCGATTCCACATCCGAGCTTGTTCGTCGATCCGTTGATGATGAAGGGGAAGAAGAAGATCCGTTGAAGAGTCTCGCTGCAGAAGGGGAGAAATTCCGTGGAAGGAAAATGAGCATTCTTCATCAGAGGTGGTGCGTTCTTCGCGTTCATCGTTGAAGAACGAAGAATTTTCCCTCTGCTCTCTCAAAGGTTTTACACAACACAACCCCTCAAAAAAAAAAATAAGTCCTCAACTTATTTTATTATCAAATTAAGAATTTGAAAAACAAAAGATAAGAATCGAACAATTAATTTGAAGAATTAATTGTAAAACATAACTGCCCAATTAAATTGGGGCGTTTATTAACCAGAAAAAACGCACGGTTGACTTCTTTTAATAGGGGGGGGGTGCGGGTGCGTTACTTAAGAAGAAATGAAACGGTGGGGATCGTGTGGGCCCCACCTCACAAATATCCTACCAAGTGGGTAGGATATTTTGAATTGCACGCTATCCGCTTCAACCCAGCTTAAGCAGCTTTTAAGTGGTCTTTAAGCAGTTTTAAGTGAAATAATATAAAATTGTTATACAACTTTATTTTATTTCTTAACTTAAACCCCAAAAAATTAAAAAGCCCAACCGAGCAAATCCAACTCCGAAAGAGGCGTTTCTAAGAAAAAATTGGCGCTGCGATTTCATCGGTGCCCTCCGAATACGGTTCCGAGCACCGGTTCAATAGATAGAAAAACCGGCTCGTTCGTTCACTGAACGTACCCGAGCCAAACTTCGGAAATTGATTCTGGGCACACCAGGCCTCGGAATCAGGTGCTCTCAGAAACTGCGTTCTTGTAAAAATTCAAAGAATATTTAGGAAAAAAAACTTTTCCCTTGAAATTTCCGGGTCTTTACAAATTATTGATATAATTTCATTATACAAGTTATACAATACACATAAGACAATGTTTGGACTCCAAGTATGGGATTAATCTAAAAACATTATTCATTAGGAAACATTCTCTATTATGCTCATATTTTATTTTAAATTTTTTATATGCATCCTATTTACATATAATAAGACTAATCATAAATACTAAATTTTATTTTTAGTTATTATTCATCTATATCAATCATGTGAGTTTTGATTTAAAATTTATCATAACAGTAAGGGTTTATGTTTCATTGTCAATTTAATAAGGAGTGATTGTAATTTAATTTTTCATTAATATAAATTATTTTACTATTGTCTAATGAAAACCATTAATTTAATTCCAATATTTTTATTCTCTAAATATTAATATAGTAGTTCCATTTTTCTTTATTTTGTACTAAAAATTATTTATTAAAGAATTTATATGAAAACTAAATTTATTTCTCTCTTTTATATAAATATTTTTTTCTTCCAGATCCTTTTTTCATTAAATTTTTTTTTCAAAAATGTTTTTAATATTATGTTATGGTTTTGTAAATTCATCCTCTCCATTTTTGAATTTTTAATAAATGATTTAAAAGAAATATTATTTTTGTTTCCAGAATAAGGTAACTTTGACTTTTTACCGAAAATGTTAATGGAACCTTTTCTATATGTACATAATGAACAGTAGTTTTCACTATCATGAAAATTATTTTCTATGAATAATCCTCTATAAATTTCAAAGGAAATTTTAAAAATTTTATTTTGACAATTTCTTTTCAGATTTGGGTTTTTTGATAGTTGTTTTCAAAGTTGTAAGGTTATTTCACAACCATATATTTTTAATATTTTTAATAGTATTTTTATTCATCAATAATATCAACACATAATTTTATGTAATGATTTTATAATTTGTATATATTTCTCTTAAAAAAACATTTCACACTAACCCTTGATTTTATGGGATAATACTTTTCTTATGTTCATATCTCAAATGCATTCATTGAGAAATTTCATTTCATTATGATATGTTATATTATTAAGAGACATGTTTTAACACTAATGGAAATTATTATGTATGTCGGTTATGATTGTTTTCTGTTTTATAGAACACATAAATAATGAACATGTTATGATTTTTCCACCTATATTTCCCTCCAATGGATTGGGTAAATCATAATCTTCTAAGGAATCATGTATTGTATTAGGGACTACAACTAAACCATAATGGAACTTTTTACACCATGTGATTTTTTCTTGAATGTTATCCTTGAATCATGTTTATGTAATGTAATACGGTTCTTCCATATTTCCTATAACGGCATAATCATATTATAAAACTTTATTTATGTTATAATTCCATTCTATTACTCAGGCCCCTTCTATTTTATGATATAATATCATACCATGGACACACAAATTATGTTTACTTATAATGTTAATCCCATTATAAGGCTTATTAAATCACATCTCTTGTAAATATATTCTCTAGGTTATCCCATCCTAGTTAAAAAGAATGAAAGGATTTAGGAACACATTATGGAGACTAAAATAGAGAAATGTAATGTTAGTCTCACTATGATTTATTATAAACATTGAATTTTAAAGACATTAGGAATCATGATCATTGTTATGTACTTATTGGATAATTATGTTAACAAATAATTTAGTAAAATTTATTAAAGGAATGAGATTCTAAAATATCTATCCATTGGGGTGGTTTCTGGAAGGTTTTATATTATTATGAATATGATGTTATTTTTAGACAACATGGGGTGGTACCCCTCTACTTACGCTCATACATCAATGAGATATGGGGAATTTTTTATGGTTTAAAGTGGGTATGATAATGGAAAATGGGAAGATTGGATACCTCATTAGTTGTGGTACTTCGAATACTAATAGAATTCTATCAATAATCAATATACAAAAACGTTATTCATAAAAAACTATATTCAATTCATTGAACAATTATCTTTCATACTTATTTTTGATATACGAATCATCATGAATTATAGCCATGATTATCAGAATGAACATCATTGGTATTGACATGAGATGAATTATTCCTCCCTAAGTCTATCTGTCTTTTGATTATAGAGAATATATAGATTTATTCATCTTTTCTTCTCCTAGTTACAACCTAGAACCGGAGATATTATAACAACTTATGGGTTCATTATTATTTTTTGGCATCAGGGTTTCCAATTGATTATTCTTAATCTCACCTTGGAATTTCATTTGTTCACAAATGTGTGGTGCTTTATCATTGACACACAGGTCGAAGGGTTTCTTGTTCGATGTGGTGATGATATAGCTTGTTTAGTGACTAATTCATGCTGTCAAACATGGTGGATATAGTGTTAGAATAACATAATTTATCATGGAGTTGATAGTTATGGGTGATATTCATGTTTGATTTTATCTTATAGTGAAGTCCTCATTTCAGTTCATTATATTGGTTTACCTCTTTTTTGGTTGGGTGTGTATCTATCCCCTTTATCATTTTCATTTTTGAATTGGTTTATCGTCATAGATTATGGAATTTATTACATGAAGTATATGTATTTTATAGTAATGTTTATTTATTATTATTATATTACAATGTCCTATTTTGTGGGGAATGTTGTGTATATGTTTATTCAGATAAATCATAATTTTATGTGAGATATTTACAGTCATGTAAATCCTAGAGGTTTTAGAATATATTTATCTTTAATAAATTTGTTGTTTATGATAAATTATGATGCATGAAACACTAAAAACAATTGAATAAATATTTGTTATAATAAAAAATCTAATATAGTAAAAACTATTAACTTAACCATAATTAGTAAAATCAATTATGTAATTAAAATTTATACTACTTTAATTATTCTTTATTAAATATAGATGATTTTATTAAAATCCTATTTTATTTATATATTATATTTTTTTTCACATAGATCATAAATTTAAATATTTTAATATTTAAATATGAAATAGATAACATAATTATAAAATATATTATTCTATGTTTTATTTATGGTGAATTTTTTGGATTCATCTAAAATGGTATCATTTTAGGTGAATATTGAAAAAAATTGAATTTAGAAATAACATAATACGTATGGTATAATTATGATATAATAATGACTTCAAAAACATATAAAATACATGACTTAAATAAATATGTGATATAGGAAGATATTATTTGTTTAGTCAATTTTGTGGAATTGGGACACCTACACTTTTTTGGAAACAAATGTTATATTCTTTTATAATTGATGAAATTTTAGTTTGTTTCGTTTATTTTTGTAATATCAATTAAATATTTATTTTTCAATTAATTTAGATGTTTTAAAACCCTTATTTTTATCCATAAACTTACAAATTCAATATGAATCAATTTTATTCAATATTTTGTTGCAAATTTATTTATACATAAAAATATAGATTTCTAAAAACTATTTTTTGGTGTGTTTTACATACTTATATTAGAATTTGTTTATTCCCAATATTTATATTGAATGTTGAAAAATTAATTCCTTATTTGGAAAAAATAGATATTTGGTAATTATTTTGACATAACTATTATCCATTATGAATATTTACCATGGTAAAAAAATTCCAACATGGTAATTCGTAAAACAGTTAATGTGGGGGGTAAACTAAAATATGATCGTTATGATATCTCTTAAAATTTTATAAAAAATATTAGTTGTGTGGATGTACACCATACAATATCATATATTTAAATATGATTTCATTTTTTGACACAATCCAATTAAATTAAATTTATATTATTATAATTTTAATGTAAATTAAAATTGTCTCTTTCCCCTTATTTATAAAATAGAACCTCCTATTATCACTTATATACACCACAATATAACCTTATCACAACAAAAATTGTAACATCCCAGGTAAATAAAGATTAAAACATTCTAATATTAATTAATATTTACGAATTAAATTTTAATTTTACTTTAAAGGGGTTTCTATGTTCGATATCGTACATGATACGCAACAAAGAGATTCTTTGAAATCTTACGTTGCACACTAGTAATAAAATAATATTATTTTAAATAGTAGTTAACACGTAGCCATTGTATTGGTGGGAATTAATAGAAATAGATAAAATATGATTATATATTTTTTTTAAACGTTTTTACATTTACATATAAAATATTAAGGCTTAAAATACAAAAAGAATTCAATTTTAGGCATATAAACTCTAATATTCACTAAAGGGTCGAACTATCACCTTTTGATGGAGAACCTTCTTTAGATATATTTTTGGTCACTCTTATACATTATATTGGACCAAATAATATTCTTATTTAGAATTAGGACATCAAAATTTACTTTGTGTAAATTTTTTGTATTTTTCCGATAAAGATCATTTTTTAATTACTAGTGAAAAATGTTGTATTTTAATTCAAAACCACTTTTTAATCAAATTTATTTATATGATTATATAATCATTTGAATTGGTTTTAAAGTGAATTTTGAATATATTTTTATCATTTAATCCAATAGTTGTCGTTGGAATTAATTTCACTTTGAAATCGGACTTAAACTAGTGTCAATCTTTTGATACTTATTGTTTCATAAAAACATGATATTTTCTCTGACATCGGGAATTAATTATTAAATTAATTAATGCAACTTATATGTTTTTAATTTTTTAAAATAGAATTAATTTTTGATTTCGTAATATCAAATATAACTTAGGGTGATGTTTTGGTATTTTTCTGAAAAACACCAATTTTTGATGAATACTGAAACCACTAAGTGGTACTTCAAAAACAATTTTTTCGTTTATATGAAATTTTACCACCTCGGCATTTTGAATTTAAAAAATCCGACATACATGGGTGTCATTAATAAGTAAAATGTTTTTCAATGAGATTAAAATAATTTTTTGGTGAATAGTAACTTTTATGTTTATTTATCGCAATTAGAGGTAATTATTGTAGTTTAAGGTTAAAATAATGTTTAAATATTATAAAATGAACTTGAAACATGTAATACCTTTATTGGATATGTCATGGACGACCAAGACAATCCATGGGTCAACTTGGGGACCCCATGGAGCCACTTTGGTTGGAAAATGACATTAAAAACTTTTTATTTAATGTTAAAATTAAAATGTCACAAACATGAGTAGTTTTACTAAACCAATTTTTAAATGTGGTTATACAAGTCATATTTTTGACTATAAATATTCATTATGAATCTATTTTTTTTTTACATCATGATATTTTCTTTAAAATTTTTATACATTATATATATTAAATTATTTATGGCACCATGATGATGCATCGATTACCTCATTATTTAACGATTTAAATAAAATGAAAAGATAATGTAAAATCTAAGACCTAAAAATGTAAAAAACCTATTGTATGGGAGTATTTAGAACTATTATCACCTTACCCTCTAAATATATAATTTTGGGAATCTTTTTATCCGAAAATCATTTTATAATAAAGTAAACGTTTATAATATTCCAAGAGTGTCCCTCCTCTCTTCTTATAAAAGGCCCCCACCTCTACCACCGTACCCACACCTCTAAAGCCTTTGGTTCAGTAATGATCTGACAATTTTGTCTCTCCACATCCCTCTATTACACTTATAAGCCTCACTTTGGGAATAAGTCTTCCCAAGGAAGCATTTGTGCTCAAATCAAAAAGAGTTACCTGTTTTAAAGGTAGTGTTTTCTCATGTGTTCTTTTGTTTTATTTTTCTTCTCCAACCCTATAAAATCTTTTTATTCCATAATTTTGTAAAAAAATTAGTATCTTCAATATACTAGGATGTTGTTATAAGAAGTATTTGAAATAAACTTACACACACCTCCGTCTAATGGTTAAAGAACATACTATTTTTGTGGTTAGCGAATTTCTGCCTCACGAAATGATGATTGTTCAATCTTCTTTTAACACCATTAATGGTGGCCATTAAGATTTAACTCTATTTATATATGATATATATTATGTTTATATTTTCCTTATTCTTATGTATTTTTTATTTTTGGTATACCTTTATGGCTTCCATTATGGGTATACGCGATATCTTCATTTTAAGAAGTGCGGACTACCACCCCCTCAAAGTGATTTGATTCGTTAATGCCATATGTGGGACATATAAAGGGTGGAAGTTATTATATATGATGTATGTTACATCTAAATTATGAATATAATTCTGTAATTGAAATATGCATACCTCTCATTTAGTTTTAATTCCATTAATATGACATAGAAATGAAAGTAGCGTTCATGCGTACGTACATCTTACCGTCTCCATGAACGGTGCATTTCATTTCTTACCAATAAGTGATTACGTAATATTATAAATACATGTATATTCTGGATATATATGATATATATGATATCCAAATCATGAATATAATTCTGGATATAATGAGCCTTTGATCACACGAACAACATGTAATTGTAAGAAGACCACTTTCGACTTAAGAACCGAATATCGACAAAACAAAAATCCTTAACTTAAATGATTACATAATGTTTATAACATGGTAATAAGTGATATAAAATTAATAATTAACTTGAAAATGGTTTTTAATCAAGTATAAATTAACTCATGTTTATTATTTAGGATGTTAAAGAACGATCGAGTCAAGTCGGACCTTAGGTAAGGGACTTCGTCTCAATCTCCTTTCAGTGAGGCATATTTCGTTTTATACAGAACATTCATTAATACGGTGTATAAACCCCTATGACATTTAATTTTATACAAAAGGAATCTTTTTCTACGAATTTTTTTACTAAACGACAAAAAGGAATGTTTCTTTTAATGTATGCGGTGACAACGACCCTTTTCTGCCGCCGTGAGTATTATTTGGTCTTTGGATTCCTCAACATGACGTAATGTTTTTAAAATGAAATAAATACCATATAATATATTATGTATTTTGGTATTGAAAATGGTTTTTATAATGGATTTTTTATGTCAATATATTTAAGTGATATATTGTGATCGGAATGTGGAAATGTTTTCTTTCCATTATGTTTGTTTTATGTCTTATGATTTTATAATGGTACTTGGACATTTGACGGGTGGTTACGTGATAAACCATATGATGGGTGGTTCCATGAATACTAGGATGGGTGGTTACATTATAACCTCCAATGCATTGGGTATGGAAGTCGGCCGTATAGCTATTCCATTAAGTGATGTGTGTGTAAGTCGACCGTATGGTTATTCCATTTAAGTATGTTTATGTCACAAGTTACCTTTATATGTTATGTGATCTTTATTAGGGTTTTATGGTAATGGTTTGGTTACAAAAGGTTAAGTAATGATCTTTTATTCAGTGAAGAAAGTTTACTACTTCATAAAGGTGAAAAGTATTACATTGATAAAGTATACATGGTTTACATGTTATTTTGATAAACTAACAGTTTTCATTATTTGTGGATCCCTTACTCAGCTTTTTATGCTCACCCCAAGTTTTTTGAAATTTTTTCCACAGGACGTAAAGTGGAATAGGGTCAAGGATGGAATCAAGGGAGAGACATGCTATATAAAACATGGAACTAGACATGTTTCTTTTTAATAGTTTTTATTCTATGGAAACATAGTATAAGTGTCTACTTTGTAATATTTTGAGATGTAATAGTTATGTACTAATTCTCTAAAACTCTAAACTTGAAATGATCCTCAATGTGAATTACTCATTTAATTAAATATTAAGTATGTTTTATGGTTGGGGCCTTATATCTAGTATCAGAGGTCGGTTTAGACAACTTTAAGAGTTAGAAAAGTGGTAAATTATAAGTTAATTTAATGTATGATTCAAATGATATACCATTTAAAGATTACCATGTTTCATTGCCTAAGATATTTCTTGTTTTATGAATGGTTTTTCATATAGGAAACAAAACAGCTTTTATGGGAAGGCATATAGAGTGAAATGACCTTTCAAATCCGCATCCTGAGATGTTCAGAATCAGAATTGAACAGTTTGTTCTAGTGATGGCTCAGTTGACTCAGGAGTTGAAAAGAAGATTGGTGAATGCTCCAGTTTTGGCACTTCCTTCCAGGAATGGTGAGTTTGTTATATACAGTGATGCTTCATTGAAAGGACATGGTTGTGTCCTTATGCAGAATGATCAGGTATTTGTTTATTCTTCACGCCAGTTGAAAAATCATGAGGTAAATTACCCTACACATGCTTTGGAATTATCTACTGTTGTTTTTTTAAGAATTTGGAGGCATCATTTGTATGGAGTAAAATGTGAGATATACACTAATCACAAAATTTTAAAGTATATATTCACTAAGAAATAATTTAACATGAGACGGAGGAGATGGCTAGAATTAATCAAAGATTATGATTGTACAATTCATTACCATCCATGAAAATAAAATAAATTGGTTGATGCTTTGAGTCGAAAAAGTAATGCTTGATTAACCACGATACATTTGGAAAGAGGTCCTTTGGTTTTTTATTTGATGAACTTTGGAATAGAAGTTGTTGGTGAAGGAGGTTCTTCTGTTTTGTTTTTGGTTTCAGTGAGATCATCACTATCAGATAGAATTAAGAAACCATAGAGGGAAGATAGTGAGTTGCAGAAAAAGGTAGAGCTGGTTCAGAAGGGTAAGTTTCCTAAATTCAACATTGATAATGATTGTGTTTTGAGGTTTGGGAAGAGATTATGTGTGCCTGGTGATTCATAGTTGAAGAATGAGTTTTTATGTGAGGCTCATAGTTCCCCGTTTTCAGTTCATCCTGGAAGTACTATTCTGTACAGAGATCTGTGGGAGTATTACTAGTGGGATGGAATAAAAATAGATATTGCTGATTTTCTAGTGATGTGTTTGACTTGTCAATAGGTTAAAGTAGAGTGGAAGTTACCGGAAGGGATGCTTCAGCCTCTACTAGTGCCAGAGTGGAAATGGGAGAATATATCCATGGACTTCGTTGTGGTATTACCAAGGACATATCAAGGTAATAATGCAATCTGGGTTATTATTGATCGATTGACTAAATCTGTTCATTTACTTCCTATTCGAGATACTTTGTCTCTAGATCAACTTGCTCGGTTGTATCTTAAAGAGATAGTCAGGTTTAATGGAGTTCCCCTCTCCATTGTATCAGATCATGATCACAGGTTTACATCTAACATTTGGAAAGGCCTTCAGAAGTCATTGGGTACGGAATTAAATTTTAGTACAACTTTTCATCTGCAATTAGATGGGTAGTCAGAATGAAAAATTCAGACCATGGAGGATATGATACGAGCTTGCTCTAGGGATTATCTGGGTAGTTGGGACCAACATCTTTCTTTGGTTGAGTTTTCATATAACAAAATTATATATTCTAGTATACAGATGGCACAATTAGAGGCATTATATGGGAAGCGGTGTCGAACTCCAGCTTTTTGGGTTGAAGTAGTTGAAATGAAGTGGATGGGACCAGAATTGGTAGAAGAGATGGTATAAAAAGTTTAGTTTATTCAGAAATACATGTGAACAGCTCAGAGCAGATAGAAAAGTTATGCGGATAACCGGAGGAAGGATCTATCTTACGAGGTAGGTGATCTTGTTTTTCTCAAGGTTTCTCCATGGAAAAGTGTGATGCGATTTTGTAAGAAATGAAAGCTGAGTCCAAGGTTCATTGGACCATATGAAATTCTGGAGGGAGTTGGATCAGTTGCATACAGAGTGGAATTACCTCTGAGTTTATCTCAGGCACACAATGTTTTTCATGTTTCGATGTTGAGAATGTATATGCCAGATCCATATCATGTTTTGAGCCCAGAGGTAGTTCAGTTGGAAGAGAATCTCTCTTATGAAGAACAACAAGTCCAGATTCTTGACCGAAGAAAGCAAGTGTTGCGAAATAAGGTAATTACCAGGTAAAGGTTTTGTGGAAAAACCATATGATTGAAGAGGCAACGTGGGAATCTGAAAATGCTATGAGGGATAAATACCCCCACTTATTTTGATAAGTGAATAAAATTGCGAGGATGAAATTCCCAAAATGGTGGAAGGATGTAACATCCTAGGTAAATAAATAATAAAACATTCTCATATTTATTAATATTTACGAATTAAATTTTAATTTTACTTTAAAGGGGTTACTATGTTCGATAGCGTACCTGATAAACAATAAAGAGATTCTATGAAATCTTACGCTGCACACTAGTAATAAAATAATATTATTTTAAATGGTAGTTAGCACGTAGCCATTGTATTGGCGAGAATGAATAGAAATAACTAAAATATGATTATATATTTTTGTTAAATGTTTTTACATTTATCCAATAAAATATTAAGGCTTCAAATACGAAATGAATTCAATTTTAGGCATATATACTTTAATATTCACTAAAAGGTTGAACTGTCACCTTTTATGGAGAACCTTTTTTAAATATATTTTTGGTCACTCTTATAAATTCTATGGGACAAAAAAAATTATTCTTTTGAAACAGTACATCAAAATTTACTTTGTGTAAATTTTTTGTATTTTTCCGATAAAGGTCATTTTTAATGAATAGTAAAAAATGTTCTATTTTAATTCAAAACCACTTTCTAATCTAATTTATTTATATGATTAGATTATCGTTTGAATTGGTTTTAAAGTGAAATTAGAATATATTTTTTTTCATTTAATCCAATATTTTTCAATGGACTTAATTTCAATTTGAAATCAGACTTAAACTAGTGTCAATCTTTTGATACTTATTATTTCATAAAAACACGCTATTTGCTCTGACAGCGGGAATTAATTATTAAATTAATTAATGAAACTTATATATTTTGAATTTTTTAAAATAAAATTTATTTTTGATTTCGGAATATCAAATATAGCTTAGGGTAAAGTTTTGGTATTTTTCTGAAAAACATCAATTTTTGATGAATAGTGAAACCACAAAGTGGTACTTAAAAAACTGATTTTTTGTTTATATGAAAATTTACAACCTCTGTGTTTTGAATTTCAAAAATCTGACATATATGGTTGTCATTAAAAATTAAAATGTGGTTCAATGAGATTAAAATAATTTTTTTGGTGAATAGTACCTTTTAAGTTTATTAATCGCGATTAGAGGTAATTAGTGTAGTTTAAGGTAAAAATATTGTTTTAATATTATTAAATGAACTTTAAACATGTACTAACCTTATTGGATGTGTCATGGCCAACCAAGAAAATCCATGGGTCATCTTGGGGACCCCATGGAGCCACTTTGTATGGAAAATGACATTAAAAACTTTTTATTTAATGTTAAAATTAAAATGACACAAACATGAGTTATTTTACTAAAAAAAATTAAATGGGGTAATACAAGTCATATTTTTGACTATAAATATTAATTAGTAATCTTAAAATATTTCCTACATAAATATATTTTTTTAATAATTTTTAGACTTTAAATAAGTTAATTTATTTATGGAACCATGATGATGCATCAATTACCTCATTATTTAAGGATTTATATAAAATGAAAAGATAATGTAAAATCTAAGACCTAAACACGTAAAAAACCTATTGGATGGGTGTATTTCTAACTCTTATCACCCTATACCTTAAATATATATTTTTGGGACGCATTTTATCCGAAAATAATTATATAATAAAGTAAACGTTTATAACTTTCCAAAAGTGCCCCACCACTACCACCTTACCCACACCTCTCAAGCCTTTGGTTCAGCCAAGATCTACCCATTTTTTCTCTCCACATACCTCTCTTACACCTAGAAGCCTCACATTGGTCAGGATTTTTCCCAAGGAATACTTTGAGCTCAAATCAAATAGAGTTACTCGTTTTAAAGGTAGTGTTTTCCCTTGTCTTCTTTTGTTTTATTTTGCTTCTCCAACCCTATAAACTCTTTTTATTAGTTTATTTTGTAACAACACCATTATCTTCAATAAAATACGATGTTTTTATAATAATTATTCGAGCTAAACCTACATACACTTCCGTCTAATGGTTAAAGAACATACTATTTTTGTGGTTGGCGAATGTCTTCCTCACGAAATGATGATTGTTCAATCATCTTTTAACACCTTTAATGGTGGAAATTAATATGTCACTCTATTTATATATGATATATATTATGTTTATGATTTCCTTATGCTTCTGTATTTTTCATTTGTGGTTTACCTTTATGGCTTCCATTATGGGTATACGTGATATCTTCATTTTAGGAAGTGTGAACTACCGCCCCCTCAAAGTGATTTGATTCGTTAATGCCATATGTGGGATGTATAATGGAAGGATTTAAGGTTATTATATATGATTTATGTTACATCTAAATGATGAATATTATTCTGGAATTAAAATATACATACCTCTCATTTAGTTTTAATTCATTTAATATGACATAGAAATGAATGTAGCGCTCATGCGTACGTATGGCTTACCGTCCCTATGAACGGTGCATTTCATTTCTTACCTCTAAATGATTATGTAATATTATAAATACATGTATATTCTGGATATATATATGATATATATGATTTCCAAATCCTGAATATCATTCTCAATATACTGAACCTTTCACCACACGAACAACATGTAATTGTAAGAAGTCCACTTTCGACTTAAGAACCAAATATCGGAAAAACAAAAATTATTAACTTAAATTATTGCATAATGTTTATAACATGGTAATAAGTGATATAAAAGTAATAGTGAACTTGAAAAGGTTCTTAAGAAAGTATAAATTAACTCATGTTTATTATTCAGGACGTTAAAGAACGGTCGAGTCAAGTCGGACCCGAGGTAAGGGACTTCATCTCAATCTCCTTTCATTGAGGAATATTTCATTTTATACACAACTTTATTTTATAAGGTGTATAAACCCCTTTGAATTTAACTTTTATACAAAAGGAATCTTTTTTGACGAAGTGTTTTACTAATCGACAAAAAGGAATGTTTCTTTTAACGTACGCGGTGACAACGACCCTTTTACGCCGCCGCGTGTATTATTTGGTCTTTGGATTCCTCAACAAGTCATAATGTTTTTAAAATGAAGTAAATACCATATACAGTTTTATGTATTTTTGTATTGAAAATGGTTTTTATAATGGATTTTTTATGTAAATATATTTAAGTGATATATTGTGATCAGAATGTGGAAATGTTTTCTTTCCATTATGTTTGTTTTATATCTTCTGATTTTATAATGGTACTTTTACATTTGATGGGTGGTTACGTGATAAACCATATGACCGGTGGTTCTGTGAATTCCAGGATGGGTGGTTACGTTATAACCTCCAATGCATTGGGTATTGATTTTGGCCGTATGGATATTCCATTAAGTGATATGTGATGAAGTCGACCATATGGTTATTCCATTTAAGTATGTTCATGTCCCAAGTTACCTATATATGTTATGGGATCTTTATATGGGTTTTATGATAATATTTTGGTTACAAAAGGGTAAGTAATGATCTTTTATTCTGTGAAGAGTTTTTACTACTTCATAAAGGTGAAAAGTATTACATTGATAAAGTATACACGGTTTACTTTTTGTTTTGATAAAGTAACATTTTCCATTATTTGTGTATCCCTTACTGAGCTTTTTATGCTCACCCAAAGATTATTGAAATGTTTTTCACAGGACTTAATGTGGAATAGGCTCAAGGATGGGATCAAGGAAAATTCATTCTATATAAAACATGGAACTAGACATGTTTTTTTAAGAGTTTTAATTCTATAGAAACTTAGTAAAAGTTTCTACTTTGTAATCTGTTGAGATGTAAAAGTTATGTCATAATTCTCTAAAACTCTAAACCTAAAAAGATTCTCAATGTGAATTATTCATTTAATTCAATATTAAGTAAGGTTTAAGGCTGGGGACTTATTAAAATATACCTAATTAACTTACTAAATCTAATCCCCATGTCTTAAAGGTTCTCATCTTCCCAAAATATCAATAAATAATCATTCTGTTTTTTTCTTATGGGATTATCCAAGGAAGAGGCATATATTATTATTACACACTTTCATGTATCTATCATGTTACACCACCTAAAAATATTTTATAATACGACTAACATAAAAAATAGGTATAATTATTATTCTAAACAATTATTATGTTAATTTTTCACCCATATTTTTCTCCATTTCAAGTAATGCGAAAAGTAAATTTCACTTATGCATGGGTATGGACTATCACCTCCATGAAGAGATATTTTTCATTTTTTATTATTATATCTATTAGATAGTAATATTTTTGTACTTAATTGATATATATATGATATTTATTATGATTCTATTCTCATTAATGATAAATTGTGTTTTAACATTCTATTATTCTATCAATTGAAAATATGAAACATCACTCACATGTACATGTAGACTAATTCCTCAACAAATTAATCTAATTCAGTTTTCCTCACCAATTAACATAGATGGATCAAATTGTCTATAAAATAAATAGTTGTTTATTTATTACATGATTAATATTATATAACCATATACAAGGTGTAGGGAACATAATCAGAAAATAAAAACATAAAATGAAAATAAAATAGTTTTAACCGGAATATTGATTTTAATAAATAATTGATAATAATTATATAATTTCAAATTAAAATGGAATTACATATAGTATGATAATTATAAATATTTTTATATTGTATATTTTTACTAATTTTAAATTTATTATAATTTATTCTTGAGTAAGTATGAATAATGTCATGACATGAGGTAAATGTATCCTCATCTTGAGTTTTTTTAATTTCCAATTGTCCTATATTTATTAAATTTTTTTTATTTTTCGTCATTAATATACTTTCAATGAATATATTTTATGATGATTTTCATGAAAATTTTTAGTATTTGAAAATATATTTAATTTTATTTATTTCATTTGGTTTTTATTAAATGAGCCAATATTGTTTGGGATTGTATTATAATCTCCCATTTATTGGAATTATTTATGTTTCAATTTATATTCTGGTATATTATAAATTTATTCTCTCTTAATCCACATATAATTTTTATTATATTACTATTTTTATTTTATGATGTATTTTTATGAATTATCACATTTTTTCTAATTAATAATTCCAAAAGAAAGTTTTTAACCAGAAGAAAAAATATCTATTCTCTAAGCTCGAGAATCGTTTTCCTTTACACCCATAATCATAAAAAATGTTTTATGGATGTTGTTTTATTCAATAAAATGTTTTATAAAGACCATTTATACTGCCATTAACATTCTTTAAAAAATATTAAAATTATTCTTTTCAAATGTTTTCTGTACGACTCAATCTTTTACATTATTTATAAATGTTTCAAAAGGATGTATTATTAAAATATGTGGCATGGTAAAATATAATATTGTCATGGTTTTAAAATGAAATTATTATTGTCATTTTTTTTGGGAATTGTTATCCTCTAAATGTTTCTAAAAAACAACATCTTTTATTTGAAAAATTATTTTTAGATCTTTTATAAAAGTGATTTTTATGAGTGTCAATATCCATTATGTATTTTTATGTTTTAATGGTTTTATTTTCTTATGATACCATCCACTCTATTTATTTGGATGACTGCTGGTATTTAATATTTAAGGATATTTTCATGAATCCCATTTCGTTTCTATGGGTTAATTATGTTATGAAATAATCTGGAATGTTTTTTTTGTTCGTGAGTAATATGTATGAATTTATTGTAATTATTTGATGGGTGGGATAATTATATCTAACCTCCCCCCAATGAATTATTTAATTTTTGATATCTACTGGGGTCAAGGGTACATGGTTGGTTAGACCAATCCCAAGAGGGTATACAACTATTTTTCTTAAACCCATGATGATATAATGGTAGTTAGACAAAGCCTATTATGTGTTGAATGACTTGTTGGTTAAACATGACATTTTATTTATAGACATATATTTATTACAAACTCTTATATCATTTTCTTAAGAATATATTATCTTCTAATGGTTATAGATAGTTTGATGTTTTTTAATCTTTTGAATGATGTATTATGTTTTGTTAATTTGTTATACTATGATTCATGATTTTATTTTTACGTATTTGGGTATGAAATTTTGGTACCGTTATTATATTATCATACACATATGATCATAATATGAAAAATTATGATAATTAATTAATCTATTCTGTGTTTACCCCTACTCAGTATCAAGGACAATGCCTTCTTATGTTTTCTTTTTCCTAGGATGCGATAATGGATATTAAGTAATATAAGGGTAGAAGGGAACCATATTAGAATAATTATTTCTAGATATATTAAATCTTCTTCATAAATATGTTGATTTTGTATAAAAATTACAAATACACTAACCCTTCATGTTTCTCAGATATATATTATACTGATAATTACTAATAGATCATCTAATATTGTTTAATATTTATCCATATATTACTTAGGTCCCCAAAAATCTGTTCTAGTCAAAAGTCCCAGGAATATTTAAGGTAGTCTTGTAGAGTAAATCCTACATTTACTCCACCCAGGTGGAGTCCTAGTGGTCTGGTCATGTCAAAAATTTCCACATTGCATCGCTGAAATGGAAAAAAAGAACCATGACCCTATTCATGAATGAATTGGAGTAGTCCCTAAAAATCCATATAAATAAGATGTGATTATGGTCTTTTCGATCCACTCATTTTATTTTAAAATATATATTCCACTATATCGCATGATTCCCTCTTCAAACGTTTTGTACTTCATGATTTTTATATTTTAGTTATACCTTAGCATCGAATATTTTCATCCCTTCCCCACACATATGCCCAAGACGTTCATTCTATAATCTCCAAAATTATAATGTTTTTTATTGCATGAATTACTCCTTTTAAACTCATGTTAGGAATATTATTAAATTCTTCACTCCATTAGCCACCACTAGGGAACCATTTGTTGAATTCAATGATCCACCCATAAATATTGTATTCAAAATGACATCATCCAACTATACTGTCAAAACATAATTTCTTATTAGATATTATTTATTCCATAGTTTATACCACTCTAGAAAAACACTATTTCGATTCAATGAATACTATAAAAATGAATTCTTTGTGAGAAGTCATCTTTGATGGATTGGGAGTCAACATCGTGGTGAGATGGAAAAAATTTACTATCAAAAATAATATTAATATCTATAAACCTTTTTGTAGAAAAATGGTCATAAAAAATATATCAGGGGGGAAATATAGAACATTAGCATGAGAACCTATTTAGAATAGTATAATTAATTTTTCTATAAGTAGTGCTATTTGGATAGAACTATTTTGTGATGGAATTTTATAATCTGATATGAATAGTGGTCATCTATGATAGGATAAGTATTCTATGAAAAAGGAACCACCTATGGACTATTTTCAACAGAATTATATAATCTATCAGAAATAGTTATTTATTATCCTAGAAAAAATATTATGTCACTAATAGTCATTGTATAATCTATTTTATATGATGGTGGATTTTTTTAATAGACTTAGTCTTTAGCTAATTTGTTTTGAAAATGAAAGAAATTATAAACATTTTGGAAACTATTTTTGATGGATTCATCATATGATGAAAATAATGTTCACTAATAATAATTTCCCCAAGAGATGTTTGTTGAATTATCTTAGGCAGATGATTTTTTTGAAAATGGGATTATCCATTGATAAAAATGATGAATATAAATGAATGTACTCCACCATTCCTAGAACCATATTCTCTCATTCAACCAATCTCTCCCATAAAAAATTTATCAATGATAATTAGACATCATATGATCCAGATCTTCTAATATTATTGCATTTAAAATATAGAATTAATATAATAAATAAAAACATAATTTTTTATTTCCACCATTTTTTATTAGTTACATTTAATATTATTTTTATCTAGTAACTTTTCTAAAATTAATTATAAAAATCGTTACCATAATTTTAAAAAATCATTTGACATTGAACACTAAAATAAAATGTTAATTTTTGAAAATAAATATTTTGATAAATTACATTTAATTAATTTAACTTGATAAAAATGGTAAACATTTTAATTTTTTAAAATGAAATATCTAATAATGAAAAAAATATAAAATTTATTTCAAAGTAGTTAAATAAAAAAAATAAAAATTATAGTGGTATATAATAATTAAAAATTTAAATGCTATAAAATTTTTACAAAATTTCAAGATAATAAAAAATAATTATATATAGGATAAATTCCATAAACATAAAATGAATATAATAAAATAATAATATCTTAATTTTTCTAAAAATAAATATTGTAATTAAAAAAATTATTGTTTTTAAGATGGATCTTTTAATTTAATTCAATATAAAATATGTATATTTAATTTTATTAAATATAATTTTTTATTTTAAAACGTAATTTTGGAAACATATCATTAAAATAATTTAGTAAATAAACCTTAAAAAATTTCATTAAATTATAGTAATAAAAATTTGAAATTATAATTTGTAATATAAAATTAATAAATATTACTATATTTCCAAAAAAAATTAGTATATAATACTAAATTAATATTTATATTTTTGAAAAATTGATTTTATTATAAATTAAATTTTATTAATTTAACACAAAAATAATAAAATAACCAATTTATATAAAATAAATTATTAATTTATAAATTAAAAATATTGAAAATTTAATAAAAGGTACTTTAAAACAGAAACTCAATCATTATAATTTTAAATAATTTTATATTATAACAAATTATATAAATATTATAAATTTTCAAATAAATATTATAATATAATAAAATATAATTTCACCTAAGAGAATGTAATATAAAATTAAAATAATTTCATAAACTAATAATTATTAATAATAAATAATAATACTAAATATAATTTATAATTAACATAGAAAATTTTAGCATTAAAACAAATATATTAATATAATTAATTAAATAAATATGAATAAATAATTTTAAGATCGAACATTTATTGTTGTATTAATTGTTTGGAAAAAATTAGTAAATTGTTCAATAGAAATAATAAAAAATATATTATGTTAAATGATAGTAAAAAATGAAATTATATTTTGTAATTGAAATATAATATTTGTAGATATGAAATAATTAATTTAACAAATAAATAAATAAATAATTAAAAATAAAAATATTCACTTCCAATAAAAAATATACAGTTAACTAATAAAAAATTAAAAATAAAAAATAAAAAATATAAAAAAACCAAAACAATATATCACTAAAGTGTTTTAAAAAATTATAACTTATTTAAATAATTTTATTGAAATAAAAAGATATTGTAGAGTTGTAATAAATAATTATTTATCATATTGTAATAAATATATGTTATGTAATAAAAAAAATTATGTTTATGAAAAATAGTTAATTTTAAAAGAAAATAATGAAGTATTTAAAGTATTTAATAAAAAAATTAACTAATGAATAAATATTATTACAATTTATTAAATATATAATGATTGTTATTTTTATATAAATTAATTATATTTAATTTCATATAAAAATATAGATAAATAAATTTTCTAATAATTCCTAGTTCAAGAACATGGTGGGGAATGTTAATCATGTGTTTTTTGGGAGTTAAGTATTTATGATATTTTCATCATCACGTCCAGAATTTGTTTCAGAAGGCATAATGATTAATATAGTTGGGGTTGATCTAATATATTTTAATTTTTGAGAATAATATGTTTATTGGTATCAACCTGATGGACATAATATTGAGGTAAATATTATTATTTTTGGTTCTTGATCAATCATAGACTCTAAATATATCCCACGAGGCCATTGAGATAACTTTCAAAGCTACATATATTCAAAATGATAATTTGAACCCCAAACGAGACCTACAATAATTTAACCTAATGTCGACATGTTTTAATGATTCCTCATTTCCTAGATGAAAATAGGAAAATTAGATGATTTTTTTTAAAATTATGGCTATCAAATCTAATTTTGAAATGTTTAATAATTTTTTTCAATAAATATTTTGTTTTTCTAAATCTATGTTTCAACAAGGAATTACAGTTCCTTTAATAATATTTGAAATAAAAAAATATTTTTCATTATTTCACTCTTATTTATCTGATGTTTTATTCTAGTTAAAATGATTTCCCAATATATTACGGTTACTATGTGTCTTTTTTAATTTTCAAACATGTGAATAATCAATATGAAAAAAAAATCATCATGAAAAATATTGGATTTTTCTAGAAAACAATTGATGAATTTTCTTATTACACCAAGCATACAATTTATAATCATGTCTCACAAGACATAGTCATAATTGATGAGGCATATATGTAATATTTATTTAAATTTAATTTTAAATCATCCTTTTATTGGTGATTAATGTAACCTCCTTAATTATTTGAAAATATAGTTTTCTTCAGAACCATGAGTTTTTTGGTTAATTATTTCTTGTAGATGGGTTTGAGCCCTTTGGTTCATATAATGGTAAATATTCTATTTCTCTAGTTTTCATTACTACATATATCATTACTACATAGATATTAATGAAGTAACAATATCACTATTTGGGATTATAAATTCCATCACATTTGATGAATAATATCTAATTTCATTTAAATATATTTTATTATGAGTTAATGTTTCTATTGAGTAATGGTGTAAAAACAAAAGATGTATTTACACTATTGAATATCACACAGAGAGAATCAAAAATATTGACAATCAAGGATATAATAATAATTTTAATATTATATAGCTAGACTATACAAGGTCATAAATATAATTTTTATTATATGGGTGATAGTAAATAAATTGTGATTTTTATTAGAAGGAAACTTTGTTTTTAAATATCACCAGATATCACATTATTTAAATCATAATTTTTGAATTAATAGAAATAGTTTAATGAATGTTATAAATGAATAAGATAGAACTAAAATATTGATATGAGGTATTAAAAAAAATCCATCATCCCTTCATTGCATCCTATTACTTTAGGAACAAATATAAACAATAAAAAATAAAATGTTTTAGGATGAATAATAATTTTATAATCTCAAGTATATATTTAAAATTAAAATACTGTTATGATTTTTTACGGTTTGATATGATAGATGAATTTCATAATGGAAAAAATTATATTGTTAGCATATTATATATTCTGTTAGAAACACCATATAAGACTAAATATACTACAAATTAATGTCTGGTTCTTGCCAAAATTTCCATGTGTCGTGATATTTTGTTTTTTTTGAAATTATATATCACAAAATTTTAAAGAATACCTCATACATTCAATGAAATGCAATTTATAACATTATTATTAATTTAATTATTTGAGGTTATTAGATTTAATTACATATAATTTATCTCATTAGGTTATAAATGATCATATTGCACGGATAAATAATTCATGATTTTCATGTATAAATAGAATGTATATTTACTATTGGTTTTAGAGGCTTATTAAATTCTACAATTCCAGATGTTCTTATATAAATATCTTATTTATAGGGTCATTTTTCGGAAACATAAAAATATGATACATTATATATATTATAATATTATATTGATCCTTTTTTTTAAATTGAAAAATAAATTTCCATTATACATTGTTTATCCAATAGAACATTTAATGTAATATTTACCATATGAAGAATGTCGTAGAGGGTCACTATAGTTTGGGTAGATGTAAAAATTTTAGAGATGTTTTAATAAAGTGATTGTAAAGATGAATAATAGATAATATATTGAAGGTTATATTACATAAGCCTTCTTATATGATTAAATAACGAATTTTTGATATCACTACATTCGATCTGAATATTCCTTCAATCATAGTCGAATATTTCATAATGAGGGAAATTTTGAAGATAAATTTTAATAATGATTTTTAGTATTTAATAAACATATGATTAGAATAAGTGGTAAATAAGAATGATGGATTTCAGATGATGAACAACATAGATCTCATACATATATTATACTTATTTAATACGAAATGATGAAATTATTACAATAAGTTCTTCTAATCCAATTTATTTTTTAAACATTTGTGAAAATGTAATGTTTTATTATTTATTATGTTGATTATATAATGATCATACAAATAAATCCATAGAAATTACCCTAATACCTTTTAATGAATTTATCCAATGTTATTTTTTATTCCAGTTCCAAATATGGGAAAATAAAATTTTATAT
This sequence comes from Viscum album, assembly GCA_963277665.1. NCBI lineage: Eukaryota > Viridiplantae > Streptophyta > Magnoliopsida > Santalales > Viscaceae > Viscum > Viscum album. Next base: position 292,805,180 of record OY728134.1, read on the forward strand.
TACCATATTTTGGAAATTAGTTTTATTTATACTATAATAATTAAAAATTTCATAATAAATAAGTTTATATAACATTGAAATATAATATATAGTATATAATCTTAATTTAGAACATTATCATCGAATATGGTGAAAATAATAAAATGTATCCAAGGTTAATATATTTCTATTACAAACACTCATATATAGATAGTTAAAAAAATTAATTGATTAACCATGTTTTTTTTAAATAGAAACCATTATGGAGAAAGTTCTCTTGACTTTTAAGTAATGTTTGATGAAATAATTGAGTTATATTATGTATGATAGCACTATATGATTATATTTAAATTTAATTGGTATTATTTTGATCAAAGGTTGGGCATTTATCCATGTTAAGGAAATATTAACTTTATTTAAAAAATGCACCTTTTAAAAAATGAGACATTTATCAAAGATCATAAAGAATATAAAACATATAATATAAATTTTTGTTCTTAAATTCCATATTTGACTTATTGGAGATATGTAATAACATTTAAATCTTATTATAATCTGTTTATTGAAAAGTAAAATATTTTCATATATTTGAGAAATATTTAATTTTTTTAACAGTATTATGTTAATATAACTCTTAATTGAATAGATATAGATATAAAATATGCTAATATAAAATTAATGGATGATATTGTTTGTATTGTGGAAGATGTAACTATCAAAAATTTGAAATATTGAGAGAGGATAAAATTTTATATCTTATCGAAATTGAGGATATTAAGTAATGAGTAGAAGATGTTGACTCCAATGAATTTGATGATGAAAGAGAATATTAAGGTATTAAATTATACATAAAAAAATTATAATTATTTATTTTTTATTTTTTATAAATTTTTATTATTGTACAATATTTTTTATGTATTAAAATTAATTTCATTTAATATTCATTATATATTTCGGATGATTCATGAACTCTCAAGAGGTTAGTTTTATAACATGATGTGTATCATGTATGTGGATGATCTACTTGATAATGAGTGTACTATTTATTTATCTCAGTTTTTTAGCATTACATCTACTATATATAGGGGTTTAGGCCTTACACGATTGATAATTCTATTTCATTTACCTATGAGGTTAATGTCTCATGATTTTAATACTTCATGAAGGAAATAAATTTAATTATTAATTTTATTTATTATATTTTATATATTAATTGTGAAAATTACTATTATTGTTTTAATATTTTTAACATCTATCCATTGGGTATGATTATTCTATTATAAATAACCCTTTCTCATATCATTGTGTTTCGTGCGATTTGGTTCTAAGAGATTTTTTCAATTACTTGTTCATGGAATGGATATATGTAAAAAATTGAATTTATTTGAAATTTAATTAATTTATAATTTATTATATTAATAAATATTTATAGGTTTTATTGTCTCCTATTGATTATTACATTAATCCCTTCATTTGGGATGCATTTATGGCATACCTGTAAGACCATTAATCATAATTTTAACATAACCATATGAAGAGAGATATGGAGAAAAAATTTGTGATTAGCATTAATGAATCTTGTGGTAATCATAAACTTGACTACATCCCCACCTATATTTTGGAGTGATTATGAAATTTCTTGATATGTGATATATTTAAAAGGATATCATCTTCTAGTTGACATAATCATGGTAGAAAATATGTTACACATACTGTCAATAGTTGTACTTTTAGTATAAATCATCGAAATTTTGTAAGTAACATTATTTAAAAAATATTATTTACTTTAAATAGTAATTTTATATTATGAATTTTTATCGTCTATGGTTTATATTTCCCTTATGATGTTTAATATGTAGACGAGGATGTAATATAATAATACTTTTGGGGATATTTCTACTGAGAGGAAAAAATATATTATGGTTAACATTAATTTTTTTTAAATTAAAATTATATTTTTGTAATATTTTATTTTATATTTATAAATTTCCAGTAGTTATATGAGATATATACATACCACATGTGGGATATTTAAAGTGAGATATATGGCAGGGATGACGGGTTAACATGAAAATCAAATTTTATCAAGGAGAATTGGATACAAATGATGATGGGTGGTATTGAAAAAAGATTGTGTAATTAGTATTGGTTCATAATCAATGTCAACTAGTTACAATGGTACTATACCTATTACATATTTTATATTTAAGAGATAAAGTTTATTATCATCATTCACTACTATAATATGTTAAGAGAGGTTAACAATAAATGTGGAGACTATACAGATATTGATTAAAAGATAGGATGTGAATTGACAATAGTATGGGCATCAACACCAGTTGTAGGAGTAGAAACCTTAGCCGCTGATGGACTATATGAGGCATCTTAAACATGGATTGGGGATAGAGTTAAAATTTATTGGATGTATTTGATCCCTTTCCATTAGTATACTTATTATAATTTTTCATTTAATAAACTTATTTTTAATTATATATGTTTTAATTTTAATATAAATGTATTTTAGTCCTACTTATCATTAGTGTGTTTTAATTATTTTTAACAATACAAAAATAATAATTAATATGGACTATTATATAATTCATAAATAATCTGTTATGATGTATTTAATCATTATTTGAAAATTATAACTGGGACTAATTTCAAAATCCAACCCAATTACATCATTTTGAAATTATTACTGAGGGGCATGTATCTCAATCAAATACACTAAGACACAATTATTAATACTATTTATATATTTTAGATATAATTAATTATATTCTGGAATTCTATTAAAACGCACTTGTGGTGGATTCCCATATAAATGACCATCTAAAAAATTCATCAATTTATTACTGATGTAAACATCATCCTTTTTCATTATATCAAGAGTTTCATCGCTTGCAAGATGTACCATATAAATTATTCCAAATGTATAATTCTACTTAATACTCTTAAGTGAATAGATAAATAAATCATAACATCATTAATCTAGGACTTGAGAAAAGTGAGTTAATTAATTAAAATACTGATTGTATCTTCTGAAATATGATTTTGGATGTGTATATTGAATAAAAAATTCGTAAATATTTCTGCATTCATTGTAATTTTTCATTGTATAGTCATTATTACCTCGACACTAGTGTATAGGAATATATCTATCCAAACTACATTGTCTCTTACTTCTTCTTCCTTTATGATTTCACGATTTTCCATGTAATTGGATTCCCCCTTCCTTTGACACTGAATCATTTCATGTTTATGTCTTTGTATCCTTCCTTAGAATATCCTCATTCGTAATTAGATCCTGAATATTCTCAATGATTAATTCAACTATATCACTATAGTTTCAAATCATGATAACCATTTCATAAAGAATATTATTGGAAGGATTTATGGAAATTAAACACCCATACTGGGTTCAAATCCATTACTACTTCCAATTCCAACATACACTGAATCATGTAGAATTCATTGACACGATTTTCCATAAGGTTTCCTATTAACATTATAATACCAAATAACCACCAAAAGGGTACCACTTTTGTTATAATAGTTTCATTTATATATATATAAACTAGTGTAGTCAAATGTTCTGAAGATATTTTTAAATCAACAACGTTATTGGACACATTATAGTCCCTTGATTTCCCAATCAAACATAGTGTGTTTTTTCCATCCATTCTCATTATTCTTATTTCATCACTACTAGTTTAAAAGCCCTAAATATAATATCTAGATCATTTTAAAGCATAAAATAAACCTTTAATACTTTCTAGAGACCAAAATATGTTCCATTGATCTTCTCAATTCAGGCCATATTGGAATCTAATTGAATCCTTATAAATAAACGAACTCCCCCAAAATGTTAAAATTTCAAAAGACATTTGGATGTACTTCTTATAATTATCAAACAAGGCCAATACAAGAATAACCATATTGGAATGAGATCTCAATCCACTTTTTGAGTCTGAAACCATCCAAATAATAACACTATTGTGAAAATATTAACATGTAATAATGATATAGAAAACTAGAAATCCTAAAAAAACCACATAGTCAATGTGTCTTGAACTAAATAAAAAAATCCCTAGACACACAATAATATGCCACACCCATATAAAAAAATATGACACATATTTATAGTATAAATAATGAAAAGAAAAATACAAAGGATTAACATGGTTCAGACATATCCCTATTCCATTATATGGGGGGATTTGTATTATTAAGAGAAGTAGAAGAAAAGTCACATGAAGTGTTGTTAACAGGATATTGACTATTATTGGATTTGGTGACCTAGACCATATAAAATTATTAGTTTTATTAAAAATATATTTATAATCATTTTATCATATAATTATTAAACATTTATAGATTATTAATGTTATATTACCTTAAGAGTATTTTTCACATAGAAGGATTATATTAGTTCCTCTATATACTGAGAATCGAAATATGATATGATAATGTCATTAGTTATATCTTTTATGGACTACATTACATTCATATGACCTGACATAGATTATGATTTACTATCATGTGTTAGTGTCTGATTATACATTGAGACTTCCTTTCATGATTTTTACACATGGAAATCTCAATGAAGGGAGATCGTGAGGATAAACATTCCAATTAAAATTCCTTGTGTTTTATGTATAATTGGATATTCTAATTTATTTTTATGTGTATTTGTCCTTGGAGTTGTGATTATAATTTATTCATATCATGAATAACATAATTTTATGTATAGATGAAAATTGAGATGATATTTACCTGTAACAAGTTTTTATACATTAGTTTCATAATTAGTGATACAAAATTAATTGAACAAGTCATGAAATGAAATTTTTATTTATTTCTAATAAAATAATATAACCATGGATCATTTACATGTATTGAACTATTTGATTATATCCATATACATGATGGTTTTTAAATGTGTCCATTTCATAAATTTCAATGAATGTTAAATCAAAAATATATGGTGAGGTCACATGCATCAATACTTTTTTTTGGAAATATTTGATAAAAAATGGATTATATTACATAGTAGAATTCATAAAAATATTTTTATCATGGTGTAATTAAGATATGATCTATGGGTACCTTGACCTGCAAGAAATATGTTAATCTAGGACTTTCGGTAAGTTTACATAATTCCACTAATAATGATCCCTAGGGGTATACACACTATATCTCTCAAGAATACCAGTAAATATATTAAATTTAATACAAATAATAAATACTAATATTATTTTTTAAAATAATAATAATTAAAGTAAATTATATTAAATTAATTCAATTATGTGATATTTTAGTTTGGAATTTCTATCATTGATATTTATTTATTGTATATTATTTACAACATAATAAATGATATTTATTATTTATTCACTATTTTAGTTAATAAATAAATGTAAAATATTTATTTCAATTTCTAAATACAAAATAAATATTTACTTACATTTTTTTTAATATTATAATTACTTATTTATTAAATTAATGAAATTTATTTTAATAAATAATGTATTTTTATGGTTCGATAAATTTTAGGGCAGGATTAATAAGCTAAGGTAATGGTATGACATAGATGATATATTTTAATTAAATGGGTTTAAATAATGTTTTATTAACTAATTAAATAAAGTATATTTAAATTAACACATTTCATGAAAATAATAATATTTTTGTTGTTATTTTATATGGATACTACATAAAATTTGAAAATTGATAAGCTTTGATGTTAATATTATAAATATTTAAACTGTAAATAAAAATTCCTAATTATATCATTTTATTTTTATGTGAGCCTTTTTGTCTAAAATTAAATCCTCTATAGAATTATACAAATACTAAATCAGGTATCCCCATATGATCTCTCTCAATAATTTATATTGGAAAAGAGAACATATTGTTGTGATAAATAACATATGTTTCAAATCACTTATCTATACCACACTGGTAACCATATATTCAAGAACATCTTTGAGAGATTTATAATGCACATGTGGATTTACCTATAAGAATAAATGGTTGGATTCATTGTTGTAATGATATTATTGTATGTGAGGAAACAAAAATTTACATAAAGGATGATTACATCCATAGTAATTATATTATTTAATCAAATTATTAATTAATTTTAAAATATACTCTATAGGTGATTTGTGGGTTAGGATTTAAAATTTTTTCATATTTCATCGATTGAAATTGATATACACAAAAAACTATCCCCCAACACAAGAATTTTGATACTCCCATTAAAAATTCATGTGGTATGAGAGTAGTAAAATTCAATTTTATAGCTATTAATAATTTATATATTCTATTTCAAGAATTGTTTACTGAAATTTTTATTTTGACATTTATTTTAAATATAATCGTTCGGATAACACGTTCATATGTGTCCATTTGGCTAAGAACATATCAAAAATACATGAAGAAATCTCAAATATTCTATCTAAATGTTGTAAATTAAGTGGTTGTATGAAATAGATTCATGGAATGTAATGAAAAATTTAATGTTTTGTATCTGTGATCAACTCAAATAAGGAGGGATCCAAATAAATCTTGGCTCGCCAAGTGTTTTAGTACACATCATCATTTGACAAGAAGTACTAACTGAAAATTTAGAACATAGTTTAATAGGGACTACATGATATATAGTCAGCATTCACATTATGTAACACCACACGATTAAACACACCAAATAATTATTGAAAATTCATGTGTTCATAAAAGGATGCAATTATATGTCATATATTGTAAATTATTCGATAAATTCATTGAGATAAGGACTATATTTCATGTTTTTCGGATACACACATGATGAAAAACCGGTCAACAAATCTATAGTACACACCTTGTACATTATATGTTTCATATCAGTGAACATAAAAAAATTAATTCATGAAAAGAACAACATTATGTGTAGCTGGTTGTATGTTCTCTATGAAAACATCTATTACACATAAGGAACACACTGACTAATTGATGATGTTTCTTGTGGGTAGACTTGGGTTAAAAACTATTATACATGTAAAAGCATAATCTGAGTTATGTGTACATCTAGTTATTTTGTAATTCTACACAAAACATATAGTTAATTCAGGTTTGTTATTATAATAACTATAAGTACTACAGTGATTCACCCACAGAAATGAATTCCAAGTATATGAGGACATATCCTATGTCTATACATGTCTTGTGATTAAAAATTATATCATTATGACCATACCCATCCCACGTCACATGAAATGTTTAGTGGTAGTGCACATGATGTAAGTATTAAATAAAATTAATGGTTTTAATCTAATGCAGAATATACATTCTATATGGCCTCCATAGTATAGTTTGCTAACATACATATATTTTAATTCAAAAAAATGTAATTAATCAATTTAAAATAATAAAATATGGACTTATTATATCTCAAGGACTCTTTTGATAGAATATTAGTAAAAAATATTCATTAATTGTATATATTAATAATTTATTTAGTGTAATATAATTTTCATAATTAGAATGATTTAAAATAATTCTTATCAATTTTTATTTCACAATCTATGTGTGTTATGATTGGTCATATGACCTATTGATGTTTTATATTTATTTATTAAATGTATTTTTTTTATATATTTTTAGGAAATTAAATATAATGATTGGAATATTATCCCCCAATGATTTATTAATTAGAAGATTATGCATACAAGATATATTTTACAGAACTATAAAACCATGGAAACCATAACATGTGTATGTGTAAACATTATTAATGGATAGTGTTCCCAACTAGAGGAGATGGGTAATGACATGATCCAAGAATAATCATACCATATAGATCCCCATGTGAAAGGAGAAATAATGCAACATGAAAAAACAATGTGCTAAAGTATTCCTTCACTATAGTCAATGATTGGATTATTTTTGATTATAAACCAATATGTTTATAAATTATCATTATCATATAAAATATTTATTTTATTTATTCTATTATTTGATATTTATTTGTTCATATGATGCATGATTTAATTGAATTCTTAAATATGATCACATAAGATAAGTGAATTTACCATCATTGTATGATGAAATAAAATTTTATTAATATGAATAAAATATTTTCCATTACATGATTAATTAATTGTGAATGTTTGAAAAAATATTAACAAACATATAGAAAATAAAATAAATTATATTTATCCATATGTTAGTCAAAGTCCACCAATGAAAATATTATGTTCTATAACACTATCCATTTTCTATGTTAGGACACAACCATAGTTAAAGTGTCAATTTATAAATATTTATAAGAGAATTAAAATATTGGGGAGTATTAATAAAGGTAATGGGTTGAAATATCCAAATTCATATTGAGGGTAACAAACATAGTATTATTAAACAAATTTGTAGGTTAGTGTTGAGGAAATCCATGTATTGGATTTCTTGATTTATGGGTCCACACAATACTTGAAACTATTGTGGGTTAATATATATGGAATCTAATGATTATATAACTACATTCATGTAATTTTCATGGAAATATTTTTAATTATGATTAGAGAGATATTGTTCCTCTCTATTAGAATATATGAGTGACATGATATCATGAATAAAAAGTAAAGGGATATTGGTGTCATAAAAAAAGTGGGAGACTAATAAATTTATTATATACATCATAATTACTAATCAATATAATGTTCCAATAACCATCTTTTTTGTACTATAGAAACCAAAAAAATTAACCATTGAAATAATTGGATAAATATTTGATAAGTAATATTCTCACACCATTAGAAATATCCAAGAGTGGTACAGGGGATTGTGAATTTCAATACGATAGGGATTTTTTAATATAATGGAATTACATACTCAGGACCATAAAACATAGAAATAAATTTAATGTATTAAGGATTCCTATAGGATGAATATATATATTACTTCATATTTTTTATTTCATTCTGTCATCGGCTATGTTTGGAGATCTTATAATGAAATATATATACATGTATTCATACACTATGATGGTTCGCCACCGATAAGTCGAAATGAATAATGAGCAGAAAGGGATAAATGCTATAGTAATTTCACTATGAAAGTGTAAAAAAAGATAAATACATTTATAGTGATCATGTAAATAAGATATTAAATTATATTGATCAGTTATAGAAGTTTTAATTTTACACGGATGAAAGATTATTTATTAATCTAATTGTACCATTATTACTCTAAAAATTTACTATATGCATTATGAGTTATAAAATGAATAGTATGGATAATTCACTTAATATTCATTTTTATTGGCTTGGTAAGATTATCTAATGATTATTGGTGTTATATAGAAACAAATATTTATAGAAGATATATCTTCATGAAATTAACATGTAAATATAATCATAAAATATAGTACATTTCCATTACAAAAAGTTACTGCTTTACTATTCTTATCCGGGAGAATATTTGAGGAAGATCGTGAGGAGTTGAGAAAAAATAACCCTACATTAGAGGATGTAAAGTGTGAACTTGGATCCATTCACATATAATGAAGATATCTTAATATTAAACGATAGTTATCTCACTTCTTCATATTTATATGGGGATACAAAATTCACTAGAACCATGATCTTATAAACATGGTGTTTTTTGTATGTTTCCCAAGATTAGCCCTTCAATATCAAAACCCTTCTAGACTCCAAATAAATGTGAAATATCATTGTATTTTTTGTTTTCATTTGATAATCTCTTGTGTACCATATTTCACCCCATTTCCCCTCAAATATACATTTAAATTGATGTTTCTAGGACTCCTATGAATTTGTTATGGATTGAAGTGGATGAAGAACCAAGAGACAATCAGAAAATTCTATTCAAGTATTTTTTCAATTATTAATCATCATTTTATTTTCATTTGGGACACTCCTATCATGGTTTTCATCTATTTTCGAGGAAGATCGAGTTAGAACCTCCTTTGTAAGTGGTTATAAATAAGGGAAATGACAAGATTAGTTGTTTTATATTTCCATTTTATAATTATTTTTCTCATGATCCTAAACTATATTTCTATTATATAGTTATCTTTTATTCTCATGTGATGGGAAATGGATTTAATGTAAAAGCTCTAATTTCTCTCTACCAGAGTGGTGGGGAAGCCCGACCAACAACACCCTCTAAAGAAGTTGGGGTGGTTCAAATTCCAAAGGAAATTTCTTGTAGTCCTATATGCAACGCCTCAGGGTTAATAACTCTGAATACCATGGCTTCTAGTGTTTTGTATAAAGGGGGACTCATGAGACATGAATGATCAAATATGATCACCTTGGATTCATGTGATGTTGGGGTGAATAAAGGGGTTAACCATAGTCCTATGAAGGATACTCTGAATCTTAATATAATTAATAAATTTGATGGTTTTTCTATTGTGGGATTAGACAAAGATATAAATTAGGATGAAGGTTATCCTCAAGGGAGTTAGTAATTCATTACACAATGGAAAAGGAATAATGTTATGTCTAAGACACAGTGGTACCTTCAACCGAGATACAATTAAATGAAATCCTAATTTTCTTTAGTAGTGAGAGGAATATCATAAAATAATGGATGATGGGTTCATGCTGAGGAATTGTAAGAACACTAATTTTGTTTCTAGAAAATTTCCATTCAACCAAAAGAAAAAACCAAGCAACAAAAAGGTTACTCAAATCATATAATTCTCATGGTCACCAGATCATTTGGAAAACTAAACAAATATATTGTTGAGGATAGGAAGATTATTATGGAGGATTATGAATGTGTAATTATTAGTGCATTAGATACTCCTCATGGTGACTTGGTTAAGGTATCTAGAGATAAAGGTAATAGTAATAATGATGGTAAGTCAGAAGACCGTAACAGAGTGGAATTAGTGGCATTTTATGGACCCCAGAAGGGATTTAAGATTCGGGATTCCCATTTAAATCTTTTCATGCATTTCAAGGAAGATACTTATGAGTATGACATTGAAATAAATTTTTCAAATGAATATGATGATATATATTTTATTATAGATCAATTCATGTTGATATTAATTTTGAGAAAAATGATTGGAAAAAAATATCAGACATTGGATCTCAGAATCTACAATAGAAGATGAGTATGAAGAAATATATTCATACATGGGACATGATATCCTAACTCTTCAAGGATCAAATCAAATATTCCCAGGAATGAGTTTCTGATATATAAATTGGGGTTTACATAGGTTGACTAATCCAAACATCATAAAGTTTTTTCGGAATATATTGATAATTTCATATACGGTGTAATTTTTTTTTCTTTTCTATAGTCATTATGGGTTCACAATATACTAAACAAGTGATTTAAAAAAAATCGTAATTGAAATTTTAAATCATTCAATGGGTTAGCACCTTTTTGAAAATTATGAATAGTCATTTAGGAAAAAATAGGTTTAATAATGTCTTAAAATTATTGGAAACTTAGAAATATAGGAATTCATCAACCAATATTGACTTCCTCAAAGATATTCATTAAAAGTTGTACATCGATATTATCATATCATCTCAATTTCAAATACATGGAATTAGAATATTTCATTATACTAGTGTTCATTCATTGAATAAATTCAATTCATTTGTATCATCCTACAAATATGTTCCATCTTATGAATCACAATTTATGAATACAGATTTGGGATTATAGGTGGCAACCACATGTGTCACATTCAAGTATTCACCAAGTATCACTTGTGTATGATTGTATTTCCACTTCCAAAAATCTCTCAGGTTCACTAAAATACAATAGAGAATTTACTAAAAATATAAAAAATATTTTTTAATTAATCCAAATACATTTGTAAATGGTTTTTTCATAAAACTATCTGCATTATGAACACGAAATTTTTCTAAACTTTTATTCATATTCATGTTCCTAACTGTGTGATCTTTTAGGTCTTAACAGCTCCGAAAAAAATGAAATCTATATTATATAGATGTGTGTAATGATAAACCCATAACAATGAATCAATTTTACTCAATCTACAAAGGGTCTAGTCATATATCAATAAAAAATACTCATATATATATATATGAATTTTTCCAAGAAAAGGTGAATCATATAAATTTTATGTATAATAAAATAATCAATTTATCCATGACAAAGAGAAACAATTAGACAACAAACATATCAAAATTTTATATTACATCCCATTTTTTTTGATTTTCTATAAATGATTTTCCATGTCGAATAATGGACCACATTTAATTTACCTATATAATAAGTGAATCACATGTCACTTATTAAAGTAGTTGAACACATCATATGTGAAATAACTAAGAATGTATGGGACATTCCACTATATAAATTACTCATGGTATAAATGTATTTATATTTTCATATAAGTGATCTAATATTACCTTTTTATTTCTACAACTGATGACATTATCATCAACATACCCTACCACCCATGTATTACCTATGTCATCATCTAGAATTGTGTTTAAATGTTAGTAATATCTGGTGGTTTTGATGCAAGTTATCTCTCCAACCATAAGTAAGAAGGATTTATAATAATCATATTCACTAAGTATATTGATGACTATATTGAATTACATGAGATATACATTAGCTGATCAATTGATGTAACAATTATACACTTATAAACTCATCAATTCAGTTTTTGTATCTTGTATTCAACTATTTATATTGAATAAAAGATTATATACAAGCTAAAAATATCATATAAGTATATCCCATAATGAAATATAATAACAATAAGTTAGAGACAACACATTTTCAAACATTCGTGGGATGATGTCATTTTTTATTTTATATATAATAATTTGTATTACACATTAATTAATTTGAATTAGATATTGAAAATATTATTATAACATCATAAATTAAGAACCATTACAACCAAACTCCCATGTTTATAAAACCCAATTATTCTATATGACAACAATTAGTAGTTTTTGAAATGGTTTCACCAAAAAAATTCTACATTTTCCTAAGTATCCACCAATCTTATAACACCATGATATTTTGTTAAATAGTTTTTTGAATTAATTTATTCTTTTTGATATTTTTTATTTCACTCATCACTAAAAATAGTCATTATAAGTTTTGAATATCTTATATGTAACAACAAGTTAACCATGAAATACATGAAACATAAATATAATCTAACTCTGCATAGAATACCGAGGATAGCGTATGTTATACTCAAGACTGACTTTCCTCAATTCCTTATGTAACACGTGAGATCAGGTTTTATAAAACATTGATATATTATTAAAATAATATTAATTAGCTTAATAAGATATATCGTAGATGTTATTTTGGAGGTCATGAATATTATTAACTAATTTATACAAGGATTAATTAATTTTTAACCAATAAATTATAAATAAATATAAGATAAAATTTAATATATTGGAAAGGTTTTTTTAAAAAACTTCCTTTACGATCACAAAAGAATTTTAGCATAATGAATTAAAATAATAAATATTGAATTATGATATTAATGAAATGTATATTTTTTATATTAAATGAAATGTATTTTATATTTATATAATATATTTTACAGGCATAATATATGAACATACCCAATATTACACTAAAACCCAATATTTTTATAAAAGTAGTATTATGGCCTATTAATGGAGAATCAATTTTAAATATATATTTTTGAACATTGATTAATTTTATATGTAAAAATAAATCTCATTTATTACATAAAAACATAAAAATTGGGCTAGGGTGGATTTTTTGTATTTTTCATTGAAGTTATTTGTTGATGAATAATGAAAAACATTGAATTTTAATTCAAATTTTTTTGTCTAATTTATTTATAAGGAAAAATAATATTGATAATTGTTTGTATAGTCTAATTATATAAATTATACATCAGTTAATTACAGTGGTTTATTGGGAACAATTTCACATATAAATTAGTTATAAAACGTTCGAATTTTTTTGAACATTCACAACAAAATAATTGGATTTTTACAACAGAGTTATATTTGTTGGTAAAAGCATGTTATCTACGGGTAAAGTATTTTAACAAAAAAAAAATTATCAATAAATTTATGGTACAAAATCTATCACAAAATTTTATTGCTAATGATAAAATTGTTCTATTGTAAATATTATAATTCTAAATGATAATATATGTGTTGATCAAAATGATTAGAAACAGATTCATAGGATTTTGTTTCTATTATTGGTATTATCACAAAATTTGTTTATTTCATCAACAATATTATTAAAAATATTAATTTCTATTTTATTACAAACACCATTAAAAATGAATATATGTTTTTGAATTATATTTTAAATAAAATGTTGTGTGTGGGTATTACAACATTTGATGCTATAATATTATAAAATATTTATTAATCTAGCCACATATAATATATTAACTATATTTAATTTATAATAATTATAAAATTATCTAGTATGAAACTAAAAAAAGTATATGTTTCGAAAAATATATTCAGATGTAATATTAAATCATGTTCCAACATAATTTAAAAACATGTTCAAACAGCACGAAATGAGAATACAGACATGTTTAATTATTTTCAAACTCCAAGAAACTATATGAAACCCCATCAAAATTCCAGTGTAATTTTTTTATCACTCATCAATTTTCACTCACAAATATCAACCTATGGGTAATTTCCATGAACAAAATTCATCCACTCAATCATGACATCCCCAAAACGATGACAATCATCTATAGTAGGATCACATCTGCAGGATGAAGCGAGTGATCTCTAATTTCAAAAGTAGGTGGATGGAAGGAATACCTAGTACATGAAGCCTTATAAAATATAATGAAAAAATATAATCAAATAACTATTAAAATTATTATTGCGAGTATTTAATACCTTTAAGTTGAGGAGGCTACCTGTGAAATCTATTGTGATTCCACCACCGCCAACATTTCTTATATAGTAATTGAATTTAATTTTATGGGTCTTAGAATAAGTGGAATCATAATAATAATCATTTGTTCATGGAATTATAACACTCCTCCTACAACACAGTCATAGAACAACATTTCATACATAAAATCTATGAAATTTTATATAAAAAATGTAATATCAATAATTTATGTAAAAAAATGTAAACTTTTAATGGTTTTTTGCTTGTAAATTGGTGACTAGATTGTTCAGTTCTTTTTATTTTTCAAAGGAACAATGATATCCATCCATGGTCCAACAATACCAATAATTTTATCTTAAAAGTAGTTACAGAAAGCACAAAAAATGATATGATAGTAATTTGATCTTCCCCATTATTATAAGCATGGTCATTGTACTTGTGGATGAAGGATGTTCATCACCAATCTCACTATTATAGAAAAAATATACATGTAAATAGAATATCGATAGGGTAGATGAGTATGAAATAATATTGTACAAAAATTAAAAACATTTTATCTTTCGTTTACTAAATTTTAAAAACAAGAAAAATGTTTTCAAGAATAATAATAAACACCGACCAATACTAGTATACAAAAACTAATACATCAAGAACGCATACACAGAAATTCATTAATTTGAAATACTAGATAGAATTTACTCAAATGAAAAACGTCAACTCCCTCAAAAAAATAATGCCCTCATTTCATATATGGACATTTTCCCTCTAAGTGGATGTCTAACCTGAAAATTTATCATATAGCTCTAAAAAATACTTATATGTGTGGATGTAGTCACGAAATCAATATGAATTATTTAATTTTAGGATTTCATATAATGAATTCTATCTATATACATACTATTAGAGGAAAATAGGTTAATTTTTGTGTATTCATTTTTTACATACAGTTTCAATTCCAAAGTGGCCTAAGAAATATGTAAGAGTATAATTTATATTGTAGTTTGTAAAATTGTTTTTAATTTAAAATAAAAAATTATTAATTTTAAAATAATTTATTAACTAGTTTGAAACATTGTATTCATTATATATATTTTCTATTCATATAGTGGATATTCCGTCACACATATATTGTAATCAATACACACTGTAATTAAAATAATAATAATTAGTGTAAGTTCATTTGAGTTGTTAGAGTATGAAATTTTGCATGACATAAAATATATTTTACGCGATTAGATTTTAATAATTTCAATGAATAGATTAATACTAAATCAATATATATTTATATATTAAAAAATTTATATACATACCATCACCATAATATTTAAAAACTGAATCATTTAGTTTCTAGGTTTATGGGGGTTTTCTTAACATATATTTTTTTCATACAGTATGAATTAAGGGATATAAATACTGGTGTTATTTATAAACAGTTATGGTTTAAATTCAGCATGAATATTGGTATAACATATACATCTATTTTTTATGAAATTTTTATATTTATCATTGTAATTGCAGAAATTAATATAGTATTAAAAACGTATCACTTAAAATAAATTATTGAAAATTTTAATGTAATTTACCGAAATTTTAAAAAAATTATATATTGTTTATAAAAGAAAATATAAATTGGTTAACTATATTCAAATTGATTCAAATTTATAAATAACAGAATATATTTAAATGATGTTTTAGTTATTTATATTTATTTAATCATAGGTAAAATGAAAACAAGTGAAATTGTTTAAATTTTCATTGTATAACAATAGTTTTTGAATGTCTTCAACTAGAAACAAATGCTAATAGTCTTCATATAAAGTGATTTACATAATAATGTAAATAAACTACAAGAAATATACTCAATAAAATCACTTTGTGAAATTAAAACAACCATGTTTATCCACAAACCATTTCAAAATGTAATAAGAGATGACATAAAATGTATTCATGTGTAATCTATAGAAAATATTGGTTGTGATTAAAACAAATTGGTGTGTAGTTACTAGAATATTTCTATATATAGGACGCAAAATTTTATAATTTATCACTATTTAATAGAACAAATGGTGATAGAGTATCCAGTTTAACAAAATAAGAGTAATTTGAGAGTGGTTAAGGTCTTGGAAAGAAGTAGTCTACACAAAAATGTTTATATGTGAATGATGATAGAAGCAACAAAAAGGTAATTTATATTTTATCATCTACACAATTCTTCCATGATATTCCATTGTTGTTTTCTTCCGATGAACCAATACCCTTATTAATAGTGAGGGATGAAATAATATTAGAATATGTATGTAATACATTAAATTGAACCACAACCAAATTCATTATTTATTTATTATTTTACACAAAAACCACAAAAAATTAGATATTAAACTTTTCCAGCATTGTTTTAGGAACCATCACTAAATTACTGAAAATTTTCACATCATTCATTAAGTATGAATTTTAATCAAAACATATTGGACCACCCGTCATTATTTCTCTAATTATAAGGTCTGTTATGGTGAACAAATACACAGATTTTACAAAGTATTAAATATCAGATGGATATATTTTGTGGGTTACATAGTATTAATGGAATGAGCCATTATAAGTAACACATTTTTCATCCTATAGAATAAATATTGGAATCATAAATACACCATTATAAAATGTGTTAGTGATAATATTGAACCCATCAATAATAAAAATTTAAAATGAAATGAGTTATAAGGAGTGGGAATTGATATTTAACAAATATGGGATGTTGATATCTTCCAATGAAATAATGTTAGGATTAATGAGTTAAAAAAGGTCCAATGAAATAAAAAAAGAGATCATCATGATTTAAAATTTTATAATACAGAGTGTGTGATGAACTCTATGACATACTTCTTGCGTGCTTTGGATCATCACTATATCTATACGACATGTTAATAATATATAAATGTATGCAAATAAAATTATGGTGTACATGTATAAAGGTGAAAATCAAATAACTAAAGTGGAACTAAGGATTCATGGTAATATAAAGGATAAATAACTAGGAAAATAAATAAAAAACTTGAAAAATAAATTCATCATAATTTCAATGAATCTTGTAATACTTTTTTCTTCAAATTCCAGAAGACTGGGATTTAAATGGATTAAAACATGAAGCGAAAAGGTGAATAATAGATACGAGGTTCAATCATAAACTAATCAAAATTGAAATGGTTTTATGCATGGATACCCCTAATATCTAATGATTCTAGTTGAAAGTGTCAAAATTAATCTATAATTGGTAAACATGGGATGTAGGTGTTGTTGAAGAATTGAGGGCAGTGTAGTTGTTGGTTTGGGCGATAGCGATGATGTGTTTCTGTCAGTGCAGGAAGAGACCATTAGTCTAGAGGGCGACAATGGTGGGAGATTATGATAGAGGAGAGAGGATGTGTCGGGTAAGTACAAGTACTGAGGGAATCTGTTCTTCATTTTATTGCATCAATTATTGAATTATAATTATTTATTCAATACCATTATTTTTAAATCTGTTTAAAATAAAATTTAATTATATTTCAAATATGATATATAATGTAAAATTTCTAATTAATTGCATATAGTTTTAAAATTTTCTTGCTAATAAAAATATATTTTTATGTTAATAGGTTATAAGTTACTCTTACAAGAAATTTCATGCTAATAACAATCTAATTTTTTTGTAAACGTTTATCTAAATGTTTGAAATATTTTTTTGTTAATTATTTTTTACTGAATAAATAATAGATCAATTTATCTATATCGAAAAAAAATTATTTTATATAATTATTAAAAACTATATATTTATTTTTTATGAAAATAAACTATTGGTATTAATATGATAATTTAAAAATTTTAGTTGTTGGTAAAGGGATTGTTGGTATTAAATAATTAATACCCAGAAATAGTTTCGTTAATAAAAAATTTTTTGGTTTCTACGTTTTATATAAAAAACATAATATATTTTGGAATTTCTTATTATTAAAATCATATATAATATATGTGACTACATTTTTGTTGGTAAAAGTCATTTTATTTACTATATTTTATTTTAAATACCCACATTGTCATCTCGCCTCTGGGAATGATTTTAAAATAATTTTTAACACTTTTATTATACAAATACTAAAAATTTGATTTTATATTTCTAATCATCATAAAATAAAATTTCTTATATGGTCAACATAGTTTTTGAAGAAAATATATACTTGTCAAGGTAATAAAAAAATTACAACGATTAAGAGGAAAATTTGCATAACATGGGATAAAAAATTAAACATTAGTGCCAAAATGACCTATAGACTTGTTCAAAATCCATTGGATATTTAGATTTCAACACTATCTTAAATTTAATCTATTTTTTCCATAATTGGAGTTTCTATACATGGGAAAAATTCTGGTGGAATTCCCTTTTCCAAAATTTACATGAATTCCACTCTTACCCCTACTATAAAAAGTCACTCCCCCCTTATTAAAACCTCTCAAGACCTTTGTCTATAACATATGATGATAAAATATTCTCCCAAAATCACTCCATTTATCATATATTCCTAATTTTTGGAGTAAATACATCAAATTATTCCCTTTGGTGAAATTAAAATGATTTACCCAAATAATATGTATCATCCCTTCTGAATCTCCTTTGTTTTATTTTAATTATCCACCCCTCAAATATTCCTATTACATGCTTATATGACAACTTTTTTAACCTAAATATTTTGATATGTTTTAATTATAAGGGTAAGTCTCACCGTTACACACATATCCATATAATAGTTAACAAAGTAACCATTTTGTGTATGTAAAACTACCGACTGACAAAACAATGTTGTTCATTTTTACTTTACCAACTCTTAGGGTTTATAATTATGATAAAACTACATTTTTATATTTCATATATAATATTTATTATGTATTTATGTTTCCAGAATAATTATATAATAAAAAAATCATGCGTTTAATTTTGTATAACTATGATAACTTTGTTTGGGGATGTGTGGATTGTCTCCCCATCAAAGTGATGTGATTCATTCAGAGTTTACATTGAATGTATTAAAGACGTGTTTAGTAAAATTATATGATATATATGAAATAATTATCCAAACATAATGATATTATATTTATATAAATATATGTCATTTATATTTTTTCATTCAATGTGATTACAAAATAGAAGCATCATTTATGCGTACCCATGACATATCATCTCCGTGAACTGTATATTTCATTTAATATTAATAACTTTTATCAATTATTATAAATATATATATTATGAATATATATATATATATGATATATAAATATTTTTTAATCTTTTTATAAATAACTAATCATGTTTTAAATAACATGATCAAGAAAAACAAGTCAAAACCTATAAGATAATCCGAGCTGTTATTACTCGAAACATTACTCTAACAAATAATTTTTAATAAAATAGTAATATAATGTCATAAGTAAATCATATAAGGTATTATATATAATAATATTATTTTGTGGTATATTTATAATAAACATATATTTATTATACATGAGTTTTTTATGTGTAAAAAAAACATAAATACTTAAGGTAAGACAATTTCATCTCACTTTTTTTTCTTGTGAGATACATGTCATTTCACAAAAAAAAACTTTTTCCGTGGTTTATAAACTGCCATATGAAACATTATATAAATAATTTAAATTATTTAAATATATTAATATCTTTTATTTATGTTATTATTTCATAGGTAACATGATTATATTGTTATTAAACTAGTAAGGTGTTTTCTCATTTCACTTTTTTTCTCACTCAGGCACAAGACACATTCACATCCTATTATAAATATGTTGTCTATGCAATACACATGGATGTATTCTATTATTAATATAAATTATGTTCTGGGTAATTAAATATCCATTTTATGATATATATTTTATGGGATTTATGTTTCAAAATTTACCAAATCAGTAATGTAATTTTGTCTCAATTTACCTTCATTGGGATACATGCCATCTTATGAATCTGTATCCTTTTAAGAGGTTTATATACATCCATTTGTCATGCTATATCCTGATAATACTTATTTTAATGGTATTTATGTTTCATTTTATTTAATTTTCTCACATGGGGAGTAAAATTCCAAGTTACCATGTGGTTAGATTTTATTGAAATAATCACATCGTTTATCAAGATTGATTAGACCTGAATGTCAAGAAGGCCTCATTTTTATTGATTTTTGATAACCCAACTTTCATGGGATGAGGGGGAAACCATACAATGCATGTAGGCTCATGTGATAATATTTCCTATAGTCTTGGGAGACATTACATGACCCTATGTACTTAGGGAATTCAACTAGACTATTACTACAAGGAACTGCCTCTTCCCAGTATATGCATTGTGATGATAGCTCTCCTACTTCGCTTTACCATCTGGTTAAGAATCCTGTGCAAGCCCAGGCTAGTCCTGATGGAATATACATACTATATAATTCTTTCCCAATTCATTTGATTCTATTATGGTGAGTCCACCTACTCTGAATCCTCCTCTGGGGATGTTCTTTTTTTTGTAGAGTATGTTTTGGAAAGCTGCATGTGGACCAAAGTCCTTTAAAGTGTTTTGAAATCCCTACTAACCTGAATACCTAGGTGGCCTGAAGGCCTTATGTACTACAAGCCCAAACCAGTTTCCCATGGTGAATTGTTCTTGGCTGCTACAGTATCGAATATTACATGCCCAACAACTTCTATAGTAACTGGTACAGTACTCGCATAGTGCCTTCTACAGTACTACTACATTACTGCAATAGTACCTACTAAAGTACCTCCTATAGTACTTCTAGAGGGCCTACTATAGTACCTGAAAATATTCCTCTGCATGGTTTCAAACTAGGGCCTCGTGGATGCACATATGGATACATCACCAACTAGGTTGAGGCTTATGTTCTTTTATCAAGATTAATTGTGATTATTCTTACATTGATGAAATATTTGGATATATATGTCAAGAAAAATCATGAAATTTATTATCCCATGGAAAATAATGATATATTCATTTATTGGTAGAATTGTTTTTCAATATTTGGTACTTAATATATATAAAAATGTGTTTTTATGAAGATTTAATTTTATTTCGCTTTTTGATCTGAAATCTGCGATCTTTCAAAATCATGTTTTTTGTAAAAAATGTTTCCGAATAGGTTTTATTGTTATCATATGATGTATAAAGGAAACTTTTACACATTTTTTTAACTTTTTATAAAAAAAATCAAAAGGAATCTTCATGATGTTTTTCGGTCAAGGAAATTTTCTAAAACTTTTAAGGCACAAAAGGAATGTTTTCTATATACAGACTTACCCATCGTCATGAAAATTATATCTCTGAATCATAATTTATAATATTACTATGAAATTTTTTATGGAAATATTTTTAGTAATATTATAAAAATTTCATTGTTTTAAATCTATTTCAATTAAAAATGATATAAAATTTTTTTTAATCAAAATGTGCTTTAAATGATTTTAAAATTTTCCTTTATATGTTTTCAATAGGTAATGTTTAAAAAGAATTATTTAAATTATTTCATGAATTTTTTGTATGTCTTAAATGATTTTCCCAAGAAAAATATTTTCAGAATTTCTTAAAACATATTTCATATGTTCTTAAGGAAAACGGTTTTCAAAATTCATTATGTTTTAAAAAAGTATTTTTTTCAAAAGATAGATGGCATTTTCCTCAAGAAATGTTTTAATGAAATAGTAATCTGTTATTTATTAGAAATGGATTTTTGTAATGGATTTATGAAATAGATTTTCAAATGAAGGATAACATCCATAGGAAATGTTCCATGTGATCTTTTAAAAGACTTCATTGAATAAGATGTCCTAAAATATTAAATTTTTTGAATACCATTCATATTATTTATTGAATTTTTTATGTACTGATGGAATGATGTTTGTGAAACATGTTTCTCTTCTATGGTTTATATGCTATTGGGACCAAATTCTTTTCATGGGTTATGCTATGATAAAATGATTATTAACAATATCTATTTTCTATAGGTAGTGATTTTTTGAAATGTTTATGATACCCATTATATTTCATGGGTTAAGATATGATGTTTATGAAACCCATCTCTTTTTGTGGGTCCTGAAATGATGATAGATTTATTATATTGTAGAATAAGTATACATGATTTTAGTATATTATGAGTGAGACCTACATCTCCCTCTAATTCAGTGTGTAATTATAAATGGTATATAATCATAAAGGGAACACATGATATAGTCCAATCTTGAAAATAATAAAGTACATGTGTTGTAGCCTAATCTAGAAAATAAGTAGGTATATGGGTTGTAGACAAATCCTAAATGTAATAAGGTACCTGGGTTGTAGTCTAATCCTGATAATAAGAGGGTTCATGGGTTGTTATCCCTATCCCAATGTAGCTACATAGGTGATTATCCAAAGTCATACATGTTATGAAGGTCATGGTCAATATCCTTTATATAATATTTTCTATGAATATGTGTATGCCACAACTTCCATGTCTTATTTCTATGTTATTTTTTCATTGATTATGCTCTTTATTCCTGTATGATTAATGTATTATGAATTGAAAATATTTAGGATATGATTAATTTTTATTATTTTTATTATAAAGAGTATGATCTTATAATATCAAGATCATATTATCATGTCCTTATGCTCATGTTTATGCTTGCATATATCGTTTTTTATTATTACTAAGCTTGCATATCTCGTTTTTTATTATTACTGAACATATAATATCACCCCCTTTTTATGTTTACATTTCATATATTTTTAAGAAATGTTTTCATGTAGGAGTACTAAGAGGGAATATCATTATTAGAGATAGGGATGATATGTCACTATGATAGAATATTGGGTTCCATGTTTCCAAAGACACTAAAATATTATAGTCCTCGTGAAGTTACTTTTGTTACATACTAAATATTCATCTACATTGACTTAACATCTATTTATGTCAAGCCTGAGTCTATATTGTAGATATAAAAGGTATGTTTTACTCAATAATTTGAAACTAGGATGAGAAAACATTTGTGAGATCCCTAGGGATATTTATAATGATTTTTCTCAGGATTTAACTAAGGACAATTCAAAGGAGAAGGGAAAGTATAAGAAAATGTCCTTGAATTTTGGTAAAGGATAGAGTAAGTGGTTTCATAGAAATACATTACATTCTAGATGCTACAAGTGTATGTGGTTATAGAATAGTTGAAACTAGGAGTGACAACTCCTACAAGGTGTTGTGGGTCTTACTTTAGTTTATCATGTTACAAGACAATGGGCCTTAATATAAGTCTGGTTTGAAAATTCTAAGGTATATTATTTTGGAATTCAAAAAAAATATTTATGCACCATCATGAAGGACTAAAATTTAATAGTATTATTAATAATATAGGATAAAACTAATGTTTGATATATTAAATAAATATGCATCATTATTTAGATATCCAATATGTATTTTTTTAGGATTATGTTGTTCACTTCTATGATAAGTGTTTCTCAACTGATGATTTCCAATTTTATTAAAAAGAGGAAACTAGAAGTAAATGGGTTAAACATAAATATTTTAGATTCTTAAATTTAGGTAATTATTAAAATTTATTTCATAAGTATAAATCTCATGAAAAGTGTATGAAAGGTCCAAGAGTATTTGTTATACAACTGAAGATAAAGAGACCATAAATGAAATGTTAAATGTATGGGATGTTCTTCAAGTATTATATACATTAAACATAAGAAACATGATTTTATTGAGGATGGGGAACATTAATAAATGATTTATATTTCATATTCTAGGAAATAATTATTAAAGGATAAGAATATGCATAATGAGAATTGGTATAAGAATATTTTTTGATGATTATGGTGTACATGTTTTTTAATTTATAGATTATTTTATATGAGTAATGAAATATATACACATTTTCAGTATAATTTTTCATTAAGGATTGAAAATCATATATTGAATACTAATTAATACATAGAAGTTATATTTAATAGAAATGGGGTATTTTGAAATAAGAAAAGGTAATCATTAATATGTTCATGATGTTGACATAAATGAGTTTATCTGGGATAAATAGATTATTGATGTGGATAAAATAAATTGGTATGTATTTGTAACCTCAAAACAAATAATGTATTTTTTTTAAGAAACTTGTCTATAAATATAATGGATGAAGTTTGCATAACATTGTATTTACAAAATATTTCCATTAATCTTCAAAATAAGGTAGTATTCATGTTTTCCAAAAGTAATTGTTTTAATTTAGGTTATTAACATTTTCAAGAGAAGATTCGATTAGGGTATCTAAATGTTTAGAATATGAAAACCAAGAGATACATCATTTTATCTGGGGGATTAATGTTAATATAATTTAATGAACTTATTTATAATGATTTATATATTCATCATTCATAAGGCTTGTAAGGTAGACCATTTATAGATTGTTTATGTAAGACATCATATGATTTTTGTGGGGTTAAAGTATTATCTCACCATACAATTATTTATAGTTATTAGATAACATATTTTCATATATATTAGATTATAGTAACTGAAGATAAATGGGTTGAATTTTTAGGGATATCACGATCTATTAGTAATTCAATAATGAGAAACTCACGTTCATTTTTTAGAGTAAGAGGTGAAGTAGAAATTGAGAAAGGAACAACCAAAGGGAGGGATTGTGCATAAGAAAAGGAATAAAATAAAATAAGTTTATCTTTTCATTTGTATTATTCAAAAACTATTATGATGTACATTTAAGCAAAAAATATTTTTTAGATCCTTCATTTCTGATAAATCAAACGGTCACATAGATCATCAAAAATTTATTTCTTGGTGATTTTTAACTTTATCCTTACCATGTTCTGTAATAATCTCTATAAGAATTTAATATTTAGATTTATATTATATTTCTATGTTTCCTTATTTAAGATATGTTATTTGATGTAGAAACCAAAATATAAGTTACTTTTGGAAACTCTTATGTTTCTAACTTTCATATTTTAAAGGATTTTTTAGTATTGATTATTATGATGTGGGTTTCTACGAAAGGATATTTCAAGTATTAAAACATTGATAACCTAGATGAATTTAGAGGGTGAAATTTATTTTACACGGTTTATAATGTGACACCCTAAGATTTTGTGAAATATTATTTTTTCATATTAATTTAATATTTTTGATATTTTTCATTTCACATGACACTAATAATAGTATTTCATATAATTGGATTTTATTATACACAAAACAAATTTAATAATTAAATATACACAACATAAATTTTAAATTTCTCTACATATAACACTGAGGTTACCATTCATTACAGAAAATACTGACTTTCCTCTGTGACTTGCATAACATTGAAGATCGAGTTTCAAAAAAAATGATATATTATTAAAAATATTATTATTTAATATAATAAGATATAATGTAGTTGTTAAGTTGTAATGTATTAATAGTATTATGTAACAAATTAAAATAAGTTTTTGAATTCATTGGTTACAAATCAATTATAAATCAATAAAAGAACAAAATGAATATAAAGGGAATACCTTTATAAAAACTAATTTTATGATCACTAAGGAATTTTACGCCAATAAATTAAATTAATTTATATTGATAAAGGATATTAATGGAATATATTTTATATATATTGAACCAATTTTTAAAAATTCATTGAATATATTTTATATGTATAAGATAAGAATTGACCCAATAATACACATAACAACCCATATTTTTATTAAATTAGTATTAAAACTTTTTAATGGAGTGCATATTTTAAATAAAAAAATTTGAAATTTTATGATTTATATATGATAAAATAAAAATATTTTTTTAAATTGAAACATGAAAATCAGGTTAGGGTAAATTTTGGTTTTTTCTGGAATGTTTCATTTTTTATAAATAGAGAAAATACGGAATCTTAATTCTAAACATCTTTTTAACGTAATTTAATTATAAGGATAAATTATATTCATAATTTTTTTAAAGTATAATTATATTAATTATTATTAAATTTATCCAATTTGTTTCATTGGGATAAATTTCACCTTGAAATTTTATATACAAACTTAGCACACTTTTGAACATTTTTTAATTAAATATCTTGCATTGTCATCCCGTATATGAGATTAATTTTAAATTAATTATTTCAAATTTTGTGACTATAATTTGGGAAAATGGATTCAATATTTGAAATTATAGTAATTTATAATGTCTAATGTGGTATAATTATTTTTTTCAAAAAATATTAGTGAATGTAATTGAAAATAATTACAACGTTTAAGAGGAATGTTAAATTAACAAGGCATTAAGCCATAACAATAGAGTCCAATATAACCCATAATCATGTCTAAAATACAATAGATGTTTATATTTATACCTTATCCTCTAATATATATAATTTGGCTACTATTGGTTCTATTTTACATGGGAAATACATGGGTGAAGTTCCCTTTTCCAAAATTTACAAGAATTACACTCCTCCTCCCCTATAAAAAGGCTCTCACCCCTCCCCATTGTTAACAAATATCAAGACCTGTGTCTCACCAAAAATATACTCAATTAATCAACCAAAATACGTTCCATAATCATATTATTATCCATTTTTAATAAATCCATCCATGGAATCCCATTGTTGGAAACCAAATTAAGTGATCCAAATAATAGGTATCATCCTTCCTCAATATCATATGTTTTATTTTCATTCTCCACCCCTGAAATTTTATTAATCCATGATTATATAATAAAATATGTATCCTAAATATTACTACATGTTTTTTATTTTTGTTTTTTTTACCTAAACGTACACACACATCCATCAATTGGGTAATGAACTTACTGATCTTGTGTACGACGAACATTCACCCCACGAAATGATGTTGTTCATTTTTCATTAACCACCACTAATGGTTGATAATTTTGATGAAATATATTTTTTTTATATGATATATATTATATTAATCATTCCATTTTTATTCTAGAATTATTATATAAAACATGCATTCATGATTTCCATTTTGTGTAAATACAATAATATCATTTATGGAAGTGTGGACAACCGCCTCCTCCAAGTGATGTGACTTGTTGACACTTTATAGAGAATTTATTAAGTATGTGTTTAGTAAAAATATATGATAAATAGGAAATAATAATTCTTATGGAATGATATTATATATTTATAAACATATATTTCAATTACTTTCTTTCTTTTTATACGAAAATATAAGGGAAGCAATGTTCATGCGTACACACAACCTACCATCTCAATGAATGACATATTTCATTTAATACATATATATTTTGAATATTAATATAAATATTTAAGTGATGAATATATATAATATATAAATAATTTTTTAATTTTTTTATATATTTAAATCATGATCTATGTAAGAGAATCCAGAATAACATTTTAAAACATTTGTGACAAACAAAGAAATTATTAACTAAAACATTACATTAACATGTAATTTTTAATATTGGAGTAATATAAAGTCATAATTGAATCATATATGGTATTAGATATAGTAATATGATTTTTTTAGAATTATAATAAACTTCTATTTATTATACATGAAGACTGATCACGTACAATGAATGTCATGACTTAATATAAGAGAATTTCACCTCACCTTTTATTTCTGTGAGATACATGACATATTCACCACTAAATTATATTTTTTGGTATATATTATGACCTATTACAACATATATCATTAATTTATATTATTTAATTATATTAAAATCATTAATTTATTCTTTTCTTTCATGGGGATCATGATTCAAAATTTATACAAGTAGTAATTGATTTTCTCGTCTCACTTTTATATTTTATGAGACACAAGCCAGGTTCAACTCATTTTTTTATATTTGGTGTTTATACATAACATGTAGGTATTATATGATAATTATACTAAAATATATGGGTATTTATATATTAGTTTAATGATATCTCTTCCAGGGTGTTTATGTTTCAACATATACCAAATCGGTAATGTAATTTTGTATCAATTTCCCTTCTTTGAGACAGAAGCCATATTATACATATATATAGATTTAGGATGTGTACATAATTTAATTTTACATGTAATATTATGAATTTATTTATTTAAATTATATTTTAAACTTAATTTATTTTCTTTTTATTGCATGGATTGCATAATTGAAAGTTACTAAGTGGTAAGGTTTTGTTTATACAATCACATCATTTATCCATATTTTTTATGATTATGGATTAATTGATGAATTATTATGATCCATATCTTATAAAAAATCATTAAGTTTCTTATAATATTTTCATTGATGATATATTAATCTATACTTACTAGTATAACATACATCGGTACTTAATATATTTTAATTTTTGTTAAGATGAATTGACTTATCTTCCCCAATTAGTCGGAAATATGTGTTCTTTTCAACCCATGTTTTATTACAAAAATATAAATTTTTTATTTTTATACAATGATATTTGAATATAGTTTTACCCATGTTTATACTTTTTACTAAGTTGTTTTAAAATGACAATATCATATAATTGTTTTGATCAAGGATGATTTATAAAAATTTATGTTGAAAAAGGAATGTTCGACATATACAAACATACCCACCATCATTACCATCATTTTAGTAAAGATTAATTTTTATGTTAATATGGTTATTTTTCAAGGAATATTTTTTCATAATATTTTTTATTTTATTAATTAAATGTTGGTTTCAAATAATATGTTTTTGAAAATAAAATTTATGATCAATTTATTTTTAAAATATATTCAATGCTATCTTTTTATAAATTTAAAATAATTATTTTCAAACAGAATGATCTCAATATATACTTATATGTTTTAAAATAATTTTTTAAGATAAATTTATTAAAAAAAATTAAGCATAATTTATTATTTTTCATTTAAAATGGTTTTCAAATTGATTTATGTTTTAAAAAATAGTTTTTCCATAAAAGAAATTATATTTTCCCCAAAAATGTATTAAATGATGTTATAAATAAATATTTATAAGAAATTTATTTTCAAAATGGTATTATGAAATTTATTTTAAAATAAAGGTTATTTTCCATAAGAAATTATCCATTTGATCATTAAAATACTTATCCATATATAATGACATACTTTTTTATAGTTTAGGAATACCATTCATATTCGTTCATAAATGGTGTATGTATTGATCTAATAATGTTTAGGAAACTAGTTTCTCTTCCACATGTTATATTCCCTTGAAACATGCTTATTTTCATGGGTTATGATTTGATGGAAGGATTATGAGACCTATATCATTTCCATATGTAATTATATAATGACATATTTTTGAAACCCATTTCATTTTGTTGGTTATGATTTCATGTTTATGTAACCCATCAGATTTTATGGGTCATGATATGAAGCATGTTTCAATATATGGTTTCACAAGTAAGAATGATTGTATTATGTGATGGGTGGGACCTCTATCTCTATCCTATTCAATGAGTAATAATACAAGGTGTTTGAGATCAAATAATACGCTGGTTGTACCCCAATCCTGGAAACTATACGTAATGTGGGTTATATCCCAACACTAAAAATAAGTAGGTTTACTAGTATTATCCCACGCCTAAAAGAATGTGGGTATATGGGTTATAGTCTATGATCGAAGACAAGAGGTTAGATGGGTTGTCATCACCGTCCTAATGTAGGTACATTGAAGATTATCACATGCATAACATGTTATGAAGGTCATGGTGGGTAGCCTTGACATATGATTTTTATTTCATAGTTGTATCCCACAACTTCTATGTCCTATTTCTATTTTATAATTTCATGGATTATGATATTAATTACCATGTGTTTCATTACTTATGAACTACCAATCATTATTTAATGATTCATCTTCAGGCTATTTTTTATAGAGAGTATGATCGTATTATGTCACGATTATCTTCCCATACTCGAAATCTCTTATTTATACTTACAAATCTCTTTTTTTACCCTTACAGGGCATCTGAGATCACCCCTTTTTATGTTTCATTTCCCCATGTTTTGAATAATTGGTTTTAGGAAGGATTTCATCAGAGGAATATCTATATTTGAAAGTTTAACAATCTTTGACCGAATTATAAGATTATGTTCCATGTTTCCAAAGGCACTAAACTATTATAGTGCATGTGATTTTACTTTTATAACATGATAAATATCCATCTAAAATGCATTAATATCCATGTATGTTAATACAATACCTCTGAATTTTTTATATTTATATTTATCCATTCAATGATCTCACATATGAGATTTAATTTGAAAATAATTTTTTTGGTCCTTTGGTGAGATTGGTTTTCCTTAGAATGAAAATCAACCAAATTGTTGACATAATATAGCATGATTTATCCCTTTATTTTATGAATAAATCAAACTTATAGAATGAAATTCCAGATTCAAACATCTTCCTTCATGTTATTTGATTCAATAATTTATTTTTCACTATTTTTTTGTCCACTATGGTTGGTTATTTTAATCATTTACAACTATTTGATAGACAAATTAGATTAATTATTAATCCATATTGATATTTAAAATCATCATTGAATGACTGGAAACTATCATATTTGTATCCCTTTACCCAGATCATTTCCTATCTTCCAAATACCATGAACATATCCTTAGAATTTCTTATGTACATAATGATGTTATCCATAAAAAACCATTAACTCTCACTATGATTATATTGGTTCCTACATGATAATATAAAATAATATGATACATTATGTCATCTATATAACATTACTAACAAGATACATCATATGGGGGATTCATAATTAATCTTTCCCATTAATTTTAACTATTTAGAAGGATCTTGAATCATTCGTTTCTTTCTTCCACACAACTCGGGTAATAATACCTTCTAAGAGTTCTCTAAGCAAAACCACTTTATAAACTTTCCAATACAAATGTTCTCACTAAGTCCATAAAAGATCATAGATAAATATTTATATATATTCATATAATATTAGTATGATACCAGACACATGAATTTCATTTTGAAGAATTTACCCAGTCACATCATCACATTTTAAGTGTTGAGATGTTATTTCTAATTAGAATCATGTAATATATATAAAATATAAAAACCTTTAATATATTCCTAAGAATACAATTGTTTACAAGTTAATCATATTTTTTCATTATGAAACCGAAAAACCAATCATGAGATATTGCGTGAGATATTCAAAATATGTTAATTTGTTTTTAATCTATAAATAGACCATTGAAATTTGAAAACCATAACAACCTCAAATGGGACTTCGAAATCATTGGGTTGTATCATATACATGTCTGTGGATAAATTATCATAAAGTATTTTGGTTTTATATAATTCTAATATATCTCATAATAATATTAAAATACTATTTCCTGAAAAATATAAATTGACATTATCTTTATAATAGGAGAAATGGCCTCTGTCTACTCAATTTCATAAACATTTTTGTTACCCGTTCCCAAACATGTGTGATTTATATGTATAAAATCTGCCATATATTTTAATTTTATAAAATAAAACCCAACTTCACCATATGATAATCACACTTTTAGCTTCAATCCTCAAGTTACAAATTTAGAATGTGTAAATAGATTTTATCTTAGATTCATTGGATTTTAACCATTTCGTGAAATCAGAAATCATAATGGATTCTCAATAGGATATAGGTTTTTCTCATATAAATGTTCCTATTTCAAAATCATCAATGATAAATCCATAAAATTCATGTTAAAATGGAATACTACAAAAAAATTTAGGTTCCTAGGTAACATGAGTCAGCTATTCTTCTATAACTATATGTAGTACTAGATCAATTTTCATATCCGGAATACATAATTTTTGTTTGTATTTAACTTCTACAAGTTAAACATTTCTCCCACTAACTCTTCAACATGATTATTACTACTAATATAATAAAATAGGTTAATCCAAAAATACTTTGTGTTCAATATGGTTGATTAAATAATGTCCCTTTGTTTCTCCTTGAAAATAGAAAAAAATAAGCATTTTTCAATCATAGGGTAATGTTTTTCCAAATCCAAACATCATACATAATCTTCACAGGACTAAGACTTAATGAGATATATATTGGGATGTTTTCCTATATATATCATATGGTTTCATTATATATTCTTTAAATGAAATATGGTTAAGTATAAATGATTAAGACTCCAAATTAAAACCCAAAAATGAGATTAAAGGGTAACATAGACTCTTCACAAATTAAAGCATGACCAATATGGTACATTTAATCCTTTTAGATAAACTATTGAATTATTGAGTTCTAGGAGGAGTTACTTTGGAAAAAATTACATGTTCTTTAAAAATAACTATGAATTTGTTTCTTATTTATTACCACCTCAATTAGATCAAAAGAAATTAATAATTTTATCATGTTGATTCAGTAATTCATTTAGAATCTATTTCAATATAATTATTTTTCATAATTTTGTATTATTAGAAATAAAAAAAACTAAATAATTTCACACTAAAATCAATAAATTACCTAAAACCACCATAATCATATATAATAATTTGATTATATATATCAATGAGTGTGTGATCCAAAATTCCAGTAGCCATCTCAAATTTCCCCCCTAAAAGAGTATTTTACATTTTACCCCATAAAAATGATTAATATTTATAAAATGATTCACAATAAAATTAATCCAATAATCCTTTTATATAGACTATTTGACCATGTTCCTAGTATATATATCAATGGAGACAA
Organism: Viscum album; assembly: GCA_963277665.1. Classification (NCBI taxonomy): domain Eukaryota; kingdom Viridiplantae; phylum Streptophyta; class Magnoliopsida; order Santalales; family Viscaceae; genus Viscum; species Viscum album. The sequence continues at coordinate 292,838,843 of OY728134.1, forward strand.
TTAGACATTTGAGTGGGACAATTATCAACTCTAATATTATTATTCTAAATGATATAAATATGATTATATATATCAGGATTACAGAAATCATCCATTTTATTACCAACTCCAAAAACATTTCTTCATATATATAGAACTAACTTTCTTATTAATAATGAATTAAAGTATCATATTCTCTAAAAAAGATACATATATTATCTTCGTATATATTATATAAACAAAATTTCATTTTATAAATTCTATGATGAATCCGAATATTAAATTCATATCACATGTTATGACCTGTAATATGGAAAATTTTTAAACACTACATACATGAATATATTCACCAACCTTTATAAATTCCCTCATATCGTTGATTATGGGTTAGTTATAACAAATGTGTGATGCACTCTCGGTATCTAGTAACAATGAGTCAAAGTATGAGAAATTTATTTATATAACATTGAATTTTGGTTACTCTAATTGTTTCTCTTTGAGAAAAATTCTCATTCCTATGTGACAATATTAAATATTAAATAATATATTCTAATTAATGATTTACATTTTATTAGTGTGATTTATACCCTAATATACAACAAAAACATATCAACATATCAGTATCATGTATTATAAATTTACAATAAGGGGTTAAAATGTTGGTCCTCTTATGAACACATACATTATATTTGTTTCTTTATTCATGTTCCACATTTGATAAGCAATGAGTCTAATTTGGAGTTCCCTTCTAAATTTTGAAATATTTGTACGATTCATTACAATCACAAAAATTTTGTCTCTAATATAGTTAAGCAGATAACCACTTATCCAAATTCATCATACTGATTCACTTATTCAAATTCCTCAGGTATCAAATTAATTTTAGGGTCTCTCAATTAGTTTAACCCAAATTTAATTCCACAAGTAGTTTAAAAAAGTAAAATCTGGGTGTTAGCATATGTGGCATGAATAAACCAACGATGTAACCTATCCTCTTAATACATTAATTTTTATACAATATAATCCATGGGCACCCATATTTTGTATATAATTACATGTTAGATGATCAGGGTCTTGAAAATTGATGCATTGGATGAAATAAAACTCATAATATTATTATTATTTTAGTCTCACCGATTTTAGTTTGATTGCAATAATATTTATTTAATAAATATTACATCATATATAATCATTATCTTCCAATGTTTTATTAATTATTTGTATACATATTTATAATGATTTCATTTTTCAAATTCATATTATAAAAAAATATATATTGTTTTGAAACCACATTAATATTGAATATTTTACACTAACCAACTATTTATTACTCGCCCAGAAACAATATCCATATATATTCATAAATATCTAAATGTGAAATATGAATAAGTTAAACAAGAACTTAATGTAAAATAATAAAGTGATATGATATTGGAAAACACAAGAGAGTAAGCCCATGGTGACAGATAACTAATACAATTCACTTTCCAAGATAATTTATATGACTACAAGAATATATCTTGTCTTACCCCATGTCCTTGTACTCGAGGAGAATTTAATCAAGATAGAATTCAATTTTTTAAAATTATATCAACTAATATGAATATAAAATATTCAATAACTATTCCCATATAAATATAAGTGCACACCAAGGCTACAGAATCTGAAAAATGTATCGAACAATATAGATACAAGGAAGACATATAATACTCCATCCTAGAAATAATTTAACATATAAATGGGAATACATAGTATTCATACTTCAAAGAAAATACTAAACATGAATATCAATGAAATATAAAAAATATATTATTTATTTATTTATTTTCCAAAAGATGATACATATATGCAATTTTATTAATTAAATTATTTTTATAAAAATATTATAAATTAATAATAATACAAATATTTTATATTCATTTTAGTTTAATCGTTTTCATATTTAGTATTATATAAAATTTATAGGATATTTCTAGAATTATAAAAAAAATATTTAAATTTCTATTATATAATAATTTTATATATTGTAGATATTAAATTTTTTTAATTTTTAAGGACGTTTTTAATAAACTCTTATGATTAATAAATAATCATTTTATTTCAAGACCATCACAAAATCTATTTAATTTATCAAAAGTTATTTTCATATATTAAAAATTGATATTTTGGGAAAATGCTTAATAAGAAATTTATTTGATTAATTATTATCATTTTATAATAATTTATCAAATTTAAAACTTCCACATAAATAATATTTTTCTTTAATAATTTATTATTATTTTTAAAAAAATTTCTAAATCATAATAAATTTACAAAATAAAATTTCATTTTAAAAAATCATTTTCGCTTTTCAATAATCTATATTTTGAATTATGTTATCCTCTTTATACGCTCATATGAACACTATACATATGATTAAACTCACATAGCCTACACGAACACTCTTTGCAGAATAATAAATGGAAAATATCCTTAAGTATCTCATATTTTAAAAGGGTTTAGAGGAAGCAACCTATTTGAAATTCATTGCTTATAAAAAACACCTTCACATATTCCCCTTCCATATATTCAATCTCCAAATTTACATTATGTGAGAAATGAAATTAAAAAAAACAACCCTTATATAAACTATAAGACCCCAATATTATAAATGTGTTTTCTGTAAAGACCCAGAAATACCATGTAATTATTTTTATTATATGGGAATTTTACGAGTCCACGAAAATTGACGGCGTGTGATTCTGAGGCCTGTTTTTCCTTGAATGAATTTCTGAACTTTTTTTCAGTTATGTTTAGTAAACCCGTGAGTTGGTTTTTGTAAATTTTAAAATGGTGGTCAGAATTGAAATATTAGGGCATCGTTGAACTCACAACACTGGTATTCGCTTATGCAGTCCATCACCTCGACCATAGTGGGATGAGAGTGAAAGAAAAAAAATTGTGCTTTTTGTGAAAGAATAAAATAAAATAAACATGTCTAAAATTTTTAATTTAGAAACCTCCTCAACATGGGTTATAGTTGTGGGGGCCACCCGAGCATAAAAACCCCCAATTTTTGAATTCTAAAAGGTGGGGCCACTGAAAACCTCATTGGAGAGAAACTCTTAAACTCCCACTTTAATGTGGAGAAGTATCTTGAAAATCCTCTATATTAATTATGACAAAACCACTTGATTAATCATTTCAATTCGAATAAAATTAAAAAACCCTAATTTAATTTATATTTTCTATCCTTTGTTTGGAGTAGTTTTGGAAAATCACATGGAGAAACTATTACCCTCTCCAATGAAGAACACCTACCAATGAAGAAGGACTACTGGAGATCGAAGAACAAGGAAACTAACCCCAAGCTAGATCAGAAGCACCTTTTGGAGGCAACCAACATAGGACGTCTTCAATTACAACGAACCGACGATCAGGGAAATGCTGATGTCACCGACTTCATCCCTTCCAACATCAACGAGAAATCAAGGTAGGGGTGTGTTTAAAATTGATAAATTTTTTTCCCCTCACATTGAATCACCCCCATTTAACGGCTTGCTAGAGCTCTATCGTAGAGCATTGGGCCAAAAAAACATAGCCTGACACCTTAATTATTCTTTATAAATGGTGTGTTCTTTTTGATGGAATAAGGAGGCTTTGTACCATGGTGATGAACAAAGAGCAGACGGCCGAATCAGCCGCCAGCGAAGGCATACGCACGACCGGGCCACGTAGAGAGGACAGGTGGCCATCCGGCCAGCCATGACAGACCACCAAATCACGGCCGCCCTGCCGCACTATGACCACCCCATCGAACCGCGTTCTACGAACCGCCTCCACCTCCCCGTAGCCTCTGCTGCCTCAGCCACCCGCGCCCTCCACCGCCTCAGCCTCCCCTCAGCCTCCGCCACCCTGCAGCCTCCGTCGTCCCTCGCCTCCACCGCCCCGTGAAACCGTAGCCTCCACCGCCCTATTTCCTAAACAACCCTGTGCCGGCCACGGCCCCCATATCCCCCGCGGCATCTGCCACTCCACAGACCCCGCGGCCTCCGTCTCTCCACGACCCCATGACACCTGTGGCATCCACAACCCCTGCTACCTCCACCGCCCCACAGTCTCTGTGGACCTACACCACCCATGACCTCTACCTCCCCCACAACCTCCGCATCCCCGTTCTTCATGTAGACTCAGCATCCCCCACGACCTCTGAACCTCTACGGCCCCTTCGGCCTCTGCAACCCCGCGACCTCTACGACCCTGTGGCCTTCATGACCCCGCGCCAACCGTGGCCTCTATGGCAGCCCCGCCACCCTATGGGATGCATCCAAGGCCAGGCCACTTGGTCCGGCCGCCCAACAAGGGTCAGGTCGGGTCTTTCTGATCGATACAGACCGGACCAAGACTACTTTTGACCCTATACTCTTTTTTTTCCATAGCGTTGGCATCGATAATCTGTTGAACGAACTGTCAATGGGATCAAAATACTTATGTTGAGCCCATCCTTTTGGTATACCTCACATGAGATTTAGATAATGTTGGGGTAAGGTCAGGTTGGATCGAACACAGATCCAATCGGGCCTTCAGAACTAAAAGACAAATATCTTACTCCCCAGGCGTTCGATTGACACAACATCTATTGCGTTGAGACCCTTATTACATGACAGACCATTGGGATAAATCTTATTGTTACATTGTGACAGTTGGAGTATTGACCAGTTATTGAGGAGCGGATCCTCACAATGATGATCAAGCTTAGTGCAGAAACCCTGTAGCTGGCTGTAACATGAAGAATTAATAACAATCCTTTGTAGGTCAGCACCACGAAATCCTATGTGGGTCAACACCGAGTGATCCTATATGGGTCATCACCTAGAGATCTTTTGTGGGTTAGCACCGAGCGTTCCTATGTGGTTCATCACCGAACGATCCTGTGTGGGTATGCACCGAGCAATCCTCTGTGGGTAAGCACCTACAGATCCAATGTTGGTTTGACGATGTACTGGCGATGTACTACGATCTTGTGTAGGTCTGAAAATGTAGTGATGAGGTACGAGGATCCTATATGGGTCTAACAATGTACCACGATCCTCTGTGGGTCTGATAATGATTAGGGATCCTTCATGGGTCTGCCTCATAACAGATTAAAATGATTTAGTAGTTACATCTAATCATCACTACTAATGTACATATGAAATACCTAGTGTGAGCTAACTCTGTAACTTGTGGAAATTTTCTTCGTGGTAATACCTTGATGTTATTATTCTGTGTGGCGTACCTGTGTGGTACTTACCTTCATGGTATTCCTTCATTTGTGGAATAGTTGAGTTTTTTTCTTTGAGTTGGACTCTTTGTTTTTCCTATGATTGAGATTGGTATACTTGATAACATAGGAATAAGTATGGGAATATACATAAGTAGGTCTGTCAGTTGATTTCAAGCATTGTGGTTTTTCTTTTGTGGATTTTGTGAGACCTTATGGTTTTCGGGGTCCCTACTGAGTAACGTTATAATCACTACTAAACGAAGTATTACCACACCTTGTTGTGTTTGGTACTGATGACAGACAACAATGATCGAGGCTAAGGGTACCAGGGCTAGACGGGGCTCGGAGGTGGACCATACGGTGTGACGGTACGCAGAGCAGTCCAACGGACATGAAGTGCTAAGGAGGAAATCTGTACATACCCATCATGTAGGAACCTAAGAGGAAGGACCAGTAGTTGCCTTTCATTTTTCTTCTGTTGTAATGTTTTTCAGTTGTACTAGTACCTTTACTATTGGTTTTGTATTCCAACCGCTTTTTTACTTTCACCACACTTTTTACAATATAGTGTACTTGTGTTTTTACCTATTTGCGTGCTTAGTTGCATGTATTTACAAGTTATAATTTCAATTACTTCTCGATTTTAGGGAATAATCCTTTCAGTGAAGGTCGCCAGCCCCTGGCCTATGGAAGGATGACATGGGTTAGTCACGACCCGGGCACTGGGGGATGGGTCATGGAAAATTGGTATCAGAGGAGTCAGTTATACTGTAAAACGTAGGACTCTGATCATTATTTTTTAATTAAAATAGTGATATGTGTAGTGAGTGTGGTCATCAGTTTATGGAATCCATTGTTGGTATAGTGGCTGAAGTATCCATACACTAGGACCATGACTTCTGATTTTTGACTTAGTGCACGAATACACTAATTACGTGTCTGTTTTAAAGAGATTTTTTTGTGATATCTTTGAGTTAGATCACTAGGTATATGCTATTGACCATGGAACACCTTTTTCTTCTCAGGATTCCTCCACACAGACAGCCATCTATGGTTCCGGATATAGTACGCCCTAATTGCACACTGAGCGACGAGGCCTCGGTGTCAGGCCCTCTTACATTAGAGGCAACTGCAGTACAATTATTCATTGGGCCACCGATGCCACCATCCTCAGTAGCATAGGGTGCATGCAGCTTGAGAACATTGCATGTGTTCTAGAACCAGAGGCCACCAATGTTCAGGGCAGTGACGGACCCACATGCGACTAAGGAATGGCTGGAGGCAATGGTGAGAGTCTTTCGACTAGTAGGGACACTAGATGATCTCATAGTGATATTTGCTGCCAGTATTCTAAAGGAAGCAGCATGCAGATGGTGGTACTTGATTCTCAAGGATCATGATGAGGTGACACTTCTCTAGGCAGACTTTGAGGGCATGTTTCGGGCATATTTTGTTCTAGTGACTCTTCGTGCAGTGCACATACAGAAGCTTATTCATCTTCCCTAGGGTAGCAAGACTACGGTTCAATGCTTAGCGAGATTCACGGACCACTCACGATACTCCATAGATATGGTGTGGGACCCATTCTTCAGGGTCTAAACCTTCGTGTAGGGACTCATGTGATAGATCAGGGCTTCGATGATTTCTCTTAGCATCCAAACACAAGCGGGGGTGTCAAACATAGCCCTCTTAGTGGAATGTTTCCTTGCTGACTAGTCACTAATAGCGAGACCCATCACCGGACACTATAGAGTGGAGTCTTCTGATGCTGGCATCAGAGAGATGTCACAAAAGTCCAAAAGGACCAGACCAACTGGTGGATAACCATACGATTTCGGCTTAGTTGTGCAGGGAACCCGAGGCAGAGCCAGTCATACCAGGAGTGCGCAGTGTCATGCATGCGGTGGGAAGGATCACATGGCTCATGACTGTCTGAACCGCTATACGGATGATCAGTAGAAGGTCGAAGGACCTGCCCAATAGAGACATAGGTTTGACTGAGGAAGTCTTCATGTAGGAGATGGACGTGGCAGAGGATCTGGTCGTGCAACTAGCGGTGGGAAGAAATTTGAGATGTTACTACCACCACCACCATGTGGTCCACCCTGACCACAGTGAGCAAAAGAACATGGGCATGCTCAGCTCCAGGTAGATGAGCCCAATGATCATGACACTCAAGAGATGACAAAAGGTACTTAATGTGTCTTCTCCACCATATCTATAGTACTTATAGACATAGGTTCCAGTCATTCTTTTATTGCCACTACCCTCATACAGAGATGGATATTATGATGGAGTCATTTGCTTGATACTTATGGATAGAGGCTCTTATGGGAGGGGATTCGACGATTAAACATTAGTGCTGACAGTGCGAGCTTACTCTAGAAGGTGAGAGCTTCGGTTGGGATCTCCCAGTAGCGGTGTTGAGGCCTTACGACGTCGTCTTGGGGATGGACTGGATATCTACACTCCATGCTCAAATTGAATTTATTAGGCGCTATGTGTGGTGTGTCTGCCTAGATTGGACTTGGTTTACCTTCACCGGCGAGAAGAGAACCTTTGTAGCACAAGATAGACTTACCCGGATGAAAGTGTTGCAGATCCCTCATTAGTTGGATTGCCTTACCCTCAGATTAGTTGATGTGGAGAGTCCACATTACCACGTAGTGGTGGACCAGTATGCAGACGTCTTCACTGATGATGTTCCTGGTCTACGTCCTTGTAGATATTTGGACTTTTACATTGAAATGTACCTCAGGACCTCACCGATATCTACCCCAGAATATCAGATGGCTCCTGAGGTGCTTCGTGAGCTGAAGGTATAGCTAGAGGACTTAAAAGGGAAAGGTTTCATTCAACACTATGTTTCTCATTGGGAAGCCCAGATTTTGATTTCCAAGAAGGAAGATGGGAGCTTGAGACTTTGTGTTGACTATCGGCACCTGAACCAGGTGACCTAGAAGAACAAGTACCCACTCCTATGGATTGACGACCGATTTGATCAGCTAAAGGGAGAACTTTGTTTCTCAAATATATAACTCGGATTAGAAAACACTAGCTTATAGTACAGGAGGAGGATGAGCAGAAGATAACTTTGAGATTCTGGTTTAACCATTATGAGTTCTTGGTTATTCCAATCAGCATGACCAACGCTCCAGTAGTGTTCATGGGACTCATGAACATGGTCTTTTAGCTATACCTTGATGTCTTTGTAGTTGTATTCATCGACGACATTATGATCTACTCGACTACAGAGAACGAGAATGCATATCTTTTACAGGTAGTACTGGACACACTCTGAGAGAAACAACTTTATGGTAAGCTCTCAAAGTTCCAGTTCTGGATTCGAGACGTTCACTTTCTGGGACATGTCTTATCGAAGGATGGAATTTTAGTAGATCTAGTGAATATTGTGGAAGTACATTCTTGGTATTCACCTAGGAGTGTGATGTAGATACACAATTTTCTAGGCTTGGCTGGATAAAACTAGAGATTTGTGCCAGACTTCTCTAGAGTTTCATCATCATTATTAGAGTTTACGAAGAATGACAAACCCTTCGTGTGGTCGGCGAGATGCCAGTGGAGTTTTTCGGAGCTGTGGAAGACGCATAATAGTGACCCCATATTGAGGCTTTCTGAGGAGGGAATAGGGTACATAGTCTACTGTGACACATCATGGAACAGACTTGGATGTTTCCTGATGTAGGATTGAGTAGTGATCACATATGGTTCACGACAGCTAAGATAGCATGAGAAGAACTATACTACCCCTGACCTGTAGTTCGAATAAGTGGTCTTCTCCTTGAAGATGTGGCGACATTACTTGATGGGTGAGTGTTTTACAGTGTACTCTGATCACAATATTTTCTGGTATATATTCTCTCAGAATGACTTGAACCTGAGACAATGAAGTTGTGTTGAGTTCGTCCAGGACTTTGACTTTGAGATAATCCATACTCATGGGAAGGGGAATTTTGTAGTATAATCACTCAGTAGGAGGTCTAATATACAATTATTATGCAAGGCGAAAGTGCAGTTGGTCACATTACCGTCATCCTTTGTGGATCAGGATGGATCAGCTTTCCTTGAGCCTCTTATAGTCACTCCCCCACTTCTTCAGTGATTCATGGAGGTGCATCGAGGGGACACTGACTACGAGACTCGATTTGATTAGATATACATGGGAGAGACACCTGTTAGATTTTTGGAAGTTGGGGAGCATGTCAACCTCTTTAGATGATGTACCATGGAACCATTGTCACTTTGGGCGGAAGTGTTGAGAGAGTTCCACACATCCCCACTAGTGGTACATCCAGGAGTGGCGAGGATGTACAATGATATCCGAATACAACACTAGTGTCTGGTAATAAATAAGGAAGTTGTAGAGTTTGTCTCTCGATGACTATATTTTTAGCAAGATAAGGTGGAGCATCAGGTACCAGCAGGCTTGGGTCTGCCTTTAGAAGTCCATAGTTGAAATGGGATTGGATATCCATGGACTTTGTGACAGGTCATCCACGTACATCCAGGGTTCATGACTCGATTTGGGTGATCGTCAACTGACTCACCATGTTTTACAACTTCATACTGATTAGATAAAAGGGATCAGTAGAGAGATTGGGATGCTTCTATGTGCACAAGATTTTTCATATACATGGATTACCCTCTACGATTGTCTCTGATCGTGATGCACATTTTACGCCCTGGATATGGAAGGGGATACTTGAGGCATTCAGAACGTAACTTCGTTTGAGCACCGCCCTCCATCCTCAAATGAATGGTCATACTGAGTGGACCATCCAGACCCTCGAGGACATGCTACTTTCTTGCATCCGTGACTTCGGTCCCAATTGGGAGGATAACTTTCCTTTGGTGGAGCTTTTTTACAAAAACAGCTTTCACTCCACCATTTGGATGACACCTTTTTGAGGTATTGTACGAGCGACCTTTCATATCACCTTTGTGTTGGACTGACCTAGGGGATTCAGCACTAGTGGGACCAGATATGGTATGGGATATCCCAGAGAGAGTGCAGATCATCCAAGAGTTGATGAAAACTATACAGAGTAGGCAGAGGTCTTATGTCGAAAGGAGACGAAGACCTCTAGAGTTCTTGGATGTTGACTACGTCTTTCTATAGGTCTCACCCTAATGAGGTTTTCGGAGATTAGTCCGAGGTGGAAAGTTATCTCCGAGGTTCATCAGACCATTCCAGGTCCTCAGTAGTATTGGAGAGGTGGCTTATCGCTTAGCTCTTCCACATCAGTTGCACTGGGTCCATGACGTATTCCATGTATCCCAGTTGAAGAGATATGTGCACAACCCTTCTCACATTATTAAACATGGTGAACTGTACGTCGAAAACGGGGATACCTATATAGATCCTCATATAGATATTGAGGATCGACATGACCGTGTCATTTATGGGTGGTCAATACCTCTAGTGTGTATTCCCTAGAAGCATAGGATCCTCCATGAGAGCACATGGGAGTGGGTGGCTCAGATTCATGCTCAGTACCCCCACTTGTTTCCTTAGTTTTTTTGGAGGCTTACGAGTACGCAAATCTCTATGGTTGGGAGAATCTAAAGTCCTGAAAATTCTATGTAATTTTTTTAATTATAAGGGAATTTAACGAATCCACAAAAATTGATGACTCGTGATTTCGAGGCCTGGTGTGCCCAAAATGAATTTATGAGCTTTTTTTTCGGGTACGTTCAATAAACATGTCACCGGGTTTTTGTAACTTTTAAATCAGTTCTCAGAATTGAAATCTAAGGGCACTTTTGAACTCACAGCGCTATTATTTGCTTAAGGATACCATCACCTCGACAGAATTTTGTCAAGAGTGAATGATAAAATTTTGTTCTTTTTGTGAAAAAATTAAATGAAATAAAAATGTCTAACATTTATATTTTAGAAACACCTTCAACATGGGTTATGGAGGTGGGGAACACCCGAGCCTAAAAAGCCAAAAATTTTTAATTCTTAATGGTGGGGCCACCCAAACCCTCATAATGGGAGAAACTCTTAATCTCCTTTAATGTGGAGAAGTCCCATGAACTTCCTCCACATTAATTATGACAACACCTCTTGAATAATGGTTCCAATTCAAATTAAATTAATAAAACCTAATTTAATTTATGATTTTTTTATTTTTTTGGGTTATGTGTTGGAAAATATATGACATCCCTCCTTTTTATTAGATAACTTTTTCTTTAGATTTTACATATAGAGGATCTTTAAAGTCAAGTGTCTTGGAAATCAAGAACATAATACATGAAAACATCATAAAAAATTATTATAAACTAATAGTAAGGATTCATTAAAGGTTCATCCTATGCACATTTATTGCATCTCATATCCTGGATATAGACATCAAAGGAAAGGGTGAGCAGAAGGCCCAGTAAAGGTAAACAAGGGAATCAATATACTTCTGATATCAATAAGAACATGAATAAAAACATAAAGACATGAGAAATGAAAGAATATGCATATCATAATTACATGAACATGAATCATAACATGAATATGTGGCTCCAAAATTTCATTTAGACATTCATGAACATATCACCAAGTTCCATCCCCATGGTGTCATTAAAATTACAAAGGTTATTCACCCAGGTATTGTAAAATTTGTCATCTCTAGAGATTATTTCTTTACCCAAAAAATTAGAGATAAATTAGAGAGAACCCTTAATATTTCTTTACATTCATGTGAGCTAGATATATCACAATAAAACATTTCATAAATAACTCAAATGGAATCAACGAAATGGGTTTCACGTGAAAATCATGACGTTTAAAAAGAGCTTAAAATTAATAACATTATGTCATTTATAACCCATGGAAATGGAGTGAGGGTTGTATGTATGTCAATTCAAGAATGAAATATATAATATTTATATATTTCTCAACACCCATTGAAACAAAATATGTCTTGGTATTCACATAAATAAACAATATAATTTCTTGAGAAAAAGAGATAGAAATTTTGAGAACAAATTTCTACAGCATAACGGTTATATAACATGGTTTTAGAAAATATTGAAAAGAGATGGGACAAGGTTCACCCACTCATAAACAATTCATAATATATTCTGGGTAATTAATAATATTATGTTATGAATATTTTAATGACATACCACATTAAAAGGAAACATAAAAGATAAGAGAAGATGCAATTTATTTTATGAGAAATTCGGCCTCATTATGGCGTCACTTAAAAAATTTAGAAAAACCATTTGATGAGAGCAGAAAGGGTCTCTAAAAAATTAGACATGAAATGGACATAAATATGAACATATAAGAACATGCCCTCAACATAATGGGAAGTAAATTAGAAAACCCGATATAAAGGAAGTCGTGACTTAAAAGAGTTGGGTGAAAGTATCTCGTACATTGAAGATTAATTTTGACAGCTTGAAGTTTGGGGCCTTGGGAGGATTGAAGTCACCTTGTAAGGACTCGTTGAGAGTTAAAGAGACACAAATTTTTTTTGGGAGGAATTGGAAATTAAATGAATGAGTTAATGTCATTGAATATATAGGAGAAGTGACGGGACGAAGAATTAATTTCCATGGGACACCTCATTAGTGGTATTGGAAAAACCATGGTCTTTACCATGGTATTTTCCCATGTTATTGGCCACATGGGATACCTCATTCATTATATTACTATTCATAAGACTACCAGAATTATTACATAATTATTACATCCTTAATGATGTCATTAAAGAGCCGAAACTCAAAAACTGTATTTTCACTATTAACTGAAAATTTAACTTTCTTAGAATAATACCAAAATTTCACATTACCCAAATATCAATGCTCTGATTTCAAAAATGAACTCCATTTTTTGAAAAAAATATTCTAAATTTTTTTAATTTAATTTTTAAATAAAGACAGTATTTACTGAAAATTTAACTATTTTAGAAAAATCCCAAAAATTCACCTTAACCAAATGTAAATGATCTGATTTTAAAAATGAACTCCATTTTATTAAAATAATTTTATAAATATTATTAATTAAATTTTTAAATAAAAAAACAATTCACCCAAAAAAACTAATACCTAACCAATAATTTCAGAAACAGTTATTTGCCTATTTTATTGAAACACATTACTTAATCAAGATTCCTAAATTATATTAATCCTTTCTTAATTGAAGATACATAATCCATTTGGTCACATTACTAATCATGTACATAAAATCACTATTATTATTTACTATTCATAAAAAATTTATTTGAACTTCTTAATCTCTAAATTTCATACTGAATATAACTGTGGAAGACCATTTTTTGAAAATCATTACACATTATAAATTATTTAAGGATTACATAAATATTTTAAAATATCATTTTTCTAGAATTCATAATAAATATGCATACTATATTTATCCGGACATTTGAAAATTCACAAACTTCACCATAAAAAGACATCACAATTTTTATTTAAATCAAAATATTAAACAAGGAAATTACGATCTTGTTACATAGCCCCTTATAACACCAGCATAGGACCTAAGAGTAAGGTGTGCTAGGGTGATGGAATCTTGGGGTGGTTCAGCCAACATTTCTCGAGTAGTGATTTCTATCAGCTTGAACTTCTCGTGAAGGAAATTTCGTTCCATCATCACACGATGAAGTTCGGCATGGTTTTGGTTGAGATAAAATCCCAATAGTGCTACCGAGTTCCAGAGTTCCATCTGATGGGCTTCGATCATCCCAAGACAACTATATGGGGCCATCAAATATTCTTTCTATATTAACCATGATCATTTGTATTTATAGAAAATAATTGTAACATTTAGTTCCCCACTGTCATATTGACCAAAGGTCATATAAAAGTCGAAACCCAACAGTCTCATTTTAATGATAGTTACTTTAGTAAATGACATAGTTTTTTTGAGTATAAAATAAAATAAGCCACAATAATTTAGGGAACAAAATTTTATCATAATTTTCCGTCGTTACATTTTTCCTCAAGAAATTTCATCCCTGAAATTTTTAACTCGTACCCTCAGAGAAGAAATGGTGTGGTTACTTCTACCTCATAGTCTCCTCTGGTTCCCATATTGATTCTTCACATTTGTGGTTCCTCCAAAACACCTTAACAAGGTGAGTAGTTTTGTTGTGTAGAACCTTCTCTCTACGATCCAAGATCTCCACATGATGCTCCTCATAAGAGAAGTGTTGTTCCAGTTGTACCTCCTCTGGGATTAGTACATGGGCAAGGTTAGGTATGCACTTTCTCAAAAGGGATACATAGAACACGTCATGAACTTGTGCTATATTTGGAGAAAGTGCTAGTCAATAGGCTACTGCTCCAATGTGATCAAGGATATTATAGGTGCCAATGTACCTATAGCTTAACATCCCTTTATTCCCAAGCATCATGAATATCTACCACAAGATTAGGCCCATGAATCTTTCTCTCACCAGCTTCATCCCAACAAGTAGGAGTTATGTAGGAGTTCTACATCGTTTCCCATAAAGAGCTTCATAGGGTGTCGTTTGAATGCTTGAGTGGAAGTTGTTGTTGTAAGAGAACTTCTGTAAAGGGAGATGTTTATCCCATCCACTTTTAAATTCCATTAAGAACGTTCTCAAAATGTCCTTGAGTGTTTGAATAGTTCTTTTAGATTGGCAATCTGTTTGGGGGTGATAGGTCGTACTAATATTCAATTCAATTCTTAGATAATATTGAAGACTTCTAATGAATTTTGATGTGAACCTTGGATCACGATCAAATAAGATAGAAAGTTGAACTCCATGTAGCCTTACCACTTCCTTCGCGTAAATCCTGGAATGTTGATCAAAAGAGAAATCTTCCAGAATGGAGATAAAATAGGCAGTCTTGGTGATACGGTACACAATAACCCATATCACATTGTTACCATTGGAAGTTCTTGGGAGACCAGTGACAAAGTTCACAGGGATATAGTCCCACTTCCATGCTGGTATGGGTATTTGATCCAAGACCCCTTTAGAAAGTCGTCGCTCTGTCTTCACTTATTGATAGACTAGGCACCTTGTTGTATAGTCAGCAATATCTCTTATCATATTATCCCAAAAAAATGATCACGAAGGTTTCTATACATTTTTGTGCTTCCAGGATGTATAGATAAAGTAGAGCTATTAGAATCATCCATCATCTCCTTCTTTATTTCCAGAATAGATGAAACACATAGTCTTTCATGAAATTTCAGTACACCTTCTTGATCAATATTGAACTCAGGAAACTTCTCATCCTTCACTGCTTCAAACTTCTTCTATAACAAAGGATCTTCTTTCTGAGATTTCTTGATCTTCTCTAGTAATGACGGTTGAGAAATCATTTGGGTCAGGGTTGATGATATCCCTTCCCTTATAATTCCCATGTCCATATTTACTAGTTCATAGATCAAAGGATGTGTTTAAATCATCATTATGGAAAGAACAACATGGTCTTTCCTACGTAATGCATAAACAACATTGTTTCCTCTTATGGGATGATAATGAATTGAACAACCATAGTCTTTATGAAGTTTCAACCATCTCCTTTTTCACATGTTAAATTCCTTTTCTGTGAAATTATACTCCAAACATTTATGGTTTGTTTATATATCACAATTGTCCCCATAAAGATAGTGCCTCAATATCTTCAATGAAAAAATTACCGCAACTTGTTCCAGATCATGCATAGGATAATTCTGCTCAGGAATCTTCAACTGTCGAGATGCATAAGCAATTATTTTTCCATTTTGCATAAGGATGCACCCAAGCCCTTTTACATATGCATCACTAAACATAATGATTCTTTCTCCACTTGAGGGAATAGTTAACACAGGTGAAGTAACCAATCTCATCTTCTGCTCTTGGAAACGATCCTCACACTCCTTCGTCCAGATGGACTTAACCCCTTTGTGAGTTAACTTGGTTAATGGATTAGAAAGTCGTGAATTTTTTTTCACAAGCCTCCTATAATATCATCTTAATCCAAGACAACTACAAATCCCTATTATTATTGTAGGTTGAGGCCACTCATCTTTAACATTTTCCTTTTCTGGGTCAACTGTGATTCTTTCATGGGTAACAATGTTCCCCAAAAAGGAAACTTGTTGTAAGCATAATTCACATTTACTGAACTCCCCCAAAAGCCTCTCCTTCTGTAGTGTTTGTAAAATACCCTATAGATGATCCTCATGCTCCTCGCGACTTTTGAAATATATCAGAATATCATCAATAAAGACTACCATAAAGTTATCAATGTAGTTATTAATGAATCTATTTATCATATCCCGGTAAATAGTAGGTGTATTATATTGTCTGAAGGGAATAAAAACAAAATCCTAATGCCCATATCTTGATCAGAAGGTATTTTTTAGAATATATTCTTTCTTCACCCTCAATTGATCATAACCAGTTCAAAGATCAATCTTAGAGAATAATTGATCCCCATGAAGTTTTTCAAATATGTAATCAATTTTTGGAAGAGGGTATTTTTTCTTCACTGTGATCCCATTCAATTCCCAGTAATCTATGCATAGCCGCTTCCATCTATCATTCTTCTTCACAAAGAGAACTGTTTCTCCCGAAGTAGTCACACTTGGTTATATAAACCTCTTCTCCAAAAGATCTTGAAGTTGTTTCTTTAATTCCTCATGCCCCAGATTTTCCATCCTATACGGGGCCTTTGATTTTGGATGAGATCCATGTATGAGATAAATAGAGAACTCTACCTATCTTTCAGGGGGAGGTCCATGCAACTCCTCAAGAAATAAATCAACATATTATTGGATGATGGGGACACTATATATTCTTAAACTCTCATATTATTCTTCTTCCTCACAAATCATCTCCATAAAGTAGGTTATATGGGGTTCTTTTAGACAAAGTTTAGGTTGGGATATATCTCCTTGGATGAGAACTGTAGGTTATTCATTCAATACTACTGATATTTACATGCTTCTACAATTAATCATATCATTATACTTAGAGATCTAGTCCATCCCTAGTATAATGTCGAATTCTATCATGGGAATGACTACTTGATTTGTGATAAGATTGTTCTCACTAAAGTAAATACTAGAGTTTCTAAACACCGACAATTCTTGGATAGTCCCGCTGGGAGACTTGATTGATTACTATACGTTTAGAAAATTACAGGTTGTATATAAATTCTATGAAAACATGGAGGAAATAAAGGAATGCGTAGAACCAGAATCAAATAAAGTATTTGATTGCTTTGAGAGAACAAAAAGAGTACCTGCTACCACATCATTCGGAGCTCCAACTTCAGTTGTCGTGATAGAAAAAGAACTTCCTTGTTCCCTTGGCCTTTGCTGAGAATGATGGTTGTTCTCCTCCACTGCCCTTGGATTTGGACTGTGATTAGGAATGTTCCCACGTTGTCCACACTTGAATAACTAGACATCAGGAAGGGCCTGTACCATCTTCTCCTTTTCGTTCTTGATTGGAAGTTGAGGTTTCACATCAACATGACAAATCCTCTCAATGTGGCCATATCAACCACACTTGTAGCACTTCCCACTGCCAAGCAGGAAGTTCTCCAAATGCTTCTTCACACATTTATTACATGTGGGATGTTGAACTTGATTTACTCCTCTCCCCTAATCAAAGGTCCTACCTAATCTGGGATCCATTGATCTATTCTTGTCGTTCGATTTATGAGACCACTACATCTCACCAAACTCTATCTCAACTTTCATCGAACTCTGCATGATATCCTCATAGCTATCAAAGTATTGGTTGGCTAGATTCTTCCGAAGATGAGGTGTCAGTCCACCGAAGAATCTATCAGCCTTACCATTTGGATCCATGACAAATCTAGAGGTATATCATGAAATCCTTGTAATGTTCACCTCTTATCTTCCCACAAATTCATTTTCCTTCTGCTTTTGCTCAAGATACTCCTTCTCCATTCCTGTTCTCAAGGAATGAGGGAAATACTTACTGAAAAAGATAATTCTAAACTCTTCCCACCCCATAGCTTCAACCTTCAATATTGGCCTTGTGTGTTTTATTAGTTCCCAAAATTGATCAGCATGTCCCTGTAAGTGATATATATCTAGGGTGACGTTCTCTTTCTCTAAATAGCGAAGAAATAAAAGATTTTCTTGATGGAACTGATCCACTACTCAGAAATAAATAGATCAATCGATCCACTAAAGGTTGGTGGTCGTTAAAACATAAAAGACTCAACAGAATGTTGTTCCCTTCCTGGTGAGATCGGTCTCTCTTCATGATCAAGTTATTTTCCATAACTTGGGTCAGTTGTTTCATCATTCAAATGAATATTTCTATTTCAGCTTCAATCGGAGGGCCGCCAGCGAATGGTTCATTGCAATCACCATTTTCATAGTTCCTCCTATTGCCCACCATTTTCTTAAAGAAGAAATCCTTCGTGAGAAGATTATTTTATTTACAAATCATTTAACTATAAAGGATTTTATGTCTTCAAAAATCATGCTTAAACAATTATATTTCTCTATAATTCCTTAATAATGATTCATAAAAAGTTTTTGATTAACCAATCACATCCCCCGGTAGTGCCGTAACCAATAGTGCAGCAAGGAACATTGTCGTGTACTAGTTTCCGTTTGAGTCTAGATCAAAGTGGTATTTTCGGGGTTTTTCCCCTATGTACATTTTTTCCAGATCTACCTCAACCTGCTCTTATCCAGACAGGGATGTTTTTGTTTGATAAACCACAAAATCTATACTCATCAAAATACCAATAAGTTTTCCTATAATTAAAATTTTTTATAGGGTTCATCCTAATCGTTTCATAGAAAATTTCTATAAATAACTAAACCTCACTTTGATTCCAACTATAGAATTATTCCTTTTTAATACATTACTTTTCATTACATTTTATATATAGATGATCATAAAAGTATAGTGTCTTGGAGATTAGGAACATAATACATGAAAACAACATAAAAAGTTTTTCTAAACCACTTTTCATCCTTCATCAAAGGTTCATCTTACATACATCTATTGCATCTCATTTCATGGAGATATACATCAAAGGAAAGGTTAAGAAGAAGTCCCTGTAAGGGTAAACAAGGCAATCGATTTACTTGTGATATCAATAATAACTTGAATAAAAACATAAATACATGAGAATTGAAAGAATAGGCATATCGTAATGAAAATAAATTGAATCATAACTAGAAAATGTGGCTACAACATTTCAATTAGACATTCATGATCATTTCAGCAAGGTCCATCCTCAAAGTGTCATAAACATTTCCACGGTTATTCACCAAGGTATTGTAAAACTTGTCATCTATAGAGATTAATTATTTACCCAATGCATTGGAGTGATATCAGGGAAAACCATTAATATTACTTTATTTTCATGTGAGCCACATAAATCATAATAAAAAATTTCATAAATAACCAAAATGGAATCAACGAAATGGGTTTCATGTAAATATCGTAACGTTTAAAAAGAGCTTAAAAATAAGATCATTATGTCATTTATAATCCATGGAAAGGGAGTGAGTGTTATATGTATGACAATTCTAGAATCAAATATATCATCTTTATATATTTATGAACACACATGGAATAAAAATAAGTCTAGGTATTCACATAAATAAATAATAGAATTTCTTGAGAGAAAGAGATAGAAATTTTGAGATGAAATGTCTGCAACATAACATCTATATAACATGGTTTTAGAAAACATTAAAAAGAGAGAGAAAGAGGGTCACCCACTAATAAATAATTCAGAATACCATATGGGTACTGAATTTTTTTGTGGTATGAATATTTTAATGACATACCACATGAAAAGGAACCTGAAAGAAAAGTGAAGTTGCGATTTCATTTATGAGAAATTCGGCATCCTAATGGCGTCACATAAAATATTTATAGAAAACAAATTTATGAGAGAAAAAATGGTCTCTCAACAATTAGGCACAAAATGGACAGAAATGAGAATATATAATAACATAACCTCAACATAAAGAGATGGAAATTATAAGACACTACATAAAGTAAGTAATGACATAAAAGTGGGGGTTAAAGGATCCCTTACCTTGAAGAGTAACTTCAAAAGCGTAAAGGTTGGACCTTGGGAAGCCTGAGGGAACCCTGGGAGGACTCCATGGGTGATAAAGAGACCAGAACATAGTTGGGGTGGATTTAGAAATTAAATGAATGAGGGAATGATTTGGTATTTATAGGGGAAGTGATGGGACACAACATTAATTACCAAGGGACACATAATCGGTGGTATTGGAAAAACCATGGACTTTCCCATGGTATTGGCCCATGGTATTGGCCACATGGGACACCTAATACCCTATCGTACAATTCATAAGTAGACCAGAATTATTTCATAATTATTACATCCTTAATGACATCATTAAACACCCGAAACTCAAAAACAATATTTTCCCAATTCAATGAAAAATCTACATTCTCAGAAAAATCCTTAAATTTCCCCTGAACCAATTATCAAGTAAATGATTAAATAAATGTACTCCATTTTAGGAAAATTGTTTTCAAATTATTTTTAATTTAATTTATAACTAAAGAAAATATTCACTGAAAATTCAATTGTTTCAGAAAAATCCCAAAGAAATCCACATTAACCAAATATCGATACTTTGATTTAAACAATGAACTCCATTTTATGGAAATAATTTTCAAAATATTTGTAGTTTAATTTTTAAATAAAAAACACTATTCACACAAAAAAAACTAATAATTAACCAATAATTTCTGAAATAGTTATTTCCCTCTAATATTGAATCACATTATATAATCAAGGTGCCTAAATTATATTAATCCTTTCATAAGTGATGTTAAATAATCCATATGGTCACATTAGTAATCATTAGCATAAAATCAATATTCATAATTTTCTATTTATTAATAATAATGTTGATCTTATTAGACTCTAAATTTTTTACTAACCATAACTATAGAAGACCATTTTATGAAAATCATTACAGAATATTAATTATTTAATGTTTATATAAATATTATAAAATATCAGTATTCTAGAATTCATAAATAATATGCATACTATATTTATCTTGACATTTTAAAATTCACAAAAACCACCATAAGAAGACAACACAATTTTTATTTAAATCAATGGATTACACAAGGCAGTTACAGTCTCGTTTCATAGCCCCTTATAACACCACCATAGGACCTAAGAGCAATGTGTTCTAGGGTGATAGAATCATGGGGAAGCTCAACTAACATTTCCCGAGTAGTGATTCCTATCATATTGAAGTTATCACAAAGGCGATTTAGTTTCAGCTTCACACGATGAATTTTGGCTTGGGTTTTGTCCAGAGTAAAGCCCAATGGTGCTACCTCCTTCCCGAGTTCTGTTGGATGGGATTTGATCGGCACGAGACTACTGGATGCGACCATCAAATCATCTTTGTGTATTATCCATGATCTATTGTATTTATAGAAAATAATTGTAAAATTTTGTTCCCAACGGTCATATAATAGTCAAATCCCAACAGTTTCATTTTAGTTATACTCATTTTATTAAATAAAATAGTTATTTTTTGAGTATAACATAAAATACCCCACAAAATATTCGGGAAAAAAATTTATTCAAGATTATTTGTCATTACAAAAACACTTGTTGAAACTATCACCATCTCCAATGAAGAACACCTCCCAAAGAAGAACGTCCACCAGATATCGAAGAACGAGGAAACTGACCCTAACCCAGATCAGAAGCACCTTGCGGAGGAAACCTACATAGGACATCGTTGATGACAATGAACCAATGATCAGGGAAACACCGATATCACTAGATTAACCCGTCCCAACTTCAATGAGAAATCAAGGTTAAAGTGCGATAAAAAATTATCAATGTTAATTTTTTCCCCTCGCATTGAATTATCACCCTTGAGCCTCTTGCTACCTCTGTTAGGCGGATGGTGCAGGAAAAGAAAACACTGCCCAAACCCTCCATATTTCATCATGAATGATGTGTTATTCATGATGGAAGAAGGCTACTTTGTTCCACTACGATGAATAAAGAGCGGTCGGATGGACCAACTGCCAGTGAAGGTGTGGCACGCGACAGCGCTGCGCGACCGCGTCATGTATAGAGGATGGTTGGCCATCCGGCCAACCGCTGCGGACGGTCACCTTGCCACCCCCCGACCACCCCACCGGACGGCGGCCTCAACGCCTCCTCTACTGCCACGCGACCTCTGCTTCCCCGTGTCTCCCTGGCCTACGCGACATTCACGACCCTTTCCTCTCGTAGCCTCCGTGGACCCCACGGCCTCCGTCACCCTGCAGCCCCACTATGCCCACGGACTCTGCAACCCATGCAGGATCCGCTGCTCCGCGGCCTCCACCACCCCATGGTCTGCATGACCCCATGCCTCCCGCGGCTTCCATGACACCCACGTCCCCCGCCACCCTTGCGGCACCCACGACCGCCACCGCTACTCGGCCCCCACGGTCACCGCCTCCACATTGCTTCCGCCACCCCACGACCTCCACCACCCTGTAGTCTCTGTATCCCCACACCACCCGTGGAATTCATGGCCTCCCCTGCACCTAGTGGGTCGCTTCCCGTGCCGGGCCACTAGGAAGGGTTGGTCCAACTGGGTCTGACCGGACCCAGACCAGTTTCGACCCAATATTCTCTTTTGGCCATAACTTTTGCATCAAACGTCTGTTTGATGAACCATATACAGAACTAGAATCCTTGGATTTACATCCTACTTTTGGTATACCTCACTTGATATTTCGATAATGTTGGGATACAGTCAAGTTGGATTGAACATGAATCCAACCGGGCCCTCGAAACAAAAAGGCTAATAACCTAAAGACCAAGCTTCTGATTGACGCATTGTCTGTTGTGGTGAGACCCCTATTACGTGGCATACCTTTGTGATAACTTTTCATGGGAATTCATGATAGTTGGAGTATCAACCAGTACATGTGGAGATGACCCTCTCGGAGATGAGAAAGCATGGTGTGGGAACTCGGTAGACGACTATGACGTGAAGACTGAATAACCATCATGTGTGGGTCAGCACAGAGCGCTCATGTGTGGGTCACCATAAAGAGATTTTGTGTAGTTCAGCACACATTGAACTTATGTGGGTTATCACCAAGTGATCCTATGTGGGTCAGCACTGACCGATCCTGTGTGGTTCAACACCGAGCGATCCTATATTGGTTATCACCTAGAGATCCTATGTGGATCAGATGATGTACTCGTGATGTACTATGATCATGTGTGGATCTCACGATGTACTGACATGGTACTAGGATCCTGTGTGGGTCTAACGATGTACTATGATCCTCTATGGGTCTGATAATGATTAGGTATCATTCTTGTGTCTACATATTATTAGAGTAAGATTATTCATTAGTTACATCTAATTATCTCTACTACTGTAACTTAGAAATATCAAGTGTGAGCTGAGTCTGTAACTTGTGGGACTTTTTTGTGGTAATACCTTGGTGGTATTCTTCTATGTGGTTTAACTATGTGGTACTTACCTAGGTGGTATTACCTCATTTTTGGAATAGTGAAGCTTTGGGATTTGAGTTGGACTCTATGTTTTCCTCATGGTTGATATGGGTAAAATTTATAGCATAGTTATATGTATGGGCATATACCTAAGTATGGTTTCTGTTGACATCACGACTTGTGGTTTGTCCTTGGTGGATTTTGTCAGACATTTAGGGTCCCAGGGTCCCTACTGAGTATCATTACACTCACCCCTACACGATCTATGCTTGTACCTTGTTGTGTTTGGTGTAGGTGTCAGACATCGTTGATTGAGGCTGAGGGTACCATCGCTAGACGGGGACAAGAGGTGGACCATAATGCATGATGGTATGCAGAAGATATGGGCGTACATGGAGTGATGAGGAGGTGATATGTACCTACCCTTCATGTAGGAACCTCGGTGGATGACCTAGTAGCTACCATTCATTTTTCTTATGTTTTATTATTTTTCAGTCATACCTGTACATTTACTGTTGGGCTTATATTCCTGCCCATTTTTACTATCAACACTATTTTTTTATACAGTTGACTTCTGTTTAGATCTTGTTGTGTTCTTGGTTGTGTGTGATTATATGTTATAATGAAATTCCTTATCGGTTTAAGGAATATTCCTTTCGGTTCTAGTCACCATCCCATGGCCTATGGAAGGAGGGATTGGGGTAGTCACGACATGGGCCCTGGGGGATGGGTTGTGACAATTCCTTTGTAATTAATCGTGAAATATTCGATACGTTTTCTTAGGTGAAATCAATGGTCTATATGAACCATGATGTAGTAAACTATTATAACCTAGTAATTGAATTTAAAGGAATTAGTATCAATAAAAAATTATGAAAATATTTATAAATGATTATTTAATTAAATTTATAATAAATAAGTACTGAATTTTTAATAGTGTCATTTTAGACTTCAGATACATGTTTTCCTCAAAAATATATTTTATCATCATTTTTCAATAAAACATCATAATTAATTACTACAATTTTTATAATTTTTATTTTAGGAAATGAATACAATTTTTATAATTATTTTGTAAATATAATCATAAGGTAATTTTTTTTGATTTTTCATAAAATATTTATTTCATTTTGAATTGTAAGAAATACCATTTTTGTAAAAATTTTCATTTATTTTAAATTAAATTAACCCTTGTTTATTTAATTTTACCATAAATTAACGTAATTAACATTAAATTATAAAAAATATAATTAATTACATATGATTCATAATTATTCTTTATTTCGGAACATGCTTATTTTCATGTATAAAAACACAATTGTCTAAAAAAACTAATTTAATATGCCTAATGTGTCTGCACATTAATAAATTTATTTAATCACTATTTATTAATATTTTTTATTCTATTTTAATATTATAAAATTAATTATATATTTTATTACTTGTTATATGATTTTTACGTGGAAATAAATGGATGTAAATTATGTTTTACAATTAAAATTTTATTTTTCGATAATTGGTTGTCGTTTTCATGCATAAAATTAAATTCATTAACATATTTAAATTGAATCTATTAAAATGGACTCCATATTATTTATTTTAATAATTAATAATATTTAATAGGTTTAGCAGATTATTTGGTCATATTGAATGGGAAAACTAGTAAAATTTATTACAAAGGATGACGTTAAAACATAATTTAATGAGTGTTAAACCATGATATAAGGGTAGAATTTTCATGTACATAACTAAATTTTTTTAGATGAATATATTTAAAGATTATATTACCCTAAATTCAAATGAATTTTCATTTGGATCCACTTTTCCTAGAAAGAGTCATTAAATCATTGAAATATTTTAAAAAATTTAATGTGTCCCTACTCTCACTTATAAAATTTCACCTCCTCTCCTCCATTATTCAAACCATTTGAGAATTATATTTAAGAAAATCCCACCTTTTATACCTTTATACAATATTTACCTTAATCCTAGAGTTTATTATTTTCTCTTAAGCCCTATCCTTGAAGAATTATGGAGTAAGATAATGGGGGTCTCTAAGAGAAAGGGTATAGATCTTAACCATGTTCATTCAATTTTATTTATTATTATACATCATATTGACTGGTTGTACTGACAAAAAGTATTTTCCTTTACTATCAGAAATATTATAATATGTTTTTATGATTATTTCACGACCGTTTACCACCTCTACTCAATCCAATGTGAGTTGAAAGTATCACTCATGCATATATGATTAAATTATTTATTTAATATTATATGATTTATATCCCTAAAATATTATATAGTTTTTTATAAAATTGTTATTTATAGAGATTTATTTTATTCCTTTCATTTGTCCCTCTATATATATTCAATATAATGGAACATATCTTTATGGAAAATTGATCTTTTTTTTATATTCTGTGGACAATGTTTTCATCAATGTTTTTATTTTCTTTAAAGTTTTTTTATGTTTTTTAATAACCTATAAATATTGATTAAATTCATTTCAAACCATTATATAATATCTAAAAAAATTATTTAATTTATTCATATTATCATTTTTGGGATTGGCTTTTTATAACTTTTTAGTGACAATGTGAATGAAATTTTTATTTTTTTTCTAAAACATTTGTGACGCCCTAAAAATCTAAAGTAAAAATACATTATATTCTATAGAATGCATGACACATGATACCAAGTATATAAGGTAATATAATATATGAATACATTATAATATATTTAATATTTAAAATATATTCTATATACCACGGTCTGAAACATTGAGTTTTTGTATGTTATATGCAAGAGAGACTTTCTTCGATAGATTGAATTACACAAAAGAACAAATTTTATCAAATATTAATATATAAAAAAATATTATTATTTAATATAATATCATATAATATATCCATTATGTTAGAGGTTTTGAATATTATTAACTAAATTATTAAAATTTATCATTTATATAAATATAAAATGAATTCATTGGTTACTAACTAATGAGATATGAAAATAAGAACCAATTAGATATAAAAAGGATATATTATTATTTATATACTTCCATAGGCATTTTCAATCACCAAAAATAGTTAATTAAAAGTGGTGAATGATTTTAATGAAATATATATGTTATATTTTTAGTTACTTTTATTTATATTCATCCAATAGTTTTGATAGACATAAGATAAGATCAAACTCTATTTTACACTTAAAAGCATTTATTATTAAAAATGTAATTTTATCACCTTTTAATGGTGAACCAATTTTAAATCTGTATTTTTTCATGTAAATTAGTTTAATATATTAAAATAGGCTTTATATTATAATTATAACCATAAGGGTTAGATTAGGGTGAATTCTTTTTATTTTCTAAAAACATTTCATTTATTAATGAATAGTAAAATTACTGAATTTTATATCAAAAGTGTTTTCTCATTTAATTTATTAATATGGTTAGATTATAATTTTAATTTTTTTTATTGTTGTTTAAATAATATTTTTATCAATTAATACAATTTCGGTCATTTTAATCAATTTTATTTTGAAATTTCCTATTAAAATACAACAATCTTTCGAATGTTTTTACTTTAAAACCCCGCATTTTCATCCCGCTTGTGGGATGAATTTCAAATTAATTCATCCTTATTCAATGATTTTTTTCAAAATTTAAGGAATATTTTTGATAAAAATAATTTTTTATTTTTTATTATACAAAAAAAATTTTGAACCAAATTATTAGTGAAAGTAATTAAAAATAATTACAATTATTAAGGTAAAATTAATCGTAAGAAATTAATAAACCATTAATTTAAGTGACCAAATGACGTATAAAACTTCCAAAATCAATTTTTTGGATAGTAGTTTTCCATTAACCTGACATTATTTATTTTGGTTGGTTTTTTAATTCTTTTTATTAGTAAAAATTTTGGTACACTTAACTTTTTTTCCAAAATACCAGGTGAGTCATTTTTCTCCCATAAAAAATGTCATAACCTCTCCCCATTCATCACACAACTTAAATCACTTAGGAAAAGCCAAGATATTACCATATATATTCCCAAAATCCATTTAAACTACCTTGAATCATAAATTTGTGAGTAAATACCTCCATGTAATCCATTTCGTACAAAATAAAAGATGTTACCCGATTAAAAGAAACCATATTTTCTCAATATCACTAACTTCATTTCCATTCTCCACCCACTAAAATATATTTATTACAGGATTATATAATAGAAATTTTCTTCACAATACTATATTATTTTTTTGTATAAATGGTTTTACCTAAACATATATACACATCCATCTAATGGGAAACAAATATATTGTTTCTGTCTATGATGAACTACAGCTTCACGAAACATTGATTATTTATTTTTCATTTACTACCTATAATGGATTACATTATGGAAGAATCTATGTTTATATATGATATATTTGATATATATTATTTATTTATACTTCATTAACCCATTAATTACTCATTCCATTATTACATTCTATTTTATGTTAGTAAGATAAGATCGTTTGAGAAAGTGTTGACTACATCCCCTCAAAGCTATGTGGTTCGTTCGTACTGTACATGCTACGTCTAAAGGATGGTTTAATTTAAAAATATGTTACTTAAAAAACTATATATGATATTAATGACATAATTAAAATTCTATAAATATTATATATATCATTTTATTTGTTACCCTTTCACACACTATACAAGAGATAACATCGTTCGTGCACATATGGAGTATAACCACCTCGACATGATGTGATTCACTTGGAATTAAAATGAATTTTTTATACATTTATATATGAATAAATAATATTATATCTATAATATAATTATCATTATGTAATGATATAATTCTACACACTCTATTTCTATAATGATAATTGAAAAAACAGAATGTCACTCATGCGTATGTACGACCTACCATATCCATGATGGTAATGTTCATTTGTTTTTGATAACATATTTAATTAAATGTTTTTTAATTATAATTTATGTATAATTATTATAATTATCACATCATTATTATTTTTGATAAGTTTATGTAATGATTCATTTGACCATATTTTACCTACCATAGTTGTTTTTGACACATAAACCAAATGTTTTCAAAACACCCAATGTAAACATAATTGTTTAAGTAACTCTAAAAATTATATAATAAGTGAAAAAAATTAATTATAAACATAAAAAATTTCTGAATAATTTATATAATTAAAATCGGTTTATTTTACAAGAAATTAAATGATGTTCCCCTGAATGGAAACATATGTTAAGCGATGTTCGTCATAATTTACATTCCATTGAGACTTAATTGTTGTTATGTACCTAGTTTCTTTTATATGTTTTATACAATACCAATGAAATTTTATATCATGAATATGTTTATTATTATGTTATTATATGATTCATTTAATATTATTCCTCAATAGTAAAATTGTTTAAAATGTTTCAAAGTGGTATTGGAAACTTTGGCATGTTTAAGGATTATTTTCATCCAGACTAATACTATTGATATTTAATTGAAATATAAATTTGTGGAAATTAAATAACCATTATTCAATAAAAAAATCCATTATTATCTGGATATTCATGATCATTTTTATGTATTAGTACAATTTTTCTACTCATTGGTACTCAAAATGCATTAGAAAATGTTTTTCAAAATAGCCGACTTAATTTCTCTTTCTAGTCAAAGAATATATTTTTCTACTAAATTTTTTTTAATAAAACATTTTAAAAGACATTTATTTAAATTTTTTCTTAATTACATTTACCCATTTTTACTATTATATCAAATGAATATTCATGTCTTTTAAAAAAAGATATTTTTTAACCTTTAACCATTCAAAAGGAATGTTATTTTGACCTTGTAGGACTTTTATGGATTTACCCACAATCATTTCATTTAATTATAATTTACATGTATAAAAGGTTACATTTTATAGAAAAAATTTTGGAAATTGGTTTTAAAAGAGAAGTATTTTCAAAAGGCTTTTCAAAACAAAACGATATTTTCCCCATGTATGTTTTTAAAATATATTTTATAATATCTCCTTTCATTGATAACAAAAAAATAATATTTTTACTCTATTTGAGAAATGATATATTGATACAATCCAATTTCATCCTATATATGGATTTTGAATTATTTTTCCAAGGATAAATTAACATTTACTTCCTTGATTCAATTTCTCGTCCCCTTGAAATATTCAATCTCATATGATAATTGAACATTGAATTTCCCCTAAATTTTGAATTTCATTTGTCATGAACATTATAATTTCCTAAAACAATTAGCACATTACATACATTTTCTACATTAATAGTTATTTGATTATTTGGGAAAATATTGATGAATCTATATTTTTTTTATTCAATATGGATATTTGATAAGGTGTGATTTTCATCAATTAAATTGATTACTCAATATAATTAATTCATTTGACATGAAATGGTTTATGGAGACTAAACATTATATAGTTCTTTGTTACATTGATAGGTTCTTATGATACAAATAACTTGTGAATATTAAATGGGTCTCT
The DNA here is from genome assembly GCA_963277665.1 of Viscum album. Classification (NCBI taxonomy): domain Eukaryota; kingdom Viridiplantae; phylum Streptophyta; class Magnoliopsida; order Santalales; family Viscaceae; genus Viscum; species Viscum album. The sequence goes on from OY728134.1 coordinate 292,869,111, forward strand.
ATCTATATTTTAAACTATTCAAATGATGGATCTCGATAGTATAGTTTTCATATGCCCAAGGCATGAATTCTAATAATTAATCATTGGATTCATTTTGATTCGTTATTTATTATCCATGATATTTTCAAATTATAAAATCTATGGATACATTTTATTATCATTTTATTAATGAAATGGAATGTGGTTTTAGAGTCTTAACTTGCCTTATTTATTTTTCCATATCTAGTTATTTGAATGAAATGCATTTCTAGTAATTAAAATTCTATATTTTTATGCACTTACTTATCAATTTCATTATTATACGAAATGTGAGTTCAATTATATATCATTTAGTAAATATTATTCTCATTGATTCAATATTTTTTCTTCTATATTTTCCCTTACTGATCATTTGAGATCTCCCATTCTCTATTTTTCCTGTGGATCTATGAAGCGTAATATGATAGATATGTAGGGATATAATAGAATGAATAATGTAATTTTTGAAGTCAATTATTTAGAATAAAGGAAAAAATAATTTTATAATTACTAAAATCATTGGTAATAAAACTTTCATGTATGTATATGGTTTACCAATACTACTAAACTCTTCAGTCATTCATGATTTGATTCATTGTAATAATGCCAATGTAATTAGTAGCATACATCTGCTCTGGGCATTCTACGGTTGGGTAGATGTAGTTAGTATTAGAAGATTTTTATCAACAACATTAGGAACTATATTGTAGAAATCATTGATTTGTAATCATAACCCTCAGATCTATATTGAGTATTAGTATATAATTACATCCTATAATTTTGGTATGGTAGAGAGTATGTGGGTATTCCTGGTAATAAATCCACGTCAAGATACTACAAGTGGACATGATCCTAGAAGAAATACACTGATATGTAATTACTCTAACATGTTCTTCTAATCTTGACTCAGGGTAACTTGGTACACGACAACAAACATTACTATGCACCTAGTTTGACACTCTCGGGAGATATTCTTAGGATAATTGACATTATCTTTACAACCTATTAAATAGTATTTTAATAGATATGAAAATTAATACTCTAGGTTAAAACTAATGTGTTTTATATTACAGACAAGGTTTCATGATTTTTAAATCCCAAAAATTATATTATGCATTAACACTATACCAAGGATAGACCTATGTGGAAATAAATGGAATAAGTATTTATGTATTTGGCTAATTTTTAAAACCTTAGTTAAAAGTATAGTTAGTAATTAACATTATTTTCAGGATTTTGAATAGATTTATTTAGAAATTATATTAATATGGTTTTATAAAATGAAAAAAATTTATCCATGTGAAAAAAAAATCATATCCATAAGGCCACAAGTCTTGAACCCATGACTGAGGATTGATAAGGGTTTCATGAAAACAAATAACCTATATAGTATCCTTGTTAAGTTTTCATTATTTTTAGTTAAACAATTTGACAAATAAATATTAATAATGAACCAATAGTGTCAATTTTTAGGATTAGATATTAATCTATAAATCATATTTGATTTAAGATATAGTTAGATACAAACAGTCAAGCATTTAACTCATTTATGGCCCTTAAGACCTTTAGAAATGTATTTTTGTGATTCATGCATCAGTATTTTCTTAAATGAATTATAAAATAAATCAATGCTCGAGAAAACATTGAAATGCAGTTTATAGATATATATGACGTAGTTTTACATATGTTGTAAAAGAATTACTCTACCTAGGGAAAATGAGTTCGAAATATAAAAATATCATCATACCTTAATATATGATTAATCAATGAACTTGTAAATCATAGTAGATTTGGGGATTCTAGGACCCATGGTTTATATTAATCATTCAAATGTTTTTGATTGATTACCTCAATCACTCCCTATAAAAATTTATGATTTTCCTTCATGTATGTATCTCTACATTCCAATGATGTTCTCCTATATAGAGGCCTAGTGACATGGAAGTCCATCTAATCTTTGTAGTTTCCATTCTTTCTTTTATAGATATTGACTTATGAACCCCTATTATGACGTGGGATTTAAAAAATAAGACATATAAATCAATCTATACCCATGATAATTTTTAAATTGTGAGTTTAAAATTTAAATATAGGGGGCGATAATTTGAGGCCCTGAAAATATAATCTAAAAACATTTTATTCGATAGCGTGTATGAAATGCGACACAAAAAATGAAATAAATTTTAATATCCAAATATGTTTTAATATATTTAATATTTAAAATAGATTATATATAATTCAATTTATTAAATTCTAAATTAGTGTTTGTTACATGAAACAGATAACTTCTTTTTTTGGATTGTTTTACATGCACGATTGAGTTTTACTATACTATAATATATAATTAATATATTTATATTAAATATAATATGATTTAAACTAGTAATTATGTTAGATTGTATGGATAATATTGACTAACATATTAAAATTTATTATTTACATAAATATAAAATGAATTTATTGGATATCCACTAACGAGAAAAAATAAGAGCCAATTATATTTATAAAAGAATTATTAATATTTATATGCTTCCAAAGGAGTCATTTCTTAAAAAAATAGTTTATTAAAATTATTAAATTTTTTTAATTAACTATATATTTAATATATTCAATTATGTTTTTATACTCATCGATTAGGTTTTATAGACATAAAATAAGAACAGACCCTATTTTACACATAAAAACCTATAATTTTAAAATGGAATCTTTATAGCCATTTAATGGAAAACCAATTTCAAATATAAATTTTTACATGTTAAATTACATAAATGTAAAAATAAACTTCATATTTCAAATATACAAATATTAATTAGGTTGTGGTGATTTTTTGATATTTTTTGAAAAATTTCATTTTATAATGAATAATTATAAATAATGAATTTTAGTAAAAAACCATTTTTCATCTAATTTATTTATAAGGTAAAAGTATAAATTTAATTGGTTTTACAGTTGTATTAGATAATAATTTTATCAAATAATAAAATTTATATAATTTTTAAAAAGTACACTTATATAATGATTATAAAAACATAGCAATATTTCAGACATTTTGACAATATGAACATGCATTGTAGTCCCACCTGTTGGTTGAATATTTAATTATTTACTTCCACTAATATGATTTAAATTTAAATAAATGGCTTTAATATTTGGAATCAGAATAATTTATAATTTCTAATATTATTAATTTTGTTTTTACAAAACATTTGTCAAATTAAATAAATTAATTACAATTATTAAGTTAAAGTCAATCTTAATTAAGGAATAAACCATTAATTTAAGGGATCAAATTGCCTATGAAATTATCTAATACCCATTGGATTTCCATAATTTAGACACTCAAATTACATTTTTTGTGTTTGTTTATACTTTTTTTTGGTAAAAATGTCGTTACACAAAACTTCTTTTTAAAAATACAATGTGAGTCTTTTTCCTCACCTATAAAAGGCCACCACCTCTATCAATTCCTCGTACATATCAAAAAACATAGGTTCGTCCATGATCTGAACATATAGATTCCCAACATCCCTCCCTTCATCCTTGACCCCCCATTTTGGAATAAATCCTTCTAAGTAAACATTTTTATACAAAACAAAAGATGTTAGCTAATTAAAAGATAACGACTTTTTGTTATTTCTCAAATTTCATTTATATTCTCCACCCCATAAAACATCTTTATAACAATATTATATAAATAACTTTATCATGAATATAATTGAATTATTATTATTGAAATTTTTTGACCTTCACTTACACACACTTCTATCTAACGTGTAACAAACATACTATTTCTGTGTATGGTGAACTACTGCCTCAGGAAACGATGATCGTTCATTTTTCTTTTACCACCTCTCCAGGTGGCCATTATGATGGACACTCTATTTATATAATTCATATTATAATATATATATATATATTATATAAATGAAATTCATTATTTATTTTTACGCCTTTTATATTTTCATTATAAATAAAATTATTACATTCCATTTACATTTAATACGATAACATTGTCTAAGGATGTCTAGAATACCGCCCACTCACAGTGATGTGATTCATTCATAATAAAAATTTATTTTATAAAATATTGTTTAAATTAATCATATGTGACATGAAAAATATCAATATGATATTCATGATAAATGTACAGTTTTAAAAATATAATATACTTTATTTTTGTTATTAACATTTCATACACTTTAAAACAGACAATGTCTTTCTTAGACATGATGATTACTACCTCCTTGAAATGATGAGATTCCATTTTAAATCTCAATAAATATATATATATAAATATATATATGAAAAAATAATATTATATTAATGATCTAATTATTATTATAGAAACATATAAATCTAGTTAACTTCATTCCATAATTATAATTGAAAAAATGTTAATGATTCTCATTTATATTCATGACATACAGTCTCGATGATTGTAACATTGAATAATTTTTTTAAAAATATTTTATTATTGGATTTATAACTATAATTTATGTATAAATAAAATAATTATTTTCTGATTATTATTCTAGAGATGTTTATGTAATTACCTATTTGACCATTTTATAACCTACCAAAGTTGATTTTGACATATAAACTGAATCTGTTCAAAACATCTGACGTAAAATTTATTTTTTAAATAGTTGTAAAAACATGGTAATAAGAGTAAAAAACTAATGATAAACATGAAACATGTTGTGAAGAAAGTAGATAATTAACAAAAGTTTTTTATATAAGAATTGAATAATATATCCATAAAAGTAAACACAATGTAAGAGATTTTGTCTCAACATACTTTCAATTGAGATTTAATTATTGTTATCCACATAGTTTCTTTTATATGGTTAATATTCTAACATTGACATGTTATATAATGAATAATTTTATTCTTATGATATTATATTTTTATTTTAATATTATTTCATCATGAAGTTATGATTTAAATTGGTTCGATGTGTTATGGGACTCTTTGGGATATTTACTGTTAGTTTTTCTTAAGACTAATTCTAATAATATTTTAACAGAATTTCATTCTGAAAAAATTATATAACCATTTCTCAGTAAACCATTTAATTATTATCTAGTTATTAATGAAAATTTTCATGTATTAGTACCCTTTTCCCACTCTTTGGTAGTCTTAATTTATTAGAAAATATTTTCAAAAAACATTCCTTTATTTCTAGATTTAGTAAGAGAACATATTTTCTTCTTAATATAGTGTATTATTAAAAAAAAACAATTAAATGAATTTTTAAATAAATTTATACCCTTTTGTCTTTTACAATTTTTCTCATATGAATATTCTTGTCGCTTTCTAAACAAGTCATTTTATATCATTTATCCATGAAAAAATGTTCTTTTTTAACTCATATGAATGGTACAGATTTACCCACCATCATTTCATTGAATTTTCCATTTAATGTTTTAAAATTAATTTTTATTAGAAATCATTTTAAAATGTGATTTTCAAATAAAAGGTCATTCAAAATGTAAAAAATGTTATTTTTCTTCAAGACTTTATTTAAAGAACAATTTATAATATTTATTTACAAAAATATTAACAAACATTATTTTTATTCCACTTGGGATATGATTTATTGATACCATCCTATTTCATCCTCTGGATGGTTTTAAAATTATTTGTCCAAGTATAGTTTTAACATTCACTTACTTGATTTATTTGTTAGTCCCCTCAAAATTTTCAGTCTCTTATGATCAATGGACATTTAATTTCTCCTAAATTATACATTTATTTATAATGGATATTACTATTTCCTAATCCATATACCTCTTTACATTCTGTGTCAACTTTGACATTTTTTATTATATGGGGAATATATTTATAAATTTTTCTTCTTTATTCAATATGAATATTTGATAAGACATATTATTTATTAATAAAATCAATTACTCGATATGAAGAATGATTTGGACATGAAATGACATATGGAGCTCTAACTTTTTACTACTCCTTAATGAATTTATAGGCACTATTGAGACGTATAATTTTCACAAATTAACTGGGTTTATATCCATATTTTAAAATGTATGGAGAATTGATCATGACATTATAGGTTTTTATGATCCTGGTGCAAGACGCCCAAAAATTAATCATTTCCTTCATTTTGATTCATTATTTATTATCCATAAGATTTTCATATGATAAAATCTATGGATGAATTTTATCCTCATGATACTAATTAAAAGGTTTGTCATTTAATTATCTTACCTAGACATATTTAATTTACCTTATATATTAATATTAATGATATGTGTTTCTTGTTATTATCTTTCTTTATTTTTTTATGAACTTCATTCTTAGTTTATTAATTATTTGAAATGTGATTTCAGTTATTTACCATGTCATAATTATTAATCACAATTATTTAATGATTCTTTCACTACATTTTTTCTTTAATGAGCATTTGATATCCCCCTTATTATGTTTATTTACACAAGATTCCAAGAAGTGTAATATGAATGATATGTAAGGATGTATTAGATTGAATAAATTTATTCTCGATGTTATTAATTTTCATATAAGAAATAATTTATATTATAATTAGTGTATTATTTTATAATAAATTCCTCATGAATGTATCTATTTTACAAATACCAAAAAAAATCTTTAGTCCTTTGGGATTTGATTTCATATAATCATGCCAATGTTATTAGATGAATACACTAGATTCAGGACATCTGGGGTAAGCTACATACAACATGTACATATATCTCCAAGATCATGAATACTATTTTCTTGTAATAATACATTAAAATATTCCTTGGATGGTATAAAATATTTTTTTTAATATTTTTTAAATATCAAGATTCTAAATGTGTTATTTCAAATAAAAATGGAATTTTCATCAAAAAAATGTTATACTAATATTTCAGTGGTATTATTATCTATAACAACATCCTTAAATTTTTCTTACAATTTATTGGTGATATTATCCAACGATATCATAATTATTCTTTCTCTTGATTGTTTCTTATTTTGATGATGAAATATTTATGAATCCTATATCCTTTCCATGGGTTATGATTTGTGACATGATGAATGAATTATGATCTTATGGAACACATATGAATGGTTTTCATTAGGTGATATGTTTAAATAGAATTATATATCACTAGAATTATTTGGGTAAAGAAGGATGTATAATGAGATAATAAATACCTGAATGGTTAGTAAAACATGTTTAGTAAGGTAATATTTCTAATGATATGGTCTTGGGAGTAAACCTTGAAATTGAAATGACTTAAAGGGGAGTGAACCATATCCACTATGATAGTTTTTGTTCTGATACATGATATAGATAATGTTTTTCTATTATTATGTGTATGGTAAAAAATTATTTATTATTCTTATGAATTTTTTCAAAGATCATAATTGAATAATTATGATTCTACACTACTATGTAATATTTAATTTTATTGGAAAGAATTTATGCCATTTTTAATTAATAATTATCCTTGACTGGTTGGGTATGATTATTATAAGGCTCAATAATGTTCTCATGCCCAAAGTATTATCGTATTATCACTTATGATCATTGATTAATATCTCCTATTTTTCCGTAATAGATCATTCGAGCTAAAAATTTATTATTTTCCCTTCCCTAGGTTGAGAAGAAATGTTTTAATCATGATATGTCTAAAAATTGTGCTAATTGGGAATAAATTATTTTGAAATGATGTATCTATTTTCTATAACTGTTGTTTACATATCCATGTTTTCAAATACCATAAACAAATATTTATCTAAAGGATGTATTATTATGATATTTATTTAATATTCATCTAAATTGAGGTAATATTTTTGTATGAAGTGTATGTGTACCTAAAGTTGGCATTATAGTAATGGTTTACTAATTTTTTGATACTAGGATGTGGAAATGTTATTAAGAACCCATAGGATAATAATAAGTTTAAATGAGAATTATTTATATGGGTAAATAAATGAGGGTGATTTTCCAAAGTAAATACATCATTTTATGGATAATGAAAGTGGATGTGGTTTCCAATCATATTCATCAATGGGAAATGAACATAAAATAATTGGTCAAGTATATCTCAACAATCATTCTGGTGCATAGTGAATGATCCCATACTTTACACATATTTAAACACTATTAGGTGTTATTCATAGGTTAATTCACATTTTAATATGAGACATTATGAATGTTTTTAATAGATAATGACCATGAATGAACAATATTAAACCTAAGGTGTCATATATTTAAATCATGGAGTCTAGAAAATCATATAAATGGTTTTCATTATTATTTTATTTCATGATATGATTATGGTTTCTCATACTACTATTTATGGTTTTGATCAAGTAGTAGAACCATAAGGAAACATTTTAACAATGAATATGAATGCAAGTTAACTGATTGTGTCCTTGAGAAATCGAATGTCCAGTGAGTTGGAAAGATAATCATGTTTCTATAATTACACAACTTCCTCAATACAACAATGTTATTAATATTTTAAATGATCAAAGGATTCCACCTCATATTTTGTATTCCATCATAAATAAACATCCAAATTCTTTTTTTCTGTCTAATAATACACTATTTTTTCGAATAAGATCGGTTATCCTAAAATTTAATTTAGTTATATCTAATGATTTGAACATGAAAAGGTTACCTTAGTAGTTTATAATTTAGATAGTTACCCAAATCAATGGATGATTCATATCAAGAATACATTATAATTAGATTATTATTACTAAATTGAGTGGGACGCATTTATGAACATATTTTTAAATAATTACTTTCCTATTATTATTCATATTATGATGGACAATGAATTAAATGAGTATACGAAAAAGGATGTTGAATAAATGGTTACCAATGAGGTAAATTTATTAATACTAATTAGGTAAAAAAGTGGTATTATTAATGAACCATAAATAAATATTGATCAATTCTTCAGTGTCTTAAATCATTGTTTTTATAGTATTTATCCATAATAGTCTTCTATAATTGTGAATAAATCATTAAATGTTATATCAGGGTGGAAATGGGGAATGGTTTTACCCATTGACCGCATGGTTTTAATAAGATAATAATATATAATTAAAAGGAAATTATAAAAACTATATCCATGGATGAAATATCATGAGATTGATTTTATTCGAAGAGTGTGGAACTATTCATAGAGGGAATTGACTTCAGGGGACGATAAATGTTTTACATATAAAAAATATGTCCATGAGACAATCAAATGGTGATGTAATGGGAATAAGTTATATAATGATAAAAATGAAAAAAAATTCCATTAAATGAACCACCCACACTCTAATGTTATAATTTCACGATATATAGAAAATATGGTAACCATGTATCCAATATAATGGTTGTTGATGATGATATAAGACATAAATATATTTTTCCTAGAGATAAAGGGATATTTCATTTGATCATCGTTTTTGATTTTGGGTGTGAGGACAAAGTGGAGAATGGTACACTTACCATCAACATAAGAACTACTATTTACTTATTTGATTCTGGATCTACCCACTCTTTTATATCTGAAACATTTTCTATGGGAATATAATTACCACCTCAATGGATAGATGTTGAGATAGCTGTAAACACTTCTAATTATAAAATGATCACATTTCTAGTCTATGAATTCTCCCTTACAGAATTTTATAGGGATTTTCAATCTGAAAATATCATTATTCTTATTCTAGTTGAATTTGATGCGATTTTAATCATCAATCAGATTTTATTATATATATCCTATATCAATTTCAGAAGAATGGGATTCATATTTGATATTAAAAAACAAAATCTAACAGTTTATTGGTGTATGGATAAATGTGAACATCCAAAATAAATTTCATCCATTACATGGGTATTAATTTATATTAAATGTTGGTATTTATCTCAAATTGTTGGGTATAAACTCAACCTAAGTGGTACAACTATTGTATGATATTTTTTATTGCACTTCAAATTATTTTCTTAGTATTCCACCAAATCACAATTTTAGTTGTTCAATAGAACTCTTAAACTATGTTACACCAATTTCAAAGTCATCATATATAATATCTCAAATCGAGATTCCTGAATTGAAGAAGAAAATATTAGAAATTATTGGTAAGGGATTAATTCTTAACTTTTATTATTCATTGGGACAAACTCTATATATATTTAAGACGAAAATTGGATCATTGATACTTCTAATTTATTATCATGATCTTAATGGGATCATGATCCACAATCAGTATCATTTACACATATTGATTATTTTTTATGAAGAATAAAGATATCATTAATTTTAATAAATTTACCTTTGATCTAGATACTATTAGTTGATGGAAACAAGTGAATACCTACCCAATAAATCTCTCCATTTGAGTTATTGACACTGAATTTATAATGATGCTATTTTTATTACTAATTCCACCACTATCTCTGTTGATTAAATAAATAGAGTATTTATAGATTTATATATTTAATTTTTAATAATTTTAATAGATTTTATTATTATATATTTTAAGAAAAAGGATGAGTATGATTATCACTTGAGGATTTTAAAAAACAACCTATATAAGTATATGTTTTATGAAAAAAATTCCATGTGTGCCTTTTGGCTAGATAATGTTTCATTTTTTGGGTCATATAATCCTATGATAGGGTAACTGGTTGCTCCATCATAGATGGATGTAATTGAAAATTGTCTCAGACCAACCATAGTGAATAAATATGTATTTTTCATGAATTGGATTGATATTATTTAATATCTATAAATATGTATCATGGTTATCTAATCCAATCACCAAGTAAAAAAATGGATTTACATTATTATAGATTTGTGAATTTAAATAAAATTTTAAGGAACTAAATAGATTGTTTGTCTATGAAATCGTGATCACACAACCCTAAATAGGATAAGGTTTTTTATTTACTATTATTCATAAAAAAGTATTTTGGGTGTGTTCTTATATAGAATGATATGGTGATAACATATGTCTCACACCAATTGAGGGATCATGAGATAAATTATATGGTTCATGATTTAGTGCCATCAATATTAATATATTACTTAAATATCTAGATAAATTATTGTTATTGATAAGAGTGACATATGTGAGGATCATAAAATTTTAATGTGTATATTGACAAAAAAAAATTATTATTTTATAGAGAAGTAAGATTGATTTGATTAAAGATTAGGTCTTATTAATACACTACCACTCCATGAAAGCATACAAGGTAGATAATTAATTGATTCAAAATGGTCATGCCAAATTATCTATGATAAGGATTGGGAACAATTAAATATTTAATGATTTAAAATGATTAAAAATGAAGTATTCAATGAATTATATTAACTTCATCGTTATGAAATTATAATTAAACCATCTATATATCTATGGATTAAAGAGGCATAAAAAGGGGATGTGGATATGAAAAAAAATATAAGAAATGTGATTGATTTCAGTAAATTATTATATTAGAATGATGTGAATAAGAAATTAATTATGTGTACTTTCCATAATAGACCTGAAGAAGGAACTATTGTAAGAATCTCATAGATCATCATTCTGTATTAATCCTGGAAGAATGATGATATTTTGAAATATATTATATTCTTTATGTTTGGAAAGAATGAAAATGGATATCACGATGTACGTATCTTAGAGAATGGTATGTAATAATGTTAAGGATGGTATTCGTTGTTCTAACAGAATGTTACACCCATTACCCATACACAATCAAAAAGGGAAAAATCACCATAAATTTAATTATCGGACTCTCCAAAATATCTAAAGGGAATAATGCTATATTGTTTTATAGTATATCATATTACGAAGTCATTAAGCTTCATTAATATCATAAAATACTTAACCATTGATCATAATACTAGTACTAGAACAAACAATTATTAATTGGTTGGGATAAATGGTTTTTTTAATGTTCTGTTTTATCTATTAAGGATATGAGGTTTTTAACAAAGTTCAAGATAATAATTCAGAAAGGTCAAGATATGGGGTTGTGTATCAAAATTGATTATCAAAATCAAAAATAATGTCCTTAATAGAGGATATATTCAACAACAAGAGGTTATTTTTAGATATTTTTCATTATATATCTATGGTATTTTGAATCAAATTCTTAAAGTAATAAATTTTTCATACAATAATAGCATTCACTCAAGAAATCATATTTCTTCTTATTATGAATTTTAGGTAAAGAAGTCTAGAACTATTATATACTATGATGAAGATTTATATTGGTACCTATTTGTATATATGCTAGCATAGGAAAAAATAGATATTGTTAGATCTGTTTAGTATCATATCAACGATTCTCAATGTCAAAAGAATAGTTATGCATAAAATCATCGAGTATATTTGGAATTAAAATTTTTAGAGGATGTTTTCATATGAATTTATTCATATAAAAAGATAATGAGATAAAACATTAAGTTAAGGATAGTTTCATGGAACATTGTTCCCTTCAATATTCATGATTGAGTTGAGACAACATCATATCACATGGAACTCCTTCTGGAATTTCTCAAGTAATTTATTTTTTTAAATGTATCTCTTCTAAGGGACTGAATAACTGAGACATCACATTTTTTGAACTAAAATGTTATACCACTATAACATGATCTTTTTTATGATAAAAAAATGAATAATTATTCAATCATATAGATAAATATTTATGGTACAAGACTCTTCATCTCATAAATGTTTTTTAGAGATATAAATCATTTGAAGAAAATATATAAGATCCTAAGGATGTGATGAAATAAATATAAGTTTAATTTTTCTAGAGTAATGTAATTTGATGGGTGAAATATATTTTAAGGGGTAGAATGTAACAACAAAACATTTTATTTGTATTTCCTTTGAAATGAAAATGATTGTATTTTACATATTCTTTAACATACATATTCATGTTTATATGAACCATGAAATAGTAAACTATTATAACCTAGACATTAAATTAGAATATATAAATAGTAATAAGAAATTAAAAAAATGATATATTTTTTTATAAACTCTGTTGTATTTTTTAGGTAATAATAAAATCATAATCAACTTTAAGTAATAAAAATTTACACTTTGAGGATATGTTTTCCCTAAGAATATTTTATTCACATTTTTTACACAAACATTATAATTAAATTATTAAAAACCATAGATGATGTGAAATATATTTTTTCAAATAAATTTAATCTTTTTAAATTATTTATATAATGTGACACAAAAATAGTTTTCATTGTATTATAGAACTGTGTTTTTCTTAGGTTATATGAAAATTAATGTTAATGATGCACTACATGTAAAATATATTTTATCATTCCCTTTTAAAAAATATTAATATTACTGTAAATTACATGAAATACTAACATTCTTCGATGAATTGTGTTACATGCAATTCTTAGTTTAACCGAACCAAAAAATATTATTAAAACATTATTATTTAATATTATAATTTGTAACATGGCTGTTAAGTTATAGGTTCTGAATATAATTATATTGATTATAAAAATATATGATTTTTAAAATTCAACATGAATTCATTTGTTATTAATTAATAAGAAAAAATGTTCACCAACTTAATATAAAGGAAATATTTTTTATGCTCACAATGATGTTTTATCTGAAGAAATTAATGTAATTAAAATTGGTCAGTGATATTAACAAAAAGTATATATTATATATTTAACAAATTAATTTTTAATATTATCCAATATATTTGATAATAATAAGAAAAAAACAAACTCAATATTTCATATAAAAATAAATAATTTAAGAAAAGGCAATTTTACTGCCTTTTTCCGAAGTACCTATTTTAAAAACAATTTTTTTAGAACATTTATAAATTTAATATGTCAAAATAAAAATAATATTTTAAATAGAAAAAAAAAATTAAATTAGGGTGAATATTTAGTATTTTTATATGAATTATCAGTTTTTGAAAAATAGTGAAAAATATTGCATTTTAATTCAAAACATATTTACATCTAATTTACTTATAAGGATAAATTAAATTTAAAACTGTTTTTATATTAATTGGGATATAATTTATATAAATTAATCCAATTTATTTCCTTGGAATTATTTTTATTTCAAAATTTACTATAAAAACAGAGAAAAAGTTTGGAATGTTTTTACTTTAAAAATATGTAATGGCGTCTCATCAACAAGATTAAATTTAAATTAATTCCTACCACTTCTGTGACTGGAATTTCAAAAAAGGGACTCAATATTTTGAATCATAATAAATTAAAATTTCTAATATGGTCAAATTATTTTTTCTCCAAAAATAATAGTGGAATTATTTTAAATTGATAGCAATTATTATGGCGAAATTAAGCATAATAAGGGACTAAAACATAAACATTAGGGCCCAAATGACCTAGAAACATTCCAAAATCCATTAAATGGACATATTTAGAACCAATAATCCATTTAATATAATTGATACCATTATTTGAGAAACAATAAATGGAAAAATAAGGTTGGAATTCCATTTATAAAAATTCCCAAGACTTCCACTCCTCCAATATAAAAGGACTTATCTCCTCCCACTTCCTCGTACCTCTCTTGAAAATTTGGATCAACTAATATCATCCTATATGTAACTTCAACATCGCTTAACATATCATAAAATTCCACCATTAGGAAAAAAGACATCCATGGAAGCTGTTTGGTGGAAATTAAAAGTAGTTACCCAAATAAGTGGTAACATCCTTCTTCAAGCTCATTTATTTTATTTTCATTATCCAACCCCTCTAATATACTTATTTTTTAAAGAGGTAACATCCATCAAAAATATACTAGGTTTCTTTTATGCTATTATTTCAGCCTACACTTACAAACACTTCCATATAATGGGTTACAAACTTATTGTTTATGTCTACGATGAAATATCACCTCACAAAATGATGATTCTTCTAAATTTATTTACCACCTCTTATAGTGGGAATTATGAGGGAAAAATTGTCTATATGTTATTGATTCACTTGTAAATGTTTTTCTCATTGATAAGAATTGTTTAAAAGGGATTGGGCAGTATATCATTTTTATCTTCTAGAGGAGGTGCGGCAATTAATCCACTTACATTAGTGTTACAACTCTTTTGTGAACAATTTTTGGTTTTTGTCTGAGTGGTTCGATAGCAAGAGGTTATCTGGTGTGAAATTATTGATGTTGAGCATAAAATCACTAATTGTATTCTAACAGGTTTTTTTGTGGAGACATAAACACCCAATGTATCTCACATCCATGATTCAAGGACCTACTTTCAATGGCATGTGTTTGATGGATGATTTGGCTAATGACACATAAGAACTTACATTGGCCAAGAGGATGGTAACTAGGGCTCATATAACCCTTTTCGGGGAAACTAATTAATATTAAAAGAATATTTTATAGATTTATTCTACATTCGTGTGTTCGTGAATCCTTGATTCTTTCCAATGAACGTGTCCATAGATTACCCCTATAACTGTGTTTGATCATAATTACACAAGGGTTCAGAATGATATGTATGTATTCAGGGTTCAACATCAATGAATGAATTTTTTATGTATTTGAGGTTCTATATAAGTGGTACACTTTTTTGGATAATTATAGATCATTTATATTGTTAACCCATAAAATGATGGTTTTAATCCATATGTGATAACTCTCTAAAGTTTATCATTATCCATCAGGTATGAGAGCTGTTATAATGTCAGGATCAAACCAATAAGGTGGGATTCCTACGTATACTTTGAATAGGAATCAGGGACCACATAGTTCAGTGTCACATTACTAGACACATAACCTTTTATAGTTTTGTGACAAGGACATGATAGTTCAATTTAACGTCATGCAGTATGTAACACCTCAAGCATCCACGATATGATTCTGTTTAAATAATTCAATAGCATGAAATGCAAGCAGCGCTGAGTTTGAGAGCTCCACAACTAGCCATTTAATTTGTGGTTATTAATATTATTAACCAAATTTTAAATTTTATATATTCTATATAATATTAATATTCATATCATATGTTTTTAGACATTATATAAGAACAAATTCAATTTTATTGAATAAAAGATATACTATTCAAATAAATAATGTTTTACCGCTTTTTAACGGAGAACCCTTTTTAAATCCAAAATTTGACACTAGTATATATTTAATATGACAATATAAAAAAATTATTTATAATTGGGACATAAAAATTTATTTTTGACAATTTTTTGGTGTTTTTCTAATAAGATTCATATTTTAATGAATATGGAAAATATTGCAATTGTATTCAAAAGTGCTTTTTCATCTAAATTATTTATATTATTCGATTATCCTTTTAATTGTTTTTAAATTATAATTTGATTATGTTTTTGTAGTTTAATATTGTTTAGGTTATTGGAAT
The DNA here is from genome assembly GCA_963277665.1 of Viscum album. Lineage (NCBI taxonomy): Eukaryota > Viridiplantae > Streptophyta > Magnoliopsida > Santalales > Viscaceae > Viscum > Viscum album. The sequence goes on from OY728134.1 coordinate 292,885,535, forward strand.
TATTTTCACATTAACATTACATATAAACACATGCAAATCTTTATATGGTTTTTACTTTTAAAAAAACACATTTTCTCATTTTGTCAATAAGGACTAATTTGAAATTAATTAATAAACCTTCTATTTTTTAAATTTTGAAAAATGGATTCTATATTTGGAATCTGTTGTTCTAAATTATGTTATTATGTTACTTTTATTTATTTTTTGATATTAAGAATAGTAACTTTAGAAGTTTTTATTAACATGGTAAGAGTATATTGGATAATTAAAGGTTCAAATAAAATTATGAAATTACCCTAACACCATTAAAAATTTTATTAGATGACTAAATTATACCATTATAACCTTTTTTTATTTAAATTTAATCATTTAATTGTTCATTTTATTGAATATTCCATGAATATTAATAAAATTAATGAATGTGATAAAATTTCACACTCTCATTTCCTATAAGTATAATAATCATAATATAGATATATACATGAGATATCATAAATTTTAAATTGTATATAGAATGATAAAATAATTAACTACCTTATAAATATTTAGTTAATATTTTTATATATAAAATAATTACCATTAATGGAGACATAATAGTGAAGTAGAAATTATTTTATTAGTAGAAATATAAAATAAATGATATATAAATTTTTAAAATAAGAATAATGAAATTTAATTAATGAAGTCAGATATTTTTTAAAAAACATAGAATTTTTAGTAACATATTTGAATTATTTCTGAGAAGTTATAATATTGGATATTTTTTTTTAAAATAGAAATATTGAATAGTATAAAAAATGAAATAAATGATACATTAAAATAAATAAAAATTTATTAAATATTATAAAATTTATTAAAATATTAGGATCTTCTAAAAAAAATTTAAAGTTAAATATTTCATAAATTATCCAATTGGGGTCCTTTTTGGATTTTATAGTAAATATATAAACCCTATATTGTAAAAGGACAGGTTGTCCGAGTAAATATAATATTTTTTAAATAGGGGTTATAGCTAAAAATAAGGTTTATATTTTTACCTAAACATTTTTAACTTCCATTGGATGATTTTATTACTACCCATACTCACAATAATCTCAAAATAAATCACTTTTTATCAATTATAAAATTAAAATTAGTTTATAATAAATTAATATTTTAAGATCTTCAAAAAGTGGCCCTCGCCTCTCTTATAAAATGGAAGTTCTACATCTCATTAATTCACACCAATGACACCATTTTTTTGAGAAAAAAGATTCTAATTTACTCTCCATACATCCAGAAATTTAATCTATAGTCCATACATTTGGTCTAAATTCATCATAAGTTGTCTTTTTGTGAAAATCAAAAAATGATTCCTCAAAAAGAAGCAATTGTTTTATAACATCTTCCAAAGTTATTTCATTATTCTACTTATACATTAAATTTTTATCCACACCAAAGTACTAAATAAAATAACATATATATACTTATATTTTTTTATAATTATAGGATAACCATATTCCTCATTTTATCTATCATTAAAATAACTATATCATCATTCGTGCGTATGTTCGACTTATCATCTCCAAACCATGGTGTAATTTGTTAATAAACAATACATTATTTGGATGACAATAATGATAAGTATAATGGATATAAATAATTAATATAGCATAATTAATATTCCTTAAAATTAATATACCATCCAATTCCTCACCATTTAACCATCCAGTGAATGATATTGTTGATCAGGCGTTTGTACGACCTACCGTCTCCAGAATGCGGTGAGATTAATTCTCCACATTTACCATTGAAGAATGATTATTAAATATATATGTTGAGTAAAAATAACATTTTTTGAATTTAATTTCATTTTGGATATGAAAAATAAACATTTTATTCATAACAATCAAGACATACATGACAATAAATGAATGGTAAAATGAAGTAGTTAACACCCAAACCAATGGTAATACAGAAATATTATTAGAAAAATGATATAAAAAGATCATATATGACATCATAAATATGGATATGGTCCTATTATAATTTAATATCATGCTTTAAACATTATTTAGTAATTTAACACACCCTCAAATGAATTAAAGTACAAATTAAGGGTTAATTTTACAATCACATTATTTTTCATGGTTGTTTATACATAAGTATCTACTTAGGAATCATTATCATCTGTAATAACCCGAGATTTTATAAGATATATTATTTTTAATTTCTTTCATATATCTTGTTGTATGATACACCAAGATTATCTTGCACTATACGCAACACCGTATTAGCTTGCAGTATACGCAACATTATTCTTGGATCGTGTTACACACAATTTCAAGTTTGTTTTATTGTTGTTATTCTATGCAATATTGAGTGTGTATGTATATATATATATATATATATTCAATTTATAAATTAAATATGGTTTTATTTTGTCATACGCAATAACAAAGGAGTATTTCACTACACACATCCCTGATTTGGCTTGCATTACACGCAATCGTGACCTTTCTCAATAGCTTTTGGTGTACGCAATACCGGGTTTCACTAAACAACAATATATGGTTATAATATTATTATGAAATAGCCGTTATAAATATTATTAACTACATTTTGAATGATATAACATTATTCTTTCATCTTACACATTTTCTAGAACATGGTATGTGAACAAAATAAATATTTCAGGTAAAATAAATATTTTTAAAAAAATGATGTTTTTCCGCCTTTTGATGGCGCACCCACATTAAATATAGTTTTTGACATTTTTATAAGTTAAATTTTTCAAAACAAAATTATTCCTTGGATTTAGGATATTAAAATTTAATTTGGATAATGTTTTGATATTTTTCTTATAATTTTAATATTTTAATGAATAGTAAAAACACGCTATATTTTAATTAAAAACAACTTTTTTCATCCTAATAATTTATATGGTTAAATTATAATATTGAATAGTTTTAATGTGTAAATAGAATATATTTTTACTATTTAATATATTTTATGTCATTATCATTGATTTTACCTTGAATTCGTAGGTTAAATCAATTCAATCTTTTGAAATGTTTTAAACAAAAACCTATATTCTTTCAACAACGGGATTAATTTTAATTTAATTTCTGAAACTTTTGGGTATTGATTTTGGAAAAATGGATTCCATATTTGGAATCAGTGGGTCCAAATTATTTTAATAAGGTACTTTTTATTTTTGGACATTATGAATAGTAACTACGGTAAATTTTATTTACTACAGTTAAAGGTAAATCGGGTAATTAAGGGTAAATATAAGACTATAAAATTACTCTAACACCTGCCAAAATTCTATTGGATGGCTAAAAGTTGACCCATATCACCTAATGGTCGGATGAGATTAATTTTATGGACTTTTTACAATAAAAATAATTTAATTATTATTAAAACCAAAGAAAGTGACAACATGTCACTCTCATAAATATTATAAGTATATTAATTATAATTTAGTGATAACCTTCATGAAACATGGAACATGGATATTCTCCAGAAATATAATGAAATTATCTACATCATATGAATTTATTTGTAACTTTTAGGGATTAAATAATTATCATTAATTGTGACACAATAGTGATGAAAAAATCGTTTATCTAGTGAAAAATCAAGAATATAGTTTTTATTAAACTAATAGTGACCATAAAAGGAACAAAACCCTGAAGAAAACCTATTGGTCATGTAAACGTAAACCATAATCATCCAATGGTCTAATATTTGACCATTTGGAGCCTTATAAAAGCGATTATGACACCTATATTATTTTATTTTAAGTGATGTCAAAGTTATCACCTTCATAATTTAATAAATATAACAATTTAAATATTGTGATTTTAAGATGATAAATTCGAGTAAATGTATTATTGTGAATGTTAATAGATTTATCTTCATCATAGGATATTATTTTTAATTTTTATACAAAAGATAAGTATATTAAATAATTATTCAAAAAAGTTGTAGTAATTATTTTATTAAGAGATAAACCAAATAAATGGATTCAAAAATAATAAAATAAATATTATATGAACTATTTAATGTGCTCCAGTAATTTTTTTGATACATATGACCTTTTATGAATCTATTAATGCTTTTAGTTCGAACATAACTTCTATATATATTTTATTTAAATTCAAATAAATGAATTGTGTCAAAATTGACACTATTGTTATTTTATAAAAATAACATATTATAAAATTTTTGAAAAATCAAAAAAATATTTACAAATTATAAATTTATATTTATATTGTCTAAATTATTATAAAGTATCCAATTATGGACGATTCACAACTAATAAGTAATTATTATTATTAATTTAAAATGTAAACTATTTTTACCACAAATAAAATAAAATTGATTAAATAAGGATAAATCAAGTTCATAATGTTTAAATTAAATTCCTAACATGTCTAAATTTTATTGGTTGATGATATTACAAACCTATATAATATAATATTCAAATATTTGTCATTTTTTGGTGGTTTCTATGTGGGTAAAAATTTATTATAAATTAATATTTTTAGGATTTCCAAAGGTGCCTCTCTCCTCCCTTATAAAAGGGAACCTCCTCCCTCTCATCATTACACAACTTTGAGACTTAAAGCAGGGCCCACCCCTAACATATTCACTTCTAAAATTCCCTAGAAACATACTAGAGGTCTTTTTCTTCTTCAAAGACAATTCATAGTGCCCTAAGGGAAATTTTAAAAGATGCTCTTCGAGAAAGAGGTAAAACCTTCTACCATTTTCTTCAAGTTCCATTCTTCTTCTACTACCTCTTCTTTAGTTGTTTAATAATGAAGTAATAAAATCAGTATCCATAATATACTGATATCTTATTATATATATGAAATAACCCCATTTCACCTTTTATCCATCCAATGGAAAATGAAATCACCGCGCGTGCGTACATACGGAATACTGTCTCCACGCCGTGTTGTAATCTGTTTTTCCACCACCACCTTACTTGGATGGGTATAATGGTGTAAAGAGTAAATAAATATGATTATTATAACATCATACTGATTCTAATATATTATATCATTCCCTCCAATTCAATTCAATAAATATGGGAACGATATCATCGCTCGTGCGTACGTACGGATTACCATCTCCACGACACGATGAGATTCATTTTCCATGTTAACAATTAAAGAATAATTATAAAGTATATATAATAAGTAATCGTAAAATATATGAAATAATAATTCTACTTTATTTATGTATATATATATGTATGTCATATACTTAATTCCATTCAATTCAATAAGGAAACAAAAACAACGTTCATGCGTACGTACGACCTACAGTCTCCATGAACGGTGTATTTTATTCCATTTATCGATCTATTATATATATGTATATTCTGAATATATATTATATATAAATCATGTTTTACATTATGGAATTAATTAATCATGTTCTAAGTAATCAGATGAATAATTACAATTATAAACACGAACGACATATGAAACGATTTTACCCAAAATGCTCTTTAACATGGATTTTACAAAAGAGTGGGTAATATAATGTCATAAGTGAACCATATATGATATCATAACAATGAATATGATTATGTAATAAGTAAATGACATTATTTAAATCATTATACAGGAGGTTTGGATACATACGAAGCATATCGGACAAAAGGTAAGGTATAATTTTTCAAATCACATTTTTATCCGAGATTGCTTATACGTAACTATTTACTGGGGTTATTGTCATCATCCAAGTCCATGTTTTCTAAATGTGTTTTTATGTATGTTTAATTCCCTTTTTACCCATTTTTTCTTTTACTACATGGTATGTAAGGAATATTTCTTTTGTTTACGTTACAAGATACTTTTTGACTTTTTCGACAAAAGTACGAGGAGAATGTTTTTTTAACATATACGGCATGAAAAGATTTTTTACGGTTTTATAAAGCATTATTTTCATGAAGCTTCCTCCAAAATATTTATTTAATATTTTAAACAAAATATTTTTCTTTTAAAATTTCATGATGTTTTGTGAAAATAAATTGATTTTGAAGAAGAAAGGATATTTTCCTCAAGAATTCATTTCAAGTGTTTTATCAAAACCAATTTCCATATAAGATGGCATTATTTCATATGTGTATGTTTCAAGTATAAAGTCTCTATTATTTTCATGGATTCACTTTCTTATTGTAAAATGATATTCATTTCTTTTATATGGATTATGTGATGATGGGATGATGTTTATGTAACCCATTTTATTTGTTGGGTTATTATGAATGATGTATGTTTATTTTGTGGCACACGTATGAAATATTTCATTATGAGATTGGTGAGACCTATATCTCCCTCTAATGCATTGGGTAATGATTTATATCTCATGAGATAGACATGGTTGGAATGGTAACATAATCCAGTTCAGTGTTACAGGACTAAAACGAGGAGTGAACTCTATTCAAAAAGAGACTTTGTCCACTAAGATGGTCTTGGCAGCAATGCATTGGCTACTATAGAAATCATAACAAGTGCTGAATGGTTGCCACAATTACATGTTTATTCCCATGCTAGTTTATCATGATTAATGTTTCTTTATGATCAATGCTTTATGTACATCCATGATTTATGTCTTTGCTCAAGATTTTGATGATTAGATTTTATGTTCATGTTTTTGCATTCAAATGTTTAAGGATTATTTTATGTTCTCTATGATTACCCTTACTGATAATTTGAACTAACCCTTTATATGTTTTCTTTTCCATAGGATTTAAAGAATGTTTTTAGTTAATAAAACAAAAGGGGAAGATCTTTATGGGAGATGTTGAAGATCTTTCACCAAGATTAGAAGATTACGTTCCGAGTTTCCAAAGACACTAAACTATTATGGTCCGTGAGTTTTGGTTTTTGTTATGTATTAAGTATTCTGAAAAAGTAATGTATTGTCCATGTACGTCAAGATCCGGGTCTTTACAGTTGGTATTAGAGGAAATGGTTAGTTGACCATTGGAAACATGGATGTGAAAACATTAGTGAGATCCCTAGAGATATTTCTATGGAATGTCTAGGGATGTCCCTAATGATATGTATACGTATGGGATATAGTCCTAGAACTACAGTAACGATCTTAGAATTTAACCTAAGCTGTTAGATATTGAGGGTACTCCCCCATTACTATGTTGTTTTCCCTAACATGAATTTTTCCTCTCACACTATTATTTTTGGGTTTTAGAAAATTTCTAGAAACAATAAGATTCACGATAATGGAGGATATGATAGACAATAGAATGATATTCTTCATGAGAAACCAAATGAAATGGGATTTGGAAGTCCAAACATCGTTATTATGCCTAATCAGCAGTCCCATAATATGATCAATAATCTAAACTTTGGTAAGTTTCCCAACTCGGATAATAAGAGAAATGTGGAGTTTCATGATGATCATAGAGGAAAGAAAGTTCGAATTCCCTCAGGTAAATCATGTGGGAAGAGACATCAGGGAGAATGTTTCAAAGGAATTGGAAGATGCTTTGGGTGTGGAAAATAAGGACACAAAGTTAGTGAGTGCAATGGAAAAGGTTTAGGTAACACCATGGACAAGGATAATGGTATTACTACGACATCAGCAATGATTAGATGTTTTAAATGTGGAATATACGGGCATTATGAAAACCAATGCCCTAAGGGAAAATCTCATGAAGAGAATCAGCATTGTCATATGGGTAGTATTTATGTGGATGATGATGAGGAGACGACAAATGATATATGAGATGAAAGAAGTATTGAAGCTCAGTCAATTGTTTAAGAAAGTAGTGGAATGATTGTATGTTTATCAAGAGTTATGTTGTATAATTAATGGTACTATGGAATAAATAATCATCTAAGGATTGTAACTCTATTTTTTTTCTAATTTATTTGAAAGTATATGTTTAATGGTTCTGGTAACCATGTAAGGTTATTCAGGTATTTTTGGAAGGTAGATGATATGCGCATAATGAAGGGATAAGAAGATAATGAGATGTTTGATTGTATTCATGTGCTCTTGACTGATATAAGGACTAAGTGATATTATGGTTTGATTATATAGATTTTTTGGGATTTTGGTATGTGGAAAGAGTTACCTTTTTATAGTATTCGTGTTTTCACTAAGGTTCTATGGTAATTTATATTTCAATAGAATATATTACTAAGGTATTCATGTGTATGGAATACAACCAACATGATATATCTTATGATATATGTGGGATAAATGCATGTATTCACATTCTTGGTAAGTAACCTTTCTTGTAATTGTTTTCTTTATACTATTATCTTGGACCTAAGTATATTAGATAAGCCCAAATATTGGAATGGATTATGTTGGACATAAGTTAGAATTGTTTAAGGATAGAACTGTTTTTGATATTATTGATGGGATATTATAGTAATGTAGTTTTAGAAAAAGGACAACCTGCAGGACGGGCAACATCCCATCGCGTCGGACAAAGCTGTGGGAATCGAACCCACAACCGAAGTGTGACTAGCCTTTATCGCCTACCACTGGCCTACAGGAAGTCCCTGGTTAGTGGAAGTTAGTTTAATTTTATTATGAAGTATGATAAATAAAGTATAAGTCCTTTTTTGGAACCATAAACGATTAATCTCACCATAGATGGACTTATGTATATTTGATAACATTTGTTAACCTTTTGTTTGAAATAGATGGAATGACCCATCATTCTATCACATGACCTGTTAACACTTCATGAATAATAAATTCATCATCATTTATTTAAGATATGAAGTGGAAATTGTTCAACGCATGAACAACAGTGAGATTGTACCAAAATCAAGAAAGTACTTCTTCTAATTAAAAATTTTCAACTTTAGGCAAATGATAACGAAAACCAAAAATGTTCTCCAAATGCTCTTATATCTGATGAATCAGATGGTACCTTATATCATCATATATTTATGGCTTTGTGATTGATGGATTTTTCATAGCCATGTCCTCTACCACTCTCTATCAGAACATGATGGTTAGATTTCTCTTCCATATCCATATTTTCACCTATGTTCTCATATTTGGAAACCCAGTGATTAGTTTATTTGGGTAACTATAATGTTTCATCCTTTAGTTTTTAATTATAAGTTTTGGAATTCCTTTTTACGATGTGGGTTTCAATTAACGAAACTTTCAAGTAGTAAACCATTTATAACCCTGACGAATTTCGAGGGAGAAATTCATTTTAAGGGGGGGTAGAATTTAATAACCCGAGATTTTATAAGATATATATTCTTTTTAATTTCTTTAATATCTTTTGTTGTATGATACACCAAGATTATCATGTGCTATACGTAACACCGTATTATCTTGCAGTATACACAACATTATTCTTGGATCGTGTTACACACAATTTCATGTTTTTTATAGTTGTTATTCTATACATCATTGAGTGTGTATGTATATATAAATATATATATATATATATATTTATTCAATGTATAAATGAAATATGGTTGTATTTTGTTATACAAAAAAACATTGGAGTCTTGCACTACACACAGTCCTGATTTGACTTGCATTACATGCATTCACTACTTTCCTCGATACCGTGTGTTGTACGCAATACCGGGTTTCACTAAACAACAATATATGGTTATAATATTATTATGAACTAGCCGTTATGAATAGTATTGACTACATTTTGAACAATATAACATTATTATTTCATCTTACACATTTCCTAAAACATGGTATGTGAACAAAATAAAATTTTCGGGTAAAATAAGTGTTTTTAAAAAAATTGCAGTTTTGCCGCCTTTTGGTGGCGCACCCACATTAAATCTAGTTTTTGACATGTTTATAAGTTAAATTTTACAAAATAAAATTCTTCCTTGGATTCAAGATATTAAAATATAATTTGGAAAAAGTTTTCATATTTTTATGATAACTTTCATATTTTAATAATGAGTAAAAACACGCTATATTTTAATTAAAAACAACTTTTTTCATATTAATAATTTATATGGATAAATTATAATATTGAATGGTTTGAAATTATAAATAGAGTATATTATTTATATTTAATATAATTTATATCATTAGCATTGATTTTACCTTTAATTCATCGGTTAAATCAATTCAATCTTTTGCAATGTTTTAAACAAAAACCCATTTTCTTTCGACAACGGGATTAATTTTAATTTAATTTCCGCAAATTTTGTGTATTGAATTTGAAAAAATGGATTCTATATTTGGAATTAGTGGGTCCAAATTATTATAATAACCTAGTTTTTTTTGGGTAATATGAATAGTAACTATGATAAATTTTATTTACCATAGTTAAAGGTAAATCAGGTAATTAAGGGTAAATATAAGATTATAAAATTACCCAAACACCTTCCAAAATACTATTGTTTGGATAAAAGTCGACCCATATCACCTAAGCGTTGGATTAGATTCATTTTATAGTCCTTTAACAATAAAAATAATTTAATTATTATTAAAACCAAATAATGTTACAACATGTCACTCTCTGAAATCTTATAAGTATATTAATTTTAATTTAGTGATAAACATCATGAAACATCGAACATGAATAGTCTCCAGAAATATAATAAAATTATCTGCATCATATGAATTTATTTATAATTATTAGAGATTAAATAATTATCATTAATTGTGACACAATAGTGATGCAGAAATTGTTTATCTAGTGAAAAATCAATTATATAGTTTTTATTAAACTAATAGTGACCATAAAAGGCACAAAACCCAGACCAAAACTTATTGGTCTTGTATATTTAAACCATAATCATCAAATGGTCGAATATGTGACCATTTGGAGCCTTATAAAAGCGATTAAGACACTTATATTATTTTATTTTAAATGATTCTAATGTTGTCACCTTCATAATTTAATAAATAAAACAATTTAAATATTGTGATTTTAAGATTATAAATTCGAGTAAAAGTATAATTGTGAAAGTTAATAGATTTAGATTCATCATAGGATTTTATTATAAATTTTTATGCAACAAATACGTATATTAAATAATTATACAAAAATGTTGTATTAATTATTTTATTAAGAGATAATCCGAATAAATGGTTTTAAAAATAATAAAATAAATAATATATGAACTATTTAATGTTCCCCACTAATTTTATAGATACATATGACCTTTTATGAATCTATTAATGCTTTTAGTTCTAACATATATACTGTATATCTTTTATTTAAATTCAAATAAATGAATAGTGTCAAAACTATCAATATTGTTATTTTATAAAAATATCATATTATAAAATTGTTTAAAAATATCAAAAATATTTACAAATTATAAATATAAATTTATATGGTCTAAAATGTTATAAAGTATCCAATTATGGAAAATTTACAACAAATAAGTAATTATTTGTTATAATTTATAATTTATAATATTATTACCACAAATAAAATTAAATTGATTAAATAAGGATATATCATGTTGATAATGTTTAAAGTAAATTCCTAACAGGTCTAAATTTTATTGGATGATGAGATTACAAACCTATATCATCTAATATTTGAATATGAGTCATTTTTGGAGGGTTTTATGAGGGTTTAGATTTTTTATAAGTTAATATTTTGGAGATTTCCAAAGGTGCCCCTCTCCTCTCTTATAAAAGGGAACCTCCTCCTTATCATCGTTACACAACCATGAGCATTAAAGCTCGTAAAAACCCTACCAAATTCACTTCTCCAATTCCCTATAAATATCCTTCTGGTCATATTCTTCTACAAAGGGAAATTTTAGTGCCCTAAGATAATTTTTAAAGGAGGTACTTCGAAAAAGAGGTAATACCTTCTACCGTTTTGTTCAAGTTACAATCTTCTTCTACTGCCTCTTCATTAGTTGTTTCATTATGAAGTAATAACATCAGTATCCTTCATATACTGATATGTTATTAAAAATATGAAACAACCCTATTTCACCTTCTATCCATCCTAAGGAAAACGAAATCACCGCGCGTGCGTATGTACGGAATACCGTCTCCACGACGTGGTGTAATATTATTTCCACCACCACCATACTTGGATGGGTATAATTGTGAAACGAATAAATACATATGATTATTATAAAGTCATACTAATTCTATGATATTAGATCATTCACTCCAATTCAATTTAATAAATATGGGAACGATATCATCGCTCGTGCGTACGTACAGATCACAGTCTCCACGACGCGATGAGATTAATTTTCCATGATAACAATTCAAGAATAATTATTAAGTATATATAATAAGTAATCACGAAATATATGACATAATAATTCTAATGGATTTATGTATATATATATATATATATATGTATGTCATATACATAATTCCATTCAATTCAATAAGGAAACAAAAACACTGTACATGCGTACGTACGACATACCGTCTCCATGAACAGTGTATTTGTTTCCATTTATCGATCTATTATATATATGTATATTCTGAATATATATTATATATAAATCATGTTTTACATTCTGGAATTAAGTAATGAGGATCTAAGTAATCATATGAATAATTACAAGTCAAAACACGGATGACATATGAAACGATTTTACCCAAAACGCTCTTTAACATGGAAATTACAAAAGAACGGGTAATATAAAGTCATATGTGAACCATATATGATATCATAACAATTAATATGATTCTTTAATAAGTAAATGACATTATTTAAATCATTATATAGGAGGTTTGGATACATACAAAGCATATCAGACATATGGTAAGGGATAATTTTGAAAATTTCATTTTTATCCGAGATTGCTTATACATAACTATTTACAGGGGTTATTGTTATAATCCAAGACCATGTTTTCTAATTGTGTTTTTATGTATGTTTAATTTCCTTTTTACCCATTTTTTCTTTTACTACATGGTATGTAAGGAATCAATTTTTTGTTTATGTTATGAGGTACATTTTAACTTTTCTAACAAAAGTACGAGGATAATGTTTTTTTACCTTATATGGCATGAAAGGATTTTTAATAGTTTTATAAAGCCCTATTTTCATGAAGCTTCCTCCAAAATATTTCATGACTATTTTCAATAAAATATTTTTCTTTTAAAATTGCATGATGTTTTTTGAAAATAAATTGACTTTAAAGAAGAAAGGATATTTTTCTGAAGAATTCATTCCAAGTGTTTTATCAAAACCATTTTCCATCTAAGATGACATTATTTAATATGTGTATGTTTCTAGTATAAAGTCTCTATTATTTACATGGATTTAATTTTGTTATTATGAAATGATATCCATTTATTTTATATGGATTATGTGATGATTGGATGATGTTTATGTAACCCATTTTATTCGTTGTTTTATTATGAATGATGCTTGATTATTTTGTGGCACAAGTAAGAATGATTTCATTATGAGATGGGTGAGACCTATATCTACCTCCAATGCTTTGGGTAAAGATTTATATCTCATAAGATAAACATGGATGGAATGGTATGTTAATCCGGTTCAGTGTTACAGGACTGAAACGAGGAGTGAACTCGATTCAAAAAGGGACTTTGTCCACTAATATGGTCTTGGAAGAAATGCCTTGGATAATATATAAATCATAACAACTGATGAATGGTTGCCACAATTACATGTTTTTTTCCCATGCTATTTTATCATGATTAATGTTCCTTTATGATTTATGCTTTATGTACTTCCATGATTTATGTCTTTTCTCAAGATTTTGATGTTTAGATTTTATGTTCATGTTTTTGCCTTCAAATGTTTATGAACTATTTTATGTTCTCTATGCATACCCTTACGGAGCATTTAAGCTCACCCTTTATATGTTTTCTTTTCCCCAGGAATTAAAGAAAGCTTTTAGTTAAGAAAACAAAAGGGGAAGATCTTTATGGGAGATGTTGAAGATCTTTCACCAATATTAGAAGATTACATTCTGAGTTTCCTAAGACACTAAACTATTACGGTCCTTGAGTTTTGGTTTTTGTTATGTATTACGTATTCCGAAAAAATAATGTATTGTCCATGTATGTCAAGAATCAGGTATCTACATCATCAATGTCTATGTTTCTTAAAATATATTTCAAAATATCATAAAAAAATTTAAATTCATTTTAACCCATGATTGACTTTTTATAAGAAGTTATGAAATTAATCTTTTATTCATTTTACAAATGTGGTACTTTATAAAATTTTAAAAAAATTAATGAAAGAACACTTTTGAAATTATACATAGGAAGCTGTTATTTTATTCCATTATGAATCCTAAACATATAAATGTTTTTAAAAGATTATTTTCAATAGAAAAGTTTGTATTTTTTAATTGTGCAGCTTCAAAATAATTTAAATGTAAAACAATGATATATTTTTCCAAGATTTTTAATGAATTTATTATATTATTTCTATCTATGTCAACATCCTTTTTTAGATTTTATGCTTAATAGATGATGATTTATTATTATACAATCTTCATTATTTTATTGGTTTTTTTATGACATGTTTGACTATATATGTTATATTTTTATACCATTCATGGTTTATGGATAAAATAATAACATTTCATATTCTTGTTTTAATACAAATGTTTATGTTATGTTTTACCCTTTTCATATGAGGAATGCATTAGACTTAGTAAGTGACGGGTAGGGTCTACTATAACCCATAGATGCATCGGTACATCTCATGAGAAAAACTAGTATATTAGAACAAGAACATGTCAATGTGGTTATTTATGGTCTTAACATGATGCATTGAGAGTATTTCTATGGTGTCCAACATTATGAATTCCATTTTTATGAGATTAGTTATTGATAATAAATGAGATTATTTTATTAGTATAATATTCATATGAATGTTTAAGTTGTATTATTTGATTTATTTCATTCCATTTTATGCTGAATATTATGTTTAAAAGGCTTGTGTTTCGGTTATATACCTTGCCTAAGAAGTTTATGCTTATTTATGATAGCTTCAGCTATATTGTTCATCCTTAATGAGCATCTGAGATCACTTATTTATTATATTTAATTATTCCTTAGTATGTGAAGAAGTATATTAGGATTGAACTGTAGGGATAATCTAAGGGATATGAGAGTATTCAAATGGTATCAAATGATGTTTTTCATTTCAAGATGTAATGTGAAACTTATGTTTGTATCTAGTTTTTCTATGGCTATTAAACTAATTGGTCCATTGGAATTTTATTTTCATGTGATCATGTCAGGGTAATAAAATAACAAATTAAATCGGGGAAACTAGGTTCGGGATATTGCAATTGTTACCAGAGAAGGATTAGTCCAAAATGATATAATAGATTTTGAAAAACCACTATTAGGTAACATTACCCTAGGATAAACATTGAGGATAAGTATAAAAGATAATACTATAAGTTCGTAAATTTTATGATTATGTGTGTATTACTAGAAAATAAATATCTTCCTATGTAGTATAAGTTGACATAGTTCCAGAACAAATTTACCTAGGATTAACAACTATGACATGGCCTTCCGGGATTGACTCAGGGTAAATTGGTACATGACAACAGGACTAACTATGAAACTAGTTTAACACTCCTAGGTGGTAGGCATGGGATACTTTTGAATTTTCATACAAACCATTATGAAGGATTTAAATGTAAATATGTCCCCAAAGAAACCATTTTTATTATTATTATATTATATATTCAATAAATATTCAATTTATTTTATATATTTTGAAATTACACATGATGATTCATATCCTAATCTAGTGAATGTAGTTGTTTAGAAATGGTGCCTAGTTAAACGAAGGGAAACCAAATCAACAAAAATAATATATGTTGGGATTTCCCCACAATGAAAAATAATTATTGTATAGGCAGTGATACAACTAGTTCTATGCAACGTTTAACTATACCGAGAAAACTGACTCATGTTATGAATAATAACCTCACCAATATAGAGCAGCCTAATCCACAGCACAGAAGATCAATTTTAGACCAATTCACGGGGAAACATCACAAAATATTAAAAAGTACTACAAATTACTTTTTAGATGATATGTGGATAATTTCATTATAGAATTTTTTTTGGGAGTAATGAGAGGGAAAAAGTTGTTATTGTTGTCCGTTATCTATGACGAGATGCATATCAATGTTGAAAATTAAATTCAACATATGAAGTTGGAAGAATTGGTATAAAATATTGAATAGAGGGAACATAAAGAACTCTTCCTTGAAAAATACTTTCCTCATAATATACGAGAAAATAAGAAGAATAAATTACTGAGTCTAAGGGATTTCGAGGTCGATAATTTTCCAGAGTATGAAGCTAACTTCACAAGGTTATCAAGGCAGGCAAAAAATTATTTACATAACCCATGAAGCAAAATTAATTGATTCTATTATGGGTTAAAACCATTCCAATGACTGTAAATAGTCACATAATATTTCTCATTATTTGAATATATAGTCTCACGTGCTATCATGATGGAAGAAGAATACTCCAAGTCTTATTAATTAAAATAAAATCAAGAGAATAAGAGGGAATTTGAACATTTTGGAATAGGAAATACGAAAAATAAGGAAAAATATGACATTCCACCCTATAGTAATTTTGGTTAGAAAAACACAAGTACTTTCCCATAGTGTCATGGAGTTTGTTACAAGTTTGGAGAAAAAGAAAACCACACTCATGATTAAAATGGAATGAAATAATCTACCAATGATCAGTGATAAAATTTTAAGAGATATGTGAGATTATGAAATTGATTTTCTTATGCGTCAAGGAAACATGACCTATAAAATTCCAGGAGAAAATAGTCGAGCTTTTGAGATCACAACTGCCAAGGGTAATGTTTTTAAGGACGTATTAGTAGAAAATATAATCATTTTATAAAATTTAGACCATTTTTTTATTATAGAACCTTATATTATTTTATATCTTCCTAGTTTTATTTAAAAATAAGATATTTACAATTCACATTAACAACGAATTTTTCAATAAAAACCTCAAAGGGAAGTCTCATTTCAACAAAGATGTGCTAGGAAGTTCGCATTATAGAATATAAACATGCTTTATCTTCTAAACTTATAATAATACCGATGGTCGAGTTTGATATAATCCTGGGTACGAACTGGATATCAATATATGATGTGGAAATTTGTTATAATAAGAAATAATTGGGGATTAATGAGGATGATGTAGTATTCATTTTCTTTATTGAAGAAACTTAATCACCATATTCTTATTAAAATCCACCACTAATAGCTTTACTTTATTATATTTCTGGGGAGGCATAGGAAACAAAATCTAGGGATTAAGAATGAAATATTCAAATTGAGAATGTACATATTTTATGAGAATATATTGATGTCTTTCCAGATGATTTACTTGGACATCCTCATGCGTGGGATGTTTATTTTATTGTTGATTTAATCCCTTATGTAATGAAAATATCAAAAACTCCCTATATAGTGGCCACTGTGGAATTAGTAAGATGAAGAAACCACTATAAGAGTTTAGTAATAAGGTATTTATTTTCCCTAGTCTGTCTCTATGGGGAGCCCCTATTTTTTAAAAGAATTATGGATCAATGGGTTTGTGTATTTTTTATAGACAATTCAATGCTATTACAATAAATAACAAGTATTCTCTGCATTTAAGTGATGATTTATTGGATCAAAATCATGGACCTCAATATTTTTCAAAGATTGACCTTCATTTTGGATATCATCATTGAGTGTTAAAAAGGAATACATTAAAAATACAATATTATGAATGCGGTATGGAAATTAGGAATTTATAGTAATGCCATTTGGATTGACTAATGCTCTTTATATATTCTTGGATCTAATGAACAGAGTTTTCAAGGAATATCATGGTGACTTTTTGGTATTATTTATTAATGATATCATGGTATACTAAAAAATTTATAAAGACCAAGATAACCACTTATAGATTCTTCTGAAGACTATTAAAATTAATGAACTATGTGGGATGTTTAGCAAGTGTAATTTTGAATTTAGGAAATTTATTTTCATATATATATTTTCTATAAGGATGGAATATATATTGATACTATAAATAAGATGGAAATTCAAGAATGAACATCACCAAATAGTATAACTAATGAACACAGTTTTATTGGCTTAGAAGGTTATTATGGTAATTTCATCCATAAATTTTCCCGATTGGAAAACCCATTAACAAAGCTCAAATGTTGTGGCATTAAATAAATTTGGGAAGAAGATTCTGAATAATGCTTTGAACAATTGAAGATAATATTAGTGAATGATCTTATCCTAGATTTA
Source organism: Viscum album (assembly GCA_963277665.1). Taxonomy (NCBI): domain Eukaryota; kingdom Viridiplantae; phylum Streptophyta; class Magnoliopsida; order Santalales; family Viscaceae; genus Viscum; species Viscum album. The sequence continues at coordinate 292,903,801 of OY728134.1, forward strand.
CCAACTATGAATTATGGGTTTATTATTTATACTGATGTATCAAGGAAAGGACTTGGTTTTGTCATTATTCAGACTGATCAAGAAATTTCTTGTACATCAAGGCAATTAAAAATTCATGAAAAAATCTATATAACTCTTGATATTGAGTTAGCAGTAGTAATATTTTCATTGAAGATATATCGATTATATCTATATGAAGAAATATGTCAGATATATACTGATCAGAATATTTTGAAATATATTTTCTCATAGAATGAAATCAACATGAGTCAAATGAGATGGAGTGATCTATTCAAGATTTATAAGTGTACAATAGACTACCAATCAGGGATGGAAAATAAGGTGGGAGATTCATTGAGCATAAAGTAGCATGGAGATCTAAACAAAGTGAGGGTTTAAAGGGATCCTATGTTCATGGATATAATAATGATGGATATAGGAATTATCATGGAACGTGAATCTTTAATAATTTTTCAAATGCTTTCCAAACCACCTTTTCTAGAAAGGATAAATATTTCTCTATATGATGATGAGAAATTTCAAAAGAAAATTATAGCTGTGAATTATGGGAGATTAATTAACTTCATATTTGAATATGGTATTCTTAAATTTTGGGAAGGGGATTGGTATTTTGGCTACAACTAGGCTAAATGAGAATTATTGGACGATGCTCATAGCTCTAATTTTACTATACAACCTGGTGGAAATAATATGTATAGATATTTTAAAGAATATCATTGTTGGGACAATATGAAGAGGGAGATTATTGATTATGTGTCGAGATGTTTGGTTAGTCGACAGGTGAAGGCTTGAAGAAAACATCCTAAAAGAGTCATGAATCCTCTTTTCATACCTGTGTGGAAAGTGGACGATATTATAAAAGAATTTTACTTGGGTCTACCAATTTCTCCCTAAAGAAATTATGTGATATGGGTCATTGTTGATCGTCTTACAGAACTATCACACTTTATTTCTATAAGAGTAGATTTGCCATTTCAATGTTTAGATAGACTATATACTAATGAGGTAGTAAGAATTCACGGGGTATACATATTGATTATTTCTGAATATGTTCCCTATTATACATCAAAATTATGGAAAAGTATTCATAAGGCCCTAGATACTGAGCTTCATTGAGAACTTCCTACCACCCTCAAACTGATGGACACTCAGAGTAGACTATTTAATCTTTTAAAGACATGTTGAGATCATTCTCACATGACTTTAAAGGTATGTGTGGTCAGTATTTACCTCTAGTAGAATTTTCTAATAAAAATAGCTTCCATTAAAGTATTCATAAGTCACTATATGAAGAATTATATGGAATGAGATGTCACTCACTGACTTGATACGATTATGGGGGTGAAATAAAACTCAAAGGCCCAAAACATGTTAAGGAAATGATAGAAAAGGTAAAGACTATTCATATCCATATCAAAATGCCACAAGGTAGGAAAAATAGAAATGATGATAACCAAAGGAGGGATTTGGACTTTCAAGTTGTAGATCATGTTTTCTTGAATTTGTCACCATATAAGGGTGTTATATGATTTGGTAAGAATGGTATATTAAGTACCAGGTACATCAATCCTTTTGAAATTATTGAACCAATTAATGTTGTATCTTACCCTTTGGAAATGCCACCATGTCTCTACGAAGTTTATGATGTGTTACATGTATCACTGTTAAGAAAATACATTCTTTACATAAGAAATATACTCACCTACAATGAAATAGATCTGGAATCTGATCTGTCTTACTGATAAATGCATATCAAGATTCTTGATACTAGGGAACAAGTGTTGAGAAATCGTATGACCCATCTGATAAATTTTCATTGGAGAAACCATAAAATGTAAGAAGATATGTGGAAACCTAAATAACATATAATGAAAAACCAGACAAATGTTTTTATTGAGTGATATTTCCAACTTTTCTAGAATGAAATTATTTTATGGTGGTAATAATGTAAGACCAAAAACTTTCATAGTAAACTTTTATTAAAAAAATCAATAGCTTGCACTGCATTCAAGACCGAGTTTAAGTGAAACATGACTTGAATATTATAAAAAATATTGAATGTGGAAAAATGGCATACTCTCATTTATTATAATTATAATAATTTTAATATTAATATATCCAAGATATTACATCTGTTATAAATATTTTCTGGAAATATAAAATAATTTACTACCTTAAATAAATTTATTTATAATTTTCAGAGATTAAATAATTATCATTAAGCAAGACCCTATAGAGAAGTAGAAATTATTTTATTAATAGAAATATCAAATAAATGATATTAAAAAAATTAAAATAAATATAATTTTAATTAATTAATGAAATATTTTATTTGAATAAACCATATTTTTTTGTAACATTTTTTAAGTACTTGTTAGTAGTTATAATATTGGTTTTAATTTTTAAAAATTAAAATACAAAATAGTATCAAAATTGGCATAAATGATACTTTAAAATAAATAATATTTTTTAAATGTAATAAAATTCATAAATATTTCAGGTTCATCCAACTAAATATTAATATGTTAATTATTACATAAATAAACCAATTGGTGTCCTTTTGTAATTTTATAGTAACTATATTAACCGTATAATGTAATAAAGAATGATGTCATAGTAAAGGTTAAATTATTTAACTAAGTATTAACACAAAAAGATAACTTTAATTTTTGGTACTAAACATGTATGAAGTTAATTGTTTGATTATATTACTTCCCATATTCATATTATCTTCTAAATAAATCACAATGGAGCTATTTTAAGAAGAAAATCAATTTATAATAAATTAATATTTTAAGATCATCCTAAAGTGCCCCTCACCTCGCTTATAAAAAGGGCACCTCTCATTATCATTAATTCACACCTCTAATGACCTTTGTATCAGCCAAAACATTCTCATTTCATCTCCCAACATTTCTCACTACATCTTAAATTCCATGTGTTGGGCATAAATCTATCCCGAGGATTCCTTTTAGGCAAATCAAAAGGAGATATCCCATAAAGAGGTAATGGTTTTATCATATATTTCAAAGTTATTTTCTTCTTCTACTTCTTATTTGTATGTTATTTCCATTCCAAAGTAATAACTCTAGTATTATACATATATTGAGATTTTTTTATAATCATGGCACAACAATATTACTAATTTTATCGATCATATGAATAACAATATCACCAAGCGTGTGTACGTACAATTTATTGTCTCCACGATGTGGTGTAATTTTTTATTCAACCCTACTTTGTTTGGATGGGTATATTTCTGAGTAAAATTTATATAAATAAATAATATAACATGATAATGATTCTGTGTAATTAATATACTATCCAATTCATTACCATTTATTTATTATACATATACTGAGATGTTTTTATAATCATGGGACAACAATATTTCTAATTTTATCCATCATATGAATAACAATATCACCAAGCGTGTGTACGTAAAACCTATCATCTCCACGATGTGGTGTAATTTTTTATTCACCCTACATTATTTGGATGGGTATATTTATGAGTAAAATTTATATAAATAAAAAATATAACATGATAATGATTCTGTGTAATTAATATACTATCTAATTCCATACCATTTATTCATCAAGGTAATGATATTGTTGCTCATGCGTTAGTACGACCTACCGTCTCCATGACTCACTAAGATTTATTCTCTACATTACCTATTAATAAATTATTATAAAAATTTCATGATGTTTAATATAAATAATTACGAAATTAATATCATTATCGATATGAATAAAATATATCTTATTCAAAACAAAATGAATTAAAAAACAAAACAATAATGGGAAAACGAAGTAGTTAACACTCGAAATAATGGTAATATTGAAATATTATTAACAAAATGATATAATAGGATCATATATGATATAACCCCACCAGCAAATTGGCGGATTCCCGAGTGAAGTGGAGTGGAATGAAATGGCATGACCCCACCGGGATGTGGCGGCCCGGGTAAGGATCAGTATGGATGATGGGGTGAAGAGCTTGGACCCCGTAGAGGCTTCCTACGTACCGCGCGTTAGCACGGATCAAAGTCAGCGTAGTTCAAATATACTGTTTAACGTCATGTTGGACGTCGGCAAGCCGACTCACGAAGAGGTCGAGGCCGCCGGGCGGAGGATTGAACCGAACCACCTCGCACAGAGGGGGATGGAACGGCCGGGTGGATCACAGTTTCATGTCGTGCTGGACGCTGAAAAGAGAAAGAGGCAGTGGGGAAGCACAATGGAGATACACATGTGCAGTCTCTCACGAGGGAGGATTCATAGGTGAATCGACACATGTGTGAACCCGGGAGGGGTCCACTGATGGACGAACCGTCGTGAATACGACCGGGACGACCAGGTAGTGGGCTTGAACCTCAAGGAGGCTTCCTACGTACCCTGTTTAGGAGACAGGGATCATAGTCCACGTAGTTCATTCTTTCAGGACTTACGCACTGAGGCAGCCCGGATGCGGCAAAGCTCAGATGGAGAGGGACTTGGGCCGAAGGTGAGAGACCTCGATCCCTGTCACGCCCTCTACTGGCTTCGGCAGTGGGGAAGCACAATGGAGATACACACGTGCAGTCTCCCACAAGGGGGGATTCATAGGTGAATCGACGCAAATGCGAACCCGGGAGGGGTCCACTGATGGACGAACCGACGTGAATACGACCGGGACGACCAGGTGGTGGGCTTGAACCTCATAGAGGCATCCTACGTACCCTGTTTAGAAGACAGGGATCAAAGTCCACGTAGTTCGCTCGGTTTGTAATACCCTGTCCCCGTGGGCGAAGGCCACTCCAATCCCGACATCCCTGCAGAGACGAGCGGGTGGGGGCCACATCCAAACCGGGAGGGGGACCTTGCGTGCGAGGCACGGGATCGGGTGATGCGGACGGTTTAACGTCTTTCCGGACGAAATATAGTTTAACGTCATGTGGGACGAAGTAAAGTTTAACGTCATGTGGGACGAAGCGGACGGTTTAACGTCTTGCCGGACGAAATACAGTTTAACGTCATGTGGGACGAAGTACAGTTTAACGTCATGTGTTGAGGACAAAGCGGACAGTTTAACGTCTTGCCGGACGAAGTACAGTTTAACGTCGTGTGTTGAGGACGAAGATGCTTGGCAGTTTAACGTCTTGTCGCGCGGACGAGGATGCTTGGCAGTTTGACGTCTTGTCGCGCGGACGAAGTACAGTTTAACGTCATGTTGGACGGATGCAGTTTATCGTCATGCGGGACGATGGGCAAGCCGACTCACGAGGAGGTCGAGGCTGTGGGTGGGTCCATGTCACTTCGCATGAGCCTGAAGGGCCACACGAGAAGACAATGCACGGTGCGGGCACCCGGGATGAAGATCATCGGGCGCCACAAAGGCGGGTACCCTCAGGGGGTCAAAGGGGGCGACCCTGGCGGTTTCCGCGCAAAAGAATAGCATTGGCGTGCAAAACCGCGGGTCGGCGGGCAAAAGGCCAGGCTGGCGCGCAATCGGGCCAGCCCTTTGCGCGCGGATAATTGAGATTGCGCGCACCGGGCTTCAGATAGCGCGCGTGGGCAACGGCTCATTCCTTATTGAATGGCCACTTTGAAAAGGGGGGGGGTGCGCGCAATCGGGCTGGATTGCGCGCACCCGGGGGCAATTGCGCGCAAGAGTCTTCTTTTGCGCGCACAGGCCTTTGGGTGAAGAGTTAGTTCAAAAGAAAGGAGCCAAAGGGATTGCGCGCGAAGGCGAACCCCGAGGCATTCTTGCGCGAAAGAAAGGAGGTTACCTGGAGATCGACATTGCGCGCGGAAGCGGTTGGATTGCGCGAACGAGCGACTCTTCGAATTCCGGCAACCTTCAAAACGTCGGCGTTCGCCTTATATTTATAGGCAACCACGAGCGCGGAATCTGGTCAGCGGGCGCGCAATCTCTTTCGGGGGCACGGAATCGGGCCCGGCGCGCAAGGGAGTCGCGTGGGCCACGGAAGCGCAAAATTGCGCGCTGGCCCAGCGCATTGCGCGCATCCCGAGAGGGTTGCGCGCGGCTCTACAACTTTGCGTGCGGGTCTCCAAAATTCCGCGCAAGGCCTCCGGGCCCTCCGAAACGTGCTTCTGACTCCAAATATGACCTCGCTTTCCGCATCCGGAGTTTTGTTTGGGAACAGCGGACTTTTCCGGCGTCTATAGGGACAAGTAAATGTTTTAAATGTGGAAAGGAAGGTCATCGGGCATTTGAATGCCGTGATAATGGGAAGAAGATGTCTAATGACGCAAACAAAGGAAGGGATACACAGAATGAACCTACTACACTTCAATGTTTCATGTGCAAGGAGATGGGGAATTATGCCAATCAATGCCCAAATCCAAGGGTTGATGATGATGGTCGACGTCAACAAAATCTTAAGGCTAAAGACAAAGGAAAGTCACATGTAATTTCTATCAGCGATGTGGAGTACGATAACGAAGTGGTGAAAGCTACACTTACCATCCACTCTAAAGTAGCAAATGTTTTATTTGATTCTGGATCCACCCACTCTTTTATTTCTAAAGAATTTTCTAAGGGTATCACCGTATTACCTCAACAATTAGATGTTGAGTTAGCTGTGACAACACCTAATGGCACAACAGTCGCATCAAAAGTTTCAAATTCTTCTCCGATCGAAGTTTGTGGGAATGTGCTTCCTGCAAATCATGTGATCCTTCCTATAGTGGAATTTTATGTGATTCTTGGCATGGATTGGCTTTCTCTACATGGAGCTCATATCAATTGCCAATGAAGGGAAGTCACATTTCATATTCAAGATCAATCTACAATCGTCTATCGATGCAAGGATGAATATAACCTTCCAGTGGAAATTCCTTCCATCTTATGGGTCTTGATTATACTAAATGAAGGTTATTTATCTCAAATGGTTGGTGAGAAACTCACGATTAAGAATATTCCCATCGTACGGGAGTTTGATGATGTCTTTCCGGAGGAATTACCGGGTCTTCCACCAAATCGTGAAGTTGAGTTTTCAATAGGACTCATACCTGGTGCTTTGCCTATTTCAAAGACACCTTATAGAATGGCCCAAATTGAGTTGCAGGAATTGAAGAAGCAACTCCAAGAGAATCTTGTTAAGGGATTCATACGCCCTAGTGCGTCACCTTGGGGAGCACCTGTTCTATTTGTTAAGAAGAAAGATGGATCAATGAGACTCTGCATTGATTATCGAGAACTTAACAAGATCACTATCAAGAAAAAATATCCTCTCCCGCGCATTGATGACTTATTTGACCAACTACGCGGAGCTCAATACTTTTCCAAGATTGACCTTCGTTCAGGATATCATCAATTAGGGGTCAAAAGGGAGGATATACCAAAGACGGCTTTCCGTAAAAGGTATGGACACTATGAATTTATAGTGATGCCATTTGGTCTTACTAATTCCCCTGCTATCTTCATGGATCTAATGAATAGAGTCTTTAGAGACTATCTTGATCAATTTGTGGTAGTCTTTATAGACGATATTCTTGTCTATTCAAAGAGCAAGGAAGAGCATGAAGATCACTTGAGAATTATATTGAAGACCCTGAGAAAGGAGAATCTTTATGCCAAATTTACCAAGTGTGAATTTTGGCTTCAAAAAGATTCATTTTTGGGTCACATAATCTCAAAAGAGGGGATATCTATGGATCCATAAAAAACAGAGGTTATCGAAAGATGGTCGAGACCAACAACAGAAACTGAGATCTGAAGTTTTCTTGGTTTGGATGGATATTATCGACGTTTTGTAAAGGATTTTTCACGATTATCTAATCCACTCACCAAGTTGACTCGGAAAGGAGTTAAGTTTGTCTGGACAGAGGAATGTGAAGAAAAGTTCAAGGAGTTGAAAAGAAGGTAATCCAGTGCACCTGTGCTCACACTGCCTTGTAGTGGAGAAAGGTTTGTGATCTACAGTGATGCATCCAAGAAGGGATTGGGGTGTGTTCTTATGAAAAATGATACGGTGATAGCATATGCCTCACGACAGTTGAAAATCCATGAGCAAAATTACCCAACACATGATTTGGAGTTGGCTGCGGTAATCTTTGCATTAAAGATTTGGAGGCATTACCGTTATGGTGAAAGGTGTGATATTTATACTGATAATAAAAGTTTAAAGTATATTTTCACACAAAAGGAGTTGAATATGCGTCAAATAATATGGTTGGAGCTGATCAAGGATTACGACTGCTCAATCCATTACCACCCTGGGAAAGAAAACAAGGTGGAAGATGCATTAAGTCGACAAGACCATGCTAGTTTATCCATGATGAGGATCACAAAAGATCCAATATTTATGGATTTACAAAGGATGGATCTTGGAATTATAATGGAAGGGGAAAAATCTTTTCTTTCTCAAATGAATGTTCAACCATATATACATGTGAAGATTAAAGAGGCACAGAAAGAAGATGTCGAGTTACAAAAAAAGGTGAGAAATGTTCCTGAATTCAACCTTGATTGTGATGGGATAATAAAGTTCAGGAATCGGGTTTGCGTTCCTCCCATCCTCGAATTAAAGAAGGAGCTGCTGGATGAGGCTCATAGTTAATCATTCTCTATTCATCCTGGAAGCACGAAGATGTATAGGGACTTGAAAGAGTACTTCTGGTGGGATGGCATGAAAAGAGATGTCGCTGAATATGTCTCTTGATGCTTGGTTTTTCAACAAGTTAAAGCTGAGAGACAGAAATCTAAGGGGATGTTACAACCATTACCCATACCCGAATGGAAATGGGAAAACATCACTATGGACTTTGTCACAGGACTTCCTAAAACATCCAAAGGCAATAATGCTATTTGGGTCATAGTTGATCGTCTTACAAAGTCTTCACACTTCATTGCTATTAAAGAGGATTTCTCTCTAGATCAGCCTGCCAGGATATATGTAAAGGAAGTGGTAAGATTTCATGGAGTACCACTTTCTATTATATCTGATCGGGATCCGAGATTTACCTCGAAGTTCTGGCGAAGTCTTCAGCATACTCTGGATACAGAGTTGAGTTTCAGCACTGCTTATCATCCCCAGACAGACGGTCAGTCTGAGAGAACAATTCAAACCCTAGAAGATATGTTGAGAGCTTGCTCTATGGATTTCAAAGGAGGTTGGGATCAACACCTACCTTTGGTGGAATTTTCTTATAATAATAGCTTTCACTCCAGTATTCAAATGTCTCCTTATGAAGCTCTCTATGGAAAGAAATGCATGACTCCAACTTGCTGGGATGGAGTTGGGGAAAGAAAGCTATTAGTACCTGATCTCGTTGATGAAATGGCAGAAAAGGTTAGATCTATTCAACAACACATAAGAGCAGCTCAGAGTCGACAGAAAAGCTATGCCGACAACCGAAGAAAAGACCTAGAGTTTGAAGTGGGTGATAAAGTGTTCTTACGAATATCTCCCTGGAAGAGGGTTATGAGATTTGGAAAGAAGGGGAAGTTGAGCCCTAGATATATCGGTCCTTTCGAAATACTGGATCGTGTTGGGAAGGTAGCTTACCGATTGGCGCTTCCACCGAATCTCTCTCAATTTCACGATGTGTTCCATTTATCTCTCCTGAGAAAGTACATACCAGATCCTTCACATGTACTCAGCTCAGAAGTTGTACCGTTGGAGCAAGATCTTTCTTATGAAGAACAACCGATAGAGATTCTGGATTGTAGCGAAAAAGTCCTACGAAACAAGACCACTCGCTTGGTGAATGTTTTATGGAGGAACCACCAACTTGAAGAAGCTACATGGGAGCTTGAGGATATGATGAGGGAGAAGTATCCTCATCTGTTTGTTACAAAGTGATGAATTTCGAGGGAGAAATTATTTTTAAGGGGGGTAGAATGTAACACCCGAGACTTTTATTTTATAAAAATCATCAAAGGATTCTTTTTCTACACAACACTTTCTTGGCTTGCTTTACACGCAATCGTGACGTTCCTCGATAGCTTGCGTCGTACGCAATACCGAGTTTCACTAAACAACAATATGCTATTAAAACTAGCCGTTATGAATAGTAATAACCACTTTTTGAAATTTTATAAATTTTATTTTTCAAAATGGACTTCATTTTTGGACTCAGAATATCGAAATTAGCCTAGGGTGAAATTTTGGTATTTTTCTGAAAACTTTCAATTTTTAATGAATAGTGAAACCACTAAGTGGTAGGTTAAAAACTGAATTTTTCATAAAACATAATTTTACCGCTTCTGTGAATGGAATTTCAAAAATCTGACAGACACGGTTGATATCAGTAAGTAAAATGTGGTTCAATGAGATAAAAATAATTTTTTGGTGAATAGTAACTTTTTACTTTTTTTTACCGCGGTTAATAGTAAATAGGGTAACTAAGGGTAAATATGATATTAATATTACCCTAACACATGTCCTAATTCTATTGGACAAGTGTAATTCGACCAAAAACAAACTTAGGAATAAAATATGACCATTTAGGCCCACTTGGATTAGATTTGGACATTTATTATTAATTTATTTAAAGAAGGGTTAAAATAGTTAAAATCAAAGTTTAATAAGTAAATCATTTTTAATATGGGGTTATACATAAGATAAATTCGACTATAAATATTCATTAGAAAGCTAAAAAGATTTCCTACATAATGGTATTTTATTTATAATTTTTAGACATTAAATAAATTAATTTATTTATGACACAATGATGATGCAGTAATTATCTTATTAATGAAATATTGACATAATTGATGTTATAAACACCAAACTAAATGTAATTTGAGACTTTTTATGAATTACACTAATTTTCTAGGTTAATATGATATATTGGTGTTGATTTAATCAACTTTGTTAGAACATATAATTCTGTTATGACTTTCAAAAAAATCATATATCAAATAGTGTCAAAATTGACACAAAATAGTTTTTAAATCAAATATTATATTATTAATTGTTATTTTATTCCTAAAAATCTAAGGTTCGGCCAAATGACTTAGATAAGGATATATATATTAATAATAAACAATTTGGGGTTCTTTTGGCATGTTATAGTAAGTGTATTAACCATATATTGAAATAAAACAAAAAGACACGGTAAAAGTTAAATTATTTAACTTGGAGTTAAATCTAATTGATAAGGTTAAAATAATAACCTAAACTTGTCTAAATCCTATTGGTTGATAGGATTTAGACCCTTACCCACTTTAGCTTCGAAATAAGACTCTTTGGAACCATTATAAACCGATTTTGACTTTAATATAAAATAATATTTTGAGATATTCCTAAGGTGCCCCTCTCCTCCCTTATAAAAGGGCACCTCCTCCCCCTCCTCCTCACACCAAATTGAGCACTCAAGCTCGGCCAACCCCTGCCAAAATTGTAGATACCCGAAGCTTATCGTACATGGACATTACATTACTTTTGCGGAATACGTAGTACATAACAAAAACACACACACAAGGATCGTAATAGTTTAGTGTCTTTGGAAACTCGGAACGTAATCTTGTAAACGTGGTGAAAGATCTTCAATATCTCCCATAAATATCTTCCCTTTTTTTTTACCTAAAACCTTTCTTTATATCCTGAGGAAAGAAAAACAAAAAAAAGGGTGAGCTCAAATGCTCAGTAAGGGTAAACAAAAGAAATATCAATCACATCATATACATAAGAACATAGCTTTTGGAAATCTTAACCTGCAAAAGAGCTCATAATATCATATCATGGGATAAATCATAGAAGTGAAAATGAAATCCCAATAATCATAACTTAAAACTTGAACTTTTTGGCATGCACACATAATCATGGAAAATCATTTCTTATTAGTCATGACTCATTGCCAAGACTATCTTAGTGGACAAAGTCCCTTTCTGAACCGAGTTCACTCCTCGTTTCAGTCCTGTATCACTGAACCGAAATAACCTTCCGTTCCAGCCATGTCTATCTCATGAGATATAAAATCTTTACCCAATGCATTGGAGGGAGATATAGGTCCCACCCATCTTATAATGAATCCTTTCTTATGTGTGCCACATAATCATAAATCATACATCATCGCATAACCCATGTAATAAAAATGGGATTCTTAAACAACATGACATCATAAAAAAATTCATATAAGATAAAGTAATTCATAAAAATGTTTCCATCACAACATAATCAAATCCATGTAATAATAGGGGTAAAAACAGAACCCTTTTATTATCTTAGATGGAAGATAATTTTGATAAAATACTTGAACTCCATTCTTGAGGAAAATATCCTTTCTACTTTAAAAACATTTTTTTTCCTTTCATAACATGTCATATGACTTTAAAATAAAATAAGTTTATTAAAAATAAACTTGAAAACATGTAAAGGAAGCTTCTTGGAAATAATGTTTTAAAAATCCATTCATGCCGTATATGTTAAAAAAACATTCTTCGTACTTTTGTCGGAAAAGTCAAAAAAGTACCTCGTACGAAAAACGACAAAAGATTCCTTTCATTTCTTTTACTAAAAACTCACCGAAGGGTAAAAATGGATTTAAACAATTGTAGGTGAATGGAAGTAATATTACATATTGATGAAACATGGATGTGGATGATAAAATACACCCCAGTAAATACTTACGAATAAACAATCTCGGATAAAAATGAGATTGTGATATTTCCCTTACCTTAGGTCCGACTTGCTTTGTAAGTGTCCGAACCTCCTTTATAATGATTTAAATCATGTTATTGACTTATTACAGAATCATATTCATTGTTATGATATCATATATGGTTCACTTATGACATTATATTACCCGTTCTTTTGTAAATTCCATGTTAAAGAAGCGTTTTGGGTAAAATCGTTTCATTTATCGTAGGTGTTTTGACTTGTTGTTCTTGACATCATTATTACTTATATCATGATTTACTTACTTAAAGAATATAAAATATGATTTATATATCATATATATTCAGTATATATATATATATATATAATAGGTAGATAAATAAAATGAAAAACACCGTTCATGGAGACGGTAGTCCGTACGTACGCATGAACGCTGTTTTCCTTTGCTTATTGTCTTGAAATGGAAGTAAGTAGATGACATACATATGTATATATATACATAAATCCAGTAGCTTTATAATGTCATATATTTCATTATTATTTCTTATATATACATTATAATCATTCTTAAATGGTTAACATGGAGAATGAATCTCATCGCGTCGTGGAGACGGTAGTCCGTACGTACGCACGAGCGATGATATCATTTCTATAAATATTGAATTGAATTGGAGTGGATTATACAATATATCAGAATCAATATGATGTTTTAATAACTATGTATAGTTATTATTTACACCATTATACCCATCCATGTAAGGTGGTGGTGGAAAATAGATTACACCACGGCGTGGAGACGGTATTCCGTACGTACGCACGCGCGGTGATTTCTTTTTCCGTAGGATGGATAGATGGTGAAATAGGGTTGTTTCATACTTATAATAAAATATCAGTATATGAGTGATACTGATGTTATTACTTCATAATGAAAAAACCTAAGAAGAAGAAGTGGAAGAAGAAATAAAGATGAAAGAATTGGTAACGGTAAATACCTCTTCTTTGAAGTGCCTCTTTGATACCTCCTCTTAGGGCACTAGAATTGGTCTTTGAGGAAGACCAGAACCTCTAGGATGTTGCTAGGGAAGTGGAGAAGAGATTTTGGTAGGGGTTGGCCGAGCTTGAGTGCTCAAATTGGTGTGAGGAGGAGGGGGAGGAGGTGTCCTTTTATAGGGGAGGAGAGGGGAACCTTAGGAATATCTCAAAATATTATTTTATATTAAAGTCAAAATCGGTTTATAATGGTTCCAAAGGGTCTTATTTCGAAGCTAAAGTGGGGATGGGTAGAAATCCTATCAACCAATAGAATTTAGACAAGTTTAGGATATTATTTTAACCTTATCAATTAGATTTAACTCTAAGTTAAATAATTTAACTTTTACCATGTCTTTTTGTTTTCTTTCACTATATGGTTAATAAACTTACTATAACATGCCAAACGAACCCCAAATTGTTTATTATTAATATATATATCCTTATCTAAGTAATTGGGCCGAACCTTAGATTTTTAGGAATTCAATAACAATTAATAATATAATATTTGATTTAAAAACTATTTTGTGTCAATTTTGACACTATTTGATATATGATTTTTGTGAAAGTCATAACAGAATTATATGTTCGAACCAAGTTGATTAAATCAATACTAATATATCATAGTAACCTAGAAAATTAGTGGAATTCATAAAAAGTCTAAAATTACATTTATTTTGGTATTTATATTATCAATTTTGTCAATATTTCATTAATAAGATAATTACTGCATCATCGTTGTGTCATAAATAAATTAAATTATTTGATGTCTAAAAATTACAAATAAAATACCATCATGTAGAAAATCGTTTTAGCTTTCTAATTAATATTTACAATCGAATTTATCTTATGTATAACCCTATATTAAAAATGATTTACTTATTAAACTTTGATTTTAACTATTTTAACCCTTATTTAAATAAATTAATAATAAATGTCCTAATCTAATCCAAGTGGGTCTAAATGGTCATAGTTTATTCCTAAGTTTGTTTTTGGTCGAATAACACTTGTCCAATAGAATTAGGACATGTGTTAGGGTAATATTAATATCATATTTACCCTTAGTTACCCTATTTACTATTAACCGTGGTAAAAAAAGTAAAAAGTTACTATTCACCAAAAATTATTTTCATCTCATTGAACCACATTTTAGTCCTTGATATTAACTGTGTCTCTCGGATTTTCGAAATTCCATTCACAGAAGCGGTAAAATTAAGTTTTATGCAAAATTCAGTTTTTAACCTACCACTTAGTAGTTTCACTATTCATCAAAAATTGATGTTTTTCAGAACAATGCCAAAATTTCATCCCAAGCTATATTTCATATTCCGAATTCAAAAATGAAGTATATTTTACCAAATTCATAACATAAAAGTTGCATTAATTAATTTTATAATTAAATCCCGCCGTTAAAACAAATAGCGTGTTTTTAAGAAACAATATCTATCAAAAGATTGACACTTGTTTATGTCTAGTTTAAATGTGAAATTACATCCAAGGACCTACATTGTATTAAATTGTTAAAATATATTCTAAATATACTTTAAAACCACTCAAATTAATGACTTATCACTATTAATTATTTCGATTAAAAAAGTTGTTTTTAATTATAATTTAGTAATTTTCACTATTAATCAGAATGTGAAAGTTATCCGAAAAGTACCAAAATTTCACCTTAGGCTAAATTCGATACTCCGAATCCAAAAATGAAGTCCATTTTGAGAGTTAAAATTTCTAAAATTTAAAAAGTGGTTATTACTATTCATAACGGCTAGTTTTAATAATATTTTAATAGCATATCATTGTTTCGTGAAACTCAGGATTACGTACCACACACGCTATCGAGGAAGGTTGCGATTGCGTGTAATGAAAGGCAAGTCAAGGATGCGTGTTGTGCAAGCTCCTTTTGGTGTAGCGTATAACACAAGACATTAGTAAAATAAAAAAAGAATATATTTCATAAAATCTCGGGCTGTTACATTCTACCCCCCTTAAAATGAATTTCGCCCTCGAAATTTGTCGGGGTTATAAATGGTTTACTATTCGAAAGTTTCTTTAATAGAAACCCACATCGTAAAAGGGAATACCAAAACTTGGCTTTAAAAACTAAAGTATGAAATGTAACGATTACCCAAATAAACTAATCACTGGGTTTCCAAATAGGTTAAAATATGGATATGGAAGAGAAATCTAACCATCATGTTCTGATGGAGAGTGGTAGAGAACATGGCTATGGAAAAGCCAGTAATCACAAATCCATAGATTTGTGATGATATAAGGTACCATCTGATTCATCAGGTATAAGATCACTAGGACAACATTTTTTTTTGGGTTTTCAAGATCATTTCCCTAAAGTTGAAAATTTGCTTAGAATAAATACTTACTTTATTTTGGTACAATCTCACTTTTGTTCGTTCCTTGAACAATTTCTACTTCATCTCTTAAATAAATGAAGTTGAATTTGTTATTCGTGAAGTGTTAGCAGATCATGTGATAGAATGACGGGTCATTCCATCTGTTTCAAACAAAAGGTTAGCAAAAGTTATTAAATATACATAAGTCATTCTATAGTAAGATTAATCATATATGGTTCCTAAAATGGACTTATACTTCATATATCATACTTCTTAATATAATAAAACTAGTTTCTACTAAACAGGGACTTCCTGTAGGCCAGTGGTAGGCGATAAAGGCTAGTCGCACTTCGGTTGTGGGTTCGATTCCCACAGCCTTGTCCGAAGCGATGGGCTGTCACCCGTCCTTCAGGTTGTCCTTTTTCTAAAACTACATTACTATAACATCCCATAAATAATATCGAAAAAAACTTCTATCCTTAAACAATACTTACTTATGTCCAACATAATCCATTTCAATCTTTAGGCTTATCCATAATACGCAGTCCACTCTCATAGTGAAAACGATTACCAGAGATTTAATACCATCGTTGATCCCCATATATCATAAGATATGTTTTGTTGGTCACATTCCGAACATTCAAAGGCCTTAATCGTGTATTCTCTTGAATACCTTAGTGAAAACATGAGTGCAGTTAAAAGTTAACACTTTCCACATACCAAAATCCTCAAAATTCTATATACTCAAACCATGATATCACTTAGTCCTTATATCAATCATGAGCTCATGAATACTATCAAACATTTAATTTTCTCCTTATCCCTTCATTATGCGCATATCATCTACATTCCAAAAATATCTGAATAACCTTTCATGGATACTGGTAACATTAATCATACACTTTCAAAACACAAGGAAAGACAACAGTGTAACAATCCATAGATGTCTCTTTATTCCAAAATTACCCATGATAAACATGTAATCATTCCACTACATTCTCAAACCATTGACCGAGCTTCAAAAATTCTTTCATCTCACATATCATTTGTAGTCTCTTCATCATCATCCACATAAATACTACCCATATGACCATACTGATTCTCTTCATGAGTCTTTCCCTTAGGGCATTTGTTTGCATAATGCCCATACATTCCACATTTAAAACACATAACCATTTTTGATGTCGTAGCAATACCATTATCCTCATCCATGGTGTTAACCGACCCTTTTCCTTTGCACTTACTTGCTTTGTGTCCTTATTTTCCACACCCAAATCATCTTCCAGTTCCCTTGAAACATTCTCCTTGATGCCTCTTCCCACATGATTTACATAGGGGAAATTGAACTTTCTTTCCTCTATGATCATCATGGAACTCCATCTTTCTCTTATTAGTCGAGTCAGGAAACTTACCAAATTTTACTTTATTGATCATGTTGTGAGATTGCTGATTCGGCATAATAATGATGTTTGGACATCCAAATCCCATTTCATTTGGTTGCTCAAGAAGAATATCATTCCATTGTCCATCATATCCTCCATTATTGTGAATCATCTTGTTTCCAGCCATTTTCTAAAACCCAAACAAAATAGTGTTAGATGCAAAAATCGTAATAAAGGGGGAGTAACTTAAATATCTATCATCTTTGGTTTAATCTAATATCGTTACCATAGTTCTAGAACTATATCCTATACGTATACTTATCCTTAGGGGCATCCCTAGACATACCTTAGAAATATCTCTAGGGATCTCACTAACGTTTTCGCATCCTAGTTTCCAATGGTTGACTAAACCTTTCCTCTGATACCAACTGTAGAGACCCGAAGCTTATCGTACATGGACATTACATTACTTTTGCGGAATATGTAGTACATAACAAAAACACACACACAAGGATCGTAATAGTTTAGTGTCTTTGGAAACTCGGAACGTAATCTTCTAAACGTGGTGAAAGATCTTCAATATCTCCCATAAAGATCTTCGCCTTTTTTTACCTAAAACCTTTCTTTATATCCTGAGGAAAGAAAAACAAAAAAAGGGTGAGCTCAAATGCTCAGTAAGGGTAAAAAAAAGAAATATCAATCACATCATATACATAAGAACATAGCTTTTGGAAATCTTAACCTGCAAAAGAGCTCATAATATCATATCATGGGATAAATCATAGAAGTGAAAATGAAATCCCAATAATCATAACTTAAAACTTTAACTTTGTGTCATGCACACATAATCATGGAAAATCATTTCTTGTTAGTCATGACTCATTGCCAAGACTATCTTAGTGGACAAAGTCCCTTTCTGAACCGAGTTCACTCCTCGTTTCAGTCCTGTATCACTGAACCGAAATAACCTTCCGTTCCAGCCATGTCTATCTCATGAGATATAAAATCTTTACCCAATGCATTGGAGGGATATATAGGTCCCACCCATCTTATAATGAATCCTTTCTTATGTGTGCCACATAATCATAAATCATACATCATCGCATAACCCATGTAATAAAAATGGGATTCTTAAACAACATGACATCATAAAACAATTCATATAAGATAAAGGAATTCATAAAAATGTTTCCATCACAACATAATCAAATCCATGTAATAATAGGGGTAAAAACAGAACCCTTTTATTATCTTAGATGGAAGATAATTTTGATAAAATACTTGAACTCCATTCTTGAGGAAAATATCCTTTCTACTTTAAAAACATTTTTTTTTCCTTTCATAACATGTCATATGACTTTAAAATAAAATAAGTTGATTAAAAATAAACTTGAAAACATGTAAAGGAAGCTTCTTGGAAATAATGTTTTAAAAATCCATTCATGCCGTATATGTTAAAAAAACATTCTTCGTACTTTTGTCGGAAAAGTCAAAAAAGTACCTCGTACGAAAAACGACAAAAGATTCCTTTCATATTTTTTACTAAAAACTCACCGAAGGGTAAAAATGGATTTAAAAAATTGTAGGTGAATGGAAGTAATATTACATATTGATGAAACATGGATGTGGATGATAAAATACACCCTAGTAAATACTTACGAATAAACAATCTCGGATAAAAATGAGATTGTGATATTTCCCTTACCTTAGGTCCGACTTGCTTTGTAAGTGTCCGAACCTCCTGTATAATGATTTAAATCATGTTATTGACTTATTACAGAATCATATTCATTGTTATGATATCATATATGGTTCACTTATGACATTATATTACCCGTTCTTTTGTAAATTCCATGTTAAAGAAGCGTTTTGGTTAAAATCGTTTCATTTATCGTAGGTGTTTTGACTTGTTGTTCTTGACATCATTATTACTTATATCATGATTTACTTACTTCCAGAATATAAAATATGATTTATATATCATATATATTCAGTATATATATATATATATATTAGGTAGATAAATAAAATGAAAAACACCATTCATGGAGACGGTAGTCCGTACGTACGCATGAACGCTGTTTTCCTTTCCTTATTGTCTTGAAATGGAAGTAAGTAGATGACATACATATGTATATATATACATAAATCCAGTAGCTTTATAATGTCATATATTTCATTATTATTTCTTATATATACATTATAATCATTCTTAAATGGTTAACATGGAGAATGGATCTCATCGCGTCGTGGAGACGGTAATCCGTACGTGCGCACGAGCGATGATATCATTTCTATAAATATTGAATTGAATTGGAGTGGATTATACAATATATCAGAATCAATATGATGTTTTAATAACTATGTATAGTTATTCTTTACACCATTATACCCATCCATGTATGGTGGTGGTGGAAAATAGATTACACCACGGCGTGGAGACGGTATTCCGTACGTACGCACGCGCGGTGATTTCTTTTTCCGTAGGATGGATAGATGGTGAAATAGGGTTGTTTCATACTTATAATAACATATCAGTATATGAGTGATACTGATGTTATTACTTCATAATGAAACAACCTAAGAAGAAGAAGTGGAAGAAGAAATAAAGATGAAAGAATTGGTAACGGTAAATACCTCTTCTTTGAAGTGCCTCTTTGAGACCTCCTCTTAGGGCACTAGAATTGGTCTTTTAGGAAGACCAGAACCTCTAGGATGTTGCTAGGGAAGTGGAGAAGAGATTTTGGCAGGGGTTGGCCGAGCTTGAGTGCTCAAATTGGTGTGAGGAGGAGGGGGAGGAGGTGTCCTTTTATAGGGGAGGAGAGGGGCACCTTAGGAATATCTCAAAATATTATTTTATATTAAAGTCAAAATCGGTTTATAATGGTTCCAAAGGGTCTTATTTCGAAGCTAAAGTGGGGAGGGGTCGAAATCCTATCAACCAATAGAATTTAGACAAGTTTAGGATATTATTTTAACCTTATCAATTAGATTTAACTCTAAGTTAAATAATTTAACTTTTACCATGTCTTTTTGTTTTCTTTCACTATATGGTTAATAAACTTACTATAACATGCCAAAAGAACCCCAAATTGTTTATTATTAATATATATATCCTTATCTAAGTCATTTGGCCGAACCTTAGATTTTTAGGAATACAATAACAATTAATAATATAATATTTGATTTAAAAACTATTTTGTGTCAATTTTGACACTATTTGATATATGATTTTTGTGAAAGTCATAACAGAATTATATGTTCGAACCAAGTTGATTAAATCAATACTAATATATCATAGTAACCTATAAAATTAGTGGAATTCATAAAAAGTCTCAAATTACATTTATTTTGGTATTTATATTATCAATTTTGTCAATATTTCATTAATAAGATAATTACTGCATCATCTTTGTGTCATAAATAAATTAAATTATTTGATGTCTAAAAATTACAAATAAAATACCATCATGTAGGAAATATTTTTAGCTTTCTAATTAATATTTACAATCGAATTTATCTTATGTATAACCCTATATTAAAAATGATTTACTTATTAAACTTTGATTTTAACTATTTTAACCCTTCTTTAAATAAATTAATAATAAATGTCCTAATCTAATCCAAGTGGGTCTAAATGGTCATAGTTTATTCCTAAGTTTGTTTTTGGTCGAATTACACTTGTCCAATAGAATTAGGACATGTGTTAGGGTAATATTAATATCATATTTACCCTTAGTTACCCTATTTACTATTAACCGTGGTAAAAAAAGTAAAAAGTTACTATTCACCAAAAATTATTTTCATCTCATTGAACCACATTTTAGTCCTTGATATTAACCGTGTCTCTCGGATTTTCGAAATTCCATTCACAGAAGCGGTAAAATTAAGTTTTATGCAAAATTCAGTTTTTAACCTACCACTTAGTAGTTTCACTATTCATAAAAAATTGATGTTTTTCAGAACAATGCCAAAATTTCATCCCAAGCTATATTTCATATTCCGAATTCAAAAATGAAGTCTATTTTACCAAATTCATAACATAAAAGTTGCATTAATTAATTTTATAATTAAATCCCGCCGTTAAAACAAATAGCGTGTTTTTAAGAAACAATATCTATCAAAAAATTGACACTTGTTTATGTCTAGTTTAAATGTGAAATTACATCCAAGGACCTACATTGTATTAAATTGTTAAAATATATTCTAAATATACTTTAAAACCACTCAAATTAATGATTTATCACTATTAATTATTTCGATTAAAAAATTTGTTTTTAATTATAATTTAGTAATTTTCACTATTCATCAGAATATGAAAGTTATCCGAAAAGTACCAAAATTTCACCTTAGGCTAAATTCGATACTCCGAATCCAAAAATGAAGTCCATTTTGAGAGTTAAAATTTCTAAAATTTAAAAAGTGGTTATTACTATTCATAACGGCTGGTTTTAATAATATTTTAATAGCATATCATTGTTTCGTGAAACTCAGGATTACGTACCACACACGCTATCGAGGAAGGTTGCGATTGCGTGTAATGCAAGGCAAGTCAAGGATGCGTGTTGTGCAAGCTCCTTTTGGTGTAGCGTATAACACAAGACATTAGTAAAATAAAAAAAGAATATTTTTCATAAAATCTCGGGCTGTTACAAAAATCCCTTCTCCACTTCCCTAGAATAATCTTAGAGGTTCTGGTCTTCTTCAAAGACCAATCTTAGTTCCTTAAGTGGAGGATTCAAAGAGGCGTTCCAAAGAAGAGTTAATATCCATTACCGATATTTTCAATTTCTTTCTTCTTAAACTTCTTCTTCTTTAGTTGTTTCATGATAAAGTAATAACATCAGTATTAATTACATACTGATATGTTATTATAAATATGAAACAACCCTAATTCATCTTCTATCCATCCTATGGAAAAATGAAATCACCGCGCGTGCATACGTACGGAATACCGTCTCTACGCCGTGGTGTAATCTATTTTCCACCATCACCTTACAAGGATGGGTATAATGGTGTAATGAGTAACTATATATGATTATTATGAATAAATATTGATACTGAAATAATATATATATACTCCAATACAATTCCACGATCATAGGAATGATATCATCACTCGTGCGTACGTACGGAATACCGTCTCCACGATGTGATGCGACTCATTCTACATGATCTTCATTTCATAATGATTATATAAATGAATTCAATGAATGAATATGGTATATACTACACTAATACCATTCCGGAAATGAATTATCTATAACCTAAAGATAATAATAAGAATTTATTCGACAAAACACGCATAAGAACAAAAAGTTATAAAGACCCGAGTAACAAGTAACAATGAAATATTACTAACAAGAAGCTAATAATATGACCATATATGATATCATATCAATATGTATGATTCTATAATAAGTCAATAACATTATTTAAACCATTATACAGGAGCTTCGGACACGAACAAAGCAAATCGGACCTAAGGTAAGGGAAATATCACAATCTCATTTTTATCCGAGATTGTTTATTCGTAAGTATTTACTGGGGTGTATTTTATCATACACATCCATGTTCCCTCAATATGTAATATTGATTCCATCCACTTTCAATAGTTTAAATCCAATTTTACCCTTCGGTGAGTTTTTAGTAAAGAATATGAAAGGAATCTTTTGTCGTTTTTTATATACGAAGTACTTTTTGACTTTTCCGACAAAGGTACGAAGAATGTTTTTTTTAACTTATACAGCATGAATGGATTTTTAAAACATTATTTCCAAGAAGCTTCCTTTACAAGTTTTCAGGTTTATTTTTAATCAACTTCTTTTATTTTAAGTTGTATGACATGTTATGAAAGGAAAAATGTTTTTGAAGAATAAAGGATATTTTCCTCAAGAATGGAGTTCAAGTGTTTTATCAAAATTATTTTCCATCTAAGATAATAAAGGGTTCTGTTTTATCACTATTATTAAATTGATTTGATAATGTTGTGATGGAATTATTTTTATGAATTCCTTTATCTTATATGAATTGATTTATGATGTCATGATGTTTCAAGAATCCCATTTTTGTTACATGTGTTATGCGATGATGTATGTTTTATGATTATGTGGCACACATAAGAAAGGATTCATTATAAGATGGGTGGGACCTATATCTCCCTCCAATGCATTGGGTAAATATTTATATCTCATGAGATAGACATGGCTGGAACGGAAGGTTATTTCGGTTCAGTGATACAGGACTGAAACGAGGAGTGAACTCGGTTCAGAAAGGGACTTTCTCCACTAAGATAGTCTTTGCAATGAGTCATGACTAACAAGAAATGATCTTCCATGATTATGTGTGCATGCCACAAGGTTTCAAGTTTTATGTTATGATTATGGGGATCTCATTTTCACTTCTATGATTTATTCCATGTTAAGATATTATGATCTCTTTTGCAGGTTAAGATTTTCAAAAAGATATGATATGATTTTTATTTCCTTTATTTTCCCTTGCGGAGAATTTGAGCTCACCCTTTTATGTTTTCTTTTCCCCATGTCAGGAAGATGGATTTTAAGTAGAATATGCTAAAAGGGACCCTAGATATGATGAAATAAATGGGAGACACTGTAGAAGATTTATGAACCAATTGTTTATGTTTCCCAGTTTCTAAAGACACTATACCTATGCGGTCCTTTGTGGTTTTGTCATATGTTGTAATAAGTGTGCTTCAATTTTGAAGTATTAACAATGTATGTAAAGTATGGGTCGTTATACATATGCAGAGCCACTGGGAATATTGTGTATAATTAAACAAAGGTTCCCTTAGACAACTAACCTTCCATTTATGATGGCCCAAGGTGGTTAAGGGTATTCATACCATTCCAGTCATAGTGTATGGTTTTCAAAGAGGGAGTGCCTAAATATGAATTGGGCATTTTAAACTGAAATTTACCCTGAATAGGTAAATAATTTTTCCCGTATAGGTATAAGGTTGTTCACTACACAGTTCTGAACCATGAACATGAATGGATGAGACAATTTCATATGATGGATATACTTGAGATATGATATTATAGTGTACTTACATATCCTATTATAATAGAAATCAAGTCAGACATATTTCTCTTAAGGTTTATCCTAATGTGGATCAGGTTCACATATAGGTGTAGGGAATTGATTCCTTATATATGATATCATGAATGACGATGAGACAATTTTGGATCATCCCAGGAAGATTTAATTCATTCGTAAGGACCCAAGGGATATCATTTTCTATTTTTGGTCCCGAATAGTGAAAATTGTGTATCGATCATCATACAGTTTTAACATCACATGGTTGTGATGATGATATAGAAGACCTGATTAACTGGAGGATTACTAAGCACGGATGTCCTGACATGCCTCTGATATGAGAGGGTAGGAAACAATAAACCATGATACTGGCGATTCTCAAATCAGAAGAAATGGTACATAGATTAGAATCCATTGGGGTATTCAAAGGTAGAATAATCCACAACAAAGGAAGAATTTTCATTTGGTTAAGATGATTTTTTGTGGGAAAATTATATAGAACCAACCAAGGAATATTATTCCTAGTCAACCAAAGGTTTCCTCAAGACACTATACATATATTTCTGATGGCTGGGGAGGTTTTTGAAGATCTAAAATTTCATGAACCACAGGGTTTGTTTAATTGAAAGGTTGTTCCTATACATAATAGAGACATTTGGTTCAAAATTACTGATGGATTCGAGAATTCTCTTTATAGATCTGATTTTTATATTAGAGAAAATATTTTATTTTATGATGGTCATGTGAGAATTCCCCTACCAAGGTACATAATAACATATGAGTTGTGCTCTATGTGAGGAACAAGGGACCCAAAAGGATTGATCCACCACCAAGGGATATAGTAACCAAGGATCGAAGCATTTTATATTTGAGTTGGATAGACCAAGATGAATGTCGGGGAATTACTAAATATCCTTCTTGGGGTTGAATCTATACATATGTATTTCTTGACATGACATGGTATGTGATTGACGCTAAAAAAATGTACTCTTGGGTGAGAACACTATGAAGTCACCTATTTTAGTATCATGTGACAAGGATATTTTATCACGTACTTTAATGTTATACAATTATGAAAAATTTACACATAGTTTAGCATCATGTGTAATGGACATAGATGAACTAACATACAAGAGGGGAAATATGCATTTTCTTCAAATGGTCCTCCAAATTGGTCATGTTTGAGATTTTCCCACATTAAATTGGATATCATGTAGATGAGGTTGCAATTTACATTACTAAATGTCTATTCTTGGGTTTTAGTATCTGTTTGTCAACATGTACCCCATGAAATGTGAATAAATTAATATGTAGTTCTATATAGAATGCACCTAGAATTGGTCTATCCCATACACATGGGGTATTTCAATTTTGGGGTGGTTATAGAATGATGAGAGTATGGGCATCACTACGTATCATTTTTTTGTATGAATGAATCCATACATAGTTCTTTGATTTCCTTGTGCAGATTTGTCTCATACCTAGTGAAGGGGAATTTTTTTGGGGGGGAGGTAGCTGGACCTAGACGAGAGTCGAGGAATCACTTGGTATCCTATGCAAATAGGAATCTTGTCACATGTAGTTCAGTGAGATGGCATGGTAGGTGAATTATGCCGAAAGAAATATCCTCTCAACTGATAATATTGTGATGTTTTTAGTTAAATATTGTGAAAAAAATGATATTTTGTCCATACAGTTCAATCATCATCAAATGAGGGTATTGGCGTCACGGTTTAATGTCAAGTTTGCAGGGATGAATTCTCATAGAAACTAGGATTGGATAAGTGTTAATAGTGTTAAGATATTATAGCCTCATCTGGATTTTTAGGGGAAGGATATTGTAAATCATGGATCTGGGAATTTCCCCATCGTGAGGAGTGATACATGCCTTGTAAACCATTGAGTGCACAGAGGTAGGAAAATCCTCCCCTGAGGAAAATTTTGAATTTAGTTAACAATCAATTTTTGTTTGAAACATATATAGATCCACTGGGGAATATTTTTCTCATTCAACCAAAGGTTTCCTCGTGATTCAGACCTTCCATTTACAATGGCCATGGAGGTTCATGAAGATCTGTAATTTTATGAAGCCTGGTGTTTGATAAATAGAAACAATGTATCCCGACATGCAAGAAACATTTAGACCATAATTAATAATGGAGTGTGAGATATCCCACAGAGATCTAGCTCTATTGTTGGGGTAAATGATTCTTTGATAGATCCATAATATAATATTTAGTTTTTTGGACCACCATCATAAATTCTCATTTACCTTTAAAAGATAGGGCCATTTTTATATCCGTGGATGGACCCAAGTACATGTCCTGAGTGTCACTTCATATATCAGTATACTGAGTATAAAGAAACATGTAGTTACAGACATAACATATAGTTTAGATTTATAAGGAAAGGATGTCTGTTCCCAATTCTATAGGTGAGATTCCTAGTGTTCCTATTTAGGACATACCACTGGGACCATATCACCCTAGCTGTAGATTTATGATCTTTGACCTTGAGGGGAATCCCCTACCAAAACTGACAATCCCACATGATTTCTGAATAGTTTGAGAAACAAGGATTGGCACAATATTACATTTTCACCTAGGGACGAAATTACCAAGGATGGGGGCATTTTACATTCAATCCATTGTTGCATTTGAGCTCAGATTATGTGATTCGAGTACCACTACATCTTTTTCTAAAAGCGTAATCAATCAGGAAGAAGTTATATGAATCTCTATATGAATGTCTGACCCATATGTAAGGAATGGGTATTCTATTTTTTGTAGTGGAAGGCCAGGATTTGGAGATCCGAGAATCACTATGTATCTTACTGTGGTATGAATCAAGCCACAGGTAAGACAAGAAATTAGTTCCAGGTGCAAGTCTGACCCTCGAACAAAGACGGGGAATGTTTTTCCATTCATATGAGATGATGGAAATTTCATGTACCTTTAATCATTGTTCATGTGGGGGAAAACTTCACTTCAATTCCTAAAATCACATGGACTATGCTTAGTGTGAGAAAAAATGAATAGTGAGGGTTTGTATCCAAAAATAGTGGCAGTTGAGGTTACATCATGATCTTTATTGTATCATGTAGTGGATGGATGAATATATAGGATCATGGAATCTCTATATATATCAATAAAAATGAGAATCAAGATATACATAGTTCTATGGAAAACATCATTTTGTCGATTTTGTCCATTTGTATGGAGGGGTAATTTTTTATGGTGGCTGATAGTCTAGGACATAGGGTCAGGGCGTCACTACCTATCCCATAATATGGTAATCAATCCAAATGTTATTCTTTAACAATTCCTTGTGTATATCTAAATTTTACACATAGAGGGGGGGTAATTTGATCCTTTATTACAGCTGGACATGGATTTGAATATCCTAAAATCACTATGTATAGGGAAATAATCAAGCTACACGTACATTGGAGACACAACATAGTAGGTGACCAATACTGAAGGAAATTTCTTCTCATGTGAGAATACTCTGGGGTTATGCACTTTAATATCATGAAACAAATACATTTTATATATGCACTTTAATGTCATGTGTTAAGGATGCTGGTACAACAATTTTATCTCACATTGAGGGGACTAATTTTATACAGGTTGACGTTGTTTGGTAAGGTCATACATTTTATATAGTTTAGTGTCATACAACGTGGACTTATTATCCCATAGTTTAACATCGTGCGATGAGGATACAAATATCATGGAGTTTAACATCATGTGATTATGACATTCCTTTTAGATCATGAAATATCACTTTAATGTAAATGAATTGGTATGATCTATACTAATTTTTTCATCCATTGAAATTAAGTAGTACACTTCAATAGAGTAGACCTTGTGTATGAGATAAGGTACCTCCCACTTTGGATGCCAATTTTGAGGTTTCTTTCTGAGTATCATTGGAGTTATGAGGACCAAGAACACATATCCATCAAAGAAATATTGATGGAGAACCTTTTTGTTGAAGTATTGTGCAATTCTATAGTGATAAATCTCCAAATGATTCATGCTATGCAATCTATTTTTATTGAGTCACTCAAGTTAATCCATCCATTTTTTGGATTTCTCATCTGGGAAAAGATTATCACATATGGAAATGCAGAGTTTGGGTAACTATATTTTAATGGGTAGAACCACATTCATACAATACTCTAATAACATGAGGTTTCTTTAGTGGTGGTTTGGGTCATGGTCTTGTTAGCTCATAGAGCATGTGGGTGCTTGTCTAGAAATGATTTCTAGTCCTTTTATACAATCTTCTAAAGTGTATTGGATATGGTCATCATGAATAGTTTTATTGTTATATTTTCCACTACATAGTAGTTGGATCAACAGTTTGTTTTTATACCATACTCCTGATATAATTTATTCAATTTATAATAATAGAGTTTTGTTCCATGGTTCATCGGTATTTTATAAGGGACACAAAATCTGGTGATGATATTGGATTTCAAAAATCTTATAATGTTTCTTTCCCCGAACACTTTGAGGGGTATAAAATCTTCCCATTTAAAAAATATGTCTGTTTTAGAGAGAATATACCTGAATATATTGGTTTTATAAGGACGATATGGTCCCACAACATCCATTACAAATATGGAAAATGATGTCGAGTATTTGGCTATGTGAAGTAACTCTAGGGGTTGGTAGATGAAATTGGCTTGAACCTAAGAAGAATTTCACTTCCTGGTAAATTTAGGGAAATCCTGCATTATAGTGGTCCAATAGTACCCAAGCCTCCAAATTTGATGAGAAAACGTGAATACTGATTGGTGTGAACCATAAGTTCTAGTGTGTACATCCTTCATAATGACAACCATCTATTCTCCATCAATGCATCTAAGAAGAACCACATCATGTCCTCTCAAGTAAAGGAGTCTTTTTATTTGAGAAATCATATAGATCAAAAATAATTTTATCATTTATGAATTATCTCCCTTATAACCCTATCTGGTGGTAGTTCCCCCCTTTTGATAGTATTCCACAATGGGTTTCATTCATCTGGTGGTAGGACTATATGACTTGTTTATAAGACTAATATTGTTAGTTTCTTCCATGTTGTCTTGAATAAATGAAAATACAATCCAATTGTGTTAAATTATGAGGACAATTTCATCCTACTCTGGATCATCAAGAGTAATAGATGTATTTTCTAATGCTTTATAATATGAATTTTTTGACAGTGGGAAATGATTTTTTGTCATGTTTGAAGGGAATTCTTCCATTATTCCTCAAACATGGCCAAATAAGGGTATTATCTCTTCCTTTTTGATAGAATTGCCTCCATTTAATTATTTATTAATGAATTTTGAGTCACCATTTATCTTCATGAGTTACACATGTTCTTTAAGTTCCATCTCCAGGCCCACAATGATATCCTGATACTCTACTTCATTTTTTAGGAATCCCTCTAAAAACAAAAAATAGCAATTCAAGACTGCCTTTTTTAATATATGAGTATGACTCTCGACCCCAATTTTTTGATCTTGGGGTCTTCAATCCATTTTCCTTTTTAGATTTGGTATACACTGTAAAAATTTATCTCACATGAAGGGTATTCCTCTTGAACAAAGAAAACCTATTTTTTCAGATGTTTAGCAAAAAATTGAGTCATTTATTCATAGGGATTTTCAACCAGAGAATCTATTAAAACCCAGTTTTTGATGGATTTTGGAGGTATAAATTGTATATCTAACTATTTCAGGATGATCTCCCACTATGATAGATGTTCTGTTGACATTGGAAAATTCAGAATATACATGGTGGTTTGCAAAAGGAGACCAAATGGACATCATGGTGTTGTAGGTAGTGTATCCATTTCAGCACTAAAATGATAAGTGAAAGGTAGCTCATTTTAATATTTGAATAATGGGTCATAGCATCAATCATAGTCTATATGAGACAATAATGGTTTTTTTCTCCACTAGAATCATTCTTTAGTGCAAGAAAGACACGTAGAGACTACTCTAATACTGTAACATACATTTTGAGTTGTTTTCCTTTGTAGATGAGATTAAAACTAGCGGGCTTAATAGGTAATTCTTAATAATGTCAAATGTTTCTTGAAAATCATAATTCAGTTGAAATGAAATCCCCTTTTCATCAACCTGATAAAGGATATAAAATTTCATATCTGTTTGGATATGATTCTCTTAATGTTGGCTAGATGTACTTGATGACCTCTCAAATATATGAGGTTATGAGGAGGTGACATGAAAAGGATGAAATTTTTCTTCTCAGGGTCTTCATTGATACAATGATTGTGTGTAATGAAGCTGATGAATTTCCAAGAGGTGACACAAAAATTGAATTTTAAGGGGTTTATTTTTATAATTGTTTACCAAATTCTATTGAATATGAAATCAATATCTAGTAGGTTTGTCAGAAATTGTCTCGATTTAACCAAAAAGTCATCAAAAAGTCATTCAAAAATGATTCCCAAGAAGGGCTTTAAAATGAGATGCATGACATGATAAAATCTGGTTTCAGAAAATTTTAGACCGAATGGAATTAACATAAATAAAAAAACTCCAGATTCGGTTGAATCCTGAACAGACTTCCATGAAAGAAAGGGCCTGATATCTAGATGTTTCATCAATCCAAAATTCTATGATCAGTATTGAGAATTCAACTTTTGGGTAGTGTCTATTATGATCTGTAAAATCAATGAAGACTATGACATATCTATTCTTCTTTTTTATGAGGACAATATTTGATATCTAGATGGGATATTGTAACTCTTAAATAATGTTTTCTATGATTATCATACTAACTTCAGCCCCTATTTTGGAATCCTGTGTCAGGTGCATCATCCTAGAGGCCTACATGTAGCCGCTTTGGTCTTCCGGCAAGCCCAAGAGGTGGGTAGCTGCCTGAGGAGAGTGGCATTAATTTTTTATATAAATAAATGAAAAAACATATATATTATGCATTAGGATGGATTTGTATATCAGTTGTTCTTTGAAATACTTTTCCACACTAACCAAATTGAGTTGCAGGTGTTCTTTAGTAACTAGCTCAATTTCCAAAAGTTAATAAATTGTGGTAGAGTCATCCTTATCAAATAATGATAGGGAATGCCTCAGGTAATTCTTCCTTTAATTCTTCCTCATGGTATTCTTCATTATCATCTTCCTCTAATCAGCAATCAATTCCCATGATGAACTCTGCATAGTTGAGAGAAGAGTCTCAATTTTGGCATTCAGAGCCTGAGGCATCTTCTTCTGACATGATTGACATTGGGGAATTTTATAGAGAGGATAATGTGAGGGAGTGAAAACATTATTTCATC
This sequence comes from Viscum album, assembly GCA_963277665.1. NCBI lineage: Eukaryota > Viridiplantae > Streptophyta > Magnoliopsida > Santalales > Viscaceae > Viscum > Viscum album. Next base: position 292,935,546 of record OY728134.1, read on the forward strand.
TCTTCTTCCTTAGTGGGTGATATAGTGACTATCTAAATCTATGAGGATATATTGAGGCCAATATAATTCAAGAATTAATCATTATCTTGGGGTGAAATAAATTTTACTACACTGTTAGGCTAATTGGTCGTGACAGAAATCATGAATAGCTTCAAATACATGTCTAAATAGAGACTCTTCCACTCAATCAAATTTATAGGATGTACATATTACTCACCGAGATTCATAAAGGGGTCATCAAGGAACACTTCCATGCCATTTGGAGTGGTGAACCAATCAAAACCATCAAATGAGGTTCTTTTCCCCACATACGCATATAATCCTAGATTGATATAATGTGATTCCCAATATTCAAATAGGGAATTATCGGTCTGAAATGTCACATTCTGTCCAATAATGAAATATGTAATTCACTAATGGTATAATGAGGGATCTCTGTATGATGGTGCTACCATTTCTTTTCTAGCATGATGTTGAATGTTGTTTCTTTCAAAACCACTAAACATTTTGAGTCGGCTATGAGGTCTCCAAACCTAGTTTACATCATTATTTTTACTAGTGGATTCTATTAGATTTTGTAATTGCTAAAACGAGCCATGGTGAAGGACATAAAATTAACTTAATTGTATCCTATTTGGTGAATTCCTGTAGTAGGATAATATTAACTTTGTATACATTGCCAATAAATAGTTTTTGGTCATCTATATCATTGGTCCATACAAATACATATAATGGTTTGATGTGTCCCTGCATTACAGTGTAGTCATCTTGATCTATAAATGAGATAACATGTTTAAATTCTATAGGATCAGACTTTGTTGGATATACATTAGCACTTTTCATATCCTCTTCAAACTCATAGGGCATTATAAATTATTCTGTAAGCGCTTCCCTGAGATATTTTAAATAACTCAGGGCATCCAGGATTAATAACATGACTGGTACTGAAGCTAGTTGTTTAATAATATCATAAATTTTCTATAATTATTGATTCTTTCCATCTTGTGGATTCTTTATCAAAAGTTATTTAGTGTCTTGATCATTTTATGTGTATGGTTCATCCATCTGTATATGAGTTGATTTAACTTTCCTACCTTATGGGATCAGCCATGCAGGTCTTCCTACATGTCATGGGCAATTAGACATTTGTTCATATTTTGATTGTTATTCCAAATTGATTGGGATAGAATGGCTTCCAGTAGAATAAGGGAAATATTTTTTTCCCTATCTGGGTTGTTGAAGGGCTCTTCCATGATTTTATATAACATTGACAGTTTTAGTCAGGTTGCGGCTTTAAATTTGGTTTCTTCCCTTACTGTCTTCCATAGTATCCTCATATTCGGTGACCAATTCCTTTGGCTCCCCGATTGGGTGTAGGGAACATGGGTTTGTATTAATACTGATTATTAGATAAGGGATCTATTAATTTATTGATATTAATGGATCTAAAAATTAGTTCTTCATCTGATGATGAGTCTGTTTGATTAACTTCTTTTGGTGGTTCCGTTTGGTGTGGTTGTTCCCATGCTTTCAAATATGTTGGAATAAGATCAATTAGTTTCAAAGATATTGGAATTGGTATGTGTTCATCGTAGTGCACCTATTCCCTACCTTTTAGGTCAAACCACTTCTTAGAATATCTACTCTTTGAGTATTGAGGGCTGAGGGTGTCATATATACAACATTAAGAGATGCTGGGGGACCCAATATATTTCTTCAACTATACTTTGAGTATTCAATGAGATCTTTTGACCATTTTTTGAGTAATCTAACTATCAAACTTCTATTCTATTTTCTTGATCACTTTTTTACACTCATCGCATTTATCCGGGTTTGTGGTGGAAATATATGCCACTTGTGTTGGTGGTGGGCCCAACATGATAGTCTTGGAATATATCATTATTTTTATGAGATCATTAAAGAAAAAACATTATTAGATGCTATTACCCAGTATATAGTGGAAGGGGAAATAATCAGGCTGGTCATCGAGTCCTACATCATTAACCCTCATTATCTCTAGTAGGTGGAGTAAGTTTTAATTCATGGAGGCTAATAATTAGCCACAGACATGGTCATTTTGGAATTAGTAAATATTTCTTCTCTATTACTTAAATTGATTTCAACTAGATTCAGATTGATTTTATTGTATAGGATGTGGTTGGAGTTGATGTCTAGGAGTCAATGAAAAAAATTGTGCAGGTCTGGGAGCTAGAATAGGCACAAACGGGGGATTTAGTGTAATAGAGGCCACTTCAGTTCTTACTAATCATTTTCCTAGGGTCATTGGGGATACCTAGGACTTGACTTTAGTATGTCATAAAGAATATTCTATTATTTGGGATATGGTAGGGAAATCAGAAAACTGACTTGTATAATTTATTGGGATGGGTGGCGTTCACAACTCATCAAAAGGTAATCAATGTACAGATATAACATTTCATCTTGGGGGTGTGGTTGGTTCAATGAGTAGGTTTGGCCTTTCCAACAAGAAAAAATGTCTGAGACTCTTTAGTTGTCCCTCTATTTGTAGATCATGATGTCGTTGACTGTTGTATTTTGAAACGCTAAGATGAAATTGAAATGGAACTGCGGCCAGAGATCCTCCTAACTTGTTATCAACTGAGATGGAAAACTACTATACAATACCAAACCTAAAACATGCAGGTTTTTCATGAATCATCATAGTTTTAATACTTCTTTTTTTCTCTGGGGTCTCATCATGGGATCATAATAAGACGCATAATGTGTTAACTATTATTCTTGGTCATCTGAGCTATTAAGTACTAGGAACATGGGGTTCCCGAATTTTTTTTTGTAGCAGAATGTTACCCACCCAGTGAAGGTAAGACTTCTCAACCAACTATATCAGATCACGTCATCCATCCATGGATTTCAACAGAGATAAAAATTATATGATTGTATGAATGATCATTTGATGTATGTCATGTTGAACCTGATCATTGGAGGGATAAATTGGGGTAAAATTGCTCATGTCGGTACTTGTTGTGATTGTGGTGGATACCTGAATGGGGGTATACTTTGTGTATTTTACTAAATCTATTTTAGTTGATTTCTAATAGAGGGAAATACTTATATCCTTCCCAGATGGAATTTAGGTAGACTTATTTCCCTAGTGCTATCTTTGAAGTGAATTTTATCCTGGTTTCATTAACCATGATAAACCCTTTTAGATAAGCTACACCTGCTAGAGGTGTGTAGTGATAATCTTCCAAAGGAACCTGAGTAGAATATTCAATTGAATGGTTTCCATGGAGCATGTTAACATTTATTCACCTCACTCTTTCATTTCCTCCTCTTACCATGTGAATCACCCCTTGATCATGAGGGACTCATTCTCACTGGGAGGATATGATGGGTCATATGGGACCTTATTTTTGGGATTCTCATTATTAGTGATTTGTAAAGTAGGTAATGAGGAATTAGTTGGGGTTGTTCCCAAATTTAGGGCAGCCTTCTATTTATATCTTTGAAAACCTCTGGGTTCAGTTCAGATCTGATTCTCGGTGGAACCATCTTCTCCTTTCTCATCTTCATTTTCATTACATTCTTTATGTTTCATAGGATTTAAGTCCACAATGATATCTAATGGATAAAACATTCTGTTTTCTCTACAAGATATAAAATGTTATGATAATTTTTTCAATACTTTCATGGATCTTATCCATCCATTTCGGGGTCCTCTTCAAGTTTATTGGTGAAGGGTAACACATAGGGATCCTTTATATGAACTTTTTATAAAACTCCCTTCAATGTGACAAGAATTCTGAGATGGGATGAACTGGGTTACCTTTTTATTTTCCCCCCTCCACAATTAGGAAAACCATGATGTTTATTTGGTGTGTTTTTAGGTTAAAATTCCCCCATCCATATGGGAAGGGGCTTCTCCAATTTCATTTTTATGTTTCCTTATCCCATATTTATTGTTCTCAAAGGAGAATTTGGTGTTAATAATTCCCCTACCCCGAAGGGCTGAGGTTCATCCCATATTATGGCCTTTGGAACCAATATTTCAACTTCATCTCACACATTCCCATTCATGTGTGATCCAGATATGGTTCTAGTTCTAAACATGAATTACTTATCTTTGAGGACAGATGTTGTGATTGCGGATTAGATTACATTATGAGAGAAGCCTATTGAATGTCTCCAATCACTTATATTAGTAATTTTTAATGGGGACACTCCCATATAGCTTGACTCTTTTGAGAGTTAATCAAGTCTTATTATGGTTGATTATACCTCCTTTCTCAAATAGATATTTCATTTTATTTCTATATTAGGATAATTATGTTATAATATGTTACATAATTTATGTTCTACTGAATGAGAAGTGGGGTGAAATGAAAATATCCACACACTCTCCATTAGAAGATTAAAACACCAGATGAGGAATCACTAATAAGGAAACACAATTTTTTCAGTGCATGGAGGAAAGTTAGTTTGAGATATTTAATTTTCCTCTCTGATCGGGGTTGCTGTATAGATGGGATGGATTCAAGGTTGATTTGATGGATAATATATCCCATTATTTTAACATTTTATGTTTATCCATCATAGGAAATAAATTTAATTTCCAACTAGCAGAGAGTTTTCCATAGATTGAGATGAATATTATGTACGAATTCATCAAAAAATTATCTTGGTATGTATTAGTTGGAATTTTTTGTGGGACAAAACATAAATGGTATTTTATCCTTGCAAAATTTTCCTCTAATGAGAAACATATTATTTTTTGTTCCTCAATAGATTCCTCTACTTGTCTGTCCAACATGAACACTTCTTGATGATCTCATTAGAAGTAGCGGAACTAGTATGTATCTTAGTGATATGTGAATGAGATGGGGGTGGCCTTAAAGATTTGTGTAGACCCGGGCCATCTTCTAGTTGATACAAGACATCTCATGTCATTAAAAGAGTATCCAACATATTTTACCCCAACCATAAAAGATCCTCATAATACGATTGATTTATCGCTTTTGATTCAGCATGGGGATGACATCCCTACCGATATGAGACATTATTGTAGTGAGGACCTTCACATTTTGTGCAAAAATGGTGATGACTACCATCATTGTTTGATGTATGATGAAAGGGTGAATTTCATTAGTGTGTACACTAGCGAGGAGAATCAAGGAGGATGACACGAAAGATAGGTCATTCTTGCTAGATCAAGATGTCATCGCAGGGTGGAACTTCATAGTGGCCTCTATCATAGAGATGAATTCCATTAGATCTTGATATCTATCCATAGATTGAATTTCAATGGTATGCATCCTGATGAGGACCTTCATGGTAGACTTCAATAAGGGTTGGACCTTATTTTTTCTTGATTTCATCATGGGGAGGGCCTTTGTAGTGATTTCCATCAAGGTTAAGAATATCATCATAACTTAATGTCTAATATCGGGGAGAATTTAAACAGTTTATACCATGGGGAGTACCATCTGGTTAGATGGTAGCATGGGGAGGTCCTTCTTGTTGTTTGCTGGTAAAATGATATGTAATTGGATGTTATATCATATATATAGAATAATTAACATGATCCATTAATTATTTTAACAAACTATACTCATTATTATACCCATCTAAATAATGAAGTGTTGAATAACAAACTACACCACGACGTGGAGATAGTAACCCATACGTACGCACATGTGATGAAATTTTCATTCACATGATGGATAGAATAATGAATATGGTTTTACCATATTTATAATAAAATCACAGTATGTATAATGTATATGATAAATTAATTTTTAATGGGAACTACAAAGAAAGAGGAGGTGGAAGAAGAAAATAACTTTGAAAAAAGTGATGAAATAATAACATCTTCTTCAGGTTCTTCCTTATTATTTGATCAAAAGGGTTACTTAGATTGTCTTAATGATCCATGTAGGGAATCTAGGTATATGTTTAGAGAGTTTCGAGGATATTGGATCATGGTTTACCCGATCCAATTGGCTTTTGAGGTGTGATTTTTAGAGGAGGGGAAGTACAGTTACATAAGAGAGGTGAAGGTCACATTTGGAAAAGTTTAAAAATTGATTTTATTAAAAAATAATTTTTGGTTTCTAATGAATCAAAAAGAATTTATTTCTATGATATGGTTGGGATGGGTCGAAAACCTCTTAACCAATAGGTTTTAGATAGGTTTAGGTGACCATATTAACCTTGTCTTTTATATTTAACTCTTTGTTAAATAGTTTAACTTTTACCATGTATTCATGTAATATTATAATAAATTGTTAATAAACATACTATAAAAATCTAGGAGAACCCCAATTGGTTCATTATTGACATATCTAACTTTTTATATGTCCTTTGAAAAAATCATTGATTTTTACGAAAATTATATCATTTAATAATACATTATTTGTTTTAAAAACACATTTATTTTAATTTTCACACTATTTGGTATTTTTTTCTGAAGTCATAACAACATTAACAATTTCAAAATAAAATTATTTAAATAACCAAAAATTTGATATTAACCTAGAAAATTAGTGGAATTCATATAAAGTCTCAATTTAAATTTATTTGGTTATTTATAATATCAATTTATTTAATTATTCATTAATAAGGTAATTACTGCATCATCATTGTGTCAATAATAAATTTAATTATATAATGCATAAAAATTATAAATAAAATACAATGTTGTAGAAAATCACTTTATCTTTCTAATGAATATTTATAGTAGAATTTACCTTATGTATAATCTTATAATAAAAATGTTTTAGTCATGAAAATATGAATTTAAAACTTTTAAATCTTCATAAAATTAATAATAATAAATGTACTAATCTAATACAAGGTAATAAAAAGGATAATATTTTATTACTAAAGTTGATTTTGGTCTTAATAAACTTATCCAATAAATTTTGAACAGCTTTCAGGGTAATTATAATATCATTTTAACCATTAATTACTTTATTTACATTTAACTGTGGTAAATAAAAGTCAAAAGTTACAGTTACCCAAAAATTAATTTCATTTTATGGAACCAAATTTTACATAGTAATTTCAATCATGTCTTTGATATTTTTTAAATCCAATTTGTAGAAGCGGTAAAATTATGTTTTATGCAAATTTGAAAATGTGCCTAAGAAGTTGGGTAAAAGACGGTAAAAAGTTCAATAAATTTTTTTTATATCTTAAATTATTATAAAATGACTCCAACTAATTAAATTGGACTAAAATAGGTATTATGTATCTAGTTTGACATTAAAATAAATAAAAATTACAAACAATTAATTAAATCATGTGTTGTTTTTAAATAATAACAATGTTTTTCACTATTCATCAAAAATTGAATGTTCTCAAAAAATACAAAAAATTCAACCTAATATAATTTTGATACTCTAAATGAAAAATAATGTCCATTTGGAAAAATAAAATTTATTAAATTTCATAAAGTGGGTATCACTATTCATGACTTTATTTTTAAATTGGTATTTTTATTTGTCCTGATGTGCTAGAACTCGAAGTTTCGTAAATCACAAGCTATTCTATTATTCAAAGGGAAGCTTACCGTGGAATCTTGTGTGTTATATTCTCCCCCCTTCAAATAATTTTGACCTCGAATTTTCTAGAATATCACTGCATAAAATGTTTCGGTTGGTTCTTCATCATAAGTTCCTCAGGTTTCCACATAGCCTCTTCCATCTTATGGTTTCTCCATACAAATTTTACTAGAACAATCATTCAGATTCACAACACATATTTTCTGGTATCAAGAATAAATATAGGATCTTCAAAATAAGACAAATTGGGTTCATGTTCTAATTCTTCATAGGTGTGTAGATACGTTGGGTCAGACATGTATTTTCTCAACAATGATATGTGGAACACATCATGATCCTTGGAGATAATTGGAGGCATTACCAAATGGTAAGCTAAAAATTTAATTCGATTAATAATTTAAAAGGTCCGATGTGCCTGGGACTAAATTTACCATTCTTAACGATACGTATAACACCCTTCCATGGAGATACCTTCCAGAAAACATGATCAACTACATGAAATTCCTACTCCTTATTTTATTTATCAGCATAGCACTTTTTACTACTTTTAGATGGTTTGATTTGGGATTGGGTAATCTTCACCTTTTCCATTGTTTTATCAAACTGTTCTGGGACATGAAGTTTTTTCTTTCACCAACATCATCCCAACAATTCGGTGTGAGACATCTCTTTTCATATAAGGCTTCATATGGTGTCATCTGAATACATGAATGGAAGATATAGTAATAGGAATATTATACCATAGGTAAATACTGATCCCATATAGCTTGAGAGTCAAGTGATAATGATCTCAACAAGTCTTCTATAGTTTTAAATGACTGTTATGATTTTCCACTAGTTTTTGGGTTGTAGGCGTTGCTCCAACGAATTTCAGTATCAAGGGATTTCGGAAGACTTTTTCTGAATCTTGATGTAAAATGGGGATCACAGTAAGAAAAAAATCAATAGGGGTACAACATATAGTCTTACAACTTCATTAATATATATTCTTGCTAAATTTTCAAGTGTAAAATCATATCTTATAGAAAGAAAATGTGATGACATGGTAAGATGATCAAAAATGACCTATATTTCATCGTACCTTCGAGGAGCCTTTGGTATCCCCATGACAAAATCCATCGTAATATCATCCCATTTACACTCAGGTATGGGAAGAGGTTTTATTACTCCTCCAGGATGTTTTCTTCCACCCTTAACCTGTTGACAAACCATAGATATTGACACATAATCAGCAATATCCCTCTTCTTTTTGTCCCACCAAAAATGTTCTATCAAATATCTATACATCTTAGTGCTACCAGGGTGTATAGAGAAATTATAGCTATCAGAATCATCCAAAAATTCCCTTTTTATATCATGTGTGTTAGGAACACAATGTCTCTTCCCCCAATTTAAAAAATCCATCTTCATATACAAATTCAACTAATCTCAGATCACTCATAGCAATGACATTCTTTTGAAACTCCTAATAATAATTATGAGAGTTGTTTTTCCTTTCAGTAAAGATGGTTTGGTAACCATTTGAAAAAGTATCGACATTTCACCTTTAATGATTATTCCGATATACATATTTATTAGATCCATGAACATAGAATCCTTTTCAAATCCCATATTGTTCAGAACACCATGATCCTTTCTTCTCAAAGCATCATCCACCTTATTTTCCTTCACCGGGTGGTAGGGTATAGTGAAATCATAATCCTTGAGTAGTTTGACCCATCTACATTGCCTCATGTTGTGTTCATTTTGTGAGAAAATATTCTTCAAACTCTTTTGATCAGTATAAATATCACATTTTTCAAAATATATATAGTGTATCAATATCTTCAAATAAAATATTACAACTCCTAAATCAATATCATGAGTGGTATTGTTTTGTTCATTAATTTGTACCTGCCATGACCCATAAGAAATAACTCTATCATTTTGCATAAGGACAAAACCAACTCCCCTTCTTTGAAGCATCACTATAAATAATAAACCCATCATTACTTGATGGTAGAGTCAAGATAGGAAGATTGAATAATCTTGTCTTCTATTATTCAGATCATTTTTGACACTCTTGTTTCCAAAAAAAAAATTAACCCCTTTCAATGTGAGCTAGTTTATGGGTTATCCAATCGAGAAAAATTCTAGATGAAATGCATATAATAACCTACTAATCTAATAAAACTATGTACCTCAGTTATACTCATCAGTGCTGGAAAATTTTTTATTGGTCATGTCATTGAAGGATAAACAAAGATTCCATTCTTACAGACAATTTAGCAATGTAATAAAATATCCTGATGCCAAAATTTACACTTTCTAAACATCACATACAATTCATTACTTCTACGAGTATTTAGAATAGTACAAAATTTATTTTCATGATCTTCATAGATTTTGAATTATGCCAATATATCATCAATGAATACCACTACAATGTCATCAAGATATTCTTTGAAAACTCTATTTAATAGGTCCATAAAAACAAAGGGTGCATTAGTCAGTCCAAAAGGCATTACTGTAAACTCACAATGCCCATACCTGGTATGAAATACTATTTTCGGAATGTCTTCCTTCTTCACACAAAACTGATGATATCGATATTGAAGGTCAATATTTCAAAAAATATTGAGCTCTGTGAAGATTATCAAATAAACCATCAATGTGAGGTAGAGGATACCTGTTCTTTATTTTTATAGAATACGAATCCATGTAGTCAATGCACAACCTCATAGATATATCATTTTTCATAACAAAATGAATAGGTTCTACCCATTGAGAAACAGTGGGGAGAATAAATCCTTACTCAATTCTACTAGTTGATTCTTCAGTTCCACTAGTCCTGTAATGGAAATTCTATAAGGGTTCTTAGATATGAGCCTTGAACTAAGAATTAAGTCAATGGAAAACTCAATTTCCTATTCTAGTGGATGTCTAGGTAAATCCATTAGAAACAGATCAACATATTATGAAAAAATTGGTAATCCTCTATTTTTAAATTTCATTCCTCATCCATAGTTATTTCATTCTATTCCTCCCAAATAATTGAATTTTGTAGATAAACTGGGGGTGGATCTAGATATGAATAAGATGATGACGTTTCTTCTCTAAAAATAAGATACCCTTTATCATCATCGAAAATTGTGACCTCATTCTTCTTACAATAAACTTTTTCATCATGGTATGAAATACAATCCATATCGACGAATATGTCAAATTCAATCACGGTTATAACAATGAGATCAGCAGATAATGTATCTTTATATGCACTAATTGGAATTGAGTCGCAAAATTTTGTTAAAATGATAATTTATTTAGGAGTTATGAATGAAATCTACATTGTTAAATAAAATTGGAAATATCTAATTTTATTACAAAACTAAGAATATATGAAACAATGAGATGTTCCATAATAAGAAAATCATTTGTTAAATTTGAAGAAAACATTAAATTAACTACCACCATGTCATTCGGAGAATCAACCTTATCAGTAATGATCTCATAATCTTGGCCTTTCTCCCTTGGAAGTTTCTAAGGTAATATTACTTGGTGCATAGGATATTCATTTTCATAGTGGCCCATTTCACTAAAATTGATAAATTCAACATTGACAGCCTCTTTCATTCCCTTGCAATCATGATCTTGGTGGCCTTTTTCACCACACTTGTAACAGACTCACATTTCTTTCATCCAACTTCCAGTGGGTTTCTACGCACATTTACTATAGGATGGAAATTCAACTTTTCCCTTATTCCCCTTATTTTCATTTGAATATTATTCAACATATCATTTCTTCTTTGGATTTTATTTAATGTCGTAAGACATAGAGAGTTGTTTTTCTTTCTTGATACACATGAGACTATATATTCATATGAATATAAGTATTGTGGTACTAATTCTCGACGGAAAAATAGTTTTAACCCATCAAAGAATTGATCAATCATACTTCATGGGTTACATATATATTCTGCATCATTCTTTGTTATAAATGTAATGTTATCCTTATACATTGCAACATTTTAATACTCCTTTTTTCCTTCAACTCAGAAAATTTCTTTCCATATTCCAACGATTGTCATTAGGAATGTAATTTTTTATGAAAATTTCTTTAAACTCCTTCCATTTCATTTTTTATACTTCAACATATTTCTTTGTGTTTTTAATCAACGAAAACCATTAAGATGCATCTTCTATGAGGAGATAAACTTCCATGACACTTTTTTTCCTTTCTCTACTCCCCAATGCATTAAATATTTTCTCAAATAAACTTATCAATTTCTTAGATAAAAAATGGATTTGTTATCCCATTGAATGTAGTTTGTTTTTTCCACAGGAATCATTCTAAAATATATCCCCCATGTTGTGGATAATTGAGCTCCATATCGGTAAGGTATTTATTCATAACATGACTGAGTTGTCCTAGTATGATTATAATCAGTTCATCACTAGAAGCATCTCCAACTCCACTATAATTATCTTGAGTAAGAGGAAATTCCTTTCAGGGATTACGTGCGTTGATAAAGTTTCCCTTCCTTCCAATATGAACCATTTCTAAACAATGGAATACACTAGATTATTTTATAAATCAAAATACATAATTCCATACTAGTAAAATACCTAACATATATGGAATAGTTATACCTAGAATCCATAATCTTAAATAAACGTTTTCTTTGAGAAAGTAATTAATAATTAATTCTTAATAATGGATTTTAAAGAAAATGTTAATTATTCTAAACAAATCCCTTGCAAGTGTCATAACCAAGACAGCAGCAAGGCCCATTGTCGTGTACCAGGATACCCCAAGTCAACCCCAAAACACTTTGTCATAGTATTGACTCCTAAGTATATTTTTTCCCGATCCTCATCTACCAGCATGTATCTATAAAAAGCTTTAATTTCTTGGAAAACAAACATAATATTTACAATACCAAAATTTTTCGATGTTCTTTTGTTCTAATCCTAAAATTTTATCTTAGGGTAAGGTTATCAAATCATAGTTTTTATAAATCTAGTTTCCATGCTTTCTACTAAACTAACTATGATACCATCTCTAACACCCCAACCCTTGTTTCCCAGAGTTGGTGCATTGTTACATAACATTGGAATAATCAAAATAGATGAAGTCTCAATAGACGTATTGGTTTAGTTTCCTTGGAAGTACTAGATACATACATGAGTTTTACATTACAAAATAAAAAACAACATCCTTGTGTCCCCTTTTAACATCGACATATCCTTAAGACTATTCCTATAGGTTAATCTTAATATACTTTTTTGAATCCATGGAAAAAGAAAACATAGAAATGGATGAGTTCAGATACTCAGTATGGATAGCAATATGGCAGAAACTTTCATAAATAAATATAAACATTTAACGATATGTATAAGACTAAAACACAAGGAATTTTTAAATAAACATCATCATAAAATAAAAAATAAAAATCATATAATTCCTTTTACTTATTTACATTGATATTATACTAGTCAAATAATCATATGTAATATCAATAGACAATTTCATAATAATGGAATGCAAAATTCTGGACATCATAACCACGTAATCAAGATCTCGTTTGAAGAATACCAATAAAGAATTTTTCAAGGCCTTATGACAAGAGACTAGTTTTTCTGATAAGACCTACTGATGCATCATAGAGCTATAGCGGGCTCGACCCATCACTTACTAAGTCTAATACATTCCTCACATGGATACTGTAAAACATAACATGAACATTCGTATTAAAAATAGCTTACAAAATGTTAATACATTAACCATAATTCATGAATTGTATAAAAATAACACATCCATAGTAAAACATATCACAAAACCTTAAATACAATATGGAATATTTTATCATAATAAATAAAATTTAAAAAATTGTAAATCCATCGATGTATGTTGACATAGATGAAACCAAAACTGTTTGAGAGAAATATCATTATCAAATTTCGAAATCTTTTAAAAGTCATGAAATTATAAAATAAAACATTTATTTAGAAATTATATTATAATCTTGTAAGGGAATATTCAATGGGGTCATAATGTCGGAAAAGAGCTACACCCACCATATAAGTTAAAAAAACATTCTTTCGTTAATTTTGTTGAAAGGGTCACAAAGTACCTTCTATAGAAAATGACAGAATGATTCCTTTCAAAATATTTTTAAAAAATTTAAAAAATGATATTAATGTCTTTAACCCATATTTTAGTAAACTATAAATTTTTTTGGAATTACATTTTGAAGTTACCCGAATGTGGATGATAAATAAGTCTATTCAGATACTTACGTAAAAACAACCTCAGATAATAAAGAGATAGTAAAATTAACCCTATTTTGTACTTTTTTTAGTTGATGTTACATTAACCTCATGTATAATAGTTAAATCATTGTTATTTAATTATTCAAGAACCACATACATAAATATGATATCATATATGATCTTCTATTCTTACTTAGTGAATAAAATTTCAGTAGTATCATTGTTTCCGTTGTTATCAAATTCATTGTCCTTTATATGATTAGTTATGTAAGCCATGTTTTTTTGGATATGATGTATTTGATTCATATCCAAAATGATATTATGTTCTTTATACATTATTTTTAATCATAAAATGAAAATTATTCTTGAATGGTTAAGATGGGTAATGAATCTCATTGCTTTCGTGGAACGATAATCTATACGTACGCACGAGTGAAAATATCATTCTATTGATGGTAAAATCTTATGTAGATGGATTTTATGTCAAATATAAATATTAATAAACATGTTATATTTATTATTTATATAAATTATAATTATTATTATACCCTTTAAAATAATGAAGTGTTGAATAAAATACTACTCCACGACGTGGAGACGGTAAGCCATACATACACACATATGGTGACTTTTTCATTCATAGGATGGATAGAAAATTGAATATTCTTGTACCATATTTATAATAACATAATAGTATGTAAAAGGTACTGTATTTATTATTTTGGAATGAGAACAAAAAAAAGGGGAGGTGGAAGTATAAAATAACATTGACAAAGGTGATGAAATAATTACCTCTTCTTCAGGTTCTTCATTTCGATTTGATCAAAAAGAATCCTTATATTGGATTTCTGATCAAAGTGAGGCCTCAAGGTATAATATATCATATTCAAAATGATATTTGATCAGGTTTTGGATGATAAAAATTAATTTGGATGTGTTATTTTTAGAAAAGGGGAAGTACCTTTTTATAAGAGAGGTGAGAGTTACTTTAGGAAAAGATTGAAATATGAAATTATTATAAAATAAATTTTGATTTATAAGGGCTCCAAAATGATTTATTTCGAGGATAAGGTAGTAATGGGTCTAAAACCTTTCAACCAATATGTTTTATACAGGTTTTGGTCATCATTTTACCCTTTTCTTTTATATTCAACTCTTTGTTAAATAGTTTAACTTTTACGTGCCATTCTAGATTTTTTATAATAAATGGTTAATAAACATACAATAAAAATCAAAGAGAACCAAAATTGGTTCATAATTGAAATATATAACAATATCTCTATCCTTTAGACTAACCTAAAATTTTTTGGAATATTATATCATTTAAAAATATTGTATTTTTTTTAAAAAACTCACTTATGTCAATTTTGACACTATTTCATATTTTGTTTTTGTTAAAGTCATAAAAAATTTATCAGTTAGAAAAAATTTATTTAATCAAATCTAACATGTAATATTATCCTTGAAAATTAGTTTAATGCATAAAAAGTTTCAATTTATAATTTTTTGGGTATTTATAATATCAATGATTTTTTAATCATTCATTATTAAGGTAATTAATGCATTATCATTATTTCATAAATAAATTTAGTTATTTAATATCTAAAATTGATAAATAAAATACCATGTTTTAGGAATTTTTTTATTTATAATGAATATTTATAGTCAATTTATATTAGGTATAACCATATATTAAAAAAACTAGATATGAAAATTTAAATTCGTCACTTTTAAATTCTCTTTAAATAAAATAATTATAAACGTCCTAATCTAATCCAAGTGTATCAAAAGGGTCATATTTTATTCTTGTGGTTGATTTTGGTAGAAATACACTTATATAATAGAATATTTACATATTTATGGGTAATTATATTATCATTTTTCATTTAATTTCCCTATTTACATTTAACCATGGGAAATAAAGGTCCAAAGTTATTATTCACCAAAAATCCTTTCATTAATTTTGAACAACATTTTACTTACTGATATAAAAATTACCTCTAGGTATTTTAAAATTTAATTACTTGTAGTGGTAAAATCATGTTTTTTGAAAATTTTCAAATGTGACTAGAAGTTGAGTAAAAGACAGTAAAATGTTCAAATAAAATTTTCATATTTCTAAAATTATTATAAAATGACTCTAATGAATTAAATTGAACAAGTATAGGTATTATGTATCTGTTTTTACACTAAAATAACTATAAATTAAAAATAATTAATTAAATAAAACATTGGTTTTAAACAATGACGCAGTGTTTTCACTATTCATCAAAAATTTAAGGATCATAGAAAAATACCAAAAATTCACCGTAAGATAAGTTTGAGATTCCGAATCAAAAAATGAAGTCCATTTTGAGAAATAAAATTTATAAAATTTCAAAAACTGGGTTCTACTATTCATAATTACTTTTTAAACAGCTAGTTTGATTGGTCGTGAAGTGTGAGAAGATGAAGTTCTGTATAGTGCAAGCTATTGTATTTTTCAAGGAGAAGCATACCTTGGAAGCTTGTGGTGTTGTATGGTTTCATTTTTAAGACACAAAATTCATTTTATATGTTATGATATTATAGTTTGTGATTTTCTGGAACATTTTTGTATGAATTACTTATGATTTTGGTGAGACCTATATCTCCCTCCAATGCATTGCATAAATATTTATATCTCCTATGATAATTATGGGAAGTATGTTGAGGGGATTCTGCAACTATGGGAAGAAGGATAAACAAAATGCCTTATAAGGAAAAGACTGTGAATGGGTATGGTGGTGTGTTCCACCGAGTATGTGTAGTTACCATGAAGATGAAATATGAGGAAACCCAATACATTATGAAATGATGGGGAAATATAACCCACTAGGGGATTATTAGGAAATATAATCCCTTATAAATAAAGGCCTACGACAAGGAATGGTGTTTTGTCCTGCCCAGTAGGTGCAGTTCCCATGAAGTGCCTTGATAAGTTCAAGTAATGCATCTTGACTTATATAGGCTAATAGAACATGTTCATGTATTCCACAATTCCATGTGTTATTCCAACGTAATGTTTCATGGCTTATTCTCTTTATTTCATAATGATTAATGTCTTATGAACTACCATGATTTATTCCATTATTCATTTTTATGATATTTTACATGAGGGTATGATCTTCAAAAAATAAAACCATTTTCTCATACCCATATGATCATTTTTATTCTTATATGTCTCCCCTGAGTACCCTTAATGAGCATATGAGATCACACATTTTTATATTTTCCACCAAAATTGATGATTATATATAATATGTATGATGTGTCTAAGAAGAAATATAGTCATTAATAACCTAGTAGGATATAGATTATATTACTTATGTACTAGTTTTTATGTATCCAAGTTTCTAAAGGCACTAAACTAATACGGTCTTTGGGCGCATGTTTTTATAGTTTTTTATGTATTATGAAAAAGTGATGAAATGTATATATATATTATTACTGGGAAAATATAGGTTATTAAAATTTAAATAAATTAATTTAATGAAACTTATAAAAATTTTAAAATCATCATTTCAATATTATCATAGTCTTAATTTTTAAAAGTTTTCTAAAAATATTTATTTTTCATTGAGTAGTGAAACATACAATTTTTTTGTAAAAAATCTCATTTTTTCAAATAAATGTGTAACTATTTTTCAAATTAGATAATATTGTTTCTTATACTCCATTAATTAGAGTTAATATTATTTATTACATATTAATAATTATTATACATGGAATCAATATAAGTTAATATTAGGCTGTGGTAAACCATTTTTCTAACATAACAATTTTTTTTGAATGGAATGCATTTTTATCTTAATAAATAAATTAAATCACTAGTGATGAATTATATAAATTAAATTTATATACTATATATTCAATATACCATTTTTATATTTATTTTATGGTATTTAAAAGTAATGGATTGGAATTAAATTATATTTTATTCATAAAAATTCATTTTCCAAAATAAGGGTGTGTGGTAATTTGAAAATGAAAATTAAATAAAAGATTGATACATACAGAAATTTAATATACTAAAATGGATCCATTTTATGAATTATAATAATTAATATATTTTAATTGGTTTAAAATAATATATTTATTCAACAGTTCAAATCGATAAAAGTTTTTACCACAATTAATGGTGAAATTGGTTTACCTGAGGGGTTAGACCTTGAGATACATGTAGTATTTCCACCCAAAACAATTAATTTTTCTATTTTTGAATCCATTTCAACATTATATTATATTTAATTTGAATAAATATCCATTTGGACCCCCTTTCCAATGAAACTGGATTTAAAACATTGAAATATTTAATGGAATTCCATGTGTATCCCTCCCCTCACTTAAAATAGTGATCCTCTTATCCACCCGTATTCAAAATATTTTAGCCTTCTATATAAAAAAATACTTACTCCAAAACCATTTTATAATCCTACCCTTCACCAAATATCTTCTTTTCTAATCATATGACCAATATTTCAATTCTAAAGGAGTACGTCAAATGATATATCTCAAAGTTGATGTATAGATCTTTACCAAACCCCTTGAATTTTATTTCTTCTTCAACATCCTCTAAATCAGATGTACAAATAAAAAATGGTTAATATAGTATCATAAATATATTAAAATATTATTATTATGATGGTAAAACCTTATACAACCTCTTTTTAATCCAATGAGAGATGAAAGTATCATTCTTGCGTTCCTGTGAAATTCCTCCTCTACATAGTGATACAAATCATTTTCCACCACCATACTTCATGGTTGGTAATTATGATAAATTTATTTTTTTATTTGATATATATTTTATAATAACTATATTGGTAGTTTTAATTAATGTTTAACATTCCTTAATTTCATTCATAAAAAAATGGAAGCATCACTGGTGCTTATATACGGACTATTGTTTCCACGTAGTGATATGATTCATTTTTCATTACCTCTATAAAGAATAGTTAAATAAATAAAAATATATAGACAAATATAATAATATATATCATTATTATTTAAGAATAAAAATTATTCTTATTAATGAACTATGATCAAAGTCCAGGGCCCATAACCTCCAAACCAAAACAAACTTGAAAAACGAGGCAGTTAACCCCTGAAAAGATGATCATAATGAATGATTGTTGAGGAATGTGTTATAATATTTTATAATTAAACCATACATGGTATTATATTTATTATTAAATTTATTTTATCTAATTTAAATAAATTTACTATTATTATATATAAGTTTATAGCACATATGATGTAAGACATACTTCATTTAGGATTTTAATGTTAAAATTCCATTTGTATAGGGATTTTCAATGATTTAATTTTATACATTTGAAATTATGTTATCTATCCATAAAAAGTATAATTTATTTTATTTTTAAGTAGATATTTATTATTTCATTTTTATATTCATTTTATTATTTTTATGTTCTCAAAATATTGGAAGAGTGTTTTTAATGAAAACCAAAAATGATTTTCTCTTTGGACATAAATATTTTTTCTATGTTAATATTTTCATATAAAAAATTTCAATAATTTTATTACCATTGTACAAATATTTATTAAATTCTTTGTAAACATTTTTTAATTTCTATAATGATTTTTAACATAAACTTTTTGTCAAATTACAAACAATGTGCTTCTGATTTTTTAATTAAAATGTGACAGAAATGCTTATATTAACAAATACCACATGAATAAGATTATATACCATCATAAATAATATTTTATTTGAATCATGTTTTATAATTTTCATTTTCGGTTTTCAATGAATTTTTTTTAATATTTTAAAAGAATTTAGAATCATAATAATTTGTTATAAATAAAAAGGGTATTTTATTTTGAGAAATGTTTTAGTGATTCTTTTAGTTATTTTTATATATAGAATCATCCTTTAATTTTTCATATGATTTATTTGGGATGAAATCCAATGTAACTATATTTATTCATCTATATGATGCTTTATTATTATCATGTTAAATGTGTTATTAAACATACCACCTTTCTATATGTTTTGATATTATGATTTGATGAATTGTATTATGATCTTATGGCACAAATATGTATTGATTTCATTATAAAATGTGTGGGTAACAAATTATATATTCTTAAAAATAGTTGGATGAATAAATATTTCTAATGGGATAACAAGTACTATAATGTGGGGTGATCATACTTCATTAAGGGAATTTTTCCAATAAGATACTATTAGATGTAAACATTGACTAAGTAAATGAGGGAATACTGAGTGAACCCAATCAACTATGATAATCTAGTTAGTAGGTATTTACTAATTAAATGATGTTGTATACATATTATAATGCCAATAAATTTTTTCTTATTCATGAAATATGTTATCATTTCACATGAATGCTTGTTGATAATTATTTACTCTTACTTATTATGTGATTTTTTTACAAAACCATATTTAATGCTTAATAGTTAAATATCCTTGACTAATTGGGTTTTATTATTTTATTTCTCTATCATGTTCTCAAACCATTATTGTTCTCTTATTCTCACTTATGATCATTGATTGATATATATATATTTTATTTCCCCTTAATGAGAATCTAAGATCACCCATTTATATGATTATCTTCCCAAATGTATGGAGAAATTGTTTATGTATGACATTCCTATGAAGGGTTTTAGTCGTAATGAAATTAATTAGGAATGATGTAGATATTTTATAATCCATTTTTATGTATTCATATGTCTATGGAAATTAATTTTCCCTAAAATTATCAGATTAGAAATTTATATTCCATCCCAACTCTCTCTATTGAAAATGTACATAGGATAATGGAAGTGCATGGTAGAACCCACATAAAGATAACTAAAATGGTTAGGACCAAGGGATTACAACCAATAAAAGATAACTCATGAAAATTTAACGAAATACGATTTCAATATAATTAAATATATCAACTCAATGAAGATTAAATAAGGGTTCGATTTTGATTTTAGTGAGCCTATTAAAATGATATCCATACATCTAAAACATGAAGGTCATATAGATTAAGGGGTGAGTAATTAATGAAACACTAAGGGTTTTTGGTCACATAATTATGAAATCCCCATATTGGCATCCAATATTTTGTCTAGAGGTGGTTTTAATACTAATTTCATTATATGAAACATCAATAGTGGAAAAAAACTGTCATTCTAAACATTTTATATATTAATTTGTTAGGTCCCCCCTTTTGTAGTACCCATGATCAAGGTCATTAAAATGTATGAGGTAAAAGTGAATGACCGTTATGTAATGATCCATAATTTGATTCATTCTACTTCAAAACATTATTGTATTGTCCCTCTTTATTATAGTGTGTCATTATATTTGAAGACAGTGGATATTTTTAATCATTCATGATTCATATCTAGAATTGAATTCATAGGATTTTTAAGAAGGTCAACCAAAGACCGAGGTTAATACTTTATTATCCTTAATTTCTTAAATTTTCGTAGATTTATTTATCTCGATGATTGAAAATTTTTATTAGATTAAAATATCAGTCCTCATATTTCTAATTATCATTCATTGAGAAATACATGTTCTGAATCATATTCAGGATGTTATTTGACTGTAATTTTAATATTTTGGAAACATCACCTCTATTATAATATAAGCTAAAATTTCCTAAAAAATCAATCAAATTTCACATTATTAATGTTTAAAGATTGTTTGAAGAACAAATAAAGGAATCAAAAATAATGTATATGAATTAATCTAATTTAATTCCACAACACTTGAATAATTTCTTATCACCATGAAAAACGAATCTCAACACAGATTGGTAGAATGAAATAATTTTTAAAATGAAAATAGAATTTCAACCAAGAAAATAAAATCATGTTTTATCTTTAAGTTCCTATTTCTCCAATATCAGCCTTATTGATGAAATCAGTCATTCCTTAGGATCAAGATCAAAATTTTAATCCATTCTTCTTCTAATTAAAATCACGCATTTATTCCTTAGATAACTATGACCATATTGTAATTAAATCATAAAAAAATGCCTTACAATTATAAAAGTTATTATGGAGTTAGATTTATTCTCATTGTATAAATAAATTCATCTAACAATATGCTTTCTTTTGATTTATCATTTATACTAAATATATTAAAAAATAACATTATTAATCCTTTAGACTGTCGTATAATGGTTTAAATGACCCCGAGACATAGGGTATGTGGGAATGTGATAAAAACATACACAAATGGATGGTAAAATCAGTATTATTATTCATGATAATAATGAAATGTGTACTGAAGAATCTACTCTAAACCATAGTGTCACTACTCTCACAAAACATTAAATAAATCCTATAGTTATCTATGAATGAATAAAATAAAATACCAAGTTTCATGAATCTAATTTTTTTGGGAAGTCATGTGTAGGATATATATCACATCCACTAACTGACCACATGTGATCTATCATGAAATTCGTTAGTATGGAAATATTAATTTATTCACTGATAATACACAACACATTTTTTTAAACAAAGTAATCATAATAGTATATTAGAAATAATATTGATCATCATACCATAAATATAGTGAAAACACAATTAAATGTATACCTGCTAGTAATAACAGTATATCTAGTAGAGATAACCATTTCACTAAATGTATTCAAGTAAAAATCACAAATTAAAACAATTAATTGGTTAGAAATGGATAAAATGTATGTAAACCATGGCTAAATCCTAGAAAGGCCATCAACGGAAAATACATGAAATGTAGGAATAATTCTTAGGTATGTCTGTAAAAAAAGATCTCAATAATACAAATACATTAATAATTTTAACGGAGCATTTGTTCATTCATATACTAGATAAGATACTAATGAAAGTAATGATATGTTTACATGTCTTAACTGTCCCTCATGATATATAATCATAAATGAATTGGAATATTTATCTCCAGAATCCTCTCAAGAATGGGAATAAAAAAAGAAATAGGGCAGGGAATATTCGCATCAAATACTTCATTCAATAAATATTTTTCATTCATAATAAAAAAAAATTCACATCTCATAATGGATGATAAAGATATAATGTGTAAAAAATAATGGGTTTTAAAATATTATGTCTAACAGTTGTCTTTTATTTACATTGGTGCAATAAGATTTTTTTTAAACATTTCAACCAAGAGAAAAAATGTCCTAGAAAAATAAGGGAAGGGAAACGTCCAAGTGAAAATTGATAATAGGTTCACGAATTTATCATCCAAACATAAAAAGAAATATTGAAGACACTATTAGGGAAACTTGGTTGGAGAAATGTATATGATAGTAAATAATAGTATGAATAAAAAAGTGGATGTGATTAAGAACTACCTATAACAAATATAATTCCCGGGGGATTTATAAGAGGTTTATGTGAATTTTGATGACTTATAAAATATTTATTTGAAATTAACAACAATACTAGGGAAATGAGTAGTTTTTAGGATATATAATATATGAATGAATTATATATTGTATGATAATAGAGGATTAAAGAAACATGTCATATCATATATGAATGTACCAGAAAAAAAATGAATAAATGTAATGGAATACGTAGAATACATGACCTATAAAGAACCTAAAAAATGTATAAAAATAAAAAGTTTGGACATTGTGTTTACTCCCATAAAGTGATAATGATGTTGTCACTATCCAGATAGATGGAAAACGATCTGTTAGAAAATTACATCAGCTAAGTGACCCTCAGAATATTTTTGGTACTCGAGATAGTGTCCTCCAGCTCTAAGGTCACATAATAGGATTCAATACCTCAAATTAATGAAGAAATTCTCTAATTTCATAAATATAGAATCTATATATATGGCATTAAGATCTCATAGGGTGGTACCTAACTCATAATAGAAAGATAAATACCTCAGTATGGATGAAAATAACTATCCTGAAGGTGTATAAAAAGTTATAAAAGATATATATGTTATATATATATATAACAATTGTAGGAATGATAAATTGTGAATAAATAAATAATAATAATTTTAAAATAAAAAATTTGTAACCCTTCCATTATGTATAGTATATGATACAAATATGGTGTAGGGAATATAGTAAAGCTAAAAATAAATACACCCAATCGAATAGAATAAATATGGGGTATATTGTGAAAATTTTAATAAGATAAGGAAGAATATTTCCAATCAGAGGATGTGGTCCCCTCCCTTGTTTTGGGTGGATGAAGCTAACCATACATATATATGTCATTAACAGAGGCCATGTTGGGTGGAGTGATTGGGTCAAAAGCTAGGGAGGTGAGGTGTGGATTTTTATTTTACCTTTTATCTATTAGAAAGATCAATAAATGGTACCATGGATGTAGTATCTATAATATAGACCTATACCTATTGAGAATGGTCAACAAAAAGGCCCTCTGGGTAGTATGTTTGGAAATTTCACGAGGTAGATCCACTAGGGTAATCACTAGTGCGAAGGTTCATCAGATGGGAATGGAACCATATGATAGATCAACTATAGAAGTATATTTGTTGGTCATAGGTCTATATGGTAGAAGAAAAAAATCCCCTTATTATAGATAATGTAGATCTCTAGGTACTATAAAATGATGTGATGGATGCCCAGTAGTCATTGGAGAACACCATGCTATTTTTCATCAACTCTATATAAAAACGGTGTTTTATTAGGATCATACTAGAGTAGGGGGCCTCAGTTCAAGATGTAAAATCCATAGTCTATGTTCGGGGTTTAATGGTTAGGGAAATGATAGGCTAAATAATGGATGTTATTTGATTAGTCCATGTATGGTGTGGAAGAGTAGAATGGGTTTTCAAGGAATTATGAACTAGTTCATATTTAGTGGACTCAGAATACTTGGGGCCCAATAATAATTCTTGTACACCATCTAATGGAGACCGATATTTTATATCAGGATAATATATAAGGAATACATCAATCATATTTATGGTATGGGAAGGGTGTATTTGAAGAGACCTATGTGCTTGTCCAGGTGCATGATAAAGATCGCACCCATAAGACTTCCACAAGACCTACTCACCAGGCCTTTGTAATAAAAGGAAAACTAGAAGTAAATTTTTACAATGAGGGATCACATAGATTTGGAATGTAAGAGAACCTCCATCTGACCAACTTCCCTATGGTAGTCACCCACGGGAAACCAATCTTATGATAAGACTCAATGAAGAATCGTCAATACAGAACCCCATAGCTAGCTTCTATTATTAGTATGTGGATAATGGAATCATGTAATTTCTAGAGCTATATCCTCCAAATTATTTTGAGTTTCATACATATTAGTTTCTATAAATAGTGTTTTATGTTCTATATAGATGTCAAATATAGAAAAATAGGTCACCAAACCATCTCCAAACTCACCCAGTGTGATTATTCATAACATTCCACCCAATCCAAAGGAGAGGTGAACAACGTTGAGATTTAAGCTGTTTAGAAACACAAGAATGATTCAATGGAATCTATCCTAACATACCTAAATGAATATAGAAATATTAATGTTTTATAGGGATTCAATAACTTCCACAGAAACTATGATCTTTTGACGGATGGCTAGGTCTAATGTCATATTGGTCGACATAGTATTTCCCATCAAATGGGGAAAGTAGACTAGTTGTTGTGGGTATGATAAATATAGACAAGGATGAATTAATGGAGACATGGTAGAATCAATAGAATTTTGGGAATGGTAGGATGTGAATTTGGAATGGTGAGAAGAATAGTGACAAGAAGGACCTGGTAGAGGGTACTAGTAAGTGGAATTTTTATAAGGTGGTGATGTATTCTGTGCCAATCACTTGGTTGTGTAGGTTTTATCTCACTGAGATTCAAGGTTAGCAAATGGTGGGTAAACTAAATTGATATAGAACATTTCTATGAACATGAGTAGAGGATGGAAATCATATTATGACTGTATAAGGAAACATAGTGGTAGCGAAAACGGAGGAATGAGTAATTGTCATGTGTGGAAATGGAGGGAGAACCAGGGGAGGTGAGGTCAAGGGGAATGAGCAGTGGGGTGTGAAATGAACTCTCACAATAAACCCAAGTTTCATTGATTAAAAATGGAATCCATATAATCCACATTATGAATTTGTAATTTAGAAAAAAGCCATTAATGGGAGTATTGTTTTTTACCCCACCAAACTCATGTTTTGAATAGTGAATTCACATTGTTAATTTGGTAAAACCGGAACTCTACTAGAAGGGGCCTTCAACAATCACCCAAAATCAATAATTCATTCTAATATCCAAAAAACTAGTATACCCAGACTAAACAAACTCATGTTTCCCACTAGTGAATACATCATTTAATGTGCATCCCTTACATTTTGTCTTAAAGTGTTATTCACATGATATTAATGTGATGGATAATAATATTATATCGACTAATTAATAAATATACATTTATATAAGTATATTATTATGTATTATATTATTATATTAATTTATGAATATTATATTGGTTATAAAATATAATTTTATCATTCATGAGTGTTTTTTAGGGTTTTCATGAACGGTTTACTTGCGTACAAGTATAGAAAAAAAATTGTAAAATAAGAATAGTTTCACAACAAAGAAATTATATGATATTAATGAACAAAATTTATGTTAAATTTTATTATACATCATATTTTTCAGATTCTATTAATATTTTTTAGATAAAAGGTTATTGATAAGTATTTTGATTTTTTTTCCATTTCTGATCATCACTTACTAGTTTTATAGTATTAATTAATACAATGTATATAAATTGGTTATAGAACATTAAATAAAATGTAATACATTTATTAAAATATTTAATACATATATTAAAATATGTAATACATATATTAAAAGCTATAATACATATATTAAAATATGTTGTAACAATAAAAATGGTGTTATGACTATCTATGAAGGTGGTCATGGAAATTGAAAACTCGTCGTCATTGAATGCAATAGATCAACACATCAAGGATGATATTTTCATTTTTAGAACAAAGGGGGAGGGAATGAGAAATGATGGTGGGATTTTAAAATAACACAAAATAATATAATATATAAAATATTATGATGTTATAATGTGACTTAGATAAGTGTAGTTGAATTTAAAAGAATAGAAATTGAAAATAAATTAAAAGAAACGGAAAGAGGTTTTTTTACATCTTGAATTCTTATCCTTGATAACCTCCTTGGGGAAATTGTTTTTGTTATTTTTTTTAAACTAGAACCTCATGGACCTAGAGAAGTTGATTTGTAATATAATTTGGAAAAAATGGATAAGCATACAGCCTTATGATGTGTAAGGGGAAGAAGTGGGGAGGGGTTGTATTTGTAGTGGTGGAGGTGGCAGTATTTTTTATTTTAGAAATTAGATTATTATTTTGTCACAATTCTATGTATAGTTTTATTCCCAAAAATATATTCAGTAAAAAGAGAAGGTTATTTTTGTATTATCATGTTTATAAAACTAAAGAATCAATAAATAGTGTATTTAACTAACAATGTTATATACCATAAATTAATGTATTTCATTATTCACTGAAATACTACTATTTAAGAAAAAATTAAGAAAATAACCCTAAACATTTTTTTTTTATAATTAAAAAATAGTCTCCACTATCATTTATTAAAAAAATAAAAATTTTAAAACTTTTGAAAATTTTAAAAAACATTGAAAAATTAATTAAGGATAAATAAAACTATGCTATAATCATAAGATAAAAAATATTAATTTATGAACCTATTTGATAAAAATAAATTTTATTTTATATAATTATTTTAATTATAAATATATAAATTAGAAATTGTGTTTTATAAAAATACCAACACCTTGGTTATCAATTTTATAAACTTTTAGTTACTTATATTAAGATAAAATTATATTATATTTTCATTTTTAAGAATAGAAAATTTTATATATACTATCATGGGTGAGGTTACAATTCTATTATTCAGATTACTATTCATATGGGTCACATTACTATTCTAAAGTTCATGTTACTATTATATTGGTATATATTCTTTAATTTCTTGATAAAACTTTAAATTCATTCATTCTTCAATTATTATGTTTTTTGTCTTATTAATGTAATTTTATGTGATTTATACTATACGAAATAATTATAATAAGATTATTTACATTGATAAAAGTTTGTGTCGTTAATCAAACGGTGAAATTAGTTTCACTTTCATTTTCTCATTATGGGGATTCCACCATTTATAAAGGTTATATCTAGTTTCTTGTTGGTTTCATCACTACAACTCCAAGGGTATAGTGAATAGTGTGTTCTTCACAAGTCATTTCAATCATTTAAAAATAACTATCATTCACTGTTTCAACATTCCCTTTCAAAAAATCAACATGAAATGTTCACCTTTACATCATAACCTACATTTGGTTCTATTTTAGACATCATAAAACCCTCCTTCTTGATGTTATCAAGACACATCTAGAAACTATTTCTCACATGGAAGAACCAAAAATTCTTAATGTGTCTTATCATTTTCATTATATGTGTATTTATGGTTTCTTATATATCTTTTTTTTATCAGTGTTTTGGATCCACTTCCACAAGGAAAGGAACCTAGATGACCAAACATTAAGTAAATTCAGAGACTCATTTGTTTTAATAAATAATATTTTAATGAATAAATTAATTCCCAATTTATGGGAAGAATTTTATTTGTGTAATATTGTTTCTACATTAATTTACATGTTTTTAGTCAAGGATAAGTGATTATAATTCCATCACTAATTCATTTATAAGATTAATAAATAAAAAATTTTTATGACATGATGAATGAATATAATATTTTTTATTTATATGATATGTAGATATGTTTTATTAATTGAATGAACCCAATTAAATTTTATCTTAATGATTAATTTTAATTTATAGGATAATTTGGTCTGAGTTAGTGTAAATGTTATATTAAAAATATAATTTAAATATTTTTTTTATTTTTTTGAGAAATGAAATTAGTTAATGATGTAACATAAATTAATATATATATCCATTATCATTTTAACGAGTTAAAAGAGTAATTATTAATATTAAATTTGAAAAAATATGTTGCATTCAATTATGTTCGAATCGAATATAAATATATATATATATATAGATATATATAATTTAATTTTCACTGAAATCTATTTAGTAATTTGTCTTGTGAAGACCTAGGGAGAGAATAAAATATAATTATTTCACAAATCTCAAGATTCTAGATATTTAAAAAAATATATTTCAACATTAAATCATAATTAGAAATTTGAATCATAATCCTCCCTCTTACTAACACCCAATATATCAATAACGTTAATCATATATTCATGCAACACTTTTGGATTTCGTAAGAAGAATAATTTGGTGGACTAAAAATGTAAAAATATTTTCATGGAAACTAATTTGTTTATCATCTAATTAAATGATGACTAAAAATGAAAGAAAAATAGTAATTATGAAAATAATATTACTTATATAATTATTTTGATGATAATTTGATGATCCTGTTAAATCATTTAAAAAAATCATCGAATTTAAATTATAAAATTTTTAAACTATCATTATACATGAGTGCTTCAACAACATATAATTCCTTAATTTTATAATAATAAAAAGATTAAGATGGATATAGTAAATTATTTTATAAATATATATTTTCACCCCATCCTTTAATCACACAAATTCATGTTTCAAAAATAAATATTAATGTTTTGTTTATATATATTTTCCAGTTATAAAATAAATATATTTGTTTGATTTTCTACATATAATATTTAAAAAAAGAAAATAATGACATCTAATTATAGTGAATTTCTTCAATATTTTCATAATTATGTAATCATAAAATATTTTGAGTTTTTTAACATGTTTTATCTATGTACAATTTTTTTTATTTCTTATAAAAAATTTTTTTGAATTAATATTATTTAGTAATAAATAATATTTTTTTTGATTATTGTTAAATTATTTCATGTTATAGTTTAGAACGTTGAATTTAGTGATAATGTTTTGTTTTAGTGACATTTTATATTCCTCAATGTCATGAAAAAATAAAAGGAATCTCCAAAAAAGTTTATCTAATAATAAACTCGTTTAATTACAAAATTAAATAAAACTCTAGTAAAATTAATAAAATCAAGAGATCATTATTTTTGTTTCATTTTCAAATTATTTTACCAAATTGATTAATTATTAAAATTAATTTTAGTAAATATTTTAAGTAAAATAAATGTGACCTCAACTAAATGATATATAATATATCTAACATATAATGGGGAACTAAATCCCTATGTTCATTTCAATATCAAATGATGATGAAAAAATAGGGAACATTTCTAATCATATATTTTTTTAATTTTTAGTTGGGGTCTTCAATAAGAGGAAAATTTTCCCCTAAATACATCATGGACCATAGTTTAATAATTTATGGCCTCCATTTTGGGTGTATTTTCAGTTTACATGGGATATCACAAGGCATGGAATAAGGAATCGTGACACTTCCCGCCAACACATTATGTGAATTGAAAGATAAATGTAATTGCTAATGTATTATTCAACATAATTTTATCATAAAATTTGACATTTAATATGGTGAAACACTTTGAATGTTGACATGGATAATGGTTTTAGCTGATGTAATCATATTCAATAACATGTAAAGTAAAAGTTATTTCATGTTCACTTGAGAATCATTATCAATGTATTTATACAAATGTTTTATCTAAATATTAGTGGGGGTCATCCTAATATTTTATTCCATACAATTATACCATTATATATCATTATTCTTCCATCAATAACTATGATTGATATTGTCATGATTTCTATCTATGATCGTTATTACATATTTTATAAATAGTGTTACAAGATAATATTCACTTAATCTTAATCAATAATTTATGGTTTTGTGTTGTTGATTACATAGTGGGCCTTTATGATATTTGTGATTATTGTTTTTAAATATAATTCTACCATCTATAATCAAGTTTGAGGTCAAAAAGAGGTAAAATATTTATTTAATTAATTCAAATTAATATCTCATAAGGGTTTGGTTATTTATTATCATAATTGTTAAAGAAAAACACTTGAAAATATATATTTTTGTATGATTTTTAAAATTTATGGAGGGTGGATCAAATTTTATAAAACTAGTAAATAAGTGATGTGGTTTTAATTGAGTAGATATTAGATTAAATTATTTTATACATATTATAACATCCATATAAATTGGTGAAAGGTATGTAGCTGTAAACCCAAGTTCTACATGTGTTATTTATTCTATCATTTACATAGTACTAAAAAAAATTATTGGACACTTGAACATCACATTAAGAATATACAAAACTAAAATGTTCTTGTTTCTAGTTACGTACGAAATTTAGTGGAGAAAATTAAAACATCCATCCCCAAATCATATGAATTTGTTCATATATACATTTATTTATATAATTTAACTTATTGATTCTTTAATAATTTTTTGAAGTGATTGATTTTATTTTTAGAGAAATCTAAAATGTCAATAAATATGAAAATATATTGAAATTTGTTTTTCTAATATTCATATGACTTAACTAACCTAATAACATGAAATATATACATGGTAAACTACAATGTTTTTATTCAATATTATTAAATTGTATTTAGAAAGTAAAATTAATTAGAAACATATGAAGTTTTAATGAAACCAGAATATAACATTGAAAAATATTAAAAATTATTTGGGATAAATAATCTGAAATAGAATACAATGATTTCACTATGAACATATTAAAGTATTTTTAATTCCACTGTGTTATAAAAAACCCACAACAAGCATTTTTTTAATAATTTGACAGTAATAAATGAAAATAATGATTTTTTTCATCTAAAAATGATTCATTCGCGGTGGTACATTGTTCTCAATTTACATGTGAATTCAATATATCCATATTATAACTATACAATGTGGAGAATAATTACTTTGTATAATGAAAAATTACACACTCCAATCAATTCACATTTTTCTGGTTAATATTTTTTTACTAGTAAAAATGTCATTATCTTAAAAATATGACTAAAAACAATCTTATCTTACTATATCCTTTACAATCTATTGAAATATATTACTAATGTTTTCAAATAATATTTAATGACTTGACCTGGATGTTTCATCGACCAAAACCGTACCACCACACCTTTAATGATATTTCTCATTTCTATGAATTGGAGTGTACCTTTGTGGTTCTAAGAAATCATTAAAGAGTAATTTATCTTATATTAGTTATAATCTATATTAAAAGTATATTATTTTGAAAATACAATATGACCCATCTATATATTCAATGTTTCCCAAAATCATATAGCATGTACTCTGGTGGGTACCTACTGTACATGTACAATATTTAAATTGTAGAATCTATATGTATGAAAATAATTAATAACAATGAAAAAATATGATATCATATAGGATAACGTATTAAAAATGAATTAATGAACAATTAGAGGTGGCGTTTCACAACTATCACATATCCATACTGACCAAAATTAGTTCATAACTAAGTGGAGTCTTTATCCACTACTCAGGAACAATACACGACCAAAGAGAATACAATTATAGTATATATTCTTTAAATACCAATGTCATATTGTGTAATATATGCATGTTGTATAACATAACATTCATAGAACCAATCCATAATATTAGCTTCACATACCGGGGGTTTAAAGAGGGTCCCACCCAAACATTGCGTAATTTGTATTGGACCATTGACACACCATAGAATTGGGAGTATTCGGGATTCCTTTCTGGGTTCATCAGCAAATATATTGAAAATGTAGTTTTAGGGCCACTTTAGTGTTAGGAACACATGCAATTTTGGATTTTTATTTAGCACATGGATCTAAATTTGATGCATGTTAATCATATAAATTCGAATTTTTTATTATTTCCACTACATTAATTATGTTCTAATCAATACATAGAAACATGTTAGTGTTATCAAATATGTAACTAGATCATTGATTCTAGAAATCATGATTAAAATGATAACATATCAATATTGATTAGAATCATTGTTCTATGTGATGGATATAGGCGTTAAATCCTTATATGTATAAATAGGTTCTTTGTAATCATGGGATGTATCCTTATTGTTCGTTTTATTTTATAACATGATTTCATTTTATAATACAACATAAACTGCAATTATATAATATTTTCATAAGATGAAATGGTTAAAAGAGTTAGATTCATTCAATACATGAACTATCCTTTTTATTTATACATGCATTTATCACATGAATACATGTTTTCATATGACAGTTATCCTTGATTCATTATATATCAAATACATTTGGTTTTGGTGGTGGGTTGATTCATTCCACTTACTAATAAAACCTCCATAAATCTAAATTCCCTCTTCACCATTATCTTCTGGGTTAGAGGTGTCGGAAGACCATGCGGAACTAAAGAATCTCACTTGAACATCAAGTGATTTATATTGTCACATTGATACCGAAAGTGGTGGGCTACTTTTGATTTTCACTTTTTAATATTTATTGAACACATCATATGATGCTCAAGAAGATTCCATCACTTCTCTGGTGTAAGGTATGCCTTATTTATAGTGTTCTTTATTTCTAGTTTTTATGATGTTTTATATTTTTTTGAAAAGATATTCATATGGGATTAATCAATTCTAAATGATTAAAAAACATTGGTTAATAACCTCCATCAAAAGATAACAGTTGAATTAAAGTAATTATCATGATTTAAATTTTATAAATCATTCATTTAAATGAATAAATCGGGAAATAAAGTATCTTATTATAGGTTTTACAAAATCCAAAAATTGGGTTCACACTTATGTAGTATGGGTACATAATGGTAAGTGAGATAGTACCCTCATGAAACTAAGTTGTGTAATAGTATTTGTTTAAATGATAGGGCTTCATACACATATATTACATTTTTCTAGTATGGGACACCTACATTTACCTTTATAGAATTTTTTTATAAAGGTACTATGTTGGGGAATTTCCCTTACATGTAAAGGTATTACAAGATTCAAAGTACATCAGTAAGGTTAAATAAATTTTAAATAATTGAAATTGAGTTTTATTCAAATAAATATAATGGTGAGACCTTTAGTACCTGTAAATATCTGTGTTTAACGTTCATGAAGTGTTCATGTAAGGTTCCTACCCTTACCCAATGATGTCATTCCTTACATGTAGCCTTCACATAAAAAATGTTGTGAACCCTTAAATGGTTTGTCATGTAATTGTATCACCATTATATAGAAATATCCATGTCAATATAATTTTTTTATTACTATTATACATTATTCCAAATTATAGGTTATATAAGGGTTATGTATTTATAGACTTATTTAGCATCTTTGGAAACATTTTACCATTATATAAATTGTCTAGGTAAGTGTAAAAGTTAACATACCCATATAATTGCATTAAATCCCACAAAAGGGTAACCACTAAATGTTAAAAAAATTTAAAACGGATTATAAAACATTTATAAATCATGCAGAATAGGAATTTTTTAGTTTCAAATTAAAAAAATATTTAACAATAGATTAATTTTTAATAAATGAAATATAATTATTTTAATAGAATTGTAATGAAATTTTTTATTCATAAATATAAAATTATAATATTTTATATTGATTTTAAAATATATGGATATTTTTTTATAATGAAATAAAAATATTTATTTGAAATCATAATAAATAA
This sequence comes from Viscum album, assembly GCA_963277665.1. NCBI lineage: Eukaryota > Viridiplantae > Streptophyta > Magnoliopsida > Santalales > Viscaceae > Viscum > Viscum album. The sequence continues at coordinate 292,970,103 of OY728134.1, forward strand.
TTTATAAATTGTTATAAATAATGAAATACAAAAAAATATAAAATTTTATATTTTAATTATGAATTGTTCATAATTAGTTATGTTAAATTTCTCAAAATTAGAAGGATACTTATTTGGATGTTACTTAATCAACATCAAAATAGTTTTGATGAATGATATGTTAGAGGTTAAATTAATAAATAATATATGATATTTATATTATGTAAAATATTTACATAATAGAATATTGGATTATAAATAGTTTAAATTTTAGAAAAAAGAATATATTTTAATATAAAATTCCATAAAATTTAAAATATTCAATAGTTCTTATAAAAATTAATTAATAAAATATATTAATAATTATGGAATTTATATAATTATAAAGATGAAAATTATAAAAGGACTTACAATTATATATGATTTTTAAATTGTCCATAAATATTTATCTCATTTTAAAATATTTGACATGTTTATTTATTTGATGTTTTTTCCCTTTTGTATTCATCTTTCATATATTTATTAGGAAATGTGTACATTTTATATCTTAGTTTAAAATGGTAAAAAAGTTCTATGGTAGATCATTACATTTCAGGAAAAACCTCACTCTCTAATGAATATTTTCATCATAAATTGACCTCAGTTTTTAATAAATGTTATTCTTTTTGAATTATGGTTTTGAAAATATATTTTCCATATATGGTGTTAAAGTTATGACTAATATTATTCTCTATTGTTTATTATTTCCTCAGATATGGAAACATTGGGTCAATCTACCAACGTACATAGAATTTATAGCTTATTTAGCTGGTGAAAGTGGTAAGAAATATTTTTCCTAAGGATTAATCCTATATATAAATCTATTAAAATACATGATATTTCCATGTACCTTATGTATATGACACATATGCATATGTAAAAATATTTTTAACATCTATTTTTGTGTTAAAAAAGAAAACATCTTGGTTACATAAAGATTTATACATCAATATGGGTTATACATATTGTTTTGGTAATGGGAAAAAAGATTCCCAATTAAAATTACTAGAATAATTCATACATAAAAGGGAATAACATGGAATAATATAGTGTGATTAAAATAATTTTCAAAAACTAGGTGTGATATTCCATCCAAAGAAGAACTTGTTAATACCATTATTATACAACTTCATAGTACTGTGCATAAACAGGATGCCCTTCTATTATTTTTTTATGGAAATAATGTAATTATTAACATGTTATTGTATTATTGTGTTTTTTGGTCCTAAGTAGAGTGCCCTTGAATTTTCCTCGGTTTAATTGTTTTTTTAATTTTATTTGGGTTAAACTAGATGTGAATCCCAAACGATTAGGTTACTAGAAGAATATAGTCATGTTTATCCATATTATTGATTGGACAATGTGTTGTCCATTCAACAATACAAGAATCAGATATAATATGATTTGTATAATGAAACACCATTATAAAAGTGGTGAGATGGACACCCATGTAGACACTTTTAGTAATTAAATATGTATCAGGACCCACTAATTAATATAATGTGTTTTCAAAAGGGGTTTATCATTTTATTGGAATCTAATTTAATAAATTTCCTTATTAAGTGGTTAATAGTACATGGTAATTATCTAATAAAATATTGGGTTATAAATAATATCATAATAAACATAATGGTACATTTTTTGATAAATCCATAATTAAAATAATCTTAATGAATGTTTCTCAAAACAAAAGTAACATAAGAAATGTTATTGAGAATGTTACTTTTTTTAATGAAATGCTCTTAATAAAATTATATTTGTGCGAATAGTTCCTTCCTTAGTAACCAGGTATAGAAGTTGTTCAGAAAGTGAATCTACATACCTAGGGAAGATTATAGTAATTAATTCTTGGTTTTGAAGGTATTATATACCAAATGAAAAATTATTCTCATTATAAACTCATATAATCAACATGATTGGGTACATTAATAATTTTACAGTCATATACTCTATGATTGGGTACATCATATGATATTCATTATGATTGATTCTAAAAACTGACATGGTGAGACTACATATTTTCTTATAGAATTAATGGTTGTAGAAATTAACCCTCATATTTTGATAGATATATGATATCAACTATATGATTTATAGTTGCTATAAATATATAGAAGGTCATAAATAGAAAATATTTAAATCATTATTATTTTTTTAATAATGGATAAACTGATTTGTTTCACTGATAACTTGGATAGTATAAGCTTGGTTGATATTGTATTAAAATGAGAATTATATCATTTTTCTCTTGAGACTAGGATGTAAACTGTAGTTTTTATCTGAAATGTGATGGGTGTTTTTTATATACATATATTTTGTGATTTTTTTAATTATTTATCTTTTTTTGGGAGTCAAAAACTAACTTATTAGGGAAATATTATGATTTTTATTTTTGGAAATGTTTTGAAATAATTATTTATTTCAAGAAAGGATTATAAAATATTCTTATGTTGATGAGAATAGATCAACTAGGAATATGATGTTTTGAATTTGGATATGTATAGAATGTACAAGTGGATAAAATTTTAAACATAAAGACGAAATTTAGTTGAAATGTTCAGAAATGTTTCTTTAAAAATGAAGTCAAGATAATTGAAACCTATTTTTTTCAGGATGGAGTTGTAATAATTTTTTTTGATGGAACTATCCAGAATACCTAAATAAGTTTATAAAACTCTATGGAATTTTTATGTCAGGTATAGATTTTATTAGAATTAATAATTAGGTTTTGAAATTTATATGACGGTGTTTGTATATTTTATAATGTTTCTTAAATATCTAAGAGCTCATTATAGAAGTAATAATTATTTTATCTTGTATTTTAAATTCATATTGTAAAGAGTTAATGCATATGAATGTAAAGGGTATTTTCAAGATCAGATGAATCAAAGTAAAATATTAGTAACTTTATTTCATTTCATTACTATGATAATAAAATATTTAAAATAACAAAGTGTTTTTATGAACATGTATGAGATTATTAAATGTATAATTGTTTTTTATGATTCGTATATTTCAATAACATATTTTGAGAAAAATATTTGGAAAAAACTATTTATCTAGGATAAAAGTGATTATCCAAATATTTGTTAAAATATGTGGGAATTGGTTCCTACCACTCATTAAATTTTTATTTTAATAATGAATTCATTTAAATTTAGATGATACAATCACAATGAATATCATATATGATATGGAAATGATCATTTATTTGTTTAAAATGCTTACATATAAGAAATAAATGTTATTTTCTTACCCAAAAGTGTTTGGGTATCATAATAGGATATTTTAAAAAGTATATTGTATTAATGTGGCTAGTCAAAGTATGATTATAGTTTAAGATGTTAAAATTTTAAAATTAATGTTTAAAACAAATGTTATACATAAGACTTTTCCAGTTAATATCTTAAAAGATTTTAGGATATTTAATGGTAAATAAAATTGTAATGTGTTATATTTAGTTACCATTTAAATAGTACATAAAAAAATTATATGAATTATAATGTTAATGTTTTTTTCATTAATTATCCAAAAATGTTTAAGATATATATTAAAAAATAATATTATAAATAGTTTTATTTTGTAATCATGATAATGATAGACACAAGTTGATGTAGGATTGTGACCATCAAAAATGAAAATTGAATTTTAATTGATATCCATTTAGAGATTAGTGTATCGTGCTAAATATCAACATTAACAGATACATTATTTAAAATAAAATAATTATTATGACCTCATCCTAAAATAATATATGATGTAGAATTAATGTGAAAGGTAAATGGTTATATTAAATGAACTTATTAAATTGAATTTTATGATATTTTAAAAATCTTTAGTAGTTCTAGTTGAGGACATTTTTTTTAGTTATTTTATTTCAAAAAAAATGTTTAATGGAATTGGTTTCCAAGGATGATGTTTATGAATAAAGAAATATAAATAAGTTAAAAATATATATTATCATTATAAAATTTTATTTTGTGAACATAAACTTTTAGAATATTGTCATATAGTTGAAAATATTGAAATATGATTTCTAAATCTCATATTTATTCAAACATGATTTATACATAGAATTTTCCTGCTAAATTTTTAGTTATAGGGTTTTATCAGATGATCAGATAAAGATGTGAGTTGGTGAAATTGATATGTGACATGAATTATATATAAATTATATATTAAAAAAACTAGATATGTTGTCAAACATGAAGACAATGTAGTAGTTTATAATATATGATATGAAATATCAGTTCTTCTATATGTTTTTTAAATATTATAATAGAGATTATGAATATTAAAATTTATCATTATTAAAAGGAAACCATCATATTAACAATATCAACATTGGCTATATAAATACATATACATTTTGTGAATTGAAAATGATGATTGGCCTCTGAAAGTAAATAATGTGAGTCTATCCCTAACTGATGTTCATCATGGAGTATTATATGTTTTGAATAAATGTTATGTATTTTTTGAGTAAGATTATTATTTAGAGATAAAGAATATATCAATGAGGTAATAAAGGAATAAAAATCTTTGTGTGTGTTTGATTACCTACTATGTATACCACATGAAGTGTCATACATATATGTATTTCGTATAATTGGTTGTATATATCATATCTCAGTCACCATTACCTGAATTTGGTGTGATACATAGCATGAGATTATTTATAAATTGATACCCAACTTACTCAAGTGAACATATGAACTTAGATAATTAAGGGTGGTTGGGTATTTTGTTAATAATATTATCAATTGGATCTTACCAATATGGGATTTTTCCTCTTATATCATCTGCATTACAATTGGGTCCCTGATTATAATAGACTGAGGGAGTGTAAATATGAAACATTATATTATACATCTATTCATATACGGTACATGTGATCCCCTAATCGAGAAGGATTAATCAAATATGATGTATTTACTGATAAGTTGATTCTAGACTCTAAGAATCAAAATCATATGAGTTATCTATATGGGATTGACATATTCTATGTCCCATGTCACTTGATGTATTAGAAAAAGGTTAAAGAAATAGGAATTCATATTTCTATATGATTCACAATGGTGTACATAGGTATAGAAGTATATGTATTTATGGGAGATTACCCCATATCCATTCAAATATTATGTAGAATTAATGGTTTTCTAGAGGCCAATGAGTTCATAAATATATGGATTTAGATATATATTATTATTTGCAATTATATAATGTCCCATGAAGGCACACATTATGGTTGAATGAATTTGGATCGAGTTTTAAATCGTGAGATACTCTATATTTTTTTAGATTTAATCACAATGTGTTTTGGAACGGTTTTAAAAAGTTATTATATATGATGTGATACGAGGTGAAGACAATGATTGATTATAAAAATGTGTTTTTAAAGGTATCCATTATGAGTTTTGCATATGGTTTCACAACTTATTATATATTACACAATCTAAGTGGAATTTTAATACAATATATTAGTATTTTTTGTAACATAGAGATTAATAGACATATTACCTAAATCTATGTATATTTATAATTTATAAAAAAATTAAATTCATGGGATATATCATTATAGTTTATTAGTTTTCATGAGATGCTAAAAATTTTAATTCTAACATTGTATATCATTAATGAAATATTTAATATTATTAAATGGCTAATAGACATATATTAATTAGATGCATCAACTAGCCATGAAAATTATAAATAAATTTTCATACAAAAATAAATTCTATTGACTAAGGTTTATCCTTGTGAATTCATATATCTATTCCATGTGATGGAGATGGTGGTGTACTGAATACCATTTCCTAGATGAACCACAATGGATTTATATGCTCTTTTCACCTTCATATTTTATGATATATGTATTATAAAATAGTAGACAAAATGTGAATCTCACATGATTGTAGAGTGATTCAGATTATCCTATGGATACATATGGAGGTGGGATACTTATGATTTCCACATAGTGATATTTATCAAAAAAATAAAATGAATATTAGGATGATAAAGTTGATTATATGGAGAATGATACACCATAAATATAATTTCATTCAATTTTTTTTGGGGTTTCATGTTTCCTATATGGTAGATCCTCAGAGTTGGGTTTAATCACTTTTAACTTGATTAAAAAAATGTTTTTAATCTATATTGAAATATAATACTCTTTTGTAATATAATATTGATATGTTATACAATGACTAGTACTCTATATTTTATACCATAAGTTATTATGTATATCCCCATGTATGGTAGGGGATATAATTAGATATGGTATATTACATATCCTCATGTTTTAACAAGTCATAAAGTATGATATTTTCATTCAAATCATAAAATAGAATCAATGTTATTTGATCACGAAGTATTAAAATAGAGCCTTTTATTATAAATATGACTTCTATTCTTGTATTATAATAAAAAAAATCTGGTATTAAATGACATATAAATGTTTACCATATATTAAAAATCAATAACACTGCATTTATTTAAGGAAAAATCTTATTATTAGTTGTGTGTCTACAAGATGTTGAGTTAATGCATCATGTCATGGTGTTAATCCTATGAGAATCTAATCATATATTTTGGATGAAACACACATGAGATGTGATGCATTAATATTATGTAAATCCTATCATAGTAAATTATGGCTAGGTGTATAGGAATTAATTGGATGTATTAAAACACATTGAAAGGATTAATATTATGCTTGATTTTGTAGAACTGATTGTTTATTACCTAATCCTCATAATTTATAGTGAGTCCCATACAATTCATTATGTGTCGTCTTTTTTCTCCCCAAACAGCATATTTTATGATGTGATAGCATTTGCATACAATATTATTCTTATACATGATGTATAACATGAAGTTTAATATCCGAAAATAGTTTTTCATAAGCCAGGGTTATGTGAACCTTCCCAAATACTATAGGTCATCACCACTAAGTTTATTTCAATATAGAACTAAATTGTTTATCTTATATTATGATATATTATACCGTATTACATTATTAAAAAGGATAATTAAAAATATATGTTTTCTCTATAATTCAATTAATAATTTATTTGTTTAATTTATAAATAAATTATAAATTATGAAAAATTTATAATAGGATTGTTATTTTTAAGTAATCATGGTTGAAAATTAAATAATTTTAAATATTTTATAAATAAATAATTAAGTGTTTTGGAATCATTTATTATATATGTGTCTATAATATTTAATTTTATAATTATAAACATTTTTAAAATTATATGGCATGACATATAAATTAGCTATAAAATACTATATTGAATGTATATGGGTAGTTTTTAACGAGTTATTAAGTTATAGGATAAGGAAAAAATGATCTTATATTCAAAAAAAATATTTCCTCATAACTATTAATTTGAATTAGTTAATTTAACATCCTTATTTATGAAATTTTATAAACAATATGAATATGTGTTTTTAAAAATGATATGATAAAGGTTTAAAAATAATAAAAAAATGTGATATTAAGATTATTAAATTTTATTACATAATTGAATTGAAATAGAAAATATTTATATTTCATATAATATAATATATTTAAACTAATGGAAAGAAGATGAATAATATTAAAGTTTTTGGATTAGGATTAAATATAATTTTTTATTTGTTTTATAATTGAATTCCCATAATGTAAATCTAAATTGTAAAGTATAAATATTAAATTTAATTGGCACTCTATGTAAAGAGATCTCTCTATGCATTATTTGTTGTTTCTTAAGGGTTTTAGGTACTATCAACACCCATTAGATATCGGCTCTGCTCCCCAGCTCTGCTCCTATGCTCCACAATGGGGAGATCTGTTCCTCTATGATTTCCTCTCTTATTGTGCTAGATACTATTTCACAACAGTTCACTGCTTCTTTCGGCAATGTAATTTGATTTTGACACCCTCCATTACCCTAACATACTATGGTGTCATATTACTTTGTGCCTCTCTAGGTCAGCGATAGAATGTAATTAACCTAGATAATTTGAGAATTGTGGTTCAGTGATTGATGGGTTTCCATCCACCACATGAGTCGGTCTATCCTTCTCAACCACGTAAACCTACTATGACCTAGGCATACACCACTACTCTCAAGATCAGAGTTAAGGCTACGGGTACACAAGGTTTTGGGACATTTGGTGTGTTGTCTTCGAGGTTCCTATTAGGGTTTCCTCCCTGTTCTTCATCACGGTATCATTCCCAGACCTCTTTAGGCTTTTCCTCAGTTTGATGTTTCTTTTTTGGTTCTTCTTTATTTCTTAAAATTTATTTTTTCCATTGGTCCCATTTCTTCTACTGGATGATTTAGTTTTGGAATCACGGTTCTGCCCCTATTATTGCTGTTCAATGGTGTATCAGCAGATGATGTTGACTAAAAAATGATGATACTCGTTATTTGGTGATGACAAAGATGTCGTACTATTTCTGCATCGAAGGTGTTTGGTCTAGGAAGAGACTTCAAATTATGGATGTCTACAATGACATTCTACTTCTATAGAATTATTTGATGGTGTGGTCTAGGTTTTTGGTGAATATAACGGTTTTCGTCTTGATGGTTTCCGACGAGCCACATTGGATGAGGTTTTTTTTTGTTATGGTACTCATCGAGAGGCGGTATAATTGAGTTGCGATGATGTTCCCTTTAAAAATTTAAAATCGATGATATGTCATGGTGCGTACGTCAAGGAGATGTTGCTGTCATTCAGTTGATGCATTTAAATTTTGAAACAATGTGCGATTTGACGGTTCGTGGCACGGTACTGATGGTTTCATTTGGTATTTGAATTTTGAAATTAGTAATGTGTTCTGTTTAACTTTTATGTAGGTTCCCAATTACCATAAATTTGCTTTTTAAAAAAACCAAAAAAATGATTGATGGTAAATATTACATTTAATTACTAAATTGTTCCTAAATTGGCTATATAATTTATAAATTAATGAATTATTCATTTATTTAGATTGTTTTATATTGAATTTATATAAATTATTGTTACATTTTGAATAGATGTATTCTTTAGATTATAGAGTTAAACTGAATCCATAAATTTTCATGTATGAAAAGATGAAGTAACATTGTGACGACCCAATGTTTTTAATGGAAATTATCTTCTTATATATATTCCATAAATTCACATAATAATGAACTACAAAGTGATATGTGACCTTTAAACAAAAGATTTTCACTTCTGTGTTTGGAATTTCTAAAATCTGGCATACACGGTTGTGTTCAAGATGTTTTTCGGAGTATAATAAAAAAATAATACTTTTGGGTGAATAGTAACCTACACTTATGAATAGTAACATATAATTATGAATAGTGATATACCCTAATGAATAGTATTTATACATATGGTGGTATGAAAATTATATTCATGTTGGAAGTTCGATATACCTATAGTTTAGAATGAGTTAATAAATGCTTCAAAACCTGTTTTGATAATAATTTATTATTTTATTCAAATATTAAAATAATCATATTTAGAAAATTATTTTTGAAATTTAGACTTCATTTTTGGATTCTACATGTTGATATATGGTTGCGGTATATTTTTGGGATTTTTATGAAATACTTGAATTTTTTGTGAATAGTGAAATACCGTAATTTACAAAAAAAAAAGGTAAATAAGATAATTATAGAGTCATGTGTGATGTTCTGCTGATGTAAGCCCACTTGGTTTGGGATTACATTATAAAAGTAATATTCTTGGTCATGCAAGAATCACTATTCATTGTGTTGTGAGGAAATATTAAACTAATGAATTTTATATTAAGGAAATCCCTCTCTCCTCCACTATAAACCCCCCCCCCCCCCTTCACTCCCCTTTCTCTCCACTCCTCTCAAGCCTTGTGCCTTTCCATTATTCTGCCGAAATTTCACTCCCAAGGTACTTCCCCAAGTCCAAGTCTTTCTGTTCTTTCCAAAATAACAAAATCAATGCCTCTAAGAGGAGTCTCAAAGAGAGAAGATCAAAGGGTAAGAACCCACTTTCGTTTTCAAGGGTTTTGTTTTCATTTTCTTTCTTTTCTTATACACTCTTCCCATTACCTTATCCTCAAGGCAGGAAAGCTCCATAATATAATATATTCTAGATTATAATAATGTTTATGTAAAATTTCAAGCATCATACTTCTCCTCCTCTCCCTCACGTTCTATAATTAAAACACCGTCCGTGATGTGTCAAATTACCGACATCATGGATAATGTGTTTTAAAATTCGTTTATCATTTTGTTTCTGGTAATTAAACCATTTATGTTATTGTTGAACCAGATTATTATATATGTTATATGTCCTATTTAAGGTTCTATAATCCTCATACTCTCATGATATAAACCAATAATACAAAACAATTCAATTATGGTCAAAATCGTTAAAATTAATTCAATTGTTTATCATTAATGTTTAATGTAATAGTTCCCTATCACTATAATTAACCAAATAAATTTTGTAACCATGTAACCTAATGGATGTCCAATAATTTTATATAACTTCAATTCTGGAAAACCGCTTTCATCTTACAATTTATTTGAACCTAAATACAATTGAACCAATCATTTAAAAAATGAAATAAACAGACCTGAACAATGAAATTGAACCTTGTAATCAAGCAAGATGGGTATAAATGAACTTAAAAAGGGTATAATGAATATTTTACATTTAAATATTGTTATGTAACTAGTGAATAATAATCCTCATTTTACTATTCAGGTCGTTAATATCATGTGGAGAACACCAACAGGCCAAAGGTAAGGGATCCTCTCAATATCACTATTATCCACGATTGTTAACTATGTTAAGACATGTTGGGTGTAATTATTAGTTATGGGGTATGATTTTTCACCTCCCCCATAAATAACTATTTATGGATAAGTGATTATTATTTCCATTCCTCTCTCACTAAGTCCCCTCATGTACTCCTGATACCATGCCAATAATCCGTAATGAATTCTACCAGAACTTCTTTTATTTCTTCGGGTTGTCTTATATACCTTTCTATCAATATGAGGTTATCTTATATTTTGTTGTTCATATTGCAAAGGTTGTGTATATGTTCCAAGTCTATTTATCATGACTATTTCATCAATTTCATTCATGGATATGCACGATTTTATGTTATACTCTCCTCATTACTTCCCAATAATGGATCCCGTTTTATGAGAACTTCCTGAATTCTTTCCTATTATCAAGTATAAAATATACTCTGTTTTAAGTCACTTTTGCCCTTATAAAATCAGTATTTTTTATTATTAAAACCCTCCTAGTTTATCTCTGGTTTTATAAAAAATATTATGTCTCTTTTCGTTTTAAGAGATATTCAATGTTTTCATAAACCACACTAAAATGTTTTGACTCAAAGATTCTTAAAAAATATTTTTACATGTTATCAATTCATTTTGTTATCTATTGTCCTGATGTGTTCCATTATAAATTATTAATGTCTATTTATGATTTAATTCCTTTCTTTCATTGGCTTTTTTATGTTACGTCCCTTTTTATTATGCTCCATGACGTGATTGTGTGCCCATTTCATTCCAGGGGTACTATTATGGTTATGTATGATTCATTATGTGAGATTCTTTATGTGGAAATCATATACATGAATAATATTGTATGGGTGTGCTCAGATAGCGCTCCAATGCATTAGGTAATGTTAATGCCTCATGAGAAGATTATTGGAAAACAGTATGGGCGGTTAGCCTCGGCTTGTTATACTATGGGAAACAAGATTGGCGGTTAGCCTTGACTCATACTAAAGTCATGTCTAAAGTTTCTACCACCTCTTTATAAAACAATGCTGATATGATCTCATTCTTATATGATCCCATGATTATATTATTCTATGTTTTTATGATTCCATGTTTATATGTTATGATTCCATATGTTCCATGCTTCCAATATCATTATGTTATGCCTCTTAACTAATGTGCTTGAGTTGTATCATTATGTTCATTTCCATATTGGGAATTCTTAGCTCATACATTTTTTCATGTGTTCCCAAGGGTACCCTATGCAGATGTAAGAGCTCAAAGGAAGTTAGAATCTCTTTATGATTATTAAATAAAGAAGTGTTTATATCCCCATGTTTTGTGATATATGTACCTAGTCTTTAAAGACACTAGACTTAATGAATCTTGGCTTGTACTCTGATGATAAATTATGTTTAAAATCATGATATGTTATTTGTAAAAGGCTAGGGTCGCTATAGTTGGTATTAGAGGATGGTCTAGTAATTTTTGGAGATTAGGAATAGAGAACCTTAGTCAGAACCTTAATGAAGAGACTAAGTATTAGAAAACATTCCCAAATTTTGGTGAGTATTGAGTAAGTGTTTTATTAAGAAAATACATCCATGTCTAGATACGAGCAGGTAGAGGAGGAACTGGAACAAATGTATCATATGGGTAAAACCCGAAAACACCGCTTTGAGCTATACTCAAATGGTAACTTCTGCACGACAACGGGCCTTGCTGCAATCTTTTTTATGACACTCCTGTGGGATATGATTTGGTAGATTCAAGAGCATATAACAAACCATTATTAGGGGAAAAAGTCCATAAGAATATAGGTTAAGAAATATATTGTGGATAACCTAGATATAAACCTAAAGAATCACAAGTTAGGATGTACTTCTTCTTTATAAATGTATCCTTTTAGGTTCAAAGATTCCTTGTTATGCTAAATAGCTATGTATTCAAGACCTATTACAATTCGTCCTTTCTTATAGTTAATGGATGGAAATAGAAGATCATGTTCCAACAACCAATTTGATAGGCAATGTGATGATTTCATTAATGACTTGCCTGATGTGACAGAAGCGGGTGCTCAAAACTTCATGGCAATACTTTCCCAGCTCCACGAGTTATGAATATACCTTGAATCAGGTAGAACATCCCCCTCCCCCAAGGAAAGAGAAAGTTGTCGTAGAATGCTTCATATGGAAAAGGCCTCCCATGTTTAGTGGATCTTATGATCCCCTCATCGTGGAACAATGGATTAACACAATTCAAAAGATATTCACCATCCTCTTGTGCTCGGAAAAAGAGAAGGTGGTACTGGAAGTCTATCATTTTTATGGGGAAGTTGATCAGTGGGTGACCCTGATCAAGAATACAACTTCCCAAGAGGAAATCTATTCCATAGATTGGGAGGAATTCAAGATGATGCTTTCCAACAAATATTTTTCCTTAATCCCTCCTCTTATGATGGAAAGAGAATTCCACAGACTCAAGAAGATGGAAGATGAGTCTATCGGGGCGTATGAAGAAAACATTTCTAGGCTTCCAAGGTACGCCTCTAGCTTTGTCATGAACACTAAAAGAAAGGTGGATCACTTCTTTACAAGACTAAAGATGAGTCTACGAAAGGTGTTGGCAATTATAGATTTTGAAAGCTATGAGAAGATTGTCTGTTGTTCCCTCAAAGTTGAAATGGAAATTGGAGACTCTCAGTGGTCTCATGGTCCCAATGGCAAGAAGCGAAAGATGGAAAACAACATGGGTGGTTCATCAAACAAATCCCATTATGGGAAGTATCACAAATTTCCCCTTTTCAAAAATTTTGGGAAGAAGAATCCTGGTAATTTTCTTAAGGGAACCAAGAATTTCATCAAATGCGGAATGTTTGGTCATCTTTCCAATAATTTCTGAATGGATATGAAAAATCCCGCTAATGTTGAAGATGAAAGGAAGGTTCAGATCAACACTCAGCCTACAGTGCAGTGTTATAACTGCAGGGAGCTTGGTTATTATGCGAACAATTTCCCTAAGCCGAGGGTTGTCGGAGGCAGACAACAACAACCTCCAAGGCAACAAGGAAGGGCTTATGCTATCACTACAACTGAGGTGGAACCGAAAAATGATGTGGTGATTGATATTCTTGTTATTCATTCAAGATTATCGAACATGCTATTTTATTATGGTACCACACATTCATTCAAATCTTGCATGTTTAGTAGAACTATTCAAAAACAACCTCAAAATTTGGAGGAAAAGTTATCTTTTAGAACAACGAATGGGGAAATTATTTCATCCATGGCATAGAACTCCTCCCTAGGTTTTTTTTGTGGACTGAACCTCCCAGAAAATCATGGCATACTTAATTTATTTGAATTTTACAATATCTTGGGCAGTGATTGACTATCTTCATACAAGACAACATCAACTGCCTGGAAAGGGAGATTACCCTTCACATCACGAAGAATCCTCTGATTCTATAAAATTGCATTGAGGAAGATGAGACTCTTTTAGAATCTTTATCTAATGTTTGGATATTTCTTCCTTATAAGAATTCATATCTAGCTCAAATGACTGATACAATAGAGAGAATAATGTTTAATGACATTCCCATCCTGAGGGATTATGCTGATTTATTCCCCGAAGAGTTTCCAGGTCTTCCTATTGACCGAGCGGTTGAGTTCTCAATTTAACTTATCCCTGGATCTCTTCCAAACTAAAATAAACCTTACGGAATGGCCACCGTAGAGCTGGAAGAGATGAAGAAGCAATTATAAGTGAATATGTATAATAATTTTATACGCCCGAGTTCTTCACTGTGGGGTGCTCCAGTCCTCTTCTTCAAGAAGAAGGATGGATCAATGCGCCTCGGTATTGATTATCATGAGCTCAATAAAATCACAATAAAGAAAAAGTATCCCCTTCCATAGATATATGACTTGTTCGATCAGCTACGTGAGGCCAGTTATTTCTCTAAGATGGACCTTCAATTAGGATATCACCAACTAAAGTTGAGGAAGGAAGATATTCCCAAGACTGCCTTTCGAACGAGGTATGGACACTATGTGTTCTTAGCGATGCCCTTCAAACTCACTAATGCTCTAGAATTTTCATGGATTTAATGAATAGAGTATTTAGAGATTACCTCGACAAATTTGTGGTAGTATTTATTGATGATATCCTAATATGCTCCAAGAGCAAGGAGGAACATGAGAATCATTTGGAAATTGTGTTAAAGACTTTGGGAAGGGAGAAGTTTTATGAAATTTTCAGTAAATGTGAGTTATGGATTGAGGATGTATCATTCTTGGGGCATGTTATCACCATGAAAGGGATATCTGTGGACCCTTCCAAGACGATGGAAACTGAAGAGTGGCCCAGACCAACTTCTGTAATGGAGAACCGCAACTTTTTGTGTCTAGTTGGGTATTATTGACGATTCGTGAAGAACTTTTCATGATTTTTAAACCCTATGACAAAAATGAAATTGAAGGAGTAAAGTTCTTCTAGGCATATGAATGTGAAGACTGTTTGAAGGAGTAGAAAAAGAGGCTTGTCACTGCACTTGTACTCACACTCTCTACCAGTGCAGAACTCTTTGTGGTGTATAGTGATGCTTATAAGAAGGGATTAGGATGTGTGTTGATGCAATATGACAAAGTGATAGCATATTCATCAAGGCAGCTAAAACACAATGACCAAAAATATTCAACGCATGATCTGGAGTTAGCGGCTATGATCTTTGCCTTGAAAATCTAGCGGCATTATCTCTATGGGGAGAAATGTGAGATATATATTGACCACAAGAGTCTCAAGTATATATTCACACAGAAAGCCCTTAATATGTGCCAATAGAGATGGATAGAGCTCATCAAGGATTATGACTCCTCAATCCACTACCATTATAGTAAGGCAAACAAGGTGAAAGTTGCTCTAAGTAGAAACGATCATGTATCATTATCAATCACGAGAATTGAGAAGGATCTGATCTTCTTAAATTTTCAAATGATGTACATGGGAATCATTAAGGGAGGGACATCATAAATCCTTTCTCAAATTATTCCTCAACCATCCCTCTTGTAGAAAATAATGGTTCCTCAGTGACAGGATGTGGAAATTCAGAAAACGGTGGAAGCTGTTAAAAATTGGAAATCCTCTGATTTCAAAATTAATGAGGAAGGAGTTGTATGCTTTGGGACAAGAGTATGTGTACCATATGATCCAGATATAAAGAAGGATCTATTGGATGATGCACATAGCTTGACCATGTCTATCCATCCAGGGAGTACCAAAATGTACTGTTATCTCTGAGAACACATCTGGTGGGATAACATGAAGAGGGAGATTGTGGAATATATATCAAGGTGCTTTGTTATGTCAGCATGTTAACGTGGAGCGACAATAGTTGAATGGTATGATGCCGCCGTTGACTATACCTATTTGGAAAGAGAAAATGATACTATCGACTTTGTCACGGGTCACCCAAAGATGTCGAGGGGAAATAATGCGATATGGGTTGTGGTTGACCGACTCACCAAGACATCCCATTTCATCGCTATTTGAGGAGAGATCTCACTTGAAGAACATGTAATGATATATGATAAGGAAGTGGTGAGGATGCACGATGTTCCACTCTCAATTGTCTTTGACTGCGATCCAAGGTTCACATCTAAATTCTGGAAGAGTATTCAACATGCTTTGGGTATCGAATTAAATTTCAGCATGGCCTATTACCCCCAAACTGATGGCCAGTCTGAAAGAACTATTTAGACACTTAAAGATATGATTAGAACCATCTCTCTAGAATTCAATGGTGGATGGTATCATCATCTCCCATTGGTTGAGTTCTTATATAACAATATCTTCCACTCGAGTATTTAGATGTCTCCATATGAAGCTCTGTATGGAAAGTGTTGTAGCACTCAAACCTGTTGGGATGAAGTAGGAAAAATAAAGCTACTTGGAACTGATCTTGTTCAAGAGATGACGGAGAAGGTTCAAGTGATCGAGAAACACATCAAAGCTACTCAAATTCATCAAAAGAGCTATGCTGAAAACCGTTGAAGGGATTTGGAGTTTGACGTTGGAGATAAATTCTTCCTTTAAATATCTCCATGGAAGAGAGTCATGCGATGCGAGAAGAAAAGGAAGCTAATCCAAAGGTATATTAACCCCTTTGAGATCCTTCACCTCATAGGAGCTGTGGCCTATCAGCTTGCACTTCCAAAACATATGGCTTGAGTTCATGATGTTTTTCATGTATCACTATTGAGGAAGTAAATACCTGATCCCACACATGTACTAAACTCAAGGGTGCTGCAACTAGAAGATGGTATCTCCTATGAGGAGCATCCCGTAAAGATTCTAGATCATAGAGATAAGGTTCTACACAACAACACAACCTATCTTTTCTATGTGTTATAGAGGAACCATAAGTATGAGGAAGAAACATGGGAGCTAGAGGAATCAATGAATGAAAAGTACCCACATCTGTTTTTGTCATAGAATGTAAAATGAAATTTCGAGGGAGAAATTTCTTAAGGGGGGAAAAATGTAAAGACCCAATGTTTTTAATGGGAATTAACTTATTATAAATATTCCATATAATCACGTAATAATGAAATAATAGGTGATAAGTGACCTTTAAACAAAAGTTTGTCCCCTCTGTGTTTGGAATTTCAAAAATCTGGCATACACGGTTGTGTTCAAGATGTTTTTTGGAGTCTAATAAAAAAATAATAATTTGTGAATAGTAACCTAACCTAATATATAGTAACATACAATTTGAAATGTGATATACCCTAATGAATAGTATCCATAACAATGGTGGTATAAAAATAAAATTCATGTTTGAAGTTCGATATACCTATAGTTTAGAATGAGTTATCAAAATGCTTCAAAACTAGTTTTGATAATAATTTGTTATTTTATTAAAATATTAAAATAATCATATTTAGAAAATTATTTTTGGAAACTGGACTTCATTTTTTGATTATACACATTGAAAAATAGTTGGGGTAATTTTTTGGGATTTTTCTGAAATACTTGAATTTTTGATGAGTAGTGAAATACTGTAATTTACAAAAATAAGCTATATAAGCTACTGATAGAGTCATGTGTGATGTTATGCTGATGTAAGCCCACATGGTTCGGGATTAAATTATAAAATTAATATTCTTTTTCATGCAGGATTCACTATTCCTTGTCTTCTGGGGAAATAATAAACTAATGAATTTTTTATTAAGGAAACCCCTCTCTCCTCAATTATAAAAACCCCCCTTCACTCTCCTTTCTCTCCACTCCTCTCAAACCTAGTGACATGCCATTAATCTAACCAAATCACTCCTAAAGTTAATTCCCCACGTCCAAATATTTTTGGTCTTTCCAAATGACCAAAATTAAAGCCCCTAAGTGGAGTCTCGAAGAGAGAAGATCAACGTGTAAGAACCCTCTTTCGTTTTCAAGTGTTTTGTTTTCATTTTCTTTCTTTTATTATACAATATTCCCCTTACAATATCCAAAAGGCATGAAATCACCATAATCTCATATATTTTGGATTATAATCATGTTTATCGAAATTTCAAGAATCATACTTCTCCTCCTCTCCCTCACGTTATATAATTAAAACATCGTCCATGATGTGTCAAATTACCGACATCATGGATAATGTGTTTTCAAATTTTTTATCATTTTGTTTCTGATCATGAAACCATCTATGTTATGGTTTAACTATATTATTATCTATTTTATATGACCTATTAAAAATTATGTAATCCTCATACACACATGATATAAAACAATAATACAAAACAAGTCAATTATGGGAAAATATCGTTAAAATTAATCCAAGTGTTTATCATTAATGTTTAATGTAAAGGTTCTCTATCACTCTAATTAACCAAATTTTTTATTAACAATGTAACCAAATAAATGTCCACTAATTTTATATATCTTCAATTCTGGACAACCACTTTCATATAAACATTTATTTGAACCTAAATACAATTGAACTGATCCTTAAAACAAATGAAACAAACGGAACCGAACAATGAAATTGAACCTCGTAATCAACCATGATCGGTATAAGTGAACATAAAAAGGTTATACTGAATATTTTACTTTTAGATATGGTTCTGTGACTATTGATTAATAAACCTAATTTGACTATTGAGGTCATTAATATAAAGTGGAGAACACCAACAGGCTAAAGGTAAGGGATCCTCTCAATTTCACTCTTATTCAAGATTGTTCAATATGTTAAGACATGTTGGGTGTAATTATTAATTATAGGGTATGATTTAAAACCTCACTATACTGCCATTTTTATGTATAATTGATGATAATTTCCTTCCCTCTCTCACTAATACCCCTTAAGTACTCCCGATACCATGCCAATAATCCGTAAAGAATTCTACCTGAACCTCTTTTATTTCTTTAGGTTGTATTATCTACCTTTCTACCAAAATGATGTTATCTTATCATTTCTTCTACATACTCTAAATGTTTTTTAAATGCTACAAGTCTATTTATAAAGAATCTTTCTTCTCTTTGTTTTAGAGATATGCAGTATTTTAAGTGATTCTGTCCTCATTACTTCCTGATAAGTAAACATGTTTTAAGGGAACTTCCCAAACTATTTCTTATTATCAAGTGTACTATATATTATGTTATAAGTCACCCATGTCATTATAAAATTATTATTTCTATTATGAAAACCTTCCTGGTTTAATTCTTGTTTTAGAAAAAATATTATGTCGCTTTTCATTTTATGAGATATTCGATGTTTTCTTAAACCACACTAAAATGTTTTGACTCTAAGATTCCTAAAAACTATATTTTCATGTTATCACATAGGTTTGTTATCTCTTTTCATGATTTATGCCTTTATAGATTATTAATCTCTATTTATTATTTAATTCCTTTCTTTCATGGACGCATGTATGTTACGTCACTTTTTATTATGCTTCATGACGTGATTGTGTGCCCATTTCTTTCCTTGGGTACTCTTATGTTTATGTATGATTGACAATGTGAGATTATTTATGTGGAAGGAATATACATGAATAATATTGTATGGTTGCACCCAGATAGTGCTCCAATGCATTGGGTAAATTTAATGTCTCGTGAGAAGATTATGGGAAACAGTCCAGGCGGTTAGACTTGGATTGTGCTACTATGGGAAACGAGATTGGCGGTTAGCCTTGACTCGTACTAAAGTCATGTCCAATGTTGCTTCCAACTCTATATGAAACTATTATTATATGATCTCATGCGTATATGATCCCATGATTATTTTATTCCATGTTTTTATGATTCCATTTTAATGTGTTATGATTCCATAAGTTCGATGCTTCCAATTTCATTATGGCATGCCTCTGTACTCATTTGCTTGAGATGTATAATTATGTTCATTTCCTTACTAATCATTTTTTTCACATCCCTTTGTTAATGTGTTCCCTAGGGTACCCTATTCAGATGTAAGAGGTCAAAGGAAGATAAAGCTATTTATGAAGATTAAATAGTAAAGTGTTTTTAGCCCCATGTTTTGTGATATATGTACCAAGTCTTCCAAGATACTAGACTTAACGATCCTTGTCATGTACTCTGATGATTAATTATATTTAAAATCATGATATGTTATGTGTAAAAGGATAGGGTCTCTATATAAATGCTTAGTATTATAAAAGATTTTTATTTATTCTACCTTGTATGTGGAATTTACAGTATTATGACCTCAAATTTAATGTTTACTTTTAATTTTGAAAGCTTAAGTGTTATAATTATGATGGAATTGTAATCTCTCCTAAGAAAGGTGTTTCTAGGTAGATGGACTTTATCTCGGACTGATCACTGACCTCGAGGCTTATATATCATCATGAAATGTGAGGGTTAAATATATATGGCTCAGTAATACCCATGTGAGGATTGATAATTTCATTTGATTTTTAACCATTTCATGAAGGTGTTTCATGAACATTATTCTTATGATAAATTTAAATAGAAATTAAGATTATTGGATTTCAATTTTTTATAGTAACAAAATTAATGATTTGTGTATAGAATTTCATAAAAATATGTTTTTATCATATTGCTTTACTAAATGGAAAATGTTCCTAAACAAAATCATCAGAAGCATGCATACTTCTAAATGGAACACAATAGATAATATAGTGAGATTAAATCATCTTTAAATATAACTTAGTGTCAGATTCCTTCTAATGAAAACACATGTAAAGAAAAAAATAAATTAATTAGGTATGTTTTGAAAAATAGGGTGACCTATTATTATCTTATGTAAGGTGGGATGAAAACATGTAACCGAATATTTCTATGATATTTAGGTTCCACTGTGCAAGGTAACATTTGAGAAGGATACCAGATGAATGGTGTTAGTTTTCTCTATATTATGGATATAGAAATGAATTTTACTCACAAATAACCAAGATTCATATATGATATGATTGGAATAATTGACTACCTAAAGAACTATGTACATAGAGTAACACCAATGTGGACACGTTTTATAGTGAAATATTGATCTTTCCCCAGTAATGATTCTAATGGATTTTAAAATCGTTCATCATTTTCATTTGGAAACATTAAATAATATTCCAAATTTAATATTTTTAGAACATGATACTCATTGGAAAAATCATATTATTATATATAAATAACATCATTCACATCTAACTATTATTTGAGATCATCCATTAATAGAAAAATAATAATGTAAGAAACCCCACAGATTGCTGTCTTAATAAGAGTTATTTAGAAATAAATATTCTATGTATCATAAAATGCCTTACTAAGTTAGAATATATTGATATAGTTCAAAAATTTTATATTTATTCTTATTAGAAATATAGAAAGAGTCATTCAATGTTTCTTATGTTTTTTAGGATATAGAGAAAATTCAACAACACCCCTTCATTGGTGCCACTAAACTGGTGCCCTGAGTCACTGTGCTACAAGACCTCAAGTGTGAATTCTCATATGTGAGAGTTTGCCGAATAGTAGAACGGACATATAATGAAACTGTTTGGATAATAAACCACTATTTATGAGTGCACAACCAGAATTAAATAACCAAATATCATACAGAAAAGACAAATCATAAAGAATGAATAAATTGAAACATACTATAATAAAATGAAATGTAATAAAGGCATGAAATTACACATCATATATTTATCCAAATTCCAATTGGGCTTATTACATGACATAATAAATTAAAATAAAATACAAAATTCTCTACAGAATGTCCATGCAAGAACCTCTAGTCACTTGATACCACTAGAGCAACCTAGATCAACCAAAAAAATAAGAAACCCATACCTCATATCAAAACTATTCCTACAACAAACATGTGAGAGCTTATCGAGTACCCATGTTAAATGGGGACCAAAGAAGGGCATTATTATAAATCAGTAGGACACCAGTAATGATATCTATGGAAAATACAAGTCAGTAAAATATTTTATTTAGAAAAATAGTAGAATAAATAAATAGTACAGAAAAAAGACTTATCTGAGGAACTCAATTTATCAACTAGTACCCACTAACACAAGTGTTATAATGTAAAACCTAGGAGAAAAAAATTTAAAATTACTTTAACCACTTCTTTGTATCATAAAATTAGAGGCACGAACATTAAATGTCATGCTATGGTGTTCACTTTTCATTTAACATGGGTATTCATTATCATATATCCACTAAACCAATCAAATTTACCAGATCAATTACTGCCTATAATGTATGTATAGAATATAAAAAATATCAATATCAATGTCAAACATAGATGGATCCTCTGTCAAACACATAACTATATACCAAACAATTAGTACTGATACTAAACATTGAGTCTATCAATCCCATCAAAAAATAAAAAATATTCATGGAACCTCATTATAGCTTCCATTTATAAATAATATTGGCGGTGAAATGATCATCATCTTATCTCATCCCATGGAGTGGGAGAATCAATTCAATGTCCCTTTCAACATGGTATACCATAATCACCCAAATCATCAATTTGGAACTCTAAACATCAATTATAACTTTAGTTTCTAGAGACTCGGTATGACACCATGACCAAAGTATAATTAAATTTCATATAGAATATGTCTATCATAAAAACTATTCCGTCAATACATAAATTCTATTCCCAGCTAAATTTATATAAATACATTCATTAAAAAAACCCCTTTTAAACCATTTTCACATACTAATGTCCCTACGGGCCATCATAACCAAAACATGATTAAAAAATCCAACTCTTTTTGACCTCCCAAAGGAAACTAAACTGAACACCAACATAAAAAATTTAAAAATAATCTTTTTAAACCATTGGTAATTATTATTGAAAAACAAACATCGTTCAAGGAAAAAAATTCTATTAAAACCATTACATGATCACTTACACAATTTTCACCAAATATAAACACTAACACCCATTTCAAATCAATATTTGAAATCCATTTAGAACCCCTTTATATAAAACCATTGGTGTTCAGCACCTAATTTTTTTGGAAAACCCAATGAAAATTTAACATGATAACAACCCTTAATGAAACTCCCCACAACGAAATTTATAATTCACCATGATATATCTTCCATCCATGAAGACAAAACCCCCATGAAAAACAGTCGATTCCACCATTATACGGTGGAAGAATAAAAAATAACTTTCCCAGAGATCCCCAAAATCTAAGGAACTAATGGTAAGTTTAAAGGAAGCTAGTAAATGTTGAATTTTACCTCAAGACATCAGAGAATCACCACCAAATCACCTCCAGGTCTGGTTTTGAGAAGGGTGTATGGTAGGATAACCATCATATGGTTTGTTTGAGAAAGTGCGAGAGAAAAAAGAGAAGTAAATTAAAATCCCATAAGGGAAAATTTTAAAAACACAAATCTTATGAAATTTATAGAAACCATAGGGTTTGGCCACATGATTTTCAATATAGTGAACCAGAAAATTGGATGAATTTATCCAAGGAAACCCACTTGCATAGTTTGGCTGTGAGGTTAGAGAAATCTTGAACCAATTGTCTGCATCCCTAGGGTAAAACTACCATTCCCCACACGGTTAGGCCTCATAGTTTTGAAAATAGTATAACAACTATGTTTTTAGAACATAATCACAACTAAAACTAAGAATACAGATTATTTGAAACACGTGTAGCCTGTGAACTATCCCATTCTCCCTCCTCCACCTAGTAAGTGTTTTCCTTTAGCTTCACATCATTTATCCCAAACTATAATCTAAATGTTGAACACAACTATAAAAAGTTAAAAATGAAGTGAAAACATTCTAAGCATCAAGGTGTTTCATGGTTTCTAAAAAAACATGAACTCCAAACCAGAAACCCTTTCAAAAAATTGTAGTACTCCATAAACATATCCAAAATCCTTTAAAGTGCATCTAAACACCCATGAAACCTCTAAAACATCGTTCATCATCTCCAAAAAAAAAACACTTTGATGAATTTAAATTCTAAAAATATCTTTCTAAGTCTTGATTCAAGATTTTATATGTTTGATGAAGAATGTTAAAATTCCATTAAAAATTTTCCAGCCACCGAATGAGGGGTCTTACAACCACCAAACCATAATACTTATTATCCTTTATAATCCTCTCTAGTAATCCATCTATCCTAAAAAACCTATGTCTACCAATTTATATTCCAACATTCCCATTCATATATTGATATCCTAAAACAATAATATGTCACAAATTTTTACATAACACCATTAAATATCCATAACTAAAAGCTAACAAACATTAAAAAAACACAGAAACAGAACTTACCTAATCAAATAGAAAAGAAACATTGATTATAGCCTCACATGACTATTAATTTAGTTGTGGTACTACCCACTATATACTCTATATTATAACCACCATGTTATGATATTTAACACTATTTTAATTTGGAAAACCCAACCACACCTTATCTCACACTACCACCAAGAACCTAACACGATTCCAGATAACTATTCCATCAATCATCCTTGAGAATTCCAATCATCAATAACACCCATAATATTCATTGAAAACAAGCCAAATTGAATGCATACCCCCTATCCATGCTTGAATATAGAGCATACTTGTTTTTCCTCAAAGGAAAAAAAACCTCAAAATGAACCAATCATTACAGAAACTACACACTGAATATAGCTTTCCACCATCTATACCCACATTGTCTGCTAAAACAAGTTATAATATCTTTAGCCAACTCATTCCCAAACCTTTCATCTTTGTATTCCTTTAAATTTTCAACTCACATGATAATAATTCCTTCACTCCCATGGAATTACAAAACAATCCAAACACACAAACTAGAGTCCACACCCAACTTTCTATAATATTCTATACAAAGATCTTCTACTTACTCATGACCACAGTCTTGTCCTACAACACATGTCAATGCACCTAAAAGGTTCCTCACATGCATCATGGTGCCCCCATGAACAATGTGTGACTATTTCCACACAGCTATGAACCTTACGACATGAGGTTTGAACCTATGAAACCAATACATATCTACTGACCATAAGAGATCCCTCATCATCAGGTCACTCCGGAACACATAACTGCTTCATCCCACCCCCTAACTAATACTATGAAAAGAATCAGATTTGTACATTTTAGAATCACTATAGTGACCAAATGAAACATCAAAGATCACATGTTATTAGAATCTGAGAAAGGTACCTGTATAGTTCATCAACATCTATTCCGGCCCAAGGACCTCACCCAAAAATATTCAATGGTTTACAACCCTTATTATATCTCCACATACACCTCCCCATGAGGGTAAACCCAAAGTGGTCACAAGTCCAACCAAAATAAATTCTGTTTTATAGGAGTAAATCCACTTCCCTCCAATATTACTCATAATTATGTCATGGTATATAGAATGATAATCACTTACTAAATGTATCCTTGGTTGTTGTTGTAACATGCCGGTTCCGGAAGCCACCCAGAGGCGCCCCGTACCTGGTCGGTCACAGGAACTCCAGCACGTTTCCCCAAATTCCAGAGGCTACCAACTAGCAGCGAGGGCCTTGGTGAGTTGGTGGTGAAACTATGCCCTCATTCGGTAAAGTATTCAGCAGAAGAACAATCAGACATAATAGCGGAAACAATAAACAGTATACAACAACTGAACTGAACAACAGAAGAAATGTGTAAATAATAATGATGAAACATGGAACATATGTCTATGGAAAGCAGCAAACAAACCATCGTGCTGCAATACAACTGAAACAAATTGAAAAAGAAAACAAAGTAAATTCCTCAGCATCTCAAGACATAGACTGGTCCCATGCTCTCCAGCTCCACAACAATTCAGGTACTTGAAGTAGAAGGGTGATTTCCCTTATCTATACTGGCAACAACATATTCTATATGGGCCCAAAAGCATGTCCCAGACAAGGTGTGATAATATGTCCCAGTAGGAAATCACCAAATGATATGTGCCTAACAGTCAGTGAATACATGGCAGTAATAAAATGGTAGCAGTAAACATGATTGCACAAAGCAGCTACAATCCACAGTTCTAACATACAAAGTTCAAAAGAAACAACCACTCAAGAATGAAGAACAAAAAGGTAACCTATAGGTAGTTCACACAGCCTAACCCCTAAGGTTAAAACTACAAGAACTAGAAACCCTCTGGGAGGTACACATAGTCTCACGCCTCTGGTTAAGCTAAAGAATTAATAGAATCTATGGGGAAGAACTCACCGTCAATTCCTCCTATAGTCTCGTATCGTGCTAAAGGATCTATGGGGAAGCACTCAATGTCAATTCCCCATGCGGCCCACGTCGAGTATCTACAGACTCTCTAGGGAAGCACTCAACGTCAATTCCCCCATGTGGTCTCACATCGTAAATTAAGTAACTCTACAGAATCAAATCCGTCCATTCATCATATGGTCCAATACACTAGGTTCTCGTAGCCCTGTGTAAAATAAACATGCATAGCTTGCATGTATCGTCCATGTAATCCTCAATAACTAGTTTTCTATCATTCTAAGGCTCAACAGCATATCAGTACAATAGTTCCACTATCCTAAAACTAGGCATGGCAACAAGCAGAACTCTTAATAAGAAAAACAAGCAAGGAAAAGCACAAGAACATAGTATAAAATATCCAAATTTACAAACATATACCTCTAATCAAGCAATCAAGCAATGCAGGAAATAATAGGGGCTTAACAGGAAAGGCGCAATACCCCATTCAATGCTATTGGTGTAATTTTCACAAAATACTGAAAGACATCCTACATAAAGGCACAAACCACCTACCTCGATCCTAGGAGATCGATATACGTGATCCACGATGATTGATTCCCCGTAGAATTTTGTTGATCTGAGAAAACATCAATAATGTTCAACCTACGATAGCATCAAAACGAGGAAGAAACAAGGAACAGGGATAAAGAAGAATAGAGAACACACCGATGCAATTCCAACGCAATAGACAAAACTCAGATCGGAGAACAGAAGGAGGCTCGGGGATCCGGAGAAGTTCTGTTGCTATACGACGTCTCTCGTTTGAAAGAGACCTAGAAGAAGATGTTTTTGTGGGTTAGGCGTGACCCCGGTCCATTTAACAAAAAAAATGTACATGGTGTGTACATTTAGTGTACAAAGCGTGTATTAGGTCTTTCCGTACTCCGCCAAAATTGGCCTCCACGTCACCCCTACACACCGTGTGTGTGGCCCGGGCACGGCCAGCACATGGCTTTGAGTGGGAAAAGTGTACACGGCGTGTACTCAAAATGTACATGGCGTGTACTTCAAAAATTTCTGGAAACATTATTTTCCCCAAAAACTCCAGAAAAACAAAAACATACCTAAAACAATGATTCTGGTACTTAAAAAATTCCCCCTTAAAGAAATTCGTTCCTGAATTTCCCAAGAGAGGCATAGAAGAAGAAACCTCGAACAGCTCCGACCACAGTGATCGTACTTCAGCCTCCCTCTCACAGGACTCGTCATGTACTCACCCATGCTTCCATAGCACCCGTACAAGAGGGACAAACTGCCCACGGAGAACCTTTGTATTTCGATCGACAATCCAGATGGGATGATCTTCAAACTATGCATCCACTTTGAGGTCAACCTCTTTAGGATGAAAGACATGAGACAAGACTGAAAAGTATCGTCAGAGCTGAGAGACATGGAAGATTTTGTGCATGGCCTAGTACCTTTGAGGTAACTACAACTGATAGGTGACCAGCCCCACTCTCTCTAAAACCTCAATCGGCCCGACGTACCACATTGAATGCTTACCCTGCCTCTGAATCCCCTTGTGTCCCAACATCGGTGAGACACATAGGGAAATCTGATCACCGACCTCGAACTCCAGATGTCATCTCCGTTGATCAGCAAAAGGCTTCTGACAAGACTGTGTTGTATCCATCCTCATTCAAGTTTGCTCTATCTTCTCTTATGTCTCCTGGACAAGACGTGGTCCCAGCAAAGCTGCCTCCTCTACCTCTAGCCAGCATAAGGGTGATCGGCATGGCCTACCATACAAAGCCTCGTATGGTTCCATCTAAATGGTCACATGAAAACTGTTGTTGTAGGTGAACTGCAACATAGGAATATGATTCTCCCAAGATCCTCCGAAGTCTAGAATTCACGATAGAAGTATATCCCCAAGCACCAGGATCATGCGCTCGGACTGACCATCTGTCTGGGGATGGTATGCTGTACTCAGAAGTACCTGGGTACCCATAGCCTTCTAAAGTCCCTGCCAGAACCGAGAGGTAAAGCGTGCATACCTATCTGAAACACATGAGTGTGAAACTCCATCCAGACGCCCAATCACTATGATGTAAATTCTTCCTAGATCATCAACACTGAAGGTCTCCTTGATCGCCAAGAAGTGAGAATCCTTTGTAAGTCTTTCGACGACAACCAAAATATCATCGTTCCCCCGAGGAGACCTCGGCTACCCAGTCATGATGTCCATAGCAACATCGTTCCACTTCATCTCCGGAATGGGTAACTGTTGTAAAAGTCGTGATGGTCGCTGATGCTCTGCCTTCACTAGCTGACATGTAGAACACCTCAGGACGAAACCAGCAACATCCTTCTTCACACCTGGCCACCAGTATTGGCGATGAAGATCCTGATACATCTTGGTGATGCCAGTATGAAATTCCCAAATAGAGTAATTAAAATCCCACATCAGCTCCAAGCATATGTTTGTGGTCACCCATATGCATCCATGGAAACGCATTTTCTCATCCTCACCCACTGTCCAACCAGGAAGAGGGTCCACTCCTGACACACTCTCCCGCAGTACTATGACTTATGAGTCTGATAGCTGCCTCAACTGTACCCGATCTAGATGTGTTGAGGTAACTCCTATAGAAGATAGTTAAGTCTGTACCTGTCTGTCGTGCACCTCCAGATGCATCTGAGAGAACAGAGCCTTCAGCTGCCACTCACTGCTGCCTCCTAAACTTACTGAATCTGATTTCTCCTGCTCAACGCATCTGCCACTGTGTTTCATTTTCCCATCATATAGGCGAGCTGGAAGTCGAAAGACTGAAGATATTTGACCCATCTGCATTGTCTTAGATTCAGATCACACTGAGTGAATATGTACTTGAGACTCTTGTGGTCTGTGAAACCCACAACATGCTCTCGAAAAAGGTAGTGTCTCTAACAACGTAAGGCATGAACAATAGCTCTGAATTCCCGATCTTACATCAGGTAGTTCCTCTCATGTGTCCTCAAATGCCGATACCCGTACGCAACGACTCCATCTCCCTACATAAGCACAGCTCCTAGCCCGATACCTAAAGCATCACAGTAAACATTGTATCTTTTGCCTGGCTCTGGAAAGACTAGTATAGGTGCTAACATCAACCTCTATTCCAGCCCCTGAATAGCTGACTCAAAAGAATATGACCATAAGAACTTCTCCCCCTTCATGGTCAAACCTGTCAATGGTGCTGCTAGACAAGAAAAGTCTTGAATGAAGCATTTGTAGTATCCAACCACCCCTAGGGAG
This sequence comes from Viscum album, assembly GCA_963277665.1. Taxonomy (NCBI): domain Eukaryota; kingdom Viridiplantae; phylum Streptophyta; class Magnoliopsida; order Santalales; family Viscaceae; genus Viscum; species Viscum album. The sequence goes on from OY728134.1 coordinate 292,999,924, forward strand.
CTCCGTACCTCAAATATGTTCTTCGGCTACCCCCAGGAAAATACAGCTCTCACTTTCTCTAGGTCCACTGATACTCTTGCCTCTGAGATGACGTGGCCCAAGAAGTGCATCTGATCCATCTAGAAGTGGAACTTCGAGAGTTTGGTATAATGCTGATGCTCTCACATTGTACTCAGAACGATCTCAAGATGTGTGGCATGGTCGTGTCAAGTGTGAGAGTACATGAAGATATCTTCCATGAAGACCATGATGAAGGCGTCTAACTAATGATAGAACACTCAGTTCATCGGTTCCATAAAAACTACTGGAGCGTTCGTGAGACAGAACGACATAACCGTATACTCGTAAAGACCAAACCTGCTCTTCAATGATGTTAGAGGTATATCTTATTGTCTAACGCGCAACTAATGATAACGGGACCTCAAATCGATCTTCGAGAACACCCGAGCTCCTTGAAGATGATCAAAGAGGTTATAAATCCTCGGCAAGGGATATCGGTTCATGACCATCAACTAGTTTAGCTTCCGATAATCCACACAAAGATGAAGGGTACCATGTACCTTCTTTGCAAATAGGACAGGCGAACACCAAGGAGAAGAACTGGGTAGGATGAATCCCTTTACTTGTAACTCCACCAACTGCTTCTTGAGCTCTTTAAAATTAGGTGTGGCCATCCTATAGGTAGGAATGGACACCGGTGCCACTCATGGCATGAACTCAATAGATAAGTCTACCTCACTCTCTGAAGGCAAACGTGATAATTGTTTGGAATGACATCCCTGAAGCAATCCACCCGTGGAATAAAGTCCATCATTGGAGTCCCCTGATCATCCAGATAAAGACTAGGAATCTGGGTCGTCACCCCTCCTAGCCAAATAAGCTAGAGTCCCACCCAACTCACACGAACGTCCCATTCGCCTCTATGAAGAAAAGATTCACCCTCAGGTGAGATGAAACTGACCCTACGATGATAACAGTCGATGAAGGCCTAGAAGGGAACTAGATAGTCCATTCCGAGAATGACATCATAGCCTGTCATCTCAATGACATTGAGATCCCATGAGAAATGACACCCTTCAAACTCGATAAGGCACTCTGTACACTGGCATACACTAGATGTACTTGTCCCCAAAGGTATCTCTAGTTTCAACGAGTCGAAAGATGAAAAGATACAGAGCCCTAGGATCTCCACAACAACAATAGAGATAAAGATATGTGTAGCACCAGTATCTAAAATAGATGAATATAGAACTGAGACAACTAGAATTGTACCTTGAATAGTAGAAGGTCTAGGATCCTTTTCTTGATGGGTCTTCTCTATCGCAAAAGTCTGGCCTGCCCTGTGGCCCTGTGATAGTGCATGACCACTCTCATTTGAACCTCCCTTCTAGCGCTGAAGGACCAGTGAATGACTAACATGGCCTCGACCTCCACCTCGGCCCGAACAGCGGAAAGAACTCTAGTTCCCCGACTGGTGAGAAACTGGTGGCGCTGATCCTGAACGATGAGTCAAGGAAGAACCCCCGTCTCCAGCTATTGGTGAGAAAACCTGGCAGAACCGCGGAAGGTGACCCCTCTTTCAACAAGATAATCACTCCACTGGCTCTCTCTGGCATTGTGGCCTCATGAGCCCGACCCTCCCACACTGGTAGCATACTACCTGGCTACTAGAATATGTATCTCACCTTCTTGGATCACCATGCGTAGGCTCCCTACGACGCTTCTTGCTGTCAACTGGAGGAACACAAGCTCTGGAAGAAGGACCACCCTGGCTCGCAGCTCTGGAGTCTCTTAGATTGCGTTCCTCAATCAGTCACTCATTGATGATGGAAGTGATGGATGTAAAGTAGAAGATATTAACCTGCGAGCATATCTCACTCCTAAGACCTTCCTCGAACTTCTTTTAAACGAACACCCCACTTCGATCCCAGAAGGGTTTGAAATGATGCAGCTCAGTGAAACGAGAGGAGTGCTCTAAAACTGAAAGAGTACCATACTATACGCTCATGTACACCCGGGCTCGATCGGCCCTCAAGGTCTCTGGGTAGAAGAAGACATAAAACACGTGCTGGAACTCCTCCCAAGCCATTACCTACTGATGACCCGCCTATGAGACCCCGTCCCACCACCTTTTGGAAGAGTCTCGTAGCATATAGGTAGCGAGCTTGAACCACCTCTCTGGAGGCGTCTCCAGATGCTAGAAGTTAGTCAGCATGGCTTCCAGCCATGACTCTACAGCTTGTGGTCCTCCTTCCCCCGAGAAAGTTGCAGGGTGCTGCTACTGGAAAACCCGCGTCAAGTCTGCCATAGTCGTGACAAGAGGCTGTGCTCCCTGGAAGGCCTGCATCATCCTCATAAAAACCTTCCATGAATTGTGAATCAGTGCCCGTAGCTTGGATGACAGCCGGTGCTATGACTAGGATGACTGGAGGATCGGAAAGAGGTCCCTGTTCGACCATATCTGTTGTATAACCACCGTATGGCTACTGATTCAAAACCAGAGGAAGTCTCAGAGGCATAACTATGAAATATCAAAAGCGCTCCTTAGATTAGGATTAACAAAGATAGAGAAAAAAATAGTAAAAAATGTGTACAGGGGAAGGAAACTAACACGTTTTACAAAACATGACTAGACGACATGTATAAAAAAACTACACGGCGTCTGCACTTAAACCATAGACATGGATGTGATACTCTCCCACCCATGGTCGTGTAAAATCCCAGACTAGACGGCGTGTTGTCCCCACAAATGGAGTGTACCCAAACTCTACTCCCCTCCCCGAGTCTCTTTACACGGCTAACCCACGCGGTCTTGTTAAACTGAGACAACACGGCTTGTTCCATACGTACACAGCGTGTAGTGGATAAGGTTCTTCATCTTGTGTTGTTAGTTACACGGTCGGATACATGGATGAGACGACACAGCGTGTTCCAAACACACACGGCGTGTACTCAATGATTTTCCTCACCCGTGTTGTTGGAAACACGTCCAAGTACACGGATGACCCTTACAGGGTGTGTTCCGAACAAACACGACGTGTATATGAGGAGAGAACATTGTCCCATGTTGTTCGTGACACAGCTGGGTATTGAGGATTAGGATACATGGAGTATTCATACAACACACAGTGTGTATGACACAAGCTTCCCCGACCTATGTTGTTAGTGACATGGCAGGGTGCACAGCTCAATACTACACGTCGTGTATCTACCGTACACGGCGTGTTTATAATGTTACTTTCATGACACGGTTTTTCTGCTCAAACGGTTAGTGACACGACCTGAAAACTACACGTCGTGTTGTCATGAAGTACATGCTGTTTATTCAGGGTTTTTTCTGGGCAGTAGCTTAGAAACTACAGAGACACCCATAAACACTGAAAACAAGGCAATGAGGTGGCAAATTCTGATCTGTGGGATCCCACACTCCCCGCGAATCACTGATTGGCATATCCTACAATCATATACAAGAGGAAACCGATCAATGATCCACCATGATTCTATTAATGAGGTCCTATAACATCTCAAGAATCAAAATTTGGAATTCATTTAAGCAAAGAACAAAACAAACAGTCGTATAACAAAATAGCAGAAATTATATCGAGTATCTATCACAATAGCATGCATAATCTACACAACGTCTATCATAACAACATGAAATTTCTAATGCATCCTAGATGGCATGGTAAGAATTCATGGAATGTGATTTCAAACATGTTCCTATATGATGCATGAGATGGAATACCCTCATCTCATCGGGTTGTGATAGAAATAGAACCGTAATATCAAAACAATAAAAGCACAAGTCATGTGAATCTCTCTAGGTGAAATCATATCAACCGTAAAATCTCAAAACCAGTAAACTACAACAATTGAGGTAGTATGGATTTTCCTTGTACACGGGATAGCTACTCCCGAATATAGCTTAATATCCTATACCGAATCCATCCTATCCCTGGCTAAAGTCTCCAAACATTAAAGAAAGAGAAAAGAAACTCCTCTGATACCAATTTGTAACGTCCCGGTTCCGGACGCCGCCCAGAGGCACCCCACACCCAGTCGGTCACATGACCTCAAGTGTGTTTCCCCAAATTCCAGAGGCCGCCGTCTATCCATGAGGGCCTTGGTGAGTCGGTGGGGAAACTATGCCCCCATCCGGTAAAGTATTCAGCGGAAGAACAATCAGGCACAATAGCAAAAACAATAAACAGCATACAAGAACTAAACTGAACAACGGAAGCAATGTGTAAATAATAATGATGCAACATGGTACATATGTCCATGGAAAGTAGTAAACAAACCAATGTGCATAAATACAACTGAAACAACTTGAAAAAAACAACAAAGTAAACTCCTCAGTATCGCAAGCCATAGCTTGGTCCCATGCTCTTGAGGTCCACAACAAGTTAGGTACCTGATGTAGAGGGGCACTTGCCCTTATCTATACCTACAACAAAATAGTCTGTTTGGTCCCAAAAGCATGACCCAAACAGGGTGTGAGACCAAGTCCCAGTTGGAAATCACCCAATGATATGTGCCTAACAGTCAGTGAATACATTGTAGTAATAAAATTGAAGCAGTAAAGAGGAAATCACAAAGTAGCTACAATCCATAGTTTTAACATACAAAGTACACAAGAAACAACCACTCATGAAAGCAGAACAAAAAGGTAACATCAGGGTTGTTCTAACAGCCTAACCCCTAAGGTTCAACCTATAAGCACTAGTAACCCTTTGGGAGGATCACACAGTCTCATCCCTCTGGTTAAGCTAAATAATTAATAGACTCATCGGGGAAGCACTCACCGTTAATTCCCCCTATAGTCTCTTACCGTGCTAAAGGCTCTCTAGGGAAGCACTCACCATAAATTCCCCCTTCTGCTCGTGTCGAGGATCTACAGACTCTCTGGGGAAGCAGTCAATGTCAATTCCCCATGTGGTCTCGCATCGTAAATTAAGGACACTCTGGAGAATCCCTTCTGTCCATTCTCTCAATGATCCACTACACTAGGTTACTATAGCTGTGTGTAAAATAAACATGCATAGAGCGCGTGTATCATCCATGTAACCTCAAGAACTACTTGGCTATCATTCTTAGGCTCAACAACATATCAGTACAACATTGCCAATATCCTACAACTAGGCATGGCAACTGAAAAAACGCATAATAATAAAAACATGAAAGGCGAAGCACAAGAGCACAGTATAAACAATCCAAATTTACAAGCATATACATCAACGTATAAATCAAGCAAAGCAGGCAATAACAGGTGAAAAACAGGAAACACGCAATACCCCGTTCAAGGGTATTGGTGGAATTTAAACAAAATACTCAAATACTTTCTATAGAAACGCACAAACAACCTACCTTGATCCTAGGGGATCAATATACGTGAAACCCGAAGATTGATTCCCCTTAGAATGTCATAGATCCGAGAAAATGTAAAAAACATTCAACCTACGATAGCTTGAAAACGAGGAGGAAACAAAGAAACATGGCTAAAGAAGAAGAGAGAACTCACCGTTGTGATTCCAACACAATTTACATAACTCGAATCGGTGAACGGACGGAGGCTCAGGGATCAGGAGATGTTCGGCGGCCGTACGACGTCTCTCGGTCGAACAAGAACTAGAAGAAGATGTTTTCGAGGGTTAGTCGTGACCACGATCACATTAATGAAGAAAAGTACATGGTGTGTACTTTTAGGGTACACGGCTTGTACTGGGTCTTTCCGTACTCCACCAAAGTCGGCCTCCACATCACCCCTACACACCGTGTGTATGGCTCGGGCACTGCCAGCAGATGGCTTCGAGCGGGAAAAGGGTATACGACGTGTACTCAGAAAGTACACGGTCTGTAATTCAAAAACATCCAGAAACATTCTTTTCCCCAAAACCTCTAGAAAAATGAAAACATACATGAAACGAATATCTGGGTTCTTACAGCTATCAATGAAAAACACTAATAACCATCCATCTCAAATATCATATTTAACTGCAATGACATAAAAAACCCATATCAGGCCCTAGGCCTCCCTTCCCCCAAGTATATCAACATAACCACATCGGTTCTCATCATACTAAAAAAAATTTACTCAAGAACTTTAGTCATAAATACTTATAAAACACAATTCACTAACCAAACGACAATGTATGTCACCATACATTCATTCCCCATGATTCTGTTAAAAAATAACCATTATAGACACTATTGTGTAACCCAACCATAGAAATGAATTTCATCTTCATCAATTCAATCTATTAAAATACCCCAAATTTCAAGTCCTATCCACTATCCATGATTACCGCACATTCCTATCTCCCCCATTGTAGAGCACCCTTAGTGCATTAAAAAACCATAAGAAATTCACTATCCCCAACAACTCAATCAACTATTTAAAAATTAAGCAGCATTAAAGGTTTCAATTAGATTATGTATTCTTTCAATGAATTCATAAATATGTATCTAGAGATGATAGTTCCAGATGTCAACTGGTCTTGTAAAAAAACAACACATTCCACAACTACACCAATACTCCAAGTAGATTCCATAAAAAGGAATCCAGAAACATTCATATGCCTCATACCCATAATTAAAACAAACAGCCTTGTGTGGTTTCTACCTAAAACAAACTTGTAAAAATGATCCAACTTTTCATCAAGAACCTTTTTCACTTCCAATACAAATCATATCCAATTGGCACACCCCTATGCACATACATTACCTAATATATGCACCCAAACATGACCTCCCTTATAGAATCCAACTATAAGGCCAAACCACAAACACTAAAGTGCTCTTTATCATAACCAAAGGAATCGTATAAGCCTAACCTAAATCCTTGATGCACCATTTTAAAGAGTCCAAAGCATTCATAATTTTTCCCAAACACCCAAAATAATTGATAACTCATTTGATCCATCTCACATGTCACCCATGATAGACACATGGAACCACTTCCATGATTGGAGTAACATAAAAAGGTTTCCACAAACAGGGCATCAAACATGATTCCATCCCAACGTCACACAACATAAACATGTCTGAGAACCCATATCTAGTTTATCATTCGATAAATGTGTCATATACTAACATGTTTCCCCTTAACGTAGATCCCATCATCTCTATGATTCTACACATCATACTGCTCCCTATTGGAACTATACATACTATCAACCTGACACCGAAACCACCCACAAGGGTCCGAAAGTTATACACTAATACCAACCTAACCCACTAAGGTCACTGAATTGACTATTTATGATGACTACACTACAGAAACGATTATAAAACTATGAATCCAGATAACCTTCCATTAGAAATAAATCCATAATATCACAAACTAGGAATCCTACAACATGTGGGTCTTATGTTCTTAATATGATACATGAGAAGCTTCTTGCATCTATTGGTCAAGAGTAAAAATAAAATCTTATGCCTCTTCCCACCATTATAAGATCTTGAAATCCATCGTAAAAATCAAATAAAAAAACATTTTCATCATAAGAAGAAAAAATCACAAACAAATTTAAGATCACAAATAATAACAGAAATCCTAGACCATATTAACATTTAATTCCAACAAGGATAGGTGTTCACGATGCACCATCCAATTATCCATCACATGCCTAAAAAAATTACAATATCTCTCTTTGACCTAGTAAAAATTTCTAAAATAAATGTAATGTAACACCTCTGATGCCACTTTGTATTTTCCCAACCTAGGATACACTTAACTAGTTGCTTGAGCCAAAATAAAACATGAATGCCAGAGCACCTCCTCTTCTTCTAAGGGATTCTAACTAGAAGTGTGGTCTAAAATGATACTGTGAGGAGTCTATAACCCCATATTAGAGTTCCCAACCAAAATTAAGAAACCAAATATTATACACATCAGATTAAGTGGATATATTGATAAAATAAAACGTGTTATAATAATATGATATGAAATAGTGTCCTGAACAACCATATCATACACGAAAACAACCACCCACTGTGATTATTAAATAACATACCAAAATTAAATAAAAAAAAAATACACAAATCACTGATTCAATCATCTAGTCAACTAATACCAGTAGAGAAACCTAGATACACTGAACAATAATCAACACTTGACTCATCCCAAACATTGGCCTACAAAAATCATGTGATATCTACTCTGGTACCCATGTTCAATGGCATCCCAAGTAGGGTGTGAGTGAAACTCAATAAGGATACATAAATGGATTCTAAAGAAAATAACAGTTAGTAAAACAATGCATGAAGACAAATATTGGAATAAATAAATAATATATAAAGGAGATACATCCATGGAACATGAAAGCTCATCTAGTACCTACTAGACCTTGTTTTCAATGGAAGAACCCATGGTAACCAAACATGCATCAACTTAATATAGACCTACAAATAATTATATTGTAGTTATATACAATAATTTTCAAGTTTTTGTTTCAATTTTCATTTATCATTTGTAAGTATAAACCAACAACCATTGTACCAGTCTAATGTATTTGATCCAATAGGGTCGAGACTGTTAGTCATGAATTTAAAATAAATATCAGTGTCATTGTCAAACATAGAAGGATCCTCTGTCCAAAACCTAATCATAGACTTACCTATATATACAAATACTGAACTTCAGGTCTATCAAAACCATATCAAAACATAACAGTAGTTCCTGAACCCTCAGTCTAGTATCCATTTATAAATATTATCAATAGGTCTTACAGTATAAGTATTGACCAACCTAAGGAGTAGGATAATCATCCCCACATCCTTTACAACATGGTATACCATCATCACCCAGAGCATCAGCCTTTAACTCTTAGCATAATGCATACTATTAGTTACTAGAGCCTTTGTCTGACACCATATCTATAGTATACTTCCTATATCAAAAGAAGCAGTATATGATAAAAACAATTCCATCTTTCCATAAATACTAATCCCAACATCATATCTATACAAAACATTCATGAAAAACATAATATCCCATTTAAAAATAAATCACTATCAATGGTCCCCATGGAACATCAAAATCAAAACAAGCCTCAACAAATCCCAACCCTTTTTCACATACTAAAAGAAACTATATTGAACACCCTTCTCAATCATTTGAAAATCAGCCTTTTGAAAACATGGTCCCTTTTCATGAAACCCCAAACAAGGAACACGGAATAAATTTCCATTAAAACAATCATAGGATCAATTAATGAATTTTCGCAAATTATACAACCTAACACTGATTTTAAATCCAATTATGAAATCTATATATAAACCCTTAAAGTAAAATACATGGAGTTCAACACCTAATTTCAAAACAAGAAACATTTAAAATCCTAGTTTTCCTCTTTTGAATCCTAAAACTAAGCTAGATTCCAATGCACATTTTTACAACCATTTTAATGAACCCATAATAATTTCACCGAGAAACCAATAAACCACTACATTTTATCCCCAAAAAATTTGAAACCCTTTATATATAATATCTTCCCATTATCAATTTATATATTTAATCAGTTCAACTAATGAGCTTAATTTTGTTAAACTCATCACACCCCAGCTTTAGTTAAAATAAGAAAGTAAACCTGAAAATCATGTGGATTAATGAACACACCACATATGCATGAAAATAAATTAAAAGACTATGGGAAAATCTCTTAGACCACCAACCTCATCAATTAATCATTCAAAAATATTTCCCAAAGAATAGTGGCCTATAAAGACCTGTCCAAGAATCTTCTGAATCCGCTTGACACCCCATATAGCACATCACAATCACCCAAAATCTAGTATCACACTAAAAAAATTATTCAATTCTAAAAATTATAGTTAATTAATGGACCATAACCAATCATAAAATAATTCAAAAAAAACACAGATTCATCATGTAACACTAAAATTGTATCCATACACTTAGCAAAGTACCACAACATAACCCTGGTCACATTTCAGGATATGTACCTAATATGTGATATAAAATATATAATGGCATAATTTAATTCAATTGGAAAACTCTATGAAAATTCACCATTAACATATATTTAAATAAAATTCCTCGCAATGAATTGTATAATCTATCTTACAATCTCTTCTAAACCCAAAAACTCATGATAAACTTACAATTACACTATAATATTTTAAAATCTTTATCAATAACTAAACTGGATTTTAATAATATCAGAATAAATGAAGGGGAAAAATAAAAAAAGACACTAAATGTTGATTCGTACATCAAAACACTAATAAATAGACACCAAAACACCATAATTGTGTGTATTGATGAAGGGATTAATGGTGGAGGAAACTCATCTGGTTCTTACATGAAATAAGTAGAGAAAGGGGGTGAAATTATTATCTTGGAGGGGAAATGGAAAAAAAATATTTTAATTAAATTCAGGTCATCCACATTGTTTGGTTGAATAGTTTTCCCAGACATTCAACACCTTTGTGGTTGGCTTAGTCCAAGGCCACCCACACACACAATTTGGATCCATGGTTTGAAAAAAAGGGTTCCACCTATGGTCATCCATTAGTACAACATCGATTTCCCATATGGTTAGGCCACATAGTTTGAAAAAACATGTGCCAAAAATGTTGTCAATACTGCCTAAGACCTACTCCAAGGCACACGATTTTTAAAGCCATGTACATCACATGCACTATTCCTCAAAACCTACTCCACCAAGTACAATTTATTATTTTTTTCTCACAATGTGTACCAAAAATGTTATCTAACCATCCAAATCGACCGTGCACAATTAAAAATGAACAAAAAACATATTAAGAATCAATGCATCACATTGTTTATCCTAATCTATACACACTTTCCAGAAGAATCTAGAACTCCCGAAACAGAACACAAATTCTGCAATGATCGTCTATACAACCAGAACACCTATTGGGATTCATTCCTCAGCACAAAATAAAACTATTAGGAATTCCAAATACTAAAATATCATTTTTAGTCTTCATTCATGATTTTAACCATCCTATAAAAAAATAAAATTCCTTCAAAAACATTTGATCCCTTATATGTTTGACAATTCAAATTCTATATTAATTATTTGAAATGTTCTGAAAATTTTAATAAGTTCAAGAAAAAATTACCTGATATTCTTAATTTTTTTAGGATAGTTAACTAGTATATTTGTTGTCTTGGTCATGAAATCATATCAGCAGTAAAACTAGGTGAATGTTTAAACGGGGAGGAAAAAGTTTATTAAAGAGACTAATAATGTGTATTTGATTAAACAATTATATTTATTGTATGTTATTGTTTTCATGAAAGTTTATTAATGATTTCATAAGATGGAATTTTCTATACTAGGTTAAGGAGTTTGAGTAAGTCCACATAATATCTATGTTTGGTACCAGTTTTATAAAAATAGTTCATTGTAAATGATATGTAATATCATGAACATCATGGAGGTATGTACTTGTTTATATTTTATTTAAATCTCCTATGTTTGGTTAATTATATTTTTATCAGGTGTATGAGATGGCTCGTTGGTGTTACATAAGTTTGGGACATGAATGAAAAGGGAAATAGCTTTAAAATGTATGGTTCATGGTAGGAATATGGTTATATATAATTGAACACCAAAACTATGCTATCCAAAAGGAGTGAATAGTTAAGAAAAATGTGCTTGGGTGGAGGCCAAACCATGTGGTATTGGAAAAGGTCATTCCACATGGTTGGAAATTTTTTTTAAAATAGTGAAGAATTCACAGGTAACCTTCTGACTTGTACCACTTATGGATAATGGAAAGTGCATGGTATGAACACAATTTGGAAAACCATGTGGACAAAAACTGCAGACCATTAAAAAGTGATAAATTATAAAACATCCCCTTCTAGGTATTATGTTTTTTTACCTAATTTCTTTCCCATTTCTTCCCTTCTAAACACTAGGGATGAACAAATTTGACCTAAGCATCCATGCGACTATTATTGAATGATTATTGAATGTTTGGAGTTATGTTTGGTGATGATCAATGTTATGAGTAATTCTAAGGATATTCTTTTCTATCCTTTTTATCTTATATATTCTATCTTGGATTATATTATTTTAAATCCACAAAACAATATTTTTCTAGATAATTTTAGATTGAGGGTTCATTGGATTCTTGAATCCAAATCTATGACAATGGTTAAGGATCTGTACTTATTGATATTCAAGGTAGGTGGTCTACAAGTTATATCCTATGACATTCATGCAGATTTATGCATGTTTAGTTGTGATTTAAATACCTCATGATTCCCATGGGATGGATTGAGGAAGACTATACCAAACATATATAACCATGGGGTACACCAATGATCCCGAACATGGATAATGACAATGATAAGCCCAAAATTGTTTTTTGATGTGGTAGAACCCAAGATGAACGTGTGAGTATGTTTATTTGAACAAAAATGGGGATTAAATGGTTATGTATAGACCTTGAATTTATTGAAGGACTATTTGGAATAACATGAAATCAAAAAAATGGATTAATATGAATATGTCAAATGGATTATGGAATTGTATTTGAAATGTGTGCTTGGATTAATGAATTTGTATTGATGAGATATGGTAAATGAGATGTTATATTTGAATTTTTTATTTTTCTTATTGGGTTAATACATGAGTAAGGGGAATGATTTAAATAGGTTTTGCAATGTAAAAGTAAGTGTTCTAATGATTTAATGATTAATGATAATTTAAATGTTGAATTACTGTTGAAATGTGAATGTTATCCATATTCATTTTGTATAGATTTTTAGATGCTATAAGTGGAAAATAGATGGAAAATCATGTGAAAAAGGATTTGTGGTGTGGGGTAAATGACTAATGCTGTAACTCCCCAATATTTCATAGTACATTATTTTTTCAATGTAATTAAATAACTTGCACCACACACAAGAACGAGTTCAAGAGCACAACGACTTACCAAACTAGCCATTCAAAAGAGGTTATGAATATTATTAAATAAATTTTGAACAATATATAATCTTTATAATTTTAGAATCCATATTCTGATTTTCTTAGATATAATGAAAAAACAAATTAATTTTTCTCAAATTAAAGAAGTATTTTATTAAATAAAATATTAGAGCCTTTTATTAGAAAACATTTTTTAAATCCAATATTTGAAACATTTATATATTCTTTTTGTCAAAATAAACAGGTTATTTAGATTCAGGACATCAGAATTTAGTTTTAATAAATTATTTTTGTTTTTCTGATAACTTTCATATTTCGGGTGAATAATGAAAAATACTATATTTTAACTGAAAAAATATTCATTATCAAAATAATTATTAGTGTTAAATTATACATTTTAATGGTTTTTAAGTATAAATATATTATATTTTTACCATTTAATACAATTTTTTTATTGGAAATAGTTTCACATTGAAATTGAACATAAACTACTATAAATCTTTTGTTATTTATTATCTATTAAAAACATGCTTTTTAGTTTTTAAAATTAGAATTAATTTTAAATTAATTAATGAAACTTAAATATTTAATTTTGGTAAAATATACTTATTTTTTTAATTCAGTATATCAAAATTATCTTAAGGTGTATTTTTGGTATTTTTCTGAAAACATGCAATTTTTGATGAATAGTGAAAATCATTGAGTTAATGTTTAAAACCAATTTTTTTAAATAATTAATTATTTAATTTTATTTTATTTTAGGTAAAAATAGATACATAATACCTATATAGGTCAATGTAATTCATCGGAGTCATTTTATAGTAATTTTAGATATATTTAAATTTTATTGAAAGTTTTGCCTTCTTTTACCAACCTCTTAGGAGAATTTGAAAATTTACATAAAACATAATTTTACCACTTCTATGAGTCGAATTTCAAAAATTAGAGAGATAAGGTAAATATCAGTAACTAAAATGTTGTTCAATAAGATGAAAATAAATTTTTCTGAATAATAACTTATTAATTTTATTTACAATGATTAAAATTATATAGGGTAATTAAGGGTAAAATGATATTATTATTACCCTAACGCATGTCCTACTTATATTTGATAAGTGTAATTCTATCAAAAGAGACCATAGAAATAAAATATGATCCTTTTGGTTCACTTGGATTAGAATAAGACATTTATTATTATTATATTTAACGAAGAGTTAAAAGAGTTAAAATAAAAGTTTAATAAATAAAGCATTTTTAATATTGGGATATAAATAAGATAAATTAGACTATAAATATTAATTATAAAGATAAAATGGTTTCCTAGATAATGGTATTTTATTTATATTTTTTAGAGATTAAATAATTAAAATTATTTATGACCCAATGATGATTTTGTAATTACTGTATTAATGAAAGATCAAAATAATTGATATTATAAATATCCAAATAAATATAAGTAGAGACTTTTTATGAATTCCACTAATTATCTAGGTTAATATGACATATTAGGGGTTGTTATATGAATTTTTTTCTAATTATTAATGATGTTATGAATTTAGAAAAAATCAAAATACCAAATAGTGTAAAAATTAATATAAAAGAGTTTTCAAAACAAATATTATGTTATTAATTGATATTTAATTAGTAAAAAATCTAAGGTTTGCCTAAAAGACTTAAAAAATGATATGTGTATCATTAATTAACCACTTGGGGTTTTCATGGTTTTATAAAGTCATAAATGAATCATGTATGATATAATAAATATAAATATGGTTCTGGAATAATTTAATAACCTAATATAGTTCTTATACAGGAGGTTAAACGTACCCTTGACCAAAGGAAAGTGCAATGTAAGGGTTAATTTCACAATCTGTTTATTTTCTGAGGTTTTTTCTAAATAAGTATCTGCTGGTTCATATTCATTATTAATATCCTTGTTTCATGAAAGAGATTTCAAAGGGATTCTTTTAAGAGAATTTTTTTACTAAAACATCATTTCAAATGTTTTAAATATATATTCTTCTAAATCATCTCATTAATGTACTTGTTTTCAAAATGGATTTTAAGGATTTATTTATATAGACATGAATGTTGTTAAAATGTTAGTTCATTTAAAAAATTTCAAATTGTTATGGG
Organism: Viscum album; assembly: GCA_963277665.1. Lineage (NCBI taxonomy): Eukaryota > Viridiplantae > Streptophyta > Magnoliopsida > Santalales > Viscaceae > Viscum > Viscum album. Next base: position 293,014,992 of record OY728134.1, read on the forward strand.
AAACTTTGATTCAAAATGATCTTTAAATGTCATCCTTTCAAAATTGTGTGAATTTTAAATGTTTCAATGAAAAAGGGATATTTATACCAAAGAGTTTTACAAATCATTTTAATCAATTTCAACAACCTTTGATGGATTTTAAACTTATTTGAAGTTGATTTAATATGATACAAATCTTCCATATTGTATTGAATGTTTTGTGATATGTTTGACTTTTGATGTGTTGTTTTTATACACTCAATGGTTTATGGATAAAGTATTGACATTTTGTATGCTAGTCTTAATATTATTGCTTATGTTATGTTTAAAAATTTTCATATGAGGAATTTATTAGACTATGTAAGTGATAGGTGGAGCCCGCTCTAGCTCGTTGATGCATCGGTAGGTCTCATTAGACAAACTAGTGTCTTGGAGCAAGGACTTGACAGAATCTTATTTGTATTCGTGGAACAAGGCCTTGAATATATGGTTAAGAAGTATGGAATTATGCATTCTATCATTATGAAATTTGATATTGATATTACATGTGATTATTTTACTATTAGAATATCCATGTGAATATGTAAATGAAATTATTTGATTTATGTTTTCCATATTATGGAGATGATTAATTTTAAAAGGATTTTGTTTTAGTTTTATACATTTCCTTAAATGTTTCTGCTTATTTATAAAACATTCCTCTCTATTGTTATCCTTATTGAGCATCTGGGCTCACCCATTTCAAGGTTTTATTTTTCCCATGATTCCATGAAGTATATTGTGATTGATATGCAGGGTTTAGATAAGGGAATAATGGAATTTATAAAGGATTATTTATGTTGTGTTGTATGTTATAATGTGTAATGTAACATTCATGTATGTAATCAATTTTCCAAGACTAATAAACTAACCAGTCCTTCTGGACTTGATTCCTTGTAATCATGAAAATGTATTAAAATAATACACTGACTTTGGGTAACTTGGATCATGGTGTTACGGTAGGTATCCGAGAAAGTTCAGCAACATCCCTGGAAATAGATTTAGTTAAACTCTGATTCGAGAACATTTCCCTAAGATATACTTTCAAGATTCATATAGAATAACTTCTTATAATTTTTGTACTGTAGAGATTCTGTGTGTTTTCAAAACAATATATCCCTGTCTGGATACCAGAAAATAGAGGCGGCTCTAGCAATGATGTACCAAGGGGTAAAAATCGAATACACCGCTTTGATCTAGACTTGAATGGGAACTGGTGAATGACAATGAGAATTTTTTCACTCTTGGTTATGTCACTCATGGGGGATATGTTTAAGATAATTCACATTTTCATATAAGACATTATGAAGGATTTAATAGTAAATACCTTTTCAAAGAATATATTTTATGATTATAGATTATTTTCATATTCTTTTTAATTTACGTTAGCTATTTTTGGAGGATTGGAATTATGAATTAACTAACCTAGTGTATACCATTATTTATAAATGGTGCCTAATAGAATGAATGAGCCCCCCCCCCCCAGAAATTTGCATGATCCAAAGAGAAAGAAGGATCATATCATTCATTGTATTAAGCCAATTTTTAGAAAGGAAATAGTCTCCCACATATTATCAATATATGAAGATATATTATCATGTGTTAATTAGATAAGTAAATAATTTTTTGAGTCCTATTTCTTTTAAGGGAAACCATAGAAGAAAATGATGTTAGAAGGAAAGACAGATAATGGGAATTAGATAATGAAGGATTTTCTCATATGTGATAACTGTGGAAAAAATCACCATGGTAAATGCTTGAAGGGACTAAGAGTTTGTTTTATGTGTTGAGAAAAAGGACACCATGTACGTGATTACAATGGTATGAAAAATTATTCAAATGTACAATGATTCATCAAGAAGGAGTTGGGACACTATGCAAATCAATGTACAAGTAATCAGATTATACCCCAAATGGTGCTATTTGATAATAATCAAGTTATGATACTACCAAAGAAAAACATGAAAAATTTAAAGTTCTTATGTTATAATTAAAGTATTGTGTTATTTGAGTATTTTATTAATGATGTACATGTTATAAATATAATATCGTATATAAGGATTTTACTGTAGTTATATTTCATTAAGGACTTTAGATTGTGTGGAACCAAGAAAAGTGGCTCAATGTTATGTTAATTTTTTTAGAAAGTAGCTCGTTGAAGGAAATACGGAAAATTAATATGGTCTTGATATTGAGGAATTAATATTGGAATAATTTATGATTGATTTTGATAAATTATATTGGATATTCATGACTACCTTGAAACTGATTAATGATTTATATATTCTATCATTGTTGGAGTTTACAACATTTTTGGATATAAGGAGTATATCAAGTATTCTTTAAGGAATATTAGAGAATGAATGTAATCAATAAGATTTTATGATAATTTAGGATGTTAAAAAGTTTTAATAGAAAACATGATGAAGGTATTCACAAGTTATTACGTGGAAGAAAGGATCTTCATTATGTTTACCTTCCATATAAATTTTGGACTGTGTGTCTGGACATAGTTATTTTGGATAAGTATAATGGTTGGAATTGATTAAGTTTGACATTGAATAGTATTTTTATGTTTAAATCATTTCGTGAGATTATTTTTGGATTATCATAAAAAGGAAAACCTACGGTCGGGCGAAAACCTGTCACATCTGAAAAGGCCACGAGACATGAACCTCCAATTGAAGACCGACAATGGTGTATCACCTACCAATTTCCGACGTGATGTTCTGGATTGTATAATGTAGTTACTTTTTTAAAAGTTCTGATGGGTTAAATATAAATTAATTATTTTTGGAACCCTATACGAATAGGATAGATAGAATATTTTTTAAGTCCTAGTATCTTTTAGAGTGAAAGATATGTTTATGTTAGAAATTAGTTAAAGGATTTAACTCTACACATCAATTAAATATATATAAATATTTTATTTATTCTATGATGAAATTAATTGTTAAACCTTAGGTATGGGATCTTAAAACTAAAAATGTGTTATCCTAATACCTTATGTTATCTTGAACAGATGATATTTTAAATCATCATAGATTGATGGCTTTGAGGCCCTCAATTATACAATTTTTAGTGACTAAGGACCTCAATAACTCACTATAAATATTTACGTTTTTCCTCCAATTATGTGCCTCTAATTGCCACCAATTTTATCCTAATCCAGAACATTTTTTGGTTGTGACTTTTTTATTCCACTTTTCTTCTAATTAAAACAAAATTTAAATAACCCAATTTCCAATGTGGGATTTCCCACAAAGGTATTTTGTATATTCAACAATTAATTTTTGAAGAAAAATTTCTAAATTCTAGGATGCATTTTATTTAAGGATGGGATGGATGTAACACCCCAAGATTTCATAGTACCTTACTTCTTCAAATTAATTCAACAAATTGCACTACACCCAATATTTGAAACTTTTATATATTCAATTAGACAAAATAAACTTGTTCTTCAAAATCGGGACATAAGAATTTAGCTTCAACAAATTTTGGGGTTTTTTCTGATAACTTTCATATTTGGGTGAATAGTAAAAAATAACACATTTTAACTGAATACAAATTTTTTTAATCAGAATAACTTATATTGTTAAATTATAAATTATAATGGTTTGGAAGTAAACATAGATTATATTTTTACAATTTAATTCAATTTTATTCATTTTAAATAATTTCAATTCTAAAATGAACATAAACAAGTATCACTCATTTGTTAGTTATTATTTTTTAAAAACAAAATTTTTGGTTTTGACAATGGGAATTAATTTTAAATTAATAAATGCAACTTCTATGATTTGAATTTTTTAAAAGTGACTTAATTTTTTAATTCATAATATCATAATTATCTTAGGGTGATTTTTTTTGTATTTTTCAGAAATCATTAAATTTATGATGAATAGTGAAAAACACTGAGTTAATATTTAAAACCAATTTTTTATTAAATAAATAAATATTTTATTTAAATTTATTTTAGGTCAAAATAGTTACATTATATCTATATATGTTAAAAGTAATTCATTAGAGTCAGTTTATAATAATTTTAGATATATTAAAATTTTATTGAACTTTTTACCATCTTTTACCCTCTTCCTAGGAGCATTTTCAAATTTACAGAAAACATAATTTTACGGCCTCTGTGAGTATAATTTAAAAAAAATAGAGAGAACAGTTGATATCAGTGAGTAAAATTTGGTTCAATAAGATGAAAATAATGTTTTATTAATAGTAACTTTTTACTTTTATTTACCATGATTTAAAGTAAATTGGGTAATTAAGGGTAAAAATGATTTTATTATTATCCTAAAACATGTCCTAATTCTATTGTAAAAGTGTAATTAAACCAAAAACAACCTTAAGAAACAAAATATAATCTTTTAGGACCACTTTGATTAGAATAGAAAATTTATTATTATTTTATTTAAAGAAGAGTTAAAAGAGTTAAAATCAAAGATTCATATCTAAATCATTTTTAATATAGGGTTATACATAAGATAGATTCAACTATAAATATTAATTAGAAAGATAAAATGATTTCCTAAATAATGGTAATTTATTTATATTTTTAGACATTAAAAATTTAAATTTACTTATGACACAATGAAGATGCATTAATTACCGTATTAATGAAAGATTAAAATAATTGATATTATAAATATCCAAATAAATGCAATTTGAGAATTTTTAGGAATTACAATAATTTTCTTGATTAATATTACATATTAGGGTTGGTTAGACGATTTTTTATGTAACAATGATATTATGAATTTTGAAAAAAACAAAATAACAAATATTGTCAAATTGACATAAAAGAGTTTTTAAAACAAATATTATATTATTAATTGATATTCTATTCATAAAAATATAAGGATCAAAAAAAAGACTTATATAATGATATGTGTATCATTAATGAACCACTTGGGGTTTTCATGGAAGTTTATATTTTGTTTACTAACCATATAATATAAAATTACAAAGATACATGGTAAATGAAAAAACTATTTTACTAAGAGTTAAATCTAAAAAATAAGGATAATATAGTGACAAAAACAATCTAAAACATATTGGTTGAGTTTTTTTCGACCTATACCCACCATAGACTTTAAATAATTTATATTAGAGTAATTTGAAACCGAAAATGTTTTTTTTATAAAATAATAATTCAATAATTTCCTAAGGTGCCCCTAACCCCTCTTATAAAAGGGAACTCCCCCTTCCCTCTAATTCACACTGTAAAAGCCATTTGGCTCAACAATCCTCTTCCAAAATACCCTCTCAAATATAATTCCTTAAATCAAGAGGCATTAATTTAGTTATAAATCAAACCTAAGAATCCCTTTTGATCAAATCAAAATAAAGAACCTGAAGAAGAGGTAAATATTTCCTCAACTCTTTCAAGTTCTTTTCTTCTTCCACATCCTATTTCATTGATTTTTCCATTATAAAATAATAAATCTCGTATCTTCTATATATTTTGATTTTATTATAAATATGACACAACCATATTCATAATTTTATCCATATTTTGAATGAAATTTCACTATAAGTGTGTACGTACGACTTACCGTCTCCACATCATGGTGTAAATGTTATTCAATACATTATTATTTCGATGAGTATAATAATGATGTATAATTGATATAAATAAAAAATATAACATGATAATTATTATTTATATATGTTATATCATCTATATACATATGAATTTAAATCAAAAGAATGATATTATCGCTCGTGTGTACGTACAGATTACCGTATCCACGACGCGATGAGATTCATTTCCATGTTCATCATTAAATTATGATTATAAAAATATATATTATTAATAATTATTTAATAAATGAAAAATTGATGCTACTGGATATATATATATATATATGTATGTATGTATGTACTTACATATATCTTATTCACTAACTTCAGTTCAGTACGATATGAAAATGTGAATCGCCTTTATGCGTATGTACAACCTAACATATCCTTAAATGGTGCCTTTCATATCATATACAAATATTTTATAAATATTTATATTCAAAATATATATATTATATAAATCAATTTATATATTATAGAATCATTTAAATCATGATCAAAATGATAGGATAATGAATAACAAGTTAAAACACATACGATAATGAAAACATTTTTTACCTAAAAGGTCAATTGAACATGAAAATTATTATTAAATTAGTAGTATAATGTCATAAATAAATCATGTATTATATTATAAATATGAATATGGTTCTGGTATAATTTAAAAACGTACTATGGTCATTATACAAGAGGGTAAACTTACCCTCGATCAAAAAAAAGTGCAAGGTAAGGGTTAATTTTAGAATCTCTTTATAATTCTAGTATGTTTTTACAAAAGTTTGTACAAGGAAATATTTATTATCCATTTCCATGTTTCATGAAATTGTTTTCAAAGGGATTTTTAAGAGACTTTTTTTTACTAAAACATCATTTCAAATGTTTTAATTATTTATTCTACTAAATCATTCTCATTAACGTCGATGTTATCAAAATGGTTTTAAGGATTAATTTATATGGATATGAATGTTTTTAAAATGTTAATTCTTTTAAAAAACTTGAAAGTGGTATGGTAAACGTTTATTAAAAAAATGTCTTTAAATGTCTTCCTTTCTAAATTGTGTGACTTTTAAATGTTTCCATGAAAAATGTATATTTCACTGAAAGTGTTTTACAAATAATTTTCATCATTGTCAACATCATTTTATGGATTTCAAACTTTGTTTGAAGTTGATTTATTATGATACAAATCTTCCATATTATATTGAAGGTTTTGTGATATGTTTGTATGTGGATGTGTTTTTTATACCAGTCATGGTTTATGGATAAATTATTGACATTTCGTATGCATGTTATAATATGAATGTTTATGTTATGTTTAAACCTTTTCATATGAGGAATGCATTGGACATAGTAAGTGACCGGTGGATCCCGCTATAGATCCTAGATGCATCGGTAGGTCTCATGAGACAAACTAGTTTCTTAGCACAAGGACATGGAAAAATCTTATTTGTAGTATTGGCACAAGGCCTTTACTATGTGGTTATGATATCTGGAATTATGCATTCCATCATTATGAAATTGGATATTGATATTACATGTGATTATTTGACTAGTAGAATATCCATGAGAATAATTAAATGGAATTATTTGATTTATCTTTTCCATATTATGCTGAAGTTTAATTTTGAAAGTCTTTTTTGTTAGTTTTATACATTGCCTTAAATTCTTATTCTTATTTATAAAAGATTACGTTATATTGTTAACTTTACCGGGCATCTGAGCTCACCCCTTTCTATGTTATATTTTTCCTAGGATTCCAAGAATAATATTATTATTGGTATGCAGGGTTATGCTAAGATAATAATGGTGATTATAGAGGATTATTTATGTTGTGTTGTATGTTATAAAGTGTAATGTAATATTCTTTTATGTAATCTATTTTCCAAGAATTCTAAACCGACCAGTCCTTCGGGGCATGATTCCTTGTAATCTTGCAAATGTATTAAAATAATGCACCGACTCTTGTTATCTAGGGTGGGGGAATTTCAAATCATTCTCTATCAGGTTGGGTTGGAAGAACACACTACCCCCACCCCCCATGAATTCATGGGTTCTGGTTCTTGAATGATTCTCTAGGACCTAATAGATATATTGGATGAAACTATATAGATTGATGCTACATGGTAAGTGTCATGTAAATGATTGTTAAATGGGTTTCATTAGTGTGATAGGGAACTTGAGTTTTCCTCATGCATGTTAATTTTCTATCATGGTCTATTATGTATATGATGTATATGTGTAACCCATGAAATAAATAATAACACCATGTAAAATAAATAAGGTTAAATAACTACAATCGAGATGTCTTTTGTTGATCATGTCATCTATTTAGTTTTTTCATGCACTATATGTATAGATGGATATTTGTTGGACACCATACATGGTGGCCTGCTGAGTTTTACTCCAACCCATCTCAGGCCATCATTGGGAACCTGATAAAATTTCATGGGTAAAGGTTAGGACAAGGCCAAAGGCCCTGTGATAGATAATTGAGTTGTTCTTGAAAAATTATATGAAAAGGATACAGAATTAGAGTTAGGATGAATTTGGGTGTTCAAATTAATGTCTTTATTTTGGGTGGTTATTCACTTTATCCCTGTTAGGATGACATAAAATATTGACTTGTTATTAGTGTCATGTATCGTATTTGTAAAATGGTTAGTAATCTATGTTTTGGTCTATTGTTAATTGTTTTCATTATTTCATATATAAACAAATATTACATACTCTAGTAAAGAGGGTATAGTCTCCCCTTGTGATATGTTATACCATCGATACTAATCAGAATCCTCTGGAATATGGGGTGGTGTGCTTGAGGTCCTGTAGTTACACGACATGGAGAAAATGTTTAGATGATTACAGGTTTGGTACATTACAATGTGTTCTTATATCTGTCTTTTTAATTCCTTACTATTTTGGAATGGTAGAAAAGAAATTAAGAAGTGTTATGGTCTGGGAAATGATCTCTTGCATTGGTGCATCAGACACGTGTATGAGGGAAAACCCAAGTACCCATGGTGGGATTTTTGTTCTTATTGTGTGTTGTTACAGTTGAATGATATTTCACCATTAGGTGATGAACTTTTTGTGTGATGTGACTATTTGATGATATTTTTCACATTATTAGAATGACTTGAGTTTGTCCATTAATTCATCATTTTAGTCACCTTGGTATATAGGTGGCATTTATCAAGATAAGAAGACACGTGATTGGTGTGTGGGACATGAAGTGTAGAATGAATTAAACTTCCTTGAAAATTTGGAGAGAATGGTCTCTAAAAATATTATTCATTTAGTTAAATGAATATAATGTTAAATAATTGAAAAATAAATGTTCTTAATTATAGGGCTTAATTGGGATAGAAAGTTTCATATAATAGGTCATGAGATGTGAAATGTTTCTAAGTGGAAGGATTTTTGTTGTGATTGAGGATATGATTTAAATGGGTTTGGTGATATCTTTTAAAATAGTGTATACTGAATGATTTTTTTATGGATAGTGTGGAACATTATTTTGTGTAAACTGTGAAAGATTTATATATGTGTTATGAGGTGCGTGTTTGGAATTTTAGGAGGATGCCTCCATGAAATCATGAGATGGTTTGGAGATAGAAAACCCTCATTGAGAATTCCACTCTTGAAAAGGAGCTAGAATACTAATTGATATAGGGTGATCAGGGAGAATAGATGTTCAATGAGAACATTAATAATTTTATAAAAAAAATATGGAAATGGGCTCATGGTGGTTTTAATTGAGTGTTTTTTAACTGACTAGGGAGTTTCAGTTATAACACCCTCTATATTTTTTAGGAGAGGGTGGACCAGATACAACTGAAATTTTGGATTAATTCCATTCTGATGATTCTCGATAACCTAGAGACTCCTCCTAAGAAGAGATTGAAGATATATGCTTATATACAATGTGATTAGTTAATGCGTTGAAGGGATTTTTTTTCTAGACTCAACAGGATGATGGTATCACATAGATTGATTTCTAGGAAATTTTTATTGAAAGTTTAAATCCAGATACATTGAGACAATTGAAAGATGCTATATTTATGAGTCTGACCCAGGATTCTATGTTTGTGATGGAATTTTCAGGATGCTTCACTGACTTCTATTGAATCATTCCAGTGTTGGTACTTGATGAGACTACCAACAAGTTATGTTTTGATGATATTCTTGGAAATTATGTCAAGCCATAGATAAATATAATTGTTTTATATAGAATTTCTAATGAAGTGGATCAGTTACTTATTTCATAAGGGAACCTCAAGAGGCTTCTTATAGTGGGAATTATGTTCTAGTTGGTTGATCTTGTTTTTTTTATTATGATGGTTGGAAGATCCCCCTTGAGAGTCTCCACTAGGGAAGTGGTGGTTAAAGTAATCAGAGGAAGGAACCAGTCTCTCGTGGCAGTTAATGAGTTTACTACTATTAGTGTGGAAAGAGAGGTAATATTCATGGTTAGTGTCCCCAACCACCGGTTGAGTGCTGAGAATGTGGTAGAATGGGTCATGTGTAGAGGTTTGGTAGGAACCCAATATAGTTGGGAATATATAATGTAATGATTCCGATATTGAGATCAGGTAGGGGGTTAGTTACCCAATATCATACATGCAACTAGATATCGACTATTAGTACCAATTGATATGGTGGGAATGGTAATCCTGGGAAAGAGAACCCATATAAATAGAGTATTATAGAATGAAGAACTCAAACTATGGACCAGGGTAAAGGGGAAGGCCAGTTTCAGGAAATTCAACATACACCTAGAGGTGGTGAGGCTAGACCATCGACTGTTCGAGGTACGATATTTATAGCTCCAATGATTTCTAGTTATTTATTTGATACTGGTGCATCACATTATATATTTCCTTATTTTGTTGTTATGTTGGGAGTAGAAGTGGAGTGTCTATGTCAGGTTATTTCAATGGATACACCATTAGGCGTGCAAACAGAAAATATCCAAAAGTGTAAGGATTGTCCATTTGAGGTTGGTGGGTACCATTTTCTATTTTTTTCCTGATATGCCAGGTTTTTATTGGATTTTGGACAGGGACTGATTAGTGTAGTATTGGTCCCACATTTACTATTACCATTGTAGCGTATCTAAAACATATTCTGATGTAGAAATTTATATCCACTGTGGTGAATGGAATTTTTGGGAAGGTCATGCCATGATAATTTTTGGGAAGTTGGGTGATCTCATTTCTCAGGTGGGTTATTCCATGCTTTATGATGGGGGATTAGAGTAGCTTATCCTTCGTTCGATGGTGAATCAGTTCTGGGATGTATTTCTTGAGGAATTATTGGGGATTCTGCCTAAGAGGAATGTTGAGTTCACAATAGAGTTTTTGTCTGGAGTAGAAGCATATTACATTCCACCATATAAAATAGCACCATTAGAACATTAAGAGATTAAATCTATGTTAGATAAACTAGATAACAAAGATTTTATTCATCCTAGTACATCACCTTTGGGATGTCAAATGTTTTTTTCAAGAACGCCAAAGAATCATTGTAATTATTTATTGATTATAAAAATCTTAATTAGATGATTTTAAAGAATATATACCCTATTCCTTGAATAGATGATATTTTTGATGATATAAGGGGTTTATCAGTGTTTTCCAATATTTATTTATGGTCAAGGTATCGGAATTTGGGAGTGAGGCCTTCGATTGTTCTGAAGATTACCTTCATGATTTGGTACTGGTTGTATGTGTTTTTTATACTAATTTGGTGGACCAATGTGACTATAGTGTTTACATACATAATACACCAAATATTTCACCAATATCTAGACTATTTTTTTCATTATTGATGACATCTTGGTGTACTGTAAATCTCATGACAATGAATCCAATTATCTTGATATTATCCTAATTACACGAAGAGATCGTAGTCTGTATGAAAAGAAACATAAATTTCATTTCTATATTGATGTAGTACATTTATTGGGTCTAATTATCTCAAATAATGGTGTTTTAGTTTACCAAAAAAAGTTAATGGTGATTTTGTCTTTGGAGAAACACAATAATGTTTCTAAAGTCCATTGTTTTCTCGGATTTTATGGTTATTACAGAAGGTTCATTAGGGATTTATCTTATGTGGTATCCCCAATTTCATTGTTGACCAAGAATGAATCAATTTTGAGTGGACAAAGGGATGCAACAATTATTTTTCATATTTAATGATGTGGTTGATGAATACGCTGATTCTGATGTTACTTGAGTTAGGAAAATGACATATTGTGTCTTGCGATGAATTTGGTGTGGGTATTAGAGGTGTGTTAATTCAAGATGATCTGGTGGTTATATATTGATCATGGATATTGTGGACACATTAAAACAATTAATTTTCTCATGATCTTTAATTGGATGTAGTGGTTTATACCTTGATGTGTTGGATACATTACATGTTTAGGGAATTGTTTACACTATACACCGATCATAAAATCCTAAAATACATCTTTTCTCAATGTGATTTAAATCATTATCAGTGAATATGGTTTTTCAACATGTTGACCTTCTATTTCAATACGGTTTACACACTATTAATGGGTAATAGAGTTTTATATTATTTGAGCTATAATGCTTATAAACAAGCAGTACAAGAATCCTATTTCGAGTGGTTGATAATGGTGTTGTTCACAAAGATACACCTGGATGTGAAGGATGGACATGGGCAGTTGAACGTTTCATCCTTGTAAGTTGATTACACACTCCTGAGATGGACCACCGATATGTATCATGAGGATTTAGAATGTTCATCTTTTTAGGAAGGTCTTAAATGTGGGGATTCTCTTTGTGGTTGTATCATTTTCAATGGTGTAGTTTTTATGTTTGGGGTCATGTTTTGGTGCCAAAATGTTTATAGAAAGATTTGATGCATGATTTTCATGGATAAAATTGTGAAGTGAATACTGGTTTGACCAGAATGTAATGTGGTTTATGGAGGTATTATTATTGGCCTAGGATGAATAAAGGGGTAGTAGGTTTTGTGGTGCAATGAATTTCCTGTAAGAATGTTAAGTGCAAACATCAGTAAATAGATGGTATGTTGAATCCCTTACCCCTTATTGATTTGAAATAGAAGAATTTGACACTATATTTCTTGGTGGTTCTCTTGAGGAATCTAGAAAATAAATATATGATTTGGGTGGTTTTCTATAGATTGACAAAATTATTTCCTTTCTTATCGAATTTAGAGACATTCATCATGAACCAATTGGATGATTTGTATGTTTGAGAGATAGTATGGTTGTATAGGGTTCCACATACTTTTGTTTGTATCATGATACATGTTTTACATATCAATTCTAGAATGGGATGCATAAGGTGCTTTGTACCGAGGTGTTTTTGAGTAAAACTTTCCCGCCGTTGACGAACAAGTAGTCTAAGTGTACTACTCAAGTGCCCGAGGATATGTTGAGGGAATGTGTCCAAGATTTTGATGGATCTGGTGATAATGTTATGGAACATATTTTGTTTTCCTACTATAATAGTTACCATGGTACAATTCTAATGGCACCATTTGAGGAGTCACTATGGTAGACCATGTTGATCTCTATTATATTGGATAGATATATTTTTTGGACTGATCCATGGGAGGGAGATGTCATAAAATGTTCATTTGAATTGGAAATGTTTTGTAATGGATCATTATTGGAATAATTCATATGTGGACCATCTTCATAGACCTTTTTAGTTTAGGTGGGTGATCATGCATTTCTTCAGGTGTTGTCGAGGTTGGGTCACCATCAGATTTAGAAACATGGTAAGTTGGAACCCAGTTTACATGGATCGTTTGATACAATAGAGAGGAATAGGTCGATGGAATAATCATTGGATCTTGTATAATGGTATTGTGGTATGCATTATTTTTTTTCATATTTCACATCATTTACAGTGTCACCCTAACCCATATTATGTGATTAATGTTATGAAAATTGAACATCATGAAGATACATCCTTTGAGGAGAATCCAATAAGTATTGTAAATCATAGTAAGAAGGCCTTGCAAGGAAATATTGTGCCCTTAGTTCCAGTTTTATGGTAGAATGTAATTTTTAGTAACAATCCTCAGTGATAATGTCATATATGTGGGAACAATGAAAAAATCTATTAACATTGGAAGCTTAATGATGCTTGGGAAAGAAGATCGAGAAAGATATGTTATAATGTGGGTAGGATATAAGATCCCACAATTAGTGGAGGAATATACTTTTTTAAATTATTATTTAAATGCCATATTTTTTATAATTATACATTTAATATTTGTATGTGGAGGCTATAGGTGTTCTGAGGGTTTGGGTCATAAAAGAAAAGGTCAAATTAATTTCTTATTATATTTTATTCGGTTGGTTTATGGTTAGAGATAACCATGCACCAAAACCATGTTATCAAAGAGTATTGGTGCATGTTTCAGTAGCCCATGAAATAGTGGAAGAAAAACTATGTGGACAAGAATAAAAACCTTCTATATTTATAGTTTATTGTTTGGAAAATCATTCAGAAAAACAGTGAACCCATTTGAATGTGAGAAATAATGACCCACTTGGATTTAATGTTTCGTCCCAAATTTATTCCCCATATATAATTATATAAACCTTATTGAAAACCCACTTAGATCAAAAATTATAAGATTCCATTCTCTATTAATTCAAGTCTATTTGGAGTTCCATTGGATGTATATCAAATCTCCAGTTATGTCTAACACTACTTCATATTCTCTTTTTAAAATTAGGGGTTGTAACTAGGGCCATCATTTTCAGAATCCCTAAAAGCCTCTTTTTTATATGGATTATAGGATGAGGCTTCAATGGGTGCTTGAATCTGAATCCATGGAATCAGATTCGAGGTACGTGGTCTACATGTTATATATCATTGTCTTTATGTTGATTTATGAATGTGTGGTTATATGTGTGTTTTTCATTTGTTGTGAAATATGTGATTTTAGTAAAATTTGGTTAAATGGTTTTCTAAATAGTTATTTAAATCCCTCACAATCCCCATGAGATGTGTTGAGGTTGAATAAACCAAATAAGGAAACCCATGGGGTGGGCCAATGATCCCAAACATGGAAAATGACAATGATAAGGCCATAATTTGTTTTTGATGATGTAGAGACAAAGATGAACATGTTGGTATGATAGTTTAAACTAAATTGGGAAGTTTATGGTTATGTATAGATATTGAATGGAATAAGGTATTTATTGGAATATGTGAAAATGAATAAAAATTATTATGGTGAACATGTCAAATGGAATAAGGATTTGTATTGGAAATATGGGAATAGATTAATGATTATGAATTATTGAGCAATGTTAAATGGGATGATATATGGGAATTTTTTATTGTACTATGTGGGTTATGAAATGATAACTGTAAATAGGTTAAATAGGTATCATAAGGTAAATGGTATGTGTGATAATGGGTTAATTCATTATGATGATTTTCATGTTGAAATGTTGTTGAAGAGTGAATTTTGTGTTGTTGGTTTATGTGTGGATTATTATATGGAATATGTGTTAAATGTATGTAAAATAATTTGAACATGGCTTGGTGGTGTGGGATAAATGTTTTAGACTCCACCCATGGGTCTAGTTGTACATACACTCTATCCCACCCCTAGAATGCATGTGTAAGGGAATTGGATTGATGCTCTAGAACCTATTAGTAACATTCTATGAATCTAACTGGACGAATTCACTAATCTGAATTTGATGTGAATGATTGTAAAATGGTCATCCATAATGAGATAGGGAACATGAATTTTCTTAATGCTTGGTAATGGTTGGGATGGTGCTATTTTGTAAATTATTTAAATGCCTAGACCATGAAATAAATGATGAAATCGGCTAAAGTATATATTGTTAACTAATGTCTCCCTATATGAATGTTCTTGATCATGTCATCTATTTAGTATTTCCATTCACTATTTGTGTAGACTAGATATTCTGTAGACACTATTGGTGGTTGCATACTGAGTTGTACTCACACCTTACTCGGGCCTCCATTGGATACGCCATAAGATTTCATTATTGTATGCTAGGACAAGGAAAAATTCCCATTGCTAGGGAATTAAGTTATGTTGGGACAAGAAAGGATGAGGATTAAGAATTGGAGTCAGGACCCATTTGGGAGTTCATATAGTTTTATTTATTTTTAGTTTTCATTGACATTGTTATTATTACCATGATATAGCATATTTACTTGTTGGTTGTGTCTTGTACCCTATTTGAAAAATGGTCAGTATTGCATGTTCTAGTTTATTATTTATTGTTTAAATTATTTAATATGTTATCTATTGTGGAATAATCTAGTAAAGAGGGTATAATCTCCCCATGTAATCTATTAGACCCTCAATTCTAGTCAACAACCTCCGGCATACGGGGAGGCGCGCTTGAGGTCTTATTGTGACCTGAAATGGAGAACCGGTTTAGTGGCTTCCAGGTTGGGGATGTTACAAAATATTTCTAGTTATCTCATTTCCCTTATGTGGTATGTGATTTTATTTATTAATATGGAATTTGAATAAAAAATACTGTATTATGGATTAAAATTCATATAGATTATTACTCATTATGTTTTATATCATGTTTTTAAATGGATATAATGATAAAAGGTGTTTATCAATTACAAAATTATTTATATATTATTATTAAAATATTTTATATATGTTATAACACCATAATAGGTATATTATAAATTATAAAATTTAATTTATAGATAAATTCCCAAATTACCTTGAAGACCATATAATATATGGATGTAATAGTTTATTTTTAAAATATTTCTACAAAGATGAATCAAGTGTAAATTCATAACACTAAATATTTTTTTATATTACCAAGACATTTATAAGATGATATAGTGAGTAAGGTATTAATATGATTATTTAAGTTATAAAATGATCAAAGTTAACAAAAAAATCATTCCAAATAGAATTATATGTGAATTTCAATAAGTATCTTTATTAAGTTAATTCTGTGTTGGTAAATTAATAATGTAAATTATTACATTAGTAACAAAAGTATTTAAAGGAAAATGTTTGATATAATGGTTTGAAGAATGATGAAGATTTACTTAAAAGTAGTTTTATATAGACAATAATATTTATTAACATTATAACATTGGATGTTGTGATGTTTATGAGATTGAATATTTTTTAAAAGGAGTTGTACATTAGAACTATTATTTTTATGTCTCATAATTATTAAAACAAGAAAAATTTATATATTTTACTTTCAAATGAATTTAATGGAAGGGTTGTATAATGTTCTCACAAAGTGACGTCATAGGAATTACTAGTCACCTAATGGTTTTAGAAAATCCAAAGAAATTGTTGTAAATATAATGATGATTTGACTATCTATCATATGTGATCTTATATATCTAAATTTAATTAAGATTTTATTAATTATTCTTAAATTTGATTAAAAAGGTAAATTTTTTACGTTCACAAAAGGAAGCATCCACTTTATCACTCCTCCATGTTGGGTATATATATATATATATCTCATAAAGTGAAATTATAATTCCCCCCTCAATGTAAAACAGTTAGGTATCTATAACTGATGGTAATAATAATGTTTTGTAGGTTATGATTATAAATTATGACTAGCATGAGTAAGATCCTTATGTCGGGATATAGAATAATCTCATTAGACACAAAATGTGGTTTTTTGATGGATGTTGCAGTAATTATATAAAACATAGATTTTAACTCGCCATATACTTGGTAAATTGGATGTGCATAGTTCATATTTTGATTTCCCAATAGTTGAGGATGCAGAGATACCTTGCATGAAAACAGTTATACTTTTATACCGTTCTAAAGATAGTCTTGAGGACTATCTAATCATGGGGTGATTGGCTATGTTATTTTTAATTTATTCAATTGGAAATAATCCAAGATGATATTCTTCCTCTGATATTATGATTATAAAATCATAACCCTATATTTTGACAGAAATATAGACTATGAAGATGTACATACATAGTATATATAATGTTCTTATCTATTTGTGTGAGGGTTTTTTGATCTGATCATATATAAAGTTGAACGAAATGTAACGTATTCCTAAACCTGGTTAATATATACCAATAGAATAGTGAATATATTAGTTAGATATATGGTACTGACATAATCTATGTCCTATGGTCAGCTGATGTCTTTTACAAATGGATCACAAGAAAATTCATGATTGTATATGTTACATCCAATAGATATGGGTATAGAGGGACTTTTCATTGATAAAGATCATGTCAGATCCCTTGTATAAACAGTAACACCAATTATTTACCGGGAGGAACACATTACATACATTTATTAATTCCTAAATTGGTATTTTTTTAAAATACTAATTTTTTTTGTTGTGTCAAGAATTATGTGATACTAAATTATTATTTAATTTGACTCATATAGTTTCTCAAAGAGCTTATCCAATGACATTTTGTGTCGTTATCAAAAAAGTATTTCAAATGATATAATAAGAAGTGATGTTAAAGTGATATTTAAAAAATTTGTTTGAAAGATATTAAAATATGTTTAGAATATGCTTTCACAAGTAAATGAATATGATATAATGTATGGTGAAATGGAACTATGTTAATTAGTTCTGGAGATAGTTGGAGACTGAGGGAGATAATTCCTAAATTCCCATATTGTATTTTTTGATATAATCATGTTGTATGATACAACATGATTGGATCTAAGGCATATATTATGACTTTATAAAATTGATAATTTATGTAATGAATTATAATAGAATTTAACTACACTATGATACATTTTTGAAATTGAATGATAATTTTTATAACCGGGTAATTATTTCCCCCATAGATATTTTAAATTATGCATTACATATGATTACATGCTTGGGAGGCTAGAATGGTTGATGCATAATCCTAATGTATCCACGATCTTTACCATATAATGTATGAGTTAACTAATGTTCACTCAAGGAGAATTATTAGGGTAATTATATAGAAGCAATACCTATACAGTGGAGTGGGTGATCCTTGTGTTGGATTCTTACCAACTATATTAAGATCATTCTTTATTTTTGTACTCTTAACACTAAGTAAAATTATTTTACATTTAATGGAATGATAGTAAAACCTAAATGTTAGGTGATTCATGTTTACCAAATGAAACACCAATGTATAGGGTGTTCATATGCTGCCACCCAGTGTACTTTGTCTTCTATATGGTGGAAGGCAGTTGTAGAGGCTCCATAATGTAAAGTACAATAGTATGATTTTCATTATATATATAGTATGGCTTCAGTTTATATATTTGTAGATATTGGCATATTATGTTTTTATATATTACCACAACCTAAAATGAATTTTATTTTTTATTGAAACACAATTATAATAATTTATCCTTGTACATATTCATAATAGAAATTTCACATGCCAACCACTTGTTCACTAAGGTGCACCAGAAAGGCATGAGTATAAAGACCCAATAGGTACCACTATGTGACCTGAACATCCATGGGTGAATGATAAAATTAATTTATTTCAATATTCCCATTCAATTTAAATATATAATAACTTTTAAATTTAAATAAATATAAAAAAATATAATTATAGTGATCACCCAACATATAAATCCCAAAATAACAATATATAACTCATGTACCCCCAAGAAGAAACTTTTCATGTTTGAGACCAAACTCATAATCCAAGATGGTATTAATTTTTTATAATATATATAATGGAATATAACCATATATATTTAACTACATCCATGTATAAGAGTAAAGAAAAATCATGTGTCATAGAAATATCCATATATAGTAAAGGAGAAAATGTATTGTGTACCATAGGTACATGAATATATCAGTTACCATACTATATAATTATATCATATACCATGATATAACTATATAAGGGAGGAGAAACTTAACATGGTTTTATTGGGTCATCTATATAAGTAAACAGCTACCATTTTCAATGGCCTGAGGTAATTGCATATGTAATTTACAATAATAACAACATTATAAAATATTTTGGGAAGGATTCTACTCATGTAATTGGATGAAACAAAAAAGTTATACACATAATTGAGAACAAAATAATAATATAATACGTGGGATCCTCATATTGAATGAATTTCACTAATAAATGAGAGATATCAAAGAATCATGTCGATAAAACAAATTGATATTCCATAACGGGACAAATTTAATATATTTATTTGTTTCAATTGAAAAAAACAATCTCTCTAACAATAATATTTTTATATATTTATGAATCCACTTTTATTGTAAAAATGATGAACTCAAGATTAAAAAATTTATCAAATCCCATAAATAAATAATCTAAATACAGATAATTAAAAAAAGATAATGACTGATTTAGACATTGAATGGTCTAACAAGAAAGTTACTTAGTAATGATAAACATTGGACTATGATGTCTAGATCAATAAATGGGCAAGAGAACTTTTGTTCCTAGGTCCATGTGTACCTCCATACCCTATGATACATCTCTAGTCTTGAAAACATTTGGACCTCATGATATAAACCCTTGATTTAAACATCAACTAAAATGAACAATATTCCATTAAATATAATCAGTGTCAGCCATAAAAAACCCACTACCACTATTCTATAAATTAAAAAATATAGCGAACCATCATCACCCCAACTATATATTTAAAAAAATAAAAAAAATAAATGTTTTTATTGTTTTTTTCAATGCTTCAAAATTAATATTTATGTTTATTCCCATACCATAAGAAATAAATACAACAATGTGAAACCACCATCACACATACAATTTTTAGATAAATACGCTCTCCATAATGATTATGAAATTTATATAGGAATAGAAACATTCATTTTCCAAAATATAATATTTAACTCACCCCCTTCAAGATAAATTTCCCTTAATTTTCTATCTCAATTCATATTTTAGATACCATAATATCAACACATATAAGACTAAAACATCATCTATATTCTCCCAATACACATTATCTATTTGAGATTCTCCACATACCATATCTTATAGAAACCAAAAAATTGGGGCACACTAGTGTTATGGATAATCCATGACATACATTGGATGATATCTGATGAAATTACTAAATACAAATGGGTTATATATAATGTAATTAGTGTGGATGATTATAGGGGTATGGTGTCATATGTATCATCTAATTTAATTGATGTTTTATAATATTTAAATATATCATTTATTCATTTTAATTTCAATGTTCCTAAATATTATAATGGTATGAGAGAACTGATAACATGATATATGATATAAATTACTCAAATATTTTAAATATGATGAATTTATATTCACTAAAATAATGTATTCTAAATAAAATAATATTATTAATTACTTAATAAGTTAAATGACAGATATATATAAAATTAATTATTTTATTATTAAGAATGTTATTTTCATTATCCACAAATAACATAACAATATAATCATAACACTCCCTTGAAAGGCTACACATCAAAAAAATTTCCATAAGAGAAAGATGAATCTATTATTATTAATGGGGATCACCGTCACAAAACAAAATATTCATCTTGATCACCCATATCATTTACGTCCCTTGATTTCCCATTGACTACAGAAATAAAACCTTAATTGAATATTATATATATTTAATATACAATTATATTTCATGAAGTTAATATATATAGATCTTGTTTCTCTTGTTAGCCATTATTAATTGACCAATATAAAAAACATAAGTAAATTTTAAGGAATATTTATTTATTCCTGTTAAAATATTGACATAATTAAATTTAAATATAATAATTAAAAACTATCAATTATAATTATGATTAAATTTTCATGGATTCTAAACACAATTAATTTAGTTGAGATGCCACTGTATTTTTAAGAAACATTTCCATCGAAAAATGTATGATACTTTAATCTATTTACAATATAATAATGGAATTCGATAGATTATTTCAAAGGCCCTCAAGTAAAATATTCTAAATAATCTTACGCTATATCTTTATTATAAACATTCATGATCACTATGGAATAATAAAATAATCTATTTATTAAATAATATAATTATTTCCATATAGATGGAATATTACATTAATTAATATCATACCTGAAAGTTTTTCAAAACTATATCCATGTTCCACACATTTTAACATATTATCTATGGTATTATCTTTACTAAAATAATACTATTTGTGTTTGATATAATATTATATTCATTTTTTAAATAATATGATATTTTTATCTCCACGTTCATTTGGACTACTCACACACTGTGGGATGGATATTCATAAAAATAACATTTTGATCCAGGTATGTAAAGGTGATAGCCTCTCTCTAAGATTAGGCCTTGGATATAACTTTTTACTAGTAAAAAATCATAATCAATGTTCTAAAAACCATTTTTAAGGATAACTAGGAATTATTTACCCTTAGAAAATAAATGATATGGGTTATAACATATATCCAAGGGGGTAGGTCATCCTGGGATATTCAATTTGACTGGTTATATAGTTAAAAAGAATTTTGTATATAAATTTATGGTAAGCCTATAATTATAATCATTTTGGATTAAATCAAATATTTCAAAGTAGAAATTCTCCCAAAGTTAACCACTTCATCCGATAATTACATTTCTATACTCATGAAGCACATTAGTCCCTTCATATAGCAATTAAAATTCTTCAAAAAGAACATTTTTACCCATATAGAACCATATATTGTTGTTATAAGTAGTTCTTTCTTTTTACTACCACATAATGTTTCATTTTAAATATTTGTTAAATTAATTAGTTTCATAGATCATTCTAATTTCTTACTGAATCAATTTAAGTGCTTCATAAATAACCATTTGTTCCATGATTAAAAGTTGTTTTTTTAGTTTTGTGTTTTATTTCACAGACTACCAAATACTGAATAAATCAAATAAAGTTTATTCACAAAGTGTTATGCAAAAAAATTTATGATAACAACTCTATGTTGACAAATCTATGAAAACACCCCTATTGATGTTTAATGTGGCTACCATTATAAGTAGGTACTCACACAACAGTATCTATAAATACCATAATACACATGAAATGAGGGGGGTTAAGAAAATAGAGAGTATTAGTAATATACATAATAAATATAAAATAATATTATTGAGTTCGGAACAAGGGAGGTCCATCATGAATAAGTCTCATGAAGGCCATCTTTAAAGAAAATCCTCCATGATGCAATACATCAATGAAAAAAACCCTCCTCAATTTAGTATATTTTTATATGTCCCTATGTAGACGTGTTATTCAAATGTATAATGGAGAATATACCTTATGGAATTTTCATACAAGAACACGCAACAAAACCTAATGAGAACAATGCTACGTGGCCAACCCTCTATAGAATATGTTTGTGATGCACTATATGGATTCCAATATTTTCTATCCCTTATGGTATATTATGTGAGGTATCTTTTTTTAAAACCATTTTATGACTAAATATGGGTTGTGATTCTTGGTCTTTCTCCATAACCCTTGTCTTCCATCACTTATCTCTATGAAAAATCAAGAGTTTTACCATAAAATTATTAGACCGGTTAAGGTAGATTTGATGGAAATACCAATGACCCCATCCTTGATGTTAAAAAATTATATTGAGTAATTATACACCAAATTTATTTCTAAAACAACTTGATTTTATGTTATTTATTGGGCTTCTTCACACACATTGATTCAAGATACCCCACATGGCCTCAAGATATTTCATGAGGTGAGATAATCTACTTTGTGTTGTTATATACCTAGAGTTGAGAAACTCCTCCATGTTTAATTATACAAATTTATTACAGATACTCCTAATCATTTGTAATACACCATGAGTCGAGATAATCCCCCTAGTTATCATACATGGGCCTCTTCCTTACTGTAATCACCAACTCTACCTCAAAGGTAAGCTCTTGTGTAAGCCCCTCTCAACATCTTGTTGTAATCCCACTTATTAAAGAGTGATCAGGTATGGGTACCATCCTAGGTGAAATCTGTAACTATAAATTCAGGAAATGAATACCTATATAAACCATACCCAATCACCTTTAGTTGTGATACGTCTCTTAGTTATGGAATCTTGCCGTCAAATCATGTGTAATCCCCAAATCTACTTTAATGCGAATAGAGAATTCATGATCCCCAAATTTTCTCATATTATCGATCCTTTTATAACAAATTTGTACTCATTTGGGCCTCAAACTTGGTTGAATATATTATTATCCTTATTTCTCCTTAGTCACTTAACATTTTAACATTTATCAGTAGATAAGTGCATAAGATTAACACTATTCCATGTAATGTGATATAATGAAATACGAATAATATTATATCTATTTCTTCTCAAATAATTCATGAAACTTGTAGAAATATATATTTATGTTATTTTTTCATCAACATAATTGGAATTCATCACCTGAATCACAAAAAAATACTATGTTTCTTAACTTTATACTATATACTGTAGGTCCTTACCACATGCTATTATGCAATAAAAACTACTCCACACATATGAACATAAACTATGTGGGATTATATTCAAATTTACAAGTACATAACATCACAAAACATCCATTTTATCTTATGTTATGAGAATTAGATAACATATTTGTACCATGAGTTGAGAAACTCTCCCTAGAACATTCATATAATCCTTGAGTTTAGATTCCTCTCCTAGTTCATTGATACACCCTAAGTCAAGATTATCCATTTAGTTATCTATTATACCTCACGTTAAGATAGTCATCTTGGATCCCATATATGGTTCTTCTACTTTTTTATTCCCTAACATAAGATAGAAACATTTATATGATGATTACAAAATCACTTTATTTTTAACAGTGTAAAAATAATATTCCATATCTGGTGACATGATATGGATGAATAAGATTATGATACAAATTTGATCTACACCCACTCCAATTTAGTTTACAGTTGACAATAGAAATCATAAATAGGTTCTAACATGTATATTACATACCAAAAATTATTATAAAGATTTCTACATGTATACCTTAACACATGAAATTAAAGTAGATAGTCTAGTTTTTTTTCAAATGATCTTAAAAGGTATGACATGCTATATCAGGTGTTATTTAACTATGTTGGTTCTGATTCCATTATGATGGATTCATAATAAGACCTATAAAGAGTATAATTCCATATATACCAATACTACGTTCTATATTACTATAAATTCTAGAGTGACCAACTATAAAATGTCTGTACAGTCCTAAATGTAAATTTGGGAACAACTAAAACACACAGATGACCACATCAGAACACTATTTCTATTAGATCATTAGAACATGGGTAACTAGTTCCGTATTGTGATTTGGGAAGGTTTCAAGAATCTATATTATATATATAACAGATTCTAATATTATTAATTATTAACTTAAAAAGGTGATTTGATCCAGAACGCACACCGTATAGAACAAAGAACATTTTGAATAATCATTGTAAAAATCACCTCAATGACTACCTATCTATGGAATACAGGTCGATTCTAATATTCATAGAAAACCATTGTAGATGTGTTAACTATTGTATGTTTCTGATTCTATTAACACATTACCATCATAAAATGAATTAAAAAATATTCAAAATAATCAATAATATATCTTTAAAAAGTATTTTGTTATGTTTTTTTGATTTTATATTCACTAATGAAGTTGTATCATTGGTTTTGTGTTCATTTCATCAACTATATTATCAACAATATTATTATTATATAGAATATGTCTATATTATTTAATGATATATATTTTTGTCAGTGTAATTGAGGATATAAATCTACCTTGATGACCCAATATTGGAATGTTCTCGTGTTTACTATAGGAAGAAAATTTATTAATATTATCATCAATACATCTAACTCAGTTAAACTGCCTCTCAGTCCATACAAAATACCTCAAAAAATTTGAATGAATCATTGGCTATATATCCATAAGTGATATATATTTATTATTGAGATTTATTTCTCACATAACACATAAAATGAACAAGACACCTAATGAAAGAAAGCGCCATAAAAAAATTATATATATATTCTTTAATTTTATAAAATAATTATTAGTGATAATAATATAGGATGTCCATAACTATCAATAGTATTCATCCATCAATAATATATGGCACCTCCAACATTGATATCAATGTTAAAATACACAATAAAATTACCCATCATAATAAAAAATTATAGGAGAAATATTATCTCCAATTGAAAAAATATAATTACAAATCTCTCTTACGTTTTTTGATGTTCAATGGGTTTTAATTTTTTCCTAAAAATTAGTTTGAATAATGTGTCAATCTTGATTTGGAAGGTAGAAAATTTACAATGAATGAATTTTTTCATTAATAAAATAAAGAATTTCTTCATTAATAAATGAGAGTTGTGAATTTTACGATTGTGTAAATTTATAAGATTTATGAAATAAAATATTTTAAGGATACATGATTATCAATTAGATGCTTTATACTTGTTCAATGGATTAAGGAATCATTTTTTTATAATTTTTCATTGAAAAAAAATACCAATTGATACTTCCCATTATCATTTTTCAACAATTAATGACAAATAAAAATTTATTCTATGTTCTAATAGACTATAAGATGATCTTTTTTATTTACCCTAATGATTAAATGTTATAAAAACTATGTTTTCAAAAACATTATTTCAGATTTTAATAATATTTTATTATGAATTAAGTACTGAAATTTAAATTATTGAATTTTGAAAAATAAAATTCATTTCATTGTGTTTTTTTCAAATATATATCTAATGAATTTATTTTCTATCAAATAGTAATCTGATAGTCCTTAAATAATTGTTCATAAATAGTTCATAATAGAGAGATGGTGTCTAAATATTTTAAATATTTTATTGTTTTTAATAATTCATTTCATTTATTTAATCAAGGATTTTTAAACTAAAATATTTGAAAATAATCTATGAATCACCCATGAAACATGAAACACCATTTCTTATTCCAGGTTAGTCTCCTTGACTCAAAATCAATATTGATAATTTAATGTGCTTTTATAATTTGGGTGTTCCCACAAAACACGCTAGTCATGGAATGTTACTAATAATTCACATTATAGAAACATTCCTTTTGATCATGCTATCCATTGATTCATTCTATATATATACATCATTATACCATAAATATTGTAACTCTTATATAAGAAAATGAAGTTGTACATCAATGAAATTTCATGGAATTTTCATTCATGGAATTATAATAAAAAAATAAAAAAAAATTTATCTGTACCCATACATAGTGATTTTTTATAGGATTAAAAAAATCCATATTTTTTAATTTTTAGTTATAGTATTGAATGGATTAATGAAATTTGAATCTATTCCGAACAGTGGATCAATATTATTTAATGTTGGATATAACTAATCAAAGTATTCCCATGCTTATGAATCTATTGGATAACATTTAAACCTATCATTATATATATATATATATATCATGAAACATAAATTTTTTTAACATTTATACATGACATAAACAATACTTCAAACCATGGTTTTAATGGAAATTAACATAAAACCAGAATTTGTTTTTCTCTTTTTCATAGTATATTTATTCATAATTTCATCATGATTAATAGATTTAAATATAGAAGAATGAAATATATATTAATTTTATTAATAATTATTATATCTCTAATACAAAATACATTCATTGGGACATCAATGTCTCTTTATTCAACAAAGATCGATATTTTTTACAACATACTTCATAGAATAAAATGATTTCAAGATATAATCTCCATCGAATGAATCATGTATAAACTCCAATATCATAAACACTAATTTATTAGTAAATAAAAACATGAAAAAGAATATATTAAATAATAAAAGAAATAAAATTTTTATATATTGGTCATATCCTTTATACAACTAATACATTCCAACTTCTACTCAACCATAAAACTCATAGGATTTTTCATATAGATTCTCACATATATTTGTATCCATAATTTCATGAAGAGTATCTGGTAATATTTTATGATCTTCATTGTGTAATTTTTCAGTACCGAAATAATAATTAATTATGTTATATTTTTTATTCGATACTATAATGATAAACTCATATTAATTTGGATAATGGTTATACCTTAATCATTAATCATTATTCGATTATCTATGCTAATTTAATCACACATATCTAGTATAAAATTAATTATATATCTAGTGTTTATAATCTACATATCTTCTCAATCATTACCTGAAGTTACAAAATTGGAATTGGAATTTTATTCTTCCATCTATGGACTAATTATAAATTAAAAAATTCTAAAACCTCATCCATCACCTTAACATATTATCGCATATTATGGGGTTATTTAATCCAAAATTTATTTATCTCTATAATGATTATAAATATATATATTAATAATAAAAAATGTACTTTTTTTGAATAAAATCATGCTAAAATATTAAAATCATATAATATGAAACCACTAATATAATGTATTTGTTAAATATAAACTTGTTAAAGAAAATTATGGACATTGAATAATAAATGAAAACCCAGATCATATAATATATGATAAATAAAAATATTAAAATAAAATGATCATATTATTAATTAATAATCAGTCATTGATTATAAATCAAAATAAAAATCCGTTATTGATACATTTAATAAAAAACATAATATAAATAAATATAAAAATTCGTACATATATAATTTTAATATATAAAATATAACGGTGAAAATAAAATCAAAATAAAAATTAGTTAAAATAGTGTTCTTTACAAATAAAATAAATTTCTAAATAAACTCATATATGACCCATATACCTAATCCAGTTATCCTTGATAAATTCAAAGATCGTAAAATTTATTGACATTTTATTTAGAATGAACAAATTGACCATATATCCGAATATGTAATAAAAACACCCAAAATTAGAATTCAAATGGAAAAAGAAATTATTTTAATTGATCAAGTGAAAATGAAAAAATGAAAACAATAAAATCAAAATCCTGAAAAAAAAAATTAAAACTAAAATTTTACATATATTAATCAAATAATAAAAATAAATCCTAAATTTATAATATAAACTATTAGAATATAATAGAAGAAAGAATCATACAATAATATTCAAAATTTCCCTTTTAGAAAATATAATATTCTAATCTACAATGTTCATTAGAAAAACATCCTAGAAACATATATTAACTCATATAAAAACTATAAAATTAGAACCTTATAGTATTGGGTTTGTAATTGAGGATTTAAGAGAATTATAAGAGGGGAAATAGTTTAGTGGAGACCATAGGTAATGATATAGTAGTTGAAGACTTAAGTTCATTGGATATGAGTCCTGAATAAGATACCATGACATGATTCATCATCAATGATATTAATTCAACCATGATTGAAGAAATAGTGGGGGAGAATAAGGGTTTTATGCACTGATAATTCAGTGTTCATAAGTAGGTATTTTTAAAATCTATGAATAATATTTTCCTTATAAAAGTACAAGGGGTTTTTCTTTATGTAATTCTGTGATAATTAATTACTAAGAGGTAGTTTTATAAATCATAAATAATAATAAAAAATAAGAAATATTTAATATCAAAATTATTATTTGATAGTATTTTTATAAGACTATCACAATAAACAACAATTAATTTTGTTATATGGTTCACTTCAACATTCAAGATGATTCTAAACATCTATGTAACCTCTAGTGTGCCTAGAGGGCCCTAAATCCAATGAAAACCCGATTGATCTTAATGGAAAACACTAAATTCTATGCAACCATCAGTTTTCTTAGACCACCATAAATCCTATTTTAACTCTTAAGTCTTCTAGTGGGACCATAAACACCAGTGTAAACTCTTGAGTTTCTTCATATATGTAATTAATCAATAGATTAACCAAGCACACAACCTCAGGTTATTGACATGAGAATCCATGTACTTTTAACATGTGTTGGTTTAAATTCTTTTAGTGTATTTATATATTCAAAAAATTAATCCAGTCTATATAGACTAAAATTTCATAACATTAATGCAGTAGAAAAAATATAATAAATTGGCACTATTAACTAAAAATATTTCATGAACATGAAATAAATTTATATTTAAGTCATAGGCTAGTCATTAATCCATTTTATGGTATGTGTCCAACTCCCACCATCTCAATTTAGATGTGTACAACACAATAAACCAAATATTACACCTTCTTCCCCAACCAAGGTTGGGTTCAATCAAAATAGATAGCATATGAAATGTTTGAACCATTATTTATAAGATAAAGTGAGTAAATAAAATTAATATATTCCCAAATAACTCCCAGAACCTATTGATGGAATATAACAGTGTAATCACTAATTACTAATTTTTCCCTCTATAAACATCCACCAATACCATGTTTTGAACAAATAACACTATACAAAAATATCTCTATGAATCATGATAATCAGCCAATATGTATCATGAATCAATATCCTTAATTAACATAATGATCATAGATATGGTACTCTATAATATCACAAACCCATCTTAATCCACATAATACATTACCAAACACTTTATGCCCATTTTTATGAATACCATTATAACACACAAAACTATACATATTAGTGCTAAAAAAGAAATCCACCATCTATAAATACATCCAAATTAGTACATCTCAGACTAAAAAAATACAAGGCAATCAAATGCAAGACACGATTCCAAAAGAAGAACTTAATAAGGATTACTAAATAATGTTAGAAACACATCCAATAGAAACAAATAATTAATACTATGATCTTTTAAAGAAATATAAAATATATTAATGAACAATGAGAGGAGGTAATATATGGAATAAATAACCTCCAATAAATTACCTCACATCATATAAAATAAACCAACATAGATATCCAAAATTAACAAATATGATAACTCTTTATAAATATTAGTTATACCTAAAAATATTTCCAATTTAATCAAATTAGTTCACGTGGATACACAATGATAAACCATATTAGTATAAATTTTAATAATACTATATTTTTAAAACAATAAAAATAAAAAACCTCTCATATTCTTCCTATTACATAATAAAATAAACATTATAAATACAAATTTTTTTAAAAATATCTTGATTCACCACAAAAGAAATGACCTTCATTAAAATTACATTAAATTAAAACTACACATTAAAATATGATCCTTTTCATTTGAAAACAAATTCACCAAATATACAATAATTAAAATTATAAAATTCATTTAATATAATAATAATAAATATAGATCAAATCATTAATATAAATTAGGAAACATTTGGGTGAAATTTATTAATTAATTCACCCAAAATAAGGTATTTATAAAAATAGTGATTCATATAATATTTTCATATAATAAATTAAAATTATTCAAAAATAAATATAATTATATTAAATATGTACATGTTTCATGTGATAGTTTCCAGATGATACATTAAAAATAGAAATATTGGATCTCAATTGATCCTTATTACCCATCTTGATCTCCATAATACTATACTCGAGGTACCCAAACCAAAATAACACTCTTATATAAATTTCATAAATCGAATGCCGAAATACAACTACTAACATGGTTTTCTACCATTAGTAGATCTATTAATTCTTTTTATGGGTTACATCTTATGATTCAAAATATTCAATCTACTTTTTAAAAAATCATAAAAAACCCAAACAACTCTTTGATTCCAATTGTAATGAACAAACCCCAATCTTCAACTAAATCAAACTAGATTACCTTTAACCCTAAGTGTGTTCCCCTATATCTAGTGTTTTAGGACTATCATAGTTATTATGAGTTAATTTTCTGGGAATTATTTACCCTTTATTTGTGACAATCAATGTCAATATATTATTCAATCTAAAATTTGACATGACCAATCCATATATAGATTGTTTCCAAAAATCACACAATAAATATACTAGTGGGTTCCTGATGTACCATTGTAAAGATATATTAAAAACCAAATATAGGTGTATGAAAGATATAAAATTATTCTTTTTTAAAAAAAAAAAATATATGATAGATAAATAGACATAAAATGAACTAAATATGGAAAAAGTGGAGAGTTTCCACAAAAACCACTAGTATAGGACACCCCTATTTAGGATTGAGTATAGTATGGCCCCTTTACTTCAGAACCATACTAGACCCAAGAAAATATAGTATAATACCTTATTCCTAAAACAACCTACAATTATACATGCGATCCACATGCCCAACAAGGTTCACAAGTACAGTATTTGTATAAATACCCTAAAAAATTTACTAAGAGACCCATATCCAATATGTGAATAATAAATTGGAT
This sequence comes from Viscum album, assembly GCA_963277665.1. Lineage (NCBI taxonomy): Eukaryota > Viridiplantae > Streptophyta > Magnoliopsida > Santalales > Viscaceae > Viscum > Viscum album. The sequence goes on from OY728134.1 coordinate 293,046,966, forward strand.
TCATGTGAATGTGTACAAAAAATTACATATATAATAATTTAAAAATTAATAAAAATTTCTATAATATGTATGATATCATCAAACATATAAATCATAATATCTTAATGGATAACTCTTATGCCATAACGACGACCTTCTTTGAGTCCAACTTGGGAATAAAAAATAGTTTTAATTATATATCCTCTATTATAGAGAATGTTACCATATGTATATAACCATATCATGACATAGGTGAGAATAACCATCATGTGCTATTGAAAAATCCATATATAAAATACCATGATACATTTATATATCATATATTAGGGTAGATACATACTTGGGATGAGGAAAGCCAATCATATGCCATAGTGAAATCTGTGTAAACCTATAGTCAATATCATTAATCGACTAATTTTTCTACATATTAACAATAAAAAAATACATATAATATATCAAACACATGGAGAGATACCACTTATACAATAGGTATAAAAAATAAAGATAACCGAGTAATTAAGCTTGTATAATCATATAATTGATGAAGATGCAATATTGAATAAATATCAATAATAAATTATATAAATCAATGAATCATGTCAAAGAACCTATATATAATCTATATTAGTATATATCAATTGATTTGAACTTGTTAAATTGAAAACAAAACAATTTAATAATAATATTTTAAGAAAAAAACCCCTTTTAGTTATAATATCTTGCATTATAATTCACATATTTTATTACAAACAAAACTAATGAAACCATACAATTAAAAACTACAACATACTCACTAATTATTAATTCCAATATTAAAACCATACACTAGGGATATGTCTAATGAAAATAAATAATCACAAAAATATCCCTATAAATTAAGTAACTCTACCCATACATTTCGTTAATCCCTCTAAATAATTATAAATAAAAATATAGATGCCATATTCTATATAATGGAACACACCCCAAGACACTTTATAAATCACTAAGAACATTATCATGATTATCATTACAATATCTATATCATATAATAATAATAATATATAGGAAACAACATAGATCATATAAAATAATAATGCTTCACCATTAATAGAGTTATGAAAAAAAAATTGGGAAAAAATAATATATGGATTTTTTTTGAATTTATAGATTCATATTTTAATTATAAGAGTTAAATAATGCCATGATGATATTTTGTATATGGGTTGAATCTTTAGAGGTGCCTTATGTTCATTTGTATGTTTCATAATATTCAGGGTGATTTTTTAGGACTCTAGAAGTTTTTTGTACTATTTTATAGTTGGTATAAGTTTAGAAGAAATTTATAAGCATAACCTTGCTATTGATTTTTGATTGGGTGATGTTTCATGGTTATTTACCTATTATAGAAAAATCATACATGTCTTGAAATTTCATTTCTATGTGAATATTTCATGCATAAGACATGGTTTGGTAAACAATGTTTCTTAACCATGTGAGGTGTGTCATCTTTGATAGGGAAGGTGAAAAAATTGGTCCATAATTGGGAATTCATACAACCAAACCATGTGAGATAATGTTTCATATATAGCGCATTATATATGGTTGGTGCCCATTTTTTTAAACCATGTGGACTATAAATTGACGAAAATTAGAATTATATCCAAATAATTTAACATCAACACCACGTTTATCTTCTCTCTTTCATGTTAAAAACTATTATGGATCCTTATATCTTTTTAATTTTAATCACTTAAATTTTGGGAGTTTGTGGTTGAGATTATTTACATTATGCTGTAAAATCACCCCTTCACCTCCTTTAATTCATCCTTCACCATAATTTTATTTTTATTTTAGTTAAACCTGATTTAGCGATGATGAAAATTTTCACTGGATAATAGTGGAAATAATCCTAACATTTGGGGCCTAATATAAGTATTATAGAGTATGTCCCACGAATATCTGATTAAACGATTTTTTATCATTTAACACGATGTATGTTTTGTCACATGGTAATTTAAGGTTTTATATTAAGTTAGATTAAATTCATAATAATATTGACATTGCATACTATGTATTTTTCCCTGATTTTTGTTGGGAGTGTGGTACAGACCTTCTACAACATTTTGGTTTTTGTTTTGACGCAAATAGGTTTCTCAGTGGGTAATTTGACAAATATGATTATTTTTTAAAATTCAGTTAATTTTTTATAAATTTTTAAATAAATTAAATTCTATTGGAAATTTAATTATATAATTTTATATATAATTATTTGTGTTTTCATGTGTTGGAAGATGAATTTACCATTGTTGGAGCTTAAATGAGCCTAGGAAGGGGTGACCGGACATTGTTTCAATGGATGATTACTCTATGTATGATGCGGGTGGCCAATAAATTAATGAATTTCAGAGTAATTTGTAATTTTTTGTTCATATTTCACATTATTATATCTTCTTATATACTATATTATTTTTATCTCCTTATAAGGTTGGTGTGGGCTTCTTTTTTCATAATAGTCAATATGGAACATATGGATTTATAAATTGTTCGATGGTGGCTCTTTAATATAAATAGTTAAAATGGCCATCCTTAAGGATGTTTTGGAGGGATATTTGGGTTTTTAAAAAATTTAAGTTATATATTGTTTTAATGTTTTTTAATAATGGGTTTTAACTAAATTATAAATTTTATGGAAAAATAATTTTTATTGAAATGTGTTCTAAAGGTACTTAAATTATAAATGTGATTTTTCTAAAGAATATTTTATGGGATTTGGAAATTGTCCTAGAATGGGTCAAAATTAAAGTTATATCCTTTTAAAAGGTATTTAAAATATTTTTTTTATTTTATTGTAATATCATGAAGGGTTTGAGTGACATGGTTTTGGTTCATTTTACCTCATGAGGGAAAGACCCTATTTTCAAAAAATATGTCTTATTTATTTTTCTTCCAATTTTGGATTGCTTATTGATTTCCATATTACATGCAAATGAGTGTTTTGAGGGAAAACATGCGATATTTTTTTGTATCAAAGTGTCATTTTGACAATGATATATGTGGGAAACCCTCAAAGGGAAGCGATAGATCTGAAAGAACCTAGAAATTGTCAAGGTCAATATGATATGAATGAAGGGATTAGTGTGGGATATGGTAGGGTGAATAAAGGAAGATTGTTGGTAATTTATTCTATGGTTGACCAAGGGGGACATGGAGGGTACCCTGGGAGTGTAAAGAAACAATAGATGGTTTATAAGTGGTGTAATATCAATTATGATTTTTTGACATGTTCTTGAGAGGCTAAACATGAGTATGTGAGATGGGATCAACAAATGTACAAACTTGTGATTATTTTTATTGGATTTTATGGGGGTTCTAACTTCCATAAATTATTGGTACCTAAGGGATCGTGATTTTGGAATGTCTAAGAGTTAAATAGGATTCTACAACCTATATTGATATAATTAAATTCATTAAATAAATAATAGGATTTAGTTCTTATTAATTATATAGAATGCCTTGTATTAGTCCCCCTGGGATTTATTGTGATATTTTGGTTGAATTATATAGGTTCATGCCCTATATGATTCATTATGATAATTGATTTATAATTCATCAGACAAGTTCCCTTTATTCATAATGTATACCGGTGCTTAATTCCTTAGGGTGGTCCACCTTATATTCATTTGAATTTTTTAATTTAAAACCTTTTTAAGTTCTATGGAATTATATGGAAAACTATTTTAGAATGGCTTGGATGATTTCAACATATTTTTTATCTGAAAATGGTTAGGAATGAGTTAGATTAGATTTTATGGTTCATATATGATACTTTATGGTTTTATTTGGACATTCACTAGGCAATAAACCATGTCCCTGATATGATTCGTTTACCTTGGGTAATCCCTCATTTGAATTGGTGATCTGGCTATGTAATAGACTATTTATGGGTTCATTTTTGGATTATCTTGGTACTATAATTTAAATAAAGTCACAATAATACAAACATAAGAACGTTAGATACTAGTTGTCTATTTTAGTATAGGAATTTGTCCCCCTAGGAGGTTACATATGTTCAAAGACACTACTATATTCACAAAATTTTGTATTTTGATGTTCTTTTGTAATATGTTTATGTGAAAGTGTACAGCATTTGAAACCAAACATATTTGTCAATTTATTGCATTAACATCCACATTATCAAAGAGCCTCTCAGTATTATTAAGGAATTGGTAATTCTGAATAGGTAATTGAACACACCCCTATATATATACATTATATGGATTTTGATCTACCTGGGTAGATATTATTATTTTCTCCCAAGACAATGTAATAATAGGAGCTATAAACATGGTATAGTACTATTGATTTGTGTACGATGATTGGTAAGTGTGGTAAATAGTATTGATTTACACCAGTGTCTGATTTACCTTTAATTAATATTTTAGTTATTATTAAGAATGTAATATTAAGAGTTCCATTATTATATATGATGCCTTTTATATTTATCTATTAATTATAATTTTTTATGGTTGATAAATAATATATATATATTTATTAATTACTATTTTACAATATAGGATGGAATTGGGATCCAATTTTTATATCAATAGGTTTTGGGATGTCTGTTACATACATTTAAAGCCGAATTTTTAGTAGATTTAGGCATGAACCATGGGTCATCAAACTATAGAGAATAGTCTCCCCATGAATGTTTTAGGCTGTTTCTTCTTATTATCATCCTCTGTGTATGGGGATCTGTGCTTGAGGTTAAGCAAAATCCTTACTCAGGTGTTTTTCAAGAGGCTCACCCTATTGTGTTATAATGTTGTATCAGAGATGTTTTGGGATTGGATAGTTTCATTAAGAATAGGATAAAGATTACTAGGTCTCAATAGGTATACTAAGCACATTCCAAGACATCATAACATTAGTTGAAACCTAATTTTCGACAGGATTTCTAGTTTTAATAGTATGAATTATATGATTTGTGAGATGTTGAATTTTGATAAAATTCCAATGCAGAAAGGATGATGTATGGGACGAGTCAGTGGGATCAGTAAGGAGCAAGTGAGTTCTTTAGGAATTTTAACAGTGTCGTGCTTAGTGCATGATACTATGGCCTATGGGTGGTGTTATTTGGCATATTTCAATTTCATAATTTATTATTTATTTAAATGAACTTATAATAATATCATTTGATTCCCTAATATATTATAATGTGTGGTTATATTAATAATTTATTTGAGGGTCTCATTTGATTCAATGTTCTTATTCTTGTGCTTGTTTAACTTCTATATGGGAATAATTTTCTAGATGGTTAGTTTCGGAGAAAATATTTTTTTTGAAATGAAAACTCATTTGGTAGAATAATGTTTCTGGGAATTTTTTAATAGAGTAATAATTCATGAAATTTTCATATATCTACTAGTTTTGAAATGGGTGTGAATTTTCTAGTTTTATTAAAAGATAAAGAAAATTATTTTGAAATTTAATGTATATGTTTTGAAAAATGAATTATTTTTTAGTAAAATTATCATATAGGATAGTGATTTTAGTGATTATTGTTTTTAGTGAGAACCCTTTGAATTCCAAGGGTTTTCTTGGAAAAATCAAGTGAGTTTTGGTTATTTATTTTTTTTAATAACCTTTATTAATAGATGTGAGTGGTTCTTGTATACCTCGATATAATTTCATTTCATTATAATTCGATGGGGTTAAATGGGTTACTTAAATAGTGTTATTAGCTTTTTTCATGTTATTTAGGAACCAACAATAGTGGTTTGTTTGGTTTCATTGCTTTTAATGTTTTTTATTGGTTGATAGGGATTGAACCATGTGATTGATTAAGGTGTTTGATAAGTTTGTCATGTTTGTTATGGGAGATTCATAGGCGATTACTTCATTACATGGAAATGCGATATTGGTCATGAGTTACCATTTATCGTTTTTATCTAGAATATGGTTACAAATAATACATTTCATTTTTATAATATGATCTCATGATGTGTAAAACATTTATATAGATTCTGTTGATCATTAGAGTCATATAGTGGGGTGAATCATTATATCATTGATGAATCGATCAAGGTCTTAAGACATTTTCGGGTCAAAGAGTGAAGTTGGGAACCATCATATCACATGGTAATTAGATTTGTAATTATGTTTACACATTTCCTAGATTACTAACTCCTGTGATTACTTTTGGTAATGAATTGGGTGTGTCCCATGGAGACTATATATTTTATGTTCTGTGATGCAACAATGAGGATAATCTAATTGTGGGGAGCACTGTATTAGTTAATGGATAGATGAGGGTGAAATGAGATTCCGATGAGTGGAAATAACTAATTTTGGGATTTATATGTGATTTTGGATAGATTAGGTTTGATGTTGATGGACATGATATTTATATATAGGATCTAAATATTTTGTAGATTATATATGTGTTTTTTCTCAGGGATAGATCATAGTGGTTTTACGAATTGGTTAGATATGAAATTGTGTTTTTACTCAAAGTTAAAGGTATTTTCTTTGGTGTGTGTTTCTGGAAGGTTAGTACATTTTTCTATTTGTTAAGTAGTCATGGTCAAGTGATATGGTGATGTGGTAAATTTTTAATGGGGAGGCCAAGAATCTGTGATAAATGTTATCCATTGGTGTACTAACTAATGTAATATAATTAAATTTATGTGGTGAATTGGAATATAAGTTAGTAATTTGGTTAGGGATTATTGGATGTGGTTTTAGGATCATACATAGATTTCTAGATGAATGGATGGTGTATTTTGTTTTAGGTTTAGTGTTTTGTAGTAGAAGAATGTAAGCTGTTTTTATAGGGATCATAGCTGATTAATGGATAATTAGTGGTCTAGATGGAAAATGACATATTATTTAAATATTTCAAATTCTTATCAAGGATTATAATCATTATGGTGGAGAGGTTATAAAATACATGTCCATTTTTTGTTGTGAATTTTATTGGAAATTTGTTTTTTTGGAAACATTGATAAATTCCATTATCATGAAATTTGATATAAAAAATTGAATTATATGAATGGAAGAATACAAAGATAATTTTTTTTGATATTGGTCAAGTTCCAAGAGGTTTATCAGGTTATCAAAGAGGTCTCAAAATATTTTAGATTATTTTTGGAGTATTTTGGAAGTGTGTTTTTTTAAGAACAGTTGGTGCATGATTATGAAAAAACCATGTGTCTTAAATATAAATAATGAATTTTTTATTGGGGTTGGTATATAGTCACATCCTAGTTTCATGAAAACCATGTGGGACGTACCAATTTAATTTTTGAGCTATTTTTCATTGTAGGTGAAATGTTTGGTAAAAATGGCATTCTGATAGTGTGGGTTGTGTTTCCTTATAGTGTGAAGGTTTAATGTTTGGCACACTAATGGGAAACCATGCAGCCAAACCATGTGATATATTTTTTCATAGAAATTTTCTATATTATTGTAGGCACACAGCATGGAAAACCATGTGTCCAAACCATGTGGAACATTTAATGTGGAATGTAGTAAATATACCCACAAACTATAACCCAAAACACCCCATTTTCCTCCCACACTTGTGAACATAAAAAAATAAACTACCCCATTCTTTTTCATTTAAATCTATTTTATTTTGGGTGTCCATAGGTATTCGTTCTCAACATTATGTGTTAAAATATCCTTCTCCAACTTTGGTTATTCCCTCACAACTGTTTTAATTTTATTTGACTCATCATCGATTTATGTTACATGCTGATTTCATTTAAAATAATAGTATCAATCAACATGAATTTTTGGGTTTCAAATGTAGTTCATATAGAATGTCCATAGAGTGTATTATTCACATATTATTCATCAATACACTTGAGTTATATTGCACCACATGTTAATTTAGAGTTTTCTTTTATGTTAAATTAAATTTACTATGGAATTTATGTTGCAACCTATAGATTTTATAAAGATTAGTGTTGAGAGTGTGTTGTTGACCATAAATGAGTAGTTAATCATAATTTTATTATGATGAGGTTGATAGATTAATATTTATTCAATAATTTGTATTTGGTTGAATTTGGTTAATTTATTAAAATATTAAAATTATTTAAATTGAACTATATAATTAAATATAAAATTTTATATTTAATTGTATGTGATTTCATGGTATGGATTAGGAGAAAAAAACATTTTGGATATTGGATGAGCATAATATGTGGTAGTTGGGCATCATTTCAAGGTATGGTAACTTTGAGGATGAGTGGGTGGAATTTACATTACATAGACTCTTAGTTATTTTTAATTTTATATTGATGTGACTTACTATTATATGTTACAGTATACATCATGAATTATGGGGTCTCAACATTAGTGTTATAAAGGAATAAGGATGTCCTAATAGTTATATTGGTCCATATAACTTCCTAAATGGTTCATTATTGGAACCTAGGTCAAATGGGTATTTATGAACCTCTATAAGATTGTTTGAATGCTTGTTTTTTTGAAATTTTAAACATATTTATCTATTAATGTTTTCATTAAAAAGGTTTTCATCTCAATTAGATATTTTGGATAAAAAAATTTGTTTGTGAAATGGGTTGAATTGGTGATTATAAAAGAAATGGGATATTTTTAATGAATGGTTGATGGGATTTTTTCAAATCCCTAGAAATGGAAAAATGGAAAAAAAATTCCTTTTAAAAATGTTTATAATATATGATATTTTCATCAAATAAGACCTATAGGGGCATGAGTTACATTTTTTCCCCATTTGACCTCGTAAAAAATTATCCATAGTATAAAAAATTAAAATTTCTTTTTTTGTGCATTACATTTTGTAGTGATTATGGATTTCAATGTTGAGTTTTGATGAGTTTATTGAGTTTATACAACTGATAATATGGTTTTTTTCTAAAATTTGTGTGTTTATCTTAAAATATTTTAATTACCCCTTAGAGTATAGAGATTGTTTTGATAGACCCTAAGAATGGTTGAGGGATATTATTACTTCAATGAAGGGTTTTGGATGAGATATTGAAAGGTGACTATGATACCAATGTAGGGTTTCTATATTTTAGTTGTCTTTAGGGTACATGGATGGTACCCCATTAGTTTTCTGAACATATAGAGGGTGGATGAGAAATGTTAATTTAGTGACCATGTAAGGTATTTTACATGAGAGGGAAATATTGAGTATTCAAGATATACCTATTGTATTGATATCTTCCTAGTTATTTTTATAAAATTTTATAGGAGGGATGTACTGCCATTATTTACGGCAAACCAAGGGCATTTGATTATTTCAATTTTTGTTGGTTACCCAGGATTCGATGGACATTCCTGAAACAATGGAATTATTAAAAGAGTCTCAGTATTCAGGTATTATAATTAATATATAATTCCAAGTGGAAATACCCAATATATTCATTAAAAGTTGTTTTTAGAATGACTTAGGATCTATAGCATCCCTTAATGAATCACTCTTACCAATGGACAGAAACATTCTACACATGACTTCATCTGTGCCTCCTCATATTCTAATGGGTTTTAAATAGTTTTCGAGATTCAATAAGTTACCATGGGTATACTATGACCCATCTATCAGAGATCACAATAATTACAAAATAACAAAACAACATACATAGTAGTAGATAATCATAGAAAATATAAATAAATAAATATAAAATAATATTATATGAAATTTGGTAATGTCCCTAAAGACCATGATATACAAAGAAAGGCCATACACTTGTCCACTTATATACATAGGTAGTATTAATATAAAAAAATAAAAGGGTTCTAATATAACTCTTATTAGAACCATATCCAATCACCTGATAACTTCCTAGAAATCATACTTGTACATGGTCTCTTGAGCGTACATGCAAAACGTTAGGGATGCCCATGTACCATTTTGGAATGGAAACCGAAGAAGGGTTTGTGTAAAACACAATTCTCTACGGCCATATATGACTAAAAACAATCTAGTTTTGGTATCTAGTGCATGAAAAATTGCGATAAACATAGCTAATAATTAAATAAATTTATATTTTGATATAAAATAATCACATTGAACCACAAGTTACATGCTTACCCACATTTTCAGCCAAAAATTCTTCAAAACATTACTAGGTATCTCTACAATGTTTTGACACATGGCCATATCACTCTTATTAAAGGTAAAAAACCCTAGAGTAACAGTAATATCAAGATAACATTTGGTCAATTGGAGAACATAAATAATTTGAAGTTGATTTAGATTATGAGAGGATATTTTAACTTTTTCATCAAAATTAATGAGGATATCTAAAAATCCTCGAACATTATGAATTATCTTCAAAAAATAGGTGTCTTTATAATAGAATAATGGGATTTAAAAATCAATACATTTACTAAGAAAAAAAACCAAAGAAACATGTTTGGATTATACTGTATGGACATAGTTGGGTATTCTGGAATCCAAAAATTTTCATAGACTTGTCCTCTTACATTGGAAAACTGTTGAAGATGGAAATTTAAACTTTTCATAGAGACTGAGGATTATATTCTATCATTATTGTGGAACGTGATATGGAATCCATGTTTCCTGAGGTGATACATATAGTTTTAAAATATTGTAAGCTTCAAATCATAGTGGGTTATGGGTACTAATCACTCTTCTGTGAAGCATGAATGGTTCTATGAAATTAAATAAATAATTTTAGTGTAATAAAAAGGAATGAAATGAATCACAGGATGGATAAATCAAGAAAATGGAAAGAGGTTTGGAGGTCAAAAATTACAGAGTAAATAATACTAAAAATGGGGAAAATTCAGGTTTAGAATCTATATAAATTTTAATGAATGAGAACACAACCCTCTATCTTGGGTGAGGGTATTGTTAGGGTTTCCATAATTGAATATAAGACTCCAGTTATTTTGGGTGATACTATTTCAAAAATGGAAGTCTCTATAAATATAGATGTGTATATGGTTTCATAGGCTAATACCTATCGAACTGTAGGGGCGGAGATCGTGGGTTGTGTGTGAAATCCTATGACTAAAATTTATTTTCTATATGGTCATATGAATGGTATGGATATTACATAGGATGATCATGCTTCACAACTATCAAATTATAATATGCTTTCCCGATGGAATGGGTATAGTGTTGTATCTAAATCCCCAATTTTTGACAAGGGGCTCTCTTGGGCTTCCACTAATGATGCTTCTAACTATAATAGAGACTCTTTGTTGATAAAAAAATATAAAATTAGTGTATAATGGTTGAGGAATTGGATTAAATTGATTCTATTATTAGTTCCACCCCATCTTCCTAGAGTTCCCCAGCTAAGGATATTAGGGCTTTGGAATGAATAATTAATGTAAATTAATCCAACATAGATACACCCTCAAACAAAGTTGACATGGTTTGAGTTGGTTATATGAATAAAATTGAAATTAGAATTATCCCATGTATTGATAGTGGTTCTTCGATTACCTCATTGAAAAATAATTCTAGAGAAATAAGAAGGATGGGAATCATCAAGTCAAAATCATGTTCAAAATGAAGTCTCTCTTATAGAATTATCAAGGACTTGAAAACTATGGAATAGACATATCCTTTCATATACTTATTAATGTTCATAAACATAATATTATAGCAATTTCTAATCCAAAAAACCATTATCTCATGGTTTTTATTGTAAAAAGAAAATTTTTACCGGTTTGTGTGTTCATATAGTAGCTCCAATCAGGAGGAAACTCTATTGGTTTTTTTTCTCAATATTATGTTGATAAATTATACACCTAAATCATCGAAGATAATATAGATACTTTATATGTTAAATATAATAAAAATAAATTGTAAATTCATTTTATTTATGATAGTAATAGGTATAATGATATATAGTATTTAAATAAATTCATTTGAAGGATGAAGGGAAGTATATGTGATCCATGGATTCTTTTTGGGAACTTTAGAACTACTATCTATTCTATTGAGAATATTTGAGATATTAACTCTCCAATTTCTCTCAAAATAAATATAACCTGAGTGGTTCCTAGCAAGATTGACTATGCATTTAAAATTAAGAGGAATCTAGATAATTGGGATTCAACTTCAAATATCACACATCTGAAAATAAATTATGATCATTACACTATTATTGTTAGTTTAATGGAAATGGATCTAAAATTACCATTCCCTTTTAGTTTTAACGATGTTTGGACTTCCGTTCTTGAATGTGGTATGCTTATCTAAAATATTTGGGGATCGTTGTATTCTTGAAATGCGGATATTTCTTGATCGTTAATGCTAGAAAATTTAAAATAAAAACTGAAGATCTGATGTAAAGATGAATTAGTGGTATAAACACTAAAATATCTCTTTTTATGATTTTCTTCCCCTTTTGAAAGTGGATGAAAAAAGGTTTATTTCATAATGGATAATTCTCATGAAGTTAATATTAATTCATGTTTAAAACACTCTTTTGTTTGAAATAAAATATAAAAAAGAAATATTTAAAAACCTAAAGGCGTAAGGAGGGGGATAGAAACAAATTTTTAAAAATTACATAAGAGTGTTATGAATGTTATTATACCTCTTTACTTGATAAAAGTTTATGAGAAAATCCTTCATAAAAATTATTTTATTTCATATAATATTTTTTCCTTCCACACTAACCTATTTATTGGGCCTTAAATGGAATAAGAGTTGATGGAGATTGTTCTTACCAAATTATAATATTATGAGGATACTAAATTTATTACAATTTTTCCTCTTGATTTAGAAATAAGGGACCATATTTTCATCCTTAAAATATGTAGTTCACCTGGCCCGGATGGATTAACTAATTTATTTATTTAAAAAAATGGGATTTTATACATGTGTAAGAATGTATGTTTGTCTCCTCATTCGTTATTAGTGGAAGAATTCCTCAAGGTACCAATGCTTGGTTTTTCTATTTGATTCCAAATGTGTAAAATTCCTATGATATTAATCTTTTTAAAATACATCCCTGGTGAACACAATTTATAATGAGATTAAAAATTTCCATCAGTTAAGTTTTATAGCATTCATAATAAAATTATATCTTACACTCAATTTGGATATATAAAAGGAATATTCGTTAAAGATTTAATTGGAACTGTATAAAAGTTTTTTATTTTTCTAGTTAAGCTTAGAAGATAATTTAGTATTTTTGTTAAACGTTATATCAAAAAGGTTGTGATATTATGAATTAGAATTCAATTTAAATGTGTTAGAATATTTTTTTAAAGAAACTTTGTTAGTTGTGTGAGTTATCTATTTGGATCGTCCCTTATCTTAGTGATTATTAATAGTTATACCAAGTTGTATTTCAAGTTCACTAGGGGGTCCTACAAGGGGATATCCTATCATTTATTCTATTTTCTATTACCACTGATTATTATTGAATAATTCTCACTCATATAGATGAACTAGGAAATCTAAATATGATACATGAATCCAGGTCATTGCTTCACATACTCACTTATTTTATGCTAATGATATAATTATATTATTTAATATAACAAAATGTATATAAAACCCCTTAAAAAATTAATCAGAAATATAAATGTATCTTAGGATAACCAATCAATAAAGATAATACATTAATTTACTTTGATAATATATTCCATCTTTTCAAAAAAGGATGTATTTTCTCAGAAATGGGCATTAGAGTTGGATATATTTTATTTAATTATCTTTGGGATCCAATATTCTAGGGGAGTATTATGGAATTATATTTCCCTAGTATTTTTTATCATATAAAAAATCAACACTCATATTTAAAAAGGGAATAATATTTCAATGGATGTAAGATTATGATTGTTTAAATTAAAACATGCCCCCAACTAGTTTATTAATTTATGATATATAAATGGTCCATGCGTTTGGTGATGAATCTAAATTTTTTCATCAATAACTAAATTTAGTGTGGTAGCATTTTGGAAAAGAAAATAGTTTTTATCAACTATAAAAAATATTTTAAAACACCTTCCTATATGGGATTTGTAATCCTGATCATCCAATGTTTTAATGAAGTTATGATGTATTAGTTTTCTTGGAATATCATGAACAATAATTGAAATAGTATGAAATATCATAGAGACAAATTTTTTAGTTTTCTTAGGAAAGCTAATGATGATTACATGTAATCTTTCATATAATCAGATATTAAATATTTTTCTCCACTATATAATGAAATGCTCAAGATATATTTTCAATAAGAACTCATCTATTGGATATTGGATAGAAAATTGTATTGTACACCATCATTGTGATAAATTAAAACATCAATACTCTTATTATGATTATAAGATATATATAATTGAGTTTTTTTGACCACTTAATAAAAAATAAACAATGATATTAATACCATGATTAGTTTTTTTTCTTTTTCTCTATGTTTAGACTTTAAAATTTAGAAATGTTCAATTAATGAAATATTGTCCAATAAATTATTTTACCGTCATTGTACCCATGGTTTTAATGGAGATATAGAATTAATTTAATTCTTAAATAATGTATTGATAATGCACTCTTAATTTAATATTATTTTTGTATTTACACGTAATATAATACCCATGGATAAATGATTACAATCATTTGGCATTTCACATTATTCTTGGTACCCCTTATGCAATCAACACAAGCTGGATGAAAAATGACTATTTACTAATTGTGATAATACCTTGCCACTATGGATGGATATTACTAGACACTTTTAATTAAGATGAACAATAATGGACTCCCTATATAAATTATTGTATATTTATACAAGTGTTACGTTCTATTTGAATCTTATAAACTTTTTCTTGTGGAAATGGATGAGCTCCTTCAACTGGTTTAGTTCAAACAGAAAAAATATCGTCAAAAAATATTGATATATCTATGTTAAGATGAATATATTGATAATAATTGTGGCTATCAATGATTCACATGGTTTAATACAAGGATATTGTAAAAATAGTGTATGTGGATTCACTATTCTAAGGCATATGGGTATTGTTATGAATTATAATATATTTTTTGGATCTCTTGAAGTGTTTTAGTATCCTCTCTTCTAAAAATGGATCAAAATAAATTTGAATGGATCTTATAAATTTAACCCAATCCTCTTAGGGGTTTTTATGATTTTAATTATTACACAAGTTGGATTATTGTATTCTTTGGTATCTTTTGTGGAATATCATCATCCTTTGATGCCAATATAAAAGTAGTTATAAATGGTTTTATCATTTCAAAAATGAAAGGTTTGAAAAACATATGGCTTGAAATTGACTCCAATACTATTGTTTAAGTTATTAGTATTGGTAATTAATTTATTATGTTTTGATATTCATGGAATAGTGAATGGAATTTATATATTTTATAGTGAGTAGAAATTTCATTGTTAAACATGCTTCTCAGGTTGAAAGCCTTAGAGTGGATGGTATTGCATAAAAAGCGATATGGAAGTGATCTCACATGGTCATAGAAGCTACCATCAGATTTGGTTTCACACCATGAAAGATATTTTATTAAATTATCATACTTTATACTTTTTTACAATATATTTTTATCAATAAATTCTTTTTCCTTTTTAGTTTAGGAACAATTTTTAATAAACAAACAAGATAAATGATGTCATCTAACATACCGCCCTCATGCATCTGGTGATAGTGTAGCTTATCGTTAGGAAAATTATACCCAATGCATCTTACTCTCAATAGGTATCAAGTACAATGAATCTTATCTATAGGTAGGGATGTAATAATGTACCTTCACCTTAGGAATCACATTAAGTCCCCTCGATAATAGGAATGAAGAATGATAAATAAGAAGACAAAGGATCAGAAGGGTATTCTATATTATTCCCTCAAGCATCCATCATAATTGAGTGATCTAAAAATAATATAAGAAAAAAATACACATGACGAAAAAACAGATCATATATAACACATCATCATAATCCACATTGATCAAAACATCCGATTACCAATTGAAAACCATTTATTCTATTTAGCTATGTAACCAAATTATCAACCTCATTATAACAATTAAATTTCATTTATCAATTTTTCTCATTTATCGTTCTCATTGAATTATATTTATAATCCATTGGTTCATCAATCATAACACATTGATATTGAAATAAATTTTACCATTTACCCATTTTTTTGGAACTCTAAACAATAAAAAATATATAGAAAGAATAAATTTAAATGATGTTATTAGTGGTATCAATAGTTGAATCAATTTACATTTAATTAGTAATTTTTTACCAATTAAAATTCAACTTAACATCATATCCATATTTCAATAAGATGTTAAACCAATTACAATAACATTCCATAATACCATATTTAATCCGTGTTTTTAATTCCCAATAATATCATCACCATTTCCTTATTATGTAAATTTCCTATCATAAAACATTATCATTTCACCTGAAAAAATTTACATAGTTACACCAAATTATAACAAATTATAAATTGGTCAATGGATTTAGGTATATTCCATTATAGTTCGAACTCTGTGTTAAGGGTTGTAACACCCCTTATGTAGCCACATGTATAGTCTCAATGCCGAGGACCCAACATGATCCATGGGATGGTCTATTTATATGTATTACAATTAAATAATTGTATAATATATTTTATTTGGCTACATGCATTACATTTCAATGTGATAGAACATATTTCTTATAATAGAAATGAATAATACACAAAACAGGGTTGTTCTATACCACCTACCGCAAAAGTATTGAATACACGACCAAAATCCAAGCATACCAGGTAGGATTTGGTTATGTCTTACTTCCCTTCAATTACTATAAGATAATATATCATCAAGGTTTCACTAATTGATGAAAAATAAAACCGAAATGAAATAAGAAACCATAAGTATTGAATTTATAATATATGACATGAACCCTAAGATTTGATGGATCATTCTTTTAGTTAAAAGTGGATAATAAGAGATCTCTAGTGGGAGTATTTTGCACTGTGGATAGATCCAAAGTAAGGGGTGGTTAAATTTCAGCTATAGGTGTGTAAGAATACTTATAAAAACTCCTCAAGTCATATAGGGTTCTGAAAGTAGAGATGAGTGAAAAAGTTATTGATGAGGGGTTGGGGTATTTATAGAGTGACTTCTAAATAAAAAATCATTATGTGACCTCCTTGAATAAGCCATATAACATAATGACAATTGTTGGATTATATCATCGTGAGAGAGACTATGCGACAACTTACTTGGAAAAATAGAGAATGAGGATGAAAGTTAAGACAATGTCATCGATCATACAATCCAAAAAGTAGTAGTATAACACAAAATAAACCACCACGATGTAGAATGTAGAAACCCATGATGTTGGATATAATTTATGCTTGACCCACATTTCAGGGGTACTCGTTTTGGAAGAACCGACCAAACCACCATGAGGCCACTCTACCAAATCCATATTTACTATGCTGCAACCACTTGACAAATATGCCAAAATCATCATCTATGGTGCTTCCAAGACAAAAATATATGTTTCAATAGATTTCATTGTAGATCCTCTATGACTAATATTGGTTCTCCATGTTTTAATGGTTACTATATGGCTCAAAACAATCACCATACATCACCTTTGAAAAAATAGAATTATACTAGATTCGCCTCCTCCCAGTACCCTATGCCACAAATAAGACCTCGAATCCATTTCCACCAAACATATTGAATATTATAAGGATATATTATTTCATTCATCATGATACCATTATTGTCAATATATTTCTTAAGATATTGTAAAACTACCAAGTAAAAACCCTCCTGATTTGGTAGTATATTTGTCTTATGAGACAAATTGATGGATATATGTGCTATCTATAACCGGGTACCACTGATAAATATATTTCATAATTATTACATATATATTTAATTAACTATTTAATTGATTAATAAATATTACATATCATCAAATATCTATATTTTGTAAGGATACATATTTATCAATATTTCCCCAGTATATAATATGACATTCAATGTAAACAATGTATGTACAAATGGTTTTAAATTTAAAAAGTTATCATATCCATCATACAATAAAATTATTATTTAATATAGGGGTAAATTAAAATAAAAAAATATCATAATAAAGATACATTTTCAACAGAAAATTCACAATCAAAATATAAAGTGATAGTGTACAATCAATTCTTTAACTATTTTATAAGTTTTAAATTGTAACCCTATAAATAATAAATGTTAATTAAGAAATTAATAATCATAAATAAATATTTATTCACATAAATGACATAAAAGGGGTATTATATACAACAACAAAAAAGTGAATAGGTTCATATTACCAAATATTTCTCAATGAAATGGACATTGAGACGAAATCCCATACCACATTGTAACGTCAAATTAAAATACCGTTGGATGAAATAATTCAAATTTAAATTTAAAACACCATAAATAAGTAAGGATTCATTATATTATATATATAAAAGGGACACGATGTAAACCACACAATATTAATGAGGTTCACAATACTAATATATACCTTAATGAAGGGGAATTGAGATTCTGTCCATTAACACACACATTTTTCGGTTGAAAAAGACTTAACATCATATATAATTGTTTTAATAATGTTAGGAATTTATAAAATAACAATATGAATATTTATAAGATCAAATATGACCCTCTTATAAAATTTTACCCGTCATTTTTAATGATATTTTATTATTTTCATTAATTCTTGTGTTAATAACATTGTTTTCTCATGTATGTTTTTTCAATGAAGTTATTTTCCCTAGACAAATGTTGTAAATAAATCCATTATAGAAATAAATTTATGTAAATAATATCATGTTATTTAATTATATACATTTTTAAAATAATTTTTTAATTGTACATGGAAATTGTATCACATCGGTTCATGGAGATGGCAGACCGTACGAACACATGAGAAATGATATCATTACCTTAATGGGTGAAAGGGTAAGGAAGTGGGTGATATATTAATCATATATAATCAAAATATTTTCATAATTATATCATATATTCATTAAATATTTCTTTATTATTTTCCACGAAAAATGTATGTGAAAAAAATCACATCGCTTCAAAAGGCAGTAGTCTGTTGTATACATGAGTGTCACTATCCTATTTTAAATTGCATAAAAATAAAGAAGTTATGTGTAATATTTTTAGCTTATAATTATAATAATATTCTAAATATTATATAAATGTGTTAAATACATCATTATATCTAGCATTAAAAGGTGGTGAGGGAAAAAATAATCACATCATTTTGTGAGGTAATAACCCACCATACACATGATAGTTTGTTTCATTTCCAATTTGATTGAAGAGGAGAAAGATATAAGTTATAAACATAAAATAATAAAATATTTGTATATATAATATACATATTTTATTATAAAATTATTATATAATAATTTTTAATGTAGGTGTTAGAAGAAAAATAATGCGCATTTAAGAACATTACTTATTCTCCAGAAATCCTCTTTAGGTTCAGACCAATGGAATTTCAAGGATAGATTTATGATCAAACCATAGGATATTGAATATTTTTAAGGGTGTGAGTAAATTATTTTGGTAGTGATTTAAGGGTTAAATTTATTTGGATGTCGGATTATGGTAGGAGATTGTGTGGCTTTTAATAAGATGGCGAAATAAAAAACATAGAATTTTTGAAAAGAATCAAATACACCAATGTATTTATCGTGTAAAAAATACTAAAAAATAGAATTTTCATTACCCTTTTAGATTATTACGTTGATATAAATCTATAAAATAGGTTTTTTATATGTTTCTATGTCATTTTAATCCTTATCTTAAGATTTTAACCCCCCCCCCCTAGTAAATCAGTTTTTACCTTAACTGTGGTGATTAGTTTTTTCTAATTATACTATTAAAAATGATAAAAACAAAATTTAAAAATATTATATTATTCAAATAATTCTAATTCAAATAATGGAATATAAATGTTTTTACTTAATTTGATTCAGGTTCATATGAAAATTAAATATTATACCCACTAACCAGACGAAAGACCAGGTTTCCAAAAAAAGACAATTATCATGGGTATAGATGGTGTTAATATCAAAATGAAAATGAAATTGATTACAATAATTGAAATTATTATTAATTATAATACTATTAAACAAATATTTATTTAAATAAATTAAAATATAATTTTACCAATTATTTAATTTATATTCATATGTAGTTTTCAAAAAAAACATCAGTATTTTTAGATATTCGTAAAAAAATGTATCTTTTGAGAAAAAATCACTAGAAATTTACCTTAAATAATTTTGATATTTTCAGTTTAAAATTGATGTTAGTTTTTTTGAATAAATTTTCCAAAATTTTCCAATATTAATTTTATCCTAATTTCACAAGATGCGATGAACTCGTTTTCTTTGAAAAAAATACACTTTTTTAGAAAACATTTTTTTATTATAAAATAATTTTATTTTTTATTTATAATAAATAAATAACCTACAAACATGTGCAAAATATATATTATTCATAATTATTTTTTCTTATTCCTTACCAAAAACACAACATAAATTTATAATGGTCATTTTCAAATAATTTGTTTTAATATTATCGTGTTTCATTTAAACTCGATGTTACAATCATCACATGTTATCAAAAAGATTGGATTTTTTTAAAAAGAAATAAATTTTAAATTATTAGGGTTTTATTTTCGTCCCTCCTAAAAAAAGTTAATCCTTTAAATTTTGATGATATTTTTTCTAAATATATGAATGTTTTTTTCATTGTAACATACTCTAGTTCCAACATTGATTCCTCTATTTTTTATTTCACCAAATTACTATTTCCAAATTAGTCTTCTAGGTCCTCAATACCTAATATCTATTTTCAAGAATCTGGAAGGATTATTCTATATAAGATAGACCATGTTCCAATTATATTTTTTCAGAGGTGAGTAGAAGCATTGGTTTTAGAATGTAATTACTTACAATGATATGTAGAACAAATCATGTACTTTTGAGAGAAATTGTGTCATTTCAAAGTGGTAAGAAATATCTCTAATTATTTCCTGGTTTTCAAAGGGCCTAATATACCTTGGGATCAAAATTTTCTTATTACTAAACCTTATAACACCATTCCATGTAAATACTTTAAAAAAAATGATCTCACACTAAGAATTTCAAATCATCCCACTGATTGTTTCTATGACTATTTTTCATACAATGTGAGGATTCAATGTGATCCTAAATAGTATTTACATTTATTAATTCATCTTCATGAATTTTCAGGCCTTTAAGTTTGTCTCACGGCACACGATGGGGTTGTGGGGAGGAAACGTGCGCTACATGACAGATGATTAGAGAAGGTTGGGTTCTACTTAATCACTCATCGGGTGCACCATTTTCGTCCTCGAAACGCCCAACAGTTCTATATCCATTAATACATGGACCAAGTTTCAATATGTAGGCATTTTTTGGTTGGTTTGACAATCATTGCTTAAGAACACACATTGGTCGAGAGGATGGGAATATAGGGTCATCACACCCTTTTTGGGGAAATTATTTCCTTTTCCGAGACTCTCTTATAGATTTAAGACATGTTCATATGTTGCTGAATCATTGGATTATATCAATGTATAGTATCCACAGATTTCTACTGGTCGGAAATGGTAAACTGGACGTAGGGGTTCGAAATAATTTATGCCTGAGGATTACCATTCCTCATTGGATTAATGACCCCTAAGGAGTCTGGACTCATCGAGACGAAACTAGGGCTGGTGTGGGGAACTGACGTGAAGATAGTCGGATCGACCAGTTGTGGGGCTTGAACCATGGAGAGGCTTCCTACATAGCCTACCTAGGAGACAGTGATCAAAGTCCACGTAGTTCGAATTGGGTTGTCGACGAACCGACGTAAAGTTGGACATGGGGGTCCGATGGAGATCGATATTGGACCTCTTTGAGGATTCCTATGTATCTCTGTGGTGGAGAATCAATGTCCTCATAGTTTTCATTAGTTGGGATTACACTCTGAAGAGCCCAAGCTGTGGGTAAACCAATGTGAAAGGGGGTTAGAATGACCAATTTCTGGGCTTGATCCTCGGAGAGGCTTCCTACATAACCTACCTAGGAGATAAGGATCAATGTCTATGTAGTTCAGGTAGGTGGGGCCTACGCTATGAGGCAGCCCAATGTGTGGGAAAACCGACATGAAGGGGGGTCATAATGACCAATTTCTGGGCTTGAACCTTAGAGTGGCATCCTATGCACCCGACCTAGGATACAATGATCAAAGTCCACATAGTTCCGGTTAGTGGGGAATATACTCTGAGGATGCCCAATGCAGGATTTCATGGTCAATGCTTACTCTAAGCCCACGTGAGTCATGCTTGGTGTGAGAAACAAGAGGTAGCAGTGACCAGATGATCACGTTGTGAATGTTGCGTCCATGAGAAGTGGAGTGGGGCTTATGCATGGAGTGGCCCATAAGGTCAGGGATTACTCCGAGATGGACACCCAGGGTGACAAAACACAGCAGGAGAGGGAAAGGGTAACCTTGTGCCCGTCTCCTCTCCTGTTTCTGGGGGATGTATGGAAGTGCAAGAGGGCTTCCTTTGGAGGGGTATTTTACTACCCCCAAGGAGACCTAGTCCAAAAAAGTGGAGGGGCAGAAAGGGAACTCCCGGGCTCAGACCCCGCATCATTGTTGGAATGTGAACCCAGACATGCTTTTGGAATCCGCCCAAGGGACGGGGAAACCCCTTTAACCCTACCTACCGTGGGTATGTGAACTCAAAAAAGATCGATGATGCACCTGAAGGTTACATCATACGGGTCTGGGGGATCTGGTGGAGGCCTCGGCTCAGGGCCGATAAGTAGGCCAATGAGGGAGTCGCAGAGGATCATGCCAGATTAGAAAGATTTTATCTGGCTTATGGAACGGGAAATCTGAAAGAATTGGTGGGCCACACGAGTGTATGGGTGGTGGATCCATTCATATATGGAGGTTCTATGCAGCTGGAGAGGCCATCCGTGAACCAGAGTGGTTCGCGGACTAATGAGAACTCCATGAACGAGGGTGGTTCGCGGGCTAGTGTGCATCCCAGTAACCAAGGTGGTTTGCGGAACGATGAGCATTCCATGAAACGAGGTGGTTCATGGCTTCGGGTTAAGTCTGCGCACCAGGATGGCTCACAGAGGTGTCCACGCGAGCAGCGACGACCACGGGCGATGCCAGTCGGAGGTTCGTCGGTCGGGGCTTCACCCGAATAGGAGGGTACTACGCGGTGCAACAGATCGTAAAAGGGGAAAAAACTCCCTGGTCCGTGGGGAGTGCATACACGGAGGGGCCATGGTTTGCAGTTTTCATTTATTTATTATTTTACTTTCTTGTTTCACCGAGTTTTTATTCATTTTCTTGTTCCTTATTAATTTGTTCCCAGGTTCATACCTGCTCTGGTTCGTAAACTGGAACTTTGCAGTTTTCGAAATCCTATGCCCCTTCCTTCGAAAACCTTCCACATGAATCTGATAGATCACCTCTGAATCCCCTTTCTCTTCCCCATTCATCCCCTTTGATAGAGTGGGGAATGAGATTCATACGTGGTCACGTGGAACCTTTTGCAGAGGCTCATGACCAAAAACCCAGTTTACTGATGACTCGGTCAATCTGCAACTCGCGGGGGGCATTGAGCACATCTCCCCCGCGAACCAAAGGAGATCGGGGAGTGCTTCACGACCACGGAGGGTTACAACTCAATTCCGTGAACAAAAGTGGATGCAAACTAGGCTGGTCGATGTGGTTCGCGGCTGGGGGTGGTTCGTGATGGTGAACCAGGTCGGCGCCTGTTCTGCTTCGCGCCTGCGGAGGATCTCTGCCACCTTTCTGCGAACGACAGCGGTCTGCAGAGGGGGTGCTTCGCGGAACCGTCCACGTAGCGTTTTCATGGGACCGGTCTGTGGACTGGTTCAGCTGGTACATCCTTTGATTTTTCTCTATTATATCCTACAATTCATTGGTGGGAATCAGGTAGAATCTCCTATGGAAATTTTTGAGGACCCTACAAATGCCCCCCATCAGAATGGGGTCCGATCGGAACAAAGATAAAGTCATTCTAATGCAGAGTGGTCCTGAAACTTGGATGGTTTGCGGTAGATAGGTGGTCCCAGTAGGGGACCACACCTATAAATATGGGGGCCCTTCTTTTTTCTTTTACCAGATTTATTGTGAAACTAGATCACTCTCACTTTTTCTATCTGCGTGCTCATTCCTTCACGAAATGCCTCATCCACGAACCAGCTGCCACACTCCATGAAACATTCCTCCATCACGGTCACCTTCACCCGTGGACCAATTTCCCAACTGCGAACCAATACTCTTATTTAATTAAAATGTATGTCACGATGGGACACAGAGGAATTTGGTTTGTGGTTTCTAAGCTCTGCGGACTGAAATCTTTCGGACATTGAAAACTTCTTATTTCCTCCAAACATAACTATTTAAATCCGGGATTAGGATTCCATAGTGAAACTTGGTTCGAGGTAATCTAGCCAATGCTCTGCGGGCTAGAATACCGTGAAACCCTTCCATGTAGGGTTGGTTTGCGGGATGCCGTCATCGCGAACCACATTTTGAGACCTGCATGAGGACCTTATCACAAAGGCTTCTCGACTACATTGCCATACAACTAGTAATTTTGTCCAGATTTTATTTATTATGGACTAACCATTTGCTGATCTTCATAATATAGGGAGTAAACATGGTTTCCCCTGGCCCTACACCCAGGCCTGCCATAGAGCCTCTCCCAATTGTTTCAGGGAGACGTCTATCTATGATTCGCAGGGCAGAGAGCATCAAAGAGGACCCTAGTCAGTCTATTATTCCCAACGATGGTGTCTTAAAAGACATTCTCTCTCCTAAGCTCCTGAGTTATCCAATATCAAATTGAATTCTTCTTTACGACTTCGGTCTTCAAGACAACATCCCTATCCCCCATACATTCTCAGGTCTTCCATCTCCTTTCTTGGAAGCATCAACAATGTGCATTCAGGAAAACCTTACCACATTGGGGGAGGTAAACACTGATTCTGATCTGAAAGACACTTTTATTTGTAGTGGTTCTGTTTGGTCCCAAAGTTATCAGTGCTGTCAAGACATCTCTCAAGAAGTTTCCTTCAAGAATTACCCCTCTATTATCATCCTTTCTCGAGTTTTTCCTAACACAGGGTGGATTCCAAGGTGGGATCTTCAATATGGAGGGATTTTATCAAATGACTGGGCCTAGGACTTCTCGGGCCATTATCATTGTTGGGAATCTCTTGAGTCATTGGAAGCAGTCAATTTGTTCTCCGCAGTGTGGGATTCCCAATTTGCCGTTTACCAATAATCTCTAATCCTGCCTGACATGCTCATTCACAGGTGTTCAATCCCTAATACTTTCCACCTTTCCCATGGTGAAGTTACCATTAGTCTGTGGGACATCTATCTATTGGGAGGGCTCCCGATCATCGTTGAGATGTATGATGAGTTTCAGCCCACCCTTGACGCATGAGACGATGTCGAACAAGTACCTTCGCTGGTGATGGATCAGCTGGTTATGGAGGAGAAATCACTAGGTCCGGCCATGCGTGCCCTCTCTCTTATTCCCTATAGCACCTGGATAGGGTTATATTTGCACCCCTGCAGTTTTCGCACATCCCAGGTTCCTACTGGGTGGTTCTGGAGGAGGGTGACTACCTTTCATGGGGTTACGAAGTGCGCCCCGGTGTGCCGCCTATGCTCCGGCTGGCAGGTCTGTTTGCTATTTTTTTTGAGCAGGTGGCTATTTCCATCTCGAGATATCAACCCATGTTTCAGGGATTTCACCTTGATTATGGTAGTTAAGTTGGCAGAGGGAAGCTAAGTGAATTTGTTCATTCCCACTTTGGCTCGCATTTATGAACTACTGAGCCACATGCAGAAAGGCGGGTCACCCTATCATCTGAGTGGGCCATTTAAATTCTTATATGGCTGGATAGCGGATAATTGTCACTGTTATGAGTATCTTTAATACACGGTCATCCCTTGTCTTATCTTTCGGCCTACCCTGCTCGATATAGCTGCGGTTCATCTGAAGCCCCTCAGTTCTGACGAATTCATCGAGCTTCTGAGTGACTTCTCCCAGTTTGATTTCACTCCCTACCCCACCCATTTCGACGTTGTAGTTGACAAATACAGGGGGTCCTGGAGGAGCGTTCTTACGAAATATCACTACAGGATGGGTTTCTATCCATGTGGATTGGTGGGGTTTCTCTGTGCATGTTATATTCTCCCCATCATTTTCCCGCCAATTTGGGTGTATGCAGGTCCAAGTTTCCATTCCCCCACCCCAGGCTTGAGGACCGCACCCGGCCACTCTTCATCAATGGTGGTTGATGCTGATGTGGGAGGTATCTGACACAAGCATTCTCTTTCCTAGCATGGGAGCGGTTTACGTCCTATCCTCGGAGTATGAAAGAATGTGGGTAAATCATTATCATGATGGGATCATGGGGAAGGTTGTACGAAGGGTTCTCAAATCAGAAGTCATTGCGGCTATTGTTCCTAGCACACCTTCCTCATCACCTCTGAGGGAGGACTGACTGATAGCTCATTGGTCAAAGTGACTCAGGTGATTTTCCTCTCCCATCCTCTCTAAGCTGAGGATAAAATGGACTAAACCCTCTTGGACATGGATGAGGGTGACCTTGTGTCTTAAGGTCCTAGTGAGACCATTCCTGAAGTTTTGTCGGCCGATACCGGACATAGCAAGTTAATTCTGAAGCCTGAACCATGGTTAGAAGCTTTAAACCTGTCAGCTTCGAAATAATCTTCTAGCGTGCACATATCTGTTCAGATTGCAATGCCAGACTTCATCATCATGCTACCTAGCGAGGATACCAAAGATCCTCGTGTCATAGAGGACCGTCGATCAGTGCGCAGGTGGGCCTGGCCTGGGATTTGTTCGATTGTCACCGAAACTCCTCTGGCTGAATTGGAAACTAAAACTGAATCTCTCCGACAACTCTTCATGGGTTTTGGGTTGGTTGGATTTGACTACCAGAAGCTCTATTTTCTCACATGCTAAGTTGTCATGGCCCGTGACGAACTTGAAACTAATGAATGAAAACTTTCTCAACTCGCTGCATCTCATTCTGGGACCAGAGCCCTAGAAGAAGCCACTATAAAACTCTATCAACTGATAGTACTGGAAGAGAACTCTCGAGATCAGGTGGCCGTCCTTTCTTACGAGCTGCATGAATACGAATCTCGAGTGGCGGTGCTGAGGGATCAGTTGTTAACTCAGACTTGTAATCCTGAAACCCCCAGGAAAGGGATCAATGACCTCCAAACATTAGTGACGCATACTCGTTCAGCGGCCGAAGTTGAGGTCAGGGAGAAGGTCGTGCTGGAGAAGACTTGAAAAACTCTCCACCGGACGGTTGCTGATCTGATGGAGAAAGAAAACCAGGATCCTTTATGAATGTCAGATCCATTTCTGTACACTCTATCTTTCTTCTTTTGTCATTGTGAGGGAGATTACCCAGCTTGTGGATGTCATCCCTTTTTATCTTAATAGAATGCTAGTTGTGTCGTTCTTTCTTTACTGTAAAATTTTATTTTTACTCGAAACATTGTTGTATTAAATAACAACTCACTGAATCAGAATTGATTATAATTATTGAAAATGACAAAAACAAATAGGCTCTTACTTTCTCCAGGACCATGGGATCCAGCGAGCATAGTTTGACTATTTCTAGGCTTTTGTAGAAAACCCCAAAAAACATTTCATATTTTCTTTTAACACACTAATTTTTCCCGGGCCCATTTTCTATGGACCCAGAAGGTATGGCCCGAATTTTTCTTAGGTCACCCTTTTTAGGTTTTCATCCTAATGGGCTATGTGCCATTTTTTGTTTTTTTGGTGAGCGGTTTAGAGTCCCACCAACAAGACTATCATTGTTGATGTTTTAGGTCAAACATATTTGACAAGATATGGTGGGGTGAGGTCCCTAATGAGGTTTAGTTGATTAAAAGATGTCTTGATATCCTTCAGACGCATGAGGAGGGAGTGTGTATAGATTTTAACGACATGAAGGGAATGTCTCAAGGCATAAGATATGTATCGGCGTGCAGAGGTAGGAAGAGCATCTCCTATGGAAATCATGCCTTTGGTAGATGGGCCAGGGGAGATCAATATGCAGAGCCGCTGAGGGCATGGTATGCATAGCCATTCAATGGTGTCTTTAGGTTAATGAATTTCCATTTATAATGGCCTGAGGACTTTATCGAATACCAGCTTATAGAAACTTCCATGGGTGGCTTGGAAAATTAGGAAAGCCACTAGGGGTGCTTGGAAAGGTTGTGTGACGTCTGTAAGGTATTGAGAACATCTATATTAACCAGGATTGTGGACTCAAGGTCCCTGTCCAATGAATTTATCTTGCGTAAATGATGTTTGGATCATAGCGCAGTTCAACTTCCTGAAACCGGGACATTATAGGGAATGGAATGGATTCTCCTGGTCTTTGGTAATCTCGTCAGAGACGTTCCACCATATTCAGTAAGGGTTGTAAAAGAGGCTGGTAAACTGTATCTTAGATGGTTTCTGAATCCCAAGATGAACATGGGGGCTCAGGGGCCAAGAGCCATACAGAGAGAAGATTTTCTAGAGGAAATCTTTCCTTTGGTAGATAGGCTAGGGGCTATAAATTTGTAGATCCGCTGAGGGCAAGGTATGCATAGTATTGAAAAGGTATCCTTAGGTCAATGATTTCATTCTCCCAATAGCTAGGAAACTTCATGAAAGTTTGAGATTTGGGACCACCAGGGGTGGCTTATGGGAGTTCAGGTTTTTTTTTCTGGGAACAGAGTATGGTTAATGAGGAGAGGGTGCCTGGATATGGGAAAAGCATCTAGGAAAAATATCCCGAGAATGGGTGAAGTCATTCCTTCTCACACTGGTGTGAGACGGTGGTTCCTGCAGGTCTGACCCGTGCACTGAGGGACACAGAAAAGCCATTGTTCCTTACTAAACCCATGATGGGTTTGGTTGTGAAGTTTAAAATCATACGATAAAGACAAGGAGCATTATTCAAGGATGTTGTGCAGTTTACCGTCATGCAGCGAGGACATGTGAACTTTAAAATTTCATGCAGTTTAACGTCATGCGACAAGAACAGATTCCATGCAATTTAACGTCATACGGTGAGTATGGGGAGCATTTTTGAATGATATTGTGTAGTTTTATGTCATTCCGCGAGAAAATGGGGCATTTTTAAAATAGTGAAAATTCTTGTAGTTGAAAGCATTTCCCAAAATGATTTATGCTTGGTCTCTTCAGTTTCATGCCAGGCGGCCATGATGTTTTGTGTTGTATAACGTCATGCGGTAAGGACATAGTTGCAAAGGCCACTCTTCATCAGAATATAACTGGGCATGATCATCTCAGCATGCCCAAGACGTAGATAGGGGTTGATTGGTGTAAATCGTGGTTCTGGGGCTTCTTGGATCAGGAGAAATGATATGGGGGCCCTGAGGCCAATATGTGTATGGAGCAATGAAGAGTGTCCCGTGTTGAAATCCTACCTTTGGTAGATGCACCAGAGGCTATCAATATACAGAGCCACTGAGTGTATGGTATGAATAGTCTTTCAAATGTCTCAATCAGTCGATTACATTCCACTTCTGATGTCCATGAATGGTTATGAGAATCTGCAATTGTCCTAGCCACAAAGTCTGTCATTTGGTAAGAAAATGCCTCTACATGTTAGGCATACTCGACCCTGGTTACTCTTAAAGTGTAGAGAGACCCCGACAATGGCTATGTTGTGTGTGGGGGTATACCTTTACTCCATGCAATTTAACATCCTACGGTATGGACTAAGTACTCCTTGTTTAGCAGTCAATGATCATGGACCACTGGGTGACTATTGCTGCAGTCACTCGATGGATAACTGAGTTAACAAGATCTGATATACTATGAACAGGGTGGGTGATGAAGGTTGTAAATTGAAACTCCGAGGTTTCCAGGATTAGGAGATGGGGTGTAGGGGCTCTGAGGCTAGTAAGCGTACAGATATAGGAAGAGTGTCGCCCGAGGAAATCTTGCCTTTGGTAGACAGACCAGGGGATATCAATTTGCAAAGCCGCTGAGGGAAAGGTATTCATAGTATTGCAAATGTGTCCCCGGGTCAATAACTTTCCACTTCCGATGGCCATGAATGATTATGAAAATATGAGATTGCTCACCGTACAGAGTTTGACATGTGGGGATAATAGTGTCCGAACATACAAGAAAAATATTCACTGCAATTGTCCATTGAGTCAAAGTTGCATAGTCCTGTCTTGATGTTCGTAGATGCAGATCATCATATGAACCACAGGCAGAAACATAAGCTAACCGGGTAGGGATACACTGGCGACGTTTGGATGTGAAAAGGTAACTAACATGTAAACCACTATGCCATAAATTTCTGGATATGGATGTATGGTATGGGGGCTCTGAGTCCGGTAAGCATATAGAGCTTGGAAGAGTGTCTCCTGTGGAAATGTTTCCTTTAGTAGATGGGCCAAGGGATATCAATATGCAGAGCCTCTGAGGGCATGGTATGCATAGTCATGCAAAGGTGTCCACTGGTCGATGACTTTCCACATCTGATGGCCAAGAATGGTTATGAATATCCATAATTATCTGGGTTGTGGAGACTGATGTATGGGGAGGATGCATCCAAATGTTCAATGAGTATTTCCATATCATTCTTTCATATATCATTGGTGGTTCATGATGAAATCCGTGCAGTTTAACATCGTCCGGTGATGACGCGGTCTGTACATTTTAACGTCGTCCAGTGAGGACAAAAAATACACATTGTGCAGGTCTGGTCTATACACGGGGGAAAGGGTAATTTTTCACTTTCATTATCCATGAAGTTTAACGTCATGCGATAAGGACCAAAAAATACACACCGGGCATGTCTAGTCCATACATGGGGGAAAGGGAGAATTTTTAAATCTTATTGTCTGTGCAGTTTAATGTCATGTGGTAAGGACAAAGGGTACACCCCATGCCGGTCTGGTCTGTACACGAGGGAAAAGAGAATTTTTATCATTCATTATCCATGACGTTTAACATCATGTGGTAAGGATGGATGATACACCATGTGCAATTATGGTCCATACATAGGGGAAAGGGCATTTATTGGCTTATCATCCGGGAAGTTTAACGTCATGCGGCAAGGGAAAAAAAATACACCCCGTGTTGGTCTGGTCCATACACGGGGGAAAGGGCATTTTTTTTAACTTCTCATACATGCAGTTTAACATCATGCATTAGGGACGATGGTTACACCCTGTGAAGGTCTGGTCCATACATGGTGGAAAGGGGGGTATTTTTTTCATTTATCCTTATCTGTGTAGTTTAACGTCGTGCGATAAGGATGAGGAATACACCCCGTGCTTGGATGGTCCATACACGGGGGGAAGAGGGAATTTTTATCTTTTATTCTGGGGTGGCTGGGCCATGACGGGGAACCCTTGCATCGCTACGTATCCTGCGAGGGTAGGAATCAAGCTGCACGTAGTTCTCTGAAATAAGTACACCTCGTGTTGGGCTGGTCCATACATGGGGGAAGGGGACATTATTAACATTTATTTTATTTCATTTGGAAGTGGCTGGGCCAGGATATGGGATCCCAACATCACTATATATCATAGGAAGGTAGGAATCTAGCCATATGTGGTTCTCTACAAAATACACCCCATACAGGTCTAATCCGTACATGGGGGAAGTGAAATTTTTTAACTTTTATTTGAGGGTTGGCTAGGCCAGGACGGGGAACCCTAGTGTCACTACGTATCATGTGAAGGAAGGAATCATGTCATTCGTAGTTCTCTGAAATCCATGCAGCTTAAAGTCATGCGGTGAGGTCGAATAATACACCCCATGTAGGTCTGGTCCATACACGAGGGGAGGGATCATTTTTAACATTCCTTTTTTTTTGGTTTTTTTATATTTAGGGGTGGCTGGGCCAGGATGGGGGGCCCTCGCGTCACTACGTATTTTGCGAAGGCAGGAATCAAGCTGAATGTAGTTCTCTGAAATCCGTGCAGTTTAACGTCACATTGTGAAGATGAAATACACATAGTTTAGGTTCATAGTGATTGGACCGTTGGGTGTTTGTATGTTTAATGTCATGCATCTCAGATGATTCCTTTTTCTATTATCCGTGCAGTTTATCATCGTGTGGTAAGGATGAAGAATACATTTGGTTTATATGGGAAATACTTCTTCAAGAATCTCGCATTTGTAGGAGCTGTGGTGAATTTCCTGTCCTTGGAGATCAGGGAGTATGCTCCGCTGAAGTAGACCTTGTGTATAACATATGGTCCCTCCCACTTGGGCTCAAGCTTTGGAGGTTTCCTTCGAGGTAACATTGGGTTCCAGGGGACCAACACCAATTCTCCTTCCAAGATAGACCGAAGACAGACCTTTTTATTGAAGGCATGTTCTATCTGGTTCTAGTATACATCCAGATGGTGCAAAGTGTGAAACCGCTTCTCGTCTAGCCGTTACCATTCACATAGCATTTTTTATTATTGCTCATCGTTGGATAATTGATCACAAATGGATACACGGAGCAATGGTAATTGGAGCTCAATGGGCTGGACCGCCTCTGTGCACTATTCCTATGTATACAAAGTGGCCTGAGTAGTGGTGCGGTTTGTGGTTTAGTATTCAAAAAATGCATGAATGAGCCTATCCGACCACGTCTACTTGTCTTTGTCCACCATTTTCTAGAGAATGTTGGACAAGGTATTGTTGAAAGCTTCTATTTGTCTGTTGGCCGCTGCATGGTAGCGAGATGAGTAGTTAGCCTTCATACCATATTCTTGGTATAGTTTCTCTAATTCATAAGAAAAGAAGTTTGTAACGTTATCTATCAGTATCGTTTGAGGGACACCAAATCTGGTAATGATATTGGTTTTCACAAAGATGGCAATGCTTCTTGACTAAAATTCCTTTAGTGGTACAAATTCATTCAACATGGAAAAGAAGTTGGTTTTCGAGAGAATATACTTCATTTGTTTTTCCATGGCCGGAGGATATGATCCCACGACGTCCATTCCCTAGACAAAAAAGGGCCATGAGTACTTGGCCTGATGAAGTAACTTCAGGGGTTGGTGTATGAAGTTGGCATGGATTTGGCATTAGTGGAATTTTGCGGTAAAGTGATCGCAATCTGGTGCCACTGTGGGCCAATAGTACCCAAGTCATCGAACCTGATGGGAATGCTTGGACCCCGGTTGATGTGCCCCACATACCCCGACATGAACTTCAGTCATGACGACAGTGGTTTCCTCTCCATCAATGCATCTGAGCAGGATTCCATTGAGGCCTTATTTGTAGAGGACCTCCTGCTAACATGTGCTGCTATATAAGACAATCTTGATTGCCCTTCTCCGTATTTCATCTCGTTCAGCCCTATTTGGAGGATGTTCTCCCCGTTGAAGGTAGTTTTCAAAGGGGCTAATCCATCTGGTGTCCGGGGCGTATGGATCAGGGACATGACTGACTTTGTAGATTTCATCCGTCATAGTCTGGAAAAACGGTAGGACCATTTGACGGTGACCAAAACTGATGGCTGTTTCATCCCGGTCTATGTCAGCCAGGGTTGTTGCTGCGTTTTCTAATGCATGAGCCTAAGTATTCTGAGACCGGGGAATATAGGTCAATGTTGGTTCTATAGATAACACCGCAAATAACCCTCGGACATGGTCAAACAGGGAAATCAAATCCTCTTTTTTGATATAATATTCACCATTGACATGCTTGATGACTAGTTCCAAGTCAAATTTTACCTTAAGGTTCTATACTTGTCCCTGCAGTGGGATCTTCAGGACTGCAATGAGGGCTTGATACTCTACTTCATTGTTCATACATCCTTCTGACAGGAGGAAGGAATACGACAAGGCTTCCTTTTCCGGGGACATGAGTATTATCCCCAAATCCACCTTGATAAATTTGGGATCTTCCATCCTTTTCCCGGTCATTCTTCGGGATGCGCTGTCGATGTACATTTCCCATGATGGAATATCCACTTGAACTGCGAAGAAGCCTTCATCTAGTAGCTTGATGTATGGTGTGGTGGTCCCCATTGAATCCTGCACTTCCAGAAAATCTGTTAATGCCTAGCCTTTGATGGCTTTCTGAGGCACAAACCGGAAGTCAAACTATTCCAGTATGACTGGCCATCAGGATAGATTCCCGGTCAGCAATGGGCGGCTAAGGATGTACTTGAGCGGGTTATTATGCGAGACCAAATGGACATCATGATGCTGAAGATAATGTTGTAACTTTTGAACTACGAAGACCAAGGCCCAAAAACTATTCTCGATGTTTGAGTATCGAGTCTCAACATCAATCATGGTTCGGCTAACGTAATAGATACTGTTTTCACTACAGGCGTCATTCTTCTGCATGAGGAAGGCTCCCAGTGACAGTTCTAGGGAAGTCATGTATAGGATGAGCGGTCTTCCTTCAACCAGGGGCATGAGCACCGGTGGGTTTAAGAGGTATCTCTTCAGGCTGTAAAACTCCCCATGGAAGTCATATATCTATTGGTATGTGACCCATTTTTCATTAACCTGGTAAAGGGAAAACATTTTCCTACGAGGTTGGCAATGAATCACCGGATATCGGCCACATTCCCTTGGAATGCTTTGAACTTAGTGAGATTGTAGGGAGGTGGAAGGTCCAGGATAGCCTTTGTCTTTTTAGAGTTGACTTCAATTCCACACTGGCGTACGACAAAGCCAAGGAATTTACCTGAGGTAACCCCGACGACGAACTTCATGGGGTTCATCTTCAGGATATGCTGTTGATGTTTGATGAAGACGTTCTCAAGGTCTGACAAGTGATCTGAGCGCTATCTTGATTTTACCAACAAGTCATCTACGTAACATTCGACGAATTTCCCCAAGAATGGCTTAAATATACAATGCATGGCGCGTTGATATGTGACTCCCACATTCTTGAGACCAAAGGGCATGACCCTATAATAGAATATTCTTTGAGGGGCTCTGAAGGCAATGGATTATTTGTCTTCTTAGTCCATCCTAATTTGATTATACCCATTATATCCCTCCATGAAGGATAGATCCTCATACCCGTACGTTGCATCGATTAATAACTCAGTGATCGTGACTGGGAAGTCATATTTCGGGAATTTTTGATTGAGATATCTGAAATCAATGCAGATGCGGATTTTTCCATTCTTTTTCTTGACAGGGACGATATTGGCGAACCAGATGGGGTACTGGACCTCCCTAATAAAGCCTGATTTAACAATCTTATCGACTTTAGCCTCTATTTTCACATCATGTGAAGGGTGTGTCCTTATAGAGGCCTTCTTATAGCCTCGGTGGTCTTCAATTAGACCCAGGTAATGTGTCGCCACATTGGGATCGAGTCCCAGCATTTCTGGGTAATTCCAGGCAAAGAAATCCCAATGTTGCCTCATGAAGGAGGTATACACCACATGCTCCTCAGGAGACATGGTCATACTAATGATGGTGGTCCTCGGGTCTTCCTTGGTACAAAATTTTATTTCCTTGAGATTGTCCACCGTAGTGGAGATACCTTCCTAAAACGCGGGATGTTCATCCCTGAGATCTTCCTCCACTTACTCCCCCACATCCCCGTCTTCTAGATCTGATGGGGGGAGAGCTCTTGACTCGAGCTTCTGAGAGTCCAGAGGCAAGGCATTATGGGTGTCCTCACTCAAGTACTTGACCCCAAATTGAGGGTTGGCGGACATTTCTAAATTGTCACGCTCAGCCGTTATAGATGAAGTCATGAAGACAACTGAGTGTGTGTCCAAACTTGACCCCCAGCTCTAAATATGAATTATGGGCATTACGTAGTCTCTTCCAAGTTGCTTGAGGGGGTCATCAGGAACCATTTCCAGGTCATTTGTAGTGGGGATCCAGTTAACACCATCGGCCAAAGGCTTCTTCCTCTTTTGCTCATAGAACACGATGTCAATGTAGTGTGACTCAGGGAGATCGAAAGGGGCCTTGTCGGCATGCAATGTCCTAATTTTCCCATTGATGCAGTACATAATACGCTGGTCGTAGGAGGATGGAACGACCATGGTCTTGTGGAGCCATGGCCTTCCTAGAAGGGCGTTGATCACTATGTTTTTTCGGACCACCAGGAATTCCGAATAGGCCACAAGGTCTCAAAAATGGGTCTTTAGCTTTATTTGTCCCATTGGCTTCTGCTCACTTTTGTCGAAACATAGCAGAGTTTTGGTTGGGGGTACTAGGTCATCCTCATTATAGCCCATCTTATGGAGTGTCCATAGGGGAAAGAGGTTAACTCCAGAGCTATTGTCGATAAAGACTTTACGGATCTCAATATCATTCACTGTGCCAGACACATACAGTGGTTTGATATATCCCTAAATGAAGACATCTTCTTCTTGATCGGTGAGGAAATCACTGCATTGCAATCTGATGGGCCAGTCTCCGTCCAGTAAATCTCGGTGGCAGCTACCTTGTCTTGAAACTCTTGGGGGATTAGCAACTCTTCAATAAGCACCTCCTTGAGGTCGGCTGACAAACTCAGGGAATCTAGGATAGACAGCTTGGCTGGTACTGACGCCAGCTGCTTGAGGATGTCGTATTTTTTCTCCAACATCCAATGCTTCCCCACTGGCGGGAGAGTTCTAACAGGCGACTTGGGAGCTGGAGTATGTGATGAGAAGGGACCCATTGTGGGGACAGATGCTGACGATGTTACCAGGTTCTGGGGACTCGGCCCAGCCAGTCTATTTGTGCGAACTAGGTGGCCAGATTCTTGTACCTCCTCTGATGGGTGTCGAAGAATAATGGGGCCAGAGTGGCCACTTGTAGAGGTAGGGGGATATTCTTTCTCATGTTGATTCTGTTGAAGGTCTCTCCCATGGGATTCCGCGATATAGACTTTTTTGGCCGAGGTCCAACCGTAGTGTTGGTTTTGGTTGCGACTGCAGCTCCCCAAGTATCCCCTGCCTCTGCGATTCCTTGTCCTGGCTCCTCGTGTCTGGAAATCGGGTTCATAACTTCACCCTTCATCAGGGGACGATTCCATAAGATTGATGATGTTGATGGAACCAAATATTGGCTCCTATCCTCTGACAAGACAACCAGGTCGGTTGTCCCTGATGGTGTCGTTAGGTGGGTCGGTGCCCGTGGCGCCATGTTTGGGGGCAAGAAATCTGATAGCGTCAGGGTTAACCTCTATCTCGCTATAGATTATCCTCTTGTTTATGTATCCCCTCTTTTTTATTATGCCTGGATGACAGGCTCGTGGAGGGTTGTGAGGAACACTGTGTCGGTAGTGCGTCATCAGGGGTTGTTGGTGGCAACACTGGCTGCTGTAGCTGAGCTCGGAGTATGCATGGGGCTTTGTTAATAGTCTTCCGATTAATCCAGTTATCAAATTTCTTCCCCTTCTATCTGGTTACTTCCTACCACCCCTCCACTTTGTTGGAGTCAATGGTAGAAATATATGTCACATGTGCTCGGGGTGGTCTCAGCTCGACCTGCATGGAGTTTACCATCAATTACAGTAGGTATTTGAAGACAAATAATTCCCGAATATTGTGCCCCAACATTCGATTGTAGGGATAGTAGTCCGACCTATCATCGTGGTCGACATCTTCAAGTTTCTTCAGCTCCCGGAGGTGGAGGAAGTTGCAATTAATTGTGGCGATGGAGTAGCCACAGACATGGTCCTCTCAGAACGAGTATACTTTGTGTCTCTGTTCCTCAAACTGGTTCTGCTTCGATCCCCTTTAATCGTAATGCCTGGGTGGAGGCGTCTTCTGATATAAAGGGGTCCCTTGATGATTCGGTGGAGGCATGAGTGGTGGAGAAGGTGCAGGGGCTGGCTTGACCGTGACAAAGAACACTTCATCTCTAGATGATCTCTTTTCAGGAGCCTTTGAGGCTATCCTGGGCTTCAAATTGGTCCGCTGTAGGGAGTCCTCAATTCTCTGGGAAATAGGTGAGAGATGGCGGAATCTAGCCGTGCACTCCACTGGTATGATCGGTGTTCATAGTTCATATTGAATATTATCAATGCATATAGCATGTAGTTCATCTTGAGTGATTGGCATACTTAGAGAGTAGGTCAAACCATTCCATCTAGCAATGAAATATGAGACCCTCTCGTTCTCCCTATGCTTGCAGTTCATGGGGTCACTGACCGTGGTTTTAGGCAATGTTGAGCTAAAGTGGAATAGGAACTGATGTCGAAGGTCTTCCCAGTTTTTTATTGACTGGGCTAGTAGGCTCATAAACCAGACGAAGGTGGATCCTTGCATGGTCTGTAAGAAGCATATGAGATTCACTACTTCTTGTTTCTCCAGAGTTCCCATCATGGGGTTGCAATAGGATGTGTAGTGCATTAACTTCTATTATAGATCACCTGATCCATTGAAAATAGGGAATAAAGGGCTCCAGAAATTGGGTAGAGGAGGTGTGTTGCTCAACCCATCTGGTTAGGGCTTCCGCTCTGGCTCTATTAGAGTGCCTTTACCTTCCATCTCTTCCAATCGAGCTGTTAGTGCCTCGATGGTGTTAGTGAGACCTTGGTTTTCATCCTGTTGGGCCCGATCTTGGGTGGGTGCATCCGAGGCATTGCTTGAGGATCCGGCTCAGCCGACACCAAGCATGCATATTCCGTTTGGGGCACCCTCGGAGGGTTCGGGTGTACTTGCTCTGGTTACTTCCTGAGTGGTGGGAAGTCTTGTTATTCACTCTAATCTAGGTTCAAGTAGTTGGAAAGTTTGTGCACCTCATTAGGCGGGTTAAACATGGGTCCTTGAGGTGCACTGACTAGTAGTGCATGATGCGGCTCCTCTTAGGATGTGATTTCAAAAAGATGGTTCCTCATGAGCAGCTCTCAATTAATCTACCTCAATTCCTTCGTTTCTTCTTCCTATCGAGTGAACCTATCTTCGAGCGTGAGTGGATCGTTTTTGTCGAGAGGAGGGGACAAATTTAGGGTAACCGTTCCGTTGTTATTATACTTGTTGGAATCTCATAGGGTAAGAGGTGGGAGGTTAGCTAAAGGGGAAGCCATATTTAGTGCATCTTTCTAGTTCCCAGTGAGCAGACCTGGTGGTTCGTTGTGAGTCACAGAATAACCAAAACCATCATCTCCCGATCCATCCAGATTTTCACCATTTTCGGTATTACCCATGGGGTTAACCTCTATGGTGTTGATGGATGCATATCATGGGGTGTAGAATATTTTATCTTACAAATAATAAGAGGATCTCCTGCATATTTTGCGAGCCTTCCTTTTCATGTCCCAGGATTTCCCTTGGACTCCTCGTAAAAGGGTGACGCGGAGAGTTATTTGATGCGACCTTACGGTATGCCTCCCTCTTGGAGGGGATGATGATTCAAATGACAGGATAGGACAAGAACATCCTCTTTTGAAAATCCTCCTTAGATGAGTGAATACTGACTCTCATGGCGGAGGTTGTTGTTGAGATGGTAATAATGCCCCCAGCCCTGAGGGCTGGGGTTGGCTATGTTCCCTGGACATTGATTCTCTTCCCATTTTTATGGGCCTTAGGGGGGAATTTGTTGTTAAAAATTCTCCCAGACATTCATGCTCGAGTTGACCCTAGATTGCGGCAGTGGCTGTTGCTTTCGCTACATGCCTGATATCGCATGTCCCTGTTTGGTGGTGAACTAGGTTTGGTGCTGAGTTCTCATGTGAATCAATCCTTGCTTGGGAAGAATTCAATGATCACTGATTGGCCTCTATTAGCTGAGAGGCCTACTGAATGATCTCGGTGGCCTGATTCAGATGTTCTTGAATATCTTGTTCCTATCGGTCTTGACGCTTCTGGGACGTACTCAAGGCCTAACTATTTTGGGTGTGTTTCCTTTCGTGAATAGGGAGACCACTCGATTTCTTTCATGACATGATGACGTTGCAAGACACCATGATGAATGGATTCTTATGGGTGGGGAGTGGAGTGAAATTCAAAGCTCCATGTTCCCCCCATCCCCTGATATGGACTCCTGTCAGAGCGTCACCGATGAGGCGGTGTAGCTGGTGCAACGCATTGAGGCAGGCTATCTCAATGTTTCATGTGTGCCTCTCGGGTCGTTGTTGCCATGTCGAAGGAAGAGACTCAAGGTCGATGTGACACAGGAGGTCTCATATTGTCTTGAAATGGTCTACATACACTTTGTTGGGTTGGGAGCTTGATTTCAGTCAACAGAGGGTAGTCCATATATTGTAGCGGATGTCGTGCACTCATTCTCCCGGTAGCATTCTGGGTATGCCGAATTGAGTGCTGGTCGTGGGACAAAAAATTACTGGTATATCATCCCTGGCCAATCATTTCCTCAGGTGCAGCATGTCGGCATACTCCCCCACTGGTGACTCCTATACCTGGCCGGCCGAACTAAAACGCCCGCAGATAGTGTGGTCAGAGGCAGTGGGACTGGTAGGTGCTGGATCATCATATGGGCGATTCTGAGTTGGTTTAGAAGATGAAGGTGGCCCCGGAACGTATCCCGATTGAAGGGGGGGAATCTGACTTGTTTGTTCCCGTCCTTCTGAGAGCCTCGACATTCAAGGTCTTTTCTATGGTTGATTCGGAAAGGGGAGGAAAATACTGTCAATATGATATGTTATTGTGGGGAGGAACTTCGCAATGGAGGCCACAATGGTGAGGAATACCATTACATATTGATGCCTCACTACATTGAGGACTTTTTGCAGTGCATACCCTAGGGAGGACCTCCAAGGCCTATCGGAGCAAGGGGATGACATTCTAGCTGCGTATCATTGTTACAGGGAGGGCCTTCACAACAAATACCATCATGGTGAGGATAACCATAATGGTTTGACGTTCGATGTGTATCCTATGGAGGACCTTCAAGACACACTGCGACAAGGGGAGGAACTTCTTGTTGATTGGGGCCACTACGGGGAGGACCTTTGCAATGGTGGCCGTGGTGGAGAGGACTACCATCCCAACTGCAGCAACGGTGAGTAATACCATTATATCTTCTGTAGGGAGAATATCTATGGGGTAAACCGTGGGGAGGGCCTTCAGAATATACAACAATGAGGGGAGGGCCTTCTCGTTGCTAGATGTCTCTACGGGGAGGTCCTCCATTATTAGGGTGGCAAGGAATACCACTGCGATCTGATGCCTGGTTGCGCAGAGTGTCATTGTAATGTAACCCCTGGGGAGGACATTTAGGGAAGGCCACAACAAGGGGAGGTGCTTCTTATTATGATGAGATGTCACTACGGGGCGGGCCTCCGCAGTTGCGACTATGATAGCGAGGACTACTATCATAATCTGTCGTCACACTGCATGAAGAGTGTTTGTAGTGTATAACCTGGGGAGGACCTTTAGGGTGGACCGTATTGAGTGGAGGACCATCTTGCTTCTCGATCTTCTGGTCACGTGGAGGGTTTCTGTGAATCGCATCAAAAGAGGAGCTCTCGTGATCGATCATTATATGCTTGCGGGGGAGGCCCCCACAGTTGCTCGGGGGAGGACCTTCAGAGCTGCTGGTAGCGACATTGTGGGGTGGACTTTCACAAAATCTACTACCACTCCCATAATATGGTAATGGTTGGGTAGGGTTCTGAGCCTTCGATGTGTGCCTGTCGGCATTTGAAACCCCAGATTCCAGCAGAGTGGAGCCATGACCCCGCTCTTTATTTTCCAGCTACCTTCGGTGCGTTCAGGGAGCTTTCTGATGGGCAGCAGGGACTGTCTACTGTTGAAAATGGCCTTCACCTATGGGTCCCTATCTAATAGGGTCCCGTGATGCTGTTGGGAAATGACGATGAACAAATTGACTTTTAGCAGTGATATATGCCTGATCTAGAGCATCCACCGTGATGGACGGGTGTCCCCCAGTTGGAACGAGTGAAGAAGATCGATCTGGTTGCCCTTTCATCACAAAATATAGCCAGAGACACTCCTGGGAGGAATCAGGGATGCAGATCTTCTCCAAGGATGCTATATCATCTGTTTGATGAGTCGCCTCAATTGGGGAGATGGCCTCATGGGCCCGAGTCCTTGTTGTTTCCACTGATACAATTACATTCTGGAAAGTCTACAAGATATGATCTAGTATTGATACTAGCTCCTCCATCATTTCCAGGATATGTAGAGAGACATCATTGGATGGAACAGGTATGAAAGACCATTTTGGTATCAGAGTAGGAATATCCTTCTCTGGTCCTCCACTGGTCAGTGGGTACTGACTATTCTCCTATGTCGGGGTAGGTGAATGAATATACCCTTGTTTTGGGATATGTCAGTTTATCTCTGTTTTCTGCCACATTGGGAAGGCAGACATTACATGTATCCATAGGGAGTTGTCCCTGCATATGTTGGTTTCTCACCGTATCTATTCAGTGGCCTTTATTGGCCGGGAGACATGACCGCCTATTATTCTCTGCCACATTTGGATGGTGGGCTTTGTTGATCTCCACTATTCTAGGATGGTAGGCGTCAAGAGAATCTACTAGGAGCTGGTCCTACAGGCGTTGGGTTTCCACCATGTCGGGTTGGTGGGCTTCAAGAACCTAGGCAAGGAGAGGTGAATGCCAGGTAGGTGTCGTCGTGTGTGAGCAATGAGATTGATGGAGCCCGGTGGGGATGTGAACCTGCTCGTATGATTCCACCATGTCTGGTCTGCAGGCTTTGGAGTAGAAGGCAGGTGTATGTGCCTGATCACAATGCATCTCTGCAACTAGGCAGTAGAGCTCCTCCTCAGGGACTGTGGTGATAATCAGTCCCTTATTGTACATTTTCTGCCCACGTCAAGCGGTCCGAGAGGCCGGAGCTCGTGGAGCATGGGCCTGGATCATCAGGGTGATGTCCACTCGGGAGAGAGGATATTGGGTCATGGCATGACCGTGATGGCATCTTCCAGTGGGTGCCTTAGAGTGGAACCCCCATTCAGTGGCGATGAGGTCCTCAGCGTCGACCTCATCTGCCTGCCTAAGATAAGGGAGGTAAAAATTGTCTCATTCTGGGGATAGACTCTCAAAATGGTTTGAGACGGCAACAGGAGCCGTCTAGATCTGCTTTCATGGCTGCTACTAGGAAGGCGATGGACAATTTCGGCAGATTGGAGGGCGTTCATGGATGCCTCCACCATCGGGAGAGTACCGTTCATGTGGTACTCTCATATTAACCCATCTGAGACCCAGCGTTGAAGACGTTGGGTAGGTGATGGGGTCCTCCGTTGGTGAGGAAGTTTGGTCATTGCGTTGTTGGAAGTACATTCCTGAGAGTTCCTTCATGATTCCATTGGATCGAAGAGAGTTCTGTGTAGTACCTGTAAAAACATTTTAACAAATAGAAATAGAAAAACCATCAAAGAGGCATCTCATGATCTCATGCATAATTATTGACCTTGCTTGGACCTCCTTGTGAGAATAAGGGGGCATAGGGTGGGATTAGGTTGAATCTGTAATGCATGGTTAAAGACTCACTTCGGGTTCACCATTTTTGGTCTCGCAACGCATGACGGGGTCATGGTGAAGAAACGTGCGCTACCCAATAGTTGATTAGAGAAGGTTGGGTTCTACTTAATCACTCATATTGGGTGCACTTTTTTCTGCCTCGAAATTCTCAACGGTCTCATATCTAGTAATACATGGACCTACATTCCAAAGCAGGCATTTACTGGGTGGTTTGACCAGCAGTGCTTATGAAATCACATTGGTCGATAGGATGGGACGTTGGGATCATCTCTCCCTTTTGGGGGGTAATTATTGCATGTTCCGGGACTCTATTATATATTTATGACATGTTCATATGTTCGAGAATCACTGGTTTATACCCAAGAAAAATATCCATGGATTTCTCCTGGTTGGAAATGGTCAACTGGAATGAGGGGTTTAGAATCATTTATGCCCGTTTTTTTCCGTCCCTCATTAGATTAATGACCTTAATGAGCCTGGATACATAGAGATGACACTAGGGTTGGTGAGGTGAACAGACGTGAAGATAGTCGAATCGACCGGTTGTTGGGCTTGATCCTCGGGGAGGCTTCCTACGTACCCTGCCTAGAAGATAGGGATAAAAGTCCATGTAGTTCTAATTGGAGTGTCGGAGAACCAATGTGAAGGTGGACCTTGGGGTCGGATGTTGATTGGGCTTGGACCTTTTGGAGGCTTCCTACGTATCCCTTTGGTGGGGAATCAAAGTTATTGGAGTTCGCATTAGTGGGGCTTACACTCTAAGGAGGCCCATGGTGTGGGTAAACCGACGTGTAAGGGGGTTGGAATGACCAATTTCTGGGCTTGAACCTCATAGAGGCTTCCTATGTACCCTACCTAGGAGACAAGGATCAATGTCCACGTAGTTAAGGTAGGTGGGGATTATTCTCTAAGGAAGTCCAATGTGTAGGAAAATTGACATGATGGGGGGTCGAAATGACCAATTTCTGGGCTTGGACCTAAGAGAGGATTCCTACGTACCCTTCCTAGGAGACAA
Organism: Viscum album; assembly: GCA_963277665.1. Classification (NCBI taxonomy): domain Eukaryota; kingdom Viridiplantae; phylum Streptophyta; class Magnoliopsida; order Santalales; family Viscaceae; genus Viscum; species Viscum album. The sequence goes on from OY728134.1 coordinate 293,091,498, forward strand.
GGATCAATGTCAACGTTGTTCAGGTATGTGGGGATTACACTCTGAGGATTACCAAGGTAGGATGTCATGGTCGATGCTTACTCTAATCCCACATGAGTCAGGCTTGGTGTGAGAAACAAGAGATAGCTGGGACTAGAAAATCTCATAGTGAAATGTGCGTCAGTGAGAAGTGGAGTGGGGCTTACGCATATAGCGAAACATAAGGTCGAGGCTTACTCCGAGATCTCCCCCTAGGGCGACAAAGCGCAGCAAGAGATGGAAAGGGAATCCCTATGCATGTATCCTCTCTTATTTCCTAGGGAAGTACAAAAGTGCATGAGGGCTTCATTATGATTGGTATTTTACTACTCCCGAGGAGCCGTAGTCCTATCATGGGGAGGGGCATAAAGGGAACTCCGGGGCACGGACCCCAAATTACCGTGGGAATGTGAACCCAAGCATGCTTTGGGAATCCGCCCAATTGTTGGGGAATCCCCTTCACCCCTTCTTACCGTGCGTATGTGAACACAAAACGGTGCGCTGATGCACCTGAAGGTTACATCAAATGGGTCTAGTGGCTCTGGTGGAGGCCCTGGCTCGAGGCTGATGAGTAGGCCAATGAGGGAGTCACAGAGGATCAGGCTGGATTTGATAGATTTGATCTAGCTCGGGGAAAGAGAACTATGAAGGATTTGGTGTGCCACATGATTTTATGGGTGGTGACGCCCTTCGCGTAGGGAGGTGCTATGCGGCTGGAGAGGCCATCTGGGAACCATAGAGGTCTGTGGACTAATGACCACTCCGCTAACTAGGGTGGATTGCGGGCTGGTGTTTATCCCGTGAGCCAAGGTGGTTCGCATAATGGTGAGCATTCTGCAAATTTAGGTGGTTCGCGGCATCATGTTCGGTCCCAACACTAGGTTGGCATGCTGAGGTGTCCACTTGAGCAGCAGCGGTCGAGGGTGACATCGGTTAGAGGTTCGTCGGTCAGGGCTTCGCCCACGTAGGAGGGTCCTACGTGGTGCGATGGCTCAGAAAAGTGGCATAAACTCCCTGGTCCACGGGGAGTGCATCAATGGAGGGGCCATGGTTCATAGTTTTCTTTTCATTTTTATTTTATGTTTGCGGTTCACCAAGTTATTATGAAATTTCTAGTTCCTTATTAATTTGTTCCCAGGTTCATACCTTCTCTGGTTTGCGAACTAGAACTTTGCTATTTGCGAAATCCTCAGCTCCTTCCTTCGAAATCCTTCCACCTGAATCTGATCGATCTCCTCTGCATCCCTTTTGTCTTCCCCCTCCATCTCTTTTTATATAGTGGGGAAAGAAATGCAACTGTGGTCATGCGGCACCTTTTGCGGAGGCCCTTGATCGAAAAACCAGTTTACTGATGACTCAGACAATCCGCAACTCATGAGGGCATTGAGCGCATCTCCCCCGTGAACGAAAACGAGCTCTGTGTGTCCATCGCTGTCGTGGAGGTTTCCGCCACCATTCCGCGAACGTCAGCAGATGCGGATCAGGTCGTATGATGTGGTTCGCGGCTGGGGTCAGTTTGTGACGGTGAACCGGGTTGGCGTCAGTCCTACTTCGCACCCGTAGAGGATCTCCACCTCCATTCCGTGAAGAAAAGTGGTCCGTAGAGGGGGTGCTTCGCTGAAGAGGCCGCATAGATTTTTCATGGGACTAGTCTACAGAATGGTTCGACTAGTACATCTTTGTAGTTTTCTCCATTCATTCCCCTAATTCATTGGGGGGAATTGAGTAGAATCTCCATTGTAGATTTTTCAGAACCCTACAATGTTTAATTTCAAAAACATCATCCTAGAAAGATGGAGTGTGATATTTTATTCATTATGAATTCTTCATATGACTCTATTTTAATATTTTGAAGGATATTTTTTAAGTTAAGAACACAACCAAAGGTAAATAATTATCCAACATAGCTTGAAATTTAAGTGATAATGACATCAACATATATTACCTTATTTAAATAGTCCTTTTGTACTTTTTATTATTTTGAGTATGGTAGGAAGTTCATAAATGAATCTATTTATCTAGTTATTTATAAATGTATTTCAAAATTTCGAAGTAAAATATAGATCATGAGAAGACATGATCAAAATAGGTTTTCCATGAATTTTTAGATCATTATTTATAAAAATACCTATGATGAGCTCAAGAGGTAAATATTCTCCTATAACGTAGAAATGTATAGATGTGGTTATATGATAAAAAATAACCAAAATTACATCATTTTTTCTAGGGGTATTTGGTAGTCATGTAAAAATTCCAAAATAATTTAATTTTATCTCGATAATTTAATAGGAAGAGGATACATGAATTCTTTAATATTTTATCTCATAGCTTTAAATTGTTTACAAACCAATCATCTAAACACATAATAAACTTTTTCTTTCTTTATGTTATCCCACAAAATATGATCCACAAAATCTACATATGTATTTCTACTATTATGGTTTATAGAGACAATTGAGATATTATAATCGACCCAATATTCCATTTCTTGCTCAGGTATAGTTGGAACACATAATCTCTTTCTGAATTTTATAACACAATCATCAGCAATGAAGTCTATTAATTTCCCATCATTCACATCATAAATGTCTTTTAATGTTTTCATTATCTAGTGGATACCCTTTTATCCATTGAAATATTGATGGATTCAAAATCATTTGAAAATGTTTTGATGTGACTCTTTCAATCATAATTCCCATATTTATCATTACTAGATCCATGACCATTGTATCCCTATCAAAACTAATTTGGGTTAGAAGCCCATGATCTATCAAACTAAATGCATCTAAAAACTTATTTTCCTTCCTCAGGTGTTTGTTTACTAATAAATCATAATCTATTAGTATCCTAATCCATCAAATTTATCTCATATTGATCACAATATATGAAAATATTTATTTTAGGATTTTATGATACAAGTATATGTCACATATTCCACCATAGAGATGATGTCTCCATATATTTATGGAAATGATTTCAGCTTAAAACTAAAGATCACGGGTTGGATATTTCTTTTCACGAGTATTCAATTTCTTTGATTCATATTAAAAAACTTCATCATTTTTTATTAGGAATTAACCAATTACATTCTCTGATGCATCACAATATATCAAAAACACATCATTTCCCAATGGTATACTAAAAATATAATAATTTTTAAATATCCTCATTAATTCATCAGTACATTCTTAAATTATGTTTTCCAAAATTATCTTATCCCCTTTAAGCGTAATATTTGTTAAAGGGTTATCCAGTCAGGAAAAAATATGAATGAATAACTAATAGTAAACTATCGAAGTAATGAAAATATGTACCTCAGTTATTTTCATTAGTGTACACCATTCATTGATTGTAATTTTCTTCATATGATCAACTAAAATTATATCCTTGGAAAAATATGGACAATAAATGAAACATTATTATTCTATAAATATCACCTAATAAATTTCCCAAATATTTCTTTCCTTTTAATAACCTCAATAATAATTTCCAACTGATTCTTATGATCCTTATAAAATTTAGAATAAAAATTTATAACATCAATGAACAAAAAAGAATAATCATGATATTCCATGAGTAATATGATCCTTAGATCAATAAAAATAGATCATTATTTTGTTAATCTAAATTGTATTTCTGTAAACTTGTAATCTACATACCTAATTTGGAATTCAATCATCATATTGTCTTCTATCATTTTTGGAAATCGATAATTCCCATAATGAAGTTCACTCTTTGAAAAATATTAGTATCTATGAAGTTGATAGAATAATTAATTTATGTGATAAAGATGATACTTTTATATTGTTGTAATAGAATTCATTTTCCTCTAATCAATGCACATAATCATAGATCTATCATTTTTTTAACAAAGAGAATAGGGGATCCCCATAGTGAAACACTATGGATAAGAAATTATTTATCCCAAAAGTCCTAAAGTTTTTTTCCAACTCAATTATTCCAACAGTGGCGATTTTATATAGAGTCTTTCATATTTTTCACATGTCAATGAATTATTCAATGGAAAACTCAACATCAAACATTGGTGGATTAATAGGTATTTCCTCAAAAAATAGATCAATGTATTCATGTGCAATTGGTACATACTCTATTTTATTATTTCCACACACACATATATATATATATAGATTTTATATACTATTATTAGATAACTATCTCATTCAAAAGAGATACTAGTGGTGGATATTGAAAAGACTTCGATTTTGAAGTCTATGTTCAAAAGATAATGAATTCTACATCTTCACTAGGAACCCTAATTTCCTTCATCATACAAAACAATTGCATAATATTTTGAAATCTAGTCTATTGAAAGTATTATATCAAATTCAAACAAATGGATGATTATATGGTTTTCAAATAAATATATTTATTGTTTTATAATGTGGAGTTCATGAAAAATCATTGGTTTAGTGAGACATATACAAGGAGTTTTGATAGAAATATCCCATCATTAAGTGCTATGAATGTAAAAAAATTTCATGGAAATGGTTGAATATATAAAAGTATTAGTGGATCCTAATAGAAAAATAATTAGCTAAATTTTAATATAGGATTAATTTATAAATCAAAACATCATTGGGTACTTATAACTCAATTCTACTGATCTCATAAACATGTCCTTCCCCCCTTGGCATCTTATATGGTATATTACATTGATTCTTGGGGAATTATTTTTCATAGTCCCCCACCCCCTATAGTTGAAACATAGAATAATAGTGTTTTATTTATTCCTATTTCATTTTGTACCCTTCTGATCCTTATCTATACATTTATAATAATATTAAAATACCTTCATTATTTTTTGAATATGATTCTTTCAATATTTCTCACAAGATAGAAATTTAATTATTCTCTTAATATTCTATAATTAATTCCATTTTTCATGGTGTCCATTCAACCACTTATTTTCTTGATTTCCCTTTAACAAGTAGGATCATGAGAATTCTCTCCTTGTTTTTATGGAATATAAAAATATTTCATCAGATGACGATTTTTTTTGAGAGACCATCTCCCTTTGGATACTTGGATTAAGCCATTCAATGAAATGTTTTATATATAACTTATTCATATGTAATACATTGAATTCCAGATAACGTTGTAAAGGTATCCTCATACTCAGTAACACATTATTCTTATTTTCCTTTTAGTTGAGGTACATTATCTTCATTTCAATTTTTTATCAAGAGGGAAATTTTGTTCTAAGAATATATCTTTATAATCATTATATTGTATAAGTTTAATTTGATCTTCCTATAGAGTATTCTATATCAACAAACACCACTAATTAGAATCAAATGAGTCAACACACTAAAAGTGTATCAATTTCTATTTCATTTCATCCCAATTCCATAAATATGTAATTAGGATGCTTAATTGATCAGTGTTATACCATTGGATTAGTAGTCCCACAAAATAATGCGGTATTCTATCACATGAAGGGATCCAACATTTGTGATTCAGGTAATGTAATTAGGTTCTCCATACATGAAAGGTTATTTTTTATTAAATGATTAATATGACCTAATATTTCCATGATATACATCATTCTAATAGAAACTATATTGGTTTTAATAGTTCGAAATTATCTACATTGTGCATGAGTATTGATAACCTTCATCCTTCTATGTTCAATTTCTAAACAATATCAGACACTAGATTAGCTTCTATAATTATTAAATTTAAATATTAATTTATACTTCTAAATATAGAACAACTATTTTTATAAATTAAAACTTTTTGCAATTTGTATTTTAGAATCATGAAATTGGGGTTTTTGTGGATATCCTTATTTATAAATCCATTATTATTTTTAGTAATGGAATTTTAAATTATCATAAGAATATCCCAAATAATATTGAACTTGGTGCATAGTAAGGCCTATTTTCATATACCTGGTAATGCATGAGTTAATCTCGAGATACCAGTTTCAATAAATTTCCCATATGTACATCTATTCCAGAACTGCATCCCCTTGTATTATCCAAACAAAGATGTATTGCAAAGAAAAACTATATAATATATTTATCACCAAAACATTAGAATATTCATCTTTAATTTTCCTAAAATTATATCATAAGGTTATTTTAACTCATATATGTTGTTCTTAATATAGTTCCCAAGTTATTTACTTACATTTCTCTCCTACCAACTACAATGCCCCCGACTCCAGTAACTCAAAGTCATTTACCACTTTATTAAATATTCATAGGCATAGTGGGTAAAATTCCAACTTACTGATTAGTGTAGTAGTTGTAAAAAACTAGATACATACAATAAAACTATTTTATAATGAGAATAAGAATATTACATTATAAATAAAAAAATAAAATGACTTGAATCACTAAAACTCATTAAAAATTATTTTTTCTTTCTATCTTTGTAAAAGAAACAAACTAATGGTGAGATCAAATGTTTAGTAATGGTTACATATAGAGAAAGTTGTAATGAATCAATATATCATAGTCAGTGAGGAAAGGTAAATAATAGAACATGCATACCATTTAATCTATAACATGATTGTCATGATTGGACAATGAATTATCAAAATGAGGAGGAAAATTAATGAAAACAAATTCCATTTAATCAATAATATATTAATGAAATTTACCTAAAGACAATATACACAACACCCTAAATTATTAATTAATTCATGAATAAATTTTCATGATCATCAAATACCTATATTGTGTAAGGATACAAATATATCAATATTTCCCCAGTTATTCAAATAGATTTCAAAGTAAACACCACATGAAAAAATAGATCATGTTTTTTAAAATAAAAATTACCACCATACACGAATATGTCAATTTATGATAAATGGTTTTCCTAATGAAAATTTATCATAAGAAAGTGATTATTTTAAAAAATGTAAATAATCAAAAAAATAAAGTGATATTCAAAAATAAATTATTTACCCCATTGGGGACTTTTAAATTGTAATCCCTTGATGACTATAGTTGAAAATAAAAATTAATCCTATGAGTAAATATTTATTCATGTTAAATATATTAAAGGGTCTATATACAAAAAACATAAATGTGAATATGGGCATATTAAAAAATATGTCTTATTGAAATGGACACTAAGGAGATATCCCATACAACATGGTCACATTCATATAAAATACCCATGTTGAGTAAAAATATGTTTCGACTTTAGCATTAATATTTTTGTTTAGGAAACAAAAAATTTCATGTAGATTATTATCGTAATCATATGCTGTTGTTTTACATCAAAATCATATGATGTCATTTTTCATCGTAATCATATGATGTTATTTTTCATCGTAATCATATTTTTTTATTTTACATCATAATAATATGACGATGTTTTACAATCGTAAACACATATGTTGTTTCCTATCATAATCACATATGTTGTTTTAGACACATAAATTTTATTACAATCATAACCACATATGATGTTTTTGTAACCATATGTATCATAATCATGATATGCATCATAATCATGATTTCCATCATAATCATGATATGCATCATATTTACGTTATGCTTTGTAACCGTGTATCATATTCATGAGATACATCATAATTACAATACAAATTGTAATAACGTAATGCATCGTAATATCTTTGTTTCATGACCATGACATGCATCATAATCATAATATGCATTGCATTCATCTTATTCATCGTAACCATGTCTCATATCCATGATATACATTGTAATTATGTGACACATCATAATCACATTATGCATTATAACTATGCTATGTTTCGTAACTATGATATGTATTGTAACCATGTTATGCATCACACCTATGCTTCACTCTAATATCGCATATAATTTTCTCATTGCAATTCATCATAATCATTCTTTCATACTATTGTACTTAATATCTTCCAACTAAAACAATGTTGTAAATTTATTTATATAGAAATCAAAATTATGTTGTGTATTATTTTTTGTTTTTTCCATTATAATTCCAGGTGTCCATGTCCCAATATATTTTCTTGAGAAATATGACCATTCGAGGAAATGTGACTGTTTGAACCAGATGCCTATAAATAAAAGTTCATTCCAACCAAATATAAAAACTTTTTTATCTTCCATGTTCTAGAGAGAAAATTTGTGACATCTCTCTTGATTCGTGAAAAAAATAATTGAAGACAAAATATGTGAACTATATGTTCCTAGTTATTGTATATTAATAAGTGTTTTCTTTTTCATTGTGTGACTTATCATTGCGAGAATTATCGATGGATTCTGGGGATAGAAAGAGTGTGATGTCGATTGTTGTATCAAGGGATTTCAAATATTTGACTGATAGAGGTTCTGATTACCTTATTAATCAAGGGATTATTTGGATAGGAAGACAGACATGATAATCATCGTATTGAGGTCTTACCTAGGTGGTGGTAGGATAGATCTTTTATCTGAGGTTAAAGGATACCCTAATCTTTGGGATAAATAAATTGTAATACCTTTTATTTTTCTGCTTCTTTTGGTAATAGAAAGGGAATCATTTTATTTCTCATTTCTATTAATATTCATTTATATTGTAATCTATTTTAATTACAATACATTAATTATATAATTTTCTAGGAGATTATATACACTGTATGGTAGAATCATTTCCTTTTTTATACTCTGAAAATTATATTAAATTCAAATAAAATTGTTTTTTACTACTTGTTTTAGCATATCTTATCACATCCATTAAATCCATGACCAATTCGATCATTTGTATTGTTTTTGAATTGTATTATTTTATGAATTAATAAACTATGATTCTTCTTCAGAATATAAATACAATATTTTCAAACCTAAAATTCACCCCACTAATATTGTACAATCTCATATAAATTTACATCTATATTTTGATCCAAAAATTGGCATCCGGAGAAGGTTTTCACTGATTTGTTTTACATTCATTATTTATTTATTTAATACAATTCAATTTTTATAAAACCTTTATTTATATTTACTTATACTCTAATGTGTGGAGTGGAATAATGTTGTTTTATAAGATGGTAGGAATGAATATTGGATCAATTGGTAATCTAAATCCACGTAGACCACCTATTTTTTATAAGAATGATTATGAGTATTAGAGAGATCGAATAAAGTAATTTTTTAATTAATACTATTGTATATAATTTTTTGATGCTCACTAGAGATTAAAAAATTCCAGACCAGGAAGTCAGAACCTTCACCAATAATGAGAAACTAGAATATCAACTAAATTATAAGGAACACGATATTCTATTATGTTCTCTGACCATGAATATATATATTAATAAATCGTCATGTGAAACAGGTAACTATGTCTAGATGAAATTGGAAGTCACAGATTTTGGTACCTCTAAATTTATAGAAACTTGAAGACCCATTCTCCAAGATGAATGTCATTGTTTTTTTCATTCCATATAGAATACCGGTATGCAAATCTCAAAAAAGATTTATGAAAATTTTCAAGAGACTAAAATCTATTGGAGAAAAAGGACTTGATGATGAAGTTATACAGACAAGATAATTGATATAATTCCCAATCAGTGGGAATAAACATGGATATCTATTGATGATAATATAAAAGTTATTCATGTATCTTTTGATGAATTATATGATACTCTCTTAAAGAATGAGACAAGAATGAAATGAAATGAAGATTCTAATATGATGAAGAATAAAAATGGAAGTCTAGCCATTAATACTACATCTAAATCCAATACACTCAAAAGGTTAACAAGATTCAAGACTAACAAATCTATTGCTATATCCAAATCTAGTGCAAGTGGTCATTCCGATAAGGAATTAGCCAATATTTCTCAATTAATGAACAATATTGTGGGAAAGAAATATTTTCAATACATATTCAAAAATAAATATAGAAAAGACAAGAAAGACATAGAAGTAACTTGTTATGAATGTAAAAGAGGATGTTATATTAGACTATATTGACCATTTCTGAAAAGAAAATATAGAATAGATAAAAATTATGAAAGAAATAAGAAAATTCATTACATGTATTTGAATAAGAATGTCTTAAAAGAAAATAATTTTGGGAGTTCAAGTGGTGGTGATTCTTCAGATGAATATTCTGAATATGAATCTCCTCTTCAAGAGAATATTATACTTTTAGTAAGACTTCCTATTTAAAATCACTTTCTCATGGATAAGGTACGGAATTTATAATGCCTTAAAAATGTATATTTAATTCCCAACTATCCTAATGATTAACATTCTAACACATTGGATGAAGAATCTTCCTTAGAAAAGGACAATCTACCTTCTTTTGAATATGTATCCAGATTTAGCAAACTTCTTGAGAATGATAATTTCAATCTCATGAAAATGATTGATAAGAGAAATTCTAGAATATATATCCTTACATAATAAGTAATATATATTTCAAAATATCTTGAGAAAAAATATCTATATTTAGGAAATATATCTAAACACCACATGGAATTAAATAAAATAATTATAAAATCTTTAAAAATATTGAAATCTTGTTTTAGAGAAAAATTATTATGAAACCAAAAATAATTTCAAAACAATTTTTTTTGATATTAAAAATTTAGTCACTAAACTAAAACATAAACTTTTTCTATTAAAAAAATATTATCAAACATTAATTTTTCTAAATAAAACTTTTTTAAGATGTAATCTCAAATTCTTCTTCTATGAAATATTTCTGGAAAAGGTTATTCTTGCACAATACCTATTTATAGGCATTACTATTATTTTCCTAAATGTACCCCATTTGTTCACAATATATTAGAGTGGGGGACATTGGGAATTTTCATTCCCATAATAAAACCCAATCATTAAGATTTCCTAAAGCACACATAGAAATAAAATGTGTATTCCTATTGTTCCTTTATCTAACATTTAAGGATATATACAAGTTAGGGTTATGAAAATATAATTGTTTCATTTTCATAAAATCAAAAATCATTCCATCAACAATAATATTTAGTACATGGATAATTTATGTTACCAACATATGACTGGAAACAATTATTTCTTTGAAATGATTATTGAAATGAATAGTAAAAGAGTGACCTTCAGAGATAATTCACAACGAAAGATCATTTGTCAATATAATATTGTTGTTTTAGGAATTAATTACAAATATTTTATTTGTTAATGGTATTAATCACAACCTTATAATCATAATTCAATTTTTTGACGAAGGTAACCATTTGAATTTTAGGAATGATAAATGTTTAATACACAATTCTATGGATGAATTCATTTTCACTGCTCGTAGGCATGAGAATGTGTACACAATTATCTTAGAATATCGTAAAATCCAAGACCTACATTGCTTAATTGTAATTGAAGAAAAATACTGGCTATGTCATTGGAGGTTATGACACTATAACCATAGTAACCTTTTTATACTCTCAAATAAATGACTTTTTATGGTACTACCGGATCTCATTATTGATTCATCAAAAGTCATTGACCTTTTACAATATGGAAAGAAACCTAAAACTAGATTTAAATAAATTAATTAAGATTCAACTTATAATTCATTATTGTAAGGGAATTTGTATCTTTATAATCCTACAAAAATTGTATGTATTAGAGGAAAATGTTATGTATTTTTTTTAGTTGTTTACTACACCAGATTAACATGGGTCTATTTTCATGCAATGAAATTGGAATAAGTTTTATTTTTAAAAACATTTATATACCATGATAAAAATGATATAAACCTACCACTAATAACTATTTTATGTTATGACGGTGGAGAATTACCAAATTTGGATTTTGGAAAATTTTGTAGTTAGAAGGTAATTACTCATAAATTTTCGGCTCAAAGAATCCCTAAGAAAAATTTTGTTTTTGAAATAATAAATCATATTATTCAATAAATGACAAGATCATGTTGATTGAATAATCAGATGCAAATGATTTCTGGGTTGAAGATATAAGTAATCTATGTAATACTATAAATCATGTTTTAACTAGATATTTTCTTAATAAAACACCTTTTGAATTGTGGACTAGTCAAAATCCTAATTTTTATTATTTTATAGTATTTGGATTAAATGTATTTATATTTAATAATAACGATAACTAACAAAAATTTCCACCCAAATCCGATGAAGGTGTCTTTCTAGGTTATTCTATATCTTCTAATGCTTATAGTGTTTTTAACAATAACTCATATATTGTTGAAGAAATAGTGCATGTAAAATTTCATGAAATATATGTTTTTGTTCTCAAAGAATCCATACCAATATCAAAAAATGTGTTTTCACGAACTCATTATCAACATTTGATTGAAAACTCTTCTGAAAACGGAAATACTAAAGAAAATGTGTCTGAAATATTTACCCTAGAAGACTTTCTACCTTATGTTGATGAATAGGTTTTAGAAAACCCAAATCAATTGTTTCTTAGAAATAATCCCATTCATAGTATCATTGGTTAGATCAATCTTTAAGGACAAGAAATTATTTTAGAAATCAAATGTAACACATTTTTTTCTGTCCTAATTTGAATCTAAAACATCTAACAAGGCCTTAAGGGATGAGGATTGGATTAATGAAATGGAAGATGGAAAAAATGAATTTGATAAGAATAAATTCTACAACTAGGTTAAAAGACCTAAATAAACAACTATAATTGAAGTAAAATGGGTTTTAGAATAAAATTTGATGAAAATGGATTCATTATAAGAAATGAAACAGGACTTTTCGTTAATGGATATAATCAATAAGTGGGAATAGACTATGATAAAACCTATACTCCAGGAACCAGACATGAATCTTTTCATATTTTATTATCCTTTGCAGCATTTTTAAACTTCATAATTTTTCAAATGGATGTAAATGTTCGTTTCGTAAAGGATTTTTACAAGAAGAAATTTCTTGTATATTAAAATTCTGTTTTGGTAGACTCAAAACATCCTGATCATGTTTGTAATCTTACAATGGATTTGTATGGCCTTAAAAAATCCCTTAGAGCTTGGTATAACAAACAAACAAGATTTAATAAACAAAAAAATTATGCTAAAGGGACTACAGATCCAAATCTTTTTATAAAAATGGAAAAAAAAACTTTTTTCATTGTTTATGTGTATGTTTATGACATTATATTCTAAAAAACTTAACAATCCATAAACTATTCATTTGAGAATCTCATGAAATATGAGTTCCAAATGAGTATGATGGGTGAGTTAACATTCTTTATTGGTTTTCAAATATCCCAAATATTAGAAGAAACTTATATATTCCAATATAAGTATATCAAATATTATTTTAAAAAGTATTGATATATCAACACTAAATGTATAAGAACTTCAATAGGTACATAAAATTCTCTTGATCTTGATAAAATTTAAAAATTAGTAGATCAAAAAACATTTAGAGGTATGATAGGATGTTTGTTATAATTAAAATATTGATATCATGATTTAATGTTTTTATTATTTTTATGTGGAAGATATCAATATAATCCTAAGGAATCTCATTTAATATTATTGAAAATAATTTTTCACTACAAAATGTGAGCCTTGGATATAATAAAATTTTATTCTTTGGGAAATTATTTTATTTTGAAATGATTTTCAGGTTATGACTTTGGTGGATGTAGAATGGATTGAAAAAGTACATTCAAAACATCTAATTTCATAGGAGATTCATTAATATTATGGTAATTCAAAAAACAACATTTAGTAGCATTGTGCACTACTCAAGATGAATATATATCAGTTGGAAGTTGTTATTCTCAGGTGTTGTGGTTGAAATAGACACCCACTAACTATGGAATGCATTTTTCAAAAACTCAAATACATTGTGACAATACTAGGTCCATTTGTCTTAGTAAAAATCCCTCACATCACTCACATTCAAAACACATATATATTAGGAATCATTTTTTGGGATCACAATAGAAAGAAGATATTATTTTACAATTTTTCTGAACGCAAGAACAACATACTGACATTTTCAAAAAACCATTATCTTCTGATAGATTTCAATATATAAAACAAATCCTTGGAATGATCACTATAATGTAATCACTCACATGTAATTATTTTTTTAACAATATCCTTACATTAAGATACATCTTCTGAAATGTGGAGTATACATATATTATATTGGTTTTACATTTTATAGGTTTTATATTTTATTTGTTTAAATTTTATTCGTTTTAAATTTTATTTATTTTAAATTTCACCAGTTTTACATTTTATTAGTTTTAAATTTTATATGTCTTACATTTTATCAGGTTTAAATATATCAATTTTACATTTCATAGGTTTTACATTTTATCAGTTTTACACTCTATCATTTTTATATTTTATTGATTTTATATTTTATTGGTTTTAGAATACATGATCTATTTTATAATTCTTATTGGTTTCATATGTTTTTCGGTATTACAATTTGGTTTGTATTATTATCATATGAAAAATACAATGAAACTAATTTATCGATTATTATAATATAATAAGTAAACATCTAAAACCTTATTTTTCCCATTATATTTCAAATAGTTCATATTTAAATGATTTATTTTACCCTCAAATCAGATTAATTTTGAATATAATTTTTTAAGGAAATACTCAAGTGTTGGAATTCATTCTCAACCATTTGAAATTTTAGATATAATCCCAAAAATATAATTAAATTGTAAAAGAACCCCTTCCTAACCATCCCACGTCGAAATAATTATGATTTTCTCCAAATTTGTGATGCTCTATAAATACCCACCACAGTTCGTAATCAAATTCGACTTCATTTTTCATAATCATATATGTCCTCAGCTTCCGTAACCAAGAAAAACATTAGTGTTTGAGATTTTTCTTCAATTACTTCATGTCTAAGTCAACTACTTCATTTCCAAAAAAACAATTCACCAAATACATACTATTCTATGACCTTTTTAGGTGAATCTTTAGTCTCTAAAGATTTTTATGAGACTATTGATTCTTCATTGAAAATGATAATAAATTTCAATGGGTGAGAATACCTTTGTTTCGGAGGACCAAAATCATATCAACACTTTGTGTTTTATGAGGAAATGTTAAAATTGTATAAAACAATGGATATAGGTAATTGTATCAGAATTTTATTCATGATGTATAATAATAAATACAAAACCTCTATGTAACATGCAATTACTTTCCTAGGAGTTCCATCAGAGGGAGATGCCATTTTTCTTTCTTACAAATTTATAGATCATGGTGGGTATTTTGATAAAAAGAATGTAGAGGAGTCCCTTTTAGATATTCAGGATGATAAGAGGAAGGTTAATCATATATCACGCGACAATCGTCTCACTAGACCCTGTATGAATTGCTTTCTAATACCGGGAAATAGTGATAAGAAAACTCTGAAGGTTTCTGATGTTTATGTTTTTTTATTATTTAGTGAATATGAGTATGTTCAATCTTCTTGGATTCATTTTAATGACAATCAATAAATGTAAATCTAGTACCATAAAGTCATAGCTAATCATTTTTCCTTCATCCTAAGAAGGTTTTTAAAATATTTCCTATGTTTGTGCAATGTCTTAATCATATAAGATCTGACAAATTTCATAGAGCCTCTAATCAGTAAGAATACGACAAGGATACTGAAGTTATAATTCAATCCTAAATCTGAAAAATTTGAGAAAGATGTGGAAGCTGAGAGAGGAAATGAAGTAGACAAATCGAGTAAAAAACCTTCAATGTCGTCCAAATACACTTTAATAAAAAGAAAGATAGATTAGTTAAAAACTACTAAGAAATAAATGAAACAAAAAGCAGTATTAGATGTGGTTGTGGCAGAGTGGAAGAAGAAAGAATAATAGAAGAAAGGTGATCCATAATTTTTATTGGATCTAGCTGCATCCATGGCTGTTAAAATAAGAACTGAGGAAACCATATAATAAAAATATGGGAAGAATAGAAGGAATTATATAAAGGCTCTAGCTATTGATATGACAACCTTCTTAAAATATATTTAGAACCCAGAATAAGAATTATCATAAAGGAAAAACTATAAAAACTAAATCGAATCCATTAGAGAAAGGAAAAGTGAAAGAGTCTTCTAAAAAATATGCTACACAAAGTCTCAATCCAGAAACTAATGAAGAATATGAACACATTGAAGAAGAATATGGACAGGAAGAAAATTAATAGGAAGGGAATGACAGTGGAAACAAGAAAAATATTTTAGAAGATTCATTATAAGTTCCATATTTTAGGTCTCCATCTCCTAGTCCTCATCCATCAAAATTAGACTCTTAAAATAATACAACCAAGAATGTAAATAAAATCATAAATAAAGAAGAATAAGAGGACTCTGATATGAAACAAGATAAACCATCTGAATTTATCATCACTGAAACTCACATTGGAGATCTTCTAGAATACAATTAAGATACAAATTCCGAAAAGACAATAACCAAAAAGGGAATTCAATACATTCATCAAGCCTTTAACATATTGGAAAAGACTATTCATTTATATTCTGTAATTGAATCCATGATGGATATCATTGAAAACATTCGTAATAAATGAAAAGATTCTATCGTGATTATAATGGATAGATTTATAATGCATAATGTCAATTTTGAATTATTCATATAACGTTTGGCCAAACATAGAAAGACTTGTAACAATGTTTTCAAATGGACATACAACATTTATTATAATCTCAAGTACCATGTGGAAAATCATGATTAATTGGTGAAGTAGGTAAATTATCTCAATTAAGTCTACCAAAATTTGGACACTGATTTGAATTAAAATATAGAATCCTTTCAAAGAACTATTACCAAAAAGGGTTATTATATAATGATCTTGAACTTATAATGTCAATTTTATAGAATTATTGTAATGAGATTGTTTTTCTTTCCAATAGAGTTGTAATCATATAGAAGGCCTATAGAGTTCGATTAGAGGATTGCAATACTCAAGAAGTGAGGAAGAAATCATAGGAAAGAATTAATTGCCTTCATGAAGAATGGATCCGAAAATCATAAAGGATTATTACAGAATAATATGTGTTGCATAAGGCTTAAAAAGAAGTTCATGAAAAATTAATGGAGGATAGAAAAGAGTTCAATAAGATGAATCTCACTGTGTTAATCCTCATGGAAAAAATGAGAAAGAATGAATTGTTTAACCCTTATTTTAATAAAAAATTATTTCATTATAAGTATTTCCTATTGTTTAGAAATCTATTTTTCTAACTCCTTATTAGAAAATAATTATTTACCTTATTATTTATTGAGAAAAAGGGGGAGAAGATTTTTAAAATGTAGATATTGTTTTCATAAAATTAAGGTTGAATACCATATTAGGGGAGAGAACTAACAAGTAAAAGTAATGAGAATACAATTCTTAGAGATAATCATTATCCTATGTTGTAATTAATCATATTCACTATTAATTTTAGAAGAATTACTAAAATCAAAGGCAAAATAATATCATTTTTTGTTTTCATTTGTTCATTCCAAAAAGGGAGATTTTTTACTCTAAAAGTGTTTTCAATTTCCCATTAATAGTTATTTTTCGGAAATAAAAAATTTCCTTTTTTATCTTACCATAACCATATGATTTTGTTTTACGAACTAATCATATGTTGTTTTTTTTACATCATATTCATATAATTATGTTTTTCATTGTAATCATATGCTTTTGTATTAAAATTGTAACTACATATGTTGTCCCTTAGAGTAGTCACATATGTTGTTTTTAGTCACAAAAATATTTTTACAATTATAAACACGTATGATGTATTCATAACCCAATGTATAAAAATCATGATATGTATCGTAATAATGATATGCATCATAATAATGATATGAATAGTACTCATGTTATGCATCGTAACCATGTATCATAATCCAGATATACATTGTAATTACCTTATGCATCGTAATCACATTATGCATTGTAACTTCTATGTTTCATGTCCATGATATGCATCGTAATCATAATTGCATTGTGTTAATTTTATGCATCGTAACAGTGTATCATATCCATGATATAAATCGTAATTATGTTACACATCATAATAAAGTTATGCATCATAATTATGGATTGTTTTGTAACTATTATATGCATCCTAACCAAGTTATTCATCGTACTAATTTTTTACTCTAATATGGAATGCATGCTTCCCATTGTAATTCATCTTACTCTTTCTATCATAATATTGTACATACAATCTTCTAACTAAAATGTTGTCATGAAGTTAGTTCTATACCATTAAAAATGATGTCCTGTATTCTGTTTTTTTTTGACTTTTATAATGCATGGTGTCCAAGTCCCTATGAATTTTTTAGATAAGTATAACATTTGGAGGAACTGTGACGAATAGAACACGAGGCCTATAAATAAGAGGTCATTAGAACCACTGAAATAAAGAATTTGTATCTTCCAAGTTCTAGAGATATATTTTGTGAAATCTACCTTGATTTGTGGGAAAATCATTGAAGGTACAAGATTTGAATGACTTGTTCTGATTTATTGTATTTCAATGTGTTCTTTTTTCTATGTCCGACCGATCATTATGATAATGATAGATGGCTTCTAGGGATTGGAAGATGGTTCTTCTGATTAGTGTATCAAGTTCATTCCTGAATTATAAAGAATTAAGTTATGATTACATTATAAATTGAATTATTTCATAGATATGAATATATAATCGGCGATCATCATATCAGGGGCTTACATGTCTGGTGGAAAGACATGCCTTTTACCCTCTGTGAAAGGATACCTTACTCTTTGGGATAATATAATAGAAAAAACATTTATTTTTCTACTGCTATTTGTAATAGAAAGTGAATCATTTTATTTCTCATTTATATTCATATTATTTTCTATTGTAATAGTTTTTAATTATTATACATTCATTAAATATTGTACTATGATTTTTCATATGATGTATGGTAGAATGATTTACATTTTTATACTCTAATAATAGTATTGAATTCAAATAAAATTATTTTAATTACTTTTAGTATCATATCATATCATATCCATCAGATTGATGAATAATTCTATCATTTGTATTGCTTGTGAATTTTTTTAGTTTAATACTTCTTAATATATGATTGTTTTTAAGAGTTTAAGTATAATTTTTTTAAACCTACAATCACCCCCTCCTGTACCGTTCCATCTCATATAGATTTACATCTATATATTGATCCAACAACCCAAGGATAAAATAAATCAAATTTAAATATAAAATACCATGAGTTATGAAGTATTCATAATATCACTTGTAAAAGGGTTAGTATGTACACTATATAAATGAAATTAGGTGCCTAATAATAAAATATGCCAAAATAAAGTTTATATGAGATAAAGTCTCTTACCTCAAGATTACTTTTGGTTGAACATTATTTAACCACATGTATAATTATTAAAAGATTGATAGTAATTTATTGGAGAACTATATGCATTTTTATATTATCACATATGATCTGTTATAATGTTTTACCGGCTATTTGTTAGTAATTTTCCAGTATTTTTGTTGCTTCCTATGTTAATTTTATTATTTTTTCAATCCTAATTTGTATAGAAACATCCAATTTGTGAGCATATTATATAGTTACATCATCTCCAGAATTATATTAATGTAATAAATATGATATTTAATCAATATATACATTTTTATAATCATTCATGAATTATGTCCCTAGAAAATGAATCACAACCGTTCGTAGATATGGTAGGCCATATATACACATGAGGAAAGATATCATTACCTTAATGAGTAAAAGGGTAAAGAAGTGGGTTATATATTAATATTATAGAATCAAAATCACATTTTTATAACACATATTCATTAAATATATCCTTATTTATTTTTATATAAATAATATGGGAAAAATGAATCACATCGCTTCGCGGGGCGGTTGTCCCGTGTATACACGAACGATGTTATCATATTATAAATGGAATAGAAATTAAAAATGTATATATAATATTATATTCTAATAATAATAATAATATCATCAGTATATAATAAATATATTTAATCTATCATTATATCCTACCTTGAATGATAGTGATGGAATGCAAATTATATCGGTTCGTGAAAAGGTAGTCCACCATACCAATGACTAATGGATTTTTTGTCATGTAGTGGAAGAGTGGATAGATTTAGGTCATTAATATCAATTAATAACATATTATTATTTTATATCTACTAAAAATACAATATAATCTTCTTTTAATAATTATTTTTGGAGGTTTTATAAGGAAAAAACACTCTTTTAAGAACATTACGTCTTCTTCAGATGACCACCTTATGTTTTCCCCAAAATCCATCATAAACTTGATTTATGATGAAACCAAAGAATATAGAATGTTGTTAGGGGGTAAGGATGTTATATTGGTAGTTATTTGATTATCCAAATAGATTTTGGAGTATGAATAGGGGCCGAGAGTGGTGTCTTTTTAAAAGTGGGGGAGACGACACTCAATAAATTTTTGAAAGTAGTCAATTACACACAAAATTTTTTCATCTCAAAATATAAAAAAAATGGATAATTTGAAACCCTTATAGGTTATAATGACAATATGTTTCCAGAAAACTGGAAATCATTTTTTCCTTATCATTTTAGGATAACCCCCATTGTAAATCTGTTTATTCCTTAACTATGGTAACAAATTTTTACTTGTTTTACTATTAATAATATAAAAAAACCTTATAAAAAATATAAATAATTATGATTTAAAATATGAAATCCATGTATCATAATTAAATTAAAATATTTTTCATAATCCTTTTTAAAATTAAACAAGAAAACCTATTGAAACAATGATTTCCAAAAAAACATTCTCATAAGAATAGTTGATTTTAATATACATATTCATTATTAAAATTATTCCAATGAACTGAATTGTATTTAATATAGTATTATATATTAATTCTACTTTAATAGAAATTTAATATATAATTTTATTTGGCAAATAATATAAGTGATTTTAAAATAAAAAGCTATATTTTCACTATAAATCGAAAAAATTATTTTTTCATAACAAAAACAATAAATTAGCCCGATAATAATTTGATTTTATTATTTATAAAATGATCTTAATTTTATTAAAGAAATTAGAGAATTTTCAAAAATTAATTTTTTATAAGGGCATATGAAATGAAAAATAATTTTCTTTGAAAAAATATCGTTTTCCAGAAAACATTTCTCTTTCTTTCAAATTATTTTCATTTTAAATTAAAATAATTCGATTTGAAATTAACCTATATTAAAAATGTAATTTTCCAAATTTAGTTCATACTATTTATAAATTCTGACTTAATGGTTGGGTTTTAAGTATCATGTTTATATATTGGTTTAATACATTACAATGTTTTGTTTAGACCTAGTGTGGAATAAATCATATGATATCAAATAGATTTAATTTATTTTAAAGGAATCAAAAGAATCTGGGTGTTACACAACCCAAAGAATATTATACACTTCATCATAATCCACATTGATCGAATCATCTAATTTCTAATTATAAACCATTTATTCTGATGATCCAATTAAACAAATTATCATCCTTGTTTTAACCATTCTATTACATGTTCCAATTAATCTCACTAATTATTACAATGAAACTATATAAATAATGCACCAATTTATCAATCCTAATATGTCATACCATTTAAACCATTATTTAAATTAAATATATTAAGTGTATATAAGGCAATAATAAATTTAAACCATGAAATAAATTGTTCCAAAAGAAAAAAATTTAGAAATATTCATATTCTCTAAGATTATTCCCCTTTATTTTAAAACTAGTGTCAGGGGTTGGAAAACCCCTTTGATGGATAAAAGTCTTGTATCAATGACAAGAGCCCAACAAGATCCATGAGAGTGTTTAATAATATTAATTTCCATCAAATAATGGGATTTATAATTTCATTCTATCACATTAATGGTTTTCCATCATGATTTCACAAATTCTATATAAATTAAAAGATAAAAAGAAATTGTGGATGTTCTATGCCACATACCTAAAAAGGGGAGAATACACAAACAAACTCATGAATTCTATGGTAGAATTTAGTTTCTTCTCTATTCCAATATATAATGAAAATAATATCATTTAACATTGGTTCCCTAAGAGAAACAAACTGCAATTGAAATAAATGAGAAACATAAGTCATATTTTCGATCACTATGATTGATACACCATGATCTAATGGATAATGTTTTCAGTTTTAAGAGGAAACTCATAGGTTATTGATTAACTACTTGTAACTCCATTGAATGATCACTCGAAGGAGTGTGTTGAATCCAAATTAAAGTGGATTTAAAAGCCATAAAAACTCTCAAGGATGAATAATTTTTTATTCGAAGATATGATATTTTTTTGGTTTGGATGGGTTCAATAACTTATATACATCCTATAAAATGTATGACTACCGGGTAACCTACTATAACACATCACATAACATGCTTACATTGTTAGGATTGTGACATAGTGTATGAGACCATGCCATAGTATTCCTCACCAAAAATTCAACTGAGGATCATGGATATGACTACACCATAAGTCTATGAATCCATGGGTAACATGAAAACACATCCTAAACCACCATACCAAAGATCATATGAGACCATGTTGTGGTTAATGTGGTATTCTATCTCTACGTAATGAGGTACCAGTATTTTAATAGCCTACATGTTCTAGAACAAGGCTCTTTCTCTATAACACTCCATTCTAAATTGTATCCATTAAACTTCTACGTCCTAGTCTTCATCCATGGAGGAAAAATGAAAAAATTGGTAGTGGAACTGAATTTACTCTTTGACCCCTTATGTCACTGTTGGGTTCTCCATACAGCAATTGCTACATTGCAGACCAACCAAAATCTCCACACTACAACTATGAAAAAATTGTATTATCTAATATTCTCCACCTCTCAGACCATTAATCCATAGCTTGGATCCACTAGTTTTATCCACTGAACTTATAGAGCAGTAGATGGATGAACCGTGCATAATCATCTACATCTCTTCCCTTTCTCCTTACATGTACCTCACTGAAAGGAAATCCCATACTAAGTCTTGTAAAACAAGTATTAGTCCCAAAAGTCTAGATATATGATGTTTCCTTAAATATTATATGTGTTCATTCCTATAAAAAAATGGTATATAATAGATTATTCCTCCCCCATAGATTCATTATAAGGAATGATTTCGATGTACATGTATGAGTTCCTTGGGATTGTATGGATTACTGATACAAAATAAATTTGGGTAGTCCCCCATTAATTGATCAAGATTTCTGAATTGAAATTCATTATATGAGTTCCTTGGATTTATAAAGACAATGGATTCAAAATTACATGAATGAGTTACTTGGATTAGTATAGACAAAAAGTTTTTAATTTCGTAGACTATTTCTATGGAATCAAATGAGATACTACTTGTATTTTATACCTAATTATCACTGGAATTAATAATGGGAATGATAAAATTAGATTTCTTATTATAATTGAGGTGACTTTATCATATATTACATTAATATTACATCATATTATATGAATAATAAAAATATCACACAATTATACTCACCCTAGAACTTTAATGTTTTAGTATCATTACAGAAATGATAAATAAACATATTATTTCATAAAAGTGTCTTCAATATCTCCTAAAAGGTTACCCTATCATAGTTCATTCTGTATAGATACCCTACTTAAAACCTTTTACCATAAATCATGGAAAATGGAAAAATAAGAAAGGGTGCGATCATATTCATAAAAAGGGAAAACATAGGAGATGCCAATCAATGACTACATGTGAGTATAATGGAATGAAATCATGGTCAAAACATTTTAATATCAATCATGATAAATTCTTAGATGAGAAATCATGATTAATGGACTAATTATTGCTCATAACAAAATTAAAAAGTAATAAGAGTTTGGATCCATCAATAATAAATTATTTTTTTTGATATCATATCATAAGAAAAGGAATCTATCAAATAGGTAAGCATATAATAATTTGAACATCTTAAAATTGTAAAATATTCACTCATTAAGTTAATGAATTGAAATTAGGTCCTCCCATAGACGTATGTACATGAAACAAGGTCCATGAAATAACTTATGTGTATGAAACCAAGCCCACACATTAACTTATTAACATGTATCTAGGTATATATCATTAATTTTTCAACACGAAATTAGTCTCATATATGACATAGTTATCTCAAGAGTTATCCATATTTTGAAAAACATTTTGGGGGATATATCATTTTAATACCACCCATCATATAAACATAAAAAATAAATATTTCAAAATATCATAAACACATTCATCAATTAAAAATATCATTAACCATGGTAAGGAAATAATAATCATTCAATCATTTCATCGGAGCATATCCCATGGAAAGGAAACAGGTTTCAGAAATATTTTAACATATCATTATTAACCCCTTGAAATTAAAAGGGTTTCATTTTATAATCCATGACTAATTATCATCATAAGATATAAAAATATATAAATTGGACGGAATAATAATATCATATCCTCATTTTTGAATAGAGATCCTTAAATTATGTAGATATAAATAAAACATACATTTAAAATATCATTTGATCATTTCAGTGAAAACATGAGGAAAATATACTTTTCATTTGATGAAATTCTAACGAAAATCTAATAGAATTTTGTGAAAATAATATTATTTTAAAATAATATTGGAACAAGTAAATTAATCATGAAATTAAATAATGGTCATGATGATGGGAAAATCATTTCATACATTAAAAGAAAACATTCCAATCACACATTTATAAAAAGTGAAAATTGGAGATTTTAAAAAGTAATTAACTAGAATTATTCATTTTAAACATTTTATAATAATGTTAATGGTAGTGTAAATTAAATTTACAAGGAAATATTATAGGAAAAAATTCTATAAAACAATTTTGAATATGATGTAATAGGAAGAAAACATTCATAGACCAAAAATTCAATAAGGTCAAATATTTAAAAAAATCATGATATATTTATATAGAAACGAGAGAAAAATTGTACAAGTACATAAAATTACATGAATAAACAAAATAGAAGAATATGTATGGGGTTTAATGTATAATATATATATAATTTCATTTAACTACACTTTATCCTAAATAAATTTAAAAATAAATTAGATTGCAATAGAAATCCCATAGCACTTTTTCAATATATTAATTGAAATATCGTAAAATATATAAACTTATATGTATTTTAAAATTCCCATAATTTCAATAAAAATAATATTAATATAAATTCATTTGAATTATATATACCAAATAAAAGAAACATATGAAGAATATTTCATATGTCTCACTGAAATAAAATAGATATGAGAAATACTTTTAACTGAAGAATCTAACTAAACTATATTTATGAAATCCAGATAAATTGAAAAAAAAAATATTTATTATAAATATTTCCCAAAACCATAATTATATATATAATACAATATGTGATTTAATGATACCATCTTTGCAACTATTTAGTAATAATTCATTATTAAAATCAATATTCTAGGAAATACCAGAATCTTTTTTCATACATATTTCTGTTACATAGTCCTAGTGGTTCAACATTAATCATGGTTCCAATAAATATAGAATTTTAATATATTAATTGTAAAATATTAAATAATTATATATTAATTTAAAACTATTTATATAAATTGGTGATGAAAACATATTTATATCCCATTATGAATATGTTTGTCACTATGTACACATGAATGTTGCTTCAACATTTTGATGGAAGGGATGAAAGTAAATTAAATTATAAATCACCTATATAAATTTATATTAATATCATAAATATGAAATTAATTTATTAAAAAACAAGTATTTCCATCAAATTTATGTATTCATGAAAAAAACACAGCACATCATGGTTTTGGTAATTCACACTTATGGACTAGTGATGTTTTCAATTCCCCTAGAATTGAAATGAGGTGGATAAAGGTTATTTCCTAAAAGTAAAAAAATAAATGTTTGATCAGATACTTATGTTAAAATATTTTAATGTTTAAGACTCAATTGAATTATGTAAAATAATAAGTAAAATGAATGTGATTTGTTAAAATGAGTAACTTCTCTTTGACATACCACATTTGGATCTCTTCTCAAGGACCCCACAGATGGACTTTTGAGGATACCATAACATAAAGAAGATGTATAAGAATATTTATATGTGTTTTATAGGGTTTTTTAACTATGATGATCAAGTTAGTGTGAAGAATAGATGAGGTGTGGTGTCATTTTATAGTGATGGAATATACACACTAGGAATTAATTAAAATATTAAACTATATTGAATTATTTTTCATGTAAAATTGGAAACTAGTAGAAAAAATAATACATATATATTTTATTATTTAAAAAAATACATCCAATATAACATTTATGGTTTAATGTGGAATTTTAG
Source organism: Viscum album (assembly GCA_963277665.1). Classification (NCBI taxonomy): domain Eukaryota; kingdom Viridiplantae; phylum Streptophyta; class Magnoliopsida; order Santalales; family Viscaceae; genus Viscum; species Viscum album. The sequence continues at coordinate 293,117,939 of OY728134.1, forward strand.
TCCATATATTTTTATTTAACCTCTTTGTTAACAAAATTTATCAATAATTGTGGCATCAACATTATCAATATTATAGGGATATATATTTACTTATAACATAACATTATGATCCAAAATGGTCCAGGGAATGAAATTATAGGTCGTATATCACACTCAATGTCCTAGATAAATATTAATTTTATGAATTTTATAACATTTAACAGTATATTATTTAATATAAAACATCATTAAATCCTTTTTTCTGAACTATTCATATAGATTGACTTTTAAGACAAAAATATTGAAATGAAATTAAAATAAAAACATTTAAAAAACCTTATAATATTTTATTTATCAAAAAAAGTATTTAATACAATAATTCATCGAATGTTTAATATTGTTAATGTTTTCAAATTCATTTATTTAATTTTTTTATATCTAAAATAACCTATATATAGATTTTGGGGATAATTTAATATAAATATTCCATCACTGAAGATTTAAAATAAAATATCTTGATAAAATAATAAATTAGTAATTAAAATTAATATTTATAACCAAACACTACCTATTTTTTAATTATGAAATAATATAGGAGATATTAAAACAATGAGAGAGGTATTTTGTATTTATTTTATTATAAAATAATACTAATGTCATTAAAAAAGTGAAATTGAATAAAAATTACTTATATTCACATTTAGGAATGATGCGTTCGAATCAATCCCATATAAACAAATAAAGGTAAGTTTTCTGTCAATGTTTAGTCCTTCACTCTTATTTTTTACACTTTTTAAAATGTTTTACCCATACTAAGTTGACATATATTTATAATGTAAACTATTCATAATGACCAAACATTAAAGGAAAAGATTTTATAATTTTTAAAAAATTTATAAAAATTATTTACTAAATTTTTATATATTAAATTTAAAAAAGATTCATAATTTTTTTTACTATAAACGCATAAAACGCAATGAAAATAGTTTTTTAGAAAAAATTGTTTTTAAACACAAAACATAACTTATAACAATATCATGTATAATGATAATTACTATATAATTATTTATATTTATTATAAATAAAGGATTCTTATTTATAATTATGATAATATTTAAAAAATAATGGGTCTTATAAATTACATGATTTAATGAAATTAATGTTTTATAAGATATAGAATTTTTCACTCTTCACTTAAAAATAAAATTTTATAAAAAATACAACATATTCACCCTTCGATAATTTTTATGTGATTTTTAAAAAAATAAAATTAGTTTAAAAAAAATAAAATTTCTATATTTAGTGTATATTAAACATAATTTCTATGAATAAAATTTTATAAAAAACAATTTAGAATAAAAATTATTTTTTAATTAATAAAATGACTTATAAATTTTGAGTAATTGTTTAAAATAAATTAATAAAATCATTTTATTTTAGTAAAAAATTTATGTATGTATATATATAAATCATAATGCGGTGAATCCTATTAAAACCATTCAATTTAGTGCCAAGGTTATCATATATCAATGTTTTTTTATGTTAGTTGTTTCATGTCAATCATGATATCGAACTGTTAAAATTTATTTAAAGAGAAATGTATTTTAAGTCACCTAATTATATAACTATATATAAAAATTTATCTCACTTAATTTTTCTCTCTAACTACCCACACATAAATGAATTTTTTTTTGAAAATAATTAGACTTAGTTTAAATAAAAAATCATTTAAGAAAAAAATTATTATGAGTAGAATAAAACATTCTTATTACATCCACAATATATAACCCTTAAATAAAAATATATGAAACATATTAATAAAATATTAATTTTTTATTTTTGACATATAATTCAATAAATATTTTCATGGAAAAGAATTGTTTACCCTAAGACAAATAAATAACCGAAAATTCATTTTTAATAATAAATAATAAAATATTATAGATAAAATAATAATATACTCAATCTAGTAATTCAAATTTTACACTAAAACAATAAATATTTGAAATTTCATATCAATATAACAATTTATATGATATACTATAACCATGAATGTAAATAAATATTCATTTTTTAAACCTACTATCCATGGAATTACTTTTTTGGGGGATCTATAGATAATTATGAATAATAATGGATTAAAAACTAATAAAATAATACATAAGACACATCACACTATAAAGAATATCATTCATTCTAAGATTAAAAAAGAATATTTATTTGATTGTACACCAAAAGAAAATTAATTTTAACAGTGTAATTAATTTTTTCAAATATATCATTAATATTAGTTGAAAAAATATTTAGTATTAAAAAAATATTGCTAAATCATAAGGTATATTCATAATATTAGATATCATATATGATAACCAAGGGAGTTGATTCAACCTATTATATCCCAATGGAAAACTCTTTATACACTAATTACCATAAAAAATCACATTCGCATCATTTAAATAATATCCAAAAATAGAGTACTATAATTCTATAGATAAAACACACATAGAGAGATCCCAATAGTCTCCCAAAAACCCTTAATGTAATTTTCACGACCCACCTTCACCAAAAGGAAGGAAAGGTTATCAGATTTCTAGGGCCTTCCTTCTTTAAGTTGAAAGAGAGATAATGACCCCCGAAACCCGCCTTCATTAGGTCCCGGAGTGGCGACTAGCACCAAGGGTATACCATTACACATTAAATGGAAGGAATTGCCCTTTTTCTTTTAATAATATCGGGAGATAAGATTGTAAAAACCACAACACCAAACTGGAAGTGAAAAAAACGACTCAAGATAAACCATTCCCACATACATGTTCAAAGGTAAAAGATACAAGTCTCAAATACCCCAAAGGTAAAAAGAATACCAAGAAAAGAAAAGAAACCACCACAATTGTCCCAATGGTCTATGCTAGTATGGTCCCGCGTGATCCCCAAAGTCCTCCTAGAAACCTAAAAGCAATTTTATATATGTAGGGTGAGCATACATGTATACTCAGTTGAGAAAAACCAAAGACTGTCATTCACAAGGGGGAGACGTACTAATTCCCATGAAAAACATAAAACCAACACTATCAAGGGGATTATCTATCCCACTCACCGGACACACTCACCAAATAACGCACGCAAAGTAATGTATAATAAATGCACATCAATGTTTGGGTACCCCGCACCACTTTCCCACTGGTTATTAAAGACATCCTACGCATCGAACCAATCCTGCCATTCTCACCGCAGTCCCACTGCCACACCCCACCCGCACACACCTGTAAAATATCCTCACGCAGTCACTATGCCAAATCCCGCGCACAAACAGTTGAGCCAAAACTGTCACACATAACTACGCCTGCAAACACCTAGGCCAGAACAACCACTACGATGCCCGAAGACACCTGGGCTTGAAGATCCACTTCCATGCCCGAAGACACTGGTGCCTCATCCAGAACACACTTGGGAAACCACCTTCCCGCACACACCTGTGCTGACCACCACACGTCCATGCCCGAAGGTTTTGGGTTAATAATGGACATCAGGCCATCACAGCCTGCCCGAAGATACTTTGGCTATCCAGGAAAGGGAGCAGAATAGATCTAATAACCAGCCACTAATGGAAGTGTTGGAAAAAACACCCGCCCCCATGAAATAGAGGTGTTTGACACTATGTGCTGAACTTCGGTGGGGTGCGAATAAGAAACAAAAAACTACAAGTATATGTATAGGTAACAATCACTCAACCAATCTAGTTTTTTCAGCCAACCTAAAGAACAAAAACATCACCCAAGTCCGAGTCACAACTCACACCACACCAAAACCCATTTGTCCCATCCTGGTTTTCATGTTCAGTAAAAATGATTGAATAAGTTTATGAAACTACATGGGAAACTATCAATCAAAAGAAAAATCCAAGGGAAGAGTAAAGTCAAACAATAACATAAACATTCACACCCGGTTCTCTTGTAAAGAAACAACAACAAAAGGGATAAGGGAGATCCTTCAAAGTACTGGAACGAAGGAAAACCCCAAGATACTGCAAACACCTTCTGCAACCAAAGGGGCTAGTGAGTTACCTCAAAGTAATGGAAGTAGATGAAACCTCAAGACACTGCCTCATGTCCCCAAAATTCTATGAGCAAACGGTTTCTCATCAACAGAGGATCCCACCCCAATTAGTGATATATGAAAAGTAACCACCCGGCCTTAAATTCACAACCACTGAATGTGTAACAACAGGGGATCCCATCCCCACCCACATCACCCAGCAATCGGCCCATGAAGGAAAAAACATCCCAACCACTACCACCAACACAATTCATGCCCGTGACAGTATTTTTCAGATTTAAAATATTTAATACACACCATGATTTCAATTTTTGTGTGCCTAAACCGGGGTTATCACAGAAAGGATTGATCCTTGTGAATCAACTTATTTAGCCTGATATACTTAATTAACCAAATTTATTTACACAGCAGAGGTTAAAAACCACAATAAAATCCATTTAAACATCACCAGAGATAAGTGTTCGTTAGTGCACAAAAGAAATACCACCAATGACCATGATTTTCATTAGGCGTAAGCCCGCACAATTCAGAAATCATTAATCATGTATGAAGAGAAATACATAGCAGCATCACCGATCAAAGACCTCACCTTCATTCATTAGAATCAGTTTATTATATTCATTAATTTTTGGTCAATCTAATTGTTCAAAAACAAAATCATACACGGAGGGGCCATGATTTGTAGTTTTCATTTATTTATTATTTTACTTTCTTGGTTCACCAAGTTTTTATTCATTTTCCTGTTCCTTATTAATTCGTTCCCAGGTTCATACCTGCTCTGGTTCGTAAACTGGAACTTTGCAGTTTTCGAAATCCTATGCCCCTTCCTTCGAAAACCTTCCACATGAATCTGATAGATCACCTCTGAATCCCCTTTCTCTTCCCCATTCATCCCCTTTGATAGAGTGGGGAATGAGATTCATACGTGGTCACGTGGAACCTTTTGCAGAGGCTCATGACCAAAAACCCAGTTTACTGATGACTCGGTCAATCTGCAACTCGCGGGGGGCATTGAGCACATCTCCCCCGCGAACCAAATGATCTCGGGGAGTGCTTCACGACCACGGAGGGTTACGACTCAATTCCATGAACAAAAGTGGATGCCGACTAGGCTGGTCGATGTGGTTCGCTGCTGGGGGCGGTTCGTGATGGTGAACCAGGTCGGCGCCTGTTCTGCTTCGCGCCCGCGGAGGATCTCTGCCACCTTTCTGCGAACGACAGCGGTCTGCAGAGGGGGTGCTTCGCGGAACCGTCCACGTAGCGTTTTCATGGGACCGGTCTGCGGACTGGTTCAGCTGGTACATCCTTTGATTTTTCTCCATTATATCCTACAATTCATTGGTGGGAATCAGGTAGAATCTCCTATGGAAATTTTTGAGGACCCTACAAATGCCCCCCATCAGAATGGGGTCCGATCAGAACAAAGATAAAGTCATTCTGATGCAGAGTGGTCCTGAAACTTGGATGGTTTGAGGTAGATAGGTGGTCCCAGTAGGGGACCACACCTATAAATATGGGGGCCCTTCTTTTTTCTTTTACCAGATTTATTGTGAAACTAGATCACTCTCGCTTTTTCTATCTGCGTGCTCATTCCTTCACGAAATGCCTCGTCCACGAACCAGCTGCCACACTCCATGAAACATTCCTCCTTCACGGTCACCTTCACCCGTGGACCAATTTCCCAACTGCGAACCAATACTCTTAATTAATTAAAAAGTATGTCACGATGGGACACATAGGAATTTGGTTTGTGGTTTCGAAGCTCTGCGGACTGAAATCTTTCGGACATTGAAAACTTCTTATTTCCTCCAAACATAACTATTTAAATCCGGGATTAGGATTCCATAGTGAAACTTGGTTAGAGGTACTCTAGCCAAGCTCTGCGGGCCAGAATACCGTGAAACCCTTCCATGTAGGGTTGGTTTGCGGGATGCCGTCATCTCGAACCACATTTTGAGACCTGCATGAGGACCTTATCACAAAGGCTTCTCGACTACATTGCCATAGAACTAGTAATTTTGTCCAGATTTTATTTATTATGGACTAACCATTTGCTGATCTTCATAATATAGGGAGTAAACATGGTTTCCCCTGGCCCTACACCCAGGCCTGCCATAGAGCCTCTCCCAATTGTTTCAGGGAGACGTCTAGCTATGATTCGCAGGGCAGAGAGCATCAAAGAGGACCCTAGTCAGTCTATTATTCCCAACGATGGTGTCTTAAAAGACATTCTCTCTCCTAAGCTCCTGAGTTATCCAATATCAAATTGACTTCTTCTTTACGACTTCGGTCTTCAAGACAACATCCCTATCCCCCATACATTCTCAGGTCTTCCATCTCCTTTCTTGGAAGCATCAACAATGTGCATTCAGGAAAACCTTACCACATTGGGGGAGGTAAACACTGATTCTGATCTGAAAGACACTTTTATTTGTAGTGGTTCTGTTTGGTCCCAAAGTTATCAGTGCTATCAAGACATCTCTCAAGAAGTTTCCTTCAAGAATTACCCCTCTATTATCATCCTTTCTCGAGTTTTTCCTAACACAGGGTGGATTCCAAGGTGGGATCTTCAATCTGGAGGGATTTTATCAAATGACTGGGCCTAGGACTTCTCGGGCCATTATCATTGTTGGGAATCTCTTGAGTCATTGGAAGCAGTCAATTTGTTCTCCGCAATGTGGGATTCCAAATTTGTCGTTTACCAATAATCTCTGATCCTGCCTGATATGCTCATTAACAGGTGTTCAATCCCTAATACTTTCCACCATTCCCATGGTGAAGTTACCATTAGTCTATGGGACATCTATCTATTGGGAGGGCTCCCGATCATCGTTGAGATGTATGATGAGTTTCAGCCCACCCTTGATGCATGAGACGATGTCGAACAAGTACCTTCGCTGGTGAGGGATCAGCTGGTTATGGAGGAGAAATCACTAGGTCCGGCCATGCGTGCCCTCTCTCTTATTCCCTATAGCACCAGGATAGGGTTATATTTGAACACCACTGGTCTTGTGTCGAAGATCAAGCACCAGAGGACTGACGAATTGATCGGAGGGTGATCAATAAAAAGAAACCTACGGAGTACCCTTTAGTTTACAAAGGTCGGGGACTGTTGAGATAAGAATGTGAAACCACATAAAAAGCGGGGTCGTGGGTTGACCATGCATCCCCACACGTAATTAAAGGTCCCCTCCTTTAGGGGAGGTTTAAACCGACACACACCTCATCGAAAATTTAATTTAATGGCATTATTGGGAATTAATGGGCTTTAAAACACGCTTAAAGGGGTCAAAACAGGGTTTAGAAACCAATTTGCGAAAAAATGAGGTGCTATCGGAAAACATTGTGGGATTACCAGTAGGGTAGGTCCACTGGTTAGCCGAGCTACCGGTATGCTGAGCTATCGGTAAGACAAGATTCCAGTAAGCATACCTACCAGTATGCTGCAGCTACCGGTAGAACGAGCTACCGGTAGGCAGAGCTACTGGTAGGTTGCTGCTACCGGTAGGCTGCGGCTAACCATAGACAGAGCTGTCGGTAGGTGGCGGCTACCAGTGGACCTAGCTACCGGTAGGCCGCGACTACCGGTAGACCGAGCTTCCGTTAGTCCTTCTACCGATTGGCTTAGGATACTGGTAGTCCTACTGTTAGGGGTAAAACTTCACCGAGATTCCATGACTACATAGAACACCAACATCAGATTTTCACAAAGTAATGGACCTCCATTAACCCGGGCCATTACATCAGACACCTCTCAATCTATTCTTACCCCTGAGAATCAAAACAACACAGAAGGAAAGAGCGGTTCAGAAATACTGCCTCGAAATATACCTCATAGGAGTGAAATTCATTGTTAAAAAAACACCTTCCCCTCAAGAACCAAGCAACATTCCATGTAAAACTGCCTACCCATGTTGCTGGGGAGTCTCCTCCCCCATGTCATGAAACTATCTGCATTGGGCGGCACTAACTCACCTGCATGGGCTTAATCGCTTCCACCTTAATGCATCTTGATTAAGGGTCGGGTCCTCCCCTCCTTGTAGCCAAGACTTTTCACACACATTCAGAGGAAATATAATCCACATATTTCATAGCCAACAAGGTAAAATACTCCACCACAACAAGTACAAATAGAACAACAAAAAACTCAAAAAAACTCTGGGAACTGGGCATGCCTCTGTGCTTACCTCTTCCACATACTCTCCTCAAGCCGGCCATATCTCCATAACATACGAACCAAGGGAATTGTTTGCCCACGAAGCACCTACATCTCAATATCCCCGATCATCACTTGTCTTTCCACAATGGTCACATCGTCCTTGATGTCCACCTCTCCCTAGATGAGGACGTCTGAATCGTTGTGCAGCTACCAACGGAGCTGGGACACATGGAAAACATCATGTATCCTCAGAAGAGACGGTGGTAACGCTAGATGATAAGCCACTTCCCTGACCCGTCGCAACACATCGAAGGGTCCGTTGAACATGGGAAAAAGCTTTCTCCTAATACTGAACCTCTGTTGTCCACGCTGAGGGGAGACCTTGAAGAACACATGGTATCCAACCTCAAACTCCAAGGACCTTCTTCTACTATTAGCATAAGACTTCTCCCGGTCCTGGGAAGCCTTCATCCTTTCCCGTATGAGCTGAACCTTCTCTGTCGTGTTTTGCACCACCTCCAGGCCAAGGATTCCCACCTCTCCGAATTCAGTACAACACATAGGTGAGCGGAATGGTTTCTCGTACAAGTCTTCAAACGAGGCCATACCAATGGTAGAGTGAGAGATATTATTGGACACAAACTATACCAGAGGAATGTGTCGCACCCACGATCCTCCTGAGTCGAGAACTCATTCCTGTAACATATCCTCCATGGTATGGATGGTGCGCTCTATCTGTCCATCTGTTTGGGGATGGAAAGCAGTTCTAAGACGAAGCTGGGTGCCAAAAGCATTCTGCAATCCCCTACAGACTCGTGAGTTAATCTACGCATCCCTATCCGAGACTATGGACCTCGAAACTCCATGAAACGACACCACATCATCCACGTACCTTCATGCTAAAGTGACCACTGCACTCGACTCCTTAATCGCCAGAAAGTGAGATGATTTCATCAATCGGTCCACTACTACCCAGATGGAATCATATCCCCCTTGAACCTTGCGTAGTCCCGTGAAGAAATCCATCGAGATGTGATCCCACATCCACTCAAGGACACTAGAGACTATAATAGGCCGCCTGGAACACGGTGTTCAGCCTTCACCTGCTGACACACTAGGCACTTGGACACAAAATCTGCCATTTCTCGCTTCACTCCGGGACACCCAAAATGTCTCCTCAGACCCTGTTACATCTTCAAAACTCCTGGGTGTACTGCTAGGGGTGAGCTGTGGAACTCACTGAGAACCATGTCGCACATCACCTCTGGAACAAATAACATTCTCTGGAAAAGCACCCGGTTCTGACCATCCTCTAACCATCGATACGGTGCATTGCTATGGTCAACTCGGTTACACATCACTTCACACTCTAGATCTCCCCATTGAGACTCCTCCACTTGCTACAATAGAAAAGACTGCACTATCATCTGATATAGGAAACCTCTACCACTATCCATCCTCACATCCAGGTGCAAGGCAGCCAACTCCTCCATCGTCTTCCAGGTGTATACCGACTATCAGACCACATAATTCTACGACCTCCTACTCAAGGATTCAACCACTACATTCCCCTTACCTATAGTGTAGGAAATCTCGAAGTCGTAATATTAGAGGAACTCCACCCACCTTCGCTGCCGCATGTTTAGGTCCCACTAGGACTAGATATACCTCAAGCTTTTGTGATCTGTGAAGACCACAAAGCGTTCACCGACTAGGTAATGCGGCCATAACATTTTAACAAAAACGAATGATGCAAGCTCCAGGTTTTTCGTGTCATAATTACTCTCATGAGGGCGTAGCTGTCTAGACCCATAAGAGATCACCCATTTCCGTTGCATCAAAAAAAGTCCTAGGCCTTGTCTAGAAGCATCACAAAACAACTCATACGCTGCCCCTTCTTCTAGTAGTTTGAACACTGGGGCACTAACCAACTTCTCCTTTAGATAGCTGAAGGCTGTCTCACACTGTTCACTCCACATGAAAACCTGGCCCTTCTTGGTTAGTGATGTCAAAGGGGATAAAACTCGATAGATGTTGGGTATAATCCACCGATAGTAACCTACCAGTCCAATACAACTTTGATACTCCGCCACATTCTTTGGTGATGACCAAGAAACAACCACCTAAACCATTGATGGGTCCACCGATACCCCCTTCTCGGTCAATATGTGCCCAAGGAAGTGAAATTATCACGTCCAAAACATACATTTTGAAAACTTCCCATAAAGTTCGTGCTGTCGGAGGACCTCCAAAACCATCTTCAGGTGCTTCGCATGTTCCTCCTCTGGTCTTGAATAGATCAGGATATCGTCGATGAACACAACCACGAACCAATCCAGGTACTCCCAGAAGATGGAGTTCATAAGGCCCATAAACACAACCGAGGAATTCGTAACACGGAAAGGCATGACTACGAACTCGAAGTGTCCATATCTGCACCTAAAGGCTATCTTCAGGATGTCTCCCTCTTTCACTCTCAACTGGGGATATCCATACTACATGTCAATCTTCGAGAACCATCATTCCCCTTTCAGCTAGTGGAAAAGATCGTCTATCTTTGGAAGAGGGTAGCGATTCTTGATTGTCACCCGATTCAGCCTCCTATAGTCTATGCACAACCTAACACCACCATCTGGCTTCTTTGCAAACAATACTGGAGTACCCCACTGTGACGCACTTGGTCGAACATAAACCCTCTTCATCAGATCGTCAATCTGATTCCGCAAATCCCGTAGCTCCGAAGGTGCCATCCGGTAAGGAGACATCTAAACAGATGAGCACCAGGCTACAAGTATATCTCAAACTCGATATCACGTCGAGGGGGTAGAGTCGTCACCTCTTCAGGGTGGACGTCCATAAGCTCGATAACAATTCCTGGCACCTCCACCATCTCAACATCCACTGACTCTACTGACATCTCGGATAACAAGGAGAGGAGGGGTTCCTCTCACCTGCTACCCTCCTGACTACTCCGCTCGCCGGTGAATGTATCACGCCGGACACCCAAGTCTTTGAACACAACCCTTCCTCAGAAGCAGTCGATGACGACACACATAGAGAACAGCCAGTCTATGCATAGGATGGCATCGTATGGTTGTATCTGTAGTAGTAGTAGATCCATGTCCTACCGATGTGGACCTATCATCAGTCTTCATCCTCGAAAAACATATAACAAGTCGGTCTGAACTCCGACTGGTGTACATAGCACCAGGGGAACTGCAAGTCTCTCAGAATATATACCCAAAGAAAAGTCTAGACTAGGTGCAACGAAGGTGTGTGATGCTCTGGTATAGAAGAAGGCATAAGAAAGTGTGATAAACAAAGTGATCGTACCTTGAACGTCCTCCGACCCTACTGGGACTACTGCCTATGCAGCGTGTAACTATCCACGCCCTGATCCTCTACCCCTCGGCTGTCGGCCACCTCCCTGACCACGCCCTGGTCAAGGTCCCTGAGGAGTTCCCTGAGGTCGGCCTCCTCCTGCAATGTTTTCGCAGAGAGGAGTGGGAGATCGCTATCCCTGTTGTTGCTGCTGGAAAGGCCTAGCTGGGAGCTGTTGCTGGGGCGGGTGCTGGGCCTGTCCACCACCGCCATACTGTACTTGGTCCGGGAACTGATTCCAGAGATTTCTATGGCTCCCACAAATGAATTACCTCAGTCGTGGGACTGAAGGAAAAGGGTGAGGATCGGGGGACCTGAACTGAAACTGTTGCGGCCTCCTCCCTGCTGGTCGGAGCCTGGAGGGTCCTGATGCGGGAGGCCTAGTGCTAATGGCCTTCCCCTTCGTTGGTCCCAGCTGGATCCCCTCTCGTGACACACCTCCCAGAGCGTGCATCCTCTCCACCACTTTGTCCTTCTTCTGAAACTCCAAGTACATCGGCAGGGTAAAGGGGTAACAACATTCTGGAGGGAGGGTCATAGTGCCTCCTCTAAACGATGTTCCTCAGACACCTCGTCGGGAAATTGGTTTGGAGAAAAACATAGGAGGTCCTTGAAGATGAGTCCCAACTACCTTACTGACATACTCCCCTACTGGAGGGGGAGTAGCTCCTGCCTCTTCTCCACCTTCATCGTAGAAGAGAGGAATTCCACCCGAAACTCCTCAAAATCAGCCCATGCCACCTCAGCCTCTCTCCTCTCCCCCAGGTAACGTGTCCACCAGTGATGCACCACTCCCTGCATCTAGCTGACGGTCAGAGGAACCCATTACTCGGTCGGGACCCAAATCAGGCCGAAAGCTATCACCAGCTCTTCCAGCCAGCACTTCGTCTTCATGTCAGAGGTGATACCCTCATACATCTCGAGGGTATGTCGCTAGAAGGCCCAAAGTGTATTCTGCCACTGGTCATCCTCCACCTCTCGATCATCTGTCTTCCGATCAACCAAGGTAGTCTCCTGGGCCTCAATCTCCCACACCACACGTGGTCGCCTCCCAAGTGCCATAGCTGCAAGGTAAACAAGGAATGTATAATCCCAAGTAGTCCAGAATAATGTTCTTAAAATTTCTTAAACTTTTTATTCATTTTAATTCCCCAAACACCCATGAAACAGGATAAAACAAGTCATTATGATGCATGTAACTTTCCTAGGGTCTCTACCCTGCAATCACTATGGCCTCACTTGGTCGTTTGGTAGGTCTAGAGTCCTTGCATCAGATCACGGGGGTGACTAAAATCCCATGTCCTAGTCGGTCTTCCTTGGCCTAATTCACGCACAAAGGTCACCCAACATGGTTTCCCTACCATCCCATGATATCATCACTGTTCCTAACTCCACACTCCACCCTATCTCTCAACCTCCTTTGATTCCATTATGTCAGGACCTGACTTCACCAAAAGGAGGGTAAGGTCATTAGATTGGAAAACCCTTCCTTCTTTATGTTGAAGGAGAGATAATGACCCCCGAAACCTTCCTTTAATAGGTCCCAAAGTTATGAATAGCACCAAGGTTATACAATTACACACTAAATGGTAAGAATTGCCCTTTTTCATTTAATTAGATCATGAGATAAGACAGTAAAACCCACAACACCAAACTGGAAGTGCAAAAATGACTAAACATAAACAATTCTCACATGTATGTTCAAAGGTAAAAGATACAAGTCTCAAAAAGAACAAAGGTAAAATGAATACCATGAAAAGAAAAGAAACCACAAAAACTACCCAAACGTTATGCACTAGTATGGTCCCGCACGATCCCTGAAGTCTTCCTGGAAACCTGAAAGTAGTTTTATATACATAGGGTGATCATAGAAGTATACTCAGTAGGGAAAAACCAAAGACCCTCGTGCACAAGTGGGGAGAAATTCTAATGTCCCGTGAGAAACTGACAACCAACACTATCAAGGAATTCATCCATCCCACACACCGGCCACACTCACTAAATAACGCAAGGAAAGTGATTTATAATAAAAGCACATCGATGTTTGGGTACCCCACACCACTTTCCAACTGGTTATTTAGGACATCATACACATCGAACCAATCCCACCATTCTCACTGTAGTCCCACTTCCACACCCAGCCCACACACACCTGGGCCATATCCTCATGCAGTCTCACTGCCGAACCCCTCCCACAAACACCTAGGCCACAACAGTCAGACGTAACCATGCCTGAAAACACCTTGGCCAGAACAACCACTGCCACGCTCGAAGACACCTGGGCTAGAAGATCCATTGTCACGCCCGAAGACACCAGGGACTCATCCCGAAGACACTTTGGAAACCACCTTCCCGCACACACCTAAGCAACCACCACACTACCCTAACCAAAGGTTCTTGGGATAATAATGGACTTCATGCCATCACATCCAGCCCTATGATACCTGGGATATACGGGAAAGGGAGAAGAAAAGAGCTAATAACCAGCCACTAATAAAAGTGTGGGGAAAAACACCCTCCCCCAGGAAATGGGGGTGTTCGGCACTAAGTGCTCAACTTGGGTGGGGCGCGAATAAGAAACAAAAAACTACATGTATATGTATAGGTAACAAGAACTCACCCAATATATGTTTTTATTCAGCCAACCTAAGGAACACAAACATCACCCATGTCGGAGTCACAACTCCCACCACACAAAAATCTACTTGTCCCATCCTTGTTTTCATGTTCAGTAATAATGTTTGAATAATTTTATGCACCCACATGGGAAACTACCAAGCATAAGGAAAAGACAAGGAAAACGTAAAGTCAATAAACAACTTAAACATTCACACCCGGTTCTTTTGTAAAGAAACAACAACAGAAGGGATAATGGAGATCCCTCAATGTACTGGAAGCAAGGAAAACCTTAAGATACTTCATACACCTTCTGCAACCAAAGGCCCTAGTGAGATCCCTCTATGTAATGGAAGAAAGGAAACCCCGAGAAATTTCCCTGTGTCCCCCAAATTCTAGGAGAAAACAGTTTCTCATCAACAGAGGATCCCACCCCAATTCATGATATAAGAAATGTAACCACACGACCTTAAATTCACAACCAATTAAAGTGTAACAATAGGGGATCCAATCCCAACCCACATCACCCAGAAATCAGACCGTGAAAGAAAAACAACCCAACCACTACCACAAACACAAAGCATGACCATGCCAGCATTATTCAAATATAACTGATTTAACACACTCTATGATTTCAATTTTTGGGTGCTTAAATCGGGGTAATCACAGAAAGGATTGATCCCGGTGCATCAATTTATTTTTCCAGATATACATAATTAACCAAATTCGTTTACACAGCAGAGGTTCACAACCACAATACAAGCCATTTAAACATCACCCGAGGTAAGGGTTATTTAGTGAACATATAAAGACCACCAATGGCCATGATTTTCAGTAGGCGTATGCCCACAAAATTCAGAAATCATTAATCATGAAGGAAGAGAATGATAGAGAAGCATCCCTTATCACATACATCCCCTTCATTCATTAGAATTTGTTTATTATCTTCATTAAAGTTTGTTCCATCCAATTATATAGAAACTAAAGCATACCCACCCCACATGTTACACAAAAAAGAGAGACAATGGAGAAATTCCCTACCTGGTTGATCAACGATTGAAGTTTATCTTTACGCCGCCATGAACAGGGGATGTGAAAAAACTACAGGGGTGGGGCCTCGAGAACTCAAGCACGAGCAGACGAATCGATCAGAGGTTGATCGAGAAAAAGAATCATAAGGAGTAACCTTTAGTTTATAAAGGCTGGGGATAGTTGAGATAAGAACATGAAACTGTGTAAGGAGCGGGGTCGTGGGTTGACCACACTGCCCCACACATCATTAAAGGTCCCCTCCTTTAGGGGTGGTTTAAACCGATGCACACATCATAAAAAAAATTAATTAAACGCCATTAATGGGCATTACTGGGATTTAAAACAATCTTAAAGGGGCCAAAATAGGGCTTGAAACCCAATTTGCGCAAAAAAGAGGTGCTACTGGAAAACCTCATGGGGTTACTAGTAGGCTAGGTCAACCGGTTACGCGAGCTACTAGTATGTTGCACTACCGGTAAGCTGAGCTACCGTTATGCAGAGCTACCAGTAGGCTATGGCTACCGGTAGACTGAGCTACAAGTAGGCAGAGCTACTGGTAGGCAGTGGCTACTGGTAGACCGAGCTACCATTAGGAAGAGCTATCGGTGAGCCGCGGCTACTGGTAGACGAGCTACTGGTAGGCAGAGATACCAGTAGGCTGTGGCTACTGGTAGAATGAGCTACCGGTAGGCTGTGGATACCTGTAGACCGAGCTACCCGTAGGTAGAGATACCAGTAGGCTGTGGCTACTAATAGACCGAGTACTAGTAGACTGAGCTACCGGTAGGCCCAGTACAGGTAGGATAAGGCTACCGGTAGGCCTACCATTAGAGTTCAAACTTCAAAGAGATTCCCAGACTACCCAGAACACCCAACATCGGATTTTCACAAGGTAATGGACATCCAAGAACCCAGACCATTACAGGAATGTCCCTAAATTATTCAATATGTATTCCCATTAATTTTACCTTAAATTAGTTAAATCCTTAAGGATTTTCATGGAGTGGATCCTTTTTATTTTGA
Source organism: Viscum album (assembly GCA_963277665.1). Taxonomy (NCBI): domain Eukaryota; kingdom Viridiplantae; phylum Streptophyta; class Magnoliopsida; order Santalales; family Viscaceae; genus Viscum; species Viscum album. Next base: position 293,134,185 of record OY728134.1, read on the forward strand.
AAAATCATTAATGGTGGTAAGTCAATGATCATTATTTACTATTGACAATAAAACTACAAAGACACACTGATTGGAGGGATTCCAATATATATTGATGAAATTTCATGGAGAAACCTCAAACCTATGTAAAATTGAAGAAGAAGGAAAAAATGTGATGAATAGAAATACGAAGGTACTATCACCCATATTTTTAAAAAAATACCCCCATAAACCTATGTTTAATAAGGGAATTATATGATAAATATAATAAACTAGAAACTATGACATAGTGAGAGTCAACATGTAACATCTTATATTATATTGGGGTTCATTAAACTATGTTATTGTGCTTATGTTGAATGATATTAGTTATAACTTAGAAAAATATCAATCATTTGTTATGATTTGTTATTTTTATTATGACACAAAATTTGATGATAAATAGATATATTATTAAAAGATAATAATTTTTAATGATAATATTGTTCAAATCAATATTTTATATACGAGTTATAATATTGTATGAAAGTTTATATGTTTCACAATATATGAAGTTTTTTTTACTCTAACTAGATAATTCATTCAATAAATATTACCATAAGATATAGTTTATGGTCATTATTTATTGTACACTCTAAATACTACTCAATTTTAAAACACTCCAAATTCTCAAAAATTTATTTTCCATTATTGAAGAATTTGTTACACACATTTGAATTAGAAGGGGTACTAAAAAAATGATCAATGATTCTGATAGTCAATATATTCCTTTAGATGTGGAGACCTCTTATCTACAATTATGAAAACTTGATAATTTCACCTTTATTAAAGACAATGCATGGATATTGAGGTATAATTTGTTCCAACTTCCTTACACTACTTAAGTTAATATACACGTACCAAAAAACCCATTAGAGATATTATATCATTTACTAGTGAATAATTAATTAGATGAAAATATAAAAAATTAAAATTGTTTATGTGTTATCCTAGAACCAAAAATTAGCTTATAAAACTACAACATGATTTTTGATTATTTTTATAATAAATGGTGTTCATCATAAGAAGATGTTATGGATTATAAAAAATTTATAAAATTGATGTATTTTAAAAAAAATATTTTTACTATTTTCATGTAACAGATCTTTATTTTCTGACATTTTTTCATTATGGTTTCTAAACTAAAATGGTTATAGTATATAACAATAAGATTTCAATAAGGGAAAATAATGATGTTGTACATGATGACTACTCTTATTTTATGGTATTATCATAAAATTGAATGCATTATGCCTTTTAATAAGATTATGGTTCAATTAGGGACCCTTGACAAATTTATTTTCTAAAATATATCAGATAATTGAAATAAATTGTGGTTATTGGCCATGGTTTGTAGAAAATTTAAAATAATGTTCCAAATTAATGTGAATATGAAATATCAATTGTATTTATTATAAAATTAATAATTATATAATGTTTGTATATCTCATTTTAATATTTAAAATATTGATATTTTTTATTTTTTCTTCATATTCATGTATTCAAATTCATTAAATTGCAACAATTTAATTATTTAGTTAAAATTGTTCAAATTGAATCTTATATTTTTCATATTGTGATTATTGAAATAATATGATTGGTACAATTAATTATATTACGTTATTATTAAAATAAAATATTGATCATTTATGTTAGTGATGATTTAAATAATAAGGATTGGTTATTGTTTATGCATATTATCTGATTGTATTCGAATTAAAGTATCTATTGGATATTGATCCATGTATAGAGGGACATTGAGACTGATTTTCTACAGTCAAAAGAGGATTTATACTTTTCTATGAAATTTGGGGGTTGGGTACCTAACACACCATTCTTGTTCTCAGATAGATTTTGATTTTCAATGAATTTAATCCTTTATGAAAAAATAGATTTATGTACCATATGCATGAGATTCATGAGGATGTGTATTGACATATTTTCATTTTCTTTTTGAGTAAGTAATACAAATTGGGAGCTTTTTTATTTTTTATAAATTAATATTTTTAGAATATATTAATTCATATCAAAGAATAGGATTCCAAAATGAATTTATTGATTCATGAAAACATATCAAGATTGAAAGTGATATAACATTTCAGAAAATAAAATAGTTATATTCATTATATATTAGATTTATATAGAAATGGAGAGACTAATAAACTCATAGAAATACTATATGTACCATTCCTTGAAAAAAAAAACATTTCAAGACGCCGATCATTCAATATGGGTTTCCGTACCCATTAGGTTCTAATGAATTTTCTTATGTAATGTATGAAAATTATAGGTTTCTCTAGTTTTAATTTAGATATATATGTCATGTGATATTAAGGATATATGTATCATAGTGAACTAAACTTTGAGGTTTCTATCACAATAGAGTTTGGATAACTCATTTAATGAATTGGTAAAGGGGTTCTTCATCTAATAATATAATAGTAATATCTATATTATTAACCTGATTTTAAACTATATATAGCGATGAACTATGTTATATGATTATATGGGTTATTCATTATTAATATGTTTTTTGGCTCAGTAAATGGATTTTATTTGTGGGGTCATCATTTTTTAGGGAGGTATAATGAATATTTTTTTTATTAAAATAAAACAAAACATGATACTGAACCATAGATATGTATTATTGTAAATAATAACATATGTCCTAAATATCATATTTATCATTCTGATAGGTTGTGTTCATTTTTTAATAAATTGATATATATGGTTGAGAAGTATTATAAAGGAGAATAATTATACCTATATGGATCTGTATTATATTAAAATAAATTTATCTAATATAGACTCATGTGTATTGGATATCATACTTTTCTCAAACATTTGTGTTGATGTGAATGAACATTGAAATATAAGGGAATTAATTCTTGGATATGTTGACCTATGGTTTGAATATGGGGCTACAATTTCCACATTAGTAAAAAATATTTTTCCATCCATAAATAGAAATTTTATTTCTATAACATTTTTGACATGAATGTATTTAAATCCTTTATAAAAAATATGATTTATTTTATATACTATAATAAAACGTTTTATAGAATTTTTAATATTATGAATGGTTTATACATTCTATATATGGATAAAAAACATATATATTATACATGATTTCATTTTCATGGATTATTATAATACAAATTATCATTGGCAATTTTCCACTTGTAAATATAATTGTGAACATTATCTAGACTCGCTAGTGAAAAATAATTAGAATAATTCAATATTGAATCATTTGAAAAATATTGATATAATTTATATTGTAAAATTAAAAAATAATATTTTCATACAACGTATGATCTGGATAGTATAACATTAGATATTATACTATTTTATGTAAGTAGAATAATGAGTATACAAACACCTAGTGGCTACGTGTATTTTTTCACCTATATTGATGAATTTAGTGGGTATAATTACATGATTAGAATGAGAAAAATGTATAAAACCATTAATAATTTTAATGAGTATACAAATTTTTTATATAATCAACTAAAAATAATATTAAAATTCATTGATTATATTAGATTGTTTAATAATTGATCTGATAATTTAATAATAATATTATCGAATTTTTTCAAATCACAATCCTACTTGAACACCATAATATAATTGTTCATCAAAGATAATAAACCTTACCCTCTGTAATTTCATTTGATTGATACTGAGTTAGTTTTTCATTATTATATAACTTTTGGGATTTGTATTGTAAAAAAATTAATAATAATTTTATGATTATGGAAGATAATAATAATTAAACCATTTGAGTATTCAAGGTTTTAAAGAAGACATACCACATTTACTATTTCATACACTTATCTATAAGTGTGAGAATTATATTTTATAGGTTTTTCACAAAAAAATAAAATATTTATTTTATATAAGTATTTATAATAAATTTGTTTACCATGATGCGAGGGTTTCATTGAGATGATGTATATTTTTGAAGGAATGAGTGAGTAAAAATTATTTGATATATAAAAAACAAATTGCGACCAAATATTATAAAACATCGACATTACATTTTAAAATGTGAATATTAATTACATAGCATTGCAATCCAAACCATATCCATGATTTATTAGTATATTTGGAAGCATGGATACATAAATGTTTTTGTTAAATAAATAAACTATTTACTAAATATTTATTCATAATAATCACCCTTATTAGAAATATATTATATAAAACATTTCTTCATGACAAGGGGAAGGTAAACATAATAAATGTTTATCGAACATTCATAGTATTGGTAATCAAGGGTGATTGCAATGATCACTTAAACATAACATGAGAATAACAGTATGATAATATTAAAAAATATTTTATAACCATTCACAAAACATCATAGATAAAAATATGGATTCACGGAATAAATCTTGATAGTTCTTATATCATGAATCATAAATCAAATCAGAGAACAATAGTTATGAAAAAAATAAAATTTTAAAATTACATATGTTTTTGGAATAAACAATTTAAAAAAAATAATTTACATAGTTGTCAAGGTTCACTACCAAGACTGTAAAAATGGATTGGGTTAACTGTTTATTCCATATTATACTTAACTAAGGTTCACTCTAATGAATATCAATGTTTACAGAGTCCCTTGCTAATATCGGTTCACTCCCCATTCATGTTATAATTATTTACATTGATATCCATAATTACTCATTGAATGTGAGGGATATATACTTTTAATATAACCTTGACATAATTAAATCTATAATTATTTTTTCCACAAGATCTTTAAAAATATTACATAACATGATAATGGGAATACAAACATGTTTCATAAAATTTACATCATAACATAATTATCATGTGAGAATGAAACGAGTGGCAATGAATCATCATTAAATAATCATAAGGAATATAAATAATGAATTTTTATATTATAATTAGATCATATCCCTTGTAAATCATATAAAAAATCATAGGATGATATTTTAAAAATTCTATTAATATATAATTGGAACATTTTATATGAAATAGTAGTTATAGAATTAAAAAAACTTATTTATAATCTAAAATAATAAAATAAAATAAGGAAATTATTTTCATTAATAATAAACATTGAAAATAGAGGTATTGGTAATAAAATATTATAATCAGAAACATAATAATTAAAAATATTGACAAAAAAAATATTGTACCATAAATATCTTACCTCAACTTAAAAATTCAATGAAAGTGTTGTAACCTCCTATATAATAACATATTATTATGAAAATATTAAAGTATCATTTACATTTTTATTATATATTATTTTATTCATTTATAAATTTTCAAACAAATTTATTAATAATTCCTTATTAAAATCATTATTTTTAGTTTTTAACAATTTAATTTTTATAGAAATTTATGCATTTCAATTATAGTGATAGTTTTATTATTCTTAAATAATTTATATAATGTATAAAATGTTATAAATATCATATATATTAATTATATGTATATACATATAGAGTCATCCCTAAATTCGAGTGATAGTATATTGAATTTGACCACTCATAGAGACGGTGGGTCATACATACGCATGAACATTGTCTACATTTTTCTATGGATGGAATGAAATAAATGCAAGTAATAATTAACCATTATTAAATAATATTAACATAAAAAATAAAATATATTTATTAAATATATCATTATAACCCTCCAAATAAATATGTGAGGATAATTTAATTACACCACTATTTGAGAAGACAAGCCATAGGTACATAGGAGAGCTGTTTTCATTTTCTATAAGATGGAATGATGGTGGAAAATGGTTATTACATCATCATAATAAAAATTCATTATTTTACATTGTATTCCATAGAATTATTTTATGAAGAATAATAGTTTTTTTTCAGAAATTCTCAGTTATGAGTTATAAATTTTCATTGAGAAATCCTTTTTTATTACATTCTAATACTTGAAAGGATATTATTTGACAAATAATAGAATCTATAAGATATGTAGAAGTAAAATGAGAATATTTTATGTAAGTTATTGGTTGAGATAGAAGGATAAAAAAGTGTTACTAGGAGAGTAGATGATGTGCCCTATTATAAGTGAGGTGAGGGTAACTCTTGTAATTACATGAAAAATAAAATCAATATAAATTTGTTTTTTTCAAGTGATATAAAATTGAAATATTTCAAAAATGGAATTATTTTATGTATAAAATTTATTAAAAAATAAAATATTTAACCGTTTAGGTGATTTGGTCACCCTTATCTCATTGGATTAACCTCTTGTTAAAACTTTTGAAAATTACCACAATATCAAGGTTTTCGACTATTTATGGGTCATGAATGTTTCTATAAAAGGAAAAGTGACCCATAAATTTAGTATTATATATATTTTAAAACAAATACCATTATCATTGGTGAATATAATATCTTTATCAATTTAAATTTTTTTAATAAATATTATTTATCATAAAATATCATTAATGTCATTTTTGAAACTATTAATTTCTTTTGATATTAAAGTCATCATGATTGTTATGGAATTAAAATGTAAGCTATTTTCAAATACATGTTATGGAAGATTATTCTAAAAATTAATTTAATATATTAATTCATCCAAAAAATACTACTTTTAATATTATTAAAATAATTTATTTTATTTTTATATTAATTGAATAAATACTTTTTCGGTGTTTTTTCATAATTTATTATAAATAGTTAATCACTAAATATTTAAAAAAAATCATCCTGATAAAAAATTTTAATTTTTTATTTCAAATATAAATTAATAATAAAATTTATCCCATATTTCTACTTATGTAAAATTTCTAGAAATATTATGGTCAAGAGTGCGACATTTTGTAATTTTTATTTTATAAAATAATATAAAGGTAATAATAAATGTAAAATGCTTCTTTGTAGAAATATATTCGAGGGTTCTTTTTAAATTTCAAAAATGAACTTATAATTTTGGATAAATTAACATGTTGTAGAATATTTTAAATCCATATCCTGATGTTTTAACCCGTTTCTCTTATTTTACCCTTATCAAAGTGAAAAATATTTACAAAAGATACAATTCTTACTAAAAAACAAAAGGGACCCATTTACCAAATTTTATTAATCCTAATTATAAATATGGAATCATTTTTTAATTTTAAATTTATATAAATCATAGAAAATAATTTTTAAATAAGCCTGAAAATGTGTTGAAAAACACTTTTTATAAAAATACATTATTTAACAGATAATTGGATTTCTTTTCATACCATTCTTATTAAAAATATTATATAGAAGTTAAGAAATTTATTAAATTTATATTAGATATATTTCATTAAAATAAATTTTAAATAATTATTAATTTAGTTTATTAAAACAAAAAAACTCTACAGACATAATTTTTTTAGAAAAACAACTCATTTACTTTCAATGTATTTAATTTTTATTTATAACCAGTGAGATTATTTTATACATGTGTAAACAATGATTTTTTAATAATTTAGTTGTTCTTCTTCATACATAAAAATTTAATGTCTATGTTGTAATATTATAATATATTACATTTAATTTAGACGTATGGTTTCATGTATCACAATCTTTCAAAAAAATTATTTATATCGAAATACACCATCAAATATTGGGGTGTTCCAAAAAAACAAAAAAATAGTAATTTTTTTTGAAATTAAAAGGAAATTCATTGTATATGTATTGGTGGAAACCAAATTGACCCAGTTTTCTCAATAACTTTGAATGTTTGGAAATATTCTTCAAGGAATAGAGAGATATGGATTTATTATGGAATATTTTGATGAATTAATGTTCATATAAAACGAACATAATACCTATTAAGTGTAAATTGATTGTTTTTATTTGATGATATGGCTAGAGGACCTAACATATAAGATGGTCTACAAGTACACTAACTTTGTTTGTAACATTGAAGATACACTAGAATGTGGTGATTCCATAAGATTGATGGTGTGTTATAATTAATAAATATGAAACGTATAGTAGAGTGTCAACCTATAATTATCAATTGATGGGAAAATGAATAATAAATAATGGCAACTATAATTCAGCAAAACATAAACAACCCATACATTCATGATTTATGATAAGGGATTCAAATTCATACATACCTATGATATTTTAGGTTTATAGTTTTATATAATTAATAATATCAACAAATTAAAAAGGGATCATTGAAATATAGTGTCCATTTTAGCACAAAACTAGATTTTTTAGTTAAAAGGCATATTTTATTCATGAAACAGTTTCTTTAATTAAAGGAAAATTTTATTTAGTCATAGCTAGACTTTGTAATATTTCATACCCATCCTTGGGAGATGTGAAAAGACATTTCAAAATGTTGGGTGTGCATAAAATAATCATTAAGAGATATTAAAATAATAGAAACTCAGTAGTCATGTGATAAAAATGAAAACCCAATGAAGTGTTTCCCTTTTTCATAATAAAACATAGAGAACATAAATAATACATATCCAGATTAACAATTATTATATAAAACCTTAAATTAAATTTATCTTACATAATAAGAAATGAATAAATTATGAGAATAATGATAAATCCATAAAAAACCTCCATAAAAAATCAATCATTTCATTTATAGGAACATAAAATTCTTCTACCTCATGAAATCATAATGTTTCCATAAAACTTATTTTCAGAAGAAAAAATTATATTTGAGCATCATATTCATAACCCATGATAACATATTTATAAAAATTTTCAAAATAAATTATTCATAGTAAATTATATAGGAGTAACCTACCTTGTAATCTCTCTAATCACCATTGACGACTAAATTGTTACCCAATGCAATGGAGTGTTATATAAGAATCACCTATCATAATGATATTTCCCATTATCACATGTGACAATATATAGTTCCCATGTACCAATAAAAAGGTTATAATTTTTTTTTGATAATTAAACCAATGAAAATCGAATTTGAAACTAATAGTTGGAACCTTATATTTTCACATAAAAATGTGTAGATATATCCCTTTTCATATAAAAACCCTTTTAAATGAAAAACATCACTAGAAAATTATAATTTAATCTTCATTTTTCATCTTTTAAACCATTAATTGGAATATTTATAACAAATAGAATAAATGATATTTGGAAATTATTTTAATTCCATATAGATCAGAAAACATTAATCTGGCAATTTTATAAAAAGAGATAAAAGTGACCCATTTAAAAAACATCAGAAATATTTTTTAAAAAAATTAAACAATCTAAATATTATTTAAAAATTAAATATTATAATAACTTTATAATGAGAAAATAAATTATTGAAAACATTTATAAAACATGGACATGGATGAAACAGAATTGACATAAATACTTTGATATATGATTATAATGAAAAACCTCTCATATCTTTAGTAAAATATAATTCAAAAAAACATTGAAGTAGATAAATATAAATGTATTTTAAAACCACATTAAAGTTAATAAATTATTGATAAAATAAGTCTATAATGTATTTTTACACTTCACAAAAGAAAAAATGTGGTGAGAATGGAATAAGTCTCAAAGTAAGGAAATTAAGATAATAACTTCTTTACCATTAGTTAGATTCAAAATGAACATTATGTACATCCTATAAAATAATATTATGTTAAATTTTATAAATGATTAAAAAAATTAATGCTAATTATAATGTAATTATTTCATTTATTTCATGTACTGTCATTACTAATTTAGTTACTAAATTACATAAGTTGACGTTATATGTTTCGTGGATGATGGATCCATATTCCAAAAAAACACATGTATGATGACCATGTTATAGGGGATCATGGTTAAATATTATAAAAAAAATTTAACAAGAAATATTTATCATTTTATATATTTAATAAAATTTTATAACCATCCATGAAATGCATAGAAGAAAAATATACACATTGCTTCATGAAGGTTATAGTCTACACATATGCACAAATGATGCTATCATTTCCCAATTGATGGAAGTGTAAGATGTAATGTAATATGGAATATTTAAATAATAATAACTTTTTTATTAATATCATATATATTTTATTAAACCATTCTAATAACCCTTATTGTGAGGTGATGACGAAAATCGAAACACATCACTTCGTGGTGGTTGTTGTCAACATGTATGCATAAATGATGTTTCAATTACCCATAAAATGTAAAAGTATATACAAAATTAAACTAAAAATAATAATATTTATGTACATTTTATATACTTATGTTTTAATATCATCATGTTTATATAACATTTTATGGAGGTGGAAGAAAAAATAAATATGAAAACACTCGGTTAATAGTAATACCTATTATCTCACAAACCATATTTGGCATACAAATTAAGAAAATCGTTTTTCTATTTTGTGAGAAAAGAAGCTTTAGAAAATGTGGAAGTTGTTTGTTGATGGATTTGGGTAGATCTTTTTTTATAAAAATGGATCAAGATGTGTGAGTAGTAGAAGAGATGATATTCCCTTTTATGAGTGACGAGTGTGGCATTCGTAAATGTATATGAAATATTATTATATAATATTTCTAAAACATTTGTAAAATGGATCCAAAGTAATATTTATTATCATATAAGAAGGATTAGGTCAAAATAAATTCAAACAATACTATTTAGACTAGTTTATGAGTCATTTTAAGAATTATCTTTTTCTTTAAACACATTATTAGTTTTGTTTATCCATAAATCATAAAAACAAAATCAAAATTAATGCACTTTTAAAATAATTTTAAAAATACATTTCGCACATACATGAACCATTCATGATAATATAGTTAATCACACATACCTTTTAGTTAATGTATGATTTTTTTGAACTTAAAAACATTAAAAATTAATTTTTAAAAATTAAATCCCATTGAATGGTATTTTCAGGACTAAGAACATATATTGTTTTTAAAGTAATCATGATAATAAAGGATTTATAATATATATACATTCACACACACTAATCATGTATAATTATCCATTATATTCATTTAATAAAATAAGTTATCATAAAAATCTTACATTTGATATTTTAAAAAAACAACATTATTATGCTTTAAAAACGCGATTTTGGCATTGTGTAAGATTTCATGGTAATTATACAATAATTAAGACTAAAAAATTAAAATCCACGAAATAATTTATTAATATTATGAGTAAATATTTACAAACTTTCCTAAATTTAATTTATCTCTACAAAAATATATTGGTGATAATAATAAAAGTAGAGTGATATTTTATAATTTTACATTAAATAAAATAATATATTTGTTATTATAATGACCTAGGTTTTATTTACATAGCCATTATATTAACTTTACGGAATCATTCTATAATTAAACAAATACACGTCCCAATTTTGTTTTGGTTTAGTGCCTTTGGAATCTTGGAACACATTCTTCTAATTTGGTGACGGGTCTTCAAAATTCTAAATAAAGATCTTACCCATTAGTTTCCCAAACTAAAAACATTCTTTATATCCTAGGGATGAGAAATTATATGAAAATAGTGAGTTTATATACTCAGTAAGGTAAAAAAGTAAAATATAAAATAAAACATGAACATAAGAATGTAAAAAAACAAACATAACATTTGAAAATCATACCATGTATAACATATATCAAAATATTGAGTCTTGGAATAAATCGTGGTAATTTTCATGGAATAAATCATAAAGGAACATTATACATGAGAAAATACAATTTTCATAAAACTTGAAATTTTTTAAAACACCTAATCATATAAAATCATTTCCATATATTCCAAGGCTCATTTACAAGACCATAACAATGGAAAAGTCGTTTATTGAACTGTATTTACTCCTTATTCCAAACATGTATTACTAAATTTGGTTTAATATATTGTTCCTTCCCTATATTAATGAACTGGTTTTACTTCCCATTCAAGCCATGTATTACTGATCCAAGGTGAATTCATATTCCATCACTATTTATCTCATGAAATACTAATAATTACTCAATGAATTTTCAAGATATATGGGTTCCAACTGCCTCATAATAAAAACCATACTTATTTGTGCCACAATAACTTATATCAGTCATCATATCATATCCAAATTGTTTTCTTAAACATCATTCCAACATAAATTAATCTATTAAATATGAATGGATATCATAAATATCATTCCATTATAAACATAATCAAATCATCGGAATAATAGCGATAATATCGTTTAAAAAATATCCCCATTAAAGCATATATAACATAAAAAAATGCTATATTAGATGGAAAATAATTTTTATATAACACTTGAAAATAATTCCGGAGTAAAATATCATTTCATCATCAAATTTTTTTTCTTTTAATAAAAGGACATAAAAATTTAAAAGAAAAGAATTTATTTGAATGTTACCTTATCATATTATAAGGGAAGTTTCAAGGAAATTTATAATTATTAAAGTTTAATATTATGTTAATTAAATATGACAATAAATAATAAAAATTTCCTATACCATTTCCAAAAACGCCAAAAAGTACCTTATTTGGAAATTGGAAGAAAGCTTCATTTTCAACCATGTATTAAAAACAAAAAATGGGTAAAAATGACTTTAAATATCCATATGATAGTATTAAATCATTTTTTGAAAAAATATTTAGAAAACATGGACATGGATGATAAATACTTTTTAACAAATACATAAAATGAAACTATTCTAATTATTGAAGAGATTATGAAATAAATATACTTCATGTTATAATCAATATAATTGTATTCCCTACAAAAGAAATAGAAGGATAAAAATAATATACCCTTGTGGATAAAACTCATAAAATAAATGCATGGTCGGTATATACACCACTTAAAATAAACTAGTAGTGTATAATGCATGTGTCTCCCAAAAAAATATTGAGACAAAAATAATCTCATAACTTAGGTCTGATTCCATTGGTACATATCTGAACCTCGATTACAGTAGATTAAATTATATTAATAACTTATTCTACAATAATATTTATATTTATGATATCATATATGAACTTATTATCATCCATTTAATAATATTATACTTTTACGCTTCTTTCAGGTGTTAACTACTTCATTTTCTCAGGCATGTTTTTTCATTTAAGTCCTTATTATTGTAAATAGGATATAGTTCCATCATTTATAAAATGTTATTAATTTAATATATATCATATTTATTCATTATATATCATTATATATCATTATATAATCATCCATGAAGTATGGACATAGAAATGAATCTCATTGCATCATAGAAACTGTAGGTCATACGTACTCACGATCGATGGTAATATTTATTTATTGGTAAAAAGATTAGAATTGGATGGTATATTTTTTATTTAGAGTTAATTTCATATTATAATAACATTATGTTTATATTATTTCCATCATTATACCCATAGAAATAATGTGGTGAAAAACATATCACACCATAACATGGAGATGATAGGTCGTACATACACATGTGTGGTGATATAATTTTTTGTAGGATGGGTAAAAGGTGGAATATGGTTTCTCCATAATTGTAATAAAATATCAATATATATTTTATAATGTATTTATTACTTTATAATGTTAACAACATATGAAAAGTGAGTCGGTAAAAGATATTACCTATTCTTTGATGAGCTCCCTCTAGATCTCTTGTTGTAGACAATAGAGTTGGTATTTTGATATGAAAAATACATATAGAATGTGGATAGGAATTTTGATAAGGGAATAATTTTTGGTATGGAAAATATTGAAGGATAAACGTGGAGTGGAGAAATGATAGAGGAGGTTCCCTTTTATAATTAAGGTGAGGGGAACTGTAAGAATCTCCAAAAACTTTAATTTCTAATAAAATCAAAACATAGAAAAGAAACCTCAAAATTCCATATTTTAAAAGACGATATGGGATAAGGTTATAATCTCATTAACAAATAGAGTTTTGAGAAGTGTTTCTATCAAAATAATCTTTATCATTTTAAATAACCCTTAGTTATACTATTTTATTTTAAACTACGGTAAAAAAATATTTTAATAAAAAAGTGTAATTTCTTATTATTTGATGTAAATTAAATAATAATATAATAATTTAAAATATATTAAATCATATAATAATTATTTTGAATTTTTTTAAAATGATTTATGATTTTTAAATAATTTTATAAAACATTAATTTGATAAACAATCAATAGATTAATATTTGACACTATTGAATTCATTTATTTTTAAATATATATAGATAACCAGTCAAATTATAAAAAAATATATTTTTTTCATTAAAAAGAAGTAAAGGTCATTAATAAATTTTATTGGATATATTAATTATCTCTAATTATATTTATTTTAGTATTTTTATTAAAATTTATTTGATATTTCCACTGTAAAATAATTACAACTTCAGATTTGTGTAATTATTTTATATACTTATTCTTGAATAAAAATTAAAAATAAAATACGATAAAAAAGTTAAATTAAAAATATTTTATAATAATAATTATAGTAGAATACATCTTCGGGAAAATCCAAAATTAAGAAGAATATATTTATTAAAACATGAATGTGACACCTTCAACATTACTTTTGATAAAATATTAGAAGTGTTATAATAATTTACATATCACTATAAATTTCCAATAATTAAACCATTAGATGATTATGGTCAATATATAATAAAAAAATATTAATTTTCTTTGTTTTTTGGTCTTTTAATGGTCATCATCATTTTAAATAAAATTAGTTTTTTTATTTTCAATCGATTTAATAATTTCACCATCAGCATTGTATAATCCTTTATGAAATTAATAAATTTATTCAAAATTAAAAATAAATTTCCATAATAAAATATTTATATATAGTATTTATAGTTGAATTTATATTTTTTATAACGTTACATTAAAAATAATATAGTTATTAAAAACTGAGTAAAACAACTTTAACCATTCATTAAATAATATATATTAACTGTACTAATCACATTCAAGTTGCTTCCAAAAGATTCCATTTTAACCCAATGATGATTTATGTGAAAAACTCATCAAATTATATTAGGATAGGTGTTCGTGAAATTTTATAATATTATACTAACCATTTATTATACTATTTTCATTTTTAATATATTAATAAAAATTAGTAAAGTTATTGTTCATAATGTACAAAAATAAAAGAAAGCTATTTACATTAATTGGACACTCTGATTCGAAATATACTATAAATTTTTAATAATTTGAAACAAAAATGTAAAATTAATGAATTGAAAATTAATCTTATTGTATGAATGAGAAAATGGGTTTTTAAAGTTAAAACAAGAAAAAGATTGAAATTGTTTTACATATATGTTTAATGTAAAATTATTAAAAATTAACTACATTATATTAAATGATAAAAAAATATATTTATAATTTAAAACCATTTTATCATATAATTTAACCATATATATTAATTTGATGAGAAAAGGTACATTTCATTAAAATTTAGTATATATTTACTATTCCAAAAAACATGAAACATATAATAAAAATACCAAAAATACCGAAGTAAAAAAAATTAACTCTTTCAAAGAATAATTTTATTTTGTTATATATAATATATAGAAGTGTCAATAATTGAATTAATAGTGGGTTCTCAATTAAATGGTTGTAAAATTATTTATTTTTTAAAATAGGTTTTTATGCATAAAATTGAGTTGGTTCTTATCATATTCCTGTAAAATTGAATGGATGAATATAAAAATTTTTTATTTAGTATATTACATATGTATATTTAATATCATTCACTTTTTTCGATTTATTTAATTTATTTTGACAAAACATGTTTAGGGGAAACAAATAAAAAAATCATTTTTATTTAATTGGTATATTTTTTCATTTCAAATTATTTAGTAACAATTTAATTCATATTATAATCCATATATTTTATATGTTAGTAAAATATAATCTTATCTTCTATGTTATCATCTTTTTTATTATCTTATCTAAATAGTACTAAAATGATGTTTCGTAGACACTCAATATTGAGTGCGATGCAAGATAAACTGGCGTTCTGCCTAATTCAAGATTAAAATTGGTTATCATTCAACAAAAGATACTAAAACAATTCATTAAAATCTCTGTGCATTACATTATACCCACTTAAAATGAATTTCACAAATGAAATGTGTCTGGGTTTAATACTTGAAAATTTATTTTGTAGAAACCCACACCAAAAAAACAAATAATAAAACATCCTTTGAAAATGGAATCATAAAAACATAATGATTACCTAAAATTAGTCCTAACTGGGTTTCCACCTATGATAACATAGTTATCTAGAGAAAACATGGACATGGAAGTGAAATCAAAATATCATGTTCTTATAGGGAGAGATATAGAACACTATTGGGAGAAGTTAAAAATCAAAAGACATAAATGCATGATGATCTAAGGGACCATCTGATTTGTCGGTAAATAAGGAACTGAGATAACTACTATTTAAATATTAATTCCATAAAATTTAATAATGATAAGAAATACATACTTGATTAAGTATATATCATCCTGTCATTATTCATTTATAAATTTCCACTTCATCACTTATTTAAAGAAATAAAGGTGAATATTTCTTTCCATAACAATTAGTATATCAAGAGATCCATAAATATAATGATATTTCATTCCATAATTATTTATCAAAAATTAAATTTCAGCACAAGTTATCTTATATGAAAAAATCATCACATTGAAAACTGATACATTAATCTCAAAATATTTATATAATTTCATAAATGGTTACCTTTATAATCCTTCCAAACAAATAAAATCCAAAAAAATCAATGAAGGTCACTAAATTACTTAAATCAACTTATCAATAATTCCCAAAACCACTTGATGAATTCATTAATTTTTACACACCAAACATGTAAAAATTATTATCATGTATTCTCTTTAAACATGATAATAACCAAAATTACCATTAAATCTTGATGAAAAATTTCATGCTTTAAAAATTTATATATTTCCTCATATAATAAATCCAAAATTCTATAAGACCACTTTTTCATCATATTAGTCCCATGTATACTAATATTATCAAACTTATCCTTATTTAACTATCCCAACATTATGGACATATTAAGGTTTATCCTTCCCTTAATCATGTGTTCTCCTAAAATATAACCTTAAAACATCCATCCATATTCATGGTTACAAGTAATATGAAAAATAAACATTAAAACACTTGAGTAAATAGTATAGTGGAACAATCATTAAATGTTTAATCAGTCCATAATAACATAAAAGTGCATTTATAACTGTATTCTTGAATTCTACTAAATAGAAATGGAATCATTCCAATATCTTCTTAAACCATTAAAAAATATTTATCTATTTATTCCATAAAACTTATTTCATCTCAAATATCATTCATAGTCTCTTTATCATCAACAATATAAAATTATTCATTTGGAATTTTTTATTCGCATCATTATGTTTCCCACTAGGACATAAATTTTTCTAATTCACATACATTCTGCATTTAAACATTCAACTGTCGTTGATGTCTTTTAAATACCATTATCCTTGTCCATTATGTTAATTGAACCTTTTCTATTTAAATTAATTTCTTTTTATCCTTTTACACACCCAAATAATCTTCCACATCCTTTGAATCATTCTCCATGATGCATCATCCCATATTCTTTACATAAGGAAAATTGAACTTTCATTCCTCTAGGGTCACTATGAAACACCATATTTCTTTTATTAGGTGGGTAAGAAAACTTAAAAAAGTTGGTATTATTAATCATATTAAGAGATTTCATATTAGGAATAATAACAATATTTCCCCTTACAACTCCCATTTCACTTGGTTTCTCATGAGTATGATCATTGCATTGTCAATCATATTTGACATTATCATGAACCCTCCTTGTTCCAACAATTTCCTTAATCCTAAAAATAATTGTTTGGGAAGAAAATTTATACTACGTAAAACCACATAATCAAGGGAAAGTACTTTAAATATCTAACATTATAGGTTTAGTCCTATGTTTTCCATTATTATTAATAAAATTCATGGATTTTAGTCTATACATGAACATATACATAAGGAAATCTCGAGATAAATCCTTAGAAATATCATTAGAGATCTCCCTAATGTTTTTTCATCCTAGATTCTAAAGGATAACTAAACATTCACTCTCGTGCTAACTATAACAACCAATGTTATACATACATAGACATTACATTATTTTTTGGGAATTATTCACACAATAAATAAATACATGCTCAAATACCATTTTGGTTAGTGCCTTCGAAAACAAGGAACATGTTATTATTATTTAGTGAAATGTCTTAAAAATAATTCATAAAGATATTAACCTTTATTTTTCCTACAAAAAACTATAATTATATCTTGTGGAAAACAAATAAAATAAAAAGGGTGAGATCATATGTGGTGTAAGGGAAAATTAGGAAAATATCAAAAAATACCTGAACATAAGAATGTAGAAACATGAACATAGATTTTGAAAATAACACCATTTATATCATATATCTAAAATCATGAATTGTGGAAAACAATTTGGCAGTTGATAAAGAATAAATCATAAAGGAACATGATCCATGAGAAAATATCATTGGCATAAAATATGGAATTTTGGTAAACACATAAACAAATAAAATCATTCCCATATCAGACATGTATAACATAAAAGACCATCATAGTTGAAAAATGAAATTTATGAACTGAGATAACACCTATTTCTAGAATTTTATTACATAATTTAGTTTACTTTATATACTAGACATGTATTACTGATCTGGTATTACTTCTGATTTCATCCATGTATTACTAAACCAAGATTATTTCAACTTACTATCCTATCTATATCATGATACATAAACATTTTCCAAGTTAATTATAGGGAGAAATTGTCCAAAACACCCTTATAATGAAACATATACGTAAGTGTCCCAGAATATCGTCAATAATTCATCGAATAATAGCCAATCAAGATTAATATTCGTCAATCCATCACAACATAATTCATGAAAAAGAGATGAATTTCGTAAATATAATTACATCGCCAACATTATCAAATCATAGGAATTATATGGATAATATACATTACAAAAATTCCTCATAGAAGCATATTTAATATCATGTAATGTATCATTATATGAAAAAAAAAATTAATAGAACACATGAAAATAATTCTTGTTGAAAATATTATTTCTTCTTTACAAATATTTTCATTTCTTAAAACGTAGAAAAATTTCATCAAAACAAATTAATTGATGAAAACCAAGTAATAATGTATGATAATCATCATGGAAGAATGTATTATGAAATCTAAAAATTTCATTAATATCATATAATTTAATAGAAAACATTCTTCTCATACTTTTTCCATAAAATTCAAAAAGTACCTCGTTTAAGTGAAAAATATACCCTTTCAAACCATCTAGTAAAATTAATAAAATAGTAAAAATGAATTTAAATATAAATATTATAATAGTAAAACATTTTAGGAAAATATTTTTATAAAACATGCTTCGGGTTGATAAATATTCCTCAATAGAGTCTTAAAACGAAACAAATTCTAAATAATAAAGAGATTGTGAAAAAAAAATAATATTCACATTATAATAAAGAGAATTGTATTTTCTATGAAAGAAAAAAAATTATAAGAATAATACACTATTTGGGATAATACTTGTAAAATAAATTCATGGTTAGTATATATACATCTTAGAAGAAACTAGTAGTGTATATTGTATGTGTCTCACAGAAATAGGGGTGGGAGAAAAATAATACCTTACTATAGGATTGATTCCCTGGGTACATATCTGAACCTCTAGTATAATAATCTAAAAATTGTGATTTACTTATTTTAGAACCATATTGAATTTTATGATATCATATATGATCATATAATCACTCGTTTAATAATATTATATTTTTATTCTTCTTTTGGGTGTTAACTCCTTCATTTTCTAAAACATGTATTATTATAAATGTATCAAGTCATGTAAATATGATATAGTTACATCATATATAAAATTATTTTTTAATAATATATATCATATTTAGTTATTTTATTACATTATATTATCATACATGAATGGTGGGTATGAAAATTAATTACATCACATAATTGAGACATTTGGTCATACGTACACACGAGCGATGGTGTTATTTCTTTAACAGTAACATGTAAGGAAGTGGATGGAGCATTTGTTTTTTAAAATTCAATATCATGTCATTATCACTATATCATTATATTATTTCAATAATTATACCCATAAAAATACTGAGGTGAAAAACATATTTCACTTTATCGTGTAGACGGTAGGCCGTACATACCCACTTGTTGTGATTTTTTTTCGTTAAATGGATAAATTGTGTAATATGGACATTACAGAATGGTAATAACATTTCAGGGTATATTTGAACCTAAAATTATATATTTATAATGGAAAGAACATAGTAAGAGGTTGTAGAAGAATAATGGTTCTTGAGAGTCTCGTAAAAGATATTTCCTCTTCTTCGACGAGCTCCCACTAAATATCATCTTAAAGACACTATAGTTGGTATTTTGAGAAGACAAGAACCTCTATAACATTGATATGATTTTTAAAAGGTAATTTAAGAGGGTTTATATTAGATATAATGCAAAATGTGATGTGATAAAATAGGGGAGGATATTTCCTTTTATAGTTGAGGTGATAGGAACTTTTGGAAGCTCCAAAAATATTAATTTAATAATATTATCAAAACACCTAGAAAAACAACAAAAATTCCATATTTCTAATGTTTAGATGAGATAATGTTGTAATATAATAAATCAAAAAAAAATTGACAATTGTTTCTATAAATTTAAACCTTATCATATCAATTAACCCTTACATATTCTATTTTAAATTTAACTAAGGTAAGAAATTTATTAATATTTAAAGAGTGTAATTATTAACTATTTGACATCAAAATAACCATAAATGAAAAATTTATTTTATTTTAGATCATATAATAATTAATTGGGTTTTTAAAAAACGTTTTATGTTCTTTAAATAATTTACTAAATCATTATATTGATAAACAATCACTAGTGACAATTTTGAAACTATTTAATGCATTTATATTTAAAATATTAAGATAACAAGTTATATTAGATAAAAATATTTTATTATATTACTAAGAGGCTAATTTAAACCAAAAAATTCATTTGTTAAATTAATTATCCCAAATTATATTTATTTTATAATTTTCAATAACATTTATTTGATATTTCCATTAAAAATATAATTATTACATCAGTTTTGTGACGTTATTTATTATAATTATTTATTGAATAAAAATTTAAAATTAAATACCATGACAATGTTAAATTATATATTTTTCATAAGAATACTTATTGTTGATGATAACTTTATTAAAATCCTACCTTAATAATGTTATATTTTGTAAAAAAATGAATGTGAAACCTTTTACATTACTTTAGATAAAATATTATAAGTCTCATAATCATTTACATGTGGCTAAAAATGTGAATTATTGGACCCTTGATTATTATGGTCGAGATATACTTCAAAAATAATTTTTTTCAACGTTTTTTCAACTTTTAATGGTTATTATCATTTTAATTTAAGTTATTTTATTTATTTTCGATGAATTAAATAATTTGTGCATCATCATTGTATAAGCATTGGAGGTAATTATTTACTTCCTTAAAATTATAAATAAATCATCATGAGGAAGAGAGGAGAGGATGTTACCTTTTATAAGTGAGGTTCTAGAAAATATAGTAAATATAAGAAATAATTATATATTTAATATCCGTATAACTCGTATGAAATGGATCTAAAGACCCATGTAATAGAACAAAATGAATATAAATTTGAAATGATTTCAAATAATAAAATTTATACATGTTTATGTACCATTTTAAACCATATATTTGGTTTAACCCCATTATTAAAATTGTTTATCCTTAACCATTCAAACAATTTTTCCGATCATTAAGGGTATTTATATTAGTTTTTAAAAAAAAAGAGGAATATACAACAATAATCGACGATAATATTGAAAATAAACCATATATTTGATATAATATAGTATTTTTTATTATTTTCTAGTGATTTAAATATTTCATTTAAACATTAAATACCATGTAATTTTATTTTTTTTGAAAATTCACATATAATGACATTAATGGTATTAATAAGGTAATGAAATTTAAATATAAATACCTTAAAACACACTAATATCTTATAATTATCCAATAACTTTTTTGTATAGAATAATTTTTTAGGAAATATTATTGTTATTGTTATTAAACATATTTACCCTCATTTCGACATTTCCTGTAAAAGCATTGTGTCGGCATTGCATAAGAATTAAATGTAATTATAACATCAATAAAAATTATTAAAAAATAAAATAATAAAAATAACTTATTTATAAAAAATATAAAAAAATTAAAAACCTTCATAATTTTTCTCTCTATGAAACTAAATAAGAGTTATTAAAAAAATGTGAGTTAAATTTTATAATTATACTTAAAATTTTATAATTGATTTAATAAAATTAAAATATCACCAATATTCCTTTATTTAATATATAGGTTGGTTATGGTTAAATTATAGAAATAATATAAAATAACGTCAACATTTTGAACGCTTTTGATTCCATATCCCATAGTTTTTTCCCCTTTAAACCCATTTTACCCACTACCTGGGTTTAATTTTTTTTCAACAGCATATTACAAATCGACTCTGGTTGTAAAAAATCATTTGCTTTTTGGATTTTTTTGCTAATGGGGAATAAAAAAATAGTGGGACAATTGAGTTTTTTTAGCAATGGAATATTCGCAATAATAATTATTTTTGATGGGTAATTAATAAATTGAAAATCATTCGTACAAATTTAATAAATAATTAATTGTGAAAATTATGCAACAAATTATTTTGGACACAATGAATTATCATAATTTATATTTTGAAAAATATCTAAAAGTATATAATTAAAATAAAAAATTGTAAAATATTAAAACAAAAATAAAAAATTGAAAACAAATATAACATTAATACATTATATTAATCTTAAAATATTTATCAACAAATAATAAAGAGAAGATGAAAAAAAAATCACCAAACATCTACTCATATTAGGTGGAGGAGGATCACTCGAAGGATCAGTCGGAGGAAAATCCATAAAAATTGACACACAAGCCATTACATATACTCCAACATCTACATATCTCTCTGATTATTATTTCTCATGATCATGCTCCATCTCTTTCTACATCAGTCATATCATCTCGTCTTAAGCTCTCAAACTCTCCTCATATCGTGCTTAATATGACAGAGTCAATGAAGACTCTCTGTGAGTTCCATTTGAACTCACTGATGACATTGCATTAATATTATAATTACTCATAGGTATCAGTCGGGAACCCACACTGATCACCCATCCTTTCTTGAAACCATGAAAAGTCATCTATATCTAGTCCCCCTCATCAAAACCTAAATCACCATTGGTGTATAGATCGTTTTTGGCTTTACTACCTCAAGAAAGATAAATTATAGACTCATATTTTTCCTTCAAATATAATTATACATTAGAATAAATGTAAAATTAATAATATAAAATCATTAAAATATTACTATCCATGATATGTTTCTATTTGTCACTAACAAGTTCTCCAATATAGGTATTAGTTAACATATTCTTATAAACATAAAACTTCATAATATATGGGTCAGTTGAAGCCTTTATAATATAACGAAAATTTTATATTTAATGTATATATACATTAATAATAATATTAGTTTCCTAATGACATCGATGTATTCAATGTGTTTGAATTCTGACCCTATGTGTGTCCTCTTAACTTCCACTTCTCCAACATCCATATGAGGAACTCTTCCAGAAATACTCTCATAGCTAGTGATATTATTATCCATCCTAAAACTAAGACCTGAAATAGTCACATCAATGGGAGAGACAAGACAGGTTGAAAACAACAGCTTAATCTGTATACATAACCCTCTTTCTATGGTGAAGTAGAAATTGATGTAGACTCTCACGTATATAGTCCTCCCTTTTACCATTTATGGGATCTCTCTTGATATTATAATTCAATGACCATAAATTCTACAATAAAATTATATAATTAGGTTAGTGATTAAATATATTTTAAAAAGTTTTATTTTTTAACAACATATATTCTAGTAGTAAAACACCTATCGATAAACAGAATTGTGAACCTGTTCCCATGCCACACATGGATAAAAAATAATATATTAGAATCACAACATCCTTCCCAATAACTAAACCTGAAAATATTTGGGAAAAAATAACCATACTATTATTAACAACATTAATTTAAAAATATAATATAAAATATATATCTTAAACAATTAAACATACCTATATAAATAATGATCAGAATTAAGATATGGTAGTCTCTATAGAATAAGGTGTTGAATCAACAATTTAGGAAAACCTTTCCCCCTCATAATAGGCATAACATCATGAGGATTAGATCAATAGATATCTTCAGCAGGAATTTCAGGATTAGTGAGATAAAAAATTGATTATTGAGAGAATCTCCAACCATTGGAAACCAATAATCATACCCGTATGAAATATTTAATACAAATATTAAATACCAGAATATAATAATATAACATTAATGAAATTTATAATGTGTATATAAAATATAAAAACCTAATAAATACCCAAATAAAATAATTATGTTTTAATAACTACAAGAACATAATAATGTAACATTTAATTATATGATAATATATATATCAAATATATATACAAATAAATACGATATATAATATAATATTTTTAACTCTCAATAATTATTAATTCATGTATAAAATATAAAATCAATAATTATTATAATCATCAACAGAATAGAATAGATCATCAGGACTATCCATCTGAGACAAAAATCTTACATATAACCTTTTTTATTACCAATATAAAATATAAAATCTTAAAAATAGCTAAATATAATACATCATTCATTATATTAGTTTTCATAATTGTCAATGGAAATGTCTTTATTTCTATTTCCAGCATCGTCAAATTACAAATGAAATTTTTTTACACTATCCCTTATTGCTTCATCAAAATTATCAATGTCATTGTCCCATAAAATGGGGTTTCTTCACCAATATTTATTTCTCTTTGGGAAATTATTATATGTTCGGGAATTCTTTATGAGTTATTTTAATAAGTTTCACATCAACAAAACCAATTTCAATTTCAATAGAGTGATATTCATGTTATTTGATTTTTATTACACTCCACTAATCAATTAAATATCTGGAAAAATTATAGTAATTTTCATAATAAATATGATGTCTTGATATTCTAACATAAATCATTAATATTATATAATAAAACTATTATATTTAATGTCAATAACTTCATGTCATGGATGAAATTGAAACCATAAATCTAAATCAAACCAATAATATATAAACATTGTAACATAATATGTTCCCATATAACATAACTAAATTATTCCATCCTGTATGTGATAAAATTCAATGTCAATTTCATTATGATGATATCCTTTGAAAAAAACCACTGTTCATTTATTTCTTTAATTCACCATATATGTGTGTATGGAATCAAATCCATTAACCACATACCCATTAAATGATTTTACCAATTTTTATCGATTATTTTTTAGTACACATAAATGACTATAAATTTTACATTAATGTTTTGTTTCCTATAAACAATAAAATTATTTATAATAGAGATCAAAAATATATTGATTTAATGTTCCATTGAAAACAACATAACATACCAATCTTAGAAACTGATATGAAAACTATTTTGACAATATTCCTCAAGATAAAAAGATGTAATTTGCATAAATTTATTTTTTATATGGTTTGAATAATGTCTACTAGATAAATATTATATATAAATGTATATATTATAAATATTTTATAAAGTAATTAGAATTGGAAATTACTGCACAACACTAATAATTTCATCATAATTAAGCAGAACAAATGTATGAGATTTGTGTAGTTATTCATCTGAAAGTCACTGTCTAATATAACCACACAAAAAATGATTAGGAATATTAAAAACTAACATCTCATAGTATGTGACACAACCAGCATTTACATCATTGTAACCAATGTGGTTATGCATTGAAGGATATTCCCATTGAGATAATAAGAGAATAAATTTTAAATTTCCACCTGCAACTATTCATCAGTAGTCAATCCTTCATCCGATTATTTGGTACATAAATTCTTCTTTAATTTTGTCATACATTTCTCAAACAGATACATATCTCAGAATTATATAGGCCAACCACATTTGTCTTTATAAAACAAATTTAGTAATAAATGTTCTTTCGAGTCAATGAAGTATAATTGGAATATTTTATATAATTTAAATAAAATTAAAACATGTTTTTACATAATACTAAATGAATCATAATCTAATGATTCCAAAAAATATCTCTAAATAAATATGACATTTCAGTCAACTCATCCTAAAATGGCGAATTCAATAAACCTCTAAGAACAAAATGATGTAAACATTATGTTATGACATAGAATTCATGTCTTTTATTACTCAGAAATATGACCATTCATAATACAATAAGACAGTCCAGAAGTA
Source organism: Viscum album (assembly GCA_963277665.1). NCBI lineage: Eukaryota > Viridiplantae > Streptophyta > Magnoliopsida > Santalales > Viscaceae > Viscum > Viscum album. The sequence continues at coordinate 293,160,814 of OY728134.1, forward strand.
TTACCATTAGGTATCCTCAAATATATATTCCATTGACAGAATAATATATGGATTTAATTATACAATTTGTAAGCTGTGATGGAATTCATTAAATTGGGTAATCTATTATCTTAAAATAATTCATGTTCGGGATGTCTACAAATTTAGGAAATATCTAACAGGACCACAAAAATATCATTGGTGTTAAATGGTTTGTACAAAACTATATAAAATCTATTATAAATTTTTTTCTCCATATGCATTCCATAAAACATGTGATGCACCATAAAATCATACAAATAAATATGGTCCCAAAAAATTATACACTTTATTAAATTATTATGTCTCCCAAAACAATATTTTTTTCATTTATGGTTGGTGAAAATGTAGTAGGAGGTAATATAAAGATGATAGATTTTACCTCAATTCCTAAGATCACTTCTAGAGTTTTTCCTATTTTAATTATAAATTTGTAAAATTATTTATCATCATTCAAAAAAGGTGATCATTAGGATTAAATATCTAATAATCTTCACAAAACTAGCCTTTATCAAATTTCCAAGCATAAGATCTTTATTTTTATCCCTATAGTAATAAAATGATTTTAGACCATGTGTACCCCATATAGATAACATTCCATATTCTATAAAGTCCTTGATCTTCCACTGTAAATTCACATTCAATGTAATATCTTGATTTGAAACGATATCAATAGTGGTTACACCATTGTTCCATAATGAATTTAACTCATCAATTAGTGGCTTCAAATAAACATTAATATTATTATTTTGACTTTGTATAATTAATAGTGTGATATATATATATACTTCATTCATAAACTACTAAGGAGGTATGTTTTATGGAGTAAGAAAAAAATAAAAATAAGATTATTGACATTCAATAGGAAAAAATGAGAAGGAAATTATAAGAAAGAACAAAACATATTATACGAGGTCTTGAAGAAAAACAATGATATATTTGATCAATTTTGTACCATGAATTACCATCACAGGGGTTTATGAATAAGTTATTGAAATAAATATTTTATTTAGGTCATGTAATCAATAATTTTGAGTTACAAATTTTGAATAAACATAGTAAATGATGTGTAATTGGGAAAAAAATAACTATTTTATATGAAATATGTACTTTCCATTTAGTGTCAATTTATATATCGATTCTCCACATGTTGGAAAATTAAAAAATGAGTCATAATCACCTAACATAAAATTCATTCATTTTAATATGTGTGAATCTTATGATAAATAGGAATCAAATAATGCACCAGCCTCTTGCTTTCATAGACTCTTGCAGGTAAGATATTTTTTTTCTAGAAACAACAATAAATTATGATTACAATTCTACTAAAAATTCCATAATCTAACAAAATAGACATTATTTTTATTATAGATTCAATTTTTCACATTATGTATCCCATATATAAGGCCTCCCTAATAGAGTTCAACAAGTTATATAATTGAGAGGGTTTTGGTTCATGATTTGGAATATCATTCTGAGTTCTTGTTTTGTGAATAAACAAGTCATCTTCTTCAAGTATTAAATAATTAAATTATTCATCCAAAAACGAAAAATTTATATTTCGTATAAAAATATGTTCACTAGCTTGATACCATAAAATAAAATCTTTCAGAAAACCAAAATCATGTCATTGAAGTCCAAAATTGTAAAATGTGTTGAATCTCATAAGACGACATTTCTTACATCGGAATCAAATTGTTTATTCAAAATATAATTATGAATTCCATGATGAAAATAATCTAAATGTTTCAACACCCTCAATGTAGACAAAATTAATACTAGATATTTTGTGATAATTTCGATGGTGTATGAAATCAGGATCCTATAATAGAAACTGGTGTCTATATCTATAGTCCATTGTTTTCTAAAAAACAATTGAAAAAAGAATAATTATTACTCATTCTGAATAATTTCAAATTATTATTATATTATACTTTGGAAAATTATATGGAAGAAGATCAATGTGAGGTGTTAGGTTAACAATAGATTCCTAGGCTCATAGAGGATCACCACATATAGAATAAAAATATTAAATCTACATATCACATACACACACATGATATTTTCTAAAAATAGTAGAATATCTTCTAAATGATATACCATATTGGTGATATAAAACCACCTTTTGGGATATAATATGTGGTTTATCCTTGGAATATCATAACATTTGGCTTCCTAAGGTGTTTGGTAACATTGAATGCAAGAGTAAAACTTTTAATATTTTTATTATTATTCTTTATAAAAAATTGATTTCCCCCCAATCTATGCGTCGTATGAAAAATTGGAGAACACTCTTACGTCTAGGTTATGGGTTTTTCCCTCGATGCATCATAATATTTTGGTGTGTTAGGAGTTTAGTAACATCATGGAAAATAACAATTCCTTTAAAATTTACATTATATTTATTTACAAAACAGAGGATTATTTCAATAATGGTGTATCATAACAGAAATATAAAACCACAATTATGTCTAAGATGTTGGGATTACCCTTTGCGAGACATAACATTTTTGTGTGTCCGGTGTTCAGAAACATCACACGTGAGGGTAACCTTTTATTATATTATTAATATATATATATATATTTCTTCCAAACATTTATAATAATTATTAATACTAATTATTTTTAAAAAAAAATCATCATTACTATGAATTATTCTGAATTTCTATAGTTGTTTTTATTTTCTATATTTGTTTACAAAATATTCATAATAATTTGAAATCAGCACAAGTATTTCCTATTTATTAATAATATTGACTAAATTATTATTAAACATTGAAAATTCAGTTTCTTTTTTGATTCATTAATAGAATTATTAAAAAAATTATTACTCAACGTTTTTTGTTAAATTTTAATCACATTTTGTATTTTTTTTTAATTTTGAAAATGTATTAAAAAAAGAAATCAATTTATTAATATCTTTTTTATAATAAATATTATTTATTTTTAATTATTGTTGTTTTTTCATTAAAAAATTATGTAAATTTTTTATAAAAACAATTCCTATAATTTCCATTATCATAAAATGTTTTCATTAAATTAATTTTTTAATAATATCTAAAAAAAATTATTTATAATTTATTCCATAAGTTATATACTTATTTTCATAAAATTTTGTTTTATAAGTTTTTTAATAAAATATATAAACCAAATTGATATGCATACAAACATATGTACATCCATACCTATATTTATTTATTTATATATATATAAATACTCTTTTTTAAAACATTTATATATATATCATCTATAATTTTTCACAATCAAATAAAATTTTACACGTTTTTTAAACAAATATACTTATCAAATATATATATATATATACCTTTATAATTTTTTAAACCTTTATATATGTATATTCACAAGTTAATATGTATTTATACTAAAAAACATCCATTTTTTTAAAACGTTTATATTTTTATATTCATAGAGTAATATGTATATATATAATGCATGATTTTTTAATTAATATAAATAGATCGAATATATTCTGACATTTAAAAAAAATTATTAAATCTATATATACCCACATACAAAGGAAAAAATACACATACATGATATAATTGAAATAACATAAAATAAACATATTTCTAATATAATTAAATTTACTTGTAATATAATTTTAGCAAACTATAATAAATAGCCAAATTCAAGCATAAATATATATATACATTATATAATAGATCAAACTTATAATAAACATATTTCTAATAAAAACATTAAATAATATAATTCCAGTAACCTAAAATACCATACAGAAAAATATTTTAAATCTAATGAATAAAAAATGGGAAAAATATCTCAAATCAATTTAAATTAGCAATGCAGACCTAATGAACACCCAAATAGGGATTAATAAATCTACAAAAACCATAAATAAAAAAATAAAACACAAAAAAACAATTAAACATTACGTAGGGTTTTCCCAAACAAATCCATAATCGATTAAATAAAATAAGCGCAAAAAGAAAGAAATCTAAGACAACATGAATCAATACCAAGTTGTTTTGAACATAGATCTATAAAAAATAAATTGCCAAGGATTATTTCGAATGAGGGGAAGGCTGGTTTTCGCTACATCATAGAATAATTGTAAGAATGAAAGGGGAGGGCAAGGAAGAATAGTGGGTAAGACATTAAATTTAATATTATTTCGGACAAAATTTATTTTTCCACAATTATTTTTTTGTCAATTTATTTTGGGCAGAACATTTATATATTTCACAAAAAATTTGTATATGTGATGGTGGAAGATTTTTAGGCCTAGTGATCCAAAAATTGATATTATAAAAATATAAAATTTATTAATATCACACACATACTATTTTATAGGATTGGGCGAATAAATATTAAATTGATATTTGGTTCAGAAATATGAGGATTTTGTTGAGTTTGGAACACAGGGCTTATCCTAGGTGCAACCAAATGTAAGTCAACATTTAACACCTGGTTAAGGTATTTTTTAGCAGTTTGATTAATTAAAATAATTAACTAGATTTTTTATTGTTCCTCTCCTCTAGTCATTTTCTCTATTGGCCTATGGGGAAACCGTTTTTCATTTATGGGTGGGTCAATGTGCGATCTGGCACCAATATTTATAAGGTATGAGTGAATAAAGTCCAAATCGATGACTTTTGGATATATGTGTATGTATTTTTTCTGTTTCTTCATTAATCATGGATCCATGGTCATGAAGAGTAATGATGTGAGGCAATACGGGTGATGTGAGGAGATGCATTCAGTGGGTGGCTCGCCAAAATCCAATTTTTAGCCACTGAAGGATTGGAATGGATGGACAATGAGACGATCCCCTAATCCAAATTGGATAAATTGAGAGACATATCTTGGTGGGATTAGATCTATAATATGCACGAAACCTCATTGATTTCCTAAAATAAACCCAACTACACTCCTTGTATCTCGGATGAACACATATAGTTTAAACACCCAGAAAAAGTGTTATCGTTCTGGGAAAAGTTACATATCACACACCATGTTTATAGGCTTACATTACCTATGACCATGATTAGGTGGAAAAATTGTATGCAAGATTTATTAACCCAGGGGCCCACATTGACAGACACATTGTGTATTAGTGCACATGAGTACATACTAGAATACAATGCCACATAGAAAGTTGCATGACCAAGACCATGGGTTTTAATAAACACCATTTATATCTAAGGAAACACCATAGATAGGGATATGGATTTCTGATATATGTCCCAAGAGAACAGATTTAACCAGTAGAGTAAGGCCACATGCTGTGGGACCCCGTACAAATTGTGTACTTATAAGTGAACGATATATCACTTTTATCTCTATTAGTTTGACTATTATTTTTTATTTTCAATTGCATATAATAAGTTTTGTATTACATGGAATATGATAGTTTTTACCATAGTGGAACTACTATGATATTTTCATTTAAGCTCCAAAAAATTGATATTCTTCAATGCTTAAAAGCAATGACCACCTAAGAGATATTAAAATCTCTCGGCCTTTATCTGTGCTAGAGAACAACTTTTAAATGAACCCTTTACCAGTTGTTATAAAAAGCTCCATAAAATGAACCTTATATCATCCCTTTTTGAAAGAATTCAAAATGGTTATCTTTATCAGCGCATTTGTATTTAGTGGTGATAAAAGTATCCATTATCAGTGCTAAATAAACCATTGATAAAGGTAAACATTATTAACTCCAGATAAAATGAACATAAAGGGGTTCTTTATTAGTGAAATATGAATCCATGATAAATGGAAACTTTAGCAATGAATGACGAAGAATAGATAAAGTGTTACTTCTTTAGTGAATCACATATCATAGATAATGGTTATTCAAACTTCTACACAGCTTTATCCCAACAATAGCCATACAGAAACCTTGTAAAATCAAACCCATTTAGAATACATAAAACAGAATATAAATATAAATAAAATATAAAATAAATTTAGTTAAATTTATTGATATATAATTTTTAATATAAATAGATGAAAGAACACCATATTATTGAAATTTTAATCATTATTTTGTACATTTACGTGAGTATGTACAAATTATTATAGACATTAAAAAACATCAATATTACTTTTCCTTTTTACCCTAACCCATGGTCATGAAATTACATGTAAAAAAGTCTACACTTTGTCATAATAAATAATTACACTATATAAGAAAGTTATTCTTATGTTTATAACAAAATAAATAAACAAATCAAACAAAAAATGACTCAATTTTAAACCACAAACATGTACATTGAGTCATTTTTAGAACACCATGTATCATATGAAGGTAAGGTTGATACCTATATTTCACCAATGACTTATGGATATTTTTCATAAATTACGGAAACAATGTAAATGTTTTTATAATTTTTGATTATATCACTAGTCATTTTTTTAAATTCCAATTTTAAATAATGAGACACAGATTGAGTCATACTACTAAAACTATACATCAGATTAAAGTGTGAATAATTCCTACAAATAAAAAATAATCTATGTATAATTTTAATAAAGTATAAAAGCAATATGAATGTGTTTTATTGGTATTTATTATTTCACATGTGGTTTTTACTAAAATGACATTTTGAACAAAAAACATATACTTTGAGTCAAACCAGTCTCACTGTGGGTCGAATTGACATGTAGATAATTCATACACATAAAAAATAATTTATCAATAATTTTTCTAAATTAAAAAAACAATTTGACAGTTTTTGATCTATTTTTATCATTTCACATTTTTTATGAAAATATCATTTAATATTAAAAATACACAAATAGATTCATACTTGTCACGTCGTTGGTCATTTTGATGTGAGATTAATTCTTATACATTAAAAATGACTTATGAATTGTTTTCCTAAATTTTCAATATAATATGATTGGTTTTTCTTGTGTTTTATAGAGTGACATGTAGGTTCTAGGCGTAGAAGATGCTCGTTGGTGGGAGTTCCCAACTATGATTTTATCTTTAAACAACGTTAAAACCGAGATCCATCACGATATAAAACGAAATATCTTTAGAATATAACTAAGAATGAAAAACAAAAGAGGGTATCCAAGAACAATAGAGATAAGATCATCATATGTTGGTTATAATTAATTTAATTAATTCACAATAATTACCATGATGTAATTCTTACTTTGTAGATGTCTTCGGTCATGATCAGATGTGATCTGTCGTTGCTTCGTAGAATCCATGTTTAGGATTCCTCTAGTGGTGATCCACACATGCTCCACGTATCATTAGATGTCGCCGAAGGGATCTCCGGGTGATAGCACGTAAGAACCTTCACTTCCGATGTCTGACTTCGATCGCCTTGGTCTGATGGAGGAGGATCTCTCTCGATCTTGACATGAGCCCATGCTGATTATAATAAATATCATTTAATAAAACAATATTACATCCTCAAAATCCCAACTGGAAAAACTAAACATCGTGTAATCATTAATAAACGGTGTGTACTCGTTTTCCATAAAACTACATGGCATGTATATTTAATATACACGTCTTGTACATTTATTTTCCATTTTCCATTATTTCCTCAAGCACATATTTTAGCCCTTCAGTAATGACTATTCATTTGTTAAAAAAATTTAACCACATTACTTTCTAATAAATATAAATTATCTCGCCCACTATATATTTTATCGATTAAATAGTGTAGAAATAAATGCATTCAGGAATTCTTAAATAATTATTAAACCATAGTCGAGAATAATATTTATTTAACTTGTTAAAATTATATTTAACTGAGATACATGGACACACATAGTGTATGACCCTCTAGGCCCCTTTCTCAATGGCATTAGGCAGACGATGCCTAAAGTCCAAGGATTGCGTCTTGCAACACGCCAAGTCAACCATTGAGAAAGAAGTTAACTCCCCAATGACGTGTCACCTCCTACAAACGTTTTCCATGTAATTTAATCCATTTTTTCAAGATATCTCGAGTAAAGCAGGTTGAATGCTAGTGTCAGCAACCCATGTGCTCGATTATTCATTCCTTGAAATTCCGGAATTAAACTTGCCCATACATTACCATGGATATGGATTTATTTAGGCTATATATATTCCATCAATTTTTTTGAGATATATACTTCTGTTATGTAACAGAAGAGACAAATCCTTTCTTGCATTATCTATTAATGCAGTATTACTTGTGACACACCCAATGTATACTACCTCGCTGTGAACAGTTTTTCGTCATATTTTTCATCAATACATCTATGTGAACGTGTTTTAATACCCTTTAATAATAATATTAATGTATAAAGACCAATACACATGCCCGTAGATAACAAAATCCAATGACACTATGAAATATGGATTTTATACTAGGGGGTCTCATTCTTATAATATCATCCTGGATATTACCAAGGGCGCACACTTTGAGAAGGTGACTAGATATTTTATGAGTCCTCTCCCCTAATGGAATTTATTATTTGAGGCTCTCAAATAACATCATCCGGCCATAGAACATATATTCAAGAACAATGTTATGGCACTTCCGGGTTCAAATCATAGTAGGGATCCGCTATGACCTTTTAATTCAACAGCTATCTGTAGAACATTATCACATGCATTGTCACAGAAAAAACAATCAATATTTGTTAAGGTATTTATTAATGAATAATGTTCGAAGTATTTGGTTATAGGCCACCAACTCCAAAATACTCCCACGTGGACTAGAGCCAATTGCTAACAACCTTTAACCAGCTAGCACTCACATAATATTCATGCTTCTCCTGAGATATGCCTTTAGTCATGAGGTCTTCCACGTTATCTTCCATGGACACTCTGGTCACTTGAACTTCACCCCAACGATAGAAATCATTCAAGAGGTGATACTTCCAGAGTATGTTCATTGTCCGTTGTTGTGACCTTAGTTCTTTTTCAAGAGGCACTACTGTAATATTATTACAATACAATGTGATAGGGTCTTTACTGCTTGGAACCACATCATGCTCCTAGTCAAAGTTCTGAATCCAGATGGCTTCCTTGGATGCATCAAAATATGATATATATTCAGAATCTACTGTAGAGTTTGTGACAACTGGCTTCTTTTAACTCTTCCAGCTCACATCACCACAATTGTGACAGAAAACATATCCAGATTGTGACTTCATATAGTTATAATAAATCTGAAGACCATCATCATCATACCCTCTGATGACAAGCACCTCATATCCTCCATACACCAGGAACATATCCTTAGTTCATCTCAGATAATTAAGGATAGACTTAACAGTAGTCCAATGCAATTCTTCTGGATCTTCTTGATATATGACCACCATGCTTAGTGCACAGGCAACATCAATCCTAGTACATAACATGTCATACATGATAGATCCTATAGCTGAAGCGTATGTGATGATACTCATTCTTCCTTTCTCTTGTTGTGTTTATAGACAAAATTTCTTATACTGATGTAGGCCATGTGACAATGGAACTAATTCCCTCTTGGATTATTTCATAATAAATCTCTTTATTATCTTGTCAATGTATGTAACCTGACTTAGTCCATGCAACTGTTTGTATCTATCATGAATGATCTTAATAATGAGAATGTACGCTACTTCACACAAGTTTTTTATGGAGAAACATTTGTTCAACCCGTCTTTAACTTACTGTAAGACTGGTACATCATTTCCATTAAGAAATATGTCATCAACGTATACTATCAGGATAACGATCGAATACCCATTAAACAACTTATAAACACATGGATCACATTTGTTCTTAATGAACCCAAATTCTTTTATTGCATCATCAAATCGAATATTCCATGACCTGGATGCTTTCCTTAATCCATTAACGGGTTTTTGCAACCTGTAAACCAATTTGGCTTCACCTGGTGTCACAAACCCTTCCGGTTTTTTCATATAGACATCATTCTGGAGGTTCCCATTAAGGAATGCTCTTTTGACATCCATTTCCAAAATATTGTTTTCATGGTAAGAAGATATGTAATGTATGATTCTTATGGATTTAAAGATGGAAACTGCAGAGAAAGTTTCATCATATTCAATTCCTTGACGCTGTCTGAATCCTTTATCCAGTAGCCTTGCTTTATAGGTTCTAACTTAACCTTCCATGTCCAGTTTTTTATTGAATACCTATTTTCATCTAATAGTATTTACATCAATGGGCTCATCAACCAGAATCCAGACTTTGTTCTGATACATGGAATCCATCTTATAATTCATAGCTTCAATCCATCTTGCACCATCTGATCTTTCTACTGCTTCATTTTATGAGAGAGGTTCATCATTGTCAAACTATAATGATCCACCATCCTAGGTGACTAGGAAACCAAATCTCTCTGGTTCACTAACCCCTCATCATCTCTTATGTAGTACTTGTGTTTCTAGAACCTCTTCCACGAGGACCTGTAGAACTTGATCATGTACCAACACTTGTGTATCATGAGCATCATATTCATCAAATTCAATATTTATCCAGCTATATATTTTGAGGATGTGATACCTCTTGAGAAATATGACTTTTCTGGTGACAATAACTTTCTTTTCTGATAGGGTATTATAGGTAATATCATTTCATTTCCATGGGATATCAAATAAAGATACACATCATGCCCCAGGGTGCTAGTTTGTTACCTGAGAAGTCCTTAAGAAATCCCTTGTATCCCTATACATGTGTGTGTGACCAAATGGGTTTATTTCCACTCAATAAATCGGATGGAATTCTATTTTTTGCCTTAGTTGGTACTCAGTTTAATGTGTATGAAGCAGTTTTCAATGCATATCCCCAAATGGATAATGGACGATTTTCATGAATCATCATCGACCTCACCATGTCCAACAAGGTGCGGTTCCTCCTTCCACTAACACCATTCTTCTATGGTGTATAATGTGGAGTGAGATGAGGTAGAATCCTAGAATCCCGTAGAAAATCGATGAACTCTTGGTTAAGATATTCTTCTCGTCCATTAGATCGATGTTTATTTATGTTCTTACAAACTGATTCTCCACTTTGTTCTTGAATTCCTTAAATTTTTCTATAGACTCTAACGTATACCACATTAAGTAGACATAGCCATATCTACTAAAATCATTAGTAAAAGTAATGAAGTAAGAATATCCACCCCTAAATTCTACAAGAAATGGTCCGCATACATCAGTGTGCACCAATCCTAGAAGCACTATGGCCCTTCCACCCTGTCCACCAAAAGATGTATTGGTCATTTTACCTTGTAAAAATGTGTGACATCTGTCAAGTGGTTTTTACTCTGTAGATTCCAAATAGCCATCTTGGTATAGTTTTGTCATGCACTTCTCATTTACATGACTGAGACGGTGATGGAAAAACTTGGTGATGCATGAGTCATGTGAGTTTTTGTCGTCATCGATTTCCAGCACTTTGTATTCGTAATTTAATACATATAAACCATTATTTAAATGTTCCATACCATAACATACATTGTTCTTATAAAAGAGACAACAATTATTTCCATACTTAAAAATAAATCCATCCATATCCAAACAGGATATAGAAAATATTTTTTTGGTTACACTAGTCACATAATAATAGTTATTCAAAACCAAAATCATCCTAGTCGGCAAAGAGATGTGCTATTTGTCAATAGCCAATGCCGCCAGCTTTACGCCATTGGCTGCTCGAAGATCTACCTCTCCTCTGAAATCTTTCTAAATCTACTAGGTTCCTACATTTGAATATATATGTGATCCCTATAAGCTTTATCTAATACCCAATGTGTAGAAATAGAAATATTACACTCAATAACAAAAGTTCATTTAGATTCCCCATGCTTCTAGGTGCAATTCATGTTCAAGTGGCATTTTTTGACACATGCAAAACATACTGCCTCCCATTTCTTTCCCTACCACTGGATCTTTCCCTTCTTGGAAGGACGCCGTTCTGGGGAATCAGACCATTTATATGTCTTTGGACCCTTTTCTTTGTCCTTTATTTTATTATTCACTATAAGGACTACGGGTTTGTCACACCCCTTGTCCTTATCTACCTGGATAATTAAGGTCGAAAGTTCTGATAGACTCTTATAATTATTTTTCATTTTGTAGTAGACAATAATGCTTGAGAAATCCTTGGGCAGTGATGATAGGATGAGATCAGCTCACAACTCATCTGATAACATAATCACTAGGATGTCAAGGCATTCAATGTAGCCATTACACTTGACTACATGATACCTAGCTAAAGCAGAATCTCCAATATTAGTTGTAAAAAAATTGTTATAGATCTCATATATCTCCTATCTCTCATACTCTTGGTATAGATCCTTATGGTGAGACATCATGCTCTACACGTCCATGTTTTCATGTTTCTTTAAGAGATCATTCGACATGGATGATAGCATGAAACACTAGATATATATGGCATCATCCATGTGTTTCATATAGAGAGATAGTTCATCATCATTGTCCTCCTTTCTAAGCATAACATGATTAGGCTCTTCCAGCACATACAATTTCCTTTCGTGGTGAAGGATGGTGTGTAAACGCCTCTGCCACTCTTGGAATTTGGGGCTAGTAAGAATGTTTTCATTATTGAGTAAGGTTCATAACGGTAAGTTTTGAAGTCATTTTCCTTTATATTTCTAAAAATTAATATGAGAAAATGTTTTGTACATTAATACAATAATACAAAATAATAAATTAATACTTATTATTCTCCCACTATTTTATCGAATCCCATAGCCCTCACCATTGACTTTGGAATATTCTATTACCTGAATATTCTAGTGGAAAGGATTTATATTTCCCTTCACATTACCCAAACAAGGGTTGGTCAAGAAACTTGAAGGGTTTTAGGTAGGCATTCCAAATTCCAACAACATTAACTCGCATCTCTTTGATCCGCTGAGTGGACTCCCCAATCCCGATATCCCTTTGTTTTTTATTTCCACAACCATTTCCTATTGGTCACACCATGTCCTACTATGGTAGTAAAAACATTGTGTGAAAATATTCAAGTCAACCCATGAACATGAATTAGAATTTCCCGATAATTGAATGCACCCCAACTAGGGTTGGTTAAGCACATTGAACTATGGTTTGATTCTAACCATGAATATGGAAGTCTATACTGACTTAATATTTATTTGAGGGATTTTTTATTTATACGTAAATTTAAAATTTATTTACTTTTATTACATGATTATTAATATTAAGTGGGATATAATTATGTGATTAACCATGTCTAATATAATATTTACGTATAAGCCGATTTTATTTTAGTTCCGTCTTGCATGCTCATTTAATTCATTAATTGTGTGATCATAACAACACACCAACAATAATTAAACCATGTAACTGAAAAAAATAAAATATATGGTATGAACCTGTGATTTTACTATTGTTTAGTATATCTTGTGGTTGATAAACTAACCCAAGACCTAGGGGAGAAACATCTTGAAACTTTCGGGTTCATGTTTACAACTTTCCACATATCCACATTTCTATCTCATTGGATTGGTTTCGCATTGGCTCCTGACATGAGCTACCTCCACTAGCATGAGTTCCATCCATTACATATGCATTTTCTTCACACACAAGGGAGGGGTATAAGGGTTTTTTATGAAAAATAATCGTTGGGTGCGCATTCCCCACATATTAATGAGGATAAATCTCACAGGGAAACAAATTTTAAATAACGAAACCATTCACATACTAAGGTCTTGGTCCAACTCATGATCATCCAAAAATTCAACGATATTTACTGATAAATAAAACTAGCATTCAATTCTTTAATCGTACTTTTTTTAGATAAATCACGCTTGAATCAATCAATTATATTTAATTAATCAATCATTTTATCTTAAACCCTTTTCAGAATTTCCTTGAGATTCTCATCCATCATAATTTTAAACAAATAAATTCATTTAAAATTATCTTCTCATGTAACTTGTACCATGGAGGCAACCGGATGAACTCTCGTTCATTACGCAGATGTTAAATTAAACACACATATATAAAACACCAATCATGTGTTGTGCCTCAGCTTTATGCCTTCCCAATGGTACATCTCTCAAGTGTTTATAAAATATAATAATAAATTTTAATAAATCTGCATAATTTGGGTGAGTACACGACATGTAGTTCTGACTACATGGTGTGTAATTTTCTTCACTATCTAACCAAAGTACATGCCCGGGGATATTGCGTGTTAATTTACTTCGGAAATTTTCAGAGTATATGGAATGTTCAGCGGGACACATGCCGTGTAGTTTCCGCATTACACGGTTTCCAGCTGGGCAAGTCTTCTACGAGTTACATGGTCCAAACGTAACCCGAAGGGACTACATGCCATGTTTTGTTTAACCACACGACGTGTAATTCAGAAACTGTGTGGAACCTATTCCAGGTCAATACACTGTGTCATAAATGACTTAGATATAATCAATAAACAACAATATTGGGAAGACCAGTCTGATGCATTAACCTAGACTACATGACATGTACTTCCGAATACATGCCGTGTATTCTCATGTAGTAGGACCAGTAACATTTGGCTCCTCTTGATGAGATCCTCTCTTTTATTTTTATCAAAAATTAAAAGAAAATGTTTTTTCGATATGGTGAACATGAAATGATAGAGGAGGAACAGATCTAGAGATTCAGATTTATATAATGATATCTTGAATTGAAACAACTAAATTATTAAATGCGTAAATCACCAATGAAAATATAAATAATTATAATCAACAATATAACCATCTAATACCACATGTAGGTTTTGAGCATAGTGGTGGAACATGGTGGGAGTGCCAAACGTTGATTTTAGCTTTATACAATGTTCAATCTGAGATCTTTCATGATATAAACCACCAAATCTTAAAAATAGAATGAAGAATGAAGAACAAAAGAGGGTGTCCCAGAACCATAGAGATAGGCTCATCATATGATGGATATAATTTATTTAATTACTTTAGAAGAATTACCATGGTGGAATTCATACTTCATTAACATATCTAGTCATGATCCGATGTGATCAGTCATTGAGTCATAGAATCCAAGCGTAAGATTCCTCTAGCGGTGATCTACATGTGATCCACATATATCTGGATGTCGCCAAAGGTATCTCCGGGTGCTAGCATGGAAGAACCATTGATTATGATGTCCTCCATTGATCATGTTGATCCAATGGAGGAGAAACTCTCTCGGTCATGAGAGCATTCTTGGAGGTAGTAGTTATTTTGGCCTGAAAAGAATTCTCCAGAATTGTGGTGCACAATGATTGGGGAAATGTGTTGGGGTTTTGAGGATATTTATAATTAGGTTTGAGGTTATAGAGTTATGACAATAAATAAATGTGTTACATGTTTTATTTATTTCATTAACTCTTATTGAAAAACCTGGTGTAAAATTATTAATTCTTTGACATGCATTGACACAGATTTTAATAAATATCATTTAATAAATCAATATTTCATCCTCAAAATCCCGAATGAAAAAAATACATGACATGTAATCCTTAATACACTACTTGTACTGATTTTACATAAAACAACATGGCATGTATATTTAATATACACGGCATGTACTTTAATTTTCCAATTTCCTATATTTCCTCCACGATATTTATTAGTCATTGAGTAATGGATATTAATTTGTTTAATAAATGTAACTGCAGTACTAGCTAATAAATATAAATTATTTCTCCCACAATATATTCTCTCGAATGACTTGTGTTGAAATAAATTAAATATGGCATTCTAAAATAATAATTAAACCACAGTCACGAATAATATTTATTTAACTTATTAAATTAATATTTCACTAAGATACATGGACACACATAGTTTGTGACCCTTTAGGCATCTTTTTATGTTGCATTAGGTGGATCCGGCCTAGAGTCCAAGGATAGTGTCTAGCAACACACCAAGGCACCCATAGAGAACTAATTTAACAGCGCAATTACATCTCACAACCTACGAATGTCTACCATGTAATACAATACCTTATTCAAGATATCTTGAATAAAGTAGGTTTCATGCTAGTGTCTTCAACCCATGTGCTTAATTATTCATTCTTTGACTTTCTGTAATTAAACTCGCCCATACCTAACCATGGCCATGGATTTTTTAGGCTATATTAATTATATAATAGGGCATGAGATATCTAATTACATTATATATGAGAAAGTAAAATTCCTTTCTCGCATTACCTATTGATGCAGTATTACTCGTGACACACCGAACATATCCTACCTCGCTGTGAACAGTGTGTCGTCACATTTTTTTCGACAAATCTTAGTGCGTGATTTGTAATACCCATTAATAATAATCTTAATGTCTAATGACCAATACACATGTCTGCAGATAGGAAAATTCAATGACACTATGAAATGTATATTTCTTACAAGAGGGTCTCGTTCTCATAATATCCTCCTTGATATTACCAAGGGAATACACCATGAGAAGGTGCCTCAATGTTTTATGAGTCCTCAACACTAAGGGATTGTATGATATGTGTCCCTCAAATAACATCATCCGACCATAGAACATATATTCAAGAACAGCGTTATGGTACTTCCGGGTTCTCATCATAGTAGGGATCCGCTATGACCCATTAATTCAACAACTGTCCTTAGGACATTATCACATGCATTTTCATACAGAAGAACAATCTAGATGAGATAAGGTATTTATTAATTAATAATGTAAAATACTGTTGTTTTTAGGCCACAAATCCATCATGACACTTGATCTGATCTAAATTTCAAATTTTAAATTTATAATAGTATGTTTTATACATACTGGGAACACAATGTATCAGATTGAGGTACAAACAATTTAATCACATAAAAAATGAACGAGCAATCTTTTCCCTAATGTATAAAAACATTATCAATCTTTTTACTTATTTTTGAGTATATCAAAAATCCATTTTTACAAAATTTCTATTTTAACAATAAACCACACAATTTGGGTAATACCGGTGAAACCATGTGTTAGTTTGAGGTGAGGTTTATTATTGAATGTCAAATAATGACTTATATATCATTTTTATAAATCATTAATTGAATCTGAATGTTTTTTCATATTATTTAGTATGATATGTTTTAATAATTTTTTTTATATTCAAAACACACACATTGATTCATACAGATAACATCATGAATCGGTTTGATATGAGCCTAATTCTGACACATAAAAAATAAATTATGGACTACTTTCATTAATTATCAATACAATATGATCATGATTTCTTTGTTTCAATGAGTGAAAGTCATTTATAACTAAAATATAAATTTTAAACTGATAATATACAATTTCAGTCATATCAGGCACAAAATATTTCAGATAGAGGTAATGATAATTCCTAGATTTCACATATGACTAGGGGATCACATTTTATAGTATCAATACAATGATAATTAATTTTATCTATTTTGAGTGTGTCAATTTTATTTTTTACTAAAATTAAAATTTGAAATAAAAAGAAACACTGGGTGTCCTACTAATCATACCATACATCTTATTGAGGTGTGTATGATTCATACATATCAAAAAATACTTATAGATCCTTTTTTCTAATGTATCAATATAATTTTAATGTGTTCACTGGATTTTTAATATGTCACTTGTGTTTTCAACAAAAATGTCACATTAAACTGAAAGAACACACTCTGAGTCTAACTATCCTCAAATTGTATTAAATTTGTGAACGTCTAATTCTTAAATGTCATAAGTTTCATCTCTATTGTTTTCTTAATGTATCTAAACCATCTGAATTTGTATTATTTTTTTGTTATGAGTATTTCACTTTTTTAAACTGGAATATCATTTTAAACAGAAATCATTAATTTTGAGTCAAACCGGTCACATCATCTTTCGGTTTTATATGAGATTAATTCATAAATTCAATGAATAAATTATGAATTATTTTCCCAAACTATAATGACAAAATGTGTGTGGTCGATTTATTTTAGATTGTGGCATATATTTGAATTAAAATTTCAACTATAAACTGATTACTAATAGTTTGAGTCAAATATGGAACACTGTATATCAGATTATGGTGCGAATGATTCCTTCACACCCAAAACAACTGGTGGATATTTTTCATAGAGTATCAAAATAATTCAAATTTGTTTACTTTTTTTAGTATGTAACTTTTCTTGTTTTTTTAAATTGTTCATTTTAAACACAAACCCCATAATTTTAGTAATTTCAGACACATTATGTAATATTTGGAGGTAAAGCTGATTCCTACATGTCAAAAATTAATTATGTATTATTTTCCTAAAGTTTTAAAACTATACACATGTGTTTTCTTAGTTTTGAGTATGTGGTGTATTCTTTTACTAAAATTTCATTTTAAACATAAAAACACTTGTTGTCATTTTGGTAACATCATTTTCCATTTTGATGTTATACTAATTTATACATCTCCAAAATGTATTATGGACCATTTTCATAAATTATCATGAAAATCCGTGATTGTTTTCTCAATTTTCAGTTAGTGAAACCTGATTTGCACGAAAATGTAAATTTTGAACTGATAACAGACACGCCGAGTCATATTGGGAACACAATGTATCTTATTGTGGTACGACTAATTTTTTCATTTTAAAAATGAAAAAGGAATATTTTTCATAATGTATCCAAATAATATGAATATGTTTCACTTGTTTGGAGAATGTCACATTTATTTTTTACTAAAATGATAATTTTAATCTCAATACTCATAATTTTAGTAATACCAATAACACCATACATACAATATAGGTGAGGTTGAGTCCTATATGTACAAGATGATTTATGGATAATTTTACTAATTAATAAACACAATCTGAATGTGTTATCTCTGTTTTGAGTATATCAATAGTTTTTTACTAAAATGTTATATTAAATTGAAAAAATACATCAATACATATTAGTCATCTCATGTGTCGGATTGATGAGTGGTCATTTCATACATATAAAAAATAAATTATTTACAATTTTCCTAAATTTTCTAGACGAACTAATTTTTTTCTTCCTTTTGATCATGTGACATAGATTCATATCTAATTTGTAAATAAAAGAAATAATAAATATCATATGAAAATGATAAGGAAATTAACAAGTAAAATTAGATAAAATTCTGATAAAAATAACTAAATATGTAGAATGAAGTCAAATTTTCTGGATGTATGTATTCAGTGTGAAACAATATATTATTGTCACTGGTTTTTAATAAAACAAATTTATTCGATTATATTTATTCATGTGAAACATATCTAGAATAATAAATAACCCTTTCTACACTAATGATTCACATCCCAAGTGAATATCTAAGGTTAAATATTTTACATGAGAAAAAATGAAGTATGTAATTACCAAAATTTGATGTCATAATATATTCTACCACCATGTAAACTTCCTACTCATCTATAAACAAATTTACTTCTTTGTTTCAGTTTGTAGATTGTCATAAATCATTGTAGTATTAAATAAATATTGACATAAAAATTTAACCAATATTTTTAATAAAATTTTAAATCAACGTTGAAATTTTTTATTTGGGGATTCTAGTCTTCTGATGGCATACAATATCCTTCATAAATTTACAAACATAATATCCACAAACATTTTCAT
Source organism: Viscum album (assembly GCA_963277665.1). Taxonomy (NCBI): domain Eukaryota; kingdom Viridiplantae; phylum Streptophyta; class Magnoliopsida; order Santalales; family Viscaceae; genus Viscum; species Viscum album. Next base: position 293,180,427 of record OY728134.1, read on the forward strand.
TATCTTCCATCAAACACTATATAACAATATTCAAATATAAGAAAAAAAATATGATATGTGATTTTATAGTTTAATATTTATTTATATAGTTAAGATATTTCTATTTGAAGTAATCAATTGGATTCTTCTTTTCAGCAACTGACCTCATACCATGATTTATCTTAAATTTAGTGTCACTCTCATTCTAAAAAAACTATTGTTAAAACACAAATTGAAACATATATTTGTAATTATATCTATAAAATTTTGATTAAATTGAATTAAAAATTGATAATACACATCATGTGAGGATGGTTTTTTGGAAATAAATTCATTAGAATCAAGAAATAAATATTCAAAATTTATTGTGACCAGCATCCACTAGTTCCAAAAAATGTAATGTATGAAAAAAACTATATTTTGAATGATCAGAATGTAATTTTTTACCCCTTTATTATAGGAATCAAAATAGAGAGAGGACACTATTATTTTGTTCTCAAATGTATCATTTAGTGCATCTTTTTTAGTATTAATTTCTTCAAAATGCTTTGGAATTTCATTCATAGAAATGATATATTGAATAATGAGTCCAAATAAATCATCACATTGTTTCCCTTTATATATTGGTAAAATAATTCCCCATGGAAAATATGAATAGTTTTAAAATTTAATGATCATATTAGATCAGTTTTTAATAGCTGTGTTATGAAAATTTAACTTATGTATGTGTTCACTATTGATACCCCCATCCATTCGAACATGATGATAACATTTTTTCTCTCAAGACAAACTAATTATATAATGAATGTTCCAAATAATTATTATTCATTTGGAATGTTTGAAATATATCTCTCTTTTTAAATGGTGTTTACATGAAGTTGTAATGCTAATATATTCTACAATGGAGCTGTTGAGGAGAAGGAACTCATTGAAGGTACTTTTATTTTCATGGTTGATTCACTGAATTATCATAATTAGACCTTTTGGATGACCATAATTTTATTCATCTTTAGTTCCATAACTAACATCAGAAAAATTTTCATGAACTATTGTACATTTTTTACAAGAAATTTTTTTTGTTTAGGATATACCTCATGTATATTTATAAGATCATATAGCCATCATATGAATGATCCAATAGAATCGTTAACTATCATAATATATGAATCATGAATTGGAATAGGATATTTAGTGTTTGGGTCTTGTATTACTTAAATCCCCTCAAAATGTGCTATTTTTGGAGTTAATTGTTGTGCGGTTTTTCTCTCATGGTATTATACATCATAGTCCTTGAAATAAGGAAGTGAATTATTTTTTAGATAAAAATTACATAAAACATTACCCTACAGAATTATAGTAATATAAAGCAATGCAAAGTTGTTTGATTCACATTTAGGTTGAAGTGAAATTAATGAATTGATTACATCAGGTAAGGAATGTGATTGAGGGGAATGAGCATCCTCAAAGAAAGTGTGGACATTTTTTTGTTCATGTTTTGATCTTTCTTCCAATGTTAGATCACTTTGATCCTTTCATATATATTATTCTAAAAAATATAAATGGATTACAATATATTTATACTTTTAATAATACTATATTATTATTGGAATCTTTGTTAGGTTTTTCATTCTAGAAATATGATTTAGGTGTCAATCTAAAATATATGCTTCTAAAGAGACCATATTTTTTTTCATACTCTTAAAATCATTAGAAATTAGTTTTCCTTCTAGTTTGGTGGTTGTTAATTCTTTTGTTTAAATTGACTAAAAAATAAATGAACATACAGTGATATTTTTGGGTAATAATATTATAATGAAAAAAACTATTATTTCATACTAACACATGATTCCCATTCTTCTTTTAGGTTTTCATCAATTAGTATACCCTCGATTTATGTGATCCTCATTCCATATCATATGATGTTGGAAAAAAGTTAGTTTGGATTAAGATTCTTCAATATTCGTATAAAAAATGAACATATGTTGTTTCATGTCACATAAGATATTTATTTTTGATTTAAAATAAATCCCAATATCCTCCCTATTGACTCATACATTATCCTTTTATCATGATAGGAGTACATTGGTTTTGATTTATGTTTATTTTCTACACTACTTTTTTTCTTAACTAATTAACAATTTTGAATCAAATTAGATAAAATAATTAATTTCAAATAATATATTATTGAATAAAATAAACCTAAAATATCTTCTCATCATAATGAATGATGAATAATTTCTATTTTTCTTTCTTTAAAATTTGTGCATATGTAACTGGTGAATGAGACATTACATTCCCCACATCATCCCAAAGGTGAAACATGGTTAGAAGATTCCAGAATCCACTATGGGATTTTTTAGTGGCCATTATGACTTATTTATTTTGTAAATAATCGAAAATAAATATAATCATAAAAATATAATGAAAATAAAATCAACATTTCATTATATGTTTTTTTCAAAAAAAAATTGAAAGTATATTGTATCATTACCTTATTATATAATGAATGAGATTCTCTTGTTACAGTATAGGAATGGATCCATTAATCTATATAAAACATCATATTCATCATCATTTTGACCCCTACATAACTAATTAACATTGGATTCTAAGGGTCACCCGGTTAGCGGTATTGATTCCTAAAAACCCAAAATTTTATACCCTTTATTATTTCCATTACAACTTTGGTCAACATTTTCATGTTTTATTTTTATTATATTTTCATCACTATTTTGTTGATAACCTATTTATTTTTCAGTTTCATTATCAAACTCATGTTCCACCCAAATATTGGTAACATCATCATGTGAAAAAGACATTGTCTATATGAGTACTCAAAATTGAAATATAGATTTAATTTAATACAGTAGGGAACATATAATATAATTAGGAAAGTCATAGTTTATTAAAACCACATTGACCTACTCAATTATCTATCTCTCTTTATTAATGGTTTATTATATTAGGATCCTATATAAAGAATACAATTTCCCTCTTTGTGGACCCATTTACGTCACAACACATTACTACATTGCAAACTCTATGAATTGATTGTGATCTCCCAATGAAAGGGTCACCCTCAACTAAATTTTCTGCTGAACATATAGTTGTTTTAGTCAATAGAAGTTTGATTGCCCAATTCTTGTTTGTTGGATTAGAGGTATAAAATTCTTTCACTACTTGTGATTAAATTATCAATGGAACATCATTTCCCCCATTCATATTGAAATTAATAATTCTTGTTATCATTTAATCAACATTCACTGCACTCCTGTTGTTAACTAACATTCAATGGAAAATTTACTCATGAATGTTTTTATAATAAAACCAATATATCTATTCAGAAATTAAAAAGTATTTCAACTTCACATAAATTGGATATTAATACCTAAAACCAGATATGTTCATAGCTTTTTCCACAAGAATAAATCCACTATTTTTTATCATACTACGAGCATTGAGTTATTTTTTATAGATCTTATAACCATCGATTAAAAAACTAGTGCATTAAAAAACATGTTTATTTGGTTCCCTGGATTCTCATAGAAATCGTTCAATAATTGAGATCAAATTTTATGATTACTCTTTATAAATATTATTTTAAAACATCAAATAAACTATGTTTTATATATATTTTAAATACCTACTTCAACACTTGGTGGATTGGAATATAATGGAATTACTTTTTGATCTTCAATTTATGGGTCAACATCTTTAATATAATGTAAAATATAAAGATGATCATTCTCACACTTCATGATGGTAATTGTAAAATCAAATATTCTAAAAATCCTTTGGTCCATTACAAATCCACTATTAAAAGACATTGGGTGACTGATGATATCAAATTATGATAGGCAATTTGTAAAAAAATCAATTGAATATTCATCAATATATCATTCTACAATACCACTTTCATGATGAATTTGATTATTTACATACTCCTTTAAAACATTATATACCATTCATTGGGGGTACATCCATCCTTAATGAACCAGACCGCATTGTTGAACCTCTCTAATGATGTGAACCATCAGGTGGATCATTATATCAATGAATGATGGTGAGAGAACCTATATAAATCAAATAATATGATTAAAACCACTTTATTCATGGCTATAAGATTCAACAGTTCTAATTGGGTTGATATCAGGCACCTCTACTATTGGTTTTCTTTAGTGACAAAACATCAATCCACTTTTAGTTTTTAATGCTTTTTTTGTTGTGCTTGGTTTCATTACATGTAGTATATGTAATTGGTAGTGATACTATTTAGGTTCCCACTTGTACTTTAAATGTATTATTTATGATAAAATAAGTGGTAGTATATTATAAAAAATGTCTCAATATCTTCTACCTTATCAAACGGTTGATCACCAGTTATTAGAGATGACGTAGTACCATTTTTGGTGTTCTCATTAAATGTTACTGTCCATGATCCGTATTTATGTTATCAAGGTCAAAACATCTAATTTCCAAAAAACGCTGTCTTAAAGAAATGTTTCTACCAAATCGAGTGTTCACATTATTTAAAAATGGGACACTTGAACAACACATTAATTATATAACCTAAAAATTATCCATAGGCTAGAAAGTCATATAACATTACATAAAACCTGGACCTCAAGGTGAGTTATTCACTTATATGAGAATCATATATTATAAAAATTATATCCCACAAATATTTTAGATATTCAATCAATTGACACAAATAAAAATCAATATCATTACATGGTTGTTTTGGTTCCGATATAATGAGAGATAATGTAATGTATTTGTGCTTCAGGAATAACTATAGAGGCCAGTTATAATTTACCAAAATAACTAGACATGTACTATGATTATAACTCTATACAAAAAAAATTATTTATATTATCTATATCTAATTCAAGATGTATTTTTCTTGAATCATTTCTAAATTTAGGACTCTCATACTCAATTTTATTCCACTAAGGGGAGTCTTTTTCATGAAACAAGTTCCTATATTTAATTATTTTATATCCATTCTATGTAAATTCTCCCATTTTTCATGAAATTCATATTCTCTTATAAAACATGGGATGATAGGTAATTACAAAATATATTTCTAAATAATTTATCCATCTATTTATATCATTTTATGTATCAAATATGGTATTTTTTGGCGGATTTCTAGACCTTGCAGAAAAATAATTAATCATTTCGACAGACATGTATTTTTTGGAGATAATTCTCAATGATCATAAAATTTATTTAGTTTCATATGTTGAATAAAGAAGTTAATTTTCATAGGGTATCATATAATTCAAGAGACCATGCAGTTCTGTAAATCTAGTGTCACTCTATACACTAAAACCTTTAATATTATATATCTTCAACACAACTGAAAATATTGTATATTTAGTATAAACAACATACAATGGTCTCTTAGCACACCAATTTAACTTCTAAATATTCTCTATTAAAACATGAACACCATCTTCAAAATCCATTATCATATCCATCATATGATCACCATTGATATTTATTCTGGTATTTATATCAAATTTTCCAAAAACTGAAGAATCATTCCAATCAGTGTGCATGTTCAGTTTTTCATTGTTTTTACATGGACATTTAGAGTTGTCATCTATTTTCTGATAAAAAAATCTTATTCCAACTCTTCAAGACAAATATTTATTTAAATAATAAAAATATGTACATGGATAAAATATTTCAGAAGGGTCATATTCACACTCTATTGAAAACATGATATACTCTTTAAATCCATCATCACATTATTTTATTATACGATTAACATGAATCCAGTTTCTATTTATATCAATCTTATTAGGTTCATAAAATATTAATTTCAGGAAAAAAATATATAAATACAAATAACATAATCATATTCGATAGATTATGTTCAAGATAATTTTAATAATGGAAATAAAACAATTGATATCTTCTAAATTATTTCAATATTCTTTAAAAAAATGGGTAATTAAATTTCTAAAATGGGTTACTCAACTATTTTTAGGTGTTATCCTATAAATTCATCTAAAATGACCATTGGTACCTAGTATGTAATGAATTTTTCTAGGAGTAGTTCTAGCACCATAGGGGCATGACCAGAAGAGATATGGGATGAGCCTTATGATAAAATTCAATAATAACTGTTTATGAGATAAATCAAACGATATATAAATTTGTCTTCATAAATATCAATGTTCTCGGGGGGAGATAGTGAAGCACCATAAATTATTTATTAGTTTGTAGCCTAAATCTGAAAAAGAAGATTTAGTAGTCTGATCTACATAAGGGTCTCATGGACTGTGAGATCTTGAGAAGGATTAGTTGGATGTTCTTATACACACCCAATATGAGATGACCATTAAAGTTTCAATATTAAAATCAAGAATTAAATTACTCCATGAATTGGAAGATTCCTTTGGTTTGAGGGCTGAATTTCTAAAGTACATAGCTTCCCCTACCAAAAAAAAGTAATTCATGGATAGTTTCTATAACATCCCCATGTGGGAGTCGAATAAGTGGGTGGAGTTCATGTTTATTCATTTATTAAAATGGTATGAGGTTCTCTAGGTTGTGTTTCATTGATAGTCTCAATGGATCATTATAGGAGTGCTGAATTTCAGGTGATCATCACATGTCAGTTGAGAAATGTCATGTATGATTATTTCAATAATCAGAAAAAAGGATCTAGTAATTAAAATCATGTTGGGTATCTGACCAATGAAAATATCTATTAATATTTGATCCTTATTTACGTTAATTATGAAATATTACCAATGATTGGTATCCTTTTAGGAATTAATGATTACTCTCTGATTTATTTCCATCTATCATGTTCTAATAAAAATTACATTACAAATCAAGGACTTCCAAATCATTATTTCATATTTAAATATTGAAAATATTTTTATTAATATTAAAAAAATGGATTTTATACTCAATTGAATCACATAAAAAACGTTTATTAATATAATAATAAATAAAAAAAATGCTGGAAAGAAATTTAACTATTATTGGATGGAAGACATCCCTCATAAATTATTGTGTCTTTATTTTCATTTATTTACGACATAAATGTCTACATTTTTTTAATATATATTTCCTTAGAACATAAAAGGACATATAATCATTATATTTTAACATAGGGTAAATGAGATTGGTGTTTCGTGAAACCAGTGGATAAAACTATTATTGACAACATATGTGAAGTAGGATTCCATGAATCTACTTTTTAATAGAATAATCTAGACCATATATTATAGGAATATTTGGAAATATATTTGTACCAAAACATACTAACAATCCCCTAGTTAAAAAATAGTTGATTTATCAATATTAGATTTATTTCACATATCGTACAATTTTTAAAACCTCTCTTCTGTTTACTTAAAAATAAAATAAAAACATTCAATTATAATACAATCAAATTAATTTAGTTGTTATAAACACTCAAACCCTTGTTAATGATACACAATAGATAAAAATATTTAAAATATTTCATACATTAATTCTATGTTGTAAATAATAATAATTTATATACAAAACATTTATTTTATATTTTAATATAAAATAATGGAACATTAATTAAAAATATATAATTCCAAAAAAACATAATATTCCATAACATGTTAATATAAAATTAATCCATAATATATTTATAATGAATTTAATGTTGTGGGGGATAGTGAACAAAAAATGGCTTGAGGAAAAAGAAATTTTTTAGAACTTGGGAATAAGAGGGATACATGGATATTGGAGATGATTACAAGTTGTTGACCACAAATTTTTTTTCCTACTTAATCATTTTTAATCACCACCTTACTTGATGGTATGTAAGGTTCTTATTGTCCATTGATAGGATCTCCAAGAAATCAGAGTGAAAAAGAATGATGAACTAGTTAACATGAACATGAAGGAGAGGGGGATGGTAAACCAATAATGGATTTAGGTAAGTGAGATTGGGTTAAGATTTAGTGTGGTCTATAAAAGAAAAAGATGATCTCTTGGGCAGATGTTGTTCAAACCATTTGGGAAAATAAATACCATACAATGTTATTTGAGGGGGAGAAACAAATCACATGTGATAATACACCATGATTTTGATATATCATTATAATTTCTGGAATGAAAATTAGATAATATATAAACTAATTTAAATATAAGTAAACTCATTTATTTCAAATAAAACCATTGAATACAATGAAATATTGAAATTTTTATCGTCAAAAACCTGAAACCCTTTTTATTCTGAAAAAAAATTCTAAAAACAACTCAGATTTTATTTTAATTAATAAATACTTCAAAACTAATTCAAATATATCATTTGGTATAATTTTTTGTATATATAAATATTAACGAGATTAATATATGAAAATTTGACTTTATTCAAAAAAATTAAAATTTCTCACTTTTTAAATCAAATTAATAATTTCTCTCAAGAAACAACCAACTTCAATACATTATTTAAAACAAGTCATTTATGTAATAAGATTCCATTAATATGTAATATATGTATCCTTTCTATTAATGATTATCCGTTTTCAAAATCATTATACATGGAAATACTAAAATGTAAATATATATATGAATAATATAAATATAAATATAAATATAATTCATTGATCATTCCTTGATTTATATTATTAAAATGATATATTTCATAACACTCTTTTAAAGTTATCAAATGATCCTTTGGAACATTTATTAGGAATAAAAATATAAAATCCCATTTTATTTAACACCTTTGTAAAATAGAATTTGATTTCCAAAAAAATATTAAAACCATATAAATTTCAATAAATTAAAACTATTGCAAAGAATCATAAAAAACACATAATGGTAAAAACTATAAATTATAGATTACTATAGAAATAATATCATCAACGAAAACATAAATGATTTTTATTTAACCAAATTCCAAAATTAACTCTCACGGCAACCATATTAAAAAACAATGTACTAAACCACAATGTTCAGTAAACACATTTTAAATATTCAAAATCAATAAAGGAAACTATTTAGTCATTTAATCTGATATATAAATAAATACCAATAAATTTATATTTCATTTAATTTTAGAACATGAAAACCAACCATTTTAAAAAACCTATAATCTTTTATTTTTCTATGTAACACAGAATATTACTCCCAAAATATACACAATTCTCACAAAAATCTATAATAAAAAATTCATGCTTCTATGGTCTGTTATGAAAAAGGGTGAAACATGGAATCTCATAAAAATAACACACAATGATGAATAAAGTCCCTAAAAATGATTATATGGTTCTACTAAACATAACATGAACACCATATGGATTGATAGGTTAGAAATTTAGAACCTGAACTGAATAAGGGTTTGGAAAATAGCATGAAGTAGTGAGTGGGAGAAAGAAAAACAACAATGGAGGATAAAATGATGGAGAAGGATTCGATACCCTAAACATGGAACAATGAGACCACCGAGCCATGATCACCTAGCACTATCACATACTGCTGAACCAGTTCAAGAAATCAATGAGAGAGGAGGATAAAAAATAACATACCATTCATTTTTTTCTTGACTTGTATGTGAGAAGGTTAAGGGGGAGAGATGACAATACTGGACATCCATGAGAGATTATGTGGCATAATGAATATCAGTTTGGTTGTACTTTTTTTTAAGATAAGGGAGGGTATTATCAAAACCACTAAAAAATAACTAAAAAATAAGGGTTTTATCTACACTAAAATAATAAATGCTGATAAAATATCTCTTCAATATTGATTTTTTTGCATTAATAAAATCAATCATTATTAGATAAAATGTTTTAACACTAATAATGATGTCTATTATGAATGCTTCATGAGCGTAGATAAGGATTGGTTTTATGAGCACTGAAAAATATTTATAATAATAATTATATATACTTGTATAAAATTTTAACTTAATTTATATAATGATATAAATAAATATAATTATATATACATATAAATATTGAATAAATAAATATAAATATAATTATTAATATATAATTTTTTTCATTATTTAAATATATTTATTATAATTTAATAATTATATAAATATATATTATGTTTCTTTTGGAAAAAATTATATTTATTTATTTGTCAGTATAAATATATAATTGTATAAATATAGTAAATATAAATTTATAAATATATATAAAAATAAATGAATTTTGGAATTATATTTATTATTAAATATTCATAAATATTCATATATTTATATAATTTTATATATTAATAAAATTATATATATATTTTGAAAATATAAATAAATATAAATTTCATTAGAGTAAACATATTCATTATTTATAAATATTTGTTATAATTTTATAATTAACCATATACTTACACCATTTTTTATATTTAGAAAATTATATATATATATATATATATATATATTTAATAAATAAATATATATATATAATTTCATGTATACATATAAATATAAATATAGTGAATATATTCATTATTTAAATATATTCATTAAAAATATATAATTAAATAATTTTTTTTTATAACTATATAAATTGTTTTTATAATTTATTTTATTTTTTTAATAATTATAAATATATAATATTTTGAAAATAGTAAATACACATTTTGAAATATTTAAATTTATAATTATGTAATTATAAATATATTTTAAACATTATTAATTGATATATTGTCTAAAAGGAATTATTGTTAAAAATGAGTGAAATTGAATCATTATAAATGAGCACAATTTAAAAATATTGACAAAATAGATTTTTTCTGAATTAAATAAAATTGATTATAAAACATGAATATTTTTTCAAATGAATTTGAATCCATATTGAAAATTTTAAGCCATCATAAATAAATGTATATAAATGTATATTAGAATATTAATAAATTCTAGATAAAGGAAGAAAAATATATTAAAAATCAATAAGTCATACTAACTATAATAATATTAATAACAAATAAATTTTATCAATTGAAAACAAAATATATTAAATATATCATGTTAATAATTGAAATTATACAGTTATTATTACTATTTGAATAAAATACATAAATATTAGGTGTATGTGTTTCTATATATGATTTCATTAATTAAGAAAATATTTTATGTGCGTGTGATTCATGTAAAAATGAATAAATTAGTTATATATGTGTTTGAAATTGATGCTACACACGTTTGATATATGTAAAATTTAATAATAAAATGAAATTCAATAAAATTTGGATTACTCAATAAAATTAGTCAATATTTATTACTAACATTATTTATTAATTATAAACCATTTTTTTCATAACATGTGACTTATTTAACCTAAGAATAAATATATTGTATTATATAAATATTTTTTATAAAATATTATATATATTGATATATATATATTAAAATATATATATATATATATATATGAATATATTTATATATTAAAACTAGTAAATATATTATTGAATAATTAGGTATAATTACCATTAATATTGATAAGACGTCAATATATTTCTAATTATTCCATTTTATTCATTTTATATGTTTATATATAATATATTTTATTTTTTAAAATTTATAAATAATATATATATATTATTCATTTTTTTTAATAGTTGTTTCATTAATATTTTTTTATTACTTTTTCTATTTATTCATCTAATATATCTATATTTAATATAAACATTTTTATCAATTTTTATGATATATATATACATAAATTTTAAATTTTTTAAAAAAAAATTAATTAATAAAATTTTAAATATATTTCTTTAATTTTTTTCTTTTTTAATTTTTATTTGTTTAATTATTCCAATTACGTACGTGTATTTGTGAATGCAATGTAAAACAGGATTAATATATCTAAAATTAAAAAATCATACAACTTTCAATTAAATGTTCATTATTCTATTTAATTAGTAATCATTTTTAATTAATTTTAAATTTTAATTATTAACCATTTTTTCTAAATATATTAATTATTTATTATAATCATAAATCTTTTATTATATATATATCCTGTTTTAGAAAATATTATCTATATATTGATACATATATACATATATATAGAAACATAAATGAATATATTTATATATTAAAAATATTATATATATTAATGAAAAATTATTTATAAAATCCAATAAAAATGAATACAACCTTAATATTTTTTTAATAATTAAAAATTATGCATTATTTATATTTATATTTAATTTATATTATTTATTAGTATTTAAAATTAATTTATAAATAATAAATTTATTCATTTTTATTAATAAGTGTTTATAAAATAAATTTTATAATCATTTTGTTATTTATTCATTTTATATATCCATATTTTATAAAAATTATTTTTCAATATTTTAAATATATATATATATATATATATATTAATGTTATCAATAATTTTCAAAATATTAAAAATTTGAATATATATTTTACAATCAATTCAACTATTTTTAATTTTATTAATAATTAATTTTTTAATATTTTTAATACATGTATTTTTCTAATAAATAAATGCGGATATGGGGACGTTGGTCCATGTATAACCATCAATAAGGGGTGTACAATGGGTTGGGTCGTGAACTGGTGTGTGTGTGTGTGTAGGGTGGGGCAAGGCCCGCATAGACCCATGGGCCCATATGGATATTTGTGGAGAATGAATGTAGGTGGCCATCCTCGCAACATACATCTTAGTTGGGGATGATGTGGAAGAATATATAAAAAAGCATCCAGACATATTATATTATGATGCAGGAGTCTCACACATGATCAGGACAATTATCAATGCTAGAATATGCGCTTGTAAAAGTTACCTGTTATCAGCAACAAAAATAAAACATTGATAATGGTACCAATTATCAGTTCTGAAAAAATGATGATAATGGATTGTGTTTTATATTAAATATTTTGTAGTGTTTACACTTTTCAGATACGATGTTAGATATTCTATTCGAGAAGCTTATTCAGGTGATGCATGATGATGATAGTGATCACGAAAAATCATCAAATAGATGTTGGGGTTAGTACTCCCTTCGTACACCAAGGAATGCATTATCTACTTTGTTAGCGAGTTTTTGGGGTCAGTACACCCATGTCAGACTAGGGTGAGGGATCCCCATGCTATTAGAGAAATGTGGGGTTTAATACCCCCTTATAACACTAGGGTGTTGGTTACAAATTCTATCTTAAAGACGTCGGGGTTTGAACCCCTTTGTCAAACAAGGATGTCAGTTACCCATTTCTTTATATCGGTATGGACCATAATATTTTTAATATTGGGCTTGGTTTCTCTACCTACGAAGTCGTACTCCATCATCTTCAAGCTTTAACGGGGGGGCTCCCCAAGAGATGATTGATCTCTTAGATGTGGATCGTTGTTTCTAGGTTTCGGAACCACTAATCATATTTTTTGAGGGTTCATTTGATATTGGTTATTTGTGTTGGAATTGTGGTTCAATGGGATTACTCATCTACTTCAATTGGGTTGTGATATTGAGATATCATTTCTGACTCATTTTTTTCTCTTTATGAGAATATATATATATCTTGGGTTCTGTTTCCCACTTTCATGGGTTGACATAAATATTGTTATACGCCTCTATTATATCCTTTTAGTTTATGGTAATAATATTGGGTATGTGCTTACTCACCATTTTATGAGCTTTACTTTTACATGTTTTGTATTAGGAGGAAGACAGATAGATCCATGGTGATTATGGTCAAACATAGTGGTACTCGAGTGCATTGATCATGTGTAGTGGTCAGTCGTGGAGATTTAGAGTAGGGCTATCTCATACAATATTTCATGTTTATTGTTAGGTTGGAAGTTCATTTCTAGTTGGGTATGTATTTTTTCCCAGTACACATTGGTTGTAATAAATCATACACAGTTTTATTCCCTAGAGCTTATTTCATACATGTTTTATCTCTAGAAGACGGTCTTTACTTTATATTTCTTTCCATTATTCATGGAGGTGTTTGTGTGTGTGCATACATGATCATAAGGAAACGTCCTCCCTTATTGTTATTCTTTCTCAGTGGTTCCCCCAATCCATAGCCCATTAAAGATGGTCGTCGGGTTGTGGCGGCCTGACATTCCAATTGAAAGGTGGCCCTCAATCAGTGGGGTATTTATAGAGTGGTTTCATAGAATGTTCAACCTCGAGATGGTGTTTGGAGGTTTTTCATTATCAGGATTGGTTGGGAGAATATATAAACATTGACATATACTCTCGAGTACTAATTTTGGGCCATGGAACCCAGTGCTGGTGCAATATCTGATGTATCCATACCCCGAGACTCTATCTACATACATGTCAACTCAGTGTACCAAAACATCGATTTCCGGGAACAATGGTACGTGCATCATATAGTATTGAGTCCTTTGAGTATCCTCCTTGAGTAATCTCCCCATATATATATGCTCATCTGACCATGGAATATCTTGATTACATCCAAGATGCCTCCTCAAAGATAACCATGTAGGTTATCGATTTAGAATCATTATGGTGATCTAATTAGTGATGACGTCCCAGTTTAGGGGCCACGCCACAATGTGTTTTCTCTAGATTGGTAAGTATAACAACCCCCCCCCCCTATGGTACAACAATTAGTACATGAAGTTCTGGCTAATGGTATCTATAGAATTAGTGCACTCTATGATTTCCATCATCAGAGACCACTAAGGTTCCATAGTGATCCAGATACCAAAACAGTGTATGATTATCTTGAGTTAGTGGCATGATACATCAAGGTGTTTTAAACCATTACGAATCAAATGGTTTCATTAGAGTCGTGTCTTTTACATGCAGCAGGAAGGTTCTAGGGAAGTTTGGTTACAAAAACCAATGATGAGATGACATGTACATGGTCGGAATTCATGAAATTGTTTCATGAAGAGTATTACAATTATTTCATGCCTTTAGTTTAGATTCAAGAGCCTCCCATGCTGCATCAATGTCATATGATAGCATCTGAGTGCGCCTCATGGTTTACTAACCATACACGGTACTCCCTCGACATTGTATGAAGAAGATTATTTCGAGTGATTATATTCTATTAGGGTCTCCACAGAGATATTTGATACAGTTTGGAATAAATAAGTCTTCCCACTTATGTTAGAGTTCTAGAGTGGGCTATGGTGAATGAGAGATTCCATGAAAAGGGGTTTTATGCTATTGGTGGCAACGGTGGGAATTATGTGGCTGAGTCTTCTACAACTAATATACGGTATCAAATTTCAAGATCTTAGTAGATGAAGAATCCTTAGACAAGAACACATGGATTTGTTGACCAATGATTTCAAAAAGGATCAAATCATCCTATAGAAAGGTGATTCTATTATTTGGATGAGCATGGTAGTTGGATCATGATTTCCCAACCCGTTAAACTGAACAGGAGCAATGGATAGTGGACAGTCCTCCATGGAAGTGGAAGTATCATGATAAAGGACCTCCCATATATGATCAGGTTTGTATTGAAGAAGTTGTGCTGGAAGAGGAGTAGGAGAATCTCTAAAAGGAAGAGAAGTAGGTGGAGGTAGATATTAGAATCTCCTACTACAACCTCCACAACTAGGTGGCCCATGTCAATCATTGGGAGCTGGAGGTCAGGGTCATGGTAATTTGTAGTCCATGGAGGGATATGAATAGGCTTCACATGTTATAATGTGCATTATTATCAATGCTTATTCAAGTCCCTCCTCGGTATAAGTAGACACATGTGTGATTTATTTCATCATCTCTTCATTCTAGGTGTGAGAACTGGAGCTTGAAGTTGTGGCCTTATCCCTACATCTACATCTATAGGTTTATATAAGGAGTGATTCATCGAAATCTATTGTCTAATAAAAGTTCTATTTATTTATTGGTACATATAGTTTTACATGAAGCCTCTTGGTTTTCAATATGAAACCATGTGACTTCGTATTATGTTGGGATTGATTGTCCTATTTTCCTGAATAGATTAACTTCCATTACATTATGTTCAAATACCCACAAATAGAAAGGTCACGATTTTCTATTTTGGGTGAGACATATCACATAAAGGGATGGGTTGTACTTTCATGCATGACGATCAAACCAACATACCATTAGTTGGATATATTATTATATTGAAAAGCCAAAACATTAGGAATCTAAATTCCTTTGGTAGTAGAAGAAATTATGGATGTCTTCTCCAATGGTGTTCTTAGACTACCATTAAGGCTGGAGATTTATGTATGTATTAATATTAACTTGGGAACCATGATGATATATTTTGTGTCATATTGGATATCCCCTACTCAGATCCGGGAGATGTGGGTAATGTTGAAGGACCTTTGAGATAAAGGGTTTATCCGACTCATTGTTTCCCCATGTGATGTTTCATATTTGTATGTGAAAAAGGTAGACATGAGCTTATATATATTTGTTTATTGACATCACCTAATATAGGATAGAATAAATAACATGTAACCCTTGCTGATTAGTTGAAAGGTGTGAATTGGTTTTCAATGAACCATATCATTTTAAGTTACCACCTTTTGAGGGTTTGTGAGACTGATATTTTTAGGATGTAACATTTATGTCACTATAGATATTGTGAGGACATAGTGATACCTTTTTATGAAAAACATTACCCCACTATGTGTTTTTATTTGTTGAATTGTATCGTCTAACTATATTTTGACTTATTTTTTGACTATATTGATTACATACTCATATACACTTCATTATATAATGAGTATTCATTGTACTTGTATATTATCCAAGACTTTCTATTGTAGTAACAACTTTATGGTATGATCTCAAAGTGATATTATGGATATGTGAGGTACAATTTATGAGAAGTGTAATTTCATAACATAGATTTGATGTGGACCCATATATGATTGATGTAGTTATTTATTGGGTTCCACCCAATTGCATGGTGGAGGTCTGGAGTTTTTATGGATGATTGAGGTATTGCTAGTGTTTTTTTAGGGAATTTTCAATCATTTCAGCCCCTTTGAACACTCTATCATGGAATTGGAATCCATTTTCATATAATAACTATTTATAGATATCCTTAGAGTATTTGACGATGGGGAAGGATAGTTCTCTTGGTCTAGGACTACCAGATGAAGGTGTGGAGTTCGTATAATATTTCGAAGCCTTTGGAGTAGGACTCAATAGATTTTCAATGAAGATATAGGAAATGATCATATTTAATTCATGGTAGTTTATACCGTATGATAAAACTTTTAAAGTCATGACATAGAGTTTCCATATGATGACTTCAATTTGAAGATGGGGAGACATTATATTTTTGGAAAGACATTGATAATTTAATCAGACTATTTTAGTTACATATACAATTTCACACAGATATATCTTAAGGTATAATATAGGCACTAGTTAGATTTACTGATGGAGTATGAATTTGAGATAGTCTATTATCCTTGTAAGGGAATCATGTTTTGAGATTCCCTTAGAAAATAGTTCATTTATGGTTTGGTGGGGGAGGAATCTGATTAGTTGGATTCATTGCAGTGAACCCTTTTGATGGATAAGGGTGTATATTATCTTACGTTTATGGTGTTGACTCCTCCACTTCTCCTTCCTGAAATGGAGGCCTAGTTGGAAGACACTAACTCTGCAGTTTCCCAGGATATTAGATCTTCATGAGAATCAACTGATTTATTTTTTGAGAGAGGGTTACATGTAATCCTTTTCTATAGACACATGATTATTCCTATCATGATGAGAGAGGTGTTTATGAGAGGCATTTATACATATATTTTGGATGTAAATATCATTTTATGGAAGATTTATAGATACCTTAAGCATAAGTCATTGTGGGATGGAATTTGATTGATCAGATCTATGTTTTTCTGTCGGTCTATCAGAAAATAGAATGTGAAGGATGAGAAATAGGTTCAAACAGCTTTCACACACCCCATTGAAAATTCAGAGTGGAAATCGGATGGAATATCCATGGAATCTGTGGTAGGGATTACATGAATAGTAGGATTACACAATACTATTAGGTAGATAGTTGACTGAATTTCAATGCCTTCTTATATTCATTCATTAAGGGAGTATTATTTAGTGGAGGGTCTCGGATATTTTTTAGGTGGGAGATTGTTTGGATCCATGGAATACCCTCAAAAATCTTCTCTAATCAAGATTTATAGTATACATAACTGTTGTAGATAGGTCTACATGAGTCATTGAGGACCCATTTGTGGAATAGTACTGTATTTCACCACTATACTAATGTGCATACTGTGTTCACTATACCAGTGTTGGTGGATGTGATAGGATAATGGGTTTTTGACATTGGATATATTTGATAGGATGAATTTTCATTGGTATTGTTTAATTATAATAACTTCTATAACTATGTGATCAAAATTGAACCTTTTGAGTCTTTTAATGGGAGACCCATTAGGTCATCCTTGATCTAGGATGAGAATGGAGAGACATGTCTTACTTGGTAGAGATGTTTCATGTGATGATGGAAACATTATAGGTTACCTATACGTGTTTGTGTATAGAACATAGCTGACAAAAACTATATATATATCAATGTCATCGGCCCTTGGAGTTTGTGTAGGGAGAACATGGTTTCCTAATAGTATCTCCACAATGAGGATGAAAGAGTTTAATCAATGGTGAAACTCTATCCCTATAGTTTATTAGGTTTTTCATGATCTTATGGATGGTTATTAAGTATGGTTACCACATATCCTTATTACCATAGTTTGAGTGGGTGCACGATGTCTTCCATATGGTGAAACTGAGGAGATACCTGATTGATCCAATGCATGTCATTGATTAGGGAAATATGGAAATAAAGAATGGATCAAACTTCATAGAGTACCGAATGAGGATCCACCACTGTAAGGATATGATCATGCATGGATGGATCATTACATTAGTTCATGTGTTATGGGAGTATTGGAGAAAACAAGAGATTTTCTGGGAGTTGGAGATCCAGATATGATATCAGTATCCCCTATTTTTTTAACATATACTTTCGAGAGATTAACATTCATTAAATGGGAAGTAATGTAGTGAAACTATTTTTTCAATATATGACTTTGAAATATATTATGGAATATTTTCAGAACCAAGTGTTGATAAAGAGTGTAATTTTGGGCCCCAGTGCGCCCATAATTGATATTATCAAAATATAAAAGATATTAATATCATGAAAGTGATTTTAATAAATATTACTAGGATAGATTTTAAATGGATCCTCGAATCATAAATATTATATCAAAATTTCATTTTTAATGTAGGGATTACCATAGTCACAATCTAAGTTATTTCAGCTCCAGATGTTTCATTGAGGTAGTTGTTGGGGTGAATTTAATTAAAAATAATAATTAAAATTTTATATTTTCTATTAAACACCAAATAACTAAATTAAAATATTTATATCTATTTAAAAAAATTCTCTATGTTTGTTTCCTAAGATCCTAGGATAATTGATTGGATCTCTCATGTTCTTCTTTACATAATTGAGAGCAATGGTCGACGGCTCATCATTTCCGGGTGGATTTAGAGGCATCAAATGTAGCAAGTCGTCCCCTCCACTAGTAAACATGTTATTTGATAATGGTAAATGTAGAGAACCGACACTTGAAGTACATGGACATTACATTACTTTTGAGGAATACTTATTACATAACAAAAACATACACACAAGGACCGTAATAGTTTAGTGTCTTTGGAAACTCGGGATGTAATCTTCTAATCATGGTGAATGATCTTCAACATCTCCCATAAATATCTTCTTCTTTTTTTCTTAACTAAAACCTTTCTTTATATCCTGGGGAAAAGAAAACATAAAAGGGTGAGCTCAAATGCTCAGTAAGGGTAAACAAAATAAATATCAATCACATCATATTCATAAGAACATAACATTTTTGAAATCTTAACCTGAAAAAGAGAGCATAATTTCATAACATGGGATAAATCATAGTAGTGAAATGAAATCCCAATAATCATAACATAAAACTTGAAACTTTGTGGAATACAAACATAATCATAGAGAATCAAATCTTATTAGTCAAGGCTCATTGCCAAGACCATCTTAGTGGACAAAGTCCCTTTCTAAACCGAGTTACCCTCGTTTCAGTCCTGTTTCACTGAACCGGTATAACCTACCATTCCAGCCATGTCTATCTCATGAGACATAAAATATTTACCCAATGCATTGGAGGGAGATATAGGCCCCACCCATCTCATAATGATACCATTATTATGTGTGCCACAAAATCATAAATCATACATCATTTCATAACCCATGTAATACAAATGGGAATCTTAAACATCATGACATCATAAAACAATTCATATAAGAATAAGGAATTCATAAAAATAATTCTATCACAATATAATCAAATCAATGTAATAATAGTGATAAAAACAGAACCCTTTATTATCTTTGAAGGAAAATAATTTTGATAAAACACTTGAACTCCATTCTTGAGAAAAATGTCCTTTCTTCTTCAAAAACACTTTTTCATTCTTAACATGTCATACAATTTTAAACTAAAAGAAGTTGATTAAAAATAAACTTGAAAACTTGTAAAGTAAGCTTCTTGGAAATAATGTTTTAAAAATCCATCCATGCCGTATAATTTAAAAAAAAGCATTCTTCTCGTACTTTTGTCGGAAAAGTCAAAAAAGTACCTCGTATGAAAAACGACAACAGATTCCTTTCGTATATTTTACTAAAAACCCACCGAAGGGAAACATTGGATTTAAAAAATTGTAGATGTATGGAAATAACATTACATATTGAGGAAACATGGATTTGGATGATAAAATACACCCTAGAAAATTTCAAAGTATAAACAATCTCGGATAAAAATGAGATTGTGATATTTTCCCTTACCTTAGGTCCGATTTGTTTTGTAAGTGTCCAAACCTCCTGTATAATCATTTAAATAATGTCATTGTCTTATTACAGAATCATATTCATTGTTATTATATCATATATGGTTCACTTAGGACTTTATATTACCCGTTCTTTTGTAAATTCATGTTAAAGTAGCGTTTTGGGTAAAATCGTCTCATTTGTCGTTCGTGTTTTAACTTGTAATTATTCATATGATTACTTAGATCATTATTACTTAATTATAGAATATAAAACATGATTTTAATATAATATATATTCAGAATATACATATATATAATGAATCAATAAATGGAGAGAAATACACCGTTCATGGAGACGGTAGGCTGTACGTACGCATGAACGCTGTTTTCTTTTCGTTATTGAATTGAGTGGAATTAAGTAGATGACATACATATATATATACATAAATCCAGTAGCTTTATAATTTCATATATTTCATTATTATTTCTTATATATACTTTATAATCATTCTTAAGTGGTTAACATGGAGAATGAATCTCATCGCGTCATGGAGACGGTAGTCCGTACGTATGCACGAGCGATGATATCATTTCCATAATTATTGAATTGAATTGGAGTGGATGATACAATATATCAGAATCAATATGATGTTCTAATAACTATTTATAGTTATTATTTACACCATTATACCCATCCATGTAAGGTGGTGGTGGAAAATAGATTACACCACGGCGTGGAGACGGTATTCCGTACGTACGCACGCGCGGTGACTTCTTTTTTCGTAGGATGGATAGATGGTGAAATCGGGTTGTTTCATAATTATAATAACATATCAGTATATGAGTGATACTGATGTTATTACATCATAATGAAACAACCTAAGAAGAAGAAGTGGAAGTAGAAATAAAGATGAAAGAATCGGTAACGGCCATTACCTCTTCTTTGAAGAGCTTCTTTGAGACCTCCATTAAGGGCACTAAAATGGGTCTTTGAAGAAGACCATAACCTCAAGGATGTTTCTAGGGAAGTGGAGAGGAGAATTGGTCAGGGTTTGGCCGAGCTGGAAGGCTCAAAGTTGTGTGAGGAAGAGAGGGAGGAGGTGCCCTTTTATAATGGAGGAGAGGGGTACTTTTGGAATAACTAAAAATATTATTTTATTATAAAGTCACGTTCGGTTTTAAATAGCTCCAAATTGTTATATTTTGAATCTAAGGTGGGGATGGGTCGAAATACTCTCATCCAATAGAATTTAGAAAAGTTTAGGTTCCTATTTTAACCTTATAATTTAGATTTAACATTAAGTTAAATAATTTTACTTTTACTGTGCCTTCTTGTGTTCTTACACTATAAGGTTAATAAACATACTATAAGAAGCCAAACGAACCCCAAGTTGTTTATTATTAATATATATAACCTTATCTAAGTAATTTGGACGAACCTTAGATTTTTAGGAATAAAATAACAATTAATAATATAATACTTGTTTTAAAAACTATTTTATGGTAATTTTGACACTATTTAGTAATTGATTTTTGTGAAAATAATAAATGAATGATATGTTCATAAAAAGTTAATTAAATCAATAATAACATGTCATATTAACCTATAAAATTAGTGGAATTCATACGAAGTCTCAAATTATATTTATTTGGATATTTATAACATCAATTATGTCAATATTTCATTAATAAGATAATTACTGCATCATCGTTGTGTAATAAATAAATTAAATTATTTAATGTATAAAAATTACAAATAAAATACGATTATGTAGGAAATATTTTTAGCTTTCCAATTAATATTTATAGTCGAATTTATCTTATGTATAACCTAATATTAAAAATGTTTTAGTAAATAAACTTTGATTTTAACTCTTTTAACCCTTCTTTAAATAAATTAATAATAAATGTCCTAATCTAATCCAAGTGGGTCTAAATGGTCATATTTTTATTCCTAAGTTTGTTTTTGGTCGAATTACACTTGTCCAATAGAATTAGGACATGTTTTAGGGTAATAATAATATCATTTCTACCCTTAATTACCCTATTTACTTTTAACCGTGGTAAAAAAAAGTAAAACGTTACTATTCACCAAAAAATTATTTTCATCTCATTGAACCAAATTTTACTTACTGACATCAACAATGTCTCTTGGATTTTTTAAATTCCACTCCCAGAAGCGGTAAAATTAAGTTTCATGAAAAATTCAGTTTTTTAACTACCACTTAGTGGTTTAACTATTAATCAAAAATTGAATGTTTTCAGAAAAATACAAAAAATTAGGCCTAATATATATTTGATATTATGAACTCAAAAATGATTTCTATTTTACCAAATTCAAAACATATCAGTTGCATTAATTAATTTAAAAATTAATTCCCGTCGTCAAAACAAAAGGCGTGTTTTTAAGAGATAATAACTATCAAAAGATTGATACTTGTTTATAACTGGTTTAAATGTGAAATTACATCCAATGACCAACATTGTATTAAATTGTAAAAATATATTCTAAATATACTTTAAAACCACTCAAATTAATAATTTATCACTATTAATTATTTCGATTGAAAAAGTTGTTTTTAATTAAAATTTAGTAATTTTCACTATTCATCAAAATATGAAAGTTATCCGAAAATCACCAAAATTTCACCCTAAGCTAATTTCGATATTACGAATCCAAAAATGAATTCCATTTTGAAAAATAAAATTACAAAATCTCAAAAAGTGGTTATTACTATTCATAACGGCTAGTTTTAATAATATTTTAATATCATATTGTTGTTTAGTGAAACTCGGTATTGCGTACTACACACGCTATCAAGGAAGGTCTTGATTGCTTGTAATGAAAGCAAAGTCAAGGATGTGTGTTGTGCAAGCTCCTTTTGGTGTAGAGTACTACACAAGACATTAATGAAATTAAAAAGAATATTTTTCATAAAATCTCGGGGTGTTACATTCTACCCCCCTTAAAATGAATTTCGCCCTCGAAATTCATCGGGGTTATAAATGGTTTACTATTCCAAAGTTTCCTTGATAGAAACCCACATCGTAAAAAGGAATACCAAAACCAATCTTTAAAAACAAAAGTATGAAACGTAACGGTTACCCAAATAAACTAATCACTGGGTTTCCACATAGGTGAAAATATGGATATGGAAGAGAAATCTAACCATCATGTTCTGATGGAGAGTGGTAGAGAACATGGCTATGGAAAAGCCAGCAATCACAAAGCCATAAATTTGTGATGATCTAGGGTACAATCTAATTCATCGGATATAAGGGCACTAGGACAACATTTTTGGTTTTCAATATCATTTCCCTAAAGTTGAAAATTTTGAATAATAAGCAATACTTGCTTGATTTTGGTACAATCTCACTGTTGTTCGTGAATTGAATAATTTCCACTTCATTCCTAAATGAAATGAAGTTGAATTTGTTATTCGTGAATTATTAGCAGATCATGTGATAGAATGACGGGTCATTCCATCTGTCTCAAACAAAAGGTTAGAAAAAGTTATTAAATATACATAAGTCAATCTATAGTGAGATTAATCATATATGGTTCCTAAAATGGACTTATACTTCATATATCATACTTCTTAATATAATAAAACTAGTTTCTACTAAACAGGGACTTCCTGTAGGCCAGTGGTAGGCGATAAAGGCCAGTCGCACTTCAGTTGTGGGTTCGATTCCCACAGCCTTGTCCGACGCGATGGGCTGTCACCCGTCCTAGAGGTTGTCCTTTTTCTAAAACTAAATTACTATAACATCACATAAATAATATCAAAAATTCTATCCTTAAACAATAATAACTTATGTCCAACATAATCCATTCCAATATTTAGGCTTATCTAAAATACTTCATATATCTTGTTGGTCACATTCCAATCATGTGAATACCTTAATCATGTAATCTCTTGAAAAATGAATACCCATTAAACCTTAGTGAAAACATGAATGCTGTCAAAAGTTAACTCTTTCCACATACCAAAATCCAAAAATTCTATATACTCAAACCATGATATAACCTTCTCCTTATATCCTTCATGAGCTCATGAATACTATTAAACATTTAATTTTCTCCTTATCCCTTCATTATGCGCATTCCAAAAATATCTGAATAACCTTTCATGGATACTGGTACCATTAATCATACACTTTCAAAACTCAAGGAAATACAATAGTGTAACAATCCTTAGATGTCTCTTTATTCCATAGTACCATGAGATTACTTATACAACATTACACATGATAAACATGTAATCATTCCACTACATTCTTAAACCATTGACCGAGCTTCAACAATTCTTTCATCTCGCATATCATTTGTAGTCTCTTCATCATCATCAACATAAATACTACCCATACATCCATACTTATTCTCTTCATTAGACTTTCCTTTAGGGCATTGGTTTTCATAATTCCCGTACATTCGACATTTAAAACATTTAACCATTGTTGATGTCGTGGCAATACCATTATCCTCATCCATTGTGTTAACTGAACCTTTTCCTTTGCACTTACTGGCTTTGTATCCATCTTTTCCACACCCAAAACATCTTCCAGTTCCTTTGAAACATTTTCCTTGATGCCTCTTCCCACATGATTTACATAGGGGAAATTGAACTTTCTTTCCTCTATGATCATCATGAAACTCCATCTTTCTCTTATTTGCCGAGTCAGGAAACATTCCAAATTTTACTTTATTGATCATATTATGAGATTGTTGATTCCGCATAGAAATGATGTCTGGACTTCCAAATCCTATTTCATTTGGTTTCTCATGAATAATATCATTCCATTTTCCATCATATCCTCCATTATCGTGAATCATCTTGTTTCCAGTCATTTTCTAAAACCCAAAAAGAATAGTGTGAGAGGCAAAAAATCATAATAAAGGGGGAGTAACTTCAATATCTAACATCTTAGGTTAAATTATAAGATCGTTACCATAGTTCAAGGACTATCCTACATGTATACTTATCCTTAGGGACATCCCTAGACATACCTTAGAAATATCTCTAGGGATCTCACTAACGTTCTCACATCCTAGTTTCCAAAGGATGACTAAAACATTCATCTGATACCAACCGTGGAGACCCAAATCCTGACGTACATGGAAATTACAATACTTTTTCGGAATACTTATTACATAAAAAAACACACACACAAGGACCATAATAGTTTAATGTCTTTGGAAACTCGGAATGTAATCTTCTAATCATGGTGAAAGATCTTCAACATCTCCCATAAAGATCTTCTTCTTTTTTTCTTACCTAAAACCTTTCGTTATATCCTGGGGAAAAGAAAACATAAAAGGGTGAGCTCAAATGCTCAGTAAGGGTAAACAAAAGAAATATCAATCATATCATATTCATAAGAACATAACATATTGGAAATCTTAACCTGCAAAAAAGAGCAAATTTCATAACATGGGATAAATCATAGTAGTGAAATGAAATCCCAATAATCATAACATTAAACCTGAAACATTGTGGCATACACACTTAATCATAGAGAATCATATCTTATTAGTCAAGACTCATTGCCAAGACTATCTTAGTGGACAAAGTCCCTTTCTGAACCGAGTCACCCTCATTTCAGTCCTGTTTCACTGAACCGGTATAACCTACCATTCCAGCCATGTCTATCTCATGAGATATAAAATCTTTACCCAATGTATTGGAGGGAGATATAGGTCCCACCCATCTCATAATGATACCATTCTTATGTGTTCCACAAAATCATAAATCATACATCATTGCATAACCCATGTAATACAAAAGGGAATCTTAAACATCATGACATCATAAAACAATTCATATAAGAATAAGGAATTAATAAAAATAATTCTATCAAAATATAATCAAATCAATGTAATAATAGTGATAAAAACAGAACCCTTTATTATCTTTGATGGAAAATAATTTTGATAAAACACTTGAACTCCATTCTTGAGGAAAATATCTGTTTCTTCTTCAAAAACATTTTTTTCTTTCTTAACATGTCATACAATTTTAAACTAAAAGAAGTTGATTAAAAATAAACTTGAAAACTTGTAAAGGAAGCTTCTTGGAAATAATGTTTTTAAAATCCATTCATGTCGTATAAGTTAAAAAAACATTCTTCTCATACTTTTGTCGGAAAAGTCAAAAAAGTACCTCGTATGAAAAAAAAACAGATTCCTTTCATATCTTTTACTAAAAACTCACCGAAGGGTAAAATTG
Source organism: Viscum album (assembly GCA_963277665.1). Lineage (NCBI taxonomy): Eukaryota > Viridiplantae > Streptophyta > Magnoliopsida > Santalales > Viscaceae > Viscum > Viscum album. The sequence goes on from OY728134.1 coordinate 293,207,453, forward strand.
GATTTAAAAAATTGTAGATGTATAGAAATAACATTAAATATTTAGGAAACATGGATGTGGATGATAAAATTACACCCCAGTAAATTTCAAAGTATAAACAATCTCGGATAAAAATGAGATTGTGATATTTTCCCTTACCATAGGTCTGATTTGCTTCGTTAGTGTACGAACCTCCTGTATAATGATTTAAATAATGTCATTGACTTGTTACAGAATCATATTCATTTTTATTATATCATATATGGTTCACTTATGACTTTATATTACACGTTCTTTTGTAAATTCATGTCAAAGTAGCGTTTTGGGTAAAATCGTCTCATTTGTCGTTCATGTTTTAACTTGTAATTATTCATATGATTACTTAGATCATTATTACTTAATTATAGAATATAAAACATGATTTATATATAATATATATTCAGAATATACATATATATAATGGATCGATAAATTGAATGAAATACACCGTTCATGGAGACGGTAGGCCGTACGTACGCATGAACGCTGTTTTCTTTTCATTATTGAATTGAGTGGAATTAAGTAGATGACATACATATATATACACATAAATACAATATCTTTATAATGTCATATATTTCATTATTATTTCTTATATATACATTATAATCATTCTTAAATGGTTAACATGGAGAATGAATCTCATCGCGTCATGGAGACGGTAGTCCGTACGTACGCACGAGCGATGATATCATTTCCATAATAATTGAATTGAATTGGAGTGGATGATACAATATATCAGAATCAATATGACGTTCTAATAACCATTTATAGTTATTATTTACACCATTATACCCATCCATGTAAGGTGGTGGTTGAAAATAGATTACACCACGGCGTGGATACGGTATTCCGTACGTACGCATGCGCGGTGATTTCTTTTTCCGTAGGATGGATAGATGGTGAAATAGGGTTCTTTCATACTTATAATAACATATCATTATATTAGTGATACTAATGTTATTACTTCATAATGAAACAACCTAATAAGAATAAGTGGAAGAAGAAATAAAGATGAAAGAATCGGTAACGGACATTACCTCTTCTTTGATGTGCTTCTTTGAGACCTCCTTTTAGGGCACTAAAATGGGTCTTTGAAGAAGACCACAACCTCTAGGATTTTTCTAGGGAAGTGGAGAGGAGAATTGGGCAGGGGTTGGCCGATCTGGAAGGCTCAAAGTTGTGTGAGGAAGAGAGGGAAGAGGTGCCCTTTTATAAGGGAGGAGAGGGGTACCTTTGGAATAACTAAAAATATTATTTTAATATAAAGTCAAGTTCGGTTTTAAATAGCGCAAAATTGTTATATTTTGAATATAAAGTGGGTATGGGTCTAAAGCCTCTCATCCAATAGAATTTAGAAAAGTTTAGGTTCCTATTTTAACCTTTTCATTTAGATTTAACATTAAGTTAAATAATTTTACTTTTACCGTGTCTTCTTGGGTTCTTACACTATAAGGTTAATAAACTTACTATAAGAATCCAAAAGAACCCCAAGTTGTTTATTATTAATATATATAACCTTATCTATGTCATTTAACCGATCCTTAGATTTTTAGGAATAAATTAACAATTAATAATATAATATTTGTTTTAAAAACTATTTTATGTCAATTTTGACACTATTTTGTAATTGATTTTTGTGAAAATAATAACTGAATGATAAGTTCAGGAAAAGTTAATTAAATCAATACTAACATGTCATATTAACCTAGAAAATTAGTTTAGTTCATAAAAAGTCACAAATTATATTTATTTGGGTATTTATAACATCAATTATTTCAATATTTCATTAATAAGATAATTACTGCATCATTGCTGTGTCATAAATAAATTAAATTATTTAATGTCTAAAAATAACAAATAAAATACCATTATGTAGGAAATATTTTTAGATTTCTAATTAATATTTATAGTTGAATTTATCTTATGTATAACCCCATATTAAAAATGTTTTAGTAAATAAACTTTGATTTTAACTCTTTTAACCCTTCTTTAAATAAATTAATAATAAATGTCCTAATCTAATCCAAGTGGGCCTAAATGGTCATATTTTTATTCTTGAGTTTGTTTTTGGTCGAATTACACTTGTCCAATAGAATTTTGACATGTGTTAGGGTAACAATAATAACATTTCTACCCTTAATTACCCTATTTACTTTTAACCGTGGTAAAAAAATGTAGAAAGTTACTATTCAGCAAAAAATTATTTTCATCTCATTGAACCACATTTTACTTACTGACATCAACTGTATCTCTCAGATTTTTGAAATTCCACTCACAAAAGCGGTAAAATTATGTTTTATGAAAAATTAAGTTTTTTAACTACCACTTAGTGGTTTCACTATTCATCAAAAATTGAAAGTTTTTAGAAAAATACCAAAAGTTAGGCCTAATCTATATTTGATATTATGAACTCAAAAATGATTTCTATTTTACCGAATTCAAAACATATCAGTTTCATTAATTAATTTAAAAATTAATTCCCCTTGTCAAATTAAAAGGCGTGTTTTTAAGAGATAATAACTATCAAAGGATTGACATTTGTTTATAACTGGTTTAAATGTGAAATTACATCCAATGACCAACATTGTAATAAATTGTACAAATATATTCTAAATATACTTTAAAACCACTCAAATTAAAAATTTATCACTATTAATTATTTCGATTGAAAAATTTGTTTTTAATTAATATTTAGTAATTTTCACTATTCATCAAAATATGAAAGTTATCCGAAAATCACCAAAATTTCACCCTAAGATAATTTCAATATTATGAATCAAAAAATGAATTCCTTTTTGAAAAATAAAATTACAAAATTTCAAAAAGTGGTTATTACTATTCAAAACGGCTAGTTTTAATAATATTTTAATAGCATATTGTTGATTAGTGGAACTCGGTATTGCGTACTACACACGCTATCAAGGAAGGTCGTGATTGCGTGCAATGAAAGGCAATTCAAGGATGCATGTTGTGCAAACTCATTTTGGTGTACCGTACAACACAAGACATTAATGAAATTAAAAAGAATATTTTTCATAAAATCTCGGGGTGTTACAGTAAATCCATTTTCCATGTAGGACTCATCAATTTTGGTTTTCCACCCTCTTGATTAAAAACCTAATGGATAGACTTTATCTTTATTATTTTATGTTGGAGATTGCATTCCCTTCGCAAGATCCATTACTGAATGAAAAAAATTTATTAATTAAATGTATTTTTATGCAATGTATTCACCGTCGATGACCCTAAAATATGATAATTTTCCAAGAACTATTGTCTAATGTTGTTTATAAATTTTTATCTTCCATCCACCCACCCTTTCTTTGTGCTCTTAACAATTGGCCTACAGTCCCATGATTCTATAATTTCTGTTAGGTTCGAACATGATTGGACCTCCAAAATCATAGTGGATTTGTGAGTGATGACCAAATAGGTGGGTTTTGTTTATATTGGGATGGATTTATTGTTTTACATCGTGGATAAAATATTTTTTGTGGAGACTAGTGGGAAGGTGAGGCACTACGGGATATGGGAGGTGATTCAGTCTTCGTGTGGTTCAATAGAGTCTGATTTCCATCCACCTACTAACTCGGATCGATGTATAGTGGAATTTTACTTTAATCCTAAGAATAAAAACAACAATATATGTAGTATCAGGATCTGATCTGAAAATCAGAAGAAATATTCATCAATTTAATCAAAATTCTTGACTACATGTTGTGTCTCCTGGAAAAACACATGGTTCTTAAGACAATGAATATGTTTAAAATGTTTTTGATGTTGTTAAATGTCGCGTGTTGGGTTGGTATTCATACACACCATTTGAACCTACCTAGGTGTCCAATAGATGTTCCATAGGTACATTCCTTGGACCTGTGTGGACAGACACATCATGTGTCTACGTACATTGGCACATGTAGGTATACATGATTATGGGATGAGTTTCATAACTAGGAACCTAGGTGGTCACAGTCACTATGAATCCTAAAGGATAAACAAAATATAGATAAATCGATTCCCAATAATTGTATTAGGAGAACACAAAAAGTCATCCGAGGTGGTCCACATATTGTGTACCATATACATGTCTTGTTCTCCTTTGTAAATTTTATATTTTTTATATCTCAATAATTTTCACTCATATTTTGTCTTGTGGGTACCCTATCCTGAGCGTTTTTCTACATAAAATGAAATGGATTCTCCCATAGTGTATTTTGAGATTTGAATCATGATATTATAATAAATATTACTATTTAAGAAATACATGATGTGGAAAATGACCCGGTGGAATCAATTGACAAATGTTGGGGTCAGTACACCCCAGTCACACTATATCACATGTTACCAACACTATTAGATATATACTGCATGAGTTATCATCTATCTCACTAGGTTATTGGTTACCAACCCTATAAGAGAAAGTTTTTGGTATGCAATCCACTGTCAAACTATGTTGAATGATCATCATGATATCAGAGTGATATCTAGGTTACTACTCCCCTAACACCACAGAGAACAAGTTCTCCATTTCATTATATAGATAGTGTTAGTACTCCACTTTCCATTGGTTGTGGGATCTATATTTATGGAGTTTTAATCACTAGTCTTTGTGATTTGGTGTGATGTAGGTCCTCCATAGCATATGTCCACTCAATTGATTGTGGACACAGTTGTGAGGTGTTTTCTCCTCTACTCATAATCTGGCGAGGTTACATTTAATGTTGGGTATCTGTGAAAGAATTCATGAGTTGTAGGCTTATACATTGACTTTGGCAGGGTTATAAGATTGGGAAACCCCTTATCTCTAATTTTATCTACTTTATGACAATATATATATCATGGTTTTTGTTTCCCTATTTCAAGGGTTTTTTTCTATTGTAGTAATTCTATATTTATGTCATTCAGTTTTGGCGAATCCTCTTAGGTATGTATATAATGAAACCTATATGGTGTTTTCCTATATTTTTCAATCCACATGAAGTTGAATGATATATCATAGAGGATTACTGTAGATTATAATTATGACTAGGTGAATTGACTACATATGGTTGTGGGGCTTGGATATTATGAGTAGTGATGTATCAGATATGTTTATTTCCTCCTTTTGTAAGTTTGTGACTTAATTTTTAGTTGGGTGTGTATTTTTTCCCTAAAAAACGTTGGTTGTTTTCTTTGAAACTCTATTGTATTGCATAGGATTTATTGTATGAACCGTTTATCTCTAGATGTTACGATCATTACATTACATTTCTCTGGAAACTTTCGTGGATATGGTTGGTTATGTGCATTTAGGTTCCTTAGGTAGATGCATTCCATTATAGTTATGTCATCTCGACACCTATCATTATCCCATAAACTATGGGAATCTAGATTTGGGTTGTTATGACACATCCTTTTTGAATATGGTTTGTCCCTTGTGGGTTATCTCATTAAAAATGTTATTTTAATATATGTTCACCCAATGTATTGAAATATAGTTTTATAAGAAAATAAAATTTCATGGAAATATTGATTCTATAATAAAATTATGTATTCTGTTGATTCTAATGTAATTAATTGGATTATTTTATAAAATAATAATTTTTATGATTATTTCATAAAATTTAAAAATCAAATGGAATATTAAAATTTGATTGATTTAATTTTTTGAAATGAACATTTTTTTCAAAATGGTCATTTTCCAATATTCTTCCAAAAGATACTCTTTTTAGAAAATAAAAAAAATTATTTTATGAATATTTTAACACGATATTATCAAAAATTACTTCAATTTTATCAAATTTAATTTCTAAATCCGGCATTAATTAATAATAATATCCCCACAAAAAATTTAATAAAAAATATATTTTAGGAAAATTAATGTTTGATAAAAAAACTAATTTATACAAATTCCATTTCTTGAAACCACTATTAGATGCATGTAAAATTAACATACAAAATATATGATTTATAAATTTGATTAAAATAATTTATCAATAGTGATTAACATTTATAAAAATACATTGTCCACATATTTCAGTTTTCCTATAAATATCCCCTTTTATCTTATATGGTTTTTATTAGAAGTAACGTATTATTTACATGAAATTTAGTTAACACGTTTTTTATAAGGTTGATTTTTTCAAATATATTTCATTATAAGGTTACTCATATTCATACCCACCAATATAATAGCTAGGTTATAATGATCATATTTTATTAATAATCATTTAAAAATATATTGTCGGTCATTTTATATTTTGTGTTATGTGTTATATGATATACATATTTTTATAAATTTATAGAAAAATAAACAAAAATATATGAGTGTTACATTAATGACTATAGGGATTCATTTTCACGATAACTGGTGATGAAGTTTATTAGGATAATGCTTCTTATAAAAGCTCTTTATGAATATATATCAAAAGGTTGTAAAAATTTCATTCCCTAACATTAATTTAGGTGGGGATGTTTAAATGATACATACCAATGGTTTTAAAGTTCTACATTATTTTTTATGATCTGTATGTCGTAATGGTACATTTATAGATTCAATAATTATTCTTAGTTTTTGAACATATAGTATTAAGATGTAATCAATGAGTTTTCCTTGATATAGAATATGGATGATTCTCATGTATATAATATGGTTAGTGGGAAATCAATTTTATTTTTAGATTTATATTTGTATAAAATTATACTCTTAAAAATAGATAACCCTAAATAAAATTATATAAATACATTGTTGGGAAATCTTTCCTCATTAAATGGCATCGGAGAAAAATCCTATGTTTGATTCATGATAAAATTATTATTTTACGAGTATGTGTACAATGATATTAATTTAAATTTAATTATTATAGTTTTTAGGTATATTTTATATTTCAAACTTTTTTATATGTGATTTGATAAGGATTGTTAAAATTATCAAATTCATCTGAATAACTTTTTATCTCCAATATATTCCATATTGGAAGGTATAGAAGTGAAAATTGAGCCCTCGCTCTATGCTATGACACCCAATTTTTGTGTTCTATTGATTTAGTTTAATTTTTTTGTTTTATTCCTATTAGAGTTCCTTTTTTATTCTTAGATCCACGAGTTTCATTATTTCTAATTTTTTGGAATGAAAATTGATTTAATGGAAATATTTTATAATATAATAAATGTAAAATATTTCTAGAATATGAATAATCATTATGAATAAAGAAGGGAATCTACCTCATTACATATAATAGGTCTAGAATGAGAGAAACCCGAATGATATTAAAATATTGTTTTTTATGAAATGATAAATATGACACATGTTTTTAAAAAAATATGGAACATGTGATCCCCCACCTTCCACTCAACGGCCCACCAGAGTCCCAGGGGAAACCCACAATAATTCCAAAGAAACCCAATAGCTATTGTACTATTTTCTTCTCTGAAGGTTTCTTGTGGATCTATATTGGGTACTCCATGTCTTATTTGTGCCACATTAAATGAATTTTCATCCTACTTAAACTGTAAATTTTAACATCAGTATTTTATAACCATCTTAATATCTATGAACACTCACTATATATTTCCTAAAAACATAAACAATTTCCTCAATTTATCCCAATCATGAAATTGAAAAAATGAATATTTCACATTCAAAACCTCTTCATTTAGATTCTAAAATAATTCTTAATTAATTTTAATATGGTTTATTTGAAGTCCACTTGAAAATATATATCATCTAGAATTAATAGGTTCAATCTTATATGTCAGAAACAACAGCATGTTTTCCTTTATATAAATTATCAACATATACACACCTCCTTCCTAACTAATTCTAAAAAAAATTCATTGTACACCAATTTTATTTAATTAAAATGAAAATATTGAATCATTATGATATTTTAAGAACTTTTACTATCACATAATGGGGGAATATTAATTTTTTTACATGAGTTATTTAATCAATCATATTATATAAATAAAATAATTAAATTTTTTAAGAAATATCTTATTTTTATTAGTAATTGTTGATAATGAAGTATTTTTTTTAAAAACATTTGACCCTACATACAATTCATATTTCCACAGAAAACACAAATTCAAAAGCATGTTTATGTGGGATGATTTACTTTCTCCTATCTATATATATGTGTGTGTGTGACATGTTTATATATATATATATATATTTGTGTGTAATCTCTTTAGAAAGACAGGTACAAAAAATCATATATAATTATTTTTCAATTATATATATATAATAAATACATATATATGTATATATGTATGTATATACATATAAATGTATATAATATGATGTAAATGTATATATGTATATGTATATTTATATGTATATGTATGTATATAAATTTATAGACTTTTTGATGAAAAAATATATATTAATACTTATATTATCCCGATGTGTACTTTTTTTTTGAATACATGTAGACACACTAATATACAAGCACAAATATAATTCAAATCCATGATAATATTGTTAAAATATAATATATATGAATAGTTTACACATTGTTTACTTTATACCTTGTTTAATTTATGGATTGTATTATATATGTATATTTCATATTATGTATTAGTTTTTTAAACAATATATGTGTATACAATATATATATGGTTTATTTATTACATTATATATATATATGTATATATATAAAAATACACACACACGCATAAAATATTTTTTATGAAAAATATTTAAATTTAAACTTTTTATAATTTAATATTTAACAATGATGCAGTATATCCACACCCATAGTGTATATATCTATTTTCTATTTAAATTTAATTCTTTCGAAACAAATAGGATGATTATGAATAAAATATGAATGGAATGAAATTATTTTACAAAAGAGTATGAGGTTGAGGTTAAATATTTTATTTAATTTTCTACAGATCATGAAAATTAAACTTCTTAGATTTGTTATCTCTATTTATGATTTTGTTATTCAAAATAATTTTTTTAAATTAGTTGGAATAACACTCTAACTATTATGGAATAAATTTATGTTATAATTCTTTCACTTAAAAATGATATGAACTAATTATATCAAGGGAATGTAGAAGAATTATGGTTTATGAATAATCTTATATTAGAATGACTGTATACAATGCCATAGACTGTGTTGTGAAAATGATAACGTTTGTTTAATATGATCATCAAAATTTTCTACAGCTATTTTAGAAGTTAATGAACTATGAAATTTGATTGTTTTTAGTTTTTACTAAATATTTAACACTATAAACCACACTAAAAATATATAATTTAAGTAATGATAATAGAAGGATTGAAACAAACATTATAGAATTACTTTGATTTTTGAAATTTATATTACTAGATGAAAATTATAATCCTTGAGGTACATATGATAATAAATGAATATTATATTCTATAGATATTACATATAAAACAATAGATTCCTATTTAAAAGGTTTAATATTGTTCATAAAAATAATGTGGTTAACAAAAATAATACTTGAGTTACAAAAAAAATTGATATAAGAAAGATAAATCATGAACATACAAAATTTGTTGGAGCATTCTAATAATTCCCTAGATTTTATTGACAATATGATAGTAAATAGAAAAAAAAATTATTTTAAGTCTAACATAGGTTAAATAATTCAATTAAAAAAATATTACTTAATATATTATCCTTATTATAGGGAAAAAGATAATGAGTCTCATGAATTTGGAAATAATCTGAGAACCCTTCATATGATGTAATATTTTTATTTCATGAATTTATTTTCTTTCTAATACATCACTCATAGTAAATTGAATATTTTATTTGAAAATTATAAACTTCAAACAAGGAAAAGGAAAAAAAATTATATTATGTTGTCATAGATTATTTCAGGACAAATAAAATTTGGTAATGATATTGATGATTTTAAATCACAATTGAATGATGACATGAAGATGATGTGTGATATGGGTTTTATGAGAAATGATCCTAATATAAAGGAAGTGTTCATGTTGAGATACATATTATTTGAGATGATGAATGAAATTTTTTCTTATGTAAATTTGGAAATGCACAAAATTGAAGGAATTATAGAGTGACTTATATGTAAAGAAGTCACTCAGTCTGTTATGCTAAAATTTTATATGAATATATTGTTTCTCATATATAGTAAAAATATGCCCGAATGAAATAAATATCAATTAGGTACAACAAAATTTTATATGAAGTTAGAATAAGGAATTACAACTTCTCTATTAAAAGTGATATACTATTTTAGAAATTAATGTATAATTTATTTATTTATGTTAACACATTCTGAAAAAACCTTATGAATATGGGATGAAAAAGGATAAATTTTCATTGAATTAAAATATTTCAATTGTTTTTGGTTAAAAAATTTCTTTATGACAAGAATATGATAATAAATTTATTTTATATAATCATTATAATGTAATAATTAACATAAAAAATGCATTATGTAACCAATGATGTGTTATACAACACATCATTTGGGATAAAATCTTTTTAACCCATAATAAAGGGAAGATAAAATTTTAATTATCTAATGGATTAAACTCATTTTAGAAAATTTAAATTTAAATTTGTATCTTCATAAATTATGTATTTATTCTATTGGGTATTCCTAAAATATCAATAATACTATACTGATGATTAAATTGATGTTAAATTTATTTAAATCACATGAAATATATTTCATGATAAAATATTATATGCAGTGGTTATACATTTATATTTTTGGAAAAATGTCTACCAAATAGTAATTATTATTTTCATTGTTTTAATAAAAATAAATAGAATATTTATTTTCATTGTGAAATTTATATCCATTTAGAAAGATATTTTATATATTACTGGAATTACAGGTGTTATGATCATAATCATTCTTTTAAATAATGGTTAATTAGGTGTTCTTGTAACGACCCAACATTTTATCAATGAAATCTCCCCATTGTATATTTATGTCTTGCAGTATAAATCTAATAAATCACATAGAGAATACCATAAAAATTATTCTAAAAATTCGTTAATGATATATTATTCATCAAATAAACTGATAAAAATTTCAAATATTACATTGGGAATATAAATAGAAAGTAATTTATTAATTTAAGGACACCTTGGTTCTTCTTGATCCACTAGAATGACTGCACTCATTAAAAAATTTGTAGAAATACTACACAATGGTAACAAAAAAATATTAATTTAAAATATCAAACAACATATATAATATTTAGAAAATATAAGTGACTAGTTAATGGAATAAGATGTATTTATATGAAATATTAAACCATATAACCATTGGAAATATAACAGTTGGAATAGTAAACTGACCATTGGAATAGTAATGTGACTATTAGGAATAGTAATTTGACCCATAAAATTGTTAACTAATGTCTTAAAGTATAAATGAAATTTACGCATCCTATAAATGAAAATATGATATATTGATATCATAATATAAGAAAATAAATGTTTTGGAAATGGTAAATTAAGTGTTGGAATTTTTATGAAATGTAAATTCAAATTAAACATTCATACATAATATAACAATTTAAAATAAAATTTATTTTCATTAAATACAGTCAAAAATTAATATTTTTTATTAAAATAATATTATTATTTTATGAGACCCTGATTAATTTTTCAATGTTTCTTTAAAATCGACTATATTATTAAAATTTATATTTATAGAATAAATGATGATTTCTCAAAAAAATTAAATTTCTCATATATAGATAATTGTTTTCAGAAAAAGAAGTACATTTTTTGAATCGTAATATATAAAAATTGTTAGGATAATTGTTTTTGTGATCTTTCTAATGTAGTTGATTTTTTGGTGAATAATGAAATACTATAATTTACATTACTTAACAAATACATGAATTATTGTGTCATGAATGATATATGGATGAGGTAATAACCCATTGGTTTGAACTATCACGATCCTTTAACAATATTTTATAATATAAAATTATACTTTTTATAATCATGTTTCAAAATAAAAATCAAACAAATAAAATAATAAAAACACACTTCTCCTCCCCCTCTAAATATCATCAATCACCACCCATTCCCCTCACACTTCCCAAGCCTTGTAAATTTCCTAGTGTCTAAAAAATTCCCTTCCCAATCCTCTTACCTTTTAAAATAGCTTCAGATCTCAAAAAAAATACCGATCTTAAGTTCCTTAATGAGGTTTTCAAGGAGCTGATATTCAAGAGGCAAAATAATCTAATTTCCCTTTTAAATTCATTCATTCTTCTATATTATACTCATATATCCTATCCATATATCATGGAAACTCCATTATAATATAAATATATATATATATATTAATTGTATTGTGTTAATATAATATCCACCATCAACTCTCTTCTCTTATCCTTTTATAAAAAAATGAAAACATTATCTATGATGTGTCATTTCACCACCTTCAGGGATGATGTGGTTTCATTTTTAAGTACCTCCCTAAAGGATGGATATAAATCTATTATAATAGTTAATCCATATTTAAAAATATATATATATTTATTTTCTATAACTAATATATATAAATGATATTAAATAATAAAACAAAACTTGTTTGTGATGTTCAAAATACTAAAAAAGTAATATAAATGTTTATCATTAACATTTTATCAATTGAATGGTCTTCATGTCAAAAAGTAATCTGATACAAGGTACCATTTAAATTTATTAAATTTAATTAATAATATATAATTTTTCTTCTATGTATTTATTCTAATATGAAAAGAACACTCATAATTATACTGAAGGTAAACGACCATGAAACCATGAGAAGAATGCTCATGAAATGATGAAACTAAACTCTATAACTCATCAAAACTACTGTAAACGAACATAATTTATTTACAATAAATAAAAAATATATATATTAGGTTAAAAGATAATTAAGTAATTAATTTTATATTATTACTAAACACATTATGTTAATGTATAGAATAAATTTATACATAATGTAAGAGATATCTCTGAACCTCCAAAGTTACAATTATGTGACTCTTTCTATATCATTAAAAAAATTAATTTATTAATTATTTTTTTATAATTGTTCTACATTATTTTATTATTAGTCGTATATAAGTTTATGGATCACTTCATCCTGTTTTGATGGGGAAGTACATGTTTAAATTTTATTCCTTCTAAAATCATTATGTTATGTAAGCATGATCAATGAGAACAACCCAATTTATTTCCCATGTTTTATTACACTATATAATATATATTATGACACTATAATTTTTTGAAATAACTTATTTAATCATGAAAAAATATCTTTGTTATTTATTTTTTTTTATACAGAAAATTATTCTTTTTCTCCTCTTTAACTACTTTTTAAAATTCACCCATAAAACTCATTAAGTGGCTACATTAAAAAGTTATGTAAACACTGTTTTTACTTGTTTTCACTTTAGTTGGACATCATTTATCATGATCTATTCTTATTTAACCTTATGAATTTCCAAATATTATTTAAATCAATTATTTCATTGAAACCATTATGAAACACCCATTGGTTATGCCTTATGTCATGATTATGATACTAATTTCCTTCCATGGGTAAGAATTATGTTTATTACTTATGTTTGATTAATTATGAGGCACACATATTCATTAAAATTTTATGAATTGTGTTACTAGATAGAGCTCCAATTAATTGGTTAATGATTATTCACATTAGTCATTATATATGGGGTTTAGGGTAAACCAAATTCATTATTGGACAATGCATGCCATGTGATATAGTCCTGGTAGTTATCCCCGACTCATGATTATTTCATGTATCATTTTTCGTCCACAATCATATATTTCCATGATAAAATGGTACCCTGTTTTTATATTATTCCTCAAAATGTTTATTCATGTTCCATAACGTTTTTTGTCATCATGTTATGCATTTTAACTAATGTAATATTCATTATTACTATGTTTATTCCCTTCCTGGGATTTTCAGCTCATCCATTTTTTCCTTCTATTCCCAAGGATATCATATTCAAATATTGGTGCTCAAAATTAGTTAGGATCTCATTATTATAGGTTAAAATAATGATATTCAATTATACTTCCACCTTTTCAATTTTATGTTCTTAATATCTGAAATACAATATACATTATTAACCATTGGTTGTATTCGATGGATAATTATTATAAAAATCATGTAATAATATAAATAATATTATAGGGTATCTATAGTTGGTATTAGAAGACGATGTAGTAATTTTTGGAGATTAGGACTAGAAAACATTAATAAGAACCCTTGGTGTAATTTTATTTTTATAGATAACCCATTTTGAAACATAGGGAATACAATGTTAGGAAATAATTTTAATATATTAGTTTACACTTCTATGTTCAATGTTTCATTTTTTTATGATTAATATATAAGTATTAAGGGAACATAAATGTACTTCATTTTTATTCTTAATGGGTAGAAATAGGATAACTCATGACAAAAATCTTGGAGATGGCTAATGTGAAGATTTTCCAATGAAATTCCCAATCTAATTCGAACAATAACTCAGAACATCATGATAGTACTGGCTCAATAGTATCATGATATGAATAATAACTTGAACTATGTAGTAGGACCTCATTTATTCAAATATAGAGCATGTTTTTGTCAAATCATTGAGTATAAAAATCCCTCCTATCTTTAGTGGTCTTTTTATCTCCTTATCATGGAACAATTGATTATCTCCATTGATAAGATATTCTATGTCATTGAATGATCAAAATAAGGGAAAGCTGTGTTTGTGGTTTATCATATTGAATTGGAAACCGATCAGAGGGGTACAACAAATATTTTCCCCAAACTCTCCATCATAATATATATAGGGAGTTCAATGGACTGAAACATAAGGAACACGAGTTCTTCATGGTGTATGAAGAAAACATCAATGGAAATTCATGACATGCCTCCATCATTTTCATGAACACTGAAATTAATGTTGATCACTTCATTAGTGAACTAATCTCAATTCTACGAAAAGAATTGGTGATTAGAGACTCGGAAAACTATGAGTAAATTTTCTATTGTTCCCTTAAGGTTGAAATAAAGATCACAGACTCTATGTATACTCTTAGTATTAGAGATAAAATGAAAAAAATAGATTTTAATATGGTAGTATTGGGAGATAAATACCATGATAGAATGAAAACCCAACACCCCACATGTCAAAAGTGAGGGAAGATAAATCATACAAGCTTTCTAAAGGGAATCAGTATATGTTTTAAATGTGGAAGTGAGGGTCTTCGGGTTAATTTCTGAAAAAGGTATTTAATGAAGGCTATTTATGTGAAATAATAAAGGAATGTTAATACCAAAAATCAGCCTATAGTATATTGTTTTAACTACATTGAACAAAGCACTTATGTGATGTCATTCTATAAGGAAGGGTATGTTGGAGGGAATCAACAACTATAACCAACAATTCCATAACAGAAGTCATATATTATTACTATTGCTGAGGTGGATCCCGACAATGATGTGGTGATAGGTATACAGGTTATTCATTCATGAATAGTAAAAATTAGAATTGATTCATCTTCTACACATTTCATAATTTATTTTCTGTCTATTTGATCTATTCGAACATCACCTCAAAATATCAAGGTTGACTTATCTACGAGAAAAAAAAATGGAGAAATTGTGTCATCCAATGTATATTAATCCTCCATGATTAATGTCTGTGTATTAAGATTCCCAATGAATCTCATCATACATCCTTTAGTGGATTTTTTATGCTATATTAGGATTGAATTTACTATATTTTCACAAACCCAACATCAATTGTTAAGAGAGGGAGTTCACTTTCATTATCAAGTGGCATTCTAAATCCTATAAAATTTTAAGGATGAGGATTATTATCCTTTATAATAATCATCTGAATTAAGCATCTTATTTATTTATAAGAAATTATACATTTCTCAAATGATTGAGGAAAAAGAGAGAGTAATTCTTGATGACATGCCCATTGTGAGGGGATACACAAACATGCCCCTAAAATAATTTTCTAGTTCTCCTCATGACTATGACAATGAGTTCTCAATTGAAATTATTTTGGAATCTCTTCCCATTTCAAAGACAACTTATATAATGACCACTATTGAGTTGGAAAAAATAAAGAAGATGTTACAATATAATTTTTACATTTCTTTATACACCCATGTTCTTAAACATAGGGTGTGCATGTTATCTTTTTAACGAATATAGATGTATTAATGCACCACTTCCTTGATTATCATGAGATCAAAAAAATCACAATAAATAAGACGTATTTCCTAAAAAGGATTGATGTCTTTTTAAATCGATTACGTGGGGCCATGTATATCTCTAAGGAAGATCTTCAGTCAGGATATCACCAAATAATGGTGAGGAAGGAATATATTCCCAATGATAAACTTCAAATAAGTTATGGGCACTATGAGATCATAATGATGATTTTAGGACTCACTAATGATCGATAAATATTCATAGACCTAATTAAAATATTCTTTAGATATTAAAATAATAAAATTGTTGTAGTCTTTCTTGATGATATTCTTATGTTCTCTATGAGAAAGGAGGTACACAATGAGCAGTTTAAAACTGTTCTAATGACTCTGTGAGGCGACAAACATTATGAAATGTATAGTAAATATGATTTATAAAAGGAGGAAGTATTATTATTGTGGAATATTATCACTTGAAAAGGATTATTTTTTGACCCTACCAATACAATGGAAATTGAAAAGTGGTGTAACACCCCAAGCTTCTACGGTACGTTTCCCTTTGAATAATGCGATAGCGTGTGTTGTACGCAACCTCGAGTTCTAACACACACCACAACTAATTAAACTAGCCGTTGTGAATAGTAATACCTAATTTTTGAAATTATATATATTTTATATTTGAAAATGGACATCATTTTTGGACTCGGAATATCGAATTTATCCTAAGGTGAAATTTTGGTACTTTTCGGATAACTTTCATATTTTGATGAATAGTGAAAATTACTAAATTTTAATTAAAAACAACTTTTTTAATCAAAATAATTAATAGTGATAAATTATGAATTTTAGTATTTTTAAAGTATATTTAGAATATATTTTTACCATTTAATATAATGTTGGTCATTGGACATAATTTTACAATTAAACCGAACATAAACAAGTGTCAATCTTTTGATAGTTATTATCTCTTAAAAACACGCTTTTTGTTTTGACAGCGGGAATTAATTTTAAATTAATTTCTGCCACTTCTGTGTTTTGAATTTAGGAAAATGGATTCCATATTTGGAATCAGGATGTTCAAATTGTGTAAATAGGTAACTTTTATTTTTAGACATTTTGAATAATTACTGCGGTAAATATTTTATTTACCATGGTTAAGGGTAAATCCGGTAAATAAGGGTTAAAAAAATAATATTATAATAATACTAAATTACCCTAAAAACGTGTCTTAACCCTATTGGTTGATAGATGGTCGACCATGGACATCTTTGTGTCAATTTCGGGACCCCATGGATCCACTTGTAAGTGATAATGACACTTTATTTTAATTTAGTTAAAATGAATACAAAAATGACACAAGCATATATCTTTTAGAACAACAATTTTTACATAGGGTTATATATGTTGGATTTTAGATTATAAATATTCATTAGAAATATAAAAAGATTTCCTACATAATGATATTTTATTTATAATTTTTAGACATCAAATAATGTAAAATATTAATGACACAATGATGATGCAGTAATTACTATAATAGTGAAAATTTAAACTAATTGATTTTATAAATACCCAAATAAATATAATATGAAACTTTTAATTAATTAAACTAATTTTCTAGGATAATATGATATATTAGGATTGATTTAAGTGACTTTTTTCGAAGTAATCAATCTGTTATGAGTTTCACAAAAATCAACTATTGAATAGTGTCAAAATTGATATAAAAGAGTTCTTAAAACAAATATTATATTATTAATTGCTATTAAATTCCTAAAAATCTAAGGTTCGGCCAAGAGACTTATATTATGATAGGTTAATCATTAATGGACCACTTGGGGGTCGCTTGGATGTATATAGTGAGTTTATTAACCATATTATATAAAAATACAACGAGACATTGTAAAAGTGAAACTAATTAACTTAGAGTTAATACTTAAAGATAAGGTTAATATAAGTACCCAAACTTGTCTAAATTCTATTGGTTGAGTGGTTTTCGACCTATCCCCACCTTATCTTTTGAAGAATAAGCTTTGGAGCCATTAGAAACCGAATATGAATTTATTATAAATTAATATTTCTAGCTTTTCCAAAGGTGCCCCTCACCCCTCTTATAAAAGGGCACTCCTCCTTCTCATTTCTTCACACCTTCAAAGCCTTTTGGTTCGGCCAAACTCTGCCCAAATAATCTCCCAACATCTCTCAATACAACCTAGAGGCCTTAGTTTGATCAGAAAGCCAATCTAAGGAGCCCTTTTGATCAAATCAAAAGGAAGAACCCGAAGAAGAGGTAATGATTTCACCACCCTTTTCTAAGTTCATTTCTTCTTCCACTTCTTCTTCCTTTGTTCTTACCATTATAAAATAATAACTCCAGTATCTCACATATACTGTGATGTTATTATAAGTATGGTACAACCATATTCAGTATTCTATCCACCCTTTGAATAACATGTCACCATACGTGCGTACATACGGCTTACCGTCTCCACGTCGTGGTGTAATTGTTATTCAATATAATATTATTTGGATGGGTATAATAATGATGTGTAACTCATGTAAATAATAAATATAACATGTTAATGATTCTGTATATATGATATACCATTCATTTATATATTATTTTAATATCAAAAGAATGATATTGTCGCTCGTGCGTACGTACGGACTACCGTCTCCACGAACGCGATGAGATTCATTCTCCATCGTATCCATTCAAGTATAATTATTATTTAATGATTTAAAAATGATGTTTAAGGACTTGATATCATTCTGGATATGAATAAGATACAACAAACATGACTTATGTAACAAAACATATAAAAGAAAATGAGTAAGTTAACACCCGAAACGACGATAATTCTAAGATATTATTAACAAATCAATCATATATGATATCATATTAATATATATGATTCTTGTATAATTTAATAACAATTATTTCACCATTATACAGGAGGTTAACCTACCCCAACCAAGGAAAAGTACAAGGTAAGGGTTATTTCACAATCTCTTCATTATCCGAGGTTGTATTATACGTAATAATCTACTGGGATCTCTTTATCATCCACATCCATGTTTCTTTGAAATGTATTTCAAAACATTTTTACTATTTACAAGAATATGGGTTAAAGTCATTTATACCCTTGTTTGACTTTTTATAAGAGGTTTATAAAGGAATCTTTCCGTCGTTTTCAAAACAAGGTCCTTTTAACCTTTTCGACAGAATTGAGGTAAGAATGTTTTTTTAACTTATACGGCGGGTGCGGTTATTTTCCACCGTTATAAAATCGTCGAAGCTTTCCATACAAGCTTATAAGAATATTTTCAATGAAAATGTTTTATTTTATATGGATCTTAAATGATTTCAAAATAAAAGGAGATACTTCTTTAAAAAGAATTTTGATTTCATCTATGTCAACATCCTTTGATAGATTTTAAGATTATTTGAAGTTGATTTATTTTGATACAAAACTTCTATATTGTATTGAAGTTTTTGTGATATGTTTGACTGTGGATGTGCTATTTTTATACCATTCATACTTTATGGTGAAATTATTGACATTTCGTATGCTAGTTTTAATACGAATGTTTATGTTATGTTTAAACCTTTTCATATGGGAATGCATTGGACTTAATAAGTGACGGGTGGAGCCCGCTATAGCTCCTCGATGCATCGGTAGGTCTCATGAGACAAACTAGTGTCTTGGCATAAGGCCTTGACAAAATCTTATTTGTAGTCTTGGCACAAGGCCTTGGCTATTTGGTTATGATAGTCTGGCATTATGCATTCCAACATTATGAAAGTGGTTATTGATATTGCATGTGATTATTCGATTAGTAGAATATCCATGTGAATAAGTAAATGGCATTATTTCATTTTCATTTTTGCCATACTATGTTGAAGTTCAATTTTAAAAGGCTTTTGTTTTAGTAATTCATTGCCTTAAATGTTTATGCTTATTTTGAAAGTTCCGCTATATTGTTATCCTTACTGGGCATTTGAGCTCACCCCCTTTTCTATGTTTTATTTTTCCCAGGTAGTGAAGAAGTAAATTATAAATGACTTGCAGGGATATTATGAGGGGTTAATAGTGTGGATGTGAAGACTTTGTTGTTGTAGTAGTTTTCACTTTGAAATGTAATGTAAAACTTTATGATTATATCTAGTGTTTCCAAGGCTACTAAACCAATCGGTCTTTCGAGATTTGATCTTTCTTGTGATCATGCCAATGTTATGTAATAATGCACCGACTCTGGGTAACTGGGGTCGGGGCGTTACAGTTGGTATCAGAGGAAGTTTAGTACAAACCTTGGAAACTAGATTTAGATAAACTCTGATTAGAGAACGTATACCTAAGATGAACTTTGAGGATTAGTATAGAAGAACTTCCTAGAATTTTGGTATTGTAGAGACTTTGTGAGTTTTCCGAGCAATACATCCCTGTCTGGATACGAGCAGGTAGAGGCGGCTCTGGCACAGATGTACCTAGGGGTAAAACCCGAAAACACCGCTTTGAGCTAGACTCGAACGGGAACTGGTGCACGACAACGGGCCTTGCTGCACTCTTGGTTACGACACTCCCGGGGGATATGCTTAGGATAACTCTCACTTTCTTTACAAATCATTATGAAGGGTTTATGAGTATATACTTCCTCAAAGAAAACATATTTATGATTATGGATTATATCCATAGATACTTCAATTTATGTTTAGTGTTTTATAAGTATGGGATTATGTATTTTGATGCATAAACTGATCTAGTTTATGCCATTTTTTTTAGAAATGGCGCCTAGTGGAAGAAATGGAAACTGTATCAATGCACGCACTCCATGTAGGGATTGCCCTCCTGCTCAAGATAATTATAGTGGGGCTGGTGATGCAACTGGTGCTGATCAGCTAATCACCGTACTGGGACAACTTACTCAGGTTATGAATAATAACCTTACCCGTATGGAGCACCCTGATCCGCAGCGTGGAGGATCAATGTTAGATCGATTCATGAGACAACAACCACCAACGTTCAATGGGAGTACAAATCCCTTAGTAGCTGAGCAATAGATATTTTCCCTAGAGAAAATATTTCAGGCTTTGGGGAGTAGTGAAAGGGAAAAAGTTACCATGGCAGTTTACCGCCTCACTGGAGATGCTGATCAATGGTGGTCATTGATTCAAAACATGAAGGAAGATGATGAAGTATCAAACATGGAATGGAGGGAGTTCAAAGATCTGTTTTTAGAAAAATACTTTCCTCGCGACCATCGAGCAGATATGGAAAGAAAATTTCCGAGTCTGAGACAAAAGGAGGATGAGAATGTCACAAAGTATGAGGCTAACTTTACAAGGTTAGCGAGGTACGCTGGTGATTATATTCGCAACCCAAGAAGTAAGATTGATCGTTTCTTTGATGGGTTAAAACCATTTCTCCGTCGAGCATTAGTCTCACAATCCTTTTCATCGTACGAAGACATTGTCTCATGTGCTATCAAGACCGAAAAGGAATTCTCTAAGTCTTATGACTTTAAAGAAAAGCAAGAGAAGAAGAGACCTGCTGATCAATCTGGGAATGGAAATAAGGGGAAGAAGGGAAAGGTTGAATATCCATCTTGTGGTAAGTGCGGGAAGAAACACCCCGGTGCTTGCCTGAAGGGAATGGGAGTCTGTTACAAGTGTGGTGAAAAAGGCCACCAAGCTCATGATTGCAAGGGGAAGAAGGAAGCTACCAACGTTCAGTGCTACAATTGCAGGGATATGGGGCATTATGCAAATGCATGTCCTAAGCGTCAGGAGAACTTACCTCAGAAAAGGCCAAGGGATCAAGGCCAGGCTTATGCTATCACTACTGCTGAGGTAGAAGCTCCAAAAGACGTGGTGGCAGGTAATTTAATGGTTTCCTCAAGTTTAGCAAATGCATTATTTGATTCTGGATCATCGCATTGTTTCATATCTTCCCAGTTTGCTAAGAAAATTAGATATTTCCAATTTGATTTAATAAGGGAGTTGTCAGTTAAAACTCCTAAGGGAAGTATCGTTGCAACAAAGTTTTGTGAATCAGTCCCCATTAGAGCACAAAAATTTTCTTTATCTGCTGATTTCATCGTCATACCTATGATTGAGTTTGATATAATCCTCGGTATGGACTGGCTTTCGGACTATGATGCGAAGATTTATTGTAAGAAGAAAGAGGTTACGATTCTTGATGATAATGATAAGGAGCACCTTATTTTTAGAGCAGAATCGTCACCACCTAATTCTTATTTAGATCCACCCCCTGTAGCTCAACTTAATTCAATTATCGGGGAGGAAGAGAATGAAATAACTGTCGGTGAGGAAAGGAATGTTCAAATAGAGGATGTACCTATTGTGAAAGAATTTGTAGATGTATTTCCGGAAGATTTACCTGGACATCCTCCAGAACGAGAAGTTGAGTTTTCTATTGATTTGATTCCTGGATCAAGGCCTATATCGAAGACCCCTTATAGAATGGCCACTGTAGAGCTAGTCGAACTAAAGAAACAACTAGAGGAATTGAGTAATAAGGGATTTATTCGCCCTAGTGTTTCTCCATGGGGAGCCCCTGTTCTTTTTGTTAAAAAGAAAGATGGATCTATGAGGTTATGTATCGATTACAGGGAGATCAATGCTATAACGATAAAGAACAAGTATCCCCTACCTCGTATTGATGATTTATTTGACCAACTGCATGGAGCTCAATACTTTTCAAAGATTGACCTTCGATCTGGATACCATCAGTTGTGTGTAAAGAAGGAAGACATTCCGAAAACAGCATTTCGAACCAGGTACGGGCATTACGAGTTTACTGTAATGCCGTTTGGATTGACTAATGCACCCTCTGTATTCATGGAACTGATGAATAGAGTTTTCAAGGAGTATCTCGATGAATTTGTGGTGGTATTTATTGATGATATCTTGGTATACTCCAAAACCTACAAAGATCATGAAAATCACTTGCGCATTATCTTGAAGACTCTGAGGAGGCATGAATTATATGGAAAGTTTAGCAAGTGTGAATTTTGGCTTCAGGAGATTTCTTTTCTTGGCCATATTGTCTCTAAAGATGGAATCTCTGTTGATCCTTCTAAGACCAAGGCAATCCAAGAATGGCCAGCACCTACGAGTATAACTGAGGTACATAGTTTTATTGGCTTGGCAGGTTATTATCGACGTTTCGTCCAGAATTTTGCCCGATTGGCTAACCCATTAACGAAGCTCACACGTAAAGGGGTTAAATTTGTTTGGACAAAAGAGTGTGAAGAATGTTTCGAAGAACTGAAGAGAATATTATTCAATGCTCCTATATTGACTCTACCATCGGGGAATGATGGGTTCATTATTTATAGTGATGCATCAAAGAAAGGACTTGGCTGTGTCCTTATGCAGAATGATAGAGTAATTGCCTATGCATCACGACAGTTGAAAATTCATGAACAAAACTATCCTACTCATGATCTTGAGTTAGCAGCTGTAATCTTTGCTTTGAAGATATGGAGGCACTACCTCTATGGTGAAAAATGTGAGATTTATACTGATCACAAGAGTTTGAAGTATATTTTCTCACAAAAAGAACTCAACATGAGGCAAAGGAGATGGCTTGAATTACTCAAGGATTATGATTGTACGATACACTACCACCCAGGGAAGGCAAACAAGGTGGCAGATGCTTTGAGTAGAAAAGACCATGGAGTTTTGAACAATATGAGAATTGAAAGGGATCCAATTTTCATGGAGCTAGTGAAGATGGACATGGGAATAACCAGGGAAGGTGAAACATCAATGCTTTTTCAAATGGTTGCCAAACCATCTTTTCTAGAAAGGATTAAGAGTTCTCAGACTGATGATGAAGAATTCCAAAAGAAGATTAAAGCTGTGAATGATGGGAGATAGAGAGACTTTGCGTATGAAGGTGGAATTTTGAAATTCGGGAAGAGACTTTGTGTTCCCAATATACCTGATCTAAAAAGGGAATTGCTGGATGATGCTCATAGTTCCAATTTCTCTATACACCCTGGGAGCACCAAAATGTATAGAGATTTGAAGGAACATTTTTGGTGGGACAACATGAAGAGGGAGATTGCTGATTTTGTGTCAAGATGTATGGTTTGTCAACAAGTGAAAGCTGGAAGGCAACAGCCTGGAGGAGTCATGCAACCTCTTCCCATACCGGAGTGGAAATGGGACAATATTACAATGGACTTTGTCATGGGGCTACCAAAGACTCCTAGAAGGAACGATGCAATATGGGTTATTGTTGATCGTCTTACCAAGTCAGCACATTTTCTTGCTATAAGAGAAGATCTATCCCTGGAACGTCTAGCAAGACTATACATTAATGAAGTTGTGAGACTTCATGGAGTACCCCTATCGATTGTTTCTGATCGTGATCCCCGTTTTACTTCAAGATTTTGGAAAAGTCTTCAGAAATCCCTGGATACTGAACTTCATTTGAGCACTGCTTACCACCCTCAGACAGACGGACAATCAGAACGGACTATTCAGACCTTAGAAGACATGTTGAGATCTTGCTCACTTAATTTTCAGGGTATATGGGATCAATATTTACCACTAGTAGAATTTTCCTATAACAATAGCTTCCATTCGAGTATTCAGATGGCACCATATGAAGCGTTATACGGAAAGAGATGTCGTACACCAACCTGTTGGGATGACGTTGGTGAAAGAAAACTTGTAGGCCCAGAACTGGTGGAGGAAACGGTGGAAAAGGTGAAGGTAATCCAAAATCACATCAAAGCAGCTCAAAGTAGGCAGAAGAGCTATGCCGATAATCGAAGGAAGGATTTGGAATCTCAAGTCGGTGATCATGTTTTCCTGAAGGTATCTCCGTGGAAGGGAGTCATACATTTTGGTAAGAAAGGTAAATTGAGTCCCAGGTACATCGGACCTTTCGAAATTCTAGAACGAATTGGGGTTGTAGCTTACCGATTGGCAATGCCGCCATGTCTCTCCAAAGTTCACGATGTGTTCCACGTATCTCTGTTGAGGAAATACATGCCTGACCCAACGCATGTACTCACCTATGAAGATTTAGAACTGGAACCCGATCTGTCTTATTGCGAAGAGCCCATCAAGATTCTTGATACGAGAGAACAAGTGCTGAGAAACCGGACGACGCGTCTGGTAAAAGTTTTGTGGAGGAATCATAAGATGGAAGAGGCAACGTGGGAACCCGAGGAACTTATGATGAAGAACCACCCGAGTCTTTTTATGCAGTAATACCCTAGAAATTGCGAGGACGCAATTATTTGAAGGAGGGGAGAATGTAACACCCCAATCTTCTACGGTACGTTTCCCTTTGAATAATGCGATAGCGTGTGTTGTACGCAACCTCGAGTTCTAACACACACCACAACTAATTAAACTAGCCGTTGTGAATAGTAATACCTAATTTTTGAAATTATATATATTTTATATTTGAAAATGGACTTCATTTTTGGACTCGGAATATCGAATTTAGCCTAAGGTGAAATTTTGGTACTTTTCGGATAACTTTCATATTTTGATGAATAGTGAAAATTACTAAATTTTAATTAAAAACAACTTTTTTAATCAAAATAATTAATAGTGATTGTCATGACCCGTCCTCGGGGCCCGTGCCGTGACTACCCCAAGCCCGCCTTCCATAGGCCAGGGGCTGGCGACTAGCACCAAAGGCGTAAAATCCCGATAACTGGGAAGGCATTGCCTTTATAAAGAAAACAAGCACCACAGAGTACAAGCGGAAGTAAACACTATGAACAAAAAGAAGAACTGAAAAGTAAAAAGGGGCCGGAAATACAAGCCCAACTGTAAAGTACAACTCGAAAGGGAAAAACAGCGACTGAAAAGTAAAGCT
Source organism: Viscum album (assembly GCA_963277665.1). Classification (NCBI taxonomy): domain Eukaryota; kingdom Viridiplantae; phylum Streptophyta; class Magnoliopsida; order Santalales; family Viscaceae; genus Viscum; species Viscum album. The sequence goes on from OY728134.1 coordinate 293,233,551, forward strand.
GCTACGCTGAGATGTCCACTGGAAATCCCACCTGAAGGGTGGGTACAGATAGCTCCTCTGCTCCTCGGGTTCCGCCATCCGCTCCGAGTATGTCCCGCCCAGTGGTCCTCCTCCGGGTACCGCCTCGTCGTATAGTCCACCTCCAGGTATCGTCCAGTCCTCGAACCTTCGGCTTCTGTCAGCACTGTCCGTCGTCTGCAACCAACACAACGAGGTGCGGGCATAGCCCGTGCAGGGGTGAGTATAACGATACTCAGTAGGGACCCCGAGACCCTCAAGGTCTCACAAAAACCATCAAGGTTAAACACAAGAAGATCTCAACAGATAAACTCTACTTAGGTATATGCCCATACATATACCTAAGTTATCAAGTAACCCATCTCAATCATGAGGAAACACAAGAATTGTGAAATCGACGGATAACCACTACCCGGGTATATGCCCATACATATACCAAAGTTAGCAAGTGACCCATCTCAATCATTAAGTAACACAGGGTCAAAAGTCTCAGCTCAAACCAGGATTTTCATTATCGAAACCGTAACTGCTGAAGAGCCCCGTCTCTGAAGTGTGCAGTAGTCCTGACACGACTCCGAGGTACTGCTCACTAACCTAAGACTGCTGAAGTACTCCTCCTGTCGAGTACTGCGGGTCTGCTGCCAACTACCAGGCGCTCCGTCCGCTGAGGGTCTGCTGCCAAATACCGGGCGCCACCCAGATAGCCTGCTGAGGTACTCTCCGGACGAGTACCGCGGGTCTGCACTGTCACACACGTACTCCGTCCGCCATGGGTCTGCACCTCAGAAAGTAGTGCTCCGTCCACTGGGCTAGTCGACTCACTCCAAGTCGAGTCGGTCAAGCAGTCGTCAGGTCTCAGCTAGTTACACGGTCTCCGTACTCTGCACGCTCGTCTTCGGGAGGGTCCGCTCCACGAGCTACTGGCCGATACTCCAAGTATCACAAAAACCCACGAAGAAGTATCTCAAAAGTCCGTCTCGTCACAGGGGTCTCAACGCAGCAGACGGCGCGTCGATCGGACGCCCGGTCTGTGAGTTATTAGCCTTTTCGTCCCAGGGGCCCGGTTGGTTTCGTGTGTGAACCAAACCCGGCCGTATCTCAACTGTACCCCGAACTCTCATAGGGTATACTCATAGGGACCGTTTCTCATCGTGATCATCAACGTCGCTGACGGTTCGTCAGACGGACGTCCTGTCTGAAAGATAACAGCTTTTCCCGTTCCAGGGGCCCGGTTGGATTTCGGGTACAATCCAACCCGGCCATACTCCGACTGTATCCAAAACTCGGGCGGAGTATGTCAAAAGTTCCGTCTCATCAAGAGGAAGTCAACAAAACAGACGGCGCGTCAATCGGACGCCCGGTCTGTGAGTTATTGGCATTTTCGTCTCCGGGGCCCGGTTGGTTTTTAAGGCAAAACCAACCCGACCGTACTCCACCTGCGTCCAAACCTCGGGCGGAGTATGCCAAAAGATCCGTCTCACTATGAGGAACACTACGCGACTGACGGTACGTCAATCGGACGTCCGTAGCTCAAGATATGAGCGTTTCCGCTCCGAAGGCCCGGTTGGTTCCGTGAACGAACCAACCCGGCCGTACTCAAAGTAATCCGAAACCTTGAGTGCGATATACCGAAACGACCGTCTCGATCCAAGGATCGCGTTGCCGCAGACGGTTCGTCATTCGGAGGTCCGAGGCTCAAGTTATGAGCGAAAAACCGAATCTGGTCCGAAACGGGGGGGTCCGGGTCCGGGCCGACCCGGCCCGACCCCCCCTGGGCGGCGCGGCGGCCGGCGGCGGCGGCCGGCGGCGGCGGACGGCGGCGACGCGGTGGCCGGCGGCGGCGCGCGGCGGCGGCGGGCGGCGGCGCGGCGGGCCGCGGCGGCGGCGGCGGCGGCGGCGGCGGCGGCGGGCCGCGCTGGCGGCGGGGTGCGCCGCACGGGCTGCGCACGCGGGGCTCAGCCCCGCGGTTCCTTCACAAAAACGGCGCGGCCTTTGTGCCGCGCCGGTTTCTTCAAACCGCCCCCCCCTCACGTGGGGGGGCCTGCTGGCGGCTGGACCAAAGGGGGCTGCCGCCCCCTACCCTCATGAACCGCCCCCCTCATTAAGAGGGGGGTTTTAATGTCTGCCGGGGAAATTAATTCCCCGGTTTTGTGACATCCGGCCGGCCCGCTGGCCGGCCGGTTTTTACCAACGGGACCGGAAATTCCGGTCCCGCCCTCGACTTCCGACGCCGGCGGCCCGGCCGCCGGTCTTTCCTTCCGCCGCGGCCCGGAACCGGCCGCGGTCTCCTCGTCCCGCCGCGGCCCGGAACCGGCCGCGGTCTTCTCGTCCCGCCGCGGCCCGGAACCGGCCGCGGCGTTCGTCATCCGGCGCGGTGCGTCGGCACCGCGCCCCTTCGCCGTGCTTTGATAATATTCAACGCGGCGCGACGGCGTCGTGTTCTTGTTGTTTCTTCAAAGGTGCGTGCGACGGTATCGCGATGATATTTGCACGTTCATCCGCGTGGTGCGACGGCACCACGCCACTTGCTTCCTCCCGCAAGATAAAAATCAACAAAAACGTTGGAGGGGGGTTCGGCCGTGTTCGTGCGATCCGGCCCCCCTCGCGTTAATAATAATAACGCAACTTAAAGAAAAACATGTCACACGTTAATCTTGATAAAAGCACGATCAAGAATAAATGAGGAATCCAAAAGAAAACAAAAACCCCTACCTCGGTTTTAAGATTCGAAGAATCGTCTACGATCCGCGGAAGACGGCGTCGCGGAGGTCGGGCGTCGCGGTCGTCGTTCGTCAAATCCGTTGACGAAGTGCTATGCCCGAAGAGACACGACGTTGGCGGATCTTCGTTTGCCGACGAAGGTTGTCCGAAGATGAGATGGCGTCCCCTTCGTTGTCACGGTGAACGAAGAAAGGAGTTGCGGCGTTCTTCGTCGGAAAAGAGAGCGTTCCTCGTCAAGTCTCGAGGAAAGTCAAGATATAAAGAAAGCAACGATCTCAAGAATCTCTACCTCGATAATCACACGTTGGCGGAGTCGTGGAATATTGGTGTCGATTCCTTTGACGTCGGAGGAAGAGTTGTTATCGAAGGCGTTCGTCGCGGAAAACCGACGCGGAAGGGATGACGCGGAAGAAGTACGTCGCGTCGCGGATACGGCGTCGCGGATGGATCGTGTTCTTCGGCGGAGAAGTTCTTCGTTGAAGAACGACGTTCTTCGCGTTCTTCGTTCTTCGAAGGTTCTTCGTCAAAGCTTGGAGATGAAGGGAATGCTCTCCAAAGACAAACAAAGAACTCTTAATAAAATAAGAATACCACTTATTTTATTAACACACAACTCAAAAGGATTTCAAAAGTTTGAAATTCAAAAGAGTTAACTCCCAAAATTAACTCACTTATTTAATATACAAGAGTTGTATAATTAATAAGAAGTTAAGTTATCAAGCCATTAAGAGGGAGAGTGGGGAGTTGAAAAGGTGGGGGGGTTCGTGTGGGCCCCACCACACTTAATCCTCCCAAGGGAGGTTAAGTGGGTGTGGGTCCCACTTCCAACCACCTTTGATAGGTTTTTAAATAAGTTAAAAATAAAATTTGTATTACACAAATTTTATTTAACTTAACTGAAAAACCCCAAAACGTAACTCTCAACCCGCAACAAACGCAACTCCCGAAAAGGTCTCATTAAGCGAATATCGGCGTTGCGAGTTCATCGGTGCCCTCGGATTTCAATTCCGAGCACCGGATCAAAAGTTAGGAATTCCCGCTCGTTCGTTCACTGAACGTACCCGAGCCAAACTTCGGAAATTAATTCCGGGCACTCCGGGCCTCGGAATCAGGTGCCGTCTGAAACCGCGCTCTTGTAAAATTCTAAAGAAAATTAAGAAAAAATTTTCCTTGAATTTTACGGGTCTTTACATTACTCCCACCTCAGGGCTTTACGTCCCCGTAAAGCTACATCAAAAACTAGGGAAACAAAAAGAGGACACTGAGCACGCATTTGAGCCTCCCGCTCCCATGTGCTCTCCTGGAGATTCCCGTGCCGCCATCTGTTGCGCACAAGAGGAATCGATCGTCCATGTAGGACCCGCTCCTGGATGACAAGGACCTCTTTTGACGTGGCCCGGACCATCTCTGGTCCCACAAGAGCTGCAAGATTTCTTCTTTGCCGAAAAGAGAAACCTGGTCTCATCCCCTGGATGAACCACATTCTTTGCCTAAAACAGTCAATCCTAACATGGATGATATTAATCCATACCAAGGATGACGTCGTAAGGCCTCGACGCTACTACTAAGAGATCCAACCGTTACTCTCGCCTCCAAGGGTTGAGTCACACTGTCGGCATCAGTGTGTGGTAACTGGTCTCCTCCAGTAGATGTCTCACAAGTGAGGGTCAAGTCAACAGTCAACTGGAACCTCTTAGTAACATCACAAAAGAGGACAGGAAAGAAAACATCACAAAAGAATGCGTCTTTTTATTATTGCAGCTCATAATACAAGACGCTACATAAAAGCAACAACAACATGGAACTAGAAGTACAAAAGACGTATCCACTAGTTCCTCCCCTGTCCACCTGCTTTACTGTTGCTCAAGCATTTGTCGCTGCCTCTATCTCGGTGGCTCTCCCAGAGCCTGCGGATCGGGAGTCGGACAGTCACGTGCCAGATGTCCCTTTTCGCGGCATGAGTAACACAACCTGCTCCTTGCACGGCTAGCTCTGTTCCCACCTCGGGTGCCCTGCACCACTGGTCCTAAAACCCGAGATCGCCCAACTGCTCGTCTGGTCCTCCTGGACCTCTGCATCATCTGTCTACTGCCCACAGATGACTCGGCTTCTGATCGAGAAACACGCGGCAAAGGCAGAATCTCCTGTACACGCTCGGGGTGTAGAGATACTGGCACAAACTCCACCCTGAAGAAGGTCTCGAAGTCTTCCCATGCGAAGTTCATCTCATCGCAAAACTGAAACAAGTGGCTCCACCACCTACCTGCTGCTGCGTGTAGTAGGCTCGCAGCGAGGATCACCATGAGGTCTGCTGGTGTCCTCACTAGCCTAAACACTCGTACCACTGCCTCCAGCCAGTCCTCTGCAGCCTGGGGATCCGTCTCCCCGCGAAACCTGGGCGGTCGCTGGCGCTGAAACTCATGCAGTGCGCTGAGGCGACGTGCATCGTCAGCGGCTGCTGCTGGAAGCATCGGGGGCTCGGCGGGTAGAGCTACCGCCGGTGCCACTACTGGAAAAGGGCCCTGCACCGAGGCCTCGTCGCTCGGTGGGCTGTCGTCACGCTCGATTCTCGGAACCCTAGCTGGCTGTCGTCGTGGGGCCATCCTGAAAGAAACAACGTAACACGATCAAACGATTATACCTGGTGAGCTGACCTGGTTTGAGCTGTTTTAAGGGGAAAAACTTTTGAAAACACACACGCAATCAGTGTTTTCGTGCACAAAGTCGGAAATCAGTTGTCAGGGTCCTGGTGTATGGATACGTCGGCCGCCCGCACCAACACTGGACTCCCTGAACTGAAAACCACACTCGGTACTCTCAACACTATTGCTTCACAGAAAGAAACATCAGAGTTATAAGTTCTGCGGTAGAACCGAACTCCTCTGATACCAATTTGTCATGACCCGTCCTCGGGGCCCGTGCCGTGACTACCCCAAGCCCGCCTTCCATAGGCCAGGGGCTGGCGACTAGCACCAAAGGCGTAAAATCCCGATAACTGGGAAGGCATTGCCTTTATAAAGAAAACAAGCACCACAGAGTACAAGCGGAAGTAAACACTATGAACAAAAAGAAGAACTGAAAAGTAAAAAGGGGCCGGAAATACAAGCCCAACTGTAAAGTACAACTCGAAAGGGAAAAACAGCGACTGAAAAGTAAAGCTGCTACGCTGAGATGTCCACTGGAAATCCCACCTGAAGGGTGGGTACAGATAGCTCCTCTGCTCCTCGGGTTCCGCCATCCGCTCCGAGTATGTCCCGCCCAGTGGTCCTCCTCCGGGTACCGCCTCGTCGTATAGTCCACCTCCAGGTATCGTCCAGTCCTCGAACCTTCGGCTTCTGTCAGCACTGTCCGTCGTCTGCAACCAACACAACGAGGTGCGGGCATAGCCCGTGCAGGGGTGAGTATAACGATACTCAGTAGGGACCCCGAGACCCTCAAGGTCTCACAAAAACCATCAAGGTTAAACACAAGAAGATCTCAACAGATAAACTCTACTTAGGTATATGCCCATACATATACCTAAGTTATCAAGTAACCCATCTCAATCATGAGGAAACACAAGAATTGTGAAATCGACGGATAACCACTACCCGGGTATATGCCCATACATATACCAAAGTTAGCAAGTGACCCATCTCAATCATTAAGTAACACAGGGTCAAAAGTCTCAGCTCAAACCAGGATTTTCATTATCGAAACCGTAACTGCTGAAGAGCCCCGTCTCTGAAGTGTGCAGTAGTCCTGACACGACTCCGAGGTACTGCTCACTAACCTAAGACTGCTGAAGTACTCCTCCTGTCGAGTACTGCGGGTCTGCTGCCAACTACCAGGCGCTCCGTCCGCTGAGGGTCTGCTGCCAAATACCGGGCGCCACCCAGATAGCCTGCTGAGGTACTCTCCGGACGAGTACCGCGGGTCTGCACTGTCACACACGTACTCCGTCCGCCATGGGTCTGCACCTCAGAAAGTAGTGCTCCGTCCACTGGGCTAGTCGACTCACTCCAAGTCGAGTCGGTCAAGCAGTCGTCAGGTCTCAGCTAGTTACACGGTCTCCGTACTCTGCACGCTCGTCTTCGGGAGGGTCCGCTCCACGAGCTACTGGCCGATACTCCAAGTATCACAAAAACCCACGAAGAAGTATCTCAAAAGTCCGTCTCGTCACAGGGGTCTCAACGCAGCAGACGGCGCGTCGATCGGACGCCCGGTCTGTGAGTTATTAGCCTTTTCGTCCCAGGGGCCCGGTTGGTTTCGTGTGTGAACCAAACCCGGCCGTATCTCAACTGTACCCCGAACTCTCATAGGGTATACTCATAGGGACCGTTTCTCATCGTGATCATCAACGTCGCTGACGGTTCGTCAGACGGACGTCCTGTCTGAAAGATAACAGCTTTTCCCGTTCCAGGGGCCCGGTTGGATTTCGGGTACAATCCAACCCGGCCATACTCCGACTGTATCCAAAACTCGGGCGGAGTATGTCAAAAGTTCCGTCTCATCAAGAGGAAGTCAACAAAACAGACGGCGCGTCAATCGGACGCCCGGTCTGTGAGTTATTGGCATTTTCGTCTCCGGGGCCCGGTTGGTTTTTAAGGCAAAACCAACCCGACCGTACTCCACCTGCGTCCAAACCTCGGGCGGAGTATGCCAAAAGATCCGTCTCACTATGAGGAACACTACGCGACTGACGGTACGTCAATCGGACGTCCGTAGCTCAAGATATGAGCGTTTCCGCTCCGAAGGCCCGGTTGGTTCCGTGAACGAACCAACCCGGCCGTACTCAAAGTAATCCGAAACCTTGAGTGCGATATACCGAAACGACCGTCTCGATCCAAGGATCGCGTTGCCGCAGACGGTTCGTCATTCGGAGGTCCGAGGCTCAAGTTATGAGCGAAAAACCGAATCTGGTCCGAAACGGGGGGGTCCGGGTCCGGGCCGACCCGGCCCGACCCCCCCTGGGCGGCGCGGCGGCCGGCGGCGGCGGCCGGCGGCGGCGGACGGCGGCGACGCGGTGGCCGGCGGCGGCGCGCGGCGGCGGCGGGCGGCGGCGCGGCGGGCCGCGGCGGCGGCGGCGGCGGCGGCGGCGGCGGCGGGCCGCGCTGGCGGCGGGGTGCGCCGCACGGGCTGCGCACGCGGGGCTCAGCCCCGCGGTTCCTTCACAAAAACGGCGCGGCCTTTGTGCCGCGCCGGTTTCTTCAAACCGCCCCCCCCTCACGTGGGGGGGCCTGCTGGCGGCTGGACCAAAGGGGGCTGCCGCCCCCTACCCTCATGAACCGCCCCCCTCATTAAGAGGGGGGTTTTAATGTCTGCCGGGGAAATTAATTCCCCGGTTTTGTGACATCCGGCCGGCCCGCTGGCCGGCCGGTTTTTACCAACGGGACCGGAAATTCCGGTCCCGCCCTCGACTTCCGACGCCGGCGGCCCGGCCGCCGGTCTTTCCTTCCGCCGCGGCCCGGAACCGGCCGCGGTCTCCTCGTCCCGCCGCGGCCCGGAACCGGCCGCGGTCTTCTCGTCCCGCCGCGGCCCGGAACCGGCCGCGGCGTTCGTCATCCGGCGCGGTGCGTCGGCACCGCGCCCCTTCGCCGTGCTTTGATAATATTCAACGCGGCGCGACGGCGTCGTGTTCTTGTTGTTTCTTCAAAGGTGCGTGCGACGGTATCGCGATGATATTTGCACGTTCATCCGCGTGGTGCGACGGCACCACGCCACTTGCTTCCTCCCGCAAGATAAAAATCAACAAAAACGTTGGAGGGGGGTTCGGCCGTGTTCGTGCGATCCGGCCCCCCTCGCGTTAATAATAATAACGCAACTTAAAGAAAAACATGTCACACGTTAATCTTGATAAAAGCACGATCAAGAATAAATGAGGAATCCAAAAGAAAACAAAAACCCCTACCTCGGTTTTAAGATTCGAAGAATCGTCTACGATCCGCGGAAGACGGCGTCGCGGAGGTCGGGCGTCGCGGTCGTCGTTCGTCAAATCCGTTGACGAAGTGCTATGCCCGAAGAGACACGACGTTGGCGGATCTTCGTTTGCCGACGAAGGTTGTCCGAAGATGAGATGGCGTCCCCTTCGTTGTCACGGTGAACGAAGAAAGGAGTTGCGGCGTTCTTCGTCGGAAAAGAGAGCGTTCCTCGTCAAGTCTCGAGGAAAGTCAAGATATAAAGAAAGCAACGATCTCAAGAATCTCTACCTCGATAATCACACGTTGGCGGAGTCGTGGAATATTGGTGTCGATTCCTTTGACGTCGGAGGAAGAGTTGTTATCGAAGGCGTTCGTCGCGGAAAACCGACGCGGAAGGGATGACGCGGAAGAAGTACGTCGCGTCGCGGATACGGCGTCGCGGATGGATCGTGTTCTTCGGCGGAGAAGTTCTTCGTTGAAGAACGACGTTCTTCGCGTTCTTCGTTCTTCGAAGGTTCTTCGTCAAAGCTTGGAGATGAAGGGAATGCTCTCCAAAGACAAACAAAGAACTCTTAATAAAATAAGAATACCACTTATTTTATTAACACACAACTCAAAAGGATTTCAAAAGTTTGAAATTCAAAAGAGTTAACTCCCAAAATTAACTCACTTATTTAATATACAAGAGTTGTATAATTAATAAGAAGTTAAGTTATCAAGCCATTAAGAGGGAGAGTGGGGAGTTGAAAAGGTGGGGGGGTTCGTGTGGGCCCCACCACACTTAATCCTCCCAAGGGAGGTTAAGTGGGTGTGGGTCCCACTTCCAACCACCTTTGATAGGTTTTTAAATAAGTTAAAAATAAAATTTGTATTACACAAATTTTATTTAACTTAACTGAAAAACCCCAAAACGTAACTCTCAACCCGCAACAAACGCAACTCCCGAAAAGGTCTCATTAAGCGAATATCGGCGTTGCGAGTTCATCGGTGCCCTCGGATTTCAATTCCGAGCACCGGATCAAAAGTTAGGAATTCCCGCTCGTTCGTTCACTGAACGTACCCGAGCCAAACTTCGGAAATTAATTCCGGGCACTCCGGGCCTCGGAATCAGGTGCCGTCTGAAACCGCGCTCTTGTAAAATTCTAAAGAAAATTAAGAAAAAATTTTCCTTGAATTTTACGGGTCTTTACAGTGATAAATTATGAATTTTAGTAGTTTTAAAGTATATTTAGAATATATTTTTTCCATTTAATATAATGTTGGTCATTGGACATAATTTTACAATTAAACCGAACATAAACAAGTGTCAATCTTTTGATAGTTATTATCTCTTAAAAACACGCTTTTTGTTTTGACAGCGGGAATTAATTTTAAATTAATTTCTGCCACTTCTGTGTTTTGAATTTAGGAAAATGGATTCCATATTTGGAATCAGGATGTTCAAATTGTGTAAATAGGTAACTTTTATTTTTAGACATTTTGAATAATTACTGCGGTAAATATTTTATTTACCATGGTTAAGGGTAAATCTGGTAAATAAGGGTTAAAAAAATAATATTATAATAACACTAAATTACCCTAAAAACGTGTCTTAACCCTATTGGTTGATAGATGGTCGACCATGGACATATTGGTGTCAATTTTGGGACTCCATGGATCCACTTGTAAGTGATAATGACACTTTATTTTAATTTAGTTAAAATGAATACAAAAATGACACAAGCATATATCTTTTAGAACAACAATTTTTACATAGGGTTATATATGTTGTATTTTAGATTATAAATATTCATTAGAAATCTAAAAAGATTTCCTACATAATGATATTTTATTTATAATTTTTAGACATCAAATAATGTAAAATATTAATGACACAATGATGATGCAGTAATTACTATAATAGTGAAAATTTAAACTAATTGATTTTATAAATACCCAAATAAAAATAATATGAAACTTTTAATTAATTAAACTAATTTTCTAGGATAATATGATATATTAGGATTGATTTAATTGACTTTTTTCGAAGTAATCAATCTGTTATGAGTTTCACAAAAATCAACTATTGAATAGTGTCAAAATTGACATAAAAGAGTTCTTAAAACAAATATTATATTATTAATTGATATTAAATTCCTAAAAATCTAAGGTTCGGCCAAGAGACTTATATTATGATAGGTTAATCATTAATGGACCACTTGGGGGTCGCTTGGATGTATATAGTAAGTTTATTAACCATATTATATAAAAATACAAAGAGACATTGTAAAAGTGAAACTAATTAACTTAGAGTTAATACTTAAAGATAAGGTTAATATAAGTACCCAAACCTGTCTAAATTATATTTGTTGAGTGGTTTTCGACCTATCCCCACCTTAACCTTTGAATAATAAGCTTTGGAGCCATTAGAAACCGAATATGAATTTATTATAAATTAATATTTCTAGCTTTTCCAAAGGTGCCCCTCACCCCTCTTATAAAAGGGCACTCCTCCTTCTCATTTCTTCACACCTTCAAAGACTTTTGGTTCGGCCAAACTCTGCCCAAATAATCTCCCAACATCCCTCACTACAACCTAGAGGCCTTAGTTTGATCAGAAAGCCAACCTAAGGAGCCCTTTTGATCAAATCAAAAGGAAGAACCCGAAGAAGAGGTAATGATTTCACCACCCTTTTCTAAGTTCATTTCTTCTTCCACTTCTTCTTCCTTTGTTCTTACCATTCTAAAATAATAACTCCAGTATCTCACATATAATGTGATGTTATTATAAGTATGGTACAACCATATTCAGTATTCTATCCACCCTTTGAATAACATGTCACCATACGTGCGTACGTACGGCTTACCGTCTCCACGTCGTGGTGTAATTGTTATTCAATATAATATTATTTGGATGGGTATAATAATGATGTGTAACTCATGTAAATAATAAATATAACATGTTAATGATTCTGTATATATGATATACCATTCATTTATATATTATTTTAATATCAAAAGAATGATATTGTCGCTCGTGCGTACGTACGGACTACCGTCTCCACGAACGCGATGAGATTCATTCTCCATCGTATCCATTCAAGTATAATTATCATTTAATGATTTAAAAATTATGTTTAAGGACTTGATATCATTCTGGATATGAATAAGATACAACAAACATGACTTATGTAACAAAACATATAAAAGAAAATGAGTAAGTTAACACCCGCAACGACGATAATTCTAAGATATTATTAACAAATCAATCATATATGATATCATATTAATATATATGATTCTTTTATAATTTAATAACAATTATTTCACCATTATACAGGAGGTTAACCTACCCCAACCAAGGAAAAGTACAAGGTAAGGGTTATTTCAAAATCTCTTCATTATCCGAGGTTGTATTATACGTAATAATCTACTGGGATCTCTTTATCATCCACATCCATGTTTCTTTGAATTGTATTTCAAAACATTTTTACTATTTACAAGAATATGGGTTAAAGTCATTTATACCCTTTTTTGAATTTTTATAAGAGGTTTATAAAGGAATCTTTCCGTCGTTTTCAAAACAAGGTCCTTTTAACCTTTTCAACAGAATTGAGGTAAGAATGTTTTTTTTAACTTATACGGCGGGTGCGGTTATTTTCCACCGTTATAAAATCGTCGAAGCTTTCCATACAAGCTTATAAGAATATTTTCAAAGAAAATGTTTTATTTTATATGGATCTTAAATGATTTCAAAATAAAAGGAGATACTTTTTTAAAAAGAATTTTGATTTCATCTATGTCAACATCCTTTGATGGATTTTAAGATTATTTGAAGTTGATTTATTTTGATACAAAACTTCTATATTGTATTGAAGTTTTTGTGATATGTTTGACTGTGGATGTGCTATTTTTATACCATTCATACTTTATGGTGAAATTATTGACATTTCGTATGCTAGTTTTAATACGAATGTTTATGTTATGTTTAAACCTTTTCATATGGGAATGCATTGGACTTAATAAGTGACGGGTGGAGCCCGCTATAGCTCCTCGATGCATCGGTAGGTCTCATGAGACAAACTAGTGTCTTGGCACAAGGCCTTGACAAAATCTTATTTGTAGTCTTGGCACGAGGCCTTGGCTATGTGGTTATGATAGTCTGGCATTATGCATTCCAACATTATGAAAGTGGTTATTGATATTGCATGTGATTATTCGATTAGTAGAATATCCATGTGAATAAGTAAATGGCATTATTTCATTTTTATTTTTGCCATACTATGTTGAAGTTCAATTTTAAAAGGCTTTTGTTTTAGTAATTCATTGCCTTAAATGTTTATGCTTATATTGAATGTTCCGCTATATTGTTATCCTTACTGGGCATTTGAGCTCACCCCCTTTTCTATGTTTTATTTTTCCCAGGTAGTGAAGAAGTAAATTATGAATGACTTGCAGGGATATTATGAGGGGTTAATAGTGTGGATGTGAAGACTTTGTTGTTGTAGAAGTTTTCACTTTGAAATGTAATGTAAAACTTTATGATTATATCTAGTGTTTCCAAGGCTACTAAACCAATCGGTCTTTCGAGATTTGATCTTTCTTGTGATCATGCCAATGTTATGTAATAATGCACCGACTCTGGGTAACTGGGGTCGGAGCGTTACAAGTGGCATAAGAAATCTTCTGAAATAGAGATCTGTAGTTTCTTTTCTCTAGGTGGGTATTAATGATAGTTTTTAAAGAGAATACCATGATTTTAATACTATCCATCCATGTTTAAATTTATGGGACTAAATTTTATCTAGACCAGTGAATGTGAAGACTACTTTAAATATTTAAAATCACTGAACCAGTACTCACACATCCAAAAAAAGAGAACTCTTTCTGGTATTTAGGGATTTTTCAAAAAATTTATTAAGTTATCTAGTCAAAAAATGAAAAATTGATAGCCTAAACCTCATATAAACTGAATGTAAATGAGAAAAAATATCAAACACAAGATATTTAGTTGATGTATTTGATATCCACATTGAGTATTTGGTGAAATTATCTCTATAGGTATTAGTTTGAAATATATATTGATCCAAATTTCCTCAAAAATATATTCACATTGAAGGTTCTTATTATGCACTAGTGAATATTAATAGAGATCATTATGTATTATGACATCACAATAAACTACCATCAGAGAAATATAAATAATGTGGAAGATTTTCTATGTAGGATCATATAACTTTATCAATTATGGGAATTGAGAAGGATCTAATCTTCTTAAACATGAAAAAGATTGTCATGGAAGTCATAATAGATAATATATCATCATTCCATTCATATATTATTTCTCAACCATAAATTTATGAATAAATAAAGAATGATAAAATAAATTATTTTGAAACTATGAAATAGGTGGAAACTATAATAAAGGGTAAATCATTGTAGTTTAAAGTTGATAAGGAAAGAGTCGTATAATTTGGGTCACAATTATCTGTACCATCCAATTTGGAGATAAATAAAGAGCTTCTAAATAACACACATAGCTCAATCTTATCTATTAAAAAACAGAGAAAATGTTGTATCAATATATCTAAACGCACAATTTTTTGGACAAAGTGATGAAGGTGATTGAAGAATATACATCAATGTTCCTGGTGTGTCAGCAAGTGATGATTGGAAGATAAAATTATAAGGGGATGATGAAACCATTTCCCATAAAAACATGGAAATGAGATTACATCACCATGGACATTGTCACTAGAATTCCAAAAACATTTTGAAGAAATAATTTTGTATAGGTTGTAATAGATCATCTCGCAAAGGCATCTCACATTATAACAATTTCAAAGGACATCACAGTCAATCAAACTGTATATATATATATACAGAATATGTGGTGATAAAATGTGGAATACCATTATCGAATGTATCTGATCGAAATATGAGTTATACCCTTATTTTTTGGAAAAGACTCCCAATTTTTCTAAACACTTAGCTAATCATTATTATGAATTACAATCCTCAAACTGATGGAAAATATATGTGGACTATTAGGTCACTAGATGACATGTTGAAGTAATTTTTTATGTACCTCAAAGGATTATTGGATTAACATATACATGTGTTCGAGTTCTCTAATAACAATAGTTTCCAATAATTCATCCAAATGGAGATATAAGAAGACTTTCATGGGAAAATATGTATAACACTAACATGATTGGATGAAGTCAATTAACATATATTTTTTGGGACTAAAATAGTAGGAGAAATGGTATAAAAGGTGAATAACATTTAATATTACATAATGTCACCCCAGAGTAGACAAATGATCAATGCAGATATTCAACGATGGGACTTAGATTTTGAGGTTGGTGTAAAATTCTTCTTACACATATACCTATGGAATATGGTCATGATACTAGGGAATAAAGGATGACTATGTCCCTGGTATATCACTCCATTTGATATTCTTGATTGCATGGGAGCTATGGAATATTGACTATAAATTCAACCATCAGTTTATAATGTAAATGATGTGTTTCATGTATACCTCATATGGAATTTGATACCAGATCCATCACATGTACAAAATTAATAGGTTATAAATCTAGAAAACAAATTCTATTATAAAGAGAAGCAAGTGAAGATCATGGACCACAGAGATAACATTCTATGCAACATGAATACTATCATGGAAAAAATAATATGGAGGAACCGGAATTTCAAAAAGGAAAAATGGGAACTAGAGGAAGCGATTAAAGTGAAGTACACTATGATGTTTTCAACTTAGTTTGTAAACGTAAATTTTGATGGTGAAATTTCATAATGAGGAAAAAATGTAATGACCCTAAATTTTATATATGAAATTTTCCATTCTTATAATCATGTCATGTATTATAATGCACATACATCACATAGAGAAACTAATAAAAATATCATTCTAATAAATAAATAAGGATACATTAATCATCAAATAAACTAATAAGAACTCCAAATATTACCGTGGGACAATAAATATAAAATAAGATAACAAGAATGGATAATTTTGGATATGAAAGATCCACTATAATGTCCACACTCACAGAAAATGATATTGAAATAAAAAATAATTTAAAAAAAAATATTCACTTAAATGACGAATAAATATATAGACTTTGTAAGATAAAAGTGATTTATAAATTGAATAAGAGATATTTATAGGAAGTAGTAAATCCATATGACCCTTAGAAATATGACCATTGAATTAGTATCAAGGCCATTGGATTATTAATGTGACCATTAGGAATAGTAATATGGATGTTAGAATAGTAAACTCACCTTTGGAAGTATAAATAAAATTTTAGTATCCATTAATGAAAATAGCAAATATATATATCAAGGTATATGTAAATAAATCTTTTAAAACTGATAAATTAAGTGTTGATATTTTTTTGAAATGTAAATTCTAATTCACAAATTTATTATTAATATTTTGATTTAAATGGTTTTTTTTCATATAATATATTCATAAATTATTATTTTATTATATTATCATTATAAGATATTTTTATGATAACATAATTAACGTTTCAAAGATTCATGAAATCTATTATAAAATAAAATTTGGTATTTTTAGAATAAATAATGAATTTATTGAAAAATTTCATTTATCATAGTAAGAATATTATTTTTATAATATATATTATATTTTTAAAATATAAACATTTATTAATGGTTTGGGTGACTATTTTTATTATTCTAAAATAGATGATTTTTTTGTGATTGTTGATATATTTTAATTTCTGTTATTTAACAAATACATCAATTACTGATTCATGGATGAGGATTGGATGAGTTAGGAAACAATTGGTATGAAATCTACCAAACAATTTACAATATTTATTTATAGTAATAAACAATATTTTTACACTTCATGAAAAACAATAATAAAATGAATATAATAATAAAAACACCACTCTTCTCCCCCTATAAATACAAGCTCTCACCACCTCTCCTCCTCACACCTCCCAAGACCTATATCATGAATAAATTTATTCCAATTCCCATCCTTAGCCTCTTACTTATGTCCTTGATCTGATATCCTCAATAGAGAACCAAAACCATGTTCTTGAAGGAGGTTTCGAAAGTGGAAATAATCTAGAGATATAAACCTCCTATCTCTTTTAAATGGTTCCATTTTATTATCGTAAACTCAAATCCACTATCCAAAACAACATGATTACATTATTTTCTAATATATTCTATAATTTAATCTTGAAAATGGAATATCCATCATCAAATATCATCATTTCTCCTTTTATTTTTAAATGAAAACATTGTTCGTGATGCGTTAAATCACCACCTTGTTGGACAACAAGTTTTCGTTTTTCATTACCACCTATAAGGTTGTTAACGAATAAAATATAATGGCTAAAACAATATTTAAAATTTATATTATCATTTTTTATGTTCTAAAATAAATTTATATGTACGTAATATTAAATAATAAAACAAAACTATTTTTTGATGATTAAAAACCGCCAAAATAATCTAAAAGTTTATAATTAAATTTTTATCAATTGATTAATTCCCATTTCAAAAATTAAAGTTATACATGGGGCCATTTAAATTTATGGATGTGAAATAATATCATTTAATTTCACTTCATAATAATTATTTCAATTTTACAAATACACCCTTAATTATAATCATGGTAACTGACAATGAAACCAAGTGACGAACAGTTCCAAAATGAAGAAATTTAAATGAATAACTCAAAAAGATAGCCATAAATGAATAAAAAATAATAATAAATCAAATATTGTTTTAATATATTCTGAGTTAATTAATTTACTAATCTAATTGATTCATTAATAGTCCTTATGTCTTGGGAATACGGGTCATGTAAGGGTTCCCCATCAACCCTTACAACGTGGATTATAAAAAATAATATAAAAAGAAGGCCTTCTGGAATTTCAGGCATAATGCATTCATGAATAGGTTAAGTGTTCTATCAAAACCTCATAATTTATAATTGGCTTAAATTTTCTCGCTCTTTACACTAATCAAATTCTTCATTAATTTTTTATACTTATTAAAAATTCTGTGTATTGGTTCCAAACATATGCATCTTGATAATTTCATTTTTATTTTATGGGGATATAAATGCTAAAAAAGTATCCCTTCTCAATTCCTTCTCATAATAAAACCCCATTAAACAGGGCATCCTAATTTAATCTCCATTTTTATGTACACCCCAATTTTTTAAGCCATCAATTTTTTTATAAAATTGCTCATTTAATTTTGAAAGACTATATTATTTCTTTAATATTCTTATACTAAGAGTTATGTTTTTATCATTAATTACTCATTAATATTTTCACTAACACCGCACTAAAGTGTCTCATTTCAGATTATTAAACACTGTTTTTCAAAATTTTCATATTATTTAGAAAATAATCATCATTATTTATCCCTATTTTTCTTATTAATTTCAAATTCTGATATTAATCCATTATTTCATTGACTCAATTTTTATATACCCTTTGGTTATTACTTATGATATGATTTTGATAGGAATTTCATTCTATGTGTAACTCTAATGTTCATTCTTCATGTTTAATTGTTATGTTAAAAAAATATGAATGAAAATGTTATGATGGGTGAACCAAGATAATGATCTAATGCATTAGGTAATTTTTAGTCTCATGAGATATCATGTATGGGGTTAAGAAATAACAAAACCCATTATAGAAATTTTTGCTTCATGTGTTACAGTCGTGGAAGTTTGTCTCGAATCATGATTTTGTCATGTTATATATTGATGTAATATTTATAAGTTTCAATGATAACATGATAAAATGTTATATATATTATGCATCCATATGTATATTCATGTTTCATTCCTTTTTATGTCATCATGTTAGGCATTATAACTTATATACTATGCTTTATTCTAATGTGTATTCCCTTACTGGGTTTTTTTCCTCATCACTTTGGTGCATTTTTTAGCCAGGTAATCCTTTGATGATGTAGGATCTCAAATTATGTTCATAGATAGTTATGCAATATTAAAATAAATATATTTATTTCTATTTCTTTATTTTTATTTTTATGTAAATACACTTCCTAAGACACTTGCCATTATGATCTTGATATCTATTTGGTGGATAATTTTGGTTAAATGTTTTTAATATTTTCTATAAATGTCTTGGATGACTATGGTCTCACATAGTGATATTGATCCAAATATGTGGTCCTATAAATTATATATAGAAATATGCCATTTATTCCTCAATAAAAAATTTTAATGGGTATATAAAAAATCATCATTTCTCAGAAGGTAATATTATATAGTGGTATATTCTTGATGAAAAATTTCAATTAAATACTATATACTTATCTGATATGGATAGAATTAGGCTCAAAAAATTGCATCATAATTTTTTCCTTAATAAAAAATGGATTTCAAGAAGATAAGTTTTCACAATTATAATCATATATTTTTTCCAGGATCAAATTTATGTTTTGCAAAAATAGTACATCGATTTCATCATTTTTTTGAACCCACCATGAAACATTTTTTAATATAAACACATCAATGTGTAAAATATGTATATTAAATACTTATACCCAGTCGTTTTTTACATGGATTTGAGACTATTATTTAAGGTGTCATTTACAAGGTGGAAATCAATATGGAACATCATTATTTTTATCTTGGGGAGAATGTATACATGTTTTATCAAATACTATATATAAAATTAAATATTATAATTTCAATTTAGTTTAAAACGATGGATTAAATATGAAAAAAATAGTAGATTTACAATTGTTTAAAAAGTAAGTTCATGTATCTAGTACAAAGGATACAAAGGAAGTTCATGTTAATATGACATACTTTCTCATCATTTAAAAATCATGTGATTAATATTATAGAACATTCTAGGATATTATTATTTTCATGAAATATGGTTGATAATAAGAGTGATGTTAAAATTGAAAAATTGGTATCTGAGAATGAGAATTTTTTTATATATAGTGAAATTTATGAACACTTTATAATGTTACCACAGATAATTAATGTTTTTTAGGAATCAATTACTTCGAATAAAATTTTTCATTTTGTTATTTTGAAGAAATAAACAATGTTAGAATAGAATATAAATTTAATGGTGGGTGATATTTATATTGAGATATCAAAATTATTTCATATTAATCCCAATTTATATTATATATTGTATATTAGAGATGATCATGGGAAGGATATTAGATTAATTAATTGAGGAGGAAAATTACTTAAAACACTAGAAAATAGAAAATGAGTGTAATACATAGGTTTGATGTATCTAATTATTTTTTTATATAACATGTTTTATTTAAATGTTATATGTTTAATACACAGTTTGGGAATGCTTCAATGGTTAGTTGTCACTGTAATGAAAAATTTCTTTAGATGGTGGAAGTGTCTCAAATCCTAGATTCTATATTATTTGGACCCTAGTTATTATCGGTGGTCATCAGTGGCTACCGATTCCAGTATCGATAGAAGGGACTATGTCATCTATCATGGGGTGGTGGGTGAGGGATAACCCATGAATAATTTAGATAGAATGGAATAATCCACTTCCCATTGGCGTGGGGTTAAGATAGTTATGGTGTAGCAATGTAGAGATTAGAATACTAATGAATTTATTTGAGACAGTGTCATACGGGGCTTCAGAAAGAGTAGACGATGATGGAAGATGATTGGAGAGTCTCCTCAATGATCGCAATCATATTGAAGGAGGTCTGATCAAGTGATTTTCAGTTGGGATAGCTTCTCACATATTAGTAGGTGATATGATGGCATGTGATTTGGTGGTGTTTGTATGGATAAAAAATTATGTATGTAAGTGGGGTAATCTAAGGGTGGAAGAAGGGTTTAGAAAATATGACCGCATAAGGAATATGTGTTAAATATAATGCGTGGGAATATGACCTATTTTCCTTGGGGACATTGGGATGATGTTGTATACAATACTGCATATATATTATAGGGTCTATAGACCTATATAATGTGTTTAAATAAATGTTTTGGGTATGGGTTATCACATGGTGGTATTGAAAATGTTATCTTGGATTGTGGTTGGGAGGTGTGTGTATGTTTCATTGTAATTTTACTCCCAAATACACAATATATATAAATATTCAATTTTTTTACAAATTTAAAATTATTTTCCTACGTAGTCATACTGGTAATGACTTTCAAACCTACTGATGTAACTAATCTCAATGAAAAACATAACACCAATTTTAAAAATAAGAAACTGTCCAAAGGTAAAAAACATAATAATAGTGGAAAATAGACATAAGTTCATATATGATAAAAGTGTGAAAAGGATAATAAAACATTAGATCATTATCAAATACTAGTGTTAGAAAAAGTTATCCAGGAACTATGTAGAAGTATGAAATTTGATTTTGGGGGAATTGACATGGACCGCCAATTGACTTAAACAAGACCATTTATGGTTGTTAAATTTGTGTTAGAAATCAAATTCAAGAGAATACATGCATATATACATGGTATAATGTTTTTATTTCATAGAGAGAAACTATTTGTGGTGAAATTTTTGTAACATTTTAATTGAAATTATTTATTTTAAAAAACATTAAAAAATTAAATCATTATTTAGATATTATTTTTAATTATACAGTATATATATTATAATACTATATGGTAAAATTTACATTAAATGTTTTTTAAAATTGTGATATAGAATTGTCAACGACTCTTACCACAAGTCATATTAGTTTTAATAAAGTGAATATCAATGCCCACCGACCAGATTCATAAAAAACATAATAAACAAAAGGTCATTTATTATAATTGATTTAATTTATTTGAAGTTAGACTTATATGTTTTTATGATTCAGAAATATTATTGCATTAAAAGTATTTCATAAAAAAATTTGTAATAAAACCACCTTACTCGTGTTATAATGAATGGAATGGTAATATAGTACTTAAAAATGAAATAAACAATAACTTTTTAGTAAAACATTGTTGTGATATAAATATTCAATGATTTGTGGATGTATGTATATAAAATAATTAATCAATGATAATATCAATCAACCTCCATCTATTACACATTCAATAGAAGGAATCTAATCTATATAAGAAGGAAAAAATATACTTGAATTCATAGATAAGGTTTATGAATCTTGTTTAATATTGAATATAAAATAGTAATTCTGATATGATTTATATACACCATGAGTATAGTATTTTAGTTGAATAAATACATTTAAATGATTTAAATAATATAGAAAATTATGCCCACATTATATGATATGGTTTTGGTGTCTCACCATTATATTACTTTGGGAATGATTGGAAATAGGTGTAATATGATAAAAATTGAAATACTGTATTAATAAAATTGAATCTGTATGGGAATGTGTAAATAATCAAAAAATAAATAACTACAAATATACTTAAATGGAACTAAGATAACTCAATAACATATGAAATAAATTATATTTATCACACATCCTTTATTTCAAGGATACTAATTCCCCTCAAAGGACTTACATACAATTGGCATTCTTGGTTTTGACAATAATTTATTTTAATTATGAAAAAATATCTTTTATAAAGGTAATGCTTTGGTCAAAGACCAACGCACAATATAATGAAAAAACAAATTAGATACAAGAGTCTGAAATAGGGGGTTTTTTAAAATCTCTATACAAAACTCAGATAAATCAGCAGGCAGGGAGTTCATCCAAGTCATGCACACGGGAACTCCTTTGTTGGAAAGAGAATCAGCAATAGAATTCGCTTCACGGTAAGTATGGGTAGCTATAAAATCAATCCCATGAAGCGAGTTAAGGCAGTTCATCCAACGAGTAGAATGCTTCTAGGCCATATCAATGCTGCCATTCCAGATGGCATGAATGATAGTGGTTGAGTCACTCTCAATCCATAACTTCCTCCAACCTCTCTGAAGAGAAAATCCAACAGCGTGGATGACACCCAACAGTTCCGCCTCCAGTGATGACGAGTCGCCACAACCGACGTAGAAACAACCCTGACACTGACCAAATGAATCTCTAAAAATAGCACTACAACTGGAAGGGATTGGGTTTCCTTTGGATACACCATCAACATTGACATTGATCCATCCCGGCATTGGTTCCTGTTAGAATACCTCGAAGGTGTGTTTGGGCTTTGGGTAAATTCCAGGAACTCGGAGGCGGCGAAGAATCTCAAAGTCCCCAACTGAGTTGTTGCAGCAATCTTTTTGAATGAAAGCTTCTTCCTGGATCTTGATAAGAATTCGATATTTTTCTACATTGAGACTAAAAGTGTGATTATTATGAATAAGGTCATTTATAACGTACCAAATCTCATGGATGAGTTCTGCCACTACCGCCAGTAATATTTTTTTGATCCGCAATAAAAGCTCAGATCTAGTGCAGTTTATAATAAACACATAAATAGAATGTGTAAAATACCATCTACAGTTGAATAAATCAAAAAGAAAATTCCATAAGGCAGAGGTTGTGGAACAAGACAGGAAAAGTTGATCCGCATCTTCCCTGTGTTGGTTACACAGGCGACATTTAGAATAATGTTTGATGCCAATATTTTTAAGAACAATATCCTTAGGCAATCTATTATGGGCAAGATGCCAAATGAGAGTGATCCTAGAGGGTTTGATCCAGGGTTTATTGAACTGGATCACCCAAAGAAAATTTGATTCAATATGAGAAAAATTCTTCTTATAAAAACTTTTAGAGTCAAGAATTCCATTTGGGGAAGGTTCCCAGACAAGGAAGTCACCATCGGGGGAAAAAGAGTGATTATCAATGATCTGTAAAATATAATCAGGGAGATCATGTCGATGAAATTGAGGAACATACTTTATAGATTTATTAGTGTCCTCTGGAATGTGACTAGTAGGTAACAATGTTATCAAGGGGTTATCATACCATTTTCTACACCAGAAGTTAATTGAATAATCGACACTAACCATCCATCTAGATTTCTACATGATCTTATGATATGTGTCTCTGATAGATGGCCAGATGGAGGAATTAATGAAAGTAAAATTTATTTTTAAAAGCGTAGAAATAAATCTATGATACAAGAAATGATTAGATTTAGAAGAGGGATTAATAATGTGCCAAGTGAGACGGGCCTGAAGAGCATCATTGAAAAGATTTAAATTTTTCATACCAATCCCACCTTTATCAAGAGGTTGACAACAAGAATTCCAAGGTATAGTGACAAGCTTCCTTTCAAGAATACTTCCGGTCCAAATGAAATATTTAATATAAGTATTAATTTTCTTGAGAATACCAACATGCCATTTATAAATCATGAGGGAGTAGACCATTTTGGAGGAAATTTTTCATTTGACCAAGAAAATTCTCCAAGCCATGGAGAGATATTTCCCTTTCCAATTGGAATGTTGGTTTATAATATGATCAATAACATCACCAAAATAGATGGCTTTGGATATCCCCCAAAAAATTCGAACTCTCAAATAATTGAAAGGTAAGAGACCCTCTTTAATTCCCAAATAAGTGGTAATGCTAGCTTTCCTTCCCACAGAAAAGTTCTTACCAAATAAAATGAAAGATTTATTCCAAGATATCTCTTGACAACAAACCTCTTCATAATGAGCAATAGATTTCTTAAGAATATGAATATTCTTTTGACCCCCTTTAAGAAACAGGATAATATCATCAGCATATAAAAGGTGAGTAGGGCATTAAGATTTCTAGAAACTAGTATAGGTTTAATCTTACCTTGATCAACCAAATTAATGAGGTGTCTACTAAGATAATCCTCAGCAATAACATAAAGAATAGCAGAAAGTGGGTCACCCTGTCTGACACCTTTAGAACAATTAAAAAATCCTCTAGGAGAGCCATTAATAAGGATAGAAATATAAGAAAAATGAAATAAATTCCTAATCCTTCCAATGAAAAGATATTGAAATCCAAATATTTTTAGAACATTAAAGATGAATTTCTAATCAACGGTGTCAAAAGATTTTCTGATATCCAGTTTGATCACCACACATCCCCCTCTATTTTTTTGTTTAAACTGTTAAAGCATTCAGAGGCAAGACAAATACAATATTGAATGGTTCTTCCATTAATAAATCCAAACTTATTCCAAGAAACAATTACATTGCAAATAGGATCAAATCTATTTTCAATGATTTGGGTTATGATTTTGAAAATCGTGTTAATAATAGCAATCGGTCTGAACTGATGGATCTCATATGCATTCTCGACCTTATGTATTAAGGTTAAGAATTGAGCATTGATTCCATGCGGGAGTAAGCCATGAGTGAAAAAGCTCTTAACCAGGTTACAAACATATTTGTGGATTATGTCCCAATGATTCTGGAAAAATATTTTATTGAACCCGTCCGGACCAGGAGCACTGTCTGGATTAAGATCAAAGACAGTGTCGTAGATTTCATGGTCAAGAGGAGTGCTTAGAAGCAAATCATTGTCACTTTCATCTACCAATAGAGGAATAATATCACGTTTAAGAGCCGTGTTTATACCTAGACCATTAAAAATGTTATAAAAGAATGAGGTAAAATGATATGTGATGTCCTCTTCTGAGTCAATGATCACTCCATTTTAGAAATCTTAGAAACTGTTCTATTGGACTTTCTAATTCTTTGAAGGTAATTGTAGAATTTGGTATTACGGTTTCCATCAGTATGAAATTTAGTCCTGAACATATGTTTGTGAATATTATCTTTGAAAGTAAGAAAGAAATTATGTTTTATAGAGATATTAACATCCAATTAAGGATCCATGTTGAAATCATAGTTGGTGTTTTGAGTTTGGAAACAACTAAGTTCCTTCTCAAGTAAGGAGATATCTAGATCAATTTGAGAATTTGATGATTTGCACTAACCGTTGAGGGCCTGTTTTAGAGTTTTCAATTTGTGCATATAGGCAAAAGAGTCATGTTGATGTTTCATAGAATTCCAGATGTTATAAATGAAATCAACACAATCAGAGTTCGATGACCAAGCATTATTAAATTTAGAAGGAATGACATATTTTTTATCATTTATAAGAAAGCTAACAAGGATGGGATGATGGTAAGAGGTGAGCCTAGGGAAAGTAACACTGGAAATATTATCTCAGTTATCAAGAGTGTTCATATTAATGAAGGCCATATCATGCTTACTAGAAAATTTGTTATTATGGTGTTCTTGGTACCAAGTAAATTTAGCACCAGAAAGATTGATTTCAAAAAGATTGTAGTCTTCAATAGCAGTTATGAATTCCCAAGAGGATATGGAAAGGTGAGAGGGTCCAATCTTTTCACAGGGGCTGAGGATATCATTGAAATCACCCATAACCACCCATGTAAATTGAATTCATTTATCCAAATCAAGAAGATCATTCCATAAGACTCTTCTATCTTGGTATCTATTCATGGCATAAACCAGCGTACAAAACGTATGGCGATCATTCCACAGAAAGTCACAGGTGAGATGCTGATCAGAGATTCTAAAAATGTTGACATTTTTCAAAGAGGTATGATAGAAAATCCACATAGAATCGGAGTGAGGATCTATTTTGCAAGAGCCTAGGAAATTGTAATTGAGAGAACTAAATCTCAAGATGTTCATTTTGAAGGTGACTTTAGGTTCCGAAATAGCAAAAAGAAGAGGTTTGTGAGTGTTTAAGAACCATCTAAGAGTGATGGAGGTATCTTGACTAGCCACACCTTTATAGTTCCAATATAGAAAATTCATTACTAATTGGGTTTTGGGTTATAACCCTTCTTGTTTTTCGACTTCCAAGGTCCTTTATTCCCTTGAGCTCTCGTGACCATTGGGGAGGATGAAGGGTTTTTCTTGGTCTCCTCGTTTCCAGAATTTTGCAAGCCATCTACTTTCATATTAGAATTATGATTTAGGACAGAGGCTGAGGAAAACATAATTTCAGACCGTTCTAGTGAGTGTTCTCTCGTTGGTCCATGAACATGTAACTGATCATTCAAAGACTGAACCATATTTTGAGTAACGTGAGTTGGGTTATCCATGGAAGAAGTGAAAGAACTGGCCATGGAGAAAGCTACAGGAAAAGTGGATTGTTCAGAAAAAGAGTGAGGAGTAGCCCCTACCTTGATAGAATTAGAAAATGATGAAGGTTTCGTATTGTTTTTAAATAAAATAGAACTTATATCCTTAGGATTCTGAGGATCAGAAGTAGGTTTAAAATTAGGGGCACATTTCTGTTTGTCAATAGGTAGGTTGGACACCGCCCTGCTAACCAAACCTGAAGTAGTATCTTGAGGTAGTTCAAGAACAAGAAAAGAGACAGTAGATACAGGTAGGGGCTATTTATGTTCAGCATGTGTGGTAGTAACAGCCTCTAAAGGAATGTATTGTTCAGCATGTGAATTCAACTCTGTAATAGAATGTTTGTCAGCCAATGTATTGGGTACTTCTTTAATAGAAGAAATAGAATCAGGTTTTGTAATAGTGTCCACTGCACATGAACGATCGTGAACAAAATTTGGAGTAGCAACACTAGAAAGAGGTAAGTGATTCTCTGAAATATGTTTTTCAGAATTAGAGGTAGCAGAATTTACAACAGAAATCTATAAAACAGGGTTACCTAGGTTTTTCATCTTCTCCTTTCCACTTTGCGCTTTGAAGGAAACATATGAAGTATCATCTTGAGCCGAAGGAGGTAAGACCTCCATGTCATTACTAACATTTTCATGTAAGATGAATGTTTCAGGTGTAGAAGAAATAAGAGATGCGTTGGGGACAGTGGGAGAATTATTATCAGTCCCAACATCCGCAGCCACTATTGCTTCTATGTCCAAGGCAGAATTTTCATTCTTATGTATCACTTCATCTTCATCAACTAATACACCCCAAGACTTACCTTCTAGGGAAGTAGGAACATTTTGATTCTTCACCCAAGTGTCTTTCTTTTTTTGGAGTGCTCAGTTTTTTCAGTGATATTTTTTCCTTTTTTACCATATTTAACCTCTTTCCAGTCGTTGTTAATTGGATGATCCATTTGTTTCCTAACTACCCTGCATGTAGAAAGGTTATGTCCAATCATTTTTCATACATCACATAAGGGAGGTTTCTTTTCATACTCAATTTTGTGTTCAAATCTATTAGTAGGTGTGTTGAAACCAATAGTATTTGGTAAATCACTGGCTAAGTTTACCTCATCCATAAATCTAGCATATAATCCAACATCACCATTCAATGAACTATGGTCTATTTTGATAGTGGAACCTATGCAAGAACCTATATGATTCAAGATCTTCGGGTCCTAGTAAAACCAATTAAGCCCATGAATTCTAACCCAAACATGTTCCATGGAAATTTCGTGAGTAAAAGGGTTAAAATCAGCATACCAATCCAAAATCCTAAGAAATCCTGGACTATGATGCAAATTTCCAAGTTTCCATAACTGATCAAGATCGGATTTTGTGCTGAATAGGATGTGAAAATATCCATTACATATAGGAACCATCTTCCATTTAGAAAATCCCCAGCAATGTGCAATCCGGTTCTTTAGATTGAGTAGAGACCAGGGCTAGTCTCCTGTATTGTATGAGATTCGGCCAAGAATCAAGTATTTGCACAGTTTCTTTCTTTGAAAAAGGGCTTCCAGATCTACATCGACTAAGAAACCCCAATCATCAAGCTTCCAGAAGAGAGGTTGTTTTCATTATTTTGCATCGCTCAGATCAACTCCCTTTTAAGCATCGTGAAAGGAAATGGGTGAGATGTGAAGAGGGATTTCAGAATTTCCAACTCTAGTTTTCTTAGAATCATGATCTGTAGAGGCGATGGCAGTGGGATAAACATGATCCCAAGCCGGATCAAAGCCAGCCATCAGCAGATCTTAAGAAAATCAAAGGTATGAGCTATGGTTTTTCGACCGTTGGAGCGCACTACGAGAGCTCCCCATCCTCTCCATTGACCTCATCGATATGGCTCACTATGAAAATTAATTATGAAAAAATATCTATTAATACTTTTATAGTATTAAAATTTTATATGTTTAAATTGATTATTATTCAAATCTATTGTATCCCACCTATCTCCTTATCACAATAGTTACAATGTTCAATTTTTAAGGTGATAACCTTTGAAAAAAACAACCCCCAATACATCATCTTAGATTAAGGATTCAGGTTTCTCATGATCCTATAATTGAGCTACATTCTCACTAATATTGTAAATATTATTTATTGGACAATTCTTTTAAAAATGGTATCACGTGGTCATCTAATATTATAAAGGACCACTATGGAAGATGAATATTTCATTTATAACATTCATTTTATTCCATAACATTTATGTTGAATAAAAAAATTGAATTAATATATGTAATAATATAAGGTAAAATAGATAGTTTAATTACGATAATTTGGGGGACCATAAATTTGATGGAAAAAATTCAAAGGATATCATTTCCCCATAAAGAGTAAACTAAAATTAAAGATTTAAATTTATTTGTATATACAATGTTTGAAAATTGTGACACTACTGATATTTTATTTTAAGAGAGGATTTATAAAATAGTAATTCAAAAAGTTTCATGTTTTGAATATAAATTAAATTCTAAAACATAAATGGTTATTAGATTCCATTATAAATGTATATATCAGAAATGTTTTTAAAAATCTAATGTTAAATGTGAATTATATACTATTTTTAATAAAATTAAATAGTAATGATTTTTTCAGAACATTTATATAAAAACTATGTATACAGATCACCTCATGATTCTTTTGGGATTTTTTATTCCTCATGTAACTTTTTTATAATATATTTTTTAAATAGATATGAAATTATAAAAATAAAACAACAAGTTTCATTTTATATAAATTTAGATTTTATCATTAATTACATATGAATTTTTTAACTTTCACAGGGATCATTGTATTCAAATTTTTATCTATCCTTGCCATCCAACAATATATTTTATGGATCCAATATATGGATATATGACAAATCAACCACACATGATTTATATTTTTAATTATTAACCCACGATCTTCAATCTATTATAATTAATATTTCAATTATATTTTTTTATAATAAATTTTAACAATATTACACTTTCATAATATTGAGGTGTTTATATATATTCAACAACAAGAAGTGATGATTCAAATTCCCCAAAAGTAACTTATGGATTTCATTATCTGAAAAAATATAATTTGTTTATTATAATATTTTTATTATAAAAACTTATATTATAATATTCTAATTATATTTACCAAGGACTATATAGTGTTTTAGAAATAATAATGTCTAAATTAGGGACCATATTGATAGTAAATAATGAAAATATCCTATGTGTCGAACAAAAATTTATCCCTAAAGTGGTATTTATAATAATAAATATAATATCATTAAAAATATTTATTAATCATTTATGTATAATTAATTTTTTTGATATATAAGTTAACTAAATAAATAACAAGATCAAATTTGGAAACATATTTGTTCATGATTTTGTAAACAGATTACATGGTGTCTGTTGAAACTAAAATATATCTGTACTATAAAC
Organism: Viscum album; assembly: GCA_963277665.1. Classification (NCBI taxonomy): domain Eukaryota; kingdom Viridiplantae; phylum Streptophyta; class Magnoliopsida; order Santalales; family Viscaceae; genus Viscum; species Viscum album. The sequence goes on from OY728134.1 coordinate 293,263,739, forward strand.
TTTTTCATGGAATCTGTTATGTGATTCTCACTCAGATAACACACGACATGTTAGGTAAAAATTTTATATTCATGCATGGGGAATATTTTAATGGTATTTCCTTCTGATTCATGATTTATCACTCACTAGGAGATGAATATTCCTCAAAAATGATTCTCAACCCAGTAATGTGGCTGAGAGAACATCCTACTCGGAGTGGGCCAATCATTTAATAAATTATTTAGTTACTTTTTTCAAAACTATAAACAAATTTTTTTGGGACATAATGTTATTTGTTTCTATAAAATACCATCTCTATGTAATAACAATACACTGTGGTATAATTCATTTTAAAGTATTCTATTTCATATAACATTTATCCAAATAGATTAATGGATCCAAAGTTTAGTTGTTTATGGTTGGGATTCCAATTAGTATTAGTGAATATGGTTTACCATGTGAACTTTATGTAGTAAATATAAAAATAATGACGATTAACCAATTTTTCTGTCAGATTGGGAGAATAATTTCTTTCAAAGTAGAAATTAAGTGTCATGGTTATCTTTTATGACCCAAACACAATGTGTATTTGTGGTTGAATAATGTTATATGGCCGAGATGTTGTTATAGATATATGGAGGAACTTTCCTCATATTGAAATCAATATTTTTTATTTCATTCATTAGTTAATGGTCCCTATGTGGAGATCTTATGTATCAATGAATTTTTTATATGATAGTGGTTCTATAAATCCCAAAGCAGTTGATTTCTGTTTTTTTAATAAATTTGAACCAGACTACACATTTCAGGATGCAAAATCATACTAGAACATATATTTTGGATAATTAGGGATTCTAGAGAAATTAGTATAAAATTTTCCTCATTTTTGAGTGATGTATTTACTATAGAGTATTTCATGGAAAATTTCTATAGGTAGATTATATATTAGATCCCAATTTGAGAGAAAATCCACTATAAAAAAGAATTCTATGAATTTATTTTCCATGCTATAATCCTATAGATACTTTTCATAAAAAAATAAATAGACCAAATTATATAGTTTTATTATGGGTCACTATGTATTTATTTTTACACCTAGTCAGTTCCACATGAATATTTCCTAGATGGATCCCACTATATGAATCATACAAGTTGATAAAATTAAATATACATATTGATTTATGAACTATTCTATTCTAAAAAACCCATTCATATGTGGTCCAAGTTCTTTTTGATGCATGTGTTACCATATTTCATATTGAATATAAATATGCATAATATTTGACTAAGGGTGACGAATTTTGAAAAATAAGCTTTATTGAGTCTATTAAAATTATCTTCATGCCTCTCCCAACTAGATTTATGTCCAATATTATAAAGTATACTTGAATAACATATTCTCCTTTGTCTCCTAGCTTAACTAAATTTAATAACTTCTAATTATTTAATGAAAAGTCTTTTCCAAAACACTATATCATTGGTCAAAACCCCAAGAAACCAACTTTATTATGGCCTCCTAAAAATACACAATAATTTAATGACTCATTTAATATAAACCTTCATTTGGTCACTTTGATCATATATTACTTTTATAATGGGAATTATGTGGTTTATTGAATAATCCAATGGTATAAATACGTAACCAATAAGTCCCCCAATGGTCTGTTTAATCATATATTCCATTAATAATAAGGATATAAATTCATAATGCATTAGAGATTCACTTTATACCCCAAAACAGTGAAACTGATCCTTGTCACTCTTTAGAATATGGTTATCCACTCTTTGTTCTATTAATGATCTAGAGATAAAAATGGTTTTTTGATATAGTATAAGACATATATTTTCTTCAATGGATCATATCAACCATGTGTCTAGTCATCCATCCCCATATAGATCCTAACATTCATGATAAAAATAAATTTTTCCTCTGTCATTTTATAAGCATCACAATACCTTAACTTATACCCCATCATAAGTCAAACCAAAATGGGTATCTTGTGTATAAATCCCAAACCAAAGAATTTGTTGGAATTGATGTGTATATGTATATAATACATGAAATTTATAATATTGGGATGATTTCTATTCATATGAACAAAAACCAAAATAAACAACGACCTTGTACTTATGACCTTTAAAGTATCTTCATTGGAAATGGATGTATGGCCTTAAATGGAAATCATTATTTTTGGATACATGATCTTAAATGTAAAATAGTTAGTGATGATTACATGATCATAAAAGGTATGGTGTGCCTTTATAAATGGAAAATGACAATGTGTGTTTTGATTCCCATCAAAGGTATATGGAGGTAACCCTTCTACAAAATGAAAATACAATTCCACAATGCTTACTACCTCCTGGGATGGTGATAAATTCCCTAGTGCATATTTATATAGATTTTAACCAAAGTATAACCAACCAATAAGGGGACATATAGAGAACTTGTGATGTGTGCACTATTCACATTGAATTGTGTAAATAATTTCTCACATTCATGATATGGGAATCTAGTATAATTATCAGGAAGGATTTATTGAAAAATTATTAAATATATAGGAGAGTACCAAAATAGACAAAAATAATTATTGTGTGATGAGTTGAGATATGACATACCATGATTTGACTTTTTACGTGGAATTTAATGAATAATTAGTTCATCATAATGACTTACCACAATTGGAATGTTTATACAAAAAAAGATGATGGGAATTCCCCAAGAATGAAAACTGTGATCCTAACATGAAATCCAATAAAATGAAAATGTTTGGTTATGTAGTTTATCTTGGGATTCTATATCTATGGGCCCCTTTTTTATTTTTCAAATAGTAGTTCCTGATAAATCCAAATTAACTTCTCAATAATTTCACTTCTAGTTATGTTATTTTCTAGAAAGGATTGAGGAGTGGAAAGATATAATTTTTGATTGTGAATCATTATAAAATGGATCCCTAGACACATGAATTCATTTTAATGGATTTTATGACTCATTAACCATGATAGGTCATGTCTCCCACCCAGAAACTCCAATTTTAGGTGCTGAATTCCCAAGTTCAATTGTGTAATAAAAATGGTTTTTCCCCTACATCGGAGGCGGCTCATGAGTTTCTTGATTTTCTAAATCCTTATATATTTTCACATTAGTGACAGGATAATAAAATCCATGTAGCCCTTGTTAATACATAAATATATTTCAGGCATCTATCTATAGTCTGAATTAACACTATCCTTTCTTATATTATATAGTTGGAGGATGATTTAATCCATATATAGAACGATATCCAGGAGTTTCAAATAAGGGATAATGTCAAACAGAGTCATTAACTTCACCTACTTGCTTCAGCAACACAATATCATTATAATGAAGATTCTATTGAAGTCCTGATTGTTACTTCTCAGAATAAGAAAATCAAAATGTGTTCGTATCAGGGATATGCATACATTACGATAATGGAGCATCCCAGAATGTCCTTTTATAAGTAAGTTCATTACCATCAAATGAACTGAATGTCTTCTAAAGTTGGTACCTAGTCTCTAATCATATACACCATTAATATGGTTGTAATGAACAAATATTCTAAAAATATAATTGCATTATGAATGGAAAAATTTCATAATAATTAATTTACATATAAAAAATACATCCACTATATTTCATTTTTTATTTTGGATTGTTATAAAAGTTATCTATAATTAGTTTTTCAGACATAAAATATTATTAATAATCATATAGATCGGTATTATAACAATTCTATAGCGACTAATAATATTAGTATATATTTAGGCTTATAATAATATCTAACTAACATTGATGGAGGAAATAATAACCTTGACTAGTAGGATCATACCCTATGAGGACTATTTATTAGATATTATGAGGGAGATGGAAGTTTGAATGTGACCAATATGAAGACAAGATTCAAAAAATTAAACTGGAACAAAACAATTTATTGTAGATGTTCAATCTCATGTATTTCACTACCTAAACCATGTTTGCTGAACAGTCCCAAGAAGTACCACCATCACCCAATATACACATAGGAGTACACTACTGTATTAAGGGGTTAGGAATCTAGATCATAGTAGTGTAAATTTTTATATATTATTTTTAATAAAATAATGATTATATTTATTCAATTTCATTATTACATTATATATATATATGGTTATGTAATTTGTTTGATAATATATAGATTCTGTTATGAAGAAAACAAAAAAATTATTTTTCAGAAATATATTTCTTTAATAATCTCACAACCCCCTCCCCAAAAAGTGTACCCCTCCAGGGCTAACAATGTGAGAAAGAAGATAATGACCCTTGAGTCCCTCCTCGAGTAGGCCCCGGGTTGGAGACTAGCACTGAGGGTATATTAAACTCACAAATGGAAGGCATTACACTCTAATAAAGAACAGATGGAAGAGAGAGATAAGATAGACACCAATCAACTCCAACTCAGACTACAATATAACGAAAACCCAAGTACACATATGAAATTTCATGCAAAAGTACAACAACTGGATCAGAAAAACTACTAGTACCCCCAAAAAAAAGTAAAAAAGCATCAATTACTTGCCCGAATAGTTCCTATAACCCCATGCTAGTTGAAACCAGATTTACCTCCAACCTGCACCATGTGACTTAAAAAACAGTTTATATATACATCGGGTGGGTATAACATTATACTCATTAGGATCGTCCCAAAGACTCTCTTGCAAAAGTAATGAAATCATGATAAAGCACAGTGAGTAACAAGTGAAACTAACTCATCACCTAAATAGGTATAATAAGTTCCCAACCTCACCATGGATACTCTCACCAAGTAACACATAAAAGAATATATCATATAATAAATAATATATAGGGGACCCTACTACTACTTTTCCACTGGTTTGCTGCTTTTCCCCAATGTCGCATGTCCTGAGCCTCTCTCTCCAAAAAGGCTTGTGCGCAGACACCTGGGTTAAGAACCACAATATGCACCTCGTGCACCATAAAGGCTTTCTCGCAGACACTTGGGCAATGTACCACACCATCCTCCCAACCAAAAGTAACTAGGTAGTTTCTGGGATCCACCATAGCTCGCATAACGTGTATCATACATCGGGTATTATACCGAAAGCCATTACATCCCATACATTGAGTAAGGATCTTCAATCCATCAAAGCCTATACACGTTACAGCTATAGTAGTCCATAGGATACTATATCACGAATATATGTGTGTGAATAACCACAATCCATTGTAGCCATCTACACACAATTTTGAGGAAAATTAACAAATGTGCCAATCATCACATGCAACTACCAAGAGAAGAGAGCGGGGCCAAAGGGGGTAGTCATCCATTCATCCTATCACCAGAATGTTGGGGAAAACACCACCCCCCCCCCAGGGCTCATGATCCCTGGGGGGATAGTTTCCATTACTGACATGGTGGTGTAGTGTATAGAAACACAAAAAATACATTATATATCATATCTCACTACCACACTATGGGCATAACCTAGTCTGAGACACCACTACTGCTATGGTCTCTCAGACTCCAGGACACTAATTCTAATACTATGTATCCTATAAGAACACAACCAATAAATGAAATTTATTATATTACATAATTCCATTTTTCTTTTCATTTCCACTTTACGTTAATTAATTCTTTAAACATTATTTTACCATGAAAAATTCCACATTAATGATTCCATTAGCATCACACCCAAAATTCAGTATCCCATAAAAATTACAAACTCATCATTATATTTGAGCTAACTCCAACCCCATGGGTTAACACCATTTATTCAAATATTCATTTTGAATTAATTTTCCATATTCCTAGGAATTCTAGAAAAGAATAATATGCTACTAAACACAAGTGGGATCAACACGGTTAGTATATGTACTACCCGTCGAGTCTATTCTGACTATAGAAAGAGCATAGACCCATTCCCACTTGAGATGCTAAACACCGAAAGCACGTGGAATACCATGGGTGTCTTCTCCTCTTTCGAGGGAAGGGTATGCAAGACGAGCTGCATTGAGAAGTGGGGAAACGTAAAGCAGATAAACAACCAAAGAACCAACAAGTAACCAACAATCACAATCATCCCACTCCATCAACCACTGGTGTCCTCCCTGACACCCACATGCATAAACCGATGAATCTCTCAACTCTAGGTTTCATCCGCTGCCACAACCAAAAGGCATCTATTCCCCCAAATATCACAACAACCATCCTGGAACACATCATAGCACAAGCAGTATGAATGAAAACATCACATCAATTGGAATCTTGGCCCTTTAACAATCAAAAGGGTAACTCATAACCCTTCGAGGAATTATCATACAATCACACTTTACTACATCATGAATTAACAGGTTTATAAATCGTTGGTTCCAACATCGGGAAACCTAACTAGTAAGCTATCACAAAAGATTAAACATGCTTACAATGAAAATTTTATTAACATCAAATTGCAACAAGAACCAGAATCATTTTCATGATTTATTATCTTTAGCCAAACAATTATCAATAAATCCCAGTTTACATTCTTTCCCAATTTCCATCAGGAACAAACAGGTAATCCATGAAAGCCTAGATATCCCCGTATCTAGAAAAAAAAAGGCTATAACATACAATGGATAAAAATTTCATTATCTGGTTAAAATATTTATTAAGTCAATTATATTTTTCATCTAGGGGAATTGAGCATGGTAACAATATAGTTGCACGTAAATTAAATTGAAGCATTGAATCCACTGCCTCGGTGGTTTTTTAAGAAAACTACAACGATCGAAGAATGCTCAAGAATCCAGAGTCGATTCTCCAAAAACACACCTTAGATCTCTTCTCCTAGAATGTTCATGACCAAAGCTCATCATATTTGGAATCCAAACACTTAGATCAACCCAGAACGGGTGTAGATCTATGAATCCATGGGATGAAAAGTATTAGATCCACATGGATCTAAGAAACCGAACAAGAACGATCACATATCTCAAGAATCTAACGTTGATTATCCAAGAGAAGAATTTAGATCGCCTCTATTACTCATGTTAGATGTTATCCTACATATAAGGAAGGGTAATCTCGAGTTATGGGTGCTTAGGAGATTAAATGAGCATGTTAGAGGCGAAAGGGTTGAGATCCACAATTTTAGGATCTAATTTATGTGCCCGCACGATTTGCTCGCACGGTTAGACAAACCATGCGGTAACCATGAGGTTGCTACTTCCTCGTAAAACACTCCTCGCATGGTTAGGCCGCATAGTTAGACAAACTGTGCGCTAGCCGTACGTTAGCCACTTTCTACAGCACTAACTATGCATGGTATTACCGCACGGTTTAGACAAACCATGCGCAACCCATGCAAAAGTTAATGCCCTTTAGTATTCCTTAAAGATTCACCCAAATGCACCCGCAAATCACCTTAACCTCCTATAACACCTCTAACACTGTATTTTCAAAATGTAATGGACTGGGGAGGTCTAGGCCATTACATCAGATACCTCTCAAAACATTCTCATCCTCTATAATCCAAAACCCACCTAATGTGAAAACAAAATAGGGTCTGAACGACCACCCATCGAGATACCTCCCAAAAGAGAGAAAGCCACAAAACAAAAAAGGGATACATCTCATAAGAATGGATGTTTCAAAACCACAAAAGTTACATCAATACATGAAAAGAGTTAAACATCAAACAACTATGGGTTCTGAGAATATTTCTGTGACTCACGATCCCAGGTACTCTCCTCCAAGCCACTGTGTTGCCACAAGATACGAATTAAAGGAATATCATGCCCATGATAAACCTTATCTTTGCGGTCATGGATCTCCACAAGAGTCTCCTCAAAGGTTTCATCATCATCGACATCGATCTCTCCCCAATAGATGATTTTAGAGTCGTTATGAAGATAACGACGGATCATTGATACATGGAAAACATCATGTATACGACTAATATGTGGAAGAATTGCTACACAATACGCCATAGCTCCATCACAAGCTAACACATCGAAAGGCCCAAAAAATCGAGGAGAATGCTTACTTCCATAACAAAACATTTGCTTCCCACAATGGGGAGTCACCTTAAGATACAAATGATCCCTAAAATTATCTTCTAAGGGTCCCTTTCTTTGACCAGCATATGATTTCGGAAGATCTTGCACTATTTTCATCCTCTAATGAATCTCCTGAACCATCTCTAATGTATTCTGCACTAGTTCCAGCACAATGGAGAACTGCAAGGCCGACCAAACAAGGCTTTGGCGCCACACCGATGGTGGAGTGAAGACTATTATTTTTAGCAAACTCCACCAAGGCATGTGCCTCATCCATGATCATAAAACATCAAGTACACAAGAGCGTAACATGTCTCCATGATTCTAGATGGTTCGCTCTGTCTCACCACCCATTTGAGGATGAAAAGTAGTGCTAAGGAATTGTTGAGAACCGAAAGCAAGTTATTGACCTCTCCACACCCTAGAGGTAAAACGTGGATCTCGATTAGAAATTATCATCCTAGGGAATCCATGAATTCTTAACACCTCCTCTTGATACTGCCTCAACAAATCATCCACTGAGCTCGACTCTTTGATCACTATGAAGTGGTCCGATTTTGTTAAATGATCCACTACCACCGAAATAGCACCATGTCCTCTCGGAGCTCGAGGTAAACTAGAAACAATGTCAATTGGGATGTCCTCCCACCTTCTCTCAAAAATATCTAATGGTTGGAGAAGACCACTAGGAACACGGTGTTCACCCTTCACCTTCTGGAAGACTAAATATCGAGACACAAGCTCTGCAACCGCTTGCTTCAGACCAGGCCACCAAAACTGACTCCTTATGGATCGATATATCTTTTTCACTCCAGGATGTACCGCTAAAGGTGAACTATGGAACTCTCTAAGAACCGTCTCACGTATTTTCAAGTGAACAAAAATCCTTCCATGATACAATACATGGTGTTGGTCATCTTTAGTCCAACCATCAGGGGCCTCAACACAAACAACTCGGCCTCTCAAAACATCCACCTCTAGATCTCCCAACTTGGAATCTTCTACATTTTTCACCGGGGGTGACTGTACCGTCATCTGAAAAAGACAGCCTCTACCCCCAAATCTTTCATATCATGATGTAATGATGAAAGTTCTTCCATTACTCTCCATGAATCACCAGATTCAAGGACAGCATCACTACGTGACATTCAGCTCAACATATCACCGACAACATTCTGTTTTCTAGGTGTATACGATATTTCAAAGTCATATTTCTGCAGGAATTCCATCAAACGATGTTTTTGTAAGTTCAAGTCATGCTAGGAGAAAACATACCTCAAACTCTTATGATCAATGAAAACTAAAAAGCGCTCACCAATGAGGTAATGTCTCCTCAAAATCACAGAAAACACAACAGTTTCCAACTCTAGATCATGGGTGGAATAGTTGTGTTCATGGGGACGCAACTGCTGATACCCACATGAACCAAATGACCTCAGCTACATGAGAACACAATATAACCCTAGATATGAATCATCGCCGAAGACATCAAACTGAACTCATTCGGCTGGAAGACAAAGGACTGGAGCACTTACTAACTTCTTCATTAGATACTACAATGCAACCTGACACTGATCAGTCCATATGAATTCTTAATCCTTCTTGGTCAATACCATTATAGGGGTCCCATCTTGTGAAAAATTGGATACGATCCTCCTGTAATAGCCTGAGAGATGAAGGAAACATTCCGCCTCTTATACTGTCCTGGGGGCTTCCAAAGACATAACTACATCTATCTTCAATGGATCCATAGATACTCTAAGTTGGGACATAATATGCTCCATGAAACGGACTTCTCGAGCCCATATCTCAATCATAGACAACATCCCTAATAAATGTTGTTGAAAAAGAACTCCCAAGATGGCTCGTAGATGATCGTCATGCTCCCCTTCAAATTTGGAGTACACAAGGATGTCATCAATGAAAACTACAATGAACATGTCCAGGAATTCATGTAACACAACATTCATCAATCCCATGAATATTGCTGGAGAATTATTCATGAAAAACCACATTACAACGAACTCATAATGCCGATGACGACAACAGAAAGCAGACTTCAGGATATTGTTGTCCTTAACATGCATTTGATGGTATCCTGACTGTAATTCGACATTTGAGAAACAACATGCACCCTTTAGTTGATCGAATAAGTCATCAATACACAGAAGAGGATATCTATTCATTATTTTCACCATGTTTAAGTGACGATAATTGAAACACAACAGCAAACTGTCATCGGCCATATTTACTGAAAAAACTGGTGCACCCCATAGTGACACACATGGCCCATCCAAACCGCATTGTAATAGACCATCATGCTGTATATGTAGCTCTAGTAACTCAGAAGGGTCCATACTATATGGAGAAATAGATATGGGAGACACTCCTAGTTGTCGCTCGATCCTAAACATGTTCTCTTGTCGAGGGGGTAATGCTACAACCTCTTCTAGAAATTCATCAGGGTACTCCTCTATGACCCTTGGAAATGACAACTGCTTAACCTCTAAAGAACTCATCATCATCCCAGCCATTATGGACTATATTGATGGAACATGCATATGACCCATCCGAGGATCTTGCTCGCCAACAATCACCACTTGTCTCTAACCGCACCAAGGAAAATGACCTTCTTCATGAATAAATCCATGATAGACTACCCTGAATACAACCAATCCATGATGAGAATGACATCATATGGTGGTATTCGTAAACATAGGAAATATCCCCAGGAGCGGTGTTTCCCCAACACTAGATCATAGTCTCTACATACTTCCAACAAGTCAGCTCGACCTCTAACTGGTGTAGTCAATGCCAAGGGCACTGGTAGCCTCTCTACCTCAAGTCCCAAATAATGGTCAAGGGTTTGTGATATGAAGGATTGTGTCGCTCCTAAATCAAACAAGGAATTCAACAAGGTAGAAAACAAGAAAAGGGTACCTCGAATGACATCTAGCTCCCTTGGTGCTGGAAATGATAGTGCATGAAGATGACCACAAACTCCTCCACGACCTCTCTGACCCTGATGATGACCACCACCACGACCACACTCTACTCTATAAGGACGAGGAGCATCAATGGGATTTCCTCTACCTGCCACATCTACCCTCGATGATCTAAACCTAGCGCAACTGGCTGCTACAGCCTTGGCTGGAACTGCCTCAACGGAGGAACCTGAAGCATAACAGTTGTTGAGCGATGACCGCTCTGAAAGGATGGTCACTACCACTGCAGATGTCCACGACCACCACAAGAAAACAAATGTGCATGATCCCTTGGCATAGGCCTAAGAGTTGCTACCTCTGGAGAAACGATATGTGATGGGCTGGGACCTACCCCCGGCTGATCAAAAACTCTTCTGTCCTAAAAACCGGGAACCCCGTACAACTTCTCTACTTCATGATGGATCATGAAGATCACCATCCCGTGATGATCCTGTCCTAGCCAAAGTCCTCTCGACAACCTCGGCCCTCACCAACACCTTAAGGAATATTTTCAGCATAAATGGGGTGACCTGGTGTTGGATCTATGGATGAAAAGCCTCCTCAAAATGCCTCTCCCTAGACTCCACATCTGGTAATAGGTCCGAAGCATATCATAAAAGGTTCCTGAAACAGATTCCAAACTCTCATACATTAGATCTCCCCTGTCGAAGGGTAATAAACTCCTAGCGACTAGACACCTTCATAGACAAAGAAAGGAAATCGACTCTAAACATGTCTCGGAACTCCTCCCATGAGATCGCTAACTCCTCATGATCCCCGAGGTACAAGAACCACTACTGCCTTGCTGTTCCATGCAGCATCGTCACAGCTAAGGAAACACAGTGATCCTTCCAATCACGGATTGAACTGAAGCCTATACCAACCACCTCAAACTAGTCTTTTGTGACTGCATCTAAAATGGAGCCCTCATTCTTCTGTACACTCTTATGCTAAAACTCTCTGAGTGTCTTCCTCCATGTGTCTTCATCGTTAACCTCTACCCTGCGGCGATCTGCTGAAAAAACCTGTTGTACATTTTCTACGCAAACCTGATGAGGATGTTGACCTAGGGCCATACCTGTAATATCACAAACCATTAGAGCTCCAAAAACTGGAATATGGGAGACTCAAAAGTAATTAATTAAGTAATCTATTTTATTCATTTTAGGTTAACCTATCCTAAGGTCTACCCTTCAAACACGGGTGCAAGGAAGAATGTTGCATGATCCTTTCCTAGGTCTCTACACTGCAACTAGTATCACCTTGTTTTTAGGCCATTGTAAACTGAATGGTCTTTACACAAGATCATATGGGGTCCTAAATGCCTATGTCTCAGCTGGTCTCTAGTGTTTAACTCACTTTCTAAACATGAATGACACCATTTCCATACCAACCCATTCAACCTCACATGTGCCTAACTCCAAACTCCATCCAATCGCTCAATGTGACCTTTGATATCACTCTGTCATGACCCCCTCCCCAAAAAGTGTACCAATACTGGGATAGCAATGTGAGAAGGGAGATAATGGCCCCCGAGACCCGCCTCTCGTAAGCCCCAGGTTGGCGACTATCACCGAGGGTATAATAAACTCACAAATGGGAGGCATTACCCTCTAAGAGAACACATGCAGATGAGAGAGATAAGATAGACACCAATCAACTCCAAATTAGACTGAAATATAACTGAACCCAAGTACACATATGAAATTTCATGAAAAAGTACTAAAACTGGAAGGGAAAAACTACTAGTACCCGAAAGAAATTAAAAACATCATCAACCATAATCCCAAACAGCTCCTGCATCCCCAAGCTCATAGAAACTAGCTTGATCTCCAACATACTCTAAGTGACCTGAAAAACAGTTTATATATACATAAGTTGAGTATAACAGTATACTTAGTAGGATCCTCCCTAATTCCACTTGTGTAAATGTAAAGAAGGCATGATAAAACATAGTGAAAAAAGAGTGAATCTAACTCGTCACCAAAACAGGTATACTAAGTTCCCAACCTCACCATGGATACTCTCACTAAGTAACTCATAGAAGAATATATCATATAATAATGAATATAAAGGGTACCTCGCTACTACTTCCCCAATTGTTTTCCTTTTTCCCCAACGTCGCATATCCTAAGAATCTCTCTCCAAAATGGCTTTCCCTTAGACACCTGGGCGAAGCACCACAATATGCACCTCATTCACCATAACAGAATTCCCACAAACATCTGGGCAAAGCACCACACCATCCTCACAACCAAAAGTGACCAGGTAGTTTCTGGGATCCACCAAAGCTCACATGAAGTGTATCATACGTCAGGTATTATACACCATGCCATTAAATCCCATCCACCGAGTAAGGATCCACAAGCCATCACATCCTATACAAGTTATACCTATAGTAGTCCATAGGATACTATATCCAGAATATATGTGTGTGAATAACCACAAGCCATTACAGCCCTCTACACACATATATGGGAAAAAATAACCAATGTGACAATCAACACAAGTAACTTCCAAGAGAAGATAGAAGGGCCAAAGGGGGTAGTCAGCCATTCATCCTCCCACCATAATGTTTGGGAAAACACCCCCTAGGTATTAGAATCCCCAAGGTGTCAGTTTCCCTTACTGACAAGGTTGTGTACCATATAGAAACACAAAAAGTACATGATTTATCATATCTCACTACCACACTATGGGAATAACCTCATATTAGACACAACTGCAGCTAACATCTCTCAGACTTTGGGCTGCAACATCTAAGTCTATGTATCCTATAATCACACAACCATTTATAGAACTTTATTAGATTAATTCATTCACTTTTTATTTTCAGTTCCACTTTTTGTTCATTAATTATTTAAACATTATTTAACCATGAAAAATTCCACATTAAAGATTCCATTATCATCACACCCAAAATCAACTATCACTTTATAATTACAACCTCATAATTACATTCCATCTAACTCCAACCCGATGGGTTATCACCATTTATTCAAATATTCAATAATAAATTACTTTCCCATTTTCCCAAGCATTATAGAAAATCATTCTATACTACTAAACACATGGGGGATCAACACGGTGATTAGATGTACTACCTGTCGATTCTTTTATGCCTTTAGGAAGTGAGTAGACCCATTCCCCCTTGAGAATCTAAACACATAATACATGTGGAATACCCCGCATATCATCACCAATTTTGAGAGAGGGGTAAGAAAGACATGCTTCCTGAAGTTGTGGGAAAAAGAAAAGCAGATAAACAACCAAAGAACTAGTAAGTAACCAACAATCTCATCCATCCCACTCCATCAACCCTGGTGTCCTTCCCAACACCCACATGCATAATCCAATGCATCTCACCACTCTAGGTGTCATCCGCTGTCACAAGAAAAAGGCCTCTATGCCCCCACATATCACAACAACCATCCAGGATTACATCACATCACAAGTAGTGGGAAAGAAAACATCACATCAATTGGGCTCTTGGCACTTTAACAATCAAGATTGTAACAAAGAACCATTCAAGGATTTATCAAAAAATCATTATTTAATCCATCTTGAATTAACAGGTTTATAAATAGTTGGTTCCAACATCGGGAAACCTATCCCATAAGATAACACAAAAGATTAATCATGCTTACTACACCAATTTGATTAACATCGAATTGCTATAAGAATCAGATTAGTTTTCATGCCTCTTTGTCTTTAGCCAAACAATTATAAATAAATCCCAATTTACGTTCTTTACCGATTTCTATTAGGAAAAAATAGCTATGCCATGAAAGCATAGAAATCCCACAATCTAGAAAAACAAGAGGAAATAACATACGATAGATAGAAATTTCATTATGCGGTTAAAATATTTATTAAGTCAATTCTATTTTTCATCCAGGGGAATTAAACAAGATAACAATACAGTTGCATGTAAAAGAATGAGAAGCAATGAATCCCCTACATCAAATGATTTTGACCAAAACTACGACAGTCAAAGAACGCTCAAGAAGCCCAGGTCTATTCTACAAAAACCCACCTTAGATCTCTTCTCCTATCAAGGTAAAGCCCAAATATCATCATATTTGGTATCCACACACTTAGATATACCCATAACGGGTGTAGATCTAAGAAACCGAAGGAAGAGGAGAAGTAGATCCAAGTGTATCTAAGAAACCAAACAATAATGGTCACATACCTCAAGAAACCGGCTTCGATTCTCTAAGAGAATCCTTCAGATCACCTCCAAACCTCTTAAGAGAGGTTCTCCTAACTTCAAGGAAGGGTAATCCCGAGTATGGCTGCTTAGGTGCTTAAATGAGCAAGTAAGTGGTGAAACAATTAAGATCCACAATTTTGGGATCAAATTTAAGTGCCTGCATGGTTTTCTTGCAAGTCTAGACAAACCGTGCATTAACGGTGTGGTCGGTACTTCCCTATCAAAAACTCCTCACACGGTTATGCCACACGGTTAGACAAAACATTTTCTAACCGTGCATTAGCCACAATCTCTAGCATTAACTACGCATGGTATGGCCGCACAGTTTAGACAAACCATGTTTAGCTCGTGCGAAAGCTATTTCCCTTTAGTTTTCTTTAATGATTCACCCAAAAACACACCCCAAGTCACCTTAACCACCAAGAACAACTATATAACCGCATTTTCACAATGTAATGGAATATAGAGGTCCAGGCCATTACAAATAAAAAATTCTTCAAGATAAATTCAAGAATAGTTTAAATAAATGCTTTTTCCTCAAATATTATTATTAATTTATTTTAGTAAAATATAAATCATAATACAATTTAATGAATTCCAATGTATTATTTTTTAAAATGGTGACAAATTTATTAATGTCGTAAAAAATAATATTTTATTATAAATCACAATAATAATTTAAAAGTGTAAACTATGATATTTTGAAAAAAAGTTTAAAAGTAAATATTATTATTGTGATCATCATTTTTAATTGATAAAATTCTGAATTTTTCATAATTTCATGAGATGGTAAAATTTTGTGGTTAAAATTAAATTTTTTATAAATATACGGTCTATATTATGATACTATAATATCCCAAATGTGATGTAATAAAAACTATAAAATTAAAAAATGGAATATAAAATATTTCCCCTATAAAATGATATGTATTTTATGTTATTTGATTAATTTTACAAAACTATAATGAATAATTCAAAATCTATATGAAATATTTTTTTATATTAAAATTAAAACATTATAAACATGACCCACTTCAACATAATTAAATATTATTATATCAATGAGTTTTGTTCATAGATAAAAAATATATTTAAAACCACTCATATTTACAAGAAACCATGGAAAATCATTATAATGTTTACAATTTTGATTCTTTTGTCACATAATGTCCAAAATATAGGTTTCGAACTTTAAAAATAAATTCTCTTTATTTTTTTTAAATAACCACCCAAATTATCATTCTTCACCACTCAAAACCCATTGTGTATGAAGTTAATTTCTTCCTCTATATATCTAAATCCATTCCATGGTGTTCCAACTCTCTTAAAAATATCCACCACTGCTTTAGAAATACCCTGTTAAGGTATTGGATATTATCCCCTTAATTTTTATTTGGGTAATTGTTTTTCAATATGACATTATATTTACAATTTCTATTATTTTTAAAGCGTTTTTACACATCTTTTTGAGACTATTATAATGGGAAATTCATTTTAGACCGCCTTTATCTCTCATTAATCCCTTTTAAGAACCAATATGTACACTCGTTAGGCATTCAAAATTATCTAATAAATTTCATTTCCATACATTTGTGTTGAGAATACCCAACCCAATTTCAACTCATGGGTATTCACCTAGTTGTACCTATCCTATATAGATTTGGAACATCCATCTATATAATGAAAAATCTATAATAGTGGGATTATATGGTATAATGGATGATCTTATGTTACATGATCTATGTAAAATAAAAATTCAAGATTGTAATATGAATGTGATGGGTGGGCGCAAAATAATATGTATTTCAAATGAATTGGATAATGTTTTCATCTCATACGATACATTTTCATGAGAAGTTTTCATAAGAACACTATGTTATAATGTCTCCATGTTTATAATTAACATATGATTATGATGTCATGTTTTATATTTTTTATACAACCTTATGAATCCTTGGTGTTATCATATTATGACTATAAATGATAGTCATGATTATGATACTCAAATATTTATGTCATAAAATTATTCCACTTGGTTCATTTTTACTTCTTTAGGTCATATAATTAATTTATTGTTCCCTTAATGAGATTTATAGATCACCCATTTCAAATGTACCCCCTTGGTTATCCCATGATGCATTAAAAGATCAATGGAATTTAAGGTCATGTTATAGAGTATTAAATAATGTTAATTTATCCCTATTTCATATTACTATGATATGTATCTAGTTACTCAAATACATTAATCCTCTTGATATTTGGTGATTGTGTTATGTGTATATTTATAAAATAAATTCTGAAAAAATGTCTATAAAATATATGATTTTTCATAGTTGTTTTTAGAGAATGGTCTTGTATTTTTGGATATTAGGATTAGGAAACCATACTGAAATCCATATGAATAATAATAAAATTATAAATATTCCCTAAATGGTGGTGAAACATTGATAATGTGGATTTCATGTAATTAAATACCAATCAGGGTACTATAAGTGGATGTCACATTGGCATAGTTTTGCATAGGTGGGGAAAAGCACAGAAATGTGAATATTGTGTATTAACTCAATATTTACCTAGTAAACAAAAAATAATTCCAACTGAACACCTAATTTGAAACTCCCAATGGATATTATTTGGTAATGTTACATGATATTTATGAACCATTGTTAAGAGAAAAAATGTGTATTAATTTTTTTATTAGAAAATATTTCATGTAAAAGAATTACTGAATCCTAGAAATTAATAGGAAAAGGAATATATTCCATTTATGTATTATCCATTCATTTATCATAATTTTACATTTATGTGTGTAATATTTTGAAAAATATCATTCATAATATTCCATTTATAGTACATAATGGCTTTAAATATAGGGAACTGAGTTAAAAACCAATGTGATGGCCAATGTATTTACTACGCAAATAAGATTACTAACACGATTGGAGCACTAATTGAGAACTACAAGAAGAATACTTACTCATTAAACTCACTTTTTTAATAGAATATTGAATAATTGGAAACACCCGAATTTTCAAATGAATGAGAATGTTACAATTGATACCTTTATGAGAAAATTGATTTAAACTTTCGGTGGATGTTTTGATCACTTAATCACATAAAAATGGATCAACACTATTGAAAAGACATTATCTATTATTTAATTTGTTATGAAAAATAATATTTTACTATCTATTTATCTCATGGGGAGTGATGTTGATTAATGGTGGCTATTGATCTAGAATTCAAATCTCAAGGAATAAATCAATGAGATGTATTGGAATGAATTTTGGAAAAGATTTTGGATAATTATTTCCCTTAAATTATCTATCATTGAAAGGAGTGATAGTTCATTGGAATAAATAAGGATGATGAATCCATAAGTGAATTCTTGATAAACGTCATAATAACTTCATGATATAACTCTAACATTGTTATAGACATTGCATTTAAATTTTATCACTAATTTAAAGGGATTAATATGAGTTCGTGAAATAAATTTTCTGACTAAAAACATTGATAGTTACAAATAAATAGTTCAATATTCCCTCATAGTCAAAATAAAGAGTGCAAAATCTCAGGGGTATCACAATCCTAGAGATATAAAGTGTAGAATTTATCTTAATTATTGAGAAGTGATGAAGAAATGACATGGTTGTTGGAAAGTCCAATATGATTGTTCTAAAAAATGTTGGAATAAGTATCCTAGAAATTTCATGATGTGGAAAAGGAAATGTATTACGTGTGAGGAGGAAGGGAACCAAGCTATTGAATACTAATGGGAGAAACCTAGAGATGTGATGGTTGAAAAGAAACTTATACTCATCCCTCAACTAATTTTCTAATTTTTCAAAAAAAATTAATAAAAAAACTATAAAACTGATGCACAAAGCTATGTGTTTCAAAAGTTAACAATTTACAACCACATTTAAGGACTTGTGAGAAATGGTGGGATATTCCATCACAATTTCTATGGTGGATTCTTATAAAAATGTGGTGATAAATATAATAGATTTTGACTCAAAAATTGGAAATTATTATTATGATTATTTTTGAATGAATTCTTTCATATCACACATGTTTAGTAGATATATTCAAACACCACCATAAAAAATTGAATTCATTTTATCCAAAGGAATAGTAAATTAGAAAATTATTGATTCCAGTGTATATAACTTATCTCATATTAAAATTTGTGAGGGGAATTTATCAAAGAACGTTATGATACTATCTTCAGTAGAGTATCTTTCTACTCATGGTGTGGACTGGATTTCCATGTATAGATAATCCATAATTTTCCAAGAGAAGGAAATACATCTCTATAATGATAATCACCCTTGAATTATTTAATAGTATAAGGAGGTGGATGAATATCAGTAGGAATTATCAACTCAATAATGGACATTATTTACATATGAGTATTTCTATTCACACCAACTGATTGAGTTTTTGGGAAATCTCATCCGTGATGTCCTGACCATTGTAATAGAATATTCTAATCTATTCCCAAGAGAATTATTTGGTCTTCCTCCTTATAGATAAGTTGACTTATTGATCAGATATATACCCTGTTCTATTATAATATCGAAGAGTACATATAGAATTTCCTCAATTTAAACTGATGAGATGAAGGAGAAACTACATGTAAATAATGATAGTGTCTTTACTCCCAAGTGATTCATTATGGGGTTTACTAATCCTTTTTATGTAAACAAAGAATTGGTCAATGTAGCTGAATATATTTTCAATAGCATAACATGATCATGATTAAGAACATATATCATATTCCACATATTGAGGACCTATACAAGTATCTACATGGATTAGTGTACTTGTATTTGATGGATCATCAGCTGAGATATTATCATGTAAATATAAAAAATGAGGAAATCCACAAGAATTTTTTTATACAAGGTACAAGCATAGTGAGTTCCCAATGCTTCCATTGTGACACAGTAATTATCTAACCCTCTTTTTGGAATTAATTAATAGTTTTAAAGATTATTTGACAACCAATATATTAAATAAACACTATTCAATTATTTATTAGATAAATACAAACATAATACACTCTGAAAATATCATGTGGCCTAGTGTATTTAGTTAATAATAAATATATAACAATAAACCAAAACATTGGTATATTGGTATTATTTAAAAATAATAAAACAAGCCATTATATTCTGTTGATATTTTAATTCTGAATGGGATAACTGAGGGGTTTATAAGGATTATAGATTGATACTAATCATGGTGTGGGATAATTAAAATAATATTATGATGATATTAATAAAAGTGACTTAGGTGGAATATCATAGTAAAAAAAGAGTGAAAATCATAAAAATGATTGTCAGAACATGATAAAATTTGATAAAATCATAGAACTAGATTATCATGGAAACAATTTATAACCTGACATCTTCAAATAAGTCGCGAATAACTACCGAGATATCATAACAACGTGTTATTAATATTACATCCCATTCAACATGAATGGTTTTACATGAGATAAAATAACTTCTTATTTCATTAGAGATATATATAATTCAACCCCTACCCATCTCATTAATATCATCGAAATGTATTTATATAACCCATAGATCATACAATAAAATAGTTAATTTCATGAAATTTAATTTCATGATTAAGGATTGAGGGTAACATATATTTTAGTCTTTAATCATTTAATGATATGTATATTTTGGTGAATAACCTTTAGTGGAGATAAGGATGTGTATTGACAACACATATGGTTTTCATGGTAATTCTCAAGGCTATATTTGTAGCATAGAAATGATATATATAAAATCATTAAAGGGTTTAATGAGAGTGAATAATGGATTTAAATTACATATAAATCAGGATGATTGTAATGGTATGGGTAAAAACATATTCTAACATGAAAAATTGGAAAACAAATTCACATGACAAGGAAAGTGCCTAAATAAAGAGGAGGAGGAGAAAATCAATTACCTTTTGACAGAAAATCCAACAGATTAAAAGGATTTTTATAGGAGATTATGAACAAATTTAGTGGTAATTATAGAGGGATAGGTATGGTAAATTCATTATCAAAGGGTTTTGAGTGATTAGGAGTGGGAGATTAAGTTGGAATTTATATCAAAATAGAGGGGAGTTATTATTTAATTTCTAAACATAGGTTTTGGAATATATATAATAATGTAATCAAAACCCCAAAACATACTAGGGATTTTTTCAATAGTTTTTGTGAAAGTGGAGTTACTTATTCAATATTTGTTAGGTCGAATAAATGAAAACATGAATATAATACTTTGGTGATGTCGAAGTTAGGAACATTAATAATGAATTAATTTTTAAAAAATATAATATATATTTAGTGTGATTTATTAATGGTTTTAAAAATTAATCAAATAACTTTAGAAATCAAATTTCTAAGGATAATATATACCTTTTCTTCGAACCCTTTTATATAAACAATTAACCCCCCTTAACGATATTATAATTTCAAAACACTTTCTATATATTATTGTGTATATAATTTCTACCCAAAAATTCCAACATCTCATTAAATTTTGAATAATTAAATAAAGGATAGTTTTGACATGATGATTTCAATAGTGATTTTTTTCATCGAAATAATTTTCTGTATAATATAATTTACATTTTAATATAGAAATCCTTATTTAATGTAAAATCTTATTTTTACAACACTAACCACATTGAAACCTTTAATAAAATTATATTGAACATCATTGGATTATATTAACATTAATATTAAAATAAATATTATTTAATAAGGATATTTTAATAAAATAAAATTTATTTAAAAATGATTGAATTTATCAAAAATATCGAACTAATCAAAACTATATATTTCCTAAAAATAAGATTTAAATTTCTTCATATCCAAATATAACGCTTTTCAAAGCCATTAATAATTTTTTTGTAAATAGTTATAATTAAAAACGATAAATATAAATATAATTTTATTTTAAAAAAATATAAAATTTCATAACGTTAGGGTATAGATAAATATACCATTATTACACAAATGTAATTATTAAGGGTGTTGTGTGCGGTGGCTGCTGTTTCTTAGGGTGGATCAATAAAAAATTATTTAGGTTGTGATCTTGATAAGAATGAAAATATCTCATATAATGTTCCACTAATGTTTTAGTTTTTGAATCTTAGCTTCGAATTAGTGAAGGGAAAATCAATGTGATTTCATATCCCTCAAAATATCTTTTAAATATGATTTATTGGTTATGAACCTTTGGGTCGATGATATCAATTCATCTTTTTATGTCAAATAGACTTTATCACAACCCTTAATATACTAATATGAATGGAAACTGAACAATGGCTATATTATCAGTACTTCCATTGAATAAGAACAATTTTGATTTTATATTATTTATTTTATAATAATTGAAAAAATAAAAATTAATGTCTATGTTTTATATTATTACCATACATAATAATGAATTTATTTATTTAAAAATATATTCAAGTCATATAATTTTAGGATGTTACACTCTAAACCCCATCATAAATTCCTATCTCATTTTATAATTTCATACACTAAACCAAATGAAGGTGGTTATATTTCACCACATCCTTTTGTTCCCATGTCGCCACATCAAACTTGTTCTTCCTTCTCAATAATTTGACCAACTGAGTTGTCATATTTCATATATATTTTTCTAAAACATATACTAATTATCATTGCTCAAAATATAAATGATTATTCACTAATGGTATCAAATATGAACAAAGTACATGTGATGGTTCTTACATTAATAATATCAATATGAATACATAGATAAAATTATTTATTTGAGATAGTTTATTAATGAGTCAGAGTCAATAGACCATATCTTTGTTGTGATCAAGGATAAAAAAGAGGATAATATATATTAGAATAAGATTTTCCTACTTCCTAAACCTCATTATATTCTTCCATGGAGATATATAATGGAAGTGTTTATCTCTAACCTCAATTTTTTGTCCAATTAATGGTTTTATTCATAGAAATTATGTAATCTTTTTAGATAATTGATGTGATGTATAATCGTTTAAACCTTCTTTGTCATATTAATGATAAGATTAGGACCCATACAATATCACTCTCCATCTACATCCCATCATTATGGAATATAACACATCTTCCAATATAGATCATGAAAAGCTGACTTTTGAAATCTATGATGGAAGAATCTGTTATATGTGAAGTCCAATAAGAGATGATGATGATCTCAACATCCTTGAAAAAAAATTAACATGATATCAAAATATCATCTAGAGTATAAATATTTGACTAGACATCCATAATAGGGTGATATTTAGTACTAAATCTCATCTATGAATGTAGTTCATAATAAAGGATTTTCTAGAACCTCGAGGTAAACCATTGATCATGATAAGATGAAATAGAGAGTTTCATTACAAGCATTATTATAAATTTTTTTATGTATATCTTGGTATGTTTATCACGATATAAATATTTCTTGATAATAGTGACATTTTATTACATTTTATGGAAACCTATTTCCTACCAGAAGACATTATTTTTCATTAAATATTTTTTGGATTCATACAATGAAATCCAGGGTTAAGTTTTTCAATTTCCATATTTGCCTTTGAAACGGTTGTATAATACCATTAAATTTTATCATTTATCATTAAATTTTTTCCATAACTAGCACTGGAAAAAAATTTGACAATCTACATCTTAATGTTATCATAACATATTTTTTTCAAATATTTTTACCTGATAATGATTATATTATGAATAGATATAGATGGGATATGCACATCATCCATAAGATTCGTATTAAATAATATTTTTGATAGGAAACCTATCAAACTCAAAAATATATAATTCAATCCATATAAAATTTGATAAATGAAATACTCAAAACAATTTTTTTGTTGAACCTCATAATATTTTTAGGACTCCTTGATCCTGTCATGAATGAATGATTGAGAAGTTATATGATCAATATCGGATGAAGATATTTTTTATGATTCTCATGTCAATCCTTTGAATAAAAAAGTATATTTGATACCATTAAATCATTATCATGGATAGGGATGTATTATATTTTCTACCCAGAGCATCTTCCATAATTTTCTCCTTCCCTGGATGGAACTGGAATGAATTGTCATAATCCTTGATTAGAATTAACCACCATTGTTGGTATATATTGAGCTCTTGTGGCATTAATATATACTTGCAGATTCTATGATTCGTATAGATGTCATTGTTTTCCTTGTATAGATAATGTCTCTAAATCAACACTTTGAAGTTCACTAAAACCAAATTCAGATCTTGAGTTGTCCTGTTCTTATAATAAATATTTAATTAGTGGGAGGCATAAGGTATCACTTTTCATATTTTATATTTAGAAAAACCAATAATCTTATTTACAACATCAATATAGATAAAAAATAAATCCCCATTAGGGGATAATATGAAAAAATATGTGGTTACTATCCTATTATTTATATATTTAAAATTTTCATCACAGTAATTTATCTAGAAATACTTCAATCCATTTTCAGTTAGCGTGGTTAGTGGGCTCTAAAATCATGATAAGTTTCACTATAATCCCAGGAAACTATGGTTATCTTTAACAAATATTGGTATGGTCTATCCTTCTGTTACCATTGTTTTTATTACATAAAAAAATATCAAATAGATAGTTATAACATTCAAAATGAATTTACTCCATCCAAAGTACACATTTACTACGAATCACATATTAATTTTCCTTCTATAAAACTTCTTTACATTATTAAAATGATCATCATATTTCACATTTATTTTTTAGTGGATAATAATATCACATATTGATACTACCACAGATTATTAAGGAAATATATAAGGATAGTATTAATTAATAAATTGAAGATAGTTATACCTGTAGTGACTCCAAATAAAATCACTATGAACTCATATTTCCCATAAGATATACAAAACTTTTCATGGGGATATCATAATTCTTTTTAATTACGTGATAATATTTTGAATGAAGACCAAATATAGAAGAATATTTGGCTATATGTAGCTGATTAAATAAGTCATAAATTCATGGCATAATAAATTTTCTCTTTATAATTAGGATTCTACGATAAAAAAAATAAACGTAGAGGGAGATTGACCAATCATTCTACATGATAAATAGAATCAATGTAACTTAATGAGAATCACTTGTGAATATAAACCATTAATCCAGATTTTGTTGTAGTATCTTCTTCATATCCTCATTCAGTTTCTATTTTGTATATATTCTCATAGGAATACAATAATATTATTTACAAAACTCATCAGTGTGTTCAGCTAAATCTATAATGTCATTAGGGATGACTTTATCTTTAATTTGAGTCATTTGTGCTACATATTATTTTCCATAATTTAATAATATACATTCTTAATATTTTTAATCCAAAATATATTCAAGCTTATCTATTAACATGTATATCAGCTAAAGGTGATTTACTATACATTTGGTGATTTCCTTCACCTAGAATGTTTTATTTGACCTATATAAGTAAATCATATGCAAACACATAATTTCTTTTAATTCTTCTAAATAGAATGTCATAAGGATTCCTTGGAAGTTCATAAAATATATAGAGATGTGAGAGGATTTATGTGATTATGAAGAAATAATTGAACCATTATAAATCTCCACTGATAACTCTACTTCCATGTTTATGGGTAGAATATTAATTATTATACTAAAATTGTGCTATGTGAAATAATGAATAGAACAATAATTAAATAGCATGTCCACTATCCATGAATTAATAATATGCATACATGTAACCAATTCAATTTCCAGATCCAATTTAGGAGTTATGTTTGAATATTCTCTTCCTTTATCTCTAGGCCTTAGTGGTTATTTTCATTAGTTACTATTGGAAACCTTTGGCCTAGTGTATTGATTCACATACTCTATTTGTTCTTTGATGTTGAAATATCCAGATTCCATGATAAGGGTTGATTGGAAAATTCCGTTCTTCAATCACATTGGTGGGTTTCTCCTATATACATTTTTGTCTATATTCCCTAATGTTATTCACCTAAATCATTTCCTTTTTCACTTTAGTAAAATTAAAGAATTATTATTCCCATAATTTTTAAATGTGTAGTGTTGGAATTTCATTACTCAATTATATTTCTCCATCACTCCCCCATAATTAATATCCATTCCCTACCTACTATATCATGATACATTAGACCCGTGAGATTAACATATCTCAATTTTTACTTTTAAGGAACATCTAAAAAATCCACTCATTGTCTTCAGATTCATGAATCACTAAATCATTTTGTATATTTTGATTTTTCACATTAAAGAAATAGTCATCATAATATTCAAGGATAATAAAAAAT
This sequence comes from Viscum album, assembly GCA_963277665.1. Taxonomy (NCBI): domain Eukaryota; kingdom Viridiplantae; phylum Streptophyta; class Magnoliopsida; order Santalales; family Viscaceae; genus Viscum; species Viscum album. Next base: position 293,290,357 of record OY728134.1, read on the forward strand.
CAAGGGGAATATCAATAAAACATTGTGACGTTATCTTCACATTTATTGAATAATTATTTATCGTTTTGTGTAAGGACAATTAAATCCTTCCACATTTTATTTTGGAGAGTCTGAGGTAAATATATATGAAATAACATTTTCAATATTTCATTCATTTATATTGTGTTGATATCTTCATCGAGATTCATATTTTTGATAAATTTTCTCCATTGATAATTTTATCCTTCCATAAAATAAGATTAAAACACATCTATATCTAGGTCATAGTAATGAAATATTGATAATATATTTTAAATGTAGATTGATAATTGTTTAATTATTAATGGATCAGAGGATCCACTGGAAATCATAGGATTTTTCTCATAAATATCTCAATTGAAACATGATTTTTCATTGGTGGATAGAGTTGTTACTGGAGATTCAAGTATCTATTAAAAGAAATTGATTCAAATTATTAAGTATTTTTATAAATATTTTGACTCTAACTCCCATCAGGTTCGACATCACATTTGGGAATTCAACACATTTGTCATCACATTGGTTGTTAACTCGGTTCCTCTTATTTCGATCAATTAACTAAATTAAAGGGAATATTTGCGATGATAATTTTTAAACTATTAAACAACTCAAAATGAAACCATTAATATTTACGAGATAAATCATAAATGATATATATTACTTAACTAATTAATTAATAGTTTTTAAAATAAATTTCCCATGGATTATTTCTTAACATAAAATTTTACGGTCCTTTTTATTCACATTATATAGGGTCATAAATAGATTGTGATTTTAAAAATTCATATCCCATGGGTGTTTAAAACTATGTGTATTGTGAGGACTATTTTTCATGCACCATGTAATGTTCGACTTAATACCCAATGCACTCTATTCATGGTTATTATCCCTAGGTATAACAATATGAGATACAAAACAACATATAGTTTCCAATATAGGATTATTTCTATTTATAACCACTCATTATTTACCATACCAAAATTTAGGGGTGTTTTACTATGTTTATTTTATCCCTGTATGTTTCACTTGGTATTTAAATCCAAATCCTCTATGATATCTTGACGTTTCATTAATACAAACTATGACAACCCATATCATTACTACACTTTTTTTCATGATTTAATAAATAAGTAACCTCTTTACAAAATCAAAAACATTGTGGGGAATTATGTATTTGAATACATTTGAACAAAGATAAATAAAATTCATTTTTTTATAATTATATTATTTAAAACAAAAAAACATGAACTTATATTCCATTTATCAAAAGTATTGTATGAGATAACCAAGGGAATATATAAAATAGTGGTGATATATAAATCTCCGTAAAGGAATAATTAATTAATAACACAATGAAAATAGAGTAATATAAATTTTATTAAAATGTTTGATAATCGTAATCATTAACATTGAATCAAGATATAATCTGATAACATTAATGAAATATTGAAATGTGGAAAAAATATAAAACATGAAATAATAAATATAATTCATAGATAAACACTAATAAATCATTATATAATTTTCTTTACGGTAACCTATTATGAACAATAAATGGTATCTCTAGAGATAAAAATGTTACCCAATTCATTTTAGTGCTATAAATTTTATGGACCTCATATAACATTCATATCATTTACATGATTTTACTAGCCCTACACATCATAAAACATATGAGAATATATCATAAATTTGAATATCATAAGTAAGGGGTGTCATTTACATATATGGTATTCCAATATAAATAAATTACATGTATATATATGTGAATACAATTTAGTGTAAATGGGGATGGTTACTCATAAAAAAATGTTTTTCATGGTAAATCAATGGACAATTTCAGCCACATAACTTTTGTACATAAAATTCATGGAAGGGGTTAATGATATTGAAAGGTGTTCTATCGATACATAAAAATCATAATGAAACAAAAATTAAATTTTAAAAAATATTCTGATTTTAATACTTTAAAAAATTATAATTAATACGAAATGATAATGACTTAATAAAAATGAGGAGAAAATCCATTACCATTAGTGGGAGCTTCTAAATAATTGGGAGGATTTCATTTAGAGTATCCATGATCCAGGGGATGGATTTAATGATATATAGGGAGATTAAATATAATCTCAAAGGGTATTGATTTAATTGGAGTGGGTGGTTGGTTAGTAGTTATTTAGAAAATGAGGGGGGAAGTATTTATTAATTTCGAAACATAGGTTTTAGAATATGTATAAAAAATTAATTAGTATGGAAAAATACCATTGTTTTTTCCACTATTTCTACTAAAAGGGATTGTTTTCAATATTAAGGAAGGAATCAAATTTAGGTCATTAAAATAATACAATTGGGGATGTAGAAGTGAGTCATGTCCATAATAAATTTATTTTTAAAATATAATGTATAATATAGGTTTTGGAGGATGCATTGATGGTTTATAAAATTGATAAAAAATTTTAAAAATATATTTTTTTAAATAGTAAATATATATTTACACATGGATTTATTTTATATAATTTATTATATCAATTTTGGGCTATTATGATGTCATAATAAATATCAAATATTTATACTATATTCAATTTTAATCTAAAATTATACTTTCTCAAGAAATTATAAAAAATTATCCATTAAATAAATTTGAAGCACTAATTTTTTTAAAAAAAATTGAATTTTTTTTAGTTATGATAATTTAGAATTTTATATAAAATACTATTTACTCTAAAATCCATGTTTTTACAACACTCACTACATTATAACCCTTATAAAAATTAAATTGGACACCATTAAACAAATATATAATTTATATTAAAATATATACCATTTAATAAGTGTATTTTTTGAGAATATAATTTATTTTAAAAGTATAGAATTTATCAAAAAGTGTGTTCTAATTAAAACTATATACTATCAAAAAAAATTTATTCACATCAAAATGAAATGTTTATCAAACTCTTTATTCAATAATACATTTTAATAATAATAAATTGGGAAAATTATAACCAATTTTTTATAAAATATAAACAAATCCCACTACTATCTTCTAGATACATAACCCCTTACTACACAAACATATGACCGATGTTTAAGGTGTGAAATGGTGGTTTATTATTAGAGTGAATCAGAATATAAGGTATGGGTGGTGATCCTCATAAGATTTATCTTCTCTTAATAATGGGTTTTCTTGTGTTTTAGTTAATGAATCCTATATTGGTCATAGTTATGAAAATATATCTGTGATGTATTATCCCTCTGAAGCTCCAATAAATTGGATTTATATGGTATCATCAAAATGGTTGAGTCTGGAGCTTCTTCCATCGGGGTCAAATAATCTTTATCCTAACACTTAATATACTAATATTAATGGTCAATGTACAATAGATTTATTAATAGTGTTTAATATTCATAATGACCTTTTAAATATGAAAACTATATATTAAAGTTGTCCATAATAAAACAAAATTACATGTGTTTTCTATGACTACATTACATAATATACAATTTATATATTCTAATAGGAAATTAATTTATAAACTTTTGGCTAATTAATGATTAACATGAAAATTTTGTAGTCAAATTTATACATAATATTATTGCATAATAAGAAAAGAAGAAAAATACAGATAAAATCAATGAAGTACTGAAGAAAATGTGAAAGGTAAAAACATCTCCATTGTATAGTAAATACATGTTATGTATGGATAAAGAAACGATTTTGGGGAATGTATCTCTACAAAAGGAATTTTTTTATCCACGATATATTGAAGCTATTATAGGCTAGACCAAACCAAAATCAGGGATATCGATTCATAGATTACATGGATTAGAATGGTACTATCATAAATTTGTGATTAAATTATCATGATTTTAAAACCCACAAAAAATTTAATCTGGAAGGGAGTGATGACCTTTTGGACTGATAAAAGAGAAGAATGTTTTAATGGTTTAATGAATATTCTAATCACTTCACATGTACTCACATTAATTTCTAGTGGGGAATTTTGTTTGGATCAACATTGATTCTTCCAAAAACCAATTGGGGTTCGTACTAATTTTAAATGAAAATATGATTTTTTTTTAAATCCCTCTAATTAAACAACCATGAGAAGAACTACCCCAACATATTGTTTGTAATTTATTGACATGATCATTTCATTAATCATTTGGTGACCGTTGGATCGAATATGTAGATATGTATGTCTATTAGATGGAACAATACAAGAGGGGGGTGAATTGTAGGATTAAAAACCTTTGAGTTTTAGCAACATGAGAGATTAATTTAAAAGGTCTCAAACTAATACAAATACAAACACCAACAATTGTATTGAATATAAAAGGTATGGTGTGATGTAATACTAATGAAATGTAAAGCAATTGTATTAAAGATAAACACAATAATCAGTTTAATATAAAGATGAATGATTCTACCATAAAGCGTAAAGAATCAATCAATACAATATGTAACAGAATGGATGTTATTGAAACAATTACAAATTTATAAAAGATAGAAAAAGGAAAAAAAAACAATTTCCTTTCTAATACAATTAGCAGTGGAAATGACAAAAAATTACAATTCTTTTAACCCAAAGAGAAGGGTTATCCTTTCACCTAGGATAAAAGGTCTGTCTCACCAACACCTTGGTGAGCCCTCGATACGATGATCGGACTGTCTGTCTGCCTATCCTTGGCAGACCTCGATACGATGATCGGAATGTCTGTCTGCCTATCCCCGGTAGCCCATGATACGATGATCGGAATGTCTGGCTGCCTATCCCCAGTAACCCTCGATAAGATTATTGGTCCGTCCATTTTCCTATCCCTGGAATCCCTCGATTTTGTAGGTAATCGGCACCTCTGTCTTTCAATCACTTTAATGTCCTCAATACGATGATCTATCACACAAATCAGAAGAGAGAAGTCACAATGGATCTCTCTAGAACTTGATAGAATTAGAATATCATAGTTGTTCCAAAATATAATCTTTCATCGTCCCTCAGCTTCAAATAACCTCCTATTTATAGGCCTCGGGTTTCAACGGTCACATCTCCTCCAACGGTCGTATTTCTCCAAAAAACTCAGAGGGACTTGGACACCTGGCATCATAACGGTCATATTGAAATAGAAAGCATGACATCGTTTTGATTAGTTTGTAACTAACTAATTGACATTGTATTGGTTAAAACAAGATATATGAAGATGATAAGCAATAATAATATTCATATGTAACAAGTGTTTTTGACAAAGTACCAAAAAAAGTAATGAAAATATGAATAACATATTCAGTACGATTACAATTGATAGAGTCAGTACGATATGATTGACAGAGTCAGTATGATACAATTCAGAGAGTCAGTACGATACGATTGACAGAGTCAGTACGATATGATTGATAGAGTCAGTATGATACGATTGGCAGAGTTAGTACGATACAAATAAAAAAACATTTGTGATTTCCAAAAAAAAATATTGAACACAAAAGATAACTTTTGACTCAACAATCTACCCCTTTTTGGAAACCACAACACAATGTAAATATAACAAGAAATACTTATCTCCCACTGAGTTATTGGAAACTCTTCTGATTATGAATTTGAATAAAACTAACTCCCCCTTAGGTGTACTTTCCTAAGGATTGTATTCATAGGTTTTCCTTGGTTTCAAAGTATTTTATTAAACCAATCTACCTTTATAAAATATTCTCCCCCTTTATAAAACATTCTCCCCGTTTGTGGTTTAAAAAAATAACGGGGTTATTTTGAGTTTCCTGAAAGGGTTAGAGAGAAGAATTTGCAGGACAAAAGAAAAGAATCATAAAAGATATTACCAAGCAATGATAGGTTCCAAAGGAAAACAAATACAACAGTCATTTGTTTTCTCTTTCCTTTTCCTCCTTTATGAGCTCATGAAGAATAGATTTCGTCATCTTTATTTATTTCTTGTCTTCAGAAATTGATTCAACCTGAGTTCTGAAAATCTCTTGTTGGTCAGCAAAAATCTGATCTTGATTCTTGATAGTCTCCTCCTGGACTCTGATTACTCCCTCAAGGGTATCAATTTTGTCGTTCCGATTCTTGTTATCTATGGATAACACAAAATTTTGTTTCTTCAACAAAACCATTTCATCCTTGAAAGATGAAACCTTCAATAATTCAGACTGAAAAGCATTCATTCTCTCTTGAAATTCTTTCACTGAAGGAATATCGGCTCCATGAGTTATCTGATTCAGCCTTTCAACAGATTCTTTGTCAAGCTTATTAAAGGAAATAACAAGATCTTTTGACAACCTTCTTATATCTTCAATCTATATCCCATGGTCATTCACTGAGGTTTTTGTTTTATATAACCACTTGGTCATCCTGTTGAAATCATTCTTATGAGCATCTGAGGATCAGAATGAACTTTCAAATTGGCTTCAACTGACAAGACTTTATTTCTCATCTCTCTTACAGAACCGAACTTATTTTTCTGATTTTCAGTAATGAAATCAATTTTCCCTTCCAGCCTGGGAAAGTAAGGAATAGTCTTTTCAACCCTACTCAATACATGAACAAGATAGTCACTCTTCTTGAGAGAGATTGTATGTTCTGAATCAGTATCCTCATCGTACGAAGGAAATTCATTCGATTGGCTTGAGTCAATAACTGGCTGTTTTCATTTTGTTTTTTCTTTCTGCTTTCTATCTTATTCTCCTTTTCCACTGAAGAAAATAACTTTTTTAGTGTGAGAATATTGAGCAAAATGCTTTACTTGAGGGGGTGTTTTATTCGGAGTTTCAGAAGTATCAAAAAGTGCTTGATCGGCATGAGTGGTTTGTTGAACACCTTCACTCATCTTTTGAACCGATTCCACACTACTCTTCTTATAACTCTAATGTAATTTTGAAGGAAAATCTCCTTCCTCTTGTTCCACATCTTCTATCTCTTCTAACATTTTTTTCCTTTTTCTTTCTCAGGAAAGCTCTGTACGATAGGCACTTGATGCACTTCTGTGGTAAGTTGAGCACTAGCTTCTTCAACTGCTTTCAAGACTTTAGAGACATCAAATTCCTATGATTTTCTTTTCAGAATATACTTCTTCTTCATTTCAGCTTGAAGGGTATCCTCAACCCTTAATCTTTTTTCAAAATCCTCAGTTGGGTCAAGACCGAACTTTAGATCACCTTCCTTTCTCTGTTCCTTATCCTTTCTCCACATGGCTACTACTTCCATAATGTACTTAGGATTCTTCTTCGCCTTTAAGCTGGTTTGAGGATCAGACTTCTGAGGAACAATAAGAGAAGGAATGTCTTTGACTGGAATAGGTGCCGACTGATTTTGAGCCGATTCAGCTTCTACATCTCTTATAAAAAGATTTCAATTTGGAGCAAAACAAATATTGAGCTTTTTCATCGTACTCTTACTAATCCCAGATGGTTTCAGATCTATCAGGTTTCCTTTCAATGGAATGTTGCAAAACATCATGCTCTAAAGAATAAAATTTGCAAGGATGGCTGGATACATAATCATTTGGGACTTAATCCCTACTGTCTTGACATTCTTAATGGTTTCAAAAACATACCCCATGAGATTTATTTTTCTCATATTTACAAGATAGTCAAGCATAAAAATATTAGAAACATTCAGAGTTTCTCTATCCCCTTTCCTGGGGATAATAAAACCTTGCATCCATAAAGTCACAAACCTATTGTCCGGAGAAAGATGAGCCACTTTTCTCTTCTCTTCATTTATAACAAACACATACTTTTCAGCAGTTTCTCTATTATACGTACCGACATCCTCTGGTAGTTTATGAGATGGACAGAAAGAATCCCCTTCTATTGGGACATTCAGAAAATGATCCGCTTGTTTCAAAGACATAGACAAGTTTCTATCATACATAGCAAAATTTATCGTCCTATCTTTGTCGAATGATACGGTTTTGTAGAACATACTGACTTCATCAAAGAGAACATGATCTTGAGAAATAGTTCTTTCAACACATAAATGCTCCCATCCTTGAAATAAAATGATTCTTCCAATTGTGGAATCATACGAATAAAAAAAGTCCCGAGAAAATATCCTTTCTATGAAAAAGTATTTCTCTGTAAATGTCTTTGATGACATTTCGGCGGGATTGTTAGCAGAGGACTAAGACATAAAGGTGATGCTGATGAAAGATTGTACGATTATTTAAAGCTAGTTGAGCAGAGCATCGCCTCATTACCTAAAAAACCAATGTGGGTTTGGGGAGGGGGTCTATTTATAAGCAATAAAGGGGTGACCATTGATCTTCTGCGGTCAAGATTAGAGGAAAACATATCAATGGTTAGGATAATAATGAAGGAAAATTTGTTTTTAAAAAAAATGGAAAGTACCTGCCGGAGAACGTAAGGTAGTTGTTGGATTTAGTAGAGCTAAAAAGAAAACACAACCGTATGAACTAAAATAAAACTATCAATCGTCGTACCGATGGAAAACAAAGTCATTACCATTAACTGACAATCTGATGGGAAACAATCTTGTTACCATGAACTGACAAGCCGATGGAAAACAATCTTGTTACCCTGAACTGAGAAGCCGATGGAAAAAAAATTCGTTACCATGAGCTGACAAGACGATGGAAAACAATCTTGTTTCCATGAACTGACAAGCCGATGGAAAATAATCTCATTACCATGAACTGACAAGCCGATGGAAAACAATTTCGTTACCATGAACTGACAAGCCCATGGAAAACAATTTCGTTACCATGAACTGACAAGACGATGGAAAACAATTTCTTTACCATGAACTGACATGCTAATGGAAAACAATTACATTACCATGAACTGACAAGCCGATGGAAAACAATTTCGTTACCATGAACTGACAAGCCGATGGAAAAAAATTTCGTTACCATGAACTGACAAGCCGATGGAAAACAATTTCGTTACCATCATCGGTCAGTACGATGGAAAAGAAAAATTATTACCACCATCGGTCAGTACGATGTAAAAGAAAATCATTACCATCATCGGTCAGTATGATGGAAAATAGAATCATTACCATCATCGGTCAGTACGATGGAAAAGATAATCATTACCATCATCGGCCAGTACGATGGAAAAGACAATCATTACCATCATCGTTCGATACGATGAAGTAAATAATACAATAAAACTATCAATACGATAAACAAATAGGTATATATTATGATAAAACTGTCAATAAGATAAACAGAAAAACAAAAACACATACCACAAGAGTAAATAATTAAATATCATAAAAAAGAAACATAGTAAGGAATTTCCTCCCCTTTCAAAGTGAGTTGTTTAACGTAAATAGAATTGTAAAACATGAAGTATATATGAATGATTATTTTAATGTAATCATTCATAGATTTTGTTTTATAAACTCAAACCTATCAGAAGAGAAAGGTTTTGTGAAAATGTCACCAAGTTGTTCTTGCGTTCTGATAAATTGTAGAATAATATCTCCTTTTTGTGTGTGATCCCTAAGAAAGTGATGCCTGACATCTATGTGTTTTGAAAGAGAGTGGTGTGTTGGGTTCTTACTAAGAGCTATGGCACTAGTATTATCACAAAGAATTTGAGATTTGGAGGAACTCAATCCATAGTCAGTGAGTGTGTGTTGCATCCACAATACTTGAGCACATCAACATCCAGTTGCTACATATTCAGCTTCAGTAGTGGATAGTGCTACTGAGTGTTGTTTCTTGCAGGACCAAGAAACCAGAGAATCTCCAATGAAATGACATGTTCCAGATGTTCTTTTTCTATCCATTCTACAACCTCCAAAGTCATCATCTGAAAAACGTTTTAAAACAAAATCATTCCCAAAAGAGTAAAAAAGACCTAAATCCATAGTTCCTTTAAAATACTGAAATATTCTCTTTACGACTTTTAAATTAGACTATTTTGAATTAGATTGGTATCTTTCACATAAGCATACAGAATACATTATGTCGGATTGACTAGCTGTTAAGTATAGTAAACTTCCTATCATACCTCTAATGATTGTTTGATCTACTAGTTTCCCAGTTTCATCATGATCAAGTGTATTTAAGGTACCAATTGGAGTGCTAATACATTTAGTTTTGTCATATCCATAATTTTTGAGTAAATATTTTATATACTTATGTTGAGATATATATGTTCCTTCTGTATTTTGAGAAATTTGAAAACCTAAAAAGAATATTAACTCACCCATCATACTCATTTCAAACTCAGATTTAATTAAATTTGCAAAAGAATCAGGTAATGATTTCTGATTTGATCAAAATATAATGTCATCGACATAGATTTGAACAATCAAAACATTTTTGTTTTCCATTTTTGTAAAACGTTTTTGATCTGCTGTACCTTTTGTATAATTTTTTTGTAAAATAAATCATATAAGTCTGTCATACCATGCTCTAGGGGATTTTTTAAGACCATAAAGATCCTTGGTAAGTTTGAAAACATGATCAGGATTTTTTGGGTCTTGAAAACCAAGAGGTTGTTCGACAAAAACTTCTTCTTGAACAAAACCATTTAGAAAAGCACATTTTACATCCATTTGAAATAGATTGAAATTAAAGTATGGTGCAAAGGCTAATAGAATAAAAATTGATTCAAGTCTAGCTACAGGAGCGTATGTTTCTTCATAGTATATTCCCTCTTGTTGATTATATCCTATAGGAACAAGTCTTGCTTTATTTTTTACAATGATTCCATTTTCATCACATTTGTTTCTGAAAACCCGTTTTACACCAATCACAGTTTTTTTATTTAGGTCTGTCAACTAAAGACTAGACTTGATTCCTCTCAAATTCATTTAGTTCATCTTGCAATGCTTTGATCCAATCATCATCACCTAAGGCCTCACTTGGGCTTTTAGGTTCAAATTGGGAAAGAAAAGCAAGATGTTTTACTTCATTTATTAAGGAATTTCTGGTCCTTAGAGGTTGATTTACATCACCAATGATGTTATCACTGGGATGATTCCTAAGAAACAATTGATTTGGGTTTTGTAAAACCTGTTCATCAACATATGGTCGAAAATCATCCGTGGTAAATGTTTCAGAATAATTTTCTTGAATATTTTCCTTATCAGAAGGATCTTCTATCAATGTTGATAATCAGTTTTTGAAAACACATCCGAGGATGTTTGCTTGGGTTGGTTGAAAACAAAAGGATCAGTTTCATTGAATTTTACATGTACTATTTCCTCAACATTACAAGTGTTTTTATTGAAAACATTATAAGCCTTAGAAGATGTAGAATATCCTAGAAATATTCCTTCATTAGATTTGGGAGCAAATTTGTGGAGATTATCTTTTGTATTCATAATGAATACTTTGCATCCAAAAACAATGATGTATGAAACATTAGGTTTTCGGCCAATCCATAACTCGTAAGGGGTTTTATTAAGAAATGGTCTAGTTAAAACATGATTTATAGTATAACATGCAGTACTAACAACTTCATCCCAAAGGTACTTAGCAATTGAGTATTCACTCAACAAGGTTTGAGTTATTTCGTAAAGAATACGATTTCTCCTTTCAAAAAAACATTTTCTTGAGGAGTTCTTGGAGTTGAGAAATTGTGAGTAATACCTTTCTTACTAAAAAAAGTTTCAAAATATGAATTCTGAAATTTACCACCATGATCACTATGAATAGTTTTCAATGGTAGGTTTTTCTCATTTTTAACTTGGTCTCTAAAGGTTTTGAAATAGAAAAAGGCTTCAGATTTCGTTGTGAGAATGTAGACCCATGTAAATCTAGTAAAATCATCAACTAAAACAAATACATAGTATTTTCCTCCAATGCTTCCAGTTTGTGTAGGACCAAAAATATCCATATGCACTAGCTGTAATGCATTAGAATTTGAAGCATCATTAATCGATTTAATGCTAGTTTTATGTTGCTTTCCAAATTTACAAAGATCGTAGACTTTTGAAGAATCATATCTAAGGTCTGGTACCCCCTTCACAAGTCTTTTCATTGAGAGTTTACTAAGGTTTCTCAGATTATAGTTTCCTAGTCTTCTATGCCATATCCATGATTGGTCTTCTATTTCACTTAAGAAGGGTAATTTTTGGCTCCTAAGGTCTTCAAAGTTAATAGTGTAAACATTCTCTTGCCTATGGGCAGATAGAATGAAATCATCCTTGGAATTGTGAACTATAAACTTATAATTTCTAAAATTTACATGGTAACCTTCATCACATAATTGACTTATGCTCATGAGATTGTTCCTAAGACCTTTAACAAACAAAAATTTTGAGATAAGAACTTTTCCAAGAAAAACGATATTACCTATACCAACAATCTTTCCTTGAGAATTACCTTTGAAGGTAACTTTTCCACCTTTTGTTTTGATAAACTTTTCCAAGAGATCTTTGTTTCTGGTCATGTGTCGAGAACAACCACTATCCATGTACCAAATATTCATATTGGTACACTTATCATTTTCCTGAAAAAGAAACAATTAGTTTTTCAGAATCCAAACTTGTTTGGATCCAGATGGGTGAGATAAAAGAATTTTAGGAATCCATATTTGTTTTGCAAAACGATCTTTATGAAATCCTAAAGATTGAGTCCTTTTAAGAGAAAAATATCTTCTCCAATGTCCACCACATTGACAATTAGAACAGAAAGTGATTTTTTGTGGAACAAAATTATTATTTCTAAAAATAGGTTTGGAATAAGTATAACAAAGACCAGAATGATTTCTCAAAGGTCTAATTTGAGAATACATCTTGTCAAAGTTTTCCTTTCTATGAGTAAAGCTTAACAAACATTTTTTCAAGGAAAAAATTTCTGCTTTTAGTTTTAAAACCAAAATCTTATTTTCAAAACATTTGAATTTTAACTATAGTTAGGCTCTAAAATATTTTTCTTTTAAATTACAGTTTCAAGATCCTTAGAAAGTTTATCGTTATCAGATTTAACTTTCTCAAGGGTTTTTAAAATACTTTCAAAATCAGATGTTTTCACTTCATGATCATTAGAAAGATATAATACTTCTTTAGTCAAGATTGAAACTCTAGAATTTTCTTTCTCAAGCTTCATCTTGAGTTTAGAATTTTTATTTTCAAGTAATTTATCAAATCTAGACACTTCTTAAAAAGTAGGTAATGCATCATCTTCTGATGATGATGATTTCTCATTTGAAGATTCATAAAATCTATTATCAGTATAATTTGCATTCAAAGAGGCATTTGTAATAGCTTCAGAATTGTGTACCTTAGCCATGAGACAATGATATTCAATTGGTAATATGGCTATTAGTCAAATATTCCTCTATCCCGAGGACTCATATTCTAAAGAATCATCTGATGAATCACTACCACTTGCATTGCAGGTATCATTTGCCTTCAATACTTTCTTTGTCTTATAAATCCTTTTCTTGTTCCTTTGAGTGTGTTTCTCCTTTATGTATTTTATCTTCAGTAAAGGAAAATCAGGCCTTATATGTCTTTCTTTCTTACATTCATAATATGTTACCTCTAAATCTTTATTATCCTTCTTATCTTTCTTTTTGAATCTATATTGGAAGTATTTCTTTCCCACAATCTTGTTCATCCTTCGAGCAAGATTGGCTAACTCATTATCCGAAAGATCACAATCACTTGAATCAAATATAACTTTCTTGGATTTACATCTTATAAGCCTTTCAGGTGTTTTATCTTTAGATGCAAAGGCTACACTTCCATTCCCATTCTTCTTCTTGTTGAAATCAGCATCTCTCTTCATTCTTGTCTCATGCTATAGAAGAGTTCGAAAAAGTTCATCTAGAGAAATCTGGGAAAATTATCTATTTTAATCGATATCTATCCTTTTTGACTCCCATTCATTTGGTATTATATCTATAATCTTATCAACTAGAGATTCATCATCAATTCATTTTTCTCCAATAGATTGTAAGCTGTTGACAATTGTCATAAAACTTTGTTCCATTTTACATACTGGCTCTTCATAAGGAAAAACAAAACCATGATACTCTGCTCGAAGCATTGCTCTTCTTGTTTTTACAACCTTGAATGTTCCAAAGTGAGAGACTTCCAATTTCATCCAAATACAGTTGGCAGCTTCACATGAAGATATCTGACTGTATATATTCCTGGTCATAGAGAATAATAAAGTATTGTGTACCCTGTAATTCAGTTGATATTCTTGCTTCTCTTTGTTAGTGAAAGTACTGACTTCTTTGTCAGGAATTTTCTAACCTCCAGTAAGCATAATAAAATTGTCTACACCAGTATTGATAACGAACCTCATCATATGATCTCTCCAATACTCATAATCATTCCCGTCAAAGATAGGTGGTCTATAAGGATTCATATTGTCTATTGACCAAATATTCATTCCTGCCATCTAGTAAAACTGAAATCTTTTCCACTCCACACATTAGTGTAGTCAATAAAAATAGAACAAGAAATATAAATCAGTGGGAATCCTCCTCTGAAACCAATTGTTGGATCAAATATGTAGATATGTATGTCTATTAGATGGAAAGATACAAGAGGGGGGTGAATTGTAGGTTTAAAAACCTTTGAGTTTAAGAAACATGAGAGATTAGTTTAAAAGGTCTTAAACTAGTAAAAATACAAACACCCACAATTGTATTGAATATAAAAGGTATGATGTGATGTAATACTAATGAAATGTAAAGAAATTGTATTCAAGATGAACACAATAATCAGAGTAATATAAAGATGAATGTTTCTACCTTAAAGCGTATAGAATCAATCAATACAATATGTAATAGAATGGATGTAATTGAAACAATTACAAATGTATAAGAGATAGAAAAAGGAAACAACAACAATTTTCTTTATGATACAATTAGAAGTGGAAATTTAAAAGAATTACAATTCTTTTAACCCAAAGAGAAGGGTTATCCTTTCACCTAGGATAAAAGGTCTGTCTCACCAACACCTTAGTGATCCCTCGATACGATGATCAGACTGTCTATCTTCCTATCCCTGGCAGCCCTCGATACGATGATCAGAACGTCTATCTGCCTATCCCCGGCGGCCCTCGATACGATGATCAGAATGTCTATCTACAAATCCCCGGTAGCCCTCGATACGATGATCGGTCCGACCATCTGCCTATCCCCAACAACCCTCAATTTTGCAGGTAAGAAGCACCTCTTTCTTTCAATCACATGAATGTCCTCGATACGATGATCGGTCGCACTAAGTAGATGAGAGAAGTCACAATGTCTCTCTATAAACGTGATAGAAGTAGAGTATCACAGTTGTTCCAAAATCTCATTCGTCTTCGTCCCTCAGCTTCAAATGACCTACTTTTTATAGGTCTTGGGTTCCAACAGTCACATCTCCTCCAACGGTCATATTTCTCTGAAAAACTCGGAGGGACTTGGACACATGGCATCATAACGGTCATATTGAAACAGAAACCACTACATCAATTTGATTAGTTTGTAACTAACTCAACAACATCGTATTTGTTAAAACATGATATAAGAAGATGATAAGAAATAATATGATTCATATGAAACAAGTGTTTTTGACTAAGTACCAAAACACGTAATGAAAATATGAATAGAAGAGTTAGTACGATTACAATTGATAGAGTCAGTACGATATGATTGACAGAGTCAGTACGATACAATTGAAAGAGTCAGTATGATACGATTGACAGAGTCAATACGATATGATTAATAGAGTCAGTTCGATACGAGTGATAGAGTCAGTACGATACAATTAAAAAGTCATTTGTGATTTCCAAAACAAAATATAGAAGACAAAAGATAAATTTTGACTAAACAGTGACACTATCACTATCGGTATTGGTGTGAAATATATATAGATTATAAAATATTTATTTATATATTCCCAAAAAGGATCTCAATATGTGCCATGGAAGGTGGGTAGAGATGATGGAGTATAAATTTTCAATCCATTACTATCATTGGTACATGAAAAAAATGTAAAATGATATGAGTAAAATGGATCTTATAACCCTATCAATAATGAATATTGATAGGGAACAAATATTCATGGACATGAAATATATGAAAATGGTACTCATAAAACGAAGTCTTCATACCTTTCTCAAATAACTACTTAAACATCCATTCTATAGAGGGACAAGGATGACCTGAAATGGGTTGAAGAGCAACAGATAAGGGTAACTTATATTTTGGATTTTAAAATTTCTAAATAATATATTTTACTTCATAGAGCCTAGATACATGCCTCTTATAATCCAATACTAAATTGGAAACTTCTTGATGATTCATGTAAATCATTTTACCATATTCATCCATGAAACATTATGATGTATAAATTTATAATGAAAAACTACTAATGGGATAAAATGAAGAGAGATATTGAAAGATTTTTATCATGATTCTTCGTATTCCAAATAAGATAATCCAAACAAAAAAATTATGAGGGTATGATGAAAACATTTCCCGTACCTGTAAGAAAACGGGAAAACATGACCATGCATTTCATCTTAGGAATAAACAGGTCATCTAAAGTCAATAACACCATCTGGGTGGTAGTCAGTGATCATAAAAATTATGAGTATTTAATTATTATCAAGTAATATTTGTTTATTGAAATAATTTCCATTTTATAAATTATATTAGTTATAATAATTTTTGGAGAAAAAATATCTATTATACCTAGTTGAAATATGAGGATTACCTTGAGGATATGAAGAGGATTTTTCATGAGTTGGATACAAATATGATTTTCTATAATACTTATCATCATCAGACATATGATCAGTCTATTATAACCATTCAAACTCAATACAAAATGCTGAGATCATGTTTAATATATTTCGATGGATGTTTAGATTAACATTTTCTGCTAGTAGAGTTCATATATAATAATAGTTTCTATTCTATCATTCAAATGAAACCTTATGAGGATCCTTATAGAAACTAGCTTTCGATTCCAACATGGTTGGATGAAGTTGGGAGGGTATTCTTATAAGAGATGATATTATCCATGATATGATAGAGAATGTTCAAAATATCAAAAGTCAAACGAAATACTCATAAAATTATATAGATAGTCTACAAAAAGAATTATTGATGAGATGTAGGGATTGTGGTCAGAGATAAGTTGTTAATTTGTATACCACTGTATAATAAATCCATGATGACAAGGTATAAGAGAAATAATAGTCTTAGAAACATTATCTTGTCTGCGATCATTGATCTCATTATAGTTATGGCCTATCAAATTGCACTCCAACCTAACCAATCACAAGAACATGATGTTTTATATGTATCCATATTAAGGAGGTATATACCCTACACATAAAATATACAGAATATAGAGGCAGTACCTTTAGAGAAGAATCATTCACAAGTTTATAATTTGATGATTATCATAAATGGTATAAAAAATGTTTTACAAAATATGATAAATCACATGGTAAATTTACTATGGTTGTTCTACAAGACCAAGGTTGAAACATGGGAGTCATACAAGGTGATGAAATAAAAGTACCCACATATGTTTTAGTGAATGAAATGTGATGTCAACAGTGAAATTTAAAAAGGGATAAAAATATATCAGAATAAAATTTTATAAATGGAACTCCATACTAAATTAATAAATTACATATTAAGAAATATTTATAAATATATGAAGTGATATATATATCATTAGTTATATTAGATAGTTAAAAAATATTTCCATATTTGGTATGTAATATTTAAAAAACTTTTTTGAATTATAACCATTAATAATATTGTCAATATATAGTGAATATTAAAATTGGTATATGTTATTTGTTATATTAATATAAAATTAACATATATAGAAGAAGTGATTCCTCTGACTAGTAAGACTTTACCCTATAAATCCCATTTTTTAGATCTTCAATGTGAGATGAAATTACAAGGCTTTTCCATTGAACAATCCCAATATGATATTCAAAAATGTAAACATTACTGAAACCATTTAAGGGTGAAATTTAAGCTCATAAATTTCACTTTCAAAACTATGTTCACCTAACCACTCTAAGAAAGTAATATAAAGATACACCATACACTTATACCATATGCTTGTGTAATATAGGGTTATTTATAAATAATCTATTAGTTTTAATTTACATATATAATAATTAATTAAATAATAATTATATTTATTTCTATTAATTATTACAAAATATATATAATAATATAATGGGTGAGATAAAAACAAGAATTTGATAAAAAAGAAAATTAAAAATTTCTTTTGGGATATATATAGTTTCAATTAAAACATAATATTTTATAAATTATAGATTTTTTTATATATTTTTTATTGAACAGTATTCTAATTAAATAATTATTATTTAATTAAAAATAAAAATATAATTTATTAAGTATAATATTTTTTTTGTTATGGCCAGAAAGTATTTTGTAGTGTAAAGACCGGTATTTTTGGTAAATAATTGTTTCCATTTTAAAGAGAAAATCATGATAAATAGAAAACGGTTTTAGTAAAATAAATATTGATTTTGATATCATCATGAAGAAATTTTCTAATGGATAAATTTTCCTAATTATTTGATAAAATCAAAATTTTAGGTAATAATTAAATATGGTATGAATATACTATGCACATTTGGAAATCATAATATCTGAAAAGTTATTTAATAAACACTATAAATGGAATTCATAATCAAAAATGGATTTTCATTTTATATAATATTTTTTATGAGTAATTTTGTTAATTTTAAAAAACTATAATAAATCCATCAAAACCTATATTATGTTTTATAGATTACAATAATTTTATAAAATTAACTCACTTACAAACTAAAAATATAATTATTTAATTTTTTTCGTTAAAAAATATTGAATAAAATTAATTTTTTTGTATGATTGGTTATTGTTTCCACACTATCTTATTATTTCTTGATGTTTATCATAGATTTATTCTTAATATTTAATGTTTAATATTGATTCAATATTCATGTGATGCCTTAATGTAATCATCTTATTTCATGCTAATATACTCATTATTATGATTCATAGCCTTTTAAAATCACTATTTTATACACCACAACACACTTTTACTGAATTACATCATGATATATTTTGATTATTCCCATTACAATGATTTATAGATCACCCCATTATTTTTTATGACCCCTAGTAATCTCATTCTTTGTTATAAGATCAATAGATATTTATGGATGGTTATCGAGTTTTAAATAATTTTGTCATGTCCTTATTTTATGTTATTGTGATATATATCAAATTAAATAATTAAAATAGAAATATTGATATTTTGGTATTCTGTTATGTTTATATTTTTATTTTTGTAAAGGATTGATGTGTATCTTTATGTAATAAATCAAAAAATTAATTGTATAAAAGATATGATTTTTTTAAGGCACACATGAGATATAACCTAGTCCATTTAATCTATGAGTCCTAGGGGTTGATTTAAAGACCTATCATATGTTTTTCTTAAGGTTAATTAAGTATCATTATGGCCATGAATCATCAAGGTCCATTAAAAAAGTGTCAATTATAGCCTTTACAGACCCCTCATAATTGAGGGATAATTAAAGGCACTATGTAGATCCTCACCATGGTATCATATCAAATAGATATGAAGGATCACCACATTGTACTCATTGTGTACTTCATCCTTATGATGAAATGAACTATACTTGTTGAGGTCATCCACATTTCATTGAAAATCATGTTAAGAACCATATAGGCCTTCCCCGTGATAATAAATTCAATAACTCTTGACATACTCTCTAGAGTTCCTATAATGAATGTCTTTTTCGCGACAGTAAGGATGAAAACCATTGATATCCTTCCATATAGAAAAAATAAGTAGAAAAATAACTCTAATGTTTATCATCATGTTGTAAATTATATTTTTTCACCAAGTTTCATATATTAATCGATAAATATGTATAGGCCTTATCAATAATGAAACAACAAAAAACCATAGAGGTCCACCTCACAATCATCAAGAAGAATATATCCAAAATAAATTTGATCACCGTATTCAAAAAAAAATTTGTGAAACCATAGAGCCCCTCCAAAAGTCAATCATGTCAACGACTCTATAGGTTCTATTTGGAGAACATGTTATAGAGTCTATCCATTGGTCAAAATATCTGAATAAATTAGTGCCCCCCATAATGATTCTCATTATAAATATCCTCCTCATCATGATAAATATAATCATAGCATTATTACCCCATATTTCTACAATGGTTGGAAATTTCATTCACACAAAAATGAACATGAAAGGCCAAAGATGATATAACCAAATACTCCATTGTCAAAAAAACTATTTTTATCCCAATAAATATAAACAATGTGTTAATAATATACAACAATGGAAAACCAGGGGAATGTATCCTTCTATGTAGCTAATTATAATTAAAATGATCCCTATTGTATTGGTAGAAACCTTTGAAAACAACCTTTATAGTCATATAAGGTCGAATAACAACTCTTGATAGATAATGAAAACACAAGTATCACGTAGAGATTACTAGATAAAGATAAAATACATGTCATGTTATTTTTAGTTAATAATACCATGTATAATATTTTTAATACCCTTAAATATGAATTTATACATCATCCCAACTAAAAAATATAAGATATATTTCATGTACTAAAATCAAGATACATTTCTTATGAGGAATACAGTAATCACCTAAATGAATTAGATGATATGTACCGCCATGTTGATCTATACACACTTTCAATGATTTAGAATCTAAAATCAAGAAATTATCATAATTTTCTCCAACATTACTACCTAAATAGTTTAAAGACACAACAATAAATTGAGTGATAAAAATATATCTATAATATATATTAGAGATTTGGGTGAATATGGGGGTTTTCAATTCACTCCACATTTTTGGAATTATTTGATTATAAAAAATCATATTTTAATGTAATTACCAGGGGCCAAATACTAGTTCCTATATCTAGATGTGCTGATTATCAATCCAATGAAAACTCATAGTGCCAAGATATTAAAAAATAATAAAAATGAATGTAATAATCCATTTATAGTCTTATGAATCAATCATCCATAAAGGTGAAGCAATATAATATTTTTCAAAAGGAAAGTCTATTAGATTATAAATACATATATTTCTTCTTGAAATAGGGATGACCATGTTTGTTTAATGTTAAATCATTCCAATTGGTTTCTAACAAGTTTATTCATAGAACCGGAAACATCCAATGATTCTTTATCCATTTGGACCTACATTCCAATGGTTGGTGCTCATTAGTTTTGGACCGATGAGACTTAAGAATTTTCATTGGTTGAGAGGATGGGAGGTTTAACTCATCACACCTTTTTGGGGGGAATTATTGTCTACTCTGGGACTCTCTTTAAATATTTTAGTTATGATGAGGAATCCTTATGAAATTAAAAAGTATGAAAATGAGCTTTTCTTTAGATCAGACAATCAATGATTAACATGTATGAGATTTAGAGAATATTTTTATATGTATTTGAGGTTTTTCATAGATAGAGAATCATCTGTATTTCTTATATATTCTTAGTCAATACTATCTTTCAACATATTATATAGAAATTTCATGGTCATTATGATTATTGTACTGGTTTTAAATCCACTCAGTGGGGCACATGAAGTTTATGTCATTCAGAAGGACATGGGTTATTTCAGAGTTGAGATCGTACCCACAGATGGGCTACCTACAAATCCTTATTTAGAAAAGGAATCAGAAACCACATAGTTTGAGTGAAGAAATATGGATTTTATGCATGATTGATGGTCCAAAGAAAGATTTCATAATTACATTCATGCTCTAAGCTCATGTGATTCATGCTCGGTGTGAGAAACAAGAGGTATTAGTAAAACATTATGATTGTGACACAAAAGATGCAATCATATGAAATGATGTGGGGCTTATCTATATGTGACTGCCCAGATAGATGAGGATTGGGATTTACATTAGGGAAGAAATCCGAGAAATAGGTCCATAAAGGTATATGTGATTTATGGATATATGGTTAAATAAGACACTCCTTACACCTGAGAATGATTCCAAAATTAGAGGGGACTTATGATTGAGTTTTATTCCTGAGAAAGAAGCCCAAATCAAATGAAATTAATGATCGAGGCTTACTCTTGAGAAGGAGGCCTAGCTTAAAGGAATTTAAAATTTGGTGTTTACTCCTTAGGAGGATGGAAATTTATAATTTGGGGCTTACACTAAAGGAGGATGTCCATATTTGGTAACATGGGTCTTACTCCAAAGTAGGATGCCAATATTATGGAACATGGGTCTTAATCTTAAGGAGGATGCCCATATTAGAGAAATTATGATTGGGGCTTACTCTTGAAAAGTAGGCCCATGTTAAGGGATCTTGAGACATGGGGATTACTCCAAAGAAGGTGGCCCATGTTAAGGGGACTTGAGACATGGGGATTACTCATAAGAAGGAGGCCCAAATCAAAAGAACCTTTCAACATTCCTTTCAGATAAGGAAACTAACAAAATAAGCATTCCAAAAATGGCTTTGAAGAGGATTTTTAAGGCTAAATCATTAAGGTTACAGATGAATATGAACAAAGAAAGGGATTTAGTAGGAGGGGTATCCAATAATAAAGAGGCATGAATGTCCTGCTTGTGCACGCAAGTCATGGTCGTGCAAGTATACTTGAGCGACACATGAGTACTTGTGAGGCAGTCAACCCATATGGTAATACATGGGAGAGACTTAGCTCAAGCTCTTAGTATTATCCCTAAAGGCTTCCAAAAAAGTGGAACACAAGTTTTATTGAAGGAATAAGGTCGCGTGAAAGTGTGGCCTTTTCCCATTAAGGGATGGAAACTTAGGAGTGAAAGTGTTGATGAGTTTGAACAATTAGGCCTTATTCCTCTTCTTTAGATCTTCCATTCTAGGTAAGAAATTACATTAGAAGTGATTTGAAGACTTCAAGAAGATATTAGGGATCCGAGAGCATAAATCTGACTGCTAGAATTTTTCATCCTCGAAATGGGGGGACCACAAGGTGTATTTATAGGCCACATAAGCCCTTGGGAAAAAATAACATAGGGCACACAAGTCACCTACGTGATCCATATGTGGCATGCATGAATACTTGTTCGACCATCTTGGAACTTGTGTGGCACATACCTAATGAAATCCCTTTTCATACCTTTGTCAATTCTTCATGTTTCTTCAAAGGATGAATCAATTTGGAATTATTTATTCCCCTTTTTTAATCTTTATACTCTTTGATGGAAATGAGAATCAATAATGGTCCCCCTCAGATTTGGATCCGAAAGAAGGAGGATGTGACTACGAGGTAAAGAAGAAAAACCAAGGAATTGAGGAGTGCAAGTTTTGAATGTACTGATGGCGGCATGCAAGGGTGACCTACACAGGCTTCACCACACAGGGTTGTCGCCATGCCTATAAATATGTGGCCATTCTCACGCAATGAAACTAGCTTTCAAACATTCAAGCTCTCGTTGCCCAAGTTTCCCTCGTCATGCAAGTATAATGATTTGCTGCGGTTCATTTGATTTTTTTCGTTTCGCACTTCTGTTGAGGTATTTTGACCTATGCGGTGATACATGCATGGCCAAACATTCACAACACATTTATACTTGTGCGCCAACATTGGACTTTCACACCATAATGACTTAGACATTTTTTCACTTTTGTTCACAAATTTTTATGGAAAACCAACTTACATAAGAGTTAATTTTTAGACCTTCATTCATATGAAATGGCTCCCAGAAGAATCAAAATGACTAATGAGCTATCTAGAAAGTGGATTGATGAAATGATGAGGATCATTGGACATGATTATTATACTATCTACAATAGCATTCTCCCAGATTTGGCCAAGTACATGATGAAGTATCATCTTAATTTTCCACATAGAATTTACTTTCCTCTGTATGGTCATGGTCATCTGCAAGGAGTCAATGTTCCAGATCCAATGAATTATATTTCTAAGATGAATTTGAACTGCTATCCATATATTTTGGTTTTTTTGTGCATTAAGAGCAGCTACAATGGTGTGAACAGTCAAATTTTTCCTCCATTCCATTTCCTTGCAGACATTAAAATGGAAAACCCATGGGCTGATATGTTTTTTGCTGCTGGTTGGTGTAGAGAAGATCATCATGGTATTGGAACAATATCATAGAAGAGTACTCTCTCCAAATGGACCTTTACTTCCAATGCTCCATTCTCAAATCCATGTATCCATCTTCCATGTCTCTTGGACAGAGATAGAGTAACTATTTGATCGACAAATTTTTTTCTCATACTGCACTCAAGATCATTCATTTACAATTGTTCCAAGAAGGGATTGTTTCAATGCATCTCATATTGTATCCAGTTGATGGAAATGAATTCAAGGTGGCTGATGATGAAGCCTGGGATGTCGTAAATCAAACGAATAGTTATGTTTAAAGAATCTTGTAGTTCATGGAAAAGGGAAGAGAGTCCTGTCTGTGGATGTCCTTATAACTCTTGTGCATCATTGAAAGACACTTTCATCATCAGTCATTTGTTTTTGCATTTTTTTTCTATGTTCATTATGTTTTTACATAATCCAATTGGCCAGGTAAGCATAGTGTGATTTTTTTCTATGATATATGTATATATATATATTACCCTACAAACATTGAATCTTTTTATTACTAAATATTACCTAAAACATAAAAAATGTATATTTAGTGAGCTGGACATGACTTTTATTCAGATTTCCCTTGTCTATTGTGGGAAATTTAATTTCATGCATGTCGGACATAAACAAGTCTAATGTTTAAGTTCGAAATAGCTCTGACCAAATGGATTAAAATTGTCTCAATTCCTTGATAATTTATTTGAAAACATTTTACAATATTCAAGTATGGGAGAATACATGTAAACTATGACAAAAGAAATTTTGAATCTGAGGAATGATATGAATAAATGTATAAAAGGCATTAGATGAAGTATTTTACAATAATTAAGTTACCACTATTTAACAAACCCATTTGGGGGTTGAATTATGCAGAGCCACTTAAGGGAATTGGCTGCATAGACAAATAATAACATCATTTGGCTCATAGGTCTGTTATGTAGACTACTAATTCAAGGCCACATAAGGGCACATGCTGCATAGTCAGGAAAAAGAACTCTCAAAAATTTTACTTTTCTATTTCTAAAAAGCCAATGATTGTTTATGGATATTCAAATTTTCCAAAGCATAGGGTCTACTATATGAAAAGAGGTACCTGTATATGGAGATGATATTTCCAATCAATATTGTCAATGAATTGGATGAATGTAACTCCTACAAAGGTCTGACTCAAACATAGGGATGGGAAATATAAACCATAGACATAACTACTTTTAGATCATGAAAAACGTATGGGAAAAATATGATAAGGATGGCTATTTTTGCAGATCCTTACATATTCTTGTTACGAAAAATAAGGACAACAATGGTTTTTTCACCAACAATGAAGTTACCACTCATTGACAAACCCGTTAGGGGGTTGAATTATGCAGGGCCGCTTAAGGGAATTGGCAGCATAGTCAAATAATAGTATCTTTTGGCTGACAGGTCCATTATGTAGTCTACTTATGCAAGGCCGCCTAAGGGGACATGATGCATAGTCAGACAAAAGAACAATTGGGTATCAGACATTTTATTTAATGTCAAGAAAAGGGTTATAATGATATGAAATTATTTAAGGTTTGGAGTATGACACGTAAAATTGGTAATCTTCCAATATATGTAGAGATACACAGACCAATGCTAATCATAATCATGTTGTGGTTGGGTCCTAAATTCAGGTGATGGACTTCACTATGTATCCCATAAGTATGGGAATCAAGCCATACATAGTTCTTGAACAACAATTTAACATCATGTGGGACAAGAGTGTTAGAGAACTTAGTTTAGAGTCATAGATCTCAATTCATAATGAGGAATACACATTTTGTGTTTGATAAACATAATTTGAATGAAGACTAAGGTTTCCATACCACACTCATGTTCTCACAATGGGACTTTTCTGTAACACCCCGAGATTTTATGAAAAATATTCTTTTTATTTTCACAAATGTCTTGTGTTGTATGCTACCCCAAAAAGGATCTTGCACAACACGCATCCTTGATTTGCCTTGCATTACATGCAATCGAGACCTTCCTCGATAGCATGTGTAGTACGCAATAACGAGTTTCACAAAACAACAATATGCTATTAAAATATTATTAAAACTAGCCGTTATGAATAGTACTAACCACTTTTTGAAATTTTGTAAATTTTATTTTTCAAAATAGAATTCATTTTTGGATTCGTAATATCGAAATTAGTATAGGGTGAAATTTTGGTGATTTTGGGATAACATTCATATTTTGATGAATAGTGAAAATTACTAAATTTTAATTAAAAACAACTTTTTCAATCAAAATAATTAATAGTGATAAATTATTAATTTTAGTGGTTTTAAATTATATTTAGAATATATTTTTACAATTTAATACAATGATGGTCATTGTATGTAATTTCACATTTAAACCAGACATAATCAAGTGTTAATCTTTTGATAGTTATTACCTCTTAAGAACACGCTATTTGTTTTGACGACGGGAATTAATTTTTAAATTAATTAATGCAACTGATATGTTTTGAATTTCGTAAAATAGAAATCATTTTTGAGTTCATAATATCAAATATAGGTTAGGAATAATTTTTGGTATTTTTCTGAAAACATTCAATTTTTGATGAATAGTGAAACCACTAAGTGGTAGTTAAAAAACTGAATTTTTCATAAAGTATAATTTTACTACTTTTGTGAGTGGAATTTGAAAAATTCGAGATACATGGTTGATGTCAGTAAGTAAAATGTGGTTCAATGAGATGAAAATAATTTTTTTGGTGAATAGTAACTTTTTACTTTTTTTACCATGGTTAAAAGTAAATAGGGTAATTAAGGGTAGAAATGATATTATTATTACCCTAACACATGTCCTAATTCTATTGGACAAGTGTAATTCGGCCAAAAACAAACTTAGGAATAAAATATGACCATTTAGGCCCACATGGATTAGATTATGACATTTATTATTAATTTATTTAAAGAAAGGTTAAAAGAGTTAAAATCAAGGTTTATTTACTAAAAAAATTTTAATATAGATTTATACATAATATAAATTCTATTTTAAATATTCATTAGAAAGCTATATAGATTTCATACATAATGGTATTTTATTTGTAATTTTTAGACATTAAATAATTTAATTTATTTATGAAACAATGATGATGTAGTAATTATCTTATTAATAAAATATTGACATAATTGATGTTATAAATACCAAAATAAATATAATTTGAGAATTTTTATGAATTCCACTTATTTTATTGGTTAATATGACATGTTAGTATTGATTTAATTAACTTTTTTCTAACTTATCATTCTGGTATGATTTTCACAAAAATCAATTACTAAATAGTGTCAAAATTGACATAAAATAGTTTTTAAAACAAATATTATATTATTAATTGTTATTTTATTCCTAAAAATATAAGGTTCGGCCAAATGACTTAGATAAGGTTATATATATTAGTAATAAACAACTTGGGGTTCGTTTGGCTTCTTATAGTATGTTTATTAACCTTATAGTGTAAGAACACAAGAAGACACGGTAAAAGTAAAATTATTTAACTTAATGTTAAATCTAAATGATAAGGTTAAAATAGGAACCTAAACTTGTCTAAATTCTATTGGATGAGAGGATTTCGACCAATCCCCACCTTATCCACGTAATAAATCAATTTGATGCTATTTAAAACCGAACATTACTTTATAATAAAATAATATTTTTAGTTATTCCAAAGGTGCCCCTCTCCTCCCTTATAAAAGGGCACCTCCTCCCTCTTCTCCTCACACTGATTTGAGCATTCAAGCTCGGCCAACCCCTGACAAAATATCTTCTCCACTTCCCTAGTATCATCCTAGAGGTTCTGGTCTTCTTCAAAGACCCATTTTAGTGCCCTAAAAGGAGGTCTCAAAGAAGCACTTCAAAGAAGAGGTAATGTCCATTACCGATTCTTTCATCTTTATTTCTTCTTCCACTTATTCTTCTTAGGTTGTTTAATTATGAAGCAATAACATCAGTATCACTAATATACTGATATGTTATTATATGTATGAAACAACCATATTTCACCATCTATCCATCCTACGGAAAATGAAATCACCGCGCGTGCGTACGTACGTAATACCGTCTCCACGCCGTGGTGTAATCTATTTTCCACCACCACCTTACATGGATGGGTATAATGGTGTAAATAATAACTATACATAGTTATTATAAGATCATATTGATTCTTATATATTGTATCATCCACTCCAATTCAATTCAATAATTATGTAAATGGTATCATCGCTCGTGCGTACGTACGGACTACCGTCTCCACGACGCGATGAGATTCATTCTCCATGTTAACCATTTAAGAATTATTATAAAGTATATATAAGCAATAATAATGAAATATATGACATTATAAAGCTACTGGATTTATGTGTATATATATGTATGTCATCTACTTAATTCCACTCAATTCAATAACGAAAATAAAATAGCGTTCATGCGTACGTATGGCCTACCGTCTCCATGAACGGTGTATTTCTTTCCATTTGTCAATCCATTATATATATGTATATTCTAAATATATATTATATATAAATCATGTTTTATATTCTATAATTAAGTAATAATGATCTAAGTAATCATATGAATAATTACAAGTTAAAACATGAACGACAAATGAGACGATTTTACCCAAATGCTACTTTAACATGAATTTACAAAAGAACGGGTAATATAAAGTCATAAGTGAACCATATATGATATAATAACAATGAATATGATTCTGTAATAAGTCAATAACATTATTTAAATCATTGTACAGGAGATTCGGACACTTACAAAGCAAGTCGGACCTAAGATAAGGGAAATATCACAATCTCATTTTTATCCGAGATTGTTTGTACATTGGCACTTACTGGGGTGCATTTTATCATCCACATTCATGTTTCCTCGATATGACATATTATTTACATCCACCTAAAATGGTTTAAATCCAATTTTACCCTTCGGTGTGTTTTTAGTAAAAGATATGAAAGGAATATTTTGTCGTTTTTCGTACGAGGTACTTTTTTGACTTTTCCGACAAAAGTACGAGAAGAATGTTTTTTAACTTATACGGCATGAATGGATTTTTAAAACATTAATTCCAAGAAGCTTCCTTTAGAAGTATTCAAGTTTATTTTTAATCAACTTCTTTTATTTTAATGTTTTATGACATGTTAAGAAAGGAAAAAAAATTTGAAGAAGAACGGATATTTTCTTCAAGAATGGAGTTCAAGTGTTTTATCAAAATTATTTTCCATCTAAGATAATAAAGGGTTCTATTTTTATCCCTATTATTACATTGATTTGATTATGTTGTGATGGAATTATTTTTATGAATTCATTTATCTTATATGAATTGTTTTATGATGTCATGATGTTTAAGATTCCAATTTTTATTACATGGGTTATGCAATGATGTATGATTTATGATTTTGTGGCACACATAATAATGGTATCATTATGAGATGGGTGGGACCTATATCTCCCTTAAATGCATTGGGTAAAGATTTTATATCTCATGAGATAGACATGGCTGGAACGGTAGGTTATACTGGTTCAGTGAAACAGGACTGAAACGAAGGTGACTCGGTTCAGAAAGGGACTTTTCCCACTAAGATAGTCTTGGCAATGAGTCTTGACTAACAAGAAATGATTCTATATGATTTTGTGTGTATGACACAATGTTACTTGTTTTAAGTTATGATTATTGTAATTACATTTCCCTACCATGAGTTATCTCAGGTTATGAAATTATGATCTCTTTTACAGGTTAAGATTTCCAAAAGTTATGTGCTTATGATGTGATTGATATTTCTTTTGTTTAACCTTACTGAGCATTTGAGCTCACCCTTTTATGTTTTCTTTTCCCTAGGATATAAAGAAAGGTTTTAGGTATAAAAAAAAGAAGATATTTATGGGAGATTTTGAAGATCTTTCACCAGGATTAGAAGATTATATTTCGAGTTTCCAAAGACACTAAACTATTACAGTCCTTGTGTGTCTATTTTTGTTATGTACTAAGTATTCTGCAAATGTAATGTAATGTCAATGTACGTCAAGCTTCGGGTCTCTACAGTTGGTATCAGAGGAAAGGTTTAGTCAACCTTTGAAAAATAGGATGCGAAAACGTTAGTGAGATCCCTAGAGATATTACTAAGGTATGTCCCTAAGGATAAGTATACGAATAGGATATAGTCCTAGAACTACGGTAACTATCCTAGAATATAACCTAATATGTTAGATATTAAGGGTACTCCCCCTTTACTATGTTGTTTTCCCTAGCATGATTTTTGCCTCTCATAATATTCTTTTTTTTAGTTAATGGAGGGAACCAGAAGGAATTCGGTTAACAT
Organism: Viscum album; assembly: GCA_963277665.1. NCBI lineage: Eukaryota > Viridiplantae > Streptophyta > Magnoliopsida > Santalales > Viscaceae > Viscum > Viscum album. Next base: position 293,320,854 of record OY728134.1, read on the forward strand.
TGAATCCAATGGACAAATTGGTGACTATGAGCAACAAAATTGTGTAATTCCTAGAGAGAAAGATCTTGTGATTATGCCAAATCAGTCATCGCGATATATGTTTAACAAGGTGAAATTTAGTGGTATGCCTAATTCATTAAAGAAGAGGAAGATAAACTATTATGCATGTTCGCATGTTGAGGAGCATAAAGAAAGGAAGATTGATATTTCTAAAGAAGGGAAGAAGAACCTAGAGGAATACCTCAAATGGAGGGATCGATGTTATCTATGTGGAGAAAAGGGTCATAGAGTGACAGTCTGTTATGGAGTTCACTGTCTTATTTGTGGAGAACATGGGCATTACCCAACTCAATTCCTTGACCTAAAAAGTTACTTCTAAATCAAGGAGGGACTTATTCCAGGACAAACATTGAAGTGGATGGATTGAAGTGTTTATGTATTGGTATTTCGGAATAATGTTGTTGAGGTACTTTTATGGTATATTGAAATATTTATGTATTGGTCTATTGTGGTTTTCAATAATTTTAAGGTACCGGTAACCATGAAAAGTGATTCAAATATTTTGGAAAGTAGATAATATGCGCATAATGAAGGGATAATGAGAAAATGAAATGTTTGACAGTATTCATGAGCACATGATTGATATAAGGACTAAGTGATATCATGGTTTGAGTATATAGAATTTTGAGGATTTTGGTATGTGGAAAGTGTTAACTTTTAACTGCATTCATATTTTCACTATGGTTCAATGGGTATTCATTTTTCAAGAGAATACATGATTAAGGCATTTGAATGTTTGGAATGTGATCAACAAGACATATCTTAGGATATATGGGGACCAACGGTGGTATTAAATCTATGGTAATATTTTTCACTATATTATGAGAGTGGACTTCATTATTATGGATAAGCCTAAATATTTGAATGGATTATGTTAGACATAAGTTAGTATTGTTTAAGGATAGATGTTTTTTCTATTTTGTTGATGGGATGTTATAGTAATATAGATTTAGAAAAAGGACAACCTGCAGGACGGGCGACATCACATTGCGTCAGACAAGGTCGTAGGAATCGAACCCACAACCGAAGTGCGACTAGCCTTTATCTCCTACCACTGGCCTATAGGAAGTCCCTGGTTAGTAGAAACTAGTTTTATTTTATTAAGCGGTATGATATATGAAGTATAAGTTCATTTTTGGAACCATATACGATTAATCTAACCATAAGATGGAATTATAACTTTTTCTAACCTTTTGATTGAAAGAGATGGAATAACCCATCATTCTATCACATGATATTCTAACATATCACGAATAACAAATTCAACTTCATTTCTTTAAGAGATGAATTGGAAATTGTTCAAGGCACGAACAACAGTGAGATTGTACCAAAATAAAGTAAGTATTTATTCTAATTCAAATTCTTCAACTTTATGGAAACGATCTTGAAAACCAAAAATGGCGTCCTACTGCTCTTATATCTGATTAATCAGATGGTACCTTAGATCGTCACAAATTTATGGATTTGTTATTGTTGGCTTTTCCATAGCCATGTTCTCTACCACTCTCCATCAGAACATGATTGTTAGATTTCTCTACCATATCCATATTTTAAACTATGTGGAAACCCAGTGATTAGTTTATTTGGGTAACCGTTACGTTTCATAATTTTGTTTATAAAGATTGGTTTTGATATTCCTTTTTATGATGTGGGTTTCTATTAATGAAACTTTCGAATAGTAATCCATTTATAACCCCGATAATTTTCGAGGGCGAAATTCATTTTAAGGGGGGTAGAATGTAACACCCCGATATTTTATGAAAAATATATTTTTTAATTTCACTAATGTCTTGTGTTGTACGGTACACCAAAAGGAGCTTTCACAACACGCATCCTTGATTTGTCTTACATTACACGCAATCGCGACCCTCCTCGATAGTGTGTGTAGTACGCAATAACGAGTTTCACTAAACATCAATATGCTATTAAAATATTATTAAAACTAACCATTATGAATAGTAATAACCACTTTTTGAAATTTTGTAAATTTTATTTTTCAAAATGGAATTCATTTTTTGATTCGTAATATCGAAATTAGCTTAGGGTGAAATTTTGGTGATTTTCGGATAACTTTCATATTTTGATGAATAGTGAAAATTACTAAATTTTAATTAAAAACAACTTTTTCAATAGAAATAATTAATATTGATAAATTATGAATTTTAGTGGTTTTAAAGTATATTTATAATATATTTTTACAATTTCATACAATGATGGTCATTGGATGTAATTTCACATTTAAACCAGACATAAACAAGTGTCAATCTTTTGATAGTTATTATCTCTTAAAAACACGCTATTTGTTTTGACAACGTGAATTAATTTTTAAATTAATTAATGCAACTGATATTTTTTAAATTTCGTAAAATAGAAATCATTTTTGAGTTCATAATATCAAATATAGCTTAGGCCTAATTTTTGGTATTTTTCTGAAAACATTCAATTTTTGATGAATAGTGAAACCACTAAGTGGAAGTTAAAAAACTGAATTTTTCATAAAACATAATTTTACCGCTTCTGTGAGTGGAATTTCAAAAATCCGAGAGACACGGTTGATGTCAGTAAGTAAAATTTGGTTCAATGAGATGAAAATAATTTTTTGGTGAATAGTAACTTTTTCCTTTTTTTTACCACGGTTAAAAGTAAATAGGGTAATTAAGGGTAGAAATGATATTATTATTACCCTAACACATGTCCTAATTCTATTAAACAAGTGTAATTCGACCAAAAACAAACTGAGGAATAAAATATGACCATTTAGGCCCACTTGGATTAGATTAGGACATTTATTATTAATTTATTTAAAGAAGGGTTAAAACAGTTAAAATCAAAGTTTATTTACTAAAACATTTTTAATATAGGCTTATGCATAATATAAATTCTATTTTAAATATTCATTAGAAAGATAAAACGATTTCCTACCTAATGGTATTTTATTTGTAATTTTTAGACATTAAATAATTTACTTTATTTATGACACAACGATGATGCAGTAATTATCTTATTAATAAAATATTGACATAATCGATGTTATAAATACCCAAATAAATATAATTTGAGACTTTTTATGAATTCCACAAATTTTATATGTTAATATGACATGTTAGTATTGATTTAATTGACCTTGTTCTAACTTATCATTCTGTTATGATTTTCACAAAAATCAATTACTAAATAGTGTCAAAATTGACATAAAATAGTTTTTAAAACAAATATTATATTATTAATTTTTATTTTATTCCTAAAAATCTAATGGTCGGACAAATGACTTAGATAAGGTTATATATATTAATAATACACAACTTGGGGTTCGTTTGGCTTCTTATAATACGTTTATTAACCTTATAGTGTAAGAACACAAGAAGACACGGTAAAAGTAAAATTATTTAACTTAATGTTAAATCTCAATGATAAGGTTTAAATAGGAACCTAAACTTTTCTAAATTCTATTGGATGAGAGGATTTCGACCCATCCCCACCTTATCCACGAAATAAATCAATTTGGAGCTATTTAAAATCGAACATGACTTTATAATAAAATAATATCTTTTGTTATTCCAAAGGTTCCCCTCTCCTCCCTTATAAAAGGGCACCTCTTCCCTCTCCACCTCACACCAATTTGAGCATTCAAGCTCGGACAAACCCTGCCAAAATCTCTCCTCCACTTCCATAGTATCATCCTAGAGGTTCTTGTCTTCTTCAAAGACCCATTTTAGTGCCCTAAATGGAGGTCTCAAAGAAGCACTTCAAAGAAGAGTTAATGACCATTACCAATTCTTTCATCTTTATTTCTTCTTCCACTTGTTCTTCATAGGTTGTTTCATTATGAAGTAATAACATCAGTATCACTCATATAATGATATGTTATTATAAGTATGAAACAACCCTATTTCACCATCTATCCATCCTACAGAAAATGAAATCAACGCACGTGCGTACATACGGAATATCGTCTCCACGCCGTGGTGTAATCTATTTTCCACCACCACCATACATGGATGGGTATAATGGTGTAAAGAATAACTATACATGGTTATTAGAACATAATATCGATTCTGATATATTGTATCATCCACTCCAATTCAATTCAATAATTATGTAAATGATATCATCGCTCGTGCGTACGTACGGACTACCGTCTCCACGACGCGATGAGATTCATTCACCATGATAACCATTTAAGAATGATTATAAAGTATATATAAGCAATAATAATGAAATATATGACATTATAAAGCTACTGGATTAATGTGTATATATATATGTATGTCATCTACTTAATTCCACTCAATTCAATAACGAAAAGAAAACAGCATTCATGCGTACGTACGACCTACCGTCTCCATGAACGGTGTATTTCTTTCCATTTATCGATCCATTATATATATGTATATTCTGAATATATATTATATATAAATCATGTTTTATATTCTTTAATTAAGTAATAATTATCTACGTAATCATATGAATAATTACAAGTTAAAACACGAACGGTAAATGAGACAATTTTACCGAAAATGCTACTTTAACATGAATTTACAAAAGAACGGGTAATATAAAGTAATAAGTGAACCATATATGATATAATAACAATGAATATGATTCTGTAATAAGTCAATAACATTATTTAAATCATTATACAGGAGGTTCAGACACCTACAAAGCAATTCGGACCTAAGGTAAGAGAAATATCACAATCTCATTTTTATCCGAGATTGTTTATACATTGGCATTTACTGTGGTGCATTTTATCGTCCACATTCATGTTTCCTCTATATGACATATTATTTAAATCCACCTAAAATGTTTTAAATCCAATTTTACCCTTCGGTGTGTTTTTAGTAAAAGATATGAAAGGAATCTTTTGTCGTTTTTCGTACGAGGTACTTTTTTGACTTTTCCGACAAAAGTACGAGAAGAATGTTATTTTAACTTATACGGAATGAATGGATTTTTAAAACATAATTTCCAAGAAGCTTCCTTTACAAGTTTTCAAGTTTATTTTTAATCAACTTCTTTTAGTTTAAAGTTTTATGACATGTTAATAAAGGAAAAATGTTTTTGAAGATGAAAGGATATTTTCCTCAAAAATGGAGTTCAAGTGTTTTATCAAAATTATTTTCCATCTAAGATAATAAAGGGTTCTGTTTTTATCCCTATTATTACATTGATTTGATTATGTTGTGATGGAATTATTTTTATGAATTCCTTTATCTTATATGAATTTTTTTATGATGTCATGATGTTTAACATTCCCATTTGTATTACATGGGTTATGCAATGATGAATGATTTATGATTTTGTGGCACACATAAGAATGGTATCATTATGAGATGGGTGGGACCTATATCTCCCTCCAATGCATTGGGTAAAGATTTTATATCTCATGAGATGGACATGGGTGGAACGGTAGGTTATATCGGTTCAGTGAAACAGGACTGAAACGAGGGTGACTTGGTTCTTTAAAGGTCTTTGTCCACTAAGATAGTCTTGGAAATGAGTCTTGACTAACAAGAAATGATTCTCTATTATTATGTGTGTATTCCACAAAGTTTCATGTTTTATGTTATGATTATTGTGATTACATTTCACTGCCATGAGTTATCCCAGGTTATGAAATTATGATCTCTTTTACAGGTTATGATTTCCAAAAGTTATGTTCTTATGATGTGATTGATATTTATTTTGTTTAACCATACTAAGTATTTGATCTCACCCTTTAATGTTTTCTTTTCCCCAGGATATAAAGAAAGGTTTTAGGTATAAAAAAAGGAAGATCTTTATGGGAGATGTTGATGATCTTTCACCAGGATTAGAAGATTATATTCCGAGTTTCCAAAGACACTAAACTATTACGGTCCTTGTGTGTCTATTTTTGTTATGTACTAAGTATTCCGAAAATGTAATATAATGTCAATGTACGTCAAGCTTCGGGTCTCAAAATTTTCAGCCAAGGGACTCAAAGTGGAATTCGGGGTTAGGCCCAAATAAACTGGGGCTAGATTCGAGGGATGCTCGAATGTTCCTACGTATCCCATATGGATGTGAATCAAGCCGTACATAGTACTTGAAATACCCTCTGTATAGATTTTATTCATACAAGTGAAGGGTGAAAGGGGAATTTGGTGCAATGATGGTTTGACCCAAGATAAAAGGTTAGGGCATTGCCATGTATGGACATAGTCTTTGAAAAATAAAATGATTGGAAATTAATGTAAATAATGATTACCTCTTAGGAGAGGGTGTCAATGAATGTTGTAGTTTATTGTCATACATGAAAAAATGAAAATAGTTTTACTTCAAATAACAAGGAAGAAGGTGAACCAATGTAAAAAATTTTGTTCTAGGGGCGGATTCACAAATCAACATCGTATGATATGGAGGTGAACCGATGTGAAGATATTGGTTTTGGGCTTTAACCTCAAGAGGTTGCCTACATACCCAGCCTAGAAGGCAAGGATCAAAGTACGCGTAGTTCTATTAAAGAATAAATTTTTGATCAAGTTGTTCTTTGAGGATAAATATCTAAAAAAAGGTGTTGGGACTTACACATGGTTAGTGGCCCAGCTAGGGTGTTATGGTTGATGTTTAATCTAAGCTCACGTGAGTCATACTCGGTGTGAGAAACAAGAGGAATCAAAAACCTTAACAATGCACAGTGTAATGTCATGTAAGACAATGGATGGACTGTGCAGTTTAAAGTCTTGTAGTAAGGACTTATGGGGACTATGTAGTTTACAGTCTTACAGTAAGAACTATAATAGTTTAAGTTCTTATGTATAGGCCAATGCTGCATAGTTTAGCGTCATATAGCAAGGAAGATGAAGGGTAGAAATTTTAACATTATGTTGGAGGATATGGGGACTGTGCTATTTAATGTCATATAGTAAGCACACTGGGGTTGCACAATTTAGTTCCATGTAGTAGGGACAACACATTTAACGTCATGTTTGATGATGACACAGTTTAATGTCATGTTGGGTGAAAGTACAAATTGTTTAAGGTCATATACAAGGACCGATGATGCAAAGTTTAGCATCATATAGCAAGGACGGTGAAGGGGACAATACAGTTTTACATCATGTTGGACGATGACACAATTTAATGTCATGTTGGATGAAAGTGAAAATAGTTCATGGTCATATGCATGGACCGATTCTAATGTATTTGTGTTATACAAAATACTTCTTCAAAAATCTGGCATTGGTTGGAGCCGTGACGAGTTCTCCATCCATTGAGATTAAATAATAAGCTCCATTGGAGTATACCTTATGTATTGAGTAAGCTCCTTCCCACATTGTCTCAAGCTTAGGAGGTCTTGTTCCTAGTATCATTTAAGTTCTGAGGTCCAATACCAATTCTCCAAGAATGAATGAACGAAGTTGAACCTTTTTGTTGAATGCTTGAGCTATTCGATTCTGATAATCTTCCAAGTGGTGTAGTGTGCATAATATTTTTTCATCTAATTGTTCCAATTCATCCAATTGTTTTGAGATTGTTCATTTGTAGATGACTGATGACAAATGGCTACTCTGATTGATGGTAATTGAACATCAACAAGAAAGACTGCTTTCATTCCATATACCAATGAATATGGTGTTGACCGCGTAGTAGTGCAGGTGGTGGTCCGATAAGCCCATAAAGCATGAAAAGTTTATCAGGCCATTAATTCTTATCTTTATCCACCATATTTTGTAGTATGTGTGAAAGAGTCTTATTGAAGTCCTCTATTTGGCCATTGTTTGTCACATGATACTAAGATGAATGGTTGGATTTGATATAGTATTCTTGATACAACTTCCTTATCTCGGATGAACAGATGTTGGTGCCATTATCCGTCGATATGGTATGAGGGACACCAAACATGGTAATGATGTTAGACTTGATAAAGCTAAAAAGGATTTTAGAACATAATTCTTTTAGAGGTATTTCATCTTCCCATTTAGAAAAGAAGTCAGTAGTAGTAAGAATATACATAAAATGCTTTTATGTAGCTGAAGTGTAAGGTCCTACTAAATCCATTCCCCATGTATAAAATGGCCATGAGTATTTATCTGTATGAAGCAACTATGGGGGATGGTTAATTAAATTGGCATATACATGGAAATAATGACAATTCATAGTGAAATCAACCCAATCATGTATCATTGAAGGCCAAAAGTATTCACGTCTTCGAAATCGACCAGATAGTCTTTGTCCAGACTGGTGGGAACCACTGACTCCTGGATGTACTTCATTCATGACAGCCATTGTTTCTTCACCATCAATGCATCTGAAGAGAATTCCATCAAAACCTCGTTTGTTGAGAATTTTCTCTAGGTGATTTGGGCAATCATAAAAAGTAAAATTGACCACACGTCTTCAGACTTGTTCATTCCCGGCTCTATCAGGTGGGAGTGTTCCATTTTGAAGGTTTTCCCTGATAGGTGTCATCCATCATGTAGTATGACTATATGGTTCATAAATGGGACAAATTTCATTGATTTATTCTTTTCTAGTTTGATCATAAGGTCAAATTGTACGACGGTGGGCAATAATGAAGATTGTATTGTTCTGATTTGGATCTGGTAGAGCAATGGTTATATTAGATAGTGCATCAGCTTGATCATTTTGTGATCGCGAGACATAATAGAATGTTGGTTTTGAAGGAAATTCCACCATTAAATTTCTGATGTAATTATAAAAAGGGATTAACTCTTTTTTTTGATAGCATAATCCCCATTGACTTGATTGATTACCATGTCTGAACCACCTTTGACCATTAAGTGATTCACTTGTTCCTGAAGTGACAACTCCAATCCTACGATGAGAGCTTGATATTCTGCTTCATTATCGGTACCTCCTTCCCACAATAATAAGGAATAGGGTAACACGACCTTTTCTAGAGAAATGAGCACAATTACTAACCCAAATTTGTTGAATTTATTATCTTCCCTTTTATTCCCTGTTGGAATTCTGGAAGCAACATCAAAGTACATTTCCCATGTTTGAAGATTATCTTGAATAGAGAAGACATCCTTATCAGGATGTTCAGTATCTAAAGGAGTATCTTATATTGGAGGATGTTCAGAAAACAGAATCAGCTTGATCTTGGCCCATTATTGCATTTTGTGACACATACTAGATATCAAACTACTGAAAAATAACTTCTCACCTTGCCAGGTGTCCTATAAGCATTGGATGACAAAGGATGAATTTGAGGGGGTAATTGCAAGATAAAAATTGGACCTCATGATGTTGCAGGTAGTGTTTCAACTTTTGCCCTGTAAATATTAATGCTAGGCGTCACTTTTCAGTACTTGAATATCCAGTTTATGCATCAATCATAGACCGATTAAGATAATAAATCATGTTTTCATTCCCAGCATCATTATTTTGAGCAAGGAAGTCACACAATGATCACTATAAATCGATCACATAAATAATTAGTGGTCTTCCTTCAATAGGTGGTATTAGTACATGTGGAATCAAGAGGTATTTATTGAGAATTTCGAATGCTTCATGACTTTGTTTATTCCACTGGTATACGACTCCCTTCATCATCAATTTTGTGAAGGGTAAATATTTTCATGCCAAATTGACGATGAAATGTCGAATATAGGCCGTGTATCCTTGAATTCCCCCCAATTACTTCAAATTTCGAGGAGGTAAAATGCCATGGATTGACATTGTCTTCTCAGGATCAAGATCGATGCCACAATGGTGTATAAAAAAGCAAAGAAATTTTCCTGAGGTTACCCAAAAGTCAAATTTTAAGGGGTTCATCTTCAAATTATGTTATCGATGTTTGTGGAATATGATTTCCAAATAATCCAAGTGATTATAATGTTTCTTGGATTTAATTACAAAAAGTTCACATAACATTTAACAAGAATCCCAAAAAAGGTCTTGATGATATGGTTCATGGCACACTGATATGTTATGAACACATTCTTCAGGCCATAGGGCGTTACCCGATAGAAAAACACACCCTATGGGGCTCTAAATTCTGTAGATTCTTCATCTTCTGGAGCCATTCAGATTTTATTATACCCGAAATATGAATCTATGAATGAAAGTGCTTTATATCCAGTTTTTCCATCAATTAAGTATTCTGTAATTGGAACTGTAAAATCATCCTTAGGACAATGCCAATTAAGATATTTGAAATGAATGAAATATCTAATTTTTCCATTCATCTTTTTCAAAGGGACTATATTAGCCAACCATTGGGGATATTGAAATTCTCTGATGATGTTATCTTGGAAAAGCTTAGACACTTCAGCTTCAATTTTTGAAGCATATGTTCTGTGTGTTCTTCTTGAAGCTTGCTTGAATCCTCGATGTTATTCTAGAAATCCAAAATGATGAGTGGATACATTGGGATCAAGACCTATAATTTCTGTATAATTCCACGAAAACATATCTCGATTTTGATTTAAAAATTAAATATACATCTCTTTTCTTCAAGAGTCATGGCCTCCCAAATTAAAGTGGGGCGTGTATCTTCTTTTGTACCCAGATTATTTATATGAGTTCATCCACAGTGGTAGAGATAACCACGCCAAAAACAAGAGGAGAATCCCTGAGATCTTCCTCTTCTTCTTCAACATGTGTTATTTATTTTGTTTCTACTTTCATAGAAGTTGATGAAGTAGAATTTCCATGATCAGAAGTGATGTTAAAATTTGAACATCTATAAGAATAAACTTCCATTTCTGACCCTATTGATGATGAGGGGTCTTTAATGGGTAATATAGAGGAGATAATGGATTTAGAATCAACATCATAATTCACCTCTGACATTGTTATAACTTTTTCTGGCCTAGTTGATGAATTATAGACTTATTGGATTTCAGCGGATGAAAGGAGACATTTCCATTTGAGCTTTAATTATTTCATGGTGAGTCACCAATTTCTCCAATGTTGTCTATCTTTGTTGCCGTAATTGACATTATGGATGCTTCCATAAGAGTATTTGGATTTGGGTCTATCTTGTCAATTTGACTGATAGGCGACACATAATTTGTACTCAAATGTGAGAATGTGTTTACTGTAATCTTTTACATACCAAATGGAGCAATAACTTTGGAACCTCCCTTGTTGTGGATTTCTCCTTACCCTTCATATAATTGAATTCATCCTCAATGTATTGAGACTCACATGTCTTGAATGGGGCATTATGACGATACAAAGTCCCAATTTGACCATTAAAACAATATTTGAGACAATGATGGTATAATGAAGGTATATCCACAGGTTGATGTAGTCAGGGTCTTCCAGGAAAAATATTGAAGGCTGTTTTCTAACGAACAACCATGAATTCTGAATTGGATACAAGATCTCCAAATTGGGTTCTAAGTGTGATCTCGCCCCGAGGTTCTTGTTAATTTTTTTCATAACCTTGCAACATCAAATTATAAGGATATAAATTAGATTTAGTGAGTCCGAATCGACGAAGTGTATGAATAGGGATGAGGTGGACTCCTGATCCATTATCAATGAAAGATCGTCGGATGTCTACAATGTTGACCTTCCGAGATAAATAAGAAGATCTAATATGTCCATTCACAAAATCATCTTCATCATCATCAGTAAAAGATATCACTGCATTAAATTCTGTAGTATCATTCTCTATATGGTAAACTTCAGCCGCAGTAATTTCTGTTTCAAATTCTCGTGGAATTGGCAAAGCCTCAATGAGTGCCTCCCGAAGATCCTTTGATAGATTTAGTGCATCCAGATATGATAACTTGGCTGGTACATGTGCCAAATGTTTCAATACATCATACTTTTGGTACAAAGCTCTGCGTTTAACAACAGGAACATTTGTTTTCATAGGTTCCTTATATTTTGATGCTAGGGAAGTATATGAATCATGTATTGGGGTAGGATTTCGAAATACCCCTGGCATTAGTAAATAGGACGGAATAGGTCCATTTATTTTTTGTGAGGCAGAAGGTGTAACCTATAACCGATCCTCCAATGTAATTGTGTAAGGACTGAATTTCCCACGCATGGAGGAACTTTCTTGTTCTTGTTGAGCCCACTGAAGAGCTCTACCATGAGTTTCAGCGGCTATATGGTTCTAGAAGGGGTAGAATTGGAATAGTTGCTTCCAGAATATCCATGGATTCTTCTATAACAACACCCTTTGGAACTCCAACTAATTCCTCTGTTTGATATAGGGAATTCAGGCTCATCAATATCCAAACTGTGATTGGCATATGGATCCATTAAATGAATCATATTGACAGAACCAAAAATCAACTCTTCATCTGATGAAGATTCTACATGATTAGAACGTTTAGGCTATGCCTTTTGTTGGGGCGGTGCCTGTGGCATTGATGTAGATGGACTAGAATCTGTTAGAGTAAAAGACAACATGGTCTTTGACATGAAATCATCTTCATCTGACTTCTCTTCTTTCTCTGAACTATGCCACCCCATTGAGGATTTTTCTTTTGATGGAGTTTTCGCTATGGCATTCATAGCAGAAGACACAATTGGTTTCTTCAATTGAGTTCGTAAAATGGAATGAGTTCGGTTGATCGTTTTTCTTACCATCCAACCATCGTATTTTTACACATTTTTTTTGACTTCTTACCACTCACCTCCTTCCTCTAGATCTGTATCTGTAAAACATTCTACCTAGGATGAATAACCTTTCATGTTTACCAATCCTGAGTCCACCATTTTTTGGAGTAGGACAGTGAAGACAAAACACTCTTGAATGGGATTCCCCGACATCTGATGAAATGGTAAATAGTTTGGTTGGTCTTCATCTCCTTCCTTGTTTGGCATTTTGGGCCATGGAAACTGAACCATATTATTTTCCATAGCAGAAATGAAGTAACCAGGAAATTGTTCATTTCAGAAAGAATAAAATTTGTTCTTCAACTCATCAATTTTTTTTGTCTTTGATCTCATTGATCATCATTATGAGACGGCCTCTGTTTCGGATTTTTAGGAGGTGTAAAACTTCAATAAGATGATGGTTTTGAAGTAAAAGAAGATACAGGTGCCTTTTTAAGCATAACAGAGGCAGCCTTTGCTCTACCCATTCTTCTTCATGGAGCTGTTGGTATTACACTAGTTTCATCCTTAGTCTTCCTAAGATATTATTCGATCTATTGATCATTCAAAGTAAGGCCTCAAAACCCTCCTCTATACTTCAAAGGGATCAACGGAGTGTGTAATTCATCACACAAATTTTCCACACAGATTGGAAACAATTCTTCTTGATGGAGTGCTATGATTAGGGTATATGTTAATCCCTTCCAGTGATCAATGAAATATGAAATTCTTTCATACATCATTTGATTACAATTTTTAAGATGAAAAACAGTCGTTTTTGGAAACGTTGAGCTGAATTAAAGAAGTAATCGTTGACGTAGATCTCCCCACCCAGTAATTGAATTGGATTTGCAAGCTTGTATACCAGAAGAAAGTAGGACCTTGTAATGACTGTACAAAACACCTGATCTTAACTACGCCTTGTTGTTGAGAGGTTCCCATCATAGGATCACAACGAGAAACCAAATGTGTTAAGTGTTGCTATGGATCTCCTAAACCATTAAATATTGGGAATTTCATACTTGAAAAATTTGATGGGGGAGGAATTGAATCAACCCATTCAGGGTAAGCTCTCTCTTCTAGTTGAATTTGTTCATGTTATCCCTCCATAGATTCCAAATGAGATGTTAATGACTCAATGGTTTTTATTAACATTTTAGAAACATCCGGTTGAGCTTGGGCCGAAGGAGGTGCAATAACTGGAGCATGGATAGGTGTTGTGGATGGTACTAAAACTGATCGTAGAACCACCGATTATTGGTGTGCATGACCCATAGGATTAGACCTTTGAGGGTGTACTGGTAATGGTGGATATTCTTGATCCATCTCAATATTTGCAACAAATTCCATTCGCTAACTCACTCCATCATGAATAGGAGGAAGACTACCTTGAAGTAGTTCTCCATTCAACCTCCCTAATTCCTTCATTTCATCCTCTTGTTGTGAAAAACATTTCTCTAGTGAGAGATATTTTCCTTCTCCAGAGTAATTGTTGGACATAACCTGATTCTTTCTTTTCCCCTTGTTGGAGGCCTTTCAGAGAGGGGGAAGGTGGTTATTTGAAGGAATACCTAGATTCTAGGTAATCCTTTGATTTCTTGTATACACACCTTCTTCATTTGTGTCTCTGTGTACAACTTCTTAAGTAGGAAATTCATGTGATCCCTCTGAGTGAACATTATGATCTGGAAGATTAGTAACAATGTAATTGATGACATTAATTGATGCATAACACTTTGCATCCCTTCTATCACCATTTCTGTGATATTTTCTTCTTCCATGTACATGATGAGACATTGCCTTTCGTTGTGTTGAACCCTCAATAACATCTTGAAAAACCATAATTTGGAGAGAATCTCATGATAATTCGTCTATTCTTTCCTCTTGTCTCTTCTTCCCTAATCGAGAGACGACTTACTTTCTCTGAGGTAGAGATTGAGGATTTAAAAATGTCCACAGTCTGATGAAATGGGGATGTTTCAGCTGTTTCTTCTAAACTCCTCGAATCCTATTTGTTGATTCTAATGGGTGGGTTAAAAGATACCGTAGTCTATCATGCTGGGGTGGTTCTTGAACTGCTACATCTTAGAATTTCTTAATATATCTCTTGATCTTGCGGACTTTAGACAAAAAATTGGTTGAATGCATCATTCTATATCCATAGAAATAAATTTTCTCAAAAGCCATTGGGATGATTTCTGACACTTATATCACCTGATTATCTTCATGCTCTAAAAAGAGGCATGTTCGATATTCTTGTTTTCTTTATGCAGGAGTAATTCAAAAACATTTTCATTGTATGCCTGAATTTGGGAGGAACTAGTTAAGGCATGTTCCTAAGAAAGTATATGATTACACACCAAACTAATTGGTTGTGGTCGACTATGGGAAATAACATTACATGAAATCACCTTGGGAGGGCTTTGTTGACCAGAGAGAACAATGAAATGTAGTGCTGCATGAACACCCCAGCCCCTAATATGAATACTAGATGGGCATAATCAATTAACTGACGCAACCTTTTTAGTGCCCCAAGGCATGAAAGCTGAATGGCCCTCTACTGCTTCTCAGCCTTTGGATATTGGGAGACTGAGAGAGAGGCCAAGAAAATTTGGCGTTCTAAACCTTCTATTATCTTGACATGATTTTCAGAGTGACATGTTGATGAGTCACTCCACTGATAGGTACAGATTTGTATTTTTTACCTATAACGCTGCTGAAGCTGTTATAATATTCTGACAGGCATCCAGAATATGAGCAGAGATTTTCTTATGCTCCTTCACCATTGTCAAAATGTGCATGGGGACTTCAGCTGCTGGAAGGAGAATATACGTCCATTCCGTGCTTGGAGTAGGTTTGTATTCCTTCTCCTTTCCTCCTTTTCCTGTCATTGAACTCTGACAGTACTCTTGTGTGGGGGAAGAGAGTTGAGTCTGCTCCAAATTTATCATAGGAGTTTTCCGACTGACTTCTTCAGGTGCTACCAAACGAGAATGTTGGTAGGCTCGATGAAAATTGAGAGGTTTATATTCCTACTATGCATTCCTCGTCAAGAATGGTTGACGACGTTCCATCAATACTGGCAGATGAGACTACTGATAGATATGTTGATTGTAAATAGGTGAATGTTCCTGCTTATCAGTTGCCACCATATTAGATTGCCAGTGAGCATCTTATGATGTAGTCAGACGAGCCTGCTGACTAGCTGATCTGTTATAAACAGGTGTATATTCCAACATATAATACTCCACCAGAATAGAATGGTGGGATTGGATTGTTTCTTCCAGATGAGTCAGCTGGGAAGTAACATTAGGAAAAATGAGTGTGATTTCCCACTTTTTATTTTCCATCAAATTGGCGTGATGGACTTCTACAAAAGGGGAAGTAGTAAGAACATACTCACTGTTGACTAGATTTGACCTCTGGCGGTTCGTCTTGATTGCTCGGGTATGAGGAACCTGTGTGGAACCCCTGAAGGTGATACCCTCATCATGTTGAGAGTGAACTGCCACATGAGTCAGGTGGTGATTGTTGATGGGAGCCCTCGGGAAGCACTCATGTCTCCTTGAATTAATGCCCTGAGTAACCATCTCATTCACTTCCCCATAGTATGAGAGGTACTGGTGATTTCCTTCCGAAGATAATGACCCGAAATGTTTGGAAATGGTGGTTTGCACCACCTTCTTTTTTATCACTGGTCATCGCTGTCCGGAAATATAGGGTGAATTATTAACTTAGAGGGCATGTCGAGAGGTCTCTAGAGTTAGAATGGTACCGTGTTGATGGTAATTTTAAATCAGTGCATTTGACACCCAGCATTGAAGATGATGGGTAGGTGATGTCGTCCTCAGAGCGGACGAGGATCCAGCAGGAGCAGTAGCCGGGGCATTCACATGTTTAAACATTATAGAAGCCATATCTGTAACACAGATAGAACATATAAACAAGTGCATGTTTTATATAACAGACACAATCAAGATAAGTTCATCCACTACAACTTTTGGATGAGAACATATATTACGGATTTCATTGATGTCCCTAATAATGAGTTAAATAGGGGTCTAACAAATAAGTAAAACATCATTTTAACTTTGATAAGGATTCACGTCAGGTTCACCATTTTTATTTCTTCTGGAAATGGGGATGACCTTGTTTGTTTAAGGTTCAAACATTCCAATCGATTTCTAATGGGTTTTTTCGTAGAACTAGAAACATACAACGATTCTATATCCATTTGGACCTAAATTCCAAAGGTAGGTGCTCATTAGTTGTGGATCGATGAGACATAATAATTTCCATTGGTCGAGAGGTTGGGAGGTCGGACTCATTACTCCTTTTTGGGGGGAATTATTGTCTACTCCAGGATTCTCTTTATAGATTTGAGTTATGTTCGTGAATCATTATTAAATTCCCAAGTATGTAAATGAGCATTCCTTTAGATCTGACAATCAATGATTAATATGTAATAGATTTAGAGAATCTGTTTATATGTATTTGAGGTTCTTAATAGATAGAGAATCATCTGTATTTGTTATAGATTCTCATTCAATGGTATCCTTCAGCATATTATATAGAAATATCTATGTCATTATGATGATTGTACTGGTTTTAGAGCCACTTAGTGGGGCACATGAAATTTATTGTTTTTCAGAAGGACATGGGTTATTTCTGAGTTGGGATCATACCCGCAGATGGGCTACCTACATATCCTTATTTAGAAAAGGAATCAGAACCCATGTAGTTTGAGTGAAGAAATATGGCTTTTATGCATGATTGAGAGCCCAATGAAAGATGTCATAATTAATTTTATGCTCTAAACTCACATGAGTCATGCTCTGTGTGAGAAAACAGATGTATTAGTAAAACCGAACGATTTTTCCATGAAAGATGCAATCATAAGAAATGATGTGGGGATTATGTATATGTGACTGCCAAGATAGATGAGGATTGGTATTTACATCAAAGAAGAAATCTAGGAACTAGGTCCAAAATGGTATATGTCCTTTTTGGATATTTGGATTCTTAACTTAGGGCTTACTCCTGAGAAGGATGCCCAAATTAGAGGGGACTTATGATTGAGTTTTATTCCTAAGAAATAATCCCAAATCAAATGAAATTATTGATTGGGGCTTACTCTTAAAGAGGATGACCATATTTTGGAACTTGGGGTTTACTCCCAAGGAGGATTCCAATATTTGGGAACTTGGGGCTTACTCCTAAGTAGGATGCCCATATAAAAGAAATTACGAATGGGGCATACTCCTGAAAAGGAGGCACATTTTATGGAGACTTGGGACATGGGGAATACTCATGAGAAGGAGGCCCAGGTTAATGGGACTTGAGTCTTAGGGCTTACTATTGGGAAGGAGGCCCAAATCAAAAGAACATTTCAACGTCCAATTCAGATAAGGAAACAAATGAATGAACCACACCAAAATGGATTTGAATAGGATTTTTAAGGATAAATCATTAATAGGAGATATTAATTTGAATAAAGCGAGTGACTAGGAAGGAGGGGCACCCAAAAAGAGAGAGACGCTCAAGTTCTGCATGGACGGATAAGTCCAGGTGGCACAAGTATACTTTCATGACACATGGGTACTTGCACGACGGTCAGCCCATAGGGTAATACTTAGGCAAGACTTGGTTCAAAACCTTAATATTATCCGTAAAGGCTACCAAAATAGTGGCCTTCATGTTTTTTTAAGGAATAAGGTGGCGCACAAGTTAGGCCATTTCCGTTAAGGAATGGCCACTTAGGCGCGCTAGTGTTGATGAGTTTCAACACTTAGGACTTATTCCTCCTCTTTAGATCTTCCATTCTATGTAAGAAATTACCATAGAAGTGACCAAAAGACTTCAATATGAGACTGGGTCACCGAGAGCTTAAATATGACTTTTGGAATTTTTCATCCTCGAAATGGGGGGCCCACTAGGGGTATTTATAGGCTAGTGAAGACCTTGGGAAAAAATAACATGGGCATGAAAGTCACCTATGCTACCCATATGTGGTTTGCAGGTATACTTGCATGACCATCATAGAACTTGCTCGGGCCATACATAATGAAATCCATTTTCATAAATTTGTCGATTTTTGATTTTTCATCAAAGGATGAATCACTTTAGACTAATGTATTTCCCTTCTTCAGTCATTGGACTATGTGACAGAAAGGAGAATCAACAACATTTTATGAATAATACCTCCATTTTTAATAAGAAATAATTTACATTGTACCTAATTATTAATAAAGTGAATGTATGAAATGGAATGTGGGAAATATCAAATTTTCAAAAATAACATTGGTAGAACTGCATCCCATGGGGAAATTGAATTTATACCTCCCCGAAAACAAAATCAACCATAATACATGAATAGATTTGTATCCTTTACCCAAATAGAGTATGTTCCACCCCAACCCATAGAATATAGGGACCTTTTTTCCTCCCTATCATCTATAAAATTTAGTGGTCCCCATGTATGGATCATCTCCATAAGACGCACATTCATGATATTCTCCACTGATATTTTATTGTTAATCTCCTCTATTGGGGTTATTTTAAATGGAGGAAATAAGAGATTCACTAAAGATCACCATCCATGATAAATCACCACTTAATCTCAATATGATCACTTAGGGAGGGAATAAAATCCTTGAAGGGTTCACTTGTCAAATAAATCATTAATTTGGGATAAATGATTTGATGATTGTTATCCACCACTATAATCATACTCTAATACTCTCAAAGAACCATAATATATTTATACTAACATATATGTAATTTCATTACATTGATATATTATATTTGTACAAACCCCATTCATGTTGTGTATAAGGATACTAAAACAGTGAAAAAAAGGATTCAATTGTTTTAAATATGATCCAAATTGATGTGTTGGAACACGCTGTCCTAAATCAACATGAAAAGAAACAATTATGAATTAGGAAATCATATGAAAATACAACTTCTTTTGACTTGGAAAGTTTCTACCAACGAACATAATAAATTTTCAGATACATTCATTGTCTACTCACTGCCCAAATAATATGAGTCACTTTATAATAAAGAATAGTATACCTAATTTGATGTAGACTTAGAGAGGATAATATAATAAAATTTTCTGTATATTGGAGGGAAAATTGAATATAAATGAATATCTTCGGCCTAATCCACTATGAATCCCCTAGATGAGAATATTTAAAATGAATATGTTTATAGAACATCAAAGGAAATTTGAGCCATCCAACTCAATTGAGATCAAAAAACTAGTTTACATAACCCTAACATTGGATGATGATATAGAATCTTAGCATTCTTGGAAGTGTCCAATTCCAGTTTAGGACACTTATACTTGGATAACTAATTCTAGTTATAAACCCCAAATGCAGACATACAGACCATATCTGACACTTATAAATCATCCCACTTTGACACCAGATCAAATATTGATTCCATAAAAGTTTCATATATCATTTGATTATTTTTCTTCATGAGCAGAATCTATGGAGCATATGTGACACCCCAAACCCACATAGGAAACATTGGTGATAAAAAATATTATTTACACAAGGGATTCGATACCAACTGAGACTATCCCATATAATTTTTATTATATTAAAAATTAACAAATCATTACAAATTATAGTCATCTCACAATCACATAACCCAAATATTTTTCAATGAAGATTATGTATGTAAAAATATCATTTCATATAGTTTGGATAATTTCTCCATAATTTCAACTCAATTTAACTTCTTATAGACATCTCATATGTCATACTAGTCTTCATAACATGGGTAATGTAAATCAGAAGAAGGGTTATCCCAGACACAGATTAATAAAATAACTTATCATCATGTAATTATGGGTTAGATCACAGGATTGAGAAAACAAGAGCATGAGATAAATATATAGTTAATTGAACAAGAACCTATAAAATTTTTATATGAAATTGAAATAGATTTAATCTCAAATAATAAAACATATACCATAACAAAGGAGTTCCTAAAAATGGAAAAATAAATATGGGATAGGGATCATAACAAAGGAATATAATGTAAAATCATGGAATAAAAATATATATAGGAAATAAGAATATTTTTAACATAGATAACCACATCATGTCTGTGGTCAACATTTTGAACATATCTAGCCACATAAAATACACAATCAATCATGTGAACATATCCAACAACACTAAGTCCATGCTCAATCATGTGAATATAGCTAACTACATCAATTCTATGGTCAACAACTTTATATATTTATTTGTAAAACATTAATTAATTAATTATTGGGAGATGTAATACACAACCTATATCATAGAATTCATAGATTAGTGTGAGACATTAAATCAATCATCAGATCCTAAAATCCAATTGAATTAAATTGGGTTTCATTACATTTTCAAATGGTATAACATTAAATAACATGATCGGTCGATACGATTGAAATGAAATTCATTACCATGATCGGTTGATATGATGGAAAAGAAATTCATTACCATGATCGGTTGATACTATTGAAAAGAAATTCATTACCGTGATCGGTCGATACGATGAAAAAGAAATTCATTACCATGATCGGTTGATACTATGGAAAAGAAATTCATTACCATGATCAGACAGTACGATTGAAAGAAAGGTGTATAAAAATAAAAATGTCAATACGAAAAACAGAAAAGTAAATGATACGATAAAATTGTCAATACGATAAACAGAAAAACAAAAACACATACTAGGAGAGTAAATAATTAAAGATCATAAGAAAAAAAGAAACATATAAAAAAACACAGTAAGAAATGTACTCCCCCTTTCAAAGGGATTTATTTACTATAAGGAGAAAAAATTAAAACAGGAAGTGGATATGAGTGATTATTTTAATGTAATCATTCCTAGCTTCTGTTTTAAAAACTCAAACCTATCAGAAGGTAATGATTTTGTAAAAATGTCAGCAAGTTGTTTTAGCGTTCCGATAAATTGTAAAACAATATCTCCTTTTTGTGTGTGATCCCTAAGAATGTGATGCCTAACATCTATGTGTTTTGCACGAGAGTGATGTCCTGGGTTATTACTAAGAGCTATGGCACTAGTATTATCACACAAAATTTGAGTTTTGGAGAAACTCAATCCATAGTCAGTGAGTGTGTGTTGCATCCACAATACTTGAGCACAGCAACTTCCAGTTGCTATATATTCAGCATCAGCAGTGGATAGTGCTACTGAGTGTTGTTTCTTGTAGGACCATGAAACCAGAGAATATTCTAAGAAATGACATGTTTCAGATGTACTATTTCTATCCATTCTGAAACCAACAAAGTCAGCATCTGAAAAACTTTTTTAAACAAAATCATTCCCAGAAGAGTAAAAAAGGCCTAACTCCATAGTGCCTTTTTAATACCAAAAGATTCTCTTTACAGATATTAAATGAGACTCATTTGTATTAGATTGATATCTTGAACATATGCATACAGAAAAATTTATGTCTAGTCGACTATCTATCAAGTATAGATAACTTCCTATCATACCTCGGAAATTTTTTTGATCTACTGGTTTCCCAGTTTCGTCAGGATCAAGTGTATTTGAGGTACCGATTGGAGTGCTAATACTTTTAGTCTTGCCATAACCATACTTTTTGAGTAAATATTTTATGTACTTGTGTTGAGATATATATGTTCCTTCTGGTTTTTGATAAATTTGAAAACCTAAAAATAATGTTAACTCACCCATCATACTTATTTCAAACTCGAATTTCATTAAATTTGCAAATGAATCAGTTAAAGATTTCTTGAGTTGATCCGAATATGATGTCATCAACATAGATTTTAACAACCAAAACTTTTTTATTTTCCATTTTTATAAAAAGGGTTGGATCTGCTGTACCTTTTGTATAATTTTTTCTTAAAAGGAATCATGTAAGTCTATCATACCATGCTCTAGGGGATTGTTTAAGACCATATAGAGCCTTGGTATGTTTGAAAACAATATCAGGATGTTTTGGGTCATCAAAAACAGGAGGTTGTTCGACAAAAACTTCTTCTTGAACAAAACCATTTAGAAAAGCACAATTTATATCCATTTGAAATAGTTTGAAATTGAAATAAGCTGCAAAGGCTAATATAATACGAATAGATTCAAGTCTAGCTATAGGAGCATATGTTTCTTCATAGTCTATTCCCTCTTGTTGATTATAGCCTTTAGCAACAAGTCTTTCCTTATTTCATACAATGATTCCATTTTCATCACATTAGTTTCTGAAAACCCATTTTACAGGAATTACAGTTGTTTCGTTAGTTCTATAAACTAAAGTCCAGAATTGATTCCTCTCAAATTCATTTAGTTCATCTTGCATTGATTTGATCCAATCATCATCACATAAGGCCTCACTTGGACCCTTAGGTTCAAATTCAGAAAGAAAAAGCAAGATGTTCTACTTCATTTCTTAAGGAATTTCTTGTCCTTACAGGTTGATTTACGTCACCAATGATGTTATCATTTGGATGATTCCTAAGAAACAATTGATTTCGTTTTTGTAAAACCTCTTAATCAACATATGGTAGAAAATCTTCCGTGGTAAATGTTCCCGAAGTATCTTCTTGAATATTTTCCTTATCAGATGGATCTTCTATCAAATATTGATAATCAGTTTTTGAAAACACATCTGAGGAAATAGGTTTGGATAATTTGAAACCAAAAGGATTAGATTAATCAAATTTCACATGTACTATTTCCTCAACAGAACAAGTATTTTTATTGAAAACTCTATAAGCCATAGAAGTTTTGGAGTAACCTAGAAATATTCCTTCATCAGATTTTGGTGCAAATTTGTGTAGATTATATTTTGTATTAATAATGATTACTTTTCATTAAAAAACTTTGAAGTATGAAACTTTAGGTTTTCAGCCAGTCCATAACTCATAATGAGTTTTATTAAGAAATTGTCTATTTAAAACATGATTTATAGTATAACAGGCAGTACTAACATCTTCAGCCCATAAGTACATAGCAATTGAGTATTCACTCAACATGGTTCGAGTCATTTCCTGAAGAATAGGATTTTTTATTTCAACAACACCATTTCTCTGAGGAGTTATTGGAGCTGAGAAATTGTGAGCAATACCTTTCTTACTACAAAAAGTTTCAAAATCTGAGTTTTGAAATTTACCACCATGATCACTATGAATAGTTATCAATGGTAGGTTTTTCTCATTTTTAACTTGGGCTCTAAATGTTTTGAAATAGGAAAAGGCTTCAAATTTCGTAGTGAGAAGGTAGACCCATGTAAATCTTGTAAAGTCATCAACTAAAACAAATACATAGTATTTTCCTCCAATGCTTCCAGTTTGTGTAGGGCCAAAAAGATCCATATACACTAGTTGTAGTGCATTAGAAGTTGAAACTTTATTAATTGATTTAAAGCTATTTTTACGTTGCTTTCCAAATTGACAAGGATCACAGACTTTTGAATAATCATATATAAGGTCTGGTAGTCCCTTCACAAGTCTTTTCTATGAATGTTTACTAAGGTTTCTCAGATTACAGGGTCCTAATCTTCTATTCCATATCCATGATTGGTCTTATATTTCACTTAAGAAGGTTAATTTTTGGCTCCTAAGGTCTTATAAGATAATAGTGTAAACATTCTCTTGCCTATGAGCAGACAGAATGAACTCATCCTTGGAATTATGGACTAGACACTTATCATTTCTAAAATTCACAAGGTAACCTTCATCACATAATTCACTTATGATGATGAGGTTGTGACTAAGACCATTAACAAACAAATCATTTTAGATAATAACTTTTCCAACAAAAACGATATTACCTATACCAACAATATTTCCTTGAGCATTATCTCCGAAGGCAACTTTTACACCTTTTGTTTTGATAACCATTTCAAAGAGATATTTGTTTCCAGTCATGTGTCGAGAACAACCAATATCCATGTACCAAATATTCTTATTGGTACACTTCTCATTTTCCTAGAAAAGAAACAATTAGTTTTTCAGAATCCAAACTAGTTTGGATCCAGAAGGGTTAGATAAAAGAATTTTTGGAATCCACATTTGTTTTGCAAAATGTACTTTTTGAAATCCTAAATATTGAGATCTGTTATGAGAAAAATCTCTTCTCCAGTGTCCTCCACATTGACACTTAGAATAAAAAGATGTTTTTTAGGATCAAAATAGTTAATACTAAATACAGGTTTGGAATAAGTATAACCAAGACCAGAATGATTTCTCAATGGTCTAATTTGAGAATACATCATGTCAAAGTTTTCCTTTCCATGAGTAATGTTTTACCAACATTTTTTCAAGGAAAAAATTTCTGACATTAATTTTAAAACAATTTTTTTATTATACAAAACAATTTAATTTTAACTAGAGTTAGGCTCTAAACTATTTTTCTTTGAAAACACAGTTTCTAGGTCCTTAGAATGTTTATCCTTATCAAATTTGACTTTCTCAAGGGTTTTTAAAATACTTTCAAAATCAGATGTTTTCACATCAGGATCATTAGAAATATCTGATACTTCTTTAGTCAAGAATGAAATTCGAGAATTTTCTTTCTCAAGCTTCTTCTTGAGTTTATAATTTTCATTTTCATGTAATTTAGAAAATCTAGAGACTTCTTCAAAAGAAGGTAATGTCTCATCTTCTGATGATGAAGACTCATCATTTGATGATTCATAATATCTATTATCAGTTTAATTTTCATTCAAAGAATCACTTGTAATAGCTTCAGTATTGTGTACCTTATCCATGAGACAATGATCTTCAATTGGTAATCTGTCTATAAGTTCAATATTCCTCTGTCCTGAGGAATCATATTCTGAAGAATCATCTGAAGAATCACTACCACTTTCACTCCAGGTATCTTTTTCCTTCAATACATTCTTTGTTTTATAAAACCTTTTCTTGTTTCTTTGAGAGTGTTTCTCCTTTCTGTCCTTCATCTTCAGTAAAGGACAATCATGCCTTATATTTCCTACTTTCTTACATTCATAACAGGTTACCCCTGAATCTTTATTGTCCTTCCTATCTTTCTTTTTGAATCTATATTGGAAGTCTTTCATTCCAACAATCATGTTCATCCTTCAAAGAATATTGGATAACTCATTGTCCGAATGATCATAATCACTTGAATCAGATATAACTTTCTTGTCTTTGGATCTTGTAAGACTTTCAGGTGTTTATCCTTAGATGTATAGGCTACACTTCCATTCCCTTTCTTCTTCATCTTGAAATCAGCATCTCTTTTCATTCTTGTCTCGTGCTGTAGAAGAGTTCCAAAGAGTTATCAGGAGTAATCTGGGAAACTTTTCTATTTTCATCAATAATTGTCATTTTTGACTCCCATTCATTTGGAATTATATCTATAATCTTATCAACAAGAGCTTCATCATCAAGACCATTTTCTCCCATAGATTGTAAGCTGTTGACAATTGTCATAAAACTTTGTTGCACTTTACATACTGGCTCTCCATAAGAAAAAACAAATTCATGATACTCTGCTCGAAGCATTGCTCTTCTTGTTTCTATAAACTTGGATGTACCAAAATGAGTGACTTCCAATTTCATCTAGATATAGTTGGCTACTTCACATGAATATATTTGACTGTATATATTCCTGTTAATAGAGCATAATATAGTATTGTGTACCTTGTAATTCAGTTGATATTCTTACTTCTCTTGGTTAGTGAATGTACTGACTTCTTTGTCAGGAATTTTGTAACCTCCAGTAAGCATAATAGAATTATATACAACATAATTGATCACAAAAGACATCATACGATCTATCCAGTACTCATAATAATTTCCATCAAAGATAGGTGGTCTAGAAGGATTCAGATAGACTATTGACCCAATATTCATTCCTGTCATCTAAAAACAATAAACTTTTCCACTCTACACGTTAGTGTAGGCAGTAAAAATAGAACAAGAAATAAAAATCAGTGGAAAACCTCCTCTTATACCAATTGTTGGATCGAATATGTAGATGTATATGGATATTAGATGGAACAATAAAAGAGGGGGGGGGGGGGTTAATTGTGCGTTTAAAAAACACTATATTTACACACTTAAGAGATTAGTTTAAATGGTCTTAAACTAATACAAATACAAAAACCCAAAATTGTATTGAATATAAAAGGTATGATGTATTTTAATACTAATGATATGTAAAACAATTTTATTCAAGATGAACACAATAATCAGAGTAATATAAAGATGAATGATTCTACCTTAAAGTGTATCGAATAAATCAATACAATATGTAATAGAATGATTGTAATTGAAACAATTACAATAGAGTATGTAAAGAAGAATGGAATCAATAAAAATTCCTTCCTAATACAAGCAGTAGCGGAAAATTAAAATTATTAAAATTATTTTTACCTAAAGAGAAGGGTTATCCTTTCACCTCGGATAAAAGGAATGTCTCACCAACACCATGGTAAGCCCACGATACGATGATCGGACTGTCTGTCTGCCAATCCCTGGAAGCCCTCGATACGATGATCGGAATGTCTATCTGCCTATCCCTGGCAGCCCTCGATATGATGATCGGTCCGTCCGTCTGCCTATCCCTGGCAGCCCTCGATTTTGTAGGTAATCAGAACTTCTGTCTTTCAATCACTTGAAAGCCATTGATACGATGATCAGACGCACAAAGAAGATGAGAGAAGTCACAGTGTCTCTATCTAAAACATGATAGAAGTAGAGTATCACAGTTGTTCCAAAAGTCTCTCCTTCAGCTTCAAATGACCTCCTATTTATAGGCCTCGGGTTCCAACGGTCATGTTTCCTCCAACGGTCATATTTCTCCAAAAAACTCAGAGGGACATGGACACCTGGCATCATAATGGACATATTAAAACAGAAAGCACGACATTGCTTTGATTAGTTTGTAACTAACTCAACGACATCGTATTGGATAAAACAAGATATATGAAGATGATAAACAATATTAAGATTAATATGAAACAAGAGTTTTTTACTAAGTACCAAAACAAGTAATGAAAATATGAATAGCAGAGTTAGTACGATTTCAATTGATAGAGTCAGTACGATACGAATGACAGAGTCAGTAAAATACGATTGACAGAGTCATCACGATACGATTGACAGAGTCAGTACGATACGATTGACAGAGTCAGCACGATACGAGTGACAGAGTCAGTATGATACGATTAAAAATAAATTTGTGATTTCCAAAACAAAATATAGAAGTCAAAAGATAATTTTTGACTCAACATTCCCCTGGCAGACCACTTTGATATGATCTACTCTACTGTCACTGATGACCTGGTAAATGACCACCACAGCCGCGACCTCCACCTCGTCCAGAACGGCCGGAAGGACTCCAGTTCCCAGACTGGTGATAAACTGGTGAAGAATCTCCAGAACGCGGGGTCCTAGAAGAACCCCTAACACCAGCTGAAGGTGATAAGATATGAAAAAAGTGCTAAAGATGGACCATGTTGTCGCAAGAACGACACTCCATTGGGTCCGTCTGGCACTGAGGCCTAGTATACCCACTCCTACCGCACTGGTAGAATACAACTTGGCTACCAGAAGACACACCTTGTGAACCCTGATCTCCTCGAGAAGACTCTCTGCAATGCTTCCTACTGTCCGTTGGAGGAACACCAGCTCTAGATGACGAACCTCCCTGGCTCAATGCTCAAGAATCCTTCAGATTGTGCTCAGTAATCAGTTTTTGGTTGAAGATGGAAGATATCAAATTCAACATGAAAATATTCACCTGGGAACGGATCTCCTACTTGAGACCATCCTAAATCTTTCTAGAAAGGAACAACTCATCACCTGCTGGGATTGGTGGGAAACGCTGCAGCTCAGTGAAGCGAGACAATTACTCCATAACAGAAAGAGTAGCCTACTTTAGACTCATAAAATCTCAGGATCGATTGGACCTCAGGGTCTCTGTATAGAAGTAGTCATAAAATATGCAACGAAACTAGTCCCAAGACATACTTTGCTGACGCCCAGCCTTTGAGATCACCTCCCCCGACCTCTTGGGGGTGTCTCAGAGCATATAAGTGGCCAACTTTACCCTCTTCTCTGGGGGTTTCACCAGATGCTCAATGATAGTCAGGGAGGCCTCGAACCATGACTCTGCAGCCTGGGGTCCTCCATCCCCTGAGAATAGAGGAGGATACTACTGCTAAAAAAACCCTCGTCAACTCAACCATCGACAGGGCAGGAGGTGGCACTCCGTGAAAGGTCTGCATCATCCTCAGGAAGTCCTCCCTGATCTGTGCATCAGCGCCTACAACATGTACAACTGCTGGCGACAATGCTGGCACAACAGGTGGATCAACTGGAGGTCCCTGATTGGCCATATCCAGTGTCTGATCACTATCTGGGAACTAACGTACGACTAGAGGACGTCTCGAAGGCATATCTCTGAAAGATCAAAAGCACACCTTAGATCAGGATTAACAATATCTAAAAACACAGGATTACAAAACATGAATATGGAAAGAAACTATCATGTTTTACAAAACATGACTACACAGTGTGTATAAAAACTACATAGTGTGTCTTCCTTAGCTATTAAAATGGTTGTGTACTGCTGCCACTACTGGTCGTGTAACACCCCAAACTACACGACATGTTCTTCCCACACACGATGTGTACTTGAACTCCAATCCCCTACCTGAGTCTCCTTATACGGCTAACCCACACAGTCCAACTAAACCCAGACTACACGGAATGTTCCCTAAGGACACGACATGTACTAGACATGGTCTCGGAGGCCCGTGTTGTTCGTTACATGACCGTCTACACGGCTGCCCTTACACGGCATGTTCTGAACAAACATGGCGTGTATAGGAGAAGATAACACTGACATGTGTTGTTCGTGACACGACCGGGTACCTGGGACAAAACTACATGGCCTGTTCATTACCAACACGGTGTGTTCTACTCGACCTTCATCGACCCGTGTTGTTAGTGAAACAGCTGGGTACACAGCTCTAAACTACATGGCGTGCAGCTACCGTACACGGCGTGTTCTGGAAGATTGTTTCACGACACCATGTTTCTAGTCACATGGTTAGTGAAATGGCCTGAAATCTACATGGCATGTATCCAGAAAGTACACGCCTTGTATTCTGTGTTTTTCTAGGTAGTATCTCAGAAACTGCACAGAAGCCGAGAAACACTAAAAATAAGGCAAAGAGGTCCCAAATTCAAATCCTTGAGGGCCCATACTCCCCACAAATTAATTCTTGGCATATCCTAAAATCATGTACAAGAGAAAATAGGATCATGATCCACCAACATCCGATTCGCGAGGGCCTATAACACCTCATGAATCAAAACATGGCGTTCATTTTCACAAAGTTCGACAGAAATAGTTCTCTAACAATCAGCAGAGATTATATCAAAGCATCTATCACAAAAGCATGCATAATCTACACAACATCTATCACAACAAAATGATGTCGCTAATGCACCCTAGATGGCATGGAAGGAATGCATGGCATGTGATTTCTAACAAGTTCCTATATGATTCATGAGATGGAATACCCTCATCTCATCGGGTTGCAATAGAAATAAAACCATAATATCAAAACAATAACATCACAAAGCATGTAAATCACTCTAGGTGAAATCGTATCAACTGTAAAATCTCAAAACCAGGAAACTGCAATAAATGATGTAATATGGATTTTCCATGTACACGGTATAGCTACTCCAGGGCACATCTTATTACCAAGTACCAAATACGTCATATCCCTAGCTAAAGTCTCCAAAGAGTAAATCAAGAGAAAACAATTACTCTGATACTACTTTGTAATGTCCCAGTTCTGGATGCCACCCATAGGTGCCCCATACCCGGTTGGTCACAAGGACTCAAGAGTGATTCCCCAAATGCCAGAGGCTGCCGACTAGTAGCGAGGGCCTTGGGTGTGACAATGGGGAAACTATTCCATCAATGGTAGAGTACACAGTGAAAATAAATAAACCTGAAATAGCAGAATTAGTAATAACAAACAATAATAAATAGAATAATACTAAATCAACAAAATGGAGCACATATGTATATATGGAATGAATGCAAGATACATATCTAGGAAATCAGCCAAACAAGTCAAAATGCTGAAAAAACACAACAGTACCAATTCAAGTACAAAAGAAAACTAAACAGTTCCTCAGCATTGCAAGACAATGCTTGGTCCCATGCTCTCCTGCTCCAAGAAATTTAGTATCTGATTTTGAAGGGCGCTTGCCTTTGTCAATAACTGCAACAACATAGTCAGTTTGGTCCAAAGCATGACCCAAACAGGGTGTGAGACTAAATCCCATAAGGCATTCACCCGAAGATCCGTGCCTAACAGTGAGTGAGTATATGGTAAGTAAAATTACAATAAGCAGTAAACGTCAACAACAAAGAGGCAGTCCGTAATCATTAAGTAGTAAACAGTAATAATTAAAGCATGATGATACATAATAGTAATCAATCCACAACCACCAACAATAGTTATGAAATAGCAAACACACAAACAAGAAACCATTTGGGAAGTACTCGCAGCCATCCCCTCTGGTCCTAACCATGAATTACCATAACCCTCTGGGTAGTGCACTTAACCTAACCCATCTGATTTGGTCATACATATTTATGAGGCTCTCTGGGGAAGCACACTCAGTGAATTCCCCTTATAGTCTAGGGTAGTCGGGGACTCTCTGAGGAACATAGTGCGGTCTAATGCTCTTAGCCCCAAGGTCTAGAGACTCGCTAGGGAAGGTATCTCAGTCATTTCCTCATATAGCCTCAGGTATACTACAGATTCTATATGGAAGATCACTCGGTTAATTTGTACTCTAGCCTTCAAAGGATCTTTAAGATAAAAATACATTGTAAGACTCTCTGAGGAAGCTCACTCGGTCTACCCTCCTATAGTCTATAATATCGGAAGGCACTCTGGGAAGCTCGCTCGGTCTATCCCCCATGTCATATAATGTCGAAGACTCATTGACGAAGCTCACACGGTCTAACCTCCTGTATTCTATAATGTCAAAGACTCTCTGGAATGTTCACTGAGTCTATCCCTTATAGTCTATAACACCAGCTTCTCTCATCCCCGTGCCAGTCAATGCATAATAATGCTATAAGGCCAAAGTACACTTATAGAGCTACATGGCTAACCAAATTACACCTATAGAGCTACTTGGCTAAATAGTCACCAAGGCAACAAGCATGTAAAGAAACTCCATCCTATAGACACAAGGCAAGGCAACAGTCAGACGACCAAAGGCTAACAAGACCCAAAGGTCGTAAACAGAGTAGAGCATGGAAAAAACATACAAGCACAACAAATTATCCACCAACAAGATTAATCTACCTCTACTCAATCATACAATCAAGGTAGAAAAACAACAAGGGAATAATGGTAAACATGCAATACCCCGTTCAAGGGTATTGGTGGAATTTGCACATAAAACTCAAACACATTGAATGGTAAGGCACAAACCACCTACCTCTATCCGAGGATATCGATATAAATAAACCACGACAATTGATTCCCCATGAACATCATAGATCTGAGAAAACGTCCAAAACACTCAACCTTCGATAATGGGAGAGAGAGGAAGAAACAAGGATTGAAACTCAAGAAGAAGGAATAACTCACTAATGCAGTTCCAACTCAATCAACGGTGGTTGAAACGGAGAATAGATGGAGGCTTAGGAATCCGGAGAAGTCTTGCGGCCGTACAGTGTCTCTCAGTCAAACGATACCTAGAAGAAGGAGTTTCTGGGGGTTAGTCGCGACCTCTGTCCGATTAATGAAAAAAATAAAGTACACGGAGGGTACTAGGTATTTCCATACTCTGCCAAAATAGTCCTCTACATCACCCCTACACACTGTGTGTGTGGTCTGGACACGGCCAGTACATGTCTTTGAGCAAGGCAAGAGTACACGACATGTACTCAGAATTACACGGCGTGTAATTCAAAAATTTCCAGAAACTCCAGTTTTCTCAAAAAATCTAGAAAAAAGTAGAACATACCTGAACCGAAGATCCGGGTTCTTACAAACTTCACCCATTAAAGAAATTATACCAATAATTTACCTATAGAGGCGTAGAAGAAGATACCCTGAATAGCTCCGGCCCCTGCGATCGAACCTCGGCCTCCCTCTCCCAAATCTCATCATGTACTCGCTTGTGCTACCATATCACCCATACTAGAGGAATAGACAAGCCTCGTAGAACCTTCGTACGGAGGTAGACAATTTAGATAGGATGCTCCTAAAATGACGCATCCGCTTCAAGATCAACTTCCTCAGCTTGGAAGACATGAGAGGGGTCTCAAATGTAACGTCGTAGCTGAGAGACGTGGAAGACGTCGTGCATAGCCCAATACCTCTGAGGGAACTGTAACTGATAGGAAATTGGACCAACTCTCTCCAACACCTCAAATGGCCCAACGTACCGCGGTGAAAGCATACCCTGTCTCCGAATCCTCTTGTGTCCCAACCTCAGTGCGACACACAGGAAATCCTGATCCCCAGCCTTGAAATCCAAAGGTCGTCTCCATTGATCAGAATAAGACTTCTGTCCAGACTATGCAGTAGCCATCCTCTTTCGAATCAACTCTACCTTCTTTGAGGTCTTCTAAACAAGACGAGGTCCCATCAAAGCTGCCTCTCATGCCTCTAGCCAGCATAAGGGTGATCAGCATGGCCTACCGTACAATGCCTAGTAAGGTTCTATCTGAATGGTCGCTTGAAAACTGTTGATATAGGAGAAATCCACAAGAGGAATATTCTCATCCCAAGAACCATCGATGTCTAGAATGAAATCTCAGTGAATATCTGCAAGCACCTAGATAGTGCGCTCGGACAGGCCATCAGTATGGGGATGGTATGCTGTACACAAAAGTGCCCGTGTACCCAATGCCTTCTAATGTCCCTGCCAGAACCGAGAAGTAAAATGCACATCCCTATCTGAAACAATGGAGTGTGGAACTCCATTTAGACGTAAAATCTCTCGGATATACAATCGTCCCAGATCATCAACATTGAATGTCCCCTTGATCGGCAAGAAGTGAGAATCCTTCGTAATCTTGTAGAGGACAACCCAAACAACATTGTTTCCCCGAGGTGACCATGGAAACCCAGTCACGAAGTCCACCAAGTCATTGTTCCACATCTACTCGGGAATGGGTAACTTCAGTAAAAGCCCTGCTGGTTGCCGATTCTATGCTTTTACATGCTGACAAGTATATCATCTCATGACAAAACCAGTAACATCTTATTCATACCTGGCCACCAGTACTGGCAGTGTAGATCATGGTACATCATGGTGACACCAAGATGAACTGCCCAACTTGAGGAATGAAAATCTCGCATCAGCTCATCACGTATGTATGTTGGCATCCACACACGTCCCTAGAAATGCAATTTCTTATCCTCTCCCACTGTCCGTCCAGGATGAGGGTCCCCTCCTGACACACTCTCATGCAGGAATAAGGCCTCCGAATCTGATAGCTGCCTCATCTGTACATGAACAAGAAGTGTAGAGGTAACAACTAATGAATATAGGACGGTATGTCCCTGCCTGTCGCCCACTTCCAAGTGAATCTCAGAGAACAGTGCCATAAGATGCCACTCACTACTAGCCTCTTGAACTTCCTGAATCTGAGTTCTTCTTCTCAACACATCTACTACTGCATTTCCCTTTCCCAGCGTATAGGAGAGCTTGAAATCAAAAGACTAAAGATACTCAACCCACCTACTCTATCTCAGATTCAGATCACGCTGTGTGAAAATGTACATAAGTCTTTTGTGGTCGATGAAAAACTGAAAGTGCTCTCCCAGAAGGTAGTGTCTCCAACATCGTAAGGCATGAACAACTCTTTCCAACTCCAGATCTTGCATAGGGTAATTCCTCTCATGTGGCCTCAACCACCAAGAGCAATACGCAATGACTCCATCACCCTACATAAGCACAGATCCTATACCGACACCTGAAGAATCACAATAAACTGTGTATCCATTTCCCGGCTCTGGTAAGACTAGTATCGGTGCTGACATCAACCTGCCTTTCAAATCCTGAAAGGATGATTCACAAGAATCTCACCATAAAAACTTTCCCCATTCTTGGCCAGACATGTCAAAGATGCATCTAGTTGTGATAATTTCTGTATGAAACGCATGTAGTATATAACCACCCCTAGAAAAATCCTCACCTCAAAGACGTTCTTCGGATGCTCCCAGGAAAATACATATCTCACTTTCTTTGGGTCCATTGAAACTCCTATCTATGAGATAACATGACCAAAGAAGTGAATCTGATCCATCCAAAAGTAGCACTTTGATAGTTTAGCATATAGTTGATTCCATCATAGTGTACACAGAATGATCTAAATATGTTTGGCGTGGTCGTGTTGAGTGAGGGAGTGCACTAAGATATCGTCGACGAAGACCATGATGAAGGTGTCCAATTACAGATGGAACACTGGGTTCATCAGTGCCATGAAAGTCACAGGCGCGTTCATGAGACCGAACAACATGAATGTATAATCGTATAGACCATACCTGCACCTGAAGGCTGTAATAGGTATATCACAGAGCTTAACGTGCAACTGATGATAATCGGACCTCAAGTCGATCTTCAAGAACACCCGAGTTCCTTAAAGTTAATCAAATAGGTCATCAATCCTCAGTAAGGAATATAAGTTCTTTACCGAAAACTGGTTCAACATCTGATAATCAACATAATGTTGAAGGGTACAGTCTTCCTTCATCACAAATAGGACAGGCGAACCCCAAAGAGAAGTACTGGGTTGTATGAACCCTTTGCTTGCAACTCCTCTAGCTTCTTCTTGAGCTCCTGCAACTCAGGAGTAGCCATCCTATAAAGAGGAATGGACACCTGTTCCGCACCTGGAACAAGATCAATTGAGAAGTCAACATCACGCTCTGGAGTCAAACCTGAAAAGTCCTCTAGAAAGACATACCTAAAATGATAACCGCTGGTGGAAATAATAATTGTGAATTCCCCTGGTCATCTAAATAAAGACTGAGAATTTGGGTTGTAACTCCTCCTAGCCCATGATGCTCTGGTCCAGTTATACCCACCTGGACATCCCACTCGCCTCTTTGAAGAAAGGATCCTCCCTCTGGTGATACGAAACTCACCGTACGGTGATAGTAATCGACGACTTCCTAGAAACGAACCAACCAGTCCATCCCAAGAATGATGTCATAGCCCTACATCTCTAGGACATAGAGGTCCTATAAGAAGTGACACCCTGAAACCTCAAGTGGTCACTCTCTGCACTGATATAAGCTAGATGTCCTCATTCCAAATGGCGTGTCCAAAGTCAACAAGTCGGCAGATGAAATGATTCAGATCCCAAGGCTCTCCACAACAGAAAAAGAGAGAAAGTTATGGAATGAACCAGTAACGAAAAGAGATGAAGATAAAACCGAGGATACTAAGATCGTACCTCGAACTATAGAAGGTATGGGATCCTTCTCTTGATATGTCTTCTCCACGGTGAAAGATAGGCCTGCATTGCAGCCCTGTGCCCCTGGCTGACAACTTTGAGCTGATCCACTCAACTGTCACTGATGACCTGGTGACTGACCACCACAGCTGCGACCTCCACCCCGGCCCGAATGGCATGAAGAATTCCAGTTCCCTGACTGGTCAAAAACTGGTGAAGCATCTCCAGAATGCGGGGTTATAGAGGAACCCCTACCACCAGCTGAAGGTGAAAAGATCTGAAAAAATTGCTAAATATGGCCCATATTTCCCCAATATCAGTACCCCATTGGATACCTCTAGCACTGAGGCATAGTATGCCCACTCCTACCGCACTGGTAGCATACAACCTGGCTGCCAGAAGACACACATCACGAACCCCGATCTCCTCGAGAAGTTTCTCCGCTATGCTGCCTACTATCCGTAGGAGGAACACCAGCTCTGGATGAAGAACCTCCCTGGTTCAAAGCTCCATAATCCCTCATATTGGACATAGTAATCAGTGCTTGGTTGACAATGGATGATATTGAAGTAAACTGGATGATATTCACATGGGAACGGATCTCCTTCCTGAGATTGTCCTCGAACTTCCTAGAAAAGAATAACTCATCACCTGCTGGGATCGGTGTGAAACACTGCTGCTCAGTGAAGAAAGACGAGGACTCCATAACAGAAAGAGAACCCTACTGCGGACTCATAAAATCTCGGGCTCGATTGGCCCTCAGGGTTTCCGGATATATGTAGTCATAGAAGGTGCGATGAAACTCATCCCAGGACATACCCTGCTGACGCCATGACTGTGAGATCACCTCCCACCACCTCTTGGCAGTGTCTTAGAGCATATAGGTGGCCATATTTACCCTCTTCTCTAGGGGTATCTCCAGATGATCAATGATAGTCAGGGTGGTCTTGAACCATGACTCTGCAGCTTGTGGTCCTCCAACCCCTGAGAAAGTAGGAGGAAGCTGCTGCTGAAAACCCTAATCAACTCAGCCATCGACGAAGTTGGGGGCAGTGCTCCCTAAAAGGTCTGCATCATCCTTAGGAAGTCCTCCCTGAACTGCTCATCAATGCATATGATGGGTACAACATCTGGTGTGAATGCTGGAATAGTAGGAGGTTCAACAGGAGGTCCCTGATCGGCTATATCTGGTGTCTGATCACCGTCTGGAAACTGCCGTACAATCGGAGGACATCTTGGAGGCATAGCTCTGAAAGATCAAAAGCACACCTTAGATCAGGATTAACAAAGTCTGAAAAAATAGGAGTAAAAAAAAGGAATAGGTGAAAGAAACAATCATGTTTTACAAAACATTAATACACGATGTGTATAAAAACTACACGATGTGTCTTCCTTAGCTATTAACAAGGGAGTTTACTCCTGCCACTACTGGTAGTGTAACACCCCAATCTATATGGCGTATTGTTCCCACACATGGAGTTTACATGAACATTAAAACCCTGCATGAGTCTCCTTACACAGATAACCCACATGGTCCAACTAAACCCTGACTACACAGCGTGTTCCCTAAGGACACATCGTGTACTAGACACGGTCTCGGCGGCCCGTGTTTTTAGTTACACGACCATCAACACGGTAGCACATACACGTCATGTTCTGAACAAACACGGTGTATATAAATGAAGACAACACCGAACCGTGTTGTTCGTGACATGGCTGGGTACCTGGGACAAAACTACACGGCATGTTCGTTACCAACATGGTGTGTTATACTCGATATTTCTGGGCCTGTATTGTTAGTGACACGGTCGGGTACACGACTCTAAACTACACGGCGTGCACCTACCGTACACGACATATTTCTGAAGTTATTTTCACGACAACATGTTTATACTCACACAGTCAATGACACGGCCAGAAAACTACACGCCATGTATCCAGAAAGTACACGTCGTGTATTCTGGGTTTTTCGGGGAAGTAGCTCAGAAACTGCATAGAAGCCCAGAATCACTGAAAACAAGGCTAAGAGGTGCCAAATTCTGATCCGTGAGGGCCCATACTCCCCGTGAATCAAATCTTGTCATCTCATATAGTCGTGTATAAGCGAAAACATGATCATGAACCACCAACAACTGATTCAAGAGTGCCCATAACACCTCATGAAACAAAATATGGCATTCATTTTAGCAAATTACGACACAAACAGTTCTCTAACAATTAGCAGAGATTCTATCGAATCATCTATCACAACAGCATGCATAATTTAAACAACATCTATCACAACAACATGAAATCACTAATTCAACCTAGATGGAATGGAAAGAATTCATGGCATGTGATTTCTAACAAGTGCCTATATGATGCATACGATGGCATACCCTCATCTCATCGCGTTGTGTCAGAAATAGAACCATAATATCAAAACAATAAAAGTTAAAATCATGTGAATCACTCTAGGTGAAATTGTATCAACCGTAAAATCTCAAACCCAGGAAACTACAATAAAAAAGGTAGTATGGCATTTCCCTATACACGTGTTAGCTACTCCCAAGCACATATTATTACCAAGTACTGAATCCATCATATCCCTGGCTAATGTATCCAAACAGTAAATCAAGAGAAAAGAATTGCACTAATACCACATTGTAATGTCCCGGTTCCAGAAGCCACCCAGAGGCGCCCCATACTCAGTTGGTCACATGGCCTCATGCACATTTCCCCAAATGCCAACGGCTGCTGACTAGCAGTGAGGGAATGGGTGTGATAGTGGGGAAACTATGCCTTCATTGACAAAGTACACAGTAGAAATAAATAAACTTGAAATAGTGGAAGCAGTAATAACAAACAATAATAAATAGTGTATGAATAAATAAACAAACTGGAGCACATACATATATATGGAATGAATGCAAGATACATATATAATAAAGCAACAAAAAAGTCATAATGATGAAAAAACACCACAAAACTAAATCAAGTACAAAAGAAAACTAAATTTCTTCTCAGCATTGCAAGCCAAAGCTTGGTCTCATGCTCTCCTACTCCAAGAAATCATGTATCAGAAGTCGAAGGGTGCTTTCCCTTGTCTATACCTACAACAACATTGTCTTTTTGGGACCAGAATCATTACCCAAATAGGGTGTGAGACTAAATTTCAGCAGGCATTCACTCGAAGATCTGTGACTAATAGTCAGTGAGTATATGGATGTTAATAGTACAATAAGCATTCAACGACAATAGCAAAGCAGCAGGCAGTAATCAGTAAGCAGTAAATAGTAAGTAGTGAAGAAGGATGATACATAACAGTAATCAATCCACAACCAACAACAACAGTGAAGAAACAGCTAACACACAAACAAGAAACCCTCTGGGGAGTACTCGCAGCCATCCCCTCTGTTCCTAACCAAAATTTACCACAACCCTCTGGGAAGTTCACTCAGCCTAACCCATCTGGTTTGGTCATACAAAATTTTGAGACTCTCTAGGGAATCACACTCAGTAAATTTCCCTTATAGTCTAGGGTAGTCAGGGACTCTCTGAGGGAGATCACGCAGTCGAACCCTCTTAGCCCCAAGGTCTAAGGACTCTCTAAGGATAATATCTCAGTCAATTCCACCTATAGCCTCTGCTATACCACAGACTCTCTGAGGAAGCTCACTCGGTCAATTCCTACTCTAGCCTGGGAAGGTTCTTAAAGGGAAAACAAACAAGGTAAGACTCTCCGAGGAAGCTCACTCGGTCTACCCTAATATAGTCTATAATATTTGAAGGCACGCTGGGAAGCATGCTATGTCTATCCCTTGTGGCCTTTACTGTCTAAGACTCACTGAGGAAGCTCACTCGGTCTACCCTCCTGTAGTCTATAATTTCAAAGACTCGCTGAGAAGCTCACTTAGTCTATCCCTTATAGTCTATAGCACCAGGTTCTCTCAGCCTCATGCTAGTCAGTTCATAATAATGCTATAAGTCCAATGTATGCTTATAGAGCTTCTTGGCTAACCAAATTACAGCTATAGAGCTACTTGTCTAAACATTCTACAAGGAAAAAATAATTAAAAGCAAAACACTCCACCCTATAGACACAAGGCATGGCAACAGTCAAACGGCCAAAGGCTAACAAGACCCAAAGGTCATAACAGAGTAAAGCATGGGAAAAACATCCAATCACAACAAATTATCCACCAACAAGATTAATTTACCTCTTTTCAAGCATACAATCGAGGTAGGAAAACAACAAGGTAAAAAAGGTAAACACGAAATACCCCGTTCATGGGTATTGGTGGAATTTGCACATAAAACTCGAGAACAGTTAATGGTGAGGCAGAAACAACCTACCTCGATCCTAGGAGATCGATATAATTTAATCATGATGATTCATTCTCCCCCGAACGTCATAGATCTGAGAAAACATCCAAAATTCACATCCTTCGATAACATGAGAGAGAGGAAGAATCAAGGAATGAAACTAAATAATAAGGAAGAAATCACCGCTGCAGTTCCAATGCAATTGACGATAGTCGAAATGGAGAACAATTAGAGGCTCGGGATTCTGGAGATGTCTCACAGCCGTACGATATCTCTCTATCGAACGAGACCTAAAAGAAGGTGTTTCCGGGGGATACTCGTGACCCCGGTTCGATTAATGAAAAAAATAAGAATGTACACGGTGTGTACTTTTAGAGTACACTGCATGTGCTAGGTCTTTTCGTACTTCGCCAAAATAGGCCTCCACATCACCCCTACACACCATGTGTGTGGCCCGGACACTGCCGGTACACGACCTTGAGCGGGAAAATAGTATGGGACGTGTACTCAGAAGTACATGGTGTGTACTTCAGAAATTTCTAGAAACTCCATTTTTCTCAAAAACCCTTGAAAAAGGAAAAACAAACCTCAAACGAAGATCTGGATTCTTATATACTTCCTCTATGGTGGAAATTCTAGTTTAACAATAGGTTATATAAAATGATATAACTAACCATGATCCTTCATCTAATTTGAATATTAGGAAAGAAAATCCTCCCAAACATGGAGTCTTCTAGATTTAACCTTCTTAAAGAAGTGGTTCAGAAATGATGATGGTTGAGTATGACCAATATTTTCAGATCCATGATACCTTAGACTTCCAAAGTACTGGTGTCCATCACGATACTGAGGAATAGATTGATATTTTCATTGGAATCCTTAATGTGGTGGAAATTATCTAGAATATGAGGGTGAAACTGGATGGATTTAGACTTCTAGGAACTACTAGAAATGACTAGGTAATTATATAGAAGGAAGGAAAGTATTAAAGAATTATATGTGAGGCCTTATAATAGATATTATTTAGGGATTTATTTTCACATATATTAATTATGGACTAAATGTATTTTTTATAGATATTCAACAAGGAATGATATCAAAATCAACTTACTCTTCTTATTTTACGAAGTTGTCTAATTTTTTATATTATTTTGGATGTAACTATAAAAACGTTCTTGGAATAATGAGTTTTTACTTCTTCTAGATCATACATTTTAGGTAAGGTTCTTTTACTTGAAGTTTATGAAGAGGTACTTCATAAATCCCCAACATTTGAAAAGGTTATAGATGTGAATTTAATTGCAAGTTTTCTTGTAGATTATAATGATTTTATGGTCAAACATATTATAAATTCAACGTGTTAATTTTATATTTGTAGGATGAAGAAGGATGAGTACATGTAACATGGTGATAGGAAATCCGATCGTTGTTGGAATATTTTTACTCCTTATGTGAAAACTGGTTATAATAGGAGTAACAACTATGGATGGAAGAGACATTTTAATACATCATGTGTTACGATGCTAAGGGAATGCCATCGATGTGGTAATATGAGTCATCTATAGTGTTTTTTTGAGATTCCAATATATATTATTTTATTAAATGTAAAAGTGACTATAGAATTCCTCAGCAGAAGACCCATGAACTATAAATCTCTATGACTCAGTTGAGTCATTCCCTAGTGGGGAAAGGTCGTACTATGTAGATATTTTGGATGTATGTGATGGAAGAGTTTATAAAAATTAGTTGAAATAAGACATCTACAATTTTAGTTATGGTTTTTATGAAATCTACACAACCTATTAAATTTTATAATATAGGTGTTTCCAATTC
Organism: Viscum album; assembly: GCA_963277665.1. Lineage (NCBI taxonomy): Eukaryota > Viridiplantae > Streptophyta > Magnoliopsida > Santalales > Viscaceae > Viscum > Viscum album. Next base: position 293,363,091 of record OY728134.1, read on the forward strand.
ATTTAAATCATATTCTGTAATTATTATTATAGATTTATCATTTATTTTATATTCTATGTTACACTATCATGACACACACATGGTGATGAAATAGATATCTCTAGTGATGACTTGTGTACACTTTAGTTGTTGATAGATTAAAATATATATGAGATTTTATGATCTTCTAAATTAATAATTTGGAAATTATATTTTGAATGGTCTGGTAGACTACTTATAATGCTCATGTCGACTGGAACTAGAGACATATATAATTCACCACGCTAAAAGGGGATAGGATTATTCGTATTTATGAGGGGTATATTTGAGTAGGAAAAATGAAATCAAACCCAAGATAGATAGGATAAATCATGAAATAAATATAACTATTGGACCATACAATTGATTCAATAGAATCCACTTCTATCTTCTGTCCAGTATTGGGCCATTACTAGAATGCTTTACTAGATGAATTGTTATGTCATCCTACATATAGAAGGATTTATCATGATTTTCTACTTGTTACGTGTGTGAAACCAATATCGATTCATATTTATCACATGACACCAACTATGAAAATATAATTAGAGTTATAGTCATAGGGTTTATAGGTGCAAGGATTTATCAGAATGAACACATCTCTTTGGGGTGTTTTAGTGTGGTTTTGAGGAAGGAATATGGTAATATATGACACTATGTATAATTTATGATGTTTAACATAGTTACATTGACAAACCTGTACCATTTCCACATGATTTATGATCGATTTTATCGGATTTGGTGATCCTAATATCTATAATCATATTCCTACCATCAGCTAAAGTTAGAGAGGAATATATTCCTAGTATAATTCTCTAATGTATATATGAGTTGTATAAGTATCATACCACGACTAATGGGTTAAAATATTCTCCAAAAGATTTTATGGATATCATGAACAATATTTTCAATCCTTATAAACACTCCTAAATAATTTTATCTAATGATAATATTAGGATGTATTTAATATCTTTAGATATGTTTTCTAATAACCCTTAGATTGTAGTGAGTACACTTTGAGAACATCATCTTTATTACAAGGAAGGGATTTTTATAAACCCAGAAAATGTATATGTTATGATGTGTTTTGAAAAACCCTTGGATGTGTTTGAGATTATGAGTTTCCTTGGTCATGATGTTTACTACAGATTCTTCACCGAGGAATTCTCCCACTTTATAGTGATGATGAATTAATATATAAGAATTAGGTTATTTTTGAGTAGTATGATCTGTACGAAGAGGATATTAATGATGATTTTAGTTTTTATTCATCTAGGTATTATGATTGTGTATGTACTATATTGTGATTCCCCATGCATTGGATTGGGAGCCATGTTAATGTAGAAGGTTTTGGTAGTCACTTATAGGTCACACATTTGTGACCTAGTGAGTTTAACTTGCTAACTCATGAACGAGACATGGAAGTTGAGTTCTTTTATTTGATGTTTTAGAAACATTATCTAATTGGTGAGAGCTTTTCAATCTATACAGACTACAATATATGGTGATATATGTTCTCTTAATGGGACTTGAATTTGACGTAGAGGAATTATCTATAGTATCTATAAAAATATGACATTGAGTTTTCATATTCTCATTATGATGTAATTTTCATTATAGATGATATCTGTAAAAAGACTCAATAATTGGATCATATAAAGTTGATTTTATTGGTGTATTGGGATAGGATGAGTTCGGTGGAAGAGTAATTAGTGATTGCGTCTAAGTATCATTGAGTAATGACACATTTTCTTTTAATTGTCACATATTCATAAGATTACCGGGTCAATAATAGACAAGAGTCATATGCTTAGTGTGAAATTATGTATGTATTATTGAAAGGGAATGAACCAGTTATGGGATTGTTCTTAAGTTAGGATTATAGGATCCACATTCTGAGAGGGTGGTATTATTGTCTTCCATGAGAGTGGAGAAAATGAGTGGATCACATTATTCAAAAAAATTCATACATCTAATGTCGGAGAAGATGTACCATGACATTCTAAATTATTCTTTGTGGCCATGTATGAATAGATTTATTTCCAGTTTGGTTTCATGAAACCTTACCCACTGAGAATAAAATTTATACATTAGCATCAAAGTGGTCATATTCAGTCACATTTGGCGCCTATGTGGAAGTGGGATGATGTGATTAGGGACTATAGGGAGGTTTTACCTAGAACCGAAATGATTTTTATATTTTTTGGATGATAGTTGATAGGTATAAAAAATTGGTCCATTTATTTCTGATTCGAGAGGCCTATTCCTTGGATCATTGAGGATGGATGAATATAAGAGATATTTTACTTGTGTATAGAGTAATGTTAAAAATTGTATTTCAAATAGATGATAAATTCACATCATGGTATTCATTATGATTATAGAAGGATTTGTGTACCCATCTAAAACTAAGATCAGCATATCGTCTGCTAACTAATGGGTAGTTAGAGAAGATGATCTGAATATTAGAGGATATTTTATAGGAATGAATTCATGAATTAAATAAAGATCAGCATGATCACCTATACATGTATTATTTATCATAAAACAATAGATTCTAGTTATAAATTCATATGACATATTTTGAGGCATTTTATGGCCTATGATGTTGCTCACTTCTATGTCAGCATGTGGTAAGTGAAGAAACATTTGTGGAATTGATTATGTTACATGATATCTACCAGAGAGTGTAAATAATAAAGAATAAGTGAATAAAATCTAATAGAATAATATGATCATATTATAAAAGAATATGGTGAACACTACAATTTTATTTGGGAGACCATGTTTTCTCTGGGGTAACTCCCTAGTCGGGGAATCGGTGGTTACATAAGATGTTGAGATAATTATGAGATTTCATAGTCCAGATGAGATTTTTTAACATATTTATATAGTGACCAAAATGTAGCACAACCCTCTGGGAAGTGCACTCAGCCTAACCCATCTGGTTTGGTCATACAAAATTTTGAGACTCTCTAGGGAAGCACACACAGTAAATTTCCCTTATAGTCTAGGGTAGTCAGGGACTCTCTGAGGGAGATCACGCAGTTGAACCCTCTTAGCCCCAAGGTCTAGAAACTCTCTAAGGATGATATCTCAGTCAATTCCTCCTATAGCCTCTGCTATACCACAGACTCTCTGAGGAAGCTCACTCGGTCAATTCCTACTCTAGCCTGGGAAGGTTCTTAAAGGGAAAAAAAACAAGGTAAGACTCTCCGAGGAAGCTCACTCGGTCTACCCTACTATAGTCTATAATATTTGAAGGCACTCTGGGAAGCATGCTATGTATATCCCTTGTGGCCTTTACTGTCTAAGACTCACTGAGGAAGCTTACTCGGTCTACCCTCCTGTAGTCTATAATTTCAAAGACTCACTGAGAAGCTCACTTAGTCTATCCCTTATAGTCTATAGCACCAGGTTCTCTCAGCCTCATGCTAGTCAGTTCATAATAATGCTATAAGTCCAATGTATGCTTATAGAGCTTCTTGTATAACCAAATTACAGCTATAGAGCTACTTGTCTAAACATTCAACAAGGAAACAATAATTAAAAGCAAAACACTCGACCCTATAGACACAAGGCATGGAAACAGTCAAACGGCCAAAGGCTAACAAGACCCAAAGGTCATAAACAGAGTAAATCATGGGAAAAACATACAATCACAACAAATTATCCACCAACAAGATTAATTTACCTCTTTGCAAGCATACAATCGAGGTAGGAAAACAACAAGGAAAAAAAGGTAAACACGCAATACCCCGTTCATGGGTATTGGTGGAATTTGCACATAAAACTCGAGAACAGTTAATGGTGAGGCAGAAACAACCTATCTCGATCCTAGGAGATCGATATAATTTAATCATGATGATTCATTCTCCCCCGAACATCATAGATCTGAGAAAACATCCAAAATTCACATCCTTCGATAACATGAGAGAGAGGAAGAAACAAGGAATGAAACTAAATAATAAGGAAGAAATCACCGCTGCAGTTCCAATGCAATTGACGATAGTCGAAACGGAGAACAATTGGAGGCTCGGGATTCTGGAGATGTCTCACAGCCGTACGATATCTCTCTGTCGAACGAGACCTAAAAGAAGGTGTTTCCGGGGGTTACTCGTGACTCCGGTTCGATTAATGACAAAAATAAGAATGTACACGGTGTGTAATTTTAGAGTACACTGCATGTGCTAGGTCTTTCCGTACTTCGCCAAAATCAGCCTCCACATCACCCCTACACACCATGTGTTGGCCCGGACACTGCCGGTACACGACCTTGAGCGGGAAAAGTGTATAGGACGTGTACTCAGAAGTACATGGTGTGTACTTCAGAAATTTCTAGAAACTCCATTTTTCTCAAAAACTCTTGAAAAAGGAAAAAAAAACCTCAAACGAAGATCTGGATTCTTATATACTTCCTCTATGGTGGAAATTCTAGTTTAACAATAGGTTATATAAAATGATATAACTAACCATGATCCTTCATCTAATTTGAATATTAGGAAAGAAAATCCTCCCAAACATGGAGTCTTCTAGATTTAACCTTCTTAACGAAGTGGTTCAGAAAGGATGATGGTTGAGTATGACCAATATTTTCAGATCCATGATACCCTAGCCTTCCAAAGTACTGGTGTCCATCATGATACTGAGGAATAGATTGATATTTTCATTGGAATCCTTAATGTGGTGGAAATTATCTAGAATATGAGGGTGAAACTGGATGGATTTATACTTCTAGGAACTACTAGAAATGACTAGGTAATTATATAGAAGGAAGGAAAGTATTAAAGAATTATATGTGAGGCCTTATTATAGATATTATTTAGGGATTTATTTTCACATATATTAATTATGGACAAAATGTATTTTTTATAGATATTCAACAAGGAATGATATCAAAATCAACTTACTCTTCTTATTTTACGAAGTTGTCTAATTTTTTATATTATTTTGGATGTAACTATAAAAACGTTCTTGGAATAATGAGTTTTTACTTCTTCTAGATCATACATTTTAGGTAAGGTTCTTTTACTTGAAGTTTATGAAGTGGTACTTCATAAATCCCCAACATTTGAAAAGGTTATAGATGTGAATTTAATTGCAAGTTTTCTTGTAGATTATAATGATTTTATGGTCAAACATATTATAAATTCAACGTGTTAATTTTCTATTTGTAGGATGAAGAAGGATGAGTACATGTAACATGGTGATAGGAAATCCGATCGTTGTTGGAATATTTTTACTCCTTATGTGAAAACTGGTTATAATAGGAGTAACAACTATGGATGGAAGAGACATTTTAATACATCATGTGTTACGATGCTAGGGGAATGCCATCGATGTGGTAATATGAGTCATCTATAGTGTTTTTTTTGAGATTCCAATATATATTATTGTATTAGATGTAAAAGTGACTATAGAATTCCTCAGCAGAAGACCCATGAACTACAAATCTCTATGACTCAGTTGAGTCATTCCCTAGTGGGGAAAGGTCGTACTATGTAGATATTTTGGATGTATGTGATGGAAGAGTTTATAAAAATTAGTTGAAATAAGACATCTACAATTTTAGTTATGGTTTTTATGAAATCTACACAACCTATTAAATTTTATAATATAGGTGTTTCCAATTCATTTAAATCATATTCTGTAATTATTATTATAGATTTATCATTTATTTTATATTCTATGTTACACTATCATGACACACACATGGTGATGAAATAGATATCTCTAGTGATGACTTGTGTACACTTTAGTTGTTGATAGATTAAAATATATATGAGATTTTATGATCTTCTAAATTAATAATTTGGAAATTATATTTTGAATGGTCTGGTAGACTACTTATAATGCTCATGTCGACTGGAACTAGAGACATATATAATTCACCACGCTAAAAGGGGATAGGATTATTCATATTTATGAGGGGTATATTTTAGTAGGAAAAATGAAATCAAACCCAAGATAGATAGGATAAATCATGAAATAAATATAACTATTGGACCATACAATTGATTCAATAGAATCCACTTCTATCTTCTGTCCAGTATTGGGCCATTACTAGAATGCTTTACTAGATGAATTGTTATGTCATCCTACATATAGAAGGATTTATCATGATTTTCTACTTGTTACGTGTGTGAAACCAATATCGATTCATATTTATCACATGACACCAACTATGAAAATATAATTAGAGTTATAGTCATAGGGTTTATAGGTGCAAGGATTTATCAGAATGAACACATCTCTTTGGGGTGTTTTAGTGTGGTTTTGAGGAAGGAATCTGGTAATATATGACTCTATGTATAATTTATGATGCTGAACATAGTTATATTGACAAACCTGTACCATTTCCACATGATTTATGATCGATTTTATCGGATTTGGTGATCCTAATATCTATAATCATATTCCTACCATCAGCTAAAGTTAGAGAGGAATATATTCCTAGTATAATTCTCTAATGTATATATGAGTTGTATAAGTATCATACCATGACTAATGGGTTAAAATATTCTCCAAAAGATTTTATGGATATCATGAACAATATTTTCAATCCTTATAAACACTCCTAAATAATTTTATCTAATGATAATATCAGGATGTATTTAATATCTTTAGATATGTTTTCTAATAACCCTTAGATTGTAGTGAGTACACTTTGAGAACATCATCTTTATTACAAGGAAGGGATTTTTATAAACCCAGAAAAGGTATATGTTATGATGTGTTTTGAAAAACCCTTGGATGTGTTTGAGATTATGAGTTTCCTTGGTCATGATGTTTACTACAGATTCTTCACCGAGGAATTCTCCCACTTTATAGTGATGATGAATTAATATATAAGAATTATGTTATTTTTGAGTAGTATGATCTGTACGAAGAGGATATTAATGATGATTTTAGTTTTTATTCATCTAGGTATTATGATTGTGTATGTACTATATTGTGATTCCCCATGCATTGGATTGGGAGCCATGTTAATGTAGAAGGTTTTGGTAGTCACTTATAGGTCACACATTTGTGACCTAGTGAGTTTAACTTGCTAACTCATGAACGATACATGGAAGTTGAGTTCTTTTATTTGATGTTTTAGAAACATTATCTAATTGGTGAGAGATTTTCAATCTATACAGACTACAATATATGGTGATATATGTTCTCTTAATGGGACTTGAATTTGACGTAGAGGAATTATCTATAGTATCTATAAAAATATGACATTGAGTTTTCATATTCTCATTATGATGTAATTTTCATTATAGTTGATATCAGTAAAAAAACTCAATAATTGGATCATATAAAGTTGATTTTATTGGTGGATTGGGATAGGATGAGTTCAGTGGAAGAGTAATTAGTGATTGCGTCTAAGTATCATTGAGTAATGAAACATTTTCTTTTAATTGTCACATATTCATAAGATTACCGGGTCAATAATAGACAAGAGTTATATGCTTAGTGTGAAATTATGTATGTATTATTGAAAGGGAATGAACCGGTTATGGGATTGTTCTTAAGTTATGATTATAGGATCCACATTCTGAGAGGGTGGTACTATTGTCTTCCATGATAGTGGAGATGATGAGTGGATCACATTATTCAAAAAAATTCATACATCTAATGTCGGAGAAGATGTACCATGACATTCTAAATTATTCTTTGTGGCCATGTATGAATAGATTTATTTCCAGTTTGGTTTCATGAAGCCTTACCCACTAGAGAATAAAATTTATACATCAGCATCAAAGTGGTCATATTCAGTCACATTTGGCGCCTATGTGGAAGTGGGATGATGTGATTAGGGACTATAGGGAGGTTTTACCTAGAACCGAAATGATTTTTATATTTTTTGGATGATAGTTAATAGGTATAAAAAATTGGTCCATTTATTTCTGATTCGAGAGGCCTATTCCTTGGATCATTGAGGATGGATGAATATAAGAGATATTTTACTTGTGTATAGAGTTATGTTAAAAATTGTATTCCAAATAGATGATAAATTCACATCATGGTATTCATTATGATTATAGAAGGATTTGTGTACCCATCTAAAACTAAGATCAGCATATCGTCTGCTAACTAATGGGTAGTTAGAGAAGATGATCTGAATATTAGAGGATATTTTATAGGAATGAATTCATGAATTAAATAAAGATCAGCATGATCACCTATACATGTATTATTTATCATAAAACAATAGATTCTAGTTATAAATTCATATGACATATTTTGAGGCATTTTATGGCCTATGATGTTGCTCACTTCTATGTCAGCATGTGGTAAGTGAAGAAACATTTGTGGAATTGATTATGTTACATGATATCTACCAGAGAGTGTAAATAATAAGGAATAAGTGAATAAAATCTAATAGAATAATATGATCATATTATAAAAGAATATGGTGAACACTACAATTTTATTTGGGAGACCATGTTTTCTCTGGGGTAACTCCCTGGTCGGGGAATCGGTGGTTACATAAGATGTTGAGATAATTATGAGATTTCATAGTCCAGATGAGATTGTTTAACATATTTATATAGTGGCCTTAAATTTTAATCTTACTCTATTGTATCAAATTATTCTTGTTGTATTCCTTGTGTCTGAGATCTGATGGTCCATGCACAGTCCATTACAAGTTATCGACTCTAAAGAAATTGATATGGATCCAAAAACATAACTTTTTAAGAACTTATTGTGGATCCTAGAACATAACTAGAATATTTTTATTGGGGATATAGTTCAAATATTATGAGCCCAATGGTGTCATGGTTATATTCATTTGTATACATGGGAGTGTGTGTTTAATGATCGGGCATACTGGGTCAATCTATCTGATGAAGAATGCTATTGAAAAATCCCATGGATGAGAACACAATAGAGGGGGATAATTGTTACATTCTGATATTAAAGGTATATTTTTAATTGATTTTATGATTTATATAATCATTTTTTACTCCATGGATGTGTATCTTATTTGTAAAGGGTCCTTGTAGTTATGTCCCAGAAGATGAAGGCTTTATTTGGACACATAGTGGATGAAACAGGGTCATCGACTGTCCATTCGGCACATCAGAAAATCGGTGCAGCTGGATGTGAGACCAATAATTTTTTTGATCCCTTAAGCTAGAAATTTGAAAATGGGGATTCCCTAAAATCTATCCAGGAACACCCGCCAGCCAATTAACAATTGTTATTCAGCTAGTTGTTCTATAGTGAATTAATTATTAATTTTGTTTCATCATTTTAATCTAAAAAAATTATTAATCCATATCTTATCAAAATACATCCATTATATTACTGAAGCCTTCTCAAAGTATCTCTATCTGCACTCTAGGAATCTTGTTACTCTATACTTGGGCTCTTGAATACTATATAGAGATGCCCACACACTTTGAGTTAATATCATTTACTTCTAAAAATAATTATACTTCATCATTAAGAACTGATCACAGATAAAAGACATGTTTTCCAGATATATGAATGTCCATCTATATATAATGGATGATTCATTCCAAATTAATAGATCAACAATTAATTTCAAGAATTGGTCACCTCATCATGATCAAAATTAGATCTTCTGGTGGTGAAGAATATCATTTGGTAACTTGATTTTGATTCAATCTATTGGAATGATATGTTCCTTAAAAAAGTTGTAGGAAATCTATTATGACTTATTGGGTTTCTATTTAATTAATGATAGTTCATAGGCATGGTCTAGGTATCATTCTTTAGTAAATCATGGACATTGTCATCAATGTGTCAAATGTATAAATTTCAAACCATCTTGGGCCCCTATATGGAGTTGTTTTTCATCTTTGGGTAGAGTGTATCTGTCGAGTATAGATACCCTTGAGATATAGTATATTTCTTGAATGTATGGGTGACCCATGTGCCATTAATAGTGTGGAATATGTGTTATTTTATATATTGTTCTTTAATTGTATATTATTTAATATAATTTTTAATACTTCTTTTGAAATATATTTTTCCTCGGTATATTATGGCTTACATGTGGATTTTTACATTTCTATTGGAACCTCAATTATAGTGACATGTTTGATAGGTATCCATGATATATTTAATCGACCACTTATATGGGTAAAATGGATGATATGAAATTTGGATTGTGTATTTGGATATAAGAGAAATATAAAAAGATCATTCTATGTGTTTCCCCCATGGGAAAAAATTCCATACACTACTAGAATAGGGTTCACATGATTGTGTGATGGTTCCATGGGAAATGTCCCTGTACATGTGTAATGTTACATTAATTCGTGCATTACAAGTTTGAAAACCATCATTGGAGAAACATCATCCATGTTTCAAGGGTTTATATTGTACTTAATGATTGGATTATGTCAAATAACATGATCTAAGTCTTATAGTGACCACAAATGACATCCTCCAGCAAATTGATGAAGTATGTATAGTTGTGGTTCAAGAAAGATTAGTTAGTGAAATAACACTTGGTATTTGATTTTATATATGTGAATTTCTATATGGTCATGATAACGACATATAAGGGTTGTGGGAGTGGGTTTGAATCATTGTCGATATTTTAAAATTTCTATTCCCCAGAAATTATGTCATGAAACTTTTTAATGTTTTTATCCTTCTCAACATTATATAAAAATATCTCAATTATGAAACGATACGAATGTAATGAATCAAACACAAGATTTTCATTGTTCACCCATAGTGTGGGTGATAATATCCTTCCCATGGATACTTCCATTGGTCTATCGAAATTTAGAATTAAATAAAGTTAATACAACTATGATAACTATTTGAATTCTCCTTATATATTTAGATAAGTAAGTATAAAAACACTTTTCATCCAAAATTATACTGACTCCGATTAGATACAATATTTTTCTTATTAACACAATCCAAAAACATATTGGATACATTTACTAAATGATCCAATAAAATTTACCGAAAAGTATTCTTCTGATGTAGCCATCTGGTAAGATATCATCTGGTCATATATAAATTCAACACCATCTATGCCTAAATCTATATCTAGTTATGGATAATTATAGTTTACCACCTTATTTCTTCTTGGAAGACGCTATATAATTTGATTGATATAATTAATTCTTTTATATGTGATATGTCTATAGAAATAACCACTAGAGATCAAGAAATATCCAAAATATTCATTTCAGAGAACCTTTGTCTAGTATCTATGACCATTATCTCTGTTAGATAAAACATATTGAAATATATTTCCAATACAAATTGTCACTAAACATCTACCGGGGATATAAATTCAATAAAATGTTAACATGGTTGGAAACTAAAACTATTTAAAAAACATAAATACTTCACCTCACATGTGTATAAGAATAATGTATCTTTCTTACACCCATATTATACATTCACCATAATTTTAGGAGTTAGCATTTAAATAAAATAGAGGTACCTAGAGTTCATTTTTCAAAAAAATAAAATCCTTACCCTATCAGGTAACATTGTGTAACATGTCCATCAAATCGAAATTTCACCTCCAACATTGTATTTTTGTTTATACATTAATCTTTTATCATTATTGTAACTAATCATATTGGATCATGATAATATTCATGATTTTATAATGTTGAATATCGGAAAATTGTCATCTAACATAATTGTAGACGCCGGAAAAGTCCGTTGTTCCCAAACGAAGCTCCGGATGCAGAAAGCGAAGTGATATTTGGAGTCAGAGGCACGTTCCGGAGGGCCCGGAGGACTTGCGCGAAATTTCAGAGGCCCGCGCACAAAGTTGAGTCGCGGCGCGCAATCCTCCCGGGATGCGCGCAATGCGCTGGGCCGGCGCGCTATTTTGCGCGCCCGTGGCCTGCGCGGCTCCCTTGCGCGCCGGGTCCTGATTCCGCGCCCGCGAAGGGAATTCCGCGCCCGAGACCGGATTCCGCACCCGGGGTTGCCTATAAATATAAGGTGACCCCCGACGTTTTGAAGGTTGCCAGAATCCGAAGCGTCGCTCGTTCGCGCAATCCAACCCCTTCCGCGCGCAATGCCGATCTTCAGGTAACCTCCTTTCTTTCGCGCAATAGAGCCTTGGGGTTCGCCTTCGCGCGCAATCACCTTGGCTCATTTCCTTTGAATAATCCTTAACCCGAAGGCCTTTGCGCGCAAAAGAAGCCTCTTGCGCGCAATTGCCCCCGGGTGCGCGCAATCCAGCCCGATTGCGCGCACCCCCATCTTCAAAGTGGCCGTTCGTTAGAGAATGAGCCGTTGCCCCCGCGTGCTACCCGAAGCCCGGTGCGCGCAATCTCAATCATCCACGCGCAAAGGGCTAGCCCGATTGCGCGCCAGCCCGCCATTTTGCATGCCTACCTGCTGTTTTGTGCGCAAAGCTTCTCTTTTGCGCGCAATCCGCCAGGGTCGCCCCCTTTGACCCCCTGAGGGTACCCGCCTGCGTGGCGCCTGATGATCTTCATCCTAGGTGCCCGCACCGTACGTTGTCTTCCCGTGCGGCCCTCCAGGCTCGCGCGAAGTGACACGGACCCATCAGCGGCAATCCATCGTCCTGCATGACGTTAAACTACATTCGTCCAACACGACGTTAAACTGTGCATCGTCCAACACGACGTTAAACTGTATATCGTCCAACACGACGTTAAACTGTACCACGTCCGCGCTGTAAGACGTTAAACTGCCAAGAACCTTCGTCCTCAACACATGACGTTAAACTGTACTTCGTCCGGCAAGACGTTAAACCGTCCGCTTCGTCCTCAACACACGACGTTAAACTGTACTTCGTCCGGCAAGACGTTAAACCGTCCGCATCACCCGATCCCGTGCCTCGCACGCAGGGTCCCCCCCGGTTTGGATGTGTCCCCCACCCGCTCGTCTCTGCAGGGATGTCGGGATTGCCCCTCTTTAGGGACGATTTAATGGGAGCGGCTTTTCCCTACGGGGGTGGGTATTCAAACCCCTAGTTTCTTGTGGGGGGCTGCACATGTGTCTCTCCATTGCGCCTCCCCACTGCCGAAGCCAGTAGAGGGTGTGACTGGGATCGAGGTGGCTTCTACTTTCGGTCCAAGTCCCTTCCAACTGAGCTTTGCCGCATCCGGGCTGCCTCAAGTGCGTAAGTCCTGACAGAATGAACTACGTGGACTTTGATCCCTGTCTTCTAAACAGGGTACGTAGGAAGCCTCCCTGAGGTTCAAGCCCACCACCTGGTCGTCCTGGTCGTATTCACGTCGGTTCTTCAATCAGTGGACCCCTCCAGGGTTCACGCTTGCGTCGATTCACCTATGAATCTGCCCCTATGGGAGACTGCCCGTGTGTATCTCCATTGTGCCTCCCCACAGCCCCTTTTTCCATTTCTCCTTTTATCGTCCAGCATGACGTGAAACTGTGATCCACCCGGCCGTTCCATCCCACTCTGTGCGATGTGGTTCGGTTCAATCCTCCACCCGGCGGCCTCGACCCCTTCGTGAGTCGGCTTGCCGACGTCCAGCATGACGTTAAACTGTATACCCGAACTACGTTGACTTTGATCTGTGCTAACGCGCGGTATGTAGGAAGCCTCTACGGGGTCCACGCTCTTCACTCGATCATCCATCCTGATCCTTACCCGGGCCGCCACATCCCGGTGGGGTCATGCCACTTCACTCCACTCCATATCACTTGGGAAGCCACCCATGCGTTGGCCCCAGCGTCGGAGGTTCCCCGCAAGGGGTTCTGTCATCTGATCCACTCTTCGTGTTGATCGGTCCGATGTCGTCCCCGCTGGACGTTAAACTCGCGGCATACCCCGTGTTAAACATGGGAAGCTGAGGAAAACCTCAGGGGACACAGTTCCCCGCACCCAGTGCGGGATGCCTCAGGCCATCATGCCTTCGAGAAGCCCTATTAGGGACGGAAGACAGACGTGCAGAGCCGCAGTGTTACGACACGCCCCCAGCACCCAGAGCCACCCGGCCTCCTCACCGCAGGTTGCTGCCCCGACCAGACTCCTTGGAGCGTCCGGGCGGAAGCAGCGTAATTAACCGGTGTCCATGAAGATATGGCGCCGGGAACGAGATTCACGAGCATGTCTTAAATCTATGAGGGAGACCCGGATTAGGCGACGAGTTCCGAGGAGACGTCCAAGGAAGGAGGAGCTGACATCCCATCATCCCGGTTTCGATCAAGGAGCAGACGCCCCGGAATAAGGGACGGATGCCGCCCGCCTTTGGAAAGCGGGACTGCGGGACCACAAGCCGCGCGCCCATCCCCTCGGGTTGACGGGTGCACGCGCGAACGCGTCCTGGCGGAACAGCGTAACCCGACGCACATCCGCACCGAAACAGAAAAATGGTGAACCCGACGTGAATCTCTTCTCCTCGATACGAAGACCGATGGCTTTCAGAGGTGTTGGAAGACCGGCATGTTTCCCGGCCAAGCATTCAGTCTTACCCGCCAGGGGCTGGGGAAGGGACATCGGGCACTCCGTCTCGCAACGTCGAGGGCCTGGGGTCCCCCCACAGAAGGCGTCGTGGCGCTAATGGTTGGTTGTCGATTCCTTTTTCCTGTCAGTGTTAATGGGTCCTTCTCCCTGTTTTCAGAAATCAGGTCGCCCGATCCAGTGCCCGATCGCCACCCGCCCACTGGCGCAGGGGTAGGGGAAACACCGACGCGACTACTCCGCGCGGTCCCGCCCGTTCCACAGCCGTCCCAACAGCCGCAATTGCGGGACAACCACGCCCTCTCTCCCCCTCGGAGGTCATCCAGAGAAGGGTGATCAATACCCTGGTGCGGAGATATGAGGAAGAGGGAGTCATCCCCACTAGGGACATGGCTCGCCTAGACCTTGAGGAGGCTGCGCCTCGCCACCACCGCCGCCCCCAAGGGCCGCGCAGGGAGGCACCGCTGCCTACCTCAACGTCCAACCGCTTCGGGAGCTTATCCCCGAAGTGCTCTGACAGTTCCCTTCCCTATGCGGATGAGGTGGAAGATGCCCGGGATCACCCTATCCGGGATTCGCTCCAGGGATCCACGGTAAGGACTCCCGCCAGGCCACGGCGACACCGCCGCCAGGCCTCTCAAGTCGAAGAGCGGGCTCTCCACCTGCCCGCGCCGCTCATCTCGACTCGTCTGTCCCGACGCCAACGTCGGGCACGAGCGGAAGAGGATGCCCACCTTGGGGCCCTAGCAACAGCGGCCGCATTGGCCCAAGCCACTGTTGGCTCCAGTCGCCAGGCCCCTGCGCATCCTGAGCAGGGGAACATCTATGCCCGACCTGGATCGAGGCCTCGACCGCCCCAAAGGCAGGTTGGGTCGACTCTCCCGGTTGCTGGTGCAGGCAGTAGCCACCGCGGACCACCTCGCGGTAGCGCTACTCACCAGCGGGATCTACTCCGTGTGGCCGATCCAGGAGGCATGGGTCATCCCACCTTCCGATCCCGGCACGGAGGCCTGCCCGGAATCATCTCTCCCCGCGTCCCCTTTGATATCTGTCCCGGTGCCCCTCGCACCTTGGTTTCCAGTCCTCTTGGCCCCAGCACCAGTGCGGCCGGAGGACGCCAGGACAGAGATCAGCCCTGCCCCGAAGAACCACCCAGGGGCAGGAAGGCAAGGCGTCGACGCCGAGGGAAGAATGTTACGGAATTCCGGACAGAGATCCGACCGGTTCGCTTCTCCGATTCAGAGGCGAAGTACGATTCGGCGACAGAGCCCTTTCCCCAATACCGCCAGTCAAGGGCAGGGGTAGGAATGCGGCACGTCAGCCTCGTGCTCCCTGAGAGCGAGATCGATGTGATCCCCACTTCTCTCCGAAGGTATATCCGGAGTAATGAGGGCCTGGTAGACCCCCAAGGATCAAGCTTGCGGTTGGTACCGGCCCCTCCGGAAGTGCCTTCCGTCTCGATCGGAGAAGCCGGAGACTTTTTCTGGGGACCGACGGTCGAACCACGATCTGGTGCACCCTCGGCGAGCACCGATGCTACGGCAGGATGTTCGCTCGCCGGCCCATCCTATCGTGATGTGGTAGCCAGGGCACCGCCACCCTCAGAGGGCGGCCCGGGATATGGAGGCCAATCGGCCTGTTCGCCGTATTCACCGCCGGCCAGCCCGTCAGCCCGGCGGCCCGCCTCGGCACCACTGCCGGTTCCCCGTCCGTTCCCAGCCATTGAAGAGGACCAATGAGATCTGGGTCCCGAGTTTGAGTCGTGGAGCTTCTGGACCGTCTTTGCAGAGGGCCACTTCCCTGAAAAGTTTTGGCCAGTCGCAGGACCGGGCTTTGATGCACCCGAATCGCTCAC
This sequence comes from Viscum album, assembly GCA_963277665.1. Taxonomy (NCBI): domain Eukaryota; kingdom Viridiplantae; phylum Streptophyta; class Magnoliopsida; order Santalales; family Viscaceae; genus Viscum; species Viscum album. The sequence continues at coordinate 293,379,371 of OY728134.1, forward strand.
CCCAGATGAGTTCGAATGCTTCCGCCGAACTCTCCGGGAGACTCGCTCCTGTCTTCACCGCCTACAAATTCCATACCCCGGGAGTCAAGTGAACCTGGAGGATATTGGTGAGCAGTGCCGTCAAATTGACCTGGCCATGCTCCCCGCGGTTCGGCACCCCGGGTCATTTGGGCACCACGAGGCCCTCCAACAACGATGCGTTGAGTGTTTTCAGGTACTCCGCAAAGTTATCGAGGAAGCCACTCCCCACGTGTATATCCGTGGATGGGGGCAGTACGCTTCCCTACGCTTCAGTGTGATTCGCCGACAGCCCGATTCGCTGGGTGGCCCAGAGGGTATATCCCCAGGGACAGAAACGGTCAATATGGCTGACCTGTCGGGAGAGGGGAACGACTTGGAACTTCTCGACGGGGACTTCCCCCCCGAAGACAAGCCCTCGTCAGAGCCATCGGTGAGAGTCACTCGTCATCAGAGGAACCTCCTAGGGCTCCCCGCACCCACTAAAGCACTGACGTTGAGCCGAAACGTCAGCAAAGGAAAAGAGCACAACGAGGCTATAAAGCCCGCCGACCCATCTGCCTCCATGCAGAGGGTAGAGGATGATCCCGAAAAGGCTACGCTACGTCAGCTGCTCGCCGAACAGAAGAAGCTGGTTGACCAGCTCCTCGCCGAGCGCGCTGCAGAACGGTGGCCTGACTACGGTGATCCTAGGCCAGGACATCAGGGACCGGAACAACCGCTCCTCGACGAGACTCTCCCGGGAAACCGTGATTACGCCGTGTTCGCCGACAGGAGAGAGGACATTGCCTACAGCAAGAGGGCGCGGTATGTTTCGCCACACCCTCCCGAGCGGCGTGACTACCTGAGAGACCCCGCTCGGATTCCTCCCGCTGCCCCATGGGCCGCTCCGCCCACCATCCCACGAGCTGCCGAGTTCGACGACCCGGTCGATGACCCGATTGAAGGGCCATGCAATGCGCTCGTGGTTAGAGATCCTCGCCAGGACTGGAACCCATGTCCGGACGATCCGATGGGGACACTCATTGCCCGCTTGGAGGCCTTGGAGACTCGGCAGGTGGCGATCCCACCGGACGGCAAGCCCTACCCAGCATGGGTGGATGACATGCCGGCGCCTCCGGGATTCGGGAATCCCACTTTCGCTCCCTTCAACGGGACTGGAGATCCGCCACAGCATCTAGCCCACTTCAACTCGAGGTGCGGGCCTATGTTGGGGACTCCGGCGCAGCAAGAGGCCGCTAAGCTTCGCTGCTTTGTTCAGACACTGGAAGAGCCAGCATTTGTCTGGTACAGCCAGCTCCCCATCGGGTCGGTGACCAGCTGGGAGGACCTCCGTAGACTGTTCCTCTACCAGTTCAGTTCCACGACCCGGAAGACAAGTATCGCAGACCTCTTCAAGTGCATGCAGAGGCCTGATGAGCGAGTCGCGGACTTCGTCGCCCGATGGAAGGGTCTCACGTATTCCCTTGACATGCCATTGACTCAGGAGCAGTTGCTGACAATGTGTGTCGGGAACGTCAAGACCGAGCTGGTCCCTTCCCTGATCACTCAAAATTACCCCGGAGGGTTCAGGGACTTCTCAGACAAAGCTCAACGTCTTGAGGAAGCCCTGCAACAGGCCAGCCAGGCACACCCACTGCCTCCTATGATTCCTGCAAGGAGAGTCAGCAGGGCTGAGCCCGCTGCTGTTGCCCAGATAGAGGCCCCCAGGCCATTGGAGCTGCTGCCGGTGAGGCCAGCTCCACAGCCTCACAGGAATCCGCCTCCACGGGCTCAGTTCCCGGCCCAGCAGCGGCAGCCTCAGAACCGGCCGGCCCCTCCGCGTAATGTACCGCCGCAACCCAGGCGAGATAATCAGGGTCCACCTCTTCGGCCGGCCCCTCCAGCCCCTCGTCAAGACCATGCTCCCAGGGGCCCGCGACACCTGACTTACTCATTCCATGAGGATCAGGTCCCCGGTTATTTCCGGAGCGCCCTGGAGCAGAGGATTGTGCGACTGCCTGAGTGTTGGAGGCCAGAGGAGGCACATCTTACGAATTACACCCGCTACTGCCCCGACCATCGGGCCCTGGGGCACACCATCCAGCGGTGCTATGTGTTTAAGGATTGGCTCCAAGACCAGATTAACAACAATGTAATCAGGTTGGGCCCAGCTCCAGCACAAGTGGCAGGCGTGTTCGTGGGATCAGATGACGATAGTGGCAACGAGGACGAATGGCAGCTGGTCTCCAACCGCGGATCCCAGAAGTATAATAACTCGATGGCCCGCAAGACGACCATTCGCGCCCACGGAATCATCCGTGCGTGCTTGAATCAGCCTGAGCCCCCAGAATCTGCGGGTGCTGCTTCGGCATCGTCGTCCCAGCCTGCCTCTTCCAAGAGGAGCAAACGGCGGCAGCGCAAGAAGGAAGAGCGCGCCCCGCCGGTTCCGCCACTATCCCGCACTCTCGGCGATTTCATGCCCCCGGAGATGGGGGTCCCTCCTCGGATCCGCCCGGTGATGGATGATTCGTCCGATGACGGTATTGGGTACGCTTCGGTTAACACCTTCGAGCTGGTAAATCCCTTTTCGGTTCCCGACGTTGAAGAACACCAGCTGGACCTCCCTAGTGTCCCCGGTCGTCGCCACCGTCGGAAGAACCGCAGCAGCAGGAGTCGCCAGGGCACATCCGTTGGTACCTCCAACCAGGCCGTGCACGCCACTGAGACTAGGTAGCAGGCTCAAAACCGAGCACAACGTGCGCCGCCCCCCCATTCGGGGATGACGGATTCGCCTCCGCCGCTGTTTGTGGTGTGGGACCAGGCAGAACCGCCTCAGCCGCGTCACGACCAGCTCCGCCCTGCCATGGGTCCATCCCGGCCTCCTGACCCCAGTACGGTGACCATTTCCCGGACTGCAGCCAGTGAACAGCGAGATGCGCCAAGTACCAGTCGGCCGCCGATCCAACCGGCAAGGCCCGTCATGCTTCCAACCGCAGAGCAACCTCCTGCAACCAGGGGCTCCCGCTTGGCCAAAAAGTATGATGTCCTGAAGCACTTGGCCGACATCCCAGCAAGGCTCTCCATCCTTGAGGCTCTGCGCATGTCATCTGAGATGCGCGAGGCACTCGCTGAAGCCCTGAAGAGCCCCCTCCAGTTTGAGACAGAGGTTGCGGCTGCAGAGGCCTTTCACGCCGAAACGATCGAGGACGCCGAATGTCAGGCAGTTATCTCGTTCTCTGGTAAGGATGAAGACCCTCCTATACAGGGACATATTCGTCCGCTGTATGTCACTGGCATGTTCAATGGCCTTGAAGTCCGGCGCTGTCTTGTCGACACGGGGTCCGGGATCAACCTGATTCCAACTCGGACGCTCCGGAGATTGGGGTTGTCTGAGGATGACTTGATTCCCTCCGACCTCAGGATCCAGGGGTACGACCGCACCGAGCAAACCCCGGTCGGCAAGATACGTTTGAAGACCCAATTCGGTGACTTGGTTGCCAACACCGAATTCATGGTAATCTCTCAGGACACTGCGTACAACGCATTGATGGGCAGGCCATGGCTCCACCTTCACGCGGTGGTTCCCTCGTCATACCACCAATGCCTCAAATACTCCCTTAATGGTCGAGTAGGCGTGCTTCAAGGAGATGCCTCTCCTTTTGCCTCATGTGAAGCCCGCTATCTGGACGCGGACTATTACAAGAGCAAGGATAAGCAGATCCTGGCAGGTGAGGTTGAGCATGTCGCTGTTGCAAGTGATCCCTGGGCAAGTCTGGATGACGCTTACGTCCTCCCGATTCACCGGTTGGACGTCGCCATGGTCTCGACGACCCGCGAGTCTCCTGATGAGATGACCGCGACCGCCCGCGCCAGCACCAGTGGCCCAGCAGGATCTGGTAGCCCCAATGCAGTTTCCAACGCAGTCTCTCCCGTGGACGATCCCTCCTCGAGTGGAGAGGATATGGAAGATGCACCCCCATCCTTTGAGGAGGGCGTCCCCGCCACGGTCAATGAGTTAATACAGGTGAACCTTGGAACCGAGGCCGATCCAAGACCCACATTGGTCAGTGCCGCCATGCCCTCTGAGGAGCGGCAGCAGTACGTGGACTTTCTCAGGCAACACCGTGATGTGTTCTCTTGGGGCTATGACGAGATGCCGGGGATAGATCCTCAGGTAGCCATCCACCGCCTTGGTCTCCCGGCGAACCATCGCGGGTTCAAGCAGCCTCCCAGGAAGATGCACCCATCCCACGGTGCCATGGTTGAGGCCGAAGTTGACAAGCTTATCAAAGCCAACTTCGTGAGGGAAGTTCAGTACCCCAAATGGCTGGCCAACATTGTGCCGGTACGGTAGAAGAACGGGCAGATCAGAGTCTGCATCGACTTCCGCGATCTCAACCGCCACTGTCCGAAGGATGATTTTCCACTTCCAGTGACAGAGCTGTTGATTGACGCCACGGCAGGGTTCCAAGCCCTCTCCTTCATGGATGGATACTGCGGATATAACCAAATTCGGATGGCCCCTGAGGATGAGGAGTTCACTGCCTTCAGGGCCCCCCAAGGTACCTTTTGCTACCGGGTCATGCCTTTCGGCATGAAGAATGCAGGTGCCACCTATCAACGGGCGATGCACCGCATATTCAAGCCAATCCTCGGCACACTGGTGGAATGCTACGTCGACGACTTGGTGGTCAAATCGCGCCAGCGTCGGGACCATCTCAAAGATCTTGAGAAAGTGTTCGGCTTCCTCCGGTCTCGCTGCCTGAAGATGAACCCGTTGAAGTTTGCCTTTGGGGTCACCTCCGGAAAGTTCCTTGGATTTGTGGTATGATACCGGGGTATTGAGATCGACCCAGAGAAAATCAGGGCGATTAGCCAGATGCCTCCCCCTGGTACCATCCGGGAACTACAAGGGTTCCAAGGCCACTTAGCCTATATACGCCGATTCATCGCGAATCTGGCCGGCAAGTGTAAGCCCTTTTCTCGGCTCATGAAGAAAGGTGCCACCTATGTATGGGATAAAGAGTGTCAGACCGCTTTCGAGGAGATCAAGCAGTACCTGCTTCAACTTCCGGTTCTGATGCCGCCTGTATCCGGGAATCCGCTGGTCCTCTATGTGACCGCCCTGGAACGGTCCCTGGGTGCCCTTCTCGCCCAGAAGAACAACGAGGGAACGAAGAATAGCCTCTATTACCTCAGTCGCATGCTCCTCGATGCGGAAGTTAGGTATTCCCCCATCGAGAAGAGTTGCCTGGCGCTCGTATTTGCCGTACAGAAATTGCGGCACTACTTGCAGCACCATGAGGTACAGTTGGTTTCTCGGGTAGACCCGTTGAAATATATCCTGAGCCGACCTATGTTGACTGGACGTCTAGCGCGGTGGGCTGTGATTCTCCAGCAGTTCGACATCAGGTATGTGTCTCAGAAGGCCATCAAAGGGCAAGCATTGGCAGACTTCCTGGTAGCTCACCCGACCTCCGCGGATCAGCCGCTGGATCTAGGCTTTCCTGATGAGACCATTCTCTCGGTTGATCGAGCCGATCCATGCTGGCAGATGCACTTTGACGGTGCCTCCCGGAGCCCCACCGGTAGAAAACTCGATAATCCTAAGCTCAACAGAGTGGGCTTGGGAATCGTCTTCATTACCCCGGAGCGAGCCGTGCTGCCATACTCTTTCCTGTTGTCAGAGGGCTGTACCAACAATGAGGCGGAATACCATTCCCTCATCACCGGCCTCGAGTTGGCTCTCGAGATCGACGTGCCCCGTCTGTGCGTAAAAGGGGACTTCGAGCTGGTCGTTAAGCAGATCAATGGCGACTATGTTGTCAGGAAGCCGGAACTTGTACCATTGTTGGAGTGCACCCTCCTTCTGATGGCCCGGTTCCCTTCTCGGCCAGAAATTGTCCATATTCCCCGGTCGCAGAACGGTCGAGCAGATGCCTTGGCCAGCCTTGCCGCGTCACTTGCGGAGCCTGAACAGGACAACCTGATCGTCCTCTTGACGCGCCGCAGGCTCATCGCTCCCGTTATCCCGGAGGAAGATCGCGGTCCGTTGGTAAGTAATCTCACCACGGTTGCCCCTATGCCCGGAGCCCCGAGTACCCCAGATATGACAGTCGGATCAGCCCCTGATTAGAGGACGCCTTTGGTTGAGTACCTCCAACATGGCACTCTTCCATCGGATGGGCCGAGCGTGAGCGAGTTCGACGCCGCGCATCGCAGTTTGTCCTCCAGAGCAGTCCCGACCTGGAGCAGATCCTCTACAAACGCGGATTTGATGGTGTTCTCCTCCGTTGCCTTCTGGGAGTTGAGATCCCACGAGTCATGCAAGAGGTTCATGCCGGTTCATGCGGCGCCCACCAGACTGGACCGAAGCTTTCCCACCAGATTCAGAGGTTGGGATACTTCTGGCCCTCCATGATCCATGACTGCATCGAGTATGCTAGGAGGTGCCATGCGTGCCAGGTTCATGCGAACTTTGTGCATCGGCCGCCGGAGCCTCTCCATACCACTAGGTATTCCTGGCCCTTTGCTGTCTGGGGTCTGGACGTTGTGGGACCTTACCCACCGGCGACAGCTCGCCAGTTCCGGTTCATTCTGACCACCACGGACTTCTTCTCCAAATGGGCAGAGGCGATTCCGCTCAGAGAGGTCAAATCCTGTTCGATCGCTGACTTCGTGACCTCCAACATCATCTATCGATTTGGAGTTCCTCACGCTATCCTCACGGATAACGGAACCAATTTCCGAGCAGCAGAGTTGACGAAGTTGTACGCCAAGTATAACATTCGCTCGAACCATACATATCACTATCATGCATAGGCGAATGGACAGATCGAGGCGTTTAACAAAACCCTCTATAACATTCTGCAAAAGATGGTTGGTCAGAACAAGAAGAGTTGGCCGGACAAGCTCCCCAACGCCCTCTGGGCTTATCGGACGACGACTCGCAATTCCACCCAGATGACCCCTTATTCCCTGGTGTATGGAGCTGAGGCCGTCCTGCCCATCGAGATCCAGTTACCGTCCTTGCGCACTGCGGTCTACGACCAGCAAGCGCCGGACAGAGTTGCTAAAGCCCGTCTAGTCGAGTTGGAAGCACTGGATGAGAATAGACTTCGCGCTTTGCACAACTTGGAGAGGCATCAAAGCAGAATGGCTCGAGCTTTCAATAAGAAGGTTCGCCTCCGCTCCTTCCTGCAGGGTGATCTAGTGCTAGCCCTAAGAGCACCGATGATCCCCGGCCGGAAGCCGCCCAAGTTGGAGCCCAAGTGGGAGGGACCTTTTGTTGTCCACAAGGTCTATCCCAATGGCGCGTACTCCCTAGCGACTATGGATGGTGAGCGTGTCACTCCTCCCACCAACGCTAGGTTCCTCAATCAGTACTTTGTCTGAGTGTACCAACATCCAGCATGACGTTAAACTGCACATTTGTCCAGCATGACGTTAAACTGCACATTCGTCCCGCATGACGCTAAACTGCATACATCCTGCACGACGTTAAACTGCATACGTCCAAGCTGCACGACGTTAAACTGCCTAGCATATCGTCCGTGCTGCAAGACGTTAAACTGCCAAGTGTTTCGTCCAACACGACGTTAAACTGTACTACGTCCGAGCTACAAGACGTTAAACTGTTCAGCATTCGTCCTGCATGACGTTAAACTGCCTCTCAAGAACTACGTGCGGCTTGATTCCCATCCTTATGGGATACGTAGGACCGCCTGAACATTCATGTTTCAGGCCCAGCCCCATCCTTTGGGAATTTCCATCCCTCATTCACGTCGGTTTTCTCGCCATGTTGTACGCCCCCCACGTTTGGGGATGCCTTCTGCTCCCCCCCCTTCTTTTCTCTTCCTGCATGACGTTAAACTGCACTTCAAGAACTACGTACGGCTTGATTCCCATCCTTATGGGATACGTAGGACCGCCTGGACATTCATGTTTCAGGCCCAGCCCCATTTCCCGGGAATCTCTATCCCGCGTTGGGCCTCTGGCCCAAGTTCCCCTTCTTTTTGTGCGAGGCGTATCGCGCGAGCGGGGGATTATGTCCTCATTCGCGTTGGTCTACTAGCCGCGCCGTACGCCTCCCCCGTGTGTGGGACCACCTCACACATCTCATCGTCCTGCATGACGTTAAACTGCCTCTCAAGAACTACGTATGGCTTGATTCCCATCCTTATGGGATACGTAGGACCGCCTGGACGCTTGTGTTTCAGGTCCAGCCCCGTCTCTTGGTTGATCACGGGGATCTGCCCTCTTTTGGTTGCTCTCAGGGTGAGTCCTCCGACCCTTTTCGGTGATCTGTTAACATGTTTTGGGTACTTCGGTCTATGACTCGTAGTGTCAGATTCAATCCCGACAAGTCCTGTGTTGCTTGTAAGGCCTCACGCTTCCTCTTGTTCGAGCCTCCACTCAAAGGGATCCTCGTTAGCGGTTTGGGTACGATGCCTCAGAGCTCTCCTACCGCTCCGGGTCGATTTACCGGCGGGTCTTGGGCCGCAAATCGATATGAATCCTGCGATTGAGCGGTTGATGCTCGTTTGCTTGCCCCGTCTTAGGCTGACGCGATCGGATGTTGTGTTGCGAATATGGTCAGCAACGTCCTTGATCGCCATGTCGGCTCTTTCAGGCTCTGAACATTGGTTACACAGTCCTCATCACACTCCGCCTTTGTGCGTTGTAGTGGAATCTTGACACTCTCTTCATACTGTTCTTCAGTACACCTCTACACGTTAGGCAGACCAACCAGGGTAATGATGTCGTTCGAGGCTCCCATGATCTGAACACCAAGGATATATGCGGATGTCCTCCCTAAGGGCCATGCGTAGCTGGACCCTCGTCCCCATATGGAGGAAGGAGTCGCCCGAACAATCGCGTTCTGGGCCCAATATATCTGGAGGCTAGCATCTCTGCCCCTCGGGTGATGGACATACGCAGACCCCTATCCCAAGACTCTTCTCCTGGAATCGTGCGTGACCGCAGGGCTGGGTATGTTCCCACCCCCGCCGTGTCCGCCGTACCGCGATAAGCGGGTTCCTCCATGGTCCGAACCACACGACCTTAAACTGTGTTGTCTGGTCCTACCACACGACCGTAAACTGTGATCATCTTGGCCGCCCGACGAGAAACGGCACTGCATCGTGATGTCCTCCTCAGGGGACACTCATGTTGGGCGCTGGTTAATAACCACGTCATTCATCAATGCCTTCCGTGGCTTGATTATTGTGGCGACGCCAGAGATTTCTCAATCACAGGCATGTCGCCGCACAAAGAAAAACCATTCATCTTTAAGGACAAACAAGAAATATCAAATGCCGCTCCTTCTGTGTGCGAGGGTCAGACCCGCACTCTTCCCCGCGCTGGTGCCCGATTGTGTTGCGCCGCGCTTCAAGAACTATGTGTGGCTTGATTCCCATCCATATGGGATACGTAGGAACGCCCGGATATTTGAAACTTCGGGTCCAGCCCCCCACCTCTTAGAGATTCCCCCTTCTCTGGGGAATCCACCGCCTTCAGGTCACCCTCAAGGCGTGTTCCCCGACCCCTTGCAGTAGTCCACCGGTGTCAAGAGTACTCTGGTTTATTGCCAGGTGGGTCAGGATCCGCTTGGTCAGGTTTCCTCCACTTTTCAGGATTCGTGCTCCCTTTCATTCGGACCCATTGTCTACGCCCTGGGTGGAGCCCCCGTGAACGGTTCGGACACAATGCCTCAGTGCTCTCCCACCGACTCGGGCCGGTACCCCCAATGGTCTCGGGCATCAAATCGATATGAATCCTGCGATTGAGCGGTCGATGCTCGTTTGCTGCCTCATTCCACCAACGGTTAGTGCGATATTGATGCTACTTTTCCGCCACGGTCGGCAGTACTCCCATATCGTTACTCCGGTGCCCCCAGTCCTTGAGTGAATGGCCGCATGATTCACATTTTCCACCCCCCATTCTGACCAGGCGAAATCTCGATACTCTTGACACTATCCCTCAGTGCATCTTCGCATACCCAGGGGATAGGACCACGATGTGGCGTACTTTGAGGTTCTTATGGTCCGAGCTCTAAGACCTTAAACTAAGATCTCTTCTTATGGTCTGAGCTCTAAGACCTTAAACTAAGATCTCTCCTTATGGTCCGAGCTCTAAGACCTTAAACTAAGATCTCTCCATATGGTCCGAGCTCTAAGACCTTAAACTAAGATCTACCCCTATGGTCCGAGCTCTACGACCCTAAACTAAGATCTCCCCTAAACGGGATTCTACGTCCTGCATGAAGTTAAACTGCACTTTCAGAACTATGTGTGGCTTGATCTCCATCCTGATGGAGTACGTAGGAACGCCCGGGCATCTCAACTCGGGTCCAGCCTCAGGGATCATTAAGTCCCGCCCCTCCTCGTCGCCGGCCGTCTGGCCTGGCTTCTGGTAGAGTGGTGCAGTTGTGATATTCTCCCTGATTCAGCTCAGGATGCCCCATCGCAATGGTGGGAAGTGACGGTTTCCTCGTCAAAGAGGTGCTGTCTAAGAATTGGGGTGACTCACGGCCAGATCAGTGCATCCTCCTAATACGCTTTCCCCACGGTGGCGCAATTTTGAGAGCGTTGGATTCTGTCTGAACAAATCGTCACTTCGCCCCACGCTTCGCATGCCCTGTTGATCTGGATTTCCACCCTTGTGTCTGAAGGGACCCCCAAAGCGGTATTCATGATGACATGTGGTCCGCCTCCTGCAATATGAATGATGACCTTCGGTCCGTCTATTGCAGTTGTTATGGTCGATCCACTATCCGCCTACCGTCTTGGGCATTTCCTGGAAGGCCGACCGTTGTGGATGTCTGGATTCAGGACACGCGATTCACCCTTTCTCATTTCCCTATGTTCGGATAAAATCTCAACGCCCCTGGCGTTGTCCCGCTCGTGTGTTGGAATAAGTTGGGGGGATGATACATTGATTAGGTCTGAGGTCTCCTTTCCTAGGAATGACCTCCCTCTTTTCTCCAGAAATCCAGGCCCAATTATGGATGCCTGATACTTTGTTAACACTCCCGCAAAGACAACGAATTGTGGTTGAGCATGTTAAGCCAAAAGATGCAGATAAATATATTGGTTCATACAAATGGATCAATGTAGCGGAATCAAATGTTTTGGGAACGGCAAAACAAAGCCCTTAGGGATTAGCGTGCTGAATGAGTCATTCTAATGCCGCTACCCTTTGGCTGGTGGCCTCCAGGGCTGCTTCTCGCTCTCTGCGTGCCCTCTCTTCGTCGGCGGTCGCAGCACGCAGTTCGTCGATTCTGGCCTGTGCACGCTCCCGCTCGACCTGAATTGTGACCATCTGTTGGCCCGCCTCCGTCAGCTGTACCTGGGCGTCAACCAGCTGGGCTGCTAGTTGCTCCACAAGCTCGGTACACGTTGCGACGAAGGCCTCCTTCTCTGCCGCCTGCCCTTCGAGACGCCGGACTTCCTGCTCCACCGCGAGGAGCGCCCGCGTGCTCTCCGACATGTCCCGACTTTGTGTGACGTCGGCACGCCGGCAGCTCTCGTCTGTGGCGCATCAACCTCGAACCCTGGCACCAGAACCTCATCTAGGATGCCGAAGTTCCAGAGCGGCAGGTTGTCTGACAGTGGATATGTCTTCTGGGCCGGCGTCAGTAAGTCGAACAGGGATTGATTGTTGGAAACAATCTCCTTGGCTCCGTAAACCTCCTCGTTCGCCGCCATCTCAGCTCTGCGAGTGGCGGCATCCCCCTCATTTCCTTGATGCGCGGCCATCTCAGAAGTTTCGGGAGTCATGCGGGCTAAGGGATGAAGCGTGCGGGATCGGACGAGGCTGGTAGAGAAGTTTGAAGGTTGGCGCACAATCCAAGTGGACGGCGCGCAATTGGGAAGAATGTCGCGCAAAGTTCCGGGTTTTCGCGCAAAGACAGGCGAATTCCGGATGGTTTTGCGCGCCGATCGGGAGAATTTCGCGACCGGAAAAGGCAATTTCGCGCACGAGAGCGTTGAAGCTTATCGCGCGGAAGTCCTGTGTACGGAACGCGGAACCCGGGACCCCTATTTATAGACGAGGCCGGGATTCCGCGCCGCGCTGAACACTCGATTGCGTGACCGCGGCGGCGAATTGCGCGCCCGGCGCCCCTTTTTGCGCGCCTAAGTCCCGCGCAGCCTAGGACTTCGGCATTCCGGCGTCTCCCTCAGAACCCGATCGTTGCGACCTCTCGCCGATCAGATTCCGAGGGGGGGCTTTTGTAGACGCCGGAAAAATCCGTTGTTCCCAAACGAAGCTCTGGATGCAGAAAGCGAAGTGATATTTGGAGTCAGAGGCACGTTCCGGAGGGCCCGGAGGACTTGCGCGAAATTTTAGAGGCCCGCGCGCAAAGTTGAGTGGCGGCGCGCAATCCTCCCGGGATGCGCGCAATGCGCTGGGCTGGCGCGCTATTTTGCGCGCCCGTGGCCTGCGCGGCTCCCTTGCGCGCCGGGTCCTGATTCAGCGCCCGCGAAGGGAATTCCGCGCCCGAGACCGGATTCCGCGCCCGGGGTTGCCTATAAATATAAGGCGACCCCCGACGTTTTGAAGGTTGCCAGAATCCGAAGCGTCGCTCGTTCGCGCAATCCAACCCCTTCCGCGCGCAATGCCGATTTTCAGGTAACCTCCTTTCTTTCGCGCAATAGAGCCTTGGGGTTCGCCTTCGCGCGCAATCAGCTTGGCTCCTTTCCTTTGAATAATCCTTAACCCGAAGGCCTTTGCGCGCAAAAGAAGCCTCTTGCGCGCAATTGCCCCCGGGTGCACGCAATCCAGCCCGATTGCGCGCACCCCCCTCTTCAAAGTGGCCGTTCATTAGAGAATGAGCCGTTGCCCCCGCGTGCTACCCGAAGCCCGGTGCGCGCAATCTCAATCATCCGCGCGCAAAGGGCTGGCCCGATTGCGCGCCAGCCCGCCATTTTGCGCGCCGACCTGCTGTTTTGCGCGCAAAGCTTCTCTTTTGCGCGCAATCCGCCAGGGTCGCCCCCTTTGACCCCCTGAGGGTACCCGCCTGCGTGGCGCCCGATGATCTTCATCCTGGGTGCCCGCACCGTGCGTTGTCTTCCCGTGCGGCCCTCCTGGCTCGCGCAAAGTGACACGGACCCATCAGCGGCAATCAATCATCCCGCATGACGTTAAACTACATTCGTCCAACACGACGTTAAACTGTGCATCGTCCAACACGACGTTAAACTGTATATCGTCCAACACGACGTTAAACTGTACCACGTCCGCGCTGTAAGCCGTTAAACTGCCAAGCACCTTCGTACTCAACACATGACGTTAAACTGTACTTCGTTCGGCAAGACGTTAAACCGTCCGCTTCGTCCTCAACACACGACGTTAAACTGTACTTCGTCCGGCAAGACGTTAAACCGTCCGCATCACCCGATCCCGTGCCTCGCATGCAGGGTCCCCCCCCGGTTTGGATGTGGCCCCCACCCGCTCGTCTCTGCAGGGATGTCGGGATTGCCCCTCTTTAGGGACGATTTAATGGGAGCGGCTTTTCCCTACGGGGGTAGGGTATTACAAATCCCTAGTTTCTTGTGGGGGGCTGCACATGTGTATCTCCATTGCGCCTCCCCACTGCCGAAGCCAGTAGAGGGTGTGACTGGGATCGAGGTGCCTTCTACTTTCGGTCCAAGTCCCTTCCAACTGAGCTTTGCCGCATCCGGGCTGCCTCAAGTGCGTCAGTCCTGACGGAATGAACTACGTGGACTTTGATCCCTGTCTTCTAAACATGGTACGTAGGAAGCCTCCCTGAGGTTCAAGCCCACCACCTGGTCGTCCCGGTCGTATTAACGTCGGTTCGTCCATCAGTGGACCCCTCCAGGGTTCACGCTTGCGTCGATTCACCTATGAATCCGCCCCTGTGGGAGACTGCCCGTGTGTATCTCCACTATGCCTCCCCACAGCCCCTTATTCCATTTCTCCTTTTATCGTCCAGCATGACGTGAAACTGTGATCCACCAGGCCGTTCCATCCCCCTCTGTGCGAGGTGGTTCGGTTCAATCCTCCGCCCGGCGGCCTCGACCCCTTCGTGAGTCGGCTTGCCGACGTCCAGCATGACATTAAACTGTATACCCGAACTACATTGACTTTGATCCGTGCTAACGCGCGATACGTAGGAAGCCTCTACGGGGTCCAAGCTCTTCACTCCATCATCCATCCTGATCCTTACCCGGGCCGCCACATCCCGGTGGGGTCATGCCACTTCACTTCACTCCATATCACTTGGGAAGCCACCCATGCGTTGGCCCCAGCGTCGGAGGTTCCCCGCAAGGGGTTCTGTCATCTGATCCACTCTTCGTGTTGATCGGTCCGATGCCGTCCCCGCTGGACGTTAAACTCGCGGCATACCCCGTGTTAAACATGGGAAGCTGAGGAAAACCTCAGGGGACACAGTTCCCCGCACCCAGTGCGGGATGCCTCAGGCCATCATGCCTTCGAGAAGCCCTATTAGGGACGGAAGACAGACGTGCAGAGCCGCAGTGTTACGACACGCCCCCTGCACCCAGAGCCACCCGGCCTCCTCACCGCAGGTTGCTGCCCCGACCAGACTCCTTGGAGGGTCCGGGCGGAAGCAGCGTAATTAACCGGCGTCCATGAAGATATGGCGCCGGGAACGAGATTCACGAGCATGTCTTAAATCTATGAGGGAGACCCGGATTAGGCGACGAGTTCCGAGGAGACGTCCAAGGAAGGAGGAGCCGACATCCCATCATACCGGTTTCGATCAAGGAGCAGACGCCCCTGAATAAGGGACGGATGCCGCCCGCCTTTGGAAAGCGGGACTGCGGGACCACAAGCCGCGCGCCCATCCCCTCGGGTTGACGGGTGCACGCGCGAACGCGTCCTGGCGGAACAGCGTAACCCGACGCACATCCGCACCGAAACAATAATGAATTATTTCATATCAATTTTAAGTAAAAAATTCTTATACTCTTGAGAAAATCTTTGTTACCTAATATAGAAAAGCATTCTAAAAAAGGAATGAAGAAAAAAACTAATGAACTTGTTGCAAAAAATCCAAAATGATCTTGAACATCGCCATTTGTATTTAATGGAAACTCTAAAAAAATATTTTCACATTTGAAAATACACTTTCATAACATTTTATTCATACCATATCTTTTCTTATGTAAAATTTACATACAACACACTACTGGATTAAGCAATATTTTTAAATTTATTCCAACCCATATATGAATAAAGTTTTATATTTCCTTATATGAAAAAATCTGAGAATTTAATTTTTCTATCTCCATTTTTATGATAAAAAATTCCCCAAATTCAGAATAGAAATAGTTTTAGACCTGATTACATAGTTATACATTCTCAAATAATTTTTCATTATAATAATAACAATGTTCTGGGAATTCCTAAAAAATTGTAAAGGAATTGATGGGGGATATGAATTTATATGTATCCTCAATTATTCAAATATTTCATTTACCATAGTTTTTGTGAAAGCATCATCAATTTGATACTGTGTTAAAATATTATCCAGAATAAAAACTCCACCAGAAACATTCTATTTGATAAAATATGTCTTAATTTAAATGCACCTTAATCTAGAATGTTGTATAGGGGTTTTGGAATGATCAATGGAATATTATTAACACAATGAATATTCATTGGTTTTATAACATTTACTTTTAATTCTTCTTGATAATATTTCATCTATATCATATACATGCAATATTTGTTGGTGGAAAAATATTCACTTTCAGATGTACTCAATGAAAATGAGATTTATTTCATATAAAAATATCTCACAAAATATTCTTCTAATAAAAAAATTATTTCTGATGATCAATTTCAATTATTACAATCTACATTATTAGAATCATCATTGTATCCAATAAAAATCATGTCGTGAATTATTTTATACAAAATTCCAAGTGATTTTGTTCCATTGACATACTAGATTATTATTTTTAGTTTCCAACATGTTTTATTCCTTAATACCACTAAGATATCTTTAACATAATATAAAAAAACAGTGCAAGGGATTAAATTAGTAAGATGTTGAAATTTTCTTACCAACCTTTTGAATTTGTTTTGATTGAAAATTTTTTCCATCATCATTCTTAACCATCATCGTGCAAACTGGAATAGGAGCTGAAAATTCATTAGAATATGTCATGTAAATATTTTATAAGAAATATTTTCCGGAACTTTTATGTGATTAAAATATATATCATTCAATCTATTGAACATGTTATACTAGAAATAAATTTGGCAGTCGAAGAATATACATTTCAACTTTATTATTCATTGATTTATATGATTCATCACATGTTTTATTTTTTTCACCTACAAAAACTATATATTCAACTTAATCAACAAAAATAAGTGTTCATAATCTAATTTCCATAACCTACAGGATAATTTCAAGATTTGTTTTCGAAAAATTAAACTACACCATGAAACTATCATGTTCATAGTACCATGCATATAGTTTATTTTTCAATACATAAAATGAATTTGTTAGTTTACAGACCTTGGTTCCTTTTTTACCATGAGATAAATAACTACGTTTCTCAATTTAAACTTCTTCATCATTTTTTTTATTTTGGATAGTTGACTTAATAATTATATGATAAATGTTTTAAACATGACTTATATAATCTTCCAAGATATTTTTTCTCATTCAATGCCTCGTAACATGGTAACATGTTTCATAAAAATAAACAATATCCACTTATGAGGATCCTTTTCAAATAAGTGAATCATTACGTTTTGAAATATTTTTTTATTAATTGATATTGTTCCTAAATAGACACTTGGTTTGTAACACATTATTTATTATTATACCAAGAAAAAGATACCAGTTATAATTTTTTAAATCAAATATAAATCATCATTCATCAAATTTACCAACGATTTATGGTCATCTATGAATAAAACTGATTATATTTCCAACTATGAGATATGTGGTGTTTGATTCAATAACCCGGATTTGTTTCTAATGTGAAATGGATCATTCCAATTTACAATGATATTATCTATTTCAACCTATTTTTGTATATTTATGAACTTTATAAATTTTCATCTAAACATATTTTCCTCATCACAAGAATAATATAAGCATCATGGTAAAATAATGGGTATTTAGTCATATAAACTATTATTCGCATTTTTACTCTTTAATCTATGTTATGTATCATATTCTAAAAAATTTAGTATTTTGGATTCTCAAAAAATATACATCATTGAAATAAAACAACTCTTATAACCATTTATTCAAACACTTGTAATAGATTTCACAAGCTTAATATCCCATTAATTGGTTATGGATTTATATCTCATTGGATAATGTAAGATTATACATCTTGGATATTCTCTGTAATGACCTAATCATTTGTAGTAATTGTATTCTAAAAAATGTGTCTTATATTTTATATTATATTATTACACACATACATAACATAGTGTAGTTAATACCACATTATTTAGTTAATAAAAATAAATTAATATTTCGATATCTAAACTTATAGTAATTCAAAAAATTTAAATTATAAAATTAAGAAATAAAAAAACAAAAATGAAAAAATATATCTCTACCAAATATATCTAAATCAACCCTCTAATGAAAAACACTACAAAAATTAAACTAAATATTAGCAAGGCAATCACTATCCATGAAAATTAAAATACATTTCATTGAGATGTGTTAATTTGAATAATTAATTAAATAATTAAGTGATATTTATTGGAGTAAATGTGTCATTTGGAATAGTAATATAACCATTTGAATAATAAACTGACCATTGGTAATAATAACCTATCCATCAGGAAGAGTTACATGACTGTTGTTATAGTAATTTGAAATCAAATTAAAAAAATTAAAAAAAATAATATTTTTCACGACTGTTTTGGGTAAATAAAAACATTATAACTTAATAAAAACATTATTAGGATTTCAAGCATTATGAAAATATGGTCAAATTTTTGATAAAATACATTTAATAGATTTCGTAAAAAATCATAATATTTGTATAAAAATTTTAAATAAATTATGATACAGAATCACTTTGAAGATTTTCATATCTAATTTTAAATTGTCACATATATATTCCATTTGTGTTATTACTTAGAAATTTTTTAAAATTCATCCATTTTTAATGAATAGTAATGAAAATTTTTTGTCATAACTACTGTACCTAAAATTTCATCATTCATGGTGTAATAATGAAAAATAAATTAAATAAAAGTTATGTGTTGCTTAAAAATATTAAAATTCCTAGATGTATAATTTAAATTAATTATTAATTATTTTAAAAATTTAAAAGTATTTTACAAATCCTAAATTTTAATGTTTTCAATTAAAATATTATTCATTCATTTTTCCAGCTTCCCGATTTATTAAACAAGTAAATTTGGTCTTAAAAGTATTATAAAGTCTTTGAATCTTTTATTTATTAAAATATGATTTATATTTTCAAAAATATAACTATTCTAAGTTTTTATGTATTATTTTATTAAATATTTTATTATAATAATATCCCTTTCCTCATGTTTAAATAACTTCACTCCTTTCCTTGTAAAAAACATCACAATCACTTACCAAATCTAAATATCTTACAATATCCTTTATTCCAATAACCTTATCATTTTTTTATTAGTTTTGTTCTAATATTCTCTAGTATTTCAAGTAATTAAGGGATGTTGAAAAAGAACCACATCAAGAAAGTGGTAATGTCTATTCGTCATTTTATATCATTTTTCTTTTCTCTTTCTGTATCCTTCTTTAATTTTATATTTCGAACCATATTAAAAAAATTATAAATTATGTAAAAATGATATTTATAAATTTAATATAATATAAAAACCTTGTTTTTATTATAATCTTCTATTATACATATCACAATTACTTATTAGATAAGGTCCCATCAACGATCGATTAACCGTTAATGAGGAATTTTTCAATTATTTTTTTATCATAAACATGATAGATGGTTATTATAAATTATTTATAATATATAATTATATACATTTATTAAATTTAATGATATATAATTATTTCAACTGATGTATAAATTCACTTCAACAAAAAATACTTAAATCAATTAAAATGGGATGTTTTAAAAGAAATATGATACCAAAACATTTCCCCTTTGATGATGAAAATTTATATATATAATCCTATTACTAAAACAGATATATAGTGAAAAAAATAAAATAACTTAATTTTGGTTTCGAGTCTTAATAAAACAATGTAAATTATTTGGGACATGAAAAATTTATAAAATAATATAGGGTTTATTGTGGAACTCTCAAACGTGATTCATTTTATTGCTTTATTTAATCTTTCATATAAATTTTTTATAACTGTTATTCTAATGTCTATCCATTATTATTTCCTATTTGTTTTAGCAATTTAGATGTAAAACACATACATCCCCTTTCTATGGGTGAAAAAATATATTAATCTAAATCCTTTATGTACTTATGTATGCTATGATATTATATAAAACACAATCTTTAGTCTCTAAAAGTTATTGATGAAATGATTTATTCTGATTAATGTGTCTGACATTAATTGACACATACAAAGGGTTCTCCCTAATAGTGATCCAATTCCTTGAGTATATAATTAGTCATTGAATACGTAATGTTTTATGATACCTTGGTGAATAAAATTTGTAATTATGATTACTGAACCCTTAATGATATACATATGAATGTCTAAATATTATTTTGCAGCCACATTTAAATGTTTTTTATCATGTGAATATTATTAGTCTCACATGTTATGCCTAATGTTTTATACATTATGAATGATCATGTTCTATTTCCTTTATTTATCCAATACTATGAATTATGATCATACATTTCCTTTTATGTATGTCCCTAGGATATGAGATATAGTAATAATAAAAAATAATGAAACTATGAAAAAAAATGATGTGGATTAGAAGATTATTTATTTTATTCGTGTATAATATTTTTTATTTCCATGAGATGAAATCATAAAATATCCAGTTTTTCATTAAGTTGTGTACTATGTAATGAATGTTTTATGTATTTAAAATGTGGGATGTTATATGTTCAGAATGTAATGTGGGGTCCTTCATGGATATTCTAATATCCAAATTTAAGATTTTTATTATAAACCAAACGCCACTTTTATGGTATAAGTGAGGAACCCTAGGAGAAAACAAAGTTATTGAAGGACAACTTAAGCCTATTGGCATGTTTATATTTAAAGAGATTCAGGAGATAGATGTTACCAGTGTTTCTGGATCATCCTGAATAAGGTCTTCGAAGCGGCGTTCCAATATGTCCCACACTTGCATGGATATTCTACTAGACTTAAGGGTGACACTTATTCAAAATTATCAAAATATGATGATTCAATGAGATTTTTGTTATACCAAAATTCATTATAATGTTATATATCAAGGTAATGTTATATTTCCATACCACAAACCAATGATTATGATCTTTGGTTGATGTGTATTATCTCATTATTTTTCACTATTTTTCCATGCTATATATTATTCCTTACATGTACTTCTATCATGAATTATGGAAAACTCAAATGATTTCAAGTTTTTTTAATAGTATAATTTTCTATTTCACATTTTTTATCCTATACGTAATGTAGGGAACCTTATTTTTTCATTACATTAATTTTATATAATTTTTAAGATCAGTTACATAATATTTATAAAATCATAGATTAAAATGTTTAATATCATTGGTAAATTATTATCATAAGTCACTTTTAAATAATAATACTAAAATTTTATATGATTTATTTTCTTATATTTTCACGATGGACCTTATGTTCTCCTCAGTGTACGTAATCAACTAATTATATACATCAATTAAAGGGGTAAACTAAAATCCCATCATGGGGATGAATATTCTAGGTTTAATAAAGGAAACGAATCAAAATTAAATTGGTGATAATGATTATATCATAATAACATAATTATCATCCAAATAATGAGGAAATCATTTTATCATGGCATGAAATGTGGAATATTCATAAAATGAAAAACCTTATCTTAGTGGTTGATTACATCACATACATTTGTAAAAAGATAACAACATGTTCATGAATATCACTTGTTCAAAAATAATTACATCATCATTGTGAATCAATTTAGTATAATGTTAGAAATATTTCAAAAAATTACATGATATACATCATATTACCCAATGCATTTGAGTGATATATAATTCTGATACCATACATCAAATTATAAATGCTCATAATCATGAATCCACATAGAACGTGTAACAATAAATATTATGAAATAATCCCAAGGAATATAATGGGATTCATATGGAATTCATTAATCATACCTTCATTAGTAAACATTTTGGTTCCCAAATTAATAAGGTAAGTATTATTTTCAGATAAAAAATCAATTTTCATGAGAGGATTAGAAGCATTTCACGAGGAGTAAAATACAATGTTTTGGAAATTGAAGTAATATTGAAAAAAAATATTTTACTAAAAAAATTGGATATAGAACGAACATTTATATCACTGAAAGAAAAGTGAAATATTTCTTTAAGAACATAATATAGAAATTCAATATTTAGATTAGAGGATAACCTAAATAAAGGAATTGTGTAAGAGAAGCCCCATACCTAAGTTCCTTCTTTATATTATGCCTTTTCCTCCTCTTAAATAATAAAAATAGGATTATATAAACACTATTAAAGAAATAAATTATGTTCATTTTATCTATTACTTATCAATTATAATTATTATTTTCAATTTTATAACACTTGTTGCTAATCCTGAATTGTTTTTATGTCACGTTTTTTTATGTTTTTTTTCTAATTTATATATTTTTTAATATTTTCATTCAAATCCATTTATAGATATCTATAGTTAACTATTTATTTTTATAAAAAATGTAATTAAAATTTTTTATATTATATATAATTGAATTTATCCATCCATTAAGATGGTTATAAGGATTTAATTAGTAATGTCACTTAATTTGGTAAACCAACCATCAACACGACATTGTCGAAAGGGCACGGAAGAAAATTTTGAAATATTTATATTTAATAAAAATGGTACTTCAAGTATTTTAAAATCATTATTATCATGATAAAATATCTCATAATTAATTTTATAATATTTTTAAAGGGGTGGATATAAAATAAAGAAAAGATAAAAATGAGATAATAGTTGATCAAAACCTTCTCTTCTGTCAGTGTTTCTTCTCGTGTATGATACTAAATATACCTTGATGTTTTGAGTTGGATTATTGCATAAAATCCTTAAGAATTATATGGGGATTAAGAGGATGGATTTTGGAAAATATTAGCCTTTGTAAATAGAGGAATTAGTGGTTTTCCAATGGGAGGGTGTGGGGATAGTTATATTTGAGGGGAGGGGTATAATTATAGTGAGATATTAAATAAAATAATATATCAAAGGTAAACCATGTAATAGTGAATTTTGAAAAATATAAATCACATATAAATATAATATGGTAGGTTTAAATGACTTATTTATTTTTATGACAAATATTCAATTTCTAGAAAAGATTATTTCATTATTACATCGTGAATTATGTAATTTAAGACACAAAAGTTATGTGAAAACTAATCTTTTACTATTCAACTAAAAATTGATGTTTTTGTGAATATTATAAAAAATAACCCTTTTACAACATCACTATTATTATTTTAGAAATGATATTGATCCTATAAAAATCAAATTACAAACATAAAGAATTTTTATTTTCAATATAAAAATCATGATTTTTATGAAATACTTATAAAGGTAGTTTATTAAAAATGTCCTTGTATTTTAATTGATTTTTAAAATACAGGTATTTTTTTGAATTATACTATTTATATATTCATAAATTAGTCATGCTAAACATTATTTATATCACAATTTATTATTTGAGGTAAAGATAATCTTCAAACGGTCTTGTGAATATTTCCAATAGTCACGTAACTATTGAAAAAGGTTAGGTTATTATTTCAACGGTCACATTACTATTCTAATTATCACATTACCGCCTATACATACCACTTTAATATTTATCTAAATATTAAATACAATTCCTCCAATGATTATACATTCAAAATTTCTATATTTTTTATTTGATTCCTAATAATGTGTCTCATTTTTATAGTGTTTGTAATTGGGAATTAAAATAGAAGAATGTGGAGATCCATATTTTTCAATTTTAGATTTTGTTTCTTTTAATTGTGAAATTGTATTGTTTGGAATTTTGATTAGTTTTGTTGATAACTAATGCAATGATATTTATTAAGGACATTATTTTTTATTGGTTTCACAATATTTCTTATTACTATAATATCATATAATACAATACAACACACATTTATTTTGGAAAAAATATTAACAATAATCACTGGATCATTAAATTCTTATCCCCTTTTTAGTTTTCATCCATAGATTTTTATCTCATATTATCAGTTTAGAATTGATGAGGGTTATTATGTTTCATTATTTTCTCAGGTTCCCACATCAAATCGTCATATGTATGGTTTCACCACAACAATTCAACAAGGTGAGTAGTCTTATTGCATAGAAAATTGTGTATACTGTCCAATATAATCACTAGGTACTCCTAATAATAGTGGTCATTCTATTGTTTTATTACCTCCCAGTTTAGTACATATGGTAGATCATGTATATACTTTCTTAGGATAGATACATGGAACATGTCATGAACATATGCCATTTTTAGTGGATGTACTATTCGTATGTAGTTAATCTTATGAAATTTAGGATATTAAAGGGTGTAGTGTGCCTTGGGTAGAGCATAAACATCATTCCAATCCACAAGACTCCCTTAAATGGTGATATATAATATGAAATTAATTATTCCACAACAACCTCTATGCCTCTTTAGTGGTTGTCAGTGTAGCCATTTATCCTACTTGGAGAAATTAATTTTTTTTGTTGAGATTGACCCTTATTTTTCTTCTATTGCAAAAAATCTTGACCAAGTAGCTTCTTTTCCATAACTTCATCCCAAAAAGTAATAAATCTACATCGCTTCTTGTACACAACATCATATAGAGACATTAAAATAGACTATTTGATGATGTAACTATTTCATAACTCATGAAATGAGAGATGTTGATCCCATCCCCTTTTAAATTCCATTCGATATGATCATAACATTTTATTGAGCATATGAATAGTCCTGTAATATGGACCAGCATATTCAGGGTGATATTCAATACTAAATTTCAATTCAGTATTCAAATCATGTTGATTACTTCTCCAAATTTTAGATATAAACCATTGATCATGGTAAGAAACATTTGAAATCAGAACACCTTGTAGACTCACTAATTTCATCACATATATCATAGAAATTAATTCAAGAGATAAATCTTCCCGAATTATGATGAAGTTGGTAGTCTTGTTGAGTCGATCCATCACAACCACTAACCCACTATTTCCTTGTGATGTACTCATGAGAATAGTGACAAATTATATGGATATAATCTTCCATTTCCACATGGGTATGAAACATAGTTTCATATATATCCTTATAATTATATAACTATTTTTTATCTTAACGACATAATAATAAATTTTAGGGCTACCCGACATTCTACTTCATGAGGATGTCCAACAAAAAGTTATCACCAAGAGCACAATACATCTTGGTGCTTCTAGTATGGATGGAGATAGATGTGATATATGAATTTTCCTATAGATCATCCATTTTATCTAATTATTCATACACACAAATTCTAGTTCCAAATAAAATGAATCCATTATCATCGATTTGAATCATATTAAAAATTAATTTCTTCACTTTTTTTATTTTGAATCTCAATATCATACATTTATGCCTACTTGATCTTATCTTGGATATACATTTTTGAAATCATTTGGGACAGCTAGGATATAATTCCAACAATCATGAATTCCAAACCTACCCTTTGAATATAAATGAAGTTAGTATCGTTCTTAATCTACATCATGGATAGAGTTGCATGTTATTTCCAACAAAGAGCATCATCTCCCTTATTAATCTTCCCATGATTGTAGTGAATAAGAAAATCAGTCTTTGATCAGCTCTAACCATCATCATTGATTCATGATGATATCCTTATATGTGAATATATAATTAAGAATCCTGGGATAAGTATATATATCACCCATTTTAACATAGAGGTAGTGTTTCCTAATCATCAGATCGAAGATCCCAATTTCTAAGACCATATTATACATCATGTAATTTTTCTCATGTATATTCAAATGTTTTGAGGAATATTCTATGACTCCCTAAATCTATAGGGGTGCACAAAAAAATTATTTCATGTATCAAAGAATATCAAAAAATCACCACTTATTAGTAGTGTGAGTACATTCATAATGATTGGCCTCTTCTTGTTCTCCTTACATTTTTCCTCACATTTTCTATCAATTCTATATTAACATAGTTATAGGGATATGTAATCCATATTAATTACTCTAAATTTTTTTAATGTTCCATGATAACCCAAGAAAACAACATATTTCCATGACACTAGTGGGTCGTGGACATTCTTTAATTTCTGGTGTTTTTAAGGGTCCATAGAAATTCCATCACTTATGATTATGTTCCCCAAGAAAGTGAACATTCGTAGCCAAAAGACACACATTTTCAAATTGGAATACATTTTACCCTTTATTAATGTTTCCAAAATAATCCATAAATTCTATTTGTGTTCCTTTCTACTCTTATATAAGGTGAGTATATCGTCGATAATCACTATCAAGTGTTTTTAGAGATAGTCTATAAATACTATATTTATCAAATTTATAAATATTTAAATGGAATTAGTATGTATGGGGGGAGTATCCAACAAATCATTGATTCCATAAATTGTACTAAATGATGTATTCTGAATATATTCCTTCATTATATTTAGTTAATGATATCCAGAAGAAAGATCTACCTTTGGAAAAAACTGATCTACTCATTGATTATCGAACAAGTCATTAATCCTTGGTAGAGTGTTAAATCCAATCCTTTTTGGGGATGTGTCAATCCAATTTATAGGTATTAATTTTTATTTTCATTTATTATATATTTTTCTATTTTTCCTTGGGTATTTTATTGGTGAAAATGGTTAATTTTGGAAGGAATAGAGGAAGTTAATGGTTGGCGCAATGTTTCCCTAAACCATGAACCCATCCCATCAAGTCGTGTGAACCAAAACAGGGTGGATTATCATGTCTAGAACATGGATTGTCAAATTTTTCTCCATCTTATTAGTAATCATGTGTCCCTCTATGAATATAAGAACAATCTAGCACATGGTTAGGGGAAATCATACACACCAAGCCGGAAACCAAGAACATGAAAATTAGATCCCTGAAAAATTATTTTATAAATTTACAAACCACCATGTTATATCCCTAAAAATACGAGATCAGACCAAACTATATTCTATCATTTTTGGAGGATATTATATGAAATACTAGGGGTTATTGACATCATAATTATCGATTCGAATACCCAATTGAATATCTGCACATCTCTCAATAAGAAAATATCATCCAGTTCTCTTTCATCTCTATATCACTTCCATCGTTCTATCATCTTATAAAGGGATTTTTCCTATAATATTAATGGATATGTATCTAAATTTATATAGTTATAATCAATTTTTTTCTTGGATCTAGGTTTTACATCTAGATATCATTCTTCATCATGATTTTGGTTGTTCTGGTTTAATTGGTGATTTCCATAGAAGAATGTTTCTGATAAATTTTGAGGTAGGAACTCTAAATTCAATTCTCATAGTCAGGAATTCAATTTTTTTGTATGTAGTATGAAATTTCAATTGACAAATTTGACAATGGAATATTTAATTGAATGAAATAATTTATATTTGAATTTTGATATGATTTTGAAATTATTTGAATATTAGAAAATTGAGTTTTGGTAAATGTGATTATGTAATTAGTGGAATTGAATTAATTAATTGATAAATTATTTTATTGGATATTATTATTATGGAATCTTATTAATTAATTGGAGAATTAATTAATGGTATAATGTTATTTTGGAAGTGAGGGGTATTGGGATTGTATAATTGGATTGATTAGATGGTTAATTAATTAATATAATATTGGGATGGTGGAGTTGACCAATTAATGTTATTATGAATTCATTGAAATAGTGAAATATAATATATATAAATTAAAATTAAATGGTAAATTGGTTATTATTAAATAGTAGTAAATGGTTTAATAGTGATTTTTCATATTATTCATTGTAAATTAAACTGTGGAACATTTTTTGTTTGATAAATTGAAATTATATAATATTATGATAATGTTTGAAAGAATGTTAATAATTATAAACATTGATATTTATTAGATTTTAATATTTGTGATATTGTGATACATGTGATATTTTGATATACGTGATATTGAGGCACATGTGATAAACATGCATGTGAAATGGACCGATGCTTCAAAATAAAAAAGTAATAATTAGTATGGGACACAGGTTGCTACTATAAAAGGCCACTTGTGTGATTGTTAGGAAAAAAAACTTGTGACGTGGAGTGATGATTTAAAATTACATAGTGATAATTAGTGTGGGACATAGACTGTTGTTTCAAAAGAACACTTGGTTGATTATTTCATAAACGAGTTGTGGGAAAAAAACAAATTCTATAAATGCCCATGGGGATCTAGCCTGGATGTTCTAGGCCCCCAAATTTTTCATTTTATTGTGGTTACAATTTGTTGTAATATGAATGGAAATGAAAATCTAATTTATAACCATGGTTTGATACTATGGGATATTCCTTGTGAATTGTTCCGTCTTTGAGATAGGAAAAAGTAGGAATTGAGAGTTTGAGTGTCCTCAGGACCCATAGTGTTTGTGTTGTTAAATAAAGAATAATTGAATATATGTAAACTATTTACATTAATACTTTTATTTTATTTAGTATACAACTGAATAAAATGTTATTGATTGGTTATTTTTTAGAGGTCCTCAGTGGTAGCATATAGAGTTTTAATTACACACTACATGGGCTAGCTAATTAGAACTCAAACAAACTTCTAGTTTAGAGGTCATGATAAGAGATAATACCCAATATTTGATAGTAATTTCGAGATTGAGAAAGGGTGAGGGAACTGAACATGATTTAGGACCCCCTTGGGAGTTACTCATGCATTTTTTTTATTTTTTTCATATTGAAACTTGACATGTATTCGGGAAGACATATCTACTTCTAGGTTATGGATATCTTATCCATGTTTCTTTTCATTATGATATACTAGTTTGGTTTGGTTATATCACATGACAATTATTCATTTATTTTCAAGGTAGTGATAAATTGATAAAGTTGTTGTAATATCTCAATGATCGATATTAGAATCTTACATCTAGTCGGCATCCTCTGGCGTACAAGGAGGAATGCCTAAGGTAATTTTATTAACTGGCATGGGGTATTATTTTGTGGAACATGGGGCGGGATGTTGAAAATTGATATCATAAGAGTTTTCTTTTGTTTAATTTTTTATACTATTTGGGAATGGTATAAAGGATAATTGGATTATTTAGACTTGGTTAAATTCTCATTCAGGGGAGTATCTAACCCAAGTACTAAGGTAAAATCCTTTTAACAATGGTGGGTCTATTTATATTTATGTGTGTAGTTACATTTGAAAAATATGTCTCATCGAGTGATGTGCATGTTGTGTGATTTTTTTATTACTTTTTTGTTTTCTTATATTTAACTCATTTCCTGGTATTTCATGAGAGTTGAGTATGAATTCATCTTTCTTTGAATCAGAAATTTTGTGACATGCATCATTTTAGTCTCACAAGAAATGGAAGGTTTTGGGTATGTGGAATAAATTGAAATTATTTTTTCTGTGATTTTGAAATTGAACTAAAAAAGGTGCCTGATATAACATGAAAAATTTTAAATGAAGACAATTGTAGAAAATTGGTTTCTAATTACAAACTAGAATAATGAAAATGTGATTACCCTTGTAAATTATAACCTATATGTAGGATGGTTAAGGGTTGGGATAACACATCAATTTTGAACACATGGTAGAGAAAGGGGTGAATTTTTATTGATTTATATAAATACCACTTGTTAAATATGTCAATGTTGGGTTATGTGACCTAATACAACTGTTTGAAATTGTAGAGTTATTCCTCCATAATGATGTTTTCTGATTGGACAACTAGTGTTTATGGATAGAAATGATCAACTAATAGTGGAACCTAAGGGGATGATAGTGTTAGGTGAACGAGTGTGAGGGTAGTTCTTTGGGAACTTTTCTTAGTTTATGACATTTATAGAGAGATACCACCAGAGGTTTTTGAAATGTATGTCTAATATTACATGTGAGTTTCTATTGAAGAACCCTCCAACGTTTACCAAATATATTGGATGTAATGAAGATTAGTTAAAGATTTTTTCTATCCTAAAAATACATGAACACTATGATAATCCTTATGATAAATGTGTTAATGTATATGTTTACATGTTATGTGGTCAGGAAAACCATTTGTGGGACATCTAGACTAGGGATGGAAAGATAGATAGTATGTAGTGGAAGTAATTTTTGGATATGATAATGGAGAACATTTTTCATGAGATGATCAGGATTGAGAGAGTGTTTGAGATTATGTTTCTTACATATGGATGTATGTATATTATGGTATATGATGGATGCTTTACATATTTTTTCATATCTATCCAGAATTGGTTATAAATGACGTTATAGTGGAAAAATAGTTTTAGGATGGGAATAAATTTGAGATTAAGTCCAAAATAAATATCTTTAAATTGATAATGTCTTAAGAAGTTATAAATAAGGATCTCATATCATTGGGGAATTTGAAGAAGGCTTCCAGTGGAGGATAAGTGGTTTTACTCGATAATGAGGTGGTATGTATTCTGAGGGTAGGAAGTGACACAAAAATAGTGTCAACCATGGTGATAGAATCAAGAGTTTATGGGAGAAGGGTTAGTTACACATGACCTTACATGAGTGACATTTCACTAGTACGGTAGGACGAGTCACTTTTTTAGATATTATCCTCAGCCGCTGGAAGAGTTTTGAGGCTATGGTTGGATGGTTCAGTTTAAGAGGTTCTTAAAAAACCCATAAAAGGTGTGTAATGATTGGGAATCAACGTAGAATCAGAGTGTGGGAAAGAGAGATTCTGTGCTATATTTGGATGGAAGTTTCAGTTGTACTTGTTGTGGCGATCTGGGTAGTATAAAAGGTGGTTTTATGTAATATTTCTCATATCATCACTGTGGTAGGAACTCAAGGGACTCAAACCATATCACAGGGACAATGGGAATGTCAATTTTATGTTTTCCAACCTATACTGGGGGATAGATAGGATAAACTATCAATAATTAGAGGTAATAATATTGTAGCTTCAATGCTAGCTAGTGCCTTATTTGATACTTTTTACTCTCATTGTTTCTTATCTACAAAACTTTTGAATGGTTTGATAATAGTGGTGGAGATTATATGAGTGGATATGATTATTGAAAAAACATTGGGAGTAAGGTCAGAGACATCTTTATATTCCTGGGGTGTTCAATCTAGGATGGTGAGTATCAATTAACATGAGATATTTAAATCCTTAACATGTCATGCTTTGACCTAATTTGGGGAATATCATTGTTAGTAGCATATTGATCCCACATAGATTGTTACCAAAGGACTGTGACTTTTATATCTCACTAGGGTGATGATAATATTAACCATGAAGGGTGAGATATCTATGAAGACCATGAAGTGATAATTAATTATCAACTGGGGGATCTCACAACCCAGGTTTATATAAAGTTAATCAACAATAGAGGTGTAATATAGGATTCGATTCACATGTATTATACATGTCACATAGACCATTTCTTTAATTCTTCTATGGGATTCTACCAAAGAGTGATTTTTAATTTATGATTGATATCATAATGGGGGATTATATAGTTTCCAATCCACTGAAAATAATTACTCTATCCAAGGATTAACAGATTATGACTCGTCTGTAAGAGTTAATTGATAATGGGTTTATCCATAAGAGAATGTATCCTTGGGGTTTTTTAGTTTTGTTTTCTAATAGGTTTGACATGAGTTTGCCCATGCGTATTTATTACCATAAGATATACATGATGTAATTTATGAACCAATATACTTTTGAACATATTAATGATATTTTTGACTAGTTAAGGGGACCTTGTTTCTTCTCCAAGATTGAATTTAGATCGAGGTATCATCAATTTGGTGTTTGTCCCACCAAAATACATCATATAAATTTCAAAAACAGATATAGCCTATATGAGTTCATCATTTTATCAATTATATAAGTCCCTTACCATAAAAATTACATAATATTATGTTTTATTCATGAAATTACTTTTTCGCAGTGATAATATTTTCAGGTTTAGATTTTTAGATAATGAGTACATAATTTATACATAACAACCAACGTCCAAAAAAATGAATACTTCTAATTAAAATATATTAATTAATATTAAAAATTATTATTCTATAATTACCCTGGATGTTATATCCTTTCCACATTTTGGATATTATGTACTCACAATTTAATTCACTTGTCAAATATATAAAGTTTATTTTTCCCAATTATAGTTTTAAAATTCTCATGTTTCCTCTTCATCCATCTGGTTTTATCATAAATCCATATCCAAATGAATCAATTTATATGGGAACAAATTCTCTCTATCGTCAAGAACCTAAACTTGTTGACCCTAATAAGAAATATTATCATTACTCTAAACTACATTATGACTCCAAATTGCAGATGGATCCAGAATATACATTATTAACATTGAAACATTAAAAACATCGTGTATTTGTGATAAAATTTAAGTTAAATCAACTTATTTGTAAACAAAACCAATTTTCACTATGATTTCATAGTTTCCAATGACTTATAGACTCAGCTTCCACTTCTTTCCAAAAAACATCAATCATTTCCATAAAGAATCATTAATAAAAAAATAATCACCTATATTGAATGAAATATTATTAACTCTAATTATGCACTTCATCTATTTTTCTTCTCTATTAATTCCTCATGTATCATTGAATCAACTGAAGATTCTTTGATGTTTCCTCTATGGAATCTACTCCCATCAACATCGATTCTCTGATATCATCCAGCAAAAGCTGGTGTCCAACACCACATCCCATATAATGAATCAAATTGTGTAAATTGTATACTGTAATGAAAACTGTTACAATAAGAAAAGTAAACTAATGAAATATGATGATCCCAAATTACCTATAAATCCATTGACCAAGCACATAAAATATTTTCCAAATTCAAAATTGTTCTTTCTACCTTCCTTTCTGATTGAGGATGAAAAGTTTCACTAAAAATATATTCAGAAAACAATTACATCTTAAGGCCCTTCCCAATGTTATAAGTGAACCTGGGACCACAATTAAATAAAAATGGGAGGTAAAATCCTTGTATCCTGACTATCTCAATAATATGAAATCCAGAATGTTTATTTGTAGACATAAATTTTCAAATATGATGAAAATCTGATGATTTAGTCATTCGATCAATAATAACCTATATTTAATTATTAATTCAAGGATTATTTGGTAGTCCCACTATGTTATCCATGGATTGATTTTATCAATTTCACTGTATCACTGGAAAAGGTTGATGAATCCCCTTCGGCAACTATTATTCTAATTTTACCGACAGATAATTCAGACATTTCATTGTAAAATAAAAAATATCAGTTTTCATTTCATATAACTTATAATACTCCCAAATGTATATGCACATCTTAATACTACTAGTAAAAAATGAAAATGAAGAACTACGAGCTTCAAATAAAGACTATTTGTTCAACTATGAATCACAAGGAATACATAATAACTTTTCAAAATTGAGAACAGTATATTTGTCAATTTTTTATTTGAGAAACTTAATATTTTTAATTAATTCAATATTTTTCTTCAAATCAATGTCTTCCTTATGTTATTTTTAAAATATGTCTTATAGAGGTGATTACACTGACACCTGAAATAAAATAGTGTAATTTCCTATAAAAAAACGTTCAATCCAAATATAATCAATTCCTTAACCAAAGGGTTACATTTCAAATGTAACATGGTTAAGGTGACATTTCTTTTTTAACTCAAATAATCTAACCACATTATTTTCTTTTCCTTTATGGTAATTAATCATGTAATCATAATCCTTGATTAGTTCCAGTCTTCTTCAGTATCTCATATTCAATTATTTTTGAGTTAATCTACTCTTATAATTGTGGTAATCGTTATATATTTAAAACCTTACTCCATAAAAATGATTCCCCCAAACATTTAATGTTAAATAAGCATTAAATAATTTAAAATAATGTGTAGGATAATCTAACTTATGATGTTTCAACTGATATAAAGAATAAGAAATAATGTGATCCTTTTCCATTAGGAAACTTCAAATTCATTTTAATGAAGAATCACTATATATTCAAAATTCACATTTTTAGGAAGTAGGGATAGAACCATGGCATTCAACAACCTTATTTTCAATTAAAACAAACTATCACGACATTCTATAGGCTATATTAACATAACTCCTTTTCAAGATCACGTAGACAGAATGATGGATAACGGTAAAAAGTACTCAAAAAATCTCTAGTAATATCATATTAAACCAATAATATGTTTATTAGTTAACCCCAATAATATAACTAAATAATCATAGTTTCCATATCTAGTATCAAACATAGTCTTCAAAATATTTGATTCCTTTACATTCAACTGATTTTACCCAAAACTCACGTAATCCTTTGAAAAATAATATGGACCAGGGAGATGATAAAACAAATCATATATATGAGGAAAATGACATGTTTTCTTAATAGTGATGATATTCGAGGATCTATAGTAAATGAAAAGTCTTATTGAACCATTTTTCTTTTAATAAACAATATAGGATAACACATTGTTGAAATTCTAGGTCACTTGAATCATTTATCTAATAACTCTTATAATTTACTTTTCAACAATAAAATTTCCACTTTAACAATTAGATATGGGGGTTTAGAAATTTTATTAGAATGAAGAACTAATTAAAATAACAAATTTACCTCTCAATTGGGAATAACACTATGAAATTCATCTAAAAAACATCAATGTATTCTTTTAATTTTTTCTCTTTAATTATTTGAATAATTTCATTATTTCTAACAACATGTGATAGGTAACATTAATTTCATTATATAATTAATTTATCAGCTTCTTGGAATGTTATCAAAGGTATTAAATCATGGAACACGACATTCATTGCACTGTAATCTATTTTGGCATGATATGCTGAAATAAAATCCACATCAAGAAAGATATCAAACTCTAACATATCCATTTAAAATAGATTTTCAGGATATACCATTCTAACTAATAACAATAGTAATATTCCTATAAATCTTGTATTCTTTAATACTCCAAAATAGTGTTTTTAACAAAAGAAATCTCTTAATTTGATTAGGTGATATTCCCAATTTACTTGAAAATTTATCAGAAATGAAATAATGTGAAGAACCAGCGTCATGAAAATAATTTTTTCATAATTTGTATACACAAGTATCAAACCAATTTCCACTTCCTCTGATGTCCCAAAATCTACTTTTATAGTATAAAATGACAATGATTCACCATAATTTTTTCGATCATTAAAATTTATATCATGTGAAACAATATTTGGATATTTATTAGAACAATGAACCATCTCATTATATCAAAAATATGTCACCTTTAGATTTCTATCAGTTACCACATTCTTTTATTCCTTCAGATTGTTCCCCATGAATCGAGGAGCTCTGTGGATAGACTTTACACAATGTTCAAACATCTCTATCTTCATAATACATTACCCATGGTTATTTTTACCACACATACCCCTTGATTGGAACTACATTTTCATACCTCAAGATTTATTTGTTGTTTGTTTCCCTGTCACCATAGATTTTGACCGCTTTATAATTTGATCCTTATGAGGAACATAGGTGTCAGAATATTCATCTGATCCGCTTAAGCACAAACAACAAATTTCTCATAGATTATAAATTTTAGTCAAACAAATATCTTCAGAGATCTTTTTTTAATACTATTTAAAACTTAATAACTTTTCGATCAATTTCGTGAATAAATTCTGGCACATACCATCATAATATTGGGAACATTTCGTCATATGTAGCTAAAAATATTCAACTTATTTCCTCAACTATACAAAATATTATTAAATTCAGTGTTGAACAACCTTATGGATATATTTCATATTGAAAATATCCTTGAGAGATTCCCATTCCATGTAATCAAGATCATCTCTCCTGCAGGTATTCATAAACAAATACAACCATCAACTAACTTCACCATAAAAATGATAAATGTAAATTTTTAAATTTTGGGGTTCTAAACATCCCATGAAATAAAATATTTTTTCTATAGAATTTATCCATATAATTTCAATAACTGTTTTTGATGATCTGCTAATTTATGGGGGATCTTGCCTCAGGAAAGGCTCTACAACAAACATTTTCTATTGTGTTAGATCGGGTTCCCCTCTATCATGGTTAGTACCACTATTTATCACTTGAGTCAACTGATCCATCAATTTAAAAAAAACTATTTTGTTCTGAATATGACTATCTCGGGATGATAATTTGGAAAGATATCCCCTTCTATGTTCTTTCCCAATACATCTTTCCTATGTGCCCTATGGATAACCATTCATAAAGTACATATTTTAGATGAAAAACTATAGTAATATTCAATTTCAATAGCATTTCAACATAACAATAAATAAAAAATCAATTATATAAATTATATTACAAAATATAGTATCCCCTAATTTATCTAAACATATCTTTTATACTAACTATAAGACCCTAGACTAACACATTACATTATCGTTTTATTTAGTCAAGAAATTACATTCTTTTACATTGAGGATTTCTATGGGTTTAGTGTTTTAGAGAATGATGTATGGATTTATAAACCAAATCCAAGTTTCATACAAATAAGATACTTCTAAAATATTATCAATTTCATTCATAATATAACACATTTAAAATAAAACATGATTTTTTTCATGAAAAATAATTATAACTTTCAACATGACTTCTTCCTTTCTCTTAACCATACACATAACCTATGAAAAAAATATTAAAAAATGTATGATAATAAAAATCTAATTAATGGATTTAAAAGAAAAGGAAACCATTAATTTATGAAATCATGAAAACCAAGAGAAAAAATTATTCTTCAATGGATTACGTTTTACCTATATTTGTAATTAACATTCCTTGAAAAATATTATATATATTTATTTTTTAAAAATAAAATATTCTTATAATAATTCATTACAAATTATAAATTATCCATGTAGGAATCATGGTTCATCTTCACATAGAACACTTAAAAAACCATCACAGATTTGAATAGCCATACGACCAACTTCCTATATAACTCTCCAGGGAACAGAATCATTTACTAATGCATTGGAGTGCTATCTGATTTCACATATTATTTAATCTATAACAGGATCAACCTGTGATATTAGATAGAACCCATCATTAATAATTTTGATGAACCACATTAGGAATAATAAATTTCAAATATCATTTTTTAATCATTGTCGTGGAAGAAAAAGATTTTGATGAAAATCCATAAAAAGGTATTTTTCCAATGTAATGTCCCTTCTCAATTAGGAAAAAATGAATCATAAAACAAAGTAATAAATGGAATCAAACACTATATTCCATGATAATTGGTATGTTCTTGATAAATAATATTAATTAATGCATATATAGACCTAATAGAATAATATATGTTCATAACATTAATATTTCATCAATGAATGGAGATTGAGATATAATCCATTTCATTAAGTCTATATCATCATTTAAAATCATTTATATTCATGAATAATAATTGTTTTGATAATTTTTCACTTTATTGAGAAAATATTTAATTTTTTTATTAATTTTTAATTCCTTTATTACACTTTTTTACATAAGAACATAAACAATTAAATTTATATTGGGAGATTTGACCAAAATTAGTTCATCTTTTAAAAACAACATTTGTTGGTTAAATATGATCAGAGGGATCATTACATAGAAAAAAAATATAATAATAATACTGACATAATTATCATAATTAAACATCAATTAATCATTTAAAACTGATCAGGAATTATTTTTATGAATAATGAACCATCGAAACAGTCATGGAGATAGTAGGTTGTACGTATGCATGGGTGACATTTAAATTTCTCGATGATCATTATAGAGAAAAATATGTAATTCATATCATTAAAAAATGATAAATATTTAATAAATAAATGTTTTTTTATTTATATATACCTCTATATATAATTTTTCTAACATAAAATAAATCACATCACATTGAGGAGGTGGAAGTCCACACACCCCTAAATGACGTTATAACCTTTTCAGTGTGTGAAAAAAAGTATTAATGAAAATGAGATGTTATATTTTTCGTAAGTTAATTATTTCGTGAATATCATATATATGTATTTTATGTCGAATATTATTTTATAAAACCACCCTTAATACATTCTATATATTGTGTAAACGAATCACATCACTTTGAGGAGGCTGTAGTTCACACATCCACAAACGAAATTAACATATTTATACAAAATAATAGGCATGGAGGAATCTATAAAATTATAATTACAGAAAAATAAATACATCATAAATATAATATATATATATATATATATATTATAAAGACATTGTGTCTATCATAATTTCTCTCATGAGATAAGTTAAAGGAAAAAAATGAACAATCATCGTTGCGCGAGGCATTAGTTCACAGAACACATGAATGGTGATTCCATTACCCATAAGTTGGATGTTTCTATAAGTGTATTCAAAACAACTAATATAAAAACTAATAAAAATATTGACAATACTAGGGTTATTATATAAAAAATTAAATGTAAATAATTTAGTGGGATTAATGAATAAATAAAACAAAAACGTTTTTTGATGAACATTACCACTTCTTTGGGTTGCTTATTTTTATTTTAACAAAAGGAACTCAGTGGTTGGATTGTTTCCCAAAATATAACTTATATATAGAATTAAAGGAATTCATGAGGTTTTTTGGGTTGAGGTTTGATGAGACAAAAGGGTGTAGTGGTGAGAGGAAACCAGAAGAATTAGTTCCATTTTATAGGGGAGAGGAAGGGAACTCTTGGAATTCCTCAATGTATTAAATTAATATAAATTAATTTTATTTTAAAAATGTATCAAAAGTGATTTATATAGAATATAGGTACAATCTTAGAGTAAATAAATTCATCCAATTAAAATTTTATTTTCTTTGATAATTTTTTAATCCTTATGTTTTTTGACACTAATTAATTCTTACAGTGATATAATATAATTTACTCTTTGGGGGTCAATATAAATATA
The DNA here is from genome assembly GCA_963277665.1 of Viscum album. NCBI lineage: Eukaryota > Viridiplantae > Streptophyta > Magnoliopsida > Santalales > Viscaceae > Viscum > Viscum album. Next base: position 293,417,849 of record OY728134.1, read on the forward strand.
ATGATATTTCCAAGGAAAAAAAATGAGTCATTAATGAAATTTTTATACTTACCCCAATAATTAGGAAATAGTTTATTTTTTATTAAATTTATAACATTTACTAATATATTTTCTATTTTAAAATATTCATAATGTCAATTTTGAAACTATTGATTACATAACTTTTTAATAATATCATTAATACTTTAATTTTTTTTAAAAAAAATATTAAATCACCCCTAGAATATAATATACATCCATAAATTTCATGGAAGACATTAATTATGTCAAAATACATTTATATTAATATTTTTAATATCATTTATTTGATTCATTCATTAATTAAATAATTATTGCATCATTATTGTCCCACCAATTAATATAATAATTTAATCACTAAAAATTAAGAAAAAATTAACATGATTAATATAAATATTTAAATTTTCAAATAACTATTTTTAGTCAAATGATTCACTTATAAAACCCCATATTAAAAATAATTACTTGTTAAGATATTTTTACCTTAATTGGCTTTTCATTTGAATATAATATTATCAATATTATAATATCATCATAGTGGATTCCATAGGTCAAATTTTTAGCCCATGTATTATTCTAATTGAAAAAAATTCACCCAATAAAATTATTACAATATTTTGGATAATTTTATAAAATTTGAAATATTATTTTTACCCACAATTACCTGATTATCATTTAACTGTGTTAATAAAAATTACTAAAGTTACTATTCATAATGTCAAAAGTTAAAACAAAACTATTTAAATATTTTGGACCTTATGATTCCAAATATGGAATTCATTTTTCAAATTTTTAAAGCATATAAATTTTATAAATTAATTAAAAATTAATATCATTGACAGAACAAGAAAATAGGTTTTTTAAGTAAAATGTTGAAAATTTCAAAAAGTTTTTATATTCAATTTAAATATAAAATTGATTAAAATGATCTAAATTGAATTAAATGATAAAAAATGTCTTCATTATTCATTAAAACCAAATAAAAATATAATAATTCTATATAAATATATTGTATAAAAAGCAGTTTTGAACTAATATTTTGTATTATTCATTATTCATCAAAATATGAATGTTCTCTGAAAAATGATTAAAAATAACAAAAAGTTAATTTTGGTACTTCTCATTTCAAATTAAATTATAGTTTTTCATATAATATTTTTAAATGTTTCGAAAATTTGATTAAAATGGTTTCTCCATCAAAAGGATGTAGAACTATGTTTTGAAAAATATTAGAGCTTTTCATTCTTATAATTGGATTTATTCTTATTTTATGTCTATAAAATTTATTGGATGTATTTTAAAAAAATTAATAAAAATAAATAAAACATAAAGTTAATTCAATTCATTTTTTTTCTGATACAACAACTATTCAATAACTATGACATAAAATAATTATATTAATAATATATTATTTTTTTCTATAACTCAAGATTGCATGCAATGTAATATTTAAAAGAAATTCATTATTGTGTGTTGGGTATGCGATCAGAATTAGAAACCCATTTAAGGTAAATTCATTATCCTATTCATAAATATTAATAAATATTAAAAAGAAATATTTTATAACTTCTTGGGATGTTACATATCTGGTGAACGAATGCATCAGTACTGTTTATGGACTTGGTGAATAGAATATTCCACCCATATATCGATCCATTGGTGGTTGTTTTGTGGATTAAATATTGGTGTACTGTAAGTCACCTGATGACCATGCCTAAAATTTTGACATAATCCTAACTACATTAAGAGATCATCGACTATACACCATCTATCGAAGAGTCAATTATAGATTGATCAGGTACTCTCCATGGGTAACATCATCTTTGAAGAGGGTGTGTTAAATGTCCCATAGAAGGTTCATGAAGTTTTATATTGGGAGAAACCCAAAAAATTTATTAATATCCATAGTTTTCTTTGGTTAACACGTTATTATTGGAGGTTCATTCAGAACTACTCTTAATTAGAAGTGCCTCTCTCATGATTTACCAAAACATGAACAATTTTAGAATGGTATGGAGCTTGTGAGAATGCCTTCTTGGAGTTATGAAATCACTAATGAACAATACCAACCAGGATCCTACCTGCTCTAGGTGATGTGTATGCAATATATTATGACACTTTTAGGATTTCTCTTTGAGAAATATTTATGTAGGGAGATTTAGTTATGGCATATGGGTCTCAAATGTTGAGGTCACATGAACAAAACTACCCTATGTACGACATTGAGTTAGTTATAGTGGTATATGATTTAAAGTGATGGAGAAATTATCTATTTGGTGAATATTTTACTATTTATACTAATCCTAAGAGGATAATGTATATCTTTTCTCAACATAATTTCATTATTTATAAGTGGATATGGGTTGAGTATATGTAGTATTTTCATTTCGAGTTATTATATAAAACCAGTAAGGGGGATAGTGTTGCTGACACTCTATGTTGGAAAACTCTAGATTAGGTATTTCAATAGTTTAGTTCTGAGTGGATGTTGATGGCTTTGCTGGATGAGATTGCTGTTATAGTTCTAGAAAGTCATAAGATGATTACTATCATATCAGTTTTAGTGGAGTATACTATATTAATCTTGATTAGAGAAAAACATTATGGAGATCCATAGTGTTTTCCCTCTAGGGGAATCCGTGAGGATGGGTAGTCACCTTCATGTTGGACCTTAGATGAAGATGAGATCATCTATGTTAGTAATCATTTTGTTATACCTATGCTCATGAATTAGAATATGATGACTGAATATAATGAATCAAAGTGCAAGTTTCAACCTAGTGTGAAAAATATGTAGTGGCCTACAAGGTGAATTCTGGGTGTCGTGCATAAAAAAGAGATTGTATAGTTTGTGATATGATGTTTCACCTTTCCATATGTGAAGGCCAAGAATCAAGGACTTGGGGGTTTACTATAGTCATTTCACATTATAGAATGGAAGTGGGATGATATTACTATATACTTTTTGGTGTGACTCCCAAGGATGACTCAGAATAATTACTTTATTTGGTTGATTATGGAGCATTTTATAATGCTATCACATTTCATACTGGTAAGGTTGAATCTCTTAGAGGATCAGTTGGGAGGATTATATGAATGAAATATAGTCCATCTGCATAATTTTACATAGAGTATAATTTCAAACCATGACATGAACTTAGTCTCACACATTTAGAAGGGATTTCAAAAGGTTCTTGGTGCAATTTTTTTACAGATTATGGAATTCCACACACAAACAGATGGGCAATCAGAACATACTATTTAGGTGAATGATGATTTTCCTTGGGCATGTGGTATAGAATTTTATGGGACTCATGAGGATTCTGTGACATCGAGTGATTTTTTTATATAAATAGTTTTAAGGAGACTATTCATACATAACGATATGTGAAAATTTATGGTAGGCTTTTTAGAGCACCTCTATTATTGATGAAGGAAGGTTAGTTAGAGCTGTTATGACTGATTCTCATGTAGGGTACATGAGAGCCGATTCATCTTATTCAGAAGCCTATGGACATAGACCAAAGTATATAGAAGTTGTATGATGATATAAATCAATGAAACATAGAGTTTATAGATGGTGACTGTGTATCCCTTAATGTTTCTCCTATATTGGGTCATCTCTGGGTTTGGAGAAAATGAATGTTAGAAACCAGGTTAATTAGTCCATTGGATTTTCTTGAGAGAATAGGGTTGGTAGTGTACCGATTTGCACTTCCATAGAGGTATAATGATATTCATGACATGTTTCATGTGTTAATTCTTCAAAGGAATCACTAAAACCCTTATCATGTGATATAAAAAGATGATTTTTATCTTTAGAGTAATCTATCCTTTCAGGAGAATCTAATATGTGTGATTCATCACAGTGTGAAATTGTTTCGGGGAAAGGCCATGATGATAATTTTGTTTGGTGGTAGCATGGATGTGTTCAGTAGGAAACATAAGGGATATAAATAGATATAGAGTCTTAGTGGCCTCATATTTAAACAGTATAATTTTAGAGATCTTTTAGAGTATAACCCCAGGATGAGCTCTTATAAGGTTGGATGTTTGTATGATTTTGACCATTGTTGGAGATTTTTCATGCTTTTTTATATGTATTGTTTTTTATTCCTTGGTATTTAAATTTTTTTGAGGTTTTCCTTGGATTTTTTTGGGTGAAAATAGTGAATTTTGGGAGGAATTGGGGAAGGCCATGGTTGGTAGACAATTTTCATATACTATATGCACTACCCAACAAACTGTGTAAACCTAAACAGAGGGGATTCACAAAGCTGGTGCATTGTTTTTCAATGAATGGTCTATATTATTAGTAATAGTATGGCCTACCAGGAGGAGGTGGATGACTGTAAAATTATTTATCTCATTATTAGATACTCCCAGATGAATTTTATGTCTTATTACCTCTACTCTTGATGATTGGAATCATAGATTAAAGATCTGAATCTCCCCTATAAGAAAATATCAACTCAACTGTTTTACTCTATCTCTATCTCTCTCTTTCTACTATACATAACTCATACTATCAAGGGTTTTTTTCTTCTATTATTAATAGTTATAGTCCTAGGTAGGGATAAATCAAATTGTCATAATCATGGATCATGTTTTTGGATCTAGATCTCATTCTTCATCAAAGATTATGTTGTTGCTCTTCAGTTGGGGATTTCCATTGGCATTATTTTTTCATCAATTTTGAGGTAGGTGGTCTAAATTCAATTCCTATAGTGTTGAATTCCATTTGTGTGTATGTATTGTGAAATTTGAATTGTAAAATTTGAATATTAATATTTTAATTTATTAAATAAATTGATTATTAATTTTATAGATTCAAGGAATTGATTGAATGATTTTCCTTATGATTTCAAATTGTGTAGAATATTAGAAAATTCATTTTTGGTAAATATTATTATTAATTAATTGTAATTGGATTAGTTAAAAGAGGAAAAAATGTATCGGATATTGTGATTTTGGAATCAAATTAATTTATTGATGAATTCATTAATGGCATAATGTTATTGTTGAATTGATGAGATATTGGAATTGCAGATTTGGATTAAAAAAATTGAAAATTAATTAACAATAAATTAGAATTTTGGATATGCACAATTAATGTGATTATGAATTAATTCAAAAGGTAAATTATGAGGGGTTTTTTCTTAACATTAAATGGGTAATGGGCAACAATTTAATAGTTATAAATAGTTTAATGGTGATTTTTCATATTCTTCCATGTTAATTAATTTTTTTAACGTTGTTTATTTAATAAATTTAAATTTTAAAATTTAACGGTAGTGTTTGAAAATAAGGTTATCATAGATACCCAAGATTGACATACATATAAATTTAATTACTTTTTCCAAATACTTAATACATTACAAAAACAGACACCCAAAGACTGTAATAGTTTAGTGTCTTTGGAAACTCAGAATAGAAAATTCTAATCATGGTAAAAAATATCTTCAACTTCTCCAATAAATATCATCCCCTATTTGTTTCTTTACCTAAAACCGTTCTTTATATCTTGGGGAAATGAAACTATAAAAGGTTGAGCTCAAATTATCTTTAAGGGTATGCATGGAACAAATAAAAATACATATACATTTGAACTTAGAAACATGAACATTATGTTTAATCATCACAATCTTGTATCGTGAAATAAATCATGGAAGTTTGTAAGTTATTGTTCACAGAGGAACATTAATCATGATAAAATTGAATGGGAATAAAATGTTTAATTGTGGAAACCATTAAGAACGTGATATGATTTCCATAGTCGCCAAAGAATGGATTCCAAGACCATCATAGTGGAAAAATTCTGTTACTGAACCGGGTTTATATGCCATTCCAGACCAATATTACTAAACTTGATTTTACCTGTCTTTCTCGCCATGTCTCTCTCATGAGATATAAATCATTACCGAATGAATTGAAGGGAGATTTATGTCCCACCCATCTCATAATGAAATCCTTTTTTCATGTGCCAAAAAATAAACATAAATCATTCATCATAACCCAATTAATAAAATGGGTTTCATAAACATCATCCCATCATAACATAATCCATATATAACAATGTATATAATTTAATCATAAAGAAAATATAATCTTGTAAATAATTGAGAAATTATGCTTGAAACATAACTATATTAAAAAATGTCATCTTATATGGAAAATATTTATGATAAAACACTTGAAATTAATTCTTGAGGATAATATTCATTCATCAAAAAAATAATTTTATATTCTAAAAAATCCATGCAATTTTAAAAAAAATTATTTTGCTGAAAATAATAATGAAATAATGTAGTGGATTATTCATCGAAATAAGGTGTTAGGAAACCTTAAAAATGCATTCATGCCGTATAAGTTATAAAATCATTTTTCTCGTAATTTTGTCAGAAAAGTCAAAAAGTAACTCATAAGGTAAACAAAATAATGATTCCTTCCATAACAAATAATAAAATTCAAAAAGGGGTAATCAAGATTTTAAACATAAATGGAAGAATAGTAAAAAAATTATAATTTTTTTAAAAATATGGATATGGATGATAAATATAACCCCATTAAATACTTATGAATAAACAATCAAGGATAAGAACGAGATTAGAATAATTATCCCTTACCTTATGTAAAATTTCTTCCATATTTGTCCAAGACTCTTATATAGTATTTTAAATAATTTCATTGACTTATTCAAGAAAAATAGTCATTATTTTGGTATCATATATGATTCACTAACAACTTTATTTTACCCAATCATTTTCCAATTACATGTTGAAGCAAAATTTTGGGTAATAATAATTTTATTTATCGTATATTTTTGGAATTGTTCTTCTTGATATTATTAATTATATCATGATTTTAGCATCTGGCCTTTTTATCACTTAAACTTTCATTAACTTATACAAAACTAAGGATCTTTAAGGTTTAGTGTCTTTGAAACTAAGAACTGAATATATGACAAAAAAACATTCTACTTAAACACTTGAATGGATTATTCATTTGTCCATCCTATGTTCAATATAGCATCTCATAACCTAGGAGCATACATCAATGGAAAGGGTGAGATAAGGCCCAATATGGGAAACAAGGAAAACATTTTACATGTGAACTTGAGATACATCAAAAAGTCATGAAAATTGACTTTAAGGAAGGAGAAAGAGATCATGAGGCATATCGTAATAAAAATAATGTGTTTCATGAAATGAAGATGTGGCTACAAAATTTAACGTAGACAATCATTTACATTTCACCAAGGTCCATCCCCAAGGTTTCATTTGAAATTACTAATTTTATTCACGAAGGTATCATTAAAAATTGTAATCTCTAGTGGTTACATCATTACCATTTACATTGGAGCTCTATCAGGGCGCACCCTTAAATTTGAATTTATTATAATGTGAGCCACATATATCATCATAAATCATTTCATAGACAACCCATATATCATAAAAGAAATGGGTTTCATTTCTTATTTATAACATTTTAAAAACTGCTTAAAGACGTGATATTTATGTCATTTTAAACCCACAGAAAAGGAAAATGGGTTTCGTGTTTGTAAATAACCAAATTAAAAATGACCATTTTGATATATATGTGAATACCCCTATATAAGAAAGAATTTTTTTTATTATGTTAATAAAATAAATGAATTTGAGAAAAAGAGATAGAAATTTTGAGACAAAAAGTATGCAACATAACTTCTATGTTATAGGGTTTTAGAAAACATTGAAGAGAGAAGGGACATGGGTCACATAAACATAAATGATCCATAAAATAGTAGAGGTAAAGAATATATAGTATATAATAACATGGTAATGAAATTTGAAATACATACCATATGAAATGAAAAACATGGATGGGAGACAAAAAAAGATTTCTCTTATGAAAATTCGATAGCCTAACAACGTCACTTAAAACTTCAAAAAATGAATTGACAAGATCAAATAGGGTCTCTAATAATATGAACATAAAATATCAGTATGATAGATATAGATATCATACCCCAAAATAATAAAAAGGAACTTTAAAGATATGACATGAAAATAGAACTTCAAAATGAGAAGGGTGAAAGAATCCCTTACCAATTCAGCAGCCTAACGGTGCCACTTAATCATTATTAAAAAGAAATGATGAGAGAAATATGGGGTCTCTCATCATATGAACATGAAAAGGACAGTAGGATGAATATAAAATAAAATTCCCAACATAACAACATGGAGTTTAAAATAAATGACATAAAAGAGAGTACTTGGAACGAAAGGGAGGGGTATGATCCCATACCTTAAAATGTAACTCTTAAAACTCAAATGATGGAACCATAAGGGGCATGAGGGAACCTTGGGAGGACTCCTTTGGAGGTAAGGAGACCATAAAATCGTTTAGGAGGTTCTGGAATGTAAAGGATGAGTGAATGGCTTGGTATTTATAGGGGAAGTGAGGGACAAGGCATTAATGGCCAAGGGACGCCTCATTTGTGGTTTTTGAAAAACCATTGGCTTTCACATGGTATTTGCCCATGGTTTTGGCCACATGGAACCCGTTATACAATAATTCATTCCCTTTAGTTGACCATCCCTTAAAATATCTCATGACATCATCATGATGCAGTCAGGATGTCATTAAACATACTTAAAACCTAAAACTGTATTTTTACTAATCACTAAAATTTCAACTTTTTCAGAAAACTCCCAGAAATTTACCTTAACATAATATCAATGCACTGAATTTAAAAATAAACTCCATTTTATAAAAATAATTTTATAAATATTTTGAATTTAATTTTTTAAATAAAAACACTATTCAGTGAAAATTCATTTTTTCAAAAAAATCCCCAAAACTTACCTTAACATTATATCGATGCTCTGAGTTCAAAAATAAAGTTCATTTTATAAAAATTATTTTCTAAGTGTTTATAATTTATTTATAATTAAAAACTATTATTGACCGAAAAAAATAATACTTGACTAATAATTTTTTAAACCATTATTCACCCATTTTAATCAATCACAATACTTAATCAAGGTGCCAAAATTATATTAATACTTTTTTTAGGTGATATTACTAATGCATTTGGTCACATTAATAATCTTAAGCATAAAATCACTATTCACAATTTACTATTCATAAAAAATTATGTTGATCTTATTAGACTCCAAAGTCCTTACTGAACACATTTGCAGAAGACAATTTTTTGAAAATCAATACACATCATTAATTATTTAAGGTTTACAAAAATATTTCAAAATATTCTTTTTTTCAAATTCATCAATAATATACATCCTACATTTATCACGTCAATTGAAAATTTACAAACTTCACCATAAGAGGAAAACACAATCCTATTTATCTCAATGTATTAAACAAAGCAGTTATAGTCTCCATACATTGCCCCTTATAACCCCAGTATAGGACCTAAGTGTAAGGTGTGCTAAGGTGAGATAATTTGAGGGCTACTCGGCCAACATCCCATGAGTAGTAATTTCTATCAGCTTGAACTTCTCGTGTAGGCGATTACGTTATAGCTTCATAGGATGAAGTTCGACTTGGGTGTGGTCCAGAGAAAATCCCAGTGGTATAACCTCTTTCCAAAGTTCTTTGAGATGGGCTTTGGTCGGCCCAAGACTACTAGATGAGGCCATCGATTATTTTTTCTATATTAATTAACCAAAGTCACTTGTATTTAAAGTCTACAATCGCAACATTTAGTTTCCAACGGTCATATTGACCAATGTTCAAATCACAGTCGAAACCCAACGGTCTCATTTTAATTATACTCATTTTATTAAATGAAATAGTTTTGTTGAGTATAAAATTAAATAAGACACAAAATTAGGAAACCAAATTTATTCAAAATTTCAGGTCGTTACATTCTTCCCACCATAAAAAATTACATCCTCCCAATTTTTAAAATTGGGTTTGGATGTTTCATTGGAAGTCCCACATCGAAAAAATAGTCAGTAAAAAAATTACTTTAAACAAATGAAAGGGATGTACAAATGTCACCCAAGTTAACCCATACTAGGATTCCATGTAAGAAAACATGGATATGGAAGAGAAAATATACGGTCATGTTCTGATGGAGAGTGATAGAAAACATGTCTAAGAGATTGTTAACCACCCGAAAATCACAAAAATGTGATGGGCTAAACGATATTTAATTACCCAGTAGGAAATGTAAACCAAAATATTTTTGTTTTAGGTTTCTTTTAATTATTTTGAGGAATTAATTTAATCCATAGAATAATAACATATGGAAATTTACTTACTTTCAAGTATAGTTCCATACATTAATAAGTTTCTACCAAAACTAATGTTTTCTCCAAACAATGAGCATTCAAAAACACTTGGTCTCATCAAAAGAACAAGAATCATCTTCTTGAGAATCACATAATCCACAAAAGATTAACTATCTATTTCCTCTATTATTAAACACTATCCCAAAAACATAAAGGGTAAGATAAAACAACTCTTAAAAAATAAAGAACCCCATAGGAAGAGAAACTTCTATTAATCTCCAAAATTCCACTTTACTACCCATATTTCATCATCGACCATTCCATAAATAATTGTCCTTAAAATTCCTCAAAATAAACCAATCTAAGATTGAAACCCAAATACAATAATGATTTGATAACATAGTCTTCCTAGATAAACATTATCATTCATCTCCTAACAACATCCACCACTCTTAACGTCTCATAAAAAAAGTAACTAACCTAATCACATTCTCCCAAAGATAGGTTAATCATTTCCATAAGTAACCGAAATTACTATATGTTCACCTTAAATTCATCTATTCTTAAAAATATTAGTCAACCTTTACTCCTCAATGAAAATACTGTAGTAATCTATTTAACTTGATCATATAGGGTTTCTAAAATTGTGAACATCTTCCAAAACAATATTCATCTTTTAATCCCCTAATCACACCTTCGTAACATCAACATGTGATACATAACAATAGATGTTTTCTTTAATGATATAAAATAACCTTAGGTAGTTACTCTATGTTCTTATGAAACATTAAATATATGCTCATAGGGAACGATCTAAAATACAACATGACATAGAAAATTATTGCGAAGAAGTTACATGTACTTCAGTCATCATGATCCGTCTCAACAGAGGACTTGCATTGTTCCCTTGTCCTCGAAGATTATTGATTCTCATCATGCTTCTCATCCCATCAAAGAGTGCATTAAAGTGTATAATGTCCAACTTCTCCACAATTACGACATTGAAAATTATAAGGTACATTAGATCGAACATTATCTATATTCATCACATTATCCATTTTATTAAAGCAATATGCTACTTTATGCCCTATCACCCAACACATAAAACATCTCCCGGTTCCTTTGTGACATTCTCAAAGGTTCCTATTTCCATACATTTTTCACAAAGGAATTTGGTTCTTCTATCCCTTATCAACTTTTTCAGATGAAAATCCTTGAGACTTCATCTTCTATTTTCCATGATGAATTTGGGAATTCAACTAGGTACCATTTATTAATTGTGATTTTTGATATCTGGTTAGGTATAATCACAATATGTTCAACATGATCTCTCTTCATATCTATAATATTAATAGGGGAATCATCACATTTCTTATCACATTGTTTGTTGGGACATGTTATTCTATTTCCTGCCATTAACTACTAAATGAAATTAAAATTAGAGGGGATTAAATACATAGCTGATAATCATGAAAAGGAAACTTAAAGAATATAAGTATAAACTTGTAGATGAATAGTATACCCTAACATGTGATACCCTAGGTTCCAGTCTAGGTTATCCATGATCATATATTCTTATGTGAATCATTATTTTATTTTATCATTGTTCCTTTAATAATGGTTTATACTAAGCATATGAAATTACCAAAGAATATCCCCTGGGAGTGTTGTAACCAAGAGTGAACTAAGGCCAATTTTCGTGTACTAGTTCCCGTTTGAGTCTATCTCAAGCGGTGTTTTGAGGTCATACCACTATGTACATCTATGCCAGAGCCACCTTTACCTGTTCGTATCTAGAAAGGGATAATTTTTCATGATAAACAACTTACTCAATACTCACCAAAATACCATGAAGATTTCCTAGATTTAATCTTTTCTATAGGGTTCTTCCTAATGTTTTTATATCCTATGTTCCACAAATAAATAAACCATCCTTTGATACCAACTATATCATCCAGCCTTTTTATCACATATACTCTCATTACATTATACAAAATTGAGGATCTTTAAGGTTTAGTGTCTTGGAAACCAGGAACATAATACATGAAAAAAAAACATTCTTCTTAAATACTTGAAAGGTTTCTTAGTTTTTTCATCCTAAGTTCATTACAGCATCTCATAACCTAGGAGCATACATCAATGGAAAGGGTGAGCTGAAGGCCTAGTAATGGAAACAAGGAAAACATTTAAATGTGAACTCGAGATACATCAAAAAGTCATGAAAAATAATGTTAAGGCCTGAGAAAGAGATCACTAAGAATATCATAATAAAAATAATGTGTTTCATAACATGACGATGTGGCTAAAACATTTAACATCGACAAAAATTTCTTTTTCCGCAAGGTCCATCCCCAATGAGTCATTTGAAATTACCAAGGTTATTCACCAAGGTATTAATAAAAATTATAATCTCAAGTGGTTCAATCATTACCAAATGCATTGGAGCGCTATCAGGGCACACCATTAAATTTTTCCGTAATATCATGTGAGACACATATATTATCATAAATCATTTCATAAACAACACATACAGAATAAAATATATGGGTTTCATTTCTTAGTCATAACATTTTAAAAACATCTTTAAAGATATGATCTTTATGTCACTTTAAACCCATAGAAAAGAAAAGTGGGTGTCGTGTATGTAAATACCAGAATTAAAATAGAACATTTTGATATATATATGAATACCTCTGTAGAAAAAATGGCTTTGACTATAAACTTAATAATGTAATATAATTTGAGAAAAAGAGAGAGACATTTTGAGATGAAAATTCTCAGCATAACAGCTATGTTGCAAGGTTTTAGAAATCATTGAAGAGAGAGGGGAAATGGGTCACCCACTCATAAATAATCCATAAAATAGTAGAGGGATATAATATAAAGGATATAATAACATTGAAATGAAATTTTAAACACATATCATATGAAATGAAAAACATGGATGTGAGACAAAAATAAGATTTCCCTTATGAAAATTCGGCAGCCTAACAACGTCACTTAAAACATCAAAAAATGAATTGATGTGATAAAATACGGTATCTAATCATATGAACATAAAATATCATTATGATAGATATATATATCATAAGCCAAAATTATAACAAGGAACATGATGGACTTCATATGAAAATAGTACTTGAAAATGAGAAGGGGGAAAGAATCCATTAATAATTCGGCAACCTAACGACGCCAATTAAAAATTCGTAAAATGAATTGATGAGATACAAAGGGGGTATCTAACCATATGAACATGAAAAGTAATATATTATGAATATATAATAACATCCCCCACATAAGACCATGGAGCATAAAAGAAATCACATAAAATATAGTACTTGGAATGAAATGGAGAGGTAGGATCCCTTACCTTAAAACGTAACTCTTAAAACTCGATGGTTGGGACCTTGAGGGGATTGAGGGAACCTTTGTATGACTCCTTTTTAGGTATGGATACTATAACATCGTTGAAGAGGATTTTGGAATGGAAAGGATGAGATAATGGCTATGTATTTATTGGGGAAGTGAGGGGACAATGCATGAGGGGCGAAGGGACACCTCATTAGTGGTTTTGGAAAAACCATGGGGTTGTACATGGTATTTTCCCATGTTTTTGGCCACATGGGACCCCTCATACAATAATGCCTCCCCTATAGTCAACCATACCTTAAAATATCTCATGACATCATCATGATGCAGTCATGATGTCATTAAACATACCGAAACCCTAAAACTATAGTTTTACTAATGACTAAAATTTCTTGTTTTTCAAAAAACTCCCAGAAATTTAGCTTAACATAATATCAATGCACTGAATTCAAAAATAAACTCCATTTTCTAAAAATAATTTTCTAAATATTTTTAATATAAATTTTTAAATAAAAACACTATTCATCAAAAATTAATTTTTTTCCTGAAAACTCTCCAAAAATTACCTTAACATTATATCGATGCTCTGAGTTCAAAAATAATTTACATTTCATAAAAATATTTTTATAAATATTTTTAAATTAGTTTTTAATTTAAAAAACACTATTCATCGAAAAAACTAATTCTTGCATAATAAATTATGAAACCGTTATTTACCCATTTTATTGTACAACACAACTTAATCAAGGTGCCTAAATTATTTTAATACATTATTTAAGTGAGATTACTAATCCATTTGGTCACATTACTAATCATAAGCATAAAATCACTATTCATAATTTACTATTCATAAAAAATTATGTTGATCTTATTAGAATCCAAATTCATTACTGAACACATTTGCAGAATTCCATTTTTTGAAAATAATTACACTATTAATTATTTAAGCTTTAAAAAAATATTTTAAATTATCCATTTTTCAAATTCATCAATAATATACATCCAACATTTATCCAAACATTTGAAAATTAACAGACTTCACCATAAGAAGAAAACTTAATTTTATTTATCCCAAAGTATTAAACAACGTAGTTACGGTCTCCTTACATAGCCCCTTACAACCCCAGCATGATACTTAAGTGTAAGGTGTGACAAGGTGAGAGAATCAGAGGGTTGCATGACCAACATCGCACGAGTAGTAATTTCTATCAGCTTGAACTTCTCGCGAAGTCGATTCTATTCTAGCATCACACAATGATGTTCGGCTTGGGTTTGTTCCAGAGCAAAAACTAGTAGTGCTACCTCTTTTCCATGTTCTGTTAGATGGGCTTTGATCGGCCCACGACTACTGGATAAGGCCATCAAATCTTCTCACTATATTAATTAACCAAGATCACTTGTATTTAGAGACTATAATCGCACAATTTTGTTTCCGACGGTCATATTCACCAATGGTCATATAACAGTCGAAACCCAATGATCTCAATTTAATTATTCTCAATTTATTAAATGAAATAGTTTTGTTGAGTATAAAATAAAATAACACACCTAATTAAGAAACCAAATTTATTCCAAATTTCGTGTTGTTACAATGATTTACTTATATCCAGAATGTAAATAAAGATTTATATAACATATATATATATATATATTCATTATATATATATATATAAAGTATTGATAAAATTAATTGAAATACAACGTTCATGGAGACAGTAGGTCGTACGTATGCATGAACACTATTTTCCTTTCCTTATTGACACAAATCGAAGTAAGTAGGTGACATATATATATATATATACATAAATCCAGTAGTATTATAATGTCATATATCTCAATATTATTCAATATATATACATTATAATCATTCTTTAATGGTTAACATGGAAAATGAATCTCATCGTGTCGTGGAGACGGTAATCCATATGTACG
Organism: Viscum album; assembly: GCA_963277665.1. Lineage (NCBI taxonomy): Eukaryota > Viridiplantae > Streptophyta > Magnoliopsida > Santalales > Viscaceae > Viscum > Viscum album. The sequence continues at coordinate 293,433,409 of OY728134.1, forward strand.
TACGAGCGATGATATCATTCCCATAATTATTGAATGGAATTTGATTGGATGATATAATATCTCAAAATTAGTATCATTTTATAATAATAATATATAATTATTTCCACCATTATACCCATCCATGTATGGTGGTAGTCGAAAGACATATTTATCCAAGACGTAGAGACGGTATGTCGTACGTACGCACGCATTAGGATTTCGTTTTTCATAGGATGGATATAAGGTGAAATAAGGTTATTTAATATTTTTAATAACATATTAGTATATTAGTGATACTGATGTTATTACTTTATAATGAAACATATAATCATGAGGATGTATAACAAGAAATAAATTTGAATGACTCTGTAGAATATATTACCTCTTCCTTGATGTGCCTCCTTTAAACATTCTCTTAGGGCCCTTGAGTTGGTCTTTTGAGAAGACCAGAACCTCTATAATGTAACTAGAGAGGTTAATAAGAGTAATTTCCAGGGTTTGGCCGAAATTGAATGCTAAAATTGTGTGAATTGTAGTGGGAATGAGGTGCCCTTATATAAAAGAGGAGAGGTGATCTTATTGAAACATAAAAAATATTAATTTATAATAAAACCCAACTCCATTTGAAAACCCCAAAATTGACAAAAAAAAAATAGAATATGAGATGAGATTTTGTCGTAATCACATCAACCAATAAAATTTATACATGTTTGTAATGTATTTTAAACCTTATCATTTTGATTTATCCTTATTTATTCTATTTTATTTTATTTGAGGTAATAATATTCTCAATTTTAAATTGCAATGAATGCAAACTTATGTGTTGTGAATTGTCCATAATTATATACTTTATGAAATTATAGACCATATAAATTTCAATTTTAAATTTTTTAATATTTTTTTTGATTTTTAAATAATTTAATAATATGTTATTTTTATAAAATATCAATAGTATCAATTTTGACACTATTCTTTTATTTGAATTTAAATAAAACCCACACCGAAAATGTATTGGATCCAAAATATTTAATAGATTTCTAAAATTTCTTATTCATCTAGAAAATTCATGGAGCTCATTAATTAGATAATATAATATTTATTTTAATATTTTAAAACCATTTTTCTGATATTTATCTTAATAATATAATTACAACATAATGTTTGTATAATTACTTAATATACTTATTGTTTTAGTAAAAATTTAAATAAATTACGATGATAAATATAAATCTAATTTCTTTCAGAATAATACATTTAATCAAATTTATCACCTTAAAATCACAACATTTAAATTGTTATATTATTTAAATTATGAAGGTGACAAAATTCACATCATTTAAAATAAATAAATATAAACGTACTAATCTGTTTTATAAGGCTCCAAATGGACCAAAATTAGACACATAGATGATTATGTTGTGGATATACTCGACCAATATGTTGTGTTCAAGGGTTTGGGTCTTTTTATGGGTAATATTATTTTAATAAAAACTATATTATTGATTTTTCACTAAATAAATATTTTAAGCATCATTAATGTATAAGATATTAAGGTAATTATATATTTATTAAAAATTAAAAATAAATTACCATCAAAATGAAAAACATTTTATTTTAAAAATGGTTATTTTTAATAGAATTTATATTCAGTATATCATTATATTAAAAATAATTTAATTAATAGAGTTTGAGTGAGATATATTTCACATTCCTTTAAATAAAATAAATTAAAGGTAATAATCTCACCCATGTGGGTTCCAAAAGATAAAATTTCAACCCAATTATATTTTAGGATGAAATATAATCATGCAATTATATTAAGACATGCTTTAGGGTAATTTTATAATATTATGTTTACCCTTAATTACCCGATTTACATTTAACTGTGGTAAATAAAATATACCGTATTCACTATTCATAATGGACAAAAATAAAAGTAGCCTATTAAAATAATTTAAATCTAATGATTCCATATTTTTAATAAATTTATACAAATTCAAGACATAAAAGCTCCATAAATTTAATTGAAAATTAATCCGGTTGTCTATAGAAAAAACAGGTTTTTTTTAACACATTACAAAAGAATGAAATGATTTCACATATGAGTTCATTGTAAAATTATTTATAATAACATACATTATATTATATGGTTAAAATATATTATATTTATACTTTAAAACCATTCAATATTATAATTTAACTATATAAATTATCTCGATGATAAAAGATTCTTTTAAGTAAAATTTCATGTATTTTTACTATTTATAAAAAATAGATAGTTATAATAAAAATATGAAAATTTTATCCAAATAAATTTTTATATCATGATTCCAAATAATTAGATTATTATTTAAAATTTAACTAATAATCTATTCAAAAATTATATTTAAAACGGGTGCTCCACCAAAAGGCAGCAGAACTACATTTTGTTTTTAAAAAATACTTCCTTTACATGAAAAATTGATTTCGTTCTCATACCATGTTCTATAAAATGGGTATGTGAAATATAATGTTATAAAATTGAAAAGGAGGATAATACTATTCGTTACAGCTAGTTCATAATAATATAATAATATATCACTGTTTAGTGAAACTCGGTATTGCGTACCACACAAGCTATCAAGGAAGGTCACTTTTGCGTGTGACATAATCCATGCATATTGGTGCATGTACAGCAAGATAATATTTGTGTAGCATTCAATAGAATATATCAATGAAATTAAAAACAATATATCTCATAAAATCATGGGGTGCTACATTCTACCCCCCTTAAAATAAATTTCGCACTCAAAATTTGTAGGGGTTATAAAATATTTACTACTTGAATGTTTCTTTCATAGAAACTCACATCGTAATGAGGAATACTAAAACATAGTTTTTAAAACTAATGTTTGAATCATAATGGTTGCCCAAATTAACTCATCACTGGGTTTACATAGAAGATAACATAGGTGAAAACATTAATATGGAAGAGATATCTAACCATCATGTTCTGATGGATTGTTGTTGAGAACATTACTATAAAAAAGCCAACAATCACAAAGCCATAAATTTGTGATTATATTAGGTACCATCTGATTTATTAGATATGAGGGTACTATGAATACTTTTTTTTCAAGATCATTTCCCTAATGTTTATTAATTTTAGCATAAGGAGAAATACTAACTATATTTCAGTATAATATCATTGTTGGTCATTCAATGAACAATTTCCACTTCGTCTCTTATTTAAAGAATTGAAGTTGAATTGGTTATTCTTGAAGTATTAGCAGATCATGAGATATAAAGATAGGTCATTCCATCTGTCTCTATCACAAAAAAGGTTATCATATGATATTAAATATACATAAGTACATCTATAGTGAGGTTAATCATACATGGTTCCGAAAATGGACTTATACCTCATCTGCCATACCACTTAATAAAATACAACTAATATATACTAACTGGGGACTTCCGTTAGGTAAGTGGTGGGCGATAATGTCTTGTCACACTTCGGTTGTGGGTTCTATTCCCACATCCTTGTCCAACGAGATAGGTTGTTGCACATCCTACAGGTTGTCCTTTTTTGTAAAACTATACTATTATAACATTCTAGATAAAGGTATTATCCTTCAAAAACACTATATGATGTCCATCGTAATCCATTAAAACATTTAGGATTATCAGAAATACTTCTATCCAATCACATAGCATAACAAAAAAGGATTACTAGAATGGTCATCAACCAAGCATTGAATACTATCATGTATCCCCCATATGTCATAAGATGTAACTTTTTTGGTCACATTCCAAACACGTGAATTCCTTAATCATGTATTCCCTTGAATCATGATTTACAATATAATCTTTTTGATAACATGAATTCTATCAAAAGTTAACTCTTTCCAAATACCAAAATCCCAAAATTTCTATATACTAAATCCCTGATATCACTTTCTCCTAATATCAGTCATGATCTCATTAATACTATAAAAAATTTCATTATCTACTTATCCATTCATTATCTGCATATTATGTGATTTCCCAAAATATTTCAATCACTTTTAATGGTTATCAGTACCATTCAATTATTGAAAAACACAATAAACAAATAGATAGATATTCCAAGATTCAACGAAACTAAAAAATGTGATTCCACAACACAATTTTGGAATCTTGTTACATAAATAGTTAATCATTCCACCACTTCTTTGTCATATTCAAAATACACAATAGTGATAACTTGTTACTTCCCTTTTTCCTTTTCTTTAAGATGTTCTTGATATCGATCATCATTAACCCTCAGATTAGGGCATTGGTTAGCATAATTCCCCATTACCCTGCACTTTTAGCATTGAAGTGTTGGGGGTACGTCCTCTATAGCCTTTTCTCTGTTCACATCATTTGATACGTTTTTCCCATTACATCGGCACTCTTTTGATCAATAACCTTCTTCTTCCCACTTAAATCATTTTATATTCCCTTTAAGACAATCTCAACCATTCTTCTTTCGACAATTTTAGCATAACAAAACAATTTTCATCTTTTCACCATTGTTTTGAGATTTATCCTTGAACTCCATATTTTCTTTCTTGTCAAAAAAATGACATGGATATGTAAAACCAACTTCCATTTATACCTTTATTGAATAATGCACAATCACTTCATATCTACTGATGTCTCTTATAGAAAATTATTTTTTGAATATTTGGTGTTAAGCCACTGAAAAATACATCAACTTTACTTTTAGGTTGGATCATAAGTCCAAATGCATTCCTTGAAAGCCTTGTTAGTTTTTTATCATATATAACAAAAGATTCAACACCCATTTGATTATTCTCAAGGAACTCCTTTTCTATCTTCGTTTGAAATATAATAGGAAATTACTTATTAAAAAATAAATTATTTAACTCATACAAATTCCATGGTTTCAATTTCATCTTGGGGCCTCGTATTCATAATTAGAGTCCACCACTATTATGCTTCACATTCTAAATGGTAAATATCCAAAATGATTTTTTCTTATTCTGAACAACGAAGTATGGAAAATATACTTCAATGGTATTGGTCCATTGTTCAAGAGCAACTAGATCAGAAGACACACTGAAAAAAGGTGGACGTTTCCTCATGAGGGTCTCAATAGAAAATTTCTCCATTCTATGTGCATTTGGAAGACCCGAATGATTCATAGATTTTGTAAGTATAGAAATATAATTTTCCATTCCAACTCTAATAACATTGGTTTTTTCAGGAGGAAAATCATTTCATTGTTAATTACATTGATCAACACAGTTCTTTCGGGTTCCACCTGTCACTTAAAACCCAAAACGAATAGTGTGAGGGGAAAACATTATGAAAGGAAAAGTACAGAATAAAGGGGGAGTAACTTCAATATCTAACATCATAGTTTTAATTATATGATCTCTACTATAATTCTAGTAATATAACCTATACTTATACTTAACGTAAGGAAATCCCTAGTGAAACCATAGAAATATATCTAGGGATCTCACTATAGATTTTGAATCCTAGATTTCAAAGTTTAACTAATCCTTTCCTCTGATACCAATGGTAAAACCCAATCTTGATGGACATGGGCATTATATTATTTTTTCAGAATACTTAATACATAAAAATAACAGACACCCATGGACCGTAATAGCTTAGTTTCTTTGGAATCTCAGAACAAAAGCTCTTAATAATAGTGAATGTCTTTCAACATCTCCCTTAAAGATCTTCCCTGATTTGTTTTCATTACTAAAACCATTTGTTATATCCTAGGAAAAATAAAACATAAAAAGGATGAGCTCAAATTCTTAATAAGGGTAATAATGGATAAAATAAAAAAAACATATACATTTGAACTTAGAAAAATCAAAATAATGTTTAAAAATCAAAATCAATATTCTTGAAATAAATCATGGAAGTATGTAAGGCGTATATCATAAAAGAACATTAATCATGATAAAATGGAATGGAAATAAAACATGTAATTTTGGAAAACCATTAATCATGTGATATATTTTTTATAGTTTCCAAGGCATGGCATCCAAGACCATCATATTGGACAAAGTCCATTACTGAACCGGGTTTACTTTTCATTCTGACCCTGTATAACATAACCGGATTTTACTTGCTGCATAATCCATGTTTATCTCATGAGATATAAGTCTTTACCCAATGAATTTGAGGGTATATAGGTCCCACCAATCTCATAATGAAATCAATCTTTTGTCTGCCACAAAATAAACATAAATGATTCATCATATCCCAAAAAATAAAATGGGTTTCATGAAAATCATCCCATCATATCATAATCCTTATAAAAAATGGATATAATTTCATCATAAACATAATAAAACCATGTAAATAATAGAAACTCTCTACTGGAAGCATAAACATATTGAATAATGTCATCTTAGATGGAAAATAGTTTTGATAAAACAACTAAAATGAATTATTGATAAAATATCTTTTCATCTTCAAAATCATTTTCTTCTCTAAAAATGCCATGAAATTTTAAAAGAATAATATTTTGTTGAATATAATAATGAAATCATGTAGAGAATGTTTCATGGTATTAATGAATTATGAAAATGTAAAAATCCATTCATTCTGTAAAAGATAATAGACATTCTTCTCTTTGTTTTTCCAAAAGAGTCAAAAAGTACCTTGTATGGTAAAAAAAAGAATGATTTCTTCCATACCACATAGTAAAAGTAATAAAGGGGTAAAAAAGACATTAAAAATACATGGAGTAATAGTAAAACCATTATGAAATCCTTTTTTATAAATCATGGTCATTGATGGTAAATTAAATCATAGTAAATACTTACGAATAAACAATCTCGGATATGATCGTGATTGGAATAATTGTCTGTTACCATATGTCCAATTTCTTACGTATTTGTCCGAGACTCCTGTATAATGATTTAAATAATGTAATTTACTTATTCATGAATTTTAGTCATTTTTATGATATCATATAAGATTCACTTACAACTTTATATTATCCTTTCATTTGTTAATTCCTTGTTTAATCAGCGTTTTGGGTAATAATCGTTTCATTTATCGTACATGTGTGGACTTGTAGTTCTTCATATTATTACTTATATCATGATTTACATACTTCTAGAATGTATAAAAAGATCTATATATCATATATATATATATATATTTTATATACATAATAGATAGATAAATGAAATTAAATACACCATTCATGGAGACGGTAAGTCGTACATACGCATGAACGATGATTTCCTTTCCTTATTGACTTGAATGGAAGTAAGTAGATAAAATATATATATATATATATATATATTCATAAATAAATTATAATTATTATTTCATATGTCCAATTATTATTCAATATATATAGTTTATAATCATTCTATAATAGTTAACATGGAAAATGAATCCATCACATCGTGAAGATGGTAATCCCTACGTACACAAGAGAGATGATATCGTTCTCAAAATTATTGAATGGAATGGGATTGGATGATATAATATCTCATAATTAGTATCATGTTATAATAATAATATATATTTATTATTTCCTAAATTATATCCTTACATATATGGTGGTGGTGGAAAAACATATTACAGCACAGTGGGTAGAAGGTAAGCCGTACGTACATTCGCACGATGATTTCATTTTTCGTAGGACGGATAGAAGGAGAAATAGGGTTGTTTCATATTTATAATAACATATTAGTATATTTTTGATTTAGATGTTATTACATTATAATCAAAAAACTAAATAAGAGGAAGTAGAATAATAAATAAATTTCAATGAATCGGTAGAAGATATTACCTCTTCCTTGAAGTGCCTCATTTAAAATTTCTTTTAGGGCACTAGAGTTGGTATTTTGAGAAGAACAGAACCTCTATAATGTAACTATAGAAATTTGGAAGAGTAATTTGAAGGTATTTTCTAATCTTTAAGGCTCAAGCCTGAGTGAAGAGGAGTGGGAAGGAATATCCCTTATATATAAGAAGAGATGGGGACTTTTGGAAACATCAGAAATATTAATTTATAATAAAACACAACCCCAAATTAAAACCTCAAAATTGAATCTACATAGAATATGAGAAGATATAGTGTGTTAATAATAGAAACCAATAAAATTTAGACATGAATAGAATTTATTTTAAACATTATCATTTTTATTTATCCTTATTTAATCTATTTGATTTTTTTGTGGTAATAATATTCTAAATTTAAAATTGTAATAAATGCTTAGTTTTGTGTTGTGAAATATCCATAATTAGATACATTATGACATTATAGACCATATAATTTTCAATTAGAAAATACTAAATAATTTTTTTTGAATAATTTAATAATATTTCATTTTTATAAAATATCAGTAATGTCAATTTTGGCACAATTTTTTTATTTTAAATTAAATCAAATCCAAATTGAATATATATTCGATCCAAAATATTTGATAGATTCATAAAATTTTATATTAATCTAGAAAATTCATGGAGAACATTAATTAGTTTATATAATCTTTATTTTAATTTTTTAAAATTTTTTTTGATAATTATATTAATAAGATAATTACTATATCATTTGTGTATAATTATTTAATATAATAATTTTTTCATAAAAAATTAAATAAAATACTATGATTAATATAAATCTAATTGCATTTATAATAATACCTTTAATAAAATTTTTCATCTTAAAATCACAACATTTAAGTAGCTATATTGATTAAATTATGAAGGTGACAACATTGACATTATTTAAAATAATATAATATAAACGTCCTAATCTGTTTTATAAGGCTTCAAATAGACCAAAAGTCGACAATTGGATGATTATAGTGTAGATATACTCGATACATATGTTTTGGTCTAGTGTTTGGGTCCTTTTATGCATATTATTATTTTAATAAAAAATATATTATTTATTTTTCACAAAATAAATATTTTTTTCATCATTAATTCATAAGATATGACGTTAATTATATATTTCAAAAAAGTTACTAATAAATTACCAAGATAAATACAAACATTTTACCATTACATTTAGTAATTCTAATTGAATTGTTTTTCTATATAATCTTATATTAAGAATAATTTAATTATTAGAGTTTGAGTGAGAAATATTTCACTTTCTGTTCAATAAAATAAAATAATGGTCTTAATCTCATCCAAGTGTGTTCCATAGGATAAAATTTTAACCTAGGTATATTTTTTGACTAATCATAATCCTAAAATTATATTAATACAACTTTTAGTGTAATTTTATAATATTATATTTACCCTTAATTACCCGACATACTTTTAATGGTGGTAAATAAAAATTATCGTAGTTACTATTCATAATGCACAAAAATAAAATTATCCTATTAATATAATTTTTACATACTGATTCCAAATTTGGAATCCATTCTTCCAAATTCAAGAAAAAGAAGATGAATAAATTTTATTTAAAAATAATCCCGTTGTCGAAAGAAAAAACTGATTTTTTTTAAAACATTGCTTAATATTGAAATGATTTTACATATTAATTAATTGTAAAACTAATGATAATGAAATATATTATATTAAATGGTAAAAATATATTCTATTTATACTTTAAAACCATTAAATATTATAATTTAACTATATAAATTATCTCGATTAAAAATGATTCTTTTACATAAAATTTAGTATATTTTTACTATTCATCAAAATATGAATGTTATCGTAAAAATATGAGAACATTTTCCAAAGTAAATTTTTATATCCTGATTCAAAATAATTAGTTTTTTTAAACACATCTTATAAACTTGTCATTTATTAGATTGAAAATGGATGAACCACCAAAAGGCCGCAAAACTACTTTTATTTTGAAAAATACTTCCTGTATATGAAAAATTTATTTTGTTCTCATACCATGTTCTAGAAAATTTATAAGCTGAATTATAATGTTATAAAATTCAAAATGTGGCTAATACTATTCATAATGGCTATTTCATAATAATATTATAATATATCATTACTTAGTGACGCTTTGAATCGTGTACCACACAATCTATCAAGGAAGGTCGCTATTGTCTGTAACAGAATCCAAGTATATTGTTGCGTATAATTGACGATAATCGTAGTATGTCAAACAACAAGAGATATCAAAGAAATTAAAAACAATATATCTTATAAAATCGTAGGGTGTTACAGTAAATAATGTGTAACATTTGTGTTCAATTTTTGTAATACATGAGTTATATTGATACATGTGATATTTTAATATGTGATATATTGTGAAATATATGATATAACTGCATTGGACATGCACTAATGCCTCAAAATCCCATTGTGATATTGAGTGTGTGACAGATACTGCAACATCAAATTTACACTTGTGTGATTAATTGATAAATTTATGTTGGACATGGACTAATTATTCAAACACTCATAGTGATAATGAGTGTGGGACACAGAATACTTCTTTAAAAGCCCAATTGTGTGATTATTTAAAAATAGGTTATGGGATGCAAATTGATGCTTCAAATCCCCACAAGGTCCTAGAAATGATTTTCTATGCAAAAAATTATGGAATTGGTCTATGGATTTGATAGTAAATAATATTAATTAAAATGAAATGGTAATTTATAAGGATGTTTTGGATATATGTGATATTCATTATGAATATTACAGACTTTGAATGGTCTAAGGCATGTTTTGTGAGTCTGGGTGTCCATGGGAACACGGGTGGTCAGTGTGGTTAAATAAAGAATAATTCAATATATATAAACCATTTATTCATTAATTTAATTTTATTATTTATAAAGATACCAACAATTTTATTGGATGGATATTATTTTAGTCATCCTTGGTGGTGTCCCATTGAGTTATACACACACCCTACAGAGACTGCAAGATCAATAGAAGAATAAACTTCATTATTGAAGGAAATGATAAGTGATTTTCCCCATATTATATGGATGTTTTGGGATGGATCATGGATGAGGGAACTAGATGCAATTCAGAAAACTACTGGTAATTTTTAGTATTTTTATTTTTTTCATATCAAAACATGACACATATTTTCCATTATATATTTATTTTTCAGTTTTGGATATTTTAACCATATAATTGGTAATTATGTGATGTTAGTTTTGTTAGGTAATAACATTATGATATTTTTATCTATTTATGCTATTGTGCTACTTGGATAAAGAGTGTATAGTGTATTCGTGATCAATATTAGACCCTTTTTTCTTGTCGGTAGCCTCTTTCATACGGGTTGGTCGGCCTGAGGTCTTATGATTGGCTTGATTGAGGGAATGATGTGTGGAACTTGGGGGAGGACATTAAAAAATGGATACGTTGTTATTTATGGTGAAATTTTGGAACTCACGATATTCAATACACAAAATCATTGATCCATCCATGTTTTAAAAAACAGAACTAGCACACCCCATGGTGATGCACTATGGTATATGAACCCTTTTTCAAAATAATCTTGTTGAAGCTTCATTATCTCCTCTAGTTGGAACAATACCATCCTATAGGTGAATTTTAATATTAGAGTTCCACTAGATATATTCTATATTGACAAATATATATAATGATTTATATTAATTATACAAAACACTTCAAGAAATACATCGTTATATTCCCTCACAAAGTGAATTTACTCAATATTAATACATTTATGTAACTCAACCATTTGTGAAGGGTGTGCTTCTTCAAATGGTATCATCAATAACACCATTGTGTGATTTTCCAATGGAGATTATTAATCTTAATTGAATTTGTATATTAGTATTGTATGGTTCTTATATTTTAAAAGAAGATTCATATTATTGATTATTGATATGCGGTTTATATAATGATGTCCATTCCATTCCCGAAATAGCCTCAAATTCAACTAAGGGATTGATTACGAGATTCACTATAAGAACATTTTCACAACCTCTAACTAGGAAAGAGTTCATCAACTGGGTTTCATTGATCACACAACTATTTTTTAATGACATCTATACATCAAGGTGTCAGGTTTGTGATAAAATAGTGCTAAGAAGATTTTAGGATAAATGGAATGTGTTGAACTAGAATCAAATAAAAAATTTACAATCATGAGTGAATAAAATGTGTACCTAGTACATTCTCATTTTGATGGTTTTGTGTTAGCAGAAGAAGCGAGTGGGAAATGGATTTTAAATTTTTTTTATTAAAGGGAAAATAAGACTTATCATACCCAATCATCTGAGCCCTAGTATGGTTTGAGGATCCGGTGAAAATTAATCATATCACATAAAATAAATCTAACACATACCTTGTTCTTAAGAGAACAACACAGAAAAAAATCTCATTATAGATGATTTTTGATCAAAGGATTTGGTGTCAAACCCATCAATATCATCCACACACTCTTCAAGAATCCATGTTCTCATCATTCATTATAATTTGTGTGCTAGCACAGAGTTCTGATGAGTCCTTCAGTGTCATGTTAATCACCATGATCTGTTGTGTTTGATCCATCGAAGGCATTCTTATATTGTTACACTGATAAAATATTTCTATCTATATAATATAGAAGGAGATAAAGTCTCTCACTTCATTTAAATTAACAATGCAATGATAATGATCCTCTATCTTGGAATAATAATAGGAGTCTATATACAATGATGTGTTTTCCAACTGATGGAAAAATATCTCACCCTAAAAATTAATAAATAATATTGATGAACTAAATAAATTCATTTATATTATTTATTATTTTATCAAATTCCAATAATATATATACAAAAGTTACAAGATAAAACTAATTCATTGACTTGAATTGTAATTTCGATTTAATATTAACCAAACATAGAATATTTATATAATAATCGATCAAATAATTTTTTCTATTATTTACATAACTTGTAAATATATTTAATAAATAAATTCAATACCAATTATTCATTACCTGAATAATATGATTTTATTTATTTATCAGTAATTGATTTCTTGTAAAAATCATGACATCATGGTGGCCCACCATGTCCAATATACATAATCAAGTGAATTGGGTGGATTCTTGAATACCCTATTATGTGTGATCCTCCAGGCCATTTTCTTCATAGCAATGCATAAAATACATAGACCAAGAGTAGAGTCTAGTAACACATTAAGATCCCTAAAAAGGAAAGGATTGTCATAGAAAAGATAACCATCCTATAAAAACATACTGTGTATTTTAATTGTTTTATTTTTAAATATCTGATAAAGCATGATTCACACTAATGTAATCTCCATTTTCATGATTTATTATTATTTGATCTAAAAGGATGGATACACCTTTTTAGTTATTTGGCTAATGAATTATGAATTTAGTATAATACAGATCAACCAGGTCTAAGATATATTACTTCCTTAAAATGGATGAGAGAAATCATTTCTTTACCATTCATCCACATTCATACCACTAATGAAAACCCAAAAACAAGCTACCTCAACAAGATATCATTGTAATGGATTTGGATAGAAATTAAAGTAAGAGATAAAATGTTACTCACAGGTGATGATCTCAAGTCATGAGTCCAATACCAATGTTGGTATATTGAAATACACAATGGAAACCAAAACATGTGTCTTTTCTATTGTCAGTATGGTCCTCATGATCTCATGGCTAGAGATCACCATGTGTGAACTTAATTAGAAGAAGACTCAATGATATGTGCCCCTAGAACATTATAATCAAACTTATACTCTCTCCATACAATAAATTATTTTTATACCATATGTCATTTGTTTAATATTAATGTCATAGTATCTCGATGATGTCACTGTAGCCATAGACTTTCTATAACTTTTTGATATAATAATTAATCCACGAACATTACTAATAAATTGTGGATGCTGAAAAATCTACACTATAATAGTGTTGGAAATGAAATATAGGCCCAATAGGGATAAAGAGTGGTTGAAGTAGGTGGGTAGACATTTCCCCCAATCAAGAGGTGCAAAAATTATCAAAGGGTCATGCCTCTTGAAGCTCCACCATGATTCCTTCTCATCACATTGAATGGTGCAATGCTACCAAAACGAACTCCTTCCCAACCGCCACAAATCACCTTGACGAAAGCCTCTCTTATCTGAAAAATACATTTGGGACAACTGTAGAGAATTGGTATGGAATCCTATATGAGCATGAATAGACCAATAACCACCATGGAGAAGCGTGATGGAAGCCTTCACAATTATGACGGATCCATCTACGACTGTGAAGTGAAAATTCCTCCACAGTTCACCCACAGAGAAATTGGACGTAGGGTGCTTATAAATAGACATCTCACCCCCAACCCCAAGGATCTAAAAATAGACTATTCTACATACAATATCTCATTTCATAACCCCCCTTTGATCAAAGAACCAGACAAAAAATGTATCATCCCAGGTACCTAATCACTGCGAACCCACATCCCCTTTGTTATATTTTTCTTCTACTTCAAGTGGGGATCCTATCCATGAATCCATATGGATATCATGAAGGTAAGAGTCCCTTTTGGGATGTTAGGTCTTCATGGAGCATTCAACCTTGATGAATCACTCTCTAAGAACATGTCGAATCTATGCCTTGGCTTGGTCATCATGCTTCACAAAGATCCCCCCTTCGCGGAGATCCACATAGCCATGCTTCATTTGGAACCTTCTTTCATGAAGCACCTCTTCTTCACAAATTACCAGATCATCACAAATCCTCTCTATGAGAATCCTTTTACTTCACGAATCCATCTCACATGTGAACCTTTAGGATTATACGAAGTGATTTCATGGTTCATCGAGTGGTGTTTAACACAGAATTTCCCTACCTCATGTATCTTTGCATATGCACGCTAACAACTATTGTGTCTACTCATATCCATGCTAATGTGAGGCCCTAGAGTGACCACTATTCCACCTCAATACTATTAGTAATTTCTTGTTCCTTACCTCCCCTATGTGTGGATTGGTACAATTTGTTTAATTCCAAGGGATTCGGAGTGATTCCTCATCATCCAAGATGTAGAATGTTAAAATACGAAGCAGCCCACAACCATAACACACAACAGAAAACTATGACTCGTTGCATGTGTGACAAGACTGAATAGACCAGAGAGAGGATGTGACATGAAACCTTTTACACTCCACCGATTTATACATCCTTCTCTTTCCGTTTGTGATTTTTCACTGTTGGGACCTTGGGAAGCCTCCACAGAAGCCCCAAAAAACACCCTGATAGGTTATTCCTTGTAATAGGACCAGACCCTCCTCATACATATAAATACCCTCCCCGGGAATCCCTATTGAAGTAAGTCTTAATCTCTATCTCACTAGGCCATTTAACGTGTAATACCCACACGATATCGCACATGGTTTCACCTATCATGACATCATCGTCAGGTTTGGTGTTACCTATTTTTTCTTACACGGAGCATGGATTACATGGGATTATAGTAAGAATCCACCATGAAATCCTTTTATGGTCCACTAACAACATGTAAGACCCTTTACACCCATTCTTCATAACTATGTGGACATTGATCCCTACTATCTAGGAAGGGTATGTATTAAACTTACCTATGTTCCATTACCATAACCCATCTATTGTGTCCAATTCAGATCAGTTTTCCTCCATTTCGCATGAAATTAAACTGAATCACCATCACAATCTATGTGGGTTTTGATCCCTGTCTTCTACACAGTGTACATAAGACACCACCATGAGTTTCAACCCAATATAATGGTAACTATGGTGATCCCTCCTAGGGATGTACCCTCCAAATTTTACATCATCCCTCTCTGGGACACATCTCTTAGATCTTCCTCCATGAGGTTTTCTGATACAACTAGGAAGCTAACCAGGGATTAGCCCCGAACTCGATATATACTCCTCCAACCAAGAGTAACCCTCTTGTTTTGGGTTTATGACCATGTGTAATCCCTATCATGTCTCCAGGTTATTTTCCATTGTTTACACCATGATTCTATACCCCATATTTAATTATGTGGTTTTTTATTCCATGACATGGATATATGTTTGAAGCCTCCCTAACATTCAAGAACATATTTCATGCCTCAACCTGGTCTCTCCCCTGATCCCCTATGTATCAGGAAGATCATTCCTCAACATAAGGTTCCATTTTCTTTGGGTCTCTCAATGCTCATGAGTTTCCTCTTCATGTGACTCAATTACTGACACCAAAACTATGTTGACATTGACCCATAACTCCCCGGTAGGGTATGTGGGAAACCTCCATAAGGTTTAATCCAAAAAACGTCATCTTCACATCAGTTTCATCCTATTCCTACCATCCACATCATTAAATCATTAATAATATATCCTGATTCTTTCCTAGGACACTACATCATTGTGGGATCATTCCATTCATATGGTCAACTAACCATGAATAATCCCCCCCAAATACATTATCACCTCACACAAATGATGGTGCTGTCACATCATGTATATGGTGCATCTCAGTGCATAAGGCCCATTCATACATATGATTGATTCTTTTAGTAGCTCCTAGGCCATCTCTTTTCATAGGAAACAATCATATATTTGAATTATGATTTTAGATTCACATGACCTGCCTCAGTGCGTAAGACTCATTCAAACTTATGGTTACTGCTTCTAGAAGCACATAGGCCATCTCAACGCATAATCCACATTCATCCGTTTGATTTATTCTCATAGCTGCACTCATAAGTCTCAACAAATAATACCCAAATCACCCCATTGAACAACATGGATTTTGAAAAATATCTTTTATATATGTTATGTAGTAATCCTCCACGAGGTTCAATCCTATCCTATGGTAATCCTTGATGTCTCCCTCTGTGGGACCCATCCTCTTTGATCTTCCCTTTTTGGTTTCGAAAAATATTTTCACAGTGTGAAACCTTACCTTTTTAGGGAGATTCCATCCCTGTTCTATTATAATTAGGAGTTGTGACCCATCCATCTAGTTAACATTCTAGGTCCTCACTCTTAGATATGTGTGTATATGATCCACTATCATAAGTGTTCTGATCAGTCCAATCCGTCTCTGCAAATTGTTAAACTCCCAGTATACACTTTTTTAAACATAGGTAGTTGAGGAAAACCTTAATGATATTCCTCTATAATAAGAAACCCTACAATTGATTTTGGAAGCCTTGTATTTTCAATCCCTTGAGAAGCCCTATGGGAGGATGAATATAGCTTCTAGGAAGTTCTAACATCATGACATTCAATAGATTCCCCAACATAACAACACTTCTGATTGAAGGTTGCTTCCCTGACTATACCATTTAGAATTTCCTAGAAGAAGAAACATAATTATCTGGCATCTATAAAGAGATGGCATCGATAACGAGATCATTGAATAACTTCTTAATCTATGAGGGAGACCTAAACTAGGTGGTGATTTCTAAGGATGAATCCATAGAAGGAGAAACTGACATCCCATCATCCCATTTTAATAAAAATGAAAATTTCCCTAAATAGGTGATGGATGCTACCCACCATTGGAAATCTGAAATTAGGGGTATAATGAAATCGTCAATGAGAATCAATTGGAACACAATAGAATTCCCTAACATAGAGCATCAGATATAGAAATGTTTAACCCAATGTGAAACTCTTCTTGTTAAAATAAATAGTAGTGGTGTTTGAGACATAATGAGATGACTATGTCACCAATTTTATATATCAGACACATGGCCCTGCCAATTAAATAGTGGGATTGGTGTGGAACTCACTAGAATTTTGGTCAGTTAATCATTAGGGATTCCGGTATATGGAATTATCAGTGTTGATCATTCTCTGTAACCATGGATGGATGAATGGTACTGGGTAACACATTATTTATTTCCTCATATATGTACTGATGGTTGAATATTCTTACATTTTAGGACCCAAAATGTAGTTATATGTAATCAATATCCCCTTACTGCAGACACTAGGGTTTGAGGAATGATGTCATGGCTTTTCCACATTTCTCCTCCTCTACCACAACAGCTTCCATGACTATGACTAATATGTACCGACATTCCGTCTCACTCACAAATTTCATTGAGGAGAGGGTGATAAACACTCTTGTTCAATGATATGAACATAAATGGGTTCATCCAAATGAGGGATATATCCAGCCAAGATATAGAGGATTTTGTGCCTCATCGTCTCCTCCCCTAAGGGCCACAACGAGTGTTGTTGCTCCCCACTCCAACATCCTACCATTTTGGAAGTCTCTTCTTATAACTCTACTATGATTATAACCTATACAAAGATGAGTTAAGGGATATTTGAGTCATCCAATATTCTTTTGCCACGAGGATACCAAGTAGGGATCCCACCATGCCACATCAACACCGCCATATGGTCCCACAGACTGAGGAAATTGCAGTATACACCACCACCCATCTATCCCTAATACGACTTACTAGATGCCAATGTCAGACACATACTTAGTAGGATTCCCATCACAGGGAATCATCTTCCAAAGATTCCACAACTTTACTGGCCCATGCCACCACAGATCAATAATATTTATCTACTGTTACTAAAGAGATGAGTCACTTCTATGATCAATAAGGATTTGGTCCCTATCCACCCCTAGATCCGTCTTCGTTTACTCTTCGGTCGCTAGCATGAGAAACAACCATCGTTGGATAACCCAAGATGATGGCCTTAAGCATAGAGGCTCTCCCCATTCCACAATCGCTAGTCCATTTATAGGGAAACACCATCTTGCAGACACCCATCATGGATGTCATCTTCACTCCAACATCTATAAACATGAAGGCCCAACCCAAGATATCACCGTCTTCAGTGGACGACCTACCCACCCTTGAAAAACGTTCATGGAGGCCCTCCCTGCACACAAGGTAACAATCACGGATGTCCTCCTTATGTTATGTCTGACATATGTCCAAGAGCTCCTCACACCACAAACCACCAGAGCAGAGGTCCTACCCACTCTGGTGAAAATTGGTGTGAAGGTCCTCCTCACATAGAAAACAACTTAGGTACACATCCCATACTCTATAAAAAACCAATGCTGGGGACCTCTCCATTTTGAAAATATTCATTTCCCCAAAAAAACCATCCCAGAGATCGAGGGAGCATCATCTCCACAAAAGGACGATCCCTGAGAAGCACGAGATCATTATACATCCCTTCCTTTTCTCAAAATCTCAAGTAGAGTTTGACTCGATTGTGGATCATTCACCTCGATCCTCTATATCAGGGTCTCGGTGTAGGAAGTCGGCATGTTAGCTTTATATTCCCAGAATGTGAGATACACCAGATCCAGCAATCCCTCTATAGATATATAATGTAGTAGGAGTACTTTACTCCTTTCCAAGGTCTCATTGTGATGTCTTTTCTACTATCTTATGATTCAATCTCCACCTCGACATAAGATAACAGATGGTTGTTTTGTGTTTGGAAGATGACGAACCCCAGCCTAATTCACTACCAATGACATACACTCTAGTGTAGGAAGCCACCATCAGCACCCAGTCTTTTAGGGATGTGATAAAGTAGTTAGTTAGAACACTAATAGATATTCCAGTGTGAAATGGTTTGTCTGATCACACAACATACTCTCCACCATCTATTCAACTATCACAAGTATCTATATTTGGGTCTTTTCTGGTTCCCCAACCACCACAAGTTGATAAATGGGTAAAATAGACATCGTATATCTCTACTAAGTGAAATATCCTGTGGGATATTCTCTCCATGGATCAGTTCCCTGTAATGTTCTGGCCGACTGTAACTCTGAACATTAGAATTCCATAGACCATCACCCAGTATGATTTCACAAGATTAAACTAAAAACTCTTGGTGATTCATTTCCACAACCAAAATAATCTGTTGTATTATCCAATGATCCATGAGAACTATGACAATACCTTCCAGCAATGTCACCTTGTTGAGTTGGCATCCCTTCTTGTTGCTCAACATTCTACGTCATCTGGTTACCACTGGATCCTCCAACAATTATGCATTCAGTTATTTACTATCCCAACGAGATTATTTTTGAGGAATAATCACATGTTCAGATCCATAGATTGGTAAAGTATATAGAACTCCATTTTGGCTAATATTCACATCTACTTGGTGAAATTGAGGATATTCCCTAGGGTGTAGACATGATTAAAAAGGATGAACTCCAAGAGAAGGAAACCAATATCTGAATTATTGAGGATACACTATCCCATGGTGTATTTCCAGAACTTCTGGATCCCTTGGGCATTGTCAATTTCCCACATAAACATTTTTTTAGCCTCACTGGCCCAATAATTCATTTCCTTTCAGTTGTGACCCAAACAAGGGAAAATGAAACCCTAGAAATGTCAATCATTCCAACCCGCCTGGTTCAGTGCAGAAGATAAACGATGATCTTGAGAAGGATGCATTGTTCCATAATTATGATTTGTTGAAAAGGAAAATTTATTAACTCCATGTCATGTGTGTATTAGAATTTTATATAGACTATAGTGATCCTTGGTACAATCCCATTCATCCTCCAGTGGGGATTCTGGGGAAGTGTAGGTCCTTCTTGATAAGTTGAAATTTATTGATCATGCCTTCCCTGCTCCTCCGAACTAGATATAGGCTGAAGCCTATGGAATGTGAAAATGGTATGCATCACTAAATCATCATGAGCAACATGAGAATATTCTCCCAGATCCATCTCCACCTGCTGTTAGCCTAGACTCCCCTCAATGGGATCTATAGGTTCTTCCTCCAGCGGCTCTGTAGGTCAATCCTGCATCACCCCCTGAGTTGTTCCACCAACTCCTCCATGATTCTCTGGACCCACCTATCACGTTTAAGAGTCTACCAATGCACTGGTTGTTTGTAATTATCACTAGGTTAGTAATTACCTCCATTCGATCTACTGGATTCTCACATTGGTTGCCTGGAGGCTCTCGAGATGTGATGGTCGGGGCTCCTATCTAATGGAAATAAGTATTGTGTAGGGGTAGAAAACATTCCAACACCACTAGATTTTGGGAACACCATATTCCCCCTTTCAATGGGATCGACGATCCTCTTCAATAGTTGTATCACCTAATCTCAAGGTGTGGGCCTATGCTAGGTACTCCAACGTAGAAAGAAGCCACCAAGATTTGGTGTTTTTCCTATATAGTGGAATGACTTGTATTTGTAATGTAAATTTGACTACCCATTGAGTTTTATAATTGGTTGGGTGGTTCTCCACATGTAGTTCTTTTACAAATTCAGGACCAACACCTGGAATACATGTTTTGATAAGCTCTGAAACTTCAATAAAAATTCAAATCATCCTACCATAGGTGTTTTCACCTAGTGGAAGAGACTCACATATTCACTTAATATGTTGCTGACTCAGTAGTAGTTGTATATAATGTTTCTGGGGAACATGAAAACTAAATTGGTCCCCTCCCTCATCACTTATAATTTCTTTGGTTGATTCTTGGACTTTTATGAAAAGGATTAGCACCTATTGGAAGTCTTTCATCAAGCCATGCATGAACACCTGTTACCTCCTAGAAAACATTCAAGAAAAGTATCCAAGGATGTGGAAACCATCATTGCACATGTTTAGGCCCACAAGATAGTGTATTTATTACCTCTTGATCCTCCATTGTAGCCACATTGATGAAAGTATCATCCAACATGACCTTATAGATAGTACTGCCAACTTCAGAATAGGTCGGCACCACCCCACTAACTACCCACATGCCTGAGATATAATCAGGTTCCACCTCCTCATTATGCTACAACGCCTCATTAGGTGTAGGATCCTTACGTCCCATTCCGAGATTGGATAAATCAAACATACACTTTCAAAGAGGCTCAATTTACCAATTATTTCTAAAGCACTCTGGATCATGTAATCTTAAGGTCTTGAGTACGCAGAAATCCTGAATAGGCTAATCTCACTGATTTCCCCAACTATTTACCCTATCACCTAATCCTTATGCATAGTCTAAAGTTATTATAAGGGTTATATTATTATCTCCAAGACTATGTTTAAAAATGTATAGTCATGATCGGGCCCTATGCAATTGGTATGTGTGTATGAAAATCCAAATAGCGATAGTGAGGGTGAATGATAGTAGGTCTCCAGTCATGGTGTTCAGATGTATGATTACTATATGGCTTGTAATATTTTCAATCGTGCTCAAGTTATCATCCTTTATAGTTTGAATCATTTATAGGATTCCAATTCCATTTTTCATCCTCTTTATACCATATCTCCAACCTCCTTTTAGTATTCTACCGCTCTGATGGGCAGGTGTCAAAATCGTAATGGAGAAAAAAGACCCCCAACTATTCTGATGCCATCCCACACACTCGATGAATTCATTCTCTTAAATATGGGGATTAACCACAAAATTATCCCATATATAGAAGATTATTCAAGTGGCGATCATGAGTATGACTTGTTTAACACTGTCTAGTTGTTGGACCCTTATATGGTACCCAACAACAAGGATCTCCATGTAGACCCTCCTAATGTCCCCAGTAAATGCTAGCATCAGCAAAGACGTGTATGTGTGAATCAACACAATGCATTATCCAGTGCCTCTAACCAATCCGTTCATGATAGTCAGGCAAGAAAATAAGCTAAGCATAGAGATCAACATGCATAGTCCTAAAATATGGTGTCACTAGGTTTCCCATGATGTCATTTTTACTGCTAAATCAAGATCATCTACAATGATCATGATATGATCAGCCACATTCAGTAGTGGATAGGTCTTAGTTATCTAGCTATCATCCGATAGTCATTTTTCATGCTTTGACTCATGAGAGATGAGACACTCTTATCACCAATCAGAATACACCAGTTCGATTTTATTTTCCCATCATACCTTCTACCATAGAGGGACGTCAGGTTTGTTTAAATGATCACTTGGAATAGAAGTATGATGTAATTAAGCACCACACCATAATTCTCTAAAAAGATCTTAATTCTGGAGGCTCTTTGTATGACTGCTGATCTCTGTAAAGTCCATGTAGATAATTTGAAATGCCCCATATAGTTTGAAATAGATATAATATTGGTATATACCTTCAATTTTAATAATGTCGAGTGTGTTTAATTTACGTCCATCATTTCATTCTCCAAGAAATATGAAAGTTATCTTGTATAGGTAAATATTCACACATTATATATCATCTTCCTTTTCAATAGTGTGTAAGTTAATCACTATATTGTCGACACTGGTTCGGGGATCGATCTCATTGCAACCTAGACACTCCGCAAACTGGGTCTATTTGAAGCAGATATGAATCCTTATGACTTAAAGATTCATGGTTACAAAAAAAATAGAGACCGATCAGTGAAATCTATCTATTGACCTAACTTGGTTGTTTGGAAGCCAACACCATATGTATGGTAGTCTTGAAAAATGCATTTTACATTGAATTTATTGGTTGACCCTGTTTCTATCAGCATGTAGTAGTAACGTTCTCCAATAACTAGTGCCTTAAGTGCTCCATTAATGGTCATGTGGGAATACTCTAGGGTTACATGTCTCATATTTATTCTTATGAATCATTCAACATAGATGTCTACTATTACATGATATGTGTTAATAATGTTCAATCCAATTATGAAGACCACTTTGCCATTGTGGAAGATCCATGGACCAACTTGGATGTTGCCTTCATTCATTCAATCCTTCAGTTAGATGCCAGGAGCCCACACATGATCCATTTCATTTTCATCTTCAGGAAGAAGAGGAAATGTATTTCCAAAAATAGGGAATGTTGAAATATCACCTCATACACCAACAAGAACTAGGATCGAGTGATTCCAAAGCCCCATACCCTTGCAAGATAACATGATGTTCACTTCATAGGAATAGTAGTATGTCACAATTTATTGTTCAACCATGCTGGGATAAACTAGCTCAAGCCATCATGCCACTAATTATTTTACATTTTCAATAATGGTCTCCTTGGTATGAGGCCACATCGAAATGGGTCGATAACTTTTTCACCATGTTTTTAGTAGTGTAGTGGTCTTCGGAAGAAGGTTCCACCACCATTCAGGACGACTCCAGCATTCCTTCAGGGTCATCCATCTCAGAAGAGTTTCCCCTATCAATTATACTCTCACTATAGATAATAAAGTTTATTTTTAAGATTATCACCTATTTTTTGGGAAGGTGTATCCACCACTATCGATGAGTTGGTGTAGGTGTATATCGGTACTGAAGTAGACTCCAGAACAATACTGGTCAGTGATCCCAAGTCTGTAGAAGACAAGAAATAGTATATGGATTCTTGAAATTGAATCGAGTTGTATTTTCTTGGAGATTTGATGAATTTCCATGGCTAGATCCTCATATTTATATTCACCATCTAGTCCTTCCATAAAGTCATCATAGGTTAATGAAGCCTCCAAAAAGGTTGGAACCTTCTCACGGTGCCATGGAGGAGGCCGAGGTTGAAAAGATTATCAAATTCAACATCATCAAATAGGTCCAATACCCCAGATTCTTAGCCAACATCATGTCTATTAGGATGAAGAATATAAATATCAGAGTCATCATCGACTTTCTAGACCTCAACCATTACTCCCCGAATGACCGATTTCCCCTTCCAATGAATGAGTTGTTGGTCGATGATTCCACTGGGTTCCAACCTCTCTACTTTAGGGATGGGTATTACAGATATGACCAAATCCAAATTGGTCCTAAGGAAGAAGAGTTTGTTGCCTTCAGAGAACCTAAAGTTACATTTTTTATCAGGTAATTCCTTTGGGCCTGAAGAATTCAGGATCCACTTATCTGTGTTTCTTTCACCACATATTTACGACAATGTTAGGTATTCTAGTGTAATTCTATATAGATGAATTCATGGTAAAGTCCCTCCTACATGAAGGCCATATTAGATAACTTGTGAAAATTTTCAGCCACATCCACTCTTTCCATCTGATGATGAACCCATTAATGTGTTCCTTCAGAGTCATCTATGGGAAGTTTCACAGATTTGTTGCTAGATACAAAGGCATTGAGATCGATTCAGAGAATATCAAGGATATTATATAGATTCCTTTTCTACGAATCCTCCAAAAGCACCATGTTATTCAAGGAAACTTATCTTACATATGATTATTAACTGAGAATATATCAATAAAGTGAACCCATTTTCCCAACTCATGAAGAAAGGCATCGTCTACCATTGGGTAGAGGAGTTTGAAACCGTCTTTGAAGAGATCAAGTCCTACCTACTTCATCCTCCAGTTTTGATTGGCCACCATTTCTAGAAATACAATGGTCCTTTATATAACATCCATGGAGTGGTCACTATATGATCTTTTTCCCCTGAAGAACAATGAGGGGACAGAGAACAATTTATATTATCTTAGAGGAATGATCCTTGATGCAGATGCCAAATATTATTCCATCAAGAAGAGATACCTCACACTGGTTTTTACAGTATAGGAGTTAGAACATTATCTGCAGTAGTATAAGATATATCTAGTGTCACGAGTATACCAATTGATTTATATTATGAACCTCCCCATGTTGATAGACTATCTCTCCTGTTGAGCAGTGATCCTTCTATTGTTTGGCATTATGTTTGTTTTATAGAAAGCTGTTAAGGGTCAATAATTGGAAGACTTCCTTGATTCCCAACTAGACCGTACTAATTAATCTCTGATCCTTGAATTCTTATATGAGCCCTTCCTCTTAGGGGATCATGTCATCCCATATTGGCATATTCACTTCGATGTGACTTCTTAAAGCCCAATGGGTAGAAGGATTAATGTCCCTAGACTTAAGAGAGTATGTTAGGGTGTCATATTCACAGGGCTACACATGATGTCTTGACCTACTCGTTCTTTTTTTCATAAGGTTGTACCAATATGGAGGTGGAGTATCAGGCTCTCATCAATAGCCTTGAGATGTCCCAATAGATTTACATTCCACACCAACATTTGAAGGGGGACTCTGAGATGGTCATCAAATAGATTTACAATGACTACATCGTCAGAGTGATGGAAATTGTACCCTTGTTAGTGTTTGATCAACAAATAATGGCCTAGTTCCCTTTTTATCTATATGTAATTCGTGTTCATAGACCGAAAAACTGTCAAGCAACACCCTGGAAAACATTTTCACTTCTCTCAAAGATCCTGAACAGTATGATTTGATCATCCATGTTGCGCATTGAGGAGTCATCAATCCCATTACCCTGGATGATAGTGGCCAACAAGAGATCCATTTCACCAATGGTTCCACCACATATGGATCTCTATCACCCCTTATGCAGCAGAAGAGACCCTAGATTGGATGACTCTTTTTTCGAGTACCTCTAACACATAAATATCCCAGTAGACATAGATGAACGTGAGTTTATTCCCTGGCATGCATTACAGTTTTCACTCATCACTAGTCCTTACATTGAGAACATCCTCTAAAGATGTTTATTCTATGTAATTATCATCCATTTTATTTAAGGAGATCATATTTCTCTATGATATGTAGGAAGTTCATTCCAGTTCTTGTTGAGCTTGTCAGGTCGGGCCAAAGAATTCCCACAATATCCAATGGTTGGGATACTTATAGCCCACCGTTATCCATGATTTTATCGTGTTCTACAAGAGGTTATACTTGTGTCAAATCCCTGATAAATTTTTTCATAGTCCATTAAAGAATATCCATAATTCCATTTACTCTTGGACCTTGCTATTCTGAGGACACAAAATTTTGGGGATGTATCCACCAGCAATGTATCAACAATGCTTGTTCATCCAGGTAACCACATATTACATTTTCTAGTGTGAAGAGGTGATCCCACTAAAGGAATTAAAGTACTATTCAATAATTTATTTCATAATCTATAACATGATCTTCTAATTCATAGGTCCACATGTCATTTTCACCGATAGTAGTACCAATTTCCAAGCAGTCGAGCTGATGAAATTATACACAAACTATAGTAATTAGTCAAACCATACTTCCCACTATAATGCACATGAAAATGGAAAGATTTAGGAATTCAAAAATAACCTATCCAATTTTTTTTTTGAAGATGGTTGGTTATAATAAAAATATTAGGACATAAATTTTCCCCAATGATCGTAGATCTTACTAGATGACAACTCACAATTCAAACCAGATTACCCCATATTCCACAATTTATGGAATAGAGGTACTACTAACCATCAATATTTAGTTTTCATCTATTTTTATAGCCATTTATGATAAAAAGAAAACAGAAAAGGTTTTATAAGTCTATCTGGCTAAACTGGATTCCCTTGATGAGAATTGGCTCTAGACTTTGATCAATCTGGGGAGGCACTAGAATAAAATTTATAGATATTTCAATATGAAAGTTCATCTCCACTCTTTACTTTAGGTTGACATGGTTCTAGTCCTGAGGACATCGATGATACCTAGCTGGAAGCCACCAACTTGGGATCCCAAATGGGAGGGACCTTATAAAATCCTCAATGTTTACCACAATTGTGTGTAATCTCTTGTCACCATGGATAGTGATATTATTACTCCTCCCACCAGAAAAATATTCCACGAGTAGTATTTCTCTTGGGAATACCCTCATTATTATTTCATGGCATTAATATTTTTTATTCGTTTGGGCCAAAATATGTAAAACTTCTCAGCATTCATCATGCATGATGTGATACTATAAACAGTAAACATACCTCACAATCCAATATCTAATAACATAAAATATTATCTCTTTTGTCCTTACCATATTATGTTAAAATAAAGGACATTCTAATAACAATATGTAGCTTTATTCCTTCCCACACATGATATGTAGTAATGCTTATACACATTATCTTTTGGTCCATCCCATAAAACATATTTATCCCCTCGGTTTACCCAATGGGTGTATTTCTCTTAAATTATTACATATGATGTGGTTTGGAATTATTTTGTTCTCATTCATTTCTATTTTTCAAAGGTCATACCATGTTCCCCTCCCTTAGAATGTTCTTCATTACCCTTGTCCTTACCTAATGATTTTAAGCTGCATGACATCCAAAGAACTACATACATCTTTATTTTTACCGGTGCACGATATATATGAACACCTAAACATTTTTTCTTTGGGTCATTCCCTAGGTACCAAATATTATTTCCCCATTCTATACATTCAACCTTGGTGTCTTTGGAGCATGTGGAATTATGTGTAATTATGTTTTCCTCATTCACATATAGCTTACAACTACCATGCTATGTATCCCCTTCAGGAATCTCCCGTTTCCCCCTTCATCATTACTGCATGACGTTAGGATTAATGGAATTTTAGAACTACATGTTTCTTGATTCCCATCATCATGAGATACATATGAACACAAGGATGATTCATATTTGGGTCCATCCTCGGGTTTTGGAAACCTATCATTTTTTTGTGCCCCTTCTTCTTAGCTTGGTCCTTCACTTAATAGTGAATGGTGTGTTGTGAGGCCTCTCTTTTCATCATTATCATCAGGTTTGATTTATCACACCATGCACCAATATTTCCCAATAGAAGACAATTTCACATTCACCCATAATACATGTCGTTAAACTACAAAACATATCAAGAACCACATGTGGCTTCATTCCCATACTCATGGGATACATAGGAATGCATAGAAGTTCTTTCTCTGGGCCCAGACATAGGTTGAACAACCAATTTACCACCTTTTCCATACTCTTATTTCCGAGCCATCTTATATCAGTTTAATACCATGGCCCTTATTTATCAACATCTACATTCTCAGATGTTTTATAGTAAGGGACATAGATTTTCGGATTTTGCATGGACATCCCAACACCCCCTCCACCATGATTTACATGTGACCTTCATTTGGGTCTTCATCGTCTTTCACATTTGATAGTACCCCCTAGTGGGCAGGTTATATACCACCATGGGTCAGTAACAGTTCCTGGCCAATGTCCCAGAGGATCTCGAACAAAAATTTGATACAATTACCACACTCCGAATATTGTCTATGGATGATGTTCAATTCATTGTTCCCATTCTAGGTCACATGATATAAATACAGTTCTACGAACATGGTCAATAGTTATCCTCCATCATTATCGCCTACTCAGTCACATCCCAATTGCTGGTCTCATGATTCACATTCCTTCTCACATACTTATGTCTAGATGTAATTTTTACACCCTAGGTGGAATTTCTCCGTCCACCTTTTCATGTTGAGTAGGAGAACCGATGTCATGGGTTCATCCTTGGACCCACACCTCCATTCCCTTAACATATGTTTTTATTAATTGTAGAGATCATTTCTAAAGTTTTTTCACTACAATGAGCATATATCATGTGGTATTAAGGGTTTTGACAAGGTATATGACCACATAGGGAAGTCACATACTATAACGGTCGAGACTCTATGACCATAAACTAGATGTTTAGGTCCCAAAGATCAGGAATCATGACTTTAAACTGTATGTTCATTCTCTCAAGACATGTAATTAAGTATAGAATTCTTGGGTCCTCATTCACGTGGAGTTTTTTTTGACACCTCATTGTATGTCCCATTATCGCGGTCTGAGCACTATGACCATAAAATATGATCTTGTTCATCCTTACTTCATGACATTAAAATACACAGACATGTCCCACATACATGTCAATAAACTATGAATCTACAGTTTTATAACAACGACCTAAAACTAATATCATTCTCATCCTTATCATATGAAACTAAACTACACACTTATCATCCTCATCAATGTGATGTGAAACTAACTGACTTTTTTTCCTTATTCAATAGGTCCATTCTATAATTATGTTTTATTTTGATTTAGAATGATATGATCACCTAATGTTACTTCGTCATGGTGGTGTAATTTCTAGAGGTTGGAATATCTTTGAACATACTATCACTCCATCTCTATGCTTTTCAAGCCCTCTATTTGAATTCTTGTCCTCATCCATGTCCTATGTAACCCCCCAATGAACTAATCCAACACATGATTCACACACCTACCATCCAAGGCAAATGTTTTGGAAGGCACAAGCCAAAATTGTGAGAATGACCCCGTTTTTTGAACATGGAAAGCAGTAGGCCCCCGTTGGTTTTTCCCCAATTCAGGATAATGAAGTTTGGATAACTTGTTGTGAACATGGTCTTTAGTTATCATATATCCTCAATCCACCCTCAAAATGTTTCAAATTTTGGGCATCACGATTCACACTTCTCATTTCCCATTGTTAGGATTGATTCCATTTCCCCTACTATTTTCCCACTCGTGCACTATAAAATGTTGCGAATAGAGGTTAGGTTGTTATGTGAACAATAATATCTAAGCCAAAAACCCCTATCTCATTTTGAAACTACAGAACATCAATTGGACCCTGTGTGTTTGAGGATTGGGTGGAAATCAAATACCCAATGTGATCAAGCACATGTTTGTCTCTTATTTCTCAAACTGGTCATACCCCACAAGAGAATTGGCTTGATTATTAATAGTTACCATGTGGTTCTGCTGCAATAATCTAATCAGAAATAAGATTTCAGTGCATGCAGTCTGAATAAGAAATCATGCATGATTTTATGTTTATGAGTTCCTAAAAATATTGTCCCCTATAGGTTGGACCCCTCAATAGAGAATCTCAGCTTCACCACACTTTGGTGTGTGGAATCCAAGAAATGTTGTGACCTTCTAAGATCCATCCCTTTTCCATTGGATGGGGGTTGGAGCCTGTCAACCCTGACTCAAACATGTTTTATCTAAACCAAGTGGTTGACCACCTCATGGGAGGCATGCCTCATCTAATCCTCATACTATTCAGACTTGACCCTTAATTGTGATTTGATATTCGTTTGGGTGGTGTGGATAGTTGAGTGATCTTTCATCCGTGTTTCAAATATTTGTATCTATTTTTCAACTTCATGAAGATTATTGGTGTTAACATGATTCCTTCACTACTAAGTGACACATAAGACATAGTCTTACTCATGTATCTTATCGATGAGAGATCCCCAAATGTTGATTTGTATATCTCATGTATCTACACCACAATAGATAGGATGAACAGTTGAAAAAGAATACATTCAATCTGGATTATTCAATGAGATTTCATTGGGTCATAGATGAAGCACATGATTTATTTCCATGATTGGTGACATAAAGCATTATCCTCATCAGAAGTGGTCTCATCTTATTATTCTGGGTAATTAGGTTCATATTAAAAGCTCCAAAATCATGGTGGTAGTGTCTACCTCTAGCATCACATCATATAATTTGGGTTACATATTGTTTTTTTGGTCTTCATCTCTAGATTCCACCTTGATAATACTTGTTTCCTCCCTGCTAGCAGTCTTACCCTTATCCATGATCGTTGTGGTCTAATTAGAATGGGTTTCCCATTTCATGAAAATCAGCGTTCCCCATGGGAAATGAGCTATAGGGTCCCATTATATCCACACTGGCATTGAACACCCTACATGAAGGATTTTTCAAAAGGGAAATGTTAGTTGGCATGGTATGGTAGGCAATAGTTATGAAACTCCAAGGAAAAAGTATCACAATGGTCAAATATCTGATCACTTCCTTGATTAGTTGATGTTGTAAAATTAGAATGTGACCCCTTGTACAATGTTGGAAGATTCGAAGATTCCAGAATGGTCACCCCAGATGTCAAAGCCCTGCAAGACCTTGCACTAACCGTCATCTTAGGAGCGGATCTGGAATCTATGTACATCATTGTGTGTGATGGGAAATTTCATATGAGGCTCTACAACAAATGAAAAATGTCATTTGGGATGCATGGATGATATAGATATGGTCATGACAGAAAGGAATGGTTTAGAGTTTACCTCAAGAGTTTTAGAAATTATTTGATCTTTGAGGCTACAACATTACCATCCTCCAATTGGATTACCCTATCACAATATTCTCCCTATAATCGATCTTATTCTTTAGGGATGGATAAATGATCCCTCATATCAGAAAAAAACCATTTTGGAAAGGAAGATCGATTGAGCATCACTTTTAAATGGTCTTTAATTGGGCACTATATGCCATATGAATTCACAAACTCTTCCATCTTATCCCTGTATTCTCCCACCAACTTGAGATACTATAATTCCACTCTAGGAATAGCTGATCTCTGATTGATCTATCACAAGATGGTTAAGGTGATCCCAAATTGGAGAGGGAAGAAAGAATTTACTGTTAATATCCCATGTTTCCTGAGACTTTGGATAGAATGTATCATCAAGAATGTCTATGAAACACAATCTCTTACTAGGAGAATAGGTATATGACCTACATAACCCTCTTAGTGGACTTCCTTCTTCCTAGAACTTCCCAATTAGGGCCACCAGATATGACGCCACTCCATTTCCACTTCTTCTTGGTACATGCCTTAGAATTACTTGTTATTTCGCTATAGCTGCTCCACCATGCATATTCTATACTTCCATGAAATGTTCTCTCTATTTTCCAACCCAATACTTAGGGTTTATGGGGACCCCCCATCATCCAAAAAGATAGTATATTTCTTTAAAATATCCCTTGGGTAGGGTGTCTCCCATCTCGTTTCATAATTCTCAACCAGCCCATAGGCAGTGGTAGGCGGAGGAAGCTAATCATGATTTTTTTTCATCATCACCTCTGTACATGGAGAAAATCTGAATCAAGACACATTGTTGGTATTCATGGAGTTTCACCATGTATACTTGTGGGTTTAACCTCTACATGAACCAGGACTTCCTTGCAAAGAGGTGCGTGGTATATGACTCATAGTTAGGCTCAATATCTACCTGCACCACTATGAATCAATCATGAAATACCATAAGATATGAGGGATTTTCCTAAGATCCTTGGACATCATTAGCGGAAAATCTCATTGGATCCATGAATGGGTGGATGATGAATTCATCCACCCTCTAGATTTTGAGAAATACTTATGATGGAGTCATCTTTATTGGAATGATTCCTGTTACATTTAGGACGGATAGTCAAAATTTTGATCCTGGATAGTAAATATGGTTTGAATATTTCTATGACCTTATTTTTACTATTATCCAGTTGTATATGAAGTGGAGAAGACCACACACCAGTTGTGGATTATTCCCCTCATTGATATGCCATAACACCTTGTACAGTTTTTAACACACTAGAATTCACATGTAGATATGTATCCTGATTGTTATAATGGATGCTATGATAAATGTTCTCATCCATATACCCATGTGTACAACACTGATCATAAGAATCATCCAAAAAATGAGTTCTGAGATGAAACCATCCAACCGAACCATTGGTTTCTTCTCAGTGTTGACGTTTTACCCCCATAGACCCCACTAGATGCCCTCCAGGATTAATCATTACTAACCCTCCATTCTACACTGAAATTACCTTTGATTTATGGGGGTCCTCATTGAAAATTTCCTTGTTTATTCCTCCCAGTCAGTAGGGTGATCTGTTGGGAAATACAAGAAACATATAAACCACCAATTGAAAAGGACATCCTTCATTGATTTCTTGTCCTTTCCAGACACCAGGTATATAAGAATCATTTCATGTCGTGGCATCTACATTGGATCCACCAATGTTATTTCAGTTGGGGGGAACATGTAATACATCACCCCCAAAATCAGAATCCCTCAGATTTGATGGAGGTCCTAGAGGCTGATTCATACCACCTACTCATTAGTAATGGAATTATATATTTCAGTTGGTAGATGTGGAATTGAGACTCACACATTTGCCTCATACATGCATACCCATCCTAGATATTCCCCAAACTCAACATAAATATCATAGATCTAGTTGGCCTTGACCCATTCCTTCATAATGTTTCCTTCATTTACATAACCCAATTGTTGGTCCACCCTACTCTATGTTCACTATGCCTGCCTTAAAGATTGTGTTATAGTTCGGTGGATATGACTTTGTTTTCAGTTTTTCCAATATCATTAATGACATGATTTTATAGGTAGTTGGTAGTGACATGAATGTGTTCTTTCTAGGTAATACCATTGGAAGCCGAGAACCCCTGATATTTGATACAGCATTCCCCTGAACTAGTAGGATGGTTTATCCCTACTTGCATTAGGGATTAGAATTTCATCTATAATTGTGAAGCTGTACAGTGGAATACTTCTGCAGAGAGGGAAGTTATTTTTCCATTCCAAAAAACAACTCCACCAGGGACTCATCATCTGAATAAAACCATACATATTATCCTAGAATGGGATTGTCATCCATGTCATCCCTATGAGAAGCATCTGCAAGGGCCTCCTAGGTAGCTTCTTGGTTGAGAATTATATTCTTGGACTTGGTAAATTTTATTCATTGTTCGTGAAGCTCGTTCACAAAGAAGATATTCCAATCCCAAACTCACAGAGCACAAGTTTTTGTTGGCTTAAACGACTATGTGCATTTCAAATAGTTAAGCAGAATCGTGATGCAACCGTTTTCTAGGAAGTGTTCTCAGCGTATCTATCCTAGCAACCAGGTTCCCAAAGAGCATTTTCAGGGGTGATAGAGCTTCAAAATTTGAGAGATACATTATGTGTTCGCAGATAACGATGTGAAATATTAGGGGATATCATCCCATATTTGTAGAATGTGACCACATGGGATTCACAGAATTCCCTCCTCTTCCCGAGCGTCGCGGAGATCTCACCCAGTGACATGAAACAATATCATCGCAAATAATCTTCATGATATTCATACGTTTTAGAAAATATACCCTCAGAAACATAACCTTTATTATCCAGGGATCCCATTATGGGGGGGAATTTGTTTGTGCCAAAATAATTTACCAAGAGGGATGAAGAGTGGATGAAGCATGTTGGATGCCATTTTTCCCCATCAAGAGGCACAAAAACTATCAAAGGGGTTTTCTTTATAACAATTCATCGTGAAACCCCCCTCACCCCTATGAACATCACAATTCTAGAAGAACTGACTCCTTTATAACCACTGTAGAGTGCCCATATGTAATCCTTTTCTATTGGAAAAAAATGTTCTCAACAGCAATAGTGAAATAGGATAGAAGCCTCTGTATGTAGGACATGCATCGCGATTGCCGTAGAGAATCGTGGAAAAATCCTTCATGATTACAATGATGCGGTCTCTCATTACGAACCACAATTTCTTCTATGGAACACCATTATCACATTACCATTCTGGATTACTTAAACTAGGCA
This sequence comes from Viscum album, assembly GCA_963277665.1. Lineage (NCBI taxonomy): Eukaryota > Viridiplantae > Streptophyta > Magnoliopsida > Santalales > Viscaceae > Viscum > Viscum album. Next base: position 293,468,493 of record OY728134.1, read on the forward strand.
TACCACCCCCATCCACAAGAATAAACACCCTAACATTTCACCTTTTGATCTCAAATTTAGTGTATCCCAATTTTCTCGAAGAACTATCTAGAAAATATCTCAACCTAGCTACATGAGCATTGCGAACCAACTTCCGCATTGCTCCATTTTCTCCTCCACTTCATTTAGGGATTCCATTTATGAATTCCTACGACCATCGCAAAGGTATGATTCCCTTTTGGGCACTAGATTATTCATAGAGCATTATTCTTTAACAAAGAACACTCTATGAACATGATAAATCATTAACATGGATGAGTCATCAGGATTTATAAAGCTCCTCCTTTCAAAAAAAAAGCTTCTTCTCCATTCTTCATAGAGAACTTTCCTTCTGGAAGAACACTGTCTTCCTAAAGCAGTAGAGCTTCAGAAAGCCTCTCTCTACGAATAACTCTCTAATGAAGCCCTCCATTCATGTACTATGTGACTTCATGGTTCCTAGATTAGTGTTTCACACCATATTTCATTGACTCATACTTCTCCACACATCAATGATAACTTTTCTTTCCTCTTCTAATATCTATGCTAGCATATGCCCCATCTTGTGACCACGCCTCCACCCCACTTTAGACTTGAATTACTTGTGCCTTACCACCCCCAAGGGTGGGTTGGTTCATGTTTTGTAAGTCCATAAGATGTGGAGTGAGTCGTTATTATTCAAGATGAAAGACATTAAACTTCCATTCAACCCACATCCCGGACAGAAGACATTAAACATTGAGTTAGAGCATGCATGGAAATCCTGAGTGGTCCTAAGAGGCCATGGAACCTGGATCCTTCTTCTCCCCTTCTTTATAATCCTCATTTTCATTCCCTTTTCATATTATTATTGTGCGCCCAATGGGTATTCTTCATATAGTCCCTGACACCCTCCTAGAGAGGGTATTACTTGTATAATTACCATATCGTTCTCATACACCTTAATAACCTCCTCAAGATTCCTTCTAGGAGTATGTCCCAATATCTATATCATAGGGACATCTCAGTGCGTAAGCCCCACACAGTATCCCTTGGGACCGCACCTCTCATGACATGATCATTAGGTCTGGTGATACATCTTGTTTCTCATACTTAGAATGAATCACTTGGGCTTAGAGTATGCATCTACCCTGACATCCTCTTGGTGGATGCTAACCATGCGTAAGCCCTATTCACCTCGTTTCTTCAAAAATAAATGGAAATCGATCCAAACCACCTTGTAAGTTTATATTTGAATCCTCGATGATGTCCAAGTCCATGACCCTTCTATTACATCCATTTTACACCTGTTAACCACCATCCCAAAAAATGTAAAACTGGATCACCATCACAAACATTGTGGGGTTTTTTACAGGTCTTCTACATAGGGTACATAGGATGCATCCATGAGGTTCAAACTCGTACAATGGTATAATCTAGTGCTCCTTTATAGGAATGTACCGTCATGATGTGACGTATTCCCTCTCTAGAACACATCTCATAGATCCACCTCCATGGGGTGTTTTAATTAATTTGGGTAGCAAACCATGCTTAATCCCCATACTCGATATATGGTCCTCCAACAATGATTATACCTCTTATGATGGGATTCTATCCATTCATAAGCCCAATAATATCTCTAGGTTGCTACCTATTATGTACACCATGATTCTGTTCACAATATTTAACTATGTTGAATTTGATTCCCTACAACAGGGTTTTATAGGAAGCCTCCATAAGGTTCAAGCCCATCATCCATGTTTCACCCTAGTCTCTCCCTTGATCCCCTATGTTTTGGGTGAATGATACGTCAACCCAAGGTTTCAGTTCCTTCATGTCCCATCCATGCATTCATTTTCATTAGTCACCTCTTCCGGTGAAACATCACCCCACTCAAGAGCTACGTTGACTTGGATTCTTGACTCCTATGTTGGTTACGTAGGAAACCTCTCTATGGTTCTATCCCAACATCTTCATATTCACTTCTGTTTCACCCCATTTATCCCATCAACATTATTAAATATTTTATCAACAATCCAAATTGTTACTTGGTATTCCACAACCCATCGGGATCACACCATTCATATGGGAAACTAATCATGCATATGACCAATCCATCCACTCCATAACCACTCCCTTATCATAGTTCAGTGACATCATCAATTTGGGCCATCTTAGTGTGTAAGTCCCATTCATTATTATGATTTATTATTCTAGAAAAACCTTTGTTGTCTTATTTCACAAGACCCATAAAAAATATAATTGCTGCTTCTAGAATCACCTAGGCCACCTCAGTGCATATTCCCCATTTATCCACATGATTTCTTCTTCTATCAGCACTTGGTCCATCTTCAGATTTAATGCCCATTCATCCATAGGATTTCTACTCCTAGAAGCACCTATGATGTCCTAGCACATAATCCCCATATTATCCCTTCGAACATTGTGGTTTGGATCCATATAAATTACACATGGTATATAGGAAGACTCCATGAGTATAAATAACATAAAATGGTAAACCATTGTGTCCCCCTCTGTGGGACCCATAATCTCTGATATTCCCTTCATGGTGCCCATATTGGCTTTCATAGTGTGAATCCTTCCCCTTTTAGGGACATGCCATCCTGGGTTCATCCCCATTGGGATTTCTGATCCATCGATCCAGTAAACCTTCTAGGTGCTCCCTCCTAGGGATGTGCCTATCTGATCCACTTTAATAAGTTTTATGATTAGTCTAATACATCTATGAAAGGAATTAAAATCGCTACATAACTGGTTTTAAACATGGGAAGCTAAGGAAAACATTGGAGAAATGCATTTGTCATAAGATTAACTAAAATTTATGTGGGAATCCCCAGGTTCATGCTCCCTTGTGAATCCCTCAGATGAGAAAGAATACAGGTGCTACAATTTTCCAGCATTAAGACATGCCATAGATTCCACAGAATGAATACTATCATAGCTGATGTTTCCTTCCCTGAATTGAACCTTTTGAATATTCCATACAATGAAGTGTAATTAACAATCTTCTATAAAGAAATTATATTGGAGCGTGTTTCATGAATAATGTCTTAATCTATGAGGGAGACCCATTATAGGAGATGAATTAAAAAGAGGAATCCCTAGAAAAAGAAAGAAACAACGCATCATTCTATTTTGATTAATGAGTAAATGTATTTGAAGATGTCACGAATGCCTCCCAGCTTTGAATGTGGGAATACAGGGTACAATGAGACCATCAGTGAGTGTCCACTTGCGCACAATGGTACACCCTGATGGAAAGCCTCATAAAAGATTAGTAAAAAATGCATCATGTATATCAAACTATATACCTGATATTGTAATCAATATTACTATTCATGTTGTGTCTTGGGACACACTTTGAAAATACTCTCACTTACACTTGTTTTAACATTAAAATGAATAATGTTATCACTCACATGATAAATATCGTTTTTTTCTGAGCAACAAATTTTTTTCAACTGGGTCAAACACTATTTTTGGATGGTTATTCTGCTATATTAAACGTCATCTCTTAGTGTAAAACATCTCAAGATATGGAAACACTGATTAAAAAAATCCTACTTTAAAAACATTAAATATATGATAATACTAGTATAAAAATTAATAAAATGATTAAAATTTACATGGTAGATGTTATTCGAAGAAATAGAAAAAACACTTCCATTTAATAACTTCATCTTAACTACCTTAGAAGATGCAACATACTTCGTATTATATGTATGGATACCACTAGATTTTATTTGATCGTCTCTCTAAGCACCTTATCCTAACTATGATTTCAGATCAATTTTTTCTAAGGAAGACCTGTTTGTGTCCCACCATAACTAGTACCCATTCTTATCCACATACTAGGTACATATCCATTGCACATACTAATGTAAAATTAGATAGATGTGACTTATTCACTTCAAGTGCACCTAGATATAAGTGATATTTTTCTAACATAAATTTTATGTTGGAAATATCATATATTGTACAGATTATGACATATGTGATTGATCAATCACTGAAAATTATGGAACTCAACTCCACATGTAATCTCATCATATGCCAATCCATATATACATGGAGATATTTATTCCATGTGACAGTATCAATCATTAATCTATTGAATTTTTCAAAATTTTATTTTGAAAACGGTTTCACCATATATACAATTGAGTAGGTCAAAGAAACCTTTAGATATACCTCAGTATATTTTGTTTCCTAGAACATAGGTTTCTATATGAAGTCTATCTCCGATGTATTACTTTCACCATGTTATTAAGTATCACTATGTTGAATATTTTTTTTCCATATGTTGATAAACATAATATACATGGAAAATTGTGTCTTTCCCACTAACCACTTGTAGGAACATGGAAAAGATTCAATCCAAATGATTTTTAAGATATTATTGTTTATTTTAAACATGAAATAGATTTCAGTTACTTGTAACCTCTATTTTTATACAATGTTGTAACCAACCCTTTATGACTGCATTTCGGAGACACATTCCCCAAAAGTCGGTCTTGAAATTCAGTGTCCAACTAATTGATCATAGATAATAGATCTGGAATGTAAAATTATAATTGATTTATGAATACCTACATGGTATTACCAATTGTTAATTATTAGTACCACATTTTACCACCCATTTTTATCTAAATGGGATACCCATCATAATATTATAAATAATAAGACCCTTTTTTACTTTGATACAGGTAATGAATTATTAAATTTTAACTAATCGTGTAAATTTTAGATTGTTTTACATATACTTCGTACATGTAGGAATTATTATTCTCAATGAATAATGTATCACTGGGAGAATTGAATAAAAACCCGTTATTAGGGTTTTATCCTTAATACATAGTATGTGTCTCTCGAATATTTAGGTTTAATATACAAATTATAGAACTTTTTCCTATTATGACTACATGTGTATCTATGACATTGACTAAACACAATTCAACATTTCTCCCACCATATCAAGTAGAGATATGCATCCTTTTATTGAAATGTAGTCTATCATGTGACTACTGAATTTTTTTATTACTGGTTTAGGTAATATCATAAGAAACTGTTAGGATAATTACATAAAAGCACAATGTCTTTATCTTGATTCATGTTTTTTATATCCTAACACAATATTTTCATATAGAAAAATTTCATTATGACATAATGTAATTACATAATACTATGAATTATATGGTATCCATTTTTTATTATAGTTGTCATATGGTTATGGGAAATCTTTGTTATTTTCAATTAACGTCTTGAAATAGAATGGATGTTTATGTATTTTGAAACATTGATACCCCATACATTATACCTCTGATTTATAAATTATGTGTTTAGGAATTTATACATGATATATTTTCCTAATCAACGTTAATATATAAGAATCGTCATTGATCCTCCTAAAAAACATCATTTTCATGATGTAGATATGGTAATGTGTTTTTATTAACTAATCAACAGTATATTATATTAATCAATGGATTCTTAGTAAAGATATTCTTTTGTATTCAGGCTTAAAGAAACTCATATCTTCTTACCATGTGTATACCTCACAATTACATTCCCTAACTACAGAAAGGAATCTAATGAAGTATATTTATCACTATATTACCCTTGGAATAGTTAATTTTATTTTTTTGAACTAGTTATAAAGCCTTATATAATTACTTTAATTTTAATGGTTTTTTCCCAAACTAAACATATCGATAATAGAAATGGTGTTTGATATGTTGATTCTAAATAACATACCAGTTATATCCTTAATATCCAATTTTAGTATTTCTTGAAGAAAAAATTATCTTTCCACATATGGGTAAATAATTTTTTTTAACTTCATCACATATTACCTATGATTGACGTACCATTAAACTGTTGATTGAGTATATAACACCACAAAAAAAATCATTCATAACCCTAGAATAATGTATCCTATTGTTCGATGGACACTAGAGATAATATTTTTTGTCTATAGTCAATAATAATTTGACTTAAATTGTTAACTTATCAATGAAATTTTTTTGTTTCTCACTGTTGAATTAGGAATCACAATTTCTCAAAATCGTGGAGAATACACCATACATATTGTATTGTTTATATAATATGGTTACTTCATTTAAATAAACATGTTTGAATTAAATAATTTATTTAATATCCAAGTAGTATGTCTGGAACATTAAATTTCATGAAGAATTCGAGAAGAATAATAGATAACATTTATTGTTAATTCTATACATAGTGATTAACATCCATATATTTTATTTCATGTTATGTGATGAAAATACCCCATTTATAATAAAAAACATATTTTCATTGAAAGAATCCCCAATTATGCCATTGGTGTTACACATTCCATTAGAATTTTTTATTTATCATTCATTTTTTTCTCCATAAGAATTAAAGATAGAATTTTATTTTATATTATTATTTAGTTGGTGAACTATACCTAAATAGGCAATGATTCCTTTACTCAAGATTTTTGTTTTTAAATATTAAATGAAATAGGAGTATCCAGGTATAGTATTCATATGCCTTGAAATATCATGATCCATCATTAATGTTTACAAAAACCTTGGGTAATATGCTCCCACTGAAATTTTTCTTCACATTATTCACAAAACATGGTCTACATGTTATATAAACCATGTCCTGATGTTGTAATTGTAGTAAAAATCAGACGTTGGTGATAGATTCTGGACATTACAATCATATTCTTAATACTTTTATCCCATGTAATATATCTTACCCCCTTTCATATGGAGGTAGATTTTAATTGGTTTTCGGACACTGACACCTTCAATTTACTTCATCATAGTAATGTATGCAAGTGCCTTTACTACAATTGAAAATTTGTGTTTGTGAAAACATTTACATTATCCAATATTATCACAGTTTATCTTGTGGTATTACCATCCATTTTCTATGAAGTTAAAACAAGCAGATCAGTTCATTTATCATTATTACTAATTTAGAGATTACTTATTGTTTTAATCATTTAAATTACTCTTGTTATTTTATCGAATTCTATGAATCCTATGTGCTAGAATCAGAATAATATATCTCTTGAGTATTCTAGTGGAAATGATCCTTGATCCTACACTCATTGTCTACATGATTTTGAAATTACACTACTCGTAGGGTTAAAGGTAGAAGATCGACATTCCAAACACATTAAATTGTAGTTCCTTGATATGTCGAGTAAAGATCGTGTTTATAAATAATATTCATCATTTTCACAACACTTTGACTCTCAAATTAAAACAAACTATCATTGAATAATTTCTTTCCCAATCATTAGATAATCCAACCCATCACTCTCATATTAACTCTATAGTAGTTAAAATGCATCCTTATCTTTGGCATGATGAGCACCTCAAACACCATGTTTTGTTCAAATTTGAATGATGGAAGGTGGTTACGAAATAGTATTTCATTAAGGATGTTTAGATTTTTTTGTAAATTAATATAATGTTGTTCTATTAATTGGGATCATTCTAATTTTTTGTTCCCCCAATTGAACTTTATTAGAAAAAAATATTGATAATTTATGAATTTAATAATTTACTATTTTATGTATTTTTCCACTGAAATAAAATTCAAAAAATAATAAATAAATTCATAATGGAAAAATATTATTGAATGGTCTTATGAATAATAAATCTATTGATCCTTTTAAATTCAATGGACTATCTGAGACCTAGGTACTTTTCCCATAAGTCATCTCATGACTCATAATGCATCTCACCCCCATAAAATATGTCTGCTTCTCGTCTAGAATTTTTCATACCTTAGAATGGTCCACATCATGCATCGTCTATATCAAGGTGTACCGCCTCATATTGATGGTTTCCACATATTAAACTATCTCCTTTAATTGTATAAATGTTTTTTCTTATAGGTGAGAGGAACTAGGTGTGCAATGAATATTGGAAAAATTCGACAAGCATGACCTTATAAAAATCGATCAAAAAACAAAAGACGATGTGTTTTCTATCATAGTTAATTAATTACAATCATCGTATGAAATTAAAATAATTCATTAAACAAAAAAAATACTTACAAAGGTTGAGTCATTTATCAAGACCGATGGGTATAATAAAATTGAAATGAAATTAAATATACTTAAATAAAACATGAAGTTGTTTTTATCTTAATTAAATGAATTAATTAAATTTAAAGAAGTTTACTCTTTTTGGTCATTAAATTAAATTAATTTTAACCAAGTAATAAAATTATTATTTAAAAAAAAAATTAAAATGTTAATTAATTTAATTAAACACAAATATTTAATTAATTAAATTAGTTATTATTGATTCACCTAAAAACTGACCAGATATTGAAACATGACCTAGACCATTAATGGTTAATAAAATAGAATTTAATATAAAAATTAAATAAATGAAATTAATTAATTTAGATTAATTAAAAGAACTTTTTGGACCCTGAAACACTACTATGGCCTAATATGGGTCATTCTGAACCTGCGTAGTCCCGTAATGGGCCTGTAAAAGCCTATGATTGGCAAATCGGGGCCCGAACTGTCATACCACACCTGTTCCAGGTTGGCGAGACCATCCCAGGCCACTTTCGTGGAATACTAAACCTACCAGAATGAAGATAGAGGATAACTCTTACTTGTGGTGAGAGGTAATGGTTTGACAAGTTGTAACAAGACTCAAGGTGGCTCGTGGGTGAATGATATAGCACTACTGGTGAATAAGAATGTCTATAGGTATTAAATCTCCCATAGGAGAGGGAACCACAATAAAAGTGGGTGGGAGGTCATCTATCCATTAGTGGTCTGCATGATTCATGGTCAAATAGAGGAGGATATGATAAGGTAGTTGATGTGGGCTTGGGAGGCTTCCCAGCGGAGAGAAGAAGTCAGTCCTAGCAAAGCATAAGTGAACGAGAGGTGGAGACATCTCCTGATTTGGGAGTAGTGGCTGAGTTCTCTTTAAGAGGAATCCACTATGATGGCGGAATGTAGTGGCTGAGGCTAGTGGTCTCATCGATGATGTGAAACATGGTACAACTCTATAAGAGTCCATTTAATATACTCATCAGGTAGAGGAGGCTAGGCGAGGACCCATAAAGAGGGGCGATCGGTGGAGTTGTGACCAAATTTGGAACACGAGGTGGGGAAGAACTGGCTTGAGGAGGAGGCTAAACGAGGAGGCAGTGATGGCCATAATATCTCTGGGTTTGTTCTAGTGGTTCACAAGAGGGAGGGGGATTGGGGTGGGTCCTCTGACCCACCCCTATTTAAATTTTGTTTGTATTTTTTATAATTCAAAAGTAGATGCCCTTTATTTTTGTTTTCTATTAGCTCAACAATGTTAAATAAAAAAAATATTACACTAAACCATGAAACAACATGTCCCCAAATAATAATATAATTATTATTTAATTATATGACTATATTTTTTATTCTATAAATCATCAAAATTAAAGGGTGGATGAATTTTACTATTCTAACTATCATTAACCATAACACATTAGTGGACCAGAAAAAAAATTATTTTTTATTTTAATATGTTTTACCAAACAGAAAAAGGATCCATAATTTTTTCTTTATGGCTGTAACATTTCCATTATACTGTGAATGGGATCATGGTCAAATCAGTAGGGACTAGTTTTATGCCCTCTAACTGAATTTAATGAAAATTACTTTTTCTTATCTCAAACAATTTACATGACCTCTTTGATTTGAATTAAAGATACCATTGTCCCAGAAGAAGATGATGGGTTGGAGATTTAAAAAAATTTCATCATGAGGAAGATAAAACATGTCACTTTTTACTATCTGAGCCTCTTTATGTTTTATGGATCCTCCGTTAATTAATCAGAGTACATAAAATAAAATAAACACAATCCTTGTTAGAATGAGAACCACTCAGGAAAACATCTCATAGGCAATGATTTTTTCTCAAAGGATGAAATGTACATCCCCTCTATATCATCCAGATATTATCCTAGAATCCAAACACTCACAGTTCATTGTAATCTAGGTGCTAGCACAGTGTTACGATGTTTCATTTGGCATCACATCAATCACCATGATCTATTGCCTTCGAGTTATCAATGTTCTACTTAGATCAGTGTTTGGAGAGATATATTTATCCTTATATTGTATTAGAAGACAGTTGATCTCACATTTTCAAATGAATGGCATAGAAATAATGGCCCTCTCTCTTATATATTTCTATATATTACATGATAAACAAAGTCATTAACTTGAAACATAATTGCCTCTGAATATTAAAAGATTCGGTGATATTAATATAATATTAATTTGAAAAATATTTTTTAGTATTCATAGAATTGTAAAATACATTTAATAAATAAATTCAATAACAATTATTCATTATATAAATAAAATAATTTTTTTATTTATCATTGATCGATAACTTATACATCACTCAAACATTATTGTGGGGCCCACAATGCCTAATATACATATTAAACTAAATAGGGTCTATTCTTCTATATACTATTGTGTGTGACCCTCTACGAGTTTGTATCAAAAGAATTTAATAAAATGAATAGTCCAAGAGTGGAGTAAAGATACCCCTCAAGGACCCTAAGGAGATTAGGATTTCCATGGAAATGAATACTAACCTATGAACAAATACCATATATGATGATTTCATTGTCATCAAACATCACTTAAAATAAGGATCCACACTTGTGTAATCACCCTTTAAATGCTTTATTATTTGTTGATCTAAATAGATAGATTTACATTTGGAGTACTTTTAATAAGACATATTAAGGTAGTACCATCTTGAGAAATTAGGCCTATGATATATTACATCCTTAACATGGAAGCAAAAAATCCTTTCTTTACCATTCAGCTAATGTCATATCACTAATGAAGAACCCCACACGAGATACCTCAATATGATTTAATTGTCCTGGGGTTTCCCTTACATCAATGTATATGGTAAAATGGAAGAAACTGGTAATGATATTAATTCAAGATTACAATACACATATTTGTATATATTAAAATCTAATGACACACAAAACATGGGGTCTTCTTATTGGAATGTTTGGCCTCATGATATCACTAACATAGATCACAAAGTGGGAACACAATGAGAATATTATGAGTCCCCAATACCTGATCGTTAAAAATCTAGTGTTCCTATCCAAGAATATGTTTCTAGACCATATGCCCATTGTATATGATTAATGTTATAGTATCTCAAGGATCTCATTATTGAATGAGATTAGCTATAACATTTTGATAAAATAATTAATATATTGACATTATCATTAAATAGAGGTCATAGAAATATATTAAATATAATGTAAAAAATACATCATGTATATTTAACTGTATACATGATATGGAAATAAAAATTAATGTTCATGTTGGGTCTAGAGAAACCACATTTTCAAAAAAAAATATACTCCACCTCAATAGTGGGGATTGAATAAGCATTCCCCTTCTCTTTAGGAATTATTACTTACAGATGATTACTTTCTTAAAGAACTCTTGGTTTAGTGGAATGGACTGTATAGATCCCTTGCACCCTATAGTTGAAGCATTTAACCATGGGTGTCTCTTTCATTCCATACATCTCATTAGTTGACTTCTTCATATGTCATTTCAATTCATGAGCTTGATGGACAAATATACCACACTTGTAAGATTCACTTATCCCTATTAAGCAGTTCCCATGATACTTTATTGAATTTTTTTTTACACATGTGTCACTATTCATTTCCTTCCACCATTGTTATTAGACCCTCCAGCTTGAAACTATATCTTTCATTTCATATCTTTATGTCAATAAGACCATTTTCCAATCTTCATATTTACTTTGAGAACACATCAAAAAAACACTACATAATTCAAAAAGTCATGGATAGCTAGAGCCTTTTGGATATATGGTTTTATTCCACAAATGAATCTATGAAATTTTATATTATTTTGGAAAAAATAAGTCGTATTTTTCACCCTTGTGAATGATTCATCATAATAAGTTATAGGTTATCCATCATTTTTCATAAGCTCTACGAACTCTCTATCCATATTTTTTTCGATTATTTTGATAAATATATTCAATAATAAATAACTTCATAATGTTATCCCACTCCATTTATTCTATTTTACCTCTTTAACATAGTATTATTTATCAGTCCATAGTATTGATATTTATATCTACCTAAATGATAAACTGATAGAGTAACCAAATCCTTAAAAAGATGGTGAACAAAAAATAACATCTCTATTGAGTTAAACAACCTTTCCATTATATGGGGATAAGAAGATCAACTAATCATCAGTGGTAATTATCACATAAAGGATTTGATAGAATTTTTCAACTTCTCTAGTGATGGATGAAATTCCACATTGTTCAGGTTTTTGATCAGATCCAGATATAGGCTGGTGAGTATCACCATGATGTTTTTAGCTCCACATATCATTGCATTGTGAGTATTGTTTTAGAAACCATTATATTATACACTACATGGGTTGTGGTCCCATTTTCTCTAAGTTCCCACCAATTTATAATATTTAAAAGTCTTAAACATAATTCATAAAATTATGAATAAATTATCTATACTTCTTTTCAATTAATTATATTTTCATATCTTATGGGATCAAAAGGACTATCCCTTTCAATAGACTATATATCTAGGATCATGTACTTTAATATTTTGATTTATTTTAATATGGATAATTACATTAGTTGTATTTCATTCATAGTGGTTTGTAAAATTTTATGTGATTAACTAATGAATACACCCTATGATTATCAAATCAACTATTCAGTAAGACCCATTGTCAAATACTATCTCTGAACCATGTCTTACTCAAAATGTGGTTTTTGTGTTTATTACCCAAAATTAAATATTTGCTATGGACACATCCCTTTGCTGTATCCAGGAATGCATTTCATCTCTCAGAAACCACAAACACTTTTAATTTACCAAAACATGGGACACTTTTCAACAATTATACTTCTACTTAGTATTTTTAAGTAATTGTTTCTACTCTTAATTAACTTATTAACTAAAACATGCTGATATACCAATTATAGAGATATGTATTTTTAATTATATATCAATTAGATCATTTTTAAGATAAAAAAACAATAGTGAATCTATCATGGATCCAAATGTTTAATATATTGGGTAAATTAATGTCATACGTCACAATTACATAGAAAAACTAAAATATTATTTATTTCATTATTCTCTATCCTCATAGAAGCCCTTATGTTTTACCTTGTACAATAATCACCATAGGTTATACATTATTGAAAGGGGTGACCAAAAATACCAGTTAGGGGAGGTATAACATGGTTGAATAATGGAAATGAATGAAAAGTATACAGATGAGCGTAATCATATCATAATTATAAGATCGTCATCATGATACTAACGGAAATTTTTAAACATGGATTTGAATATGTTATAAGAATAAAATGAAACATCAAGACATAGTGGTCAAGTAGCACATCGTTTTTTGATCAAATCTAGAATCTAGTCCATATATAACATATGTTCATAAAACATAACATTATCATTTTGAAAAAATATAGAATCATGTACATGGAAATTACCCATAATCTGATGAGATATATAATATTATCCAAGGAATTGGGATATTTAATTCTTAGCCCACCCAACACTTCATAGCTTCTCATAATGATGCATGCCACAATGAATGTATATAAATAATAGTTATTACATAAACATAATGAATATAAATTGTTTAATAAGGATTTTATGAAGAATAATTTCATTAATAATATTGTTGGGTCCTAAATGAATATTTAAAATCATTGGTCATAAAAGATTATTATTCATTAGTGGGAAATAATAATTTCAAGAGTAGTAAAAGACAATGTTTATAAAATTGGAGTCACTTTGAAAAATGGGTTTCTTATAAAAATAATTGGTATAGTTGGAACATGTTTAACCTCAAAATAAATGGCAAGGGAAATTTTATTTATATAAAAGTAACATTAATATTTTGGAGGAGAGTTTAACCCATTTAATGGATTTGGGTTCATAAACCCCCTTACCTTAAATCCTTTATTTTTTCGTCCCTTACATCATGAATAATAAATATAGGATTATTTAAACATAGTTCCTTAATTCAACTGTTTTTATTTGATCCAGTATTTATATATTGTAGCTATTGTATTATATGTTATAAAAATTATTTTTAATCATGATTTTTTTTGATATCATGTTTTCATTAAATTTTCCCTTTTTGTTTTAAAATCACTGTTTTTATTCAGATTCATGTATAAATTAATATAAAATTTTATATATGTAATTACAGATTAATATAGTTTATATAATTTATATTATCCATCCAAGAAGTTAGTTATAATAATTTGCTTGGAAATGTATCTATAGGTGGTTAATCAACATATGAGATGGCATTATTGAATGAGTGGGAAAAAGAATTATGAAATTTATATATTTCATAAATATCGTAATGCTAGTAAGTTAAAATAATTAATATCATGTTAAAATGATGTTTAATTATTTCTAATATTTCAATTTGAAATGGATGGTGAAATATGATAGATAAGAAGAAACAGAGAGATTAGTTGATCGAAGCATACTATTTTCTTGGTGTAGCTTCTCTTATACAACCCTGACACTACATTGATGTATAGAGTTGGATTTCTATAGAACATCCCTAAAAATTATATGGGGATTTATAGGATGTATTTTAGAATATTTTATGAATTTTTATGTTATGAATATGTGGTTTTCCAAGGGGAGGGAGTAAGTTTTTTATACTTGAGTAGATGAGTTTTTTTATAATACAATATTAAAAAAAAATCTATCGAAATTATAACATTTAATAGAGATTTTTTATAATATAAATAATATATAGATATAATATAATGGTTTTTAATAATTTAAAATACTCTATAATTGAAATAAATTAGTTTATTAAAAATAAAAGTAGAAGGATAGAAAACAATATTATTGCATGGGATCACATTTTTCTTTTTGGTTATGGAAAATGTTATTTTTAATTTATGATTATTTTATTTGAATTAATATTTATGTAAATTATACATATAATGGCCAATCATGATGTTATAGAAATGATTATGTCATTATTACATCATTAATGATGTCCTTTTAGTACACCATTAATGTAAAAAACTATATTTTTACCATTCACATTAATGTTGATTCATTATAGAAAACTATCGAAAAACAAACATTGAACATTTTAGATTTTATTATTTCAAAAATAATTTCATTTTATCAAAATAAATATCCGAACAATTGAATTTTAATTTTAAATATAAAAGTAATTTTTATTGAAATAATTTATAATATAGTTTGTTAAAAATATTTTTTTTTCATTGATGTTTTATATCATTAAATTTTTTTTTTATAATATTAAAATGTATATAAAATAATCTAGATAATTATTATTTATAGCCCAATTAATTATTTTGAGATAAACTTTTTTTTTCCAATGGTCATGTTACTATTTCCAATAGATAGGTTACTATTCCGAACTACAATGTTACTATTCCAATAATTACATCACATACTATATATATCACATCATTTATTCACTCAATATTCACTACATTTCCTCCAAAAGCTATATATTTTCTTTTTATAAAATTTTTATTGGTTTAATAATATTTTTCCTTATTTATATAGTGTTATATATGGGGGTAATTATCCTAGTAGATTTAGGCACTCCATATTCTCACATTTTTTATTTTTAATTTTATATTTCATCTCAATTTTAATTTTTTGTAATTTTAATTGTCTTTGTAATAGTATAATGTAATGATATTTATTAATGAAATATTTATATATATATATATTATATGTTTATAATATTATATAATATAATGAAACACAAATTTATTAAGGAAACAAATATTATTAATAAAAATTAGTTCGTCATATATATAATATAGCCCTCGAGGGCATATTAATAATTTTTACATAATAAGTGTTTTATATTGCCCCATTATTATGTTTTAATTATCCATCTTATGAGGATGATTATGACTTATTAAAAGTATTGAAGGTATTATATCATGACTCAATTATCGAAAAATATTTAGGAGTGTTGTTGTACAAGATTTCTAGGTGCCTTGTCCTAAGAGACACTAAAAATTCTTTTCATGGAATTATGATATGGTTTTTGAGTTGTAATTTGTGTCATATGGAAATTATAAAAAATAAAAATATATTTATCTTGTGATTCTATAGACATATAAAATTAATTTATAATGTAAAAAATATAATTGTTACTAGATGATATTATAAGGAAATCACGATATTCGCATGATCATCTTTCAGCATTGAGTCAATGGTAGAAAAGTTACACAAACATAGATTGATAATAAACCCTAAAAATTAAACCATCAATGTGAAATTTAGAAATTTCTTCATTATTGTGGAATATCATCATGACATGAATGTATATCCCAATAAAAATATGTCGATAGTCGATATTCTTCATACTATTAATATCTATGAGTTTGTAGGAGACTTATGGTGTCTCAAATACATCTAGAATTTATTTTCCAACATCATAGTTAAATGATTTACTTTCCTAATATTTATGGTGAAATGAGATAATTATAAATGGGATGAATATTTTTATATGTATTTATATTACCAAAAGATATATCTTGTTCCTCAACGTGTTTTGATGATATATGAATAATCAAAACCCAATATCCTCTATGATGAAATCATAGAGTGGTATCTTTATAATCATATCACCCAAAAAAATGACACTGATAAAGAGAATAATATATAGTATCATGGTATTTTTTTCTTATTATGGGAACTGATACACTAATATTGGAATGAACTACATTGTACTAATATTTTTGGTGTATAAACATCAATAGTATCTATGACATCATGATATCCACCATTATTATCATATGGATCCACTAAAATTTATCCTTAATCAACCTTTTTGATCTAAATAATAAATATATTTACGATCATCCTACAAGAGTTTGACATTATATTTTTATCATTGTTGGTGATCATAGGAAAAGTTCTAGTATATTATATTATAACATACCATGCCCCAAAAGAATCACCATTAGAAATGGAACTCCCTGATCAACAAGTTTTCTCTGGAGAATAAATTTCCCAAATAGGGGAAATTTATTTTGTCAGTACCTCTCAATGACAAATTTAAAAGATGTGTGAAGAATTCCAGAATCAAACAGTATAGATATGGGATTATGTGTGTTTCTAACAACAAATGTAATATTGACATATTCTTTTATTATATCATAATGTTGTGACAACAATGAGGAATAATAACATTAACTTATTTTAGGATTGGAAATGAATCTAGAAATACAATTTTACCAATTAAAAATAAAAAATTAGTTTGACATGGTAGTTATAAATTGTAATGAATTGTATGCCACCAATAAATATGAGTTCATACCATTCCTTAACTACCTTTAGAAATTAATCTATAAATTTACATTAGATCTCGTTTTTTCCAGAATTTTGAACTCATTTAATGTTCAATATTATGTTTTGGATTGTGTAACTGCATCCATGGATGATCCTGGTAAACATGAAATAGTAATTATTATTTCACATCACAGGGTTTCTCTCCAATTATTTTTAAATATGTGTAGGAGATCATGTGATTCAATACCACCTCAGTTCAATTAAGATTAATATCTTTGTTTACCAACACAAAACATGGTAGGATGTCACACATATTTGTGTATCTTAAAAAAAATAGATCCTCCCGTGAGATTTATCATTGAAGGAGAAAAGATATCAGTGGTTAAAAAATTTCATCCACTATGATAACCCAAAATCTAAGAATGTTCATGACAAATTGTATTGTATTATATTTTTATTAGATTAATTATATAAGGGAGGACACTCATCATTATTTATGCAGTCTATAGTGGTTCCTATTCTTCTCATCGGGAACGCTTAAACTTCATCCTAAATATCAGGAGAATTAGATATTTATTTCCATCAAAGGTGAAAAATTACATGAAATTCACCAAGAAGTTACATTCATTTCATAAACATTATAACTTCATTTATCAACCAATTGAGTTATTTCATACATCTAAATTCTAATGACCTTTTTCTATTTTTGGGATCAATGTTATGGTTCCTCCTCCGATAGTTATTTAGTTCATTTTCATCCTTACCTATACACTTTACCTCAAAATGGATTTATGTTGTACCCTTAAAAGAGGTTTGATCCAAGGATCTAACAAATTTCATTAAATTTAAAATAATAATTATATTTATATTTAAGTATAAAATCCAAATGGACAATGAAACCAGCTCACGCTCTTTCAAGATGAAGAAACATTACATGGAGTATAATGTTTAATCTGATGACTCATCCAACTAGCTTGCACTGGAAAATGCGAAGCAAGAGGCCATTAATAATACTATTTAAAATATTCATTAGAAAAAGGTTGAAATGGGATAGAGAATAGGGATATATAAACTCAATAATAATTTTTGGGAATATCACAACATAAACCCTAATAACACACAAGAAACTCAAAATACTATTAAATATGCGATTAAATCATTATTCCATATTGATGATAATTTTAAATCCCTTTTTATAGACATTTTATAAAATATTTCATGGAATAATAGTAAAAAAAATTTCTTGATGAATTTGAATAAATCAATGAAAAAAGGTATTTTACCCTACAATACCTCAAAATCCATAAATATCAGGTTAGTTGATCATTTAACAAAAGGTATCATCTCTATTTTTTATTAAAATAAGAATTTCCAATATCCTTGATAATGTAATAAATAAATAGAAAAAATATACTAAAATTGGAACAAAATGGGTACAAAAATATATCAAAACTAAGGACTACTATATTGGTTCTTATTTCATAATCATAATGGATAGATAACATATTATTTTGATCACCAATGTATTTTTTTTTGAATAAATATTTCCTACAACATTACATTAAGGCTTAATGGACCAAGTCAAATGACCATAAAGTATAATACATAGTAGTTTTAATCATATGACAATAAACTACATGACATAGAGGTCCTCATCTTATGAACCTAAAAATCATGGTAGTAAAATCCTCACTACATGACTTCAATCGACCTATCACATTATTATGGTAAAAATATGTTAAAAAGTTTGATAATAGGTATACATCACATGACCAATAAACATCCTACAGTAGTATATTTTATTAAGATCAGTTTTCATGCATTTGATTATGTTCCATGTAATTTTCAAAACATACAGTTTCAAATATAAAAAATATTTTTCTAAGATAAAATTTTTATATATATTAGAAATCAGGATATATTTATTTATGTTCTTATAGGATAGGCAGGGAAAATAATAATCTTGTCCTTGGTAAAACCATAAACATAATTGACTCAAATTATTCATTATATACTAGTGTCGATGCCTTTATAAATTCTTTTTGAGCTGCCCCTAATATCGTATCATAAAGAAGAAGTAATGTAACATCTCACTGTGTATGATCCTAATTTTTATAAGGGTCCTTTTAGAAGAACTATTTATATAATGATTCAAATTTTCAAGGGATATGTAGTGATTCCCATTTTACATATCCCAAAACCACCACAAAATCCTTCCCATTCAATTTTCCATTTGTCAATGTCGCTAAGACTTTTAATAAATCACACATAATGACATTCTCCCTTCCCTCACTAGGGAACCTATAAACTTTACCCTTCTTTTCAACACAATATCCAAACCTGTATTGAGACCCAATCGTAGAATAACAATTAGATTGATTCTTTTTTTAAGAGGACATGTAGTGAAACCCAAATTTC
This sequence comes from Viscum album, assembly GCA_963277665.1. NCBI lineage: Eukaryota > Viridiplantae > Streptophyta > Magnoliopsida > Santalales > Viscaceae > Viscum > Viscum album. Next base: position 293,488,347 of record OY728134.1, read on the forward strand.
TTATTCTAGATAAAATATAAATTGATTATATCTTGAACCCACTCTTACCATATTGTAACCATATTCACGTCATATCCATCAATATTATACAAAATTATAGGCTAATGTTTTTTCCAATAATTTTGTATATATTGATTCCTTTTTCTATAAAACACATAGAAATGATTTCACCATCTATCCTCGACCCAGCTAAATATACTAATCCACTTCATCTCCCATCATACATTATAAAATAGAATAAAAATTTTCCATTTTGAGTATGATTATACTAATTATCTATTATAAATTACCTCTCTATATACAATACTTTGTAACTATTGTACTTGAATCTCCATGAACCTACCATGGATAATGGTAACATGTATGTAAGATTAAAAATGGATCCATCTGATTATTGATAACATATACCCCATATATCATAACAACTCTTATCCAATTACATTTATGATTCTTCCTAGGGGGGATATCTTATAATTCCATATGTATTCAAAAACCATATAGTGGAACCCACAATTCGAAATCTGATAGAAATCATCCTTAGTATGCTTTTTTGATGATGTTGAAATTGGAACATAATTTAAAAATGGTCAGAGATACCAAAATCATATATATATCCATCCCATAATTTTCTATTACTGATAAACCTGTTTTTAGTTTACATCGCTATCTTCCCTTCATCCATGTTGATGAAATGATTCTATCTCTCAAAACCAGAATATGGGTTATCAATCATAGGCATTACTCTATATAATAAAATCTTAAACCGTATTCACATTTCTCGGACACCACTGAAACTAATATTGGGTTCTTCCACCATATAAATTTTTCATTTAGAACATTTGTATATGCGGAAAACCTTTTTTTAAAGATATATAGACCTAAAATCCATACATTTTTGGTCAATGTTGTTTGAATTTAAACATTAGTTTTGACGAACTGACTTACCAAGCCTTAAAATAAAAAATTAAAGAGATATGGTACTCACACTTTTCAAAACCTAAAAAATGTAATCCTAGTTAAATTTCTAGTTAGTACTCTCTATGCATATTTCATTAAAGGATTGGGTAACATTTAGATCATTTAAAAAATAAAATTACATAAATAATATCATGTTAAAACCCAAGGATGGTAATAAGAGAAAAATTTGAGTTACTACCGAGTAATCCTCTAGATTATGTTGCTTAGAAAAATGTTAGGGTGTAACACCCCATGATTTCATAGTGCGTTATTTCTTCAAAATAATTCAATAACATGCTCTACACAAAACATCGAGTTCAAGCTCACCACGACTTACCAAACTAGATGTTGAAAAGATGATATGAATGGTATTAACTGAATTTTAAACTTTATATAATCCTTATAATTTTAGAATCCATATTATGAGTTTCATAGACATAATGTATGAACAAATTCATTTTTTAAGATAAAAGAAGTATTTTTCAAAAATGCACTTTTACCAACTTTTAATAGTGAAACCCATTTAAATCCAATATTTGAAACTTATATATATTCAATTTGATAAAATAAATTTATTCATTATAATGGGGACATCAATATTTATATAGTGTAAACTTTTTTAATTTTTCAAATAATGTTCAATTTTTTAATGAATAGTGAAAAATATTGTATTTAAATTCAAAAGTGCCTTTTAATCTAATCTATTTATATGGATATATTATCTTTTTAATTGGTTTTAAATTGTAATTATAATATATTTTTACCATTTAATCCAATGTTTTTTATTGAAATTAATTTCACTTTAAAATTGGATATAAACAAGTATCAATCTTTTGATCGTTATTTTTCATAAAAACACACTATTTGTTTTAATAACAAAAATTAATTTTAAATTAATTACTGCAACTTCTATGTTTTGAATTTGGTAAAATAGCCTTCATTTTTCAATTCGGAATATCAATATTAGTTTATTATGAATTTTTGGTATTTTTATGAAAACATTCAATTTTTGATGAATGGTGAAAAACACTGAGTTATTATTTTAAACTGAATTTTTATTTAAATAATTATTTATTTTATTTAAATTTATTATATGTCAAAATTGATAAATAATATCTATATGTGTTCAAATAAATTCATTGGATTTATTTTATAATAACATGAGATATACAAATCTTTTTTTAACTTTTCACCACCTTTTACCCACCTCCTAGGAGAATTTGAAAAATCACATAAAACATAATTTTATCGCTTCTGTGAGTGGAATTTCAAAAATCCGAGATACGCGGTTGATATTAGTAAGTAATATGTGGTTCATTGAAATGAAAATAATTTTTAGTGAATAGTAACTTTGTACTTTTATTTACCATGTTTAAATGTAAATAAGGAAATTGTGGGTAAAATGATATTAATATTACCCCAACACATGTCATAATTCTATTTGAAAAGTGTATCTCGCCAAAATAAATACATAGGAATAAAATATTATCATTTAGGTCCACTTGGATTAGATTTGGTAATTTATTATTATTTAATTCAATGAATTTTAAAAAGAGTTAAAATACATGTTTAATTACTAAAATATTTTTAATCTAGGGTTATACATAAGATAATTTCGATTGTAAATATTTATTAGAAAGCTATAAATATTTTCTAAACAATGGTATTTTATTTATAAATTTTAGACATTAAACAATTTAAATTATTTACGACACAATGGTGATGATATAATTACAGAATTAATAAAATATCAAAATATTTGATGTTATAAATATCCAAAATAAGTAATTTGAGACATTTTATGAATTACACTGATTTTATAAGTTAATATGACATATTAGAATTTATTATATGAATTTTGTTCGAAATATTAATTCTGTTAGAATTTATCAACAACATAATACCCAATAGTGTCAAATTTGACAAAAAAGAGTTTAAAAAACTAATATTATATTATTAATTCATATTTTATTCCTAAAAATATAATTTTCGGCCAAAAGAAATATATCACGATATTTGTATCATTAATGAACCACTTTGGGGTCGATTTAACATTTATAGTATGTTTAATAACCATATAATATAAAAATACAAAGAGACAATGTAAATATCAAACTAATTAACTAAGAGTTAAAACAAAAAGATAAGGCTAATAATGTTACCCAAACATGTCTAAAACATATTTTTTGAGTTGTTTTCAACCATTCCCCACCTTAACCTTTACATAATCCCCTTTGGATCCATTAGAAACATAATATGATTTTATTATAAAATAATACATTAAGTTTCTCATAAAGATCCCTCACCCCCCTTAAAAAAGGACACAACTTCTAACCAATTTCTCACACCACTCAATATTTTTGGATCATACAAACTCTCCCCAATTAAGCTCCCTACATCACTATCCACCTCCTAGAAGAATTACCTTAGGTATAAGGCACTTCAAGAGTCCTTTTTTGTTCAATCCAAACAAAGTTACCCAAATTAATGGTAACGATTTCTATTAGGTTCTTTTTTTTTACTTCTCAAACCCCTAAAATCTCATTATTCTTTTCTTTTGTAAAAACCCCAGTATAATAAATATAATATTTTATTGTTATAAAAATTATTATAACTACACTTACTCACACCTTTATCTAATGGGTGAATACCATAATGTTTCTGTGGATGGAAACAATGCGCCTCACGAAACGATGATTGTTCATTTATCTCCTACCACCTCTCATGGTGGACATTATGATAGAACAATAATTTAATATGATATTTATGATATTAATTTTTATATAAGATTTTGTAATTCCATTTTATATCTTACCATTATTCTTTTCAGGTTGTATATATATATATATACACGATAATTTCATTTGAGGAAGTGCGGACTACCACCCCCTCAATGTTATATGACTCGTTCATACCATACATTGAACATATAAAGGAAGGTGTTAATTAATATAAGTACCACTTATAAGATATTATATTATACTTGAATAATAATACACCTATGTATCATTTGGATTTCATTCCTTTTAAAATGAAAAACGAAATGAAAGTAGCTTTCGTGCGAAGGTACAAATTACCATCTCCACGAACGCGATGAGATTCATTTCCCCATCATATCCATTCAAGAATAATTCTCATATGACGATTAAAAGTAATTTTTAAGGACTTGATATCATTCTGGATATTAATAAGATAAAATATATCCATAAAAAACACGGCTTACTTAACAAATCATATAAAGGAAAACGAATCAGTTTACACCCAAAACGATGATAATAATAAAATATTTTTAACAAAGCAATATTAAAAGATCATATATGATATCATATTTATATATATGATTATTTTATAATTTAATATCAATTATTTAACTATTATATAAGAGGTTAACCTACACTCTATCAAGGAAAAGTACAAGATAAGGGGTTTTCATATCACTCCTTATTCCCATGAGATTCATGCGATATTTCCACTATTAACATTTGTGTGGTGTATGTACTGCCAATAATTGTATTATTTATGTAATACACTTTAATTTATGTGTATTTACATATTAATTTTAGGATACCACTTTCATGGGGTGTATGTTTCGTAGCTACCAAATTGGTAAAGGTTAATTTCACAATCTCTTTATAATTTGTGGTTGTTTTTACGTAAGTATCTACTGGGACATATTTATGATCCATTTCCATGTTTCATAAAATTGTTTTCAAAGGGATTCTTTTAAGGGACTTATTACTAAAACATCATTTCAAATGTTTTAAATATTTATTCTTATAAATATTTCTCAATAATTTCCATTTATTCAAAATGTTTTTAAGTATTTATTTATATGGACTCGAATGATTTTAAAATGATAATTCCTTTCAAAAGTTTCAAAGTGGTATGGGAAAATTTCATTCAAAAATGTCTTTGAATGGATTCTTTTCTAAATTGTGTGACTTTTAAATGTTTTCCTGACAAAGGGGTATTTCTCTCAAAGATTTTTACAAATAATTTTCATCCATGTCAAAATCCTTTGCTAGATTTTAAATGGTTTTGAAGTTCATTTATCATGATACAAATCTTCCATATTTTGTAGAAGGTTTTTTGATATGTTTTACTGTGGATGTTTTAATCTTATACCATTCATTGGTTATAGATAAAATATTGACATTTTGAATGCTAGTTTTATTATGAATGTTAATATTATGTTTTATCCTCTTTTTAAGATGAATGTGTTGGAAAAGTATGTTCTGGGTTGGGGTCCGGTTACAGCAGACCCACCAGGTTGGTGTCTAGTTATTAGAGGCACTCTGCGACGATGTCCAGTTATTAGAGGCACTCCGGGTTGGTGTCTGTTTTTTATAGGCACTCTGGGTTGGTGTCTGGTTATTTGAGGCACTCCAGGTTGGTGTCCGGTTATTAGAGGCAGTTTGGGTTGGGTTCCGATTACAATTATCCCTTAGGTCTTGGCACGAGGTCTTGACATAGAAATTAATGTTCTGCATTATACATTCCATCATTATAAAAGTGTTTATTGATATTTCATGTGATTATTAGACTAATAGAATACACATGTGAATAAGTAAATGGCATTATTTCATTTTAACTTTTCCATATTATGCTGATGTTCAAGTTTAAAAGGATTTTGTTTTAGTTATACATTGCCTTAAATGTTTATGTTTATTTATTAAAGTTTTCTCTATATTTTTATCCTTAATGAGAATCTGAGCTCACCCCTTTCAATGATTTATTTTTCCCAGGATGTGAAGAAGTATTTTATGAATGACCTACAGGGATAGTATGAGGGGATATGAAAACAATATGCTTTTTTAGTTATTCACATTATTATGTAATGTAACCATTATGAATGTATCTAGTGATTCCAAGGCTAGTAAACTAATTGGTCTTTTGATACATGATCTTTCTTGTGATCATGCCAATGTAATGTAATAATGCACCGACTCTGGGTAATTGGGGTCGGGGAGTTACAGTTGTTATAAGAGAAAGTTTAGTACAAACATTGGAAGCTAGATTTAGATAAACTATGATTAGAGCACATAACTAAGATGGAACTTGAGGATTAGTATAGAACAACCTCCTATAATTTTTTAATTGTATAGATTTTGTGAGTTTTCTGAGAAATACATCCATGTCTGGATATGAGCAGGTTGAGGCGGCTCTAGCACAGACGTACCTAGGGGTAAAACTCGAAAACATTTCGTTGAGCTAGAATCGAATGGGAACTGGTGCATAACAACGGGCCTTACTACACTCATGGTTACGACACTTTTGGGGGATATTCTTAGGATAATTCTCATTTTCATTAGAAATCATTCTGAACGGTTTATGAGTATATACTTTCTTAATGAAAATATCTTTTTGATTATGGATTATATCCATAAACCGTTAAATTTATGTAAGGTATTTTATGAGTTTGGAATAATTCATTATAATTCATAAACTGACCTAGTTTATGCTATTGTCTAGAAATAGAACCTAGTAGAAGGAATGTGAACACCAGAAATAGGTATGATCCAAAGAGTAAGAAGGATCATATATTTCATGGTATTAAGCTAAAATTTAGAATAGAAATAGTCTCCCTTGTATTCTCCACATATGAAGAAATAGTATCATGTGTTAACAAGATAAGTAGAGAATTCTATGAGTCCTATAGATTTGAAGGGAAGCAAGAGAAGAAAAGGATGGAAGAGAGAAAGATGGATAAAAGGAAGAGGGAAAAGAAGAATTTTCCTATATGTGATAGTTGTGGGAAGAAACACCATGGGACATTCCTGAGGGGAATGGGAGTTTGTTATAAGTGTGGAGAAAAAGGAGACCATGTACTTGACTGAAAGGGTAAGAAAAAGATTTCAAATTTACAAGGTTTCATCTGCAAGGAGTTGGGACACTACTCAAAACAATGTCCAAATCATCAGTGTATGCCCCAAATGATGCTATTGGATAATAATCATGTTATGATACTACCACAGATGAGGAGGAATGATTAGAGTTTTATGGTGTTATTAAAGAATTATGTCTTTTGAGCGTTATATCAACAATGTACTGGTTATAATAATTATGTAGTATATAAGGATTGTATTGCAGTACTATTTCATTAAGGACATGAGATTGTGTGGAACCAAGAAAAGTGACTCAATAACAGGTTAATTTTTTTGAAAATATATGGTTGACAGAAAGATAAACCATAATTTGGTTCTGATAATGATGTAGTGATTTTGGAATAATACATGATTGATTTGGATAAATTATATTTGATATTCTTGACTACCTTGAAATTGATTAATGATTTGTATATTCCATCATTGTTAGAGGTAACAACATTTTTCGATAGAAGGAGCAGATCCAGTATTCTAAAAGGAATAAGGGATCATGAATGTAATCAATAAGGTTTTATGGAAATTCATGATGTTTTAATGTTTTGAACGAATACATGATGATGTTGGTCACATGTATTTATACAAAAAAAGGATCTTCATTGTGTCTACCTTCATTATAAATTTAGGACTGTGAGTTTGGACAGAAGTATTTTAGATAATTCTAGTTTGGGATTATTTTTGGATTGCCATAAAAGGGCAACCAGGAGGTCATGCGACAACCTGTCACGTCCGACAATGTCGTGAGGTATGAACCTGTAACCGAAGGGCGACAAAGGTGTATCACCTACCATTGGACAACTTGATGTCCTGGATTGAATAATGTAGTTTTTTAAAGGGCCTGATATGAGATTTATAAATTCATTTTTTTGGAACCCTATACGAATAAGATAAATATAATATTTTTTTAAGTTCTATTATCATTATGAGTTAAAGATGAGTTTGTGATACAAATTAGTTAAATGATGGAACTCTACTTGTCAAGTATATATTTTTCTTCTTCTCTTATTCTATGAAGAAATTAATTCTTATAAATTATTGAAGGGTTATTAAAACCAAAAATGTGTTATCATAATACCTTATGTTTGGTTGAACCAATGGAAATTTAAATCATCATAGATTGATGATTTTAAGTACATCAATTTTACACTTATTAGTGTTTGATGACCTCAATCACTACCTATAAATATATATTTTTTTCCTCCAATTATATATCTTTAATTTCCACCAATGTTCTCCTAATCGAGATCATAATTTGGTGGTGACCCTTTCATTTCTCTTTTCCTCATATTAAGACATAATTTTATTAACCCAATTTCCGATGTGGGATTTCCCACAAAGATATTTTATATTTTCAACCTTTTATTTTCGAAGAACAATTTCAAATTGAGAGAAATCTATTTATTGAAGGAGGGGAGAATGTAACACCCCATGATTTTATAGTGTTTTATTTCTTCAAAATAATTCAATAACATTCACTACACGCAACACCGAGCTCAAGCGCACCACGACTTACCAAAGTAGCCATTCAAAAGCAGTGATGAATAGTATTAACTGAACATTGAGCTTGAGATAATACTTATAATTTTATAATCCATATTATGAGTTACTTAGACATGATGTAATAACAAAATCATTTTTTTCAGATAAAAGTAGTATTTTTCAAAAATGCACTTTTACCATCTTTTAATTGTGAACCCTTTTTAAATCCAATATTTGAAACTTATATATATTCAATTTGATTAAAAAAAATATATTCTTTAGAATGGGGACATCAAAATTTATATTGTGTAAATTTTTGGTAATTTTCTGATAAATTTCATCTTATAATGAATAGTGAAACATAATGTATTTTAAATCAAAAGTTTCTTTTAATCTAATTTATTTATATGGATAGATTATAATTTTAATTTGGTTTAATGTGTAATTATAATATATTTTTACCATTTAATCCAATGTTTTTTAATGGAATTAATTTCACTTTAAAAATGGACATAAATAAATAACAATCATTTGATAGTTATTGTTTCTTAAAAACACGCTATTTTTTTAACAAAGGGAATTGATTTTAAATTAACTAATTATACTTCTATGTTTTGAATTTTGTAAAATAGAAATTATTTTTGAATTTGGAATATCAAAATTAACTGAGGATTAATTGTTGGTATTTTTCTGAAAACTTTCAATATTTGATTAATAGTGAAAGACACCGAGTTATTATTTAAAACTGACATTTTATTTAAATAATTATTTACATTATTTAAATTTATTTTAGTTCAAAGTAGATAAATAATATCAATATGCGTTCAAATAATTTTTTTGGATTCATTTTTTAATAATATTTGATATACAAAATTTTATTGAACATTTCACCGTCTTTTACCCACCTCCTAGGAAATTTGCAAATTCACATAAAACATAATTTTACCATTTCTATGAATGGAATTTCCAAAAACCTAGAGACATGGTTGATATCTATAAGTAAAGTTTTTTTCAATGAGATGAAAGTAATTTTTTGTGAATAGTAACTTCTTACTTTTATTTACCAAGGTTAAAAGTAAATAGGGTAATTAAGGGTAAAAATGATATTAATATTACCCTAACCCATGTCCTAATTCTATTGGAAAAATGTATCTCGACCGAAAACAACCTTAGGAATAAAAAATTATCATTTAGGTCCAGTTTTATTAGATTAGGAGATTTATTATTATTTAATTCAAAGAAGAGTTAAATGCGTTAAAATAAAAGTTAATTACTATAACATTTTTAATATAGGGTTATATATAAGATTATTTTGATTGTAAATATTAAATAGAAATATAAAATTATTTCCTACAAAATGGTATTTTATTTATAATTTTTAGACATTAAATAATTTAATTTATTTATAACATAATGGTGATGCAGTAATTAGTGAATTAAAGAAATATTAAAATAATAGATATTATAAACATCCAAATAAATGCAATTTGAGACTTTTTATGAATTCAAATAATTTTCTAGTATAATATGACATATTTTAATTGATTATATGAATTTTTATCGACGTAATAATGCAGTTATGAATTTATCAAAAAAAAATACCCAATAGTGTCAAAATTGACATAAAAGAGTTTTTAAAACAAATATTATATTATTAATTCATATCCTATTCCTAAAAATCTTAGGATAGTCCAAAGGACATATATCTTGATATGTATATCATTACTAGACCACATGGTGGTTTATTGGAATTTTATAGTAAGTTTATTAACCATATAATATAAAAATACAAAGAGACATGGTAAAAGTCAAACTAATTAACTATGAGTTAAAAATAATGATAAGGTTAATACTATGAACCCAACCAGTCTATAACTTATTTTTTGAGTTGTTTCCAACCTATATCCACCTTAACCTGTAAAAAATCCACTTAGGAGCCATTGGAAACTGAATAATATTTTATAATAAAATAATACATTAAGTTTTTTTCTAAAGAGCCCCTCCTCCCCCTTATAAAAGGACACCAATTCTAACCAATTCCCCAAACCTCTATATGCTTTTGGCTCATTTAAACTTTACCAAATTAAGTTTCCTACATCCCACTACTCCTCCTAGAAGCATTTTCTTAGGCATAAGGCACTTCAAGAGTCCTTTTGGTTCAAACCAAAGGGAGATACCCAAATTAAAGGTAATGATTTCTCTTAGCTTCTTTTCTTTTGTTTTAATTCTCCAACCCTTAAACCCTTCTTATTATTTTATTTTGAAACAAAACCAATATCATAAATATACTAGGGTACTGTTATGATATTTATTCAAACTAAACTTACATGCACCTCCATCTAATGGGTGAAGAACATAATGTTTCTGTGGATGACAACCAAACGCCTCACGAAACAATGATTGCTCAATTATCTCCTGCCTCCTCTCATGGTAGAAATTATGATGGAAATATAATTAAATATGATATTAATTATCTTAATTTTATATATAATCTTCTGTAATTTCATTTTATAGCATACCATTATCCGTTTCATGTTGTATATATATACGATAATTTCATTTGAGGAAGTGCGGACTATCGCCCCCTCAATGTGATATGACTCGTTAATACCATTCATGGAACGTATAAAGGAAGGTGTTAATGAACCTAAGTAACACATATAAGATATAATATTATATTTTAATAATAATATACCTATGTATCATTTGGAATTGACTTCTTTTAAAATGAAAAATGAAATGGAAGTAGCGTTCGTGCGTACGTACGAATTACCGTCTCCACGAACACGATGAGATTCATTTACCCATTATATCTATTCAAGAATAATTATAATTTTATGATTAAAAGTAATTTTTAAGGACTTGATATAATTCTGGATATGAATATGATACAACTTATCCATAAAAAACACGGCTTATGTAACAAAGCATATAAAGGAAAACGAATCAGTTAACACCCGAAATGATGATAATACGAAAATATTATTAATGAAGAAATATTAAAAGATCATATATGATATAATATTTATATATATGATTCTTTTATAATTTAATAAAAATTATTTAACAATTATAAATGATTTTAACCAACACTCTATCAAGTAAAAGTACATGGTAAGGGGTTTTCATCTCACTCCTTATTCCCATGAGATTCATGCCATATTGACACTATTAACTTTTGGGTGGTGTATGTATTACCCGTAATTTTATTTTTTATGTTACAAAATTTATTTTATTTGTATTTACATATTCATTGTATGATACCTCTTTCATGGGGTGTGTATTTCTTATATTACCCAATTGGTAAACGTTAATTTCACAATCTATTTATTATATGAGGTTGTTTTTACGTATGTATCTACTGGGACGTATTTATTATCCATGTCCATATTTCATAAATGTGCTTCCAAAGGGATTATTTTAAGGGATTTTTTACTAAAAAATAATTTCAAATGTTTTAAATATTTATTCTTCGAAATATTTCTCATTAATTTCAAATGTTTTAAATATTTATTCTTTGAAATATTTCTCATTAATTTCAAAGGTTTTTTGTTATGCTTTACTGTGGATGTGTTATTCTAATACCATTAATGGTTTATGGGTAAAGTATTGACATTTCTTATGCTAATTTTAATATGAATGTTTATGTTATATTCCATCCTCTTGTTAAGATGAATGTGTTGGATTAGAATGTTCCAGGTTGGGGTTCGGTTAGAGAAGACCCTCCAGGTTGGTGTCCTGTTTTTAGAGGCACTCCAGGTTGGTGTCTGGTTATTAGAGGCACTATAGGTTGGTGTCCTGTTATTATAGGCACTCGAGTTTGGTGTCTGGTTATTATAGGGACTACAGGTTGTGTTACGGTTACAGTTTTCCCTTAGGTCTAGGCACGAGGCCTTGACACAGAAATTAATCTTCTACATTATTCATTCCATCATTATGAAAGTGGTTGTTGATATTGAATATGATTATTCAACTAGTAGAATACCCATGTGAATAAGTAACTGGAATTATTTCATTTTATCTTTTCCATATTATGCCGAAGTTCTAGTTTAAAAGGCTTTTGTCTTAGATATACATTTCCTTAAATATTTATGTTTATTTACAAAATATTCCACTATATTGTAATCCTTACTGAGCATCTGAGATCACCCATTTCAATGTTTTATTTTTCCCAGGATGTGAATAAGTATTTTATGAATGACCTGCAGGGATAGTATGAGGGGATATGAACACAAGATGTTGTTGTAGTTATTCACTTTATGATGAAATGTAAAAATTACGAATATATATAGTGATTCCACGGATATGAAGCTAATCCGTCATTCGAGACCTGACCTTTCCTGTGATCATACAAATGTTATGTAATAATGCACCGACTATTGGAAACTGGGGTTGGGGCATTACATAGGGTGAAAATAAAAATATAGAAATGGTATTGGGGACTCCCATTTTACAATTGTAAAATTCATCATATTCTATCATGGTATACATATCTATGATAATATTACTAATAAAATGTATTCATCATTCATATTAGTTTTTCTGTTAGATGTAATGAATATAATGATTTATTTTTTTGATATAATAAACCATATTTAGAATTGAAACTTCCATGAAAAATTCCTTCATGATTACAATAATGATGTGCCATTAACATACTAATACCCTACAAGGATATCATTTCTTAAAGTGAGGGTAAATGTGTTTCCAATATTTTATACCTACCCATGTCCAATATTAAATGATTAAGACGAAATACAACTTCAAAATCTTTTATTTAATAGGATAACATAATAATTATGGGATGGTATAGATATTATTTGTATATATATTTCTTATATACATTTTTGAGAACATTTCTAAAAGATGGATGCTATATTTCATTTTCATCAATAGAATCAATGGATTCGAAATTATGATTTATAATAACCCATTAAACATTAATGTATAATGGGATATTATTTGTTTAGTATTTATTAGTTTTCACATCCACAAGTCATTAAAATGAAATAAAAATTTAAATTAATAGAGAATATAAATTATCCTAAAAAATAATGATGGATAATGTTTAACTATATCATAACAGTCATGATAACTCAAAACAAATTTAATTGTGTGAGTGTGTGTAATGATAAATTAACATTGAGTTGTAATCCAGTTCATGGTAAATGGAAATCTATGTTTAAGAACCTCTTCATCAAAATTCTACCTCTGATACATCCCTATGAATTGGGTTTATATATAGTGAATTTGGAAAGGTGATCCATCGTATCTTATAATTATGTTATTTTTAATTATAGAAGAATGAAATTATAATTGGAGAATAATTTAGCATAAAAAAAATATTTTCTCCATGAACTCTTCTATGGATGATATAATGTGGTCCACCCATTGATAACATAATTCTAGTTTTGGAATAAAATTATCCTTACACATGAAGATGGAAAATATTTGATCTATATGTGTTTTATGACTTCTCACTCATCAAAGAATGGTGATTCCTCAAAAACGTTTCTCTATCTAGTGATATGGTTTTGAGAACCAATTAATTAGACATAGCCACATATTTCATCAATTATGAATGAAAAGGTTGTTGAAACACTAAAACAGTTTTTAGGTATTATAGAAATATTTTAATCCTCGTAAAATATCTGATATTTGTTTAACATATAGTAATGAACATTGTTCATTTCATTATATTCAATTCTATGAAGAGATGAGGTAATAAAATTGCCTAGAGAAAATTTTTTTATTGTTTTTGGATAGTATTAATTAAGAAATATGATTGTATATCATGTAAAAATTATATAGTTAATATAATAATTAATTATAGTCCACTTATTTTCTATCAGATGGAATGAATACTTTATTGATTCAAATAAATTAATTGGTATATTCATAATTTTTATTCCCAACACTTATATTATTTACAACTACCTAAATATTATACTGTCAAGATACTATTTACAGTTATAAGTTAGGACATCCAATATTTCTACATTTATCATTCTTGATTCATTCATTATTTAAGAAGTTTGGGTAAGGAATTTAAGTGAACAAATAATTTCCTATAGGGTTGGAGTTCTATATATTCTGGAGTGGAATGTTACATGGGTTTTCCTTTAAATATGACCCATTTCATGTATTTTAAGAAACAATCACTTGTGAGAACAAATACATGGGATGCACATGTATTCTAGAGATAATATTTTGAAAAACAATGCCTTGTTTTGAGGGATTACATTAGTAGGGATCCTTTTGAGACCAAATTCTATTTTTGGAACCTAAATATGAGTTAGAAAGAATATAATTTCAAGAGCCTCCTTCCAAAGGTAGGCATGCTAGTTGAATAATAATTAATGACATTTAATTTTAGATGACTACCACCCCCATAAGGCCTAGGATGATGAGTATCACTGATAATATTAAAAAAACACATTCATTAGAGGTTTTTCCCAAAATAATATTTATAAAGGATTGGGAGATAAAATATAAACCTCTAAACAACTCTATCACATACTATAAAAGAGAAAATAAAACCATCCCACACTCCATGAAAAATTTCAGAAAAATATAAATAATTATTGTAATTATATACAAAAAATTAAAACCCTATGTGAGAATCTAAACAATAGTTCCAATGGATAATCTAGTATTGTACATATTAGCCTAGAAAATACTATTTGAAACTTGGAAATTATTTTATGTATATGAATGTTAAAAATGAAATGTATACTTAGTAGTACTATACATAAGTTTTCTCAGAAGAATGTTAAAAAATATTAATTCACTAGAAAATATTTAGGAATCCATTAATAACATAAACATGTCATTTATATTTTCCCATCCTCATTATAATACTCACCAAGTAACACATCCAAGTATAATAACATATCCTAAAAATATAAAGGCACCCATTACCACCCCCCTGTGGAATTTCACCTCACTTAACCTGAAATCAAATATCCAGTTCTCATATTCCTTCCAAATCATTGATTTATATATCCACCCATCTAGGATGTTGTTTAGGATGTACCACTACCCACCCCAATAACTCATGTTCTAGTATCCCATGCATGCACTAGTAAATATCCCAATTACAATTTCATCATGTAACAAGGAAAATAGAGTATCATGAACATAAATGAAATGAAACTTTTACCCTCTTCCTATTAGGCATATATAACTCAACATATCTTAACCTCATAATCATTAGGAATATCCAACACTAACTGTCATCATATCTAAGAATCTTCACCACTAGAATTCTTCATCAATAGGAATCTAGACCACCATATGTAATCATCACTACCATTAAAAGAAGAGTTGGAAACTGGGGTCATCAAGCCATCCATTTAACCACCAACATGGACATTGTGAAAACACCATATTCCTAAAAAATATAGGCATTAGTAAGTATATTCATCTCAAGTGGGAGTGTATATAAAAACACAAAAATATAAGATTGATTTATAACACATAGTACCCAACCTATGTATTCTAATAAAACTACCATAGAACATTTAACAAAACCAACACAACATGTCATGACCTCTCTGGCCAACTACAACAACCATTAATGCAACACCCCACACAAAAAATCCATACATAAAATAAATTTCTCATACCTTTTTCAAGTTAACAAATTTTTATATTTATGAGTTTCCAAATAATATACCAACTAATGAAGGTATTTATTTTATATTTACTTATTTATAACAATTTAGTTTAATTATAATATGTTATTTCCAACTAAAACAAATTTAATTTCAAAAAATTGCCTTTAAAGTTTATCATTAACACTTTCTTCAATTTCTACATAGATGCTACAAAAAAAATCATAAAAAACTCACACACATCTCATCCACAACCACATCATCACATTCCACGAATTACCATAACCCAACCATATAACCATGAAAATGGTGATAATATTCTCCCAATTAATCATTGCATCTCAACTATTTCTTGTATACATCCATTGACATAAAACCACAACTCATCCTAAAACATAATCATCACTCAAAATGGTTACCACTGACATTGTAAAATCCCGAAAGGGGTCACATTATCACGATATATTTTCAACAATCTTATCAATAGATATCAGAATATTTCTAACTCTACTTTTATTAGAAGTTCAGTTTAAAGGGTGGTTTTTTGATATATTATACCATATGCTACTTCAGTATTATCCGAAATGTCCACAATACTCATGGGAAGGTTATTCCTCATTCATAAGTAAGTTATTATACTTTTATAAATGGTTAGTTTAAGACATGATTCATAACAAGGTCCAAAAATCACAAAATACCCAACAGAAAAATGATTCCCACTGACTAGGATTTTCAATAAAAACATCAAAAAATTATAAACACATATAAAATATTATAAAATAATTAAACAAATGAGAGTAATCCCACCACCTTAAATTTGATATTAAACTAATAATGTGTATAATTATTTCAATCAATGATATTCACCTAATTTAAGGAAAAAAACTAATTTTCATAGATAAATATAAAATAATGATATAGTGAGGACCCCTACCAATTTTGGTTGTTCATAATTATCCAGGAATGGATGGATAGTCCAAAAGTGATTACCACTAAATGAAACACCAATTAAACCAAATAAAGTTATTGTACTATTTGGGATTTCTTAATTTCCAACACAAAACAAAGGATATCCATAAAAAACCACCAAAAAAATAAAAATAAAAAGAACAATTAATGGAGGTGAAAGGGTGTACATAGATTTGTGAGACTGCAATCAAGATGAACCGTTCTGTTAAAAGGAATAATAAAATTAGTTGATGGAAATGGGATGTCATGGGGTCAAAAAGGGATTGAGATTAGAATTATAAAAGAAATCGGGAATTTAGTTTGGCTCTTTTTATAGAGGACGCCTCATATTACCTCATTATTACATTGGAGTACTCAAAATACTTATGTTGAGTCTGGTCATAGTGGATATCGATAATTCAATCATTTTAACCCTCAATTAAAATAAATATTAATTTTAAATTCAAATTATTTTTAAATACAACACTGCCTTGATGATAGAATAGTGTAAGGAATTTCATCTCCAAATGCTCGTAACGATTTTCGACTATAGTGTAGATCCAAGAACCCAACTATTTTATCATAACCACACACACCCCCATAACATCGTGGTATCCAAACATCTATTTTATCATAGGTAAATCATTACAACACCATGTATAAAAACATGGGATCCTCATGTAATTTAATTCATCCATGATTCAAATAGTTTGAAAATAAATTCAATGTTGCCTCTAAAATTCCCATGCTAGTAATTTATCTCTCGATAGTGATTATCACCCTCAAATGACCAACTCCAAAACTATTATAATTATTATAAACCCCATATTTTAAAAGAGGTGCCTACATTATTTCATTAGAATCTATATAAAGGGTTAAATCAATAATGACAGACTAGTTTAGCAATATGGGAGAACCATATATATATATATATATATATATATATACATGATACCCATTTTACATTGTTAATAAAAAATAAATAACAGTCCATAAAAAAATAAAATGAACTGTATCCTTGAAACCCCATTAGAAAAATTCTTTTCCATATCCTAGGGAAATGAAACACAAAAAGGGTGAGATATGATTATTTTTATGGATTATGTATAGAAGAATATTTTTTCAATCAACATGAATATATAATATAGAAAGGTAAATATTTTAACCCACATTCCATTCAATCAATAAACTAAAAATAAAATGTATTTAGAAATAAAATCATGGGGAAAAATCCTAGATAATAAGATTATTGATATCTGAAAAATTATTAATTATTTTATTTTATATCATGTGAACATGATAAATGTACAATAATGACCTCTAAAAAGAAACATGAAAACAATTAGGTAACAACTCATCTTGTTTGTCCAACTAATTTAAAACCATGCGGTTCAAAAACTTCTTGTTTGGCCAAATTATCTGTCTCATGAGACCTATAGTTGCATCAAGGGGATATCAATAACTGGTACCCACCCATAAATTAATATCCAAAAAATTATTCATTTACTGAATAATATATTTAATTCATAAATAATATTCATTCTCATCAAATATCTACATTGAGTGAAGAATACATATTTTTCAATATTTCCACTTTTAATCAAATAAATTTCAATGTAGGAAGGATTATTAAATAATCATATACATCCGGAAATAATGTTTATATTAAATAGATATGTAATGTCCAATTGAAAAGTATAACAAGTGTTTATTTCAAGATAATGATAATAATGACAAAATAAGGTGATATTATATAATAGATTTTTCCAATTGGTAATTTTAAAATAAAATAACATTGGATGAAATAATTCAAATGAAAACATATAATACATTAATGATTGAATGATTTGTAATATTACATTTAAAATGGGTAGTATATCACTGTGTAAATAAAATTAGGTCCATATCATTACAATGTTCCTCAAGGAAATAAAATTGAGATAAAATCACTTACCATGAGATCGACCCATCATGTACATTCACTATCATACTGAATAATAAACATATATCAATTTTTAACATTATTGAGGTATTTTTTATATTTAATATTAATTTTATTTTAGTTATTACAATTTTATATACAATTATATAATAAATTTATTTTTATGTTGGTTGTTTTGATAACATTTTATTTTTGTATCAAAAATGACCTTGGAAGAAGCCCATTTATCTAAGATTTCATTATTTCTACATATTCGGTATAATAATACTTACATAGTTTTCATATTTATACATCAACTAGAATTTTATTATTAGTATAGAATTATTGTTTTTAGAAATGATGAACGTTATGATCATGGAGATGGTAGACCGTACGTGTGCATGAGAAATATTTTAATTTTCTAATTATCATTATAGAATGAAAGCAGGTAATATTGAATCATTAAATAATGTTCATAAAATAATATATATACGATATTATTTATTTGTAATTACATATATAAATTATCCATGTGGTGTGGTGATGAAAAATGAATAACTTTTCTTCTTGATGGTGGTAGTCTACAGGTATATGAAGGATGTTATCCTAATTCATTAATTGAAAATATAATAGAGAAAATGATATATATTTTATTAAGATAATAATAAATATAACATTAATATAATAATTATTTGACTTATATCACATTTAATAATTAAATTTATTCTAATCTCATTCCATGTAAAGTGTTAGTGGAAGACACATCCCATTACATCACGAGGTGTTAGTCGAATGTCAGTACAAGCGATGTTATTGTATCCCCTATGGAATGGAAAGAAAAAAAACAAATAAAGGATATAATGATTTTATATGTATTATTATTTTATAAATACTATATTTAAAATTTATTTTCTTCATCTTACCTACCACTGAGAGGTGGTAATGGAAAAATGAATGACGTCGATTTGTGAGGTGGCTACTCTATGTATATACGAATGTTGATTTCGTCACCCAATTGGGGAAAGTAGTGGTTTTTATATGTAATGAAATAAAATTAAAAACTTATAATTATATGGATGATAATGAGGTTATTATATTAGTATGCTTTAATTAAAATTTGAGTAGGTAGGGGAAGAAATAAAATAAAAACACAAAGGTATTTTATCCCTTCTCAGGTATCCCCCTTATGTTTGTAACAGAAAACATCCTAAGTTGTATTTATGCCCAAATTAAGGATTATACGAAGATATGATGTAATTTAGGAACTGATATTGGTATTTCAAGGATGAAATAATGAGTTTGTATGGTGTGAACATGATTGGATATGGAGTTTCATTTTATAAGTGAGTTGAGTGGCACACCTGTAATTTTTGAAATGAATAAATTATAACCAACTATTGTTCTTGTAAAATGGTTATATTAAAAAAACAAATTCGATAATATTTGGTATAATATCTAAAAATATATATATAATATTTTTTATACAAGTCATTTATATCATTTTATCCATTATCCTTTTATTTTAACCCCTCAGTAACTCAATTTTTACCTTAACATCTATTAATATATTGTATAGTTTTCACAATTCATTATGATCATACAAAATTTGAGATTATTAGATAATATAAATTATATTTATTAAACATATTTAATCCATTTTTCCAAATTCCTTTCATTTAAGTGGAAAAAGATTAATATAAAAAATTCTTTCATATTTGATGAAAGTAGGTTTTTAAGCAGAAAATGTTCAAATGTATAAAAAAATTTATATAAAAATTCATCATGAAAATTATTAACATGAATATAATTATAATAATTGATATATAATTTATGTAATAATACATTACAACTAATAATAAATCTAATTTATTAATATAATTGTTTTAAATGAAATTGAATTTTCCATTTAAAATTCAGTATTTTTCACTGGTCATCTAAAAATGAACATTTTTAGAAAAATAAAAAAATACCTCTAAGATAATTTTGATATTATGATTTCAAACATTATTTTTTGGTAAAATATTTTTATTAAAGTTGTAAAAATTGATTTTAAATAATTTTCACAATGTGCGACGAAATAACTTTTTAAAATACTAATAATGTTTTTCAAAAAACATTTTTTCATTAAAATGAATATTATTTTTATTTATACTAAAAAGATAACCAATGTATATCTGTAAACTATTTATTTTTTATAAAATATTTATATCTATTAATTCCAAATCATTAAATCACTATATTATAAAGGTTTTTTTATTATAAAATTTTCATAGAGTATCTTATTTTAAACCTGGGGTTTCGTACATCAGAAGGCATCAATGAAAATAAATTTATTCTAAATAAAATATATTATAACATCTTGGTGTGATACATTCATCCATATTATACCAAATCAAACTTAATATTTCTTGAATATTACAATTTAAATATATGAGTATAGTTCTTCTTTATAACATCATTTCTCTCCTACACTTCTTCCTGTATTTTGGGATTTCTCCAAATTAACTTTACAAGTCAAGTAATATGATTCTTAAATAATTTCTCTCTAGTATCCTGAATTTGGATGGTTATTTAAAATTAATATATATCAGATTATAATCGTATGTCATCATAGTGAGAAAATTCTTTGGGTTTGGAATGCACTTACACAATAATGATATGTAGAACACATCATGTAATTTTTAGAGATTTGGCAGCATTTCAAAATTATAATTAACAACTCCATTTCACTCAATAATTTCAATATTTCTAATGTACTTAAAGATCAGTGTCATTTTTTTCCCAAACCATATATAACTCTTACCAAGAGTTAATTTCATGAAAACATGGTCTCCCTTAATATACCCTAACCCTAGTATCCTAGAGTCGGTTCAAACATTATTACACTTCAATATGATATATTGAATTTTATCCCAAATGACTGATATTTTAATAGCCTTAGTAAAAATGATAAATACATGAATCATCTATTATAAATGAAAAAATTACCACATAATTTATTTAATAATATCCTTATTCTATCTGCATGTCATTTCATATCATTTATAGCACACATCATGCATTTCAAGGAAAAAAACCAAATAAGGGTGAATTCAAATTCAAAGTTACGTTTATGTGAAATGAAAGATTTCATTAATAAATGATAATAATAAATAATTAAACATAAATAACCAAAACTAAATTTCATTTAAATAATATTACTTTATTAATCAATATTTTTTGGTATATAACTAAACACACATTCCATGAAATCAATAAACTATCAATGAAGTGAAACCCAATATAATGTCATGTTAAAAATCAACACGATAAAACAAAACATGGAAATGTAAATAACAGATAACACATTACACATAATCAATAAAATTAATATCATATTTTCGTAATTTATAACAAATATAGAAATGTAAAGAACTGAAAACACATTCCATTTAATCAATAAATTCAAATGAAATTCATTTAGTGACAATATCTTTACCAATATATAATGGATCAAAATAAAAAAATTTATGACTAATTATAATAATAGTGATCATATTTCCTTCTTCTTAGATACATCATACTTCTACCATCTCAATCTATCATTAATATAGATTAAAATAGATTCTTTGAAACCCATTTTACTATGGTTAGATAGTTAAGTGTTTCCATGCGACTATCGAAGCATTGCAGAGATATCTATAATGAAGCCACATCCATGTATTTAATGTAAAATCAATCCTTATATATATATAATAACAGATTTAATTTATCAACATTGTTCATTATCATCAAATATCTATTTTGAGTAATGAATATAGATTTATCAAAGTTCCATTAGATTAAAAATAACTTTCAGTGATGAAAAACCTATGTACAATTGATATATGGTTTAAGTAATAAAAATATCCATGATAACTAATATGTATATTTAATAGAAAATTAATCTCCAATGATCATAAAAATGTGAATATCTCAATGTAATGTTAATGTCTACAAGAAATTAATCATGGAAGTTAATGTTTATACTATCCTTGGTAAAAATTATCATAAACCCACCAAAGGAATAATATGAATTAAATCAATAAAATATATCCATAGTTTAATATATGGAAAATAATGGGTGGTTTTCTTTGAAAAATTTAAAAACTAAATCATATATTTAAAAAATTTATTGAGGAAAGTTTTTTATTTTAAAAATATATTTTAAAAACAATTAATTTGAGGAATACTACAAAAAAATCATTTTAAATGATACTTGTAAACATGAAAATTAATCATTATATAAATTACTTTCATGATTTTATATAAATTTTTTATATTCTATACATGTTAAAAATGACATTCTATTTTCATGGTGAAAAGGTTATAAATGTTATTTATTTATAAATCAACAAGATTCCATTCATATTGTTGGTAAAAATAAAAATGGGAATTATTTTTAAATTGATATAAATATTCCATTATTATTTATATAAAAATTAAAATTTTATTAAAATTTAATTATGATATCATTTCAAAATGGTTAAAAAAACTATGACACAATTTCTGAGAAGAAAAAGGATTTCTGACTGAAGAGAGAAAATAGATTTCATTTTATGAAAAATATTTTCTCAAATAATTTCTTTACAAAAAAGTGAAAAATTATAGTATTAATTGAAACATTCTTGAAAAAATTTAGGAGAATAGAATGTAACAGTATATAAAACAATGATCAAATAATTTCCTTCAATTTAATTTCTAGTATAAATAATCATGATCAAAATGAGATTGTTAAATTAACCTTTGATAATATCATAATAGTGAAGTGAGAATTAATCAATAAATAGATTATGTGTACAAAATTTAAATACACATAAATAAATTTTCAATAAAAAATAGTTTTAAAATTTTCATTAAACACATAATCTTATAAATAAATGATAATTAAAGGGTAATATAACACTATGAAAAGATATTGAGTTATGAAATTTTATACCACAAGGTAAATTTTAATTCAATTCCCCTTAGATGAAATATTTCAAATTAAAAATAAAAGTACTTTGAAATTTGAATGATTTATTATATTAAATATATAAAAAATATAAATACCATATAAATGAAATTAACAACATAACATAACAATATTCCCCAATGAAATTAAATAGACATTAAATCCCTTAACATGAGCATATTCTTCATGTATATTCATTATAATCATAAATAATAAAATTACATTAATTATTTAAATTTTTTAGAACCATTTTATAGTCATTTATTACATTTATTTACCTTAATAACATGTTAAATATTCCTACTTAATCAATTTAATTTTTTATTTGGTGTTTTACTGGTATTTGACTTCTGGGTAAAAAATGACACAACAAGTGTTTTTTATATATATTCATTTTAATTTATAAAATCAAAATCTTTTATAACATTAATATATTTATGATTATTTATTTATTAT
Source organism: Viscum album (assembly GCA_963277665.1). Classification (NCBI taxonomy): domain Eukaryota; kingdom Viridiplantae; phylum Streptophyta; class Magnoliopsida; order Santalales; family Viscaceae; genus Viscum; species Viscum album. The sequence continues at coordinate 293,512,578 of OY728134.1, forward strand.
TAATGAAAGTATTAGTTTTAATTAGTTTTTATAATTTTATAATTTTTAATATATACACATTTAATAATTTTTAACTTATATTATATAATATTTATCATCAATTACCATGAAACATTGATAAATATATGTATTATGATTGCTAAAATAAAAATACCTTATAAAAACAATATTTATCAACATTACCATTTAACTCTAATAAACAATGGATTTATGAGAGATTTTTATTTAAAAAATCATAAAACCTATATCTACCTATAAATAATAGTGTATAAGATGGTTACTTTTTCAAATTTAAAAAGAGTTATCATTAATTCGAAAATCAATTGTTCAATTACTTCTATGGAGATATAGAGAACTAAATCATAATTCTATATAATACATTGGTTTTCTAATTAAGGGTTGTACATTTTATATAAATGAAAAAAGTTGAATGATGTTTGATGAAAAATAGTATAGTTGAGACTACGAAAGAAGTGATTAATGTATCTTGTTCTAGGGATAGAAAATAAATTAATACAAATATGTCATATTCAAAATAATTGAATAGATAAAAGAGTAATGTTATAAAAAAAATTTAAGTGTTGATCATCTACAGAAAGATGGTTCAATACATTAAAGGATGGCCCTTTCATTGGGTAATCACATTCATTTCACATTTATCCAAATGTAGATAATGTTTTATTTTTTATAGGGGATCAAATGGAGGGGATTTAGTAACTCGATAGAGGAGAAAATTCCTCAGTCATTATTAGAAAAAAGAACTCTATTCCCATGTTAAATTGTCCTTTAATGTACAATTATTTTTCTAACAATATTATGTGTTCTCTACAACATTTAAATAATCTGAATTAAATGATTGAATACTCATAAAGATTATTAATTATCTATAGACTAATGGTTCCAATCATGAAGATGAACACATGATTGATGATGAAAGTGTGTAATTAATATGCGATAAAAATAATTTATGAAAAAAACTAGAACACTGTAGGATCACCATGATAAGAAAAATTATATAGGAAAGATGTGATGGTATAAAATTATTGGATGGTTGGAATAGAATTGGGTAATAGGTGAACCCAAAAAAAACTAATGCTCATTTATAACATTGGGGAAACAACAAAAATTATTTTTCCTAATGATTTAGATATTTTTCACAATGGCATTCCTATATTGAAGGAATCCATTTGGGATGATATTATGGAAATGTTATGATATAATTTATCTTTTTTAACGAAAATTTTTATAATGAATCATTTATTCATATTTTATTATACCTTATTGTGATCATTTATTTTAGATTATTTCTTTAATATATTTTTCTTAATGGTCACTCGAAATTTTCATAGAGGCTATCATAAACATCTTACCTAACATAAAATCATAGATGTTGATGGTAATATAGAACACCACACACAAATTATTTATGAACACATTATAAAACAAGAACCATTGAAAGATTTCATTATTCATCTTGATGAGGAATCATTTCTATTGAATTTTAGTTGGTAATATTTTATTAGAAAATATTTATTATACCCACATTGATTGAAAAATAATTATTTGTGAAATATAAAAGGAGAGTTGAAAATAATCTGCGTGCCAAAAAACTAATTTATTCCTACTGTAAATAAAGGATGGGGTAAAATTTACTTGAAATGAAATGGTATTCTTATTAAATATATAGTAAAAGTTTAATGTTCTACGAAAAATTGTTCACCATTTGTAAATATAAATTGATGAATAAAAATACATGTCTACTTTGATCATGCATCATATGAAATAAAATGTGGCTCATGCAAGAAATTAAAGAAAATTTTTAAATGAAAAACCAAAAGCATTATGGTAATCCTGTGTCAGTATGACCTAGTGGTAATTTTTTATTATTTATATTATTAGTATATAAAAATAAATATTTTTGTTTTTATTCCATTTAAATGGTTTAAAAATAATAATCATCAATGAAATTAAATAATGTGAAATTACTTTTAGTATATTTGAAGTGACCCGAAAAGAATGCCTCCATTAGAGGTGATGTTTTTGGAATGACAAATTAAAAAAATATCAATATTAGTCCACAATGAGTTACATTAAGGGACATAAAAGGAATAAAAAACCCGAATATATTAATTAAAATATATTATTTTTGTATTGGTTATGAAGGGCTACATATGAGAATGGATCAATGGGATCCAATAGTAATACACTGATCAGAATAAGAAGATATATATAACCCCAATTAAATTAATGAAATCCCCTCCCCTCAACCATCGTCCATAAATATGGTAGTGAGGTTTTACATAATTACTTCTCTTAAATGTAAATGTGAAAACTTATAATATAATTATATTACTAAACTTATACAAGGTTATGTAGTGTGTGAATTAAATTTATCAATGACCACACATAGGCCTGTTGGGAGGGGTACATTTTATAATATCATATGAGACATTATACATAATAAAAAACTCCAAATATTTCCTGTTAGTGTTGGGATTGATGTAGCTATCAAAATGAGTTTCGACTACATAATGATTTGGATTTTACCAATGTAGATAATGCTATAAGAATGTACATAGAATAGTCATTTAATATTATAACGATACCTAAATTATTTTATTAATAATATTATTCAATATAATACAAATTAAAATTTGATTATAATATGTATAAAATAAGAAATGGTATTACATATTAAAAAATAATAGCAGAAATAGAATTTTGAATCAAGAAAATCCACTCGATCAAATAAGAAATCAATAGGACATTTTGTGAGTACCTTCCCAAGGTCAGTTCCACTACCACATATATTAACATTACATTATCATGTATAATAAAATTTAAAATGTTAAAATATGTCCTATATTTAATATTATGAAGAAATATTTCAAGTGTCCATAATAGTAACAATTGATCTCGAGGGTATAAATTTGGTTATCATGTTAGAATTTACATGAGTCTCAGTTGTGAATACATACATGAGGTATATTTTTATAATCTATTTATCCAAATAATGATCAACTTTTTATATTACATTTAATAAATTTTCATATTATCAAAAGGTGTATATATTACTAATATATAAAGGGAACCCTTGGAAATGTAATATTTTTACTCATTAGTCCCTTGATAATTAGTAAATATATTTTTTGTAATTGAATTAAATTGAAAAGAAAAATATATAACACATGTGAAACATTTGAAAATAAGTTATTAGACGAATGTCTCCTCTGGATGCATATTATAAAAGGGTAAAAATATACATTCAAATCATATGAATTATATTTCCATTTCCCCTACTTATATTTATTTTCATTGGAAGTAATAGATTATAATCGCTATAAATTTGGATTCCCAGAATGTTTATTTTATGGATCTAAAGATTTAATTTCCAATATATTGACCATACATGATGTCCAATTTTAATTTATAATGAAAAATAATAATAATTTAATATATAAACTTCAAATTATTCATTTTAATCAGTTTCTTTAAAATATTTTTTATGATTGGGAGATATATAAATTTCATCTAAATCATAGTACGACGTGGGCGACTAAACACTAAAATCCAATGTATTTTAATAAATTGAATGTAATTAATATATATACTAATATTTAATAAATAAAAAATATTTCAAAATAATTTATTTATTTTGGTAAAAGTTTCTATATTGTCTGAAACAATATAACGACAATTTGTTTGAATATTTTAATTGGATAATTTTTTGTAACATTTAAGAAGGATATTATATACCATAAAAAACTATCCCTCTTGATCAAGTAATTTAGGATGTGAATTAAAATTTTATTTAAAATATTTGATAATTTATTATTTTTCAATATTTTTGTACCACCACCTGTACTACTAATAGTATAGGTATTTAATAGAATATTTTTTTAGTGATGATTTTGGAGTATAAGGTTTTAGAATGTTTTCTGAATTCATGTTGATGTGATTACCTATTAGGTTTATTATATAGTATTATCTATAACCTTAGATATTTTTTTGGATGTGAAGGATTAGTTTCACAATGCCATAGATAATACTTTTCTGAAAATAATATTCATTTTTTCATTAATTTCAATATATTAGGTTTTAGGATGAGTTTTAGAAACTGGAAAATGATTTTGTTTGTAACCTCCAATGAAATGAATATATTAGTTGTTTCTCAAGGATAAGTATAATAAATGGTTATGATCTGTAAATTATATCTATTCTAGAAACATAGCTAAAGATACTTGTTCTCATGAGATATTGGACATTAAAGATAAAATTGAGATAATGGATAGAGGTAAATGGGACAAGAATCCATATACCCAAAAATATAAGTTCATATTACCCACTACTAGGGAAGGAACATCCACCATCTTAGATTCATAATTTTCATATCGATTATTGGTTTTTTTAAGAGTTTGTAAAAAAATTCATGACTATATTACAATCTCCTCGACCTCTGTGATGAAGAAGCATGATGAATTCCTTTACATTCACATTTGATTTAACCAAGACCTAAAAATGAAAGATACTTTAAATTTTAAAATATATGACTCACTTATATACTAACATAAATCTGAAATTATAAATGATGAATTATATATTATGGTATTTGAACCAAAGAACAAATTTTAAATTGTTTAGATTCTTGTTGATCATTACATGGACATTTTAATTAAAGTGTGAATGATACTTTAAAAACTGAAAATCTATGATGATATTTTTTTAAATATTTATAAAAATGATCCATATTTTATTTTTGATATGTTGGAAAAAACATCATGTCAATCTAACACAATATGTGGAAGTTGTGACATAATGGGGGTGTTTTGAATATAAAAGTTCCATTTTAGTTTAAAAATAACATCACCCTGCCCAAAACTGAGGAAACATGACTGGATAATTTTTAACATTACTAAAATTATCAATAAATAATCTGAGATGTATAAGAGTTGACCAAACACTAATACTAGACATGATTTAGATGGTAATATTCCAAGTGTGTGTATCTAATATAATAGTGTCATTTTAGTTTGAAATATTTGTCTCATTGAAGAAATGATTAAACATGCATGGATTGTCTTGAATATTTAGAAAAATTATCCATAAATTATATCTTTCATGTAATAATCGACTATTGGTAAATGTGGAACATAATATGGTTGAAATGATTCCATGTGTGTTTTAATAAAAAAGTGTCTTTTCATGAAAAATAATGTCACATTGGAAAAATTAATTTAATAAGATTGGATTGTAAGAAAAAATTAAATTTTTTTTACATGTAGTAATAAAGATCACATCAATCCAACACATGATGTTATTGGTATGAATCCAAGGGCAAGTTTTGAATATAAAATTGACATTTTAGTTTAAAATATGTTTAATATTCTCAAAACTGATCAAACGATGTCGTATTTTTTAAAGTAATTGTGGATAAAAACAATAGGGTAACTGTGATTTGTACAAATCAAAAATACATAAATAAAACAAACAATTTGGATAATAAGACACATTGTTCATATTATCAATATAAAAGTTTGATTTTATTTAAAAACATATTTCACACTATTAAAACCACCAAAATAGATTAAATTATATTCAGAATTTAGGAAAATGAAACATATTCCATTTGTGATGTTTTGGAATCAACCACACGGCAATATAATTCATGATGCAATTGGTATGACTCAAAGTGAATTTATTTAATATATGAGTGTCATTTTAGTATAAAACATGTGTCATATATCCAAAAATAAGAAAATAATTTTATATTTCTTTCAATAATTCTAAAATGGTCAATAATTTTTTTGATATGTTTAGGAATTGATAGAAAATTAATTTAGAAAATGATGTTGCAGGTATGATACCAAGCACATTTTTTCAATATAAAAATTCCATTTTCATGTAAACCATGTGTCACATAGCCAAAACTATGTAAATGAGCTTTTATTGCATTGAAACTCAATGAAAACAATCCATTATGTTTTCTCTAGTGTATAGGAATAAATGACTTGTCAATCGAACACTTAATGTAGGCTATATGAATACAATTGTATATTTTAAATATAAAAGTGACTTTTGGGGTAAAACATGCATCACATAGATAAAAATAATTTATCATGAAAAAATGTCTTAAAAAATTATAATAATGATTATTAATTTATTTTTTACATATAGGAATAAACCTCACACCCGTCCAATAAATGATTTTAATGCTATGACTCTAAGTTCATGTTTTTAATATATAAATTTATGATATGTTAAAAACATGTATCATCATGTCAAAATTGAGCAAAGAATATCAGATAATTTTTTATTTTTTGGAAAATGATCCCAAAATCTTGATTTGATTTGTAGGAATATATCTCACATCAATTTGAAATATTATATGTTAGTGTGATTTAATGTACATGTTTTCATTATCATATTTTCACTTTAGTTTAATGATAAAATTATAAATAATTATTTTTTCTATTAAAGTAATTATATTATGATCATATCCTTAATAAATCAATCAATTACATACAAAATTTATATATATTATTAATTATCAATGTAATTAATAATTCATGAAATAATTATTAATTAATAGTATAAATGATAATTAATAAGTAATCAACTATTTGCAATATAATAATTAATAATATAATTAATATCATTACTGTTAATATATTCAATATATATAGAATATTAGAAAATAATTTATCATATGTGGATGATATAACATTATTATTATAATATTTTTTATTCATTATTACAAAAAAAATTATTGGTTTTATTTTTTGGACAATATTTTGTATTGATATTGATCATTTCAGAAATCGCTCAATAGAAGTTATTATTCTGAATATTGGTTGAAATTGTTTAATAAATTATAATTATAATATCATATGTGAATATTGTGAAGTATATTATGAATTGAAATTCTAGTGGAATATTATACATGCATTTCAATCTACATTTTTGTTATTTTTTCGTTAAAATTAGACTATACTTTTATAAAACTTCTATTATAGTGTTTGTGTAGGTATGTATGTTTTGTAGTAATTTTGAGTAATTTTTCATCAATATAATAAGGTTTTGATAATGTAAACCTTTATGAGTCTTTTATGTCAGTGATGATAAAGACCTAGTGTTCTTAACAGTGATGTATTTTTTTCATAAAATTTCAGAACCGATAAAGCCTATTTTAGCATTGAGGCATGTAGACTCTGTAGAATTAAATCCCTTCTCTTCATGCTGTTGTTTCAACCATGGTGTCTCTGATACCTTGTTTTTTGGGTTAGTTAATGTCCTAGATAAGGATATAGTCAGAGAAAAAATTGATATAATAAAAAATGGATAAATTTACATTGTTAAGTAGTGTTCCTACATCCATAAGATAAACGAGCCGAATCTCTTATCTCATTATTCTCAATATAATATTCATAGGATAAAAATTGGATTATACAATATTTTTGTTTATTCCAATTTAAGATATTTGATCTAATATATAAAAAAAGAAGAGGTAAATATATTCAATGGGGGTTAATCTACCCAAAAAACATTCCCCATCACTGGGTTCCATTCAATGGTCCATTCTAATGGATTCCATAGTTTCCAAGGATGGTTGTCAGTTGTGGAATGTAGTTACTAACAAAAAAACCTCCCCTATAATCTAATAATAAGATCACCCTTGTTGGGAGTGTCAACTAAAAACACCTTGAAACTTGCTCCAAATTAGGATTAGATATTTTAAAAGTATCTAATTTTTCTCTATGCACATCTTCCATTCCACCATACATAAATGATCTAAAAAAAAATTTATCAGTAGTTGAATCATCCCATTATGAAAAAGAATAATAATTCTCCACCACTAGAAAATGGCCACCTATTGTTTTACCCATTTGGCATATGGAATCTAAAAACAAATGGATAAAATCATTATGTGATTGGTACCACAACAAGGATCATATATAATGAGTCAATGACACCTCAAAGAAACATTTCAGGTGAGGGTGTTATGAAAAAAGAGGAAAATAATAAAAATAATTCTTAAACGAAAAATTCAACCACTATAAAACCATAAAAATATTGGAAAACTACACCAACATATTATCTATCGTAACTTCATGTTATTGTAAAAAACACTTATTATTAAACTTTATAATATAATTTAACAAATAAACAACCATTAATATTTGGGTCCTAAAAAAGTTTCAAATTTTTAAAATAATAAATAAATAAATTCGAATTATATTTTTTCACTCAATTTGATGATAATATTAATACCTAGTAGTCACATTCCATAAGATACTATCCAAGAACAAAAAATTAGAAAATCGTATATTGAAGTCAATATTCAAATGTGTTGATGGCATTTGATAAATAATTTTTGAATAAATCCAATGATCATTACCAATAAGAATTTGGTGTCTAGTAATGACACACTAGATTAATACACTCTCAAAAACCATCCTATAATCTGAAAAAAATCAAAATAAAAAATTTCCCTCCTTGATGATCTGAGAGAAGGTGACTATTTTGGAAATTAGTTTCCACTGAAAACATGAAATCATAATTCCCAATTATTTAGTAATAATATCCATCCATAGTTTTTCTACAACAAATGCTTAATGTTATTAAAGTACATAAATCTAAAACCCCATTATCATACAGTAAAAAAATCATCCCATTGAACACAATGAAATGAGCACATATCATATTTTCACCCCATTAATAATTATAAAAAAATTAATTAATAAAACAATAAAATATAATAGTAATTTTAATAATTCTAATGAATAAATAAATAGATAAATATAAATTTCATTAATCATCATTATTTCTCCCCAAAGATAACGAACGACCCTTCCAATTTTTTAATTTACATGATACTTTTTCCCCTAAATTACTAAAATTTATAATGGGTGACCTGAAAACAGAAGTTATATGGAATAAATAATGATAATTATTATTATCTTCATAAATAACCACCTACAATATTACATATTTCTGAACAACCTCAAAGGTATTTATGCTAAAAAATGTCATACATAAAAATATTAATCATTTATCAAAAAATATTATCATAAAAAACAAATAAACTTATAATAAACTGATAATATGTAGTGGAATCATGAAGTAAAAGTAAAATCATCAATGGAGAAATTTTTGGTGTTCCTCTAAGATTAGTGGAACCACATTGAGAGGGGAGATGAATCCATATGGATCTTCTATACCATTAAATATTTTCATTTTTACTAAATCAAAATTTTATAGGGTGAATGGATTGCACACTTTTCATCTCATTATTTTTATATTTCATCCTATGACGAACATAAAATTAAAAAAAATGCACTCAAATTTTTTTCAATGAGATTTAACACTAAAGGGTTTCACAACATCCCCAATTTATGGTTGTTTTTAGCCTACTCACACACTTCTGAAAATTTATTATCAAGATGAATCACTTGAAAGTATATATAATTATACATATATTCTTATGATTAAAGAAGCTAGTTCCAAGAACCAAATTATTATCTATGGAATCTAGAACTAAATAGGTTATCCCTTTCCAATAACGATATTCAAATGGTGAATCTTAATTTATGATGATAAGTATAAGCACCAGTGTCTTATAAAATTCAAAAAAATTATCTACATCCCAAAATATGTAATTTCTAGGAATTTTTCAAATATAATAATATAAAATTGTTTTATTAGTTTATTCCGTTGAACTGGATGATCATAAATAGTAGGTACAAACATTTACCACCAAATAATAATATTTTTCATAACAAATGAAGAAGGATAATATATTGAAAAATATATTGGATCTACTTATTACGTTTATGAAAAAAATCAATGAAACAAGTAAAATAATAGATTTTTAACATAAGTTTTTGTAAATTTGATGTTAATTTTTGTGGTGACACCATTAGAATTGGCATTATAAATATTTTTTCTATATTGGTTATTAAAAGATATGATAAAAATATTTAAAATGTCAATTATTATTAATGTGTATTTTTTATGATTTCGGTGGTGGGTTTTTAAAAAAACATGAAAAATAATATATAATGATGGTTGTTTATGGCACCCATCGTGAGGTGTAGAAAATTGATTTTTCTCTTGTAATATGACTCACTATATTTCTAGAAGCTGTGGGGTTCAATACCATAGGGAAATATGGGGATTCAATATTCTGATGCGACTCCAAGACTCATGATCTATTATCTTGAATATAGATTCAAAATGTGTAGGGAATATTATGTAAAATTAGCTTCAAAAATGTAGGAAAGTAAAAAGATTGACAAAACAACCAGAAATAATGTGTTGGGGTTGTAGCTTGATAAGTGTTAATTTCTAAAAGAAAATCGCTAGTATTAAAATCATTAATTAATGTAACATTCCACTAGGATTCTATTAAATTGGCTTTATTAATCTAATAAAAATAAATTATATAATTAATATGTTTTCCTTTTGATTTAAATATTAATTACTTAAATAACAAATTATATTCATTACCTATAAAAAATGGTATACGACTCAACCAATGTTCATGAATTCACCTTTTGAAACTCTATTAGTTTTCACTACTGGTGACCTTATTTGTATAATATGAAACCAAAATTAAATTTATAAATAAGTCATTAAATTAATTGCATGAAAAATATCAATAAAATAAATACGACAAAATTTAAATTAGGATATTCCCATAGTATTTATTAAAACCTTAAGATAAGGAAATAATCCACTTTTGACTATAGTCTCAATGTGTGAGTTGATAAGAAATTCATCGCATACAATGAATATCATATGAGGGAGTAGAAAGAGATAATAACATTAAAATATATGTAAAATAAAAGAACATATTCCAATTTGGATTCGAGGGAGATTGAATGAAATACCAGTAGAACCTCCCACTAGAATATCCAATCCTAAATTCATAGGTCTACCACATTATTTATAGGAAAATAAATTAAATAGTGTGAACTCAAAAGCACCTGAATTGTACTTGTGTGAAACAAATTTATATTTTTTTTCTCAGATAGTATGTGTTCTTCTATGATGTCCATTTAACACATGGTTTTAGCGGTCAGTTCTTGGGAGTACACGTTGTGTGATACTATGTACATGGAGTATATCCTCATTTTCATCCACCAATATCTTTTTGAAGGGCATAAACAGCATCTGAAATGATTTAAAAATGTGTCGTCTCTATTCCATTACATGGGAATGTACCCAATCTTCTCATTCCATTCACTTAGAAAAGTACATGACATGTATTTATAATTTAAATTTTTTGTATACATCAATTTCTTATCTGGTCATCTGCGATATGTGAATTTGATTAAAAAAACAAGAAAAATCACCTTGAACCCCAAAATAAATCATTTTATCCATGATTAAATGTGAATCTAGTGAAAAAAATGGTTTTAACAATATATTAAACGAATTAATTAGTATATAAAATTATGTCGCATCAATCTCCACCACACATAGTCATTTTCATCCCCTCAAGTAAAATTTTAACATCTAATTAAAAGGAATTCATACTCTAAAAATTGAAAAATCCAAATTATTACATCTAGATATTTTTTGGTCATATATGTATTATTTTAAAGGAAATTCATATTTTTATTTTAGTGATATTTTAATAATGCATCATATGCAATTTAATTAATTACATCCATAATCATTTATTTATATTTTCCAAACATTCTTAAATATGCATTCCACGTGATGACATACCTCACAAGAAAATGAGACAACCATTACTCAAGATCATGTAATAAGATTTAGTATAAATATCCAGTATATGAAATATTTCCATAGGATTACTAGTATTCTAATTCTTTACATAGAATTGATAAAAAAATCATGATGCCATTTAGTATGGAAAATATTTTTGTGAGGCTTACGTTAGGTAGGTATTGATGTGAAAGAAATCATAGATCCTTGAAAAAGTAAGAATAATTATTAAATAAAATTTTATTATATTCAATCAAAAAATATTAATCAAAATGAAACCTAATCAAGATATCTCAAATTTCAACATCAAATTGATCTTCCATTTAAAACAAAGGTCAGTAAACCATAAATATTTGTAAAAATGAAATATTCAATCTTTCAAAAAAAATTGGGTTTTTTGGATGGACCACTTAGAAATACATGGAATGATGGGTTTTTACCATTTTTTTCAAATTAAAAAAAAGGAACTCTCCACCACAAATAATTTCATGGTCTCTCCCCAAAATATACCATGAATCACCAATCTACATATTTAATATTCTAATGAATAATCATGAAATATTGTCAACGAATTATGTTATGGATGATAAAAAGGCTTGTAATTTTTCATCCTATCCAGACAATTCATTGGTTTTATGGATTTCAAAGAGTTAAAATGTTCGGTGTGTCTCATTGTTAAAGGGGCTAGAAAATATCATAATGATTCTTAAGTAATTTTAATGTGACTGAAATCCTATTGTTTTAAGAGGAAAACATGATATTTTAACAGTTATTCATATCACTTAAATCTCTCAATAATGAGGGTATAAGGAAGAATATAAAAAGGGCTCAAAATAACTCTCGATAATGGGGATAATAATAAGTCAATCGTATCATGACATGAATAACAATAATTAGTATAATAATTGTAGATGTCCTAGAATATTAATTAGAATAAACAATATCATTAATCATTTTAAAATATATTTAAGTTAAAATAATCATGTATCTTTTATAATAGTCATCTATTTATTTTAATATTTATACTTAGAATTTACGAAAAAAATAAACATTTTAAAATATTTTATCTTCTCAATGATGTCATTAATTTTACCATAAAGACAAACACAATTGTAGTTCAAAAAATCTCCCATGCACATGATATATCACTTGATCCTCTAAGTGTAACTGTAAAGAAGATAATATGATGTTGCAAAACAAAACCAGTCTTGGACGGGGGAGATAAGTGAAAAAAGTAATATAAAGAAATTCAATAAAAAGGGAAAAAATATACCCCCCTTTTGGAAAGATCAATGATTATAAAAGTGAGTCAAAATCATATTCCCATGGTGTTCCAGAGTACCAGTGACTCTAGATGAAATATAAAAAGGATTGTTCATGCATGTAAACCATTGCAGCGAAGAAAACACAAAAAGATTTATAACGAATTAACCGTGTGTCAGAAAACTTCACTATATAGCCATGAAAGAGGCATATTAATATATAGAGGGTCCGGCAGAGTGGAGGAAGTAGTAGTGGAATTAAGTGGTGTGGGACCCTTTCTCTGTAAAGTCGAATAAATAAGAATATCACTTGCCACATTTTTGGAGGTGGCACTAAGTTTCTCAAAAGAAAAAACTGAAAATTAATTTTATATGACTATAAATGGAGCTTTTGAAACTAAGGAATGAGGATCTTGATACATAAAAATTTATGTAGAGAATGGAAGGCCTAAGAAATGAATAATAAGTCCCAATATAACATCAATTAGATCATGGATCTTATCCATGGAATCTAGGTAGTATTGCCTGACATCATGGTTTTCAACCAATGGGGCAGTAGAGGTAGGGATATGTATGGTTCGGTGGATGGAATAGAAGAATATAAAGGAGATGAAGAAGAAGTGGGGAGGTTAGAGAATTAATGTATTCTAGTGGAGGTGGTGGTGGTGGTCGAATCAGGGTAGGAGACCTATTGGGGGAATGTGGGTCCACTCCCTCTACAGTTGGGGATGAGAGATCTTAAATGAGCAAATGGGTGCACCCCCTTCTCTTGACCATGTCATTGGAAATAATCATGATAAATTCCACTAGTTCGGGAGAACATAAGTGATCGTGAGGAAGTGTTGACCCAAACACCCCCACAATGTTTGAATCGAGGTGGTGTTGAACATGTTGTTGAGGTTATCCTGAAGGAAAATGTACATTGAATGAAAATATAATGTGGTGATGTGGGGAAGTCATCATAATCATTTCAAAAAATACAAGAAAGTGCATCCTTATAATATATATACACAACACACATGACCTCATAGAGATGGAAAATAATAGAACTAGAATAATGGTAGATGAATTTAAATTTATTAGTAATGATGAGGGTGTTATTTTGTGAGTTGTAATCTTACCTGACATCAGATCTTGCAATCTACCACCATATGGAGAGTAACTATGAGCTGTCTAGGTATGTGAGGGATAGAAATGGGGGTGGGGTGGCTAGATGGGGGTATAAGATACATAATTTTCTAAAATCATCCATATTGAGTTCAATAAACCATCCACCCAACCAAAATCTAATTGGGTTCACCATGTCACAAGGTGCATCTCAGTATTCTAGCTCATTGCACTCTAATGTCATAGTGAACTCCCAATATAAATTACATAAATATGTACTTCGGAACTATATGTAAGTAATAAGGTAAGTGTACATGAGGAGTTCCTTAATCTTCTCTCAGTTACCCATGATGTCTGTAAAACTATTGTCTCGGAACCAAAGGATCATCTAGAAAGTGTATCGTGAAAACCACCATAGTTTTTCAGCCAAAAGATGATTCTAGTCAAAGATAATTCATGGGTGTGGATAAGTCCTTGTGCCTTAGGGTGTCGATTATGATGGTGCACCAGTCATTTGAGTATAAGGTCCTGATGAGTTGGTGATAGTTGGAGGCACATCTGCCGCAATTTTGGATGGATTTGAATTAGTGGTAGTAATAGAAGATGTTGTAGTAGTTGTAGAATTTTTAAGATATATCCCTCAATAGTTGTAGAAGGTTTTGAGGATGAACATGATCATGTCACAGTGTCTGCCGGGCTTGAAGCTTCTATCCAAGATGGTGTGGCTAGTGGGACTAGTGGTAAAATCACCAAAGCATGTGGCTGGTGAGTCAGATGTTCTGTACTAGCATTCCCTCTGGGTGTCCTAAAATCAAATTTCTGTGGGGATGGTCTCTCCTCATTATTATTGGACTTGTAATCCTTCCTACTTCATTATTCATTGTCTTACATGTTTTGAAAAGAAATAAAATGGAAAAAAGATGAATTAAAAATAAAAAGGAATAAAAATACGAAGTGTTCGAAAAATATAAGTACACGATTTGTATATCCAGAGTACACGAAATGTAATATGATATAGATTCCAACCCATGTGATATGGGTATACACACTTTGGGAAATGGTATTTGGAGAAGGAAATTTACTCGTTATGTAATACGTTAATATGTTATGTGAGAGGACATGAGGAGATTGGCCTTGAATGTTCCCTAACATCGAACCAACCATGCGGGTGAAAGAAATAAACAAAAACAATGTGTACCATACAAACACACATTGTGATGTTGACCATGGGAAACCAACACTTTTCAATAACCTAAAAAGGCTAAATCAACTAGGGTGATGCTTATGGTGTGTAAAGAATTCACATTGCATTTTATTGAAGAGATTTGTCGTGAAATGTGCTATTCAGGAGATTGGCTTAAATATGTTAGGTGGAGGTTCTTATACACGACGTGTTCCCAACACAGGTACTATATGTTTTCAAATTTCGAATAAGAATAATGTATTCATGTATGTGATGTGTATGATGTGTGTTCTTCAATCATGACTGTGTACTTTGGGATCCAACTGAATTCCTCATTCAATAAATAAATCATATATAATGCTTATAAATAATAAAAATAATGGGAGAGGAAGAACATTCTAGGATCAAGGATTATAATGGAGTTTAAATTTTTTTATCATAAAGTTAATGAAATGGGAGATTGAATTGTGGGTCCCGAGTGGCATATAATAGAAGGAAAAAGGAGGGGGGTCAACATGAAGTCATACTATGTTAGGGTTCTAAACTTACAAAAATGGACCACATGGATTGTATAGTACTGCACATGTCAAGTATGTGTTTTAAGTATAATATATTAAATAAATATTAATTAATATAAACTACTTATTTATTTATATTAAAAACTACATATAAATATAAATATATATATATTACAAAATAAGACTACATTCATTATGTATCTAAAAAATAAACACCATGTTTTCTAAAATTGGATAATATAGAGTTACAATTGTCGGTCTGGGGATCATGGTGCATTTTAAACTAGTGACTAGGCCATTCTGAGTGCATTCCCTCAATCATTGGAGTAGAGGTTTTAGTATTAAAACAGTTATTATATATTAATATTTTAGGCATAGTTGGAGCATGACATGGTGAAAGGAAGAACACACGGATTGTGGTTTTAATTATTAAAGAGTGGGATGTTGTAGGGCGGTTAGCTGAATTCAAACCCCGGTCATTCTGACCTCGGTTTACAACTCTATCAAACAACCCACATCACTATAAGGTGATTTATTATTTTTAAAAGTGTATCAAATTACTATTAAAAATTTATTATATAAAGGACATAGGACATACATCAAATTATATGAAATTTGGTTTTGTTTATGTGAAATAGGATGGAATAGAACCTGGTAGGACTTGAAACCAGGTCTTTTGAACCCTATGTTATGACCCTTCCAGTAGATTCAACCCCACTATAAGATTTTTTATTTTTAATAGTTCTAATAATTTTTGAAAACAACTCACACAAAATTTATGAAAACTAGACATGAAAATGAATGAATCCTTTACCAAATCATGGAGTGAATTGATTCAAATTGGTGATGTCTTGGTTACACTCTAATGACCTTTCAATAAAGACATAACTCATTTATGTTTATTATCATAATATATATTTACATATAAAAAAGTATTATTATATTATAAACTAAACCCTAAGATACACACTATATATGAAGATACACACATGGTGTAACCTCAATTTATTCACATTTAAATAATGGAAAAATAAAGGGATGTACAATGTGTGTGAAGGATAATTACACACCGTGTAGTTATTAAAAATATAAAATAATGAGAGAGGAGTGTGGTTGGTTTGCCTCCCAAAATGAACCTTAGTTTTAGGTTTTTGGCTTGACCTGAGTTATGATACTTACCCAAAATCGTAATATAGATATAGATTATTCTATTTGAACCACCACATATGTCCATATCCCATGTCCATTATCTAATTCTCATGACCATTAGGTGGTCAAGTTGTTGGCTTTTAGTATCCTTACAATGTGGCCAATAATTGATAAAGGTGGACTTTTTCCTTATTCTGATCACATACATAATCCACATCCTTGGGTTCATTCATATATATACTGAAAACCTGGAACTATTCAAAGGAATCGTCTAGGGAATTCATTTAATCAAATAACGTTTCATAAATAATGTTTTTGTTAAATTCAATATTAATATGATATGAACTGTTCCAATATTTAAGGTTTTTTTGAAAATAATATACAAAATTATTTATTTCATGAAATGTGGGGCCCATATCCTTAAATGCTTCCTTAGTTGAAAATGAATTACAAAAACAATCTTCATACTCAACCAGTATATCCATATAATTATTATATTAAAAAGCTTCTCTACTACATGGGCATGTACCTAGGAAGTTCAAGTTGTTATTTGGGAAATGTACACTTTGAGTGTTTATATAGTAAAATCCATTGATATCCCAATTTTTTTGTTCATCCTTGTTTTCTTATTTAAATGGAAACAACTACAATTGAATGTGAACAATGAAATAATGGATTTTATCGATAAAATAATTTTTACAATGTGAAGATATATTTGAAATTTCTATAAGATGTATGAATTACTATACACAATCCAGAAACATCAATTATTTTAATAGACGACGTCAAAAACTATTTTCAGGTCAGTTTTTAAAAACCCATCATGAATGCTCAATTTTTGTAAGAGTTTTTGAAAAACTGACATGAAAAATATATTGGAATTTTAGTGAGACCATATATCCCAAAACACTGAGGTTTTGGGGAATAAAGAAGATCAACTATAGTTTCACATGATAACATAAATAGTTTACAATTACATAAATAAAAAAATAATGACCATTCAAATATATTATTATAATTTTCAAAAAATACTTATTAAAATATATAAAAAAATTAAACAATAATAAATGAAATAATTCTATTGTTTTTTAATTTATGAAATTTTCCATGATAAGTCACAATGCTGACTAAAATTTATTCATTGTGTTTCTCACTAAATTTTTTAATCCCTTCTCAAAAATGGATATATTTTTTATATTTGAAATTTGTGAATGAATAAAAGATAGAGAGATGAATTTTTGAGGGGAGAAACAAGTATAATATGGAGAAGAAAAATCATTAGATAAAATTGGAAGAATGATTATACACAGTGAAATATTTATAGACATAAATTATTATAATGATAGCATGATCCAAAAATTAAAATTTCCTTGTGAGGCAGGAATAATATATTAGTCGGATGGTTAAATTATATTTTGAAGATGTGATAAAATAGAATCTTATAACCTCATTCAATTTTAATTAATGGTTATTTTAATAATTAACATTAAATTGGTTATTTTTAATTTTGATTAGTGAAATAATGAACGCTAAAAATTTACTGAAATAAACATTTAGCAATATTTAACATCATAAAAAAAATTTAAATATTCAAAAATAATATTAACAATTGTTTTAAAAAAAACATTAAAAATAATCTATAATATATTTCCATCACTGTTTATTGAAATAACTAATGATAAAAAATCCACATGGTTATTTTAAAATCATTTATTAATTAATAGAAATTCAGAAATCGATGTTATAAATATAATTCATAATAGTGTGATGGGTTTTATTCTTCTTTTATTTCTATCCTCCTTTATAATCTTATAATATTATACAATTATTATTTTCATATTTTTAATATAAAAACCGTTATTCAAATAAATGTAATCATTTCCATAAAAACCAATAATCATTAACATTATGTTCAAATTTAATCTTCTTTATCTAATGTTGGTTAACATATCTCAAAAGTAATAGTTAATTTATTCTACATCAAAATTAAGATTAATTTCTTCCTTTTATTCAAAACTATTTTCTGCAACCATTTTTATTTAATCGCCTAATAAATATAGGTTTTTATTTTTTCAAACTCCAAAAAATACACATCTTCATAGTCTATGAAGTAAAGAAACATCATATGCCTGAAAAAACTATTATGATGAAACTTATCTTTCAAAATACAACCATATATTTTATTCATAGTTGAAATATTTAATTGTATCATGGAATATTCCTTCATGGAGATTCAAACATTCAAATTATTTTAATATCACACAAATGTCTTAAATAATATTACTAAGGCACAACCAACACCCCCTAAAGAATTATTTTTTACAATCTGTGGCATTCTTATTTACCTATGACCTATTTACAACGTCATGGAAAATGGTAAGGCTCGTTTTTAATTTTGAAGAGGTTTTACAATGATTCCTATGGTTTTTTCTAAAGTAAAATAGTTTGGGAATTGACTGTAGGAAAATTTCACATTATGAATGGACGATTCACAATTAGAATAAGGTCCTAATAATAATATATAAAATCTAGGTTCATGACATGAAATGAATACATAATATGAATCAAATTAATTTATTTAATTGGTTTCTAATGATTTATAACCCATGGTGGCACCTTCGTCATTCAACATACAATATAGGAGATTTATTCCATAAATTATTAATTATTTTATGAATTCATTATTATTAGTGGGTTTTTATTTTCTTAATTACTAAATCCCCTCTCATTAAATGTTCTCTAATATCCCTTGAATCATAGGTCTCTTCTAGGTTTAAATTGGGGATTTATGTTCTTTTATGTATTTCTATATAACACTTAATTTCAGGGAGATTGGTTTCTTGTCCTTTTGTAAGTATTCCATTCCCTCTTTTGTTTCATCATTATTCTTGGTTTTTTTTAATGCATTTTGATTTAGTTTGAGGGTTTTTTAGAATGTTTTGAAGCTTATTATATATCATATATATTTTTTTGATTTATTTTTGGAGAAAATCTTTGTTCTCAGTTGAGGTATTCTGCATGAGTGTCTCAAGGTATTTGTTGATATAAAACCTCTGCCAACTTTTTTTATGTAGAATTTTATTCTAAAATGTGAAAATAAATGTTAAGGAAAATATATATTTCTCATCTATTTTTGTTCCTATCATTATGTGTGGTTCCAATTGTGGGTGGTGTGTAACTAAAATTTTAGGTTGGTGGTTTCATCTCTATCCTATACTGGATGAATCATGAAATAAAATGATTTGATAAATTCTTTTCTAAATTAAATGTCTCTATTGATTGATTTGTGTCTATAAAAGTGTTTCTAAAAAATTATGGGTTTACACTTATTTTGGTAAAAGATTGTTGTTTTTCAAGGAATTGTGAACGGTATTGTGACTTTTTTTTTCAAATAATATTTTTTACAAATCTTTTTTATGAACTATATTGTTATATATGTTAATTCCAATTTAAATGAGTTGATGAATACAACACATGAGATTCCTTAGGTATTAAATTGTTATTTTATTATTTGGCATCATTTATTAGTATTATGGGGTTGGTGAGGGCTCTTATTCTAGTATGTTTCTATGCTCACAAAGATTGGTTCCATGATAATAGTGACTTGATTATAATACTATAAGGGCTTAAATCACGAGGTGATCCTCATTTCCATAGGACATGTATCATATGGACATGATTTCACACTATTCTTATTTATTTTATTATTATTATACCTATCAAAATATGTTGTGATCCTTGGGATGTTTACCTTTGTTCATTAAAATTATAATTTTTTGGATTTGATGTGGAATGATACCCGAATTGATAAATGATTGTGGAAATTATTCTTTAAAACTGTTTCACCTTTATTGGACGTGGAACTGTGTAAAAACAAGAATTTTTTAAAATTATTTTGAAATACTTTTTTTAAAATTTATCATGACATGTTTTCTATAAACTAGCTATATTAGGATATTTATTTAAACACTATATATTGAATAACTAGGGGGTCCAACATAACCAATTTAGAGAATTTATAGACCTTGTATTTTCTTTTGATGGAGGAAAATGAAAGGAATGGGAGTGTGGTGGGAATGTTTAAGTCAGATGGTATATGTAGCTAGTGGTGAGATGGTTGGAGACTTCACATATACCACAAAGAGTAGTAGTATTATGTTTTAGTTACAACTTATTTTTTGTGGGACTTGTACATAGGTTTTTTATCTGGATAATATAAAATTTTATCTCTTAAGTTGTCCATCGTTGATTATGGAATATTTATTTTTTGGTTTTATCTCAATATATATATATATATATTACTTGTATCTTATTTCTGGTTGGTAAAAATCATTCCCTATTGTTGTTGATTGATACTTGGGTTCTAGTTGCTAACCCATGAGGATCAACAATGCTATTTGAGTCAGTAGAAGATCAGTTCGGGAATACTTTTCGTAGGGTATCGTGTGCTGGTTCCTTATAAATTGAAATCAATGGTTGGTTTTCCTCATTTTTCATAGCCTTGGGATATATATTATATAGTAGACAGTTTTTTCAAGATATTTTTTTTTGAGTTCATAGACAACACTTACAGTTAATACCATCAAGATATCATGGGATGTTTAGATTTCCATCTCTTGTGTTATGTTGTGATCGTAATCTTAGTACCTTTATATAGTTTTATAGTTTAAATTGAGATGATTGTATTTGAATTAATTTCCATTTTTTTCTATGTAATAATATACCACTGAGATTTATTCTATAGCATATATGGGAGGGTGTAGGAATATATTCTACTTAATTGAATCCTCCATAGGATATGTATCTTATAGAGGCTATCTTATTGGAAATTTGTTACATATTTGATAATATTTAATGAGTTCGAGAACCCGTTGTTTAGTTACATCCAGGAGATGAAGGGGAATGTTGTCATTATAGAGATTTTCTACATAAAAAATTCTCATCCTTTAAGGTTAAAAATGAACCCCAATAGGTGGAATATTGTATAGAAAGATCGATCAGATCATTGAATATCTAGACACAGCTAATTATATCATGGTCAAGAGTGAATGGTTTACACTTTAGGTCGTAAAAATTTGTAATGGGAGTCTATAATGCAGGTGGATAGACATGTGTGTATCGATTGGAATGGTTTTAATAACCAATTCATTCAGCAGTTCTTCCTATAGTCTCCAATGAGGGAAAAGTATATATTGATCCTCTATTTATATTAAGAAGAGAATTTATTTTTTGGATACAATAATTATTTTCTATACCCATTTATTTTTTCATAGAAGGAGGTTATGGGTAGTTAGTTGATATATTTAAAATAATAGCATGGCTTGCGATCGTACATAAAATAGTCAGTAAAAATCTATATGTAGACCACCTATGTAGAGATTATAGATAGGTATATGATGGTATATATATAAATGATGGATAATATTGGAGTTTCTTCTCCCAAAATTCTACACAAAGGAATCTTTAGTGGCTTGTACTGAAAGATGAGAAACTATTATCATAATGACCATGGTGGGGGAGGATGTTCTCAATAGTGGTCCCCCTATGAACCATAATTTTTAGAAACTAGTGAACCCAAAAAATTTACTAGAATTACATGGTTTTTATGAACTAACTATCCCCACACCCATAAATATATGAAATTATTTTAGTCATCAAGGCCATATATAGAGGTTTTTCTAGGGCATGTCCATACCCCCATCATGTTCAATGATATTTTGATCCAAATTCGATTCCAATATAGTCAGAAGCTTTAAATTCTATAAGACTCTCACCGTATGACGTAGGAGAGATAAACCTTCATGCAATGGATAAGAATCCAGAAGAGGATGATGGAAGACCCTTGGTAGTGAGTGGGGAAATATTTGTAATATTTTAAATAGAAACTGATTTGATTGATAAATGTTCCTCAAACATGATTATATATTCCTATTTTTAAATTTTATTGAACGGTCAAATAGAACCCATTTAATTTTTTATAGAGATAGAGAAACCTCTTGGAAATAGAAAGGAGCATGGGGTTTGTTCCCTAGCATGCTCTATATCGATAGCTGGCAAAGAGTTAGTATGGTATTTCCTAGTTCTTCATTTGTAACTATTCAATGTATTCATTGGGGGGGGGGGGTTTGGCTAGTTACTCCAGATCATGAATTTATTTTATTGTTGTAATATTCTATTGGTTCTTTTTTATGGGATATCTTGATTTTTTTAAGGAGAGTGGGATCTATGGTCCAGTTGTGTGTGGTCATCTTGGCTAGAGATCATGAGTTTGTTTTCCACCATTCATATTAGGACTACTGATGTACCTCCAATTAGAAATCTTTTATTAGTCATTAAGAACATCCCTAGGGTCATCCTAGATAAATTTTTTGGTCTTCCCCTTTAGAGGGATGTAGATTTCTTGATTGATATAGTACCAGGTAAAAAAACCAATTCCAACACCCTCTAATCATATAGCACATAGAGAGATGAGAGTGCTCATGATCATGATAGATTACCTAATGGATAATGGTTTTGTTCTACCTAGTGTATCTCCATCGGTATCCCTCATTCTCTCTTCCAATATGGATTATGGTTCACCTAGTTTGTGAATGGTCTATCAATATTTTAGCCGATTAATGTATAAGAATAAGTACCAATTTCCCTGTGTGGATTATTTTTTGATAAATTAATTAGAGGAAAGCGGTTTTCAAAAATCAAACATCATTCAGATTATCATCAAAGTTATGAAGACCGTTTTGAGGGGAAGGTATAACTATTATGAATATCTTATGACAATTGTTTCTATACATAAAAATCTAATATTTTTTAAATATTTAATTAATTATATATTACATCAATATATCAGCACCTTTATCAAGTTATTCATAATAGAAAACATGGTTTATTAATTATACATGATATAGATTGATCACTATTTGAATATAGTTTTGGATATCCTGAGGAGTCACCACCTTTTGAAAAGCATTGAAAATTATGATTCTATCTCCATGATGTGTTTTTATTAGTCCAAATTATTTACAAATATTTATTATTAGTTAATCCTAATAAGGTGAAATTTTTTTTTCATGGTAGGATTCACAAAAAGTAAATGAAATATGAAGATCTGTGGTACTTTTTGGATATTATTAGTGGTTTATCAATGACTTCTATAATTTTATCACACCCATGATTTATATTACTAATCAAAAGTTAAATTTTATATGGGAAGGAAAATATAATATTTATTATGATGATATTAAATGAATTATGTTTTAAGATCCTATTTTGGTCTTTGTATAGATTTATGAGGACATATGATGTATTTTGATGCTTTTGGTGCTCACCTAGGTGGTGTAATTATGCAAGATAACAATGTTGTTCTTGATGGTTCTCATAAAATTATTCCACCTGAGATAAATAACCACATTTATTATTTAGATATTTTCATTTTCTTTGGTTGTGATTTAGTGTAGGTGAAAATATATTTTTTAGGGTAGGTTCAATATCATATATGACCATCATTGTATTAGATATATCATTACATAGAAAAACCTGAATACTAGAAATATAAAATTGATGGAATTCCTAAAACAATTTGACATCGATGTCACCTAAACCCCAGGGAAGGTATGTTTCATTTTTTTGATTTCAAAAGGATAGTTAAACCATAATCAATCATATAATTAAAGGATGAGTGGAATCTTATGGATATTTTAACTCATTTTCATCTAGATGAGAAGGAGTTCGATTTGATTATGGGTGTGTCTAATGTTTGGTTATCATAATCCATCCTTAATTATAATTAGTCTGTTCAATAATATTATGTAAATATAAAAGAAATTATACAAATTTTTATTGGTGGGGAGACCATTTTGGTTGGTCTTTACATTCTGATTATATTTCCCCATTTAGGATTAGTTTTTCATTACATAATTTGTGGGGAATTCATTCTTGTATTGATATAATTGTTATACATGGTCCATTCAACCTTTAACTATGTACTTTTATTATGTTATTATATGGAATTTTTGATGTATGGGTATGAAGTGCGATATTGATAATTTTGTTTCATTGTTTTATACATGCCAGCTGATAAAGGGAGAGAACCTGAAACATTCGTGTTTACTCAATCCACTTTCTATATAGATTTGGAAATGGGTATAGGTGTCCATAAAATTTATTTTATGATTAAAATATAATCTTCGAGGTAATAATTATATATATATAGGGATTTATTGGTTGATAAAAATAATCTCATTATACTATCGTCAGGGACACTACAAATGTTGAAGATATTGGTTAGCTATATATATAGATGATAGTGTGGTTTAATGGGGCTCCCACTTCTATTTTATCAGTTTGGAATCCCATGTTTACTAATATATTCAAGAAGAGTCTCTAATAGGTGATGGGGAATGAAGAAATATTGGGAAAATCATACCATCCATTGAATTATTAATAGATGGAGAATCCTATACATATTTTTTAGGATATTCTCTAAACTATATATTTTATTTTCGAGGATCATGGGATAAAAATGTATGATTTTTCTAGTTCACTTATATTAATAGATTGTGTTTTGGATTAAAAAGTATCCCTTGAAGGATTCATATTGTTTCCTATGAAAGTCCACCATTTTTAGGATGATGTGGGATTATCCTTTCTTGTGGGACTTTGTCCAATTCAGAATATATTGGTGAGGAATTAAGGTATACATCAATGCTTTGTTATAGCTTAGAGTCATTACAAATTTTAGATGGATCAATGATATCATTCTATTGAGTTTTCCATTGGCTAGCATGTTTTCTTATGGTTTATCCTAGGTTGGGTCATCAAAAGATTGGTAAATAGAAAAGTTGACTCAATGAATATTTAGACCATTTGATATTACTAAATGAATTGTTGAGGATTTTTTCATTAACTCCATATTTAATAGCTGTGCATGATACTTTCCATTTAACTCTTATTAGGAAATAACATCCCAATCCCTTTGATATTATGATGTAGGAGGAGCTATAGTGAGACACAAATTTTTATATTATAGAGAAACTAGTTGAGATCCCTGATTCTCATGTTATATTATGACATATCATATCTATGTTGTTGGTAAAAGTGTTGCAGTTTCATGGATCATATTGTTATAACTATTTAGAGAGTGATTTTTTTTCATGGGACAAATTGAATCATATATTTATAGAGAATCATTATACTACTTGACATTTTAGGGATGGAAATCCTCTGGGTAGAGAGTATTATAACATCCAATTTAATGTAATTTTCTTTTTTTAAAATTTTAATAATTTTCAATTTGTGTTATGGGGGGATTAATAATTGTTGATATGTTGGGTGCTGGTTGACGAACTAATTCACACTTTGAATGGATGATTCACAACAGGAATATTTTTCTGGGATAAAGCAATGAATTTCAGATTCATGATGTGAATTGAATAAATGGAATGAATAAAATTCACATCATGAATTCTTCTCTTAGTAATTTTAGTAGGTAATGTTTTCTTGATGTACATGTAATATTAAAGATTCACATCATGAATCATTGATTTACGACATGAATAACTTATACCTATGAAGTTTTCAGCATTTCCAACCTCACGTCCCTCTAATTCTTTGTTCATTTTTATCTTTTAAACCCTTTTTATCATCTAGATATGTTTGGGTGTTTTTAGTTTATCAATGATCCTCCATTCGGTTCATTATCATTGACATTGTGGGATAATCCTAATTTGGTATGTTTTTTATCTCATTTGTTTCTTCATTTATCATGGGTTTTTAACTGGGGTTAATAAATATTTACAGGATTATTGGTTATGTGATGAAGCACTTTTAGTACCTTCTTGATCCGTTGTGTGATCAAATTTAAAAGGGTAGATCTTGTGTGGGTTTTGGTTTAATTAATGAGATTCAAAAGGTATGTATTGATCTATCCACTCTTCTAAAATTTTTTGTAATAGAATTCTATTATATTATCTAAAAATAAATTTTAGGGACTCCAAAAATTTATATTGTGGTCACTATCTTCCTGTGGTGTGTGCATCCCATTGTATGTTGCGTGTGAAATGAGTTTTAGGTAGGCTATTTCACCACTATCCTATATTTGGAGAACATTTAATAATCTTGAATTTTCGAATGGTTTGATAAATTAATTTGAATGAATGCTAATTTTTTTGGGGGAAAACAACATTTTATGAAAAGAAGTGTTTTCCCATTGTTTAGGTAAATGAATTATATTTTTCAAATGTTGTAATGGAATTTTAAAAGTGGATTTAAAATTATTGTTTTGATAAAAAGGTAATTTTGAATAGGGTTGTAGAATTTTATATTCCCTTTTGACATGATTTTTTTAATAAAACCCATGGTAAGTATTTAGTATATATGTGGATACATTAGTATTTGACCTCATTGGATGGTACTTTTAGGGGGACTTTCATTGTTGTTCCTATGCTCTATAGTCATAATGCATATGTTATTGGGAACTGTTCATGACATTTTTCGGGATTCACTCATGGGGTCTTCCACTATTCCCTAGTACTAGTGTCTTAAGGACTTGAGTGAACAGTAGTCTTTTTAATTGTATGAGTTTCCTTGCTAACCTGACCAGTTTTGATCTAATGAATGTTTACCATTGTTATATGTATTTGTAATATATGTGTTATAGGAAATACAATAATAATTGATAAATAAATGTGAAAAATAAGTTTTGATACTATTTTACATAAAATGGTTTTAGAATTTTGTAATAAGGGGAATATTGTACCACATATTTGAAATAAAATGCCTCACTTAATATCATCTGATTGTTTTTTTTGTAAAATTAGTATATTGAGATTATTGAATATTAACTTTATATGAAACACATTAGTGAGACCCTAATGATCTTTTTTTCTCACACCCTATAGATTCCTTTAGAAATATGTAGACCATTTATTATCATTTTATGTAGGAAAATGAAAATGTTTGTAGTAATGTGGTGAGGTTTCTATAAGATGTTATGTGTCGATGGTGGTGATATGTTGGGGGATTTCCAACATATCATATGGAGTGATTGAATAAAATTTTGTCTTCCCCATTTTTGGTTGTTGGACTTGTACCATGAGTTTTTATCTAGCTACATCTTGATTTTATTTTTTCAACATTTTTTTTGATTGTATAATATTTTATTTATGAATTTAAATAACAAAATATATGTTATGTATCTTATTTCATGTTTTTTTAAATATCACCATCTTGTTTTTTTGTCTTTCGGTGCTAGTCGAATGCCCATGGGGATCTGGAATGCCATTCTGGTTAGTAGTTGGTCAGTTTGGGTACAAGTTTCAAAGGCCATATGGGGTTGGCTTTTCTCAGAAGAAAACATCATTTTAAAATAACTATACACATTTCATAACACTTTTGGGTTTATACATATTCAATAGGGAATATATATAAATTATTATAATGGGTGCGAAAAAAATAAATTTATCAGATAAGCTAAATGTAGTATTAGTTGAAACCTAGTGTTGTTTCCTAGAGACGATTTTAAAAATTATTTTTCATTCTTAATAATGGAAATTTGTTCTTTTTGAGATTGATATTAATAAATAAAAGGATAAATATGATGAATATAATTAAAATTGTATATGAGATGGGTTTTTTGGTCAAAGTATGATTTCCTTTTCTATGTATATTATGGTCCTTACAAAAAGATTTTACATCACCTCTTATTAATTGATATGTGATGGGATACTCAATAGTATTATCATTTAATCTTAACTAAGTGATATTAAGATGATTTTACTTATAGTATTACTATTCAGTTAGTCCCTCTTCACATGTGAGTTGAATGTTAGTAAATCAATCCAATCTTAATAAGGAAATATCAAATTGGGTATTTAGGTTATAGGGTAATTTTGAAGTTACTCACCACTACCATGAATTTCCGAACTATTAACTAACACTCACCACCGAAAACATCCTATTCCTTCATGAAAAAATACATTATGTTGAGGGAAAAGATATATTTATATCCTTTATTGTAAATGATGAACTATTTCAAGAAATATTTTTTCTCAAAAGTATCAAAAATAAATTTAAACTGTGATTCATTCAATAAGAATTATTTCGTTCAAAATTGAATGACAACTTACGAAATAAAATTGAATACCTCCTCTTACATGATCACACAGTATATTTCCCCTAAATTTTATGGAAAATAGAGAATAAAGGTGAATTATATGGAATTATAAAACTAAATAAAACATAAAACAAAACTAAAATTGAATGTAATGATAATATATTATATATTTTGAACTCATGATCGAATTATCTATCTTCCAATGTCAATTCTTTAGTTAAAAAAACCATTAATTTATTCATTTTTAGTTTATTCTTAAAATATTTCAACATACCTTCTTCTTCAGCTGGTCAAACATCCGTTGTTCCTCCTTTCGTAGCTTTAGGATGATTTTCTTTTTCCTTGATTTTCAAATGACCTTGAGATTTAAAACATCAAAACACTATTTATATATTGTTGATTGAAATATTATGAACTTTTTAATCTATATGGAATATTTATATTTGTGATTTTATATTGATGTGATACGTATGTCTTTGGCTTGTTTTTTGGTTGAGTTCCCATGATTCAAGATCATGAACTTTATAAATTGATATTTTTCTACCAAATGGATTATATTGGAGGC
Organism: Viscum album; assembly: GCA_963277665.1. Classification (NCBI taxonomy): domain Eukaryota; kingdom Viridiplantae; phylum Streptophyta; class Magnoliopsida; order Santalales; family Viscaceae; genus Viscum; species Viscum album. Next base: position 293,542,204 of record OY728134.1, read on the forward strand.
TCAACATATAATCCATTAAAAATTAGTGAATACCCGATGTGAAAGTGGATATATTATAGATAATTTGACATGTTGTATATTCAACGTGTGGTTGATTGGATGGTTTCATAGTTGATTGGGGAATTTGTAAAATTCCATTTGTAATCGATCAAGAAAGGCACAATTGATATAATTTCATTAGGTTTTTTGTCTTCACATAAATGTTTTACTACCTTATGGTTGATTGGAGGGAATTTACGATTTGTCTTAACATTATCAATATTAGTGTAGTCTATTTGGTTCCTTCTTGTATTTGATGGATCGACTGGATTACAGAAAAGATGCAAAATGAAAAAATAAATATTTGGTCGATTGAAATATTATTCTGATTAATGTATTGATGTCATGGTTTACAATCATGTGGTAGGCTGAGATGCATGGTTGATTGTCATATTTTGTTTGCGGTTGGTTAAGGGAATTAATAAATTCAAGTCATGATATGTTTTTTAAATCATTTCAAGAATTAAAAGCTATTTATTTTACTTTTTTAGATGGAAATCATCAATCCAATGAATTTAAAAAACATCGTATATTAAAATAATTATTTATCCTAAAAATTTAAATGATCAAAATGTACAATTAATACTCATTATTTAACTGATTTCTTCATTAATCCAAAAATAATATTGTATTTAAATAAATGATAAATAATACCGTTAATGATAAAATGGTTGGATTAAAACAACTAAAATATTCAATGGCATATATGAAAGAATTGGCTATGACAATTCCACTACACAAAAACCATGGATTCTATATATGTGAATATGAAATTTATTATCAAATTAGAATCAAATAACTTGAAAATTAAGGTTCTTTATTCAATAACATGGTCTTCATGTTATCATGGATCATTAATTTTCATGATTCCATTTTCAACATTATATATATTTAATTAATTCCCACATATTTCATCCCCTCCAATACACCAAAACCAACCTTTATATTGTATTCCATTCAACATTCAATTATGATTTCCAAGTAACATTTTCATTATTAGAATTTCACATATGTTTTACCATAGTCTTGAAGAATTAAATCACCTACACCAAATTATTCATACACTTTTTAATATAGTTAGTTATTTATTTTGGTTTTGTGTGTGTTAATGGTCATTTGGATTTAAATGATAAACTCATATAAATGATAAAGGAGGCTCACATATTAGAAGAATCTAAATGGATGTTTTTTAATTTCATATAAGATATGATTCTCTATCAACATCCTATTCCACTAATAAAATGTGGTTTATTTTGATTCTCCATGGACATTATATATTTGTTAATCATTTTTGTAGTAGTAAGCATTCCACAGACTATACCAATTTGAAGGATTAATCATTTTTTCCATGGTAATATTTTTGTATGTAGGTACGGCCTTTGGAATTTAATATTATATGTATGACATATTATATATAGTAGAATTTAATATTATTACTTTTATTATGATGCATTTATATGTATCATATTTAGATAAAAACCAAATAACTTCCTCTCAAACAACTTCTCTAGAAAAAACATCATATATTCCAGCCCATTTTATGTAGGTTTCTCTTAAAATATACCTTTAAATATCCCACCCACATTCATGGTGATTATATACCATTTCAAAAAATAGTTGAAACAATAATTTCATGCCTCTATCCTCTTTTTTCTGTAACAATGTTTTAATTTTTTAGAACAATTTTTAATCATCAAAATCATAGTTTTTAGGGAATTATATAGTATTTTTGAATTCAAACCTGGGGGTAATTCATTTGATGACCATGTATAATAGTATAAATATTGTTAAATTAGTCATATTATTATTTTTCCCTACAGTGAAACATAAATAATGTGGTAGGTAATTCTTTTTCAAATTCACATAAAATCTTCTAAATATACTATCCAACTGCTTTTATCCATTATAACACACTTGATTTTCACATAGATTGTAATAAACCACACCAAAAATAGGAATTATAATAGATATAGTCCAACTAATCTTAGTTTTAATTCCAATGATACCAAAGGAAAAAAAATAAATGGTAGGGTCTCGATAATCATTTTGTGTAATTTGTTCACAGAAGGTAAGACAACCGTAGAAAAAATATATCATACAATAAAATATATATTATCAATGAATATAAATCATTTAATTCTAGTTATATAAACATAAAATAAAATGAAATTAGAGTGAATAAAGATCATGGTATAAAAACTAATAATAAAAGATATCATGACTTAAGATGTTGAAGCGTTATCGTCCCAAGAATCTTCTGAACAATCTCCAAGGTTTAACGCCACCGACAATGGACAAGTTATCAAGGTGGATCACAAGTTAATTAAGGTATCCTGAAATTAAATATCACAATAAACAATATCTAAATGGACATAAATGAATCCATGTAGTGGGATAGTATAAACTCAGAAGGATTTAATCTAATGACATTCGAGCAAGCACCACTATGAAAATAACCAAATAATATATTTTTTATAAAATAGTAAAAAAAATTATAGAATTGTATAATGTAGTTATAGAAATCTATAATCAAGATGAAATTAACCCATTCAAATTTGGTATAAAATTTCCCTTATTTACACACACACACTATTTCAAATAAAAAAAATCTTGTTGTTTCATTTTAGTGGTGGTGCTTCAGGACCATAATACATCTGACATTAATTGTTGTGCTTCACAGAGAAACCCATCCAAATTCAACACACAATAATAATATTATTTAAAATTCAATTCCTACTCATTCAAAAAAATAAATTCATTTTTTGGAATCATTTATTCAAATATATTCATGCGTAAAAACTATTTAAATTTTTAGAATCAACATTTTAATATCATAAAAAATCAAAGTACATTTTTAAAATACATCATGTTTCTTATATTACCAATAATAATATAAAATAGCTTTCTTTCACAAAATTATTATTTATTTAATTTAAAATTCAACAAAGAAAATTTAATTATGCTAGGACTTTATGTTATCGGTTTATAGAATGGGAGAGAGACCACATTCCACAAAAAAAATGTATATGTAGAAATATTCCTTGATCATCTATATTTGGGTTCACAAAAACTTCCCATTAATGTATATAAAAATATATCATCAAAATTAACATCCAATACTATAGATATATACATAATTTAATTGATATATAGCTCTTATTGTTAGAGGAAGAGTAGATCTAAGATGAAAAGGATGGAAAACTAGTTACCAATGATTTAGAATGTTGAAAAACATTCATTCAGCTAAATGTATCATCCATAATGCGAGAATATACTATCGGATATTATGGTTGAAGAGTTGTTCCGGACCCTCATATATTAAAAATGTAACGGGGTCCTGAACTATAAATCAAAATTATAACCGAGGGTGAAAAAACCACACCATTGTGAATTCATGATACCATGATGCATAAAGGATAAAAATAATCATACTAAAACATGGTTTATGAGATCACACAACAATCAACAAACACTTCATCTAAGTGTAGTTTCTAGGATAAATGGAAGCAACGTTGGTGGGTGTAAACAAAAAATCTATTTTAATTTAGATTTTCCTTAAAAACTGAAAGATTAATTTTTCTGTTAAATTTATAAATAATGTTTTTTGATCAATAAAATATATTACTAATTCTAGGATAATTGTTTTAAGATAATATTGATTGTATGTAAAGCGTTTTTATATTATATTTTCACATTAAGAGTATTAATGAGTAGAATCCCTCTAGCAGTAATCCACATATCCTACTTTCTTCCTCAAGACACACCGTTTAATTTCATGGTTCTAGCATAGTGAATCAATTGGCTTGTTTTTTTCATCTTGATCACTCATATATCAATCAGGATTAATTGAGTTCTTATCAATTTTTAGAGTAAGAGAGGTTATGTATGAGATATAGAGGACTTTTTTGTGTAATGATTATCTATTCTCAATTTTTTACTAACCCTACACAATAGAAAAAATAATCTATTTATAGTACTAGAGTTAAGGTAAAAATATTAATTAATATAATGTAATCACTTAAATAATATAATAATATTTATTAAACACCATTAGAAAATGATAATAATGATTTTTTATTTTCTAGGACATGTGCTAAATTGGGTAATATAAAATACCTTTTAACTCGGTTATAAATTATCATTTTTCATCAGATGTGTTCTTATACCACCCAAAATCCTCAGTATTGATTGAATCCCAATGTAAAAACATTATACATAAATTAATAATTTTTTCACAAACCAAATATAAAATATTTAATGAATATTTAATTAATTAAATATATAAATTTAATTCAAAATCCAGTGATTAAATATTTATTTAATTTATTTCATTGATAAAACATCAAGAAAATTATTCAGCTATACTGAAAATAATATTTATTAAATTAAATAAATTCAAATTGTATTTAATTGAGATCAAAAAAACACTTATTGTGTATCCCTATAGGATTATTTCTTATTGTCATTAGGTGAGATTTCCTAAAGTCCAAAATTATTATCTAAAAATGGTTCAAGTAAACCCAAGAGAAAAAACCTCAAAATGATGAAAACAACACATGAACACTCACTATGATATATACTCTGTTTGCCTCAATATAAAATAAATTATGTTTTACATGTATTTCATAATCCTATGTTATCAATGTTTATTTCATTTATTATCTTAAATAAACATTTAGATACACAAAAACAATTTAATTTGATGAGATGATTCAATTCCAATGAAAGGGTTGAGATATAATCTTTCATAAATAAGGGATAAATCATTCCTCATATATCCATTATTAACATGATACTCATTACACTCCCAATGTATCCAATATATACACGAACTATCATTGTCATGTTTTAAGGAATAAACATATGTGTGTTTTGTAACATAGATTAATAATAATCTTAGATACTAAGGAGCATTATACACACTCATAGATTAGAATATTTGATGAAACCAATACATGCTGAATTTCTACTACCACGTTTGTTCTCCTAATATCCTACCTTGAAGTATACCAATTTTCAAATTAATTATAATCAGCTTCAAATACTCAAGATTATTTCAACATTATGGTTTAAAAAATATGTTCCCAATCATATGATGTAATCAAATTGAAGAACTATTTTTAAGAATATTTCTATTGTATTTCACAGCTCTAATAACAACATGGAACTACTATAAACAAATAAATTTGAATGTTATTGTATGAAATTTTCACAATAATTTTATGAAAAACTGTATACAATTTATATTACATCATTTTTATGAATATTCAAATATTTTAATATTCATGTAATAGAATTATTTAAATATGGTCCTTGGACACAAATATGAACAAAATCCTACTTAAACTAGATCAAACATAGATCAACATTTAGTACACTATAATAAACAAGATAATCATATTTATTCTACGTTGAATATATGGTAAATGGGGTTTCATCATTATGTTACTAGTAAATACTTCTCAATACAACATCACCGCACTAAGAAAAACACCGCTTTATATGACACTTCTGATGTATATGCTTCATCCACAAATGTGACATTGTCTCTTTAGAAAGGTTCACCATTAATTTATTATCATAATAGAATGTGATAGGATCCTCCCTACTAGATACCACATAAAATTCTAGGATGATGGTTCAGAACAATATAATTTCTTTAGTTTCCTCAAAAGTTATAATATACATGGATTATACTGTAGAAAATGCAACCATATCCTCCTTTGAGATCTTCCAACTCAGATAAAATAAAACCAATGTGAAGATGTATCCCATTTGTGATTTAATATCTTCATGATATACTTGTAAAATATAATCTATATATATCCTCTTATTAATAGTTTCTCATCTCACCCGTAGATCATGAACATATTCTTTATATGCCTCAATTACTTAAGGATAATGTTGACTTCCATCCAATGGTGGTAACATAGTTCATGATATAAACATATCACACTTAAATATTAATAAACATATATCTAAGTAACAATAATAAAATATATTACTGATCCAATAACTGATTAATATAGAATTCAAAACATTTATTTTCTTTCTTTATGTTTATCACGACACATTTTCTAGGAAACGTGAATTCCTTGTTAAATTAGGAATAATTCCCTATTGGATTTTTCTACACTCCGCCTCATTTATATCTTGTCAATATATCTATCTTGACATTGGTTTATTATCCTCTGCGATATATCATGACGGATATGAATCCAAAAAATATCTTTTATGAAGAGAAACTCATCATTATAAATGTAGTCTCTATAGAATCTACTCACCAAATATATGAATATTAAACGAGAATTAGTTAGTTTTAAGGGCAACACTATAATCTCAGGGTGTCTATACCTTGTACAAAAAGTCGTCTTATGAATATTAAACATATTTATCATCATATAATTATATAAAAAATTAATATATGCCTTTGTTAAGTGCTAATATCCTATTATTTTATTGGAAATGTACATAATGTATGGAAAGGGATACTTGTTATATATGGTGATTTTTTGAGATCCCTATAATATATACACAAATGGATTGATATATACCTTTTATTTTCAGAGAGAACCATAATACCCTAATGTGATTTACTAGGGAATATAAATACCTTTTTCCAAATTCTCTTGTAGTTACATCTTTCACTCCTCTAGTTAGATCGATTCTATTATACATTCTCATTTTATGATAAGAGTAAATTAGGGTATGAGATTTACAGAGAAATATACATCATATTCAGGGTATATTCTAAGAAACTCATTAGGAAATATATTAGTGTATTCTCTAACAAAGGGAATTTCTTCATACATGACACTTTCATTCAACTAAACCATTTGACAAGGTATAATTATATATAGTTAATCATCACCATATCATTTAGGGATTCTTAAGTGGAGATTAATGATAAAACTTATATTATCATCATATCACGGGTCAGTTCAGAATATTAAATTATTTATTTTTCTCAAAATTTGACGTGTGATCTATATAACTAGATTTGATCAAAGCCTAGTATAAAATGAAATTTCACAAATGATATTGTTACAATATTCAATAGATGATTCTTACCATATATTCTAAATGGAATATACTATAACATTTGGTTAGTATTGATCACCCCACAGGGTGTTTTTATATATATCTCTACTTATAGGTATTGATTTTTAAATTAAATAATTTTATCTAATTTCCTGATATAATGGAATGTGTAGAAACAAATTCAAATAAAACACTTTCAATTATTTAGTGAATAAGAATTTTATGATGTACAACTTCATGTTAATGTTCTATAATAGTTGTGGTAATGACATAGGCATTACCTTTATCATTTATCATTGATGGTTGCTGATACAGATTACCCTCAATGAACCATGCATTAGTTCATGGGATTGTACAGTTCATTTTCTCCATATAGTGTAGGAATTAAAACATAAGTTGTTTCGTCCATCCATCCATCACACTGGTTGGTTTTTTCATGTATATTCATAATAATTTCTCTTTTATTCATTTTCGTCTACACTTGATCCTTTTTCTTATCACAATGAGGAAATTCCCATTATATTTTTACCACATTGTTGATATATTGTTCCTTGAATCTTCTTTCCACCTTTATCATTCTATTATCTAGTTTGAAATTAATAATTCATTTCGTAGTTTTATAACCATGTGAAATTTCCTAAAACTAAATCTATCAAATGATATCTTTTTAGACTACAACTTCCCGACACCGAAGACTTGTATAACTAAAGAATTTTGATGATGTGGTTTTATACCACTAAAGAATCTATCTATATTTATATAATAGTTGATATGAAAATTGAGATGTATCTTGAATTCCTTGTGTTGTATTTTTCTACAATGATTAACTTATTCTTATTCATTTTTCTCAATAATATTAAATTCTCCATCAGCATTACATTGGAGTGTTCAAGGGAAATAAATTCTATGAAATATTTTTTAATGTTCTTATCACTCCAAATCATCAATGTCGCCCTTTGTTTTTATATTACTTATGATGACCCATCAGGGTTAGGACTTTCCATCAAAACAATCAATTTATAGAGTCACCTTCTATATCATAGAATATTGAAGTATAGAAAAGATATTATCCATAAGATTCAACATGTATTCTGTGAAATGTTTATTGGAAGACCCACTAAATATTGGTTATAATTGAAATATAAAATAATTGATAACCATTTTATCCTTATTTGGTGAATTTGGAAGTTCAAGAAGGTTTATTTTAATTTTCATAGAATGATACAATTGTCTACGCATCACCATGGTGTTTTCAACTCGACCCACATTCTATTGGGGATGTTGTTATGACAATAATTTCACTGTCTATCACATGGTTTTTCAGTCTTGATTATCTCGGTTCCTAATAATTTTAAAATAGAATATTTTTATATAAAACCTTTTCCATATAATCATGAATAAATAATTTATCATTATGATATCATTAATTCTGACGTAAAATCTTATATCATGGATCTGTCTATCCCTTTTATAAAATTATTCTTCTATGATGTTTACATATACATATACTTATATACAAGGTTTTTAATTTAATTTTCTAATCCAAATTCCAATGTTAACTAAGCAATTCTCCAATACCAACTATAGTGACCTGAATTTTTCATATAAGATATTTATATCAATTTTATGATAAATAACACAATAGTGATAAAAACAAGGGATTCAAATGTTTACATTTTTTTGTTAATTTTGGCCCCTAAATTAGTTTTACATAATAAAATTTATGAATTATTTAAATCATTCCACTTTTCCTTAAAAACATCTCATTATCTTCTCTATGCATGTACCAAACTTCACATATATATATCAAAGAATGGGGTGAGACAAAATCCATGTAAGGGGGTAATGTGGGACATGATTAAATAGTACCTGGGTAAGAATAATCGTGTCATAATATTTGGATTAAAATGATAATGGTGGGGGAAACATTTGATAATGGTATTGAATGTAGAATATGCCTAAAAATGAAACATTATAACATAGTATTCTAATACCACACATAGTTTTGAACAATGATATTATCAAGTTCACACATAATATATATTCTTATTTTTAACAAATATAGAATCATGTACAAAAGAATACACATTCTCTCATGAGATACATCATGTTACCCAATTAATTAGATATTTATATATTTTTGGTCCAACCCACCAAATCAAAAATTGCTCATAATCATTCCATTCACATGGATGGATAAAGTTTATAGTCCTAAAATAACCCATGGAAAAGAATGGATTTCCTAATAAATTCCACTTATAAAAAATTATTTAAATTAACATTATGATTCACAAATGAATAAAGATGATCATAATTTTGAGTAATATTTCATTTCATTTATTGAGATTATAAATCACACAAATGGATAAATTAGATTATTTGAAAATTGAATACATTTTGAAACACAATTATAAAAGGATTATAATGACATTTTAATGGGAAAAAATATTTATATCCAATAACGAAAAGATAAAAATATTTAAATAACACAGTTTTTTATATTATAATAAAATTAATATTTAATTAAATAGAAGTAGGTGATATTTCCCAATAAAGAGTTTCGGATTGATAATCTTCCTACCTTTAATCCTACATTACATCATCATTTTCCACCTCTAAAATATTAAAATTAAGTTTATTAAATAATAGAAAAATAGAAAAATTATTTTTAGTATAACAAATATTCATCAATTAAAATCATTAGATTTCATTTCATAATTCCCTTTTGTTATATGGGAATGGTTTTGATACCTTACTTCCCTTTAAAATATCATTTTTTATTAGATTTCTCTATTTTTATAAGACTAATTTATGAATAAGAATAATTAATCAAAAAAGAAAAAAAATAATTTTTTCATAAATTTATATATTATAAATAATTTAATATAATCATCCATAACGACGGTGAAAAAGAAAAGGGTTGATAATGTCCCTGTTGTGGGTAAAATGGCCGTTAATGGGACATTATCCAAAGAAGAGTCATAATATGGATAACATATGTTTATATTAAAAATAACATTTCATAGTATATAAATTTTATCATGATCATGTTAACACGATTATTATTGTTATAATAAGTTTTGAATTATAAATGGGATGGATTATATGAAATTATAAAATGATAAATTGAAATACAAGGATGAAATGATATTACCTCTTTCTTATAGTCGTTCCATTTCTACAATACATATATTTTCAAAAGATTATATTTTTATTACTCCACAACATATCTAAGGATTATAAAGGGATAATTTGAGGTTATTATCATAGATAATTGGGTTTGGTATGTATGGGATGAGGTTTTTTCATGTGTATGGATAAGGGTAATTTATAATTGAGGGGAGTGGAAATTTTGGAATAAAATAATATATCAATGGTGAAGATTTAAAAAGAAATTACATTATAGATCATTTACCAAAAAAATTGTGGTTATATAAAATTAAAAAAATTTATTTATACTTCAAAAGTTTATTATAAATGAAGGTAGAAAAATTAAAAAAAAGTAATGTTAATGGAAAACTATAGACTTCATAGTTTTAAAATTTAATTTTATGTTTAAAAATAATAATTATGTATTTAAATGACTTTTTTATAATATTTAATTTGTTCATCATTGTTAAATATTATATAAAATTTATTATGTCATTATTATAGCATGAAAGACTAAATTTAAAATATATGAGTTATGAAACTATTGAATTTTTAATATTCACCTAAAAAGTGGTTATTTCTTTTGAAAATTATTAAAAAAAATAACCCTTCAATTTTCAATTTTGATGATTCTAAAAATTACATTAGTTTTATCAAAAAACTGTAACATCGAAATTTAAAATTTAAATATAATTTTTTTTATAAAATACACAAAAATAATATATGTTAAAAATGTAATTAAATTTTTATTGTATTTTTAACCATGATATTTATTTTTCGGTAGTATAGTATTTATATTTATTTAAATTATCATTGATAAAGTTTAATTATATTACATATTTTTATATTTAATATAGATTTCTATTACAATAGTAAGATTACTACTCTTATTATTTTGGTTAATATCCCTAATTGTAATGTTATTGTTATAATGATCACATTACTATTCCAATAGTTATATTACTTCTTAATTTAATTCTTTATTATTCACATAAATTTCGCTCATGGTTCTCTATTTCCATTTTCAAATATTTCAATTTTTTACCACTATTTTGTTTCATTTTTATTGTGTTGGTTGTCTGGGTGGTGATTCTATTTGATTAGATGGATCTAAATGTTCCCATTCAACTTTTATTAATTTATATTTTTTGTCCAAATTTCATGTTTGAAAATTTCATGGCTTTAGTTTATGATAAATGTAATGACATTTATTAATGAATTATATTTTTTTCATTATCATTTTCTATTTTTTGGTTATAATACATTATAATATAATATAAAAAATTATTTTCATGAAAAAAATATAATTTATAAACTTCTGTTTATGAAATACTAATTATATACATAATGGGAATTTAATATTTTCTTGTTTCCCACAAAGTATTTTTTCAATAATATTTAATTCATCCATATAAATTGGGTTGAATAAATTTTCCATGAATATTTTAATTTGATCATCCATCTCAACATTGAAATAATGTTTAATAATACAATAACATAATATCCTTAAATTATGTTCCAAAAATAGTTCCTCTAATGGAAAAAATATACTAATTATGGTTCCTTAATTTTCCTAAACTTCGTCAATTGGAACCTTCAATTTTTCAACATGATACATATTGTTCCGGTGATCTATATTTGATGTAAATTAATTTTTTTTCTAACATAGGCTTACAAAATATTCCACTAATTGACTCAAATTCCATTATTCATTTTGAAAAATTCCCTCTTCATCCTATAATTAATCATTTTTATATCAATATTTGTGAGAATAGTCATATTATATTTACTATGGATTCATATTTTGATCATCCTAATTTTAAGAATCATTTCATGAACATTCTCATTCATAAAGGGTTTTATTATTTCTTTTATCATTACTCAAATTTCTAGTTTCTTAAAAACTATTCCATTTTTTTAATGTATCATCAACATTATATGAGTAACATTTTGTAAATTCAACATATCTTGAATAACTGTGTTTCATTCACTGAAATATTGTACTTCTGATGAATGAAAATTTTTATATTTTTTGAAATTAGTTCTTATGAAACCTTAAATGGGTTGGCCAACTCAATTTCTACATCTGGAGACATTAAATGTTATGATACACCACACAAAGTGATTATCTTCACTAAATTTATAACACTCATTTTATAACATCCATCTAAAAATTCAATCAAAAACCCATTCTTAATCCATACTTCTACAATTAAAATATTATGCTCATTCAAATTCTTTTTGAACATTTATATTATAGATTTATTATGATAAAATCAAAATTAGATCCTTCAATCAACTCAAAAGTCTCATTTCACTATATTTTATAAGTGATTTTATGTTCCTCATGACAATTCCAAATTCTATGATTGGAAATGTTCCCATATTTGCTATATGAATATTTCCATTCTTGAGAGATAATTTATTATCATTAAAAATTGACATCTATTAAAATAACATATGTTCTCTTGGGACTCTATCCAAACATCAATTTAAATCTCAAGAAATGAACCCAACAAGCATTGAATTCACTATACAACACACCACGCATCAGAGATTGATTTGAAAATGGGGAATATTTTAATCCCCAAACTAGTCTCAAAAGGATAAACACTATATGTAAGATAAGTTACATTCTCCCATAGGGTCTATCTCAATACATACCACATGAAAATAACCATTTTAATACTTATATATAATTTTTCAAAGTACCTAAATCATGGGGTTTATATAATCATTTTTTTTCCATTGTATATATCATTTAAAAAACCTTAAAAACTACATTTCAACCAAAATTTACACTTACATTCATTTATAAAACCAAATTTCCAAGATTTATAATATTTTAATGGTTTTAAATACAAAAACCTTATAAAAATAACATTTCATCTTCCAATTTTAATGTGTCCCATATTTTCATTAAATTTCTAAATCCCATAAGATTTACAATTATGAATTCATAACTTTATAACATACCTATTTTAAAATATTTCATGAGTAATAAATATTCATAAATTATCTAATGCAAAATAAAATTGAATTCTATTTAAAATAACTATGGGAAAACAAAATATAGGTTGATTATTGGTGATATATTTAACTAATACCATCATTTTGAAATCAAATTATATATACTATTTTATCAATGGGTAATTAAAGTAATAATATATGAAATATTTTTACATAGCCTTATATAGGAAAACATCATATATTATGATGTAATCACTTTAAATGACCAAACCCCATTTATCAAAAATAAATACATAACTAAAAAAATATTTCAATCACATATATTAACAATGAACTAATATAAATAGATGTATCACGAAATCAACATCCAAAACTCTTGTACCATGAATAAGTCATCTCACATGAACCAATAAGAACATGAAATTATGTATGATCATAACCAAAACCTACATTTATACAGATATAAGAGTATAAATTCATTCAATCAACCACATAGCACATTATGTGAATGGCTCAAGGTGAAAATAAAATACATGTGTAATAATAGAAATCTATTAAAAACATGTCTAGTTCTTAGAAACAGAGGTTTCACCTGAATTTATGTTGGTCACACCCAAGAATTATCTCATTATCACATTTTGGAATGTTCCAAATATCAAGTTTACCACAACTAAATAGTTGTACAAAATATATTACTAATGATACAACTCTGTAAAGACCTATATCACCAGACCACAAATTGATGAAATATTACCAGAATGATATTTGACCTTAGGGGTTCTGCCCCTATTCTAAAGGCTAATTACTAGTGATGATGGTCTATGATGATTTTTGTGGAGTTTATAGACTTTTTCCATAGTAATAATAGGAACAAAAATAATATAAACATAATAACCGATAAAAACTACCCATCATAGATAAATATTAAAGCATTGTTGTAATATCTATACATCCTAATACTATAAAACTGAGGTCTACAATACATGTATCAATGGATTCACAACATAGAAATCATATATATATGAAGATAAAGGACAAAATAAAAAAACTAAATATCATCCCTAAAAGGTCCCATGTTTATCCCTGTTTCATCATCCCCACACGCAACTCTGATATTCCTAGAAAAATATCATTCAATAGGACCTTAGCTAATAATATTAACCTTGGACCAAAGAGTGAAATCTACTTGAGTACCTAAATTATAGGGAAACTAAAGAAGTGTGTGAGTATGACTCAGTAGTAAACAACCAATGGTGTCTCCAAATGACTAGTTATTGAACCATGTTCTTACAACAGTAGTCAATCTACTCAATTAAATTGGTAACCATTGAAAAATTTATAGCTATCGTATATAGTAAACACTAACACCATGAACTAAATTAACCATGAGAATGTTAATAAAAGCATCATATAGTGATGGGGTGTCTCTAAAAAACATCATAATTAATGTATAAACCCATATCTCACTAAAGGAAATACACCTTTCCCTTGTCCAACCAAATCCCACCAAGGGGGGCATGATCCAATTGGGTTTAACTCGTAATCTAACATCTACTTTTGGACATGATCAACATGGATTTATCAACAAATCCCAACTTCCCCTTGGGGGTCCTATTGATCTGGTGCTTAACCACTAATCCTAGAGTCCAAAATAAGTCATTTTCACCCAAGTATTATCTACCAATAATAACATCCACAAGGGGGTCATGTTTCCCTAGAGTTTAACAATAAATACTGGTGTCCATCTTGGATCTATTTTCACCCCTATTTTAACCAAAAAACCCTAATACAATTCTATTTATTTTAAAATAGGATATGCAAAAAAAAATATACACTACATGATTATAACAACTCTTGATTAAGTTACATCACCTTCGATTATTTATTTTGAAAGAATATAATACCGTAATTTATTTTTGAGAATTTCTTGAAGTTTTATATTAGTAGATAATAGGGGTTTGGGGTTTGGAATGGTTTTGAAATATTGTACATATTTCTCCAGGTAACATTGAAAAAGGTATAGGAGGGAATTTGGGTCTACATAACTAGATCATAGGTTTTTTTGAACATTATAGGTTCACATGAGAGACCCCGAATGCATGAACAATGGGAAACAAACATGTTTGGCATAGTTTTCTAGACTATGGGAACCAAACCCTTCAATGGAGTGTTTGGAGTGAGAGTTTAGTTTACCATTATTCAAATTGTGTGACCCATCTACACTACATGAATTTAATTCTATAAAAATTATTTCTTAAATCATTTTAGCCCCATAAATCCATATTTTTTACCTCTTTAATTAAAAAATCATTCACCAGTCCTCTACAATAAATTTTCAATGGTTTTATTTGATCTTGAAGCTAATTTTTATGGATCCAACAATATTGGAACATTTAAATAAAAAAGTATCCTTTTTTGCTAGACCAAGATCTTCTCATTTCCACTCTCATAAAAACATAGATCAAAACTATTGTTCATAAGTGTATGACATATTATGTATCATCATGATATCATTATTGTGTTGATTTATGGAAAAGATTTTTGGGCATATATCTAGAGACATTGATGGGTCATACTTTGTTGTCATCATCCATGAGACATTGGGGGATTCTATCTCTTCAACACTTATTATAGAACTAAAATGCCTATATTAATTTATATGTATCACATGGATTTTCATAGGAAATTCTTGATGGTTGATCTGTGGAAAAATCCTTTTTATATGAAATCATCGAATATGAATGGTTTTTTTAAAAACAACTTTGAGTTATGGTTTTTAATTTAGTATTGGTTTTTAATGAAGAATATATTTTTAATGAATTATTATATAGGCAAGTAATATTTTTTGTTGAATGAATTGGTGTGGGAACATTTAAAATAATGAATGTTGAATTTTTTCATATTTTCATTATATTTGGCCTTATTAATATCAACATGGAACTCATATCTATATTGGAGGCATGAGAAGGTATATCTCTAATTATTTATGAGGTTAATTATGGACCATCACTCATGGAAATATGGATTTTCATTCAGCATGTATGGGCATGTGTGAGATAGATAGAGAACACGAAACGTGGACATCAGGTGGTGTTATTAGATAATGTTTTGACATTAAAATTTAAATCATTTTAATATTATAATATTATTTTTTCATCCTTTATATATTTGAAATTATAATTTAATTTATGATCTAACATGTTCTTTTCCTAGCGTAATCAGTTATGAAATGTTGTGGTAAAATATTACTGGTTATAATGACTCACACTTTATTATTCACTCTTTTTATTTCTTATGGAATTATTCCTAATGATATAGGAAAGGGAAAAGTTTCATATTTCTATATTGAATCCCCATGATGCTACTTTTTTTGGAATGGTGGGTTGGAGCATCATGTTTTCTTGGAGTGGATGGAGTGATTCCACAATAGGAATGATAATTCAGAATGACTTTTGGATTTATTGAGTCACCTCATTATACTTATTTGGAAGTACCGTATTATTTTTTTGTTGAGTATTTGTTTTTGTTTTATTATTTAAACATCATGAATAATATTGTTTGTTTATTTCTTTTATTTCATTTTTTGGTTAGTTAATTTTTTTGTAATGTTAAAATCATCCCATAATGATTTGGTAATATCTTGGAATTTATTTCTAGAAACTAGTGTTTTGAACACGTTATCTAAGGATAGTGTATCCTCGACTCTTTCCAAGCTAATGGTTAGGGTTGTAAAGTTATTAATGGGATTTGTTTTTGTAGACATGTCATTTTGTAATTGTAACAATGATATATAAAATTTTAGAATATGAAATATATTAAATATGAATATAGATCTAACCATTTTATCTTTAAATTCATGTTACTATGGTGGTAGTTTTCTAAATTTTTTCTAGGTGTGTTGTTACAACATAGTCATGAAATTAGATGAACTGTTTAGAATATCATGCTTTATTAACAAGACATCCCTCTTTGAAAACATTGATCATATTTTGATTGATTATATTTAGAATATGTATATGGTTCTTGTTATTGTTTATACTAATTTGGTATATTATATGTCTTCTATTGAAAATGTGTGATGGTTAAGTGGTTTTTAATTATGGCTATTTAGTAATAGAACATGATAGATGATATTGAAATCCATAGGAATGAAGATGTGAATAATGTGGTTTACCCTGAACCACCAAAAAAAATCATTTTACATATAATTATAAAATATTTTCATATTTATGATAAGGAATGTTCAAATGGAAAAACAAAATACGATATTTATAATTTAGGATTTTCTAAAAATAATCCATCTATATTTTGGGGGGATTCAGAACCTGAAAAGGTAAATGAGTGTCCCAACATAATGAATTTAATATTCAATTTCATAGTAATCATAGAGCGGAAAAAAGATAAATTCGTAGTCTACATGCTAGAGGATATTTCACAATAATAGAAGGATTTATATATATAGGATAATCTCGAAAATGGCCTTAACAGTGAATGATTTAAAGAAAATTTCAACAAAAAAAATTGACAACACAAATTCAATATGTCAAGAATGAGATATTTCATTATCCTAAAACAATTTATTCTAATAGTGATGGAATATGAAGGTAATAGTATTAACATAGTTCATCTAATATTCTAATAAATTTGAGTAATGATTTTATTTTAATATTTAATACTAAAAAAACTTTTTTTAACCAAAGATATATTTTTTCAAATTATAAAATAACACTCTTTAAGGAATAACATTTTATTTAAAACACATTATTTATCATAAAATTACATAAAATTTAATATATATTATAAGAGGATTTGAAATTGAATGTTATGAATATGTTATTATTCTTTAATGAAAAATATTTTCAATGATATTTTATATTTTTTATTTATTTATTTTTAAATTATTATGAATAAATGTTATATTGAATAAAAAATGTGTTAATGTAATTTTTTTTGTAAAATACAAATAATTATCACTACTCAGTTAACATATAAATTTAGTTTTTCATGATATTTTAATAGAAAATAAATATTGTTATTGGAAATAAATAAATAAATGTAATTTTTAATTCATCACAATAAATATATTTTTGAAAAATGAAATGATTATAAAATATGAATCATAAGTAAAAATATATTTTTTAAATTTTATAAAAAAATTTATTTGAATGAACTAAAAATAATATAGTCATTTTATTTTATTATGACATATAAAATTTTATTCTATATTGTATATTTATGAATATAAATAAATATAAATATATTGAGAACAAAATTTTACTAAAATATGAAATATTTTAAAAAATGAAAATGCAGTAAAAATGTGGATAAGGGTTTTCTAGTTGTGGTAAAGTTAGCAGTTGGAACCTGAGATCTTGAGCACCCTAGGATGGAGGAGTCATGGCCGATGTTGGTTTGGGTCTCATGCGGGAGAGTCGAGATTTGGATATATGCATGGTTGTTGGGGAGATTAGGGTTTAGTTGTGGGTATGAATTCATCTATAATGGAGATCAGTTTCCATTTAGTGATGTCCAAGCGATGTTGACTAATTTTGGTTGAATATATGGTTTCAAAAGCATTCTAGATCTTCAGTTTCATATCTTTTTCATCCAATGAATACTGGTATTTATTTTGTTTCTAGTTTTCATATCTTTATGATCCTTTTAACTAGTTTTTAATCACTTTGACAATATAATATTCTGTTATTTCATGAAATTATGTACCTAAATCCTTTTCCACCAGTAGTATTTTTTTATGTTGTTTTATTATTTGGACTAATTTGCATTTTTTTAGATTAGTATATTTTATTTTTATTAACATTTTAAATTGAATATCTCAATGTATTAGTTTGATTTGGTGTAGAATTTATCAACATTTTTTCTTATATCATCCTTCGGATGAATCTGTTTCAGATATTTGAATTATATTTCGTATATTTTCTATCTGCATCGGAACACGTCTTTCATAGAATGATTGAGTATATTTATATTTGTCTTCTTCTCCTGGTTTATCAAATTAAATAAGATTTTTTAACTTCACCACAAAGTAACGAATATTAGCTATAAAACCCTCATACCTACACAAAAATGTAAATTTACAATCTGTGAGTCCCGGGGACGGGTGAGAGAATGTGCTAAGTAAATATGATCATTATCTTTTTTTCATCTAAAAATAATGTCAGATTATAATTTATTTTTATGAGATTACATTTAAACTATATATATATACATATATCTACAGACACACCTATATATATAAAATAATATATATATTTTTTAAGGAAATAGGTCATTTATGGGATAAATATAATTAGTTTTACAAAATTATATTATTTTGGTTTTACCATTAAATGTAAGTGGTTGTATTTAATTTATTTTTTGATAATTTAGTGTATGAGATAAATTGTTTATTTTAACAAGAGTTATTCTTATGTTCCAGTTTATTTACAGAGAGAATTTATTTATGGAAATTATTATATATAATTATTTCATATTTCTTGTTTTATAAAGAAGTGACATCCATGTTATATTTTAAAATTGTGATTTATCTAAAAGCAGTTTTTATGTTTATGCTTGATATATATGTATATATATATATTTTATTTTATTTTTCCTACACTATTACTATTTACTGAAGTCATATAATCATTATTTTTTTGGGTGTAATATATTTATGTGTTTAATAAATAAATAAATAAATATTTATTTATTTATTAAACACATTATTCAATGTTCTAGTTCACTCACACCAAATTTCATGTTTAGGATTACATATATTTGGATATAAATATATATATACATATATATACACAATTGACCAAATTTCAATATTATAAATGAATATATTATATCAATTTTTCTAGTTATTTTGAGTATATGTAAATAAGTATTATATTCTAATAATATAACTATTCATAAAGAATTGATATCATTTTTTTCAGGTAATATATTTATTAATTTATTTAATAGAAATGGTTATGAATTCAAAAACAATTATGAAATGGAATCATTTCATATTCGTGCCATTTATATATCTTGATTACGACTATACGTAATATATTTTACAAGATATTTCATACATTAATATATGTTAATATACTTGTATATACATGTAATCATGTTCTTTGAATAAAATTTTTATTTATCATAAATACCTATATAAATGTATTTTTATGAGATTATGAATGAATTTTGATGTACCTGGATATTAATTAACCTTATATCTATATATGAAAGACAATTACTTAATATATTTGGTTGTTCAAAGTCTATGAAGTGATTTTCCATGAAGGGTTATATTAATAACATTATATATAAATATATTTCTATGTGTATTTAATGCTTGTTTGTGTTTTCAAAACAAAAACTCCAATGTAATACCCAGACACACAAACACACACACAGATTTATATAATTAAAATAAGATGAAATGTTTTTATCATATATTGGCACTTAGACAATATAATAATGACAAAGAGTTGTGAGTAAACTAGTTCCTCAATAAGGTGGGTAGGCTCAGATATCCTTCAATTTTTCAAGTGACCTCACAATTTTGTTTTCAAAAGATTATTTAATGCTTTCTAAAAGTAAATAGATTATTTTTAAACATATTTGAATGTTTAATTAATTTTAAGGAATTACAATATTTTATAATTTCATTTTACTAAGGCATTTTACATTATTCTTTCAGAACACCCCTTATTGGGAAAATTATTACTCACCCATAATTTTATTTTTTTCAAAGGTTTAGTAGAGTTCTTTGATGACGTTCCTTACAATTTTTGAGTAATTTCATGCATAGACAAGTGGATCAATTATTTTATTTTTTTCAACATTGAAATATGTATGTTCCAGTCTAATTCTCTTAATCCTAGACTAGAGAGGTTCTTGGTATGTAATAAATGTTGTGTATTTTTTCATTTTATTTTATAATAAAAATAAATTTCATTTAGATGTGGAAATCCAAGAATCGTGGGTTTAGGGCATTAAACATCATAATAGTGAAATGCCAAAAGAAAAATTTGGAAATTAGTTGTTGATGGTAGAGTATATAAGTCTATCCATTCTAGTTTTATTAATTTTAACGATGGAAATTTACAATTTTTTATAATCAGATGAATGAATTAAAAGGGTTCAATTTTTTCAAGGGGTATGAATCTGACATCGAATGAGATTTAAGTAGTAAATTTATTTTAATATTTTAAATGAATTAAAAATGTTATAAAATAATGATAATTCGTTCAAATTTTAAAACATCACTCTTTATGAAGTAATTTGTTTAAATGAATGTATTTTTCATTATATATGTAAAAATATAATCGTTATTAAAGAAATTATAAAATTGAAGGTTATGAATATATTATTATTTTGTATGAAAACTATTTGAATAATATTTTTAAATGTGGTATTGATTTATAATGAAAATATTATGATTACATGTTATATTAATAGACAAAATCTTTAAAAATTATAAACTATTTTTCAAAACTAAAAATAATTATCACTAGTCGATTAACATATAAATGTTATATTGTTCATAATATTTTAGGGGAATATATATTTTTTAATTTAAATAAATAATTAATAGGAATATAAATTCAAAACTTTATATATATATATATATAATGAAATGATTATAAAATTAGATATATTAGTAAAAAAGTTATTTTAAATTTCTGATTTAATGTTTATTTGTGTACAATAAAAATAATATAGTCATTATATTTTATTATAATATTTTTTTATTATTTTGGAATATATATTTTTTAGTATTAATAATTAGTCTATTAAAAATAATATTTTTAATTAAAAATTGAAATATTTTAGAAAAAATAAAATTAGTTGAAAAAGGTATTTAGTGGTTTCTAGATGAGGTCTAGCGAGTAGTTGCAACCAGAGAGTTCAATCACCGTAGGAGGGAGGACATGAGGCCGACACTAGGTTGGGTCTTGAGAGAATGATCTGGGGCGAGGACCAAAGTGCAGTAAAATGCGAGATTAGGGTTCGACCGCGGATATGTATTCATTTCTAATAGTGATAAACTTCTAATGAGTGAGGTATTAGTAAAACATATTGGTTTTAGTCATGGTTACAGTTTCTAAAGAAATCTAGATTTGAATTTTCAGATCTTTATCATCCTAGGTGGGTAGGTTTTTGGTTTCTTTCTACTTTTTCAGTCTTTATGCTCCTTTTTCTCAGTTTTTCTTCAATATGAGAATATCATATTATCATGTTTCATGAATTTATATTCCTCAATCCTTTCCCATAGACTATATTCTTGTCTATATAAAATTATGTTTTGGACTAATTTGAGTATTAGTGGGTTGGTATTTATTATAGTCAATTTAGATGATTTTAAAATGAATACACTAATGTATTTCATTGTTTTGGTGTTTAATTTGTCAACATATTTTACTTCTTCATCCTTGAGATGAATGTATTTTAGATATATACTAATATATATTATAATTACTCTTTTTTCTGACTACTTAAACATATATATTACTTGGCAAGATTGTGTGTTTCTATCCATGTCTATGTCCATTAGTTTAGCCAATGGCGTAGTTTTTTTACATCACTATACATTGAATAATTCATTCTATAAAACCCCCATGCCTACAGACAATTTTAAATTCATAATATATCAGTTAAGAGGTAGTCTTAGAGAGTGTCTAAAGCAAATATGATCTTTATCTTTTCTTCATCTAAAAAATCAAGTAAGGATCTAATTAATTTTTATTATTTTATGTTTAAACAATAAATATAAATATACATATATATACATATATTTATATATTTAAAATCTATTAATATAATTACTTTATGAAAATATGGATGTAAGGAATAAATTTATTTCTTTTTATTAAAGTATATAAATTTTTTATCATTATATATAAGGGGTTTTATTTAATTTAGGATTTGATAATCTGGTTTAATATATTAATTACTTAATTTATCATGATTTATTTCTAGGTTTATGTTTATTTGGAAGGATATTTTATTTATGAAAACTACTATATATAAGTATCTTAACTATAATGTTTTATACATAAGTGATCTCAAAGTTATATTTTAAAATTATGATTTATGTATATAGGAAATTTTTATATTTATGCTGGATAAATATATATAAGTATTATTGTTTATAGTCCATTACTCATTAATTCAATTCATGTATGAATTATTTTTATGGGAGTTATATATTTGTGTATTTATTATTCAAATATATATAAATATAAATATATATATATATATTATTTAGTGTTCAAGATCACATATTCCCAATTTTAAGTTTATGATTATGTATAATTGAATATATATATATATATATATATTATTTACCAAATGTCAATGTTATACATGGATAATTTATTTCAGAGTTTCAAGTTACTTTAAGAATTTTTATTTACATATTATTTTCAAAGATTAAATATATTTTTAAATAATAGATTAAAATTATTTATGCTTCTAAAACATTTATTAAATTATTTAAAAAAATAGTAAAATTTTCCAAAATTTTCTTAAATGGAATCATTTCACATGCATGACATTCATAAATCATGATTATGTCCCTAAAACATTGAATGTCTAAGACATTTCATATATTAATATATATAAGTATATATGTATATACCTGTAAACTTGTGAATCGAATAAAATTTTTCATCTATCAGAACTATATAAAAGTGGATTTTTATGATATTATGAATGCAATTTTAATCACATGGACGTTAAGTAACCTTAAATGTAAATAAGAAATGTGTATGTATCAAAATATTAGGTTATTATAACTATAAAATATTTTTTTCTGGAAGGATTATATTTATACATTTAAATATAAATATAATTGTTTGTGTAATTAGTGATTTTTAATGTTTTCGAAATAAAATCTCTTGTAGATAACATATATATATATATATGTATGTATAAGGAAAGTTGAAATGTTTTTTATAAAATTTTGACATTTGGAGATATTAAAATTTAAAGGGATCATGGATTAAACTCATCCCTCAAGATAGTTTGTAGGCCCAAACTGCCGTTAATGTTTCAAGTGGCCTCATATATTTGTTTTCAAAAATATATCATAATGTTTTTGAAAATTCATTAGATTATTTTTAATCCATTTTCAATTTATTATTAATTTCAATGTATTATAATATTTTCTAAATACATTATACAATGGTAATTTGCAATGATCTTTTAGAGAAACCCTTTCTAGAAAAATTTATTCTCACCCCTTATATTAAATTATCTTTCATAGGATCATTGGTGCTCACCAAATATTTTCATGTAACTTTTTGAGTGACAACATGGATAGTGAAGTGGATATTTTATTTTATTTTTTAAATAATCGAATAATAAGTATGTTAATGTCTAATTCCACAAAACCTATACTGAAACAGTTTTTAGTAGGTCATAAATTATTTGTATTTTCTCATTTTCATTTGTAATAAAATTAAACCACCTTTATATGTATTTATTATTGGAGCACAAGTTCTGGGAATTATATTTCAATTTCCTTTATAATTTTCTTTAATCACATCATTGAAGTAACACATCAATGAGTGGTGACTACCACCATAAATTCTCTATATGATTTCTGTCCTATATATTATAGATTAAACATATATGGTTAATACATTGATAGTGAAAAGAAAATATATTTTTTGGAATCCAACTAACATAAAAATGTTTGTTAATATGGTTACAATGGGAAACTCTAATGATTGATACAAGTATAAGAGGGAAACCTATAACTAAAGTCAGGTAGAATTTTAAAGTTAAACCAACAGAATTGATAACATCCCCCCATAAATTATTATTTATCATGGATGTTTCTAATATTTATCATTAATTAATATTACCAAACACTACTTGTAGGACCTAGTAAAAGTAAAATATTTTCCTAGTGAAGCATAGTGGCTAACCATTGTCGTCACTTGAGGATATTCTCATTTTTTTCACCGACATAATCGAATTCACCAAAAATACTTTTTCTATTATTATTATTTTAAGAAATCAATGATTAATATTTTTGGGTTATTTTTATTTTATAATATAATGATTTAACATATAATATGATAATTTTAACTAGAATACCATGAAATTATAATTAAAATTTGTTAAGGAATAAGGGACTTGTTTTGGGGTTCATTTGGGGATCAATCATTATTCTCTTTATTTTTATGATTTTGTTTTGTTAATTCAATCATGAAATATCATGATGAATTGTTATCTTTTTATATAAATTGTTGAATTATTTAATGGTTAATGTATCAAAATTAGAAATAAAAAATCATTGATTTACAATTAATATAAATTTATATAAAGATAAATCAAAAACAAAAAAATAAAGCTTATGGGGGGCGAAAAATTTTACATAAGTAGTTTCTCTTCCACTTCACTGTTTAACTCCATGATCTTTTGGATGGGGTAATGCCTTCCTTAAATAGGTAGTGAAGATGGGATCATCCTCCATCAAATTATTGAATGTTATATGTGGGAATCACAATGACCCCAAAGAACTTGGGGTGATTTGAAATTCATAACACCAAAAGAAATCATGTGATTATAGCTATGGGATTCTTGGATAAAAGTCTAACACATGACTGGTTCCAGTAGGGAAGATAAAACCTCCCTCTTTCTGTATGTTTTTCATGGTGCTTGGCATGGAAGTAGGAGTTGGCGAGAAGTAGTGGATACTACATGGGTGGTAGAGATAGCGCTTAGAATTGGAAATCCTTTTCTCTTTCATCCATTTATGTGGCTAGTGGGTGTTTGAAAAATGTTTTCATGGGGTCCTTCTGAGGTCCCGAGTTGGTTTATATCGATCAAAGTCCTCATTAGTGGTGGATGGATCGAACAATGGGGTAGGAAAGTGAGTTAATGCAGGTCTATCATCCCTCTACACCATATGACTACAGTAGTGGGGATCTAACATGAAATTAGGTGCTGGTGAAAATGTATTTTCTCAATGATAACAAGGGTTTCTATAGATTCTAGTTATAGAATCCATGATAAATATTGGATAAGATTAGAGGAAATTCGAAGGAGTTAAGTGGAGAATGATGGAGTCATCAAGGCACCGTAGTGGCACCTTGATTCCACATCAAAATGATGAATTATCTAGAGAGCCTTTATAATAATGAGTGTGGGCGCATGGTCCAGATCTAAAACTATTTTGATGGTATCATGCATTCCACTTGTAAAAAAACAAGTCTATGACACTTGTTTACCACATAGGCATCAACCTACCACAACTTCCCATTGGTTAATCACCCGAAGGACACCCACAAAAGAATTAATCACTCTTGCACCCTAACTTGAGAATGCCCAACTAGGATGGAATGTACAACGGACCCTTCTTGGCCGTCTAAATGGTATTCTATCCTATTTTATGGGATATTTCAATCTAAAAAAAAGAAGTATACACATTTTCAAAGAGTCGTGAATATTTCAAAACTCAATAGAAAAACCAGTCAAAGATTCTTAATTAATAATCAAATAAAAAATTAAATATCTTTTAACAATATAAATCCATTTTCAGTTATACATTTTTTATTAAAACATTGAATACAATGGCTGAATTAATTCATATAACGCATGAAACCATTAATATTTTATTAATAATTTTCACCAAATTTGGGTCCTTGACCTATGAAGTGTGATTATAAAACATTTCCAATATAATTACACAACTCTAATAAGACATGAATCTTTTAGTGTTATTTCAATAAAATTAAAAATTCTATTTATATCATTAAATAAAACATGTTTTAGAAATATTATTCTTCATGTAGAATATCATGTTCTTAAAAATTTTAGACGTATAATAAAGAGACTAAGGGTGATTCTCGATATATCATGACTACTAACATAATGAAACAATAATAAGGAAGTAAGGAACAATGGGTAGCAACCCAAATTTTATATAGTGGTCAGAAAATGACCACTGAGATAATTCGAGTCATTTTACTATATTAGGTACCATTATAATTAACTCATCCATTATAAAATTTCAATTTTATACTAGTTCATCCCACTACTTTATTAATTCATATTTAAAAAAATCATATGGAGTTATAAATTGAGATAATTCTAAATGTGTAAAGTATCCAAAAATATCTTGGGAAGTGATAGTGAAATGTAATTTAATGAGCATCATTATGTATAATAATAGATTGTCTCTAGTTTATTTCAGCATTTTTTATACATGGATATCATTAATATATTATAGGGAAGGGATTGGTTTGTAGCTTTCAAGGATCCTTTCAGCTATTATGCCTGACGAGTAATGTTTACAATTCATATATGTTTTCTTATCTTATAAATAGTTATTGGAATGTGAAGTAATGAAATTTAGGACATTTATGACCAATGATTCAAATAATTTCATATCAATTTGTAGTGGTCACATTGGGGACTAATGTCATGATTTTGAAAAAAAATCATACTATTATATCTTGTTACCCTGAGGTATTTTGTGACAATTTCACCCATTAGATACATGAATTAAAAGTGTAATTTCTAATTTTTATCCTTATAAGAAAAAATAATTGTTCACTAATATCATATCAAATGTAAAAAATATAATTATTTTAATTTTAGTTCTAATTGAAATTATTAGAATGTAAAGAGTCCATAAGACCTAGTACATCGCCATGGTATATTGTAGTTCTTTTTTATAGAACATAGATGATTATTTATGATTCTATGAAGATTTTCATAAACTAAATTAGTTTATAAAAATATATATATATTCCCTTCCACATATTGATGATCTTTTTTATCAATTATATGGATCCCCATGGTTTTTTGAAATCCATCTATGCTCCAGGTATCACCAACATCGTGTTAGGAAATATTATTTACCAATGATATATTTTAGGTGTTTTTATGGTCATTATTAATATTCGGTACTTCCCTTTAGTCTCACTATTAAACATATTTTTTAGGTATTTTATCAAAAAAATAACTTATTTGTACCAAAATTATTTCATTTTGTTATTTATGGATGGCATTGCTGTTTATTTTCAAAATGTAAAGGTCCAGGAAGATCATTTTTACATTCTGATAACCATTTTTTGAGGGCACTAATTACATGAAAAATTCATTAAATATTTGTTATACAAAATATGTTCACATATATAGCCAAGTTATTGCTATGAAAGGAATATTTCTTGATCTTGAAAACATATAATTTTTCTCTCTTGAAAACCTTCTAAGAAAACCACTGACCTACCAAATTATATGGTTGTAATAAGAAACTCTTTATATTTTATTCAAGAGTTACCATGTCTCTAATATCCTATAATAGTAATAATTATAAATTAAATTTAAATATATTTTATTCCTGATTTTTATAAAATCATTTGGGAGCAACATGCTCGGATCAATTTGGCACAATTTCTTGTTTTTTTTATAATAGGGATTGGTTATATGGTATATTTTTATGTATCTAAATCATGCATTGGATATTTTTTCATCAAAAGAGGCCATTTTGAAGCTTAGGGATCATAAATATTTTAAATTCTTGAAAATAACTATCTGACCAATGACACAAATTTGGATTCCAAAGTTCATTATTTAGAAACATGGTGTAATTATTTCTCTGGTAAGAGGTTAACTATATTTATAGATTATGAAAGTTTAAAAGACATATATCTTAAATAATTTTTTCACCTTAGAAAAATATGATGGATAAGACATCAAGAGATGTTCAAATTATAATTGGTTTAAAAACATGGAAAAGATAATTATGTGGTGGATTATTTGTGTCGATTATCATATATTCAATTGATAATGGAAGCTTGTGATCAGTGGAAATTGACGTGTATAATTATGGATATCCATTTGTAATGTACTAAATAGAATGAAGTTGTAATATTATATTCACTGAATTGTTATCCTACAATGGTTTAGAATGTCAAGGATAATCAAACCTCACATATTAATTTTTTTATAATTATATAATTACATAATTGTGTTGAGACCATTGATGGATGAATACAAGATGTTATGTCTTTGTTTATTTTTTATGATTGAATGGAAATTATCCCTTCTAATTAGGAACAACTTTCATTATTATCAAAATTAAAAATGGATGAATCACTATAAAATATTAAACATATAAAATATTCATTGAAACCATATTTGGTGGGCCTATATGAAAAAAATGAGGTTTTTTTATTTTTTTAAATTACTAAATTTTTAATTTGTAATATATGAGCATCAATAAAGTTATAAAATATTGAAATC
Source organism: Viscum album (assembly GCA_963277665.1). Lineage (NCBI taxonomy): Eukaryota > Viridiplantae > Streptophyta > Magnoliopsida > Santalales > Viscaceae > Viscum > Viscum album. Next base: position 293,571,658 of record OY728134.1, read on the forward strand.
CTTGTCTAAACCATTAATGAAATTTTAGTATATGAGTATGGATATCTTAACAGTTTAACCATGAACTATTCAGAAGCATGAAAAAGTTTGGGTGATTATGGATTGTCTCAAAAAGGATTCCCACTTTTTCCCATTTTTTTGTCCAATGGGATAAAAGACATGGAAAAATTAAACATTTAAGTTGAGGGGAAATTTTATGTAATTACCATTTAAATTTCAATGAATGGGATTCTCATTTTGACTCTCAAATTTGGGGCTCACATCCCGAATTGTTGGGTAACCAATTGAATATTAGCATTGTTTATGATTTTAAAATGAAATGGATTTTGATAAATATAAATATAATACTAAAATACATGATTTTAACATATGTTGTTGATTTTGGTGGCACTTGGAAGGATTATTTTTCTATAGTTGAGTTTGTTTAACAATATTTTTCAAAAAAGGAAATAATTGTGTCTTTTTTTAGCAACATTATTGCCATCCATTTTTTTCTCCTCTTTTTTAGGTAGATATTTTAGAAACATCATAGCTGGGACATATCAATGTTTAGGAGAATAATTTGAAAATCCATCTGACCAGTAAGTGGATGGTTTTAACAAAAAACTATTAAAATTATTATATAGATAATCTTAATTGACCATTACAATTTTATATGGGATATTTTGTTTTCTTTATAGCTTCTCCAAATATGGTACATCATTGATTGAGTAAGAAATGAATATTTCTCGTTAGTATTTTTTCACTATTTAGGCACTTTAACTAATTGGTAAACTTTATCATTAGTTGGATTTACCAAAATGGTTTATAATTACTTCTATGTCTCTCAATTGTGGAAGCACCAAATACATCGAACTCTTGTTATTCAGTGGGATCATGTTGATTGTGAATCAAATTCTCTTTTTCTTCATATTCGGATTCATATAGGGGACATACAAGATTAAGACATGCATGGATAATGTATTCCATTTATTAATGTGTCATGGAAACATAGTGAAATTATAGAATAGACATAGGAATGTAAAAAACCGATCCTGGAGTAGTTCCAATAACTCTTATAGACCTATGATAATCACTATATTTCTACAGATGAAAATTATTATGTTGTATATAATGTAACAAATACATTTTGGGTACATTCCCCATTAATTATACATCTTTTAATTATATAATTTTTAGTTTGAGTGTGAGAAATTTTCAGATTGTTGTAGTTTGATTTGGTAATTTTTTTAATAGATACTTGTTAGAGAATGGTTAGGGTGAACTGTAAAAATATATCATGGTAAAAATGATAGAGTATTAGGAAGAAAATATAGTCCATATCGATATCACATGATTTTTTGAAATAATCTAGGTTAACAGGATATAGATTGAACACACAAACAAGGTGAAAATAATAATTGGAATAATTTTTTTAGAACCATGATATAAACCCATGAGGTTATGGATTAGAAGAAGAGGAATTTTAAAAATTAGCACATGTTTTATCAAACAATGTATCCTAACCATTTCATAATAATTTGATGCTCTTAAAATTAGATATTAACTTGGTTTTAACCCCTAAAACCCTTTTTTCCACCTCTAATACATGGATCTCAAAAATTAGTCCTCTACTAAGAATTTATGGTTGTCTACATTGATATAAATTCTTATTTTGATGGTTCAATGTGCATTTTATCTCTGAAATCATTTGTTATACTCCATTTGTTATGCTTATTGATATTCTCATTTCTTCACATATAGATCATTAAAAATGATCTCTTATTAAAATATTTATTTTATATAATGTATTATTAAAAGATCTAGTATGGATCTGCTAATGAAAATATGTTTTTATCATGGTTGTTTAGTTTTTTTATCATCCTTTATTTGTATCACCCATCGATATGTGCAGTGATTCTCTCTCTTATCCACTTATTCTATAACATGAATAAATTATTATTTTTAAAACTTTTTCTTTTATTTGAACATAAAATATTGGATGGTTGGTTTAATGAATACTCTTTTTGTTTTAATAATGAAATATTTAAAAATGAATGGTTATTTAGAAAACCCCCCCAATGAGTTGTGGTTTAAAATTAAATTATCATTTTTACAAAACAAGTGGTCGATTAAATTTTATAAATAGGGGGATTTGTTTATATGAAATAAACTATTCAGTTAAATGAAAAGAATCATGGATTAGGAATATGATCATATATTTATTTTCTAAGGGCTTTTTTTGTACGCCTGACACTCTTTTCTGGGATGAATACATGGGAATGTATTTTACTAGTTTATGGATAATGGAATGATGGATAACTGCGCATGTGTATAAAGATTATAATTCATAAAAAAATGGGTGTTTTTTCTGTGTGATTATACAATTTATCCTACGATACCAAATGAAATTAAGGGATAATTGTTTTTATTTTAATTTAAATATTTTTAAACTATTAAATATCTTTGATTATCTGAAACTTGTTTTATATTAATATTTAGATTTTAGGTTAATGTGTTATTATCCTAGTGGGTAGATTTGGGAAGTCCCTTATGGAAATCCTAATAGGTATGGTTACCCACCACCTGTATAAGAATTTTGATGTGTAGGTAGGTACTATTTTTTGATTTCAGATTTTATGAAATGTTATCATATTTCTCTTGTGGATCACCATGATGCTAAATTTTTAGAATAGCGTGTTGGAGCTTGGAGTTCTCATGGAGTGGTTAGTGTGATTTCATAGTGTATTTTTTATGTTGGGGCATCCTTAAAATATATTTAGTTTCCAAATTATAAGTTTTACCTTATTCTCTGATATATTTGTTTTTTTATTTCATTGAGATATATTTTTTTATTAATTATTCTCTATAAAGTTGGTTCGGATTTTGTAAATTTTTTATTTTATGGTTATGTTATTTGAAAATCATAATTTGATGCCTAATGTTTAAATACAAAATAGGAATTTAGTTAAAGTACTTTTTATTTAGTGGATTCTATGTAAGGTTAATGAAACCTCATTTATTTCCAAGATAATGGTTGGGATTGGATGTTATAAAAATCGTCACAAGGTAATGGGGGTTATTTAATATTTTCCATTATGAAAACAAGTCTAACCCCCCATGTTGTGTTTTTATTATCATTAAAAAATATCATAAAAATAATAATTTACAAAATATATTCACAACACACATTCAATTTACAAAAATATAACCACATAAAACATTTATTTGTCATTTGAATAAATATATCTCTAATTTCTATTGTCAAAGACATTCTAGAAAACAAATTTTCATTTCAAATTTTTTCCTCATGCCTCATCATTTTCTGATGACAACATTCAACATTATTAAAATAAATACCAACACATCATTTCCATTTCAATAACATTTATTAAGAATAAACTGTTTTTTCATTAATTTTAAGACAAAACCCCTTATCATATCTATTTTTTCAAATCCAATACTATTGTTCCTCGAGCCCATCTCAAGGGAAATACAATCTCATATGCATTGGTGGATGTAAAATTCTATTTGACAATCACCTATTTCAAAAAAATTATCTTTGTTACTATTATAACATGGGTTCCCCTTTTTAATTGTGTTAACCATGATATGGTTAATTATTTAAATTAATCATTTTATTTAATGTAAGACTGAAGAAAACATAATTTAAATAAAATCTAATTTAAGAGCATGACTGTAAGAACAATCTATAGACACAGAATAGTGATACAAGGAGTGACTCACATGGACTACCTACCTTTTTCTCAATAAAACCCACTCATCAATTATTAGATCTTAGTTTTTCTTATTATGAAATAAAATAAAAAGGGAGACAAACAACAGGAAAATAGGTCATATTACCTAAACATGGTGAGGAACTGCATAAAAGTTGATCTAAATTGAAATAGAGGGAATATGAGTTATATAATATTTTTATGATATCCAATATATATGATGACACGCTATTCAAATTTGTAACTAAAAATACTTTCCATGAGAAGGAGGGCATAATGGGATGTGAAATACATAAGGTTTTTCCCAAAAAGGGATGAAATAGAGTTAAAATTGATGGTTTGTTAGGGGAAAATAATAAATTTTTACTTTTTAATAGGAAACATGGTTTCACCAATCATTTAGAAAAACTGTGTTCTAACCTACCTATTTTCAATATCAATACAAACCCCACTTCAAATTTATTTCTAATAGTCCCAACATTGATGGAAACCCAAATTTATATCCATGTCAATGTCACTTTAAAAATACATAGGTTATTTGGAGTATTTATTCATTGTTTACTAGACCGTAAAAAAGTTGTGTAGTATGAATTATACCCACAAGAGGATCCATATGGTATTTTTCTGCCTCCAGTGGTTTTGGAGAAACCTGTGTGCCACGCATGCAACCCAAACTGTGTGTATTGATTTTAAAAAACATAAGGTTTTCAGGTCTCTACATAATGGGAATCACATGATTAACACATAACATTTTTTTCTAAACCATGAACCATATGAATATCTGTAAAAAAATATAAAAACTCAACTCAAAGATCTTGATTCATCCATAATTACCAAAGGAACCTCTCGAGCCTCAAAACACATCCAAAAACATCTCAATAATATGTTCCACATCACATATTTCAAATCCAAAAAGTCAATTTCTAAAATTATTTCCAATAATTAAAAATTCTTGAGATTCTCCAATTTTCTTATGCCAATACAGTCAAGAGAATTACAGAGGATCCCATTAATGAGTGTAAATTACATTCATGTATTTTATGCTTATAAAATTTCCAACAATAATTATTCTTCTCCAAACATTTTAACATCAAACACCTAAAATCCATAATCCACATTACATATCCCTATAATTCTTCTTGATAAATAAAAATTCAATCACACAAATTTAGTTGGGATTTATAAATTCATCATTCTTATGGTAACCATTTAAAGTGTTTGGATTAAAAACTTTTTTCAGAAAATTAATATATTTTGTAATTTGTATAGATTCATGTGATTTAAGTACATTTTTAGCATATTAAGAGAAATAATGTGGGAATATATTGACTAGACTAAATAGAGTACATAAAATAGTATTTTTTAAATAATTATGATTTTTTTCATATTTTTAAAATGTTTGATCTCATTTGTATGTGCTTTTAAAAATCTATTTTATATGATTTTGATGTATAGTTGTCCTCGAATCTACGTTTTACATTTGTGGGTATTAATAGAGTGAACATTTTCAATACACTATCCATAAATTAAAATAAATTAATACTTTCTAGTTTTATAATTTAAGATAAATTATTTCAATTTTTTGTTTATGTTAAATTTCAAGTATTATTTTTAATAAAAATTGAATTCATGAATGATAACTATATTTTATTAATTTGGTGTTTTAGCCATATATTTTTCTAAATATATTTGATTTATAAATTTTTTTTTATGGTTCAATAGTTATTGGGATACATTACCTTAAACAATTCTAAGTGATAAATTTAAATCTATAATGCCCAAATAAACCATGAAATGTGGAAAACATTTTATACTGATGGAATTTACACTCTATAATAAATGATTATATCTCATGATGTAATAATAAAAAATATGAGATTCCTATTCACCCTATAAGTGTACTCAAATAAATTTATTCACATTAAATTTATGGATAAATTCATTCATAGAGATATTTAATTCAACCATAATTGTGGAAGAAGTTGAAGATTCTTTTTGTCCAGAAAAAGTGATCTTATGTAATTCATAGAAATATTTAACACAACATTTAAAATTGATATTAAACCTAGAGGGTTAATATACTGGAAAACATTCTAAAACCATTTTAGGTGAGAAAATGTCAACATTTATTTATATAATTATCCAAAACTACTAAATCATTCAAAGAGATGTTTTAAATGGAAATATTCCCTCCACTATCAGTATAAATTAGTACAACACATAATTTGTAAGGAGTTTGTAATTTTTTTATCTAATTTATTAAGTAATTTTATTGTATATATGTTTTTTAATATTATATTATATTTATACATATATAATATACATTATAATTCTCTTCCTCTCAACCTTGTTAATGTTTCAATTTATATTTCCCCATAAATTATAGATTGATATATTGTCAACTGATGATGATGAGTAAGAAATGTATTGTAGAACCCAAGTAATTTAACATTATAATTAATGTTTTTTATTTACATAGAGGTCGACTTAGAGAGATCATAGTGGATTTGGTTCCATTTTGACTCCACTATCCACCCATGGTTCATATTTATCATTTTAAATGTTCACCTTTTATGAAAGAGGTATTTGTGTTGGGTAGTTTGTGATCATTGGGTACACAATATGTTCACAATTGGGGACGAAGTTGATGATCATGCATACAATGGATTGTGTTCATTAATTAAAATCGTAAAAAATAATTATACAATTATTGTTAATTCTTGATGATTCTCATAAGAGGGTTTCTATTATTTATAAAATCATTCATTAGTTATACCTTAAACATGTTTACCTTCAAAACATTAATATATTTATTTTTTATTAAAAAAAATTCAATCTCCTATGTCTATGTTATTTTTCAATATTTTGAAAAACCAAAAAATAAAAATAACTGAATTATAAATAGTTAGTTTCTGATTTGTGAACTGAACTCAATTGAAACAATCATGGTAATATTTTTTGGTAACCTAGATAAAATGATTGTTTATGCACCACATGATAGTTGTCGATCAGCTACATATAATATATGAGAATATAGTGGTCATGTTAGAGGAAGAAATTTAAAAATTCATTTCCCTCCATGGTAAATGCTAAAGAAAACAACCCCAAAATATTTTTGTGTTGTTTTACCCACGGATATAGGCGGTAAATCATTTATAATTGGAAGAAAGGGAAAAAAATTACACAACCACACAAAGGGAAACTACAAGTCCATAAAATAATTTATATCTATCATTATAAAAGATACCAAGATTCCAACCCAATGGATTAAATCTCAAAAATAATATAAGAAATCGATTTTGTATATAAATATAAAAATTAATTATAAATTAAGATTAATATATTTAAATTTCAAAAATTAACACTTTAATCTTTTAAGAAAATTCCTTAATTAGCATAACTTTTCCTATTAAAATTGTCATGTATGTCCTCGTCATCCAATATCACAATGAACCATCCCCATCTATTTATTAAATCATTTGTCATTTTTTTATTATTAGTACACTACATGAATCATCCTACGATACCACATTAAAATTATAGTCATCATTCATAGTGTTGAAATACATTAGAGAGTTTGGAAAAAATAAAAAATAAAAAAATTTAGCTATCAAATAAGAATCAAGTTAGAAATATTATATTAAAAGTTAATCCTACATTGAACTCATCATATCAAACCATGATTCATTCATACACCATTTCATATAGTATAATCTATCATTCCCAAATTGATATCAACCACCACTCTAGCCATGGGTCTCCTAGCCATTCCTCATCAAATATTCCCAACCATTTTGAGTTTACAATAATAACAACAATAGCTAGTCACAAATAAGATATGACTTACTTAATCATACATGCACGAAATGTTTTTGTTTAGAACATAATTTAGATGCAACCCAACCCAAAGATAAATGTAGTGAAGCATTTCAAAAATAATAATGGGATCCTTCAGCCCAAAATATATAGTATTTAGAAAAAATACTATTTTAATTCCCAAAATAAAATAAATGGTTAGTTTCAAATAGTTTTTCATCATCATGATCCCTATAAGAACTAAGAAAAAAATTAGACAACATTAATATGTACATAAACTATGCATTGTGTTAATAATGATACAAATTCAATGAATAAAATGACTAATTAAACATTATTTTCCACTATTTACTTATGATTACAATATTTTAATTACATATCCTATTATAGTATTCTAATACATATTAATTAAAATGGAAAATACCCAGCTAGATAGCTCATAATCTAGTAATTAAAAAAACAATATCATCACATAATACTAAGGAAAATGTGATAAAAAAATCATTAACCATTACGTAATCTATATGAAGTTTTAATTATCTATGTGTGAGATAACTATCTTATTTCAATAGTCATATTTCTACAATTATACATCCATAAAAATCATCATGATATTTTCATGTTTGACAGAAATATAATCAATTTACCTCATGTGTGGAAAGAATTTCTAATAAATAAAAGATCAATTATGTATTCTTAAACATGTGAATTATTTAAATGAATATCATATAAAATTAATAATAATAATGTCTATAATATATTGTTTTATATAATTTCCTAGTATTGAAATAAGTATACAATCCACTAAAAATCATTACCTTATTCATATTTTGTAAATTTATCTATAATTCAATAATAATTAATCATGTATATTTATAATTATTATTTTTATATTGTTATTACCATCATCGTAGAAAAAGAAACTAAATAATTATATGATCACACTTTCATACCAAACAAACGATAAGAATCAAATCACCTACTCATTAGAAGTCATCATTATTTCATTATAGTGAAAACAAGGAATTAAAGTAATGTGAATTGGTCTAAAACACATGGGAGGAACTATAAAAACTATGAAAGGGTTCAAAAGGCTCTAATATAGATGTTTTTATAACATTGTGACTTTATATAATGAGAAGTGTTTAATATAGGGGTGGAAATATTCATTTTAGATGAAAATCATGTTTTATGTCCCATATTTTTTTGCGTATTATTTCTATATATTATATGGATTATTTTTGAGACCAGGAACCAAGACATCATGGAGTAAACTAGTTATATTATTAATCACCGTAGCAGTCTTTTGGGATTTAATAGACTATTATGTATTAATTATAGGGCTATCCACCTAACAACAGAATCTCTAGAGAATTTTTGGAGATAAACCCTAGAGAATTTCATCGAACGAAGGATTATGTGGCTTAGGATCCTAGATCGATTGATCGGTACATACCAATTTTTAAGGATCATGACAATGAAGATGGGACATAGATAATTATTTATCATCAAAAAATATAAATCATAGTAGGGAGTTTTATTTGGATTTTATTTTCCCAATTCATGAAATCCACGATTAATGCATACCTATCAATGAATATATTGGCCCATGGATTGATCAATACACATGATGTGTTATTTTTCATTATTTTTCAGGAGGTAGATTATGATTTTTATTGGATTAATTTATCATTGTAATGGTGATGAACAAATATCGACATAAACATATATCGGTGATCATCCATATCAATTTGGTTTGTTCTTTTCTCCCCTGATTCATCGTTATTCATGGTATTTATCATTATTCCCCACTATTAGTCTATTATTGAATGATCAGTCATTGTACAATAAATTCATGGTGCAGTGATCTGAAATCAAAAATCCGACATTGGCATGACTCGAAGGAGGTGCGACGGTGGATGCAATAAAATATAAAAAGTTGGTGGGTGCTGATTTAAAATTAATTGGTGTTAATAGATAATGGGGGTGTATCATTTTACAATACGAGTTAAGGGAAAAATATTTTGTATTCATTGATGAGGTGACCGAAGGACCCTGGATCTTTACATTCTTGGAAAACCATCCACCGGAATGAAAGGTAGAAGATCGACCAGTGAGAGAAGGATGACGAAAATGGGTTCTGGGAATACAGGATACACATGATGTGTAGTCCTTGACTACATTCTATGTATCCCCCCTGAATGAATCGATGTGTACCTAATGGAGTACACACAAACATGGTGGAGTACAATGGATTCCAACATAGCATCTACTCCCCCTGAAAACAAGGATGATACTATGTACATGGGTTACCCAATGTACTAGTATAGGTGCATGAATACATTGGATTACACAGTGTATGGGAACATGGATAGAGTACATGGTCAGAACCTTGGATACATGGACACAACGTGTAATCCCCCTTACATGGTATGTACTGCTCTTATACACGACATAGGTTGAATGGGATAAGACTTTCTACATGGGTAATACCCAAGGTCAAGAGACACAGTGTGTTCCCCTAATACATGTCGTGTCCCTCCTTTCTACATGGATTTATTTTTTTGTCATCTTTATCATGGAAAAGTTTCATTAGGTTTCATTTCCATTATCTTTTCCCTAATGACTCTTGTGAATCCTTTATACTCCTTGGACTATAATCACCACTACTGGACTTCTTAGATACTATTGTTGGAATCCTCCGATAGGCTCAGGGTGGGATCATGTATTCACATTTGTGCCCTATGGGGATTTCTTGTTGTCAATGAGACCAACACTATTCGAGAACTGACCCACTACATAACAGGATAATTGAGATTGAGTTTTTAGTACCACCCCATGGCCCTGGTTGTGATCCTCATATATTGTATTATATTCACTTAGGACTATCTTCATGTCTTTCTCAGGGTGATACCTGATGAGAAACCCCTCCTAGATAGATGTTATAAGTGCCTTCTAACTCAGGATTGTGTTCTCTCACACTACAAAAAAATAACCAAATTAGAAAGGGTTATTTTTTAGTTTTTAAGGTGTTATAACAACATTTAACCACATTGGTGGAAGTTATGATGAACCGCCACTAATGTGCATGCATACTCTTATTAGAGTGAGATTTTATGTACCACTAGTAATTTGGTGTAAAATTTAGCAACAGTTCATTAAGAGGTTGTTAAAACCCCTTCTATTATCACCACAGAATCTCAGTTTAAAAGGGGTTTTACCCGCTCAAAATTATTTATTAATTTATTAGGAGTTAGAGCCCACCTCTAGATGAGTTTATGGGGCCATAATAGAAGAAATTATTGGAACCACTAATATTTAATACATATAATGAGGGGGTTCAATCTCCCTATAAATAATCCATACTAGTGGTGGTTCTTAGAACCTCCTAAATATATATTTTATAATCCCATGCCCCTCCACCTCTAGTTCCCCATCCATCCCTTCATGTTCACATGCGGGCTACCCTCCCCACTAATTCTCAACCTTGTCACCCACATGGAACCATTGGTTTTCCACAATCTCACCTATGTGATCAGACAGTCTTCCACCAGAATTTTTTTATATGATTTTTTTATAAAAAGAATTTGTAAAACATGCTGGGTGAAAACTCTTTTTAAAAATATGCCACAAAGGTGACATCAGTGATGCCTCCTTTGGGATTCGGTGAAGGGATGCATCGACATTGTTGCCTTTCCACTAAAACAATAAAAAAATTAAAAAAATTATTTTTATTTTTTCTTTTGTTTTGTTTATATATATATATATATAAACAAAACAAATATAAAAATTAAAATTAAAATTTCAGCAGAATATATCCGCTATTTAAAATCTAGTCATACTGCCATTACAACAGTCTTTCTTCTGACAGAATCTCTCACCGAGGGCTCTCATTTATAAAAGAGCTTAACCATGATATCATTATGTATTTCAAATGTGAGATTGTGGTCCTCTATTTCCTAAGCAGAACATTCTACATTTGGAATGTGGGATTCTGTTTCATGTACATGACATTGAATGAGAATAAAATATAAACTAGAATACCAATATAAATGAAACTTAAATCATGTATTAAACATATAAAAAATAGTTGAAAAAGAAAATAATTTCATAAAAAATAATGATAAAAAATAATTTATAAGCTTTCAAAAACACATACATGAAACATAAACAGTTCCAAGTACGTGAATTTACAATCCAATAAAATATAAACTACAAGGCCGATATAAATAAAAATTATTACACAGATTAAAAATATATCTAATTTTTTAAGATAAAAAGAATTTCGTAAAAAATGTTGAAGGAAAATAATTTATATGTTTTCAAAGTCACCTACATGAAACATAAAAATGATTCAATCACGTGACATTGAATAACTGAAAAATATAAACTATAAGACTCATATAAATGAAACATAATTCATGGATTAAACATATAAAAATAGTAAAAAATAAAAAAAATCGTAAAAAATTATTCATGGAAATTAATTTATATGCTTTCAAAACAACCTACTTGAAACATAAAAATGATTCAAGTATGTGGATTTAAAATACTATAATTTATAAACTATAAGACTGATATAATTTAAAGATGATACATAGATTAATAATATATTAAATTATTAAATTATTAAATTAATATTTTTAAAAATTAATTATATAATAATTTATTCGTTTATTAGTAATTATTAATAATTAATTATATAATTATTAACTCATTAATTAGTAACATAATTACTCATTATGTAATATTTAATTTGTTAATTTGTAATATAATAATAATTTATATTTATTTATTATACTTAAAAATAACTAATTATTAAAAATTATTATATGATAATTAATTAGTAAATTGGTAATATAATTATTAATTATAAAATATTTAATTAATAAATTAGTAATATAATTATAAATTATCATTATTCATTATAATTACTAATTATAATTATTCATTATAATTACTAGTTATAATTAGTAGTTATTAATTATTAATTATTAATTTTGTCACGACCCGACCCTACCTGGGCTCGAGCCGCAACTACCCCATGACGGCCTCCATAAGCTAGGAGTTGGCATCAAGCACCGAAGGATAAACAATTTGGGTAGGCCTTTGCCTGAGTACCTCTACACACACACGCAACCCACTCATTGCAGAAGTACAGAGTAAAAGAAAATACAAGTAAAGAAAACTGTAACTGCTATATATAAACAATAAAAGTGCATCAACTTATAACAGTACAATTAAAGTGTTGAAGGTAACCTAAAAAAGAAAACGGCAAACACACACCCAACCAGAAAAGGTGCCACAACCCGGAAACAAGTAACAAAAGAAAAACAGTTGGATGGGTCCCCCACCTGGAACCCGACTCCAACCATCATACGCGGTCCAAGCATCCGAACTCCTAAGCTCCTCTGATGTCACAATTGACCCGTCTGTCGTCTGCAAGGGCACACCAAGTGTGGGAAAAGCCCAGGTAGGGGTGAGTATAAAAATAATCAGTAGAATGACCCAAAGTCTAGAGGGAGAAACAAAGGAGGTACTGGAGAGATGAGCAGCTGATCGAACAGGGAAAAGTAACGGAGTACAACCAAGAGTACAATAAAAATTACAGCTCAACCCAACAAGAGGAAGTAAGTAGACTCTTCCAAACACAAGGAGATGGAAAAGGTGATAAGATGAACATATCATTGATTATTCGCTACCTATAGCAGGAGAGTAGACTCTTCCAACCACAGGAATCTAGACACAGAAAACATGTGGCATACCCCGCGTGTCTTCGGATCTCTTGGAAGGAGAGTAACCAAAACCCAAGGAGTGGGTACTCGAACAATGTATATACATATCCATATGCTCAGTCAAGAAGCTCAAACAAGATCGTAAGGGGATCTCCAACCCATAGCTCAGCCCAATAGTGTGAGTCGCCAATAGTCCCAGAAGTATACACCATCAATGCCCAGCATCCCGCACGTCTACCCCGAACAACATGTCAGGGGGCTCAAATCCCCACACCTCGAAACTATCCTCTTTCGGAGGCACTGACTCGCCCACAAGGTTTTAGGTTGTGTCACAAGGATGCATCTCAGTGGGGAAAGTGCCCCTCGTACTTGAGTTTTCTGGGGTAAAGTCAAACCACACCTCCACATAGTCACATAGTCGAGAGGTACTCAAAGACAAGATGTCACATCACTGACTCTTACAACCAAGGGTCCCACTCCAGTAGTCATGGAGAAAAGTCACTGACTAGCCTCATAAGAAGGCTTGAGTCTGAAATGCCCATGGGTGACCCACTACCCAGCCCTGCTGGAGGGTAAAACATAATACATCATCAGGCGACCCACTACTCAGCCCTGCTAGAGGGTAAACCCTAATACGTCATCAGTTGATCCACTGCCCAGCCCTGCTGGAGTGTAAACCCTAAAACATCATCCAGCAACCCACTGTGCAGCCCTGCTGGAGGGTAAACCCAGAACAAGTTTCCAAGCGACCCACTACCCAGTCTCCGGTGGTGGGTAGACATGGAAGGAGTCGACAGGTGACCCACTGCCCAGTCTCTGCTGGAGGGTATACCTAGAAGAAGATGACAGGCGACCCACTACCCAGTCTCAGCTGGAGGGTAGACCTGGAAGAAGTTGACAGGTGACCCACTTCCCAGCCCCGATGGAGGGTATACCCGATGAAGTCAATGAGAAACCCATTGCTCAGCCCCACTGGAGGGTAAACCTGAAACTGTGATGGACATCTCTATTGGAAACAACCTCTTGAGTATAGAATTGGTGCCGTGTAAAGTATTGGTCACACCGAATCCACCAAACCCTAATAGGGAACTTGAAGGGACGTGGTACAGAAAGCCCACATGGATTAAGTGAAAGGGGATCCCAAATAACTCTGCCGATCAAACTGTCGAGAACAGGAATAGGGGTAACCACTCAACCCTGCTGGTTTAAACCATCATGAACAAAAGGACCCTCTATGTCACGAGAGGCCAATGGTGTGTAAAGCAGAACCCGACACGCACATGGGTCCCACACGACGTGTGGCCTTGTCACCAAACCAAGCACACAAACGTACTCAGGTACTAAAAAATGTACCTCCATGAATTCCTGAATAGTCCTAGAGTATTCCACATTTCCAGTCTAAGGCTATCATGCAAACGGCACCCAACATCAATGCAAAGGGAGAAAACGTAACTTTTCCAACTAGTTTCCTCCATGGCCCTAGAATGGACAACCACAACTCTTCAAACATCAACTTCACTGCCATAGGAGTTAACATGATCACACTCCAAGGGTTCGCATCCAAACATAACAGGAAGGACCGCCACCAGAGCACCTTTCAAGCTTCCACATTTAATGACATCTCAAACGAGACTCTGCACATCCAAACGGATAATACTGTTGTAATACTCGTGGAAAACACACAAGATTGACTATTTACACTCCCAAAATGGCCAACTGGTGAATATGGTACTATTCATTATAGCTAGCCCATGTGAGACCCACACCAAGACCCCGAACTGAACAAATGGATCCCACCACTGTGATCCCCTTAGAAAAACACAAGGGATCGATTACTCAATCGCCCAAAATGGACACCCGGTAAAAAAGGTACTATTCCCCGCAGTGAGCCCGGGTAGGACCCAAACCAAGATCCCAAAAAAGGACAGTAGAAATACGCCATCACAATGCTCTCGGAAAAACACATCAAAACGACTATTCATTCTCCCCGAACGGACCTCTCATGAAAAAGTGGATTTTCACCATAAAACTTTTGAAGTAGGCCATGTGGGGCCTGGACCTTGTCTCCAACTCGAGCGCTGTGAAAAGAATCTCAAAAAGTCCACACAAGGAATGGGGTCATGCTGCTGCTGACGGCGCATCAATCAGATATCCCAAGAAGATGTTATGTCCGACGAAACAACTAATTAATTAATTTACTAATTAATTAATTATTTGTGTTAAGAGTTTGGTGCCTCCGAGAAACGAAACTAAACCACAAAGGTTCCGAATGAACATTGTATGTTCCGTATCTGCTCCAGGACTACAGTGCCTCTAACAGTATTTCAAATGGAAGTCCGGCTCATGAAGTGGGTCTATCACGACTTTATTTAATAATTTATTATTATTAAATTAGGCATCTTTAGGTCACCCGTCTTAGAGCACGTAATCCAAAAAACCTGGATCCTACTTTAAAAATGGTGCCTTGTCAACACGATTCTACAGCCATAGACGGAGCGTCAAATAGATTTGTCATTTATGAGATATGACCCCCCGAATGCAAGGGGGCCCAAAATTGGCCGACCCAGACCAGCCAGCCCAGTCCTGACCGCCATCCCACAGCCCAGCATAGGGTCTGGTCCAACCTTCCACAGCTCACTGTCCATTGCCCACCTCAAACCGCCGGTCCCTTCCTCTGGTCTGGTTCACTAGAACAAACCGGCCTTTTGGCTGGTCTTGGTCGTGTTGCCCAGTAGGACCCGTGAACCGCGCGTCCCTGCTTCCTCCTCACCCCCGAGGTGTGACGTCTGGTTCTCCTCCGCTGACCATGCTAGGCATGCACCCTCCTGCTCTGCCGAGGCCTCACACAACCACCTTCACTAAATTACATAGCAGCTGCACGCACCGCCCAACGCCGCTGCCTCCCGGCTCCACACCGACCGCGCACCACCCGCGCGAAGCCGGTCCTCCGAGCTCTGCCCGACTCCTCTCATCTGTGACGCCTCGCCTCAGCTGACCAAAGTTGAACGCCCCTCCTCAGAGCCTCACTGCTCACCTGGACACCATGCTGACCTACGCCACCTCTGCTCGCCAGTGTCGACCCGCTGCTGGAGAAGCCACCTCACCCGGCCGCTCAAACCCGCCGGAAAAACCCAAAACCCGCATTCTTCGCCGAACTGCTTTAGATGCCTCAAGACTCGGAATTAAAAACCAAAATGAGAGATGGAAATATTAGAAAACATTCTATGAAAACGTGGGCTTTGATCAGAAATTCAACAGAAATTCGACGCCATAAATTGGGATAAATGACGGTGCGGGAATTAAAAAATGTAGACGCACGATCCTACCTCTTGGGCATTGCCCGACGCTTCTTGTGCGATCCACCTGATCCGATTCGCAATAACCTTCCTTGAGAAGTGGGGAGGAGGGCTTGATTTTGAGATCTCCTCAGTTGGGAGCTCCTTCTTCCAGGAGGTGCAAAACAAAGGAGAGAGGTGGGGTGAGTTATGGCCAAAATAAATAAATTAACATTTTAATTAATTTAAACCCCCCCCCCCCAAAACCCGTATCTGAAACTCTCGACGGGGTCGAGGTTAAGCCTCCTGTAGGGTAAAAACCACCTCCTGAACACTACAGAGGTCTCTAAATTTCAATCCGAGTCACCGTTCAAATGTTATTAAACTCAAAGCCCGAGGCCTCCAAATTACAAAAACTCCCCTGGTAGAGTTTTTCACAGAAGGCATGTCCCCACAAAAGTTACACCACTTCTAGGGTAAACGGCATGCTCTAAACTCAACAGATACCTATGTTTTCGAATCCGAGAAACCATTTAAGAGAAACCTGTGTTTAACCATTAAACGAATAAATTAATGAATTATTTATACGTTTAATGTTCTTTTAATGGGTGAGGGGTCCAAACGTCCCGCGCCGACATGATTTATTTCATTCCTAGGGTAAAAATCCCATTTCAAACCCATCCATATACTCATATATTTGATCTGGAGCACCATTTAAGAGTTATCCCATTTATTTTCCATTCCTAGTGTGAATGCACTAAAAATTTAATTCGGGCCACACCATTTAAGAGTTATCCCATTTATTCTCCGTCTGCCTGGTCGGGCAGTCCCACACTAGGTGACCTTGCTTGTCGCAAGCATACAACCAGCGCTCTCCAGGATGCACTAGTGCCCTCCGGAGCCACTGTGGTGTATCACCACTCCCCTGAGTCCGGTTATCGGAATGCCACCTGTGTCGAGGTTCTATCACCTGACGCCCACTAGCTATGGTAGACGTCTCATCTCTATCGAGCCTACTACCACCACCAACTGTAGAACGTGACAAGAATCCCTCTATCTCTAGCACCTGATCTTGCACCCCAACATGAGTGGGAATGACCAAGGGTACTATGATATCACGAATATCTTGGTGGAGACTCTACTCGAACTTCCGCGCTCGGAAGTTCCTGTCATGGTCCAAGTACGGGTAAATGCATGCATGGTCTGCAAAACTAGTCGCATACTCGGCCACTGTCATCCCTCCCTGCTGAAACTGCAGGAGCTCATGAATCCTAATTGAGCGTAAGAAGTAGGGGGAAAACACTTCACAAAACAATTACTAAATGTCTCCCCAAGAAAGTGAAAAATCATCAAGAAACTGAGTCACCAGACTCCAACAACGCCCAACTGCTCCATGGAAAAGGATGGCGGCCAAAGCCACCATAAGATTTGTCTGCGTTTGCACAACCCTAAGAAGGTGAACCCCTGTCTCGAGCCAAACCCCTACTGCCTGAGGGGCCGGCTCACCACTAAACCTCATCGGTCTCTTTCACTAGAACTCATGGTGCGTGCTCAACTTGCGCTCAGGCCCCATCCACTCTGCTGAAGTTGTATGCTTCACACCAGGTGGGAGTGCAATTTCCGACCCACCCTAAGAAAGGGGCTTGCTTGATGGGTACTCAAATGAGGCCATGTCGCTCACAGGGTCATCATCATGCACCAAAGACGGTATCCTAGCTGGCTGTATTCACGGAGACATCCTGAATATTATCAAGGAGTTCCGCAATCAAATAAGCATATATGTATATCAAAGTCACAAAAACGGGAGCTGACTCAAGAAGGAAAATCAAGACTCAATCTTATGTGACGAAAAATCCAATTTTCCCTGCAACAAGTGACTCAGCATGCCGAGTCGACAAGTGGGTTATCAGGGTCCTGGTGAAAGGATACGTCGGCCGCCGCACATTAACTGGACTCCCTGGACTGAGAGCCACAATCAAGACATGTTAACACTATTGCCCTAAATCCCCACCAATTGCTTTTTATGAACTTCCGATCAACATCCCAAGGAATGAACCACCTCTGATACAACTTTTTCATGACCCTACCCTACTTGGGATCGAGCTGCAACTACCCAAAGCCCGCCTCCATAGGCCTGGGGCTTGGTTCAAGCACCGAAGGCTAAACAACATGGGAAGCCTTTTCCCTGAGCATCTGTACACACACACGCAACCCACTCAATGCAGAAGGGCAGAGTAAATGAAACGATAAGTAAAGAAAAGTGAAACTGATATATATAAACCACAAAAGTGCATCGAACTATAACTGTAAAAAGCAAGTGCTGAAGGTAAACTAAAAAACAAAAGGGGAAAACATGTGCCCAACTAGAAAAGGTGCCACAACCTTGCTACATTTAACAAAAGAAAAACAGATGAAAGGGTCCCCCACCTAGAACCCGACTCCGACCACCGTACGTGGTCCAAGCTCTCGAACTCCTATGATTCTCTGATGTCACGATTGAATTGTCTGTCGTCTGCAAGGGCACACCAAGTGCGGGAAAATCCAAAGTAGGGGTGAGTATAAAAATACTCAGTATAATGCCACGAAGGGTTGAGGGAGCAACAAAGGAGGTACTGAAGAGGTGAGCAGCAGATCGAATGGGGAAAAGTAACGTAGTACAACCAATAGTGCAGTATAAAGTACAACTCAACCCAATAAGATGAAGGAAGTAGACTCGTCTATACACAAGGAGCTGGAAACGTTGTGAAGATGAACTTCTCGTAGACTCTTCACTACCAATAGTAGGAGAGTAGACTCATCCAACCATGAAGAGTTAGACACAGAAATCACGTGGCATAACCCACGCACCTTCGCCTCTCCTAGAAGGAGGGTAACCAAAACCCAAATAGTGGGTACTGGAAAAAATTAAATACATATCCATATGCTCAGTCAAGAATCCCGAACAAGATCGTTTGGGGGATCTCCAACCTGTAGCTCAGCCCATGAAAGTGAGTCGCCAATATTCCCAGAAGTAAACACCAACAATGCCCAGCATCTTGCACGTCTGCCCCGAACTGCATGTCAAGGGGCTCAAATCAATTAACCTTGACACTATCCATATTGGGAGGCATAGACTCGCCTGCACGGTTTTAGGTCACGTCACAAGGACGCGTCTCAGTGGAAAAATCGCCTCTCATACTTGAGTGTTCTAGGGATATTTCAAACCACACCTCATCACAGTCACACAGTCGAATGGTCCTCAAATCCAATTTGTCACATCACTAACCCATAAAAACAAGGGTCCCGCTCCCGTAGTCATGGAGACAAGTCACTAACATGCCTCATAAAAAGGCAAGAGTCTGAACTGACAATGAGCGACCCACTTCCCAGCCCCGCTGGAGGGTAAACCCTAATACATAAGCAAGAGACCCAACTGCCCATCCCAGCTAGAGGGTAAACCCTAATACATCATCAGGTGACCCACTGCCTAGCCCTGCTAGAGGGTAAACCCTAATACATCATCAAGAGACACATTTCTCACCCCTGCTAGATGGTAAACCCAAAACAGGTTGACAGGAGACCCACTGCCCAATCTCCACTGGTGGGTAGACCTGGAAGGGGTCGATAGGAGACCCACCACACAGTCTATACTGGAGGGTAGACCTCGAAAACGTCGACATGTGACCCACTACCCATTCTCCGCTAGAGGGTAGACCTGGAAGAATTCGAAAGACGACCCACTGCCCAGCCCCACTGGAGGGTAAACCCAAAGAAGTCAATGAGCAACCCACTTCCCAGCCCAGCTGGAGGGTAAACTCAAAACTGTGCTGGCCATCCCTACTGGAAACAACCTCCTGAGTAGTGAATCGGTGCCCGCCTAAAGTATTGGTCACACTGAATCTAGAAAACCCTACCAGGGAACTCGAGGAGACGTGATACTGAAAGCCCACTTGGATAAAGGGAAAATAGAACAAAAATAACTATGCGGATCAAACCGCCGAGAACATGACCGGGGGTAACCACTCAACCCTGCTGGTATAAACCATCATGAACAGAAAGACCCTCTACATCACGAGAGGTCAAAGGTGCATAAAGCATAACACGGCATGCACATGGGGGAAACAAGACATGTGGCCCTGTCTCCAAACCAAGCAGACAAACGTTTTTAGGTAGTACATCATGTACCTCAAGCATTCCTGAATACTCCCAGAGTATGCCACATTTCCAGTCCAAGGAAATCGTGAACACGACAGCCAACATCAAAGCGAAGGGGTAAATTTAACTTTTCCAACCTGTTTCCTGCATGGCCCTAGCATGTTCAACCACATCCCTTCAAAAATCAACTTCACTCCCACATGAGTGAACGCAATCACACGCCAAGGGTTCACTTCTAAACACAACAACAATGACCACCACCGGAGCACCATTCATGTTTCCACATTTAATGAGATCTTTAATGAGACTCTGCACATCCAAATGGATCGTACCGTTGTAATCATCGCGAAAAAAACACGCGAGATTGACTATTTACTCCCCCGAAATGACCAACCAGTAAATATGGTACTATTCACTATAGCCAGCCTATGTAGATCCCGCACAAAGACCCCGAAACTGAAAAAACAGATCACACCACTGCGATCCCCTCGAAAAAACACATGGGATTGACTACTCAATCACCCAAAATGGACACCCAGTGAAAAAGGTATTATTCCCCGCCGCCATCCCGGGTGGGACCCACACCACGATTCTGAAAAGGTTTGGGTGAACTGTGCCATCGCAATGCTCAGGGAAAAACACATCAAAATGACTATTCATTCGTCTCGAACGGACTTCTGATGAAAAAGTGGTGTTTCACCGTAAAACCTGCGAACTAGGCCATGTGGTTCCCGAACCTTGTCTCCAACCCAAGCGCTTTGAAAAGCATCTCAAAAATTCTGCACAATGACTGGGGTCGCGCGGCCACTGACGGCACGTCAATCTGATATCCAAAGAAGAAGTTATGTCCGACACAACAACTAATAAATTAATTTAATAATTAATTAATTATTCGCTTTAAGCATTTCCTGCCACCGAGAAATGAAACTAAACCACAAAGGATCCGAACGTACTTTGGAAGGTCCGTCTCAAATTCAGAACCAAAATGCCTCTGACGACACATCAAACGGACGTACGGCTCGTGAAGTGCGTCTATCGCGGCTTTATTTAATAATTTATTATTATTAAATTAAGCCTCTTAGGGTCACCCATCTTCGAGAACGGAATCCAAACACCCCAAAAACCACATTAAAAAGAGCGCCTCTCCAACACGATTCTGCAGCCATAGACAACACATCAAACGGACGCACCGTTTAGGACATACGGCCCCCCAAATCCACGGGCCCCAAAATTGGCAGGCCCAGACCGGCCGGTCAGGTCCGGACCACCGGCCCGCTGCCCAGTCATGAGTCCGGTCCAACCCGCCAAGGCCCACTTGACGTGGCCCGCTTCAAACTGCCAGACCCTTCCTCGGGCCCGATTCACTAGAGCAGACCGACCTTTTGCTCGATCGTGGTCGTATCACCGAGCAGGACCCGCGAACCGCGGGTCCCTGCTTCCTCCTCACCCCCGAGGCGCGACCTCGGGTGCTCCTCCATTGACCACGCCAGACTGGCGCCAGCCTGTATTGTCGAGGCCTCTCACCACCTCCTCTGCTAAACACAACATCCACTATATGCACCACCCGACGCCGCTGCTTCCCGACTACACACTGGTCGTGCACCGGTCGTGCGAAGCCGGTCCTCCGCGCTCTGCCCGGCTCCTCTAGTCTGCGACTCCCCGCCTCAGCAGACCAAAGTCGAACGCCCCTCCGCCGCGCCTCACTACTTAGCCGGCCACTGCGCTTTCCCGCGCCACCTCCACTCACCAGTTCCGACCCGCCGCTGCAGAGTCCACCTCGCCCGGCCGCTCAAACCAGCCGGAAAAACCCAAAACCAACATTCTTCGCTGGACCATTACAGACGCCTCAAGACTCGTATTTAAAAACCAAAATAGGCGATTTAAAGCTTAGAAAACATGTTTCGCAACCGTGATCTTTTCATATAAATTCAACAGCAATTCGATGCCATAAATTGGGTTCAAAGTTAGAGCGGGAATTAAAAAATCTAGACTAATGATCCTACCTCTTGGGCGTTGCTCGACGCTTCATGTGCGATCCGCCAGAGCCAATCTGCAATCACCTTCATGGAGAGGTGGGGAGGAGGGCTTGAGGTTGACAGCTCCTTGGTTGGGAGCTCCTTCAACCAGGAGGATCAAAACAAAGGAGATAGGTGGGGTGCGTTATGGATTAAATAAATTAATTAACATTTTAATTAATTTAAAACCCCAAAAAAACTTGCATCTGAAACTCTCGATGGGGTCGAGGTTATGCCTATCCTAGGGTAAACACCACCTCCTGAGCACAAAGGGGGTCTCAAAATTTCAATCCGAGGACCCGTTCAAAAGTTATTAAACTCAACGCCCGAGGCTACCAAATTACAAAAACGCCCCTAGCGGCATTTTTCACAAAATGGTCGTGCCTGCAGAAGTTACACCGCTTCTAGGTTACAGGGCATGTTCCGAACTCAACGATGCCCTCGGTTTTCCAATCCAAGCTATCGTTTAAGAGATATCTGCGTTTAACCATTACACAAATAAATTAATTAATTATTTATCTGTTTAATGTTCTGTTAACGGGCGAGTGGTCCAAACGTCCCACACCGACATGCTTTATGTCGTTCCTAGGGTAAACACACCATTTTCGACCCATTTGTACACTCATATCTCTGATCTAGAGCATCGTTTATTAGTTATCTCATTTATTTGGCATTCCTAGTGTGAATGCACTAAAAATTTAATTACGGCCCCACTGGGGCACAGAATCACACAGCGTCTGAAAGCGCTGCTCTGGAATTACATCAAGAAAATTCCATAGGCTTTTATAGAAAAAACTAGGTTCTTAAAAATTTATAATTAATAATATAATTACTAATTATATAATTATTATTTCTATAATAATTAGTTACATAATTATTAATTATTAATAAATAATTATATAATAAATAATTAGTTTAAATAGTAATAAATTTAGTTAATTAGTAATATAATTATTAATTGTTTAATAATTAATTAGTTACATAGTTTTATAATTATTAAATATATAATAATTAATCAGTTATTTATTAATATAATTAATAATTATATTATTTCTAATTAGGTGATTAGTAATTCTTAATCATTAATTATATAGTAACTAATTAGTTAATGAGTAGTATAATTATTAATTATATAATATTTAATTTGTAAATTTATTCAGATAGATAAAGCCGACACCCTTTTTATAATTAATTAATTAGTAATATAATGATAAATTATAATTATTTGTTATAATTATGAATTAGTATTTATTAATAATTATTATATAATAATTAATTTTTTAATAGGTAATAAAATTATTAATTATATAATAGTTATTTCGTTAATTAGAAATATAATTATTCAGTATAATTATTAATTAGTAATTATTAAAAATTATTATCTAATAATTAATTAGTTAATTAGTAATATAATTATTCTATATAATTATTCATTATAATTATTCATTATAATTATTAATTAATAATTATTAAATATTAAATAATAAATATTAATTACTAATATAATTATTAGTTATATAATTATTAATAATATAATAATTAGTTAGTTATTTAGTAATTATTAATAATTAATTATTAAATAATTAATTAGTTAATTAGTTATATAATTAGTCAATTAGTAATATAGTTATTAATTATTTAATAATTATTTAGTTTTTAGTAATATAATTATTAATTATATAATAATTAATTATTTAATTAGTAATATAATTATTAATTATATAATTTATAATTAGTTAATTACTAATTATTAATCATTAATTATATAATAACTAAATAGTTAATTACTAATATAATTATTAAATATATAATAGTTAATTAGTTAATTTTTTGAGAATGATAGAGCTGGGTCCCTTTTTATAATTATTTAATAAGTAATATAATTATAAAATCTAATTATTCAATATAATTATTAATTTGAAATAATTAAAAATTATTAAATAATAATTATTTAGTTAATTGGTAATATAATTATTAATTATATAATAGTTTAGTAGGAAATTGGTAATATAATTATTCATTATAATTATTAATTAGTAATTATTAATAATTATTATATATTAATTAATTAGTTAATTACTAATATAATTATACTATATAATTATTCATTTTAATTATTTATTATAAATATACATTATAACTATTTATTGGAAATTATTATTTATTAATTAGTTAAATAATAATATAATGATCAATTATATACCTATTAATTGTATAATAATTAGTTGGTTAATTATTATTTATTAATAATTAGTTATATTATAAGTAATTAGTTAATTAGTAATATAATTAGCTAATTAGTAATATAATTATTAATTATTTAATAAATAATTATTTAATTAGTAATATAATTATTAATTATATAAAAATTAAATAATTAATTAGTAATATAATTATTAATTATATAAAATGTAATTAGTTAATCAGTAATTATTAATCGTTAATTATATAATAATTTATTAGTTATTTAGTAATATAATTATTAAATATATAATTCTTAGTTAACGTTTTGAGAAATATATAGCCAACGCTTTTTTTATAATTAGTTAATTAGTAATATAAGTATAAATTATAATTATTCATTATATTTATTAATTAGTATTTATTAGGAATTATTATATAGAAATTTATGAGTTTATTAGTAATATAATTATTAATGATATAATTATTAAATAGTTAATTAGTAATATAGTTATAAATTATACCTTTTCATTATAATTATAAAATTTTAATTATTAATAGTCATTATATTACTAATTAATATATTAATTATTATATAATTAATTATTAATAATTATTAATTAACTAGATATTTATTATAAAATTAATTTTTATTAATAATTATTTGACAATTTAATAATTTGTTATATGTTTATTCAATGTTTTAGATTTAAATTATATTGGTCTTATAGTTTATATTTTATAGTATTTTAATGCCACATACATGAATCAATTTTTATTTTCTAGTAGGTGGTTTTAAAAGCGTATAAATTATTTTTCATGAATATTTATTACGAAATTTTTTTTATTTTAAACTATTTATTATATGTTAAATCCATGTTTTATGTTTCATTTATATTGATCTTATAGTTTATATTTTATAATCTTTCATAGTAACATGATGGAAACATTTTAAGTTTCATATTGGTATCTTTGAAATCTTATAAATTATTTTTCGGTCAATATTTTTTACAATTTTTTTTTATTTTCGACAATTTGTTATATGTTTAATCCATATATTTTTTCATTTATATTGGTCTTGTAGTTTATATTTTGTAGGCTTCTAAAATCAATTACTTTAAACCTTTTATGTTTCATTTATGTGGTTTTGAAAGCATATAAATTATTTTTGTCATCATTGTTTATGAAATTATTTTTGTTTTCAAGTATTTTTTATATTTTTAATAAATTTTTTAAGATTCATTTACATAGAACATATAATTTATATTTTATAATCTTTGAATTTCACATAATTGAAACAGAGTCCCACATCAGAAATGTAGAATGTTCTATGGAGGAAATAGAGAAACATATATATATATATATAAACAAAACAAAACAAAAATTAAAATTAAAATTAAAATTCATAAAACAAAAAATAGTATTTTTTTGGTTATTGTAGAAAGGTGGCAACGACGTTTCGGCCTTTCCAATTATCCCAAAAGGCGGCATCATCGATGCGGCCTTTGCATAGCAAAACAAGGGCGGCATAACTAATGTTGCCTTTGTAGCGTATTTTTCCAAGAAACATTTAACCTAAATTTTTTTCAAGAAATGTTTCTAAAAAAATGCATTTAAACAAAATGTTGCTGCCACTGGTTAACAAAATTCACACACATGAGTCCCATATCGCTTCCCCACCGCCACGACACCCATCCGATTCTCCACGTGTGTGACATCATACCGAAGGGTTCTCCATGCATGAGGCCTCATCACTCCTGGTTCACCACCAAAGCGGCCCCATCCCTCACCTTCTCCAGTTCAGCGGCGAGCTGACATTGTATAAAATATTACCAATAAACGATTTCAAACCAGGACCTCCTCTATGTACCTGAGCTGCCTATGTCCCGATGTAGATCTAAATTTTTTAATATAATTTCATATCATTTTATTTATATATATTCCAAAACTAATGAGAATAAATATTATATCAATAAAATATACAAACATATATATTTATTTAAATTAATATATACATATTTATATTATAAATTTATGAATTAATATTATAATAAATTAATATTATATTATATTTATAAATTTATATAAACTAAATATAATATATATGTATTTACATATATTTTATAATATATTTTATAATCCTATTCAGGTTATTAAATTTATAAATATAATTATGTAATTATTTATAAACATAAATAAATATTTATATATTATGTACATGTTTATTTATATAATATTTATATTTAAGTATGTATTTAATATATTTATATTATGTCTTTAAAAAATATCAATATAATGTATTTCAATATCAATATTTATTAATATGTAAATTCATATATATTTCTTCGAATAAATTGTATTATAATATATATATTTAATATTACATCAAACACTTTTTAGAGAAATATTATATATGCAATAAAATTTATACAAATATTTATATAAAGTTATATGAAATATGATTTATACAAATATATAATTAATGTTATATTAAATTAAATTTATTAAAATATTTATATATTTCATTTCAATAAATATATTTATTATTATGCACATTAATATATATGTATTTTAATATATATAATTGTATAATATTGTGTACACTTATATATATAGATATTTGTATAAATTTTATATCATATAATATAAATTATATATAATATAAAAACATGACCATGTTGTTTCAAAATATATTAATTATTTTGGTAAAATTAATTATAAAAACTACAATCATGGGTTTTTATGTGATTTATTTTTTAAATGAATTAAATTTATGTATATATTTATATAATTTTTTTATTATTTGATTTTATATATAATTATTATTTTATGAAATACACTTTATAAAAATAAATATATATAAATGTACATAAAATTATAAAAATATATTTATGTATTTATATAAATTCCATTAAATACAAGCATATAATTGGAAATATATAATATAAATAAATAATATATATGTATACACTAAATCAATTTCATATTAATATGATATACTACAATATATATAAAATAATTATAATATATATATATATTATAACATATTTATAAAATAATATATAAAATATAAACATATAAAATATATTATTTATATTTATTTTAAATTTTTTAATTTTATTTATTTGTTTACATAATATAATATAAAATTGTTAATATAAAAACATAAATTAAAAAAGAATTTAATATATTATATGTATAATATAAACTATAATATAAATTTATGGTATTTATAAAACCATATATAAATTTTATATATTTGAAAAAATATATTTATAATTACATTTATATTATTTATTCCAATAACTATATACCTATACATTTTTATATGTAAATGTATTTAATTATATTATTAATATAATGTCTTTATATAAATATAAATATTATCATAATTCATTTAAAAACATTGATATAATGTTTTATGTAATATATATATATATATATATATATGGTTGGTTTGTGTTATGACACACACATGCACACCCACATATATATTATAAAATTTCAAATTATATGATGTTTATATAAAAAAATAAATTAAAATTAAGAGGTGGCTAAAACCCCCTCGAATCTAAGGGATTTGTGACGGTTCATGAACCCCCTCTAATTTCATAAACAATTGAGGGTTTGAAAACACCCTCTAATGTAATAAATTAGATGGGGTTCACAACCACATCAAATTTCATAAATTAGAAGGGGTTCAAATCCCCCTCTAATCTAAGAGATTAATGAGAGTTCATGATCCTTCATTATTTCCTTTAAAAAAATTCCATGTTATATAAATAGCATTTAATATGTATCCAAATTATATATATATATATATACATATATATATATGTATATATATCATCTCTAAAATCAAACCAAACCTATAATTCCACTAATTATTAAATTTACAGTGGTTTTGACATAACTGCTTTAAAAATCCAATAAAATATTCCAGAGAAAAAATGATAAAAACATAGAGGGTTTGTGAACCCCCTCTAAATTCGGTGGGTATTGAGGGTTGTGTGTAACCCCCTCTAAAATTATTATATAGGGGGTTGTTCATAACACCGTCTAAAAATCATTGCTAATCTGCTATTTTTTGTTGTTCCGGATGAGTTATTCATGGAATCTTTGAGCTGAAATCCTAAAGATGGTATACTATGGTTTAGGATTATAATTAGACTATGTGCCTTTGATTGATTATAACTTGATATTGTAGTTATATGTACTGTAGAAATATTCCAGTGTAGAGAAGATAGTACATTATTCAATAATATTTTGTTGTGGTTTTAAGATTTTTGACTGAGTATTGTTGTACTCTTCCCTACATTTGATTTACCCACATGTTTCAGGTCATGTATAAGAGATCATCCATTTGATGGAATCCTAGGATGAACTAAACCAGGTGGTTCATACTAATATTGGATAGGCTGAGCTGTATTCATGTGGCGTTCAAACAGATATCCCAATACCATTAATTATTGGTTGGACTTGTGTTACAGACCTGTTATGGTGGGATTGTATTATAGCCTTATTTACTTTTCTTTACTACCTATCATATTATGGTTGTGGTATATAGTTTTATTCATGAAATACATGCATAGAGGATTATACATTTAATAATTTTGAGAGCATATAGATGTGGTTTGTGTTCTGGAACATAGTAAATTCATCCAACGTTAGTGATATGCCTACTTGGTAGTAGTCACTAGCCCTTGGCCTATTGATTATAACCTTTGGTTGTCTTGGAATGAGACCCACGAAGACGAGTCATGGCAGAGTTGTATCAGAGTGGATTCAGTTCTACATTATGATTGGGAGTCTATGAGGTTGTTTTTGGGAAATAATGTAAAATGTTTCATGTTTGACATTTTGGATAGGGACTCTGGTATTGGTTCTGAGGCTGATGTATCCACACACAAAGACTCTGATCACCTTCTTTTCAACTAGGTACATGAGAACACTGGTTGTAGTGAAAGTAATGGTACATGAATCATATAGAAATGGTGTGTGGATTTCATATCCTTCTTGAACAATCTTTCCAGGTATACTCATTGATAATGGTACATATTGTTTTATTTTAGGATGCCTCCCCGATGTATGTCAAGATAGAATTCAATTGACTTATCATGAGGATGACCTCCTCTATGATGAGGCATATGTATGGGGACCAATTCCCTATTCGTTACATAAAGGTGGTTGACCAACCATAAGACAACCTATTCAATAACATAGGACCTATAGTACCAGAGGGCGAGGTACATAATTTTTGTTTGCTTCATGATTATCAGTGGCAGAGAGCCCTTAGGTTTCATGGTGAGCCCGATCCATAGATATATAAGTATTATCTTTTGGTGGTGACCTGAGGTTTTTTATCATGTTAGGACACTAATTGATTAGATGGTGGCCTTGGTAGTGAGAATTCATCATATCTCATCAGGATGATGGTGGAGTTTGATTTCCCATACTCATGATGTGATGAATCTATCATGGTTAGTGTTCACGAGACTATTTATAATAATGTTGTCACGAGTTATGTTGAGGTATCTTCATATCTAAGAGTTTCTTATTCTCTACCCGAGAAGCATGTTAGTAGATGATTATTCATTGAGGTGCACCAACCATTCTAGGTGCTCAATGTATATGATATGAGATCAGTTATTAAGGTATCCAACCTTTCAGTGACATATGCATAGAGACATCTGAGATATTTTTATCCCTATATGATTTCCATTAGATGCTGGGGGGATTATGTAGTAATATTGGTTGAAAGATTGTTGGATGAGTAGATACCACCAAGTAATGTCAGGAGTGGGAATTAAGGATTATAGACCTCAAAACATGGGACTGATGTTAGTATTATGGACAAAGATGTGGGATAAGATTCTATAGGATGTCCCAAGATAGATTATTTACAATTTAGTGCCCAAATTTTGGGTGTTTTTATCCTAGAGAGATTTGATGACATTCAAGAGATAGAGATGATGTATATCTTCACATAGATGGATTGTAATATGAGATAGAGGTGATGGATATAGGTCCTCAAGGAATATGACCTAAAAATTGTACATACTCATGGGAAGGTTACTGTTGTAGAATATGATCTCAGTATGAGATCATGATTGCAGTTGTTGTATGGGGAATCAGAGAAGTTTTACACACTGCAACTATCCTTTGTGTATAGATATGGAGCAGTTTATCTCTAGTTGTTGGTTTTCACCCCTCCACTATTTACATCATTTCAGGGGGTACATCTTGGGTATATCGACTATGATACACTATGTGCTTGTATAACCATATGTCTTTCACCAAATGTAGTTTCAAAAGGAGTAATGAACATCATTATTTTTTGGGGAAACACGATAGAACAAGTGATGCTGCAAGAGGAGGTTTTGAGGGAGTTTCATACATCCCCTTTAGTGGTACATCCATTTGTGGAATATTGTACAAAAACCTATGATATCTTTTTTCTAGCTAGGGGTAATAAAAGGAGTTGTAGAGTTTTTCTGTAGAATCCTTACTTTTCAGTAGTTGAAGGATGGGCACCTTGTTCCAACGGGTCTATCTCAACCCTTGGATGTGCCAGAATAGAGTGCGATGTGATATCTATGGACTTAGTGATGGGATAACCACATACATTTAGCAGACATGAATTTATTTGGGTGAAGTTTGAATTAATCACCATGTTATCCCACTTCATTTCTATCTAAAAATAGTTTTTAGTAGAGAGCGTGGGATGCATATATGTGTAGGATATAGTTCTACACTCTGGATTTCCATAAACAGTTATTTTTAATTGTGATTCTCACCTAACATATTTGTTTTTTATGGGATTGAATGAAGAATTTCAGACAGAATTTCGCATGAGAATAGTATTTCACCACCAGTATGATGGACAGACAGAATGGACTATTCAGGTTTTGGAGGGCATGATGCGACCATTTATTTTAGAATTTTTCCACAATTGTTAGGTTGACATACTACTTGTAGAGTTTTCATTAAACAAAATCCACCATTCCTCTATTTCATATAGAAATATATAAGGATTTGTACAAGTTAACAATTGAGCCACCACTCATTTGCATTATTGGACTTTTATAAATACCATGTAGTGTTTGTTAGTTGACATACCACATAGCTCTATCCTCACCGTTAGATAGGATTCACTATGTCTTCATTGTGTCACAACTATAGAGGTCTGTGTTTAACACATCACACATTATGGACTAGGGAGAATTGGACATCTATGATGGAGCAATGTTTGGTGAGTACCTAGTGGATATCAAGGATTGATAGGAGAGGATCCTTCAAGGGCTATCAATCCCTTTGGTGCATGTCTATTGGGGACATGAGAATCATTAGGAGGTTACTAGGGAGTGGGAGGATCAGATTAATTCTCATTACCCTCATCTTTTGTGTAGAAATTGTTTTGGGTTTTCAGGGATACAAATCCCTCAGGTGGGGAGAATTCAATATCTAGGATTTTTTTGCTTAATATTTTTCAATATTATATGGATTAATTTTGACACCAACATGTGAGATGAAATGTGATTTTGAGGCCCAGGGTTCCCAAAATAAATTTTTGAAATATATTATATTATTAAATATCACACATTCACTATTTTACTAAAACAGTGGAATATAATATAGGTAGGTGCGTAGATTAGAAATCTTAGGGAACAATTGAGTTCAATATGTTTTCTTTTCTATATTAGTGAACTAACATTGCTAGGTGTTGGATGTTTATTGAAAAGACATCCCGAGTTCATAAATGAGAAAAATAATTTGAAGAAAAATTATTTTATTTCATTTATCAATGGTGTGGTTGATTAATATTTAATTAGTCTATTATGTCTGAATTATAGGGTTACCACCTAACCATTATGTCTGTAGAGGATCATTGGAGTGAACCCCTGGAAAATTCTCTCGAATGAACGATTCTTAAGTTTCTAATCATGGATAGATCGATTGACACACACAAATTTTTAAGGATTATTCTAACGATTATTGTGCATCGATCGTTCTTCGTTAGAGACTGATCCAAATCGAGGTAGGGCATCATATTTTGTTTTTAATTTAAAGGTTATTGAATTCCATGACTAATGCAGTCAAATCAACAAATAGATTGGCACACAGATCTATCATTAAGCATGATTGGTTATTTAGTGGGTTTTATCCGGTGTTTTTTCATAATTTTTTATTGATTTATTTATCATTATAATGTTGATGGAGTAGGATCAACACAAAAAAACTGTCGAGGTTTTTCCATCTCAATTTGGTTTTTTTCTCCCCTAATTCATCATTCTTCATTGTAAATTTCATTCTTCCAAATGGATTGAATTTTCTTTAATGATCGATCATTTCACATCCAATTCCTTTTTCAACAATCTGAAATCGTAGATCTGATATCGTTACAACTCGAGTGATGTGCGATAGTGGTTCTTGAAGTGGGTTAAACACTAGTGGTTGTAGATTTTTAGTTATTCAA
Organism: Viscum album; assembly: GCA_963277665.1. Classification (NCBI taxonomy): domain Eukaryota; kingdom Viridiplantae; phylum Streptophyta; class Magnoliopsida; order Santalales; family Viscaceae; genus Viscum; species Viscum album. The sequence goes on from OY728134.1 coordinate 293,605,006, forward strand.
TGGTAATTAATAATGAAGACAATATCATTTTCTGAGATTATTGAAATCTCTAATCATAGAAATTTGGTGATGGAGTGACCAAATGACATTGGATCTTGAGTTTCATGGAAAATAGACTACTGTAATGGATGTCAGAAGATCAACCATTCTGAGAAAGAGGAAGAAAAATGGTTCTAGGAAAACTTGATACCAACTGGGTGTAGTACCAATTATATAACGATATATATTATCATATAAAAAAATTAAATCATAGGTATTTTCTTCTCATATAAACATGCAGAATCGAGAATATTTTCATACAACTTGCCCTGAAATGGCTGGATATTCTGTCTGAACTGACCATTCATCTAAAGATGAAAAAAAGTTCAAATGTACAACTCATATCCATAAGTATGTTGAAGACCATTATAAACTATATAGTTAAAAAAATAACAATTCGAGATTGTCGTCTTAATAACCCAATGTATCCTCACTGTCACCTTTAGATAATTCCCCGAAAAAACCTCTACTAAGGTAAACTGGTTAATCCCTATGATGTGAGAATACATCTTCAAGAAGACAATGGTCACCCATATAACATCATATCCACATTAAAATCCTGTTAAACTAGTGATCATGTTAATTAAGTTGTCTTTACACTTATAGTTGGGAATATCAATGACTGAAGTAAACCAAAATGTAGCTGATGGTCATCCCAGACCCATTGAAAAACCAAACACCGAGAGGAAAACTCTAAATTTGATGTATAATTTAGAAATAACTATGGAAATCATAGAGTAGAACAACTTTTTCAACAAAATTAATGAAACAACACTCAATGACGAAATCCTTAATCAATCAATTAGGATAACTATAAAAAACTCAAACACAGTAGACCTCTACTACAAAATCCCCACAATGGGACTCAGTAAGTGGTTATACCAATGATGACTATACTTTTATTTGAAAATGTCATTCCCTTTGGTCAACTTATCCCATTTCAAGATATATTTTATCCAATTTTTTTATAACCATCCATGATTCATTGGACTCATTCACAAACCACCACATGTCTTCTTAATCTTGGAATCCACCACAATATTCCATTTATCGTGTATAATGGAAATATCAAATTTGTAGTCCAAGAAGGACCCCATAAACTATAATTTCAAAAAATTAATGTCGTGTTATGAGATGATATAATCCATATTCCTTTGATCTATAAAAATAAAAAAACATTCACAAGTGAGATAGTGGCATCACAACTTCAACATAAACACCACCAGAACCAGATAATAATCATTGGTGGGATTGTTACATTCAACATTTTATAACTACAGTGGACTACAATAGATAACCTAACTCTGTGATAATTATACGTGTTTTTATTAAATATGTCAATCATCATAATAATTTTAGAACAACCCACTCTCCTCTAATAGATGAAGAACAGAAGAATGAATGATATTCCCCCAAAATTACTTAATGGTATCCTGAAATTAACATGTCTACATTAACACCATTTAATATAATGACAATGATATTATAGCAGTTTTTCTATTAGAGTAGTTATGAATAAACCACTAATAATATTCAGCAAGACCAAGAAATATTGGTACCTTTGTATCATTATTAGAGTATACTAAAGTAACTATTACTACAACATTTGATGTAACCGTGAATAATCCACAATAATATATGATATCACCTATAAAATGACATCATAGGATTAGAAATAACATTTATAAATCTTCCAACATAGATAATGAAATAAAAATAACTCTTAACATAGCTCATAGATATTCTATATTCTCATCCTCTAAACCATCGAAAAGGTTATATCATCAATAAAACTACCAAGAACCAATCAAGAGAAACATAGAACCCTACCTTCATAAATATGATGATCATGTCTATAGAATTATTGAATCTGAATGAAATCAAATAGAACACATAATTCTCATAATGAAATATGAAATAATTCTTCAGGATATCCCCGTAATGAACTATCATCTGATTATATATAGAAAATAAATCAATCTTTAAAAAACTATTATCCTCATTCAACTGATTGAATAAATAATCATTAAAAAAGATATAATATTGTTTCTCCACTTCCATTGAATTTAAATAGTGAGAATTATATGAAAAACATGGTTGTCCATATTTCATCTTTTCATATAGAACTGATGATACCCATGGTGAAAAAATAGGTTGAATGAATTTATTCTCCAAGATATCATTAATTTTTATCCATATATCTGGTATCATAGAAAGGGAAATCTTATATGGATACATTGATATCATAGAATCACCTGATTGTAACTCTATCCTAGAGTTGATGTCTTGTTGGGGGGAGATTCATGACCTCTTTATTGAAGACATTAGGGTATTATTATACTACCTTGGGAGACACATTCAACATACCCTCCATAGGACTCAACATCAACCCAAATATTAAGGGAGATGGAGAATCAATGCACTTATGACCCATTTGTGGTCCTCAATCATGAACAAGCACAACATAATATCTATTAGTGTCTTGAAATATAATGAACCTCTTGAATAAATATATAATATATTTTGTTGAAAACAATCAATCCCTATCATGAAAGATGTCATATCTCTATATTAATAAACATATCACATCACCCTAAGAGTAGAGGATTACCACAACTAACTCACATTATCCAATCACATCATACAAGCTAGCTAAACCTCCAATTGGAATAATAAATTCTAGAAGAACAATATGGTCATCCAATTAAAAGTCCCAAAATGTTGAATTTATTGGTTCAAATAAAATAGGGAATATATTCTAAATAAAATATTTATGAAGATTAGTATTAAAATGGTTTATAATACCATGCATGATGTCCAAATTACTTGTTTTTGGAAAGGATAATGCAGTAATATTACTACGTATGCTCCAAAACTGCTCTAGGAAAGATGGTAACCAGCTCCATGATTTTACTATATCCATTTTTTCTGAATGATGTGGGAAATAAGAGAAATTTCATCCATCTACCTCATCCTCACTCCACCTATCAAGATCTAGAAATCCATGTTGTTTCTGTTGTCTATATCGAATCTACTTAAATGGTGGAGCCGAAAAAGGGACACAAACCACACAAATACTATTAAGGAATGTTCAAAAGACTCACATGTGATGCCCAAAAACATTTATGAGAAATGAAAACCATGTCTTACCCAATAAAATGGTTATATGAATTTACAGTGATGATAAAATGAGTTGAATATGTTTTTAAATATTCCCATAACAGACTAATCCTTCTTCTTTTGACTAAAAAAATTAAAATTATCATAACTCTAAATTGTGTAAAATCTTTTTGACACCCATTACCTAATTTTAAAGATATATTAAAAATATAATAAATGATTTTAACTATCCCTAATACCTCAAAATATGAATTCTACATAAATGACTTTAATTGGTCCTTGATATATGGGCATAATGCCTCCTCAAATTGTCTCTCTATATACTCTTAATTAAGTAAAAAGTTAAAAAAATAATTTATTTATTTATAAGTTTAGTTTTATAACTCATGAATAATACAACTCCACTATATGTATAATTATATCTTATTGATAATATATCTTAGAGGTTTTAGATATAAAATTATTCTAAAACTTCTCTCAAAACTGCCCTTATGAAACAACTGACACCTTACTGTCCTTGAGGAATACAATCCTCCTCTATATTTCTAACCCATGAAAAATTGAAAGAGTTAAAGAGACCAAGTGCTACTATAATGAATAATTTGAACTGATTTCTATCTATACCACCTCCATCGATTCCATTATCTCTTGATTTGAGATGAAACCCTCATATTTATATAGATCCTAGTCTTGATACTCTCAATGTATCTGCCTCCAAGTGTTATCATCATTCAAATACACTCCATGGTGGTCTGCTAGATTATACTGCTAAATGTATGTGGCGTGGTCCTAATGAGGATGTTAACCTAATGATATATCTATTAAATGAAATTAATTAAGAACTCTTTAAACTGAGAAATGAATCATTTGAGGTTAATTATTCAATTATATTTACATTAATTCCATTTTCTACCCAAAATATAACATAGGCACAAGTAATAATGATGTATGATCCTAACCTAGGTCTATACTATATATAGAACATTATATACCATATCATGTTCAGTAAACTTAAATTACTATACATTAGATCATTGGGTTGCATAAAATGTTGTGTCCAATATGATAATCTATGTTTACAGAACATACTATAGCCAATTGATATTATTTCTATACCAGTACATGAATGAATAACAAATACTAACTCTAAACTCTATATTATCTCTCAATAGTCATCTTCAATAAATATTCATCATGTCCACATCCCTATAGAGGTACCTGTCATATGATGCCAATGAATAATGGGAGATAATGACCTTGAATAAAATCACAAATAGGTTACGAGTTTGAGTCTATAACCAAGGGTATATATATCACAAACATGGGAAGTATTACCCTTAATAAAAGATAGAAAATTAATATATAGATGATAAACCCTCAACGGACACCACGAATAAATAAAAAAGTAGTCCCAATACATAATGTAATGTCATAAACCCCAAACAACTCAAGGAAAAACTCTATGTACCAAATTTAAATCGTAGAATGTGACCATGAATCTCCATTAACAAATGATAAAAACCTACAAATCGTAATTCATATCTATATAACAAATAATCAATCATGGATAACAAAACTAGTTTATATATACATAGTGTGAGTATAATGTAAATACTCAATACATTCCTCCCAAAATCCACTAATTTAAAATATTAACAAATATACTAAATCCAAGTGAATAAAAAATGAAGTAAACTCATCAAATATACATGTAAATTTAGTTTCACAATATTCAATATGGATATCTATTCGTGAAATTCATATATTTGTGTTATTCTTTTTCAAAATTATATTTAAAATGATGGTACTCCAAAATTATTTTTTCCCACTAGTTTTTTTTTCTCTCATGACTCAATGAAACACATTATATGATAATTACTTCCATAAATAATTATATATCTTGTTCAATAATATCATAAAAATTCTATATATTTTTTTCCTAACAAATTAATAAAATCATACCTTGTAGTAACCATGTTCATTCCAAAAAAAACAGTCACCAATTTGAATTCATTTCACCATAATTCATCACATCCATTGCATATACACCTATGTGAATCTATAACACCATGAATTCATATAATTGAGTGTAAGTGTCTCTTCCAATATAGGTGGTCATGTTTAAGAAACTATAAAATTCAAAACATATTAAAAACAAAAATACTATGGGACACTATATAGCCTTAGCTCATACAAATTTCTTATTAGAAAATGTACCAAACTACCACTACGAAGGAATAAATCTCAACCAGAATGAAAAAATAAAATTTTCATAATAAATAACAAATTTTACAATAATTTATATTATTCCATTTTCATTTTTATGCTTAACACGTTTATATTATAATCTAGTCCCTTTGGAATAATAAATTGTCTTATTTATATGTTCAAGTATTTCATCAATATATACGATCCTCATAAACCGTCCCCATCCATTTATTTATTCATTTATCATTTCAAAACTATATGGGAAGTATATGAAATAGTTTAAGATACCAGAACAAAGACACAATTTATTTTTATAGAGTCTAACAACAACAGAATATTGTAAACCAATCATATAGCTTCTCACATTTATCAACAAAACATTCACCAATAATGAATTATAAATTGATGTGAGTTCCCCACATGGAACGTATAGTATTCCCCAATGTCATTTACAAAAAATTACACATATTATAATACATCCCACCATCACATGAATTAATCATCATTCAATCCTCAATCCATGAACTAAATAATTGTTTTTTGTATTTTATATGAAATCCACTTCGAGGATTAGTGGGATCCACTTACAAAGAATAAAACAATTCATCAAAAAATCCCATAACAATTAGTTAACCACATACCATATAACATGATAATAAAACTGATCTATATATTGAATCAAAATTGAAAATTAAAATTCACATTCAATAATTCATAATTCACAAAACACTTTCAGGGAAGCATTATCATTTGAATCCTAGAAGAAGGAGAGAAGCCAAATCATATTTTGACATCTATTACATGAGTGAGTTTAACAATTGTACATCCCAAAGACTCCTAGAGAACCATTATACCCAACTAACTTTGGTAAGATCATTCTAATAGTAAAGTGATGCATAGTTTGACTAGCTTGTTTATTCCCATCGGGCCAAAAAAATTTCCATGAGCATAAAACCCTTCATAAAAAAACCTTCTTCAAACATTCATTGGATAATAAAATTCAACAAAAATTCTAGAAAATCCACTAGATCCACCTCATGGGAATCCAATGATTCCCCATCCGAAAAATCACAATCCATCTCTTGTAGCAAGCACATTGTCCCAATAGAGAATGGAATACTGAAATAGAAAGTATGATAAAAGGAATGAGTGTCGATGTCTTCAACCAAGAGATATGGATATAAGTAAAGGACGATAGTATATCCTATATAGAGGAGAAATAAAATAAATTAATTGTTATCCATGTGCCTAAAATTATTATCAACCAAGGATTATAATGTGTAAAATTGATGTAGTTCCATGTAGGAGTGCTTGGATAAAAAAACTAGGAGTCACAAATCACACTATAAAAATATATCATCATCTAATTGAAGAAAAACATAAAACTTATCTCAGGGTTGAACCAAAACCCAAAAATAAATTCTAAACATGTGAAATAGAATATCCACTGGCCACATAATAGAAACTGAGACCCTATAACCCATGGTGGTACTCATTAAATAACGAGAATGAAAAATATATTCCAACCACGTTTAATATCGATCCCAACATGAAAGAATCACCGATGGTTCCAACATTGCATACTGGACCAAGAAGTCACAATCATCATCATCATTGAATTCCTACATTCTTTTCATTTGATGAGAGGTGACTCAATGTACTAAGAAAGATACCATTGGAGTTATCCTCAATATTTTCAGAATACATTAAACCCCAAATGCCAAATTGTTTAATCTACTTATTCCACCATCTACTATGTTCTTGAATCAGTCACATCTTAGTTAGTAGGTGCTGGGTACTAGCCTAGTCAAGCCTATATCCAATTTCTTGTCAAATATTCCTATAACACCCCAAAAAAATCATCGAGTAACATATAGATTGACACATGGACATATGCATGACTCACATTATGGAAAAGGATTCCAGCTAGCATTGAGGGCCTATAATAATAGTAGAGAACATTATTCCCCATATCAAAATAATAAATAGTGTAAGAAACAAACTATTCAGTATATTTAATAATTATCATCATATTATGTATTAAAATAACGAAAAAATAATTCTATTTCAAAATATGGTCACATATAAACATAAAACCAGCCTCACAATGGGATTACAACATATGATGTTAACAAAAGAGGAATTATTATAATCCAATAGCCTCATCTCAATCTCTATATCAACATACCAGTCTACCATCAGAATCGCAAGCCACTACACATCCCATGCTCTGGCTAGAAGGAAACCATATAACATTTTCTCACACAAAAAGATTCATGTGAAGTGTGTGAGAATAAACTCTGTATGGTCTCTGTAAGAACCCACAATATACATCTCTATATGTTTGAGAATTGACAAGGAAAATAAATTTATTAAATAAGTATTCTCACAATGTCATCATATGGAAAATAGGCCACCCAAAAAATCATTGTGTACATAAATATTTTGGGTAATCTAGTTCTAACCCGGAACCCCAAAACCTGAAAATATATTATATGGTTCCTTAATGGATTAAAAGTATCATGTAACATCACATATTGAATCATGATTTATGATCAATATCATCACCCCATCATATTAGATTTCAATGAAAAGGTCAATACCTAATAGATTAGACATGAATGAGAACACATATTTTCGATCAAACACCATTGTTAAATAAGATTCATGCAAGAACACATGGTTTTGTCATCCGTGACTCCGTATTGGGTCAGGACATTAGGATTTAATGCATCATATTTATCATTGGTCACACCATAATTCCATCATAACATGAATATATCTTCGGTCAAACCAAAAGGTATCATATTCCACTACTACCTCATATAAAGACATAAGTTAATAGAATATCATCTATCTATATGTCTAATCTCACCATTTTTTATATGTTGAACAAGCATATATTACCTCTTTTGGGTCCAACCAAGAAATGCTGATCCAAATTTTATCTTTGGTACGAGATATAAAACCACTACATTCTAAGAATTCAAAAAAGTTAGAGCACAATAACGAATAACCCATCATTGAACATAAATCATAAGCCTCATGGGCTACACATGCACGCATTTGAATAAAAACATCATGCATAGTTCTGATAAGACATCCAATCACACTTACATATACCTAATAAAACAATGTTATCCATGAATATAAATCCACACTCATGAATAATAAGACACAAAATCTCATATAATGACTTTAATGGTTAGTTTTACCTATGTTGGCACCAAAATAGAGTGGTTTTCCTCAATTACATCATTAGCTGGTCGAGTCCAGGTCTGACAAAAATCTCCCAAAGCATCTTGTTTCTATGACCAAATAGAATTCTAATGACCCAAGCAAGGGTTTCTTTTCATGTGTCATTGGTGAAACCATGTCTCAATCTACTATATCCCTCTTTTTAATACCCTAATAGATCTATGGGAATCAAATTCTCTATTTCATAAACCCTCTCACAACATTATCCCTCCAATGGTCTAATTCTATTTCATAAAGTAACATTTACCATCAACAACATAATTGTTTGAAAATCATTAACACGCCATGTGTTTCTAAGAACGTATCCTATGTTTGTGGAAATATTCTATCCCCATCATCATGTTTAAGGGTCTTTTAATACTCATCCACACTATCAAATACCCGACAGAAATAAAAATCAAATGCCCACTTATTCAGAGACATAAATTTGGTTTTTATTGATAGGGGAATCTACCTGAAAAGTGTTTTAATCCTCAATGTGCCCATTCATGCTTCCACATTGATTTATCATGCCTCAACCATATATTTTCTATCTTATATCGATGTTATTAAGTTTTTGAGAGATCCAACAAATTAAAATAAGAACAATTATTAATTAAAAACTATTTATTTTATTTATATGATCAGAATATAAATTTCAAAATTATCAAACAACGTTACTGGGGTTATAACTAAATCATATTAACAACCAAATGAATCATGAGTATTATATTCCACAATCAATTTAATCCCTTATAAAACTCCTAACAAATATTAGAAAAACAAAATGTAATTATGTTATATTTAATTAAATAACATAAAATTAATATTCCATGAAGATTAGTTTAATTGAATTACTTTAAAATGATTTCTATTAGACAACACGAGACATCTTCAATTCATGAAGAGAAATTAATCCATTCATTATCAAGTGATTTCATAAATATTTGATGATTTTTTTATTGAAAACATAACTAAAATCATACAATGATTTGAGGAAAAGAATGAGTTTATCATTAATGAAGTAAATAATAGATCTTGAAAATGATTTTCAATAGATAACATATAGATACATATTTATTTTAATGGAACTAAATTAGGATGTATGAGTTGAGAGGTTTTTGATTATAACAATATATTTAATATTACCCTTTATAATTACACGGTGGAGGTGTTCTAGAATGAAATGTAATAACTTGTTTAAAACAACACCCATCCAATCCCATTTGCTACACACTATGTCTCATTAGCATATCGATAGTCCAATGAATGAATATCGATCCATGTAGGGATACATAGAAACTTCTGAGACCACTGAATGATTGGTGATCCTATTGGAACCCAAATGTTATGGGATAATCTCCCAATTAGCCTATTGATGTTGTGTCTACTATGATACTTTATCCCTTCCATGAAATTTATTTTACCACCTGATTTTCCTTCTAAGACTCAAACCATTCAAAAAAATCCTAGGGTTAGGATGTCTAAATATTAAATATTTTAACCAGATCCTTGTTTCACACAATGGAGTATCATGAAAAATGAAATGTCATGATTTTATTTTAAATTAAAAATTCCTAATGATGAAGGTAATTAAAAATGGCCTACAATAAATTTTTTCATCCAAAAGTGGAAATTGTACTTCTCAAACCATGTCTATTGATTTTCACCGGTTACTGGATTACTGATAACTCGCTTCATTCCAAATCTGAATAACAATTCACAATCATTTCTGAACTGTGAATGTGGAACATACAAAATTTATAAAAATCTATGCCACTAATCTATTTTCAACATTTACACTATGTCCACAAACACCCAACCTTTATCTCTTGAAAATGCTTTATATAGTTTCATCCTAAATCTCACGGTACTCCCCACCTTAAGTCTATACATGTGAAAATCAATTCAATTCCATGGGTCTACCCATCATATCAATTGTCTAAAAACAATGAACGACAAATAGTCCACTGACACCACAACTGCATCTAAACAACACATATATTGTGATTTCTATTCGACCACATCAAATTCACAATAAATTATCTATTCATACAATTTCTACATGACCTTTACCAATATTTTGGGTTCAATATGCCAACGTGGCACCAACTACTCAATTATGATGCCTCAACTCTCCGTGAAATACATTGATATCTCATCACACACCAATTTTAGAGTGCAAAACTCATGGTAACAAACTATTGTATCACTAGAGACCTAATTCGTCCATTATTATCTCATGTTGAACACTGCCATTCTCCTAATATTAACCATCATTAGATCAGACAGAACCACCCAAAACCCATTACTAAGGTACTGAATATAGTGAAAAATATTCAAATTATTATTCTATATGTTACTGAAGAACGATGTCATATGGTATGTACCACAATCAGAAACCATGGTTCCACATATTCCATCCATATAATAGGATTTCTCATACAAGATGATCATTTTGACCTGGAGATCATTTTCTTGTGACTGATATGGTCACCTCCACAATAAGAGCATAATCATTATCACTTAAAATAACCAAACATATATATCCAAGTCCTACACTCTTCCCAACTCCATAAATAGTGACTAGGAATAGTGTTTTAACATCCAAATATTTTGTAAAAAATGATATAATTTTATTACATTGATGTCAATCATTATATGTAATATCAAATTTAATCAATAAATGATATATTATCAAATATTTTAATGTATCTGTTATACTCATGATGTTAAAATTGTTGACTCTAAATGGGATTAAATAAATTATGACCTTCATATAAAGGTTATAATAAATATAAATTTATTGATCTATGTGTAGGAAATAATATCCCAATTGTTATTAAAGTAAATTTATTCTTCGAAAACATGTCTTCCAAATAACTGGGATTTAAAAATTTTTGGAGTAAAAAATTATAATTAAATATATTATAATTTTATAAATATTATATTATAAAAATAATAATTTTTTAAAATAATCATATCAAAATAAACTTTGAGTGATTTTTTATTTTTATGGAATGTTGTCTTTGTTATGTGTATATTGAAAAAAACATATTTTTTGTAAAATTACCATTTTGTTTTCATCAAAATGTATCATTGTGATTTGAATTTAGCCACAATTTAACATAGTTTTAATTTTATTACATATAATTTAATTAGTTTTATTTCAATTATTGTTATACCTGATTTTGGTATAAGTAAATTCTTTACCTTTAAAGGACATTTTTGATAAATACTATTTTTGTTGTGTTTTTACACATTTGTATCAAATGTAATTACATCAAACACTAGAAAATGAATATAAAATATGATTTTATATTTGGAATAAAGAAGTTCATATCTATTAAATATTTATCTTATATTTTTTTTACATCATGAATATTAATTTTAGTATTTTTTACCATAGTAAAAGGTAAATTAAGTTTTTAAGGGTTAAAAATGATATGATAAACATGAAAAAATGACATTAAAAAATACATAAATTTTATTTTATAAGTCAATTTAATCCCAAATAAACTAGTATATGACTAAATTTCCTTTTTTATTTAGATATTAATATTAAATTTATAATAATTCATGTAATAAAAAGTAAAAAATGTAACAATCTTTTTTTAAGAAAAATAGATTATTTGCATCAAAATAAACAAACATGATTCTTAGTTATAAATAGTAATTGGAAATATAAATTTATGTTATTCATCATGTAAATTTGTTTTTATTTTCTTAAAAATAAAAAATTACATTAAATTCTTATACATAGTTTATATAGTAATTATTCAAATATTGGAAAAAATGAAAAAATGAAATTACTTTTTTTAAAGTAATAAAAATTGAAATAATTATTATGTTACATGATTTTTTTGATAAAAGATACATATCATGGATTCTTTAATTCATTATATTCTAATTCCATAGATGTATTTCAGTTTTTAATGAAAAATTCAAAGAATAGTTGAAAAACTAAAATTTTGATATTATATGAAATTAATATTTTATTAAATGAATGATAGTTATTAAAAAATTATATTTAGAAAATTGATTAGTATATTGTTTTTAGTATCAAAGAATTTCCATTTATTGTACCATAGTCTTTTTATAGTACATATATTAACTCCTTAATTGTAATAATACTTAACATCACTATAATTATCGGAAGGGTTAAAGAAGAGTTAAAATAAAAACAAAAGTGTAAAAATTTGATCCACACTATCCAAAATTTTATTTTATGAAATTATTTATACTAAAAATTATATTATATAAGAATCCTAAATATTTTGATCCATTTTGAAGTCAAAATTAATTTATACTCATTTACTATTTTCTGATATTCTAAAAGTGCCCCTCCATTCAATTATAAATAGGCACCACTCCTTTCTCTCCATCACACCACATTAATCCATATAACTCGACCATAGTGTAAAACATTATCTTAGAAAATACCATATATACATTGTATAGGTTCTGTTCTTCCATGAATACCTATCCTAAGGTTATTAAGATGATATTTAATGTAGTTTTTTTAAACATGTGGTAATCGACGTAACCAATTACATAATTATTCCATTAACTCCTACAACATTGTCATCATTATAATAAAATGCTAAATAGAGACACATATATATTCTTAAATATTATTATGATTATTAAACATCAATTATCCACCCTATTTCTTATCAAATGATAAGTGAAAGAATCACTCATGTATACGTATAACTTACTGTCTCATAGTAGAGATACAAAACATTTTTAATTAACATATTTTATACATGAGTGTTATGATGTTTTTAATGTTTATATGTGATAGTAATGGCCAAATTAATATTTTTTTATTATAATTTCATATCTAATTACTTTCCTCCCAAATCATTAGAAAACAATTACATTTATTGTGTTTATGTACGGACAAGCATCTCCACGATGCAAGGTGATTCATTTTTCAATATCAACATCACATGGATAGTAATAATGTTAGAGTTTCTGAATATATACTATTTATTTGATATAATAATTATTTTAGGAAGGTAAATTAGGTTTTCTCATTATTTCATATCATCCATCAAAAAAATGAAAACAAGGTTCATGCGTGTGTACAACCAAACGTCTCCATGAAAAATGTAATTAATTTTTTTATATCTACCTTTAATGATGAATCTAAACACACAAACACACACACATATATATATAATGAATATATATGATATAGACATAAATTAAATTATTCTATGATATAATCATAAAAATTTAAAATTTATTATACTTGAGGTCATAAAACATTAAATCCAAGTCGATCTTAAGGTAAGGGATTTTTGCCTCACTTTTAATCCTTGGGAGAAACTATATATTCCCCAATTATTTATATTATGTGGCTTATATAATATAAATTAATATATTATATGATTCTTTATAAAAAAAATTATCTAGATTTACATATCTATCTAATGTTCATTCTTACATGGGGCCAATGATTCAAATGCTACTAATGTGGTAAGTATTTTATATTACAATATAATTGTTTATCTGGATTGCATGTTATTTTGTTTCAAATAATTATTTATTATAATGAAAAACTTAAAAATCAATAATTTTTATATTTCAAATTCATTTCATGAGAATAAATTTTTCCTCTCATTTTTATTAATTTATGTACTGAAGAGACTAAAAATATTTTTTATAAAGAAACTAATTTTATTTCCATATTCATTTGAAAATAATTTTTATTCCTTATTCATGTTATCAAAAAATATTTTAATAAGGCTTTTAATATAATCTTACGATTTTAAATTCATTTTAAATTTTTTTTTGTTTAAAATATTGTTTAAAAATAATATTCTTTTCATTTTTAGAGTGATTTAAATTATGAAGTTTAACATGTAACATCCCAAGCATCCATGGTACGTTTCCCTTTGAATAATGCAATGGCGTGTGTTGTACACAACTTCGAGATTCTAACACACCACAACCAATCAAACTAGCCGTTATGAATAGTAATACACACTTTTTGAAATTTTATAATTTCTATCTTTAAAAATGGACTTCATTTTTGGATTCAAAATATAGAAATTAGCCTATGGTGAAATTTTGGTACTTTTCAGATAAATTTCATATTTTGATGAATAGTTAAAATCACTAAATTTTAATTAAAAATAACTTTTTTAATCGAAATAATTAATTTTTATAAATTATGAATTTGAATGATTTTAAATTATATTTAGAAAATATTTTTACCATTTAATTAAATATTTTTCATTGGACATAATTTAACAACTAAACCAGACATAAACAAGTGTCAATCTTTAGATAGTTATTATCTCTTAAAAACACGTTTTTGTTTTGACAACGGAAATTAATTTTAAATTAATTTCTGCCACTTCTGTGTTTTCAATTTGGAAAAATGGATTCCATATTTGGAATCAGGAATTCAAAATTCTGTAAATATGTACCTTTTATTTTTAGATATTTTCAATAATTACTTCGGTAAATATTTTATTTACCATGGTTAAAGGGTAAATCTGGTAAATAAGGGTTAACAAATAATATTATAATAATACTAAATAACACTAAAATGTGTCCTACCCTTAATTTTGGTCACATGTCCTACCATGGGCATATTTGGGTTGTTTTTGGGACCCCATGGAGCCAGTTGTAAGTGATAATAACACATTATATTAAATAAGTAAAAATAAATATAAAAATGACAAAAGTATATATATTTTAGCAAAAACTTTTTTACATAAGGATATATATTATGGATTTTAGATTATAAATATTAATTATAAATATAAAAATAATTCCTACATAATGATATTTTATTTATAATTGTTAGACAATAAATAATTTAATATATTTATGGCACAATGATGATGTATTAATTACCATAATAGTGATACATTAAAATAATTGATATTATAAATACCCAAATAAATATAATTTGAGACTTTTTATGAATTAAACTAATTTTATAGGTTAATATATCATGTTAGTAATTTTTTAATTACCTTTTTTCAAGTAATCATTCTTTTATGATTTCTAAAAAAATCAATTATTCAATAGTGTCAAAATTGACATAAAAGAGTTTTTAAAAGAAATATTATATTATTAATTGATATTAAATTATTAAAAATCTAAGGTTCGGTCAAGAGACTTATATCATGATATGTGTATCATTAATGGACCACTTGGGGGGTCTCTTGGATGTATATAGTAATTTTATTAACTATATAATGTAAAAATACAAAGAGGCATTGTAAAAGTGAAACTAATTAACTAAGAGTTAATACTTAAATATAATGTTAATATAGTAACCCAAACCACTCTAAATCATATTATTTGAGTTTTTTTTTACCTATACCCACCTTGACCTTTAAATAATCCTCTTTGGAGTCATTAGAAACCGAATATTAATTTATTATAAAATAATATTTCTAGCTTTTCCAAAGGTGCCCCTCACCCCTCTTATAAAAGGGAACTCCCACGTCTCATTAATTCACACCTTCAAAGGCTTTTGGATCGTCCAACCCCTGACCAAATACTCTCTCAACATCCCTCACTTCATCCTAGGGTCCTTCCTTTAGTCAGAAAGCCAACATATGGAGCCCTTTTGATCAAATCAAAAGAAATAACCCGAAGAAGAGGTAATAATTTCACCACCCTTTTTCAAGTTACTTTATTCTTCCAAATCTTCTTTTTTTGTTATTTATATTCTAAAATAATAACTCCATTATATTATATATATTTTGGTACAACCATATTCAGTATTCTATCCATCCTTTGAATGGAATGTAACCATACGTACGTACGTACGACTTACCGTCTCCACGTCGTGGTGTAATTGTCATTCAATAAATTATTATTTGGATGGGTATAATAATGATGTTTAATTCATGTAAATAATAAATATAACATGATAATTATTCTGTATATATGATATACCATCCATTTATATATTATTTTAACATCAAAAGAATGATATTTTCGCTCGTGCGTACGTACGGACTACCGTCTCCACGAATGCGATGAGATTCATTCTCCATCGTATCCATTCAAGTATAATTCTCATTTGATGATTAAAAATAATGTTTAAGGACTTGATTTAATTCTGGATATGTATAAGATACAACCTATTAATAACAAACATGGCTTACGTAACAAATAATATAAAGTAAAACAAGAAAGTTAACACCCGCAATGACGATAATTCTAAGATATTATTAATAAATAAATGTTAAAAGATCATATATGATATCATATTAATGTAAATTATATTTTTATAATTAAATAAAAAATATTTCACCATTATACAGGAGTTTAACATACCATCGACCAGGGAAAAAGTATAAAGTAAGGGGTTTCTTGTATCACTTTTAATTCCGTGCGATTTCCATTGTTCCCCACTTATTTATTGCATGTGGTGTGTGTACTGCCCATGATTGTATTCATTGTGTAGTATACTTAAATTTGTGGATATATAAATCATCATTGTATGATCCTTATTTCATGGGTGTAAGTTTCTTATGTTACCAAATCGATAAGGGAATTTGATATTTCAATTTCCACTTATTCGTCTTTAAGCATACTTCATTGATTATTTTACTCCAAGATTATGTGTGGAATCACTATTCATTTGATTATGTCATAACTTCCACTCCACTTTCTGGGGATATACTTTTGATACACATAATCACTCCATTGATAAATTCTCAATTCATCGATTTGAACTTGATAAGAGTAATTTTAACTCAATCTCCATTTGTTGAGTTAAATATCCAATTCATTGGTGTTGTTTTTACAAGAATATGTGTGAATGTACTATGATTTATTTACACTGAATACCCCATAATATTTAGTATATTTATATTTTTCACGCATAATTATGTAATTTATTTATCCATAACCTAAGGATATGGTCTTTATAAGAGAATTCATCTCAATTTACTTTCTATTGGGACTTCTTTGTTGTTATACAACAAATAACTTTTATATGGTTTATATAATGTACATTGACATAGTATATCTTGAATCCCTTTATTCACATGATATTAAGAAGTTTTTATTACCAAAATTATTTTTATTCATGTGTCCCTCTTTTGGTTAGTGACACTAACTAAAATATCATTTTAAAATGTTTTAAAGATTTATTATTCCAAATATTTCTCATTAATGTCCATGTCTTAAAAATGGTTTTTAAGGATTTATTTATATTAACATTAATGTTTTAAAATTAAAACTCCATCTAAAAGTTTCAAAGTGGTATGGGAAACATTGATTCAAAAATCTAGTTTTAAATGGCTTCTTGACAAATAGTGTGACTTTTAAATGTTTTCAAGAATAGGGGGATATTTCTCTCAAATAGTTTTGATGGTTATTTTCATTTATGTCAATATCATTCATTATTATCGATTGAGGTTAATATGATACAATACAATCTTCTATATTGTATCAAATGAGTTTTTTTGACTGTGGAAGTACTATTTTAATACCATTCATGGTTTGTGGTTAAAATATTGACATTTTTTATGTTAGATTTAATACAAATGTTTATGTTATGTTTAAACATGTTCATATGAGGAATTTATTGGACTTAGTAAGTGACGGGTTGAGCCCTCTATACCTTCTCGATGGATCGGTAGGTCTCATGAGAAAAACTAGTGTCTTGGCACAAGGCCTTGAAAAAATATAATTTGTAGTCTTGGCATGAGGCATTGGCTATGTGGTTATGATAGTCTGGCATTATGCTTTCCATCATTATGAAAGTGGTTATTGATATTGCATTTGATGATTCGTTTACTAGAATATACACGTGATAAGTAAATGGAATTATTTCATTTTATTTTTTCCATACTATGTTGATGTTCATGTTTAAAAGGATTTTGTTTTAGTTATACATTGCCTTAAATGTTTATTCTTATTTATGAATGTTTACTCTATATTGTTTTCATTACTGGGAATTTGAGCTCACCCCTTTTCTATATTTTATTTTTCCCAGGATGTGAAGAAGTAAATTATGAATGACCCACAGGGATAGTATGAGGCGATAAGAGTGTGGAATATGGAGACTATGTTGTTGTTGTTTTTATTTTTAGGATCTAATGTAAAACATTATGAATGTATCTAGTTATTCCAAGGCTACTAAACTAATCATTAATTCGAAACTTGATCATTCTTGTGATCATGCCAATGTTATGTAATAAGGCACCTACTCTGGGTAACTAGGGTTGGGGCGTTACAGTTGGTATCAGAGGAAGTTTAGTACATACCTTGGAAGTTAGATTTAGATAAACTCTTATTAGAGTATGCAGACCTAAGATGAACATTGAGGATTAGTATAGAAGAACTTCCTATAATTTCGGTATTGTAGAGATTTTATGAGTTTTACGAGCAATAAATCCCTGTCTGGATATGAGCAGGTAGAGGCGGCTCTGGCATAGATGTACCTAGGGGTAAAACCCGAAAACACCGCTTTGATCTAGACTTGAATGGGAACTGGTGCACGACAACAGGACTTGCTGCACTCTTGGTTACGTCACTCCCGAGGGATATGCTTAGGATAATTTACATTTTCATTACCAATGGATTTGAAGTATTATATATATAAGATGAGAGTAAATGAACTTTGTTAATCCTAATGTGTTTCAAATTAAGAATATGGTGACAAGTTAATCTCTAAATGATTTTATGACTACTGTTACTCACACAATGCTTTATGGTTTTAGTCAATGGATGGATTCCAAGGAAGTCATACTGACTTTGAGAATGATGTACAATTTGGGAAAGGTGGTGGAAATAAGCAAAAAAATTGAATGTTGATAGGCTTAAAAGATATCTCCTTTATGCCAAATCAATTTTCCAAAAAAATGATCAACAATATATATATTAACCAATTCCCTGACTCAACAATGAAGAGAAAGGTGATGAATGATAAGAGCTCCAGTAGTAGAGACCATGGAGAAAGAAATCCTCAATTTCTATCATGCAGGAATTGTGGAAGGAGACACCCAGGAAAGTGTCTCAATGGGACAAAGAAATGCTTTACGTGTAGGAAGGAAGGACATAAAGTGAATAATTTCCGAAGAAAAATGAATAGTACTATGGGAGA
Source organism: Viscum album (assembly GCA_963277665.1). NCBI lineage: Eukaryota > Viridiplantae > Streptophyta > Magnoliopsida > Santalales > Viscaceae > Viscum > Viscum album. The sequence goes on from OY728134.1 coordinate 293,624,705, forward strand.
AGATAAAAATGGTCCCAAGAATCCATTTACAGTCATTTTTCGTAAATGTAGGGGACCTGGCCATTACCAGAGTGAATGCCCTATTCTATAGGATATTTTCTTGGACATAGAAGAAGTAATGTGGAAATAAATGGTTGGAGAAATGTTTAAAAAGTATTAGTGCACCTTGTTGATGGGTTTACTTTGGAATAATTTTCTCTTGTTTTTTAACCCTTCTGTTTTCCATGTGAGAATGATATCTGAGGAATAATTATCTTTTCTCTTATGGATATAGTTATAAATAACCATTTGGTTTTATATGATTGTTGGGTTTGAGGGAATTATATGTTATTATAATTTTGGATGAAAATGCAAGGTATGAGATAATATTTGGGGTTAAATTATATTACGGTTATTATGAGTAATTTATCTCATTTTGGTAATGTCATAATTTTTTTTTGAAAAAGGACAACACGTTGACCGTGTGAAAACCTGTCGCGTCAGACAAAGCTGTGGGAATCAAACCCAAAACCAATGTGCGGTTGGGATTTATCGCCTACCACTGGACAACATGAAGTCCCCAGTTAGTGTGACTATTATTTTTAGTTATATTATTTTATTGATCAATAATAATTTTATTTGGGATCTTATGTCTTATCAAATGAATACCCTTAGTATAGGAAAATGATTTGGTGATTAAGTGATAAATGTTATTTTAGAAGTTTTTCACCTTGTTGTGAACAATATATGCCCAAGGAAAATATGATAGTTTTGGATTTCATTTGAATAGTAATAATGGATTTTTAGCTATGTTTTTATTATGGATTTATAGTGATTTGGGTTATTTATGGAAATGATTAGGTTAATTACGTTTAAGTATGTGACAATAAGAGTAATTAATGTCATTTAGAGATATAATTTAACGTGGAAGACTACATTCTTATATGTTTTGGGTTTCTATATTAGATTGGAATATATTTATGGATTTTAAGGACAATTTATTATTGAATAGTATTTATTTATCTTTGGTGTATTGATTGTTTAATTATAGAAATTAAGATTAGTCTGTTTTTTTTATAATGGAATATCCATTTGGGGGATCATCAGATACTATTTTAACCATTTTGTTTTTAATTAATCTCTTAAGACAAGGTAAATATATAGTTTATCCTACATGGATCATGTATTTATATATATGTTTATTCTAGCTCTTCCATTGTAACCAAATCTTCTTGTATACACATTGTTCAAAAAAAATGAGTTAGAGGTAAAAATTTATTAAGGAATGGAACTCTACATAAAAATTTAGTATATCACTTTATTTTCTTATTCAATATCATAAATGAATTCCTCGTACTAATGTAATTTATTTTAAAACAAAAATATGTTGTCCGTTTACTTTTCCTAATGGAAGACTAATGACCATTTCTCCCAACATAAGATTGTGATTTTCTTATTGTTAACATTCTCCTGATCATGTTTTCTATGCCCCTTCATCAGAACATAACAATTATTTTATCATCCATATCCATGTTTTCTAACATGGAATCCTAGTATGGGTTATGTTGGGTTACCTTTATACCTCTCTTCCTTTCTTTTAAAGTTATAGTTTTATTGACACTTTTTCCTATGTGGGACTTTCCATTATATTCTCAAGCCCAATTTTTTAAAAAAAATTGCAAGGACGCAATTTATTGATGGAGGGGATAATGTAACACCCCATGCTTACATGGTACGTTTCTCTTTGAATAATGCAATGGCGTGTATTGTACTCAACTTTGAGATTCTAACACAACATAACCAATTAAACTAGCCGTTATGAATAGTAATACATACTTTTTGAAATTTTATAATTTCTATCTCTCATAATGGACTTTATTTTTGGATTCAGAATATCAAAATTATCCTAGGGTGAAATTTTGGTACTTTTCGGATACCTTTCATATTTTGATGAATAGTGAAAATCACTAAATTTTAATTACAAAAACAACTTTTTAAATTGAAATAATTAATATTGATAAATTATGAATTTGAGTGGTTTTAATGTATATTTAGAATATATTTTTACCATTTAATTAAATTTTTGTCATTGGACATAATTTTCCAATTAAACTAGACATAAACAAGTGTCAATCTTTTGATAGTTATTATCTCTTAAAAACACGCTTTTTGTTTTGACAACGGGAATTAATTTTCAATTAATATCTGCCACTTTTGTGTTTTGAAATTGGAAAAATGGATTCCATATTTGGAATAAGGATGTAAAAATTGTGTAAATAGGTAGCTTTTATTTTTAGACATTTTCAATATTTACTTCGGTAAATATTTTATTTACCATGGTTAAAGGGTAAATCTGTAAAATAAGGGTTAACAAATAATATTATAATAACAATAAATTACCCTAAAATGTGTCCTAAAATTATTGGTGGATACATGTCCGGCCATGGGAGTCTTTTGGTAGATTTTGGGACCCCATGGAGCCACTTGTAAGTGATAATGACACATTATATTAATTAAGTTAAAATAAATATAAATATGACATAAGTATATATCCTTTAGAAAAGAATTTTTTACATAGGGTAATATATGATTGATTTTCGATTATAAATATTAATTAGAAATCTAAAATGATTTCCTACATAATGATAGTTTATTTATAATTTTTAGTCAATATATAATTTAAATATATTTATGACACAATGATGATGCAGTAATTACCATAATAGTGAAATATTAAAATAATTGATATTATAAATACCCAAATAAATATAATTTGAGACGTTTTATGAAATAAACTAAATTTCCAGGTTAATTATAAATTTTAAGAATTATTTAATTAACTTTTTTCAAATTAATCATTCGGTTATGATTTTTACAAAAATAAATTATTGAATAGTGTCAAAATTGACATAAAAGAGTTTTTAAAACAAATATTATATTATTAATTGATATTAAATTTTTAAAAATCTAAGGTTCTGCCAAGTGACTTATATAATGATATTTTTATCATTAATGGACCACTTGGGGGTCTCTGGGATGTATATAGTATGTTTATTAGCCATATAATATAAAAATACAAAGAGACAATGTAAAAGTGAACCTAATTAACTAAGAGTTAATAATTAATGATAAGGTTAATATAGTAACCGAAAACTGAATAAATCCTATTGGTTGAGTTTTTTTCGACATTCACCCACCTTATCCTTTAAATAATCCACTTTTGAGCCATTATAAACCGAATATGCATTTATTATAAAATAATATTTCTTGCTTTTCCAAAGGACCCCCTCACCCCTCTTATAAAAGGGAACTCTCCCTTCTCATTAATTCACACCTTAAATGACTTTTAGATAGACCAAACCCTGCCCAAATACTCTCTAAACTTCCCTTAATTCATCCTAGAGGGATTCTTTTAGTCAGAAATCCAACATATGGAGCCCTTTTGATCAAATCAAAAGGAAGAACCCGAAGAAGAGGTAATAATTTCACCACCCTTTTTCAAGTTCCTTTCTTCTTCCACTTCTTCGTTCTTTGTTATTTATCTTCTAAAATAATAAATACAGTACCTTCTATATACTTTGGTATAACCATATTCAGTATTATATCCATCCTTTTAATGGCATGTCACCATACGTGCGTACGTACGGCTTACCATCTCCACGTCGTGGTTTAATTGTCATTCAATAAATTATTATTTGGAAGGGTATAATAATGATGTGTAATTCATGTAAATAATAAATATAACATGATAATTATTATGTATATATGATATTCCATCCATTTCTATATTATTTAAACATCAAAAGAAATATATTGTTGCTCGTGCGTACGTACGGACTACCATCTCCACGAACGCGATGAGATTCATTGTCCATCGTATCCATTAAAGTATAATTCTCATTTGATGATTAAAAATAATTTTTAAGGACTTTATTTAATTATGGATATGAATAAGATATAACCTATCCATAACAAACACGGCTTATGTAACAAAGAATATAAAGGAAAACGAGTAAGTTAACACCTGAAATGACGATAATACTAAGATATTATTAACAAATCAATGTTAAAAGATCATATATGATATCAAATTAATCTAAATGATTCTTTTTTAATTCAATAACAATTTTTTCACCATTATATAGGAGGTTAACTGACCTTCGACCAAGGAAAAAGTACAAAGTAAGGGGTTTCTTATCTCACTTCTAATTCCGTGAGATTTACATTGTTCACCACTTATTTATTGCATGTGGTGTGTGTACTTCACATGATTCTATTCATTGTGTAATATAATTTAATTTGTGGATATCTACATCATCATTTTATGATCCTTCTTTCATGGGTGTATGTTTCTTATGTTACCAAATCGATAAGGGAATTTGATATTTCAATTTCCACTCATTCGTCTTTAAGCATACTTCATTGATTATTTTACTCCAAGATTATGTATGGAATCACTATTTATTTCATAACATCCACTCCACTTTCTGTGGATATACTTTTGATACACATAATCACTCCATTGATAAATTCTCAAGTCATCGATTTGAACTTGATAAGAGTAATTTTAACTCAATATCCCTTTGATGAGTTAAATATCCAATTCATTGGTGTTGTTTTTATAAGAATATGTGTGAATGTCCTCTGATTTATTTACAATGAATACCCAATAATATTTAGTGTATTTATATTTTTTACTCATAATTATGTCATTGATTAATCCATAACGTAAGGATACAGTCTTTATAAGAGAATTCATCTCAATTTACATTCCATGCAGACTTCTTTGTTGTTATACACCAAATCACTTTTATATGGTGTATATAATGTACTTTGGAATAGTATATCATGAATCACTATATTCTCATTATATTAAAAAAAATTATTACCACAATTATTTGTATTCAAGTGTCTCTCTTTTGGTTAGTAACTCTATCTAAAATATCATTTTACAATGTTTTAAAGATTTATTATTCTAAATCTTTCTAATTAATGTCCATGTCGTCAAAATGGTTTTTAAGGATTTATTTATATAGACATTAAAGTTTTAAAATTAAAACTCATTTTAAAAGATTCAACGTGGTATGGGACACTTTGATTCAAAAATCTATTTTTAAATGGCTTCTTGACAAATAGTGTGACTTTTAAATGTTTACATGAAAAGGGAGATATTTCTCTCAAATATTTTTGATGGTTATTTTCATCTATGTCAATATCATTCGTTATTATCGATTGAGGTTAATATGATACAATACAATCTTCTATATTGTATCGAATGAGTTATGTTTTACTGTGGATGTGCTATTTTTATACCATTCATGGTTTGTGGTTAACGTATTGACATTTTGTATCCTAGTTTTAATACGAATGTTTATGTTATGTTTAAACATGTTCATATGAGGATTGAATTGGACTTAGTAAGTGACAGGTGGAGCCCGTTATAGCTCCTACATGGATCGGGAGGTCTCATGAGACAAAATAGCGTCTCGACACAAGGCCTTGACAAAATCTTATTTGTAGTCTTGGCACGAGGCCTTGGCTATGTGGTTATGATTGTCTGGCATTACGCATCCCATCATTATCAAAGTGGTTATTGATATTGCATGTTATTTTCTGTTTAGTAGAATATCCATGTGAATAAGTAAATGGATTTATTACAAATTATTTTTTCCATACAATGTTGAAGATTATGTTTAAAAGGCTTTTGTTTTAGTTATACATTGCCTTAAATGTTTATTCATATTTATGAATGATTTCTCTATATTGTTATCCTTACTGGGAATTTGATCTCACCCCTTTTCTATGTTTAAATTTTCCCAGGATGTGAAGAAGTAAATTATGAATGACCCACAGGGATAGTATGAGTGGAGGAAGCCGAAACTCAAATGGTATGGCTTGTAGAGGAAGCCGAAACTCAAATAATTGTCACGGCAGCGGAGAAGTCGTTGTCACCGCATACGTACGACAAATACATTACCTTTTGTCATTTAGTAGACGATTTTTATAAAAAATACTCCTTTTTAATAAACGTAAAAGTTAAAGGGGTTTATACAATGTATAAAATAAGATTGTGTATAAAACAAAATATGCCTCAATGAAAGGAGATTAAGACGAAGTCCCATACCTCGGGTCCGACTTGACTCGGTCGTTCATTAATCTCGTGAATAATAAACTTGAGTTAATTTATACTTGTTTAAGAACCTTTTTCATGTTCATTATTCCTTTTATATAACTTATTTCCATGTCATGAACACTATGTAATTATTTAAGATAATAACGGTCGTTTTAACGATCATTGGTACTTGATTCAAAAATAAACCCCTTATAATTACAGGTTGTTCATGTATCCATTATGTCCAGAATTATAATCATTATGTATATATCATATATATCCTGTATATACATGCATTTATAATATTACATAATCATTTAGAGGTATGAAATGAAATGCACCGTTCATGGAGACGGTAAGCCGTACGTACGCATGACCGTTACTTTAATTTCTATTTCATATTTTATAGAATGGAATCATAATGATATAAAGGTATATTATAATTCCAGTATAATATTATATATAATATCATAGTTCCATCCGTTATACGTCCCACATATGGTATTTAATGAATTAAATCACTTTGAGGGGGCGGTAGTCCGCACTTCCTTAAATGAAGATATCGTGTTTACCCATAATAGAAACCATAATGGTATGCCAAAATTGAAAAATACAGAAGCTTAAGGAAAACATAATCATATTATATATCATATCTATATATAGTGACATCTTAATGGCCACCTTTGAAGCTGTTAAAAGAATGATGACCAATCATCGTTTCAGAGGCATAAATTCACCATCCACGGAAACAGTATGTCCTTTAACCATTAGATGTAGGTGTGTGTATGTGTAGGTCGAATCCTTCTTATAAAAACATCCTAGTATATTGCGGATACTGGATTTCTTACAAAATAAAAGAATAAAAACAGTTTAGGGGGTTGGAGAAGAAAAATGAAACAAAAGGACTCAAAAGAAGACATTACCTTAAAATCGGGTAACTCTATTAGATTTGAGCTCAAAAGCTTCCTTGGGAAGCCTTCTGCCCAAAGTGAAGCTTAAAGGAGTAAGATATGGAAATGGAGAGACAAAATAGGCAGGGGTTGGCCGAGACAAAGGCTTTGGGAGTGTGGGTAAGGAGGTAGAGGTGGGGGCCTTTCATAAGAGGAGAGGAGGGGCACTCTTGGAAAGTAAAGAAACGTCACTTTATTTTAAAATGGTATTCGGATTTAAGAGGCCCCACATTGATATAATTCGCAGATAAGGTGATAAGGGTTCTAAATCCACCCATACTATAGGTTTTGTACATGTGTAGGTCTTATATTTTACATTACCATTCCATTTTATTTAAATCGTTAAATAATGAGGCCATCGCTGCATCATCATGATGTCATAAATAATTTTATTTATTTAAGTTCTAAAAATTATAAAAAAACTACTATGATGTAGGAAATATTTTTATATTTCCAATGACTATTTATAATAAAAAATATGATCTTTATAACTCCATGTAAAAATTGTTTTAGTTAAACATCTCATGTTTGTGTCATTTTTAATTTTACATTAAATAAAAAGTTATTTATGTCATTTCCCAAATAAAGTGGCTCTATGGGGTCCCCAAGTTGACCCATGGATTTTCTTGGTCCGCCGTGACTCATTTAATTAGGGTAAGACACGTTTCAAGCTCATCTCATTTTATTAAAGAAATATTTTTTCTTTAAACTACACTAATTACCTCTAATCGCGATTAAGAACTTAAGAGTTACTATTCACCAAAAAATTATTTTAATCTCATTGAACCAAATTTTACTTATTAAGGACAACCATGTATGTCGGATTTTTGAAATTCAAAATACAGAAGTGGTAAAAATTCATTTAAACGAAAAATCAGTTTTTATAAGTACCACTTAGGGGTTTCACTATTCATCAAAAATTGATGTTTTTCATAAAAATAACAAAAATTCACCCTAAGCTATATTTGATATTCCGAATTCAAAAATGAAGTCTATTTTAAAAAATTCAAAACATATAAGTCACATTATTTAATTTATTAATTAATTCCTGATATCATGACAAATAGCGGGTTTTTTTGAAACAATATCTATGAAATGTTTGGCATTAGTTTATGCCCAATTCCAAAGTGAAATTAATCCTAATTCCCACCATTGGCTTAAATGGTAAAAATATATTCATATTACACTTTAAGACAAATTAAAAGGATAATCTAACCATATAATTAAATTAAATGAAAAGGCAGTTTTGATGTAAAATGCAGTATTTTTCACTATGCATTGAAAAATGAACATTATAAGAAAAATACAAAAAATTTATCCAATGTAAATTTAAATGTCCCAATCATAATGAATATGTTTATTTTGACAAATATAGATTATAAAATTGTCAAAATTTTGATTTAAAGAGGTTTTTCCATCAAAAGGCAGTAAAACAATCTTTTAAGATTATTAGTGTATTTCAAGCATAAGATTGTATTTATTTTCATATTAAGCCTCTAAAACACTATCTTAATCATTAATAGACATAGTTAAATATATCCATTATTCATTACATACTTGGGATGTGACATTAATAAGGATGGATTTTATGAATATATTTTATTTATATAATATAATAAATAATCTATAAAGTCTAATTATTATATATCTTTTATTTTTTTATTTGTCAAAACATGACAACAACGCTCATGGCTACGTACGACATACCATCCCCATAAATAGTGTAATTAATTTTTCAATATCTACCTTTATAGATGACTATAGTTATATGTATATGTATAATGAATATGTGAAATAATAATAATTTACATGAAGATTTTATATAATTATAATCAATTCAAATTTATTATAGATTATTTTAACGAATGTTTGATGAAGTCGATCTCACGGTAAGTGATTTTCATCTCACATTTATTTTTGTGAGACACATTCTATATTAACGTATTTTTTATTTTATTTTTTGTATATATATTACAATAATGTATTTTATCATGGTTGGTATGACATTTATGAATATTTTTATATCTATGTAATAATATCTCATTCATGGGGATTATGATTCAAATGCTACCAAAGAGATAAATGTTTTATGAGATATTTTCACTGTTTATTGGGATTTTTATGATTATGTTTATTATGATTCATTCATATGATATAACTCTCATGAAAACCGTTAATTTTAATATACAATGGTTACTTATTGAAAATACATTCATTATTACCATTTTCCTCAATTCTGGTAATTAAAAGGATAAAATAATATTTTAATGAAAAAACAAGTGTTTCCCACATTGATTGAAAATAATTTTTATTCAATATTTATGTATTTAGATATTTTTTAAAGGAATGTTTCTAATATTATCCAATTATTTATAAATTCATTTTGTCCCTTGATTTTATTTTATAAAAATAAAAAATGAATCACCTTGTTGTTTTTTGAACGACATACTTTTTGACATATTAAAAATAACAATAAAAGAATGTTTTATTTTAGATTTTATGGCATGAATGGAATTTAATTCCTTCATATCCACTCAATTATATGAAGAATAATTTACATATTTCCATCGATAATTCATAATAATTTGTTTTCCATGATATTTTGAGAAATTTTGTGTTTTAAAAATTAACATTATATAATTTTTTACCACCAATAATGTTTTTGATAATATTTTTATAGTATTTATATTCAACCATGACAAAAACATTATTTTTGCTTATTGTTTTTCATTTTATATGATCTAATGGTACAATAATTTTTTCATGGACTATTATTTTCATGAGGATATTCTTAATAAAACCATAAATTTTTCATGGGAAATGTTATGATGGAATAATGAAATGATTATGAAACATATTTTCCTTGAATAAGTTATGATATAATGATATGATGAGTGTTTTATTATCTTATGAAACAAAAATATATGGTAATTAAAATGTAACGGCTGGGACCAATAATTGCATCCAATGTATTGGGTAATTATGGATGACTCATGAGATAACTCTGTTATGCATGAACATGATTTCATGTTCAAATGTATATATGTGGACTTAGTTCAAGTTAAAAATAGTATACATAATCATGATTATATGTCCAAAATTATATATGTAGACAAATTTTAATGTCAATATGAATATTCATGGACCATGTTATCATGTCAATAAGATTATGTGTGGAATTAGTTTCATGTCCATATGTTTATGTGAGGTACGGAATTCATATACTAAACATAATGAGGTAACTTATATCATTATTTAAATTTTCACAATTTTATATGAATAAGTGTTTCCACACATATATAAAATGGAAAACTCGTTCATTTTGGGATTAGGAGGTTTTGAAAACTTATTATACATTTATTTTGATAAGATATTGTTTAATTCTGTGTTTCTTGTTTATGACCAATGATATATTGGTTAGGATAATTGTATGTTAAACTCATGTCCTCATACCCTTATGTTAGTCTCATTGATTCAAATAATCAACAATTGATATCTCCCATGTTTACCCATAATATTTACTTCAAAACATTCATTATTATGTTTCATTTCCCCACGTTATTAGGTGTGGTTTAATTAGGGGGTTTCTATGTAGATTTATAAATTTTGATAGCAATGTGGGGGATGTTGAATATTTTTCAAAATATAAAAAGATTGTGTATTTTGTCTCAATAGACAGTAATACTTTATAGTCCGTAATAATGTGTTTGTTAGATGTATTAAATATTAATATATAAATAATTAACATATATTGATTAAAATATTGGTTTTTAAAAGTTCATCACACTCAGACAAGAGTTCTACCATATACATTGATTTCTACATATTCACGTCATACAAAGAACATCATCCTCTATGTCTCCAAAACAAATATATATCAATTGTGAAACTCTCCAAACTTCTAATAGTGAACTCTCCAAAAAACAACATCCTTTACATTGACCAAATAGGGACAACAAAAAATATTCCCCAATACTACATATGTACCACTTCTCTCACTTCATCCTCAGAAAAGCATACCAACTATGGCACTCTATCAAGGATCAACATGGGTTGATCATGACAATACACAAAATCCACCATCAATGATTCCTATTACGGTAGGGTAATTTTTAATTCTAATTGATAAATAATAATCTTTTATTCACACAAGTGTCTCAGTAATATATCTATGACCTTACACTAAGAGCTACCAAAAACCAAAACGACTATAAAAATACCTCCGATATACTGTGTGGGTATATTTATAGACCAAAAAAATTGTTAAACAACCTCAAAAAATCTTATTAGATGGTTTATAACACACTAGGTCATGAAATGTATCCAGAACCCACATGTCCTCCCTTAGTGTTAAATTTTCCAAAATTCCCACTAAAGACCATTCTCCTCTATCCAAGAAAGAGTTACAAATAAATAACCCTCTAACAATTCCCTACTCATGATCTAAGTTTTTCATACCTAGTCCGAATATAAGCATGATACTCTAAAACATGATTACAAATCACAAGTTACTATTTAATTAGTCCTAACACAAAAAAACATGGTTCACATGACCTACCCATTGACTATAATCACAGAGATTTTAGTTCTATATTTATAGGATTTTCCATGATAAACCGCTTCAAAACTATTATCTCTTTGATTTTATGATTTTACATGAACCACCAAATTCACTGGTTTAATTTCAAAACCATAGATCTTTTCTCCATCCTATAGCAATTATTAGTCTGACAAACAATGATATTCACCTACCATCTAATGATAACGGCATCCCAAAACCAACATGCCAGGTAGTAATTGATTGTACTGACATGTCCAAACCTCAATGTAAAAGTGTCCATGTGCTCCAAATCACAATCCCACAATATATATCACATGAATTTCTCTATAACCCATTCATGGATTCAAATTCCACGGGGAAAACCTTCTCATCATCTTCTCATTATTTAGGTATCCAATGCCTTTACGAAACCCATAGAAATCCACAAAAAAAGTAATAAAACACCTCCACCAAACCACTATGGATTACTAAAAATCCCTAGATTTAGGGAATATATTCCATAGTTAGAGAAAATCATACACCATAAGTAATATTACCTTCTCTTAGAAGAGAGGCAAAAAAATCATACATAACCAGACACATGTCATGTGAGTCCTATATTCATAGTATAATTCATGAACATTGAACTCGATCCAATGAACAAGATACAATCTGTATAAATAACATCTAACGAAAACATATTATATTCGAAAATTAATCTCAATCATAATAGTGAATAGAATAGAAAATAATCTCATTATCATGGTAACTAGTATTTTGTTTTTTAATAATAATTCATGAAATAGTAGTCTAAAGAACCTCACATGTTATGAAGAATTATTTGACCACCTGTTTACTGACTCCCCAAAAAAAACAAATCCTTATTTTATTCCACTATATAGTGACCCAAATATAATATCATGATCCTAGAGGAAGTTCTTCTTAACTCAAGAATTGTCCACCATATTCCAGAGGCTGTTGATTAAGGGTGAGGTCCTATAATTATAGAAAATAAAATATTCCATTATGTCATTGTATATTGTAATTATAGAAAAAACTATATAACATGCATCAATAATAATAATAATATTTTTAATTAAATCTATGGGAGAAAACTTTAAATCAAATTATTATGACATAGATACATATAACCATTCACCCACTAGTTCGGATGCATAGAAAAATAATTATAAAAACAAAATACACGATGGATATCTTATAATATTACACCCTCTTAACAATATATGTATCCACATATCCGTCATATTTCAAAATACTTATCCACCAAACATCATTATTTTTAACAAAAAAATATGGTCTACAGATGCACATAAATTCCCATACAGGGTATAAGTATAAACATAGTGGTGATTAATTGAGAAAGTATAATATATATTTTCCTATATATTTTTATAAACATGTAATGTAAATAAATAAATTAAATTGGGCTCTATGAATGAATGTACTAGTGAGGCCAACATGACACTTGGAAGTTTAACACATATGTAGAGTTGTTGGTTGAAAAAAAGATATCATAAAACCAAAACATATTTTCCTCAGTTTATTGAATGAAGTAAAACCTCACATGTTATCACATATCAAACTAGTCCTCAAGGAAAATATTATCATTAATAGATAAGACCACATGCATCTCATCATCACCTTACTGATCATTTTTCAAGGACAATACATATATCTTATCAACTCCCATATATATACAATCTATAGGTTATAAAATAGGTTTCTCTCTCCCCAGGATATGTATCAGGCTAGAGAATATGTTTTCATGCCCATTTTGAATAATTTTTCATGACTCATTACCATCATACCCCATCACTATCTAATGTTGGGGAACAAGGTCATTATGTTCTACTACATCATATTTTTACTGCCCAAGATCACACCCCATCCTCTATATCTAGATCCCATTACAATAAAGTTTTCATGTGGCACTAGTACATCCCCCTGTTGGTTATAATTAATCAATGATTATCCCACATATCTCTTTGATACTAGATATAACCCCTCTTAGTTGTCAAACATTCACACCCAATAGGGAATAAAAATGGGTACAATATAACACATAAATCATAGGTCTCACATGCCACTCACATAATATAGTTCAATTGTATATCTCATGGGAAACCCATTGAATCCAATCATACCATATCACACAATATTATTCCAATTTGACGACCTCATCGAATTCCAATGACCCATGATAGGGCCTCTTATCACTTATCTCAATGAAGAATGCATAACAATCATCAACAACAATTTTTTGACATCCGTAATGTCTCTAGTGGAATAACCTCGGCATTTACGTAACCAATATCACATATAAAGGCATCTTATGGTCTCCCACCATTACATTAAGAATCATTTTCCCTTAGTGATAAAATAATCAGACAAATCCAAACATCCAATGTTCATCAATGCACTAATCTCAGTCCAGGTGTATTGTGATACCATTTTATTCTAGATTATAAATATTTTATCCATGAAATACTCTAACCAAGCCCATTAATAAATAAATACACACATGAAAACCTATTCAAATACAAACATATGATTTTGTATGATAGGTTCCACCTACCACAAAAGATTTATCATCCTCATAGAGCATAAACATGACTCCCTCAAGATTTTATAAACCTAATCCAAGAAGTTAACATCCTTATCCATGATAATTAACATTAACATAAATAAATCCAATTACAAGCATCAATAATGATTTATTATTAATATTTATAATTAATATTTAGATCAAAATATAATGGTAAAATTCTCAAACACCCACATTGGTCTTCTTGATACATATTATTGATAACCGAACACATCATGTTCATCTCTTCAAAACCTCGATGATATCCTAGAAAAGATTCATCATCCATGTAACTAATAAGACCAATTTAACAACATTTAACTGAATATAATAGATGAAAATTACCAAGAGATGTGACATATATGAATCTTCTAGAAATGACATTCAATCCACATCCCAAGATATCTAATATGAATTCATAGAATAAAATTTTCATTTTTGGATGATATTACCATGATACAATGAATAAAACATATAATCACTAATGTAAATCAATATAAGATAATACAGAATGAATGATAGGGTTAAAATGATGAAAAATTATGTATCTTTGTCAAAATTATTATCAGGTTACACTAAGATCATTCCTCCTTTTAGTGGAACACAATAACGAAGGATGAGAGGAAATGACATCCAAATAGGAAACCCTTGGTCATCTAAACCGCTCTGATATAAAGGGGTTATAGTATATATGATATCTATAGGCCACAATTCTAAACACAACCTAGTTGATCCCATTGGACAGCTGATGGGTCTTATAGATTGAATTATGATCCTAGATTGGATCATGGAATAATATCTATCATACAAACTAACTTATATTGGATCACCAGCTACCCAGTGAGACCATACACACCCCATGCTATATTCCATCGAACTAGCTAACTAGTAGTGTATCGACTTCTAGTAGGTGGATGATGCATCCACCGCGAAACAATGAACCTTCCATGGATTTATCGTAAACTACCAATGTCTACCCCTAGATGAAATCCACACCAAAAATCCAAAATTTAGAAATTATATACCATTTATTAATTATCTATTTCCTCCATTCTTAAAATGGACCATACAAAAAATTGAATGATTCAGTTTTATCATAAATTTTAATCTCATAAAAATGCAGTTTGTTAAATTATCTATCCATTTTTGGTTTATAATAATAATAAACACATATTTTCAAAAAAAGTTATAATTTTCTAACTCATAAAATCATAGAAAAGTTTTATCAAATAGAATATTTTTAGGAAAACAAGGAAAATCATTTGGGAAATCAAGTCTTCTTCAAAAAATAATTGGATAATTCATCTGGAAAGATTTAGTATATAGAAAATAGAAATTTTAATTAATTTATTTAATTAACTAGAATATAAGGCATTGATTTTTGAAAAAAATTAACCAATATATATTTTCAAAAAAATAGAAATAATAATAATACAAAATAACTCTAAATATAATTTCTAAAAGGAAAAAATATATTTAAGAATAAAAACTAATTTTCCTTTCCCCATCCACTGTCAAATTATTATTACTAGATTTATATTTTATATATATTTAAAAGGCATTAAAATATTCTAAAAAATATGAACAAACAAAAGCAAGGAGATTTAAACAGTCTTTATATAATTGGAGGCATCCTTATGAAATCAAAACTATCATAAAATAAAAAACCCCACAAATATTTAATCTTCAACGATAGAAAATTATCTATACATTTGAACATTATCTTACATTAATATTCATTTTTCTAGTGTTATAACAATTTGTAAATCACTATTCTATTTTCATGTTTTAAATAAAAATAATAAATTTACTATATATATTTATATATATTCACTCATGGATAATTATATATGAAATAGAAGCTTAATAGATTATAATACAATATAAAAATTATTGAAATTCCCTATTATTTAAATTATTATCAATAATATTAATAATATATTAAAAAAATATATTTACAAATTTTGAAATAAGAATAACATTTACAATATAAAAATAACTACTTTGTATATTTTGAGAGTACTCATAAATTATTCTTCATAATATTTCAATATTATTATATTACTACAGATAATACTATTATATTTAAATAGAACCCTAAATTTTGATATGATCACACCAATGAAAAACATAATATAAATTTGATCCCCTTCTGCATGAATGTATTTCATGATTTTACTACATTAATAATAGGTGAATAAAAAAGGTATAAGTACTTCTAGAAACTCACAGGAGGAACAAAAAATGTTGTAGGATTGTTCCAAATGCACCAATTGGGAAGGATTATGGACATCAATACAAAATATTAATGTTTATTTTTCAAAAAATGGGTGGAAAATATTTATTTTTTAAAAATAAATCTTATCCATCTCAAAAAATGCACTCTACGTTTCCTTTAATTCATAATTTACTCATTTCTCAATTAATTCACATTTATCTTCATATGTATGATTTATTTAAGTATCCCATTATATAATAATTAAAAAATGTAAAATTTATTGATGTTTTAACCCCCCTTTTTATATTTAATATTTTCAATTATCATTTAAAATGATTTTACACCATTTTATATGATTGAAAAAAAATTGCATAGAGTGAATGGAAATTATGATAATCGACCATGAAAATTGATCACAATGAATGACAATATGAAGAAGAAAATTGAATAAACCGATTTATAAAA
Organism: Viscum album; assembly: GCA_963277665.1. Classification (NCBI taxonomy): domain Eukaryota; kingdom Viridiplantae; phylum Streptophyta; class Magnoliopsida; order Santalales; family Viscaceae; genus Viscum; species Viscum album. The sequence goes on from OY728134.1 coordinate 293,641,574, forward strand.
CATAAAAAATTCTATTAAATGGTTTCATGAACAAATCTTTCAATATGACTCATGGATCAACCAAAAGAAAAAAAATGATGCACCACCCTAATCAATCATATGAATAACGATTCAAACATATAACCAACCATGTGATGAAATAAACAAATTATGGATTAAATAAAAGTATAAAATAATAAACTAAATAATCACGGATCTACCAAATTACGAATGTATGAACCATAAAATCAAATGTAAGGATCAATCGCATGAAGAAATGGAATGATCAAAAACATAATGAAAAGGATCGACCACATAACTATATTTTGACTATACAACCAAACCATAAAATTCATGGATCAACTACACCACATAGATTAGAAACTTAAAAAAGTATTGACTACATTAATTTACCACAATATAAATGGAATCATTAAACAAACAAAACATACATGGATCGACTGTAAGATGAAACGATAAAATCACATGATCAATGAAGTGTACAAATTAATAACCAACCGACCTCAAGATTATTCCACCAACCATAACAAAAAAAACATTTAAATTTTATATATAATCGATATTAATCACCCTATAGTCAACTCTAAGAGATAAAAATAAAAATAATGGATTAAAAAAATTTAGGTCTTATAATTTCGAGTTCATTTAAACATCTTTCAAAAATACCATTGATTTATGTATTTAAAACTATACCTTTCTTATTTTTATTTGTATGTAATGGGGATGATAAAATATGTTATAATATATATTTTCACCATAATTCCTCTTTAATTTTATTGAAAAAATGACCTCCTTGGTCCTTAATGATGGATATTGGTATTATAAACCTGTAAATATTGTTTGAACTAGAAAAAGTGTATACAAACAAGGAAAATTAAAATTGGATGGCCTTGAATTTCAATAATTTATAAAAATATCTAAAATAAATATAATTATTGATCTATCCAAAGATATTGAAAATGTATCATAAATTCAGTTATGTATAAATAAAAAATATCACAACAAATAATCAATTTTAGAAATTTATTTCCACTTTTAAAGGATTAAAAATAATTCAAATTCCTCATTTATTTCAAAACACATGTATATAATTAAAATATGTGGGCCAATAAATTTCACACATCAAGTATTTCCTTAAATTTCATTATGATCCAATGTTTTTTCTATATTCTAGAGTTGGAATCAATTCAAAACATCTATCAATTTCACAATCCAAAAAACATATTCTTATAAAATGTTCTTTTAAATGTTTATAGATGTAAAGATATTTCCAATTGTAAATTTTTTATTCAGATGTATGTTTTTAAATTTGTTTGGATTTTAGGTGAGGCGGTACCTTAGAAGATACGAAATTAATTTACCATGTTTTTATATAATGGAACATCCCCATTAACCAAATATAAATATTTTCCTAGATGACATTCGTTTAGTGGTTCCTTATCTTAAATTTGTACTTTAGGTATGCTAGGTAATATATAGAGATGATGAAATACATGATATTATCTTATTTGTTATCTTTGATCTCTATGTTGATCTCTTGTAAGAGTAACATCCATTTTATCATATTTGGATTTTTATATTTATTTAATTACGTAAAGAAGTGTTATATGGTCAAATAAATAACGAGACTTATGTTAAAAAATTATAATAACTAAATTTCATAAAATAAAAAAAACTATATAGATATCATTTTCAAGGTTTTTTTTCATGGAATCATCCATTTTTTAGGGATAAAAAATGACATGTAATATCCTTCTAATCATTGGGACCCCACATCTCCCACATCATATTTGTATGACGTTGAATATAACAAAAAAAATATTATCCTAGATTTGTGGTTGCATCACTAGTGGGGTAACTTAGAGAGAGAGGGACATCCGTCATACTAAATCCCTTGTTAATACTCCTGTAAAAAATTGTATATCATTGATGATATTTTACATTTTTCACATAAGATACATGATGTAATGAATTTATGACATTAATTTTTGATTTATCCACCTAAATTCCTTTTTGTGTGATTAAATGACCAAGAACTATTTCTCATTCCACTATGATATTACAAAACTCTAAATTAAAGCCATTATATTTTTCAATTCAAGTATTTCAAAACATTTAATAGATTCATGAAAAAAACAAAAAATAATTTCCAAAAATAGTGAAATCATCCAAGAATACCTTCCTGAATTCCTCAGTGTGGTATAAGAATATACATGTCATTATCCTCGAAAATAGAACCGGTTAATTACATTACCCAAATGGAATCCTTTATAGGTAAATGACATAAATAGAAATTTTATCATTATCCTATCTTATACCTATCATGAAATGGTATCCCAAAATAAATTAACAACATAAAAAATAAAATATTATACATAACAACCACTATAAAATCGGATCGAAAAGTGAAATGGGGAAGCTATCATTATTAGGGATTTAGTTCAACATTCTAAAATTTGTACACACTCTATTTTTTTTCTTAATTATCACAAGGATCAATTCATTTTGTTCTAATTTTACAATGGTAAAACCTATTTCATGGAACTATGTATATTGGGCTAACCCATTTTGAGAATGAAATGGGGTAAATGATTTATTCCATCAACATCCATTGGGTTTTTTAATAGATCTAAACTATCATTTAAAAATAATTTTTTGTAATAATATTTTTGGACTACTTTCAACAATATAACATAAATTCCACTCTAATTCATGAACATTTTTCATCAAATGCTAAATAAATTCGTATTATTAGTTAATATAGATGATAATTGTAACGATAAATAGATTTTTTCTCCATTAAAATGGTTCATCTACTTCACAATCTTGGGATAATGTTTTACATCTATTTTTTTCTATTTATAAATATTTAATAAAATTTTATTTTCCATATAAATTGTTTTTATTTTCAAATTATAATTTGTAATATAATATAACATATCCTAAAATAAACAATAAAATTTTCCAAATTAGACATGGGTTTCCCTAAACATTAATCAAAAACTATATTTTTTAGAACATTGTAAAGCTCCATCATCCCTATAATCATCAATAATTATGTGCTTCACTAGACCAATGATTTCAAGGAATATATGGGATTCTTCAATAGTTTCATCCACTTAAATGTGAGATAGTCTATAGAGTTAATAGATAGGTGAATAATGACATATATTATTGATTATTTTTAAATGTATTGTTAAATAACTACACAAAATGGCGGGTTTTACATCAAGGAATTTTTTTATTGACTCGGTTATTAAAGAGAATAGTATTCACCGAATGATGGGTGAGTTTGATTTGATCCTAATTTCATCCATGTTCAATATAAAAATTTAGAAATGGAATATAATATATTAGAAACTAACAAGGATATATTCCAATACTCATTTCAAATATACATTAGTTTGGTTTTCATGTTATACCAACACTCTTGGGGGATTGGAGTCTCTTATCTTCAGATATATAAACACTGAGTGAGGAATAACATTGGTTGAATAACATAAATAAAATAAATCATCTAATAATGTAGTGGAATTTATGGATTATGGGATAGAAAATTTTACTTGATCTAGATTTTTTTGTAATTTTGGTGTGATTTGGGTTGATAAACATTTTTTGAGGTTATACATTTAATTTACTTTGAGCCATCAATTTTTTTTTGCAATGTCCATTTAAAAAACTATAATAATTATGAAACTAAATGATGGATTCAATATGACATATTTAGTTCCAAACATACTATAATGTTTCTAGATTTTATATATGAATTGTTTTCTCCATGAAATTCATTAATTTTATCATCATTGATGGTAATAGTGTGGTATATTCTTAGTTATCCCATTTTTATTCTTATAGGTGGAGTTTTTGGTATCCTATCACTTAGATAACCCATAAAATCATAAGATCACATTTATTATAGGGTTTTTATGAAATCTAATCAAAATATTTAGATTTATTTACTTTATTATTGGACTAATTTGGTTTATGTTTTAAGGATTGAAATGTTTAAATAAACTTATAAATTGTTTTTTTCACACACTAAAATTATATTTTGGATGAGGAACTATTGGTTTTGGTAGATTAAATTGGATTTTAGATATATTATCAATGATATTTTCCACAATGGTTCCCATTTTATCTACACTATTATCCAGCTCCTCTACATTGGATACTTCTTGTTACTATATTATATGTTATTAACAATTAGAGAGATGTTCAAAGGGGTTATCTTATAAGAATGGTTGAGGTTTTAAAATAAGGTTTTTTAGCTTTCGTTGTATACTTTCTTGATGGGTGGTGGGTGTTTACATTTTTGATAAATAAGGGATGCTGTTAAAAAAATTTCTTATTGAGGGGTCTACCCTAGTCGTTATGATTTCAAAATATACACTATACATGGTTAGGCTTTCTCCATCGTTGGTTTTATGAATTTTACTTGGTTGAATGGTTTATATATAACTATACATTCAATGTAGTATATTACAATGGTCATTGAAATTGTTAGGTGATGACCATAATACACATAACATAACAGGTTCTTATAGTTCACATTCTTAATTCAGAGGCATCAAACCCACAAAATATTTTTTCTATTCAATTCTATTTTCTAACAAAGGTAACGTATCCAAATTCTTAACCTCATTAATACCAATTTTTCCAATACCACATGTAACAAATTTTATTAATCTATGAAATGTTCTCAATTAGGCCCTAGGAGACTACTCCTATCTTCTCAATCAAATGCCCTCCGGATAATTTATCAAATATTTTCAATAATTATATAAAATTCATTTATAGAATAGAAAAATTAAGTGGTTCTCCTCTAGAACCCGATGTGGTCATATGAAATAATGATTTTTGAATCCCATCTTATACTCATACAATGATTATCCTGATGTTTTTTTGATCGAATAAATCTATTTCATAATTGATATTCTTTTGGATTTATAGAATAATATTTTCATGAAATAGTAATATCAGTAATCCTATTCATCCAATACAACTATTTGTAGGCTATAAAACCATTATTTAGAGTTTCCTTCAATCGATAGGGAAAATTCAATATACATAACTTGTTCTGATACACCCCTCGGGATTTCAATGTAATGGTGAAAATTGTGAATGATTTTTTTGTGTGGATTGGGGTCTTCATCTACAAGGCCCTAGAATATTTAAAATTTTAAATTCAATATATTTTTAAATTAAAATTAATTTTCAATTCATATACACCTATTTGATTGTTATAGTTAATAAATTGGGGTAAAAATGGATCTATTATGTTTTGGATGGGACATCAATTCATTAATATGGGATCAAAGTAAACACTAATATTTTCACCTCTATTTATAAGGGTTATTTTTTTTGAAATATGATTATATATTTACATCTCTCAATATAGTTGATAAGATTTTTTTCCATTTACATGTCAAAATAAACAAATTTCGTTTATGTTTTCCATTTAATATAATGCTAAAACTGGTTATTTTAAGCATTTAATCTAATGAAATGGAACCATATTTTCATAAAAACCTATCAGGTGGGTTGGAATATGCCATATATTATAATGGATAAATGTATTTTGAGTTGAAACCTATGGTTTCTTACTAGAGAGGAGAGAATAAATATACCTATTAATAATAATTATATAATAGTGGTTTTGATTTTAGTTGTTGATTTTTAATGAAAATAAAACATTGAAGAAAAATATCGAAAATAGTTGATGATAAAGATATCACGTAAGGGATGGGTTACCTTTTGTGCATAGATAATTGTCCTCAGAATATGTATTTTCCTTATACTTTTGTGAATTGATCAATGAAAGACTAGTCTAGAGATCTATCAGTCACCCATGGTAAATAGTTATGATGGACATTGTTCTCTAAGTATTAGTAGTATGTTATTACCAATTCTTATGAAAGTGGAAAGATGAAAAATCACTCTCATTCGTCCATATAAATAACCATTTACATTTTGATTATACTGAGTAATTTTAAAGTGACTCAGTAATACCACACACGTGATATCCATTTCATAACACTCACCACCTAAAAAACCTATTCCTTTGAATAAAAATAATTAAGGTGGAGGGTGGTGGTAGCTTCCCGACATTGTTAGTAAATAATTAAACCATCAAAACCTAAAATAAAATCATATAAAAAGAGATAAATATAAATCAAAAGTAAAAAAAATATACAAAAAAATACATTATTTAAAAATGTTTAAGGACTAAATAATTATGATTAAAAATTTTTCATTCCTATATCAGGTGGAATAGTACCCTTTCATTAAAAGGGAATCATAAAATAAAATGGAATGTGAATAAATTATGGAACTAAATCAAATAATATTTAAAACTAATAATGAAATAAAAAAATAATTTATTATTTATCGTGAACTCATGACCCCAATCTCTCTCCTCCAATGTCATTTTTCAAGAACATGAACCATTTTTATATAGGTATTGTATTACATATCCTAATATTCAAAATTTGATTCCAATTTTTCTAGAGAAACTTCCCATGGAACAACTTTTTGAATTAATGGATGATTTCCTTTTCTTTGGGTAATATATCTCCATAAAACATTGAGCATCAAAATTTTCTTGTTTGGTGTTGTTTGAAATATTTTTTATTATTTAATAAATATGGTAGAATCCTATTATGGATTTTATGATGGTGTTTCACACATGGATTAGGAATAATGATTGGATATGTTCTCTTGTAAAATGCATGTTACATTCATAAATTGCTTTTTGGATATGTCTTCAAATAAACGTGAGGATAATCTTTAATAGATCAATTGTGAGGTTAAAATGGCCACATGAAATCTCTGTAATCAGATGAAATGAAAGTGACCATGTGGAATAGTTATAAGGAATTTGATTTTATGTTCATGAAATGGATTGATTAATTCATAAAATTTCATCCACATTCAACCACGAAATGAAATAATGATAAGTTTTCTACATCAGGTCAATTTTAACAAAGTTGGTTAAATACTATCACTATAAGATAACCGAGTTTTAGCAGCGGTTTTTTGTGCATTGATTTCAAAAACTCCGATAAATTGTTTTTGATCAACAATTTTGCGGTGCTTTTGAAACCCACCGCAAAAAAACCATGGCTAAATGTTTTTAAAATATTTTTATTAAATATTTGAAAATTTCATCAAATTTTTTTTATAATTTTTATTTGTATAATTATTTTTATTTATTTATTAATGATTTATTATAAAATATGGTTTATTATTTATTATTTTAATTATTTATAATGTTTCAATTAATAAATATTTATAATTATTATTTAATAATATTTTTAAACTAGAAACAAATCATAAATAAGATGAAACACAGACTTCAGTATCAAATGTCCATTAAATCTAATATGGGAGTCCATTTCAGATCCAAAACCAGTCAAATTGAAGTTTATGAAGTGAGATAAAACCCATTGAAATTTTAATAAAGAGATAATGAAAGTAAAAAATATATTCAAATTTCAAAAGTAAAAAACTGTACATGAACTTTAAATGGTCATAACAATTAGTCCAGGTGTCTATTTGGGCTCGACCAATTATCAAATATACGCTTGTATAACGATCTTCACCGTTTATGTCTATTATAGACTCTTTGAGTGTTGGAAGTCTTTTCATTCTGCGAGAAAGGCCTAGAAGGCCTCCCGAACCTAGGTTTTATTTGTCGACCTCGATTTATTAAAAATTCTAACAGTTATATTGTTCCATCTAAGTGTTTGTTCGGCATGTACTACATATAACTTTGAAGTTCATTTCATGATCTTCAATTTGACTTGTTGTGGCACATAAAATGGAGTCCTGGATTAGAATTTATGGTTATTTTAGTATTTCTCGGGTTTTCAGATATTGTTAAAGTTTTAAGATTTATATAATTAATTATTATTATATATTTATTTTTCATTTATTTATTTATTTATATACTTAATATTAATTTAATAAGTAATTATTTATTAAATAATTATTTTTATTTTATTTTTTATTTATTGATAAATTTATTTACATATTTATCAATTTATTTATTTTTAAATTTATTTAATTATTTATTATTTAATATGTATTTATTTATTTAATATATAGTTATTAGGTAAAAATTAATAATTAATTTATTTCTAATTTATTAATTATATTTCATTAAATTATTTACTATTAGATTATAATTCATTTATAATTTTATTATTTATTTATTATTTATACATACATTATTTATTAATAAATTATTAAATATTTATTATTTATTTTTTTATTTATTTACTATTTATCAAATATTTTATATTGAATTAAAAATATTAAATATTAAATTTTAATTATTAATTATTAATTATTAAATATTATTTATCAATTATCAATTATTTGTTATTATTTTTTATTTGTTATTATTTGTTATTTGTTATTTATATGTATTCTTTATTCTTTATTTATTAGTTTATTTATTAATTAATTCTATATTCTTTATTCTATATTCATTTTTATTTATTATTTATATATTATTACTTATTATTTTTTATTTTTTATTTATTAATTTTTTTAATTTACTAAATAATATTTTGTTATTAGATTATAATTCATTTATTATTCATTAATTCAATTATTATTTATTTATTCAATTTTAATTTTAATTATTGATTATTTATATATGAATAATTTATTAATAATTTATAAATTTAAAATAATAATTATTAATTATAAATTGTTAATTATTATTTCCTAAAAATAAAAATTATTATTTATTATTTATTATTAATTATTAATTATTAAATATTAATTATTAATAAATTATTAATAATTATTTTTTATTAACTATTTATCAATTATTATATAATATTTACTAATTATTATTTATTATTTATCTTTTTGTCTTTTATTTATTAATTTTTTATCTATTTTTCATATAATAAATAAATTTTAAATTAAATTTTTATTTATACAATACTTTTATAATATATATTAAATATTAAATATTAAATATTGTATACTGTATATTGTATATTATATATTATATATTATATATTATATATATTATATATTATATCTTATATTATATATTATATATTATATATCATATATTTTTATATTTTATATTATATATCATATATTATATATCATATATTATATATTATATATTATATATCATATATCATATATTTTATATTTTTTATTTTTTATTTTTTATTTTATATTTTATATTTTATATTATATATTATATATTCAATGTTGTCATTTGATTCCTTTTTCCTACTTCGTAGAGGATAAATCTAAATGATGTGTTGCAGCATGCATTTGCTTCTTACACTAACTCATGTTCTGGAAGAATACATCGAAATGGGTAATCAGCTCGTGTTGAGGGCAATTGTCATGCATTTTCGTAATGGGTTTCCATCAGAAAAACCTCTTTGATTGGGTATATTGTCTTACCAAAGGGTCAGAAATCCTGATGGATCTATTAATTGGTCTGACAGATCTCATTTTTGTGGGGTTTCTCTGATTGGAGGTGTGTATCTCTTGGACGTGGTTTCTTTCATGGCATTTTTTTAGATGCTTCTAAAATACTTGTTTGGAGCACTGGATCTCTTTCTTTGAAGCCTGGATGGATTCAACATCATGAATGGTCCCTATACATATATGCTTCACATGTATAGAATGCATTTTCTCGTTTATGGGTTTGTCTTCATGGCCTTAATTGGGTCCATTGAAATCCAAAGATTCTGTGTGAGACTGGCCTGGCAATTGGGACTCCAATACGACTTGACAAGGAGACCAAGAATGTTTGGTTTGGATATATTGGTACGATATTTTGGAGATTGATCTTAGTACTATCCTTCTTGACATGGTAACTATTTCCACTCTGATGGATGACATTCAAATTGATATAGAGTATGAAAGAATGAAATAATTTTCAAATGAATTCATGGTTGTTGACAATTCATTAGATATATGTCGGAGAAATACCCCCTATGAGAAATGTGGGAATAAGTGTCATCTATCCAAACATTATAGATGAAAATCAGAGAAGAATGATGATGTTTTGTCCCAACCCCATGATCAAAACAACAAGCCATCTTCCAATAAAGCTAATGTGGTAGATTTTGTGGAAGAACATCAACTACCATTGAAAGGGAAGGTACTGATTGTGGATTCATCACCGATGAGATCCAACAGTAGTCGATCTAATACCTAGGTAAATTCTGCATCCCCGATGATGTGTCCCTCCAGTGCTCGAGCTCATTTTTTCAAGGAGACTACACCCATTGATGATCATGCAATTACTCCCCCTAGAATAGTTGGGGTTGGAAAAAATGCCAATCTCTCTATTTTATAATCTCTTTCTTGTATTGACCCCTCCCAACCATGTAAGAATGATAGTCCTTGTGTAGTTTTTCTACATGATGAGACTGATGAGATGACTCATAACACTATGGCCCCCCATTATTGTTATTAGGAGAACCAAAATCTATTGAGTTCCTCTAGGGTATCTGGTAAGTGTAGTGAAATCATGGAGGTAGAAGGGATTGAAGGTAGAGATGGACCTACTTCATTCAAAGATGCACACATTTTTAGAAAAGGGATGGTTGTCTACCCTCATGCTTCCTCAAAGAGAATATTGAGTAATGACTATTCTAACACACCTCAAACTGTGTGTAATAGATCTTCTAAGAAACCTAGAATGTATAATTCTGATATTCTTAAGATCCACATTTAGGTTAAGCCACAATCTGAATGGAAAACCTTTGAAGACTCTGATTATGGGAACGGCATGAGGGAAGGTCCCTTTGATTGACCTCGCCCATCTCCTCTAGACCTTTTTCTTTTATTTAATAAATAGTGAAAAGAATTTTTTCTGGATGGACTTTTTGTTATATATTATATATTATAAATTACATATTACATATTACATATTACATATTACATATTATAAATATTATAAATTTTGTATTTTGTATTTTTTATTTATTATTTACAATATCTATTTTCTATTTACAATTTACAATTTACAATTTACTATTTACTATTTGTTATTTAATATTTACTATTTACTATTTTTTAATTACCATTTATTTCCATATTATATATTTCTTTATTTATTATTCAATTATATTCTATTTTTAATTAGTAATGTATAATTAGTTATTAATTATTAGTAATCATTAATTATTAATTAGTGATTATTGAGTAATCATTATTGATTAGTAATTATTGAATAATAATTATTGACTAATAATTATTTAGTGTGTATCTATTTGTTATGTATTATTATGTCCCAAAATATATATATATATATATATATATATATATATTAGTATATTATATTTGATAAATGGACGACATGAAGAGCCTAATCGAGTGGTAAATATTTTAGAGAATAAGCAAGAGGTAAGGAGTTCAAATCTCAACCAATATAGATTTTCTATATATAGAATGGGCATATGCACGGACATGGTCTTGTGAATGTGGATGGGCATGAACATTGTTTAAATAAATAAATAAACACATAAACAAAAAAATTATGAAAATCAATATATTATAAAAAAACTAATTTATAAAGATAAAAAATCAGAAAATAAATATATAATTAATAAATATTAAATAAATAAATACAAGAAAATAAAATAAATAAATATAAAAAATTAATAAAAAAACATAAAAAAATAAAATTGATTTAAGTATGATTTAAACTAAAACTAAATAATTCTACATTGGTTTTAATAAAATGATGCTAATTATTTTCTAACACAAGTTTTAGCAGCAACTTTCCAAAACCATTGTAGAACAATTTAGTGGTAGTTTAAACATCGGTTAAATGAAAAATAAACTTCCACTAAATAACTTTTTTGGTGTAGTGTATATAATCAATTACAATGAACATGAAGTCATTTATCATAGTCTTTATCTTGATCATTTTTATTGAATTAATTCCTTTGGTAAAATGATCAACCATATAGTAAATAAGAAAATGAATAATAGACTCCACATGTAGTCAATCGATCTATTCTTATGGTTGATGGAATGATTTCATAGGGGAAAAGAATGTTATAGTTTATGACACATGGTTGATTTTCTACTCCTTGTGGTGGTATGTTAAGGACTTTTTGAAATGTCAACCATAATCGACTGTTTGAAGCAATTCCATAATTCATAAAACATCTCTGTTTCTTTGTTGAACTAATCTATATAATGAATATATCAATTCCGTCATGCCTATGATGATTTATCATAAAAAATAGAAGGATAAATTTTGAAACTCATGATTTAATACATTTTCTCAAAAAATCCAGAAATACTTCAATAATTCAATCAATTTGTAATTACCATGTATAAAGATTCAGTCAATGAAAATAATCAATAATATATATCAATGTATTAGATATATCACATATCCTTCTCATCCTCATAATCAAATTGATTCATGATCATATGTATTATCAGGATATTTTAATCCCTAAATATCCACAAAAAAATTATCTATATTATTTATTGTTTTGAATTATAATTCAAAACTCAATCATCTGAAAATACCTATTAATCTAACAGATGATCATGGTTTCCTTGATTATCCTTTATATACTTTATTTTAATCAGATTCAACTAAAATTATAGAATATGTGAACCTCGTGTATCTTTTCATTTTAAAAGTTGTAACTTCAATATCTTATATTTCAAAAACCATATTACAACACATGAAATTTATAACATTAAAATATAATCATATATATTTATTTTGATATAATGATGTTAATTTGATGTATAATCAAATTATTCATCTATATAAAATATTCCATACTTTCTGTTATACACCACTTCTAAAAAACTAAATTTAATCATATTTGATCCCTACTGCACCATCTACTCTAATATAGCACCTTGTTCTAAATATTTACTCTCATGTAGAGCATATTGAATAATCTATTCTCCCTATACATAATATTTAATATTCTATAAATAAATAAATAACATATTTATTCTAGAGTTCACAATTATGTAACTTATTTAGTGTAAACAACTCATTAATATTAAAATATATTCATACATGACTCAAATTTTCCCAAATATTCTAGAATATACAATTCAAAATAAAATACAACATTTTAAAATTCTCTTAAAGTCAAATGAAGAATATTATTTTCCACAAAATTCTTCTCCACGAACAATAAATAATTTAAAAATATAATTTAAAAATAACTTATACTTCAATAATAAATTTTTAAATAAAATTCCATGGCACTTCAAATGATTATTAGTTACTTATTTATCAATATTAGATTGAACCAATAAATAATATCATTAACAAATATTTAATTGAATTTAATTTCTGTATCACTTATTAATCCTCAAAATCTTCCAAGTATATTTTATATAATGTAGACTTAATATTTAATAAACACAATGATGTTACCTATCAATATTCTTCCTCAGAAACTCATCAATAATCATCTTTATTCCATTAGCACATGTTAATGGATCTCTAATGAAATATCTAATGCATTCACCTCATAAATCGTCCTAAAAAATATAGATGATTAAAAATGTCACTTGAAAATATATTATCCATGATCTAATGTGTTCATCAATCTTCTACTAATATGAAAAACTCGATATATATAGAATCATTTTGTCGATACTTTATATCGTTTTTTCATCTCATATTTCTATGTACTCAAAAATACCACAAAATTTATTTTATCATCATAAATATAAATCATCAAAACTGATAATAAAAACAATAAATCAAAAATAGGTTCAATAATATCATCCTTCCATGCTTATTATTGAATATTATTTGGTATTACACTTCATCATCTCATATAACATTTTTTGGAAATACAACATCCTTCCAAGTAACTCCTCCTAACCCATAATAATATAATAAATATTAATAACAGATAAATAAAATCATTATTGATTTCAGTAACCTCCTCATTTATATTTCTTTTAAACAATATAGAAAATGAATGTCGATATGTATTTTTATATTTTAATCTTTCTGCATTATTCATAATATATATAAATGAGGATACCATATATTTATGTAATTAATTAAAAAACTACATGTCAATTTATGAAATTCAATGTGTCGAAAACAAAGGTGACTAATTTAAATCCAAATACTAAAACTCATAGATATGTTTTCCTCAATTCATTACCATTTCTCATGTCTTTGATTTATCCAATTTCCCCTCTTTAAAATACAAAATTAAATTTTTTAAATCCATAATTAGAAAATGTGTTAAAAATTATGCTTTATTTTATTATTCCACCACAATTTATAAAATTACAAATTTATATGATATGATAAATTCTAGAATATTTTTGAATCTAATTTCACATAACACTTTTATTCCAAAAATTTTGCAACAATTATAATGATTTTTTAAAAGTAAGAATCTATAATAATAAAAATGATTAGAACACTCAAATAAAAAATACTTTAATTTACATGACAAATTCTATTATATTATTTTATTCCTTAATTATCCCACTAAACATATGTATCAACTATAATTATTTTATTTGAAATAATATATGTGTGTGTGAGAGGGATCTCCATTGTTGATAATTATTAATAATGTAATTCATACAACATACACTTTTCAGAATGACATTATATGGGGGTGATGTGTAAGATGGAAGACTTTGTGTAGTTGTATCAATTTGAACGTCAACAGATCATGTATTTCTGGGACCATGTAGGGGATCGATAGTTCGTCAAAATCAAAGAGTTGTGATTTTCGACCTATAATATTTCTTTGGATATGGTGAATCTCTTTTTAAAGAGGATTTTGTGACTATGAAAGGAATTTAGTTGTTCTATTTTCACAACATCATGCTAGTGTCTGTAGAAATAGAATCTACAATTATTCAACATTCAATGTAAGGGAATTTCCATTTATTTTGGAACATCTCATCCATTATATATAGATGAAAATTTTAGCATGACCAATAGGTGCATATTATTTATATGTAGAATGAGTGGAACATATTGGTAGATTTTTTGTCTTCAAGGGAAGCTACCAGTGATAAAATAAGATCATTGTCATGGTTGGATTCTCGTCGCAATATATGATGTACTTAGGTATTGGTGGATGATCTCATGTTCCATTATTTTAGACTACGTTAATATTGTATTTTTGTGTTCAATTCATATACTATAATAAAATGATCATTGTTAGTAGTAGATGTTATTTGCACATTTCTTTTACCTCCTACATAGATCATAAAAAAATGGATGGGTAATCATTTTTGACAAACTCTAATGAATATAAATTTCATTATTTGGATTTTATTATTAATAGTTTTTAATTTATATTTAAATTTCTTCATTAGTTTTGATTCATCTTTTAAACTGAGTTTTCCAAATGTTCCAACATTTTATAGGGACATGGTAATATTTCATGGATCTTATAGAGGGATTTTTTGAAACTCCATTCTCTAAGAAAATTCCTTTTCTTCTTCCTTGAACTAATTTACCATGTTTGATTATATTTATGCCATAAAAATTATGACTCAAATATTTTTTGTAATAGTATAACATGTTTTCTCATTTTACAAAATAAAAAATAATTCTTACCCATGGCATTGTATCATTAGTATAATTAAAGGGTGTTCTTGAATGATTATTTTTTTATTTTCTTACAAAACAATGTAAATCAACTTATTAATTAACTTTATTTTTTATCTTTTAATGTATTCATTTATGAAAAAAAATATGGGACATGATTTGTTCATTTTAACCAATAATATTCTTTACTACATCCACCTCGATTATAAATTTAGCAAGTATGATTTTATTTTTTATTATATTAGAGAAAATATATTATTATAAATGAGTTTTGTTCTTTGAAAATACTCATCTTTTATCTTCATTGATGTATGATTTTGTTATCTACCATGGATAAACAAGTTATTCCAAATTTTATATTCCTTGTTCCCAAACATTCAAAAACACTAGCAATTTTTAGGTATTGGGTGTAGCCCATGTATCCTTTAATGGTCTGGTCAACTTATATTTTAGTTGAAAATCATTTTTCATCATTTCTATATAGGATAAAAATTTCCTTTACAAAATAATAATAAATTAGTTATCTAGAAAAAACACTGAATAAAAAATCTAAGGATTTTTTCTTGTAATTTAAAATTAATTAATGATCATATATAAAATGACAATAACTCGTAATTATATCCTTATTAATAATTGATGGAATAAATAATATGAAAATATTTTTTCCTTATAGGATTCAAATACAAAATTAGTTTAGTGGTGATCCACACATGTACCACAATCTCTAATTGTTGTCATCGAATTGTTAGGTGCTACCATAGAATATAAAAGTACCTTTCATTTTTTGTGATAAATCACTTCAATATTCATTATAATTGAAGAAGAATGAAGTTCACAACCAATTATCACCTATCTATCATTCATGGTTGTTTTTCTATGCTAATATTTATAGTAAAACATGGGTAAAATCCTAGATGATGATAATTTATATACTCAATTATTTTTCATTGATTGTATTATTATTAGGTGGTTTTTTGGAAGAGTTTATGAAATAATTTATGGATGATGTTTGATTTATCAAATTGATAAAAATTGAGGCAACTTATTTATTTGGGAGTTAATATTTTGATATCCTTAATATTTTAATTACATTACATTAAATTAATACCCACATCACAAGATTCCATTGGTTGGAATTCCCAAGTGTTAATGCTTTAATCCACGCATTAACATAACATAGGGTTATAATATTAATCAATGCTCATTTGTGTTCATGTATTTATTGTTATAATAATCCATGGAAACCACACATTAAAAAATCATGTTATTAATCCATAACAATCATAACATAACATTCACAATGTAAATTTAAATAATATTTCCCACAAAAAGATCCTCAACCACATAACATCCATAAATATTGACTCACCCCAATGAGAGATATACTCAACCATTTCGATGATTAGTAATTGGGTTAATTATTTTTATGATGGTCAACTAATAAGATAATAAAATGCTAGAATATGAAAAGAGTTTTTCACCGAACACACACACACACGACGAAGATAACTAAAAATCGAATTTAGATAGAAAGAGAATAAAAAATAAGCGAATTAATTGCAACCTAATTTAAAATATTTAAGAAAAACTAATGTTTAATAATATATGGTGGTTGATTAATAGAGGAATTGAGAAATAAAAATTCATTAAAATATAATTACTACACAATCACTTATGAGATTACAATAATAAAGAACACAAAAGTAAATGAATAAAAAGAGAGGCGGAAGAGACTCTCAAGTTAAAAAATTATTATGGAAGGTCCTCCCATTCCATTGGAATGTAATTGACCATGAAAATGAATGCTCATCTCTAATAAAATACCAATCCCTTGAATGGATAATAGGGGGTTCTATTTATAGGCCTTGGAGGTGGATATTTTCATTCCAAATGTTCCCCTCAAATTGCATCACCAATTTGGACATGCAGAAAAATGAATCTAGAGATATGCAGTTCTTATAGGATGTATCTATTGATGTTTAATATCATAACTGAAATATTGTAGGATATTAGACTTTTGGAACCAAAGTTATGTCTATTTTTCATAATAGTTTTCACCTGTCCATTTTCTATCAACACTTTTTCAAAGGCTGAAATGTGAATAGGTTTTAGAATAGGAATATGCCACAAAATAAAACTAATTTGTTATAATACGTTATTTTCCCATATATTAGATATAACACTGAAAACTCTAGCATTTCTTTAAAGATTATATCAGGTGAAAAGTCATTAATATTGTACTAATTTTAATTCTCGAGCTTAATGGTGGGATAGACTTCTGAGCATTAGTTGGGTACCTTATTATTCTATTTGGACCTTAAAATTATTATCCATGATGATTTAGAATAATCATGAAAATATGGAGTTTCATAAAATTTGGGCTTTGGGATTTAGACCAGTAACTCAATCAACTTGGCTGGTCCAGTTTCATCACAATTTCATTGGGTCGTCTTGTGTGGACCATTTGATCTGCCAAATGGATGATTTGGCCATTGTTCCCTTCGGATGGAATTTTAAAATTTTAATAAGAAGAAAAAAAAATAATAATCATGAAATTTTGAAAATGAGGGTGAGAGTTATCATTACAATAGTAAACTGCCTTGATTTGATTAATAAAATAATGCTCAGAAATTATATATAATATTAAAACATGAGTATTTCAGACCAATTATGCTCATTTCATTGAAAAATTAGTTATTATAGTAAATAAATTTTTTAAATAAGTGAATAACATAACTCTTTGATACATATTCTTTTGAATATTCTCATGTGTAACAAATATAAAAAAATTTAGGAAATCATTTTCACTCACCAACAAATATTAAAATTTTGTTTTCCTCACTCAGGGGATGATTAGACTATTTCAGTCATCCATACTGAATTAATCTAAAAACATTTATAGAAACAATGTTTGAGAAAAAAATATTTTTTCATCCTCAATTTTAGAAATAAAAATCTTGGGCACTCAAAATTCATTCCTCTAAAGATGATAAAAATTTATTTCTTGAGGTTCACATATTCCCCAACCAAAAGTTAAAATCATTGAGTTTAAAATATCTGTCAACTTCCATTCCCTAATCTAAATTTTACAAGAACCAAGAGGTCTTTTTTACATGTTTATTATGTGGCTATGGGTTGGTCAAAATTCAGTATTCAAAAGAGTAAAAATATGGGTAAAAAACATCATGGAAAAATCAATGAACAATATTTATGAAATAAAACATGGAAAGAAATGGAAACACATATTTAAAAATGTACAATTGTGTTAATTAAGACAAAAAAGTGCAAGAAATTTTTATGGGAATTATATGATGAATTATTTACAAAACCAAAAACTTCTACGAATTTCATTAGTGTTCTTATTTTGCATTTTTATTTTTTCTTTTTTTTTCTTTTTCAAAATCTGAACACGAAAAAAATCTCACACTCATATACAAAATTTCCTTTATCTCCTAATGATGTTAATTTAAATATTTATAACAAGATCCATGTTTGAGGATGAGTAATTTTTGACCCACCCAAGACCAAACCCATTATTTATTTCATTTTTATATTGATTTTTTTATTTTATTTTTAAAAAAATTCCATATGAACTTATCAATATGTCATAATATCATATATGTTCCAAAAAACACTAAATTACATAATCTACACCCAAAATAAAATTTATAAATTCCCTCAATCATATGACAACACGTTGAAAATCAATAAAAGTGAACCCAAAAATGGAATACATCCCCCCCCCAACTTAAATTTCAATAAATAGTGCACTGTAAATCCATGGAGTTGTTGGGTGGGATATGATATTGGGATTGTAATGTGTCTATAAAATAAAATGATTTCATTGGCTCAGAGTGGATTTCAATAGTAGAATTAATGTAAGGGTAATGAGAGTCTATTTGGCTATTTTGATTCTCATGAGGTTCTGAAAATGCCTCTATCATATTAATACACAAAAAAGTTGGAAATTAAATTCAATGATCCAGAAAATCAGGCCTCAAAATTGGGGTTGAAAACTCACATGATGAAAAGATGTTCAAAGGTGGCCTTGGCATGGATGATAATGTTGTTCCTCATTATTTGGGAATATCATTTTACAAATCAAAAACTGATATTTTAAATGCTGTTGGGTTTGACATAATATTCTTTATCAAAATTTATAATGAATATAAATAATTTATGGGATGAAAATATGTCTTTTGAGTTCCCAAAAAGGTTGGAAAAATTTTAAATGTTGAAGGTGAGTAATTATGACTCGGGATTTTCCATATTTTTAATTGAGTTTTATTATTAATATTCTTTCAGTTTTTTAGGTTTTTTTTTATTAAGACACACCCACAAAAAAGATATAGAGTAATTAAAAAATTGTTATGAAGAAAGTGGTAAATAATTTGGAATTAGGGAGGAAGAAAAGGAAACAGAGATTTATATAGAGAAGAGGAGATAATGATAAAGTGGTTCCCCTTGTATGTATTTAGTCAGATTTTGTATCCATCAAGTGGTGATTCAGTGGACGTTGATGTGCCTCATGTGGTACATACCTTGAAAATGAAAAATCATTATTCATATAATGAAAAACTAAAAAAATTAAAAATTCATAGAAGTAAAAGAAAACAAGTGTTTCCACCCAATAAGAATTTACGTTATTTTTTTAGACCTGGAAAATTTTAGTGGACTACCCATAGTCCAATGGGAGCCATAGTGTTTTATCAACTCCACTGTGTTCCAGAAAAACATACCTTTTGAGATGCCTAATGATTCATTTGATAATTTCATATTATCATAATTTTTTTTCTTGCAATTAAATGTGGTAGAAAAATAATATGACTATCCTCTATTTGGTCTTCAATGTGAGGAATGATTTTATCCACAAAGTGATCTTTTTATATGATTGAAATTTATGTAATATGTATCAATTCTGAAGGATCATTTATGTAATTTTCAGATAACATGAAACCATAGAATGAGATCCCAATTTTTTCACCCATTTATTTCATCACTTGCCGATGTAGAGTAATGACTATCAGTGGAGTCATAAGTTTGAATAAGTTTTTCAATATCATTTATATCCATGTTGTTCACCAAATAATGTTCTATTTCAACCACACTAGTGATCACATTATAAATTATGTAACAAATATCACAACCTTCACTCCCATCAGAATAAGATATACACATTTTTTTGAGGTTCAACTAATATATAACATAATTTCAAGAATCATGGATAGGAAATGCTGAAGGTCGGATAATAATATTGGAATAAAAAATGAACATTCTTGTTCAATTTACCATTACTATCCTAGTTAGCGTAGTGGATGTCAGAGGTGAGAGAGTATTAAAGATTATTTTTATGATCTTTTAGATCAATAGATTTTGCATTTGTAATGTCAATACCTATTTTTACATTAATGGCGTGATTAATGAGGGTGTAATAATCATAAAATCCACTATTTTAAGAATATTACGAACATGATAGATTTGGATTCAAAACACTCTCTATGAGACATTCCGATGCGTAAATAGAGAATACAGATTTATTCTCTGATGAGTATCACGTGGATTGAAAAATGTTGAACTTGACTAGTTGGTCACCAAATTCCATGGATAAGATGCTATAATGGACCTCAATTTTGGTTTTAGATTTTATAAATAATGGTCTTCCAAGAATCATAGGATATTGGATTGAAGAGGTCTCACCTTCCATGTCAATGACATAAAAGTCAACTAGGAAAATATGATCATCGAATCAGATAAAGAAATCCTCAATTATTATCTTTAGACTCCCTATGCTTCGATTATATTAGTGAATGACAACACCTATTGGTTTTAAGGGACCTAGACCAATGTTATATAAGATGTATTTTGGTATGACATTTTATGAGGCCCATATGTCTACGAGTGAATCATCAAAGGTGGAACATATAATTTTGAATGGAACTATAATGGTTAAAGAATCATTGCACTTCATGTGTATGGAATGTTGTGTTGAACAAATTTCAATGGTCTTAAGTTGTATATTATAATTTCACAATTACTTAACAATCATTGAATGCTTATGATATTCTTTGATGGAATATAATAGTGTAATGTTGACTTCAACATTAATGAACATGTCGTGTATTTCAAGATCAGTTTCAAATTTCATTATTGGCTTAGAGAAATCTTGAGGAAAAATAATTAGGATCCTTAGATGAATGGAAAGAGATGGGGAAGAGACATTATGTTCATTTTCTAGTTCAATTTTATTTTCATCTTCTATCTCAATAGTCCATTTGATGATCCATCTTGATGTATAGACATTTTATTTGCAGATTATGTGAAATTTCCCTTAAATTACCCTTGGGGTTGGGTAAGGGTTTGGTTATGAGTTGTGAATAATTTATTTGTTTTTTATGGATCATCTGGGATGAATGTTGACCAATTTGGGTTTTAATGTTTTTTAGGCTTGAATTGGTGAAAGAGGAATGATCGTTCTATTTACGTTCCCATGGTTTTTTGGAAGAATAGGCTTGTTATGTGTTGGGATTGACTTGATATTGATTCATGAGAAATCAATTGTATTGGATTGGGAATTTTAATGGATCATAAGGAAAGTGGAATCTGAGAGGATGATTATTCCTTTCAAGTTTAGGAACAAAAGGATAATGATGATGGAAGTTACCACCACCTTGAACATATTGGAATTGAATTGGGTTTTGAATCGGGAATTGAGGGTAATGATAAATGGGATTAGGATACAACAAGTTAGGGTTATAGCTATAAGATAAGGGCTCGGAATGGGTTTTGATGATGTTTCTAATGAACTAACCTAGATGTTGAGGGGTGGTGTTCCTATGAGAATCCGCTGCATTGAGATCTGTTGGTCCAGATGAAGTAAATGGATCCTCTTGAAGTTTTGGAAATTTTTTTGTTGGACAACATGGGGAGATATATATTCCATAGTTCCTGATAGGTTTAGAGAACAAATATTGTGGAGAAAATGAGGTTGGGACTTTGGTCGCCATAGCTAGTAGTCTCACAAGACCTATAAGTTCACTCATCCACTCAGACATCTTGTTTTTCTCTATCGATTGACTATATTGGGCTTTCTCGACTTGAGCATTTGATCATGTATGGAATTGTTAAGTGTTTATTATAATATTGATTATGAGATCTCTTACAGCTACGAGTGTTTTATCAACAAGAGCGCCGCCAGTTGCGGCATCAATGAGAGTTTTCTCTATAGAAAATAACCCCTCATAGAAGTATTGGATCAATATTTGGATGGGTATTTGGTGGTGTAGAATTTTTGAAAGACTATTTTGGAACCTCTCCTAGTACTCTTGGAGTGATTCATTTTGGAATTGTTAGATACAACATATTTATTTTCAGATAGAAGCAGTATGAGAAGCAAGAAAGAATTTCCCTTAGTTGCATTATTTCATTTCATGGGGTTCTGGAACTAGGGGCGAGGTGGTAGAGCCTTTTCATGGAAGTGTTAGCTAAGAAGAATGGTAATTCTCTATGTTTGATTTTTTCCTCAGATAAACCTTGAGGATTCAGGTTTGAGGACACCACCAGGAACTCATTAAGGTGGAGATGTGGATCCTCAATGACTAGCCCGTGTAATTGATGTAATAAATGAATCAAACCCATTTTGAGTTCGAAATCAGCCTATATGTATAGATATGGAATTCTGTGGGATTTTTAATTCATTTCAAGGTAAAAAAGTTCTTTAAGTGTTTATTCCCTATGAGTATCCATATCCAATTCAATTGGTTGGACAAGGACTGGTTCTTGAATGATTTTATTATCCCATATGTTCCTTATATGTTGGTGAATGGTTCCCTTAATTTCATCTTCAAATATATCCAAGGGATTTTTTGGGAGGCTATAGGGAATTTATAGAAAATTTCAAAGGATGAGAAAAATGTTATTTTTTTTGTTTATGATTTAATGAGATGGTTTGTTTTTCTCTTGGTTTTTGCTATTTTTTAATTTTTTTACCTTAACTAGAAACAAATGACTATTTAATGAAGCATCCCTAAAAGTGAAACCATTTTAAGAATGTTTAAGATAGTAATCTATTGACCATTCATTGTTCTGTTACCCTACTAATGTGTATAGAAGCACTCGGGTCGAATCCTCATCGATGTTGATTTTTATAGTCAATTATTCTTAATTGATTTTATTTTGATATGGGGTTTTTTTGAAGAGCTTATAAAATAATTAATATATTATTTTTATTTAAAAAATTGATAAATATTGAGGCGAGTTCCTTATTAGGGAGGTAATCTTGTGATATTCTAGACCTTTGCATTATATTACATTAATTTAACATCCATATCACGATTTGATGTTGACTATAATTTCTAATTGTGAAGGATTTAATACAAGACTTAACATAACATAGGGTTGTAATCATAATTAGATTTCATTTATAGTAATTTATTTTTGGTTCCAATAATCCATTTATACCACACATTAAACAAATCATGTTATTAATTTATAAAATCTTACTTTAACATAAACATGTCAATTTAAAAATGATCATCATGAAAATATCCTCAATCACATAACATTGATAAATTTTCACTCACAGAAATGAGAGATTTAAAATACCATTTAGATTATTTGTAATCTGGTTAAATATTTTTATGATGATGAATTAAGAAGAGAATAAAATTAAAGGGATAAGAAAAGAGTAGTGCTCGGAACACACTCACAGAAAATGGAGAGAATTAAAAACAAAATTTAGATTGAATGATGGCGAAAAATAAGACAATGGATTTGAATTTTTTTTAAAATATTTTAAGAAAATTATTATTTTATAATAGAGGATATTTGATTAAAAGAGAAAATTAGAAAACAATTCATTAAAACCGAATTACTACACAAACACTTATGAGATTAAAACAATGAAGAAAAAAAATGTAAATGAAAATAATGAATGAAGGAAGAATATTTCAATTGAAAATGTGAGTATGGATGTTCCACCAAATCCTTTGGAAATAATTTATTCATTCCAATGTATTCTCCCCTCTTGAGAAATTCCAACCTCAAACAATGAGAATTGAGGTTTCTATTTATAGCGCAAGGAGGAGGATTATTTTCATTCAAAATATTCCCCTCCAATTTCATTGCCCATTTGGCCATAACTATATCTTAATATAAAGATATTATACACTTACAGTTTGTATATATTGATGTGTAATGTAATCCCTTATAATTTGGCAGTTATTGTAATTTTTTCACCAATGATATGGCTATTTTAATAAACAGTTTTCATGTATCCATTTTTATTAACAATTTTTTGAGGAATAAAATGTGAATGAGTTTTCAAACATGATTATTCCCTAAAATAAAAATAATTACATCCAAAAATTAATCTTCTTATATAGTAGCTTTTATATTGAAACTCCCATATTTATTTGGTTAGTAGATCAAGAGAAAATGCATGAATAGTGATTTTATTTTAATTTCCATCCAGAATTGTGGGCTTTACATCAACGCATAAGTTGGGACCCATGTTATTGTATTTGTAACACCAAATTATTATAAATTATTCATTCGGATAATTGTGAAAACATGGCGGAGTTTCATAAAATTTGGGCTTCATGATTCAGACTAGTAACTCAATCATAATCGTTGGTTTAGTTTTCTCCATATATTCCTTAGGTATTCTTGTGGAGACAATATGACCCTCCAAATGGATGATTTGGCCCATGGTACCTCATAATGAATTGTTAGAATTTCAGTTATGAACCCAAAAAGACAATAATCATGCAATTTGGATATGTAGGGTGATATTTATTATTACTACAATAAACTGACTCGATTTGATTAATTAAAATAATGCATAAACATTAAATTTCATATTAAAACAAGAGGATTTCCCACAAATTATTCACTTTTCATTGAAAATTAGTAAAGATAGTAAATATAATGTTCCGAATAAGTTAATAAATTCAAATAACTATTTGTTTTATCTCAAAATATTGAGAGGTGAGGTGTATAGAATACACCCATGAGAATGAGAATCTATCACTCTCTATCAATTTTACACAAAAAAGTGTGATTTATAATATATATATAATTTATTATTTATTCTGAATGGTTTATGGTTGTTAAATTTCACATTAAACCCTTTCAATCATTTTTAGTCATAAATTACTCATGTAAAATAACAATAAAAACATTATTATTATTTTAAATAGTTTTTCATGATCATCACATTAAGAATCAAAATAAATATTATTTATTCAATTCAAACCACTGTGAAAGGTCCTCATTCCCTCATTCATATTTTTATATTCTCTAATAATAAATACTTAATTAATGAAATGTCACGTCATTGTAATTTTTTAATTATAAAAAATATTATATTTTCCATACATCCAAAATAATATTTATTTTTATTATTTTAATCACTAATTATTTCAAATAAGCTATGATTAAATTATGGTGATAAACTAATCCTGAATAATTATAATTTATTAAAATATGTTAAATTAAATACATGAATTTATTTAAGGTTTTAGATGAACTAATTGTGTAATAAACTAAGCCTTTATTTCAGTTTAATTAGGATGTAAAGCCTAAACTCTAAGGATAGTGTCTAGAAACACACCAATCCCCTATATAGAAATAAGTTAATGTCATAATAAAATAAAACATCCTTCAAATGCATACCATGTAATTCAATCCATTTACCATAACATCTCTAATCATTCATGTTGAATGATAGGGATATCTAACGATATACTTGAATTCTCTTTCTCTGACATCATATAAATAAAATCAGTCACCAAACACTATGGGAATTTATTTATAGAGGTAGTTATATTCCCATAAAAAGGTATGATATATATCCTTCCAACAAGGGATAAAAGGGATAAATACTTTTTCATATTTTCAACTGATGAAATGCCATTCGTGACACACACAACATATCCAACTTCATCGTGAGCATATTTCATAATAGTTTTCATCAATATATATACATTCATATTATTTTAGCATCTCGAACCAAAAAATACTAGAGGTGGTGTCCATAACCATTACATAGAATAATAAAAAAGAATAAAATCATGAAGTTACCAGGAGTCTAGTAGTCTTGGTAAACGATATACAAACATGAGTATTGTATTAAAAATGAAAACACTAATTAAAAAATAATTCATTTTATTTTGATGATAACTTTATCTCTTCTTGGATATCCCTGCATATCATTCATTGAATGCTAAATTGATTCTCATGTAATGGAAAAAATCAAGGGTGATCTCAAATGCTCTATAAGGGTAAATCATAGAGGAAGCAATAATATATACATGATAGTAGACATTATAGAAAGGAAATAAATGATGAAACATGACATGTAATCAATAAAATGTGAAGCAATTGTGTAAATAGTATAGATTGGTAAATAATAGAAAGCACAATCCATTAATTCAATAAACTGGGAATGAAATTCATTCATGTATTTTATAATTTCATAACCACAGGGAAAATAACTATGACAACTGAAATATCTACAATGTAAATGCTTAATTATTGGAAATCATGCATAGGGAACATGAAAAACGGTAGGTTCAAAATCCATCATCCCGATAGAATAAATGTAAATGTAGAACCTATTTAATTTGTGAAACTAAATTGTCTTTCGAGAACCTGTCTATGCATTGAGGGGACATATAATGTTTTTCCCCACACATAATTCCATTCCTTGAATATTCCATATATCACAAAATTGATTTAGTTAATAAAATATATTCATTGTCAAATATCAATATGGAATAAAGAATATGTATTGATCAATATTTCCAAATACAATTTAATAACAATCAATTTAAACAGCATAAGTAAAATTATATACGGTTTAGAAAATAAACATATCAATGATAAATAAAATGGATAATTAGAGGAAATTCAATGTCTATTGATCATAAGAAATTAAAATAATTTATCATGATTAGTAAAGGATTCAATGATGTGAATGTGAAATAAATCCCTGTACAAATGAATAATAAACCGTCTTGAGGAAAAATAAGTATGGATCAATACAACATATCCCAATTAGAGTTGAAATAAAGAGTTTTAGTAATTTAGAAATAGAAATACTATAAAATATATGTTAAAAACATTATAAAGGAAAATATAAGTTACATTTTGAAATAATGTTTTGAAAATCCTTTTCTTGAAAATGACATTAAAAATATTAGAATTAAATTATAAACCTTATAAATGAATAATTAAATAAATGATGGAGGGTAAATATATACATGTTCTATGTTGTAAAAGTAAATTTATTATTCTTGGTAAAATGTTTTAAATATTCATTGTTTGAGAATCATCATGAAGATTCCTTCAAAAAAATCGGTAAATAAAAAAGAGAGTAAAATTTCCTTGAATAAATAATTTTTGAATTGATGAAAATATTTTTGAAAACCTTATTAGAAAATTTTGATTTTGAAGTTAAACTTGTTCTCACAATAAAGAGAAAAATAAAGTCTGTTTTTCTTTAAAAAATTCAAAAACATTTATGTTCCAATGATAGAGGAAATAAAACTATTATTTGATAAAGTTCATGAATAACCACAGGAGAAGAAAATGAAGCGGTTTATTAGAAAATTTTCAAATAATTTTCTCTGATGAAAATTTATGTGTAACCAGTCTAGAAAAAATGTTATTGGAATGTAAACCATTTAATATATTATATTTTTTGTATTGATAATCAATCAATGAAATGATTATGTGTATCAAATGTAAATCCACATAATGAAGATGAAATATATCATTAGATAGTACAATTCATTATAAACATAGTAATATAATATTAATGATAATTAGGAAGTGAAATAAATCAATAAATGGTAACTAAATTGTGAAATTATTTTTCAAATTGATTCTTTTAACACAAATCCTCTTAGATGAAGTAAATAAAATTGAAACTCAAAATATTATGATATATTATCGAATAAATATGTTATTTTAAAAAGTGTCAGTATTTACACAATATATATTAAATTTTGTGCATAAAAATAAATTTTTTGTTTAAATATAATGTTAATAATCAAAAAAGGAAGTGATACTATAACGATAGACATTAAAAACATTCTTGAGGAGAATAATCATTAAACATTACAATGTTTCTCATATCACTTTTGAAACTTTTGAATGAAAATATAAATGATGTAATACAATTAAATATAACTTATTATACTATTAGAATTAATATATTGATGATATAACATCTCAAATGGAAGTATATACACCATCTTAAAGAATATAGGTTCATGATAATAAGTAAGTCTCAATGTAATGTAAATTGAAACAAAATCCCCTTCATTGCATTTCCTTTAGTGTCAACGTCCATTAAAATATTTATAATTGTTTTAGTAGTGATAATTACTTATTTCATAACAATATTATTGTTCATAATATCATATATTATCTTCTTATTATATCTCAATACCCTTTTGATAAAAATCATTCATTATTTTCACTATTACCTGTGTTAATTGCCGAGTTTGTTGAGAATGTTTCCACATGTTATTTGTTTTTATAATCATTAATTTATCATCTTCATAATTTATAAAATTACTTAAATATAATATATATTCATTATATATATATATATTTAGAATATTCCATAATAATTAGAGATAAAAAATAGAATGTGTTGTTTATGGAGATGGTTGGTCGAACATACACATGAACAGTTTTGTCATTCCATTTCAATATTTAAAAAATGAAAGGTAAATTACATATATGAATATTATAAATCCCGAATAATATTTATGTAATATATGTTACATAGGTATATTAAAAAAAATCATTTATACATTCGATGTATAGTGTGAATAAATCACATGGCTTTGAGGGGTGATAGCCTATAATTTCACAAATAACGATATTGTATTCCCATAAAATGGATTGAATAATGTTATGTGTTATATAAGAGTTCAATAAGTATTAATATATTATAAATATCATATAAAATATATATAAATTTATTTTCATCATAATTACCAGCCATGATAGGTAATAAATGAAAAACACACAACTTCATTTAGTGATGCAGTAGTTCGCAGCACATAAAATGACAAATTCATTACCAATTAGATGGAATTGTGTGTTTTATGTGGGTGGATAACATAACATAAAAACTTATCAGTATATTCAATATACTTTTGCTATAAAATAATGGAATAAAAATAATTTATATTGTAGGGAGTGAAATAGAACTGCTGTGATTGAGGAAGAATATTGCTTATTAATCAGGTAACTCTTTTTGGTATGCACCAAAGGCAATCCTTGGATGGATTTATGACCATGGTGAGGATTCTAGGTCGAGGGTACTAATGTTTGGGATCCATGAACTGAGCATGGTTGAGATAATGTTTCTTGAGTGGTGTGCAGAAGTGGGTGGAGAGGATGCCTTTTTATATTGGAGGAGTGGCACTCTTGTAAATTTTTTAAAATAAAATTCCGCCCAAGTTTCCCAAATAATGTGTCTCCCATAATGGTCGAAATAATATATAAGGGGTTCTAGGGTCTTTATAGATCGATCATATTGATTTTATATATGCTTCTATCCTCTTTTGGCCCTTAATTACTATGCATAATACCTTGTTTAGATTGATTTCACCAACGTCATTATAATTAATATTAATTACATTCCCTTATAATTTTGTCAAAAACATGGTTTAAATTATTAGAAATTAAGAATTATTCTTATTCCAAATATGGAATCTATTTTTAAAATATTTTAGCACAAAAGTAGTATAAAATAAATTAAATGTAATCCTGTACATGAGATGAAAATTCGGGTTTTTAATATAAAAATGGATAATCATTTACTATGAATTTATATTCAACTTCAATGTTAAATAGATTCCAATGACATAAATTGAATTAATTAATAAAAATTTTATATAATAAAAAATTAAAATCAATTTAAAAAATAATTTAACTTTATAAATTAGTTAGATGAAAAAACATTTTTGAGTTAGAATTCTGTATTTTTTACTATACAATAAAAATGAAATTACACCAAAAAATACCAAAAATTCATCGAACCAATTTCTTTATATTTACTATATGATGTTTATTTTGTAAATATTATATTTATAAAAGTTCAAAAAAAATTATTTAAAATGAGTTCTCTCTTAAAATCCAATAAACATACCTTTATAAAAATATCGATTTTTATATATAATATTGGGTTTGTTCTTATATCATGTATACCAAACCTATTTGATAAATGTCAAAAAATTGGGTTTGTTCTCAATTTCACTTGCATTAAAATATATAAAATATATTTATTTGTTTTAAAATGTTAAATATATTTTAAATTTTTAGGATATTATATTCCCTTACGTGCTTGGTGTTGCATGTCATACATTATATCAAATACAGTGTCCCTAATTTATATTTTTGGGGCATTACATTTGCAATACCTTAATTAAATTACATCCTTGTTATTTATACTCAGTATTGGTTATATATGTTTTTATATTTCTTATTTTTGAAATCCCACAATTGTAAAAAATTTCTATAAAAGAGCAAATGAGATGTACAATGGTCACATTAAATACCATATTACTATGTATCTATGTTGGATCACAATAGTGGAATGTAGATATAAGTATATAGATTAAAAGAGTGAATATTTATTTGTATTGATTGAGGTCATTAATCCCAAACAATTGAATAATCGATAAAAAGTTGATGTCCTCAAATCCATAAATTTTCTATTATTTAGAGGACCATTTTTAAAAAAAATCTATTGTATTAGGAAAAAATTTATTTTATTTTCATTTTTAATATCATATTACTCATGATGTGAAATTCCTTTACTACCTAAGAATATATTGAAATTTTCATACATGATATGTTTTACTTTCATATTAATAATTCCATATTTTCATCATGTTTTCATCAAGTTATAATGTATCCTTTACTTAAACAAATGGATATAAAAAGATAAACATTTATTCATAAATCACTGTAATAATCTTTTAATGGATTTTAATCGTGATAATGGAGTAAAAAGAATAACTATTTGTCTCTAACTATCATCCAAATTAAATATGGTTAATATATTAATCACTAAA
This sequence comes from Viscum album, assembly GCA_963277665.1. Taxonomy (NCBI): domain Eukaryota; kingdom Viridiplantae; phylum Streptophyta; class Magnoliopsida; order Santalales; family Viscaceae; genus Viscum; species Viscum album. The sequence continues at coordinate 293,673,251 of OY728134.1, forward strand.
TTACAATATCATAAATACTATTTCATTATTAATATTTCTTCATAAAATAGTTATACTACAAAAAACATATAAACAATGACATTTTATAGGTCATTTGTAGGAATTAAACACTTACTGTCCATCAGTAATTAGTACAAGACCCTTGAACATATATAACATATTAATTATCACCCAACTTATATTTTATCATTATCTAAAATCATATAAATATAATTTCCAAAATAAATATTATAGACATCTTTGAAATAAGGTTAATCACTACATAGAAATTTATCGACAGTTACCAATGAAAACCTAATACATAAATACATCATTGAATTATTTCCATATAGATCCATCTATGGTCTGGATTTTATCTTATATAAGAGGTAATTGACTTGGGTAATGTCAATTTTCTCCACATTTAAAAAAGAAAACTATAAAATATTGCTTATGATGAGTTTAAATTTCCTTCAATCAAACACTTAATTTTTACTCAAATTTTTTTTATATTATGTCCTTAATTCCGACGTATAAATTATTTCTCCATTCCATTGATAAATGTTCCTATCTATCTCTTTCAATATTTATTTCGCAAGGGAATTTGATCCTTCTTATCTCCATGGTCTCCACCACACGATCTCTTAAAAAACATCATCCATCCCTTTTATTGGGGAGTTAAATAGTTGGTTAAGGTTTATATTAATCATATTTTGGAAAAAATTATTTGGAATAAGTTTGATATATTTCATTCATTTCAAAACCTTATTTGGGTTCTCATTTTCACCACATTGTCCTTCATGTTCAATTTTTTACTTGTCTCTATCATGTAATAGCCATTGACTAAAATAATAATGTATTGTTTGAGTAATAATAGTCATAGAAAATTGTATAATCATTTATATTATATCTCATTCATGAAATGTTATATTCAATATAACACATATTATGTTTAACCATGGTTATTCGTGGACGAAAGACATCATATTTGTTTATAAAGAAAAAGGGAATTATTCAAAGTGTATCCCTTGGGATTGTTACACTATGTGTATTGTAAGATCCATTGTTGTCTTCCAGGTTACATTGATTCACGAACCACACATCTTATCAGATTTTTTACTCCTAGGAACAACTATTCCTGATCTATTCCCACTTTTTTTATCTATATAAGGATGTATTACTAGGAAAAATAACATAATATATATCTTAAAAAATTCTAGAATGTTCTTCTATGCTTATCCTCATATTCAACATTAGGGATTGATTTTATAATCAAGAGTTTATTGAATCTAGTTCCCAATGTTGCTATTAAAATTCCTCGGAAGCTGGCTATATCATTCCTACCCCATAAATCTTTGAGTTGATATCAACTAAAACTAAATTGGCATGATTACAAAGAATAAATTACCAATGGATCAAAGAGTTTAGCAGTTTTGTTAAACTAGATACATACACGAGTCATCTATTATAAAGGAATACACTAACTAGATGCTATTTTTTTATTTTGAGGAAATCATTGTTACATACAGTATATCTGTACATATATTTTATAGTACACTTCATGGATTCCTAGGGAAATAAAACTAAATGAGGTTGAGATCTAATTCTTAATACTTTTAAATCATAACAGAAGAAATAATGAATTAATTGTAATAGACAATACGACATGTTAAAAACTATATACATATTCCACACAGTCAATAAATTGTAAAGGATGTGTATAAACTATATCGAATGACGAATAACTTAAAAAAAATTACATTTAATAAATAAAATGAAATATGAATTAATACATATATTTTATCATATGAAAACCTAATGGATAATAATATTTATAACTGAAATATATATGAAGTAACTACTTAATTATTTGATTTCATGTATAGGTAACATGAACACCTATAATCTCCATATCTTTTATTGAGATAGTTTAAAACAACATGTAGATAACATTATAAGTTTTTCAAATTAATTTTTCTCCTTAGAACCTTCGGATGCATCGAGAGACTATAAAATATCAGATCCCCACCCATAATTTCATGTCTAAATAATTACTCATATTGAATAATATATTTAATTAATTAAAAATATTCATTATCACAAATGTTTATGGAATAATGAATATATATTTATCAATATTTCCTCAAATAATAAAATAAATATCAACGTAAAACTCAATATAAAAGGATATTCAGTTTTGGAAATAAAAATATACATGATAAATGATATAGGCAATTAGGGTAAATTCAATGTATAATGATCATTGGAAATTTAATATTTTAATTGGAATAACAAAGGAATCATGTAAGTGAGTGTGAATACTATCCCAAAAAAATCATAATCCATATATTTGTAGAATATGGATAATATCAGTACAATATATCCCTTTTAGAGTAGAAATAAAGGTTTGTTTAAATTGATGGATATAGATACTATTAAATATATTTTAATAAGAATTTTGTGGTGAATATCATTTTTATTTTTTTTTTAAAAGTAAAATAATTTTCAAGGAAAATCACTTTAAAAATACATTCATTATTATTAAACTCTTAACATTGCAGAGGATTCTTTAAAACAAATGACGATGGGTAAATTTGTACATGTTGTATTTGGTAAAAATAAAATTCTATTTGTGTAAAAAAAGGTTGAAAATTTCTTTTTTTTTGTAAATTAAAAAAGTTGATTCCTTTCAAAACCCTAGTAAAATACAATAAGGGTAACATTTTATTTAATAAATCCTTTTTTATTCATTAAAAACAAATTGAAATAATTTTTATAAAATTGGGTTTTTAGAATGAAACGGGTTTTTTTTACTAAAGTGTAATATGATGATGGATGTTATTAAAAACAATTTCTAATGAATTTTAAGTAACAAATAGAGGGAAATAATACTATTATTTTAAAAATGTCATGAATAAAAAAAGGGGAAGAAAATTAATGGGTTTACTAGAAAAAAGTTCAAATGATTTTTTATGATGGAAATTCAGTTTTAAACAATCCCAAAAAAAGAGACTATAAATTAAACCCTTGAAAATATTATAATGGTGGAGTCAGAATTAATCATTGAGTAGATAATGTGTCTCAACTATATATACACATAGGGAATGGTGAATATAAAAATATATAGATAATGTTTATACATATAATCATTTAATATTAATGTCAATGAAAATGTGATATAACCCAATGAAATAAAATAGGTTATGAAATTTATTTCCACTTGGGAAATTTTAACATAAATCTCGATAGATGAAATAATTCAAATTGAAACTCAAAATATCATAAAGAATGAATGAATAATGATATTATATAACCAAGTGGATGTTTTAACACCATTTACATGAAATTATGTTCACAAAAATAAATATATTGTTTCCATAGATAGTAAAAAATCACACAAGGAAGTGACATTGAAATGAAAATCATTAAATACATTCTCAAGGAGAATAATATTTAAACATTCCAGAGTATCCCATAACACATTATAACATTATTATAACAATTTACATAAAGGAATAAAAAAATGAAACTTATAATATAATGATAATAATGATATTTATCATATAAGTTTCCAAAGGTAAGTATATATACAATATAAAGTAAACAAGGTACATAAAAATAAATAAGTCTTCAGGGAATGTAAATGGATATTAAATACATCACCTTGTATTTTATTATGGGTGAAAGGCATTTAAAATGCTGTAAAAGGTTAGTTGTTTTTCTAACAAATTTCGAAACCATATTCATGTTTACAATATCATATATTATATTTTTATTATATCTCATTACATATTATATAACAATCCATCATTATTTTTACTATTTAGGGAGTTAATTTTCTTGTTTACCAAGTTTGTTTTCACCTATAATATGTTATTACTATGATGGTTTATCATATGTCGATTGTGAACCAAAAATTAAATATAATATATATTTTTAATATTTTTATGTATAATAATCCATAATATTTGGATATAAGAAATGGAATTCCTCGTTCAAGGAGAGGGTATGTAGTACGTATGTAAGAACGCTACATTCATTTCCTTGTTGTATTTATAGAAATAAAAGTAAATGGTATATATGTATATTATAATTCTATAATCATATAAAATTCATATATTTAACAAAGTTTTATTAAAATAATTCATTATAGATTCCACTAATAGTTTGTGTTGGTTGGAGTGGAAACTCAAGAGGGGGGGTGAATTGAGTTCCAATTAAAATTTCTGTTTAAAAACATTTTCATAAAATCCCCCAAATAAAACACAGAATTAAACTGTAGTTAATTTATATCAAAATAAAGGTTTTGATAGGTTCTCAAAGGATTGATTATTTCCCAGTTAATCAAATCAGAAGAATTTATTAACTTTTGAAACTAACATACTGATTTACAACTAATATAAAAACTTGCAAGTTTAATTATCAATGTGACTTTAAAACAGTTTTGGTTTTAAATTAGTTTGCAGTGGAATAAAAACAAACATTGAAAATAACTAAGCACAATAGGTTTAACCAAGAGGATCAGTCTCAAGCAGAGACTTAGTCCTCTCAAAACTTTATATAAAAGTGATCCACACCCTGGATCGGGATTTACAACAGTATAAAACTGTCCTGGTCCAGGACCTCTACCACTGTTATCCATGGGAACAAAAAAAATAGAAAACCAGCTGTCCAAGACCCGCATGACCTCTACTACTATCCAAGTGGGAAATAAAAGATGTATGAGTTTGAGTGAGGATTTACAGATCCTTTAGTTAAAGTACAAGAGTGAGTGTGTGTGTTAAATATATCAAATAACACACAATGCTCGAAATGTAAAAAGTAAATCACATAGGCAAGGATTTAGAGTTTAGAAATGGCTCTAGTGATTACGGTGCAGCTCTGGACTCCTTCGGATTGATCAAAATTGGTTCTGAGTCCTCTTATTGGTTTTTTCTGGAAAACAGAGTTTCATCTGCTTCCTTGACATCCAGGTGTAGAGACAGAGAGAAAGGTAGTCGATGAAGTTCTTGTGTTATGTTCTCGTTCTCAGCTCTTCACAAGTATGCAGTAATGAATGTGCTCTTCGTGTAAGTTCAGTCGTCTCTTTGCATTCACACTCGATTGTTCTTTTAGCACACCTCGTGGAATGTATGTCTCTGTTTTCATTCCCTGTATTTTGTAGCAGCACATCCTTCATTCATTTAAAGCACTAGCTCCGGCAAAAGAAATGATTTCTTTTTGTAGGTTTGAGGTATGTTTCCCTAACATCCAACAACACACATTAAATAAATGTCAGTGTATTAAGATATACCTGATATGACCGTTGGATAGATTAAAAAATGATAAATAAATTAAAGCAGTGTCGGGTTTAGTCTCTGGAATGATAGCATTAATATCGGTAGGTAGATGTCACGGTAAGCTTTCTTTTATCGTTGACTTCTTGTGTAATGGTAGACTTGAGTAACTTTATACTTGAGTAACGGTAGACTTGAGTAACTGTAGCCTTTCAATCGGTAACCTTATCATATCGGTAGGCTTAGTATATCGGTGACCTTCGAGTATCGGTAGGATTTGATGTAACGGTAACCTTCTTATATCAGTAGTGGTAGCTCTGTCTCGGTAGCGGTAAGTCTATCTTGTATCAGTAGCATTATATTGGTAGTGGTGACACTGTATCGGTAACGGTAGACTTGTCTTATATCGGTAGCTATAGACTTTGATGTATCAGTGCATTGTCTGTATCGGTAACTTTCACATATCAGTAGGCTTTGCATAACGGTGATCTTTATGTATCAGTAGACTTCCATTGATAACAGTATCTTCAACATATTGGGGGACTTGTGTGTATCAGTAGCTCTGTTTTGTTTAACCATTCTATTGGAAGAAAAGGTTATGTCAGAGTGTACAAACATCCAGTAACCGAAATACTAGTATTTAAACATTAAATAATAGATCAATACTTAATGAAAATAAGTAGCTTCATTCCCAAATAAGTATTTAACCATTGATCAAATAAGGAATATAAAAATAAAAATAATAATAATTAGTATTATCAAAATATAATAAAAAAACAATATGCCAAGAGGGTTCAACAATCTCCCCCTTTTTGATAATCACAACTTATGCTAAAAAAATAAAATAGACTCAAAAAAAAGGTGGAAAAGAAATTAGGTCTCATATCATATTTGCTCTCATTCCCCCTTTGTTAACTCTTAGGTCTCATTTCTTATATTCTCTCATTAAATAATTTGCTTATTTTCTCCCCCTTTGTGATTAACAAAAATAAAGGTAGAAGAGAAAAGATAATGACTAGCAGAGAATAAATGACAATGTAATAGAAACTCAGTAATGCCGTGAATGAAGTGGAATTTCATTAATATACAAAAGATACACTGATAAAATGAGAACAAAAAAATACAAGTGAATCCTATCAAAAATATCTAGAAACACTCAATCTTCCGCTTGAATAGGAGTCTTTCCCTTAGGATCAGAAGAGGCTGCAGGGTCAGGTTCTGTAGAAGGCTAAGGAATAGCTGAAAGCACAACGGGTGGTTCAGCTAGAGAAACTGTACCGGATCTGAAATCTGTATTCCTCTGAGTGATCATTGGTGTCAAGCTCCTAATGGCTTGAGATGGAGTCAATTGAGGGGTACTCCCAGAGGCAGAAGCAGGAAGGGCAGGAGGTACAATTACTGGCCTGACATCCACATGCAGGAAGGGCAGCAATAGGTTCCTGAAATCCATTATAATGCTTCCTCCTCTCTCCATTGTAGACACAAAATCATCTCGATTTTCAATGAATTTATCCAAAGCAGGAGTAAGCTCCCTGAGCTTACTAACCTTTTCTCTGAAGGCATGGGTTACTGGAGGAAACTTCATATTTTCCAGTAAGTGCTTGAAATGGCTGGTCAGCTGATGCTTGGTATAAACCTTTTCAAAATAAGCATCCACCTTATTCTTGATTGCCTCTTGAGAAGCAGTAGCTTCCCGCAGGTGATCACAAAAAAAACTACTAAATTCCCTAGTGGTAGCAAGAATCTGAGTATCTGATGCACCACTGGGACTTGACTTCTCCAATTCATCCTGAATATTAGTGCAGATCTGGTCAAGGTTCACAATGGAGCTAGATGAGGGAAGTTGTTTCATTGAGAAGGCCACTGTCTCCTTGAAGGATTGAATCAGACTACTCACTACCTTCTGAACAAGTGTATCCTGACTATTCAGATGTTCTTTGACTGACTTCTTAAAGGCCTCAAAACATCCACAAATTGCTTGAATACCTCTTTGATATATTAGATATCAGTGTGCACTTGGGTTTGAGAGTTGTTCATGGCAGTTAGAAAAGCAATCGATTGTCTCATGGCAAATAAAGCTCATGTCCAACTCTCATTCTATGTGTGGTACACTTTAATTTCATCCATAATTTCATTCACAAGACTGGATACACCATATCCAATGGATAACTCAAGGGATTGATCCATGCTTTTCATCTCTTGAATCATACTTTTCTTCATATATGCCACTGATTCTCTTAATGATTCATTCAATTCAGCTGTTAAGGACTCACGGTCCTTCATAGTTGCCACATTTTTAGCCACAACATGTAGGATGACTGATTCCTTTTGGGACTGGTCTTCTTCATCTGAATCTCCATAAGAAATTCCAAGAATCATATGTCTTGGATCTTATTTCCAACCTTAAATGTCATATAGCACTGATACTGAACCAAGTTTCTCCCCCTCACTTGGAAAATTCTCCTGAGGTATCTCCTCTATTGGTTCTTCTTGAGGAAATTATGCAACTTCTTCTATAACTACAGCAGATTCAATTGCCATTTGTTCTGGGTCATCAATGACTCTCTCATCGACAGCTGAAGCTTCTCCTTCCTGATCAGGCATTGTCCTGAATGTACTGTCTATCAGAGGGCTCAAACTGAGCTCTTCTTCTTCATCCTCCTTATCATCTGCTTCACCAGAAGCCTCCTTTTCTTCTTTAAAATCATGATCGAATTCTGTTGACTCCTCCTCCTTAGAGGTTTCCTTAAAAACATACTGACATGCTTCTTCTTCCTCCTCAGTCTCACTGTCATAGTCCTTCAAAATAGATTCTCTTCTTGGTAGTTCTTTTAGAGAGATAACTTCTCTATAAGAGATATTTTGAGGCTAAGGACTAGGAGGTAAATTAGGGTCTCCTCCTTCCTCGACCAATGTCTCTTCCTCCTTAGCTTCATTATCACTATAGACCGGTTCTGGCTCATCTGGTCCAAGACCAGGATCCCTCACATCCTTTGGTCTAGAAGAATGATCCAGAGGATTATACATGTCATAGATTTTTTCATTATCATTAACCAATGATTTCTTCCAAGGATTCCAACTGACTTTAATGTATTTACAGATAGTCCTGGTGATGCAGAAGTTATCCTTAACTATTATCATTTCATCCTAAGGTCCAGCCACCTCCTTTTCTTTCATCAAAACAGAAATCGACTTCGATAAGAACAGTGCATTTGAATTAGACTTCGGTCTATTCATATCCTCAATCTGAATCATAATCAAACTACACAGATTTAACTTAACTCCATGCTTCAACAGATGTAGAAAATAAATGTCCTGGAATGTCAGTGTAGCAAAGTCTCATCTCCTTGGACTAATCACATGCTGAATGAATTTGAAAAGTAGTTTATCCTCCCTTGTCATCTCTGCAGCGATGACCTTTCAAGGAGTTCCATCTCCTACCAGCTATAACAAAGCATCTTCATAATTAAACACATCACTGGTTGAGGGAACATATTTTTAATAGAAAGCACAATCTCATTAATGCAGAACTCTTCTGTTCCCAGACCATTCCAATGAAGTAAAAGAAACTTCCTATCCATTCACATAAAAAATCATTCTGATTTCTTCTTCATTCTTCTCAAAATGAATGAATTCATAGAACTGTTTCACCCGTCCTGGATAATAAAGTCCATTGTTGTTCGTGAAGCACTCAGTCCCACCTTGTTCTTCTCAAACTTTAAGAACCAAGGACTTTCTCTCCATGATCCATTCTGCACATACTTCTTTCTCAATGACAATCTCTCGCTTTGAGAGATGAGGGTTTACTGGATTCCTTCAAGCGATACATCCACTTCCACTTCCACTGGTACTAGCATTCGTTACATTCTATCTTTTCGCTTGCGGCTCATCAATCCCATCTGTAACCTAGGGTTTCTTGATGCGGGCCATTATAGATTCGAGGTTTAGTGTTTTACGACTTGAGAGGGTTAGGTTGGAGGGATTCGAACAGATGAGTTTGCGGTGAGATTGAGTGAAGTCTAGACTTTGTTTAATATCATTTAGGATCCAAAAATAAAATAAATCATAAAAAAATTTGAAGTCTCAGCTTTACAGAAGATTAAAACATTGTGAGATGTACCGGTAAAGTCTCATAACGGTGAGGTCTTCTAACGGTGAGGTCTTATAATGGTGAGGTTTCTCTAACGGTGAGGATTCTCTAACGGTGAGGATTCTCTAATGGTGAGGATTCTCTAACGGTGAGGTCTCCTAACGGTGAGGTTTCACTAACGGTGAGGATTATCTAACGGTGAGGATTCTCTAACGGTGAGGTCTCCTAATGGTGAGGTTTCTAACGGTGAGGTTTCTAATGGTGAGGATTCTAACGGTGAGGTTTCTAACAGTGAGGTTTCTAATGATGAAGTTTCTAACGGTGAGGTTTTGAATGGTATAAGGGTAAGTTATCATTCCTAATTTGTGACTAATGAAATTTAATCTTTCTGAACTAAAAGTTTTAGTCAAAATATCAGCTAATTGGAGTTCAGTGCCTATAAATTCAAGAGTTATATCACCTCTTTGATAATGATCTCTTATAAAGTGCTGTCTAACATCAATGTGTTTAGTTCTAGAGTGAGACACCAGGTTCTTAGAGATGTTGATCGCACTAGTGTTGTCACAGTTAATTGAAACATGTTTAAAATTAAATCAATAGTCCAGTAAAGTGTGTTTCATCCACAGAATCTGTGCACAGCAACTACCAGCAGCTATATACTCTGCTTCAGCAGTAGATAATGCAACTGAGTTCTGTTTATTACTGCACCATGATAATAGGGATTTTCCAAGTAAATGACATGTTCCAGATGTGTTGTTTCTGTCTAACTTGCATCCAGCAAAGTCAGCATCTGAATAACTTATTAAATCAAATGATCGTTATTTTGGGTAAAACAGTCCTAAACAATCAGTACTTTTAAGATATTTGAAAATCTTTTTAACAACAAGTAAGTCTGACTCTTTAGGGTTAGCTTAAAATATAGCACACATACACACACTAAACATAATATTCGGTCGACTAGAAATAAGATAAAGTAGTCTCCCATTCATACCTCTGTAATTAGTTTGGTTAAATGGTTTTTCAGTTTCATCAATATCCAATTTACAGGTGGTACTCATAGGTATATCACTTCCCTTAATACTATCCAAACCAAAACGTTTTAAAAAATCCTTAGTATATTTAATTTGATTTAAGATAATTACATCTTTAGTTTGAAAGATTTGAAATCCATGAAAATACATAAGCTCTCCCATTAAGCTCATTTCAAATACATTTTGCATAACCTTTGAGAAATCAGTACATAATGAATTTTTCAAAGATCCAAAAATAATATCATCAACATAGATTTGTAATATTAAAACATCTTTTGAAATCCTTTTTATAAAAAGAGTGGGATCAAAAATTCCTTCTATAAATCCTTTTGAAATAAGAATGTTTTTAAGTCTTTCATACCCAGCTCTTGGAGCTTGTTTTCAACCATATAAAGCTTTAGAATGTTTAAAAACATGATTTTGAAAGTGAGGATTTGAAAAACCATGTAGTTGTTCTACAAAAACATCTTCCCCAATAAAACCATTTTGAAAAGCACTTTTCACATCCATTTGATATAACTTGAAATTTAGATGTGATGCAAAAGCAAGTAAGATCCAAATGGCTTCTAACATAGCTACATGAGAAAATGTTTCCTCATTGTCAATTCCATATTCTTGAATGTAACCTTGTGCAACTAGCTTAGCTTTGTTTCTAATGATGTTTCCAGATTCATCAACATTGTTTATAAATACTCACTTTGTGCCTATGGTTAAAGTGTACTTAGGTCTTTTTATTAATTCCCAGACTTTATTTCATTCAAATTTATTAAGTTCTTCTTGCATAGCCATTACCCAAAATTCATCACTGATAACATCATTGATACTTTTCGGTTCTAACATTGAAAGAAAATCTTGAAGTTCAACCTGATTTCTTAGTGAATCTCTAGTCTGTGTTCCTCTATCTAAATTACCTACAACAACATCTAAAAGATGGTTATTTAGGGTCCTAGTTGGTCTAGAAAAGGTAGGACTATAGATTTCAGGTTCATCTACAGGTTGGGGTTCAACAGAAGCAGGTTCTAGAAAATTTCCAGAACTAGATGTTTTAACTACAGGTCCACTGTCCTTATCATTATGGTTCAAAACAGAGAGATCAACTTCAAGATTTTCAAGAGAGGTCTTAGGTTCATGTGTATCAGTTTTATCAAAATTTATGAGAGAAGATTCCTCCACACATTTGGTTCTCTTATTGAAAACTCTATAGCCTTTACCAGAAATAGAGTAACCTAGGAAAATTCCTTCATCACTCTTGGATGCAAACTTTTCAAGTTTATATTTAGTATTAATTATAAAGACTTTTCAACCAAAAACACTTTAGTAGTTAACCTTAGGTTTCCTGTGGTTCCACAACTCATAAGGGGTCTTCTTAAGAACAGGTCTGATCAAGACTCTATTGATAACAGAACAAGCCGTATTTACAGCTTCAACCCAAAAATAAATAGGTAGGTCATACTCATTAAGCATAGTCCTAGAAATTTCTTGCAGGGTTCTATTCCTTCATTCCACTACACCATTCTACTGGGGTGTCCTAGGGGTAGAGAAATTGTGACAATAGCCATTGTGTGAGCAGTAGGATTCAAACTCATGATTTTCAAACTCACGACCATGATCAATTCTCAAGGTTTTGATCTTAAGTCCACTATGATTTTCTATAGACTTGGAATATTTAACAAAGTAAGAACATGCTTCACTTTTGTGAGCTAGAAAATATACCCAAGTATATCTACAATAGTCATTCACTAGAACATAGACATAGTGCTTCCCATTTAAACTAGAAACTCTAGAAGGTCCAAAAAAATCCATGTGGACTAACTCGAGAGGTGGATAACTTGACACTTCATTCTTTGATTTGAAAGAAACGTTATACTGCTATTCCTTTTGACAGGGATTACAAACTTTATCAGCTGGGAATTCATGTTTTGGTAGGTCTATAACTAAGTTCTTCCTAGTAAGTTTTCTATGTGAATGTACATTGCAGTGTCCTAATATTTTGTTCCAAAGCCAAGACTCTTTATGAAATTAATTTAAACAGCTAGTATTTTTCATAGCTACAGAATTTAAATCAATAGCATAAACATTTTAATTTTGCAAGGAAGAAAATACTAAAGCATTTTTAGAATTAAAAACATTTCTAGAATCATTTTCAAATTTAACATAAAAACCATCATCACATAACTAGGAAATACTTAACAGATTATATTTAAGTCCATCAACAAATAAAAAATTAGAAATTAATACTGAGTCAGTGTTACCAATCTGGCCTAAGCCGATGATTTTCCTTTTAGAGTTATCACCAAAAGTGACAAACCCTCCATCAACTTTTATTAAACTCTTGAATCAAGAGAAGTATCCTGACATATGTCTTAAATATCCAATTTCCAAATACCATGTTTTTCTATAGGAGCTCTTCAAGAAGGTTCCCTACAAAACAGATTTAGATAGGAAATGATTTTGGTTCCCAGATTTTCTTGGGTCTAGATAGGTTATCCAATAAAACTTTAGGTACCCTGATTTGTGTAATGGGGCTCATAAAATTTGTAGAATCAACAGATTTTGAAAGATAAACTTTATTGGGTCTGTAACTATGAATATAACTAGTTCAAGCATATAAACTTCCAGAACTAGAACTAGCAAAATTCTGTCCAGATTTAGGAATAAATCTAGTTTTGGTAATTTTTCGTTTTCCTGGTTGGTATCCGATACCAGTAGTGTATCTAGGTGCTATTTGCTTACCTAGCATCTAAGTAAGAATATCTTTACCATTTGTGAACTTTTCTAAGTCTTTCTTAAGTTGCTCATTAGATAATTATAGTTTAGTATTATTTTTAAGCAAATGATCATTATTTTATAATTCAATATCAAGATCAGATTTATGTTTAACAATTAAATCATACTGTTTTATTAAACCTTTGTATTTTTCTTTCAGCTCATTGCAGGTGTATTCTAACATATCACAATATTCAAACAGTTCAGTTTTAGACATGTTTTCTGAATCAGAATCATCTCTAAAATAATATGAATTTAAATCATGAGTTTCAGCTGTTACCTCAGAAGTGTTTGCCATAAAACACATGTTTTCCTTATTTCTGTGTTCAGTTTTAGAAATTTTAGACTCACTGGAGCTATCCTCAAAAGCACTCTAGGTAGCCTTCATGGCTTTCTTATACTTATTTTCCTTGTATTCATACTTCTTCTTGTACTTCAGTTTTGGATAGTCTGCTTTTATATGTCCTTTTCTTTTTCACTCATAGTAGACAGCTTCAACACTTTTATCTGGAATTTTCCAATCCTTCTTCCAATGACCGTTACTGTCATACTTACCTTTGTAATTTTATTTTCAGCAAAACTTCTTCTTCCTATAAAAATTCATAATCCTTCTGGCAATGTGAGCCCTCTCAGCATCACTATCAGAATCACTTTCACTATCTTCACAGCTTGAACTCTCATTTATAGCTTGAAGCTTCACCTTATCCTTGTTCATTGAAGTTGAAGTCTTGAAAGCAACTGACTTCCTTCTAGGTTCTTCTTATTCTTCTTTATTTACATTAAGTTCTTCTTCATACATAATTAGCTTGCCAATTTGTTCCTTGACTGGCTATTCACCAATATCCCATGATTCACTAATTGAGACAGAAGTTCCTCTCCATCTTTCAGGTAGACATCTCAGAATTCTCATGATTTGTTCCTTGAATGGAGCATCCTTTCCCTGTGAGATCATTGTGTTGACAATTTCGTTGAACCTGAGATACATGTCAGAAATGGGTTCATCAGGATTCATCTTAAAATTATCATACCTAATAGTATAAGTTTTTAATCTCATTTCCTTAACATTATTTGTTCCTTCATGAGAAACAGCTATGGTATCCCAAATTTCATAAGCAGTTTTACAAGGAGATATTCTATTAAATTCTTCATCTCCTAAAGCACAGTATATAGCATTCATAGCTTTACAATTATTATTGTAGGCTGTCTTAGTAGCTTCATTCCAAGTAGATCTAATAGTATTAGGTATTTTATGTTCTGATTCTATAGCAGTCAAAATATCAAAACCCATGCTCTCTAAATGAATTTTCATCTTGATTTTCCTCTAAGCATAGTTAGTTCCATTGAAAAATGGTGGTCTATGGGTAGCAATAACTTCATGTCTATTATCCATGATAACTTACTTAAAGAAAATATTTTAAAGAGATAATAATTTAGAAATAATAGAAATTTTAAGAACATTAAAATATAACTAAAATCACAGTTGAAAAATAGAGTACTTTAGAAAATATTTAAACAACCTCTGATACCAATTGTTGGTCGGAGTGGACACTCATGAGGGAGGGGGTCAATTGAGTTCCAAATAAAATTTCTGTTTAATAACATTGTCTAAAAATCTCCCAAACAAAACACAAAATTTAACTATCGTGAATTTATATCAAAATAAAGGTTCTGTTAGGTTCCCAAAGGATTGATTATTTACCAGTTAATCAAATCAGAAAAATTGATTAAATTTTGAAACTAACATACTTATTTACAACTAATATGAAAACTTGCGAGTTTAATTAGCAATTTGACTTTAAAACAGTGTTGGTTTTAAAGTAGTTTGCAGCGGAATAAAAACAAAATTTGAAAATAACTAAGCACATCAGGTTTATCCAAGAGGTTCAGTATCACGATGAGACTTAGTCATCTCAAAAAATTATATAAAAGTGATCCACACCCAGGATCGGGGTTTACAACAGTATATAACTATCCAGGTCCAAGAACTCTTCCACTGTTTTCCGTGGGAACAAAAACAATAGAAACCAGCTATCCAGGATACGCACGACCTCTACCACTATCCCAGTGGGAAATAAAAGATATATGAGTTTGAGTGAGGATTTAAAGATCATCCAGTTAAAGTACAAGAGACAGTGTGTGTGTTAAATACAGCAAATAACACACACTTCTTGAAATGTAAAAAGTAAATGACAGAGGCAATGATTTAGAGTTTATAAATGGCTCTAGTGATTGCAGTGCAACTCTGGACTCCTTTGGATTGATCAGAATTGGTTCTGATTCCTCTTCTGGTTTTTTTCTGGAAAACAGAGTGTCGTCTGCTACCATGACTTCCAGATGTAGAGACAGAGAGAAAGGTAGTCGATGAAGTTCATGTTTTCTATTCTCGTTATCAGCTCTTCACATGTATGTAGTAATGAATGAGTTCTTTGTGTATGTTCAGTCATCTCTTTTCATTCACACTCAGTTATTCTTTCAGCCCACCTCGTGGTATGTATGTCTTTGTGTTCATTCCCTGTATTTTGTAGCAGCACATCCTTCATTCATTTAAAGCACGAGCTTCGGTAAAAGAAATTATTTCTTTTTGTAGGTACAAGGTACGGTTCCCTGACATCCAACAACACACATTAAATAAATGTCAGTGTATTAAAATATACCTGATATGACCATTGGATAGATTAAATAATGATAATGAATTTAAAGTAGTGTCGGGTTCTGTCTCTAGAACGGTAGCTTTGATATCGGTAGGTAGATGTCACGGTAGGCTTGCTTGTATCAGTGACATCTTATGTAACGGTAGACTTGAGTAACGGTAGACTTGAGTAACGGTAGCCATTCTATCAGTAACCTTTTCATATCGGTAGGTTTAGTATATCTGTGACCTTCGAGTATTGGTAGGATTTGATGTAACGGTAACCCTCTTATTTCAGTAGCAGTAGCTCTGTCTTGGTAGCGATATGTCTGTCTTGTATCGGTAGCTTTATATTGGTAGCGGTGACTCTGTATCGGTAGCAGTAGACTTTTCTTATATAGATAGCTGAAGATTTTGACGTATCAGTGACTTGTCTGTATTGGTAACTTTCACATATTAGTAGGATTTGCATAATAGTGATCTTTACGTATCGGTAGACTTCCTTTGATAACAGTAGCTTCAACATATCGGTGGACTGTGTGTATCGGTATCTCGGTTCTGTTTAATATTTCTATTGGAATAATATGTTAAGTCAGAGTGTACAAACATCCAGTATCCAAAAGACTAGTATTTAAACATAAAATAATAGAACAATACATAAAGCAAATAAGTAGCTAGATTCCCAAATAAGTATTTATCCATTGTTCAAATAGGGATTATCAAAATAAAAATAATAATAATTGGGATTATCAGAATATAATAAAACAACTAGATTCCCAGAGGGTTCAACAGTTTGAATGTATCACATTGCTTTGAGGGATGGTTTTCCACATTTCCACAGATTGTGTTATCATATTCCAAAAAAAATGGAGTGCATAATAGTATTTTTATTAAATATTTAAAAATTATAAAGTCCGTATAAATATCATATATAAAATATTTGAATAGAGTTTCTATCACAATTCCCATCCATGAGATGTGGTAAAAAAATGTAAAAACTATATTTCAGGAGGTGGTAGTTAGTCGTAGACAAAAAACGTACATTCGTTATCCTTGAAATGGATATTTGTGTTCCTATATGAATGAATAATAACATAAACAAATCTTATTATCTTTATTATATAGGTATGTTAAGTAAATAATTTAATTAAAATAATTTATATAGTGGACAAATAAATAGAACTATAGAGATTGAGGAAGGATATTTACTTTTAATAGGGTAACTTCTTTTTGTTTTAACCAAACGGATTACTTTGATGGACTTATTACCAATGTGAGGATACAAGATTGTGTTTATAGATTTTGAGGATATATATTTTTAGATCATCTTCCAACCAAAGATGATTGAGTGGTGGGTGGAAGTAGGGGAGGGTTGGCATTTTTTTAATGGAGGTGGAGTATCACTCTTGTAAATTTTTTGAAAGGGAATTAACCCTCATTTTTCCAATGTTAGTTACCTCCCATAATTCTAGAAATTCGATCACATTTATTACATGGTCTAAATATTATCATTATATTTACTTTGGAAAACGTTCAAGGCCATTTTGACCATTATGATTAATGTTTTGTTCCTTATTATGCTAAATTTCCCCATAATTATTGTAATTAATTTCGATTACTTCAATGAATAATTATTTCAAAAACTATTTGTATAATGTTATACAATAAAATTATTTTGATTCAAAATATGGAATCCATTTTTACCAATTAAATTCACATAAGGGGCATGAATTAGTTCAACCTTAATTATAATTATGTGACAACAATTTATATTTTTAAAGTAAACACCTTCAATCGTTTTTTCTGGTTTTATATTAAATTTTAGATTAAAATTTTTTACAATGATGTCAAGTAGCTGAATATATAAAAATTATCTATTTAGACATTAAAAACAATTTAAATCATAACTTATCCATTTATAAAATGATATGAAAATGATGTTTTGAGTTATAATTTAATATTTTTAAATTTTCAGTAAATCATAAAAAAATCACCAAAATACAAAAAAAACTAACCATAACCTGTTTTTAGGATTCTCTTTCACATAGTTAGTTTTTTTGACATATAAAATTTATAAATTTTCCCAAAATATGATATAATATGTGTTTTATATTAAATAGTTGTAAAATTACCTTTTTAAAATTATTTGTTTTTATGTGTAATATTGGGTTTGTTCTTATCTTATGCCTATCGAATCTATGGGATAAATTCTAAAAATATTTATATTGGTATATAACATATATAATTAATTATTATAATTCAATATTTATAATAAATTTATTTTATTATGATAAAATATCTTTGTGATCCTAATAATATGTTTCTTTTAAAATATTCAATTTTATATTCAATTTTTTATTATATTAATTTAAAATAAATTTGTGACCTATAAATTTTTATTATATAAAAATAAATGATATATTATTATAATTTATTTAATATTAATCATGACATCTTGTTTATATGTTATTATATTAGATAGTTATATTTTAATAATATTTTATTTCTTTGTAAAACTCGACCTTGAGTGTAATGCAAGACGTTGAAGGAACTCATTTTTTTCTACATCATACTGTAGATCAGTGTCATGTTCATTTCAAGCTATAAAATATATTGAATTTCTTTAAAATATGTAATATATTGAAAAATTATCAGGATATTATATTCTATTAAATGATTGGTGTGGTGCGTCATACATGATATCAAATACAATGTACCTACTATATACTTTTAAGGAATTATATTAATGATATTCACAAATGATAATCCTAACAACCATATATAAAAACAATCGTTTTTTTTAGGAACTTCCAATGACACATGGGAATGTGGATCCCCTATTCGATGATTATGTTCTAATAACCACATATCTTGGATATTTAGAAGGGAGAACACCATGATAAGTTGTCTCAATGTGTTATGATCCTATTACCAGTAATAACATGTATCTTTTACTCCCATTGGATAATATCATCTAGTAATTGAATAATATTCATGAATGATATCTAGAAAATTATAGGTTCTAATCATAATGCAGAACTTCTATGGAATCCCGACATGCCATATATTCTTATAACAATATCATATTTAAAAGTTATGTAGAGTAATATTAACAATATTATATGAAAACTACATTAATAATGAAAACATTTAACAAATACTATAATATATGGATATTGGGAACTATCTCTAAATTACTCCCAGTTACACTAGATTCAAGTAATAATAACATTTAGACCACTTGTTCTCACACGATACTCACAACTTTTCCAAGACAAGTCCCTATTTAATAGTTCAGTCACATTGTCATATGTCGATAATATACTTACTATAACATCACGTCATATAAAAAATCCCCAACAGATGAAACATCTAATGTATTTAAATTTTCCTTTGGTGTGACACTAGCTCTTCAAAGAGAGCTTATACTATTGTATTATCACTTTAAAATGTGATCGGATCATTACTGCTAAGAAACAGATTATTCTCTAAGAAAATTTTATAAATCCATATTATTTTACTTTCCATATCAAAATCTCATATATACTCCGACATCACTACATAATTATTGAAAACATGATACATTTAACTCCATCTACTCATATCTTCTTTTTTTTTGATAACATATATATCCATACTACGTCTTCATATCATTCAGATTTTTCTGAATGATAGAATATGTATAACACCTAATGTATAGATATTAATTGCCAATATACGGCAAGAACATATCCTTAGTTCATCTCAGATACATAATGATAAAACTAACAACATTATAATGTTATTACCTATATATTCTTGATATCTTCTTACCCTGACCAGTGTATAAGAAACATCAATCCTTGTAACACATATTACAGATATATCCTATAACTAAAGAGTTTTAGTTCATACCCAATATATATCTCCCTTCTTGTGTATAAGGAGTAATTTTCCTAGAAATATGTATACCATGTGTCAATGGAACCAATAATATCTTATATTGTTATATAATAAACCTCTCCAGTATCTAGTTAAAATATTTAACATAAATTAGTACAAGGAGCATCTTCGATCTATCAACATTGATCTTGATCCCTAGATTGTAGTTTTATTTGCTTAAATCCTCAATGAAGATTCACTTACTCAACCATTCTACATCCACTTTTATAGATGGTGAATTATTTAAAATTGGATTTATGCCATCAATATATACTATTACGAAATCAATGGTGCTTCCTCTAACCCACTTATAAACACACAGATCAAATTCATTTCTAATGGGAAAAAATTCCTTAATGAAATCAATGAATCAAATGTTCCATTAATTGGTTAATTTATTTAACCTATAAATGGATCTCTGTAATATTAATACATTTTTGGAATTTTATGGAGTCACAAACACTTAATGTTTTGAAATGTAAAAAATATCATTAAGGCAACCACAATGGAAAATTTATTTGACATCAATTTTCGATATATCATATTTTGGTTATGTTGTTTTGAAAAAAAATATGATGGATTTAAACATCGAAACTGGATAAAATAATTCATTGTAGTCAATTCCTTAACATTGCATAAAACATTTATCAATTATTCCTATTTTATATATATTGACATTACATTCCATGTCATATATTATCCGGAATAAAAATCTATTCCCAACATTATATATATTAACTAAAGGATTGATAAAAACCCAAACATGGTTATGATAAATGGAATACGGATCAAATTTTATGGATTATATCCATCTTATTTATTTTGATCCATGTATTGTCTCCTTATAAAAGAGAGGGTAATCATTATTAACCAATAATTAGTCACTATCATTGGATTGTAGAATACCATATCCATATGGGTTTTAAAAAATATCGAACTCATATTTTTAACTTTTGTTTTATAATCATCTTATTCCATGTAAAATTTTTTAATCATTTATCATAAAAATTATACTGTATCATGAGCGCCATATTTACTGAATTCAATCTTGTTCCATTGTTTCTCCTTGATGATGTTCTCCCACTAAATAAGAAAAATCAGTCTTGTAATAGTTAAATTTTCGTTTGAAGGGTTTTATATATATTATCTAATTTATTCATTATGATACCCTATAAAGATACACTTCTTGACATTGGGATATGTTTTTTTTCTTGATCTAGACATAGAAAATTCCTCATAACCCCATGAACAAATATGTAAAAAACAAGAATCTTTCATCCCCATAACGTGAAGAGTATTTGAATTTCTTCCTTAGTTGGTACTCAGTTAAGTAATTTGAATATTTTTATAAATGTACATCCAATAAAGGATAAGGGAAGTATTTCTCATAACACCTTTAGTTTTTTTAATATTTTATTCAAAATTATTTAATATATTTGATTTTTTTATTTCAAGAATCACTAAATATATCTTTTGAAAGAAATAAATTTTGGATTTAATTTCACAGAACACAAAGTTAATCATGTACAATTTGAAGAAAAATGATTAATTGTGGTAAATGAAACATAATATTTTTCTTGTAGTAGTCACATTTCCATGTTCCCTCAATAGCTTACATTACACACAAGACTGAGTCTTACTAAATTACAATATACGATTATTATTTTTATCAAATATTTATTGTAGTTACCACATTTCCATTTGAATGGAAATGAAAAATTTGAATAAATAAAATGTGATAATATGATTTAAAAATTTATATAAAATAAATCAATTTGTTATAAATTATCTAGAAATAAGATCAATAAGAATTTAAAAATATTGAAATTCATTTTTATATAAAACTATTTTCCTATGTACAAACACCATTTTATCTAAATAGATTAAACAACCCACTATTGAAGAAGATGATTTATAATTAATATAATATATCGTCAATCGAATTTCTTACCACCACCCAAAAATATTAATAGCCCTAAGATAAGAATAAATTTGATTTTATAAATTAAAAGATGTATTTTTTAAAAAGGTAATTTCACCACCTTTTTATGGAGAACCTATTTTAAAAATTATTTTTAAATATTCTATAAAATTTATTTGAAAAATATAATTAATTTTGGATAGGGGGATTTCAAGATTTACTTTGGGATAATTTTTGTTAATTTTTAGAGAATTTTAATTTTCTGATGAATATCGAAAACATTGAATTTAAATTGAAAAATAATTTTTCATTTAATTTATTATTATTGTGAAACCATATAGTAATTTGGTTTGAATATATAATTAGTAAAATATTACATCAATTAGACCAATTTTGGTCATTGGAGCCAATTTAACATTTAAATTGGATATAATATCAATTCAATATTATGATCTTTTTCACTTTGAAGACCATTAGCTAATCTCATAAAAAAGAAGAATTTTTTATTTATTTAATTGAAATCAATGATTTGAATTTTGAAAAATTGATTCCATATTTAAATCTAGTATAATTTAAAATGTATAATATGGTTTTCGTAGTTTGGAATGAAATTATTAGTGAATATAATTAAAATTAATAAGAACAATTAATGTAAAATCAAGATTACTTAGTTGATAAACATTGATTTATGGGGCCCAAAAACACAGAAACGAGCACAAAATCGATTAAATGGACCAATATCCAATAACTCCACTCTTTTTTTTTAAATTTACAATTAATATAGTCATGTGTTGTAAGGGTAAAATCTCAATATTTTTTGCCTTTTAATATTTAAATAAATACCACTTCTCCTCCAATATACAAAGCGAACTCACCCCTAAATTCATCTCGCCTCTGAAGCCCTTTGGATCAGCCAATCCATTCCAAAAAATCCCCCCAACCTCCCCCTTAATCCTAGACTCTTCCCTTTGCTAAAAAATCAAATCATGTAATCCTTTGGGTGAAAACCAAAATGAGATACCAAAATAAGAGTTATCATCCTTACACACACAAATTTTTTTTTCTTTAGCCACCACTAAATTTGTTTTATTCCATGCCTATATTTTTAAAAACAATATTTGGTTTTGTTGTATTTGATGTTAATAGATAATTATGTTGGTTATATTGAAGAATAAATGAATGTTGAGAAGACGATGGATGAAAATCCATATTGAAGAAGTATTTTAGTTTGATAAAGACCATATTAAAAAGTCAACACAATATATAATACTGGGATGTTGATAAAAAGTCTGATGAAAATAGTATTCACCATCTAAATTAGGAAAATGTTTTTTGGTGATCAATTTACCTTCCAATGAGGAAAAGTAATTCTCACTTCATAAATGATAGTGATTTGAATCAAAAATTGTAATCCAAAGTTAAGACATACAATTTTGGAAAATGTACATCATATTCCAATGAATCTGGATAGATGTAAAGGGTTATCAATTTTACTCTAGATCTAGTTTGGAAGAATTTTTCATAATAGACAAGAAATGGAGTTTTCATGATTACATTATTAAATGTCAAAATGATTTCTGATCATGGAGTTTTAAAAAATCACACATATATAGAAGAATTATGATGAAAGATTCATGAAATAAAGGGGGAGTGAAAGAGAAGTTTTTAGTCATATTCAGATAGATCGGGTCTAAATGGAATGAGAAAATAGGCGCACGAGATCACATTCAGTCTAATAATAATCATGTTTATCATAATCATGTATATCATATTTAGAATGTGTCGAAAATAATGTTGATTTAAAGAGTTTTCAGAAGATGTAATACATTACAATAATAGAATGATGATGATGAAGTAGTTCACAAATTTATTCCATGTAATGAAATAAGTCATGATACAAAAACAAGTTTTTTATTTAAGTAAGTTTGTAATGATGAATCAACTAAAACTATTCCATCATAATTAGTATTTTATCATATTAACAATTAGAAGATTATTTCATCAAGAAATATATAATGTGTCGTTTCAAAAGGGAAAGATGAACTATAGTTTGTTTTCAATTTTTTTTTTTAATTAGGTAAAGATCAATTATATCATAATTGATGTTGATTCATCCATCTAATAATAATAAAAATTGTATGTGATTTAATTATATTGTTTATCGTTTAACTAGATCAAGAAAATATCTAAAGGAAATATATTAATGTGTTTTCAAGGGATATATTGAATTTCAAAGAATATGTTTTGATTCTTCAATTGGTACAGAGCATCATAATGAATAATCTGAATAGATTTTGAGGAAAATATCAAATTTATATATTTCCATTAATATTTACATTCAATTTGTTTAGGTCATCTTATTGAAAAAATATGAATGAGTGATTCATAATGGTAAATTATAATAAAAAAGGCATTTGAAAATAAATTCATAAGTGAGATTAAGTATAGAGAAGATTGAAGAAGAATCAAGAATCATTGAATAATTCATAAATGAACCTAAAATTATAGTTATTATGGGATTTCAAGGAATTTGGTTGAGTGGGAAACCATTTCAGATTCCCTCCATTACCACCTTTGGGTTACTAATAAAAGGATAGAAGTACATAATTCTTCTAGAGATCCTAATGACAATGTACTATTCACGAGGGATGAGAGAGAAGCTCTAATGATTAAGGGAAAGAAATAGATGTTACTATTAAGATAAGTTGAAGAAGTTTTAACGGATTAATGATATTGGATAAGAAGAAATATTTCAATTTATTCGGCTTATCATCATATTCATAAATCATCATTTTAAAAAATTTATCGTATTCTACTTGTCATTTTATTTAACTGGTAATCATATCAGGTTAGATAATCAGATTAGTATATTCATGTTAGGATTTAAAGACAGAGAAGGAAGGGTTATGAATTGACTCAAAGAAATAGTAATATTGTTATATCTATCATTTTTTTAAAGTGTTTTTGTATATGATATTTTAAAATTCAGACCAGGAAAATTGGACTGGTAAAATCATATTAGGAGAGTCAGACTGGGAATCTGATTGGAGTTTTACATCAAAAATTAATTTTTGTTCTTAACAACTTATAGGAAATAAATTTAATAATTATAATGAACGAGATACTTTTCATTTAATTAATATATAATAACAAGTAAAATGTGTGGTTACAAAAATATTATTTAACCCCAATTGTGCTAGAAGGTGTACATACACAATTAGATTATTTAAATAGTGATACATAAGTGTACAGTTATATCCCACTTATTGTATTCATCATTATGTTATTTCTTTCTAGAGGATTTTGTGTTTTCAGATTATTTTCGAACCATACCATGGAAATATCTATTCTTATAGAATAATGTACCTTATAAATACTTATGTTCTAATGGATATGTGGTTAATTTTTTTTTCAACAGCGATTGAAATATTTAATATTAGTTGAAGGTTCTTTAATTTGTAATGAAACGTAATAGAAAAAATATCACTAATTCAACCCTCCCCCACTCAGTGCTACAATTATCCAGATTGGGCCCTTATAACTGTGATCAGAGGGAAAGGTTCCCTTATTTTATACTTTGCAAATGTTTTTGAAGAATAAGTTATGATGGAATATCTAAATTGTGAGAATAGTAAAGGGATTACAATCATAAATGATATTAATTATTATATATGAAAAAGAAGAGTTATACTATATATTATGTCTCTTGAGTATTACATTTCAAAATATTTTGGATATGTTTTCCATACATATGATTAATATTCTCCTCTCACAAATGAGGATATGGAAAACGATTAGAATGATAGAATATCTATGATTTATTTACTGTCATCACTTTCTAAAAATGTGTTTGTAAGAGTAAAATTATTTTCCACCACAAATGGACTTCATTATAAGATGAATAACTTTTATGAAGGGCATACATTAATTTAAAAAGGAAAATATTAAAATATAGTGATTAAATAATGAATATCTGAAGGAGGGTGACTATATATTTTTCAGTGACTTATTTACCATAGTAAATGAAATTTTAGGCCCTATCAAAGGCATTATTGAAATGTTATAATATTCAAATATTGTTGAAATGATCATGATAACTCATCTAGAGAAGTTTGATTATATTGTTTTTTCATTGGTGTATTGAGATCTTGATAAAAAATATATGGATTAATTTCTTATTAATCTAATCACATATATGATGTGAAGGGGAAATGTAATGAAGGGAAAAATTAAATATAATAAATAAATCTCTTTCAATGACACCATGAATGAAAATTCAAAGAATATTCTTGAATAAGATAAAGAAGATGGATATTTTTATTCAGAAAATGAGGTATGTAAAAAATCTTTAGGAAAATATATCCTTGTTCTCTATGAATGTGAGAAGAAGAACTAGAATGTATAAATAGAAACATACCATGAACGTTTTTATATGTCTAGATGATGGGAATTTTGTTTCCAATTTTCCTACAAGTGGTGGTGAAGAATAATGTGATGAAAATGAAAGCGAAGAATAATAAATAAGGGAAAAAAGATATTGGTTGAAAAGTCACATAATGTCAAATTATTTTCCAAGAGGGAATATAGGAAGTTATAAAAATCATAAAGGAGTAGTTTTTGGTCAATAGATGATGATATTGATGATCTTACAAATGATGTTGAAGAGAAAATGTTTATTCAAATAATTAATGAGTAATGTTTTCCTATTAGTTAATTTAATTGTTCTTATGATTAAAAATTCAAAGTTGAATCTAAAAATTATAATGAGAATGATGGTGGGAATTTTATTATTTCAGAAGTTAACAATGATGAATATAGAAGAAAATATATCAATGAAGAAGAAATTAAAATTGAAATTATTTAAAAAAATTCTTTAAAGAGTGTTGGAGAATGATAGGAACAATTGGAAAAAAATGAGAGGTTGGAAGATGTATGTTCCTCAACAATTAAAGAATTATTTTTAGAGTAGAAGTACAATATTTTGTTTAAAATTTGAGATTTAATGAAAAATATTGAAGATGCGAAGAATAAAAATGAGAATATGATGGTAATGCTTGAGTCTAAATAAGATGAGTCGGAACCTGTCTAACAAATACTATTTAAATTTGAAAAAAATGTCCATGTTTTGAAAACCCTATATCAAAATTTGGTTATTGTTTTAGAAAAGGTAACCCCAATATGGTTCAACAAAATTTACCTTCAAATTTATAGAATAAATTTGAAATTGATTATGAAAACAACAAAGATAGAAATGTTATGTATGTGTTCAAGACCAAAAATGTTGGGAATTCAGAAGTTTCAAAATAACCTCTGTTTGAAAATGTTTTTAATCATTATGAATACAAAAATATTTATTTTACATTAGATTCTAATGAGGTTGAAAATAAAATGAGTCTTCCAATTGATACAATAATGTTTGGTGGTTTAGAAAATAAAAATGAAAATGTTCATGAGAAACATGTTCACAACTCCTATCAGTATTGACGTTACAATAGAAAATACATGTTATTTGGATTCTATTGGATTTTTTGTGGATTTTTGAATAAAAATAACATGTGATTGATCAAAAACAACATTACTATTATTATATAAGTTATGGAAGTAATGTTTCTATGGGGATTTAATTTACTCAATTAAATATGTGAGAAAATGTTTTTTTATGAAACTTGAGATGCCTGGAGTAATGTTTAAATTAGGATTAAACTCATGGGAACTATTTTTGAATGATGTGAAAAACCTATAATCCTTGAAAAATAATGACTTGTTTTATTAATGACTCAGAAAAATATTATGAAACATTCTCAGAATTTGAATGTTTTTTGAATTTAATAAATTCATTAATAGTGGGTCTGAAAATAAAGAATTCTTAGTTATATAGCAAGAACATGTTGACTTGGCAAGGATGTTTGAGGAAGTCCACAAAACAGTAAAATAATAGTGAAATAAAGATACTTATAAAGATGAAGAAAACTCATCATCCTCATCATAAGATTCTAAAAATGATAAGAAATTTGATATAAAATTTGTGAAGGATGAACCATTGGAAGAAGGAACCTCCAATAAAAAATCCAATAAAAAGAGTAAAAAGTCAATACAGAGAGAGGAATATCATTCCTTTTTTTATTTTAAAATAATCAAGGATCCTCATTATTCTGAAAGTCATTGTATATTTATACTAACATTCATTGATTTGACAAAGTGGAAATAAGAAAAATTGAATTGATGAGTTTCTTACTGTTCATATAGAATATTTTATCGGGGTTATGAAAATTTGAGGTTTTGAAAATTTGTATTTTTATACACTTGAACTTTTTGATATATTTTTTTGAGATGGATGAAGGTGATTTTTATCTTCAAAAAATTCATTCAATGATTCCCTAATAATTAGAATGTTGAATGAATCATGAAAAGGGTATTATATGAATATTCTGTTATGGAAAATATTTACCACCACGATTATACACTCTTTTATTCAACATTATGTTCTCCCACATTGACTTATTATTATTTAGTTAATGTTTATTTGTTAGGAAACTCATTTTATAACGATGTTGAATAAAATTTTCAAGGATAAACCCCTGGAAATTATATCTTTTTTCAATAATGAAGAAACATTACATGGTGACCCATTCGAATTCGATTGTTAATAAAGGGGGGGAGATAATTGAATGGGGGAGATAAACTAAATAGGGGGTGAATGAAAAGAATGGTGAGAAGAATTAAATGATAAAATAAAAAAAAACACTTTTTGTTTTCATGTGGTTGAAGACCGTATTTACAACAAACATAAAGGGGATATTATTATGCCTAATTTGAATTTAGGTTGTATTTATTATCAATATATCATTATGATGGTTATTTTTAATAATTAATGTATATTGAGAAGATGATTGTTGGAGATCCTGATTGATGAATTATTTCAATTACCACCAGACTATCTGGTTTTCTCAATATGACTAATCATATTGGTATTTTGATAACAAGTCATATGTTAATGAAAATCAAACTATTCATCATAATCGTGAAAAATATTTATTGGTTATGGGTTTTTAATCCAAAGACAAAAATGAATTCTCACGTTATAAATGATGGGTTTTGGAATCATGAATTTTATTCATGATTTCGTACATACAATGCTTGAAAATTTCCATCACATTTAGAAAATGATTTCTTGAAGTAAAGGGTCATCTGATTCAGCCTCAATCTGGTTTGATAGAAGTGATCATATTGGAGAAGAATAAGATTATGTAAGACTGCATTATTAAATATGAGGATGCTTTTCTATTTATAGATTTTTCATAAGTCATATGTATTTGGAATACATGTTATTTAAGAATATTTAATAAAAATGGGTGTAAAAGAAATGATATCAATCGTATTCATATTTATCAGATCGGAATGGAAAGGGTAAAATGGTGATAGAGATCAAATTCAGCTGGATCGTAAGCATGTCTATCATACTCAGGATGAGTTGGAAAAAAAGATGATTTCTAGGGTTGATGTAAGATTAAATATGTTTCAATAATAGATATATGATGATTAACTTGTTCTCAAATATATTCAATGTTAACAGGGAATTCATGATACAAGAACATTTTTATGATTTAAGGATGTTATTGAAGTAGAATCTCCTAAAATTGGTCTATCTTATTTAGTATTTTATCCTATTTAGTAGTGCTAGTTTTATTGTTCGGGAAAATTATTAGGTATAATATTCATAAGATAATGACGAACTCTAATCTAATTTCAATTTTTTGGTATATTAATATGTCAACATCCATTATTTATGAATTGATAATGATTCATCCTGTTAAAGAGAAGAAAATGTAGATGTGGTTAAATTAATTTTCTTGTCATTTATGTTGATCAATAAAATTGCTGATATAACTATTTAAATGTGTTGTCATGGGTGAACATGAGTTTGTAATAAGATGTTTTGATTCATCAATTGTTACAGTCCATTTTAATGAAGAATGATAATGATGTTTGAGAAAAAGATTAAATATCTCTATTTTATCATACATTTACATTCAATTGGTTGAGATCATTATATTGATGAAATTAAATTAAGATAATTAGAATGTAAAATTGGAATGGGACTTTTGTTTGACAAAATAAGTCGAGGAAAATATTTAGTGTGGATATATTCAGGAATAATTTAGAAGCATAAATAAAGCCATAAATTAACCCAAAAATCAAGGCATCATGATTTTTTTGTAATTTGGTTGTCTAGGAAAACATTTATAATTCACACAAAACAAACATTTGATGTTTTTGGAAGATAAAGAAGTTTTCAT
This sequence comes from Viscum album, assembly GCA_963277665.1. Lineage (NCBI taxonomy): Eukaryota > Viridiplantae > Streptophyta > Magnoliopsida > Santalales > Viscaceae > Viscum > Viscum album. Next base: position 293,703,161 of record OY728134.1, read on the forward strand.
ATTGAGATGTGTTGCAGAAGTTTTAAAAGATTGATGTAAATGTAAAAGAGATAAGATAACAATGATTACATTTGATCTTTTTATTCAGTGATCAACATATTCTTCTATTTTAATACATTATTCTTGTCATCGTATTCAACTAGTCATAGCATCGGGCTGGGTAATCAGATCGGGATTCCCATATTGGTATTTTTGTACTCAGAAATAAGTGTTCTGAATAGGATAAATCATATTATAACAATTTTATATATATCATTTTGGGAACTAATATTCAAAGATTAGATCGAAAGAATCAGGCTAGGTATATCAGAATGGGTGAATTGTATTGGGAAAATCAGTCTAGAAATTGGATAGGAGTTTTATATCAAAAGTTTTTATTGTTCTTTCATGATTCTTTTATGAAATTAATTGATTTTCTTGAAAGGATTATATTTTTGGAAATTGAAATAGAATCACAGGTAACAATCATTGTTACAAAAATAATTTTTAGCCTAATTGTATTTTAGAATACACATAATCTATTTTATTTCTTACACATTTATACACAAGTTTATGTCTATATCTTACTTGTTGTATTCAACATCACTACTTGATTTCTAGTTGATTTTTTCGGTTTTGGATAATTTATAAACAATACCAAGTATATAGATATTCTTTTTGAATAATAAACCGAGTAAATACGTGTATTCATATGGATGTGTGTTTGAATTGTATTCAACATGGAATGAAATCATGAATTGTAGGTGAATTTTATTTAATTTCAAAGGAAATAGAAAATAAAAAAGATCACTAATTTACCCCTCCCCCTATCCCTGATACAACTTTCTTAACCATGAACTTATATATATAATAACCTTATTATATTAAATATAAGGAGATTTTTTATGTTGATGGTTCTACCTAAACATAAAAACTTATATAAAATGGGTTAAGAAATCATTGTTCATGAGTACGACATACTACATCCTTATGAACCAATGTCATTTTTTCTATTTTCTACCTTCCATGATTGAGAATAATAATAGAAATTATATTTATTATATGATATATATTATATTTATTATGTATTTAGGTTCTTTCAAAAATTATAAAATACATATCTTCATTGTTTCCACTTTGTGGAATATTATAACTTTGTTTATCAACATGTGGACTGCAACCTCCTCTAGGAGATGTGATTCATTCACACAGTACATGGAATGTATTAAAGATGAGTTTAGGTATAGTATACGATATATATTGAAAAATAATTCTTCTAGAATTATAACACAAACACACCCATTGATATATATATATATATATATCATTTTGTTTTCATTTATTAAAAATAAGACATTTAAATGGAAATAACATTCATTCATACGTAAGTCCTACCATCTCTAAAAATGGTGTATTTAATTTCATATATATATAAACCTTTTATAAAATACAATAAATAAATTTGTAAAGAATATATAATATATTTATACCATTTATTACATTATTTTGTTTTGTAAATCTTTATCTAGGTAATAGGATCAAAAATATCCAGTCAAATCATGTATAAAAAAATTGGTTATTTCCCAAAACATAACATAACCATGTAATTTCTAGTAAATGGTTGATATAATGTGATAATAAAATCCTATTTGGTATGACATATAATAATATGGTTTTTTCTAAAATTATAATAAATCATGATTTATTATATTGGTGTCTTGAATATGTACAATGAAGGTCTGCACTTATGGTAATGGTTTTCTCATATCACTTTTATTAAATAATAGAAAAAATGCATATAACAATGGTTTGGAACCATTGTTATAGGTCCCCAAACCAATTTCATAACCAATGACAATGTTTTGGGAAGACATTGGGTAATTTTGCATTGGGAAAGACCTCTCCTAACGGTTTTTCCAAACTGTTGGGAAAAGTGGTCTCAAAGTACCCTTTCCAAATGGTGTTCAAAAAAATTGGGAGAGACCCATCCAAAACGATTCAAAACCATTGGGAAATACCTATCCCAATATTTTAAAAAACCTGGGGAAATACATTTTTAAATGGTTTGGGAAAACCGTTGGGATATGTAAATCTAAAAAAAGTTACAGTAGAGTTTTGAACCCAGAACCTACATGTTATATATAGAAGACTTTTCCACAATCGTACACTTACCTTTGTGAATATATTTTGATATATATATATATATATATAATTTATATATAATTTATATATTGATTTATTTCATGATATTCGACAATCGAATTCCAAAAAATGAGGGAACATATCTAAATGGTTCTAAAAACCATTGGGATAGGCCTTTCTAAATTGTTTTGAGAACTGTTGGTATATGTACCCAACATTTCCAACCATTTCCCTACTTTATCCAAAATTACTGGGAAACGTGGTCTCAATTTACCCTTTTCCAATGATTTTATAATACTTTTTTGAAATTTGGACCCTTTCCAAATGGTTTTCCCAAACCATTGGGAAAGGTTGTCACAAAGTACCCTTTCCGAACAGTTTTCCAAAACCATTGGGAAAAGTGGACACATTCCCAATGGTTTTTCTAAACCATTTTTATATTTTTTCTAAAAGTGTAATGTCACAATTTTATTGTAAAAATATTCTAAAAGGGTACATATACCAATGGTTTATACAAACTATTGTTATAGATGTGTTGGTGTGGGTAATAATTCTAGTAGTGATTTCTGTGAAATTTTTAACGTATTCCCAACTCATATATTGTTTTTAGTTTATATAATACCCCTGAATATATTTTACTTTTATAATCATTAAATTTTGGGTATTTACATATCCATTTTATGATATATATTTCATGGGATTTTTGGTACAATATTTAACAAATTAGTAATGAACTTTTGTCTAAATTTTCATTCATTGTGGAAAATACCATTTTATGCACCAATATTATTTAATGAGGAGTACACACATCCATTTGAAATTTTATATCTTGAAAATAATTTTATTCATGATATTTCAATCCCCATTTAATTTTATTATTTCATGGGGATTTAGATTTAAAGTTTCCATTGTGGTTATAGTATATTGCTACAATCTCATTGTTTTTGAGGATTTATTACGATTATGGCTAAATTAATGACCTATTATGATCCATATCTCCATTAATAATAGAAATTTTCTAATCCTTTGGTTATTTGTTATATTATAATTTAATAATACCATTTTCCCACTCTTTGGTACATAAGGTAATCAAGAAAAATATTTTCAGAAAATATGAATTTATCTCTCTCTGTGGTCAAAAATCTATTTTCTTTCAAAACCATGTTTTCCAAAAATGTTTTATGATATGTTCTAATATTAACTGAAAATATTAAAAAATTATTATTACCCGTGTTTTACCATTTACAAACGGTTTTTTAAAATGGAATCTTCTCGTATTTTTCAGATCGGTGAACTTTTTGAAACAAAATTAATGTGCATAATTAATACTTAATAGGTGTAGATTTATCTTCCATCATGAAAATTATTTATTTGAATTTTCCTTTTACATTGTACAAGATTAATTGTTTTAATAAAAAATAGGTTTCTAATATTTTTTAAATTCATTATTTTTACATAAGTTATCTAAAAAATATTATAAAATATTTTTTTTGTTTGATAATTATTTTCAATGAGTTTTTAAAGATTCCATTTAGTGTTTTAAATTATATTTTCAAGGTGAAATATTTTCAAAATGAATGAAATATTATTTTCTATGTTTTTAAGGAAATTTTTTTCAAAATGCTTTCAAGATTATTCAATAATATTTCAAGGAAAACCGATTTAAAATTTTTTTAATTATTCTTTTATATATATTCAACATAAACATTTTTTAAATTTATTTCAAGCATATTTTATCACTTTTCATGGAAAAAGGTTTTCAAATGTTTTTCAATATTATTTCCTAAGTATTCAATTAACATGGTTTTTAAAAAGATTTCAATTATCCTTTATTACTTTTAAAGGGAAATGGTTTTAAAAATTTTTTATATTCATCTATAATTTTTTAAGGAAAAAGGATTTAAAAAATTTTCAATAAGCCTTTATATGTTTTCCAATATATTTTTAAATAAAATATTTTTCTAAATTTTTATATTCTGAAATGTATTTTATTCCTAGAGGAAATGATATTTTCATCAAGAAATGATTTCAAATTATTTCATAAAAATTTTGTTCCATCAAATCTGACAAATATTTATTTTACTCATTCATTACTGGGATATGTATCTAGGGTTCCATTCATGTTATTTCTATGAATTATTTATGTTTTAATGTCATGATGATTATGGTTCATATTTACCATTCATGGGATATTTCTTTATGAAATTTGTTTTTAATTCATGAGTTATATGTATATAAAACCTATTTCTTTTTAATGAGTCATATTCTTATGAAAACCATTTCTTTTCATTGGTTATGATTTGAGAGAATGGTTATGAAACCTACCACTTTTCCACAGTTTATGATATGATGACATGTTTATGATACACTTTTCAATTCCCAGTTTATGATATGATTTTTTATGATCTTATAGAGCACCTATGTGTGATTTCATTATGAGATTGTGGTGAACTAAATATCCCTCAACTAATTGTTTAATGATTTATATATCATAAGGTGGACGAGGATGGCATAGGGGATGAACTCCGTTTATTAAAGTATTTTTCCACTAAGTTAGTTTTGGGATGGATCATAGACTACTTATATGGCCATGGTAGTGAACCATGAAAAAAATATAGTTTTTTAGTGATACCATTCCACAAATATGACCTTTTAGTTAATCAATAATTACTATGGAACTCATTTTTTATTCTTATGTTTCTAGAAAAAAATTATGTCTTCTTCTTATGTATTTTTTCATAGCTTATGGTCTTGATTACATTATGATTCATGTATTATAAACTGTCAATATTTATTCTGTGATTTATCATTATGATATTTTATATCTATGATGTTATCTTCTAATGTTATGATAATATTCTCATTTCATTATTTCCATGTTCTGATTACATTTTTTTTTGGTTTACCATTTGTGAACATATATTCTCACACCATTATTATTATAACTTTCCCTAGGTAATGATTAAATGTATTAATTATGATTATTAGTGGGAAATATATTGAAGGTATATGTTGAAGATCTATCACCATGATAGAATCTTATGTTTTCATGTCTCTAATGACACTAAAATATTATAATCCTCTTGCATATACTTGAGTAATGTGATGAATATTCATAATATGCGAGGTAATATCCAAGCATATTAAACCCATGTTTCTATATCTAGTACCAAATTAAAGTCAATGTAAAACTTCAGATATTATTATGAGAAACATTTAGTGATATACCTAGGGATATTTATAAGGATATGTCTAGGTAAGTCTATAATAATATGATTAAGGTTTAATAGGTTCAATTAAATATTTCCTAATTTATACATCCTATATTTGAATTTTCTTGATTATGTGGTATATCTCTATAATAAGTGATGCACAAACCATTATTTTTGGTTTTATTCAATTATATGAACCAAAAGGTTTTTGGTTAATGTTAAATGTGATAGAAAATTTTCCTATGAGATGTCAAATGGGATGATCCCTAGAACAAAGGATGTTTTCATCATTCCTTATCAATTTTCATTGAAACAATTTAACAATATATATCATAAGAAGATCTCATACTCACTAATTAATATAAGAAAAAAGTTTACTGGGAGTTCGAGTAATAGATACCATCAAGAAAATAACATTCAGTTTTCATTGTGTCAATAATGTTGAACTAAAAAACCAAGTGAATGTATTATAGGAACATGAATATATTTTGACTATGGAAAATAACGACACAATTCAATTAACTACAATTTAATAATAAAAATCATGGTTAATATAATGTATTATAATAATTAACTCCCTAATGTATCATGGATGATTGAGTTCTTTATTTATAGAAGGAATGGAAGTTATACAAATCATTGTCTAAGTTGAATGCTCCCTATTTAAATTAGTAAAATGGTATGAATATTGTATATATTATTTATGGTGATGAATCTAAAGGATGAATATAAAAAGAAATAGGTTTTAATTAATAAAATGGTGTATCCTTGTTAATGGCTTCAGGATGAAGTGGAATAGTTGAAGTGATTATTTATATGTATTCAAGTATTATGAAATATACCAGCATTTTTCAGTTTATGTTTTTCTCACTAATAATTTACAAGAATTTTTTCAATGGTTCTAATGGACAAGAAAAAATATTTGATGGAATGGTGGAATTTTAAATATGGGAAAGATAATCCGTAATAGATTCATGATGTTCAGATAATAAAATTTGGATTAATATATGTTTTTTATGAATTAGTAGATGATGGGGCATTGATTACCATGGAATAGACTAATGATTTTTTTTCAAAATGTGGTCTATGTTATCATGGAATGAGTTTTTAATGTTTTGGATTTATGGAATATAACTATAATAAAGCATGCAGCTTTTTAATACATATATAGAGTAATTTAGGTTTTTCTATGTTTCATGATGAATGTATGATAAAGGTGTTCACATGATTAGAATGTGACAACCCTGTGTTGGATTCTAATATATGAGGTATCAATGTTAATCTGATTTAGTGAACTTATTTATAAGTATATAGATTTTATTCTTTCAAAAGGGATACATGGTTGAATTTTTAGGGAATGGTTATTTTAAACATAATATTATGTTTTTTAAATAAGATAACATTTTTTGTGGATGTATGTTCTACCCCATCTAATGGAATCATCTCACGGATTGGTGCCACTCAGAGAGAGCTGGATGGGGATATTCGTGTTAAGGAAAACAGTTGGGCTATGTGGGCGCGTGAAATCCACATTAAAGAAGGAAACTCTAATACAAGGTATTTCAATCTAAAATCGTCAGCTAGGTGTCAAAAAAATCTATCATGAGCTTGTCATGACCTGATGGAAGCAAAATTTCTAACACCTACGGCATTCACAAAGCTTTGGTTGTCTATTTCCAGAAACTCTTCTCCGCAGGAACTCCTTTCATGTCCGCTGATGTGGATGAATGCATCAAACCTGTGATCACCGATGAGATGAATCAACAGCTTTCAAAAGACGTGTCGAATGGTGTGATTCACCTGGCATTGAAGAATATCTACCCTACTAAGGCCCCAAGACCAGATGGTTTTCATGCCCTATTTTTTAAACAATACTGGCACATTATCAGTCCTGAGATCTGTAGAATGATAATAAAACATCTGGGTGGGGAATACAAGAATTTCCTCCATCAACGACACTATCCTCTTCCTCATCCCCAAAATAATGAAACCTCAGGTGATACCTCATTTCAGACCTATCAGCCTCTGCAATGTCTCGTATAATTTTTTCTCAAAAATATTCATCAACCGGCTACGTCCTTGGCTTCCTGATATTATCTCTGAAAACCAGAGCACCTTCATGGCTAAGAGGCTGATTTCTAATAATGTAATTGTGGCCCATGAAGTGTTCCACTCTATGAAAACGTGCTCCACTGTGAAAAGATGAACCATGGCCTAGAAACTGGATATGACCAAAACCTATGATAAAGTGGAATGGCAGTTACTAAGAGCTGTAATGCTGAGAATGGGTTTCTTCACTAAATGGATAGATATGGTCATACACTGCATCTCGACCATCTCCATCAGGATCAAGGTCAATGGGGAGCTCACCCGAGGATTCGTCCCAACCCGAGGCCTCTGTTAGGGAGATCATCTCTCCCCCTTTCTCTTCATCTTGGTGGTTGATCTTTTATCTTACCTTATTTCAAGGGTTGCATCCACTAAGTCTATTCTTGGTACAAAGGTCTGTCGTGAGATCCCACAAGTATCACATCTCTTTTTCGCCGATGGCTACCTCATTTTCTCCAGATAAAATATTATTGAATGTTGGGTGATCAACCATGCGTTCCACCAATATGAGTGGGCGTCTGGATAGTCTATCAATCATGGAAAATTGGAAATATTCTTCAGCATAGGGGTGACTCTTGCCAAGAGAGATGAGATTTGTGCGTCTGCAGGTATCCATATGGTCGAAAAACACCAAAAGTATCTCGGACTTCCTACGCTGATTTTCCGGTCTAACAATGAAATCTTTGATGCTTTGGTGGATAGGATTGAGAAATAAATTCAAGGCTGGACCCCAAAAAGAATTTCCAAAGCTAGAAAAGGATCCCTCATTAAATATGTATTTTAGTATATCCTCAGAAACTTTATGTTTATTTTTAAGCTCTTGTTGTCCATCGTCAACCTGATTAATTCTCATACTGCCATCTTCTGGTGTGGAAAAAATGAAGGAAGAAATCGACCACAGTGGTTGGCCTGTGAGAAACTATTCTAACACATGTCGGAGGGAGGGGTGGGATTCTGTAATCTTCTCATGTTCAGTGACACACTGTTGGCCATGCATGGATAGCGCCTCTTGAACCGTCCATCATCTCTTTGTGCACGGGTTCTCTGTGCCAAGTACTTTCCCCACATGGATTTACATGGTTCTTATCTTGGCCCCCGTCCTAGCTTCCTCCGGAGAAGTATTTGGGATCCCGAAGTCTCTTGGAGAAAGGGCTTGTATGGTGGATTTGAAGTGGCTCATCTGTCAACATATGGACCGATCTCTGGCTTGTTGGTAAGGATGGTTTACAGACCACATCCCCCGCCCAACCAGGTCAGGAAGACGCCACTATAAACTGCATCTTTTTAAACCAGGGTCTGGGGTGGTGTGTGGAAAAGATCTAGGAATGGATTAATGAAAGAGACCAATGAATTATTCTGATCATCCCCTAGGTCCCTGATGCAGGACCCGACCATCTTTTTTTGAACAATGATTTTTCATGCGATTACATGGTGAGATCCGGGTATATATTGGCACTTGTAATTCATTCTATCAATCGTTTTGATGGAGCATGGAATGTGCTTTGGAATATCAATGTCCCCAAAAATATAAAAAAAAATTGATGGAAGGTGTTCATGGGAACCCTCCCTACCATGAGCCTCCTTGTTTACTGACATATGGCCAATGCTGAGTCCTACCCTTTCTGCTTAAATATCCCTAAATCTCCTTGGAACGCCATCATTCACTCCCTGGAATCCAAGGAAATTTGGAATAAAATGGGCCCGACTTATGATTCTTCACTGGACACTACCTTTGACCTCCTTGATCTTCTGATGCGCTTGTGTTCCTCTCATTAATCGTCTTATTCTAGCTCTTGTTCCACCCTATCCAAGATCACTTGGGTTCGGAATAATGATTCGGTTTTCCACCACGTTCATCAACCTACTGAATTCTAGATTGAATGAGCCACTTAAGTGGATTGAGGGCTGGAATGACCGCAAAAGACACTTTATTCCAGGGGTTACCCCCTCCTGTCCCCCTCATTGGACCTCCAATGGAAGGAAGTATTAAGCATAATGTGGATTCTTCTCACCCCAAGGATGGGCATGTTTCTCTCAGCCTACTGGCTCATAATCATTTGCGGAAGATCCTTGCACCAAAATATGAATCACATCATGCCTTATGGGAACCTGCAGTTTCTGAGGCCTCTACTATCCTTGCAGGTATGATGCTCGTTGTGGAACGTGGATGAGCTAACATCATCATTGAGTCTGACTGCCTTTCTGTTAACAATGCCATTAACCACAACGACGCCGGACTCCAACCCTTTGGCTTCATCATCAAGAGAATCCACTCAGTGCGCCAAAGATTTTCTTGCTTCACCTTCTCCATTACCAAAAGGATAGGAAATAATTCAGCCCATTAGCTGGAGACCTCAGTCCCATTCGATGTTTACCAGCTCTGGCTGGACAATTTCCCTTTATGGATCTGCTTATGTACGACTGCTGATCTTCATCATTAATGTTATCAGTCCTTCTTATCAAAAAAATGTATAATACTTAAAAATATAATAAAAAATAAAAACATATCATTTAATTTTATTTATTTAAAATTATGACAAGAAAATGGTAATAAAAACATATCATTTAATTTTACCATGTGTGTTTTCTCATGTCACTTTTATATTATTGAGATTTATCCATTATTCAACACACATTCCTTTTTGGTAGTGTATATAATTCCCATGAACATATTATATGATTACTATCAATATGTTTATGGATATTTACTTATCCATTTTATGATCTCTCAATCATAGGGTTTATGGTCCAATAGAAACCAAATAGGTAAAGTATTCTTCTCTCAATTAGCCTTCTTTTAGACCATGCCATGTTATTCAACTTTATTCCGCAAAGAGGATTATAAAAAACCCTTTAACAAGTTATATAATTAATATATTTATTTTAATAATATTTTAAATTCATTTGATGTTATTTTTTAATGGGTATTATTATTCAATGTTATCAATTTGGTAACCATTTTTTGGAAAAATCTAATCGTTTATAATGCTTTTTTATAATTATGCTTCAATTATTGAAATATTATGACCCATATCTTAATATGTTTCTTGAATTTTAATATTATATGCTTATTTATGATATCTAAATGAACTGGTACAATTTTTACCCCCATTTTTAATAATGAAAATTAAGAAAGTGTTTTTGAAAAAATCATACTTTATCTATCTCTTTGCTAAGAAATCTTTGTTTCCTCCAAACCATGTCTTCAAATAAATATTTAATATTTTTTATAATATTCTTATATGAAGATTAAAATAAATTTGTACCCATTTTTTAACATTTAAAAAAAAGTTATATATTAATCTCCACGTCATTTTCAAATCAAGGCACTTTTATAATAAATTTATGTCGCCAAAAGAATGTTTGACATGTATGGATTTATCTTGTGTAGTCAAAATTATTTCATTGAATATATATTTTCAAGAAGAATATATAAATTTTTTTAATAAAAAAAATTCCTAATACTCTGGACATTAATTTTTTATATTGGTTTCTAAATAAAAATGTTTTCAGAAAGGTTTTGTTAAAGAAGTGTTTTCAATCATTTAAGTGTTTTATTTAAACTTTTCTGACGATAGTTTAAAGGAAAACCGATTTAAAAATGTTTTCATGATTCTTTTATAAGTTTTTGAGGAAATATATTTTCAGATTTTATATCTTCATTTGTAATTTTTGAAGAAAAAAAGGTTTTCAAAATTTTTTCATATTTATTTTATATGCATTAAAGGTTAAATATTTCCAAAATTATTTCATGATTCCTTTATATGTTTTTTAGGAAATTGTTTTTATTTTCTTTCAAGATTATTTTATAATATTTAAAGGAATTGTATTTCAATTTTTTTCTATATTTCCTTATATGTATTCAATGATATTTTGTAAAAAATTAATTTTTTTATGTTTTAAAATTATTTGTTTTTCAAATAATAATGGATATTTTCATTATAAAATTATTTTAAAATATTTATTAAAAATTATTTTTTATCTACGATGAAATTAATTTGTGTTAATCATTCAATAATATATATATGATACAAGTGATCAACTCATATTCTAGTTTTGAATCGTTTGTGTTTTGATGGGATGATGTTTATAAAACCCAATTCTCTTTCAGAGGTTACATGATTATGAAACTCTTTTCTATTTAATGGGATATATTTTTGTGAAAACCACTTTTGATTCATGGGTTATATGATTCTAAAAACTACATCGTTTAATGAGTTATTATTTAATGAATTGGTCATGAAACATATCTCTTTTCTATAAGTAATGATATGATTTCATGTTTATGATACACATATCTATTCAGCGGTTATAATATGATTTATTATAATATTGTAGATCACAGATGTATGCTTCTATTTTGATATGGGTATGACCTATATCTCCTTCTAATTAATTGGTTAAATATGTATATCTTATAATATAGACATGGATGGAATGGGGACTGAACTAGATTCAATAGAGAAAATTTCTTCTAAGATGTTCTTAGGAGTGAACATTGTATACTACGATATTCATTAGATAAAACCATGTATACCAAGATGGGTTGAGTAGTTAACCCACTCCACTAAGATGGCCTTTGTATTAATAATTGACTAATATTGAAATAATATTTATATTATTACGTGTCTAGTAAAATGTTTATGCATTATTATTGTGATATGATTTCATGGATTATTATCTCAATCCCTTTTGATTAATGTCTTATGAATTAAAAATATTTATGTATAGATTCATGATTAGTATACTTGATATGTAGGGTACTATATTATAATGTTATTATCTTATTTTCATACACATATGATCATGTTAGGCTTTCATAGAACCCATGTTTACCCTTATTGAACATCTGAGCTCAACTCGTTCTCATGTTTCCATTCTCCTGATTATGATGAATGGTTTTAAGTAGTTGTAATAATGGAGAATCTCTTCATGGGATATTTTTAATTTATATCACCATAATATAATATTATGTTTTAATGTTTCAAAAGACACTAAACTATTACATTCCTCAAGAATTAATTTTTTAATGTGAGGAATATTCATAAAAAATAATGTAATATACATGTATCTTTAAACTACATCATTGAATTTCAAGACATGTCATAGAACATACCATTTAAAAAATATTATGATTCCTCCTTTCACAAAAACAATGATAATAGAGTGTATACAATGGTGTGATTTGAGATATAATCCCATAATACTGTAATATTCTATAAAGGATTGAATAAGATATTCACCACATTAATTCAATTGATGTTTTGTTACATTCATACCATACTGATTATGAACATAATTATTTAAATAGTTGAACTTATCAAGGGATTTATACTTATACCTTATTAATTATATATATTACCATTAATTCTTATGTCATCAGCAAAATTACTAATGTTCATGAATCCAACTCTATCCCCAACCTAAAAAGTAATGAATACATTGTTCTGTATCAAATAATTAATTTATATATACCTCACACAATTTAGATTGAATGGTTGTTTGTTTATATTTTTTTATTAATATGTCTGACATATATACAGTTGATTAATCTCAACAGAGTCTAAGTAACCCTCTAGATAGTTATCTATCAAATGAATCTCATTTATGTTACTCAGATAGTTATTTTCTATTAGGGTGTTATATGATCCATGTGTATTAATTTGAATATTCATTGGCCAAATTTGGTTTTTAAAATGTAATACATAAATAACATTATACAATATTTTCAAAACATAACATGTTTTTCTTTATAAAAGTATAAAAAATTTATAAATGTAGCATAATTTATTTAAAATTATAAAAAATTAATCAATTCAAAACTAATAAAACTTGAATTAAGTAAAACTAGAACATAATAAAAATTATTTAATACTAAAATCATTAATGTGGAAAATGCGATATGGCAGTCTCAAATGGCTATAGTTGCCAGCCTCCCTCTATTGGCATCTTGTAGATCCCCCATATCTCTGCTGATAATATGAAATATACATGGTTCTTTTATTGGGATAATCCTTTTTGCAGCACATGAATCATATGATAACCATATATTAGATATAGAAAGCATACAGTCAATATAGAATGCACATAATATTTTCCCTCTATTCTTTTGATGGGTACAATTCATCTTCTAGTTTCCCTGCATTCCACAAGAAAAATATTCTACATCTTATTCCTTTCCTTAAAATTGGATCTTCTTATTCATGTATGGATGGTTCTTGAGAGACGTATACATGAAATGAGTCTTTAGTGCCATTACATTGTTCTTACGATTTTTATTTACAATAAGGATGGTGGGTTTTTCATGCTCAATGTATTCATCAAAATGTTTAATAATTATATAATTTTTTGAATTTTGTTTCTCAATATATATCATATTATAATACAAGATAAAACTAGATAATTTTTGGGTTATTGAGAATAGAATGTGATCAATGAATATCTCATCAAAGATATTAGAAAACAATATTTTTATTCACCAAATGTAACCAATAATCTTAACTAAAAGTTCCATAGAAAGTTTTGAATTTCCAGGATTTCTTGTAAATAATGCCTTGTGGATCTCATATCTATCAAATCTATGATTCGGTCGATATATATCCTTAAAATGAAAAATTATTCTATGTGTATCCATGTATTCATTTTTCATTAAAATATCATTGAATGTAGGGAAAATAATGAAATATTGGACAATCATAGCATCAACTACCTAATTCAAATTGAGATGAACTCCCCCCCCCCCGCATTAGACTTTTTGGAAATGAATTCTAGAAGTTTAGATTTTATCACGTTCAATTCCCAAATGTCACACAATATAAGGCATAAGAGCCAATATAATCTAATGAAATTATCATCCAAGAGATGTTTATCCATATCAAGCATTGATAATACTTAAATTACTTATTTCATTTGATTATAAGACCCTACAAATTTATATATTATAATTACTATATTGTTTAAATACAAAGTCAAGATTAATATATATAAAGATAACTAAGTTCCTTTAATCCCACTCCATTTTATAAAATATAATATCACTATACATAAGTTCAATATATCATGTCCCTTAGATATTCTTGTGTAAAAAATCAATATTCCTCCATCTCAAATACCATACATGGGATATGAAAGCTATTTGAAGGGTTTTGGGTTTGTGGAACTTATCAACTACATTAACTAAAATATATTTGATCCACTAAGTGGACTCCCCAACACTAAAATCCCAATTAAATATTCTATCAAACATTGCCTCTTATTTACACTAAGTCTTACTGTGGATGTCATCCCTTCATGTAAACTATGTTATCTCAATTGATAAAATAATATTTTACTTTCCAGGATAATTAAATGATTTACCATTTGGGTTGGTCAAACACATTGAACTATGAATACATTTATAACTGAATTAGTGGATGGATATACTGACATAATATTTTAGTTTAGGTGTTTTTATCCTTATATATAAATCCATTTTTATCCTTTTACATGGATTGTTTATATTATGTTCATTATACTTATGTGACTAAATATGTCTGATAATATATTTACACATAATTTGGATATATTTGGTCATATCTAGAATGCTTGATATTTTAATTTATTTTGTGATCAAGAAACATTCAAAAACATAAATAACTACATTTTAAACATATTGATATAATTATACGTGTAATGATCATTTAATATTTCGAATGGTTAGTTTTTATAGATAACTACAGACTAACCCTCACCACTAGGGGAAAACACACCTCCAACCACAACATGGTTTGTGTTATAGAATACCACATTATCTATTTTGAATCACTGTGGTTGTGTTCAAATCAACTCCTTTAATCATATTGTATCCACTTTCTAGGGATATCCCTCCTTATAAATGCTTTATCTAGCACATAGTTTAGGGGAACTATGGATTGAATGAAAAAATAGGGTTTATATAAATGAAATTGTAGCTCTATGGACATTGCATAAAAAATGGAAGGGATAACATACATGGCATTATTTAATGTTAATAAAAATAAATTAAAAAACCAATCACAAAAAAGTAATGATATAATATCATTATCATCAACACAAAACAAGAAATAATCATATATATGAAATATTTTTATCGATTCATTTGATTGATTCATTAATTAGGATAACGAATCATGAATTAATTAAATTAATTCAATTTTAATCACTTCATCCAAAAATATTTATCCCGCCATCCTCATTAATTTTATAAATAATTAATTACATTTATAAATAATGTAATACATAATGTACTTGGAGGAAACCTCAAGTGTTCATCAAAAATATTAACATGGAAATTAATTTAATATATAATTTCTTATCCTATATTGTGGTTTATATTTTTAAATGAATAACACATGAAATGAATCATAAATTTGATAAATTATACATTTAATTATTCTTCCGGTTGAAATTCTAGAACACTACTTCAAGTAGACTGTACATGTATTATTTTATACGATGTGTAATTATATTCAACCCATATCAAAACCATATGACTTTGTTCAAGGTGTCTTCTATTCTATGGATGTGTTAGAGGTACAGGGTGTGTTCTAGTTTACATGGAACATAGCTTCGTATTTAATGGGATCTCCCATTGTTTCATGTATCTAATACACATCATGCTCGGGATACCCTGTGAACTCAACTGTGAGATAATGTGGACTACACATCATGTACATAGGTTACATGACATGTAGTTCTTCATATCACATTCCATTCTACATAATTCTAAACATTTATTTGATCTATTCAGTTCAATAATCTGAATTATTTAGATCTCATCCCAGAGAGAATAACAGTGAAATGAAAAAAAACAAAATATATTCTATACAGAATTTACCTGGGATGTACTCTATTTTTTACCTAGGAAAAGTCTTTGGAACCTAAATATTGTTTAAATCAACGGAATCATCGTGTATAATCATTATAAGATTGTTGAAAATGTTATCAAGAATTAATAAAAAAATAGATGATGATGTTGAGATATAAAAATGAATTATTTTATGTAATATAAAATAATAACACATCAAATAAATGAATGACAATAAATAATTTTTTATTTGACATGTGAGCTCTCTAATAGAATTTGTAGGTTCCCGATGTAGGTGAAGTATACATTAAAGATACGACCAACTCATATCTAGGTGAAAAATGAAATGTAATAATTCATTTACATGATTCAAATTTCATGTACAAAGAAAAATAGTAGATTAATTGACAGTATTAACATGTTAGAACCAAAATAGAAGGGTCTTCAAATGTAATTTTTTGTAAATTTATGAGCAGATATATAATTACCTTAACTCATAATTCTCTATTTTTGGATGATAAAGTTAAAAAGATCTTATATAAAAATCATTATAATTCAAGATTTAAGTTAATAACCCCACTAATGGTGATCCACAAAGCACCAGAATCTCTTAAAAATGTCATATAATCATTGGGTACTGGCATATCCAATCCTAATTGCTGGATTTGTTTTTGATTGATTAAATGATAATTTTTTCAATGGAGGATAAAATGTTTGTGTTATATAGAAATATGGATATTAGGGGTGGTGAGAATTTACCCTAGTGATTGGGAAAGTCTCTCATTATCTTCATTTTCCATTCAAAAACTTGATCTAGAAAATATATTTAATTTTATATATATTATGGAAGGATTTTGGTAGAAAAATTTCATCATAATCCCTTTCCATATTTTTAATTCATTAATAACCCCACATGTAATACTAATAATAATAATTTAATGACATGTAAAAAAATTATGAATATAAATAAATAAAATTTATATTATTTAGATAATTGATCATGGTATTATTTCCCATGTTGAAATTTAATCATCCTCGAATAATGACTTCATAATTAAATAAATGTCACGGTAATATTCAATGAAAATATTATATTTTATAAAAATAAAAAACAATATGTATTAAAATTATTTTACATAGTTAATATTTTTAAGAAACTATGATTATATTATGGTGATCTACCAAACATGACTAAATATTAATTATTATAAATTATAAAACTCAATACATTAATTTAACTATGATTTTAAATAAAATAAGTGTATGAACCACTAAGAAATTTTCTGAGGGAATTATGAATTACTAAGTAATGTATATGGTAAGAATGTTGTAACACAAAAGATATCTCAGAGAGAATGAATTAAATGACACATCGATATCCAAACTCATTTGAACACTTATTGTGTGGTATAATATATTTACTAGGATGCCTATAATAAAAAAGGATATGTGTCCGATTCATAGAATTATATACTTGATTTATCATCCATTGATTTTTTATTAATTAAATAAAAAAATTAAAACCATATCCATGAATTTATGTTTGTAGTTACATTGCCATCAATGGGCCTAAAATATTGACTTTCATATAAGAATGGATGGGATAAATCCTTTCTAGAATTATCCATTAATTAAATATCCCCCATGATGAACCAAAAGAATCCTAACTAATGGGGAACAAATTATTTATTGTAAATCTTCAATACATTAAATTACATGATTCTTGATATCCACTAATGATAATATTGAATTCCACGAATCAATTCAGAAATCCACAAATAGGAACATCAAATGAAACATGGAAATTTCGATTTTATATTTAACAATTTTTTTCTTATCAAATATTATAATCGAGATTACCAAGGGAAAACACCATGGGAAGGTGTCTCAATGTATTATTAGCATACTACACCTATAACCATGTACATTTTGGGTCCCTCTATATAATATCATCCATCCATAGAAAAATATCGAAGAATAATATTATGGTGCCTCTCGGTTCTCAACATTGCAGTGAACATCGTTGAACCATCAGTCTAATGACCCAAGATTTGCATACATGGACATCAAAATGCATTTTTTTAATACTTAATTCATGAAAAAATAGACGCTGAATGTCTATATTAGTTTAGTGTTTTGGTAAACTTTGAACATAATCATCTAACATGGTGAAATATCTTCAACATCTCCCATAATGATATTCGTATTTCATTTTCCTATTGAAAACATTTCATTAAATCATGGTGACAAAAAACATCAAAATGGTGAGATCAAATACTCTATAAGGTTAAATATTGATAACATAAAAAAACCATAAACATAACAATGAAAAAACATGAACATAATGTTTAAATAACAAAAGCAGGGGTCATGAAATAAATCTTGGTAGTTTGTAAGGAATGGATCATAAAGGAACAATAACCATGATAAAATAACATTGGAACAAGAAATGCAATTATGGAAAAAAAATATACACGTAATATGATTTACATAGTAGCTAAGGCATTGCTGCTAATACCATCATAGTAGAAAAATTCCTCTACTAAACTGGTTTTACTTAATGTTCTAGCTATGTATTTTGAAACCGAATTTACATGACATTCCATCCATGTATTACTTATTTTGGTTTACTTGATCATCCCTTAATTTTTATATCATGAGATATAAATGTTTAAAAAATGCATTGGAGGGTTATATATGTCCCACCCATCTCATAATGAAATAATTTTTAGATGTGGTACAAAAATATAAATCATTCTTCATAGCATAACCCAAGAAATAAAAGGGTTTTCTTAAACATCATTCCATCATATCATAATCTATATAAAATATATTGATGTCATAAAAATATTTTAATCTTTAATATAATAAAATAATATTAATAATATGGATAGAAACAGAACATGATGTCAACTTAGATGGAATATAATTTTGATAAAATAATTCAACATAATTCCGAAGGAAAATAACCATTATTTTTCAAAAATTATTCCTTTTATAAAAATTACACCCAATTTTAAAAGAAAATAATTTTTCTTAAAATAGTATTGAAATAGTTTGAGGATTAAATGTGGAAATAAGGTGCCATTAAACTATAAAAATCCATTCATTCCGTATAAGTTAGAAAAATATTTTTCTCGTACTCTTGCCGGAAAATTCAAAAAGTACCACGTATAGTAAACAAAAAAAGACTCCTTCCATACCATGTAGTAAAATTAAACAATAGTTAAAAATGTCTTTAAACATACATATATGTTTTGTAAACTGAAGTGCCCAGATCAGTGTGAATCACTGAGAGGGGGAGGGGGTGAATCAGTGATCCTTTAAAACTTTTTACTAATTTATTCTTAATCAATTAAACCACTATGGCTTGTTAAGGCCTCGATCCACTCTTCTTATGTCTCTCAACCTTTCCCGGACAATGCAGTAATGAAAAGGCACAAGACACAAGGATTTACAAGGTTCGGCACCAAAGGCCTACATCCTTGCCATGCTCTCCCAGCATGGATTCTCCCATTATAACTTATTAGAATTACAATGTCGATACATCTTCCCACTGTATCTCTCCTGAGTCCCACAGGAGGGTCTTTATACTGCTTCACACAGTGTTACCAGAGTCCCACTGGCCTACTCCAGAATCCCACTAAAGACTTCTTCTCCCTGAATCCCACAGGGTCTTCTCTTGGCTGCTCGAGTCGCACGAGTAGCTCTTCTCCTCTTTAACTTCTTCAAGTAACTTCAGCAGCCTGGGATAAAGGCTGCTGGCCTTGCTCTGTACCTCTGCTCACTTGTGGTGAACAGGTCTTCTCGTCTTGCTCGGGCTTTATCACCTTCTTCTAAGGATGACCCAGCCTCTCTCCAAGAATCTTCAACAGCCTCGGAAAGTTCTGTTGGTCTTGCTCAACAACTTCTGATCACATCTGTTGATCAGGATCTTCTCAAATACTGAAAACTCAGACAAACAATATCTTTCACTTCAGTCTGGCTCAGTCTCACTTCAAATCATCTTCATGCACTAAGTGCATGGCAACTCTGCTTCCTCATGCACTGACTGCATGGCCTTCTCAATACTTCAAGATCTTCTGTCTTGGACAACTCAGATGCACACAGCCTGATTTACCTTTGTTCATGTGTGCACATGCATGCATGCATGCATGCACTCCCCCTTTTCTCCTTGGTGTGATAAACCCACAATGGGTGTAAATACTTTTAGCACACACACCTTCTTGAACATCACACACTTTATTCTCTTTTGATTACACACATAAATGTGTGTTATACACTAGTGTGGATGTCTTCTATTCTTCTTAGTGTGTACACACTTTGGTTTGCACACTCACAATAAGGTTCAACCTTTTAGTTATTTTGCACACACAAATTCCTATGGCCTTCTTCCCTTCTTGTACTCTTCCACTTTGCACACACACTTTGTTTTTCTCTTTTAATCTTCAAGTGTGCACAACCACAAGGCTACATCCTCTTCTTGTTTAGTTCAAGTATGCACAAACAATTTGCACACACAATAGCTTGGCCTTCACTTCTTCTTTCACATAAATGGCTATGGCCAACTTCTTGTTCACTATGCACACACATTGTCCACGGCGAGGGTGTTTTCTCCTTTTAGCTTACAACACTGCCCGTGGGTGTTTCCTCTTCTACACCGCACAGGGTGCAAGCCGCGCAAGCTCAAGGGAGCAAGGCGCACAAGGCAGCCGTGCAAGGCTCTTTAGCCGCAGTCGTGCAAGGTACCAAGCCGCGGGGCGCGCAAGCCCTCGGGCTTCAACCACGGGCGTGCAAAGTGCTGCGGCCCTGGGTACTTCCTACTGCGCAAAGATTAGTGCGCAGGGTCCCCTTCTTCTTGTCGCGCAACGGTGTTGCGCGCAAGTAACTCAGCCGCAGAAATATAATTGTGCGGGGGCTTCAACTTCGCGAGGCAGAGCACACGCGGGACTTCGGGTTTTCAACAGAACTTCAGCAAAAAAAATGAGAGCCTCTGCCTCTCTTTTAATAGGAAGTGGTGAGGCGGTGCATCCGCGTGAGAAATATTTGATCTCCCGAAGATTTCGGATCTTCAAAATCTTCCAAATCTTGATTTCCTCTCTGTTCAAACGCGGGATCTTTTATTTTCCCTTTCTTCACGTGCATGCGACTTAGAACGCATGCACGACCTTTTTTAAGCACTGCCCATGCAAATCATAAACCATTCATAGCCTCGGCAGATTCTCTTGCCTCGGCCGAACACGAATATCTTCATTACTGGCATGCATGCCCATTTCTATGCATGGATGTGTTCGTTATGGCCAGACGATCACAATGGTGGCTTTAGCTTGATCGGAGGTGGCCGGGATGTCAAATTCTGTCGTCGGGAGGTGCCTGGTTTGAAGGTGGACTCGCGGGTGGCCTCGTGCGAGCTTGGGGAAGCAGACGGATGCTGGGCCGTTGGATGCTGTGATCAAATGAGCATCAATGGCCAGGATTGGAACAGGGCTCCGCTGATGCATCGGGCGGCCGAGATCTACCGTGAGATCACCTGGACGGCAGAGATTTGCTCCCGGGTGAAAATTCCGCGTCCCACATCGAAACGGGCCGCGATTTTTCCGCGGCTTATCAACCATCCGCTCCCCTCAGCTCGGAAATTGAACTTCCAACCCTCTCGGTGCCGTCCCGCACCGAGTTTTCCCTGCGGGCGCGCTCTGCGCCCACTCATGCCTCCTGCGGGCGCGCTCTAGCGCCCACTATGCAGACTCGGGTGCGCGGGCTTCACCACCGCGTGCCCTTGGGGCTTATACACGGCCACTGCCGCCTTGTGCTTGCACCATGGGATCCCCCATGGGCATGGCGCCTTAGGCCAACAAGTGCCTTGGGGTTGAACCCGTGGGCTGGCCTTGGATGGCCTAATTTTTTCTTAAGTCTAGAACCTAGACTTTGTATAAACACAAAGTTACTAAGTACCAAATGCCAAATGCCAAGCCACTTCTTCCTTCTTCATTTTTCTTCTTCATTATAATTCCTCCATCCTCCTCACATATACTCAATACATAGAATGTGGAATTCCCAAAGGGTCTTCTTCATCAACCGAGCTCCTGAATCACAGAATCTTCAATGTTCTTCATTGATCCAATCAGAGATCAATTGGATCTTCTTCTAATTCTTATGCACTAAGTGTTAGTGCATGGACTTCATTAATCCACTTCATCCACTTAAAAGTTGTGGATGGATCCCATTCAACTCTTCATGCATTTTCAATACAATTCATGGTCTACAAACATTGTTGTGACATTGTATCCAGTTGATACAAGTTCTTGGAACTTTAAGAACAACTCAACAATCGTCTGATGTTCATAGAGAATGTTTCAACCACAACATCCTATGTCACTTAGTGAATCTCCTAAGTGACTTTCATCTTAGTACCATGGCCATTTTCCATTCATCACCAACACCATCACAACCTTTGGCATTCACATCTTGACAATTCTTGACATCCATTGATTCTAAGACAACAACATGTCTCATTGACAACAAATGCAACACAATGCACTTCAATCTCCCCCTTTGTATTTGTTGTCAATACACTCCTTTAGAACATTTGAATGGGTCAATATGTGTGCCAATATTTTCTCCCCCTTATTGGCAATCAAATGCAAAGGTGTGGTGTGGTACTCTTCCACAATATCTCTTCCTCCCTTCGAATAGCATCTTCTTGAAAAACACTAGGAGAGGGATGATGTCACATGTTCTTCTTTAGCAAAGAACCTTTAGTTGATCAACTCTAAGTCTACTTGGGCTAACCCGGTGTATAAAACAAGAGTGATATAACCAAGGAACTCAATGATGTCCAACATTAACAATACATGTGAGATCATGCTTAGGGGTTGAATTTTTTTTCCAGATATTCAATGAATTGCTGAATCCTGCACATACTTCACAAAACACATTAGAATGTTCAGGTGCAAAGATAAAGCTCCCCCTTTCATCTACATTCTCAAGATTATATTAATTTCAGAACATCATCTTCTCCAGATTGGCTCCCCCTCAAGGGGTGCACTCCATTCTGTCCAAACCATCCTCCAGTTGAGAATGATCATCATCTTCAATTCCCTGCAATGTCAGCACATGTAAATACCAATAGTATAAGGGAATAATATGGAACCTCCTTGGTTCATCAATGTGAACAACAAGGTTGAGAAGATTCTCTCAACCGAGATGTCCCATTTTCACCATTCTTCACACTTGCACATTTGATCTTCGATGATGTTTGTGCTGGTGTGGATCTTAATACATCTTCATGTGAAATCTTCTTCTTCCCTTTTGCCTTAGCAATTGCCAGAACTTCATCTTCAGCTCTCTGCAGATCTTTGGCAAGTTGCAACTGATTTGGCCATAAGACTAACAAGTCATTTGGAAGTGGGGCCTCAGTTTTGGAAATTTCACATGGTTCTTTTGATACTTTCAAGCTACCTTTCTTAGGCAACTTGTTTTCAATCAATCCCTTCTGCTTCTTCTAGATTGATTGTCTGTTTGAGTCTAGTCTGCCTCTATAGAATTTCATGGCTTGTTAACAAAGATCCATGATATTTCCTTTCTTTCCACATTAGAATCATGTTTTCTTGGTGGTCCTTCTGGATGCATCACCCTTCTTGGACTCAGACTCCAAGGACTTCTCTTCATTTCTCAAACACTTCTTGGGAGCATTTTCTACTTTCTTCTTGCTTCCCAAGGAATCTCTCTTAGCCAGGTTCTGTGATCTTCTCTTCTTTACAGCTTTGGATACATTCGGAGATTGACATGTATAAAATTGTTGACCACTTTTGCAACCATCCCATATGTTGTCAAGTAATCCAAATCTATTTGCAGTAAAAAGATGTCTCTGGACCTGTGGATGATGCTTCTTTTCTTCTGGCTTGCTCCCCCTAGGCATGGGCTTCCTTTGTGCTTTAACATTCAGTGGATTGTACCAACAATCCTTTGCACAGTGCCCATACTTATTACAACACCAACACTGACCCACAAATCTTGACCTTTTCAGTCCTTCTGATTGTTGGGTACTTTTCTTGACTTGCTGTGTTGTTTCAGGAGAGCTCTGCTTCTTCATTTTCTTCATTCATTCTTGTTTGGAATTATTTTTCCATCCTGCACTTTTTGTGGAAACACAATTAGAAGCATCAGTACAAGATGGTATGGATGGTACCTTATTTCTTGAAGATGTTTCCCTTTTATTAGAGGATGTCTTTCTTTTAGAATCATCCTTCTCAAAGCTCATTTGAGTAGAAACATTTCTTCTTTCAGCTGACTGGTAGGCTTCAGCTTTGGGTGATTGCAGATTTTTCAATATCACCTCCAGTTCAAAGCATTTCATGTTGAGGGAGTTCTTCTCATCCTCAACCAATCTTAGCCTACCTTCCCAATTCTGTTTCAGCTGTTCCATCTGGTCATCATGCACCTTCTTTATTTCATGCAATGAGTTGTCAAGATCCTTCACCATTTTGACTTTGTCTTTGAGTTGAGCATCTCTGACATTTATTGACACTTTATGCCTCTTTTCCAGTGCATGGAAAACATCTTTGATTATTACTTTAAAGAATTCTTTCTCAGAAAGGATTATTTGCAATTCTTCAGCAGTGTCTTCATATCTTTCATTGCAAAGAGAAACCGTTTCATCTTTAGCCTTCACCAGCTTTCTGAGAGTGTTGGTTATGCCAACCCTTTTAGCCAATTGATCTTCCATTGCATTGGCTTCTTCTTCTAACTGTGATTTTTCTTCTTGAAGATCAAGGATGCCTGTAGCTATACACATTTCTACTTCCCTGGGGACTGTCTTCCGAAGATATTCGATTGCATTTAGATGATCATTTTTTCTTCCTTCTTCATCACAGCTAGGACAGGCTTCACCAAAAGAGTGATAAAAGGAATTGTCAGGTGTTTCTCTATCAGCAACAATCTTCTTCTTCATCTTCTTGGCATGTTTCTTCATCCTGTTTTTCTGAGTCTTGGCAGATATCTCCATTTGAGGCTGGTCACTCATTTCCTCAAATCTTCACTTCATAAAGACGCCCTTGGATCTTTTAGAGGTAACCTTTCTCTGATACCAATTGAAGTTCCCAGATCAGTGTGAATCACTGAGAGGGGGAGGGGGTGAATCAGTGATCCTTTAAAACTTATTACTAATTGATTCTTAATCAATTAAACCACTATGGCTTGTTAAGGCCTCGATCCACTCTTCTTATGTCTCTCAACCTTTCCCGGAAAATGCAGTATTGAAAAGGCACAGGACACAAGGATTTACAAGGTTCGGCACCAAAGGCCTACATCCTTGCCATGCTCTCCCAAAATGGATTCTCCCATTATAACTTATTAGAATTGCAATGTCGATACATCTTCCCACCGTATCTCTCCTGAGTCCCACAGGAGGGTCTTTATACTGCTTCACACAGTGTTACCAGAGTCCCACTGGCCTACTCCAGAATCCCACTGAAGACTTCTTCTCCCTGAATCCCACAGGGTCTTCTCTTGGCTGCTCGAGTCGCACGAGTAGCTCTTCTCCTCTTTAACTTCTTCAAGTAACTTCAGCAGCCTGGGATAAAGGCTGCTGGCCTTGCTCTGTACCTCTGCTCACTTGTGGTGAACAGGTCTTCTCGTCTTGCTCGGGCTTTATCACCTTCTTCTAAGGATGACCCGGCCTCTCTCCAAGAATCTTCAACAGCCTCGGAAATGTCTGTTGGTCTTTCTCAACAACTTCTGATCACTTCTGTTGATCAGGATATTCTCAAATACTGAAAACTCAGACAAACAATATCTTTCACTTCAGTCTGGCTCAGTCTCACTTCAAATCATCTTCATGTACTAAGTGCATGGCAACTCTGCTTCCTCATGCACTGACTGCATGGCCTTCTCAATACTTCAAGATCTTCTGTCTTGGACAACTCAGATGCACACAGCCTGATTTACCTTTGTTCACGTGGGCACATGCATGCATGCATGCATGCACTCCCCCTTTTCTCCTTGGTGTGATAAACCCACAATGGGTGTAAATACTTTTAGCACACACACCTTCTTGAACATCACACACTTTATTCTCTTTTGATTACACACATAAATGTGTGTTATACACTAGTGTGGATGTCTTCTCTTCTTCTTAGTGTGTACACACTTTGGTTTGCACAATCACACTAAGGTTCGGCCTTTTAGTTATTTTGCACACACAAATTCCTATGGCCTTCTTCCCTTCTTGTACTCTTCCACTTTGCACACACACTTTGTTTTTCTCTTTTAATCATCAAGTGTGCACAACCACAAGGCTACATCCTCTTCTTGTTTAGTTAAAGTATGCACAAACAATTTGCACACACAATAGCTTGGCCTTCACTTCTTCTTGCACATAAATGGCTACGACCAACTTCTTGTTCACTATGCACACACACTGTCCACGGCGAGGGTGTTTTCTCCATTTAGCACAGAACACTGCACGTGGGTGTTTCCTCTTCTACACCGCACAGGGTGCAAGCCGCGCAAGCTCAAGGGAGCAAGGCGCGCAAGGCAGCCGTGCAAGTCTATTTAGCCGCAGTCGTGCAAGGTACCAAGCCGCGGGGCGCGCAAGCCCTCGGGCTTCAACCACGGGCGCGCAAAGTGCTGCGGCCCTGGGTACTTCCTGCTGCGCAAAGATTAGCGCGCAGGGTCCCCTTCTTCTTGTCGCGCAGCGGTGTTGCACGCAAGGAACTCACCCGCGCAAATATAATTGCGCGGGGGCTTCAACTTCGCGAGGCAGAGCACACGCGGGACTTCGGGTTTTCAATAGAACTTCAGCAAAAAAAATGAGAGCCTCTGCCTCTCTTTTTATAGGCAGTGGTGAGGCGGTGCATCCGCGTGAGAAATATTTGATCTCCCGAAGATTTCGGATCTTCAAAATCTTCCAAATCTTGATTTCCTCTCTGTTCAAACGCGGGTTCTTTTATTTTCCCTTTCTTCACGTGCATGCGACTTAGAACGCATGCACGACCTTCTTTAAGCACTACCCATGCAAATCATAAACCATTCATAGCCTCGGCAGATTATCTTGCCTCGGCCGAACACGAATATCTTCATTACTGGCATGCATGCCCATTTCTACGCATGGATGTGTTCGTTATGGCCAGACGATCACAATGGTGGCTTTAGCTTGATCAGAGGTGGCCGAGAGATCAAATTCTGTCGTCGGGAGGTGCCTGGTTCGAAGGTGGACTCGTGGGTGGCCTCGTGCGAGCTCGGGGAAGAAGACGGATGTTGGGCCATTGGATGCGGTGATCAAATGAGCATCAATGGCCAGGATTGGAACAGGGCTTCGCGGATGCATCGGGCAGCTGAGATCTGCCGCGAGATCGCCTGGACGGCTGAGATTTGCTCCCGGGTGAAAATTCCGCGTCCCACATCGAAACGGGCCGCGAGTTTTCCGCGGATTATCAACCATCCGCTCCCCTCAGCTCAGCAATTGAACTTCCAACCCTCTCAGTGCCGCCCCGCACCGAGTTCTCCCTGCGGGCGCACTCTGCGCCCACTCATGCCTCCTGCAGGCGCGCTCTAGCACCCGCTATGCACACTCGGGTGCGCGGGCTTCACCACCGCGTGCCCTTGGGGCTTATACACGGCCCCTGCCGCCTTGTTCTTGCACCATGGGATCCCCCATGGGCGTGGCGCCTTAGGCCCACAAGTGCCTTGGGGTTGAACCCGTGGGCTGGCCTTGGCTGGCCTAATTTTTGCTTAAGTCTAGAACCTAGACTTTGTATAAACACAAAGTTACTAAGTACCAAATGCCAAATGCCAAGCCACTTCTTCCTTCTTCATTTTTCTTTTTCATTATAATTCCTCCATCCTCCTCACATATACTCAATACATAGAATGTGGAATTCCCGAAGGGTCTTCTTCATCAACCGAGCTCCTGAATCATAGAATCTTCAATGTTCTTCATTGATCCAATCAGAGATCAATTGGATCTTCTTCTAATTCTTATGCACTAAGTGTTAGTGCATGGACTTCATTAATCCACTCCATCCACTTAGAAGTTGTGGATGGATCCTATTCAACTTTTCATGCATTGTCAATACCATGCATGGTCTTCAAACATTGTTGTGACATTGTATCCAGTTGATACAAGTTCTTGGAACTTTAAGAACAGCTCAACAATCGTCTGATGTTCATAGAGAATGTTTCAACCACAACATCCTATGTCACTTAGTGAATCTCCTAAGTGACTTGCATCTTAGTACCATGGCCATTCTCCATTCATCAACAACACCATCACAACCTTTGGCATTCACATCTTGACAATTCTTGACATCCATTCATTCTAAGACAACAACATGTCTCATTGAAAACAAATGCAACACAGTGCACTTCATAAACATTTTATGATAAAATTTTTAGAATATATGGATATGGATGAGAAACATATCCCTGAAAATAATTATGTATAAAAAATCTTGAAAAAATGAGAATGCAAAACTATATCTTAAATTGTAATTTTTGTTATTATAGGGTGTGGTAACCTCCATTATAATGGTTAAATAATTTTATTATTTTATTTCATGACTATATACCTGTTTAGGATATCATATATGGTCCTATTATATCATTTTTTGATAGTATTTTAATATTAACAATGTTTTTTGTTGTTAACTGATTCAGTTTCCCACTCCTATTTTGTTGTGTAACTCATGTTTGTTATAAATTTTTTGTATTTTATTAATTAAATTATGTTCAAAGTTTCTATTTTCAATCATAATATTAATGTTATTATCATTTTTGAATTAATAACGTGGAGACTGAATTTCACCCCGTCGGGGAGAGGGTAGGTCGTATGTACGCACGAGCAACTGTATCATTATCTTGATGGTTAAATTGCATGTAATTGGATTGTATATTAATTATATATAATAATTATAATGTTATATGAATTATTTAAGTCCATTATTATCATCATTATACACATCCTAATTATGTATTTTTGAACAAAAAATTATACCACGGCATGGAGACGTGAGTCGTACGCACACACGTATAGGTATATTGATATTCGTAGGATAAATAAAATTATGTATAAGGTTGTCCATTAATTATAATAATATCTCATAATGTATAATAGACATCATTTATTACTAAATTATGGGATAAACATATAATAATTAAGTAGAAGATGAATAGAAATTGATTTGAATTGGTAAATCAATTACCTCATCTTCGTTGGAATTCCTTTTGATCTCTTATTAGGGACACTAGGGATGGACCTTTTTTAAAAAAAAGGACCACTAGATGTTATATAAGAATTTTTATATTAGAATTTGGATATTTTGGGTGAGATATATGGCTGAAGGTGGAGTGTGGAAATGTCTTTGGAAATGCCTTTTTGTAAGAGAAGAGAGGGGAAAAATATGAAACTCTCAAAATATTAAAATAAAATAAGACCATTCTGTAACTAAATTATTAAAAATACCCCATAAATGAAATTTATAATAAAAGATAAACCATATATAATCCCCTTGTTATTATTTATCATTTTTTAAAATTTTAAATAATTTATTAACAAATAAATTCAGTAAGATGTTATTTTTTCCAAATTAAATATGATTCATTTAATTGGACTTGATATACATTAAGTAAAAATGGGTATTATAATAAAATTAATAAAAAAATATATAATATATCTTATAGATCTAAATATTTTTTATACACATTAAATAATCCAAAATATAAAAAATTAATATTATTAACATCATTTATTCTATTTTTTGGTTAATTGAATAAATATTGTTTTGGAATTGAAGAAATTTTAAGGGTAATGATATAACATGTCATAATTAAATATAAATTTATACAATGAAAATATTTTATGTTATTTCAAAATGGTGAATTATATTAAACCATAGAATGATTTTTTTCCTATGTGGACACATAAAATATATTAAAATTCAGGATAGTGCTATTTTTTAACTATCTTTGATTTAAATAATACATAATTTATTTTCATGTAAATGTGTCACGTAAACAACTAAAAATAAATCATATTGTGCTAAGTATTTAATTGTATTCATAAAATATTTTTTTTAACATTTTATGGTTTTATATCATACACTAAAATTTTGATTTACCCTTAATTAATTCCTTTATCTCTTATCATAGAAACATGTGTTTTTTACTATGGGTTAATATAATCACTCAAAAGTGAAAAAGGTCCCATAATTGGACATTTGGTGACATATGTAAATTCATACCAATTATTGGACCTATTTTTACATCATTTCTATTTTTATATGATTGAATAAAATATTATTTATTTTAAATAAAAATAGTCTCAATGTTAACACTATTCATTAGTTGAAATTTTAGAAATATCATAACATTAATATATGTTCGAAAAATATCCATTAAACAATATATAACATGTAAATTTGTTCCATAAAATTATTTGGCGTATTTAATTCATTAAATAATATTTATTTCATTATTTTTAATATCATTCATTTGATATTTCTATTAATTTAATAATTTATGCATAAATTCTGAGACATCATTAATGATAATAATTTAATATCTTAAAATTATAAATAAATTTATATGATATATGAAACTCTATAATATTTCCTTATACCACCTATAGTTTATTTTATTTCATAGTGGTCACTATATTAAAATTAATATACTTATATAAAATGAAAGTGTGACATTTTTTCAAATTCATAATTGTTTTTTATTCATGTCATATTGATTATCAAGTGTCCATTATGTAACGCCATTTTTAACCATATATGATAAGTGTCTATGTTATTCACCCAATAAGATTTTTACAGTTTTCAATGTAATTGTATTTTATTATTTTTACCTTTAATTACATGATTTAGCCTTAACCATGGTAATAAAAATAATTACTAAAGTTACTTTTCATATTTCTCAAAAATAAAATTATCCTTTTAAAATAATTTGGACCGACTTATTACATATATGGAATCCTTTTTTTCTAATTCAGAATATATAATTGGTAGAAATTAATTAAAAAATTAATTCTCGTTGTTAAAACCGAAAAGCAGGTTTTTTTGAAGTAAAAAAATTATCAACATATTTTCATGTGTCTATATACAATTTAAATGTGAATTACATACAATGACCAACATTGGTTTAAATTATAAAAACATAATCCAATTAAACTCTAAATCCAATGAATAATATAATATATCTATATAAATAAATTATATGAAAACGTAGTTTTGAATTTAAATGCAGTTTTTTTCACTATTCACTAAAATATGAATTTTATCAGAAAAATACCAAAAATTCAAAAAAATTAAAATTTTATGTTCATATTCCAAATAAGAAGATTATTTTTTCAAATAAAATATATATAAGTGTTAAATACTAAATTTAAATTTTGTTTTCCATCAAAAGAAGGCATAAATGCATTTTTTGAAAACTACTTGTTTTATGAGAAAAAATTAATTTTTTCAAACATCATGTCTATAAAATACATAATATGATTGTTAATGTTATATTATATTCAAAATGTGGTTAATAATATTCAGAAATAAAAGTTTATATCCTATTAAATAATAATATTTTAAAAATATATCATTGTTTTGTGGAACTCGATATTGCGTACAACCCATGTAATTGAGGAAGGTTTCTCTTGCATGCAATGAAAGACAAGAATTGTGTTGTATATAATGAAAGCTATAAATTGTGTAGCGTACGACAAAATATATCAAAGAAATTAAAAAAATTATCTCATTAAATCTTATGGCGTCACATTCTACCCCCTTAAAATGAATTCCTCCCTCGAAAATTTTCAGGGTTGTAAATGATTTACTACATAAAAAGATTCTTTTATTAAAACCCATATCATAATAAGGGATACTAAAAAACTTTTTAAAAAATTAATGTTAGAATCATAATAGTTACCCAATGTAACTCATCAATGGGTTTCTACATAAGAGAACATAGGTGTGAAGTTAAAACATGGATATGGAAAAGAAACTAACCATAATGTTCTACTAGATAGTGACGGAGAATAAGGTTTAGAGATAGTGAACTTCTAGAAATCCATAAATCTACAATGATTTAAGGGACCACAAGATTCATCTAATAAGAAGATGCTCGGATATCATTTTTGGTTTCAAGATCCTTTTATTATATTGATGAATTTTTTTTTCATCAGGAAAAAATACTAACATTATTTAAATACAATCTCACTATTTTTAACTCCCTGAATAATTTTTACTACATCTATTGTTTTGTGAAATGAATGTGAATTTTTTAATCTTGAAATGTTAGTAGATCATGAAATAGAATAATAGGCCATTCCATCTGTCATAAAAAAAGGAAAGAACATGTTATGAAATATGAATAAGTCCACCTACAATGAGATAATACATTAATCTAATCAACATAAACTAGAATATTACATATACTATCAATAAATGGATAACATTACAATCCTTCCAAAAATTGAAATTATATAACATTAGAAATATGTGAAGTAAATC
The DNA here is from genome assembly GCA_963277665.1 of Viscum album. NCBI lineage: Eukaryota > Viridiplantae > Streptophyta > Magnoliopsida > Santalales > Viscaceae > Viscum > Viscum album. Next base: position 293,735,926 of record OY728134.1, read on the forward strand.
GACATAACATTTGTGTACCATATCTCATTTGATTGTTCTTGTTTGTTATATTCCCAAGATGTGAATACCATAATCAAGTATTCTTTAAAAAATTTATTATATAATGAATTTACATAAAACCTTATTGAAAAAATTCATTATGTAAAAATTAACTCTTTCCACACATGAAAAATAAGAAAAATTATATATACTCAAAACATGAAAACACTTTTCCCATTTATTAGTCATGAGGTCATTAATACTATCAAACAACTCGTTATCTTCTTATCCCTACATTATGTGCATATCATGTTCTATCAAAAATATTTCAATCATGTTTTATTTGTTAAGGGTACCATATACTAATGGAAAAGCACAATGGACCAACACCATGATATTCCAATATTCCATAATATTATAAAATAGATTCAATAAGACAATTTTAGAATACCATTACATAAACACTTAATCATTCCATCACTTCATCCTCATACTCAAAATCACCAAAAGTGATCACATGTGACCTCCATTTGTCATTTTCCTTATGAGGTTTCTGACATCAATCATTATTAACCATTTTACTTGGTCATTGGTCTGTATAATGATCCATTTCCTTATACTTGTAGCATTGAAGTGTTGGTGGTGCTTTCTCTGTAGTCTTTTCTCTATTTACATCATTATCAACCTTTTTCCAATCACATTAGCATTCAACTTCCCAATGACCCTATTTTACAATCTTGAAAATTTTTCTATTCCCTTTAATACAATATACACCTTGATTATTTCCACACATTGAGCATAAGTAAACATTCAGCTTCTTTTCACTACATCTTTATGATTTTATCTTGAAATTCGTATTCTATTTCTTGTCAAAACCATGAGTAGGATATGTAACACAAAAATATAGTTCTACCTTGATAGAAAAACACAAAATCTCTTCTTATCAAATAATGTCTTTCATAGCTCATTCCCTTTGAAGACATGGTTTTAATCCACTATAGAATTGATCAACATTACTTTCTAGTTGGATAATAAATCCAGATGAATACCATGAAAGTCATGTTAAATTTTCCTCATATGTACAAACATATTCATCATAATTTTTGATAATGTCAATGAACGCCTCTTAAATATTTATTCAATGAATTTATGAGAAATATGTTTTAAAAAACAAGTTCTTGAACTCATCCCATTCCATGGATTCAATTTTAGTTTGGTACCTTATATACTTTATTAGAGTCCACCACTGTAATGATTAAACTTCTAAATGATAAACAAAAAAAATGAGAACTTCTTGATCTGAACAGCGAAGGACGAAAAATATCTTTTCAATATTACTGATCCATTGTTTAGAAACAAGTAAATCAGAAGACCCATTGAATGAATTTATACATTTCCCTATTAAGGTATCAATAAAATGTTGTTTCCTTCTCTACTTGTTTGAAATTACAGAATGATTCATATCTTGTGTATGTATTAAAATAAAATTTTACATCCCGTCTCGCATAATATTTTGTTTTTTAGGTGGAAAATCATTTCATTTCCCAGTGCATTGATCATTAACATTATTACTTCATGTTCCAACCATTATATAAAACCAAAAAAGTATAGCATCAGATGAAAAAATCATATTATGAAAACAATATAATCAAGCTGGAGTACCTTAAAAATATATCATATTAGGTTTAATCAAAGGTTATTCATGATCATAACCATAATTATAGGATTGTAACATATAGTTATAATTATCCTTTTCGAAATCCCTATACATACATTAGAAATATATATAGGGATCTCACTAAAGATTTAACATCCTAGTTTTCAAAGAATGAAAAAACCATCACTCTAAAACCCTAACTAACAACCCAATATTGGCATGCATGGACATTACAATAATTTTTTTGAATATATAATACATGAAAAAAAGGGATTCCCAAATGTTGTATTAGTTTAGTGTATTTGAAAACATAGAAAATAATCTTCTAACATGGTAAAAGATCTTCAAAATCTCTAGTAAAGATCTCCACCTTTCATTTTACTACGTAAAACCTTTATTTATATACTATGGAAGATAAAACATAAAAATGGTGGGATTAAATTCTTAATGAGGGTAAACATTGATAACATAAAACTAACCATAAATATAAGAATGTAAAAACATTGAAATAAATTTTAAATATCAAAATCATGAGTTATGAAAAAACTCTTGACAGTTTGTAAGGCATAGATCATAAGGGAACATTAACATTGATAAAATATAATTGGAATAAAAAATGGAATTGTGAAAAAAAATCAAATAATATGATTTCCAAAGTATCCAATTCATTGCTTCCAAGACCATCATAGTGGACAATTTCATTTACTGAACCATTTTCACTTATTGTTCTACACATGAATTACTAAACTAGATTTACTTGTCATTCCATCCATGTATTACTAAACCATATTTACATGATGTTCTATTTATGTTTATCTCATGAGATATAAATATTTACCCAACGCATTAGAGGTAGGTATAGGTCCTGCCTTTCTTATAATGAAATTATTCGTACATGTGCTACAAAAATATAAATAATTCTTCATAGCATAACCCATGAAATAAAATGGGTTTCTTAAACATAATTATATAATAATATAATCCATATAAAATAAATTTATTTCATTAAAATAATTCCATCATTAACGAAATAAAATCATAGTAATAATAGGGATAGAAACATAACTCTATGTCATCTTAGATGGAATATAATTTTGATAAAACACATGAACTGAATTTTTAAGGAAAAATTCCATTCATTTTCAAAAATGATTAATATTCTCATAATTCCACCCAATATAAAAAAACAATTTAATTGAATATAAATTTAATTTTGTTAATGATTCTTCATTAAAATAATGTGTCATGAAACTATAAAAATCTATTCATGCCGTATAATTAAAAATCATTTTCCTCGTACATTTTTCAGATAATTTAAAAAGTTCTTTCTATGTTAAACAAAAGTATGATTCCTTCCATACCACGTGACAAAAGTAAAAATGGTTAAAAATGAAATTAATCATATGTAAAATAACAATAATCATTTTATCTTACTATTTTAAGAGAACATGGACATTGATGATAAATGAATCCCTGGTAAATACTTTTATATATACTATCTAAGATAAAATATGTGAGTGAAAAATTATCTCTTACCTTATACTTTTCATAAGTTGAGGGAATGGAAACCTCTTGTATAATGGATAATTCATGATGTAAAATTATACTAGGACCATTTACATATTAATGAAATCATATATGATCCTATTTTATCATTTTGTTAATAGTATTTCAATAATACCATTATTTTGGGTGTTAAGTCCTTCATTTTCTCATTCCTGTTTTTCCATGTATGTCATGATTATTATGAATGGTATGTATTTTATTCATGAAATTAATTTCATAAATAATATTTTCACTAATTATATAAATTTTATAATCATTATTGATCATTTATCATGGGGAATAAATCACACCACGTCGTGGAGATGGTACGATATACATACACACAAGCGACGATATCATTCTATTGATGGTTAGATGGTATGTAATTTGATGGTATATTAATTATAAAGAATCTTTATCATGTAATATTAATTATCTAAATCCATTATTCTCATCATTATAGCCATCCAAATAATGTTTTTTGAATAAAAAATTTATACCACGGCGTGGAGGTGGTAAGTTGTACCTATGCACAAATGGTGATATTATTATTCATAGGATATATAAAAATAGGTATAATGTTTTACCATTATTATAATAAAATATAATAATGCATAATATACTACATTTATTACTTTATTATATAATAAACATAGAAATAAGAAGTAGAATAAAAAAATAAATTGAATTGAATTGGTAAAGTAATGACCCTTCCTCATTGGACTTCCTTTGGATCTCTTCTTAGAGACACTAGGGATGTACATTTTTGAAAGGCTGGACCTCCATAAGTTAACTAAGAATGTTGATAGGTGAATTTGGGAAAGGGTTGGTTGGGCTAGAAGCATCCAATTGGTGTGAGTAATTGTGGGAGCAGATGCCTTCTTATACGAGAGGATATGGGCACTATAGGAGGCTCTCAAAATATTAATATATAATAAGATTATTCTAGATCTAAATAATTAAACATCCACCATAAATTAAATTAAAAACACATTTTATACCTTATATTATCTCATTAATATTATTTATGATATTTTTGATTTTTTACTAATTTAATAATAAATTATTTCAATAAGGTATTTTTATTTCCAAATTTAATAGTATTCATTTAATTTGAATTAAAATATAATAAACCAAAGTTTGAATTCGAATATAATACATTCGAAAATCTATATTATTTTTTATAGATCCTGGAAAATTTTTAGCCACAATAAATTATCTAAAATATAACAAAATTTATATTATTAAAATCATTTATTCTATTTTTATTCTAGTTGAGTAAAATATATTTTAGAGTTGGAGATAATTTTCAGGAGAGTATATACATTTTAAAAATTAAATATAAATTTATATAACTAAAATGATTTCATTTATTTTAAAATTTTCATTTATATTCGTTCATATCTTGTTTTTTTCCCAATGTGGACACATAATACGTATTAAAATACATGATAGTGATATTTTGTAATTATCGATGATTTAAATTATATAAAATTTATTTTCTTGTATAGGTGACCATTAAAAAACTAAAAGTATATCATATTGTGATACATACTGAATCTTATTCATCTAATAATTTTTTTGAGCGGTTTTGGTTTTATTTTAAACCATATAATTTTGATTTACCCTTAATTATTTTCTTGAACTCTAACCATGACAACATGTATTTTTATTTAATAAGGGTTAATATAGTCACTATAAAATGCCTAAAGAGCCATAAATGGACCATTGGTGACATATTTAACTTCATCCCAATTATTTTTCTGAATATTATATTTTTATGAATTATATATAAATTAATAAAATATTATTTATTTTAAATGTCTTGAGTGTGAATTTTACCTCTATTCATTAGTTGGCTTTTTTATATATATCATAACATAGCGATATGTTTGATCAAACTAATTTCAACAATATATAACATGTCAATGGCTTCCATAAAAGTATTTTTTGACATTTAGTCAATCAAATTTTTTGTATTTTAATATTTTTTATATCACTTATTTGATATTTTCATTAAAAAAATAATTTCATCCTCTCAATTGTGTCATCATTAATTATAACTATTTAATCACTAAAAATAATATATATATTTAAATGCTATAAGTGATTAGATTAGATTTATAGAGATTATGTAGAGTCAATTTTATTATCAGTTAATCCCTAAATTAAAATTAATATACATATATAAAATTTGAGTGTGACATTTTTTCACATTCATTTAGTTTTTTTATATTCATGTCATATTCAAGGGAAAGTAATCATTAAGTGATTCCATTTATAACCACAATTGATAAGGGTTGAAATTATTCATCTCATCAAATTTTTATCTGTGTGATGGTAATTTTATAATATTATTTTTATCTTCAATTTCCCAATTAACCTTTAAAAATGGTAATAACAATAATTACTAAAGTTACTAATCATAATTCCCAAATATAAAAGTAAAATATTTACATAGTTTGGACCCACTAATTCCAAATATTGAATCTATTTTTCGTAATTAAAAACAAAAAATTTATATAAATTAAATTAAAATTCATTACCATTTTTAAAACCAAAAAGTGGGTTTTTAAGAAGTAAACATGTTATAAAAGGATTGTCATGTGTTTATGACCAATATAAATGTGAAATTACATCCTATGATAAAAATTGGGCTAAATGATAAAAACACAATCAAAATACACTATAAAAAAAATTAAAAATATATTGTACCTATATAAATAAATTAGATAAAAATGTAGTTTTGAATTAAAATGCAGTATTTTTAATTATTCATTAAAAATGAATTTTATATGAAAAATACAAAAAATTCAGAACAAGAAATCTTTTATATTCCCATTTCAAATAAGAATATTATTTTGTCAAATATAATACATAAACGTGTTAGAAACTAAATCTAAAATGTTTTCCCCATCAAAAGGTGCCAAAACTATATTTTTTTAAATACTTCTTTTATTAGAAAAATAGAATTTTTTCTTATTTCATGTCTTGAAAATACATAATAAAATTTTTAATGTAATATAAAAATCAATTTTTTTTCTATACTATTCATAATGGCTAGTTTATATCATATTAAATAATAATATTTTAATAATATATCGTTGTTTAGTGAAACACATTATTGTATACAAATGGTCTATCTTGCTTGTAACACAATCCAAGAATTGAGTTCCATAAACTGGTATCTAATATTGGGGCAGCATACCAAAAAAATACATAAATTAAATTTAAAAAAATCTGTATCAGAAAATCTCAGGGTGTTATATTCAGTGGGAAATATATTATTAGGTCACTATCACTTGTAAATTTAATGGGGAGGACCAATAATAATCTAATAATTAAAGCACATTAACAATGAAAAAAAATAATCATATAAAAAATTATTGTTTCTAGGGAACCAAATCCAACATAATTGATATAAAATCATAACCTTTTCGGTTCAAAAAAGTCATAATTTTTTCGATACAATTAATTTTTTTTTTATTTCCTAAAAAAATTGGTTTATTTTTGGATATTGTTTCACTTATTGATACTCATATATAAATTTTATGTAATTAAAATTTATCATAGTTTTATTATCCCATTCATATCCAAAATTAGAATAAAATTCTATAATATTTATTAAAATATTTTTATATTTAACAATTTTCATTAGGAGGAATGGTACATTTACATTTATCATATCCTTGAAGGATTTAAAGCTATTATTTCTATAATATATAGGTATTTAGTCTTTAATATTACCATTATAATTTTTTTTTGAAATATTTACTCTCACTAATAATTTTGAAAACGTAGGAAGTATCACATCTACAATTTTAGATTTCACCTCTAAAAGAATAAACCTAAAATTAAGAATATTTCTCTCAACAAGAATCATAATTTTTTTTATTGACATTATTTTCTAATATTATTATCATTTTTCTCATGACATTCTTACATTTTCTCTATGATCACCCAAACTAGTCTAATCTATGGAGTATAAAAAGGCCATTTTTGATATACCATATTCACTAAAGAATAATGTTTTTTTTAATTGTTATAGTGGATTTACTAACTCTCCTGGATTTCAAACATTAACATATAAGAACACACAATTACCTCAATTAAACATAAATTATATCTCTTCTAGATTATTATTTTTAATATTTGAATCAATAATAAACTGTTTCACAACGAAATGGGTGTGACTTCAATCTCATCTTTCATTCTTTTGAAGAAATCCATAATAACACATAGAAATTTCATCATAGAAAATCATTCCCAACTTATTCAACTTAATAGAATACCTTCCTTTTCATAATTATTTTTTTTATTCTACTTAGTAATTGTGAACAACATCCCCTTTTTAATGATCATGTGCATCATTAATAGAACCACATTTGTGATCTTATTCTTCTTCATGAACTATTCCTACTTCATAATTTTATTATTCTTTATGAACTACTTGTATTTAAAAAACAACTTGTACTTCATGAACTACATGTTCATTGTGGACTGATTCTCCATCATGAACTATTTATTATTTGGGAACTATACTGCCTTTCAATGCTTATTTTTATTTTCAAATAGTTTTTTAATTGTGAATAACATTATTAAATTGTATATTTTTACAATTAATGATTCATTCTAATGAAATTTACTCAAGAGAATTATGTTATTTAGGATACTTATATTCGAAAATAAACCATTAAAATATTAGATATATGAAATTATTTTCTATCCCTTACAAAAATGCCCTTTTTATACATATGTTACATTTTGGTACTGAACATAATTTTCATTTAATGATCATCCAAAAACACCACATATTGACTGCAATTAATGAGAACACTACTATGAAAAAGATCATAATTTATCAAATTCCTTTATCTAGGATTTTATGATGTATTCAAGAACATTCAATTCCATAATCCCTTTCCCTGACCACCCATGAAATGTGAACATCACAACACTTTTCTAACCCCCCACCCACTTAATGGGATACCTTATGCTTCTACAAATAGATTCATTGAGCTTAAATGTGCATAACATATATAAATTTTCCACAATTTTATATTGATATTAAACACATTTCATAATAATACAATCTTAATGAATTTATAGTTTTAGTTTATATAGATACTAGATATATAAAAACATTTATCATTATAGAACATTAATATCAACTACAACTTTTTTCTATCATAGTAAATTTCTTAAAGATAAGATAATTAAATAATTTATTCATATCCTAGGTAATGTAAACCTAAAATTTGTTGATATCATATTCACAATATTTGTAAATATGAGATATATCTCTCTATGAAAATATGAAATCCTAAAAAAAAATAAGAGTATGTGATTATGATCAAAACATACAATATTCATAAAAAATAAATCCTAGATCACAAATAAGATTCATGAAAAATGATTTATCATTTAAAAATGTTTGAATCATATGAATGGGGACTCATGAAAAATTAATCATGATTTCTAATTCCATATCCTTGTCATTTGAACAAGTCATAGAAATTTTCTGGCTCAACCATCAGCATGGGAAAACCTAATAATATATTTGTTATAATTCATTCATTAATAAATTACGTAATCATGATTTTTATTATATTATCTTTCAAGTAACATATAAATTGTTAAATATTTAATATCATGGGTTTATGTTAACTCCTTCATATCTTAGTTGTTTGACAACATTATCATTATTATCAAATGATTTGAATCATACTAAAACCCATATCTCTAATCTATAATTTGACAACTTGACCCTCATTTATAATATAACCACTAATCCATGGCTTATATTTTTTCCACTAATCCATGTTAAATTATATACCTACTAATCAAATAATGAAAATAGTTCATATGTGTGCCACATAATGATAAAACATTCATCATATCCATATAACATATCCTATGGAAAATAAAAGGACATCCTAAAAATATAATCTTCCTAATAATAATACATATAAATAAATAATAAGAAATATATAATTGGATCATATCCAGAAAAAATCATAAGTCACATTAATTTTTATATCATAGATAAAAAATTCATTTATGAGAATATTTGGAGTACTTATTGAGGAAAACACAATTTTTATTTTCAAATAACTTATTTAAAAATAAATAACTCCCATTATATAATGGTAAAAACATTCATCTAATGTTTCCATATAAATTTTTAAATTATGATTCAAATTATTGAGCGGTCATGAAGTCATCCAAAATATAGTCACACTATTATCATTAAAATTATATTTTTATACCTTTTGTAAAAAGGACCTCATTCAGAAAATGACATGAATATTATTTTTATAAAAATTATACAATATCATTTTTTGGCATAAAAAACATTAAATTCTAATTTATTCATTTTTTAAAAAATCATTAAAACTTTTATAGAAAATGGATATGGAGGATAACAATTCATGAAAAAAAGTGGTGACATAAGGTCAACCATTCCAGAAAAAATTCAAAAACTATCTAAGTAAAAAAATATAGTAAAATTTTAGTAAAAGGAAAATATATATATAATATGACGGGATAAAAATGAGAAGTTATTTATCTAAAAACTATAATTTAATTTCCCTCAATGTAAATTCAATAACAAACACTCCTCATTAAGATTATATTGAAACCTAAATCTTTTATTGCATTGGTTATCTCTAAATCAAAATATCCTAAAAGAGAAAAGATTTTAAAAAATTTTAAATATTTGTATCCTAAATCTAAATAAACATAAAATTAATTAATGTCAATTAAATTTACCACCCAAAAAAACAAGGAGTGAATATGATATTTATCTCATGAAAATAAAGGTGAGTTAAGAAACCTCTGCCTCCTGTCTAATAATTCATCGTAGAGGTTCAAACCTCCTATATAATAAATATATACATTACATAAATATATTTCAGAATATTATTCATTAATATCATAATATAATTTATTTACATATAACATCTTAACACCTTTTTAATAACTATTCTCCATTAAAATCAATATTCTAGGTACAATAATATTTTCATTCATGTTTTATTTCATATGTTCTAGTCTATTGCATTGGTCGTTGTTATATCATCTTCAAAATTTTAATATTTTAATAATTATCATGTATAATCATTATATAAAATTTTATAATATTTTAATAAATACTTTTTGAAAAATCAATTATGTCACTTCATGGATACAATAATATGGTCATACGTATGAGTGATGCTTACACATTTAATTGGTTGGAACTAAAGGAAGATAAATAATATATACCATTAAAATGATAATTATATCATAAGTATCAAATATAATCATTAAATACACCATAATAATTAACTATTAAATATGATGATGTAAAATGAAACATATATCCATGTGGATAATGTTGACCACATGTGCACCTGAGTAATACTTTCATTTCTCAATCACAGGAAAGGAGGTAAAATTTAGTTATCCATTACTCATAATAAAATCTTGGTGTATTTATGATTTTTCAATCGTATTTTTTTGTAGATACAACAAATTTATATATTTTTTATGTATTAATATCTCTTAAACATATCCTGTAATATGATTACCACTTCTTTGAGATACCACCTTTATATAACACCATATGCCTTTGTTGGATAGCCTTAGGTGTAGTAATAGTAATGTATTTTTGTTGTTATCTAATGAAATATTGTTCTAAAAATTCGTGAATAATTGATAAGAATATGTTCCCTTTAATAATTCTGTAAAAGGAAACACATAGAATCACTTAAAATATTTAAATTTAATTTATATCATAATATTTTCAATGTATAAAAAATGAACCTAAAATGAAAATATAATATGTTATAGGTTCCATGTTAACTCAACTAATCACATTTAATTTAGTTTTGTATATATTTTATTCAATGCTTTATTGTAAAACCACATTATACACATTTCAACCATAACTGTGATATCATAAATTTTTACCATAATAACATAATTATAATGTAAAACATTGAGGTTTTATAAATTAGTTTTTTAAAAATAATTTATATTTTTTTTGACATTTTGTTGTAAATGAAATGCCAAGTTATGTTTTTGTTTCACGCAAAAACATGATATTATTTTTATACACACAACACTAGGCTAGCATCCATTATACATGACACATAGTTATAAAAAAACCACAATATATTATTTATATAGATATTTAAACATGAACATTATAAGATAGAATTTGAACATAGAGATATGAATATTAATAAATATTTTAAAAATATTAATTATGATGGTTTTATATAATTAAAACATATTGATATTAATATACATATTTTTTGGTTATGTCTTCATATGTTTGAAAAATACAATTTTCTCAATAAAAAGTATATTTATATTTTTCTGAACAATAATAAAATTAAATCCACACATATTTGTATATATTATTTAATATAAAAAAATCCATCTTAAAAATTATATTTTTAAAATTATCTTTTGGTTAATTGATTCAGACTTTTTTTAAAATTCACATTTATTATGAATATTTAAAAATATAGGATTTTGTATTATTTTTTTATTTTTATTTTTTAAAAAACTAAGATCTTTCTAGGAAAGACAAGATCCCTATATTATCATAAAACAATTGTTAAAAAAGTCTGAAAGTAGAAGATTTAAAAAAGTACCTCATAATGAAGGGAATAAGATCATCCGGGACATTTTCCTATGAATAAAAATCATTGATATTGACTACATTGTTAGAAATCCCATCTTCAAATGCATTTGCCTCTCTATACACATGAGTGACTTAGTGGTCCTTTGAGTATAAAGGGTCTGGACATTTAGTCCAATGATTGGTGAGATTCCAGGATAGATGTAGGGTCCTTATATGAATGGCTAGGATAATAACCATGGAATCACTTTCAATCCAGATCTTCTTTCAACCTCTACTCTTAAATTGCTCCACCGCTATGATGACACCATAAATTTCTGCTTCAAGGGAAGAGGTTATACTAGATAATCCATAGATTCACCTAAGAACATTCCCCTGATGATCTCTGTAGACAGCACCAAAGCCAGAGGGCCCTGGATTACCCCTTGAAGCACCATAAGAGTATATTTTGATCAAACCATGAAAGAGAACCTTCCATATAACATCCAAAGTTCCATGTGGCAGAGGAAAATTACATTTCATCCCAATCCAATTGAGAACCAATAAGTCATGAAATGAATTTTAACAAAACACACTTTTGAGAATCATCTCCTCACGGACAGCAGCGAGGATTCCTGCCAGAAAAGCACCAGACCGGAAGCACTGTAACTCATATCTGATCATGATACATGAAATACAAATTAAATTAATAGCTTCCACATAAGCAACAAGAAATAGAAAATGCAGTTGTGGTGACAGCGTCAAAGAGAGACAAAGTTTATTGATGTCTTAAATTGTGTTGAAGTGATGCATCGGGACCTCAAAAATGTCATAAACTGCCCTCCATATCAATAAAGCCACACCACATGTAATGAATAGATCATCCACATCTTCCCTATGATAAAAGTACAAAACACATATGGAACAAATTAAGATACCACATACCTGGAAGAAATCATTCATTGTTAATTTTTTTGAGCCAGCCTTCAAGCCATAATATATCAAGAAGGCCTTAAGAATTTTCTCTAGAAATTCCAAATCCATTTAACATCATTTGAGCTTCCAAAAAAATAATTATAATACCCTTTGGTGGTGAGAATACCATTTACAGTAGGTTCCCATGCCCAAAAATCACCCATGGAAGACCAGCAATAATCATCCATGATCAAGGAATTGTGAGCTGGAAGATTATCCAGACCTCCAAGTTCTTCCTTGATTGAAATATCATAATCCATGTTAGAATCCCCCTCCATGACAAATTCATTCAATTGATTCCTTGTCCAATTCGTCTTACAAAAATAGAGAGATGAATCTATGGAAACAATCCAATGAGAATCAACATCATTTAAAAAAAAAATTAAAAGAAGGCCACATCGGGGAATAAACATAGTTAATGTTCCCTATTTTAATCGTGTGAAAGAACCTGGATCGATGAAAATTGGTAGTAGCAGATTGCATGTTTATAAGTCTCCATAAAAACCTAGCCTTAAATGAATCATTGAAACCCATAAAATTTTTTATAACCAAGCCAATCTCATCATGAGATTTTCAGACCGTATTCCATGGAACAGTTCCCAGTTTTATTTCCAATATGCTACCACTCTAGATAAAATTCTTTATATAAGTATCAATACTCTTGATTAAAGCAATCGTCCACTTATACACCTTAAAAGAATATACAAATTTGGAAACGATAATTGACTTAACCATGAATACCTGACCAACCATTGATGAAGATTTACATTTCCATGTAGAAAGCTGTCTTTCAATCATGCTCATAATCTTTGAAAAATGACAGACCTTTGGTCTTCCCAAGAACATAGGAACTCCCAAATAAGTGAAGGGAATATTTCCTTCATGAATACCCAATTCTCCAGTGATATCATTTTTTCTGGGTGTAGAAAAGCCCCTGCCAAAATAAAAAAATATTTTATTCCAGCTAACAATCTGCCCAGAAACCAATTCCTAATTCAAAAGAGCTCTCTTTATATTCTTGATATTACCCTTATCCCCTTGGGTAAATAGGATAATATTATCATCATATAAGAGATGGGAGGGAGAAACAATACCCCTTCCATCACGAATATACTTCATCTTCCCATTATCAACCATGATAGAAGAAATCCTGATAAGGTAATCCTCATCAATTTAAAATAATTCAATTACATATCAAATAATCCAACGTAGTCCATTATAAATGTTTCATATTTAATTTTTTTATAAACATTTTATATACATTGGAACATTTCCTCTCTAAAACCTAGTTTTCTAATCACATCTGGATGATTAAATTAAAATTAAAATTTTCTTATTATGTTAACTGAATTAGAAATAAATTATTATTTATTTACAATAATAATAAGTTATATTTAATAATATGTTCAACATACTTTTTTATCAAAATTATTAGTTAAAAAAATATATATTATCTATCATCATAAAGGTAAAATGGAATTATGGGTTGTTAAACTAAAAATATATTGGTAAAAAATTACCAAAAATAAAAGTTCCATTAATTTTATGGGTATATTTAAACCTTATAACTTATATTCTCGAGAATCATCAATTTTAGATCATTTTTACATGGAAAATTGTTGTTATTCTTTCTTTTAAAAAATTTACAATTCTTTTACTCACCTCACTTGTAAAGGGCCACCCCTACGCCTCTGTATCTAAATACATCAAACACATTTCATTGTAAAATAATCCATCAAAAATTAAACCCAAAATAACAAAATATCATCCTATAATAATTATATTGGAACTAAATCCAACATAGTAAGGTGTGTGGTGAAAACCTAAAGCGGATACCTGATAAAGTGGTAACATTCATCAGTGTGAATTTTTTATCTCTTCCTCCACATCATTAAATTATTGTCATAACATGATGATATAATATCCTCATTATATACCATATACTATGATTTTATTATGTTAATTCAATTTCCTAAAATTATCTCCACTTCCATAAAAGGGTTTATGAAATCGTCGTCTGTGTGTATGACATATTACCACATCAAGCACTAATGTATTTTGTTTTTTCAATACCACATGTAATGTTTGGAAGTAATGGTGGATTTATTATTTCTGTATCAAATAAATTATTTTATTATTATTATATAATTATTATATGACACATAACATCATTCATTAAATATTTTGTGAATACATTAAATCCGCATGTGTCTGCGATAGATTACCCCCTCACAAAGTAATGTGATTCATTCACGATATACACCGAAGGGGTTCAATATTCGTTAAATTATAATATTTGATATATATGACATGATACTTATTTAGGAATGATAATATATCACATATATATATTTAATTCATTCCAACATGAAATGGAAACAACGTTTATGCATAAGTTAAGTTTACCGTCTCTATAGACAATGTCTTTCAATTTTAATTGTTAATTTTTTTTATTAACTTAAATAAAAATATAATTAATATATATTATATTTATATCCATTTAAAAATTCATCATATTAATAAATCATGAGAATATTATATGATATAAAAATAAAAAAATTCCAATCATATGTGAAAAAAGTGATTATTACTTGAAGCGTAACCTTAAAGAGGAATTGTTAATAAATTTGTAGTAGATTATCCTAAAAAATTAATATATGGTATTATATATATAAATATTTTTCATTAAAATAGGTGTAATAAATTATATTCATTATATATAAGGTTTGAACATATGTGATAGAGTTCAATGCCGAAGGTAAGGGATTTCTCTATCACTTTTTACATCATTGAGACACATGCCATATTCACCACCTATATATTTTATGTGGTGTATAAACTACCCATGAATGAATATTATTATTTTTTTACTAAAAATTATTGGTATCTAAATTTCCATTCTATTCTATTTCATTGATGGTTTTATAGTTTTAAAGATCCCAAAGTGGTCTGAGATTTTTGTATCAATTTTCCTTCTTTCACACACATGTTTTGTTATGCACCTATTTTCTTTTTTGCGGAGTATATACTTACCATTTTACATATATTATAATAATATATTTCAATTAAATATATTATGTTTTAAATATAATTTTTTTATTTCATGGTAATTTTGATTCAATGTTACGAAAGTGGTATGAGTTTTTGGTTAAAATCCCATCATTTAACGGGATAGTTTTTGAAAATAAATCCAATGATGATATATTTTGGAATACCGATAAAAAAATAATTAATTTTAATATAATATGTTTATTCATTAAATTTAAATGTAATAGTACAAATTATCTATGTTTGGTACATATAATAATTAAAAAATTATTTTATGAAAATATATCTTTATTTTTCTCATATATCAAAAATTTGTTTTCATTTAAAAGAATTTTTCTATAAAAAAAATTTAAAAAAAAATGTAATGAAAATATTTAAAATTATTTACTAAAGGTATTCATACTCTTAATTAATTTTTATAAAAAATACAAATTGATCTTCATGTTCTTTTCCAAACAATGCACATTTGATATTTGTTGAAATTGTGAAAGGAATTATTGTTTTAATAAGAACGACCAAAATTAAACTACTCATCATCATGTATTTTTTTCATAGAATATTATATTATATATTTTAAAGGTTATTTTGAAATAAAAATATTTTTTAAAAGTTTTATTATTTAAAGTGTATTTTTTCAATGAATAAATGATAATATCCAAAATAAATGTTTTAAGGGAATATTAATGATTACATTATAACGTATAAAGGTTATTTTAAAATAAATGGTTTCTAATTTTTTTTATTTTTTAAAAATGACATTAAAATAAAATATATTTTCATTAATAATTTTTTTAAATTATCATTCAAAATAATCTTCCTTCTAAGATGATATATTTTGATGTCATATATGATTTACAAGGGATATGAACTAGAGATATCATTCTCATTATTTCGCTATATGGTATTTTATGAAAATACGTTTATTATACACATATCAATTCCATAGGATATACCATGATATATTTAAATTCAAATCCTCTTTTTCATGGTTTGTGATGTGATGAAATAATGAAATTATTATGAAACCTATCAGTTTTTTGATAGTTTCTAAATGATGAAATTTTTATGAAACCAATTTAATTTCATGGGTTTTGATTCAGTGAATGCAGTTTGACCTTTTGGCACAGATAGGTGTTGTTTTCATTTTTTTGAGTTGGGCTAATGATATATTCTTCTAGTTAGTTTTCTAATGAGTAATTTTATATGATCTTATAGGGTACATGGGTGGTTATCCAAATACTGAAATGGAGGGTACACTAGTGGTTATACCAAGCTAGAGAAATAGTGTACATGGGTGGTTATCCATGTCCTAAATTAGGTACATAAATATTTTTTGTAAGCATAACATGTTATGAATTTCATGGTGGGTATCCTTGAAATAATATTTTCTATGATTATATGTATACCACAAATATTATTATTTTTTTCAATATAATACACTCATAACTCATGTTATATAATTTTATTATGATAATTTTTTTAACATTCAATATTTAAGTTTTTTACACAATATTTTGATATTTGATATATACGGTATTGTATTAAATTTTTTTTCTCTTGTTCTCATTCCATTATATTAATTCTATTCTTATGTATCATTATTTTATCCATAATGATCATACAATATCACCCATAAATATATCTCCTTTCCCCATGTAATGAAAATTTATTTATTTTTGGGTATTTCTATGAGGAGGAAGAAATGATAATATAATTGAGAGAAAAATTGATCAAGATTCCCCAAAGTAAAATACTATTGTTCTAGTCTTTAAAACCCCTTAAATATTACGCTCCTTGGGAATTTTTTAATATTTTAATAATATATTTTTGTTTAGTGGAACTCGGTATTGTATACAACGTAAGCTATCGGGGACGGACTATATTAAGTGTAACACAATCCATGAATTGTGTTCCATAAACGGATTTCTAATATCGGGGTAGCATACAAAAATAATAAATAAAATAAATTTTAAAAAATCTGTTCTAAAAAATCTCAGGGTGTTATATTCAGTGGGAAATATATTATACGGTCACTATCACTTGTAAAATTAATGGGGAGGACCAATAATAATCTCATAAGTAATGCACATTAACAATGAAAACAAATAATAATATAAAAAATTGTTGTTTCTAGGTAACCAAATCCAACATAATTGATATAAAATCATCACCTTTTTGGTTCAAAAGAAGTCATAATTTTTTTGATACAATTACATTTTTTTCATTTCCTAAAAAAATGGGTTTATTTTGGGATATTGTTTTACTTATTGATACTCATATATAAATTTTATGTAATTACAATTTCTCGTAGTTTTATCATCCCATACATATCCAAAATTGGAATAAAATTATATAGTATTTAAGAAAAAAAATTTATATTTAACAATTTTCATTAGGAGGAATGGTACATTTACATTTATCATATCCTTGTATGATTTCAAGCTATTATTTCTATAATACAGAGGTTTTTTTGTTAATATTACAATTATAAAAATTTATTGAAATATTTACTCTCACTAATAATTTTGAAAATGTAGGATGTATCACATCTAAAATTTTAGATTTCACCTATAAATGAAGAAACTTAAAATTAATAATATTTCTCTCAACAACAAACATAATTACTTTTTATTTACATTATTTTCTAATATTATTATCATGTTTTTCATGACCTTCATAAATTTTTTCTAGGATCACCCAAACTATTCTAATCTATGGAGTATAAAAAGACCATTTTTGATATACCATATTCACTAAAGCATAATGTTTTTTTAATGGTTAGAGTGGATTTACTATCTCTCCTGGATTTCAAACATTCACATATGAGAACACACAATTCCCTCAATTTAACAGAAATTATCTCTTTTCTGGAATATTATTTTTAATATTTGAATCAATAATAAATTGTTTCACAAAGAAATGGGTGTGACTTCAATCTCCTCTTTCATTCTTTTGAGGAAACCCATAATAACACATAAAATTTTCTTCATAGAAAATCATTCCCCACTTATTCAACTTAATAGAATACATTCTTTTTCATAATTATTTTCTTTTTTATTCTTCATAGAAATTGTTAACAACTTCCTCTTTTTTATGGTCATGTGCTTCATTATTAGAACCACATTTGTGATCTTCTTTTTCTTCATAAACTATTACTCATTCATAATTTTATTATTCTTTATGAACAACATGTGTTTAAAAAACAACTTGTACTTCATGCTCTACATGTTCATTGTGGACTGATTCTTAATCATGAATTATTTATTATTTGGGAACTATACTGCCTTCATGAGCATATTTTTATTTTCAAATAGCTTTCTGATTATGAATAACATTATGAAATTGTATATTTTCACAATTGGTGATTTATTCTAATGAAATTTACTCAATAAAATTATGTTATTTAGGATAATTATATTTTAAAATAAACCATTAAAATATTCTAAATATGAAATTAATTTTTATCCACTACAAAAATTTCCTTTTTATACATTTCTTACATTTGGGTACTAAGCATAATTTTCTTTTAATGATCATCCAAAAACACCACATATTGACTACAATCAATGAGGACACTACTATGAAAAAGATCTTAATTTATCAATTTCCTTTTTCTATTATTTTATGATGTATTCAAGAATATTGAATTCCATAATCCCTTTCCCTGACCACCCATGAAATGTGAACATCGTAACAATTTTCTAACCCCCCGCCCCACTTAATGAGATACCTTATTCTTCAAGAAATTTAATCATTGAGGATAAATGCACATAACATATATAAATTTTACACAATATTATATTAATATTAAAAACATTTCATAATAATACAATCCTAATGAATTTATAGGTTTAGTTTATATAGATACTAGATACATAAAAACTTTTTCCATTATAGAACATTAATATCAACTACAATTTTTTTCTATCATTGTAAATTTCATAGTGATAAGATAATTAAATAATTTATTCATATCCTAGGTAAACTAAAACTAAAATTGGTTGATATCATATGACAAGATGGGTTAATATGTGATATATCACTCTATGAGAATATGAAATCCTAAAAAAAATAAGAGTATGTGATTATGATCAAAACATACAATATTCATAAAAAATAATTCCTAGATCACAAATAATATTCATGAAAAATGATTTATCATTTAAAAATGTTTGAATCATATGAATGGGGACTCATGAAAAATTAATCATGATCTCTAATACCATATCTTAGTCATTTGAACAAGTCATAGAAATATTGTGGCTCAACCATCACCATAAGAAAACATAATAATATATTGGTTATAATTCATTCATTAATAAATTACATAAACATGATTTTTATTATATTATCTTTCAACTAACATCTAAATTGTTAAATATTTAATATCCCAGGTTTATGTTAACTCCTTTATCTCTTAGTTGTTTCACAACATTATTATTATTAACAAATGATTTGAATCATAATAAAAACCCATATTCCTAATCTATAATTTGACAACATGACCCTAGTTTATAATATAACCACTAATCCATGGTTTATATCATTACCAACAATACATGTTAAATTATATAACAACTAATCAAATAATGAAAATAGTTCATATGTGTGCCACATGATCATAAAACATTCATCATATCCATATAACATATCCTATGGAAAATAAAAGTACATCATAAAAATATAATCACGCTAATAATAATACATCTAGATAAATAATAAGAAATATATCATTGGACCATATCCAAAAAAATCATAAGTAACATTAATTTTTATATCCTAGATAAAAAATCATTAATGAAAATATTTGGAGTACTTATTGTGGAAAACACACTTTTTATTTTGAAATAACTTATTTAAAATTAAATAATTCCCAATATATTATGGTAAAAACATTCATCGAATGTTTCCATATAAAATTTTAAATTATGCTTTAAATTATTTAGCGGTCATAAAGTCATCCAAAATTTAGTCACGCCATTATCATTAAAATTATATTTTTTATACATTTTATAAAAAGGACCTCATTTAGAAAATAACATGAATATTATTTTTATAATAATTATACAATATCATTTTTGGGAATAAAAATAATTAAATATTACTTTATTCATTTTAAGAAAATCATTAAAACTTTTATAGAAAATGGATTTGGAGGAAAACAATTCATGAAAAAAAGTGGTGAAATAAGGTCGACCATTCCAAAAAAAAATTAAAAAACAATCTAAGTAAAAATATAAAATAAAATATTAGTAAAATTAAAATATATATATAATATGACGGGATAAAAATGAGGAGTTATTTATCTAAAAATGATAATTTAATTTCCCTCAAAGTAAATTCAATAAAAAACACTCCTCATTAAGATAATAGTGAAACCTAAATCTTTTATACCATTGGTTATCTCTACATAAAAATATCCTAAAAGAGAAAAGATTTTATAAATTTTTAAAAATCTATATCCTAAATCTAAATAATGATAAAATTAATTAATGTCAATTAAATTCACCACCCAAAAAAACAAGGAGTGAATATGATATTTATCTCATGAAAATAAAGGTGATATAAAAAACCCCTACCTCCTGTCTAATTATTCTTCATAGTGGTTCGAACCTCCTATATAATAAATATATACATTTCATAAATATATTTCAGAATAATATTCATTAATATCATAATATATCCATTACTCATAGTAAAATCATGGTGTATTTTTGTTTTTTCAATCATATATTTTTGTTGATACAACAAATTTATAGATTTTCTATGTATTAATATACCTTAAATGTGTCGTGTAATACGATTACCACTTCTTTGAGATACCTCCTTTATCTGACACCATATGCCTTTGTTGGATAGACATAGGTGTAGTAATAGTAATTTATTATGGTTGGTATCTATTGATATATTGTTCTAAAAATTCATTATTAATTGATAAGAATATGTTCCCTTCAATAATTGAGTGAAAGGAAACACATAGAATCACATAAAATATTTTAATATAATTTATATCATAATATTTTTCATGTATAAAAAAAGAACCTAAAATGAAAATATAAAATGTTATAGGTTCCATGTAAACTCAACTAATAACATTTAATTTAGTTTTGGATATATTTTATTCAATGCCTTCTAGTAAAACCACATTATACACATTTCAACCATAATTGTGATATCTTAAAATTTTACCATAATAACATAATTATAATGTAACACCTTGAGGTTTTATAAATTACTTTTTTAAAAATAATTTATATTTTATTGACATTTTTTTTGTAAATGAAACACCAAGTTATGTTTTTGTTGCACGCAATAACATGATATTATTCTGATACAAACAACACTAGGCTAGCATCCATTATACATGACACATAGTTATAAAAAACCACAATATATTATTTATATAGATTTTAAACATGAACATTATAACATAGAATTTCAACATAGAGATATGAATATTAATAAATAATTTAAAAATATTAATTCTGATGGTTTTATATAATTAAAACATATTGATATTAATATACATATTTTTTGGTTAAGTCTTAAAATGTTTCAAAAATACAATTTTCTCAATAAAATGTGTATTTATATTTTTTTGAACAATAATAATATTAAATCAACACACATTTGTATATATTATTTAATATTAAAAAATTCATCATTCAAAATATATTTTTAAAATTATCTTTTGGTTAATTGATTCTTACTTTTTTGAAAATTCACATTTATTATGAATATGGAAAAATATAGGATTTTATTTTATTTTTTAAAAAAAACTACGATCATTACAAGAATGAAAAGATACCTATATTATCGTAAAACTATAGTTACACATGTCTGAAAGTAGAATATTTAAAAATTTCCCTCCTAAAGAAGGGAATAAGATCATCAGGGGCAATTTCATCTCTATGAAAATAATTCCTATTGACTACCTTGTTAGAAAGCCCATATTCAAACGCATTTCCCTCTCTATACACATGAGTGACGAAGTGGTCCTTTGAGTATAAAGTGTCTAGACATTTAGTCCAATGATTGCTGAGCTTCCAGGATAGATATAGGGACCTTATATTAATAGCCAAGATAATAACCATGGAATCACTTTCAATGCAGATCTTCTTTCAACCTCTACTATCAGCTTGCTCCACCGCTATGATGACACCATAAATTTCTGCATCAAGGGAAGAGGTTATACCAGATAATCCATAGATGCACCTAAGAACATTCCCCTGATGATCTTTGTAGACAGCACCAAAGCCAGAGGGCCCTGGATTACCCCTTGAAGCACCATTAGAGTTCATTTTGATCCAACCATGAAAGGGATCCTTCCATATAATATCCAATGTTACATGTGGTAGATGAAAATTACCTTTCATCCCAATCGAATTGAGAACCAATTAGTCATGAAATGAATTTTTACAAAACATACTTTTCATAATCATCTTCTCATGGAAAACAGCGAGGATTTCTGCCAGCAAAGCACCAGACCGGAAGCGCTGTAACTCATATCTGATCTTCTTTCATGAAATCCAGATTAAATTAATAGCTTCCACAGAAGCAATAGGAAACTGAAAACGCGGGTGTGGTGACTGCGTCAAATAGAGCCAATATTTAATGATGTCTTCAATTGTGGTGAAGTGATGCATAGAGACCTCAAAAATGTCACAAATTTCTATCCACATCTTCTCTATGATGAAGGTATAAAACACATATGGAACAAATTGAGATAGCACATGCCCGCAAGAAATCATTCATTGGTAATTTCTTTTGAGCCAACCTTGATGCCATAATAGACTGAGAAGGCCTTAGGATGTTTCTCTGAAAATTACCAATCCATTTAACATCGTTTGAGCTTCCAATAAAATCATTATAATGCCATTTATTGGTGATAATACCATTTACAGTAGGTTCCCATGCCCAAAAATCACCCATGGAAGGCCAGCAATAATCATCCACGATCAAGGAATTTTGAGCTGGAATATTATCAAGCCCTCCATGTTTTTCCTTGATTAAAATATCATAATCCTGGTTAGAATCCCCCTCCATGAAAAATTCAATCAATTGATTCCCAGTCCAATTCATCTTCCAAAAATAGAGAGATGAATCCATGGAAACAAGCCAATGAGAATCAACATTATTTTTTAAAAAAATGTTCTTAAAAGAAAGCCACATCGAGGAATTAACATAGTTAAAGTTCCCTGTTTTAAATGTGTGAATGAACCTAGACCAAATAAAATTGGTAGCAGAAGATTGCATGTTTATATGTCTCTATAAAAACCTACCCTAAAATGAATCATTGAAACAGCTAAAAAAATTTATACCTAATCCAATCTCATCATGAGATTTGCAGACCGTATTCCATTGAACCATTTCCAGTCATCTTTCAATATCCTACCACTCCATATAAAATTCTTTATAGAAGTATTAATACTCTTGATTAAAGCCATCAGCCATTTATAAACTTTAAAAGAATATAAAAATTTGGAAATGATAATTGATTTCACCAAGAAAACCTGACTAGCCATTGATAAAGATTTATCATTGCATATACAAAAATTTCTTTTAATCATGCTCACAATCTTTGAATGATGACATACGTTTGGTCTTCCACAAGACATAAGAACTACCAAATAAGTGAAGGGAAGATTTCCCTTACGAATACCCAATTCTCCAATGATATAATTTTTTTGGGCTGTAGAAAAGCCCTTTCCAAAATAAAAAAAATGTTTTTTTTTCAGCTAACAACCTGCCCTAAAACCAATTCCTAATGCAAAATAGCTCTCTATATATTGTTGATATTACCCTTATCCCCTTGGGTAAATAGGATAATATCATCCGCATATAAGAGATGGGAGGGAGAAACAATACCCCTTCCATCATGAATATACATCATCTTTCCATTATCATCCATGATAGAAAAACTCCTGATAAGGTAATCCTTATTAATTGAAAATAATTCAATTATATATCAAATAATCCAACATATTCCATTCTAAAAATTTCATATTTTATTTTTATATAAACATATTATATACATTGGAACATTTCCTCTCAAAAATATAGTTTTCTAATCACATATGCAATATTAATTTCAAATTAAAAATTTCTTATTATGTTAACTAAATTTGAATGAAATTATTATTTATTTACAATAATAATAAGTTATATTAAATAGAATGTTCAACATAATTTTTTATCAAAATTATTAGTAAAAACAATAAATATTATTTATCATGATAAAGGTAAAATGGAACTATCAATTGTTAAACTAAAGAGATATTGGTATAAAATGACCAAAAAAAAGTGGCATTTATTTTATGGATATATTTAAACCTTATAACTTATATTCTCTAGAATAATCCATTTTAGAGCCTTTTTACATGAAAAAATTGTTTCTATTCATTCTTTTAAAAAATTTACAATTGTACTCACCTCACTTGTAAAGGGACACCCCTATGCCTCTGTATCTAAATACTTTAAACCCATTTTCATTGTAAAATAAAGCACCAAAAATTATACCCAAAATTACAAAATCTCATCCTATAATTATTATATTGGAACCAAATCCAACATAGTAATGTATGTGGTGAAAATCTAAAGAGGATACCTGATGAAGTGGTAACATTCATTAGTGAGCATTTTTTATCTCTTCCTCCATATTGATAAAATATCCAAATTATATACCATATACTATGATTTTATTATATTAATTAAATTACTTAAAATTATATCCACATCCATAAAAGGGGTTACGAAATCATCGTCCGTGTGTATGACATGCTACCACAGCAAGCACGAATGTACTTTGTTTTTTATTACCACATGTAATGTTTGGAAATAATGGTGGATTTATTATTTCTATATCATATAAATTATTTTTTTATTATTCTATAATTATTATATGACACATAACATCATTCATTCAATATTTTGTGAATACGATAAAGCCGCATGTGTCTGCGATAGATTACCACCGCACAAAGTAATGTGATTCATTCAAGATATACATAGATGGTGTTGAATATTCGTTAAATTATAATATTTGATATATATGACATGATAATTATTTAGGATCGATAATATATCACATTTATATATTTAATTCATTCCAACATGAAATGGAAACAACGTTCATGCGTAAGTTCAGTTTACCATCTCCATCGACAATGTATTTCAATTTTAATTGTTAAATTTTATGTATTAACAAACATAAAAATATAATTAATATATATTATATTTATATCAAGGTAAAAATTCATGAGATTAATAAATCATGAGAATATTAATATGATAAAAAATAAAAATATTCGAAACATATGTGAAAAAAGTGATTATTAGCTGAAGCGTAACCTTAACGAGGAATTTTTAATAAATTGGTCATATATTATCCAAAAAAATAATATATGGTATTATATATATAAATATTTTTCATTAAAAGAGGTTTAGAAAATTATATTCATTATATATAAGGTTTGAACATATATGATAGAGTTCAATGCCAACTGTAGGGGATTTCTCTCTCACTTTTTACATCATTGAGACACATGCCATATTCACCACCTATATATTTTATGTGGTGTATATGCTACCCATGAATGAATTTTATTATTTTTTTACTAAAAATTATTGGTATTTAAATTTCCATTCTATTTTATTTTAGTCATGGTTTTTATAGTTTTAATGATCCCAAAGTGGTATGAGATTTTTGTCTCAATTTTCCTTCTTCCACACACATGTTATATTATGCACCTATTTTCTTTTTTTTGGAGTATATACATATCCATTTACATGATATTATAATAATATATTTCAATTAAATATATTATAATTAAAATATAATTTTATTATTTCATGGTAATTTTGATTCGATGTTACGAAAGTGGTACGAGTATTGTGTTACAATCTCATCATTTATCAGGATAGTTTTTGACAATACATCCAATGATGAAATATTTTGGAATACCGATAAAAAAATAATTAATTTTAATATAATATGGTTATTCATTATATTTTAATGTAATAGTACAAATTATCTACTTTTGGTACACATAATAATTAAAAAATTCTTTTATGAAAATATATCTTTATTTTTCTCATATTTCGAAAATTTGTTTTCCTCTAAAATATTTTTTCTATAAAAAATAAATCAAAATTGTAATAAAAATATTTAAAATTATTTTCTAAAGGTATTCATACTCGTAATTAATTTTTATAAAAAATCTAAATTGATATTCAAGTTCTTTTCCAAACAGTGCACATTTGATATTTGTTGAAATTGTTAAAGGAATTATTGTTTTAAAAAGAACGACCAAAATTAAACTACTCACCATCATTTAATTTTTTCATAGAAGATTATATTATATATTTTAAAGGTTATTTTCAAATAAAAATATTTTTTAAAAGTTGTATTATTTAAATAGTTTTTTTTTCAATGAATAAATGATAATATCCAAAAGAAATGTTTTAAGAGAATATTAATGATTACATTATAACATATAAAGGTAATTTTAAAATAAATGGTTTCTAAATTTTTTTATTTAATAAAAATGACATTAAAAGAAAATATATTTTCATTAATAATTTATTTAAATGATCATTTAAAATAGTCTTCCATCTAAGATAATATATTTTGATGTCATATATTATTTACAAGGGATATGAACTAGAGATATCATTCTCATTATTTCGCTAAATGTGTTTTTATGAAAATATATTTATTATACACATTTCAATTCCATAGGTTATACCATGATATATTTATATTAAAATCCTCTTTTTCATGATTTGTGATATGATGAAATAACGAAATTATTATGAAACCTATCACTTTTTGATAGTTTCTAAATGATGAAATGTTTATGAAACCAATTTAATTTCATGGGTTTTGATACATTGAATGTAGTTTGATCATTTGGCATAGATATGTGTTTTTTTTCATTTTTTTGAGTTGTGCTAATGATATCTTCCTCTAGTTAGTTTTCTAATGAGTAATTTTGTATGATCTTAAAGGGTACATGGGTTTTTATACAAATACCTAAATTGAGGGTACACTAGTGGTTATATAAAGATAGAGAAATAGTTTACATGGGTGGTTATCCATGGCCTAAATTAGGTACAAAAATATATTTCATAAGCATAACATGTTATGAATTTCATTGTGGGTATCCTTGAAATAAGATTTTCTTTGATTATATGTATACCACAAATATTATTCTTTTTTCAATATAATACACTCAAAACTCATGTTATATAATTTTATTATGATAATTTTTTTAACATTCAATTTTTAAGTTGTTACACAATATTTTGATATGTGATATATACGGTATTTTATTAAAAAATTATTATCATTTACTCATTCCATTATATTAATTATATGCTTATTTATCTTTATTTTTATCCATACTAATCATATAATATCACCCTTAATTATATCTCCTTTCCCCATGTTATGAAAATATATTTTTTGTTGGGTATTTCTATGAGGAGGAAGAAATTTTACTATCATTGAGAAACAAATTGAGCAAGCTTCCCCTAAGTAAATTATTGTTTTTCCAGTCTTTAAAAACCCTTCAATATTATTCTCCGTGGGATTTTTTTTAATGTATTGAATATTCATCAAACAAATGTGTAATATCATTTTATAAATATCATTTTTCACTATATTTGGTATCAATGGAAATATATATTTAATAATTTGGAACTACAATGAGAAGAACTTATATAGATTTATAGAAATATTTATAGGGATTTATCTAGGTATAGTAACCTATGATTCTCTAATATTGATATTAATTCATTTTGGGATGAATATTCATTACATTATACAAACAAATTCCTACTTGACATAATAGTTTAGTGGCTTTGGAAACATGTAAAAAATATTCTAATATAATGAATGATTTTTAATTATTATGACAAGGATCATCCCACATTGAAGTAATTATTGAAATACACTACATAAAACCATTCATCATAACCCAGGGAAAAGAAAAATAATAAAATGTGAGATCATATGTTTAGTAAGGTTGAAAATAGAGATACATTATCATAACATGAACATAAGGGCATGTGAACATGAGAATAATTTGTGAAATCAATACCCTATATTTCAAAGATCATATACACGAGACATGGAAAATATATTTGTAGTTATTAAGACATGAATCATAAAATATTCATAGAACATGATCCATGATAGAATAAAATTGGTATAGGACCTAGATTTTTTGAATTAATATAACAATAGAAAATCATTTCCTCATTGGACGTTGATCACTTCCAAGACCATAATGGATGATAATGTTATTTACTGTACCATGTTACCTCCACATTCCAACCATATATTAATATATTCATTTCACTACCAATTCAATCCATATATATCTATTGAGATATAAATCATTAGCATATTCATTCTAGGGTGATATAGGTCCCACACATATCATACTGAAGACCATATATATGTTTCCTTAATGATTATAAATATTAATCATATCATACCCCATGAAATAAAATTGTTGTCATAAAAATTTCATCATCCCATAACCTATGTAAAGGATACATGTTTCATAATAATTTTATCATATAAAACCCCATGAAAATAAATAGATTTCATAAGCATTCCCTTAGTTTATAACCAATGGAAGAGAAATGAGTTTTATAATCATTATTCCATCAAAAACACAAAAAATTATGATAAATAGTATGAATATAATCCCTCTATAATTTCTGTAGAAAGGAATAGATAACATTAATAGATGTATTCTTAGATGAAAATTAATTTGGATCTATAATTTGGAACATTCCTTTTGTAAACTAACAATTCATTTAAAAATCATTTTTTAAAAACATAAATAATTTTGAAAATAATATATATTGAAAATAACCTTGAAATATTATAATGAAACATTAAAAAAATTATTTAATACATTTATTGTGTCAAATAACCTTTCAAAATTGAATTATATTTTAATAAAATTAAACATTTTTTAAAATTAGACTCTTTAGAAAGAATTTATTTAAAATCACAAAATTTCATAAATATTTTAAAAAAAATATATTTTAATATATATTTTTTAAAAAAATATTAAAGTAATATTTAAATTAATGTGCACTATGGATACCAATAAATACATTTTATATAGTCCATTATTAAAATCAATGATTCTCTTCGCACTTTCCGCAAAACCCGAACCAGAATTGTTTTTGAAAATGAAAGGAAGATTCCTTTCAAAAAAATTTAAAAAAAATTAAACATGGGTATAAGAACACTATTATAATTCCCAATATATTAATAAATCATTTTTAAAACATTTTTAGATAACCTGATCTAGAAATAAAATATATTTCTGAACAAAGAGATAAATAATGTATAATTTTATAAAAAATGATTTAAAATAATTTTCAGAAACAAATGGTGAAATAATGGTAAAATTGTATAAATATATCTTTAATAACAAAATTATAATAAAATTAATGAGAATTATTGATATTTATATCATGATATTTCAACATTATAGACTTAATCATATGCAATTCTGATAAACAACGAGATTGTAACTTCAAATCATTACCACTTTGGTATCCATGAATCATAAACCCCATGATGAAATAACATAACATTAAACAGAATATGTAATTAAGATATATAAATTCAAGATAATAAATTTCAATGGTGTTTTATATACACCTTGTGAAGGTATATAGGTTCATAACAAAAAAAATTCCATGAAGGAAAATTGGGACAAAAAAATCATAATTGATTGAGTAACTCTTAAATTATAAAACAAAAGAAATAGTAATGGAAAAATTAAGTATAATTAACTATGATATATTAATGATATATAATGTTTTATGTATGAATATAAAACAAAAAAATGAAACTAGTGGTGGATATACAATAATTCTGTAAAAACTAAACGTTAGACTAGAAATCCTCATACCTAATTACTTGAATTCCATAATACTTAGTGAAATATCCTATATAATAAAAAATATTTTTTATAAATATATCACAGATATATATTCATATATTTCAATCTATACATGATTTTTTTATAAATTCATATTACTATCTTTTTAAAAATTCATTATTAATGTTAAAAATCTGGTATTAACCTCAATGTTTTTTCTATGTGATTTGATTTTTTATATTATTTCCCTATTACATAAATAATTATTTAATAAAATATATAGTATAATACATGGTATAAATCAAATATATATTCATTATATATTTATATATAGTAATCCATAACATTTAGTGATAGAAAATGAACATCACCATTTATGGAGACGTTTGGTCATTCGTATGCATGAACATTACTTCTATTTTTTTGTCATATTGATAAAAAGTAACTAATAAATATAAATATATTATCATTAAGGGTATAATTTTTCATATTTTCCACTTATTTTTATTAAACATGTCTTTAATATATTCCATGTAATGTGTGAACGAATCACATCACATTTCATGGCGAGAGTCTGTTGTATACGCAAATGAAATTACCATATTACAACAAATAGAAATCATTAATTTATGTGTGATATAACAACTATAGAGTCTGATAAAAATAATAAAAATAATAAATATCATATATAAATAGTATTTTTTTATTTATAACCATTAATGGTGGTAGTGAAAAAATATATATCGGTTCGTGAGGCAGCAGTCTACCGTAAATTGGAATGATAATATCATAAACCATTTGATGGATGTGTATGTGGTTATCGGTAGTATACTAATCATACCAAAATATCATTATATTTGACATGAATATTTTTTATATAATCATTGTATAATAATAATTAAATGCGGTGGAGAAATCAATAACATAAGGACTCACATTGAAGAACATTACATCTTCCACATGCATCTTTATTTGGTTTTAACTAAGCTTTGGATGGTTGAATTTATTTAAAAAATTGTGCTTATAAGATGAGGGTAAAGAATTTTAGAAGTTATTTGGGTATATCATGATCAATACTATGACTTTTTTTGTGTAAATAAGTGGAGAGAGTGAGGGACCATTTATAGTTAAGGAGGAGTATCATTATTTTAAATACTCAAATGTATTCACTATTTATAGGTCAATATTTACTCAAGTGGATCAACATATGATAATTTACATTCATTGAGGATGATATGATTAATAATCATCTCAACCACACATTTAAATACATGTTTTAAACATGTCATTCCTTAATTTATATGTGTCACCACTTTAACCATTTTGGGTTTTCACTATGGTAACTAGTTTTCTAACTTATGTAATTTATCCAATAAGAAAACAAATAAAAATTGTTATATTGAAAAAATTATACCCAATATTTCTAAATATTATATCTATTTTATGAAATTAAAAAATAGGTTTTTTTAAAATTAATTTATGAAAATCCCAAGTAATGTTCCAAACATCTCTATAACCGTAACTACGATAACAATGATTTTACAATTAAACGGTCATGATATTAATTACAATTGAAAAAATAGTACATTAACAGACTATAGTTTGTATTTATTAATATTTACTTATACCTTAACAAATTTTTGAAATATTTTCTATTTTTATTCAATTTATAATATATCATTTATTAGAAATTAATATTAATGTAATGTTTGAAATAATTTGTTTAAATTGAATTTAAAAAACCATATGACAACAATAAAAGTTTATTATATTATTTTATCAGTTAAAGAACATTATATATTCATCTACAAAATATTTTAACAAAAAAAGTAATTTTATTTACTTCACTTTTATTAATATTGGTGTCATTTATTTTTTTCAATAGTAAAATAAATAATTGTTGTGGTGGTATTTCATAATGATTTAAAGTAATTATATTATTTCTAAAATTTATTGTTAAATTATTTTGTTAGAAAAAAATTATTTATCATTAAAATTGAGATAAATATACATATATATATATATATATATATATATCTTAACATGTGTTTTTCACTAACCTATGGATTTATTGAATTTAAAAGTTAGAAAAGTATCATCTTTCTCGACTTCATTACTTATATTTTATATGGATCATATTCAAAGGATAGTGGAATGGAATTCACATATTATAGGTAAATTGATGTAAATATTAGAATAAATTACCTCAATAAAATTAATAAAATATCTTAGGTCATTTTCACTCTTATCATTCAATATTTACCCACACACATCCCCTAGTAATCTCATTTTTACTGTAAAAGTGGTAATTAATTTTTGTTGCATTAACTATTCATTTTGGTGAAAAATTTAGTCAAACAAATTATAAATTATAAATTATTAGGATTCAAAATATTAAATAAATATTTTTCAAATACAATTAACATAAGTAGAAAAAAATTATATTTATATTATTCTCTCATAGTTGACGAGAAGGCATGTTTTTAAATTATACATGACAAAATGTTTACAATGTTTTTTAATCAAATTTTAGTATTAAATTAAATAAATTGAACAAAATTTTGTTAATATATTCATAATTATAATAATTACAATTTAAAAACAATTTAAAATATAACTTAACTTTTTAAATAAATTAAACGAAATGGATGATTTTAATTAAAATTCATTATTTTTCTCTATTCATAAAAAATGAAACCTTTTTGAATAATACCTAAAATTAACTATAATATAATTTCTAAATTTTTATTTAAAAATGATTTTTATTATATCAATTTAATTTTATAAATGTTTAAAATAATATATTTATTATTTTTCATAAAAAGGCATAAAAATAATAATTGAGAGAAAAAAATATTCTCAAAACCTATAAAAAATTACAAAAAATAATGTATTTTATTAGAAATAAGATTTAATAATATAAATCCGTTATATATATTATTTAAAATTTATTTATCATTATTCATGTCACTATGTTTAAAATCTATGTTATTATGAGAACCTTAATAATATATCATTGTTTTTCTAAAACTTGGTTTTACATATAATTCAAGTTAACCAATGTTTTGTGTAGAGAAATCATAACTATGTGTTGGGAGTATTTATAGACATCTAAGAAAATTAATTTATTTCAAAAATAATAATTAATGAAAAATAACTATGTTAATCTGGTTTTTTCACTAAGGAAAATTATAAGGATGAGACAATGTATCGAAAAATGTCATGGGATTTTGGTAAAGGATGTAGTGAGTGATTTCGATGAAATTACATCCCTGAATGGATATTACATCTGTATTTAGATCATGAATTGTGTTACCTGGGGGTAATAACCCTAAAAATTGTGCATTGAGATGGACTCGATCATTACCTCTTGCATGATAATAGTCCTTTCTTCAATCCTAGTTTGACAACCCCTGAGAATATGCTTTGGAAATTCATAAATTATTTATAAAACATCATGAAGGATTTAAATAATTAATTACAATGAATTACATATAATAAAACTGATGTGACATAGATGAAATAAGTTTCATGGTTTACATATCTTATAAGTGATTTTTCATGATTATGTGTTTCCCTTATATGATTAGTGTTTCTCACACTATGATTTTGGTTTATTTGATCATATAAGCTGAAAGAACCATGTAAATACTAATTGTGAGGTGAAATTAAATTATTTTCCTCCTAAAAAACCAACTAGATTTGGGATATAGAATATAAATCATTTTTATTTTCTCACATTACATTATAAAGATATGAATCATGATTCCCTTCTATTTGAGAAAAGCAAGGAACAACGTTCTATTTAGACCTTAATGAAGAAACAACCTCCTTGATTAAGTTGGTCTTCTAAGCCACCAGTTATATATCAATGGTTTAAAACCACTAAAACGATATCTTACATCCACTAATGTGCTTATAATGATAAATTCGTTTCTAATTTCTACCATTTTGTATTTGAGGTAGATCAATAGTGGAATTTTATTTAGAATATTAGGCAATAAGATGAAATTGAATCCATGGATTGGGATGATTTGAAGAACATATTTTTTAATAGTTAAATTCCCGATATTATTCATATGAATGTAAATAATGATTTAATTAAGATAATGAAAATGGAAGATGAGTTTATTGGTACCAATGAGGAAACGTTAACAAGGCATTCTAGGTAAACTTATGGTATTTTCATCAAACATGAATGTATGGTTTATCATTAATTTAGTGTCTTAAATATATTTCCCCAAAAAATCATAATCCATAATAGAAAACAGTTGATATGAACATTTTTTGATGTTATATAAATGGGGAAATTGAGATTGGAGTTACATATCAATATCATGATCTTTATATGAAGAAGAAAAATATGATTCAAATTAAAATTTATGAACCATGAAGAGAAGAGGATGAGAATTATGTAGTGTTCAATGTGTGGGATGAATCTTGGATAAAATTAACTCAAAGGGAATACTATTTGTTTTATGTGTGTAATGAAAATTCATATAGTGTATGAATGCTTATTTGATGGTAAGAAGTCATATAGTGAAGAGAATAACGATAAAGCCCCATAGAATGATTGTATAACAATTTTATGATTCAATTGAAAAGAGCATTGGAATCATATAAACAAGTGCTCAAATCTATGTGTATATAATGATGATCATCTCCCAAAACATATGAAGAAAATGGACAATGGGAAGCTTATGAAATCAAAAAGTTTGAAATAAAGCATGATAATTATAAAACACGAATCATCCAATCCTTAGATTGGAATTTCATGTTCTATTTTGTATGAAGCATCCCCATAAAAATATAAATGTTCATACTTTAGTTAAATTTTATTTGCTTATATCCTTATAAATGAATTTCATAATAATGATTTTTTTGATATTGTATTTGTAGAATGTTTTACCCAATCATCCAAAAGAATATTTATTTTAAATGAAAATAGATTATTTATTTAATAATGGTTCCATTATATTTTGGAAAAATTTATGTCTACATGTAAGAATAAATTAATAGTTATGGATACCATCATCATTTTATGAGTTTAAGATTGACCATAAGTTCAAATTAATCGATACCCCAAATGGGATTTTATGTTATGGGAGTCTTTCATGATTATGAATACATTAAAATATATTTATGGAAATGAAACCTTTTTGTTTTTTATATAGTAGAAAATTTATTTGAGGAGGAATTCCTTTAAACATTGTGTACATATGGTAAAATGTACTATTAACATTTATGTTTTTTATTAAAATTTATGCTAAAATAATTATGGTTTATATTGGATGACCCTATAATGTTAACACACTAAAATTAATATTAGAGATTTTTTATATTTGTAACTTCATGCTAGGATATACATTAAAAATTTTATGGATTCTTGTATTTACACATTCAAAAGAGTTTGATTGTGAAATTAAATTTGCCATGATGTTTTGGTGAAATCATTAGCATTATCGTGATATAGAGTTCAGTTTTAGAAAATCACGATCACTTCAAACCCTATAGGATGTTCTATGATCATGTTGAATGGATATTAAAATCATTTTGGATCACACTTTTCTCAATTTTTTTAAATTACAACTATATATTTCCCAAAATTATTTAGATTCGTCCTTATTTATCCATTAATATGTACATGAAAGAATTTTTAGAAATAATACTATTAAGACCCAAGATATCTAATAAGATAGAAGAAAAGTTTAGCGCCATTAAGAAACACTTAAGCATATTTTAATGTCGATATAAATGATAGGAGGATACGTTTCGGAATGATCAAGAATTTGATTTTGGTGAGAAGGTCATTATATGAATTATTCTGTGGACACAACAAGGGAAAAAAATTCCCATGAAATATATGCCCCATTAAAATACCAAATCATATCAAGATTGTGGATTATTTTTTAGTGATTTCACTGAACCTCTCTAATGATAATGATATAATACATATAACAATTATATGGAAGTTATCGTTGATCCATTACTTGTATTGAAATTATAGGTCATACTAGTAGATCATGATATTTATTATGATGAACAACCGTTATAGATTTTTGATTGAATAAAAAATGTTCTTAGAAGAAAGACCAACCCACACGTTAGTGTTTGGTGGACATCCCACCAAAAATATGAATCTTCATAGAAACATAAGAAAAAAATAGGTAGAGTTATCCTCATTTGTTGGAACCAAAGTGATGAATTTAGTTGCCAAAATTAATTTTAACAGGGTAA
The DNA here is from genome assembly GCA_963277665.1 of Viscum album. Taxonomy (NCBI): domain Eukaryota; kingdom Viridiplantae; phylum Streptophyta; class Magnoliopsida; order Santalales; family Viscaceae; genus Viscum; species Viscum album. The sequence continues at coordinate 293,772,893 of OY728134.1, forward strand.
AATAAAGCACGCCATGTTTTCAAGAATTATTATTTTTCTATAAATTAAATTTATTACATAGATTTTGGTACACACAACCCTGAGTTATGATTTTCATACACACAACACCATGTTATTCTTGTAATAAATAAAACACAAGGTTATTTTATTTTACACAATACAATGTCTTTTAATAAAACTATGATATATTATTAATATAGTTGTTTAAAAAAGACAGTTATTACTTAAAATTTGAACATAATAATATGAGTAGTAATAAATAGTTATTAAAAATTATTTATGGTGGTTTTATATAAATAAAACATATTGATAATAAAATATATTATTTTTGGTAAAGTCACTATATATTTCTATGATAGTATTTAAAAAAATGTTATTTTGTATTTTAGTGAAATAAATAAAATTTATTTTTCACACTATTTGAAAAATAATTTGAGAAAATAAAATTCCTATTTTCAATAATAATGTTTGAAATATCATTCAGTGAAGATTTATTATTTTTCTGAAAATATTAATTTTTTGATTAATAATGAAATGTAAAAAATATTAATTAAAAACATTCTTTTTAGTTTACATATTTATAAACATAAAATATATTTTATATTGGTATTAAAAAAATTAGTTCAATTATAAATCCAATTATACAATTTAGGCCATTTTAATTAATTTCATAATGAATTTCATTATAACAATATTATAAAGGACTGAGATTTTTTTAAACCCCTATTTCTCATCACAAATATAGGATTACTTTTTAATTTTAATTTTATACTTCTCTAAATTTAAATGGGAAAATGGATTTTATATTTGGAATAATAATAATAATAAATATTATCTAATGAGTTGATCTACTTTTTTCAAACATTGAACAGTAAAAAACATAAAAATTATTTTCTCTTGTTATTGTAAAAATTTATTTACTAGAGGGTGAGCTAAAAAATTAAGGGTCCAAAATGAGAAAAATATTTTCAACACCAATTTTGTAGCCATATTTAGTCAGTGTATATTATAAGATGAATAATACTCCATTTTGTATCCTTTTGACAAGAAACAAGTGTTGAATTCTTTTTTTCAAAAAAATATAGGTTTTCCACTGACCTCATTTACAAAAGGCCACCCTTTATCATCGCTTACGAACACATAAAAATAATTATTTATTAATAATTGTATTCTAAAATCAAATCCAAACTACAATCATCCAATCCATAAACCCTTAATCTAGATTGAAAGGCATCCAAGGACGGTTTTCAGTGCAAACCTAAGAGGATGCCCAAATAAGAGGTAACATTCATCAACGACCATTTTTGATATAATTCTAACTCCACCACATAAAATAATTATTATCTAATGATGATATAATAACCCCAGTGTAGAAAATATACAGAAATGTTGATTCCTTAAGTTAATGACCTATAATCAAATCCACTTCCAGATAATGGGTTACGAAATCATCGTTTGTGTATATCTTAGACTACCACCTCAAAAATCGATGACATTAATTTTTACATTACAAACACTCAAGGATAGAAATAGTGATGTAATTAATATATATATATATATATATGTTATACATTGTAATATTATTCTTTTATAATTTTTATATCACACATGCCTACATTATTTATATTTTTTGGAATATGATAATGTCACCCGTTTGAATAACCAACTATCACCTCACGAAGTTATGCAAATCATTCATGAATTACATGGAAGGTATTAAAGATAGTTTTAATGAATAAATTTTATATATATGAAATAAAAAATTTATCTTTAATTATACTATATTTTTTAACAATATATCATTCAATCCAAAAAGAAAACGGTAACAACTTAAATTTGTATGTAAGACATACTGTATCCATGAATTGTTTATTTAGTATTCTATAAGTAAATTTTATAGATTACAAAAAATACCCATATAATTAATATTTATTATATTTATATCATGGTTATAATTTTAGATATAATGAAATCATGATCAATATAATAGGAACAAAAAATTAAATTCAAACCATATACAAAAAGCAAAGCGGTTATTACGTGAAACATAACTTTAACATGGAATTAAAAAAACCAGGACATACATAATCATAAAAATGATTGACTGTAAAATTTATATAAATATATCTAAAAATTATATGACTAATAATATTATATATATTAAATAGGATCATGGAACATGTATGATGGATGTGTTGGCATAAGGTAAGAGTTTTCTATCTCAATTTTTACTTCTGTGAGACACACGCCATATTCACCACCTACTAATAATATGGGGTGTATATAAAACAAAGGAATGTATATTATAATAATAATACATAAAATTTTACTTATTTACATATCCATTTTATTAGACTTATTTCATGGGGTTTTTAGTTTAATAGATACAAATGTGGAAAGGTATTTGTGTCTCAATTTTCCTTTTTTGAGACATATTATATGTTATGAACCTATCTTCAATTTTGTGGAGTCTATAATTCACAATTTAAAATTTATATAATAAGTATCTATATTTTGATTATATTTTATGTTTCATTAAATTTTATTATTTCTTCTAAAATTTTATATAGAGTTAAAAAAGAGGTGAGAGTTATATGTTACACTATCATTTTTTGTTGGGATTATTGATTATTATAATTCCAATGATGAAATATTTTAATAAATAAATAAAAAAACTCGTTAATTTTTAAATCATAGGTCTATTAGTGTTTTTTCCATGTAATAATAACATTTTTCACTCTTTTTTACTTAAAATAAATGAAAAAATATTTTTATTAAAATAAAACATTATTTTTCTATTCGATTGAAAATATTTTTTCTTCCAAAAAAATTTATTCTAAAAATATCTTGAATTTTTTTTATCATTTTTCAAATGTTTAATTAAATAAATTTTTAAACATTTTTTACTATTTTTAAAAAAAATTAATGAAATCATCATTCTTATTTCCAAAAAAAATCATGTTTGGATTTTACCAAAAATGTGAATGGAAAATTGTTTTCTACATGTATAACATGAACAAAACATCATGTCGTCATGAACATTATTTTCCCTTAATATTCACTTATATTATTGAAATTTTATATTAAAATAAAACTATTTTAAATACTTTTTACATTATAATATATTTTTTTCAAGAAGAATATACATTTTCATTATGAAGTGTTTTCAATGATTTTTAAATATTCATTTATATGCTTCCCATGTTATTATCATAAAAACATAAGTTGAAAAAGGATTAATATTTTACGAAATAATTATATATAAAAAGTTATTTTACTCAGGAAATGTTTTAAATAAGGTATCAAAATCAATTTTCATGTAACATTACTTATATTTATGTTATCAATGACTTAATGGGGATATGGACGGTGGATACAATTATTATTCTTCCTTAGAATGTTTTATTATTAAAATATATATGTGTGTCTGATGGTGTGTGTGTGTGTGAAATTTTTTCTCCTATACATGTTATACTATTAGGTCAAAAAGAGGCCTATATACCCTGAGAGGGGGTGGGGGTGAATCAAGGTATGATTATTCTTTTTCTAATTTATTCCTACCCCACTAGATCTTGACATCTTTACACATGGGTCTCTTTTTTTAACTACTTTGTTTGTTATAATCCATTATTTTCTTATTTATCAAATGATGATGCTTTATATGCAATGAAAGGAAGAAATCATAAAACACATAGATTTTTAAATGTTTCACCCTCACTAGGCTATGTCTAAGGAACATAAAATGACAATGCAAAAATGTAATAAATCATCTAAATCTGAATGTCCAGGATAGATCACTTATATTCCCCGGATAACTACCTTAAAAAGATTAGGGTTAGCTCTTGGATTTCCCAAGGGTCACTTATTATTTCTCTCTATCTGGCTCACTTATAATATAATGGATGTAACACCTGAGACTTTTATGTTATAAAAATCATCAAAGGAATTTTTTTCTACACGACACTTTCTTGGATTGCTTTACACGCAATCGCGACCTTCCTCGATAGCTTGCGTCGTACGCAATACCGAGTTTCACTAAACAACAATATGCTATTAAAACTAGCCGTTATGAATAGTAATAACCACTTTTTGAAATTTTATAAATTTTATTTATCAAAATGGACTTTATTTTTGCACTCAGAATATCGAAATTAGCCTAGAGTGAAATTTTGGTATTTTTCTGAAAACTTTCAATTTTTAATGAATAGTGAAACCACTAAGTGGTAGGTTAAAAACTGAATTTTTCATAAAACATAATTTTACCGCTTCTGTGAATGGAATTTCAAAAATCCGACAGACACGGTTGATATCAGTAAGTAAAATGTGGTTCAATGAGATAAAAATAATTTTTTGGTGAATAGTAACTTTTTACTTTTTTTCCCGCGGTTAATAGTAAATAGGGTAACTAAGGGTAAATATGATATTAATATTACCCTAACACATGTTCTAATTCTATTGGACAAGTGTAATTCGACCAAAAACAATCTTAGGAATAAAATATGACCATTTAGGCCCACTTGGATTAGATTAGGACATTTATTATTAATTTATTTAAAGAAGGGTTAAAATAGTTAAAATCAAAGTTTAATAAGTAAATCATTTTTAATATGGGGTTATACATAAGATAAATTAGACTATAAATATTCATTAGAAAGATAAAAATATTTCCTACATAATGGTATTTTATTTTTAATTTTTAGACATTAAATAAATTAATTTATTTATGACACAATGATGATGCAGTAATTATCTTATTAATGAAATATTGACATAATTGATGTTATAAACATCAAAATAAATGTAATTTGAGACTTTTTAAGAATTACACTAATTTTCTAGGTTAATATGATATATTAGTGTTGATTTAATCTACTTGGTTCGAACATATAATTCTATTATGACTTTCACAAAAATCATATATCAAATAGTGTCAAAATTGACACAAAATAGTTTTTAAATAAAATATTATATTATTAATTGTTATTTTATTTCTAAAAATCTAAGGTTCGGCCAAATGACTTAGATAAGGATATATGTATTATTAATAAACAATTTGGGGTTCTTTTGTCATGTTATAGTAAGTGTATTAACCATATAATGTAAGAAAAAAAAAGACACGGTAAAAGTTAAATTATTTAACTTAGAGTTAAATCTAATTGATAAGGTTACAATAATACCCTAATCTTGTCTAAATCCTATTGTTTGATAGGATTTCGACCCATTTCCACATTATCTTCGAAATAATACCCTTTGGAACCATTATAAATCGATTTTGACTTTAATATAAAATAATATTTTGGGATATTCCTAAGGTGCCCCTCTCCTCCCTTATAAAAGGGCACCTCCTCCCCCTCCTCCTCACACCAAATTGAGCACTCAAGCTCGGCCAACCCCTGCCAAAATCCCTTCTCCACTTCCCTAGAATAATCCTAGAGGTTCTGTTCTTCTTCAAATACCAATCTTAGTTCCTTAAGTGGAGGATTCAAAGAGGCGTTCCAAAGAAGAGGTAATATCCATTACCGATCTTTTCAATTTCTTTCTTCTTCAACTTCTTCTTCTTTAGTTGTTTCATGATAAAGTAATAACATCAGTATTAATTTCATACTGATATGTTATTATAAATATGAAACAACCCTAATTCACCTTCTATCCATCCTATGGAAAAATGAAATCACCGCGCGTGCGTACGTACGGAATACCGTCTCCACGCCGTGGTGTAATCTATTTTCCTCCATCACCTTACAAGGATGGGTATAATGGTGTAATGAGTAACTATATATGATTATTATTAAGTAATATTGATACTGAAATAATATATATATACTCCAATACAATTCCACGATCATAGGAACGATATCATCACTCGTGCGTACGTACGGAATACCGTCTCCACGATGTGATGCGACTCGTTCTACATGATCTTCATTTCATAATGATTATATAAATGAATTGAATGAATGAATATGTTATATACTACAATAATACCATTCTTGAAATGAATTATCTATAACCTAAAGATAAGAATAAGAATTTATTCGACAAAACACGCATAAGAACAAAAAGTTATAAAGACCCGAGTAACAAGTAACAATGAAATATTACTAACAAGAAGCTAATAATATGACCATATATGATATCATATCAATATGTATGATTCTGGAATAAGTCAATAACATTATTTAAACTATTATACAGGAGCTTCAGACACGTACAAAGCAAATCGGACCTATGGTAAGGGAAAATATCACAATCTCATTTTTATCCGAGATTGTTTATTCGTAAGTATTTACTGGGGTGTATTTTATCATCCACATCCATGTTCCCTCAATATGTAATATTTTTTTCATCCACATACAATAGTTTAAATCCAATTTTTCCATTCGGTGAGTTTTTAGTAAAGAATATGAAAGGAATCTTTTGTCGTTTTTTTTCGTACGAGGTACTTTTTGACTTTTGCGACAAAAGTACGAAAGAATGTTTTTTTTAACTTATAAGGCATGAATGGATTTTTAAAACATTATTTCAAAGAAACTTCCTTTACAAGTTTTCAAGTTTATTTTTAATCAACTTCTTTTATTTTAAGTTGTATGACATGTTATGAAAGGAAAAATGATTTTGAAGAATAAAGGATATTTTCCTCAAGAATGGAGTTCAAGTGTTTTATCATAATTATTTTCCATCTAAGATAATAAAGGTTTCTGCTTTATCCCTATTATTAAATTGATTTGATCATGTTGTGATGGAATTATTTTTATGAATTCCTTTATCTTATATGAATTGATTTATTATGTCATGATGTTTCAAGAATCCCATTTTTGTTACATTTGTTATGCGATGATGTATGTTTTATGATTATGAGGCACACATAAGAACAGATTAATTATAAGATGGGTGGGACCTATATCTCCCTCCAATGCATTGGGTAAAGATTTATATCTCATGAGATAGACATGGCTGGAACGGAAGGTTATTTCGGTTCAGTGATACAGGACTGAAACGAGGAGTGAACTCGGTTCAGAAAGGGACTTTGTCCACTAAGATAGTCTTGGCAATGAGTCATGACTAACAAGAAATGATTTTCCATGATTATGTGTGCATGCCACAAGGTTTCAAGTTTTATGATTATGGGGATCTCATTTTCACTTCTATGATTTATTCCATGTTATGATATTATGATCTCTTTTGCAGGATAAGATTTTCAAAAAGATATGATATGATTTTTATTTCCTTTATTTGCCCTTGCTGAGCATTTGAGCTCACCCTTTTATGTTTTCTTTTCCCCAGGTCAGGAAGATGGATTTTAAGTAGAATATGCTAAAAGGGACCCTAGATATGATGAAATAAATGGGAGACACTGTAGAAGATTTATGAACCAGTTGTTTATGTTTCCCCGTTTCTAAAGACACTATACCTATGCGGTCCTTTGTGGTTTTGTCATATGTTGTAATAAGTGTGCTTCAATTTTGAAGTATTAACAATGTATATAAAGTATGGGTCGTTATAGTTGGTATCAGAGGAAAGGTATAGTCAACCTTTGGAAACTAGGATGTGAAATCCTTAGTAAGAACTCTAAGGATAAGTCTAAGCATAGAACACAATCTTAGTGTCTTAGAAATTGCCATGAATAACCTAGGATAAGACTTTAAGCATGAAAATTTTATTCTTGAATTATGTGGTTTCCTATTATAATTAGTGTTGCTCACACTATTCTTCTTGGTTTTAGTCAATGGCTGGAACCCGAAGGAACCGTGTTAATGCAGAATGCCATGGGAAATGCAATGATTGTCCCCCTGAGCAACCAAACGATATGGGAGATGGAATGCAAAATCTTGTAGCCATGCTCACACAACTTTCTCAAGCTATGAATCATGCAGGACATCGAAACGAGAAAAGGAAGGAGAAAAATTCTGTCGAATCCTTCATGAGGTAGCGTCCACCGTCTTTCAGTGGGTCTACTCATCCATTAGTTGCTGAACAATGGATTAGTACTACTGAAAAGATATTTTCAGTTATTCAATGTTCTGAACATGATAAAGTCATCCTAGTAGTGTATCGTTTGGAAGGAGATGTTGATCAATGGTGGAATCTTATTAAGAATACGAGGCAAAGGGATGAAATTGAGTCTATGGAATGGGACGAGTTCAAGAACTTATTTTTCAATAAGTACTTCCCTCGTATTCTCCGAACAAAGATGGAGAAAGATTTTCTTGAACTGAAGCAAAGAGATGATGAATCTGTTGGTACCTATGAAGCAAATTTTTCAAGACTTGCAAGGTACGCTTCTGGTATTATTATCCAAACTGAGAGTAAGATCGATCGATTCTTTAGTGGCTTAAAACCAAGTCTTCGAAGGGCGTTAGCCATAAGGGACTTCAATAGCTATGAGGAAATCGTTCGATGTGCTCTCAAAGTCGAGATGGAGATTGGAGTAACCCATCAGTCACATGGGTTTGATAAGAAGAGGAAGATGGAATTCAAAGGAAAATCTAATGAGCAAACTGAAAAGAAGATTATCTTTCCCTTATGCTCAAAGTGTGGAAAGAAACATGGAGGTAGTTGTCTTAAAGGGACAAGTAAATGTTCTAAATGTGGAAAGGAAGGTCATCGGGCATTTGAATGCCGTGATAATGGGAAGAAGATGTCTAATGACGCAAACAAAGGAAGGGATACACAGAATGAACCTACTACACTTCAATGTTTCAAGTGCAAGGAGATGGGACATTATGCCAATCAATTCCCAAATCCAAGGGTTGATGATGATGGTCGACGTCAACAAAATCTTAAGGCTAAATACAAAGGAAAGTCACATGCAATTTTTATCAGCGATGTGGAGTACGATAAAGAAGTGGTGAAAGGTACACTTACCATCCACTCTAATGTAGCAAATGTTTAATTTGATTCTGGATCCACCCACTCTTTTATTTCTAAAGATTTTTCTAAGGGTATCACCGTATTACCTCAACAATTAGATGTTGAGTTAGCTGTGACAACACCTAATGGCACAACAGTCGCATCAAAAGTTTATAATTCTTCTCTGATCGAAGTTTGTGGGAAAGTGCTTCCTGCAAATCTTGTGATCCTTCCTATAGTGGAATTTGATGTGATTCTTGGCATGGATTGGCTTTCTCTACATGGAGCTCATATCAATTTCCAAAGAAGGGAAGTCACATTTCATATTCCAGATCAATATACGATCGTCTATCAATGCAAGGATGAACATAACCTTCCAGTGGAAATTTCTTCCATCTTATGGGTATTGATTCCACTAAATGAAGGTTATTTATCTCAAATTGTTGGTGAGAAACTCACAATTAAGAATATGCCCATTGTACGGGAGTTTGATGATGTCTTTCCGGAGGAATTACCGGGTCTTCCACCAAATCGTGAAGTTGAGTTTTCAATAGAACTCATACCGGGTGCTTTGCCTATTTCAAAGACACCTTATAGAATGTCCCCAATTGAGTTGCAGGAATTGAAGAAGCAACTCCAAGAGAATCTTGATAAGGGATTCATACGCCCTAGTGCGTCACCTTGGGGAGCACCTGTTCTATTTGTTAAGAAGAAATATGGATCAATGAGACTCTGCATTGATTATCGAGAACTTAACAAGATCACTATCAAGAACAAATATCCTCTCCCACGCATTGATGACTTATTTGACCAACTACGCGGAGTTCAATGCTTTTCCAATATTGACCTTCGTTCAGGATATCATCAATTAAGGGTCAAAAGGGAGGATATACCAAATACGGCTTTCCGTACAAGGTATGAACACTATGAATTTATAGTGATACCATTTGGTCTTACTAGTGCCCCTGCTATCTTCATGGATCTAATGAATAGAGTCTTTAGAGACTACCTTGATCAATTTGTGGTAGTCTTTATAGACTATATTCTTGTCTATTCAAAGAGCAAGGAAGAGCATTAATATCACTTGAGAATTATATTGAAGACCCTGAGAAAGGAGAAGCTTTATGCCAAATTTACCAAGTGTGAATTTTGGCTTCAAAAAGTTCCATTTTTGGGTCACATAATCTCAAAAGAGGGGATATCTGTGGATCCAGCAAAAACAGAGGTTATCGAAAGATGGTCGAGACCAACAACAGTAACTAAGATCCGATGTTTTCTTGGTTTGGCTGGATATTATCGACATTTTGTAAAGGATTTTTCACGATTATCTAATCCACTCACCAAGTTGACTCGAAAAGGAGTTAAGTTTGTCTGGACAGAGGAATGTGAAGAAAATTTCAAGGAGTTGAAAAGAAGGTTATCCAGTGCAACTGTGCTCACACTGCCTTGTAGTGGAGAAAGGTTTGTGATCTACAGTGACGCATCCAAGAAGAGATTGGGGTGTGTTCTTATGAAAAATGATATGGTGATAGCTTATGCCTCACGACAGTTGAAAATCCATGAGCAAAATTACCCAACACATTATTTGGATTTGGCTGCGGTAATCTTTGCATTAAAGATTTTGAGGCATTACCTTTATGGTGAAAGTTGTGATATTTATACTGATCATAAAAGTTTAAAGTATATTTTCACACAAAAGTAGTTGAACATGCGTCAAAGAATATGGTTGGAGCTGATTAAGGATTATGACTGCTCAATCCATTACCACCCTGGGAAAGAAAACAAGGTGGCAGATGCATTAAGTCGAAAAGACCATGCTAGTTTATCCATGATGAGGATCACAAAAGATCCAATATTTATGGATTTACAAAGGATGGATCTTGGAATTATAATGGAAGGGGAAAAATCTTATCTTTCTCAAATGAATGTTCAACCATCTATACATGTGAAGATTAAAGAGGCACAGAAAGAAGATGCCGAGTTACAAAAGAAGGTGAGAAATGTTCCTGAATTCAACCTTGATTGTGATGGGATAATAAAGTTCAGGAATCGGGTTTGCGTTCCTCCCATCCTCGAATTAAAGAAGGAGCTGCTGGATGAGGCTCATAGTTCATCATTCTCTATTCATCCTGGAAGCACGAAGATGTATAGGTACCTGAAAGAGTACTTCTGGTGGGATGGCATGAAAAGAGATGTTGCTGAATATGTCTCTCGATGCTTGGTTTGTCAACAAGTTAAAGCTGAGAGACAAAAATCTAAGGGGATGTTACAACCATTACCCATACCCGAATGGAAATGGGAAAACATCACTATGGACTTTGTCATAGGACTTCCTAAAACATCTAAAGGCAATAATGCTATTTGGGTAATAGTTGATCGTCTTACAAAGTCTGCACACTTCAATGCTAATAGAGAGGATTTCACTCTAGATCAGCTTGCCAGGATATATGTAAAGGAAGTGGTAAGATTGCATGGAGTACCACTTTCTATTATATCTGATCGGGATCCGAGATTTACCTCGATGTTCTGGCGAAGTCTTCAGCATACTCTGGATACAGAGTTGATTTTCAGCACTGCTTATCATCCCCAGACAGACGGTCAGTCTGAGAGAACAATTAAAACCCTAGAAGATATGTTGAGAGCATGCTCTATGGATTTCAAAGGAGGTTGGGATCAACACCTACCTTTGGTGGAATTTTCTTATAATAATAGCTTTCACTCCAGTATTCAGATGGCTCCTTATGAATCTCTCTATGGAAAGAAATGCAGGACTCCAACTTGCTGGGATGAAGTTGGGGAAAGAAAGCTATTAGGACCTGATCTCGTTGATGAAATGGCAGAAAAGGTCAGATCTATTCAACAACACATAAGAGCAGCTCAGAGTCGACAGAAAAGCTATGCCGACAACCGAAGAAAAGACCTAGAGTTTGAAGTGTGTGATAAAGTGTTCTTACGAATATCTCCCTGGAAGAGGGTTATGAGATTTGGAAAGATGGGTAAGTTGAGCCCTAGATATATCGGTCCTTTCAAAATACTGGATCATGTTGGGAAGGTAGCTTACCGATTGGCACTTCCACCGAATCTCTCTCAAGTTCACGATGTGTTCCATGTATCTCTCCTGAGAAAGTACATACCAGATCCTTCACATGTACTCAGCTCAGAAGTTGTACCGCTGGAGAAAGATCTTTCTTATGAAGAACAGCCGATAGAGATTCTGGATCATAGAGAAGAAGTCCTAAGAAACAAGACCACTCTCTTGGTGAACGTTTTATGGAGGAACCACCAACTTGAAGAAGCTACATGGGAGCTTGAGGATATGATGAGGGAGAAGTATCCTCATCTGTTTGTTACAAAGTGACGAATTTCGAGGGAGAAATTCTTTTTAAGGGGGGTAGAATGTAAAACCCGAGAATTTTATGTTATAAAAATCATCAAAGGAATCTTTTTCTACACGACACTTTCTTGTCTTGCTTTACACGCAATCGCGACCTTCCTCGATAGCTTGCGTCGTACGCAATACCGAGTTTCACTAAACAACAATATGATATTAAAACTAGCCGTTATGAATAGTAATAACCACTTTTTGAAATTTTATAAATTTTATTTTTCAAAATGGACTTCATTTTTGGACTCAGAATATCGAAATTAGCCTAGGGTGAAATTTTGGTATTTTTCTGAAAACTTTCAATTTTTAATGAATAGTGAAACCACTAAGTGGTAGGTTAAAAACTGAATTTTTCATAAAACTTAATTTTACCGCTTCTGTGAATGGAATTTCAAAAATCCTACAGACACGGTTGATATCAGTAAGTAAAATGTGGTTCAATTAGATAAAAATAATTTTTTGGTGAATAGTAACTTTTTACTTTTTTTTACCGCGGTTAATAGTAAATAGGGTAACTAAGGGTAAATATGATATTAATATTACCCTAACACATGTCCTAATTCTATTGGACAATTGTAATTCGACCAAAAACAAACATAGGAATAAAATATGACCATTTAGGCCCGCTTGGATTAGATTAGGACATTTATTATTAATTTATTTAAAGAAGGGTTAAAATAGTTAAAATCAAAGTTTAATAAGTAAGTAATTTTTAATATGGGGTTATACATAAGATAAATTCGACTATAAATATTCATTATAAAGCTAAAAAGATTTCCTACATAATGGTATTTTATTCGTAATTTTTAGACATTAAATAATTTCATTTACTTATGACACAATGATGATGCAGTAATTATCTTATTAATGAAATATTGACATAATTGATGTTATAAACACCAAAATAAATGTAATTTGAGACTTTTTATTAATTAAAATAATTTTCTAGGTTAATATGATATATTATTGTTGATTTAATCAACCTGGTTCGAACATATAATTCTGTTATGACTTTCACAAAAATCATATATCAAATAGTGTCAAAATTGACACAAAATAGTTTTTAAATAAACTATTATATTATTAATTGTTATTTTATTCCTAAAAATCTAAGGTTCGGCCACATGACTTAGATAGGGATATATGTATTATTAATAAACAATTTGGGGTTCGTTTGGCATGTTATAGTAAGTGTATTAACCATATAATGTAAGAAAACAAAAAGACACGGTAAAAGTTAAATTATTTAACATAGAGTTAAATCTAATTGATAATGTTACAATAATACCCTAAACTTGTCTAAATCATATTTTTTGATAGGATTTCGACCCATACCCACATTATCTTCGAAATAAGACCCTTTGGAACCATTATAAACCGATTTTTACTTTAATATAAAATAATATTTTGAGATATTCCTAAGGTGCCCCTCTCCTCCCATATAAAAGGGCACCTCCTCCCCCTCCTCTTCACACCAAATTGAGCACTAAAGCTCGGCCAACCCCTGCCAAAATCCCTTCTCCACTTCCCTATAATAATCCTAGAGGTTCTGGTCTTCTTCAAAGACCAATCTTAGTTCCTTAAGTGGAGGATTCAAAGAGGCGTTCCAAAGAAGAGGTAATATCCATTACCGATCTTTTCAATTTCATTATTCTTCAACTTCTTCTTCTTTAGTTGTTTCATGATAAAGTAATAACATCAGTATTAATTACATACTGATATGTTATTATAAATATGAAACAACCCTAATTCACCTTCTATCCATCCTATGGAAAAATGAAATCACCGCGCGTGCGTACGTACGGAATATCGTCTCCACGCCGTGGTGTAATCTATTTTCCGCCATCACCTTACAAGGATGGGTATAATGGTGTAATGAGTAACTATATATGATTATGATGAAGTAATATTGATACTTAAATAATAAATATATACTCCAATACAATTCCACGATCATAGGAACGATATCATCACTCGTGCGTACGTACGGAATACCGTCTCCATGATGTGATGCGACTCGTTCTACATGATATTCATTTCATAATGATTATATAAATTAATTGAATGAATGAATATGGTATATACTACACTAATAAAATTCTGGAAATGAATTATCTATAACCTAAAGATAAGAATAATAATTTATTCGACAAAACACGCATAAGAACAAAAAGTTATAAAGACCCGAGTAACAAGTAACAATGAAATATTACTAACAAGAAGCTAATAATATGACCATATATGATATCATATCAATATGTATGATTCTGGAATAAGTCAATAACATTATTTAAACCATTATACAGGAGCATCGGACACGTACAAAGCAAATCAGACCTAAGGTAAGGGAAAATATCACAATCTCATTTTTATCCGAGATTGTTTATTCGTAAGTATTTACTGGGGTGTATTTTATCATCCACATCCATGTTCCCTCAATATGTAATATTGTTTTCATCCACTTACAATAGTTTAAATCCAATTTTACCCTTCAGTGAGTTTTTAGTAAAGAATATGAAGGAATCTTTTGTCGTTTTTTTTCGTACGAGGTACTTTTTGACTTTTCCGACAAAAGTACGAAAGAATGTTTTTTTTAACTTATAAGGTATGAATGGATTTTTAAAACATTATTTCAAAGAAGCTTCCTTTACAAGTTTTCACGTTTATTTTTAATCAACTTCTTTTATTTTAAGTTGTATGACATGTTATGAAAGGAAAAATGTTTTTTAAGAATAAAGGATATTTTCCTCAAGAATAGAGTTCTAGTGTTTTATCAAAATTATTTTCCATCTAAGATAATAAAGGGTTATGTTTTATCCCTATTATTAAATTGATTTGATCATGTTGTGATGGAATTATTTTTATGAATTCCTTTATCTTATATGAATTGATTTATGATGTCATGATGTTTCAAGAATCCCATTTTTGTTACATGTGTTATGCGATGATGTATGTTTTATGATTATGTGGCACACATAAGAAAGGATTCATTATAAGATGGGTGGGACCTATATCTCCATCCAATGCATTGGGTAAAGATTTATATCTCATGAGATAGACATGGCTGGAATGGAAGGTTATTTCGGTTCAGTGATACAGGACTGAAATGAGGAGTGAACTCGGTTAAGAAAGGGACTTTGTCCACTAAGATAGTCTTGGCAATGAGTCATGACTAACAAGAAATGATTTTCCATGATTATGTGTGCATGCCACAAGGTTTCAAGTTTTATGATTATGGGGATCTCATTTTCACTTCTATGATTTATTCCATGTTAAGATATTATGATCTCTTTTGCAGGTTAAGATTTTCAAAAAGATATGATATGATTTTTATTTCCTTTATTTGCCCTTGCTGAGCAGTTGAGCTCACCCTTTTATGTTTTCCTTTCCATAGGTCATGAAGATAGATTTTAAGTAGAATATGCTAAAAGGGACCCTAGATATGATGAAATAAATGGGAGACACTGTAGAAGATTTATGAACCAGTTGTTTATGTTTCCCAGTTTCTAAAGACACTATACCTATGCGGTCCTTTGTGGTTTTGTCATATGTTGTAATAAGTGTGCTTCAATTTTGAAGTATTAACAATGTATGTAAAGTATGGGTCGTTATAATGGACATCCTTCTTCCTTAATTTCTCAAGGACCCTTCATTTTCATGAATTCATATATCCTCGACTAAAGGTAGATTATTTGTTATAGTCAAAATTTCATCCACTGATAAATACTCCTTTTCAACTATTAACTGGGAAAAAACCTTAGGAAGTACCTTCACAAAGCACCCTACTTCACAATGCTCATAATTTTTCAAATCTCAAAAATGATTCATGAATTCCCAAACTCTTCACAAAGCACACACATTCACAAAGATCACTACATCAAAGAGCACACTACGTCACATAGCTCAAACCTTCACAAGGATTAGGTCATTTTAGATATCAAGTGTTTTTAGATCATAGGTTATCCTAGATCTCAATTCTTCTCAAATAGACCTCCTTCTCAAATCTCACAGAGCCAACATGATACACACCACATTCATGGATCTACATTAGCCTTTGTGAAGCCCATATCTTTTGTGAAACACACTCCCTCTACAAACCTTCTTTATGATTTGAGAGATACATTTTTTTTGTAAAACTCTCTACTTCTCTCATGTGGTACAATCATTCATTATATGTGATTTCACCAACTTGAGAACCTTCCATGAAAAGTCAGCACCACGTCAGCTAAAATCACAATGCTCGATAATTCCCACCGAAATTCAATCTATTTCTTGAAGCACCAAGGAAATATTTGGATCACAGAGCTCATCGTAACTATGGAGAATTCTGTCAATTCTATTGCACCACTTCCTCAATGATCCCTTAACATGCTCTTCATCTCTCTCATTGGTGAAGCTCATTGTAATCGCCAAGCTCACCGTTAACATTTTTTCTGACTTTATGAAACACACATCATGAAGACCAACTTCATATAGCTCATGCATTTGAAAATTTTTATCAAATCATCATGGATATCCCCATTTCATGATTCTCAAAAAATCCCATTTTTTATACCCAGAAAATTTGAAAAGACAATATAATGGCACCACCTTGTATATTTTCTTTTATACAGCCTACATATAATCCAATTCATTATCATGGTTCTTTGTCAACATGGATTTTCAGCGACATATCTGGAACAAGACAATTCACCAGGGAAACCATCTTTGTCAACAAACACAACCAAACAAAAAATGATGCAATTTTAACTTTAGGTATTTTTTTCCAACATATACCAGTATATAATTCTTATAAAAACAACTTCATTTTGTAGGTTATGATATGATGAAAATACTATGAAATATATCTCAATTCCAAAAGTTGTGATGTGATAAAAAATTTTGAAACCACTTTGATTTAATAGCTTATGATATAAGGATTTCTTTCTTATATTATGGGTCACATTTTTATTATTTTTATTCTATTATTGGTGGGTATTATATCTACATACTATTAACTAGGAATATATTAATATTCTATCAACTCCGAGGGTACATGGTTGGTTAACCCATTCCCAAAAAAAGATTACACTTTTGTTTAATAAAATCCAAAAAAAAGGATACATTGGTGGTTAACTCAATCTAGATGTAGGTACATAATTTGTTTTACCAATATTAAAATTTTATGATTATTTTGGTTTGTATATATGAAATAATTCTTTCAACGCTTATGTGTATTCCCCAAATAAATGTCTTAATAAAATATTATTCTCTCATGTCTCATGTTCTAAGATTTCTTTATAATTCATATCTTATGAACTACTAATTATTATTCAATGACCCATGATTTCGATCTATGATATGCTAGGTTTGGTATTAAAATTTTACGCTCGGGTTATTATACCCATATGTTCAAATTATTAATATATATATCCTTTTTTATCATTACTGATCATCCGAGACCTCCCTTTCCAACAATTCCTTTCCCTATGTTGTGAAGAACGGATTTATATAGGGTTTTTCTATGAGTATTATTAATTGGGGAGACATGTGTTAAAAATATTGAATATATTTCACCAAATTATAATATTTGGCATCATGTCTACAAATACAGAAGAATATTACAGTCCTCAGGCTTGTTTTTGTGAAATGTATTGAATATCCATCTAATGGATATAATATTAATGTACAAAACTATTCTGTCTCTATATAATATATCCAAAAATAAAATGGGAAATATATGTTTCTTTGGAAATTATAATTTTATTAATGTAATCCATTTTATCAGATTAAATTTCAATTTTTGGGTGAAATTACATTTAATATAATTACACAAAACACATTAATTCAAATTTTAGAAAAATAATCAACTAAAATGTAAAA
This sequence comes from Viscum album, assembly GCA_963277665.1. NCBI lineage: Eukaryota > Viridiplantae > Streptophyta > Magnoliopsida > Santalales > Viscaceae > Viscum > Viscum album. Next base: position 293,790,990 of record OY728134.1, read on the forward strand.
AACCTCCCCCATGAAAAAAAATAAGAAGATTATATACATGATTGTTTTTTGTTTTCTAATAAAAAATTATAGTCTTTGGAATTTTGGATCAATTCAAAATTGAATGGAACCTTCAATCCCTACCTTTAAATTCAATGAACTTAATATAATTTTTAAATAAAATAAAATTTAACTAATGATCATAGGAGTCAAGAATGGGTTACCAAATTCAATATAATATTTCATATTAAATTATTAAACTCTTGTAAAATTTAATTTTATGATCCAAAAGTTTCATATTATTTTATTTCATGAATTCGCTATAACAATTTCAAAAAATTGTTTTGATTTGAAAAAACTGTAATTTCACTATTCCCCAAAAATTAAACCATTTTAAAATAATTCAAAAAATTAATCAGAAAACTATAATGAATTTATGATTTCAAAAAAAATTACAGTTTTTTCAAATATGATTTCAATAAGTGATAAAAATTAATAATAAAACCTAAGCACAAACTTCATCAAAATCATTTCTGAAGAATGCCTATTTTTAAAGATTAAAAAGGATTTAATAATAATTCAGTAAATAATTAATATGAATTAATCAATGAATTTTCATATTATAAAACTGTTATTCAAATTTTTTATAATGTGCTTATTTGTATTCATATAAATAATTTATCAATTGTTTTATAATGGTCCCATTGATATAATAATATATTTTAATAGTATATTGTGGTTAGTTTAAACTAGATATAATGTGTAAAGTGAGGTATCAAAGACATTATATTTATTTAAATATAAATTTTTAATAAAAAATGGTTGTTACAGTTTACCTCCCTAATATATATTTCTCCCATACAATTTTTCTACTTTGAGACAAACAACTGGGGATACTCATGCCTCATAATATCTTCTGGTTCCAATATAGCTTCATAAAATTGGATGTTTCTCAAAAAAATTGTTTTTGTAGTATTTTTTTAGTTAACATTAAATAAATTCTCTATAATATCTATGGGTATTGTTCATAAGAAATATCATTCTCAAGGGGACCATTATATATGGTAAGTAAATAGGAAGTATCGAGTATGTACATTCTCAAAACCACTACATGGAGCATATCTTGAACATGAAAGAGATTCGATGGATGTGAAATGTGATAGGAAACCATCCGAATATGATCATGTATCTCATATGGGGTAAAATATTTGGGTTTATCTTTCCAATTATTCAAAATATCATAACTTTTTTTTCCATGGATATGTCCAAAGGAACTCTTTTTAACTATCTTTCAGAACTAAATATCAGTGATGATTATTAGAAAAAGATTTATATTGATTTTGAGCTACCCTGAAGTGATGTTGATAGGATATAAACATTTATTATATTTTATAAACTAGATCAAGTCATAATATATTTATCATCTATCATCATCTCAATTTATTTTATGTTTGTACTTCTTACAACATAGGGATTCATAATGATCCATCCAAATACATGGGTGAAAGACATAATTTTATGATAACCCCACTATAGGATGGTGTTGATAATAAAAACCATTGAAACCCATATAATGGTATCTCAACATAATATATAGGTTTTGATTAGTCCTCTCATACTATCCATTGTTTATTAATGATAAGTAGTGTTAATGTTCATCTCCATACTCAATGATTGTTGAATACTTCTCTGCTACATTAATGTAAACCTCTAATCCCAATCAGATTCAATATAATTATGTACTCTATAAAACCATAAATATTAATAAATTTATATCTAGTAAAGTTAATCATGATATAAATCTTCTATAATTTAAATTAAATTCACTAATTACATAAGGAGATCGAATAGAACCTAAACAACATTGTGCCCTTTAGATGTTTTGTGGATTATATTAACAAATCCATGTTAATGATTTCGTATTTCCATTATAGTATTTTTAATGGTTGTAACAGCCCAATCATAGAGATATATAATATGTAATATCTCACTTCACGTTTTTCCACCATAAATACTCTTTCTGATCTCTATAAATCATTGTAATTAAATGATTAATAAAGAATGAAAAATTATGATCATATTAAAATATCACTATTAATTATAGTTTTTTATGGAACATATACTAATTTACTCTACCTTATAATTACTTTACATTGATGTTTATACATAATAACTTTTTTAAACTTCTCTTATAGTTCTGTATCCTCCTTCTACACTTCTTTACTCCTAAAATGGATGGATGGTTGATCATTCATCTGAGAAAATTATATTTTTATTCTTTACTCATGATTTTGAAGCCCATATTTTAAAAATTAAATAAATAATTGATCAGTTTCGATCTTAATAATTGATAAAATTTAGCGGTGTTTTCAAATCACATAATCATCTACCTTGATCAAATTCTAATGGTGGGAATGTATGGATAAATCATAATATTTTATCAACGCTGACCATATTATTTACAACATATTCAAATAGTTTTATGTGATGATATATTTAAATATTTTGTGATTAGTTATATATCTTAACTTTTACCATATAGATAATGGTTTTGTATTTTCAACATAAAAAGTACCACAACTAGAACCAATTAACAAGTGAGATTATTTTTCTCATGAATTTTTAATTGGAGTGACATAAGAGTTGTCACCATATAATTATTTATGAGGAAGAATACTAGTCCATTATTTAATGTTTCAATATTGATAAAAAAACCTTCTACATGACATGGTTGGTCATGTATAGGTGATGCTGAGATCATTTTTTTAGCTCGTTGAAATTTTATTTATATTCATTACTCTAGATAAATTTTGATCCCTATCGAGTCAACATGGAAACTGAATTAGATATTCATGATAAATCCCCCACAAATAATTTGTATTATCCATCAAACCAAAAAAAAATGGATCTCTGTAACAATGGTTTGTTTAGGATACTATTAAATAACAGTTATCTTTGTAGGATCCACGGATATACCCTCACCTGAGTTTATGTGACCAAAGAATGAAACATTTTATAACCAATATTAACACTTCATAAATTGCTTATAAAAATTATTCTTCATCAATGTATTCAACTCTGTAATATCTTGGATTTTCTATTTATTATTTTTAAATATTATACGGAATATTTATGAGACCGGGCTTTGTAATGGAATATGATTCTGAGGTCCGATCTGTCGAGAATAGAACATTGTAATAATTTAATCGTTTAAATAACATACATGAGTATTTTTACTGAAAATGTGAAATTAATTTTTAATGGGTTCCTAGATTAGAAATCAAGGGGTACTATTGCATTAAGATTAGCAACATTACGTTAGGAGAGTAATTACATTAACCAGTACTGGTAAATAGTAGAAAATAGTTTTTGGTTGTTTTAAAATAAATATAATAAATTTAATAGTTTATTTTATTTTAATGTTTCCATGACATAGTGACACATTTTTTAGTTTTAAATAAAATGGCCCCTAGGGTTAAGCTAATAACCCAAGAAAATTTTTCAGTAATCCTCTTGAACTTTTGAGACGATCTACACTAGAGTAATTATTCACAAACGATGATGAAAGACGACATGTGGATTGTTGTGCGTTGAGATTGTATCCCGACCAACTACTGATCTCCTTCTTCATCGAAAATCGTGTTATGGGTTTTTATTTAAATTATTTTCACCGTTCTAGGATTTAAATGACAAACACTAATCAACCAATTAAAAAATTCACCTACAAATAGTTCATTCTTATAGGATGGTATTTTATCAGGTTTATTTTGGGGAATTGATCTATGTTTAAGTTGAACTAATTTTATATTATACATTTTATATTTTTAATGGGAGTCGATCAATGTGTTTATTACTGATGGAGGAGGCTCATTCCTCAAATTCATTATGTGGATTTCTTATTCCCATTTTTACCACTTGTTCTATGCGTTCTTTGTAGGGTTATGAATTATCAATCATTGTGTATATGTTTCCCAATGCAACAAACCCAAATCATAGACCCAAAATTGAGAATACATAGAGGTGGTGCGACATTGATAGAGTCAGATGATTTGAATCGGTTTGGGAGAAATAATTATTTAATAATTCTTCTTACGGATGGAACAAAACATGTATTCGAGGAAAATAAGAGGTGTGAAACCAAAAGAATTAGCATTGCATTGATGAATTGACCATGGATATTCAGTATAGTGGGAAAAATGAATATATTGATAATTGGAGGATCTAACGAACGACAATATGAATGACATGAAATTTTGGAAAATCATGAAAAACATAGTGTGTAGTTTGGAGTACACGACGTGTGGGACTTATTGAGTGACAACAAGTTATTCGAGTGACCGAAGGTGATGAAATAGTGTGTGATAGTTGTCACATAACATGTGGGACATAAAATGGTACTCAGTGTGTTTCTCCATTGATACACTGACATGGGGTGGAGTACATGACATGTACTCCACCACACTGCTATACTATGCTGGTTATGTGGGTTACCCCATGTACAAGTACACAGGCTGGAAGACGTAGACTGAAGACGTGTACGGGCATACACCAAGCATATATAGTGAAGCCCTAGGATAGTAGGACATAGTGTGTAACACTCATAAACTCCATTTATACATATTTCTAAGTGAACATCTCTTTGACACGGTCCATTTTTCATAGGGTCATTGGACACATCGTGTGACCTTAATACATGTTTTTTACCTTTTGTTAAATGGATTGATATTTTTGTCCACCATTCCTTAGAAATGTTTACATGGGTTAGTTCATCCTTTTGTTTTTCCCTGGAAGGTCAAGTATCATTGTTATCCACAAGATATTAACCCCTTCAAAAAGACATTCTAGATACAAATAGAATCCCATAGAGAGCCTCATAGTGAGATATTCTACCCATTCATTGCCCTAGGAAGAGTCATATATCAACATGACCAATCTGACAGGACTTCTATCCTCTACATAAAAGATAAATATGAATGATTTGTGGTATAATCCAATGGACATAGCTGTGATTCACATCCATGTATCATGATCTTTCCCCACTCATGAGTGAGTTCTCCTATAATTAGTTTATTTTGACTCTCTTTAGATCTATCAATGAAGGTATCTATCTCTCCTAAAACATCACAAAAAACATAATTTTCATATGGACACCACCAGAGCTATCAGACTAATGGAGTGAGTTCTCCCAAAGGATTGCTTCGTGGAATCTTTAAACTGAATCCCTAGTGTGGGTGTGTAGTAATTGTTATTGTAAACCCAATGAAATGAATTAGATGAACTTTTCTATAAAATATCCTCAACTGGGCACAAAATATTTGCAGTGAAACTCTGAATTTTTCATGGGCATCAGTGACGGTAGCAAAGGGACTGGCCTGAAGGGATGGGACCACAACCCGGTAATGATCCCTAGTAGGGTGTAGGGGTGAAACCCCAACTAAATGGGTAAATAAGTTTTTCTAAGTCCCCATACCATCTCTGAGGATACCTGATTAAAAATACCAATGTGTAACCATGCTGGAGGTGAATGATGTTTTCATTTTTCCTAGCTCCTCAATGGAGCACCCATGATAGGCCAAATCAATGGAGAAATTCTAGCCACTTCTACACCATAATTCTGGCACACAACATACATGTGCTTCTAATTTCAATTCCCACGGGGACTATTATTTTCCTATAAAAAAGGGCTTCGGGCCTTCAATTTTTAAGAATCATTTCTCTGAAGCCTAATTGCAGTTCTAGTCTCATTGTTATTCGATTAAGTCATTAAAACGTTAATGGTAGTTCTTTAACACATAGAGAAATGCAATAGAAGGAGGATCATAGGACTGAAGTTCCTTTAGTGTTTTAAATCCATAAAACTTTTTCACATAAATATCTAAACCTCCCTAAATCAGAAACACTAGCATGCTTCCAATTCCTCTCGGAGGAACATGAGAACCGCACTTCTGTGAATACCTTTGAATACTCTAGAATTCATGAGTAATGTCTCTCCCATGTATTAACACCATGTTTTTTAGTCACTTATTTTGACATCAGGTCACCCAAGCCTACTTGAATTCCCATATCTGGTTGCGAGATACTTACTTATGTTCCCTTATTTTGATTCACTAAATCCCTTCAGTCTAAATATCCTTTCATCATGCATTCTTCAAAGGCATTCTTGGAAACGATACTTCTTATTTTCATCCCTTATCTGAAAGGTATTATGTTGAAACCTACAAACAAAACAAACCATTGGGATGGGCACATCATCATGTCTCAGATTTTGGTTCATATATCTACAATTATTGGTTTCCCACAATTTTTTAAAATGGTTTTAGGTTTCATAGAGTGTTTGTAGGTTTGTATTACTACAGTCACAAGAACCATTCTCCTAGTAAAAGTGTTGGGATGTTCGTGGTTAGGAGGATTAAGGTTTATGTCATGACCTCCCCTTATCATCTCTACAACTCAGAACCACATGTATCAGGTAGGGAAGGTATGGTTAACACGTAATTTTCCTTTTGAACAAATGAAATGTGTCCCTTCACTACCAAGTCCAATTTTAGGGCATCCATCCTAGTGTAATCCCCTAACATTTCATTTTGGTAGTTTTAGTCTTTCTCTTATCTAATTTCATGACCTTCACTTCTTTCTTACGTTGGACTATAGTCTAATTTAAATTGAATATAGTGAAGGCTTATCACCTCCCCGTCATCCATGATCACCTTAGCCTCATCATCATTTTCCACCATAGACAGAACATCTTCCACTAGCGGAGGAAAAAAGTGTAGATTCCTTTGTTGAATCTATGAAATCCTATTGTTTCTATCATTGAGAATGACTCACTCACGGCTATAGATTTTTCATGAACACAATATTTTCACAAACACCTCAGACACTTGAACTATGAGAACATTGATTCCCGCCATAATTTGGATATGTAGGAATCCTTCCTATGGCCCGAAATACATTTTATTTCATCCTTACAATGCATCCTTTTAGTAAGTAATTCAAAAATCATTTGTAAAGCCCCGAACCCAGTTACCCAGAGTCATTGCACTATTAAATAACATTATCATGATCACAAGAAAGATCATATCTCGAAAGACCAATTATTTTAGTAGCCTTGGAAACTCTAGATATATTCATAAAGATTTACATTAAATCATAAAAATGAAAACTACAACAACATAGTCTCCATAGGTCACACTCTTATTCCCTCATACTATCCCTGTAGGTCATTCATAATTTACTTCTTCACATCCTAGGAAAAATAAAATATAGAAATGGGTTGAGTTCAAATTCCCGGTAAGTAAAACAATATATAGGAAACATTCATAAATAAGAATAAACATTTAAGGCAATGTATAACTAAAACAAAATCCTTTTAAACAAGAAATTCAACATAGTTTGGAAAAAATAAAATGAAATAATTCCATTTACTAATTCACATAGATATTTTACTAATCGGATAATCACATGCTATATCAATAACCACATTCATAATGATGGAATACATAATGCCAAACTATCATAACCACATAGCCAAGGCCTCTTGCCAAGACTACAAATAATATTTTTCCAAGGACTTGATCGAAGACAATATTTTGTCTCATGATACCTACCATTGCACCGAGGAGCTATAGCGGGCTCCACCCGTCACATATTATGTCCAATGCATTCCCATATGAAAAGGTTTAAACATAACATAAACATTCGTATTAAAACTATCATACGAAGTGTAAATACATCATCTATAAACCATGAATGGTATAAAAATAACACATCCACAGTCAAACATATCACAAAACCTTCAATACAATATAGAAATTTTTTATCATAATAAATCAACTTCAAATAAGCTTAAAATCCATCAAAGGATGTTGACATAGATGAAATCAAAACTCTTTTGAGAGAAATATCTCTTTCTATTTTGAAATCATTTAAGGGTCATATATCTATAAAATAAAACATTTTCTTTGAAAATATTACTATAATCTTGTAAGGGAAGCTTTGGGGATTTTATAATGGTGGAAAATAGCTGCAACTGCCGTATAAGTTAAAAAAACATTCTTACCTTAATTCTGTCGAAAAGGTTAAAAAGGACCTTGTTTGGAAAATGATGGAAAGATTCCTTTATAAACCACATATAAAAGTCAACAAGGGTATAAATGACTTAACCCATATTCTAGTAAATAGTAAAAAAATGTTTTGAAATACATTTTTATGAAACATGGATGTGGATGATAAAGAAGTCTCAGTAGATTATTGCGTATAAAAAACATCAGATAATGAAGAGATTGCGAAATAAACCCTTACCTTGTACTTTTTTTGGTTGAGGGTAGATTAACCTCATGTATAATGGTGAAATAATTGTTATTAAATTATACAAGAATCATATACATTAATATGATATCATATATGATCTTTTAACATTTCTTTTTTAATAATAACTTAGAATTATCGCCGTTTCAGGTGTTAACATACTCATTTTATTTTATATGTTTTGTTACAGAAGCCATGTTTGTAATGGATAGGTTGTATATTATTCATATCCATAATTATATCATGTCCTTAAACATTAATTTTAAATCATTAAATGATAATTATACCTGAATTGATACGATGGAGAATGAATCTCATATTGTTCGTGGAGATGGTAGTCCATATGTACGCACGAGCGACAATATCATTCTTTTGATATTAAAATAAATTATAATTAGATGGTATATAATATATAAAGAATCATTATCATGTTATATTTATTATTTACATGAATTACATATCATTATTATACCCATCCAAATAATAATATATTGAATAACAATTACATCACGACGTGGAGACGGTAAGTCGTACGTACACATGTATAGTGACATGTCAATAAAAGGATGGATAGAATACTGAATATGGTTGTAACATATTTATAATAATATTAAATTATATAGGAGATACTGGATTCATTATTTTATAATGGGAATAACAATGCAAGAATAAGTTGATGAAGAAATGAATTTTAAAAAGGGTGGTGAAAACATTACCTCTTCTTCGGGTTCTTCTTTTGGATTTGATCAAAAGGGCTTGTTAGGTTGGCTTTCTGATCAAACTAAGGCCTCTAGGTTGAATCTAGGGAAGTTGAAAGAGTATTTGGGTAGGGGTTGGCCGATCCAAAAGGCTTTGAATGTGTGAATTAGTGAGAATGGGTAGTTCCCTTTTATAAGAGGGGTGAGGGGCACCTTTGGAAAAGATATAAATATTATTTTATAATAAATTAATATTCTGTTTATAATGGCTCCAAAGTAGATTATTTAAATTTTAATGTTGTTATGGGTCCAAATCCACTCAAAAAATATAATTTAAATAGGTTTGGGTCATTTTATTAACCTTATCATTTAGTGTTAACTCTTAGTTAATTAGTTGGACACTTACCATGTCACTTTGTATTTTTATATTATATAGTTAATTAACGTACTATATACCTACAAGATACCCACAAGGGGTCCATTAATGATACACCTATCATGATATAAGTATTTTGGTCGAGACTTAGATTTTTATTAATTTAATATCAATTAATAATGTAATATTTGTTTAAAAAACTCATTTATGTCAATTTTGACATTATTCAATAATTGATTTTTGTAAAAATCACAACCGAAGGATTACTTCGAAAAAGGTTAATTAAATAAATCCTAACATGTTATATTAACCTAGAAAATTAGTGTAATTTATAAAAAGTCTCAAATTTTATTTATTTGGGTATTTATAATATCAATTATTTTAATTTTTCACTTTTATGGTAAATACTACATTATCATTGGGCCTTAAATAAAATATATTATTTAATTTCTAAAAATTATAAGTAAAATACCATTATGCAGGAAATCTATTCATATTTCTAATAAATATTTACAATCGAATTTATCTTATGTATAACCCTATATTAAAAATTTTTTAGTAAATAAAATTGTATTTTAACTCCTTTAACTCTTCTTTGAATGAAATAATAATAAATGTCTGAATCTAATCCAAGTGGACCTAAATTATAATATTTTATTCCTAAGGTTGTTTTTGGTCGAGATACACTTATCCAATAGAATTATGACATGTGTTAGGGTAATATTAATATCATTTTTACACTTAATTACCCTATTTACTTTTAACAGTGGTAAATAAAAGTAAAAAGTTACTATTCACCAAAAATTACATTCATCTAATTAAACAACATTTTACTCCTTGATAATAACCATGTCTCAAGGATTTTCAAAATTCCACTCACAGAAGCGTTAAAATTATGTTTTATGAAAAATTCAGTTTTTAACTACCACTTAGTGGTTTCACTATAAATCAAAAAAAGATGTTTTTCATAAAATAACCAAAACTTCACCCTAGGCTAATTTCGATATTCAGAATCCAAAAATGAATTCCATTTTGAAAAAAAAAATTTATAAATTTACAAAAGTGGGAATTACTACTCATAACAGCTAGTTTGATTGATTGTGCTTTGTTAGAACTCGATGTTGTGTACAACACACGCTATTGCATCATTCAAAGAGAACTGTACCGTAGAAGCAAAGGGTGTTACATTCTCCCCTCCTTCAAATAATTTAATCCTCGAAATTTCTTGAATACTATTGCATGAAAATACTCGGGTGGTTCTTCATCATAAGTTCCTCGTGTTCCCATGTTTCCACTTTCATCTTATGGTTTCTCCACAGCACTTTTACCAGATGAGTCGTCCAGTTTCTCAGTACTTGATCTCTCGTATCAAGAATCTTGACGAGATCATTGCTCTAAGATAGATCGGTTTCTAGTTCTAATTCTATATAGGTGAGTACATGCGTTGGGTCAGGAATGTATTTCCTCAATAGTGATATGTGGAACACATCATGAACTTTGGAGAGATTTGGCTGCATTGCCAAACGGTAAGCTACAACCCCAATTCATTCTAGAATTTTGAAAGGTCTGATGTATGTGCGACTAAATTTACCTATATTAACAAAATGTATAACTCCCTTAAATGAAGATACCTTCAGGAAAACATGATCACCGACTTTAAATTACCAATCCTTCCTTCGATTATCGGCATAGCTCTTCTGCCTACTTTGAGCTTCTTTGATATGGTTTTGGATTACCTTCACCTTTTCCATCGTCTCCTCCACCAGTTCTGGGCCTACATGTTTTCCTTCACCAACCTCATCTCAACAGGTTGGTGTGAAATATCTATATCCGTATAATGCTTCATATGGTGCCATATGAATACTCAAATGGAAGCTGTTGTTATAGTAAAATTCTCCCGAAGGTAGATATTGATCCCACATACCCTAAAAGTCATGTGAGGAGGATCTCAACATGTCTTCTATGTTTTGAATAGTTCGTTCTGATTGTCCATCTGTTTGGGGGTTTTAGGCAGTGATCAAATAAAGTTCAGTATCCAAGGATTTCTGAAGACTCTTCCAGAATCTTGAAGTAAAACAGGGATCACGATCAGAAACAATCGATAGGGGTACTCTATGAAGACTCACAACATCATTAATATATATTCTTGCTAGTTGTTCAAGTGTTAAATCTTCCCTTATAGGAAGAAAATGTGCTGACATGGAAAAAAGATCAACAATAACCCATATTGCATCGTTCCATATAGGAATCTTTGGTAGTCCAATGACAATATCCATCATGATATTATCCCATTTCCACTCAAGTATGGGAAGAGGGTTCAATACTCTGACTGGCTGTTGCCGTCCAGCTTTCACTTGTTGACAAACCATACAACTTGACACAAAATTTGCAATCTCCCTCTTCATGTTGTCCCACCAAAAATGTTCCTTCAAATCACTACACATTTTGGTTCTCCTAGGGTGTATAGGGAATTTGGAACTGTGAGCATCATCTAGAAATTCCCTTTTTAGATCAGGTATATAGGGAACACAAAGCCTCTTCCCGAATTTCAAAATTCTTTCTTCACACACAAAGTCTCTCAATCTCCCATCATTCACATCTTTAATCTCCTTTTTAAATTCTTCATCCTTGGTCTGAGAACTCTTAATCCTATCTAGTAATGATGGTTTGGAAACCATTTGAAAAAGCATTGATGTTTCACCTTCCCTGGTTATTCTCATGTCCATCTTCACTAGATCCATGAAGATTGGATCCCTTTCAATTATTATATTGTTCAAAACTACATTATCTTTTCTGATCAAAGAATCTTCCACCTTGTTTTCTTTCCTTGGGTGGTAGTGTATCGTACAATAATAATCCTTGAGTAATTAAATCCATCTCCTTGGCCTCATGTTGAGTTCTTTTTGTGAGAAAATATACTCCAAACTCTTGTGATCAGTATAAATCTCACATTTTTCACCATAGAGGTAGTGCCTCCATATCTTCAAAGAAAATATCATAGATGCTAACTCAAGATCATGAGTAGGATAGTTTTGTTCATGAATTTTTAACTGTTGTGATGCATAGGCAATAACCCAATCATTTTTCTTAAGGACACAACAAAGTCATTTCTTCGATGCATCACTATAAATAATGAACCCATCATTCCTTGATAGTATATTCAATATAGGATCATTGACTTATCTTCTATTCAGTTATTCGAAACATTCTTTACACAATTTTTTCAAAAAAAAATTAACCCCATTACGTGTGAGCTTCGTTAATGGGTTATCCAATCGGGAAAAATTCTTGACAAAACGTCGATAATAACCTTCCAAACCAATAAAACTGCGTACCTCAGTTATACTCGTAGGTGCTGGCCATTCTAGGAATGCCTTGGTCATAGAAGGATCAACATAGATTCCATATTTAGAGACAATATGGCCACGAAAATAAATCTCCTGATGCCAGAATTTACACTTGCTAAACTTCCCATATATTTCATGACTTCTCAGAGTCCTCAAGATAATGCGCAAGGGATTTTCATGATCATTGTAGCTTTTGGTGTATACCAAGATATCATCAATAAATACCACCACAAATTCATCAAGATATTCCTTGAAAACACTATTCATCATATCCATGAATACAGAGGGTGCATTAGTCATTCCAAAAGGCATTACTGTAAACTCGTAATGCCCATACCTGGTTCGAAATGTTGTCTTCGGAATGTCTTACTTCTTCACAAAAAACTGATGGTATCCAGATCGAAGGTCAATCTTTTAAAAGTATTGTGCTCTATGCAGTTGGTCAAATAAATATTCAATGCGAGGTAGGGCATACTTTTTCTTTATTTTTATAGCATTGATCTCCCTGTAGTCGATACATAACCTCATCGATCCATCTTTCTTTTTAACAAAAAGAACATGGGATCCCCATGGAGAAACACTAGGGTGAATAAATCGCTTATTACTCAATTCCTCTAGTTGTTTATTTAGTTCAAATATTTCTATAGTGGCCATTCTATAAGGGGTCTTCGATATAGGCCTTGATACAGGAATTAAATCAATGGAAAACTCAACTTCTCATTCTGGAGGATGTGCAGGTAAATCATTCGGAATCACATCTACATATTCTTTCGCAACATGTACATCCTCTATTTGAACATTCCTTTCCTCAACCTCAGTCATTTTATTATATTCCTCCCCAATAATTGAATTTAGTTGAGCTACTGGCGGTGGATTTAGATAAGAATTAGGTGGGGACGATTATGCTCTAAATATAATGTTTTCCTTATCATCATCATCAAAAATCATAACTTCCTTCTTCTTACAATAAATATTCACATCATGGTCTGAAAGCCAGTACATACCAAGGATTATATCAAACTCAATCATGGGTATGATGATGATATCAACAGATAACGAACATTTGTGTGCTCTAATGGGGACTGATTCACAAAACTTTGTTGCAATGATACTTCCCTTGAAAGTTTTAACTGACAAATCCCTTATTAAATCAAATTGGAAATATCTAATTTTCATAGACAAATAGGAAGATATGAAACAATGCGATGATCTAGATTCAAATAATGCATTTGGTAAACTTGAGGAAACCATTAAATTACCTGTCACCACATCTTTCGGAGCTTCTACCTCAGCAGTAGTGATGTCTTTTTCTTGGCCTTGATCCCTTGGTATTTTCTGAGACAAGTTCCCCTTACGCTTAGGATATTCATTTGCATAATGTCCCATCTCCCTGCAATTGTAGCGCTGAACATCGATAGCTTCCTTCTTCCCTTTTCAATCACGAGCTTGGTGGACTTTTTCACCTCAATTGTAATATACACCCATTCCCTTCAAGCAAGTACTTGGGTGTTTCTTCCCACATTTACCACAATATGGATATTCAAACATTCCATTATTCCCCTTATTTTCAATCCCATATTGATAAATAGATCTCTTCTTCTCTTGATTTTCTTTGAATTCATAAGACATAGAAAGTTCCTTTTCTGTCTTGATAGCACACGAGAGAATGCCTTCGTACGATGAGAAGGATTCTGAGTCTATTGCTCAATAGAAAAATGGTTTTAACTCATCGAAGAAATGATCAATATTAATTCTTGGCATACGTATATAATCTCCAGCATACCTTTCTAAACATGTAATTTTAGCCTCATACTTTGCGACATTATCATCCTACTTTTGTCTCAGACTCAGAAATTTCCTTTCCATATCTGCTCGATGGTCACAAGGAAAGTATTTTTCTAAAAACAGATCTTTGAATTCCCTCCATTCCATATTTGATACTTCATAATCTTCCTTCATGTTTTGAATCAATTACTACCATTTATCAGCATCTCCAGTGAGGCGGTAAACTGCCCTGATAACATTTTCCCTTTAACTACTTCCCAAAGCCTGAAATATTTTCTCTCTGGAACTTATCTATTGCTTAGCTACTAATGGATTTGTACTCCCATTGAATGTTGGTGGTTGTTTCCTCATGAAGCGATCTATCATTGATCCTCCACGCTATGGATAAGGTTGCCCCATATGGGTAATGTTATTATTCATAACCGGAGTGAGTTGTCCCATAATGGTGATTAGTTGATCAGCACCAGTTGCATCACGAGCTCCACTATAATTATCTTGAGTAGGATCTAAATCCCTACATGGAGTACGTCCATTGATACTATTTCCATTTCTTCCAATAGGTTCCATTTCTAAACAATGGCATAAACTAGATCAGTCTATGAATTAAAATACATAATTCCATACTTATAAAACACTTAAATTAAATTTAACTATTTATGGATATAGTCCATATTCATAAAAATGTTTTCTTTGAAGAAGTATATACACATAAACCCTTCATAATGATTTTTAAATAAAATGAGGGTTATCCTAAGAATATCCCTCGAGGGTGTTGTAACCAAGAGTGCAGCAAGGCCCGTTGTCGTGCACCAGTTCCTGTTCGAGTCTAGATCAAAGCGGTGTTTTTAGGTTTTACCACTAAGTACATCTGTGCCAGAGCCACCTCTACCTTCTCGTATCAAGACATGGATGTATTCCTATGAAAACTCACAAAATCTCTACAATACCAAAATTCTAGGAAGTTCTTCGTTGCTAATACTCAAATTCCATCCTAGGTCTATGTGATATAATCAGAGTTTATCCTAATCTAGCTTCAATTGTTTGTACTAATCTTCCTCTGATACCAACTGTAACACCCCGACCACAGTTACCCAGAGTCAGTGCATTATTACATAACATTGGCATGATTACAAGAAAGATCGAATCTCGAAATACCGATTAGTTTAGTAGCCTTTGAAACACTATATATATTCATAAAGTTTTACATTACATCATAAAAATGAAAACTAAAACAACATAGTCTCCATAGTCCACACTATTATCCCCTCATACTATCCCGATAGGTCATTCATAATTTACTTCTTCACATCCTGGGAAAAATAAAACATAGAAAAGGGGTGAGCTCAAATGCCCAGTAAGGATAACAATATAGTTGAAACTTTAATAAATATGATTAAACATTTAAGGAAATGTATAACTAAAACAAAATAATGTTAAACGTGAACATCAACATATTATAGAAAAAATAAAATGAAATAATTCCATTTACTTATTCACATGAATATTCTACTAATCAAACATTCACAGGAAATATCAATACCACTTTCATAATGATGGAATGCATAATTCCTGAATATCATAACCACATAGACAATGTATTGTGCCAAGACAACAAATAAGATTTTGCAAAAGACTTGTGCTAAGACACTAGTTTGTTTCATGAGAACTACTGATGCATCGAGAAGATATTGCGGGCTCCACCTGTCACATATTATGTCGAATGCATTCCCATATGAAAAAGTTTAAACATATCATAAACGTTCGTATTAAAACTAGCATACGAAATGTAAATAATTCATCCATAAACCAAAAATGGAATAAAAATAAGACATCCACAGTCAAACATATCAAAAAAACTTCAGTTCAATATAGAAGTTTTATATCATAATAAATCAACTTCAAATAAGCTTAAAATCCATCAAAGGAGATTGACATAGATGAAATAAAAACTCTTTTTAGAGAAATATCACTTTCTATTTTGAAATCATTTTAGAGTCATATATCTATAAAATAAAACATTTTCTTTGAAAATATTCTTATAAGATTGTAAGGGAAACTTCGACGATTTTATAACGGCGGAAAATAGCCACACCCGCCGTATAAGGTAAAAAAACATTCTTACCTTAATTCTGTCGAAAAGGTTAAAAAGGACCATGTTTGGAAAATGACGGAAAGATTCCTTTATAAACCACTTATAAGAGTCAACAAGGGTATAAATGACTTAACCCATATTCTAGTTATTAGTAAAATTAATTGAATTACATTTTTAAGAAACATTGATGTGGATGAAAAAGAAGTCATATTAGATTATTACGTATAAACAACCTCAGATAATGAAGAGATTTGGAAATAAACCCTTACCTTGTACTTATCATTGGTTGAGGGTAGGTTAACCTCCTATATAATGGTCAAATGATTTTTATTAAATTATAAAAGAATCATATACATTAATATGATATCATATATGATCTTTTAACATTTCTTTGTTAATAATATCTTACAATTATTGTCATTTCGGGTGTTAACTTACTCGTTTTATTTTATATGGTTTGTTACATAAGCTGTGTTTGTTATGGATAGGTGGTATCTTATTCATATCCAGAATGATATCAAGTACATAAACATTATTTTTAAATCATAATATGATAATTATACTTGAATGGATATGATGGAGAATAAATATCATCGCGTTTGTCGAGACGGTAGTCTGTACGTACGCACGAGCGACAATATCATTCTTTTGATATTAAAATAATATATAATTGGATGATATACAATATATAAATAATCTTTATCATGTTATATTTATTATTTAAATGAATTAAAAATCATTATTATACCCATCCAAATAATAATATATTTAAAGACAATTACACCACGACGTGGAGACGGTAAGTTTTACGTACGCACGTACGGTGACATTTCGTTAAAAGGATGGATAGAATACTGAATATAGTTGTACCATATCTATAATACTATTACAGTATATAGAAGATACTGCATTCATTATTTTTATAATTGTAATAACAAAGAAAGAAGAAGTTGAAGAAGAAATGAATTTGAAAAAGGGTGGTGAAAACATTACCTCTTCTTCGGGTTCTTCCTTTTGATTTGATCAAAAGGGCACGTTAGGTTGGCATTCTATTCAAACTAATGCCTCTAGGTTGAAGCGAGGGATGTTGAGAGAGTATTTAGGTAGGGTTTGGCCGAGCCAAAAGACTTTGAATGTGTGAATTAGTGAGAAAGGGGAGATCCCTTTTATAAGAGGGGTGAGGGGCACCTTTGGAAAAGCTAGAAATATTATTCTATAATAAATTAATATTCGGTTTATAATGGCTCCAAAGTAGATTATTTAAAGTTTAAGGTGGGGATGTGTCTAAAGACACCCAACCAATAGAATTGAGACAGGTTTGGGGGTATTATATTAACCTTATCTTTTAGTTTTAACTCTTAGTAAATTAGTTGGACACTTACCATGACAATTTTTATTTACATATTATATAGTTAATAAACATACAATATACAACCAAGAGACCCCCAAGTGGTCCATTAATAATACACCTATCATGATATAAGTCTTTTGGCCGAACCTTATATTTTTATGAATTTAATATCAATTAATAATATAATATTTGTTTAAAAAACTATTTTATGTCAATTTTGAAACTATTCAATAATTGATTTTTGTAAAAATCTCAAAAGAAGTATTACTTAGAAAAAAGTTAATTAAAACCATATTAACATGTCATATTAACCTATAAAATTAGTTTAATTCATAAAAAGTGTCAAATTATATTTATTTTGGTATTTATAATATCATTTATTTTAATGTTTCACTATTATGGTAATTACTAAAACATTATTGGGTAACAAATAAATTAAATTATATAAAGTCTAAAAATTATAAATAAAATAAAATTATGTATGAAATAGTTTTATCTTTCTAATGAATGTTTACAATCGAATTTATCTTATGCATAACCCTGTATTAAAAATGTTTTATTAAATATAATTTTATTTTAACTCTTTTAACTCTTCTTTGAATTAAATAATAATAAATGTCCTAATCTAATCCAGGTGGACCTAAATTATAATATTTTATTCATAAGGGTGATTTTGGTCGAGATAAACATGTGAAATAGAATTAGTACATGTGTTATAGTAATATTAATATCATTTTTACCCTTAATTACCCTATTTACTTTTAACCGTGGTAAATAAAAGTAAAAAGATACTATTCACCAAAAATTATTTTCATCTCATTGAACCACATTTTACTCCTTGATATTAACCATGTCACTAGGATTTTCAAAATTCCACTCACAAAGGCATTAAAATTATGTTTTATGAAAAATTCAGTTTTTTAACTACCACTTAGTGGTTTCACTATAAATCAAAAAATGATGTTTTTCAGAAAAAAAACAAAAAATTCACCCTAGGCTATTTTCGATATTTCGAATCCAAAATTGAAGCCCATTTTGAAAAAATAAAATTTATAAATTTTAAAAAGTGGGCATTACTACTCATAATTGCTAGTTTGATTGGTTGTGGTGTGTTAGAACTCGATGTTGCATACAACACACGCTATTGCATTATTCAAAGAGAAGTGTACCATAAAAGCTTGGGGTGTTACATTCTCCCCTCCTTCAAATAATTTCATCCTCGAAATTTCTAGAATACTACCGCATGAAAAGACTCGGGTGGTTCTTCATCATAAGTTCCTTGGGTTCCCATGTTTCCTCTTCCATCTTATGGTTTCTCCACATGACTTTTACCAGACAAGTAGTCCGGTTTCTCAGTACATGTTGTCTCGTATCAAGAATTATGAAGGGCTCTTTTCAATAAGATAGATTGGTTTCCAGTTATAATTCCTCATAGGTGAGTACATGCGTTGGGTCAGGATTGTATTTCCTCAATAGTGATACGTGGAACACATCGTGATCTTTGGAGAGATTTGGCGGCATTGCCAAATGGTAAGCTACAGCCCCAATTCCTTCTAGAATTTTGAAAGGTCCGATGTACCTGCGACTCAATTTACCTTTCTTACCAAAACGTATAACTCCCTTCCATGGATATACCTTCAGGAAAACATGATCACCGACTTGAAATTCCAAATCCTTCCCTCGATTATCGGAATATATCTTCTACCTACTTTGAGCTGCTTTGATATGGTTTTGGATTACCATCACCTTTTCCATCATTTCCTCCACAGGTTCTGGGCCTACAAGTTTTATTTCACCAACGTCGTCCCAACAGGTTGGTGTGCGACATCTCTTTCTATATAACGCTTCATATGGTGGCATATGAATACTCAAATGGAAGCTATTGTTATAGGAAAATTCTACCACATGTAAATATTGATCCCACATATCCTGAAACTCATGTGAGCAGGATCTGAAAATGTCTTCTAAGGTATGAATAGTTCGTTCTGATTGTCCATCTGTTTGAGGGTGGTAGGAAGTGCTCAAATGAAGTTCAGTATCCAAGGATTTTTTAAGGCTTTTCCCAAATCTTGTAGTAAAACTGGGATCACGATCAGAAAAAATCGATAGGGGTACTCCATGAGGTCTCAAAACTTCATTAATATATAGTATTTCTATCGTTCAAGTGGTTAATCTTCCCTTATAGAAAGAAAATGTGCTAACTTGGTAAGACAATCAATAATAACCCATATTACATCGTTCCTTCTAGGAGTCTTTGGTAGTCCCATGACAAAGTCCATCGTGATATTATCCCATTTCCACTCAGGTATGGGAATAGGTTGCAATAATCCAACTGGTTGTTGCCTTCCAGCTTTCACTTGAGGACAAACCATACATCTTGACACAAAATCCGCAATCTCCCTAATGATGTTGTCCTACCAGAAATGATCCTTCAAATCTCTATACATTTATGTGCTCCCAAGGTGTATAGAGAAGTTGGAACTATGAGCATCATCTAGGAATTCCCTTTTTATATCAGGTATATCGGGAACACAAATCATCTTCCCAATTTTCAAAATTTCTTATTCATACACAAAGTCTCTCAATCTCCCATCATTCACAGATTTAATCTTCTTTTGAAATTCGTCACCATCAGTCTGAGAACTCTTAATCCATTCTAGTAAATGTGGTTTGGAAACCATTTGAAAAAGCATTTATGTTTCACCTTCCCTGGTTATTCTCATGTCCATCATTACTAGATCCATGAAGCTTGGATCCCTTTCAATTCTCATATTGTTCAAAACTCCATGATATTTTCTGGTCAAAGCATCTTCCAACTTTTTTTCTTTCTCTGGGTGGTAGTGTATTGTACAATCATAATCCTTGAGTAATTCAAGCCATCTATTTTTCCTCATGTTGAGTTCTTTTTGTGAGAAAATATATTTCAAAATCTTGTGATCAGTATAAATCTCACATTTTTTTCCCATAGACGCAGTGCCTCCATATCTTCAAAGAAACGATCATAGCTGCAAACTTATTATCATGAGTAGGATAGTTTTTTTCATTAATTTTCAACTGTCGTGATGCATAGGCAATAATCCATCATTCTGCATAAGGACACAACCAAGTCCTTTCTTCGGTGCATCACTATAAATAATGAAACCATCATTCCCCAATGGTAGAGTCAATATAGGAGCATTGACTAATATTCTATTCAGTTCTTCGAAACATTTTTCACACTCTTTTGTCCAAACAAATTTAACCCCTTTACGTGTGCGCTTCATTAATGGGTTAGCCAATCGGGAAAAATTCTGGACGAAACGTCGATAATAACCTACCAAACCAATAAAATTGTGTACCTAAGTTATACTCGTAGGTATTGGCCATTCATGGATTGCCCTGGTCTTAGAAGGATCAACAGAGATTCCATATTTAGAGACAATATTCCCAATAAAATAAATCTCCTGAAGCAAGAATTCACACTTGCTAAACTTCCCATATAATTTATGTCTTCCTAGAGTCTTCAGGATAGTGCGCATGTAATTTTCATGATCTTCATAGCTTTTGGTGTATAACAAGATATCATCAATAAATACCATCACAAATTCATCGAGATATTCCTTGAAAACTCTATTCTTCATATCCATGAATACTGAGGGTGCATTAGTCAGTCCTAAAGGAATTTCTGTAAACTCGTAATGCCCGTACCTGGTTTGAAATGATGTCTTCAGAATGTCTTACTTCTTCACACACAACTGATGGTATCCAGTTCAAATGTCAATATTTGAAAAGTATTGAGATCCATGGAGTTGGTCAAATAAATCATCTATTCATGGTAGGGGATACTTTTAATTTATTGTTATAGCATTGATCTCCCTATAGTTGATACATAACCTCATAGATCCATCTTTCTTTTTAACAAAATGAACATGGGCTCCCCGTGGAGAAACACTAGGGAGAATAAATCCCTTATTACTCAATTCCTCTAGTTGTTTCTTTAGTTAAACTAAATCTATAATGGTCATTCTCTAAGGGTTCTTCGATATAGGACTTGATCCAGAAATTAAATCAATAGAAAACTCTACTTCTCGTTCTAAAGGATGTCCATGTAAATCTTTCGGAAACACATCTACATATTCTTTCACAACAGGTACATCCTCTATTTGAACATTCCATTCCTCACCCACAGTCATTTCATTATATCCCTCCCTAATAATGGAATTTAGTTTAGCTACTGGGGGTGGATCTATATAAGAAGTAGGTGGTGACGATTCTTCTCTAAAGATAAGGTGTTCCTTATCATCATCATCAATAAACATAACCTCCTTCTTCTTATAATAATTCTTCACATCATGGTCCGAAATCCAGTCCATACAAAGGATTATATCAAACTCAATCATAGGTATGATGATTAGATCAACATATAAAGAACATTTATGTTCTCTATTGGGGACTGATTCACAAAACTTTGTTGCAATGATACTTCCCTTAAGAGTTATAACAGAAAACTCCCTTGTTAAATAAAATTGGAAATATCTAATTTTCTTAGAAAACTGGGAATATATGAAAAAATTAGATGATCCATAATCAAATAATGCATTTTCTAAACTATAGGAAACCATTAAATTACTTGCCACCGCATCTTTCGGAGCTTCTACCTCAGCAGTAGTGATAACATAAGCTTGTCCTTGATCCCTTGGCCTTTTCTAAGGTATGCTCCCCTGACGATTTGGATATTCATTTGCATAATGTCCCATCTCCCTGCAATTGTAGCACTTAACATCGGTTGCTTCCTTCTTCCATTTGCAATCACGAGCTTGGTGGCCTTTTTCACCTCACTTGTAACAGACACCCCTTCTCTTCAATCAATAACCGGGGTGTTTCTTCCCACATTTAACATAGGATGGATATTCAACCTTTCCCTTCTTCCCCTTATTTCCATTCCCATATTGATCAGCAGATCTCTACTTCTCTTGCTTTGATTTAAATTCATAAGACATAGAGAATATCTTATCTGTCTTGATAGCACATGAGACAATGTCTTCGTACGATGAGAAGGATTGTGAGAATAATTCTCAAAATAGAAATGGTTTTAACCCATCAAATAAATGATCAATCTTACTTATTAGGTTACGTATATAATCTCCAGCATACCTTTCTAAACTTGTAAAGCAAGCCTTATACTTTGGGACATTCTCCTCCTCCTTTTGTATCAGACTCAGAAATTTCCTTTATATATCTGCTTGATGGTCATGAGGAAAGTATTTTTCTAAAAATAGATATTTGAACTCCCACCATTCTATATTTGATACTACACCATCTTCCTTCATGTTTTGAATCAATGACCTCCATTGATCAGCATCTCCAGTGAGGCGGTAAACTGCCATGATAACTTTTTCCATTTCACTACTTCCCAAAGCCTGAGATCTTTTCTCTATAGAACTTATACATTGCTCGGCTACTAATGGATTTGAACTCCCATTGAATTTTGGTGGTTGCTGCCTCATGAAGCGATCTAACATTGATCCTCCACGCTGTGGATTAGGGTGCTCCATACGGGTAAGGTTATTATTCATAACCTGAGTGAGTTTTCCCAGTATGGTGATTAGTTGATCAACACCACTTTAATCACCAGCTCCACAATAATTATCTTGAGTAGGAGGGAAATCCATACATGGAGTACGTGCATTGATACAGTTTCCATTTCTTCCAGTAGGCACCATTTTTTAACAATTTCATAAACTAGATCAATTTATGAATCAAAATACCTAATTTCATACTTATAAAACACTAAAAATAAATTGAACTATTTATGGATATAATCCATAATCATAAAAATATTTTCTTTGAGGATTTTTATACTCATAAACCCTTCATATTGATTTGTAAAGAAAATGAGAGTTATCCTAAGCATATCCATCAGGAGAGTCGAAACCAAGAGTGCAGCAATGCCTGTTGTTGTGCACCAGTTCTCGTTCAAGTCTAGCTCAAAGCGGTGTTTTCAGTTTTTACCCCTAGTTATATCTGTGCCAGAGCCGCCTCTACCTGCTCGTATCCAGACAGGTATGTATTGCTCGGATAACTCAAAAAATCTCTAAAATACCAAAATTCTAGGAAGTTCTTCTATACTAATCCTCAAAATCCATATTAGGTCTATGTGCTCTAATCATATTTTATATAACTCTAGCTTCCAAGGTTTGATCTAAACTTCCTCTGATACCAACTATAATGCCCTGATCCAAGTTACCCGTAGTCGGTGCATTATTACATAACATTGTAATGATTACAAGAAATATCAAATCTCGAAAGACTGATTGGATTAGTAGCCTTGGAAACATTAGATATATTCATAAAGTTGTACATTACATCATAAAAACGAAAACTAAAACAACATAGTCTCTATAGTCCACACTCTTATCCCCTCATACAATCCCAGAAGGTCATTCATAATTTACAACTTCACATCCTGGGAAAAACAAAACATATAAAAGGGATGAGCTCAAATGCCCAGTAAGGATAACAATATAGCCGAAACAATCATAAATATGAATAAAAATTTAAGGCAATGTATAACTAAAACAAAACCTTTTTTAACTTGAACATAAACATAGTATGGAAAAAATAAAATGAAATAATTCCATATACCTATTCACATTGATATTCTTCTAATCGAATAATCACATGCAATATCAATAACCACTTTCAAAATTATGGAATGCATAATGCCAGACTATTATAACCATATAGCCAAGGCCTCGTTCCAAGACTACAAATAAGATTTTTCCAAGGACATGTTACAAGACACTAGTTTGTCTCATGAGACCTACGGATGCATCGAGTAGCTATAGCGGGCTCCACCTGTCACATATTAAGTCCAATGCATTCCCATATGAAAAGTTTTAAACATAACATAAACATTCGTATTAAAAATAGCATAAGAAATGTAAATACATCATCTATAAACCACAAATAGAATAAAAAAAACACATCCACAGTCAAACATATCACAAAAACTTCAATACAATATAGAAGTTCTGTATCATAATAAATCACCTTCAAATAAGCTTAAAATCCATCAAAGGATGTTGACATAGATGAAATCAAAACACTTTTTAGAGAAATATAACTTTCTATTTTGAAATAATTTAAGAGTCATATATCTATAAAATAAAACATTTTGTTTGAAAATATTCTTATAAGCTTTTAAGGGATTCTTCGATGATTTTATAACGGCCGAAGATAGCCACACCCACCGTAAAAGTTAAAAAACATTCTTACCTTAATTCTGTTGAAATCGTTAAAAAGGACCTTGTTTGGAAAACAACGGAAAGAATCCATTATAAACCACTTATAAAAGTCAACAAGTGTATAAATGTATTAACCCATATTCTAGTAAATAGTAAAAAAATTGTTTTGAAATAAATTTTTAAGAAACATGGATCTGGATGATAAAGAAGTCCCAGTAGATCATTACGTATAAACAACCTCGGATAATGAAGCGATTGAGAAATAAACCCTTACCTTGTACTTTTCCATGGATGAGGGTAGGTTAACCTCCTATATAATGGTCAAATAATTTTTATTAAATTATACAAGAATCATATACATTAATATGATATCATATATGATCTTTTCACATTTCTTTGTTAATAATATCATAGAATTATTGTCGTTTTGGGTGTTAACTTACTCATTTTATTTTATATTTTTTGTTACATAAGTCGTTTTTTCTATGGATAGGTTGTATCTTATTCATATCCAGAATGATATCAAGTCCTTAAACATTATTTTTAAATCATAAAATGATAATTATACTTGAATGGATACGATGGAGAATGAATCTCATCGCGTTTGTGGAGACGGTAGTCTGTACGTACGCACGAGCGACAATATCATTTTTTTGATATTAAAATAATATATAATTGGATGGTATATCATATATATAGAATCATTATCATGTTATATTTATTATTTAAAATAATTACAACTCATTATTATACCCATCCAAATAATAATATATTTAATAACAATTACACCATGACGTGGAGACGGTAAGCCGTACATAGACACGTATGGTGACATGTAATTCAAAAGATGGATAGAATACTGAATATGTTTGTACCATATTTATAATAACATTAAAGTATATAGGAGATACTGGATTCATTATTTTATAATTGGAATAACATATAAAGAATATGTTGAATATGAAATGAATTTGAAAAAGGGTGGTGAAAACATTACCTCTTCTTCGGGTACTTCGTTTTGATTTAATCAAAAGGGATCCGTAGGTTGACTTTATGAACAAAATAAGGCCTCTAGGATACATTGAGGGAAGTTGAGAGAGTATTTGGCCAGGGGTTGGCCGAGCCAAAAGGCTTTGAGTGTGTTAATTAGTGCGAAGGGGGAGTGCCCTTTTATAAGAGGGGTGAGGGGTACCTTTGGAAAAGCTAGAAATATTATTTTATAATAAGTTAATATTCACTTTATAATGGATACAAAATGGATTATTTAATGGTTAAGGTGGGGATAGGTCGAAACCCACTCAACCAATATAATTTAGATAGGTTTGGGTCATTATATTAACCTTATCGTTAAGTTTTAACTCTTAATTAATTAGTTTGACACTTACCATGTCACATTTAATTTTTGTATTATATAGTTAATAATCATTCAATATACCTCCAAGAGACCCCCACGTGGTCAATTAATGATAAACCTATCATGATACAAGTATCTTGGACGAACCTTATATTTTTAGGAATTTAATATCAGTTAATAATATAATATTTGTTTTAAAAACTCTTTTTTGTCAATTTTGACACTATTCAATTATTGATTTTTTTTAAAAATTTCAACAGATGGATTACTTCCAAAAAAGTAACTTAAATCAATCCTAACATTTCATATTGACCTAAAAAGTTATTGTAATTCATAAAAAGTCTAAAATTTTATTTATTTGGGTATTTATAATATAAATTATTATAATTTTTCACTATTATGATAATTACTTTATCATAATTGGGTCATAAATAAATTAAATTATTTAATGTAAAAAATTATAAATAAACTACCATTATGTAGGAATTATTTTTATCTTTCTAATTAATATTTACAATCGAATTTATCTTCTGTATAACCCTATATTAAAGATGTTTTAGTAAATAAACATTGATTTTAACTCTTTTAACTCTTTTTTGAATTAAATAATAACAAATGTCCTAATCAAATCCAAGTGGACCTAAATGATAATATTTTATTCCTAAGGTTCTTTTTGGTCGAGATACACTTTTCCATTAGAATTATGACATTTTTTAGGGTAATATTAATATCATTTTTACCCTTAATTACCCTATTTACTTTTAACCGTGGGAAATAAAAGTAAAAAGTTACTATTCAACAAAATTTATTTTTATCACATTGAACCAAATTTTCTCCTTAATATTAAGAATGTCTCTTGGATTTTTGAAATTACACTCACATAAGAGATAAAATTACGTTTTATGGAAAATTCAGTTTTTTAACTACCACTTAGTTGTTTCAATATTCATCAAAAAATGAAGTTTTTCAGAAAAACAAACAGAAAATTCACCCTAGGATAATTTTGATATTATGAATCCAAAAATTAAGTCCATTTTGAAAAATAAAATTTATAAATTTCAAAAAGTGTTTATTACTATTCATAACGGCTAGTTTGATTGGTTGTTGTGTGTTAGAACTCGAGGATGCGTACAACAAACAGTATTGCATTATTCAAAGAGAAGCGTACCGTAGAAGCTTGGGGGTTACAAATTTCTCTCAAAGTATTATGTTCTTCCATGGGACTCATTTAACTATGTGGGCTTTGATTCCCACCTTAATTGGGATATGTAGGGAGCCTTTTGAGTTTCATAACCAACACTTCAAATCAACCCTGTTCTTATAGGGCCATACTTCCAACAGAGTATTGTCCAACATGTAAAACCATATTCTTACATGTTCAATTGGATTCTTCAGCAAAATCCCCCACACCTAAACTCTACTACGAACAACTATCATAGATGTCCTTATAACATGACAATAAAATGTACAACTCGGTCCTTATCACATGACCATAAAATGATTGATGTATCCAATTAAGTAGCATTTAACTATAAGAGTTTTGATTCCTTTCACAATGATACATATGTTGCCCATTTTTTGGAATGATACCAACATCAAAAACAATTGTTTCACTAGGCGAAGATAAATTATAGGGTGCCCAACTGAGTGGATTAAGATCTAGTATTATCATAATGGTGGTTAAAAGAATCTCTAAATAGTATATTAGACGATACTACTGATCGAGAACCTCAAATACATTAATTTGTCTCCATTAATGAATAACCTCGAATATATATACATAATCCTAAAATTCACAGATGCTAATAATTGATTAAATATTATTATGGAAACATACATTATCCTAGATGAATTAACAAGGATTCATGAAAATATCTCAAATCTATAATAGAGTCCCAGAGGAGTCTATAATTCCCCCCAAAAGGTTGTGATGAGTCTGAAATCCCATCCTCTCGACCTATTCATGTTCTTATGTATCGTACGATCAAACTTAAAAAATGACTGCCTATGGTAAGATACTCCCTTTTTGGTAAAGAACTATTGGATGTTTTTGTTTCCATAATGAAATCCAATAAAAACCACTCAAGAGTAGTGATTCATATCCAAAACACATTTTCCAAGGAATAAGGTGACAATAATGGTGAACCCTACATGAATCTTTAACCATGTGGATAGTGTTACACATCTATCAATTCCCTAAAAATTTATACTTTCCATAAAATGGAATCAATCTTGCGTGTATAAATATAAAAGTTGTATCTTTAATGGAGTTCATTGGTTATTTTTAATGATTTAAATAACTCCATTCACTCCAAATGGCTTCCTTCATGTTTTCAACAAAGAATGACCTGACCACTGCTCTTGATGGATCCTCATATGCTTGAATGACGTCATAATCAACTCAGTGTATTAAATTCTATGTATCAAATTTATTGGTATATAAATACCGTTAATAGTGTATTATCCCGATCCTGGAGGCTGCTCGACAGACTCTCCAAGTTAACAACATCCCTTGATCGTCCAGTCAGCGATGAACAGTGGTTATGAAGAAGATAGTTCCAACGACCATCTTTAACCATATTGAGTTCAATTCCCGATAACAAAACAACCATTTCCTCCAATTATATAGATAGATAGATCAATATTTCACTCATGGACTCAACTGAAAGATGAAAGGGTCCTTCTGGAGGGCTGCTCCCAATAATCGCCATCGGCATAATCACGTGGCAGTGAACCCCCAACATGATGCGATTATTTCCTTTAGTTGTTCGTCCCAGGTCCCACAAACTCAGTCATCCAAGATGAACCTACAAGAAAAAAATATTGAATATATGGATTATCTTCTTACATTTTCCCCCTCCAAATAATTCCATCAACCTATCATGGTGGAAAACTAGAAACGAACAAATATCATTTTCTATCCCAATTCTAATGTCCATCAGACTAATCTGGTGACAACCAACCAGTCATGCCATTTAAAACTAGTGGAGTAATGTGAGAGGACACATAAATCTCCTTAAAAACTATCATCTAGTCAAAATAAACATACACTAGCTCTTGATACAGAATTGGAATATATTCCCATTCCATCAGATGAAGTCACCAAACAAATTTTATATATGGTGAAAGGGTAGAAAATGATTCTTTCCCATATTATAGATTCCATCCAGGATATCATAACAACAAATTTAGAAGTACATCAGGAACAAAAAAATAATTTTTTTCCACACCTGGGATGACTCATCAGCATGCCATCCTGGAACAAATACACACTTCTATTCCAGTCTAGGAGGGTTATGGGGTATACTCCCCGCATATCATATGAAAACCAGATTGGGAAAATAAAACCTTTAAAATAGGATATAATATTCCCATTATGATGACCACTCAATAGAAAGAACATAAACCTATCCAACCTAAAGACTTATCCCACCAAGTGACCACAAACATGTGTAAAAAAGTATCTAAGAATTAGTCACTCCAAACACAGTTTGAAAATAAAAAACCAATATGTGATATGGCTCCTCTTAATGATGGACTTATTGAAGCCCTACGATATTTATCTATTGCAACTCACGATTTGAATATCCCATTACCAAATCATGGGAGTAATAGCAGTAATTATGAATCTCCCCATCAGACACTTCATCATGATGTCTAGAATCATGAAAATTCAGTCAATCTAGAGAGTCTATCTCTAGATGCGATCTGTAGTAACCCTCTGTGTGCATAGAAGACCAAGGATCAATGTGATTTATCCCTTTCTATAATCCACCTTCATGGTCATCCCCATGATGGAATTCAGAGTGAAATTTCTCTCAGCAATATTTCTTTTTAGTGTCAAGATAATTCATTAATTGACAATATAGAATGGAGAAACCCCTCCTATCTCGAGGCACTTCCAAACAAAAGTCCAATCATCTCTAATGCCTTGTCACTAATAGGTGAAATAATTTCTCAACGAGAAGACATTCTAAGGTGATAGTCCGTCTCAGAACCACACTTTGGTCATTTATCTTCTAATATAACAGATGATAAAGCAACTAAATCCCATTTTAGTAATAAGACAATAGATAAGCATCCATTTTGGTCAGACCAAGTGGAGAAACCAACAGAAAAAGATGATGATGAAATGTCAAATATGAGAAAACTATTGGCTAACGGTGAAATAGAAGTCATGTTCCATACTCTGGAAACCTCTCAATTCCACATTCTGAAATTGATGGAAGATGAATTCAATCGTGATATCCACCTCACTATATGCAATACTCTTTATCATTTGAAATCCAAAGTATTGCTACATAACGAACTTCAAATACATGTAAATGTAATAGAAGTGTTAAAATTCCATATTGACTTAGCATCTATCACAATTTCCTATCATCCAGAGGTTGAGAACAAGAATGGAACATTTATGCATGCGTGCCTCAATGAACTAAAGAGAAGATTCCAGTTAATTTCTGATACCCCATCTGGTGTTCATATCGGAAGATGGGGTGAACAAATATCCATGGATTATACTACGGTCAAAAATCGGAAAATACCGCCAAAAGTGCTCTCAGTTAATGTTTTTACCCTTGGTTAGCTACAACCAACATCTTTTGTGTGTAATCAACGATAAACTCATGAACAACCCTTGACGAGCTCTCATCAAAGGTAGGCCTAAAGAGGGAAATATTTTTAGATACATTTTCATCAAGTATCTGAAAACATTATGTAGGCCTCCAATTTAGAGGATGTGAGCCATAATAAGAGAAAAAAATTTCGAAATAGCATTTCAGTCATCCAAAACAACTAATTTAAGGGATTGTTGGACAATGCACCCATTCAATGTTTGCTTAATACCGGGGAACCGAGTTCATTCCTATGGTACCCCGAGCAAGGTTGGCCACATTACCTCAAGTGCATCTCCACAAATTCCATAGGCTGCCGACTAGCTATGAGGGACAAGGTGAGTCAGGGGGAGACTGTGACCTATTAACTAGAGTATCACATTAGATGTCAAACATATAGTAAATAGAGGAATCACATAAATAAGAAGTCAACTTACGATATTGGAGGACATGAAAACACATCAAAAGAAAGAACTGTGTCATACAAAAAATGATGCAGATGGTAAAATTATCTATAAAGAAGACAAATTGGTTTATTTAAATACATTACAATACTAGTAACTTGAAAATAATATGTAAAGACCCGTAAAATTCAAGGGAAATTTTTTTTCTTAATTTTCTTTAGAATTTTACAAGAGCGCGGTTTCAGACGGCACCTGATTCCGAGGCCCGGAGTGCCAGGAATTAATTTCTGAAGTTTGGCTTGGGTACGTTCAGTGAACGAACGAGCGGGTTTTCCTAACTTTTGATTCGGTGCTCGGAATTTAAATCTGAGGGCACCGATGAACTCGCAGCACCGATATTCGCTTAAAGAGACCTTTTCGGAAGTTGCGTTTGTTGGTGGTTGAAAGTTAGTTTTGGGGATTTTATTTTGAGTTAAATAAAATTTATGAAGAACAAATTTTATTATTACTTGATAAAACCTACCAAAGGGGGTTGGAAGTGGGACCCACACCCACTTAACCTCCCTTGGGAGGATTAAGTGTGGTGTGGCCCACATGAACCCCTAAACCTTTCATAATCTCTCAACTCCCTTAACGCCTCATTAAATGTCTTGAGTTACTTTTTAATTATGGGAGTCAATCCTTTTGAATTTCAAACATTTGAAATTCTAGTGTGTTATGTGATAATAAAATAAGATGTTGTCTTATTTTATTTTGGTGAATTGTTTGTCTTCTTGAGAGGTGGAGAGCTTTTTC
Organism: Viscum album; assembly: GCA_963277665.1. NCBI lineage: Eukaryota > Viridiplantae > Streptophyta > Magnoliopsida > Santalales > Viscaceae > Viscum > Viscum album. The sequence continues at coordinate 293,823,317 of OY728134.1, forward strand.
TTCTTCTTCTTCATCTCTGACGAAGATCACGAAGAACGCTCCACATGACGAAGAACGCTCAAGTCCCGACGAAGAACGCCGCTCCGCTCTTCTTCGTCTTCCGTGTCAACGAGTGGGAACGCCGCTTCCTCCTCGGATTCCCTTCGTCGACATAAGAAGTTTCGCCAACGACGTGTCTCTTCGGACGCATCCCTTCGTCATCGGATTTGACGAACGGCTACAGCGACGCCCGAACTCCGTGACGTCGTCTTCCGCGGAACGTTGACAATCTTCGAACCTTATACCCGAGGTAGGGGTTGTTGATTATTGTTTAGTTATTCTATTTTTTTGATCATGAATTTTAGCAAGTCTATCGTGTGGCTTTGGATTATTTTAAGATGCGTTATTGCTTAACGTGAGGGGGGCGGACCGCATGAACACGGCCGAACCCCCTCTATCGTTCTTGTTGTTTATTCTTGCGGGTGGAAGCAAAGTGGCGTGGTGCCGTCACACCACGCAGATAATCGTGCAATTATTTTGCGCGGCGCCGTCGCGCCACGCCGAGGAAGAATCTTCAAGAACGCGACGCCGTCGCGCCGCGTTGAAAGGAATCAAGGCACGACGAAGGGGCGCGGTGTCGTCGCACCGCGCCGGACGACGAACACCGCGGCCGGTTCCGGGCCGCGGCGGGACGAGGAGACCGTGGCCGGTTCCGGGCCGCGGCGGTATGAGAAGACCGGCAGCAGCCCCCCGGTTTTTATTCCATCAAGCCCCCCACGTGAAGGGGCGGGGGGGGGGGGGGGTTTGCAGAAGGGGCGCGGCATGTTGCCGCGCCGACATTCCAATCAGCGGGGGCTTAGACCCCGTGTGCAGCCACCCTGCGGCGACAGGCCGCCGCGGCCCCCGCGCCGCCGCCGGCCGCCCCAGGGGGGGGGGGGGGGGTCGGGCCGGGTCGGACCGGACCCGGACCCCCCCGTTTCGAACCAGTTCCGGTCTTTTGGCAATAACTTAAGCCTCGGGCCTCCGATTGACGAACCGTCAGTGGAAACGCGATCCTTGGATCAAGACGGTCGTTTCGGTATATCGCACTCAAGGTTTCAGATTACTTTGAGTTCGTCCGGGTTGGTTCGTTCACGAAACCAATCGGGCCTTCGGAGCGGAAACGCTCATATCTTGAGCTATGGACGTCCGATTGACGTGCCGTCAGCTGTGTTGTGTTCCTCTTAGTGAGAAGGATATTTTGGAATACTCCGCCCGAGGTTTGGATACAGGTGGAGTACGGTCGGATTAGTTTTTCCTTAAAAACCAACCGGGCCCTGGAGACGAAAATGCCAATAACTCTCAGACCGGGCGTCCGATCGACGCGCCGTCTGTTGCGTTGAGTTCCTGTTGATGTTGCGGAACTTTTGGATACTTCAACTCTGGTCTTCGTGACAGTTGATGTATCAGCCTCTCGGCTCGTGGAGCGTACCCTCCGAACGAGCTTGCTGTGTGCGGGAACCCTAGTGCTGGCTGCGACTGTTACTGTGACTACTACTGCTACGACTGCTACTGTGACTGCGACGACGACAGTACAGAGATCCTGTGTGGATTCGACGACGACGACTTCAGCACTCAGCGATCCTACGTGGATCAGTGCTACCGATCCTGTGTGGGTCCGATCCTGTGTGGGTCCTTGCGCTCAGCGGTTCTGTGTGAGCCAGCGCCTACAGGTCCTGTGTGGGCCCAATCCTGTGTGGCTCATTGCGGGGGTTAGTTACCTATCGATCCTTCGTGGGTCCGATGACTTAGATGGATCAGTGATCATATTTATCATCCTTTGAAGAAGTATACCTGTGTGAGCTGAATCCTGTTGCTTTCCTGTGTGGATTGTGTTGTGCAATCCTGTGTGGATTACGTTTTGCTTTCCTGTGTGGAATACGTTTACTTTCCTGTGTGGACTGAGTTGTACTTGGGCTCGGAGGTTGGAGCGTATTTGAATTGATGACTTAGGTATATGTATGGGCATTTACCTAAGCAGTGTCGGTTGTTACTTCGTGATTGTTCCTTTCTTCGTGGTTTATCCTTTGTGGATTATGAGAGACCTTCAGGGGTCTCGGGGTCCCTACTGAGTAACTTATACTCACCCCTACACGGGCTTTGCCCGCACTACGTTGTGTTGGTTGCAGACGACGGACAGCGTTGACCTTAGCTGAGGCTTGCAGTGCGGGACGGTACCCGGAGGTGGACCACTGGGCGGGACGTGCTCGGAGCGGACGGCGGGACCCGTGGAGCAGATGAGCTATCTGTACCCACCCTTCAGGTGGGATTTCCTGTGGACAGCTCGGAGTAACGGCTTTTAATTTTCAGTTGCTGTTTTCCCTTTCGAGTTGTACTTTACATTCAGTTTGGGTTTGTATTCTGGCCCTTTTTCTTTTCCGCACTTTCAGTTGTACTCTGCTTTTGTTTAGTGTTTACTTTCCGCTTGTTTACTCTGTGGTGTTTGTTTACTTTACAAAGGCAATGCCTTCCCTTTTTACCGGGATTTACGCCATGGTGCTAGTCGCCAGCCCCTGGCCTATGAAAAGCAGGCTTGGGGTAGTCACGGCACGGACCCCGAGGGCGGGTCGTGACAAATTGGTATCAGAGGAGTTCGGTTCTACCGCGAACTCTGATCTTTCTATGTGAAGCAATAATGTTTAGCGTATTGAGTGTGGTTATCAGTCCAGAGAGTCCAGTGTTGGTGCGGCGGCCGACGTATCCGTACACCAGGACCCTGACTTCTGATTTCCGACTTAATGCACGAAAACATTGTTTGCGTGTGTGTTTCAAAGTTTTCTTTGTGATTACTTATATCAGCTCACCAGGTATACTGTTCTGACCGTGGCGCACTTGTTTCCTTTTCAGGATGGCCCCACGACGGCAGCCAGCTAGGGTTCCGAGAGTCGAGCGTGACGACAGCCCACCGAGCGACGAGGCCTCGGTGCAGGGCCCTTTGCCAGTAGTGGCACCGGCGGTAGCCTTACCCGCCGAGCCCCCGATGCTTCCAGTAGCAACCGCTGACGATGCACGTCGCCTCAGCGCACTGCATGAGTTTCAGCGCTAGCGACCGCCCAGGTTTTGCGGGGAGACAGATCCCCAGGCAGTAGAGGACTGGCTGGAGGCAGTAGTACGAGTGTTTAGGCTAGTGAGGACACCAGCAGACCTCATGGTGATCCTCGCTGCAAGCCTACTACACGCAGCAGCAGGACGATGGTGGAGCCTGATGCTCCAGGTGCACGATGTGGCATCTCTTCTTTGGACGGACTTTGAGAGCCTCTTCCGCTCGGAGTTCGTCCCAGCCACCCTTCGTGCGGTGCGTATCCAGGAGCTTCTACAGCTGCGGCAGGGCAGCATGATGGTCGCTCAGTACTCGGTGAGATTTACCGATCTCTCGCGCTACTCGACCGACATGGTACGGGATCCATTCTTCCGGGCCCGGACCTTCGAGCAGGGTTTGAGACACGAGATCAGGGCATCGCTGATCTCCCTCAGCATACCGACTCAGATAGGAGTACTGGAGCGGGCTCTTCTGATCGAGAGCTTCCTTGCTGAGTTTACACCAGCACAGTGACCCACCGCAGGGCGGCACGTGGCAGAGTCATCTGCATCAGGCAGTCGACGGATGACTCAAGGGTCCAGACAGACCAGACCTTCGGGCAGACGACCTTAGGACACTGGCTCAGCAGTGCGGGGCACACAGCGCGGAGCCAGTCTTACGAGAGGCAGACAGTGCTACTCGTGCGGCGGGTAGGGCCACATGGCTCGTGACTGCCCGACCCGCCGTGCCGAGGAGCAGCAGACGGTTGATGGACCACCGAGACAGAGGCAGAGGGTCGACCGTGGCGGTCCGCAGGGAGGAGGCGGATGAGGCAGAGGAGCTGGACGAGCAGCCGGTGGTGGCCGACGCTTTGAGGCTCTACCACCACCACCACCAAGAGGTCCACCCCGACCACAGGGAGCTGGCGGGCAGCGACAGGCACAGCTCCAGGTAACAGAGGCCTACGCCCACGGCGCACCCGAGATGATTCAAGGTACTATCTATGTCTATTCCACCCTTGCTGCAGTTCTTATAGACACATGAGCGAGTCACTCTTTCATAGCCGCTGCCCTTGTTCGGAGCTCGGAGATTCCGACAGAGCCATTGGCTCGATCCTTACGGCTAGAGACTCCTACGGGAGCAGACTCGACGATTACGCACTGGTGCCGGCAGTGTGAGCTTACTCTAGGAGGCGAGAGCTTCGGCTGGAATCTTCTTGTAGCAGCTTCGAGGCCTTACGACGTCATCTTGGGCATGGATTGGCTATCTACGGTCCATGCACAGATTGACTGTTTTAGGCGCAAGGTGCGATGTGTACGCACCGACGGAAGCAGGTTCACCTTCACCGTCGAGAAGGGAGCCTTAGCAGCACAGGTTGGATTTCCGCGGAGGAGAGGACAGCCCATCACTCATTAGTTGGCTAGCCTCATCCTTGGAGCAGTTGACGTGCGGAGTCCTGGTTTTCCTGTAGTGGTGGATCAGTTTGCGGACGTTTTTCCTGACGATGTTCCAGGGCTACCTCCTCACAGAGAGGTAGACTTTTATATTGACTTGTACCCCGGGACAGCCCCGATATCCACTCCAGCATATCGGATGGCCCCCGCCGAGCTTCGAGATCTACGGGTACAGTTGGAGGACTTGCAGGGCAAGGGGTTCATCTGACCCAGTGTTTCACCCTGGGCTTCCCCGATTTTGTTCTCCAAGAAGGCGGACGAGAGCTTGCGACTTTGTGTTGACTATCGTCGCTTGAACCAGGTGACAGTGAGGAACAAGTATCCACTACTGAGGATTGATGACCTCTTTGATCAGCTCAAGGGAGCACGTTGGTTCTCGAAGATAGACCTCAGGTCAGGCTATCATCAGCTCAGAGTCAGAGATGAGGATGTGCAGAAGACGACCTTCAGATGTCGGTATGGCCACTTTGAGTTCTTGGTTATGACTTTCAGTGTAACCAATGCTCCAGCAGTGTTCATGGCTCTCATGAACAGGATCTTTCAGCCATACCTCGATCGGTTTGTCGTGGTCTTCATCGACGACATTCTGATTTACTCTACGACAGAGGAGGAGCACGCCTATCACTTGCGAGTTGTTCTTGGCACACTCCGAGAGCACCAGCTTTATGGTAAGCTCTCGAAGTGCTAGTTCGGGATACGTGAGGTCCACTTTTTGGGACATGTTATCTTTGAGGTGGGAGTTGCAGTGGATCCCGTGAAGATTGAGGCTGTGTTAGCTTGGGAGCCACCCAGGAGCGTGACTGAGGTTCGGAGTTTCTTGGGACTAGATGGATACTATCGGAGATTCGTGTCAGACTTTTCTAGAGTCGCGGCATCACTCACAGCTTTGACGAAGAAGGGGAAACCCTTCGTTTGGTCAGACAGATGTCAGCAGAGCTTCCAGGAGCTGAGACAGAGATTGACTAGCGCACCTATCTTGAGGTTGCCTGAGGAGGGAGTAGGGTACGTAGTCTACTGCGATGCATCAGGGACCAGACTCGGATGTGTTCTAATGCAGGAGCGGGCCGTGATCACCTATGGATCACGTCAGTTGAGGCCGCATGAGAAGAACTACGCTACCCATGACCTGGAGTTAGCAGCAGTGGTCTTCGCTCTGAAGACATGGCAACACTATCTGATGGGCGAGCGCTTTACAGTCTTTTCCGATCATCAGAGTCTCAGGTATATCTTCTCGCAGAAGGACCTGAACCTGAGACAGCGGCGATGGATCGAGTTCCTCCAGGACTATGACTTTGAGATAGTCTATACTCCTAGGAAGGGGAACGTAGTAGCCGATGCCCTCAGCAGGAGGACGGGCATTCAGCTACTTGAGGAGGCGACGGAGCAGCTAGCCTCTTTGCAGATATCCTTCATGGATAGAGATGGAGCAGCCTTTCTTCAGTCTCTCACAGTCACTTCTCCGCTACTTCAGCGAGTCAGGGAGGCACAGCGCGGGGACGCTGACTGTGAGACACGGCGTGCACAGATATCCTCGGGACAGGCACTTGATGGTTTCTCTCTTGGAGCAGAGCACGACATCCTTTTCAGAGGACGTACCATGGTACCAGTCGCTTTGCGAGAGGAAGTGCTGAGGGAGTTTCACACTTCTTCTTTGGCGGTACATCCTGGAGTGGTGAAGATGTACCAGGACCTTAGACGATAGCACTGGTGGCCGGGCATGAAGAAGGCAGTAGCAGAGTTCGTTTCTCGATGCCTCACCTGCCAGCAGGTGAAGGCTGAGCATCAGGTACCAGCGGGCTTGGTACAACCCTTGGAGGTTCCGGAGTGGATGTGGGACGGCATAATAATGGACTTCGTGACTGGACTTCCACGCACTTCCAGAGGTCACGACTCCATCTGGGTGATTGTTGACCGACTCACCAAGTTGGCACACTTCTTACCCATCAGAGAGCAGGGCTCAGTAGAGAGCTTGGGACGTCTCTACGTTCAGGAGATTGTGCGGCTCCACGGCGTGCCATCATCTATCGTCTTCGATCGAGATTCCCTCTTTACTTCCCGGCTTTGGAAGGGGTTACAGGAGGAGTTCGGGACGCAACTACGTCTGAGCACAGCCTTTCACCCTCAGACGGATGGTCAGACGGAGAGGACCATTCAGACTCTCGAGGACATGCTCCGCGCATGTTTCCTTGACTTTGGTCGTAGCTGGGAGGACCACCTACCCTTGGTGGAGTTTGAGTACAACAACAGCTACCACTCCACCATCGGGATGGCACCGTACGAGGCATTGTACGGCCGACCTTGTAGATCTCCTTTGTGCTGGAGAGACCCTGGAGAGTCAGCACTCGTGGGACCAGAGATGGTCCAGGCCACGACAGAGAAGGTCCAGGTCATCCAGGAGCAGATGAGGACAGCTCAGAGCTGGCAGAAGTCATATGCTGACAGGAGGCGGAGGCCACTAGAGTTCGAGGATGGCGACCACGTCTTCTTGCGAGTCTCACCTCGACGTGGTATTCAGAGATTTGGCCGAGACGGCAAGTTATCTCCGCGCTTCATCGGACCCTTCCAGATTCTCAGCAGGATTGGTGAGGTGGATTATCGCCTGGCTCTACCACCTCAGTTGCACCGGGTGCACGACGTCTTCCACGTATCCCAGCTGAGGAGATACGTGCACGATCTGACGCACATCATTGACCATGGGGAGCTTGACGTTGACGATGGGGCGACTTTTACGGAGGTCCCGGTGGAGATAGAGGATCGACAGGAGCGGGTCCTGCGTGGGCGATCGATTCCTCTTGTGCGCATCAGATGGCAGCACGGGAATCTCCAAGAGAGCACATGGGAGCGGGAGGCTCAGATGCGTGCTCAGTACCCTCATTTGTTTCCCTAGTTTTTGATGTAACTTTACGGAGACGTAAAGCCCTGAGGTGGGAGTAATGTAAAGGCCCGTAAAATTCAAGGGAATTTTTTTTTCTTAAATTTCTTTAGAATTTTACAAGAGCTCGGTTTCAGACGGCACCTGATTCCGAGGCCCGGAGTGCCCGGAATTAATTTCTGAAGTTTGGCTCGGGTACGTTCAGTGAACGAACGAGCGGGTTTTCCTAACTTTTGATTCGGTGTTCGGAATTGAAATCCGAGGGCACCGATGAACTCGCAGCACCGATATTCTCTTAAAGAGACCTTTTCGGATGTTGCGTTTGTTTCGGGTTGAAAGTTAGTTTTGGGGTTTTTAGTTTTATTTAAATAAAATTTATGAAGAATAAATTTTTTTATAACTTGATAAAACCTACCAAAGGGGGTTGTAAGTGGGACCCACACCCACTTAACCTACCTTGGGAGGATTAAGTGTGGTGGGGCCCACACGAACCCCTAAACCTTTCATATTCTCTCAACTCCCTTAACGCCTCATTAAATGACTTGAGTTACTTTTTAATTATGGGAGTTAATCCTTTTGAATTTCAAACATTTGAAATTCTAGTGTGTTATGTGATAATAAAATAAGATGTTGTCTTATTTTATTTTGGTGAGTTGTTTGTCTTCTTGAGAGGTGGAGAGCTTTTTCTTCTTCTTCTTCATCTCTGACGAAGATCACGAAGAACGCACAACTTGACGAAGAACGCTCAAGTCCCGACGAAGAACGCCACTCCGCTCTTCTTCGTCTTCCGTGTCAACGAGTGGGAACGCCGCTTCCTCCTCGGATTCCCTTCGTCGACATAAGAAGTTTCGCCAACGACGTGTCTCTTTGGACGCATCCCTTCGTCATCGGATTTGACGAACGGCTACCGCGACGCCCGACCTCCGCGATGTCGTCTTCCGCGGAACGTTGACAATCTTTGAAGCTTATACCCGAGGTAGGGGTTGTTGATTATTGTTTAGTTATTCTATTTTTTTGATCATGAATTTTAGCAAGTCTATCGTGTGGCTTTGGATTATTTTAAGATGCGTTATTGCTTAACGTGAGGGGGCCGGACTGCATGAACATGGCCGAACCCCCTCCATCGTTCTTGTTGTTTATTCTTGCGGGTGGAAGCAAAGTGGCGTGGTGCCGTCGCACCACGAGGATAATCGTGCAATTATTTTGCGCGGCGCCATCGCGCCGCGCCGAGGAAGAATCTTCAAGAACGCGACGCTGTCGCGCCGCGTTGAAAGGAATCAAGGCACGGCGAAGGGGCGCGGTGTCGTCGCACCGCGCCAGACGACGAACACCGCGGCCGGTTTCGGGCCGCGGCGGGACGAGGAGACCGCGGCCGGTTCCGGGCCGCGGCGGTATGAGAAGACCGGCGGCCGGGCCGCCGGCGTCGGAAGCCGAAGAGGGGACCGGAATTTCTGGTCCCGTTGGAGAAAACCGGCCGGCCAGCTGGCCAGCCGGATGACGTTAAACCGGGGAAAATTAATTCCCCGGCCAACGTTTAAAACCCCCCACTTTAAGAGGGGGGCGGTTTCCATGTAGGAAGGGGGGGCATCAGCCCCCCAGTTTTTATTCAATCAAGCCCCCCACGTGAAGGGGGGGGGGGGGGGGGTTTGCAGAAGGGGCGCGGCATGTTGTCGCGCCGACATTCCAATCAGCGGGGGCTTAGCCCCCGCGTGCAGCCACCTTGCGGTGACAGGCCGCCGCGGCCCCCGTGCCGCCGCGCCGCCGCGCCGCCGCCGGCCGCCCCAGGGGGGGGTCGGGCCGGGTCGGCCCGGACCCGGACCCCCCCCCCCCCCCGTTTCGAACCAGTTCCGGTCTTTTGGCCATAACATGAGCCTCAGACCTCCGATTGACAAGCCGTCTATGGCAACGAGATCGTTGGATCAAGACGGTCGTTTCGGTATATCGCACTCAAGGTTTCGGATTACTTTGAGTTCAGCCGGGTTGGTTCGTTCACGAAACCAACCGGGCCTTCGGAGCTGAAACGCTCATATCTTGAGCTACGGACGTCCGATTGACGTGCCGTCAGCTGTGTTGTGTTCCTCTTAGTGAGACGGATCTTTTGGCATACTCCGCCCGAGGTTTGGGCGCAGGTGGAGTACGGTCGGATTGGTTTTGCCTTAAAAACCAACCGGGCCCCGGAGACGAAAATGCCAATAACTCTCAGACCGGGCGTCCGATCGACGCGCCGTCTGTTGCGTTGAGTTCCTGTTGACGTTACAGAACTTTTGGATACATCAACTCTGGTCTTCGTGACAGTTGATGTATCAGCCTCTCGGCTCGTGGAGCGGACCCTCCGAACGAGCTTGCTGTGTGCGGGAACCCTAGTGCTGGCTGCGATTGTTACTGTGACTAATACTGCTACGACTGCTACTGTGACTGCGACGACGACAGTACAGAGATCCTCTGTGGATTCGACGACGACGACTTCAGCACTCAGCGATCCTACATGGATCAGTGCTACCGATCCTGTGTGGGTCCGATCCTGTGTGGGTCCTTGCGCTCAGCGGTTCTGTGTGAGCTAGCGCCTACAGGTCCTGTGTGGGCCCGATCCTGTGTGGGTCATTGCGGGGGTTAGTTACCTATCGATCCTTCGTGGGTCCGACGACTTAGATGGATCAGTGATCATCTTTATCGTCCTTTGAAGAAGTATACCTGTGTGAGCTGAATCCTATTGCTTTCCTGTGTGGATTGTGTTGTGCAATCCTGTGTGGATTACGTTTTGCTTTCCTGTGTGGAATACGTTTACTTTCCAGTGTGGACTGAGTTGTACTTGGGCTCGGAGGTTGGAGCGTATTTGAATTGATGACTTAGGTATATGTATGGGCATATACCTAAGCAGTGTCGGTTGTTACTTCGTGATTGTTCCTTACATCGTGGTTTATCCTTTGTGGATTTTGAGAGACCTTCAGGGGTCTCGGGGTCCCTACTGAGTAGCTTATACTCACCCTGCACGGGCTTTGCCCGCACTACGTTGTGTTGGTTGCAGACGACGGACAGCGTTGACCTTAGCTTAGGCTTGCAGAGCGGGACGGTACCCGGAGGTGGACCACTGGGCGGGACGTGCTCGGAGCGGACGGCGGGACCCGTGGAGCAAAGGAGCTATCTGTACCCACCCTTTAGGTGGGATTTCCTGTGGACAGCTCGGAGTAGCGGCTTTTACTTTTTAGTTGCTGTTTTCCCTTTCGAGTTGTACTTTACTTTCAGTTTGGGTTTGTATTCTGGCCCTTTTTCTTTTCCACACTTTCAGTTGTATTCTGCTTTTGTTTAGTGTTTACTTTCCGCTTGTTTACTCTGTAGTGTTTGTTTACTTTACAAAGGCAATGCCTTCCCTTTTTACCGGGATTTACGCCTTGGTGCTAGTCGCCAGCCCCTGGACTATGGAAGGCGGGCTTGGGGTAGTCGCGGCACAGACCTCGAGGGCGGGTCGTGACATAATAAAATACCAAAAATGTATTCCTAATTCACAATCCTCATCTTGGTCTTGTGCCCCTTGATGCAGCCATAACCAACAACCAGTACTATGTAGATTTCCTTTATCATCACCTGTAATCATTTAATTTGTTTGGGTTCCAATGGATTCCCAAGTTGGGTGTCAGATAAACATCCTAGTAGGAAACTACCCAGGTCTATACAGTTCAAAAAGAAAATCTATTAATGTGCTATAATGTTTTAACAAACATTATATTAAGTATGTATTCCAATGGAATATTTTTAATGAATCAGGTAAAACTGAACATCCCTCAAGGGTACCTGTAAAAGAGAGTCAAATCCTGATAAGGAAGGTATAAAAAGTATAGAGGCAAGTCACTTTAACTCACATTACATCCATCTGTATCACGCAACCCATATCCACGCTATATAAAGAGTCAATTATCTCATGGAGACGTCATTTAGTGGAAGAAGCATCCCAAAACCACACCGTATAGTGAAGTAGAAAACATAATGTTCCAGATCCAAGGGGTCAATAGAACAAGGCATCCATGTAATAATATATAGGCCATAGAGATCCAGATCTAAGGAGTATGTCCAAGGCATCCTATCTAGTCCCATGGGTATCCCCGGTGGAAGTTTAGTTATGCACTGGTTGGTGTCCTATGAGAATGGAAATGACATGTCCTATGTGAGCCCATGAATATCAGATGCAATTGGTAATAAGGAATAAGGTATCCCAGGGAATCAAGACCCAAGGAGCAAAGTCAACCCATGGTGTCCACTACCGCAATCTAGATCCACGGAGAGCAGTCCATGGAATCTATCAAACCAATCATTCAAGCATTCATGCATTCAAAACTAATCATTCATAACATATGAGTATACCCACTAACATCTCCATGAATTATCCCTGTGTATACCCACTCCTGAAAATAATTCCTAATTTACCAAGAATATAGGCCTACCCTCCCATATAATCTATTTAACATGCCATTAGTAATTTTACTTATAGGTATACCCACCCATATAAATTTTTTTATTTAATTCAAGATATAAAAATAAGTTTGGAGTCAAATGAATTCAATATGAGAGGAGGCTGTACATATCCAAAACATGCAACTTAAGCTATGAAATCATCTAAGTGATACCATTAAATAGGAAAGCAAAATCACACACTCCTTGGTTGATTTAAATAGAATAAACAAGACATTTTCTTTAATATTCACCCATTAGATTAATTTTAAACATGTAATGGGTGTCAAGGAACCAAAACAAAACCTATGTGCATCCTCACAAGGACTAACTACAGCTACTGCAAGCAACTCGCTAAAAAAGGCCTCACCGGAATGTCTGATAGATGGAATATTAGAAGAACACCGAAAAAGAACAATAAAATCACTATGAAATCATATACCACTAAGAACACCTCAGTTGTAGATACTCATCCAATATCGTGTCTTGATTTTTCCCGATTTGGATGAAATTTGAATAATAGATGAAGAATTGAAAATTAGGGCATATGAACATAAATCTAAATAGCACATTCATTATTCTGATGAATCTATAATTACTAAAAAAGAATCAAGGACGTACCCATGTGGTTTCAATGTGATAGACGGTGCTCGAATCAGAGTCCATAGGACTTCAATATGTGAAAAACATGTTTAGAGTGTTTTTTGGGTTCATAAACAAGAGATAAGATTCTGTATGTTAAAAGTAATGTTATTTTTTCTTCTATAAAAAACCCCCACAGGGAAATCACATGACTTGAACCACAAGTACATGTAATGTACTTCAATTTAATTTTTTTGTGAGACAAACTGGATACACATCGTGACGGACCATTACACGTCATGTAGTAGAAGCACACAATGTGTAGACCTTGTAAACAACATTTACCTAGCATGCAACCAGATTTAAACTTATTTTCCTCATTTTTTCCAAACAAAACAACCCATCCTACCCAAATAAAAGACTAGGGTATAATAAAAATAGGTAAAGTGAACACATTTATCCAAAAAAATGATATGTACCTCAATAAAAGAAGGGATCTTATAGTCTTCCCCCCGTTTAAATAATCCCCCCCCCATTTCACATTATAGGGTGGTCAAAAAACCATCTGAAAAAAACATTGAACACTGATCATGTATGTAATCCTTCCTCTCCCATGACTCGTCCTATAGATGGTTGTGCTCCCATAGCACCCGTATAAGAGAAAATGAACATCAATATAGAACAATCATTCTCCTATCAAATATACAAATTAGATGCTCCTCAAAGGATGCATCATCATGATATTGAACCTCCTAGAACTTAAAAACAAGAGTTGATTCTGAGTGAGAGAGGCATAACTAAGATTCATATAAGATTTCATGCATGGATCTGTACCTGTGATGTAATTGTAACTATTTGGAAACCGACCCGACTCTCTTCAGAATCTAAAACGGCCATACATATCTTAGGGAATGTTTACCCTATATACATATCTTCATGTGTCCCATCATTGGTGAAACATGCAAAATCCTTGATCCCAATCCATGAACTCTAAAGGTAACATGTGGAGATCTGCAAATGATTTCTGATGACACTCTCTAGTAGCCATCTGCTTCTGATTCAACTGGACCTGCTATGAAGTCTCCTGCATGAAATGCAGTCCCAGTAAACCTTCTTCACCTACCTCTGACCAGCACATGGAGAACAACATGGCATACCATATAATTCATCATTATGTTCCATCCAAATCATCAAATGATAAATTTTATTGTAGGTGAACTAAACCAGGGGAATTTGAATCTCCCAAGAGCCACCAACATATATGATGCATACTCGCAGCTTGTCCTCTAGCACCTGTATCATACACTCAGACAGCCCATCAGTCGCAGTGTGGAATGATCAAATCAGAAAGAACCTGTATACCCAACACCCTATGAATACTAATCTAGAAAGAAGACAAAAAGTGGGAATACCTATATAAAATGATAGTGTGCGGGACTCCATGATGTTGTACCACATCTCAGATGTACCACTATCCTATATCTTTAACCCCAAAGGTATCCATGTTCAAGAAGACATGTTTTCCCTTCATATGCATGAAAAAAATAACTGATACAACGTTATTACTTAATGGAGTCCCCAAAAAACCAGTAACGGAGTCCATAACGACATCACCCCATTTTCTCCAAGGGATGGGTAATTACTGTAAATTCCCAATTGGTCACTAATGTTCTGCCTTCACCTACTAACAGGTGGAACACCTCATAACAAAACATTCTACCTCTCTCTTCATTCTCAGCCACCAGTACTATTGTTTCAAGTAATGGTACATCTTGGAGACCCTGGGATGCACTGCCCGAGATGAATCATAAAACTCAATCATTAACTTCCCATGTATATCCATTGGAACCCAAGAACATCCATGCATACACAAGATCTAATCAGTTCCTACCATACAACCAAGGGGAGGGTCCTACCCTACCACACCTTTCCATAGAGATGCGCCTTTAGAATCTGATAGTTTCCTCATCCTATATCTATCCAGTATGGTAGAGATAACATCTAATGATGAAAGAAAATTCTTCCCATGTTTTTCATGAACCTCTAAATGAATCTCAGAGAACAATTCCATAATCATCCACTCACTACTATGCAGTTGCACTTCCTATATTAGATTCCTCCTGCTCAGTGCATCTGATACTTCACTTCCCTTACCAGGAATGTTAGAAAGAACGATGATAAAGGATTGTAGGTACTCCAACCACCTTCATTGACAAAAATTAAGATCACAACGCATAATGATATACTTGAGGATTTTATTGGTCCGTGTACACCACAAAACAATCTCCCAGTAATCATATCCTTAAATAGTGTAAGACATGAAAAACCACAGCTAACTTGAGATCATGTGTAGTGTAATTATTATTGTGAGGACTCAACTATCGAGACCCATATGCCACTACCAGATCTCCTTAAATCATCACTTCCCTGAGACCAATACCAAAAGCATCGAAGTATATTGTGTAACTCTAGACCTACTCTGACAGTATCCAGACAGGTGTGGATATCAACCTCCCTTTCATCTCATTAAAGGTTATTTCATAGGATTCTAACCACACAAACTTCACACCATTCTTAGTCAAGAATGTCAACGACGCTTCTATACAGGTAAAGTCATGTATTAAATTCTTATATTAACCATCTAGCCTCATGAAACTCCATATTTCAAAAAGATTATTGGTATATTCCCATGAAACTATAGTTTTCACCTTATCTTGGTATACTAACACTCTTGTATATCAGATTATGTGACCTAAGAAGTGAATCTTATCCATCTAAAAGTGGCACTTTATGATCTTATCATATAACCAATTTTCTCACAGTATATTAAAAATGATCTCAATATTTTTTTCATGTCCATGTAAATTGTCAAAATAAACAATTATATAATCCATGAAAACCACCAAAAAATAATCCTATTAAGGATGTAATACTCAGTTCAGCGAATCTCGGAAAACTGATCACACATTCGTGAGATAAAACCGTATAACTGGAAACATGTTTAACCCATTCATGCTACAAAATGTTGTACGAGGTATGTATATAGGACAAAAATGCACATGGTGATATACTGACCTCAATTTTGTCATCAAGAACACTCGATCTCCTTAAATATGATCAAATATTTCATCTTTTTAAGCAAAAGGATATCAGTTTTTAACCTTCAGCTGGTTTAGTTTTCTATAAACTAAACATATCCTAATAGTACCATCCAGATTTTTTTAAAAATGATTGTTAAATCCCATGGAGATATTCTGGTTCAGATAAACCTCATTGCCTCTAAATCTTATAGCTTCTTCTTATGCTCTAACAACTCCATTGTAGCCATCCTGTAAGGTGGAATATAACCAGTGTAAATACTTGCGTGAGATTGATGGAAGAATAAACCTATCTCTCAGGAGGTAAACCAAAAAATTATGTATGAATGACGTCCCTAAATTGATCCACTACTGGAGGAATGTCAGCCTGACCCACTCCCCAGTCATCTAGAAACAAACAAGTAATATTGGCTAGCATCCCAACAGTCCCACGGTGCTTGGATCCATCTCTTCTTGCCTGCACATCCCATTCACCCCTATGAATAAAAACTACACCCTCTGAAAATGTGAAATTAATCCTTCGTTGATAGCAGTCAATGTATGCTTGATATGCAATGAGCCAGTCCATTCTACGAATTACGTCAAACCTTATAATCTTGAGGACATAAAGATCCCAAATAAAGTGACACCCTATGACCTCAAGGGGACACTCCAAACAATGGAATTCATCACCCCTTCTAACTACGGTTAGTGTATCTAGAATCAAAAAATCCTCAGAACAAAAATCTATAATCACAATGCTATTTTTCACTTGTGTAGTGATTAAACTACAAGAGGCGCCTATATCGAAAAGATTTGATGCAATAATTGAAGCTCTAAGATCGTACCTATCATCATAGAAGGTCTGATATCCTAATCATTTGGGTCAGTTTCGCTGCATATGCTTGGCCTGTACCACGACCCTGTGACCCTACATGGCTACCCTGAGCTGATCCACCCTACTGCCTCTCAGAACCTAGTGTCTGGCTACCCTAGGAATTAACGACACTACCTGGGCCTAACCATCTTATACTGATTAAAATTCTAGATTAATATGTATATGAAGAACATGATCCCAAAACTGATTTCAGAGCTAACCCCTACAACATATAGTTAGATGGAAGGTCTTACAAAACTGTTGTATGTGTCTCATCCTTCCACAAGCTCTGTAACCCCCCGATATTTTATGAGAAATATCTTTTTTAATTTCATTGATGTATTTTTTTTGTACGCTAAAACATGTTTAACATGTGCTATACGCAACACCGTATTATCTTTTAGTATACACAAACAATATTCTTTGAATGTGTTTCACGCAAGAGAGTCCTTCCTCAATAGTATGTGTTTTATGCAATACCGAGTTTCACTAAACAACGATATATTGTTATAATATTATTATGAACTAGCATTTATGAATAGTTATAACCACATTTTTAATTTTATAACATTATAATTCTTCTTACTCATATTCTAGAACATGATATGATATGAAAATAATATTTTAGGGTAAAATAAGTATTTTTCAAAAAATGCATTTTTGCTGCCTTTTGATGGAGCACCCTTTTTGAATCTAGTTTTTGACATGTTTGGAAGTTCATTTTGAAAAAAAAACAACTACCTTGGAATTAAAATATAAAAAATTTACTTTGGATAAATTTTTTATATTATTCTGATAACTTTCATATTTTAATGAATAGTAAAAAACTCGATAAATTTTAATTAAAATCAAAATTTTTCCTACAGATAATTTATACAGAAAAATCATAATAATGAAAGATTATAAAGTATAAATAGAATATATTTTTTCTATTAAATATAATTTAATTCATTATCATTAATTTTACATTGAATTCATAGGTAAAACATTTCAATCTTTTGCAATGTTTTAACTTTTAAAACTCGTTTTCTCAACAGCGGGATTAATATTAAATTAAATACAACAACTTATGTGTGTTGAATTTGGTAAAATGGATAACATATTTTGAATCAGAAGGTCCAATTTATTTTAATAGTCTACTTTTTATTTATTGTTTTATGAATAGTAACTATGGTAAATTTTACTTACCAAATTTAAAGGTAAATCAGTTAATTAAGGGTACAAAAAATAGTTTAAAATTCTACTAACACTTGTATTGATATAATTTTATGATTACATTTCTCTCTAAACCTGATTCATTCTAAATGGAATCTATTGGAACCCACTTGGATGAGATTAAGACTTTTAATTTATTTTATATAAAAAATTGTGAAATATGCTTCACTCAAACATTATTATTTAAAATATTTTTAATATAAAGATATACTCAATATATATTTGATTATAAAAACTCATTTGAAAGATAATTTTTTTTCTTCATCATAATATTTTATGTTTAATTTTAAGAAATATATAATTACCTTAATAGCTTATATATTAATGATGCAGAAATTATGTATTTAGTGAAAAATCAATAATATAGTTTTATTAAAATAATATTACACATCAAATGGACTAGAAACATGACCAAAACATATTGGTATAGATAAATATACTCTAAAAATACTAGTGTGTACTTCTAGAACATTTGGAGCCATATAAAATAGATTAGAACAATTATATTATTTTATTTTTAATGATGTCAAAGTTGTCACGTTCATAATTTAATAAATATATCATTTTAGATGATGTAATTTTAAGATGATAAATTCTATTATATGTGTTATTACTAAATATAATATATTTAACTTAATCATAGTGTTTTATTTTAAATTTTTATGCAAAAAATATGTATATTAAATAATTATACAACAATGTTGTAGAAATTATCTTATTAAGAGAAATATCGAAAAATGGTTTTAAAAATATTAAAATAAATATTATATGAACTAATTAATGTGCTCCATGAATTTACAAGACGAATAATATATTTAATAAAACTATTATTTTTTTTTTAAATATCTTCTATGTGGATTTTATTTAAATTCAAATAAATGAATAGTGTCAATATTGAAAAAATTAATATTTTATAAAAATAACATATTATTAAATTGTTTAAAAATAAAACAAACATTTAATAAATTAAATTTTTAAATTTATATGGTCTATACTATCATAAAGTATCCAATTATGGACAATTCACAACACATAAGTAAGTATTAATAACAATTTAAAATTTAGAATATTATTACCAAAAATAAAATTAAATTGATTAATTAAGGATAAATCAAAAGGATATCGTTTAAAATAAACATAAAACATGTATAAATTTTATTGGATGATGATATTACAACCATATATCATATAATTTTATAATTTAGTCATTTTTGGAGGTTTTTAAGTGGATTTCGATTTTATTACAAATTAATATTTTTGAGGTTTCCAAAAGTGTCCCTCTTCTCTCTTATAAAAGGGAACCCCCTCCTTCTTCTCTTCACTCCATTTTAAGACTTCAAGATCATCCAACCACTGAAAATTGTTATACTCAACTTATTTTGTTATATATATAGGTTCTTTCCTTCTAATAATACCAACTCTAGTGCCCTAAGAGGAAGTTTAAAAGTGGCACGACGAGGATGATGTAATCTTTTCAACAGATTATTTCTGGTTTCTTTCTTCTTATACTTCCTCTTATTTAGTTTATTCATTATAAAGTGAAAACCTCATTAAAATTAATATGCAGATATGTTATTATAAATATGATAAAACCAAATTTCTCCTTATATCCATCCTATGAAATACGAAATCACTACGCATGCGTACGTACGGCTTACCGTCTCCACGCCATTGTGTAATCTATTTTTCCACCACCACCATATCAGGATGGGTATAATGGTGGAGATAATAAATATATTTTATTATTATAACAACATTCGGATTCTGGGATATTATATCATCCACTCCAATTCCATTCAATAAATATGGGAACAATATCATCGCTCGTGCGCACGTACGGATTACCGTCTCCATGAAGCGATGTGATTCATTCTCCAAGAAATCCATTCAAAAATTATTATAAAGTATATATAATAAATAATCATGAAATATATGAAATAATAATAATACTTGATTTATGAATATTTTATTTACTTACATCGAATCAATTTAATAAGGAAATGAAAACATCGTTCATTCGTACGAATGGCCTACCATATCTATGAATGGTGTATTTCATTTAAGTTATCTATCTATTATATATATATATATACTGAATATATCTATGATATATAAATCTTGATTTACCTATTTAGATTTAAGTAAATCATTATATATATAATAATATCAAGAAACACTAGTCCAAACACGTACGATAAATGAAATTATTTTCACCCAAAAAGTTGTTTCAACATGGAATTGACAAATTAACGGGAAATATAAAGTCATAAGTGAATCATATATGATATCATAAAAATTAATATGATTCATTAATAAGTAAATGAAAATATTTAAATAACTATAATGGGTTCTTGAACACATATGGAAGAAATTGGACATAAGATAAGGGATAATTAATCCAATCTCATTATTATCCGAGATTTTTTATTCGTATGTATTTAATTGGGTTATATTTATCATCCATGACCATGTTATATAAAAAAGGTTTTCATAAAGTATTTAATATTCTTCCATGTATGTTTAAAGTCATGTTTACAACTTTTTTTTAATTTTACTACATGGTTTGGAAGGAACATTTTTTTGATTACCATACGATGTACTTTTTGACTATTCCGAAAAAAGTATGAGAAGATTGTTATTTCAACATATACAACATGAACGGATTTTTACGATTTCATAACACCTTATTTCCATGAACATTAATCTAAAATATTTCATGATTATTTTAAACAAAAATCCCTTTCTTTTAAAATTTAATGGGATTTTGTTAAAAGAAAATGATTTTGAAGAAGAAACGATATTTTCCTCAAGAATTCATTTCAAGTGTTTTATCAATACTATTTTACATCTAAGATGACATTATTTAGATTGTTTATGTTTCAAGAATAATGTATCTATTATTTATAAGGTTTTATTTTTATTATGATGAAATGATGTCCATTTGTTTTATATGGATTATGTTATGATGAGATGATATTTATGTAACCCATACTATTCATTAGGATATGATGAATGATTTATGTTTATTTTATGGAACATGAATGAATTATTCCATTTTGAGATGGGTGGAACCTATATATCCCTCCAATGAATTGGGTAATGATTTATATCTCATGAGATAGACATGGATAGAAAGAAAATTAAATTTGGTTCAGTAATATAGGGTTGGAACGACAAGTAAACCCAGTTTAGTAATGGATGTAGTCTAATATGATAGTCTTGGATGTACGATAATGATCTTAGAATTATACCTAAGATGATATATATTTAAGGTACTGATCCTTTAGTATGTTGTTTTCCTAGTATTATTTTTTCCTCTCACACAATTTTTTTTGGGTTTTACACAATTGCTAGAAACGAGAAGATTCATGTTAATGGAAAATATGATTGAAATTGGAATGATATTATTCATGAGAAACCAAATTAAATGGGATTTTAAAGTCCAAACATCGTTATTATTCCAAATAAAAAATCTCATAATATGATCAATAATCTCATCTTTAGTAAGTTTCCTGACTCGTCTAATAATGGAAAGATGGAGTATCATGAAAATCAAAGTGTAATGAAAGTTCAATTTCCCTCATGTAAATCATGTGGGAAGAGGCATCATGGAGAATGTTTCAATGGAACTGGAAGATGATTTGGTTGTAGAAAAGAAGGACACTATTTCAGAAATTGCAAAGGACATGGTTCAGTTAACACGATGTATAAGGATAATGGTATTTCTAATACATCAAAAATAGTTAAATGTTTTAAATGTGGAATATATGGGCATTATGGAAACCAATGCCCTAATGGAAAGTCTCATAAATGGAATCATCTTGGTCATATGGGTAGTATTTATATTGATGATGATGAAGAGACTACAAATTATATATGACATGAATGATGTGTTGAGCAATAAAATGATGAAGCTCGGTCAATGGTTTAAAAAGGTAGTAGAATGATTTCATGTTTAAATGAATAATGTATGGTACATTGGAATAAAAAATCCTAAGGATTGTTACACTATTTTTTTCCTAAATTATTTGAATGTATATGTTTAATGGTACCAATAACCATGAAAGGTGATTAAATTATTTTCGGGAAATAAGATGATATGCACATAATCAAGGTATAAGGGAAAAATAATATTTTCTATTATATTAATGAGCTCATGATTTATATAAGGACAAAGTGATATCATGGTTTGAGTATATATTTTTTTTGAAATTTTGGAATGTGGAAGGAGATAACTTTTGACAACATTCATATTTTTACTATGTTTCTATAGTAACTCATGTTTGAAGAGAATATATAATTAAGGTATTCACATGTTTGGAATGTGACCAACAAGATATATCTTACGATGTATGGGAGTAAATTATGGTATTCACATGCTCAGTAGATGACCTTTCTCATAGTCATATTCATTATACAATGAGATTAGATAGATGTATTTTCGATAAGCCTAATGGTTTGAATGGATTAAGTTGGACATCATAATGTATAATTTAAGGATAAATTTTTTTCTAGAATGTTATAATAGTATAGTTTTAGAAAAAGGTAAACCATAAAGACGGACGACAACCCATCATGCTAGACAAAGTTGCTAGAATCAAACCCACAACTGATGTGTTCCGGGCATTTATCACCTTCCACTGGCATACAAGAAGTCCCTAGTGATTATAAATCAGTTATAATTATAAATTTGGTATGATAGATGAATTATAAGTCCATTCTGAAAACCACATGTGATTAATCTCACCATATATGGACTTGTGTAAATTTAATATATTATTCTAACATATTTTGTTATAGAGACAGATGGAATGACCTATCATTCTATCGCATGATCATCTAATACTTCAAAAATGAAATATTCAACTCTATTTCGTTAAATAATAGATGATGTGGAAATTGTTCATGTAATGACCAACGATTATTTTATACTGAAATCTTGTAGAATTTATCCTAATGAAAAAATTCATCATTATTAGAGGAAGGATCATGAAAACCCAAAATGGTATCCCCGTACCTTCATAACCGATGAATAATATGTTAGCTTAGATCATCACAAATTTATGGATCTGTGATTGTTGTCTTTTTCATGGCCATGTTCTCTACCACTCTCCATCAAAACATGATGGTTAGATTTAACTTCCATATCCATGTTATCACCTATGTTATCCTATGTGGAAACCTAGTGATGAGTTAATTTCAGAATCTGTTACGTTTTATAATTTACTTTTTAAAATTAATATTTAGTATTCTTTTTTATGATATAGGTTTCTATGAATTAATCTTTTAAGTAGTAAATGTTTTATAACCCCGATGAATTTCGATGGAGAATGTCATTTGGGGGGGGGGGTAGAATGTAACACTGCTAGATTTTATGAGATATATTCTGTTAAATTTCTTTGATGTATTATATTATACGCTACACCAATATTATCTTGCGCTATACGAAACACCTTATTATCTTGTTGTATACAGAAATAATTCTCATGGCTTGTGTTGCACGCAAGAGTGACCATCCTCAATAGTGTGTGTTGTACGGAATACCAAGTTTGAGTAAACAATTGTATATTGTAATAATATTATTATGAACTAGACGTTATGAATAGTAATAACAACATTTTAAATTTTATAAAATTTTCATTCATCTTACACATATTATAGAACATAGTATGAGAACTAAATAAAATTTTCGAGTAAAATAATTATTTTTCAAAAAAAATCATTTTTTCCGCCATTTGATGACGCAACCATTATAAACATAGTTTTCGACATGTTTAGAATTTAAATTTTTCAAATAAAACATCTTCTTTTGAATCATGATATAAAAATTTACTTTGGATAACTTTTTTATATTTTTCTGATTACATTCATATTTTATAGAAAAGTAAAAAACACGATGATTCTTAATTAAAAACAACTTTTTTCATCGAGATAATTTATATGGATAAATATTTAATATTTAATAGTTTTAAATAATAAATATAATATATTTTTTCCATTTAATATAATTTAATTCATTATAATTAATTTTACATTGAATTCATAGGTAAAAAAATTTCAATCTTTTGCAATGTTTTAACTTTTAAAACATGTGTTCTCAACAGTGAGATTAATTTTAAATTAAATACTACAAATTATTTTTATTTAATTTGAAAAAATGAATTACATATTTGAAATTAGTAGTTTGAAATTATGTTAATATGATACTTTTATATTTTAGGGCATTATGAATAGTAACTACGATAAATTTTATTTACCACAGTTAAAGGTAAATCGGGTAATTAAGGGTAAAAATAATAATATAAAATTACAGTAACACTTTTCTTGATATCATTGGTTGATTATATTTCTCTCTAGAAAATAATTCGTTCAAAATGGAATCTATTTTAGTCCACTTGGATGAGATCAATACCTTTAATTATTTTTATTTAAAGGAATCCGAAATATGTCTCACTTATACATTATTAATTAAATTATTATTAATATAAGGTTATATAGAAAACAAATTACATTATAAATACTCATTTGAAAGATAAAATATTTTTCTACATCATGGTAATTTATTTAAACTTTTCCAGAAATATATAATTACCTTAATAGCTTATACATTAATGATGCAGGAATTATATATTTAGTGAAAAATCAATTATATATCTTTATTAAAATAATAATACCCATCAAAAGAACCAGAAACATGACCAAAACTTATTGTTTGTGTATATATATACCCTAATAATCCAATTGTCACCTTTTGGACCATTTTGAGCCATATAAAATGGATTAGGAAATTTATATTATATTATTTTAAATGATGTCACAGTTGTCACCTTCCAATTTTAATGAATATTTCAAAATAAATGTTATTATTTTAAAAGGATAAATTCTATTAAAATTATTATTATTATAGATAATATATTTAACTTCATAATAGCATTTTATTTTAATTGTATGCTAAAAATAAGTATATTAAATAAATATACAGAACTGTTTTAGTAATTATCTTATTAAGAGAAATATCAGAAACAATGGTTTTACAAATATAAAAAATAATATTATATGAAATAATTCATGTGCTAAATGAAATTTATATATTAATAAGACATTTTAGGAGTCTATTTAATATTTTTTTTAGAATATATATTCTGTGTGGATTTTATTTGAATTCAAATAAATGAATAGTGTAAAAATTGACACAATTGATATTTCATAAAAATTACACATTAATAAAAAGTTTAAAAATCACAAAAAAAATTAAAAAAATAAATATTTATATTTATATTTTCTAAAATGTCCTAAATTTTCCAATTATGGAAAATTTACTACACATAAGTTAGTATTTATAACCATTTAAAATTTAGATTTTTATTACCCCAAATAAAATTAAATAGATTAAATATGTATAAATAAAAATGATAAGGTTTAAAATGAAAATAAAACATATCTAAATATTATTGGATGATCATATTAAAACCCTATATCATCTAATATTATAATTGAGTCATTTGTGGTGGTTTTTAAGTGGGATTGAGTTTATTATAAATTAATATTTTTGAGATTTCCTAATCTGCCCTTCTCATCTCTTATAAATGGGAACCTCATACCTCCTCGCTTCACCCCATTTTATGCCTTAATCCACATCCAAACCTTTAATATTCCTCTTCTCAACATATATAGTTATATTATTGGGATTATGGCCTACTCAAAAGTCCAACACTAGTACCCTAAGAGGAATTTTATAAGAGGCATGTCAAGGAAGAGGCAATCTCGTCTACCAATTCGTTCATGTTTCTTTCTTCTTTTAATTCTCTTATATAGTTGTTTTATTATAAAGTAATAACATAAGTATCAATAATATACATATATGTTATTATAAATATAAAAAAAACCCAATTTCACCTTATATCGATCCTACAAAAATCAAAATCACACTGCTTGTGTACGTACGACTTTCCGTCTCCACACCGTGGTGTAATATGTTTTCCGCCACCACCATACATTGGTGGCTATAATTATGGAAATAATAACTATATATTATTATTATAACATCATAATTATTCTGATATATTATATATTCCACTCCAATTCCATTCAATAATTATGGGAACCATATCATCACTCGTGCGTACATACAGATAACCGTCTCCACAACGCGATTAGATTCATTCTCCGCGTTAACCATTAAAGAATGATTATAAAGTATATATAATAAATAATCATGAAATATATGAAATAATAATTATAATGGATTTATGTATATTTTTTTTACTGACTTCTATAAAATTTAATAAGGAAACGAAAACAACGTTCATGTGTACGTACAGCCAACCGTCTCCATGAACGGTGTATTTCATATCATTTATCTATCTATTATATATATATATACCAAATATATATATTATATATAAATATTATTTTACATTCTGTATGTAATTAAATCATGATATAAGTAATAATATGAAGAAGAACAAGTCCAAACATGTATGATAAATGAAACGATTATTACCCAAAATGTTTCTTCAACATGGAATTGGCAATTGAACGGGTAATATAAAGTCGTATGTAAATCATATATGATATGATAAAAATGACTATGATTCGTGAATAAGTCAATTACAATATTTAAATCACTATATAGGAGTCCTGGACACATACAGAAGAAATTGGACATAATGTAGGGGATAATTATTCCAATTTTTTTCTTTTCCAACATTGTTTATTTGTAAGTATTTAGTGTAGTTATATTTATCACCAAGGTACATGATTTATAAAAAAGGTTTTAATGAAGTTTTTACTATTCTTCCATGTATGTTTAATGTAATGTTTAATTATTTTTGACTTTTACCACATGGTATGGAAGGAATCGTTCTTTTGTTTACCATACGAGGTACTTTTTGTCTTTTCTATCAAAAGTAAGAGAAGATTTTTTTTACTTATATGAAATGAATGGATTTTTACAGTTTTATAACACCTTATTTCCATGAATCTTCCGATTAAATATTTTAAGATTACTTTCAATAAAAATCTGTTTTTTAATTTTATGGAATTTTGTGAAAAGAAAATGATTTTGATGAAGAAAGGATATTTTCCTCAAGAATTTATTTAATGTGTTTTATCTAAACTTTTTTCCATCTAAGATGACATTATTTAGTATGATTATGTTTCAAATAAGATGTATCTATTATTTACGTTGTATTATTTATCTTATGATGGAATGAAATCCGTTTGTTTTATATGGATTATTTTATGAAGGCATGATATTTTTGAAACCCATATTTTTCATTAGGATATGATCAATGATTTATTTCTATTTTGTGGTACAAAAAAATAATGATTTCATTATGAGATGGTCGGGACCTATATCTCCCTCCAATGCATTGGGTAACATTTTATATCTCATGAGATAGACATGGTAAGAATGAAAAGAGGATCCAGTACAGTAATAAAGTGCTGGAATGGAAAGTAAACTCGGTTCAGTAATGGTAATTGTCAACTATGTTGGTATTGTAAGCAATGCATTGGCCACTTTGGAAATCATAACATGTGCTTAATGGTTTCCACAAGTACACATTTTATTCCCATGCTATTTTATCATGATTAATGTAATTTTGTGATCTATGCTTTATGTATTGGCACTATTTATGTCATCACTCATGATTTTGATGTTTGATGTTCATGTTTTTACGTTAAAATATTTATGGATTATTTCATCTTCTACATGTTTACCCTTACTGAGCATTTGAGCTCTCCATTTTATGTTTTATTTACCCTTGTATACAAAGAATGGTTTTAGGTAAGAAAAAAAGGGGAATATCTTTATAGGATATGTTTAAGATATTTCACCATGATTAGATGAGTGAGATCTGAGTTTCCAAAGACACTAAACTATTACGGTACATGGGTGTCAGTTTTTGATAAATATTAAGTATTCCACAAAAGATATGTAATTTCCACATATGTCAATATTGGGTCACTACAAGCTCGACACTCGACTGGTTCATGGTCACATGTATTTTTCATTTCTCCTCTCATACCACACTATTGGGAAAACTGAAAGTGTCCTGCACTCACAGTCTGACTAGCACCCACGTCACAGGAAGCCCCAGAATGGTGATTCCTACCTAAAGATGTACGCCCACTTAGGAAATAATCAATACTGTTCTATTTTCTACCCCCAACATCCCACATTTTCAACTCAATAATCAGTGCGTGATTATCAATATTATTGTTAGAAGGAAACCCGACCACATTGATAGCATATCCAAGACCTTTTTTAAGTGTGTTGCCTTTGATAACACATCATTAAGATTCATTAGTTCCAGACATTGTATCACTATAATGATTGAAAGAGTATTCAATGATAGTCATCATGCCATGATCCGAAAGTCTAAAATCCTTAGCCTTCTCTACTCACAGAGTTTTTGGGTATAATTAGTCATTGAAGAGGGTTTTTAATTCATCCCAACCCATATCACACTTCCCATCAGCCAAGTTAAAAATGATGCTCCAGAGCTTCTCCACTCCACGATGCATGTAAGTCGCGAGCTTGACCGTCTTCTTCGAAGGAATATCCAAATTCTCAAAGTTTTAAAACCTAGTATCTATCCATAGATATGCTTCCTGTGGTGTTATATCCCCAGATAACATAAGAGGTTGATGCTGCTGGAACACTTGGGTCAGCTCAACCATAGTCATGGCTGGATTTAGCGCTCCTTATAGAGTCTTCATATAGCGAAAGAAGCCCTCAAAAAACTATACCATAAAACTTGTGTCTATAATATCCTTATGTTTCACAGTTGGCACTTTTAGAGGATCAAGGGGTAGCATATTCCCACTATCTCTAATGTATGTTCATCACATCCATAGTGATGTACCACTAGATTTCGTCGTTTTTTCTTGTCTCTATAATTCATCCCGTCATTAATGAACAACATGAATGAAAAAAATCTAAATGTGTTGTACATGTCATATCCCTCATAAAATCCATATAAAACTCACATCTTACCCCTAAAGCAAGGACTATATAATGAATAGTCAATGATCCAGTAGAAACCATGCCTCTTGCCCACTCAAATGTCGGGTCCAAGTCAATACTCTATTCACCATTTTAGTTTCCATTTACATTCCGCATTCAGTTATTTTATAAATTCCACTAAGGGTTTACAAATTCTTAAATCCATGAGGGAGCATAACACCTCATGAATTGAAAACATGGTTACCATGGAAACCATAGATGTTACATGTTCATTTAGGATTTACATTTCATTAGTACGTCATTTCCAGATTCATAAGGTCCCATACACCTTATGGATTGAGAGAAGATTTCACACCTTTATCTACTACATGTAACTAACACAACAACAGGCACAACTATCACATCAACATTCCAAAAAAATATGTAATGTGTAATGTATCTTAGATAGAATTGCATAATCTATGGCATGTGATTCTAACAAGTGTTTATATGATGCATGAGATGGAACACCTTTATCTGATTAGGCTGACACTGAAATAGAACCCACAATTGCATCAATAGTAATAACAGAAATCAATTGTTTCACCCAATAGTGAAATCAAATTAGATGTAATTGTCATATCCAAAAAATAAAAAATCAACTCGTGGCAATTTGGTGTTTCCCTATACATGGGGTAGCTACTCCCTAGAAGAGTGTATTACCAATCTATATTCCCTTATTATGCATGCCTAGTCCCACCAAAAAGTATGACACATCAGAAAAAAGAAAAAACTTTGACACCACATTGTAAACATCCTGGACCTGAATTCCACCCTATGGAGCTCCAAGCCTTGTTGGCCACATGGAATCAAACACATCTCCCCAAACATCAGAGACTGCCGACTAGCATTGAGGGTCAAGGGGAGTCAATGGAGAGACTATGCCCTCATTACCACAATATCATACTAGAATTAAAATATATAATAAATAGAAGATGAAAATAAAATATAAGTAAACTGTAGACAAGGCAAGTCATGAATACATATCAATATCAAGAAGTGACACATACACAGTAATATGTAGATGCTATACGTATCTAGAGAGCAGTGAAATAAGTTCATGGAAATATAGTACAATACAAGTATCCCAAAATGAAAAAAAGACCAAAAGGGTATCCTAGAATCACAATCCTCATCTTGGTCATATTCCACCCTTCCCCAAGCCACAATCAACAACATGTACTAGGTCACTTTCCCATATCAACACATGTAATCATATTTTCTATTTGGGTCCCCTAAGAGACCCAAAAATGGTGTGGGATAAACTTCCCAGTAGGCAACCACCCATGTCTATAATGTTCTAATAGAAATTCTATAAAAGTTATAGAAAGTGTAAAACATGATAAAGTATGTTTTTATGCCCATGGCATAAGTCTACTGTATCATGTAAAACTGAAGAGCCCTCAAGGCTACCTGCCAAAGAGAGTGATCGCCTAAAATGGAAGCTACAATAAGTAAACAGTAATGTCACACACCCATGTTGTACATCCATCTTTATCATGAAACCGACATCCAAATTGTATAATTATGTCATGTATCCAATGAGCACAATGTATAGTTAAAGTTGCATCCCACGACCATGATGAATATGGATGTAATAGACCTCAAGGGAAGGATCCAAGATGACACCAGACCAGGGCATCCATGTAATAATATATAGACCATTGAGGGATTGATCCAATGATAATGTCCAAGGAATACCATCGATTCCCATGGGAATCCATAGTGGAAACCCATTTTGGAAGTGGTTGGGGTCCTAGGATCATGGAAATAGTATGTCCTATGCATGCCCCAGACTGTTGGATCCAAGGGGTATCAAGGCCCGAGTTATCGCACATAATCAAGATCCAAGGTGTAGATTCAGCCCAATGCTTCAAATAACATGATTCATATCCATGTAGAGATATCCATGGTGTCTATCAATCCCATCATTAAAACATTCATTCTTTCAAAATTAAACATTCTTACCATGTGAGTATACCCACACATATCACCATGCATCAGCCATGAGTATACCAACTCATTTAAACCATTCTACATTTACCAAGAATATGGGCCTAGCATCACATATAATGCATTTGACACACAATTGGGCATTTTACATATAGGTATACCCATGTAAAGACCTAGAAATCCTCTGGAATTCATTTATACAAAATACATTGGATTTTTTCAAGTTTTTGAAAATTTGCGGCGCATGAATCTGAGTCTTGGTGTGCACAAAATCAATTATTGATGTATTGTTCGGGTATGTTCCATAGACATAAGGGCGGGATTTTAAAACATTTGAACTGGTGCTCGGAATTGAAATCTGAGGACACCATTGAACTTGGAGTGTCAGTATTTTCTTAAGAATACATTCACCTCAACAGATGATGATCAAGAATAAAAGTTAGTTTTTGGGTTTTTATAATAAAAACAATAAAATAATGTTTAAAACAAATTAATTTATTTTTAAGATGACATGTGTGTGATTGTTGGTTAAAACCTCCCTTTGGGATTTGGAGGTTACACTGCCACACCCTAACCTCCGATGAAAGGTTATGATGGTGGGGCCCACACGAACATAACCTCTCGCGAGAGGTTACGATGTGGGGACCACCTGATACCATAACCTCCCATTTGACAAATTGGGGTGGGGACCACCCGATCCCTATTAATGGGAGGAGATCATAACCTCTCAACTCTCCCTCGTTAATGAGCGAGAGACACTCCACCTTCCCCTTTAATTATATAGATCCAACCAATTCAATTAATGAGGCATCCTCTTCAATTAAATTGGAGGAGACTATTAATTTAATTATTCATTTTTGATTATGAATAATAATAATGAGGAGTCTCATTTATATATGGAGTTCGATCAACTCTTTAGGTATGAGTTTTTTTGGATTACACTATGAGTAGTGTGTATCCAGGACATTCTTCAGCTTCAGTTGGGTAGTTTAACAGTTGATAACTATTCATTTAGGATCAGAACCATTACAAAAAACTTGATATATATAGTTAGGGATCATTACATTAGATCAATAACCTTTAATTGTGGTCTATTTTTGGAAATATATTCTTCCGTTCTGCCTCTATGCATTTAAAATTATGAAGGATTGCTCAGGTGTGCTTTGGTGGTCGAGAGCTTCTTGACTGAGTAGAGAAAGCTAGTGGAAGTCAGCAATATGAAGATAGGTACAGAAACCACAGTAGTTAGGAGCCCACATCAGGTATAGATATCAGAACATGGGAGACATCTCCGGGGAAGCCAAGAAAATGTATTCTCTTTTCATGGATCTCATTGACGATCCATTCAGCCTAAGGAGAGACGATGTTACTTGTGCAATAAAGGATGAAATATCATTACAAAAAGTCCAACACACCGAGTCGTTGACAGGGAGATGGTGGATGGACCACTAAGGTATAAGAATAGAGTGTTGTGGATTAACCTGTCAGATGGAATATGTGGTAGAAGATAAGGGAGAGATGCAGTAGTTGGTAGATGTTTTGATCTACATACACCACCAACCATAAAAGGTATGCACCAGGCTTGAAGATCAGGGGGCATGGAAGGAGGTAGCTACATGTGGTCTAGGAATATGACCCATGGACACTAGGTATAATCCATGATATGATCTGTGTCTTTTATATCTTATATTCATTACATAAATTCACTGGTTCTAGTCATTCTTTATTAACCATATGTCTTGTGTGAAATCGTGAGATTAAGGTAGAGCTATTGAAATAACCATTTTGTTGGGAGACACCTATAATGAGAGACTCAATGATCATGAAACTTTTCCTATTGTGTGATCTTAACTTTGGTGGAAATAGTCTTGGTTGGAACATCTTGGTATCAGGGTCGAGACCTTACAGTATTCTTGATATGGATTGGTTATCATCAGTCCATTACAAGATTGACTTATTTAGGGGACGAGTGTGGTGTGTCAACAATGATATAATGAGGATTTCCTTTATTGGTGAAAAGGAAACCCAGGAATCCAAAAATGGGCTCTTGCATATGATGGTGAAGCTAATTAATAATGAGTTGTCTAACTATACCTTTAGGGAAACTGATGTTGTGAGATTTCAGTTTACAGTGAAAGTGGTGGAGTACAAGGACATCTTTACATAAGATGTTCTAGAACTAACTCTATACTGGGAGATTTAAATCTGAATCGAATTAAACCCTGATAAGACATTGATATTTTCATCAGTGTGTTGGATAGCTCCCACAGTACATTCAAGCTGAGTGTGTAGCTGGAGAAGTTTCCAAGTAAGATCTTTGTGAGACCCAATGTTCCACCCCGTGTAGCCCCTTTTTTTTAAAGAAGGCACATGGGAGTTTTAGGATATGCATATATTACTAGCACCTAAATCAGGTAATTGTGAATAAAAAGTATCCACAACTATGGATCTATGACATCTTCAATTATTTTTGAGTGGAGGTGTGCTTCTCAAATGTTGACCATAATTTTGGTTACCACCAGTTGTTAGTAATAAATGAGGATATATCGAAGAAGTATTTCAGAAGCCTCTATAGTCACATTGAGTGTATGGTTATGAATTTTGTCATGAAGAACTCCCATATAGAGCTCATGGAACTTATGAACAAGATATTTTAACCATACATAGACTAGTTCGTAGTAGTATTCATCGACAACATCATTGTGTACTAGTTGTCGGAGAAAGAGCACAAGAGACACCTGCAGATGGTTCTAAACATACTCAGAGAGCACCAGCTTTAATGAAATTTCTCAATGTACCAGTTCT
Organism: Viscum album; assembly: GCA_963277665.1. NCBI lineage: Eukaryota > Viridiplantae > Streptophyta > Magnoliopsida > Santalales > Viscaceae > Viscum > Viscum album. The sequence goes on from OY728134.1 coordinate 293,856,643, forward strand.
AGATATAAGATGACAAATTTCTAGGAAATATTATCCCATATTATGGAGTAGAAGTGGACCCATACAAGGTCGAGTCCGTGATAGCATGAGAGCCACCCCGTAGTGTGATAGAGGTGCAAAGCTTCATTGGGTTGGTGGGATACTACTAGATATATATCCCTAATTTCTCCCAGATATTAGCACTATTGACAGCCTTGAACTATAAGGGGGATCCTTTCATATTGATAGAGAAGTTATAATATTTTCAATGAGATGTTGTAGAGTTTTATGAGCACGCCGATCTTGAGATTTTTGGATGTGGGTGTCAAGTACGTAGTTTTCGGCCAATAATTAGGGAATGATCTTGGATGTGTCATGATGCAGAGACATGTAGTGATTACTTATGGTTCTTACTAGATAAATTTATAAGAGAAGAACTACATTACCCATGATCTTTAGTTGGTAGTGGTACCATTTGTGTAGAAGATGAGGCGACACTACCTGATGGTTGAATGCTTTATCATCTAATCTAACCTGAAGATCCTCAAGTACATATTCTTGCAATTGGATATGAATATGAGGTTGAGGAAATGGGTAGTGTTCCTCAAGGATTGTGAATTCGAGATCATATATACTCCCAAGAAGGGGAATGTTGTGGACGATGCTCTCAATAGTAGATTGATTTCACAGCTACTGAGGGATGCATCATAGTAGTTTGTCTTACTACATATATCCTTCATGGATAGAGATGATGCATCTTATCTCTAGTCGATGGTTGACACCCCTCCACTATTTTAGATATCCAGAGAGGGTCACCTAGGGTGTGTAAAATGTGAGACATTACGTGATCATTTATCCATAGTACTAGATCTTAGTGGATATTTTAATGGTGTGGAGCACGTCTCCCATTTCATAGGCCACACATTTGTGACAGTGGTATTTTATAAGGAGGTTCTAAGAGAGTTTCATATATCCCCCTTAGAGGTACATCATAGAGTGTAAAAAAATTTCAAAAACCCCTAGCATTAGTTCTGGTGGACATGTATAATGAAGGAAGTAGCAGAGTTATTTTCTAGATGCCTTTCATGAAAGCAGGTGAAGGCTGAGCACTAGGTTCTAGCCGAGTTAGCTCACCCCTAAAAGTGCGGCAGTTGATGTGGGATAGAATATAGATGAAATTTGTGACAGGATTACCAAAATTGTCTAGGGGACCCAATTCCATTTTAGTGATCATTGACCGACTCTCAAAGTTATCCCACTTCCAAGATATTAGAGAGCAGAGTACTGTAATGATCTTGGGATGCATATACGTGCAAGATATTTCTCTGCTTTATGGAATCCCTTCAATGATAATATCAAACTGTGATGCTGAATTCACATCGCTGATGTGGAAGGTAGTGTAGGCAGAATTTGGGACTCTTCTATGTTTGATCACAAAGTTTCATTCCCATAAATATGGTTAGATAGAGACAACTATTCAAGTTATGGAGGATATCTTACAGGATTGTATCATGAACATTGATCAGAGTTGGGAGGACCACATACCATTGTTGGAGTTTTTATATAACATTAGCTACCACTCCACCATCAGTATGGAAACCATTGAGGCTTTATATGGGAGACCATTCCGGTCACCACTTTGCTCGACCTACCCTAGAGAGTCAGTACTCATGGGTAAAGAGTTGGTGCAAGCAACAACTGATAAGGTAAAGATCATCTAGGAGTGGATGTTGACTACACACAGCTATATGTAGTCTTATGTTGATAGACTATAGAGGCCACTGGTGTTCTATGAGGGAGGCAATGTCTTCCTTTGGGTCTCGCCATGATGAGGGTCATAAAGATTTGGTCAGTGAGATAAGTTATCTATGAGGTTCATCATCCCTTTATATATACTAGGTATAGTTTCTGAGGTATCGTACCTCATAGAACTATCACAACAGTTGCACCAGGTACAAGATATCATACATGTGTCACAGTTGAGAAGGTACATGCATGACCCATCATACGTCATCAACTGGAATGAGATTGACATCGAGGATGTAGAAATCATATTAGAGTAACCAGTGAAGCTAAAGTATCAAACATAAATTATCTTTCATGGGTGAGAAATTCTCCAAGTGTGTGTTCGATGGTAGCACATAAATCTTCATGAGAGCATGTGGGAGTAGGAGGCTCAAATTCATGCACAGTACCTAGGTCTATTTGTGTAGCCTTTAGTTTTTGGATTTTGGGGATGTAAAATCCTTAAAATGTGGATAATATAGTTTATTTTTTATTCAATGTTTTGTTTTTAAATATCATATGGAATATTTAATTGAAATGTATTGGTGACGACATGTGATTTCAAGGCTCGGAGTGCCCAAAATATATGTTTGAAAAAAATTTATCTTTTTAACAGCGTGTATGAATGGTTTTCCTGAAAAAGTTTAATAAATTTTTAATTTTTTCCAGATCCAAAATCTGATGGAATTGTTGTGATCAGATTATATACTTTATCATAGGCGGGGGCAACCGTTGACGGGTGTGGTTTGGCAGCCAAAGTTTCTTTTTGGACGTTTTAGAAGAAATAAAATAAATTTAATAGGTTATTTTATGTTAATGTTTCCAAATCAAAAAAAATGTTGTCTAGTTTTAAATAATCAAGGTCCCATGGATAGTCTCATAACTCTGCAAACATTCCATGGAATCCTCTTGAACTTTAAAGTGGAGCCACCCTAGTGAAATTCTCGAGGAACGATGAGGAATGACAACACATGGATCATTTTGCGGAAAGATCGAATCTCAAAAAATGTCAACTCTTCTTTATTGCTGATGATAACTGTATAGTATTTTATTTCAATTATTATCACTATTCTTAGAATCAAATGATGAAAATGTATCAACCAACAAATAGGTTGACACGCAGAACATTCGTTCTTGGGGGATGATTTTTTATTGGGTTTAGTTTAGGGAATTGATCAATGTTTAATTTGAATTAATTTGATTTTATCCATTTGATCCTTCCAATGCGAGTGGATAAAAACTGGGACGAATGATGGAGGATTTTTGTACCTCTATTTAATTTTGTGGATTAATTATTCCCCTTTTTACCTAGTGTTATTTGTATTCTTCGTGGGGTTATGAACAATCCAGCATTGCACATCTGTTCCATAATGAAACAATCCTAAATTGTAGATCTGACATCATGATGACAGAGAGGAGGTGTGAAAATTATATAGGAAGAGGAATTTACATAGTTTGAGATAGATTATAAATTAACTATTCTTTAGGCATATGGATAGAAACATGTTTTTGAGGATGATCGAAGGCCCAAAAACAAAATAATCGACTTTGCAATGATGAATCAACCATGGATATAAAATTATTAGGAAAATGTTTGGATATATTAGGAATTTTTGGATTTCTAGAATCATTCGACAAAGAACATATAATTCTAGAAAATAACGGTGATCATGTCGTGTAGTTTTGACTACAATGCGTGTGGACCCCGTTGAGCGAAGACTAGGTTTTTTGGAAATAGAAGGCAATCACATGGTGTGGGATAGATGAAACATGGTGTATGGGTCCTTATATGGGATTATACGTCAATATAGGATGATAAGCAACCACAAGTGGAAGTAAATGACATGCACTCCACCACACGGAAAGAAAGGCTGATTACACGGGCTACCCCGTGTTCTGGTACACAGGCTAGCCGACACGGGTTGAAGCCATGTATAGGCTCATGACCAGTATACATAGTGTAGCCTCATATAGTAGGATATAGAGTGTCATGCTCTTATATTCCGTGTATACAAATTATTACATGAAATGATCATTGACACGATCCATTGTAAATGGGATGTACCTGATGCCATATGACATGACGTGTGACCTTTCAACACATAGTGTACATTTAAATACATGGATTGATATTCATGTCGACCATTACTTGGATAGGTTTCAATTGGGTTAGTGACCCCTTTTCTCATTCCCCTGATGTTTATATATCATTTCCATTCACATGAGTATGATCCCTTCTGCAAGACATTCTGGATAGAGTGAGAATCCCTCTGGGAGTCTTCTATTAAGAAACTCTACCCATTATTAACCCTAGGTAGAGCTAGGTTTAGATATTACCAATCATACAAGACACTAATCCAATACATATAAGGTGAATCTAGATGAGTTATAGAACATTCCCAGTCATGTTATGTGAAACACATCCATGTATCATGATCTTTCCCCACCATGAGTGAGTTCTCCCAAAATGAGTGTATTTGTTTTCTCTTCAGATCTTTTAGTGCATCTATATCTCTCTCATGACACTTCCTGATAATCATAATTCTCATTCGGATGTCCTCAGAGCTATCAGACTCATGGAGTGAGTTCTCCCATACAAGTGCTTTGTGTAATCTTCGAACTGAATCCCTAGCATGGGTGTGTGGTCCTTGTGACATACCTCTAGACTATGGGTCTAGGTTTTGAGTATAGAAATATATTTGTCTCTTGTTATTTGATCTGTAGAAATATATTTTTTAGAGAAGACTATAAATTTACCTTTTATATTTCTTTTTGGTTTTAAGGGTCCCCTACTGAGTATTGTTACACTCTCCCCTACATGGGCATTTTCACACACATGCCATGTCTTGTGAAAAGGAGCAGCCTATTGATATAGTCTTGCATGGACTAGGATCAGTCCAAGAATTGTGAGCTTTCATACATCTCTAGTTGTTCCAATGGAAATTAACATTAGTCCCAATGCCTATTGTATTTCTTACAAGTTATATTTTTTAGTTTTTAGACACTTTCTTTTGGTGGTATTGTATTCTGCAGTAGTTTACATTTAGCATTTTACATTCCATTTTACTCTATTGTTGGGTTCAATAGTATTAATGGATTCTATTCCATAGCGTTTTTTACATTTAAGTATTTATTTTAATGGAAGTGTGTGTGTGTGTGTGTGCAGGTACTTAGGCAATGCATCCTATTTTAGTGATCAACCTACTCGGTGTTAGTCACTTGCCCTTAGCTTATTGGATGTGGGCTTGAGGAGTTGTATCACATTTTCCACTGGAACGGGTTGTTGCAAATACAATCTTCAAATGTTCAGAATTATTATCTGTTATCATTGAATATAAATTAATATTATATATAAAGACTACAACTAACTGATTAATCTAATATCTAAAGAATTTATTCATTATATTATGTCGATCATTTGGTAGTTGGTAAATAAAAATGTGATAACTATAAATTAATTGTGACTATACCTCATATGAAAAGGCTTTTATGGGTATATCCTCTTTCATAAAACTCAATGGATGATATCCATAATAGGGGAAAATCTTTTAAAATTATATAGGTCCTTAGAATTCATAAAATAATTCATCAAAACATATTAGATGATACATAATATTGATAATAATATTGATATGTTATCTATAATCAATCAGAATATTCAATGAAATAATTTTATATAAAATAAAAATAAGTGCACATCATGGTGATACATTAGGGAATATGAATCCCTTATTTAGATACATATCCAATTATTTAATTTCAATCAAAGTAGATGTAGCAAGAGGTATGAGTTCAACTGAAAAGTCAACTTCATGATTTGGGGGAACAGAAGAAAAGTATTCAGTAAATACATCCTCATAATCCTAAAGAATATGAATACCATATATTTTCTATTTCTCCTTAACTATTTCTAATAAATATCCTTCATGAATACATTGTAAGTCCCATATAATGTAACTAACATTAATTTTAACTTCATATATTTCCTTGCTCGGAAATACAATAATTGGTAAATTTGGAATATAAAACGCAACATCCCTTAATTGAAAATTGATATGGGATCCATATAGAGAGAGCTGATCCATTCCAAATGTCACATAAAATTCAACAATTGGGAGACCTATAAAATTTATAGGAATCACACTACCAAAAACATATATTAGAGGGGAATTACAGACTGGTGATATTATCAACATATATTTAAGAGTTGTTACTACTAAGTAAACATTTTATTGTTGAGATGGTGACATGATTCCATTTGAAATTTTTATATATATTAAAGTGGAATATATCCAAAATCTCATAAAATATTTTCAATTTTACTGTGGATTGTATGTGTTCCATCCACTACTTTAATCTTGTTACACACACAAGTAGTTTTATATATATGTATAGTACCATTAACTCTTTGATGATGAGGTTTCAAGAACAAAATTTCATTATTAACCCTTAAATTATTACACAAATTGGTGTAATATTCATACTCCATACAATTATAACATTATAGTGATGGTGGAGCATTTGGTTAAAATTTCAAACCATTCATTTCCTTTAATAGTAACATCACCAAACATTATTATTTTTTTCTTTATGGCCTAATTTTCAATTTCATAAACTTTTAACAACCCCCGTTAGTAAATTTTGACCATCATTCCTTCCACACATTTGGAATGAATAATTATTAATCATCTTTACTATATGGGTTTTAGTATAATAATTTCCTCTAAATTAAATAGTCATTTAAATATCCCAAAAACATGATAAAAATTGGACTCTCCCATATACATTTTTTACTATAGAGAACATAGAATTATTTCTTCATAGCTATTGAAGTCACTTATAAATAGTTTCTTTTGGAGATATTATCTCATTAAACTAAAGAATCAGTAAGTTTTTCTTTCCAGTTCAATGATAAAACATACCTTGAATGTAATTTGAAATTTCCATCATTTTGTTATGATGAACACATTATCCTTTTTCTTCAATTATGTGAATTCCCTATACATTCTCGTATGTAATCTTTTAAGAAAACACTTATTAAAAAATACACTATCAATATACTATGATAGAAGAGTGTATATTTTTTTTATTTCATTTATTCTTGATAATATTACACCATTAATTTACTTCACCTTCCATGTGGTAGAATTTTACGATAACATTATCATGGATTAATGACTGTATAATAGAAAATATCTTTCCCAATGCATTGTTATATTTTTTAGAATATAATGTAAATAATGACCCATTGAAACAGGGTGGACGTCGTTTCATAAATGATTCAATGGAATGTTTTCCCTCCTCATTGTATTCGGATTCTCATCATACTCTTTGTTTCCACTCATATATTTTGGGATTTGAGTGATCATAGTCACATGTTTATGTATACTAGATCCTAATCCATTTTGATTCCCATGTAGATGGTTGTTTTATTAGTTGTCACATTTATTTTTCACACGATGCCTCATAGTTCCAACCATTCACTAAAATTGAAAATCATAGTGTATGAAATTATAATCATGGTGATTAATCATATAATCTAGATCAATTACTCACATTATGTCAAAATCATTACATATTATTTATAATATATAGTATAATAGTTTTTACCAAGGTTATGCACGATCTTGTTCTATTGAAATATGTCATAATAGATTATAATGATATTGTTAATTAAAAATGGAATATCCTTCAGGTATGTAGTCGCTGGACCACCCATCATGAACTAGTGATGATAATGTTAAATACTAATCATCTCCTTTCAATTGGTCTTAATTCTAGGTGAAATTATTCCACAACCACATTCACATTATGGTATCTATAATGGATTTCATTTTCAAGGAAAAGTACATAATAACTACTTTTCCGGAGCTTTAGTATATTAAAATATACATATAATTATCCTTATTGTTTTCCATAATGTTCTCTAGTCCTAAAATCTAAAAATTATCAATCCCTACATTGACAGAAACTATGGGGACTTGAGAATACCACATATAAATATGAAATCTTTTTATATTGAAATTTAATTCTTTTCACAATAATACAATCCCTAAAACTAAATTTTTTTAATGTGTTAGGGTACTAGATACATAAAAAATTTATTTCCTTAAATCTATATTATATCTTCCATGAATATTTTATCTCATAAAACGCATATTAGATATACATAAAATAAAAAATTTCATCATTATATATAGAAATAATATATAAGAAAGGGTGAGATGAAATTCTCATTAATGGTAAATATGAGAGATATCAATTGAGGATCATATGCAAGAATAAGACAAGAATAATGGAATTCGATCATGATCATAACATTAAATTATCTAATCCACAAAATAAAATAAATATGAGTCATGGAATATATCTTCAACACATCAAAATACATGAATCAAAGGAGTGATGTATCATTTAAAATGAATCATGTTCCATGATTACAATCATAAACATTTGGACATGCCATATTAAATTTATGCCTCAATAATAAAAATTGATAATCATCATAATATCATGGGAATCATAAAATCACCATTGAATTTCCTAAACATTATAATATTAACAATCTCTTAGGGGTATCATATATCTAGTTATATCTCTCAACTCTTATTATTTTATTAACTCCTTCATTTATTAAGAGATTCTTATCTTCAACATCATTACCAAATTCATTGGTGGGATATAACAGACCCAGTCATCTATGGTTTATAGTGTTACCACATGTAAATGAATTATAATCGAACCATCTATCCTTTTATTATAATGTAACCACCCTTCCATTGTTTATAATGTAAACATACATGAAATAATGAAAACCATACATACGACTTCCACCAGATCATAAATAATTCATTATATCATCAGAGAGTAGCATACCAAAAATAAATGGGTTTCATAATCTTCTCATAATCATAATCATAAACTATCCAAAAAAATAATGAGTATGGTATTTTTGGATCATATCCATATTACAATATATGTAACATCATAGAATGTTATAAATGATGAACAATTCCATCAAAATATCATTGGAATATTTCCTGATTAAAATTATTAATTCATTTTTAAATCAAATATTTAAAATACATTAACATAAAAAAAAAAATTCAATTTTTTTTCATTTACATTAACCATGAAAACATTTAAAATAAACATAAAATAATTGAATGTTCATGGTAGAGTGAAATTCTTTTCACGTTTTAATCATTCAAAAAAATTGTTTACCCCTTCATAAAAGAAGAATGGCATTCAGAAAAAAAATATGAATATTTTTTTAAAATTATTATATAAATTCATACATGGGTAAATATTTAATTAAAAATAATTATAGGACATTAAAAACATTCTCAAAAATATTTATTGATCATGGATATAGAGGTGAATGGTTCTATAACAAAATAAAAGAAATAAGGTAATGATTTTTAAAAAATGATATGTGAACCATTTGAGTTATGAATAGAGAAAATTGTACTAAAACATTAAAATTATCATTTGTGACATCCCGAACTAGGAGCCACTGAATGGTGATCTTAGCTGGTTGGACACATGCCCTTAATCAGGCCTATCCATATGCTAGAGGGTTCTGACTAGCAGTGAGGGTCTAGTATGTCATTCTTCAGGAGACTATACCCTCATTTATCATAATAATACAACATCAGAAGAAAATAAGAATAACCTATTACAAAAGAGTATAAATAACCAGAACAACACCATGGCATATGATTGTAAAAAGTTGAAAACACTATACTCAATAAAAAGGAAAAACGTGCTGTGAAAATGCAAGTGTTAAGGGTCTTCAATGAAACTCAATGTAAAGAACCAATCACTCCAAAATAGTCTTGAACTCCTTCTGGTTCCCTCCCCCATTCTCCAATCCCAAACAATAACCCATCTTGTGGCATTGACCTTATCTTGTCCTACAACAAAAATGACTGGTCGGTTTCCGATCAGGCGGCCTGAATAGATACTTCTTACAACTCATTAGGCCACCACAAGTAGTGTGTAAAACAAGTCTAGTCAAAACATAGTGCAAGAAGATTTATAGAGAAACAAATAGAACACATCATTAAAATAGTTATCAAATTTTCATTTATTATTTAATTATCACATGAGGCAAATTCAATTAATTTTTTTTCTTTTGAATCATCATTCATTATTATAATTTATTTGGTGTAGGTATTCATTCCTACCACCCAAAATCTCAATTGAAACATCATTCATTATTATCATTTATCATTTGATGTAGGTGGTCATGTCTGGCACCACAAATCTCGTTCAGTGTTGGTCGTCATTTCTAGAACTCCAACTCTCATTTGGTGTAGGTCATCATTCCTAACAACCCATAATCTCAATCTTGGATAAATATTGGGGAGGAATGTTGTTTCTATGTCCCAACATATAATTGGTCTAGGACACTATGCATATCTCCAAAAAAGCTCATCCATTTAATCATTCTTTAAGTCATAAAGACTTGCCACATTATTCATTTACTAATCCAATGATTGGTTAAACATGTCAAAGGCCTTTAGTTAAATCATCAATTAACTAAAAATATTACCCATTAATTAATTAACCTTTTAATTAATAAAAAACTATTCTCATTCTTTATTTAATTCATCATAATTAGTTTTCTATTTCCAATCTCATATTGTAATAATTAATTCTCAGAATTAATTATCTTTGATATACATCCTAAAATACAACTAATTCACCCAATTAATTATCTTTTTTCAACATCATGGAACATAATTAATTATCAAAATTAATTATATTTTCACATTCAATAAAATATATCAATTATAATATAAAATATACAAGAGATCTATTTGGAAAACCCCCTATTATTTGTTACTTGATTCAATCATCAAAAAATCACTGAGGCAACTCAATTCAATTCCATATACCTAATTACTCCAAATTAAGAATTTAAATTATTAAGGAAATCTACCAAATTCATAAAATCAAAAAAAAAATAACATATAATGACTATGGGAGTTCTATTTAGACCCCCTACATCAGTTTATTGATGAATGTTAACCCCACGAAAATCCCCAAAATCTTAGCGGCACAACCTCATCGATCATGCTTTGGATCTATACCCCTAAAATCTAAATCAAGATCCAAGGAATCAAGATCCTTCAAATCAAGATATTGACTCATAATACTAGAACATTATATCTACCCATAGGTTTAGATCCATGTAAACATTAATGATCCTCCATAGAATGAATTAAGAAATTTGGAGGAAAGAATGTGAGAAGCATCGGGATGAAATCCACTAACCATGAGGAGATCATATCGTCAATACGAGGTTCCAATCTCAATGAACGTTGATCAGATTTCCTTGTAATCCCTCTCGGAGGCATTAGAAACCCCTATAATTCGTCCAGCCCAATCCAAGGTTGAAATATGGGAGTCACAAGGGGTTTGGGTGACATTAAAAATGATTTTAAGAATTAAAATCCATCCCACATGATTTCTTGGGAAGATGTGCAAAGTTAAGAAAACTCATCACCTACTGTGCTGACCACTCAATACTGGTTCTCATAGGTAGCAGGGTTTAGCCCCATAGTTTTTCAAACTGTGCACAAAATATGTAGACCCGTCTATCTAATGTTTCACGCTTGGAACAGTTTGGCCACACATTTTGTCAAGATTTTCACAAACCATGCACAACCCACTATCAATTAGTTTTACTTATTAATTCACCTACAATCACCTCAAGACAGTAATCCATGGTAAAGTTACATAAAATCAACAAAAAATACTTGAAAATGAACCCTAATTGACTCCATAAATGTTCAGGATCTTACAATCTCGCCACCTTATAACATCTCATCCTCAAGCTGCACTCTTGTACTTCTCTATGATTCCGAGCCAAAAATATTGGGCCATTGATCCCTCGTGTCTACTTCATGTTCCCATGTTTCCTATTTAATCATTCCACGTTACCATAACTCATGATGTAACGGTAGAGTCTATCCCTGTAACACTTCTACACTACAACCCAACACATGTACCAGATGCTCCTCAATGGAAACATCTCTCTCGATGTCAACTTACTCCACATAAGTCAAATGAGAAGGGTCAGAGTGGTACAACCAAATTTGTGACACATGGAAAACATTAGTCACAGTGCCATATTTCTACGAAAATGCTAATTGGTACGCCACCAGCTTGATTCTCTCTAGAACATCAAACAGTCCCATAAACCTGGACACTAACATGCCTTGCCTCCATATCATGTGGTTACCCAATCTAGGTGACACCTGAAGGAATAATAAATAACCCTATGTGAACTCTAGGGGTTTTCTCCATCTATCATCATGTGAATTCCGCCTACTCTGATTCATATCCATACATTTCAGAATCAACTGTACCTGCTCGGATGCCTCCTGAATGAGACTTAGTCCCAACTACTCTAACTCAGCCAATTATAACCAACATAGCAGTGATATACATGGTGTACTATAAAGTTTGTTGTATAGTTCCATCTATATAGTTTTCTAATAGTTGTTATTATAATTCAACTCCACTAAATACAATTGATGTGACCAAGAGCAACCAAATTCAAGCACACATGCTCGCATCATATCCTCGAACACCTTTATGTTATGCTCTGACTGCTCATCTGACTGTGGGGGATGTCCATAGTTAATAGAACATGTGTACCAGGTTCAATCTATTAAGACTTCTCGAAAAGTGAAGTAAATCATGAATTGCAGTTTGAGTTTAAAGTCCATGGTATCCCATGCAAACGAACTATCTATCTTATGTACAATTCTGCCAACCGAACTACTGTAAAGGTTTATTTGATAGTCATGAAGTGCTATACCTTTATTATTAAACCCACAACAACCCAAATAGAATAATTCTTCTTATTTTTATTTGGATGACCTACAACAGAATCCCTATTAACATTATTCCACTTCTATTCTGGAATAGGTAATGGTTGGAATATGCATCCAGGTCATTGGAGCTCTTCTTTCACCTGCTGATAGGAAAGACATCTAGTTACTAACCATGCTATCTCTTTATTTGTTCCGGGACACCAAAACTATCATCGATGGTCACATTAAATTTTTGTAACCCTAGGATGTACCACCCACCTTGAATCATGAAATTCATGCATGAGTTCCACCAACATACTTGTAGCACAAATATACGATTTTTTATATAAATGATCTCATTCTCATATTTTTTTCTATTCTAACAGTGTCTCCCCTAATGTCTTAAAACCATGTATCCTCATACAACTTATCTATAATCCATCTCATGTGTGTAGACTCAACAACTAAAGAATATGGAGACATCCACTCCTGACTCTCCCAAACTACCACATGCATTTCCTCCAACAAAGTAATCATCTTCCACTCTGCACTAGACTCATATAATAACTAAGTCCAAATTATTATGATCAACGAATCATCCAAAGTATTCCCATTCTTGTGTGTATATGCTAGTTCAAAATAAAAGTACTATATATACTCTACCCATCTTAAAAACTGAATATTCATGTTGAGTTGTGAAAAGATATACTCCATGATTTATGAGCCATAAAAACTGTTATTTTCTCACCCAAAAGATAGTTTCACCAACACATAAGATCATAAACCTCAGTTTATAACTCGAGTTCATGTGTAGGGTAATTCCGTTCAGGTGGTCTCAACTACCAAGACCCATAAGAAATGACTCTAACCCCTTGCATCAACACAGCTCTGAGTGAGACCCCATTTGCATCACAAAACCCTGTGTACTCCACAACTACCTCAGGCGAGATCAAAATTGGTGCTGAAGTCATGTGGTTGTTAAAAACCTAGAAAGAATTCCCGCATGATTTTCTCTAATCAAAACAAACCACATTCATTGTCAAACTAGTAAGTGGTGTTTCCATTCGGGAAAAGTCTTTGATATACCTCCTGTAATAACTAGCCAATCCAAAAAATCATCAAATATCAAAAAAATTATTAGGATTCTCTGAAAAAATCACTACCCGTACTTTCTCTGGGTCAACTACCACACCTTCTTCAGAGATGATATGAATCAAATATTTTACCCAGTCAATCCAAAACTGGAATTTATATATCATGGAATATAGGCGATGATCTCTCAGTGTACCCAATACGATTTCAAGATGTTGAGAATGATCTTCATGAGTCTTTCAGTACACTAAGATGTCACCCACAAACTCCACTACAAACTGATCTATGTACAGATGAAAGAACATTTTCATCAAGTCCATAAACTATGTTGGATCATTATTCAAACCAAACATCATTACAAAAAACACATAAATTCCATACATGATCCTGAAAGAAGTTATTGGTATATCAGAGGTCCAAACTATCAATTGATGATACCCTGATCCCATATCGATCTTTGATAGCACACTATCTCTAATAAGCTGGTCATACAGATCAATGATACGTGGAAGAGGATATCGATTCTTTACAGTCCATTTATTCTACTTCCTTTAATCGACACACAATCCTAAACTCTCATCATCCTTCTTGGTAAAAATAACATGTGATCCCCAAGGCGATGTATTTGGATGTAAAAACCCTTTATCCTCCAAATTATTCAAATGTGTTTTGAGATCTCTATGCTCAATCGATGCAATTTTGTAAGGTGGAATAGATACGAGATCAACCCCCAAAATGAGCTCAATAGTGTATTCCCCATCTCTATTAGGTAGCAACCCATGAAAGCTTTTAGGAAAGTCATCTTGAAATTGTTCTACTACTAGTGTTATAATGTCTTTCCAACCACTCCCATCATCCAAAAAAGACTAGAAACATGGGCCGTGAGCTCTCCCAATTTCTGAGTAATTGTCCCAACTCGGTCAGCATGGATATTCCATTCTACCTGAAGGACATATTAGTCACCCTCATGAGATATGATGGTCACTCTCCTATGGTATCAATCTATGTAATCTTGGTATGAGTCTATCCAGTGTATACCCATTACTAGGTCAAAACCCGTTATATCAAGGACAAAGATATCCCAATGAAAATGATACTCTCTGATCTCCAGTGAGAATGTAAGAACCCAGATATTTTTTCAGGTATTTTTTTTCTTTCTGTGTGTTTTGGAGATAAATAGGAGTTTTTGTAAATTTCTTATGTTCATGTCATGTACTCGGTTACAATGGGTAGCCATGTGCTCGCCATGTTACGGCTGTACACACGACCATGTGTGGTGACCCGGAGACCACCTACTGTGGTTGTCGGTAAAGGCACATACACGTCGTGTACTTCTAAAGTACATGTTGTGAACATTATTTTTTTCATTAAATGGACCTGGGTCACGTCTAATTGGAAGAAGCATATTCTTATTCACCTTCTTTGACATAGAGCATTTGTATGATGAAGATCTTTCCCCGAGCCCCTGATCGAGCATCCATTCTCTGATTCAATCGTCGTCAATTGTGTTGGGATCACCATTATATTCTCTTCCTTCTTATAGAGATTTTTTTATAATTCCTCCTATTTCTCTAGTAATAAATGGATGATAATTGTAGACATTTTTGTAGATCTACATTGTTATAAGGCAATTCTAGGCCTGATATACACTTATATCGATCTCACGATGATGAGGTAGGTGGTTTGTGCCTTTCTGTTGTTATTCATTGAGTTATATATAAAAAATTTCCAAATCCCCTTGTTCATGGTATTTCTTTTTTATTTATTTAGCCCTTTTTTACATGTAATTCCTACTATGATTGGAAAGGGTTAAATTGATTAGACTAGGATGTTTTTTTAGCAAAGGATGTTTTCCCATGTTTTATTGTTTTGACCATTTAGTCTATCCTTGCATGTTAGGCCACTGATTTTCTTTCCATTCCTAGTATTGTAGGATGAAATGATTTTATCTGACATGTTGTGATGCTATAGATAGTTTATCCATGTAATTATTGATGGTTTATTTTAATTAAATATATCACTGTGCTCGACTGAATTACACAGGGCCATGAGAACCTGGTGTAGTAGTCCATAGGTAGAATTGATGCTGAGGGATTCTCCAGAGTGTATGTTTTACTGTTACTTTGAGATACCGTAGGGGGAATGAACCTAAGATTATCCTCAGAGTGTCTTTAGTTCTTTTACGTGGGCCAAATGGGGAATTAGATGTTGATTGCTTCCCCAGAGTGCCTTTTAGTTGCAGATTTTAGACTACAGGTGTAATTGACGATGAGCGCTTCCTCAGAGAGTCTATGATTAAGCTGAACTATAGAGTTTAGACTATCTACACTTCCCAGAGTGTTTCTTGTGTTGTTTGGTTGAACCATAGGGTTTAGGCTGAGAGTAATTTCTAGAGGGTTACCTACTTTTATTAGCTATTTAAATTATATATGAAATTGAATACTTTTGAACTGTAGGAATGTTGTGGTTGAGTACTTCCTTGTTTATGACATCATTTTACTTGTTTCCTACCCTATATATTCAATGAATATTTGGAACATGTCTTTTGGTGGTTTCCTACTGGTATTTAGAGTCACTCCCCATTTGGGTCATTTTTTTGGGCGCAAATACATTATATTGATGAAGGTATAGATAAGGGAATGTGAACATATACTTTAGGTACTTGATTGCTGAGGAGCTGGAGAGCATGGGACCAAGATGAGGCTTGTGATGCTGCTGGATTTTATATGTTTTCTTTTGTACTACGAAAATTCATGTATTCCAACATTGTGATTTGTTTGGAAGGTTTCGTAGATATATGTATCATGAATCATTTATATATGTTCTCGTGTTGTATCTTACATTACGTTTTCCATTTTTTACTATTGTTTGGTATTACTACTACTTTTGGTATTGTTATCTATGTTTACAATGTTTGTATTACTCTACCAATGAGGGAATAGTTTCCCCATTATCACACCTAAGGCCCTCACTACTATTCGGCAGCCTCTGGCGTTCGGGGATATTTGTTTGAGGCCATGTGACCAACTGAGTATGGGGCGCCACTAGGTGGCATTTGGAACTGGGGCGTTGCAAAATGGTATCAAAGAAATTATTTTTTTATTGACTTACTGTTTGAAGCCTATAACGATGGATATGATAGAATAGGTACTTGGTAATATGCTGTTCATGTGAGTATCTAACCTGTTTATAGGTAAAAGCAATTCTACCTCACTTATTGCAATTTTTCTGATATTTTAATTTTACAGTTGATATGATTTCACCATTGGTTGATTCACATGTTTCATGTTGTTATTGGTGACGTTAGTAAGGTTCTATTTCTATTGATACCTGATGAGGTGAGGGTATTCTATCTCATGCATCATATAGGCACATTCTAGAAATAACAAGTCATGCATTCTTACCACGCCATTTTGGGTGCATTAGCTATTACATATTGTTGTGATTGTGGTTGTGTTAGAAATGCTTGTTGTTGTGATAGAAAACTTGATAGAACATCTATTTTGATATGGTATTGATTGTGTAAGGTTTGTTTTAATGAATGCCAAACAATTGTTGTTGAGGTGTTATGGGCCCTCATGGACCATAATTTGGTGGATCATTTCACTTTTATCCTTATTTATGACATATATATGATGAAAATAATTGATTCTCTGGGAGTATGGTCCCTCATAGATTGGAATTTGGCACCCTATCATTCGATTTAGTGTTCTCTATGTTCTGAAGTAGTTTCTGAGGCTTTCTGTCTTGAAAAACCCAGAATACATGACGTGTAATGACGAATACATGCTATGTGTCTTTCTATTTGAGAGGGAACTATTTTTCTTATGTACACTCCATGTACTATATGTACACTCCATGTATTCTCTTACCGTGTCACTGGTTGTGTGGGCCGAAACATGGAGTTGGGAATTCATTGGTGGGACACGCCATGTACCTGAAATACACACTGTGTTGCGTTTACCGTGTGTCCACCCGTGTGACTAACAACACAGATGAATGAAAATGTAGGTTATACATGTCATGTTAATATTGAACACTCCGTGTAGAGTAACCCATTTATCTGACTGGGTAATGAACAACATGGTATAGTTTAATCCTACTTGTTCTCATCATTTCTAAAATAAACACACCGTGTATAGTCATCAGTGTGTTCACCTATGTGACTAACAACACGAGTCGGTGAAGCCCGTCTAGTACACAATGTGTCTGTCAAGAACATGCCTTGTAGTCTTGTTCTAGGGGACCCATATTTATTAGTTGTGTAAGAGATCTCGGTATGTGGATGAAAATTCATGTATACACCATGTGTTCCGACAACACATTGTGTGTTTGGGGTGTTTCATGACTAGTTAGGGAAGAAGTACATGCCCATGTGAAGGTTTAAGTGAACACACCATGTAAAAATTATACACATCGTGTATCCATATTTTGAAAAACTTGAAATTGTTCCTTATCTTGTTCACTTATTATAATTATCTGTTCTATTCCTCATCAATTGTGATCTAAGGTGTGCATTTGTCCTTACAGAGTCATGCCACCAAGACTTTCATCGGTTGTCCACCAGTTACAGGGCAGTGATCAGACACAGGACATGGATGATCAGGGACTACCAAAATATCCTCCAGTAGTTCCAGTCTTGGCACCATCAGTCATTCCTGACATAGGTGCAGACGCACAGTTCCGAGAGGGATTTTTGAGGTTCATGCAGACATTTCGAGGAGTATGACATCCTGCCCAATATATTGAAGTGTATACATGGGTCATCCAGTAGTAGAATCATCCCACATTCATAGAGGATGGAGGACCTCATGAAGCAGAGTCATGGTTAGAAGCCATGTAGTATTTCTTCATGCATCTGGATATGCCTCCAAATAAGAGGTTGAAGCTCACTGCGTACATTTTCAGGATTCGTCTAAGAGATGGTGGGATGTTATCTCACTAGAGGGACACCAGGATGTCATGCCATGAGATGTGTTTCATCCAGCCCTCTATGACTACTTCTATCCAGATACTTTGATGGATGATCGGGCCCAAGAGTTCCTGACTATAGAGCATGGTACTCTTTCTTTTATGGAGTATTCCTCTCACTTTACTGAAATTCAACACTTCACACCCATCCCTAGAGGTGATGAGTTATTCCTAGTGAGGATGTTTCAAGATGGTCTCAGGAACGACATTTAATCTTAGGTTATCATCATTTAATTGACTTCCATCACTTCTATAGTCAACCATGATATGATAACAGAGTGCAATTTGAGGGATTCAGGAGTTGTTATCCAAAGAGGTTCAACATACAGAGTTGGTATCCCTCCTACTAGCACCAGGAAGCATCACATAGAGTCTTCATGTGGAGATATGAAGAGGCGAGATACATCTTATGGAATCCAGGTGGTGTGCTACAAGTGTGGGAAGAGTGGGCATACAGGGCCACATTGCCTGAGAGAACCAACAGAGTGCCTATCTTACAGCAACATGGGGCATCTCCAGTGTTTTTGTCAGATCTTCTCACCATCAGTTGGTGACAGGGGGTCTTGAATGACTCCTTGTTCAAGAGCAGCACCACCAGTTTCTCCCTAGTCATGAAACTGGAGTTCTTCTGGCTGTTCAGGATGAGGCGGAGGTCATGGTCGTGGTATCCAGTCACTAGGCTTTCAACGAAAATTGGGTGTATTAGCTCATAGTTCTCAAGAAAGGTAACAGGGTCGTGGTACATGCCATACATTTGTAGTGGAGCTGTCCCCATAGGAGTAGGATCCGAAATGCTTTACTGTTCGGGGTACCATTCTCGCTACCTTGGTTTTAGCTTCTTCCCTTTTTGTTATAGGGGATTCCCATAGCATTATTGTTTTATTTTTGTGGTGATATTTGGGCTCTCTATCATTTCTTCTGTTAATATTTGGATGCTAGAAACTCTACTGGGGACTTGAATGACTAGTGTACGATAGTTCTAGGAGTGTACTCTTGAGTTTGGTGAGTGTCACTTTTTATCGGACCTCTATCTTCTAGAGATGAAGGGTTATGACGTCATTCTCAGAATGGACTGGTTAGTTCTTTACCAGCATACTGTCAACTGATATCATTGTAGGGTGAGTTTCAAATCACCATAAGTAGAATATTATCTTCTTAAGGTTGAATGGGATGTCTAGGAGAGAAGAGCAGGACTCGAGCATCATTTGTTGGGAGGAGTTACCACCCAGATTGCTACTCTATATCTTGATGAACATGGGACTGCACAGATGGAATTTCCTCCCGTGGTGGACCATTTTAGGGACTTCATTTTAAAGGAATTTTTAGGTTTTCCTCTAAAGCAGGAGGTAGAATTTTCTTTTTATCTTGTTCCAGGAGATTCACTATTTTCAATTCCTCCTTATAGGATGCCTACACGAGAGTTTCCGGAGCTCAAGATGTAGTTGGAGGAGTTGTAGTCAAAAGGGTTTTATCTGACTCTGTACATCTTTTTGGGGTTCGCTTGTCCTGTTTGCAAAGAAGGAATATTGTAACATCATACTTTGTGTTGATTATCAGAAGTTAAAACAGTAGATAGTCTAAATCTGATATCCCTTTCTGAGGATTGATGATCTCTTTGATCATCTTTGAGGATCCCATGTGTTTTTGAAGATTTACATGATATCCGATTACCATTAATTATACATTAGGACATCAGATATACCTCTTATAGCCGTTCGGAGCAGTCATGGTCTATAAGAGTATGTGGTTATGCCATTCATTCTCATGAACTCGCTTTTTGTCTTCATGGAACTGAGGAACCAAGTGTTCCATCCATACTTGGATTCTATCATGGTTGTCTTCGTGGATGATATATTGTTGTACACTCACACTCGACATGACCATGATACCCATATTGAGATTGTTTTGAGTACACTAAGAGAGCATTAGTTATATGATAGGCTCAAAAAATGCCACTATTTTATTGATCAGATTAACATCTTGGGTCATGTTATCTTAGAGACAGATGTATCGGTAGACCCATAGAAAGAGAGAGTTGTAGATTCATGGGAGAATATAAAAAATTTCATAGAGGTATGTAGATTTATAGGGCTGTATGTATACTACATATGATTCATACAAGACTTTTCACTCTTAGCAGCACCACTGACGGGCCTGACTAAGATGAGGGAAAAGTTTATATGGTCGGATTCTTGTGAGTCAGACTTTTAGGAGATGAAAGGGAGGTTGACTTCAGCGTCGATAATAATATTTCCAGAGTCCGAAAAGTGCTATTCTGTGAATTCTGATTCATCAAGAATTGGTATACGAGCTATGATTATGCAGGGGGAAAGAGTCATTTCATTTTAGTTTCGGTAGTTGAGGCCACATGAGAGGAACTACCATGCGCACAATCTCGAGTTGGTATTAGTTGTTCATGCTTTACGTTGTTGGAGACAATATCTTCTGGGAGAGAATTTTGAGGTTTTAACAGACCAAAAAAGTCTCAAGTACATCTACACTCAACATGACCTGAATATGAGAAATCGAAAGTGGGTTGAGTACCTTCATTATTTTGACTTTGAGCATGCCTATACACTAGGGAAATGAAATGAAATTGCTGATTCACTGAGCTAGAGGACTCAGATACATGTAGTTCAAGAGGCCAGTAGTGAGTTTCAATTTATGGCTCTATTCACTGAGATTCATTTTGAGGTGCATGACAGACAGGGGTAGATGTTTCATTCTTCTATAGTTGTTACCTCTACTCTTCTTGATTGAGAGTGAATGAGGCATCTATTAGATTCTGAAGGACTATTCCTATAATAACGAATGTTAGGATAGAACCACGTTCTTGGATGGACCATATGCGAGGATGAGATCTTACGTTTTCATGGGCATGTATGGGTGTCAGCAGACATACACGAGGATCTGATGCAGGGCTTTCATTCATCAGTTTGGGTAGTTAATCCTAGATTCACCAATTTGTACCGTGATCTAAACCATCAGTATTGGTGGTTATGTATAAAGAGATATTTTGCTAATTTTTTCAAGAGGTGTTCCACCTATCAACAGGTGAAGAAAAAGAATAAGTGACCAGAAGGTATTTTTTAGTAGTTACCCATTCCCGAGTGAAAGTGGAATAATTTCATGATGGATATTGTGACAGGATTGTCGAGGATGCCTAAAGGGAATGATTCGGTATGAGTTTCCATTTAAAGACTCACGAAGTTTTCCCTATTATTGTTGATTAAGGATACCGTGAGTGTTGATAAGCTGGGATGGTTGTACATATATGAGATTTTACATCTACATGGGGTTTCACACTCCATTATTTCAGATAGGGATGCACGTTTTACTACTCGGTTCTGGCCGGGGATTCAGAAGGCATTGGGTATATAGGTACATGAGAGTACATTATACAATCCCCAGACAGATATCCAGTCCGAATATATAATTTAGGTGATTGAGGGCATGCTTTGAACATGCATCCTAGATTTTAGATGTTCTTAATAGAATCATATACCTCTTTTGGAGATTAACTACAATAATAGTATTCAAGAAACTATTTAGATTCCACCTTATATGTCTTTGTACGGTAGGCCAAGCTGATCACCCTTATGTTGGATAGAGGTAGGAGAGGATGTTATGATAGGAACTTGTCTAGACCAGGATACCATAGAGAGTAGATAGAGTTGATTCAGAAAAGGATGGATACCAAACAGTCATGTCCGAAGTCTTATGTTTATCGACGGAGACAACCACTAGAGTTCGAGGTCGGAGATTAGGTTTTCATGCATGTCACACTGGGGTTGAGGCATAAGTGGATTATGAGATAGGGTAAGCTTTTTCCGAGGTATGTCAGGCCATTTGTTGTTTTGGATAGAGTTGGGAATGTTTCCTATCGGTTTTATTTACCTCAGAGGTACTGGGCTATGCATGATGACTTCCAGTTTTTTCAGCATCAGCGTTACTTATCATACCTATCTCATGCTTTTCAACCTGATGAAGTTGGGTTGAGGTGGATGCATAATTCTAGGAGTATCCTATTAATATTGTTGAAAGATGTTCACACGTTCTATAGGGATAATATATTCCTCTATTATGAGTGCTATATCATCACAAGTGAGTACAGGATGTGACATGGGGGAGGGAGGTCGATATATGATCACAGTGGATAGATCTTTTCGAGGGTTCTTCTTCTATGCTGCCTTACTAAGGAAATTTTGGGATTAATTTATTTTAAGGGTGGATGTTTTTAAGAACATGGATCTTATATTCTGGTATGTTTCTTTTTCTGACTGTTTTGGAGAAAAGAAATGTTTTTTGGTAAATTTTGTAAGTACACATCATGTACATTATAAGCACACATTATGTACTCGGTAAACGCGGGTAGCCATGTGTTGGCCATGCACACGGCCATGTGTGGTGACCTGGAGACCTCCTAATGCGGGGGCCGTTAAAGGCTGGTACACAACATGTACTTCTAAAGTACACACTGTCTACTTTCATTTTTTCATTAAATGGGTCAGGGTCACGTCTATTTTTCATAAGCATATTCTTCTCCACATTATTTGAATGAGAGTGTCCGTATGATGATAATATTTCCCAGAGCCCCTAATCAAGCATCCATTCTCTGATTCTACCACAGTCAATTTCTTTGGGATCGCCATGGTATGCTATTTGTTCTTCAAGAACATCATTCTCTAATTCGTCATCTTTCTCAAGTTATACTTGGTTGATCGTGTTATATGTTTTTGTAGATCTATAGAGTTATAAGATGATTTATGTCCAGATATTCATGTATATCGATTTCAAAATGCCAAGGTAGGTGTTTTGTGCCTTTCTAGAGTTAGTAATTGAGTTATATATGCAAAAGATCCCAATACCCTCATCTGGGGTATTTGTGGGTTTATTGTTTTAGCACTTTTATTTTCCTTCTATGCCTAGTACAGTTGGATAGAGGTTAATTGTTGCAACTATGGTTTCTTCTTATAATCTATGGATATTTTTCACATGTTTTATTGTTTTGACCCTTTGGTCTAGGTTTCCCTATTTGGCTACTACTTTGCTACCCATGCCTCGTATGGTAGGATATTGTGATTTTATCATACATGTTGTGATACTGTAGACTATTTATCCAAGTATTTCTTCATGTTTACTTTGGATGTTATATATCGATGTGCTCTATTAACTTAAACATGTCCCTGGGAACTTGGTGTAGTTGACCCTCTGGAGAATTGAGGGAGAGGGCTTCTCTAGAGTGTTTGTTTTACTATTACATTGTTATACCGTAAAGGGAATGGATGTAAGTGCTTCATGTGAGTGTTTTTATGACATAAATGTAGACCGCGTGGGGAATTAGACGTTGAGTGCTTCCAAAGAGTACCTTTTAGTTACCAATATGAGACTATAGGTGGAATAGACTATGAGTGACTCTTCTGGGAGTCAATTCTTAAGTTGAACCTGAGGGGATAGACTGTTTGTACTTCCTAGAGGGTTTCTTGTATTGTTTGGTTTTATCAAAGTGGTGAGGCTGAGTGTACATACTAGAGGGTTACCTGCTTTTAGTAGCTTCTAACATGATATAAGATATTTAATTATTTGGAATTGAAAGAATTTTATTTTTTCTTACTTCCTTGTTTAGTAATTATTTATACATATTGTCTGCCATATATATTCACTGACTTTTAGGAACTAATATTTGGGTGTTATCCTACTAATATTTTGTCTCACACCCTGTTTGGTTCCATCTTTTGGTCCAAAATAGATTATATTTCTGCAGGTATATATATATGGTAAAGTGACCTTATAATTCGGGTCATTGATTGCCGAGGATCTGGGGAGAATGGGACCATGTTGAGGCATGTGATGCTGCTGAAGATTATATGTTTTCTTCTATACTTGATTATTATTATATTATAGAATTGTGACCTGATTGGAAGCATTCCTAGACTTTTGTATCATGCATCATTTTTATATATTCTCATATTTTTTCATAATTTCAGTCTTCCGTTCTTTTTTGTTGTATGCTATTATTACTACTTTCACTATTGTTATCTATTTTACTTCTGCTATGTCACTATACCAATGAGGGCATAGATTCGTCATTATCACACCTAAGGACCTCACTGCTAGTCTGTAGCCATTGGTGTTCGAGTAAATGAACATAATTCCATGTGACCAAATGAGTATAAGTCCCCTCTGGGTGGCTTCTGGAATAGAGGCATTACAGAGGTTCTGTGGCATAATCTGATATCCAATGTTTGTGTTCCCAACAGTTTATTGATATTCATCATCCCATCTATAGAATCCTACTCCAGGATCAAGCCAGTAACAATTTTAATAGATAAAATGAAATGAGAGTCCCCAGTACCAAGCATGGAAGTAGCTAAAGTAGAAGCAACTATAATATACCACTAAATATGGATGGAACAACCTCTATCTCCACAAATGTATGTTGCACTGCATGTAAGTGTCCTACCCCTTTTACCTGTGGTG
Organism: Viscum album; assembly: GCA_963277665.1. NCBI lineage: Eukaryota > Viridiplantae > Streptophyta > Magnoliopsida > Santalales > Viscaceae > Viscum > Viscum album. The sequence continues at coordinate 293,881,779 of OY728134.1, forward strand.
TCATCTAAATCCTTTATGAATCACCGATTTTTTAATTCAGGTGCTCATACCCTAAAGAACCACATCCATTTCCTTTATCTCCTATTCAAATATAAATCCATCTTTCAGACCCATATGCTGTAGAAGACCCCCTACCTGAACTCTTACTTTGAACAAATTCACCCTCATCACCAGCTTTTCACTGCTTCCTATAGAAAATATATAGATTTCCCATATTGTATCAAAACTGGAACTCCATTGGTGGTCATGATAAATGTGTACAATAGTGTCCCTACCTACACAAATGATATAAAACACATGAGGAAGACCTGGTGTAACTTTTTCTCCTGACTGCCCTCTATTCTTTCCACAGACCTATCTAAAATTCTCGTGACAACACTTCCTGCGCTCACAAGGCACACTTCCTGATTGTCTAGCTATATGTATAGTAATGGAATCCTCCTTCAGGTTCCCCTCTTAAATGAGATCCTGATTAACCACATTATATAATTTCATCGACTTAATGATACTAACCTGGGGTTTAATTTCATACATATATCCATCTTGAAATTTTTTTCCTAACAAAGCCACATCTACATCTATAGATGGAGAAAAATGTTGCAAATGTATGAAATGTTTAACATACTCCATTATGGATATGATCCCTTGTGTCAAATTCCTAAACCAAGAAGCTTTCTCTTATCTCAACATGTCTGTATAGAGGTGTTCCATGAACATTACAAAAAATAACTTGAATAACATATTATCTATCATTCTTGATCATACCAGAATGTCCCACCAGCTATTTGCGGAACCCCACGTGATATAAGTATCCAACTTGACTATCAAATGAACTGGAGTCTCCAAATGGTCACATATTGTCTCTAAGGATTCAATCTAGATTTTACAATCTATTAGGTCCATACTCTACAGTAATAGTTGTACGGTGATGATATGAAGCTCCATTGTCAGCTCAGATATGTTTTTCTAAACCTGTCCGGGGTCGCCCTCCCAAAATTGCATGTAATAAGAGAAGTTCTCCCAAAACTGTTCTTTTTCTACCTTGGCATGATCCAATGGTTCATCATGCTCCTTGTCTAGAAGTTCATTTCAGGCCATACACAACGGTCTCTCCCTAAAAAAGCGTCATGGAGGCATACTCATACACATCAAAACACACGACTTAGATCCCAAAATGAAGCCATGTTACATTTATTTAAGGGAAGAAACAAACACAACAAGTTCCAATATGTCCTTTCTCCCTTTTCTCTCCACAAGTTCAATACTGAGGCCCTATCAATACCATTAAACATCATACTCGTAAGACTATGTTAACAAGGGTACATTCATTTTCATTAATTATTTTAACCATTAATTAATCACATTATCTTAAATTAATTAATTCAACAAATAATTAAATAATCATTCCCATTACATCAATCAAGGTTCTCATTAGACACCCATTTATTCTCATTTTTCATTATAATTCCACTCTCACAACATGGAAAAATAGTTCATGTAAAAATAATTACTCATAAGCCATTTTCTTGTGAGTGCCTCAAATGTTGCATGTCACAACAACCCCGAGTGCCTAGAATGATGTCTGTATAATCAAATATCATGAATCTAATGTCAATGAATCAAAATTCATCAATTTTCAAAACAAATATCATATCACACAACAAGTCTGTCCCACAAGCTGAAATAATATACAAATGTATCAACAAATAACAATCACAACAATCCCACCTTGAGTTCTTGGATTTTCCCCCATACATGGGTTTGTAACTCCCATGCATGAGTTGATAACCAAGCCTCTACTCTTCATTGAATCTTTTATACCATTCCCCAAAAATTAAGAAAAAATAAGAAGAAATAATGGAATACTCATATGATACCACTTTTTAACGTCTTGAAACGGTTGCCACTAAATGTTGCCCTGAGCCGGTTGTACACATGCACTCAAGCACACCTCCCCACACATTATAGGGTGACGACTAACAGTGAGGGTCTAGTAACTTAGTCTTGGGGAGACTATACCATCTTTTATCAGAATAAAACACTAGTGGAAGAAAATAAAAATAATCATGTACGGATGCATATAAATAACTACAACAATACAATGACATATGAGAGTCGAAAATAAAAAATAAAATACTCAAATGAAAGGTAAAACATGATATGAAAATGCATGTTTCAAATGTCTAAAATGCAACTCTATGTAAAGAAAAAACAACTCAAAAACACGTCCAAAACTGCATATGGTTCCCCCTCCCATGCTCTAATCCCAAACAACAACCTATCCTATGGCCTTTCCCATATCATGTCCTGCAACAACAAAGACTTCTTGGGTGCTGATCAGGCTGCCCAAATCGGGTATGAGTAAAACTCAGTAAGCCACAAAAAATAGTGTCTATAATGAATCTAGTAAAAAGATAGTTCATTCATATTTATGATGAAATAAATATTATTCATAATTAAACAGTTATCTCATTTTTATTAAATTTTTAATCATCAAATTAGGCCAATTCAACTATTGTTTCACTTTTGAATCATCATTCTCTATTTTCGTTCATTTGGTGTATGTATTCATGCCTAGAAACCCAAATCATTGTTGAAACATCATTCATTATTATCATTAATCATTTGGTGTAGGAAATCATGTTTGGCACCACAAATATTGTTGAGGGTAGTACATCATGCCAGAACTCCAATTCTCATTTGGTGTAGGTCGTCATGCCTAGCCCCACATAATCTATAGCTAGGATAACAATTGGGGAGGAATGCCATGTCTTTTTCCATATTATTATCGGTCTAGGATTCCATGGATATCACCAAAAATCTCATCCATTTAATCATTCGTTAAGACATAAGAACGTTACTCATTATTCATTTACTAATACAATGATTACATGAACATTTCAAAGGACATTAGTTAACTCAATAATTAAATAAGAATATAACAAATTAATTAATTCATAAATTAATTAACTAATCAAAACCATTCAGATTCTATAAATAATTCTTCAAAATTAATTATCCATTTCAAAAATCATCATGTCATAATTAATTCTCACAATTAATTATCTTTGATGAACATCTTGACATATAACTAATTCTCCCAATTTCTTATCTTTTGTAAACACCATGGGAAATGATTAATTCTCACAATAAATTATAATTTAACATTAAATTAAATATAATTATTAGAATTTCAAATCTCCAAGAGATATATTTGGTAATCCCCCCATAATTTGTTCTATGATTTAATCATCAATTAAATCAATATTGAAAATCATTTCAATTCCATATACCTAATGACTCCAAATTTGGAAATTCAATTATCATGTAAATCTTGAAAATTCATAAACTCATTCACATATCATATATCATGACTATGGAAGTTCAATTTATACAACATAAATTAGTTTATTGATGAAAGATATCCCAATAGAAATCCCCAAAATCCGAGCAGCCCAACATCGTCAATCAAGCACTAGATCTAAATCCCTAAAACAAACATTATAGTCAAACGCATCAAGATCATTCTCATATAGATCTATATTCAAAGACCTAGATCTAGATTTCAAAATATAGGTTTAGATTCATGGAAATAGTGAAGATCCTCCGTGAAAATAATTAGTAATGTTGGAGGAAAGAATGATAAAAGCATCAAGATGAAATCAACTTACTGGGAGGGGAGCAGATCGTCATTCCTAGCATCCAATCATGAAGAAAAATGATCAGATTAACATGGAATATCTCTCTAAGGATTTTGAAACACCTAGAATTCGTCAAACCCGAGTCAAGGATGAAATATGTTACTCATGTATAGTTTTGGTGGTTTTAAAATATATTTTTCAAATTAAAATCATGCGCACACAGTTTCCTGGGCAGAGGGGCACAGTTAGGCAACCCATTCGCAAACAGTGTGGACCCCTCTGTATTATTTTTTACGATGGGAATAGTTTAGTCGCATGGTTTCTTAAATCAGGAAAAAAAACGTGAACAACCCATTTTCTATTAGTTTTCCACAAATATTCACCCAGATGAACCCCAAGCCACTACTCCAAGTTAAAGATACGTAAAAGATTCAAAAAGTAACTGAAAATTCACCAGAGATGAATCTAGAAAAGGCCATGTTCATACATAATAATATCCAAAAAACAATAAATTCCAATTAGTTTAAAAATATGGATTATATTATTTTACTCAGTAGAAATTAAATTATAAAAAATCACGAGTAAAATGGCATTGAAACATAAATCGCTTACAAAATTTGTTTTCTTTAAATAAAAAACTCTTAAAAGAGGTAGAATTATATGGATTTTAAAATAAAAATAATTTAACTAGATAAAATTAAAATATATAATCATGAAATGTATATTGGTGACCAAAAAGAAAATAGTTGTGAACAAGGAATATGTGTCACATGAATAATAGTGATAATTGAAACACTTACCACAATTATAATTTTACATCCCACGGGTTATTATGAATTTTATAATTAAAATTTTTTAAATACATTATAGAACCATATTTATTCATATAATATAATATATTATTCAATTATAATATTTTTTCACCCGTTCATTAAAAATTATCTCTTTAGACCACTATTCTGAGTGATAAATGTTTCATTTTTCATGCACATTTTTGTTTTGTAGTTCATGTCCATATACATTGATTAGGGTTCCATCATATCCTGAATATCAATTAATTCAAATTTGTTTTAAAAAGTCATTATATGATCATTTATTAAAATGAATATAATTTTTTTGAAGAAAATTGAATTAAATTACATCGTGTAGATGATAGTCTATACATAAACAAAAGTAATGTTTTCCACCTTTTTATGGACAGAATGAAGGAATGATAAATAATAATTTAACATTAAGTTTTCCAAATTTTATCATATATATCATATATATATATAATAATTAAATATATCATAATAACTAAACATTAATATATGTTAATGGAAAATGAATCGTATCGCTATGTAGAGGCGGTAGAGGACACACACACACGTGCGATTGTTTCATTTTCAATTTGATGGAACAGAGGTAAAAATATCTTATACTATAACCATATTAAGAATATATTATACATATGACAATTTAATCAAAATTTTATTAGGAATACAACACATTTTTAAGAAGAGGGAGAAGATATAAACAATGAAAGAGTTTGGTAAGTTGATAACATCTTCTTTTAGAATCCCCCTTTCAATTAAAATATATGACCTTTTAGTATGAGGTAATATGAAGGATATAATATCTATGATGAAATTAATGATGATATGAAGTTATTAGGGGTTTCCTTGACTGTTATAGAGTGTCCAACGTTGCGAATAAAAATTAAAATGATGTGACCTTTTATATGTGATGGAATAGACACACATGGAATCACAAAAATGATTTAAATAGAACATATATATTATTCATGTTAATTAGAAAACAGAAGAAATAAAATAAAATAATATATTCTTCCATTTCAAAATAAAATCAATTACTTGCAATTAGATATGTTTTGTAGACATTTTAATAATTACCTTTTAGATAAACCACGTTAGAGTGATTTAATCCTTGACCATGGTAATTAATATTTTATCCATAGTAACATAATTACATTTCCAAAATTGAAAGGTGTAAAAAAAATTCAATAATATTATTAAAAAAATTTAATAAATTTTATTATATTAAATTTTTTTTTTTAGTTAATGTTATTTTTTGTAAATGAACAAAAAAATAAAATAAATCTATTCGAAAAATACTTGATTTAAGCAAGAAAAAAATATAACAATAAAATCAAGTAATAAGTTCATTTAAATGATAGTTTTTTATTCATTAAAAATATAGATTCTATAGATATTTTAATCATTCCAAAATTCATTGGAACCACCAATGAATTCCATTAATGGAAATATATATAATAGTTTTAACTTGAAAATAATATTATTTATGTTCGAAAAGGTAATGCATGGATTCCCAGATTAAAATAATGTTCAAAAATAAAATAGATAACAACATTAACATATCATTGATTTAGAAAAATGATTCATTTTTTTTAATTCCTTCCTAAATGAAAATAATTCTGAAAGGAGATAGTTTTGAGGAAATTGGTATTTTCACTATTCACACAAAAACCAATCCATTCAGAAACAAATCGAAAAATCCATCCTAAGCCTATTATGTAATTCTAATGTCAAAATTAATGATATTTTTTCTAATAAAATTTATAAAAGTGAAAAATATTGTTAAAATATCCATTAAAAATGATTGTAAAACCATATTATCACGAAATGTATTTTTTTGCGTATAAATTTATTTATTGTAAATTGAGTGATTATTTGTTATGGATTAATCTATAATTATTTATTATAAAACAAGTTTACAATTTTTTTTCAAAATTTTATTATACCTATTCATATGTCAAATTTAATGTCATGTGAATGATGGTCACAATTAAATAATAATATAGTTCAATTTTATATCAATGTTTATTTGATCTTAGTGAGGAAAGTAAAGATAGCTAAAAAATGAATTTATATAAATTGAAATTTTCATCAAATAATGTTTATTTACATCAAGAATATTTTGAAAAAATGTGATATCCATTTATAGCATCATAAACAAGTGATATATTACTTTATAGCTTCAAAAACTGGTTTGAATATCCTTTGTAGATTCATGAACTAGTGTGATCATCATTCGAAGATTCACAATCTAATAGAAACATCCTTTGTTGTAATTTGTTTCCCAATCTCATTTCTATAAAATTTCATATACATTCTATACTAAAATCCTCACTTTTCCATTTTTTATGAATACTCCAAAAAATTCAAAATGATTCCAAAACTAATTTATTAATACTCATTAAAAAAACTAAATCATTGTCAACCTTATTAGTTAACAAACACCACAACCAACCAAATAAAACCATGACGTAAATTTTTCCTAACAACATAACTCGTCAGGTTTGTTCATAACACACCAACCTCCTTAAATATCCTATTGAAAATAACTTCCATACATTCCTCTTTAACAAGTATTCAGACTCTCTGAATCCATATAACAATCAAAGACATAATCAAAGCATACTCTAAACCATCATGGGACATGATCAATTTAATAAACATGATTATTATGAAATATCATCCATGAATTATATTGTTATCAATAGAAAAATTTTGAATGAAACAACCAGTTGAAATGACCTAACAACATTCATGAAACCATACTCAGAACCACTTATTTTACATATATAAATTAAACTGTATGAATTAAAAACCCAAGGGTCTTTATCAATGATTTATATTCATTGATATAATAAATTCAATATCATTATACTTACTAATCTCCCAATAAATAGTCTCCTAACAATCAATATAGATAATATACCCCCTTTCTTCACATTAAACTCTCCTAAAAAATGTTCAAAAAATGTTTACCCATTGAAGAACTATTTCACTCTCCCACTAACAATGAAACCAAAGGACATTGTATTAAGGTCTATAATAAAAATATGAGTATTGTTGAAATACAAAGAAATAAAAACAATCCTATAAGAGTGGGGGTATACTAGACTCCAATATCTATGAGATACATCTAAAATGATTCCTCGGGTATGGAGTGTGTCATGATTTTAAAAAAATGATGTTAACTATTAAGATTATTCAATCTCACAAGACCATGCTTCACATTATAACTAATAAATTGATAACTAATTTCAATGTTCATTGTCCATGAGTTATGTTAAACTTTTACAAATGATATATTGAATTCGAATTATCACAATTTATTTCAATTAGAATGTCTAATTCATATACCATATCTTTAATATAATTATTCATCCAAAATAATTATATGAACATTGAATGGACACAATATACTCTATTTTTATAGTGATTGATGAAATGTAGCATTGTTTACTTCTCATCAAATAACTGTACAAACTACCATAATATAATGAAAAACATTATGTTGAATTTCTATTTTTTTGTTGAACTTGCCCATTTAATAACTATTTATCCAAATAAATCATAATCTGATTATGAATTATAATGTCAACAAAAATCCACAATTCCATTGATAAATTATATTATTATTTTCACTTCTAGATAATGGATTTATTTTGGATTACACTAGTATCATGCATCTTGATAGGTAGTAAACAAAATATCTAATTTTGTAACTATTAATTACAATAATCTCCCTATGATATACTTATATTCCATGAAATTTACGAATTTTCTATCGCCATAATTTGATAAATTCATCTTGGAATAAACCAATATTGTCCTAAATTTTGAATAATCCATTCAAAAACATATTATCACCTCATAGTAAAATTTATTTTGAGATATTAATGTTCTATTCCATTCATTAATCAGCTATAGACTATGAAAAAATAATCGTACTCTAAACACAGACTTCCAAAACAGACTCTTCATGAATTAATCGAACTTATCACATGTGATACGTTTAAAGTAATATTGATATTACCATAAAAATACACAATAACCACAATAATTTGGTCAATTTTATTTACTTACATAGTGATTAAAATTAATTTTACTATTCTTGAAACCAATCTTTTTCATGTAATGATCTAGTCTAAAATAACACATTATTAGTTCCCTATTTAACCTATAAATCTCCTTGTTAATCTGTTAAACTAGCACAAACAAACCACCTCTATCCCATGTAGATAGTGGTTAGTTTATTGTTACACTGAAATCACACCTACAGTAGGTCATGGGATTTAGACCAGTGCCATATAGGTATATCAAATACATGGGATGCCTTAACATATGGAACCTATACACACATAGACACACACACACATCACCAAATTCCGACACAATTCTAAAATTTAAAATAATAGTAATAGAAAATTTTTTGCATACAATATAACCCTCATCAGAGTACAAAATAAATATTGGAAACCATAAATGTCCAAATATAAGAACACCAATTTGTTGAAAATTTTCTAGCCTTCTAGAAAAGAATGGAATTTTATCAAATGAAACATATGATATGAAAAATATTATGTTAACCTCAACTATGATCCAATCACTCTTGTTCTACCTAGGACCCAATCTAAACGTTTGAATTCTTCTTAATAAAAAACATGTGTTGGAAGACCCCAAATTGGGGTGAGTATATAAATACCTAGTAGAACAACCAAAAATAACCAATAATAATGTATTAATAAATTATTCATCTCATCATCTCAAATGATGGTTAATCCAAATTTTATTCATAAAATTAATAACCTATTTATACTCAATATTTATGCCATGTACTAAATAATTAGACTACAAAAAATACAACCTTGGATCATATTAGAGGATTTAATGAAATTATTTTCTATGATAACACCCTACTTATTTTTATGAAACTAATTAAATTCATATGAAATAACATTTTATTTAGGACTCATCATGGTGTTGTGCCTATTGTAACTCATAAGATATCGGTATACAAAAATGTGATATCACCCAGGGCATGTGGGGTATTTTGGAACCTATCATGGTTAATATATTAATTAGGGGATCAAATGATTGCTAATGTTGTTATCAACGATTCATAAAACCCCATAAAAAGATTAAATAAATAATAAAGGATCACTACCCACTAAATATAAAAGGATTCATTAACCCTATCTGGGATTAATCCCATAATGGGGAACGCATACAATTCCTAGGATGTGATTACTCACTGTTCCCATGTAGTGCTGATCCAAGAGGATATACATAAGAGATACTAACCTAAAATTATGATAATGAATACCTCAACCATTCGTGGGAAAATTATACATTTTTTAATAGGTGTACACAGTGTGTCCCACAATATATAGACCTAACCATGTATATTCCCGTGTCCAAGAACCCATGATCGTTTACTTTGTCCATGAATTTATATAGTATATATTCATTTCATCATGGTCATGTCTAAGAACCCTAGCTTTTTATGAGTACACGGTCGTCCCTATGTACTATTCTTGTGATCTTTTACATGGTTCTACGTGTTCTCGTGTAATTCGAGGGTACATGTTGGATCACCAGTCATGGGCCACACTCTGTATGTTATGTCCCACATGGCGTCTGGTATTATATTTTATTTTTCAAAACCCTAGATGATTACCATATGGGAATACACTATTTGTGTCTGTTCATAGTACATGAAGATTAATTAGGGATTCCTATAAATCTCATAATTCTCACAAGTTTTCATAGATGTTGTCACTGACTATGATTCTACCAACCAATCTGTTGATGAAAATAGATCTGGCATTGATCAATCCTTTCTATCACTAGTGGCACAATATTTTCTACCCATACACATAGAAATGTTCCTTGGTTACATTGCATCACCACATCATCAACACCCATGAACTGTCTCTTTCGATACATCATTGGATTTCCAATCATTGGAATTTAACCTTGATTATTATTTTTATCCCAAAAAAACGCATAGAAATGATCCATTTCACCATATAAGAAATAAAAAATCATTGTATTTGAGATAATTCTCGAACTACCGTTCAAAAGGAATAACTACAATTAATGCACGAAGACTGCATAGAGAAAAAAATAAATATAAAAGTGATGAATGGACCTCATTCAATTTCCAGGTAGGCCTCAATTGTCTAACAGAGAAGGTGAAAATCATAGGGGATAAACAAGGATTATAAAATATTACCATTTCCTAATGCTAGAAATATTACTTAATTAATCATAATCCATTTCTCAAACCATAAATAATTTGTTACTTAATTAATTCACATTAGAAATGGGTTAAAAATTTGGTATTAAACAAAAAACAACATGCGAAATCATGTTTGGATAAATCACTAATGACGAACAGTTCAATGTCATTATCCATGGAATGATCCACGAACTATAATGGAGCATTAATCATAAACCCATATTCTATTTTCATTTATCCAAGAACTCTCCTCCAATGGAACTTCTCAATTTTTTTTTGTTATGTGGATAACTATAATGATTTTCAATAAATTTGATTAAATAGAGGATTTTAGGATTTGGACAACTTAATAAATAATGAATAATTTTACTTATTATTTTTTTATTAGTCTATCCATGATAGAACATAATCTAAAGAAAAATATAGTAGAAGGGTAATTTCATATCTATGATATACCACAAATTTCATATTTAATAGGAATCTCAAATTTTCCATACAAGACTGAGTTCGTGATATATACCATTGTTTATAAATAATAATATATGTTTGATATAATATTTTTATTATTTTTATTATATTGATCATGTGCCTACTTAATCCCCAAAACACAGATGATGACATATAATGAAGCCTCACAATTTTTTTTATATATTCCAGACATTGATAACTATGAAATAGAGTTGTTACATTTCACAACCATAGGGTGTTTCATCTAGAAGGAAACTGACCACCCAAAGAGATGAGCGTACTGAGATCCCATCTAGTTATCTTGCTCCTAGGTTCTCTTATGTATATTCTCAGGTTTCCACTGAACACACAATAATGGAATTTCTCACCAATGATAGATCTTCTCCTACCAATCCTCTATGTCTAATGAGTAATCCATGAACATATCTTAATCTTTGATGTTTAGATTACCCCAATCGATAACATTTTATGGGTCATGAACAAACATCATCAGCTGAAACACAATGAATATCATTTGAATGATCTAAAAATAGATGTAGGTGGAAGCAGTATTCCACATTTCAGAGCCTATATAGTATCTAAAAATGACCAATTATTCTTGATGATACCCTTCCTCCCTGAGAAAATCAGAAAAATCTTTTCGAAGGTTTGTCCACCAAGAACGGATTTTATCCCTCACCAAACTCCAAATTCCATTTTCATTAGTCAAAATATTACATCAATATTTATTGTGAATTCCTTATCTACTCCAAGATGATCTGTGTATTCTTTTTTGTAACCCACACCAACACTAGATACATGAGTGTTGACTCCCCAATATCAATCCCAAAAAATGGTTCCTTATTGGGTCTTGGGTAAAATGCATCAATTTGTTAAAATATTAGGTTGCAGTGGTAAATGTTTTTATACTCAAACTCCACTATGGGTATGTAATCCGCCCAAAAATATCAAAAGTCCACTATAGAATCCTAAAGAATGTACTTCATAATAAGAATAGACTACTTAGTTTTTTCATCAATCTTTGGGTGAAAAGGCATGAATAAATAGTAATGAGTTCCAAATACCTCTTGTAATATTCTACATAAGCATGACATGACCTAATAATCAATTTATAAAACAATATTAAATGGATCTCGATGATGTTGGAGAATATCCAAAACATAAATGCATCCCAAACATTTTGATGGACTCTGTTCAAATATACCTAAGAAGTTGAATGGCCTAGTGAGTCATTCTATGGTCCCATATATAGATTCATTCCCTCTAAAAGAATTTGGATGCCTCAACATGAATTCCGTGGGTATACTATCTCACATATAATAAAAAACGTCATTCTAATTATATAAATCCACAAGAACATGGGGCTCTTCCTTCACTTGCTGATAAGGGATGAATATTGAGATTAAATCTATTAAATGTTTCTCTATACCTAGCCATTAGAACTGAAATCAATGTTTCTAGTACATATTATACAAACCTAGATCCACAACTCAGGATGATCTAAGAAAAAATCTAAAAAACACATCTCAAAACGTAATTGGTATGATGGTCCATCATTATGAAATGATTAAATGCATTCGTCCTATATAAAATCCATAAAGGGAAAATCTTGTGGATATATAAACACATAGTGTCTCATAGTTTGTATCTCAAAATTAATCCTCTCTAAAATTATAATGAAGAAGTGGTGTAAAAACTCCCTAAGATATGTAATCTAAAATATCCACTTCCACTAAGGAAAACTACAATGAGGCAAAATACTGTGATTTCTTACTCAACAACTATAAATAAGATCTCTTACAAAGACTATATTACATGAGGATACCCTTCATGGGAGTCTATGCGTTCTTCAAGTAAAAACATTGTGTAACTATAGACACATACGTTATCTAACCTAGATATTCTTCAATTAAAATATATACTTGAGAATATTTTTTATGAAATTGAAGATAAACTAATCACATATAAAGTAGTGTCACCACATATTTAGGGAAAAAACAACTACTACCAACCCTATATCATGGTTCACATAGTTAAACTAATGTGGACTCATATATATCGAGGCTAATATTTAATCACAACCTTCAATATTATTAAAGAACATACTAGACCAATTTTTTAGGAATCTTATAACATTACATTTCCAACACCATCCAATGGCTTCCTCAAGATTCGGGTTCCCATAAACCTTATATTGAACTCCTAAAAATCCCATAATACCTCTCAATCCACACAAAGGGATCATCCCCTCTCATGAAAAAGAATTGAAGGGTTTTAATATCCAATTGAAATTGGGTATAGAACATTTGTAGTTGCTTTCCATCACAACAAAAGCTCACATATCAGTCACACTATTGTGTGGCTCCCAAGATATCACTACTTCAACCATCTCAAGGACCACTATTACTCACTCTTTTAAGATTACATGTCCCAGTAAGTGGACATCTCGAATATTAAAATGTTCTCAATGGGATTCCCAAAAATTGGATTCTCTCAGAGTATATTTAGGAACTTCCTTAAATTTCATACATGATGTTCCTATGAGATAGAGTACACACGGTTGACCTCGAGGAGGACCACTAAGAACTTATACAATATTGGATGACACACCCAATTTAAGAGTCCTATAAAACTATGTTTTCATTAATAATCATGATATGAATAACCTTGTAATCACAGTGGTTGTAGTGAAATCCTAGTATCATCATCCATATATCCATTTATTGAACTCAGAGTTAGTGATAACTCGACCCAATATCAGCATTGAAGAACCAAATCACCATATTCAAATAGTCAACGAGTTCATTGATTCATGGATGTGGATACATATTCCTAAAATTATATTGATTTAAGTGATGTTATTCCACACAAAACCTAAATCTGTTGTATTATTTATTAGAAAAAAAATCAGGGCTTCTTAAGGGGTAGCACTAGGTATGAAAAATAACATCATCTATAACTCCTCAAACTACACCTTGAGCTCCAAAAGATCCATGAGGGTCATAAAATATACTAAAATAAATATTGAGGTATTCCATATATAAAACTATATGCATATTTTATTCTCTTAGTAGGGAGGTATTCTGATCATGTCCTTAGTGTAGATGTATTTTTACTCTTCCACCACTAAAGGTATATAAATGCACATATAATTAGATTATTCATGGGTAATACTATTAAAATGATGAGTAATTTTCTGTATCCTTATATGTTTGATTATATCATTATTTTCTATTTTATCAGACTCATTTAGGAAGGAAATCCTCATTCTATCTCGCTGAATTCACCTCATCCTACACCAAAAATATTCAATATAGGTATGAATAAATGATAGACAATTTATATTGGAGAATAAATTATGAGTCCCAATTTTTTTAAAAAATAGATCTCATAATATGTTCTATCCTCATAGTTTATTCCACAACATGATAAGATGTTTTTTTCAAGGAATCTTCTCTAGTAGGAGTCTGCAATAACAACAGTTGATCCAAATGCTCTATTAGAATTTCTAGAACTAGAACATGGAACATGGAATGAAATGACTGGATAGTGCCTGTGATTTTTTGTATTGTAACTAAAATATAAGAAAATATCATAAATTTATTCATCCCTATGACCTCTAGGTTATCTGTCTCAATAGAATGTAGTGGACCTCATATTAAACTACTAACTCTTAAAACATGTCATGGACCACCTATATGGGGGGTATCCAATATAACGGTCAGCCACCTCTTACATCTAGCTAAGATATTTTTCCACAGCTTCCACCACAAGGACCTATCAACTATATCCTCTACCACTAACTAAGAATTTCACTTATTTTATCCCTTTCATATACATTCATGGTAAGAGAATACATTGTATGATGTCATTGAAAATCAGAGGAGTAACACTGTCTCTCCATCAGCAGACTAGAACTACCCTCCAAACCATGTACTAAATACATTCGATCCAAATACAATTTCCATAAATTTTTATATGTCATGGATTCCTTTGTATAGTGCTTAATACCTATGGATGAAGACTTCAATCCATATTCCGCAATGAATTCACTAACTATCAGGTAGTAATCATCCAAAAATCTCTCCAGCACCAAATTTCACTCTAGGAATCAATCATAAATATAAATGATAAGAGACATCATACCATGAAATATATCTATATAGAGGTCATTATAAAATTTCAATTCTCTAAATAATAAATCTCTAACCATGTCCATGGAGTAAAAAATGTTGTTATTGAACCTCAACCAATACTAAACCATAACCATACAATCCTATAGAAGCACAAGATGATCTTAGATGCACACTAATCAAAGAATGAATTTATAGAAGTCCACTTTAATATAAATGTAAAAATATTTTAAATAGTGTGTTTAATATTTAAATATCTAAGTCACAAAACTCCATTTTCAAGATATATATCTATGTAAAATGATGGCCTCTAAGACCACCATATCAAAAAGAGGTTTCCTATCATGGCATAATACTCACTCAAGAAATTCTAGATTTTCCCCTATTTCACAAGGTTCTATCTCACTGCAAAAACCTAGGGGTGATTCCCCTAAATCTTATGATGTTTTCTCAGCCTATGCAAAAAATATTCTAATTGTTTCAGTGATACCTGCAACTCAATTTATTTGGGTAACACTGAAAAATAACTCGGATGTACCATCATCAGTAAATGACCCAGTACTAGAGTATCATTTCTAGGTGGATCATTCATGTGATCCAACTATATAATACAATATAGAAAACATTTTTATGTCAAACTGTAATTGGAAATATGAAGTATGATCATTGATTATATCTTGGTAGGTATCTCAAAAATGACACTCAAACCACAACACATTACATTATGATTCAAATATTGATGTTTTCCCTTCAACTAGTTCATCCATATACATAGTCAAAAAAGGTTATTAAAGTCCTTATAAATTTATATCTCACCCACTAAACCAACACCAGATACCCTTGATTTAATGTATAACTCAAACATGTTAACTCTCTTTTCCTAGATCTCAAATCAAACATCTTAAGTAAACAATCTCTAAACATTGGTCCAAAAAAAACTGCTCTGATACCACTCTCTCATGACCCAACCCATTGGGGCCTACCTAGATAGTGGTCAGGAATGTGTACTTCACAAATCCTTCCTCTAATAAGAATGGATCCATTGACAAAAAATTAGTAGAAATATAACAAATATGGGAGGACATAGACTAAGGAACTGGTAAGCACACAGAAATATGTAATAGCTGTCCGAATGCTGAAAGGTAAAAAAATTGTTACCAAAATGAATTGATAGACTATGTGCCACATCATAGTATGACCAATGTATAGGAAATAGTATAGGGGAAAATACAAGTCAACCAAATTCGTAAATTTTTTTAAACATACATGGAAAGAGGGGACTACTGTAAAAAGAAACACTTGGTACAAACCACTTTTTATATAGCTTAACTATGATCTACATACTCCTAGTCCACCCTGAACCCCAAAGAATGATCTATAATTTACATAATAAACAATATGGTAGGAAGATACCATGTAGTGGTGAGTTTATACATACTAACCTGAACACCATAATAAAATGAAAAACAAAGCATCAAGAGGGTATTCACATTATCATCACAAAGGCATACTAATTAGTATATAACGAATAATAATAATAATAATAATAATAATAATATACTCAATATAGATTTTAATTCTAAAACAAAATCCATAACTAAACTACCATCTTAGGATCCCCCGCAAGGCTTTATAGAAACACTCATTTGGGAAAACTCAGTCTATAAGTATGATAACCCTAGCGGCACCCATTTGATAGGTTGTTCTCATTTGGCCTTGCCATGGAGAATTAAATGATAGAACTTGGAAGATCATTATACATAGATTGGGGAACATACCTAGGGTTAGTGATGTATATTAGACCATATCTAGAATAACCGACTAAATAGTGAATCAAATTCTAGGTAATGTTATTAATGGGGATTCATATAACCCCTCCTAGGGAAGAAGCTGATGATATAATATCTCATTAATAACCCCATATGGGGATTCCAAAACTCTATCTGAGTCTAATCCCACGAAGCGGATCAAATCCTTTTCTCAAGACATGAGACATCATTGTACCGAAATTGGGATTGAAGATATGAATGCACCCATGAGATAATATTCTAAAATAAATCTAATGAGGGACTTAACCATCATTGTTAAAAGTACACTACATGTACATTGAGTACAAATCGTTTGACTACAAGTCAAGAACATGCAGTATTTTTTTCCAATGTTCAGTGTCCTGCACCTGCGTTCTATGGTTGTCTATGTGTAATCATTTTATACCCATGTACATGGAAATGACTGAGTTCCATGATAATTTATTAATATATGGTCACTCTCTTGTACTCTCATTGTGCCTATGTGCCTGGTCATGTCTTTTCCCATATAC
Organism: Viscum album; assembly: GCA_963277665.1. Classification (NCBI taxonomy): domain Eukaryota; kingdom Viridiplantae; phylum Streptophyta; class Magnoliopsida; order Santalales; family Viscaceae; genus Viscum; species Viscum album. Next base: position 293,899,394 of record OY728134.1, read on the forward strand.
CCATAGGGTACATGCTGAATCATGAGTAACGTCAACACCATAGAACTGACCCCTCTCATATATCACTAAAAATCCCATCATTGCTATAACAAATTAATAATTCTACAAATATCATGCCTAAACCCATGGAAATTATTCATTGTTCCAAATTTCAATTGCTAAATGATGTTATACCATGCATTTTTTAAACTAAAACCCAAAACAATGCTAATGTTGAATGCACGAATAATGTGGTGATAAAAAAATGAGGAAAATCATCATCCATTTTTCTGTAATTACTGATCCTTCTAAATGATAAAATAAAAAACATCTGGGAAAAACAAGGATTAAAAAATATCATCCATTCCTAATATTGGGAAGATAAATTTATAAATTTTTATCCGAAAATTGACCTAAAAATTATTTTTTATGGAATCAATTCATTTTCAACATGGGTAAAATAGAAAGAGGATTAAACTAAAAAATGAACATCCTAAAATTAGTTTTTTTATTGTTTACGAAGATTGGTTTTGAATCACTGTTGACATCAATATCCACAAACTCTATTGGTACATCGATTTTGAACCCATTATCCATTGAAATTCATCCAAGAACACTAATCTAAAAACTTATCTCAAATCCCTAGTGTTCTACACACAACCCCAGGGATATTAAATAATTATTATTAACTAGTAGAGTTTATGTTTTGGTTCATTTAACAAATAATAAATAAATAATTTTATTTATCTATTTATTTTTAATCCACCCACAATTAAACATATTCCAATCAACTGACACACTCAATGGTTAGGTAATTCCAAGGGTAAAACAAATATTTATGATTTAATAGTGATATAATATTTCCCATCCAAGAATTAATTTGAGATCTATTACAATTGTAACATCCTAGACCCATATTCTACTCAACAAATCCACGTGCCTGGTTGGTTCCATGGTCTCAAGCCCATCTCTCTAAATGTCATAGGATTCCAACTAGAAATGAGGTCATAGGTTTTTTTATGGGGATAATATTCTCTTATCTCCAATGCGTGTCATAACATATTCATAATAACATAAACATATAGGAAGTAGTAAATCTTACAAATGATAGATACACATTAGTAATATATAATAATATCAAAAGGAATATCATATACAATGATGATGATAAATGTCATATGTCACTATAAAATATCAAAAAACAATTATACATTGAAGATTTATAGTATATGAAAAAAAATTTAAAAATCCAAAAATATCAACCCAGTTAGTATCTCGAGCCTCGCCACAGTTCTAATTCTCCCCTACTACTGTACAGTAATGAAGAACCTATAGTAAGGAACTTTTTTTATCCAAACATATCATCAATTAATCTTCATTGCTACCCAAGGTGGCCCAAACATGGTGTGAGACTAAATCCTAGTAGGTAATCACCTACGGTCGGGTTTCATTCAGTCAGTTGATATATATAACATCAATATTGTCCAAGTAGAAATATAATATATAATGGAAATATATAATGTAATCATCCTATAAAGCCAATATTTTCATTTATCAATAATTGGTTTAATGATTCAATATAATTTAGTTTATAAGTACTGATACCCATTGTATAGCCTGACAACCTCAGTTAAAATAGCTAACCAACAGATGCCTATATTGGCCATCCAAAATTTATAAATAAAGGCTGAATACAAGCTTTTTATTTTGATTGGAAGGCACATCATATATCTCATTTCATTATTTATTCATTTAGAAACCAGATCACATCCACATAATTCATAATTTGTAATCCATGTATCACTCCATGTAATGTATAAACTAACACCCTATATGACTATCCATGGAGACCCTCATAAGAACCCATGAATCACTCTAGGTGTTGTATAACGTCACCACCATTAATGTTAGTAATTATATTATAATAAGGGATCCCAGGTATGGCCCATTGAATATAAGATCAAATAACCCTTGATATCATCTTAGGAAATCCATATGGAACACAAGCATTACTCATAAAAATAATATTTTCCCTTATGTGTCCATCCATGGTAGTATATATTAGGAGTTGGAGTGTCAACCTAGTAAAATCATGGAAAATACAATTAACACTATCCTTGGAATTCTTCATTGAATCCATGTGTCACTATAGGAAAAATAAATTAAAATCATTCGATAACATTTAATAAATTTCACATAAATATGTAAAATTCTTCACTAAGATCATTATACTTCATACTCACTTCAGAAAGAGATAAATGGAATTTTCCAAGCTTACAAGGATTTCCTATTAATTTCTCATATTTGAATTTCATTAGAATAATAATCTAATGCTTAATTATCCAATATAAGGGGAGTTTCTAGGAAAACATCATACATTATCTATTCTTAATTAATTAAATAATAATATAGATTTTGATTAAATCCAAATTTCAATTTGAAATTCAATTCAACATTTTATTTAAAATTCAATTCATAATTCATATACCAATATAGTGGTAAATAGGCACACCAAAAGTTTCTCAAATTCATATGTCATCACAATGTCCCATTTAAGTAAACATCTCACTAAAGGGAGTTGTTCTAATTTAAATTTTTTCTACACATAATCATCTATTTAGAATCATTTTGAATTAAATAGTCTATGTCGATCGGTTAAATTGATCGATATAAATTCAATTCAATGTGTCACACAAAAAATTGGTTTTGAGATATAATTATATATATATAATCTTTATCATTTTACAAAATAAAAATACCACGTTTAGTTGGTTCGTAGTCAATGTATTATCTAGTATGAGATCCTAATTCATCTAAGATAGGATGAAATTGAATAATGGATGAAGAACCAATAAATAGGGAATATGATCCTACACCTAAATATACCATACAATACCAAAACAATAAAATAATTTCACAAAAATAATTGATAACTCACTGATGAAAATATAATGAGATGAGCAGCGCATGAATCAGACACCTAATAGAGAAGATTATATAATTACATGTATAGTTGTGAAGAAGGATCTCAAAATGTCAAGGATATTGTGTAAGATAATAATAATAAATTATGGTTATGAATATATACAATTATTGGTAAAATGGAAATTTTCATAGAATTAATGGGTCACGTGGTTTTGTCTCATAGTTAACCAAACTATGCACTAACAGTGAACACATAGTTGTAGCGAAATGAACATCATAAGGTTTCATTAAACAGTTTGACTAACCATGCAGAATTTGTGAACAACTCCTCTATCATCCTTTTAGAGATGGTTTCATGGATTTTCACCCCAAATATCATGGTTTCGTCTAAATTTATTACATATAGGCCTATACATTCCTGAGATGAATGGTTTTATCTGACCATGTGGAATGAATCACATGGCTTAATCTAACCATGTGTTGGGACATTTTCACCCAAAAGGATGGGTTCTTGGTTTTAGATCAACCCTAGACACCCCCAGAAACTCATTTCCCACAAATATAATTCATATTAAGCCACATTTATGAAATTAAACTAAGAATGGTTAGAAAGAAAATTTTCTTCCCATTAATAGAGAATCGGGTTCTTACACTAATAATTTAAAAAAAATACATTCTTGATATAATATATATCATATTTTATTATATAGATATGTTGCCTCATCATTACCAATAATCTCATACTAACTCTGCTCGAAGACACAGAAATAATATTTTATATATTAAATTTTTTAACTATGATAAATTAGATTATTTAAATATTTTTTCATATTCATTGGTAATAAAACTATTCAACTCTTTCATTGACACATCTTAATCTAGATCTCCACTTAGAAATTAGGAATTAATACCCATTTGTAGATGATTGAATTTTATTTACAATATTATTTATATAAATAATCAAATTGTCTCAATCCATTCCCTAGGTGAAAAGAAATTCATCATCATTGACACCCTTGAAATAGATGCATCCCTTGCACCCTAAAAGTAATTTTTTAAAATATTCATATTGAATTTTTTTTAAACAATTTGGTAAAAATGAAATTCTTCTTAGCTAACCTTATATCAATCTAAGATGTCTACTTCTGCTTGATTTTTTCAATAACATCCTTCATTATCAAATACCAAATCACATCCTAAGAAGTTTAATTAAAAACCATTCGCTCTTTATGAGATCAGATATATTTTTGTTATAGAGATTTCAGTCTACATATTCCCACTAGTTTTTCTAGTCACTGATGACATTATAAATGTAAAATTTATCTATAATCTTCTACTTTAGTTTTGATGATGGTTTAATATCCTATTCCTCATCCTTAATGTTTTATTATGAATTTTTATTTGTCCCCTATTCTATTTGTGAGATTCTCAACACTACATCACAATACTTTTGATTCTACTCAGTATTTTGAAAATAATTAGGTTCATTCTACAGTATAGTTATATTCTTGTTTTCAAAAAGCATTACTACAACTTATTAAATAATTTATATACATGTAATTTTCATTATTATCCAAGGAAAATCCATTAGTATCCAGGATATAAAAAATCATTTCTTTCTCATTGTTTCTAATTAAATACTTACATTTGAATATTTGAATGTCTATTGCTATTGGTTTATTTCCATACAACATTTCATTTGAGATATTTTCTTCCCCAAAACACAACAAATCTATGATATATATATATACAGATATGATGATTACATCCTTCTAAACCATATTCGGCATGCCTTTCTCAAGAGTCATCATCCTGACCATTCCTTTTTATGATATAGTTTCTCCTATCAACTATAGCATTTGTTAAGGAGCTCTCACTACTAAGACTTTGTGAATTATCCCATATTTTATGAGATAATATTTCACATGTATTGTTGTAAACATATTGATACAATAAATTATGAATTTAATAATTTACAATCATATAATCTTTTCGTCCTTTCCCAGATATTGAGTAATGTATCTAAAAAATAGAAACATTTATGTGCTAACCAATATCCAGGACATCCAGTTGGAATCAAGAATCGTAATAACATTGCACCTATTCTTATTAATGAATCCTGGTGATATCGATCATTACATATAAATATAAACCGACTTGTTAAATTCTATTATTTTCCCTTGTTTCTTTTTTAAATATATTTTCCATTTTAAAAGATATTATGAATGTGTATACCATCACATGATATATTGAAGATATCTTGATCTCTTCAATTTCTTAAAAAATATACCAAGGATTTGTATATTAAAATTTTAACATGTTTATGGAATAATATTTTTTCTCTTCTGTGAAAATGAAATAAAAGATATTATTTTCTATTGATAATATATAGATTACCCTTCATGTTCATTACTTACATAATATCGGTAAAATTCATTTCCTACATGTACATGTATTCTATATAATGTGTATCACATATCCATTGTCTCATAGTTGACTAAAACATGGAATATTTTGAAATAATCCATTAATAATAATGGAATCCATGCTTCTCCTGTCATTCCCTACAAACATTCTATTTTGTTAGCCTGTAATATTAAAAAATTCAACATTAAAAATAATAATGTCACATTTATTCTGTAACTTGATTCCTACAACAAGATCATTATTTCTTATCATATGGAAAGTGAAACTTCTATCAAGGATCAATATCCTAGTATGATCTGATGTATGCAAGGAAATATATTCAACTTTCTCCTTCTCATAAATTTTGTTTGTTATTTATATCTTCTAAATCACAAAGGGTATATATATGAGTGATTGATTTTCATTAAATTATGGGGGAACAACATTCCATAATTAATAATAAAAACCAATAAATATTCCAAAATCATCCACTCAAGAAATGATGACATTTATAAAAATGCATTGAATATTGATTGTTTCTTGGATGCCTTTATTATTCATAATAACTTTAATACCTTTTGGATATATAATAAATATATAAAGTGTGTATAATCATTCAAAAACAATAAAACTACATATTATTTTCATTATTATGATTATTTCCTATAAAACCTATTACTTGTTGGGTTCTATAACGACCCAATATTTTATTAATGAAAATTCATATGGATCTAATAAAATGTATTTTAATGTAAAATGGATATATAAAACATATGTACTTACTTGGTTTTATGTTACTGGATTTAAAAATTCCCGTTATGAATTGTTATCATTGCTAATATAGTCATTGAACAATGATCATATTATTAGTATAAATATAGGGTTTAAACAAGTCCAGTTTACTCATACAAAATAAGGGATAACCTCATTAAATAAAATTGATCCATAAAAAACAATTTATCGAAGTGCGTAAGGAAGATATCATCATTGGGATTCTCTCTTGACACTTCCCAAGCTGAGCTTCAACACTTTAAGCTTGAACAGAACCGCCTATGAGAGAAGTGGAAGTTAATTGAGATTACCACCCAAGAGATGTTATCTGAGCCTCCCCAAGAGACTCTCACCATTGGACACCTTAGTCATGGGTACTATGCGGTTGTTATAAGGGGTAATGTACCAATACCCTATCACTATGATTATGTACATTATTTTTGTATAGAGAATATACAATCATTTTATTATTGTTACTTTGTAAATAGTTTTTAATGAAAAAATAGAATTTTTTTTATTATTTAGTTATGAAATATACTTTGATGAATTAATTGATTTTGGAATTAAATAATATTTTAATTAAATATTATCACAAAATTACGTTTTATTAAAAATAAATTATCGCATAATTTTTATGAATAAAATTGTAATTTTTATTAATATTGGAAAACTGTTTTTGTCAAAACCCATAAATTTTTTATAAATTTCTGTTTTTTATTTTAAAATTAAAAAATCAAATATGTATAAAATTATTTAGATAAAATGAATAATATTAATTGAATCATGACGTCAAAATTATCCAACGGTGAATTTTTCATAATAGTCTGAAATAATGGAATTTTTTTGTAAAATTAAATATATTTTAATTATATAATGTGTTTTATTACATCATAATGACCCCATAGTGATGTAATAAAATAAAATAAATTGAATTTTAGGAAAATATATGTATTTCAAATAAAATAATGTGATATTATGTTGGTTTTATTTATTTTACAATGATTTAGTAGACCCTCCAAGACTTATAAAATATTTTACCCTTTTAAAATGTCATCCTTGAGAGTGTGACTCATCTACACAAAAGAAATATTAATATTTTAAGAATTTATGAAATTGGACTTATAAAAATATTTTTTCCACTCCCTTTTGGAAAAATCCATTGGAAAAAATCATTTTTTTGTTTTTGGTTTTGATTATTTTAATGTGTAGTGTCTAAAACCTAAACAATAAAGAATTCCATATCTTTTTCTATATAAACCCACACAATCTCCCACATATCTTCACTAAAAACCCTTTCATCACGTCCCTACCCTACCCTCCTATTTCCAAAATCCTTCAATGGCACTCAAATAACCAAATAATCCTCTCTCATGCCCCTCCCAATCCATTGGGATCACACTTCCAAGTAAGGGAATTCATCCTTTCCCATTTTTGTCCCAATATTTTTAAGTTGTTATACCCTTTTATTTTCAATTAAAAATGTTTGGGTATGATTTCAAAACACCCCCATACTTCCGTAATTATGTTTGAATTATGGGATAACTCTTTATCTTTTATTAATGCCTCCCATGTACACACATTACCATGCCGAAATTCTGTAAGAAATTTCTCTCCTCTCATTTACATTAAAGAAATTATTCTATATTATGAATCTAAATTCCATTCAATATTTTAGGATATTATGTTTCTTGAACCCTTACATTCAATTTAATTTATAAATTATGTTATTCCCCTTACTCTCTCATAAACCCATTTTACTATTTATATTTGAGGTCTTTATTCTATCGAAGTTACCCCAAAGTATCCATGCAAAAACATCATGTAAGTGAATACCATACACATTTATCTATCAAGGGTATTAAAATTTATACACATTTAATTCATTATTGAGGAAATACATTTATGTAATAAAAATCTCAATTTATTTATATAAATTATGATGTTTATTGAATCCATGTTGTAAGATCGATGTGAGACACATCTGCATGAAATTAAATGATTAAGAAGGGTGTGCCCGGATAGAACTACAATGCATTGGGTAAGAATTAGTATCATGATTCAACAATTTCAATAAGTTTATAATCATTATAAATCAATTTCTATGATATTTTACTCATGATCCATGTGTAGTGATCCTTCTATCAAGCTAATATCATGTTAAATGTTGTTACCACATTTCCATGGAATGATAATCATTATATATCTTGCCTTTATGTTCATGTTTATATTTTGATCCATTTATATTACTATTTCATAAAATATACTATATTCATCATGTTATTCCTGGTTTACTACCTTAATAGTCTTTATATCTCACTCTTTTCAAACGCATTCCCTCATGTTATCCCATGAAATGCTAAGTACAATGAAATGTGTGTGGACATGTAAAAGAATTTCTCAATAAAGATATGTATTATATATTTTATGTTGTCATATAATGTTCATAATCCAAAAATACACTAGACCATTTTATCCTCTATGTTAAATCAAGTGAAAGATTTATGTATGTAAATATGTTTATCTGTGAAATAAAAAAGTAGGGTTGTTATAGTTGTTATCACACGATAGGTTTAGTTAGTTTTGAAATGTGGATTAGAAAACCCTAGTGAAATCATTAGGGATAAGAATAAGTATAATAAAAACATACCTAAATTTTAGTGAGAAATGAGTATGTTGTTTATCAAGAAAATACATCCCTATTTGGATATAAGTAAGTAGAGGTGGCTCTAGCATAGATATATCTTCGGTGAAACATGAAAACACCACATTGAGATAGACTCGAATGGGAACTGGTGCTTGAAAACAAGCCTTGCTACACTCTTTGATACAAAACTCTCAGGATATATGATTTGAAAAATTCACAATCCTAGTATGAACAATTGTTATGGGAATAAGAAATTCCTCTAAGAATATATGTTGGAATGTATATCATGGATATCATAGATTCAAGGCTATAAATTAATAAGTTAAAGAAATAAAAGTAATTTATATGTTATATGTTTTTGTATCTGGATTACCCTTTATGTTTTCCCCCTAAATTTTCTTTTATTCCATCCAATGTCCAGTAATAGGAGAATTCCTGCTAAAAACTGATTTGACGATTAATGTGATGACTGTTCTAATGAGATACCCATTCTGATGGCATTGGGAATCACAATATTTGTCCTGATAATCTCTCAAATAACTCTTGTTTTGAATAGAGTCATTGGTCAAGTAGAACATTAAAACCCCCTAATAAAGAACAAGTCACAATTGAGATCTTCATGAGACAAATGTCTCATACTTTTAATGGATCATCTGATTCCAAAATTTCTGAACAATGGGTCAAATACATTTAAATGATATTCTTCATCCTCCAATGTTCTGAACAAGAGAATGTTCTTCTTGATGATTATCATATAAAAGTTGAATCTAATCAATCGTTTACATTAATAAAAAAATATGGATCATGAGGAAGTGATCAAGGTTTAGAAGGAATGAATTTCGGGAAATGTTTTTCAAAAAATATTTTCTTCACATCCTTCGACTTATGATGGAATTTTAATTCATTTACATCAATAACAAAATATGAATAATCAATCCCATAAAATGAGGAAAACATCAAAATTCATGCACGATACACCTACGACTTTTTCATTACTCCTGAATCCATGGTTGAACGGTTCTATGGTGGGAAAAAATATATTATACGGAAATCCCTAGAGATCCATGACATCAAGAGCTATGAGGAAATTTTTTAATGTACCCTCAAGGTCGATACAAAGATCAGAGAATCTCAGTGAGTCATGGGAATAAGTATCGTAAGGTGGAATTTAATTTTGGTGTTACGATTGATAAATACAATGGTGATAATAAAATCTAGCACCCCACATTCCATTGTAGAGGTAATAAGCACCTCCAAAATTGCCTGAAGGGGATGAGGAAATGCTTCATGTGTGGAAGAGAAGGGGACGTGGACATTAACTATCGAGAAGAGAAAACCCACAATTTTGAAAGAGGAGAGGAATGCTCCGTTCAACCCTCAATGAGTTGTTCATTGCTAAAAATTCATTGATCTATGGATCTATACAAACTAGTTCCCTAAGAAAAGGGTTTTTAGAGTCGACCAACAACCTCTATAGTTGCATGAGCGAGATTTTGTCATCACTACTACTGAAGAGGACACCAGAAATGATGTGGTGACAAGTTCTCTAGTTATTAATTCAAGAATAAAGAATATCATTTTTGATTCTGGTTCTATGAATTATTTTATATCCCAAACGATTAGTAGAAAAATCCCAACATCAACAGAAATCATTTAAATAATGATGTTGGTGGGAATCGAAAATGGGAAAATCATTCAATCCCTAGAATATTCCTCCTCATAGTCATAATTTGTTTATTTAACATTCCAATTAACCACTTCATACATCCAATGGTGGAATTTGATGCAATTCGTGGTATGTATTGGATTTCCCGATATAGAGGCAACATAAATTGTTGTGAGAAGGAAATCACTCTCAATATGGAAAATGAACACCTAATTATATACAAGTGGAAGGAGGATGATGAATATTATTTAGTACCATCATCTAAAAGGTGAATATTAATTATTTATGAGCATTCATATCCTACTTAGATGGCTAAGACTCGAAATGCCACCATCCATAAAGACATTCCTGTTGTGGGGGAATTAGCTAAAGGGTTTCTAGGGAAATTGTCTGGTCTTCCTCCAAGAATAGACGTTAAATTCTCAATTGATCTTATATCTAGGGAATTTCCAATATCCCAGACACCATATAGAATAACATTTGTGGATCATGAAGAGATAAAGATACAACTAAATGAAAATCTAGATAAATGGTTTATACGAACAAGTGCTTCACCACGGAGTGCATCAGTCCTCTTCATCATGAAAAAGGATGGGTTAATTCACCTTTTCATTGATTATAGTGATCAAAACAAAATCACGATAAGGAACAAGTATACTTTTCCATGAATTGATAATTTTTTCGGTCAGCTATGTGGAGCACAATACTTATACAATGTGGATTGGAGGTTGGGATATTACCATGTAAGGTTGAAGAAGGAGGATTTCCCCAAAAACTGCTTTTTGTACAAGGTACACGAACTATGTATTAATAGTAATGTATTTCAGACTCACTAATTCTCAAGAAATCATCATGGAAATAATGTATAGTTTATTTATAGAGTACATTGACAAATTTGTGGGGGTTTTATAGCAAATATTCTAATATACTCCCAAAACAAGGAGGAGCATGAGGGGAATCAAAGAAATATACTAGAGACCTTGTGAAAAAAGGAGCCCTGTGAAAAGTACAACATGTGTGAGTTCTGGTTGAAGGAGGTCTCATTTTTGGGTCATATCATCTCCCGTTATTCAGTATCTAGGGATCCCTCCAAGATAGATGCAATTGAGGTATGGATAAGGAAAAAATCAGTGACAAATATCCATAGATTTCTAGGGATAGATGGATATTATTTCTGGTTTGTGATAAATTTATCATTTCTGTACAGCTCTATTGCCTAGATAATTTATAAGGGAGTAAAATTTTCTTGGTTTAATGAATATGAATAGAGCTTCAAGTAGTTGAAAAGGATTCTTATCACAGTTCTCATGCTCACACAACCCACAAGTTAACAATTTTTTTGGTTTTTTTAATGCTTAAAATAAGGGAATGGTATATGTGTTGATTTAAATAAAAAATTCATTTCCTATGCTTCAAAGAAAATTTAAAGTTCATGAGAAAAACTATCCAAAATATGATCTGGTGTGGCTACAATAATCTTCAATTTTAAAATTTGGAAATATTACCTTTTTGGGGAGAAGAATGAAATATATACAGCCCAAAAAATACTCAAGTATATATTTACACAGACAGAGTTCAACATTCACCAATGAAGATGGTTAGAGCTGGTAAAAGACTATGAATACTCAATCCATTACCACCTTGGGAATGAAAAAATGGTGACAAAAGCTTTATGAAGAAAAGACCCATAAATTCATCAATGAAGATAATTGAAAAGAATCTAATATTCTTATACATGATGATGATGGACATGGTAATCATAAAGAAGGTAACATCATCAATCCTTTGAAAAATTCTTTCTCAGACATCTATTTTGGAATGGTTAAAGGATTCTCATAAGGAAGATGTGGGAATTCATAAGAAACTAGAAACTGTTAGGAATCAGAAATCCATATAGTTCAATGTTAATGAAGAAGGAATTTTATGATTTGGGATAAGACTATGTGTTCCATAAAATCTGGAGGTAATGAATGAACATTTGGATGATTCAATTAGTTATAATTTATCCATTCTCCCAAAAAACAAAAATATGTATCGAATTCTCCAAGGGAATTTTTGGTGGGATAACATGAAGAAAGAGATAAGTGAGTATATATCAATGGTCCTAATATGTCAGCTAGTTAAGGCGGAGAGGAATAAGTATAAGGGGATTATGCAATCATTACCCATACAAGTTTGTAAATGGGATAACATCCCCATGGACATTGCCACCAGACATCCATAGACATCCAAGGGAAAAAATGCTATCTGGGTTTTTATGTATCGTCTTACAAAGACTTCAAACTTCAGTTAAATTCTAGAGGATTTCTTATTAGATCAACTAGAATAGATATATATCAAATAAGTGTTAAGGCATCATAGACTAAAACTATCTATTGTATCTGACTGAGATCCAAGATTCACTTTTATGTTCTTGATGAGTCTTCCACGTGCTCTGAATACTGAACAGAACCTAATTATGGATTATCATCCTGATATTGATGGCCAATTAGAGCGGACAATCCAACCACATTAGGACATGATGAGATCATACTCAAGTGACTTCAAAATATGAAGGTATCAATATATTTAGTTGGTTGAGTTCTCTTATAATAATGGTTTCTACTCAAGCATCCAAGTGGCATCATATGAATCCCTTTAAGGGAAGAGGGGAAGAACAAAATCCTGTTGGGATAATGTTTGGGTGAGAAAACTCCAAGGTTTAGAAATTCTCAATGAAATGGTGAAAAAAATTAAAACTACCCCGCAACACATTAATGCTTCTCAATGCCGATAAAAAATATATATTGATAGTCGTCGATGAGACCTAGTGTTTGATGTCCTAGAAATGGTATTCTTCCACATATCATCATGGAACACTGTTATGATATTTTGGAAGAATGGAAAGCATAATACAAGGTACAATGTCACTTCTTAAATCTTTGATCTTATTGGAGTAGTGTCCTATTGAATTTAACTCCCACCAAACCTATATCATGTATATGATGTATTCCATGTGTCCCTCTTGATTAATTACATACCCGACCCATCAGATGTACTCAATCCAGACGTGGTACTATTGGAGAATGGACACTCCTATGAAGATAAACCATTGAAGATATGAGATCATAAGGGAAATGTTCTATGAAATAATACAATACCCTCATCAAGGTGTTGTGGTGAAACCACAAGTTTGAAGATGAAATGTAGGAATCAAAGGAACTGATGAAGCAGAGTTACCCATATTTATTTTAGTGTGGGAAAAGGAAATTTCGTGGGAGAAATTTCTCAAGGGGGAAGATTGTTACACCCAAACATTTATTAATGCAATTTCCACTTGATCTAAATAAATGTATTATTATGTAAAATGGATTTATTAAATAGATAAACATCTTCGTATTTATGTATTTTGATTTTAAAATACCGTTATGAATTGTGAGCATTTCTAATATAGCCATAGAATAGTGATCACATAATTTGTATAAATATAGGTCTTTAACATATGAAATTTACTCAGAAAAAGGAATTGATAGACTCATCCAGTGTAATATCTCAATATGAAGACCATTTACTAGATCACGGAAAGGAGGTAGCATCATTATGATTCGATCTTGACTAAGCCCAAGGTGAGCTTCAACACTATGTGATTCAACGGAACCACCTACGAGAGAAGTGGATGTTAATAGATATTACCAACCTAAAGATGTTATATGAGCCTCCCAAGAGTCTATCACCTTCACAGACCATCCCCTTCAGTATTATGTAGGTGATATATGGTGTTATGTAACATGATACTTGTACAATTATTATGTACTATATTTTTTTTATAAAAAATATACAATCATTTTATTATTGTTACATTGTAAATAGTTTTTAATGAAAAAATAGTATTTTAAGTTAATATTCAATTAAGAAATCTCTTTTGATGAATTAATGAATTTTTGAATTAAATTATAATTTATTGTAATATTATTACTAAATTTATTTTTTAAATTTAAATGATCGTATATTTTTTACGAATACAATAGTAATTTGTAATATGGTTTGAATGTTGTTTTATCAAAACCCATGGATTTTTTATAAATTTTGGTTTTTTTAAAGTAAAAATTCACATATTTAAAAAAAATAGATAAAATGAATATTATTTTTGGATTCATTACATCAAAATTATACACAGATAAATTTTTCTTAATTTTCTTAGATAGTCGATTTTTTGGGTAAAAATTAAATATCGTTTAATTATATAATTCGTTTTATGAAATCATTATGACACAATAGTGATGTAATAAAATAATATAAATTGTATTTTCATCCAATATAGATTAAAATTAAATAAATGTGATTTTACGTTGTTTTTATTTATTTTACAAATCATTAGTGGACCCTCCAATGCTTATAAACTATTTTAACCATTTAAAATTTTTTCTTTGAAAGTGTGACTCACCTCCCCGTAAAAAAGACTAAAATTTTAAGATTTTTGTACATTTTCCTTATAAAATAATTTTTTCCACTACCCATTAGTGAAAACCATGGGTTGGATTATGGTTATTAATAGTTTAATGTGTAGTGGCCAAAACATAAATAATAATGGATTCACTCTCTTTTCATATATAAACCCACCCATGTGACCACTCCTCTACACTAAAAACCCTTGGAGAACGTCCCTAATCTACCCTAACCTATCTAAAATCCTCCCAAGGCGTCCAAATATCCCATAAAACGTCTCTCAAGCCCCTACTAGGCCTTTGGTGTCACACTTCCATGTAGGGAATTTGTAACATTCTCATTTTTTCCAAATTTCATTAAGTTCTTATAACCATTTATATTATATTAAAAATGTTGGGGTATGAATTTTCACAACCCCCATACTTCCATCCTTATTTTTGAATGATGAGAGATCTCTTTTTCTGTCATTAATTCCTCTTTTGTACACCCGTTACCATGCCGAAATTCCGTAAGGAATTCCTCTCTTCCCATTTAAATTCTGGAAATTATTTTATATTATGAATATAAATTTCATTAAATATATTGGAATATTTTTTTTCCATGACCCCCTTATTATCCACTGCATGTAAAAGTGACGAGAGACCCCATTATTGGTCATCAACCCATTTTACGATTTCTATTTGACGTCGTTATGCAGTTGATGTTACACCAAAATTTCACTCCCAAAATCATCCTGTAATTAAATACCATATACATTTATCTGTCAATCATATTCTCCCTTATTAGCACGTACTTTTTGATTGAGGAAATCAATTTATTTATTCCACGTCTCTTATTCTTGGAATAAATTATGATGTTTAATGAATACATGGTGTATCATCTATGTGGCACACTTATGCATTAAATGAAATCATTAATAAGGGTTGGTCCTGATAACACTCTTATGCATTGGGTAAATATTAGTATCATGATACATAAAGTTTAATGAGTTTTTACTCATTATAATTCATGTTCAATGAGGTTTTACTAATGCTCTCTGTGCAATTAGCCTTGGATCATGCTAATATCATGTTAAAAGTTGTTCTCGCATTTCCATGTTTTGATAATCATTCTATATCATTCCTTTATGTTTATGTTTCTCTTATTCTCTATTGATATAAATATTTCCCAACATGTACTTTATTTTTTATGTGATTCCTTGTTTACCCCCACAATAATATTTATATCTCACCTTTTTCATTTTTATGGCCTCTGGTAATCCCATGCAATGCAACGTACGAAGTAATGTGTGTGTTAATGTAAAATATGTATTCATTAAAGATGTTTATTTCATGTTTTATGTTGTTTTGTAATGTTCATAAGCCTGAAAGACACTAGACATCTTGATTTTCTATGTTTAATCAAGTGATGGTTTTTTTAATAATATATGTTTATGTGTGAAATAATAAAGTAGGGTTGTTATAGTTCATTGAGTATTCTGGTATATAGTTGTATAAAAATAAACCTTCAATATCAGAGTGGGTTTTCAAGGATTATCATGAACCATAACAAATTTTTATTTATGATTACTCTTCATGATATATATTTCATTTTTGTGTATATATTTCTTTAAATAAAAATACCTTTCCTGTTTTTTTAGAATTCAATGATTTACAATTACATTTTCTGTCACATCTATGATGTGATGTTTTAGGACAAAATAATATTTAAGAGCCTAAAATGATCATAAAATTTTTATTTCATTCCAAATACGTACTCATATATGAATTTGATATATATGATTCTATAATTCACTGTATTAGTCGTACATTCCATATCTATGCTGTGTAATTCAATCACGAGCTAACACTACATAACCTTTATTGTGTTTAGAAGATTTTTAGATTAATGCTTTTCATTTTAAGAATTCAATTTGGTCATATCGTAATCTTACTACTTCATATAGAAATTTAATCATGAACAATTATATTCAATTTATATGTTTTATCTTTCAAAATATCAATCTCTTCAAGAGAAACCTCAAATTCATACTATACATCAACTCTACCTTCAACTTATCCTTTGTTGTCATCACCCTCTTACAATATCTAATAAAATTTGATAATATTCACTTGATCATCATGTACTTTGTAATGAGATTTTTCAATTTCTTCTTACTCAATTCCTTATAAACTATTACCCTTTAATGAAAAAATGTTGGTTTTCTTAAGGAATTTTTATTTCACTATTTACAACTGATTTCCTCATGTGAATTTCACCATCATCATCATTTTAATAAAAAAAGGGAATATTTATTACAAGGTTCCCATTATTTCTTCATTAAATTCATATACGTAGAATATTCGAATTAAGAATTCCTTTTCCCTTTTAAATTGTATTAAATTAATGTAATTACATAGTTTTTCTATTCTTTTTATAAATCATACTCTATTGAAATTAATTTCAAAGCATTGAGTCCATATTTATTTAACATCCACTTTTACATATCCTCATTATCAACTTTTCTCATTTAATATGAATCCTAATAACAAAAAAGATTATACAATGTTAAATACTTTGGATATTTATCCTCAACCATAGATTTTGTTGGATCAAATTGAATGTCCGAATCATAATAGGACTCAGTTGATGATCTTTATGCCATTGTGGGTTTCATTGAGACCACAAATTTCACCTATAATTATATTCAATTGATAAAATACTGAATTAATAAATACTTTTTGGTGGATCATAAATTCCTTTATTAATTATATAGAACCTTAAATTTATCATCATGGCAATTGAATCACATCCATTTGTGTTAATTTGTTTCTTCTGCATGGAATATTATGACTTATATTAAAACACATTCAAGTCGACAATGATAAAAAAATATCCAAAGAATTCACTAATTTATCTATGGAAATCATACATTTATTTATGTTATCCTTATAATAAATACCCACTTCCCATTCTGAATTAAATTATATGAATATTAGTTTCATACACATCCATGCCTAGAGACCAGAATTAGCTAAACATCCAATCCATACATTGCTTAAATTATTCCTCTTAAAGATCAAAATTTCATTTTGATTAATTATTTCCAGAAATATAAATGATAGATAATTTCACAAACATTAAACTTCAACCACTATAAAAATTATTTTCACTACTAGTTGAAATAAAAATGGATTTGTGTTGAATTTGGTTATGTTTGATTTAAGTAATTTCTTATGACAAATCTTATCACATCATTAAAAACTATCTTTTATCTTATATTCACTTCAATGAATGACAAAAAATGAAATCAGTAATGACGCTTGAAAATTTTAATTCTTTCCCATGGATAATGAAAACACAAGGAGCATATAATGTCAATTTAAAGACCCGGAAATTTCAAGGAAATTTTTTCCTAAATTTACTTTGGGATTTTACAAGAACGTAGTTTCTGACGGCGCCTGATTCCCAGGCCCGATGTGCCCGAAATCATTTTCCGAAGTTTAGCTCGGGTACGTTCAGTGAACGAACGAGCGGGAATTTCTAACTTTGGAACCGGTGCTCAGAATCAAATTATGAGGGCACCGATGAAACCGCAACGCCTGTTTTTGCTTAAGGAGACCTTTTCTGAAGTTGCGTTTTATGCGGGTTGAGAGTTAATTTTTGGGAGGGGGGGAATTAGAAGAAGTTAAATAAAATTGTGGAACTCAATTTTATTTTATCAATGTTAGTTATTTCCTCCCAAGGGGAGTTATAGGTGGGGCCCACACCCACATAACCTCCCATGAGAGGATATTAGTGGAGTGGGGCCCACACGTGCCCTAATCTTTTCATCTCCCCATAACTCCATTAAACTCCCCCATTAACACCTTTTTCATTAAGTTTGTTAACTCTCCCCTTAATTAATTTTTGATCCTCTCCATCTCCCATCCATTTATGTTGCCAACACTAATTCCATAATTAATTCAATTTACATTTTGAATTAATTTGAAAATGCATGGCAATGTTACATAATGGGAGGGCCTTATTATTATTTTTTGGTTGGAAAATATTTTGGGTGGGGAAAACCTTTGGAGAATTTGGAGGAGAGTTCTTCTTACGACGAAGAACACCATTGTTCCACGAAGAACGACGACTTGACTTCCTTCCTCTTCACCACAACACGTGAGGAGACGTCGCTTACTCCTCAGATGCACCCTGACGTCGTCTTCAAATCCTCTTTCCGCGACTCCGCTCTGGAAACCGAGGTAGGGGGTTTAAGTGTTTTTTCGTACGTAATTCTCTTCCGTCTTTTATCCGCGATATTTGGACCGCATGATATCAGTTAACGGAAGGAGGACGGACCGCAAAATCACGGTCGTCCTCGTCCCTTATTGTTTTTCTTGTTGTTGCGGATCGAATGAAATTGACACGATGTCGTCGAACCGCGCGGGATCGAGTGGCAAGGATGTGCGAGAACGTAACACCGCACGTGATCGGGCGGCAAGCATGCGCGACATCGTCACGCCGCGCGGGATCGAGCGGTAAGAATGAGCGACGTCATCATGCCGCACATTCAATTTTTAAACACTCGTGCATTGGTATTTGATTACATGGTGTTTGTATAATTTATTTTGGATAAATTATACCCTCGTCAATGATTAAAATCATGTGTTTATTATTTTCCAATTGATAACACCTAACGTGGAGGAAGCGGGCTGAACAAACACAGTCCGACAACCCTCTGCATCTTGTTTATCGATGTGCAGACCAATGGACGATGATGAAGCAGACCGCTATGGCGTTTGAATCCCTTCTTAGTGAAGGTATCGTCCTGAGAGGACCATTGGAGAAGACGACAGGAGAAACGGACCACTGGAGCACGTCCGGTGGTCCGCGGAAGGCGGTGGCGGCGCACCTCGCTGGCACGGTGGTGGTTTCCGCTGGCTACAATTAGCGACGAGGGGGGGGGGGGGGGGGACCGCGCACCCCGCCCGCAGCTTCAGCTCGGCCGCACTGGCCGAGCCGCAGCGGGCTGGTCGAGCCGGACCGAGCCGGTCGGGCGCAGACCCCCCGTTTCAGACCCTCTTTGGTGTTTTGACCATTTCATGGGCTACGGACCTCCGATCGATGCACCGTCAGTTGCATAGTGATCCTTCGAACGAGACGGTCGTTTCGGTATATTATAAACAGGGTTTCGGAATACTTGGAGTTCGGCCGGGTTGGTTCGGATACGGAACCAACCAGGGCCCTCGGAGTGGAAACACTCGTATCTTGAGCTCCGGACGTCCGATTGACATGCCGTCGACTTTGATGGATTCCTCTAGGTGAGACGGATCTTTTGGATTACTCCGCTCGAGATTTGGATGCCGGCAGAGTGCGATCGGGTTGGTTCGCTCACGAAACCAACCGGGCCCCTGAAACGAAAAAGCCAATAACTCACAGACCGGACGTCCGATTGACGCGCCGTCAGTTTTGATGAATTCTCTTGATGAGACGAAACTTTTGGAATACTTCTCCTGAGTTTTCGTTGATGTTGGATAGTGGTCGGGTTCGATTGTACCCAAAATCCAACCGGGCACCTGGAACGGAAAAGCTGATATCATTCAGACCGGACGTCCGTTTGACGAACCGTCAGCGGCGTTGGTGATCACGTTGAGAAACGGTCCCTATTAGTATACCCTATGAGAGTTCAGGGTACAGTTGAGATATGGCTGGTTTGGTTCACACACGAAACCAACTGGGCCCCTAAGACGAAAAGGCTAATAACTCACAGACCGGACGTCCGATTTACGGGACATCTGTTGCGTTGAGACCCCTATGACAAGGCGGTCCTTTGAGATACTTCTTTGTGGGACTTTGAGATACTTGGTGTATCGACCTATAGCTCGTGGAGCGGACCCTCCCAGAGACGAGCATGCGGAGTACGGGGACCGTGTAGCTGACTGAGACCTGACGACTGCTTGACTGACTCGACTTGGAGTGAGTCGACTAGCCCAGTGTACGGAGCACTACATTGTGAGGTGCAGGACCATGGCGGACGTAGCACAACCTGTGAGATAGTGCAGACACGCGGTACTCGTCTGGAGAGTACCTCAGTAGGCTACTAGGCGGTGTGAACTACTGTGTTTGGGTGACATACCCCGGCGGGAATCACTACTGTGTTTGGGTGGCTGACCCGCGGTACTCGACAGGAGGAGTACCTCAACAGTCTTAGGTTAGTGAGCAGTACCTCAGAGTCGTGACAGGACCACTGTACACTTCAGAGACGGGGCTTTTCAGCAGTTATGGTTTCGATAATGAAAATCCTGGTTTGAGCTGAGACTTTTGACCTTTGTGTTTATCTCATGATTGAGATGGGTCACTTAATAACGTAGGTATATGTATGGGAATATACCTGGGTATTGGTAATCCGTTGATTTCATGATCTTGGTGTTTTCCTCATGATTGAGATGGGTTACTCAATAACATTGGTATATGCATGGTCATATACCTAAGTAGACGTTATCTGTTGAAATCTTCTTTGTGGTTATCCTTGTTGGTTTTTAGTGAGACCTTGTGGGTCTCGGGGTCCCTACAGAGTATCGTTACACTCACCCCTGCACGGGCTATGCCGCACCTTGTTGTGTTGGTTGCAGACGACGGGCAGTGCTGACGGAGGCCGAGTGTTCGAGGATTGGACGGTACCCAGTGGTTGACTACACAACGAGTCAGTACCCGGAGGTGAAATACACGACGAGTCAGTATCCGGAGGTGGAATTCACGATGAGATGACACACAGAGGAGGTTGACGGGCGAGAGCGTTGTGGAGGCTATCTGTACCTACCCTTCAGGTAGGATATGTGGTGGACGATTCAGGAGGTGTGCCACCTGTACCTACCCTTCATGTAGGATCCAAGGTGGACGACCCAGGGGCCACTTCCATCCTTCCAGTTGTTGTCTTTTTCTGTTTTACTTTGTTCAGTTGTAGTTGTACTTTCTTTTGGGTTTGTATTCTGGCCCAATTACTTTCAGCAATTCTCTTTGTACTTAGTGTTTTACTTCTCTTGTACTATGTGGTGTTTTGTTTACTTTTATAAAGGAAATGCCTTCCCAGTTATCGGGATTTACGCCTTTGGTGCTAGTCGCTAGCCCCTGGCCTATGGAAGGCGAGCTTGGGGTAGTCATGGCATGGGCCCCAAGGATGGGTCGTGAAAAATTGGTATCAGAGGAGTCTCTTCTACCGCAAAACGTATAACTCTGATATTTTCTTCTTGTGAAGAAATAGTGTTAAGGGTACCGAGTGTGGTCTTTAGTTCAGGGAGTCCAGTGTTGGTGTGGTCGACTGACGTATCCATACACCAGGTCCCTGACAACTGAATTCTGACTTTGTGCATGAAAACACTGATTGCATGTGTGTTTCCAGAAGTTTTATTTAAATATCATCTCAAACCAGGCCATCTCACCAGGTATAAATCATTTGTCCGTGTCACGTTGTTTCTTTCAGGATGCCTTTTCTCGGACGACCATCTAGAACCCAAAGGGATGTGCGTACTGACAACCTGTCAAGCGACGAGGCTTCGTTACAAGGCCCTCTTGTAGTTGAGGCACCAACGGTACTACCTTACATTGGGCCATCGATGCCACCAGCCTTAGGAGTAGGCGATTCACACCACATGAGCGCGCTGCATGAGTTCCAGCGCTAGAGACCACCCAGGTTCCGGGGATAGATGGACCTGAAGGCGGCCGAGGATTGGCTGGAGGCTATGGTGAGAGTCTTCAGGCTAGTGGGGACGCCGGCAGACTTCATGGTGACCTTTGCTGCCAGCCTTCTTCAGGTAGCAGCAGGCAGGTGGTGGAGCCACTTGTTCCAGTTTTGCGACGGGATGACCTTCACATGGGAAGACTTCGAGACCTTCTTCAGGATGGAGTTTGTGCCAGTAGCTCTACACCTCGAGCGTGTTCAGGAGCCGGTGCCTTTGCCGCCTGTTTTTCGATCGGTAGCCGAGTCATCTGTGGGAACCAGACATATGATGCATAGGTCCAAGAGGGCTAGAGCCAGCCGTACGAGGAGCAGGAAGTGTTATGAATGTGGTGGAATGGGTAACTTGGCACGTGCCTATCCGACTCCTCGTACAGTTGATCCGCAGGCTTTGGAGGGGCCTCCGAGGCAGAAGCAGCGGCAGGTTCTTGAGCAACAGCCGAGCAGTGGACAAGGCAGTAGAGCTCCGGGAGCAGGTGGATAGGAGCGGAACTAGTGGAAACGTCCCTTGTACTTCTAGTTCCATTTTTCTATTGTATTCGTGTCTTTTTACTATGAGCTGCAATAATAATAAAAAAGACATGTATCTTTGTTTTCGTTCATTTCCTTTTGTTTGGTTGATACTTAGTGGTCCCGGTTAAAACTGTTGAGATGACCCTCACTTTTGAGATATCTACTGGAGGAGACCCAGTGACCTCACACTGATGCCGACAGTGTGACTCAACCCTTGGAGGCGAGAGTGACAGTAAGATCTTTTGGTAGTTACGTCGAGGCCTAACGACGTCATCCATGGCATGAATACATCATTCATGTCAGGATTGACTCTATTAGGCAATGGGCGTGGTTCATCCAGGGGATGAGGCCGAGTTTCTCTTTTCAGCAAAGGAGAAATTTTAGAAGCTCGTTCAGATCATAGTTAAAGAAGGTGC
Source organism: Viscum album (assembly GCA_963277665.1). Classification (NCBI taxonomy): domain Eukaryota; kingdom Viridiplantae; phylum Streptophyta; class Magnoliopsida; order Santalales; family Viscaceae; genus Viscum; species Viscum album. Next base: position 293,922,838 of record OY728134.1, read on the forward strand.
AAATCATCCAGGAGCAGATGAAGACTGCACAGTGCAGTAAGAAATAGGAAACTGGCACCAGTCTTGGAGACTCGGGCATGTTAAATGTTTCCATAAGAGGAAGCATAAAGGAGAGATGAGTCTGCGAAGCAGCAGATGTGGAGGCAGAGCTAGGAGAGAAGCATGAGGTGGTTTATATCTTAACATGCTACAACCACCCGCCTTACTTATCCTTTCCCGGCTCAGGGAACTGGAGGGCGGAGGAAGAGTGCGGCTGCATGCGGTCAAGGAGTGTGACCCAATGGCTCTAAAAATTATTTAATGGATAGTCTATGTCCACTACTAGCTGCTTTAGTAACAGATGTCGATATGAATCATTCCTCTCCTTCACAAATCTTATCCCAGACCTAGAGTTTCCAGTAAGATGTGGACTTGACCCTCACGTCTAGAGATACCGTGGGAGGAGACTCGATAATCAGACTTACGCTGACGGTGTGGTCAGACCCACAAGGTGAGAGTTTCGGTTGGAATCTCTTGGTGGCAGCGTCGAGGCCTTACGACGTTGGTTTGAGTATGGACTGGGAAATCACAGTTCATACACAAATTGATGGTATTAGGCAAACATTTTGTGGTTTATCTATGATGTCGGGATGGGTTTTCCTTGGTCGGCAAAAAGGAAACCCCAGGCAGCACAGGATAATTCATGCATAGGAGGGTGCGTCCGATCATTCTTGAGTCGGTCAACCCTACCCTCGTGGTAGGAGTAATTTTAAGTTTCAATTCTAATAGGAATTGGAGACCTCTAGAGTTCAAGGATGACGATCACGTCCTTATACGGGTCTGACCTCGACGAGGTTTACAAAGATGTGGCAAGGGTGGCAAGTTATCTCCGAGGTTCAACGGAACTTTCTATGACCTCAGCTAGGTAGACGTGGTGGTTTACTGCTTGACCCATCCACCTCAGTTGCAACAGGTGCATGACGACTTCCACGTATCTCAACTGAGGAGATACGTGCTCGACCCTTCGCATATCATCGATCATGAGGAGCTGGACAATGGTGATGGGGTGTCTTTTATGGAGGATCCAATGGGGATCGAGGATCGACAGGAGCGGATCCAACTAGGATGATCGATTCCTCAGGTGCACTTTCTCTGGCAGTACGGGGACCTCCAGGTGAGCACATGGGAGTGGAAGTCTCAAATGCATGCTCTGTACAGCTTTTGTGATCCTAGTTTGTGTTAATGCTTTACGAGTACGTATAGCCCAGAGGTGGGAGTAATGTAAAGACCCGGAAATTTAAAGGGAAATTTTTTCTAAATATTCGTTGGGATTTTACAAGAACGCAGTTTCTGACAGCACCTGATTCCGAGGCCGGTGTGCCCGGAATCATTTTACGAAGTTTAGATCGGGTACGTTTAGTGACCAAACGAGTGTGAATTTCTAACTTTTGAACCGGTGCTCTGAATCAAATTCTGAGGGCACCGATGAAACTGTAGCGCTGATTTTTTCTTAAGGAGACCTTTTCTGAAGATGCATTTTATGCGGGTTGAGAGTTAATTTTTTTGGGGGGAATTAGAAGAAGTTAAATAAAATTGTGGAACTCATTTTTATTTTATCAATGTTAGTTATTTACTCCCAAGGGGAGTTATAGGTGGGGCCCACACCCACATAACCTCACATGAGAGGATATTAGTGGAGTGGGGCCCAAACATGCCCTAAACTTTTCATCTCCCCATAACTCCCTTGAACTCACCCATTAACACCTTTTTCATTAAATTTGTTAACTCTCCCCTTAATTAATTTGAGAACCTCTCCATCTCCCATCCATTTATGTTTCCAACACTAATGCCATAATTAATTCAATTTACATTTTGAATTAATATGAAAATGCATGGCAATGTTACATAATGGGAGGGACTTATTATATTTTCTTTTGGTTCGAAAATATTTTGGGTGGGGAAAACCTTTGGAGAATTTGGAGGAGAGTTCTTCTTACGATGAAGAACACCATCCTTCCATGAGAACGAAGACGTGCCTTCCTTCCTCTTCACCACAACACATGAGGAGACGATGCATCCTCCTCAGACGAACCCCGACATCGTCTTCAAATACTCTTTCTGTGACTCCGCTCTTGAAACCGAGGTAGAGGGTTTACGTGTTTTTCCATACCTAATTCTCTTCCGTCTTTTATCAGCGATATTTGGACCGCATGATATTAGTTAACGGAAGGAGGTCGGACCACACAAACACAGTCGTCCCCCTCCCTTATTGTTTTTCTTGTTGTTGCGGATCGAATGAAATTGATGTGGTGCTGTCACACCGCACGAAATAGAGTGGAAAGGATGCACGACAACGTCACACCGCACGGGATCGAGCGGCAAGTATGCACCACATCATCACGCCACGCGGGATCGAGCAACAAGAATGTGCGACGTCGTCACGCCGCGCATTCAATTTTTAAACTCTCGTGTGTGGGTATTTGATTGCAAGGTGTTTGTATAATTTAATTTGGATAAATTATACCCTCTTCAATGATTAAAATCATGTGTTTATTATTTTCCAATTGATAACACCTAACGCGGAGGGCGCAGGCCGAACAAACACGGCCCGACAACCCTCCGCAGCATGTTTATCGATGTGTGGATCAACGGACGATGACGAAGCAGACCTCTATGGTGTTTTAATCCCTTCGCAGTGAAGGTCTGGTCCCGGGAGGACCGTTGGCGAAGATGGCAAGAGAAACGGATCACCGGAGCGCGTCTGGTGGTCTGCGGAAGGCGGTGGGGGCGCGCCACCGGAAGGTTGGCAGCAGCAGTTGCCGCCTGCTTCAATTAGCGGTGAGGTGGGGGGGGACCGCGCACCCGGCCCGCGTCTTCCTCTCGGCCTCACCGGCCGAGCTGCGGAGGGCCGGGCCGGGTCGGCCCGGGCCCAGACCCCCCGTTCCAGACCCTCTTTGGGATTTTGCCGATATCATGGGCTATGGTCCTCCAATTGACGCACCGTCAGTTGTGTAGCGATCATTGGAACGAGACGATCATTTCGGTAAATTATAATCAATGTTTCAGAATACTTTGGGTTCATCCGTGTTGGTTCGGATACGGAACCAACCGGTCCCTCGGAGCGGAAACACTCATATCTTGAGCTCCGGACGTCTGATTGACGTGCCACCAACTTTGATGGATTCCTCTAGGTGAGACTGGAAGAGTGCGGTCAGGTTGGTTCGCTCATGAAATGAACCAGGCCCCTGAAACAAAAAGCCAATAACTCACAGACCGGACGTCCGATTGACGCACTGTCTGTTTCATTGAATTCCTCTGGATTAGATGAATCTTTTGGAATACTTTGCCCGAGTTTTGGATGCAGTTGGATAGTGGCTGGGTTGGATTGTACCTGAAATCCAACTGGGCCCCTGGAACGGGAAAGCTGATATCTTTCAGACCAGACATCCATTTGACGAACCGTCAGCGGCGTTGGTGATCACATTGAGAAACGGTCCCTATGAGTATCCCATATGAGATTTCGCGATACAGTTGAGATACGGCCAGATTGGATCGCACACGAAACCAACCGGGCCCCTGGGACGAAGAGGCTAATAACTCATAGACCAGACGTCCGGTTGACAGTTTGTCTGTTGCGTTGAGACCCCTATGACGAGTCGGTCCTTTGAGATACTTCTTCGTGGGACTTTGAGATACTATGAGTATCGACTTGTAGCACTTGGAGTGGACCCTCCCAGAGACGAGCGTGGAGAGTACGGAGACCGTGTAGCCGACTGAGACCTGGCGACTGCATGACCGACTCGACATGGAGTGAGTTGACTAGCCCAGTGGACGGAGCACTACTATGTGATGTGCCGACCCATGGCCGACGGAGCACTACCTATGTGACAATGTAGACCCGCGGTACTCGTCTGGAGATTACCTCAGCAGGCTACTAGAGGGTGTGCACTAATGTGTTTGGGTGACATACCCTGGCGGGAAGCACTACTGTGTTTGGGTGGCTGACCTGCGGTACTCGACAGGAGGAGTACCTCAGCAGTCTTAGGTTAGTGAGTAGTACCTCGGAGTCGTGACATGACCATTGTACACTCCAGAGATGGGGCTCTTCAGAAGTTACGATTTCTATAATGAAAATCCTGGTTTGAGCTGAGACTTTTAACCTTTGTGTTTACCTCATGATTGAGATGGGTCACTTGATAACATAGGTATATGTATGGGCATATACCTAGGTAGTGGTTATCTGTTGATTTCATGATCTTGGTGTTTTCCTCATGATGGAGATGGGTTACTCGATAACTTAGGTATATGCATGGGTATATACCTAAGTAGAAGATATCTATTGAGATTTTCATTGTGGTTATCCTTGTTGGTTTTTAGTGAGCCCTTGAGGGTCTCTGGGTCCCTACTGAGTATCGTCATACTCAACCCTGCACTGGCTATGCCCGCACAATGTTGTGTTGGTTGCAGACGACGGGCAGTGCTGACGGAGGCCATGTGTTCGAGGATTGGACGATACTCAGAGGTGGAATACATGACGAGTCAGTACCCGTAGGTGGACTACATGACGAGTCAGTATTCATAGGTGGACTTCGCGACGAGATGAAACACGGAGGAGGTTGACGGGCGAGAGCGTTGTGGAGGCTATCTGTACCTACCCTTCAGGTAGGATCCGTGGTGGATGATCCAGGAGCTGCACCATCTGTACCTACCCTTCAGGTAGGATCCGAGGAGGATGACCCAGGAGCCGCTTCCGTCCTTCCAACTGTTGTCTTTTTCTGTTGTACTTTGTTCAGTAGTAGTTGTACTTTCTTTTGGGTTTGTATTTTGGCCCAATTATTTTTCAGTACTTCTCTTTGTACATAGTGTTTTACTTCCGCTTGTACTCTCTGGTGTTTTGTTTACTTTTATAAAGACAATTCCTTCCCAGTTTTCGGGATTTATGCCTTTGGTGCTAGTCACCAGCCCCTAGACTATGGATGGCGAGCTTGGGGTAGTCATGGAACGGGCCCCGAGGATGGGTCGTGATAGTCAATGTTCTTATATTACAAAATAAATAAATTTAATTTATGTTATGATTTTCAGAGTGGAATCATTTTTCCTCTTTGTATATGACCATTAACACTTGAGAACTCAATATTATCTTAAATAATGTAAATGAAAAAATCATATAAAATATTTTTCAAATTATCTGAATCAACTACGATTTGGTTCATAGTTGAATTATTGTGACATGAATCACTAATTATATCCATGAAGTGAATCCCACATTACCTCATATACTATTCATCTTAGGAAAACTATTGTGAAACTGTTCTCTAACATGAAATTATTTCCTTTCTAAATTATTTTTTATTTATAATCTAATTTTTATTTTTGAATTACTTTTTCTTCATTAGATACATGTTCCTTAAAAACTAAACATTCTTCAAAAAAATTATCATATACATGAATTACACCACCTTCACATACTTTTTATTATTTGTGAACTTCTTCAACTTCACATTCTGATTGTACATTGTTAACTGCCTATTCATTGTGAATTAAACATTGATCACTAGCACATTCTTCAAAAAAAAAAATCCTCCATGAGTTTTTTATACTTTCTGGGAATCATATTCATCATTAACTGATGAATTCTTTTTGACCTCATTTATTACATAGTTGAATTTTACTATGTAATATCATATCTATTAAACATATATATATCTAATGAAATGATTCAGAGTCCTTATATTAGAAAAGAAAACATGAAACCATAATAATCATGAAATTTATATTCATCCACTCATTAAATTCCTTTTGTGTACTTCTATTACTTCATGATACTATATAGTGTATTCCCTTCCTGATCGCCTCTAATCGCATCTTATCAATAAAAATGATGAGTATTTCATTACCTGAATGATATACCTTTTTTCAGATTTCCTTCACCATGAGAATATGTTGTATATGAGAACTTCCTATAGAAGAAACACATTTTTGGTACTACCCATATTATATGAAATTCCCTATGCATTAAAATCTAATTTGTGGTTTCACAATCTATCAAAATACTTATTCATGAATTATTAATCTAGAAAAATCTTATGTTATGAATTCTTGAATTCTCATGAAATTTCATTTCAATACAACATTTTGTGATCTATTTTCTAAACAGTTTAATTCCTCTCTCATTCAAAATAATCCCCTTTTCATTTTTTTATATAAAAATAAATTGATACCAATGATTCTAAATTAAAAATGTCAACTATCTTTTTAATAATCACGTTGTATCATTTTAAACATTCTTACTCAACAAACACTAAAATATAAGACACTAAAATAAAACCATGAGAGATTTTTTTGGAACAAAAACATTTATTAAAATTTTAGTATCAACATTTATATTTATATTTATATATTAGAAAAACTTTTTACACTATACTAAATTGTTATTTCTATATATTCTTCTTGTTGTGTGATATCCAACTGAAACCTTCAAAAAGAACATAAATAAAAGTAACAACCTATTTGTAATTTATTTTTTGAGGTCTTAATCAAATAATCACATGAATCATCATATGAACAATCATAAAATTATTATCATTTTTGACCACCCCACATCTATATTGTTCTTCAATATGAAAATCATGATAATAAATCTAATTTACCTCATCTGCATGTAAATATATTTGAGTTATAGAGGTAGGAATATTTTCCATCTCCTTTTGTGGTATATTTCACATCCAATTATTCTTTTTCATTTGTACTAGATATGAAAAATCCAATATTACATCATGTGGAAATATATTTTTCTATCATTTTTATAAAACGGATTCCAAATTCATTTTTTTATCTTTTTCTTCCAAATATTCCTCAAATTCCTAGAAGGGAATAAATTCTAATTAATATAGATGAATCCTTTATAACATTTAACACCTTTATTATATTGGTTGATAGGTTCAAAAACACAAAATCATTAAATATAGGTAATCTAAAAAAATGTGAAATTGTGGTTTTGATAGAAATTGTTATTTCACTAGGATTGTTATAACTATACTATTAGGGGTCTGTGTGGATTGTTTTAAAAAATAATTAATGATTTATTTTAATTAAACATATGTTATGTTTAATCGATATGTCTCTGTTATTTTATCAATATTTTTTCATGAATGTAGTGTTAAAAATAATGTAAATAAAATGGAACACAAGAATATGACTATATGGATATCCCGTAATGTGGATGACTATATACCTAGTTTGTGGTGGGTTTTCCCACTCAAAAATAATATATATATTTTATTTTCCAGATGATAAATATTTAAGGGTGTATCCTTAAATATGAATTCTTGGTAGGAACCATATTACATGAAAGAACCAAATTAATATCTCAAAACGCCAACACCATTCAGCTCTTCCACTTTGAATAACCTAAATTGGTTGGATCCACTTGAATTTTGTTTTACAGTGTAATCACAATTCCTTGGTGGATGTAAAAAACCAAATCTCCCTCCTCTAAAAAAGAAATCCCAATAGATACCTCCTACACAAATATAATTAATGTTTATATCAGATCTTTCTGCTCACCCTAATGGATATTAAGGAGGTAGTTTGCTTGTTTTACCCTACCTCATCTTATTATTCTCATTATTCAATGTAATTGGATATTTTCTCACATAGTTCCACTTGACCTACATTTTCTATTGATATAAAAGATCTCATCAATGATCATAGTGTCGCGTCTCTCAAAATTATCATATTATTTTTATCCCCCTACTATCATTTATAATCAAATAATATTACATGAATATTGTGTCTATATTGTAAATTTTAAAAACATTGAATGTAAACCACATGATCCCGTCCTCAAACCTTGATAATATTTATTATTTAGTTTACATTAATTTTTTTACTACTTGGCCAACTCATCAGCACAATAATTATTATTTATTATCTTTCAAAAACTCAACATTAATTCTCAAAATATCTCTCCTCATAAAACTCGATGAAAATAATTATATAACAATGTAATAAACCATGAAATTAAATTATTTTAACTCAACATATATCTTTATCTTCTGAGTCCAAATTATAATGTATGTTCACATGCACTAAATACAATTATAGTGAATCATACCCTTTAAAATTTAATGGTATAATCATTATGTGCATGAAATTTTACATTGTGACGTGGAATCATAATTTCCATCCAAATTATAATTTCAAAATTACTTCATTATTTTGGGAACTTCTTGTTACATATCACTATGATGTAACACTTATACAAAAATTATTTATTTATTATATTTTATGGTATGGTTCCTTCCATAAAACATAGTTTTCAAGGATTTAATATAACCATATACATTTAATCATACCTTTTTGCGGTGGATTTAATCTTTTTGGAACAAAAATTCACAATGATATATTTACCTTGAACAATGATCATTTGAATTATTGACATATTTGAATCCAAAAAAGTCAATATATGAAACATCTAAATGGTTTCTTCTTCCGAACGTAAATCTAAAATTGCACTTCTAAAATTACTTTTATTTTTTTAATATGATAATTTTTAACATGACATGTCCTTTAAAATAATTTATTTAACATGAAGAGTCTAAAATTATATAATATTTTATCTGAAATATATCTGTGTTTTTTTATGTTTATCTTTTGTAGATATTATTTCTAGAAAATGATAACATCATCGTTTCTTTAAATATTCTAACTTAATCTGGTAGATAAATATTATTTCCAAGGGATGAACATAATATAGAATCATTTTATTTATATCAATCTAGTATTCCATGTTTTATAAACTTACACATATTCTTAAATACTGAATTTATTCTGACATGTGACCTACCCTGCCATCTACACTTACATATCCCAATGTAATATAATGATTATAATACACAAAAAATTTAATATTCTAGAGTCCTATGATAAATTTAATATGATATATGATCCTCCTTTAATCCAATGTGGAAATCATATTTCCAAATCTAATAATATAACAGTCATATTTTTCAAACTATTTATGAACAAATTCAAACTCATCTAAAACTTTCTCTAACATTCCATAAAATAAGTCAAAAACATTCTAATAAAGTGTAATTTATCTTGAAAAACACCCCAAAATTTGGAAATATTGTTTCCAACAATATCATACTTCTATAAATAATTTTATCTATGATTATAAGACATTAGAAGTATAAATTAATTTTATATTTTTATGTATTGATTTTAATTCAATAATATTTAATTAGTAATATTTAACTTCCTAAAACTTATTTATCTCTTATTCAACCTCTAAATAATCAATGTGAATTCCATATAAATTATCCTTCATGCATAATAAATATAAGGATGATTCTTCATAGATTTCAACCTAAACAAAGTATTAATAAAGTTCCTTATTAATTTTACACATGTTAATGGATCTCCAAAGAAATATACAATGATTTTAATTCATAGATATTCCTTACCAATATATAAATAACTATTTAAAATCATATCACACTCGGAGGACTAGGCACTACTGTGTTCAACAATATTTATTAAATTACAAAACTCAATATATATTGACACATTGCATGGATACTTCATTTAATATTCTCAAATCATATGATTTGGTACTCTAAAATTCATACATTATTCTTTTATAAACAAATTTCATTATTATTATTTAGTAAAATATTAAAAATCACCAATAGGTTCATAAAAGGTGAAAAATTGAAGGAAATGGATGACTAATAAAAGTTACATTCAATGAACTCTATCTGCAAGATTTTTTATAGTGGGTACCCAAATCCTCTGTGAATAGAAGAAGTAAATTCAGGGTTAAAGGATATCACGTAAGAATACATCTCATTTTCTAAACCCAAACCCATGATTCCCAAATTATTGAATTGGAATGAGATATAGAAGTCTTGTAAAAATATCATTTTCATTCTAAAACTAGATGAGAATCTTGAAATTATCATAAATTCAGAAACACAATCTCATTATACATGATCATATGATTTAATAATGTTTAATATTATATCCATACACTATATATATATAATCTTATAATGTTTTAAGTGATGTTAAAACACAAAATAAATAAATATTTTATCAAATATCTGTTGTCTAGGAAAGGGTAACTTTCCTTTATAAAAATATTATCAGGAAAAAATTTGCATAGTATATATAAAAAATCCTTTATGTAGAATATATAAAAAGGATTAAAAATTATAATAGTGTGAAATTCATTAAATAATAGATGATTATTTGTTTAAGAAAAAAAATAAACTCTTTATTCCTGAAAATAAATCAAATTTATTCAAAACTACCAAAAAATCCATAGGGACATCAGTAATGACAATATAACGATATGATATTGAAAATAATACATAAATACCATTCAGAAAATGTTATTTTCAAAAATCCATCTAAAAAGAGAGATAATAATATCCTCTTTTATAAAGGAGGTAGTTAATATATTATTCATATACTTCAGGGAATCCATCAAATGAAAATACATCTATAAATCCATATCTTTTTTTATGGATGAAAAGAAAAAAAATTATCAAATGATTAACAAATAGTACATCAAAATATAAATATTTAGTTGAAACATTCCATTAATTATACAATTAATCTATAATGAAGTTATTATTCAATCCCTGACAAACCTTCCCCAATAAAAAAACCAGGGTTAATGTACCATTAATTACCCCAAATCAAAATAACCCAATTTACCACTTATATTAAATGAACACTAAAAAACCATAGGCTTATCAACATAATGTTCAATAAATAGAGATGAGTCCTTCCCAAAAAAAATAAATTTTTTAACCCTTGTACAACTTCATATTCTATTAAATTTCACATTGAATATTACCCAATATATCTTAGTTACATTAATAATTACTACACAAAATAAATGTTTTATGGTTTTCCATCCCTAATAATTATATTTCATTTCTCCCTTGGTTACACTCATATTGAATTGTCTATTTAAAATATACGCATTTATTCCATTGATTCTAAAACATAGACCATTATCATTGAACAGATAAACAATTATTTTCATACTTATTAATTAGTTTTAGACAATCAGAAATCAGTCTTGGTGTATTTTATAATTATGAAAATGGAATGAGATTAATCCAAACCATCATGAAAATAACCATATCTAAATGATAAAAAAACATGATTATATCTTATCATTCCTCATGTATATGAAAAAGGAGATCCCTAAAACCCACATGAAGACCATATTAGACTATAAGTGCCTATCTAATAATTATTAATTCATTCTAATCGTGAATTCTCCCACTATGCGTATTTTAAATCCAAATAACCTCGTTAAAATTCATAACACATAACCTAGGTTCCATGAAAATCACAACAGACCATTTTAATAAATTTCACAACTTAAACTCAACTAAGTGGTTGAGATGATCATAAAATAAAATTAAACAACAAAAATCATTACCCAAAATATGATAATCACCCATATTATTATAAGAATAAAAAATGGTTGTAAATGAATATCTACATTTTCCACTAAATAAGTATGAATCCTCACTGAGTTCTAATTTAGAGGAACAAACAAGAAAAAAAATTTAACTTACTATTAAATAAATAAAAATAATTTTTTATTTATATAATTTCCATGGGAAATATAATACAATGGTCTTCTATCCTTATTAGGTTAAAGATCATAAATAATGATTGGGGGAACCTATGAACCATGTTAATTGAATGTAAAGTATTTAATTATTATTTATGAGTATTCTCTATAGTTCCTCAACATTGAAAATTTATAAATTAAATAAGGATCCAATAGTATTGAAGATTATAGGTCTATTTTAAACCTACCACATTTGAATGATAATCAATCCATAATAATTTCATTTCATTTTTTGATACTATAAATACTTTTTTTGTTTTTTGGACCAAATCGTCACTTCTTTTGAGAAAAAGTTCCCTGAGATTATTTACCATGTCCCCATTAAAACCCCATTTCCCAGATATATCATTGTATAAATAATGATTTACATCTAAATATAATAAAATAAATTCCATTAAATTTCTATAAATCCCATAACATGAAAACATAATCATTTCCAAACTAGAAAAATCATAATCAACAATAAAAATGTATTTCTTTACTCAATATAGATTTTTTGGAACCTTTACCATATCAATAGAAGAAATAAAACTATTTTTTACATAAAATATCCTTCATAAACAATGTATCCATTATAATTCATAAACTAAAAATGTACTAAATATATATATTAATTCACAAATTTAACACCCTGATTTTTTAGTTTATGGATCATTAAATAAATGAATTTATTAAAAGTTTTATCTACATAAAAAATATAACTAAAATATAACAATGATATATATTAATAAAATATTATGTATTAAGTAGAAATAAAAATACAAATCATTAAATTAGTGGGAATAAATATGAGTAACCTATTTATATAAAATTTATAAAATGAAAATATGGCCTCTCAAATTTTTTATTTTATAAAATTTTAATTACATGATGAAAAACACATGACATTTTTATTTTTATTTTTTTGTAAATTATAAAAATAATAGATGAAAACATGAAAAATTAATCTAATACACATTAATTAATTAATCATGAGTTTTATCATTGATAATTTTTCAAAATCTCATATCCTATTGATATACATCTATTGAAATGGATGATTATGAATCCAAATTAGGAAATAATAAATGATTAAATTTATCATGTAATATTGATCCACATAAATAAAAACATACATCATGAAGATATTGAATTAAGATAACATCAATAATATGATAATAAAATAACATGAATAAAAACAATGAAATGAGGCCATAATATAAAAATAATATATTTATAATAATCTCACCACATTTTATCACCAAGTATTCACAAATAATAATTACAATAGTTATTCACCATGGTATCGTAAAACATATAATATCTGGAGATTAAATTATTTTACTAATGTAATGAAGCTTTATTAAGATGAACTATTCATGTGTTTTATGTTTTTGTGATCCACATTGGTCATAATAAATAATTTTTTGAGTAACATGAGGATAATAAAATATACGGTTCATATAAAACTATTGAGTATTAATGTGCTTAAAAAATTGACAATAAAATCATTTTAAAATCATTGAAATGGTTTGTGGGTTATATATATATGAATCCATGAATCTAGAAATTATACTGACATATAGTTAAATACTTGAGTATAGATATTTGGTTTGGGTTTTCACATTATAATAACTTCTCATGTAAAATAGTTAAATTTGAGAATTAAATTTGGTATCATGTGGGGTATAAAACTAGGATTTATATATAGGTAAAGTAAAGAAGAATTAATATATCACATTTTTAAAAAATTATTTATTAGTGTATGTATTGTGAAAAGAGTAATTATAGAATTGATAATACCAATTAGAATATATATACAAAATGAATTACTATAATTTAAAAGAAGATGAAGGGAATTCCCTTTCCCGGAAGAGTTTCTACTGAAAAATTTCCATGGAATCTTTGGGGGGCATAACGAATCTTTTTTAGGGACTCATGTTGAAGGAAAATGAATAGAACATCTTGGAGAATGGTTTTGGAATAAAGGGGATGTGTGATATGGTTGGGTATTTATAGTAATAGCACAAGATGTTTTTTAATAATTTATAAATATATGTCTTCGAAATGACGATATTTCAAAATGAAAAATCATTGGCTTACCCGTTATTTTTTTCATGGTTTTGGTAATTAGAGTCGCATTATTTGATATTTTAAAACATTATAACTGGATACTATTTTTAATACTTCAATGGACATGGAAATGTAATTTTTCAAAAAAATAATGTTTTTAAAATAGAATTTTCCAATTTTGACTTTGGAAAGTAGTAAAAGGTTTTAAAATTCATTAACATTTGTAAAAATAAATAATATTAATAAATTAAAATATTTTAGGTTAGGGATTTAGATTATTTTATTATTAAATCATTATTTTATAAATATGAAGTGAAAAAACATTATTAAAACCCAAAACTATATTTTTAAAAGTCACTAAAAAACAATTTTATATAAATACAAAAAAATAACAATAACCTAATTTAGAAATTATTATTTATAAAATAATATTAAATTTATCAAATTATATAAAAAAAATTATAAAATTTTACTTTAAAATATAAACACCCTTATTCCCCTAAAAATAACAGCTTATCTGATAGTCATAGTTTTAAATCTTATAATAATTTTATAGACCCCTATAAATATATTTTATAATTTATATTTTAATAAGTTTGATTTAAAATAATATTTCATTAAAATAAATTTTATTTTAAATACATATGTTTATTATAAAAGTATATATATTATTTAAAATAAATTAATGTTTTATTAGTCTCAAAAAATAAATTTATCAAATTCCTCTAACATAAACATATATGATATTAAAAATATTAACTTCTAAATTCGATTGATGAGATAAAAATATTATTGATAAAACTGAAATTACACTTTAAATAAATAATTCATGGACATGAAACCCCTTATTACACATGTGTACACCATTTTAGTATTGTGTTCGAAGGTAGTAGTTTCATGGGGGGATTATCTAACATTAACCGATTGTTAATCTCATCTAACATGATATTATACCATACATGATTTTTTCAAGCCTTGATTGTTGAAGATCATCTGGGGATTTCTCAATGGAAATCACTAGTTTTTCTACTTCCCATAATATTTCTTACAAATGGTCTTCAAAATAACTAACTCTACTAGTGAGGCCATTATTTCTCATTTTTCTGTTTATTACCCTTTATCATTACTACATATTAACACTAATTTAAATAGACTATTTATTTCCAAGGTGTATATTTCAAAATGTTAAAATTAAAATATAGTTACATTGACCAACGAGAATATTTTACCAATGGGCATATAATGGTCAAATCCCAATCGTCACATTTTCCTTTATAAACTATAAAGAAAATTCTTTCATTCACTCAAAATCCATTACAATTCCTCCTAAAGTTCTATTTTAATTTTCAAAGATATTTATTGGTTTAATAAAATTTTTTCTTTTATATAGTTTTGTCCACGGGGTTTATGATTCTTTTAGTTTTGGGTGATCCACACTTTCTATTTTTATTTTTTCCAATTTATTGTTCTTACCATTTAAATGTTTTGAATTTTCAGTGGTTTTTTAGATGACTAAAGTAATGATATTTATTATTCTGATACGGTTTTGTTCGATCCTATAAATTTTTTAAGTGTATATTATTATATAATATATCACCCATTTTTTGAATGAAATATCATTTAAAATGGCTAAGTCGAAACATAAAAAAATTCCTCTTTTAATATTAAAAAAATAGAATTAATATAGTTTAAACAAAAAATGGATCCTTTATAATGAATAAAAATATATTTTTGTAAAATTTTCTTTTTATTTAATGATTATATATCAATTTTTAATATATGATAAAAAATATATTGATAATATAAAGAATATATTACAAATATATTAGTTTGTAATTTTTAGGAAATAATTATATTAAATATTTAACAATTATTAAAACTATTAGTGGAAAATAAGTGTTCTCCATTATAATATAGAAATTCAATTACATATTGAAAAAATTAAATTTTATAAATTAAATATCAAATAATGACCAACAATTCATAGACAATCTTAGTAATATATTCTTATGATGAATTTTTTGGATTTTGTTTACATTATTTATGCATATAAATGTTAAAAACAATTTCTATCACACTTATTAATCATTTTTGATAAAAAATTATTATATTTATAATTATTAAGTAAAAATTATTTATCAATTAAAATATATTTTTATTAATTGAAATTATATGACATAGGATAAATATTAACAACTATGGTGAACATAAAATGGTAGTTTTCAATGAATTAATTTTGCATGAATTATATAATTTTTTTATATATAAATTTGATTTTTATAAATTGAAATAAATGAATAATATTATGTTTAAAAAGATAAAAAAATACAAAAATACTCATTCAATTAATATTTTATAGGAAACAAGAATAATAAATTTAAAATATAATAACACATTTTCCTAAAAAAATTATTTTTGACTATCTTATGTTTTAATATATATTTTATTTTTATCATATTTAGAAATTTTAAATTATTAAATGAATCCAAAAAATTGACTCTTAAAATTTAAATTTGATAAATAAATTCAACCTATATTTTTATTAATATAATAATTACCATGATTAATATTTAGTTATGCATAATAAGGGTAAAATGTGTTAATGGGGATTCTCAAATTTTAGAAAACAAATGGTCACATAAACCATCTAGAAATCATTTCTGGTATGAAATTCATACAAACATTTCTCACCTTATATTTCTCAACATAACTCATAATAATATCATTAAATATAATTATATTATTTTATCTAATATTGTTCTAAATATTTCCCCACGTTTTATCCTATTAAAGGATTCACTTCTTCCCACTTCAAGCGACTCATATTATTAAAAATTCTTATGTAAAACTAAACAATTTAAATTTTATTGACCTCCTAAACATTATTCTTATAACATGGACTCAATAATGTTTCTTGATTAATTTATTTATAATGTATTCTTTAGTAGAATATCCAAATTATCAATGTATTCATTACTTACCCTTTTAATTCTATTTCTTAATCTTACTATCCACCCTTCCCCAAATACATTATAATTTTATTTTTATAACTAATCACTATAAATAATATGATAAAATTTTAATAAATTCATTTTATAACCATAATTTATTCCCCACTAATTCAATCAGAAAATTGAAAAACTTTCTCACGGTCATGTATACACTACCACCTCCATGAACAACGTGTGTCATTTTTCTTCACTAACATTACAAGATGGTTATAAAAATTGGTTTAGTGAATATATATTTTACCTATGTAATAATATATATTATTTAAATATATATTATTCATTGTATAAATAATATTAAATATAATTTATCATTGTAAAATAAATCTTTGAAATGATGCATACTAAAATGAAAACATTTATCCATATATTGCGTAATATTTTTATGTCGCTTATTTCTTCTTCTAATAAGGAAAAAATTTAATGTATAACATTAATAATCAAAAATAATATAATTATTGAAATATTATAATTATATTACCATTAAACAACCTTATATTCAACAATTAATCATGGTAGTCTCGTGTTTGGGTCAGTTTGACCACCCACTGGAACAATACTTTGAATTTATATCATAGATGAAATTGGGAATTTTTTTAATGGTATAATATAATATAAATGGCAATATAATTTGTTTGATATTGTAATTTCAAATAAAACTTTAACTCATTATTTAAGAAAATATCTTTTATTAATTAGGAATCATCATACCATGATCATCTCTGATTTCAAATTATGAATTTATAAAAAAATTCCATGAAATTTAATTATAGCATTATAAATCAGTTGGGAAAACTATTAAAATTCCTTATCTAATATAATAATTTTTTAATTTAAAAAATAATGATTATCATATCATTTTTATGAAACTATTTTTACAGAAAAAGATTTCTAACATATGGTGTTAAAAATATTTAAAACCCAACTAATAAATATATATATATATATATATATCCATGTTTGTGTATAGGATGAATATAATGAGTAATATAAATGGTTATATTGAATAATAAGGTTATTGGGTATGTATGTAATCAATTTAATTTACTTATTCAGGATATTGGATGCATGTGCATAACAAATTATTCCAAAAGTAAGTGTTTTCAGCTCAAATTACTCTATTTTAGGCATATATGATATTATGAACCATAATTTATTTTGTGGTGTATAAAACTACTAGTTTTAGATATAAAATGTTTAGTTTTAATTTATTAATTTTATTTTATGTTCAATTACATTTCATTTATTTCAGAGATTTTTTTTATTAAAGATATTCTTAAGACATAAGTGTTTTCTTGGTCCCAATTCTAATTCATTAAGACTTGTTACATGTTATGAAGCATATTTTATTTATAAGTTGTTATATTTATTAACCATCAAATAAATTTTATATAATTTATTTCGTTGCAATTAATGGGATAATTTTATCAAAATCATGTTCATTACTTCAAATTTTTATTGAATAAAGTGTTACCTCAGTCATAAAATACTATAATAACATAATTTTCCCTCATTGATCTTTGATCATTCACAAGAAAAAATTTCATATAAGTTGGTTGCATTCTATTCATAGATTTTATTATGCGTTATTCTATTATTATTTACATTTTTACCAAATAAAAAACTTTTAAAATGTTTCATGTTTCATATATTATGTTTTCAATAAGAGATACTCATGACTCAACTCTCATTTCCTTGAGTTTAATTGTTTCATGAAGAACATATTTGTTCCACGATTAGTTGTTAACACCATAATTTTAAGTTATATTGTATTTTATATTCCAATTTGGGACAATGATGATTTAATGAAAATAAATAAATATATATATTTTTTCAACATGGGATTCAACAAATGTAATTTTTAAAATATTAAAAAGTGTATTTCCACTCCACATTTCTCCAAGATAAACTATATCCCTTAAAAATGTTCTCTAAAATCCCATTTAAGATATAGATTCCAATTTCCTAATCATTTTCATAAATATTTACACAAATTATGATTATTTTTTATGATATATATATATATATATTCAATTCCTAGATTAAACTCGTAGTATCAGGTAATTTAATTCA
The DNA here is from genome assembly GCA_963277665.1 of Viscum album. NCBI lineage: Eukaryota > Viridiplantae > Streptophyta > Magnoliopsida > Santalales > Viscaceae > Viscum > Viscum album. The sequence goes on from OY728134.1 coordinate 293,941,615, forward strand.
TGATCACTTTTTTTACAACATTATATTCATTGTTTGGAAATTATGTTTTCATATATATAAACATAATTATATGTTTCCTTTGTCACAATGGTGTTTTCATCATTCTAAAAAATTCAACCTTATTTCTAGGTATGTATTATGATCATTTATTTCTATTATTGATGTATCCATATTCCCATTTCTATATATTGTTTTTACATCACATTTTACATAACTAGGTTTTGATGATATTCACATAGAAGGTATGAAATTCTATTAACATTGGAAAATTTATAAGCATTTTTTTTGTTTTTATTCCAATATGGATGATTATGTATAATTAGGATATTTATTTTTTATCAATCCCCCTTCATTCTCTAGATTGGTTATTATCATGTTATATATTTTATAGAAATGGAAACAACTATTTATATTCTATATATTGGATTTCTACTAAATATTATTATTAAAAATTTTAATATGTATTTTTAATACAAATTCATCCTTTATATGGTTATGATCCATTTACCAATGTTATTTATGTGAGGAAGATTATAAATATTCTTAATGGTTATTGACTACTAGCACGGGTTGATTAGGTATTAACATTAATTATATTCATTATATGGATATCTATGTTCTTTCAGTTATATTTTCCTTAGGTAATGGCAGGGATAGTCTTGTTGACTCCTGTAGATAATGTATTAGTCTTAATCAGGTAACATTTGTGGCACAAAATTATATAGACCCTTGATGCATTGATATGTATCATGAGAGAAAATAGGTTTGGGTATTTTAATTTTTCCAACCCAATTTATCAAGATTTCATGAATTTGATCTCAATGAAAATTAAATGTATTGCACATTTCATTAATAGTTTTCTTTTGATTAATGAAATTATGTGTTCCATGAACATGAATTTAGAATTATTGATATCAATTTTTTGGTTATTATATGGATATAACATTAACTTAGTTTAAATTGCATTTTGGATTCATGGTATTTTCTAGTTCATTCCAAAATATTTATTACGTGTTTATGGAATGGTTTCTTAAGTTACATGCCTCCCATAATACATGTTTGAGCTCACCTTTTATTATGTATCCATTTATGGAGGTTTTCAAATAAATTAATACACAATACATGTTTAAAAGGATAGCTTATATAAAATAATTTGTTTTTGATGTTGAATAATTATATTGGATGAATTAGTTTGATATATAGTTTTAAAAAAATTACTTCTTGATATAAAGTACATGGGATTGTTTACTATATGATTTTTCCTAATTATATACATCTTTAAATATATAAACACCCATTTAATCTAAGAGATGAAATAATAATTTTTAATATTTTAAATTAATATTGATTATATGAATGATTTTATTACAATTCTAGAAGTTAATATGTAATGTATATCCTAATGGAAGCTGATATTTGAGTACAAGTGTGGTATGTCACAATAAACCCCTTCCCATGTTATCGATAAAAATTTTGGTATCTTCTCTTATCTAGAATCCATAGATCATCATATTTTTTGATGTAAAATTTAGATGTTTTGAAATCATATTTGGGTACTAATTCCAATAATATATTATCCTAAAACAAAAATTAAAAAATATATCATGAGTTCAAATTTAAAATAAAACCACGTTGAATGGCTCTACCATTTAATGATTTAAATTATCATGTATAAAGGTTCATCAACAATGATCTCCACCATCAAATTCCTAAAAATGTAATAATAAAATGTTTCTTTCCTCAATGTATCAATATCTAAAACATTGGCAAATTTTAATGTAATGCACATACAATAGTTTTAGACATAAAAGTATAAGGAAGGATACAAACCTGAACCCAAAACCAGGATGTCAAGAAGTCAATATTTTTGAATTTCAAATGAGACTCCTACCCATTTAATTACATATGTATTAAGAAACTAAAGAAGATCCCAAATTCATAGTCATATGATTTAAACTCTCTTGGATAAATTCATAAATGAAATTATAACCACTAAAGATAAAAACAATGTTGTTGTGGTCTAGATTTCACACCCTTTATACTATTTCAAATACATCTCAAACAATCACAATATTTCCAAAATTTGTCTTTCCTATAATGGTATTCATTAAAATTACATGATACAACTCAATAGGAAATAATGAATCTTAATTATATGGTAGTATTTTAGCTTCATGAATACCATATTTTTTAATTTATAAACAAAAAAAATCGCCTAAATATGTGAAATCATAAAGACCTAAAATTAAACAAATTTTGAATGGAGAAAAATTCCCACGGTAAAAATTCATAAAAATCCCTTTCAATGTTATTTCATGAGTAAGATAAATAATATAATGCATAAAAAAACATAAATAATAAGAGAGAATATTAGTTGGTAAGATAATATCGAAGAAAAAATTCATGGTTAAAACTATGAATATTCCTGATGAAATATACATGTTTGAGCGATAATGACTACGTTAATCAGACCCAAAAAAATAATAATTTAAATTATTTCATATAGAGGAAGTGATCAATTTATATTGTTTTCCATACTCATTAACATCAATGAAATTAAATTTTCATGAATTTACATTTTATCAGTCATTTTTATTATTTAATTAGTATTATGGAAACACCACCTTGTTAGACAATTTTATTTACTTATTTATCATTTTGACATGATTTGATGAAGATAGTGAATATAAGATATATGGAAAAAAATTACTCAATAAATTGATTCAAGTTACTTTTATCACTCTATGATTTTGTGAAATATATATATATTTCAAATAAATTCAATATGGTTGATATTTTAAATTACACACAACACTGAGTTTATCTTTTATTACATGAAACACCATTTTTATCATTCATTACATGTAACACCAAGTATAACAGAAATGTGAAATACTATAAAAATATTATTGTTTAATATCATAGTTAATGTCTCTCCATTTGAATTGTGGGAATACATAGTATTAAATAAATTATTAAAATATAGGTTTTAAAAATGTATATAAAATGAATTCTTCGAGGATCAATTACTACAAAATGAAAATAAAAACTATTTTAAAATAAAGAAAATATTTTTGTAAATTTTTTTTATGCACAGAACACTTTTATCTCATTAAATAATAATAATAAATTTATGTAAATATTTTTAATTAAATTTTAATATTATATATTCAATAAAATTATTGAAATTAATATAATGTATATATAGAAAAGATGTAATAATAAATCCAATTGTGTTCTTAAAAATGTATATTTCTTAATAATAGTTTTTTACTTTTGAAAACATATTTTAAAAATAAATTATTTTAATTTTATAAATTTATTTAATAAAATAAATTCAATTTTTAAACCATAATTTTAAAATTATCTTTGGGTGGTTATTTTTTATTTTTTAAGAATCTAATTTTTTGATGAATATTGAAAAATATTTGTTAATACTATGAATTTTCTTTTATTTTAATATATTTAATATATAAAAATTGTAATAATTTTTTTTAAATGTAAACTTATTTTACTTATAAATATATAACATTTTAGGTCATTTAAAACATTTTTATATTTTATTTTGATATAATAATTTCCTAAAATTTTTAATGTTTTCTCGTTGGGAAAACATTTTTTCATTGAACCTGCAGGATTAATTTTAAATTATTGTTTTACACTTTTATGAATGATATTTTAAAAAATGGATACCTTTTTTGAAATTAACATATTTTTTATTATCTAATATGATCACCTTTATTTTATATCATAATTAATAGTAAAAAAATAAAAATTAATAACCACGTATAAGGTCAAAAGGGATTAAAATAAAATGGAAATGAGTACTATGTTCTAAAAGGTAGACAAAGACACATTTTATAGAGAATTATGTACTTTATATCAATTATTTTTTGATAATGGACTATTTTTTAGAATCATTTGATATGAAAAACGTGTATAAACATTTTTTTTCAAAAAATACAAGTGTTCCACTAACCACACTTCGAAAAGGTCTCACCCTATCCCATATTATTTACACTTAAAAAACATTGGTTTAGAAAAAACCTACCCATATCACTTACATAATTATCTAATATCATCATATAATTCTTATTTTGGTCAAAAATAGAATTTATAAATCGTTTTTATGAAATCCAAATGATATTGTCTGAAGAAGAGGCACCGTCCCTAATCAATTGTTTTTTTATTTCTTCGTCCACCTCTTTAAATAATTTTTAAATAATTATTGTATAAGAAATAAATTATCTTCCATTTACTGAGATGTTATTATGTTAATTAAATAACCTAAATTATTCTCCAAATCCATCTAATGGTCTCAGAAATCAACATTCATGTATACGAAGGACTGCCACCTCATTGACTGATGTTTTTAATTTTCCATGAATAGCACTCAAGGATTGATATAATGATATTATATATATATATATAATATTTATGAAAATATTATTCTTATTTAATCATTATATCCCATATTCCTTCTTACGTTCCATTTCATGGGAATTCGATAATGTCGTCTCTATGTATGGAGGACTAAACCATTACGAAGGGATGTGATTCGTTCTTCTAATACACATTACATGGATGTTTATAAGAAAATTATTAAATAAAAACATGTGATATATATAATACAAAAATAATTTTTTAAAGGTATCATAAAATTTTAGATTATTTCATTTTATCCACCAAGAAAATGGATTCAACATTCAGGTGTACGTATGGCCTACTATATCTATGAATAGTATATTGCATTTTCTATCAATAAAGTTCATGAAATAATATAAATAATTATAAAATGATTAATTATTATAATTATATGATGTTTAAAAATATGGGTAGTTTTAAATAATGGTCATATTAAGACGATCGAAAATACGAAATGAAAGCATACACGAAAAATAATGAAATTATTACTCTTATAGTGACATTAATATGAAGTAATTAATAATTGGATAATAAAAGGACATAAGAAAATCATATTTTTATGATATATATTTATATAATTATGTTTATTTAATATATGTAAAAAACATATATTTATTTTACATGGAAATCAATCATGTACAGAAGAAGTCACCAAATATATTATGGTTCAATCTCACATTTTTTTGAGACACATGCCATATTCACAACATATTTATTTTATGTAGTGTAGATAATTCAAATTAATGTATTTTATGATTATTTACATGAAAAATATTTGTTTTTATCTATCTATTAGAGTACCTATATTCCTTGGATTTTATAGTTATAAAGTATTCAAATCAGTAAGGGATTTTGGTCTTAATTTTTTTATTTGAGAATTATGTCATGTTATGCACCAAAAATATTTTGTTAAGGTTTATATATAGAATATTTGATATTTAATAACATGAATTTATTTATTATCATTATATTTTATGTTTAATTTAATTTTACTTTTTCATGGGGTTTATGATTCATTGTTACCAATGTGTTAATAGATTTATGATATAATCCCATCGTTTATAGGGATTGTTTGTATTTATGATTCTTATGAAATGAATCCTATGATTCAACTCTCATGAAACTCATAAATTTTATTCTATTATGGTTATATAAAGATAATAAATGTTTTACATTCATTTCATATTCTTTGTGTATTTAATTTTCAGATATATGTTTTTTATTATAACCCGACTTTATTTCTCATTTTGGTCGAAACCACTTTTTCATCCAGGTCCATGTATTCATAAAATGTTTTCATAAATGTTTTTAAATTTTTAAAATGGATTATGAAGATAATTTTTACAAATTTTATACTATTTATAAAATGTTTTAAAATTACACATCCTGTCATTTTTAGAAACAATACTCATTTCAATTTTTCTATAAATATAAAATCGATCATTGTTTTAACCCATAGAGGGTGAACGATAATTTAAACCCTCATAAAAATTCAATGTTATAAATATTTATTTTTAATTATTCATGTATAATTCAAAAGGAAAAAATTTAAATTATATTTTGTGTTTTGAAAAAAAATTAATGTTCAAAGGCGATTTTCCTCAAGAAATGTTCCATGATTTTTTTTTTCAAAATCAATTTACGTCTAAGATTATATCCTTTGATGTTTCTTATTATTTACTAGGGATATGATCCTGGGACATTGTTCTTATAATTTTTTGAATCGATTATATTTATGAAAACAATATGTTTATGAAACCAAAATCTTTTCCAGGAGTTATGCTACAATGAAATGATTAAATGATTAGGAAACATGTTTCTTTCCCTTGGGATATTCTATGATAAAATGTTTTTCAAAATAAATTTCATTTCATGAGTACAGGTATGATGAATGATTTATAATGTTTTAGAAAACAAATTTATGGATTATGTGATTGGTGGAATCTATATCTTCATCAAATTAATTTGGATGTTGTTAATGTTATATAAGCTCAAATCGTACATGGGAGGTTATCCCAAGATCAAAACATGATAGAACACATGAGGTTATACCAATTACAAAACAAGAGGGTATATGGGACATTACGTAAAGAATTTAAATGTGGTTTCATAGGAGATTATTCCAATCCCCGAGTAGGTACACAATTTATTATCCCAATGAAAACATGATATAAATATATTTAAAGATATCTTGAACCTATTATTTTCAATGCTTCTGTGTATGCCAGGAATATATATCATATAAATTTTTTATTCTCTCATGGATGAGGTTATTTTAATATATTATTATTCATGTCATATAAACTACCATGATTTATTCAATCACTCATGATTATAATCAATGATATACCAGGTATGATTTTAAAATGTTAGCATCATGTTCTCATAACCATGTACTCATTTTATATTAATGTATTCCTGGTTTATCCTTCCTGGGAATCAAATATCAATATTTCATATATTTACATTCCCAAGGTTATGAATATTTGTTTTTAGTAGGGTATGTATATGAATAGTACAATATGGTAATATCGTCTTTAGTTACATTGGAGATATTTCATTAAATAAGAAGACAGTGAATCTAGTATCCAAAGACCCATAAAATATACGGTCTGTGGGTGGTTATTTGTGAAATGTATTGAATAATCATTTAATAGTACATAATATATATGTTTGAGAATCTTGGTTATTTGAAATTGTTATCATAGAAATGGCTTAGTTATCATGTGAAAACTATTAAGATAATAATTTACAATGGTCTATATTGATATTTATAAGTATATTTCAGTAGATATGTCTAAAGGTATTTTAATGGATGAGTCAATTCATATAGAAATATCTTGAAATTTTCATAAAGAAGAGAGCCAGTGGTTTCTATGAAATTGAATCATTGTCTCGATATTAAAAGTTAATGTGACTCTAAAATAGAGGTACATATGGGTAATAACTCTAAAAATGTGGAATTAAACTGGACTAGATCCTCTCATGGTGAACAACATCAGGCCTTATGACACACTTGGTTTGAATATCCAGGGGGTATTCTATGGAAATTTAAAAACACTTCAAAAACTATCATGATGGATTAAAATAATGAACATAAAATATTATGTGTTAGGTTTTAGAAATATTGTATTTTATTTTCCATGATTTTATGGATTCCCACTATTAGTTTTTTACACCCACATTGATTTATGTGCCACATCCTAACCCAAAATTAACATTTTATTTTTATTTTTATATTTTCATCTATTTTTTCTATGTGTTTTTCGGGTGGTTCTATTGAAATTGGGGTTTTCAATCTATGATGTTGATGGTGCATAGTTAGTAAAAACTATGATCCATCGCTTCTCAAACCATATCTCCCTGATAGTGGGTCTATCAAGGACACATGGTTAGGAACATGCTCATGTTTCATACCCATCCACAGAGTGTGGATTCATAGAAGCATTTTGTTGCCCACATAGATATCTTGACGATCTTATGGCTTCCTCAAGTAAACTGTTCAGCTTCCCCCTCCTTAAGACTTGAACTACTATACATTTGATGCATGTTCTATCAGACCATGCTTCCAAACCATTCCATTTTTTAGGTCACTTATATATTAGTCATTTACCACTACACACTGATTTTTAAACCCATTGACCCTTATTTCTCACACATTCGACCCCTAGTATCTTTGGAGCCATTCCCATACTCTTCCATGAATATATTAACTTCTATATGGTGAAATAATGATATTTATTAATTATTTGAGTTGTATCTTCTTGTGTAATCACGTTGTGCTCCTCCTTTTACCATCTTCTTGCATTTGTTTTCTTCCCCTCCATGGGATCTTATGACCCAGGGTTCGTGTTGCCTAGATTTTTAATTTGTGTTATTGATCCTATAGGGTTATCCATGGTTCCATTTTCACTCATGATATTACTGGATATGATTTTTAGTATCCACCAATGCGAGAATTAATATTGGTGGTAGGTTGCACTATTTTCTAGAATTTTAAATGAATTCCACTATTTATTTGTCTTTTCAATACATTTTTCGTATTAAATAAAATGTATTAGTTTTTTAATTCTTATGAACCATGGTATTTTTTTCCTAATATTTCGGTAAACCACCATTCAAGCCATTAACATAGATCTATTGGTCTGAAATATGTTTTAATCTTTTTTTATTTAAATGGATAGAAATTTCTAGTGATAAAAGTATTTTGAAATGTTTTTTTTCTATTTATAATGATTTCATAAGCTTTATAATAGCTTATTTATATTAAGAAAATGTTTTTAACCATTTAATAAAAATTAAACATACTTTTATTATATTATGGGGCTCATTTGGAGTTTTGATTTGTTTTATTAAATTAGAAAATACCTCTTAAGGAATGCCACCTGGTTGGTTTTGTGATGTGTGTGTGATATGGGTTATTTTTTCATTGTGTGTGGTTTTTGTGTGATATAAAAAGGGATGTTCATAAGTTTGGAATTCATAAGTGATAAGTTTAATGAGATATTGCGTGAATAAGGTGATATATAAATATATTTATGTTTATGATAAATTGATAATACTCACTTCCATTTTAGGTTTCATTGGTAGCCTTAGGTAGTTTGGTTGGATATTAGGTACACATGCATCAATAGTTGACATTACATAGTGTCCAGTATCCCTACATAGGTGACCTAACTACTATGGTTTGTGCCCCTTGGTCATGCTAGTGATGGTTTTGTTTTGTGTTTCAGTAGTGATTTTGGATGACCTTTTCTCGTAGAGATTCATTTGGAGATGGTATATATAGCTTGATCTTAGGCCTTCTCGTGCATCACCTAAGACCCCTAAACAACTATTTTACATGTTCTCAAATTTTCAAAGTTTTACAGTTTCTCAATAAAGTGAAATTTTATTTATTTAGTACACTTAGACACTTATTTTAGCGATGCTCCCATTCTTAAGAATTTATATTTTTTTATCAATTTTAAAAATCATTTCTAATAAAAAATCATGGAAATTTATTTTTCATAAAAGTGAAAATTTTTGTCATTAATTTTTTTAAATAAAAAAATTTTCATATATATATATATTATTTTTCAAAATATAATGATTTTTATTTTACATTAAATATAAGGCCCCGACCTTAAACCTTACTTAATATTGAATTAAAAGAATAATTCACGTTGAGGATCTTTTCAGGTTTAGAGTTTTAGAGAATTAGAACATAACTATTACATCTCAAAAGATTACAAAGTAGTCACTTATACTAAGTTTCCATAATAAAAAAAACTCTTGAAAGAAACATGTCTAGTTCCATGTTTTATATAGCATGACATTCCCTTGATCCCATCCTTGACCTTATTCCACATTAAGTCCTGTGAAAAACATTTCAAAAAAACTTGGGGTGAGCATAAAAAGCTCAGTAAGGGATACACAAAGAATGAAAACTGTTAGTTTTTTCAAAATCAAGTAAACCATGTATACTCTATCAAAGTAATACCTTCACCTTCATGATGTAGTAAAAACTCTTCACTGAATAATGTCTCATTACTTACCTTTTTGTAACCAAAGTATTACCATAAAACCCATATAAAGAACACATAACTTATATAAATGTAACTTGGGACATAAACATACTTAAGTGGAATAACCATATGGTCGACTTCCACACATATCACTTAATGGAATAGCCATACGGCCAATTTACATACATACTTAATGGAATAGCCATACGGCCGACTTCCATACCCAATGCATTGGAGGTTATAACGTAACCACCCATCCTGGTATTCACGGCACCACCCGTCATATGGTTTATAACGTAACCACCCGTTAAAATGTCCAAGTACCAGTATAAAATCATAAAACATAAAACCAATATAAAGGAATGATAACATTTCCACATTTCAATCACAATATATCATAAATATATTGACATAATAGAATCCTTTTTCAAAACCATTTTCAATACCAAAATACATAAAATTGTATATGTTATTTATTTTATTCGAAAAACATTACGGCTCGTTGAGAAAGCCAAAGACCAAATAATACTCGCGGCGGCGGAAAAGGTCGTTGTCACCGCGTACGTTAAAAAAACATTCCTTTTTGTCGTTTAGTAAAACGATTCATAGAAAAATATTCCTTTTGTATAAAAGTAGAAGTCAAAATGGTTTATACACCATATAAAAGAAAGTTGTGTATAAAACGAAATATGCCTCAATGAAAGGAGATTGAGACGAAGTCCCTTACCTTGGGTCTGACTTGACTCGATCATTCTTTAACGTCCTGAATAATAAACTTGATTTAATTTATACTTGATTAAGAACTTTTTTAAAGTTCATTATTCCTTTTATATCACTTATTTCCATGTTATAAACATTATGTAACAATTTAAGTTAATAATGTTTGTTTTCTCAATATTTGGTTCTTAAGTCGAAAGTTAACTTCTTACAATTACATGTTGTTCGTGTGGTCCAAGGTTCTTTATATCCAGAATGAAATTACCGATTTGGATATAATATGTATCATATATATCCATCATATACATGTATTTATAATATTACATAATCATTTAGAGGTAAGAAATGAAATGCACCGTTCATGGAGACGGTAAGCCGTACGTACGCATGAACTCTACTTTCATTTCTTTGACATATTAATGGAATTAAAACTAAATGAGAGGTATGTATATTTTAATTCCAGAATTATATTCATCATTTATTTATATTATTAATTATATATATCCATTATATACATGTACTTTTAATAGTACATTACATTTGGGGATAAGAAATGAAATGCACTGTTCATGGAGACGGTAAGCCGTACGTACGGACGAACGCTACTTTAATTTCTATCTCATACTTTAATGGAAAGAAATAATAATGATATAAAGGTATATTATAATTCCAGTATAAAATCATATATAATAACTTTAAATCCATCCTTTACACGTCCCACATATGTCATTAACGAATCACATCACTTTTAGGGGGTGGTAGTCTGCACTTCCTTAAATGAAGATATCATGTTTACCCATAATGGAAACCATAAAGGTATGCCAAAAATGAAAAATACAGAATCTTAAAGAAAACATAAACATATTATATATCATATATAAAAATATTTACATCATAATGGCCACCCTTGAAGGTGTTAAATGAGTATTGAACAATCATCGTTTCGGGAGGCAGAATTTCGCCATCCACGGAAACTGTATGTTCTTTAACCATTTGATGTAGTTGTGTGAGAGTGTAGCTCAAATAAATATTATAAAAACATCCTTGTATATTGAAGATATTGGTGTTGTTACAAAATAAGTAAATAAAAAGAGTTTAGAGGGTTGGAGAAGCAAAATAAAACAAATGAACAAGAGAGAATGAATTACCTTTAAAAGTGTAACTCCCTTTTGATTTGAGCCTAAAGGATTCTATTGAAAGGATTCTGCCCAAAGGGAATCCTCTAGGATGAGGAGAGGGATGTGGAGAGAGTAATTGGGCAGGGGTTGGCCGAGCCAAAGTCTTGAGAAGTGTGTGAAATGAGGTAGAGGTGGGGGCCTTTTATAAGAGGAGAGGAGGGGCACTTTTTGGAAAGTAAAGAAATATTACTTTATTTGAAAATGTGTTTCGGTTTTAAAAGGTCCCACATTGAAATAATTCGTGGATAAGGTGATAAGGGTTCGAAATCCACTCATACAAGTGGTTTTGGACATGTGTAGGTTGTAGATTTTACATTATCTTTCCATTTTATTTAAATCGTCAAATAATGATGTCATCACTGCATCATTATTATGTCATAAATAATTTAATTTATTTAATGTCTAAAAATTATAATAAAAAAATACTATGATATAGGAAATCTTTTTATCTTTCCAATGACTATTTATAATCAAAAATCTGATCTTTATAATCCCATGTAAAAATTGTTTTCGTAAAACATATTATGTTTGTGTCATTTTTACTTTTACATTAAATAAAAAGTTATTTATGTCATTTCCAACCAAAGTGTCTCCATGGGGTCCCCAAGTTGGCCCATGGCTTTTCTTGGTCGGCCATGAATCACCCAATAGGTGTAGGACAAGTGTCATGGTGTTTTCACATTCTTATAATATCATTTTTACCTTAAATTACACTAATTACGTCTAATCGCGATTAAAAACTTAATAAGTTACTATTCACCAAAAAATTATTTTAATCCCATTGAACCACATTTTACTTCTTAATTACAACCATGAATGTCGTATTTTTGAAATTCAAAACACAATGATGGCAAAATTTCATTTAAACGGAAAATCAGTCTTTATAAGTACCACTTAGTGGTTTCACTATTCATCAAAAATTGAAGATTTTCAGAAAATTACCAAAAATTCACCCTAACCTATATTTGATATTCCGAATTCAAAAATGAAGTCTATTTTACAAAATTCAAAACATATAAGTCACATTAATTAATTTAATAATTAATTCCCGCTGTCAGAGCAAATAGCGTGTTTTTATGAAACAATAAGTATCAAAAGATTGACACTAGTTTGAGTCCAATTTCAAAGTGAAATTAATTCCAACGAACACTATTGGATTTAATGGTAAAAATATTTTCTAATTTCACTTTAAAACCAATTAAAAAGATAATCTAATCATATAAATAAATTAGATTAAAAAGAGGTTTTGAATTAAAATACAACATTTTACACTATTCATTAAAAAAATGAACTTTATCAGAAAGGTACCAAAAATTTACACAAAGTAAATTTTGATGTCCCGATTCTAAAGAAGAGTTATATTTGGTCCAATAGAATTTATAAGATTGATCAAAACTATATTTAATGACGGTTCTCCGTCAAAAGGTGATAAGTGGACCTTTCGTGAAAATTAGGGTATAAATGCCTAAAATTGAACTCTTTCCGTATTTTAAGCCTTTATCTTTTATTGGGTAAATGTAAAAACATTTAAAAACATATATAATCATATTTTAGTTATTTCTATCCATTCCCGCCAGTACAACGGCTACTCGTTAACTAACATTTAAAATAATATTATTTTATTACTAGTGTGCAACGTATGATTTCAAAGAAACTCTTTGTTGCGTATTGGGTGCGCCATCGAGCATTGCATCCCCTTTAAAGTAATATTAATATTTTATTCACAAATATGGATAAATATAAAGAAGTTATATTCTTTATTTACTCGGGGTGTTACATCCTTCCCCCCTTTTGGGAATTGCGTCCTCGCAATTTTAAAATCGGGCTTGGAAACATCCTTGAAATCCCCATATCGGAAAAGGAGTAAAATAAACTATCACTTTAAAAGAAAGAAAGGGGAGTATATAGGTCACCCGACATAACCCATACTTGGATTCCATGTAAGAAAACATGGACATAGAGGGTAAAACCAAGGGTTATGTTCCGAGGGAGAGTGATAGAAAACATATTTAGGAGAAAGCTAACCACAAGAAAATCACAAACTTGTGATGGGTTAAACAGTATTTGATTCCCCAGTAAGAAAAGTTAATAGATTTTTTTTTTCTTTTAAGTTAATTTTCATTGAGGAATTTATTTTTGATCTTAAGGAAACATACTTACTTGTCATGTTGACTTTCATCTCTTTCTAGGTTTCTTACACAAACTCATAATAGCATACCTTGATCATGGCGTCCACTCGGTTTCATCGTCATCTTGTTCACGTAGGTAGAAGTCACATGCATTACTAATGTTATTTAGATATCCTTCAAAATCATTTGCTTCTTCCATCCAAATACACCTCGTACAACATGGGTCATATGGGTCTTCACAGAAAAACAGTTTTGGAAAATAATCATGTATGACATATAATTCCAAAACATCTGATAAAACATGACTTCTATAAAATAGTCGGACCGAAATTGAGTTGAAACTTTCTATTATTGGTCCTTTTAAAATACGATAAGTATGTGATGTGAGACTATATTGTAAAAGCAAATATAAATAGGTTGCACAAGGGTCTCCTTCCACAACACCCTTTTTAAAATCATAATATGCTTCAAATTCTTGTGAAAAGGTAAAATATTTGAAAATACCTTGATAATATTTACCTTTCATGAAAATATGAGAATATTGTGAAAATAGTATTTGTCTAAAAACAACCCATGATCCACGATGATAACGAGGGATAGTGGAGGTGTTTGATATATCAAACAACTGCTTGCAAGTGAGTTGTATGCTAGAAAAAGTTTCACAATCATCCGAAGATGACTTTGCAATAATTATTGCAAGCATGTCATCAGGAAGAGATAAGAATGTCGTTTGAGATCCTTCTCCTTCCATTCGTAACCGACTTTACTTGACCTGAAAAAAAAGTTTTAAAACAAGTATTTAACTAAAATAATAGATATAGGGACTAATCATGTGTCTCACAAGAACTCCTAATCCCTAAAGTTGTCTAAACCGCCCTTTGATACCAACTATAAGGCCCCGGCCTTAAACCTTACTTAATATTGAATTAAAAGAATAATTCACGTTGAGGATCATTTCAGGTTTAATGTTTTAGAGAATTATAACATAACTATTACATCTCAAAAGATTACAAAGTATTCACTTATACTAAGTTTCCATAATAAAAAAAACTCTTGAAAGAAACATGTCTAGTTCCATGTTTTATATAGCATGACATTCCCTTGATCCCATCCTTGACCTTATTCCACATTAAGTCCTGTGAAAAACATTTAAAAAAAACTTGGGGTGAGCATAAAAAGCTCAGTAAGGGATACACAAATAAGGAAAACTGTTAGTTTTTTCAAAATCAAGTAAACCATGTATACTCTATCAAATTAATACCTTCACCTTCATGAAGTAGTAAAAAATCTTCACTGAATAATGTATCATTACTTACCTTTTTGTAACCAAAGTATTACCATAAAACCCATATAAAGAACACATAACATATATAAAGGTAACTTGGGACATAAACATACTTAAGTGGAATAACCATACGGTCGACTTCCACACATATCACTTAATGGAATTGCCATACGGCCAATTTCCATACATACTTAATGGAATAGCCATACGGCCGACTTCCATACCCAATGAATTGGAGGTTATAACGTAACCCCCCATCCTGGTATTCACGGCACCACCCGTCATATGGTTTATAACGTAACCACCCGTTAAAATGTCCAAGTACCAGTATAAAATCATAAAACATAAAACCAATATAAAGGAATGATAACATTTCTACATTTCAATCACAATATATCATAAATATATTGACAAAATATAATCCTTTTTCAAAACCATTTTCAATACCAAAATACATAAAAGTGTATATGGTATTTATTTTATTCTAAAAACATTACGGCTTGTTGAGAAAACCAAAGACCAAATAATACTCGCGGCGGCAGAAAAGGTCGTTGTCACCGCGTACGTTAAAAAAACATTCCTTTTTGTCGTTTAGTAAAATGATTCATAGAAAAAGATTCCTTTTGTATAAAAGTAAACGTCAAAGGGGTTTATACACCATATAAAAGAAAGTTGTGTATAAAACGAAATATGCCTCAATGAAAGGAGATTGAGACGAAGTCCCTTACCTTGGGTCCGACTTGACTCGATCGTTCTTTAACGTCCTGAATAATAAACTTGAGTTAATTTATACTTGATTAAGAACTTTTTTAATGTTCATTATTCCTTTTATATCACTTATTGCCATGTTATAAACATTATGTAACCATTTAAGTTAATAATGTTTGTTTTCTCAATATTTGGTTCTTAAGTCGAAAGTTAACTTCTTACAATTACATGTTGTTCGTGTGGTCAAAGGATCTTTATATCCAGAATGAAATTCCCGATTTGGATATAATATGTATCATATATATCCAGAATATAAATTTATTTATAATATTACATTATCATTTAGAGGTAAGAAATGAAATGCACCGTTCATGGAGACGGTAAGCCGTACGTACGCATGAACGCTACTTTCATTTCTTTGTCATATTAATGGAATTAAAACTGAATGAGAGGTATGTATATTTTAATTCCAGAATTATATTCATCATTTAGATATATCATTAATTATATATATCCATTATATACATGTACTTTTAATAGTACACTACATTTGGGGATAAGAAATGAAATGCACCGTTCATGGAGACGGTAAGTCGTACGTACGCACGGACGCTACTTTCATTTCTATCTCATACTTTAATGGAAAGAAATAATAATGATATAAAGGAATATTATAATTCCAGTATAAAATCATATATAATAACTTTAAATCCATCCTTTACACGTCCCACATATGGCATTAACCAATCACATCACTTTTAGGGGGCGGTAGTCCGCACTTCCTTAAATGAAGATATCATGTTTACCCATAATGGAAACCATAAAGTTATGCCAAAAATGAAAAATACAGAAGCTTAAAGAAAACATAAACATATTATATATCATATATAAAAATAGTGACATCATAATGGCCACCCTTGAAGGTGTTAAATGAGTATTGAACAATCATCGTTTCGGGAGGCAGAATTTCGCCATCCACGGAAACCGTATGTTCTTTAACCATTTGATGTAGTTGTGTGAGAGTTTAGCTAAAAAAAATATTTTAACAACATCCTAGTATATTGAAGATACTGTTTTTGTTACAAAATAAGTAAATAAAAAGAGTTTAGAGGGTTGGAGAAGCAAAATAAAACAAATGAACAAGAGAGAATGAATTACCTTTAAAAGTGTAACTCCCTTTTGATTTGAGCCTAAAGGCTTCCTTTGAAAGGATTCTTCCCAAAGGGAATCCTCTAGGATGGGGAGAGGTATGTATAGAGAGTAATTGGGCAGGGGTTGGCCGAGCCAAAGGCTTGAGAAGTGTGTGAAATGAGGTAGAGGTGGGGGCCTTTTATAAGAGGAGAGGAGGGGCACTTCTTGGAAAGTAAATAAATATTACTTTATTTGAAAATGTGTTTCGGTTTTAAAAGGTCCCACATTGAAATAATTCGTGGATAAGGTGATAAGGGTTCTAAATCCACTCATCAAATTGGTTTTGGCCATGTTTAGGTTGTAGATTTTACATTATCTTTCCATTTTATTTAAATCGTCAAATAATGATGTCATCGCTGCATCATTATTATGTCATAAATAATTTAATTTATTTAATGTCTAAAAATTATATAAAAAAATACTATGATATAGGAAATCTTTTTAGCTTTCCAATGACTATTTATAATCAAAAATATGATCTTTATAACCCCATGTAAAAATTGTTTTCGTAAAACATATTATGTTTGTGTCATTTTTACTTTTACATTAAATAAAAAGTTATTTATGTCATTTCCCAACCAATGTGTCTCCATGGGGTCCCCAAGTAGGCCCATGGCTTTTCTTGGTCTTCCATTACTCACCCAATAGGTGTAGGACAACTGTCATGGTGTTTTCACATTCTTATAATATCATTTTTACCTTAAATTACACTAATTACCTCTGATCGCGATTAAAAACTTAATAAGTTACTATTCACCAAAAAATTATTTTAATCCCATTGAACCACATTTTACGTCTTAATTACAACCATGAATGTCGGATTTTTGAAATTCAAAACACAATGATGGCAAAATTTCATTTAAACGGAAAATCAGTCTTTATAAGTACCACTTTGTGGTTTCACTATTCATCAAAAATTGAAGTTTTTTAGAAAATTACCAAAAATTCACCCTAAGCTATATTTGATATTCCGAATTCAAAAAAGAAGTCTATTTTAAAAAATTCAAATCATATATGTCAAATTAATTAATTTAATAATTATTTCCCGCTGTCAGAGCAAATAGCGTGTTTTTATGAAACAATAAGTATCAAAAGATTGACACTAGTTTGAGTCCGATATCAAAGTGAAATTAATTCCAACGACCACTATTGGATTTAATGGTAAAAATATTTTCTAATTTCACTTTAAAACCAATTAAAAAGATAATCTAATCATATAAATAAGTTAGATTAAAAAGAGGTTTTGAATTAAAATACAACATTTTACACTATTCATTAAAAAAATGAACTTTATCAGAAAGGTACCAAAAATTTACACAAAGTAAATATTGATGTCCTGATTCTAAAGAAGAGTTATATTTGGTCCAATAGAATTTATAAGATTGATCAAAACTATATTTAATGACGGTTCTCCGTCAAAACGTGATAAGTGGACCTTTCGTGAAAATTAGGGTATAAATGCCTAAAATTGAACTCTTTCCGTATTTTAAGCCTTTATCTTTTATTGGGTAAATGTAAAAACATTTAAAAATATATATAATCATATTTTAGTTATTTCTATCCATTCCCGCCAGTACAACGGCTACTCGTTAACTAACATTTAAAATAATATTATTTTATTACTAGTGTGCAACGTACGATTTCAAAGAAACTCTTTGTTGCGTATTGGGTGCGCCATTGAGCATTGCATCCCCTTTAAAGTAATATTAATATATTATTCACAAATATGGATAAATATAAAGAAGTTATATTCTTTATTTACCCAGGGTGTTACATTAAATGTATGATATAAGACGTTGTTAATCATAGTCATCCCTACTGATAATTTTATTGATCATGCATATGTTCTTTATCAATTTTAAATTTGAGTTCTCTCAGTTCTAAAGGGCTGAAATAACGTTTTTCACTCTTTGTATTTAGGTAACTCATTGGATTATATAATGGTATGTTATGCTATAATTTCTTTCATCTTTCAAAATTTACATTTATTATCGTGTATATATGTATTCATTTTACGATAAATCATACCCTTTTCTCTATGCATGATTCCTAACAATAGTTTCCTTACCGAAAGGATCGGGAATGCCCCTTAGGCCTTATTGAAGGCTATATTGGGTTTCTGGTTCAGGTTTCACTCTATTCGGTTCATGAATAATGGTATTAATGGAGGTTATGCCCTGTAACTCAAGGATTAATAGTTGTTAAAAGATTGGAAGGTGAGAATTCAATTGTTCAATTATGAGCAGGTGCTTGATCACCACAAACTCAGAAGGATGCTTGAATTTCCAGGGTTGTCTGGGAAGGTTTTTTCTCAAAATCAGATACTAAATCTCTTATATTTTCAAGGTTTTTATTTAGATGTATTTTATTATTTTGAATTAAGAATTGGAGGATTATTTTTAGAAACTAAAGTGATTTGTGTGTCGGTTTGGAGGAAATTAAAAGGGTAAATGGTTGGTGTGAACAACCTATAAAACAATGTGATGACCATGAAACTACATCTGATAACTGAAAATTTCCTCACCTTGTCGGTGAAAGACCCTCCAAACAATGCACACAATATCATTGTAGCAATGGTTCTTTTAACTGAAAATGTCCTCATCTGATAACGGACGCTACTTTAATTTCTATCTCATACTTTAATGGAAAGAAATAATAATGATATAAAGGTATATTATAATTCCAGTATAACATCATATATAATAACATTAAATCCATCCTTTACACGTCCCACATATGTCATTAACGAATCACATCACTTTTAGGGGGTGGTAGTCTGCACTTCCTTAAATGAAGATATCATGTTTACCCATAATGGAAACCATAAAGGTATGCCAAAAATGAAATATACAGAATCTTAAAGAAAACATAAACATATTATGTATCATATATAAAAATATTTACATCATAATGGCCACCCTTGAAGGTGTTAAATGAGTATTGAACAATCATCGTTTCGGGAGGTAGAATTTCGCCATCCACGGATACCGTATGTTCTTTAACCATTTGATGTAGTTGTGTGAGAGTTTAGCTCAAAACAATATTTTAACAACATCCTAGTATATTTAAGATACTGTTTTTGTTACAAAAGAAGTAAATAAAAAGAGTTTAGAGGGTTGGAGAAGCAAAATAAAACAAATGAACAAGAGAGAATGAATTACCTTTAAAAGTGTAACTCCCTTTTGATTTGAGCCTAAAGGCTTCCTTTGAAAGGATTCTTCCCAAAGGGAATCCTCTAGTATGGGGAGAGTTATGTGTAGAGAGTAATTGGGCAGGGGTTGGCCGAGCCAAAGGCTTGAGAAGTGTGTGAAATGAGGTAGAGGTGGGGGCCTTTTATAAGAGGAGAGGAGGGGCACTTCTTGAAAAGTAAATAAATATTACTTTATTTGAAAATGTGTTTCGGTTTTAAAAGGTCCCACATTGAAATAATTCGTGGATAAGGTGATAAGGGTTCTAAATCCACTCATCCAATTGGTTTTGGCCATGTGTAGGTTGTAGATTTTACATTATCTTTCCATTTTATTTAAATCGTCAAATAATGATGTCATCGCTGCATCATTATTATGTCATAAATAATTTAATTTATTTAATGTCTAAAAATTATATAAAAAAAATACTATGATATAGGAAATCTTTTTAGCTTTCCAATGACTATTTATAATCAAAAATATGATCTTTATAACCCCATGTAAAAATTGTTTTCGTAAAACATATTATGTTTGTGTCATTTTTACTTTTACATTAAATAAAAAGTTATTTATGTCATTTCCCAACCAATGTGTCTCCATGGGGTCCCCAAGTTGGCCCATGGCTTGTCTTGGTCTTCCATGACTCACCCAATAGGTGTAGGACAACTGTCATGGTGTTTTCACATTCTTATAATATCATTTTTACCTTAAATTACACTAATTACCTCTGATCGCGATTAAAAACTTAATAAGTTACTATTCACCAAAAAATTATTTTAATCCCATTGAACCACATTTTACGTCTTAATTACAACCATGAATGTCGGATTTTTGAAATTCAAAACACAATGATGGCAAAATTTCATTTAAACGGAAAATCAGTCTTTATAAGTACCACTTTGTGGTTTCACTATTCATCAAAAATTGATGTTTTTTAGAAAATTACCAAAAATTCACCCTAAGCTATATTTGATATTCCGAATTCAAAAATGAAGTCTATTTTAAAAAATTCAAAACATATATGTCAAATTAATTAATTTAATAATTATTTCCCGCTGTCAGAGCAAATAGCGTGTTTTTATGAAACAATAAGTATCAAAAGATTGACACTAGTTTGAGTCCGATATCAAAGTGAAATTAATTCCAACGACCACTATTGGATTTAATGGTAAAAATATTTTCTAATTTCACTTTAAAACCAATTAAAAAGATAATCTAATCATATAAATAAGTTAGATTAAAAAGAGGTTTTGAATTAAAATACAACATTTTACACTATTCATTAAAAAATGAACTTTATCAGAAAGGTACCAAAAATTTACACAAAGTAAATATTGATGTACTGATTCTAAAGAAGAGTTATATTTGGTCCAATAGAATTTATAATATTGATCAAAACTATATTTAATGACGGTTCTCCGTCAAAACGTGATAAGTGGACCTTTCGTGAAAATTAGGGTATAAATGCCTAAAATTGAACTCTTTCCGTATTTTAAGCCTTTATCTTTTATTGGGTAAATGTAAAAACATTTAAAAATATATATAATCATATTTTAGTTATTTCTATCCATTCCCGCCAGTACAACGGCTACTCGTTAACTAACATTTAAAATAATATTATTTTATTACTAGTGTGCAACGTACGATTTCAAAGAAACTCTTTGTTGCGTATTGGGTGCGCCATTGAGAATTGCATCCCGTTTAAAGTAATATTAATATATTATTCACAAATATGGATAAATATAAAGAAGTTATATTCTTTATTTACCCAGGGTGTTACATTAAATGTATGATATAAGACGTTGTTAATCATAGTCATCCCTACTGATAATTTTATTGATCATGCATATGTTCTTTATCAATTTTAAATTTGAGTTCTCTCAGTTCTAAAGGGCTGAAATAACGTTTTTCACTCTTTGTATTTAGGTAACTCATTGGATTATATAATGGTATGTTATGCTATAATTTCTTTCATCTTTCAAAATTTACATTTATTATCGTGTATATATGTATTCATTTTACGATAAATCATACCCTTTTCTCTATGCATGATTCCTAACAATAGTTTCCTTACCGAAATGATCGGGAATGCCCCTTAGGCCTTATTGAAGGCTATATTGGGTTTCTGGTTCAGGTTTCACTCTATTCGGTTCATGAATAATGGTATTAATGGAGGTTATGCCCTGTAACTCAAGGATTAATAGTTGTTAAAAGATTGGAAGGTGAGAATTCAATTGTTCAATTATGAGCAGGTGCTTGATCACCACAAACTCAGAAGGATGCTTGAATTTCCAGGGTTGTCTGGGAAGGTTTTTTCTCAAAATCAGATACTAAATCTCTTATATTTTCAAGGTTTTTATTTAGATGTATTTTATTATTTTGAATTAAGAATTGGAGGATTATTTTTAGAAACTAAAGTGATTTGTGTGTCGGTTTGGAGGAAATTAAAAGGGTAAATGGTTGGTGTGAACAACCTATAAAACTATGTGATGACCATGAAACTACATCTGATAACTGAAAATGTCCTCACCTTGTCGGTGAAAGACCCTCCAAACAATGCACACAATATCATTGTAGCAATGGTTCTTTTAAGGTTTTGAAATTCATATCAATTGAGAATTTGGAGAGTTTAAATTAGGGATTATGTTGGTAATTGGTTTTGGAGAGTTTATATTCAGGATTATGTTGGTAATTGGTTTACTAGAAATTGACTATAATAATTTAAAGCATGGTTTCTTGAAAACTTTAATTGGTTGGTTTGAAAATTGAAAATTGATTTGAGAAATGTTTTGATATTTTTTAATGTTTTTTGAAAAATTCTATCAAAAATCAATTTGGAAAATGATTAAGGATTTCTGAAATTCTATACATTAGGATGATATTGGGGGGATTCAAGTTCATTGGGAAATAGAATATGGGTTCAAATATCTTATTATTAACATAGGTATTCAAATTAATGATCACACATAATGATAAGTTTGTAGAATTGAATGGATGTGGTTATGTGTGGATGGGTGATTGTGTGATTATGTCGGAATGGATGTATAATGAGGTTTCAAGGGGTATAAATGGTATGCATTTATTTTCATTGGATTAGTTGTTCTATTTAAATGGTTTTCATAAAGGGAATTTAATACCTTGGATAATGGGTGATAAAAGAATTATTTCTTTATGAGTTTTGGAATTTCATTTTGACACATTATTTCTATTCTATTATATTTGATGTTGTGTTTGATTTTATGTTCATAATTTATTTGAAAGATGTGTATTTGTTTGTCTCATGTCTTATTTGGTTTTTTACCTCCCTTTTTAGTATATTCCACTACATTTTTCAATAGGATTCTGGAAAACAATATTCCATTAATTTCCCCGTATTTAGAATTTTAGTTGATCACGAATTTCCATAGTCAATGAGTTTGTTGTTGAAATAAGTCCCCATGTTCCACACTACCAGGAATTCTTCTAGAATTTTCAGGATTCGAAACCTCATAATTTATTTAGGAAGATATAAAATGGGGAATTTAGAGAATGGATTTGAATTTTTGATGATATTTTCATTCATATTGAGCTCTTTGATCATCTTAATTTTGATGTCCTTGTCCATTATGCTAGAGGGACCATGATGGATGTGGTGGATCTCTTTCTACAACCTAAAATAAAAAAACATCAATTAAATTTTTATGTGGAAATATATCTCTAAATCGCCATTGGTTCTAAAGGATAAGGAGTTGTATTTTCTCAAGAAAGATGATTCGATAATTTGAGGGTATGTGAGGAATTTCACTAAACTGGTACCGTATCTTCCTAAACCTGCAGAAGATGCATCCCTATTTGGCCCAAAAGGGTCTTAGATTCAATGAGAGGGGGTGAGTCACAGTATGATTTTTTTTTTCAAAATTCTTCCATCCCCACTAAAACATGACCTCATTATTATAAGGTTCACTATGTTTTGGTTTTTGTGATTATACAAATCTTATTTGTACCATATTTTTTAGATGATGATGTATATACTATAACGAAAGAATTAAATCATAAGGACACAAGTATTTTTACTTGGATTATCCTCACTAGGATATATCCAAGGATCATAAAATCACAACATTCTGATGTATCAAATTTACTAAGGCTCGGTTCCATGTAAAGGTTCATACTAGAACACTTGTATACCCAAGATCACTATCATACAGGATTTAGGAAAATCATATTATTTCCCAAGGTTCACTACATCATTCTCTCGTTATATGTCCCACTACTGGTGGAATGTATTTTCATGTTCCTCTACCTTTTATCACTACACTAAAAAGGACTCACAAAGAGTTAATGTAAATATAGATCCTTTCATGGGAAATAATGAATACCTCCTATGTTGAAGATAGATTCTATGTTGAATTTAAACTTTCATCCAATTGATGAATATCACATTACTGTAGTTTTACTAGGAAATCAATTTTCAATACTTTCATGATGCATGGTGCCTTCATGAATCTCATACAACAATTGAGAAATTACACAATTCATACCAATAATATTCGTCCCTTAGGAACCCCAAAACATTAGTGAAGATCAAACAACAGTCATGAAGCGTCCTCATTACACTAATCTCACTTATCCTTTCTAAATAAATCAACATTTATAAGGAACACTTTGCATTTATAACTTCACAACTATCACTCACATTTCAATATTCTTCATGAACATCATTACATTTGTGATTCATAAAACATTCATTCTTCTTTTATATCATATGAGAACATCCATTGATTTTGAAATTTCTCATTGGAACAACCTATTAAAATCACCTTTATCAATTCATATCCTTTGAATCATTGTAATGTAGGGATCAAATTTTCTAAAGGGCATAGATTCCTATTTATATTCATTTCCTACCATTCAATAGGATTCCATCCCCACCATCACCTTTTCAAGAAGCCCTCTAATATCATTCATGAACCACCCTATTTTCACAAAGAACAAGATACAATTCTAAATCATGAAGATTCTCATAGTTGAGGAGATTTTAATGTCAATACTTACCAAAATCATGATTCTCCTTTTTTTGTACTCATTGAGATTAATTATCAACCATTAACACATTCACAATGCTCCACATATTGACAAAACCAATCCTTTGTTACACTGGATGCATTTCTAAAGCACCATACCATTTTGAAAACCAAATATTTAAAAAAATCAGGCCATTTAAATATTATGAGGCATTGATGAATATCCATATTTAATGATTCTTGAGCCAACCTCCAACTTTTAGACCCCAAAAATTTGGAAGACACTTTAAAATAGTTATACATCTTATACCGAAATTATGTACCACTGTCTGTGCATACATTCCTTTTTCTTGTATAATTTTCAATATAACATTTTAAAAACCATGATGGAACTCAATAACTGAAATTTTCTATGTAATTTATCAATAATAAAAAACCCAAAAACACTACAATGTTTCCATAATTGAATTTTGTACAATTGATCTCCATATTTGGGTTTGTTGAAAAATAATTACATTTTGATACCATATTAATGATTTTTTCCATATTATACCAACATTATATTCTTTTTATTTTGATATAAATCAGATATTCTACCCAATGAACCCTCTAATCACACATGATCCATGCTCGGCATGAGAAACCAGAGTATTATTCAATGTTTATCTTTGAATCTCTTCCTTCCAAAACCAATCTACTTCTTCCATTACGAACCTTATATATCATGATCTAAAAATTTCAATGAAAATCTCTATAATTTTCAGATTTAAAACATCCTACTTCACTGATCGTCCTCTATTCTTCTCCCCTATCATTATTAAGAAATTTTGTACCCTTTAATAGTTGTAATTTCTCCACCTTTGATTATGGTCTTGAAGGACAACGTGTTTTAGTCTAAAAAAGAGTAATGAACATATATCCATATATTAATGAAATAACACATCATACCCTAGGGATAGGGGTCCCATATCCATATATTCTCAAGTGTTGATAGTTTAATGAACTCTAGGAAGTAGTAAATGATTTTAAAATGCTTGTTTGGGTATTGAATTTTTCTGAATGTCTGTAAAATATAGTTTTGAAGACACACACACCCATATCACAAGCACTTGATCCACTTTCTACTTGATAAAATATTTCATGATTTTAATGTTCTTCACCTTTGATTGAAAGAATATATTTTTTATTTTTATTTATAAAACATGAATTTTCACTGTGGATTATAATTGGAGAGTTCACTAGAACTCCCATATTATGAATTTTTTGTAACAACATTAATAATTTAATACAATATTGACTAAAACATCATTTCTTATTATTGAAAAACACATATAAGGAAATGTGAGAAACCCCATTTTCCACCTTGAACACATAAAAAAAGAAAATAGTTATTAAATAATAACTTGATTCTATTAGCATTACTATTCCTAAAAATATTATTTTTAGCGGTTATCAATTTTTTTGGATAATAATTTAGTTGGTCTTCAAATAAAATCTCCAGCTTATCCAATGATTTTATGTACTCGTATTGGTTGATTATAGATTCATTGAATCCTCTTATATTGAGAAGATTATTATTATTAATACAATAACCCTGCTAACTGTTATTATCAACTAGGATAGTCCTTCCCATTATCATATCACCATCTGTTGTTGAGGAATTTATCATAAGGAATTCTTATTCCATTTCCTTTCTGGAATGTTTGAGTTTCTCCAATAGTTTCACTAGTTCCCCTACTATCTCATGGAGGTCCCCCTAAGAAGAAAATCCTTTCAATCCATAGCCTCTAATCAATTATTATTTCCATTAATATTGAGATCACCTTCCTTCATGTTGGCTTTCGAATTTTTTCCAGATCATGTCTCCATTGGTAATGGAATGTAGTAATAATAAATTCGGCCTTTCTTACTACCTCACTGTCCCTTCCTCCACATTAGAATTTATAAAATATCTCCCATTAAAATAGTACTTTGTATCATCATTTCATGGTAGAGATGTTGATAAATTTTGAGATATTTTCCTGACTTTGACCTCTTTGGATTCATGACACATACATGCGGTGTCTCCCAGACTTCTACAATAGAAGCATTTTCTTTATACTTTCATATGAGAGACACGTCATTTATATTTCTCAAGAAATAAATTCTTAATCTCATATTTAGAATTATTTATATCTTCCTAACATGAAATATATTCCAAATCCTCAATAAAAAAAATTATGTACGTCCATGAATCTCATAGAAATAGCTTATGTTTTCCTTAGAACCTATATATCATTTTTAGTCATTTTTTCATTGCGTACATAATATATCATAATTTTGGAACTATTCATTGCTCTCATCCTATCATGCATGGGTGGTGGTTCATCGTATCCAAAACTTATTTCTCCCAAACTAGATGGTATTTATGAGGTAACAACCAGTCCAGATTTTTTATCTGAAATTATATATTTTATTTTCATTACATTATTTCATTCCAATGGTCAATAAAATAATTAATTAAAATAATCATTTAATTTTTAATTTCCCTTGGAATTAGATTTCATCACTTATTTTTAGACTAATTATTTCTATTATCAAAATTATTTAATCTTTAAATCCCTTAAATCAAGTTAATAATTAATATATCTCTACAGATTCGTCCTCCTACTCATCTCATATTCCAATTTTTATGTGGGTTTATCCTACATCTCAGTTTGATCCTTGATTTTCAAATTCATCAGAACAAGAATCATTGAAACAAAAATTATATTTTTTTATCCTTTGATTATGAGGTACCAATATCTATTGGATTTTATGAAGATTGTCGTATTTGGATGCCAAATTCTAAATTTATTTTGAGTTTAGGTTTTGTCTCTATTCATCATCTTTGAATTTTTATATCTCTGTGCACATATTTTGAAATTCTTTAGCATGATATTCATTTTTATCCCTTAGATATTTGGTCAATTCAACATTTATTTTATTTAAACCTTTGAATTTTTTAACCATAATTCCCTCTGCATGTAGAGGAGTATATTTAGTTTATTCCCCCTTTTAATTTCCAATCCACTTACTTTTTCATGTAGAAAACATTTACTACTGTCCTTATGAGAATTTCATCATCATCAGTTGTTCTAAAATCATTTGTCATGTAGGTTTATTCTTTATTTCTGTAGTATCATTGAATGAATAAATAATCACAAAATATGAGAGGTTATTAATTTCCAATAGCTGAATTTCTCTATTTACATATACAACCACACTTTGGAAAGCTTCCAGAATTCTACATCCTATTTTAAGGTAATCCATTTTGTATTTCACATGTGGAATGTAAAATTATTTTCAAAAATATAATAAATAAATAACAAAACAAAACAATTTACTTATACCAATTGTTATGGTAAATGGGATTTTACATACCCAGATATGGGGGTGAATCAGGGTATGGATATTCATTTAAAAATTCTTCCTACCCCACTAGATCTTGACATCATTTATTATAAGGGGAATTTATTTTTATTTTTAGTGTTTTAAATGATCTTATACATACCAAATTTTTTATAAGGGGAAGCATATATAGTAATGAAATAATGAAAACACAGGGACACTAATATTTGTACGTGGTTCACACTCTCTGGGCTACATCTAACGAGAATATAATCATAATGTGCTAATTTAAAATATTTACTAAGGATCACATCTATTTCATGGTTCTCTATATATCACACTATACAAAATCTAACTTTCTTACAAGATTTAGTGACATCTCAATACTTCCCTAGGGCCACTCCCTCAATATCTTCTTTTATGTCAAACTTTTCAAGGATCACCTTCTTCCCCTTCCATTTCATAATCTTCTAGAAAGTATCTACACACAGTTTTTGAACATGTATGTCCCATAATTAAAAAAAATGAAATCATCCTCATTAGTAGGTAAATTATAAATTTTAGTCTTACTTTTATACAATTGATGAATATCAATTTTCATCATTTTTACTAGGAAATCAATGTTTAATACTTTTTTTATGATAATTTCATTTATAATGCTCATTTAGCCTCCACGAAACAACTGAATTCTTCAAAAGAATAAAATAAACTCTCAATTATCACAAAATTCACAGAGATCAACTCCTTGATAACGCTTAAAAATACTTTTCAATGTAACCTCCATTAATGAGTATGACATATCCTTTACGAACAACACAACATTTGGGAAGCTCACTTAGCCTTCGCGAAGCTCACATATTTAAATCTTCATTTTATTTCCATCATGAATTGCATTAGTTTCAATATTCTTGGAACATTATACAAACATTCATATAATTAAAAAACATCAATTCATCATGAAATTTTTTGCATGAACAACCTTTATGAACCACCTTCACGAATTTAGGGCCTTTGATTCCTCGTTAAGCATTGCTCACATTTTCTGAAGAGAATAAAGGACTATTTATGGGTGTTTCCTAGAATTCTAGAATATTTCATCATATTTATCATCTTTTAGTAATGATATACTATCGTATTTGTGATGATGCCTATTTTCATAATGAACCAGGAAAATTTGTCTTCTGAGATGCATATCATAGTCATAGAGATTTATAATCAACACTTCATGGAATTATTATTATCCAATTATCATAGTTGTGGAGATTTAACTTTAACCCATTGTCAAAATATATTTTCATATACCATGATGGAACTCCAAAACTGACGTTTTTGGAATTTCTATAAACAAACACGATCATCCCAAAATTACAACAATGTCTCTGTAATGGATGTTTCCCAAAAGTCCATAATGGAGTAATTATTTGAAAATTGAAATAAACTAGAACAATTTCATTTATGTTATTCCTTCCATGGAACATATGAAGAATTTGTGATGGATTATATTCAGATCATAACTAGTTTATCTAGATATCCTGATGTGGTCTATGTATCCCCATCCCTAAGATTATTGGTGGTTGATCTAGAAAAGAGATAGGGAGGAGAGATACATCTAGATTGTGAAGAGTTTTTATAAAGAAAATTCCTTGTTTATTCTAAATAAATCATGTGGGACAGGTTTTGAGTGCACCATAGGTGTGGAATCATGGAGTATGGGAAGATGATGTGTCTAAAAGAACCAAATACATTTCATTCATATGGATGCTTTAGTAATCTTTTATGGTTATTCTGGGTTGTTTATTGGAAGATATGTGGATCTAGATCTACCTTTTTGAAGTAACAACCCCCTAATCCTAATTAGAGTTTCATGGTGATGATGTCAACTCTATTTAGGTATTATTTTATGTATGTTATTTGGTCATTTTGGGATGTTGGTCATGGTGGTGTGGAATTTTTGTAATGGAGAAAGATGTGATATGTATTTTTGAAATCCATGTTCTTAATAAGGATATCCTTTTTAAAATTATGAATATTTGTAGTATGGAATAGTTATGTTCATTTTTTTCAATATCATCATTCACAGTATGGGTTTTTATTTTAATTTGAATTGTGTTCCCAATTCGAGGAGCCAATGTTGACAAGATCCCTGACGTGGTGGGGACAACTCCATATAAGGGATTGTTGGGAACATAGTTTACCAAATCTCCTGTATGATTAATTTCATCTCCCATCCCACTCGACCAAGCTAATTGTAACTGGTTAACAATGATTATGGTATGTGTGGTAGATTCCCATACAAATAACGCATGAACCATAATGAAATACTTTCACACTTTCAATATTATATGTTAGGTAGTTTAATGTTTTAGAGTGTGTATGGAATTGTGACATCCTCAAAAATTGATATTTTTTAGTAGTTTTGGTTCTCTAGTCTTGTTGGTTGATTATATGGATGCCAAGCAATTTCATCAAAAAAAATTTTACCAGAACTTTTGGATTTTTTTTGTTTCAAGTTCTGGATATGATGTGAGTCTATTGGAAAAAAAATACTTGAAGGAGTCCACTTGGTATTTTTTGGGAGATTGATGTTGGAAAAGGAAGGATTCTTTCATAGGAGTGAATAGAATAATGATCATTGGAGAAAATGGGTGATGTATGAGAACTATATACTATCATGCATGGGTCATGTACCATGTTTCGGGAATGGTACGCAGAGAACTGGAAATGGTACGTGGAGAAATGGAATGGTATGCTAAAGTGGTTCGCGAAACCAAAAATTATTCGCAGCATACAGTGATGTGGTACTCTGATGGCATTTCATTGGCATGGGAGAGTGACCATGTAGAAGAAAAACGGTACACTGAACGAATTAAGAATGGTTTTTTGGTGTCTTGAGGATTACGGTGATATGAGGATCGGTTAGTGGTTGTGGCTATATTGAATATTTGGTAAATCTGGATTCGGTGGATTAACCAGATATCTTTTCTTGTATAAGAATCGACTAATCCCACCAATTACTCTAGAGATAGAATATCATAATAACACATTTTTAATCTGTGATTTTTGCAAAGGCCGAAGGAAGTACGTGAAAGCCAAAGGGATGTTCACGAAGGATGAATTGGTTCACGTAGAAGTGATTATTACAACTGTGTTTAAGGTGAACTCTAACCTGAAAAGGATGCAGGATGAAGAAGAATAAGGAATGGTACGTGGAAAGAGTTATATCAGTACGGAGAGGGGGAATCACTAGTACGTGATATAGAGAGAGATAGAGAGTGAG
This sequence comes from Viscum album, assembly GCA_963277665.1. NCBI lineage: Eukaryota > Viridiplantae > Streptophyta > Magnoliopsida > Santalales > Viscaceae > Viscum > Viscum album. Next base: position 293,973,592 of record OY728134.1, read on the forward strand.
TTCATTGAGCTATATGTAGTGGGGGAGATCTGATACATGGAGGAAAAGATGGTCTGTGAATAGATAATAGTTCATAGAAAAGGGATAGTTCACATAGGAAGAACGGATGTTGTGGTACATGGTGGCATAAACGATTGGTGAAAGGAAGAAGAAGTACCTGTTGGGGTGTTCCGCGTACCAAACCCGCTACATTGTATTTAGAGGAGGAACATGATTCATGATTTGAACAAGGAAGCTTACAAAAACATCAAAATAGTTTGTGAAAGTATTTTACAGTAACAAGAAGTATCTGGGAAGGTGGTCTTCATTTATGGGTGAAAAAGGATCATAACAGAGCATCTACATATTGTTGTGGATATAGGAATTCATCAAAATGAAGAGACCTATATGTCTTTAAACTGTGTTTGACCTACAAGTCAATAAAATATATTAGATTCCTTTCCAAGAGCAGTGAGCAAAGTATGAAGAAGACGATGTCCTTTTCCACATGTAGTGAGATAGATAAAAGGGCATAGGGAGTAACCCATTGGAATGCATTGATCAGACCCTAAATCCTTTAATGGAAGTGAGCATGTGAATATAGATCTAGCCCAAAATGTTTACTCATTATTCTAAGTGGTCCCTAGTGAATTTTTTACAATGACACATTGTTGTTTTATACTCCATGGACGTTGCCTAGTGAGGGTAAATCATGTAAAAAACCTAGTGTGTTTTGAAGGATTTTATATCATTCATTTATTAATACGGGGGCAAGAGTGAATTGTGTTTCTTTTAACGGTGAGACAAGATATAAATTGAAAATGTTTTAATCTTCCATACCCTCATTCACCCACTCTCAGTGTATCAGAACTAGTAGAACCAACAATTAGTATCAGTGTAGGTTAAAAGATAGTGGTTCTTTCTAAAGAATAATACATATAGGTGGTCAATTATAATGGAATTACGATATTTTATAAAAATAATTTTCAACCACAGTAGAATCAGATGCATTACTACATCCATTTATACTGGATGGATGTCTTCACAGCAGGTCTGCATGGAATATCGGCTGCCATTAATAGCATTGTTTTATCAAGAGCTGAAAGAATATAATTAGATGATGATGCTAAAAGGATAAATGCTTTAGGGGGAGCCCTATAAAATTCAATTTATACAAAGGTGATGTCTTTTAAATCATCACATGAAATGTGGGAAAATTGTTGGACATTTATAATGGAAAAAAGGTCTGAGAAGTAAAGCATCATGTTCTGTGGAACATGTATGATGATCACCAAATGAATCCCAATGAGGCTGTAGATGCATTCTTATATAGGATAAATATTATTTTAGAAGATATGAAACGTCTTGGAGAAGTCATTGATGATATAAATATTGTGAAACACATTTTGAGGAAGTTTCAACCGTGGTTCAGTCTAAAAGATTTAGTATGGGAAGACAAGGACCGAACAGTGCTGACACTAGATAACCTGCACAGTACAGATGTATCATATTAAATGAGATAAAAATGATAACGATTTAGTGGAAATGGGGAAATCAAAGAGAGTGGAATTTAAGGATATAATGAATCTCTCTGTTGAAGATAGTAATGAGGTGGAAAATATGGACGTTGTCATGTCATTTATTTCCTTTAATCCACAAAGGGATAAAGTTATTTTCAAAGGTAAACTTCTATTTGCATGATTTTGATGTGGATAATTGGTCATTTTACAAAAAAATTTCTTAAGAAGTTTGATAATGAAAATGATGAAAATGATGAAATCCTCCAAAATATTTATTCATCAAATAACAATGGAAGGTGCAGTATGAAGATAAAGTACTTCTAAAAGAGGAATCTTATTTTAAACGATGATGAAATTTCTAAATAATAGGAGACAAAAGAGTTGGAGGACTACAGAGATCATAAAATAGAATCTTTGGTGGCAGTTTTCAGAAATTCAGTAACCATAGAAGAATGTGACAATGATGAAGGATAAATCGAAGGAAGAGTTGTTCTTTAGGATGATTGAGAATCATGATTCAAAGTGGTTGAAATCAATGCAAGGTTTATTCTTCCTGTAGAGACCCGAAGCCTGACGTACATGGACATTACATTACATTTGCGGAATACTTAGTACATAACAAAAACACACACTAAAGGATCGTAATAGTTTAGTGTCTTTGGAAACTCGGAACATAATCTTCTAATCCTGGTGAAAGATCTTCAATATCTCCCATAAAGATCATCCATTTTTTTTTACCTAAAACCTTTTTTTATATCCTGGTGAAAAGAAAACATAAAAGGGTGAGCTCAAATGCTCAGTAAGGGTAAACAAAAGAAATATCAATCACATCATATATATAAGAACATAGCTTTTGGAAATCTTAACCTGCAAAAAAGCTCATAATATCATAACATGGGATATAGAAGTGAAATGTAATCCCAATAATCATAACTTAAAACATGAAACTTTGTGGCATACACACATAATCATAGAGAATCATTTCTTGTTAGTCAAGACTCAATGCCAAGACTATCTTAGTGGACAAAGTCCCTTTCTGAATCGAGTAACCCTCGTTTCAGTCCTGTTTCACTGAACCGGTATAACCTACCATTTCATCCATGTCTATCTCATGAGATATAAAATCTTTACCCAATGCATTGTAGGGAGATATAGGTCCCACCCATCTTATAATGAATCCTTTCTTATGTGTTCCACATAATCATAAAACATACATCATCGCATAACACATGTAACAAAAATGGGATTCTTGAAACATCATGACATCATAAATCCATTCATATAAGATAAAGGAATTCATAAAAATAATTCCATCACAACATGATCAAATCAATGTAATAATAGGGATAAAAACAGAACCCTTTATTATCTTAGATGGAAAATAATTTTGATAAAACACTTGAACTCCATTCTTGAGGAAAATATCCTTTCTTCTTCAAAAACATTTTTCCTTTCATAACATGTCATAAAACTTTAAAATAAAAGAAGTTGATTAAAAATAAACTTGAAAACCTTTAAAGGAAGCTTCTTGGAAATAATGTTTTAAAAATCCATTCATGCCGTATAAGTTAAAAAAAACATTCTTCGTACTTTTGTCGGAAAAGTCAAAAAGTACCTCGTACGAAAAACGAAAAAAGATTCCTTTCATATCCTTTAGTAAAAACTCAGAAAAGGGTAAAATTGGATTTAAACAATTGTAGGTGGATGGAAATAATATTACATATTGAGGGAACATGGATGTGGATGATAAAATACACCCCAGTAAATACTTACGAATAAACAATCTTGGATAAAAATGAGATTGTGATATTCCCTTACCTTAGGTCCGACTTGCTTTGTAAGTGTCTGAACCTCCTGTATAATGATTTAAATCATGTTATTGACTTATTACAGAATCATATTCATTGTTATGATATCATATATGGTTCACTTATGACATTATATTACCCGTTCTTTTGTAAACTCCATGTTAAAGAAGCGTTTTGGGTAAAATCGTTTCATTTATCGTAGGTGTTTTGACTTGTTGTTCTTGACATCATTATTACTTATATCATGATTTACTTACTTCCAGAATATAAAATATGATTTATATATCATATATATTCAGTATATATATATATAATAGGTAGATAAATAAAATGAAAAACACCGTTCATGGAGACGGTAGTCCGTACGTACGCATGAACGCTGTTTTCCTTTCCTTATTGTCTTGAAATGGAAGTAAGTAGATGACATACATATGTATATATATACATAAATCCAGTAGCTTTATAATGTCATATATTTCATTATTATTTCTTATATATACATTATAATCATTCTTAAATGGTTAACATGGAGAATGAATCTCATCGCGTCGTGGAGACGGTAGTCCGTACGTACGCACGAGCGATGATATCATTTCTATAAATATTGAATTGAATTGGAGTGGATTATACAATATATCAGAATCAATATGATGTTGTAATAACTATGTATAGTTATTCTTTACACCATTATACCCATCCATGTAAGGTGGTGGTGGAAAATAGATCACACCACGGCGTGGAGACGGTATTCCGTACGTACGCACGCGCGGTGATTTCTTTTTCCATAGGATGGATAGATGGTGAAATAGGGTTGTTTCATACTTATAATAACATATCAGTATATGAGTGATACTGATGTTATTACTTCATAATGAAACAACCTAAGAAGAAGAAGTGGAAGAAGAAATAAAGATGAAAGAACTGGTAACGGTAATTACCTCTTCTTTGAAGTGCCTCTTTGAGACCTCCTCTTAGGGCACTAAAATTGGTCTTTGAGGAAGACCAGAACCTCTAGGATGTTTCTAGGGAAGTGGAGAAGAGATTTTGGCAGGGGTTGGCCGAGCTTGAGTGCTCAAATTGGTGTGAGGAGGAGGGGGAGGAGGTGTCCTTTTATAGGGGAGGAGAGGGGAACCTTAGGAATTCATAAATATATTAATTTATAATAAATCTAACCCCTCTTAAAAACCTCCAAAAATGACTCATATTCGAAGATTAGATGAGATAGGGTTGTAATCTCATCAAACAATCAAATTTAGACATGTTTGGATTTTATTTTAAACCTTATCAATTAGATTTAACTCTAAGTTAAATAATTTAACTTTTACCGTGTCTTTTTGTTTTCTTTCACTATATGGTTAATAAACTTACTATAACATGCCAAACGAACCCCAAATTGTTTATTATTAATATATATATCCTTATCTAAGTCATTTGGCCGATCCTTAGATTTTTAGGAATACAATAACAATTAATAATATAATATTTTATTTAAAAACTATTTTGTGTCAATTTTGACACTATTTGATATATGATTTTTGTGAAAGTCATAAAAGAATTATATGTTCGAACCAAGTTGATTAAATCAACACTAATATATCATAGTAACCTATAAAATTAGTGTAATTCATAAAAAATCTAAAATTACATTTATTTTGGTGTTTATAACATCAATTATGTCAATATTTCATTAATAAGATAATTATTGCATCACCGTTGTGTCATAAATAATTTAAATTATTTTATGTCTAAAAATTACAAATAAAATACCATCATGTAGGAAATAGTTTTAGCTTTCTAATGAATATTTGAAATCGAATTTATCTTATTTATAACCCCATATTAAAAATGATTTACTTATTAAACTTTGATTTTAACTATTTTAACCTTTCTTTAAATAAATTAATAATAAATGTCCTAATCTAATCTAAGTGGGCCTAAATGGTCATATTTTATTCCTAAGTTTGTTTTTGGTCGAATTCCACTTGTCCAATAGAATTAGGACATGTGTTAGGGTAATATTAATATCATATTTACCCTTAGTTACCCTATTTACTATTAACCGCGGTAAAAAGAGTAAAAAGTTACTATTCACCAAAAATTATTTTCATCTCATTGAACCACATTTTAGTCCTTGATATTAACTGTGTCTCTCGGATTTTCGAAATTTCATTCACAGAAGCGGTAAAATTAAGTTTTATGCAAAATTCAATTTTTAACCTACCACTTAGTGGTTTCACTATTCATCAAAAATTGATGTTTTTCAGAAAAATGCCAAAATTTCATCCCAAGCTATATTTCATATTCAAAATTCAAAAATGAAGTCTATTTTACCAAATTCATAACATAAAAGTTGCATTAATTAATTTTATAACTAAATCCCGTTGTTAAAACAAATAGCGTGTTTTTAAGAAACAATATCTATCAAAAGATTGACACTTGTTTATGTCTAGTTTAAATGTGAAATTACATCCAATGACCAACATTGTATTAAATTGTAAAAATATATTCTAAATATACTTTAAAACTACTCCAATTAATAATTTATCACTATTAATTATTTCGATTAAAAAAGTTGTTTTTTAATTATAATTTAGTATTTTTCACTATTCATCCGAATATGAAAGTTATCCGAAATGTACCAAAATTTCACCTTAGGCTAAATTCGATACTCCGAATCCAAAAATAAAGTTCATTTTGAAAAATAAGATTTACTGGATTTCAAAAAGTGGTTATTACTATTCATAATGGCTAGTTTTAATAATATTTTTATAGCATATCGTTGTTTAGTGAAACTCGGTATTGCGTACTACACACGCTATCGAGGAAGGTCGCGATTGCGTGTAATGCAAAGCAAGTCAAGGATGTGTGTTGTGCAAGATCCTTTTGGTGTAGCGTACAACACAATACATTAATAAAATTAAAAAGAATATATTTTTTTATAAAATCTTGGGCTGTTACATTCTACCCCCCTTAAAATGAATTTCGCCCTCGAAATTCGTCGGGGTTATAAATGGTTTACTATTTGAAAGTTTCTTTAATATAAACCCACATCGTAAAAGGGAATACCAAAACTTGGCTTTAAAAACTAAAGTATGAAATGTAACGATTACCCAAATAAACTAATCACTGGGTTTCCACATAGGTGAAAATATGGATATGGAAGAGAAATCTAACCATCATGTTCTGATGGAGAGTGGTAGAGAACATGGCTATGGAAAATCTAGTAATCACAAATCCATAAATTTGTGACGATCTAAGGTACCATCTGATTCATCAGGTATAAGATCACTAGGACAACATTTTTGGTCTTCAAGATCATTTCCCTAAAGTTGAAAATTTTAAATTAGAATAAATACTTACTTTATTTTGATACAATATCACTGTTGTTCGTGCCTTGAACAATTTCCACTTCAACTCTTAAATAAATGAAGTTGAATTTGTTATTCGTGAAGTGTTAGCAGATCATGTGATAGAATGACGAGTCATTCCATCTGTCTCAAACAAAAGGTAAGCAAAAGTTATTAAATATACATAAGTCATTCTATAGTGAGATTAATCATATATAGTTCCTAAAATGGACTTATACTTCATATATCATACTGCTTAATATAATAAAACTAGTTTCTACTAAACAGGGACTTCCTGTAGGCCAGTGGTAGGCGATAAAGGCCAGTCGCACTTTGGTTGTGGGTTCGATTCCTACAGCCTTGTCCGAAGCGATGGGTTGTCGCCCGTCCTGCAGGTTGTCCTTTTTCTAAAACTACATTACTATAACATCACATAAATAATATCGAAAAACAAACTAACTTATGTCCAACATAATTCATTCCAGTCCTTAGGCTTATCCATAATACTGCAGTCCACTCTCATAATATAGTGACAACGATTACCAGAGATTTAATACTGTCGTTGATCCCCACATATCATAAGATATGTCTTGTTGGTCATATTCCAAACATTCAAAGTCCTTAATCGTGTATTCTCTTGAATACCTTAGTGAAAACATGAGTGCAGTTAAAAGTTAAAATCCAAAAATTCTATATACTCAAACCATGATATAACCTTCTCCTTATATCAGTCATGAGCTCATGAATACAATCAAATACCTCATTATCTTATTATTCCTTCATTATGCTCATATCATCTACATTCCAAAAATATCTGAATAACCTTTCATGGATACTGGTAACATTAATCAGACAACAGTGTAACAATCCTTACATGTCTCTTTAATCCATAGTACCATGAGATTACTTATACAACTTTACACATGATAAACATGTAATCATTCCACTACATTCTTAATCCATTGACCGAGCTTCAACAATTCTTTCATCTCACATATCATTTGTAGTCTCTTCATCATCATCCACATAAATACTTCCCATACGACCATACTGATTCTATTCATGAGACTTTCCCTTAGGGCATTGGTTTTCATAATGCCCGTACATTCCACATTTAAAGCATTTAACCATTGTTGATGTCGTAGCAATACCATTATCCTCATCCATGGTGTTAACAGAACCTTTTCCTTTGCACTTACTTGCTTTGTGTCCTTCTTTTACACACCCAAAGCATCTTCCAGTTCCCTTGAAACATTCTCCTTTATGCCTCTTCCCACATGATTTACATAGGGGAAATTGAACTTTCTTTTCTCTATGATCATCATGAAACTCCATCTTTCTCTTATTAGCCGAGTCAGGAAACTTACCAAATTTTACTTTATTGATCATATTATGAGATTGATGATTCGGCATAATAATTATGTTTGGACTTCCAAATCCCATTTCATTATGAAGAATATCATTCTATTGTCCATCATATCCTCCATTATTGTGAATCATCTTGTTTCTAGCCATTTTCTAAAACCCAAAAAGAATAGTGTGAGAGGCAAAAATCATGCTAGGGAAAACAACATAATAAAGGGGGAGTACCTTAAATATCTAGCATCTTAGGTTTAATTCTATGATCGTTAGCGTAGTTCTAGTACTATAACCTATACGTATACTTAACCTTAGGGACATCCCTAGACATACCTTAGAAATATCTCTAGGGATCTCACTAACGTTTTCGCATCCTAGTTTCCAAAGGTTGACTAAACCTTTCCTCTGATACCAAATGTAGAGACCCGAAGCCAGACGTACATGGACATTACATTACATTTTCCGAATACTTAGTACATAACAAAAACACACACTAAAGGATCGTAATAGTTTAGTGTCTTTGGAAACTCGGAACATAATCTTCTAATCCTGGTGAAAGATCTTCAATATCTCCCATAAAGATCTTCCATTTTTTTTTACCTAAAACCTTTTTTTATATCCTGGGGAAAAGAAAACATAAAAGGGCAAGCTCAAATGCTCAGTAAGGGTAAACAAAAGAAATATCAATCACATCATATATATAAGAACATAGCTTTTGGAAATCTTAACCTGCAAAAAAGCTCATAATATCATAACATGGGATATAGAAGTGAAATGTAATCCCAATAATCATAACTTAAAACATGAAACTATGTGGCATACACACATAATCATAGAGAATCATTTCTTGTTAGTCAAGACTCAATGCCAAGACTATCTTAGTGGACAAAGTCCCTTTCTGAATCGAGTAACCCTCGTTTCAGTCCTGTTTCACTGAACCGGTATAACCTACCATTTCAGCCATGTATATCTCATGAGATATAAAATCTTTACCCAATGCATTGGAGGGAGATATAGGTCCCACCCATCTTATAATGAATCCTTTCTTATGTGTGCCACATAATCATAAAACATACATCATCGCATAACACATGTAACAAAAATGGGATTCTTGAAACATCATGACATCATAAATCCATTCATATAAGATAAAGGAATTCATAAAAATAATTGCATCACAACATGATCAAATCAATGTAATAATAGGGATAAAAACAGAACCCTTTATTATCTTAGATGGAAAATAATTTTGATAAAACACTTGAACTCCATTCTTGAGGAAAATATCCTTTCTTCTTCAAAAACATTTTTCCTTTCATAACATGTCATAAAACTTTAAAATAAAAGAAGTTGATTAAAAATAAACTTGAAAACCTTTAAAGGAAGCTTCTTGGAAATAATGTTTTAAAAATCCATTCATGCCGTATATGTTAAAAAAAACATTCTTCGTACTTTTGTCGGAAAAGTCAAAAAGTACCTCGTACGAAAAACGAAAAAAGATTCCTTTCATATCCTTTAGTAAAAACTCAGAAAAGGGTAAAATTGGATTTAAACAATTTTAGGTGGATGGAAATAATATTACATATTGAGGGAACATGGATGTGGATGATAAAATACACCCCAGTAAATACTTACGAATAAACAATCTTGGATAAAAATGAGATTGTGATATTCCCTTACCTTAGGTCCGACTTGCTTTGTAAGTGTCCGAACCTCCTGTATAATGATTTAAATCATGTTATTGACTTATTACAGAATCATATTCATTGTTATGATATCATATATGGTTCACTTATGACATTATATTACCCGTTCTTTTGTAAACTCCATGTTAAAGAAGCGTTTTGGGTAAAATCGTTTCATTTATCGTAGGTGTTTTGACTTGTTGTTCTTGACATCATTATTACTTATATCATTATTTACTTACTTCCAGAATATAAAATATGATTTATATATCATATATATTCAGTATATATATATATATAATAGGTAGATAAATAAAATGAAAAACACCGTTCATGGAGACGGTAGTCCGTACGTACGCATGAACGCTGTTTTCCTTTCCTTATTGTCTTGAAATGGAAGTAAGTAGATGACATACATATGTATATATATACATAAATCCAGTAGCTTTATAATGTCATATATTTCATTATTATTTCTTATATATACATTATAATCATTCTTAAATGGTTAACATGGAGAATGAATCTCATCGCGTCGTGGAGACGGTAGTCCGTACGTACGCACGAGCGATGATATCATTTCTATAAATATTGAATTGAATTGGAGTGGATTATACAATATATCAGAATCAATATGATGTTTTAATAACTATGTATAGTTATTCTTTACACCATTATACCCATCCATGTAAGGTGGTGGTGGAAAATAGATCACACCACGGCGTGGAGACGGTATTCCGTACGTACGCACGCGCGGTGATTTCTTTTTCCGTAGGATGGATAGATGGTGAAATAGGGTTGTTTCATACTTATAATAACATATCAGTATATGAGTGATACTGATGTTATTACTTCATAATGAAACAACCTAAGAAGAAGAAGTGGAAGAATAAATAAAGATGAAAGAATTGGTAACGGTAATTACCTCTTCTTTGAAGTGCCTCTTTGAGACCTCCACTTAGGGCACTAAAATTGGTCTTTGAGGAAGACCAGAACCTCTAGGATGTTGCTAGGGAAGTGGAGAAGAGATTTTGGCAGGGGTTGGCCGAGCTTGAGTGCTCAAATTGGTGTGAGGAGGAGGGGGAGGAGGTGTCCTTTTATAGGGGAGGAGAGGGGCACCTTAGGAATTCTTAAAACTATTAATTTATAATAAATCTAACCCCACTTAAAAACCTCCAAAAATGACTCATATTAGAAGATTAGATGAGATAGGGTTGTAATCTCATCAAATAATCAAATTTAGACATGTTTGGATTTTATTTTAAACCTTATCAATTAGATTTAACTCTAAGTTAAATAATTTAACTTTTACCGTGTCTTTTTGTTTTCTTTCACTATATGGTTAATAAACTTACTATAACATGCCAAACGAACCCCAAATTGTTTATTATTAATATATATATCCTTATCTAAGTCATTTGGACGAACCTTAGATTTTTAGGAATACAATAACAATTAATAATATAATATTTTATTTAAAAACTATTTTGTGTCAATTTTGACACTATTTGATATATGATTTTTGTGAAAGTCATAAAAGAATTATATGTTCGAACCAAGTTGATTAAATCAACACTAATATATCATAGTAACCTAGAAAATTAGTGGAATTCATAAAAAATCTCAAATTACATTTATTTTGGTGTTTATAACATCAATTATGTCAATATTTCATTAATAAGATAATTATTGCATCATCGTTGTGTCATAAATAATTTAAATTATTTTATGTCTAAAAACTACAAATAAAATACCATCATGTAGGAAATAGTTTTAGCTTTCTAATGAATATTTGCAATCTAATTTATCTTATGTATATCCCCATATTAAAAATGATTTACTTATTAAACTTTGATTTTAACTATTTTAACCTTTCTTTAAATAAATTAATAATAAATGTCCTAATCTAATCCAAGTGGGCCTAAATGGTCATATTTTATTCCTAAGTTTGTTTTTGGTAGAATTACACTTGTCCAATAGAATTAGGACATGTGTTAGGGTAATATTAATATCATATTTACCCTTAGTTACCCTATTTACTATTAACCGCGGTAAAAAGAGTAAAAAGTTACTATTCACCAAAAATTATTTTCATCTCATTGAACCACATTTTAGTCCTTGATATTAACCGTGTCTCTCGGATTTTCGAAATTCCATTCACAGAAGCGGTAAAATTAAGTTTTATGCAAAATTCAATTTTTAACCTACCACTTAGTGGTTTCACTATTCATCAAAAAATGAAGTTTTTCAGAAAAATGCCAAAATTTCATCCCAAGCTATATTTCATATTCCAAATTCAAAAATGAAGTCTATTTTACCAAATTCATAACATAAAAGTTGCATTAATTAATTTTATAACTAAATCCCGTTGTTAAAACAAATAGCGTGTTTTTAAGAAACAATATCTATCAAAAGATTGACACTTGTTTATGTCTAGTTTAAATGTGAAATTACATCCAATGACCAAAATTGTATTAAATTGTAAAAATATATTCTAAATATACTTTAAAACTACTCCAATTAATAATTTATCACTATTAATTATTTCGATTAAAAAAGTTGTTTTTTAATTATAATTTAGTAATTTTCACTATTCATCAGAATCTGAAAGTTATCCGAAATGTACCAAAATTTCACCTTAGGCTAAATTCGATACTCCGAATCCAAAAATAGAGTTCATTTTGAAAAATAAGATTTACTGGATTTCAAAAGGTGGTTATTACTATTCATAACGGCTAGTTTTAATAATATTTTTATAGCATATCGTTGTTTAGTGAAACTCGGTATTGCGTACTACACACGCTATCGAGGAAGGTCGCAATTGCGTGTAATGCAAGGAAAGTCAAGGAAGTGTGTTGTGCAAGCTCCTTTTGGTGTAGCGTACAACACAAGACATTAATAAAATTAAAAAGAATATATTTTTTTATAAAATCTTGGGCTGTTACACTTCCGGCTAAATTAGATGAATATCTTAAGGAGGTAGATATTTTGAGAGCCAAAACAAATAATTCAAACAATGTTGTTCAAAATGGAAAACTCTTTATATAGCAGTATAAAAAATAGATTTCTGATTTGTATGATGAAATTGAAATGCTATGGTCTCCAATACAAGAAATCCTTGAAAAGGTGTTTGATTACAAAATAAAAATTTAAGAACAAAAAATAGAGATTGATAGTATAACTAAAACTAAAATAATAATAAAGAAAACGTATTGAACAACTAGAGGAAGAAGTCGTCAGTCTGCAACGATAAATTAATGATCAGGAAAAACTGTTTGGAAAGGCGGTCATACAGGCAATAAAGAAGGTGATATTTGAGCATAGTGGTCCATCAGAATAGAACAGACCATCAATTTGGAATGATAAGGTTGGTAAGAGGCTTGATCAAAAATATAAAGTAGTTATGGTTCAAGTAAGAACACAACAACCCACTACATGATTGCTGATTTATATGGGTATGAAGTAGTATCAGAAGATTCAGAGAACCCAAGACAAAACTAGTAGTGCATTATAACCACTAAAAAATTCATCACACATAAGATGTTATTATTGTGGTAATATGGGACACTCTCATAATGTATGTTCCATAGAAATGAGGTACCAAAGGGAACAAGACCAACATTGGTGGTCACATAGAGCCAAAAATTTGAAGTCATAATTTAATGGAGTTTGTTTCAGGTTAAATGGACTCAAACATATGTCAAGATAATTCACATCAATAATAAAGAGGAAGCTGTCGAGGAAGAATAAATTTTTCCATAAGATGCAATAAAATAAATCATCAAGAGGGATGAAGATTAAAAATATATTTTCATCCCTTGATGTTAAATATTATCCATCACATATAGAGAAACTTCAATATTATCATTCGATGATTGGTGTAAAGTCAATGACATTGGTCAAGAATAAAAGTTATGAGCAAGAAGTGGTTGCAGAAATTGCATTCAAGGCATCAAATCACACGGGAATATAGATCATTGACAGTGTATTCACTTACCATATGATGCAAAAAAAGGATCTAGTTACTGGAATTCAGTATGATAAATAAGGTATCGTATGATTTGGTAATGTTGAGAGCTTTAATATTATTGCTTTAGGAAGACCCATGTTTGGACGAAAAGACATGAGAGGAACATATGTATTGGTTATTGAGGGGCATACTCACAACATTCTTAGCGTTAGTCAATTGTGTGATTAATGGCATGCAATAAATTTTTCACAGAAATTACATCTCATCATGGAAATAGATGGTCTTATAGTCTTACAAGGAAATTGTACAAAAGAGAATCTATACCATGTGAGGGGAGAAAAGGATATATTCTTTTTATCCATGGATGAAGTAAACAAGTTATGGTATAAGCATCTTGGAAACATTATTCTAGGTCCCTTGGAAGATCTAGTTAAATAGGATGCAGATCAAAATATTCCTAAATTATCATGTGATCCTAATCATAAATGAAATTTCTGTCAACAAGGGATGATCATTCGAAATGAATATAAGAAAATGGAGGAAAGGACAAGATGATTGTTTGAGTTTGTGTATATTGATGTTTTTGCACCAATTTAGCCAAGGGAAAATGATTGGAGGGGATACAACGTTCTTTTCATTTATGCCTATAGCATAATGGAATGGTTATACATAGTCACCCACAAATCTAAAGTATTCAGTTGAATTAAAAGATAACTAAAGGAATGTGAAATGATGCTTGGTCAGAAAATATGGATGATTCGAAAAAATAATGGAACAAAGTTCACAAATTTCCAAGTAGAGGATTTTCTCAAAAAACATAGGGCAAGGCACCAAGTTTCAACAGTAAGGACTCCATAGTAGAATAGTGTAGTTGAGAGAAGAAAACATATTTTCATCAAAATGTCCACAAAAATACTAATTGAAAAAGTCCATTTGGGGAAATTTTATAAAGAAGAAGAAATGATAGTAATATACACTTCAAACTGAGCTTTACATTGTCCAAAAGAGGAAAAGACTTTATATGAATTATGGTATGGAATGAATCAATATTTTAAATACATTTGAATATTCAGTAATAAATGTTTCAGTATCAATAAATAGAAACATGGGAAATTTGAATCCCATGGGGATGAAGGAATATTTCTTGTCTTCTCAAAGAACCGCAAATAATATAAATGCTTCAATAAGAAGCTGGGAAGGATAGTTGAAAGTCATGATGTGAATATAGTAGATAATGAAAAGAATCTTTAGAAAATTCTCGATGAGGCTCAAGAGAACAATGATGATGATATGAGCAGGTCAAGAGAAGCTATAGCTCCATTGGTTGATTCAAAAGAAGACTCATATGAAGAAAACAAATCAATGTCTTCACAATGACTAGTAAGAAGCGCTGAAATTGATAGGCACAACATAATTGGTGATCAGAAAATTCTAGTGAAGACAATGAGGATGAAGTCTCTATATAAAGCATCATACTTATCACAAGTTGAGCCAAACTTCTTTGATAAAGTAGCTACAGATGATAATAGGTTTCATGTAATGAATGAAGGCCATGTCTAAATCATGAAGAATCAGATGTGAGAAATTGTTTCGATACTAGAAGACAGTAATATTATTCAAAAAAGTGATAATTTCCCCAAAAGAAAGAACTTATATAGTGTTTTATTTCAAAGAAACATGCCTTGTGTGAAAAGGGTACCCCCAAATAGAGGGTATAGAAGTTGATGAGACGTTTTCACCTATTTTAAGGCTGGAGACTGTTAGATTATTCCATGAAATAGTTGTGAAAATAATGTTTTCAGTTTTCCAGATGGTTCTCAAGTCAACATTTCTAAATGTTGTTCATGAAGAAGATATCTATTTTGAACAAATATATAGTTTTCTCATTAATTAATATGAGAACATAGTTTGTTGGATGAAGAAGGATTTTTATGGTTTGAAGCAAGAACCAAGATCATGGTATTTAATGCTTGATCAATTCCTAATGAAGCATGGATTTCATAATGGTAGAGTTGGTTACAATTTGTATTTCAATAATAAAAAAAGTCGAAGGATGATGGTTCTGGTTTATGTCGATGACATAATATTTGGTGGATCTGATGAATCAAAAAGCATACAGTTTTCTGAATTCATGAAAAGTGAGTCTGAAATATCGATGATTGGTGATCTAACATTTTCCTTGGATTACAGGTGAAGCATGTAAGTAATGACTCTTTTATATCTCAATCAAAATATTCCAGCGATGTTTTGAAAAGATTTTGAATAGAAAATTACACATTGATTAATAATCTAGTTGCTACAATACTGAAACTATCACAGGATGATGAAAGAAAAGAATTTAATACAATATAATATAGGTAAAAAAATTGAATGTCTCTTATACCTGATAGAGACAAGGGTGGATATTGTGTTTCCCACATTCCAAACAGTAAGGTATCAAAGCAATCCTAAAGAATGTGACATGACTACTATAAAAAATTCTTCGGTATACCAAGTGCACAGTGGATTTTGGGCTAATGTATAATCACAAATCTAATCCATAATTATTGGGATATATAGATGTAAATTGTTCCGGTTTACAAGATGATAGTAAGTCAACATCAGGTGGTGCCTTTTTTCTTGGAGTGTTGTGTATTTCTTGGTTATGAGTGAAACAAGAATGAATTTCATTGAGAATTGTAGATGATTAATACATTGCGACTATTGAATCCTTCACTTAGTTATTTTGGATGAAGTAGTAACTAGAAGCTATGGGAATTGAAGTGACATCTTTGATCATAATCCATTTTGATAATTTATATTCTATAAATATCAACAAAAATTTAGTCCATCGCTCTTGTAAAAATCACATTGAAACCAAATATCATTTTTATTAAGGAGAAGGTGGATCAAGTGCATGTGATGTTAGAGTATTGCATATATTCTTATTAATTACTTACCCAAAGAATCATTTGAAAGGAATCAACTTCCTCTACGAGTCCATTTAAATCCCCACACATGAAAATGTGTGGATGCGGGGCCCCTCCTTCTACGGTATGAAGGGTTATTCTCTAATATGATGATATGTCTCATTATGGCATATATTATCTATTATGTAAATCCTTTATCTCTATATTAATCGAGAGAAGCGATTGGTGGTTGATGATTGGTGAATTACTAATGAAGTATCAAAATGTGAAGCATTAGTATGAGAAGTGTTGTCAAAACCCCAAAGGGGGAGGTTTTTGGCAAAAAATACATTCGGTGATCCTCTTTCAATGTGTCAGGTGTGGTTTTATTAATCGAAAAAGGCAGAAGACCACAAATTAGTATTGTTTATGTTTAACAAAGACATGTTTTTATGGTGGTGTACGTTTCTAGTGTTTGAACAATATTTTGGAATCAAAATTAGTAGTTTGATGTTGTAAAATGAAGGAATTATTCATAGGAGTTAACAGAATGAATAATGTTGAAGAAAATGGGTGAAGGATGAGAATCAAATGCCATCATGCATGGGTTGTGTACCATGTTCTGAGAATGGTACATGGAGCGCTAGGAATGTTATGTGGAATCATGGAGTGGTACACCATAGTGGTTTGTCAATCCAAAAATGATTTGTGGCAGATGTTGATATGGCACGTAGATTGTGTTTTATTAGAAAGGGAGAGTGATCACGTAGGAAAAAACGGTTTGTGGGTGGCTTGTGGTTCATCAAGATTTGAGGATCAGTAAGTGGTGGAGGATAGATTGCAGATTTTTTTAATATCGATTCAGCGGATTAAGAATATATCTTTGCCTATATAAGAATATACTAATACCACTGATTAATATGGAGATAGAATTTATTTATAACACATTTTGTATCCAGTATTTCATCAATGGATGAAAGAAGATCGTTAGATGGGATGTTCGTGAAGGCTGTAGTGGTTTGCGCAGATGTGATTTCAGTGAATTTGTTTGCAGAGAACAGTGACCTGCAATGGATATGGTTAGCATAACCAGAAGGCATGGTGTGAAGAAGGAGTTGTCTTGGTACGTGGAGGAGGAATCTCATGTACGTGAGAGAGAGAGAGTTTCCCAAGTGGTACGAAGAGGGGGACCTCTGGTACATGGAGGTGAAGGCATTCCATGATGAGAGAATAGTTTGTGGGAAATGGGTATTTAACAGACGTATAACAGAGGTTGTGGTATGCGGAGGCACAAATAGTGGGAGAAATTAAGATTTATTACATTTATAGGTGTTTCAAATACCAACACCACTATACAGTACAAGGAGGAATAAAGTGGTATGCGATTTGAAAAGGAAGCTTCAGAAAGCATCAAATCAGTTTGCGAAAGTATTTTCTGGTACCTATCAGTAACCAAATGGTGGACATCATGTATGGGTGAAAATAAAATGTCAATAAAGAATCAAACTATAGTTGTGGATGCAAGAATTTATGCAAATCAAGAGACTTGCATGTCCATAATCTATGTTCGTCCTACAAGTCAAAAAACTGTGAGTGGATTCCATTCTAAGAGCCGTGAGTGAAAGAAGATTAATACGGTGACCCTTTCCACTGGTAGTGTGAAATATAAAGGCGCAATGGGAGTGACCCTTGGGAATGCAGTGAGTAGACCCTAAACCTTGTAAATCCAGTGATCCTGGTTATAGAATATCTAGCCCAAAATTTTTACTAATTATTAGTACTGAGCCTTTTCAAATTTGGATCAACGATACATTAGCATCGTAGATACCATAGACATAGCATAGTGAGGGTGAACAGAGAAAAAATCATTGTTTCCTATTAATGATTTCATATCTTTCATTTATTTCTATTGGAGCAATAGAGAATTGAGTTTTGTTTAACAACTAAACAATATCTTAAGGGAAAACATTTTAATCTATCAAACCATGATTCACCCTACCCCCCTCTCAGGGTATCAGACCTAGTGGACATAAATGAGTCTTTATTTATGAGTGTTTTCATGGTTAAGGATTAATTTTTTATGAATGTAAAATTTTCCTCTTGTTTTGGTAAGATAAATCCTGTTTGGATTGATAGGGTAGAAAGTGTTAATGATGTAGAAAATTGTCCCACCACAACCTTAAATGACCGTGTGATTTCATTTATTTTTTCTTATTTTGTTTTCTTTCAGATCTTACATTTTTTAAAGATAAATGGTAGTTTTTAGGATTATATGTTGGTGGTTCATGTTTAGTAGAAATCATGTACCATCCCTTATCAAACCATGCAAACCAAACAGTGGTTATATAAAGGCATCATAGGTAGTTTCATAGTCAATCATTACCCCCCTTCAACAATGCATCCATACATAATCATTTTTCATACCCCGTAGTTATTTTCATACTAATTTGAATTTATCTCAAAATCATAAAACATTACACCTCCATTGTATAGGAACTACATCACAGTTTTCTCAGTCTAGTAAAGGGAGAGGCCAAATTGTTCCATCAGCTAGGTCACATAGAATTTTTTTTACTTATCTCCATATCAATTTATAACCTTAGTAACCCATATTTTCCCCCTTTCTAGAACCATCAACTTGGGATCCCTTATACACCTCTTAGATGAATTTATCTCATCTCTATGTTGAAATATTGGGATAAATTCAAGGTTTGAGGTGGATCATCAATGATAATACCTCCTAGGACCTCCTCCATCCTTCTTCTTCACTCTTATTCTTTTTTTACTCATTTGTTTTTTACCACATAACATGTTTTAGTGTTGTTCCCATTTTATGAGGAATTTTATAAAGTGTATTTCTTATTTTAAAATTTATTATTAACAAAAAATGAGAGGAACTTGGTTTTCTTAAAAGTGAAATATTTTTTCTTTCGTTTTCATAAAATATCTAAATACTTATTTTTAAAAATATTATACTAAAACTAGAAATGTTTTAATTTCACATAAAATGTAACAAATAGGGTGTTGTTCATCCCTACAGTCTTTACTGAGAATCTCGGTGCTCACACCTACTTTATTTATCATTTATAAGCTTGTGGTTCTCTATTTTCATGATCACTAATTGAGTGAACATGGTTCTTTGGATGGTGGTTTCCCATGAAGCCACATATATGTATGTTTTGTTATAATTTTTTTCTACCAGTTATTCCTTTATTCATGTTTATTTATACATCAATTTAGTGCGAATTCAATCAATGTTGCCTATGCATGAAACCCAACATTAGTTTCTAGCCATGGAGGATCTGGAACACCATTCGGGACTTATTATGGGCCATTTATGGTGACTGGTTTTAGGTCAAATTGGGTTGGACTGCTACATTTTGGTTTTACAAAATTGTGGAACCAAATGGAACTAGATTGACATATAATGTGATAGAAAATGTGTTTATGTGAATCCAAATGGGATTGTGACTTGGGTGAAGGATATTTTGATTATTCTTAATCCGTTATCATGGTATCACAATAAAAAAATGGGAAATATTCAACACAGACCATTAACAGCTCGAGAAAAAATTGTAGATAAATGTTGCATGTATCAACCTTAAAAAAATGATAATGTATCCATTTAATCAACACTAAAAAAGAACTGATAAACTGTTACTTTTATTAGTTATTTGTTTTCAAGCATTATAAAAGTTCACCTTATGTGCCGAGTGCCACATCAAATGAGAGGAAGAGAGATCACTTATTTATAAATCATTCAGTCACCTTCATGCTTAGAATCATATTGTGAGGATCATCTCTTACATATACTGTACTAACATATATGAGCACCGAATGGACTCATGTGGGCATTGAACCACCCTCTACTTCACTTGGGCCATGACCCTATTTAGTTACTACATGAATCAGTTTGGCTATATGACCAAAAACACAGCCTTACCTAATCCATTCACCTATTATATTATACGAACCAAAAAATATAATAGTAATAAAAATAATCAAAAATTGAAATACTAAAATTTAAAAAAATTTAAAATTAATAAATTCTAATTTTTTTAATTAAATAAAAATAAATAATTTTAATATATATATATATATATATATTAAATATTAATAATTAGTATATTTGAAATATATATAAACAAAAATAAAATGAAATAATAAAACAAATAACAAAAAAAATTTGATAAAAAGAAAAATATTAAAACAATTATTAATTAAATAAATTTTTTCAAAAAATATATATAAATTTAATATAAATTTGTATAAATTATAAGTATTAATAAATTTTATATTGTAAATATAGATACATTAAATTAATAAACATTAATAAATATGAAAAACATTTAAAAATGAATAAATTGTAGTAATTAATTAAAAAAATTAAAACTGAATAAATTAAAAACTAATTAAAAAAATTGTTAATTAAAAAATTATTAATAAAAATGAATAAATTATATATATATAGAAATTAATTATAATTAGTAATAAATAATATATGTTAATTATAAATATCGACAATAAGTAAAATGTAATAAAAAACATTTTAATGTGCTCTTCGTTTTTATTGGTTTTTCTAAATAATTATTAATTATTAAATTTAATATTGAAATATAAAAAATATATTAATGTATGTAAGTAAGTATATATAATATTTATTTAAATATAATTTTTATAACATAAAATATTTATCTTTACATTAAACAAGTCATATATTTTGAGAATAGTGGATTGTATTTAAGAATTAATTTTTATTAAAAATATTAAAAAAAATTATTTAGTAGTGAATATTAATTGAATTTTTTTTTCCTTATAAATTTTACACATATCAAAATTTTATCATACTAATTTTAAACATAAATATATGTATTGATTCATTTTTATATGCAATGGACATGCACAAACATTTACGTAATTGATGAAATCATATATATATACATATAATCCAAATATAAATGTTATTTATTAAAATTATAATATTTATTTTATAATTTAATTTAATTACATCATATAATTTATATTTTATATTTATATTTTTTCAATTTTAGTTTTCTAAAATATTTTTACACTTAGGTATTATTTATTTATTTTTAATATTTTTTATCTACTAATCATTTTCTAATATTTATATACATATATGTATATGTATTTATTATGTTTTAATTTTTTTAATATGTATCAATCTATATTTCAATATATATCGATATTTTTTTACCAACTATTGTTCAATTAAAAAAACTTATTTATTATTCAATATTTTAAATGTGTGTTCATTTTTTATTTATAAGTTTCACTCTTTTTTAAGATGAATACATTTATGAATATATATTAAATAATAATTCCAATAATATATTTGAATATAAATATTTGTAAATTAATATAACAAAAAATTTATGTTTAGTATATTTATAAAATTATAAAATTATAATTATAAATAAATAGATATTATTTTGATAAATTTATTTATATATTTCTAAATAAATATTATTATATTTAAATAAAGAGAAAATAACGATAAATAAATATTTATAATGAATATATTAACTATATTTGTATTTAAATCTATATTTATATTTATATTGATATTCATAATTATATATATATATATATATATATATAATTATATATATATGTATAATGATATAAATATATAGAACTTCTTAAAAATGTATTTATAATAGAATAAATAAAAAATTTTATATTTAAATTATTATAAAATTATATAAAATAAAATTAAATAATGAATATATTTATAATATATATATATATAATTTTATAAATATTATTATAATTATTAATTATCATAAATATATTTCAAAAATTAATATATTTACTATATATATATAATAATATAAATATATATAATGAGATAAATAAATTTATAATTATAAATTAAAAACTTTAAATATATTTCCATGTATATTTAAAAATCAATATATTTATAAAGATATATTTACTATATATCTAAAAATTTCCATTTATAATTATATGGATATATTTATATATAAAAATATATTTTAAATGTATTTATATAATTATAAATAAATAATTATATTTTTAAATAATTCAAAAATAGTAACAATAATATTTAAGTACACATAATATATGTATATTTATATCTATATATTATTATATATATATATATCATTATATTTGTATATATGATGATATAAAAACATTTGTAATTATATACTAGCATTTATAAATATATTTGTTTTATAATTAAATTTATGAATCTTTCACTAGCACAAATGTTTTAGTGATAAGAATGATAACATTAATGTGCCATCATTAGCGCTAACAATGATATGTTTTTCCACTACTTATTATTTTCACGATAATAAAAGTTATCATTTTCAGTGTTTTTTTGGAATCGCTGATAAAACCCTCCCCAAATAATTTAAAAGTACTGTAGCCTAACTAATTTATGTCATTCCTCATAAAGTCTCATGAATGTCCACTATTGTTATCACTCCTCTTCGACCTTCTGACAGACGAATCATGCCTCAAATCTCGGGTATGTTATTTTTCTCTCCTCCTCTCTCATTGTATGAAAGATCGAGTTCTAATATTTCTATTAGTGTAGCGAATTCTTTTCATTGTACTCTCATAGGTCCCACGTTAATGGTATCTAGTCCATCTCATTCATGTATTATTTATTTCATAGGTTTGGATGATCAAAACCTCCCAATTCATGTATAAATATCCCTCTGTAATTGGTTTGGGTTCCACTCTATGATTATAGCCTTTGATTCATTTATTCCTCATCTTTTTAAGACCATGTGTAGCGCGTCATGGAATAATCACATCAAGTAAATTGATTAAACAATACTCTTTCACGTAGTGTAAATTGTTGCATTTTCATACTACTAATTTCATTGGGTAAATGGTAGTAATTCACCGGAGAAATAAATAAAACTGATGAACAAATTAAAAATGGGAGGTTCGTATTATGAATTTATAAATTTTTTCTATGTGACATTATTTCATAAATGGTTTTTGTTGTTATATTAATTATAATTTACATATAAATTTTAAATATTATTTTTATACTTCATTTATTTATTAAGAATACCTTGTATAAATGGTTGAATAATGAAAACTAGTAATGAAAATACTATGTCAAAAATTTTACTATTAAAAGGGTGTATATTCTATCCCTGAAATTGTTGTGTTCAAATAATTATTTTATCAAGATTATTTATGCTGTTATATTTACACTATTTCAATGATTATCAATCATAATTATGTTTCTATTATTTTTATTTGTGTTGGTTTAGCAGGAAATTGTTGTGGATGGATTTGGGGGTTTCTTGCTGGATATTTTTATCAAAGATTTTTTTTAATTATTTAAAATTCATGATTAATAGTATGTATTACATATAAAATTATAATGATGCAATTGTTTTGACAATAATTTTAGGGTTTCATGTTCAATAATTAAATATAATTTAAATTTTTCAGAATATTTTATTTGTCAAATTAAATGACTTATGTGTTTCCTTTAGAGAGTTTTAATATTTTATATGGCTATAATCCACTTTTTTATTTAGTAAAATATTTTTATGGTTTATTTTTGATTCAATAATGAATATTTTATACATATATATCATATATATTTTCCTGGAAGAGATTCCCACTCTACTTATCATTAATTTTTTTCTCTGACTAATCTTGTTATTTTTAATGATTCTCTATACTAGTTTTAATTTAATGAAACATCATAAGGTTTTAAAATTAATTTTTGAAATCAAATTTACATTTAAAAGGGTGATAAATAAAAGAGTATTTTAATTTTCTATTACTATTAAATATTTCAATGGCTCATTTGGTACTTTAAAATAATATTTAAGAATAATATCTTTTTTAAAATAATATCAAATAAGGAATTGTCAAAAAATTCAATTTATATTTTTATTCATAGTTTTCATGTATATGTCTATGTTTTGTGATTTCCATGAATAGTGTCTTCCAAAAATGTTACTTTTTCGTTTAAAGGAAAATAAAATTCATTGTAAAATTATTTTTATTATTAAAGGTAATGTTTTTTGAAAACGTGTTTATGATCACTATGTGTTGAGTTAAATTATAAATTGGATATTAATGTGAGGAAATGTAATAACTATTGATTAATGATTCATTTTAGTGTCTTAAATTAATTATTATTTTAATAAATACAAAAAAATATGTAATCTGATATTCAAATTAGATGTGAAGTGTTTAAAAATTAAATTATCGGTTTAATTTCATTTCTCCGAATTTTATTCAAAATTAAAATATTTTATGGTTTTTGGTGCCATAAAAATTACATTGTTTTATTTTTTTCAATGGTTTTCCAAACCTCAACTTCCTGTATATCCTAGTTATGAACATCAAAAACCCTACCTTGTATCATGTATAGTGGTGACTACAAATGATATGTAGATAATGTTATTTTGGTCTACAAATAGTAATCGTCTCCATGTTCAATATATCCCCCATGTTCCCATGTATCAATTAATCTCTCTTGACTCAATCCATTGTTGGTTCACTCTCTCCCTCGCTTTCTTGTTCATTATCAATATATTATAAATTAATTTTATATAAATATGTTTTTCAATATTATGTTTTTTCAAATTATATTTTTTGAATTCATATTCATATAATTTTATCAAAAGTATAATGTCAATGTTTTGTATATAAAATATAATTCTTTTTAACAAAAAAACCATGTGAAATATATAAAAAAAAATTGGATCAATTATTCTTCATTTACAATGCTTTTAGTGTCTATTCTAACAAAATTTAATGGAATGTTTATTAATGGAATGTATTTTTGGTATTTTTATAGAAATTGAATAGTTGTTTTAGATATTGTATGATATGTGAAATATACCTATGATTGATAACACTACTATTTTTTAAGTACGTTATTTTAGTGGGTTATAGAATAATTTTTTTTGTTCATATTGCTTTAATATATTATCTATAATAATCTATAGAAAAAGATAGTAACATGGAATCTAACATCCCTTCTATATTCAATAATAGTTTCATCTACTGGATTCGTGAAATTCCAAGATCATTAAACCTATGATAAATTATTATGATCACATGACCATATATATTTTGAATAAATATATTTTAAAACATATTTAGAAATATAGGTTGCAATTAAATGACAAAAAATTAAATGAACTTCCACAGGAAGTGTTCCATTCAATTATGAATAAAATTCTAGTTCCAACATATTTATTAGTGATTACTAGAATAATATATGTCCATATGTGATTTAGTTGAGTAATACTTCAATTTTACTAACAATATTAACAATATATTTTATAATTATATATGAAATAATGAATTTATTACCCCTGATGCATGATTTATATTGTATCATAACATGGTATATAAGAATAAATAAGAGTGTAATAAATTATGCATTAATTCGATACCAATCATTGATATGAAAACAACATTAAAATAAATAATGATAAATAGTTGAATGATACTTGTTAGTTTTAAAATGTCCCAAATAATTTCAGTTGATCACTACTTTTTTTGGAACTTTTATTTAATCATATGTGATATTTATCCCTTGACATGAGATAATCACGTTAATTTTCCCACTCCTTTGATGACCCTCATAGACCAATGGTAGTTTCCTATTCATGGGGTGATTGATGGTTTTCTTTGAATGTTGAAAATCCAACAGATATCTTAGTATGTGTCTCTATAATACCATCAAGTTTAGACTTCTCAGTATCACACCAATCAAGGATACCCTTGTAGGTAACAATTTTTTGCTACTAATTTTTTTAGATTTAGGTAAGAAAGAAAGAAATATTTCCTTGTTCATCACCAAATCCCTGTCTAGGAGCATTTTGATTTGAGAAGTCAATAATCAACCTCATCATCTTCATCACATGGATAGTTATTATTGCATTTTGTTTCTTAAGACACATCCCCCATATCAAATGGACATGTACTTAAGCTTCCTCAACTCCTCTAAGTAGTATTCATCCCATATCAGGTATTAGTGATCACTTTGGATGAATTTAGTGGATAAAACCTATAAATAATGGATTAATTGTTTTCATAAATAAATTTATTCAATTCCTTTAAAAAATTGTGAAATTATTTTAAAAAAATCAAATGGTGGTTTCCCCTTATTATAATAATTTATATCATTCTCCTGTGACATTGAATATCTTATGTGTATTTATTGTAATTTCGTAAATAGTTAATATTTTAGGAACCTAATAAGATTTATTTTAAATGGAAATTGATGAATTTAATCATATGATAAAGGAATTTGAATATAGATCTCAATAATTCATCATGATCTCAATAGAGAATGCATGCATCCCTTCTCAAATCAATTTGTTTGTGTTGACATTGTTGTTATTTAGGAAGCATTATTATGGGAGAGTATGAAGAAAATTTGATTTTTCACAAAATAGATCTGATCTATAAATATTAGAATAATCATTGTAAAAAAATGATCTTTCACGCAAATGGGGATGATACTATGGTTTATCAATCATTTGATATGAATACTAGTGAAAATGATGATGTATATTTTATAGAAGAAATTGTAATGTAAATTGAAGATAACCTTTGTGATTTCACAATGTTTTTTTGATGTTAAATAGATGTTCAATGTGTCCACTATATACTATTTTTACCCTAAAAAATATCTACTATATTGATGTCAACTAATTTGAAATTAGTTAGTGGATGGAGTGACAATAGATTTACAAAAATACTAGGTCTCTTGAGTGATACAATACCAGATTAAAATGAACTTTTTTATTGATCATATGATTCTAATTAAATGATGTGTTCAATGGACAATTTTGTCACCTCCTTATTTTAATTATTATAAATTATTCTTATTATGTTTCAAATGATATTATTGTTTTCTGATCGAATTTTACTTTGTTATGAAATTTAATGAAAAATTTGATAACTATTAGAATGAGTCACTATTAGTTCAAAATCACTCATTGCCAGACATGTCTCTCCACCAGAATGTCTGACCTCCATAGACGACCTACTACTAGACATTTCCACTCGCTATAATGTCTAAACTCCAATGTTGAGCTACCATAATAAATTATGACCACTAGAATTTATTTACAGCCAAAAGTGACTCACTACAAGAATTTATGACTTCTAATGTTGAGATATAAGTAGAATTGATCTATTTCTAGACACGAATCACTGTTCTTTCAAATGAATAATCTGCAAAAATGATCAACCATTAAATAAAATAACTTGCCATTATACGTGTAACTGCCAAACTCGAGTAACTATTAGTTCAAGTGAGTCTCCACTAGACAGACTCACCACTAGAGATGTCTCACCAAAAGATATGTCATGCCGCCAAAGATATTTTTCTGCCAAATTATTTGTCATCATTGTTCTGGATATTTTTAATTAAATTCTACAATGACTTTGTTAATTCTATTAATGCAAAGGGATATTTTATGCTTATTTTTTATCTTTCGTAAGGATGTATTAAATCAAATGTTAATGTTTGTATGAGGATCTAGAGCATCTTGATGATTATTCTTGATAGGGTTCATGTAGATTCGTTTATTATTATAAATATCCCTCATGTGTGAAAGTGATAGTCCAAAAATCCTAGGGATCTAACCTCAAGGTTGAAATTTGAGTAAGACGAAATGAATCCTAAACAATTTGTATGCAATGGGGGAATCTCTCATGGTATTTCCCCCTGTAAAAATCCAAGAGTTCTCATGGTGCCTTGGAAAATAAAAGGAATATCTCACTGTATTCCTCCCAATTGTATCTCATTTTCCACATTAATAAGATCACGTAGTCATTCTAAATAGGCTCACACGATCCTTCTTGACAATTTCTCACTGACACCCCTATTATCTTATGTGCTACTCTATTACAACATCATCCCAAATCATTCACTGAATTAATTTATTATCTAAAAAATCACATCATTATCAACTAATTAATTATATAATTAATTAATCAAACCAATTTCATTACTTAACCCAAATTTTAATTAATCATCTCCACTATAATTAAATAACCCAACGATTAAATAATCACATCTTTTTACATTCATTAACTGAATAATCAATTATTAAAATCCTTTCACGTTAATTGACCCAAATAATAAATAATCACAACCATTATTTTAATTAACCAAATATTTTAATTAGCTTAATGGTTTATTAATAAATGTAATCCCTTTAATTGATTTAGAAAATGATTACCAA
Organism: Viscum album; assembly: GCA_963277665.1. Taxonomy (NCBI): domain Eukaryota; kingdom Viridiplantae; phylum Streptophyta; class Magnoliopsida; order Santalales; family Viscaceae; genus Viscum; species Viscum album. Next base: position 294,002,393 of record OY728134.1, read on the forward strand.
ATCACATCCATTAATCAATTAATGAATTAATTTACCATATAAATTCCAATTATTAATTCATAAATTAATTATTTAATATTAATATCAATATCTTATTATTAATTAACTAATTATTTATTTCAATTACTAATTCAACATATAATTATCTAAGTTCCATATTTCCATTATTTAATCAAATCCCCGAAATACTCAGTTTTTTAATTTTCCATGATTGTTAATTAGATTTCAGAATTAAATTTGATAAAAGGACCCTTGAAATTTCATAAACAAATACACAAAACTAAATTCCTCACTATGGGATTCGTATAATATACCAACTACATCGATTTATTGGCGAACAATCACATAATGGAAATCCAAGAAATAGTGTTGCACAATGATTTAGAACGATTTCTGGATCTAAAACCGAAATCATGATAAAAAATGAATATCTCTTCATTTTTTTAATCTAGATACAGAATTTTAGATATAGAAAAACTAAATATTACATCTCATTACAAGACCGATGGGAGGAAGGGGTGAATGTTAAATAAAATGGATTAGATCCACATGTCCGGAAAGAAAAATGAGATTTGGTTAGGGATTCAAATCACAATGAACTATGTTAAAGAAGGCTTGGAATTAGTCTAGGGGGATCTAAAAAAATGAATGTCCTTTTAGGGTCTAATTAGGGTAAAAGTGGTTGATTTTTGAGGGCTTGGGAAATTTTAAAATTTATTTTCAATTGAAATTAATTCCCACTCATGGTAAACTAGGATCAGGTGCTCAATTCTCCCAAACCGTGTGAAAACCATGCCCTTGTAATTTTTTGGGTGAATGGTTTGATCAACTATGTACCAACCATATAATTACACTTATCCAGGGTTTCATGGTTTTCTTAGATTTTTGGCATGGTTTCACCTAACCGTGAACCAACTGTTCAAAACCATTTTTCATTTAATTTTTTCCAAAATTCCCCAATATCACACATCAATTTATAAACAAAACAAAAAATTAATCAAATAAGATCAATATAGAGTACCTAAAAACTAGCCAAGTTGAATTTATAAAAGTTTGGGATCTTATCATATCCCCACCTTATAACAACTCATTCTTGAGCTTCACTCCCAATAATCTATAAGAGTATGAGCCAAAATGATTTGGAAACGATGAAAACATATACATATTACATTCCCTTATATCCTCATACGAGTTCCAATGTTTCCAAAGTAAATGAAATATCAGCCCAGTCTTTCCCCAAAACAATTTCTCACTATGATCCAACAAACTTATTGGGAAATCATAAAAGGATGCATCTATCACATGTTCAACATCATCTATGATGATCAAATTATAATGTTGGAGATGATTCCATTGTAGCTTTTACGCATGGAAAATATCATTCATAGAAATGTATTTATATGGGAGAGCCAATTGATATTACATTGGCCCTATTCTATCCACAATATCAAATTGTCCAAAAAAACATGGGCACTAGCATTCCATGCCTCTGTAACCTATGGGGACCCAACCTTGGAATCAACCAATCCTTAAATGATTAACCTTTGTTAACTCTCGAGTTCGTTGATGTCTATTAGTGTATGAAATTTTTCTTATCTGAGTCGTATCCATATGTTTCCAATGAAGTTTCACTTATTTCGACAACTCATGCCTGAAACACTTCCGAACAACTCTGACTTACCAGCCACCATCTACAATAGCAGTGATAAGAATTGAACCCCATAAAGAGCCTCATATGGTTCTATCTATATATTTTTTTTATAAATTTTGTAATATAAAAACCCCACTAAATCCCATTTCTTCTCCCATTACCTGCCAAATTCAATAACACATCCCTGAAACATATAATCAAGCACCTGAATAGAAGAATCTGACATCCCATCTTTCTATGGGTGAATGGTCATACCGAATAATACCTATATATAGAGTACCTTCTACTAGACCTACCAAATGTGTGATGTATACCCGAAGCCAAAATCTGAAACATTATTCTATAGATCCCCATGAAGATGGACTATCTCCAAAAAAACACATTTGTTTTAGGTACTCCACCGATAAAGTATATTGTAAAGGCAGGAAATGTGCTACTTTCATCAATCGATCCACTATAAACCAACTATAATCATTATTCCTTGGATCCATCCAAACCACCCCCCAAAAAATCCATGGTCACAATGTCCCACTTCCATTCTATAATGACAAGAGATTACAACAAAATTCTTTTTCACTAATGCGCTTCCTTCACCTACTGATATGTGTAGACTCATTTCACAAACCTTGCTATCATCTTTTACATGCTTGAACACCAAAACTGTTATTTTAGTTCTTGTTAAATTTGGGCTACACCTAGATGTAGTACCATCTTTGAGTTATGAGATTCTTTCACTAAATCCTCTTGCATATTATTATGAACAACAACCCGATTCCCAAAATTGATGATCTCATCCTTATATATTCTTCAATTTGAAGGATACTCTCTAATTTCAATGATTTAACTCATATTCATGTACTCTAGATCTTCATAATGTATATCTCTAATTTATCTAAATGTGTATAATTCTCTAAAACAAATAAGAGACTCATCTGCTTATGACTCTCTTGAACCACCACATGCATCTCTGCCAACAGGGTCACAATCATCCACTCAACACTAGACTCATGAACTATCAGAGTCTGAGTTTTTCTTATTAATGCACCAGCCATAATGTTTTCCTTACCAAGAATATATACAAACGCAATAAAAAATTATCAAATATAATCATCCCATCATCACTACTAGATTATCAAATCTCACTGTGAAAATATATAGCATAAGATATTGTGATGAGTAAACACTATAAAATTTTCAACCAAAATATTATTACACCAACACATCAAAACATAAACCTAAAATTCATTCTTGAGTTTGTTCATAGGGTAGTTTCATTCTGGAGGGATCATGTTCCAAGAACCAAACAAAATATATCTATCTCCCGACATCAACCCAACATTGAGTCATATCCCAAAAGTTTTACTATACACCATATAATCCTCACCAGGATTGTGTATGATCAAGATCAGTGTTGATGTCAAATAGTTCTTCAACTGAGGAAGGAATTCATGAATTATTCTGACCCCTCGAACATTATCCAGATCATGGTCAATCCAAAAGAGAGAAAAAGAAAATTGGAAATGACTTATATGATCATCTGATAGTCTCCTATAAAACCAAGAAAGCTATAGATATCAAAAACATTATAGGGTTACCTCCAAGATACCAAAACCTGAACCTTCTCCAGTTCCACTAACACACCTTCTTACATGATGATGTTACCCAATAAGTGTACCAGATCAATAAAAAAATTTACATAGATAACGTGGAATTTAGTCAATGCTCTCTTATTGTACACAGTACGATGTTACAGTGTTGGGAATGATCTACATTAGTATTAGAGTACACAAATATGTCAAACAAAAAGAAAACCACAAATTGATCAATGTACAGATGACTATTCTATTCAAAAATTCCATACACACTGTAGGTGAGTTCATCAACAAAAATGATATTATGAAGAACTCACATAGGCCATACCTTCTACTTAAAGAAGTGTCTAGTATATTATATTTTTGGACTCTCAGTTTATGTCATCCCAATCTCAAGAGGATCTTTGAAAACACACAATCTCCAACCATCTCGTCAAATAGATCATTGACATGTTGAATAAGAGACTAGTTTATTGTAGTCATCTAGTTCAACTATTGGTAATCAATGCAAATGCATAGGGTTCCATATATCTTCTTTTAAAACAAAAAATGGTGATACCCAAGGTGAAATACACAGACAGATAAATATTTTATCGTCATACTCCTATAGATGTGTCTTGAGATCTTAAAGAAATATTGGTTTCCATTATGTGTGGTTGAGTAGAAACTCACTCATCTTCCGACATGATATCAATAGTGAATTTCACATATCTAATTGGTGGAAATCCTGAGAAGTATTCAATAAAAACATATTGAAAGTGTTCCAATCTCCATGGTAAATATTGTTTTTTCCCTTAGGAGACGAAGAGTTTACATTCTTATGGTAAGAATAAATTTGGTCTCGGTATGAGACTAGCCATTCCATACCCATAACTAGGGAAAATACTAACTTTTCAAGGATATAAAAATCACATAGAAATAAGTAATCTCTGATCTTGAGAGAACATACCTTCTAAAAATATAAGAATCTAGACCATAATACAAATGGTGTATCTATGTTCATTACCATACACAAAAACTCTATTTCTAGGATCATATCATTAATGGGTATTGAAGATATTAGGGAATGAGATGAGCTAGTTCCAAATAAGGCACTAGATAACATAGAATCTATAAGAATACAATAACTTCCCATCGAAGATTCATCCTCACTATCCATAATTGTAGGACTCATTGTATGCAACTATCCAATCCCTCTCGCCTGTGCTAAATTATAACTGCCTTGAGTTTCACCACTCTAATGTTATGTGAGGTCTTTACCAAAATCACCATGTCCATTCCCTTTACCAGTTCATACAGTAGAACTCTAGCTACCTCACTGATATAGTGAAGAAGATCCCCTTTATGTACCATGGTATTATATGGATCCCATGTCACTAAAAATTTGCATGTGTTCCTGTAGAACACATGGAGATTTGAATTCATTTCATTGTATCAATTCCATAGGTTTTTGGGATAAATGTTTCTTGACATATCCCAACCTACAAAACATGTAAAAATTAACTAGATACAGGTCATGTGTAATTGAATTTTCTTCCAGATCACTCTTTTTTCTATTAATTTGGCCTAATTTCACTTAATAATGTGTCTTACTCTCAAAATACATACTTCCTGATCTCATAGAAGAAATTAACATTTTTCCATTGGAAGCCTCCTTCAGGTTGACCTCTGTAATGGGATCTATATTCCCCCCTTTAGTAAACATCTTTATCCTGAAGGTGTTTATATAATCTGTAGTCATTAACACATATAATAACATTATTTTAATCATAAAAAAAAATCATATTAACTTAATAGGATGGTAATGCCTATTTTTTTAGAAGACTAGCTGCATAAAACTGAAACACATGAGACTAAATAAAATATTTCATTATTTAATCTACAAAAAGAAATCCAAAATACCATTTTTCTTCAAATAAACACATAGAATAACCTGGGTATAACATGAATAAATGGATGAGGTAAAATCCAAAAAAGGGTATAAGAATAATATTAATGCATTAGAACAAGGTTTTGAAGGCATGAAAAAATGATATAAAAAGGCATGGAACATATGGAATCATAACATCTAAACATAGAATAATATAAAAATGGAATCAAAATAATTTTTAAGAAACATGAAACAAGACATAATAATTATTCAAGGCTCATTGCACATAGGAGAAAATATGTCATGGTTACCCAACCCAATCGTTTTAAATATTATCATGAATCATGACTAACCCCCACGACTATTGCATATAATGTCTCTTAAGACTCAACATTACCCAATGAATTAGAGAACTATTTGGAAGCACCCATCATAACATATTCATAAATATTCTATCCATATATAGAATCATACGTAGTCAATAATGCATAAACAGAAGGGTTTCCCATAGTATGAATTGGGTATCCTAATATTGTCTTAAAGCATATGTAATGGGAGTATCATAAAAATGAACACGAGGGAAAGAAAATAGGTCATTAATTAACAATAATAATTTATACTGGGAATATAAAATTAATGTTCAAGAATACATGAATTAATAAAATGTAAAAATAATGCTTAAGAGACTTTGTAATTAAAAAAAATTAGTTCGGTCAAAGTAAAATACCTATGGTTTTTTAAATCATTGAAGGGTATAGTATTTTATATAATACCAAATTTAAACCAAGAATAATTTCATAATAAAAAAAATTTATAAAAATGATTGTGGATTAAAATAATATTAGATATTTTTCATTAAAATGGGTAAAAATCGAGGAATTTCCGTTAAATGAGTTGGCTTATCAGGAAGTATTGAAGAAGGAACCATTATAAAACCTAGATATCCCACAAAGAGAATAAAGAATGTATCTTGATATATGAGTTTGGATAATATATATAGAATTTATATGGTATAAACATAAAATAAAATATAATGTTATTTAGGTAAAAATTGATAGAGAAACCTAACATAAGAAATGAGGCTCATGTAGAATCCTTTACCTTAAGTGTGATGATGTCCTTTACTTGATATTAACATCCAAGATAACCTAATTAAATTAATTAATTAATATTTATATAAAATATTCATCTTTAAATGTATTCATTATTACCTTATTAATTTCATTCATGAACTTTTTGATGTGTTAATATGTTCAATGTCCTTATTTGGGAGGTTTTTTCCTCAATTTTCGTGATTGGTTTACTTATATACTTGTAAGGATAAACATAAAATATGAGAATGGTTTTATAGAATTTATGTTTTCTGTTTTTATTTTAAATATATATTATTACATGGTTATAAAATTTATTTGGTTTTTTGGAGTGATAATGATTCATCATATAAAACATCAATGATAACTCTTTTGGTTTATTGGTGGGTTTTTATCACAACAACATATTTTCCATCATAGATTAATATAATGTCTAAAACATATTCTGAAACCATAAATAATACATAATAAATATATTTTTGTCTTCTATAACCACAAAAAAGGTTTCATGAGTAGAATTAAATTTGGTAAAAGAACATTAAAACCTGTTTTCCACGAATGTGATGAATTAACACATCGAAGATGGTGTTTTTATTTCTAGTATAAAAGGAGGGGAATGGAGAGATAATGATGAATTTTTTTCACTTTCATAAAAATAATTTATAACATGTATGGAACTGAAGTTATCATAACATTTTTATGAATGGATGTGTGGAAATAAAAATGAAATAATGTAACTTGGTAGAAAATAAAAGAAATAAAAAGTGGACTTTACCTCTTGAATGTATCGTCCATGAGGGTTTCTTTAGGGGAGAGGCTTCTATCCTTATATAAGACTAAGAGCTCAAGGATATGGGAAAGGGTTTTAGGGATAGATTTTTGAAGATCATATACTAGGAAAATGGCTTTAGATGTGTTATTATAGGAGGTAAATAGGGGTGGTATTTATTGTGCATGAGAGGAGTGGATCCCCTATATTTTTATAAATAGTTTACTATTTTTTCTCAAAACAATGAATAGTATGGATTATTGTGACAAACAGTAGTAAAGAGAGCAGGTGATTTTGATCCAAGGGTGATTACCTTAGTAAACAATTATCCATGACCCAATAATTCATGTATTTAACTTATTAATTAAATAATATTATTTCACTATTCATCAAAATTTCATGTATTTTACAAAAATCCCAAAAATTCACCTTAACCAATTATCATCATGTAGAATCCAAAAAATTTACAAAATTTTTCCAAAATTATTTTCTATATATGAAAAATTAATTTTTTAATAAAAATAAAAATTTACTCGAAGATAATTAAAATTTTAAATTAAAACCAAATTTATAAAATTTTCAAAAATTAATTAAGGTCTCATAAAACGATATTTTGATCATAAGACATCGAAATACTAATTTATGAAATCATTTTATGAAAATAAATTTTCTTTTAATTTATATAATTAATCATAATATTGTAATAAAATACCCATGACTTACAAAAATACCAACACTTTATTAATAATTTTTAAAATATTTATTTATTTATACTATGATATAATTATACCATAGTATCACTTATTATATGGATATATTTTATATATACATTCATTAGTATGGTTACTATTATATTAGATGGTTTACTATTCATAATGGCCACATTACTATTCCAATGGTCAAGTTACTATTTATCGGTACATATTCCTTAACTTCAAATGTAAACTTTTCACTCATTCTTCATTTTTAATGTTGTTATTAGGTTCTATAAGTAATATTATTTGATTATAAAATAGTGAATTATTATAATAATGGATTTAAATTGATAATACATTTCTTCGTTACATTCTCATCTTTTTATATTTCACTATAAATGTTTTTTAAATCTATGTTATAAACAGGTGTGGGTACTTCTCCTTAATTTCATCATCCAGTTACCTTGTTTCTACATCATTGATATTTTTTTTACATAAAAATTTTACTAGGTGAGTAGTACTATTGAATATAACATTATCATTATGATTCAAGATCATCATTAGCTTCTCCTAAGAAATAGATTATTCTCCAAATGTACCAACTCTAAAGAGAGTACATGTGAATTATATGGTATGTACTTCTTTATGAGGGATATGTGGAATACATAATGTAAATTAGACATGGTAGGTGGGAGTTATAGTTGATAGGTCATAACACCAACATGATCAATATTCATTAAGGGGATGATTTTCGTAGGACATAGATTTCATTTCTTCCCAAACTTTAGAACATTCATACATGGAGATATGTGGAACAATTACAAGTCTCTAGTTTTTTACTCAAGTTATGATCAAGGATTGTCTGGATAACTATATTGTAAACATTGGTCTTCCATGATGTTCTATTGAATGGTTTTCACCATCTCTAACATTTTATTCTATAGTTTCATGACCTAGTATCTTACTCTAAACAACTTCACCCCAACATGCTGGTGTTCTACACATTTTCCCATAAAGGGGTTTATATGGTTCTATTTAGATGTAAGAGTGGAAACAATTGTTATAGGTGAATTAAAATAGTGTAATATGTTGGTCCCACCCTACATTTAAATTCATAGAACCTGATCTCAATATATCATTCAATTTATGAATAGTTCTCCAAGATTGGGCATTAGTTTGTGGATGATAGGCTGTTCTGATGTTCAACTAAGTGCATAGAGCATGTTAGAGTCTTTTCTTGCAGATCAACTTGAATATTAGATCTTGATTGGATACAATATATAGTGGTACACCATAGAACCATACTGCCAATTTGATATATAACTGTGCAATTTTATTTAATGAGAAGTCCTCATGATTTTCAATAAAGTGAGTTGTCTTTGTAAGATGATCCACAATGACTGATGTTGTAGTATTTCCTCTCAATTTCCTTATAGGTCCATTGATAATGTACATGGTAATGTTATCCCACTTACATTTTGGAATGGGTAGTGGTTGTATCATCCCCATAGAATTTGGTATTTTAGCCTTCACTTGTTTATATGCCTGGCAATTTGATGGATATTCAAAAATCTCATTCTTCATATTGTCCCACCAATAATTCTATCGTAGATCTCATCAAATCATTTTTTCCCTGAGTGAATTGAAAAGGTTGATCTATTTAAATCATTCAAAATATAATTTTTAATCCTTGGAATAGATGGTACTAATAATCATGACCCAAATCTTACAAATCTTTCCTCGTCAATCTTGAACTCATAGGATTTACCATTTTTAATAGCTTCCACCCTTTTTTGAATTTCCACATCTATTCTTTGGGCACCCTTTATTTTCCCCATGAGGAATGTTTGAGAAACACTTTAAGAAAGGATTGATGATGTTCCTACCCTAATTATTTCCATTTTCATCCTCTGAAAATATAAGATGATTGGATCCTTCTTAGCTCTCATCATTGATAATGATGCACGATGCTTTCTACATAGTTCATCTACCACCTTATTTACTTTACCAGGATGGTAGTGGATTGAGAATTCGTAATACATGATAGGATATAAATGTCTTCATTAGCTCATATTAATATTTTCTATGTGGATATATATTTAATACTCTAGTGATCAATATATATCTTGCACATCTCCCAATAGATATAATTCCACAATATTTGTTATGAAAAAATCACTACTTCCATATCCAAATCATTTAGGGGATAGTTTTGATCATGTATTTTCAACTGTCTTAAGGCGTAGGCTGTCACATTATCATTTTCCAATAGTACACATCCTTATATTTCTTTTATGAATCACTCTACACCATAATGAGCTCTCCACTTGTTGGGAGTGTGTGTATTAGTTCAGTGATAATCCTCCTTTTGAGGACCTTAAAGCTTCCCTCAATATATTGTGTCTAAACAATCCTCACCCCTTACATGTAAACAATGTACAAGGGTATGAAAATCTTGAATCGTTCTTCAAAAATTGTTTGAAATACCCAGCTAGGAAAAGGATTTTACAGATCTCAGTCACATATATCTGGATTGTCCATTCTTCTATCCAAATTGTCTTTGAAGGGTCTACAGATATCCATTTTCTGGTGATAATACTCCCTTAGAATGATACTTCCCCCTCCAAAACTCATATTTACTATACTTTTCATATAGTTTCTCCCAACATAATGTCTTTAGCACAATCTTAAATTTCTCTTTATTGTCATCCTTTCTCTTGTAGTATTTCAGAATTTATTCGATAATGACGACCACAAATTTATTGAGGTAATCTAAAAAGTTCCTATTAATTAGTTTGACGGATTATTTTGGAGAATTAGTGAGTCCAAAGGGAATCACTATGAACACCCAGTTTCCATACTTTTTTTAAAATTTATTCTTTGTAAAATCTTCATTCCTCACCATTAATTGGTGATATCCTAACCAAAAGACCACCTTAAAGAAATAACTGGTCTAATGAAGCTGATCGAACAGGTTTTATATATATTGTAGGGGATGATATTTCTTTATAATTATTTTATTGGGATCACAATATTATTTGTAGAGGTATATCAAATCATCTATCACCTTGAAAAAGAGCACTGGTATGAAGCCATCAGGTGTATAAAACACTTGTATAGATTCTCCTATAATGTCTTCTTCAACTCTTCCAACTCTACAGTGTCCATTCTATAAGGTGACATTGATATAGGTAGAGATCCAGAAATAAGTTTAATTTATAACTCAACCTCTCAATCAGGAGGAACACTACAGAATTCTTCATGAAATATATCAATCTAGTCCCTTACAATGGGCATGTCATTGAGCATGATTCTATCCTTTGTCTTTATCATTTTAGATACACATTCATACTCACAAGGTATTGATATCCACTATTGATACAATTATTCTAATTTATATTCATCTTCTAACTGAATGATTTAATGAACTGGAGGATGCTTTGGGATGGGAAGAGTGATATCCATTTCCTTACTGTTTATGTTCTCTTTGTATAAATATAGCCAATCCCAGACAAAGATAATTTTGAATTCTAATAAAGGAAGTATGACGTGATTTTCTAGGAGGTTTTATACTTACACATTAACCAAGTAGCAGTTATATACATGGTATGTAATAATATTTCATTTTTTTTGTTATCATAGATATCTCAATCTCCAAATTTTATTGTTGTGTTTGAATAGTTATTCTAAGCTTGCATGATATGAATGAATAAATAACACTAGAATGAAATATTAAATTCTATATTCCTGAATGAATAACTAGAATTCCTGTCAGCCCATAATTGACTGGTTACACCATATTAGTAGTGATAACAGAAGACCGTTTTTTTCTTGGGAGGTTGTTGTTGATTTCCTACAACAACCCTTTGCTTTGGGAAATTGATCACCTAGTTCGCATGTTTCATTCAGTTGGAACACTATAGTACTGGCCGAGCATTGATATGAGCCTTCTATTATCCTTCCACATAAGTGGAATTCATCATATCACTTTGGATGTTTTTATCCAATTGTATCATTTCTCGATATTTAAATAAATTACAGATTCCATTTAGATAGTTCCCAGGATTCTTTTCCTTCAATTTTAACATCTGGGGTGTTTGATATTCTTTCCATCATGGGATTTATTTTCCAAAAAAAAACACAATAGACTCCATTTTCCACTTTATTTCACTGGGCCCATGAGAAAATTTAGAGTCTCCAATCTCCATTTCAACAATGATGTAACAATGGATAATATTACCATAAATTATGAAGTGTTGAATCACCAAAAGTTTTTGTAGACAAAGCTTTAGTCTGCTAAAGATGAGATCCTCCTTACTTTTGGAGTTAATGAAAATGACAGAGGATTATCTTTTATCCCTTGTAGAGGTTTCTTCATTCTCCCAAAAGGAAGCATATTTCTTTACTTAATTCCTTGGAGCACTCTACTTATCTTGAGCATTATGGCTTAGGGAAGCAATATATTGAAATAAATTTCTAAAATTCTTCCACATCCATGTAATTAAAATACTCCTAGGACTTGTATTTGTGACTGATGTCCACCATTGATCAGATTATCCATCAAAACGATAGACTTACAACATAAATTTCACCTCTTCAACGTACTTGAGGAAAAGAATATCTTTTCAATAGAGTTAATCCATTGTTTTGTGAGGAGGCTATTATAAGTTCTGGTAAACATGGGATGCCATTTAAATATTAAGGATTATATAGTGACTTGATCATTCATTTGAGGAAGAGGAAATTCCAAATGATTGAAGTTATTATTCGTAACATGAGCCTGCTAAGAAATTTCTATCATAATGTTATGAGCACTCATTTCTTTCATATTAGGCATATCATTAAAAAATCATCGCATTACCTATCACATTTATTATTGGATCATATCCTTATTTTTTTCACCATTATCTAATAAAAATGTCATCAAATTAGATGGATTTAATATATAGGTATTTAGCACAAAAATTAAACATTAAACATAAAAGGATAAACTCTTGAAGGAAAAGTATATCCTAACCCATGATTACCTAGGTTGCAATCAATGTTACTAACAATCTGGTTCCTTAAATTTATTCTTATGGGATTATAATTTCATTTTTACATAATAATGTTTTATATATGCTTATAATTTTACCAATGAATTTCCTCTATCAGTGTCAAACTAAGAGTGCAGTAAGGCCCATTTTCATATAGTATGTCCCATTTGACTCTAGCAAAAAGTTGTTTTTTTTGTTTTTCCACTAAAAACATCTATGAGAAATCAAAATCCACATGTTCATATATTTAAATGGATTTATTTTATTGATAAACATCTTATTCTATAATTTCCAAAATTTATGGATTTTTTTATACTTATTCTTATCCTTATGGTTTTTACAAAATTTTATTATTCCTAATCTCTAAAAAATAACAATACATTCCACTAATACTAACTATATAGACCCTATATTTTTATTCATTTCATTACATGATTTTAAGAATAAAAAATAATCATATTACACACTATGGATAGTAAAGTCTATTTTAATGGAAGGTTAGGAACATAAAAATGAAAAACATGGTACTAAATAAAACATTTATCAATTTAATCTTCATAAAGAGCTCCTAAAGTCCATTTTTGTCATAAATCTTCATAGAATAACATAGTTATAACATGAAAAAGGCTTTGTGCTAAAATCCCAATATGTGAATACAAAAAATAATAATGAATTAGAACATGTGTTAGAAGGCGTGATATAATGATATAAAATGAATGGAATGTATAGAATCATTTCATATAAAAATTAGATCATATAAATATGAAATCATAATAAAATTTCAACAACATAAAACATGAAATATTCCAGAGTAATATCTTAATGATCATAGGTGATCACATGTCAGGGTTATCAACCAATAACATTGCCCAGAGTACCACGAGTCAAGGCAAACCACCAAGATCGTTGCACAAAACATCTCATGAGACTAAACTTTACCCAATTAATTGGAGCTCAATTTGGGTAGTACCATAATAAAATGTTCATGAATATTATTTACAAATAAACAACCATGCATAATCAATCATACATAAACATTTGGGTTCCCTAGAGTATGAATTTGAATCGTAATCTTGTCATAAAGCATAAAAAATTGGAGTTTCATAAATATTTCCATGATGTAATGGAATTAGATCAATAATACAGAATAATAGGGTATAATAGTCATATAACATGAAAATTGATGCAAAAATAATATAATAAAATGTAAAAATAGTTCTTACAAAACATTATAATTAGAACATTTTACTTCTGTTAAAAGGAAATATAAAAATTTCATTTGAAACTCAAATGCGTATTATTTTATATTAACCCAAATGTGAACCAACAAGGTTTTCATATTAAATAGTGTGGTTTTATAAAAATATTTGTTTCTTAAAATATATTAAATAATGTATTGAAAATGGGTACGAATTTGGGAGGTTCTCAAAAATGGGATTGCATATCAGGAAGTATTGAGAATGGAGCCATTTAAATATATATATACCCCAAAAAATAGAATGATGAACAGATATTGATACATGATTTTTGAGAATAAAATTATCAATTAAATGATGTAAATAAAATGATAATATAACTTTATTTGGGTAAAAATAAATATAGTGAAACCTAAAGGAATAAAGGAGGTTCGGGTTGAATCCCTTACCTTATGTCTGAAGGTGTCCCTCTCTTGATCTTAATGTCTTGGATAACCAAATTAAATTCATTAATTAATATTTTTTAAAATCTATTCTACATTTAATATATTCACTATAACCAGTTTATGTTCATTCATGACATTTTTTATGGGTTATGTGGTAAAATTTCATTATTTTGGAGCATTTGTTTCTTGGTTTTCCTGATTGATTTAATTATATACATGTAAATATAAACATTTAAGATGAGAATAGTTTTCTTGAATAGAAGTTGTATGTTATTAGTGAAAATAATGAAATTAAATGATTAAAAATTCATTTGGTTATTTGAAGTGAAGATGATTCATTATATAAAACTTTAATGATAACTATTTTGATCAATTAGTTGTATTTATCACAACAAAGTCATTTTGCATTTATGATTGATATACTGTGAAAAAAAGACTATTTAGCCATAAATATCACATAATAAATATATTTTAGTATGTTTCAACCATAAATTTTTTTCATGACCATAATTATATATGGTAAAATAAATTGAAAACATGATGTCATATAATGTGATAAATTAACACATCTTAGATGGTGTCTTCATTTCATGTATAAAAGGAGAAGAAAGTTGAGATTATAATGAATTAGTACATTATTATAGAAAAAATAAATTACATGTAATGCACTAGAGATATCATACCATTAGGATGAAATGAAGTGAAGAATGAAAATGAATGAAAGGAACTTGATAGAAAATAAATGAAATGAAAAGGAGAATTTACATCTTGAATATATCTTCCATGAGAGCCTTTTTAGGGGAGTGGTCTAGGTATTTTAATGAGACACATAACTCCTAGATATGGGATAGGGTCTTAAACAAATTTTGAGAAAAAATTGTACTAGGAACAGGTCTTGAGAGGTTTTTGGAGATGGTTTATAGATGGGTGGTATTTATAGTCGATGAGAGGGGGTGAATTCCATTTTTTTAATCAGTAGTTTCATAGATTTTCTCAATAATATGGAGTTTTTTTATTCTTGTGGACAAAACCTGTAAATATATATTTTTAGTTATAACCTAGGATTCTTGAATTAGTAAAAAGCATCCATGACTCAATAATTCAAGTATTTCTCCTTTTTTTTCAAATTATCATATTTCACTATTCATCACAAATTCAACATTATTAGAAAAATTATAAAGATACATCATAACCTTTTTTTGACGTCTAGAATGAAAAGGTTAAAGAATTAATTTTTTTTATAAATATTAGAAATTGAATTTATAATTTTATTTATAATTTACATGAAAAAATAAAATTTTTATAATTAAAATTGCTTTACTAGCACAATAAAAAATTAATTGAGGTGTCATAAAATTTTCTTATGACAATAAGACATAAAAATAATAATTTATTAATTAATTTTATAAGATTAAATTTTCTTCAAATTTTTTAAATTAATTAGAATATTATAATTTAATAAAAATGATTTACACAAATACAATAACATTATAAATAATTTAATAAATATTTATTTATTTCTTCTATGATAAAATTCTATCATAGTGCCACTTATTAGATGAATGAACTTTATTTATAATTTCATTGGTGAGGTTACTATTTCATTGTCCAATTAACATTTAATAAGTGTAACTTTACTATTCCAAATGTCTAGATATGATTTAATTAGTATATGTTCCTTAACTTCAAGATATACCTTTTATTATAATAATTATTCACTTATAAGGTTTGTATTGTGTTTTTTATGTAATATAATTTTCTTGTATGATAATAAATAATTATATAAATATAATTCCATTGATTAAACATTGTGTCATTGTAATGTCCACCTGGTATGTAATTACAGATTTAAGCCCATACTAAAACCACTTTGTTATTGCAGCATCATCTTCTGCCAATGATGGAACAAAATGCAAAAAATATTTATTATGCCCAACATGGTCTATAGTGGAATTACTCTTTGGAGACTAGCTCATGAACACAGTTACTCTCTCATGCCTCTGCATATCAAGGGAGATGTTCTCTAAGAACCTCTTTAATAAGTCCATTTATTACATACCATCATCCAGTCTAGACAGATCCAAGATTTCCCATCAGCACTTCACAAATCCCCATATCTTATATGTAGATAGATTGACCCTCTTATTATAATAATTCCCCATGTGATCAGGTATATTTTAGATAGACTCATTTGATAACCCATCTCCTTCATGTCCACACTCTCGAGTAAAATTGAAATTTTTCTAGAATTAAGGCACCCTTCTCGAATCAGACATATTTTCAAAACCCTCATCAGGTCTCCATGCATGAATTTAATGAAGCGACTGATGTCCTATTAGAACTACTCCACTACTTTCTAAACAAGAAAAATTGTTCATATGGTTCTATTTCTGGTAGAGCATCTCCAAACACACCCTTCTATAACCCTCTCAAAATGTACGAACCCAAATATTTATTTTAGGTACAGATATTGATTACAGGTTTTTTTGGAGGAAAAAGGAAGAGATGTGTATTTTCATTGTATATGTAATATAATTCTTTGTACATGTCGTGAACTCAGTATCTATTCGAAACCAGGTACTAATAGAGTAATGGATAATTATATGGCCTTGTGATGACATGGATGACCCGCTTATGTTGTGGGTCGGTTGAGGTTAATACATGGCATGTACTGTTAATGGATATTCATTGAATTTTTCTTTTATTATTTCATATATTGGAGACGGGTCAAGTATTAAGCCTGTAAATGTATTCTTCTCCCCTTGGTTTGTATAGTAGTGCAACAGAATGGCCGGCTAACTCTGAATGCCACCCGATTCTCTATTCAAGATACGATTGAGACATTGTTGGGTGTTTTGGAATCCCACCGGCGAGTTCTTAAATCATCTAGATTCATTCTTCATGATTCCTCCTATCTCATGAGTTATTCACATTTTTTCGTTTCCCCTTTTTTTCTATAACTATATTTTTCTAGGATGATTCAATTTCCAACATTCAACTATATCGATCATACAACATCTAGGTTGGTGGTTTATGCCTTTTGTTGCATTGTCTTGGATTATATATAATAAAACATCCACATAACAATGATTTATGTATTGATTGATTTGGAATTTAAGCCATTTTATTACCTACTATAGTTTTATTGATTGATTAAGGGTTGTTTCTTATGAGTATGGTTAATTACCTTGTTTAGGGGACACCATGTGGGTGTGTTTCAATTTTTTGGTTGTTTATGATCGTTTGTTATAGAATGCATGTTAGTATAGGATTGTCTTACAGGTTTGGTTTGATAATAATGGTGTTTTAATTTATTATATGAAATTTATTTGATATTCATGTGAATGATTATCCATTTAGTTATTTCAGATTACTTGAGTTTCTTTGATATTATATGGGCACTTTTTTACATAGGACCATGAGAGCCTTGCTGTTGATGGTTGAACTAGGGGTATTGATCGTGAGATCTACCTAGGAGGTTATTTATAATTACCATATTTTATGTTGACCAAATATTATTCAGTGTGATATCTACCCAAAAGGTTGTTTATATTTTATTGATGCCATTTCAACCAAGGGGTATAGACTATGAGTGCTTCCTAGGTGGTTGGTTGTAAATGATTATTGCTATGAGAAAACAAAGTATTTAGACTATGATAGCATCTGAAAGGGTTCTTTTTATGGAATTAGTGATTTTTTAAACCAAATTTTTATTTCCTTGAGATATTTATCAAATAGTAGTTTATGAAATATTGAATTATTGTGATGGTTTTTCCAAACCAAAGCACAATCTTGTACTCTCTCATAATTTATTGTTTAGATAATCTTTTGGGACATCAGTTTTTTCAATAATACTCATGGGGATATATATCATATTCTATATCCTGTGAAAACATGATTAAAATTATTAATAATGAATGTAAATGAATTTAATTGAAAACTATAGTATTGAATACTTTTGGGTACTTCATAGTTTATTGATTTATTTTGCATATTTCCTACAATATACATTCAAAGAAAATTATGCCCAGATCTCTAGGTGGATTCCAACTGGGATTTATATCACACACTATTTGGGTCATTTTTTTTACCAAATATGATTATATTATTGTAGGTACAGATAATGGAAGTAGCCCTTGTTCATAAGGGACTTGATTTCTTTTGGAGTTGGAGAGCATGGGACCAAGGTGAGGCTTGTGATGCTACTGGAGTTTACATTATTATTTCTTACAATGGTTTATGTGTTCATTTCCAAAATTGTGAACTATTTGGTTGTTTTCATATATACATATTCCATGTATCATATATATATTTTGGGTTGTGGTAGATTTACATTCGGTCTTCTACTGTTCAGTTTTGTTGTATTAATACTTCCATTATTGTTACACTTTTTTATGATGTGTTTACTCTATCAATGAGGTAATAGTT
Source organism: Viscum album (assembly GCA_963277665.1). NCBI lineage: Eukaryota > Viridiplantae > Streptophyta > Magnoliopsida > Santalales > Viscaceae > Viscum > Viscum album. The sequence continues at coordinate 294,021,167 of OY728134.1, forward strand.
TCCCCACAATCACACCATTGGACCACACCACTAGTCAGAAGAATATGAAATTTGTGGAAATGTACTAGATCACATGTGGCCAACTGGGTTTGGGGGTCCTTTGGGTGGAACCCAAATCTGGGACGTTACAAATTTGTATCAGAGCAGCTTGTTTTCTGATTTTCCTTATTATTTGGACCCTATAGACTGGTATAAAACGGAATAGGTAGTTGGTAATAAACTATGGCAAGGATTAGCTAACCCATGTATGGGGAAATACATTTTATCTTGAATATTTCAATTTTTATGGTTTTTCAATAGTTATAGTTTATTTGATTTCACCATTGGGTGACTCACTTGTTTTGTGTTGTTATTACAAATATCAATGTTGTTATGTTTCTATTTCAATGTGATGAGATGGGGGAATTATATCTCATTCGTCATATAGGATCTTTCCATAGATTTCATGTCATGCATTTTTTATGCCAATGAAGGTTCAATACTTATTGCATCTTAATGTGATAGATGTAGTCCTAGATGTTCATGTTGTTTTGAAAGATGCGAGATTAATAATACCTTCTATTTTAATAGGGTATTGGTATATGTAATGTTTCATTTTGATGGATGCCATACTTTGGTCCTTGAGGTCTTATGGGCCCTATTGGATCATAATTTGGTCTATCATGTTGGAACATTAATTTAATTATGCTGATATGATATAATTAAGTATTCCAAACATTGATTTTTGGGGAGTATGAGATCTCATGAATTGGAATAGGGTATTCCATGGACTAATTTTAAGATTTTATGGGTTTTTGGAGAAGATTCAAAGTCATGTTGTCTTGAAACCCAGACATCACGCATGTGATGTTCTGAACATATACCATTTGTTCTTCTGTTATGGAAAAACTAACTTTTCTTAGGTACATGCTAGGTAGTGTATGTACACAACATGTAGTTCTTGACCGTGTGACAAGATAGTATGAGCATAGACATGAGCTTGATAAATGATTGGTAGAACACTTCGGGTACTGGGAGTACATGCCATGCTATAATATACCATGTATCCGACCATGTGACTAATGACATGAGTGTGTGTTACATAGGTTGTACACTCTATGAATTTCTTATACAAACTGTGTAGTAATTGACTATGTATTCAGATGTGTGACTAACGACATTAGATGATGGAACAGATGTTGTACACACTATTTCTAGAGTGTTCACACCTTGTATTGTTACACTGGTAGAACTGTATTGTTCTACCCATGTACATGAACTTGGATAGGAGGGGATATTAATGTACATGATGTCTCCCTTGAGGAACATACTATGTGTATGGGGTGTTACATTATTAGGTTGGCAGAGGTATACGCCCATGTTAATTAATAAGGTTACATTCCCTGTAGTAGATCTACATGCCGTTTTACCCTCATTTGAAGATTTTGAATGCTTTATTTCTATTGTTCCATTACTATAATTCTATGTTTTTGTCCTTGATAACAATGAACTGAGGTGTTCACTTTACCTTGTAGAGTCGTGCAACTAAGATGTCCTCTGGTTGTATGCTAGGTACAAGGCGATGATGAAACACCATAATTGATATATCAGGGAGTACATATAGATCCTCCTATCATGCGCATCTTGCAACCAACTGTTATACCCGAAACAAGTGCTGATGCACAGTTTTGTTAAGGATTTATGAGCATGATACTGGATTTTTAGGGATCATAATATCCTACCCCTACTATGGATGAGTTGAAGTGATTGTTCCAACAACAACATCATTTCACTTTTTAAAGGAATGGAGGACCAAAATATTCAGATTCATGATTCGAGGCAATTCTTAATATCATTGGGCTTCTGGATATGCCACCTAAGAAGAGGGTGAATCTTATGATGTATATGATATCTGATTCCACCACGTGATGGTGGGATGTTATCTCCTAAGTGGGATGTTATAGTGATATGAATTTGGAAGAGTTTTAAAGGACATTCTATGATTACTTTTACCCCATGATGTTGGGGGCATAATGAGTCATGGAATTAATACATTTGGATTGGGGTGCTCTTTCACTAATGGAAAACTCTTCTCATTTTAATGAGCTTTGGCGCTTAACACCTATTCGGGGGGAAGGGGGGTACGAGTTATCACTATCTAGGCAGTTTGAGGAAGGTATCAAGTATGGAATCTGATCCCTGGTGAATGATTTGTGGATGAAATTGGTGAATGCTATATTAAATTAGGAGCTATTTAACAAGAACAATATGAAGTAGTGTGGGGTTTCAATCTATATAAGTTCAGCATCTAGGGTTGGTACTCCTTTGAATGATAGCAGGAACCACTACAGGGATCATTTATAGGATATTTATTTAGGTATCCATGTGCTATGATATAAATGTGGGAAGTGTGGGAATAAGAGACCACATTTCTTGAAGGACCCAGTTGAGTTATGATATTATGCCACAGGGGGGAATATTCAGTGTTATGTAGGAGGTTATCACCAGTAGTGAGTGAGAGGGGATCTGTTTTGAATCCACATTCAAGAGAAGGACCACCAGTATCTCATCATTTAGGGAATTGGGGTTCATCATGATAAATAGTTGCTCATGTCCATAGTATCCATATTATAGGTTCTCACGGATAGTAGGGTGGATCAACTTAGTGTAACAACGCAGGATCACATGGCTACAGTATGAGTCATAATTTTTCAATGGAACAGACCCACCAAGGGGAGGATCCCAAAACCGCTAAGGTTAGAGGTACGATTATATATTCCTCAGTTTTCACTTCTGTCCTTTTTGATATTGGGGCTTCCCATGATATAATATATGATTACATTGTGGAGATCCTTGGGCTCTTTATCTTTACATCTTGTGATGCTATGATTCTAGACACTCTCAGGGGGATTAGGAGGGAAAGTGTATATTAGTAAAAAGAGCTCTCTCTTAAGGATAGATAGTATCATTTATTGTGGGAAATTTATGTCATAGATATGACAAGCTTCGATGTCATTCTCGGAATGGACTGGTTGGTCTTATTTCAGGCCATTGTTGAAAACTATACGCATGGGGTGAGTTTCACATCACTAGAGGAAGAGTCTTTTATACACAAGAGGAAAATGGGATGTCCAACCAAGGAGTGTTGGACTAGATGATCATTGGTTGGGAAGAGTTATTGTCCAGATTTACAGTTTATTTCAGGATGACCAGGGGACTTCATAGATAGAATTTTTTCTAGTAGTGGATTGTTCTAGATATGTCCTTATAGAAGAATTTTTAGATTTACCTTTGAAGCAAGAGAAGGATTTCATTGTTTAGATTTTCCCAAGAGTAGAACCGATGTTCATTAATCATTATAGGATGGCTACACAAATGTAATTGTAGATTAATAAAAATCTATAGGATTTGAATGAAAAGGTATTCATCAGACCCGGTACATCTCCTTGGGTTTCACCAATTGTTTTTGTGAAGAAGGCGGACGGTACCCTCAGACATTGTGTGGATCTTCAAATGCCAAACCAATTAATGGTTAAGAACCGATATCCCCGAATAGGAATTTTTAGTCTCATTGATATGATTTTTGGATCCCGGGAGTTCATGATGATTAAATTGAGATCTGGTTATCACCAGTTGCACGTTAGGCTGTCAGATATTCCTTTTATATCCTTTCAGACAAGGTATGGTCTATAAGATTGTTCAGTTAAGTCATTAAGTCTCATGAATGAAACATCATTTTTCATGGAACTGATGTATCGAGTGTTCCATCCTTAAAAGTATTCTCTTAGGGTAGTCATCATGAATGATATATTGGAGTACTCTCACACTTAGAATGACCATGCCATCAATCTTGAGATCATATTGAGTAACTTGAGAGAGCATCAGTTATATACAATGCCCTCAAAATTACACTTTTTTGTGGACCATATTCATTTATCTAGTCATGTTATATTAGAGATGGGAGTATCAGTAGACCCTAAAAAATTGAGAGAATTTTTTTACTAGGAGAATCCAATGAACATGTTTTAGTTATAGAGTAATCTAGGGATGTCTTGTAATGAAAGACTCTTGACTGAGGACTTTTAAAGTTTAGCAGTTCCACTTAAGAGAATGATTAATAAGGGTAAAACATACTTGGGGACAACTTCCTACAATTCAGCTATTAATGAGATGAAGGGTAGATTTAATTTAGTATAGATATTGATTTTGCTGGATCCAGATAAGAGTTACACCGTTTATTGTGTTGCATTAGGTATTGGGATTAAAGCATTTCTTAGGTAGTGGGAACGGGTCGTTGTGTATGGGTATCGATAGTTGACACCACATGAGAGGAATTACATGAGGCACAGTCACATTTTGTCTACTGTCATTCATGCCATGCATTTTTAGAGACATAATATTGTGGGAGATAATTTTATGGTATACACTAATCATAAAAGCATCATGTATATCTTTACTCAACGTGATCTGAATTTGAGACATTAAAGGTCGGTTGAATAACTTCTGTATTTTGACATTGAGCTTTCTATATTCATGGTAAATTAAATACAATGGTTGATATGTTTATCAAGAGAAGTCGGATACAAGAAATTCATGAGGATATTATTGAGTGGCATCTTATAGATCTAATCTCTGAGATGCATTTAGAGGTTCATGATAGACATAGGAAGACGTTTCTTTTTTCTATACTTGTTGCCAATACTCTTCTGGATCGAGTGTGGATGAGGCATCTTTCACATTCTAAAGGCCTAATCATATGGTAGACATTGTTAGGTGAGGACCCCACTCCTGGGTGGACTGCAGGCACAGATGAGGATTGGCGTTTTTGTGGGAATTTATGGGTATCAAAAGACAAACATGAAGAGTAGTTACTATATATTCAATCCTTTTTATGGGATGCTCATTCTATTGTACTAAGATGTATCAAGATCTACATCATATGAATTGGTGGCAAGTCATGAAGGGGGGTTATAACTGTTTTTTTATGTGGTATTCCACCTATCAGCTTGTAAAGGCAGTGAATTAGTGACCAGCTGGGCTTTCATAGAAGTTACACGTTCCCGAGTGGAAGTGGAATGGTGTCGCGATGTATTTCATGATGGTTTTACCAAGGTTTCATAGAGTAAATGATGATTTATATGTTGTTTTTGATAGACTCATATTGGTTTAACATTTCCAACTGACCAATAAAGAATTTATTGTTGATGAGAAGTGAATGTCATACGTCATAGTGATTATAAATTTTCATAGGGTTCCACACACTAACGTTTTATTGATGGATGCATGATTTACTTCTCATGTAAGGCAGGGATTATAAAGGGATTTGGGTACATATGTACTTCAGATTGTAGCTTACAATCCCTGAACATATGGTAGGCCCAATCATACAATTCTTGTATTAGAGGCAATGCATTAAGCATGTATCCTATATTTCAGGGTATCATGTTAGAGACACATACCCCTAGTAAATTTATCTATAATAATATTTTTAGGAAATGATTCAGATGGTACCTTATGTTGATTTGTAATGTATGACATTCTGATCACCATTATGTTAGTTGTAGGTAGGAGACACAGCTATGATGAGACCATGCCTTGTCCAAGAAAACACTGATCAGGTGGAGTTTATTTTGAAGAGGATGTCGACTGCACAATCTCATTAGATACCTTATGTTGATAAATGGAGAAAACCTCTGGTGATTGAAGTTAGAGATCATGTTTTTTGACATGTCACACTGTGGTTGGGACACTAGAGGATTATGATAAAGGGGAAGCATTCACCCAGATATATTAGGTCGTTTGAGGTTTTAGAGATAGTCAGGGCGGTTTCTTATTAGTTTCATTTTACCTAGAGGTATTGGGATATACATGACATAATTCATGTTTTTCAGCTACGATGATACTTTTCATAACCATGCCATGATTTTCAACCTGGGGTGGTTGAGTTGGAGGTGAATGTATCATTAGAGGAGAACACTATTTGTATTATGGATCACAACATGACGGATCTCTATGGCCAGTCTGTTCCTTTGGTATTGGTGATATGGAAGGTTGACAAAGTAAAGGATGATACTTGGGATAGGGATTCAAATGTATTATCACAATGGTTATGTTATTCGGAGATTCTTCATCACCACCCTTGGAAGGAAAATTAGGTGAGGAATTTCATTATGGGGGGTAGTTTGTAAGAACCCAAATATTTATTTCAGGTTTTAATCTTGATTTGGGTTGATTTGAGGAAAAATGAAGAAGATGGATTATTTTTGTACATGAAATGTACTTCCATGTACACACAACATACCCAATATCCACATGCATCAATAACTGACCGTGTAATGGATGATTACATAGTTGTGTGATGACATGGCTAAACCGCCTATGTTAGGGCCCAGTTGAGGATTAAACATAGGTTTTACTATTAAATAACATGCCTTTTACTTTTCTTTTTATTATATATATAATAGAGGGGTATCATCTTATGCTCATAAATGCCTTCTTCTCCCCATGGTTCATACAAGAATGTGATGGAAAAACTGAAAAAATATGAACCCCTGTCGATTCATCGTCTGAGCTCTGATTGAGGCATTGTTGTGTGTATTAAATTCCCACAAGTGATTTATTGAATACTCTAGAGCCTTTCTTCCTGATTCATCCTCCCTCATGAGTTATTCAAAGATGGTCGTTTCCCCCATTTTTGATGATCTACACCATTATAGAATAATTCAAGGGCCGATGTTAAAGTATATCGATCGTAAAACATCGAGGTAGGTGGTTTATGCCTTTAGTTGTGTTTTATTTGATATTATATTCCATAAGTGAATCATAACCATAATTTGGGTACTGCTTGACTTGGAATTTATCCCTATTAATTACCTTCTATGGTATGATTGATTCGTAAAGTGTTTTTTGCTTATGAGTATGGTCAAATACCTAGTTTATGAGACACCTCTTGGGAGTGTTTCCCATGTTTGGTTATTTATTATTGTCTGGTCTATAATTCCTCTTAGGCTTTCCTTTTTTTCTATTACTTGGTTGATTAAGATGATTTTTGATTGGATTCTATGAAAAGTATGTGAGATTATTGTGAATGATTATCCATTTAGTATTTTTATATTACATTAGATGCATTGATATTATATGCGCCGTATTTTTATATTGGATTTTGAGAAACTTGGATTATATGTTTGACCTAGGGGTATTGACAATGAGAGCTACCAATGAGGGAATTTTTAATTACCTTATGCTAAATTAACCTAGGGTTACTATCTGTGATGGAAACTCAGGAGGACGTTTAAATTTGATGGATTCAATGTTGAACTAGGGTTATTGATCATGATAGCTTCTTTTTAGTCATTTGTAAATGATTGTTTCTATTAAAGAACAAATTTGCTAGATCGTGAGAGTTTCGTAGAGGGTTGTTATTTAATGAATTAGTGTTTTTTTAAACAAAAGGTGTTAGAAAGTGAGGGCTTTCACATAGGGTTTTTATGAAATATTTAATGATTGTGAAGGGTCTAACAAGACAAATAAAAATCTTGGAATTAGTATTACTTGATTGTTTATATGGTCTTATTAAGACATTTTTTTTGTCACAATAACTCAGGGGGATATAGATATTAGGCTAGATCCTTCGGATTACATGAGTCAATTGATGAATAATGAATGTAAATTCATATAATTGAAAACTGCAGGATTGTTTACTTTTGAGTATATCTAAGTGTATTTCTTCATTTTGTATATTTCTTGCTATATATTTTAACTGATAGTTTGGAACATATATTTTAGTGGATTCCTAATAGTATTCATCTAAAACACAATTTTGGTAATTTTTTGGACACATGTTGATTATAGGATTGAATTTACAAAAAATTCAAAACAACATTATTCATTAGGTACTTGATTCCTGTTGGAGCTGGAGAGAATGAGACCAAGTCGAGGCATGCGATGCCTTTGTAGTTTACTTGTTTCCTTTGTACTTTGTTATTATTTCTTTCTTTCTTTCATTGTGACTTTTTTGAATTTTTTCATAGATATATATGACATACATCATATATATATATTGTGTATTTTGTTAGATCTAATTATAGTGTTCTGTTGTTCTATTTTTAGGTATTACTGCTTCTAAAATTGTTACTATTGGTGTTCTAATGTTTTTACTCTTCCAATGTAGAAATAGATTCACCACTATCACACACTAGTGTCTCTCTACTAGTCAGTAGCCTCTAGAGTTTGGGTAAATTTGCTTCAGGCCTTGTGTCCAATTTGGTTCGGGGAACCTTTGGTTTTCACTCATATCTATGATGATACACAATGAGTTCCTTCATTGAGTAATTTATTTATAATTCCAAAAATAACATCTTCAGGTTCTTAACAAAACATTACTACATTTACAATAGTGGAAAATCATAACAAGTAAACAAATGGATTTTCCCAAAAACTTCTCCATGTGGTCAAATATGAGGCACTATCACAACTATCCTCCACCTATGATTTGGTTATAAATGGTTGAAAACATTCTTATTATCATGTTTCTCATTATACTTCCATTTATTCTTATATTGAATCATTTTAAATTTTTTTCAATTTCATTTTAGGAACCATTTCAATTAAATTTTATATGATCAATGAAAAAACAAATCTTGTTCAATAAACTACCAATAACCCATTTTCCCATGCATGCCTAAAACAATGCATTCCATAATAATCCTGAGTGCCTAGAATTATATATGAGAACTCTTATCTCATTCCATATAGGGACATAATACAATTCTAAACAATTCTCAAAAACAATAATCACATTACACAAAATTTGTGACCCCACAGTGAAATAATATTCATATTTTTCAAAAAGGTGTAATTTCAACTATCCCACCATCAGTGTTAAGATTTTTTCCAGAAATTTGGGTTTTAAACTCCCACAAATGAGGACATTACAAATCCTTAAATATTATTAGACTCATTTATACCCTTCCAAAATAGTAAGACAAATTAAATAGAAAATAAAACCTCCACTAGTACCACATTGTAACATCCTAGAACGAGTGACACATTAGTGGCCCGAAACGAATAGTTACATGACCTCATGAGTGACTCCCCACACACTGGAGGATGAAGACTAGAAGTGAGGGTTTAACAAATTGATCATGGGGAGACTATATCCTTTTTTATCAGTTTCATTAACTAGTAGTAATAATTAAAAAATATAAAAAACAAATATAACAAATTACAGTACCAACATCTCAAGATTAACAATGTAGGAAATACATTATCAAAATAAAGATGAAAAAATTCCCTGATAATGTATGTGCTAAGATTTAGAATTGAAAAATGAAAATAAAAATAATGATGACACTCAAGAGGGTCCCAAACCACGCATGGTTCCCTTATCCAAACTCCATCCCATAATCATCCACATAATATAGGGAATTTCCCATTAACCTATCTTGGCACAAAAAACACTATTCGGGTTCCAATTAGGTAGCCCCATTAAGATTTGATTACAACTCTATAGGCCACCACCAACAGTGCCCAATAAAAATCCAATCGATAACAATTTATTGATATTTATAAACAGACAATTAAAATCCATAATTAAATAGTTTATCACATTATTAAATGTTCTCCATTTAACCACATGAACCTCAGGGTTCCCAAGGACACCAAAACCTCAATACCTTCATCAACTCATGACGGAGTATGAAAAACTCCCAAGGAGTATCATATATCTCTATTAAATATTAATATTAATTATCACAATTTATATTTAATATAATAATAAAACATTTCAATTAATTTGAAATTACTAATGTGATTCTAGAGATATAACCTTAAGGGCCTAATGGGATTAATCCTAAATGAATCATTAATTCTTCCAGGGAAATTGGTGAATCACTCAAGTTATTTCCCATAACCCAACCTCAAGGGTTTACATGGAACCTTGTAAATTGAAATGGAATCTCTCATGGTCTTCCCCACAGTAGGATAACAAGTTCATTCTCAACAGGATCACACGATCCTTATCAATAGGCTCACATGATACTTCTCAACAATTTCTCACCCACAACCTAGTTATCCCATGTTCTACTCTCTTTCTTCATAAACCAAAATCATTCCATTAATTAATTTATCTATTAATTAATAACATCAATTTTCATTAATTAACATCACAATTAAATAATCAACCGAATTCATTTAATTAAACCAAGATTTAAATAATCACGTCAATTTATATTAATTAACCCAAGAATTAATTAATCACATCCATTTCCATTAATTATCACAATGACTAATTATTCACATCCATTTACATAAATTACCCTAATTTAATTAATTATACAAATAATTAATTAATAACATTAATCCATTTAATTGACTCAAAAAATTATTATCACATGTCAACCATTAATAAATTAAAAATTTAATTAACCATATAATTTAAATATTTAATTGAAAAATATATTATATAACTAAAATATCAAAATCCCATAATTAATTCACGAATTTATTATATCAAATTTATAATTCATTGATTATTTATCACAATTCCACAATTTAATCATTCAATTAAATACCAAAATTCCCCAATATATTAATTATCTACATTAATTATTCTAGTATAGTATCATAAATTTCATAAAAACTATAGAAATTATAAAATCATATGTATATAATTATAATCATTACTATGGTATTTGAATAATATAACACCTACTTTGATTCGTTAAAAAATGATCACCTAATGGAAATCAACAAAACTTAGCCGGAGGATGACATAGTATGGGTTTTAGTTCTAAAAACTAAATAAAGATAAAAAATTCAAGATATCGTTAATTAAAAATTAATATCTAGTAAAATACAAGATTACTTCCCACCAATTTAATGAGATAATAATGTAGGGTGAATGGAAAATCAATGAGATTGGATCCACATATTGAGATAAGAGAAGTCCATCAATCGAGGTTTCAAATCGTGAATACTGGAGATTTGGAATGACTTAAATTATTTGGGGGCTCTAAAATAATGAAATACATCATATGGATGAATTAGGGGAAAAGTGGGTGAGTTTTAAGGGATCAGGGAATTTCAAAAGTAATTTTTGTGAGACATTAATTATAATAGAGAATTATTTTGTGTGGGGTATAATTTTCATTACCATTGTGCCAACTGTGCACTTGATATTTTATTGTTTCATGGATACTCCAAATAGGGCATGCGGTTTGAAAAAATAGTGTTCCAACTGTGAAATTTCCCACAATCTATGGATTCAATATTTTATTTGTTGGGGAGAACATTTTTCCCTAACTGTGATTGAACTATTCACATCCTTTTTTCATTATTTTTTCTCAAAATTCCCCCCAACACAACCCATGTTATACCCCAATCAAAATAAACTCAAATAATAACAACAAAGTTCTTGGATTCTAGTAAATTCAACTCTTGAAAAGTTCTTGATATTATAGTAGTTTTAAATAAACACATGTGATATATATAAAATAATAAATAATCATAAAAGGTAGAATATTATTTACATTTATTTAATTTCATCTATTAAAAAATGGAAATAGTGCTCATGTGTGCATCTCTATTTGTAATAGCCTATAAATGAATATTAGAAACTTTATGATGGAGATCTTAGGTACCCTCATATCCTCAAGTATACTGAAAATCATCCATTTTGACCTCATTGTTAAGAGGATCATTGGAAGAGTTATAAATTAAAAAAATCTCCACATTATTTTCAGAGGAAGGATTGTGTTGGCCTACAATTTTCTCTCAGTTGGACATATACAGTCACATGAATCCATCAGTTGTTTTAAAAAATATTCATACAATTAATTTGGTCCAGGATGGTTTATTTTGGGAATTTTTCTTGGATTGAAAATATCATTGGGTCTCATGGGCCAGGATGGAAAGGAAAATCCATTAAAAGGGTATCAACATGAGAAGCATCTCCAACAATTTCCATATAATTATTTATGAACTAGTGTGAGAGGCCATATATAAGTGTATTATCTAAGGAAATGTTATCACTACTTTGTATGGAGGGGATTCAAGGGTTCACATTGTAAAAACATCCCTTTTTATATTTTATGATCTTTTCCTATATCCCATCATTCCAACCTTTTACATGAGAGATTGTGGGGAAATGTGACATATTCTTTTAGATCCACAACTAATATTGTATAACTACTAGTTTCCTAGGATGTTTGGATCTATGAATATCATTTGGTAATGATACAATGTAAACAATGTTAACTAAATCCTACAATAATAAAGACTAAAAAGAAACTCTATTTCTCATTGACATTAATATAAAACCAGATTGATGTGTCTTTAAAGCCTATACAGAAGGACCTTCTCTATGAAATATTTTTAAATGGAGATGACCAAATGGGATTATTATAACTACTACAATCAGAATCATTATTGAAATATTATTCCCACAATTTATAACTTCATGGTTTAGAAAATAAGGAAGGATGTTGTTCCAACTGATAAAAATATTAGAAGAACATGAATCTGCCAAGTCTTTCGGTGTGTGTGATGTAAGGTTTAATTGGATGATATTTAAAACCATTTTTAAAGGTTTTCGAGAATAATAATTATGGATCATCTTTAGTGAAATAACTGAAATTTGTTCCCATGTTTCCCTCAATGTCTCATTAATTGAACGATGGTTTCACGGTGTGGGAAATAAAGACCCTAAAATGTTTTATGAGTTGTTATGTTATGTGAAGCCTGCTGGTGCATCTAGAAGGAAAGGAATATGGAATGTTATAAGAATGTTCATGCATTAGGGAATTATCTCATTACCAAAAAAGGAAAATTATCCTTGACATGGTATTTCCATTTAGGTACTTATGTGATTCGATAACACATAGAATGTTACAGGTGACTAGCCCTCTCGTTCACTCGATCTAATTGAACTCTTACGAGAATTGGGTATACTACTGTCTCCAAATCACGTGGCTCAAATTGAACACAGAAGTTTCCTACAGTTTGGGTGAAATGTGGGGAGGGAAAAAATCAAGGGGTTTTATAATGATAACTTTTACATCACATTATGATAGTAGATACTCCCTCAAGGCTGATGTTAAGGTAATGCTCATAGGATTAAACTGTTTCTATAAGAGAAATATAAACCTGAAATAAGTGGAAATAGACTCTATCATTATAAATAATTATCTAAATTTAACATTCACAATTCCATGGTTGATATCATATATAATCAAGAAATTCATAATACTTCTTAACAACAATATTAATGGTCTTTACCCTTGGCATAAGAGAATCAAGGTAGCGGACTATCTCACTTCCATTGATTATTAAGGATCTAGTGTCACCTACTTTCATAGTACGAACGTCATGAGATATATTGGGGAGAATCTTGTAATATGGGATTCTCTCAAACAACACTATTTATAACCTCTATAGTTCCTCGTACATACGAGTATACTTGTTTATATTCTCACACTTCTAATGATTAAATTAATTATGATGATTATGATAATGTTCATGTGTGCATATGCCCTACAGTATTCATAAACGGTGTATTTAGTTATACATTTATAACATTAATGGATCACTATATATAAATATACTATAAACTAATCTGATAGGATTATCATGGTTAACATTATGGTATTTTGGAACCATGTTAAAAGTAATAGGACTGAAAATTCCAAATCAAAACATACTTGAAAAAATATATATTATTTCCAAAAACATGACACTAATGTGAATTTTTTAGTTAATGTGTAATAAAATTACCTAACCAAATAATATAGGGTATCATATATATAATTATTGTTCCTTGATTTATTTGTAATAATATTATATTTATTATATAGGAGGATTAAACATGTTTGAAGGTAGTTTAGACATATGGTAAGGGATTTCAGTCTCAGTTTTATTTTCATTTATCCATATGACAAATTCACCACCTTCTTATTTTATGAGGTATATATACTGACCATTAATGTATTTTAGGAATATTTCCTGAAGCATATATGTTTTTAGATATCTAGGTTAGTTTCTATCATTCATGGGTTTTAGGGTTTAATGGTTCCCAATGGAGAAAGGTATTTTGGGCTCAATATTCCTTCTTTGAGACTTATATAATGTTATCCACTTATATTCTTTTAAGTTTTTTATATACAACCCCAATGATATATTATACCATTTATATATTTATTTTGAAGATAATTTATTTTTCGTTTAATGTTGTTCCTTCATAGTGATTATGGTTAAATGTAAGTAATGATTAAATGTTATATAATACAAAATCATCAATTTTATAAATTTTTTTAGTTTATAATTCCAAGAATCAATAATATTGATTGATATAAAGAAACTATTTGGTTTTATTCTCAAATATTTATATAATGATTGTACATGTTTTCCCTTCATCTTCATATCTTTCTGAATTCATGATTAAAAAGTGTGTTTTTAATCTAAGTTGAATCTATTTCTCTCATCCGCTGAATCCCATTTTTCTTCCATATACATGTTTTCTGATAATGGTTCCAAAAATAATTTATCATTATAAAAATAATTTATAAATGACATTTGTACACATGTTAATCATCTTACAAAATTTTTTCGGAGGAATCATCAAGTCATTTTGAAAAACATTTCCAATTTTGTTTATATTAAATATATGAACAGAATATTTTTTTACCCATATTACATGATCAATATTTTCCATCATGATGAACACTTAATGTTTTAAATATTTCATTAAAATTATCAAATCATATATTCCAAAAACAATTATATGTATTATGTTTTAAATAGTTTTTTTCAATGTAGAAATTATGGTTTTCTAATGAAATTTTAAAAATAATTATTTTCATTTAAAATGATTTTCTATATAAGATGAAATCCTTTTATATTACAATTGATTTACAAGGTATATGATCCCTAGATACCATATTAATTATTTCTCAAAATGGTTTATGTTTATGAAAAAATGATGTTTATGAAACTCTTATTTTTTATAGTGTATGTTATGATGAAATGATAAAATTATAATGACACTTGTTCCTTTTTCATGGGATATACAATGATGAAATGTTTTATAAAACCCATTTATTTTAAGCGTTCTAATATTATGAATAATATAAGAGATTATTTTTCCCAAATGTATGAATTATGTGATTTTTGGGACCTATATCGACCTCCAATTCATTGGGTAATAATTAATGTTTTATAATCTCAAAGGGTACATATGAGGTTAGCACAAGCCTGAAATAAGAGGGTACATATGAGGTTATCGAAAGAACTAAATAAGAGGGTAATTAGTAGGTAATCCCAAGGCAAAAACAAGAAGGTACATGGGAGGTTCTCCCAAGACTAACATAGGTACTAGAGTGATTAACCCAAGCCTAACATGTTATGAATGTCCTTTTTGATATCTTAGACATAATATTTGATACACTTATTTATATTCCAATAATCTATGACCTATGACGTTGTTTTTTCCGCAGGGATCATCTTTATTGATACAATTATGATTCACGACTTATGGACTCACAATATTTAAACCATGACACATTTTTTGATCCATGATATGTGAGGTGTAGTTTTCAAATGTTATTCTCATGTTCTTATACCCATATTCTCTTATTATATTGATTTCATCCTTATTTACCCTTATTGAGAAAATTATTTAAGGCTTTCTTATCTTCCATCTCCCAATTTTAAGAAGAAATGTTTTAACTAGGGTTTGTATACAAAGAGTAATAAATTGGAATATTGTTGTCGAATAAATTTAAAATTATTCATGAAATATGAATATTGTGAATCTGGTATCCAAATTCATTAAGCCTATATATTAAAAAAATGTGAAATGTATTTAATATTCATCTAAAAATATGCAATATCTATAAATGAGAATATGGGGTCAACCTGATATTCATGTTGGGTATTATTGAATGAAGGATGTGTATACATTGTCAAAATGAAATCAAGATATATGGTTTCTTATGTGAAGCTCTAAACGAGACTGAGATAGAGATAGAATAAAAAATATGAAACTCTTGTTTGGAAATTTTTTTCTATTCTTTAAATTGAATGAATATAGAAACATTATTTACAATGACATGAATTTGAAGAGATAAATTTTTAATTTTTTTGTGTAATTCATACAAAAATCTTTCATTATAATCCTTTCAATGTATATAACATTTTGTATTCTAATAAAAAATTATAATAGAAATAGGTGAAGATTGTGTTTCGTAAGGCCTAGTAGAAGGTCATTGTTAACATTGTAATTGAACTACGATATATGTAACTTATATTAGTCCTTTAAAATTATTTTAGATGTAATTTGTTTGTGTTGATACTTCCACCACTAATAGATCATCTGTATTTTTATTATTAATTATAATATCCATCATAAAGAAAAAAAATATTATAATAATTTAGAACTGTTAAAATTAGTCATATATCTGTGAAAACATATAGTACTTTTGACGGCCCATAACAACTATAATAGTTTTATGTAACATAAAAAACATACTAAAACAAAAGATACCAAGTAAAAACACAATTTAGATTATAATAAATAAATATTTGTATATAATGGAACATAAATTTGCATTCATGTAATTTAGAATATATAAAATAACATTAAATGGTTCAAATAAATTTCTATTAAAATTATATAGATTTTCAATCCTTCTAAAAATATTAATTACCACTAATATAGATATAATATAACACATAGGAAACCATAAACAAATATCAACTCAACTCATATAAAATAATTTTCTACCTATCAAAAATATCTATTTAATTATAATAATAAACAGAAATAAAAAATTATAATTGTAATTTTATATAATATCCTAAAATGTATAGTAAATGGTCCTTATTAGTTTAACTTTACTTATAAATGACATGTGGTTCCTTCCAACTGATCACAAAGAATTCATTATTATTTTTCATTATTTTCAATGATAATATGAGTTCATTTTCTCAATTCATCTCGAGTGATGTGTTTATTTACTTATTGAATGATTAAAATAAAAAAATACTCTTTCATGAATTCAAACCATATCTTGTTTCCTAATGGCATATAGTTCATTATTATAGGTAAAAAATAAATCAGAAGAAATTTATATTTATTTCATGACAATATGTTCAAATGTTCTTGGTTTTTAGTAAGTGATTACTATTTTGACTAAAATATATGTTTTAAATTGAAAATAATGACTTTATATCATTTTTATCACTCAATGAATCCAATCATTTTACAATTATTTCTTATAATTGTCATCTAACAAAATTATTTCCCCCCATGGATTTTTTGGAATACATGTTTGTATTTTCTCTATTTTGATCATGTGATTCTTGTTTTGAACGAAAATTTGTCCATTTAATTTAAATCAAATAATTAGAATAAGTTTACTACACTAGGTATAAAAATGTTGTGAATTTCATTTATTCATGTCAAATTTAAGAAAATTTATATTTTCAATGAGTTTAATTAGAATACAATGACATTTTTAATTTATAAATATGTGATACATATTTTTTACTTCTTAAATGATTAAAATATAAATAATTAACGTTCAATTATTTTGACCAAATCATGTGTCTAAATTATGATTGGTTCATTCTTATAGGTGAAAATGTATCATTAATCATGTCTAGTAGTTTATTTATAATGATATGTTTTTCCATATTTTGAGAATGTGGGATGCATATTGAAGTGAAATATCCAATTTAAACTGAAGAAACACACTTTCTTACATATCAAAATAAATTAGAATAATGGAATATGGTTCATTACTACATATAAAAAATAAATAAAAAATTTATTTCTAAAGGTAAAAATGAATCAATGATCATTTTATTTAAGTTTCATTAGATTATTTTTTTGTCTTTATTTTTCATTATGAGACACATATTTTGAACAGAAATGCTTAAAATGGAAAAAATACACTTTCATTAGTATTGGTCACACTAAATTTAAAAATAATTTTTACTGCATTACTATAAGTTAAAAATCAATCAAGTGTCATTATAAAATATATTTTAAATAATTAGATCCTTGTTCCATTATTTTGGGTCATGTGATGCGTGATTAAATCTAAAAATCATTCATAATCTAAAAACAATAATTTCATTCCCAATGATAATGTTACATATTGATTTGATATGGGGTTAATTATTACATTTCAAATTAAAATAATAATAATCATCACGTAATTCACATAATCTAAGTTGATTTTCACAATTTTGATAATGTGTCACATGTTTTGAACAAAAAAATCTATTTTAAATTGAAATAAAAATTTTTTAACCATTTTTAGAATAATAAACATCAAAAAGATATTTTATTCAACTATGCATACCATAATTGAAATAATGATCATTTTAATAGAGTTTCATGAAAATATTAGTAAATTAGAACATTTTTTGGTATGTGAGATGTGATTTATAAGTTTTAAATTCACAAAATGAAAAAATTAACATTAATGAATTGTAATGGCCCTCGGCAATGTCATTTAATATTTAAAAAAAATTTAGTTATGAAATTTGAAAGTAATTTTAAATTTTAAATTTTATTTGAGCGGTTATATTCAATTTTGATGTTCAGATTAGGTTTCCTGTAATTTGAAATGGATTAATTTGTATTTTGGTTTTATTTTTTGGTTTGAAGAGTAGTTCGTAGGTTAAAATGGTGAATAGGTGAAACCCATTACATTAATAAGACTATTTGTGGCATTGGGTTCATGGTGTCGGGTAATGAGTACGTGTTAGAAGATGGCATTATTTGTGTTTGAATAGGTGTGTCTTTTGGTACTATGTGGCCTTATAAGGGTCACACATTTTTATTTATAAAAATTTCACTTTTAAAATATGTATATTCTATTTATAGTTTTATGTTTTTAATCCCTTTTCTCATTCACGTAGGCTCACACTTATCTCCATAAACACATACCTCTTATAGGACCTCTTATGGTTCTTCTCCCCCTCCCTTATATCCTATTTATGACTTAGTAGTTTCATATATTTTTAATAAAATATACATGCTAATTGTCACTCAAATTCCTCATTTCCTGTCATCTTATCTTTACCTATAATATCTTGTTTTGAGTGTGTAATATGGTTAGATATTACACCAAATTCATAGTGAAATCCACCCAAATATCATACCTTCATCTTGACTGGTTTACAGAAGATATATATGAGTTTATTACTTAATTATTCTCATTATTTTCATGAACTAATTTTTAATATTTATTTATATAGTGTTTCCTTGGCTTTACAACATGAATTAGGTCCTCATATGTCAACTTTATTTTTATATTTCTATCAACTGATGTCAAAAACTACTTTGGATAATTTTTCCGTCATTCTATCACGGTGTTAGTATAGTTTTAGTTTTGTGCATTCTGAATATATGGTAAATTTATTGTAAATGATAATGAATTATATTTTTAGGATTATTGGGGTTTGATATTATGATTTTTTATTACATAATAGTTTCTTCCTATGATTTCATGTTGTTAGGTGCTTCCAACCCATATGAAACAACTTAATACATTCTTTAGAATCATCTACCAATAGTTTTCCTAAGATTATAAATGAAAATATACATGTTTTGTAAAGATATAAATATAATGTTTCTAGGAATACCATTTAAATAAATTAAAATTATTTATCTATGGGAACACCTTATAATACGTGGAATGAATAGCTAAACCAATCAATTTTTTATAGTGTGGTTTAAATATTTTGTGATAAATTTAGAAGTTATGAATTGTGAATTTATAAGTTTCTAGAGAATGTTTATATTTATATCATTTTGATATAAAAATCATTGTTATTCAAGTATGATGTTATATATTATTTTGTCATACATTAATTATTAATGGAATATGAAAGGTAAAGTATAGAACATGTTTCAAAAAATTATTAATTACATAGATATAAATGAACATACATAACCATGATCCTAAACAGGACATGTAAAATAATTATATAGTAACATGAATTTTAATATATTATATGTTAGTTGAATCATATATTACCACTAACATTGGATGATAATTCATCTCTTATGAACCAAACATTTTAGATAATTTCCATATTTAAAATATCAAATAAACCATTGTGAGAAGTATTGGTTTCCCCAAATAACATCATGTTGTCCTCATTTATCCTTTTAGACCAAAATTGAATCTAGGAATAACCTATATAAGGGAGGAAGATATCAATAATGGGAAGGGTGAATACATTTAAATATAATTAACCATTATTTTCATGTTAAATTTCATCATTAGATGATGAATTTCTTCCCTCTTAACCTAGATGATTTTAATGTTATGATAAAAAAATAATCATTGGTTATGATTTTTATTGAGTTAATTTTATAGATTGGTTTACTTCTAGTGGGATGATATGATTTTCTATCTAAAATTAATCATTTTACCTAACCTTGTTACATACAAATGTGAGTTAATATATTTCTAAATGAATAAATTATTTTCATTCATTGTGGTTTGAAATTTATATTTGGTTTTATAAAACACCATTAACTACCAATAATTTATTTCATACAATATGATTTATTTAACCAACTATGTTTCAAACCATTATAACAATAATCTAAAAATAATAAAAAAATTTCTTTTTATATGGATATAATTGTGGCTCTGGTTTTATAAAGAATCCTTCATTAATAAAATTTAATTTCATAAAACCACAACATCTCTGAAAAATTCTTGAAGTTATTTTCTTGAAGGTTTAAAATTGAATTAAAATATTTCATAACCTTAAAAATAAAATTTGTTTATATTTAATGATAAACTAGAAATTTTAAAAAAATTATATTCCTGAAGGTTATTAAATTAAAATATATATATCAAATTTAGAACATACACTTTCTTGATCTTGTAAAAATAATCAGCTTCTTTATATGAATTGGACATGAACAACTATATACATGGACTATCATATAGTAGTTTCTAATTACACCATTTTTCTTACCCATATATGTGTAAATATTCATTTGGATAGGATTTAAATGATCCCTAAACGACACCATACATTATATCTTAATGATCAGAGTAAACGCCTCAGAGTTAATATGAAATTATTTAATCATTAATTTTTTTAATTTTACATTGTGTTTTATACTTATTGGGGCTTCATAAGGTTTTAATTGAAACTTACTCTGGTTATTATGACAATAATTTAGGATGTAAAATTATAATTATTTTTTAAGTTAGCTAATATAACTAAATCTTGTATTAATATAATTTTTCCTGTCTTGAATCAGGTTTTTTTTTATTGAATATTTATATCGACATTATTGTTACATTTTTATATTAACATGATTTCTAATTTTTTTAGAAATTTAATTTGCGTAACAAGTATTTTTTCATGTTAATATTTTATTTCTTGAGATATGGTATTGATATTCTGTAATAGGAAGGGGATACATCATTATATGGAAAATATGCACAAGTACACCTTTTATTGTAATTCTTGTTATCCAAGATTCACATAGTTACCCACATTGTGGTGTTTGAACTAAACCTGTGAAATGGGTTGAAATATCTCTCAGATAAACTAAAAATAATCCCCTATTATAAATGGGACATAAAATAGGATCTAAGACACCCCAGACCCATACACATAGATCTTGATCTAAAAATATGAACTTTTATTTTTTTAGTTTGATACTAAGTGAGATGACTCAATCCAAAATTACATATATTTCTAGAATATAAACACTAACTCATACAAATGATCATAGCACTACTAAAATGAAATGTTTTTGTGTCTTTTGGTTATTACTACATAAAAATAATTTAATTACCATTTATCCATAATTTATCCATACGAGATCACCATTTAATAGTTTCATATTTTATAATAATATCCATAACATGGGGAATGAAAAACATAAGAATCATTTGAGAGAAAATTCTTTGTAAAGTAAAAAAGTATCAATATGTTTCTAGGAGTTATATCATATACACAAAAAATTGATCATGGGGGAAATATATGATTTAAAAGAACATGAACCAATAAGATATTTCTTATTAATTGAATGATATTTAATTTTAGTTTATTAAAAATACATACATAAATAAGCATGGTGAATTATGTGAAAATTATCACTTGACATAATTTATAACATAGGCATATAACATAGAAATGTATCATAATTATTATAAATGTAAATACTAACATTGTGAGAAAAAATCAATGATCCATATGTATTGTTTTGTGAGAAAAACAATATTTACATTCATTGGGTTGTGAGTATAAAAAATTACAATGCATTATGATGTGAAAATATAAAATTTCTTAATGATCATTTTATAAACATGTAAAATTTCCAATGGAAAAAAATAATTGTCACAAGATAAATAAAACATTATCCAAGGAATTCAAGGGATTTAGTAAACCTAACCCATCTCAAGGATTTCATTGACCTAAACCCTATCAATAATTTAAAATACCCTACCACTGTAAAATATTTAATTTATCCCAATCATAACACTATATTCATCCTTTTTTGTCTATTCCATGGGAAATAAATACTTTATAATATTTTAAATTATCTATAAAATAAAATGGGTGTCAAAATAATTCCAAATGGCACCACATAAAATTTCCTCAATATTTTTATCAGTCGATACCAATAGTTGAATCACTCAAATGAGAGTATTTAATAATAGAATTTATAGTTTGACACAGAAAATACACCCCTTTTTGAGTTAGATCCTTTGTATTTTGAGTGTAATCTTGAATAAATATCATACAAATGATATTAATAAAACATTTTAAACATTTTGAAAAAAATAAAGTTATGATTCACATTCAAAAGTACATTTCTGAGCATGTAACATGAATTTTTTAAAAGTACCAGTTTAAAATAATTCCTAATAAAATATCCTTGAATAGTAAATATTTTTTTCTTAGTAAATTTGTATATGAAGATAAAAAATTTAACCATGTAAAGAAAATTCCTCAGTGTTTTAATAAAACATTTTTGTAACCTATATTATAAAAAGTGTGACAAATATATCATTTGAAATTAGTTAAAAAAATATAAATGAAAAATTTATAATAAATTTTTTTATTTCTAAAATTATAAACACAGAATTTTGAGGAAGAAAAATATGAACATGGAGGAAATATAATCATTATATGTTACCAGAATTATTCATAACAATGTTACACTTATATGAGAAATAAATTAATTGGGTAAAAATATTTTATTTAAAATTATAGTTTTCCCTATAGATAAATATAAGGTTCCATATAATAAAAACATAAGGTGGAATAACATAAATTAAGAATAAATAATTTCTAGAATAAAACATAACACTAAAAAAAATGGAGTGAGTTAAAAGACAACCCTAACGATAATAGAATTATTTTATTAAAATCCCATGAAAAATGGTAAATGGGGTGGATTATTAAATAATTCTAATTTAATTGATTTTGTTAAATATTAATCCACTCGGTAGTATATAAAACAAAAAAACTAAAAAAATGAGGTGAATATAGAATATGTATCGAAGAAAATAATTTTTTTTGAAAAACCCTTTCCATAACTCTTATCTTCTATGATTGTGTTTTAACCACATTTATTATAAAAATATATAAATTAGTAAATTGTTCCAATATATTATTCATATCTAGAACCTTTTATACTATTTAATTGTAATCATTCGTTATTCATTTATTTTATTTTTATTATTCATTTTCATCATCAAATATTGGTAATTTTTAATTATTTCTCACATGATTCACAATGTCGATGCTGAAAAGCGTTCATCGATACTAAGTCCATTGTTAACATATTATAAAATATATTTAAATAATTTTTCAATGATTATTAAAACGTTGTTTTAATATTATGGAATATATGGTCATGGTTTGAGAGAAAAATATCCATGACATGCTAGTTTAATATAATTTACAATTATGGAAATATTACATTATAATTATCATGAATTTTTTTTAGTCATTTAATAAATATATTATTTATATATATTAATCCTTAATATCATATATATTCATTATATATATTTTATAAATATCCTAGTAATGTATTGATTAAAATAAAACACATTTTCAATGGAGTCGATAGTTTTCACGTATACATAAGTAATGTTGTAATTCCCTAATGATTTGTTGGGATAGAAGTTAGATAATGATTTATTTCTAAAGAAATAAAATATTTAATTATTAATAAATTTATTCATTGTGTTATTTCAGGTAACCAATCTTGTGAGGTGGTGTTAAAAAATGAATATATCATTCTTGGAGGTGGTTGTCCGCACATACACACCTGTTATTATTTTGATTTTTGGATGGATGGGAGGGGAATAGATAATGGTTTTACTATAACATCATTTTACTATAAAAATGATAATGAAAGAATTATATTAATATTTATAGAATATTTTTTTAAATGTATTGATTTAAATTTTAAAATATTGAAATAATATGGGGTGGGTTATACTCAGTTTGAGGATTTGATGTCTTTACATTAAAGACATCGTGTAATAGTAGAACATGGGTAACATTATTGTTACTTAGGGAAACACAAAATTTAATAGGATTCTAACAGTGAAAATATGTGTAGAGTTTCATGAGTAATTCATATATAACATGTTTCTATATGTTGATGGAGCTGACCTCTTTTTATTGGTGATATTGATGGACATTTCGTTGGAATTGAATGATATGTGAAGGGTAAAGATTGAATCACATAATATTTAGATATGATTGGTTGGAAAATGTATGATATCTAGGATAATAATAAATTTTAACCTAAAAAATATATTCTATAAGGTCTATGTGTGAACTAATCTTAACAAAATTTGGTCCACCTTAACATACCCATTGTAACTCATATAATACATGGTTAAAATTTTACCAAGGTAATTATTTTTTCACTAAAAATATATCATTACCTATCCAAAATATTATAGGATATTTATATATTATTTTTTCTACATTTTAGTTAAAAAAAATTTAAATATTGAAACATTAACTTTTATGTTAAAAATTATAATATATTGAAAATTTATTTTTCTATAAAAATGTTTTATTAAAATGATAGTTCTTATTAATAAAATTTCATATCAATTAATAATTAAAGTGTTGTCAATATATATTTATACATATAAATATTGATTTAAATTTTTAATTTAAAATGGATAAGTTTAATTTACTTTAAAAGTAATTATAGAAACACTTGTAAAAAAAATGTTTTGAAAATAACTAATTTATTAATAAAGTGGTATTTAACTTTTACTAATAAAACATACTTATATTCCTAAAAATATAATTTTGGCCATTAAATAATTTCTATATTCTAATAAAAACTATTAAATTCATTTTTAAAATTATGTTTCAAAAGTTGATAAAAACTAATTGTATAATATGTATAGACAACACTTGAAAATATGCTAAGGACATTTTTTGAAGCAGAAATTGTAACACCCCAAGCTTCTACGGTACGTTTCCCTTTGAATAATGCGATAGCGTGTGTTGTACGCAACCTCGAGTTCTAACACACACCACAACTAATTAAACTAGCCGTTGTGAATAGTAATACCTAATTTTTGAAATTATATATATTTTATATTTGAAAATGGACTTCATTTTTGGACTCGGAATATCGAATTTAGCCTAAGGTGAAATTTTGGTACTTTTCGGATAACTTTCATATTTTGATGAATAGTGAAAATTACTAAATTTTAATTAAAAACAACTTTTTTAATCAAAATTTTTAATAGTGATAAATTATGAATTTTAGTAGTTTTAAAGTATATTTAGAATATATTTTTACCATTTAATATAATGTTGGTCATTGGACATAATTTTACAATTAAACCGAACATAAACAAGTGTCAATCTTTTGATAGTTATTATCTCTTAAAAACACGCTTTTTGTTTTGACAGCGGGAATTAATTTTAAATTAATTTCTGCCACTTCTGTGTTTTGAATTTAGGAAAATGGATTCCATATTTGGAATCAGGATGTTCAAATTGTGTAAATAGGTAACTTTTATTTTTAGACATTTTGAATAATTACTGCGGTAAATATTTTATTTACCATGGTTAAGGGTAAATCCGGTAAATAAGGGTTAAAAAATTATATTATAATAATACTAAATTACCCTAAAAACGTGTCTTAACCCTATTGGTTGATAGATGGTCGACCATGGCCATATTTGTGTCAATTTTGGGACCCCATGGATCCACTTGTAAGTGATAATGACACTTTATTTTAATTTAGGTAAAATGAATACAAAAATGACACAAGCATATATCTTTTAGAACAACAATTTTTACATAGGGTTATATATGTTGGATTTTAGATTATAAATATTAATTAGAAAGCTAAAAACATTTCCTACATAATGATAGTTTATTTATAATTTTTAGACATCAAATAATATAAAATATTAATGACACAATGATGATGCAGTAATTACTATAATAGTGAAAATTTAAACTAATTGATTTTATAAATACCCAAATAAATAAAATATGAAACTTTTAATTAATTAAACTAATTTTCTAGGATAATATGATATTTTAGGATTTATTTAATAGAATTTTTTCGAAGTAATCAATCTGTTATGAGTTTCACAAAAATCAACTATTGAATAGTGTCAAAATTGACATAAAAGAGTTCTTAAAACAAATATTATATTATTAATTGATATTAAATTCCTAAAAATCTAAGGGTAGGCCAAGAGACTTATATTATGATAGGTTAATCATTAAAGGACCACTTGGGGGTCGCTTGGATGTATATAGTAAGTTTATTAACCATATTATATAAAAATACAAAGAGACATTGTAAAAGTGAAACTAATTAACTTAGAGTTAATACTTAAAGATAAGGTTAATATAAGTAACCAAACCTGTCTAAATTCTATTGGTTGAGTGGTTTTCGACCTATCCCCACCTTAACCTTTGAATAATAAGCTTTGGAGCCATTAAAAACCGAATATGAATTTATTATAAATTAATATTTCTAGCTTTTCCAAAGGTGCCCCTCACCCCTCTTATAAAAGGGCACTCCTCCTTCTCATTTCTTCACACCTTCAAAGCCTTTTGGTTCGGCCAAACTCTGCCCAAATAATCTCCCAACATCCCTCAATACAACCTAGAGGCCTTAGTTTGATCAGAAAGCCAACCTAAGGAGCCCTTTTGATCAAATCAAAAGGAAGAACCCGAAGAAGAGGTAATGATTTCACCACCCTTTTCTAAGTTCATTTCTTCTTCCACTTCTTCTTCCTTTGTTCTTACCATTATAAAATAATAACTCCAGTATCTCACATATACTGTGATGTTATTATAAGTATGGTACAACCATATTCAGTATTCTATCCACCCTTTGAATAACATGTCACCATACGTGCGTACGTACGACTTACCGTCTCCACGTCGTGGTGTAATTGTTATTCAATATAATATTATTTGGATGGGTATAATAATGATGTGTAACTCATGTAAATAATAAATATAACATGTTAATGATTCTGTATATATGATATACCATTCATTTATATATTATTTTAATATCAAAAGAATGATATTGTCGCTCGTGCGTACGTACGGACTACCGTCTCCACGAACGCGATGAGATTCATTCTCCATCGTATCCATTCAAGTATAATTATCATTTAATGATTTAAAAATGATGTTTAAGGACTTGATATCATTCTGGATATGAATAAGATACAAAAAACATGACTTATGTAACAAAACATATAAAAGAAAATGAGTAAGTTAACACCCGAAACGACGATAATTCTAAGATATTATTAACAAATCAATCATATATGATATCATATTAATATATATGATTCTTGTATAATTTAATAACAATTATTTCACCATTATACAGAAGGTTAACCTACCCCAACCAAGGAAAAGTACAAGGTAAGGGTTATTTCACAATCTCTTCATTATCCGAGGTTGTATTATACGTAATAATCTACTGGGATCTCTTTATCATCCACATCCATGTTTCTTTGAAATGTATTTCAAAACATTTTTACTATTTACAAGAATATGGGTTAAAGTCATTTATACCCTTGTTTGACTTTTTATAAGAGGTTTATAAAGGAATCTTTCCGTCGTTTTCAAAACAAGGTCCTTTTAACCTTTTCGACAGAATTGAGGTAAGAATGTTTTTTTTAACTTATACGGCGGGTGCGGTTATTTTCCGCCGTTATAAAATCGTCGAAGCATCCCTTACAAGATTATAAGGATATTTTCAAAATAAAGTTTTTCTTTTAGAAGTATGTGATTTTTAAATGATTTCAAAAAAAAGAGATATTTCTCTCAAAAATATGAAAATCCAGTGCAAATGTATACGTATTTAACGCAAGCTTAAAAATGTTTTCAGAAAACCTGACTCTCGAGTGTGGTAGATAGGAAGGGATTGGGAGTGGACCCATCATGGCCAATAATTAGTCGAGCAGTCTCAGAATTAGTTATTTTGTTTTCAGAAGCTTGCATAATGATTTCATAAAAACACTGGAGTATTTTTTAGCAATTTTAAACGTAAGTATCTTCTAAAAAAAATTGCATCGGTAGGTCTCATGAGACAAACTAGTGTCTTGGCACGAGGCCTTGACAAAATCTTATTTGTAGTCTTGGCATGAGGCCTTGGCTATGTGGTTATGATAGTCTGGCATTATGCATTCCAACATTATGAAAGTGGTTATTGATATTGCATGTGATTATTTGATTAGTAGAATATCCATGTGAATAAGTAAATGGCATTATTTCATTTTTATTTTTGCCATACTATGTTGAAGTTCAATTTTAAAAGGCTTTTGTTTTAGTAATTCATTGCCTTAAATGTTTATGCTTATTTTGAATGTTCCGCTATATTGTTATCCTTACTGGGCATTTGAGCTCACCCCCTTTTCTATGTTTTATTTTTCCCAGGTAGTGAAGAAGTAAATTATGAATGACTTGCAGGGATATTATGAGGGGTTAATAGTGTGGATGTGAAGACTTTGTTGTTGTAGTAGTTTTCACTTTGAAATGTAATGTAAAACTTTATGATTATATCTAGTGTTTCCAAGGCTACTAAACCAATCGGTCTTTCGAGATTTGATCTTTCTTGTGATCATGCCAATGTTATGTAATAATGCACCGACTCTGGGTAACTGGGGTCGGGGCGTTACAGTTGGTATCAGAGGAAGTTTAGTACAAACCTTGGAAACTAGATTTAGATAAACTCTGATTAGAGAACGTATACCTAAGATGAACTTTGAGGATTAGTATAGAAGAACTTCCTAGAATTTTGGTATTGTAGAGACTTTGTGAGTTTTCCGAGCAATACATCCCTGTCTGGATACGAGCAGGTAGAGGCGGCTCTGGCACAGATGTACCTAGGGGTAAAACCCGAAAACACCGCTTTGAGCTAGACTCGAACGGGAACTGGTGCACGACAATGGGCCTTGCTGCACTCTTGGTTACGACACTCCTGGGGGATATGCTTAGGATAACTCTCACTTTCTTTACAAATCATTATGAAGGGTTTATGAGTATATACTTCCTCAAAGAAAACATATTTATGATTATGGATTATATCCATAGATAGTTCAATTTATGTTTAGTGTTTTATAAGTATGGGATTATGTATTTTGATGCATAAACTGATCTAGTTTATGCCATTTTTTTTAGAAATGGCGCCTAGTGGAAGAAATGGAAACCGTATCAATGCACGCACTCCATGTAGGGATTTCCCTCCTGCTCAAGATAATTATAGTGGGGCTGGTGATGCAACTGGTGCTGATCAGCTAATCACCGTACTGGGACAACTTACTCAGGTTATGAATAATAACCTTACCCGTATGGAGCACCCTGATCCGCAGCGTGGAGGATCAATGTTAGATCGATTCATGAGACAACAACCACCAACGTTCAATGGGAGTACAAATCCCTTAGTAGCTGAGCAATGGATATTTTCCCTAGAGAAAATATTTCAGGCTTTGGGGAGTAGTGAAAGGGAAAAAGTTACCATGGCAGTTTACCGCCTCACTGGAGATGCTGATCAATGGTGGTCATTGATTCAAAACATGAAGGAAGATGATGAAGTATCAAACATGGAATGGAGGGAGTTCAAAGATATGTTTTTAGAAAAATACTTTCCTCGCGACCATCGAGCAGATATGGAAAGACAATTTCTGAGTCTGAGACAAAAGGAGAATGAGAATGTCACAAAGTATGAGGCCAACTTTACAAGGTTAGCGAGGTACGTTGGTGATTATATTCGCAACCCAAGAAGTAAGATTGATCGTTTCGTTGATGGGTTAAAACCATTTCTCCGTCGAGCATTAGTCTCACAATCCTTTTCATCGTACGAAGACATTGTCTCATGTGCTATCAAGACCGAAAAGGAATTCTCTAAGTCTTATGACTTTAAAGCAAAGCAAGAGAAGAAGAGACCTGCTGATCAATCTGGGAATGGAAATAAGGGGAAGAAGGGAAAGGTTGAATATCCATCTTGTGGTAAGTGCGGGAAGAAACACCCCGGTGCTTGCCTGAAGGGAATGGGAGTCTGTTACAAGTGTGGTGAAAAAGGCCACCAAGCTCATGATTACAAGGGGAAGAAGGAAGCTACCAACGTTCAGTGCTACAATTGCAGGGAGATGGGGCATTATGCAAATGCATGTCCTAAGCGTCAGGAGAACTTACCTCAGAAAAGGCCAAGGGATCAAGGCCAGGCTTATGCTATCACTACTGCTGAGGTAGAAGCTCCGAAAGACGTGGTGGCAGGTAATTTAATGGTTTCCTCAAGTTTAGCAAATGCATTATTTGATTCTGGATCATCGCATTGTTTCATATCTTCCCAATTTGCTAAGAAAATTATATATTTCCAATTTGATTTAATAAGGGAGTTGTCAGTTAAAACTCCTATGGGAAGTATCGTTGCAACAAAGGTTTGTGAATCAGTCCCCATTAGAACACATAAATTTTCTTTATCTGCTGATTTCATCGTCATACCTATGATTGAGTTTGATATAATCCTCGGTATGGACTGGCTTTCGGACTATGATGCGAAGATTTATTGTAAGAAGAAATAGGTTACGATTCTTGATGATAATGATAAGGAGCACCTTATTTTTAGAGCAGAATCGTCACCACCTAATTCTTATTTAGATCCACCCCCTGTAGCTCAACTTAATTCAATTATCGGGGAGGAAGAGAATGAAATAACTGTCGGTGAGGAAAGGAATGTTCAAATAGAGGATGTACCTATTGTGAAAGAATTTGTAGATGTATTTCCGGAAGATTTTCCTGGACATCCTCCAGAACGAGAAGTTGAGTTTTCGATTGATTTGATTCCTGGATCAAGGCCTATATCGAAGACCCCTTATAGAATGGACACTGTAGAGCTAGTCGAACTAAAGAAACAACTAGAGGAATTGAGTAATAAGGGATTTATTCTCCCTAGTGTTTCTCCATGGGGAGCCCCTGTTCTTTTTGTTAAAAAGAAAGATGGATCTATGAGGTTATGTATCGATTACAGGGAGATCAATGCTATAACGATAAAGAACAAGTATCCCCTACCTCGTATTGATGATTTATTTGACCAACTGCATGGAGCTCAATACTTTTCAAAGATTGACCTTCGATCTGGATACCATCAGTTGTGTGTAAAGAAGGAAGACATTCTGAAAACAGCATTTCGAACCAGGTACGGGCATTACGAGTTTACTGTAATGCCGTTTGGATTGACTAATGCACCCTCTGTATTCATGGATTTGATGAATAGAGTTTTCAAGGAGTATCTCGATGAATTTGTGGTGGTATTTATTGATGATATCTTGGTATACTCCAAAACCCACAAAGATCATGAAAATCACTTGCGCATTATCTTGAAGACTCTGAGGAGGCATGAATTATATGGAAAGTTTAGCAAGTGTGAATTCTGGCTTCAGGAGATTTCTTTTCTTGGCCATATTGTCTCTAAAGATGGAATCTCTGTTGATCCTTCTAAGACCAAGGCAATCCAAGAATGGCCAGCACCTACGAGTATAACTGAGGTACGTAGTTTTATTGGCTTGGCAGGTTATTATCGACGTTTCGTCCTGAATTTTGCCCGATTGGCTAACCCATTAACGAAGCTCACACGTAAAGGGGTTAAATTTGTTTGGACAAAAGAGTGTGAAGAATGTTTCGAAGAACTGAAGAGAAGATTAGTCAATGCTCCTATATTGACTCTACCATCGGGGAATGATGGGTTCATTATTTATAGTGATGCATCAAAGAAAGGACTTGGCTGTGTCCTTATGCAGAATGATAGAGTTATTGCCTATGCATCACGACAGTTGAAAATTCATGAACAAAACTATCCTACTCATGATCTTGAGTTAGCAGCTGTAATCTTTGCTTTGAAGATATGGTGGCACTACCTCTATGGTGAAAAATGTGAGATTTATACTAATCACAAGAGTTTGAAGTATATTTTCTCACAAAAAGAACTCAACATGAGGCAAAGGAGATGGCTTGAATTACTCAAGGATTATGATTGTACGATACACTACCACCCAGGGAAGGCAAACAAGGTGGCAGATGCTTTGAGTAGAAAAGACCATGGAGTTTTGAACAATATGAGAATTGAAAGGGATCCAATTTTCATGGAGCTAGTGAAGATGGACATGGGAATAACCAGGGAAGGTGAAACATCAATACTTTTTCAAATGGTTGCCAAACCATCTTTACTAGAAAGGATTAAGAGTTCTCAGACTGATGATGAAGAATTCCAAAAGAAGATTAAAGCTGTGAATGATGGGAGATTGAGAGACTTTGCGTATGAAGGTGGAATTTTGAAATTCGGGAAGAGACTTTGTGTTCCCAATATACCTGATCTAAAAAGGGAATTGCTGGATGATGCTCATAGTTCCAATTTCTCTATACACCCTGGGAGCACCAAAATGTATATTGATTTGAAGGAACATTTTTGGTGGGACAACATGAAGAGGGAGATTGCTGATTTTGTGTCAAGATGTATGGTTTGTCAACAAGTGAAAGCTGGAGGGCAACAGCCTGGAGGAGTCATGCAACCTCTTCCCATACCAGAGTGGAAATGGGACAATATTACAATGGACTTTGTCATGGGGCTACCAAAGACTCCTAGAAGGAACGATGCAATATGGGTTATTGTTGATCGTCTTACCAAGTCAGCACATTTTCTTGCTATAAGAGAAGATCTACCCCTGGAACGTCTAGCAAGACTATACATTAATGAAGTTGTGAGACTTCATGGAGTACCCCTATCGATTGTTTCTGATCGTGATCCCCGTTTTACTTCAAGATTTTGGAAAAGTATTCAGAAATCCCTGGATACTGAACTTCATTAGAGCACTGCTTACCACCCTCAGACAGACGGACAATCAGAACGGACTATTCAGACCTTAGAAGATATGTTGAGATCTTGCTCACTTTATTTTCAGGGTATGTGGGATCAATATTTACCACTAGTAGAATTTTCCTATAACAATAGCTTCCATTCGAGTATTCAGATGGCACCATATGAAGCGTTATACGGAAAGAGATGTCGTACACCAACCTGTTGGGATGACGTTGGTGAAAGAAAACTTGTAGGCCCAGAACTGGTGGAGGAAACGGTGGAAAAGGTGAAGGTAATCCAAAATCACATCAAAGCAGCTCAAACTAGGCAGAAGAGCTATGCCGATAATCGAAGGAAGGATTTGGAATTTCAAGTCGGTGATCATGTTTTCCTGAAGGTATCTCCGTGGAATGGAGTCATACGTTTTGGTAAGAAAGGTAAATTGAGTCCCAGGTACATCGGACCTTTCGAAATTCTAGAACGAATTGGGGTTGTAGCTTACCGATTGGCAATGCCGCCAAGTCTCTCCAAAGTTCACGATGTGTTCCACGTATCTCTGTTGAGGAAATACATGCCTGACCCAACGCATGTACTCACCTATGAAGATTTAGAACTGGAACCCGATCTGTCTTATTGCGAAGAGCCCATCAAGATTCTTGATACGAGAGAACAAGTGCTGAGAAACCGGACGACGCGTCTGGTAAAAGTTTTGTGGAGGAATCATAAGATGGAAGAGGCAACGTGGGAACCCGAGGAACTTATGATGAAGAACCACCCGAGTCTTTTTATGCAGTAATACCCTAGAAATTGCGAGGACGCAATTATTTGAAGGAGGGGAGAATGTAACACCCCAAGCTTCTACGATACGTTTCCCTTTGAATAATGCGATAGCGTGTGTTGTACGCAACCTCGAGTTCTAACACACACCACAACTAATTAAACTAGCCGTTGTGAATAGTAATACCAAATTTTTGAAATTATATATATTTTATATATGAAAATTGACTTCATTTTTGGACTCGGAATATCGAATTTAGCCTAAGGTGAAATTTTGGTACTTTTCGGATAACTTTCATATTTTGATGAATAGTGAAAATTACTAAATTTTAATTAAAAACAACTTTTTTAATCAAAATAATTAATAGTGATAAATTATTAATTTTAGTAGTTTTAAAGTATATTTAGAATATATTTTTACCATTTAATATAATGTTGGTCATTGGACATAATTTTACAATTAAACCGAACATAAACAAGTGTCAATCTTTTGATAGTTATTATCTCTTAAAAACACGCTTTTTGTTTTGACAGCGGGAATTAATTTTAAATTAATTTCTGCCACTTCTATGTTTTGAATTTAGGAAAATGGATTCCATATTTGGAATCAGGATGTTCAAATTGTGTAAATAGGTAACTTTTATTTTTAGACATTTTGAATAATTACTGCAGTAAATATTTTATTTACCATGGTTAAGGGTAAATCCGGTAAATAAGGGTTAAAAAAATAATATTATAATAATACTAAATTACCCTAAAAACGTGTCTTAACCCTATTGGTTGATAGATGGTCGACCATGGACATCTTTGTGTCAATTTTGGGACCCCATGGATCCACTTGTAAGTGATAATGACACTTTATTTTAATTTAGTTAAAATGAATACAAAAATGACACAAGTATATATCTTTTAGAACAACAATTTTTACATAGGGTTATATATGTTGGATTTTAGATTATAAATAGTCATTAGAAAGCTAAAACTATTTCCTACATAATGATATTTTATTTATAATTTTTAGACATCAAATAATGTAAAATATTAATGACACAATGATGATGCAGTAATTACTATAATAGTGAAAATTTAAACTATTTGATTTTATAAATACCCAAATAAATATAATATGAAACTTTTAATTAATTAAACTAATTTTCTAGGATAATATGATATATTAGGATTGATTTAATTGACTTTTTTCGAAGTAATCAATCTGTTATGAGTTTCACAAAAATCAACTATTGAATAGTGTCAAAATTGACATAAAAGAGTTCTTAAAACAAATATTATATTATTAATTGATATTAAATTCCTAAAAATCTAAGGTTCGGCCAAGAGACTTATATTATGATAGGTTAATCATTAATGGACCACTTGGGGGTCGCGTGGATGTATATAGTATGTTTATTAACCATATTATATAAAAATACAAAGAGACATTGTAAAAGTGAAACTAATTAACTTAGAGTTAATACTTAAAGATAAGGTTAATATAAGTACCCAAACCGGTCTAACTTCTATTGGTTGAGTGGTTTTCGACCTATCCCCACCTTAACCTTTGAATAATAAGCTTTGGAGCCATTAGAAACCGAATATGAATTTATTATAAATTAATATTTCTAGCTTTTCCAAAGGTGCCCCTCACCCATCTTATAAAAGGGCACTCCTCCTTCTCATTTCTTCACACCTTCAAAGCCTTTTGGTTCGGCCAAACTCTGCCCAAATAATCTCCCAAAATCCCTCACTACAACCTAGAGGCCTTAGTTTGATCAGAAAGCCATCCTAAGGAGCCCTTTTGATCAAATCAAAAGGAAGAACCCGAAGAAGAGGTAATGATTTCACCACCCTTTTCTAAGTTCATTTCTTCTTCCACTTATTCTTCCTTTGTTCTTACCATTCTAAAATAATAACTCCAGTATCTCACATATACTTTGATGTTATTATAAGTATGGTACAACCATATTCAGTATTCTATCCACCCTTTGAATAACATGTCACCATACGTGCGTACGTACGGCTTACCGTCTCCACGTCGTGGTGTAATTGTTATTCAATATAATATTATTTGGATGGGTATAATAATGATGTGTAACTCATGTAAATAATAAATATAACATGTTGATGATTCTGTATATATGATATACCATTCATTTATATATTATTTTAATATCAAAAGAATGATATTGTCGCTCGTGCGTACGTACGGACTACCGTCTCCACGAACGCGATGAGATTCATTCTCCATCGTATCCATTCAAGTATAATTATCATTTAATGATTTAAAAATGATGTTTAAGGACTTGATATCATTCTGGATATGAATAAGATACAACAAACATGACTTATGTAACAAAACATATAAAAGAAAATGAGTAAGTTAACACCCGAAACGACGATAATTCTAAGATATTATTAACAAATCAATCATATATGATATCATATTAATATATATGATTATTGTATAATTTAATAACAATTATTTCACCATTATACAGGAGGTTAACCTACCCCAACCAAGGAAAAGTACAAGGTAAGGGTTATTTCACAATCTCTTCATTATCCGAGGTTGTATTATACGTAATAATCTACTGGGATCTCTTTATCATCCACATCCATGTTTCTTTGAAATGTATTTCAAAACATTTTTACTATTTATAAGAATATGGGTTAAAGTCATTTATACCCTTGTTTGACTTTTTATAAGAGGTTTATAAAGGAATCTTTCCGTCGTTTTCAAAACAAGGTCCTTTTAACCATTTCGACGGAATTGAGGTAAGAATGTTTTTTTAACTTATACGGCGGGTGCAGTTATTTTCCGCCATTATAAAATCGTCGAAGCATCCCTTACAAGATTATAAGGATATTTTCAAAATAAAGTTTTTCTTTTAGAAGTATGTGATTTTTAAATGATTTCAAAAAAAAGAGATATTTCTCTCAAAAATATGAAAATCCAGTGCAAATGTATACGTATTTAACGCAAGCTTAAAAATGTTTTCAGAAAACCTGACTCTCGAGTGTGGTAGATAGGAAGGGATTGGGAGTGGACCCATCATGGCCTATAATTAGTAGAGCAGTCTCAGAATTAGTTATTTTGTTTTCAGAAGCTTGCATAATGATTTCATAAAAACACAGGAGTATTTTTTAGCAATTTTAAACGTAAGTATCTTCTAAAAAAAATTGCATCGGTAGGTCTCATGAGACAAACTAGTGTCTTGGCACGAGGCCTTGACAAAATCTTATTTGTAGTCTTGGCATGAGGCCTTGGCTATGTGGTTATGATAGTCTGGCATTATGCATTCCAACATTATGAAAGTGGTTATTGATATTGCATGTGATTATTCGATTAGTAGAATATCCATGTGAATAAGTAAATGGCCTTATTTCATTTTTATTTTTGCCATACTATGTTGAAGTTCAATTTTAAAAGGATTTTGTTTTAGTAATTCATTGCCTTAAATGTTTATGCTTATTTTGAATGTTTCGCTATATTGTTATCCTTATTGGGCATTTGAGCTCACCCCCTTTTCTATGTTTTATTTTTCCCAGGTAGTGAAGAAGTAAATTATGAATGACTTGCAGGGATATTATGAGGGGTTAATAGTGTGGATGTGAAGACTTTGTTGTTGTAGTAGTTTTCACTTTGAAATGTAATGTAAAACTTTATGATTATATCTAGTGTTTCCAAGGCTACTAAACCAATCGGTCTTTCGAGATTTGATCTTTTTTGTGATCATGCCAATGTTATGTAATAATGCACCGACTCTGGGTAACTGGGGTCGGGGCGTTACAGAAATAAATTTATTCATTCTAAACGATAATGGAAAATAAATTGATGAACATTATTTTATATTTAAAATATGATAAATATATTTCACACTATTCAATATTAACCAATTTTATTTAAATATTCAATATATATAAAATTTTAAATCTTGGAGAAAAAATATTATTATCATTAATTGATTTTGATAATTTTACTATAATATTTATATCATGTTTATTTAAATTTGATAAATATATTTATATTTTGTAAAACCTTTTATTATTTTTAATGACTGACTTTTAAGAAAAAACGTATAAAATACACATAATAATTAGAATATAAAATTTAATCATAATTTTAAAATTTTTTTATCTTAAAGTTTACTTGAAAATACCATAAAAGGAGTTTCATATAATCAATGGAATATAAATATATAATTTCTTTACATGAATAATTTTAGATTGGTGTTTCATTTGTATAAAAAAATTCAATATATTATTTACTTAAAGTAATGTAAATACAAAAATCATTGAAAGTTCCATTTACCCCCAACAAGTAAATGAGATCATAAAAATTTTAATTACTTCTATAAAATGATAAATAACGTAGTGTATAACTAAATATATTACATCATATGGGAAATCGGTCTTATTATCTTGTGTAATTTCATAAAAGCCGAGCTTCATTTTATAATTTGTGTATACTGAGATACTAAACAATATTCTATAAACATGACTCATTTGATGCCATTATGTATTAATAAATTCAAGAGACAGTCCTTTCATTACATTATTTTGATGATATTATTTGCAAAAAAACACTATGAAAATGATTATAATAGTATCAAATAAAATATTTGTAAAAAACCTTATGTTAAATAAGGAATAATCATAAGTTTTCATCCACAATAAAACCATTAGTTAAACATGTGGTACATTTAATTAGTCTATAATATAATAGAACAACCATTAAATCAATTTTTTTATCCAATGTTATATATTCTCATATTTATATTTTGTTTTCTAATATAACCAATTTTATATTTCCTCATATAATTTCATTTCAAAAGTTCATAATTTTTTATAATGATATTGTTCATCATTAAAAAATATCCCCCATGTTTGTAAAATAGAACATGTAGTAAGGCCGACTTATACTTCACAACGTGATGATAATTTAAATAATATCTCTGCCTTTTCAGGGTTATTACTATTAGTTGAATTTGTGCTCAAACATATATCCTCATGTTTTATAGATGCATGAATGTATTTTATTAAAAACCACACACTCGATACATTACCATTTTTTTGATT
This sequence comes from Viscum album, assembly GCA_963277665.1. Lineage (NCBI taxonomy): Eukaryota > Viridiplantae > Streptophyta > Magnoliopsida > Santalales > Viscaceae > Viscum > Viscum album. Next base: position 294,060,378 of record OY728134.1, read on the forward strand.
TTTTCATATATTATTACTTATCCATATATATTTCAGTAATTTTATTTAGTCTAAAATCAATAAAAGGACTAATGAAATACAAAAAAAATTACTAAGCCCTACTCTCATAAAATTTATGATGCCTCTAACTCACACCCCTAGATTAGTACTAACAAAAATTTAGGTTTTGAAACATAGTGAAACAAATCTAGAAAATCTTATTTATATTTATAAATTATATAGATTAGAACTCATAAATAAATGAACACATCTCAGAACCCAATTTTGTATTGTCCTTAGAAATTTGGGAAGAAGAAATATTGTTGTTACAATTTCTCAATAATCTCATCATACTACAACCCCGCCATGACATTTCCTAGGTTACACTCATCAAAATAATGTGTAAAATCTAATAACATAATAAATGGTTAATCATAGACAAATATTAATGAAGAAATATAACAACATTTCATAATGTTCAAGATCATAAGAATAATAAAAAATGGGTAACTGTGAAAATTTTAATTTAAAAGAACATGAAATAATAAGAGTTTTCTTTATAATACGAGGATATGTGATTTTAAATAATTGAACATATACCATTGAATATGAGTGTGGAATCATAAGAAAACTATCACATTCAATGATGCATAAAATAGGTTAATTACATATATATATATTTAATACACGTAATAATAAGAAATGTTAATATTATTATAAAACTCATTGATTCCTATGAAATATGTGGGGAACAAAAAAAATGTCCATGTATCTAGTTGTGATCATTGAAAAATTACAACGATTCATATTGTGAACAATGATAAATACCCAAAAAACATTTTTTAAAAATAAAAAATCTTACGACTCATATCATTATTTCATGAGACATAACACATTATCCAATATATTAGAGGGATTTAACGACCCAACATGTATCATGCATTTAAAGGAACAAACCTTCCACCTTTAATTTAAACCAACCATATGAGTTATTTAATAGGATAAAATAGTCATATAGTAATCATCATTACATGTCTGTGACCTATGAAATCAACAAATTACCATATCAAAAAAAAGTAAAAGAATAAAATGGGATTCATAATAATTTAAAATTGTACAATATAAATTTCACTCAGGAATTGGATCGATTGAAAAATAACATTATGTACCACAAAAAAATAGTATTTGATTTGATAACTTAGTTGGAATGTCATGAATCATAACATTATAATAGATATATCAATTTTATGTGGATAGGAAAAAGAATAAGAAATATTAAAAACAAATTTCATATAATATTTATAACCCTCTTCTAGAAATATGTGTTCATGAGTAACTTTCAAAAATAATTTTCAATATAGAAAAAATAAAAAAATTATAAAACACAACATTAAAATAAATCTCAATAATATATGATTGAAAAACAATATAATGGTTTTCTTCTATAACTATGGAGTGTAATATAAAACATACTATCACAAAAGAAAACACTTCATGTATTTTTGAATACATCTGTTGAAAACCACTTCATTGAAAATTTAATGAATCATATTTTTAAAAATAGCTACTGAAAAAGATGAAGGTTCCAATTGATAATAATTTTATTTTAAAATAAAAAATAACAATTCTTTTCATAATAAATAAAATTGTTATGGAAGAGAATTTATCTTAAATGACGATATTCATTATTGTTAATAATATTAAAATTTTAGAATAATGAAATTTACCTAGGAATATAATTTTAATTAGAAATTATATTTTATCATAAGAAAAAATTGGAATTTCTATATAATATGACTTTATGGTGGAATAAACCAAACATATAAGAAATATGTTCAGGAATAATGAAAATCACATTCAAAAGGGAACCATATCAATAAAAACTGTTACATTTATTGTAATATTTTAATCAAACACCCTTTAGGAAGTAACATAAGAAACTTTTGTAAATCAACAGTATTTCATAAATTTTATAAAAATCATACCCATTGTTTATAATATACACCAAAAAACATGTTGACAAGATGTCATATAACTCAAAGAATTTAATGCTAGATGAGAAACACCAAATTTATCTATCAACATCATTAAAGGTTATTTAACCCTATATAATTAATATAACTATATTAATAACAAATTTAATAATCATATTAAAACATATATAATTTTAAAATATTTAATAATGAAAATTCATAATATAATCATTAGTCATTTACCCTTTATTTTCATTATTTGATGTCGTTAATTTTTTAATTTTTCGCACATGTTTTGTAATACCAAAATTAATGATTATTCATTGACACAGTGTAAATCCATTGTAAATTTATAAATATTTTTAAATAATTTGTATAAATTATTTATTAATCATAATATTCATTTCATAAAAATTATATGCTTGGTTCGAGGGAACATGATCCACAGAGATCTTCTTCAAAGTGATTTACCGATATCATCATATTACTTTATAATGAAGATAAATTTTTGTGACATCCAATAAAAAACATAATCATGATACATATAATTTCTATATATGATATATATTCATTACATACATTTTCCTAGAATCTATTTATGGTGGTGATAAAATCAAAAAATTTATTCTATGGAGGTAGTATTTCACTTGTACACCTAAGAATCATTTTAATATTTCCATCAATTAGTGGGAACGAAGGTTGTCAATGATTTATCTATAAAATATATTAATTATTTCATAGATATAATATTTTTTAATTAGTTTAATTTTTTAAAAAATTTGATATTATGTGTTCATTAAAAACAAAATTTTCCATTATTGGATGTGGTAGTCCACACGTACACACAGAGGACATATTCACTATTCTAATAGATGAGAGGGGAATAGATTATTTTTGTACCATAATAAAATCTTAATTATTCAAATGATAGTAATTTAATGAAATTTATAATTTCATAATAATTATTTATGAGGATTGAAAATAAAGATAATGAATAAAATAACAGTGGACATATAATACACTCACCGAGGTTTTGAGTTTTCTCATTAAACAATTCTTAGAATTATGGATCTTGGGGAACTTTTTTAATTGCTCAACTCTAGTGACCCAAATACATGGTTTATTTTAATATATTTTCAATATATACAAGAGATAATATCCCAATGGATGAAATATTTTATTAGTCTTCAAATATTAGTTACATACATGATTCTAACATTACATGTAGACCACTGAAATACAACATAATATTCTAGTGATAATATTATCATTTTTTCTTTAATATCCCTAAAAAAATTCTTAAATATAAAAATTGGTATCATTGGGAAATGAAGACATAATAAATGGTGATATCTTCTACTCTAGATGTAAATGCGTACAAGAGATGCTATCATAGTATTAATAAAATATCATTATATGGTAGAGATTAACAATAATAAAATATAACATTTAACTAAAATCATAAAAAGGTGATAACATCATTGTATTACATAGAAACATAAATAGTTTCATGGATAAAAAATATTTTTTTGTAATCATATAATGCATAAAGTCAAAAATTGTAATCTTATTGGCATAGACATTTGTTAAAAATCATATATAAATAGGTAATGTATCTTCTAAATACTGAAACTAGTGTCTCTCATGATACCAATCGATATATCTAGTAGATATATAATGACTCCCTTATCACATTATAAGTTGAATTCATTCATCATAGGAAATAAGTTCATAATAATTAATAAAATATTCAATATGAAATTTCTTATTGAAAAAATAGAATATAAAATTTTAAAATTTACCCCTGATAGAAAATAGATAAACATTATCAGAAGACATCCAGTGTAATATGAATGATTTATCATTAAATTATATCCCCAGATATTCAATTTGGTTATCCTCACCTCTCAATTTCAATATCAGTGTTTTGTGAAGCTTTAAGTCCCCATGATAGTACCATTGTCGCCTATTTCAATCATCTAAGACCCACGTTGGATTTCTTTTATAGATGTGTTTTATGTAATTCGGGGTTTCAAGATCACACCGTTGTGGGTCTTCTTGGAAAAGATTATTTCAAAATTCAATTTACTTTGGAAGAATATATGATATTTCCATGGTATAATGATCCCCAATGATGAATAAGATATAGGTTCTCTCTCCATAGATGGTAGTATGACCTCTACATGAACTAGGATACATCCTTTTTAATGACATGTGTATGTTTCACTTGGCTTCCCTTATCTTTTCAAAGTATATAAATTATTCATATGTAGGAAAATTTTTTGGGTTTATTTCATTGTTCTGACAGGTGAACGTCTTCCATGATTAATCCGATTAATCCTCAGATTTGTGTTTAGGTGCATGTCTCAAAGCCACAGTTTATTAAGTAAGAGTAATAGTTGGATATTATTTTTGGCATAAGAATGACATTGTATTTTAATCATGGGATGATTATTACTCGATTTTAGAAATGGTACATCTCTTCGAAGATTTTAGCTAAATTGGAAAGTTGTGCTGATGATGACATGGAGACGAGAAACAACCATCATCAAACTCTGAGTTCTGGTAAAGTCTCCTTTATGTATGCTGTTGAACACAGTATGAAAAGTATGGATGAAACTACTCCCCCAAAGATAAGGCCTAGGATTGATTACTCCAATGATCCAAGGAGCTTGTCAACAATGTCCTCATTAAACTAATAATGAAATTTATCCCACATGGGAGTCGTACAACAAGTATTATTCCCATTCTCAGTGTACATTGGAATAGAAAAGGATATATGTGATATATTCTATTCGCATCAAGAAACAAAATAATGCCAATATAAATGGGAATTGATGGATTCTAATAAAACATATGATTCTGGTTATGATGATAATGTGGACCCTTATGACATGTAGTTTAATTTTGGTGTGATATTGTTTGACTCCACCTCTATATTTCCTTTTTTCGCCTATACTTTTTTATAAAAATCGGGGGAGTTGAGGATTTCATGGTCTCAAACCTCTTTGATAAAATAAATTTTTCATTTTTAAATAAGATAATTAAAAATTAAAAATTTTCCAAAATATTAGGATGATATTTTATTTTAAAATAAACATATATTTTTAAAAGAATATTCAAGTGAAATAATATTCATGTTGGTGTAAAAGGCCATTTGTTTGATATTCATTAAAATAAATACCTCATTCACAGAATTGGTAATAATTAACCTATTCAAAAGACAAAAATAATCTGCCCATAATTTTTTTTATAAATATTAAAACATGGGTAAAAATTGACTTTAATAAATCATTGTATAATATTATGAATATTTTTTAAATGATTTTATATATAATATATAAATTGAAAATAAATCCTAACTAAATAAAAAACTAAGTTAGTTTTCCTTAGTAACTCCCCAAGATTCCGCGGTACGCTTCTCTATGAATAATATAGTAGTATGTGTTGTACGCAATTTCGAGTTCTAACACACCACAACCAATAAAACTAGCTGTTATGAATAGTAATACCCAATTTTTGTAATTTTATACATTTTATCATTCAAAATGGACTTCATTTTTTGATTCGTAATATCAAAATTAGCATAGGGTGAATTTTTGGTATTTTTCTAAAAACATTCAATTTTTGATAAATAGTGGAAAACACTTAGTTAACGTTTAAAACCGATTTTTTTTATTAAATAATTATTTATTTTATTTAAATATATTTTCAGTCAAAATAGACACATAATTCCAATATAAGATCAATGTAATTCATTGGAGTCAATTTAATATAATTTTAGATATATAAAAATTTTATAGAACTTGTCACCGTCTTTTACCCACCTCCTAGAAGAATTTGCAAATTCACCTAAAAAATAATTTTACTACTTTTGTGAGTCGAATTTAAAAAATATATGAGAAATAGTTGATATCAGTAAGTAAAATGTGGTTAAATAAGATGAAAATATTTTTTTGTGAAGAGTAATTTTTTACTTTTATTTACCACGGTTAAAAGTAAATAGGGTAATTAAGGGTAAAATTGATATTATTATTACCCTAACACATGTACTAATTCTATTGGATAAGTATAGTTCGACCAAAATAAACCATAGAAACAAAATACTAACCTCCTTGGTCCAAATTTATTAGATTAGGACATTTATTATTATTTAATTCAAAGAAGAGTTAAAAGAGTTAAAATTAAGGTTTTATAACTAAATCATTTTTAATATAGGGTTATACATAAGATAAATTCAACTATAAATATTCAATATAAAGATAAAAATATTTCTTACATAATTATATTTTATTTATATTATTTATATATTATATATTTTATTTTATTTTTGACACAATAATGATGCAGTAATTATTTAATTATTGAAATATTAAAATAATTGATATTATAAATATAAAAATATTTTTAATTTGAGACTTTTTATGAGTTCCACTAATTTTATAGATTAATATGACATATTATTATTGATTATATGAATATATTTCTAGGTAATAATGTTGTTATGAATTTATCAAAAACAAAATACCAAATATTGTCAAAATTGACAAAAAAGAGTTTTAAAACAAATATTATATTATTAATTGATATAATATTCCTAAAAATATAAATATTGGCCAAATGACTTATATAATGATTGGTTTATAATTAATGGACCACTTGGGGGTATCTTGGATGTGTATAGTAAGTTTATTAACCATATAATATAAAAATACAAAGAGACATGGTAAATGTCAAACTAATTAACTAAGAGTTAACACTGAAATATAAGGTTAACAAAGTGACCCAAACCTGTCTAAAACCTATTGATTGAGGGGTTTTAAACCCATACCCACCTTATTATAGAAATAAATCAGTTTGGAGCCATTATAAACAGATTATTATTTTATTATAAAATAATATTTCTATCTTTTCAAAAGGTGCCCCTCACCCCACTTATAAAAGGGTACTCACCCTTCACTCAAATTCACACCATTAAAGCCATTTTGATCCGCCAATTCCTACGAAAATATCCTCCAAACATCCCTAAATTAAATATAGAGGCCTTTGTTTGATTATGAAGCCAAACTAACTATCCATTTTGATCAAATCAATAGCAAGAAGCTGAAGACGAGGTAATGATTTCACCACCCTCTTTCAAGTTTCTTTCTTCTTCCACTTCTTCTTTCTTTGTGATTTACATTATTAAATAATAACTCTAGTATATTCTAAATACTGTTATATTATTATAAATATGGTACTACCATATTTAGTATTCTATCGATCCTTTGAGTGACATGTCACTATATGTGTGTACGCACGGATTACCGTCTCCACGTCGTGGTGTAATTGTTATTCCATACATTATTATCTGGATGGGTATAATAATGATGTGTAATTCATTTAAATAATAAATATAACATGATAATTATTATCTATATATGATATAACATCCAATTATATATTATTTTAATATCAAAAGAATGATATTGTCGCTTGTGCATATGTACTGACTACCATCTCCACAAACGCGATGAGATTCATTCCTCATCCTATCCATTCAAGACTAATTCTCATATGATGAGTAAAAATAATGTTTATGGAATTGATATAATTCTTGATATTAATATGGTACAACCTATCCATAAAAATCACAACTTATGTAACAAAACATATTAAATAAAATGAGTAAGTCAACACCTGAAACGACGATAATACAAAGATATTTTTAACAATGCAATGATAAAAGATAATATTTGATATCATAATAATGTATATGGTTCTTGTATGATTTAATAACAACTTTTTCACCATTATAAATGATTTTACCCTACCCGTGACCACGTAAAAGTAAATTTTAAGGGTTAATTCTACAATCTCTTCATTATACGTGGTTTTTTATAAGTAATTATCTACTAGGACCTCTTTATCATCCACAACCATGTATCATAAAAAGCTATTTCAAAACATTCTTACTATATTAAAGATTATGGGTTAAATTATTTTATACCCTTGTTTGACTTTTTATAAGATTTTTACAAATTAATCTTTCCGTCACTTTCCAAACAAGGTCATGTTTAACTTTTTCGACAAAATTAAATTAGGATTGTATTTTTATAACTTATACGGAGAGTGAGGATATTTTCCACCATTAAAAAATTGTTGAATCATCCCTTACAATCTTATACGAATATTTTCCACGTAAATGTTTTATTTAATAATTATGTGACTTTTAAATGATTTTAAAAAAAAGGGATATTTCTCTCAAATAGTTTTGATTTCATCTGTGTGCAACATCCTTCGATATATTTTAAGCTTATTGAAGTTGATTTGTTATGATACAAAGAATCCACATAGTATTACAGGTTTTGTGATATTTTTGACTTTGTATGTATTATTTTTATACAATTCATGGTATATGGATAATGTATTGACATTTTGAATGCTAGTTTTAATACTAATGTTTTTGTTATGTTTAAATCAGTTCATATGAGTAATTCATTGGGCTTAGTAAGTGACGGGTGGAGCCTTCTATAGATCCTCGATGCATTGGTAGGTATCATGACACAAACTAGTGTCTTGGCACAAGGCTTTGAAAAAATATTTTTTTAGTCTTGGCACAAGGCCTTGACTATGTGATTATGATAGTCTAGAATTAATCATTCCATCATTATGAAAGTGGATATTGATATTGCATTTGATTATTCGATTAGTAGAAGATCCATGTGAATAAGTAAATGGAATTATTTCATTTTATTTTTTCTATATTATGCTAATGATCATGTTTAAAAGGCATTTGTTTTTGTTATACATTGCATTAAATGTTTATGCTTATTTATGAAAATTTCCACTATATTGTTATCCTTATTGTGAATCTGAGATCACCCCTTTATATGTTTTATTTTTCCCATTATGTTAATAAGTATTTTATGAATGAATTACAGGGGTAGTATGAGGGGATATGTGTGTGGTCTATAAAGACAAGATGTTGTTTTAGTTTTCACTTCATCTTGTAATTTAACATTATGAATGTATCTTGTGATTCCCAGGCTACTAAACTAGTCCGTCTTTTGAGACATGATCTTTTGTGTTCATGCCAAAGTTATGTAATAAATCACTGACTTTGGGTAACTGGGGTCAGGGCATTACAGTTGGTATCAGAGGATGTTTATTTCAACCCTTGGAATCTAGATTTAGATAAAATCATATTAGAGAACATAAACTTAAGTTGGACTTTGAGGATTAGTGTTGAAGATCTTCCAAGAATTTTGTAATTTTATAGATTTTGAGAGTTTTCTGAGAAATACATGCATGTCTAGATACGAGCAGGTAGAGGTGGCCCTCAGATAGATGTAACTAGTGGTAAAACCCAAAAAAAACCGCTTTGAGATAAACTCGAACGAGAACTGGAGCACAACAACGGGCCTTGCTGCACTCTTGGTTACGACACTCTCGGGGGATATGCATTGGATATTTCTCATTTTCCGAACAAACCATTATGAAGGGTTTTTGATTATATACATCCTAAATGAAAATTTTTTTACGATTATGGATTATATCTATAAAATGTTCAATTTATGTTAAGTATTTTACATGTTTGAAATTATGTATTTCGATTCATAATCTAATCTAGTTAATGCCATTGTTTAGAAATGGAGCCTAGTGGACGAAATGGAAATTGTATGAATACACACAATTTATGTATGGATTTATCCCCTGATCAAGATAATTATAGTGGAGCTCATGATACTACTAGTGCAGATTAGCTTATCACCATAATGGGACAACTCACTCAGGTTATGAATAATAACCTTACCCGTATGGAGCACCCATATCTAATGCGTGGAGTATCATAGTTAGATCGCATCATGAGGCAAAAACCGCCAACATTCAATGGGAGTACAAATCCATTAGTAGATGTACAATGTATAAATTCCTTAGAGAAAATATTACATGCCTTGGGAAGTAGTTAAAGAGATATAGTTATCATGGCAGTTTACCGCCTCACCCAAGATGTTGACCAGTGGTGGTCTTTGATTCAAAGCACAAAGGAAGATGATGAAGTATAAAATATGGAATGGAGGGAGTACAATGTGATTTTATTATAAAAATACTTTCCGCATGACCATCGATCAGATATAGAAATGCAATTCTTGAACCTGAGACAAAAGGATAATGAGAATGATCCAAAGTATGAGGCTAACATTACAAGGTTAGAGAGGTATGTTGCAGATTATATATGTAACCGACGAAGAATGATTGATCATTTCTTTTATGGGTAAAAATTGTTTCACCATCGAGCATTAGTCTCACAGTCCTCATCATATAAAGATATTCTCTCATGTGTTGTCAATAAAGAAAAATAATTCTCTATGTGTTACGAATTTAAAGAAAAGAAAGGGAAGAAGGGATCTACTTATCACTCTGAAAATGGAAATAAGGGGAAGAAGGGAAATGTTGATTATCCATCCTGCAGTAAATGTTGGAAGAAACACCCCAATACTTGCATGAAGGGAATGGGAGTATATTACATGTGTGGTGAAAAAGGCCACTAAGATTGTGATTGCAAGGGGAAGAAATAAGATAACGATGTTCAATGCTACAACAGTAAGAAGATAGGACATTATGAAAATTAATGTCCTAAGTGTCATGGGAACTTACCTCAGAAAATGCCAAGGGATCAAGCCAAGCTTATACTATCACAACTGCTGAGTTAGAAGCTCCGAAATATGTGGTGGAAGATAATTTAATAGTTTCCTCGGGTTTAGAAAATCCATTATTTAATTCTGGATCATCACATTGTTTCATATCTTCCCATATTTCGATGAAAATTAGATATTTCCAATTTGATTTAACAAGGGAGTTGTTAGTCAAAACTCCTATGGGATGTATCATTGGAACAATATTTTGCGATTTAGTCCCCATTAGTGCACATAAGTGTTCTTAATTTGCTGATCTCATTATCATACCCATGATTAAATTTGATATATTCCTCATTATTGATTGTTTTTTGGACCATGATACGAAGATTTATTGTAATAATAATGAGGTTACGATTATTGATGATGTTGGTTATAAATAACACCTTATCGTTAGAGCAGAATTGTCACCACCTAATTTTTATCTAGATCCACCCCCAGTAGATCAACTAAATTCAATTATCGGGGAGGAAGAGAATGAAATAAATGTTGGTGACCAAAGGAATGTTCAAATAGAGGATGTACCTATTGTGAGAGAATATGTTGATTTGTTTCCGGAAGATATACCTGGACATCCTCCAGAATGAGAAATTGAGTTTTCCGTTGATTTAATTTCTGGTTCAAGGCCCATATCGAAGACCCCTTATAGAATCGCCACTATGTAATTTTTTGAACTAAAGAAACAACTAGAGGAATTGAGTAATAAGTTATTAATTCACCCTATTGTTTCTCCATGGGGAGCCCCTATCCTTTATGTTAAGAATAAGGATTGATTTATGGGGTTATGTATCGACTACATGGAAATCAATGATATAACAATAAAGAAAAATTATCCCCTACATCGCATTGATGAATTATTTGACCAACTGCATGGATCTCAATACATTTCAATGATTGACCTTAGAACTGGATTCCATTAGTGGTGTGTGAAGAAGTAAGTCATTCCAAAGACATCATTTTGAACCAGGTACATGCATTACGAGATTACAACAATGCCATTTGGGATGACTAATGCACCCTATGCTTTCATGGATCGAATGAACAGAGTTTCCAAAGAATATCTCGATGATTTTTTAGTGTTATTTATTGATGATATCTTGGTATATTCTAAAATCTACGAAGCTCATGAAAATCAACTGTGAATTATCCTGAAGTCTCTTAGAAGACATGAATTATATGGGAAGTTTGGAAAGTTTGAATTCTGGATTCAAGAGATTTATATTCTTGTCCATATTGTCACTAAGGATGGAATCATTATTGATCCTTATAAGACCAAGTCAACCCATGAATGGCCAGCCCTGACGAGTATAACTGATGTATGCAATTTTATTGGTTTGCTGGTTATTATCAGCATTTCGTCCAGAATGTTTTCCGATTGGATAACCCATTAATGAAGCTAACACGTAAAGGGGTTAAATTTATTTGGGAAAAAGAGCGTGAAGAATGTTTTGAAGAACTCAAGAGAAGATTATTCAATGTTCCTATTTTGACTCTACCATCGGGAAAGGACGAGTATGTTATGTATACTAATGCATCGATGAATAGACTGGGTAGTGTCCTTATGCAGAATGATAGAGTTATTCCCTATACCTCATGAAAGGTGAAGATTCATGAGAAAAACTACCATACTCATGATCTTATGTTATCATCTATAATAATTTATTTGAAGATTTGGAGACACTACCTCTATGGTTGAAAAATGATAGATTTATACTTATCACAAGAGTTTGAAGTATATTTTATCACAGAAAGAACTCCACATGAGGCAAATGAGATGCGTTGAATTACTCAAAATTATGATTGGACGATACACTACCACCCGAGGAAGGCAAATAAGGTGGTAGATGCATTGAGTAGAAAGGATCATGTAGTTTTGAACATGATGAGAGTTGAAAAGGATCCTATATACATGGATCTAGTAAATATGGATATAGGAATCACCATGGAAGGTGAGACATCTATACTTTTTCAAATGGTTGTTAAACCATCTTTACTATAAAGGATAAATAGTTCTCATACAGATGTTGAAGAGTTTAAAAATAAAATTAAAGGTGGGAATAATGGGAGATTGAGTGACTTTGTGTATGAAGATAGAATTTTTAAATTTGGGAAGAGACTTTGTTTTCCCAATATACCTGATCTAAAAGGGGAATTTTTGGATGATGCTCATAGTTACATTTTATATATAAACCCTTTTAAAACCAAAATGTTTAAATATTTTAAGGAACATTTTTTGTTGCAGAACATAATGATGGAGATTGCTGATTTTGTGTCAAGATGTATGGTTTTTCAACATGTGAAAGCTGGAAGGTAACATCTTTGGAAGATTCATGCATCCACATCCCATACCAGAGTGGAAATGAGATAATATCACGATGGTCTTTGTCATGGGACAACCAAAGACTCCTATAAGGAACAATGAAATATGGGTCATTGTTGATTATCTTACCAAGTCAGTACATTTTTATGCTATAAGGGAGGATTTACCACTTGAATGTTTTGCAAGACTATATATTAATGAAGTTGTGAGACTTCATGGATTACCCATATCGATTGATTTTAATCGTGATCCATGTTTTACATCAAGATTCTGGAAAATTATTCATAATACCTTGGATACTAAACTTCATTTGAGCACTACCTACCACACCCAAACTGATGGACAATCAGAATGGACTATTAAAAGAATAGAGGAAATGGTGATATCATGCTCAATTGACTTTCAAGGTTTGTGGGATCAATATTTACCTCTCGTATAATTTTCATATAACAATAACTTCCATTCAAGTATTCAGATGGAACCATATGATGTGTTATATGCAATGAGATGTCGCAAACCAACATGTTTGGATAATTTTGGTGAAAGAAAACTTGTAGGCCCGAAACTGGTGGAGGAAGTGATGGAAAAGGTGAAGGTAATCAAAACCCACATCAAAGCAGCTCAATGTACGTAGAAGAGATATACCAATAACTGAAGGAAAGATTTTCAATTTCAGGTTAGAAATCATGTTTTCATGAAGGTATCACCATGGAAAGGAGTCATATGTTTCGGTAAGAAAGGTAAATTGAGTCCTAGGTACATCGGAACATTCAAAATTTTAGAATTAATTGGGGTTGTAGCTTACTATTTGGCTACCCCTCCATGTCTCTCCAAGCATCCACAATATGCTTCTCTTTAAATAATATAGTAGCTTGTGTTGTATGAAACTTCGAGTTCTAAAAACCACAACCAATAAATCTAGCCGATGTGATTAGTAATACCCACTTTTTGAAAATTTATACATTTTTAATTCAAAATCGACTTCATTTTTGGATTCGGAATATCGTAATTAGCTTTGGGTGAATTTTTGGTTTTTTTATGAAAACTTTTAAATTTTGATGAATAGTGAAAAACACTGAGTTGTAGTTTAAATGATAATTTTAATTATTAAATACTTATTTTATTTATTTAAATTTTTTTTAGGTAAAAATAGACACATAATTCCTATATAAGTTCAATTTAATTCATTTGAGTCAACTCATAATAATTTTAGATATATATAAAAATTATATAGAACATTTCACCTTCTTTCACCCATCTCCTAGTAGAATTTGAAAATTAACATAAAACATTATTTTACTACTTCTGTGAGTGGAATTTCAAAAATCTGAGAGACATGGTCTATATCAGTAAGTAAAATGTGGTTCAAAAAGAAGAAAATAATTTTTTATGAATAGTAACTTTTTACTTGTATTTACCACGGTTAAAAGTAAATAGGCTAATTATGGGTAAGAATAATAGTATTATTACCCTACCACATGTATTAATTCTATGGTATAAGTGTAGTTCAACCAAAAACAACCTGAGGAATAATTTATGAACCTTTTTGGTCCACTTGGATTAGATTAGGACATTTATTATTATTTAATTCAATGAAGATTTAAATGTGTTAAAATCAACGTTTAATAACTAAAACATTTTTAATATAAGGTTATACATAAGATAAATTTGACTATAAATATTCATTATAAATCTAGAAATATTTCATACATAATGAAATTTTATTTATATTTTTTAGAAATTAAATTATTTAATTTATTTTTGACACAATAATGTTGAAGTAATTACATAATTAATTAAATATTAAAATAAATGATATTATAAATATCCAAATAAATGTAATTTGAGACTTTTTATAAATTCCTATAATTTTATTGTTTAATATGACATATTATTATTGATTATATGATTTTTTTTAAATAATAATTTTGTTATGAATTTGTCAGAAACAAAATACCCAATATTGTCTAAATTGACATAAAAGTGTTTTTTAAAGAAATATTATATTATTAATTGATATTATATTCCTAAAAATCTATGGTTCTAAAATAGGACATATATAATCATTGGTGTATCATTAATGGACCAATTGAGGTCGCTTAGAAGTTTATAGTTTTTTTATTAACCACATAATATAAAAATACAAAGAGACATGGTAAATGTAAAACTAACTAACTAAGATTTAAAACTAAAAGATAAGGTTAATGATGTGACTCAAACCAGTATAAAACCTATTGGTTGAGTTTTTTTCGACCCATCCCCACCTTAGACTCTAAATAAATCATTTTGAATCCATTAGAAACCGAATATGAATTTATTATAAAATAATATTTATATCTTTTCTTAAGGTACCCCTCACCCGTCTTATAAAAGGGTACTCGCCCTTCTCTTTAATTCACACCATCAAAGCCATTTGGCTTGGCCAAAAACCTCCCAAATATCCTACAAACTTACCTAAATTCAACCTAGATGCCTTAGATTGATCATAATGCCATCCTAAGGAGCCCTTTTGATCAAATCAAAAGAATGAACCAGAATAAGAGGTAATGATTTCACCACCCTTTTTCAAGTTCCTTTCTTCTTCCACTTCTTCTTTCATTGTTATTTCCATTCTAAAATAATAACTACAGTATCATCTATATATAGTGATGTTATTATAAATATTTTAAAACCATATTCCGTATTCTATCCATCCTTTTAATGACATGTCATTATACGTGTGTACGTACGGAATACCATCTCAACGTCGTGGTGTAATTCTTATTCAATACATTATTATTTGGATGGGTATAATAATTATGTGTAGTTCATGTAAATAATAAATATAAAATTATAATTATTCGGTATATATTATATAACATTAAATTATATATTATTTTATTATCAAAATAATGATATTTTCTCTTGTGCGTACGTACGGACTACCGTCTCCACGAATGAGATGAGATTCATTCCCCATTGTATCCATTCAAGACTGATTCTCATTTGATGATTGAAAATAATTTTTAAGGACTTTATATCATTCTTGATATGAATAATATACATCCTATCCATAACAACCATGGATTATGTAACAAAACATATAAAATTAAACGAGTATGTTAACAGCCAAAACGACGATAATACTAAGATATTTTTACAAAGAAATGTTAAAAGATCATATATGATATCAAATTAATGTATATGATTATTGTACAATTTAATAACAACTATTTCACCATTATAGAAGATGTTATCCTACCCTCGACCAAGGATAAGTAAAAGGTAAGGGTTAATTCTACAATCTCTTAATTATCTGAGGTTGTTTATACGTAATTATCTGCCAGTACCTCATTATCATCCACAACCATGTTTCGTAAAAATGTATTTCAAAACATTCTTACTGTTTTATAGACTATGGGTTAAAGTCATTTATAAACTTTTTTGAATTTTTATTATTTTTATATAAAGGAATCACTTCGTCATTTTCCAATAAAGGTCTTGTTTAACCTTTTAGACAAAATTAATGTTAGAATGTATTTTTTTAACTTATACACCATTTGTGGCTATTTTCCACCATTATAAAATATTCCAAGCTTCCCATACAATATTATAAGAATATTTTCAAAGTAAATGTATTATTTATTAATTAGATGGATTTTAAATGATTTCAAAAAAAGAGATATTTCTTTCAAATCATTTTAATTTCATCTATGTCAACATCCACTCATAGATTTTAAGCTTATTGAAGTTCATTTATTATAGTATAAAACATCCAGATTGTATTGACGGTTTTGTGATATGTTTGACTATGGTTGTGTTATTTTAGTACCATTCATGGTTTATTGATAATGTATTGACATTTCGTATGCTAATTTTAATACGAATTTGTAGGCTATGTTTAAACTAGTTCATATAAAGAATACATTGGACTTAGGAATTGATGGGTGGAGCCCGCTATAGCTTTTAGATGTATCGGTAGGTCTCATAAAAAAATAGTTTCTTGGCTCTAGGCCAGGAAAAAATCTTATTTTTGTCCGGGCACAAGGCCTTGACTAAGAGTTTATTATAGTCTGTCATTATGCATTCCATCATTATGAAAGTGGTTATTATTATTGAATGAGATTACTCGACAAGTAGAATATCCATTTGAATAATTAAATGGACTTATTTCATTTTATTTTTTCCATATTATTCTGAAGTTAAAGTTTAAGAGGCTTCTTTCTTAGTTATACATTTCCATAAATGTATATGTTTATTTATGAATATTTTTTCTATATTGTTATCCTTATTTGGAATTTGAGCACACACCTTTCTATGTTTTATTTTTCCCAGGATTTGAAGAACTATTTTATGAATAACCTTTAGGGATAGTATGAGGGGATATGAGTGTGGTCTATGAAGACAATATGTTGTTGTAGTTTTTTACTTTATGCTGTATACTAAAATTTATGAATGTATCTTCTGATTCCTAGGATACTAATCTAATCATTCTTTAGATACTTGATCTTTTGTGATCAAGCCAATGTTATGTAATAATGCACCGTCTCTGGGTAACTAGGGTAGGGGGTTACATTCTTAAACAAAATATTTTACAATTTTGAGTTCTTTGAATGAGTAAAATAAAAGGAAAAATGTAATTTCAAGAAATTAACATACAATTAGAAAATAAACTATTTTTAAAATATAAGTATCATATAATTCCCCCATTATAAACATAAACATAATCAATCTTGAATAGATAATAATATTGTAAAATAATCCCTTACCAAAAGACCTAATTTCTTTGTTAGTGATTTCAACCACCTATATGATCAATTTATATTTATTATACAATTATACAAAAATAATATACATATTTAAAATATAATTAGTTATCCACTTATTAAATTTCAATGTCTTTTCATTTATAATTAGTTTTTACATTATCGTTTCTAAGTGTTAAATGTTTTTCATGTAAGTTTTTATTTGATGGTTTCAGTATCTGTATCATGATCATTATCATGACATATAAAGAACATTATTCATTTAATAATTATCATTATTTTTCATCATATGAAATTTTATATAAATTTATATAAACTAGTAATAAAAAATTAATTACATCACTTCCTATAGATGATCTTTCATATATATGAACAGTTGATGTTTCCAATTATTGATGGATGTAATGAGAGAAATATAAATAATATTAAATAGTTATAACATAATTATTATATCATAAATATCATATATAATTATTAAATATATCCTTATTACTATCCTTATAATTAATAAATGAAAAAATGAATCACATCGCTTCGTGGACATGGTAGTCTACATGTACACATGTGCTATGTCATTGTTTCTAAAGAGATGGGAAGGTACGAAGATATATATGATATCACAATTAAATAAGAATAATTACCTTATAAGTATCACATATAATAATTAAATCAATCATAATTAACATCCATGAAGTATGATGATGGAAAATGAATCATATCACTTTATGGAGGTGTACTCCACATGTATGCATGAATGATAAATTCATTTCCCATTTTTTGGAATGGAGTTATAAAATTGTAAAAATATATTTTCAATAATATATTATTATATTTATCAAAATTTAGTACGTACTTTATTATGGTTAATATATATTTAGGAGTGTAACATCTTGGAATATTCATTTAATTTTTATTCAATTATATGGAATTATTTTAAGACTACATGCTTCGATGACACATGATTCACATTGGAAATGTTTATGTTCGACCAGCAAGGGTCGGACGGAAAAGTTAATTTCATGAATTTTTAAAGAAAATAATATATAACCATTCAAAAGATATTTTGATTTATTATCTATTGAGCAGCAACACTGCGGTGCAATGAGACACTTTAATGAATGTCTTTAAATTGTTTTCATAATGGGGGAGAAATTAGTGTCATTAAAGACACAACATATTAGTGTAATTTTAATGTTGCAACATGTTTCTTTTAATAATTATCTAATCCATTGGAGAGACAAGAAGGAATCATAGGGAAATCATTGGTGAACCTCTGATAGTTTCCCTCTCCAATGAAGAATGATGAATAAAGCAAAACAATTTTTAGGATCAGATCCGGAGGTTGAAAAGTGATGGATAATGCAAACGAACTCAGATAGATGATGACAAGAATCACATCCATCATCATCAATGGATCCAACGAATCCATGTAGGGGTTTCTGATTTCATGAGTTCTCATTCCTTGTTCATAAAATAAACAATATACATAGTTCAACTAACTAATTTGTTGATTTTAGATACATTATTTTTTGGGTCGTTCTAATGTGGGGATTTGAATTGGGGTTTCATTCAAACTTTGTGATTATTATTGTGTTCTCACCCATGGTTAAACTCTAAAGTGGAGTGCATGAGCCGATAGGAACAAGGCCTTGTCCCTCTTCCATTGTTCTTGTTTTCTCGTTCTTTGAGGTTATATGATCAACATGTACACAAATAATTTTCAATGGATTCACACTGATGGCGGGATCCTACAGAGCCTCTAGGTGCAAACAGTTTGAGAAACGGAGCCCCAATGTGACTTCAGTGGCCCATCGAAGGCATCGTCGGTATGCTACAACAGCACGAGGCCATGGGGCGACGCATCGCTAGGTTTTTCTCATGTTGATGGGGTGTCCCATGTCTAGAATACCCAGACACTGCACCGAGTCAGACATGAACTGGGTTAGGTCGAGTTTGTCTAATTAAACTAGGGTATGTGGGATTCCTTGTTTGAGTTGGTCTGGTTGTCCGACCTGGTCAGACCGGGGTGAGAGGCAACAAACCCTTGTTTAATAAAACAAATGTATCTCTTAGACCAGGCATCCAATTGATGCGCTTTTAGTGGATTTGGGACCCTTGCGGCAGGCCAGCACATTTGATATACACTAATTGAGTTTTGGAAGATATTTTAGTATGACCATGTTGGATCAGAATAATACTCAACTAGGCCATTTTAACTAAAATTCCCATATCATACAGACCAGACATCCAATCGATGTGGCATTTATTGCATTGTGACCCTTACAATGAGAAGTTACATTGGGATTAATCACTATGGGACATCATGGTGGTTTAATTTTTCATGATGGGTTGAGGAGCAGATCCTCCCAGAATCAGGCATGCCATGTGTATGAATTCAATGGCTAGCTGTGAAGTGAAGAAAGAATATGGATACTATGTGTGTCATGTCCTATCTATACTGTGTGGATCAACACCATGTGATCATGTGTGGGTTAGTACCTAGTGACCATGTGTGGGTCAAAACCAAGGATCTCTGTGTGGGTCAGCACCTAGAAATCGTATGTGGAACTACACCAGATCCTGTTGATAGATTAAAATGTTCTATCTGTATTACTAATAATCTTTACTTCTATACTTAAGTTAAACGTTGTCTGATCTGGGTTTTTTATACTCTGCTATGTGTTTGAGGTATTATTTAGAGGTATTACCACTATGGTATTTCCCTTTGAGCTATTTTACTTCTTGGATTAGTGAGAGACCTCAGGGTGCATCCGGGTCTCTACTGATTATTATAATACTCACCCATACACAGGCTTCGTCCACACCTATTTGTGTCTTGGGAAAAAATAAATAAATATCTAAGACATTAACTATCCATGAATAGATAGTTCTTGGAAGAAGATCGATTGACATGGTGTGTTGTAGTGACAATCGATAGAGAGTTGTACCTACCCTTCTAATAAGATCCTTGGGGGATGACATGTAGAGTTTTTACTTCTTTTGTTGAACCTTCCTTTCAGTTGGGATTGTATTCTAGCCACTTTTATTTTAGTTTACACACATTACTATCAGTAGTGAAACATTTTGGTGGTTTCATTACATTATTTTCATTGTTATTTTTTGTACTGTATACCTAGTGTGTGTGTGTGTGTAGGTTTAAAGGAAATTCGTTCCATTTTTGGTTATACCTTTCGGTGCCCATCACCAGCCCCTGGACTATAGAAGGCGAGACTGGGGTAGTCACAAAACAGTCCCCAGGGGGTGGGTCATGAAAAGATGAATTAGAATAAGAAATAATCGTTTAAATATTAAATAAAGATGATTACCTATCCTATGAGGGACCTCCATCGACATACAACTTAATCCTTATTAGGGTTATATTGTGAGATGACTTAATGCAAATGAATGAATGTAATGAATCTTGGAAGGGTTTTTATAGGTTGTAGTTGAGCTAAACATCTCAATTATGGTAAATAATATAGTGTAAGAGGTTCTATTTTACAATTGAGGTGAGGGAAATAGATGTAATTATATAGTAGATATATATAATATGACACTATATTCATAAAACAATTTCACAAAATGGAAAGGAATGTAAGACAATAATTTACCAATGACTAATTCAAATAATTTTTATATATGTTTATGAATTTTTTACCATTATATCATAGTTTAACATCCTATAAAACATTTTTAACCCTATCCATGGTAACAAATGTTTTATGTTTTTATTAATAATAATTACCCAAAATTTATATTCTTTTATTACATAAGTTTAATTATTATTATTACAATTATTAATTAATTTTTAAAATATCCAATTATATACTCACAAGAAATTAATTTTATTATTTGTCTGCAACATGCAACTAAAAAAATATTTATAAAAATGATTGTTTTAAGAATAAAAATTATTTTACAAAAAACTAAAATCTAAATTTATATTTTAATGGAACATTATTTATAATTTTAAAACAAATAATAATTATTTTAATTTAAAACCAATTCGAAAAATTTATTATCTTTGTATATACATGATTAATATTGAATCACTAAAAATGGATTTTCTCTGAATAAAAAGAAAAAAATATTTCCAAAATAAAAAACATATATTTCTAACATTGAAATTTTTTTATTATATGAATTATAGTTCTACTTAAATATAATTATTTTTTACAAAAAAATGTTTCATTGTATTTCAAAACCCTATTATATCATTATAATTTCGTAAAAGAAAAAGTATTTTTTAATTAAATATTTTTTAAATTTTAAATTAATATCAATAATTTCTAAAAAATATCAAAACCAAAATGATATGTTAATTTTGAAATTATGAGTAATGAAATTAAATTTATTTTAAAAAATTAAATTTATAATTTTTTATGAATTTTTGTTTTAATCACATTCCTCAGTAATGATATGTGCATTTTGTTATTATTTATCTATAATTAAACGCATATTTTAACTGAAACGTGGGTGTTTATATTTCTTGTAACCAAGAGAATAAAAAGTAGTTTTTCTGTTTTAATAGAGGAAACATGGGATGATATTTAAGAGTAATTAAATGGATCTATTTTTCTTGAAGTGATTTTTTGTGGGATCCTTTTTTTGGGGTAACCAAATCACATTATGTTGGAATAGAATTGATTGTGATGTGTAATGATAGAATCAAATATGAGTTTTGTAGGTTTTATGAGTAAAAACATATGATATTTTTTATTATGAATTTATAATATTTCATGGGTATTAGCTTCATTAAAATATTTAAAAATTAGAACCAAGTTATGTTACCCATTTTGACCCTTAGAAACAGTGAAAAATAATTTATCAAAGTAATTATATTTTTATAAAGAATATAATATGTACCCTCCTACCTAATTTACACCTAATGAACACTAATTTGAACTACATATAGTCTGATTAAATATATATATATAAAAAAAATTTCTAATATGTAGAAAAATATTATATAATGAAAACTATTTGTCTAGAAACATTTCTTTAATATGTTAAGTGTTGTTAGTCTTATTTCATCTGTGTGAATAATTATTTAATTGTTAACATAGTTGTTTACAATAATTAATATTACATTGTATAAATTTTTTAATGTATTTTATCTATATTTATTAGTATAGGAATTACCTAAACACTAATAAAAAAATTAATTGAAAATAACTATTTTATCATTAACATGTTAATTATATTTAACAACAATAATTATTTTTTTACTATAAATTAATTGCGTATCATTAAATAAATTAATGGTATTATTAATATATTTGAAATTAATTTTATCAAATTATATTTCTAGGTTCGATAAAATCGAATTTTAATATTACCATGAATAATACATAAAAATATTTTTCATAAAAATGTATTTTCTTAAGAAAAAAAAGATTTTATTCGTACTCAATGCCATATGATTAAATAAAGATAAACAAGATTTTATATTTTGTAAATATTTACCACATTATTAAATATGGATTAATTGGTCCAAAATACACAATATATAAAAAAGTACAATTCTTTTGTAAACATTTATTTTTATCAATTCATGATTTAATTACCAATTCATTAAGTTTGATTACATGTTTAATGAAATTTTATCAAAACAATTATATTAAAAAAATTATTATTATTTTAATGTAAATATTATGTAAACATTAAATATATAAAATTAAAATAATAATTTGAATGTAATATTTTATAATACTTAATGAACTATTGCCTTCTAACTAATACATAAAAATCTCCTCAAATCATTTCCAGAGGATATAAGGGTAGGATAAGAGAGAATTGTTATTGTGGTTCCTTTTAGTTTTATTTTAATGTGACAAAATATATTATATAATTATTCTAATTAATGGAAATTATAAACTAAAATTTCATGGTGTAACCAGATTAGATTAATTCAAGTACACACGAGACCTTTTCTTTTATGTAATGGGTTCCACACTTGAACATATTTATACTTATCTAGTATGAAAAAAATTACATTGAATTGTCATACTCATATCAGATAAAAAGTAGTTTTATAGTATGAATTATATGTATGTGTCCTCCAAGTATGGGGTTTTTTTAATTTGTTGTTGACATATGCCTATAAATTTATTTTTAACTTATTTTTAAACATTACTTATTTGATATGTAAATAAATATTTTCATTTACATAAGAAAAATATTATTTTGATACAAATATAAGACTTATGTTTGTTTTATATATATTGTAATCATGGTGGTTTCCTACTAATTATGTTAGTCTCATACACATTATTTTTGATTTGATGGGAATAAAATTCCATGATCTATTTTGTAGATACCAATAGGTATAGATAGATATCTTGATTTTATATTTTATCTCTCGTATTTTTTGAGAATATATTTATTCAATGATATATTGGTGTTGGATATTAGATTTAGTTTTTTCATCTATCCATTTATGACTATGACCAATTGTATAGAGATTTCTTACCTAAATTATGTTTTTATATCTTCTGACATTAATTTACTTTATGTTGAAATTAACTTAAATAATTGTTAGTTTTAATTTCTAATGGGATTTTAATTCATTATAATAGTGTTTCTATGATCATAGGCACTAATTCCCATCCAATTGTTGTTTAATGGTATAACTAAGGTCATGTGGTGGCATAGATTGGGTACCATTTTACATATTTTATTTCAAATTATTATAATGTGGTTTCATTTCTAGTGGAAATTATATATTTTCTCTGATAGATATGTTTAATAAGTTTATAGATATAATGATTTATACTTCCTTTAAAATATTTTCTTGGATAATTATATCACTAGTTAGAATTTTTATTTATTTCCTTATGTAAACTTTGTAGATAAAGACTCATATTGTTTCAATGTCACGTTATTGATTTTTGTGCATCATTATATTTATTTATTTATATATATTTTACTATTTAATTAGTTCACACTGGTTAAATCATAACTATTTAATTTCTAATATGTTATTCTCTCATGGAGATGACATGCACATTATTAAGTATTGTTCTTCTTATCATTATCGTATAAATTATAACTATTTTCCATTTTGTTGCATATTTTTTCAGTATTAGAAATATATTTTTTGTGATATTTCCTACATTTCATTATTATTTAATAAATAATGGGGTTTTAACTAAAATTGAAAATTGAAATTATATATAATTAATTTATAAAATTAATCTTTTTAAAAATGTATTTTACATTTTATTTTGAAATAATTCTACTAGTGGATTCAAACATAATAAGAAATAGTGTTTTCTAATAGGGGAATAAAATGATTTCTATAAATGTTATAATTTTTTGAAAGGACATTTGAAAAGAGATATTTAAAGGGAATTTGAAAGATTATTTTAAAACACATAATATTTGGATAAATAGAAATTATTGATAGATAAGTAGTATAAAGACACATGTAGACCATTTAGTAGGGAGAACAATACAATTACGGGTTTTCATGTATTGTAATCTTTGTGACATTCTTATGGATAGAATATCATTATATTATAGGTTTTTAAATGTTTTGGATTATATATATTATTCATGTCCCTAATAAAATTTTACATCATGTGATATGTATTTTTGTAAAAGTATCCTAGTAATTTTAAAAAATGTTGTTTAGTTTAATTAGGGTATTTGGTATCTTCATTTTGATATTATGTACTAGTGATTATTTTATATATGAAAAAATTTCTCGAAAAATATTGAATGTGGTAATGATTTATTGAGGCTTAAAATTAAAATGAGTATAGTAAATGTGATTATTTAGATAATTATGAGATTATTATTTAGTGTGTATTTTTTGTTTTTTTGGATTAAAATTATATAGTAGTGATATTTAAATAACATTTACATTTTTTAATTATGTTTTAGGGGAAATGTAATCATGATATTTTTCATGAAATTTATTTATTTTAGTTTTTAAGTGTTTTTTTTTCAGACTAGGATTTTGATATGATTATGGGTACTTGAGGATATGTTACTATGTTTCTCTATATGAGGTTTGATGATTTATTAAGTGATATAATGAATATATATTCAAGAGGTGTAAATATGTACAATCATAATATTTCAAGATGAACTTGGTGTTATATTTGGGATTCTGTTACCTAGTGGATGTTTATTTTGAGAGTGTTCCCCTAATGTTACTAGTGGGTACCTACTGGCCTTAAAAAGGGTACATAGTAGTCCTAAGAGAGATATACTATTCGAAATGTTCATTTATTTTATTTTATTTATTATTATTTTTAAGAATATTGAACTTTTTTTTGGGATCAATATAATAGAAATAATTATTAACATCTTCTGTGGCCCCAAATGTTTCATTCCCCCGCTACCATTTCACAATTAATCCAATATGGATTTATTTATATTTATATTTAAGAATCCAAGGTAAAAAATTGTCTCAATAATCTCCTTTTATCTTATTTTATTCACCACTTATCTTTTACTCTAAATGGATTATATGGAATGTAATTTGAACAATATGATTGAAAAATCCACTCAAATTAATTTTCTCCTTTTTTTTGGTTGTTAATGTCCTAAATGAGTTTTTTTCTTAATATTTATCACTTTTTGATGAAATACGTTTTTACAATGGTTTATATAGTGTGTCCTTATCATCAATACTAGAATTTAAGCTTCTTTGGTGATCATTATATGTGTATTTCAATAAAAATTTATTGAAAATATTTCTTTTTATATTGCAACTAGGTTTTATCTTTTTTTAGTTTGGTTTCCTTTATATACATAATATATATTTGGTTAATTTATCATAAACGATTATAAATTATGTTTTGATTATATTTAAGAGTTTGTATAATCATATTTGATTACATATGAGGTCACTACAAGGTTTAAAAAATAATTTGTCATTCTATCCTTTATGGAATCTTTTAAGACTTACATTAGAAAAATCGTCCACTTTTAATACCCTATAATTATAAAATAAGAATATTGTATTTGATAATGCATATGATAAACAACACTAATATTAATTGAAAATATAACAATCTGAGACTAAATTATTTAATTATTTTTAAATTAATTGAATATATTCAATAGCATTCATTACATGAATCTCTGAATTTTTCTTTCATTGCATGAAATAACGAGTTTCTTTGATATCTTGGTTTACAAGTTGAGCCATGTTTTTTAATGAAATAATATTTTAATATAATATTATTTAATTTTATTTTTATAAATTATACATTGTAATTATGAGTGTAAATAGAATTAAATAACTTCTGAAAATATATTTTTTAGAAAAAAAATCTATTTATCGGTACTAAAATGAGAATTATTTAAAAAAATAAACATTTTTTGAAAAGAGTTTTTTTCTAAATGTGGGTCTATTGACGCTATGTTCACAACAAATAAAATTCATATTTACAACATATAAATAATTATTTTAAAAAATTATAATAAATTTTTAAATCATCATGTCAAAATTATATTAGGTTAATTTTTTGGAATTTTTCGAAAAAATTTAATTTATTTATGAATAGTGAAACATATAGACTATTAAGAGAAAAAAAGATCATTTTTGTTAAATTTATTTAATAAGATAAATTATATTTTAATTTAGTTTTTAAGAGAAATTAGTAAAATTATATATATATATTAATCAAATTTTATTCATTTTATTCATTTTCATATTGATTCTTAATTTAAAAATATTATAAACTTATAATCATTTAAATTTGAGACCTTGTTTTCTCGTTGTGTTTAGGGATTAATTTTAAATTATATTCTATAATGTATGTGACTTGAATTTGGAAATTGGATTCCTTATTTCATTTTATACAAATACATAATTTATAATAATTTAAACATAATATGTTTCCAAAATGAATAGTGGAAATTGTAAATATTATTTAACACGGTTAGTGTAAAAACTGATGTACCAAGGGTTAAAAAAAGATTACATGGGATAAAATGACTTAAAAACTTGAAAAAACCCCATTTTGGCCTTATTTTGAATGTATCTCTTCTAGATTCTATAATGTATCATTCGTGAAGATTTGTGCATGATAATATCATGGGTATGTTTGAATCTTTTCAAAATATTACAAGTATTCCACTCAACTCACTTATAAAATGCAACCCCTCTGTACATTAGTTGACAAACTCATAAATTATTTTTTTGGTAATGACTATCCAAAATAACTTCCCAAATTCTATAAAATCATAATGTAATCCTTATATTGGAATGAAATACATCATAGTAAGGCCTTCGGTGAAAACCTAAGGAGGACACCCGATGAAGTGATAATGTTCTTCAAGGAGCATTTTTATTTTTTCCTCCACTTATATCAATTCATATTGACCAATTATTAAATAATAAATTTAGTATCTTCTATTTAATAAAAATATTTTTATTCAAAATTCATATCTTAACAACCATCCACACATCCATAATATTTTCTATGAAATCATCATTCATGTGTACGGTAGACTACGACCTCAAGAATTGATGTCATTCATTTTTCCATTACCACCTCTCACTATTTGGTATGATGATTTTTATAAAGTATATATAAAATATTTATAACTTAATTATCTATATTCATTAGTTATATTATATATAAATCTATTACTTCCTATTTTGTGGTGTATTAGATAATGGCGCTCGTGTGTGTGGTGGAATACCTTCATACGAAGCGATGTGATTCAACTTTCACCAATTCTTTACATGGAAAGTGATAATGATAAATTTAAATATTATATTTGATTTAAATGATATAATTATGATAATAATTACATATTTATCATTTTTAAAAGTTAATATTTTTTTTCTAAATCACTTTGTAACTCAATGAATGATGATAAAATCGTTCATGTACGTGCGGAGTACCACCATTATGAAATGATGTGACTCTATTTTAATCACTACACATCATGGATGATATATATAAGTATATTTAAGGATTTAATAGGGTATTTATGATATTATTATATTTTTTAATGATAAAATATTTCTTACCTAATTTTTATAAAGATCTTTGAAAAATGGAATTATTACTCTTACGTACGTAGGACCTACCATCTCCATGATCTAAATTTACATTATTTACTAAAAATCTGAATGGAATATTTATTTTAAAGCCTATTAAATGTATGGTATTTTTCAACATCATGACCTCAACATTTTATAAAGAATAATTTATATGTATTAAAATTTATTTTCAATGAAAATTATTTTGAAAACATTTTAGGTTTTAAAATATGATATTGAAAATGAGAAATGAAATTTTTCCCATGACTATTCTTAAATAACTTTTTCATTTATTTCAACTCATCAATGAAAACATCCCATAATTCTTAATCCATTAGGTTAATGTTTTAATTAATCCATAATTATTCTCTTTTTTGAAGGTTTATGATAATTATTCCTTAGAACATATTGATATTTAGTATCATTATTCATCTTTATAGTTGTTATCATTACTTCAAAATATTCACCTTTTTGTGACCATAATTCATAAAATATCACCAAAATATCTATATTATTTATCAAGGATATGTTTATTTACTAATATTTATGACATTCCTACCTACGGAGTTTTTATTTTAATGTTAATTTAATGACTGGGGAAATATAAATTAACTTGTTTTTCTTTATTATGAATATTTAATTTTATGTAATACTGATTCAAGGATTAAATTCATTATTGGATTTATGTGGAATGATTTGGATGTCAAATTACAGGTGGGTAATATTTAGATAAATCCAGATGATGCATCGAAAAGAGCGAGGAGACAAATAAATTGGCCAAACAGGATGATTTTGTATCAAATAGTTTTAAACTGTCTTGTGAAAGGTTTTGAAAATAGATATATAGTTGGTCAAATAAAATCAGTTTTTACCTTATAGTTTTAATAATTCTTGTACATCGATCATGATATAAGTAGTTTTCAAGTTACTGAGAAATAAATTCAAATAATTATGAATTTATTTACTTGATAATTTTTTACATTAATATCAATCCCATTTTCTCCATGATATTATCAATGGATGAATTTAATTCTTTGATTATTGATTAAAAGGAATGTTCTTTCAGTAATTTACCCAAACATATTTATCCTTAATTAGATTATCACAATATTCATGTTGTTTAAATTACATGTTTTTTCAGATATTTACCTTTCCAAATCGATTCATTGTAATTTCTATTGCACAGAAACATTAATGAGATTCTGAATGCACGCTTACTTTTTCCCCTTTTACTAAGAATTCAGGATGTATACTAAGAAATAAATTCAAGAATATTCTTGAGTAAATTATGATATTCTCCCAAATAATATTTTGTAATTGTTGCATTCTAATTTACTATGGGAATAAACTTTGTATTTAGTTTATGAGGACCACAACAAATATTCGATCCCTTGAGAGTTGATTCAATTAGAATATGAAAAAAAAATTATTAAAGAAAGATCTATCTATGGAATACATGGGTTAGGTTTACTAAAATTGGTATTATAGTATGTGAGTAGAAACCATATAAATGAGATTTTGGAAAACATTAATCAAGGAGCACCACCTTATGATAAACTTTCCTGATATGTATGGAAGAACATCCTAATATTTTGTTAAGGAAGAGATTATTTTATGTTAATTATAATTTATCATTGTATAGAAGTAGACATGGTTATGTAAAAAATTGTCCAAGGGGTTATTATTATGAATAAACAACATTGGGATTGACCTGATCTTCACTTGGTTCATTACAATGAGTACTAATATGGACTTCATTTAACACTACCTGTGGATATGTTTAGGATACTACAAATTATATTTAGAAATCATTATGAATTATTTGAATATATGATGATTATAAATGACCTAGGTTAATACTAATGTGTAATACATTGAATATAATGTGTCTTAAATTAATGGAAAAATATTATGTGTAGAAAGAATGTTCAAAAAGAAAATAACTTCCAAGGAAAAATAAAGAGTATTCTAAAAGGAAATAAATCTCATACTAGGTATCCATTCATTGTTTTCCATTTAATATGGATAAGCTTTTAATTTTATACTTCAATGACATTTTATAAAGGTTATAACCTAGAGAAAGGAAGGACCTATATTGAAATAAAATTTATGATTTTTTATGTACATTTATTCTATAATTAAATTTTAGAATTACGTTACCAATATTATTTTTTATAAGAATCAGGAATCATCTAAGGATAGTTTTAAATTTTAGAATCATATATATCATCATGAACATAATTACAATAGATGCCATCATGGGATATGAGATTAAGAATTTCCTTAATTTAAATGTCTTAAACAGCCTTTTTAGTTATTCTGGGATTGGTGTCTACCAAGATTAGAGAAATTTATGAGAAATTTATTTCATGTATCTATTTTAGTGGAATGTTTTTTGATGAATAATGAATTTAAATTTTATATACGTATGATTAAATATATTAAAATAATTTCTGTTTAATATCATTATTATTTATATTTTAATGATTGTCAAATAAGATTATTAGACATTGTACGAAATTTAATTAAAAACCATTGTAAAAATGTTTATTTAATACATTTTTTGGTTTCAGGGATGTCCATAATATTTTTTTGTGGAATTTATATGAATTATTTTAATATAGTTTATATAAATAATAACACATATGTGGGGTGAGAACGCATCACATATAGAAAGGCCACAGGGCTCGAACCCATGACCAAAGCATGATAATGGTTTGGATCTTACTATTGGCCTACATGGTTCCCTCAGTAATATGTCATTAATCTAAAATAAATGATTTTAAAAATAAATATCAGTGACTAATTGTGGTGAAACGTTTTTGGTTTGGATAATAATTTATTATATTTGACAAATATTTCTAACCATATTGGTTTTGGATAACAATTTGAGATAGGTAAAAAGGATTTTATCACTTTTAAAGATATTACAATCCATTAAAGTGAATATCTGTTATTCAAGTATAAAAAATCCTTTTTGGGTATTCATTTCATGGATTAATGGATCAATTGAAATCTTATCGAAGAAAAACCAAATGGTCAACTTACTATTATGAAATATAAATGTATCATGTATGTATATTTAATTACATTTCTCAATCATAAATATTTTCCTCAACTTTAGGAAACGAATTTTGAAATAAATTTTTATCATGATATTTTCAAATCTAATGTATCATATGGTCTGTTAAATCATCACAGGTTAATGGTTTTGAGGCCCATAACATTCTATTTATCATTCACATAGTTTTGATAAAAAAACTCAATCATTCCCAAAAATAATTTAAACATTTAATCTAGGTCTATGAATTGACTTTCCACTAATGTCCTCCTACATAAAAACTATGACATTTTTTATTCCATAGACCTTAGTATATTCATGTATCTCTTGTTGAGAGTCTTTATTATTAACCATTTTATAATGTGGTATTTTCATAAGATAATTTCCAAATTTAAATCCCATGATTTAAAATATAACGTTTAAATATTGAGAAACTAATATTTTTAAGGTGGGGGTAATGTAGCACCTATAATTTTAAAATATGAACATTATATTTAATAGTTCATATAAAACACAATATCAATATTCAATGAAAACATAACACCAAAAGAATAAATTAATTATTAATTATTAATTAAATTTATTATCTTCAATAATTTTTATTACATGAATCACATATTTTATACGATTTTAATGAAAACAATGTGTTTTTTTGTGTTCTATGTCACACACAGGGCATGTTTTTATCAAAAAAAAATTCTTTTTATATTTTTTATTCAATATGAATGTCATCACATAGCAGTTAGAATTGTTTTTATGAAAAAAATAAAAAAAAATATGAAAAAAAATATTTTAAACATGTTTATTAGTAATGTATTTATTAATAATTATATAATAATCATTTAAATTAAAAAATTATATTTATTTGAAAAACTACATTTTTTCAAAACACGACCACTTCATGCTTTGTGCGCATCATTTAAAATTTATTTTTGTCACTTTTAGAAAATTCATTTTAAAACATAATCTTAATTTATGAAATCATAATTTAAAAATATTTTAGGGTTATTTTTTAGAATTTTTATAAATGTTTTATTTTTTGATGTATAGTAGAAAAATACAAAATTTTAATTGAAAACGATCTTTTAGTTTCAATTATTTGTCATGATAAATTATATATAAAATTTTTTTAAAGTAAAATTTTATATATATGAACCTAATTTAGTTCATTTATTCATTTTTATATTAAATTTTTATAGAAACATATTTTAATCTATAGAAAAGTTTCACATTGAAAACCTGCATTCTCATTGGTCCATGGGATTAAATTTAAATTAAAATTTTCCACTGATGTGAATTAAATTTTGAAACAAGGATTTCATATTTGGAATCAGAATAATTTATTATTTCTAATAAATTCAACATAATTTCTATCCAAAATTAATATTACGAAGTCAAAATATTATTTACCATGGTTAAGGAAGAAACTGATTTACCATGGGTTATTCTAAGAAGATAAGGGTAAAGAATTAGATAAAATTTATAATAAACACAATGAATGGAAAAATATGGATAGTATATATTCTATATAAGGAAAATAAAATTTTGTTATGATTTTTGTATGATAGAAATGATCAAACAAATAGATATTTTCAAAAAATAAAAAAAATTTGCAGTCACCTTACTTATGAAAGGATACGCACACCTTTCTCCACTTCACTCATTAAAATATATTTATATCATCCAAAACCTACCCAAATCACTTCTAAAATTTTCTCATATTATACTATAAAAAGTATCCTTGGAATAAATATTTTTTAATAATGCTTTTGGGAAAAAATCTAATGAGGTTACTTGGAGTAGTGGTAACATTATTTAATGAGAATTATTTCGTTGTTCCTTCCCCCACCTTTGAAGATTACAATTAAACCATGATGATTTAACAAAAAAATAAATATAACATATTTATATTTTTTTATGATAATTTAATAACATAAAAATTTCCGAAATTCCATAAAATAGTTAAAGAATTAATCATTCGGGTGTGTGGTAGACTACCATCTTGTGAACTGATGACTTTAATTTTTCTATTAACACCTATTATGTTTGGGTATGATGATGTATATAGATAATATATATTATATTAATAACATAATTCTACATATTATATCATTATATCATATATAACATTTTAATTTCAAGTCATTATGGTTATATAATGTCATTCGTGTGTATGGAAAACTACTGCCTCATGAAGTTATGTGATTTTTCTTTCACTAATATTTCAAATGGAACATGATAAAAATAAATTTATTTATAATATGTGATTTATATTACATATTTAAGATAATAGTGACCTATTTATAATTATTTTAATATAATATATATCATTTTCTTTCTTACCATTTCACTCACTGTAATTTGATAACATCGTTCCTGTACTTATGGAGTACCACCTTAACCAAATGATATGTCCCTATTTTCATCACAAAACCACATGAAGAATATATATAAAAATAATTAAATAATTAAAATTTTAATTATGATATTAATATCATTTTTAAATATAGAATATAAATAAACTCTTTTCCAGGATGATTGTTGATAAATGGTAATGTTACTCATGAGTATGTATGACCTACAATCTCCATGATCGTAACATACATTATCTCAGAAAAATAATGATTTCTATAAAAACTATAATTTATGTATTATTATGATAATTATATCTTTATTATTATTTTAATGAAATTAAAACTATATAATATTCAAAGGAACCATATAGTTAACAATAAAACATCATTGAGATAATAAAGAAATTAACACCAGAAACAATAAAAATAATGATCCATTATTAATTAATCATTTTTAATATGATATAAAATAATATATGATACCTATTATGCGAATATTTTTATATATGTTAAGTAAAATTTTTATACAACTATACATCTAGTTGAATCATGTTCACCCAAAGGGAAACATGTGGTAAATTATTCCTATCTCACTTTTTACATCATTGAGATGCATCCCATATTCATTACCAATTTCATCTATGTTGTATGTATAATGACCAATATTGTATTTTATGATTTTTAAAAATAATATTATTGGAATTGAAATATCCATTTTATGTTATCACTTTCAAATGGAATATGAATCAATGTTATGAAGGTGGTAAGTGTTTTACGTTACAACTTAATTGTTTATCGGGATTGTTCATGATTATGCTTTTAAAAATGAAAAAAATATGATCCATCCTTAATGATATTCATGATTAATATCATACAGTAGTTACATTTGATATATTCATGTATTATAACACTTATTCCACTCTTTTGTTGTCAAAATAGTTGACAAAATGTTTCTATGAAAATTCCAATTTATTTGTCTCTTTAGTCAAAAATATGTTTTCTTCCAAAAACCATTGTTTCCAAAATTTATTTCAAAAAAACAGTATTCAAAAATTGATTTATTATAGACTTTTTACCCATGTTTTACTTCTTAAATTTATTTGAAATGAATATTTCTTACTTCTCTCAATAAATTCCCATTTGTCTTTTACCAAAAATTTTAATCTTCTATTAATGTGTAAGAAATGTACATAATTTTACACCATCGTGACGTGAAAATATTTTGATGCCTCATTTAAAATAATCAATATTATTATCATATAATATTATTTTGAATTTTTTTTTGCTTTAAAAACATACATTCAAAAATTAAACTATATTTTCATCAAGAATTCATTTGAAGAACATTGGTTTGATATTTCTATTCATCAACAACAACAAACATATATTCATAATCCAATGGTTATATGTTTTATTGATATAGTAATTATTATTTTATGGATTTTTTATGATCATTATGAATAATAGAAGTATCTATATTCAATTTCTTAATTAAATTTTAAAATTATTAAATTGATCTTGAAATATTATCTTTACTCTAATAATTAAAGATTAAATTTACCATAAATATCCATATTTTGTTCATGGATATGTTTATTTCAAAAAAATTATACCATTTCAACATATGGTGTCTTACATTGAAAGTTAACTAATTTCTTGGGGAAATATTTATAATCCAAATTACTTCTTGAATATGGATATTTAATGGTACAGAATATCTATTCAAGAATTAAATTGATTATTAGTTATATGAGGAATGCATTGGTCATTATTTTTTAAGTGGGGGCCATATATAGAAAACCATACCATGCATTGAAAAGTCTCATGAGACAAATAAATTGTCCAAATAAGATGGTTTCCTTACAAGTATTTTTAAACTATATTGTGAATGGTATTGACACTAGTTATTTAGTTGGCCAAACTGGATAAGTTTTTACCCATTTGTTTTAAACTGTATGGATAATTGTTCATGATAGTAGATGATTTCATGTTACTAAGACATAACATCTAATAATTATGAATTTCATTCACTGCTAATTCAGTTATTTTATTATACATGAGATTTCCTCAATGATATTTTCTCTAAATGCAATTAATTTACAATTTCGTTATTAATAATAATGTGCTTTTAGTTATTTAACTTACAATATTTATTCTTACATATCATATCATGATTTTATATTATTTTAAATGAAATTTGTTATTTGTTATTTAACTTCATATGTTGATTGTAATTATTTATTCATGATAAATTTGACTATAATTAACCCTTAATGAGAATTTGACCTCATCTTTATTATTTTATTTTTCCTAAGAATCCATAAAATGTACAATAAAAGAAAGGAGGGAATATGATACTGAGAATACTAATATTTTTTTAAAAAAATATTTTTAATATTTTTTAATCATATTTAACATAGTAATCATGTATGTATATAGTTTATAAATAAAAATAAACAAATTGTTAACTTAGGATGTGATTCTTTTTCTCTTATTCTAATATATTAATGTAGGAATCAACAACAAGGTACTGGGACTGAGGGTACTACACCACGAATTTTAAAATAATAAAAATTAAAATCTTTACTTTTATCAAAAAATATTTCATTGAATACCTATGTTGTAAATTAAAATTAAATTTATATTTTAATAGACACTAATACATAGAATTAATGGTATAAAATCATTCATAGATTTAAATAATATTATAAATATTAGGTGAAAAATTTATTAGTTCAAAATATTTAGTTTATAATTGTTTATATTTTTTTAATAATATGAATTTAATATACCTATCCCAATTATTCATGAATTATGTCATTTATAATTTCCTTACATATCCCTTTTTTATATCATTTAAATTAATGTATAGAACATGCATTAATATATAATTAATTTCATGTAAATAAATGAGTAGGGGTTACCTTTATCCTAAATGGTACTCTTAAAATAATTATAGACTACTATGACATTGAATTTCCTCAAGGATAATGAAATATTTAATAACCAGTATTTGTTCTATAGAAATAATCACATACACACTTAAGAGTACGAAAAAATTAATTATAATTTCATATATATCTTAATTTAATCATTAATGAACACATTTATTCCTTATTAACATGTATGGGTTGCACTTCGTGATCCAAAATTAACTTTGATTAAGAACAACATCAGTTAGGTGGAGATAATAGAGTATAATCTAGGTTGGAGGACTAGTTGTGGTATCAAAAAATAATTGCTTAAACCAACAATTTTCTATCCCAAATTTAATTACATTGTTTTGAAAGGCATCATTTGTTACCATTCTTCAATATTTTAATTACTTATTTGATATTATACAATACATTTCATGAGAATATTATTGTCATAATACCAACTTTATAATGGAGACATGGTTGATATTAGTTTCCTAAATATTATAAGTTTATACAAAATGTTTGATTACATTAACTCTCACATTACTATATCATTAAATGTAAATTCCAATTATAAAAAAATGATTTCTAGGAGAGAGATTTATTTTAACATTTACATTTAAAAATTATTAATTATACATTATTTATCTTATAAAATTGTGATAATTATATTTTATTTATTTGAAATTTACTACTCTATATAATTCCTATTAATTAGAAATTTCACATTACATCATTTTCACTAAACATTTATGAGTAAGGCCTCATTTTTCTTGGGTTTTAATGATCCATGAATTATACTTTACATTTTGTGTTGTAATGAATAGTTTATCCCTCTAGAATAAAATTAATGGAAGTTATCTAATAATTTCATCCATGTTGGGAATGATTTTTTATTCTTACATGCCTTATATAAGGTTATATTCATGGGTTACTTGTCTTTTTTTTAATTTGTATGAATTATAATTGTGACTAATTAATAAATTATTTAGTATAACCATTGTAAGTATTAATATCCTTTTTCATGTTGATAATTAGTTTCATTTGTATAGAATTGTTAAATATGAATGGATTTTATTTTATTATGTCATCATTATCAAAACATTGTATACTGAGCAAGTTAAATTTTGTAAATACTAATATACATTGTGTTGGACTTATTCATTTAGATTTGGAATTTCTAATTTATAATTGTTTGGAGATATACAATAATACAAATAGGTAAAAAAGTAAACATATTTTTTATATTACTATTATATGTTTTTTACATAGGTCACCACTTAGGGGTGTTCAGATTGATCATATGGTGTGGTATATAAAATCTTTTAGACTTAGCTATCCCTAAATGGATAGGATAATTTTTCTTTATTACTCAAGTGCACATGAACTTCCATCCCATATATAATATATATGTTTACATGGATTGTTTTATTCTTTACTAGTAGGATTTACTCTACGATTTTTAAAACCTAATCATCTCAGATCATGGGAAGATACTCAACGTTGTTATTTTATGTATGGATCCTGTTAGTATGGTGTGTTATTGTTTATTATAGGAACAATATTATGAAGTGATTCATTAGTTTTTATTATTAATAACTTCTTATTAGATATATATCATAACTTTTTTTTTGCATTTGTACATTCGTAGATTTATTTGATTCTCAAACATATGTTTATTTCATATATATTGGTATCATGGTGGTTTAATATTGAGTATGTTATGGTCAATCCCTATACATTCACTCTAGTGGACATGCAGTTTCTTGATATGTTTTGTAGGTACCTATAGGTACTCATACATTGATTTCACTCCATTCCAACATAGAGTCTAAAAAATGAAAAAGAAAATCTACATTGAATGAAAATGGGAAAATACATGAAGAAAAAATGTGTTGAAAAAATATAATTTTAGGATAAATCCTAATGATGTCACCCTAGTCTATCCAAATCACCGTCAGTGAACAAGGTAATTGGGTGATAAACTTATTTCTCCCAAGGTCATATATTTTCCGATAAATAGATCCCTGGGGTCCCTATTTGTATAGATGATTTCCTTGAGGCCCATTTGTTGAATCTATCACTCGAGTACATCACCCAATTCATCTGAAACATTCAATGTATTTCTTGAACACCATGAGTGGAGGATTTGGGGGGGAATCATTGGAATTATGTTCCTCTAGTGTTTGAAAACCAAACACGTGCGCACCTAAAGCGCCCAACATCCCATTGTCAGAAATACTTGTGCACCGACCATTTCTCTCACTAGAACGTGAGAGACCCACTTCTTGGATCACCTGTGAATACTCTTGAAGGATCGATTAAGGTCTCGCCCATGTATTTCCATTCATGATTTTCAACACATATGTGAACATCATGTTTCTCAAGTGTACTTACACACCCATAATTGTGCACCCTTCTATACTTGGGCGCCCCTCTTTGATTCACTTAATTTCTTCACTATCATCAGTTTACGAATCCATAAAGACTTCTTCAAATCCATTCATGGAAAGTGTTAATCATCATTTGATCTCTTGTATGAAAGGGATTCTGTTGAGACCTCCACATAAACCTCCTGCCTTATCAAACCTTTGGGAAAGACACATCAACGTGTCTTCTATTTGGGATTGTATTTCCACAGTTATAGTTCTCTCACATTTGACTAAAAATAGGGTTAGGATTCATGGAGTATTAGTGGGTTTGTATATCCAAAGTCACATGGACATTTCTCCTAAGAACATTTTTGGGATGTTCCCAATTTGGAGGAGGGTTAGATCAAGACCGCTCCCTTCGTGAAGAGATGACCTGGAACCTCAGGTCTCTGGTAGGGGAAGGTAGAGTTCACACTTACATTTCTGAATAAGACTAGAAGAAGTCTCCATCCCCTACCAAGATAAATGAAAGGGAATCCATCCTGATATAAGCTCCTCACTGTCATCCCTTTCTATATTCATTAGACCTGTATCCAATGTAAATAGCATAGAAGGAAGGTTGGTCGCCTATCCCACTTCCACGGTCTATGTGCCATCATCCATCAACGGAGGGGGAAAACTATGAAGTTTCATTATTGAATCATTCATATCCTCTTGTTTCTCTTGCTGAGCATGACTAATGTGGTCTTAGATATATGTGATGGTTACAACATGTGCACAAACACTCAGTTGAAGGAACTATGAGAACTCTGATTCCCACAGTAACTGAGATACGTAGGAATCCTTCTAATGGCCTGAGATCATTGGTTGTCCTCTTTAGGAATCCAACGGTAATTCAATTAATTTGGGAATCCTTCTTAGGAATAATCCCCAAATTAAACCACCCATGTCATCAAGGCATCCATTTCACGATGTAATCCTGAACCGATTTCTCTTAATGGACCATACTCTCCTATAAGACTTATTGAACTACGTGGTCTTTGATTCCCATATATATGGGATATGTAGGAAGACTCCTGGAGGTTCAAACCCAAAAATTCTAATCATCCCTATTCTCTATGGGATATATTCCCAATAGTTTCTAGTCCTACTTGGAATCCCATTTCGTTTCCATGTTCCATGGGCTGGATCAGCATAAGTTCCACACTATGTTTAGACTAATAACATTCTACATAGAGGTACTTATCCCAAGACATTAAAAGGTATTATGTGTCACATTCAGTGGAACTGAACTACAAGATCCCTAATTCCTTTCACAAGCATAGCTTGGTAGCGTATATTATGGGAATGATCCCAAAATCAAACCAAACCATTGTATCCCTGGATGAAAAAAAATTCTAGAGTGTCCCACTGGGTGTCATAAAAACTAGTATCATCACAAAGTTAATTAAAATAATCTCTAATCAGTATATTAGAGGATACCATTGATGGAAAACCTCAAATACATGCGGATATTTCTATCAAAGGAAGAACCATTAATGCATACTGATGATTCTAAATTTTACACATGTTTATAAGTGATTGTAAATTCTGAGGGATATATATGATTTACATGGTGAATTAATAAGGATTTATGAAAATATATTAAATTTACAAAGAGAGTCCCAGAGTAGACAATAATTCCCCTCCAAAGGGTGTGATGAGTCTAACCACCCATCTTCTCGACCAATGCACATTCTTAACTATAATAATGTTCATCCTTAACAAATACCTGACTTTGGAATTCAAGTCCCCTTTGGATAAAGAACATTTGGAATTTTATGGTTCCATGAATAAATACAATGGAGACTGGCTGGAAACAGTGATTGTTAAAACAATAACACACATTTCAAAAAACTACGAAAAAAAAATGGTGAACCTAACATGAATCCGTAACAACGTTAATAATGTTACACACTTGTTAGTCCCTATTAGTTGATAAAGAAAGGATAAAAAAGGAATCAATCATGTTTGTATCCATCTAAAATGATTTTTCTTAAATGGATTTTGTTGTTGTATTCATGTTTTCTTCACTGAACACCCTTCCATCCAAAAAAGATTTTCTCAATGAAAACATCTGTGATCATCATGACCACTGCTCAAGCTGGACGTCCATCCACAGGAAGAAATTTATCACCATCCCAGTATCTTCCACACTAGTTCTCTAAAGTACCGGTAATGGAATATCACCAACAAAGTACAATCCTGACATTGGAAGCTGCTCGATAGGCCCTCCGGGTCATAAAGAATCCTCGAACATCTATCCAATGATGACCAATGATCAAGAAGAAAATGGTTCCCACCACCATATCCATCCATTTTTGGTCTTTATCTCTGGAAAACAACAATTATTACCTTCTGTACAACAGGGAAGTGGGTCAAGAGGTCGCTAAAAACCTCAATTCATGAATGAATGATTCCTTTGGAAGGACTCCCACTATCGATCCTTCAAGAATCATGTAGTAGTACACCCCACAATATGATGGGGGCATTACCTCTTGAAATTTGGAATAGGTCTCTACGACCCAAGCACGCAAGACGAACCGCTATGGACAATGAACGGTTAATAGGGAGTAGGTTCACACCTCTGCCTCCACCGAAAATCCCATCAATTTAAAATTATGGAAAGCAATGAGTGGGAACATACTCATGTTCATCCTAATGTTTCTACTTAGTTGGATCGTCTGACAGCAACACACCAATACCATCAGATAATCCTAGTGGAGTAGCGTGGATAGACACATACACCTCTCTTCAAGTACTTAGCCTGTCAGTAGGCTCATATGACTGTATTTAAATAATCTATCCAATCTAATGTGGTGGCAACTGGTAAACATGAACATACACATGTTTACAACCCCCATTTCTATCAGTAGTCTCATCTTCCAGTATTGAGAAAAGGTCATCAACCATACATGATGAGAAAGATCCAGGAGGAACATACTCCTACCAATGATTATCAAGTCTTCCTACAGTCTCGTTTGGTAGCACCCAAAGAAGTCATCCATACTTCTTTGATGACAAATTTGGGGCAGACCCAACTCTCTGCCCCCCTGCCTGAGTACTGTCAATACCCATTGATAGTAAAAAGAAGACAGTAGGAGGCATATACACCTACCCACAATATGGAATGGACGTATATTCATGTTCTGGATATTTATGTCACCAAACATATACTATCAATGGTGAAACAGAAGATTAATATCCCAACCTATATTCTAGAATCATGATAGGATATTTTAACAACTACATCAGTAGTATCATGTGAACATACAAATAAATTTGACCTTACACATGGGATGTCACATCGGCATGCCATCCCAGAGCATATACACACCTTTGTTCCATTCTAGGTGTGTCATGGGGAAAACTCCCCATATTATATGGACAACAAGATCAATAAAATACACCCTTTGCATTAGAGATAATCAGTCTATTATAGTAACCAATCCAAGGCAGGCACAGATACCTTCTCATGATAATTACTTTTCCCAGCATGTGGCCTCAACTAATTATAAGAGAACATTCAAGAAAAATTCTCCCCACGAACTGTTGGAAAATCAATAGTGAGGTTGTGATGTGGATATTCTTAATGCCGGAGTTCGTTAAGCCCTCATATATTTATTTGTTTCTACTCTATATCCTACATTCTAATTAACAATTTTGGGAGTGGTAGTTGTAATTCTGATGTTCTTCATCGGACACTTCATCATGGAGGCTTGCTTCATGAAATTTTGACCAAACTAGAGTTCTTATCTCCGATTGAGATCCCCTGAAACCCTTAGTGTGGCCTTAATACAAAGAAGTAATAAGATTTATCCCTTTTTATAATCCATCAGGGTGATCTTACACATGATGGCATTCGCTGCGAAAGTCCCCTCTCTAGATGTATTTCATATTGTCAAGAAAATACCATAGATAACAATTTAGCAATGAGAAAGCCCTAATATCTTGAGGAACAAGAAAACACATGACCATTCATGTTTTATGCCTTGTCATTTATAAGTGAAACACATTCTCAAACAAAAGACATCTTCAGAGAATGACCATTCTCTGAGCCTCCCTTGTGTCATTTGAATTCTAATATAGAGCATCCACTTTGGTCAGAAAAACTGGAGAAACCTTTAGTGAAATATGGTGAAGATATGTTAAACATGAGGAAACAATTAAGTAAATGATAAATACTAGTCATGCTTTGGCCTTTGGAAAATTATCATTTTAACATACCAAAATTGATCACATAAGATTGCATTCATGATATTCACCTAATCTTATAGAAAAGTCTTCATCATTTGAAAATAAAATTATTACAATATGATGAATATCAAAATCATGTAAAGGTAATAGAAGGGTTGTAGTGCCAAATTGACTTGGCATATATCTCAATTTTCTAACATCCAATGGTTGAAAAATAGAAGAGAACCCTTCAGCACACATGTCTCAATGCTCTAAAGTGGCTATGCCAGTTAATTTCTGATTCCCCATCTAGTGTTCATATTAGACGATGGGGTGAATATAGAGCATTTAATTTCACTACACTCTAAAATCAGAAAAGTTTTCCAAAAGTGGTCTCATGCAATGTTATTTCTCATGGTCGGCCACAATCAATAGGTTTTGTGTGAAAACAAAAGTATTCTCAAGAACAGGCCTTAACCATTTATCACCAGAATCAGGACCATTGAAAAGAAGTTGTTGAGTTGCATTTACATCAAGAATATGAGAATCTTGAGTAGTTGTCTCATTTAGAGGATGTCACGCATCCGAGGATGCAAATTTTAGAAACAGAACATCGATCTTCTGAAACAGGTGATTTAAGTGATTGTCAGATAATGCACCCAGGTAATTCCTAAACCAAAATCCTAAAAATCAAAAGAGTAGTAGCATGAATTTCAGCCATGGATGTTCAAGAATCACCCCAGCCTGAATGTCTGGGTGTTGATTTAATCCATCATTCAAATTTATTAAACAATGTTCAATGATTTGAAGAAGAAGAAAATGAGCAACCCAAGCCTGTAGGTCTGGGGGCTTTTTCAGATCTATATTTCCCTCTTCAACGGAAGTCAGTTTTCTCTCGATTAGGTAAAAAGCCACAATAAAAGCATAAAACTAAACTATCCAAGGATTCCCTTAAAGTTTATATCCTCCAAAACGTTCTAGGTAATTGTTCATATAGGAGAACAGAGTCACGTGGTAGACACAAATGAAGACGATCTAGCAGAAACACTGACAGAA
This sequence comes from Viscum album, assembly GCA_963277665.1. NCBI lineage: Eukaryota > Viridiplantae > Streptophyta > Magnoliopsida > Santalales > Viscaceae > Viscum > Viscum album. Next base: position 294,105,060 of record OY728134.1, read on the forward strand.
TACCATCAATATATTATTCATCTCTGAATGTTATTAATACCATTGTAGAAGATCCTCTAGAAACTTAGTTCATTTTAGTTGAATCATAATATGATTTTCTTGTCCATAAAATAGTACACACCATGTAAAATGATGAAGTTCTACTTAGCCGAAATCTTAAGCTTACTTAGAATCTAGGTATGCCTTCAAATAACCAACTCCCCCCTCATTGAAAGTCATCAAATAAGGGTAAAGGAAAAAAGTTAGATATCATCTCACTTTTCAACTGGAGAAGGTCAATATCTATCTCTTGAAGAGATATTTTCACAGAAAGAAGAGGAAATAATGGAGTTGAAGAGACTTAATACAGAGTTACTTTGAAACAGAATTTCTGGTAAACATACTTCCTAGAAAATTCCTCCACCTGAAAATCCTATAAAAGCTCTTCATCAATGAGGAATTATAGTAACTGATGATGCATATAATAAATTCTCTCTACTGGGTACACAATCAAGACAGGTCTATATATATCCTAATAGACCTATTCCTGTAGGATTTCCCAGGAAGATATCAGCACTACAATCATTGGTTTTGTGGGTTGTTGCACCATCTCAAGCTCTAGTTTCTATACCTTCACAGGTTTCAGCTCATATGGGTGTTTCCAAAATTCTTATGAAAAGAATTGAAGCATTAATGATTTGATTGGATTCTAAAGAGTAATGAAGTTCAACATTTCAGCACGAAAAAAGCACTTACCCTGAATGTGTGGATGAAATTCCTCCCCCACCCAATTTTTTGAATACCACATTCCGAGTCTTTAATAGTTCGGGAGATCCAGAACAACACTAAACATATTTTGTTTATCGTTGTGACACCATGATTGGAACTTCTCGATAGTAAAAAGCAGTTAAGATTAGGTGTTTTGTGTAGTCATTACAAGGACCATAATTTGTCTCATATACTAGTTTACAATCATGATAAATTACTTGATGAGAAGATCTCTATCAAAAATTCCTTTTTCATTTAGCTCAATGCTACAAAAGACGATAGTTTCTGATCATTCCATTTATAATCAATGACACAATGAACGAGTTTCCAATTTCATTTTGTGATAGAAGTGATTAACAAATTTTGTTATGTCTACCACTCCTTCAAGAAGAGTCGCTACCAATTAGTGTAGAAAATATGTGTGATGAATTATGCACACCATTGATCCCAGTGAAATGAACAAAAGGGTTTGAAGACCTTACAACGATCGCTCAAGAAATAGAATATTCTATTATAGAAACTATGGAAAAAACTCATGTAATTCAATCAGCTCTAGGGAAGAGGATAGGAAATGAAGAACATTCTATAGTTACACATAAGCAAGCACCTATAACTACTTCTACTTCAAGACCCTCATCACAACTAAGGGATCGTCCTCCTTAGAATCAAAATCAACAACCAACTTGTCAAGATGATCAATGAGATCAAAGGCAAAAATAGTTTTATGAATTAAAGGATACTGTTTATTCTTTTGGGAATAAAAAAGTTATTGGTTAAACCATCTCAGCTGTAAAAAAATTTTGGTTCAGTTTCCAAGGCCAAAATATTATTATAAAGAGAGACGTGAATATATTCAAAATTATTTTCCTTTTAAATAGATGTTGGGACACCCCATTCAATATTTTTTTGTTTTATAGACCTTTTCCAAAAAATGGTAGACTCTGGACAAGTAAAATTGAAATTTTTTTCAGCTCAAGTAGTATGTGTTACTGCTACTAATCCAGAGGAAGATGGAGAATGGAAAGAAGTCAAATGTAAAAAATGTGTATAAATCTGATGATTCGATGGTCAAGAAAAAGATCAACCGGTCTCATTCCATTTTATGAACATAGTTGAAGTAAAAAAATTGTTTCTTCTGCCACTCCTGCCATAGAAAACCCATATTCGTCAAAAGTGCATTCTTAAATGAAATGAAGTTTTAATAAAGACAAAGAGTAGTTAGAAGAAGGCGAACTCAGGTCAATTCCAATGTTGTCCTTGACCATGGAAGATTTTATGTCATATATTTTAAAATAATGGTCACCACCCTACAAAAAGACACAATCAGAATTGACATGTCAAGAAGAATCTTCGTCAGTTGAAGAACTGATCTTTTTTTCTGTTAATGTTTACCATTTAACATATCATTACGGAAATTAAGATTCTGATTATAATAAGCCAGAGTATCATGTACATAATTGGGGAACAAGAGGAATATTCCAAGGTTGAGGATATATAGAAAGAAGTGGTAATTCTATAAACCACCGTTGTAACTCTACCCCAGCCCGATCCATTTATGCGGCAGAAATTCGTGGAAGGGCCCTTCAGCCGGCCCATCAAGAACGAAGTGTTTCTTCTATTAATGACAGGTTTGGTTCTGAAACATTTATTTTGGAAGAACTAATAGAAGTCATGTTTTCTTCCTCTTAGAAAAATAATAGACATAGTTAGTCTAATTTACAAAATCCAATAGTATTTTCAAATTCGTCTCCAATATAGAGTATGTCTACATCCGAAGCATCAACATACAAGGCACCTACAAAACCACATCTCCATGCAGGGAAAAATAGACCTTCAGACAAGAATTATTATGTCTTGAATCAATTGGATCATGTACCAACCAAGTAATCAATTAATGATGCTTTGAATGTGTCAAAAAATATTTGAGAAGCACTCATTGTGTCTTTGTGAATTCCTCAAAAGTTTGAAACCAATGTTGCTAGTGCAGTGGTTTGTCATATAGTGAAGTATCCTGCAGAATGTAATGCAATAATGTCTTTTATAGCTGATGATTAAGATGATTTCATACATGGACATATCAGACTTTTTTATTTTTCTGGAAAGTTCAGTGACATAGACATCCAATGAGCCTTCATTGATAATGGATCTGGTGTCAAGCACATTCCTTTTCATACACTTCGTCGACTGGGTTTGACTAAATTAAGTTTACCTCCTTCCACATTTATGTTGCAAGTATGTGAAAAGAGAGAAAAAGAACCTTTGGGTGTGATTACACTCAGAACACAGTTTGGAGATCATGTGTCTATTTCATATTTCATGGTTTTCGTCCGGTCACAAACTTCAATATTCTTCTTGGAAGGCCTTGGTTGCATCACCATGAAGCCATAAATTCATTATACATCTAATGTATGAATTACTACATCAATGGTAAAATTAGGCCATTTCATGGTGATAAACCTCCATTAAAAACATGTGAATCTCAATACATTGAGGTAGAGTTTTATCACACAAAAGGAACAAAGCCCATGACAAAGGATATAACCAGATTTAATGCTCCAATTGGAATAGAAAAGATCCCAGGAAATCCATTCATACATTTTAGTATATATTATGTGTTACCTATCAATCCAATTGAAAGGGTAAATCCAAATCCATATACATGTCCAGTAATTTCCATAATGTAAATTGCGGCAACTATGCCTGGTAACATTGGAGAAATTATTGATCCACCAAGGAATGATGGAAGCCTTAATGGAGAAGTTATGATTTCATCTTTCAAACTTCAACAAACCTCTACATCATCGATTAGATTAGAAGTAATTGTAAAAATGATAGAGGAAGAAAAATATGTTGATTCTCAATCCATCACTCCCTATTATTTACCGAAGAAAAATCCTTCTACTTCGGTTGGGTAAATATGGTGGCCTCTTCTTTGGGATGTTCAAATATCGATTTCACCTCAATCTCTGGGTGTTTTTCTTCTTCATCCTCTAAGAAAGTGGAAGGCAAAGAGGTAAAAAATAATGAATTATAAGAGGAAGATCTCAGGGATGCTTCTCCATCATTTGAAGAAGGTGTCTCTACCACCATGGATGAGCTCTGAGAAATAAATCTAAGTACAGAAAAAGATCCAAGCCCCACTATAATTTTTTTGGACATGACCTTTAAAGTGAAAAATGTGTATAGGTTCATTCTAATGAAACATCAAGATATATTTTCATGGAATTATACATAAATTCCATGTGTTAATCCGGATGTATCCACCATTAATTTGGGTTTTCAAGAAGAAAATCGTGGATTCAGGCAAGAAGCAAGAAGTACACACCCAAATCATGCCTGAAAAATTGAAGATGAAGTTGATAAGATTATAAAGGCCAACTTTATTAATGAAGTTTAGTATCCTAAATGTCTAGCCAATATTGTCTCAGTGAAAAAGAAGAATGGGAAAATTAGAGTCTGTATTGATTTCAGATATCCTAACCATCATTGATCTAAAGATGATTTTCCAGTTCTGATTACAGAACTTCTAATTCATGAAAGAACTATTTATGAAGCATAATCCTTCATATATGGATACTCTGGGTATAATCAAATTCAAATGTCCCTAGAGGATAAATAATCTACAACCTTTAGATCCTCTGAAGGTATTTATAGCTATCAGGTAATGCCATTTGGATTGATGAATGCTGGTGCAACATACCAATGTTCCATTCACCATTTCTTCAACCCCTTCTTAGAGAAATTCATTAAATGTTATGTGGATGATTGGAAGGTCAAATCTAGACAATGTACCAATCACTTGGATAATTCATAAACTATATTCAACAAACATCAGCAACAATGTTTGATGATGAACCTCTTGAAATGTGCTTTCGGGGTAACCTCAGGAAAATTCCATGGCTTCGTTGTACACCATCATGGTATCAAAGTGGATCATGAGAAAATAAAATCAATCATTGGTATGTCACCTCATAGAAATTTTAAAGAATTAAGAAGAGTCTAAGGACACATGGCCTATATTTGGTGCTTCATCGCCAATTCGGTAGGCTACTGTTCTCCTTTAACCAGTTTAATAAAGAGGGGAGTTACCTTAAAATGGAATAAAGATTTCCAAGAAGTATTTGATACCCTCAAAAAAATATCTCTTGATTCCACCAGTATTGATGGAACCTTTTAAAGAATGACCAATTATTCTCTACGTGATAGCTTTAGAGTGATCATTATGCTCCTTCCTAGACCAAACGAATCATGTTTGGAATTATAATAGTTGTTACTATCTCAGTTAAATGATGATTGATGCAGAAAATTGGTATTCAATTATTGAAATGTCCTTTCTGACATTAATCATGGTAGATCCGAAATTGAGGAACAACCTACAATAGTATGAGGTCCAATTTGTATCTCGTAATAATCCTCTTAATCTTTTCCTTAGTTGTCCTATGCTTACAGGGTTTTTGCCATGCTGGGAGGTTATTTTGCAACAGTTTGATTTCCAGTTTGTGCTTTAAAAGGAAATTAAATGCCATCCTTGGGCCGACTTCCTCACTAATCATCCATCAGTGGAAGATACATCATTAAATATTGAACTTCTAGATGAAGACGTCTTCTCTATTAATAATATTTTTTAAATCATGGGAACTCTATTTTGATGATTCTTACAAAAGTACAATAGGAAATAGAATGGAAAACCCTAAACAAAACAAAATTGGGTTAGGAATTTTTCTTATTTCCCTAGAAAAGGTAGTATTTCCTTATTCATTCCTATTATCAGAAGGTGGTACAAATAATGAGGCAGAATATCAGGTTATCATCATTGGTTTGGAATTGTCCCTTTATGTGAAAATGGATCATTTAAAGGTAAAAGGTGATTCAGAATTGGTAATAAAACAAATAAATTTGGAATATTTTATCAAAAAAGAAGAGTTAATCCCTTTGTATGATTTTTTAAGAGGTTTAACAGATGAATTTACCTCATAGAAGACATTGTATTATGTTCTTCGAACTCAAAATTCCCAAGCAGATGCACCTTTTAATGCAAATACAACCTTGGTAGATCTAAATAGGGATGGGAGAGTCATTACCAGAGCCCATCGTCGTGTGTTCTTAACTTTTGTTCAAACCAAAAAGGATGAAATTAATAAATCTTTCCCTATTTTGGAACCACATGGTCATACCATGGGATGGAGAACATACATTATATAATATCATAAAAACGTGTTCCATCCCCCAGATAGGGCTGATAAATAATAGATCTTTCTACAAGAAACCAATTTCACTCTTTATGATAGTTTAGACCACCAAAATATCCTCTAAAAGAGAGGATTTGATGGAATTATCCTCAGATGTATTGTTAGATATGAGACTGAAAATTTCATAAAATATGTACATTCAGGACCTCGTGGTGCCCACCAATCTGGGAAAAGACATTCTGATCAGATCCAGACACATGGATACTTTTGGACATCAATGAAGTAGGATAGTACAAATTTCACTAAAAATTTCATCCCCGCCATGTGCATGCCAATTTCATTCATCAACCCCTAGAGATTCAACATATAACTAAATAATCCTGGAAAATTTCCACAAGGGGAATGGATGTTTTAGGAACTTATCCTCTAGCCATGTCTAAGAAGTTCAAGTATATTCTAACTACTACTGACTTCTTCTCTAAATTTTTTGAGTAAATACCTCTCAATGAATTCAGAGCGAAATGCATTATTAGTTTCGTCAAAACTAATATCATCAACAGATTTGGTGTGCCTTGTATTATTTTAAAGGACAATAGCACCATTTTTTATTCTGCTGAAGTAAAAATGTTATATCAGGAACATAATATCAATTCCAACCATTCATCTCACTATTATGTGGCAGCCAATGGATAGATAGTGGAATTCAATAATACCCTATCAAATATACTCCAGAAGATGGTTTATAAAGATATTAAATCATGGACTGAAAAACATCTGAATTCTTTATGGGATTATCGAACAACTAACTGTACTGCTACCTAATAAACTCATTATTAATTAGAATATGGAACCGAAGCAGTTTTACAAATTTAAATACAATTACCTTCACTTAGAGTTAAAATCATTGATCTGTTGTCTATTAATTAAAGGTCTCAAAAACCGTTAACTGAGCCTGAAATATTAGATGAGAAATCATTGCATACTTTGCATAATCTAAAAGTCTACCAGAAAAAAATAGCATGATCTTTTAAAAATAAAGTTTTTCATTATTATTTCCATTATGGAGAAATGGTATTGGTCCTTAGGACTCCAATGATTCTTGGAACAAAACCTCCAAAACGTGAACCAAATTGTGAAGGACCATATTACATTAATAAGGACTATTAAAATGGAGCATATGACTGAATATCAATTGATGGAGAGCTCATTAAAACTCCACACAATGTGATATTCTTGAATAAACACTTTGTGTAATAATGCATCATCGTACTCAATGCAAGACATTGAACTGCATTGTTCAACGTCCTCACAAAAATAATTTAAACTTCAAAGTACAATATATTCACTACAAGACATTATACAGCACAATATAATGTCCTTGTGCAAGACTATAAACAACACTTCCCCCATGTCCTATTTGTATGATATTAAACTACATAACAACCATATGTTCTTATGTTACATGACATTAAAGGGCATAGAATTTCGTCCTTGGTGCATGAAATTAAAATTCATGACATCATTATTACAAATATTATTTTCTCTATATGATGTTAGAAGTATCTATAAGAAAACATCATTGACGACATTCCAACATTATAGTAGAAAATGAGTCCCTCTTTTCCTTACTCCTGAGTCAGATATGAATAGGGACCATGTTTCTAGAACTACGTATTGATTGATTCTCATTTTGAATGAGATACATAGAGATGCCTAAAATATCCAATTTTGGGCCCAGCCATAACCACAAGAATTTATTATTTTTCATTAATCCTTATATATATGAATCATATCTTTACATAGTTTTTTATTAAGATATATCATTTTGTTCTTATACCATTTTATGTCTTAAGAGTTATCGTTCTTTCAGAATGTATCAAAATTCCATTATTCATGTCAAATTTGATTAGAATGAGGGGTGATTGTATAAAGAACCTCAGACGAATGGATTATCATCTATATTTAGTTATGTAGATTCACCTAGATCTCCAATATTTGGTCCATACATGATGAAAATAAGACCAGTATTTCTTGTTTATGAATCAGATCTACATAAAAAAAATTAACAAAGTATGTATGACTTGATTATTTCCCCAACAAGACATATAGTGACACATGTGATTAATACCTTAATCTAGTTCCAATATGTCTTTCTTTTTACATTAATTTATGGTTGTCCTTACAACATGACGTTAAACTGTATCGAAATCTGACACCCCCATTCTTCAATAGTGTCACTTTTGTATTTTAGTAAAGACCATTAATACTCATTCTTTCTCCCATCGTGCATAGATCAAGAGGTCATAGGAATTAGGTAAAAGTATTCTTTATATAAGTACAGTGATTCAATTCCTTATGGGTGTGCAAATGTCCTCAGTGCATGACTTAAATGGGCACATCATAATATTAATTCCGAGGAAACAATGAAAGTTTCCATTTAACATATGATCCAGATCTATGGAAAGATGTCCAACTCATGGCCAATACTGGTTCGAATATTTCTCATATACATTGAACAAAAACCCTTTCAATATTTCATACTCTTAATCTTTAATAATTTTAATTCTTTACAATTTCTATTATGGTTTTATTAATAGGGTTTCTAATATCTGGGAGCTATTTTTCATGACTTTATCGCATGTTCCCTTATGTGGCGTTGCATATGTTTCCCACATAACAGGATTGTTAGTCAAAAGATGCCACTATTTGTCTCTACATCATATTACCTAGTTGTCTCTACCTAATACATCCATCATAATAGTTTTGGAAAGTAATGGTAATTTCATTCTTGGTTATAGTATCCATTTACCCTTTAATCATTGATGAAAATATGCAAGAATCTGTATTTTAAAACAGTAATTCATGTATACTTATCTAATTACCTTTCTCACAATATGAAAATCTTCAAGACCATTGTCTACATATTTACATCTCCATGGGTTTTGTGCACTATGAAATAACCTTGAAATCACATGGAATCATATTATTGATTCTTTCTATTTCTTGTCCTAGTAGTTTGACCTAAAACTATAGACACCATATCTCTTACATATGGGATAGAAAATTGTAAAACTCATATTAATCCGATTCATTGGATATCTTGGTTGTAAATACTCTTTCCATACTCATGTACCTTTCTCCATAAACCATACTCTATGCTTCGGAAAATGTGAATCACCAAAAACATTATTTGAATTTTATCAATAGGTCGTCAAACTCTAAGAGATCTTTTGAATGACTATGCAGCATGTTCCACTAGGCGGCCTTCCATAAGTTTCCTACATAATATGCATGTCATTCAAAATATGTCACTATTTTTCTATGTATCATATTCCCCAGTTGGCCCTACATAGTACAACCCTAAAAATGTGTTTTCAAGTAATGGTAACATTGTTATTGTAAAAGAGTTCCTCTAATTTTTTTAGCACTCTTTCCCATATCATTCCTCAGTTCTAGAAATTCCCAAATCACAGTTCACAATTTTCCCTTCCGTAGCTGAATATTATAGTATCTTTCAAAAAAAATTATCATGAAATTGGGATAGATATCTCATTCCATTGGTCAGAGCTAAAGAACTTCTATTAAATCCACCCAACATCCTTACTGCAATACTTAAAACTACAGAGCCCAACATCCTTACTGCAAGACATGAAACTGCATAGTACAATGTTTTCACTGGAAGACTTAAAACATCATAGTACCAATATCCTCACTACATGACATAATACTACACTATAAGATATCATAAATTCCCCTTTATAATAAATTTTAACCATTACTCTTACACCAAATCTGTATAGAAATGGTTTTCCAATTCATGAATTATCTTGGTCTAAAATAACCCTTTTTCATTTTTAAAATTTCATTCCTTATCAAAACCACATACAGTGGTCTTCAGTCACCCAACTCTTATTTTCCCAGATCTATCAACAGAAAAATGATAAACATCAATGAAATATTTTTCTTGACTATGAAGCACATACCCTTAGGCAGCCATTAATATTTTTCCCACATAACGGGCTTGTTAGTTAAAAAATTGCACAATTTTTCTATGCAGCATGTACGTTAATTGTCCTAGTGTAATACAACCCCCGCAATGGGTTTTTCAAATAATATAATCTTCATTATTGGAAAAAAAACCCCTTATAATGTTATTGGTTTTAAATTGGGTGACAATAAAAATCAGGGATCAGGATTCCCCTTGGAAAATTTTAAAGAACATTAAAACCATTCTTATCCACGGTGTTTTGTTTGGAATCTATTTCAACGTTTATGTTCAAAGATATTCGACCCTAAAGATTAGGCCATTATATTCCAACATTCATGACTCTAAACTACCAAATAACAACAGGCTTGGTACTCATTGATTGAGAAACAAAAAAGCGAACTCTGATCAAAAGTCGTGTCCCAACTTACTAAACATGATTTTTTATGGTTACGTAATATTGAGAAATAAAACGTCATGAAATATAATGTTGGTGGGGGGGTTTCCATATAGCCCAACGAAAAAAATTATACTATGCTTACTAGGCCCAATAGCCTACGTAAAATAAAATCAATTAACGAAAGTGAAAAAATTAATGATTAAAGACAAAATAATTTTCATTTATGAAAATTTTTACAGAGGAGTATCCACAAATATGAATATATCTCTCAAAAAAATACAAAAGTTGTTCTATGTAGCTCCTCATTTGTCTAACGACTTCTTTATCCTTATAAACTACTTGTTGGAGTTTGTCTATTTGACCAAATTTTCTATCCCCTCCATGATGAGGTGCTTCACTAGCATCGTTGATGATTTTTGCACCTTCCTTATATACTTCTCCTAATGAGATATATAGCTGGTCAATGTCCCATGTAATGATATCAAAATTTTGTTGCAGGTGATGATGCTGAATAGTAATTTCTTTAATTGTCTACTTCTGTCCCTTTAGCTTTTCATTATGATTATCCTCAACTTGGGACTAGGGTTCTTGGAACTTTTTGAAAATGATAGACAATTTGGATTTTATCAAGTCTTGTTGATGCTTTTGATCTAGCTACCTCTTCCAAGTAATTTCCATCACCGATGTATTAATTTCACGGTATTCAAAACCACAAAATTCTTGTATGATAAATAATGATGAAACTCATTGAATTCTTGAAGGCAGTTCCTCAAGGTTCATCTCAGATATTATGTTCCAAATTTTTTTCCATGATTTTCGTTGAGGAAGAAGAAGAGCCTTCTGTAGTTTTGGTTCGATTCAGAATTCATATCATAGGGAGGGATATATTCTCAAACTAATTCACTTAAAGAAGTTCCCTACTATGTTACTTCTTGGAAAATCGTTTCCCCACCTTCCAAAATTTTGGGGTTGATGCAGATGATTCACCTCCAGATATAGCCATTGAATTTGATATCCTTATATGGTAAATCAAGAATTATGCTAATAATTAAAAGATTAAAACTGAATGCGATCACAATATCATTATCTCTTACCTCATAGTAGTTCAACAGCCTGAAATTAATCCTTTCCAACATTCTTAGTTTCAGAAAAAAAAATTTTGAGGAGTTCTCTCATTAATATGCTCATTATTTTAAGAGTTTATCTTAGGAAGACATGTTATCTCTAGATTCATCTTAGACAATGTCTTTGCAATGGTGGGGTAGATGTTAATATCAGAACATCCTTCAAGTACCATTATGGAAATGTATTCATTAAATGGTACTAGAGATCTATAATCAACATTGGTTAGCAGGTTATTCATAAGATGATTAACATGAAAAATAATGAAAACTCACGTCTAGTTGATTCTATATAAGGAACTCCAAAATCATTTCAATCATTTGATATTTTAACATGTTCTAATAGTTCATAAAAATATGTTCCATGGATTATCATTTCATCCATTGATGTCTCAGATCCTAGGTTAGTCTCACCAGTGGGAACACCTGGCATGTTTTCTTCAAAACCTTCCTCCGGCATCCTGTGACCCCGAGTAGCTTATTCAGCAACAATTGTGGGGTCAACGTCAGTTGTTCCCAAAAGTAAGAGGGCATGTGATGACCCTAAATGTATCACAGAATTAAATTCAGATATTTTTTAATTTTATTCATTATTAGATATTATTGATTTACTAGAAGCTTCCTCTCCTCTAATAGAAGGAATCAAAGAAGCACTAGGAACAAATGTTAGTTCTTTTGGCTTCAATGCCTCTTCAGAAATCACTAGACTTGAAAGAATTTGTTTTTGAAAAGTATCACCTTCTATAGCTCCCTAAATCTTATCTGTGATTTCATTAAAGTAAGAACAAGAAGTATCCCCTACAATTTTAAAAGTTTTAAACACATTATAATGAATAGAGACTAAAATTCATGATTATCAGGGAGACTTACCTCCACTAAAAAAGCGTTTAGCCATAGTCTTCATTCTTCGATTCATTTTATAATTATTATTTTCAGGAGGGATTGTATCATCATCTATAAAGATATGTATTGGAGATCCCAATACCCTATCTATTTCTTCCTCCATGGCCTGTCAGCCTGGAGATATTTCTCACGATTCACGGGGTGATCCGGTGGCTCCAAGAGCAGTGCCTCTATGACAATTTTCTAGGGAAAAAACATCAGGTGTATTTCCTTTACCCAACTATAAGTTAATAAAATGTTTCTCCTATGTAATATTGTTTTGATTATAATTCATGTTGAAAAATGGAAGAAGATACAATATAAAGGGAAATTATATCCTCAGGATCTACAATGTCACACCACTCTTCATCTAATGAAGGATTAATCTCTTCGGGGTTTCCAAGATATATCATTTCCTTCATGCGATTTGTGGATGGAATTGATTCATCAGTGGCATATATGAGAATTTCTATCACTAGAATGTAGGTCCTTAATTCATTGGGATTACCCATTAAAATAATGTTATAAGGAGCCCGCAAATCCCCTACTTCTGGAATATGTTTCCCTTCGCACAAATCCATCCACATTGTCTCAGCATCACATTAAAGACTCTTCCATGTCCGAATAGCCTTCGATCTTATATATTCAGAATTTATGTACAAGGTTTGTGAGGAGGATCCTAAAACCTTGTACGTGAGTTTCTTCCTAGCAACTGAATTCATAGATGAAGTATTAGAAAATTGAACTTGTCACTCTTAAGAATGATGATGACCAGATCACGGTGATATGACTTCAGAAGGGATTGACGGAGTGGCTCTTTTTATTCTAGTTGGAGAATTATATCCAGTGAAAAGTCTCTTTGGTGAATTGAAAGCATCTTCACCTACCCTATCCAATTCTTGCAAATCATCCCATGATGATGAAGAATTATCTTCCTAGAAATGGGGTTCTTTCATGATAATTCTATTTATCCCTACTCAATGGACGACATGATTTAATACCTCTTTAGGGTTAGACGTATCCCATTTTTTATAATAAAAGATGGTCAATATTATTACTAAACTAGAAATGGGTAAATTAAATATTGGCCCAGTATTCTATGTAGATTTCACCAACCATAGTTTTTGGGAAACCATTTGGTGTTGCTCTAATATAACATGCACGAGAGGGGATACAATATTTTTCTATAGAAATTTGAATTAACGTGCAAATATATAAGGATAACATGCCTCATATATGATTTCTATGTCAATTCTGGTGGCCAACACGCCATCTCTACAAGCTATCATATACACCCTTAGTTCCAAATTTGCAGTACCAACATAAAAAAACTTCCCTACAGGATGATTCCCATAAGGAAAGAAAATGAATTCCTTATGAAAGCTCAATCTGACCTTGTTGTCATATGAATTCAATGAAAAGGTTGAAATACCAAAAAGGGCCAAACATATAGTCAGAAAGAACTTCCAAAAACATGGAATCCACATTGTAAAACATAAGTTCTAAAATGACTTTCATGAAATTCGTAAAATACTAGGAATGGTCCCACAATTCTCTAAGGATATTTCACTTTGTAAATTTGCAGCAAACTCCAATGAGTCTTGGCGAAAATAGGAGTATCCAACTCTACCATCCTTTTATCTGCAAGATTAGCTTCTATAAAAAAGGTTCATGACCTCACACCTCCATTGGATTCTCGGACTGCTAAAAAATTCATGCAGATCCACATGGCTATGAAACCTGCAAGATATGTCCTTAAAAGAATTTATTGGTTGATATTATATCCCCATATTTCGAATTCTCCCTTCTGTAATATTGGCCAACAGGTGTCAAGAGTGCCTCTCTTCTTTTACCATGGACATATAGTATGATAGGTGTAATTGGTCCCTTTTCCTTATTCATTATCAAAAATACTTCCATCCATTCTGCTGGATGAGTATCCCATCCTGCTCCAAGTTTTTGTGATGCATGAATTCCTGATTTTCTTAAATATATTCATCAACTCATGAACCAATATGGTGTATTATTCAGTTCATTCTATGTCACCTTGGGAGGAATAAAAACATCATACATGTCTCCATGGATTGGAACTCCATGAAATCATGTAAATGTCCCACAAGCTTATACCTACCACTCCATTTGTGAAATGGAATGAATTGGTCTCCGGGATCCACCTACTTAATAAATATGGCACAAAATGATCATTCCTATACACATAGGGCTAACTAACCCAGAACGCTTCATAAATCATGACGATTCTGAAATCATCTGCAAATTCTGCACTTGTCTTTCACACCCATAATGCCCACATCCATGTGGGATTTACTCCTCCTCCTGGGTGAAAATCCCATAATTTTCTATCCATTGGACATATCTTCATATGAATCTTAAAATATGGATGAATAACAGTTTGGCTGCACCTAGGGAGTGTGTGCCATCAAATTTGGAGCACACGGGATATGATACATAATATGAGCTTTCTATATTATCCCAGAACTGGAAAATGAGCCCCCAACAAAAACATTGGATTATGAGAAGTTATTATAATCCTAAAACCATGAATGTGGGACATAGTTCTTTAGATTTGTAATGTTAGCATCCTGAAAATGGCCAAGGCTATACAATGACATATAGCTACTTTGAGGATAGTTTAAATGATACATCATCTAAAACTTTGTTATGTCTGGAAGGGTGGATTCATTAACATTAATGTAATCATGACCAACAACATTCATCATGTCAATAATCTACTAGCTAGTGAGATTATCAGAAGTTCCATTTCTTTTGGGAGCCAATAAACCTCCAAAAAATGATAGAGATCATCTTTTAAAAGTATGTTCATTTTTTCTGTTATATAAAAAAATGGAAAAGTCATTATGGTGCGAAAGTGTAAACATGGCATGAATGTATTTGTCCGAACAAATGTATGACTCCCCACATATAGGGTCCAACTAAAAATGCACAGAATAATCTTGGTGAAATAGAAGCTTCTGAATAGAAGAAGACTTTCGCGACGAGAGATGAGAATTTGGAAGTTGCAAGTTTCTTTCGTCGAAGTGATATCGTTATTTATAAGCGATAGATGTACCATAGCATGATATAAATCATACGCATGGAAAACTAGTGCACCCATGTCTACTTGATCACTAATACTTTCACACCCCAGTTCCCTTGTCTTTCTCCTTCATTACTTTACCTCAGTATAAGATCCAATTTCCATTTCAGATCCAATTTTGAGGGGGGTATTTTTTTGACACACCATTCCATCAAAGAGTCTAAAAAATAACAATGGTAATTTTTTAGAAAAAAAATGGGAAAACACATGAAGATAATAAAGAGTTTCGAAATCCTAATTTTTGGATAAATCCTATAGGTGTCGACTTAGTCCAGCCAAAACATCGTCAGTGCGCATGTTACTTGTGTTCCCCAATTTTTTCACATGTTTACTTCTGCTCCCAACTTAGTTTTCCCCATGGTCATTTATTTTCCTATAAATAGAACCTTGGGACACCCATTTGTATGGAAGAATTTTCATGAATCCCAACTGTTGCTCTCGTCTCCCTAGTACTTTTCCCCAGTCTTCAGAATCATTAATGTTAGTTCTTCGACACCATGATCAGATGATTTGAGAGTGGATCAATGGACATAAGTACATTTAGTGTTTGAAAATCAAAACACTTTTGTGCCTAAAGAACCCAAACTACCCAAGTCCAAAATAATTTTGCACTGCCCATTACTCTTAGAGGAACATGAGTTCCCCACTTCTTGGATCGCACGTGAATACACTAGAAGGATTGAGAAAGGTCTCGCCCAAGTATTACCATATAGGTTTTTCATCACTTAGTTGAACATTAGGTCACCCTTGTGTACTTGCACACCCATACTTTTGTTTCATTCTCTACTTGGGCTCCCCGCTTTGATTAACATAATTTTATCACTCTCTTTAGTTTACGAAGCTATCAAGCCTTCCTCAAAGCCATTCATGGAAATGATTCTTCTTCATTGGAACCCTTTACTAAAAAGGATTCTGTTGAGACCTCCACTAATACCTCATGACTTATCAAACCTTTGGGAATGGCACATCAACGTGTCTTATATTTGGTTTTGTATTTTCACAATCAATGGTTTCCCACATTTTTTTCAAAATGGGGTTAGTATTAATGGAATATATGTGGGTCTATATATCCATAGTCAAATGGAACTTTCTCCAAGGAATAGAGTTGGGATGTTCTCAGTTTAGAGGATGGTTGGGTCCTGACCTTTACCTTCTTGAACAGTTGACCTGAAACCTCAGGTCTGTAGTAGTGGAAGGTAAAGATCACACATACATTACCGCGCAAGCATAAGAGATGTCTCCCTCCCCTACCAAAATCAATTGAAGGGTATCCATCCTGGTATAAGCCCCTCAGCTTCATTCCTTCATCATTACATTAGACTGTTGTCCAATGTAAATTGAACAGAGGTAAGGAACTATGAGAATTCTAATTCCTTCCATAACAGGGATACATAGGAATCCTTCTCATAGCCTAAGCAGACTGGATGTCCTATTTGGAATCCAACCATAATTCCCCTTATTTTAACATCCTGCATATAAAAAATCCCCAAATTAAACCCCCAAGTCATCAAGGCATCCTTTTTAGAAAGTAAGCCTAAACTGATTTCTCTCAAAGGACCATACTATCCTATGATACATATCGAACTGTGTATGATTTAATTCCCATCTATATGGGATAGGTAGGAATCCTACCTAATGTTCAAACCCAACATTTCAAATCATCCCTTTTATCCTTAGTCTATATTACCAATCAGGTCCGATCATTCTTGGAAACCCATATCCTTTCCAAGTTACATTGGCTGCATCTGCATAATTCCAACAATAAGTTTCAACTAAGCACCTTCCACTTAGAGGTCCTTATCACATGACCTTAAAATGGATGATGTGTCACATTCAGTGGCACCGAACTATGAGGGTTATTATTCCTTTCACAAGGATACGTAAGTAGTCTATTCTATGAGCATGATCCCAAAATCAAACAAAATCATCATCTCCCTTGATAACAAAAAAATCCAGAGTGCACCACTGAGTGTCTTAAAAATAAGTATCATCACAAAAATGATTAAGAGAATCTCTAAGAAATATATTAGAGGATAAAATTGATGTAAAACCTCGAATACATATGGATATTTACATTAAATTAAGAATCATGAATGAAAACTAATTATTCTAAATTTTACACATGTTAATAAGTTATTGTAAATTTCAAGGGATACTTATGATATACTTGATTAATTAATAAGGATTCAAAAAAATATATTAAATTGTCATTGAGAGTCATGGAGTAGACAGTAATTCTTCCAAAAAGGGTGTGATGAGTTTGACATCACATCCTCTCGACCAATTCACATTTTAAGTATCATAAAGTTCAATCATAACAAATGCTTGCATTTCGAATGAAGGTCCCCATTATGTAAATAAAAATTGGTTGTTTCCAGTTCCACAAATAAATCCAATGGATACTGCCTTGAAACTGTGATTCTAAAAACTATAACATGACTTTGAATGTACTAAGAAATCGACATATATAAATTTTAAATTCTTTATATTCCCAATCATTTTGAATATAGTTTATATTCCCCAAAATTTTCGTGTTAGTGATGTGTGATTTTTTTACCATATCCAATTATATATGTGACAAAGTTAATATTGTTTATCTTAACTAGAATAGGTTATTTAATAATATGAAATTTATTTCTAGTATATGTTACATGACTTTTAAACACTCAATATTATTTCAAAATTGTTAAAACCCAGTTTAACCAAATGTTTCATAGATCCCTGACACTAGTGTCCAACCTATGGTAATTGGAATGATCACATGAAGATATCCAATGGACTTATTTTAGTACGATTATAGTGGTCCAATTCATGGATATAATAAGAAAAATAACTAGACCAAATATAAAAAATTACATTTAGTTTCTCACTATAAGTTATAAAATGAATCAGTGGTCATTTTATAATATTTTCATGACAATATGATATTTGATTATTGGTTTTGAGAATGTGTCATTTATTTTGAATTAATAAGTAAATTTAAAATATAATATATGAATTTTTATTATATATAATACAACTAGATATCAAATTGAATATTGATTTGTTTCTATATAGTAAATATGAAACAAATATCATTTTCCAAAGATGTATGGAAAATCCATTTGTTTTTTCTCAATTTTGACCATTTGAGGAATTCCTATATAACATAAAAATTAAATATTAACCTTTCAAATCACATCAAACATCAAATTTATGTCCATTTATTCCATATAAGACATAAATTAATCAAGGATGGTTGTTCTAAAGTGTCATTATAATTTAAGGTTATTTCATAAATTATTAATATAACATGTATGTCTGTAAAATAGAAACTGTATTTCATAATATGATAAAAAATTTAAATTAATCTACCATAAAAATAATTTAGGGGAAAATTCATTCATATTCCCAATATCCATATCCACAATGATTAATTTCTCATATTTTCTTCTAATAATACAATGAAAAATATTCTATCGCTTTTGGGTGGATTTATAAATAATGATGTAGGAAATATAGTTCGCCAAAAATTCATTTTTTTTAACCAAGGGAAATTTATTTTCAATAATTAATCTAGTTATGGTTTTTTCTTTTATATAAAATAGGGATTGAAGACATGATATTTAATGTGATCAAGATGGGTGCATGGAGAAAAAGAAGTGAATTATATTTATGGTGATTGTTTATAATTAATAAAATACATGAAGTAGAATTGATTAATTATAAAATCTCATACATGATAGTAAACCACCTTTGTGACATCTAAGAATTTTATATCACCATGTATGTTGGTCTATAATTTCATAAAAATCTATTTCAAAATCAATATTTTTTTTATACAGTCAATGATTTACTAATATAATATAAAGATAAAGAGTAAATAAATATTTTCATGAAATTTGAACTATACATATAAATATCATAGGGATATGAGTTTTTTCATGACATATAAAATCATTCTTAAAATAATAAACATAATATTGAAGATGATTTTAATTCAATTTTAGATACTATAAAATCAATAATGATAATAACAAGTTTTTTTAGATATATATTTTTATAGTGAAATTCTATTATATAAACATGAATACTTTTCCAGTAATCAAAATTAATAGGTTTTCAATGTGAACTGACGGTCCTTATATGATGTCATTTATGATAAATAAACACCACACTACTATAAATTCTAAAAAATAGATTATTAAAACATAATTTTGATTTTTCATTTTTAAAAGTGTCCGGATGACTAAAAAATCGAAAATAATCATCACTTGGTTATCACATTACATTATTATGATAATTGTTTATAAAAAATAAGTTTAGAATTAAATGGTTTGAAAACTTAAATATAAATTAATGGATATAATAATTTTGAAAATTTATCCCATAAATTAATTCACTACTAAGCCTCTTAAATTTTAAAACATGAGAATATAATTTTTAATCTCATAAACAATAATATTATGAATGATGTTTCTATATATTTATCTATAATTTCAATGTCAGTTGCATTTATATTTTGAAATATAGTATATATAAATTCATCTAACATTAATAAATGAGATAGATCAATTGTTTTAGTAAAGGTTTCATTAGATGATATTTTTGAACCGACAATTGAACCATTAGATTCCTTTTTAATGAATTTAGATATCCCTTTATTTTATTATATATATAATTTCAAAACATTTCCCTTAATTTTTGAATAATAATTATATAATTTAAATTGGAAATTAAATACCCCTATATCAATATGTTTCATTATAAGATTAATTGTTGACGCAATGAAATTTCATAAAGATGGTTTTACAATGTGAATATGAATACAATCAAGGGAAATATGTAGATCATTACTCATATGGTTAACAACATAATTCGCCAAACTATAATTATTAGTATTTAAAAATTAATGTAAATATGTTAAGTGAGATTTTAATATTTATTACTTACACATATTCGTGTACTTTAGGTGTTTTTCATTTAGTTTTTTACTTTTATTTAGATGTTATTTTTTCTAAATCACATATTCTAGGATAGACATGGCTCAAGAAATTTTACTGATCTATCTTTATAGAAATATATCAATGTAATTATTTTAGTGTTTTATATCAAATTAAATATAGAATAAAAAAAAATTTTGAACCATATTTTTTAAATTAATGTCTTTTTAATCCCAATTTTATGATAGGGGTGTTGTGGTTTCGATGCATGTTTCTTATTTTTTGTACTGTTTTTATATTTAATAAGTTAATAAATATAAGGAAACATAATTTATATATGGAATGTAAATAAAATAAAATTATTTTAAATATATATTAAACTCTTCATCATTCATATAGAAAATGAAATCATCAAGGATTTTATGGAAAATGTTATTTGTTATTATATTTTTTGTACAGGGTTTGACATTACCCTAAATATACCTATGGTTTATTTTTCTAAGACGAATATTAAATTACTTATGACTCCTTCAAAAAAATATTAATTATAATTTAATACTTTTATCTAAAAAGGAATCCAAATATCAATGGTAATCACAGTGTGAGAATCAGTGATTTAAATTAAGTTTAAGTTTACTTCTTGAAACCAACCCTACCATCTATTAAAATGTTAGGTCCATTTATTTCCATACATATCCAATAATATAAACACTATGATTTATATATTTTAATGTTTTACCTATGAAAATGAGAATGATAACTAATGGAATGAGATGTATTTTTTCAAGACTATACGATCCACCTGTATCAACCTGTACTTACTACGGATTATCCAACACACACCTGATACATGTATCACAACTATTTAGTGATTATCACCATGTTAAATTGAAAAATGATTTTATTTTTCAATATCGAGATATTCACCTACTAAACAACAATTCCATAAACGTTTAATGCTTCTTCCTCTTATTCTTTGTCCTATACAATCCCTTGTTTCTTATTATCTCTTTGTGATTGTCACAATAACACATTCTTCTAATATAACAAGAATATTTTCTTAATTTATTCTTCCTTTATATATTAATATATCTCACATACACCTATTATTAATATTATTCTTTTTTAGTTTATTTTTTTAATTTTTTTATTTAATCTCATAGCATAACCAATAATTGAATTTATATTTTAAATTAAAACAATGAAATCATTTCAACTATTCGTGAAAAATTATTCTTTCTCCTCACACATTTAATTAATCTTTTAAAAATTTTATCTTGGTCAATATTATTTAATGGAAATGTGTTCAGTGTGACTGTGTCATTATAAAAATAATTAATTCTTCTCATTGGATACAACTACCTCGAACAATCAAATTTTCCATCATCTCTAATTAATATTTTTTTAGAAAATTAATTCTATATATTTATTAGTTTTAAATATTGTTTGAATTTATCTCATTGGTTGACTCTTACACAGATTCCAAAAATCATACCATGGTCTCAATGACTCATATATTGGTCATAATGACCCATATATAGTTTACTCAAACAGTTCTATTGAATGATTCATATGAAAAGTCGTATGCCTTTTACATATCTCCAAATAACTTATACAGAGATTAAATAAATATTATGAAATTATAGATGACTCATATATAATTTTTAAAGACACAAACATAGATGAATTATGGATCTTATAGAGAATCCAATACAAGAATATTTCCAATTCAATACACCAAATTTCACAAATTATAAAATAAATACTAGGGTAACTTAAAATAAAATTTAAATATTCTAAATAACTCAAAATTATCTTCAAAAACATTTAAATACTATAGAAATATAGAATATATATATTCCTAAATGAAATGGGAAAAATCACATGTGCTTGATTATGATTTACTCAGGGACCACAGAATCCAACATAATTGATAACATGACATTAAATATTCTCCACACTACACCTTCTTCATTATAAACACACACAAAAATCCCAAATTAAAAAAATCTTCAAGAACACAAATATCTTCCAAAAAAAATATTCAGTCTCCACAATGTCGCCCTTTGGAATTTATTGGTAGACAATGATAGTAAATCCCATTTAAACTCAAAGATTAGAACCCGGAAATGAATCAGCATTCAATAATTATAATCATAAATCAACAATCATATAGTAGGAAATTATAATTGTAATTATAATTTTAATTTTTCCATGAAAATATACATGCATTAATACCTTCAGAACCATTGGATCTCTTAATACAACATTAAAATACAATCAAATTTTCTTTTCCATTTAATACCAAATGAAGTATCATTTGATATAACATATCAAATTCAAAACATCTCACACATATCGTAACTATTAATATAACCTTAATATTATATATTAATATAACAATATCAGGAAATTTTTATAAGATATAATAGGTAACAAAAATTGTTTACATAATTTTTTTAAAAAAACATAATATAATTGTAATATAAAAAATATATATATTATAACACTAACACATTTATGAATTTATAACATGCACATTTTAATAACTCTTTGAAAATACTTTCTCTCTTAGAAAATATATCTTCACAAAAAGGTTAAACTTGTATTAAACAATTACGACACCTATAAATTTCCCCCTTCATTGTAGATATATTAATTAAACATAAAGTGGGTTATGTTATCATTTTCATCCCCCATTAAAAATAATATTCCATATAAATCATGAGAGAGAATAATGAATCCCAATACCTTATCCTTGAGGGAAATTAGGTTGAAATACTTTAATAAACCTCATTCTAGGGAAATATTTCATTAAGTGGATTAGAGAACACATATTCCATCGGATTATTTATGGGAATTTATTTTACCTTTAACTAATTTTTTCCCATGTTAATTGATTAAATGATAATTTATATCAATTTTGTGTTACTATAATTTATGAACTGTTTTTCCTGAGTGATGAATAGGTATTTTATTATCACAACACATGAAAAATGGTAATTTCAAATAGAATACGATCTCATCCTCATAAGATGATTTATAAATTGATTGGTAGCCATAATTTATGTACTTTTATTATCATCCAACTATGATCTCTTCCTCATAAGATGAGTTGTATCTTGAGTGGAAGCCAAACCCCAGGGTAAATGTTTACTCAGAGTCATGGAATGTTTCTTATTTTTATTTCCATATAAAACATATATCTTAGAGTGAATAATCTAACATATGTAGACATATTATAATAAAATTTTTGACCTTGATCCATATTTAATAATTCAAGAAGGTTAATTTTTCCATTATTTCAATATTTCAACATGAAGTGAACAATAATGTTTTTTACCATGGAAGACACTTTCTAGATATGAAATAAGAACCTTTTGTGCATGTTGATACCTACAACATATTGAAGTATCATCTAAAATATTTTCCCATATATCTAAAATATAATTAGTCTTTCAATAATATTTAGAAATGATCTTAAATTGACTTCATTTCCTTTCATATAATTAGACAAATTATCATCTTCTAAAATTAATGTGTGAATAATATTTTTAATCTTCGATGAATAACATCATTAAAACATCTCACACAAAATTATATGGATAAATAATAATTATATTATCCCCTTGAGAGATTATTAAACCCCAATGAAATTTCATATCATCAATATTGGATATTTCAAATAAAAAATTTATATCCAAAGAATATTATTCACAAACACTTTATTTTTATCTATAATGTATAGTATCTGCTATATAAAAAATAATAATGAGTGATACCGCCCATTAATATATTATGTATATATTATTTTCCCCTCATCCCTTTATAAAATAAAACATATTGAAATAGGAACCCATCATGGATTACTGCATTCTTGGGGATTGTTTTAACCCATATAAATCCATCCATGACCTGAAAAGATAAAACTCTTCTTCACAAATAAAGGATCCAAAATGTTTTTCAATATAAGCCACTTCATCTAATTCATCATTGGGGAAGGAATACTAGACGTCCATTTTGAAAATGATGAAATTACATTCATATATAGTAGAAAGAAACATTTGTATGTTTTGTATAATTTTCATCATTGTAAATTTCAAATCCTAATCAATTTCTTCCACATGATAATTTTATTTAAGAACAAGTATTTCGATTTTTCTCACATTTTATCCCTTTTCATTCAATTTTTTTAGAATACCAAATTTGGTTCAAATATTATTTTTTTAAAATGGAAGTAACATCATCCATCCAATGTTACAAAGGCCTTCATTTTTATTTATTTTTTATAATCCACCTTTCAAGGGGTGAGGTGTAACCCTTTCAAGCCCCTAAGGAATCTGTATTACATGTCCCATAGGCCTTAGAGAAATTTATTTCTCGTATGCAATAAAAATTACATACAACCTAGACTAAGTACTTGGAACTACTCATCCCCAGTATCTTCATCGTGAATCCACTCTCCACCTTCACATAGATATTCGACTAGGCTATCCTGTGTATACATAGTCTTGTCCTGATGGTAGGTGTCCAACCCTCTCAATCTTGAAATCCGTGTATATTCTTATGTAGGGAATTATCCGTTCTAATCCTTTATATAGATCTGGTTCCTTATAGGTTTTCTGGATTCTATGTGCACTTAAGGTGGCTAGAAGGCTTTTGTTGGCCTGAAGGCCTTACTGTCCTGAAGTCCTGGTTGGCCTGAAGGCCTTAATGGACTCGAGGACCAAATCGATGGCTCAAAGGCCCAAACGAGGGAAAATTCCTTGATGCTACAGTTACAAATGGTACCTGCTATAGTTTCCACTATAGTACTGCATAGTTCCCACTAAAATACTTCTACAGTACCAAATATTATGCCTCCACCTCGATTTGATCCTGGGTTACCTGTATGCATTTGAGATTCCCCACCAACCAGGCTGAGGCTCATGTGCATGAAAGTAACACTCAATTTTTATAGTCCTATATGAGATCCATATCATTATTCATATAATTAAAATTATTTTAATTCTCCAAATCTTGTTTCACATCTACTGGTTCGAAATGAGAAAATAGTGAGATATGTTTTTATCACTATTTATCTTGTTTGAACATACTATACATGTTCTCCGAAAATATTTTTCAAATAAAAATTTATTCATTTATTTTTATTGGATTAATTACGTTGTTCTTCATCACTATAAATAAATAAATCATATTCTTCTCCTTGTACTTCTTTTCTACGTTTTATATTTTATGAAACATTATCCTAATGATTTATAAGAAAATATTCAATTTTATTGCATATTGAATAAGATTCTTGATGGTGGAATAATTTCATTTTATTTCTATATCATTCTCATATAAATAATCAATAATATTCCACATATTATTTTTATAGTGTTATACTTTTCCATTTGGAGGATAATCTAGGAAGAACCCATCAACACATGTTTGTCCATACTCCTGATTTTCACATTTAACATTGATAATATAGGGGAATTGAAACATTCTTGGTATTTTAAATGTGTATATTTCTTATAATAAATCTCATGTGGGCATTCATCTAAATATTTATTGTATAATCAATCATTTTTAAATGAAATTCAACTTCCATTGCTGGTCTCAAAAAATGATGATATGTTTCCTTCTCTAACAACATTGTACAACACGTGTCCCTTAAGATTCTATTATTCTATATTTCCATTTATTTTTTTCAATGAGGTATAATTTACAAAAAATTCATGTTTAATACCATGATTCTTACTATTCTATAAAAGTTTTAAACTTTTATACTCATAACTGTTATCTTTTTTGGATTTTTATTAAAAATAATACATTCTAATTTTATACACTCAACCAAAATCTATAGAACATTATTAGAGACACTAATTTCAATTTCAAAAAAATAATAAAATTAATCTAATAATATTCACAATTAAAGTAAAAATACATTTATCCATTTGTTTATTACTTCCACATGGGACCACAAATGATAAAATTGATAACCCCTAATGGATGAGTAGATTGAATCTCCACCTTCCTTTGTGAGGAACTCAAAATAATTAATTTTTAAAATATAGTTCACATCCAACTCCACTCTATATAAATAATATGAACATTATGAACATTATCTTCTCTAGTAAGATTACACGTATGGTTTTATCGAAGATGAAAAACACAATGATTCCACTAATGATTTTATTTTTTCATTCATAAGTAAAAAAAGAGTTATTAGAATTACCAATATCAAATAGATTTCCCCTTATTCACTATCCTTTTGTAAAAATACATCCATAAATAAATTTATTCACAAAAAAATATGTTTTTTGACTTATTTCTTCAATTAATTCATCACAAATTTAATGAGAACAATGTAGATTATAGTTCATTCATCAACAAAAAAAATATTTTCTCAGATTTCAGTTAACATATACCAATAACAGCTGATCCAACTCCTTTAAATATGAGTTTATTATCATTCCAATTGGTCTCTAATACATTATTTTACTATTAAACATATTTTAAACGTTTTTAAATGATATATAATGTTTTAAAAATATCCAAAATATTGAATCCATGGATTATCCAGTTTTTATTATTTTAATACGACTTAATTAATCAATGCTACATTCATAACATTATTCTTCATATTATGTGTATTTTTTGTATTATAAAGAATAAAATTATATCATAGTAGAATATTTGGGAATTCATATTCATGGCTACCTAATTGGTTACATCTTCCATAAATATCCTTAATCAATTTAAAATAGTTAACTGATTACAATCCATAAGTTCTAATCTATTTTTGAACACTCCACTTTTGAGAGGGTCAGATCCCCTTGACAACATCATTTCAACATTCATTGAACTTCCTATCTTTGATACTTTCAATGGAACCAAATTTTTGTGGACTCTTATAATTTTTTTCATGATCATATAAATTATTTTATAAATTATATATCCACCAGTTTATATTGTATTTAATTTAATTTCATTCTCTATAAATTTATATATATTTAAAACTCGCATTATTTAAAAATAAAATTATTCTTCCTAACATTGATCATATTCTATAATGTTTTACAAATATTTTAATAAAAAATTATCCGATTGAGTGTCGTTTTTTAATATTAACAAGGAATTTTCCGAATAAAAAATCATCTTAATTATTGGATGGAATATAGTTAATTGGATTAGAGTGTTTATAGTTATTCTTCATCTTAGACTAATTTCTATTTTACAATGTTAAACTCCTTATATTTATCCTTTTTTTATATATTGATTTTTGAGATCACCTATCCATTATTAGGTATCTTGAAATCATCAATTTTTTACTCTCTTTATATAGATGATTTACAATTATTAAACTGACAATCTTTAATTGTCTTCATGTAATAATTTTAGAGATTTCAAATAATTGGGATACAATCTTTCCAATAACTCTCCAACCTAAACCCAACATGAATTTATTATTATTAAATATCAGAAAAAAAATATTTAATAATTGGTAAAAAAAATTCATTCACCTAAGAAATATGTATCCATTCATCAATATCAATATAATTCTCAACTTCTTCTTCAATATCAATTATTTCACTGATTTCGCACAAGGATAGAAATATTTAATTCATTAACATTGAAAAATTATTTACATTTAAATTTGATGATATGAATGATTTGTTGGACTATGGTAATTTATTTTTAATATATCTCATTGTTATTTATTCCCCATATTCAATGAATTCATATTCCTTCAATCATGAATAATTTGTGGAATATTTTTCAATTACACCATAATAAAAAAAATTGAGTGGAAGATTTCCAATCTAAATTACATTTCTAATTCGAATATTTATAAATATAAGTATCATAATTATATGAAACATTAGTTTCACATTTGATTATGAAACATAAAATGCAAGAATATATTTAACAACCTATTTTTTTAATTTTATACGATTTTTGATTTACAAAAAATTTTCATTTTAATATTACCCATGTTATGTAATAAATTGTCAATTAATTTATCATAAAAAACTATAATGTTGTGTAAGTCATTTAGATTGAGTGTATATATATCTCTATCGTCTAATGTTGATACTTTAGCATCAAACTTATTAGGTACGACATGAAATATCATTTTAACCAATATGAAATAATTCAACTTCTCACGAAAGCCTCTAATCATTCACATAATACTATTTATCCTTGTGAATAATCTATAAATAATTTAATCATTTTTTAATCCTAAGGGCTACATACAACAACCAAAAATTCTATAGTTTTACCATTTTACTTTTGTATCACATTGAAGGATGTTACCATGCTAATCCTAAATTCCATTTTCTATTTCAAGTAATTTATATTTCATATGATAAATCTCTAAAATGTTATTAAATATGGAACTAAAGGATATTCCATTGTTCTCCAAAATATAATTATCTGTTGTTTCTAATGCATCATTCTCAACAAGAGGTGGAAACTCATAAGTTATATTTTATAAGGCATCATAATTGGTAGAAAAAAAGTAAGGAAACATATCGAAATTAAAAATATGAAAAGTAATTTGATAAAATATAGGAATCATTATTATGTTCACTAAATTATGGTTTTCTATTACATACACAACAAATTAATTGAATAAATATTCCACTAAATAGAAATTCAAAACAATTAAACTCCCAATTGATGATCACAAAAGAGGGAAACTAGTCTCTCGTACCACATGAAAATGAAACCAAATATCAGTGGATATCAGTATAAGAGGATTAGAGATTAAAATTCTATTTTTTCCTGAATTAAATATTCCTCACAACTTATTAATGTGATATGTATATTTTATTTTTATCTATATGTAATATGTATACAAAGTTATTTTTCTTCTCTCTCTTGAATATTAACTCCAATAATTCAGAACGTTTATCTAAGGTGTCTTCATGTGAACCTTGAATTTTTTTTCTTATTGCATGCGTGATATGAAATTTATTTTATATATTTTTACTAAATCAAAAAGTATGAGAAAAATAATAATTTCCTTTTAATTTAGAATTAAAAATCATGCTGTAAAATACCATCAACTATTTCTAACAACATCATCATTCCCTACTTGCTTCTTCTCCTTATTTAAAAAATATTCTCTATATTGTTTTTGTGTCATGAAACTTGTTTTTGTGGGACTATGTGTTTTTAGTAGTATCTTTTTTATAATTTTAAAAAACTATTATCCTCATTATGTAAACCATATTGACCATTTTATTGAATCACAGCCCACATTTCTTAGTTTAATCCTATGAATGGATGTATTTTAAATATTTGTAAAAATAATTTTCACCAAAAAATATATTTATATATATTTTATATTTTTAATTTATAATTTTTATCATTTCTCTTAAGGAATAGTTCATATACAGATTCTTATGATTTGTAAATAGGTTTTAATGACTCATAAATATGTTTCAATGAATCATACACAACTAACTCATACCATTAGCATTAGATAATCATAATTGGTATTAAATGAATAATACATTGATATAAAATACTCAAAAATTGCATAAATGAATAATACACAACCCCAAATGACTTATACAGACCACTAAATGAATCAAACGAAATAGTAGGATGGATCATATTTAAAATCAATTACCAATCCAATATTAATGCCAAAAATAAATGTTTTTGAATTATTAAATTAAATAATAGTGTGTCCTAGTATAAAATAAAATTATTTTCAATAACTATAAAAGAACTCAAACACTCATAAATACTCAAAAATTTTTATATAAATTAACTAAAATTTAATTAAAAATACAAATGAGTATTAATATGATTTATGCATTTTAAACCAAATCCAAAACATTAAAAAAAATTCACTTTAAATATCCTCCACTTCACATATTCTTATTTGTGAAGTAAAAAATATTACAAAATTAATAATCTTTTTCAATAACTCTAATATCCACCTAATTATCTCTTAGGCTCAACATATTTTTCAAATATAACTATACTCATCAAAATAAAATTTATGTGAAAAATAATATTTCACTATTTTATTTTTCAGTATATTATACAAAGTATTATAAACTTTTATCCTAATACATTCCCAAATTATTACCTTTAATTGAAAAAAATATTATCTCAACTATCTATATTAATTATAATTTCAATTCAAGTAATAACCTCAATTGAAATAAAGAACGTGGGATGATTTTGGTCAATTAGTAAACCATGTAGATCCCATCCAATATCCAATTTATGTAATTAAATTCATTCCATAATAAATTCTGTTAACACCATAGTGGGACATCAATATTTTATTTTTTTAATCATTCTATTCTTTTACCTATTTATCACATTTAGGATTTTTTCTCACCTTAAATATATTTATAACCATTATATAGTTTCCCACCATTTTATAGTTGATCATCTTTTAAATATCAGTTATGTTATTCTTAAACATTGGTAGGGTCATGTTGTATAGAATCCATTGATTTTATCAATTGTTTATTTTTTTAAATATATACACATAGTATTAAAAACATTTAAGATGAAAAATATAATAAAATACAATAGTCCTTATTACAATCATATTAGTTTCTAAAAATGATCTTGTGATTTATCAATACTTTTACGTGTTTCGATATCATCATTATGGTCTAATATAACAAATAAGACACCATCTACATCTGGAATACCATAAAATGATTCTAACTTCCCAATGAAAGGATCATACTCAATGGAATTTTCATTTGATTATGTAGTTGTATTAGTCACCACTAGTATAGTTGAATAATCTATGTATAATGGATTTGGTATATAAAACCTTATATTCATCCTCTAATTCCATTATAAATGTTTCTTCAATGTAAATGTCCTTATTTATATTCACATTCCAAAATACAAATTCTTATTTTTGAAATGAACTAGTATTATATAATATATATACATTTGATTCGTTGGCTATCCACTAATGTTTTTTAGAAAAAGAATTCTGTTTTTTTAATATTTACTTATATATATATATATATATTTATAATACCACCTTGTTGATAATTTAATCATTTAATTTAATGTCCTTATTTTATCCCTCAATGGATTGAAATTCATAAGAGTTTTTTAAGATTCTAAAAATAATTTACATCCTCTATACTATTATATAAAACATAAAATTTATTTTTCTCACAATTCAATAGATTAATTAAGAAAATATATCATCTTGAAAATCATTCGTCCTTTAGATTCCTTGTTTGAGGAGATTTTTTGAGTCTAGTGTTTTACACATTGGATAGGTATTTTGAACATAATTCATTGACTTATTAAAAATATGATCTTCTATAATGAAACCATGTGTGTGAATTTTAGATTATATATACGATTTCAAAATATTCATATACCATTCGATGGGGTAAATAAATCTATAATATATATATAACAACATTGTATAATCCATGTCACTATGTTGACCATTAAATTATATAATGAAAGTGGGAGGAAAAATTTTAACTCACGCAATATTATAATGATTTTATTTTACATAGTAGAAAAGTTTTCATAGTCTACAACATTTAATGATATAGTTCTAAAAAATAAGATAAACATGGTTATTGTGTTCCATATATTTTAATGGAGAATGAAATGTATAGACAATGAAATAAAATATTTCATCAAACACTATAAAAAATACCATCATAGGGGTTTTATTCTTATTTATTAATAGTAATAACCTTCGTTAAATAATTTTATGTTGGTTTATAATAACCACTTATAAATAGTATGTCAGAAATAGTATTATAATGATTTTATTACCCATTATTAAAAAAAATTCAAATTGGTTGTTCATTTTTATTTGTGGTTTTAGAAACTACAACTAGTTTAAAAGGATGAGTATTGTTAGTACCGGCTTATATTACTGAGCCTTAAGTTTTTCTCAATATACTATATTGTAAAGAACATATAATCAGGAGTAAATATTTAGTGATGATTACATCTTTAGTGGGGGTTTAGATGACCGCTTATAACAAAATTACATGCCATATATAGTGATGTTTTTATCGGATTATACATAGATTGTGGTGGTTAAAACCAACACTAAATATTGAATACTAAAAAAACCAATCAACAAGAAATCTCCATAATATACTCCACCCATAAATATGTATATATATATATAATTATCAAGATGGTATTATATAACATTAATCCTAAATATATTATGTTAAAATAAATTAATCATTTTTTAACCTAATAAAATAAAAAATTAATTAAAAAACATACACCATTTTTAACATTAGGATATTTATTTCATTAATTATTCAAAAACATCACTCCCCCTCATCTTCACTCTCTCTATATAGGTCATCCCTCTCATCAACTGATTCATTACTTCATACCACATGTGCCTACATTTAAAGTAGTTAAATTCACCTTAGTAATGAAAATATTCCAAAAAATATTAAGCATTTATTAGCCTACACTACCATACTAATTAATCATATCTATGTTTAAAAAAAGTAAGATATATAGTGAATAAATGTTTTTAATGAAAATATTTTCCCAATAATTGATTTCTAATATGGGAGGATAAAATTTATTTCTAAAATTAAGATATCATATCTATTATTCTACACTTATATTTTGAAAAACCCATCATTAAAGTCATAAAAATGATATCTAGTAAGAACAATTAATAAATTAATTAATTTTTTATCAGATAAATATTTTTTCTCTCGTGATATCATTTCTAATGTTTCATACGTATGATTAATGCCATTTTTTTATGGTGAATATTTATTTTTCACATAGTGACTAATATATTTTTTGTTCTAATTTTATCCTATGATTTTTATGACTTTGTTTATATATATGTATATAAAACATAATTTTTTATATTTTTTAATGTTCTAATGTATTAGGATTCAATTAATATGAAATGTTATAAACAAATTTGAGATTTTTTTGATATAGGTTCTATTTCGAATAATTTCATTTCAAATTAATGATTTAATATATTTAGAGATTTATTTATATAAATTTACATTATTACATTAATTTAAGGAATGTTTATCTAGTTCTTATAGAATTTGGTGTGATTATATCTTTGAATTCTACCAAATTTAATTATAATAGAATAATATATAATAGAATGTGTTAAAATTAGTTAAAAAATACCATGCACCAATATTTATGTTGAAATTAGATAGTATTATAGATTAATATATTAGAATTAATATTATAAAATCTATATCACATTGGTATGAAATTGTTCTTAAATTGGGATTTTCTGAAATATTATTGTATTGAGTTTATTTTCAATAAAATACAGTTTAATAAATATTTTTATGCTTCAAAAATATAATTATAGTGTGTAATGTATTTTAATGAACAAATTATGATTTTTTTGAAGTGGATTCCCTATTCTATTAGGGGTTCATTAAATAATTTTGATTTGTTTTGGGTTCCCTGTGTAAATATAACATTATATTAGTATATAAAAATGATAATCAGAGTGGTCTGATAAGGATTTGATTTGTCTTCATGGAAATATTTTTAAAAATAAATAATGGGGCACTATCTAAACTAAACAAAAAAATATATTTTGGCTCTGTTGTTTTTTATGTGTGTAGAGTGAATGAGGATACATTTCTAAACAAAATTTAAAAAATTAAATAATGACAAAAAGTGTTATTTTATAATTTCAAGGTAACTAATGTTATAATATATAAATATATATCGATAATAATGACGTGATGGTAGATGATTGACCATATCTAAGACACAGAATGACTTCTA
Source organism: Viscum album (assembly GCA_963277665.1). Taxonomy (NCBI): domain Eukaryota; kingdom Viridiplantae; phylum Streptophyta; class Magnoliopsida; order Santalales; family Viscaceae; genus Viscum; species Viscum album. The sequence continues at coordinate 294,139,194 of OY728134.1, forward strand.
GAGGCCCCATTATCTTCAACAGTTTCCATAAATATGAAATAAAGTGTAATATAATAATACGATAATGTAAAACAATTGTGAAAGTTATTTATTTTAGTTTAACCAAATTAAAATTAGGAAATTGTTTCTTATATACTCCTAGTGCACTCGGGGTTTCTATAGTAGAATAGTTGTCTAACAATGTAGATTTGATCCATCTCAAAACATTTTTGAGTGTTGAATTCAAGGAAAAAAACAACAACTAATTCATGTCAAAAATGGAATGAAACTTCATGTCAATAATTTAATATTTATATAATTAATTATTTACAAATAAATCATATTCAGTCTTATTGTATATTCTCATAAGGTTTTTTAGATATTATGGTATTCTATTGTGAACATTACTAATTATTCTTCTTTTAGATATTAAAACACTATTTCATGAATGAAATTATAAATATTTTTATGAAAAAAAATTTAATGAAGTGTTTTTTCGGGGGTCAATATCATAAATTAATTCACCATCACCACCCTTTCTAAACATGTATCATCATTTTATGTGAAAAGTAGCACCCCACCATTGATCAAATATATTATCAGCATAACATAACTTTTATTCCTTGAGGAGAAAAACAATATTATCAAGTTATGTATTTTCACTAATATTTATGAAACCATATGTTTTAACATATGTAAATTATAATGATTATTTACATATACGCATATTAATATTTACTAAAGTGAATTTGAATAGTAGAACTGGAAATTTTCCCTTATAATCTAACATTATAATATCATCCAAAATTTTATTGTATCATTTATCTATAACTTTAAATATAGAACATTTTTTTCATCCTCATAATATATTTTATGAAACATGAAACCAAAAAAATTATAAGTGTTGAATATATGAGAATTATTCCAAGGACCTCAAGATAGATTTTTCTAAATATTGTTAGTTCATTTCAATTATCAACATGAGCTACCTAATAAATTGGCAAAAATATTATTACTAATCATAAATCATTTTAAAAATACATATATACAATTTTTTTATATTAGGAACATACTCAATGTACAATCCAATCAATAATTGTTTTATTAACCATTTTATATTTGACTTCCATTTCAAGTTAATTTTATAATGTGTTAATTTTTTTTATTCAATTAATTGGTATATGGATCAAGAATATAATATGTAGTAGCACATAATTTTGTTATTATCATAAATAAAACTATGTGATTGAAAATTTGGAAGATTTTCCTACTTCTTGAACTATGTTTGTAAAGATTGATGATTTACTATTGACATAAGAATGTAATGTATTACATTTAACACATCACAATTAAATGAATCTTAGCGAAATCTAATACATATTTCTGAAGAAAAGGGTCAAGCACTCTTTGAAAAGTTAACCTTCAGCTATAGAACCTTCTATTTGGGAATTCACATTCACATATGAAATCAAATAAAAATGATATCTAATTGAAAAAAATTAATTTAATATGTAAATTTCATATTATTTTATGTTGTAAAATTTAATAATTTAAATATGAAAAAATCATAATAATGTAATTTTCTATGGGATACATCTAACTATAATGTTTGAGTCCTAATACATTATAATCCCCAACCAATTAAATAGTATATTGTGTCATCATAGTAAAAAATGATGGGGGAATTATAATCTCTCAATGACTGAGTATTCATAAAAATATTTCTCAAATTTTATCATATTCAAATTAGCTTAAGGTTTTATCAAAAATCCATATAAAGAATGTTACAAAATAAATACAAACTATAGTTATTTTTTTGAAAGAAATTTTATATTTGTAGATGTAGTAACATATCCATAATTTTATATTTTTAATGAAATTTCAATCCATGTAATTTTCAGTGACTCTGTCAAAAAATCAGCAAATTTTTCATGAATGTAATTCAAAAACTAAGAAAAAATAAATCTTTTATGGTAAAAAATTTATTAATATTTTTCATTGTAAACATTCCTCTAAGATACATAACATTTTTATTTTACAACATATCACACATGATATTAAGTGATTATAAATCCTAGTAAGTATTTAAATGATCCATTCATTAATAATGATAATTAATAATTGTTTTACTAAAATTTCCAAACATATTCTTCTGAATGTACAAAACATCATGAATGTTTTCTAACTAATTAAATTCATATAATGAATGAAATAAAAAAAATATTCTCATTTTCTTGCATTTATGTGTTCCATGTGTATCATATTGAGTATTAATAAATTTCCTAACATAATTAAATTTTTTTTTTCCAAGCCCTGTAATTACATTTTATAATTATTATATGATCATTGATACAGATAATAAATTTTCTATAAACCTCAAAAATATTCTTACATTTAATTATGAAATTAGGAACCAAAAATTATTATATATAATAAGGAATTGATGGGGACATATAAAACAATACTTTTCCTCTATGTCAGTCATTGGGGATCCAAATCAATGTAGAAAACTAGATAATTCCCACTAGTGTGGTATCCAAATGAAAATATTTTCTAGTCAGTGAATGTCAATTATTTTCCACACTAGGGAATAATGAATTTTAAATATTTTCATATAAAATTCACTCTATATTTTTACACCATTATCCCTTAAATACTATATTTCTAGGATAATAGGTTAAAGATTAATATAAATATTTTTTTCTTTCAGTAGTTTGACAAGAATAATCATTAATATAATGAAATAATTTTGTTGTATACACATCCAATGTGAAAAATTTTATGGGATCCAAACATCTTTCCATATTAAATAATTACTATGCAAATTCCGAAAAGGATTATATAAAAAAAACTACTTATCCAAAACTTATATTTCTAGGTTCTTAATAAAAATCAATATATAATGAATCGAAGGTATTACACATATTTTAATGTCTATGATGCCAAATGAAATAATTTTTATTGTGTTATAATGAAGACCACTTCATATTCCTTGTTGTTTTATTTAAAACAAATTCATTACAATCATCGGATTAAGGGAAACAAATGTAAAAAAATAGTTGGATTTTTCATTTTTTATTTTAATATTTCAAAACACTAAATCAGGCTAACATCATTATTTTTTTGAATTAATGTTTAATAAAAATATATATTACACTATTATATTTTAGAATAATTAACCAATTATAATATATTACCATTTAGACTATAACACACCAATTATGTATATGTATTTACTTTGAAATATAACAGAAATTATTTGATAACACTCCTTACACGCAACCCTGAGTCGATATAAACAACGATATATTAATCCACATTAACATAGATGTTAAATTATATATATTGAATAGTAATAAGGAAATTATTAAAAACATATATAAAGTGTTTTAATAATACAAATGTTATGATTAATTCATAGTAAATATGTACCCAGTATTTTGTAAAGTCCTTTTATGCTTAAAAACAAATTATCTTCAAAAATGGTTTTTATCATATTTATTGCATGGAAACATTATAAATAATTTCAGCCATTATTAGTAATATTATTTTATGAATTTAATATAATATATTAAATCTTCATTTCCAAATTACCTTAGGGAGAATGTTTTGTTTTTTTGTAAAAACGCTATTTTTTCATGAATAGTGAAAATAACAATATTTTATAAAAACTATATCATCATTTCAAGGAAAAGTAACTTTATGATTTGAGTTTTAACATAATGTAACATAATAATACTTTGATTATAAATAATATAATAAATTATATAAGAATAATCATTATACATAATTTTTATATAATATAATTTTTGGGGTTAAAAACACATGTTTCTAAAAACATTTTTATACATGTAATGTATTATTATCTTAATAACTTAAATTAATCCCTTTTTAAAAAATATTTAATTAAATTAATCAATATTATATCCAATAATACTATTCAATATCATTTTATGGTTTCTACAAGGAAATTAATGCATGTAAATTGTGATTATTTGTTGAAAATTCATTTTTCTAAAACATGTTATTGTTACAGGTTACATTCATATTTGAAATTAAATTATAAATATTATATAAATTTAATATGATAAAATTAATAAAATATATAAAATTATAAAATTTATTATAAAATAATTTGTTTAAATTATGTTTTTTTATAGAATAGTAAAAATTGGAAAAAAATTACAACGGTTAAGGTTAAAATGGGTTTACCGAGCTGGTTAAACAAATAGATAAGGTTATAATTGTCACAAAAATTTATCTAGTTCTTGTTTTTTGAGTTATTTAAGAATTATCTTATCCTATATTTAAATAAATATCTCTTTTTATTGACGTTCCCATGAAATTTTCCTTATATTATTGAAATCATTTAGGAAAGTCCATGTGTGTCCCCCACCTCAATTATAAAAAACACATATTCCCTAAAAATCTTTATAAAATTTGATCATTATATATCAATGTTACATGATGAAAATCTATACTATAATCCTACAATTCTTAAAATATATTATCATTTTCTTCTCATACTATTTCTTTTAGGATTATAGAGTATGTTGGTACAAGGGATCTTCATTACCGGAAATGAGGTACATTTTGTTTTTGTTTTCAATCAACACTGGGTTGATCAAGGGATTTTATAATAAAATATTTTACATTAGAATTTGGAAATTATGATATTTGAAGAATTAATATTTTTATTGTTTTCACTACCACTATAAGAAATGAATCATCACCAGTGCATAATGAGTTGATGGTAGTCTCTACGGGAATGACAAATCCCAATGGAGTTATGTGAATGGAGAATCTATGCAATGATTTTTTGAAGGATATGGAATATTTTCTAAGAGGAATTGGAGAATCAAAAATGGAAATTCATATATATTTTTGTCTTCCCCAAATTAATTTGACAAACTAATATTCAGATGAAATCTGTAATCACACTGTTTTCATAAAGGTTGGGAGCTCCATGAATCTGTATTTCTATATGAGCTTAAGAATCTTGAAAATACTAATTAATTATTGAATTATTCTAGTTTTTTGTATAATGGGTGCTCCAGTATTATATATTAATCCATGATGGAGTAGTGAGAATAATGAATGTATTTTGTTCTGTGAAGGCATTTTTCTTCATAAAGGTTATGGGATTCAAGAAGAAGCTTCACAAAAGACAATTTGAGAAATCATTTTTAAGTGAAAATTGATTTCAAAATACATAATGTATTGTATTTGTTGAAAGAAGAGTCTATTTATATTAAATTACAAATACATTAATTCCATTCTACTTAATAGAACTTCATGTCGATAAACAATGTAAGGATTCCCCCTAGGTAGTGAGAGGGGGGTTGTTGGCAGAAGTGATCTGAGGGATGTAGTGTTTTATCTATAAAATCATGAATTGGTAGTGGGTTTGACCTATAATGACTATTTATAAACATTGATATTCCATAAATAGTGATGATTGATAGATTTATTTATGATTGAATCAATATCGGCAAGTGATAATGAACTAGCCCTTAATGCTAGACCATGTAAAATTGTTGTTATGTCTATTTCCCTGTGATATTTTGTTTACTGCACATTTCAATTAGAAATATTTAACAGATTTCTACCAATGTTGGAACAATTTAAATAATTTTAAAATAAAATTTTACACCCTTATCCACCCATTCCCTCTTAGGGTGTTCAGGGGTACTTTAATTGGAATCAGTGCCTATAGGTTTTTTGAATATTAATCATTCATTTTTTATTGACCTGGAGAATATTGTAAATATTTAAAGAGTCCCCCAATATGATGGATGCACAATCCTGATTTAGAAGAGTGGAATGAGAAATCATAGAAAATCTCTCGGAATTGATGTACTTTTTTCAAGTACATATGGGACTCAGGTAACTGATGTAATAAAATTTCTATGACTGAAATAGATAGTAAAATGCTTGATGTAGATGAAAAAGGGAAAAATTCCTTACTCAATATCCATCTGATCAAATATATCTAATGGTAATGAATTATAATTCGTCCATGTAAATTTGGGAAAAATAAGAAAATATATATTAAGGTAAAAACAAATTGAAGGATAAAAAATACTATTTTATCACAATATGGTAGAAGTTAAAAAGATGAATCCAGATAAAAATGGATATACGTTTTTATACCTAATAGTTAATTTTGTTGGGGAAATTTCTAGTCATGAGGAATAAATTAAATTTAATAACATCATGAAGAATATATTAATAATTATTCTACCTCTCATAAATCTGATGGTATGATCCCTTAATGAAATTAATATATCAAAACTTTTACTTGATGATATGCTACATAGCCTAGTAACATATGAAATCAGAGTCAAACACAAATATGAAATGACTCAAGGAAATAAATGGAATTCAAATCCATGGAAAATAATTTTTTTTGGAGATAAAGTTAAATAATATACTGAGGAATATGAAATTATTTCTCTTTTTATTTCAATTCAACAGAAGAAAATTGATATTAAAAAAACATACCCTGGAATATTTTCAATGTGGTAGTGTTATTCACATTGATTATTACTGCTAAAGGATGTTCGATTATTGAGAAAGTGATGATTAAAACGATAATAATCTTTAGAAAAGTTTTCCTCAATAGAAAGACTAAAAATCATGTATGTAATTGCAAAGTAAGTGTTTCATCTTTGATGAAGATGATGATGATATATTTTTTTGAGGATGATAGACCTTAGTTTAAATCTGGAGCTCAATCATCCATGATAACTACAGTTAATAATCCCAATCTATAAAAAGATAAATCTAAATATAATAAGTGATTAATAATTATGATCTTATATTTAAACTTAAGAATGATCTCAGTAATATAGAAAATTAATGAAATATAAAAAAATTGAAGATAATTTCTATAAGAGTCCTTAGAATATGATGATTTTCATGAAGTTGAAATTGACCGACTAGAAGAAATAGTAAAAGAACATTAAATAAATATTGAAGTATCAAAATATGTAGCATAATTGAACCTCATTAATGAATAAAATGCAATGGTCATCAAGGGTCTCACATTATGAAAAGAGGTGAAGTCCACGATAGTATATGGTCTTGAATAAACTAGTGTCTCTAAGGAGTAAACATGAATGTGAATCGAATTCAATGGAGAAAAATAATAAAATATAGTTTGGAAGATTCCCATATTTTGATCTATTAGATATATTTAATAATGGTTCTAAAAAATTAGAGAAGTAATTTCATGATTAATTATTTAATTCATGGAAAAATATGGAATTGGTTGTGATGTCGAAATATCAATGGCTTGAAATAAGGTGATCAAAAATAAAGTGAAGTTGAATGTTTAAAATTCATCAATGTCACCTGAAGTCATGCCAATAAAATAATTAAATCAAAATGAAAGGGGAACATAGGAACATATATAATTATTCATAAATTATCACCAGTAAAATACTTTTCCTATGGAATGGTACATGAGGAGGAATAGAAGTGAAAATACATTTACGCTTATCAAATTTCAACAATGTGGAAATTTGTTCCACACCATGTCATACTGTGAAGAGGAATGTAGATATTGGTATTGGGGAGATCTACAAAGTCAATAATGGATACAAAATTCATATCATACACCTTGTACAAAAACAATTATGGATATTGTTTCCACTACACTATCTATGGCCATAAATATTGAGATTTTTGGAATATGAATGGAATAATTTTTAACTACATAACTCAGAGAAAATTAAATACCTTCCATGAAGATGATGTTTCACTTTAAAATATGTGTTTTCATCTATAAGAAAAATATTAGTTTTAATATCCACCAGACATGAAAAATATATTGGAAGGATCATCATTATCCTCCACTCAATAAAATATTTCATTGAACTAAAAAGAGAGAATTTAGGAATCAAACATTGCATATGTAACTCTCAAAGCCACAAATAATTGTAGTTTCTCGATTCTTGATAGTATGTGATCATCCCATATGATTTTAAATTAATACATATTGAATAATTATATGAAAAGGGTTTACGGTACATTATAGTTCAGCAAATATTATGCTCAAAAAATAAATGGAACATGGAGTAATGAACTAGAAAATGGTGAGATTATGAAAACTATTGTTCTCTGTCTGGATGGTTGGCATCACAATCTTTTGAGTGCAAGTAAACACTATGAATTGGTACTTATAGTGACATTAAATAAAAAATTTTTCACTATAAAATAATATAAAGTGAATTATATTATGAAATAATAATGAATAGATGGCAACTTATGTATGGTTTTTAGTAATGAAAAAAGATTCAATATTACATTTGAAGAAGAAAAAACATTTGGAATCAAAGTTTGGGTCATATTAATAAAAAGGAAATGGAAAATACGTATAAGGATATGATAGTCATGAATATCCCCAATCATAAATTTGAATTAGAAAGTACTCTCAATTCTTTCATATGAGGTAAGTCAATCTATAGTTCATATCATCCAAATAAGAAAATGGAATCAAGTATTCATGATATCATCCACATAGATGTATGTGGTTGAATAGATGTTTCCAGAAGATATGTAGAGAATAAATTCAATATTTTCATTGATAAATATAATAAAATGGTCTTTTTGATGGTTATACACATGAAACAACAAGTACATTACTATATTAAAATTTACCACTGTATAGACGTGAGTGATACTATCCACACAATAAATGTTCTAAAATATAAAAATTTAGTGAAATACAGATCCATTGAATTTGAAAATTACCTAGGAAAACATGGAAAAAGTCATGGGGTTACAGAAGTGAGATCCCCAGATAATAATGGAGGTGTTGAATGCATAATTCAATAATTTATCAATATGAACAGAACTATGATGTTTGAGAGTTGTGTCTCTTTTTATAATGGGAAAGAGTTGATTCAAGAAGTAGTGTATAGTCAAATCAAATAAGGATTTATATGGGATAAAAAAAGACACCATATGATCTTTGGTATGAATGTAATCCCTCTTTGAAGTAGTTTCATATTTTAGTATGTAAATGTATCATCCAAAAAATAATGAAATAAAGGTTACTATTGTGATGCTATAGAAGAGGGAATATTCCTTGTATATTCAATGAAGTGTAATTCCAAAATATGTTCCAATAATTATCTTGGAAGAATTTTGAAAAGTAGTGATGTAAATATTATTGATGGCAAAACCAATACTTCCCTGATCAATTCATAATATCATATGATGGAAGATGAGGAAGAAATTGGAAAAAGAATAGGTGAAAATGAAGAAGTATAGGAAGGAAAAAAATCATTCATGGGTCCCAAAATTATGATGATTCATAAGAAGATTTATAATTGGAAACCATGGACGAAGAAACACTATTTGAGCCACATTAGATAAATATTAGAGATGAAAATTAATATTCCAATATCATTGGGGATTAAACATCTCCCACCTAGATAATGAGAATGATGAGTGAAACACATTTACCATTTTAATAAATTGTAGAACCAACCTCATTAAAATAAGATATAAATGAAGATACACATCTAATGTCCCTGAATAATGATTTGGACTAGATTTAAAATATACAAACATGGGATATTTTAACATACCCAAAAATCAATATTTGTTCTGAACATAATGGATTTTTAGAAACAAATTTCTTTAAAATTAAATGTAATAAGAAATAAAGATTTCTTGTTATATAATGGATTTTAGAAGATATAAATGTTTAATTATTAAGTAATGTTTTATCTAGTGGTGTGACTGGGGTCGATTAGGATTTTCCAAGATATAAAATCTCAAAGGGGATATAATGTTTATCTGATAGATTTCAGGACACAATTCTTAAATGGTGTTCTTGAAGAAGAAGTTTATAATGAATAACCAGTGGGTTTTTCTAGTTGGCAATTATGAAATAAAAGTTTGAAGATTTATAATGGAACCCAGTTGTCTAAATCCACCACCATGATCATGGTATTCACATATTGACTCTTATATGATGAATTTGAAATTTAAAATAGAATGTGTCGGCCTTAATCTCTACGTGAGTAATTAAACAGAAGATAAATTTGTGGTCCTGGTGAATGTGGATGATATTATATGTAGTGTAAGAAATAATATATCAGTGAGAGAATTATCGAAATAAAAGGAAATCATATTTTTCATGTGTCTATGATTGGTTAACTCACATACTTCTTGGGATAATATGTGATTCATAAAAGGGATTACACTTTCATTTATCAAGAAAATTATGAAGAACATTTACTATATAAATTCAAAATAATTGAATCCAAACCAATATTGACTCGGACTGTTGTTAGGAAAAAAATTAGAATGTATGAGGATGAGGATTCTCTGGATCCCATGATGTACAAAATTTTCATTGGGATCCTTCATTACTTAATTAAAACAAGGCTAGATATCATATTTTCAATATTCATATCATCCCTCTTTCAATGTAATATGAATTAAGAACATTTGGGGGTAGTAAAAATAATACAGATGAATATTCAAGGTACTAACAATTATGGATTATACATTTCTGTTACAAAAAAAAGAATGACGGGGTCGAAGGCCAACAGTTTTTATTGATTTTGGATAAAACAACTATTAAAGAGGAATAGATAATTATCAATCATCATATTCTAATACAAACTTCGTCAGATTTGTGATTTATAGAAAGTACAAAAGTGGTGGATCATTCATTATTATAACGAAATATGTGGGATGTTTGAGTGAGAAAGAAATACTCTTCTCTTAGTATTACTGCATCAGAGTATATCTCTAATACAAATGATTTCACTCATCTATTATGGATAAAGAAATAGTTGTCTCATATGGGTGATGAGGAGAAACAACTAATGGGGATTCACCGTGATAACAAGAGCATGATAGATCTTATTAATAATCTTCTTCATCATTCTTATATGAAACATATTGAAAACATAGATAACTTCATCAAGGAGAAAGTTGAATAGAACCTGATTAAAATGGATCATGTAGGAATTAATGACCAAGTGGCTAACATTTTTACAATGTTTTTGGTAGCACATGTGTTTGAGAGACATTGGTTGAAATTCAGTGTTCAGCCACATCCCAGTGCCTGAGTTGTTCATGATTTGACCCCTCTAACTAATTGTGTAAACTATTATAATATATTTCTTGAATTGATGTATGTTGATGGGGGGAGATATGATCTTGGGGGGAGTGCGTTTTGAGACCTTCAAGTAAAAATAATTGTCCTTTTGGTTTATCTTCAAAGGTATAGTTTTAAGAAATTCAATTATACAAATGTCGATAATGAGATAGTAGAATGATAAATCTAGTGTTCTTATGGTTTAATATTTTCATGTTTTTGAACCATGGAATGATTATGTGAAATAATGAGAGTTCAGAGTTACGAGGAAACAATCCAAGATTATCTTGGACATCGTTATGAATTCCAAAACACGAGAACCCATTTAATACTCCACATTTTTTAGACCCTAATATTTTCTCACCTAATCATAGATTGTTGAATGATTTTATTCTTTCATATCATATTTTTATAGTGGATGGTTATTTATTGAATTTATAAAAAAATTGACAACCAACCCAAAAGGGGAAATATTTGGATCCCGATTTGTTCAATATTGGAATGTAGTTTAGTTTGTATTTGTTTTCAATACACACTAGGTTGATTTATGATATTTACAAACAAGTTGGATTATAGAAATGGATCAAAATAGTGTTGAAAAAAGATTATATGTGAAAAATAATGATGTTTATGGTCTTCTCATGGACTATGATAGTTGATGAATTGTGGGTGCGTGATGATTTTAAAGTAGTCTCTACAACAATGTAAATGTTCAACCGAGATACGTGAATGTAGGATCTCAATGAAGATGTTTTTGAAGGATCTAAAAAATAGACAAAGAGATGGTGGAGAATCATGAATAAACAAGCCTACATATATATAAATCTACCGCATCTTCATTTGATAAAAAAAATACTAAGATAAAATCCATAATCTCTCTGATTTCATGAAGGAAGGGATCTATGTGAATCTGGATTTCTATGAAAGATTGGGCATTGAAAAATCACCAGTTAAATCTTGAATGATTCCAATGCTTTTGATTAATAAGGGATTCCTGATGATGGGGAATTCTCTGATAGATCAATGTGCTTTTCAAATTCAGTTTGTTCCATTAAGTTAATATTTTCCATGAAGGTTGTGGGATTTGTTAAAGAGATTCACGAATAGATGTTTTTGACATCAGTTTTTCGTGAACAATGATTACAAAGTGCATCAACTCAAGTATTTAGTGTAAGAAGATTCTAATTCTATTTATGAAAAAATAAATTAATTTTCTACAGACCACAATTCATAGTTGGTTATTAAGATATATTTTGTGTTTATATCTAATATTTTTGTCATAATAATTATTCTTGAATTTGGAAATAATACTTACCTTAATTTAATTACATTTATCAAAAAATAAAAACATCACATGTGTGTACATATGGACTACCATCTCCATGTAGTGATGTAATTAATTTTTAATCTTTTAATTATACAAATTGATATAATTATATATATAATGAATATATATGATATTTTATCATTATTTTCATTTTGGAGATGAATAAACTAGGATAAAACTGTAAGTACCATAACCTATGAACTAACACATACATGAAAAAAGATTCAATTAATACCCTAAATGATGATGATAAAGAAATATTGTTATTAATTGTGTGATAATGTCTTATATGAATATTGTGTATGGTATTATAGGTTTTATTATGGTAATTTTATATAAAAATAATATATTATAAAATTATTATAATAGTGTTTATAGTGATTATAATGTAAGAAGAACTTATAGTAAGTTTTTTATGTTACAATCTCAAATTTATAGGGATTGATTAATCGTAAATATTACATTAATGAAGTTTAATGATATCTCTCACAAAAATCACATGTATTATCATCTCATATAGTTATTTTCTTATTTCATGTTTATCTTTAATCATCCTCCCCTTATGTACTCAAGAAGCCAAACTAATTTTTTATAGAAAACTTACTTTTTTTCCATAAAATCTGAATCCTTATTTCCATGACAATATTTTTTTTTATTTCAAAGAATCTCTTTAATATTATATAAAGATTTTTTAAATTTAATTTTTTTTATTTGATTACACATACCATGATTTTAAATTATCCTTCTTATCATTTTCTAAGCGTGGTATTTTTCAATTCCTACTGAAAATACTATATGAATTTTTTTATCATAAAATTCATTAAGGTAATTTTGCCCCATTAAGAATACATATATATTTAAATACTAATTTATAGTATTTTTTTTCATTTATTGGATTTTTTTTCATTAATATATTATAAATTTTAATAATCTAGATACGTGATTTCAATTAAGAAGAATATTTTCAGAAAAAATGCAATATTGATATTTTTAGGGTATTTTTATCTTTAATAAAATATTTATATACTTGTTATGATTTAATATAGATAAGAACCAATGTTACCGTATTCTTCATTTATTTTTATGGTTTATGGTTATCATGATTAAATGTTTATTAAACCCATATCCTTTCCATGGTTTGTGATTTGATGATGTGATGAATGTTTTATAATCATATCACATACATATATATGGTTTTCAATATGTAATGGGTTGGATATGAATTATATATTCTTATAATTCATTTGGTAAATAATGATATATCATTAGAAAATATGTAATTTAATTGATAGTGAACATAGTTAATTATGTCACTTTTTCAAATAAGACGGTCTTGGGAGTGAACATTTACAATGAAAATGATAGAATGAGAAGTGAACCTAATTAACTATGATGGAAGTTTCAAAGTTACTTTTTAAGGGATCATATTTCTATTCTTATTTACGTTTCATTAACATATTTAATATTATTATGTTTTTTTCATGTCTTGGGATTGATTATTGATGATTTTTCACTCTTATGTATGGTGGATTTTGATTGAGAAAAACATATTTCATGTTTCATTATTATGATCTATGAATTGATGTATAATATTTTATATTTTTATGATCATGTTATCATACCAATATATTTATGATATTATAATTTATGATCCTAAATTCATATCACTTTGATTATCATTAATAAGATTTTTAGATCACCCCTTCTTAGGTTTCCCATCTACAGGTTATGAAAAAAGGTTTTTAAGTGTATTATGTCTATGAGGGGTGCTAGTTATGAATAACTTAATTTTAAATTTTATATATCATTTATTTATCTATGTTTCCAAATACATTATACATTTTTGGTTCAATCATGGAATGAGTTAACATTTAAAGTATATTTACCATAATAAGATGTCAGGGTTATGTATAAAACTTATGTGTTATTATAGTTAGTATTATAGTAATGTTTATGGAATTTTGGAAACTAGAATGATGAAACCATAGTGAGAACCCTTATGATAATATAAAGTATATTTTATTATATGAAATCTTTTTAAAGGATGAGACTATGTGGATATTGTCAAAATTCATCCCTTTTTAGATACAACTAGTTGATGAGGTATTGGAATAGATGCATCTAAAGGAAATAACCCGTGATGGGTTGGTCGATTATACCTCAACCAATATTCTGGTTCATGGTGAATGAGTCATTAGTACATATTTGGTTTGAAACTCATGGGGAATACACTTATGTTAATTCCAATTTTATTAATTATCCATTATGTAATATTTTAATTGATAATAACTATGGATTACAATGGTTATACCTATGTTTTTGGAAATTCTTAGTCATGATGATTGTATCACTGAAATGGGGAGGGGTGAATTAGTGATAATTTTTCATTTATATTTCCTCAAAAAAACCTTATCCTCATATTAAATATTCAATTCCATTATGGAAACAATTTAGACACACATCCATAGGAACACAATTATTTACAATGTTTACTATTAAATATGAATAGTTAAACCATTGGTATGGTTTGGAAATGATCCAATACAACACAATCCCCTAAAAATAATTCCATGGATTACATAGAATAGGATATACACTTATAATCATATATCATGATGTAAACAATACCAATAGTGTGTTTTCACCCTCATAGATCTAATAGGGTAATAATTTTTTTTAACAACTCATGTTGCATGTGATTATTTTCATTTCTACAATTGTATTCAATTCAAATAAAGTTCTTCACATTTTTACCCCAAATATTGTAATAACATCCTTTTTTTTAAACATAGTCCAATTTTCCTTGTTGTGATTTTCCTAGTCTTATTCCTCCAAGTACGATTCTTCCCAAGTTCAATTCATCCAATGTTATTTTCACAGAAAATACAATGGAAATGAATTGGAACTATTTTGATTTTGAGTGACTAATAAACTATGCACAATTCTTCCTCAGTCATAAAACATGAATATAGAAATGTTGAATCTTATTACCCATCCTAATACTAAGATCAACTGAATAAATTTGACAAGCTTCATATGGTAGTCAACTAAATATGATAAAAAATTGAGTACAATGATTATCCCGATAAAATATTGTGGCCTTATTTCTTAACCTACGTCTTCATCCCATTATAATGTCTTAAAAAACTTTTAATAATGTATCTTCTGTCTCCCAAATAAATCTTGGAGCTTCTCTCTCTACTATAGTGAGCAATACCAAGAGTCAAAAAGTACAAATTAATTCTCCATTTATAGGTGACCCTCGAGAGGTTTGGGTGGGACTCTATTAACGCTCCATTCCTTCACAGAGTCTTACAAAGGAAAAGGGGAATACCTTAAGCCAAAAGTGATTCATCCATTAAAGAAACATAAAAAATTGACAAAGGAATTAACAATGATTTCTTCAAACATGGGACGTGGAAGTTCCAAGCTGGTCACACAATTATACCTGCGCGCCCCATATGGGTCACGCATGTGACTTCAGCGCCCTATACTATTTTCTCCCAACGTCTTCACTGGCCTATAAATACCCCTGGTGGGCCCCCCATTTAAGGGACAAAAAAATTCCAAAAGTTAGATTTCAGCTCCCGGCACCTTAGTCTCTACTTGAAGTCGTCCGGTCACTTCTAAGGTAATTTCTAACATAGAATGAAAGATCTAAAGATGAGGAATAAGTCCTAAGTGTTGAAACTCATCAACACTTGTGCGCCTATGTGGTCATCCATAAAGGGATATGGCCACATTTGCGCATCGCCTAATCCCTTCACCAAAACTTGTGCGCCACTCTTTTGGAATCCTTTAGGGATAATACTAAGAGCATGCGACCATGACTTGCGTGCCTCTCTCTTTTTCGGTGCCCCTCTTACCTATTCACTTTATTTCTTCAACTTTCACATATCCTCTTCAAGATTTAGCCCTCAGAATCCTCTTCAATGCCACTTATGGCACGGTTCTTTTGTTGGTTTACTTATCTGAATGGAATTCTGAAAAGTTCATTATTTGGGCCTCCATCTCATGAGTATTCCCCAATCACAAGTTCCATATTCATTGGAATCCTCTTACGGAGTAAGCCACAAGTTCTCTAATCTAGGCCCCCTTATCCAAATTAAGCCCTAATCACAAGTTCCCTATTCATGGGAATCCTACTTAGGAGTAATCCCCATGTGTCAAGACTCTTTAACTTGGGACTCCTTTCTAGGAGTAAGCCCAGTCATAATTTCTCTAATCTGGGCATCCGTCTTAGGAGTAAGCCCCATGTTCCCAAATATGGGCATCCTCATTATGAGTAAGCCCCAAATTCTAAATTCCTTTAACCTGGGCCTCCTTCGTATGAGTATGACCCAGTCTTAATGTTATTTTGATTTGGGCTTCCTTCTCAAGAATAAAACCCAATCATATGTCCCCTCTAATTTGGGAATCCTTCTCTAGAGTAAGCCCTAAGTTATGTATCCAAGTCTCTAGAAAGAACATATACCATTATGGACATGGGTCCTGGATTTCTTCCCTGAAGTAAATCCCAATCCTCATCTATCTGGGTAGTAACACATACATAAGCCCCACATCATATCTTATGATTTCTTCTTTCATGACACAATCATTAGGTTTTACTAATACATCTTGTTTCTCACACTGTCCATGACTCACATGATCTTAGAGTGTAAAAGCAACTATGAAATGTTAATTTGGGCCATCAATCATGCATAAACTCAATATTTATTCACTCGAACAACATGGGATTTGATTCTTTTTATAAATTAGGATATGTAGGTAGCCCATCTGTAGGTATGATCAAAACTCTGAAATAATCCATGTCCTTCTGAACAACAATAAACATCAAGTGCACCAGTGAATGGCTTTAAATCTAGTATGGATATCCTAATGACCAAGAGACTTCTATATAATGTGTTTGATGGATACCCTTAACTAAGAATCACATACAAATAAATATTATTCTCAATCGATGAAGAACCTCAAATACATATTAAAATATTCTCTAAATCACATACAAATTAATCATTGATTGTTAGATCTGAAGAAAAGATCATTTTCATACGAGGTAATTTAATAAGGATTCAAGAAAATAAATCAAATCTCTAAAGAGAGTCCCGAAGTAGACAATAATCCCCCCCCAAAGGTGTGATGAGTCTAAACTCCCATTTTCTCGACCAATGAAAATTCTTAAGCCTCATCGGTCCACAACTAATGGGAACCTACCTTGGGAAAGTAGGTCCAAATGGATATAGAATCATTAGATGTTTCCGGTTTTAGGAATAATCCCGTTAGAAACTGATTGGAATGTTTTATCCATAAACAAACAAGGTCATCCCCTTTTCCAGAAGAAACAAAAATGGTGAACCCGACATGAATCCTAAACCATGTTAAAATGATGTTTTACTAATTTGTTAGGCCCCTATTTAATTCAATGTAAGGGAAAATAAAGAAATCAATAATATATGTTGTCATCCAAAATATGTTGTGGTCGAACTTATCTTGATTATGTCTATTATATCAAAAAAGCACTCGTTTCCAAGATCTCTCTGCGTTATATAAATGGCTTCTCTAATGTTCACACTTGTGAATGCCCCGGTTGCCTCTCCTGTTGGATCCTCATACACTCTTAGAACGACATCACCTACTAAGTGTCCTCAATGCTGGGTATATCAAATGCACTGATTAAAGAGTACCGCCAACATGATTCCATTCTGACTCTGGAGGCTTCTCGACAAGCCCTCCATGTCAATAATTCACCCTGGTTGTCCAGACAGCGATGACCAATGATCAAGAAGCAGATGGTACCAACCACTGTTTCCATCCATTTCGGGTCATTGTCCCCAGAACACAATCACCAGTCTCTCCTATACTATGTGGAGGTGAATGGGAAGGTCACTCAAGGACTAAACTCAAGGAGAAACGAGTCCTTCTCAAGGGCTCCCATCAACAATTTCCGCCAGACTCATGTTGAAGTGAACCCTCAATATGATTAGGGTATCACCTTAAGGGGGTCAGCTCAGGTTCCTCATACCCGAGGATGCAAGACGAACCGCCTGAGGCAAAATCATCTCAACAGGGAGTATATTCTTACTTTTTCCCCTTCCGGAGAAGTCCATCAAGCCAACTTGATGGAAAATAATGAGTGGACACACACAGCTGTCTGTCAAGATGTCACTATCCAACAGACTCGTCTAGCAGCAACACGCCAATCCCACCAGAAAATTCATGCGAAGTATTATAGGCAGGAATATACACCTGTTTATAACTCATCAGCTAGTCAACAGGCTCGTCTGACTACTACCAAAGATGTACACCAATCTAATTTGTTGGAAAATGATAAGCAGGATCATACACCTATTTACAATCAACAATTCCGTTAGTAGTCTCTTTTTCCAGTATTGAAGGAATGTAATCAACCATACATGACAAGGATTGCACATTAGGCACATACACCTGCCAATGTTCATCAATACTACCAATAGTCTCATTTTTTAGCACACGGATAAGTCAGTCGAAAAGCTCTGATGAAAAATTTGGAGCAGACTCAACTCTATTCCCCCACACATGAGTACTGTCAGAATCCACTAATAGGAAAAGGAGGACATGAGCGGGAATACACACCAACACCATGCACAAAATGGATGTATATTCCTGTTTCAGTAGCTGAAGTCGCCAAGCTCATTTTGACATTGGTGAAGAAGCAGAAACAAATCCCTGCTCATTTTCCAAATGCCGGTCAAAATGTTATAACAGCTTCAGCAGCATCATAGTGAACGAATCATAAATATATCTCTATCGGTGAAGTGACTCATGAACATGTCACTCTGGAATAGATACACAGCTATGTTCTAGTCCATGAGTGTTGTGAGGCGTACTCCCCCATATCATACGGACAGTCAAGTCTGACATAAACACTTTATTTGAATGGAGATAATCAGCCTAACCTGATCATTTCACTTAATCAGGCACCTACACCTTCCCATAATGACCACTTTCTTTAACAATTGGTTCCTAATGTGAGTAAGAAGGCGTCTAAGAAAAATAAACTTCCAACACAATCATGAAATCTAGGTTCAATCTATAAAAAGGCCTTGCTCGATGATGGATTTCATGATGCACTCAGACAATTATCTATTGCAACTCCAGATTCTAATCTTTCATTCCCAAATTCCAGAAGTATTAACAACATTTCTGAAGGTCTTTATCAGATACATTCTCACGAAGGCTTGTGAAATTTTGATCGATCATGAAGTATCATCTTCATATGAGAGCCACGATAACCCTCTGCGTGGCCAGAAGATCAAGGGGAAAGATGTTTCATCTTTTGTTGTAACCCACCAGGGTGGTCCTCCCCATTATGATGAATTTATCTGGAAAATTCTTCTCTGCAGTAGTGATTCGCATTGCCTATAAAATTATTCATAGGAAAATGCAGTGAGGATAAAGACCTCTTATCTTGAGGCACATGCAAAGGTAAATCTAGTCATGTCTGATGCTTTGCCACAAGAAGGTGAAATTTTATCTCAATCAGAAGATTTCCCGGGGTGTAGGACATTCTCCAAACCACCGCTGGTTCATTCATCTTCTAGTTTGATAAATATATTCTATACCAGTATTTTTGAATCCAAAAAATAAGAAAGAAGCACCAAATTTGGTCTAATCAGGTAGAAGAATCTTCATCGAATTATAAGGAGGATTTACTAAATATAAGAAATCAACTGGAAAAAGGTGAAGTACCAGTCATGTTCTGGCCTTTGGATGACTCTCAGTATGGGATTCCTAAAATTTTGATGGAAGATTGAATTCATGATATTAGTCTCAATATATGGAAAATTCGTTTTCATTTAAAAGATAAAATATTATCTTATGATGAATATTAAAATCATGTCATGATAATAGAAGGGTTACGATTCCATATTGATTTGTCATCTCCCTCAGTCTCTAGATATCCGAAGGCTGAAAAGCAGTAGAGAGCCCTTCAGCGTTCATGCCATGGAGCTTTAAAATGGTTTCCCCAGTTAATTTCCAATGCCCCATATGGTATTCATATCAAGGGATGTGGTGTTCATGGAGCACTACATTTCACTATACTCTCTAGTCAACAAAGCCCACAAAAGGTGGTTTCATGCAACGTTATCTCCGAGAATTGGCCACATCTAGCTAGTTTTGTGCATAATCAAAGGAATTCCAAAGAATAGGCCTCAACTGGTTCATCCCAAAGTCAGGAATACAATGAACAAGTTGTTGAATTACTCTTGCATCAGGAAAACAAAAATATCAAACATGCCTCTCGTTTAGAGCATGCACATCATCAGGTGATAAAAGTGTCAGAAATCATCCAACACAATTTTGATCCCAGATATTTGAGTGGATGTAGGTTGATGCATTCGACCAATTTCTGAAATACATTTTGCATGATCTTGAGAAATTTTAATAATTTCTATGATGTAGCGGCTCAAGATCCACCCTAGCTTGCCAGACTGCGGAATATTTTAGCCCATCCCTTGGAATCAACAAATAGGATTTGAGGAGTTGATCAGCAATAATAGAAACAACCCCAGTCCACCGGACTGGGGACATTTTCAAATCGTCAATATTTTCCTTAGAGAAATTCTTTCTTCTCTAAATTAGGGAAGAAGCCACAAGAGGAATGAAGAACCAAATTATCATGATATTCACCCCAAATTATAGTTCATCAAAAAGTTACTGAGGGATAAAATCAGTAAAAAGCAATGTCTCATCAAGGAAATTGAAGAAGAAAATATCGTAGAAATTTTGATAGAAAAGATTTAATGCATTATGCATCAATTAATGTCATCAATATCGTTGTTGTTGATCCCCAAGATGAGGCTCACTCAAAGGGATCAGATTAAGAAGTTCATGCTCAAAAAGTTGTACACAAAGACACAAATGATGAAGGTGTGTGTACAAGAAATCAAAGGCATACCCAGAATATCGGTATTCATACAAATAACCAACTTTCCCCTCTCCGAATGGCGTCCAACAAGGGGAAAGGAATGAATCATGTTACGTCTCCCACTTCATCTGGAGAAGGCCAATCACTCTCACTATTGAAAACTTTTGCACAAAAAAAGATGAAATGAATGAATTTAGGTGGTTGAATGCAGAACAACATCAAGTTAGTTTTCCTCTTAAGAATTTTGGAGCCAGTTAGCCAAGGGAATTTGTTGCAGTAACTGAGATGGATCAAGAATATTTTCTTTTACCAGCACACCCTCACAGGTCTAATCCTATGGGTCATGTGCAACCATAATCAGTAGTGCAACCATCAGTTATAGTACCTACCACCTCACCTATCCATGATCTAGTTATTGTACCTACTCAGGTCCAAGGTCAACCAAATGTTTCTCAAAAGTTAATAACTACCATTGAGTCATTAACAGCTCAGTTGGAAGATAGAGAGGGAAAAGGTGAAAAAATTCAACCAGAAAAGAGAGCTTACCCTAAATGGGTTGATGCAATTCCTCCCCCATCACATTTTGCAAGTACCACATTCACAATATTTAATGGTTCGGGAGACCCAAAACAACACTAAACACATTTTGTTTCTCATTGTGATCCTATGATGGGAACCCTTCAGAAACAAGAGGCAGTTAATCTCAGGTGTCTTGTATAGTCAATACAAGGATCTTATTTTGTTTGGTACACAAGCTTGCAATCCCGGTCAATTACCTTGTGGGAAGATCTATGTTAACGATTCATTCATTATTTCAGCTGAACATTTCCAAAACGACAGTTTTTTATCTTCCAAATTGTATGGAAAGAGAGAATGAAAGAGTTTCAGATTTCATTGCTCGGTGGAAGGGATTAACACATTATCTAAGCTTTTCACTCCCTCAAGAATAATTGTTGCCAATCTGTGTGGCAAACATGTAGGATGAATTAAGCATGAAATTTATCCCTGTGAAATACACAGGAGGGTTTAGATACCTTACTTCGATCACTTAGCAGATCGAATATTCTCTTATAAAGACTAAGGATAAAACTAGTGTAATTCCATCAGTGCCATCAAGAATAATGGGTAGAGCAGAGACGGCCACAATTACTCTTAAACAAGAACATATACCTTCTTCTACTTCAAAAACATCATCATATCAAAGGGTTCCACCTCCTGAGAATCAACAACAACGGCTGACTCATCATGATGATCAATGATATCAAAGATGAAAACAATTTAATGAGTTTAAGAACAATGTTTACTCTATCCAAAATGAAAACGTTCATGGTTACTTCAATTTGGATCTGGAAAATAATTTGGTTCAGTTGCCAAGGCCCAAAAGGCCAAACAAGGAAGGAGATGAAGACCATCCCAACTATTTCCCATTTTATCAAATGTTGGGGCATCCCATTCAAGAGTGGTTTATTCTCAAAGACCTCTTGCGAAAAATGGTGGACTCAGAACAAGTCAAACTAAAAGGTTCTTCACCCCAGGTAGCATGTGTTACTACTACAGATCCAGAGGAAGGAGGCGAGTGGAAGGAAGTTAAAAATAAAAATGCGCAAAAATATGATGATTGTATGGTCAGAAAAATGATCAACAGAACTCATACCATTTTAAAAAGGCAATTTAAGAAACGAATTATGTCTTCTGCAATGAATGCCACAACGAAACCTCCATAAAATGAAAAATTCTCAAAGAGGCGACATAATTCAGAGAAAGAAGAGCAGTCAGAAGAAGATGAGTTTGTGTCACTGCCCATCTTGTCTTTGACTCTGGCAGATTTTATACCATCTACTTCAAATCCATGGGCGCCGCCCCACCAAACGTCACAACTTAAAATGGCTAATCAGGCAGAATCATCATCAAATGAATAGTTAATTTTTGTTTCTGTCAATATGATTAACTTAACATATTCATATGCCAATCGCAGTTTCGATTTTGAAGATCCTGAGTTCCCTGTATCAAATAGAGGAATCATAGGGAATTATAGAGGTCAAGGATACAGAGGAAGACAAGGATCATTCAGAAGGCACTATTCTAATTCTACTCTGGCTATAACTGTATATGCAGTAGAATCTCACGGCAGAGCCCTTCAGCAGGATCAACAAGAACAAGACTGTTCATTGATGCATGGAAGATTCAGTCCTGGAACAATTATTTTGGAGGATCAGTTGGAGGTTACACCTTCCTCTTCTCGGCACGTAAATAGACTTAGTCAATCTAATCTTCCAAAGCCATGAGTATTTGCAACTCCTATCCTGATATAAGAATCATCTACTTAAAAAGCATAAACTTATAAGGAACCTGCGAAACCACATGTTTCTGTTGGGAAACACATACCTTTGGACCCAAAGTATGATGAATTGAAACATTTGGCCCACGTACCAGCCAAGTAATAAATTCTGGATGCGCTAAATCTATAAAAGGATATTCGGGAGGCACTCATTGAGGCTTTGTCAAGTCCTCAAGAATTTGAAACAGAAATTGATGCGGCTGATGTTTTTCATATAGAGATATATCATGAAAACTTCCATGTAGTGATATATTTTACTAATGAATATGAAGATTATATTGATCATGGTCATATTAGACCTTTGTATTTATCTGGCAAGGTCAATAATGTAGACATACGACAAGATTTCATTGATAATGGTTCAAGAGTAATACTCATCCCCATTGGCACACTTCGACGATTGGGACTCACCGAATATGATTTAACTCCTTATACTTTGATGTTGCAAGGGTATGATAAAATTTAATATGATCCTCTAGGTGAGATCACACTCAGAAATCAGTTCGGAGTCCTTTTATCCAATTCAGATATCATGGTTTTTTCGTCGTTTCACAGCCATCAATATTTTTCTTGGATGACCCTTGCTACATCAATATGCAGTTATCCCTTCATCATACCATCAATGTCTCAAATATTGTTTCAATGGTCAAATTGGGAAATTATATGGTCATAAATCCTCATTCAAGACATGTGAATCTCAGTACATTGAGGAAGAATTCTATCACATGAAGGGAGAGGAGAAATCGACAACAAGGGAGGTTACCAAAGTTAATGCTCTATTTGGTTTGGAAAAGATTCCAGTGAACCCATTCACACATGTGAGTACATATTATTTGTTGTCTATCAGTCAAATTGAAAAGATAGACCCAAATCCAAATACTCTTATTGAAACTTCCATAATGTCAATTACGACAACCAAGACAGAAAGAATGAGAGAAATTGGTGATTCACCAAGCAATGATGAAAGCTCAAATGGAGTTTTCCTCATTTTATCCACTAAAATCCACCAAGTCTATACTTCGCCAACCAGGCCGAAAAAAGTTATAACAATGTAAGAGGTGAACTATTATGTTGATTCTCAACCCATCAACTCCTCTTTATTAACCAAGGAAGACCCTTCATCATCAATAGGGTCAGAAATGGAAGCTTCTTCTTCAAGATGTTCAAATATTTACATCTCTTCTGATGATGGAAATTTGGCTTCATCATCTAATATTCATGTAGAAACAGAATAAATAACACGTGTTAAAGAAGATGAAGAGATCTTACGGATTCACCTCTAGATTTTGATGAGAGTATCTCAACCACTATGGATGAACTCATTGAAATAAATCTGGGTACAAAAGAAGATCCAAACCCCACATTAATTATTGTGGCCATGACACTTGATGGGAAATAGATGTATATTTAATTTTTAATGAAAAATTGAGATATATTTTCTTGTAATTATAGATAAATGCTAGTGCTTGATCTCGATGTTTCCACTCATCATTTGGGTTTGTAATAAAAACATCGAGGATTCAAGCAAGACGCAAGAAGAACAAAACCAACTTATACTTCCAGAATTAAATTTGGAGTAGATAAGCTTATCAAAGATAAATTTTTCATAGATGTTCATTATCCCAAGTAGTTGGATAATATTGTTCCTGTGAAAAAGAAGAATGGAAAAATTATAGTTTGCGTTGATTTCAGATATCTTAATCGTCATTGTCCAATGGATGATTTTCCAGTTCTGATTATAGAACTATTAATTGATGCAACACCTGGATATGAATCAATTTACTTCATGGATGGATATTCCATGTATAATAAAATTCGAATGGCTCCAAAATATGAAAAATCTTCATCCTTCAGATCCCCTCAGGGTGAGTTTTGCTATGGGTTAATGCCCTTGGGCCTAACGAATGCGAGCGCAACATATCAGTGTTCCATGCACCGTATCTTCAAACCCTTTTTAGGAAAGTTTATTGAATGTTATGTGGAAGATTTTGTAGTTAAATCCAAATAATGTTCTAATCACTTTTCTAATTTTTAAATCTTATTCCACAAACTTCGACAACATAATTTGAAGATGAATCACTTAAAATGTGCTTTAGGGGTAACCTCTGGAAAATTTATCGACACTGTTTTATGCCATTGTGGTATCAAAGATGATCCTAATAACGCAATGTTAATCCTTGGTATGTCACCTCCTCAAAATTGGATGTAATTGAGAGGACTTCAAGGACACATGGTCTATATTCGCCATTTCATTGCCAATTTGGCAGGCAAAAGTTTACCCTTCCCCGTGTTGATCAAGAAGGGAGTCACATACCAGTGGACTGAAGAATGTCAAGAAGAATTTGATATTCTCAAGAAATATATCTTGATTCCACTGGTATTTATTCCACCTGTTGAAGGAAGACCACTAATTCATTATGCGACAGATTTAGAGCGATTGTTGGGTGCCTTCCTTGCCCAGAAGAATAATGCTGGGAATGAAAATGGACTTTACTATATCAGTCAGACTATGCCTAAAGCAAAAACCCAATATTCATGTATTGAAAAGTGTTGCCTAACATTAATCTTTGTAGTTCAGAAGTTGAGACACTACCTGCATCATCATGAGGTCCAATTGGTATCTCGCAATAACCCGCTCAAATTTATCCTTAGTCGTCCAAAGAATACAGGACGTCTGGAAAGGTGGGAAGTTATTTTTCAGCAATTTTATATCCAATATGTGTCTCAAAAGGCAATAAAGGTCCAAGATCTAGTCGATTTCCTTGATGAAGACCTTTCAGTAGAAGATACATCTTCAGATACTTTACTTCGTGATGAGTAAGACTTCTATATTCAAGATAGTCCTCAAGTATGGGAAATGTACATTGATGGTGCTTCCAAAAGTCAAACAGGGATGTAAAAGGAAAATCCTAAATTCAACAATGTCGGGTTAAGAATTATGCTCATTTCTCCAGAAATGGCTATGTTTCCCTTTTCCATCTTATAGTAGAAGACGGTACAAATAATGAAGCATAATGCCAAGCTCTCATCACAGGATTGGAGTTGGTACTACAAGCACAAGTGAATCACCTAAAGGTTAAAGATGATTCAGACTTAGTAATCAAACAATTCATTGGGGATTATGCCATCAGAAAAGAATAGTCAATCCCTTTGAATAATTACGTAAAATAGTTAATGGAGGAGTTTCCTTTGGAACTGACATTTTCTAATGTCACACGATCACAAAATTCTCAAACTGATGCACTGGATAATATAGCCACAGCTCTGGAATATCCAAATCAGGACAAGACAATCATCATTATTTCCCACCGTCGTACAATTTCACCTTATGTTCATACCAGAACAGAGGAAATCAAGGAAATTTGTCCCATTTCTGAACCATACGGTCATACTACATGATGGATGACACATATCAAGTAATACCTACTTAATGGAACACTCCTACCTGATAGAGCTGGGAAAGAAAAAGCCTAACGATGTGTGGTAAATGTTACTCTATATGATATTCCAGATAACGTAGAGAAAATTCTCTACAAGAGAGGTTTGGGTGGAATTATCTTTAGATGCATTGATGGTGAAGAGACAATGGCTATCATTAAAGATGTTAATGCATGAGTCTATGGTGCCCACCAGTCTGGACATAGATTATCTGATCAAATTCGAAGACATGGATACTTTTTTCCTTCAATGATACAAGATTCTGTTGATTTCACTAAGAAGTGTCATTATTTCCAATTGTATGCCAATTTCATCCACCATCCCCCAGAGTTGCTTCATACTGCAAAATACTCATGGCTATTTTCCACATTGGGAATGGATGTTGTCAGACCATACCCTTCAGCTACATCCAAGAAGTTTAAGTATATTCTTACTACTACTGACTTCTTTTCCAAATGGTTAGAGGCAATACCTCTCAACGAATTCTATTCTAAAAGAATTTTTAGCTTCATCAAGTCAAACATCATTAACAGGTTTAGTGTCCCTCATACCATATTGAAAGACAATGGCACCAACATATATTCATCCGTGGTAAAGAAGTTGAATCAAGAATAGAACATCAATTCCAACCATTAATCTTGGTATCATGAAGTGGAAAATGGCCAAAGAGAGGATTTAAATAAGACTCTTTCAAACATACTACAAAAGATGGTGGATAAAGATAAGATGTCATGGCCTGATAAACTTTTTCAAGCTTTATGGGCTTATCGGACCACCACCCGCACTGCTACGCGGTCAACTCCATATTCATTGGTATATGGAATTGAAGTAGTCTTGCCCATTGAGGTTCAATTACCTTGGCTCAGAGTAGCTATCTATGATCAGTCATCTACAGATGAAAAATCTAAAAAGAAATTGGATGAATTGGAACGATTAGATGAAAAAAGATTGTGCACACTCCACCACTTAGAAGTTTATCATAATCGAATAGCACGAGCTTTCAACAAAATATTTCATCATCATTCATTAATTCAAGGAGAATTTGTATTGATCCTCAAAACATCAATGATACTAGGATATAAATATCCCAAGCTTGAGCCAAAGTGGGAATGACCTTACTCAATACATAAGGTCTACTCCAATGGAGCTTATTCTTTAATCTCAATGGATGGAGAACTCATCACAACTCTAACCAATGCCAAATTTCGGAAGATGTATTTTGTATAAACACAATATATATCACCATAGGTCCATGCATATGACCTTAAACTATTTTCAGTTTCATCCAAAGAGACGTTAAACAGTGACATCATCCAACATGATGTTAAAATGTGTTGTCCCTGCTACATGACACTAAACATTGAAACCCCATTGTTCTTATTGTATGACATTAAATTGCACATTCCCTATATCATGCAACATAATGTAAAACTAAGTCCCCTTCATCTTCCTTGCTATATGACGCTAATCTATGCATCATTGGTCTATACATATGACCTTAAACTATTATAGTCCTTACAGCAAGACTTTAAACAGCATTGTCCCCTTTAGTCGTTACTGCAAGACATTAAACTGCACAGTCCTTCCATTTTCATACATGACATTAAACTGTGCATCGTTAAGGTTTATGCTACCTTCTCACACTTAATTTAATCACATGAGCTTAGAGTAAACTTCATCCATTACACCCTATCTGGGATGCTAACCATGTGTAAGTCCCAACACCTTCTTTTTTTTAGATCATTGTCCTCATGAAAAAAATTATCACCAATTCATTCTTTAATTGAACTATGCGAACTTTGATCCTTTCCTTCTAGGATGGGTACGTTGGCGACCTCCTATGGTTCAAGACCAAAACCAATATCTTCACATCATTTAACCTCTATCTAATACAATGTTGATTTGTGAA
This sequence comes from Viscum album, assembly GCA_963277665.1. Lineage (NCBI taxonomy): Eukaryota > Viridiplantae > Streptophyta > Magnoliopsida > Santalales > Viscaceae > Viscum > Viscum album. The sequence continues at coordinate 294,168,218 of OY728134.1, forward strand.
GCCGCCCCCTGAACCAATATTTTTTACATTGGTTCACCATTGTCCATTCTATATGACGTTAAAATATTCACACTTTTGTCTTGTATGACAATAGACTAAAATATTCTATAACACCCTCACCCGAGAAGGAATCATTATTTACATGGATCTCTAATCATTTTATATTCCAAAGACTACGTGCATACATGGAAATTCTCAAACCATTTATCTTGGGTCAAACCATCATTGCACTAAAGTCCCCTTTCACCCATCACTTTTACAAACCAAATCTATATAGAGGGTATTTCAAGAACTATGTTTGTATTGATTCCCATCCTTATGGGATATGTAGGAACATTCTAGAATCCCTCGAATCTAGCCCCCTGACTTTGGGCCTAACCCCAAATTCAACTTTCAGTCCCTTTGATGAAAAGTCCCATTGTGAAAACATGAATGTGGTATGAAAACCCTGGTCTTCATTCACATTGTGTTTGTAACAAACACACATTTCTTATTCCTTATTATGGTCAAATCATTATGACCCTAAACTAATATCTTCTACACTCTTGTCCCACATGATATCAAATTGTTTTTCAAGAAATACGTTTGGATTGATTCCCATCTTTATGGGATATGCAATGAAGTCTAGCATCTCAATTCAGGACCCGACCACAACATGATTATGGTTAGCATTGATCTGTGTATCTTTAAATATATTGGAGAATTCCCATTTTGATGTGTCATACTCCTAATCTTAAATACTTTCAGATCTTCATTACCCTTTTCTTGACTTCTAATCACAAAAGGTCTGATACCCGAGAGTTCTTTTGTCTGACTATGCAGCACATGCCTTAAGGAGGCCTTGCATAAATAGCCTACATAAAGGGCATGTCAGCAAAAAGATTATATTATTTGACTATGCATCCAATTACCTAAAGAAGCCCTGCATAATTCAACCCACTAATGGGTTTTTCAAATAGTGGTAACTTCATTCTTGGGGAATAACCATCTTTTGTACTTATTTGTATTAATAAAAATATGCAAGGATCTGCAAAAATAGCCATCCTTAACATATTTTTCTCACACTATTTTTCATGATCTAATATTAGTTAAATCAATATTTTATATTTCCCTTCCCGATGTTTGGGTCAGACATTCGTAAGAGTGAAATTTATCCAATTCCTAAACAATCTTGATAGAAAATATCCTCTCCATATTCTAGTACCTCTCTCCATACAGTAGGCTCTAGGCTATAGAAAATATGAATATCCATAAGCGTTCACTGGGTTTTTAGCAATATGAAAGTAAAATTTCTGAGCTTTCTTTTTCCTGACTATATAGCATGTGCCCTTAGGCGCCCTTGCATAAGTAGTCTACATAACGGACCTATCATCCCACAGATGATGTTATTTGACTATGCAGCCAATTCCCTTAAGAGGCTCTTCATAATTCAACCCCCTAATGGGTTTGTTAAATAGTGGTAACTTCATTCTTGGAAAATACATCTTCTAATTCCTTTTCAAAAAATTCATATCATTCCTTAGATTCAAAATTTCTTAAGTCATAGTTTACATATTTTCCCCCATACTTGAATATGGTAATATTTTTTCAGAACAATTATTGTGGAATTGAGTCAATTTTAATCAATTTGGTCAATGATATTTTGGAACTTAAACATTTCCCTTTTTATGTCCGACATGCATGAATTTAAACTACCCACAAGAGACAAGGAAATCTAAAAAAAAGTCAACTCCCATCTCACTAAATGTACATTTTGTGTCATTTAGGAAATATTGAGCAAGAAAAAGATTCAATTCTTGTAGAGTTATTTATAATAATCCTAGAAAAAACCAAACTATGCATACTAGGCCCATTATCTTAGGTAGAAATTTAAATCATGTATCAAAAGAATGCAAAATCAAATAATTGAAGATGAAAGTGTCTTTCATTGATGCAAAAGAGTTAGAGGGACATTCATAGACTGGAGTCTCATCACTTTTCCAGGAATTACAAGAGGCTATCAATATAACTCTTCAATTGATTTACAGCATCCCAAGCTTCATCAAAATCCACCTTGAATTCATTTCATTCAACTGGATACAATAAGAGATGCAGTGATACCAGCTCTTCTTGGAACAATTGTAAAAGAATGTTCTTCAGTGCGGTTTCAGAAAATTTTCTGCGGATCAAACAGTGACTCTGTTTCTATCCAAGAGACTTGGATTATATATACATGGATTTTAGAATGGATCATTAGAAGTTAAGATCCATTTGAAGAGACTACTCTTTTTAGATATTGTTTTAATGTCATGATAGTTTTCTCTCCACCAACCTGTAGTGGAAAAAATATCAACCCATGGGTTTTCCATTTTCATATATACATGGAAATGGCATGGAGGATAAATTTTAATGTTCACACCATTTTTTCTTCTCATAATGCACAAAATAAATAAAATTGATGGATATCTGTGAAACTGCATCTTTGAAATATAATTCTTTGGCAAGTAGATGCTCTGTGGAAAATTATGATGATACTTTTTCATGTATTTTGTCAAATATGGGAGAGTTTTGTCACAGATATCATAGTAATCATGGCCAACTATGCTCATCATGTCATCAATCCACTGGCTAGACAGCAAATTGGCCATTCCAATTCTTTTGGGATCCATTTAATGTGAACAAAGGTATAAACATTTACTCATAAGTATGTGGTTTGTGATAAAGTTTTTTGAATAAAAGTGAAAAATATGGATAAGGCATCAAGGCCTGCAAGTCCAATATTGGCACGCAAGTCTAATTGTGTCGTGCAAGTCTGGGCACATAGGTATCATCGGGCAAGTCCAAATACCTCTACATAAGAGCAACACAATGAAGCAGCAGAAAACTGAGTAACTTGCATGCAGAGAGTAACTTTCGTGATGAGAGAAATATGGTATGAAGACTGGTTTCTTTGTGTGGGAATGACCGTGTATTTATAACCAAGGCCACAACCTTGCACACTGAATCCTATGCAGCTCACCCTTGCACGCTCAAAACCTGCACGCCACGGTTCCATGGCATTCTTCTTTACCTCAGAGTCAAATCCTCCTTCCTTTTGGATCCAACTATGAGGGGTGACTTTTTTGTTGATCCTTTCCGTCACAGAGTATCATGAATGAAAAGTGGAATACCTTCATCCCAAAGTTATTAGTCCTTTGAAAAAAACAACAAAAATTGACAAAGGCATGAACAAGGATTTCTTTACACATGGCCCCTGAATGTTCCAAGATGGTCATGCAAGTATGCCTACCTACCACATATGGGTAGTGCAGGTGACTTGCGCGCCCTATTCTATTTTCTCCAAATGTCTTCACATGCCTATAAATACCCCCAGTGGGCCCGCCATATCGGGGACATAAAATTCCAAAAGTCAGATTTATGATCTCAGAACCCTGTTCTCTTCTTGAAGTCTTACGATCATTTCTAAGGTTATTTCATACATAGAATGGAAAATATAAAGAGGAGGACTATGTCCAATGTGTTGAAACTAATCAACACTTGCATGCCTATGTAGCCAGCCCTTAAGGGAAATGGCCACATTTGGGCTACCTTATCTCTTCAAAAAAAACTTTTATGCTACACTTTTGGAAACCATTAGGGATATTACTAAGAGCTTGACCCAAGTCTCGCCCAAGTATTACCCTATGGGTTGACCGTCGTGCAGGTACCCATGTGTCACACAAGTATACCTGTGCGACCAGGACTTGCGTACCTCTCTTTTTTTGGGTGCCCATCCTGCCTATTCACTTACTTTCTCCAAATTTTACCTTTCCTCTTCAACATTTAGCATTCAGAATCCTCTTAAAATCCATTTATGGAAGGGTTATTTTTTTCCTTATCTGAAAGGAATGCTGAAAAGTTTTTTCTTTGGGCCTCATTCTCAGGAGTAAGCCCCAATCCCATGTTCCCTATTCATGGGCATCCTCTTTTGGAGTAAGCCCCATGTTCTCTAATTTGGGCCTCCTTCTATGGAGTGACCCCCAATCACAAGTTCCCTATTCATGGGAATCCTCTTTAAGAGTAAACCACATGTCTCAATTCTCCTTAACCTGGGCATCCTTTTCAAGATTATGTCCCAGTCATAATTTCTCTAATATGGGCATCCTCCTCAGGATTAAGCCTCATGTTCCCCAATATGGGCATCCTCCCCAGGATTATGCCCCAAATTCTAAATTAATTTAACCTGGGCCTCCTACTTAGGAGTAATCCCCAGTCTTAAAGTTATATTGATTTTGGCTTCCTTCTCAGTAATAAAACCCAATCATAAGTGCCTTCTATATTTTGAATCCTTCTCCGGAGTAAGCCCTAAGTTAAGTATCCAAATCTTTATAAAGCACATATAACTTTATGGACATTTTTCCCATATTTCTTCCCTGAAATAAATCCCAATCCTCATCTATCATGGTATTAACACATACATAATCTCAACATCATTTCTTATGATTGCATCTTTCATGGCAACATAGCCAGGTTTTACTAATACCTCATGTTTCTCACACCGAGCATGGCTCACATGATCTTAGAGAGTAAAAGTAATTATGAAATCTTTTTTTGGGCCATAAATCATGTATAAAATCTATATTTTTTCACTCAAACTATGTGGGTTATGATTCCTTTTCAAAATAATGATACGTAGAGTAGCCCATCTGCGGGTACGATCCCAACTCTGAAATAATCCATGTCCTTCTGAATGACAATAAACTTCAAGTACCCCACTGTATGGCTATAAAACCAATATTGTTATCAAAATGACCAAGAGACTTCTATATAATGTGTTGAGGGATACCATTGACTACGAATCACTAACAAATAAAGATGATTCTCTATCGATGAAGAACCTCAAATTTATATAAAAAGATTCTCTAAATCTCATACATATTAATCATTTATTTTCGGATCTAACGGAAAGCAAATTTTCATACTTGGTAATTTATTAAAAATTCATGAACATAACTCCAATCCATGAAGAGAGTCCCATAGTAGAATATAATTTCCCCAAAAAAAATTTGATGAGTCCTACCTACCATCCTGCCGACCAAGGAAAATTCTTAAGCCTCATCGGTCCACAAATAATGAGAACCTACTTTTGGAAAGTAGGTCCAAATGGGTATAGAATCATTAGATGTTTCGGGTTCTACGAATAAACCCGTTAGAAAGTGATTGGAAAGTTTGAACATTAAACAAACAAGGTCATCCCCATTTCTAGAAGAAACAGAATCACAAAAATCTTTTCTTCTCATGGAAATTCAGACAAATTTCAATTTCCCATGAAGCCTCAAGATTCATTTTTACTTTTTCAACCCTTCTCAAAGATTCTCAATTTATACTCAGAATTCAACTCCATCTTTAGAATTTCATTTGAATCATCAATAAGATTTCAATACATGAGTCATGTTTTTCTCAATCCTAATTTTTTCAACACAAATCTTCATATCAATTGAGTACAATTGTGTATAGTATGATGTTTTTGATTATTACTGGATTAGAAATGATCATTTAGAATTTCAATGTTTTTATTTATGAACCTGAGTATAATCATACTTTGAATGAAATGTTTTACAGGCTTCAGATGGATTATTGAATACTCATCGAATCAGAAAATTTATTTCACTCTCTTATACTGGGATATGATTAATCTGGGTATGACATCATTCTAATTGATAGAGTATAATTCTTCTCTTCCACCTAGATATAAAAAATATGTGTATGAATTTTAAAAAAAATAATATCATATCATTATTCCCATTCACTCGAAAATGATAAATTTTGGTATAATCTTCTTGATTATAATCCCAAACACACTTTTATTTTTATAAAACAATATTCTCAAATATTTTTCAGTCCACCATTATTTCACAACTATTTCATCAAAATTTCTCCAATTTACATATGGTTTTTATGAAATAAAAATAAAATAAATCATCACAACTTTTATTTAATCCTAGCCATAGAAAATTTGATTCTACATAAAAAACCACTATTTTCACACGAAATTCATAGTGAATCTGATGACCACTAACTTTTTGCAAGATATTTTCTCTTTCATTTGACTGATTCTCTCATTCCGGATTATGATCAAATCCTCATTACCATTTTATCCCATCCCAGAATCATGATGAGTTTGATTAGAACCCCATCATCTCATCATTATAATGGACATAGTGAGGTTCATTATTTTGAAATCCTTTACTAATATAATTCCATCCAAATAAAAAGTGAGGTGAATTTCCTTTCATATTAAACTCACATGACAAAACAAACTCTTCTTTTCCAACAAAATATAACACTTGAAAATAAACACCTTCATTATCAGAATGTTCTTAAAAATCTCCCCCATTGGATATTATTTTCAACCAATTATCATAAATAACTAATTATTGTATCCTAAATAACCAGGTCACATATAAACAATTATATAACAACATGATCTAACTCATTGAATGGAAAAAAATTATTGACAAGAAAAAATTTCAATTCAAAATTAGTTATTATTACAAACACATTTTTTTATTTCTTCATATATTCTTCAACATCAACATTTCATTATCCATCCAATAAAAAAATTTATTTCCTAAATTCACTACAACAAAGATTTAGAATATTTCACACACACAAAAAATGTTGAATGCGCAGATTACACACAAATGATTCGTTTAAATTCAAAAGGATAGATTTATAAAATAAATTCTCCCGTTGTAAATATAATAATATTTTATAATTAGAGAGGAGACCAAAAAACATACATCATATGTGGAGAGGAAAAGGTTGGATACCAATTTTCAGCCGTAATTTATAGAATGATTCCTTTCGTAATGGTTTTGTGAATTTTTCTGCAACTTGTTTTGATGTTGGAATACACTCCACCATTAATTCATTCTTATCCACATGATATTTAATGAAATGATATATGATACCAATATATTTTGAAATATAATGTGGAATTTTATTCATGGAGAGATTGATTGTGATTTTATTTTTAAAATCCATGAAAAGGTTAACATCACATCAAAAAGTAAATTATTTAATTGATCTTTCATCCGCATAAATTGAGTAGTGGTTTGAGTGGACAATACATACTCAAAATCATCCATAATGAGATTTACTAAAGTATATTACATTCAATTATAACAATTACTATTATTTTCGTGATAGAATACTCTACCAGATTTGGATCTTCTATCATCATCATTTCCTACCAAATCAACACCTGAATACCAAAAAATGGAATACTATCTGAGCTGAAATACCTGATTCCAAATTATTTTTCTCCTACTTTGTCTCAGAGAATTTTTTTATAGTAATTAAATGTGATTATTTTGGATCACTCTGATATCGAGAACATAAGGTAATAATATAAACAATGTCGGGTCTTAAGGAAGTAAAATGCAACAGGCTTTTAAATAGCTTCTGATACTCTTTCAGATAAAATTTCATTCCATCTATATCATTAATCAACATGGATCCCATTAAAATTATTGTTGAAACAGGTTTTGGATTTTCCATGCAGAACCCCTTGAGTAGTTCTATAGAATAATTTTATTTCTTCATATATATTTATTTCACTTTTTGGAATATTAATTACCCAAGATAAGATTTTATTTCCCCAAGAATGGAAATTTTAAATATCTTATTTATTAAGTTAGAAAATTGTTCAGAAACTCTTTCAGCATTCCCATTAAAGAAAATATATTAAATATAAACAATTACAATTAAGAACATCCCTTGACATTCACTGATATAGATATTTCTATCCACTCTTCCATTCCTAAAAATCTACATTCTTATACATGTATCTAACATGGAATATAATTTCCTCAGAGCTCTTTTTATCCTAAAAAATGAATTCTTCAATCAACACACATAAAATTATTATTCTCAACAACAAATCCACAATTTTGTTCAATATATACATCCTCTTCAAGATCACCATTAAATTATTAGTATTTAACATCAATTAGGGTTATCATGTTTCCTCATTGTTCAAGAATAGAAAGAAAGATTCTAATTGTATCATGTCTTCCCACCAAAGTAATGATATCATCAAAATAAATGCCTTCAATCCATGAATACCCTTTAAATACCATTCTTGTTTTATTATTTATCACTTCACTATCTTTATTCATCTTGTTCCAAAAACCCATTTTGTGTTAATAATTTTTTCTAAGGCTTTGGTAAAAGTTCCCATATATAATTATTTTCAAATTGATCTGTCTATTAATTCATGGAATGAACCCATTCCAAATTTTCAAAATATTTATGGACATCATTTAGTTCTACTTTTGAATATAGAGATGTATTTGTAATTAAATTGTTATTTCTTCTTTTTTGAACCTTCTTATGTTGATCCCCAAAAATGTTTGGATCACCCATTTGATTTCTCAACATAGGATGATATTTTCAATTATCATATTCATCATTTTCTATAGATAAGCCTGATTAATATTTATGATAAGGATTACAGTTGTTTTTATCTTCATAAAAACTAATTTCATTAACTTGCTTGACTTTCATGCCGGCCTGGGAATGTTTCTCTTTCCCATATCCTTCAATCACATTAACATAAAAAGAATCAATGATTATAATACATTCATTGTCGAAGTATTTGTATTCTTTTCCTTTTGGATAATATCCATGAAATATTTAATAATCACCTTTCTTCCAGAACATAACATAGTTTCCTCATTTTCATTTAATAACACATTAATTCACCATAACTCTAATGTTCATGAAACATAGATTTTTCAATAAAAAATTATATGGAGTCATGAGTGATTAAGGACTATACAAACAACAGTTCTAAATATAAATAACATTACTCATGGATTTCCTCCAAATGTAATGAGAGAGGCCACGTTCAAGTAACATGGTTCTTCCCATTTCCCCAACAGATTCTTCGTCGCCCATCTTTAAATAATTATATTTAATTATATATATTGGTAACTTTTCTATAATCAATTTTTTATTTCCTTCATATATGTTTTTTTAATTTATCTTATCATCCTTTGGATATGAAAACTCATTTCACTCTTAATAATTCACATTGAAGAATGGTTATAATATATAATTCTTACCCCATCCATAATTCATAATATTCTTTTTCATCAACATATGTTAGAAGTGTTTTAAAATGAATTTGGGGAAATCCATCTATTGGAGCATTGTGCACATAATATCTAACAAACAAAAGATATAGAAACATTCTATGTTTCATGATATGATAGTTCATTCTAACATAAACCAGAATACATTTACTATTCACATGGTTCAAATTCTCTATTAGCAATGTGTATGGGAAAGGAACCAACCCTCGGATACCACTTAAAAATACCAAGTTTGGATGGAAGTATCATTGAGAGGGGTAGGATTGAATCAATGATAATTTTTATTTTACGTTTCCTTGATAAAACCTTTTCCTTATATTAATGGTTTAATTCTCTTTTGAAAACAATTCAACCATGCATCTAAGGAAACACAATTATTTATAAGGTTCACTATTCAATAAGAATAGATAACTCCTTGGTATGGTTTGGAAATGATCTCATACCAGATAATCCACTAAAATCAATCCCTGATTTACAATGAGTAGAATATACCCTTACACTTATGTAGCACTATGTAAACAATTTAAATAGTTCATGTTCACCCTCATAGCAGAAATAGGGTAATAAAATTTTCTGTTAATAAAACCTGTTACCTATGATTATTTAAAATTAAACAAATTTATTAAATTGAAATGTAATTCATCATTTTATAACCTAGTAGATTGAAAGAAGTTAAATTAATTTTTTATAAAAAACTCAGTCTGATTTTCTAGGAAACAATTTTCCCAGTCTGATTCCTCTGATTATGATTATTCAAAAGTATGATTCTTCTATTGAATTTTACTTTCAAAATACAGTTTTAATGAATCAAGTTGACTTCGATAACTGAGCTCGATAAACATAGAATGATTCTACCTTTTTCCATGAACCAGAATACAAATAACACAAATCCAATTATTCAGCATGATATGATGATTAGTCGAATATGATTTCCAAGCCAAAAACATAAATTCATTTAAAATGATAAATATTTATTATGATGATTAGGTGAATACAACATTGTGTTCTTGTCTCTTCTCTTATGTATTCTTCCTAGTGGAACATCTACAACATAGATCAATACCGAATCTTCTTTCTCTCACAAAATATTCAGTGCTTCCCCCTGTCATATAGTGAATATTACCAAAAGTCAGAAATTTCAAAGTACTTCTCCATTTATTGGTGACCCTCTATATGTTTGGGTGACAATCACAAAAATATACCTCTCTCACATAAATTCAACCAAATTTCAATTTCCCCTAAAATATCGGGATATATTTTTACATAATAAACTCATGTCAAAGCTTCTCAATTATTATTTAAACATCATCTCCTTATTTGGAATTTCATTTGAATCATCAGTCAGATTTCAATAAATGAGTATGATTTTTCTCAATCTCGATTTCTTCAATATAAATCTGTAAATAAATTGAAAAAATTTATGATGAAATGAATTCCACATCTAAATACTGAGTATGATCATTATTTAAAATTATTAGATACACTTTGATAGGACATCCAAATACTCCATATTCAATCCTATTGAACGCTTTGAAATTCAAAACATCATCTTATTCTCTTTTATTGACGTTCTTTTAAAAATCACACTTCCTTAAAACATCTAATCATGCATTCAAATAGGCCTGAGTATGATTGTGGCAATTATGATATTTCTGAGTACTATAGGCTTTGGTATAGTCATTTCAGAATCCAATCAATTACATTTTTTAAATTAGTACCATCATCCTAGGTACACAAAAAATTTATACTTTATATGGATTATCATATGAAATGATGAATATGCATCTTTTTTCTTCTCTTCCACCGAAATACGATTACAAAAGGTAATATTTCTTTTCAATTGAAAATATATCTTTCTTATCTTCCTCATGGATACAATAAATCTATGTATAATCTCTTTTTAATCGAAATCCTCTCTTTCTGATCTTCCACCCAGATATGATAAATCGGGGTAGGATCATTCTGATTACGATCCTTACCTCCCTCATTATTTTTATAAATCTAACAGATTGAATCTTTTTTATTTCTATTTTCATTCACCAATCTTGCATAAAAAGTTATTCAATTAACATAATATTTATTTGAAATAATAATAAGCAATGAATCACCACATTTATTTAATCATAGTCATAGATACTCTAATTATCAATCAAAACACTCACTTCTTTCACACAGAATTCAGAATAAATCTAACGACCATTTACTTCCAGTAAGATACATTCACTTTCATTGGACTGAATCCATCAGTTCAGATTACCATAAAATCCTCATTATATTCTTCTCCCATTATAGACCCAAGGAGATTCTGATCAGAACCACATCTTCTCCTCACTAAGATGGACAAATTGGTGTTGAAAAATGAATTACATCACTTCATGGATAAGTTATTCCATACATATAGATAATTGATGTTTTCTATTATTGATGGGTGGAATGAAATAAATATAAATAATTATTAATAGTTAAATCATAATTATTAAATCATATATATCATATATATTTTTTAAATATATATTTATTATTATCCTTGTAATGCGTAAATAAAAAATACATCACGTCACTTCTTGGATGTGGTATTCTACACATACACATGAGCTTTGTCATTGTTTCTGAAGAGAAGGGAATGTGAGACGATATAAAAGATATCATAATTAAAAAAGAATAATTATCTCATAAGTATCATATATAATCTATAAATTCATCTTAATTACCATCCATGAAATACAATGATGGAAAATGAATAATATCAGTTTGTGGAGGCATACTCCACATGTATGCATGGAAGATACATTAATTTCCCATTTATTAGAAAGGATTTATAAAATGGTTAAATTATAATTTCAATAAAATATTATTATATTTATGATAATTTAGTATTTATTTTATTATGGTAAAAATATATTGAGGATTATAACATCTCGAAATTTTCATGTAATTTTTTTAAAATTATTTGGAATTATTTTGAGACTGCACGCTTCGATGACATGTGATTCCGAGGACTGGAGATCCCGGAATGGATTTTTGACCTTTTTTTAAGGTTCATTTATTAAATGTGTAGGAATGAATTTCTATATTTTGAACAGGTGCTAAAATCAAATATATGAAGTAACGTTAAACTCTAAACAATGGGATTCTATTTGCAAATGATTTTGTTCTACAAGAAAGGGTATGATGAAAATAGTTATTTTCATGAATTATTAAAGAATATAATAAATAACCATCCCCAATATATTTTATTTTTTAATCTATTGAGCAACGACATTGCGGTGCAATGAGACGCTTTATTGGAGTTCTTTAAATTGTTCACATAATGAGGGACATTAATGAGCATCATTAATGAAAAAATGATGAAATGTAATTTAAATTTTTCGACATGATTCTTTTACTAATAATATAATTCATTTGAGAGAGTAGGAGGAATCGTTGGGAAATCTCGGATGAACCACTGACAGTTTCGCTCTCCAATGAAGAATGATGAATGAAGAAATAGATATTGGAGATTCAGATCCAGAGGATGAAAATTGAAGACGAATGCCAATGATATCAGATCAATGATGATGTGAAGCACAGTATTCATCATTAGCGGATCCATCGAATTCAGGAAGGGGTTTTTTATTTCTTGGGTTTTCAATCCTCATTCATGAAATAAACAACGAATTTGGATCAACCGACTTACATGTTGATCCAATATCCATTATTTTTTTTGGTAGTTTTAATGTGAGGATTGTAATTGGAGTTTCATTCAAACTTAGTTGTGATTATTGTATTTTCCCCCATGATTAAACTTTAAAGCAGAGCACACGGGCCAACAGGAACATGGCCATGTCCCTTGTCTATTGTTCAGGTTTTCTCATTATTTGAGGTCTGATGATCAACATGTCAAAAAAAAATTCTTAGAGATTCATAGTGATGGTGGAATCCTATAAAGCCAATAGACCCACATGGTTCAAGAAACGGACCAACAGAGCGACTTCAGTGGCTTGTCGAAGGTATCGTTGTTGTGCTGCAGCGGCACGAGGCCACTGGGCGACGTAACACCAGGTGTGCATCACGTGGAGGGAGTGGCCCATGTCTGGACCAACCAGACTCACTGAGCCATAGTTGTTTTACCATGGACTGAGGAAGGCCACACACCACGTGGGCCCAGAAGACGATGGACACATCTAGATAGCATGTCACTGGACAACCCCATCGACTGCACAGTGCATCCAGTCTTCAGTTGGTGGGTTGCACTAGCGAGTGGGATCTGTGCTGGTGTTCTAGATCCACACCTCTAGGATAGGCCCAAATTCTCCGGGCCATGGCATACGAGACTGGGTTTCCGGGAGACCCGGTAGGCTACACCCTTGGTGAAATCGGTCTGGGTCTAGTGAGACCCATTGGGCTTGGCCCACTAGCCAGGCCGGAACAAACCGACCTAGACCCGGGCTCTATCAGTTTGAGTAAGTCAAATTAAACAATGGTATGTGGATCCACATGCCATGTTTTTCGGGTTGGTCCAATCGGGTCAGACTGGTCTGAGACACAACCAACCCCGGTTTACTGAAAAGCATGTATATCTCAGATTGGGCATATTATTGATGTGTCGTTAGTGGCGTTGAGACCCTTGAGAGGGATTGGTTCTTTTTAAGATTCTCCACTTGAGTTTTGAAAGAAGTTCTAGTATGACCCGGTTGGATTAGACTCGAATCTAACTAGTTCATATTTACTAAAATTCACATATCTTAGAGACTGAGCGTCCAATCAAAGAACCATCTATTGGGATTGGACCCTTACAACGAGAAGTTATATTTTGGTTACTAACTATGGGACATCATGGTGGTTGAATATTTCTTGATGGGTTGAGGAGGGATCCTCCCAGAATAAAGCGTTCCATGTTTAGGAATCCAGTGGTTGACTGTAAAGTGAATAATGAATAGTTATACTCTCTAGGTCAGCACCAAGTGATACTGTGTGGATTAGCACCTAGTGATCATGTTTGGGTCGATACCGAGTGACCATATGTGGGTCAAATCCATGAGACTATGTGTGGTTAAACACCTAGAAACCCTATATGGAACAATAATCGGGCCTCATGATGGAATAATATGATCTACCATTACAACTAATCATCTTTACTTCTGTACATAAGTTATACCCGGTGTGATCTATATCTTATACATTGTGCAATTTGTTTGAGGTATTGATTGGTGGTACTAACTCTATAGTGTATTTCTTTGTATTGATTTTCCTTCTTGGATTTCTAAGATTCCTTTGGGGGTATTGACGTCCATACTAAGTATTATTACACTCACCTCTACATAGGATTCTCCCACACCGGTTTTTGTCTTGTACAGATGACAAAAATCATTAATTGGGACTTTGGAGATCCATGACTAGATGGTCATCAGAAGTGGATCGAAAGACGTGTTATGGTGCAGTGACTATCAATAAATGGTTGTACATACCCTTCAGGTAGGATCCTTGGAGGACAAACTCTAGAGTTTTTTCTTCTTTTGTTGTACATTCCTTTCAGTTGAGCTTGTATTCTAGGCCCTTTACATTTAGTTTACACACATTACTCTCAGTAGTGATACTTTGATATGGTTATAATAATTTCTTTTCATTTCCATGTTATGTGTGGTATGCCCTCTTTGTGTGAACAGGTTTAAGGGAAATGCCTTCCATTTTTTTGGTTATGCATTTCTGCTGCTAGTCACTAGCCCCTGGACTATGGAATGCGGCCTTAGTGTAGTCAACAATAAAGTCCCAGGGGGATGGGTTGTGACAAGTAGAATTAGAAGAAGAAATAATATTTTGAAGATTCAATAAATATGACTACATCTTCTATGACATACCTCCATCGACTAACACCTTAAACCTTATTAGGATTATATAATGTGAAGACTAGAAGATATAGAAAGAATGTAACAACTATTTGAAGGGTTTTTATAGGTCTTGGTGGAGATAAACTTCTCAATTATTTTAAATATTATTTGATAATCGGTTCCCTTTTATAGGTGAGGTGAGGGACATTGATGGAATTAAATAGTAGTTATAAAAATTTAACATTATATTCATATGAAATTTTCCCAAAATGGAATGGAATTTTAAGGTATTATAATAATTTACAAAAAGATAATTCAATTAATTTTTATACATGTTAATGTTGAATTTTTACCATTATCTCTTAGTTTTACTTCATGGAAAACATTTTTAACTATAACTATGGTAAAAAAATTATGGTTTTATCAATAGTTCTTACAAAAAATTAATTTTCCTTTATTAACTCATTTTAAATATAATTATTAAAAATACTAAATCTTTTTTAAAAGATTCAATTTATATAATCTCCAGAAATTAATTTTATTATTTGTGGGCAACATGCAACGAAAATAATATTTATAAAAATGATTTTTTATGAATTAAAATTATTTTACAAAAAAAAGTATAAATTTTTTATAATGGAACAATTTTTATTATTTTAAATAAATTATATTTATTTTAATTGAAAACCAATTAAAAAAACATTATCCTTTTATATACATGATTAAGATAGAATCACTAATTGTATTTTTTCTAAACAAAAAAGATAAAGTATATTTTCAAAATAAAGTTCATATATTTATAACATTGAAATTATATCTTTTTATGAATTGTAATTCTACTTAAATATATTTATTTTTTATAAAAAAACGTTTCATATTATTACCAAACTCTCTTATATCATTATGTTTTCATTATTGTTAAGGTATTTTTTAAAAAAAATTAAAAAAATTATATAAAAATCTATTATTTCTGAAAAATATAAAAAAATGTTATTTTAATTATGAAATTAAGTGTTACAGAAATTAATTTATTTTATATAAATTAATTTATAATGTTTTTGAAAATTTTTAATCTCATTTTTTAGTAATGATATGTGTATTGTGGTATTGTTTATATATAATAAAAAGATTATTTTAATTTCAACATTGGTGTAAATATTTTTTGTAACCAATAAAATCCGAAATAGTAAGTGGATTGTAAGATAGGAAAATTTTGATGGTATTCAAGAAGAATTCAATGGTTCTATTTTTCTGGTTGTGGGCATTTGTGGGATACTTTTATTAGAGAAACCAAAGAATATTATGTTGCAATATAATTGATTTTTTGGTGTAATGTAGGAATCCCACAATAGTTATTTTGGTTTTATGTGTAAATATTTATGGTATTTGTGATTATGAATTTATAATATTTCAAGTGTCTTAGCTTTATGAAATTTTTTTAAAATTATAACCACCTTATTTTACCCATCATGACCATTATAAACATTAAAAAATAATTTATTATAGTATTTATTTTTTTACAATGAAAATAAGATGAATCCTATTGTGTAATTTGGAACTGATGAACATTAATATTTAATCCATTTAGTCTAACTAAATTTCTAAATATCAAAAAATTAAATTTTATGTAGAAAGCTATTATATATATAAAACTAATTGTTTATAAAAATGTCTTTAAATTCTCAAGTGTTGTTATTATAATTTCATATAATTGAATATTTATTTGATTATTAATATAGTTTTTTTGATAAATTAATATTAAATTGTATTAATATTTTAAAATATTTTATCTTAATTTATATTTAAAGGATTTACACAAACACTAATAATAATTTATTTGAAAATAAATCGTTTATAATTAACTTGTTAATTAACTTTAACAACAATAACTAATTCTTTTTGAATATAAATAAATTTTGGACCATTAACTAATTTACTATTCTAATTAATAAAAATAAAAATAATTTTATCTAATTATATTTCTAGATTTGATAAAAACTAATTTTAATATTACCATGCATAATACCTAGAAATATTTATCATAAAAATGTATTTTCTTAAGTATAAAAAGAATATATTAACACTCAATTCCAAGTGAAAATATATAGATAAACATGAATTTACATTTTATAAATATATCCCAAATTATGAAATTTGGAGTAATTGGTCCAAAATACACAATATATAGAAAATTACAACTCTTTAGTAAAAATTTCTTTTTATCATTTAAGGATTTTATTAACAATTCATTAAGTTTGATTATATATTTAATGAAATATTATCAAAACAGGTATATTAAATAAAAAAAATTAATTATTTACAAGTAAATTTAATAGAAATTTAACATATATAAAAATCAAATAATAATTTGAATATAGTATTTTATAATACTTAATAGACTATAGCCTCTTCATTAATACATAAATATCCCCTAAAAACATTCATATAGGATATAAGGGTAGGATACGAAATAGTGGTTATTGTGGTTCCTTTCAACTTTTTTCATGTGGATAAATCTCTTCAATAATTTATTCACTTAAAGGATATTATATACTAAAATTTCATAGTGTAACCAAATTACTTTAATTCATGTATACAAGAGCCCTTATCCATTATGTAATTTGTGTTACACATAAAAAAATTATATTTATCTAGTAGGAAAAAATTACATTGAATAGTCATACTCAAATCAGATATCAAGTAGATTCATATAGAATCAATTATATGTATGGATTCTCCAAGTACGGGATTTTTATTAATTTGTTGTTGATACATGCCTATAAGGTGATTTTTTATCTATTTTTAGGCATTAATTATTTGATATGTGACTAAACATTTTCATTTACATATGAAAATTATTATTTTGATATATTGATATTACTTAGTTTTGTTTCATATATATTGTAATCATAGTGGTTTCCTACTACGTATGTTCGTCTCATACCATTTATGTTTGATATGATGGTCATACAATTCAATTATCTATTTTGTAGGTACCTATAGGTATACATATATATCATTATTTTTTATTCAATATTTTATTTTATTTTTAGTATAGGTGGATTTAACAAGATATTGGTGGTGGATAATAGATATATACTTTTTCATATATCCATTTGTGTGGAAGACCAATTTTATATTCTTTCCCTTTCATTAATTGTGTTCTTCTATCTTTTGAATTTCATTTACATTATGTATAAATTTACTTAATCATATTTAGTTATAATTTATAGTGTGATTCTAATACCTTAAAAAAGTTTTTCCATGACCATAAGAAATAATTCATACCTATGGTGATTTAATGGTGCACCTAAGGTCGTGTGGTGGCCCAGTTTGGGTATCATTTTACATATTATAGTTCTGATTATTACAATGTGGTTTCATATCTAGGGGAAATGATATAAATTCTTTCATAAATATTTCCAATAAGATAATTGATATGATGTTTAATCCTCTTATTAAAATATTTTCTTTGTTATTTGTTTTACTGGTTAGATTTTTTAATCAATTCTTGTAAAAAAAATTATTAGAGGAAGCCTCATATTGTTTTAATGTCATGTAATTGATTTTTTTGAAACATTGTATTTATTCATTTATATATATCTGCTATTTAATCAGTTAACATTGGTTAAAACATTACTTCTTGTTTTCTAATATGGTATTCTTCGACTAAGATGACATGTTATTTATTAAGTATTGTTCTTCTTATCATTTCCTTATAAATTATTGCTATTTTACATTTTTTGCATAATTTTTTAGTAGTAGAAATATAATGATATGTAATATTTCATACATTTCACCCTTATTTTTTAAATAATGGATTCCTTAATCTAAAATTTAAAATTGAAATTAGATATAATTATTTTATAAAATTAACCTTTTTTTAAAATGAATTAAACATGGAATTTTGAAATAATTATATAGGTGGATTCAAATAGAATAAGAAAGAGTGTTTTCCAATCGAGGATTAGAATTTTTATGATAAATGTTATAATTTTGTGAAAGGTAATTTGAAAATAGACATTGAAAGGGAATTTGAAAGATTATTTTAAAAAATTATCTATTTAGATAAATAGAAATATGTGAAATATAAGTAGTAGAAATGATTAGGTAAGCCATCAGGTAGGTAGAACCATAAAATAAGGTTTTTTCAAGTATTGTAATATTTTTCACTTGTTTGTGGATAGAATAACATGGTATTATAGGTATGTAAATGTTGTGGATTTTATCTATTATTAATTTTCTTAAGAATATTTTGGATCATGTGAATTGTATTTTCGTAGAAGCAGCCTATGAATTTCAAAATTGGTTATTTGTTTTATGGGGGGTTTTAATTTATTCATTTTGAGATTATATATAGGTTATTCTTATATATAAGTATAATTTTTTTTGTAAATTATTGAATGTGGTAATGATTTATTGAGGCTGAAAACTTGAATGAGTATAGTAAGTGTGATGGATTGGATAATTATGAGATTATTATTTAGTGGTTTTTTTTTGTTTTTTTGGATTAAAATTATCTAGTTGGAAAATTTAAATCACATTGACATATTTTAATAAGGTTTTTGTGGAAATGTAATCAGGATAATTATCAATAAATTTATAGTTTTTTCTTTTTTAATTGGTTTTTTCAGTTTAGGATTTTGATATTATTATGGGTACTTAGAGATAATTTACTTGGTGTCTCAAGAATATGTTTGATGTTTTATTAATGGATTTCAGAAATATATATTCAAGAGGTGGAAATACCTACAATCGTAATATTTCAAGATGAACATGGTATTTTATTTTGGGTTTAGTTACCCAGTTGATGATTATAGTGAGGTTGTTCCCCTAAGGGTAATAGTGCGTACCTGGTGGTCATAAAATGGGTACATAGTAGTGCTATATGATATTTACCATTTAAAATGTATATTTTTTTGTACATTATTATTTTTAATCATATTTCCCATTCCATAGGATCAATATAATACCTACAACCATTAACCTCTTCTATTGACTCTCATGTTTCTTTCCACCTCTGCACATTCACCTTCAATCCATGATGATTTTATGTTTATTTATATGCAAAAATTCAAGGTAAAAAATTCTCTCAATACTCTTCTTCTATCATCATCCCTTCACCACTTATCTTTTACTCCAAATAGGTTATATGACTAGTAATTTCAACAATGCGATTAAAAAATCCACTCAAATTAATTTCCTCTTTTTTTGGTTGTTAATAGCCTAAATGAATGTATTTTTTATTATTTCTGACTATTTTGGTAAAATACATTTTTATAATGATTTATACAGTGTTTCTTTAACATCAGAACTTGAATTTATGCTTCTTGGGATATCATTATATTGTGTATTTCTATAAAAAAAATTTGAAATTGATTATTTTTATATTACAACTATTTTTTATCTTTTTTTTATTTTTGTTTCCACTGTATTAATTTTCTATTTGTTAGTAATTAAGTATAAATGATAATAAATTATTTTTTTAATGTATTTAGTAGTTTTTATGATCCAGTTGGATTACACATGAGGTCACTCTAAGGTTTATAAAATTATTTGTCATTCTAGTCCATATGGAACTGTTTAAGACTTAAGTTGGTACAATCTACCTCTTTTAACACCCTATAATTGTAAAAATAAGAATATTGTATTCGATAGTGCAAATGATACCAACACCAATATTAAAATAAAATATAACACTCTGAGAGATAAAAATAAAATTATTTTTAAATTAACTATATAACCTCAATAGATTTCAATACATGAATCCCTTAATTTATCATTCATTACATGTAATAATGAGTAGCTTTGATAGCTTGGTTTACATGCAATGGATTGTTTTTCAAAGAAATAAGTTATTACTAATATTATTATTTAATTTTATATTTATAACCTATCCATTGTAATTATGAGGGTAAATAAAATTAGGTAACTTATGAGAATATATGATTTAGAAAATTTTGTTTCAATTTATCATTACTAAATAAAAAATAATTTAAAAAAAGAAACTTTTTTTTAAAAGTATCATTTTTTTAAATGATGGTCTATTCATTCTTTGTGCATAATAACTAAAATTAATATTTACAACATATAAAAAATTATATTAAAAATAAACTTAATTTTTTAAATCATCATCTCAAAATAATATTAGGGTAATTTTTTTGGAATTTTTCTAAAGATTTTCATTTTTTGATGAATAGTGTGACATAAAAGCATTTAATTGAAAACTACCTTTTTTATTAATTTAATTATTAAGATAAAATATATTTTGAATTAATTTTTAAGTAAAATTAGTTAAATATATATATATATATATTAATCAAATTTTTTCATTTTATTCAATTTTTTATTAAATCATGATATAAAAACATTTTAAACTTTTAATCATTTTTAATTTGAAACCCAGTTTTCTCATTGGGTCTAGGGATAAATTTTAAATTATAATATATAATGTATGTTAATTTAATTTGGAATAATCTATTCCATATTTTATTATAAAATAATACATAATTTATAATAATTTAAAATTAATATTTTGTTAAAATGATTGCTGAAAACTATTAATATTATTTAACACAGGCAGGGTAAAAATATATTTACCTAGTGTTAAACAATAAATACAAGTTATAAAATGTCATAAAAACCGACCAAACACCATTTCGGCCATATTTAGAATGTATCTCTTCTAGATTCATTAATGTTCCATTTTTGAATATTTATTCATGATTAAATCATGGGTATGTTTGAATATTTTCTTAATATTACAGGTATTACACTCAACTCAATTATAAAATGCAATCCATCTACAGTCCACTTCACAAATTCATAAGTCGTTATTTTGGTAAAGGCTAGCCAAAATCACTTCCCAAATTTCTTAATCTCATACTATAATCCATATAATGGAATTAAATCTATTATATTAAGGCCTTCAACGAAAACATAAGGAGGACACCTGATGAAGTGAAAATGATTATCAAGAAGCATTTTTTATTTATCCCCCGCCACCATAAATTCCTAATAAAAAATTACTATATAATAAATTTAGTATCATAAATATAAAAAAAATGTTTTTATGTAAAATTTAAATATTAAGAACAATCAACAAATCCATAAAATTTGTTACGAAATCACCATTCTTGTGAACGGAGGACTACCACCTCGCGAACTGATGTCATTCATTTTTGTATTACCACATATCATGGTTTGGTATGATTATTTATATATATTATATATATAATATTTCTAAATTAATTATACATATTTATTAAATATATCATATATAAATTTTTTTAATTTCTATTTTGTGGGGTATTTGATAGTGGTGCTCATGTGTACGACTGAATACCTTCATTCTAAGCGATGTGATTCTTCATTCGCTAACACCTTTCATGGAATGTGAAAAGGATAAATGTAACTATTATATGTTATTTAAATGATATAAATATGATAATAATTACATATTAATCTTATTTA
This sequence comes from Viscum album, assembly GCA_963277665.1. Lineage (NCBI taxonomy): Eukaryota > Viridiplantae > Streptophyta > Magnoliopsida > Santalales > Viscaceae > Viscum > Viscum album. The sequence continues at coordinate 294,190,617 of OY728134.1, forward strand.
AATGATAATATATGTTATTTTCATTACCACATTGTATGTCAATGAAAGATGATAAAATCATTCATGTATGTGTGGAGTACCACCATTATGAAATGATGTGACTCTATTTTCATCACTACACATAATGGATGACATATATTAGTATATTTAAGGGTTTAATTGGGTATTTAGGATATTATTATATTTTTTAATTATAAAATATTAATTACTTCATTTTAATAATGATCGTTGAAAAATGGAATCCATACTCTTGCGTACGTAGGACCTACCATATCCATGATCATATTGTAAATAATTTATCAAAAAATAAATGATTTATCTAAAAAATGTAAATGATACATAATAATAACAATTATATAATTATTAATATTCTTGATATAATGAAAATATATAATATACTAAATAATATGATCATTCATGAAAAAACATGCATGAGCAAAGAACACAATTAAATCCCAAAACAATAGAAGTAATGTAATATTATTAATTAATGGGTGAAAAAAATGTTATAAAAGATCATATATGATAATATAAATATATTTTGGTTTTGATATATGTTAATTACATTTTTAAGACCACTATACGTGAAGTTACATAATATTCACCCAAAAGGAATCATAGATATGGGATTTTATGACTAACTTTTTCTTATGTGATAACCTTTCCATATTCACCAACTATTTATTTTATGGGGTATATACATAACATAATTTATATAAATATTATATTATTTATAAATATTTGGATTTTCATATCCATTTTAGGATATATCACTCATTTGGAATACAATTCAATGTTACGAATTTGGTTTCGGTTTTATGTTAAAATTTCATAATTTATCAAGATCACTCTGGATTATGCTTTAAATAATGAATAATTTTGATACACAAGTTGAGATACTTATTAATTTTTTTTAAACTTTTTTTTATTTTATTTTCATGTAACAAAAACATTTTTCAACTCTTTGGTAATTATAATAATTGAGAAAAAATTTTAGTAAAATTCCACATTGTTTCCCTTTCTTGGCCAGCAATCCATTTTCATCCAAAACCATCTATCATAAATATATTTTCAAAAATGTTTTTAACATTACTAATCGGGGTTTTAAATAAATTTATACACCAGATTAAATTTTTAGAATTTTTTTAGGATTCATAATGTAATTTTCCAAACAATCCAGATTTTTCATTTATGAAAATTCTTAAAAGAATATTTCTTTTAATGCCTATGAAATGTATTGGATTTTCCAACCTCATGACCTCAAAAAAATTATGCATAATTTATAACATTAAAATTTTATTTTCTATGAAAATTATTTTGATACAATTTAATGTTTTATTAGATGATATTGAAAATGAAAAATTAAATTTTTCCCAAGAGTGTTCAAAAAAATATTTTTATTGAATTTAAATTATTCAATGAAAACATACCTTTATTATTAATCCAATGGGTAAATGTATCATTGAAACAATAATTACTCTCTATTTTGAAGAATCATGATAATTATTCCTTGGAAAGTATTGATATTCACTTTCTTTATTCAATTTTATATTTTTTATCATTCTAATGAAATAATCACTTTCTTAAACCATCATGAAAAAATTGCACCAAAATATCTATATTATTTAGCATGGATATGTCTATTTATAATTTCGTATCTCATTCCTACCTACATAGTTATTATATTAAAGTTACTTTATTGACTGGGGAAATATTAATTATCATTATTTTTTCTTTATAATGGATATTCATTGGAAAGGAATATTGATTCAAGGATTAAATTCATTATTTGATTTAGGTAGAAGGATTTGGATGTCAAATTACAGGTGGCGGGTATTTATAGAAATACATTTTATGCATTGAAAAGAGTGATGAGACAAATAAATTGGCCAAACCTGATGATTTCGTAACAAATATTTTTAAACTGTAAAGTGAAAGGTTTTGAAAATAGATATATTTTTGGTCAAATTAAATCAGTTTATACCCTATAATTTTTATAATTCTAGAGGTCCATTATTGAAATAATATGTTTTAATGTTCCTAGGACACAAAATTAAATAAATAAGAATTTCCTTATTTTATAATTTTGTTATTTTATTATAAATTACATTTTTCTCCCTAATATTATCGATGGATGAATTTAATTATTTGATTATTGATTAAAAGGAATGTGTTTTTAGTAATTTATCATTACATATTTATAATTAATTATATTATTATTATAGTAAATTTTTTTAAATGGTATATCTGTTCAGCTATTTACCTATCCATATCAATTATACTTATTTATTCATGGTAGTTTCTACTGCGCATAACCATTAATGATAATTTTACCTCACAATTATTTTGATCCCTTTTCCTAGGAATTCATGATGTATACTATGAAATATATTCAAGAATATTCTAGTGTAACTAATGATATTCTACAAAAATAAATAGCAACATTTCATATTCTAATTTAATATGAGATTAATCTATGTATTTAGTTTATGAATACTGCAAAAAATATTTTATCCCCTGGGATATGAATCATTTATAATATGAAAAAATTATTAAGGAAGGAAATCGATCTAGGATACTTGGGATAGTTTTTCTAAAATTTTCATTATAATATTTGAGTACAAACCTTACAAATGATATTTTGGAAACATATATCAAGGAACACCACCCTATGATAAAATTTTCGTATATGTATAGAAGTACATCCATGTTTTTTGGTTAGGAAGACATTATTTAATATTCATTCAAATACATCTATTTCTAGATAGTAAAAGTTGATATGGTTATGGAAGAAATTTTCCGAGCAGTTTTTACTCTGAATATGGAACATTGGTCTTGACCGGATCATCACTAGGTTCATTACAACGTTCTTTTCTATGCACCTCATTTGAAACTACATGGGGATATTTTTAGGATATTACACATTTTATTTATAATCCATTATGATGTTTTTGAAAATATGATGATAATAATTGGCCTTGGATTAAAAAAATGTGTAATATAGTGAATAGAATGTGCCTCGAAATAATGGAAATAAATTCTATGTGCAAAAAAGAAATGTTCAAAAAGTATACAATTTCAAAGGAAAAATAAAGAGTGTGATGAAAGGAAATAAATATCATTATTTTTGTCCTTTTATAATGTTTTATTTAATATGGATAACCATTGAATTTTATGATTCAATGACCTCTTCTAAAGGTTATTCCATAAGGAAAAGAAGGACCTATACAAAAATAAATTTGATTAAGTATTTATGTACATTGATTCATAAATTAAATTCCAGAATTATTTTACCCAATACTATTTTTTATAAGAATCATGATTTATCTATGTATTGTGTTAAATTTTAGAATCATATATATCATCATGAAAATAATTTTTTATAGATTCCATCATGGGCTATGAGATTAAGATTATTCATAATTTCAATGTCTTAAACACCCATTTCTGGTATTTTCTTATTGGTGTCTACCATGATTAAGGGAAGTTTAGAGAAATTTATTTCACGTATCTATTTTAGTGGAAATTTTTTTGATGAATAATGTATTTACATTTTAAATACATATATTGAAATATATTAAACTCCTTTGGTTTTAATATCATAATTAGTTATATTTTAATGATATTCAAAAAAATATTATTAGACTTTGTAATTAATTGTATTCAAAACAATTGAAAATAATTTTATTTAATTTTTTGATAGTTTCATGGATGTCCATAATATTTTATGGGGAAATTTTTTTAGTCAACATGGTTTTTCTTACGACTTTTCCATTACTTATTTCTTTGAAAATTACAAACACCTTATCTTTTAACAAATTTGTTATTTCCCATATTTTATATCTCTAAGGAATATTTCATTAAAGAAATTTACCTCTATTTTGTTTTCATTGTTCAAATCAATATTTTTATTATGCATAAAAAATCGGATTCATATCTATATTCTCAGAATCGTATAATACTTAGATATGAAGAACTATGATTCAGGATCCGAATTCTCATTCTGAATTCTGTAATGAATTCTCATTATTAATACTGATGATGAATTATCATTATGAATTATAATGCAGAATACTCATTACGAATTTTGATGAAGAATTCTCATTACGAATTCTTATGATGAATTATCATTACGAATTCTGTGTTGATTTTTCATTCCGAATTATGTGATGAATTCTCATTACAAATTCTGTGATGAATTCTCATTATGAATTATGATGACGAATACTCATTGCGAATTCTTTGATGATTTCTCATTCTGAATTATGTGATAAATTCTCATTACGAATTCTGATGACTAATTCTTATTATGAAATCTATGAAGAATTATCATTACGAATTCTGTGATGAATTCTCATTACGAATTCTGAAATGAATTCTCATTACGAATTCTTTGATGAATTCTCATTACGAATTCTGTGATGAATTCTCATTACAAATTCTGTGATGAATTCTCATTACGAATTCTATGATGAATTCTCATTATGAATTCTGTGATGAATTCTCATTACGAATTCTATGATGAATTATCATTACGAATTCTGTGGAAATTTCTCATTACAAATTCTGTGACGAATTCTCATTAGGAATTCTTTGAAAAAATATTATTATGAATTCTTTGACGAATTCTCATTATAAAATACAGTGCAGAATTCTCGTTACGAATTATGGATGTGAATTCTGATAATGAATTATGGATACAATATTTTCTGAAGTCCGACTGCTAATTCTTCTGATAAATAGAATCTTAAATTCCTTGTAATATAGACTCTGAATATATTTTTAGTTAGACTCTGATCATTTTACTTACACTCCAGTTTGTTATGTTTGTTAAAACGATGTCGTGATTTCAGTTACACATATTTCGTTATAAAACAATGTCATTTATTTCGTTTCTTACTAACTATTGGTTGAGTTCCACGTGTATAGGTCCCTCTGAAATTTAAGGAAAATTTTACTGTTGGAGGAGGGATCTAACCATTGCTTCCAAGACTATAAAGATGAGCTCATTTAAAAGATCTCAATATAGAATGAAGAAGTTGATCACTCTAGAGAACACACACTATTAAGATGATTTCTAGAGAGAGAATCTTTTCATGCCTTGTGCATATTGAACTACTCATTCAGATTGCTTTGTGCGACTCCGAATGTTTGTGATTTCATTTGAGGGCTTCTGAGGATAGGAAGACAGAGGTTTAGACTACCTAGAAGTTTGAGGGCGTCCTTGCGGAGGAAGACAGAGGTTCCAACTACCTTGAAGTTGAGGACTTACAGGGATAGCAAGACAGATACTTCGATCTTCGTGTCGAGGTATTACCCGGGTGTGGGTAAGATAGACTTTCCTGAAAGTATAAATCAAGGGACCTTTATCTAAGGTTTTTGAATACCCTTCTCTTTGGGTTAAAGGATTTATATCTTGTTTCTTGTTTTTGTTACATGTTTTTCACTGCATTTTGTATTGTAAGGAAAGTATAATCTTCTTATATTTCCTTACACTTGTATACTCTAATTCAGTTAGATTCTATATGATTTAATGTAGAGTCTCATATTATAAACTTTTGTTAAGCTTCAATTTCCGGATCTATATTTTTGAAACCGGTTTTATGAAATCACCTTCTAGATATAAGTAAGCATATAGAACTAGAAGTTTTTAACATCATTCCTTGTCCCAATCTTCCAATTGGTATTAGTGGTGTTGTAAATTTGAATAGTTTAACTTTTTTAAACTTAGATTTTTCATTATTTAAGGAAAATTTTAAAGTGTGCAATTCACACCCCCTCTTATATATTTAGCATCTACATCATTATTTAGATCCTACAATTGGTATTAGATAAGGTCTATGAAATACTTACATTAACATATAACTTTTTCTTGCCCAGTTTTTCATTGTTCTATATTTTTACTTTCTTAGGAATATTCTCCTTGAATCTGAATGTTTGTTATTAACATGTTTTTGTGTAGAATGTTTTTTAAAATGGAAGGAATCAATGTTGGTTCCATCGATAACATAAATCCAATAAGACCACGAATTTTTTATGGTAATGATTATGAGTATTTGAGAGATCAAATAAAAACTTTTGTTATTAATACTGTAGTTGAAAATTTTGTTATGCTTACTGGATGTTTTCAAATTCATGATAAAGACATTAGTACATTTACAAATCAATAGAAGCATGATTATAAATTAAACAATAAGGTACGCTACACTTTACTTTTTTCAATGACTAGGAACATATATAGCTAAATTTCTTCTTGTGAAGCAGCTAACTGTATATGGAAGAAACTTGAAGTTACCCATTTTGGAACATCTAAAGTGATTGAGACCAGAAGAGCCCTGCTAAGAGTTGAGTATCATGGATTTAACTTTCCTTATAGAGAACCCATTTGTAATGTGAAATAAAGATTTATGACTATCGTGAATAGCTTACAATCTATGGGAGAGAAACGTCTGGATGATGAAGCTCTTGTTGACAAGATATTTGATATTATTCTCAATGAATGGGAGTCAAAGAGAATAGGAATTGATGACAATAGTATGGTTACTCAAATGTCCTTAGATGAGATGTTTTGAACTCTTCTCCAACATGAAACAAGGATGAAGAGAGATTTTGACAAAATCAATAAGAAGAATGCGAATAGTACTGTTGATTTTACTACAACATCAAATCACATGAAAGCCATGACTCCTGAGAGAGTAAATAGATCCAAATCTAAGAAGGTTATTATCAAATCAGAATCTTGTGAGAGTAATGTCTCAGAGAATGAGTTAGAAAATCTTTCTCATCAAACGATGAACAAGATATCCGAACAAAGAAATATCCATTCCAAGTATAAGAAGAAGGAATGGAAAGATAAGAAAGATTCAGAAGTCGCTTTCTATGAATACAAGAGAGTTGTCCATATATACATGATTTTCCATTTCTAAAGATGAAAGAAAGAAAAGAGAGTAATTTTGAAAGGAATAGGAAGAAGTATTATAAAGCTAAAGAATAGAAAGTTATGAAATCTAATGATACGTGGATTGCCAGTGGTGGTGACTCTTTAGATGAATCTTAGGATTATGAATCTTCTGGACAGAAGAATCTTGGTCATATAGCCAGATTACCTATTTACAATCAATGCATTATGGCTAAGGTACACAATGCTGAATCATTGACCATTGTTTCTTTAAATTCTAATGATAGTAAATTTATAACTCCTCGGATGATGAATCCTCTTCTATTGAAGAAAATATTTTACCTCCCTATAAAAACGTTTCTAGGTTTTCTGAACTTCTTGAGATTGAGAATTCAAAACTCAATAGAAAACTTGATAAGAGAAAATCTATAAATACTATTCTTACAATGGAAATATCAGATCTTTCTAAAGATCTTTATAAGAAAAATGCTGATTTTATAAGTATTTCGAAATGTCTTGAGAAGGTAAATTCTTAGAAGAATAAACTTTCTAATGAAATAGAAAATTTAATTTCTATGAAATATGTTTTCAAGCCTATATCTAGTTCCAAATATAATTATTTTGAATATAAAAATATGGTTATAAAACTAAAGTCTGAAATATTTTCCTTAAAGAAGTGTTTTTCAAACTTTACCTTAGGTAAAGAAAATTTTGATAAGTTGTATTCACAAATACGACCTTTAAGAAAAAAATCCAGATTTGGTTATACCCATGCAAAACCAAATTATAGTGACAATTATTTTGTTCCTCAAAGTGCCCCATTTTCTATAAAGATCCAATGTGGTGGTCACTAGGAAAATAATTGTTCTTTAAACAAATCCCAATCTTTAGGTTTTCATAAGTCTTATTTTTCTAAGAAGATGTGGGTGCCCAAAATTTTGTTATCTCAAAATCACAGATCCAAACAAGTTTGGATTCTAAAAGTCTCATTCTTTTATTATTTTTATGAAGATAAAGGAAGTACCAATAGTAATACATGGTACATGGATAGTGGATGTTCCCAGCATATGACTGGTAACAAAATATATTTTGAAAATATTATCAAGATGAAAGGAGGAAAAGTAACTTTTGGGGATAATGCTCATGGAAAAATTGTTGGTATAGGTAACATTTCTCTTCTAGGAAAAACATTGATTTCAAATATTTTATTTGAAAAAAATACATATCATTCTTCAGTTTATCAGAATGCAAGATTAACTTGCAGATATTTTCAAAAAATCATTCCTTTCTGATAGTGTTGAATACATAAAACAGAAGTTATGAATGATAAACGTAAGGTAATCTTTCATCATTAACATCTTTTTTAGAAAATATCTTTACAGTAATAAACTCCTTTTCATAGGGGGTGTACATTTTTTTGTTACCCCTTACAAAATTTTTCGTAATGAGCTTCTAAAAATTTTCGTAATGAGCTTTTGACAAATTTTTATAAGGAGCTTTTGAAATTTTTTGCGTAATGAGATTTTAAAAAGATTTCATAATGACCATTTTAAAATTTTCCGTAATGATATTTTCAAACCTTTCTTAATTAAATTTTCATACTGAATCTTTCGTAATGAAATTTTCTTTAATGGAACTTTCATAATGAAATTTTCGTACTAAATCCTTCGTAATGAAATTTTCATAATGGAACTTTTGTAATGATATTTTCATACTGGATCTTTTGTAATGAAATTTCCGTAATGAGAATTTTAATAATGAAATTTTTATACAAGAACATTTGTAATGAAATTTCCATACTGAGAATTTTTCTAATGAAATTTTCATTCTTATTTTTTTTCATACTCATGTTTCATTTTGTACTGACTATTTCATAGTAATATTTTCATAGTCAAATTTTATTCAACAAGAATGTCACCTATTACGAACAATCTTTCTAGCCAATATGAATGTAATGATTTCCTTACTGCGTATTTGTAATCATTTTTTACTTGATGGTACATTCTTATGTGTTTTTAAATTTTTCGGATTCTAGTTTTCTTAAATCTGAATTTTTTTCTTAAAACCTCAAAGGATCAGAGTCTGGTTTTCCTTGCGAATTGTTTCTCAACTGTTAGATCAATTCTCAAAGATTCTTAATCATTTGATATACAGATAAATTTTAACTGTCGTCTCAACACCTATATAAAGGGGACCTCTGAGGGTTTTCCCGCATCAGATATCAAGATTTTTCATCTCGATGCTCTGTCCCCTTTTCTTATGGTCGCTCCGATTCGTTTCATGGACATTATGAATCCTTCGGAAGAGTTCAGTTCTGAATGTCTGTAGAAGCCACTTCTCAGGATATGTAAACTGTAAATCCCATTCCTAAATGTTTAGTTTTTTAGGGAGAGTCTAGTGCATCCAAATTTCTACAAGTATGATTCTCTTATATCTATGAATATACATTTGAATGGTTGGGAGGATTTTTTCTTATCAAATCCACCGAATCAGGATCCGATTGTCAGGATTTTCTTGTATAATTTTATGAGTATGTTTCCTTCCTTCAGGAAGATGGCAGAGAGAATTTTTCTTTCAAGTTTTATTGTAAGTCTTATAAACATTCTTAGACCAAGGCTGCAAGCTTGGTGGGTCTTTAAAATAAATGTGATGCTGAATTTTTCTTACATAAGCTGCCAGATGAGCAAGTATGGTTTAATAAAGTGAAGGCCATGAATGAATTGGACATAAAGATGTCATGACTGCTAATATTTCTCATCTCTCTTTGAATAATCGGATTATACAGCTGTGGGTACAAGGTTTCATCATACCAGGAATGGGTGATAAGGATAATCTCAAGAAAAGTGATATATACATCTTAGAGTTTTTGGTAAATCTAAGGAAGGTAAATTTGATGAGCCATGTTTTGATTACAGTTATGAATATTAAATAAGGGAATCTAAATGGTTAGATTATAATGTATCTGGCCTTTATTTCTAAGCTTATTGTCAGATGTCTTGATTCATTTAAAATTTCTTGCACTTCCAATCCAAGGATTTTCATGTTAATGTTTGTTTGTGATTATACGTTGAAGAGAATGAAAATGGGTTTTTCTGTTGAATCTCGAGAATTATACTCTTTATGAGAGGAAGAGGCTGAGGCAGTTCAGAAAGATCAACAAATACTAGAACCACCAAAGAAAGCTGGGAAGAAAAGGAAATTGAAGGAAGTGGAAGTTGCTGAGAAAACCCCTATGTCAATGGAAACTCAAACCGCACCCCCTAAACATAAGAAACTAAAGGATTTTCCAGATGAGTTAGTTGCCAAGTGGAGTTGAGATAATGAAAAAAGGAAAGAAGGGGGGGTCTCAATTCGGATTAGACCCTGCTGAGGCTAAGTCCTTGAAATTGAAAGTAGCTGATGAATTAGAAAAGATAGCCAAAGAGAATAAGTTGAAAAAGAATATGTCAGAGGTAGATATTGTTCAATTTCTTCTTAAAGCCACTGAAGTTAGCATCCCAAAATTTACCCATTATGGAATCCTTTTTGGTTGAGGATTTTCCTAAAACATCAGGAGAGAAGACTCCTGAAAATTCTAAAAAGAAGAAATCCGAGAAGGAATTGATGTTGAGAGTTCAGCAAGGTGTGGAAGAAATTCAGAAAGTAGAGATCATTGGTCGCACTGGTGATGTAATGAAACATGTTTAATACTATCATGAGAAGGATAGTTCTTCCAAGAAATCATCACTCTAGACTTCCCAAGCCGGATCTTCAAAAATTGTTACACCTAGAGTTGATGATAAATATGAAGAGGAATTGAAAAAGTTGTCTGAATAAGAAAGTCACTATCATGATTTTATCATCCATAAGGATGTTGAAGCTGGAGTTTAGAAATAAAATGTTGATGAAGACAAGATAATGGAATTATCATAGAGTGAGCATGAATCCCCAGAAGAAGAGGCCGCTCCGAATGTTTATAAGGGTAAGAAAGTTGTTCTTGACACTCCAATAAAAGATATTATAAGAAGGAAAGAAGCTGGAGGATCATCTAAAAGGAAGCCGATTCAATCAAAGAAGAACCATCTCCAACCAGAATATTAGATTCGGAGTCATCTGTCTTTTGACATGACTTTGTTGAGCAGTCACTAAAGAAGATGGTGGACATCATTCCGATTTTTCCAGCAATAGAATCCAGATGCAAGATGGTTTAGCATAGCATAAATCAAAAATCGGTCTCTGTATCCATGGTGATGGATAAGTGTTCTAAGCTTGAGTCTGACCATAAAAACATTTTTATCAATTATTATGCTCATAGATTTCCTTGAAATAAGATAACCAAATGGTCTAAGAAAGTGGTTTAAGATATAGTAGACCTTGATCAATTCCAAGTAGATGTTAAATATGCTTTTGATACTGAAGATTCTAAAATCAAGGATCTTACAAATTCTTTTGAGAAGATGTTAACTCTTGAGCAGGATGTTCGGATGCAGGAGGTCAATGATCTAAATGGGAAGCTAATTTCTCTTGTCCAATACTACTGGGAAGAAAAAGATCATCGGATTCATCAGGAAGAAAAGGTTGTAAAGCAATATGAAGCTCTTAAAGATAAGGCGGTGTCAATGGAGTCTCAAGATGCAAGAATCATTGCTTTAGTGAAGCAAGTGGATGAAGATCACAAAAAAATGAATAAGCTGATGACAATTGTAAAAATTGTTATGCCCAAAGAAAAAAGATACAAAATAGACCACTCCAATTTTTTTGTACTGTTTTCCTTCTATTAGCTCTTTATAATAGTAATGAAATTTTCTTTACTTGTCTTTTTGGTGGTTGCGTGTACAAATATTTTATGTACTTTATTATGTTTTCCATTCCCTCAATTTCTTTTGAAAATCACAAAAGGGGAGAAGGAAAAATAATTACTCAAAAGAGAGGGAAGGAAAAATCTAAAAGGGAGAAGAAAAATTTCTATGTAAAGAAGAACTATCCTTAAGTAAGGGGGAGATTATTTAAGGGGTAGTTTCTCATTACCATGTTCTTCATTCTTATGTTAATGAAAATTCCATTCCAAAAATCCAGAATACAATCTTTAGAGTTCCAAATCCTAAGGGGGGTTAGTTGTATTAACAATCATCCATAAACAAAGGGAGATAAGCTTTAATTTCAAAGTCTAGAATTTTATTCTAATCTCTTATATTATTTTTCATAAGGATGTTTGTGCTTTCCAAAAATGGTGAGATTTTTGAGTCAATAAGGTTTTCCTTATGTGTTTTTCATTCCTTCTTGTTATGAAAATAACAAACAACTTTTCATTAAGAAAATTTTTCTTACCGCTGTTTTTCTTTTCAAAGTAAAATTTCTTTATGGAAATTTACCTCTATCTTGTTTTCATTGTTCAAATACATATTTTTCTTAAGCATAAGAAATTGGATTCATATCTATATTCTAGAAGTCGTATAATACTTAGATATGAAGAATTCTATTTCAAGATCTGAATTCTCATTCTGAATTATCTAATGAATACTCATTACGAATTCTGATGATGAATTCTCATTATGAATTCTAATGCAGAATACTCATTATGAATTCTGATGATGAATTACCATTAAGAATTCTGATGAAAAATTCCCATTACGAATTCTGTGATGATTTATCATTCTGAATTATGTGATGAATTCTCATTATGAATTCTCGGATGAATTCTCATTACGAATTCTGATGACGAAATCTCATTACGAATTCTGTTATGATTTTTCATTCCGAATTCTGTGATGAATTCTCATTACATATTCTGATGATGAATTTTCATTACAAATTCTATGAGGAATTCTCATAACAAATTCTGTGATGAATTCTCATTACGAATTCTATCATGAATTCTCTTTACGAATTCTGTGATGAATTCTCATTACGAATTCTATGATTAATTCTCATTACGAATTCTGTGATGAATTCTCATTAAGAATTCTGTGATGAATTATCATTACGAATTTTGTGATTAATTTTCATTATGAATTATGTGAATAATTATCATTATGAAATATCTGACAAATTCTCATTATGAATCACAGTGCATAATTCTCGTTATGAATTCTAGTTGTGAATACTAATTACAAATTATGTATACGAACTTTTAGGAAGTTCAACTATGAATACTCCTGATAAACAAAATCTTAATATCCTTGTAAAATAAATTCCGAATATTATTTTTGGTTAGACTCTGAACATTTTACTTACACTCTTGTTTGTTAAGTTTGTAAAAATGATGTCGTTCATTAATTTACACATATTTTTTTTACCAAAACGATGCCGTCCATTTTGATTCTTACTAACCGTTGGTTGAGTTCCTCCTGTATAGGTCCCTGGGAAATTTATGAAAAATATGATCATTGGAGGAGGGAGCTGGCCATTGCTACCGAGCCTATAAATAGGAGCTCATTTGAAAGACCTCAATATAGAATGAATATATTGATCACTCTAGAGACCACGCGTTGTTAAGATGATTTCTTGATAGAGAATATTTTCATGCCTGGTGTGTACTGAACTACTCGTTCATATTCCTTCGTGTGACTCCGAATGTTGGTGATTACATTTGAGGGCTTCCTGGGATAGGAAGACAGAGGTGCTGACTACCTTACAGTTCAAGGGATTCCTTGCGGAGGATGACATAGGTTCCAAATTCCTTGAAGTTGAGGGCTTGTAGGGATAGAAAGACAGAGACTCTGATCTTCGTATCAAGGGCGTACCCGGGTGTGGGTCAGATAGACTTTCTGGAATGTATAAATCAAGGGACCTTTATCCTAGTCTGTTGGATACCCATCTCTTTGGGTTAAAAGATTTATATCTTGTTACTTATTTTTGTTACAAGTTTTTTCTCTGCATTTTGTATTTAATGGAATGTATAAACTTCTTATATTTACTGACACTTGTATACTCTGATTCAGTTAGATTCTATAGGTTTTAAGGTAGAATCTCATATTCTAAACTTTTGTTATGTTTCAATTTCTGGATACATATTTCCAGAACCGGTTTTTCAGAATCACTTTCTAGATATAGGAAAGTATATAGAACAAGAAGTTTTTAACTTTATACTTTTTCCCAATCTTACAATTGGTTTTAGAGGTGTTGTGAATTTTCTTAGATTATCTATGTTAAACATAAATTTTTCCTTGTTCAAGGAATTTTTTAAACTGTACAATCCACCCACCCTCTTGTATATTGAGCATCTACATCATTATTTTGATCCTACATAATTTATATGAATTATATTAATAATGTTTATATAATGGATAACCCATTTGTGGGGTGACAAAAAACACATCTAGACAGGACACAGGACTTGAATACATGACCAAAGCATGACATGGGTTTGGATCCTACTACTGGCCTACATGTTTCCCTAAGTAATATGTAATTAGTCTTAAATAATTGATTTGATAAATAAATATTAGTGATGATATTTTGGTGTACCCTTTGTGGACTAGAGAATAATTTATTATTTTGGAAACGGTTTTCTAACCATATTAGTTTTGGAAAAAAATTTGAGGCAGATAAAAACAATTTTAACAATTTTATGGATATCACTATTCATTAAAGTGGATATTTGTGCTTGAGGTATAAAAAATCATTTTTGAATATTCATTTGTTGGAGTAAGGGATCATTTGGATGCTTGTTGAAGAAAAACCAAATGTTCAAATTATTATTATGAAATAAAAATGTATATTGTATTTATATTTCATTACATTTCTAGATGATAAAATATTTCCAAAACATTAAGAAAAGAATATTGAAATAAAATTTTATCATGATATAATAATATCTATTATATAATATGGTCTTTTAAATCATCACATATATATGGTTTTGAGTCCCTTAACATTTCATTGATCATTCTCTTGGTTTTGATCAATGAACTCAATCATTCCCCAAATTAATTTAGGAATTTCATCCAGGTCAATGAATTCACATTCCACCAATGTTCTCCTACATGAAAACCATGTCATTTTTTATTCCATACAACCTTAGTACATTCCTTTGTCTCTTATTGAGAAGTGTTTTTTTTAATTTTATGATGTGGAATTTTCATAAATATAATTACCAAATTTAAACCCCTTGATTTAAATTAATAAATTTAAATTTTGAGAAAATAATATACTTAAGGTGGGTGTAATGTGGAACCTATATTTCTAAAATATGAATATTGTATTTGATAGTGCATATAACACACAATTTCAATCTTCAAAGAAAACATAACACCCAAAAAATTAATTAATAATTAACTTTTATGTAAATTTATTAGCTTCAATAATTTTTATTACATGAAACACTGATTTTATATGATGTTAAATGGCTCAATGAGTTTCGTTGATCTTCTATGTTACACACAAGGATGGTTTTTAACGAAAAACAATATGATTTTAATATTATTATTTAATATTAAATTTATCACAAAGATGTTTGAAGGGTAGTTATGAATAGGATATAATAAAATATAAAAAATTATATATTAAATTTTTTTATTAGTTATTGATTTATTAATAATAAAATAATAATAATTTAAATTATTAAATTATATTTATTTTAAAAACTATATTTTTTCAAAATACGACCATTTCACCCTTTGCACAAATAATTTAAAATTTATTTTTTTTCACTTTTAGAAATGTTATTTGAAAAAATAATCTTAATTAATAAAATCCTTATAAAAAATTAACATAGGTTTATTTTTTTCGATTTTTTTCTAATCGATTCATTTTTTGTATAGTGAAATATACAAAATTTTAATTGAAAACTAGAATTTAGTTTAAATTTTTTATCATGATAAATTATATTTAAAATTTATATGAAGTTAAATTATTAAATTTATATATATATATATAAACATAAATATTTTCATTTTATTCATTTTTATATTTAATTTTGATAGAATAATTTTGTAATGTTTTGAAAATTTTCACTTTGAAAACCTGCATTCTCATCTTGTCGATGGGTTTAATTTTAAATTGAAATTTTCCAATTTTCTGAATTAAATATTGAATCACGATTCCATATTTGGAATCAAAATAATTTATCATTTTTAAAATGTTCAACATAATTTATATCCTAAATAAATAATGAGAAGTGAGAATTCTTTACAACAGTTAAAGTAGAAACTGATTTACCAAGGGTTAAACATAGAATATTAGGGCTAAAGTGACATAAAATTTATACTAAAACCAGTGTAAGGACCTATATAGATATTAAATTTTCTATATATGAAAAATAAAAATTTATTAAAGTTTTAGTATGATAGAAATTTTGGAACTGTTAGTTATTTTTTATAAAATAACAATATTTCCTCTCACCATAACTATAAAAGGTTACCCACACTTTTATCCACATCACACATAAAAATATATTTTTAACAGCCAAAACCTAGCCAAATAACTTCTAAAATTTCCTCATATCATTCTATATTATTTATTTATTGAATAAATTTTTCCTAATAACGTATTTGGAAAAATGTCTATGGAGGATACCTCAAGTAGAGGTAACGTTCTTCAATGAGTAGTTTTTTTCCTTCCCCTAACTTTGAAAAATACTATTAAAAATTATTATTTAGCAAAAAAATAAATATAATATATTTATATGTTTTTAATTTAATTTAATAACTTAAAATTTTTCCCACTTCCATAAAAGAGAAAATGAATTGATCATTTTGGTGTATAGAAAACTAAAGTCTTCTGAACTAATGTCATTCAATTTTTTATTAGCACCTCTTAGGGTTGGGTATGATGATTTATATAGAGTATATATATTATATTTATTGCATAATTATACGTATTTAATGAATATATATTATATATACTTTTAATTTCAATTCATCGGGGATAGATAATGTAATCGGTGTGTGTGGAGAACTACCACCTCGTGATGTGATGTGATTTTTCATTCATTAATGCATTATAAGGAACCTGATGAGGATAAATTTATTTATTTTATTTTATTTATATGACATAATTATGATAATAATGAAATATTTATAATTATTTAAATATAATATATAT
Organism: Viscum album; assembly: GCA_963277665.1. Taxonomy (NCBI): domain Eukaryota; kingdom Viridiplantae; phylum Streptophyta; class Magnoliopsida; order Santalales; family Viscaceae; genus Viscum; species Viscum album. The sequence goes on from OY728134.1 coordinate 294,207,538, forward strand.
CATTTTCCTTCTTAACATTTCACTAGATTTAATTTGATTACATTATTCATGTACGTGTGGTGTACCGCCTTCAAGAAATAATGTGTCTCTATTTTCATCACAAAAACTAATGGATGATATATATAAATATAAATAAATAATTAAAATTGTAATTATGATCTTTGTATTGTTTTTAAATATATAATATTGAAAAACTCCTTTCCTGGATGATTCTTGATTAATGGAAATGTAACTCATGTGTACATATGACCAACAATCTCCAAGATCGAAAGATACATTATTTATAAAAATCATGATATCCATAAAAACTATAATTTATGTATTAACAGGATAATTATTTCTTGATTCTTATTTTCAAGAAAGTAAAACTATATAATATTCACAAGAACCATATCATTCACGATAAAACATCCATGAGAGAATAATGAAATTTACACCAGAAACAATGAAAATAATTAATGATTATTAGTGATTCATTGGTAATATGTAATAAAAGAATAATATATGGAACTAATTATTATAATAATATTTATAATTTATGTAAATTTTTAAAACCACTATACATCTTGTTAAGTAATGTTCCCCCCAAGGGAAACATGTGGTAATGTATTTTGGTATCACTTTTTAACTTAAGTGATACACTTTCCATATTCACCACTCATTTATTTTTAGTGGTGTGTATAGTGAATAGGATTTTATTTTACGATTATTATAAATAATACTTTTGGGTTTTAAACATACATTTGATTTTTTATTTCTCATAGGAAATATTATTCAATGTTATGAAAGTGGTAAGTGTTTTACATTTCAACATCGTCGTATATTGGGATTACTCATGATTATGCTTCCACTAATGAATACATACTATCCATCCATAATGAGATACATGATTTATCTCCTCCAATATTTACATTGGATATTTTCAAGTATTATAAAATTTTTTCCATTCATTGGTATTCATAATCGATGACAAAATGTTTTTATGAAATTTCAAATTTATTTGTTGTCTTTAGTCAAAAAAACTTTTTATTCCAAAAACCATGGTTTCAAAAAGTGTTTTAAAAAGATAGTATTTAAAAATTGATTTATTATAGACATTTTTACACCTCATTTACTTTTTTAATTTTTTTAAAAGGAATTTTATTGATTTCTCTCAAGAAATTTCCATTTTCCTTTTACCAAAATTTTGAATCTTATTTTAATGTGTATGACATGTACATAATTTTACACCATTATAACCTAAACATAATTTTATGTATAATTTATAACATTCAGATATTATTATCAATGAATATTATTTTGAAAAATATTTGTGTTTTAAAAACATACTTTCAAAAATTAAAAAATATTTTCATCACGAATTAATTCAAAAAAAAAATTGGTATTTCTATTCATCAAAAACAACAAAAATTTATTCTTACTCCAATGGGTATATGATTTATTAATATATAAATTATTATTTTACGTATTTTTATGGTCATTATAACTTAAGAATGTATCAATAATATATTTATAAATTAAATTCTAAAATTATTAGAATTTTCGTGAAATATTATCATTCCTCTTATCATTAGATATTAAATTTAGCCTAAATATCCATATTATTTTTCATTGATATATTTATTTATTTAAATTTATATTATTCCAACGTATGGTGTCTTAATTTGAATGTTAACATATTTATTGGGGAAATATTTATAATCCATATTCCTTCTTGAATATTGATATTTAATGGTAAGGAATGTCGATTGATGAATAATATTGATTATTATATAAATAAGGAATGACTTGGTCATGAATTTTTAATTGGGGGCCATTTATAGAAAACCCTACGATGCATCGACATGTCTCATGATACAAATAAGTTGGCAAAATATGATGGTTTTATAACCAGTATTTTTAAAATATATTGTGAAAGGTTTTGATAGTAGATATTTAGTTGGCTAAACTAGATCAGTTTTTACCCTGTTGTTTTAAATTTTATGGAGAAAAGGTCATGATAGTATATGATTTCATGTTACTGAGACATAACATCTAATAATTATGAAATTCAGACATTGAGAATTCAGTTATTTTATTATACATGTGTTTTTCTTGATGATATCATCTGTAAATGCACTTAATTCTCAATTTATTTATTTACGAAAATATTTTTTTAGTTATTTAACATACAATATTGATTCATACATTATCTTATCATGATTTAATAGTTTTTAAAATGGAATGTGTTATCAGTTATTTAACATTCCATGTAGATTATACTTATTTATTCATGATATATCTGACTATAACTAACCCTTATTGAGCATTTGAACTCACCAATATTTTTTTTTGTTTCCCTATGAATCCATGAATTGAACTACAAAATATATGTAAGAATATGATAGTGAGAATAATATGATTTCTAAAAAAAAATTAATTTTGTTATTCATATTTAATATATTAATCATGTATGTATATAGTTTTCAAATACAACTAAAAAAATTATTACCTCAGGGTGTGATTACCTACCGTTAATTATAATGTATTAAAGTAGGCATCCGCTCTAGGGTATTGGGACTGAGGGTACTACCCACTAAATTTAAAATAATAAAAATTAAAATCTATATTTTTTCAAAATAAATAAAAAAATATTTCTTTGAATACCTATGTTGTTAATTCGAAATATAATTCTATTGTAATGGACTTTAATAGATGGAATTAATTTTTTAAAATATTTCTTAGATTTAAATTATATTTTAAATACTATGTGATACATTTATTAGTTCTAATTTTTTTGTTTATAATTGTCTATTATATGTTTTTATTAATATCATTTTGATATAATTATCCTTATTATTCATGAATTACATCATAAATTATATCTCTTTACATTAGTTTTTTATATCATTAAAATCAATGTATATAACATGCTTAAATATAAGATTAATTTCTAGAATATAACTGAGTAGTGGTAACCATTATCCTAAATGGTACTTTTAATGTTATTATATACTATAATGACATTGAATTTCCTCTATAATATTTAAATATTTAATAACCACTATTTATTAATTATAATTCATCACATACACACTTAGTAGTATGGAAACAATAAGTATAATTTCATATGATTCTTAATTAAATCATTAAATCACACATTTCTTCACTATTAACATGTATGATTTTCAGCTCTTGATCCAAAATTAACTTTGATTAAGAATGAAAGTAGTGGTGAGGAGATTATTGTGTAAACTCTTGGTTGTAGGAAATGATGTGGTATAAAAAATTAATTGATTAAATATACTATTTTATAAACCAAATTGAATTACCTTATTTTGAATGGACTAAATTGTTTCCTTTCATCAATATATTAATGTTGCCTTTGATTTTATGAAAAATATTTCATGAAATAATTAATGTCCTAAAACCATATTTATCTTGGAGACATGGTTAATATTAGTTTTCAAAACATTATAAGTTTAAAAAAATTGCATTACATTAACACTCACATTACTATATCATTAAATGTAAAATCAAATTATAAAAAAACTTATTTCTAAGAGAGATATTTATTTTAACATATAAATTTTAAAATTAGTAATTTACATTATTTAAAATATAAAATTTTGATAATTTTATTAAATTTATTGGAAATTTCTTACTCTATATTTTTTCTATTAATTTGAAAATTTATATAATCTCTTTGTCACAAAACATATATGTGTAATGCCTCATTTTTCATGGGTGATAATGATCCACGAACAACTCTTTAAATTTTTTGTTGATATTAATAGTGTATTCCACTAGAATAAAATGAATCAACGTTATCTGATAATTTCTTCCCTGTTTGAATGATTTTTTATTCTTATATTTCTTATTATAGTTTTTATTCAAGGGTTACTAGTCTTTTTTTAAAATTATATGGATTATAATTATGACTACTTAATACTTTAGATAGTATATCCTATGTAAGTAAGAATATGTTTTTTGATTTTGAAAATTATGGTCATTATTATGGAATTGTTAAATATGAATGGATTTTATTTTATTATGTCAACATGATTACAACATTGCATAATGTGCAAGATGAATTTTGTAACTATTAATATACAATGTGCTTGACTTATTTATTTTGATCTAGATTTTTTATTTTATAATTCTGTGGGGATATACAATAATATAAAAAAGTTAAAAAAGTAAACATATTTTTGATACTACTATTATATGATTTGTAAATAGGTCACCACATAGGGGTGTTCAGATTGATCCTATGGTGTGGTATATAATATCTCCTAGACTCAGTTATCCCTAAATGGATAGGCTGCAAGCTGTACTTTACTCAAGTGTACATGAACTACCATCCCATATATAATATATATTTCACATGGATTGGTTTATTCTTATCGAGTGGGAATGAATCTATGATTTCTGAAACCTAATCATCTCATATCATGGGAAGAGACTCAGTATTTGTATTTTATGTATGGATTCTCTTGTATAGAGATTAATTGATTATTATTGGAACAATATAATGAGGTGATTCATTAGATTTAATTATTATTAATTTCATATTATATTTATCTCATATTTATTTTATTTACATTTGTAAATTGGTACATTTATTTGATTCTCACACCTATGTTTATTTCATATATATTTGTCTCATTGTGGTTTCCTATAGAGTATGTTATGGTCAAAGCTTATACTTTCACTCTGATTGAGAAGCAATTTCTGGATATGTTTTGTAGGTACCTATAGGTACTGGAACATATATGACATATCAATTATTTATATTCACAATCATTATGAATATAGTTCATATTCATCACGATGTTATTATTAGTGGTGTGACATTTTTTGACCATATCAAATTATATATGAGAAAATTTTTATATTTTTTATCATAACTAGGATAAGGTATTTTATAATATGAAATTTATTTCTTCTATAAGTTACATTTCATTTCAACATTCAGATATACATAAAAAATGATAAAAACAAGTTTCCCAAAATATTTCCTTGATCCCTCATGCTAGTATCAAACTTTTGGTAGTTAGAATGATCACATGAAGATATGTAGTTGACTTATTCGAGTACCATTATGGTGGTTCCTATCATAGACACTACAAGAAAACTAACTACAGCACATATCGAAAAAAACATTTATTTTCTCATTATAGCTCAAAAATGATTCAATGATCATTTTATAATATATTCATGACAATATGATTTTAGTTTCTAGGTTTTGATCATGTTTCATTCATTTTGAATTAATATGTCACTTAATAATTAAAAATATGAAATTTTACTCTATTTAATCTTACTAGATATCAAATTGATTATTGGTTTGTTTCTATACAGCAAATATGAAACAAATATCATTTTCTGGTAATGTCTGGAAAATCCACATGTTTTTCTCAATTTTGACGATTTGAGGAATTCCTATATAACATAAAAATGAAATATTAACCATTAAAATCACATCAAACATCAAATTTATGTCATTTTTTACATATAAGACATAAATTAAGAAAGGATGATTATCCGACAGTTTCATAATAATTTATGGTTATTTAATTATCTATTAATATCAAACATAGGTCTGTAAAACAAGATATGTATTTAATAATTTGATAAAAAATTTAAATAAATCCACCATAAAATTAATTTAGGGGAATAATCATTCATATTATCGATTTCCATCTCCAAGATGATAAATTTCACATAGTTTCCTCACATAATAAAAAATAAATATATGAAATCGCTTTTGGGACGGATTTATAAATAAAGATGTAGGAAATAACATTCCTTAAAAATTCGGTTTTGGCTGACCAAGAGAAATTTATAATCAATAATTAATCTAGTTATTTTTTTCTTTTTTATATAAAATCTCGATTAAAGATATGAAATTTAATGAGATCAAGATGTTTGCATGGAGAGAATGAAATGAATTATATTTATACTGATTGTTTAAAATTAAAAAATACATGAATTATAATTGATGAATTATAAAACCATATACATTATAAGAATCCACCACTACGACTTCTGAGAAATTTATAGCACGATTTATGTTGGCCAAGAATTCCATACAAATCTATTTGAAAATCTAAATATTTGTTATATACAGTCCATGAAGTATTAATATAATATAGAGATAAATATTTAATAAATATTTTCTTGCAATTTGAATTACTCTTAAAAATACCACTTCAAGGATTTGAGTTTTTATAGGGAATATAAAATCATTCATAAAATTATAAAAATAATATTCAAAATGATTTTAATTTTTTTTAATACACGAAATTTATTATTAATTATATATTTTTAGATATATATTTTTATTTTGAAATATTATTATATAAACTTGAATAATTTTCTAGGTATCAAAATTCATAGGTTTTCTATGTGAACTAAATGTCTTCATATGATGCCTTTTATGATAAATAAACACAACACTATAATAAACACTATAAAATTGATTATTAAAACATATTATTGATTGTTCATTTTTAGAAGTGACCAGATGACTAAAAATTAAAATATAATCACCACATGGTTATCCCATTACATTATTACAATAAATTATTATATCAAATCGGATTATAATTAAATTTTACAAAAATATAACATCAATTACTGGATATAATAACTAGGAAAATGTATCCCATAAATTAATTCACAACTAATCCTATTAAATTTTAAACCATGACAATATAATTTTTACTCTCATAACCAAAAATATAATCAAAAAAGCTTACATTTATTTATCTAAAATTTCAATGTCAGCGGAATTTACATTTTAAAATATATTATCTATAAAATCTTCTAACATTAATAAATTAGACAGATCAGTTTTTGTGTTAAAGGTTTCCTTAGAAGAAATTTTTGAACCAACAATTGAACCATTAAATTCCATTTTTATGAATTTATATTTCCCCTTAGATTATTATATAGGTAATTTCAAAAACATTTACTTTATTTTTTGAATATTAATATTATACTCTAAATTGAAAATTAAATACACCACTATAAATATTTTTCACTGTATGATTAATTGTTGATGTAAGGAAATTTCATAAAGACGGTTCTACCATGTGAATATCAATACCATTAATAGAAATATATAACTCATTACTCATATGTTGAGATACATAATTCTCAAAACTATAAATAATAAAATTAAAAAATTAATGTAACAATATAATGTGAATTTATATTATTTTATACTTTCACATATTCATGTACTTTTGGTGTTTTTCATTTAGTTTTTTTACTTTTATTTACATGTTATTCTTTCTAAATCACATATTCTAGGATAGGAATGGATCAGGAATTATATTGATCGATCATCATAACAATATATCAATATAACTATCTTAGTGTCTTATATCACATTAAATCAATAATAAAAATAAATATATTAACCATATTTTTTAATATTGAAGTGTACCTAATCCCGACATTTTTATGGGGGTGTGGTGGTTTTGATGCATGTTACTTATTTATTGAACAGTTTTTATATTTAATAAGTTAATAATTTTTTGGAAACATAATTTATGCATGTAATTTAAATAAATTAAAATTAATTTAAAATATATTAAACTCCTCATCATCCAGAGAGAAAATGAAAACTTCTAGTATTTTATGGATAATTAAGTTTGTGTTTAAATTTTTTGGATAGGGTTTGACATTATCGTAAACATCCCTATGATTTATTTTTCAAATAATCACCTTAAATTTCCAAATAATCTTTCTGAAAACTATTAATTTAAATATGATCATTTTATCTAAAAAAGAATCTAAAGATCAATTGTAATCACTGGATGTGAATTAGGGATTTAAATTCATTTTAAGTTTTCTTCATGAAACAACCCTAGGACACCTGTTAAAATTTTTGGTCTGTTTATTTCTATAAAAATTCAAGGACACAAACACAAAAAATTACAGATTTGAATGTTCTGCCTATAAAAATGAGAAGCATAATTCGTGGGATGAAAAGTATTTTTCCAAGACCATATGATCCATTAGTATCAACATGTACTTAATATGATTAGGTATTACCCAACACTTTCCTGATACATGTTTCACAACTAGTTTGTTATTCTGGCCCAGTTAAAATGACAAATGATTTTCTTTTTCAATATCATGATATTCACCAACTGAACTATAACTCCGTTCACTTTTTTTGTGATGCTTCTTCCTATTATTCTTTTTTCTATAAAATCTCAATATTCTTCTTTTCTTTATGTGATCATCACAACAACATATTCTACCTATGTATTTTGAATATTTTCTTAAATTATTGTTCCATGATCTCTCAATATAGATCACAAACACCTATTATTAATATCATACTTTTTCATTATATTTTATTATTATTTTTTTTTCATAGTATAAAAAAATTAAATACTTTTGAAATTAAAATTAAAATTAAAATAAAAACAATGAAATAATTTCATCTTTTCATGGATACTTATTATTTCTCCTCACACATTTTATTATTACATAAAAATTCTTCTCAAAGACATTATTATTTAATAGAAATGTATTTCAGGTTACTATGTTGTTATAAGAGTAACCTATTATTCTCATTTCATACAACTACCTCGAATAATCAAATTTTCGACATATTCTCCATTATTATATCAAAAATATTCCTGAATAAAAAAAATAAATCTAGAACATAAATAACATCCAAAAGGACATTCAGTCATAAAAATATCCCACTTTGGATTTTATTAGTAGAAAATGGTCAAAAATACCATTAAAACTCAAAGATTAAAACATATAAATAGAACATAATTAAATAATTATAATCTTACATGACCAAAAATATAGTAAAAAATAATATTATTATTTAAAATTTAATTTTTTCCATGAATAGTTATCTGCCTTAATACCTTAAAATCAAATTATTATCTTAATACAATATTTAAAAAAAATCTAATTTTCATATCCATTTGATAGCAATTGAAATATAATATGACATAAAAAAACAAAATCAAAACGTCTTAAACATATCCAAACTATTAAAATAACCTTAAAATTATACATTCCTATATAAATACAAGGAAGGATTATACGAGTTCATAGGTAACAAAAATAATTTACATTTCAAAAAATTTGTATTAAAAATCATAATTTACATTTTTAGTAAAAAATTCCATATTTTCAAACACCAACACAAAGATGAATTCATAATATATTCCTTTTAATAACTCTTTGAAAAAACATTCTCTATAAAAAGATATAAATTACTTAAAATGATAAAAACATATTAATTATTTGTGACACATATAAATTTTCTCCTTCATTGTAGATAGATTAAGAAATTAAATATAAAGTTGTTTATGTTGTCATTTTTATCCATCATTAAAATTATAATCCAATTAAAAAATGAGAGAGAGGAATTAATTACTGTACCTTATCATTGAGGGAAATTAGGTTGAACTACCTTAATAAACCCCAGTCTATGGAAACCATTTTTTGGAAATGGTTTAGTGAACACATATTCTATGGATCCTTTATGGGATTTTTTTTACCTTTAACTAATTATTTTCTACAAGGTATTTGATTAAAAGATAATTTATATCAAATTTTTATTACCACAATTTATGAACTGTATTTATTGAGATATTAATAGTATTTTCATTATCACAACCCATGAAATGTAGTAATTTCAAGTAAACTATAATTTCATCAAACTAATATCTCATCCTCATAAGATGTGTTATAACATGAGTGGTATCCAAACCCCTTGATTAATTATTACTCAGAGTTATAGAAGAATTTTTATTAGTGTTTTTATGTAAAACATATATCATAGAAAGAATACTATAGTATATGTAGACCTTTTATCATCAAAATTCAAAAATCAATCGATATATATAATTCAAGAAGACTAATTTTTCCATTGTATCTGTATTTCAACAAGAAGTCAAATATTCGGATTTTTTACCATGGAAACCACTTTCTAGATATGAAAAAAGACCATTTAGTGCACTTTGATACCTTCAATAGATTGAAGTATCATCTAACATTATTTCCCTTACAATTAAAATATAATTAAACCTTCAATAAGATTTAGAAATTCTATTGAGGAAACTTAATTTCCTTTCATGTAATTAGAAACATAATCTTCCACAGAAATTAATGTCGGAATTATATTTTTAATCCCCCATGAACAACATAATTATAAGATTGAAAAAATAATTATATTGAGAAATAATAATTATATCGTCCTATTGAATGATAAGAACACCCCATTAAAATTTCATCTCATTAAGAAGGTAAATTTCAAATAAAAAATTTATATCTTCAAAAAATAATCACAAAATCATTATTAATTTACATAATGTATAATATTATCTATATAAAAAATAATAATGATAGATACCACTCAATCATCTCTTATATATATATTATTTTCCACCCTTCCCTTGTTAAAATTAAAAATATCAAAATAGGAACCTATCGTGTATTACTAAGTTCATGGGAATTCATTTAAGCCATATTAATCCTTCCATGACCTAAAACGTTAACTATAATATTCACAAAGTAAGGATCCAAAATGTTGTTCAATATAATCCACTTCTTCTAATTCACCATTGAGGAAGGAATAATAGAGGTAAATTTGGAAAATAATGACATTACTTTCAGATATATTAGAAAGAAACATTCATATGGTTTATATCCTTTTCGTCATTGAAAATTTCAAATCCTAATCATTTGTTTCTACTTCATAATTCTATTTCACAACATGTATGTATATTTTTCTCACAACCTAACCCTTTTCATTTAATTAATTTTAAAATACCCATTTTGTTCCAATATTATTTTTGTTTTTTAGTATGGGAAGTAACACTCAGTTGTGTTAATTCGATATGAGATGCAAATCATTATTCCTGTCATTAAACTTCTTTTGATACTCCAAATCATGTTGCACATATATTGGTTCTACTTGAGAAAATTGTGAGATATTTTTTTTGTTATCACTCATCATCATGTTTGAACATACTATCCATGTTCTATGAAAATATTTTTCACCTAAAAATTCATTCCTAGATTTGTATGGGATAAATGAGGTTGTTCTTAATAGCTAGAAGTCAATAAATCATTTTATTCGCTTTGACCTTATTTTATACCGTCAATATTTTCAAAAAAAAGGATATATAAGTAAATATTCAACTGCATTACGTTTGGAATATGATTCATGAGGCTTGAATTATTTCATGTTATTTTCTATAACATCCACATCAAAATAATCAACAATATTCTTCATGATTTTTTAATAATGGTATCCTCTTCTATTTGGAAGATAACCTAGGAAGATCCCATCAACACATGTTTGTTCAAAATCATGATTTTCACAATTAACATTAATAATGTAACGGAATTGGAACACTCTAAGAATTTTCAATGTGGATATTTCTAATAATAAATATTGTGTGGGAATACAGCTAAATATTTAAGGTAAAATCCATCATTATTAAAATGACATCAACTCCAATAGCTTTTCTCCAAAAATGATGATATGTTTCCTTCTCCAGAATCATTTTCGAACACATGTACCTTAAGATTCTATTTTTCTATATATCCATATAATTTTTCTATTTGGTATAATTTACACTAAATTCATGTTTAATACCATTATTCTAACGATTAGATTACAATTTTACACTTTATTCTCATAACTATTATTTTTTAGGATCATCATTAATGATAATTAATTCTCATTTTTTACACTGCACCTAAAATTAATGATCTTTATTATATCTACTAATTTGAATTTCAAAAACATAATTAAATTAATCTGATAATATTCATAATTATATTTAAAAATATATATCCATTTGTTGATTACATCTTCATGGGACTGCAAATGATAAAATGGATAACCCATAATGGATGAGATGATTGAGTATCCACCATAAATTGTGAGGATCTAAAAATCAACCATTTTATAAATATAGTGTACATTCAATTACTTTCTATTTAAAAAATTTAAACATCATGAACCATATCTTCTTTCGTTACCCTACTCTTATTCTTTTTTCCAATAGACTAAGACATCGATTCTGTAAATGATTTTCTTTTCTCATGGATAAGTAACAAGAATTCATAGAATTACCTATGTCAAATATATTTCTCTTTATTCACTATCCTCTAGTAAAAATACATCCATAATTAAATATATTAACCAAAAAAAATTATGACATATAAATTCACTTAATTCTTTAAAAGAACAACAAAAACTATGTAGATTGCGTTTCAGTTCTTCAAACAAAAATATTTTCTCAGATTTTAGTTAACCATTACTAATCCAAACTGACCCAACACCATTAAATATGAGTTTATTATCATTCCAAAAGGTCACTAATAATTTATTTTACTATTAAACATATTTTAAATGTTTTTTAATTCAGATATCATGTGATAGAAATATCAAAAATATTGAATCCATTGATTATCAACTTTTGATGATTTTAATAATACTAAATTAATCAAAGCTACATCTTTATCATTACAACTCATCTTATGGATCTTTCGTGTATTATAAAGTATAAAATTATATCCTAGTAGATGTTTTAGGAAGTAACATTCTTCGTGACCTCATTGGTAACAACTTCTATAAACATCCTAAATCAATTCAAACTAGTTAACTAATTAATATCCATATGTTCCAATATATTTTCGAACACTCATCTTTTGAGAGGGTCAGATACACTTCAAAATTAGCTTCCTAAACCACGTATTCTCAATATATTTTGTAATTCCCCAACCCCAGTTACCCATAATTGGTGCATTATTGTATATAATTGGCATGATCACAAAAGATCAAGTCTCTAAAGACCGATTAGTTTAGTAGACTTGATATCACTAGATACATTCATAATGTATACATTATAACATAAAGTTGAAAAATACAACAACATCTTGTCTTCATAGATAAAACTCTTATCCCCTCATGCTATCCCAGTAGGTCATTCATATAATACTTCTTCACGTCCTGGGAAAAATAAAAGATAGAAAGGGGTGCACTCAGATGCCCAGTAAGGATAACAATATAGCAAAAACATTCATAAATAAGAATAAATAGTTAAGGAAATGTGTAACTAAAACAAAAGACTTTTAAACTTGAACTACAGAATAATATGGAAAAAAGTAAATGAAATATTTCCATTTAGTAATTATCATAGGTATTATCCTAGTTGTATAATCACATGCAATATCCATATCCCCTTTCATAATAATGGAATGCATAATGACCTACTATCATAACCACATAGTCATGGCCTTGTCCTAAGAATAAAAAGAAAAAAATTTCAAGGCCTTCTGCCAAGACACTAGTTTGTCTTAGGAGACCCACTAATGCATCGAGGAGCTATAGTAGGCTCCACCCGTCACTTACTAAGTCCAATACATTCCTCATATGAAAATGTTTAAACATAACAGAAATATTCGTATTAAAACTAGAATAATAAATGTCAATAATTTATCCATAAACCATTAATGGAATAAAAATAACACATCCATAGTCAAACATATCACAAAACCATTAATACTATATGAAAGTTTTGTATCATAATAAATCAACTTCTAATAATCTTATAGTCCATCAAAGAATGTTGACATAGATGAAATCTAAACTATTTGAGAGAAATATCTATTTTTTGGAAATAATTTAAAATTCACATAATTATAAAATAAAGCATTTACATTGAAAATATTCTTATAAGATTGTAAGGGAATCTTCGATGATTTTATAACGTCGGAAAGTAGCTGCACCCTCCGTATAAGTTAAAAATACATTCTTACCTTAATTTTATCGAGAATGATACAAAGGCCCTTGTTTGAAAAATGATGAAAATATTCCTTTTTAATCACCTTATAAAATGTCAAAAAATGGTATAAATGACTTTAACCCATAGTCTATAAAATGGTATGAATGATTTGAAATACATTTTTAAGAAAAATAGTTGTGGATGATAAGGAGGTCCAAGTTGATAATTACGTATAAACAACCTCGGATAATAAAGAGATTGTGAAATAAACCCTTACCTTGTACTTTTCCATGGTCAAGAGTAGCTTACCCTCCTTTATAATGGTGAAATAATTGTTATTAAATTATAAAAAAATCATATACAATAATATGATATCATATATGATCTTTTTACATTGCTTTCTTAATAATATCTTTGTATTATCGTTGTTTTGGGTGTTAACATACTCGTTTTCTTAATTGTGTCTTATAACATAAGCTGTGTTTGTTATGGATATGTTGTATCATATTCATATCAATAATGGTATCATGTCCTTAAACATTATTTTTAATCATCAAATGAGAATTAGCCTTGAATGGATACGATTGGGAATGAATCTCATCTCGTTCATGGAGACGATATTCCGTACGTACGCACAAGTGAAAATATCATTATTTTGATATTAAAATAATATATAATTGGATTTATCTCATATATATAGAATCATTATAATGTTATATTTTCTAATTACATGAATTACACATCATTATTATACCCATTTATATAATAATGTATTTAATAACAATTACACCACGATGTGGAGATGGTAATCCGTACGTACGCACGTATGGTGACATGTCATTAAAAGGATAGATATAATATTGAATATGGTTGTACCATATTTATAATAACATCACAATATATAGAAGATACTAGAGTAATTATTTTAGAATTTAAATAACAAAGAAAGAAGAAGTGGAAATAGAAAGGAACATGAAAGACGGTGGTGAAATCATTACCTCTTCTTCGGGTTCTTCTTTTTTATTTGATCAAAAGGGATCCTTAGGTGTGTGAATTAGAGATAAGGGGGAGTTCCCTTTTATAAGAAGGGTGGGAGGCACCTTAGGAAAAGATGGAAATATTATTTTATAATATATTCATATTCAGTTTCTAATGGCTCCAAACTGATTTATTTCGAGGCTATGGTGGGTATGGATCAAAAACAACTCAACCAATAGTTCTTAGACAGGTTTTGGTCACTTTATTAACCATATATTTTAGTTTTAACTCTTAGTTAATTGGTTTGACATTTACAGCGTGTCTTTGTATTTTTATATTATATGTTTAATAAACTTACTATAAACTTCCAAGTGACCCCCAACTAGACCAGTAATGATACACCTATCATTATATAAGTTCTTTGAACGATCCTTAGATTTTTAGGAATCAAATATCAAATATTAATATAATATGTTTTTAAAAAACTCTTTTATGTCAATTTTAACACTATAGGGTATTTTGTTTTTGATAAATTCATAACAACATTATTACTTCATAAAAATTTAATATAATCAATATTGATATGTCATAGTAACCTAGAAAATTAGTGGAATTCATAAACTGTCTCATATTAAATCTATTTGGATATTTATAATATCAATTATTTTAATATTCCATAAATTAAGTAATCACTGCATCATTATTGTGTCAATAATAAATTAAATTATATAATGTTTAAAAAATATAAATAAAATATCATTATTTAGGAAATAATTTTATCTTTCTAATGAATATTTATAGTCGAATTTATCATTTTTATAACCCTATATTAAAAATGTTTTAGTTATTAAACATTGATTTTAACTCTTTTAACTCTTCATTTAATTAAATAATAATTAATGTCCTATTCTAATCCATGTGGACCAAAGAGGTTAATATTTTATTCCTAAGATTTTTTATGGTCAAATTATACTTATCAAAGAGAATTTGAACATGTTTTAGGGTTATAATAATATCATTTTTACCCTTAATTGCCCTATTTAAATTTAATTGTGGTAAATAAAAGTAAAAGGTTACTATTCACCAAAAATTATTTTCATCTTATTGAACCACATTTTACTTACTGATATAAACCGTGTTTTTTGGAATTTTTGAAATTCCACTCACAGAAGCGATAAAATTATGTTTTATGTGAATTTGAAAATTTTCCAAGGAGGTGGGTAAAAGACGGTGAAAACTTCTATAAAATTTTAATATATCTAAATTTATGTTAAATTGACTCTTATGAATTACATTGAACATATATAGGAATTTTGTGTCTATTTTGACCTAAAATAAAGTTAAATAAAATAAATAATTATTTAATAAAAAATTCGGTTTTAAACTATAACTCAGTGTTTTTCACTATTCAACAAAAATTGAAAAATGACAAAAATTCACTCGAAGCTAATTTCGATATTCTGAATCAAAAACTGAAGTCCAATTTGAAAGATAAAATTTAAAAAATTTCAAAAATTGGGTATTAATATTCATAACTGATTTTTTGATTGGTTTTGGTGTGTTAGAACTCGAAGCTGCATACAACACACACTACTGTATTATTCAAAGAAAAGTGTACCATGGATGCTTGGAGAGTTAATTATACCCCCATAAAATAATTTCATCCTAGAATTTTCTAGAATTCTACCACATGAAGATATTTGGGTGGTTCTTCATCATATGTTCCTCAGGATCCCACGTTGCCTCTTCTATCTTATGTTTTCTCCATAGAACTTTTACCAGATAAGTCGTTTGGTTTCTCATCACTTGTTCTCTTGTATCAAGAACCATGATAGGTTCTTCATAATAAGACGGATCAGGTTCCAGTTCTAATTCCTCATAGGTGAGCACATGCGTTGGTTCAAGCATTTATTTTCTCAACAGTGATGTGTGGAACACATAATGATCTTTGGAGAGACTTTGAGGCATTGCCAAACGGTAAGCTACATCCCCAATTTGTTTTAGGAATTTGAAAGGTCGGATGTACCTGGTACCCAGTTTACCTTTCTTACCGAAACGTATGACTCCCTTCCATGGATATACCATCATAAAAATATGATCTCCTACTTTAAATTTCAAATCCTTCTTTCAGTTATCGGTATAGCTCTTCTTCCTATATTGAGTTGCTTTGATGTGGTTTTGGATTACCTTCACCTTTTCTATCGTTTCCTATACCAGTTATGGGCCAACAAGTTTTCTTTCCCCAACATTATAATGCACTGACCCATGTTACCTATAGTCGGTGCATTATTGCATAACATTGTCCTGATCACAAAAGATCAAGTCTCAAAAGACCGATTACTTTAGTAGCCTTGGAAACACTAGATACATTCATAAGTCTTACATTACATCATAAAGTAAAACAAAACTACAAGAACATATTGTTTTCATATCCCCTCATATTATCCCTACAGGTCATTCATAATATACTTCTTCACATCCTGGAAAAATTAAAACATTGGAAGGGGTGAGCTCAGATGCTCAATAAGGATAACAATATAGCGGAAGCTTTCATAAATACACATAAACATTTAACGCAATGTATAACTAAAAAAGCCTTTTAAACTTGAACTCCAACATAATATAGAAAAAGTTAAATGAGATAATTCCATTTACTTATTAACATGGATATTCTACTGGTCTATAAATCACAGGCAATATCAATAACCACATTCATAATGATGGAATGCATAATGCCAAACTATCATAACCACATAGCCAAGGCCTCATGCCAAGACTACAAATAAGATTTTTCAAAGGCCTCGTTCCAAGACACTAGTTCGTCTCATGAGACCTACCAATGAAATTTTTTTTAGAATATAATTAATATTATAATTGCTCAAATATACTCCAGTGTTTTTCTGAAAACATTATTCAAGCTTCTGAAAACAAAATAACTGATTCTGATATTAGTCGACTAATTACAGTCTATGATGGGTCCACGCCCAATCCCTTCATGTCTACCACACTCGAGAGTTTAGTTTTCTGAAAACATTTTTAAGGTTGTGTTAAATGCGTATACATTTTCACGGGATTTTCATACATTTGAGAGAAATATCTCTCTCTTTTTTTAAATCATTTTAAAAAAGTTATGTATTGCAGAGGAAGCCGAAACTCAAATAATGGTTATGTCGGCGAAGAAGACATTGTTGCCACATATGTACGGAATAAAAACATTCCCATTTGACGTTTAGTAAAACACTTAGTATAAAAAAGATTCATTTTGAATAAACGTAAAATTCAAAGTGGTTTATACATCGTATAAAAGAAATTTGTGTATAAAACAAAATATGCCTTAATGAATGGAGATTGAGATGAAGTCCCTTACAAAGATCATTTTTTAAATAAAATAGATCTATTATGTGTAATAACTATAAGTACACATATAGAATGTTCAAATACAAGATATGACATAATAATATCATGACATAATTTTGAAGTAGTAGATTAACCCAAAGAATGGAAATTGGGTTAAGAGGTTCCCTTACCTCGTGTCCAACGTGACTCGACCGTTCTTAAACCTCATGAATAATAAACTGGAGTTAATTTATAATTGATTAAGAACCTTTTTAATGTTTATTATTCCTTTTATATCACTTATTACAATGTTATGAATATTATGTAATTATTTATTTTAATAACGGTCGTTTTGTCGATCTATGGTACTTTTGTCAAAAATAAGCTTCTTATAATTACAATTTGTTCATGCGGTAAAATATCCATTATATCCAGAATTATATTCATGTTTTAGATATCATATATATAATATATATCTATTGTATAAATTCATTCATAATATTGCATAGCATTTAGAGGTAAGAGATGAAATGCACCGTTCATGGAGACGGTAAGCCGTACGTACGCATGAGCGCTACTTTCATTTCTATTTCATATTTAGTGGAATGAAATCATAATGATATAGAGGTTTATTATAATTCCAGTATAATATCATATATAATATCATTTACTCTATCCCTTATACGCCCCACATATGTCATTAATGATTCAAATCACTTTGAGGGGGTCGTAGTCCGCACTTCCTAAAATTAAATTATCGTGTTTACCCATAATGGAAATCCTAAAGGTATTCTATAAATGATAAATATATAAGAATAAGGAAATCATAAAAATAATATATATATATATATATATCATATATGAAAATAGTGTTATCATAATGGCCACCCTTAGAGGTGTTAAAAGAATATTGAACAATCATCGTTTCGTGAGGCAGTATTTCGCCACCCACCAAAACAGTATGTTCATTAACCATTAGACGAAGGTGTGTGTAAGTGTAAATCAAATCCTTCTCGTAAAAACATCCTAGTATATTGAAGATACTGGTTTTGTTACAAAATAGAGTAATAAAATGATTTTAGGGGGTTGGAGAAGCAAAATAAAACAAAAGAACACAAGAGAATACATTACCTTAAAACCGGGAAACTCTTTTTGATTTGAGCCAAAGGGTTCCTTGGGAAGACCTCTACCCAAAGTGAGGATTCTAAGAGTAAGATAGGAAATATGAGAGAGTATTTTGGGTATTGTTTGGAAAAGACAAATGGCTTGAAGGTGTGAATAAGGTGGTAGAGTTGGGGGGCTTTTATAAGAGAAGAGGAGGGGCACTCTTGGAAAGTCATGAAATGTTACATTATTTTGAAGTGATTTTAGGATTTCAAAACTCCTACAATTATATATTTTGATGAAAAGGTTATAGGGATCGATATATATGCATACAATAGGTTTTTTACAAGTGTAATTATTAGGTTTTACAATATCATTTCATTTTATTTAAATCATTAATTAATGAGGTAATCGTTGTATCATCATGGTGTCATAAATAAATTTATTTTTTTAATGCCTAAAAATTTCAAACTAATTACCATGATTTAGGAAATCTTTTTATCCTTCCAATAAATATTTATAGTCTAAAATATAACTTATATATCCCCATGTAACAATCAATTTATTAAAACAACACATGTTTGTGGCAATATTTTTTTTACATTAAATAAAAAGTTATTAATGTCATTTTCTTACCCAAGTGGCTCCATGGGGTCCCCAAGTTGACCCACGGATTATCTTGGTCGGCCATGACTCATACAATAGGGGTAGAAAAAGTTTTAAGATATTCTCATATTTTTATAATATCATTTTTACCTTAAATTTCACTAATTACCTTTAATTGCGATTAATAGAACATAAAAATTACTGTTCACCAAAAATTATTTTCATCTCATTGAACAAAATTTTTATTCCTAATGACAACCATGTATGTAGGATTTTTGAAATTCAATATACAAAAGTGGTAATGTTTCATTTACACAAGAAATTAGTTTTTAAACTACCACTTAGTGGTTTCACTATTCATCAAAAATTGACATTTTTCAAAAAAATACAAAAAATTAAATCAAAGAAATATTTGATATTCCAAATTAAAAAATGAAGACTATTTTACAAAATTCAAAACATATAAGTTGAATTAATTAATTTAATAATTAATTCCCGTTTTCACAACAAATAGCATGTTTTCAAGAAACAACATATATCATAATTTTGATAATAGTTTATGTCCAATTTCAAAGTAAAATTAATTCTAATGACCACCATTGTATAAAATGGTAAAAATATATTCTAATTATACTTTAAAACCACTCAATAGTATAATTTATTACTATAAATTATTTATATTATAAAAAATATTTTTAGTATTTTTCACTATTCATCGAAAATTGGAAGTTCTCAGAAAAATACCAAAAAATCAACATAGGATAATTTAGATATTAAGAATCCAAAAATGAAGTCTATTTTGAATAATTAAATTTATAAAATTTCAAAAAGTGGGTCTTACTATTCATAATGTCTACTTTGATTAGTCGTGGTGTGTTAGAATCTCGAACTTGCATACAATTCAAGCTATTGCATTATTGAAAGAGAAGCATACCATGGAAGCTTGGGGTGTTACATTCTCCCCTCCTTTAATAAATTTCATCCTCGCAATTTTGAAAATGTTCATCAAAAATAAAAGGTTGGAAATAGAAAATAACTTTCTGGAAAACCCACATCGGAAATAGGGTTAATAAAAATATAACTTTAAAAGAAAGAAAGAGAAGTAAAAAAAGGTCACCCGAGATAGCCCATACTATGATTCTATGAAAATATGGATATGGAGGAAAAAACCATCAAGGTCTGATGGAGAGTTGTAGAAAACAGGATTAGGAGAAAGTTAACAAAAAGAAATTCACAAACTTGTGATTGGTTAAACTGTCATTGAACCCCCAGTTGGAAAAGTTAACCGACAACATTTTTGTTTTAAGTTATCTTTCATAATGTTGAGGAATTTATTTAACAGATTTACTAAGAATGTAAGGAAATATACTTACTTGTCATGTATACTTTCATTCTTTAATAAATTTTACCACAAACCCATCTTTCACTCTAAATGGTAACAGAACTCAAAAATATTCTATTTATCCTAATTGTATAAGGTTCCAAATATTACCACATACCATTTATATTAGGAAAACTATTTTGTAATAACCAGAGACTTATTGTAGGCTAGTGATAGGTAATAATGTCTTATCGCACTATGGTTGTGGGGTCGATTCCTGCAGCTTTGTCCAACGCAACAGGTTATCCCCCAACCTGCAGGTTGTCCTTTTCCTAAAACTATAGTATTATAATATTCCAAAAATAATCTTCAGAAATGTTTTAACCATAGAAAATACTATCCAATTTTCACTTAATCCATTCCATCCTTTATAGTTATCCAAAATTCCTCAGTCCATACTTTCTCTAAAAGGTCTCTAAATTCCAGAATCAATTGTAACATCAGATTCCCCAAACAAAGTAATGTTTCTCTTATTGTCACATACTAGAAATATGATTACCTTCGTCATATTAAATCCTTAATGAAAGAAACAAGTACTACAGTACAATCCTTATATATATCACATTATTCTTATAACCATAATGTAGTTCTTGAGTCAAAAAACACAAATACAATAATTATTCCACTTCAACTGTAGTAACAACATAAGATTGGCCTTGATCTCTTGCCGTTTTGTGAGGTAGGTTCCCTTGATAATTAGAACATTCATTTGTATAATGCCCCATTTCCCTACAATTATAGAATTCAACATTGATAGCCTCTTTCTTTCCCTTTCAATCACGAGCCAGGTGACCTTTTTCTCCACATTTATAAAAAACTCCCATTCCTTTTAGGCAAGTACCGGGGTGATTCTTCCCACAATTATCGCATAATGGAAAATCCTTCATTCCCTTTTCCCATTATCTGTCTCTTGTTCCACAGTTCTCTTCATCACTTTCTTTACTTTGTTGTCATAAGGCTTAGAGAATTCCTTTTCTGTCTTGATAGAACACGAGACTATATCTTCCTACGTTGAGAAAGATTGTGATACCAAAGCTCGATGGAGAAACGGTTTTAACCCATCAAAGAAACTATCAATCTTACTTCTTCGGTTACGTATATAATCTAATTCATGCCTCGCTAACCTTGTAAAGTTAGCATCATACTTTGCGACATTCTCATCCTCCTTTTTTCTCAGACTCAAAAATTGCCTTTCCATATCTTCTTGATGGTCATGAAGATTGTATTTTTCTAAGAAAATATCTTTCAACTCCCTCCATTCCATATTTGATATATCATCATCTTACTTTGTGTTTCTAATCAATGACCACCATTGATCAGCATCTCCAGTGAGGCGGTAAACTGCCATCAAAATTTTCTCCCTTTCGCAACTCCCCAAGGCGGGGAATATTTTCTCTAAATAATTTATCCATTTCTCAACTACTAATGGATTTGTACCCCCCTTTAAATGTTTGCAGTTGTTTCCTCGTGAAGTTGTCTAACATTGATCCTCCACGTTGCAGATCAGGGTGCACCATACGAGTAAGGTTATTTTTCATAACCTGAGTGAGTTGTCCCAGTATGGTGATAAGTTGATCAGAACCAGTTTTATCTCCATCTCCATTATAATTATCTTGAGCAGGAGGATAATCCCTACATGGTGTGCTTGCATTGATATAGTTTCCATTCCTCCCACTAGGTGCCATTTCTAAACAATGACATAAACTAGATTAGTTTATGAATAAATATACATAATTCTATACTTGTAAAACACTTAACATAAATTGAACTATAAACATAAAAATGTTTTCTTTGAGGAAGTATATTCTCAGAAAATCTTCATAATGGTTTGTAAATAAAATGAGAATTATCCTAAGAAAATCCACTGGGAGTGTCGTAACCAAGAGTGCAGCAAGGCCCATTGTCGTGCACCATTTCCCGTTCGAGTTTGGCTCAAAGTAGTGTTTTCGGGTTTTACCCCTAGGTACATCTATGCCAGAGCCGCCTCTAGCTGCTCGTATCCAGACCAGGATGCATTGCTCAGAAAACTCACAAAATCTCTACAACAACAAAATTCTAGGAAGTTCTTCTATACTAATCCTTAAAGTCTATCTTTGGTCTATGTGCTCTAATCAGAGCATATCTAAATCTAGCTTCCAAGGTAAGGACTAAAGTGCCTCTGATACCAACTGTAATGCTCCGACCCCAATTACCCAGTGTCGATGCATTATTGCGTAACATTGGCATCATCACAAAGGATCAAGTCTCGAAGAACCAATCAGTTTAGTGGCCTTGGAAACACTAGATACATTCATAAGTCTTACATTACATCATAAAGTAAATCAATACTACAACAACATCTTGTCTTCATATCCACTCATACTATCCCTACATTACATTCATAATATAGTTATTCACATCCTGGAAAAATTAAAACATTGGAAGGGGTGAGCTTAGATGCTCAGTAAGGATAACAATATAGCAGAATCCTTCATAAATAAACATAAACATTTAAGGAAATGTATAACTAAAAAAACCTTCTAAACATGATCTTCAACATAATATGGAAAAAGTAAAATGAGATAATTCCATTTACTTATTCACATGGATATTCTACTGGTCGAATAATCACATGAAATATCAATAACCACTTTCACAATGATGGAATGCATAATTCCAGACTATCATAACCAGGTAGCCAAGTCCTCATGCCAAGTCTACAAATATGATTTTTCCAAGGCCTCGTGCCCAGACACTTGTTTGTCTCATGAGTCCTACCGATGAAATTTTTTTTAGAATATAATTACGTTTAAAATTGCTCAAATATACTCTATTGTTTTTCTAAAAACAATATGCAAGCTTCTGAAAACAAAATAACTAATTCTGAGACTGCTCTACTAATTACAGGCCATGATGGGTCCATTCCCAATCCCTTCCTATCTACCACACTCGAGAGACGGGTTTTTTGAAAACATTTTTAATCTTGCGTTAAATACGTATACATTTTCACTAGATTTACATACATTTGAAAGAAATATCTCTGTCTTTTTTTAAATAATTTAAAAAAAGTTATGGTTTGCAGAGGAATCCGAAACTCAAATAATGGTCATGGCGGTGAAGAAGTCGTTGTCACCGCATACATATGGCAAAAAAACATTCCCATTTGTCCTTTATTAAAACGCTCTGTATAAAAAAGATTCCTTTTGAATAAACATAAAATTCAAAGGGGTTTATACACCGTATAAATGAAATTTGTGTATAAAACAAAATATTCCTTAATGAATGGAGATTGGGACGAATTCCCTTACAAAGATCATTTTATAAATAAAATAGATCTATTAGGTGTATTCACTATAAGTACACATAAAGAAAGTCCAAATAAAATATAGGACATAATAATATCATGACATAATTTTAAAGTAGGATATTAACCCAAAGAACGGAAATTGGGTTAAGAAGTTCCCTTACCTCGTGTCCGACTTGACTCGACCATTCTTTAACCTCCTAAATAATATACTAGTGTTAATTTATAATTTCTTAAGAACCTTTTTCAAGTTTATTATTACTTTTATATCACTTATTACCATTTTATGAACATTATGTAATTATTTATGTTAATAACGGTCGTTTCGTCGATCTTTGGTACTTTAGTCAAAAATAAACATCTTATAATTAAAAGTTGTTCATGCGATAAAACATTGTTGCAATGATAAATCCCTTATGAGTATTGACTGAAAACTCCCTTGTTAAATCAAATTGGAAATATCTAATTTTCATAGAAAACTAAGAATATATAAAACAATGTGATGATCCAAAATCAAATAACGCATTTTCTAAACATGAGGAAACCATTAAATTACCTGCCACCACGTCTTTTAGAGATACTAACATTGCAGTAGTGATAGCATAAACATGGCCTTGATCCATTGGCCTTTTCTGAGGTAAGTTCCCCTGATGCTTAGGAAATTCATTTTCATAATTTCCCATCTCCTTGCAGTTGTATCATTGAACATCGGTAGCTTCTTTCTTCCCCAGGCAATCACGATCTTGGTGGCCTTTTTCATAAAACATGTAACTGACTCCCATTCCCTTCAAGCATGTACCGGGGTGTTTCTCCCCACATTTACTATAAGATGTATAATGAAATTTTCTCTTATTCCCCTTATTTCCATTTCTAGAGTGATCAACAGATCTCTTCTTCTCTTGCTTTGGTTTAAATTCATAAGACTTAGAGAATTATTTTTCTGTCTTGATAGCACATGAGACAATATCTTCGTACGACGAGAAGGATTGTGAGAGTAATTCTCTACGGAGAAAAGGTTTTAAACCATCAACTAAATGATCAATTGTACTTCTTGGGTTACGTATATAATCAGTAACAGACCTCGCTAACCATGTAAAGATAGCCTCATACTTTGTGAAATTCTCATCCTCCTTTTGTCTCAGACTCATAAAATTCCATTCCATATCTTCTTGATGGTCACGAGGATATTATTTTTTCTAATAAAATCTCTTTGAACTCCCTACATTTTATATTTTTTACTTCATCATTTTCATTTGTTTTTTGAATCAATGACCACCATTACTCAACATCACTACTAAGGTGGTAAACATCCATGACAACTTTGTCCCTTTAACTACTCCCCATGACATGGAATATTTTCACTAAATAATTTATCCATTGCTCAGATAGTAATGGATTTGTACTCCTATTTAATGTTGGTGGTTGTTGCCTCATGAAGTGATCTAACATTGATTCTCCATGCTGTGGATCTGGGTGCTCCATACTGGTAAGGTTATTATTCATAACCTAAGTGAGTTGTTCGAGTATGGTGATAAGTTGATCAGCACCAGCTGTATCACAATCTCCACAATAATTATATTGAGTAGGTGGGAAATCCCTACATGGAGTGAGTGTATTGATACAGTTTCCATTTCATCCACTAGGCTCCATTTTTTAACAATGGTATAAACTAGATTTGTTTATGAATCGAAATAAATAATTTCCAACTTGTAAAATACTTAACAATAATTGAACATTTTATTGATATAATCCATAATCATAAAAATTATTTCATTGAGAATGTATATACTCATAAACCCTTCTTAGTGGTTAGTAATGAAAATTTGAATTATCCTAAGCATATCCCTCAGTAGTGTCGTAACCAAGAGTGAAGCAAGGCCCGTTGTCGTGCACCAGTTCCCGATCTAGTCTAGCTCAAAGCGGTGTTTTTGGGTTTTACCCCTAGGTGCATCTGTGCCAGAGCCACCACTACCTGCTCGTATCTAGATAGGATTTATTTCTTGGAAATCTTACAAAGTCTCTTCAATACAATAATTCTAGGAAGTTATTCTATAATAATCCTCAAATTTTATCTTAGTTCTATGTACTATAATCAAAGTTTATCTAAATATAGCATCCAAGGTTTGTACAAAAATTCCCTTAAAACCAACATTAACGCCCCGACCCCAGTTACGCAGATTCAGTGCATTATTCTGTAACATTGGAATGATAAAAAAAATATGAAGTCTTGAAAGACCGATTAGTTGAGTAGCCTTGGAATCACTATATACATTCATAAAGATTACATTACAACATAAAGTTAAAAACTAAAACAATGTCTTGTCTTCATTGACCACATTCATATCCCCTCATACTATCCCTGCAGTTCATTCATAAAATACATCTTCACATCGTGGGAAAAATAAAACCTGTAAAGGGGTGAGCTCAGAATCCCAGTAAGGATAATAATATAGCGGAAACATTAATAAATAAAAATAAAAATATAAGGTAGAGTATAACATAAAAAGCCTTTTAAACTTGAACATCATCATAATATGGAAAAAATAAAATGAAATAATTCCATTTACATATTCACATGGATATTTTAATAGTGCAATAATCACATACAATATCAATATTAACTTTCATAATGATGGAATGCATAATGCCAGACTATCATAACAACATAGTCAAGGCCTTGTTCCAAGACTAAAAATAATATTTTTTCAAGGCCTTGTGCCAGGACACTTGTTTCTCTCATGAGACCTATTGATGCTTCTAGGAGCTATAGGAGGCTACACCCATCACTTACTAAGTCAAATGAATTCCTAATTTTAACAAGTTTAAACATAACATAAACATTCTTATTAAAACTAGCATATGAAATTTCAATACATTGTCCATAAACCATTAATGGTATAAAAATAACACATACACAGTCAAACATATCACAAAACCTTCAATACTATATGGAAGTTTGGAATTATAATAAATCAACTTAAAATAAGCTTAAAATCCATCAATGGATGTTGACATAGATGAAATCAAAACTATTTGAGATGAATATCTCTATTTTTTAAATCATTTAAAATTATAATAATTATAAAATAAAACATTTACTTTTAAAATATTCTTATAAGCTTGTAATGTATGCTTCTACAATTTTATAACGTCATACAATAGTTGCACCCGCCGTATAAGTTAAAAAGACATTCTTACCTTAATATTTCCGAGAAGGTTAAGAAGGACAATGTTTGGAAAACAACGGAAAGATTCATTTATTAACACCTTATAAAAGGTAAAAAAATGGTATAAATTACTGTATCCCATAGTATATAAAATAGTAATAATGATTTGAAATATATTTTTAGGAAACATGGATGGAGATTATAAAGAGGTCCCCGTAGATAATTACGTATAAACAACTTCAGATAATATAGAGATTGTGAAAATAACCCTTACCTTGTCCTTTTCCTTGGAAAAGTGTAGAATAACAACTTGTATAATTTTGAAATAATTTTTCTTAAATTATACAAGAATCTTATACATTAATATGATATCATATATGATCTTTTAACATTGCTTTGTTAATAATATCTTAGTATTATTGTTGTTTCGGTTGTTAACTTACTCATTTTCTTTTAAATATTTTGTTACATAAGCCATGTTTGTTATGGATAGATTGTATATTATTCATATCAAGAATGATATAAAGTCATTAAGCATTATTTTTAATCATAAAATGAGAATTAGTCTTGAATTGATATGATGGGGAAAGAATCTCATCACATTCGTGGAGAAGGTCGTCTGTACGTACACACGAGCGACAATATCATTTTTTAAATATTAAAATAATATATAATTGGATGTTATATCATATATAAAGATTCATTATCATGTTATGTTTATTATTTACATGAATTAAATATCATTATTATACTCATCCATGTAATAATGTATTGAATAACAATTACACCATGACGTGGAGACGGTAATCTGTATGTACGCATGTTTGGTGACCTGTCATTCAAAGGATGGATAGAATACTGAATATGGTTGTAACATATTTATAATAACATCACCATACATAGAAGATTATGAAGTTATTATTTTATAATGGAAATAAAAAAATAAAGAAGAAGTGGAAGAAGAATGGAACCTGAATGAGGGTGGTTAAATCATTACATCTTCTTCGGCTCTTCCTTTTGATTTGATGAAAAGGGATCCTTAGGTTATCATTATGATCAAAATAAGTCCTCTAGGTTCAATTGAGGGAAGTATGGAGGATATTTGGGCAGGGTTTGACCGAGACATATGGATTTTAAGGTGTGAATTAATGAGAAGGGGGATTGACCTTTTATAAGTGCGGTGAGGGGAACCTTTGGGAAAGATATGAATATTATTTTATAATAAATTCATATTCAGTTTATAATGGATCCAAACTAATTTATTTCTAGGCTAATGTAGGGATGGGTCGAAAAAACACAACCAATAGGTTTTAGATAGGTTTTGGTCACGTTCTTAACCTTATCTTTTAGTTTTAACTCTTAGTTTATTAGTTTGACATTTACCATGTCTCTTTGTATTTTATATTATATCATTAATAAACATACTATAAACTCCTAAGTGACAATATAGTGGTCCATTAATGATACACCTATCATTATATAAGTCTTTTGGCTGATTGTTAGATTTTTAATAATAGAATATCAATAAATAATATTATATTTGATTTAGAAACTCTTTTATGTCAATTTTGACACTATTGGGTTTTTTTATAAATTCATAACAGCATTATTACTTCGAAAAAATTCTTATAATCAATACTAATACGTCATATTAACCTAGTAAATTCTTTGAATTCATAAAAAGTCTCAAATTGAAATTATATTTATATTTATAATATCAATTATTTTAATATATCATGAATTAAGTAATTAATGCATAATTATTGAGTCAAAAATAAATTAAATTATTTAATGTCTAAAAAATAAAATTAAATATAATTATGTAGGTAATATTTTTATAATTATAATGAATATTTCTAGTCGAATATATCTTATGTATAACACTATATTAAAAATGATTTAGTTATTAAACATTGATTTTAACTCTTTTAACTTTTTTTGAATTAATAAATAATAAATGTCATAATCTAATCCAAGTAGACAAAATAGGCTCATATTTTATTCCTAATGTCGTTTTGGTTCGAATTATAGTTATCAAATAGAATTAGGATATGTGTTAGGGTAATAATAACATCATTTTTACCCTTAATTACCCAATTTTCTTTTAATCGTGTTAAATAAATGTAAAAAGTTACTATTCACCAAAAATTATTTTCATCTTATTGAAGCTCATTTTACTTACTGATATCAACCGTGTCTCTCGGGTTTTTGAAATTACACTCACTGAAGCAGTAAAATTATGATTTATATTAATTTGCAAATTCTCCTATAAGGTGTGTATCAAGCAGTGAAAAGTTATATAAAATTTTTATATTTCTAAAATTTTTATAAATTGAAGCAAATGAATTAAATTGAACTTATATAGGCATTATGTGTCTATTTTCAACTAAAATTAATTTAAATAAA
Organism: Viscum album; assembly: GCA_963277665.1. Classification (NCBI taxonomy): domain Eukaryota; kingdom Viridiplantae; phylum Streptophyta; class Magnoliopsida; order Santalales; family Viscaceae; genus Viscum; species Viscum album. The sequence continues at coordinate 294,237,568 of OY728134.1, forward strand.
ACAAATAATTATTTAAAAAAATTCTGTTTTAAACTATAACTCAGTGTTTTTCACAATTCATCAAAAATTTAAAAATACATAAAATTCACCCTAAGATAATTTCGGTATTCCGAATCCAAAAATTAAGTCCATTTTGAAAGATAAAATGTATAAAATTTAAAAAAGTTTTAATTAATATTCATAATGACTAGTATTATTGGTTGTGTTCTATTAGAACTCGAAGTTGCGTACAACACACGCCACTGTATTATTCATAGAGAAGTGTACCGTGGATGCTTGGGGTGTTAAATATTCTATATGATTAATAACAAAATTATTTCACAATGCACTATTCCTCATAATTCCAATAATTAATTTAAATCACATAATTTACATGGTGCACATATTTTCATAAAAATGTTGACAAGATCATTTCATCATTCATTGAACGACCTATCATTGATCCTTTTAATGGAACCAAATTTTTGTGGACTATTATAATAATTTTTTTTCTCTTAGAAATTATTTTATATAATATATATTCACTAGATTTAATTTTTTTTATTTTAATTGCATGCTATATGAAGTTATATATTTCTAAGACTCCAATGATTTAACTATAAAATTTTTCATCTTAACAGAGATCATATTCTTTACCATTTTTCGAATATTTAAAAAAATATATCCCTTTTAGTATTTTTTTTTAATATTAAAATTACATTTACCTAATTGAAATTTCCCATAATTGTTGGATTGAATCTATAAAATAGGATTATAATGTTTATAGTTATTCTTCTTCTTAGAACAATTTCTATTCTATAATGTCAAAATCCTTTTATTTATTCTTTTTTGGTTTTATATTGATTTTTGAGATAACCGATCCATCATAAAATATCTTAAAATCAATAATTTTTTACTCTCTATATATAGATTCATTATAATTTGTAAAATAATAATCATTATTTATGTTCATGTAATCATGTAAAAGATTTCAAATTATTGGGAGACACTCATTCAAAAATATTTTCCACATTAACCCAACATGAATATATTATTATTAACTATCCAAAAATAAGCTTTAAAAATTGGAAAACATTTATCATTCACCTCGTCAAAGTGTATCTTTTCCTCAATATCACTATAATTCTCACATTATTCTTTTTTATCAATTCTTTCACTGATTTCTCCCAATGATATAACTATTAAATTCACGAAAATTGAGAAATTATTTCCATTTAAATTTGAAGATATCATTGAGTTCTTAGGCTTTGATAATTTATTTTTAATATATCTCATAGTTCTTTATTCTACATATTCCAGGAATTCATCTTCCCTAAATCATGTATAGTTTTTTGAGGAATGTACAATTACACCACAATTAAAAATTTTGAGTGGAATAATTACCATTAACATTCAATTTATAATTCTAAAATTTAAAAATATAAGAATCATAATTATATGAAACTTTAGTTACACATTTTTATATGACACTTAAAATAAAGCATTATAATTAATAACAATTTTATATTATTTTAATAGGTTTTTTATAGTTACAGAAATATTCCAATTTTATATTACCCATGTTATGTAATAAATTATCATTTATTATATCATAAATGATCATAATGTTGAGTAAGTCATTTACATTGACTGTATCAAAATCACTATTGTCTAATGTTGATACTTAAGCATCAAACTTATTAGGTATGATGTGAAATATCATTTTAACCACTTTGGAATAATTCAAATTTGCACCAAATCCTCTAATCATTCACATAATATTGTTTAACCTTGTGAATAATCTATTCATAATTTAATTAATATGAATCTTAATGTCTTCATACTAAAAGATAAAAATCTATAGTTTTTCCACTTCACATTTTTATCACCTTCAAGGATGTTCCCATGCTTATCTTAGATTCCTTTCTCTATTTCAGGTCACAAATATTTCAAAATATAAATCTCTAAATGGTTATTAAATATGGAAATAAAGGATGTTCTTTTTTCTCAAAAAATTTTTATATGTTAATTCCAATACATCATTCTAAATTAGAAGTGTAATGTCATAAGTTACATTATATAAGGAATCATAATTAATAGACATAATGTAGGGAAATATATAAAAATTAAAAAATTATGAAAAATAATTCCATAAAATATTGGAATCCTTATATTGGTACCTAATTTATGGTTTTCAATTACATACACAACAAATTCATTGAATAAATCTTCCAAAAAGAATAAATTTAATACAATTAATATCCAAATCAAAGATCACAAAAGAGGAAATATATGCTCTCATACCACCTAAAAAGGTTACCAAATATCAGTGGAAATCCTTGTGAAAGGATTAGTGATTCAAATTATAATTTTTTCATTCATGAAATATTCCTCACAAATTATTAATGTGATATGTATATTTTCTTCTTATGTATATGTGATATGTACACATAATTCTTTTTCTTCTCTCTCTTGAATATAACCTCAAATAATTCAGTATGTCTTTCTCAAGATTGTTCATGTACACCTCATCATTTTATTCTTCTTGGATGCATGATATTAAATTCATTTTATGTCTAGTTATTTAATCACACAGTATAAGAAAAAAATATATATTTTCATTTTAATTTAAAATTGAAAATCATGTTGTAAAATCCCTTCAACTATTACAAAGAACTATTTTCTCTACCTGTTTCTTCTCCTTTTTTAAAAAATATTTTCCATAATGTATTGGGTTATGAAAATTGTTTATGTGGGACTACGTTGTTTTAATAGTAACTTTTTTTCTCCTATTACACAACTACAATCTTCTTCATGAAAAACATTTTGGCCATTTTATTGAATCACAACCCACATTTTTTATGTTTATCTTATGAATGAAAGCCTTTAAAATATACGAAAAAAATAATTTTCATTATGGAAATATTTATAAGTAATTTATATTCTATATTTATAATTTTCATCAATTCTCTTAAGCAATGTTTCCTAGGCAGATTCCCAGGATTTCTAAATATGTTTTAATGACTCATACATATGTTCTAATGATTAAAACACAACTAACTCATACCATTATCATTAGATAATCATAAGTGGCATTAAATGAATCATACATTGTTATAAATTAATCATAAATTGTATAAATTAATCATACACAACCCCAAATGACTAGTACAGATCACTAAATTAATCATACGAAATATTGGGATGGCTCATATGGAAATTCATTTTCTTATCCAATTTTAATGACAAAACTAAAATTTTTAGAATTATTAAATTAATTAATATTTTATATTAATATAATATAAAATTATTTTCAAACACACCAAATAATCATCAAAAACAAAAAAAATACTATAAAAAATTTAATATAAAACACTTAAAATTTAAAACAAAAATAAACATGATTTTCAATATGATTTATGAATTGAAAGAAAAATCATAAACATTAAAACATATCCTCTTTAAATATACTACACTTCACATCTTCTTATTTGTTAATTCAAAAATATTAAAAAATAAGCATAAATTTCAATAACCTTAATATCAACCTAACTAACTTTTAGGCTCAATATATTCTTCTAATATAAATAAACTCTTCAGTATAAATTTTATGCCAAAATTAATATTTCATTATTTTATTCATTTTTATAATATAGAAAGTATTTTAAAATTCTATCCCAATTCCTTCCAAAATTATTATTTTAAATTAAATAAAAATATTATTTCAACTATCGATATAAATTATAATTTCAATTCAAGTAATAACAATAATTTAACTAAATAATGTGGTCTTATTTTGGTCAATCATTTAACCATGTGAATCTCATCCAATATCCAATTGATTCCGTGAAATTAATTCCATAATGGAAGTTGTTAACACCATAGTGTGACATCAATATTTTATTTTTTAATCTTGGTCACTTTATACATATTTCTTATATTTTGGATTTTTCTCACCTTAAAGATATTTCACAACATCCTGTTGTTTCCCACCTTCTTACAATTGATCATTTTTTAAATATTAGTTATGTTATTCGAAAACATTGGTAGGGTTATGTTGTATATAATCCACTGTTTGAATCAATTGTTGAAAAATAAATTTTCAATATATACAAAAAGTAGTAAACACATTTAATATGAAAAATATAATAAAACACATAATCTTTTCTTATTACAATAATATTATTTTCTAAAAATGTTCTTGAGATTTATCAATACTTTTATATTTTTCAATATCCTATTTATGTTCTACTATAACATAGAAGACACCATATCCATTAAGAATACCGTGAAATGTTTCTAACTTCCCAATGAAAGGATCATCCTAAATGGAATTGTCATTTGATTTTGTAGTTGTTTTAGTCCCCACCAGTATAGTTGAATAATATATGTTTAAAGGATTTGGTATATAAAAAGGCATATACATCCTCTAGTTCCATTATCAATGGTTTGTCCATGTACATATCTTAATATAGATTCACATTCCAAAAAACTAATTCAAATTTTTGAAATAAACTTCCCTTATAAAACCATGTATAAAAAAATCATGGCACAAATACCTATATAATACATCCCCAATATTTGATAAGGATTTTTGAATTATAAACTAATAAAATAAAGTGTACCTATTTCCTTGGGACCAGATACAGGAATCAAACCAACTATAAGAGATAATCTATTATTTTATATCATAATCTGTTTATCTCATTCTATTTTAGACATTGTATGACTATTAATTTCAAAACCATAATTATATTATATATATACAAATGATTATTTGGCTATCCACTAATGTTATTTAGAAAAAGAATTTTGTTTTTGAAATATTTTCTTATATATATATATATATACTTAAAATACCACCTTAATTATAGTTTATTATTTTTATTTATTATTCATATTTTATCCCTCAATGGATTGAGATTCGTAAGATGTTTATTATGAATTTAATAATAATTTACAACCTCTATACTATTATATAAAATATAAATTTTATCTTACTCACAATCCAATTGATTAATTAGAAAAATATATAGTCTTCAATATAACTATCCATTATGATTCCATGTCTGATTATATATTTGGAGTCCAGTTTTTTACCCATTGGATATGTATTTAGAACCTAATTCATTGACTTCTTTAAAAATACAACTCTATATAATGAAACCTTATGGGTGAATTTTATTTTTCTTATATGGTTTCAAAATAATCATATACCATTAAATTGGGTATATAAATCAATAATATATATAACAACATAGTATGATCCTTATCTATATTTTAACCATTATATCAAATAATGAAAGTGGGATGAATAATTTTATCTCATGTAATATGATAATGATTTTCTTTTACAAAGAAGAAAAGTTTTTTCATTCTACAACTTTTCATGATATAGTTCTAAAAAATAAGATAAACATGGTTATTGTGATCCATATATTTTAAAGGAGAATGAAATGTATCGATGATTACATTAATTATTTCATCAAATACTATAAGAAATTACACTCCAAGGGTTATTATTATTATTTTTTAATAGTAACAACCATCATTAAATAATTTTTTGTTGGTTTAAAATAACCACTTATTAATAGTACATCGGAAATAGTAATATAACTATTTTTATTACCCATTATTAAAAATTTACTTCAAATTGGTTATTCTTTTTTAGTGGTGGTTTTAAAAAGAGAAACTTATTTAAAATGATGAGTATTTGTATCACCATTTTACATTATTGTGGCTAAAATTTTCCTCAATGTACTATATTATAAAGCATATTAAATCAAAGATAATTATTTATCTATGATTATATAATTAGTGGTGGTTTAATTGAATTCTGCTACTAAAATTTCATACAATATATAGTGATGTTTTTAACTGATTATACATATATTGTTTTTGTTAAAACCTCCACTAAATATTGCATAATAAAAAAACCAATGACCATGAAATCACCCTAATATCCTATATCCATTATATATATACCGGAAAACATATCTAGATAGTATTATATAACATTTAAACTAAATACCATATGTCAAAATAAAATATACATTGTATAACATAAAACAAATTTAAATTAAAAAAACATTCACCATATAGAATAATAGGATATGTCAGTCATAAATTATTCAAAAACCTCACTCCCCCTCACCATCGATCTATCCAAATAGGTCGTCCCTCTCATAACCTCATTTCCTACTTCCTACCATAAGTTCCTACATTTATTGTAGTTAAATGCACCTTAGAATGAATATATTCAAAAAATATTTAGCATCTATTAATCTACACTACCGTACTAATTATTAATATATATGTATTAAAAAACTAAGAGATATTTTGAATAAATGTTTTTAAGGAAAATATTATCTTAATAATAGATTTTTTTAATGGGAGGATAAAATTAGTTTCTAAAATTACGATATCATCTCTATTATTCTACACTTCTATTTTGAAAAACCCATTATTAAAGTAATAAGAATGATATGAAATAAGAAAAATTAATCAAAAAAACTCACTTCCATGTATGATAAAATATTTCTTCCCATGTGATATCATTTCTATTTTCTCATCACGTATGAATAATGAATTTTTTTTATGATGAATATTTATTTTTCAAATGATGATTAATTTATTTTATGGTCTATGTTTTATGTATATGTATATATAACATTATTTTTATATTTTTATTAATTTTTTAATGTAATGGGTTTCAACTAATAGAAAATGATATAAACCAATTTGATATTTTTTATATAAGCTCTATTACAATAAATTTAAAATGTAATTAATTATTTAATATAGGTTTAGATTTAATTGTATACATTTACATTATTAAATTAATTTATGGAATGTGTTTCTTGTAGGTATATATTTTTGGGTGATTATATTTTTAAATCGTGTCCAATTTAATTACTACATAATAATATATAATTTAATGTGTTATAATTAGTTAAAAATAAGACAAATTATTATACAACCATATTTCTATTAAAATTAGATATGATTATAGATTAATAAGTTAGAATGAATATTCTAAAATCTATATCACATTGGTAAAAAACTGTTCATAAATGGGGATGTTATAAAATATTATTCTATTGAGGTTATTTTCAATAAAAGAGTGTTTAATAAATAGTTATATGTTTCAAAAATTATAATTAATGTGTGTAATTTATTTTAATGAAAAATTTTAAAATTTTTGTTTTAATGTGGATTCCATCTTCTATTTGTGGTTCATTTAATAAGTTTAATGTATTTTGTGATGTGTGTGTAAATATAACAACATGTTAGTATATAAAAATGATAATCAAAGTGGTCTGATAATGATTTTATGTTTTTCATGAAAATATTTTTTAGAATAACTAATGGGTTTCTATATAAACTATACCAAATTATATATTTTTGCAATGTTGTTTTTTATGATTGTATAGTGAACGAGGATACATTACTAAACAAAATTTAATTAATTATATAATGACTAAAAGTATGATTTTATAATTTCTAAGAATATAATGTTATTATGTAGAAATATATATCGATAATAGTGACATGATGGTAGATGATGCACCATAACTGATACACAGAATGACTGCTCAAGGCCCCAGTATCTTCAACATTTTCCATACATATGAATGAAAGTGTAATATGATAATACAATAATGTAAAGATACTATGAAAGATATTTATTATAGTTTAACCATTTCAGAATCATGAAATTGATTATAATATACTCCTATTGCACTATGGTTTTCTAGAGTAGAATGTTTTTCTAATAAAGAAGATTTGGAACCATCTCAAAATCGTTTTGATAGTAGAATTGAAGAATAAAATTCAAAAAACAACAAATTATTCAAGTAAAAAATGAAATGAAAGTACATGTCATTAATTTTATATTAAAAAAATTAATTATTTAAACATGATTCTTATTCAATATTACTATATATTCTTCTTAATTGTTAAAGATATTATATTATTTCATTGTGAACATACCTTATTGTTATACTTTTTTTCATCTGATCCAAACATTTCAATAATGAAATTTTCAATATTTTTTGGGAAAACATTTAATGTGATATTTTTTTGGGGTCACTATAATAAATTAATTCCCCATGACTACCCATTATAAACATGTCTCTTCATTTTATGTGAAAAGAATCACACCACCGTTGATCAACTATATCATCGATATAGAATACCTTTTTTTGTAAGGAGAAAATTTATGTTATGAAGTTATGAATTTTCACCAATGTGGATCAAACCATAAATTTAAACATATTTAAATTTTAATGATTGTCTCCATATACCCTTATTAATATTGACCAAAGTTATATAAATAAAGGAACGAAAAGTTAACCATTATAATATAACATGGTAATTTGATCCAAAATTCTGTAGTATCCTTTATCTACAACTATAAATATACCACATATTTTGATCATACTCATGATCTAATATATAAAACATGTAACCACAAATATTATAAGTATTCAATCTTTGAAAATTCTTCACTGGACCTCAATAAAAGAATTTCAAATTTTTGTTAGTTTAAATCAATTATCAAAATTAGCTACATAAAAAATTGACGAAAAATATTATTACTTATCATAAATAATTTTAATAATATTGATATTAAAAAAAATTATTATATTTGGAACATAATCAATGTACAATAAAATAAATAATTATTTATTAAGAATTTTATATTTTTTATTCATTTCATGCTCAATTTGTAATTGGTGTATTTATTTGTTTATTCATTATATTGATATGAGGATCAATAATATTAACATGAAGTAGCACATAATTTTGTTTTTATCTTAAATACAACACTGTGATTGTAGATGTGGAAAAGTTTCCTACTTCTCAGCGTATTTTTGTAATGATTCACGATTTAATATTGACCGAAGAATGTAATGTATTATCTTAAACACATCATAATGAAATGAATCTTAGATAAATATAATAGTAGTTTCTCAAGAATATTGTAAATCACTCTTTAAAAAGTGAACATTCGGGAATAGAATATTCTATTGGGGCATTCATGGTCACATATGATATCAAATAAAAAATACATCTAATGAAAAAATATTAATTTAATAAATAATATTCCTATTATTTTACAATGAAATATATTATAATATAAATATGACAAAATTATAATAACGTAATTCTTTATGGGATACATCCAGCTATAATGTATGATTCCTATAACATTATACTTCTCCACCAATTAAATAGCAGTATGTATCATCATAGTGAAAAATGATGGGATAATGTTAATCTATCAATAACTGAGTGTTCATAAAAATCATTACAAAGTTTTATCTAATTCAATTTAGCTTATGGTTTTATCAGAAATCGATATAGAAAATGTAAAAAATTCAATACGAATGATAGTTATTTTTCTGTAAGAAATTATATATTTGTTGATGTAGTAACATATCTATAATAATATTTGAGTCGTGACTTTTCAATCCTTTTAATTTTCAATGAATCGATCAACAAATCATTAAATGATTCCTGAATATCAGTTTAAAACTACAAAAAATGTAATGTTTAAGGGGTATTTTTTTATACTTTCCATTATAAACATTAATATAAGATACATTCCATTTTTAATTTCCAATATATCATATGAGATATTAAGTGATTATAAATCCTCTTATGCATTTAAATGATTCTTAGATTTACGATGATTATTAATAATGATTTAACTAAAATTTCCAAACACATTATTCTAAATGTAAATAACATCATGGGAGTTCACTAAAAAATAAAATTCAAACAATGAAAGTAATAAAAAAAATATTCTTAATTTCTTCTACTGATGAGTTCAATTTTAATCTGATAGAGTATTATTTCCTAACATCATTTAACTAAAATTATTTTTCATTCCCTATAATGACATTTGATAATTATTCATTGATTATTGATCCTGATAATAAATTTTATGGAAGCCTCAAAAATATTCTTCCATCTGACTATGACATTATGAAATAAATATGATAAGATGTAACAACGAATCATTAGGGACATATAAAACAACACTTTTTCCAATAATTCATTCATTGTGGTTCCAAATCAAAGTAGAAAACCAGGTAATTCATACTAGTGTGTTATCCAAATGAAAATATTTTCTAATCCTATAATCTCAATTATGGTCCACAATAGGGAATCATATATTTTGAAATTTTTTGCTTTAAATTCATTCTATACATATACACCACCATTCCATAAATCCAATTTTTTTAGCGTAATAGGATAAAGATATATATTAATATATTTTTCATACAATTGTTTTACAAGAATAATAATTAGTTAAATAAAATAATTTTGTTTTATACACATCCAATGAGATAAATTTTTTTGGATGAAAACAGCTTTCCATATGAAATAATCACCATATAAATTTCAAATAGGATTACATCAAAAAAAATCTATCCAGAATGAACATTTCTATGATCATAACAGAAATAAATATATAGTGAATCAAAGGTATTACACACATTTAAATATCTATGATGACAAACGAAATAATTGTTATTGTTGACAATGTTGGCCACTTCATATGTCTAGTTGTTTTATTTGAAACAAATTCATTACAATCATCGGATTATGGTAAACGAATGTAAAAGAATTATTGGATTTTTCATTTTCTATTCCAATATTCTAGTACACTAACTCATGCTATCATCATTATTTTTTTGAAATTATGTTAAAGTAAAATATATATTAAACTCTTTTATTTAAGAATATTATACCGAGTATGATATATTACAATTATGACTATAAAACACCATTAATTTATATCTATTTCTATTGAGATAAAACATGAATTATTCGATAACATTCCTTACACGCAACCCTGAGTCTATATGAACAAAAATATAGTAAACCACTATAAAATAACGGTTATATTAGATGTCTTGAATAATAATTATAATATTTTAAAAAACATGTATAACATGTTTAATAATTCTTATTTATTTATTAAATCATAGTAAATAAGTACCTAGATTTCTGTAAAGTCATTTTAATCTTCAAAACAAATTTATCATCAAAAAAGGTTTGTCTCACATTTATAATAAAGAAATATTATAAATAATTTCTTCCATTATTAGTAATTTTATTTTATTAAAGGAATATAATATCATAAATCATCATGTAAAAATTATTTTACGGTGAATTTTTAATTTTTTGTAAAAACACTAATATTACATGAATAGTGAAAATACAAATGTTTTATAAAAACTATAACATAATTTCAAGTAAAAGTTACTTTATGATTTAAATTTTAACATAATGTAACATAATAAAACATTGATTATAAATAATATAACATATTACCAAATAATCATCATTTATTCATTATTTAGATATAATATCATTTTACGGTTAAAAACACATGTTTCTAAAAATATATTTATACATGAAATGTGTTATTAATTTACCAAATTAAATTAATCACTTTTTTAAAAAATATTTAATTAAATAAATCAATATTATATTCAACAATACAAGTTAATATAATTTTATGGTTTCTACACGGAAATTAATGCGTGTAAAGTTTTATTATTTCTTGAAAAATCTTTTTTCAAAAACAATTTTTTATTACAGGTTACATTACTATATGAAATTAAATTCTATAAATCATGAAAATATAATTTGGTAAAAATTATTCCATGAAGAAAATTATAAAATTTATTACAATGTAATTGGTTTAATTTAATTTTTTCTTATAGAATAGTAAAAATCGAAAAAAAAACATTACAATTATTTAGGTTAAAACAGGTTTATCGAGCAGGTTAAACTAATAAAAATGGTATTAATATCACCAAAATATATCTAGTTCTTATTTTCAAGAGTTATTTTAGCATTATCTTATCCTAACATTAAATAACTATCCTTTCTTATCAACATTCCCCTGAAATTGTCCTTATATCATTGAATTCATTTAGGAAAGTCCATGTGTGTCCCTCACCTCATTTATAAAAAACACCTATTCATTAAAAATATTCACAATATATGATCATTATAGATCAAATGATACATGAACCAAATATATCCTATAATTCTCCTATTCTTCCTATATCTTATTGTCTTCTTCTTAAACTATGCCTTTATGGATTGAAGAGTATGTTGGTACAAGGGATCTTTATTACTGGAAAAGGTGTTCAGTTTGGGTTTGTTGTAAATTAACACAGGGTTGATCAAGGATTTTTTCAAAAATGTTATCTTATTGTAGAACTTGGATATTCTAATATGTGAAGATTCCTGATTTTGATAGTGTTCCCTTCCACTATGAGAAATAAATCATCAACAGTGAACAATGAGTTGATTGTAATATTTACGGGAATGACAAATTCTAATGGAGTTATGCAAATGTATAATCTATGCAATGATTTTTTTAAGGATCTAAAAAATTTCTTAGAGGTATTGCAGAATCTCAAATGCACAGTCATATATATATATGAAGATACACAAAAATATTTTGACAAACTAATTATCAGATAAAATCCATAATCAATCTGATTTCATAATGGTTTGGATCTCTATGAATATGGATTTCTATACGAGCTTGAGCATCATGAATATACTTGTTAATTCATAATTGATTCTACTTATTTGAGTAATGGGTGCTTCTCTATGATATAGTATTTCATTATGACCTAGTAGGCATTATAAAGGTAGTTTGTTCTATAAAGGCAGATTGCTTCATGGAGGTTATGTGATTCACGAAGTAGCTTCACAAAAGGCTATTTGAGACATCAGTTTTACATGAAAATAGATTTCAAAATGAATAAAACCAGGTATTTGGTGAAATAAGAGATCTTGATATTAATGTAAAAATAATTTAATGTCAATCTACTTAGTATAACTTCACGTTGACAAACAAGGTAAGGCATCCCCCAATGAAGTGACAAGTGGGGGTGAAGGGTTCTGAGGGATGTAGGATTCTATCTATAAAATATTGATAAGGTAGTGTGTTTGGCATTGAGTGACTTTGTATAAACATATATATGCCAGAAATAGTGAATATTATTAGATATATGTATGATTTAGACAATTTCATCATGTGATCCTTATACTAGCCCTTAGTCGTAAACCATGTAAATTTTGTTTGATGTCTATTTTCTTATTATTTTTTTATTACTATATATTTCCATGAGACATATTTATCTGCGTTCTATCAATGTGGGAAAAATAACAATAACTTTAACATAAAATTTTACTCCCTTATTCTCCCCTCCACTCATTGGGTGTTCTGGGTTCCTTTAAGTTGTATCAGTGTATATAGATTTTTGAATTTAAATATTTTATTTTTATTATACTAGAGAATATTGTAAATATTAGAGGAGTCCCCAAATATAACGGAAGAAAAATTATAATATGGAAGAGTATAATGAGATATCATCGAAAATCTATTGGAAGAGATGTACTTTTTTCAATTACATATGGGACTTAGGTAACTGATGTAATAAATATTTATATGACGGAAATAGATTGTAAAATGATTCATGCAGATTCCAATGTGAAAAATTCTTTACTCCATATCTATCTGGTCAAATATATCTAAAGGTAATGAGGTTTACGTCAGCCAAGTAAATGTGGGAAAAACTATAAAATATTTATGAAGGTAAAAACAAATTGATGGATGGAAAAATAAAATTTTTTCCCAATAGGTTCGTTGTTATGAAGACGAATCCAGATGAAAATGGAGATACATTTTTATATCTAATAGATAATGTTTTTAGAGAAATTTTAGGTCTTTGTGAAAAAATTATATATATTAACATCATGAAGAATATATTAATAATTCTTCCACCTCTCTACAATCTGAATGTATTATCCCTTGATGAAAGGGATCTAGCTATACTTTTACTTGATGATATGCAATGATTCCTGGAATCATATGAAATCAGAGCCAAACATAAATATGAAATGACTCTAGGATGGCAGTAAATGGAATTTAAATCCATGTAAAATCATTTTGTTTTTTGAGGTTGTGTTGAAGAATATAATGAGGAATATGAAATTATTTCTCATTTTTCATGAAATTTAATAGTGGAAAAATGTAAATATGAAGGGAAACATACACCGGACTATTTTCTATAGTTTAGAGTTGGTCACATTGAGTCTTAGTGATCAAGGATGTTTGATTATTGAGAAAGGGAATCTCAAAACATGGAAAATCCTCAAAAATGGTTTCCTCAAAATGGAGACTAAAAATCATTGATGAAATTATAGAGTATTTTTTTTCTTTGATGAAAATGATGATGATATATTTTTTTGAGGATGAAAACACTCAGTTTAAATCTAGATCACAATCATCCATGATTACTACAGTTGATAATCCCAATCATTCAAAAGATTAATATAAATATAATAAGTTAATTTATAATGATTATATTATATTCAATCATAAGGATTCTATTAATATTATTCAGTATAACGGAAATATTGAACAATTGGAGAGCAGTTCTGAAAGTTTCATTAAATATATTGATTTTCATGAATATGAAATTGATCGACTAGAAGAAATAGTAAAAGAGCATTCAATAATTATTGAACTCTGAAAATTTGTTGTATAATTGAACCTCATTATTGAGTAAAAATCAATGGTCATCAATGGCATTAAATTAAGGCAAGAGTAGAAGTCCACGATAGTTTATGGTCTTGAAGAAGAACCAATTTTTCCATGAATTAAACATAAAAGAGAATTTAATTCAATGGAGACAAATAAGAAAATATTTTTCAGAAGATTTTAATATTTTGATATATTTTAGTGATATAATAATGGTTATAAGGGATTATATAAGGCATTGAATGATTAATTATTAAAATTTATAGAAATAATTTTAATTGGTTGTGATGACAAAATATCAATGGCTGAAATAAGGTGATCCAAAATATAGAGAGGTTTAAAGTTGAACATATAATAATGTTTCCTGAAGTCCTTCCAAAGAAATATTCAAATCATATTTAATGGATAGCATAAAAACATCTACAATTAATCAAATATTATAACCTGTCAAATACTTTTCATAAATAATGGTATATTAAGAGGAATATAAGTGAAAATACATTTCATCTGATGAAATTTCAACTATGTGGTTATTTGACCCATACCAGGTCATACTGTGGAGAGGAATGAAGTTATTTGAATGGGGAAAATCTATGAAGTCAATAAATGAGACGAAATTCAAATCATATATCTTATACAAAAAAATATGTTATTGATATTGTTTTCACTATTCAAATTTTGTTAAAAAATCTATTGATTTTGGGAATGTGAAAGTAAAAATAATTGCCAATAGAACTCAAATAAAATTTAACACCTACAAAAAAGATGATGTTTAACTTGATAATAGGTATTCTCATCTGTAAGAACAATATTAGTCTAAAAACCCACCAATCATGAAAAATATATTGGAAGGATCGTCATTATATTATACTCAATCAAATATTTTGTGGAACTAAAAGAAGTAAATTGAGAAATCAACCATTGAATAAGTATCTATCAAAGCCACAAAGAATAGTAGATTCTATATTCTTGTTAGTAGTTTATCATCACATATGATTTTTAAATCATTCATATTGAAAATTTTGGTAAAAATGGATTATGTGATTTTATGGTTCAATAATGATTGTTCTATGAAAATAAAAGGAACTGGTGGTAGAGAACAGGAAAATGGTGAGATTATGACAACTATTATTCTTTATCTGGATGTTCAGAATCAAAATATTTTGGGTGTGATTAATCTCATTAACTTTGGAATTATAGTGAAATTCAATCAATATTGGTTCATTATTAATTGAAATATATAAAATTATATCATGAAATGATAAAGAATGGATTACAACATATTTCAGGTTGATAGTAATGAGAAAATTTTCAATCTTAAATATTAATAAGAAAAAAACATTTGGAATCAAAGGTATGGTAACATTAAAAAATGGAAATGAAAAATACATCTAAGCTGAGTATATTCATGGATATCCCCAATCTGAAATTTGAATTAGAAAACAATCTCATTATCATGCATATGAGGTAAGTCGGTCTGTAGTACATATCAACCAAATAAGAAAAGGGAATCAAATATTCATGATCTCTTCCACATAGATATATGTGGTGGAATATATGTTTTTAGAAGATAAGTAGAGAGTTAACTCATTATTTTCATTTATAACTATAATAAAATAGATTGTGTGATTGTTAAACACAAGAAACAACAAGTAAATGAATATATTTATGTTTACCACTAAATAGACATGAGTGATATTTTCCACACAATAAAAGTTATACAATATGAAAATTGAGTGACATATAGATCCATTGAATTTGATCATTACTTAGGAAAACATGGAATAATGCATATGGTTGTGGTAGTGAGAACCCCACATCATAATGGTGTTGTTGAATGAAGAGATAAATATGTTATCAATATGGACTGAACTATAAGGATTGATATTTTTAACTCTAGCAAGTATGAGAAAGTGTTTATTCGAGAATTATTTTTTATTCAAAATCAAACAGGGGTTTATATGGGTTAAACCTAGACACCATATGAGTTTTGGTATGGATGGAATCCCCCTATGAGGTATTTTCATGTTTTAGGAAGTAAATGTTTCATCTGAAATAAATAATGAAAAATAGGTAACTATAGTTATGATACAGAAGAAGAAATATTCCTTGAATATTCAATGAATTGTAAAGTTAAAAAATGTTCCAATAATAATATTGGAAGAATTTTGGAAAGGATTGATGTAAATATTATTGAAGATAAAACCATAAATATCATGATGAATTAGTAAGATCATATGATAGATGATAATGATGAATGTCGAAAATGAACAGTTGAAAATGAAGAAGTGGAGGAAGGCATGAAAATCATTCAAGGGTACCAAAAATAAGACAATTCATAAGAAGAATATGAAGAGGAAACCATATATGAAGAAACATAAACTAAACCTCGTTAGATAATTAAAAGAGAAGAAATTGGTCAATACTATATTATTGGGTATTGAACATCTCCCACCCAGGTAAGGATATTGAGGAGTGAAACACATGTCTTATTAAAATAAATTTTAGAACCAAATTCCTTAATATAACCTATAAATAAATAATCACATTTAATGAACCTAAATAATGAATTGGACTAGATTGAAAATAATCAATCCTAGGATCCAATTAATATTACCAAAAAACAGAATGTGATCTAAACAAAGTGGATTTTTAGAAACAAATTTCATTATAATAAAAATGTGATCAGAAGTAATGTTTTTATGGCCTCTAAAGGCTATGAATAGATTGAAATGGTTGATGATGAACTAATTTTTTATCCAGTGGATTTACTGCGGTCGATTAGGATTTATCAGGCTATAGATTCTCAATGAGCTTATAATGCTTATGTTATAGATGTCAAGACCAAATTCATAAATGGTGTTTATGAAGAAGATGTCTATATTTAATAACCCCTGGTTTTTCAACTGTGTAATGATGAAATTAATGTTTTTATATTGATAAATTAACTCTATAGTCTAAATTATTCACCACAAGAATGGTATTCTCATATTGATTATTATAAGATGAATCTGAAATTTAAAAGGGAATGTGTTGACCTCAATAACTATGTGAGTGATTAAACATAAGTTAAATTTATGGTCCTGGTGCATCTGGATGATATTATATTTGGTGGAAGAATGAATATATCAGTGAGATAATTTTCCAATAATAGGAAATCATAATTTAATATGTATATGATTGGTTAACTTACATACATCTTGGGAAAATAGGTGATTCAAAAGAGAGATTACACATTCATTTATCAGGAAAATTATGAAAAATATTTACTAAATAAATTCAATATTTAAAATTCTAAACCTATGTTGACTCTGCTTGTTGTTGGGATAAAAATTGAAATGTATACGGATGAGACTTCTATAGATCCCACGATGTAAAACATTATCATTGGGATCCTACCTTACTTTACAGAAATATGACCGGATAACATATTTTCAATATTCCTAGCATCCATCATTCGAAGTAATATGATGTAAGAACATTTGATGGTAGTTAAATTAATAATGAGTAATTTTTAAGGTACTAATAATTATGGATTATGCATTTTTGCTGGAAGAGAAAATGACCGAATGGCCCGAAGGCCAATATATTTATTGATCTTGGATAAAACCACTTTCATGTAGGAAGAGATAATGATCTATTAGCATTTTCTAATACAAACAGGGATATATATGTTATTGATAGAAAGTAAAAAAGTGGTGGAGAATTCATAATTATAAAGAAATGTGTGGGATTTTTGAGTAAGAATTAAAAAAAATCTTAGTATTACTACAATAGTGTATATCTCTACTACAAAGGAATTTACTCAACTATTTTGGATAAATAAACAACTGTCTCAAATTGGTGATGAGGAGAAACAGTAGATGGTGATTCTCTGTGATAACAAGATCATGATAGATCATATGAATAATCTTGTTCATCATTATCATATAAAACATATGGAAAACTTATATAACATCATCTAGGAGAATGTTGAACATAACATGATTAAAATTGATCATGTTTTAATTGATGACCAAGTGGCATACATTTTAACAAAGATGTTTGTAGCACATGTCCTCGAGACACATTGGTTGAACCTGAGTGTTCATCCACCTCCTAGTGCATGATTAGTTCACAATTATACCCCTTTAACCGATTGTGTTAACTGTTTTAATCTATTTCATATATTGATGCAGGTTTATGGGGGAGATATGATCTTGGGGGAGTGTGATTTAAGGCCTTTAGGTGTAAATACTTGTCCTTTTAATTTATCTCCAATAGTATAGAATTTATAAATCCATTGATTAAATATAGGATAATGAGAATGTAGATTGAGAAATAAAATGTTCTTGTGGTTTTTTAGTTGTAGGTTGTTTCACCATTGAATGCTTCTGTGAAATAATGAGAATTCAGAGTTATGAGGAAATAGTCCAAGATTAGCTTGGAAAACATTATGAATTTCCAAATATAAGAACTCGTTTAATTCTCCACATTTATTCTACAAAAAGATTTTATCACCTACACTAATAGTGTTTGATGATTTGATTATTTCATATAATATTTTTATAGTGGATGGTTCTTTATTGAATATATATACAGATTGAAAACCAGCCCAAAGGTGGAGATTGTTTATACCAAAGTAGTTCTATACTGGAAATGTAGTTTGGTTTGTATTTGTTTTCAATACACAGTAATTTGATTTAGGATTTTTCCAAACAAGTGGGATTATATTATTGGATCAAAATAGCGTTGAAAAGTATTATATGAGAAGTATCACGATGTTTACGGTGTTCTCTTTGACTAATATAGTTGAAGAATTGTGAGTGTGTGATGAGTTGATTGTAGTCTCTATGAAAACAACAAATCTCAACTGAGATATGTGAATATTGGATCTCTTTGGAGATGTTTTTGAAGGATCTAAAAAATAAACCAATATATAGTTGAGAATCATGAATCACTAAAACTGTATATATATTTACCATCACATTATTTGATATTAAAATATTCAAATAAAATCCAAAATCTCTCTAATTTTGTGAAGGAATGGAAATCTTTGAATCATGATTTCTATGGAAGATAGAGCATTGAAAAACACTATTTAATTATTAAATTATTACAATAACATTTATTAATAAGGGATTCGTGATGGTGATCATTTTTCATTGGATAATTGAGCCTTTCGAGGCTAGATTCTTCCATTAAGGTAGTTTTCATCGTGAAGGTGGTGGGAATCATGAAATAGATTAGCAAAATGAAGTTTTAGAAATCCATTTTGAGTGAACAATGATTTCCAAGTGCATAAACTCATGTATTAAGTGCAATAATATTATTATTATATTTATTAAAAAATACTTTAATTCCAATATACTATATAGTCCTTCAAGTTGATAAACTAACTATGACTTCTCCCAAGTTAGTGATCAAGAGGGAGTCGACAGAAGTGTTCTATGAGACGTAGATTGTTATCCCTAAAATCATGTAAAGTCAATGTTGTTGGGAAAATATTACTATATTTGTGAACATATTTTTTCCACAACTAGAAAATATTAGTGTATATAGGTATTATTGACACACAATCATCATATTATCCTAGGACTATCTCTCAGTGGTGAACTAAGAAAAATTGTTATGATGCCTCTTTGCATGTGATTATATTTTATTATACATTCCCATTAGACATGTTTATAATGTTCATACCAGCATGGAAACAAGATCTTTCACTTTATAAGAATATTTTGACACCTTGATTAAACCCTCCCCTCTCAATTTGTTTTGTTGTCCTTCAATTTATGCCAAAAGATGTGTATCAAAAAAGAGGTACAGATCATAACCATGCAATTTCAATTTTATTTCATCTTATACATAATCAAAAAATGTTGAATAAAAAAATAATTTATATTTTATAATAAATATATTTAGATGTTATTATACTAATGTAACAACCATTTAAAACCTCTTTTAATTTAAATATAGGATTAAATTATCAGTTGTGCGTACTTATGGACTTGCACCTCCACGTAGAGATGTAATTATTTTTCATTAAACAACAATTTCTAGTTGGTTATGAAGTCATATTTTATGTATATATCTAAAATTTATTTCATAATAATTATTCATTGAGTTTGAAATAATATTTACCTATATTTAATTCTATCCATCAAAAATATAAACATCAAAGGTTTTTACATATGGACTACAATCTCCGTGTAGTTGTGTAATTGATTGTTAATGATTTATTTATACTAATGGATATAATTATCTATATAATGAATATATATGTTATTTTTATCATTATTATAATTTTGGTGATGAATGAACCAGGATAAAACTATAAAAACCATAAATGATGAACTTAAACAAACATGAAAAAAAAGATGCAATTAATACCCGAAATGATAATGATAATGAAATATTGTTAATAATTGTATTATAAGGTCTTATTTTAAAATCATGTATGGTATTATAGGTTTTATTATGAAAATTTTATATAAAAATAATTTAATATAAAATTATTGTAATGCAGTTTATAGTGATTATGGATTATGAAGGACCTAAGTTAAGGCTTCCATGTTACAATCTAATTTTTACAGGGATTGATTAATATAAAATATTATATTAAGGAACTTTTATGATATCTATCAAAATATTTACATGTATTATATTATAATATATTTTTTTCATATTTCAAATTTATCTTTCATTTTCCTTTCTTTAATTACTCAAGAGGCCTAACTAATATTTTTTATAGAAAATTGAATTTGTTTTTTCCATAAAATTAGAATCAACGGTTCCATCTCCATTTTTAATTCAAAGAATCATTTTATTATTATCTAAAGATTATTTAAAATTAATGTTTTAATATTTTATTATACATTCCATGGTTTCAAGGGATCCTTGTTAGCATTTTCCAAGCGTGGTAGTTTTCAATTCTTATTGAAATTATGATAATAATTTTTTATCATACAAAGAATTAAATAATTTCCCACCATTATGAAAATATATTTATTTAAACATTACATTATAATATTTTTTCCTTTTAAATGAAATTGTTTGTCTATAATACATTAAAAAATATTATATTTTAGATAAGTGATTTCAAAAAATAAGGGTATTTTTATTTATAAAATGTTATATTGATATTTTCATGTTATTTTAATCTTTAATAAAATATTTATATTTTTATTATAATTTAATATAGATAATATCCAATGTTTCCATATTTATTATATATTTTTATGGTTTATGACTATCAAGATTAAATGTTTATGAATCCTATATCCTTTCCATAGTTGGTGATTTGATTATGTGATAAATGTTTTATGGTCATTTTACAAACATAAAGATGGTTTTCTATATGTCATGGAAGGCATATGAATTATATAATTATCTAATTCAATGGGTAAATAAGGATATATCAATTGATAATATGTACTAAAATTAGGAGTGAACCTAGTTTATTAAGGTGCATTTTCAAATAAGAGCATCTTGTGAGTGAACCTTTACTATGGAAATGAAAGAATGAGATGCTAACCCAATAAACTATAATAAAATTTACAAAAAACCTTTTTAAGGAAATATTTTTCTATTAATATTTACATTTCATAAACATATGTAATATTATTACATTTTTTTCATGTCTCATTATTGATTATTGCTGCTTTTTCACTCTTATGTCATGTAGATTTTGATTGAGAAAAATTAATTTCATGTTTCATTATTATGATATATGAATTAATGTCTAATATTTTCTTATTTTATGATCACAATAATATACCCACATATTTATGTTATCATAATTTATTTTCTTAATATCATATCAATTATTTTTACCCTAAGTGGGAATTTTAGATCACCCTTTCTTATCTCTCCCTTCTATAGGTTATAAATACGTTTTTTAGTATATTATGTCTAAGAAGGGTTCTAGTTATGAATAACTTCATGGGAAATGATATATATCTTTTTTGTATCTATGGTTCTAAATAAATTATATGTTTTTTGTTCAATCATGAAATGAATAAACATGTAATGTATATTTACCATAATAAGAAGTAGATGATATGAATAAAACATATGGGTTTTTATAGTTAGTATTAGAGTATTGTTTAGTGAATTTTAGAAACTATAATGAGGAAACCATAGTTAGAACCCTTATGATAAGATAAAGTGGAGGATAATATTGTAAATCTTTTTAAAGGTCTAGATTGTGTTGTTTTCTTTGAAATTCATCCCTTTTTAGATACTACAAGTTGATGAGGTTTTGGAATAGATGAATCTAGGGGAAATAACCCAAGAAGGGTTAGTTGAGTATATCTCGAACTATATTCTGGTTCAAAGTGATTGAGACATTACTATGAATTTGGTTTGACACTCTCGGGGGATAATATTATGTTAATTCAGAAGTTATTAATGATCCATTATGTAATATTTTAATAGATAATAACTATATATTTCTATGGTTATACCTATGTTGTTGAAAATTTCTAGTTAGGATGATAGTATCACTAAGATGGGGAGGGGTGAATCAGTGAAACTTTTTCAATTATGATTTCTTAAAAAACCCTAGCCTCTTAATAAATATTCAATTACCTCTAGAAAAAATTATCCACACATCCAAAAGAACACAATTATTTATAAGGATCGCTTTTAAATATGAATACATAAACTTTTGGTATGATTTGGAAATGATCCAATACCATAAAATCCCCTAGGAACCAATCCTTGGATTACATTGAGTAGGATATACACTTCTAATCATGTATCAGGATGTAAATAATTCAAATATTGTGTTTGTATCCACATAGCTCAAATAGGGTAATACAATTTTTTTGTAACAACTTAGGTTACATTTGATTCTATTCAATTTAACATTTCTATTCAATTGAAATAAAATTCATCACATATTTAACCAAAATATTTTAATGGAATCCTAGATTTTTTTATGAATACATATTCCAATTTTCCAAGGGATGATTTTCATAGTCTCATTACTCTAAGAACAGTTTTTCCAAATTATAATACTTCTAATAATATTTTATTTCAAAATATAGTAGAAATGAATTAGAACTGCATTGATTTTAGAGAACAATATGCTAAGTACAATTCTTCCTCAGTCTTAAAACCCGAACAAGGAAATCATGAAGCTAATTATCCATCCTGATATGATGATCTACTGAATAACATTGACAAGATGAATATGGTAATCTATAGAATTTGATAAACATTGAGTACAATTATTATCCAAATAAAATATTGTGATCTTTTCTCTTGACCTACTTATTCATCCCATAAGAACATCTTCAAAGAAGATAAATAAAGTATATTATTTCTCTCACAAAAAAACATAGTGCTTATCTCTATACCATAATGAGCATTATCAATAGTCGGAAATTACATTGTAATTCTCATTTTATAGGTTACCATAGGGAGGTTTGGGTGGGAATACCAAAAATATTTCCCGCTCAAAGAAATTCAAAAAACATTCAATTGTCCATGAAGTCTCATGATTCAATTTGACTTCTTCAAACCTTATTAAAGATTCTAAATTCCAACCCCAACATCTTCTCTTTATTTATAATTTCATTTGAATCATAAATAATATTTTAATACATGAATCCTATTTTTATCAATACTGATTTTTTCAATACAAATATCTATATCAATTAAAAAAATGTATTATAAAATAGATGACACTTCTAAATGTTGACTATGATTAGGGTTCTGAATATTGATATCCCCCATGATAATAAATCTCGAGAAATCATTCTTTTCTCTTAACCCCTTGAGATATGAAAATTCATCTTCCCATGTTTACTTAAACTAATTAAAAAATTCACTATTCCTACTGTAATTCAATAAACTATTCAACTTAGCCTAAGTGTGATTGTATATAGTATGATCTTTCTATGTATGATTGTATTAGGTATGATCATTTTGGAATATGATGTTATTCATTATGAACCTGAGTATAATCATCCTAGGAATGAAATGTTTTGCAGACTTCAGATGGATGATCGGATGCACCACGAAACAGAAGATTCATTTACATCTCTTCTACAGAGATACAATTAATCAGAGTATGACTTCTTTGCAGTTTATAGAATATAATTCTTCTCTTACACCAGGATAAAAAAATCATGGTATGATTTCTAAAAACATAATATCATCAAATCATTCTCTTCCACTCAGATATGATAAATATGGGTATAATAATCCTAATTATGATCCCAGACACCTTTATTCTTTTTATAAAACAATCAACTCAAATCTTTTTTATCAACATTTATTTCACCAATATTTCTTCAAAATTTCTCCAATTAACATATGGTTATTATGAAATATAAATCAAAAAACCATAACAAAATTTATTTAATTGTAGTCGTAGAGACTCTGATTCATCATCAAAACAACCAGTTCTCTCACACCAAAATCATAGTGAATATGATGTCCACTAACTTCTATCAAGTTACATTCTCATTAATTTGACCGATTCTCTCATTCCCTATTACGATAAAATCTTCATTATGACCATCTCCCATCCTGGAACCATGATAATTTCGATCAGAACCCCATGTTGGCCTCTTTACAATGGAAATAGTGAGATGGATTATTTTGAAAACATTCAGTAATATAATTCCATCCAAATAAAAAGTGAGTTGATTTCCCATTCATCTTAAACTCACTTGATGAAACCAATCTTTCATTGACCACAAAATACAATACATGAAAACAAACACCATCATCATCAGATTGGTTCTATGAATCTCCCCCATTGGATGTTGTTTTCCACCAAGAATTATAAATAAGTAATCATTGTATCCTAAATAAATTGATCAAATATAAACAATTATATACCAACATGAGAAAAATCACTGAATGAAAAAATAATTATTGACATAAACACTTTTCAATTAAAAATTATTTGTTTTTACACCCAGTTTGTTTCCCCTTATTCCTCTATTCTTCAACCAAATAATTTCTTTATACATTCTAGAAAAAAACATCATTCCTAAAACCACTAAAAATAACATTTAGAATATTTTACTAAAAAAAAATTTTTGAATCCGCAACATACACAATAATAATACATTTAAAATCAAAATGAATGATTTATAAAATAAAATCACCCTTTCTAAATAAAATACATAGTAATAATTGTAGGGGAGACAAAAACACATACCTTAAATGTGAAGATAAAGTCACTGGATACCCATGTATAACATCAATTTAGAGAATGATTCCTTCAACAATGGTTTTGTGAATATGTCAGCCACTTGTTCCGATGATGGAATATACTCCAATAGTAATTAATTCTTCTATACACAAAATTTCATGAAATGATATATGATATCAATATGATTAGAACAATAATTTTCAACTACATTCATGGGGATATTGATTTTGATTTGATTTTTACAATCCAAGAGCTTGGGTATCTTCACTTCAACAAGTAAATTATCTAATAAATTTTTCATCCACATAAGTTGAGTAGTGGCTTGAGTGGAAAAAACATACTCAAATTCATCCATACTAAGAGTTTATAATTTCTATTCCTTTGAATTATAACAAATACAATTCATTCAGAGGTAGAATACTCTTCCAGATTTGGATCTTCTGTCATCAATATTTCATACCAAATCAGTATCTGAATAACCAAAAAATGTAATGATATCTAAGATGAAATACCATATTCCAAAAACAAATCTCCTATGTAGTATCTGGGAATTATTATTATATTAATTAAATGTGATTATTTTGGAGCACTTAGAAATCCATAACATAAGGTAATAACATAAACAATTCTGTGTATTTAGGAAATAATCTACAAAAGGGTTTTCATCAGCCTCCAATAATCTTTCTGATCAACTTTATTTCCCTCTCTATCATTACTCAACATGGATCCCACTAATATAGGTGTGGAAACAGGTTTTTTCCATGCTGAACATCTTGAGAAGTTCCATAGAATAATTTTCTTAACACATAGAGATTTATTTATCTTTTTGGAATATTAGTTACCCATGAAAATATTTCATTTCCCCATGCGTGGAAATTTTAAATACATTATTTATTTCATTAGAAAAAAAGTCACAAACTCTTTCATCATTCCCATGTAATATAATATATTCATCATAAAAAATTACAATGAGGAAATTCCCTTGACATTATCTGATATAGATATTTCTCTCTATTCTTCCTTTCCTAATAATGAACTTTTTTATACATGTATCCAACATGGAATATCATTTCCTTGGAGATTTTTTATCCTGTACAAAGACTTCTTCTATAGACACACATGACATCATGTGTCCCAATAAAAATTCAACAATTTTGTTCAATATAGACTTTCTCTTCAAGATCACTTTTAAAGAATTATGATTTACCCTCAATTTCTATGATCTTGTAGCCTCATTGATCAAGAACATTAAGAAAGATTGTTATTGTCTCAAGTATTCCCACCTGAGTAATGGTATCAAGAAAAATCAATGCCTTTAATCTGAGAATACCCTTTTAAGACCAATCTTGTTCAATTTCAAATCACATCACCTTCTTTAGTCAACTTGTTCTGAAAACCCATTTTTTTCAATAATGATTTTTCAGTATTGGGTATGAGTTATCATATATCATTCTTTTCAATTTGATCCAACTATTCATTCATGGAATGAACTCATTCCAAATTCACAAAGAATTATTTCACATTATTCTATTCTACATTTTAATATTGAGAAGTATTTGTAATTAAATTGTACTTTCTTCTTGTTTGAACCTTCTGATGTTGATCCCCAATAATATTCTGATCCTCCATTTGATTTCTCAAACTATGATTATATTTTAAATTATCATATTAATAATTTGATATAGAATAATTTGATCATTCTTTTTGTGAAGGATAACAGTTGTCTGTATCCTTATGAAAATTAATTTCTTCAACTTTCTCGACTTCCTTGTCTTCCTGAGAATGTGTCTCTTTTTCATATCGTTCAGTCGCATTCACATCAGCTGAATCAATAATTATTATTGATTTTTTTGTTGAAGTATTTGTATCCTCTTCCTTAGGGATAATATCCATGATATATTTTATCTTCATCTTTATGCTCAAACATAACACAGTTTCCTATTTTTCATTTTATAACACATTCCTTCGCAAGAACTATAATATTCTTGAAATGAGTATTTTTCTATAAAAACATTTATATGGCGACATTCTTAATTGAGGACTATAGAAACAAAAATTCTATATATAAATTAAATTACTCATGGCATGCCTCCAAAAGTAATGAGAGAGGCCATGTTTATATAACATTGTTCTTCCCATTTCCACCAAGATTATGTTTCTTCATTCATCAACCTTATATTGTTGAGGATTTTATGGGGAACTATACTCATGATAAATTCCAGGCTTCTCAAGATAGTCTTCCAAATATTCACTTTTATATTCTCCACCATTATCCATCCACAACTTTTTCACTGAATACTCGCATTCCTTTTCTACTTTTCTTCTGAAACATTTAAACATTCTCAACGCATCTGATTTATGTTTCATATAAATAACACTTGTAATGTGAGTGAAATCAAATATCAACATAATTATGTACCCATATATATTTTTTATGATTTAATCATTGGCCCCTAGATGTTGGAATGAATAAGCTCTGAGGACTTTTTTGAACAAATCTAGCCTTTCTTATGCATAAAATTAGTAATATTTTCTTTCTAGAAAATAGTTAAACACCGAAATATTATTCATCAAAAATATAGAATGTGTTTAACAATATCTATTTTAGACAACTTTCTCATGTTTCTCTAACACATGTGGCCCAATCATTTATCCCATAAATTATTCTCTCATATCATACACATAAAACAATAGTTTTTTTATGTTACCAACCAAGAAAATTATTCTGTAGGTTGGCCTATTGTAATAATCTTTCAATCGTTTTTAATTTTCTTAAGAAATCCTATCTTTTATATAGATTTCATTTTTACCCTCATAGAACAATTGTTAATCACATGTAAAATAATATTTCACCCTATCAATATATAATGTTTTCTTGGATGTCATAGTTTCTTTTCCAATAATGTCAAATCTATCACCATTGTTTTTTTGGGACTCATCATTGCCAAATTCAACCATTTATTCATTAAAATTAATCATATTCTTATAAAATATCAGAATCTTATATTGTGATAATAACAACCACATTGGAATATACAATTTCCTTGTCCATTTAAAGAATTCAACATATTTTCAATGGTAAGAGATTTTTTTCTCACTTTTATTTCTTTAATTCTGACATGTGAGTATTATTTAGAGTCTTCTGTTGTTTTGGTAAGAAAACAAGACATAATTTTTTATGGTGTATTGGTTTTTCACATCTTTCACACGTAATATAAATGGGATGTAATCAATTTTCAATAATTATTTCATTTTTTAGGTTTCATCACAACAACCTTCTCATAATTCATTCTTTTATGAGATTGAATCCTCCTAAACAATTTCATTTCATAAGTTGAGGGATAATCATAATGTCATTGGTTGAACTTACACATACATGTTGAGTGTCAGAATCCCATATTACACTATCAATATCTATAGACGGAGTACATTACTCTGAAACAACCATATTGATTGAAACTGTAGATATTTTTCTTAGACACCTTTTCTCTTTTTCTAAGCTAGTAAACATTCTATTGTCAATTAGATTCTTCTTTTTTTCACCCTTAATGGAATTGTATGTATTCAAAACCTTTTTATATATACATACTTATTTTTCAAACTGATGATGTTTTTTATATATGAACACTTCACTTTGGCCACATGCATAATGTTTCTAGAATTTTTTTTTTCAAAACCAATTGCATCTTTCTTATAACCATTTGAAGGAAATTTTTTTGAACCATATTAGATTTTACCATTATGAGAACATTAACCATCATTATTAATAGAATTTTTCAAACATGTATTTATCAATTCATAATTAGAAAGATTTGGTCGGACAAGCTCCCACTCTTCTTCTTCTGCTATCAGATTCACTCCTAGATTCTTATTATAATTCACTTATTCATCAATATATTTCTTCAATACATTTATCTCAATATATATCTTCACATTTTCCTCAAAAAACATTCTTTATTTCTTGTTGAGTAATATTCATATTCCATCGTTTTTTTCTTTTCAGGATTACTAATGATTATGAAGCATTCATTCATTTATTCTTTCAAATGGAATTCAGGTTTAGTTTCTTATTCTTATTTGGAAATACAACATCCCAATTATTCATCATTAACTATTGTAATTAATGTATTTTCAATACCATACTCAACAAATTTTTGGGATTCAGAATCACTTTATTTTTCTTCTTCAACATTACATAACATGCTTTTTCTTTTGTAATTGAATAATTTTCTGTCATTCTCTATGGAATACAATTTTTCATTGCCGCCATGTTTCTTATATGGTCTTATTAGATTTCATTATTGTTTTCCAATATCCTATTCTTTCATTATTTAATGATAATTTTATGTAAGGTTACAAACAACTCAACATTCAAAAAGATTCAAGGGAAATTTACCTTTGTATTTACATATACTTATTTTGAAATTTTGACAATAGGATGATAAAATATTGTCAAAATATTTACATACCTCATTTTCAGAATCAGATTATCAATATTCATCTACGATAAGAATATTCATTTAATTTTCATTCATTGAATCCTTGATGAAAAATTCACTACGAATTTTTTTTCATATCTTTCTCCATTCCCATTTTACATGTAATAAGAGTGATATTCATGTCTTTAAGATATAATGTTACAAGATCTTTTTCTTCTAATGAAGAATCTTTCACATAGAATTTTTCATGTAGGATAATGAATATCTTTTAAAAAATTGTAGAGTCATCCAAATTTTACCAATGAAACTTGATAGTGATTACAATGTCTTTCACACATGTAATGAAGTCCCTAACAGATTCATGGTCACCCATATTTAAATATTTATATTTAAATCTCCAAATTTGTAACTTTTCCTTCATCAATTTTTGTAACATCCCAAGTAATTAATGAATAATATAAATTTTTATCTAGGTCTATTTATGAATTAGATAGTGTTTTGGAGGCTTAAAATGAGAATAAATCTAATCATAAGCATGGAATACACTAATATTTTTAAAAGATTGTCTTACTGCCTTTTGATGGAAAACCATTTTTAAATCAAAATTTTTAAAATTTTATAAGCTATATTTGTCAAAATAAATATATTTTTTATTATTGGGACATTGAAGTTTACATTGGATTAATTTTTGGTATTTTTCTGACAATATTCATTTTTTAATGAATAGTGAAAAATACTGCATTATACATCAAAACTACTTTTTCATCTAATTTAATTATATTGTTAGATTATCTTTTTAACTATTATTAATGTGTAATTTGATTATATGTTTACCAATTAATCCAATGGTGGTCATTAGGATTAATTTCACTATGGAATTGGGCATAAACTAATGTCCAACTTTTCATAGATATTGTTTCTAAAAAACCCGCTATTTGTTTTGACAACGATAATTATTTTTATATTAATTATTACAATTTCTGTTTTTTGAATTTGGTAAGATAGATTACATATTTTGAATCAGATGTTCCCAATTATGTAATCAATACTCTTTTGTTTTTAGAAATCATGAATAGTAACGACGGTAATTATCATTAATTATCTTGATTAATTTGTAATCGGGTAGTTAAGGATAATAAAATAATAACATAATAAAACCAAATGACCAAAACATGTGTCCTAATGATACTTTATGTCTCATGGAAGACCATGGGATGCCTTGTGCCAATCTTGGGGACCCCATCGAATCATTTCTGTGTGAAAGTGACTTTTTATCTTTTTATTTTTAAAGAAAGTTAAATATAACAAAGAATATATCACCTGAGTAAAACATTTTAAATTTTGTCTACATAAATGATATATTGGAATATAAATAGTCATTGGAAATATAAATCGATTTACTACATCATAGTATTTTTTTATAATTTTTAGACATTAAATAAATTAAATTATTTATGACATCATGATGATGTAGCGATTACCTCATTATTTTACGATTTTTATAAAATGAAACGATAATGTAAAATATAAGAACTAACCATGTCAAAAACCTATTTGATGGGAGGATTTAGAACTATTATCACCTTATCCTTGAAATATATAATTTTGGGTCCTTTTAAATCCGAAAAGAATTTTATAATAAAGTATCCTTTTATAACTTTCCAAGAGTGCCCCTCCTCTCCTCTTATAAAAGGCCCTCACCTCTACCTCCTTACCCACACTTCTCAAGCCTTTGGCTCGGCCAATATCTGATCATTTTGTCTCTCCACATCCCTCTCATACTCCTACAAGCCTCAATTTGGGCAGAAGTCTTCCCAAGGAAGCCTTTGAGCACAAATCAAAGAGAGTTACCCGATTTTAAGGTAATGTCTTCACTTGTGTTCTTTTGTTTTATTTTGCATCTCCAACCCCCTGAACACTTTTTATTAATTTATTTGGTAACAACTACAGTATCTTCAATATACTAGGATGTTTTTATAAGAATTATTCGAGCTACACATACACACACCTCCGTCTAATGGGTAAAGAACATATTGTTTCTGTGGATGATGAATTTCCGCCTCACAAAATGATGATTGTTCAATCTTCTTTTAAAACCTTTAATGGTGGCCATTAAGATGACACTCTATTTATATATGATATATATTATGTTTATGTTTTCATTATTCTTATTTATTTTTTATTTGTGGTATACCATTATGGTTTCCATTATGGGTAAACACAATATTTTCATTTTAGGAAGTGCGGACTACCGCCCCCTCAAAGTGATTTGATTCTTTAATACCATATGTGGTATGTATAAAGGATAGATTCAATGATATTATATACGATACCATACTATAATTGTAATAATATTATGTATTATTATGTTTTAATTCCATTAAATTATGAGATAGAAATGAAAGTAGCGTTCATGCGTAAGTACGACTTACCGTCTCCATGAACGACGCATTTCATTTCTAATCCCCAAATGTAATGTACTAATATAAGTACATGTATATAATGGATATATATGATGTATGTTACATCTAAATGATGAATATAATTCTGCAATTTAAATATACATATCTCTCATTAAGTTTTAATTCCATTAATATGACATAGAAATGAAAGTAGCATTCATGCATACGTACGGATTACCGTCTCCATGAACGGTGCATTTCATTTCTTACCTCTAAATGATTATGTAATATTATAAATGCATGTATATACTCGATATATATGATATATATGTCATCTAAATAATGAATATAATTCTTGAGATAATGGATATTTGACTACGTGAACAACTTGTAAATGTGAGAAGATCACTTTTGACTCAAGTACCAAATATCGACAAAACGACAGTTATTAACTTAAATGATTAAATAATGTTCATAACATGGTAATAAGTGATATAAAAGGAATAACAAATATTAAAATGGTTCTTAAGAAAGTATATATTAACTCAAGTTTATTATTCATGAGATTAATGAACGATCGGGTCAAGTCGGATACGAGGTAAGGGATCTTCTTAACCCAATTTTTGTTCTTTGGGTTAATCTCCTACTTTCAAATTATGTCATGATATTATTATGTCATATATTGTATTTGTACTTTCATTATGTGTACTTATAGTGAATACACATAATAGATCTATTTTATTTAAAAAATTATCTTTGTAATGGACTTCATCTCAATCTCCTTTCATTGAGGCATATTTAGTTTTATACACAACATTATTTTACATGGTGTATAAACCCCTTTGACTTTTACGTTTATTCAAAATGAATCTTTTTATACGAAGTGTTTACAAAACGACAAAATGGATGGTTTTTTTTGTACGTATGCGGCGACAATGACTTCTCCTCCGCCGTGACCATTATTTGAGTTTTAGTTTCCTCTAGAAGCCATAACTTTTTTTAATGAATAATAAATACCATGTTTTACATTTCATTTATTTTGGTATTGAAAATGGTTTTGATAATGTATTTATTATATAAATGTGCTATTTATATCTTGTTATTGAAATTTGGAAATGTTATGTTTCCTTTATGCATGTTTTATGTGATAAGATTATGTTATGTTTCATGGGAATTGTTTATGAAGACGGGTGGTTCCTTGATAAACTAAGGCAGGTGAGCCCGATATAGCTCTCTAATGCATTGGGTAACGTGAAGGGGTTAAACGTTATTGTTTCTCCGATGAGATTTAGGGAATATACTATGATGGGTATTCCAAACGTAACCTAGAGGGTTACTCCCTTCCTAAGAATGTTTTGAATGCCTCAAGTTACCTTTATGTCTTTTGATTTCTATGATTTATTCATGATTTGATGAGGTATGTTAAAGTGCTTATGTTTTATGGGTAATGTATGATTTCATTATTATGTATATATGAACTCTTGTTTCCTTTCCATATTTTTTAACACTTACTGAGCTTTTTATGCTCATCCCATGTTTTTGAAAAGTTTTTCAAAGGTCAAGGGAATGGTAAATGATATGATGATAGTGTCAAGGAAGTGACAAGAAAGAATCCATGTTTTATTTTAAATATGTTTCCGTTGATTGGAAAAATGAAGACAATCTTTTATGTAACCATTTTGTTTAAATGTGGAATGTAATTCATGTTTTATGATCTAATTCTCTAAAACTATAAACCTGAAAAGATCCTCAATGTGTAATCTTGTAATAACTCTAGATTAAGTAAGGTTTAAGGCTGGGGCCTTATAGTTGGTATCATAGGTCAGTTTAGATAACTTAAAGATTTATAATTCTATTAAATGATTATCCAAAAATATATTTTTTATTGTCAAATTGAAATGATATAGCATTTGAAGATTACCATGTTGCTTCTCCTAAGATATTTCTGTGTTAAGAATGGTTTTTCATAGAGGAAACAGAACATATATTCTAGGAAGGCATATAGAGGGAAATGACCTTTCAAATCAGTGTCCTTAGATGGTCAGAATCAGAACTAAACAGTTTGTTGCAGTGATGGCTTAGTTGACTCAGGTGAATAATGCTGGTTGTTTTTATGGATGATATTTTGGGAGTTTCTAAAAGAAAAGAGGAGAATTAAAGTCATTTAAGGGTTATTTTGTAAACCTTAAAAGAAAATAAATTATATGGGAAATTCAGAAAGTGTGAGTTTTGGTTACAAAAAATTTCTTTCGTTGATCACATTGTTTCTAAAGATGGGATAACTATTGATCCTTCAAAAATAATGGTTGTTGAAGAATGTCCAGGAACCAAAAATGTAACTGAGATTCGTAGCTTCCTTGGTTTGGCAGGATATTACCGAAGGGTTGTTAGATATTTTTCACGGTTATCTAGTCCATTGACTAAGCTAACTCGGAAGTTTGTTATGTTTATCTGGACAAAAGAATGTGATGATTGTTTTCTGGAAATGAAAAGAAGATTGGTGAATGATTTAGTTTTGGCACTACCTTCCAGGAATGGTGAGTTTGTTATCTACAGTGATGCTTCATTGAAAGGACATGGTTGCATCCTAATGCATAATGATCAGGTAATTTCTTATGCTTCACGTCAGTTGAACACTCATGAGGTAAATTACCCTACACATGATTTGGAATTAGATGTTGTTGTTTTCGCTTTAAAATATTAGAGGCATCATTTTTATAGAGTAAAGTGTGAAATATATACCGATCAAAAAAGTTTAAATTATATATTCACTCAGAATTAATTTAAAATGAGACAAAGGAGATGGATAGAATTAATCAAGGATTATGATTGTAAAATTCATTACCATCCGGGAAAAGCAAATAAAGTGGCAGATGATTTGAGTCGAAAGAGTAATGCTTCATTAACCATGATACGTTTGGAACGAGATCCTTTGGTTTTTGATTTGATGAACTTTGGCATTGAAGTTTTTGGTGTATGATGTTCTTCTGTTCTGTTCCAGGTATCAATGAGATCATCTCTATCAGACAGAATCAAGAAAGCACAGAAGCAAGATAGTGAGTTGCAGAAAAAGGTAGAGCTGGTTCAGAAGGGTAAGTTGCCTAAATTCAACATTGATAATGATTGTGTTTTGAGATTTGGGAAGAGATTGTGTGTGCCTTGTGATTCACAGTTGAAGAGAGAGTTGTTATGTGAAGCTCATAGTTCTTCATTTTCAGTTCATCCAGGATGTACTAAGATGTATAGAGATCATTGGGAGTATCACTGGTGGGACGGAATGAAAAGGGATATTGCTGATTTTACTGTGAAGTATTTGACTTGTAAACATGTAAAAGCAGAGCGGCAGTTACCAAAAGGGATGTTTCAGCCTTTACCAGTGCCAGAGTGGAAATGGGAAAATATATCCATGGACTTTGTTGTGGGATTACCGAAGACATCTCGAGGTAATAATGCAATATGGGTTATTGTTGATCGCTTTACTAAATCTACTCATTTCCTTCCTATTCGAGATACTTTCTCTCTAGATCAACTTTCTATTTTGTATCTTAAAGAGATAGTCAGGTTACATTGAGTTCCCCACTCTATTATATCTGATCATGATCCCAGGTTTACGTCTAACTTTTGGAAAGGCCTTCAGAAGTCGTTGGGTTCTGAATAAAATATTAGTATAGATTTTCATCCTCAATTAGATGGGCAGTCAAAACGAACAATTCAGACTTTGGAAGATTTTCTAGGTGCATGTTCGATGGATTATCAGGGAAGTAGGGACCAACAACTTTCTTTGGTTGAATTTTCATATAATAACAGTTTTCATTACATTATACAGATGGCTCCGTTTGAGGCCTTATAGGGGAAGCAGTGTCGAAATCTAGCTTTCTGGGATGAAGTAGGTGAAAGGAAGTTGATGGGACCAGAATGTTGAGTCAATAAGGTTTTACTTATGACTTGTTCATTCCTTCTTGTTTTGAAAATCACAAACACCTTATCTTTAAGAAAATATCTTTTATAAGAAAATTGATTTTATAAGGAAAATCACTTTTGTAAGAAAAATTATCCTTATCATATTTTCTTCCATATTTTTCTTAAGTATAAGATTCGAATTCATTTCTATGTTCATAGCATTTTTTGAAACATTGATATGAAGTATTCTATTTTTGGATCCGAATTCAGGATAAGAACTGTAATAAAGTTTCACTCTGTAATCCAGATGAGAAATGTAATAATGTTTCATTCCGAATTCCGGATACGAACTCTGATTAAGTTCAACTCCAAATTCAGGATACGAATCCTTATGAAGTTCGACATGGAATTCTCATTACGAATTCTGATTATGAATTCTCATTACGAATTCTGATGACGGACTCTCATTAAGAATTTTGATGACAAATTCTCATTACGAATTCTGATGATGAATTATCACTACGAATTCTGATGACGAATTCACATTCCGAATTCTCATTCCGAATTCTCCTATCAAACAGAATCTGATCATCTTTGTTTTATACACTCTGAATTTATTTATACTCCAAAAAATATTTTTTGTTAAACTCCGAACTTTCATTTTGCTTAATCTTTTATAATTTGTCTACTCTTTAATATTTTTTCTCTCACTCCGAACATTCACCCTGAATCATCACTCCGAACTTTTGAGTAAGACTTTAAACGATGTCGTACATTCTGTTACACTTGTTTTGTTATAAAACAATGTCGTCTATTCTGTTAAGAACTAACTGTTGGTTAAGTTACACGTGTACAGGTCCCACCGATTTTTTAGGAAAATATGACCGTTGGAAAGGAGGCCAACCTTGCCTATAAATAGGATCTCATTTGAATGAGCTGAAGGTAGAAATGCTGACTGATCTTCGACTTATGTGATTACACGCATGAA
This sequence comes from Viscum album, assembly GCA_963277665.1. NCBI lineage: Eukaryota > Viridiplantae > Streptophyta > Magnoliopsida > Santalales > Viscaceae > Viscum > Viscum album. The sequence goes on from OY728134.1 coordinate 294,275,015, forward strand.
GTGATTTATAGAGAGAGAGGCTCTTATAAACTCTCAATGCTTTGTGCGACTCTGAATGTTGGTGATTACATTCGAGGACTTCCGGGGATAGGAAGAGAGAGGTTTCCAACACCTTGAAGTTAAGGGATTCCTTGCTGAGGAAGATAGAGGTTGCCAACTACCTTGAATTTGAGGGCTTGTGGGGATAGCAAGACATTGACTCCGATCTTCGTATCGAGGGCTTACCCTAGTGTGGGTAAGACATACTTTCTTGAAAGTATAAATCAAGGGACCTTTATCCAAGGTTTTTGGATACCCTTCTCTTTGGGTTAAAAGAAATATATCTTGTTACTTGTAGTTTTACTACATTTTTGATTCCGATGCATTTTGTATTATAAGGAAAGTATAACTTTCTTATACTTCCTTACTTGTACTCTATTTAATTTAGATTCTATACGCTTTAAGGTAGAATCTCATATTGTAATCTTTTATTATGTTTCAATTTCCGGAACCATATTTCCGGAACCTACTTTTGGAATCTCTTTCCATGTTTTCATTTGGTGTTAGAGGTGTTGTGAATTTTCTTAAGTTTAACTTTTTTAAACATAGCCCTTTCCTTTGCATATGGAAAACATAGTTATTCATAACTAACATTAAAGGTTCCAAAGGAATTTTTAAAGTATACAATTCACCCCCCCCCCCTCTTTTATATTGAGCATCTACATCATTATTTTGATCCTACAATTGGAATCAGAGCATGTATCTGAAATACTTGTACTCATGTATAAGTTTTTCTTGCTCACTTTATCATTCCGAACATTCCCATTCTGAACATTCTCATTCCGAACTTTGTTATTATGAACTTTTTCTACTAACAATTTTGTGTGCCAAAGGTTGTTCTAGTATGGCAGGAATTAATGTTGGTTCTATTGATAATCTAAATCCTAAAAGACCACCAATCCTTGATGGTAATGACTATGAGTACTAGAGAGATCGAATGAAGACTTTTTTATCAATACTAGAGTGGAATCCATTGTTACGCTTACTAGTGATTATAAAATTCCTGACAAGAAAGTTATAACTTTTACTAACCAGGAAAAGAAAGAGTATCAACTCAACTATAAGGTATGCAATAATCTACTATGTTCAATGACTAGAAATATATATAGCAAAATTTTTTCTTGTGAAGCAGCTAATTGTATCTGGAAGAAGTTAGAGGTTACACACATTGGAACTTCTAAAGTGATTGAGACTAGGAGAGCTACGCTTAGAGCTGAATACCATGGATTTAACTTTCCGTATGGAGATCCTATATGTAAAGTTCAACATAGATTTATGACTATCGTCAATAGCCTAAATTCTATGGGAGAAAAAGGTTGAGATGATGAAGCACTTGTGGATAAGATAATTGATATTATTCCCAATGAGTGGGAATCCAAAAGAACTGCTATATATGAGAATAGGAAGGTCACTCAAATTTCTCTTGATGAGTTATTTGGAACTCTTCTCCAACATGAAACGAGAATGAAAATAGATGCTGATAACATTAAGAAGAAAAATGGAAATGGTACTGTTGCTTTTACAACAACATCAAATCAGATGAAATCAATGACTCTTGAGTGAGTAACTAGATCCAAGTCTAAGAAAGTAATTTTCCAATCTGAATCCAGTGAGAGTGAAATATCTGAAAGTGAATTAGCAAATCTTGCTCGAAGGATGAACAATATAGCTGGCCGAAGAAATTTCCAATCCAAGTATAAGAAAAAGGACAGAAAAGATAAGAAAGATGGAGAAGTTACTTGTTAAGAATGCAAGAGATTTGGACATATTAGACCAAATTTCCATTTGTTTAGAAAGAAAGAAAGGAAAGACAGGCATTCAGACAGAAATAGAAAGAAGTATTATAAAGCCAAATCTAAGAAACTTTTGAAAGCTAATGATACCTGGAGTGCCAGTGGTGGTGACTCTTCAGATGAATCTTCTGATTACGAATCATCAGGATAGAAGAATCTTGGTCTTATAGTCAGATTACCTATTTATAATCATTGTTTTATGGCTAAGGTACGAAATGCTGAATCATTGACCAATGTTTCTTTAAATTCTAATGATATTAAGTATTATAACTCTTCTGATGAAGAATCCTCTTCTGATGAAGAAAATACTTTACCTACTTATGAAGAAGTCTCTAGGTTTGCTGAACTTCTTGAAATTGAGAATTCTAAACTCAATAAGCAACTTGATAAGGAAAACGCTAGGAATTCTATTCTTAAAAGAGATATATCAGATCTTTCTAAAGATCTTGATAGGAAAAATTATTATTTTGAAATTATTTCAAAAAATCTTTAGGAAGTATGTTCTGAGAAGAACAAACTTTCTAAAGAGTCAGAAAAAGTACTTTCTAAGAAAAATGTTTTCAAGCCCAGCTCTTGTTCTAAAACTAATGATCTTGTGGATAAAAACATGGTTATAAAACTCAAGTCCAAAATTTTTTCCTTAAAGAAGTGTTTATAAAAAATTACTCATGGTAAATAAAATTTTGATAAAATGTATTCCCAAATACGACCTTTAAGAAATAAATCTGGATTTGGTTATACCCATGAAAAACCAATTTTTAGTAACAATTATTTTGTTCATCAAAGTGCCCTATTTTGTACTAAGTGTCAATATGGTGGTCACTGAGCAACGAATTGTTCCTTAAACAAAACCCAATCTCTAGGATTTCACAAAGCTTACTTTTCTAAGAAAATGTGTGTTCCTAAAATTTTGTTATCTGGTATTGTCGGATCCAAACATATTTGGATTCGGAAAGTCTAATTCTCTTCTTTATTTCAAGAAAATAAAGATAATACCAGCAATAATACATGGTACATGGATAGTGGATGTTCACGGCACATGACTGGTAACAAAAGCTATTTTGAAAATATTATCAAAACAAAAGGTGGAAAGGTAACTTTTGGAGATAATTCTAAGGGTGAGATTTTTGGTATTGGTAATATTGTTCTTTTAGGTAAAACTGTGATTTCAAATGTTCTTTTTATTAAGGGTCTTAAGAACAACCTCATTATCATAAGTCAATTATGTGATGAAGGTTACCTTGTGAATTTTAGGAATGATAAGTGCTTAGTTCACAATTCCAAGGAAGAATTTATTCTCTCTGCCAATAGGCATGAGAATGTTTACACCATAAACTTAGAAGACCTCAGGAGTCAAGATTTACCTTGTCTAAGTGCAATGTAAGATCATTCCTGGTTATGGCATAGAAGACTAGGTCACTGTAACCTTAGAAACCTATGTAAACTCTCTAAGAAGAAACTAGTTAAGGATCTACCAGAGCTTATATTTGATACTTCTAAAGTTTTTGATCCTTTCCAATATAGCAAGAAACATAAATCTAGATTTAAATCAATCAGTGAAGTCTCAATAACCGATGCATTATAGTTAGTACACATGGATCTTTTTGGACCAACACAAACTGGAAGTATTGGAGGCAAATACTATGTGTTTGTTCTAGTTGGTTATTACACTATACTTACTTGGGTTTATTTTCTAGCAAATAAATCTGAAGCTTTTTCTTATTTCAAAATATTTAGAGATCAAGTTAAAAATTAGAAAAAACTTCCATTGAAAACTATTCATAGTGATCATGGAGGAGAATTTCAAAATTCTGATTTTGAAACTTTTTGTAGTAGAAAAGGTATTACCCACAATTTTTCTGCACCTAGATCTCCTCAACAAAATGGTGTAGTTGGGAGAAGAAATAGAATTCCTCAAGAGATAACTAGAACCATGTTGGGTGAATATTCTATAGCTAGAAATTTCTGGGCTGAAGCTGTAAGTACTGCTTGCTATAATATAAATTGAGTTTTGATTAGACCTTTTCCTAATATAACTCATTATGAGTTATGGAATGGTAGAAATCCAAGACTATACTACTTCAAGGTTTTTGGTTGCAAAGTATTCATTCTGAATACTAAAGATAACTTACATAAATTCGCACCAAAATCCGATGAAGGAATTTTCTTAGGTTATTCCTCAACTTCTAAGGATTATAGAGTTTTTAATAAAAATACTTGTACTATTGAAGAAACAGTACATGTAAAATTTGATGAGACTGATCCTTTTGTTTTTAAACCATCCCAGCCTACATCCTCGGATGTATTTTCAAAAACTGATTGTCAAACTTTGATAGAAGAACCTTCTAATAAGGAAAATTTTCAAGAAAATACTTCTGAAACATTTACTCTAGAAGATTTTCTACCCTATGTTGATGAACAGGTTTTACAAGACCCAAATCAGGAGTTCCTTAAGAATCATCCCAGTGATAGAATCATTGGTGATGTAAATCAACCTGTATGGACTAGAAGATCCTTATGAAATGAATTAGAACATCTAGCATTTCTTTCCCAATTAGAACCTAAAAGAACTGATGAATCTTTAGGTGATGATGATTGGATCAAAGCCATGCAAGATGAACTAAATGAATTCGAAAGAAATAATGTCTGGACCTTGGATGAAAGTCCTAAGGAAACTTCTGTTATTGGAGTAAAATGGGTTTTCAAAAATAAATTTGATGAAAATAGAGTCATAGTAAGAAAGAAAGCTAGACTTGTTGTTAAATGCTATAATCAGCAAGAGGGAATAGACTATGAAGAAACCTATGCTCCGATAGCTAGACATGAATCTATCCGTATTCTAGTTGCCTTCGCAGCATTCTTTAATTTCAAACTTTTCCAAATAGATGTGAAATGTGATTTTCTTAACGGTTATGTCCAAGAGGAAGTTTTTGTTGAACAACCTCCTGGATTTGAAGATACGAAACATACTGATCATGTTTTTAGACATACCAAAGCTTAGTATGGTCTTAAACAAGCCCCAAGAGCGTGGTATGATAGACTCACTGGATTTTTGAATCAAAATAACTATGTTAATGGAAATTCATATCCAACCCTTTTTATAAAGAAAGATAAGAAAAATGTTTTGATTGTTCAAATAAATGTTGATGACATCAAATTTCGTTCAACTCATCAATCCTTGACCGCCCTTTTTGCATGTCTAATGAAATATGAGTTTGAAATGAGTATGATGGGTGAGTTAACATTTTTCCTTGGTTTTCAAATTTCTCAAAAAACCAGAAGGAACCTACATATCTCAACATAAGTATATTGAAGATCTTCTTAAAAAGTATGGTTATGACAACACTAAGAGCATAAGTACTCATATTGGTATCTCAAACTCTTTAGATCTTGATGAAGCTAGAAAACCAGTAGATCAAGCATCCTTTAGAGGTATGATAGGAAGTTTACTTTACTTAACAGCTAGTTGACTAGACTTAATGTTCTCAGTATGCTTATGTGAAAGTTATCAATCCAATCCTAAGGAATCTCACTTAAAGGAAGTAAAAAAAATTCGTTACCTTAAGGGAACCATGGATCTAGGATTATTTTATACTTCTGGAAATGATTTTGTTCTAAAAATCTTTTCTGATGCTGACTTTGGTGGATGTAGAATGGATAGAAAAAGTACATCTGGAACTTGTCATTTCTTAGGAGATTCATTAGTTTCTTGTTCTTGTAAGAAGCAATATTCTGTAGCACTCTCCACTGCTAAAGCTGAATATATAGCAGCTGGAAGTTGTTGTGCTCAAATATTTTGGATGCAACACACACTCACAGACTATGGCTTGAGATTTACAAAAACTCAATTTTTGTGTGATAACACAAGTGCAATTTCCTTGAGTAAGAACCCTGCACATCACTATCATGAAAAACACATAGATATTAGGCATCTCCTTCTTAGGGATCACACTTAAAAGGAGATATTATTCTTCTGTTTATCGGAACTCAAGATCAACTTGCTGATATTTTAACAAAATCTTTGCCTTCTGATAGATTTGAATACATTAAACAGAAGTTAGGAATGATAACTGTGAAGTAATCCTTCTTCATTATCATTCTATTGAAAAAGTCTCCTTACAATAATAAACTCCTTTTTGTAGGGGGAGTACATTTGATTGCTAGAATAACTAAATTTTTCAAAGTTAGTTTTTCAATCATTCCGGAACTAAAATTTTCCAAAATGGATATTTTCGTATAGAAAACATCTGGAATGGAAGTTTTCGTATTGAAAACTTCCGGAATGGAAAATTTCGTACTAGTATTTTCTTAACGGGATTTTTTTACCGAATATTTCATAATGAGTATTTCTTTTTCATATTTTGTAATGAAATTTTCGTACTGAGTTTTTCGTACTGAGTTCGTTTTTCGTATTGAGTTTTGCGAACTTTGTCTTTTCGTAGTTTTATTAATAATATTACCAATTACGAATAATCTTCCTAAGCCAATCCGAAAGGTATGATTTCCATACTCGAGTTTACGTAATCATACTTTACTTGCTGGAATTTTCTTATATTTTCTTTTCGGATTATAATTTTCTTAATTCATTGTTTTAATAAAACCTCAAAAGATCGGATTCAAGTTTTCATGAGAATTGGTTTTCGACCGTTAGATCTGTTCTCAGCCTGTCACAAGTATTCAATCAACCGTGAAAGATGAACCGTTTTCTTGTTGCCTATATAAAGGGGACCCCAAATGGTTGTCCCACATCGGTTTTCAAGCACCAGCGTCTCGAAGCTCTGCCTCTCTGTTTTAAAACCTTTCCGAACTTCATCTTTCTTGTTCCGAACTTCTCAGAGGTCTTCAGATCCGAATGTATGTGGAAGTAGCTTCTCAAGACATGTCTTCTTCTAAGCCGATTTTCAAGTGGTTAGTATATAGAGAAAGGTTAGTTCATCATAACTTCTTCAACAAGATTGATTCTCTTATATCCATTAATATTAAGCTCAACGGATGGGAAGATATTGATGTGTCCAAGCCAGGAAATCAAGATGAAGTTTATTCAGATTTACTTATAGAATTCTATGAGACAGTTTCCTTCTTTAAGGAAAATGACAGGGAGAAGTTTTTATTTAAGTCTTATGGAATGACTTATAAACATTCGTGCATAAAGGCAGTTATCTTGGTAGGGATGACCTATGAAGGTGAAGCCGAATACATATATCATGTGTTTCCAGATTCAATGGGAAGCTTCGACAAGGAAAAGGCTTAAGAGACACTCGGACTGTCAGATGATAAGGCTCCGAATATTGCTTCTATGTCTACAAATTTCTGTATTCAAGAGTTATGGGTACAAGGCCTTATCGTACCGAGAAAAGGTGACCAAGATAGTTTGAAAAATAGTGAGATCTACATCCTAGATTTTCTAATAAATCTGTGTAAGTTTAACCTGATGAAGCACATTCTCATTACTCTTGAGAATGTTAAGATAGGGAATATGAGAGCTCATATCATAATGCATCCAGCAATCCTCTCAAAATTGATAGTTCGGTGCCATTAGTCTTTCAAGGAGGCGTGCAAGTCTAATCCAAGAGTTTGCAAAATTATGCTGGTGAGTGATGGTACACTCAAAAGGATGGATGTAGCCTTTGACAAGAAGACTGGTCAGTTTATTGATTTACCTGCTCAAGAAGAAATGGTTCCAAAAGTTGCTGATCCAGAATCCTCTAAGCGAGTAAGGAGGATAAAGTTGAAAGAATTTGAAGTTGAAGCAGAGAATCCCAAGTCTAGGGAAGTTCATTATGCACCTCCTGAACCAAAGAAGAAGAAATCTTACCCGAATGAGGTATTTTCTTAATGGAGGGAGATCAAAGAGAAGTGAGTGCAAGGGGAGCCTATGTTTGGCTTGGATCCTGGAGAGGCTAAGGCCTTGAAGGAAAGAACTGCGGATGAGCTAAAAAAACAGGTGAAAGAAAAGATGCTTAAGAAGAAGATATCTGAAGCTGAGGTAGCTCAGGCTTTGTTGAAGTTAAATGAGATAGTTTCAGCAAACATTCTTATTCTGAGATCTTTTTCTCTGGAATCTCTACTAGAGACTCGAAAAAGAAACTTTTTTGCTCCGGAAGAGGAAGTAGCTAAGCATGTTGAGGAAGTAGAGCTTATTGAGCAAGTGGAAGAAGAATAAGTTGTTTCTGAAGGAATTGGTGAAACTGGATATGTTTTAAAGCAAGTAGATGATTATATGGGGTCTCATTCGGAACATTTGTCGCTCCGAACCTCAGAAGCTGAGTCTTCCATGTTAGTCACTCCAACGATGGATCTGGAGAAAGGATAAGTAGAAGTAGCTTATCATGTAGAGGAAGAACAACTTCTACATGATATTTCTCAAATGGAGAATGTAATGGTTGGTGCTCAGAAAGGTGCAGATGATGAAGACACTGTTGTTCATATTACTGATAGTGAAAAGAAAACTCTGGAACAGAACTCCATTCCAAAAAAGGACAAGGGAAAGCAACTTGTTGTTGGTACCGCGAGCTCTATGGTAGTAAAGAGAAGGGAAGTTGGTGACTCTTCTAAGAAGAAGGTTGATCATTTTGAAGAATAATATTCTCCAACCAAAGTTTCGGATTCGGAGTCATCTTCGTTGGGGCATGAATTTGTTGTTCAGTCTTTAAAAAAGTTTTCTAGGTACTATTTCGACTTTCTCAAGTATTGATTCAAGATGCTAGATGCTCTAATATGCTTTGAATAAGAAAACAGACTTCGTATCTATGGTTATGGACTAGTGTGTTGAGATAGAGGATCAGTTCAAAACATTCTTTGTCAGCTATGAATCCCACAAAAGATCTTGCAAGAGGATGACTAGTTGGTCAAGGAAGACTATGGAAGAAATGAGGATCTTTGATGAATTCCAAGAAAATGTGAAGGATGCCTTTGAGAGAGAAGACAGGAAGATAAATGAATTTACTTCATCCTTTGAAGAAAAGTTGATAGATGAAAAGAACTTCCGGATTCAAGAAGTCAGAGATCTTAATGGGAAGCTAAATTCTATTTCTCAAAACTGGAAGTTTGAAAGAGATCATCGGATTAGGTTTGAAGAGAAATTGAAGGCTTAGGAAGAAAAGTTTAAAGCTCAGGAAGATAAGCTTAAAGCCCAGGAAGAAAAGATTGAAGCTCAATGTGAAATAATTGTTGTATTAGAGAAGCAAGTCGAGGAATACCATAAAGACTTGAAGAAGATAAAGACTATTCCTAAGGGTCTCATGGAGAAGGAAAAAAGATCCAAAATAGACAGATCTGATCATTTGTTGTATCTAGACATCTTTGTTGTTGAGCTTTCAAACTTAACGAAATTTTTTCTTCCTCGTTTATTTTGTTGTTGCTACTAATTTTTTCAGGTACTTTGTTATATTTTCCATTCCCTTGAATTCTTTTTGAAAATCACAAAGGGGGAGAAGGAAAATAACCCTAATAAAAGGGGAAAAATAATCATAACAAAGGGTGAGAATGAAAACAAACTCTAATAAGAGTTTATCTAAGGGGGAGTTTTTCATTAAAGAAGACATTATTATTCCTAATGAAATGTCATTCCAGAAATCTAGAATATGATCCTTAGAGTTTCAAAGCCTAAGGGGGAGTTAGTCGTATTCATAAATATCCTTAAAGCAAAGGGAGATAAGCCTTAATGTTTTTGTTTCTTCATAGAATTTATTTTTCGTAAGGATGTGTGTGCTTTCCAAAACGGGGGAGATTGTTGAGTCAATAAGGTTTTCCTTATGTATTTTCCATTCCTTCTGGTTTTTAAAATCACAAACACCTTATCTTTAAGAAAATCTCTTTTATAAGAAAATTTCTTTTAAAAGGAAAATCACTTTTGTAAGAAAAATTATCCTTATCATATTTTCATCCATATTTTCTTAAGTATAAGATTCGAATTCATTTCTATGTTCTTGGAATTGTTTGAAACATTGATATGAAGTATTCTGTTTTTGGATCCGAATTCTGGATAAGAACTGTAATAATGTTTCACTCCGTAATCCAGATGATAACTGTAATAATGTTTCATTCCGAATTCTGAATACAAACTCTAATTAAGTTCTACTCCAGATTCAGGATACGAATATTTATGAATTTCGACATCGAATTCTCATTACGAATTCTGATGATGAATTCTCATTACGAATTCTGATGACGAATTATCATTAAGAATTTTGATGACGAATTCTCATTACGAATTCTGATGATAAATTCTCACTACGAATTATGATGACTAATTATCATTCAGAATTCTCATTCCAAATTCTCCTATTAAACAGAATCTGATCATCTTTTTTTATACACTCCGAATTTATATAGACTCTGAAAATTATTTTTGGTTAAACTCCGAACATTCATTTTGCTTACGCTTTTATAATTTGTCTACTCTTTAATATTTTTTCTCTCACTCCGAACATTCACTCTGAATCTTAACTCTGAACTTTTGAGTTAGACTTTAAACGATGTCGTACATTCTTTTACACTTGTTTTGTTATAAAACGATGTCTTCTATTCTATTATGAACTAACCGTTGGTTAAGTTACACGTGTACAGGTCCCTCTGATTTTTTAGGAAAATATGACCGTTGGAAAGGAGGCCGACCTTTCCAATAAATATGAGCTCATTTGAAAGAGCTCAAGGTAGAAATGCTTACTGATCTTCGACTCATGTGATTACATGCTTGAAGTGATTTCTAGAGAGAGAGGCTCTTATAAACTCTCAAAGCTTCATGTGACTCAGAATGATAGTGATTACATTTGAGGACTTCTGGGGATAGGAAGACAGAGGTTTCCAACACCTTGAAGTTGAGGGCTTCCTTGCTGAGTAAGACAGAGGTTGCCAACTACCTTGAAGTTGGGGGCTTGCGGGGATATCAAGACAGAGACTCCAATCTTCGTATCGAGGGCTTACCCTAGTGTGGGTAAGACAGACTTTCTTGAAATTATAAATCAAGGGACCTTTATCCAAGGTTGTTGGATGCCCTTCTCTTTGGGTTAAAAGACATATATCTTGTTACTTGTAGTTTTACTATTTGTTTGATTCCGCTGCATTTTGTACTATAAAGAAAGTATAACTTTCTTATACATCCTTACTTGTACTCTGTTTCATTTAGATTCTATACGCTTTAAGGCAGAATCTCATATTGTAATCTTTTGTTAAGTTTCAATTTCTGGAACCATATTTCTGGAACCTACATTCGTAATATCTTTCCATGTTTTAATTTGGTGTTAGAGGTGTTGTGAGATTTCTTAAGTATAACTTTGTTAAACATAGACCTTTCCTTTTCTTAAGGAAAACATAGTTATTCATAACTAACTTTAAAGGATCCAATGGAATTTTTAAAGTATAAAATTCAACCCCCCCCCCCCATCTTGTATATCGATCATCTACATCATTATTTAGATCCTACACATAATTGGTGGATGAGTTGGTAGAAAAATTTCTGCTGATACAGAGACACATGAGAACTGCTTAGAGTAGGCAGAAGAGTTATGAAGACAATAGGAGGAAGGATCGATCTTTTGTGGTATGTGATCATGTATTTCGCAAAGTTTCACCATGGAAATGTGTGATGTGATTTGGTAAGAAAGGAATGTTGAGTACAAGTTTCATTGGACCATATGAAATTTTAGAGAGAGTTGGATCAGTTTCATACTGAGTGGCTTTACCTCTGATTTTATCTTAGGTACACAATGTTTTTCATGTTTCGATGTTGAGAATGTATATGCCAGATCAATCTCATGTTTTGAGCCCAGAGGTAGTTCAGTTTATAGAGAATCTCTCTTATGAAGAACAACCAGTCCAGATTTTTGAATGAAGGGAGAAAGTGTTGAAAAATAAGGTAATTCACCAAGAAAAGGTTTTGTGGAAAAACTATATGGCTGAAGAGGCAACATCAGAATCTGAAAATGCATTGAGGGATAAATACCCCCGCTTATTCGATAAGTAAATAAATTTCAGGGACGCAATTTTCTATAGGGGGAAGGATGTAACATCCCAAGTAAGTAATGAATAATAGATGTTTTTATATAGGTCTATTTATGAGTTAGATAGTGTTTTAGAGGCTTAAAATGAGAATAAATCCAATCTTAATCATTGAATACACTAATATTTTTAAAAGATTGTTTTACTGCCTTTTGATGGAAACCCATTTTTAAATCAATCTTTTGAAATTTTATAATCTCTATTTGTCAAAATAAACATATTATTTATGATTTGGACATTAAAATTTACATTGGATAAATTTTTTGTATTTTTCTGACAATGTTCTTTTTATTAATGAATAGTTTAAAATACTACATTTTACATCAAAACTGCTTTTTCATCTAATTTAATTATATGGATATATTATCTTTTTAATTGGTCTAAAAGTGTAATTTGAATATATTTTTACCATTTAATCCAATGGTGGTCATTAGGATTAATTTCACTTTGGAATTGGGCATAAACTAATGCCAAACTATTCATAGATATTGTTTCTTAAAAACCTTGCTATTTGTTTTGATAACGGGAATTATTTTTAAATTAATTATTTCAATTTATGTGTTTGTAATTTGGTAAAACGGATTACATATTTGGAATAATAATATCAAAATTATGTAATCAAGACTCTTGTTTTTTAGACATTATGAATAGTAACGATGGTAATTATATTTAATTATCTTGATTAATTAGTAATCGGGTAGTTAAGGATAATAAAATAATATCATAATAATAAAAAATGACTACAACATGTGACATAATTCTACGGGTTGTCTCATGGACGACCATGGAATGCCTTGTGCCAAACTTGGGGACCCCATGGAATCACTTTTGTGTGAAAGTGACTTTTTATCTTTTTTTTAATGAATGTTAAATATAACCAAGAATGTATCACCTGAGTAAAAAAAATTTAATTTTGTATAAATAAATGATCTATTGGACTATAAAAACTCATTGGAAAAATAAAATGATTTCCTACATCATAGTAATTTTTCTATAATTTTTAGACATTAAATAAATTAAATTATTTATGACATCGTAATGATGCAGCGATTACCTCATTATTTAACAAATTAAATAAAATGAAAAGATAATTTTAAATCTAAGACATACACATGTAAAAACCCTATTGTATGTGTGTATTTATAAATCTTATCTCCTTATACTAGAAATAGATAATTTTGGGACATTTTAAATCCTAAAATCATTTTATAATAAAGTCACCTTTTATAACTTTCCAAGAGTGCCCCTCCTCTCCTCTTATAAAAGGCCCCCACCTCTACCTCCTTAACCACACCTCTCAAGCCTTTGGATCGGCCAATATAAGATCATTTTGTCTCTACACATCTCTATATTACTCCTAGAAGCCTCAAATTGGGCAGAAGTCTTCCCAAGGAAGCCTTTGAGCTCAAATCAAAGAGATTTACCCGATTTTAAGGTAATGTCTTCACTTGTGTTGTTTTGTTTTATTTTACTTCTCCAACCCCCTAAACTCTTTTTATTTATTTGTTTTGTAACAAATCCAGTATCATCAATATACTAGGATGTTTTTATAAGAATAATTCGAGCTACACCTACTCACACCTCCATCTAATGGTTAACGAACATATTGTTTCTGTGGATGGTGAATTTCTGCCTCACGAAATGATGATTGTTCAATATTATTTTAACACCTTTAATGGTGACCATTAAGATGTCACTATATTTATATATGATATATATTATGTTTATTTTTTCCTTATACTTCATTATTTTTCATTTGTGTTATACCTTTATGGTTTCCATTATGGGTAAACACGATAATTTCATTTTAGGAAGTGCGGACTACCGCCCCCTCAAAATGATTTGATTCGTTAATACCATATGTGGTACGTATAAAGGATAGATTTAATGATATTATATATGTTACCATACTGTAATTATAATACTATTATGTATAATTATGTTTTAATTTCATTAAAGTATGATATAGAAATGTAAGTTGCGTTCATGCGTACGTAGGGCTTACCGTCTCAATGAACGTTGCATTTCATTTCTTATCCCCAAATGTAATGTAATATTAAAAGTACATGTATATAATGGATATATATAATGTATGTTAAATCTAAATGATGAATATAATTCTGGAATAAAAATATACATATCTCTCATTTTGGTGTAATTCCATTAATATGACATAGATATGAAAGTAGCGTTCATGCGTACGTACGACTTACCGTCTCCATGAACGGTGCATTTCATTTCTTACCTCTAAATGACTATGTAATGTTATAAATGCATGTATATACTGGATATATTTGATATATATGGAATATACATCATGAATATCATTCTTGAGATAATGTATATTTTACTACGTGAACAAGGTGTAAAAATAAGAAACTCACTTTTGACTCATGTACCAAATATGGACAAAACGACCGTTATTAACTTAAATGATTACATAATATTCATAACATGGTAATAAGTGATATAAAAGGAATAATTAACTTGAAAAAGGTTCTTAATCTTGTATAAATTAACTGAAGTTTATTATTCAGGATATTGAGGAACGATCGAGTCAAGTCGGATACGAGGTAATGGAACTTCTTAACCCAATTTCCATTCTTTGGGTTAATCTCCTACTTTAAAATTATGTCATGATATTATTATGTCATATATTGTATTTGTACTTTATTTATGTTTACATAAAGTGAGTACACATAATAGATCTATTTTATTTAAAAAAATGATCTTTGTAAGGGATATCGTCTCAATCTCCTTTCATTGAGGCATATTTTGTTTTATACACAACTTTATTTTATACGTTGTATAAACCACTTTGAATTTTATGTTTATTCAAAAGGAATCATTTTATACAAAGAATTTACAAAACTACAAAAGAGAATGTTTTTTTATCGTACGTATGCGGAGACAACGACTTCTCTGCCGTCGTGACCATTATTTGAGTTTCGGCTTCATCTACAAGCCATAACATTATTTTAATGAAAAATAAATACCATGTTTTACTTGTCTTTTATTTTGGTATTGAAAATAGTTTTGATAATGTATTTTTTATATCAATGTGTTATTTATATCATGTTATTGAATTGTGGAAATATTATTTTTGCTTTATGCATGTTTTATGTGATACGATTATGTTATGGTTCTTGGACATTGTTTATGAAGACGGGTGGTTCCATGATAAACTAAGGGCGGGTGAGCCCGATATAGCTCTCCAATGAATTGGGTAATGGGAAGGGGTTAAATGATAAGGTTTCTCAGAAGATATTTAGGTAATATACAGTGATGGGTATTCCAAACGTAACCAAGAGGGTTACTCCCTACGTAAGAATGATATGAATGCCTCAAGTTACCTTTATGTCTTATGATTTCAATGATTTATTCATGATTTGATGAGGTATTTAAATTTTCTTATGTATTATGAGTAAAGTATGATTTCATTCTTATGTATATATGAACTCTTGTTTCCTTTCCATATTTTTTAACCCTTACTGAGCTTTTTATGCTCATCCCATGTTTTTGAAATGTTTTTCACAAGTCAAGGAAATGGTACATGATATGATGATAGTGTCATGGAAGTGTCAAGAAATAATCCATGTTTTATTTTAAATATGTTTCTGTTGATGGTAAAAATGAATACTATCTTTTATGTAACCACTTTGTTTAAATGTGGAATGTAATGCAAGTTTTATGATCTAATTCTCTAAAACACTAAACCTGAAAAGATCCTCAATGTGTAATCTTGTAATAACTCAAGATTAAGTAAGGTTTAAAGATAGGGACTTATACTTTTCTATTTCCTATGTATATGTTTTTTAATATATCTTATATACCTTTGTCTTCGGAAACACATTTCACTCTTAAAAATTATCTTTACGAAATTGGTGATAATATAACATTCTTACCCCATCCATAAATCTCAAGATTATTTTTATAAACAAATGTAGGATGATATTTTAAATCAATTAGGGGAAAACCATATGTTGGAGGTTCTTGAACATCATATCTAAACAAAATAAGATAACGAAACATTATATGTTTCTTGATATGATAGTTTATTCTAATATTGATTATAATACCTTTATTGTTCACTTGGTTCAAATTACCTATCACAAATAATAAGGTAAAGGAATATACCCACTGATACAACTTAAAGATACTCAGTTTGGATGGTTATATCATTGTTAGGGGTTGGGGTGAATCAGTGTTAATTTTTCTTTTACATTTTATTGAAACAACCTTTTCCTTCTATTAATGATTCAATTCCTAATTGAAACCAATTTAACCACACATTCTAAAAAACACAATTATTTACAAGGTTTACTTTTCAATAAGAATAACTAACTCATTAGAATGGTTTGTAAATGATCTCATACCACAAAATCAGCTAAAATCAATCCTTAGATTTAAATTAGTAGGATATACACATACACTCAAGTAGCACTATATAAAAAATTCTGATAGTTCATTTACACCCTCATAGTAGATAGAGGGTAATACAATTTTTTTTGTAATAACTCATATTACCTTTGATTATATTAAATTCAACAAATGTATTAAATTCATATACACTTATTTACATTCTATCCCAATAGATGGTAAGATTTTCCTTGACTTTATTCTAAAAAAATCAGTTGGATTTTCCTGGTAACAATTTTCCCAGTCTATTTCCACTGAATATGATTATTCACAAGATTGATTCTTCGACTTAATTTTACTTTTAGAATAAAATAAAAATAAATCAAGATGACTTTGATTTCTAATCATGATAAACATAGTATTATTCTTCCTTTTTCCAAGAACATGAATACAGAAACCCAAAGCCAATTTTCGAGCTTGATAAGATGATCAAATGAATAGGATTGACAATACGAATATGTTAATAAATTTAATATGATAAAAACTGAATACGATGATTATCTGAATACAACATTGGTGTCTTGTATCTTCTCATGTTTATTCTTCCAAATGGAAGGTCTTCAACAAAGATCAATACATTATATTCTTTCTTTCACCAAAAATTCGGAGCTTCCCCCTATTCTGTAGTGAGTAGTACCAATAGTCCGAATGTAGGAAGTACTACTCCATTTATAACTGACCCTTTAGAGGTTTGGGTAGGAATCCCAGAAATCATTCCTGTTCATACAAATTCACCCAAATTTCAATTTCCCCTAAAATATCATGATATATTTTTACTTCGTCAACTCATATCAAAGGTTCTCAATTCTTATTAAATCATCATATCCTTATTTAGACATTCATTTGAATTATCAGTTAGATTTAAATAAATGAGTTTTATTTTCCTCAACCATAATTTCTTCAATACAAATATCTATATAAATTTAAATCAAATGTATAAAGAAATGAATACAATGTATAAAAGTTGAGAATGATAATTCTTATAAATGTTTGGATCCTCCTTGATACGACATCCAACAAAATACTTTTTCATTCCTCTTGTCCCCCTTGAGATTAAAAACATAATCTCCTCTTATTCTCACAATGTTCATTAAAAAATCAATCTTCCTTCAAAAATCCAGTCATGCATTAAACTCGGCCTGAGTATGATTGAGCCGAGAACAATATTTCTATGTACGATAGGCTTTTTTATGATTGTTTTTTAATATAATCTTTTAGTTCTTGAAACATCATGCAATCATCCTAGGTAAAAAAATATTATATGCTTTAGATAGAATATCATATGCAATGATGAATATGCATCTTCTTTTCCATTACTTCCACCCATATACGATTAATCGAGGTATTATTTCTTTTCAATTGATAACATCTATTTCTTATCTTTCACCAAGATACAATAAATCTCGGTATAATAGCTTTTCTATCGACATTGTCTCTTTTTTCTCTTCTACCCATATATGATAAATCTAGGTAGGATCATTCAAATTATGATCCTTTACACCCTCTTTCTTTTTATAAAACAATAAGATTAAATCTTTTTTATTCCTATTTTCTTTCACCAAACATTCATAAAAAGTTATCTAATTGTCTTATGATATATGTGAAATAAAAATCAACAAAGCATTGCTAAATTTATTAAATCATTTTCATAGTGACTCTTATTATCCAACAAAACACTCACATCATTCACACCGAATTCAGAGTGAATCTAATGAAAATTTAATTCCAGTAATATACTTTCTCATTCATTGGAATAATTCCATCATTCCAAATAATGATCAAATTATCATTATATTCTTCTCCCATTATATTCATAAGGTGAGTCCAATCAGAACCGCAGCTTCTCCTCATTACGATGGACAGTGTGAGACCGATTGTGTCAAAAACAAGATACAATTTGATTCTCACAAAATTAAAAGTGAGGTGACTTCCCGTTCATCTTCATCCCCCTTGAAAAGAAATTTCTTCATTGAAAAAAAAAATTTAATATATGAAAACGAACACCTTCATCATCAGCTTGGTCCTCATATGTGTCATATATTGAAAAGAATTTTTCATTATTTAGACAACCTATAAATTAGTTACATGAATATATAATTACCTACTTTGATTTTTTTTCTCAAACTATGATTTTTTAGCCAATTGCTAGAACCTAAAGGAATCATGTTAATGATTAAGGGAAATAGAGTTACAATGATTGTCCCCTTAAGAAACTGATTGATATAGGATACAGAAGGGAAATTCTTTTGATTATCCCTTAATTGATTATAATGTTTTTATTATAAATTTATTCATATGAGAGTTTCATCACTCTTAAAAGAAATGGGAAATTTGTGTTGGTGATCATTCATTAAGAAATGATAAGGGAATAAAGAAAGTTTAAATTTGTTAATATCGATAATGAGGGATGAAGCACATAGATGAATGTCTTAAATGAATGGGGATATGTTTATATGTATAAATAAAGTTTATAAAGAATGGATTTTCTAAGGAATTAGATTTATTATGTTTGGTTTACTTGTGAATTATCTGAGTCACATACTAATTTCAAGGTCGTACTCAAAGTCCAAGAAAGGATACATGATATTACAAACTATGAAGTGGATCATGATGGTTATAGAAAAATTTTATCCCACAATAGTTTCAAGTATATCATGTTGATATTTGTAATAATCTAAATAATAGAAATATTATTATTTATTCTTTAGTGGAACTTGATAAGATTCTTAGCATTGATATATCTCTCTAAATAAATATCAATTATAAATTTATAGAACAAGTAAACCCCATTTTATATCCCAAACTAACCTATGATCGTCAATCTAAGTGGACATAAATATGAACATAGAACCAATATTAAAAACATTTCATAGGTTTTGATACTAATTAAAAATGGTTATTTACATAAGATTGTTGGGAAAGAACTCAACCTCAAAGATATACCTACTATAAAAGATGTGTTTTATGTCTTTATAGATGTTTTGTATAGTATTCCCCAAAAAGATAATGTTTATTTTTCAATAGAACTAATATTTGGTAAACCCCCTATTTCAAATAATCCATATAGAATATCCTTGATTGAGTTACAAGAATTGAAGAAGAAACTAAAGGATAATATTGATAAAGGATACATTCAACCAAGAGTGCCACCAGGGGGTGAATTACTATTTTTTTTATGAAATATAGATCAATGAAACTTTGTTATGATTATTATGATGTTAACAGGGTAATAATCATTAATAAGTATCATTTTCCTATATTTATGATTTTTTGACCAATTATGAGGAGTGAAATATTTTTCCATGATCTAACATTGATATGGAAGCTATAAATTGAGGGCAAAAGAAAAGACATTTTCAATCCATTAATTTATTCATGGTATGGATACTATCAATTTAAAGTGATTCTATTCTGTCTTATAAATTCCTATACTATATTCATGTTTTTAATGAATAGTGTTTTCATATATTACCTTGATCAGTTTTTGGTAAACATTAGTACTAAGATTCTTATATATTACCATAGAAAAAAAGAAAATTTAAATAACCTTAAGATTTATCTAAAATCACGAAAAATTGAATCAATATTAATAATTTATCAAATGTGAGTTTTCATTAGAGAAAAATTCATTTTTTTGGGTCGTATAATCTCACATGAGGGTATATCAGTGTCTTCAGGTGAGATCGAAGTTATTTATCATCAGCCTAGACCAACCAAAATTATAGATATCTATTATTTTCTTAGATTTGAGGGTTATTATCGATACATTGAAAAATATTTATCATGGATATCATTTCCATTCATGAAGTTAACTCAAATGGGAGTTAACTTCATTTTGAATGATGAATGTGAATATAGATTAAAGAGAAGTTTCATTTGTGAAACTTTTATCACCCTAATATATAGTTTATAAGTTTTTTTATTTATAGTGATGCATAAAAAAGGAGATAGTGTGTGTTCTTTTGAATAATGATAAAGTAATAGATTATTCCTCACTCCAATTAACTGTTCTTGGGAGAAATTTGATGCCTATTGAGTATGAATTAAATGTAGTAATATCTTCATCAAATATATGGGGGATAAAATTTACATTGAATTGTGTGACAGATATGATGATCATAAAATTTTAAATTATATATTCTCCAAGAAATGCTAGAATATTATCCAATAAAAATTGGTAGAGTTTATTATATATTATGACTTCTCAATATGTAACTAACCTATGAATGTGAAAAAATTGGATTATTATTTGAGTTAAACGAATCAAATTGTCTTATCTATGATAAGGATGAAAAAATACCCTATATTCATTGATTTTCAAAGGATGTGACTTGAAATATTAAAGGAATGTGACAAATATTATCTTTCTAAAATGAATATCTTATTATATAATAATGAAATGTTTAAATTGATATAGAAGTGGGTTGAGAATCTAAAAAATGACTAGTGTGATGTTCATGTATTCAAAATATATTGTTATCCATTGGTACGATTTTAGAACAATGTATTTGTCTCATCAAAACTATATCGAAGGAATGAAATTCTAAAATAATCTCAAATCCCATCATTATATATTCAACCGGAAAATATGAGTATTTATTTTGATATGAATGATTATTTATGATTAAAAAATATATGGAAGGATATTGGAGAATATGTATCTTAATTATTAGTATGTCAAAAAGGTAAGGATGAGATATTGAGCTCTAAGGGGATGTTGTTACTATTACCCATTCCAAAATAGAAATGAGAGAACATCATAATTGAATTTATAATTTCAATATGAAAAATATATTAAATATATAATACTATTAGGGTTGAAGTCACTCACCTTGTGAATTATATAAAATCCATTTATAATAGACAATGTTTCATTCTTTATCGTAATTCTATGATATACATTTAAGAAGTGGTATGGTTCCATGGATTTCTTATTTTGTTATATCTGATCGGGATTAGAGGTTAACCTCAATGTGATGTAGAATTATTTAGAAATATATTGATATAGAGTTTTGTTTCTGTTCATTCTATAATCCATTAAAATTTGAATATATTGATAGAACCATTAAAACCCTATAGGATTTGTTGATATCATGATATCTATATTTTATAGGTGGTTGGTATCATCACCTTACTCTAGTTTAATTCTATTATCATAATAAATTCCAATCAAGGAGTCAGATGGCTTCTTATTATTACATATATGATGTTATGTGTAGAACACTAATATGTTGGGAAGAATTTGGAGAAATAATTCTAGTGGGGTCTTATATAGCTTAGGAAATGGCTAAGAATTTTAGCTCTATTCATCATGACATTAATTATAGTCAAATGAAGACTTATGCTTATAATCATCAATTACAATACGAATTATATATAAATTTCAATTTTTTGTTATTAAATCCCCCTTAGAATAATTTTATTATATTAAAAAATAATTAAAGACTATCCCTTGGTAAATTCTCTCTTATGGAATGTTGATCGAGTAACCACTATAACATACCTCTTAACACTCAAATCAATCCTCTCCCAGTTCATATTGTCTTCCATATATCTCTCTTGAAGAATTACATACCAAAACGTACACATATATTGAACATTAAGGTAATAATATAGGGTCGTGATCTTTCTTATAAAGAAATACCATTATAAATATCATATAATAGAGATAACATCTTAAAGAACATAACTTATTTATTGATTAATGTTATTAGGAGGAATATAAATTTGAGAAAGATATATGGGAACATGGGTATGTGATAACATTAATATATGACCATTTTTTTATAAAATAAATTAAATAAATATATAGGTATAAATTTATTTTAATGGGGTTATTATGAAACTCCCCATGGTAATATATGAATTTCTGTGGAATGAAAACATGAAATGATCTATATTTTTCAATACATCCAACCCTAAGTCTATATGCACCACAATACAGTAATCCATTATAACCTATAAATTAATTATGATGTAGGAATAGTAAATAAAATTACTTAAAATATTTACAATTGTTTTTTACAGTGAAAATTTATTTTTCAATTCATATTAAATATTAACCATATTTTCAAACACTTCATTTTAAACATTGAAAATAAGTTTTCATAAATATATGGTTTTATTTAATTTTTTTCTTGCTAAAATTATAATTTAAATATAACATTTATATAAAATTTAATTTTTTAAATCATCATTTCAATATTATATTATGTTATTTTTTTGGATATATCTAAATTTATTCCTTTTTTCAATGAATACTGAGAAATAACAATTTTATAGAAAAGTATCATTTTTTTCTGAGTAAAATTTCCTTTATGTGTTTAATTTACAAATAGATAAACATATGTATGTATTAATTAAAAAAAATATTATTAATTACATTATAATCATTATTAAACATGAATTTAATTTTTTTATTTTTCATATTAAAAACATTTTTTTATAAAAATTAATTTTCTGTCAAAATTGTTTATATATTATTAAAATAAATTAATATCCATTTATTAATATTTTTAATTAATTTTAAATATAATATATTATTTAGTATATTTTAAAATTCATATGATTATTTTAAATAGATGGTAATGCATGTATATTTAGTTTTATGTTTAAAGATTAATTTTTCTAAAATAGGTTTTTATTAGGGTTACATGATTATTAAAAATTAATTTCATTCGAATAATATAATTCTAACCAAGTAAAATGGAATCAATATTTTTACTCTTAATAATTATAATAATCTAATTGGTTTAACATAATTTTTTTCATAGTGAATAAGAAAAATTGTATAAATGTGTTAAATAGTTTTGGTTAAAATTGGTATATTTGGGGTTCAACCAAGATATAATGGTAATATTTCCACTGAAATTATTATATTTATTATTTTTTAAAAAAATTTAAATATTATATTACAATAACTTCTAATACCCATCCATTTGGATCCCTTTTTCATTGAAATTTACCTTATATCACTGAAATATATTTCGAAATAACAAATGTGTATCTCCCCCCACATATAGAAGAGCATATGTTCTTCTCTCTTACTCATACAATTTGAGCCTTATTTATTATAAAATACCTGATAAAATAAATTCTTATATTCATTCCATTCATCCTTTAACTTTTGGTATTCTCCTAAGATCGATTCATCAAGGCTTAAGTTGTAATCTAGTAGTTGTCTTTCAAAGAAGAGGTATTTATATTAAACAAATTTTTTTAATAAAACAACATGATTTATTTTTTATAAAAATTTGGTCTAAATAAAAAAAATGGTTTATAAAATATAATAAATATACTAAGATGTTATTATGTTTATTTCATAACCATTTACAACCTATTCCCAATCAATTTGGAGATGAATGTATCATTTTTCCATATGTGTATACCACTGCCTCCACATAGCGAGAAAATTCATATTACATCACCATCATCAAAAATTGGTTATTATTATATATTTCTTGTTTATAAGTTATATTTAATTCATATAAATTATTATTTATGGTATTTTTAATATTTAACATTCGTTCTTTCTATCTATCAAAAAAAGGAAGCATCACTATTGCAAAGGTATGGACTTCCATTTCCACATAGCGATGTAATTTATTTTTCATCAAAAAATTATATAATGATTAATAATTATTTATATAATGAATATATATTACATTTATATTATTATTAATAATGTTTTTTATGGTAGGATTCATGATCTATGTGGATGAAATAGAACTTCCAAACAAAAATGAATGCGAAAATGATGTAGTTAACACGGGAAATAAATATGATAATAAATGTTTGTTAATTAATATATGATAAAGAGTTAAAATAAAACCATTTATGGTATTAATTTTTATATTATGGTTATTTAATATAATTATGTTAAAAATATAAATTTATTATACTAATGGTTAGAGTTTTTAAAATGTAATATGGGCATATGGTATGTGTTTTATATCACAATCTCATTTTGTCTGGATATTTTTTTCATATTATTATTATTATGAAATTGTATGATAAAAAATTCCTATGTATTATATATTTTCCCATAATATGTTTATTTTTATATATTTCATGTTTTTATTTCATTTTCCTCTCCTTAGGCATCAAATATACATGCAAAATGTTTATAATGAAATCGACCATGTTTTTACCTTTGTTCAAGAATATTCTCTTCCTTGTCCATATTTTCATTATAATGTTTTAACGAATTTTGTTAAAATTATATAAATATTATATAATTTAATTTTTGACTATGTTTTTCTTTTATTACCAAGGATTAAAAGGTACATTCTTATCATTTTAAAAACATTATACTTTTGAATTTCTTCCAAAAATGTGAAAGAATATTTTGTTTTGACATAGAAAGTATAAAAAGATTTTTATACCCTAATGAATATTGATTTATTTAAAATTTTCATTATATGTTTCCATTTTTATTTTCAATGAAAAAATTTCCCTTATTATTTTTGAAATTTTTATCAAATGTTCTAGTGATCTTGTAATTTTATTTTTATCTATAACAAAAACCAATGATTATTCTTATGATTTACTAGGGATAAGATCTAATGTGAGAATATTTATTATTTTTAATGATTTTTTATGATTATGGTGGTGAAACTATTATAAAACCTATATGATTTCTAAGGGTTTTGGTTTTATGTTATGAGGAATAATTTTTTCAACTTGTTTAACACATATTTAGGGATTTCATTATGTGATAGGTTATCCCAAAACAATATTCCATTGAAATTCATTTTTTAAGGAAGGATATATTGTTATATAATAAGTTCCGGAAGGTGGGAGTGAAATATATTCATTAAGGGACATTATCCAATAAGGTAGTATTGGGTTTTAACCTTGACTAATGAAATTATGGAATAATTAGTTAACCCATCCCATTATAATCATCTTGATTGTGATCCTTATCAAAGGAAATGATTCATTGTTCTTACATAAACCCCGAAAACTAATTTATT
Source organism: Viscum album (assembly GCA_963277665.1). NCBI lineage: Eukaryota > Viridiplantae > Streptophyta > Magnoliopsida > Santalales > Viscaceae > Viscum > Viscum album. The sequence continues at coordinate 294,300,240 of OY728134.1, forward strand.
TTCAATACGGTATCTTTTCATTGATCATGATTTATTATTAATCAATATTTAAACTTATGTATTATGTATTTGGATTGATAAAACACTATTTCATGTTTCATGATTATGATCTATGAATTGGTTGTTATACATTTCTAATGTTAAGATCATATTCTAATTAAATTATGATTATCTTATACTCAATTATTATTATTATCTATTATATCTTATAATTTTACATACTAAGCATATGTTCTCACCCTTTCTTATGTTTATCATCCTTAGGTTATGGAGAATGGTTTTAGGTATGTTATTTGTATTAATGGCTGATATTATAAAGAAGTAAATGGAAAATGATGTAGATCATAAATATACAAGAAATTAATTTACGCATGTTTCCAAGGGAACCAAACCATTGCAGTGCAGATGTGGATCATATTGATATGTAATGAATGTTTCCAACAATAACATGTAGTATTTATGTTTCAAAATTATGGACCTCTATATATTCATTATGTATCTTTTTATAAATATGTACAAGATTTAAAATAATCATAATCATATTAAAAAAATAATATATGGTTCTTAGCTTTAGAAAATGTGTCATGATATAATTATATTTTCATGTACATTTAATATCCATTAATACAACATCGTCTATTGACTCTGAACTAATATAAATGAATATATATCCATGAATATAGTAAAAAACCTTCAAATAATTATTAATTGTATCCTTCTATAAAATATCAAAATTTAGATTACAAATTTTTGTTTTCACATACATTTGCCTCTTAAACATCATCCATTAATATGTTATCATCTTAATTATGTTCTCCAGTAGTTATAGACGAACAATTAATATTTCAAATATCAATATTTAGATAAAATAACTTATTATATTATTGTTCGTGTTTCTTTAATATGAAAAAAATCAGTTATCATGTTCTAATTTCCTTATTCACCATTAGGTTATTAACCTTTTCATTCAGATATTAGAATTGACTGATCAATGATTTTTTAGTGCATAGCTCTACATGTCAATTTTATCACACATATAAATGTGGAAACTATGTTAATATCCCATTCCCAATTAATTCATCTCTCATAATCCAACATTTGAATTTACATGTTTGACATGTCCATTTTACTATTCTATAAAATGATCGATTCGAAATTGAAAAAAACCAAAGTTTCTCTAAACTCATGACTTAATAATATATGTTTTAAGGTATTTTAATACAAATTTTATCCATATATAATTAATTACCTTCACATTCAAATAAAAAAATAATTATATATATATATATAGGAATATGATATTAAATATTAGTAATAATAGTGATACACCCTTAACTCTAACAACAAAAGAAAACATCCATTAATGAACATACATATAAATTGTAGTTATCATAACTATGAAATAGAAAATAAAAAATAAATTGGGAAAAAATTTATTGTATACATCAACACATTACAACAAACCCATCAATGAATGAAAAAAAATATTAAATTCAAAAGTCCCAAGTTCAAATCTCTTTTCATATTAATATTATTTTCTAATTATGAAAACTGTGAAGCATGATATTTAGAAGGTACAATAGCAATAATTGTTTAACAATAAGTGTTAAACTTCATTCCCTATTTAGTAAACATCTTGGGCTCAAATTTTAACAAAACTTATTCCCAACATGGTGGCATTTGAATTATTATTAAAAATTATGATGTTATTATGGGGCTATTAGTGTTCTATGTTGAAAAAACTCGTAATTATCTCATTGAAATATATTTAAGAATTAGTAATGTGAATAATATGAAATATTTTTAAAACAATATCATTCCATGTAAATTATGAATGAATATATATGTTTTAAAATACAATTCATGAATATAAATTTAAAAATATCATACAAAATCTACTATACACATGAATTATTATCCACGAAATTATTAAACAACCTTAAATTATAATAAAATTTCATTTGAATCCAATATGGGATTTCATGTATATAAAATATAATTAATTACATAGATCCAAATATGTACATTTTGGATAGACCTATGATGATTGTTTTACCCTATCCAAAGGTTCCATTAAGTTGTCTAACAATAATTTTTGGATTTTGGTGAAAAATAAATTTTCCATAAGAAAATATAGGCGAATAATAATATTTTGAGAGAAAAAATTAATTTCATAGTCATAAAAAACAAAAAAAAATTAAACCCTTTAATTTTGAATTTCAATATATCCATTCAGAAATGTTTTCCTTTTAAAATAGTTATAACAGATTTGAACTAAAAATTATAATAAACAACCATAAAACCATATTTAAATCGAAAAACCATATTGAAACAATAATAAAATTATATAAAATATATTTTAATGAAATAGAAATTATTATGTTATATAATAGGACAACAAAAGAATATACAATAATAAAATTAGAAATAAGGGAGCCGTAGATGAAATTTTATAAATCTTGATAGTGAAATAACATGTGAGAAAAAGTGGGGGTTATTGTAGTAGGGGAGAATCAATGAATTAGGGATTCAAGTGTATAATTGTTATGGGGAATGACTTATTCCTAACAACATAGTGATAGAATGATAATTTTTGTTTCTTAGTTATGGTAATATCGCATAGGGCTCACTATTGATCATAGTGATGGGTGGAAGACTTATGGATAATAGCATAACAAGATAATAAGTATATAAATAATGAGGTAAGGAAGTAATGGAGAATTTGAGTTATATGGTGTCTAGTGTACAGATATAGCCTAGTGTGTTAATGACAATGGGTGTTAATACTAATGATTATTCTGAGGTGGGGGAGATGGAAGTACTTTCATAAAATCACATAGCGAATATTTTCCAAAACAAAATTCCGGAAATATTATTTAGTAGAAGTTATTATTTAAATAGGTTAAAATGAAATATTAAAATATTATTTTAAAATGTTTTTCAAAAAAGGATGCAATTGATATTCACTATAATTTTATGAAATTTATTTTATATAATCAATATTAAATATTAATTTTCCTTTAGTGGAAACATGAAAATAATATCATTTTAGGAACATTAATATTAACAATTAATAATTATTATATCATTAACATTTAATAAATACCACTCTATAACTATTACAATATTAAATAAGTAATAAAACTATAAATCTACATACCTACAAAATGTGTAATTCATCAGAGGATGATAATTCTTTCTTTCATCCCTCATAGGTGACAACTCTCCTGTTATCCCAATTGAAATTATGTCTGACAAAGATATGACACCAGCTATTGTTAATAATTTTAAATTTAGTAAATTACTAATTAATCTATTACATTTAATTTTTATATTGGGTAAATCAAGAAAATATATGATGTGAAAATAATTGAAATGTGAAAATTCAAATTAAACTTATTTGTTTTTCCAACTAATATTTTTATGATTTTAAAAAATATTTATCAAAAATAGTTAAAATAAAATTTTATTTCTTTGAATTTTATCATCTATTAATAATGAAGGTGGGGAAATTTTATCAACATCCCATATAATTTTTTTATCAATAATTAGTATTTATATTTTCAGGGTAAAAATTAATGATGTCTGTAAAAAACTACTCTCGGGGAATTTTCACCATTATTGAGTGTGTTCCTTATTCATCAATTAGAACCCCAATATTTATTTAAAAAAAATATCTTTCAAATTTCTGTAATCATTAAATTAATTTATCATATTGAACTAAATGTATCTCAATGGTGTCTCTTCATTTATATGAGCGTCATACAATATGAATCATGTATCTGATAATAATTTCAAATATACAATTAATGAAGATAAATAAATACCAATATCATTACTCGGTTGTTTCAGTATAAATATAAAAATATGCAACATAATATACTATAATATCCAGCATAACAATGATGGAATGTTTTAATTTACAAATATAATGGACAACGTATTATGAGTGTTTTATTGTAAAACAAAACTGTTCATTATATATGTAAATGAAAAATTATGAATTTATCATAACATTGTAAAAAAAATTAGGATTTTTATGATTAATTTCTAACCACTTAGGTGGATTTTTTGGTTGATGATGTTTCACATATAGAATTATTATAACTTTATTCCATGTCATTTTAATTGTAGTCTACTCGTTTCTATATATCATTATAATCATTTATATGATAGGAATGTTCTATAAAAATTTGAATGAAATGATTGATTTTTAATGTATGATGTTTTACTACACATAGGGATCTTTTTATGTGAATCTTAGTCCTGTCAACAAATATAGTCATCTGAAAAAACCATCACTCATTCATAAGTCATACCAATTGAATATAACATTCTCTTTTTGGCATCATATATTTATTAAGGATTCTCATTATATTCAATAACATATAATTCCTGAGATAAATTAGTTTTATAAATCTATCTATAAGTTATAAATTTATATATTTTAAATTATATAGCTTTTATATGGTTGTTCATACCAAACATTTATTAAAACTAGAACATTGTAACATCATTTCAATGGTTTTTAACTTGTAAAATTACTTTATAAAATCATGAATGGAATCAACAAACATGATTTTTATTACCACAATAGATTACAAATCATCCTATATGATTTTACTGATGTTTGAAAATTCATAAACTATTCTTTTATACTAAACTATATCTATATTTACTGCTTTTTCTTGTTTAGTCCAAATATTTTCACTTCTATATTTCCTATGGTAGATCAAATGTTCTTCAAACTCATCTATACATATTCTTCTTGATTAATAACAATATAAAAATTGAATAATAATTGATTAAGGGCCATTTTAAAATTCCTTTTCAAAATTGATTAGCACTTTAACCACACTTATATTCTCATTATTAATTTGATTGGTGTTCTTCAATTTCTAACTCATATTCATTGTTCTTGGTTCAATGGTATTCATATTTCATTAAAAAATGATACACACAAGTAATGTATATATTTTCTCATTTATATCATATGTAAAATATATAATGTATATGTTTTAAAAATAAACTTATAAATTATTATACAAACATATATAAAATCTAAACAATAACACACATATAATCTATATTTTATAAAAATTCCTAAATTTATACATGGAGTAAAATTACAATATATAATATTATTATATATATATATATTCATAAATTAAATATTTATGTGTAAATATACTACTATATAAGTTTGTAAATATAAATACACACACACACACACTTATATATATATACAGAAAAACAAATTTATTTCACATATATATATAGACACACTCATACACTTGATTTTGTGTGTATAAAGTATTAATTTTAATATATAAAGTATAAATTTATAGAATAATCATATAAATTTCAATACACACATATATAAGAATGTATGTATATATATATATAAACCTAAATAATATAATTATAATTAAGTTTATATTTGTGTACACATATAAATACATATATAAACACACTCACACACACAAACACACCAGTATATAAAAAAATATTAACTACACACATTTATATAAATATATATACACACACAGATAATATATATATATATATGAGTACATATGGACATGCATATACAAACACATAAACACACACCTATATAAGGATGAAGAAATACAGACACAAATATTTATTTGTCTGTGTAGAACTATATAGTAAAACTATATATATATATATATTATTAGTATTCCTATTATATATGTATCAATATATATACAAATGAACACACACCTAATATAAGGGATAACTGAATTAAACAAAATAGGAATATATAATAGGAAAAATTCATTAGAACTTTGTTTTTACTTTAATATCTTCAAATTTTATGTCAATTTTTATGAATGATCAAATCCAAAAACCTAGCGATATTAGATTCTTCTAGAGTATGCAGAACCGGGAGGTAGATAACATGTAACGAACCAACCTTGGTCAACTAGACAAGCCACCCAGCAAGATCGCCATGGTGTTTTGGTGTAGCAAGATAATGAAAAAAGTCATTTTTATAAAAAAATAAGTCATTGAACTAGAGAAAATACCAAATGAAAGACATACATCCATGAATATTATAATCCAAAACAAACTAGCTAAATCGGAATGTATAATAATAAAAGACCATTAAGCCTCCATGTGACCAACCATCACATCGATTACATTCCTTTATGAAGTCTATGATAATATAAAATTTAGAATGTTGCATAATGCCCTTCCCCTTTTATGGGTCCTAATTAATAAACTATACAACAACTTAAATTAAAAAATAGGGTGTGCGCACTAATCCCAAAAGGATTTTACCATAGAATTTTTGAAAAGTCTAATATCAAGAATGTAATTGTAATAGTATTAAAAAAATAAATTTATTCCAAAAAATTTCATAAATCAAAAACATTTTTATATAATTTTTTGTTTTTGATAAATTTGAATTTATTTTTATTTTGAATATGTTTTTTTAGAAATGAATCATGTTTTTTAAAAAGTTCTTTAAAAATGTTTTTTCACACCAATGATTTTATATAATTCTTATTGGGGGTTTAGATTTAAAAATGTGTTTTCATGTTCCAAATCGGATTGAATATTGTTTTAAAATGTTTTCTATATTTAATGAATGGATTTATAAATGGACTTTGACAAACTTTTCACATTGAGAGTTCATTGGTGTGTTAGGAATAGACATGACACTCATAGTGAATGAATTTCCAGTGGAGGGTTTCTTTCACTTTAGTATGTGAAATGCCACGAGAGGTTATACCTATTAGATCCACTATAGTACTAAATTGTGGATTAATTTTAATATAATATATATATACCCATATGTTATCCCAAATAGTGTGATTTTTCATTTATGTTTTTATTATCAAAATTTTGATTGTCTCATGGTAATTTCCGAAATTACTTTTAAATGATGGATTATGTCATGATTGAATTTCATAAATTCTTATCTTTTGGTGTACCCATGGAATTTATTTAATATTCATTCATGTTTATCAAATTTTATTTTCATATTCGAGGTCTTGGTAATATGAATAGAATTTATGAAAAAATGAAAATTCAACTTGGTATTGATTTATGAATATTTTTTGAATATTTTTATTTGTTTTAAATGTAGAATATATTCATTCCACATTAGATTTTTTTATAGATTATATGGTGGAATCCTTGTAGTCTTAGTGATTACAGACTACATTTTCCCTTGGGATTTTATATATGTCATTTTGATGGAACCTGGTAATTGTACAGTCATTATGTAGCATGTCAGCTTCTCAGTTCATCATTTACTTGGTAGCCAAATGTTTTGGACATGACAGATTGTTACATAGTGGCTTGCTGGTCTTGACTAGTAAATATTTTTTGTTTAAATATTCTAGACTAGATTTTATGGATTAGATAAAAATATATTTCTTCCACTTTGTGCTCTACTTTTATCTCTTCATTTGTTATATATTAGAATTTTTTCTATTATATTTTTTCACCTAACCACCATGGTAACCCCAAATAGGTGGATTGATCAGTTGACACATATTGGGGTTTTATAGAATGGTATAATTGGGAAATACACAAACTAATTTGTGATAACTATACCTAGTTTTTTTTCTGGGTCTTGGGTAGACATGAGTTCTGAATTTAATAAGTTGGTTAGTAAGTGTATGATGGTTCCTAGCCATCTCACATTTGTATCTTAAATCAATTTACCATGTGTGGTTAAAAAACATTAACCAAGTTTGAGACATGGAATTTTTGGTCATTTAAATGAGCTATATGGGAATTTAATTTGAATGGAACAATACCATTTAAATTTTTACTCTCATTGGTAGAATTCATAATTCTTAAAATTTTCTCTTTTATGTCAATGACATGAATACATAAATCTGGTCATATGATTTTGGAATTTTGTTCCAAAATATGATTGGTGGTTGTATTTTTTTGGATTATTACTCCTGGAAAATAACTTCTTAATATGTGAAAATGAATTTCTAAATAGGATTAATAGGTTAATCCACAGGTGGACCCCACATTATGAGAATTTTTAATCTACACTATTCAGTCTCTCGGTCAAGCGAGTGATAGAAACCTACGATGTGTAGTGGATAATGGATTGATATTCATAAAGAGAAATCCACCTAAATTCTATGGTATCAAAGGACCCAGGTAATATGTGTATTAGATTAATTGTATTCAGAGGATCGTTATCTTAATGGTGACTAATGTGCAATATATGGTGGGGTTTTTAATGTACATGATTTTTGTATAATTTTTCATACATTTTATTTAGAAATAAACTTGTTTTCAACATATATCTTTTTTATGGATAAAATAACTTTTTTTGGTGATTATGATAATTTTGATGATATATCCTACCAAAAGCACAAATCAGGGATGATAAGAACAATTATTCAAATATAAAAGGTGTGTGCTTGTTTATACACACTGTGTACTACTACCTTAACACAGATCGTGAAGAATGGATACACGCCAATGTTTTCGAACAAAGAAAACACATAGTGTACTTCCCATACACACACTATAGAGACCATCTAGAAGCGGTTGATGGTCGATGAATGACATTACACACCATATGTGGATGAATTACACACTGTGTAGCTCCACCTAATAGGTAGGGACAAGTTCAAAGTCAAACACTACATGTTACTTCAACAACCGGCGGAGAAAAGACAGAAAAAACATGTTTACCAGTAGTACACGTCGTGAACTTCTTAGTACACTCCATGTATGACTAAAACCTATAAATATGTGTCAGGCCCTATATTTTTGAGATTCATTCATATTCTTCTATTCCAAGTTATTCTATTGGGGCACTCTAAAGATGCCCAAGAAGGGAATAAGGGAGAGAAAGAAGAGGAGATAAGTGAGGAGAGAAGGTGATACTGTGCTACCTTCCTGAAGACCATCCCTCCAAAGATTTCAAGAGGTTATATTTAGTTTATACTTGTTCTTTAGTTACTATATACTCTATGAGTAGCTAAATTTTCTTTGTGATGGTCCTACGAACTACACTGAGTTGTAATTTTACATTTGTGATGTGTTAACCGTGTCTTTAATTCTTCATTCTCATAATTAATTATTAAATCTTTCTAAATATCACATGAAATGTCATATCAGATGAAGAACGAGATTTCTAGAGATCCTTTAAGGATTTAAATTTAAAAACATCCATGACAAAGTTGTGTTTTAATTGTCTCAAAAAGAGATGCAACTTATAAAATTAAGAGAAATTAATTTCCAAACCAATTAATTTGCTTTCTATTAATTTAAATAAAACTCACCTTACAATGGGGGTTATGTTACATAAATAATCTCAATTATGTGAATAATCGTGAATAACACAACCTCATAAGCAAATTAATTTAATAATAACCATTAAAATTCACATCCCCAACACATTTCTCTCCAAATTTTCATCAGAACCAAATTTCAATGTTTTCTCTTTATTTTCAAGAATTGTTTTATGAAATTTAAATTTAATAACCTTCATAATATAATTCACTCTCAAATTAGTAATCATCACTAAAAATAATTACAAACTAGATAAATGAAAAGAAATAACTCCTTCTTCTAGTGGATAGATCCCCTACTGATACTATAACAGTTATGGTATAATAATTTGGATTCTCAAAAATAACACTTCAAGGGTAATGATAACATAAATGGTGTACCATTTCCAGGAGAAAGGTTACAATAGTTATTTTAAACCAGTTTGTATACATTTCAATGAAAATAAAAATAAAAAATTCTAAAAAAACTATTCTCACTCTCATTTCTCTTTTTATTATTTTTTTCTTCCCCTTTCATGCATGGTGTGTTCAGTGTCGTGAAGATTATTTGGCCTATGAGTGGCTGAATAACTCATTCAAATAGAGATGAGTCATCAAATCATTTTCCAATGGACCTAGAGATTGAACGATCATTTTTTATTGGATGACATGCACACATTGATGAGCGCAACCAAAATAATCCAATCGCACAAAACAAAGATGAATATATAACTATTGTCTAAGGAGGTGCATAACCATTTGGTCCAGATGATAATGGTAACCTGAATTCTCCACTTGTTCTATATTATGTCTTACAGAACCTTCAACTATTCTAACCAGAGTCGATTCTATACATATAGCCAGGTCAGGGGGCCTTACATTGGTCCTACACAACAATTTTCCCCCCCTGCTTGAGAGAAACTTCCCCCATTCCGTACCAATAGGGAGTACCATATCCCCTCCATCCAAGGGGCAGATACATGAATATTCTGACCACCAATACATTCCCAACACTTCGATATCAAACTAGCCATTATGAAGCTGATCCAGAACATTGTACAATTTGAAGGTCTACCTAGTGAATACCCAAATTCTCAAGTCTCGAACTTCCTTGAGATATGTGAAACATTCAGTTATCGTGGTGTGAAAGAAGAATCCATATGTCTCCAAATAATCACATTCTCATTAGTGGATAAGGAAAATTTCAGCATCTAGGGACATCATCAATGGTCTATCCTCACCTGGGAGGCATTAGAGTAGGACTACTTGACCAAATACATTCCACCATCGAAGATAGTGACTCTGCAGAATGAGGTCCACAACTTCCAAAAGCAAGAATCAAAATCCATATATGTATCCTAATAGAACTTCAAGGAGATTATAATAAAGTTTTCTCACCATGGACTTCCACTATGGATGCATGTGAAAACCTTTTACTGCAGACTGATCACGAACACCAAATCAGTGGTGGATACCACTGCTGGTGGAATAGTAATTGGAAATATCATGAAGAGTTAATTAACCTCCTGGAGGACATGTCGGAAAACAGATTCCAGTGGTACTAAGTGTGGGGAACTCAAAAGTGAGGTATGTGCAACATTGAATCCACCAAAATATTTTCTTCCCAGTAGGATTTTGAGTCAAAAAAGATCAATTTATTGAACCTGGCGAATGCATCCCAAGTTCAAGTATCAAACCATCCATCATGCAGCGAATGTGGTGACCATCACATCATTGGTAAACGTATGGGGTCAACTACCGGCCCTTCAATTAGAGAGGTGAGCTATGTTTCTTAGAACTGAGGTTAGAATATGTATTTTCATTACCAGAACCCAAAATGGAACGAACAAATGAACCTGGGGTAATAATAAAAACAAAAAAATCCTCCACCCCATAGACCACCAAGCTATGGTCAACAACAGCACTAGATCCCATATCCAATAAAAAATAATAGGGGACTACAAACTGCAAGGGTACCAAATCCTTCACCATCAACCACCAAGGTAGACACCACCTCCACCAGCAGTACAAAAAAACATAGATAAAACCCCCATCAAAACGTGAAAAAATTGTGAAAGAATTCATCATAACTAGTAGAACAATATTTCAAAACCATAAATATTCCATTAGAATCCTAGAGAATAGAATTGGGCAACATTCCAATCAGATCTCTATGAGAAAACCTAGTACACTACCGGGGTATATTTAGAAGAACCCTTGATAAGAGGCCCATGCAATCACTTTATGAAGTGGAAGAGGCTACCTCAGACACCAACTGCACTTCTAGGTGAGGCTACACCTCAAGAACAACCTTCACCCTCTCTAGTGGAAGAAACCCCAATGAAGGAACCCTCCTCATCAAAATAACCATACAAAGTGAAGGAGGACTCACATGGTAAGGGAAAAGTGTCAGTCAGGCCTTTTGATCCCACCTTACCATTTCTATATAGGATGATGAAAAGGAAAATGGATCACCAATTTTTTAAACTCATTGAGGTACTCCATAAAATACATATCAACATTAATTTGGAAGAGTAATTAACTTATATGCCATCATATGAAAAATTCAGGAATGGAATCCTCTCAATTAAAAGAATGATGGATGATTTGAGGACCATTTCGTCTAAATAAGCAATTCTCAGCTGTAGTACATCGCTCACTTCCTCCAAAACTCCATGATCCTGGTAGTTTCACTGTCCCATGTATCATTGGTTCCCATGAGTTTTGAAAAGCTCTCTATGATTTATGATCTAGAGTTAACTTGATCCCATTTGGTGTCTTCAAGAAACAAGGTCTCAATGATCTCAAACCAACCTGAGTGGCCTTATAGTTAGAAAATAGTTCCATCAAATATCCTAAGTCGCTGCTCGAGGATGTGACAGTGAAGGTAGAAAGGTTAATTCTCATTTTCAACATCATCATTCATGACATAGAGGAATACTAGTAGGCACATTTTATTCTAGGGAGGAATTTCAAGGCTATTCAGAAAACCTTGATTGATGTTCACCAAGGAGAGTTGATTCTTTGAGTGAGAGATGAAAAAGTATCTTATAACATTCTCAAAGCAGATAAGAAGGTCTCACTAATAGAACACAAGTACTGTTATGGATTGGCCATTAGAAATGATCACCTAGGATATATGGAAGGAGACAAGGAATTTTTTTCAATCACCAATGAAAAATTCATCAACAACATCCAATTCGGGTAGCAACAAGTGCATGTATGGTCAAGCCAATGACCTAAAACAAAGGCGGTTACTAGGAGGCAACCCAGAGGATACAAGCCATGTACCACCTAAAAACACAGCTTGTACTCATCATTTTATTTTTCCTTCCTAATATAGCAAATATATCAATTAACTAACTTAATACATTGGGACGATGTCAGTGCCAAAGGTTAAGTCACTGGAGTTTATCTGAGCCATCGTCAGTTTGAATCCCTCTATAACTACCTTCAAGAATGGTGTTCATAATTTTTATACTAGTGTTCTCATACATGATGTGTGTGGTAATTTTCAAATCATATGTAAATTTTTCTAAAATAAAACCCAAGATGGGGATAGAATAGTTGTCCATGGAACAATACCGGTTTCCAAAAGACCCGGGTTCGAATCCAGACAACCTGGCCATTTCCATCATTTTTCATATTAATAAAACCACACATCGTGAATTTCGAGATACTTCAAGTCTGCAAAGATTTCAAGGATTTAAATAGTTTTTGAAATACAAACATACATGCGGGTGAAGTTATTAGATTGGTAGAGTCTCGGCCCTGGATCCAAAAGTCTTATGTTAATACATTGCCAATCTCCCTACTTCATCCCTTTTATTCTAATTTAAAACCACACACCATTCCATTTCACCATACCTAGTAGTATTGGACCAGTACATCAAATACATATAATTTGTAACCAAGTGCATTAGTACAACCTTTTCTCTAGTGGTGTAGGGCTTGTGTTTGGATCAGCTGATCTCCAGTTCAAACCTTAACCCAAGCACCACACCAAAGGTTGTACTTTTCTTTTTACAATTTTAGAACACAAAGATTGTACTTCCCAATAAATTACATGTATTGATTTATTTTTAGTAAATTATAAATATATTTTTAAATATATCTTTAAATTATAATTATTATATAGTTTACTATAATAATTATATTACAAATGTGATGTTGTTCATAAAAAATATAGCGATATGTGGCATGTGGGACCTAGTATACGCTGTGTACCCCGACAATAAAAGCTGGGATTCCATACCCAAGAAGAGCCTGTCTCAATACCCACCCCCCCCCCCCCCTCCATCCCCATTTTCTTTCGCTCGACTCCCTCCACCATCCTAGATCTAAATATTCCATTTCAGTTCTTTTTTTTCTCCTTATTTCTGCTACATTGGGATCATCAAACCAAGTACGCCTTTATATACTCTTTATTTCAACATTTTTGTAGCATTTTGGATGATTTGGGAATGGGTGACAGTTCAGATTCATGTGCAGCACACAGGGTATGCGAATAACACATGCCTTGTACATCATGTACATGTCTACACATGGAACAATATTACCTTTGGTCAGTACAGGTCATGTGCGTTTGGGACATGTCATGTACCGTTCCTTTCCTATCCTTCTTGTGGATATTGTGTTCTTTAGGACATGATTGTTTCCCATGTTCAAATACATGGTGTGTCTGCTCGAGTCATGTCATGTCCTTAAACCCTATTGGGAACTCCGTGTTGAAGGTATACATGCCTTGAAACCCATGTCACAACACATGGCGTGTACCACATTCCACACTGCGTGTATATGGTCTGATCACCTGCCATAGTTAAGTTGTGTCTGGCTCTTTAGACGGCCCCCAATCCATTTCATATTACATGGTGTGTACTCCATGTTACACATCGTATACTAGTTTTTTACCTGACACATTCCCTCATGGAATGTCTATCTCGGTACACAGGTTCTTACAAAGCTCTTATAACATGTCGTGTACCTTGTATCTATATTTCATGTTCTACTGTATTTCTAGTTTTCTCAAATTTTCACCATTTTCATTTTCATATAAATATATTTTCTTTTGTTTTTCATTCTTTTTTAGGTATGGATGATAGGGATTCTTCTATTGGGATGCAACATGCTTTAGATTTTGAGGTTGAATGACCTCCTCCCCATCAGATTCGTCTTCGACAAGAAGAGCGGCCTGATTTGGATTTTCCATTTTTCTAGCCCCCATTGTCGACCACTCTTCACCCTATTCTGATGCCACCTCCCACTATGAAGTCTACATGTTTAGTGGTTCATAGGGATTCTTCTACTGCTGATCCTATAGCGGTGGCCTCCACCCCATCCACTAAGGCCACAAGATCCTCTTATGCAGCTCCATTTTCCAACTCCACCCCTCTGATCTATCATTTTCACCCATAGTGGACCTGACTGAGCCGACCCTTTCATCCTCTACTGGAAAGTCTTTTGAGCCTTCTCTGGTATCAGTTGCACCACCTCCAACCACGGCAGTGGGAACATCTTCCCTAGCCCTCCCCCTTACACCACTGTCAGCTAGGTTGTTTCCCACCCTTCGCCACATCCATGCATGGTTATTCAATTTAATCATATGGTGACCGAGCTGTTGTGGAATTTCCACTAAAAAACAGTCCAGTTGAGTAGTCACTACTTCGACCTCGACATCCCTCAGCATCAAGGTATCTAGGATGAGGTTGATGAGATCCTATCACATACAAATATCACTGCCACACTCTAGGTCCATACTTCGATATATCATGATTTTTATTTAGAGATTATTTCCATGTTCGAGTTTGATGAGAAATCCTACCATCAAAAGCCCACTGATACCTCTACTCATGTCCAATTTTGTCATGGTGGCCTCCATTTCTCCTTGACTATGGATGAGTTTGGCCGAGGGTGCAGCTTCTACCCCCATTCTTCTACCATACCTCCCAAATCTACCTTGACCTGACCGGAGCACAATGGATTTATTTCCATGTGGAGGGAGATTTTTGGACCTACCCACATGTCCCCCCCCCCACATCGCATAAATGAATTCTCATTATTGAACCCCCCCCCCCTCTTCTCTTTCTTCACTAGTGCTTTAGCACCATCATGTTTCCCCGCCATGGGGATATGGGCGTTGTGTCTAGGGAGGACATGGAGAATAATTTGTGTATCATCGAACATGACTATCCTGACCTTCCTTTTATTGAAACCTCCAATTTCCACTCTATGATCCATGGCCATTAGGGAAACTTGAGCGAGAGTTTCTACACCACCTGTTTGGCACATCATTTTTGGGTTTTGAGACCTCTCTTCCTCGTGAAACCTTATTATATCCTATATTTTTGACTTTCTCATGCTTATCCATATGAGGATTATGGATCCTTAGGTAGATGGCTATAGGCTTGTGTATTATGCCCCTACTCATAAATGGGTGACGGACGAGCCACCTACTCTTACTAGTGTTGCTACTCATTATCCAACATATAAACCTGCATATGTTCCCTCCCCACCCCCACCAACTTTATCTAGATTTTTTTCTTCCACCATCCCCAATTATAATGAGCCTTCCACCTTACCACCACCCTATGAACCCTTGATTTATCTCCCTTTTACTATCATCCTAGCCATGATAAAGCACAACCAAGTTCGTCTGGATTGTCATCTAGACAGGCTTGAAAAAATGATGTGGCTTCTTCTTCCACATCATAGCATTCCACTACTCCCAGCACATGTGCCTACCTCTTTTCCATGCCCTTATTAAGTAGCTCCACTTCCATTTGTAGCGTTGGCCATAGATTCATTTCTCCACTCTACTACAATCCCCATGACTACCACTCATGCTACCAACCCGAGCATCAATACAGAGACACCAACTTTGGGTTCCCCTCCCGATGCTCTGGTTTCTACAACTCCTCTTCTGATCATAGCTCATGATCCTACGACCTCCACTGCTATTATCGCACCTTCCCTGCATGATGCTCCTATCACAGATGAATCCTCATCTAAGGCCACCCCATGACTGGTTTATGGCCCATTTATTTTCATTGTATATATCAATTTTTTGTTCTGTTTGGGATGTACTATTTTATATACCTATCATTTTTCATTATCCATTCCATCACAAGTCACAGGTTCCCCAGAGCGACTTTATCATCTCAATTTTTGAGGGGAGTATTTTTTCTGTTTTTCCTTTTCATTTCTATTTTTGGGTTTACATCTTCCACTACATCCACTTGTCATTCACCCCTTTCGTCCCATTTTCCCTCATCTTACATGGTATTAATCTTGGGGGGACCATGCGCTATCTTAAGTGTGGGGTCGGGCATCTTCTTACACTAACACTTCGCCTTCAACTAATCGAGGGGACATCATTAATTATTAAAAAATTATTAATTGTAGAATTTTTTTGATTATTTTTTCATATAAATTATAAAGCCATAATATGGAATTTTAAAATTTTACATTCTTATTTTCAATTTTCAATGTAATTTAAAATGATTTCTGATATAGTTTGATTTTTGGATTTAATTCATGGATATTTAAATTTTTTAAGCTGGTTATTTTATATTCATGTCATGATCTAATTGACCCTGACAGATTTTTCCATTCTCAAGTTATATTCTAAACCATTTTGATATATTCTTTCTTATTCCCTCTTTCTTGAGTGATTCTTGGTATATGCATTAATACAAAAAATTTCTAGTTTTTCTGTTCAAAACATGATGATTTAGGAATCATAATAAAATCATTGAGAAATTTTATTTTTTCGTCCCTTTGTCCTTTAGACCTACCCTACATTTGATCTCCATAAACCCTTATAAACCCTGGAATTCCTTGATAGGAAGCCACATTTAATGCCTATTTTCCCTTCCTACCCAAATTCATTTATAATTTTTTATATTCACTTGAGATTGTAGATGGAATTTGGTTTTTCATGGTAATTGTTTTTGTGAGGAACCATGAAAATATGTGTGGGGGAGTGTGTCACATGTTTATATTGGTAAAATAGCCCAAATGCCTACTATCCATTTCATTCTAGGTGGTCCCACAATCTCAAAAAAAATGAATGATACTGAAGAGTGTCAAGACTCTTAATTATATATTATTGGCTTATGGTCCTATATTGGAAAAGGATGATCATGGTAATGATTCCATTGAGAGATCATGATTGAGATATCTTTTTCATTGAACACTATTTTGAATATTATCCATTATTTTTTAAGAATTCATCCTCTTTTTCAAGCCTATGAGATTAATTTTTATCCTTACTACCAACCCATAGCCTCTGAAACATTTGAACCTTTTTAAAGTCCTCAGGATTTTTGTTATTTGACTTTGGAAGAGGATAATGAAAACACTAGAAAGACTATGTATTGAGTATATATACTTAAGATTGAGCATATGCCTGATTTAATAAATCTTGAGTGATGAGTCTAGTGTCTTGTGGTGAGGTAAATAATAATGTGGTATGTTTATTAATGAAAAGGTAAACAATGTGAATGAAAGAGAATGTAAATTTTCAATTATGTTATTAATGAGGCATAATTATAATATATTTGAAAATGATATTTGTTATGGGAATTTTAAATATCTTCTGTTATGGTTTTAGTTTATACAGTTATAATTAGTAAAATGTTTCCCTTTTAGAGTATCAATTCTATTGATTAGATGTTGAGATCTCCCTTGATGAAAAAGAAAATAACTATGTGTGGTGGAATTTGATGTACCTAATATGTGTATACTTTTTCATTCATTGTATTAATCATAAAAACATTTTTCACAAGATATATTTTGTTTTATGGATGAAGTACTTTTTGTTGGTGATTATAAAAATTTTCAGAATATTTTCAACCAATAGCACAAATCAGGGTTGATCATAACAAAATTACAAATATACATGGAATGTACTTGTTTATAAATGTTGTGTACTACTTCTTTGAAATTGATCAGGAAGACTGGATACACACCCATGTTGTTGACCAAGGCATACACACCATGTACTTACCACATACACACAGTGTAGACATTATAGAAGTTCTTGGTGGCCGATTAATGACATCACACACTGTGTGGGGCAGCGCTACATGTCGTGTATCTCCACCTACTAGTAAGCACCATGATCAATGTCCAAGTCAGTGTGTTAGCTCACCTACTGGTAGGGAAATGATTTCCAATAGGTGTTTACCAGTAGTATACATTTTTTGCTTCCAGGTACATGTCTTGTACTACTAAAACCGATAAATAGGTGGCAGTCCCTCCATGTTTGGGAGTCATTCAGATTCATACATTACAATTAATTCTAATGAGAGCACTCTAGAGACGGCCAAGAAGAGAATAAGAGATAGAAAGAAGAGAATATAAAAGAGGAGAGAAGGTGATTCTATGATTCCATCCCACCAAAATTTTCTCCAATTATTTCAATAGGATGTATTCAAGTACGATATGTTTTTTAATTTCTATCTACTCTGTGAGTAGCTAAATTCCATATGTGTCGGAACTATATACAATTGTGAGTTTTAATTTGTCATCTGTGATGGTGTAAAAATGTTGTTTATTCTTCATTCACTTAATTACTTATCAAATATTTCAAAAAATCACTCAAAATCTTGTATCAGACCAACAATAGGATTTCTGGGGATCCATTAAGGAATTAAAATCTAAAACATCCAAGACTATTGGGTGTTTTTATCATCTCAAAATGATTTTTAACTAATAAAATTAACTGAAATAAATTTCTATACCAAATAAATTTGTTTCTATTGATTTAGACAAAACTCACCCAACTAAGGGTGTTGTGTTACATAAATAATATCAGAGTTTTGTATTATAATGAATAACATAACCTCATAAGAAAAATTATTTAAAAAAACTTTTAAATTCCCATCCCCGATGCATTTCTCTCCAAGTTTTCATCAAAACCAATTTTTTGTGTTTTATTTTTATATTTCAAGTAATTTTTTATATGAAATATAAATTTATTCATCTTATTGTCAAAACACAATAAAAGCAACTTGAAATTCAGTAAATATCATTAAAACAAATTACAAACTAGATAAAAGAAACAAATATAACATTTTCTCCCTGTGGTTCGATCCCTTAAAGATGAAATACTAGTTAGGGTAATATAATTTGTATTGTATAAAATAACACATCAACATGAATGATAACAACTTTTCCATCTACATGATTGATATACTGTGAAGCAGATTGTGGGACACTATTGTGAAAGTTGAGTTTCATGAAGATATTACTTGGAAAACTTTGGTAATAATATTAAAGCATTGAGTTTACCCTAAGTCATTACATGTATTTTGACCTTATAATTTCAATATATACATTAAGGGTTGCATAATATTCTAGTGTATTCCACATATTTTGTTGAGTAGTTCGATTTGGAAGCAATGTTAATCACAAATGTGTACCTAGAGGAAAAAATATTTTAGTTAAGACAGAGGCATTATTTTTAGATGATTTTGATTCCCTTGGGACTTTTTTTCATTAATTGAGGTAGTCAATAATAAAGTTTTTGTTAATCCAGAAATAACTATAAAGACAATTTTGGGTAGATCTTCAGTTGGTGGAGTTTTTATACAGGGTGTATCTTATAGAAAAAAAAGAAAGTGTAAGGGTGGTTAGTATATATTTAAAATATTTTCATTGTATTCTCATGGATAATAGAAGTTTTTCTTCTATGAATGTCAAAATAATGTCCATTCCCATCCGAAATATTGTAAGACTCATATTAATTTTCATCATTATAGACTATTGGGAAATATGAGTCCTTTTCGTGATAGGATATCCTAGAGATGTAAGGAATGATACACTCTCACTAAGGGTACATTGGTTTATACTAATGAGTCCAAGGGTGTTGAGTATAATACTTAGAAAATGTTATCTTTTTCATATTTCAAATTTTGAATGACTTTACACAGTGGAGTGGGTACCATATGCCTCTGAAGTAGGTCCAGCTACCATTACACAAATAGTGTTTAATTCATTTTTTGGTGTAACATATTTTCATGATATAGGTTCTGATAATTTATTTATATCATATAATTTATATAACATTTTGAGATTAAATTCTGAACGTATATTATTATTAATTGATCACTCATTCCCATTGGGAAAGTGGTCTAAACAAGGTTTCATGTGTCCCACATGTCAGGTGATGATAAGAGACCTCGAGATTTTGTGTGACTTTAAAAGTTCATTATAGTGAAATATTAGACCTCAACTTTTCATGGATTAGATAACCAGTTTTAGGTCCCTGATAAATTTTAATCATTGTTAGGTGTGGTTTTTTTCATCGGATGGGGTCGCTAATGTTTTTCAGGTCATGTGGGACTCTAGATCAGCAAGGAAGGGAATTGTTGTTCATGATGATGGGGTAATATTTTTCAAAATACCATATACCATTCATTATTTTTAGAACCTTTTGGGAATTATTCTTCATAAATTGTTGTCTGTGTGTTCCATGACATATTTCGGGATGATTTTTATATTTTACCACCATAGAGGGATATTGATTTTATTGTTAACATGTTCCCTAGAATGATTCTCATATCCATTCCATTATATCAATTGAAACCTATTGAGTTTGTGAAAGTTAAATTCTAAGATGAGGACCAAGAGTCTAATGTATTTTTTTCATTCTAGCGTGTCACCTTTGTCTTCAAATATCCTCTTTTTTATGATGTTATATGATAGTCTAATTATTTTTGTGGATTATCGAATCTTGAATTGGGTGACTGGTAAAATTAATATAATATTCCCAGGATTGGTGATCACATTGATGATCATAGATGGGGATAATAGTTTTCAATTATTGATCATCATTCAGGGTACCACTAGTGGAGAGTCTGTAACTCCCTGACCCTAGTTACCCAGATTCGGTGCATTATTACATAACATTGGCATGATCACAAAAGATCATGTCTTGAAATAGAGATTAGTTTAGTTTCCTTGGAAGTACTAGATACATTTATAAGGATTAAATTACATCATAAAATAGAAAACTACAACAACATTGTTTTCATATAAAACCCTGAGATCTCATAGACTATCCATACAGGTAAGTTCTAATATACTTCTCCGCATCCTGGGAAAAATAAAAAAAGAAACTGGTGAGCTCAGATTCTCAGTTAGTATAACAATATGGCGATAACTTTCCTAAATCAGCATAAACATTTAAGGAAATTTATAAGACTTAAAAAAAGCCTTTTAAACATGAAGTTTAGAATAATATGGAAAAGATAAAAATCAAATAATTACATTTACTTATTCACATGGATATTCTACTAGTCGAATAATCACATGCAATACCAATATCCAGTTTCATAAGGATGGAATGAAAAATTCCATACTTTAATAACTAAATAGTCAAGGCCTTGTGCCAAGAATACAAATAAGATTTTTCCAAGTCCTTGTTCCAAGACACTAGATTGTATCATGAGACTTACTGATTCATTGAGGAGCTAGTGAGGGCTCCACCCATCACTTACTATGTCCAATTCATTTCTCATATGAAATGGTTTAAACATAACATAATCATTCGTATTAAAACCAGCATACGGAATGTCAATAATTCTTCCATAAACCATGAATACTGTAAAAATAACACATACATAGACAAACATATCACAAAACCTTCAATATGATATGGATGTTTTGTAATATAATAAATCAACTTCAAATAAGCTTAAGATCCATCAATGGATGTTGACAGAGATGAAATCAAATCCTTTTTTTAAATAAATATCTCTTTCTATTTTGAAAAAATTTAAAATTCATATAATTATAAATAAAAACATATACATTGGAAATATTCTTATAAACATGTATGGGAATAATTGTTGATTTTATAATGGCGGAAAATAGACGCACCTGCCGTATAAGTTAAAAAAATACATTCTTACCTTAGTTTTGTCGAAAAGGTTATATAGTACCTTGTTTGGAAAATGAAAAAAGATTTTGTTCAAAGATAGCATATAAAAATTAAAAAAGAAAGATAATAAATGAAATTATCCCATAGTTTAGTAAATATTAAAAACATTCTGAAATACATTTTTAAGAAAACACGAATGTGGGAGAAAATGAGGTCCCAATAGATACTTACCTAAAAAAACCTTGGATAATAATAAGATTGTGAAATTAAACCTTACCTTGTACTTTTACTTGGTCGGGGAAGGTTAACCTCGTGTATAATGGTGAAATATTTGTTATTAAATTAAACAAGAATCATATACATTAATATGATATCATATATGATCTTTTATCGTTGCTTGCTTAATAATATCTTAGTATTATCGTCTTTTCGGGTGTTAACCGATTCGTTTTCCTTTATATGATTCGTTACATAAGTAATGTCTGTTATTGATAGAATGTATCATATTTAAATTCATAATGATTTACAGTCTTTAAACATTATTTTAAATCATCTAATGAAAATTAGACTTGAATGGATTACTATGTGGAATGAATCTCATCCCGTTCATGGAGACGGTAATCCGTATGTACACATGAGAAACAATATAATTCTTTTGATATTAAAATAATATATAATAGGATGGTACATCATATATACAGAATCATTATCATGTTATATTTATTATTTACATCAATAACACATCATTATTATACCCATCCATATAAAAATGTATTAAATTACATTTACACCACGACGTGGAGACGATAAGTCGCACATACGCACGTATGGTGAAATGTCATTTAAAGGATGGATAGAATAATGAATATGGTTGTGAAAAATTTATAATAACATCACAGTATATAGAATATACTAGAGTTATTATTTTACAATGAATCAACAAAGAAAGAGGAAGTGTAAGAAGAAAGGAACTTGAAAGAGGTGGAGAAATATTTACTTCTTCTTCGGGTTCTTCCTTTTGATTTGATCAAAAGGGCTACATATGTTGGCTTTATGACTAAAGGAAGGCCTCAAAGATTATGGGAGGATAGTAGATAGGATATTTGGGCAGAGGATGGATGAGACAAATGTATTTGATGTTGTGAATTAGATAGAAGGGGGAGTTATCTTTTATAAAAGGGGTGAGGGCCACCTTAGGGAAAGCTGGAAATATTAATAAATTCATTTTCAGTTTCTAATGGATCAAAAATGAATTATTTAAAGGATAAGGTGGGTATGGGTCGAAAACCACTCATCCAATAGGTTTTATATAGGTTTGGTTAATTATATTAACCTTATCTTTTAAATTTAACTCATAGTTAAATAGTTTGGCATTTACCTTGTCTCTTTGTATTTTTATATTATATGGTTAATAATAATACTATATAATTCAAAGAGAACCCCAAGTGGTTCATTAATGATTCACCTATCATTACATATGTCTTTTGGATAATCCTTATATTTTTTGGAATAGAACATCAATTAATAATATAATATTTGTTTTAAAAACACTTTTATGTCAATTTGACACTATTTGGTATTTTGTTTTTTCTAAATCCATAATAGCACTATTATATCGAAATAAATCATCTAACAAACCCTAATATATCATATTAACCAATAAAATTAGTTTAATTAATAAAAATTATCAAATTTCATTTATTTGGATATTTACAATATCAATTATTTTAATCTTTTATTAATAAAGTAATTACTGCATTATCATTGTGTCATAAATAAATTTAATTATATAATGTCTAAAATATATAAATAAAATACCATTATTTATGAAGTCTCTTTGGATTTTAAATGAATATTTATAGTAGAATTTATATTATGTTTTTCCCTATCTTAAAATTGGTTTAGTTATTAAACAATGAATTCAACATTTTTAACTCTTCTTTGATTAAAATAATAATAAATTTCCTAATCAAATACAACTTGACTGAAAGGATCATATTTTATTCCTAGGATTTCTTTTTTGTTGAACTAAACTTATCCAATAGAATTAGGACATGTTTTAGGGTAATAATAATGTCATTTTTTCCCTTAATTACCCTATTTACTTTTAATTGTGGTAAATAAAAGAAAAAATTTACTATTCACCAAAATTATTTTAATCTTATTGAACCAAATTTTACTTAATGATTACAACTGTGTCTCTAGGAATTTTTAAATTAAACACACACAAGCGGTAAAATTATTTTTTATGTAAATTTGCAAAATCTTCCTAGAGGTGGGTGAAAGACAGTAAAAAGTTCAATAAAAAAATTCATATCTAAGATTTTTATAAACTGACTCCAATGAAGTAAATTGAAATTATATAGGTATTATGTATCTATTTTGACCTAAAACAATATTAAATAAAAAATTTGTTTTAAATTATAACTCAATGTTTTCACTATTCATCAAAAATTGGATGTTTTCCAAAAAATAGAAAAAACTCACCCTAAGATAATTATGATATTCCGATTCCACAAATGAAGTCCGTTTTGAATGATAAAATTTATAAAATTTAAAAAGTTGGTATTACTATTCATAACAACTAGTTTTATTGGTTTTGGTGTGTTAGAAATCAATGTGACATACAACACATGTTATGGTATTATTCAAAGAGAAATGTATCGTGGAAGCTAGGGGTGTTACATTCTCCCATACTTCAAATAATTTCTTCCTCAAAATTTCAAGAATATTACTTCTTAAAAAGACACAAGTGGTTCTTCATCATATGTTCCTCAGGATCCCATGTTGCCTCTTCAATTTTATGGTTTCTCCATAGAACTATTACCAGACGAGTCTTCCGGTTTCTCTTCACTTGTTCTCTCCAATAAAGAACGTTGACATGATCTTTGCAATAAGACAGATCGGGTACTAGTTCTAATTCTTCATTGGTATGTACATTTGTTGGGTCAGGCATGTATTTTCTCAATAGTGATACATGGAACACATCATGAACTTTGGAGAGACTTGGAAGCATTTCCAAATGGTATGCTTCAGTACCAATTCATTCTATAATTTCAAAATGGTTGATGTACCTGGGACTCAATTTACACTTCTTCCCAAAATTTATAACACCCTTCCATGGAGATACCTTCATTAAAAAATGATCTCCTACCTGATATTCCAAATTATTCCTTTAGTTTTTGGCATATCACTTTTTCTTACATTGAGATTCTTTGATGTGGTTTTGGATTACCTTCAACTTTTCAATTTCTTCCTCCACCAGTTCTAGGCCTACGAGTTTTCTTTCACCAACATCATCCCAATAGGTTGGTGTGTGACAAAACATTCAATATAATGCTTCATATGGTGTTGTCTAAATATTTTAATGGAAGCTATTGATATATGAAAATTCTACTAGAGGTAAATATTTGATCCCTCATACCTTCAATGTCAAGTGATCATGATCTCAACATTTCTTCTATGGTTTTAATAGTCTGTTCTAATTGTTCATCAGTTTGGGGGTGGTAGGTAGTGCACAAATGAAGTCCAGTATCTAGGGATTTCTGAATACTTTTCTCGAAACATGATGTAAAATGTGGATCACGATCGGAAACAATCGATAGTAGTATTCCATTGTTTCTTAGAACTTCATTAATATAAGGTTCTATCCAATCATTCAAGTGGTAAATAATCACTTATAGCAAGAAAATGTGTTGACATGGTAAGACAATCAACATTGACACATATTTCATCGTTTTTTCTAGGATTCATTGGTAGTCCCATGACAAATTCCATCATAATATTATCCCATTTCCACTCAGGTATGAGAATAAGTTGCATGACTTCTCCATGTTATTGCCTTAGAGCTTTCACTTGTTGAAAAACAATACATCATGACCTAAAATAAAAAATATCTCTCTTCATGTTGTCCACCCAAAATTGTTTTTTCAAATCTCTATACATATTATTGTTACTAGGGTGTATAGAAAAATTGAAACTATGGGCATCAACCAACAATTCTATTTTTAGATCTGATATGTCGGGAACACAATGTCTCTTCCAAAATTTATAAATTCCATCACCATACACAATATCACCCAATCTCTCATCATTCACAGCTTTAATCTTCTTTTGAAACTCTTAATAAACGATCTGAGAACTCTTTATCCTTTCTAGTTAATATGGTTTGGCAAACATTTTAAAAAATTATTGATTTTTCACCTTCCATGGTGATTCTTATATCCATATTTAGTAGACCCATTTATATCGTATCCTTTTTAACTCTCATCTTGTTCAAAACTCCATGATCTTTCCTCTCAAAGCATATTCCACCTTATTTTCTTTCCTCATGTGGTAGTGTATCGTGAAATCATAATCCTTGATTAGTTCAAGCCATTTCTTTTACCTCATGTTAAGTACATTCTATGATAAAATATACTTCACAATCTTGTGATCGGATTATATCTCACATTTTTCACCATAGAGATAATGTCTCCATATCTTCAAAGAAAATATTACAACTGATAACTCAAGATCATGAGTATGATAGTTTTGCTCATTAATTTTTATCTATCGTGATGCATATTCAATAACCCTATCACTCTTCAGAAGAACACAACCATGTCCGTTCGTTGATGCATCACTATAAATAACAAACCCATCATTCCCTAGTGGTATAATCAATATAGATGCATTGACAAATCTTCTGTTCAATTCTTCTTAACATTCTTTAAATTCTTTTTTCCAAACAAATGTCACCCCTTTTCGTGTGATATTGGTTAATGGGTTACGCAATCGGGAAAAATTCTAGACGAAACGCCAATAATAACATGCTAACCCAACAAAACTGTATAGCTCAGTTATACTTGTCAGTGCTGGAAATTCTTGGATTGCTCTTGTCTTAGAAGGATCAACGAAGATTCCATCTTTAGAGACGATATGGCCAAGAAAAAAAATATCTTGAAGCCATAATTCACATTTTCTAAACTTCTCGTATAATTCACGTCCTCTTAGAGTCTTCAGGATAATGCACAAGTGATTTTAATGATCTTCGTAGATTTTGGA
The DNA here is from genome assembly GCA_963277665.1 of Viscum album. Classification (NCBI taxonomy): domain Eukaryota; kingdom Viridiplantae; phylum Streptophyta; class Magnoliopsida; order Santalales; family Viscaceae; genus Viscum; species Viscum album. The sequence continues at coordinate 294,327,453 of OY728134.1, forward strand.
GTGTACAAAGATATCATAAAAAATTACAAAGCAAATTGATCATGAAATTATTGAAAACACTATTCATTAGATCCATGAAAATAGAGGGTGCATTAGTCAATCCAAAAGGAATTATTTTAAACTCGTAATGCTTGTACCTGGTTTGAAATGTTGTGTTTGGAATTTATTCTTTCTTCAAACAAAACTAATGATATCTAGATAAAAGGTCAATATTTGAAAATTATTGAGATCCATGAAGTTGGTCTAATAAATCATCAATGTGAGGTGGGAGATAAATTTTATTTATTTTTATAGCACTGATATCCTTTTAGTCAATGCACAACCTCATAGATACATCTTTCTTCTTAACAAAAGGGAAGGGGCTCTCCATGAATAAACACTTGGGTGAATAAATACATTATTAATCAATTCATCTAGTTCTTGTTTTAGATTCACTAATTCCATAGTGGCTATTTTATAAGGGGCCTTTGATATGTACCTCGAACCATGAATTAAATCAATGGAAAACTCAATTTCTCATTCTAGATGATGTCTAGGTAAATCTTCTGGAAACACATCAACATATTATTTTACAATAGGTACATCCTCTATTTAAACATTCCATTCCTCACCCACGGTTATTTCATTCTCTTCCACCCCAATAATGGAATTTTGTTGAGCTACTAGGGTGGATATAAATAAGAATCAGGTGGTGACATTTCTGATATAAAGATAAGGTTTTCTTTATCATCATCATCAAAAATAGTAACATCCTTCTTCTCACAATAAATATATTCATCATGGTATGAAATCCAATCCACGTTGAGGATTATATCAAATTAAATCATGTGTATGACGATGAGATCATAATATAAAGAAAATTTATATTCTCTAATTGGTACTGATTCACAAAACATTGTTGCAATGATACTTCCCTTATGAGTTTTGGCTAAAAATTCCCATGTTAAATCAAATTGGAAATATCTTATTTTCATAGAAAACTAGAAAGATATGAAACCATGTGATGATCCAGAATCAATTAAGGCATTTTTTAAACTTTAGGAAATAATTAAATTACATGCCACCACATATTTAAGAGATTCAACCTCAGCAGTAGTGATAGAATAAGCTTGGACATGATCCCTTGGCCTATTCTGAGGTAATATTCCCTGATGTTTAAGAAATTCATGGGAATAATTTCCCCTTTATCTACAATTGTAGAATTCAACATCGACAGCCTCTTTCTTCCCCTTGAAATCACATGCTTTGTGGCCTTTTTCAATACACATGTAATAGACTCCAATTTCCTTTAGGCAAGTATCAGGGTGTTTCTTCCCACATTTACTACAAGATGGATATTCACATATTCTCTTCTTCCCCTTATTTCCTTTTCCAGAGTGTTCAGAAGATCTCTTCTTCTCTTGTTTTTCTTTAAATTCGTTAGATATAGAGAATTATTTATTTTCTTTATAGCACATGTGACTATATCTTCATACGATGAGAATGATTGTGAGACTAATTCTTGATGGAGAAATGTTTTAACCTATCAATGAAACAATCAATATTACTTATTGGGTTACGTATATAATATGTTTCATGCCTTTCTAACCTTGTAATGTTAGCCTCATAATTTGTGACATTCTCATCCTCCTTTTTCCTCAGACTCAGAAATTGACTTTCAATATCTGCTCGATGGTCATGAGAAAAGTATTTCTCTAAGAAAACATCATTGAACTCCCTCCATTCCATATTTGATACATCATCATCATTATTTTTGTTTTTAATCATTGACCACAATTGATCAGCATCTCTAGTGAGGTGGTAAACTAACATGACACCTTTTTCAATTTCTCTACTTCCCAAGGCCTTAATATTTTTCTCTAAATAATCTATCCATTGCTGAGACACTAATGCATTGGTACTCCCATTGAATTTTTGTGGTTGTCAACTCATGACGCAATCTAACATTGATCCTCCATACTATGGATCAGGGTGCTCCATATGGGTATGTTTATCAATCATAACCTGATTGATTTGTCCTAGTATGGTGATAAGCTAACCAGCAACAGTTGTATCACCATCTCCACAATAATTATCTGGAGGAGGAGGGAAATACCTTCATGGAGTGAGTGCACTGATACGGTTTCCATTAATTCCACCAAGATACATTTCTAAATAATGTCATAAGCTAGATTAGTTTATGAATCGAAATACATAAATCCAAACTTGTATAACACTTAACATAAAATGAATAGATTATGGATATAATCCATATTCAAAGAAAAGTTTTTCTTTGAAAATTATATACTCATAAACCCTTTATAATGGTTTGTAATGAAAATGATAATTATCCAAAGAATATCCCCTTGGAGTGTCAAAACCAAGAGTGCAACAAGGCCTATTGTCGTGCACCAGTTCTTGTTCCAGTCTAGCTCAAAGCGGTGTTTTCAGGTTTTACCCCTAGGTACATTTGTGACAGAGCCACCTCTACCTGCTCGTATATAGAAGGTGATGTATTTCATGGAAAACATACCAAATCTCTACAATAAAATTTTTTTGGAAGTTATTCAATACTAATCCTCAAAGTTTATTTTAGGGCTATGTGCTCGAATCAGATTTTATCTAAATCTAGTTTCCAAGGATCGTACAAAACATCCTATGATACCAATTGTAACGCCCTAACAATAGTTACCTAGAGTTGGTTCATTATTACATAACATTGGAATGATCACAAAAGATCAATTTTCTAAATAAGAATTACTTTAGTAGTCTTGGAAGTATTAGATACATTCATAAGGTTTGAATTACATCATAAAATGGAAAAATACAACAACATTGTTTCTATATACAACACTGAGATCCCACAGACTATCCTGGAAGGTCAGTTATAATATTCTACTTCACATCCTAGGAAAATAAAGCTTAGAAAGCTATGAACTCAGATGCTGATTAAGGATAATAATAAAGTGAAAACTATAATAAATAAGTATAAACATTTATGGAAATGCATAAGACTAAGACAAAAGCATTTTAAAGTTGAACATCAGCATAATATGGAAAAGATAAAAACAAAATAATTCCATTTATTTATTCACATGGATATTCTATAATTTGAATAATAACTTGCAATATCAATGGCCACATTCATAATAATGGAATGCTTAATGACATACTTCCATAACCACATAGTGAAGGCCTTGTGCCAAGACTACAAATAAGATTTTATCAAGGCCTTATGCCAAGACACTAGTGTTTCTCATGAGACCTACTGATGCATCAAGAAGCTATAGTGGACTCTACCCATCACTTACTTAGTCCAATTCATTCCTCAGATTAGAAGGTCTAAACAAAACATAAACATTCATATTAAAACTGGAATACGAAATGTCAATAAATTATCTATAAACCATGAATGGTTTAAAAACAACACATCCACTGTCAAACATATCACAAAACCTTAAATATGATATGGATGTTTTGTATCATAATAAATTAACTTCAAATAATATAAAAAACCTATAAAGGTTGTTGATATAGTTGAAATCAAAGACTTTTTTATAGAAATATCTCTTTCTATTTTGATATCTTTTAAAATTAATATAATTATAAAGCAAAACATTTAATTCTTAAATATTCTAATAAGATTTTATGGGATTCTCTAATGATGTTATAATGGTTGAAAATAGCTGCACCCACCGTATAAGTTAAAAAATACATTCTGACCATTGCTTTGTGAAAAAAGGTTATAAATTACGTTGTTTGGAAAATGAAGGAAATATTCCTTTAAACAAAATCATATAAAAAGTTGAAAAATGGTATAAATGACTTTATACCATAGTCTAGTATATAGTAAAAATGTTTTGAAATACATTTTTAAGAAAACCTGGATTTGGATGACAAAGAGGTCCCCGTAGATACTTACAGAAAAACAACATCAGATAATAAAGGGATTGTGAAATTAACCCTTACCATGTACATTTACTTGGATGAGGGTAGGTAAACCATTTTTATAATGGTGAAATAATTGTTATTAAATTATAAAAGAATCATATACATTAATATGATATCATATATGATCTTTTAATATTTCATTATTAATAATATATTAGTATTATCGTCGTTTCGGGTGTTAACTAATTCATTTTCCATTATATTATTTCCTACGTAATTAATGTTTTTTAGGAATAGGATTTATCTTATTCATATTCACAATGATATTCAGTCTTTAAACATTATTTTTAATCATCTAATGAATATTAGTATTGAATGGATTACAATGGGGAATGAATCTCATTCCTTTCGTGTAGACGGTAATCCGTAAGTACGCATGAGCGACAATATCATATTTTTATATTAAAATAATATATAATTGGATGGTATATCATATATACAGAATCATTATCATGTTATATTAATTATTTATATCAATTAAACAAAATTATTAAACCTATCCAAATAATAATGTATTGAATAACAATTACACCACGACATGTAGATGGTAAGCCCTATGTAGGCACGTATGGTGATATGTCATTCAATGGATGGATTGAATAATGAATATGGTTGTGTCATATTTATAATAAAATCACAGTATATAGAAGATACTGGAGTTGTTGTTTTATAATGGAAACAACAAGGAATGAGGAAGTGTAAAAAGAAAGGAACTTGAACGGGGTGATGAAATATTTACCTTTTCTTCAAGTTCTTCCTTTTCATTTGATCAAAAGGGCTCTCTAGGATGGCATTATGACAAAAGGAATGTGTTTAGGATGAAGGAAAGACAGTTGATATGGTATTTGGGTAAAGGTTGGCTGAGGAAAATGGCTTTTAAGCTGTTAATTATAGAGAAGGGCGAGGCCCTTTTATAAGAGGGGAGAGGGGAACCTGAGGAAAAGTTAGAAATATTATTTTTAATAAAATAAATTTCGGTTTATAGTGTCTCCAATATGAATTATTTAAATTCTATGGTGGGGATGGGTTGAAATCCACTCAAAAATAGGTTTTAGATAGGTTTGGGTGACTATATTCACCTTATCCATTACATTTAACTCTTAGTTAAATACTATGACATTTACCATGCCTCATTGTATTTTTATATTATATGGTTAATAAACAAACTATATACTTCTAAGAGAATCCCAAGTGGTTAATTAATCATAAACCTACCATTACATAAGTCTTCTGTCTGAACCATATATTTTTAGGGATATAATATCAATTATTAATATAATATTTGTTTTAAAAACTCTTTTACGTCAATGTTGACACTATTTTGTATTTTGTTTTTTATAAATTCATAATAGCATTATTACTCCTAAAAAAATTCATCTAACTAGCCCAAATATGTCATAGTAATCTATAGAATTTTATTTAATTCATAAATAGTCTAAAATTACATTTATTTGGTTATTTATAATATAAACTATTTTAATCATTCATTAATAAGGTAATTATTTCATCATCATTGTTTCATAATTAAATTTGATTATTTAATGTCTAAAAATTATAAATAAAATACAAATATAGAGGAAATAATTTTAGATTTATAATTAATATCTATAGTCTAATTCATATTATGTTTAACCCTATTTTAAAAAGTGTTTAGTTATTAAACATTGAATTTAACAATTGTATCTCTTCTTTAAATTAAATAATAATAAACGTCCTTATCAAATCCAAGATAACCTAAAGGATCATATTATAATCATAGGGTTGATTTTGGTCGAATTACACTTACCCAATAGAATTAATACATGTGTTAGAGTAATAATAATTTCATTTCTACCCTTAATTACCCTATTTACTTTTAACGTTGGTAAATATAAGTAAAAAAGTTACTATTCACCAAAAAATTCGTTTCAACTTATTGAACCAAATTTTACATAGGTATATCAATCGTGTCTCTCAGATTTTTGGAATTCAACTCACAGAAGTGGTAAAATTATGTTTTATGTAGGTTTTCAAAAGCTTCTAGGAGTGGGTAAAAGACGGTAAAAATTTCAATAATATTCTTATATATCTAATATTATTATAAACTGACTCCAATGAAGTAAATTGAACTTATATAGGTATAATGTATCTATTTTTACCTAAAAAAAATTAAATAAAATAAATTATTATTTATAATAAAATTTTGTTTTAAACAATAACTTAGTGTTTTCACTATTCATCAAAAATTGAATGTTTTCATAAAAATACCAAAAATTCACAATAAGCTTTTTTTGATATTCCGAATCAAAAAATGAAGTCCATTTTGAATGATAAAATTTATAAAATTTCAAAAAGACGTTATTACTATTAATGACAGCTAGTTTGGTTTGTAGTGGTGTGTTAGAACTCGAAGTTGCATACCACAAACTCTATTGTATTATTCAAAGAGAAGCATACTATAGAAGCTTGGGGTGTTACAGAGTATAAGAATAGGATATAAATTAGAATGTTATTATGATTCTATATGGAAATTTCGAATATATGGTTATACCATTCATCCTCTATAATGGTCATATTATATCTATGTATTTAATGAAAAAAATATTTCATCAGTTCTAGGATTCTTTTTTGTTGTTTTCATGAATTATATTTCGGTGTAATCCATGTAAGAAGGGGAGTATATTAACCATTTGGATATCGTTCTTCAAACCTAGAAGGAACATAACCTATATGGTATGCATTAAAATTGATATTTTAGGATTTTAAGGTGAAATTTATGAGGAATTTCATATCTAAGATGGGAGTCTTAGTAGATCATGAGATGATCTAAGAAAATATTCCCTTGGGGAAACCCAAAAAAATGATTGATATCTAGATATTTACGTTTTTTATGGATACAATATGTTTTTTATAATTTCTCCATGATCAAATCAACTATGATAGATTTAAACCATAAGGGTACAAAATTTGAACAGAATTATAAATGTTAGAGGTTTTTTGAGGAAGGAAATGGGAGGTTTAATTCAACTCCAATTTTGAATCATTAAAAACTAGGTTTGAATTTTAATGTTTCTTTTGATGCATTTGGTATGGGATTGGGAGGTGTCTTGATGTAGAGGATATAGGTAGTGCCTTATGGCTCTCTCCATTTAAACCCTCATTATTATAACTACCCCACCATGACCTAGAGTTGGAAGTGGTTATACATGAACTCAAACATGGCTCCACTAACTCTTATGGGGAGAAGTTCATAGTGTATTGCAATAATAAGATCCTAATATATATTCTAATTTTGAGGTAACTGAACATGTAATAGAGACACTAGGTTGAGTAACTTCATATATTTGATTATGATATGATATAAACTCCTAGAAAAGGTAATTTGGTTTTCGATGCATTGAGAAGAAAATTATTGACACGCGGCATAAAGGAATTGGTTGAGGAGTGGTCCCAAATGAGTTTTTTTAGTACATATTGGATTTGGAGTGGATAAGGATTGTGGAAAATATACCTTAATATCAACAAAATATGACACATATTGTTATGGGAGAGTGAGGATCGAGCAGGATACATACACTGCTTTTCAATGCATTGGTACTAGAGTTTATGGTGGGGATACCTCAGGTGAGATGTCTTGGCCTCCTAGTAGGTCATTGTTCTAAAATAATAGGTTGGTTGTTCTGAATTCTATGAGGGGTATTTAAGGAAAGTTAGACTCCAATATTGTTGGTATGCACACCCTATGGCTACCAAAATGCATCACTACTTTAGACACAAGTATGGGTTGACAATGATCATGTGGTCACTCGAAGATTTTGTATCGTAGTGTCTCTCTTGTTAGAAATTTAATGTGGAACTCCAGAGATCTTGTAATTTTCTAAAAACATTACCCATTCTGGTATGGAATTGGGGTGATATTTTCATATAAGTAATCATTATTTTTACCCAAAATCCTACATATAAGGATTTTATTTTTTTGGTCATTGATTGACATACGATATCATCTAATTTCATTCCAAGAAAAGAGATGGTGAAAGTGTAAAAGTTCATATTCATGTACATCCGAGATATTATGATACAATATGGGGTTCCCTAAACATTTTATTTTGCAGCGACCTAGGGATCATATCCATGTTCTGCAAAGTCTTATACGAGGCTACGTCTTCCCACATGAAATTGAGAAGATCTTATCAAACCAAATATTAATGGATATATAGAGAGTGATATCTAGATTCTTGAGGATATGATTTGGTACAACATGATTTTTTTGTGGATCGTTGGGGAATATTTATCCTTTAATTAAATTTTCCTATAAAAATATTTATTAGTATCTTATGAAGAGGGATAACTTTGACCTATTGTATGGGAGGCCATGTAGATCTCCATTTTGTTGGATATAGTTGGGACATCAGCACTTTTTTAGGCCAAGCCTCATTTTGGATATGAAAAAGTCTCTATTCATCCAAGAAAGGTTGGTTATTGCACCAATCCATTATAAATATTATGTAATCCTTTAGTAGTGTCTTATAGAGGAAGCTGTTTTTTATTGGGTTTTTATCCAAATTTTACCTCACTGGGGATATTGTTGGTTATGTAAGTAGGGTATTTCAGGACCATGGTTTGTTTTCCCCTTTAGATAATGGAGTGATGAGGAATAATTTCTTTTTAGTTGTACATATCATCTCTATTGATATTGACTAACTATATTTTTTATGAATTCTATTTTGGGATGTATTGAGAAAATCCTCTCCCAGTTATTGAATGAGATGATGTTGATCTTCAGAACGATATAACTATATATGAAAAACTAATCCAGATTATGTACCCTTATGATAAGGTAATAAATTATTAAATTATTTCCTTGGTCTGAGTGATATGGAAGTATAGATAAGAGAACCATGAGAAAATAGAGATAGAATCATTGATGAGGTGGTAGTGACCTACTATATTTCAGGCCTGGGATCTTGAGAACTTTCTTGGAAATGAAATATTTTATGGTGAGGAGAATTATAACACCCACAAGATCATTATTACACTTTAATTTAATATTTGATTGTATTTAAATCCAGTATGTTGTTTTAAGATGACTAATGGTTGAAAAAGGTTACATTTAGAGGAGACAGTTCATGAACCCAATTAGAACTCATTTAGCACAAACCAAGTGGAAAATGAGTAATATGTATTCATGATTAACAGTGGGTTTTTAATAGTTTGATAATATTAAATGAAACTATATGGGTTCTGGGTGTTGATACAAGGGTGTTGAAAAATTTGACCAAACCATGTGAATTTTTCTTGGAGGCCATGTAGATTATATTTTTAAAGAGACATTTTCCACACATTATTGACGAATGGTTTTTCAACCATTTGGTCTAAGAGTTTTTAGAACTATTAACCTTTTAAATTTATGTTTTTACCCATTCCCATTGGTCTTTTTTATCCATAATAACCCCTATATCATTTTGATTTGATATAATCCTTACAAAATGATCTAGTGGCTTCTTCCTTGGTATACTTGTCAATTTCGAAACGTTATAAACAATTATATAAATGTATATTGGGTGTTTGATATCTTTTTTTCTCTTATATTCATAGATATATGATTGATTTATCCTCCCCTTGTCTCTTTTGAACCTTCAAGGTATTAATATTTTAGATCCAAGTGGTTTTATGTGGTTCTTATGTGTTTATTTTGGATCTAGGAACATCAGGTTGTGATCCACTCTTCCTAGTCTCTATTTTTTATAGAAATTAATTATACCATTATTCTAGAGGTATCTATACAAAGAGATAATTCTATGAATTTATTATTTTTCTTTTAATTTACTTTTTCATATTAATTGAATTAATTTTATTTAATATTATAAATAACCTTTTTTGAAATAAACCATGTTTTTAAATTACTTTTACTTTAAAAATGATTTTTTCAAACTATGTGTATAGTAAAATGAATGAATTGTTGTGCTGGTTTAAAAATGGGTATCAAGAAATAAATGACATTTTCTTTTCTTCAGAATTGTTTTTTTTAAATTGTGACCATGGATTTCTAATGGTTTTTGACAAAACAAAAACACTTGGTAACCTTGGATGCATGAAGAATATAAATTTCACTCATATTCAGTGAAAATCCCACTTATGGATTTATTTCACTTTAGTGTGTGAAATTATATTAGAAGTTATACAAGTTGTAGCCACCATATTCCATGATTGGGGATTTGTTTTTATGTATCTAATGTACAACCATAGTATAGAGCCCAAATGGGGCGATTTTTACTTTATCATTGGACTATTACATGGCATATTGTGTCATGGTTATTTTCTGAAATGAATTCACATGATGAACTATGTTATGTCTATATTTATTTCATGAATATCATATATTGAATGCATGGATTTTTTTGAATATCCATTCCTAATTATCACATGTACTTATCGTATTTCATGTCTTCTGAATATGAATATAATTTACGAAAAAATGATAATTAAAATTTTTTATTATGAAAATTCATTGATAAAATATATATTGGTTTTAGATATGGGACTATTGAAATATTAATATTATAATTTGTATAGATTATGTGGTGGAATCCTTCCATGATTCACGCTAACACCCAAATTTTTCATTTGGGTGGTTAAAGATGTTGTTTTAGAGTACCCTAGTAAATGTAATAGAATTATATTTCACGCTAACATCTATTTTCCTCATATAATTTATATATGGATGTATTGTATGTCACAGTTGGCCACATGTTAGTGTGATGGTCTTCCCCTATCATTCCTTCTGGTTTATCTAGTTTTGATAGGATTATATGGACCTTTGATGTATCTATTTCTTTGAATTTATTCTTTTTCTTATGTATTGTTTTTTTATATATGAAACTTTTTCAATAATCATGTTGCACCAAACCACTATAGAGATCCATATAGGGTAGCTTGTTTGGTTAACCCATGATGGTTCATTATAACAAAACATCATGTGTTCATTTAAAAGGTATGCATATGTGGGAACTAAAAAGGGTCCATTTTTCTGCATTAGGGATATTATCTGTAATAAAATAACCTTTTATCAGAACTCATTTTAGCATTGATATTTGTAATAATTAATCAATGATAAAATTATCACAGAAAAATTTAATATATAATAAAAAATAGTTTTGTAAGACGGAGAATTTTTAGACATTTCACATTAGTTGGGTATTAGAAAAATATTTGATCAACCTTAAGATCTCATATACTCTAAATAAATATTTTTTATCAATTAATATATAATAAAAATGATATATAATCTCTTACTTATTTCATTATATATATATATATGTATTTAAATTAATATATATTTATATTTCAGTGATTATAGAATATATATATATTACAATTATAAGTATCTATTATATTTAAATATTATTTTTTATTTAAAATATAATTATATTATTATAAATTTATAAAATATTAAAAAAAATTAATGATGATGTAAGATTTCATTACTGGTAATGTCTCACGCTAATTCTATATCAGACCAAGGTTTAAACCAACCTACCACCTTTAGGGGAATTCTGTTGTTCTTTAATGGTTTTATAAATGGGACCCACACTATGGGAATGGTAAAGGTTGTTCGATATTAGAAGTAATTATGGAGTCATATTAAAATAAAGGGGATTCCATGGATGAGAGGGGGATAGTACGATATTGAAAAATGATGGAATCATCAGGTGGTTGACTCTAAAGAGAGATGGTTATATTGGAGCCAATTAATCAACCCTCAGCCTACTCAATTTCCTATGTGGGATAATTGAGTGATCTTACATGTGGTGATCGGTATTGTGAGGCCATTCATATGGCATGGTATGCCTTATGAGGTAACACAGTGGGGCATCATGCTTGCATAACTAGTTAGGAGGGATTAAAGTTCAATGAATACATGAGAACGCATTAATCGGCCCTCTTCACACATAGATTTCTGATATGGGATGAAGTGGTGTCCTTCCACGACATGACAATGAGTATAATAATGGAACAATTGATTGAAAAAGGTGGTGTGACATTCAAACTAGTGAAATAGTGTGATTATTTGTGATATGGGGTGACATAACATAATACTGGTAACATGTAGTTATATAGACTTGTTATTTTGGTTTTCTAGTCATCATCCTCAAGGGCCTTAGGCCATAGTATAGTGGGCTATGAGGTTATCTAGAACATGGGACTTCATGGCACTAGATATATTAAAATAGTTATAGTAGATTATAGTTATTCTTTGTGGGGAGGGATGAGTCTTTAACAACTTGGGTGCTTGGGTGTGTCTGTGTATTTGTAGTTTGTAATTCCCTCTACCTAAAATAGACTATAAAAAATTAATATTTATATTTATAAATAAAATATTAATTACATTAATGTATAAATATTTTTTATAATATAATAATAATTCTGTAAATTTAAAATTGTATATAAAAAATTATAATAATATTTAATGAAAAAAATATTTACAATATTCACAAATTATTTAAATGCTAATTTTTTACAATATACAATATTATTTATATAAATGTAAAATTAAATATAATATATATATATATATTAAATTTCATATTATATAACTGTAGATATTATAAAATATATATATATATATAATATTAATTATCATTAATTATAATCAAATTGTATTATATATATTTTAAAAACATAATATTAATGATAGAAACTAATAAATGATTTTTATAATATATATTTTTTATTTTATATAAATATTAAATTTCTTCTAAATTTTGTTAAAAATAAAATAGAATTCATTAATATTTATATTTAATTAATAATTTATATCTTATTAATTAATAATTATATATGTAATAAAATTTATTATTAATCATGGATTTGGAAACCCCAAACCCATGGGGATAGTAAATTTAATTAAAAAAATAAAAAAACACACAAAAAAACATGATAATGTACGTTAAATAAATGAGAAAAACCAATTCCACCAAAATATAAAAAATAGAAACATGAAAAAAAAAGTCAATAAATATAATTTTTTAATGCCTACTTCCCCTACTTTATGATCCACCCTAGCATGTCATGTGGTGATCATTCCTCTATTTTAGAGTCTTCCCCAATGTGGTCTGATCATATATGTGTGATGCCTCTTCTTTCTCACTTGGAACTGTTCCAAATTCCTCTAGTACAGATCATTTACTAACATTTCTAGCTTTAGGTATAAATTTAGACGTGCCCCTAAATTCAGTATAGATATCCTTTTGACCGTAGTGATATTTTTATAGGCATCATCATTTTATGTAGAAAATTTATTTCTAACCATAAAAAAGAAAAAAAAATATTAGACATATTAAAATATAAAATTTTTTGGGCATATGTATACCTTTCTCAAATGACTGAAATCTATATAAATAATTTCCAGTACATATGAGAATTTGATGATGATTTTCAATAATTGATTACTATTAATTGTCAAAAGTATGACCTTTAATTATAAAATAAGATTCAATAGAAACAATTATAATTGGAATATAGTAAATATCACACACTATGTTTTAAGGGCTCTAAGTTAAACTTGTGAGATTTCCCTTGTTGAATCCCATTAGGATCCTAATCATGGATAATTTTTAATTTTGAATCTTCAAAATCATGTTCTAAATGTATCCGTCCTAGTTTTTTAGCATGTTCACTCTCATATAGTTGATATTACTATGTCAATAAAAAATTTAATATGATTAGAAAAAAATAATTTTATAAATTTGATAGACATCTATTTAAATATTAATAATACTTACATCAATGAAATCCAGGATTGATTCAAATCCACCCATACCATTTTTATACGAAGATGTGGACGCTTTAACATGAAAGCATTCAGATTTTTTATTGTTAGAATCATTTTTTCAATAATCGTCACAGAAATTATATAACCACTTCTTATCATTTTCAACCATTTATTAACAAGTAAAATGATTAAGTATTCAATAATAAAAAATTTACAAATCAAGGTTTATTTTTGAATTGAGAACTACTACAAGAACAATAACAAAATTATATTCTGTATAATATTTTTTAAATTACAATTCATTATAAAATCCAAGTCCTTATATATATAAAATTATAATTTCTTATTTTATCTCATAAAAAATTTATATTTTCCACACATGCGTGAAGTAAGGATTTGATGTTAGATAATATAATCCTGATACCAAAATAGTTACCATGAATAAAAAAATTCACCTATAATTTGTCACTTATCTACTCCTCTTCCAATTGGAATTATTAAAATTTATAATTGCTCGAAGAAATATCATAAAAATATCATTTATGCTTGTTAGTGATTTCAAGCGTAATTAAAAGTTGATTTCTATATATTTTACACATCAACAGAAAATTTGACATTATTTTTAACTCCAAAATAATTCTTAATAGACACAGGAAATGATTTCCTTGTAACATTAGAATGATTAAAATATTTTAATTTTTTATAAATTCAAATACTGTTTAATTGCCTATTTTTAAACATTCTTGAACCATAAGTTTTAAAATGTTAGCACAACACATACCATGGATGAATTTTACATCACATGTATATTATTTTTATTATAAAATATTTCATTCAAAAATTAATACTTATTATCATTAGCTGATGCATTATCCAAGGTAGGTGATAAATTAATTTTGACAATGACCCAATTGTTTATTAAAATAAAACAATTTTTATTAAAATTCCATTATTTTATAGGGATATATATTTTATAGAAACATAACAACATGAATTTAATATTCAAATTATTATAAAAATATAGTGCATTAAAATATATATCCATCACTATTTTAACCCATTTCATAATTATAAGTAAAGAAAATTATTATACGACTAGAATCCATTATTTTTTCAAATTTTCATTCTGACTAGAATACATTTTCATGACCTGAAATGTTTGAGTGAAATTAATATATTTCTTTATATCAAATCTAATAATCCTAATAACATCTCTAATTATATTATACTTAAAAAATTACATGATAATGCTCTATGGATAAAATAAATATGGATTATGAACCCAATTTTTCATAATTTTTCTATATTCTAACCTACATTAATGATTAATAATATTTTTAGAAACATTACCATAATTTCATTTATTTTTACCACAGATTAAATTGAGAGATAAAATTTAAGTAAATTGTTTTTTTCAAAAAAATATATTTTCACACATGTTAAATTTGTCATGTATTTTTTCTATTTAGTGCACTAATTCAAAATATTTAAAGTGGATAGGCTCAAGCTATTGGGATCTAAATTAACATCCCTTTCTATCCCACATATTCAAGTAATATTATTTTGTTATCGACAATTTATTCAATGTTGTTTTTTTTTTATAAAATGAAATAATAATTTCCTCAAATATTATCAAAAATATCAGGATTCGTGTTGCGAAATTAAAATAAATACAAATATTATATTATATTTTTTTATGTGTTAAATTAGAATTAATTTTTAAATTGAATATTAATTTCTAATGTTATAAAAAATAAATCTATGAAATATTTATATGAAACTTGAACCATGATAAATTTAAAAAAGTCAATTTTATTTACCTTATGAAAGTATGATCCAATGATGGTTGGAAATAGATATATAATACTATGAGTTAATCACATTTTTAACTTGATTAGGGAGGGTTATCATTTCTATGTTGTTTAATGGAGAGTTGTTAATATACCGGTGTAAATAAATACTGTAAAACTCTAACATGTAAAAAATATTCCACAACTGATACACTAATGGAACCCTTTCACTGAATTAATTTCATTTTCAAAAAGATGTGGGTGAAATTAAGAAATAATGTGTATATGAGATTGTGATTTGAGTCATGCTTAAAATATATGGAATCACGATGTATCTATTATGAATATTACTGGGAGGGAAAATATACCATATCATAAACTGATGATTTGATAATATAATGGTAATTAACAGAGCATGATGATTGAAACTTGTAGTAATCTTCAGCCAGAGAATGTCACAACAACCATTAGACAAATCCACCGTGATTAACGGAGGAAGAATCATCGATCATGAGACAAAATAATCTACATATATCATTTTAGAAAGTCTTATAGATCAATAGCTGGTGATACAAAGAGTGATGGGATTCATGGATTCTTGGGGATTTAGGGAGAGGGACGTAGATTAATTTTGGGGTATTTGGTTGTGGGATTCGATAAAAAAATAGTGATGGAATTGTTGGAAATGGGTAGGTATTTTAGGGAATATTTTTGAGAGATGGAGGGATGTGAGAGAGTTATAGGAGCGGGAGAGAGAGGGATGTTAATAGGTTTTTTGGGTGGAGTGTATGTGACATAATAATCGTGGGAAAAAATTAGTTATTCAAATTATTTATTTTTTAATTTTTTTAGTGGTCTGATATAGTAGAGAATAATTTTTTAATATTTTTTTTAAAAATCAACATTTTACGAGCCAAAGAAAGAATGTGGGAAACTAGTTGTTTTATCTGCACCGGTGGTGGGTTTTACCTACTTTTCCATTTTTAGTCCCAAACAATGATTACAAGAATATCAAAATACCTAGACCAAAATTATCTAATGGATAACGGTTCATCCTATGAACTTACAGTTTTCTCTAACTACTTGTGCAATTCCTGGGATCAAAACTCTGAGGGGTATATTTTTGTCTTACCTTTAGACATAATCAATTTCCCATGGATATATAGTGAATATGTATACTTGTAATAATTTAAAATCCTAAATCCATTGGCTTACAAATGGTTTGTGACAATATTTATAACCAATATCAATAAAAATACAGTACATAGCCATGTTTGTTTCTATAGTTTATAGTCAAAATTTCCAGTAGAGTTTAAATACAAAATTATATTTCAGTTAGGAATGTTATATCATATATTGAAATACATTTTTAATGTTATAAATAAATTATGTCATGAGGAACTATGTATGGCCTGAAATTATCAAATATTAATCATGTACCAATATTTAATTATCATTATTTTTTCAGATTTTTCAATAGAAGATCAATGTATATTAATAAGGTTAAAAAAGTATTCAAAGGAGACACTAAAAAATAAAATATTCATAGAATTGTTCATAATCCATGCTATAAAGATTTGACACTAAGGGGTGTTAAAACATGGTATAAAGGTTTAAAGAATTGATTTAAATTAAAGTTCATTAAAATTATGATTTTAATACTTTAATTCATATTAAATATTGTTAACCTTTTTTAATGAATATTAACTATAAAATAATTTTTTAAAACAATGTAATCAATCGAATTAAATAGGTACATTTTTAGATAATTTTATTTATAATTGGTGGTTGATCACAAAACCAGTTTTCTTAAAAATAGTTTATTTTTTGAATAGATAATGGTTTATGTAACACCCCGAGTTTCCATGATACGCTTCTCATTCAATAATGTAATAGCTTGCATTGTACGAAACATCGAGTTCTAACACACTGCAACTAATCAAAGTAGCCATTATGAATAGTAATAACCACTTTTTAAATTTATAGAAATTTTATATTTCAAAATGGACTTCATTTTTGTATTCCTAATAATGATATTAGCCTATGTTGAATTTTTTGTAATTTTCTTAGAACTTCAAAATTTTTATGAATAGTGACAAATACTTAAAACAACTTTTTTAATAAAAATAATTTATAGTGATAAGTTATACTATTGAGTGGTTTTAAAGTATAATTATAATATATTTTTACCATTTTATCCAATGGTGGTCATTATAATTAATTTCACTTTGAAATTGGACATAAACAATTGTCAATCTTTTGATATAAATTGTTTCTTAAAAACACGCTATTTGTTGTGACAGCGGGAATTAATTATAAAATTATTTAATGCAAATTATATGTTTGGAATTTCATAAAATAGACATCATTTTTGAATTCGGAATATCAATTATAGCTTAGGGTGAAATTTTGGCCTTTTTCTGAAAAACTTCAATTTTTGATGAATAGTGAAACCACTAAGTGGTAGTTAAATAACTGATTTTTCATTTAAATGAAATATTACCACTTCTGTGATTTGATTTTCAAAAATCCGACATACATGGTTGTCATCAAGAAGTAAAATGTGGTTCAATGAGATTAAAATAATTTTTGGTGAATAGTAACTTTTAAGTTCTTAATCGTGATTAGAGGTAATTAGTGTAGTTTAAGGTAAAAATAATGTTTTAATAATATGAGATGAGCTTTACACATGTCCTACCCTCATTGGATGTGCCATGGCCGACCAAGACAATCTATGGGTCAACTTGGGGACCCCATGGAGCCACATTAGTTTGAAAATGACATAAATACCAATTATTTAATGTTAAAGTAAAAAATGACACAAACATGAAATGTTTTACTAAAACAATTTTTACATGGAGTTATACAAGTCATATGTTTGATGATAAATAGTCATTGGAAATCTAAAAAGCTTTCCTACATCATAATATTTTTTTTATAATTTTTAGACATTAAATAAATTAAATTATTTATGACATCATGATGATGCAGCGATGACCTCATTATTTAACGATTTAAAAAAATGAGAGGATAATGTAACATCCAAAGCGTAAACTTGTCCAAAGCCTATTGGATGAGAAGATTTCGAACCCTTATCACCTTATCCACGAATTATATAAGTGTGGGACCTTTAGAATCCGAAAAGCATTGTATAATAATGTAACATTTCAATCACTCCAAAAGAGCCCCTCCTCTCCTCTTATAAAAGGCCCCCACTCTACCACCTTATTCACACATTCAAGCCTTTTGGTTCGACCAAACTCTGCCCAAAAACTCTCCCAACATCCCTCACTTACTCCTAGAAGCCTCACTTTGGTCAGAATTCTTCCCAAGGAAGCCTTTGTCTCAAATTAAAAAGAGTTACCCGATTTTTTAGGTAATGTCTTCTCTAATGTTGTTTTGTTTTATTTTGCTTCTCAGTCCCCTTAAACTCTTTTCATTCCTTTCTTTTGTAACAACACCAGTATCTATAATATACTAGTATGTTTTTATGATAAGGATTTGGTTTACACTTACACACACCTTCGTCTAATGGTTAATAAACATACTGTTTCTGTGGGTGGTGAAATATTGCCTCACGAAACGATGATTGTTCAAATTCTTTTAACACCTATAATAGTTTATGTTTTCCTTATGCTTATTTATTTCTCATTTATGGCATACTTTATAATTTCCATTATGGGTAGACGCGATAATTTCATTTTAGGAAGTGCGGACTACCGCCCCCTCAAAGTGATGTGAATCGTTAATGCCATATGTGGGATGTATAAAGGATGGAGTAAATGATATTATATATGATATTATACTGGAACTATATTATACCTTTATATAATTATGATTTCATTCCATTAAATACGAAATAGAAATGAATGAAGCGTTCATGCGTACGTACGGCTTACCGTCTCCATGAACGGTGCATTTCATTTCGTACCTCTAAATGTTACGTAATATTATAAATGAATGTATATACTGGATATATAAGATATATATGACATCTAAATCATGAATATAATTCTGGAGATAATGGATATTCTACCACATAATCAACTTGTAATTATAAGAAGTTTATTATTGACTCAAGTACCAAAGATCGACAAAACGACCATTATTAACTTAAATAATTACATAATGTTCATAACATGGTAATATGTGATATAAAAGGAATAATGATCATAAAAAAGGTTCTTAAGTAAATAGAAATTAACTCTAGTTTATTATTCAGGAGGTTAAAGAACGGTCGAGTCAGGACAAGACGCAAGGTAAGGGAATTTCTTAACCCAACTTCTATTCTTTGGGTTAATCTCCTACTTTCAAATTATGTCATGATATTATAATGTCCTATATTGTAGTTGTACTTTATTTATGTGTACTTATAGTGAATACGCATAATAGATCTACTTTATTTAAAAAATGACCTTTTTAAGGGTCTTCGTCTCAATCTCCTTTCATTGAGGAATATTTTGTTCTATACAAAAATTTCTTTTATACGGTGTATAAACCCCTTTGACTTTTACATTTATTAAAATGTTATTCTTTTATAATTTTGTGATTTTTAAATGATTTCAAAAAAGGGATATTTCTCTCCCATATATGAAAACCCAGTGTAAATGTATACGTATTTAATGCAAGCTTAAAAATGTTTTTAGAAAACCCGACTCTCAAGTGTGGTAGACAGGAAGGGATTGGGCGTCGACCCATCATGGCCTGTAATTAGTTGAGAAGTCTCAGAATTAGTTATTTTGTTTTTAGAAGCTTGCATAATGTTTTCAGAAAAACACTGAAGTATATTTGAGCGATTTTAAATGTAAGTATCTTCTAAAAAAATTGCATCGGTACGTCTCATGAGACAACTAGACGTGGAATTGGATGAGGCCCTTTCCCCATTTGATTTGTGATTTTGGCCGAGGCCTTAATCATTTTAGACGTCTTGGCCGAGGCCTTGACAAAATGTTTCAGAATGTCTGGAATTATGCATTCCATCATTATGAAAGTGGTTAATGATATTTCATGTGATTATTCGACCAGTATAATTTCCATGTGAAGAAGTAAATGGCATTATCTCATTTTACTTTTTCCATATTATGTTGAAGTTCATGTTTAAAAGGATTTTGTTTTAGTTATACATTGCCTTAAATGTTAATGTTTATTTATGAAAGCTTCCGCAATATTGTTATCATTACTGAGCATCTGGGCTCACACCTTTCAATGTTTTAAAATTTTTCAGGATGTGAAGAAGTATATTATGATTGACCTATAGGGATAATATAAGGGGATATGAAGAGAAGATGTTTTAGTTTGTTTACTTTTTGATGTAATGAAAGACTTATGAATTTATCTAGTGTTTCCAAGGCTACTAAACTAATCGGTCTTTCGAGACTTGATCTTTTGTGATCATGCCAATGTTACGAAGTAATGCACCGACTCTGGGTAGTTGGGGTCGGGGCGTTACAATTGGTATCAGAGGCAGTTTAGTACTAACCTTGGAATCTAGATTTAGATAAACTCTAATTAGGGCACATAGCCCGAAGATAGACTTTAAAGATTAGTATAGAAGAACTTCCTATAATTTTGGTATTATAGAGATTTTGTGAGTTTTCCAAGCAATACGTCCCTGTCTGGATACGAGCAAGTATAGGCGGCTCTGGCACAGATGTACCTAGGGGTAAAACCCAAAAACACCGCTTTGAGCTAGACTCGAATGGGAACTGGTGCACGACAACGGGCCTTGCTTCACTCTTGGTTACGACACTCCCGAAGGATATGCTTTGTATAATTCTCATTTTCTTTATAAACCACTATGAAGGGTTATGAGTATATACTTCCTCAAAGAAAACATTTTTATGGATTATATCCATAAATAGTTCAATTTATGTTAAGTATCTTACAGGTATGGAATTATGTATTTTGATTTATAAACTAATATAGTTTATGCCATTGTTTAGAAATGGAGCCTAGTGGAAGGAATGGAAACCGTATCAATGCATGCACTCCGTGTATGGATTTCCCTCTTGCTCAAGATAATTATTCTAGAGCTGGAGATGCAACTGGTGCTGATCAACTTGTTACCATACTGGGACAACTCACTCAGGTTATGAATAATAACCTTACTCATATGGAGCACCCTGATCTGCAACGTGGAGGATCAATGTTAGACCGCTTCATGAGGCAACAACCACCAACATTTAATGGGGGTACAAATCCATTAGTAGCTGAGCAATGGATAAACTCCTTAGAGAAAATATTCCACGCCTTGGGGAGTAGTGAAAGTGAAAAGGTTATCATGGCAGTTTACCGCCTCACTGGAGATGCTGATCAATGGTGGTCATTTATTCAAAACACAAAGGACGATGATGACATATCGAATATGGAATGGAGGGAGTTCAAAGATCTTTTCTTAGAAAAATACTTTCCTCATGACCATAGAGCAGATATGGAAAGGCAATTTCTGATTCTGAAACAAAAGAAGGATGAGATTGTCGCAAAGTATGAGGCCAACTTTACAAGGTTAGTGAGGTATGCTGCAGATTATATACGTAACCCAAGAGGTAAGATTGATCATTTCTTTGATGGGTTAAAACCAATTCTCCGTCGAGCTTCAGTATCACAATTGTTCTCAACATACGAAGATATTGTCTCATGTGCTATCAAGACAGAAAAGGAATTCTCTAAGTCTTATGACAACAAAGTAAAGCAAGAGAAGAATAGAACAGTGGAACAAGAGACAGATAAAGGGAAAAAGGGAAAGAAGGATTTTCCATTATGTGATAATTGTGGGAAGAATCACCCTGGTACTTGTCTAAAAGGAATGGGAGTTTGTTATAAATGTGGGGAAAAAGGTCACCAGGCGCGTGATTGCAAGGGAAAGAAAGAGGCTATCAATGTTGAATGCTACAATTGTAGGGAAATGGGGCATTATGAAAATGAATGCCCTAAGCGTCAGGGAAACTTACCTCAGAAAAGGCTAAGGGATCAAGGACAATCTTATGCTGTTACTATAGTTGAAGCAAAATAATTAATGTATTGGTGCCTTTGGACTCATGGATTATATTCTGGTTGTTACAATAATGTGATATATATATATAAGGATTGTACTAAAGTACTTGTTGATTTCATTAAGGTTTTAATATGATGAAGGTAATTATATTTTTATTATGTGACAATAAGAGAAACTTTACTTTGTTTGGGGAATCTGATAAATTGATTTTGAATTAAGAGACCTTTTAGAGAAAGTCTGGACAGAGGTATTTTGGATAACTATAAAGTTTGGAGTGGATTAAGTTGATCTTTTGATAGTATTGTTTAAGGTTAAAAATTTATGAAGATTATTTTTTAATATTATAATACTATAGTTTTAGGAAAAGGACAACCTGCAGGGTGGGGCCTAACCCGTCGCGTCGGACAAAGCAGAAGGAATCGAACCCACAATCATAGTGCGACAGGCCTTTATTTCCTACCACAAGCCTACATGAACTCTCTGGTTATTAAAAAATAATTTTACTAATCTAAATGATATGTGTTAACATTTGGAACCTTATACAATTAGGATAAGTATAATATTTTTGAGTTCTATTATCTTTTTGAGTGAAAGATGAGTTGAAGGTTGAAACTCTAATTGTCAAGCATAAAAATATATATACCTATCTCTTATTCAATCAATAAATTAATTCTTAAACTTTAGTAAAGGGATATTAAAACAAAAAAATGTGTTATCCTAATACCTTATGTCTTGTTGACCTGATGATATTTTATATCAACATAGATTGAAGTCTTTCAGGCCCTCAATTTGATAGTTGATTGTGATTGATGACCTCAATCACTCCCTATAAATATTTACGTTTTTCCTCCAATTATATGTCTTTAATTGCCACCAATGTTCTCCTAATCAAGATCATAATTGGGTGGTGACTTTTTCATTTCCCTTTCCCTCTTATTAAGGCTAAATTTTATTAATCTTATTTCTGATGTGGGTTTTCCACAAAGGTATTTTCTCTTTTAAACCTTTTATTTACAAAGAAATATTTCAAATTGAGAGGACGCAATTTATTGAAGGAGGGGAGAATGTAACACCCCGAGCTTCCATGATACGCTTCTCATTCAATAATGTAATAGCTTGCATTGTACGCAACATCGAGTTCTAACACACTGCAACTAATCAATGTAGGCGTTATGAATAGTAATAACCACTTTTTAAATTTATAGAAATTTTATATTTCAAAATGGACTTCATTTTTGTATTTTTAATATTGAAATTAGCCTATGTTGAATTTTTTGTAATTTTCTGAGAACTTCAAAATTTTTATGAATAGTGAAAGATACTTAAAACAACTTTTTTAATCAAAATAATTTATATTGATAAGTTATACTATTGAGTGGTTTTAAAGTATAATTAAAATATATTTTTACCATTTTATCCAATGGTGGTCATTAGAATCAATTTCACTTTGAAATTGGACATAAACAATTGTCAATCTTTTGATATAAATTGTTTCTTAAAAACACGCTATTTGTTGTGACAGCAGGAATTAATTATAAAATTAAATAATGAAAATTATATGTTTGGAATTTCATAAAATAGACATCATTTTTGAATTCGGAATATCAATTATAGCTTAGGGTGAAATTTTGGCCATCTTCTGAAAAACTTCAATTTTTGATGAATAGTGAAACCACTAAGTGGTAGTTAAATAACTGATTTTTCGTTTAAATGAAATATTACCACTTCTGTGATTTGATTTTCAAAAATCCGACATACATGGTTGTCATTAAGAAGTAAAATGTGGTTCAATGAGATTGAAATAATTTTTGGTGAATAGTAACTTTTAAGTTCTTAATCGCGATTAGAGGTAATTAGTGTAGTTTAAGGTAAAAATAATGTTTTAATAATATGAGATGAGCTTGACAGATGTCCTACCCTCATTGGATGCGCCATTTCTGACCAAGACAATCCATGGGTCAACTTGGGGAACCCATGGAGCCACTTTAGTTGGAAAATGACATAAATACCTTTTATTTAATGTTAAAGTAAAAAATGACACAAACATGAAATGTTTTACTAAAACAATTTTTACATGGGGTTATACAAGTCTTATTTTTGATTATAAATATTCATTGGAAAGCTAAAAATATTTCCTACATCATAGTATTTTTTTTATAATTTTTAGACATTAAATAAAGTAAATTATTTATGACATCATGATGATGCAGTGATGACCTCATTATTTAACGATTTAAATAAAATGAGAACATAATGTAAAATCCAAGGCTTAAACTTGTCCAAATCCAATTGGATGAGGATATTTCGACCCCTTATCACCTTATTCAGGAATTATATAAGTTTGGGACCTTTATAATCCGAAAAGCATTGTATAATAATGTAACATTTCAATCTTTCCAAAAGAGCCCCTCCTCTCCTCTTATAAAAGGCCCCCACCTCTGCCACCTTATTCACACATTCAAGACTTTTGGTTCGGCCAACCTATGCCCAAATACTCTCCCAACATCCCTCTCTTACTCCTACAAGCCTCACTTTTGTCAGAATTCTTCCCAAGGAAGCCTTTGTCTCAAATCAAAAAGAGTTACCCGATTTTTTAGGTAATGTCTTCTCTAATGTTGTTTTGTTTTATTTTACTTCTCCAACCCCTTAAATTCTATTCATTCCATTATTTTGTAACAACACCAGTATCTAAAATATACGAGGATTTTGTTATTATAAGTATTTGGTTTACACTTACACACACCTTCGTCTAATGGTAAATAACATACTGTTTCGGTGGGTGGCGAAATACTGCCTCACGAAACGATGATTGTTCAAATTCTTTTAACACCTATAATGCTGACCATTTTGATGACACTCTTTTCATATATGATATATATATTATGTTTATGTTTTCCTTATGCTTATTTATTTCTCATTTATGGCATACTTTATGATTTCTATTATGGGTAAACGCGATAATTTCATTTTAGGAAGTACGGACTACCGCCCCCTCAAAGTGATGTGAATCGTTAATGCCATATGTGGGATGTATAAAGGATGGAGTAAATGATATTATATATGATATTATACTGGAACTATATTATACCTTTATATAATTATTATTTAATTCCATTAAATATGAAATAGAAATGAAAGTAGCGTTCATGCATACGTACGGCTTACCGTCTCCATGAACGGTGCATTTCATTTCTTACCTCTAAATGTTACGTAATATTATAAATGAATGTATATACTGGATATATAAGATATATATGACATCTAAATCATGAATATAATTCTGGAGATAATGTATATTAAACCACATAAACAACTTGTAATTATAAGAAGTTTATTGTAGACTCAAGTACCAAAGATCGACAAAACGGCCGTTATTAACTTAAATAATTACATAATGTTCATAACATGGTAATAAGTGATATAAAAAATAATTAACATAAAAAATGTTCTTAAGTAAATAGAAATTAACTCTAGTTTATTATTCAGGAGGTTAAAGAATGGTCTAGTAAGGACAAGACGCAAGGTAAGGGAATTTCTTAACCCAACTTCCATTCTTTGGGTTAATCTCCTACTTTCAAATTATGTCATGATATTATTATGTCCTATATTGTAGTTGAACTTTATTTATGTGTAATTATAGTGAATACACATAATAGATCTACTTTATTTAAAAAATGATCTTTTTAAGGGTCTTCGTCTCAATCTCCTTTCATTGAGGCATATTTTGTTTTATACACAAATTTCATTTATACAGTGTATAAACCCCTTTGACTTTTACATTTATTAAAAAAAATTTCTTTTATAATTATGTGATTTTTAAATGATTTAAAAAAAGGGATATTTATCTCCCATATATGAAAATACAGTGCAAATGTATACGTATTTAATGCAAGCTTAAAAATGTTTTCAGAAAACCCGACTTCCAAGTGTGGTAGACAGGAAGGGATTGGGCGTCGACCCATCATGGCCTGTAATTAGTTGAGCAGTCTCAGAATTAGTTATTTTTTTTATAAGCTTGCATAATGTTTTCAGAAAAACACTGGAGTATATTTGAGCGATTTTAAATGTAAGTATCTTCTAAAAAAAATTGCATCGGTAGGTCTCATGAGACAACTAGACGTGCAATTGGTCGAGGCCCTTTCCCCATTTGATTTGTGATTTTGGCCGAGGCCTTAATCATTTTAGACGTCTTGGCCAAGGCCTTGAAAAAATGTTTCAGAATGTCTGGCATTATGCATTTTATCATTATGAAAGTGGTTAATGATATTTCATGCGATTATTCGACCAGTAGAATATCCATGTGAAAGAAGTAAATGGAATTTTCTCATTTTACTTTTGCCATATTATGTTGAAGTTCATGTTTAAAAGTATTTTGTTTTAGTTATACATTTTTATAAATGTTAATGTTTATTTATGAAAGCTTCCGCAATATTGTTACCCTTACTGAGCATCTGAGCTCACCCCTTTCAATGTTTTAATATTTTTCAGGATGTGAAGAAGTATAATATGATTGACCTGTAGTGATAATATAAGGGGATATGAAGAGAAGATGTTGTAGTTTGCTTACTTTTTGATGTAATGAAAGACTTATGAAGGTATCTAGTGTTTCCAAGGCTACTAAACTAATCGGTCCTTCGAGACTTGATCTTTTGTGATCATGCCAATGTTATGAAGTAATGCACCGACTCTGGGTAGCTGGGGTCGGGGCATTACACTTTATGTTTTTAAAAGTGATCCTTCTGAAAATACAAACACTAGTTAGGAATTTTAAATTATTCGATACAAATAATATAATTTTAATGTAATTATTTATATATTGATTATAAAAATAATTGGTCTTATTTAAATGAGAACCATGATTAGGAAACTATGAATTCACCAATGTGTTTTCCCAGCTTTCACTATACTAGCCAAACCATTACCTCAACACCAATGAAACTCTTAATTTTTTTATGTTTAAATAATTTATAAACAAGTCACTCAATATATAGTTAAAAGATGGTACCATAAAAGAAATAATAAAATTATACCAAGGTATTCTTATAAGTACTTTGTAAAATTACTCTAGCCCAAAAGATGACTTCTTATTTTCATTATAGAAAAAATTGTGAATATCAAGGACCACATCCATTTATTCCACACTAACCATATTGTATTCAATATTATTATAATAAAAGGTGGATATTAAAGTTAATCATGTAAATAAAAAGAAATAATAGTAAATCATCTCAATAATATGAGACTTTATTGATAAAATAATGATTCCTATATAAAAAATATTATAAGAGAAATCATCTGTTTCATTCAATGTAAATTGGGAAGGATTATACTATTTACTACCTTATCAAAAATAATTTAGTTTTTTCTCTTTAATAATATATTTAAATAATAACCTAAATAATTATATATAAAAATCCATTCAATTAAATTAAGGATTATCCATATTAGATTAGAAAGTAACATGAGATAAAATTATTTGATAATTTCAAAATAAATTTAAAGCTTCGTTATTCAAAAAAGAAAAAATAGATTTATGTTTATCAAAAGTGTCTCATATACATTTTCAAAAGGTTTGATAAACCCTTTAAATAATTATTTATGATTTAAAAAAAACTTTCTATGAAGAACATCATAAATTACACCAAACAACTCATAAATTCTATTATATGATATTATATAAACAATAAAACAATGATAAAAATCTTATATAATTAATAAACAACTAACTCTTAGTAACCACAAAAGAATAATACTTTTAAAATATCTAAAACATGAGAATAAATTAAATTTCGAATTAAAGTGACTAGAAATAAATTTTCTTCCAATCCTAAATAATGTAAACTCTATAATAATTAAGGGATCAATAATTCCTAATAAAAATAGTGAGTAAATATTAGACAACAATAGCCAATGGTTTCCTTTATTAATGAATGAGGAAATTCATAATATTATAATCTATTTCTCTAAAACATGATGGAATCACAATTCCAATTTCTCACCTATGGAAAAAAATTAAATTAGAATGAATGATAAATAAAATAAACATATATTTGGGTATTTTTTATGAAATATAGAACAAATAGTTATTTATTTACTAATCTAGACATGATAAAAACTAAGATCCATTTTATAAGCTAATCTGGCTAATGAACTGTTGTTCATCCCATGATAACACATCGAAATATCTCATCATTGATGTATGAAGTGGGTAAACTGATATAGAAGTTGTTCCATGATGATTTCTCTTGTATTGTAACTATGGATAACAAAGAAATTAACCATTATACAAAAAAAATATAACATAAAAAATTATCATATATATATATATATGGAATTTTCATTTTCTATTTGAGGAGAAAAGATGTACATCATGTCCTAATGAAAATAAACCTTTTTGGAATAGATAGATATACATAATATATAAAAGTGTATATATAAGTATGTAATATTATATAAATTATGACAAAATTAAAATAAATATGTTAGAATAATTTAATAAGGATCTATATAGAAATTTAACTTTATTCTTATGTTTATGCCATTGTGATATGTAATATTTTCCAAGAATAAGAATTTAGAAAATTTCCTATCTAAACCGATGATACTTAAGGGTATATATTGGATAATGTGGTACATAATATTAAGACATTTTATGTTTGAAAGTGAGAATTTTGTTCCTATTTTAAAAAAGTTATCCAAAATTTGGAAGAAAGTAAAATATCATAACCATGTATTCCCAAATAATAAACATCACACCTCAAAAATACTTACAGATAATTATCTATTTTGGGTTGATTAGAATTTGGGAAAACTATAGTTGAAATCTAAGTAGATCATACCATGATCCCAAGATTTCTCAAAATTAATAATTTGGTATTATTCACTCACATCACGGAGAATCAATTACATATAGAATCTAGTCAACACTTGTCATGAAATATGATAATATATTACAGCATAAAAAAAACCAATGTTTTTTTGTAGTGGTTTATAGACAATTTATTCTACAATAATATATACATTGAGAGGATATTGATTTTGGAATTCATTTTTCAGTGAAAATATACCAGGGGATGAAGGTGACTGGAGATAAGTCCTTTATAGAGAAAAAAATAATTCTTTATAGAATATTGATGTTTTGATTTTGTATTTTTAATTTAATTTTAAGGTGTGTATTTTCATGATGTTTAATATCTTTCTTTCTATGTTTTTTCCTTTTGTTAATGATTATTATTATTCTATTCCTTTCGTACACAAGTTAATCTGTGGTGGTTACCCCTTCCATCCTTAGTGAGTAGAAACTTATGGGATAACGTCATACCTTACAAGATTAATTCATTTTTTCAAATTTCATGGGATGGATTAATATCACATTGAAAAATATCAATTATTCTCCATTAGATATCTAGTTATATGAATGGTGGGTAGGATATATACCCCAATGTGATAAAGAAAATAATAGATTTAGTTCCAAGAATAATAATCATTTTTTATTTGAGATTGAACTTAATACATATAGGTTTTACAAGGTTAACTTGACCAGGGGAATCAAATGGTCTTATGTATTTTAAATTATTATCGACCAAGTAGAACTAATTATATAAAATAATCTCTCAATAATTCAACCATGCTTATTCCCAAGACAAGGAAATAATAACTCTTTGAAAAAATTATATTAAATTATATGTTCATATTTTTTCATTACTAAACATTTTTATCAATATAATCATGTTCCATATATCGGTAGAATCCTAAATTATTTCTTAATACCAATTCTAGTTTCAACCATTCATTTTTCATTATCATAACTTAATTAATGTGTAAAATGATTCCCTATGTGAGTATCCTTATGTTACTAAGGGTTCTACCTTAGGACTCCAAATTCCATTGTTAAAAGTTCATATCATTAAGTATTAAGGTGGCATATTAATTTACTCTAAACAAAAAATAATTCCCACTAGAGGTTATAATGCTCAGGTGTTTGTCATAAAAATACTATATTAACATAATTATCTTCAATTTGACACCCCAAAACAAAAAAAAAAGAAATTCTAAATACAATCACAATAACGCATTCCTATAAGTACATAAACCTCAGAATAAAATATCCAAAATGAGTACAACCCAATAAATTACTGAAGATTTCTAGGATCCATGGGATTAATAATACTCCAAAAATAATAAAAAAACATTCATAACTAAACTGAACCTACTATTATAATATTCCCCTCGTAATAAGTATCGATGATTTTCGTATTCCTTCCCATACACTATGTTCTAATCAATTAAAAACAATACTCATATTTAAAAACTGGTATATAAGAAAAAAAATCATTACTAACCAAATTCCATACCAATTTCCCAAAATAACAATTTTTATTGAATTATTATTCAATATAAATAAATGATGTGAAAACAATATTTTAATACAATTGATTCCTTAAAAAGTTCTTGTCTTAAATTTCAATTGAAGAAAAATACAATCTCTAACCATCTTACTAAAAGTTGGCCATCTCAAAATGCTCATAAACATTCAAACCAAAATTATTTAAAATATGAAATTTCAAAAATCAAATTTCCAAATTTATAAATATAATAATATTCTATAAATATACTATTGATTTCCACACACATTCCATATATCATGTAATCCAAGAGATATAAATAGAATTCTCATAAAAATTAAATTAAATAGTTACACAACATGTTTTGAAAGAGACAATAATTATATTTCTTAAAAATGAAACATTATTCATAGGGTATTTAATATCTCATTATTTATAAAGGAAATATTGTGTTTTATAGCATACACGATACACGACATTGATCTTAAATGAAAAGGTTATATTATTATTTAAATGTGCATAGTATAACCTAGTTATTAAATTTTGAGGCATTAATAAGACTAACCGACTTATGAAAAAAATATTATGGTCTAAATCAAAATAAATATGTTTAAAATTTCTTATAAAATAATACAACATTTTTAAATAATGTCATTTTATTCTTTAAAAAAGATATGTCTTCATTGAAAATGATTTTATTTCATATATTTGAGTGAATATTTTAATAAATTTATAGAATTTATAGTAAATTTATTTTAAATGAAGAATTTCAATTTGAAATTCTTCTAATCAAAATTATTATAAAATTAATTATTTATTATTTTCAAAATTTTGTTTTTCTAATGAATAGTGAAAATAGAAAATTTTATTTAAAAATATATTTTTATATTATAATTTAACAAAATAAAATTTCACTTTGGATTAGTATTAAAATTTAATTGTTTTATTTTCTTAAGAATTAATTTATTTATTCATTAATTAAATTAATTAATTATTAAATTTATCCAAATAACATTTAATATTAAAGGAATTCATTTTCGAAGATTATTTGTCATTCTGTTTTTCAGGTTTAAATGTAAATAATATTATGTAACTTAATTTTTTTAATTTTAAAAACATTATTCCATATTTTAAATTTGGTGGTAAAATTTTATAAAATAGTTCCCTTTTTATTTTCCAAAAATCAATGGTAGTCGAAGTAATTTTTGTTACAATGGTGTAGGGTAAATTTGTTATTTGAAGTTAAAAACAAAATAATAAGGATTGTAAAATGGCCTCAATACTTAAATTAATTTTATTAGAAAATTATATTTCATCCTTAGTCTTTTAAAATTTGGTTATAAAATTTTGTTTCCATTTGGATAATATTTTTACCTTTATTGTATTTTATTTTAAGAAATGTCAAACATGTAACTCTCTAGTTTTTTACAAATATAATATATTTACATGGTTGAATATAGAGATTATGTTTGACAATAAATAGTATTTTTAAAGATAAATGATCTGTATTAAACATTTTAATTTATTTTAAATATTTTTTGAGTAAATAATATCTTTAAATTCATTCACAATAGTGATTTAGTAATTATATAGTTAATTGAAAAATCAAATAAATGTCATTAAAACTATTAAAAGTAACATAATTTGAGATATATAATGTCATTTATTAATTTTAAAGATTATAATAACATGTGAGAGATAAAATAAAATGATATTTTCTAATTCTAAATTTTATCTCAATATTATTAAATTCAATGTAATGAATATGTTTGAAAATTGAAATTATTGATATTTTTTTATTATTACATTTTTATTAAATGGTATAAAATTCATAAAAATATGATATTTATGAAAGTGATTATTATATTGTTCTCAATTTCTATCAATTTCCATTTATGGGTCTTTTTTCCTTTTATAGTAACTACATTGAACCTCAAGGAGGACAAATATGTGATGTCATGTTATGTTTTGAATGGGTTAAAGAAGGGTTAAAACCAAATTTTAAGGGTTACAATGTGTCCAAAACATGTAAAACAATTATTGAATTATATAATTTCATCCCATAAAAATAATTTATTTAAAATAAATAATTTGCTTCAATTTTTAACAAAATAATAATTTTTATTAATTTTATATTTCTAGAAATTCTAAGAGGGTATCTCTCTTATCTTATAAAAGGGATCCTATTATTCTTATTTCATTACATATAAAAACCAAATTCATTCGTATCAACCCTAACCATATACCTTAATATAATTTTTAATCTCATTACAGAGGCTTTATATTGGGTATAATACCATTCTTAGATGTCTTAAGGTGTTAAATAAAGGATGATTTTCAATGAATATGTATAGTTTTCAACTAAAATATTTATTTTTGTTTCATTATCCACATAATTAAAATATTCCACAGAAAAGATATTATAATAACCCTAATATCTTAAATAAACATATTTTTTCATGTTTTACTTTAATAACCAATATATATCCCCAATATCCATCAAATGGGAAATGAATTCATCGTTTGTGAGAACAGTAGACTAACACCGTGCAAACTGATGCAATTCATTTTCCATAACTATCTCAGGATACTAGTTATAATGATTGAATTAATACTCAAATATGATATTCATGATAAAAATATCATTGTTAAATGTTAATATATAATTTTCCTTATTACCTTTCAATACACTAAAAATTTATAATGTTGATCATGCCAGTGTGTGAACTACAACCTGTTATGTAGCGATGTGATTTGTTTTTCGTCACTAAATCACATGGATGAAATATATATATATATATATATACATATATAAGTACAATAAAAGAATTAATAATATAGGTAAGATATTATTATGATTTTTGGAATATTAAAAAAATATATTCTTTATTTCCATAATTATAATTGAAAAATAGAAATGATTTTCATGTGTATGTATGGCCTAATGTCTCAATGACTATAACTTAGTTAATTTTTCATATGAATATTTCATGGTATGATTCAAATTTATTATTAAAATAAAAAATTATTTTTATTTTAGGAATTTTATGATGTATATGATGTAATATTGAAAAATTTTACCATAATCAACCAACTAAACTCATTTTGGACTTATATACCAAATATCACAAAAATATGTGCCATGAACATAAATTATTATGCAATTTTTATGATAAGGTCATAAGTTAGATAAAATAAATAATAATCATGAAAAATGTTCTTATGAATTTAAATAATTACCCTATGTATATTAGTAAGGATGATATAAAATGTACATAATGAGTTGGAATCAATGTAAGAGTTTCTCATCCCTCTTTTTCTTTTTTGAGACATATGTATTACTCCCCGCTTATTGGTTTGGTGTGGTGTATATACTGCACTATTAAAATATTATTTCATGATTATATTTTTTGTCATGGTATTTAAATTTTTATTCGAATTTATTTATTTCATGGGACTTACGATTCAAAATATACACAAGTTGTAAGGGTTTTTTTACAATCACGTTATTATTAAAGATTTTTTTTATTTGACTCTCCTCTTGATAAAATTTCTCATCCATATCCACTATTTATAAAAAAAATAAATATTTTATTACTATTCTCCTAGGACTGTGAAACTCCATTTTGACCCATACTTAATTCTTATACATGGTCTAAAATTAATATTCCTTTCATTTACCGAACATGGTACTTTTTTTATTTTCTTGAAAATTTATGAAATAATTTTTTTAACTCATACGGAATAAAAATATTTTTCAACAGTACTTAATAAAATTTGGTTGAAATACTTTTTCAAAAGTTTATAATTTTTTTCAATGATTTTTCTTTATTTATAAGTGTGTAGAATTTAAAAAAATAAGTGAATCCAAATGGAATGATTATATTAATTCATAATTATTCAATGTAACCATTAAATACAATTTTAAAAATATGGTGATATTCGATTATGTTTCTAAATATTTACTTGGGATACGATCCTAGGATACCATATTTATTCTTTCTCATAATGGTTTGTGTCCCTGATGAAAAGATGATATTCTTCTGAAATCCATTTCTTTTCCATGGGTTGTGCAATGATGAAATGTTTATGAAACACATTTTTTTCATGGGTTCTTATATAATAATTGTTTTATAAAATTTTGAAAAAAAATATGTTTTATTTTTATTAAGTTATTGGTTTCATCTATATCTCACTCCATTTTATTGGGTAAATATTGATATCTCATGAGATAAATAGGAATAGAATGAGGAGTGAACCCAGTTCTATAAGGGACTCTTTCTACTTTCATATCTCTAAGATTGAACCTTGACAATTAATATAGTTTGGAGAGTGATCCCATTACACATTGATATATTTTTAATTGAGCCTTAACTACTCATAAAAATATTTTTATTTTTCTTATTTTCATCCCACAGTCCATTTATTATTCCTGTGTTATCATCCCATGAATTATGTTCTTTAATTCTTCCATTATTCATATATTTTGAACTTCGAAGCTTTATGTCATGATTCAAGATTATGATATTTGATATGATGTTTATAAATACTAAATGTTAAGATCGTGTTCATACATACTTATTCTCATGTTGTTTTTATATGTTAATTAATATATCCCTTTTTCCAATTACTTAGCATCTCAACCCACCTTTTTCTTATGTTTTATTTTTCCCAGGTTATGAATAATGATATTAATTTTTTTTTCTAGAAATATTTTTTATGTAAATAATTTTTTGGATGTTGTTGATGACTTAAAATGGAATATAAAAAACTAGAAAAAGTGGTACTAATAGACACCTGAAGTCATGTGTATTGTTTAGGTATGATTTTAGATTAATTATCTATACTCTAATCCTAAAAAGTCTATGGTGGTAATACCCCATGATTTTTTGGCATGTATTTTATTAAATATATTAAATTTCATTGATATCTTATGTAACCCAAAACATAAAGCTTAATCAAACACCCAATCATTTTTATTTAATTTTGAATGTTATCATATAGCCATTAGAATGGAAGGAATGAATTTAAATTGAATTAGGAAAATATATTCTAGACATTTTTATAAAATTAACTCATTGGTAATTAATAAATTATAAATAAAAAATGAGAAAAAATTTAACATAATTTGTGTCATTTTATAAGAAAAACATTTTATGCTCATAATGGAATTTTATGTTATTAAATTAAATTATCACTATTACTGAAATATATTAATGAAATTTATATTTCATATATTAAATAAAATATAATCAAATTTATCCAATATGTTTGATATTCTTAATAATAGAAATAATTCCATTTTTGTGAAAAAATATTATATTATTCTTAATTGTAATTTTTTCACCTTTTCATATTCAATCTATTTTAAACCTATGTTTTGAAACTTTTATATTTTATATAATTAAAAATAATGTTAATTTTTGAAAACAAAATATCAATATTATCTAAGGTTAAAAATTGGACATTTTTCAAAGACGCTTAATTTTTTGATGAATAATGAAAAATGTTGCATTTTAATTCAAAATCACTTTCTTGTCCAATTTATTTATATAGTAAAATTATAATTTAAAATATTTTTAAGAAATAATTATTTTATTTATAAATAAATTAATTAATTAATCATAATTAATTTCACTCTATAATTGGATATAAAATCATTACAAACTTTTGAACATTTTTCTTTAAAAATCTACTTTTTCATAGTGTATGCAGGATTAATTTTTAATCAAATTATTAAAAATTAATTTAATTGAATCTGATATAATGTATTCCATATTTGGAATAATAAGGTTTTGAATATGTATTAAATTATTATTCATTTTTAGGCTTCAAAAAATACGATGATAAAAAAATTATATACTGTGGTAATGGTAAAAAAATGAAAAAGGTTAATGGTAAAAGGGTAAATGATTAAAATACATAAAAACTGTAAACATTAATGGGTATTGTTATATTTATAGACACTAAATAGAATATCAAATAATAATATCTATCCAAATTAATCAATGTTACTCCCACTGAAATATAGTAAAATTTAAATATAAATTAATCATAACTTTAATCACTTAAACCCACCTCTCCTCAAGTATATATACCACCCCTCACCGCACCATTTCAACTCATAATAATTTAATATATTTAATTATCTACCACAAAATTTACTCCAATCTCTCCCCACATCCTAATTTGTCTATTCTCACCAAAATACCGAATCCATATCTCTCAAGGGTCTCTCAAGGAAGTGATATTCAAGAGGTAATTTTCTCAAAACCCCTCTCTCAATTTCTTTTCATCTTCTAATTTGTCTTAAACTCCTTCATCCATCAAGGAATCATAACTCCAAAATCATGTATATATTTTATTCTCTTATTTATAATGTAATATATTAAATCCATCATTTTTATTACCTCCTTTTATTTAATGTAATGAACCCATTGTCCAAGTTATGGGTATTAACTACCTTTAGGAATAATGTTTTTGTTTGTTTTATATTTCCACATTAATGAATGACAAACATACAATTTTTATGGTCAATTTTTTTAATTGGTATAAAATAACATATTTATTTTTCTTTAACTAAAATATACTCATTATAGTTAACTAAATAAAACTACTTTGTGATATTCGGAAAAATGGCCACAATAAAATAACTATTAACATATACATTTTATCAAATGAAACATCCTCCTATTGGAAACCAAAATGATATATGGATAAATTAATACTTATTAAAGATCAATAATATCTTTTCATTATACTTTTATAGTTTTAATATGATTTTACTGGAACATCCATAATCATACACAAATGATCTGATCATGAAACCATGAAACAAATGCACCCAAAACCATAACAATAATGAAATATTATTAATTAATGGGTCATAATATGTTAGAAAATAATCCCATTATGTTGTATAAATATTAATACTATTCTTTAATGAGTTAAAAACATTTTTTAAAAATTCTATATGATATTTAATAATGGTACACTAAAGTTAAGCGTGATATATGGTTTTCCTCATCTTACATTTGCTGATGTGAGATATATCCTTCATTTACAACTTATTAATTATGTGTGGTGTATATATACTGAATTTTGATATATAATATTATTAATATCATAATCATCATGGTATTTAATGTTTCATTTTATAATTTTTACTTTTATGGGGAATACGAATCGACCAATTACAACATTGTAAGGGAATTCGTAGCATAGTTTACATTCATTGGGTTAAACTCTTTCTTTATTTTTTGATTCATTCTATGATTATTAGGGAAATTATTTTTTATTAAATTATGATTTATTTTTACAACCTATATATGTGTTTATGGTTGATACAAATATTCAATTCATTTTAATTAATTGTCACCTCAGTGATATGATATTTTTAAGAGACTTTCTTTTAAAATAATATATTTTAGGATTCCCTTATAACGATATTTATCTTCCGTCATCATGCATTCTAAAAATGACTCAAGTAATATTTTACTATTAATCCATGATTTTTAATGTCACTTTTACACATGTTTTGATTTTTTACCAAATTGTTTGAAAGTATAATTTTTTTCATTTTTCAAACATGTTTTTTTATACTTTTCCGATAGAAATGTGAACGAAGTGTCCTTTTAAAATATAGAGAATGAGAGGATTTTTCTATTATAATGTTTCCTTAAAACATCGAATATTCTTTTAAAAATGTTCAATGATTTTTTCAAGTAAATTATTTTATTTTTACATGGGTGTTTTATATATTTAAATAATTATTCTCAAAGTAAAATATCGTATTTTTATTATGAAATATTTCAGTAATATCTTTAGAGTGTTTTCATCTAAGTTATCATCATCTGTTGGATCTTTTATTAGGATGCACTCTAATAACATCCATCATCATAGTTATTTTTTTGGTTTATGATGAATTTGACTAGGTATGTATTGATATTTTTATGAAAACTTATTTCAATACATATAGTTATTGATTTGTTTGCGAATATTGATTCCGTAGTGTTATTTATAAATATAGGGATTTTACTGGACATAGGAAGTGATATATGGGGGCCTCTACATCCCCTCGATGCATATATATGTCTCATGAGACAAAACAGATTGTATTTTTGCTGAATATTTTCTCTTTTATTTTCAAATGTCTTGATTGATTCCTCAATGATAATTTTTAGAAGTCCCACATTATGAAATCCATCATTATAAAACAAGTTATTGATTTCCATGTGATTATAAAATTATTAGAATATCCACGGTTAATTTTTCTACCTCATGCAATTATTTATCCTTAATTATTTCATCTTTTTATATTCTGACCATATTATGATCTAGATATTGTATAAATGGAACATGTTCTAGTTGTTTACCATTTCATAATAAATATTATTATTGATCTATTATCACTTACCTATATTTAACCCTTAATAATCATTTAATATCACCCATATTTTGTTTCCTTTCACTGGGTTATGGAGTATAGATCTTGAATGAGTTCAAGATTGAAAATTAATTTCTATTGTTATGTTTTTTTCTATTCACAATGTAAGATGGGTTTCATGTATGTATCTAGTTTACCAATACTAATAGACTATTATGTCTATTGGTATTTGATTTATTATATCATATTACAATTTAATTATGTAAGGTATAGACTATAGGTTAATGGCATCAGTGAAAATACATTTTATATCCTAGAATGTATAGTAGAAACCCTGAGAACTGGATTTAAGAAAACATATATTGGGTAATATAACCCTATGACTAAATCTGAGTTTATTTTTAAGTATAGTGAAATATCCTACAGATATGGTAAAGACCATTTATAACCATTGATAAACATAAATACTTATATATTTTGAATAACATTTCATTATTTGGATATATTTTTCATAATATTATCTTTCCCAAAATAGTGTAGTTTTATGCTTACAATTTTAATTTTGGTTTTAGTTAGTGGTGGGGACCATAATTAAAGAGGTTAACATTGAATGTTGTAGAAAATTTTATGTTGAGGAACAAAATGGTATTATTACTATAGTAAATGATATCATTCAAACATAAAATCATTTATCATGATATATGATTAAAATCATTCAATATCACAAACTCTCAGACTCACCAAAGAAGATATGGATAGAAGTTCACTAAGAGATAAAGTGGAGAAGTTCATAGAAAATAGATGATTTATTATCCTATATTATTAGAATGTGAATAGGAATATGTTATGGGAGTTGAAAGAAAGATTTAATGGATGTGATTTCAAAGGGAAATTAAATGTTTGTAATAATAATATCCATATGGTATTATCGACCGTTGAATGTTTCGAATATGGAACACATTATAATTGTAAGACGATTAGTCCTATATGGAAAAATCATTAATGTAATTATAGTTTTTATACAATAAATTTTCTATACTTATTATGATTAATAGACTATGAGTGGAAAATGAAATAAAATAGTTATTAAGGAATGTTATGATGAAGTGTAGTTAATGGTTTAAGAATTAAGTAGAATGGTTTACATTATTGTGTGTTTAGATTTAATAACTAGTTTATCAATTATTCTCTTATGACCAAAATCAAGATATCTATATTAATTTTACTACAGTAATTCTTTATTAATGAATTGGGATCACATTTTGAATAATACGGATAACCAAGGAAAGTCATTTTGTTGTAATTTAATCTTTTGAAAAACACATGATTGTGGTAAGATAACCCTTAATATATTTTTGATATGATATTTAAAAAGATATTTTTAATGGATATTATTGGTGTAAATGAATGTTTTATTGAATTTATGGTTTTTTATGTTATTGGGATTTAATACATTAATGGATTTAAAAAATATATTCAACAACCTATTAATTATTTTTTGATGCGTACGTGTTTTAATTAAGGTTTTATGGTGATCAGGGTAATCATATATTTGATATTTCACATTAATTTTAACATTTTATTATTTAGAGAATCAAATGTTAAGTTGATTTTTGGAAATATAGTGGCATTTGTTTGATATGAATTTGGAATGATTTATTTTTGATGAGTCTCAATATTAAATAATAATGGAATATATTAACTTCAAATTAGGATATTATTTATTTTTTATAACATTTTCTAATAATTTTTGTCTTAAAAAATATTTAGATGTTTTTGTAATGAATTTGGATTCATAAAAGTTCTTCATGAATAAAAATTATTTTTGGAATATCTATCACCAGGTATAATAAATGAAGATGGGATGTATCAAAGTACAAAAAACGGCTGAAATTTTGACTATGAAATGAAAACAGAAATCAATTAAATTTACATTATAATGTATTTTATATGGATAATAAAACAATCACTCAACTTTAGAAAATAATTTCTGAATGGAAAACTCTATTCATTTAATTTTCATGAAATTAAATATATATCCTCTTTAACCTATCATAGATTTTTTATTTTTTGATGGTTGAATTTCTAATGACCATGTTCACTATCACTCTCCATAAAAATATGATAGTTTTATTTCTCTTCCATTTACCAATTTTAATTTTCCACTAATGATGTTCTATTTAAAAGGCCAATTTTTTTGGTGAATTTACATTTCACTTTCACTCATATTATGGGGATATTTTATTGACTAAATTTATGATGTGGTTTTTCCTATAGAATTTTCATTTATCAAAATTTTATTTTTAATGTGAAATTTTAAATTATTGGGATGTAATTTATCAAAGGATGGGAGAATGATAAACCTATAGCTTTAATGCTATGTGTATTCCAAAATAAATTCAATTTCATTAATAA
The DNA here is from genome assembly GCA_963277665.1 of Viscum album. Lineage (NCBI taxonomy): Eukaryota > Viridiplantae > Streptophyta > Magnoliopsida > Santalales > Viscaceae > Viscum > Viscum album. The sequence goes on from OY728134.1 coordinate 294,369,064, forward strand.
ATTATGTTACATAGGACACTGTGCTTAAATAAACCATTAATCATTAAAATTTAATTATGATAGTGTTCACCAAGTTACTTGAATAGTGGGAATTAATGAGGTACACTAAATTATGAAAATATAGGTTTCTCTTGTATATAAAATCAATTCATTGTTTACTAATTAATTATAAATAAAAAAATAACCAATTGAACATAAATGATTTTTTTTATATGAAAACTATTTTATACACCTAAAGGAATTGTATCTCAATAAATTAAATTTATCACTATTAGTGAAATATATTAATGAAATTTAGATTTTGTATATTAAATAATTATTTTATTTTTTATCCAATATGTTTGATAATATTTAGATAATAAATAAATCCAATTTTGAGAATAAAAAGCTACATTTTTTTAAAACGTGATGTTGCCACCATTCAACGGAACACCTATTTTAAAAGAAATTTCATACACCTTTTTAAAATTTATTTGAAAAATTATTGTTATTTTTTCAAATATAGATATAAAAAAATTATCATAGTGTATAATTTTTATTTTTTTAGAAAAGTTTATTTTTTATATGAATAGTGAAAAAATATTGAATTTTAATTAAAAATTAATTTCTCAACTAATTTATTTATACAGTTAAATTATATTTAATTTTTTTAAGAAAGTGTAATTATTTTATTTTTCAATAAATAAAACCAATTTAGGTAATTGGAAATAATTTCATTTTAAAATTCTATATAAAAACAATTCACTATTTTGAACTTTTCACTTTAAAACCAACTTCTTCGTAGTGTCTGCAGGATTAATTTTAAATCTATTTTTGATCAAATTTATGAATTGAATATAGTAAAATGGATTACAAATTTGTAACAAAAAGGTTTAAATTATTAATTTACAACATTTAAATTTTTATTCATAAATAATTTACCATGTGAAAAAATTATTTACAGCCGTATTGGTAAAAAATGAAACTGGTTAATGTTAAAAGGGTAAAGGCTAAAAATAACTAAAAACAAAAAAATTTAAATTTTTTTAGGAATTTATCAATCATAACCAACCTATAAATTATTAATTTAATAAAAACATGTAAATTAATACCACCTTAATGTGGTTGTCTTTAAATATAAACTAATCGTTACATTAATCACTTAAACACACCTCGGATCGTGTATCAATACCACCCATCACTACCACATTTTGACTTATAACCTTTTAATATCATCAAAGAGATACCCAAACATATCCTAATTATTATCCCTATGTATGATTTCTTATTTTATCACCAAAATACCTAATCAATGGTCCCCAAGTGTCACCCATGTATGTTATATTTATGGGGTAATTTTCTGAAAACACCACTATCAATTTCATTTATTCTTCTATTTTATCCCCACCTCCTTCATCCATTTAGGAATGATGACTATGGAATCATGTATATACATTGATTTTATGTTTATATTGTAATATATTATATACATTAAATTTATTACCTCATTTTATTCAAAGAAACAATACCATTTTCCATGTTATGAGGATTAGTCACATCAGTGAATTGTGTTTTTGTTCATTTTCCATTACCACCATAATAGAAGGTCCGAAAAAATATTATTCGTGTTAAATATGATATTAATATGTATATATTAATATATTTAATGTTTTATAACTGATATATACTAATGATAGTAAATTAAATAAAACTATTTTGTGATGTTTGTAAAATCGCCAAAATAAATAAATCATTTATCATTAATATTTGTTCAAATGAATCAAACTCAATTTAGAAAAAAAATGATATATGGGACTATAATAATAATTTTATTTAATTAATACCATTTAATTAAACTTCTGTAGTTTTAATCCCATTTGATAAAAATTCTTATACTTATACAAAAATGAAATAATCATAAAACTAATAGAAAATGCAATAGAACCTGCATAAATAATGAAATATTATTAATGAATGGGTGATAATATGTTATAAAATCATCCCATATGTTATCATAAATAATAATATAATTATTTAATGAGTTAATAAAATTATTTCATACATTATACTTGTATTTAAATGACACCACTCTAATGTGAAGTGTGAGGTAAGGGTTTTCTCATCCCACTTGTATATTTGTGAAATATATACCCTATTCACAATTTCATTATTGTGTGTGGTGTATACGTAATACCCTTTGACCTATCATATCATTAACCTCATTATATTTGTTGTATTAAATAACTAATTGGAAATTTATTTCTTTAATTTGGAATATGGCTTCATCGATTACAATGTGGTAAGTGAATTATTAACTCAACTTCCTTTACTTGGGATAAATTCCTACTTAATTATTTGTGTCAGTATAATATTATGAGTAAAATGAATTTTTATTACCATTGATTTTATTTTCAATTTTTTTATGTGGATTTATATTGGATACTCATTTTTTTATTCATTTTATTAACTATCATGTCAATTATATGATTTTTATAAGAGAATTTCTATTACAAAAATTATTCTTTCATGTTTCCCTTAAAACTAAATTTTCATTCCATTACTATGATTTCTAAAATTGATTCCAAAAATGTTTTAATTTTATTAAATTAATTTTAAATTAAATCTAACTAATTTATAGATTTTTACAAAATGGATTGAATTGTATATTATTATTTTTTAAAAAAAATGACTTTGAGAATTTTTTTAAACACATATAGAAGAAATTTATTTAAAATTATTATGTAAGAGAATATATTCCTGTTGTCTTGCCAACTTAAAACATTTAATAATCAATTACTTGTTTTGAGTAGATTTTCAAATAAATTAATTTATTTATTAAATGATCAATTTTTTTATTTTAACCATAATTTTCTATTTAAAAATCGCATTTTTATTAAAAAAAAATTGAACTTAATATCATTGTGTATTTTATTCTACGTCAACATCCTTTATTGAATATTTTTTTACAATATACTATAATAATACCATTAATCATATTTATTTTTATGCTGTATGAACTGTCTGACAGGAAAATTATTTATATTCTTTGTCACTAGTTCTTTCAATATGGATAGTTACTGAATTTTTTTAGGAAAATTGATTCAATTGTATTATTTATTCATATAAGTAATTCATTGGACATAGTAAATGATAGATGGGGAATGATATAGAACCTTTATTAGTATATAGGTATCATGAGGAAATCCATATTGGGTTTTGGTCAAGACATTACCCATTTATTTTCAAATATCGTGGTTGGGGCCTCAACAATATGTTTTAGATATCCTGCATTATGAATTCCATCATTATAAAACTAGTTATTGATTTCCATGAAAATATTTGATTAGTTTAACATCCATCTTTAATTTTTCGGGTTCATGAAATTATTTATATAGAATTATATTATCATGTCATATTTCTGCCAGATTATGATCAAGTTATTGTTTAAATGGAATGCGTTATAATAATTTACCTTACCATATTAATTATAGTCATTTCCTTATTATTGTTTCCCATGTAATACTCCCTTATTTAGAGTTTTATAACACCTTTTTTTTCATTTCAATAGGATTTGAAGAAGATATATTGAATGACTTCATGAATGAAAATTACTTTCCATTATTATGTTTTATTTTTTATTCACAATGTCAAATGGGTTTTATATATGTATTTTGTTTAACAAGACTATTAAACTATTCATTACATTGGGAAGTGATTTCTTGTATCTCATTCCATTTTAATATATTATTTATCTATCTTCACAATACTAGGTTTGGGGTTGTTACAATGGGTTTGTAAGTGATCTAATATTTCTTTTTTCCATTGAATGTTTTTTATAGAAAAAATTGGCCCGCATTTATAGATATATAATTTCGAAATGTAATGTTTATGTATATATCACTAAATCTAGAATTTTTTATTTTAGGTTTTCACATGGTAGATGAGATAGGAAAATACCAACCATTAACCATTACTAATATAACCTTTATAAACTAGAAACATGAGGAATTATTAAAACACAAACATTATAAATAATCAAGTGGTATTCTCTATAAAAGGCATCAATTAGAGGAAAAGTATAATGGCTACTATAAAAATAGTAAATAGAGAAAACATGATTGATATGTAGTCAAACAATATTTTAAATAAAAAAATCATGATCATGAATTCCTATATCATGTTAATTGTATATTGAATTTTTAATTATGTAAAAAATCGATTTCGACCCAAGAAGGGATGTGAATTAGTTAAATTAATTAGATATCAGTAAATAATTTATAAAATAATGAAATGTTTATATTATTAGTTTTCACATAATTAATTATCATTGTTCACATATAAATATATTATTAAAGATAATGTTTATATCACATATGTTGATGGACTATATGATACATGAACCTATGAAAGGATTAGATATAGATGAATTTTTATTACCCCCATTATGTATTTTCCCAAAAAAAAATTTAAAACACCAAAAAAAGACATAACACATACCTATTATTTCAACACCCCACACCTCAAACATTAAGGATAAATCAACTTTCTATTATATCCATGGTGGCTAGACACCCACACAGTGTTCCTTCTCGAGTCCCAACATCATGTATCATGTCTAGACCATGAAATATCAAAACACAGATAACCTTAAAAAAATAAGATGATGCCATTTTGTAATGAATATAAATTTCTCTCTAGTTAATCAATGGGATAGGACACAACAACACCTCAGTGAACCTGCCACTATTCATGGGACAATATAAACATTAGTGGTGTAAAAAATTATGAATGTGAGGTTTTTTTTTTCAGAAGACAATGATAATAAAAAAAACCAAAATAATGTCCACAATATATCATATCCCATAGTACTTTTTAGAATATAGACTAGAACACTACAACTTACTAAGGTAGTATTTTCTCATTAATCCAAAGCGAAAATAAACTATCTAATATCTATATAAAATAGTGAGTAGATTCCAATTGGTCTTAAAAATCCAATGAAATCTAAAAATTGTAAGAACCAAAAAAACCCAAAGTGAAATTTATTTGTGATCCAAAATGGCCTTAAGGGAAAAAATGGGGGATGTTTTATTATGTGTAAGATCTATTAAGGAACTTCCACTATATACCCATAATGTATTTTTGAAAATAACCACAATACACTCTTTCCATAGTCCAGAATCTTGTAACACTCAATACAATAATGAAATGAATTCTATATTTCCCAAAAATGTACCTAATAAGTAGTTCATGTGGTTATGTGTACACTAAGTTTTCCATGAATGATTTGAGGATATACATACTCTATAATATTCAACTAACAAATACCAACACATTAGTGTAAAAAAACTATATGCATGAACATTTATTCTAATTTCTATAGGAAAAAATAAATTAGATGTGCTAATAAATGATTTAAAAAACCTAATTATTAAAAAAACGATAAAAATAGGTAATTAAGAGATTACATAAAATAACTCCTTAAATGGAGAGGTATGATATTTTAACATACCTTATCTCACCTACCTTAATAATTTTCGGTATTAATGTTTGGATGTAGGTAAGGAAATATTAAAGTTTATCCCATATAGGATAAATGTAGGTCATTCTTCCATCTCCTCGCACTCATGTGTACTTTATTATTTTGGAGTGAAATGTTTATTTTGGGAAGTCTATTGGGTATATAAATGTTGGGACTTAGCTAATCTTAAGGAATATGGGAGAGACTATAAAAATTCATGCAATTTAAAGAATATTTATTATTTAATCTATAACCATATCATACCCATATGTTCTTCTTATAATAATAAGATATATCAACACACCATTTAGCATACATATAACATAACAATTAATAATTAAAATTTAAAAGTAATACAAACATAAAAATAATCATTCTTATTAATATAAATAGTATACATACTTCGCTATGATACACTACATATCATATTAACATGGAACGGTTTCAATTTATATATAAAAATAGAATAAGTCATTCACACCACAAGAATGTTGTATTATAGTTTTAAAAAAATTTCTCATGTTACAAATCTTTAAAAGGAATAGGGAACCAAGCATGATAAAAAAGTCAGATAGACCATACATAAGCCATGGAGTAATTATCATTCTATGTTTTCCCTCCGTACCAATAAAGGTAAAAATTATATTAATAAGGTTACAAAAAATTAATTAAGGATAAACTATAAAAGGGAATTTATATGGAACAAGTCATAATCCATTAATATATAAGTTAAGTAAAATGGTGTATAGAAAAAGTTATAAAATTCAGATTGAAAATTTGATTCAATTTAAAGTTCATTAAAAATTATCCTTTTCAAATTTGAAATAATTATAAATTGATTTAAAAAATTTCATATAAATATTAACTATGAAAAAAGGTTTTAAAACCATATAATGCATTAAGTAAAATAGGTACGTTATTTAGTGAATTTTCATTTCAATATTTTGGAGACTATTATACATAGTTATCTTTAAAACAAATATTTAGAGTATAATTTGTTTTATTTTTTAATGTATGTAATTCACTTGGAACCCCAATACCCGAGTTTGTTATTTTGAATTATTCCATAAAACTTTTATGTTTTTAGGTTATTAGTAATTTATTAATTATACAAACATTAGTATCTATTTAAATTGAATCTTAGTATATAAATACATGAATATAAAAGACTAGGTCAGCTCTATCCACCTAACTAGACTTATTGATACCTCACCACTGATGAAAATATTAACAATGTTTATTTTTGGATCGTTTCCCTATAAATCATTTAGATTATAATAAAAAATTTTGACAATACAATACATAGTTATGTAACCATATGAGATTCCAATAAGTACGTAAGTGATTTATTCCATCTTAAAAGAAATATGATTTTTATATTCACAATGGAACACTATTGGGTATGAACAATAGCACACGTAATTAGGTCTCAGTAATCAAATATTATTCCATTGAATTAATAATTTTGGAATAAAATAAAATTCATAATTTAAAAAACAAGAACATATAGTAAAATATCCTAATAAAATGATACATTAAATATAATTAAATTATGCTTTCTTATGAAAATTTATAAGAGAATACAAGAGAATCACACAATTTTAATAAATAAGGATTAAAATATTTAGTGACTTTTCATAACATATTTCATTATGTTTCTAAAATCATAGGTTTAAAGAATCACTGAAATAATATTTTATTACATCACATGAAATTTTAATGATGTTTTTCCACATGATATAATAATATAACCTAAGTAAAAATTATTTTCTAATCTCAAAATAAATTTTTCCCATTACAACTTACCTTTTAAAAAACTATGGAAGGAATGTCATTAGAATATCCTATAAATGTAGTAAATTTTTTAGAAACCAAAATATTTCATTATAGAGATTTAAGAAATATAAAATGTATAAATAAAATCAAAAATTCTACCATGTATACCCAGTACATAATAACAAATAATCTATAAATAAGACAATACCAGATAAAACCCCCAGAAATAATAAACCACTAAAACATAATAAAAACCTATACATATACTTCCATAATATATTAAACACCATACAAGTATAAATAACCAATTATATTAACCAAACCATAATATCATTATAACAAAAAATTATGAAAACATTATAAAAATTCCTATACCAATTACTTAAAATAAAAATAGTGAGAGATTATAAGAAAGAAAAATCTTGAATTTCCTTTATATAGGAATAATTATGTCTATAAAAATTGAATTTATTTAACCATGTTATGGTTGAATAATAATAATAAATTATCAAATAATGGAAAACAAAATTAAATACTAAGGGTGGAATAATATTGGATATGATGATAGAAAGGTAATACCATATATTTGGATGAAAAAAATATACATGAATAATCCAAGAGTCATTATGGATGTGGAGTGAAAAGATAAGGATTGTATTAAAAAATAGAAGAAATATCATTAGGGCTAGAAAAATTCAGTTTTAAGACCCCAAATTGGGGTTAAACCAATTTATTGAAAAATATAGAAATTTAATTTTATAAAAATGGAAGTCATCCAAAATATGGGACTGATTACGCATTGGTGGTCCACTAAGTACCAAGTTGATTCATCCATCCACTTTAGTATATTCTATGCTCAGTGAGTAACCAGTAAGCACCCACTAGGTACCCAATTTCATTTTAAGAAACATTCCTCTAGTAAAAACACAATAAATCCTTCTGAAACACTCATTATACATATTAATTTTGAATTCTTGTATATAAATTCCTAATATTACATCATCAACATTAAAAATATTTTTCTAAATCTTGGAATTAAAATGAATCCATTAATTAGACTCAAAAATTCAAAAAGATTCCTATTTGTGTTAAACTAATTCTCCAAATACCATATTTAATTTTTATTCACAAGGAATTCGATATTATAGAGTCTGTGGAATTATTTTTCATCTTTATAACACAATGTAATTTTAGAATATATTTTCCAATTAAATAAATTCAAAGCATTAGATAACATCTGAGGCATGCATCACCGAACTTATGTGAATAATGCTAAACTAATTTAAAAAATTATGAAAATAATACAGTGTTGGATGATATAGATAAATAAATGACTTTGTACGATAAAATTGATCAAATCAACATAAAATAATACAATTGATTCTAATGATAACATTTTTTGAATTATTATATCATTTTATTAGTTTTCGATAAACTTGAATGTTTTTTAGGAATAATATTAGAGAAATATATATATATAATTAATGAAATAAATAACAAAATAACATAATTTAATCCATGAAATGGTTACGTAATCATAAAGAATACTATATGAATAATTATTTTCTAAATAGAAATGATTTCATTACGAGAATTATTTTATTTTATATTTTTTCATTTTAAAGTTAATTTAGATTATTTTGAATATTAAACCTATGTAATATAATTTTTCATAGTTGAAAAAATAATGGTAATTCATTAATAAATTATTGAATGGTTATAAATGAAGATAAATTAATTTAAAGTAAAAATATAGTTATTTTTCAAAAAAAAACAATTTTTATGTTAGCATAGGATTTATATCATAATAAGTAAAATAAATCACAATTGATGAATTATTTTAATTTAATAATTGTATTATATATTTAGAAAAATATATTATCATTCATTTATGGGTTTTTATTAGTCAATGAATAAGAATAAAATCTTTTTTACTCTTAGAGACGCATATTCTTAAAATGGTGTTAACGCATTTAGTGAGCGAAAAATAAAATAAACATATACCAAATTTCGATATTTATTATGATAAAATATATTTCAGACTTCAAAAAAATGTTATAAATTTAGATAATATTTTAAATTTAATTTTGTTCCCTAAAAATATATTATTGATGTTAAAATATAAATTGTCGTTGTAAATGTAAATTACGTTAAAAGTTATAATATGGTGTAAAGACCAAAAATATCTGAAAACATAACCCTTAATTATATGTATGAGATGGGTATAGACAAAATTTAACCCTATATTCAATATTTTCTTTTATTTCATCAACATTCCTTTTAATAGGATTTCACATTAATATATAGTATGCAATATTTATAAAAATGCCACCACTTTTCTCATATTAAAGGAAACATCCACCTCCCCACATGTACTCACATCAAAGTACTTTTATCTAAAAATTATTCTTCAAACAGATCTCCCAAACTCTTTATATCATGTTATAGAGGTTATTGTATCACCCAAATACCAATTTAGGATTCTATTAAAGTGTATTCTATGAGGATGCATCCAAAGGAAGGGGTAATGTTTTAATATATATTCCATAATCCTTTATTTTTATACCTCCTCCAAATGTATTATAACCACACCCAAATATTCTCATAAATATCATTATTATACCAAACTTTTTTTATTTTTATGTAATTACCATTATATATATCCTTTCTATCCCTTAGAAATTGAAACATCACTTATACAAATGTGCTGAATATCACCTCCATAAATAAATTTATTTCATTTTTCATCATTTACCTACATGGATAGTTATAAATATGTAGTTAATTAATACATGTGATATTTTGGACAAAATTATTATTTTTAATGATAATGTTTTTCTGAAATTAATTTATTTTCATCCATTAAGAAATTAAAACATCTCATCTATGTACATATGGATAACCACCTCCATGAAGTTGTGTATACAATTTTTCATCATCTCATTACATGAATGGTAATAAAAGTGTATATAATAAATAGATATTTTATTGTTGAAATGATTAAGTCTTCTGTATGATAAAATCATGACAATGATTTAGGGATCATAAAAATCGAACCAAAACAAGAACGGAAAACTGAACAGTTGACATCTAAATATTGATTTCAATAAAGTATAGTTAATAAATAGGAAATTAGAAAATATAAGGGAATTATATATAGTATGAAATTTATTAATATGTTTCTAGTAAGGATTTATGAAATATATATTTAATATATAGGTGGTTAGAACATATATGAAGTAAGTCGACATTTAAGTTTACGGGTTAAGTTACAATCCCACATTTTATCAAGATTGTTTATATTTAAATTTCAATTTGGGTAATTTCATGTAATTAATTTCATATAAAATATAGATTTTATTATCCTATATCTATTAGAGGGTATTAAATAATTATTTCAATTCTTACCTTCTTAGGTCTTCAAAAGGAAAAAGAAATATATTTTATGAAAAGCCAATATTATTTCTATTTTTTACCGAGAATATTTCTCCTCTATTTTCCTGTTCATAAAATATATTTAATGATAGTTATTATATAATTTTGATGATTTATGAACTTTTTTACATTATTTTTTATTTTATTACAAATATTTACAGTAATATTATTATCATTTTCTAAACCATCCTTTTTTTTCTTTTTTATAAAAGTGATGAAATATTTATTTCATCATTTATTACATGAATTATTTTTCCTAACAACATGTAAATTATTCATCATAAATAAAAATTTATATTTTTCCATTTTTTCAAAATAGTATATTTTTAAAATTTATGGGGGAATTTGTTTTCCAAAAATGAACCAATAGAATAGGATATTTATTCTTATTTTTCAATGAATATTTTACGTTCTTTTAAAAAAAATTGTTCATATATGTCATACTAAAATATTAAAACTGGAATGATATAAAATATATAATAAAAGGAGAGTAATTTTGTGTTAATTTAAGGGAGACCAAGTTCATCCCCTCATAAAATTTTAATGTTGTTTGGTCGTAGAGAGACAATTCTTGAATATATGATCATCACTTCCTCCATATATTAATTATAAATAATATGGTAAATAGCTTTATTCCCTCATCTACTTGTGTAGATGATATTTAAATGTTTATTAAATAATAATCTATAATATATAAGGGTGTACTAAATTCTCTATGGTCCAAATGAAATACATAAAATATCATTGAACACCATATCCAAGTTAAATTGACATTCAACAATATTACTATTCTATTTGGTGTATAATGAGATAATAGAATCCCCTTAATGTCACATTACAAAAAAACCCCTCAATATATAAATATGAAAAATATATAATGGAAAACCTAATTTATTCATGGAAAATTACACCACCAAAAATGAATCCATGTATGAAATACCAAATCTTGTTCATCTTTAGCCCATGAGATAGAGGTTTACACTTCCCTCGATACCTTGAAACTCCAATTCTAATCACACTGCCATTGAAATAACTTGGAATCAGTATGATAATGGTCTTCGATAGATCAATTTCCATGAAAATAGTTTATTAGCTGGTGACCATCTTTAGAAACCTATATTTGATATACCACAATATGGGTATAATGGAATAGTGACATTCACTGTTATGGACCTCCCATAAGTCATAGTAGACTATTGAAATAATCACATTAAAACCCAGGGAATCCAATTCCACATGATCATAGGTATTATATTCATATATTTAAATAGGTTTATGGAGTTGTTCCATACATTGGATTTTGGTTGGATTGATAAATAAAGCATGATGAGAGATGCCCACACTCTTTTTGTGATCACATAAACCACCAATTCACTATTACCATGAAAAAAACACCAACATATAAAATAAATATGAATGTATTAATTTTAAATCACATCATTAATAGAGATATTAATATTCGTGATGTTCCACACTAGAAAATTCTGCTTCTTTCGAATTCTTTTTTTCCATAAATTAGTATCCCAGTCATTTCATCTATGTTAATCAGGGATACATATTTAAAAAATTGTGTTACTAAGTTGACCTAAATAGGTGGAATAAAAAACATAATTCTAGATAAATAATATATCAAAAATTATTGTAATCATTTTTCTTTAGAATCATTTAGGGCCACATCAATGAACATATGGGACTCAAAATATTGTCTAATTAGAATATATTAGATAGGCCACCTTGGGAAAAAGTTGGAAGAGTTATCCTAATTATCTCTCTATAATTAAATGACCATTTATCAATAATCTAGTGAGAATTTTCATAATGATTTATGTACGTACTTTTCAGGCCACATCATAAGGGATAACCATTATAGAGTTAAACCCATTAGATTTGGGAGTCACCATGTTATCCCATGTTTGAATTTCCATTGATATATTTTATTGAAATTAAAGCTCAATCTAAATTTTCATTCTTGAATTCATCAATAATATTTAGAGTAGTTCCCCATCATGTATTTTATTGTCCACTCTAAACCATATAGCGAAGTGATTCTATCTTTCTTGGATATAATACCATCTGAAAATATTCAGGGATTGTTCAATGTTTTAGATAAAAATATTTGGGTACTTTTACATTGATTATACATGAATTGTAAATGAGTATCTGACACAATTGACCAAATCAATCTTTGCACCAAATGAGAGAAACTAGATGTTCCAATTGAGAATCCATATCATAATTATAATAATAAGTCCATTAAATTTTTGAATCCTAATTCATAAATTTGAAATAAGGTAGGCAAAATAGTCTATAGGAAAGATTAATCTAGAGGAAACTACAAGCACCTCAATAATATTTTACCTCCTTCATGATCATGTTTTTGAGATGTAGATGTTTCTTGTTCTTACCTTAATAATCTACTCATTTTTACACTATAGTCTTTCGAATTCATGTATACACTTGAATAAATTTTATTCTAAAATTTATGATGAAAATAATCTCATCCATGATGAAGATGTAGAGTATAAAATTAATCCATACAGGCCTCGATAAAAAAGTCCAGCCTACATTAAATTCCTTTTTTAAGAATCCTATTATGGATATCCAAATACAGATTTGAAAATCATAGAGAATGAATATCTCCTAGTATGAGCCCCATCATTCATTTAATGAATCCAAATGACTTATAAAAAAGACATTTCAAGAACCATATTTAGGATAAGAATAAAAACATGAGATCTCCAGACCACTCAGAGAAGAGAAATTGATGGAGTACACCAAGAATGAAACTCGATTAAATCATGTCTCAATATTTTTTCATAAAAATTTTAACCATAACATTGGATCAAACAACACATCATTCAAAATATTAAATCATTTCTAAAGATAACTTAATAGAACCTTGAGTGTTCCTAAATTATAGAAATCCATGTTTCTCCACTGAAATGGGAGAAGGTATAGTGAAAAAAACACTTCTGTTTAGAATAGTAGCAACTTCTTTATAAGAGAGATTTCACATTCATATAATATGGTATTGACTAATGTTTTTGGTTTGACTATCTTTAGGGATAAGAACTAGGATAGTAGAAATGGTAACTTTGGAAAGAGTTCCTCTAAAGACCCGTAAATTTCAAGGAAATTTTTTTCTTAATTTTCATTGGATTTTTCTAAGAACGTAGTTTCTGACGACACGTGATTCCGAGGCCCAGTGTGCCCGGAATCATTTTCCGAAGATTGGCTCAGGTACGTCCAGTGAACGAACGAGCGGGTTTTTCTAAATTTTGAACAGTGCTCAGAATTGAATTCTGAGGGCACTGATGGAATCGCAGCACCGGTATTTGCTTAGAAACGCCTCTTCCGGAGTTGCGTCTTCTCGGGTGTGGTTTTTTATTTTGGGGGTTAAGTAAAGAAAATAAAATAAAGTGGTGCCAAAACCTTATTTTATTTCACTTAAAGCCACTTCACTCCACTTAAAGCTGCTTAATCTGTGTTGAAGCGGATAGGGTGGAACCCAAAATATCCTACACTCTTGGTAGGATATTTGTGAGGTGGGGCCCGCACGAGCCCCACCGTTTCTTTTCCTCTGAGTAACGCACCTGCGAAAACTCCTCTTTAATGAAAGTCAATTGGTGTGTTTTCTAAAACTCTTAACGCCCCTATTAAATAGACAGTTAAGTCATTGCCATTAATTTACCAAATTAATGGTTCTTTTCTTAACCTATTTTTCAAACTATTAGAATAATAATAAAATAATACCAACACCCTTTTTGTTGAGGGGTTGCTTGTTGAGAGGATTTGGAGAAACTGTATCTTCATCCTCCTTTGCGAAGAACGCGAAGAACACGAAGAACGTGAAGAACGCGAAAAACACGAAGAACGTCGGCCTTCGACGAAAGGCGACGAAGAACGCCGAACCCTCGGAGATTGACAACGTGATGTCGTGTACCACGACGCCGATGATTCTCCTCCCCTGACATTCTTCTGTGACGATTCTCCTCTCGCGACAAATCTTCGATCAACTGCTTGAGGTAGGAGATTTCCGATCTTTTCAATTTCCTTTGTTGATTTTTTTTAAACATGGATTTAATTCGTGAAATTAAAAATGTGTGTTTTCTTTTACCCTCGGAGATCGTCAACGCGAAGCCGTATACCACGACGACGCGATGCCCTTCCGCGACACGATTATCCTCTTCTTCTGCGACAGTCAATTCCACGAAGAACTCGTCCGATGACAACGACGAGGTAGGGGTTTGTTTTATTGAATCTTTTTGATTTATACCCGCGGCGTTTCATTATTAAAATTTTTGTGAGACTTTTAAACTGCTAACGCGGTGGGTGCGGACTAACAAACAAGTCCTAACCCACCACCCCTTTCGTTCTTGGTGTGCGAAACGACGGACGTCGACCATGAAGGGTGCATGGGAGATGTGGGGTCCTCAAAGTGAGGGACGGAACCCGGGAGGACTTTTGGCGAAGACGAAAAGGATTTCTGACCACCGGAACTCATCCGGTGGTCCGCGGAGCATACCGCTGGCGCGCCACGCTGGCACGGCGGCGGAAGGTGGCGCAGCCCGGAACGCTACCATGGAGAATCGCCACGGCTGAAGCTACGGCGGCGGCCAGCAAACCCGCGACCGCGTGGGTCCCGCGAGAGACTGGACGCTGCCGGATGCCGCGTTCGCTGGCACGGGAGGCCCCAGGCGGGGCCGCCGTACTCTCACGCGGGGGCAGCACGCCCCCCATGCCGCTCGGCCATTACCGGCTGAGCCGTCCACTGGCGGCCAGGCCGCGCCCACGCCAGTCGGGCCGGGTCGCGGCCAGGCGGGGCCAGGCCACCCCGGCCGGGCCGGGCCGGGTCGGTCCGGGCCCAGACCCCCCATTTTCGGACCTCTTTGGTCTTTTGACTGTATCTTGAGCTACGAGCCTTCGATCGACATACCGTCAGTGGCGATACGATCCTTGGACCGAGACGGTCGTTTTTACATATCGCACTCATGGTTTCGGAATACTTTGAGTTCGGCCGGGTTGGTTCGTACACGAAACCAATCGGGCCCTCGAAGCGGAAACGCTCGTATCTTGAGCTCTGGACGTCCTATTGACGTGCCATCGACTTTGATGGATTCCTCTTAGTGAGGTGGATCTTTTGGCTTACTCTTCCCGAGGTTTGGATGTATGTGGATTACGGTTGGGTTGGTTTTTCCTTAAAACCCAACCGGGCCCCTGGGATGAAAAGGCCAATAACTCTCAGACCGGGCGTCCGATTGACGCGCCATCTGTGAAGTTGAGTTCCTGTTGACGATACGAAACTTTTGGATACATCAACTCTGGACTATGTTTCAGTTGATGTATCAGCCTCTCAGCTCGTGGAGCGGACCCTCCCGAATGAGCTTGTTGTGTGCGGGAACCCTAGTGTTGGCTGCGACTGCGACGACAACGACGACTGTACAGAGATCCTCAGTGGATTCGACGACGAATGTGCATAGATCCTCAGTGGATTCGGCAATGACTACAGCACTCAGTGATCCTTTGTGGATCAGTGCTACCGATCCTGTGTGGTTCTGATCATGTGTGGGTCAGCGATCAGTAGTCTTGTGTGGGAAAGCACCTACAGATCATTTGTGGGTCTGATCCTATGTGGGTCTTTGTGGGGGTTAGTTACCTATCGATCCTGTGTGGGTCAGATCCTTTATGGGTCATTGAGGGGGTTAGTTACCTATCAATCCTTTGTGGGTCAGATCCTTTGTTGGTCATTATGGGGGTTAGTACCTATCGATCCTTTGTGGGTCCGACAGATTAGATGAATCAGTGGAAATATCTGGTCATCTTTATCGTCATATGAAGAAGTATAACTGTGTGAGCTGAATCCTGTTTTTCTTTCCTTTTGTAGATTGTGTTATGCTATACTGTGTGGATTTACGTTTTTCTTTCCTGTGTGGACTGGGTTTTACTTGGGCTCGGATGTTGGAGCCGAACGAGAATTGATGACTTAGGTATATGAATGGGCATATACTTAAGCAGTGCCCAATGTTACTTCATGATTGTATCTTTCGTTGTGGTTTATCCTTTGTGGATTCTGGGAGACCTTCGGGGGTCTCGGGGTCCCTACTGAGTAGCTTATACTCACCCTTGCACGGGCTATTCCCACACTACGTTGTATTGGTTGCAGACAATGGACAGCGCTGATCGTGGTTGAGGCTTGCGGAGCAGGACGGTACCTGGAGGTGGACCACTGGGTGGGACGTACTCGGAACGGTCGGCTAGACCCGAGGAGCAGTGGAGGATAGCTGTACCCACCCTTCAGGTGGGATTTCCAGTGGACATCTTGACGTTGCGGCTTTACTTTTCAGTTGATGTTTTCCCTTTCGAGTTGTACTCTAATTTCAGTTTGGGTTTGTATACTAGCCCACTTACTTTTCCGTATTTACTGTTGTACCGGTTTTTACTTAGTGTTTACTTCTTCTTACATACTCTGTGCTGGTTGTGGTTTACTTTACAAAGGAAATTCCTTCCCTTTTACCGGGATTTACGCCTTGGTGGTAGTCGCCAGCCCCTGGCCTATGGAAGGCAGGCTTGGGCTAGTCACAGCACGGGCCCCGAGGACGGGTCGTGACAAATTGGTATCAGAGGAGTTCGGTTCTATCGCAGACACTGGTCTTTCTTCTATGTGAAGCAATAGTTTTAAGCGTATTGAGTGTGGTTATCAGTCTAGGGAGCCCAGTGTTGGTGTGACAGACGACGTATCCGTACACCAGGACCCTGACTTCTGATTTCCGACTTAATGCATGAAAACATTGATTGCATGTGTGATTCATGTTTTCTTTGTGATTACTTTGTGTCACCTCACCAGGTATACTGTTTTGATCGTGGAAGACCTATTTCCCTTTCAGGATGGCCCCACGATGGCAGCCATCTAGGGTTCCGAGAATTGAGAATGACGACAGCCCACCGAGCGATGAGGCCTCGGTGCAGGGCCCTTTGACAGTTGAGGCACCAGCGTTTCCTCTACCCGTCGAGCCACCGATGCTTCCAGCCCCAACCACTGACGATGCACGTCGCCTAAATGCACTGCATGAGTTCCAGCGCAAGTGACCACCTAGGTTCTGCGGGGAGATAGACCCCCAGGCAGCTGAGGACTTGTTGGAGGCAGTGGTACGAGTTTTTCGGTTAGTGAGGACACCAACAGACCTCATGGTGATCCTCGCGGTGAGCCTACTACACGCGGTAGCGGGCCGATGGTGGAGCTTGATACTCCAGGTGCACGATGAGGCATCTCTTAACTAGACAGACTTTGAGAGCCTCTTCCGCTCAGAGTTCATCCCAGCCACCCTCCGTGCAGTGCGCATCCAGGAGCTTCTTCAGCTGCGGCAGGGCAGCTTGACGGTTGCCCATTACTTAGCGAGATTTATCTATCTCTCGCGCTAATCGATAGACATGGTACGGGACCCATTCTTATGGGCTTGGACCTTCAAGAAGGGATTGAGACACGAGATCAGGGAATCGCTGATCTCCCTCAACATTCCGACTCAGGCAGGAGTACTGGAGAGTGCCCTTTTGATCGAGAGCTTTCCTGCTGATCCTTTTTCAGCTGCGAGACCTACCGTGGGGTGGCACATAGCAGAGTCTTCTGTAGCAGGTAGTCGATGGATGACTCAGGGGTACAGGAAGACCAGACCCTCTCATAGAAGATCTCAGGACACTGGCTCAGCAGTGCGGGGCACACAGCATGGAGCCAGTCTTTCGAGAGGCAGGCAGTGCTACACATGCGGCGGGCAGGGCCACATGGCTCGTGACTGCCTGACCCACCGTGCCGAGGAGCAGCAGACGGTTGAGGGGCCACCCAGGCAGAGGCAGAGGGTCGACTGTGGCGGTCCGTAGGGAGCAGGAGGACGAGGCAGAGGAGCTGGCCGAGCAGTAGGTGGTGGGAGACGCTTTGAGGCTGAACCACCACCACCATATGGAGGTCCACCCCGGCCATAGGGAGCTGGCGGGCAGAGACAGGCACAACTCTAGGAAGCGGAGGCCTACGACCATGGCGCGCCCGAGATGATTCGAGGTACTATCTATGTCTATTCCACCATTTCTGCAGTTCTTATAGACATTGGAGCGAGTCACACTCTCATAGCCTTTGCCCTTGTTCGGAGCTTGGAGATTCTGACAGAGCTGTTGGCTCGATCATTACGGCTAGAGACTCCTACAGGAGTAGACTCGACGATTACGCACTGGTACTAGCAGTGTGAGCTGACTCTACGAGGCGAGAGCTTCAGCTGGGATCTTCTTGTAGAGGCGTCGAGGCCTTACGACGTCATCTTGGGCATGGATTGGTTATCTACAGTCCATGCACAGATTGACTGTTTTAGGCACAAGGTGCGATGTGTATGCACCGACGGGAGCAGGTTCACCTTCACCGGCGAATAGGGAGCCTTCGCAGCACAAGATGGACTTCCGTAGAGGAGAAGACAGCCCATAACTCATCAGTTGGCTAGCCTCATCCTAGGAGAAGTTGACGTCGGAGTCTTAGTTTTCCTGCAGTGGTGGATCGGTATGCGGACGTCTTTCCCGACGACATTCCAGGGCTACCTCCTCGCAGAGAGGTAGACGTTTATATTGACATGTACCCCGGGACAACCCCGATATCGACTCCAGCGTATCGGATGGCCCCCGTTGATCTTCGAGAGCTACGGGTACAGTTGGAGGACTTTCAGGGCAAGGGATTCATCTGACCCAGTGTTTCACCCTGGGCTTCCCCGATATTGTTCGCCAAGAAGGCGGACGGGAGATTGAGACTTTGTGTCGACTATCGTCGCCTGAACAAAGTGATGGGGAGGAAAAAGTATCTGCTACTGAGGATTGATTACCTCTTCAATCAGTTCAAGGGAGCACAGTGGTTGTCGAAGATAGACATCAGGTCAGGCTATCATCATCTCAGAGTTCGGGACTAGGACGTGCAGAAGAAGGCCTTCAGATGTCGGTATGACAACAATGAGTTCTTGGTTATGCCTTTCGGTGTAACCAATGCTCTAGAAGTGTTCATGGGCCTCATGAACAGGATCTTTAATCCATACCTCGATCGATTTGTTGTGGTCTTCATCGACGACATTTTGATATACTCGTCGACTGAGGAGGAGCAAGTCTATCACTTGCGAGTTGTACTGGACACACTCTGAGAGCACCAGCATTATGGAAAGCACTCGAAGTGTTATTTCTGGATACGTGAGGTCCACTTCTTGGGACACGACATCTCTGAGGCGGGAGTTGTAGTGGATCCTGCGAATATCTAAGCAGTGCTAGCTTGGGAGCCACCCAGGAGCATGACGGAGGGGCGGAGTTTCTTGGGACTAGCTGGATACTATCAGAGATTAGTGCCAGACTTCTACAGAGGTGCGGCACCACTCTCAGCTCTTACGAATAAGGGGAAACCCTTTGTGTGGTCAGACAGATGTCAGCAGAGCTTTTAAGAGCTGAGACAGAGATTGAGCAGCGCCCCTATCTTGAGGTTGCATGAGGAGGGAGTAGGGTACGTAGTCTACTGCGATGCATTAGGGACCAGACTCGGATGTTTCGTGATGCAGGATCGGGCCGTGATCGCCTATAGATCACGTCAGTTGAGGCCGCATGATCAGAACTACGCTACCCATGACCTAGAGTTAGTAGCAGTAGTCTTCGCTCTGAAGACATGCCGACACTACATGATGGGCGAGCGCTTTACAGTCTTTTGTGCCCATCATATTATCAGGTACATCTTTTCTCAAAAGGACCTGAACCTGAGACAGCGGCGATGGCTCGAGTTCCTCCAGGACTATGACTTTGAGATAGTCTATACTCCTGGGAAGGGGAACAAGGTAGGTGATGATCTCAGCAGGAGGACGGGCATTCAGCTACTTGAGGAGGTGACAGAGCAGCTAGCCGCCTTGCATATATCATTCATGGATAGAGATGGCGCAACCTTCCTTCAGTCTCTCGCAGTCTCTCCTCCACTACTACAGTGGGTCAGAGAGGCACAGCATGGGGACGCTGACTGTGAGACGCAGCGTGCACAGATATCCTCAAGACAGTCACCTGATATTTTCTCCTTTGGAGCAGAGCACGATGTCCTTTTCAGAGGACGTACTTTGGTACCATTTTCTTTACGGGAGGAGGTGATGAGATAGTTTCACACTACTCATTTGGCGGTACATCCTGGAGTGGTGAAGATTTACCAGGACCTCAGATGATAGCACTGGTGGCCGGGCATGAAGAAGTCTATGGAAGAGTTCATTTCTCGATTCCTCACCTGCCAGCAGGTGAAGGCAGAGCATGAGGTACCAGCATGCTTGGTATAGCCCTTGGAGGTTCCGAAGTGGAAGTGGGACTGGATATCTATGGACTTCGTGACTGGACTTCCATGCACTTCCAGAGGTCACGACTCCATTTGGGTTATTGTCGACTGACTCACCAAGTCGGCACACTTTTTACCCATCAGAGAACAGGGCTCAGTGGAGAGATTGGGATGACTTTATGTTCAAGAGATTGTGCGGCTTCTTGGTGTGCCATCATTTATCGTCTCCGATCGAGATGCTCTCTTTACTTCCCGGCTTTGGAAGGGGTTGCAGGGGGATTTCGGGATGCAGCTACATCAGAGAACAGCCTTTCACCCTCAGACGGATGATCAGACGGAGAGGACCATTCAGACTCTCGAGGAAATTCTCCATGCATGTGTCCTCGACTTTGGTCACATCTGGGAGGATCACCTACCTTTGGAGGAGTTCACGTACAACAACAGCTACCACTCCACCATCGGGATGGCACCATACGAGGCGGTGTACGGTCGACTTTACAGATCACCTTTGTGCGGGACAGACCCTGGGGAGTCAGCACTTGTGGGACCGAAGATGGTCCAGTCCATGACAGAGAAGGTCCAGGTCATCCAGGAGCGGATGAGGATAGCTCAGAGCTGGCAGAAGTCTTATGTTGACAGGAGGCAGTGGCCACTAGAGTTCGAGGATGGACACCATGTCTTCTTGCATGTCTCACCTCGATGTGGATTACAGAGATTTGGCCAAAGTGGCAAGTTCTCTCCATGCTTCATCGGACCGTTCCAGGTCCCCAGCAGGATTGGGGAGGTAGTTTATCGCTTGGCTCTACCTCCTCAGTTTCACCGAGTGCAAGACGTTTTCCACGTATCTCAGCTGAGGAGATACATGCACGACCCGACGCATATCATTGACCATGGGGAGATGGATGTTGATGATGGAGCGACTTTTATAAAGGTCCCAGTGGAGATCGAGGATCGACAGGAGCGGTTCCTACATGGATGTTTGATTCCACTAGTGCGCATCAGATGGCAGCACGGGAACCTCCAAGAGAGCACTTGGGAGTAGGAGGCTCAGATGCGTGCTCTGTACCCACATTTGTTTCCCTAGTTTATGATGTATCTTTATGTGGATGTAAATTCCTGAGGTTGGAGTGATTTAAACTCCCGTAAATTTCAAGGAAATCTTTTTTTTAATTTTCTTTGAAATTTTACAAGAACTCAGTTTCTGACGGCACGTGATTCCGAGGCCCGGTGTGCCCGGAATCATTTTCCGAAGTTTGGCTCAGGTACATTCAGTGAATGAACACGCGGGTTTTTTTAACTTTTGAACCGGTGCTCAGAATCGAATTCTGAGGGCACTGATGGAATTGAAGTGCCGGTTTTTGCTTAGAAACGCCTCTTCCGGAGTTGCGTTTTCTCGGGTGTGGTTTTTAATTTTGGGGGTTAAGTGAAAAAAATAAAATAAAGTGGTGCGACAACTTTATTTTGTTTCACTTAAATCCACTTAAAGCTTCTTAAGCTAAGTTGAAGTGGATAGGGTAGAACCCAAAATATCCTACCCTCATGGTAGGATATTTGTGAGGTGGGGCCCACATGAGCCCCACTGTTTCTTTTCCTCTAATTAATGCACCCGCGAAAACTCCTTTTTAATGAAAGTCAACTGGTGCATTTTCTAAAACTCTTAACTTCCCTATTAAATGGACAGTTAAGTCATTACCATTAATTCACCAAATTAATGGTTCATTTCCGAACCTGTTTTTCAAACTGTTGGCATAATAATAAAATAAGACCAACACCCTTTTGTTGAGGGGTCGCTTGTTGAGAGGATTTGGAGAAACTGTATCTTCATCCTCCTTCGCGAAGAACGTGAAGAACTCTGGCCTTCGATGAAAGGCGAAGAAGAATGTTTAACCCTCGGAGATCGACGAAGCGACGCCGTATACAACGACGCCAACGATTCTCATCCCCCGACGTTCTTCTGTGACGATTCTCCTCCCGCGACAAATCTTTGATCAACTGCTTGAGGTAGGAGATTTTGGATCTTTTAAATTTTTATTGTGAATTTTCTTTTAACATGGATTTAATTCGTGAAATTAAATCTATGTGTTTTCTTTAACCCTCGGAGATCGTCGATGTGATGTCGTATACTGCGACGACGTGACGTCCTTCCGCGACGCGACGATCCTCTTCTTCCGCGACTGTCAATTCCGCGAAGAACTCGTCCAACGACAACGACGAGGTAGGGTTTAGTTTTATTTAATATTTTTGATTTATACCAGTGGCGTTTCATTATTAATATTGTTGTGAGACATTTAAACCACTAACAATTGTGTGAGGACAAACAAACAAGTCCGAACACACGGCCCCTTTCATTCTTGGTGTGCGAAACGGCGTACATCGACCAAGCAGGCCGGACGGGCGATGCAAGTTCCTCACAGTGAAGGATGGACCCCGGGAGGACTTTTTGCAATGACAACAAGGATTTCCGACCACCAGAACTCATCTAGTGGTCCGCGCAGCAAGCCGCTGGCGCGCCACGCCGGCACGGCGGCGGCGCCCAGTGCGCCGCCGAGGAGAACTGCCGCGGCTGAAGCCGCGATGGCGACCGCCAGACCCGCGACCTCGCGGGTTCGGAGAGAGACAGGGCGCGGCCGACTGCCGTGTCCACTGGCAAGGGTGGCCCCACGCTTGGCCGCGGTACTCTCAAGGGCGCAGCACGCCCCCCGCGCCTCTCGGCCGTAACTGACCGAGCGGTCCCCTGGCCGCCGGGCCGCGCCCGTGCTGGCTGGTCTGGGTCGCGCCGGGCCACCCAGGTCGGGCCGGGTCGCGCCCAGCCGGGTTAGACCCAGACTCGGGTTGGGTTGACCCAGTTCGGGCCGACGCAGGGGGGTTCGGTCGGGTCTGTCCGGGCCCAGACCACTCGTTTTCGGACTGTTTTGGTCTTTTTCCCTTATCTTGATCTACGGGCCACCGATCGATGTACCGTCAGCGGTGATGTGATCCTAGGAGCGAGACAGTCGTTTTGACATATCGCACTCAAGGTGTCGAAATACTTTGCGTTCGGCCGGGTTGGTTCGTACACGAATCCAACCGGGCCCTCGAAGCGGAAACGCTCGTATCTTGAGCTTCGGATGTCCGGTTGACGTGTCGTCGACTTTTATGGATTCCTCTTAGTGAGTCGCATCTTTTGGCTTACTCCACCCAAGGTTTGGACATAGGTGGAGTACGTTTGGGGTGGATTTTCCTTAAAAACCAACCGGGCCCCTAGGAAGAAAAGCCAATAACTCTCAGACAGGGCGTCTGATTGACGCGCCGTCTGCGACGTTGAGTTCTTGTTGACGATACAGAACATTTGGATAGATCAACTCTAGACTATGTATCAGTTGATGTATCATCCTCTCGGCTCGTGGAGAGGACCCTCCCGAAGGAGCTTGCTGGGTGCGGGAACCCTAGTGATGGATGCGACTGCGACGACGATGACGACTGTACAGAGATCCTCAGTGGATTCGATGCCGACTGTGCAGAGATCCTCAGCGGATTCGACGACGACTACAACACTCATCAAACCTTTGTGAATCAGTTCTACTGATCCTGTGTGGGTCCGATCCTGTGTGGGTCAGCACTCAGCGGTCCTGTGTGGGCCAGCGCCTACAGATCCTGTCTGGGTCTGATCCTGTGTTGGTCTTTGCAGGGGTTAGTTAGCTATTGATCATGTGTGGGTCAGATCCTTTGTGGGTCATTGCGGGGGTTAGTTACCAATCGATCCTTTGTGGGTCAGATCCTTTGTGGGTCATTTTGGGGGTTAGTACAAATCGATCCTTTGTGGGTCCGACGGATTACATGAATCAGTGGAAATATATGTTCATATTTATAGTCATATGAAAAAGTATACCTATGTGAGCTGAATTTTTTTTCTTTCCTTTTGTGGATTGTGTTGTGCTATCCTGTGTGGATTTACTTTTTTCTTTCCTGTGTGGACTGGGTTGTACATGGCCTCAGATGTTTGAGTCGAATGAGAATTGATGACTTAGGTATATATATGGGCATATACTTAAGCAGTGTCGAATGTTACTTCATGATTGTATCTTTCCATGTGGTTCATCATTTGTGGATTCTGGGAGACCTTCGGGCGTCTCGGGGTCCCTACTGAGTAGCTTATACTCACCCCTGCACTGGTTATGCCCGCACTACGTTGGGTTGGTTACAGATGATGGACAGTGATGATCGTGGTTGAGGCTTGAAGAGCCGGACGGTACCTGGAGGTGGACCACTGGGCGGGACGTACTCCGAACGGTCGGCTGGACCCGAGGAGCAGTGGAGGTTATCTGTACCCACCCTTCAGGTGGGATGTCCAGTGGAAGCTTGACGTTGCTGCTTTACTTTTCAGTTGATGTTTTCCCTTTAGTTTTGTACTCTACATTCAGTTTGGGTTTTATACTGGCCCACTTACTTTTCCGCATTTACTGTTGTACCAGTTTTTACTTAGTTTTTACTTATACCTGCTTGCTCTGTGGTGTTTTTGGTTTACTTTAAAAAAGCAATGCCTTCCCTTTTACCGGTATTTACGCCTTGGTGCTAGTCTCCAGCCCCTGGCCTATAGAAGGTGGGCTTGGGGTAGTCACGGCATGGGCCCCGAGGACGGGATGTGACAGTTCCAACAATTAAATAATCATGGACCAAATCAATGATTTCAATTTTAAGAGATCTCATATATCAATATTGGGTTAGTGGGGAAACCATAAGGAGAGAATAATTATTCATATTAATTATTTTTATTACCTATGAGATCTCACATTCAATGTCATTTATTTATGTTTATTATTCACTGGCTATATTCTCTTATGATAACACCCAATTTCATTCTCTAAATGGATTATTATAATGAACTTTTTACAATATTTTTCCTAAAACATTTTTTTCTTCTATAGTTAATTAAGAGATGATAAAATGATGAATATTTTTATTGATTTTTTATTAAAAAATATATAAGGTTTTCATTATGTGATAGGTTGTCCTGAAATAACATACCCCTTCATTGAATTTAGAAGATAATTATATTTTATGAGATAATATGACATTGAATTTGGAGTGAACATAATCTACTATGGGAATCTATCAACTATATTTATGTAAATAGAATGGTAATTCAATCAACTATGAGACAATGTTCACTATAATGTGCATATCAGTTATAATTGACTAAGGAAATTATTTTTTATTCATTTTTGTATGTCACATTCTTATATCATATTTTTTGGATTATGATACACCATCATGAATCATGACTGATTAATGATGGTTCTTCACTCTTAAACTAATTCCTTATTCCATGACACATAATTTATGATTTTTTAACGATTGGGTATGATTATTTCATGTTAATATCATGTTATCATATATTTATTATCATTTTATTCTCACTTCAGATATTATTTTATATATATCAAGTTTACCCTTGGTGAGAATCTAGGCTCACCACTTTTTATGATTCTATATCCTTGGTTTTTGAAGAATATTGTTAAGTAGGACATGTCAATGAAGGGTGATATTTTAGAATAAATTTATAGAAGATATAGAATATATTTCATAAAAAAGTTGATTTTGTATTTATCCAATGACACAAAACCATTATATTTCTCAAGAATGTATTATTATGTGAGGTATTATGTTTTCATCTAAAATTAAAATTTATGTATGTATGTTATCGTTAGTAGACCTCAGTTGGTATAAAAGGAAGATTTTTCTATTTTTGAGAATTATGATAATGAAACATTAGTGATAACGTGAGGTATACATATAAACATATAAAATATCATAAATTACGGTAAATTATAAATTTTGGTTTACTAGTATTGGAATACATGTCTCAATATAATCCAATGTATATAGTATTTGGTATATATAAAATTAGGAATAATAACCCAGAAAATTAATGTTTTGTATAAACTCAATATTTAATTGATGCATGAAAAAATTGGCTCAACTATGCACTTAGTTTTACAGTCTTGGGGGATATGATCTGGTTAACCAAAGTTCTCTTTATGAATCACTATAAGGCATTTAGATACAATTATGTTACAATTACTAATAGGATATTACTATAGAAAACATATATTTAAAATAAGAATCTTATAAACAAGGGTAAAAACATTACTAATAAGTTATTTCTTATATGTTTATTATTTTAAATTCATAAAATTTCTCATACCGAATTTTCCATTATTAATTTAATTTAATAGAAATACAGGTAAGTGAGTTAACAATGGGTGAGGAAAAAATAAAATGATTTTATCAATAATCAACCAAATTTAATGGGATTTGGGGTAAAACCTCTCTAGAAAATGGTCTCCCAACTCTCCCAATCTTTGAAAAATAACATGTATCATGTTAAGATTCGAAATGAAAACTGATAGAACAACTCACCACTAAGTATTTGATATTTCTCCATCCACCTTCCTTCAATGAGACCTATTGTCCACATATTATTGGAAATGGATCAATGTTATAGATAATTTATTTCCCTTTGTTCATTTATAAAACAATAAAAATTATATTTTTCTTATGAATCATTTGGATGGTGAAGTTGATCAATGGTGGACTATTATCAAGATTATAATGAAAGCGGAAGAAAAAAATCTCCATATAATTCTAAGATATTACGAATTAATATTTCAATATATATTTTCCTCAAACTATTCAAAATAAAATTTAGAGTTAAATACAAGAACTTAACAATAAAAATTTCAAATCTATTGGTACATATGAGGAAAATTTATAAAACAAAAAAGCTAAATTTTGGTTTTATCAATGAACCTGAGATAAAAAAATTATTGATCCATTATTGTCTTAATATCAATTCACTAAAAGTAAATTTCTATACGATACATTGATATATTTTTAGAAATCATTTTATGTTCCCTATAGGTAGAAATGGAGAGTAAGGACTCCTATAATTATGATAGTTCTATGGATAATTAGAAAAAATATAATTTTGAGTGATGTATATTAATAATAACCATGGAGAAAAAAATTAATATTCCTTAATTCTAAAAATACAGAAATAAAAAGGGGGTAAATTTCCTTCAGAGTATTAAAAAATTTATTATTTATGGAAAAAAAGTAATCAAGAAAATGAAAGGTAAGGAGACATGAAGAGACTGATCTATGAGGAAAAGAATGCTCAGCCAAATGCAACACCAAAACTCTAATACAAAATTTAATGGAGTATTGACATTAATACAACCAGTGCATAAATCCAAGGGTTAATGATCAGAATTTACATCAAATTCTCCCTATGGAAAATGAATAATGGAAGTCTTACTTAATTAAAACTACTGAAGTGGGTTATGATAATGAATTGGTGAAAGAAACACTTATAATCCATGTTATATCTATAAATATAATATTTCATTCAGGTTCTACTCACTCCATTATATCATAATAATTTTCTAAGAGTATTGAATGCCTACATCATTGGTTTGATATTTATTTGTTGGTGAAAATTCATAATGGAATGATGATTGAATCTTTTGTCTATATCCCCTCTCTGATTAAAATTTGTGGGAATGTTCTTCATATAAATTTTGTTATTCCCTCTCTAGTTGAATTTGAGGTGATTTTAGAAATATATTAGCTATCTCTATTTAGATCTAATAATAATTGTTGAGTATGGTTGGTAAAATTTTATATTTTTGATCAACCTATGATCCTCAATTAGTGTGAGGATTAACATATACTTCTAGGACAAATTACTTCTATTATACGGTTGTTACTATCTATTAAATATTGGTATTCATTTAAAATGGATGGGAAGAAACTCAACATTGAATATATTATTATCACTCAGAAATATTCCAATGTATTTATTAATGATTATTCAGGTCTTCTCATGTGTAGTGACGTATATATTTCAATATATATTAGTACAAGTACTACATCATTCTAATAACACCTTATATAATGTCCCCAATTATGTTGGAGAATTGAAGCAACAACATTATGATAATATATAAAATGTATTCATACAACCTAACGTGTCACCATATGGAGAGCCTATTATTTTTTCATGAATAAATATTCTTCAACATGTCTTTTCCTTAATTATAAGAAACCTAAAAATATTATTATCAATAAAAATCCATTATCTAGTATTTATTAATTGTTTGTTCAATTTTGAAGAGAAAAATGATTTTAAAATATTGATTTTTGGTCTATATATAGTTAGTTAAGGGTCAAAAGGGAAGATAAAACCAATATAGCCTTCTATACTAGGTATGGATACTATGAATTTGATGTTATTCTATATAGAATTATCAATTTTCTTACTATCTTCATTAATCAAATGAATATATTTATTTTAAATTACTTTAATCATTTTATATTATTATTTATGGATTATATTTATATATATTTCAAGGTCATGGGGAGTTATTTTATGATTGGGTTTATGTCATTATGAGAGGATAAGTGGTAAGACGAATTTTCAAGTTTAAATTCTAGTTATATAAAGTATCATTCCCTGGTCATGTATTTAAAAGTGAGCGTATATATATCTAATTCTTAAAAGAAATAGGTTACTAAAAATTCTCAAAACCATCCAATGGGATTGTAATATATATTTTACATGGATAGGTTGACATTGTCAATTCTTTGTGGGAAATGTTTCATTATTAAAAAATACACTAACCATGAAAGCTCAGAAGGGATCCATCTTTCATAGAGAAAATGAATGTGGAGAAAATTTTAAGGAGTGGAATAAACCAACGGTAAGTGAAACTAATCATACAATATCATGTAGTGTATAATGGTTAGTGAGATATAGTGATGTTAAAAATAAATGATTGGGGTGTATTCTCAAGAAAAGAGACATGGTGGTAAGACATAATTCAAGCTAATTATTGGTTCCTAAGAAAAACAAACCGATATATGATTTTAAACCTGTAGCGGTAAATTTTAAATTGATAATATAGATGTATTATATTTTTGTTGAAAGGAATGAAATATATATTGATGATAAAATCTTCAATTACATATTCACATTGATATATTTGAATATATACCAACATAAATGGTTAGAGTTGATTGCTGATTATAATTTCTCAATATATTACACCAAGAGAATGAAAACAATGATGATGATGCATTGACTCAGAATGAGCATGCTATCTTGTCCAAGATGTGGATTAAAAAAGATAAAATGATTATGGATTTACAGATGTTAGACCATGAAATCATAAAGAAAAAAGATAAATATTATCTTTCTCCTATTACTTTTGAACCATCAATCCATGTGATTATAAAGAGGTTAATAGGGAATACATGGAGTTGAAAAAGATGATAATAAATGTTATAGAGTTCAACTATGACCTTGATGGTATGATCAGATTTTGGATGCAAATATGGGTCCCTTTGATACCATAATAGAAGAAGGAAATATTGGATAGAGGACATTTATCATCATTATTTTTCAATACTAGTTTAACAAATATATTTAAGTATTTTTGGGAGCATTACAGGTAGTAAAACACGAAGAGATATATTGTGGAATATTTATCTCAATGCCTTATATGACACAAACCAAACTGGGTAAACCCTAAACCGATTACCCGATCCAGACCATAATAGGTGTCTAAGGGCATTCTGGATTCCCAGAGAATGGAAACTACTGTTGAGAATCAAAATAATAAAATTAGGATCGATTTTGAACATTTAAAAATATATATAAGAAAATAAAAACTAAGAAATAAAAATAGAAACCCTAGGAGGAAAAATAAAATAAAACTTCACACATACCATCTTATGACCTCTAGGTCACCTCCAACCATATAATCACACTCTCACCATGCCAGAACTATAATGGGAAGTATAACTAGAAGCAAAAAAAATCTATAGGTATTAGTATTAGAAATCAGTAGAAATTCCTAGACAATATATTCTATGATCCTTACCTATAAAAATAAAACTAGTTAATTCATGTTTAAAAAAACAACCATATAAAATAAGGGTTTTCCCTTCATTTCAAATTCAAGTGAAAGGCTTATATTTTCAATAATACCCACTTTTCTTCTATCACATTTTCATATTAGTTTCCAAGAACACGTAAACAATAAAAAATAATGGAAATAGATTTATATTAAAAAAATCTTTTCATGAAGGGGGAAATGAAAAAATAAAGAAACTAAAATGTAAATATCATCACATGAACCATGTACATATGGTCCACCACATACCGACAGTGCGAACAGCATCATAAAGAACCTTGTCACATAATAAAACCATGAAAAATCACTATAGATAACGATAAGTAGTGGGACAATATGAGCCTCATACCTCAGTGATAGAAATCCTCTAACTCATCCCCAACCATTATTCTGGTTCATGAGTCACTAGATAGGAACACATAGTAGAGTCTAGTGGTCTCAAAATCATAAGTTAATAACAACAGTGTTCCTGTGCATAAGCCATTAGATTGGATCCCATCCCTAGGTTCTAGTGGACTTTGATCGTATTAGATTTTTAGTTAGTGATGTAATCATCAATCCTACTAGATGAATCTGGGATCAGCCTCTTCTAAATCAACTAATTTACTAGTTCATGTTTTCCAACCTAGATATATGGGTTTCCCATGTCCACTATTTCAAATAGTGTTTAGTTTTTATCAATAAAACATAATAGTACATATCATTTTCTTTACCCAAAAACAATTCTGCCTCTCACCACCAATCTCCCACCCTTAGGGCACCCCCATTCTCAAGTCACACAAAAATTCACAAGCCTCTTCACTATGCACATATCATAGATCACATGTTAAAAATATACTGAATATTTATAAAATAGGTGGAATTCCTCAATAGATGTTTTTACCATCCACAAATCATATTCAAAGGGATAAAAATTCCTCATTTCATTACATGGAATATCCTCACATTAGAAAACATAATCACACAACTCTATTATGGTCCAAAACCATTTAAAATACAAATTAAACAATAAAGTCACCATGAATTTAAATACAAATATGAAACCATGGCTAATATGAGGAAACTCATTTAAGAGATGTAGTTCACCACTTAACTTCCAAATTACAACAAACCCAATTCACTTTTCCAAATGTAACGAAACATAAAATTTTCCCTTTTAAAAATCATACAAGAACCTGTTTTAATTCATGTGAACTATCACAAGTATTTTAAACATAAATAATATTTGGAAGTACCCATTACAAACTAAAATAATTTGGGAAACAACTATTAAGGAATTATCATTTAGAACCAATTGTCCATTGAAAATACATTTTTTCCCAAAACAAGTTTGTAGGAATATTTAAACATGAAAAACTCATGTTGAAAGCAAATATAAATTATGTAAAACAAGTGAAGAAACATTTTTATAAATGATAAGAAGATCTCATAACATATAAATAATACGAAGATATATAACATATTTTTATAATAATAAATCCATTATGGAATTGGAATTAAATGGTTGGGATAGGGAAACTACCTCACAATTAAGGAGCACTACTTTTGACGACGATAACTCAAGTGTACTCTTCACCGCTCGCTTGCATATTAATCTTCACATATATGTAAGGATAGTTAGTGTCTATGTAAATATTTTAATTGTCAAATATGTAAAATATAATCCTTGCACACATGATTATATGTGCATATACCCCTCTTCACTTACATGCATATGCATTATATATATATATAAGAATACCTTTCCCCATTATATATATTTATTACTTTAATTAGTGAATTTATATAAAGGGGTAACATAGACATATTTATGCCTATTTATGTGCATGTGGATTATCATTTGACAATAGCAGCTCAAATCCATCCCAACAAAGACCAAAATGAACTATAGAAACAATACCGGGAGCTCGAAATCCACAAAACTGCTAAATTACAATTGATTCAAATAAAAGAAACCAAAGAACCTTACCCAAAACAAAATATAAACCAACATAACTTGATTGTGGTTGATATAACTAGCCTGTATGGGACTAGAGAAATATAATCATCCAGAATTGACCAAAACAAAACCAGAAAAATTGCATTTGGGTTCTCCAATGTGGTGAACACCAGATTGAAGAGAGGAAAACCAAAAAATAGGGTAATCATAAGGGAGGGACACCTTGCACCCTACTTTATTGAAATGATATGTATAGGGTTTGTGCGCATGGTTATAGAAACCTTGCACCAACCGTGGAACACTGCTATGTCATTTGATAGAGCCATTTCGTGTGCTTGTCTCACGGTTTTTGTTAATAGTGTTAAAGGTTTGTTCCTTGTTCCTAATTCGAAAATAAGGATTCATGGTCACAACAGGGCCTCACACAGTTTTGAAAAATCCTTGCTCAAATGGATCACTGGGCCATAACCCCTTCAAAATCCAAAATTAAAAAAATTATACCAGGAAATCGATATAAACCACGACCAAAGGATCCAATGTCAAATAAATAAAAAAAAATAGAAACTTTTGTAGGGGTGTGAAAATTCTCCCAGATACAAAAAATTATCTTCCCCCATAAGTCGCCTAGAATAACAAGGAAATAAACTAGGTCTCAAAACTACATGTGGCCAAAAAACCACCCACGTTGGTTTGACCTTTATAACTCTACTAGCCACGCCTGACCATATCAAGATAGAATCAATGTAAGAGGAGCCACTCGAAAATGAGGGGAGGTTTCTCCCCAGCATAATAATCCAACTAGAACATGAACCATTGAAACTCTTATCAAATCAACTCTGAAACTACAAATAAATACAAAAATGGGGACCGACAACATTGACTAACCCGAGAACTCCCCACACAGACCAACCCCCACCATAAGAGGGTACATATTAAAACCATAAACCAATTATTGAATCAAAATACAATTCATCATATCCATATTATGAAATAATCTACCAAGATTGAACAACCACCATTCTAAAAAAATCCAAAATGAAACAACCATTACAGGGTTTTCATACATGAGGAAAAATCACAACACTTATTTGAAAATGAGACCACATAGCCTTCATTAAACCAATGGGAACCATTAATGAAAGATGAAAATTACAGTTGAGGAACATTCAACACAAATA
The DNA here is from genome assembly GCA_963277665.1 of Viscum album. Taxonomy (NCBI): domain Eukaryota; kingdom Viridiplantae; phylum Streptophyta; class Magnoliopsida; order Santalales; family Viscaceae; genus Viscum; species Viscum album. Next base: position 294,403,160 of record OY728134.1, read on the forward strand.
ATAATACAAAAAGGAAACGATGCCACAATGCATTTTACAATAGAAAAGAACCATGAAAATTAAATAATAGAAAAAAAATGAGTCATAAGTAGTCCCCATTACAACAGTAGATACAATTGTTGGACCATGGTTACCCACACCCAACGATTCCTGACAACATTAAAAGATTCACTCTGAGACATATGGTTGGTGATCTTATGTCGTGAATCATCTGCTTCCCCGCAATCAGAAGTTAAGGATCTTCAACTGAAACATCCTCTTTTGTTACTGAGACATACATTACTTTATTAGATGAGATAAGAGGCCATTCCTAATGAAAAATATTTCCATTTGACACATGAAATTGGATAAAAAAATTTATAGAAATTGAAGATGGGTTAAAAAAATATCACTCGAATATTGTCCAAAGTCATGAAAGGCTCCAAATACACCACTCAATTAAGATTTTTGGTAGATTCATCGATTTGAATACTTAGATAAACACTTATTTCGAATTTCATCACAACACTAAATACCTCTGTTTTAATAGGTTCAATCTTCAGAATGATGACCAACATAAATTACCAAAACCAAACTTCAAATAAATTGAGTAATAAATCCTAGAGTCTAACCCTCCAATCATTACCATGACTTCTTTTAGTCATAATATATAATAAGAATTTTAAATCCAAATCAAAATTAATCATAAACTAAAATTATACACTTCAATCACAAACCAAAACCCAAACTCATATGACCATTTTGACTGCATTTTCAACATGTCAAAACAAAGAACCCACAAAATTGTAATCCAAGAATGAAATAAAAATTCCAAAAAACTCCTCACTCACTTTTAAAAACATAAAAATACCAAATTTTAAAAACTATTTTTCAAAAAACAAAACTAGTTAAATATCAACCATTGGTATTCCATGAAGTCTCACATATATACATCCTTATTAAATCTAGAGAACACATACACACATACCACTAAATATGTACTAACAACATACATTCATCAATATATGTAATGTTTCATAGAAATACCAATGTTCAATTCAAAACATTTATCGTTTCCAAAATAGTTCATTCAACATAAATCAAAAATTCCTAATCAATATGAACTCACCACTTATCATTAAAGAAAAAAATTAAAAAATTAATAAGAAACATTAATTTAATGTTCTAAAAAGAATTTCCCAAATCTAGAAATGATTTCCAAAACAGCACCAAATTTTTTCCTCTGAAACCACACATTCCATTAAAGGAAAAACATTTACAAAAATCATCCACATTTTAAAACCCATTTTTTCACTCCAAACATTCTTTTTTCTTTTTGAAAATACCATTATTAAAAAACAAATTATTTTTTAAAATATACTTAGGCCAGCAAAACTAATCCCAAACACAACTCACAAACAAATATCAAGAATAAAGAACTAGTAGTTATGCCTAACCCAAAAACATTGCATAGTAGAACAATCATCAATAGACCATCAACCACAGGAAGAATATTGAACTGTGCACCCGTGATACACATGGGTCACTACACCATACAATTGGGTCACATAACATTGGCTCAACCCCATTATCATACCTTATCCACATTATCCAAACAAATGGAAAACTCAAATCCGAGACTACCACTTGTAACTCGAGGCTTAGGATGTGAAATGGTTCATGATAAAATTATCTCACCTACCTCTCGATTACCAACAATCCAAATATCAAATGTACCTAACACACCAAGTAACAAGGGTCTACTAGGATATTAATTTTTCATGAATTAAGCCATGTCACATTGAACAGGTTACTTGAGTCGGCCTATAACATGGCTAGAAGGGTGATCTCGATTACCATGGAATGGAAACTTGTACCGGGTATCCAAATAAGTCAATGGGGAATTATTTGGCCCATAAAAAATATACACATATATATAAACAAAGTAATTAAAATATAAACACTTGTGGTATTAATAAAATAATACAACACATGTGTCTCCATGTGACCTCATCAGTCACCTCCAACCATAGGATTAATCTCACTCCATGATAGAAACATAATGTAAAGCAGAACTAGAAGTTAAAAATAAAAATACAGATACTGGAATGAGTATTAAAACTCATTATGTGCGACTGATTAAAACTATTCAATATTTCTTATATTTAAAAATTAAATCTCGTAATAATTTTTTGAAAATATGGTCATATAAAATAAGGATTTCTATTCTTTTCAAATTCTTGTAAAAAGATTCCATTTTCAAGAAAAACCATCTTCCATCAATCAAATTCACAAATTTTTTTCTAGGAATTAAAAAAAACCAAAATGAATAGAACGCAATTTCTATTAAAATAAGGTTTTCACAATGGGGTAATATCAAGCATAATGAAACACAAATGGAAATCATATCACATGAAACATGTACACAAGGTCCACTACATACTAATGATCATAAACACATAATAAAGAACCATTTAACAATATAGAATCATGGGAAATCTTTATAGGTTATTTGAAAAATTGGGACACTATGAACCTCATACCTCTCTGATCTGAATCCTCCAACTCAAGTTCTAATAGTGTTCACAAGCACAGACACTAGATGGGAACGCATCCCAACGTTTAGTTGTCTCAAAATCATAATCCAATACCACCAAAATTCTCATATAATACCCAATATATGGGATCCCATCCCAATTTTTAAGTGGTATCCAATCATATCACACGTTAATTTAGTGTTGTAATCAACAATCCATCTAGATGAATCAGGGCCTCATCAACTTTTGAGTCAACTAAATTACTAGTTCTAGTTCACCCACCAAGTTACCTAGGTTTCCATGTTCTCTATTTAAAATTATGTTCTATTGTTATTGATAAATAACAAATGTACATATCCTTTTCTTAAAAAAATAACTTAACCTCCCACCACCAAATCTCCCTCTATGAGTGCATCCCCCTTCTCAAGTCACACAACAATGAACAAGCCTATTCACTAAGAAACAAATCAAATATCACATTTTTAATATACACATCATATTTCTAAAATAGGTGGAATTCCTCAATATGTGTTTTCTATTTCCTAAAGTAATTATTAAAGTTAAAATGGGACTAATTTTATTACAAGTAATATATTCAGTTTAGAAAACATAATCCCCCAACACTTTTATGTTCAAAAACCATTACAAATCCTAATTAAACAAAGAAGGAAACATGTAATAAAAATTAACATCAAAGAATTCCTATGTTGAATAAACTCATTTAAGAAATTAAATTCACCACTTAAAATTAAATTTTCACCAAATCCCATGAAAATTTCAAAACAATCCTACAATGAATTTTCATCTTTTTTAAATAAGACATGAACCAATTTTAATTCATTTAAAATTTCACATCTATTTCACACATACAAAAAAACTTTTTAATTACCTCGTAGAAACTGAAATCCATATAATAAAACACTTTTAATTAAATGTCATTTCCATCCATTGATCATTAGAAATACATTATGTTTCCCAAATCCATGTCGTGATCATATTTCAACATGAAAAACTTGTGATGGGAGCATAGATAAATTGTGTAAAACAAATGAAGATAATTTCTAACAATAAAACCTATATTTCCTAACATATACATAATAAATAAATATATAACATACATTTAAAATAATCAAGAAATTGTGGAATTCAAATTAAAGGGTTGGGTATAGGAAACCTGCAACAAACTCAATACATTCTTCTTTGGATAATGGCTACTCGAGTCTTCTTTTCATTGTTCACACACATATGAACCTTAGCCTATATAAAAATACACTTAACCACTATGGATATATTTGCATGGAAAAATATATACAAGGGGGTCCTTACACATAGGCATATACATTTATATACATATTTTCACTTACACGGGTTTGTATTTTCAAATAAATAAATATATATATATATATATATAAACCAAACCCCATTTTAAATATTCATTAATGCCATTGGTGAATATATATAATTAGAGTACGCATTAATATTTATGCATATCTATTCATATAATGATTACCCTCTGACAATGATGGCTAGAATCCATCCCAACAAAGACAAAGTAGCACTATAGAAAAAATATTGGGAACATAAAAACCACAAAACAGATAAATTAAAATTGATCCAAAGAAAGGAAACTAAAGACCCTTACCCTAAAATAATGTGAGAACCACTTACCTTGATGGTGGAGTCTAGAACCGACCATGATGAGACCAAAAAATTATAATCATCAAGAATTAACCAAAAAATCTGTAAATCGCATTAAGGCTCATCCCTATAATGAACACCACACATAAGAGATGAAAACCAAAAAATATATGAAGAATAATGGAGGGGAGACCTAAGGTAGAGGACATCATGAGTAATTGAGAGAATATATTTGATCAGAGATAGAGGGAATGTGGTGGTGGTGGGTTGTGGGGAGGCTCCTCTTACAGGAGTGGCATGCATGAGATGAGGAAAGGACACTCACATGGGTTGACCACATAGTTTGAAAAACCATGCGCCAATCATGAAATTCAATTATATCATTTGACAGAGTCATTTCACATACTTTCTTCATGGTTTTCTCTGACCATGTTCAATTTGTGAACCTTTTTCTTAACAACAAAAGAAGTCCACATAGTCACTGCTCGACCTCACACGGTTTGGACTAAATCGTGATCAAACTGTGAATAGGGCCCAAACCACTCAAAAACACCAAAATAGGATATTTACACCAAAAACAAAACCCGAACCTCAATGAATGGATCCAATAATAAGGAAATAAAAAAAATTAAGATAAATAATGGTCAGTGTGTGACATCATTTTTCATCATGTTTAGGAAACAACAAAAGTCCAAGTGGATGATGAAACCATTACCCATACCTTTATGGAAATTGGAAAACATCACCATGTATTTCATCATAGGACTCCCCATGAAATATAATTTTAATAATTACATTTGAGATAAAATCTATCACTTTATAAATTTAATTACTTTTTAACTATCAAAGAATATTTTTCATTTTACTAAATTTCCAAGATATAAATTAACACTGTAATAAGGTTTCATAGAGTAAAAACCCAAGAGTATCTGGTCAAGATTCACTTTCTTAACAAAGTTTTATGTATAATTCATTCATAATAATTGAATTTGGATTAGAAAATTATAACAACATTTCATCCATAGATAGATGGTCAATCTAGGTGGATGATTTAAATTGAATTAGATATGTTCAGAACTAACACTTTCAATTTATAAGGTGGCTGGGATAATAATATTCATCTTGTCAAATTCTATTGTAATTATTTCTTCCATTAAAGAATTTGAATTGATCCTTATCAATCCATCTATGAAAACATGTTAATTAATCTAATATATTAGAATAATGTTGAAGAACAAATTCTATTGGTACCTAATCTAGTTGATGAAATGGCATAGAAATTCAGACCCATTCAACAGAACATCAGGGCAGCTGAGTGTTAAAAAAAAGTTATGGTAATATTCATGGGTGGGATCTTCAGTTTTTAGTTTTTAGTTATTATTTTTGTAATTTAATTATAAAAAGTTTTTCATATTTTTAATAGGGGGAATTTAGTCCCTAGATATATAGATCTCTTTGAGACTAATTATTGTATAATTATGATATCTTATCACGTGACGCTTCCAAAAAACCTCACATAAGATCATGATGTGTTACATGTACTTGTTTTAGGAAGTGAATACTTTAACCTTAACGTATAATTTAATCAGAATATATAATGTTTTAATATGATCTCTCTTATGGTAAATAACGTGTAGTGATTCTATGTTAAAAATAAAATGTTTTGCAGAACATGACCACTCTAATGGTAATCTTTTTATTGTAAAAACCAAACATTCAAAGAATCTAACTGGGAACACATAAATATAATTGGGAATAATTAAATTCATTTTCATCCATAATATTACAACAATTGATTTCATGAAATTCTTATATGGGATGTATAATGTGACACCGCAAATTTTAATAATATATTTTCTCCTAAAATAAATTGGAACTATGTATAGCTTCAGATGCATGAAACATGAAAATTAAGTGACTAATTATTAAATACAATAAAAATTAAATAAATTAATCAATATTTAAATTTTAATGATAAATAAAATACTTTTTAAAATAAAATTGGTCAAATTACCATATGAAGATAAAATATGATTCTAAGGAGCCAATTTTTACCTATGGTTATAAATTATGCATTTTTGTTAAACTTTGTAATTTTAAGGTCTAATATCAATAATTTTTTTCAATAAAATTCAATTAATATGTAAATAAATCAATTAATTATATTCATTAAATGGTTAATTAATGTGATGGTTTAATCATCTAGTAATGTTTTACTAAACAGAAATATTTTGATTACAATGATTTTTTTTATATATGTATGTTTTTATTTATAGTCTAATTATTATTATTTTGAGTACTATATCTAAAGAATTTTATTTTTTTATAAATTTAAAAAAATTAATGATAATTCATAAACTGAATTTAGAAGGATATAAATGACGATAAATTCATTTGAATGTAAGAAAGAGGTATTTCATAGAAAATAGTTTTTATAAATGCACTATTGTTTAAACATAATAAATTAAATTAATGATTATTTATTGATTATTTTCCTAGATTTTGTATTTAATGTATTTAATAAATTAATATATTACTCATCTAATGTTTTTAACTAGTTAATAATGAGAATAATATCATTTTTATTCTTAAAGATACTTTTTTCTAAAGATGGTTTTTATGTGTTTTTTGATTGGATAATAGAATTAAATTTTATATCCCTTAAAATTTTAATTTGATAAAATTATATTCCCTATTTAGTATAATAAATTATAAATTATGTAATGAGTTAATTTTAATTAATTTTGGTAAAATTAATTTATTGAGGTTTAAAAATTATATACTATGGTCAAAGTAAATGATGGTAAAAGTTAAATAAAGGTTAATTCACCAAAAATATCTCAATAAATAACCATTATTTGTGTGGAAGAAAAGTTCATAGAAAATTAATTAACATATATACATTTTTTAAAAATATTGGAAACAATTTACATTGAAGGTAAAATCCCTTTAACATAAATTAAGAAATATTTAAAAATAATAACTTCCTTTTCACTTAAAAAAGGATCCCTTTGACACCCCCACTTCTACTCAAACAATATGAATTTTAGATCAAAAGAAATATAAAAACCTATCTTTCTAAATCTATTTGCCATGATTTATCATTTTTATTCTGACAAAAATTTCAATCAAATGTTCTCTACGATGTGGTCATAGAGGAAACATCAAAAATAATGGGTAATGTTCTTAATTAAGATCTCTTAATATTTTTATATTATACCTCCTCCAAATATATTCTACCCATAAAAAAATAATTACAATAGTTTCATTATTATTCTGAAATTTTATTTTCTTAATTGGATAACCATCACTTATATGTTATTCAAATATTGGAAATTAAAATGTTACTCATGCGTACGTGCTGATTAACACCTCCATGAATTGATGTATTTTATTTTTCATAACCACGTCACTTGAATGATTGTAAATATAGTTTTAATGAATATATGTGATATTGATGACATAATTATTATTCTATAAAGATAAATTTATTTCTTCCTTATTTTTTCAACCATTGAAAAATAGAAACATCGCTCATGTGTTTGTGGGAACAACCACATCCATAGAACAATAAACTCCATTTTTCATAACCTCTATTCAAAAATGATATAAAATTATATTAAATAAATAGATATTATATATATGGAAGCACGAAAATTATATATATTATTAAAAAACTACCATGGTTCAAGGATTGAAATCATCAAACTGATATATGTGTAGAAAATAGAATGGTTGACATCAGAATATAGAATTTAATGAATATTAATTAATAATTTGAAATATTAAATTCTGGAGGATTTATATATAGCAAGATAAGTATGTATATGGTTTTTCTATATATTGATAACAAATATAAATATATTACACAATAGGTTAGGAATGTATGAAGAAATTCAGGACTTGAGGTTAGTGTCTAGGTTACAATCTCACATTTAATCAAAATTGTTTTTATTTTAATTTACTTTTATGTTCTTTAGTCCATAAAAATAATAATATTGGGACCATAAAGTAAAATGGGCATATCCTTTGCATCATATGATTAGATCATCAATATCTTGATAATTTCACAAACATCCAGTGCTTAGGGGAAATATAGCCACTCGTAAACCGCTAGCACCATCTACATCCTAGAATGCTATGATTTTTATTTACAATATAACTATGATATAATTTGGATATTCTCTAAAAAACTATGTTCCCCAGTATAGGTAGATATTTATGAGATTTTAGACCTTCAAGTAATTGTAGTGAAAAATATTGGATCCAAACCTCACGAGGAATTCATGTATTGAGATGAATTAATGTATTTGAATTTAATAATTAAATTATATTTAAATGAAAAAAATCAAAAATTAAGATATGGATCCAAAAATTTCAGGAATTTGACATGAAATAATCTTTATGTCATACATTTAGAGGCATAAGTATCAGAGTATATTTTATTATAACCATATACTGCGTATTTATTTTTCACAATTCGGATTCAGTTAAAATTAGAATACATTGTAATGGATGGATAGGTCTATTTCCTTGGTGTTATTGTCACTTTCTCATAATAGTATCTTAGGGAAACACATCCCACAAGAAAAAAAGATCATTTATATATATTTATATATATCTGATTATATCCAATTATAATTTAGATGATAGTAGAATTGATACTTATCTTGATGTTGGAGTGTAGGAAATAATCTTAAACCCATATGATTTAGAAACTAACATTAGTGGTCATCCATGATAATAAATGATTTTGGGGGATACTCTTGGTCATCAGAACCCACTCCCAACACTCCCATAATTGTGTTGTAATGTGATTGAGGAACACTACTCATTAACCCCACCAAGTCCTAGTTCAAGTACATAACCCATAGTAAGAGGACGAACTACCCTGTGATATACCCTCTAACACATCAAGACCATTACGGAATTAAAAATAATTAAGTAGTTGGTCTCTAGGATATGAACCACTCCAAATTCCAATGATGATAGTTCAAAAGTAACACCCACATAAATAAGTTCATGAAGTCACCTAGGTCTTGGTCTATTTGGTACCTCTAACACATTATCAATTTAGGGATCATCATCAATGTACATTTTAATATAAGGAAGTTGATTATGGTAAGGTCAAAACCTACAAATGCCAAGGAATTGAGCCATGGTCTAATGACCAAAGTTCCCCTTGGAACCTTTATGTATGTGTTTATATATATATATTAAGGAACCTTATTAATTAAAAAATAGTTATCTATGTAGTTTAATTATTTTAATTGAAAAATACATTTGACTATGTTTCCACCATCGTAATTAGAAATACCTAAGAACATAACATAACACATACATATGAGTAATTCATCTTAGTGTAATGTAAAACATCCAACCTAATTTTAAAGGGATTTCCACTTTTATTATCAATAGCCAGAAGTAGCTAAAAAGGGTCATTTAAGCTCATTCATCCCCATAAAAATATCTAAGCTTCCATCTAACAACAAAACAATCAGAATTAATTAATTTTAATCAAATTATAAATAATGAATTAATTATAAAAAAAATATAGTTAATTAAACTATTTATTCAAGATATCCATAAATATAATATTCTAACAGGTCTATCCTATTACATGAGAACCAGACCCAAACGCCGACCAAAAACTCATGAAATACCTCCCAACCTCAAACTGAGAAAAATCCATAAGTTGCGGTGTAACAAACCAACCTAGTTTATCCTTGAACCGGTCGCTCATGATGGCCTGCCACAAGACCCAAGTGGCATTCATGATCCTCCCATGAGGGCATAGAGTGTTAGGAATCAAATATACTCAATTACGATTTTTCGCATAAGCAAAATAAAATTGAATAAATAAAAAATATAAAAAATAATACTAAAATGAAAACATAAGAAAGATAAAACATTACATACTTCAATGTGACATCACAAGTCATCATAAACCAATAAACCAATATTGAACCACGGTGACTAAGTGCGAACTAGAAGTACCACCAAAATCTAAAAAGAATAATATATTTATACGTTTGAGTATTAAAATTGAGTAGGAATGCATGAATATACTATTATGTATTCATTACATTTAATAATATAAATAATACATGATAGTATAGAAATAAAAATAAATAAAATAAGATTTTTTATCCATTCTAAAACAAGTAATAGGCAAGAGCTTCTAAAAATCATTTTTTATATTTTACCTTTAAAAAAATTTTAAGATGGGGATTAATTTTTCTAAAAAATTATATTCCCAAATAAGGATGTAGCAATAGAACCATTTAATTAGGTATTTAATAAAAGTGGAAATTAAAACATTATTTCAATTATTTTTTAAACGAAATGTAAAATTAGAACAAACAATTTAATAAATATGTACCATATAAAATAATTGTAAGTTAAAGCATGAACCATGGTAACATACCTATGTATCTTGGTTGTTAGTTCCCTATGATGTTCATACATCGGTGATCAATCCGTATAAAAAATTCTCAATCATGAGCTACTAGAGAGGTTATATATAAGGTTTTATTGGTCCCCAAGTCATCATCATCTATTTAGTTAGTGTTGTAGCATGAACATTCCAATGAGATAAGGTTATTTCCTAGCCAATGAAAACTATATACTAGTCTATAACAACCCATATTGATACCCAGGATTCCCATGTGATCTATTTCATTTTTCAAAACATGGAAATTCTCCTTTTTCAAACCACACAGAAATTCAATATCACTCAAAGATAACTCTCAAATTTCTCCCACCATCTTTCAAAAACACCATAGTGGAAAATCCATTTCAAAACCATTTCACACACACCAAATCATCTTTGAAAACTCCCATGACACATTATAGATCATTATAAATGCATGCTTATAGCTCTATAGAATTCATTTACAACATTAAAACCTTATATAAAATATCTCAAGGGACCAAAAAATATTTGGTATTTTCAACACAAATGTTGAAAATCATTTGAAAAAATTTGGCAATTTATAATATTTATTCTCTTGAGATAAGCTGGGAAATATATTTTAATAAGGGACACCCAAGTAAAAGTGTAGAGAGAAAAATTAAAGCTATGTAAAATAAAATTTCATGAAACAAAAATATTTTTCATAGATTAAAAATATTATATAATATTGACAACACCCATTAGAATCTCACAATAAAACATAGAATTCAATTTAAGGTTTCATAAATAAGGAACCTTTCTCAAAAAATGCTACTCATTAGGATGGCCACATCACACATACACATATATACACATCCATATTTATATATACCCATTTACCCAATGTATATATTCCCCTCACCATGTGGTAATATGTACTAGGAGAATATATGTACATATATATATATATACATATGCATACATGTAAAAGTTTCATTCAATAATGGTAGCTCAAAAACACCTCAATGTGGTCCAAGACTCAATATAAGAATATAGGGAACACAAAAATAAACAAAAACCATTACTAAAATTGGTACAAAAAATTATAACGGGAGAAAATCACCTAAAACTAGTCAATAAATCATTATCTTTTATGGTTGCATCAGGAATAGTCCTAAATAAAACATCATGAACCTTAATAACCATGAGACTACCAAAACAACACCCCAAAAAAGGTTAGGATTTTTCTTTTTTCTTGAACTGCATGGTATAAAAAATAAATCCTCAAAATAAAGGAAGGGGTAGGAAGGGGAGAAAAAGATTAACTCACTCGATATGACCATCACAAAAATTGTACAGGAAAATAGACCACCGTAGAGAGAGGAGGATTAGGAGGTGTTCGATCGAGACCCCTCTAGGGGGTAGGTGTCATGAGTACCAAGGAAGAAAGGGGGATGTAAAATATAATAAATTTAATAAAAGTAAAAATAATAATCATCCTCATCATCATAATCATAATGATAATAATACTCGTCTGTATATTCAGAGTCGTAATAATATTCATAATCAAAATCATAATCATAACCATAATAATAATAATATTAACATTTAAATAATAATACTAATAATAAAAATAATCAAATATTTTTTTTTCTATTTTTTGGGTAGACCACATGGTTTGGACGCATGGTCTTCCAAACCATGTTAAAACCATGTAGATTCTTGATTCACAAGTCGGAGAGACCACACTGGATTCTGGGGAGAGGAACATACCCATGCACCAAACTATGTAGGACCTTGGTTTCTTCTATCCAAGCTTCATTTTTTCCCCTAGGATGGCACATAGTTTCCTATAACAATATTCCAACCATGCTTCCCTACTTTTTCATTTCCAAAAAAACACATGGTTCCTAAGAAAAACAAATGGAAGTCAACTAGAACCCCAAGACCAATAATAAAAACCAAGAAATAAGTAAAATAAAAAATAAAATTGAGGATGTGGGGTGACATTTCTTCCCACCATTAAAATATTTCATCCCCTAGAAATTCAAACATACTATATGAGATATGTGATCGAACTAAAAAATAAAAGGAACCATCGTGATAAGATATCATGATTGAAACTGAAGCCTCCAAATTACACCAAATAATAATGGAATCTAGTAACCCTAGTGTGACCTTTCAAATCAAAAAATAACTCTTGAAAAAATATATAGAAAACTGAAGCAATAAGAGAACCATGTTGGGTCTCCCGGCCAATTATGAAACCATCAATCATGATAGTACCAACCTCCAACACAAGGGGGGCCCAACAATATAAAATCAGACCAAACACAAAACAAAACAACAATTCATAAGATCCTTAAAACAAAATCATCTCAAAACAAGAATCCATTGAATCTAAAACCATTTTATAGTATGTATAACCAAAAAAATTCCTCATCCTCACGGTACAACCACCAAATATTTCAGGACAGAGGAAACCATGATTAAAAAAACAAAAGGTTCCAAAGGATAAAAATACATAGAATGGAATAATTTTAATGGTATACACTATATCATTGGAGAGAACATGTTGGTTATATGTCTCCCGCATCTGGAAACATCTACACTACATGTAAATAATCACTTCCAGACTTATTCATAGAGCCCTGAGGTCTAGAATTATATACTGCATCGTAGTCAGGATCTTATTATCCCAAACAAAAACTCATTATTTTAGCAATACAACATACCAAATACATTTAGGTATCATATCAAAACTAGCCACACTTATTACAAGACTTTAGATGATTTTATAAAAATAGAATAGATTAACAATACCGATCACACTGGAAGAAAATGAGAGAGTAGCCTAATGAACAAAATATAGAAACTGAAATGGAGACTTTTCTAGAATAGGTTCCTCTAAATGACAATCCTTTCTATATGGGTAAATTCAATAAACATAAAAATAATATAGAATATCAACTACCATGGTCAACCCTTTGAGGCATACCTAAATGAAATAACAAGATCCTTTATCCCTGGATGGAGACACTACATGAAAACGAGGATATTCTAACTAATAGCTTTATGTTATCTATAGAGAAAATGAAATAATTTCATTGAAGTTTTAAACATTCCCCTTAACCATCTGTTGACATTATCGAGTGTCCATGATTTGTGGCACTTTTTTCTCCTTCACTTACTTAATTATAAATCATTATATTAAAGTGGCCTTGAAGATTTCAAAATACATCACCACTCATAATGATTATGGATATACTACCTTCCACTATTTTAATATCGGTCCTTTAAACATAGCCAATACTACTCGAACTATCATGGAATCTAGAGTTTCCAAAAACCCAAAGACACTATCAATATCCTTAAGACACTCCAAAACCTATAAATATCATTGATAACTATAGTCAATATAAAAACATTGATACAATCTTGACTCCACGACTCCATATAGTGTTTGGGTATGGAGAATGACTGGAAAAAGCACCATAGAAACCCTTTGGTTCATTCTAGGTGGCATATTTTAAATATTGTAAATCAAAAAACCAAATCAACGTCAAATCAAAACACAAACAACTAATATTTTATACCAATCACCAAACTCATAAAAAACACATTAAAAAACCAAATCAAAAAAATCACATCTCAACCAAACCAAAGCCACAACAACATCACAAAACAAGACAAAACACTCATTTAAATAAAATTCAGCATTTCAAAATTCACATATTTTTTACTTCAATTCCCCCTTTATAAGTATAAATAATTAGTAATCGCTCGTGATATTGCACGATGTATTAGGTTAATGGGTTTTAATTTAATAAGAGATTAGTATTTATAATTTTTATGAATAAACATTAATGTTGAATAAATTTTAATTTGAATGTAATGGTTTATGATAATTAAATAGATGTTCATAGAATATGAAGTCACCTTTAAAATAGTTGACAATGAAAAAACTTTGTAAAAGTAAATGATATTATAAATGTTGAGTATGAAAATTTCAATTAATTTTCAATGTTGATAACAATAACAATAACGTGGGCACTGAAATAAAAAGTGAAATCTAAATAAATGATAAAACAATTGTTATAATAAAAAATGAGAGTTGTAAAATAATAGAAATAATAATAAATTGACTGAGTGAGTTGTTTGGGAGAAATGAAAATGTAGTGAAACTATTCATCATGTATCTGGAAATAAAATACATGTTCCAGTAATCCATTTTTCAAAAACATGTAACACAATTGAAATATAATATATTTAAAATATACAAATAACTATGACAGAAGAAAAATATCATATACTCATGCATTTACTCAGTGCTTCTTAGTTCCATGATGTTGTATTTATCCAAAACCTTGTAATAGTAAACCCATAAGTAGCTTGCACTTCAGGCGGTTTCATCCGCCTCCAAGCCCCACCATCCTCCATGCTCCTCCATAGTATTGTCATTGTCCCCCACTTACTACTGGATTCCAGGATCTATAAGAAGCATTTGGTGCTAGACATCTTCATTGCGTCTATAAATTATTTTGGTATTATTGTGACTACTGAAACACTTGACATATGATTATCCTTCAGTTAGAAATCAACACAATACTGGATAGAAACACAAGTCAATTGTTAGGTATTTTGTAAATAGTTTGAAGAGAAATAAACATAGTTTTATTGACCAGAGGATCAAAGAGTATCGTGGTAAGGAAGATGATTTCCAGCAAGTAGGGGCATCTTATAGCCAAAACCTGGCATCTTTACCTAGAAATCCTCCACCACATTACCTTCCAATTATTCCAACCCCTTTGATGCATCCATCCAGCATGACTCCTTCACTATTACCAGGGATCAGTCTATCTATTTTTTCAGGACCGACCCTTGTGCTCTTGGTGCACTGAGGTATATATTGACCCTAAAAATGGTACCAAATGTGGCTCCACCATGATTATGAAGGGAACTAGGATGTCTAGGCCCCCCACACACAACTTTCCCACTACAACAACATTTGGGATAGGAAATCTGAGCACAAATAGAGCTACCACTGTAGCTATGAAGACTGTGTATCATGCCAGACCAAGTGGCCAAAGATGCATTGTTCTTACCTCATCAAAATCTGCAGAGGGTTTTGCATATGCACAGGATGTTCAATGAAATTTGTAAAGCATTCTTTCCGTATAAGAACTGAAACCAATATATTTTTTTATATGTTGTTAACTGATTAAAATTAGTTATTCTTATATAAACAGCAACATGATATTATATACTGTTACAAATAAGAATGTGATAGAAGTAATGTAGATAATGGGTATTGTACATTGACATAAAATGTGATCTGAAACAAAGGATAATTTGTTTAATGATCAATATTAAGAATGTAATTTATTTTAGAAAAAAATGAGCAGTATTGAAAAATGGGTTCTACTCATATGGTTATATTTTATTGAGTTGTATGGCATTGTATTTTAGTCATATGGATTCTTGAATAGACTATTATAGGTACTGAAACAAACCTTGAAAGGACCATTATCAGTACTATAATTGATCCCTGGAACATATTTTTTCCAAACAGTGAATCATATGTACATTTTAATGAAATAAAAAACAATCAAATTTCATGAATTCAAAAATAGTAAAATATTTTTAATAATAAAAACCTTCAAAATTACCTGAAATTCCACTCACCACTCACATAAGCCCGGATTTTGAGATAAACTTATAGGCATTCATTCTTCACTAGCTTGAAAAATATGACAAAATCATCTCCCATTAAAATATTTCTACATTCAAAGAAAATAAATAGTTAAAACAAATATATATATCAAAAATTACATGAAACACTAATTTTCTAGAAGATGCAGTAGAATTATATATCAAAAAAATATTGAAGTAAAACAAAAAAAATAATAAATAAAACATTATGAAAATGGAAATATAAATAATAAAGAGAAACAATTACCTTCAATCTTTGATACCATTACATTGAAAAGTATAAGATGTTGATAAAGATACTTGAATCTAAGATGAAATGTAAAGTCATTGGACATCTTTTTCATAATCATTCAATGTAGAATCAAATTAGAGATCGGGAATAATATTTCATTTTGAAGAACATGCATCAAATCAATAATTGGTGAATAAATACCAAATAAAAGAATGAAATACATTCCCTAGTTTATAAGGGTCACCTATGAAACGGTGTCATGGTCACTCTTGTAGGCAATGAATATTCAGTTCTTGGAGTGGAGTATATCATAAAATGGTGATCGTTTAGAAACAAAAAGCACCTTCAGAGTGTTATACACCAACATCTCAAACTACACAGAGTCATCCGCCTTTGAGCTAGCGAGGGTCACGGTGGTTTGACATAGAATGCGACGTGAAAGGAGAGGTCACCTCCAGCAAGGCACCATGAGTCATGGTCACTGCTATAGAATCAGAGGAAGCAGGGGATTCAGAGTCGGAGGAGATGGAGAACCATTAATTAGATTGTTTATGATTGAAAACCAAAATAAAATCATAAAAAATGTTCTTGAATAAACCATTATAAGTTCTAAAACTAACCTTGATAGGACTATTATCAGTACAAAAACTTATCCCTAGAACAAATATCAGCCAATCAGGGGAACGAATGTAATTTTTAAAGAAATAAAAACACTACTGGAATACTTAGTAATTGCGACGGGATATTTGCGATGGGATCCCGTCGCAAATAGGATTTATTGACGGGGCCCCGTCGAAAATATCTCGTTACAGAAAACGTTGTCGTAAATACAATTATTTGCGAGAGGCCTGTCGCAAAAAATCTTATTTGCGACGGGAGACATCACCATCTCAAATATGCTCCTGATTATATGTATTATATATACATTAACATTTTCGCAACGGGCCCGACACAAAAACTAGTTGCAACGGGCTCTTGTCCCATCACAAAATATATATATATGTATAACTTTCTGTAATGAGCATGTCGCAACAAATAATTTACGACGGGCATGTAGTCTCATCGCAAATATGTTTTTAAAAATATTTACATAGACTATTTGCGACGGGACCCTGTCGCAAACTGTCCCATCACCAATAGTAAATTAATTTTAAAAAAAAATCAATAAAATTATGATTAATGAAAAAATACTATTACTATTTTTAAGACAATAAAAATATAAATAATATTAAAATTCTCAATATTCATAAAAAAATATAAAAAAATTATAAAATCATAAAAAATAAATTATGTAATATTTTCACCGATATAAAAGATAGAAAATGTAAATAATTCATCTGACAATGTTAAATTCAAATGTTTGTAACATAAAAAAATAACTGGGGTCGTCATTTGAAGGAGGTGGAGGAGCTGAAAGAGCTGGGATGGGAAACTCCATCCCTAAACTATGAGTCAGACAACACATGTACTCCATCTAATCATGATGCTGCTATTTCCATTGATGTATCACTTCTTGCTGCTTCTGTAAAGTCTCTATATGCTCAGCCTATGCTTGAACTGCTCCTGATACTGTGAGCTAGAAGATGATGCCTCTCCATGAGCTCCTCTCGAGATGGACTTCGACATCTCATCAGTAATATAATAAGTTCTAGGAGTCAAATGAGAGCTGATGCCAACTACTCTTCCCTTCTCAAAGCCATACTGAGTCGCCTGCATCAATGTCGCCTCATCGAAATGGTGAGCACAGGTCTTCTCAGTCATCTCATCCCGACCCTCAGCCTAGGTCTGAGAGGTCACGGCCTCATACAACTCCTTCAATTCCAATTTAAATTTAAAATTGTGAAAATATTATATGCAGTTAATAGTCAAACTGAGAAAATAATACTAACCACAATCTGACAGTAGTGATCACTTCTAATCTATCCAGTGCCTGGATCACTGTACATCCTCCGATAATCGTTGAACTCTGAAATATTGGGATGATCGACTACATGTAGAAATATAAAATAAACTATTTATATTTAAAGTTATATAAAATATTTAAAAAATATATTTACCAGATGCTCTCTATGAGAACTGAATGTATGACTACCTTCTCGATGTCTCACCTCCGGTCTCCCCCAGTTCTGTCGTCCCACTGAAGATCTCCTCTGAAATCCACCACCCAACTTGTGTAAATATAATCCATCCCAACAGTGTGATGAAATTTACTCTAGTCGGTGGGCTCTACACGACACATAAAAAATTTTCACCTCTACTTTCTTAATGGTTGTCCTTCTCAAATTGAGAAAAAACGTACGGAAATGGTCACGCATAAAACATGCCATTCCGCATAGATAGCATCGTGCATGCTATCATTGATAGGATACCATAAAACCTACAAAAAATTTATAATATCTAGTTGTTAATAAAAAAAATTTCAAAATAAATATTTTTTATTTACATATAAGAAAATGATGGAAAATGTCACGTCGCACATCAACAGGAATCTGTTCCAATGTGATCCATGGCTGAGAAAAATAATTGTGCAAGATAGCGCCCCCCTGTCCAATAGCTACATGCACAAAACTATGAAAAAATAAATAAATAATTAAACAATTAGTATATATATAAATAAATTAATGAATTCTAACTAAAATATACAGGTTATCATACCCCCGTCTGCGGGGATCAAAACCAAGATGTGGACGTCACTCAGGGATAGGGTCCAGAATTACCAGTCGTGCAAGACCGTACCCCCTGAACTGCCAGTAGGCAGAGGGTCAGATCAACCAAAATCCCCCTCTTCCAATGGTAGGTCAGCCTCCTGCAACTCGAGAAATAAATCAGGGTCCATCTAAAACACAAAATGATTGTTATTAGTAGATATTTGAAAATAACTATTATATATAAATATATATTAGTTAAGATTATAATCCTCATTTAACTGTGTCAATGTTATTCTTCATCCTCTTCTCCATAGCTGTCAATTTCAATGTCTTCATCTTCCTCCTCAGCATCATCAATATCCTTATGAGTTTCAGTCTCAGCATATCTTGTCATTTCAAATTAATTTGTAACATCATTAACATATTCATCATCATTGATCCTTAATTGTGGGGTGTCATTATTGATATTAACGCCTCTTTGTGAATAAGATGGATTTTGAGTAGTCTCTTGAAAAAATTCAATTCCTTCCACTTTAGTGGAACCACATTCAATTTGAGTATACTCATTTTCCCGAGATTTCATTTTTTATTATGCACCACCAATCGCTCACATCTCTTGAAGTAGAATAGTACTTTGCATAATAAAATTGATGTGCCTATTTATCCATTAAAAATGGTTCTTTTACTGTAGTAAGACTTTAATATTTAATATCGACGATTCCATGAGTCGGATGAACACACAATCCTCTCTCAGTATCCAACCACCAACATTTAAACATTGTTATGTAATTCTGTCCTAGATAACACAGCTCAATAATCTCATCCAAAATACCTTAAAATCCACCTTCAATTTTTATTTTATGTGATCCTCACAATCAAACTCCATTGTTCATTATTTTTTTTGATTCCCTCTTTTCATTTATATGAAATTGAAAACCATTCAACACATATGAATTATATGATTTAACCATTTTGGATGGTGGGTTACTCAATATACACAGTCTCTTATCAATTTTATCATCAAATTGAGACACCTGAAAATTTGTAAAACAATTATCAATATGATAATAATAAACAAAATTTATATTAAACCATAAATAATTTATGTTACCAGTTTTTGAAACCATTGAGAAAAAAATTGTCTGCATTCATCTAGAGCAGTTGTTGTAATTTGTTGAAGTTGTTTCTTGATATGATTATTATATAACCTAAAAATAAAATAAGATTATATACTGTAACATAAATTATAGAATAAGTGATATAAGCACTCACAGGACCAATGATGTCATTTCTTCACAGTTGACCAGAATGTATGTATGAGCTCTGTGATGTGCATCATTTGAAAGCCATCTTTCATGAACTCCACTGAAACCAAGATTTGGATTATTAAAACTATATATTGATTTTACATTTCATCATTAACATTCCACTCGTTTTTTCCAATGAGATTGTGTTTTGAGAGATATTCAGATTCAAAATAATGCGAGCAGAAAAAAGAAATTTCCTCGTGCAAATAAGTTTCACCAATTAAGCCTTCAAATGATGCTTTGTTATGTATGTTTTCTTCAATTTCTACATGCATCTCTTGAATAGGTACATCCATCGCAATTGTACTAGACCTCCAAGTTTAGCATGATGTGGAAAATGTAATATCTGATGTTCCATTGTGTCAAAGAAAGTTAGAGGAATGATTTTTTCCAGTTTACATATAATTACCGCAACATCTTCTTCCAGTTCTCATAGCACATCGTAGTCTAGTGTCACTGCACAAGTGTCTGGAAAAAAATATGATATTTCTGTTATCGAATCCCAAATCATAGAATTCAACAAACCTCTTAATCCAATCGGCATAAGTCTTTCCATTATAACATAACAATCATGACTTTTTAATCTAGTAATATAACCATTCTTAACACATCTTCCTAAATTGGATGAATAACCATCTAGAAGTCTCAAATCCTCAATCCCCTGACAAAATAATAATTGAATCTCCTTGGAAAGTGTATATACTGCTTTTGGATTCATTAACCTTTGTGATCTGACATTTTCAAAGTGTTCATGTTCTGGTCTCCTGCAAATTTGGGAAAGATCTAATCACGCCATTACAGTATAATTGGCCTTACCTGGTGTATCCAAAACTGTATGAAATAAATTATAAAAATATATCTTCCCAATATGCATAACATCAAACATGTGGCGGACCAACGAATCAGACCAATCCGTATGATCCTGAAAAATGATCTGTTTTATTCAATTATGTTCTCTCCCAAAGACATGAATTATCTGTTGGTTTACTATTGGTCCAAATGTGATGGGGGTAATGAAAATACAACTAATTCTAACTCTGTACCTGAGATAATCATTGGAGGTTCATCCCTTTCAATTGTAACTTTTCTGAAATGAGATTTGTTCCTCCGAAAATGATGATCGGTTGGGACAAATCTATGGTGACAATCAAAATAGCATGGTTTTTTTCAATTGACGAGCATAAAGGATTTTTTTTTCTTTCATACAATAAGGACATGATTTTGGAACATGTGTACTCCAACCAAAGAACATTCCATATGCCGTAAAGTCACTAATCATACACATCAATGCTGCTTTTAATATGAAATTTTGTTTTGCATCAACATCATATGTATTAACTCAATCACGCCACAAAGCATTTAACACATCAATCAATGGTTTCAAATAAACATAAATATTATTTTTCGGATGTCCTGGGATTAATATAGTAAAAAAGATATAAGGATCCTTCATCAACATCCATGGAGGAAAATTGTATGGAGTTATAAAGACAGACCAACATGAATACTGACTACCATAAGAACCAAATAGAGAGAAACCGTCATCAGAAAGACTCGGTCACACGTTTCGGGATTCTATAGCAAAAGGTAGATGCAGACGGTCAAAATGATTCCATGAATCACCATCAGATGGATGATTCAAGCATTTGGTAGTTAAAATCTTGGTTTTGTGCCCTGACATCATTGACACTATGTTCTGAGACATAAATAAACGCTGCAACCTACGTGTAATGAGGAAATATCTAAACTTTTTTACTGTAATTGATCTAGAATTCCCTGGTTGAGCTTCTTTAAAACTCGATTTTTCACATGTCATACAACTATCCAATGACTCGTTTTCCCAAGAATATAAGATTCAATCATTTGTACATGCATGAATCTTCCGAAAACTAAGACCCAGATTACGAATCATCCTCTTTCCATCATAGTAATTTGCAGGAAACACATTTTCTTTCAGGTAACAGTGTCTTATCCAAAGAAACTATCTGATCAAAACAGTTTTTTGGAATTGCATTATCTGATTTAATAGCTATAAATTTTACAATAGCTTCTAATTTTCTTATCTTGCAACTAGGATATAATGCATCCTCAACAGACCTCAACAACTCAAAAAATTTGGATGGTGGAAACTCAAGAGTTGAATCAATATCATCATGAGTTTCAGTTTTCTGCACAGATGGACCTGCAACATCATGTAATAAATTTTGAAATCGTGATGGATCCATAATCAAGTTATTATGATCTTTTTGGGAATAGCATTCACCATGTTGATACAAAAAAACATAATCTGGTTGAAAACCAAACCGTAAGAGAGGTCCCCCAACCTTGTCAAATGTTTCAAACTTTCTCATAGAAAACATTTTACAAAGACACTTAATTGTGCCTTCTGAAACATAATCTGGTTTTGATGATGCAAATTCTAAGAATTCTTCAAAACCCTCAATATATACAATATTTAAACCAAAACCATTTGGATTTCTGCGCTGATTTATCCAAGCTCGATCATCTAATAATGACTGATGTCGACTTCTGATTATCCAATAAAAACACATATTTTAATTACATTGTAATGATATTAAATGTTTATTTTTGATATTATGGGCCTGAGTTAGTGGATTTTAATTTTGAACATCAATTCTCAGCATTTGAGCACTTCATGCCTAATATGCACCAATTTAGGCTCAATGTTTCATCTGATTTGAAAGAATGTAATTATCAATATTTTAATTTTATATTTTTGGAAATGGATATAAACTTAAATATGAACATTTTTCATTCAAGGATCAATGGAGGATTCATAAAGGATGATGAGGATTTTTGGTGAAGAAAGGAAACAATTCTGGAGAAGTCAGATTGGATATCATCCCACCGATCGGACTGTGGGGCCCACAATATAGGCCCAATGAATCCCAAAATTCATGGGAGTATAGAAAACATATAGAGGAACAAATAAGGATTTTGTAGCCAGTGCTAATACGTCCTCAATGGTGGTTATTAAGGTGGTCCAAGTTGAAGATTCAATTCTGGGCCATATTTTGCTGTCCAGAAAAACAGCCCACTATTTCAATCATATCTCCCGAACCACACAGAATTTGGGGCTAAAATTTAACAGGATATTAGGGGACATCCGGAGATTCATTTAATTATTTTAGGTCCCACTCTAATGTGGCCTTATATAAGGTCCTTTAGGAGATTATTTCCGGTGGATGCAAGCTGGTTGCAACTTCGGGGCAAGAAGTGGAAAAGTCTCTCCACATTAATGTTCCACCCACCTTTCCCCAACACAATTAATTAAAGGCACATGGGATGTTGGGGGCTCGGCCAATACTTCATTTTTTTCTATTTAAGGTAGTATTGGTGGATGATTTAGGGATCTTGGATGCTTTGTTTCATTGTAATTTTTTGATGTCCATTTGATGTTTTAATCGGTCTTCATTCTCATTTAGTTATTTGAATCACATTAGTTCTCAATAAAAGTTCTTCATTTCCATTTTTTCGTTTCTTCTTATTATCACTTTTATACCGTTTCTTTATGGTATTAATTTATTCACACCATCACTTGTAAATTTATCCACACAACGGTGGAGTGATCGTTTCATTATTTTATTTTTCTTCTCCAATTCCGCTTCTTTAAGTCGACTTCCAACTTCCATTTATTTAATAGCATAAATGGAGGGCTAAAAACTTATGGGTTGGTCCTAGGGAGTTTAATGGGGATGATTAGATGTTATTTTATGATCTAAAATTCTGTAATCATTTCATTAATTTATGATTTCCATTTGATGATTAATTTCTTCTTCATCTTCTCCAACTTTAACAATGACACATTTCGAGTGCTAGTACGATCCAATTCCATGGAGTGATCATTAAATTGATCCTATATGTGCATTGTTTATTAGCCTTGGAATTTTTTAGGGATTAAATTAGTGAATGATTTTGATGAATTATATCATTTTGTGGATGCGTCTTGAATTAGTGAAATGAATATTGTAGGAAAATAAATACATCCAATCTAACCCTAGTAACAACTTAGGATCAACTCATCTCCATTAATTGTTTTAGACTAAGTAAGTGTATGTTTTAATTTATTTTCTTTAAATTAAATTAGTAGTAATTCAAATAAAATCATTCCAAATATCTAGCCACTCTATAGCCAAATCCTTACAAAATCAGAGTGTCTCTCGGTTTCTTCTTCGGTCCCTGTGGATTCGACCCCTATCTGTACAACAACGACCGCATACCTGTAAGGTAAATTTGGGTACAACCAAATTTTGGTGCCATTACCGGGGACCAAGTAAGTTCCTTAGACAAAAACCTTCTTTCCTCACCCCCGTGTTCTCTATTCTCACCTCATCTCTCTTATCTTTACCCCTTTCTATTTGTGTGTGTCCTGAGAATCTAGAATCCAACATTCTGTCTTCTCCAATGGAGTATCTTCAAAATCACCATGTCAGAAACTCATGCAGGAATCCAATGGAAATTCAATATTGGGAAACTTCTAAATTTCAAAATTTCATTGATCAACCCTTTAATGATTATTCTACACCGATGAGACGTACAATCAATGGGATAATGAATGTTTAAATGATCAGATTCCTTCCCTCTCAAGGATGACTGAAGATTCTAATCATAGTGAAGTCCATAATGTTAAACATCCCATCCTATCTGTTCCTCAATCATTTTTTAAAAAATTGTGTAATCAAATGGATATAATGAGTTCCGAGGTATCATCTTTGAGATTAGAACTACAACGCATTAATACATCTGAGGAACTCATCCCTACACCAATTGTACTTTACAAAAACTTATGTGGACTGTCTAGTTTCCCACAATCCTCTCATGAATTAATTGAAGAACCGACTTTTGGATTTGGGGTAGGGGAAGTGAATCAAGAAATTGTTTAAGGGTCTTTAAATCAGGAGGAAATTGATTTCATGTATTCACGAGAGGGGAATTTGACATCGTGGATTGAGTCTCCTAAGTGTAACTCTATTGATGATTTTTCAAAAACACCAATCACTGAACCACTGAGACAAATAAAAAACATTGAGTCCATGCCCATTCCTAACACTATTCTTTCCAATTTTTTGGTTGAATGTTCTGTTCAAAATGAAACCATTTTTTTTGGAAAATGAAACTGAGTTGGATTCAAATTCTCAACCTGTGTCTAAATGTCCTATCCAAACCAAGATCAAAATAATTGTCCTTCCTTCCCCACTCGAGTACCCTATCATTTTTGTTAATCAAGAGCTTGGGGGATTCATTCATTTATCTCATGAAACCCAAAAAGGGGGGTTGATCTTTGATTTATTAAGAAAGACTACAGAAGAAAAAAGATCAACCATTTCTGATATTCCTTGGATTTTTCTATTAATTTTAGAAAATATTATTGTTCATGAATTAAATTCCAAAACTTCGTACCAACCACAAGGGATATGAATTCTCAATCATGTTGAAGTAGAGAAGGATGAGGTCATTAAAATTTTTAAATTTGGAATTGGCTAAGTTGGGGGGTTCAAGTCGAGCTAAAGACTTTAAATTAAGTGCTGCACAGGAGGCAACACGTGGTTTTCATGTTTCAAATCATTATGATTCATTTTTTTCTTTTTGATTTTGATTTTTATTTTATTTTTAAAAATATATAGACTGTTGACCTGTTCTTCTTTTATGGGTAATGATGGGTATAAAAGGGGAGCACCTTATTCATCTGTGTCACGCGGTGTGATCCCTGAGTAATACCTTACCCAGAAAATATAAAGAAGACAATGTATCATCAATTTATTTTATTTTATTTTATATTTTGTAGTTATTTTAAAAAAATAGATTGTTGCCTTGTTCTTCTTTTATGAGTATGGATGGGTACGAAAGGGGAGCATCGTATTCATCCGTGTCAGGCAGTGTGATCCCTGAGTAATACCTTACCCAGAAAATATAAATATGACAATGTATCATCAGTTTATTTTATTTTATTTTATATTTTTGTTGGTATTTTAAAAAATAGATTGTTGATATGTTCTTATTTTATGAGTAAGGATGGGTATGAAAGGGGAGCACCGTGTTCATTTGTGTCACGCAGTGTGATCCCTGAGTAATACCTTACCCAGAATTTATGAGAAGTCAATGTATCATCAGTTTATGTTATTTGTACCTTTTTTTAAGTTAAAAAAATAAATATATATATATATATATATATTAAAAAAATTAAAGGCATGTCATAGGTCATTGGGAAAAGATGGTCACAACCGTCAAAGCCATTGGGAGATAAACCAGAACTGAATGGAGACATGGGAATGCATTTTCAACATCAACCACTAGGTGACTTCATTCCATAATTTTCATTTTCAATGTCTTCATTGAACTTCTATCCTACCCCTTCTATGTTTCAATTCTTCAAACACTGGGTACAATGTTATTCCAAGTTGGGGAGAGATGAAAATGTTTGGAAGGAAAAATTTCATTAACCTTGAACATGATAACACACATTCCAAACTCTGAAATTGGATATCAAATAATTTTTCAGGCCTTGATTCTGATTTTAATGCAAGTTTATGTTCATGTGAATATTTATTGGAAAGTGTGGTTGTCCAATGTGATTTTTCACTGTTATATATTCATCCATTTAATAAAAAAACACAATGAACATCCTCTAGATTGTGGGGTTTTAGTTTGAGTTCATGGGGACCCATAATAAATAGCATAGGATTGGCGATCATTTTAGTTTTAACATGAGTATTCAAAATAATAATTATCTTACGCGTAGAGAAATGAATTGACTTAATGTGTGGCTTTCAGCACTTGGGGATCGTGACTCCATAGTTTTCTGGCCCAGAGTTGGGCATTTAATCTCTATTTGTGGAAATTTGAATTTGTTTTTGATTGAGTTAACTCAAGATGATGCCCGAGTATGTGAGCATCACTTGGTTCCCTAAGGTCTTTGAGCCTGGGAGTCATCGGAAAACTCATGCTACATGGGTTGACTCGATTGAGTTCAATTTCAATTACCATGGAAAAATTGCAAAAAAAACCCCAAAAAAAGAGAATAAAAAAATGAGTACTCATCTTATTATTAAAATTTGATTTCTCCTAGTGCTTCCATCTTTTCTCCCTCGAATGGAAATGAACCCCCATGTCTATTGTGACGCACAACACTTCATCATGCTTAATTGAATTTGGATGATATATGGAAATGAATTTGAACAAAGGAATGGGCTTGGGCTTGAGATATGATTATGGAAATTTCTTTTTTTAAATGATTTTGATCTGTTTCGTAATTTTTTGGTATTGATCATTGGGTGAGAAATGTGTATTAAAATGTTTTTGGAAAAGGTCATTTGAATTTCATTTCTGTGAGATATATTTTGCCCGGGACTGGCAAAACTCAAGTTGGGGGGTGTTATTAGCCAATAAAAACACATATTTTGATTACATTTTAATGGTATTAAATGTTTATTTTTGATCTTATGGGCCGAAGTTAGTGGATTTTAATTTTGAACATCCATTCTCATCATTTGTGCACTTCATGCCTAATAATCACCAATTTAGGCCCAATGATTAATCTAATTTTAAATAATTTAATTATACATATTTTAATATTATATTTTTGGAAATGTATATGAACTTAAATATGAACATGTTTCATTCAGATATCAATGGAGGATTCATAAATGATGATGAAGATTTTTGGAGAAGAAATCAAATAATTCTGGAGAAGGGTGATTGGATATCATCCCACTGATCGGACTGTGGGGCCCACGATATAGGCCCAATGAAGCCCAAAATTCATGTGAGGCTAGAAAACATATATAGTAACAAATAATAATTCTGTAGCCAGTGCTAATTCGTCCTCAATGGTGGTGATTAAGGCCGTCCAAGTTGAAGCTTCAATTATGGGCCAGATTCTGCGTCCCAGAAAAATAGCCCACTATTTCAATCATATCTCCAGAACCACAAAGTATTTTTGGCTGAAAGATTACAGGATATTATGGGACTTCAGGAGATTCATTTATGTCTTCTAGGGCCCACTCCAATTCGGCCTTCTATAATGTCCTTTAGGCAAGTCTTTCCGGTGGATGCAAACTGGCTGCAACTTTGAGGCAAGAAGTGGAAAAGTCTCTCAACATTAATGTTCCACCAACCTTTCCCCAACACAATTAATTAAAGGCACATGGGATGTTGGGGGCTCATCCAAGACTTCATTTTATCCTATATAAGTCAGTAGTGGTGGAGGATTTAGGGATCTTGGATGCTTTGTTTCATTGTAATGTATTGTTGTCCATTTAATGTTGTAATCGTTCATCATTCTCATGTAAGTTATTTGAATCACATTAGTTCTTAAAAAAAGTTCTTCATTTCCTTTTTTTCTTTTCTTATTATTATCACATTGAATCATTTTCTTTAAGGTGTGAATTTATTCACATCAGCACTTGTGAATTTATTCATACAACGGTGGAGTGATCGTTTCATTGTTTTATTTTTCTTCTCCAATTCTGCTTCTTTAAGTCGACTTCCCACTTCCATTTATTTAACAGCATAAATGGAGGGATAAAACCTTATGGGTTGGTCCTAGGGAGTTTCATGGGGAATATATGATGTTATTTTATGATCTAAAATTATTTAATCATTTCATTACTTTAATATTTCCATTTGATAATTAATTTCTTCTTCAGCTTCACCAACTTTAACAATGACACATTTTGAGTTCTAGTATGATCCAATTCCTTGGAGTGATCATTAAATTGATCCTCTAAGTGCATTGGTGATTAGCATTGGAATTGTGTAGGGATTAAATTGGTGAATGATGTTGAGGAATTATATCATTTTGTGGATGCATCTTGAATTAGTGAAACGAACGTTGTAAGAAAATAAATACATCCATTCTAACCCTAGTAACAACTTAGGATCAACTCATCTCCATTAATTGATTTAGACTAAGTAAATGTATGTTTTAATTTATTTTCTTTAAATTAAATCAGTAGTTATTCAAATAAAATCAATCCAAATAGCTGGCCACTCCATAGCCAAATCCTTCCAAAATCAGAGTGTCTCTCAGTTTCTTATTCGGTCTCTGTGGATTCGACCCCTACCTGTACAACAACGACCGCATACCTATAGGGTAAATTTGGGCGCAACCAACGTCCTTGTTCCATATTTTTCTACATAAAATATAAAATCATCACTGTTTTTGAATAGTTTAAAATTATAAAAATTCTATCTGAAAAAAAGAAGATAAATAATTACAACTACTTAATAATTACCATTAATTAAGGGTGACACAATTTCTAGTGGATTGACGGCTACTCTTTTGTCCGATGGCTCATTTAATTACATCTTTCTCACAATTATTATTAATAGTTGTTTCTAATTAGTACTAATTATTACTAATTATTACAATTTATTACTAATTATTATAATTTATTTCTAATTATTACAAATTATTGCTATTTATTACTTATTTAGCATTACTTAGAAATACTTAGGAAAATGAAAACTACATGAATAATGAAAGGAAATTTGGTAATCATCGTTTTAGGGATGATTACAAATTTTTCCTTTCATTATCCAAGCATATTTCATTTACTAATTATTACTTATTAAAAATTATATTATCAATATTTACGAAAAAAACTATATTAATATTATTAAAATAATACAAAATTTATAAAATATTAAAATTTTTAATATTCGCAACAGACTATAATCTATTCTTAACATGTTCAAATCTCATAGGGTCGTCAATTATCATGTCTTTCACAATAAAAAGATTATGTCATTCATGTCCAATGTAAAATCTATAATTTTACTTGCATGGTTGATCACCTCGCATGTAGTTTTTCAATAAAATGACCAAAGTAATGACGTTCTCATCTATAAGAATCATCTCACATGACACTTTACATAGATCATTCTTTCTTAAAAAATTTAGTTGATATCAGTATCATTCCCTTAAATTTTCTAGGAATAATGGTCTATATAAGTTTCATGTGAGATAATTCTTATAGTTAAGAAGGGAATGACTTGAGTTGTCCTATTGCAACACTACTTGTGAGGTGATCAACCATGCAAGGACAATTATAGAGTCTATATTGGACATGGGTGACACAAAATTTTTATTGCATATGACCTGACAATTGGTGACCCTTTGAGATTTGAACATGCTATGAATAGTGCAAAACCTATTGAGAATATTGATAATTTTAATATTTTATAAATTTTTTATTATTTTAATAATATTAATATTGTTTTTCATAAATATTGTTAATATAAATTTATTTATTTCTAATTATTCCTAATCATATATAATTATTCCTAATTATTCCTAATTATTTCTAATTATTCCTAATTATTCCTAATTAATGCTAATTATTCCTAATTATTGCTAATTATTCCTAATTATTGATAATTATTCCTAATTATTGCTAATTATTGCACATTATTCCTAATCATAGCTAATTATACCTAATAATAGCTAATTATTTCTAATTATTCCTAATTATTCCTAATAATTGCTAATTATTCCAAATTTTTGTTAATTATTCCTAATTATTGCTAATTATTGATATTTATTCCTAGTTATTCCTAATTATTAATATTTATTACTATTTATTTCTAATTATAACAAATTATTACTAATTATTACTAATTATTACTAATTATTACTAATTATTACTAATTATTACTAATTATTACTAATTATTACTAATTATTGCTAATAATTTCTACTTATTGCTAATTATTCCTAATTATTTCTAATTATTCATAATTATTGCTAATTATTGCTAATTATTGCTAATTATTCCTCATTATTTCTAATTATTCCTATTTATTCATAATTATTGCTAATTATTCCTAATTATTGCTAATTATTGCTAATTATTGCTAATTATTTATAATGATATCTAATTATTACTAATTATATCTAATTATTACTAATTATTACTAATTATTACTACTTATTACTACTTATTACTAATTATTAATAATTATATCTAATTATTACGAATTATATCTAATTATATCAAATTATTGCTAATTATATCTAATTATTACTAATTGTTACTAATTATTTATAATTATTACTAATTCTTACTAATTATTAATAATTATTACTATTTATTACTATTTATGTCTAATTATTACTAATTATTTTTAATTATATCTAATTAAATCTAATTATATCTAATTATATCTAATTGTATCTAATTATAGCTAATTCTAGCTATTTATTGCTAATTATAGCTATTTAAAGCTATTTATAGCTAATTATAGCTAATTATTCATATTTATAGCTAATTATTCCTACTTATAGCTAATTATTCCAAATTATTGCTAATTATTTCTAATTATTTCTAATTATTGCCAATTATTCCTAATTATTGCTAATTGTTACTAATTGTTGCAAATTAATACTAGGTATTGATAATTATTTCTAATCATTGCTAATTATTTCTTATTATTTCTAATTATTCTTAATTGTTGATATTTTTTTCCTAATTATGGCTAATTATTGCTAATTATTGCTAATCATTCCCAATTATTCTTAATTATTGCTAATTGCTCATAATTATTGCTAATTATTGCTAATTATATTTATTTATATCTATTTATTCTTAATTATTGCTAATTATTACTATTTAATCCTTATTATTACTAATTATTACTAATTATTACTATTTATTCCTAATTATTACTAATTATTACTAATTTTTACTAATTATCACTAATTGTTACTAATTATTACTAATTCTATCTAATTATTGGTAATTATTACTAGTTATATCTAATTATTACTAATTATTACTAATTATATCTAATTAATGCTAATTATTTCTAATTACTGCTAATTATTTCCAATTATTGCAACTTATTGCTAATTTTTGCTAATTATTCTAATTATTCCTAATTATTGCTAATTATTCCTAATTATTGCTAATTATTGTTAATTATTCCAAATTATTGCTAATTAGATCAAATTTTTCCTATTTATTCCTAATTATTACTAATTATTACTAATTATTAGTAATTTTTACTAATTATTACTAATTATTACTAATTATTACTAATTATTACTAATTATTAATAATTATTACTAATTATTACTAATTATATCTAATTATATCTAATTATATCTAATTATTACTAATTATTACTAATTATTACTAAATATATCTAATTATACTTATTTATATCTAATTGTATCTATTTATTCCTTATTATATCTATTTATTCCTAATTATATCTATTTATTCCTAATTATATCTATTTATTTCTAATTATATCTATTTATTCCTAACTATATCTATTTATTCCTAATTATATTTTTTATTCCTAATTATATCTATTTATTCCTAATTATATCTATTTATTCCTAATTTTATATATTTATTCCTAATTATATCTATTTATTAGTAATTATATATATTTATTGCTAATTATATCTACTTATTGCAAAGTATATCTACGTACTTATTGCTAATTATATCTACTTATTGCTAATTATATCTACTTATTGCTAATTATACATATTTAGTGAAAATTATATTTATTTACTGCTATTTATATCTATTTGTTGCTAATTATATCTATTTACTGCAAATTATATCTATTTATTGCTAACTATATCTATTTATTGCTAATTATATCTATTTATTGCTAATTATATCTATTTATTCCTAATTATATCTGTTTATTACTAATTATATCTAATTATATTTAATTAATATTAATTATGATTAATTATTTATAATTATAACTATCAATATTAGTTTCTTAGTAAAAATAAATATAATTAAAAATCAATTGAAATCTTATTAGATTACAACTAATAAGTAACAATTAAAATTAACATAAAAAATTAAAATAAATATAAAAAAATAAAATATAAATACCTTAAACATTGATATTCTAAAGATATTTCCGCCCTCCTATTGCTCTCGTATAAAAAATTTCAACTAAAAGAAATTTATTCATTGAAACTAAAGATTGAAGAGAGAGAGACTGCAAGATTTGAATGAATTAGGAAAAAAAGATGGGGGTATATATAAGTTAGATTAGATTCGGCGGGAATATTTGAGATGGGTTTCCCGTTTCAAATAGTGGAATTTGCAACAGGGCTCATCACAAATAGTGGTATTTGCGACGGGGCCCGTCGCAAATACCCTTGCCAACATTAATTACAGTCGGTAGTTAAAAGGTTAATTGTGACGGGACCCGTCACAAATAGTTCATGCCGACAGTCTTTTTGCGATGGGACGACATCCCATTGCAAAAAGTTATTAACCGCGCACGGGTATTTGCGACGGGTCCCGTCGCAAATACCCGTGCCCGGTTTGGCACGCAAGTCGCGCCAAACTATTTGCGACGGGAGACAAAATCTCGTCACAAATAATTGGGTATTTGCGACGGGCAAATTTCCCCATTGCAAATAGCTTCCTGGACGGGTTATTTGCGACCGGAAGAAATCTCGTTGCAAATAACCCGTCACAAATAGTGATTTTTCCTGTAGTAAAAAACATTCAAATTTCTAGAATTAAAACACAGTAATATCTTTTACATAATAAAAACCTTCAAAATAACTTGAAATTCCACTCACCACAGACATAAGGCCTGATTCTGAGATGAACGTTTAGGTATTCTTGTTTCACCAGCTTGAAAAATTTGAGCAAATCATATCTCCCTTGGAAATAGTATATCATGCAAGGGAAAAATATTTTTGAAACATATATATATATATATATATATCAAAATGTACATGAAACACTGATTTCCTAGAAGATGCAGAAGAATAATATATCAAACAAATATTAATGTCAAAAAAAAAAAGAAATGAATCAATATGAATAAGGAAATAGAAATAATATGGAGAAATAAATACCTCCAAACTTTGATAATGTTGCATTGAAAATCATTAGATATTGATCAATATACCTGAATCAATGAAAACATGTAAAGTCATTGATTGTAGACATTCATCGATGTGAAGAACCTTCAACATAGATCTCTCAACCGCTTTAGAAGACCTGAGAAAAAGAAATTGAATTAAAAAATATATTTGAAGACAAATAGAATCTTGTTGTAGTGTGAGAATCATTATCACCATTCAATTCTACTTCGAAGCCATATCAATAATGAGTACTTGTAGAATATTCAAACAAACATAAGTGCATACATTTTATTAAATTCAAAAAATTCCATACTATAAGAATGAAATCATCACAACTTGGGTTTGATGGGTGATCTTCATTTTTTATCCCTTGAAAATAAATTTGTTGTTTGAACCAAGTGAGTAGATGATATAATGTAGAAACGCAACATGAAAAATGAAAGTGCTGGAAAAGAAATTCATGAAAACTATGAAATGTTAATTTAGAGAATAACCTTAGTATTCTCATCGCATGTACAATGAATATATAAAAAATAGTTAAATTAAGAGAAATTTAACTATAGGAAATGAATACAAAACTAACCTTAGTATTCTCATCGCATGTATGATGAATGAATGTCTATTTGGTGATAGAAATACAATATAAAATAATAAATGTATGGGATTATTTAGTATTGTAAGAGATGTTATGAGGAATGGTATGATGATATTACATGAATAGAATAAATAGTTATCCAGAATATGTATATATTTACAGATGGTTAGTCAAAGAATTCAAAAACTAACAATATATCAATAGCTGAGCGGTTATGTGGAGGAGGTCAACACCTGGACAACATTGGTGAACATGGGAAAGACTGTTGATTAGAAGGCATGTATATGAGGTTTCCACAAAAAATAATAGAAAACACTGATTTATAGCCATAATTGTGTAAAAATATTAAGAGCATCAAACAATAAATATGCACAAATAATTAAGAGCATTAAAATCATTCGAAAATATCAAATTTAATCCCAAATGATATTTTTCAATGTATCCAAAACATTCACAAATATGCTACTACAAACTAAAATTTAAATATTAGAGTGAAACCTGATTTAGTAATCCACTTAACATGTTATATCATTCGTGTTTTTAGTCTTCCTAAAATTTGAAATCAACCTCAAGAAAGGGAATTGACGAGTTAATGAAAGGAAAGATGCAAACCATAGAAAACATATGCAACATCTAAAGTGATATGTAATTATTTGTTGAACCATGTGAGAAGTTAATAGAGAGTAGAAATTCCAACATGAATAATGAATGAAGTGGTAAATAAATTCATCACTTCTATGAAAAGATAATTTAGAGAATATTATGCAGTTGAATTGCATGCATCAAAGAAAAGAATGAATGATTCGTTAACATTATAATTAATAGTAGTAGTGTTTACATTATCAAATATTGTTAGCACTAAAAAACACATATGAAACATAGTTAAATTAAGAGAAATGAAATTGTAGGAAATGAATAGATACCTGACCTAAGTATTCTCATCACCTGTACAATTTAATAATGTCTATTTGACGATTGAGAAACAATATAAAATAAAAAATTTATGGGATTTGTTAGAACTATAAGTCATGTGATGAAGAATGTTATGATGACACTACATGAATAGAATAAAAAGTTTTCCAAAATAATAATATTTACAAATCATTAGTCAAAAAAATTAAAAAATTACAATATCTCAATAGTTGAGAGGTCATGTGGCGGAGGCCAAAATGTGAACAACAGTGGTGAACATAAAAATATAGTTGATAGGATGGAATGTATAAGAGGTGTCCACCTGAAATCATTGAGGAACCACCGGTTTATAACAATAAATATGTAAAATAAATTAAGATCATCAAACCATATATATGATTAAAATTTAAGATCATCAATGACAATCTTTTTTTTTGATAGCTCGTATTAAAAAAAGAGTGCTAGAATCACACAGTTGTAGTTAAATTTGGTCTCAATACAGCAAAAGATAAAACATTAAAGAGAACTAGATAAAAAATCCACTATGAATGTAATCAAAGTAATTTATAAAAACATCAATGATCACTACCTAGAATCTTAATCAATTATAATGGAAAATTGTTTATTTCATGAAATAATTTATGAATACCTAATCTGCAAGAAGCTCTCATCTGGAAGAAAAAAATCAATATCTACCATGGAAAAAATTATAGATGATGATAGATTGGCAGAGCAGTAGAAGAACATGGTTTAAACGGTGAAACAATATAGGATATGTATTGTAATATTGTTTGAGAATGAAATATGAAACCCAAATTTTTTAATCTAGAACAGAATGGAAAATGTTTCTAGGATTTGAAGAGATTAATTTATGATATTATGAGAACGCACCTGTTTCTGGATCTATAAAATATTTGAATATGGTTCTAGATATAGTAATGGGGTTTAGTGATTTAACAGTAATCAGAGGTGAGGAAGGAGGAGTAGTTTTTCAGTAGTGACCCAAATGCAGTGGAAAAATAATTATGTGTTAGTGGTTGAAGCTGAAGGAGGTTAGAATCGATGTTCCCCGCAAACTGAACAATTTTCGTAGAATGATGAGAATAAAGAGGATGAAGAATTAGGACTAGTCTGAAGCAACAATGGATGAATTAATTCTCACTTGTAACCTATAAACGGTGGCGTGCAGAAGAGGTGTAAGTGGTTGAAAATGAAGCAATAGTCAAAGGCATGGTCATGAGATATAGAAATTGGGAATACATATCAATGTGGGATAATGATCCCGAAACAATGGTATGGTGAAACCATGATAAGGAGGAAGACAGAGTAGGCGGTAAACAGACAATAGCGAAACCAGAAGGAGGATGACCACGGAATCAGGATTTCACGGGAACCCTAGGACACGAAGAGCTCAATCCCGACTGCGAGCTAGAGAAGAAAAATTGTGGATGGTAGAGTATAAACTTGTAGAAGGAGGATTTCGAGATGGAGGTCGACCAAGGGCAGATTTTCCGTGAAATCCAGGATGACGGGGGATGGCGGAGGTGAGGGGAGTGCAAATCACAGTTCACAATAACTCATTGAGAGTGTGATAGGGAGGCATAGGAATGAAGAGATACCGTTCAAAAGAGGGAAACATGTAGATATGTTGAAACGACACGTAAGGGAAAAATGATGTGGAAGCACGGGTTTTTGACACGTTTTAATGGAGAATACCTAAGATTAGTATATTTAGTAGATTTTCCACTTCTAAAACCATGTTAAATACTGATCCCCATTTTCCAATTCATTTCCCCATTTCATTTTCTAATGGTTAAAATAAATTCCATTACATCCACTTCTAAAGCTAGAGCATCATATACACTTCCACTATAAAACCAAAATTCTTATTAAAAAATATGCTTTTCATATTTAAAATCCTTTTTCTCTTAAAAAGGAATTTTCAATAAAACATTTTCTTTTCAAAATCCACCCACACCAACAAAATTTAAACTGAATCATCAGCAACACCAAAATAACTGAAATAAGTAACTCATGTTCATCCATAACCTAACCACAAGTCTTAGAAGACCATGGGTTTTTCCCAGATCACCTGAAGGCCTTCTTTTTATTGATTTTTTATAACCCCCCTTTCAAGGGATGTGGGGGAACCCTTACAAGGCCCATAGTATTAAGAGATTATAGGAACTGTAGTTCTTAAGAAATATACATACAATACTTGGAAGTTCACCTCCCCAGCTTCTCCATCGGGATATCTGCTCTCCACCATCACATGGCTTGTTTGGCTAGGATTTCCCGGCATTCACCTGAAGGTCCTAATGGTAGTTTCATACCATTTCAATCTAAAAAATATTCTTATATTATGCTCTAGTTAATGCACCTTCTGTGAATCCCAATCTGGATTCAGCTCCTTGTAGAGTATTTCTGATAAAATAAGTACAATTTTAGGTGTCACGAAGGACTTGAGGTTGCCCGAAGGCCTTGAGATTACCCATAATCCTTACTGGCCCAAAGGCCTTAGGTGGACTGAAGTCCTTAATGGACCCAAGGCCCAAATCGATGACCCGAAAGCCCAAACATATGAATAGTTCATGCTGTCATAGTACCGAACAGTACCTGCTGTAGTACCATATACATCACTTCTATAGTTCGGCTAATGTACCCATGAAATTCTACCTCCACACAGTTTTGAACATGGGTCTCTTTGAATCACTTGTTGAGTCCTCACAAATTGGGATGAGGCTATCGTGAAATACCATGTGTTTTATATGAACCAACAATTGAAAACATATTAAACCATGCATGCATGATCCACATGGTTCACTGCATCATGTAAGCTCATCATCTAGAACCATATCACTTCAACTATAATCCCCCAGTATAGAAAATATCATATAAATAAATAAACACTAATATATGAACCCAAAACCAAAAGTAAATACTTGAAACCCAACTATCTTTGGTTACTCATGTTTTGACAACAGTGGTAGTGATCCTGCACTAAGCCATGAACTATCTCATGAGACCCAAAAATCATATTATTGATCTACATAACATCCAAAATTATATTGGGATCCAATGATACCATTTTTTCACAAACCAATCTGGTTTGACCTCTAACAGGTCACCCAATCTGGACCGCAACAAGGCCCAAGAGGCATTAATGACCATCCCGATCTGCAAACCATTGTTAGGTATCAAATATACTCAAGTAGAAAAAGTTAATACCATAAAAGGCAATTAAATAAATAAAAATAGAGTAAATAAAACTAAAATTTAATCATAAGATAAATAAATCCATACATACCTCTATGTGACCTCACATGTTACCATCATCCACAAAACTGACATCCCTCTAACGAGACTGCGACCTATACCAAATTGGAAACAACACCCAAAGCTAAAAAAGATAGAATTGTAGGCATGTGTGTTAAAACTCGGTAAAAATTATTGAATAAAATATTCACTATTTCTTACCATTATAAATAATGTCGGGATATTCTAGTTTAGAATTATTAATATATTAAATAATGATTACTATCAATTAAAAATAGAGTAACATGTTATATATTTTGAAAAAAATTCTATTTTAGATTTAAATCATTTTAAGTGGGGGATTCTTTTTTCCAAAAACTCATTTACCTAAAGGGCCCCCCAGTAAAGAAATGATTTCATTAGGTTCATCGCAACAATGTATTATAAAAAATAATTCATTAATTTTGAAATGAAAAAAACACCAAGAATAAAGAATCTAATAAATAATTCACATAAAAATTGGGATAATGGATAGAGAGAATCATTAGAGAG
Organism: Viscum album; assembly: GCA_963277665.1. Taxonomy (NCBI): domain Eukaryota; kingdom Viridiplantae; phylum Streptophyta; class Magnoliopsida; order Santalales; family Viscaceae; genus Viscum; species Viscum album. The sequence continues at coordinate 294,442,800 of OY728134.1, forward strand.
TCCCTAAGAAGATATTTTGTTAGGGTCTGAGGATTCTTGTTTCATAGTGATCAATCCATATAGAATTTTTACATGTTTGAGCCATAGTAGAGGTTGCATACAAATATCTAGAGGTCCACATGTCATCTTAATTCTTTCATTTATTATTGCATCATGAAATTACTATAGATCCTAGATCATTTCTCAACTAACCTAAATGATTTACTAGTCCATAAAAAGTCATATATATTCCTAGGATTCCCATGTTCTCTATTTCATTTGTCAAAACATGGAAATCTATCTTTTTTAAACCACACAAAAATTCACTATTGTTCAATTAATACTTACACATTTCTAAAACCACATTTCAACAAAAACATAGAGGAAAACCTATTTCACAACCATTTCACACACACTAATGAATCTTTAAAAACACCCACCAAACAATCTATATAATTTAAGAAACTACCATGGAGCTCTTTGTAAATCATTTTCACCATTAAAAATATATGGAAAACCAGTCAATGGACCAAAACAACTTTGTAATTTTCAATACACATGATGAAAAGCATTCAAAAGAAAATTGATAATTTAATATTTTTAACATCTTGATACTGCATTATAAATAAATTTTAATAAGGGAAACACATGCCACGGATTATAGGAAATCATTACAAACTAGGGAAAATACAATGAAAAATATAACAACTATTTTTCATAGAATAAAAATATTATATAATAATAAAAAATACCTTTAGAAACACAAATTAAATAAAATAACAGATTTTAAAAGCCTGAACATTGGGAACCTATCTAAAAAAGCTAATTTTGACAATAGCCACATTGCAATTACATATGTGTACAGTTATATATAACTACCCTTTGAGCCAATGTATATATTCCCCTATCCATGAGTGAATATTTACAAGGATGATATATATATATATATATATTCTTACCTATGTATACATGTGCAACTATCATTAAACAATGGAGGCTTAAAACCACATCAGGAAGGTCCAAGACATCCTACAAATATATAGGGATCCCAAAAATCCCAAAAACACAAATTAAAATTTGATATATAATTAGAAACACATAAATAAATCAGCTAAGACTAAGTAATAACACTCAGACATCGATGGTCATTATAGGAACAATCCTCAATCAGCCATCATGAACCCTATATTGCATGAAAAAACCAAAACAATGCCAGAAAATGGGTTTGGGTTCACCTAGGAATGTACACCACTAGGACAGGAAAGAAAATAAGAAAATAGAGGAATAATAATGAATATATAGGATGTGAAGGGAGGATCACAATAGAAGATCACCAACGAAGTTCGAAGGAAAAATTGGTCATTGGAAGGAGGGGATGAGGAGGATATACGCGACCATTAGACCTATAGGGAATGGATGTTACATGGCATAAGAATGAAATGGGTTGGGTAAAATAAGAAACAATAATAATAATAAATATTATTATTATTATTATAACATTCATAATAATAATAACAATAATTTTTGTAACACCCCAATGTTACACGGTACGCTTCTCTTTGAATAATACAATAGTGTGTGTTGTAGTGAACTTTGAGATCTAACACACCAAAACCATTCAAACTATCCGTTATGAATATTAATACCCACTTTTGGAAATTTTATTAATTTAGTCATTTAATATGGACTTCATGTTTGGATTCAGAATATCAAAATTAGCTTAGGGTGAATTTTTGGTATTTTTCTGAAAACATCCAATTTTTGTAGAATGGTGAAAAACATTGAGTTATTGTTTAAAACATAATTTTTTTTAAATAATTATTTATTTCATTTAAATTATTCTTATGTCAAAATAGATATTTAATACCTATATATGTTCAATGTAATTTATTGGAGTCAGTTTATAATAATATTAGATATAGAAAAATTTTATTGAACTCTTTACCGTCTTTTACCCATCTCCAAGGAGCATTTACAAATTTACATAAAACAAAATGTTGCTGCTTGTGTGAGTTGAATTGAAAAAATACAAGAGACGTGGTTGATATCAGTAGGTAAAATTTGGTTCAATAAGATAAAAATAGTTTTTGGTGAATAGTATCTTTTAACTTTTACTTACCGCGGTTAAATGAAAATAGGGAAATTTAGGGTAAATATGACATTATTATTACCCTAACACATGTCCTTATTCTATTGGATAAGTTTAATTATACCCAAAACAACCGTTGGGATAAACTGTGATCCTTTAGGTCCACTTGGATTAGATTAGTACATTCATTATTATTTAATTCAAAGAAGAGTTAAAAGTGTTAAATTCAATGGTTAATAACCAATCCCTTTTTAATATATGGTTACACATAAGATAAATTTGACTATATATATTAATTATAAATATGATAAGATTAAGTATATAATTTTATTTTATTTATATTTTTTAGACATTAAATAATTAGATTTATATATGGCACAATGATGATGTAGTAATTACCGTATTATGGAATGATTAAAATAATTGATATTATAAATATCAAAATAAATGTAATTTGAGACATTTTATGAATTCCACTAAAATTTAATGTTAATATGACATATTAGGGTTGGATAGATAAATTTTTTTAAAAGTAATAATGTTGTTTTGAATTCAGAAAAAACAAAATAATAAATAGTGTCAAAATTGTTATAAAAGTGTTTTTAAAATAAATTTTATATTATTAATTGTGATTATATTCCTAGAAATCTATAATTCTTCCGAAAGACTTATATAATGATAGTTGTATCATTAATTAACTAATTTGGGTTCTTTTGAATTATATAGTAAGTTTAATTACCATATAATATAAAAATACAAATAGACATGGTAAATGTAAAACTATTTAACTAAAAATTAAATTTAAAAGATAAGGTTAATAGAGTGACCAAATCCTGCCTAAAACATATTGGTTGATTGGTTTTAGACCCATCCACACGTTATCCTTTAAATAATTCATTTTTTAGCCATTATAAACAGAAAATGATTTTATTATAAAATAATATTTCTAGCTTTTCCTAAGGTGCCACTCAACCCTCTTATAAAAGGGAACTCCCCCTTCTCTCTAATTCACACATTCAATGCAATTTTTCTTTGCAAAACTCTACCCAAATACCCTCTCAACTATCCTCCCGTCATCATGGAGGAATCCATTTAGTTATAAATCCATCCTAAGGATCCCTTTTGATCAAATCAAAAGGAAAACCCCGAAGAGGAGGTAAATATTTCATCACCTCATTCAAGTACATTCTTCTTCCACTTCCTTATTCTTTTTGTTCCCATTATAAAATAATAACATTAGTATATTTTAAATACGTTGATGTTATTATAAATATGGAACAACCATATTCATTATTCTATTCATCCTTTAAATGAAATGTCACCATACGTGCATACGTACGGCTTACCGTCTCCATGTCGTGGTGTATTTGTTATGCAATATACTATTAATTGGATGGTTATAATGATGATGTATAAATGTTTCAAATAACAAATATAACATGATAATTATTCTTTATATATGATATACCATCCAATTACATATTATTTTAAAATAAAAAGAATGATATTGTCACTTGTACGTACGTACGGATTACCATCTCCACGAACACGATGAGATTCATTACACATCGTAATCCACTCAAGATTAATTTTTATTTAGATGATTAAAAATAATTTTTAAATACTAAATATAATTATTTATATGAAAAATATACATCGTATCCATAACAAACATTACTTATGTAACAAATCATATAAATATAAATGAATCAGTTTACACCCGAAACAAAGATAATAATAAGATATTATTAACAAAGCAATGTTAAAAGATCATATATGATATGACATTAATTTATATGATTAATTTATAGTTTAATAACAATTATTTCACCATTATATAGAATTTTAACTTACCCTCAACCTAGTAAAAGTACAAGGTAAGGGTTAATTTCACAATCTCTTTATTATCCGAGGTTGTTTTTACGTAAGTATCAACAGGGACCTCTTTTTCATCAACATACATGTTTTATTATAAATGTATTTCAAAACATTTTTAGTTTTTACTAGACTATGGGATAAATTCATTTATATCCTTTTTTTAACATTTTATAAGATTTTTTTAAAGGAATCATTCCATCGTTTTCCAAACAAGGTACTTTATAAAATTTTCGACAAAACTATGGTAAGAATGTCTTTGTTAACTTATATGGTGGGTGAGACTATTTTCCAATGTTATAACATCATCAATGCTTCCCATACAAGATTATAAGAACATTTTCAAAATAAATGTTTTTTATAATTATATGAATTTTAAATCATTTCTAAATAGAAAGAGATATTTCTCTAAAAAATGTTTTGATTTAGTCTATGACATCATCCTTTGATGGATTTTGATTTATTATGATACAAAACATCCATATTGTATTGAAGGTTTTGTGATACGTTTCCCTATGGATTTGTTATTTTTATACCATTGATGGGTTTTGGATAAAGTATTGGCATTTCGTATGCTAGTTTTAATGAGAATGTTTATGTTATGCTTAAAACTTTTCATATGAGGAATGTATTGGACTTAATAAGTGATGGGTAGAGCCTGCTATAGCTCCTCGATGCATCGGTATGTCTTATTAGACAAACTAGTGTCTTGGAACAAGGCCTTAACTATGTGGTTATGAATGTCTGGCATTATGAATTCCATCATTATAAAAGTGGCTATTGATATTGCATTTGATTATTCTTCTATTTGAATATCCATGTGAATATTTATATGGAATTATTTGATTTTTATATTTACCATATTATGCTTAAGTTCATGTTTAAAATGATTTTTTAGACGTGTACATTGCCATAAATGGTTATTCTTATTTATGAATGATTCTGCTATATTGTTATCCTTACTGAGCATCTGAGCTGACCCCTTTCTGTGTTTTATTTTTCCTAGGATGCGAATAAGTATATTATGACTGACCTTCAGGGATAGTCTATGGGATCTTAGTGTTTTCTATGGAAAAAATGTTTTTTTAGTTTTCCATTTAATGATGTAATGTAAACCTTATGAATGTATCTTGTACTTACAAGAATATTAAACTAATCTGTCTTTTGAGACTTTATCTTTTGTGATCATGCTAATGTAATTTAATAAGGAACCGACTCGAGGTAACTATGGTTGGGGCGTTACAGTTGGTATAAGAGAAATTTTAGTACCAAACATGGAAACTGTATTTAGATAAACTCTGATTAGAGCACATAGCCCTAAGATAGACATTGAGGATTATTATAGAAGAATTTCCACTAATTATGGTATTGTAGATATTTCGTGAGTTTTCCAAGAAATAAATCCTTGTCTGGATATTAGAAGGTAGAGGCGGATCTGGAACATATGTACCTAGGGGTATAACCCAAAAACACCGCATTGAGACATACTCAAATAGGAACTTGTGCACTACAACGGGCTTTGCTGAACTCTTGGTTGCGATAGTCCTATGGGATATGCTTACGATAATTTTCATTTTCATTAAAAACCATTATAAATGGTTTATTAGTATATACTTCCTCAAAGAATTTTTTTATGATTATGGATTATATCAATAAACGGTTCATTTTATTTGAATTGTTTTTAAATTTTGGATTTATGTATTCTAATTCATAAACTAATATATTTTATGAAATTGTTTAGAAATGACAGGTAGTAGTTGGAATGGAGACTGTATCAATCCATTCCCTCCATTTAGGTATTTTCCTCCTACTCAATAAAATTATAGTGGAGTTGGTGATACAATTGGTGCTTATTAGCTTATCATCATACTTGGACAACTCACTCAGATTATGAATAATAAACATACACATATTGAGCACCCTGATCCACTGCATGAAGGATCAATGTTAAATCACTTCATGAGGCAAAAACCAAAAACATTTAATGGGAGTAAAAATCCATTAGTTTCTGAGAAATGGAAAAATTCCATAGAGATAATATTCAACGCCTTGGTGAGTATTGAAAGGGAAGAAGTTGTCATAAGATTTTACCACCTCATTGGAGATGTTCATCAATGATGGTCATTGATTCAAAACACAAAGAAAGATTATAAAGTATCAAATATGAAATAGACTGAGTTAAATGAGATTTTATTAGAAAAATACATTCTAGATGACTATCGAGCATATATGGAAAGGCAATTTTTTAGTCTGAGGCAAATGGAGGATGAGAATGTCACAAAGTATGAGGCTAACATTAAAAGGATAGAAAATCATGAATTAGATTATATACATAACCCATGAAGTAATATTGATAGTTTCTTTGATTGGTTAAAACCATTTCTCTGTCATGAATTTGTTTCACAATCCTTCTCGTCGTACGAAGATATTCTCTCATGTGCTACGAAGAAAAAAAAATTCTCTATGTCTTACAACATTAAAGAAAATCATGAGAAGAAACAAGTTGAACACTCTATAAATGGAAATAAGGGGAAGAATGGAAAAGTTGAATATCCATGTAGTAGTAAATGTTTGAAGAAACACCTTGGTACTTGCCTAAATGGAATGGGAGTCTGTTACAAATGTGGTGAAAAAGGCCACCAAGATCATGATTGCATGGGAAAGAATGAGGACGCTGATGTTGAATGCTACAATAGTAGAGAAAGGGTCATTATTCAAATGAATCTCTTAAGTTTTTGGGGATCTAACCTCAGAAAAGTCCAAGGGATCAAGTCCAAGCTTATGTTATCACTACTTATGAGGTTAATGTTTCGAATGACGTAGTGGCAGGTAATATAATTGTTTACTCAAGTTTAGAAAATGATTTATTTAATTCCGGATCATCACATTGTTCCATATCTTCCCAGTTTGCTAGGAAAATTAGATATTTTCTAATTTTATTTAACAAGGGAATTTTTAGTCAAAACTCTTTAGGGAAGTGTCATTGGAACAATGTTTTGTGAATCAGTCCCCATTAGAGCATATAAATGTTATTTATCTACTAATCTCATCGTCATACCAAATATGGAATTTCATATAATCCTCGATATAGATTGGTTATCAGACCATGTTTCAATAATTTATTGTTAGAATAAGGAGGTTACAATATTTGATGAAGATGATAGAGAACACCTTATCATTAGAGAAGAAATATCACCACCTAATTCTAATATAGATCCACCCCTTATAGCTCAGCTAAATTCAATTATTGGGGAGGAAGAGAATGAAATTATTTTGGCTAAGTAAAGGAATTTTCATATAGAGTATGTACCTATTGTAAAATAATGTGTTCATGTGTTTCCAGAAGATTTTCTTGGACATTCTCCGGAATGCGAAATTGGGTTATCTATTGATTTAATTATTGGTTGAAGGACCATATCGAAGACCCCTTATCGGAAGGACGCTATGGAATTAGTGTAAATAATGAAAAAACTAGAGTAATTGAGTAATAAGGGATTTATTCTACCTAGTGTTTCTCCATGGGAAGCCCATGTCCTTTTTGTTAAGAAAAATATGTATTTATGAGGTTGTGCATTGACTACAGGGAGATCAATGCTATAACATTAATGAACAAGTTTCCCCGACCACACATTAATGATTTATTCGACCAAAATTATAGAGCTCAACACTTTTCAAAAATTTACCTTTGATCTGGATATCATTAGTTGTGTGTGAAGACAGAAGACATTCCGAAAACAGCATTTTGAACCTGGTATGGTCATTATGAGTTTACAGTAATGCCTTTTGGATTAACTAATGCACCCTCAGTTTTCATGGATTTAATGAAAAGTATTTTCAAGGAATATCATAATGACTTTATAGTGGTATTTATTTAGTATATATTGGTATAATCCAAAATCTACAAAGATCATGAAAATCACTTACGCATTATCTTGAAGACTCTTAGAAGACATGAATTATATGGGAAGTTTTGCAAGTGTGAATTCTGGATTCATGGGATTTCATTTCCTGGCCATATCGCCTCTACATATGGAATCAATTTTGATCCTTCTAAGAAAAGAGATATCCAATATTGGAAAGCACTGAAAATTATAACTGAAGTATGTAGTTTTATTGGTTTAATAGGTTATTATCGACATTTCCTCCAGAATTTTCCTGATTGGTTAACCGAGTAACCATGCTCAGACGCAAAGGGGTAAATTTTATTTGGAAAAAATAATGTGAAAAATGTTTTGAAGAATTGATGATAATATTAGTCAATGATCCAATATTGACTCTACCATCAGGAAATGATGGGTTTGTTATTTATAGTGATGCTTCAAATAAAGGACCTTGTTGTGTCCTTATGCAGAATAAAAGGGTTATTTCCAAAGCATCACGATAGCTAAATATTTATCAGAAAAACTATCCTACTCAAGATATTGAGTTAGAAACTGTAATAATTGCATTGAATATATGAGTACATTATCTATATGGTGAAATATATGATATATATACCGATTACTAGAGTTTGAATTATATTTTCTCACAGAAATAACTCAACATGTGGAAAAGTAGATGGCTTGAACTACTCAAGGATTGTGATTACATGATAAACTACCAACATGGGAAGGAAAATAAGGTAGAAGATGCTATGAGCTGAAAAGATCATGGAGTTGTGAACAAGATGAGAGTTTAAAAGGATCTTATATACATGGATCTAGTAATGATGGATATGGGAATTTCCATTGAAGTTGAAACATCGATACTTTTTCAAATTTTTGCCAAACCATCATTACTAGGAAGGATAAAGTGTTATCAGACCAGTGATGAAGATTTTAAAAAGATGATTAAAGCTTTGAATGATGGGAGATTGAGTGAATTTGTTTATGAAGATGGAATTTTGAAATTTGGGTAGAGACATTGTGTTCCCGATATACCTGATCTAAAAAGGGAATTGTTGGATGATGCTCATAGTTTGAATTTCTCTATACACCCTTTTAGCACTATGAAGTATAGATATTTGAAGGGACATTTTTTGTGGGACAACATTAAGAGGGAGATTGCGGATTTTTTGACAATATGTATGGTTTTTCAACTAGTGAAATCTGTAAGGAAACATCCTGGAGGAGTAATGCAACCTTTTCTCATACATGAGTGGAAATGGGATAATATTACAATGGAGTTTTTCATGGGACTACAAAAGACTCCTAGAAAAAACGATGCAATATGGGTCATTGTTGATCGTCGTACAAAGTCAGTACATTTTCTTGCTATAAGAGAAGATTTACCACTTAAACAATTGGAAATAATATATATTAATGAAGTAATATATATTAATGAAGTTTTAGGACATCATGGAGTACCACTATTGATTTCTTCATATTTTGATCTATGTTTTACATCATGATTCTGGAAAAGATTTCAGAATTCCCTGGATACTGAACTTCATTTGAGCACTACCAACCATCCCCAAACTGATAGACAATTAAAACATACTTTTCATACATTAGAAGACATGTTGAGATCATTCTCACTTGACTTTCCAGGTAAGTGGGATCAATATTTCATTTGGTAGAATTTTACTTTAATAGTAAATTCCATTCCAGTATTCAGACGGAACCATATGAAACGTTATATGGGAAGAGACGTCACATAAATACATGTTGGGATGATGTTGGTGAAATAAAACTTGTAGGCCCAGAACTGGTAGAGGAAACAATGGAAAAGGTGAAGGTAATCCAAAACCACATCAATGTAGCTCAAAGTAGGAAGAATAGCTATGTCGATAACCGATGGATGTATATGTAATTTCAGGTTGGAGATTAGGTTTTCATGAAGGTATCTCCATGGAAGGGTGTTATACATTTTTGTAAAATGGGTAAATTTAATCATAGGTACATCGGACCTTTCTAAATCAAAGAACGAATTGGGACAGTAGCTTACCATTTGTAAATGCCGCCAAGTCTCTCCAAAGATCATGATGTGTTCCATGTATCACTATTGAGAAAATACATGCCTGAACCAATGCATGTACTTACCTATGAAGAATTAGATCTAGAACCTGATCATTCTTATTACGAATATCCTATCAAGGTTCTTGGTATGAGAGAATAATTGGTGAGAAACAAGACGACTCATATGGTAAATGTTCTAGGGAGAAACCATAAGATGGAAGAGGAAACTTGGGAACCCGGAAAACTTATAATGAAGAACCACGCATGTCTTTTTATGTAGTAATATTATATAAATTTTGAGGATGAAATTATTTAAAGGAGGGTGGAATGTAACACCCCAAGATTCCACGGTATGCTTCTCTTTGAAGAATACAATAGCATGTGTTATATGGAACTTCAAGTTATAACACACCACAACCAATCAAACTAGCCTTGATGAATAGTAATACACACTTTTTAAAATTTTATAAATTTTATCATTCAAAATGGACTTCATTTTTTGATTCTGAATATCGAAATTATCTTAGGGTGAATTTTTGGTATTTTTATGAAAACTTTCAATTTTTGATTAAATAGTGAAAAACATTGGGTTACAGTTTAAAATAGAATTTTTATTTAAATAATTTTTTATTTTAATTAAATATGCATTAGCTCAAAATAGATACATAATAACAATATAATTTCAATGTAACTCATTGGAGTTAGTTTATAATAATTTAAGATATATAAAAATTGCAATGAACATTTTATCGTCTTTTACCCACCTCGTATAACCATTTGTAAATTTACATAAAACAGTATTTTACCACATCTTTGAGTGGAATTTGAAAAATCTGATAGACATAGTTTATATCAATTTGTAAAATGTTGTTCAACAATAAGAAAATATTTTTTGGTGAAAAAGTAAATTTTTACTTTTATTTACCATGGTTAAAGGTGAATAGACTAATTAATGGTAAAAATGACATTATTATTACCCTAACACATGTCCTAATTATATTGGATAAGAGTAATACGACCAAAAACAACCCTAATAATAAAATATGATCCTTTATGTCTACATGGATTAGAATAGGACAATTATTATTATTTAATTCAAAGGAGAGTTGAAAGTGTAAAATTAAATGTTTAATAACAAAACCATATTTAATATAGGGATACAATAATATAAATAATACTCTAAATATTAATTAGAAATATAAATATATTTCCTACATAATGGTATTTTATTTATATTTTTTAGACATTAAATAATTAAATTTATATGTGACACAATGATGGTGCAATAATTACTGTATTAACGAAAGATTAAAATATTTGATATTTTAAATATACAAATAAATATAATATGAGACTTTTTATGAATTCTACTAATTGTATAGGTTACTATGGAATTTTAGGGTTGTTTAGATGACTATTTTTTATGCAATAATGCTGTTATAAATTTAACAAAAACAAAATACCATGTAGTGTCAAAATTGACATAAAAGAGTTTTAAAAAAAATAATATATTATTAACTGATATTCTATTTCTAAAAATCTAAGGATCATCCAAAAGACATATTTAATGTTATTTTTATCATGAATGAGCAACTTGGGGTTCCCTTGAAGTATATATTATGTTTTTTAACAATATATTATAAAAATACAAAGAGACATGGTAAATGTCAAACTATTTAACTAAGAGTTAAATTTAAACGATAAGATTAATATATTGACCAAAACCTTTATAAAACCTATTGGTTGTGTGGTTTTAGACACATCCCAACCTTATCCTATAAATCATTCATTTTGGATCCATTAGAAACAAAAAATGATTTTATTATAAAATAATATTTCTATCTTTTCCTAAGATGCCCCTCACCCCAATTATAAAAGGGAACTCCCCCTACTCACTAATTCACACCTTCAATGAAATTTCTCTCGGCCAAACTCTACCCAAATAACCTTTCAAGTGTCCTCCCTTCATCCTAGTGGCCTTAATTTAGTCATAAATCCAACCTACGTAGCCCATTCGGTCAAATCAAAAGGAAGAACCCGAAGATGTGGAAAATATTTCATCCGCTCTTCGTAGGTCCTTTCTTCATCCACTTCATCTATCTTAGTTTTTTCCATTATAAAATAAAAACTCCAGTATCCTCTATTTAATGTGATTTTATTATAAATATGGCACAATAATATTCATAATTCTATCCATATTTTCAATCACATGTCATCATACGTGCATATGTACGACTTACCGTCTCCACGTCGTGGTGTAATTATTATTCAATACATTATTATTTTGATGTGTATAATAATGATGTGTAATTGATTTAAATAATAAATATAACATGATAATTATTCTTTATATATGATATACCATCCAATTATATATTATTTTAATTTCAAAATAATGATATTTTCTCTCGTGCGTATGTACGGATTACCATCTCCACGAACTCGTTGAGATTCATTCCCCATCGTAATCCATTTGAAACTAATTTTCATTAGATGACTAAAAATAATTTTTAAAGACAGAATATCATTATTAATTAGAATAAGATACATCTTATCCATAACAAACATTACATATGCAACCATGCATATAAAGGAAAACTAATAAGATAACACCTGAAACAACGATAATACTAAGATATTATTAACAAAGAAAGGTTAAAAGATCATATTTGATATAATATTAATTTATATAATTTATGAATAATTTAATAAATATTATTTTACCATTATACAGGATGTTAACCTACCCCCTACCATGGAAAAGTACATTGTAAGGGTTAATTTAACAATCTCTTTATTATCCAAAGTTGTTTTTACGTAAGTATCTACTGGGTCTCCTTTATCATCGATATCCGTGTTTTCTTGAAATTGTATTTCAAATCATTTTTACTATTTACTTGACTATAGAAAAAAATCATTTATACCATTGTTTGATTTTTTGTAAGATTACTTTGAAATGAATCGTTCCCCCATTTTCCAAATAAGGTACTTTAAAACCTTTTCGACAAAACTAAGCTAAGAATGTCTTTTTTAACTTATACAGTGGGTGCGGATATTTTCTTCCATTATAACCTCATGAAAGTATCCCTTACAAAATTATAATAATATTTTCATAAAATATGTTTTCATTAATAATTATATTAATTTTAAAAGATTTTTATATAGAAAGAGATATTTCTCTAAAAGGGTTTTGATTTTATCTATGTCATCATCCTTTGATAGATTTTATGTTTATTTGAATCTGATTTATTATGATACAAAAAATCCTTATTGTATTGAAGTTTTTGTGATATATTTTATTGTAGATGTGTAATTTTTATACCATTCATGGATTATGGATAATGTATTGACATTTCATATGCTATTTTTAATACGAATGTTTATGTTATGTTTAAACATTTTCATATGATGAATGCATTGGACTTAGTAAGTGAAGGGTTGAGCCCTCTATTGATCCTCGATGCATTGGTTGGTCTCATGAGACAAACTAGTGTCTTGGCACAAGGCCTTGAAAAAATATTATTTGTAGTCTTGGAACAAGGCCTTGACTATGTGGTTATGAATGTATGGCATTATTCTATCTATCATTATAAAAGTTGCAATTTATATATCATTTGATTATTAGACTAGTAGAATATCTATGTGAATAAGTTAATAGCATTATTTGATTATAATCATTTCCATATTATACTGAAGTTCATGATTAAAAGTCTATTGTTTTAGTCTTATAATTTTCCTTAAATTTTTATTCTTCATTATGAAATTTTCCACTATATTGTTATCCTTACTAAGCATCTAAGCACACCACTTTCTTGGTTTTATTTTTCCTAGGATGCGATGAATTATATTATGAATGACTAACTGGGATAATCTATGGGATCTCAGTGTTTTATATGGAAGAAATGCTATTTTAGTTTTCCGTTTTATGATGTATATAAACCTTATGAATGTATCTAGTACTTCCAAGGCTACTAAACTAATCTTTCAATCGAGACATAATATTTTGTGATCCTGCCAATGTTTTGTATTAATACACTGATAATGGGTAACTAGGTTCGGGGCATTACAATTTTACTCTCTTTTTTATTTAATGACTAGGAAGACTTCAGGGTCTGCTAGATAGTGTTCCAACCCTGTATTTTCTCTACACTAAGGGGGAGGGACGTCATGGGATTCTAGGGAAGGGAACACACTCATTCACCAAACCATGCAGTACCTTTGGTACTTTTATCGATGCCACACTGTTTTCCCTTGGCTGGTTCCTGGTTACTCGTAACCGTGCACCAACCACGAACCACTCATTTTATCCTTTCCAAAAAATAGTTATTCTCAAGAAAAACTCATGTAACTCAAACTAAACACCACGGAATAATTGAACAAATAGATAAATAAAATAAAAAACAAAACATAGGTTGGGTTGAGTAAAAAGCACATAAATATTTAACAAAATAATTTCATTTAATCTTTAATTTTTCAAAATTTACTACAGAAGCATAAATCAAATAAATTGCATGGGTCATAGTGTAAATGACATATTGGGTTGCCTATTCCTAGGCATATTGAAATCATATACAAGATTAATTTCTTCCACCATGCGTTAGTGGAATCAGAACCAAACCCCTAAAATGAGGGGAAAATTCTAGAAATATACAGGTGGTGAGGAGAAGAGACCAATAGTTCTTGAATATTAACACATATCACTAAAACATGGATTTAAAATCCAACAAAAACATAAGTGGTAGAGGAAACCAAATGGGGGATCCATTTGGATTTAGGCGAGAGTGGGAAGAAAAAGAAGGACCCTAGATATTAAAATATCACAGCGAAATTGTAATTTTTCCTCATAAATTTGTCACATAGTTTCTATTCATGGATACTTAAACCGTATTATAACCTTTAATCCCTACTATCTAGGTCATCAAACCTCACAAGGTTAAAGTTCATGGTTTAAAAAATTATGATCCAATCGTGTGACATGTCAATAATTCATTATAGAAAATTACATAGTTTCTAATGACTATAATTGTGGTTTCTAAACCTCTATTCTTATATATTCTAGTCATCATGGTTGGGGAATATCGTTATCATGAACCATAAACCTTTTGTACACCTATGAATATCTTTAAAAAATCTCAAATTCTGATCCTTTAACTCTCAAAACACTTCAAAAAAACTCGAAGCCCTCTATGAAACTTCATTCTTAATCGAAATGGGGAATTTTTAGTGATTCCAAACATATAAATTATACCTAAAAGAAGAAATGAATATATTACCCCTCCAGTAATAAAAAATCAAAATTTCTTTCTATAATTTGTAACTCATACAGACATTGGATCTTAAAACCTCTCCCCTTAATACATTTCATCCTTGAGAATCCTCAATGGTTATGAACACTAACATCTAAACATACCTCAGTCATGAAATCCTAATCAAATGAAACATTCCACCTTGAAATACCCAAATCACCTCAAAATGTTACTTTTAATTGAGAACGAGTAAAATTTCAAAACTTAATCCAATTCCATTATCCATGTCCAAAAAACCTAGACAATGCTTAATCTATCTGGTTTATCCTGATACACGACCACATCATTATCTCAATCATAAACTAGGCTCTAAAACATTCCACGATATGACCCATCATGAGAATGATAATTCTGAGACACAACACTAACCATCATCAGAATTTCTATCAAAACACACATATCGGATTCCCACAAAATTCCAAGCATGGTTTATAAAAAACACCACATGTTCATATATCATAACACAAAATAAACACCATCTCCTGTTCTATTTTCTAGACACCTAGCTAAAACATATGTGACTCCATCATCCATTTATAATGTGAGCAGGTCATCCTTTCAGAAAAATTCCACCGACCATTACCCAAACTTCTCCTATCATATAATAAATGATGTTCCCAATGTGGTACCTCAACAACCGCTTCATGTAACATTTGAGAATAGATGTTGATATATATAGTCCACATTCCATGAAAATTCTCAACTCCAACTACCGATGTTATTCCAAAACCTGATCTCACTACCTCTATAAATAATGCATCCCAATTTTAAGTGATCACACTTACTAAAATCTGAACCCAACTTCATGTGACATTCCCTAGCTGAACCATCCTATATCCATTTTTATTATAATGTTTTCCCACAATAACAGGTGAGACAGTTGTCTGAAAACTACTCATATTCCAGGAAAACCATCCCGATCCCATCAACCATGCCAAGACTCCACAAAATACAATATCTAAATTCATACTAATAACTCATGGAGGAATCCTTTAGTACTCAATTCAATTTATCTAGAATCATCACATTTACAAAATAACCATCCAAAAATCGATACCACTCCAAAGAACATATCCACTTTAGGGGAACTTCCTTTAAACTGATGTCCTAGTCTACATCTCAAGAGAATCCTCTTCATTTCACTACTAGAAAAATATCTTGATCACCACAACCCATATATCATATATCACATAATAGAATGATGGTTTTTGACAACCCCAACCACTCCTGAGCATCACTCCAAAAGGTTCAACCAACAATTTTGTGTTTCTCTTCACAATCCAAAATCATCTAATATTAATCCCCGACACAATGTCTCTCTGAAAATGCATTTCAGGGTTCATCCCTAAGTTGACTATTCCATAGTACTAGATCCATTTACAGAACAACATACATCTTAGGGTAACTTCCATTATTTCATCTAAAACTATATATCATCATGCATGAATGAATCTCATAAAATTACATCAATTCTCTGAACACTCTTGGTTTTCCTGGATTCTAATTCCATTCTCATGCTTATGTGAATCATAGCCACCAAATAAAGGTTGACTGTGATCAAAGACACATCTGCCTCTATAATCCAGAATCTCCTAGGGAACTCACCTCCAAAATAAGGTACATCACTTATTTCTTAATACATCACATCATTTCATACTAAGAATAATTTTACAAGCACCGCATCTTTTTGTCCTCAGTCTAAAATGTTCAAACCATATTAACACTTTATGAATCACCCAATGTCTGGCTAATCATGAGCATCCACTCATTCTGTAACACCCCCGGTAAATAAAGAATATGACATTTCATATTTATCCATATTTGTGAATAAAATATTTAAATTACTTTAAAGGGGACGCTATGCTCGATGGCGTACCCAACACGCAACAACGAGTTTCTTGGGAATCTTACGTTGCACTCTAATAATAAAATAATATTATTTTAAATGGTAGTTCACATGTAGCCATTGTAATGGAGGGAATGGATAGAAATAACTAAAATATGATTATATATGTTTTTAAATGTTTTTACATTTATCCAATAAAGGATAGAGGCTTAAAATATGGAAAGAATTCAATTTTAGGCATATATGCCCTAGTTTTCACTAAAGGTTCACTTATCGCCTTTTGATGGCGAACCATCATTAAATATTGTTTTGATCACTCTTATACATTCTTTTGGACCAAATAAAACTCTTATGAAGAATTGGGATATCAAATTTTAATTTGTGTAATTTTTATGGTATTTTTCCGATAAAGTTCATTTTTTAATGAATAGTGTTAAATTTTGTGTTTTAATTCAAAACCTCTTTTTAATAAAATTTATTTATATGATTAGATAATATTTTGAATTGGTTTTAAAGTGAAATTTGAAAATATTTTTACCATTAAATCCAATAGTGGTCGTTGGAATTAATTTCAATTTGAAATCAGACTTAAACTAGTGTCAATCTTTTGATACTTATTATTTTATAAAAACACGCTATTTGCGCTGACAGCGGGAATTAATTATTAAATTAATTAATGTGACTAATATGTTTTGAATTTAGAAAAACGGACTTCATTTTTGAATTCAGAATATCAAATATAGCTTAGGGTGAATTTTTGGTAATTTTCTGAAAAACTTCAATTTTTGATGAATAGTGAAACCACTAAGTTGTAGTCAAGCAAACTGATTTTTCAGTTAAATGAAAGTTTACCACTAATGTGTATTGAATTTTGAAAATACGACATACATGGTTCTCATTAGTATGTAAAATGTGGTTCAATGGGATGAAAATAATTTTTTGGTGAATATTAACTTATTAAGTTTTTAATCGCGATTAGTGGTAATTAGTGTAGTTTAAGGTAAAAATAATGATTTAATAAAATAATATGAGCTTGAAACATGTCCTACCCTCATTGGTTGTGTCATGGCAGACCATGACAAGCCATGGGTCAACTTGGGGACCCCATGGATCCACTTTTGTTGGGAAATGACATAAATTACTTTTTATTTAATGTTAAAATGAAAATGACACAAACATAATATGTTTTATGAAAAAAATATTTATGTGGGGTTATCAAGTCCACATTTTGATTATAAATAGTCGTTGGAAAGCTAAAAATATTTCCTATATCATAGTATTTTTTTTTAGAATTCTCAGACATTAAATAAATTAAATTATTTATGACATAATAATGATGTAGTGATGACATCATTATTTGACGATTTAAATAAAATTGAAAGATAATGTAAACTCTACAACCTACACATGTCCAAAACTTATTGGATGGGTGTATTTCGAACCTTTATAACCTTATCCACGAATTATATCAATATGGGACCTTTTAAAACCTAAAAACCTTTTCAAATAAAGTAATATTTCGTACTTTCCAAAAGTGCCCCTCCTCTCCTCTTATAAAAGGCCCCCACCTCAACCTCATTTCACACACTCCTCAAGCCATTGGCTCGGCCAACCCCTTCCCATTTACTCTCTCCACATCCCTCTCCTCATCCTAGAGGATTCCCTTTGGGTAAAATCCTTTCAAAGGATGCCTTTAGGCTCAAATCAAAAGGAGTTACACTTTCAAAGGTAATTCATTCTCTCATGTGCTTTTGTTTTATTTTGCTTCTCCAACCCCCTAAAATCTTTTTATTTATTTCTTTTGTAACAACACCAGTATCTTAAATATACATGGATGTTGTTATAAGATTTATTCGAGCTATACTCTCACACAACTACATCAAATGGTTAAAGAACATACGGTTTCTGTGGATGGCGAAATTCTGCCTCCCGAAACGATGATTGTTCAATACTCATTTAACACCTTCAAAGGTGGCCATTATGATGTCACTATTTTTATATATGATATATAATATGTTTATGTTTTCCTTAAGCTTCTGTTTTTTTCATTTTGGTCATACCTTTATGGTTTCCATTATGGGTAAACGCGATATCTTCATTTAAGGAAGTGCAGACTACCGCCCCCTCAAAGTGATTTGATTCGTTAAATACCATATGTGGGATGTATAAAGGATGGAAATATGATATTATATATGATATTATACTGGAATTATAATATACCTTTATATCATTATTATTCAATTCTATAAAATACGAAGTAGAAATGAAAGTAGTGTTCATGCGTACGTACGGCTTACCGTCTCCATGAACGGTGCATTTCATTTCTTACCTATAAATGATTATGTAATGTTATAAATGCATGAATGTACTGGATATATATGACATATATTATATCTAAATCATGATTACAATTCTGGATATAATAAACATTTGACCACACGAACAACATGTAATTATAAGAAGTCTACTTTCGACTTAAGAACCAAATATCGGCAAAACAAATATTATTAACTTAAATGATTACATAATGTTTATGACATGGTAATAAGTGATGTAAAAGGAATAATGAACTTTATAAATGTTTTTAAGGAAGTAGAAATTAACTCAAGTTTATTATTCAGGAGATTAAAGAACGATCGAGTCAAGTCGGACCCGAGGTAAGGGATCATACACCTCTCTTTCTTTTTAAGTACACTCTTTTATGTCATTCCTTTTAAGCTCATATTTCTTATGATTGGGATGTTCTTTTATATTACTCATACTGTAATTATTATTTTCATATGATGAGAGACCCTATTTCCTCTCATCGATCCATTTTGGAAGTTTTGAGTGGCGCCGTTAGGCTGCCGAATTTTCGTAAGGGATTTTTCATCTCACTTTTATTCCCGTGAGATTTATGCTACATTCTCCACAAATTCCATTGAGTGGTATATGTACGGCCCATTATTCTACACTTTGTGTAATATACTTTCGTTTATGAGTATTTACATCAATGATATATTGTCCTTCTTTCATGGGGTGTATGTTTTGAAAGATACCCAAGTCGGTAAGGGAACCTTTCACCCTCCTCTTTCTTAAAAGACTTCTTTTGTTGGGTCTTTTAATTTACATATTTTTATGTTGGGATATGTTCTCATATATCCTTATTGATGTAAATTTTATGTCCAAGTGATTAGATACACTTCTTATCTCTCATCAACTCATTTTGATGTGACGCCGTTAGGCTGTCAAGGGAACTTTTTAACCCAATTTCGATTTCTTTGGGTTCTACTTGTAGTCATTGAATATGTCATCCTTTGAATATGTGTGAATGACCTTTTATTGTTTTATACTTAATATCCACTTATATTGGGTGTATTTATATTTTTCACGCATAATTTTGAGATTGATTTGTCCTTAATTTATGGATACCTTCTTTATAAGGGATTTCATCACATTTGAAATTTCTATTGAGAGTTCATTGTTGTTATGCACCAATGCACTCTTATATGGTGTATATACTGTCCTTTGGAGTATTATATCATGAATACATTTATTATCATGATATTATAAAGTTCTTGCTAAATGTTATTCCTCAATTATTGTATTCAAGTGTCTCTAATTTTGGTAAAACCCCTTTAACCAAAATATCGTTTTAAATATTTTAATTATTTGTTCTTGTTAATATCCATGTTTTCAAAATGTTTTTAAGGATTTATTTATATGGATATTAATGGTTTAAAATTTTAAGCTTCAAGGTGGTATGGGACACTTTGATTCAAAAATCTCATTATTAAATGTTTTAAATGGTTTTGGAAATGGTTTCTTTTTGTATGGATTCATTATTTCAAAATACTAAAATGTTATATTGTGATTTGAAATGTGGAAATGTTTTGTTTCCTTTATGCATGTTTTATGTGATACGTTTATGTTATGGTTCTTGGGAATTGTTATGAAAATGGGTGGTTCCGTGATAAACTAAGGGCGGGTGAGCCCGATATAGCTCTCCAATGCATTGGGTAACGCGAAGGAGTGAAACGTTAAGGTTTCTCCGAAGAGATTTAGGGAATATACTGTGATGGGTATTCCAAACGTAACCAAGAGGGTTACTCCCTACGTAAGAATGTTATGAATGCCTCAAGTTACCTTTATGTCTTATGATTTATATGATTTATTCATGATTTGATGAGGTAGGTTAAAGTGCCTATGTTTTATGGGTAAATTATGATTTCATTCTTATGTATATATGAACTCATGTTTCCTTTCAATATTTTTATATCCCTTACTGAGCTTTTTATGCTCATCCCAAGTTTTTGAAATGTTTTTCAGGTCAAGGGAAAGGTACATGATAAGATGATAGAGTCAAGGATGTGTTAAGAAAGAATCCATGTTTTATTTTCAATATGTTTCCGTTGATGGGAAGAATGAAAACTATCTTTTATGTAACCACTTTGTTTAAATGTGGAATGTAATGCAAGTTTCATGATCTAATTCGCTAAAACTCTAAACCTGAAAAGATCCTCAATGTGTAATCTTGTAATAACTCAAGATTAAGTAAGGTTTATGGTTGGGGCCTTATAGTTGGTATCAGAGGTCGGTTTAGATAACTTTAGAGGTTAGGTTATTCTCTAAGCACAAGTGACATTACCATAATGGTTAGGATTTCAGAAAGAGTCCTAGTATTAGATAAAGTGAATGAGTAAGTGTATCTTAGTGTTTATCTTCCTCATTAGTACATTATGGTTTTGTTGATATACTCACACTGACCTTTTTGGTTTTAGTAAATGGCTGGATCTAGCAGGCACCAAAGTAACTGTGGATGTGAAGGAAACTGTGACAGTTTTTTGAGCAAGCAACTGAATGATATGGGAGCTGCAATGAGAACTCTTGTGATTATCCTCAACCAACTATCTGGAGTCATGATTGACCACATAAACCTTGGAGATTTCTCTAAGGCATCATATATGCAAGAAAAAAATCCCTACGAAAGTACAGGTAATAATCATAAAGGTATGTGTGTTCAAAAACCTATGTGTCAGAGATGTGGAAAGAAACACCTAGGAAAATGTTTCAAAGGGACAGAAATATGCTATAGATGTGGAAATGAAGGTCATAAAACAAGAACCTACAATCGAAAAAGAAAGCATCCAGTTGACTCGAGGAAAGGGAAAGAAGTTCTTTCTGAGGGATCAATTGAATCTTTTAAATGTGGTGTGCATGGTCATTATGCAAACACATGTTCTATGAAGAAGTTTCATGAATGGGGTCACCAAGAGCGTACAAATGTTCGTTTACCAATACCTAATGCCATTCCTATTGAGGATGAAGAAACTGACAATGACCAATCAAAGGTATGTACTATTTCATGACTATTGTTTTCCTATTTTGGAATCTTAGGATATGATTCATGATTTTGTTTGTAGGAAAGAGGTATTTCGGAATAGGTTGGAAAGGAATGGATAATGGATCATGAAGAATTTTGAATGAGTAAGATGTCTACATATAAGGGCTTCAAGAGTTATGATGAAATTCTTAAGAGTATTAAATCTCTTTTGATGATGGGGTTACATTAGAAGACTTTTTATATTATGCGTAACCCTGATGTTTAATATAGGAAAATTTTATTCAAGTAATAGTTATCTTTTCTTTTGTGGACATAGTTATAAAGAACCATTTGGGTTTATATGATCCTTACTTTTGAGGTAATTATGGGTTACCATATGTTATGATTGAAGTGAAAGGAATGAGATAAAATTGAGGTTAAATTATTTTATGGTTATTTTTGATGATTTTATCTCTTTTGGGAAATGATTTGAGAATTACATAGTTTCGGAAAAAGGACAACACGCAGACCGTGTGACAACACGTCGTGTCGGACAAAGCTGCGAGAATCGAACCCACAACCAAAGTGCGACTGGTATTTATTGCCTACCACTGGACTACGCGAAGTCCCTGGTTAGTTTGACTGATTCTTTTTAGTTATATGATTTTATGAATTAAGAGTAAGTTGATTTTGGGTTATTTATGAAAACGATTAACCTATCATGGAGGATATGTGATTAGGTTAATTACTTTTCAATACGAGACTTCAGGAGCAACTCATGTTGCTTGGAGATAAATGTTAAGATTTAACTTGGAAGACTATGTGACTAAATACTTCAAATATTTGGGTTTCAATCTTAGATTGGTTTACTTTGAAGAATTTTATGGACAAATTGTTTATCGGATGGTCCTCATTGAACTTTGGGTTTTGTTGGACAAATTTTGGAGATTAAGCATGGATTTTGTTTTAATGGGTTATCCTTTTCTGGATTATCTGACCTCGTACTAACCTTTTTGGTTTTTGTTTTGGTTAAAGCCTAAGGAAATGGGATATATATAGTTCTCTTTTGTGGATTAGGTGATTCTCTAGAAGTTGATTATAGTACTCTTAATGTGAACAAGTCTTCCTAAATACTTGTCTTTTGGAGAAAATATGAGTTTGTGTAAGGAATCTAATAAAAGTTGAAATTCAATATGATAAGTGAATATGTTTCCTTATGAATAAATTCCTCAATAAAAAAGTAACTTAAAACAAAAATGTTTTCTATTAACTTTTCCTACTGGGGAATCGAATACGGTTTAACCCATCACAAGTTTGTGATTTTCTCATGGTTAACTTTCTCCTAAACATGTTTTCTATCACTCTCCATCAGAACATGACCCTTTGTTTTTTCCTCCATGTCCATATTTTCATACTTGGAATCCTAGTATGGGTTAACTCGGGTGACCTTTGTATTTATCTTTCTTTATTTTAAAGTGTTTGTTTTACCGACTTTTGTTCCGATGTGGGACTTTCAAGGATGTTTCCAAGCACAATTTTAAAATTGCGAGGACGCAATTCCCAAAAGGGGGGAAGGATGTAACACCCCAGGTAAATAAAGAATATGACATTTCATATTTATCCATATTTGTGAATAAAATATTTAAATTACTTTAAAGGGGAAGCTATGCTCGATGGCGTACCCAACACGCAACAACGAGTTTCTTGGGAATCTTACGTTGCACTCTAATAATAAAATAATATTATTTTAAATAATAGTTAACATGTAGTCGTTGTAATGGCGGGAATGGATAGAAATAACTAAAATATGATTATATATGTTTTTAAATGTTTTTACATTTATCCAATAAAGGATAGAGGCTTAAAATGCGGAAAGAATTCAATTTTAGGCATATATGCCCTAGTTTTCACTAAAGGTTCATTTATCGCCTTTTGATGGAGAACCATCATTAAATATAGTTTTGATCACTCTAATACATTCTTTTGGACCAAATAAAACTCTTATGAAGAATCGGGATATCAAATTTTAATTTGTGTAATTATTTTGGTATTTTTCCTATAAAGTTCATTTTTAATGAATAGTGTAAAATTTTGTGTTTTAATTCAAAACCTCTTTTTAATCTAATTTATTTATATGATTAGATAATATTTTGAATTTTTTTTAAAGTGAAATTTGAAAATATTTTTACCATTAAATCCAATAGTGGTCGTTGGAATTAATTTCACTTAAATCAGACTTAAACTAGTGTCAATCTTTTGATACTTATTGTTTTATAAAAACACGCTATTTGCGCTGACAGCGGGAATTAATTATTAAATTAATTAATGTGACTAATATTTTTTGAATTTTTTAAAACGGACTTCATTTTTGAATTCGGAATATCAAATATAGCTTAGGGTGAGTTTTTGGTAATTTTCTGAAAAACTTCAATTTTTGATTAATAGTGAAACCACTAAGTTGTAGTCAAGCAAACTGATTTTTCAGTTAAATGAAAGTTTACCACTACTGTGTATTGAATTTTGAAAATCCGACATACATGGTTCTCATTAGTATGTAAAATGTGGTTCAATGGGATGAAAATAATTTTTTGGTGAATAGTAACTTATTAAGTTTTTAATCGCGATTAGTGGTAATTAGTGTAGTTTAAGGTAAAAATAATGCTTTAATAAAATAATATGAGCTTGACACATGTCCTACCCTCATTGGTTGTGTCATGGCCGACCATGACAAGCCATGGGTCAACTTGGGGACCCCATGGATCCACTTTTGTTGGGAAATGACATAAATTACTTTTTATTTAATGTTAAAATGAAAATGACACAAACATAATATGTTTTATGAAAACAATTATTATGTGGGGTTATACAAGTCCAAATTTTGATTATAAATAGTCATTGGAATGATAAAATGATTTCCTATATCATAGTATTTTTTTTTAGAATTCTCAGACATTAAATAAATTAAATTATTTATGACATATTAATGATGCAGTGACGACATCATTATTTGACGATTTAAATAAAATGGAAAGATAATGTAAAATATACAACCTACACATGTACAAATCTTATTGTATGGGTGGATTTCGAACCTTTATAACCTTATCCACGAATTATATAAATATGGGACCTTTTAAAACCGAAACACCTTTTCAAATAAAGTAATATTTCGTACTTTCCAAAAGTGCCCCTCCTCTCCTCTTATAAAAGGCCCCCACCTCAACCTCATTTCACACACTCCTCAAGCCTTTGGATCGGCCAAACCCTGACCATTTACTCTCTCCACATCCCTCTCCTCATCCTAGAGGATTCCCTTTGGGCAGAATCCTTTCAAAGAAAGCCTTTAGGCTCAAATCAAAAGGAGTTACACTTTTAAAGGTGATTCATTCTCTCATGTGCTTTTGTTTTATTTTGCTTCTCCAACCCCCTAAACTCTTTTTATTTATTTCCTTTGTAACAACACCAGTATATTCAATATACTAGGATGTTGTTATAAGATTTATTCTAGCTACACTCTCACACAACTACATCAAATGGTTAAAGAACATACGGTTTCTGTGGATGGCGAAATTCTGCCTCCCGAAACGATGATTGTTCAATACTCATTTAACACCTTCAAAGGTGGCCATTATGATGTCACTATTTTTATATATGATATACAATATGTTTATTTTTTCCTTAAGCTTCTGTTTTTTTTCATTTTGGTCATACCTTTATGGTTTCCATTATGGGTAAACGCGATATCTTCATTTAAGGAAGTGCGGACTACCGCCCCCTCAAAGTGATTTGATTCGTTAAATACCATATGTGGCACGTATAAACGATGGAACTATGATATTATATATGATATTATACTGGAATTATAATATACCTCTATATCATTATTATTCAATTCTATAAAATACGAAATAGAAATGAAAGTAGCGTTCATGCGTACATACGGCTTACCGTCTCCATGAACGGTGCATTTCATTTCTTACCTATAAATGATTATGTAATGTTATAAATGAATGAATGTACTGGATATATATGACATATATTATATCTAAATCTTGATTACAATTCTGGATATAATAAACATTTGACCACACGAACAACATGTAATTATAAGAAGTCTACTTTCGACTTAAGAACCAAATATCGGCAAAACAAATATTATTAACTTAAATGATTACATAATGTTTATGACATGGTAATAAGTGATATAAAAGGAATAATGAACTTGAAAAATGTTCTTAAGGAAGTAGAAATTAACTCAAGTTTATTATTCAGGAGATTAAAGAACGATCGAGTCAAGTCAGACCCGAGGTAAGGGATCCTACACCTCTCTTTCTTTTTAAGTACACTCTTTTATGTCATTCCTTTTAAGCTCATATTTATTATGATTGGGATGTTCTTTTATATTACTCATACTGTACTTATTATGTTCATATGATGAGAGACCCTATATCCTCTCATCAATCCATTTTGGAAGTTTTGAGTGGCGCCGTTAGGCTGCCGAATTTTCGTAAGGGATTTTTCATCTCACTTTTATTCCCGTGAGATTTATGCTACATTCTCCACAAATTCCATTGAGTGGTATATGTACGGCCCATTATTCTACTCTTTGTGTAATATACTTTCGTTTATGAGTATTTACATCAATGATATATTGTCCTTCTTTCATGGGGTGTATGTTTTGAAAGATACCCAAGTCGGTAAGGGAACCTTTCACCCTCTTCTTTCTTAAAAGACTTCTTTTGTTGGGTCATTTAATTTACATATTCTTATGTTGGGATATGTTCTAATATATCCTTATTGATGTAAATTTTATGTCCAAGTGATGAGATACACTTCTTATCTCTCATCAACTCATTTTGATGTGACGATGTTAGGCTGTCAAGGGAACTTTTTAACCCAATTTCGATTTCTTTGGGTTCTACATGTAGTCATTGAATATGTCATCCTTTGAATATGTGTGAATGACCTTTTATTGTTTTACACTTAATATCCACTTATATTGGGTGTATTTATATTTTTCACACATAATTTTGAGATTGATTTGTCCTTAATTTATGGATACCTTCTTTATAAGGGATTTCATCACATTTGACATTTCTATTGAGAGTTCATTGTTGTTATGCACCAATTCACTCTTATATGGTGTATATACTGTCCTTTGGAGTATTATGTCATGAATCCATTTATTCTCATGATATTATAAATTTCTTGCTAAATGTTATTCCTCAATTATTGAATTCAAGTGTCTCTAATTTTGGTAAAACCCCTTTAACCAAAATATCGTTTTAAATATTTTAATTATTAGTTCTTGTTAATATCCATGTTTTCAAAATGGTTTTAAGGATTTATTTATATGGATATTAATGGTTTAAAATTTTAAGCTTCAAGGTGGTATGGGAACTTTGATTCAAAAATCTCTTTATTAAATGTTTTAAATGG
The DNA here is from genome assembly GCA_963277665.1 of Viscum album. NCBI lineage: Eukaryota > Viridiplantae > Streptophyta > Magnoliopsida > Santalales > Viscaceae > Viscum > Viscum album. The sequence goes on from OY728134.1 coordinate 294,470,572, forward strand.
TTTTGGAAATGGTTTCTTTTTGTATGGATTCATTATTTCAAAATACTAAAATGTTATATTGTGATTTGAAATGTGGAAATGTTTTGTTTCCTTTATGCATGTTTTATGTGATACGTTTATGTTATGGTTCTTGGGCATTGTTATGAAAACGGGTGGTTCCGTGATAAACTAAGGGTGGGTGAGCCCGATATAGCTCTCCAATGCATTGGGTAACGCGAAGGAGTGAAACGTTAAGGTTTCTCCAAAGAGATTTAGGGAATATACTGTGATGGGTATTCCAAACGTAACCAAGAGGGTTACTCCCTACGTAAGAATGTTATGAATGCCTCAAGTTACCTTTATGTCATATGATTTCTATGATTTATTCATGATTTGATGAGGTGGGTTAAAGTGCCTATGTTTTATGGGTAAATTATGATTTCATTCTTATGTATATATGAACTCATGTTTCCTTTCCATATTTTTATATCCCTTACTGAGCTTTTTATGCTCATCCCAAGTTTTTGAAATGTTTTTCAGGTCAAGGGAAAGGTACATGATAAGATGATAGAGTCAAGGATGTGTTAAGAAAGAATCCATGTTTTATTTTCAATATGTTTCCGTTGATGGGAAGAATGAATACTATCTTTTATGTAACCACTTTGTTTAAATGTGGAATGTAATGCAAGTTTCATGATCTAATTCTCTAAAACTCTAAACCTGAAAAGATCCTCAATGTGTAATCTTGTAATAACTCAAGATTAAGTAAGGTTTAAGGCTGGGGCATTATACATTCTCTAACCATGCCACTAAAAGTACATACACTGATCAAAGGGGTCAGGAAACCAAATAGACCTCTATAATGGGAATAGTCATGATAAAAATGAACCTTGGGTTATTACACATACTATAAAGGAATAACCTTTCCATATCACATATTTGGTAACTCAACACATGTACCGATCTCATCACAAGTGGACAACCACAACCAACATATCCAAAGGAACCCAAAAACACATAACATCCTTATTCATGGGTTTCCAATGATCAAAATAATCATCGATACATTAGGGTTCATGTGGAACTCATTGAATCTTGGTCTCCCATCTATCCCAACTAGTCAGGTCTCACATCAGGGTCTCTATGTCTTGTCAACTGGCCCCAAGGTCAAGTCAGATGTCAATGCCACTACATCCAACCACATATCCATCTGTATCATGCCTCATAATATCACAATCTATCAAGAATTATTAACACTATTGTTTCTAGGATTCATGAAATTAAAATACATAATCACTCATTCCTGAGGTATCACAACAATTAAAACACAAGGTGACTACCATCAACAATTAGGCCACATATCTTCTCTAAGTATATGCACCTCAAAATAACCCTAGAGGATGAAATATCACTGTTTTAACAACCCATAAAAAATGACATCACCCAAGATGATTCGTATCAATGGAAAATGAAAATTCATGATCCAATTAAGTAAAATTAAAATCCAATATACGTAAGAAAACATTATATAGGTTGTTACTTTCACATTAAATAACTAAACCTAAGTAAAAACACCCCACATGGGATTCTAAATGTTATGAAGCATTATGCCTACCCTGATCCACTAAATTTAATTCACCTTATATCCATGGGGACTTCATCATCACCCTAACCATTGATCAAATAATTAATGATTCACAAGACCTACCAGTATAAAGACATGAATACACAACTAATCAATGTTTATTTAAAACATATTTGGTACTTATAATTGAAAAAACATTATGAGTAATTATATTCATTTTAAATTTTTGAGCCTAAAATTTTAGTAAAACTGCACCCTAGTAGTAATATATAATGTGAATCCTTTGTAACTAATGAGATTAATGGGATGGCTCCTTCCTCAGTAAGATAAGAGTCAAAATTAATGCATTGGCCACTTGCCAATGGGCCAGGATATTGAAATCCAAAATAATTCACCAAACAAAAACCACATGTGTGTCACTAAAGGATAAAATAATAATCAACTCCAACATCTCAAACCAAGAACATCAATCCCATAAAAATAGTAATCAAGACTTCATATCAGAACTAGTGTTGTCGATGCACCAGTCCAATATCCATCACATAATCTAAAATATTCCTAATTCTCTTACCTACCATTTCTTGAATAGTAATAAAACAGGTGGTTAACTACTCTAATACCACATTAAAACCTTGTGCAATCTTGGACAACTAAACGGTTTCTAGACTAATGGTTTCCAGTATAACTCAGGTGTACCTCCACACATGCTAGAGGTCACTAAATAGTTCTGATGAACCGTCCCTTGGGGCCTGTGTAGTGACTACCCAATGTCCTTCATCCATATGCCAAGGGTTGGAGACTAGAACTGAAAATCCATATCCCAAAAATGGGAAGTCATTACATTTGAACCTATAAACACAAAGACCATGAACATGTCAAAATGATAACAACGTAGTATAAATACTGTAGTAAAATTTTGTACTTGAAGTAAAGGGGTGGAATACAGGACTAACTGAAATATACAACTACAATAGAAAACTGCACCTAAGATCATCCAATAAGGATCCTACCTGAAGGAAAGGTACATCTCATCTCCACAGCTCTTCGTATCAACCATTCACCTCTGAGCACTGCCTAGTACAAGGTCCTATAGTCTCATAAAAGCAGCTCATCATCTTCACAAGACACAAGAAGGTGGGAGTGATGCCAATGTAGGGTGAGTATAACAATACCTATTTGAGACCACAATACCCCCAAAGGACTATGAGAATTCAACAATGTAAAACCACAATGAATGATCTCAATAAAAAGCCCAATGAAAATGACCCAACTTAAACAAGGTATAAAACTCACTGTTTAGGAATAAATATGATTAGTCACAAGTTATATAATTTTATTTTGATAGGAAGATTCTACAACTGAACCACAAAAGAGTTCTTCCATTTTCTATCCACATATGGTTGTATATCACTGATCCACTATAGGCCTCTCTATTGCTGGTCCTCATCTGGTCGTGACTGCTGATCCACATAGGGTCGCTATGATGCAGATCCACATATGATCAACATCTTAGTATCCCTATGTGGATCAATTTTATAGTGACACTATGTGGATCAAAATCATATAGACCCTATATAGATTAGCATCATAGCGAACCTATGTGGATCAGCAGTCACGATCAAACAAGGACCTGGCTTATATCGCCCCATCGTGGATCAACAACATACGACCCTATGTGGATCGAAAATTTAACAACTCATTTGTGGTTCAGTTGTGGAAACATCCTAATGGGATAAAGTTATATATCTTAAGACTAATCATATTTATTCCTCAACACTGAATTGTATACATGGTTTGAGATGAGTTTTTTTCATGGTTCTTTGTTATTGAAAGCATGATTTTTGGGTTTCCATTGTGGAATTTTCCGCGACCTTCGGGGGTATGGGGGTCTCTATTGGGTATTGTTATACTCACCCCTTCATGAGATTTTTCCACACCTTATTGTGTCTTTTAAATATGATGTGAAACATAGATGAGACTATAGAATCCAGAACCAGGAGGTACATGGAGGTGACTAGTTGACATGGAGAGATTTAGAGATGAGCTGGACCAACCTTTCAGGTAGGATCCATTGTGGATGATCTCAGGAGCTATTTTCAATAGTAGTTTTATTTTTCAGTTGGCCTTGTATTCCGGCCCCATTACATTAAGTACAAAATTTTTAAACTATATTTATATATTGTTCTTCTCATCTAGTTCTGTTCTTGGTCTCTGTATTTGCAGGATCAAAGGCAATGCCTTCCCATTTTTGGGAAACTTCTTTCTGGTGATAGTCACCAAACCTCGGCCTATGGAAGGCAGGAATGGGGTAGTCACAGCACATGTCCTGGGGGACTTATCATGAAAATTATTCATTATAGGAGTAAGTTCAACTGAAGAAATAGAATTTCGATCTATCCAATGGAGAAATAGTGTTATGTTTTTGGAGTGCGGTTTTCAGTTTAGGCAGTCTAGTATTGGTGTGTTGGTCAACGTATCTATACACTAGGTCCCTAAATTATGATTTCTGACTCGGTGGAGGAAAAAACTGATTTTGTGTGTTTTTGAAATGGTTTACTTTTGATCTCTTTTGATTCATCTCACTAGGTATAGATTTTCTATAATGGCACTACTATTTCTTTTTTGGATGCCACCACATAGACTGTTCTCTAGGATTCTAGAGAGAGTTCACGATGACAGACCACCAGGTAATGAGGGTTCAGTGTATGGCCCTATTATATTGATAGCACCTTCGGGTGGTTCACCAGCAGCACCACCACTAGTTGGGAAATAGTTTCCACCAACCCCTCTAGAGGATGGTGCACACCGACTAACCGCGTTTCACAAGTTACAATAGAAGAGGTCTTTATGGTTTTGAGATGAGATGTATCTTCAGGAAGCTGAGGACTGGCTGGAGGTTGTGGCTAGATTTTTCTGCCTAGTTGGGACACTAGAGGAGTAGATGTTTATCATAGCTGCTAGTCTCTTCCAAGGAAATAGGGAGATGGTGGAGACCGATGCTCCAGTTACAAAATAAGGTGACCCTTACATAGAAAGACTTTAGGAACCTCGTTATGTTGGAGTTCATTATAGCGACTCGATGCTCTGTGCATACTCAAGAGCTCTTGCACTTACAGTAGGGCATCCTGACAGTGGCCCAATGCTCAATGAGATTCATTGACCTCTCTCGCTACTCCACTGACATGGTACGAGACCATTTCTCCAAGGCTCAGAACATTGGGAATGGACTTTGGCAGGATATTAGAACATTTATGATATCTCTCAATATCCCATTTTAGGCTGGAGTACTCGAGTGAGCATTATTGGTTGAGATATTCCTAAATGAGCATGCACCGATGGTGAGAGGAACTACTAGATGATTTGTAGTTGATTCATCTGAAGTTGGCAGTATGCAAATGTCATCGAGGGACAAGAAATACACTCCTTATAGAAAATGTCCTTGGGACGTAGGGTTAGAGGTGTAGAGCTCATGAGGGAGAACATGAAAGCAGAGGAGCAGATTGTGCTTCACATGCGGCAGGTAGGGACATGTAGCTTGCGACTTCCTGACCTGTCGTATCGATGATCACAAGACGGTCGAGGAACTTCCAAGGAAGAGGTAGAGATTCATGTGAGGAGTTTCGCAGGGTGGTATATGTGGCAGAGGAGTAGGTCATGTAGAAGGTGGTGGGTGGAAATTTTAGGTTCTACTACCACCACATATTGGTGGTCCACCCTGACCTTAGGGAGCAGGCAGGAAAGGAAGAGCTCGGCTTCAGGTAGCTGAGGCCTATGACCAAAATGCTCTAGAGATGATTCGATGTACGATCTATTTATACTCCATCATAGATCCAAAACTTATAGACACATGTGTTAGCCACTCTTTCATTTCCAATTCTCTCGTTCAGGGCATGGAGATTCTAGTAGATCCATTAGCTCGATCCTTACGATAAGAGACTCCTACAGGAGAGGATTCAATGATTACACACTATTTACGGGAGTGCAAGATAACTCTAGGAGGAAGGTTCTTGTCCAAGGGTCTCTTAGTAGATGAATCACGTCTTTTTGATATTATCATTGGTATGGACTGGTTGTCCATTGTCAATTCTCGGATTGACTGATTTTGGAATAGATTATGGTGTGTCTGTAAGAATAGGATCATTTTTTCCTTCACCAGAGAGAAGGGAACCTTTGCATCACAGGATGGACATTATCAGAGGAGGGAGCAGCAGATCACTCATCAGTAGGTTGGACATACCCTCGGAGTAGTATACTTGATGAGTTCGATTTATCCTATAGTGGTGGACATGTATGGTGATTTCATTACAGATGATCTTTCTCGACTACCTCCCCACAGAGAGGTAGACTTCTACATCGACATATACCACAGGACATCACCAATATCTACATGATCATATCGGATAGATCCCTCGGGGATTTGTGTGTTGCAGGTATAGTTTGAGGACGTGCAGAGGAAGGGGTTCAGAATGCCCACTATTTATCCATGGGCATCCCCAACATTTCTCTCCATGAAGGAAGATCAGAGTATGAGACTTTTCATGGACTATCGGTGCCTAACCTTGGTGACTGTAAAGAACATATTTCAACTTCCGATGATTGATGAACACTTCTTATAGGGGGCGGGAGCTCGATGGTTTCTGAAGATAGACCTCAGATCATGCTCTCATCAGTTCCACATACGGGACTTGGATGTACCGAAGACAACATTCATATGTCGGTATGGACATTACGAGTTCTTCGTAAATCCCATCAGCATGACTAATGCTACGGTAGTGTTCATGGTTCTCATGAACAGAATCTTCCAGCCATACCTTGATCGCTTCATGGTAGTCTTCATGGACGACATCTTGGTGTACTCAGCATCGGAGGAGGAGCACACCACGCACCAGTAGATAATTCTGGATACACTCTGAGAGCACCCGCTATATGGAAAGCTCTCAACGTGACAATTATTGATATGTGAAGTCTATATCCTATGGAAAATTATTTTGGATTCTAGAGTTGTATTGGATCTATGGAAGATAGAGTTCGTGATTTATTAGGATCCACCCATGACTATCCCCGGGGTGTAGTGTTTTATGGGATTGGATGAGTACTACCAGAAATTGATACCTGACATTTCCACAGCTATGACACCAATGTCAGCATTAAAAAATAAGGGATAACAATTTGTGTGGATGGACAGATGCCGGCATTGTTTTTAAGAGCTGAGGTAGAGACTGACGAGTGCCCCCATCTTGAGACAACTAGATGAGGGTGTTGGGAATTTAGTCTACTATGACACATCAGGGACCAGAATAGGTTGGTTCCTGATGAAGGAGTGAGCGGTTATCACCAACATCTAATGATAGTGGAGATAGCATGAGCAGAACTACGCTACCCATGACTTGGAGTGAGTAGCAGTGGACTTTGTGCTGATGATGTGGAAACACTACTTGATGGATGAATGGTTTACAATTTACTACAATCAAAAGATTCTTAGTTATATCTTCTAACAGAAGTACCTGAACTTGATACATTGGTGATGGATGAAGTTCCTCGAGGACTATGATTTTGAGATAGTTTACAATCCGAGGAAGGGGAATGTAGAAGAAAATGCACTAAGTAGAAGGCTTGGTCTACAATTGATGAGTGAGGTGACATAGTAGCTAACTGTGTTGTAGTAATCCTTCATGGATAGTGATGGAGAATCATACCTTCATTCTATGATAGTTTCCCCCCACTCCTTTAGTGAGTCAGGGGGGAACATCTTGGGGAGGTAGATTGCGAGTCTCGATGGGCTCATATATCCTCATGATAGGATCTTTATGGGTTTTTTAAATGTGGGGACCTCATCATCCTCTTCAGAGGACGCACTATAGTGACAGTGACACTATGGGAGGTGGTGTTGAAGTAGTTCCATACAACCCCTTTGGTGATTCATCCTGGTGTGGGGATGATGTACCAGGACCCCTAGCATCAGTAATGGTGGCCAGAGATAAAGAAATCGGTGGTGGAGTTAGTTTCACGATGCATCACTTATCATAAATTGAAGGATGAGCATCATGTTCTAGAAGGATTAGAATATCCATGATTCCATCCTGCTGATCATTGACTGACTCACCAAGTTGGCCCACATCCTACCCATCTGAGAGTAGGGATCAGTAAAGATATTTGGAAACCTCAATATGAAAGAGATCATATGGACTTACAGGGTTCCATTGATGATCATCTCAACTCACGATGATTATTTTACATCCCACTTGTTGAAGGGTATATATGAGGTGTTCAGGACTCATTTAGTATTGAGTACCACTTTGCATCTTCAAATAGATGGTTAGACAGAGCGAACCATATAAAACCTCAAGGATATGCCTTTTGTTTGTGTCCTTGATTTTGGATGCAGTTGGGAGTTACACCTACCACTAGTGGAGTTCTCCCACAACATCATTTATCACTCCACCATGAGAATGGCTCTATTTGATTCCATGTATGGGTGACCTTTTAGATCACCTATATGTTGGATAGACCAAGGGGAGTCAGCACTTATTGGTCCAGATTTGGTACGGGATACCACTGAGAAGTTGAAGATTATCCTAGAGAATATGAATAATTCACAGATCTGGTAGAGGTCTTATGCTGACAGGAGATGGACAGCCTTGGATTTAGAGGGAGGCCATGTTTTCTTACAGTTATCACCCCGATGAAGATTGTAAAGGTTTTGAAAAATTGGCATGCTATCTTTGTAGTTCATCAAACGTTTCTATATCCTCAATAGAGTAGGCAAGCTGGCATACCATTTATCTCTTCCCCCACAGATGCATCGAGTGCGCAATGTTTTCCATGTGTCATAGATGAGGAGGTATGTGCATGTCCCGTCAAACGTTTTGATTGGGACGAGCTAGAAATCGATGATGAAGAGATGCTTATGGTGTTCCCATTAGAGATAGAGGATCGATAGGAGTGGGACCTTCATGGACTATCTATTCTTCTAGTGTGAGTTCATTGGTAGCACGGGAACCTCCAGAAGAGAACATGGGATCAAGAGGCTCAGATATGTGCTCAATTCCCCCAATTGTTCCACTATATAGAGTAGAGAATGTAAAGACCTAGAAATTACATGTCTTTTTTATAAACTATTTGGGATCATTATGAGTCTTCAAAAATTAATGGTACTTGATTCCGAAGCTCGGTGTGCCTAGAACATATTTTTAATATTTTTTTAATGTTACATTCAGTATACATGTCGGTGAGATTTTCAATATTTTGAACTGGTGCTCGGATTGAAAATTTGGGGGCACCATTGAATTGTATGTTCCAAGAATCACTTATTAGATTCCATACATTGATCACAGTAGGTCGGGAAAAAAATAGTTTTTCATACTTTTTAAAGAATAAAATTTTATTTTATTATTCTTTAAAAAGTCAAAAAAATAATACTTTTCTTCCCAAACTACAGCTGTCAAGGTTAAACCTCCCTTAAGTGAATCTAGAAAATTCAGATTCAATAGTGCCCATGGATTTTCAATGCAAGAACCTGTTCAAATGATAGAAAATTCTTCCTGCATGTTTACTAAATGAAAAAAGTTTAAATATTTGTTCTATGAACACTGGGCATCAGAATCAAGAGCCATCAATTTTCATAGCCTCGTAGTAATCCCAAATAATTAAAAACATACATGGAATTTTTCAGGACTTTTATACTATATTCAGGGTCTATGATGGTATTGTGGGGAGACTAAACCCCTTATATCAAAGTGTATAGTAAATATAAAATTACAAAACACCATCCATGGAAGAGAATAATCAAAAATTATAAGTAGTAAATGTTAAAAACACTAAATCATAAACAAAAAAAATAACATTTAAAATATTAATTCCATACCTACAACTAATCACCCAGTAGTCTAGTTACATATACTTTCAAGGAAAAAAAATAAAAAATGATGGATCAATAACATCATGAGAAAAACTATTCCCAAGCACCATGTGCTCACTTATGGAACACCAAGCAGTCATGTTGTCGTGAGCCTCAGCCCAAACCTATTCCTATAACCATGTGAATAACTACGCAGGTAGTCAAGTGCAGTGGTTGACTCAGTAGTGTGTGTGTACTAAACATGGAGGGGAACCACCAATGTTTTCATGTACATATCTTGTAAAAGAAATGTATGTGTCTGCTAATTACTAAACTGAATATTAAAAATAATAATAAATTTGATGACTACAAATGAATTAAAAATCTAGTATCATGCCTAGGGATTGATGGCTATATAGCTTCGACTATACCTAATTCATCCAACATCAAATCTGTCTTTGAAAAATAAATTTCATCATAATGAATACAAGTCCTAGACCCGAGATCACCCATACTCACCTCCACTAAATGTAAGGTAGGAATCCTTGTATCCACTAAACATCCTATAAGTAAGTCATAGAGAAAGATCATATGTGACCTAGTCTTACTAATCATGTCATTAGTATCTAGGGTAACTAAGATGATTTTGTGATGTTCTATATTCCAGTCTGATGTAGAGATCTTGTGCCATGATATTTAGGTAACCGAAACATTGGAAAATGGAAAAAAATACCAAAGGGGATGAAACATAGGCAATATATAAGGAATACTCTCCAAATATGATATGATAACTCATCATTCATCAATCATTTTCTATACATCCTATTCCCAGAAATCGTTATGGAATGAAATAATGGTGCATCTACCAGATCCTAGGGAGTATCCTACACGTCAATCAAGGAAATCATCATCGACCATGGGGGTGTCACATGAATCCAATGTTTTGAAGAAATGATGCTGCCCAAAAACCATGGGAATGATATATACCCTATCATTATAGGCATACTAGGTGATATAAAAAAAATTTATTTTTTGATACGCACTCAGAATCCCCCTCTACTTCCTATTATAGGATGGTATCCTAAAGACAATACGAATGTTGGTAATTATAGAATCAAATATTTCTTCCTGATATCAAAAAACAACCATGAATTACTTCACGTTAATTTAAACATTTAATTATTTTCAAAAAATAATCTTCATCAATTATTAGATGGATCTAATTTTTACACTCATCCAAATTGATATATACCTTAATCCATACATTTATATACACAATTGTATGATTACACCTGATTCCAACTATATAAAACATATATATTTTTGTAATAACGTTTTAGGTAGAACCAACATCCAACATAACAGGTGGATTGGGCTAGTTCCTAGGTGCCCTTCTCCCTCAACTATAAAATCAATTGAGGGTGGAATGTCCCTCAAGAACGTCCATTTAAATTGTAAGTATCTAAGTCTAGTTAGAAAAAAATTAAACTGATTAATGAATATATATACATATAAAGAAGCTATAGGGTTTGAAGAACAAAAGAACCAGTATTATTATGAATATATGCTTAGTGACCATGCGAGTTAGTCCATGTTTTAGGTGGATACTCTTGGTCACCAATACATGTTCCTAATATTACCATAACAAGGTAGTGACATGATCCTAGAACCCTACTCAGGTTCCCCTCTATGTCCTATATAAAGGATTAATGCCATCATTAATTAGAATAATTTCCCACATATATAACATCTATAACATCAATACTTTTATGGCCTTTAATAGAATTCTTGGGTTGGCATTCAGGTCATGAATGAATCTCAAGGCCAAGAAAACTATTTCAAAACCACCACACTCTTAAAGAAGGAACCTAAGTCACCCTGGTCTAGATATAGGAGGTCTTTCTCACACATTCTCAATTAAGGGATCCCCTTAAGAGTCTATTTCAGTTTAAGGCACTGGTTTGGGGTAAGGACTTGGCCTACATAGAATGAAGAATCGGTGCCTAAGGGACTATAGTGTCCCTTGGAAACATTATCTTTATATATATATAAATATGTCAATAAATAATATTTATTTAAAATAATTTAATTTGGTTATGCTATAATTTTTATAAATATAATTGAACAATACATTTGATTATGGGTCTCATTCCATTAGTGGTGGGATATAACAACATCACATAACTCATACACATGAGAAATTTAGCTGAGAGGAATGTATGGAATATCATATACCTTTAAGGATATTTCATAATTTATCATCAAGGACTGGCAGTAGCTACCAAGTCAAATCTCGGCCCATCCAACCCCAACAAATATATCGGAGGTCCTATCTCACAGCCAAGCACTGTAATTAATTAATTATAATAAAATTATAATTAATTATGTAATTATTAAAAAAATTATAATTAATTAAACTATTTTTTCATATAGGTATAAATATCCTATTCTCACCAACTGATCCCCTAACATTAGAACCATGAGTAAACATTCACTATCATCTTGTACCATACCCCTAACCTCAAATTGAGAAATTTCTCTAAGAAACTACACACAAAAATTACCCAAAAATTTAATCTAATATTAAAAAACAATGATAAAATCACCATGAAAACATACCTTAATAAAATAGAATATGTTGTCATGTTTACATAATATCAGGACATCCTCTTCCTATACACAGTGAAATAATAAATGTTCTCATCCAATTTCACCATGCTCTATTGGAATAAAAAACAATACCCTAAATGGGAGAAACAATTAGAGAAAAATAAGGTAGTTGATGACAGGAGACCAAAGGAGCTCAAATAATACAACAAATCACCAAAAATATGCATCCAATGACTCCTAATACAAAGGGATAAAAGGAATCCAAAGGGATAGGATCTCCATGGATACATGTGAGAGAGGTAGAAAAAATAGTGGACTACCCTCTTAAATGACTGGGAGGATAAAATGGCAATTTTTCATCCTCAAATTAGTCTTTTGGTTTGGTTGTACAGTTGGAAAAACCATGAACCAGCCATACACCACCACATCCTAAGACATCCCACCACACATAGTTATGGAACACAGTTTAACAGACCAAGATCGAACTATGAGACACATTTATAATTCACTATAGAAACATTCATAGTCTCCTAGGACCATCCCCTTGATTTCTCAACCTATGCCCCTATGCATTCTAGATGGTACAGTTGGAGTGCATGGTTAGAACTAATCACACATCAAATGTGTTATCCATGATTTAATTCCAAAACAACGAACCCTAAGACAAAAACTACTGATATGATCCTAGAACCTCTGATCTGTCTTACTAACATCATTTGTAGTCAAAATAGGGTCTTTTTTGGGATTCCAACATTCCTAATTCTATTCGATCTATCAATTCAATGTTGGACCCAGACAGTAATAAAAAATCACATTCCTTCTAGAAATTTCAACTAGTAAAAACACTAGATCTTATAAAACCCATCATATGATGCTATGTGATTTAAATATATCTAAAATGGGGATTATATGGCACATATTTCATTTATTTATCTTATTCCTTATCTCTAAATTTTTGGTTGGACAAAATCAGGGTATCTTTCAAATATTTATAGGAAAATCACTTTGTAAAACCCAATGATGGGAGTAAAAAAATTCATATATTTTATGCATTAAAAACAATATACATAAAATTAATATAAATTCATATCAGGGATTCTATTTTGGATCAATGATATTTTATAGTGAAGCTAAAGTAACTATTTATCCACCTAACTACCAGGTGTACTCATTGTCATTGATTTTATAGGAGAAAAGATGCCACAAAGACTTTAAATCTATATCAAAAGATTGGGGAGAACATTCTTTAAATAACACATAGAACCCATTGCCTAGTGTTGATATGAGATTCTCACCACTAATTTATCAAATTGGTATAGATTTTTTTAGAATCCATATATGTAATTGTGTGATAAATCATACAAACTTTAGAGATCCCAGTGACATCTTTGTTCATGGGGTGAGATACTCCTTCAGCTTCATGTCTTCTATGTGACTATCATGTTATGGTATATATAGAAAAGTGGACACCACATTTGTTGGTTCCAATAGTATAATATTTTTTAATAGAACTTTTTCCCTTAAATTGTATATAATGTCATGAGTTTTCAACTAAGAATGGCTTCAAATGTACTTAGAATTTGTTACATGCTTCTATTTCATTCAATTTATTATCACGGATTTTATTTGAATTTAGTTATATAGTTTTTAGTGAAGATTATGGGATGTTTTAAGGTGGAAGAAAATAATATTTAGCTGAAAATGGTAAAATATATAAACCCTCTTGAATATAATGTTATATTGAGAAAAAGACTTCTTTGTTGAGTCTAAAACAGGATGTCTCTTTTGAGATATTATTTTGATAACGTACATTCGTCATTAATTTGGTAATAAAATAGGGAAAGAGTTTTTAAAATATATAATATTTACTAAAAATATTTTTTTAAACCCAAAAAAAAACTACAAACATGTATTTTGAGGGATTGATTGGTAAGATATGTTTTTGAGATTCTATTAACGTGTTGTTCACCACCAGAGGGATAAAATTCAATGGTATTATTAATTTAAGGGATAAAAAGTTATGGTCCATTTATCTTTATGTTTTATTATTATTATTTTAAACCCATTAAATATATCCTGTCATGTACAATATTTCAATCATTGATTCATGGAATATAATTGAGTTTTCTCTATGATTCGTTAATATTATAATGGTATTGTATTGATTAAAATTTAATGTTCATATTTTGACTATATATAGAGATAATGTAGACATATCTAAACATGTCTCTCTATTTTGATGGATTAGAAATCAAATGATCAATCCCTGATTTTTATATATTATTATTTGTTTCTAAGATAATTAATGATATTAATTTAGTAGAAAACAAAAAGAAATTTACAGATATTATAGAAAGATGTTTTATTATCATTTTATATAATTTCATTGTATATATAATGTTATTAAAGATTAATTATTTCTACTAGTGATTATAGTGCTCTGAAAATGATTTTTATGATAAATGAATCTATGAATTCATTATTTAAAGATGATTAGGAATTACATAGATCTTCAAACTACTAGATGGTACCAATTAAGGTCTATGGAATCCTCCTCTTCAAAACTAGATAGAAGTTAACTCTGATGGTGATTAGAAATTGAATTCTAGTCCCCATGGATACTGTGATATTTATCATGACTATAGTGTTAGAATTTGTGGATGATTTTGTGGATGATGTATCTTAGAAACATCTGTTACAACCAAAAGATTTATCATAATCAATTTATTATCTGTCTCTAAAACTGTAGGGTAGAATAATTTATGGATGGAAAGTGATTCCACTATTATTGTTCAAGAAATATGTAATTGATTTTTTCATCTCTCATGGAGGCTTATGATTCAAAGGTTGGAATGCATGAGATTCCATTCTGGTTTGAATTTAAACATCACACTTTCTTTTCAAGAGGTTTATTAGGTGGAAGATGACCTTTCTAACAACGTTATAGGTATAAACATTCTTGGTTGGAATCCATTCTTTTATATTTGATATCTGTTAATGAAATAGATTGTCATAAAATCACATCTTTTTGACTCATGTAGCTATTTTTAAAAAAAAAATCTTTGGCCTCTTTGGATAAGGAAACATTTAAAAGCACATGATACATCATTATTTATCACATTACAAGATGAATCCAATTATGTAAGTTTTTTTCAATCATACTATCATATTTTAGTGAAATTCCTGTAAGATATTTTTAAATATAAATATACAAATTACCATGTATATTAATAAAATGGTTTGGAAATATAATTTCTGGTAGAAGATGAATATAAATATCAGTTACTGTAGAAACAATTTCAAAAAAAATACAAATTTTATAAATTACATAAAAAAAATATTTTTTAAATGAAATAAATAGATTAAATAAACTCTAAATTATAACCAGTTTTTTGAGAGATTGAAATCATGGGAATATAACTAAAATAAATCATTTATCAAAACAAATATTTAATTTTAATGTATTTTGAAATTGGTTTATTATGTATTTACAATATTGAATAAAAGATTTCATAAATGATGAAAATTTGTAACACTAATGTAGGATTGAGACTAATTATGACACATATATGTATGATATATATATATATATATATATAAATTTCTAACAATAATAATAATATATTATTATATTTAATTATCTTTTCTATCATTAATTTTTTTATGACATGAGATTTACAACTAATTTGTGACATTGGGGTTATTATATCATGATAAATAATTCTAAAATAATAAATAATATATCATTTTTAATTATTTAAAGGTTATTTCACCTTAAATTTAATATTTTTTGTTCATGTTTCTATTAAATAAAATAATATCACACGGTATCCATTTTTGAAAAAGGAATCTTATATTTTATTCATTTCCCCCTATAGATTATATTGGAACTATGTTTGGACAAATTTGGAAAAGTTAGTTTAACAAATTAAGTTTTTTTAGATAAAAATTATGTAAATTATTATTTTAAAATTAATAAAAATAATATTCTGACAAAATGATGTGTGTGTGCTTTTATGTTCAAAAATAATTTGTGAAGTTTAATGATTTATAAATATATATAATATTATATGTGGATAAAAATTGTGTTCCTAATATATGAACCTCTCTCAATAACAACTTGTTATTTAAAATTAAAATGGAACATATTCAATCATTAAAAAACATTATCCAATGTTATAGAAGATATTTATCACCTCTCAATGCATGAAGGTCCTGATGGTTGTCATTTCTAATTTAATGATATTTGGATTAGTACATTCTCATCATTGTAGCCTCATATTATGGTTTCTTAGAGTGATCCTCCTACTCAGATCTCTCATAAACCATGAGGATTTATTAACATTATGTTTTCTTTAGATCTCTATTCTACAAAATTTTAATTTTGGTGTGATCCATTTTAATAAATTCATAGTGATATTTGACCACGATCATCCATCTCTGATCATATTTTCTCAATGAGTTAACTCATCTTTGTGCCTAGAATCTCTAACTACTATAAGTACCCTTAATAAATTTTTTATTCATATTCCCCTATATAAAGAATATTTTAGAACTTCCTGGTATGGTATTATCATGTCTATAATTGATCTCACATTTTTTTATTTAGTTTGACATTAAAATCTCATTTATGGAGATATTATTATACTATACATCCTTTTATTTGGATTTCTAGTTTTCCTATATGACTTCAAAGTCCATTTTTAGGGGAATTATAATGTTCTTGGAAAATTTCCATCTGGAATATTACGAAATATAGAATCCCCTTAAAAAGATTTACCTTAAATATTTTTGTAGATAGATGTTTTTCAACATATCCTTGATTGGATTCAGTTGAATATTTGGGCCATGGTATTTGGATAATAAAATGATTCACTTTTATTATGTCATAAATTTTTTCTCTAACTATTTACTTTAATATTGTAAACATGAACATTATAGGAAGATAAAATTGTCTCATGAGAATAAGATTCATTTTTCCTCCCTATTGTAGGGTTCTTTGATTATTTACAAGAATCCTAGTCTAAGTACATATATTATAGTTGGTGTTACTTTTCTCAGAAATCTTCATCTCTAGATAGATTATACACCACTCTTTATGACATGGTATACGAAAAATTGGTTCACCAAAAAAAACATAATGTATATTTAGTTCCCTGAAAAGGCATGAATGGTTATCTTCAAGAGTTTATTAACAATTCCCATATTGGAGAAAATTTTCTAAATCTTTTTAAATATTGATTTTAGGGGCTGAAACATATTATTTAATTGGTTGTTGATCTTCTTAATGATAGATGTTAAATTTTTAATGTTTATTTTTACTAATTTTAATGTTATGTTTTTGTATTAAAAGTCTATTAATAATTTAATTTTATATGTTTTCCCCTTGTATGTGGTTTTATTTTTAATATTTTCTATTTTGGGATGGTTTAATTTATTCCTTATGAATTGGATGATTACCATTACATGGGGTATTCATTACCCTTACATGAAGTTTATCTACACTTACATATGTGGGTTGTTACCCTGGCATAGGTATTCAATGTAGTGATAACATTATGTTTTCCTACGGATACTCTTGTGTGGTTGTGGAGTGGTGTTAATTACCCTAATGTAATAAGTGGATTGGAGTTGGAACCTTTAATAAAGAAATATATTACCATTATGTGTGTTATTTTACCTTTATCAGATCATTATACTACTCCAACATTAAATCAGGGTTTACCCATTTGTAGGTAGTATCCTGAAGCGTGTTACCTTTATGTGAGGGAATAACTACTTTTATGTAGAACCTTGGATACACTTACACAATAGATTAGAAAAATCAAGTATCCTTATATAATGGTCAATATTTCCCTTACATTGGATGCTACCTTTAAATAGAATATTGAGGACCCCTATAGTCCCATTTTAAGGACCTTTCGTTGGGTTTTGTTTTCTTATCTATGGTTAATGTTCCAACCACATCCACTCAAAGCCTCTCACCTGAACATGGGTCCCTAATTTGTTATAGGTTCATTTGATCTAGTTTTTTAAATTCCAAATGATCAAAACTCCAACTATATTTATATAGCAAATGGAAAATAAAGATAAGAATAAGATGATAGAATTTTAATATTAAGGACAAAATCTATATAAGGAGATCTTGTCAATGAAATGATTCGTGACAACATATGTGGTTCTTCTAGGAGTACTATTCTGGTGGAGAGAGGTCATGGTTTGATGAATTTTTGGGGTGAGAGATTTTTGAATAACCAATCTTGGATATTTGTTTCTGCATGGGTGGGTTGACCCTAGTAAGAGGGCTCCGGCCTAGTTTTGTTTTTTCATTTTTATATATACTTGGGTTTTTATTGGTTCTTATTTTTTTAATCACATGCACTTCATAGTGATTTGTTCATATGATTTTGTTTTTGGATGTAATTTTTATTCATTATTTAGTTTTAATATGTTATTGTTTATTGTATTATTTATAACAATAAAACGGCATAATGGTGGTATAATTTCTTTGATGTATGATCAAATATCTAAAAATTTAAATCATATGTGTTTTCTCTTTATTATACCATTTTTTATTCTTGTTGTGTAATTATTTCATGATATTATTCCTATAATGTTCTTCTTTTATGTTCTATTTATTTTATAATTATAATTATTGTTTAAATTGGATCCTTTATTTGTGGGTTTCATCATAATTTTACTCATCTTGGATTTTTATATCACCTGTACCACCCTCCCATAACAAGTGGTAATAGATATACTATCATCAAGTATAAAAATTCATTTAACTAGACTAAATGTTCATAGTTTAAATGTAGAGATTGATTTTATTTTTTGGAGAGTGAAAATGCATGTTGTTATTGTCAACAATGGTCATGATGAACCATTGGAGGATTCTAGGAGAATGATCACCACTCCCTCTCCTAAATGAGATAAATATTTTACTTTTGAAGATATTGACCATAATATATTAAATAAATCTCATTCTTGTGTTGTTAGTAACCATAGGGGACAATTTGTTGATATAATTGTTCCATTAAACTTATTAAAATACGACCTGGCTAAAACTAGAGCATATTTATAATAAAATATCCTTTCTTATAAGGGTAAAAAATAAAATACGAATTTATAATATCAAAATGGTACCTAATACCTTTTTGAGCACTCATTTAGATAGTTTTAATAATATGGTTTTACACTTAGCCAGTATATAAGTTAATATTTTTTATGAGGACATGTATTTCTTGTTGTTGAATTCATTGGATGATTCTTTTTATGTGGTAAGATATTCAATATTGCATGGTATATATTTTATTACATTATGGGATGTAAAGTGAGTGTCTTAGTCTAGGGATCTCCAAATTCATGGTTTGAAGGTGGAGAGAAATTAGGTGATTTATGGGCCTAAATTACTCAGTGTGAATGTACAATTTATAGGTAAAATATAAAATAATAAATATAGTATTCGTTTTATGATGTTTTTGATGTATTAGTTTATAAAAACCATCTATATTAAGAAATACTATCCATAGGATGTTTCTAGGGAAAATATGACCCATAATATTGTGGAATACTCAAATTTTGATAGTTATGATGTTCTAAATGTTTTTATATAATCCCTTAGTATATATTAGAAGAATATCTAGTTTTTCATACTTTAGAATTCCTAGGACTATCTCTACATCTGATTTGTAGGGGCCCTTAATTGGAAGAAATGGTGTACATAGGGCAGTTTTCCTATATTTTTTGGCACAAGTGGAGAATTTTCTCCTATCATCTTCTTATATAATTGTTGTGTTATTATATTTTATTATCTAACATTATGAAACAATTTATATTTTGGGAGTTTATAGTTTTCCTTGTTGTTTTTCTATATTTATTTATGTGAGGATTAGGGAACTTCTCTAGTTTCATTAGGTTTCATATAGCCATGAATAGAAGACTGAGGCCACAACTGGCATCTGTGCAGTTACATGTATATATATATATAATAATACCATAGTGAGAATAAAAAAATGTACAATGAATGAGAATACAAGTAGAATTTATGTGGTTCAGATCATTCATTCTACTCCATGGAAAGAACAATATAGGCATCCTGTTTTATTATAATTTAGAAAATAATAAACAATATGAAGTAAAAAAACTAAGAAATAATAAAGAATATCTTCATTCATCTATTAAATAGAAATAATTATTTTGGAGGATCAAAATTTTGATGTTTACATTGATTCTAATATGGATACGCTATGTGTATCGGATGTTTGGTACTTCTTTGGTACCCTTACATAACCCATATCAAAATTACACCAATATAGCTTGGTTTTTTATAGCAATGGTTTTATTAGTAATATTTTCTCCATAGTACAATACCTACTTAAATATTCCATTAATAATATACCATATGAAAAAAATATAAAGGGGTTAAGAATGGTGGTTTGGAGAGTGGTCTTAATCTTGATGGTTTCCTAGGTTCTATTTTCCACTTTTTATGAAATATAATAAACTAGAATGTTCTGAGTGTTTTTAAGGATTTTATATGGGTGGAATGTTCATGAAGTCTATTCTAATAACCATATTGATTCTTATTCCGAAAAATAAGCATCCCAAAAATTTTCACCACTTTTGAACAATCATTCTTTTAATTTTTACCATAATATTTTGTTTAAATTTCTAATAACATTTTATCACCTCTCCATGATTAAATTATTTCATAAGAATAACATGATTTAGTATAGGGTTGGGGAATTAAAGGGGAAGTCATACTGAATCAAAAAATATTAGTGGTGTTGGATCACAATGATATAGGGGTAATAAGATAATAAAATTTGGTATGGAGACATCGTTTTCGAAATATGGAATGTTGATTCATTTTTTAGGCCTTGAGAATTGTGGGTTTTTTACAATCATATAATTTATTTTTCTAGTGATTATCTTCAACATATATGATTATCAACCTTATGGGAAAAGATTCTGAATTCTTCAAGTATATGAATGGACATTATGTAACTACAAGAACATTTATAAATGAAATACCCATTTTGAATGAAGAAAATTTTTATTGTGTAATGAAGTTATAGATAACCCAGGCATGTCGCTGATTATTTCAGACCACTATATAGTTATTTAATTTTAAATACAATTAAGAATAATAACTAATTAAAACATATCTATTGTACAATATCCATAAAAATTAGTTTATTAATGGTTATGAAAAATTCAAATTAATATAGGTGAAACAATTGATGGCCTTGACAAGTAGGATCATCCCATATAATAGAAATTAATTTGTGCTTCTAAGGTTGATAGAATCACTGGGTATTTTCTTTGACCATTCCCAAATCAATATTTTACAAATAAATAATGAGTGGAACCATTTATTAGAGAAGTTCAATTTTATTAATATCATAACCCAATCCATGTTCACTGAACCAGCCTATAAAAACCTCATAATCATACAACATACCATTAAAGATTTTACTAGGTAATAAGAGGTTATGTATCTCAAACATGATATTATGATTTTTTATTTTTTCATTACAATAGAATGATGATTATATTAATTCAAAATAATTGTTACTTTATAATGATTAAATAATAAGTTTGATACAAATTTCAATTTTATACAATATAACCAAAATAGTAATTTTGAAAATATCAATTATCAATCCAGACACACATTTTAATGAATTCAATAATTTTTTAAATAAACGATATTTTTTTCAATTTTATTATTATACATTATATTATATATATATATATGATAATATAATTTTATGAATTTAATTTTAATTTTTATAATAATAAAAAATATATTTTGTAAAAATGATAAACATATCTTAGTAAATGGGTATTTTTTATTTTAAAAGTATAAATTTTCATATAATGAGAGTTATTTTGATAAAATAAAAATTATTTTTGAAATCACCACCTTTAAATTATCCAATGGTGAAATTTTCATAAATTTTTAGAGAGTCAAATTTATCTGTAAACTTTTAATTTAGTATAAATATATGATATATATTATGACAACATAAAACCAAAAACTGATATAATAAATAATATAATGAGTTTCCAAATCCAAAATTATGTTTTACCTTCAAAATAATTTATTTTTGATGTTAATTGATTATATTTATAAACCCATTATGAATTCTCCAAAAATCAATATTATATTTCATGGTTTTTAATTCAATTCATTATAAATATGTCTCACTTCCACATCACCAAGGTTACTGTTTTAATGAGATCAATTCCAGGCCTTATAAAATAATAATATACACTCTACTTTGGAATAAACTATAGTAAAAGACCATTTTATGGATTGTGGTTTGGATTAATTAATTTTATGGAGTCTGAATCCATCATTTAAAATTTAATAACTAATTTCCCACTTTTCTATAAAAATACACTAATCCTATCACTCCCCTTCACTCAAAACTCTTGTATCACAAAGTTACATTAATATTCTGTAACATCCCCCGATCGGGAACTCTATCAAATGGTAAAAAAATTTCTGTTATGGGACCCCAAGCACACCTCACCGTATGGAAGAGGCTACCAACTAGGATTGGGTTGTGAAACGTGTTATGGGAGACTATATCCTCGTGAATTAAGTGTCATAGTAGTATAAAATAAACCGTATTAATAAAATAAATTGAATTATATACCAAGTGTATGGAAAATAAGAGCCAATTGAATAATCCAATAAATACAAAAGGAATAATGTAATGGTATTCTGGAA
The DNA here is from genome assembly GCA_963277665.1 of Viscum album. NCBI lineage: Eukaryota > Viridiplantae > Streptophyta > Magnoliopsida > Santalales > Viscaceae > Viscum > Viscum album. The sequence continues at coordinate 294,493,327 of OY728134.1, forward strand.
TGTAACAATATGTAATGATTAAAACAATACAAGTAAAATACTAGTAGACTAAAATGAATACTCAAATGTCCCTAGTCTCAAACCTCAAATCAATCCCACCTCTAATATTGAGCTCATCCAATAAAAAACAATTAACAGTAAAGACCTTTTCAATAATTGAAACCTGCATCCACATAATTTTCCTAAGTACAAAATAGTGGCCCGAATAAGGTATGATTATATCTCAGTAGGTTATCACCACCAAATATGAACAATCCAATATGATAAGAAGTTTATTCAATAAAGTGATAAATATTTGTATTTATTATTTAATTATTTAATAAAAAAACTAAAAAAACATTAACTCTGTTAAAGAATATATATCATCATGTCTTATAATAACTCCAACCACAATCGTATACCCATATCAAGATAACATGTTTCTACTCCATGGAAACATATCACATTGTTTTTCTTACAACCATGCCCACTGAGACCATATGACCATGGTATAGTCACAAAAATCCACTTCAAAGACATATATGCATTATGTCATTCGATTCAAATCACTATAATCATTAAAGCATGGGACTGGTTAGATCCTTCTCAATATAATCATTACATCATGGGACTGGGCTGAACCAGCTCAATATCATTATTATATCATATAATTGTTCACGTGTCAGGGAAAGTCATTGTATATATTCATTTCTACATGGAACATTATCCTAGCCATATAACATGAATATTACCTCACAAATCTCAATCTTATATTTTATAAATTACCATTAATCTTTCATATAACAAATTTAATTAAATGAAAACTAATTATAATTAGTAACAACAATAAAAATAATCCACAACTCAGGGATTCTATATTAACCAATCACATGAGATCTCATTTCAGGCTAAATACTATTTAAACCATTAGCCAATTCAATTATATTCATTGTCTGCCCACCCAACTGGTAGCCATAAGTTAGGTTAGAAGCCAATTTAAAAAAATAATCCAAGAAATTATCTCATTTATTTCATAATTGGTTTGGAGAACACTATGTGTATTCAATCAAAATAATGAACAAAATTGAAAATTAAAAAACCATGTGGTTATTTTTTAGACCCCCAACCATTAACTAATGATCCAAAAAGGATTCCAATGGTAAACTCGAATGAAGAAAAATGTGTGGATGATCTCTAAGATAATACCTGATCAATTATGATAAATAACTGGAAAACAAACACACAATAAAAAGATTTCACCGTATACACTGGAGAACATAGTAAGAGAAGGAATAAACTAGACCAAAACTGCATACCAAGGATCGAAGGTGTTATCGGGATGTCCAAAAAGAAGGGTAACACTCCTAAATATCTAAGAGGGTACCCTAGGGTCAAGAGGAGATGGTTTCTGAATGTTAGAATGAAAAATAAGCCGCTAATCATACATTAAAATTAAATGTCGGGGAATTATTGGTTGTGTAACATTGTCACACATCGTTTAAATTATTTTGAGTGGGATAGGCCAAAAAACTCATCACATTGGGTTATTTTTATTAAAACACGTCAACATTACATGTTGTGTAATCTATTTAAATGGAATTTAAATGTTCTTCACATGGTTTCTCATATAATTTCCACATTAAACAACTCAACCCCACATTAAAGCTTCTCAACATACTAATAACCACTAAAACACTAAACATGTTTATACCTAGACTTCAATAATTCAAATTAGAATACATACCTAATATCTATTTCATTTTCCCTAGAAAAAAGATCTCTTTTAGGATCCTCACAGTTTTCCCAAAATTGGTTTAAACGAGAAGAAAATTTTACCTGAAAGAAAACTTAACGAAAAATAATCATATACAGACACACTTGGAAAAAGACAGGACCTAACAACCTTGCCACCATATAAAAAATCTTCCCCGAGATAATATAAGAATCACTATGAGGTATCGGTAAAAAATTATGGCCACTGTGAATCCATATTAGACTCTCTCTCTCTCTCTCTTATGACTCCACCTGAACCCCCACATGGTACCATTGCACTCAAACCAATAGTACTGTCTTACACTAATGATATTTCTCATTATGACCCACAGCCCATATCAAATGATCCTCAAAGTACACATTAGCATAAAGATCAACATATACTACATATATTACATTGGAGGGGTCTGTATAATATCTCCATAGCTCCAACATGTGGAACACACTATGGATGGAACTATACCATTGTGGAAGGGATTAATAGTATGACACTAGAATAACCCTTTACACTATTTTTAATGGCCCAAAAACCAGGACACTAGATTTCTTCATTTTCTAATATGATGTTTCCCCAACTCAGGTAATACAAGATGTAAAACACAATGGAAAACTCTAAATCTAGAGGTTATCTCTAATAGTGAGCACATGATTTTTTCTTCGTCTCTATAGTTACAAACTATTGTATGATCAACTAAACCTACATAGATATCTCCTATATGAGACTGGGCAAAACATGTTCTCACTCATATTCCTCCATAAAAAAAATAGGATAATGGAATGTATTTATATTAAAATCCTCAAAAGGTGTTATTTGGATTGATTCTTAGATGCAATTGTTATATGGAAACTCCATGAGTTCCATATTTTTCTCCCATGAACCACTAAAATCCAAAACATAAGAATGTATCATATCCTATAGAACCTAAATAGTCTACTCATATAGACCATAAATTTTTTCATTATGTTATATAATCAAAATAAACCTCTATCCTATATAATTTTGAAGACCATGCTAAAAATGTGAGGTGAAATGAGGATCTATGTCTAAAACGACACACCATATAACATCGTTCAAATGAACCACCTCACAGACATAGATACTGTATAAATCATCAATTGTGATGGTTTTAGGTATATGAATGAAGTGGTCTAACTTATTCAATCAATCCACAATAACCCATACAGTGTAATTCTTATAGATTTTCAGGTGTAATCCTCTCATAAAATCCATTTTGACATCATCTGATTTCCACTATGGAATGGGAAAAGGATGAAAATTCCCAACTACCTTCTAATGCTCAGTTTTCAACAGTTGAAAAGTGAATCATCTTGAAATAAATATTTACACCTATTTCCACAATCCTGACCATGAGTACAGTCTATGGATATCATGATACACCTATGTAAAATATGTATATACCACCCATCTAGAAGCATAAACCTCCCTCATCAGCTCTTTATGTAGTCTCGTAGGAACCCATACAGAGACAATGAAAACAATATAATTTCATCTTTCAAGATACAATATTGGTGGTGTATCCCCACCATATAAATTATCTCTAAAAATTGATCCCTCCAAATGAAAAAATTCCTTGGTCTTAATATGGTCCAAATGTATGGAGATTATATTTTTCAAAATAAGAGTTACCCATCCCTAAGACTCTTGAACATCCAAAATCATTTATACAAAAATTACAATTATACACCACTCATCACAAAACACCAATACCATTTCATTCTATGTATCTCTTCTCAAAGTATCAGCAACAATGTTTCCCATTCCTAGTTTATAAAATAATTTAATGTAGAATCACTAAAGATACTCAACCAACCTCCTCAGTCAATGGTTCAATTCTTTCTGATAACATATGTACCTGAGTATCTTGTGGTCTATGTATACCACAAACCTCTCAACCATGTGATAGTTACTCCAACATAATAGGGAATTCATCACTTCTACTATCTCTAGATCATTGGTAGGGTAATTCAAATCATTTGGTTTTAGCTTCCCGATCCATAAAAAACTACCCTATCCTCCAACATTAGAATGGATATGATTATAACATTGGATGCATCAAAATTCATATTATATGCTTTACCCGACACATGTAAATAGAGAAAATGTTTGGAGCTTTTCCCATCTTTAAACTACAAAAAAGATCTCTGGAAATAACCATACAAAACAAAATTCACCCCTTTCAAGGAAATCCAGGAAATAAGTTATTCAAAATGGGAGAAACAAAAGATAATGAACTTATTATAACCTTGTCAAACTAGAAATCTATGAATCCAAAAGTCATTATTTGGTTATTTTCTATAACAAAATGCTTTTAATTTCATTAGGCCCACTGAAACTCCTTCCTTTGAGATGACATGGCCCAATAAGAACACATTATTCAACCAGAAATTTAATTTGATTAGCATGGCATAAAACTAATTATCTATCAATGTGATCAGGATGATGTCTAGAAGATTGGTGTGGCTATCTTCTTTTTCAGTGTGCACTAAGATATAATCAAAAAAATATAGCACATACAAGTTTTTAAAAGGAAGAATGATCTGATTCATTAAGGCCATGATAACTACCGATGTGATAGTCAGTCTGAGAGGAAACACAAGGAATTAATTCAAGATATACCTGCTTATAAAATTTGTATGATGTTTTTCTGATAGTGTAAAAATTACCTAGTGGTAAACATATCTCAATTAGATCATGATGATGATCTTATCACCTCTCAACCATTCAAAAATATCATCAATTTGTGGAAGAGGATACAAGTTCTTAACTGTTGCTTGGTTCAACCTCTGATAATTCACACAAGAAAAAATACCCACCAACCTTCTCGGAGAAAAGAACTAAATAACCCTAAAGTGAAGATCTATGCTATATGGAGCCTTTATATTCTAGATATTACAATTGAACTTTCATCTCTTAATGTAGTAATGGTGCCATTCTATAAGTCATGATCAAAAAGTATTTCGTCTCTAAACCAACATGATCATAAACTCGATCTCTAACTCAAGTGATAAGATAATGAAATCTCTAATAAAAAACATCCTACAAATAGCCTACCACTATAAGAGATAATCATGTTTCATTCCAATGTCATCTAGACCAAGAATAGCTATCTGAGTCATGAGAAAATCCAAACTACACTGAATTGGTCCTATATGACCAGCCTCAAGATCTCACTAAACATGGTGAAAATAAATACCTCATTATAGATATAGAATCGTAACTCCACTCCTATTACAATCGATATGATCATGGTAAGAAATAGTAATTATATATCCATAATAATGTCAAATCCTAGCATTTCCACCATTAACAGTTTCCAAAAGAAATGGAAACAACCAATCTCTTGAGAAAAAACCTTTTATTACTTGATATTATATAACCAAACTCCCAACATTAGGTTTATAGTCAAACAACTATCCAGGACTTCCATATCCAAGACCAAACAGTTTTCAAAATGATTATATTTAAAATAATGTGATTTTCCTTTATCAAACAAAATACAAGTAGATGTAAATGATAAATGAATTATACCATTGAAGGTAGGTGGTCCTGCATCCAAGATAATCAACGTAGTCTTCAAAACCATCATCTGGGTTTCCCCTCTACCCTAGTCTCTAGTTTGACAACCTTGATCTACTTCACATTATTTTTATTGTGTCTCTTGCACTAGGGTACCACATCCCCTACCTCCCCATAAATTTCTAATGGAACTATAGCTTCCAGCAGTTTGAGGTAAAACTAATCTCTTTCCCCAGTCATGTTCCTATATTAATACTATTATACTAGTATGTTATATAATGTTCAAACAAAACCACTAAACATGACCTATTCTTCCACAGATACAACACTTGACTATAGTGTAAGGACACTATGGATGCTTGTGGTCACACATGACACACTAATATAACTAGAATGGAACATAGTCTTACTATTTATTTCCACCTAAATGATTAATATACCCCTTAATTCCTTCATAAAAACTATCATAGTGACACTTATTTCAACTTGAAGAAGAGAACCCAGATCTCTCTACTTAAATAGATAGGCCCCGACTTGGGGAATCTCTCAAATTTCCTTTATTGACTAGTGAATACTTCTTCATATATTTTCAAGTGACAAATCATTACAGATAACCGAATCTCAAATAGAAGACTGTAATGATAACTTCTCACCCAATAACTTTTTATCTTCCAAAGATGGTGAAAAGAATTATAGGTCACTAAAATATGTACAATAGTCTAGCAATGATATTCTATCCAACATCAAATGCATGATATCATAAGATTTCTCATCCCTCAGTGTCTCAAAATAGAAATGTATTGGGAACTTCCTCTCATCATACTTTCAATATAGGTAATAATATTTCCATGTTACCTCCATAATATCCGACCAATGATTGGTAGGTTCCTAAAGTATATACACATAATGCTTCACCCTTCTATCTACTGGTGTCTCAAGGTTCTTGAATATCGTCTGGGCTGACACAATCCATAAATCAGATACTTGGGATCTTCATTTCTTGTATATATTGGTAGATAATGTAGCTGAAAATCACTTCTTAGATCATACATCAATGGAATGGTACGAATATTCTTTCTTTTCATCAGTCACATGACCCTAAAGAAATTTTCATGGATATGAACATACATATGATCCTTGGTAACTATTAGAATCTCTGGTTTAGCTATGTTAGGACCATGCTAATTTCCACTCTCCTGATTCGCAATTCAAAGATGATGATGATTCATTTTCCCTACAATACAAACACACACCATAGAAAACTCCTACCAATATGGTCAACCTCAATAGGTGACTACAACATATAACCACTGACTCATGGTCTCTCTTTACATGGATAATAAGTGTTTTAGCATGACATAAAAACTCATTTCATTTATCCATTGAAATAGATATCTCATATAAGAGTTCAATAAGAAAATAAATTTCCCATTCAAAAATAGATATGTCCCAATCATGAAAAATGAATGTCGATATACCATTATATGATGACCATGAAGCATGTACTCTCATATTACACAATATCGGGCCATGAGTACACATCAAATTAAATTGTAACATCATAAAAAATTAACCTCACCCAACACGTGAATCGCCTATGGTGAAATAACATGAACTATAACAATTACACACCAAAAATTGCAACCTCATCATTATAATATCAGATTTTTAGTCGTACATGGGATAACTACTCCAATGAACGGGCTCATTACCAAGTCATGACACATCCTAGTATCCTTTCTACATTTCCCAAATAATTAATTAGAAGAAAATGAAACTTTATCCTTTGATACAACTTGGTAACATCTCTTGATCTGGTACTCTCTCACGTAGCCATAAAGGGTTTGTTACAATACATCAAACATTAATGCCATTAATCCAAAGGATGCCAACTAGTAGTGGGGTGTGAAATATATAGTCAGAAGACTATAAAACCTTGTATGATGTGTCATGTCAGTAGAAAATAAACAATATAAGTTAAATTAAACAATCTATAGTGATAGTGGAAAACAACAATAAGAGAAAAATGAATATTACAAAAAATAATTAAGCAATAATTTAATGATGTTCTAGAATATAGATTAATGTCATGATTGAAACAATAAGTTTTAAAGACTAGAAACTCATATAAAGAATATAACATCCCCAGTCTCGAACACCATGTCAATACCAACTCTAAACATCAACCCATATTGCTATAATTAAATCAATAGAATGGTTCTCTACCCTTATCCAAACTTGCATCCACATAATCTGATTGGGTACCAAACAGTGGCCCAAATAGGGTGTGAGTATAACTATGTAGGTTGACACAACCATGTAGAAACAATACAGTCTAATTATAAGTGTATGTAATAAATTGATTAATTGGTGTCTTAATAAATTCAACAACTAATAAAATACAACAATAACCTTCATCGACTCTATCTCAAAATATCCTTTGGGATTTCATACAACTATGCCAACCATATTCATATAAACATGGTAAAATACCATGCATAATATTTATTCCAAAATATCTCAGAGAATGTATTATTACCACTCCATCCACTACCATATAACCATCGTATAGTCACAAAAATCTTTATCAAAACCCTATAAACAATACATAATCCCTGTCAAATCCCTATAAGCATTAAAATATGGGACAAGGTAGAGCATGACCCTTATAATCATTATAGTATGATATTGGGATGATCTTGATCAATATCATCATTAAAGCATTTAAGTGTGTATGTTGCAGGGTCAATCCCAATATATAAGAATTTAATACTAGAACACAAGTCCTTTCATATATCATGGCTATCAAAATATTACATCATAAATTTAAATGGTTAGTTATGTGAATTATGATTTATCTTTCATATTCCACTTTCAATCAAATCACACTTTGTTCACAGTCATAACAATAAGAAATAATCCATAACATATGGATTCAATATCAAGAAATAACAAAGGGTCTAAGGTAATGCTAAATACACTTTAAACCACTATCAAAGTATATTATATTCATGTTCCACTCATCTAATGGGTGGCCATAATCCAGGTTAAAAGAAAATTGACAAAAAAATACTCCAAATAATGATCTCATTTGTGTATTAATTGATTTGGTGCACACTATGTTTGCACAATTATAATATTGCATAAACATGGAAATTATCTATCCATTGGGTTAATATTTATACCCCCTACATTTAACTGATAATCCAACAATTCTTCCAATGGATTAAAAACCATGAGTAAAAATGTGCAGATAATCCCCAAGGTAATCGTAGATCAAAACTTATCCATATAAAAACTAACAACGTAAAATATTAAAGGATTTTAACAAAATGGTTGGATAAAAAAGGATGATATGGGAGAAACTAGACCAAAACAACTTAATAGGGATGAATGGAATTATTTCTCTGTATAAAAGAAAGGTTGGCAGTCCAAAATTTCTTATACGACGCCCTAGTGTCGAGAGAAGAAGTTTGTAGTCAGTTACAATGAATACTCACCTGCACAGTATAATTTAAAATAGTAGGACAAAGAATTGAAATTCATGTAACATAGTTACACATCATGTAAATATTGTTAATGGGATTAACCTAAAACCCCATTTCTTAAGATTATTTTTTTAAAAAGAACCGAACATTACATGATGTGTAATCCATTTACACAACATGGAAATTTTTTTATATTGGTTTTCAACCATATTTGACTTTAAACAACCTGAATCCCCGTTTAATATTCTCAACATTCCATGAACCAATGGATCAAATAACTCATTTATACCTGAACTCCATTCATTTAAACAAGTAAAAATCACCAAACATTAACTCATTTCCCCGATATAGGATCTCCCTATAGATCCTCTCAATTTTTTGAAAAAATGATTAAAGGATGTGTCTAAACGTAGTTGAGAGAAAATTTAGCAAAAAAAAATAAGAGAGAGGCATACCTGGAAGAAAGATTGGATATAACACCATCCTTCTCTAGATAAATAACATGTTTCCCCCAAACTCTTAATAATTCCCTCCCAATATTTTGGAAAGAGCCTCTTAAGTTTAAATAATCTTATCCCTCTCCTCTTTATTCAAGAAACTTCTTTAAATTATTCCATTTCATTTATAATTGTTCACATTGGGAAATGTTTTTACACATCTCTCATTATGACCTCATGATTTAAAAGTGATTATATACACCTTTCACTCTCATCAACCCCTCCCATGAATCCTTATGTACTCCCATTATGTTGCCGAATGTATCCTTTGATTTTTTCATGTTGTACTTTTTTTGTGAATAATCATCTCCATTTTCACTGAAGGTTATTAACCTTGATGTTTGTATCATTTATTTATTAGGTACTTCCATGTATTTATCCCACCTCCCTTAGTCATGGGAATAAATTTAATTAGTTATGATTATATGTTTAGTGATCTTTGTGGTTCACTCAATCATGTACGTGATACAAATGTTATTGGGGGGAATTGAATAATATGTAGCTTTAATGGAGACGGTAATTTTTTTGTCTGATAATATTATATGTATAGTAAAAGGGAGGTTATTCTAAAAAACTATGTTATGATTTATTGTATATGAACCTTGAATTATGTATATTATTTCATGTTTTTATGATGTTTTTTCACATCTAGGTTAAAATAAAATTGACATAAAAAGACTCCAAGTAATGATCTCATTTTTGTATTAATTGATTTGGTGCACACTATGTTAGCGCAATTAGGATGTTGAATAAACATGGAAATTATCAAACCAATGGGTTAATATTTATACCCCCTACCTATAGCTGATGATCCAACAATGCTTCTAATGGAATGAAAACCATGAGTAAGAATGTGCAGATAATCACCAAATTAATCGTAGATCAAAACATATCCACATCAAAACTAACAAAATAAACTATTAAAGGATTTCAACACAATAGTTGGATAACAAAGTAAGATATGAGAGAAACTAGTCCAAAACGACATAATAGGGATCAAAGGAATTATTTCCATTTCTAAAAGAAAGGTTGGTGGTCCAAAATTTCTTATAAGGTGCCCTTGTGTCGAGAGAAGAAGTTTTCAGTCAGTTACAATGAATACTCAACTGCACAGTATAAATTAAAATAGTAGGATAAAGAATTGAAATTCATTTAACATAGTTACACATCATGTAAATATTGTTAATGAGGGTTACCTAAATCCTCCTTGATTATGATTATTTTTATAGAAAGAACCGAACATTACATGATGTGTAATCCCTTTACACAACATGTGAATGTTTTTAGATGGGGTTTCAACCCTATCTCACTTTAAACAACCCAAATCCCCATTTAATATTCCCAACATTCCATGAACCCATGGATCACATAACTCATTTATACCTGAACTCCATTCATTTAAACAAATTAACATCACCAAACATTAACTCATTTCCCCAATATAGTCTCCCCCCATAGATCCTCCCCATTTTTCCAAAAAATGGTTAAAGGATGTGTCAAAACATACCAGAAAGAAAATTTAATGAAAAAAATAAGAGAGAGGCATACCTTGAAGAATGATTGGATATAACACCATCCTTACATAGATAAATAACAAGTTTCCACCGAACTCTTAATAATTCCCTCCCAATCTTTTGGACAATCCCTCTTATGTAAAGGAATCTTATCCCTCTCCTCTTTATTCAAGAACCTTATTTAAATTATTCCATTTCATATATTATTTTTCACATTGGGAAATTTTTTTACACATCTCTCATAATGACCTTATGATTTAAAAGTGATGATATAACTCATTCACTCTCATCAACCCCTCCCATGAATCATTATGTACTCCCATTATGTTGTCGAATGTATCCTTCGATTTTTTCATGCTGTACTTTTTTGTTGTGAATACTCATCTCCATTTTCACTGAAGGTTATTAACCTTGATGTATGTATCATTTATTTATTAAGAACATCAATGTATTTATCCCACATCCCTTACTCATGGGATTAAATTTAATTAGTAATGATTCAAATTTTAATGCAGTGAAGTTATTCATGTATGTGAGACAAATGTGATTGGTGGGACTTGAATTATATGTAACTTTAATGAAGTGGGTAATTTTTTTGTCTGAAAATATCTATGTATATTAAAATAGAGGTTATTATAAAAACTATGTTATGATTTATTGGGTATTAACCTTGAATTATGTATATAATCTCATTTGTTATGTTGTTTTTTCAATTATCCAGGTTAAAAGAAAATTGACAAAAAAAGACTCCAAGTAAAGATCTCATTTGTGTATTAATTGATTGGTGAACACTATGTTGGTGCAATTATAATATTGCATAAACATGGAAATTATCAAACCAATGGGTTATTATTTATACCCCTTACCTTTAACTGATGATCCAACAATGCTTCCAATGGAATGAAAACCGTGAGTAAAAATGTGCCGATAATCCCCAAGGTAATCGTAGCTCAAAACATATCCATATCAAAACTAACAATGTTAAATATTAAAGGATTTCAACATAATAGTTGGATAACAACGGAAGATATGTGATAAACTAGAACAAAATGACTTAAAAGGGATCAAAGGAATTATATTTATTTCTAAGAGAAAGGTTGGCGGTCCAAATTTTTTTATAAGGTCCCATAGTCTCGAGAGAAGAAGATTTCAGTAAGTTACAATGAATACTCACCTACACAGTAATAATTAAAATAGAAGGATATGGAATTGAAATTCATGTAACATAGTTACACAACATGTAAATATTGTTAATGGGATTAACCTAAAACCCCCTAGCTTAGGATTTTTTTAATAAAAAGAACCTAACATTACATGATGTGTAGTCCATTTACACAACATGAAAATGTTTTTTAGATGGTTTTTCAACCCTATTTCACTTTAAACAAACTGAATCCCCTTTTAATATTCTCAACATTCCATGAACCCATGGATCACAATACTAATTTTTTCCTGAAATCCATTCATTTAAACAAATAAACATCCCCAAATATTAACTAATTTCCCCAATATACGCTCTCCCCATATATCCTCTCCATTTTTCCAAAAAATGGTTTAAGGATGTGTCAAAACGTACATGAAAGAAAATTTAACAAAAAAAATAATGGAGAGGCATACCTGGAAGAAATATTGGATATAACACCATCCTTCTCTAGATTAATAACAATTTTCCCCCAAACCATTAATAATTCCCTCCCAATCTTTTGGAAACACCCTCTTAAGTTAAGGAATCTTATCCCTCTCCTCATTATTCAAGAAACTTATTTAAATTATTATATTTCATTTATAATTGTTCACATTATGAAATGCCTTTACACAACTCTCATAATTACCTTATGATTTAAAAGTGATGATATATCCCTTGTAATCTCATCAACCCCTCCCATGAATCATTATGTACTCCCATTATGTTGCCGAATGTATCCTTCAATTTTTTCATGTCGTACTTTTTTTTGTGAATACTCATCTCCATTTTCAGTGAAGGTTATTAAACTTGATGTATGTATCATTTATTTACTAGGTACTTCCATGTATTTATCCCATATCCCTTTCTCATGGGATTAAATATAATTAGTTGTGATTCTACGTTTAATGTTTTATGTGGTGCACTTATTCATGTACGTGATACAAATGTGATTTGTGGGATGTGAATTATATGTAAGGTTAACAAAGAGGGTAATTTTTTAGTCTAATAATATTCTATGTATAGTAAAAGGGAGGTTATTCTAAAAAAACTATGTTTTGATTTATTGGGTATTAACCATGAATTATGTATATTAACACATTTGTTATGTTGTTTTTCACTTCCATGAAGCCTTTATATTATCGTCTTGTATTTTTATTTGATGATCACATATATTCTTCTTACCACTATAAAGTCACCATAAAAATACTATTTCTTAACATATATTTATTTCACCATGTTATCCTTGGATTACACTAATATAGGGATTTATTTCTCACCCCTTTCTTATGTATTCCTCTATGTAATCTAATGCAGTATTAAAAGGTCTATGCATTTTAAGAGCGTGTCAAAGGGTTTTCATTAATTTCATTGTATCAATGATTCAATTTTTTATGCGATGAACCTAATTAACTAAATACAATAGGACTCATTATATTAGGGAATTTTATTAACTGTTCCTATATGTAATAAATCTTGAAATAAAGTGTATTAATGATTTAGATTTTCATAGTTTATATCAGTGGAAAGTATATTTATTTTTTGGATTGTGATTAGAAAACACTAGTGAAAGCCTCAATAGTAAGACTAAACATTGTGAAATATCCATAAATATTGGTTCTAAGAAAACACGTCATTATCTAGATACTATAAGAGGATATAAAACTGGACCCAATGTACCTAGGGGTAACAACCCAGAAAAGGATGCATTGTTCTATACTCAATCTCCACCTAGTGAATGATAATAAGGATTGTTGTATAGAAAAGTTCTCCAATCCTAGAGGTTATTATTTTGTAATTTCACAAGCCCATTATGAGCCATTATTAGGGAACAAAAATTCATATAAGATTTAATTTTAGATAATATATCATGGATAACATAGATTTATTCCTTGAAATTCATAGGATAAGGAATATATTTCATTTATGTGTTATCAATTTAATTTTAATGGAATCCCATATAATAGTTTAAAAAATTAAAAATAATCATTCTTGGTTTCCCTATTATTCTAGTATATGGTTGGAAGTAATAGGAACCAAGACAACAACAAATTTCAGGGGAAATGTGATTACATCCAAATTCAGATTCTCATCCCAATGGGAGAAGGAATTTCAAACTTCAAGTATATAATTTCTCAATAAACTTATGATTTGAATTTATTCTGGAATTGGGAGGAAATGTTGGATCCCCTTATATTGAACAAGTTATAATTGATAAATTTTTTGAAAAAGGTCTCTAACATTCTACGGGGTTTTGAATTCCTTAATCATGAAAAAATAGATCAACTACATTAAAAAGATATTCAACATCCTTAAATTCTAATGCTAAGATAAGGTTGTGTTTCATGCTTTCTGTGTGTAATTCGAAGCTGATCAATGGTGGAACCTGGTCAAAAATATAGCACTAGAGGTGAAATGAGTTTTGGACACTATTTTTTTATAAATATTTTCCTCACACACATCGAATTATAATTTTGAGGGATTTCTTTAAAGTAAAGAAAAATGATGAAGAATACATATGGGATCATGAGGAAAACTTCACAAGACATAAATAATATGCCTCTTTATTTTTTATCACCCCATAAAGTAATATATATCTATGTCAGTTGTTTAAAGTTCAATTTATGAGAATAATTTACTATTTTGTACATTAAATGCTCGGAGTAAATTTAACACTGTGACCTTAATGTCAAAATTGAGAGCAGTAAATCTCAAGGGACTCATAGCTCTAGAGATAGGAAGAAGGGGATGGACTTCAATTCTTGTAGTTTTATTAGTAAATATAACAATGGATAGAAATTATAATATCCCACTTTCCAAAAGTGTGGGAATAAGAAACATATAAATTTCCCAAACAGGATAAGAAAATACATTAGGTGTGGAAAGGAATGTAACCTAGTTAGATAATATCTTCATGAAAAATCCCACAATGTCATAGTATAATTGAATTCTCTTGTCAACCAATAGCCTGTTTTTAAATGTTTCAATTGTAAGATTCAAGGACCCAATATGAAAAAATCTATAATCTAAGGGTTTTGATGATAACTAATGATAGAACCCCAACAAATTCAATAGATAAAGAGTTGGAATATTTCATCACAAATGCAGAGTTCGATCCCAAAAATGATGCGGTGATAGGTACCCTAGTTATTCATTAAAAAATTACAAACATAATTTTTTATTCCGTTTCTAATAAATCTTTAGAATCTATCATGTTTATTAGAAGTATTCAAACACCACAAAAAATCATCTAATTAAATCTTTGGTTGAAAAGGGTAATGGTTCAATTATTGTATCTCAACTGAACAAAACCACTCCTATAAATATTTTTTGTTGATCCTTCCATAAATCTTTTTCAAAACTCTGTTTCACAGAATTAAATTTTATTTTCTACATGGGTTGGAATTATTTATATAGTGACAACATAAATTGTTTAGGTAAGGAAGTCACCCACCATTTCCTAAATCACCTTTCAGTTCTATAAAAATTTAAGGAGGAGGATTAATATACATTGGTGTCATACTATAAAAGATGGATATTATTTATTTATGAGAAAAAATATCATGCTCAAACTACAATGAATATGGAAAAGGTAATCCATAGAGAAAATCTTATTGATAAAGAATATGTTGATGTGTTTTTTAAATAATTTCATTGTCTTTTTTCTATATATGAGGTTTAGTTATCAATAAATATTATACCATGAGATTTTACAATATCGAGGACTCCATAGATAATGGTCATTGTTGAACTTAAGGATCTCAAGAAGTACCTATAAGTGAATCTGGATAAAGGGTTTATATACCGCAGTGCTTTAGCATGGGAGGCACTAGTCTTCTTTGTCAGGAAGAATGAATGGTCAATGTGCTACTATATAAATTATCATGAACTCAAAAATATCACAATAAATAAAAAGTATAATATTCCACAGACTAAGGAATTATTTGATGAGATACTAGAAGTCTAGTATTTATCAAAGGTAGATCATCGATGAAGATATTTTCCTGTAAAGGTGTAGAAGGAGGATATACCCAAAACTAGTTTTCATACAAGGTATAGGAAATAAAAGATCATAGTGATTCCATTTGGACTGAATAATTCTCTAAAAATATTTATGGAAATTGTAAATTTATTAGTTATATATTACCATAACAAATTTAGAGTAGTATTTATAGAAAATATTCATGTCTACTCCAAAAGAAAATATAATCATTAAGAGAATTTATTTATTTTATTGGAGATCTTGTGAAACGAAAATATATGTGTGAGGTATAGTAAATGTGAGTTATGGTTTGGGAGAGTATCATTCTAAGGGAATGTTATAACCCAAAAGGGATATCTATGGATTCATCAAAAATAGAAATAATTGATGCATGTCCCAGAAAAACCTCTATAATGAAAATCCATAGTCTTATGCATTATCTCGGTACTCTCATCGATTAATGAAAAATTTATCATTATTTTGAATCCCACTAAAAATTCTAACTTGAAAAGGATTTCTATTTTTGTTGAATTATGAATATGAGGAATGCTTTAAAGAGTTAAATAATTGGATAATAACTATGGATGTTATTTCATTACCCACTAGTGGGGCATGATTTTCTATTTATAGTGATAAATAAAAAATTCCTTTAGTTGTGTACTCAATAATTATAATAAGTGATATCCAATGCCTCACATCAGTCAAAGGTTCATGAGAAAAACTAAAAAAATCATGATCTTGAATTTGTTATAATGACCTTTGTGTTGATGATTTGCTACCATAATTCATGTGTGAAGAAGTATAAAATGACTTTGGATCATAAAAGCCTCAATTATGTATCCACACAAAAGGATGATAATAAGCATTAATAAATGTGGTTAAATCTTACCATGGTTTGTGATTGTTCAATACATTACCATCCTGGAAGGAAAAAATAAAGTTGTAGATGCATCGAGTAAAAAGAATATTGAAACCCAATCTATCATTAGGATATAATGGGATCCAATATTCTTAGACATGTATATGATAGGAATTGTAATAATAAAAATTTGAGAATATTCTAGAGTTAAACTTTTCAAAAGATGGTCTTATAAGTTTTGGAACCCAGATATGGGTCCCATTAAAATATAATAACAGATAGAACTTCTAGATGATGTTCATATCTCATTATTATCTATAAATCCTTGAAGAAATAATATTGTAACAGGTGGAGATTTTGTGAATATTTTTTGAATTAATTTATTCTTTTTGATATTTTTCATTTCATGAAACACTGAAAAAATAATTATTTTTTAATGATTGGATTGAGTTATAAGAAACACCATGTTTATAATGAGCTATACACAATAAAAATTTCAGATTTATATATATGTAACATTGAGTTTAGAGTATGTAACATTCAAGAATGACTTTCCTTGATGGATTGCGTAACACGCAAGGCCGAGTTTTACCAAATAATAATATATTATTAGAAAAATTACTATTTAATATAAATGGATATATCTTATTATTTATATTAGTCATTAAAAATAGTATTTAATAACTTATAAAAATACTTGTTTGAATTCACTGGTTACAAATTAATTAGAAATGAATATAAGAACCAATTGAATATAAAGGGAATGTTTGTATAAAAAATATTTTTAAGCTCAAAAATATTTCTATCCTAAAAATTTAATTAATTAAAATTGGTGAATGAAAATAATGAAATATATATTTTACGTATTCACTAAAATATTTTTTATATTTATTGACTATATTTGATAGGGATTGTATTGTAAAAGAACCAAAATAACACATTAAAAAAAGAATATTTTTATAAAATTAGTATTACCTCCTTTTTAAAGGAAAACAAATATTAAATATAAATTTTGGAAAATTAAAAAAATTTATATTTCCAAATAAGCTTCATTTTTTAAATAAATACATAAAAATTTGGTTAGGGTTATTTTTTGATATTTTTCTATGTGGTTCAATTTTTTATGAATATAGAAAATTAATGAATATTAATTCAAAACCTCTTTTTCTTATAAAACATTTATAATGTTAAATTATATTTATAATTTTTTAAAGTCCAATTATATAAATTATATATACATTTATCCAATTTGGGTAATTATGATCTATTTAACATTGAAATTTAATATAAAAACATAGAAAACGTTGAAACATTTTTACTTTATAGACTAGAATTGTCATCCTGTATATGTGATTATTTTTAAATTAATTTTTCCCACTTCTATGATTATAATATGGGAAATGGATTCTATATTTTGAATTATAATAATATATAATTTCTAATAATTTCATCTTATTTTTGACAATAAAATATTAGTGAATGTAATTAAAATTAATTAAAATGATTAAAAGGAAAATTAGCTTAATAAGGGATAAAACATTAAAAATAAGGTCCAAAATTACATATATACATGTAAAAAAGATATTGTTAGTTCATATATATACCCTATCATCAATTTTATCATCTTTACTCTATTATTTTAGCAACTTTAAATCATAAAAATGTTGTTTGAATTACCTTTTCCAAAATTTACAAGAATGCCACTTCTCCTCCTCTATAAAATGATAACCCCCTATTCAGACCTCTAAAGCCCTTTGGCTAAAAAAATATCAACTCAAATAAGGTTCTAAAATCTATTAATTCATCATATAATCCTCCCTTTGGGAAAAAAATGCAAATATGGAATCTCTATGGTGGAAACCAAAAGGAGTTACCCAAAGAAGAGCTCATGTCCTTCCTCATGCTCATTTGTTTTATTTTCATTCTCCACCACCTCAATTTTTATTATTTCAGGATTATATAAAAATTTCACTATTATAAATATGTTTTTATGTTTTTATTATAAATTTTATACATAAACATACACATTCATCAATTTAATGGTTAAATAACTTACTGTTCTTGTGTATAGCGACTTACCGCCTCACGAAACGATGTTGTTCGTTTTTCATTTACCTCCTATAATGGACGGTAATTATGATATTAAATAGGTTTTATATGATATTTAGGATTTTTATTATCTATTTTTTCTCATGGAGTTATTTATATGAACCCTACATTCATTATTTGTATTTTTTGTGAATATGATAACATTGTTTGTGGAAGTGTAGACTACCGCCTCCTCATATCGATGTGACTCATTAAAACATTACATGGAATGTATTAATGATGTGTTTAGTAAACATATATGATATATATGAAATAAAAATTTATCTTTAACAATATTATATATATATATATATATTTCTTTTAATTTATTTCTTTCAATATGAAATTAATATGGAACAATATTAATGCGTACGTATGGTCTATCATCTCTAGGAATAGTGTTTTTCATTTAATATTTCTAGATATTATCAATTACTATAAATATATATAAACTAAATGTATATGATATATAAATAATGTTTTAAATTTATTTAAATAATTAAACCATTATCTATGTAATCGGATCAATAATAACAAGTCCAAATACGTACGATCAACAAGGCGGTTATTCCCAAAACATTAATTTAACATGAATTTATTAATAAATGGGTAATATCAAGTCATAATTGGATCCTATATGGTATATTTTATAAGAACTTGTGTCTTTTTTATATTTATAATAGACTTATATTTATTACATTTTTGGTTTTAATATGTACAAATAATGTCAAGACTTAAGGTACAAAAATTTCATCTCAATTTTTATTTCTGTGAGATTCATGCCATATTCCCCACTGTATTCTTTTTTGTGGGGTATATAATACCCAATGACATGATATATAATTAATTTGAATTATTTAATAAATTCAAAACATTTAATTTACGTTATTATTTCATGGGTATCATGATTTTAAACTTATTTAAGTAGTAAGGGCTTGTCATGTCTCACTTTTATTTTTAGTGAGAAACAAGCCATGTTCACCTCCTATTTCTTATATTTGGTTTGTATACTACCCATGTATGTAATATATTATTCTTATAATTAAATTTATTTTCTTTTAAATTTACATTTTATGATCTATCTTTCCTGGGTTTTATGTTTAAAAGGTCACAAAATCATTAATGTAAGTTTATCTCAACTTTTCTTCTTCATGACACATGGCATGTTATACACATATATTATTTTACATGGCTTATATACTTCCATTTGACATGGTATCTGATGAAACAAATTATTTTCAAGATATTTTATGATTCATGTAATTTAATTTTCTTAGATGGGGAGTATAATACAAATTTACCAAGTGGTAATAGTTTGTTGAAACAATCACGTCATTTATAAAGATTGTATATCATTATAATTACATTGGTGAAATATTATGATACATATATCATGTAAAATCAATAATTTTATCACATATGGTCATTCATTATATATTCATATATTTGTACCATTTTTCAACAATTTTTTACTTAATTTATTTATGAGTGTGTTTTTAAGAGGATCTGTCTTTATTTTCCCTTTCAGTCAAATATAATTGTTCTTTAAAAATAGTTTTTTCTAAAAACACTTTTCAAAAGTTTATACTATTATCCTATAATTTTTAAATTATATTATTACCCATGTATTACTTTTTCAAAACTAGTTTTAATAGAAGTATACTTTTGATTTTTTGTTCAATACATTTTTCAAAACATTTATTGTGAAAAAGGAATTTCTGACATATACAGACTTACCTACCATCATGACCAAAATTTTCTTTAAAATTACTTTATATGTTTATAATTTTATTTTTTTTAAATGTTTTTCTTCAAAATATTTTGGATGTTTATTTAATTTAAATTGGTTTTTAAAAATATTTTGTGATCAAAACGTGTTTTAAGTTATTTTTAATGATTCTATTATATTTTTTCAAAATATTTTTTTCAAAGAAAATGATTTAAATATTTTTAGAAATTGATTATAAGTTTTCAAATAATTTTGAAAGAAAAAAATTCAAAAAAAATTCACGATTCTTTTATAATTATTCAAAGAATGTGTATTTCAAAATGGTTTTGGTTTTATAAAAAAAATTCTCATAAAATAAATTATATTTCATTAAAAAAATTAGATTAAATTGTGAAGATTTATTTATAATAAATGTATTTTGGAAATTGTTTTATGAAAAGTATTTTCAAATAAAGGGTATTTTACTTAACAAATGATCCATGTGATCATTAAAAATCATTCTTCCGCTAAGAATACATATTTTCTTATAGTTTATGAATACCATTCATATTACATATTCAATGGTTTATGTATTGATGGAATGATATTTAGGACACTCGTTTCTCTTCCATGGTTTATATTCTCTTGAAACCCACTTCTTTTCACAAGTAATTATTTGATGAAATTATTAGAAGACCTATTAGTTTTCCATAGGTAATTATTTGATGAAAGTTTTGTGATACCAATTTTATTTTGTGGGTTATGATGTGTTGTTTTTGAAAACCATCTATTTATATGGGTCATTATATGATGTAAGTTTAAATATATTTTAAAACATGTATGCATTATATTATTTTGAGATGGGTGGAACCTGTAATTCCATCAAATTAATTTGGTAATGATAAATAGAATATGAGCTCAAGGGGTACACTATTTATATCCTATGCTTGGAAACAAAACGTTAAATGGGTGATAAAAAACTATTTTGTTGAATATTTTATTGATAATTAATGAAATAATTTCCCCACATTGTGTTAAATATGTCTATTTATAAAATATTTGGGATTTGATCATTCATTTGAAAATTTGGTGAAAATTTTAGTTTTACCCTTAATAGTTCACTGTAGTATTTCAAAGATAAATATTTTTATATTGATTATTTGAATTTGAAATTTTTTAAAAGTCTTCCTAACTGAATGTTAGACTACTTTCATTTAAGACACTAGTGCTAAAGAGTGCATTTGAAGGAGTAAATGGTTCATTATTCCAATGGTGGTCCGGACTCGGCAGAATGGACATGGGTTCTGTATTTGGGCCATATATTCTTCATCAGGGCTTGTATTGATCCAAAACATTGAGGAAAGCTCGGTGACATGATGTGGCACAAACCATCATTCTGGAAGCCCGGTCAATTCACGCGTTTTGGAGGTCAAATGGGCGGTGCAAGTTGGAATAAAATATTTGGCCGAATTTCCACATCCACACATCAAACCACTTGTAACCTCTCTTACCCTCCCCTCTATAAATTAGAGTTTTTCTCATTTGGAGGGGTTCATAAGTGCTTTGGGAAGTTTATGGAAGAGTATAAGTGGATCCACCCCAATTCTCCAACCATTTCAATAAGGGTAGCTCTTGAAGAAAGGATCCCTTCGACGAAGCCTTCTTCTTCTCCTTCATGTAGTAATGATTTTGATTGTGTAATAAACTTCTTTTTTCTTCTTTTATTTCTTCTCTTTTCTTCTGTTTTGATTAAATTTCTCCTTCTCTTAATCTTCCTCTTTGGGCTAGAATTCTTGAGTAGAAGCGTTATTGGGTTATACCCATTATAAACCTTTGCATATGAAAACCGCTTCTACGATGATTACGCCACCCATGGAAGAGTAGTCTTTTAGTAATTGATCTATCTTCTACACTCTTAATTTAATTATTTTTAATACATTAGATACTGTAATTCACATAATATGATCCATGAATTGTGTTTTTAAATTACAAGAAACAAAGCAAGCAATTGAACAATAAAAAAAATAGGCGAGGTCGGGATTTTGTGTAAATTGTGAGAGCGTAATCTTAATCGGTAATACAGGACCACACGGGATAAATTTGTAGAGTTCAAATACAATACCTAAACATAATTCATTCTAATTTCTAGAATGGATATGTGCTCTAATTAACCACTGACCATAATCTATCCTTATAACAACAATCAAAGCAGGGTGCTGCGATTGCGTGTTCCGAAGCTAGCCTAGGGTTTAAGTAATTTCATCTTTGTGGTTAAGTTAACTCTCTTAAGGTTTGAGGGGTAGAAAATTATGGGATCATAATTAAGTGGATATTGATTTAAATGATAATGATTAATAAGTGAATTAAGAGGTACAGTTAGATCGATTACGTCTTTTAATATAGATTTCTAAAAAAACATCTTCTTGTTGTGTCATTTTAATCGAAATTTATTTCAAAACTAAAAACAAAAAATATATACAATCTTATACCAGGAAAATTCTTCTAGATTCATAAACTATAAAAAACCTCAATCCTTTAAAGTAGTGTTTTTATTTTATTCTCTTTTATTTTATTTTTAGAATACCTTTAATAAGTTGTTAAATTCACTTCATCCTTTGAGAGACGACCTTGGTCAGCCACTCTGCTGCACCTAAGTACCCCAAAACCACATTAATCATTTGAGGGAGACCATGATAGTGCTCTATCAAATTGGTGCGATTTCTGTAGAGGCAAGTAATTAATTCAACCAATTAGAGGTATTTATTTTATTTTACATTTTAATTAACTTACTCTCTTCTTTCTTCCGTCTTTACCCAATCTGATTTTATTTCCTTCTTCTTTTATTTCCTTCTAATTCTTTTTGGACCATCAACTCAAAATTCTAATTTTTATTTTACTATAGTCCACGTTCTTCCTTTTCATTTTTTTATGACATGAACTAATCTTGAATATCTCTTAGATCTTGACCCTGAGATTTAACGCAGCCTTAGGGCACGAATCATACATTCTCAATCTACGGGAAGATTCAATATTCAACCAGTTAGTGAATTCCTCTCTTCTGGAAACATTGAAATTGGAAGCAATTCAAATTAAAACATAAAATAGGAACCAATGACTGGAAATAATGGAAATAAACATAATAGAACCATTCGATAATTGCCTTCACATTATAATAACTATCAACCAAATTGTATTGCATACCCAAATCTTGAATCAGACTTTGAATTGAAATCTGGATTAATTCACCTTCTTCCAAAGTTTCATGGCTTATCTAGTGAGGATCCCACCAAACACCTTAAGGAATTTAATGTGGTTTTCTAAACATTAAAACCAAGAAATGTTTCTGAATATCAAATTAAATTAAGAGCATTCCCATTCTCACTTGATGGAGATGCAAAAGATTGGATGTATTATTTGCAACCTGAAGATGTAACATGTTGGAATGATTTGAAATGTCTTTTCTTGCAAAGATTTTTTCCAGCATCAAGGACAACATCCATTCGAAAAGAGATATCGGGGATCAAGAAAGCACAAGGGGAGTCAATGTATGAGTATTGGGAGCAATTCAAGAAGTTATGTGCAAGCTTCCCACATCACCAAATCAGTGAGAAATTACTCCTTCAGTACTTTTATGAAGGACTCACACCTATGGAGAGAAGCATGGTAGATGCTGCAGGTGGAGGTGCATTGGTGGACAAGACACCAGTAGCTGCACGTGCGTTGATCAACAAGATGGACCAAAACTCCCAAAAATTTGGTGATCGAGGTACACCACATATCAGGGGAGTACATCAGTTAAGTCCTTCTCTTGAGATCCATTTGATTGATACAAAGTTGGAAGAATTGACCACTATGGTGAGGCAAATTTCATTGGCACAAAAGACATCCCAACCCATTCCTTCAAGGCCTTGTGGCATTTGCACTAAGACAAGCCACCCAACTGACTATTTCCCACAACTAAAAGATACAGAAGATTGTGCAGCAGTGTTCCCTGGGAGACCATATCAGCATCAACAACAACAACCATATCCCCAAACAAAGTTTGATTCATTTGCTCCAACATACAACCAAGGGTGGAATGATCAACCGGACATGAGGTATGGCTCTGGAAAACAACAAAGGCCCCCTTTTCATCCAAACTTCTAGCAGCCTCCACCTTACCAATAGGGTTTCCAACAACCCCAAAGGAGATTTAAATCTCAAACATCTACAAGTCAGAAACAGGGGAATCCTCCACCAAAGGTAGATTCTAATACTGATGATATTTTAATGAAAATTGTTCTTAACCAACGGAATGAGCTGAAGAGTCAAAGTTCGGAGCTGAGGGAGTTGAAGACTCAAATGAGCCAGATTGCCACTACCCTCCATGAACTTGTGAGTAAGAATTCTGGAAATCTACCTTCCCAAACCACTCCAAATCCAAAGGGGAATGTCAGTTCCATCACATTGAGAAGTGGGAAGCAAATGAACAATACATCTGTACCTACCATTCCACCGGGATTCACCTCAACTCCGGAGAAGCCGCATTCCAAACCAACTGATGAGCAATCCAAGGAGAAAGATAAAGGTAAGAAAAATATTGATGATGATCCTTCTAAACCCCTTCCTTTTCCCAACAAGGTTGTTCAAACCAAGAAGATGGATGAAGTAGCAATGCAAAAGGAGGTTTTGGATACATTCTAGCATGTGGGGATCAACATTCCTCTACATGAATCCATTAATAAAATTCCAAGGTATTCAAAATTCATAAAAGAACTTTGTACCAATCAAAGATGGATCAAGGGAAATGAGAGGATCAACCTTGGAAGGAATGTCTCAGCACTCATTTCACAAATTCTAGCAATTCCAACAAAGTGCAAGGATCTAGGGACATTCACGATCCCATGAACTATAGAGGAGTTGCACTTTTTTGATGCACTTTGTGATTTAGGAGCTTCTATAAATGTGATGCCTCACTCTGTATTCTATTATTTACAAGTTGGTGAGTTGATGCTGACGAGAGTAGTGGTGAAGTTGGAAAATAGAGCTACAACATATCCAGCGGGAGTCCTTGAGGATGTACTTGTCCGGGTAAGATACATGATCTTTCCAGCAGACTTCTATGTGCTTAATATGGAGGATGATCAGGTATGTTCTCATTCCCCCATTATATTAGGTAGGCCCTTCCTCAAAACTTTAAAAACTATCATAAATGTCAATGAGGGTACACTTTCCATGGAATTTGGGGATGAAGTTCTGATATTTAATGTTATGGATCCATGAAGTACCCCTTTAAGGACCATTCTTCTTTGTTATCTCCCATTTTGAACTACCAAGTAAAAACTCCATAGATTTTGATTGTCCTATGCTTAGGGATATTATGAGTATTGGTTCTGGTTTAATGTCTAAGAGAACTTCCACAACTGTTTCTAATGAACAAGACTCTCTAAGATTTGATTTTGAAATGCATTCATATTCTGATCTTGATCATGTGAACTCTGATTATGACATGGCTATAGTGTATGCTGATGGATTTCATGCTTTATTCTCTGATTTTGATGATGTATATTCTGATACCGATGCTCTTTGTGCACATATTTCGGTTCCTTCAATGTCTCCATCCATACTACACCCTCCTTCATTATAACTCAAGCCATTGCCCCCAAATCTTAAATATGCATACTTGCTGAGCGGTGATAGATTACCTGTTAACATTGCTAACAATATCTCTTTTGAACATGAAGAAAAACTTTTGAATCTATTGAGAGATAACATTATAGAAATTGGTTGGACGTTAGAAGACATATCGGGTATTAGCCCCTCCATTTGCATGCATAGGATTCTCTTAGAGGATGGTGCTAAACCGGTGAGACAACCACAAAGGAGACTCAATCCTACCCTCCTAGAAGTTGTTAAAAAAGAAGGTGAGAAATTTATCGACGAAGGTATAATCTTTCCCATATCAGATTCTCAGTGGGTAAGTCCTATTCAGTTTGTGCCTAAGAAAAGTGGTGTTACTGTTGATAAAAATGAGAAAGATGAGTTAGTTCCAATGAGGGTGAAAAACAGTTGGCGTGTGTGAATTGATTATAGGAAACTAAATCAGACCACTCGCAAGGACCATTTCCCCCTCCCATTTATTGATCATATGCTTGAGAGACTAGCTGGGAAAACACACTATTGTTTCTTGGATGGATTTTCTAGATATTTTCAGGTTCCTATAGCTCCATAGGATCAGGAGAAGACTACATTCACCTGTCCCTTTGGCACATTTTCCTACTGGAGGATGCCATTTGGACATTGCAACGCCCCATGTTCCATCCAGAGATATATGGTGACTATTTTTTCTGATTTTATTGAGACCTACATGGAGGTATTTATGGATGATTTTATAGTTTATGGGTCTTCATTTGATGAATGTCAAAGTAGTTTGGGAAAGGTGTTGAATCATTGTATTGAGAAGAATCTGGTCATGAACTTTGAAAAATGTCATTTCATGGACAAAAAGGGAATTGTCTTAGGTCATATAGTCTCACAACATGGCATTGAAGTTGATAAATCTAAGGTAGACATTTTTTGATCCCTCCCATATCCTACATGTGTGTGTGAGGTTCGATCATTCCATGGACATGCTATATTTTATTGACGCTTCATCAGAGATTTTAGTAAGATTGCTCTACCCTTATCTCGATTACTTCAAAAAGTTATTGAATTCAATTTTGATGATTTATGCAGGGTATCCTCTGATGAGCTAAAGAAGTGTCTGGACACTACACCTATCATACAGCCCCCACGGTGGGAGATTCCTTTTTAGCTTATGTGTGATGCCTCCAACTTCGCGGTTGGAGCTGTCTTATCTCAGAGGGTGGAAGGACGTTCACATGTGATTTCCTATGCATCAAGAACATTGGATTCAGCCCAATCAAACTACACTACCACAGAAAAGGAGTTTATTTATATCATATTTTCTTTAGATAAATTCCATTCATATTTATTGGGCCCTAAAGTAGTTGTTTTTTCTGACCATGCAGCTTTGAGGTACCTCCTAAAGAAGCCAGATGTAAAGCCCATGCTGATTCGATAGATGCTCCTTCTTCAAGAGTTTGACATCGAGATAATGGACAAGAAGGGTTCAGAGAATTTGGTGGCAGACGACATGAGTAGGATTACTCACACACTAGAGGATGACACCTTGGACCAGGTACCACTTCGGGACACTTTTCTTGATGAGCATCTTTATTCCATCTCGGGTACGCATTCTTGGTATGCTGATTTAGTGAACTACATTGTTTCCTCTGAAATCCCAGCAAATTTAAAGAAACATCAAGTCCAAAAATTAAAAAGTGAGTATAGGTATTATGTGTGGGATGATCCTTACATCTGGTGCATGTGTAGTGACCAAGTCATTAGGAGGTGTGTTCCCGATCATGAGTTTTAGTCTGTTTTTCATTTCTGTCATACACTTTCTTGTGGTGGACACTTTGGACCCCAACGGACAACTAGGAAGGTTTTGTACGCTAGATTATATTGTCCTAGCTTGTTCCATGATGCCCATGTGTTTTGTAAGTCATGCTCTCATTTCCAACACACTGGGAATATTTCTAGGAGACATGAGATGCTCCAACAACCCATACTATTCTGTGAGATTTTTGATGTATGGGGAATTGTTTTTATGGGTCCTTTTCCTAGTTCATTTGGATTTTTTTTATATTTTGGTATCTATTGATTACGTGAGTAAATGGGTGGAGTCCAAGGCCACCAGGATTGACGATTCTCATGTTGTTGTGGACTTTGTCAAAGCACAGATTTTTTGCAGGTTTGGAGTACCAAAGGCCATCATCAGGGACCAAGGGACACACTTTTGCAATAGGAATTTTGCTTCCCTCCTTCGGAAGTATGGGGTGACACACAAAACATCAACACCATACCACCCCCAAATAAATGGCCAGGCTGAGGTTTCAAATCATGAGCTGAAACAAATATTTGCGAAAACCGTGCAGCCAAATAGGAATGATTGGAGTAAGCGCTTGGATGATGCATTGTGGGCTTATAGGACATCATACAAGACACCCATTGGTATGTCCCCATTTCGGATTGTTTTTGTGAAAGTGTGTCATCTCCCCGTGGAAGCTGAGCATCGGGCTTATTGGGCCATAAAGAAATGCAACATGGATTTGGCCCAAGCTGGAATCCAAAGGAAGCTGCAAATTCAAGAGCTTGATGAGATTATATTATCATCATATGAGAACTTAAGGCTCTACAAGGAAAGATAAAAATTAGATCATGAAAAAATGATCCAAAAAATGGAGTTTTATTTTAGAGAGAAAGTCCTTCTCTACAGTTCACGACTGAAGCTGATGCCTGGTAAGTTTCATTCCAGATGGTTAGGACCTTATGTTGTCACTAATGTTTTTCCTTATGGTGTAGTGGAGATCACACAAGAGGACACTAGAAGGAGCTTTACAGTCAATGGGAAACGTTTGAAGAGATACATTGAGGGACTTCCTACTGATGCAGTGGATTTTATCACACTCCATGACCCCATCATCACTTGAGCACATCAGGCGGTTCCTAACCCTTTCACTTTTATATTCTTTGTCATATTTAAAAATTATGCATTTCATGTGCATATATCATCTCATGGGTTCACATTGAGTACAATGTAATATTTTAAGTGTGGAGGAGGGATCCATTTAGTTTAGTAATTTTAATTGCTTTCCTGTTCAAAAAAAACCAAAAAAATTGTGTGTTTTTCAAATTTTGTGTGTTTATTTTACAATTTTCTGTGTTTTTGAAACTTTTGAGCTGAAATGATTCTCATCGCCATTTTTAAATCCATATCAATAAGTGAAACAATTTACCGCTTGAAACTAAGCTTAAATGAATGCTGAAATGACTTTGTTTCAAGTTCAAATATTTAGTAATTTCATGGAAAGTACACCGAATTTTGAATCCCATGCCACATCTCACTGTCTTTATATTTGAAATCACATTCTTGTGAGGCTTCTAAACTATTATTTTAATATTCTTCACATTCACCTCACTTCTTGAGAGAACCAAACCATGCTTGATTTAACCAGGACTTTACTTATTCCTGTCAAAACATGAGGGTTTGAGGTACTTATGTTTAAATGATTGAGGCATTTGTTTGTATTAAAGCCCATATTTCAAAGAATCCTTGTTCATAATGGCCTACCTTGAATATTAAATCCTTGTATCCCTTATAATCCAATCACATCTTATTAGGTTAGCCACATTACAAGCCAATTTTCCCTATCCAACCAACTCTTGAAGTTAAATTTCATAATCTATTTGCGCTTATGTGTGGGGGAAGCTATGTTGTGTTGTGCTACCACATTCTGTGAAACTTTTGGTGGAAAATTAAATTCTGAAGATATGTGTTTTCTGCTGAAGAAATTCATTATATTGAAAGTTGTGCCTTTTCTGGACTTTCATGACAAGTGATGTTGTGCCTTTTCTGGATCTTCTAATTGAGGTGGAAAGTTGTGCCCATCTGGAGCTTTCAAGAAAATCATGTTTGAGAAAATTGAAATTTTTTATTCTCAAATGATGAATGGTGTAAACCTTACATGACTTTTCATGATGATTGAGCTGAATTGATACTATTTGGATTGAGGAGAAGACCATATTTAAGTGAAAATTAGATTAATGCAATTTTTCTTCAAAAAACAGAGTCAAGCCCTCCTCATTCAGCCTCATAGTCTTTCACATCTTAATCATAACAACCTAAAGCCACAGAACAACCCTGAAAAGTCCTCATGGTAAACATATTTCCTTGACTCGCATCAGGTAGCGATTTAGGAATTTATCAAGCCTATGGTGACCCTTGTATGAGTTTGGATGAGAAATACATTGAAAAAAAAATTATACATTTGAGTGATGAGAGAAAATTCAAGGGAGGTAAGTGTTTTGTGCATGGGAGGTTAAATAAAGTGGAAATATATTGAATGATATAAATTAAGAACTTGAAATAATAGTTTTTTATGAGGCATGATATCTTTTGTTTCTTGGTGTGTAATTGTTTGATCTCAAGGATATGTGTTTTAAAATTGGTTTTGATTTGATATTAATGTTTACTTGATACTAGGTTTTGCTCAGGAGTGAAAAAGGGTAAGTGTGGGGGAGTTGATAAAACACTATTTTGTTGAATATTTTATTGATAATAAATGAAATAATTTCATCACATTGTGTGAAATAGGCTTATTTATAAAATATTTGGGATTTGATAATTTATTTGAAAATTTGGTGAAAATTTCAGTTTTACCCTTAATAGTGCACTGTAGTATTTCGAAGATAAATATTTTTATAATTATTATTTTAATTTGAAATATTTTTACAGTGTTCCTAACATAATGTTCTACAACTTTCATTCAGGACACTAGAGATAAAGAGTGCATTTGGATGGAGTAAATGGGCCATTAATGCAATGGTGGTCTGGACTCGGTAGAATGGACATGGGTTCTGTATTTGGGCCATATATTCTTCATCAAGGCTTGGATGAAGCCCAAACGTTGAGGAAATCTCGCGGACATGATTTGGAACAAATCATCCTTCTCGATGGCCGGTCAAGGCATGCGTTTTGAGGTCAAATGGGTGGTTCTATTTGTAAAAAAATATTTGGCCGAATTTCCACATTCACACTTGAAACCACTTGTAAGATCTCATCACCTCCCCTCTATAAATTGGAGTTTTTCTCATTTATATGGGTTGGTACGTGATTTCGGAAGTTGATGGAAGAGGAGAAGTGGATCCACTCCAAATCTCCAACCATTTCAATAAGGGTATCTCTTGAAGCAAGGATCCCTTCGACGAAGCCTTCTTCTTCTCCTTCATGTTGTAATGAGTTTGTTTGTGTAATAAACTTCTTTGTTATTCTTTTATTTCTTCTCTTTTCTTCAATTTTGATTAAATTTATTATTCTCTTAATCTTCCTCTTTGGGCTGGAATTCTTGAGTAGAAGCGTTATTGGGTTATACCCATTATAAACCTTTTCACATGGAAAACGCTTCTACGATGATTACGCCACCCATGGAAGAGTAGTCTTTCAGTAATCGATCTATCTTCTACCCTCTTCATTTAATTATTTTGAATCAATGAGATACTATAATTAAAATAATATGATCCATGAATTTTGTTTTTAAATTAAATGATACTAAGCAAGAAATTGAACAATTAACACAAAAACATGTGAGGTCGGGATTTTGTGTAAATTGTGAGAGAGTAATCTTAATCGGTAATACAAGACCACACGGGATAAATTTGTAGAGTTCAAATATAATCCATAAACACAATTCATACTAATTTCCAGAATGGATATTTCTCTAATTAACCATTGACCATAAGTTATCCTTAGAACAACAATCAAAGCAGGATGCTACGATTGCGTGTTCTGAAGCTAGCCTAGGGTTTAAGTAATTTCATCTTTGTGGTTAAGATAACACTTGTAGGCTTCGAGGGATAACAAATTAGAGGATCATAATCAAGTGGATATTGATTTAAATGATAATTATTAATAAGTTAATGAAGAGGTAGAGTTAGATCTATTACACCTTTTAAAATAGTTTCTAAAAAAACATCTTCTTGTTTTGTCATTTTAATCGAAATTCATTTCAAAACTAAAAACAAACAAAAATATACAATCTTCTTCCAGCAAAATTCTTCTATATTAATAAACTATAAAAAACCACAATCCTTTAAAGTAGTGTTTTTATGTTATTCTATTTTATTTTATTTTTAGAATACCTTTAATATGTTGTTAAATTCACTTCCTCCATTGAGAGATGACCTTGGTCATCCACTCTACTGCACCTATGTACCCCAAAACCACATTAATCATTTGAGGGCGCCCACGACAGTGCTCTATCAATGGGTTGTAACCCAAGCCTATAAATAATCAGGTATATGAGTTTTAGACAAATCATGAATGTAAGAGTTTCCATTTGTTGTAGGACAGTACTAAAAGGAAGTGGGTATAGAGGTTTTTATCCCAATATTGATGTAGGTACAATGGTTATTATCTGAATCATTACATGTTCTGAAGGTCTTGGAAGGTATCCATGACATAAGATTTTATATTCTTAAGTTTATGCCACAAATTCAGCGTCTTATTCTCATGTTATGATTTCATGGATTATGGTTTTATTCTCTTTTGATTAATTTCTTATGAACTACCAATATTTATTCATTGATTAATGTTTATAATATTTTTTAGATATTTTTTCATCTTATAATGTCGTGATCACATTCTTATATCCCTATTCTCATGTGTATGCTTGAATACCTCTTTTTCCCCCTTACTGGGCATCTCAGGTCACCCCTTTTTATGTTTCCATTCGCCATGTTTTGATGAATCGTTTTTATATAGGATTAATAAATGGGAAGGCCTTTAAAAAAGACATTTATGATATTTTCCAAGATATAAAATAGGTTTCAATGTTCCCAAAGACACTAAACTATTATTTTCAATGGGCATGTACATTGTTACATTCTAAATATTCATCTAAATTGATGTAATATCCCTACATGTTAAGCCTGGTTCTCTATAGTTAGTATCAAAGATATA
Source organism: Viscum album (assembly GCA_963277665.1). Classification (NCBI taxonomy): domain Eukaryota; kingdom Viridiplantae; phylum Streptophyta; class Magnoliopsida; order Santalales; family Viscaceae; genus Viscum; species Viscum album. The sequence continues at coordinate 294,526,498 of OY728134.1, forward strand.
TTTTTTCCAACCATTTGATACTAGGATGAAGAATATTTAGGGATATCCCAATTTATATTTATAAGGGTATGTTTAGGTATGTCTCTATGGATAATTCTATGTATTATGAAAAGTATATCAAAATGTCCTATAATTTTAGTAAAGTATAAATCATGTTGTTTGGGAGAAATAAATCTTTATTTGAATAATATTGGTGGATGTATTTATGGAACAAACATACCTAGGAGTAACAAATGTAACAAGGTGTGTTGGGAATTACATGGCGTATCCCATTATGCAAAAATGTGTCTTACTGCGAACCTAGTTTGGCACTATCATGGGATACTCTATGGGACTTTAAAAAACTATTTATGAACCATCATGAAGAATTTAAGTAGAAGATGATTATGAATAAACTAGAATATAACTAAGGTGACCTCAATTAAAGAAGTAGGTGTCATTAATTACACATATTATATGTAATATTTCATGATTATGTGGTTTTCTTTTGTTATATGTTTTTATCACCAAATGAATTCTTGTTTTATATAGTAGTGGGACCAAGAATGAACTGTGTTAAAATTACATTTTCAGAATTTTAAAGTAACGGAAGGATGAAAATATATTTCCTATGAAATATCATGAACAGAATTAGGAATATCCATGAGTATTGGTCATACAGTTGAAGATAATGATACTAAAAATGACATGTGAAAGGTATGGGATTTTCTTCTAGTATTATTAACGTTAAATATAGGAAGCATAATTGGACTGAGGTTGAGGAAACTCAAGACTTTATTCATGTTTTATGTCCAAAGTAATGGGTATTAATGGATAATATGATTAATAATGATAAATGGTTTAATAATGAATTTGGATAGTTAAAGTGTATGTCTTTTGGAATGTAAAGATTATATTCTATGAATCACAAAATATATCATAATTTTAAGAATAATATTTTCATTAAAGATTGAAAAGGATATGTTGAATGGTGATGAATAATTAGAAAAGAGATTTAATGGATCAATTATATTTTTAAATAAGTTGTGTTTTTCATTATTTTGTTTAACATGTTGATAAAAATGTGTTTATATTGGATAAAGAGATGATTGATCTAGAAAATATAAATTGGATAGTATTTAGCACCTTAGAACTGATAAATGAATTGGGAAAAGGTGGTCTATGACTATTATAGAATATTTTTACATCATCTTGGATTTATAGAATATATCTAGTAATATTTAGAATAAGTTTCAATGCATGTATTCTAAAAAGATTTATTTCAACTTAGGCTTTTACCATTTCTCAAGAAAATATACGATGAGGGTGTTCACATTTTAGGAATGTGACAACCAAAATATACTTTGTTATATATATAAAATCAATTATATGCTAAATTAATGACCTTATTTATATAGTTTTGTATTTTTATCTTTTATAGGGGTTATAAGGTTACCCATATTTTGAAATTTTAAGTTAAAAATTGGATGATATTTGTGGTATTAATGTATTATATCACCACATAAGGATTGATAAATAATAGATAACATTATATAAAAAAAATTTGTTGATTGTAACTAAATACATATGGGATGGCTTTTCATGGATCTCTTCATCTGTTAGTAATTCATTAATTAAAAATTCACCTTCATTATATATAATATGATATGATGTGTAAATCGGGAAAGGCACAACCAAAAGGTGAGATTATGCACATAAAAATGAATCAAATCAAGTATGTATATATTCATGTGATATTTATTCAACATTATAGAAAATCACTTTGAATCTAAATAATATATCCATGTACCTTCCTTTAGGATGAATCAAATTGATTCTTAGATCATTGTAGACTTATGGCTTCATGATTGTCAAATTTTTCCAAACTATGTTCTCTATTACTCCCCTTAAGAACTTTATAGTTATATTTCTCTTCCATGTATTTGTTTTCGCTTCCCACCTATGATCTCCTATGTGGAAACATGTTAATATGTTACTTTGGGTAACAGTTATGTTTCCAAATTTCCATTTATAAAAAAAAGATTTAGTATTCAATTTTTTATGTTGGTTTTTATGAATGGAACATTAATGGATTAAAAATTTGATAACCCAGAAAAATTTTTATGTTCACATTTATTTCAAGGGTGTATAATGTAACACCATGAGATTTTTTGAAATATTTTTTTATCAAATTAATTTAATCTTTTTGTTATTTTTCATTTAACATTACACTGAACAAAATTTATGTTTGGATTGTGATATACATAAGAAGAAGTCATTCATTCACTACACGTTACAAAAATTATAGATTTATCTACATTTAACACCAAGATTAGAATACATTACACCAAGGACTATCTTTCCTCGTTGTCATATGTAACATGCAAGACCATGTTTTACCAAACAATGATATATTGTTAAAAATATTATTATTTAATATAATAACATAAGACTATGAAATTAATTTTTAGGTTATGAATAGTATTGAATAATATAGGAAAATACATGGTGGAATTTATTGGTTGAAAATTAATTATAAACTAATATAAGAACCCTTTGAATATAAAGAGAATGTTTAAAAAAACTAATTTTATGCTCCCAAAGTAATTTTATCCTATTAAATTAATTAATTAATATTGGTGAATGATATCTATGAAATATATATTATATATATTAAATGAAATATTTTTACATTATTAAAATATATTTGATAGGAATAACATAGGAATAGCCACATTATTACTCATAAAAAATAATATTTGTATAGAAGTGGTATTACCGTCTTTTAATAGTGTTCCTATTTTAAATCTAAATTTTAGAACTTTTATAAATTTTATATTTAAAATTAGAATTTTTTTTTGAAAAATAAACATAAAAATTATATTTTTGTTATCTTATGGTATTTCTCTGTGATGTTCTATATTATTGATGATTGGGAAAAATATTTCATTTTAATTTAAAACTAATTTTCCATCAAATTTATATATAATGTTAACTTATTTTTATAATTGGTGTTAAAGTATAATTAAATAAATTAATAATATATTAGTCCAATTTGAGTCATTAAAATCAATTTTAATTCAAAATTAGAGATAAAAAACTTATAAAATGTTTGACCATTTTGAAATTAAATCCCTGAATTGTTATCCCACCTATGGAATTAGTTTAAAATTAATTAATACCACTTCTGTTATTTGAATTTTTAATAAAGGATTTCATATTTGAAATTATAATAATTTATAAGGTATAGTATGTTAAAATTAGTTTCTATAATAAAATATTGCGAAATGTAATTAAAATTAATTTAAAGGATTAAGACAAAAATTAGCTCAATAGGGGATAAAACCATAAACCTAAAGGCCAAAATGAACTAGAATGTTGTCAAAAATGAAATATATGATTTTATTTAGACCAATAATCCATTTTATATAATTTTTTTCTTTATTTTTGCCACTTCATAAGAGAAAAATGTTTGTGGAATTTTGATTTCCTAATTTTACATGAATACTACTCTTCTTCCACTATTAAAAGTTACTCACTCCTCCCACTTATTCACACCTCTCAAGACCATCAGATCACACAAAATATGATCAAATAATCTCCCAACATCTGTTCATTCATCATATAATCGGCCCTTTTAGCATAAATCCATCCAAGGAGTCTCTTTGGTGAAAACCAAAATGAGTTTCCCAAAGTAGAGGTAACATCCTTCTTGAAGCCCGTTTGTTTTATATTCATTCTCCACCACCTCAAATAATATTATTCTATGATTATATAATAACATAATTATTATAAAAATTATGAGTGGTTTTTATTCTATGTTTTTATCTACACATACACAAACTTCTATCTAATTGGTTATGAGCAAATTTGTCTCGTGTATTGTGAACTATCACCTTAGTAAATAGTGTTTTTCATTTTTCATTTACCAGTTCTTATGGTTGGGGAAATGATATAACATAAATATTGATATGATATATATTATATTTATGATTTAGTTGTTTTTATTAAAATGATATATCAAACATACGTTCATAAATTCTATTTTCTGTAACTACGATGACTTCATTTTTAGATGTCTGGACTACTCCCTCCTCAAAACGATATGATTTGTTCCTAATATACATGGAATGTATTAGGAATGTGTTTATTAAAAGTATATGATATATATTAAATAATAATTCTACTACAATTAAAATATATTTGTGTGTATATATATATATTTAAATTAATTTCCGGCATTCAATATGATAATAAAACAAAAGCAATATTCATACGTATGTATGACCTACCATATCTATGAACATTGTATTTCATTTTATATTTATATATTTTTTATATTATTATAAATATTTTTTAAATTAATATATTAAATTTAAAAATAATTTTTTACATTTATATAAATTAGTAAATTCTGATTGAGTTAAGAGGATTAAGAATAATAAGAAAAAACACATATGAAAAACAAAGTGTTTATTTCCCACACCATTAATTTGACATTGAATTATTAATAAATGAGTTATATAAAGTCATTAGTGAATAATATATGGTATTATATATTATAATAATTTTATATGTTAGATTTATAATAAACATATATTTATTGTCTAGGAGGTTTGAATGTTACAATGAAAGACAATACATATGGTAAAATAATTTTATCTCAATTTTTATTTCAGTGATAACTATTCCATATTTACTGATAAATAATTTTGCTTGGTGTATATACTACCTTATTAAATGTTATATAATTATTTTAATTTATTAAATTATATTAAAATATTTAATTTATGTTATTATTTCATGGGGATAACAATTCTAAAGTTACTCAAGTAGTAAGGGGTTTTATGGTCTCGCTTTTATTTTTTATGAGACAAAAGCCATGTTCACCTACTATCTATTATATGCGGTGTGTATACATTAAATTAATGAATTATTTGAATATAATTCATAAATTTATGGATATATAAATATCAATTTTATGTTATCTATTTTTTGGGGTTGATGTTTCAAAATTTACCAAATCGGTAATGTAACATTGTATCCATTTTCCTTCTTTGAGATACATGTCAAGTTATGCATCAATATTCATTTAAAAGGTGTATATACTACCATTTAAATTTTATATCATGAACCTATTTATTTTAATTATATTCTATGCTTCATTTAATTTTATTTTATTACATGGAGAGTATAATTCAATGTTTCTAAGTGGTAAGTGTTTTTTTAATTAATCACATAATTCATCGAGATTGTTTATGATTATTTTTTCGTTGATACAGTATTATAATCCATATCTCATGAAAACTCATTAAAATTATTCTCCTATATTAATAGATGATATCTTCATGTATTGGTATCATTTTGTCCACTCTTTGGTAATTAAGATATTTTAGAATGTTTTTTAAGAATATATGAATTGATTTCCACATTCGATGGAAATTTATGGATCTCTCCAAATAATGTTTTATAAAAATGTTTTAATTTTTATTTAATATTAAGATACGGTGTTTAAAAAAAATTACCGATGTTTTACCTTTAAAAATTAGTTCTAAATGGAAACTTCATAGCATTTTTGGTTCAAGAATATTTTCAAAATACATAAGGTGCAAAAGGAATGTTCACTACATACAAACATACCGTCCATTCAAAGTAAGAAGATTACAAGGATCTAAATAAATCATTATAATTTTAAAAAAAAATTCAAATAAATCAATTTTAAATTTGTTTTCAATCTTATTTTATATATTTTCATATAAACTAGTTTTCAAAATGATTTATGATTTTAAAAAATATTTTTCTTTCATAGAAGGTAAAATATCTTCCTTTAAAAATGTTTTAAATGAAATTGTTTAGATTTATTTATAATAAATGGTTTTTTTAATTGTTTTATGAAAAGGATTTCAAATAAAGGGTAATTTCTATAATTAATTTTCAATGTGATCTTTCCAAATCCATCACCATCAAAGAATATACAATTTTTTTTAGTTTATGAATACCATTCACATTATTTCATGGATGGTTTATTTCTTGATATAATGGAGTTTATGAAAACTATTTCTCTTATATGAGTTATATACTCTTGATATCAGATTCTTTTCACGGTTTATACTTTCATTAAATGATTATGAAACCTATTTCATTACTATATGTAATGATATGATGAAATGTTTATATTACCCATTTCATTTCGTGGGTTATAGTATAATGATTATGAAACCCATGCCTTTTCTAGATCATGATATGATGCATGTTTGTCTATCATGTGGCACATGTATGCCCGATTTTATAATGTGATGGGTGGGCCTATATCTCCCACTAATTTATTAGGTAATGAAAAATGGTATTTGATCTCAATGTGTACAGAGGTTATATTCCATTCCCAAAAACAAGAAGGTACATGGGTCGTAGACCAACCCTAAGAATAAGCATGTATATGGGCTGTACCCCAAGCTTTAATGTCATAGGGTAAACGGTATGTATCCCAATACCAAAAACAATAGTTTAAATAGGTTTTTATCCCAAGATCAAATCAATAACATGGGTGATTATCCCATGCCTGACATCTTATAAAGGGCTTGGTAGGTAGCCTTAACATATGATATTATATTCCTAGGTGTATGACAAAAATAATATGTCTTATATCTATATTATGATTTAATGTCTAATTATCATGATTCATTTATGGTTCATTTATTATAAACTAAAAATATTTATTCCATTATTCCTGTTTATAATCATTGTTTGGAAGAGTATGATCTTATAATGACATTATCACGTTCTCATTCCATTATGATAATTTTTATCCTTATATATCTTCCTTGTATACCATTAATGAAAATCTTGGATAACCACTCTTAAATGTCCTTTCCCTGGGTTTTGAAGAAATATATTTTCTCTGGGGTACTAAATGAGAAGATATTTACTTGTGGCATTAAATATTTTACCCAAGTTAGATGATTGAGTACTATGATTTCAAAGAAACTAAACTATTATGGTCCATATGAATGTACTTTTGTAACATGCTAAATATTCATTTAAATTGATGTAATATAAATTTATGTTAAGCTAGGGTCACTATAAAGACATATATAGATTTGAATCAAAACATCCAGTGGGATTATATGAAGAGATAAACTATAGAAGTCGTATCTCATTGCTTGGTATTCCATTAAATCTTGGTCGAATGATAGATGTGTAAGGGTATTATGCATCCGTTTCCATAACAGTATGGAAATATGAAATAATATCTATACAAGTCATCAAAGGGATCCCTAGGATATATAAAGAAAATAATTCCATCTTGGTGGTAGTTTATCACCATACAAAGTAACCTCATTATCATACCATAAATGAAAATTTCTTTCTTAAAAAAGCAACTATGAGATTCATAATGTATGTGGTAATACTACATGGATTACTATTAACTAATTTACATGATCGATATTTGATGTCTAACATTAGGTTTTGGAGAATCATTTTCAATCATGCAATACAGAACTGAGCTTCTGCATTGATTATCACCCCCAAATATATGGTTAGTCTAAAAGGGAAATTCAAAATCTGGAGGATATGATGAGATCTTGTACAATGGATTTTGAAGGAAGTTGGGATCAATATATTTCCCAAGTGATATTCTCATATTACAATAGTTTCAACTATGGAATATAAATTGAACCACATGAGGATTTATAGGGGAAGAGGTGTTGGACACACAAATTTTGGAATGAATTTGGAGATCTGATGCAAATAGTACAAGATCATTTCTATGAAATGACAATAAATTTTCAAACCATTAAGTTCCATATGAAATATTGGAAAATTCAACAAAAAATATACGATTACAATCATCATCGTGACCTGATGTTTAACTTCATATACAAGGGGTTCCTTCATGTATATCCATGGAATAAATTTAGGATGTTTGGAAATAATGGAAATCTTAGTCCAATATATATCAACCCATTTGAGATTTTTGATTGCATTATACCAGTGTACTATCAACTAGCACTCCCACCTAACATATATGATGGAGTTGATGTGTTCCATGTATCCTTCATGATGAAGTACATACCATACCCCACACATGTACTAAATCTAGAGGTTTCAATATAGGATAATGATCATTCATACAATTATCATCTGGTGAAGATCTTATATCATAGAAAGAATGTATTATGAAACAAGACAACTCACCTGGTCGAAGTGCTATAGTGGAATGAAAAGTTTGAGGAACTGACTAGGGAACTAGATGATGTGGTGAAACAGAAGTTCCGTCATTTTTTTAATTTATGAATTAAAAATTATGTAGGTAAAATTTTTCATGGGGGAAGAATAAAACTTACCAAACTTTAATAAAAGTAAATTTCATTTTTAAATGAATAGACTTATTATTATGTAATGCAGTGATAGAAAACAATTCAACTTAATTAGTTATTTTCTACTATTATATATTCTATGGAATTTAAAACATCATTAATAATTATAACTATTGACAATACAGTCCCTATAGAGTATCAATTAAACTTAGTATTTTTAAGGATTATGATAAATTTCAATTGATACGGCTAATAGAATTTATGAACATTACTAGTAGGATCAATCCCTATGAAGTCCATTTATTATAGCTTATAAGTGAGATAGCAGCCTTAAGATTTTACCTTAACAAAGCCCAATGTTAGATCCATCAAAAAATAAATAATGAAACTATTTATGGGAGATGTTCACGCTCGCCCATATCAAGACCCAAACAATTTCATTTAACCACCCCATGAAACTTTCACTGTTTCACAACATAACCTTATGGAATTCAATTTTGTAATAAGGGGTTATATATCTAAACACTAAAAATAATAATTTATACATATTCATTTCAATAGAATATTTATCATATTATTCTAATTTATTATTACTGTATATTGATTAAATAATTAGTTTGATAAAAATTAGATTTGGTATGCTGAAACAAAAATTGTATTTTAAGAAAAATATAGTTTCAATCAAGAAACACATTTATATGAATTCAAGATTTTTTAAAATATATATTATTTTAAGAAAATAATAGTATTAAATAGTATATATTAAAAAAATGAAAATGTAATTTTTTAGTAAAATTAAATTTTTATAAGGGTTACAAATTTTCTGTAAAAACCCAGAATTTCTTAATAAATGGGGATTTTTTATTTTAAATAATTAATATAACATATTTGGATAATTATTTTGGTGAATTAAATATTATATTTTAAATTGTCATATATAAAATATTGAATGGTTAATGTTTCATTTTTTATAAGATATTCTGTTTTTGGATAAAATTTAAATAAAATACAAATATATGTTATGTATTATAACATCATAAAATTTCAAAATTTATGTAATAAAAACTATAAAGAGTAACCATGGAAAAAATTAATTTTACCCATTAAAATAATATTTGTTGTTTTATTATTTTTATAATACCATTATGAATCCTCTAAAACCTATATTATAATTAAATGTCTTAAAATCAAAGTTTTATAAACATGAATCACTTCCACATCACCAAAGAAACTATTTTAATGATATTGTTTCTTAGACTTACAAAAAAATTAAATCCACTAAAATTTGGATGAAAACATGTTACAAGATATATGGGATGGATTTTGGTTTGGATTAATTTATTGTATAGAGTCATAAACCTATGTTTAGAAATTAATAAATAGTTTCCCCCATTTATTTATATAAAACCACCCAACCTTCTACTCCACCTCACTCAATACACTTTGAACATGATGTCACTCAACAATTCCTTATATAGAGAACTATCATGGTTCCCCAATCACATAAAAATATCCTTCAAAGAATTTCAAAACACCTCATCACATTAAAGGATTCTATACTTATCATCTATATTCAATCACCTACTTTAAATTATTCCCTTTGATTTCCAATTGTTTATTCTGGGATATATTTTTAGGCATCCATATTAAAAACCTTATGATTTAAAATTGATTACAGGCCCCTTTAATAAACAAGAATCTATCCCATGTATTATTATATAGCCTTATTAGAAAGACAAAATTATTCAGCAATTTTTTCCTTCATAATTTTCTAATAAGAATACACATCACCACTTCCACATAAGGGTATTAACATTGATATAAAAATCCTTAATTTATTTGAGACATCCATGTATGTGTCCAACATCCCATAATCATGGGATTAAATTTTATTAATTATGAACATATTTTGAATGATCTATGTGGAAGACTTATGCAAGTACATAATATGAATGTGACGAGTATGCCTAGAATTATATAGCCCTCATATTCATTGGGTAATGTTTTAATATTTTATGATTCCATGTATGGTTCATTATAGGTTATCCTAATAACTCTATGTTATGATTTCATAGTGTATAGAATTCAATTTTGTTTATTATGGTCAATTTTATGTTGTTTTCACATTCCAATGTTTCCTTTATGTTTCCATCAGGTATCTTGCTTTGATGATCATGCTTATGGTTCTCAACCCTTTTATCCATACTACAAAATAGGCCTTTAATGGTGCTATAAATTTCCATTAATAGTGCTATAAATTTCCATTATTAGTGATAGAAAATCACTGACAACGTGAGAAATGTTAATATTACAAGACTTTTATCAGTGCTGAAAAATAACTGATAAAGGAATAACTTATCCACCTGAAAAAGGGTTGATAAATAGGTCGTTTATGAGTGCTTTAATTTTGTGCCTCTAAAGGAAATATTTATTAGTGCTTTTAAAAGAACTGATAAAGGTATTTTATAAACTCATTTTGAAGGGATGATAAATGAGTTATTTATTATTGCTTTTAATAGCCATTATAATGGTCTGATTTATTAGTTCTTTTAAAAGTGATGATAAAGGTATTATTTATCAGCACTAATAATTGGCCATACACTAGTATGTTGCTACAGCACCCTGTAGCACCAAAAATCATTAGATATTGAAAAACAAGTCGCAATGCATAATATAAATTAAAACATATTTAAACAAAATACATTAAAAAACAATATATTATAAACATTTCAAAAATTGAATTATACAATTACATAAATAAAAATTATTACACACATTAAAAAACAATCCTAACTGTCAATGTTACCATTATTTCCATTAACATTCTTTGTCGAACTAACAATATTGCGTGAGTAGATTCAAACACACCACCTCAACATGAAAAGAAAATAATCCTATATATTAAAACAATTATTATGAGTGATAATAAAAATAAATAAATAATATGTTAATTCTATAGATGGTTATTTTACTTTGAAAATATCAATATTACCTCTATGATTAAGTAGTGAAGGGAACATGAAATAAAGTGATAAATTTCAATTATACACGAGTGATATGTCTTTTGAGAGAATAAGTGTGTGGAAGGTTTGTTGTTGAAATGGATGAAAGATGCATAGAGCACCCCAAATAGATCAAAATAAATCACCTATATAAGAACACAATAATTATGTGAGTAGTATTAAAAATAAATAAATAAAACGTACATATGAAACACTACATTAATTCGATGGAAAATGAATTTACTATGAAAACCTCAAGATTACCTCCGTAATTTGGTAGAGGAAGCGTTGTTGCTTATCATGTAAAGGTAGGGGAGATAACTTGAAAAAAAAGTTATAAATGCATGAATTTAGGGTTGAAAAGGATTTATCAGATAATTAGCATGAATATTGGACAGATCACTCCCAAATCACACAAAATAATGAACCTATATAAGAAAAAAATAATTATTTCATTAATACTAAAAATAAATAAATTAAACATCCATATAAATAAATACATTAATTCCCTATAAAAGATTTTACTATGAAAGCATCAATATTACCTCTTTAATTGTGCATATGTATCATCATTTCTCTTCCTGTAATGGTATTAGAGGTTACATGAAATAAATTGATAAATAAACCATTTCATGGTAGAAAATTTTTAAGGGATAAGGGGCATGAATGTTGGGTAGAGAACGCCACCTCGAACAAAATAATCCACATGTATAAGAAAACAACTATTATTTGAGTAATACTAAAAAGAAATAAAATAAAAATATATATGAAAAAATAAATTAATTCAATGGGAAATGATGTTACTGTGAAAGTATCAAGATTGCCTCTAAAATTGAGCAGATTCAGCTTCGTTTCTCTCCTTTCAATGGAATTAGAGGTAACATGAACTAAATTCATATTTACACTACTCTATGGGGAAAGGGTTTATGGGATAAGGAGCATTAATGATGGATAGATCACACCCAACTAAAAAAACACCTATATAGGAAAACAAATTTTAGGCGAGTAATACTGAAAATAAATAAATTAAAGATAAATATTAAACTATACATTAATTTTATGGACAATGATTTTTCTGTGAAAAAAACAGGATTACCTCTATGATTGAGCAGAGACAACATCGTTTCTCTTAATCCAAATCTATGAAACATGTATATAAATCTTCTAAATATGAACTCTACAAGTAATAATGAAAATTAAATCAACATTACATTATATTATTTTTTTATAAAATAGGGAAATTATATCGTAAAATTACCTTTGCATCTATCCAAATTATATCCTTAATTATAGATTGTTCGTCCTAGATACTGGTAACATTATCATGTTCAGAATACATTGTCTACAATAGTAGTCAAAAATTAAATTTATATTATGTTAATACAGTTTAGAACATATAATATTATTTGAAAAAACATCAAATAATTAAAAAAACATTTACCTTACCACTGAACCCCCTTCATTTTTTTAAGGTTTCATGCAGTTGATTCCTCTTATGAGAATATAATCCCTCACTTTATGGTCCTCTCTAACATACAAGATATTTTCTAGAGTGGGATTGGAATGAACTGATTGTGATGTCTCAATGAAAGGGTCATCCTTGGTTTAATTTTCATTTGACTCAATATTTATTTTAGTCCCCAATATTAAAATCAACCATTTTTGTTTTTTGGATCTGAGAGATAAAATACTTGCACTTATTTTGGTGTCAATATGATTATATCATCTTTCTCCCCATCAAAACTCAAATTAACCTTCCAAAATCTCAATTCATCAACTATCACTCCATTAATATTGACATCCCATTTGCAATGGAAAATTTTAATAAGAAATGTTGAATAATAAAACTCATATAGCATATAAATAATTCCAAAATATGACATATTTCAATAAATTAGATTTCTATCCTTGGAACCAGATATGTGAATCACTTCATCCAAAAGCATAACACTCCTATTTTACATCATACTAAAGTCATCGTGTCTTTATATAGAACTTATAACCATTGATTACAAACCTAGTGTAAGATATAACTATTTCATTCGGTCCTCTTACTATACAATGAAGTTGTTTGACAATTGAATTCATATTTTGAAATAACTCTTTATAAATTTATTTCAGATCCATCCTATAAACTATTTATATTCTGTATCTGATAAACATCATTCTACCCTTGATGGATTCAAATATCATTGAATTTCTTTGGGGGATCCAATTTATGGATAAACATATTTAGTATTATATAATGTGTTTTGATGTTCTTACTCCTGCTCTATCAAGGTAATTATGAAAACATCTATTCAAAAAATCCCTTCACTTTTAAGGCATTTGTTATGATGAGACAATAGGAGACTGATGCTTTTAATATATGATAGGTCATCTGTATAGAATTCAATAGTTTCTTCAAATATGTATCTTTCTGCAACACAATCTTCTAGCTGACATTGATTCTTAACAAAACCTTTCAAAATAATCATATATTCTTTAACGGGGTACATCCATCTATAATGTATTAGAACACATAGGTGAACCTTTCTGAAAAATTGAACCATTAGGTGGACCATTATATCAAAGAATGATGGTGAGAGGAACATTTCTAATTCACATATTATGATAATAATCTACTTATTCATGATGTGAATCTTGGTCGGGTCTACAAATTTACTACATTTAGATCTGAAATAGAAGTGTCATCTGGTTAGTGTATGACGTACAATTTGAGGAACAAAAAAATAGAAATCAACATGCATTAAATTTTTCATCAAAACATGACATTTATGGGATTTTAGTCCATGTAACCATAAATTAGTCATTGACCCAAAGTTATTCATATTTGGCGAATACCCCAATGGAACTTTTACACTCATAAGGAAATAGGAAAATTGAAAATTTTCATATTTGGATAGAGTGTAAGCGGTTAGAGGATGAAAATTCTACATTTTACCCTTTAACAGTACCAACTCTTCCTTAATCCCCATTTCAATCAAATCCAACCTAGACTTAATGACTTCATTCATTTTTTTCAGTCACATTTTTCAATGTTCCAATAAAACTGTAAATTACATTTTTTTCTACATTCATGACATCAATAAAATTTCTGACAAATAAACAATTCAAATATAAGAATTCAAATATGATTGAAATATTCCCTTATCCTAATTTTGGATGGTTTTTCAAAAATGTTTTACAGAAAACAGTGTAAATATTTTTACTGGTTTGTTCAGTTGATCACACATTGCTAAATATGGTGTTGTACCTTGCTCGATATTCCAATCAAATGTTGTTGTCTACGATCAGTATTTATTACATAGTGGAAAAACATTATTCCCTTAAAATATATTTTTGGAGTAATGTTTCAATCGAATTCATTATGTTAATTTTTCACAAATGGGACACCCCAATTTTCATTTAATCCTATATCCTGATAAGTTTCTGTAAGTGGTAAATTCATTTATCATTCCATACAACATGGACCTCAATGTGGATTATACACTTCTATGAGCCTCATACATTGTAACACATGTATCCCACATAAATTTTAGATTATCAACCAATTGATCCTAATAGACATCAATATCAATATCAGGCTACATTGGCTCAGAAATATACCAGAAAAAACATAAATAATTTTCACTTCATGCATAACCGTGGCAGAAATTTTTAAATTACGAACATGACATCCCAAGTGATAGGATACTACTCTTTACACCAATAGGATTGATTCCATCTGCAGATAATGAAAAATTAATTTTTCTTAACTCTATTCAAAATTTAGGAAACTCATAATCGATTTTCTTCTAATGTGGAGAATATGTTAAAAGATGTAGGTTCGCATATTTAATTCTTGTATAGGCATGACTTGTTAATTGACTTGTGGTTTCCTGAAATCTATATAGTCTTCCAAATTGTGGAATGATTGGAAAGTAACATATATATTTTAAGGACTTGATTCATTTTTTTATTGATCTATGCCACACTTAGAAAATTTGATGAGTGATTCATTGTCCTTGTGAAACAATATTCAATCATTTAGAAAAAAAATTATTTTTTTAGAGATCATTCCCATTCAATGTAACATCATTTTATATGTTCAGAATGGTAATTCATTTTCTTCTGGTTGAATATCCTTCAAAATACCAACTAGTTCTATAAAGCATGTGTCACTCCATCTGTTGTCTTCTTTCAAATTATATAACATCAATATAGCTGGAAATGTAGTGAATTTAGTATAGTCTGTATATAAGGGTTTCTTGGAATATCTATTTAACTCCTTATACAATATAGGAAAATCATGAAGGTCATCTTCAACATCCATTAACATTTCTTCTGTGGGACCTCCGTCAACTTTTACTATGTTATTCATATCAATTGATTCATAAACTATAGTATCTTTCCAATTGATATCCAAATTTAGTTTTTCCCTATGTTTAGTACAACCTTTCTAGATTTGATCTATTTCATGAAAAATCTAATGTTATTCCAACACATTCAGACTAATTTATTCTAAATAACAATAGGTTAAACACTAATAAAGGAACTTATAAGGTCTTTTGAAATGCTCTCTTGTAAACATGATGAACCATTTAACTCCATAATCATATTGGTTTATTAAACTCTTAGCATGCATCTATTTTTGGGTTATAACCAGTCAATTGGGTTCATAAAAGATTAATTTTATACTATATATAAATAAATACCCATAAGATATTCATTATAAAAATGAATGTTATAGATAATTATAATAAGTGAAATATGGATCCTTTCTACTAGAATATTTTACCACCTAGAAATTCCAAATCCAATATTATGGTCTCTTGTAATTTGTAAAAATAGTGGGAGAAAAAGGAAGTTAATAATTGACATTATCACTATACTTTAAAGGTGTATAGAGAAATATAGATAATGTAATGACCGTATCATGGATTATACAAACAATACCAGGTTAGGTCATCATATGACCTACAACATGCCTCAAAGTCACTAAATGATGATTTAATATTTTTTTGTAAAAAATCGTAAATGGGAGGTGACCCCCCCCCCCTCCCTAATTGATTCAATAAGTACATTGGTCAAAAACAATTCTTGAATGACCCTTTGAGTCAATGGACATTCAGACCAAAAATAATCATTAACTGATATAGGCATACAATTTAGACAAACAACTATGGAAATAAATTATGCAATAGCTATATAGACACAGAAACATGTCACAACAGTATAAAAACCCACTAACTTATTTTCTATAACAAATATTATATAGATAAAAAACTAATAGTCAAAAAAAATTGAATTAAAGGAACTGTAATTATTCAAAACATGAAGTCTATATGTGGTAAAACATCATGTTCTTAACTGGGGATGGCCCCTTTGAATCTAATCCATAAGAAAAAAATAGACCATAGTGAATTTTAAGAGGAACTAGATCCAATGATTCGTATAACCAATAGAGAAACATACATCACTCTACTAACATGGATCATTAAAAAGAAAATAAAGGTGAATGTCTACTAAGGAGTCCATGAATAGAGTAATCATATATATTTTTAGTAGGGAACTAAAAATGTGCCTAAAATAAGTAGTCAATAAACATGAATATACATGAAAATTTATACACATTTATATACTTATATAGAAAAAATATTTATTAATAAGATATAAAACATATTAGTCAAATAATAATGAGTAAATTCAAGGTTCGATGTCAGAGATAAACAAAAGATCATATATTCTTAGTCAACACAAACAATGGACCACAAATAATTTCCTAAACAACAGAAAAACAACAAATCATAAAAAAACAATCAAAGACAATGATTCCTAAAAAAACATATAAGAGGAAATAAAAAAACAAAACCAAAAATACACAATGAAAATTAGATGGCCAACGTCACTAGGCAAATGAAAATCTGATACCCACTTTGGATGCCAGACGAAATGTTTGGTGGAAGTCGAGAGGTGTGATTCGACATTCGATTCATCAAGGACGAGTGTCAGTTGTGAGTTCATTCTGCCGAAAGCATCCATATCATGACAGGTTCACAAATGGTTAGGGTTTTTAAAATAGATCATGACTCTTTTTTAAGTGATTACTAATAAGGGTTGATAAAGAGACCTTTTATCAGCTATTATTATATAAGCACTAACAAATAATCATCTTTATATGTGCAAATATAGCACGGATAATGAATATTTTATCAGTGTTGATTACTGAAGCACTATTAATGGATTTAAAATTATAATTATATATTATTTTTTTAAAATATTTATAAAGACTTAATAAATATATATAATTATAAATATAGTTAAATATTATTTTTTAAATAATATTAATTATAATTTTATACTTATTTATTTATAATTGTAGAAATATTTTCGAAAAATATTTTTTATATCATTATAAATATTTATATAATTATACATATATATATAATATATATATATATAAATTTAATAATTATATAAATTATTTAATTAAATTTAATATATATTTAATGCTTATTTAAATATACAGAATTATTTATTTATAACAATATTATTACTTTGATACAATAATTAATTATTTATAATTATAATTATATAGTTATATAAATATTGTGAATGTGCATTTATAAATATATTCATAAATAAAAATTTTAAATTATAAATATTTTTTACAAATAAATTTTTAACATTATTAATGAATATCAAATTTTATAGAGCATAAATATATGTATTATATGAGTGAAATTGAGTAAATTTAGAATAAATGTAAACGTTAACAATAGTGAAATAATGGATAAGTTCTATGTGTGTGCTTATTGTGTATAAAAATACATTAATTATACATATATGTGAAATCAATATAACAAACATTTGATCTATTTTAAAATGAAAAATCAAAGGACATTAAATTATATGTTGAGTAATGCAAAAATAGTCAATATTGTTAGTCCATATTAATTTTTAATTACATATCATTAATAAATAAATATATGAAAATTTAATGTAAAGTGCATAAATATTATGTAATATATAATAATATTTGTATACATTAATATATATTAATTAATTTAATATATACAACATAATAACATTAATTATAAAAATTATTAAATTAATATAAATTTTAATATTTAAAAATTTATAATCAAACGAATTTAAAATTAATTATTTAATTTATAAAAAAAAAATTTTATAAACACATTTTTGGATTTTTTTTTCATTTTATCAATGCTAAAAATGTGTTGATGAATGAAATATTTATCATCCATAATCATAATTTATTGATAATGAGTTCCCTTTATCAATAATAAAAATAAATTTCTAAAAAAGGATACCCTCTTTTAGTGCTAATAACAAAGCATTGATGTAGGATAACCTTTATTAGTGCTAAAATTAAGGGCTAATAAATGCTTCCTTATCAGAAATAAAAAAAAATCCAAAAAAAATTTATATTTTACAGCACATTCTCTAGTGCTGATAAATACACCATTTATCAGTGTTTTGTTCTAGCACTGATTCATAACAGCAATAATAAATGCTAGTTTTGTTGTAGTGTATGTCACCATGACATTCCACTTTCTTATCATTTATTTCTTTCATCAAGCTATGATTTTGTTTTCCCCTTACTAAGATTTATATAACAACCATTTTATATGTATGTTCTCAGGTTATCCCTTAAAGTATTATAAAATCAATGGATTTTAAATTAAAATTTTGGATTTTTCATTAATGTCATTATATCCATGTTTTATGTTATTATGTCATGTACCCAAATACCCAATGACCAAAGGCATCAATATATTTTAGGGTTGTATTAAGTTTATCTCTATGTAATAAATCATGAAATAATGTGTATTAAGGATATAGGATGTTTCACATTATCATGGTGAACCTCTACCCCTAGACCTATAAATCATTGCCAAAGATGATTAAATTATGAACTTGAATGAGTTTATGGAGGATATCATGGGTCTAGTTATTTTCGATGGGTCACTAGGTAACTCAATTTTATTCTTTATTGACAACCTTCTAGTTTTATTTAAGGTAAAGTAAAAAAAAATCATGGCCAAAATCATAGACCTTCTACAAACTTATGTATTATGGAGTGGCCAAACGATGAATAGTAGTAACATATTTTTTTCTTTTTGATAAAATTTCATCCAAGGGGAAAAAACTCATTAAGTTCCAGTTGGGTATTATTGTGAGGGGATTAAATTTTGATTACATCAGTGCTCATATGACCAATGGTCATGTATAAATCCATAATTTTGAATTCATATCATCTAAATTGGCTAGTTGATTTTGGAATTGGAAGAACACTTTGTTATCTTCTAGTGGAAGGATAATATTGATCAAATGATTCAAATATTCAATGCCAAACCATTTTCTCTCCTTGGTAATGGTTCAAATATAAGTAATTCACACAATGGTTGTGATGTTAATAAATTTCATTAGGATATAATTTGAGACAAAGTACTTCATTATTCTTGTTTGAAATCATTTTCTCTTCGTAGAAAACAATGTGGAAGGAAGTTTCATGAAATGTATGAAATAATAAATCCACTTCATGCTATGTTTTGTGGGTAATATATGGTTATATCCACCCTTTAGGGGCTGTTCATTTACACTAATAATGGTAATACATGGATTGTGTTTTTAGGGGTTATTAGTTTTTCGACTTATACATTATTGAACTAGATGTTTTCAACTCTTCTTTTCATCATTGATCACTCTCATTAGATTAGGGGTACTAATTATTTTTTTCTTTTGGTGTGATTAGTTATTAGGTGCTCAGCATCGCCTTCCAAGGTTCCTAGAATGAAAAATTATAGTTAAAGAGGATTTCTCATGTCTTTTTCTTCCTTCATATATTAGTTTATGGTGACCACAAGTTCACATCCTAAGACATTATTCTATCATATGATAAGGATAATCTATTTTATTTTTTTATTTCTAATGTATTATTCTCATGAAATTAATTTTTTTCATTCAAAAGGTTTTCAAATCCATAGGTTTAGCCGGGGTCATTTATTTGGAATAATCATATACATGTTATAATGAGATCCCAGATTTTTTGTTTTATAAGGAACACATTTCTTAAAAATGTTTTGATTCGAATTAGAGGAATTTATTTGGAATCTATATACAGGTTCTTCACATCTCAGATAGTTGAATTCATAAACCACCTCTTAACTAAATAATCAATGAAAGAATATTGTGGCCATAGGAAATTGGTTACACTATAATCCTACATGTCATGGTTTTAAACTAATTACTAATAATTTTCCCTCTAATAATATAATGGGATATAGGATGAAATCTGGGATCATTAAGGTTTCATGGTGCAAGGGTTTGAGTCAAACTTCTATTAAAGGAAAATTCACTATTATTTGGTCTCAACCTATTCCATGAAAGGGTTACCCCTATGAGATTGTATTGGACTGGATGTTGTTATTATTTTTCGTTTTTTGAATAATCCCAATTCAACCAACATGTCAAGAAAATACATTATTTTGGAATGTGACCTAAAGATAGAAAACGGTATTGTTATCTCTCATATATAGATAGAAAAATATATATGTTTACATGTTTCCAAACATTATATATCCAATCAATTGGTGATTCAGAGGTATTTTTCTCCCATGCAACTCTTCTATTACATTGAAAGTGTTTTGAAATTGTTGATACAGTAGTAATTCATTTTTTTCATCATTATTTATTCTTGATTTATTTTTCCTTTTTTTTATTTCATGAATTTTTATCTATTTAATACTTAAATGAATAAAAAATTGATAATTTTGAAAAAATTATAATGTTACATGATGGCATGAAACTTATGAAACTTAGTATAATGTTGTTGAGTTATAAATGGGGAGACTAATCTAATTATAACAATGAGAAATTGTGAGGATGTAGTGTCAAAAATTAAAGACATTAAATGAAAATAGTTATAACAAGAAGTATAGGTAAAATTTTATGATATTAATTATTTACACATTGATATTATGATAACTTGAAAACAGTTTATTATATTCCTAACAATGACATGGTAATTGTTTATTCATTGTTAAACAAAATTAAATTATGTAGTAGACGTTGGGTTTTTTTAACACTATTAATTATTAATGAAAGTTTTGGTAATAATAATGTTACAAATGTTAAATTCAATAACATTATGTGTGTTTATATGAGTTTCTATGATTATACAAAATTAATATATTATTCTATGTTACATTAAATTAATTTTTATAACAAATTGATTAAAACAAAATTTTGTTTCATAATTAATGGAATCTTTTAGAATTATTATATGGTTTATGATGATGATAAATTGAGAATAAATGACGCAAGTAAAATTATTTAAGTGAAATTTAATTTTTCATGAAAAACCTTGGAATTATTAAAATGTTTTGTTATGTTTTAAACCCAACAAAGATATATTAATAGATATTTATTTATTTATTTCATTTACTAAAGTGAATGAATTTATTTTGGAATGATGGGTTATTGTAAATTTTTTTATTGAATACTATTAATTATAAAGATTAAAGTAATCAATAGTGATTAAAGAAGTGTTTGGAAAATAATAGAATATTTCCATAGTTAATAAATGAATAAATTATATTTTATTTGAGTATTCTTAAGAAGGATAGTAATATTAATTAAATAAAACAAGTTAATTTAAGTAGGGAAATATATTTGTTAAATATTCTGGTAATTTATAAGGGTTGTTGGACACATGTTGGTGATAATTTAGAATATTTATAGGGATATAGATGTTCATATCAAAAATTTATGATGTGGACAATTGAATTTTTCAATAACTAATATTATTCAATTATTGGATTATTATTATTACCTTTCATTGATCTATAGAAGTGGGTATCCACCATGGATGATTTAGAAACTATGGTATACTATGTGGAAGGTTTTGGGTAAATGATATGAGGGTATATGACTGAAATGAAGTTAAGTTTTCTTCTTATCTAATAATATGTGGTGTAGTCCATTAATGGAAAGATATCAATGAAAATGGGATACTATCATGACTACCTTTTCACTCTCTTGCATTCAATGGTTAGAGTGGAATAGTGGTGGAATTATTCCATTATGAAACACCAATTAAGGTAAATACTTGGGATGGGTTATATGTTTATTTTTTCTTACTTGTCCATAGTTATGGGGTTGAGATAGACCAGATATTCATTTTGAAATTAGGGGTGATATGTAATTCCTTTACAACCTATGGAGTAAGATTATATGAGATGAATAATTCCTCCAGTATTCTTCATATTTATTTATGATAGAATACTATCCACTTAAATGTATACATTCATTGTCTTCCATGTAAATATGATTAAGGTGTATGATGAAGCACATAGTATTATATATTCTACCAAAAGCACATGGTTTTTGAGAACCAGATATAAAATGCTATGTCTACTATGAGATAGGTATAAATATGTATTTCTTATAGAATCTCATGGATATGCCGATACATATTTTTCCTTCAAAAATCAAATAAATATATCAGGTTCGAATCATTGTAGAAAGCATTTATGAAGGTATCATGATGTGTTATTTATATTCCAAACTACCTTCCACAAGTTTGATGAATGAGTACCTAAATTTAGGATATATTTTTAATGAATGGATGGGATTGTACCTAGGGTTTTCTCTTTAGGGAGAGGGATACTAAATTGAGTTAGGAGATCTTTGTTACATTCTAGAAATTTGAAATCCATTGTGACCCAAATATCATTCTTCTGAATGTGAGAGAATATTATACATATGTAAACATTTTTATTTCATGATCATGATAAATTTGAGTTATGGGTAGATTTATAATGATTATTCTGGATTATCATTGTGAATTATGATGATTTAAAGGAACATTAGTTTGTGTAAACTTTATTTATTTTATATTCTTCTTGACACTATATGATTATGTGGCCATATTACAACTTGGGATAATAATGCTATGTTTTATTGTTCACACCTTCATGTTTAATTGAGTGTTGTTTTCTCTTATATCCATATAGATAGGTAGATAAATATGGTGTATAATTTTGTAGGATGGGAATGGACAATTGATTGGGTAGCTGATGGTGTATAATTTTCATCTCAATGACTGCACTAATGTTGTCGGTACCCAAGATTATATCAGTTTGGGATGTGTTATGGTATCTTGTGAATTATTTTAAGGCCTTATATTTTTAGTATATATACTATTCTATATACATGAAAGTTGTTTTTATGGTTTTATATTCATTTGTGTCATGGTTGGTGATGTTTCAGGATATCAAGAAATTGTTTTTAGATAAACGTAATCCCTTCCATCATCTGGGAGGATTACTTAACACTACACGCTTTCTTCAACCAATACATGATGGTATTTGGGTATTCACATAGGAGTATGTCGTGAAATGATAGATTAGTATTAGAAAGTTATGTTAGAGTATGAGGTTATACACTTTTTAGTATTGATTATTAAAATTAGAAACATTATTTTTAATCATTTTAGTTCATGTAGTTTAAATAAAGAAATTTGGAAATATTGTGGTTTATAAATATATTCTTAATAATTAATCTTATTAAAGACACTTGACCAAGACCTCAGTATTTTAATTATAATTTTAAAAGTGTCGGGATTTTATTCTATAGATACATTCCATGATTTTATGATTTTATAATTTATTCCACTAAATTTATTGATATTTATCGTGAAAAATACTGATAGAAGGCCTATCAATATACACAAAATTTGTTTTGTGGTAAATAGATTGTTGTTGTTTTGGATATATTGGGTTGTAATTGATGTGATTTAGATGTTGTATTATACATAAAATGTTTTTAACGTGAGACTGGATAGAGATAATAGATGACATATTATATAAAACCCTTAAAATAATAACAATTGAATATAAAAGTAAACATATATAATTGGTTACATGATGTCATTGATCCATAGTGAATGGAATTAGAAATTTATAAATTTTTTTTTAAAATTTTTATCATTTAAACACTGTGTTTATAGGAATTTTTCATTCTTTCTGATATTATATTTGATACTCTATGAACTCTTTCATGAATTTAATAGTTGTATTGTTGAGTTTTTCATAAATTATTGATCCACCTATGATTGAATTTAAAACGATGAATCTTTCATGTTCAGTGTAGCGTATAGTATTCTTAGTGGAGTGTTAAATGAGTATAGAATGATTGTATTAATTTAAACATAATTGTACTCTTATCTCTTAATGAAATGACTCATAGTTAGTAGACATGTAATATTATCTAATTAGTAATAAACTGGTGTGTTTATTCCTAGTCTATAGTTAAGGGGACTCCAAATGGGAATGGTATGTAATGTTAATCATTAAATTTTGGAATGTTAGTTGATGTGGGATTGTGTAGTTAATAAAAATTTATTATGAATATTAATATAAGGATCATGAGTAGATGAGTTCTCATACATTTAGTAATATGGTTACTATCACTCTTCTTATTTTTGGTGTTATTATAGGGTCATGACTAGACCACCTATGGTCCTCTATTCATGGGAAACACCATATGATATGTATGGTTTGATATTAATATTGAAAAAATATCAACCATTGAATACAATGGTACAAGGATATAATGTTCCAATATGATACATCCTTTGATAAAATAGAAATTAATTATATGGATCCCAATTCCAAAATTTAGATAGTAATTCTTAACCATTGGAGGTTATCTACCTCAGTCCAAACAATCCCTTTAAATGAATAACTAATATTCTCATGCCAAATGTTTTTCTTATGAAATCAAAAAATCATTATAGATATCAATTAAAATATTTATTTATTATGTATTAGCATGCTCACTTTGGGTTATTTTATTATATGTGATGATGGAATCCTATAATAAGCAATTAGTGAACTTGAATTAGATGAACCTAAGATAATACCCCTTACACCATTTATAATAAGCCATATTTAAGGTGCATTGTCTTCACTAACTAAATAAAATCAATTAAATGATGTCTGACATGATTTGTAACATAACATTGTATTTATTTGTCCTTAAATGATGAAATAAATTTGTATGGTCATGGATTTCTTTTTTATTTATAATTGATCGGTATTAATGACGTGGATGAACACAAGCCCTTCTACAAAATGATAAATTAATTATATTGAAAAGGATCCACTGCACCTTAAGTGATGATAGTTTCTTCTTTGTAGAAATTAAGGATAAGGACACATAGGGAAAGAAAGATTATTATATTCTATATAATATTTAAAGGGACCTTATATAGGGTCACATTATATGACATGTCACACCCCCTTGGTTTTGGATGTTGGCATGATGTTCACATCACATGGGTTTCTCTGAAAGGTGTTCCACACCCCCTTGATTATGAGGTTGGGTATTATCATCCTTGTTATTATTCATGATACTCAGAATAATGTATTTTAGTAATTTTAATCCTCAATCATGACTATCCTAATTTATTATTATGAGACTCTTATTATTGTTTGAGTAGTATAATGTATGAAACCATGAGTTATACATGGTGTCTTGTATATTACTTTGTATCTATATATGTGCCTGTAAATGTTCCTATGAATATATTTCACATATATAAATAATCCTCTACATTTACACATATTTATATTCAATTTTATTATGGCTTAAGATAAAGTATATATTATTATCCAACTATCCTTTTGGAATGTGAGTATGACTAGTTTAAGTTTACTCATTGGCTATTTATTTTTAATACCTGAATTCTATTATATTTTATATTCATATAATAAATATAATTAGACACCATTGGTGGTGGACTTCTATGTAAATATCATACTCTTTTTTGTATATCATTGAATTGGGTTACCTGAATCGAATTCATGATCATAGGTTCAGGTATAAGGATTAGTCTTAGGTTTTTCTTTTGTACATGGAAGATTACAAGCATAGGACTGAGTCAGAGCTCAGGATTCTCATGGAGTTTTACCTTCGAGATATAGTCTTTTACTTATGAACAATATTATATTTCATATGGTTTGATTAGTGCATATCCTATGTAAATTAATTTGAACATGAATGCATGATTTTATTTTATTTTTTTTGTTTTCCATATTATCAGTTATTGATATCTTCTACTTTTTCCCCCTTTTTAAAATTTCTCTGGTTATTGTTCTATTATTAATATCACTATTATATCAGTGGGTTACTCTGATCATGTGGGTATTGTATCCACACCATACCATCTATTGACCCTCAAATCTATTCGAAAGTCTTTGGAGTGTGGCGAGGCATGCTTGAGGCCACGTGACCGACCGGATTGGGGTACTGTTTCATTGGATCCCTTATCGGGATGTTATAAAGTGGTATCAGAGGTTTATTTTTACTTTTTATTTATATTTTGGGAATTGGTATATAAAAAAATTTAATTGTTTTGGGACATGGTAAATAGATATGTTTAGAAGTTTTCAACCCATGCACGAGAAAAATTCCATGTGTCGAGGGACGAGATTATTGTTCATATTGTTTATTGTTATAGTTAATCATGATATCACCTTAAGTGAATGGTGCATTTTCTATTATGACTAAATTATAATATTTAGATTATTATACCATTATCCAGCATGGAAATGAAGTAGCAATAAATTCATCATTATTTCCCTATATAGATTCACATTCCATGCAAATGTCATTCCATGTAGTTTCATTGATAGTTGTTCCTTATGTGATATATATTACAGGCATATTTGTATAACATGATGTGTAATTTCTCAACATGTCTACTTGTAAATCATGTTTTAGTAATTATTATTAAATTTTTACCATACTTATCAGTATTCCATGTTAGGTGACTTTTTATCATTCTTTTATTCTAAACCGTGATTTTGTGATTTATTCCTTAGGTAATTTCATATCTTTATTAGGTGATTAGTTTACTTGTCCCCTCTATTTACTAATCTTATAGTATGAATGGTTAAAATTTTGATATAAAAGTAGTTATTATAGTGTTTTGATTAATATAATTTGGTTTTTCCCAGACATATTGATGGTGGAACATTAACATACCAATTCATATGTTTTTTTTCATGAATTTTTAGTTACATGGGATGGAACATACTAGTTCTGATTAAATGGGATATGATTTTTAATTTATTTATTTTATGGGAACATTATAAATTAGAAAATAGTTACCATTGTAATAGAATAATAATATTTAAAATTAATATTCAATGAGACCATCGTATCAATATAAAGGCTGGTAAATTTTGACTTTAAATGAAACGGTTTCTTATGAACCTTTACATAACTCAACCCAAGTAGGTTAGAATTGACCAGTTATAATAATGAGATATGCCTAACTCAAACCAAGTGGTTTGGATATGGTGATGAATCCTGGTTAAATGAATCCACTATGTTTGTTTCAGAATTTTAATTTTTAAAATGATTTGGGATGCATTTAGATAAACCTAGGATGGAATTATAGGAAACACTTAGTTTTCCTTTATTTGGTTATTCCGTAGTATTTAACCCATAATGTATACTTATTAAATATAGTAATGGTTGTTTAAGGTGTATGAAACTACTTTTATGAAGTTTCATATAAAATTATGGTGGAATATTACCTGACTATTCCACTCCAAAATTAAAAAAACATCTATTATGTGATTTTGAGCCTCATTATTTATGAGGTGTCAGTTAATTAAAATTCCAATTAAAACCTAAAGGGTTTTTCCCTTATAGATTGATATCAAAATGTTTCTTTAACTAATCCCAATTCTGAGAACCTTATGGATAAATGGAATGGATAAAAGGAAATTTATGTGATAAATTTTTTAGTTATGATGGGTTTACGATTAAATAAATAATGAATGAATGGATGTTTGATAAAAAATTCCTATTTTCCTTGTGGATTCTGTTAAATAAAATTTCAAATTATAAATATATTTCATAGTTAGTGTTTTTATTCATTAATATTGAGCATTAAAATGTAACTTATATGCTCATGGACAACGACTTTATTATGAAATTAAACCATCCTTATCTATGTCGCATAAATGATTTATTTATAATGTATTTTCATTCTCACTCTTGGTTACTATTTTAACTGTGATGAATTAATCCTCTTATAAGGGATTAGTGAAATTCAATTTGATGAACTTAGGATGATACACTTTCCCTCATTTGTAATAAACCATATTTGTGGTTTGTTGTCTTTGGTAATAAAATGAAATTAATTTAATGATGAATGAAATGATTAGGAACATGACCATATATTAATTTATCATTAAATGATGAATGACGTTATTATGGTCATGGATTTATTTTTTATTAATATTTTAATTGTATTCAATGCATGTTTGAACACATGTCCTGCTAATAAATGTTAAAAGAATTATATGAAAAAGGATCTACTGCACACTGGGAGATGATAGTTTCCTCTCTGTAGAACATCATTCTAAGAGCTCATAGGAAAAGAATTATTACATTATTTTATATAATTTATAAAGGGATATTCTGTAGGTTCGCTCGCAATGACATGTCACACCCCATTGGTCAATGATATTGGACTGATTTTCACATTCATTGGGTTTGAGGGAATTGTGTTCCACAAACCCTTGATTACAAGGTTTGGTATTACCCTCCTCATTGTTATTTCGGATACTCAGAATGATGAATTATACTAAATCCAATACTCAATCAGGATTTTCATTATTTATTATTATATGACTTTTATTATTATTATGAGTAGTATTATGTATGGAAACCTGAGTTACACAGTGTGTACTGGCTAATACAATGTATCTATATATGTTCCTATAAATGTTCCTACGAATATATTGCATATATATAAATAAACCTCACCATTTTTATATATTTATATTCATATATATTATGGATTAAGACAAATTGGGTATTTCCATCCAACTGTCCTTTTTTAACCTCAGTGTGACTAGTTTAAATTTATTCCTCCACTATTTATTTATTCTACCTATATTCTATTATATTTTATATTCATGGAATGGATAAAATTTTACCACATTGGTGGTGGACTAAGGAATATATCTCATACTCCATTTGGGCAGATATTTCACATGGGTGACTGAATAGACCTCATGGTCATAGGTTCAGGTCTACAAATTATACTTCAATTTTTTTATTGTACGTAATAGAATAGAAGAATAAGACTAAGCCGGAGCTCAGGATTCTCATGGAGCATTCCCTTTGGGACATTTTCTTTAATATATAAGCAGTATTTTATTTCTTATTGTATTATTAGTTCAAATATTATATATCCCTAATTTGGACATGCATGCATGCTTGTTTTTCCCCTTTTATCAGTTATTCTTATCTTCTACAACTTTATCCATTATTTAAATTTCATATGTTTTTGTTTTATTATTACTATCATTATTATATCATTGTGATACTATGATCTTGAGGGTATTTTCCCCCAAAAGTACCATCTATATACCCTCAAATCTATTCGGAAGCCTCTGGTGTATGGGGAGGCACGCTTGAGGCCACATGACCGACTCAATTGGGTTACTGTTTTGTTGGATCCCTTATTAGGCTGCTATAAAGTGGTATCAAAGGTTTTTTTCCATTGTTTTTTTTATTTTGGGAATTGGTAGATAAGAGACTTGGAATGTGATGGTACATCGTAAATAGTTGTCTTCAGGAGTGATTAACCCATGCACTTTATAAATTCCAAGTGTCGAGGGATGGTATTATTCTTCATATTGTTCGTTGTTATAGTTGATCATGACTCCAGCATGAGTAAATACTGCAATTTTTATTAATACTAATTTATAATAATAAGTGTTCTTTACCATTATCCTAGCATGGAAAGGAAGTATCATTACATGTATCATTATATTAACAACGACATTCACATTCCATCCATATGAAATTCCATGTAGTTTCATTTACAATGTTCCTTATGTGATTTATTCTCGATGCATATTTGTAGAACATGATGTGAAATTTCATAGGGTGTCTTCTTGTACAACATGATTTAGTGATTATTGTGCTATTTTTAGCATACTTTTCAGTATTCCATGTTAGGTTAACATTATTCATTCTTTTTTTCAATACCATTCTTTTGTGATTTCTTCCTTAGGTATTGGATTACGAATATTTGGTGATTAATTTCCATGTTTCTTATATTTACTGCTTGTGATAGCATGACTAGTTAATGTTTTTAAATATAATTGGTTATTAAAGGTTTTGAATCAATATTAATGGTTTATTCCCATAAATATTAATGTAATATCATTAACTAATCAATAATTAAATGTTTGTTCCATGAATTATTGGTTACAAGGGCTAAAACATATTTGTTGCGAATAAATGGGATCTGATTTGCGATTTATAAATTTTATTGGATCATTATAAATTGTAAAATGGAAGATAAAATAATAAAATCATAATAGTTTAACATAATATTATTTGAGACCATTGTGTCAACATAAAGGCTTCTAAATTTTGACTTTAATTGAATTGGTTGCTTATGGACCTTTATATGACTCGTCCCATGTAGTTCTGCCTTAACCTATTAGAATTATGAGATATCCATGACTCAAACCAATTATTTTGTTTGTGGTGATGAATTCTTGTAAAATGAATCCACTAAGGTGGTTTCAGAAAATTAATGTATAAAATGATTTAGGCTACATTCAGATGAACTCAGGATGGATTGACATTACCCTCTTTGTTAACATTTATTTGGTTATCCATAGTATTTAACCCATGGGGGTATACTTATTCTATATTGGAATTGTTATTTAAGATGTATTTAACTGCATATATACAAGTAAATATAAAATTATGGTGGAATATTAATTGACTACTCACCAACATAATTAATAAAAGACTTATTAGGTGATTTTGAGCCTTATTATTTATGATTTGTCGGTTAATTAAAATTACAATTAAAACCTAAAGGTTCTTTTCCATTATATATCAGAATTGAAATTTTATTTAACTACTCCAAATTGTAAGAACCATTTGGAAAAATAAAATGGATAAAAGTAAATTTACGTAATGAATTTTGCAATTTATAATGGGATGTCAGTTAAATAAATAATTCATGAAAGGACGACTGATGAGAATTTTCATTATTCCATTTGAATTCTATTAAATAAAACATCCAGTTATAGTTATATATCATAATTGGTTTTTTAACTCTTTAAAACTATGAATTAAAATGTTTAAATAACAAATTCTAAATTAAGGTAATGGAATAAATTAAAGCGGTAGATATGTCTATAAATTGAAAACTATGAAAAGGGAGAGCTTTTCTTTTTCCTCATCAAGGGCTTGTGATTGGAACATGGACCTTTCTCGTAGGTCCCAATTGGCTTTATTAAGATGTGTGGGACCTAAATGACATGTGGTGGAGCTTTTTGATCTCTTCAGCATGACCTAGATATATGTTCAATGCTTCCTATTTGAGTAAGGGAATAGATCAGTTTAGGTTAGGCCCTTAGGAACTAAAACCTCGGTTAAATCTTTTGATGAGTAGTTTTAGATGTGTGGTTCCATTCAGGTGCTGTTTTTACTATGTACGAATCATAGTTTCTAAAATGACACCCAGGTTGGATGGGTATTTGTGTGATAACTTGAAAATTTATATGGTCATGAGAATCATGTAATAGATTTGTCCAAGGATTTAGACATGCCCAAGACATGGTTTGTTTATTAATAGGTCATGTGTCTTTTCTTATTCAATAATGTTTGATTATTCATGATATCTTTAGCTAGTTTTTCATTAAAATGGGATAATATATCATTGAGATAGTTCTTTTGTGGTCTTTTGGATATCGGGATGAACATGGTCGATATGCATATGGGTTGTAACACCCCGAGCTTCCATGATACGCTTCTCATTCAATAATGCAATAGATTGCATTGTACGCAACTTCGAGTTCTAAAACACCGTGACAAATCAAAGTAGCCGTTATGAATAGTAATAACCACTTTTTAAAATTATAGAAATTTTATATTTCAAAATGGACTTCATTTTTGTATTCCTAATATTGAAATTAGCCTATGTTGAATTTTTTGTAATTTTCTGTGAACTTCAAAATTTTTATGAATAGTGAAAAATACTTAAACCAACTTTTTTAATCAAAATAATTTATAGTGATAAATTATACTATTGAGTGGTTTTGGAGTATAATTAGAATATATTTTTACCATTTTATCCAATGGTGGTCATTAGAATTAATTTAACATTGAAATTGGACATAAACAATTGCCAATCTTTTGATATAAATTGTTTCTTAAAAACACGCTATTTGTTGTAACAGCGGGAATTAATTATAAAATTAATTAATGCAACTTATATGTTTGTAATTTTGTAAAATAGACATCATTTTTGAATTCGGAATATCAATTATAGCTTAGGGTGAAATTTTGGCCTTATTCTGAAAAACATCAATTTTTGATGAATAGTGATACCACTAAGTGGTAATCAAGCAAACTGATTTTTCAGTTAAATGAAAGTTTACCACTAATGTGTATTGAATTTTGAAAATCCGACATACATGGTTGTCATTAGTATGTAAAATGTGGTTCAATGAGATTATAATAATTTTTTTGATGAATAGTAACTTATTAAGTTCTTAATCGCGATTAGTGGTAATTAGGGTAGTTTAAGATATAAATAATACATTAATAATATTAAATGACCTAGACACATGTCCCAAACTCATTGGTTGTGTCATGGCCGACCAAGACAAGCCATGGGTCAACTTGGGGACCCCATGGATCCACTTGTGTTGGGAAATGACATAAATTACTTTTTATTTAATGTTAAAGTGAAAAGGATACTAACATAAATTGTTTTACTAAAACAATTGTTAAGTGGGGTTATAAAAGTCCAAATGTTGATTACAAATAGTCATTGGAAAGATAAAAAGATTTCCTACATCATAGTATTTTGTTTATAATTTTTAGACATTAAATAAATTAAAGTATTGATGACATAATAATGATGCAGCGATGACATCATTATTTGACGATTTAAATAAAATGGAATGATAATGAAAAATATAAACCCTACACATGGCCAAAACCAATTGGATGAGTGTATTGCGAAGCCTCATCACCTTATCCGCGAATTATATCAATGTGGGACCTTTTAAAACCGAAACACATTTTCAAATAAAGTAATATCTCTTTACTTTCCAAAAGTGCCCCTCCTCTCCTCTTATAAAAGGCCCCCACCTCTACCTCATTTCACACACTTCTAAAGTCATTGGCTCGGCCAAACTCTGCCCATTTACTCTCTCCACATCCCTCTCCTCATCCTAGAAGATTTCCTTTGGGCAGAATCTTTTCAAAGGAATCCTTTAGGCTCAAACCAAAAAGAGTTACACTTTTAAAGGTAATTCATTCTCTCATGTTCATTTGTTTTATTTTGTTTCTCCAACCCCCTAAACTCTTTTTATTTACTTATTTTGTAACAACACCAGTATATTAAATATACTAGGATGTTGTTATAAGATTTATTTGAGCTACACTCTCACACAACTACATCAAATGGTTAAATAACATACGGTTTCTGTGGATGGCGAAATTCTGCCTCCCGAAACGATGATTGTTCAAATTCTTTTAACACCTATAATGGTGGCCATTTTGATGACACTATTTTCATATATGATATATATATTATTTTTATGTTTTCATTATGCTTCTGTATTTCTCATTTATGGCATACTTTATGATTTCCATTATGGGTAAACGTGATAATTTCATTTTAGGAAGTGCGGACTACCGCCCCCTCAAAGTGATTTGAATCGTTAATGCCATATGTGGGATGTATAAAGGATGGAGTTAATGGAATTATACACTATATTATACTGGAATTATATTATACATTTATATCATTATGATTTCGTTCCATTAAATATGAAATTGAAATGAAAGTAGCGTTCATGCGTACGTACGGCTTACCGTCTCCATGAACGGTGCATTTCATTTCTTACCTCTAAATGTTACGTAATATTATAAATGAATGTATATAATGGATATATAAGATATAAATGACATCTAAATCATGAATATAATTCTGGAGATAATGGATATTCTACCACATAAACAACTTGTAATTATAAGAAGTTTATTGTTGACTCAAGTACCAAAGATCGACAAAATGACCGTTATTAACTTAAATAATTACATAATGTTCATAACATTGTAATAAGTGATATAAAAAGGAATAATGAACATGAAAAAGGTTCTTAAGTAAATATAAATTAACTCTAGTTTATTATTCAGGAGGTTAAAGAACGGTCGAGTCAGGACAGGACACAAGGTAAGAGAACTTCTTAACCCAACTTCCATTCTTTGGGTTAATCTACTACTTTAAAATTATGTCATGATATTATTATGCCCTATATTGTATTTTTACTTTATTTATGTGTACATATAATGAATACACATAATAGATCTATTTTATTTTAAAAATGATCTTTTTAAGGACTTCGTCTCAATCTCCTTTCATTGAGGCGTATTTCATTTTATACACAACTTTATTTTATACGGTGTATAAACCCCTTTGACTTTTACGTTTATTCAAAAGGAATATTTTTTTTATACAAAGAGTTTTTCTAAACGACAAAAGGGAATGTTTTTCTTTCCGTACTTATGCGGCGACAACGACTTCTCCGCCGCCGTGACCATTATTTGAGTTTCGGCTTCCTCAACAAGCCATCATTTTTTTAATGAAAAATAAATACCATGTTTTACTTTTCTTTTATTTTGGTATTGAAAATGGTTTTGAAAGCGTTTTTATTATATCAATGTGTTGTATTGTTATCTTGTGATTGAAATGTGGAAATGTTATGTTTCCTTTATGCATGTTTTATGTGATACGATTATGTTATGGTTTATGATATGTTTAAACCTATTCATATGAGGAATGAATTGGACTTAATAAGTGACGGGTGGAGCCCTCTACAGCTCCTCGATGCATCGGAAGGTCTCATGAGACAAACTAGTGTCTTGGCACGAGGCCTTGAAAAAATATTATTTGTGGTCTTGGCACGAGGCCTTGGCTACGTGGTTATGAAAGTCTGGCATTATGCATTCCATCATTATGAAAGTGGTTATTGATATTGCATGTGATTATTCGACCAGTAGAATATCCATGTGAAGAAGTATATGGCATTATCTCTTTTTACATTTTCCATATTATGTTGATGTTCGAGTTTAAAAGGATTTTGTTTTAGTTATACATTGCCTTAAATGTTTATGTTTATTTATGAGAGCTTCTACAATATTGTTATCCTTACTGAGCATCTGAGCTCACCCCTTTCAATGTTTTAATATTTTCCAGGATGTGAAGAAGTATTTTATGAATGAACTGCAGGGATAGTCAGAAGAGGATATCAGTGTGGACTATGGAGACTTTGTTATTGTAGTTTTACACTTTATGATGTAATGTAACGTTTACGAATGTATCTAGTGTTTCCAAGGCTACTAAACTAATCGGTCTTTCGAGACTTTATCTTTTGTGATCATTCCAATGTTACGAAGTAATGCACCGACTCTGGGTAACTGGGGTCGGGGCATTACAGTTGGTATCAGAGGCAGTTTAGTACTAACCTTGGAAGCTAGATTTAGATAAACTCTGATTAGAGCACATAGCCCAAAGATATACTTTGAGGATTAGTATAGAAGAACTTACTAGAATTTTGGTATTGTAAAGATTTTGTGATTTTTCCAAGAAATACATCCCTGTCTGGATACGAGCAGGTAGAGGCGGCTCTGGCACAGATGTACCTAGGGGTAAAACCTGAAAACACCGCTTTGAGATAGACTCGAACGGGAACTGGTGCACGACAACGGGCCTTGCTGCACTCTTGGTTACGACACTCCCGGGGGATATGCTTAGGATAATTCTCATTTTATTTACAAACCACTATGAATGGTTATGAGTATATACTTCCTCAAATAAAACCTTTTTATGATTATGGATTATATCCATAAAACGTTCAATTTACATTAATTATTTTAAAAGTTTGGAATTATTCATTATAATTCATAAACTAACCTAGTTTATGTCATTGTATAGAAATGGCGCCCAGTAGAAGGAATGTGAACTCCAGCAATACGTATGATCCAAAGAGTAAGAAGGATCGTATCTTTCACGGTATTAAGCCAACATTTCGAAGGGAAATAGTCTCCCATGTGTTCTCTACATATGAATAAATAGTATCATGTGTTAATAAGATAAGTAAAGAATTCTCTGAGTACTATGGCTTTGAAGCGAAGAAAGAGACGAAAGGGATGGAAGAGAGAATGATGGATAAAGGGATGAGGGGAAAGAAGAATTTTCCAATATGTGGTAACTGTGGGAGGAAACATCATGGAACTTGCCTAAAGGGAATGGGAGTTTGTTATAATTGTATAGAAAAAGGACACAAAGTGTGTGACTGCAAGGGTAAGAAAATGGTTTCAAATGTACAATGATTCTTCTGCAAGGATTGGGGACACTACACAAACCAATGTCCAAATCATCAGAGTATGACCCAAATGATGTTATTGGATAATAATCAAGTTATGATACTACCACAGATGAGGAGTAATGATTAGAGTTCTTATTTTGTTATTAAAGAATTTTGTAATTTGAGTGTTGTATCAATGATGTACTGGTTATAATAATTATGGAGTATATAAGGATTGTACTGCAGTACTATTTCATCAAGGACTTGAGATTGTGTGGAACCAATAAAAGTGACTCCACAGTAGTTAAAATTTTTGGAAAATATATGGTTGAGAGAAAGATAAACCATAATATGGTTCTGATACCGATATAGTGATTTTGGAATAAGACGTGATTGATTTGGATAAATTATATTGGATATTCTTAACTTCCTTGAAACTGATTGATGATTTGTATACATTTTTTGATAGAAGGAGTATATCTAGTATCCTATAAGGAATAAGGGATCATGTTAATTCAGTATGTTTAAAAAGAATACATGATGAAGGTGTTCACATGTTGTTACATGGAAAAAGGGATCTTCATTATGTTTACATTCCTTATAAAATTTGGACTGTGAGTTGGACAGAAGTATTTTGGATAACTATTAAGGTTGGAATGGTTTAAGTTGATCTTTTGATAGTATTGTTTAAGGTTAAAAAATTTATGAAGATTATTTTTGGAATATTATGATACTATAGTTTTAGGAAAAGGACAACTTGCAGGGTGGGGAATAACCCGTCACGTCGGACAAAGCTGCAGGAATTGAACCCACAACCATAGTGCGACAGGCCTTTATTTCCTACCACTAGCCTACAGGAAGTCCCTGGTTATTACAAAATAATTTTACTAATCTAAATGGTATGTGTTAACATTTGGAACCTTATACAATTAGGATAAGTATAATATTTTTGGGTTCTATTATATTTTTGAGTGAAAGGTTAGTTGAAGGTTGAAACTCTAATTGTCAAGCATAAATATATATATATACCTATCTGTTATTCAATGAATAAATTAATTCTTAAACTTTAGTAAAGGGATATTAAAACAAAAAAAATGTGTTACCCTAATACCTTATGTCTTGCTGAACTGATGATATTTTAAATCATCATAGATTGAAGGCTTTGAGGCCCTCAATTTGACAGTTGATTGTGATTGATGACCTCAATCACTCCCTACAAATATTTATTTTTTTCCTCCAATTATATGTCTCTAATTGCCACCAATTTTCTCTTAATCGAGATCATAATTGGGTGGTGACTTTTTCATTTCCCTTTCCCTCTTATTAAGGCTAAATTTTATTAATCTTATTTTCGATGTGGGTTTTCCTCAAAGGTATTTTCTCTTTTCAACCTTTTATTTTCAAATTGCGAGGACGCAATTTATTGAAGGAGGGGAGAATGTAACACCCCGAGCTTCCATGATACGCTTCTCATTCAATAATGCAATAGCTTGCATTGTACGCAACTTCGAGTTCTAAAACACCGCGACAAATCAAAGTAACCGTTTGGAATAGTAATAACCACTTTTTAAAATTATAGAAATTTTATATTTCAAAATGGACTTCATTTTTGTATTCCTAATATTGAAATTAGCCTATGTTGAATTTTTTGTAATTTTCTGAGAACTTCAAAATTTTTATGAATAGTGAAAAATACTTAAAACAACTTTTTTAATCAAAATAATTTATAGTGATAAAT
This sequence comes from Viscum album, assembly GCA_963277665.1. Classification (NCBI taxonomy): domain Eukaryota; kingdom Viridiplantae; phylum Streptophyta; class Magnoliopsida; order Santalales; family Viscaceae; genus Viscum; species Viscum album. Next base: position 294,564,983 of record OY728134.1, read on the forward strand.
TATACTATTGAGTGTTTTTAGAGTTTAATTAGAATATATTTTTACCATTTTATCCAATGGTGGTCATTAGAATTAATTTAACATTGAAATTGGACATAAACAATTGCCAATCTTTTGATATAAATTGTTTCTTAAAAACACGCTATTTGTTGTAACAGCGGGAATTAATTATAAAATTAATTAATGAAACTTATATGTTAGGAATTTTGTAAAATAGACATCATTTTTGAATTCGGAATATCAATTATAGCTTAGGGTGATATTTTGGCCTTATTCTGAAAAACTTCAATTTTTGATGAATAGTGAAACCACTAAGTGGTAATCAAGCAAACTGATTTTTCAGTTAAATGAAAGTTTACCACTAATGTGTATTGAATTTTGAAAATCCGACATACATGGTTTTCATTAGTATGTAAAATGTGGTTCAATGAGATTATAATAATTTTTTTGATTAATAGTAACTTATTAAGTTCTTAATCGCGATTAGTGGTAATTAGGGTAGTTTAAGGTATAAATAATACTTTAATAATATTAAATGACCTAGACAAATGTCCCAAACTCATTGTTTGTGTCATGGCCGACCAAGACAAGCCATGGGTCAACTTGGGGACCCCATGGATCCACTTTTGTTGGGAAATGACATAAATTACTTTTTATTTAATGTTAAAGTGAAAAGGATATTAACATAAATTGTTTTACTAAAACAATCTTTAAGTGGGGTTATACAAGTCCAAATTTTGATTATAAATAGTAATTAGAAAGATAAAAAGATTTCCTACATCATAGTATTTTTTTTATAATTTTTAGACATTAAATAAATTAACGTATTGATGACATAATAATGATGCAGCGATGACATCATTATTTGACGATTTAAATAAAATGGAATGACAATGAAAAATCTAAAACCTACACATGGCCAAAACCAATTGGATGAGTGTATTTAGAAGCCTCATCACCTTATCCACGAATTATATCAATGTGGGACCTTTTAAAACCGAAACAAATTTTCAAATAGAGTAATATCTCATTACTTTCCAAAAGTGCCCCTCCTCTCCTCTTATAAAAGGCCCCCACCTCTACCTCATTTAACACACTTCTAAAGCCATTGGCTCGGCCAACCCCAGCCCATTTACTCTCTCCACATCCCTATCCTCATCCTAGATGATTCCCTTTGGGCAGAATCCTTTCAAAGGAAGCCTTTAGGCTCAAACCAAAAAGAGTTACACTTTTAAAGGTAATTCATTCTCTCATGTTCATTTGTTTTATTTTTTTTCTCCAACCCCCTAAACTCGTTTTATTTACTTCTTTTGTAACAACACCAGTATCTTCAATATACTAGGATGTTGTTATAAGATTTATTTGAGCTACACTCTCACACAAATACATCAAATGGTTAAAGAACATACCGTTTCCGTGGATGGCGAAATTCTGCCTCCCGAAACGATGATTGTTCAAATTCTTTTAACACCTATAATGGTGGCCATTTTGATGAAACTATTTTCATATATGATATATATATTATTTTTATGTTTTCCTTATGCTTCTTTATTTCTCATTTATGGCATACATTATGATTTCCATTATGGGTAAATGCGATAATTTCATTTTAGGAAGAGCGGACTACCGCCCCCTCAAAGTGATTTGAATCGTTAATGCCATATGTGGGATGTATAAAGGATGGAGTAAATGGAATTATACACTATATTATACTGTAATTATATTATACATTTATATCATTATGATTTCATTCCATTAAATATGAAATTGAAATGAAAGTAGCGTTCATGCGTACGTACGGCTTACCGTCTCCATGAACGGTGCATTTCATTTCTTACCTCTAAATGTTACGTAATATTATAAATGAATGTATATACTGGATATATAAAATATAAATGACATCTAAATCATGAATATAATTCTGGAGATAATGGATATTCTACCACATAAACAACTTGTAATTATAAGAAGTTTATTGTTGACTCAAGTACCAAAGATCGACAAAACGACCGTTATTAACTTAAATAATTACATAATGTTCATAACATTGTAATAAGTGATATAAAAAGGAATAATGAACATGAAAAAGGTTCTTAAGTAAATATAAATTAACTCTAGTTTATTATTTAGGAGGTTAAAGAACGGTCGAGTCAGGACAGGACGCATGGTAAGGGAACTTCTTAACCCAACTTCCATTCTTTGGGTTAATCTCCTACTTTAAAATTATGTCATGGTATTATTATGCCCTATATTGTATTTTTACTTTCATTATGTGTACATATAATGAATACAAATATTAGATCTATTTTATTTTAAAAATTATCTTTGTAAGGACTTCGTCTCAATCTCCTTTCATTGAGGCATATTTCATTTTATACACAACTTTATTTTATACGGTGTATAAACCCCTTTGACTTTTACGTTTATTCAAAAGGAATCTTTTTTATACAAAGAGTTTTGATAAATGACAAAAGGGAATGTTTTTCTTTCCGTACTTATGCGGCGACAACGACTTCTCTTCCGCCGTGACCATTATTTGAGTTTCGGCTTCCTCAACAAGCCATCATTTTTTTTAATGAAAAATAAATACCATGTTTTACTTTTCTTTTATTTTGGTATTGAAAATGGTTTTGAAAGCGTTTTTATTATATCAATGTGTTGTATTGTTATCTTGTGATTGAAATGTGGAAATTTTATGTTTCCTTTATGCATGTTTTATGTGATACGATTATGTTATGGTTTATGATATGTTTAAACCTATTCATATGAGGAATGAATTGGACTTAATAAGTGACGGGTGGAGCCTGCTACAGCTCCTCGATGCATCGGCAGGTCTCATGAGACAAACTAGTGTCTTGGCACGAGGCCTTGACAAAATCTTATTTGTGGTCTTGGCACGAGGCCTTGGCTACGTGGTTATGATAGTCTGCCATTATGCATTCCATCATTATGAAAGTTGTTATTGATATTGCATGTGATTATTCGACCAGTAGAATATCCATGTGAAGAAGTATATGGAATTATCTCATTTTACTTTTGCCATATTATGTTGATGTTCGAGTTTAAAAGGCTTTTGTTTTAGTTATACATTGCCTTAAATGTTTATGTTTATTTATGAGAGCTTCTGCAATATTGTTATCCTTACTGAGCATCTGAGCTCACCCCTTTCAATGTTTTAATATTTTCCAGGATTTGAAGAAGTATTTTATGAATGAACTGCAGGGATAGTCAGAAAAGGATATCAGTGTAGACTATGGAGACTTTGTTATTGTAGTTTTTCACTTTATGATGTAATGTAACGTTTACGAATGTATCTAGTGTTTCCAAGGCTACTAAACTAATCGGTCTTTCGAGACTTGATCTTTTGTGATCATGCCAATGTTACGAAGTAATGCACCGACTCTGGGTAGCTGGGGTCGGGGCGTTACATGGGTAGTATATGGTTATGTTTCATTTTGATGAGGATACCATGGGGTAGTATGTATTGATACATGTTGTGTTGTCAAAAGGACAAATGGTACAACAAAATAGATGATTCCAACCTAAATTATTAATGCCTTCAGTATTTATTCTTCACTATAGGTCATATATGAGGTAGATTAACCTAAAAGTTAAATGAAATATAAATCATCCCAATACTCGAGATAATGCTGAAAATGGATAGCATGATATGATGATGTTGTTCATTTTTGTGTCACCTTTATGCCTAATACAAATGGAACATGTGGACTTAACACAGAAGGAGTGTCACATGTATGTGAAAGTTAAATCTGATCTAGAAAGCTATAATATTCTATTTGTCATTTTCTTTTATATTTAATACTTGGTAAAAACATGTTGGCCACCTCCTGGACCTGTGGTCAGTGTTAGTGTAACAGCCCGAGATTTTATGAAAAATATTCTTTATTTCACTAATGTCTTGTGTTGTACGCTACACCAAAAGGATCTTGCACAACACGCATCCTTGACTTGCCTTGCATTACACGCAATCGTGACCTTCTTCGATAGCGTGTGTAGTACGCAATACTGAGTTTCATGAAACAACGATATGCTATTAAAATATTGTTAAAACTAGCCATTATGAATAGTAATAACCACTTTTTAAATTTTAGAAATTTTAGCTCTCAAAATGGACTTCATTTTTTGATTCGGGGTATCGAATTTAGCCTATGGTGAAATTTTGGTACTTTTCGGATAACTTTCATATTCTGATGAATAGTGAAAATTACTAAATTATAATTAAAAACAAATTTTTTAATCGAAACAATTAATTGTGATAAATCATTAATTTGAGTGGTTTTAAAGTATATTTAGAATATATTTTTACAATTTAATACAATGTTGGTCATTGGATGTAATTTCACATTTAAACCAGACATAATCAAGTGTCAATCTTTTGATAGATATTATTTCTTAAAAACACGCTATTTGTTTTAACAGCGGGATTTAATTATAAAATTAATTAATTTGGTAAAATAGACTTCATTTTTGAATTTGGAATATGAAATATAGCTTAGGATGAAATTTTGGAATTTTTCTGAAAACTTTCAATTTTTGATAAATAGTGAAACCACTAAGTGGTAGGTTAAAAACTGAATTTAGCATAAAACATAATTTTACCGCTTCTGTGAATAGAATATCGAAAATCCGACAGACACGGTTAATATCAAGGACAAAAATGTGGTTCAATGAGATGAAAATAATTTTTGGTGAATAGTAACTTTTTACTTTTTTTTACCACGGTTAATAGTAAATAGGGTAACTAAGGGTAAATATGATATTACTATTACCCTAACACATGTCCTAATTCTATTGGATAAGTGTAATTCGACCAAAAACAACCTTATGAATATAATATGACCATTTAGGTCCACTTGGATTAGATTATGACATTTAATATTATTTTATTTAATGAATAGTTAAAATAGTTAAAATCAAAGATTAATAACTAAAACATTTTTAATATGGGGTTATAAATAAGATAAATTCGACTATAAATATTCATTAGAAAGATAAAAAGATTTCCTACATAATGAGATTTTATTTATAATTTTTATACTTTAAATAAATTAATTTATTTATGACACAACGATGATGCAGTAATTACCCTTTTAAAGAAATATTAACATAATTGATGTTATAAATGCTCAAATGAATGTAATTTGAGCCTTTTTATGAATTCCACTAATTTTCTAGGTTACTATGATATATTAGTGTTGATTTAATCAACTTGGTTCGAACATATAATTCTGTTATGACTTTCACAAAAATCATATATCAAATAGTGTCAAAATTGACACAAAATAGTTTTTAAATCAAATATTATATTATTAATTGTTATTTTATTCCTAAAAATCTAAGGTTCGTCCAAATGACATATATAAGGATATATATATATATAATAAACAATCTGGGGTTCTTTTGGCATGTTATAGTAAGTGTATTAACCATATAGTGAAAGAAAACAAAAAGACGCGGTAAAAGATAAATTATTTAACTTAGAGTTAAATCTAATTGATAAGGTTAAAATAATACCCTAAACTTGTCTAAATCTTATTGGATGATAGGATTTCGACCCATCCCCACTTTAGATTCTAAATAAGACCCTTTGGAACCATTATAAACCGATTTTGACTTTAATATAAAATAATATTTTGAGGTATTCCTTAGGTGCCCCTCTCCTCCCTTATAAAAGGGAACCTCCTCCCTCTCTTCCTTACACAAGTTTGAGCCTTCAAGCTCGGCCAAACCCTGACAAAATCTCTTCTCCACTTCTCTAGAAACATCCTAGAGGTTCTGTTCTTCCTCAAAGACCAATTTTAGTGCCCTAAGAGGAGGTCTCAAAGAGGCGCTTCAAAGAAGAGGTAATTTCCGTTACCAATTCTTTCACCTTTATTTATTATTCCAATTCTTCTTCTTAGGTTGTTTCATTATGAAGTAATAACAACAGTATCACTCATATACTGATATGTTATTATAAGTATGAAACAATCCTAATTCACCATCTATCCATCCTACGGAAAACGAAATCACCGCGCGTGCGTACGTACGGAATACCGTCTCCACGCCGTGGTGTAATCTGTTTTTCCACCAACACCTTACATGGATGGGTATTATGGTGTAAAGAATAACTATACATAGTTATTAAAACATCATATTGATTCTGATATATTTTATAATCCACTCCAATTCAATTCAATAATTATGGAAATGATATCATCGCTCGTGCGTACGTACGGACTACCGTCTCCACGACGCGATGAGATTCATTCTCCATGTTAACCATTTAAGAATGATTATAAAGTATATATAAGAAATAATAATGAAATATATGACATTATAAAGATACTGGATTTATGTATATATATATATATGTATGTCATCTACTTACTTCCATTCAAGACAATAAGGAAAGGAAAACAGCGTTCATGTGTATGTACGGACTACCGTCTCCATGAACGGTGTTTTTCATTTCATTTATCTATCTATTATATATATATATATATATACTGAATATATATGATATATAAATCATATTTTATATTATGGAAGTAAGTAAATCATGATATAAGTAATAATAATGTCAAGAACAACAAGTCAAAACACCTACGATAAATGAAACGATTTTACCCAAAACGCTTTTTAACATGGAATTTACAAAAGAACGGGTAATATAAAGTCATAAGTGAACCATATATGATATAATAACAATGAATATGATTCTATAATAAGTCAATAACATGATTTAAATCATTATACAGGAGGTTTGGACACTTACAAAGAAAGTCGGACCTAAGGTAAGGGAAATATCGCAATCTCATTTTTATCCGAGATTGTTTGTACTTTGAAATTTACTGGGGTATATTTTATCATCCACATCCATGTTTCCTCAATATTTAATGTTATTTACATCCACCGACAATTGTTTAAATCCAATTTTACCCTTCGGTGAGTTTTTAGTAAAAGATATTAAAGGAATCTTTTGTTGTTTTTCGTACGAGGTACTTTTTGACTTTTCCGACAAAAGTACGAAGAATGTTTTTTTAACTTATATGACATGAATGGATTTTTAAAACATTATTTCCAAGAATCTTCCTTTACAAGTTTTCAAGTTTATTTTTAATCAACTTCTTTTATTTTAAAGTTGTATGACATGTTATGAATGTAAAAATGTTTTTGAAGAAGAAAGGATATTTTCCTCAAGAATGGAGTTCAAGTCTTTTATCAAAATTATTTTCCATATAAGATAATAAAGGGTTCTGTTTTTATCCCTATTATTACATGGATTTGATTATGATGGAACATTTTTATGAATTCCTTTATCTTATATGAATTGTTTTATGATGTCATGTTGTTTAAGAATCCCATTTTTTATTACATGGGTTATGCGATGATGTATGATTTATGATTATGTGGCACACATAAGAAAGGATTCATTATAAGATGGGTGGGACCTATATCTCCCTCCAATGCATTGGGTAAAGATTTTATATCTCATGAGATAGACATGGCTGAAATGGTAGGTTATACCGGTTCAGCGAAACAGGACTGAAACGAGGGTTACTCGATTCAGAAAGGGACTTTGTCCACTAAGATAGTCTTGGCAATGAGTCTTGACTAACAAGAAATGATTCTCTATGATTATGTGTGTATGCCACAAAGTTTCAAGTTTTAAGTTATAATTATTGGGATTTCATTTCACTACTATGATTTATCCCATGTTATGAAATTATGCTCTCTTTTGCAGGTTAAGATTTCCAAAAGTTATGTTCTTATGAATATTATGTGATTGAGTTTTCTTTTGTATACCCTTACTGAGCATTTGAGCTCACCCTTTTATGTTTTCTTTTCCCTAGGATATAAAGAAAGGTTTTAGGTAAAAAAAACGGAAGATCTTTATGGGAGATATTGAAGATCTTTCACCACGATTAGAAGATTACGTTCCGAGTTTCCAAAGACACTAAACTATTACGATCCTTGTGTGTGTGTGTTTTTGTTATGTACTAAGTATTCCGCAAAAGTAATGTAAAGTCTATGTACGTCAGGATTCGGGTCTCTACAGTTAGATTGAGCACGTGTTATCGTATGAGTTCCATTTATTATAAAAAACTATTTCAAATACACTTGAAGTGGGTAGAATCGAATAAAAATAGGTTTATTGTGTCCTTAAAAGTAATTGGAGCACAACCATGAAAATTGCTATTTGGAAATATTTTTCCATTCTCTTGAATGCACATGTGACTAGTAAGTGAAGAATAGTGTTGATTCCTATAGGAAAACATGACGATGATATTATTTGGTGTGCATATATCATCTAATGACATCGTTAGACATAGAGGGACTCTTGTGGTTATGCTTGAGTGATCAAAGAATTTCCACATGATGTAATGAAATCATTGTCTATTAATGATGACACATTGGTGGGATCAACCAATATCTTTTAAAGTAAATCAACCAATGGTTGATCAATGGATTCTTTTGTGTAGTTCGATATGGATGGTTGGAGAACCTTACAAAGCACTTCATCAATGGAAGTGTCTCAAGTATTCTTGGTAATTCCTGGTATCCTATTAGTTTACTCTTGAATTAATGATGATCATGTCTCATATATTGATATCATATAGGGTAAACTACGGGGGCATCGAATATACGTAGATCTAAAGAAATTGATTAAAAGCTCGATTCTCTAAAAAATGGAGTTTTTGTTAGTTTAATTATCATTGTGGAGGCATGGTTAATCCCGAGTGATACTTGGGTTCCCCATTAGGTATTACTTGGATAGATTCATAGACACAATCTAGTTATTTTATGTGAATGTTGGAGGACTCAATAAGGGTTTCGATATAGGGTTGTTTCATTTATATATTTACATCTCACTTTTGAACACAAGAGTAGGTAATTCCTTGGATAAGCTCTTTGAACCTCACATGATGATTATGAGTTATGTTAAACATTTGTATGGTTTAGATGTAATTATTTAAGGGTGAAAATCCAAATGTGTAAGATCATGTATATATCGATGTTCATTCTATATCAATACAACATCAGTGGATGTTTTGGATTGAGATGTCACTGGAATCCAGTTACTGGTTTTGTTAGATGTGCATGAATTAAAGACAATGTAACTTTGGATAAGGCATTGTGTATAGGGTGGTGATATGATGGGAATATAAGAGATTGTTTTTATAAATAGTTGGTCGGAAGTGGCTATACTTTCATCCCCTTAATTCAAATAATATGATTAGTGAGGAACCATTTCGGGCATTCTCTCAGGTTAGAATCATTGTGATGTAAAGTTTGACATATCCCTTAAAGTAAGGATAACTCGAAAAGTTTAAACATGGATGAGTAAATTCAACCATTTTAATAACATGTGTACCATGCTAATTCCTCATATGTAATTGGGTATTCCAAGTAGATAAAATCATTACAAGAGCTTCGTTAGAATTATTAGTCCATATTAAACTAGAGAATTATGATGATGATGATATCAAGATTTGAAATTGGAAATTATATTATAAAACGCATGGCGAGATGTGCAATAGTCCATATGATTGAAGAGATGATGGCTTGATCGTGTATCTAAATTTAAGTAATTGATTTATCTCTTTCTAGATGATTTTATTTTGAATTTGAGTGTTGAATCAAGATTCTACATCTTATATATTGTATACCTAAGGTAGTTTGGGGGTTTATTAGGCATTGGAAATACAACACAACTATTTGAATGATACTTCATGACCTGATAAGGTTCTGGGTTGTTTTTATTGTTTTCCCAATGCTTCATAGGGATGTCAATTTATATGGTGGGGAGGTTGTAACATCCCATATTTTGGACGGGGTAAAATATCCAAGGAAATATGAACTTATCATTTAGTAGACGGGTTAGATCTTTATCTAAACATCCCAATGTTACTCTTTGTTTTGGAAAACTAAAGGGTGTTATTTTTTTCATGAGATTTAGGTATTTAAATGATTCATAAGAGTTTAGTTGAGTTTATTGAGTTTCACACTCCAAAGTATATGTTTTTTGAATGGAAACGTGAGGAATATAGTTGGATCATGGTTATATTAACCATTTGGGTCAACTTTGTGGCCCTAATTCTTGAGTCGCATGGTTTTTCTAAACCATGTGAGGGTATGAGAGTTCATATTTCTTTGTTCACGTAGGAATGGGGTGACTTACATGGGTTGTTAATGGTTTACCAAAATCATCACCTAGCTCACACCCTTAGTGCCACATAACCAAGAGAATTTCATGGGTGATGCTCAATTATATAAAAATGTGAATCCTAAACATAAAGGGCATAGCTCCAAGGAATATAAGGACACACAATTAGTGTATGGATTTCAAAAACTTCCATTCAAATCTTGTGGCTCTTTAAAAACTGGAAAAGTCTTTTTTTTTTGGGGTACTTTTAATGCATTTCCAGACTCTCGTTCTTCTCCAAGTGAACATCAGGGGGAACATGAGCTCCTACACCCTAATATCCTAGGAATGGAGAGATCTCCTCCTTCTTGTGTGTGAATTTATTATCTTCAGACTTATTGGACTTGTATCGGTATGATTTTCTTCCCTATTTCTCCATTCATTATTTTCCTCGTCACCCCATGTGTCATCCTTATACGATCTTATTCATTAAATTTTTGGGGTTTTTGTCTATTTATTCTTTTTCACTATATCTATATCAAAAAAATCATGACATTTGATTATTGAATCAACCTTGGTATATGGTACATGGTCTCATGATATTCCTTTACAATGTAACTCTTTCATATATACTGTGTTGTCCCTTGGTCCGGACATTTCGAGTGTCACCTTATAAAATAAAAATTAATTTTTAAAATATCAATTCAATAATCTAGATAGTCGTTGTGCACTAAATGGAACCATTGTCTATTATCTTCCTCAATCATAACCACCCCTTTGGATGCATCTCTTGTATTCATGTGGACAACATTATTTTTGAAATTAAACCATCCTTATAGGTATCTCTTAAATGTTTAAATTATAATTACTTATATTTCCTACTATTGGTTATTATTTAGATGTTTTTAAAGAACCCAGTTATAAGGTATTAATAAAATTGAATTAGATAAACTAAATATGGTAGTATCGCCCCAATTTATAACAAACCACCTTAAAAGTTTGTTGTATTCTCTAATGAAATAGGGTAATTAAATTGAATTAATTCAATAATGAATGAAATGATTAGGGACATAACATTATCTTTATTTAAAACTAGATTATGAATAATATGAATACGGTCAAGGATTTCATTATTATTTATAATTCATTGGTATTAATGGATTGGATGAACACATGACCTAATAAATATGTTTAAATGAATTATATTGAAAACTGTATATTGTGATTTAAGTGATGTAGGTTTTCTATTTATGGAACATCTACATAAGGGATCATAGGGAATGTAGGATTACATTATTCTAAATAATTTTTAAATAAACCTTGATTAGGGTTGTTGTTCGTGATTTGTCACACCCCATTGGTATAGGATGTTGACATGATGTCTACATCACTTGGATTCTTGGGCATGACATTCCATACCCCCACCCCCGTGATTAGGAGGTTGGGTATGACCCTCCTCATTATTATTCATGATACTCAACATGAAAGGCTATATTTATTATGAACCTCATGACCAATAATATTATTTATTATTTCGAGACTATTATTATTATTATGAGTAATATTATTTATGGGTGCATGAGTTGTGGCTTGGGTCCAAGAAAATACTATGTGTAGATATATATACATATATATAAATATATACATGGATATAAATGTTCTTATGAATATAGTGTATATATATAAATACATATCTCAATTTATATATATTTAAATTCATAGGAATTTAGGCTTAGGTCGAAGTAGGTATTGTCATCAGGTTATCCTTTTAGAACCAGAGTACACCTTATTTAAAATTATTTGATAATTGTTTGTTTATTATACCTACACACGACTATATTTTATATCCACTGACTGGATTGAATTAGAAACCATTTTTTGTGTCCTACTAAATATATCTCAAAACCTATTTGGGACTCCGTTTAACTAAGGCACCCAAACATACCTTATAGTTGTAGGTCCAAGTCTATGGTTTATCCTTGTGTTTCTATTTTTTTTACATGGGACCTTAGGAGTATGAGACTAAGTCGATGTTTAATATGCTCATGGAGATAGACATGGGTATTATAAATTTACTTTATTCATAGTATTTTATCACCATTTTTATGATTACTACTTAGATTATATAGCCCCATATGATAATGCATTCATGGTAGTATTTTTATAATTGGTTGTTTTATCAATTATTGTAATCTTCTACTGCTATGTTAATTATTTAAATTACTTATATGGTTTTTTAATTCTTACTATTATTATTTTCCCATTTTCATACTCTGATCATGAGGGTATAGTCACCTCACTATACCATATATATACCCTCACTACCACTTTGTAGCCTCTAGCATACGGGGATATGCACTTAAGGCCATGTGACTGACCATCTTGGGTGATAATTGTAATGGATCCTAGGTCTGTATATTAAAATTAAAATCATTCCCCAACACAAATTTTAATTTTTTATTGTATTAATGATCGCTGATTAATGTTTTTTAATCACTAGAATTTGTTGAAAAATAGATTCACCGTGATGATATGTAATTTGATAGAAACTAAATGGGGATATTGATTCTCTTTTAATAGAGATGAAGGAATTTTTAATGATATAGGAGAGAAAATAATGAGAAACTCTTACAACTTAATATAATGATATTTTATATATCATGAATTTTATTGATTGAATTTTTTTGAATATGTTCTTTATTCATTCAGTTTTGTGTGGGCAGCAATGTGAATAAGTCTTGAGATGCATTTTGTTTTAATTATTTAAAAATTCAAATCAAGTTGACTTAATTTTAAAAATAAAGGATTTAAAAAGAGGATGTGTTGATAATTTTATTTATAGTTTAATTTATTTTCAAGGATTATAAGATTCATGGTGTTTAGACTGAGATAGTAGGGGTTTTCATCAATGAATGACTTGTTATATAGTTGGAATTTGATGTCAATTTTAGTTTCATTGAATTTATTAATACTAATTTTAATTAATTGAGGTGCTATAATGGTTTAGTGAATTCTATTGGAAGCTACAAAGATGGAATATTATTTTTTTTAGTTGATAATTTTAATATATTATGATCCCATTTGATGGATTTTTTATTTTAAAAAATATACCTTATTACTGAGTTCAAAATGAGATATTTCCCTTGAGATGAAATTTTTGAAAATTTATAGGCATTGTTAAGACGGACATCAATGGAGGTCAGAATTATAAAAATAAATAATATTTAATAAAAATAATATTCTAAACCTAAATAAGTTCATAAATATATATTTTCAAGGGGGTATGTGGGAATCTAGTGATTGGAGATTCTCTTGACCTTGATGCCACCAGTGGACCAAGATATTTTGATGGCATCATGGATTCTATGATCAAAAGGTATATTCCATGTATTTTAATGATTCATCATGATAATTTTATATAAATTAAATATCTATATTCATGTTCTATCACAAAAACCATTATTTATGACAAAAAATTGACATATGATTGTTTAGGATTTTTGAAAATTATAATGTAATTGGTTTGATCAAAATACAATGATTGGATTTTTACTAAAAAAAGATATATTGTTAACATATCGGAACATATCCCCTTATTTTAAAGGCTTAGAACTAAAATTCATAATCCATGCTTTATATATGTCAATATATTTTTCATGTTGGTTTTAATGATATAAATTCAATAGAAAACTAATGTGTATTTTCATAGATAATCTAAAAATATTTTTTATTAACATTCTCAATAATTTTGTCATATATTTTAAAATGTGAGCAGTTACCATTCATAGGATTGACCATTGTTTATATTACTACAAGATTATTCCAATGAAAAAATATTTTCATAAAAAAATGTATATATTAGTAAAATTTAACTCTATGTTTTTAAATAAGTTGACTTTGGCAATGTTTATATCTATATTTTTTAAGAATTTTGTTTTACTGTAAAATATAGAAGTGAATATCAAATCATAAAAAATCTATATTTATAATTTCTGAATTTTATGAATAACATGATGTTTTATGTGTATATTAAATTAAAAAAATTCCAACCCATAACCGGTTTCTAGGTAATATAACTTTGGGATTAAAAATAAAAATTAAAGCATTTATTATAATAAATAATTTTTTTAAATGTTATATAAGATCATTTTATTAATGTTTTAACATTTATTAAGTGTTTTCCTAAATTATAAAAAAAATTGATCATTGATTTAGGTTTTATAATAATTATGGTATATATTTTTATTATATGTACTATTTTATTTAATAATAATAAAAAAATATTATTATTACTATTATTTAAATATTCTCTTGTTAAACCAGTTTTGGTACGACTATCTACTACACCAGGACCAGGACATCATGATGAATTCTTCTAGACCAATAAGTTATTGTTGATTTATAATATTTATATGTGACCTCAGTTCATCATGTGACTTATTATGTTCATGTTCCAAAAAGATCAAAATTATCACTAAGTGTCAATTATTTGAAAATAAATATACCATTTTATTTATTTTAAGTTGTAGATTATAATGGAACCATGTTTGGATCAACTGGGAAAATATAGGTTAACCAATTTAGATATTTATGGTACAATAGAGGAAAATTATTATTATTTAATTTATTATTATTATTTAACATAGTGAAGTGTTAGAAAATTTATTTCCAATGTGATGTTTGGAATATAAATTGTTTATAATTTTGAAAAACATTATTTTTTAATAATTACAATATTACATGATGACTTGAATGTTATTAAACATAATGATTAACTCTGAAGTTATAAATGATTATATTGAGCTAATTATAACAATGATAAATTCTTATGATGTGAACTCAATAATGAAGGAATTTTAATGATTATACTAATAACCAAAAGGAAAGGGAAAATTTTAAGATATTGATGATTTCCTCATGGATAATATGATATCTTGAAAAAAAAAATGTTTAATAATGAAAACATAATTTATTATTCAAGGTGGAACACGAATTGAATTATGTTGTGATCTTTAAAAGGTTTTAATTGAATTTTAAATATTAATTAATAGTAAAATAAAACATTAATATCATTAATATAATATTTGATAACATTAAAATTCTTTGTCTACTTCATTATTATTGGTTGAAATTCATATAATAGTTTAATCTAAACTAAAATAATGTGTATAATAATATTAATTTAAAGAAAATTTATTTTATACTTAATGAAATTAAAATTGTTTGTGATATGGTTTTTGAGAATTTTTTAAGAATACACTATGATATGGCTTTAATTTCAACTAATATTAGATTTTTTATCAACTAATGATGGTTTAAATGAAAATGATGCATGATCATGTGTTGTAATATGAATATGATCATAGTGATTAGGGGAAAAATCCAATGTGGGGTCAAATAATCAACCCAAATGTGACTCATCGAATCTCTATAGGGAAATTATAATATTGTAACTTTGGTGTAGTTATTATGTTAGATGATATTGGATATGTAGTTGTAGATATTGATGCATTAATAATGTATGATATTTTTGTCTATTTATAAAAAAAGTAAATAGTGTGTGATGATTAACACTACCACATATGTCGTTGGAATTGAATAATGAGTATGATCCTGGAATATTACGTGTGTAAGTATTGAATTTTCCACAGTGACAACATAATGTTTTGATTAAATAAAGGTGGGATAATTTTGAAATAATGAGGGAGATATTATGAATATAGAGTTTTCTAAAATAATGTTGGGTTGATCAATCTCTAGTCGAGATTATGAGGAGGTAAAAAGTGATTAATCCATTGAAATATGAAATTGTATACATTTTTACTATGAATGATATCATTTAGTTTTGAAAATAAGTATATTCTAACGGAGGGAGAAATATCATGCCACAACTCTTCAGTTCATGTCATTAATATTTCATAGGATTAAAATGGATGATTTGGATGAATAATTGATGAATTATTCATAATGAAATATCATGGGTTTTATTGTATTATTGTAAGATGTGTCACGTTTAAGACCCTATGAAAATATCGTGAGAGCTGATCAGGATCTACATGTATAATTGCATCATTATGAATGATATCACATCATAATACCATTATATAGTAATACAACAAGGGAATCTAAGAGTGAATAACACTAAAATAGGTATCTCATGAGAAAATCAGGCAATATCTAGAAATAAATTTAAGATATATCATATTTTAATATGAGTTATGAATATTTTTATGTAGAACTGGTATGTTGAGGTCGAATGGATTATCCAGTGATGGTGTTTTACTCTCTTTAATAAAGCTGATATTTATGGATATTTATAAGTTCAATTTGTGATTTAAATGTATTTTATAGTGATATTTTATATGGATTCTATTTTTTATTTCAAATGAAAATCACATCACAGTGGAGGTTTTCAAGTTATACTCATAGTGAAATAAAATCAAGTCACACAACAAAGGATTAATTCATGACATGAACGATTAGTTTTACAAAATATATTATAATTTTGATTTAAATTAAAAAATGCAAATAAATGTATGATTATTTATTAAATATGATCAATTTTAATGATATGTTTTGACAACATTAATTTTTTCAGTATAGATGGATTGATCTTGGTAGTTGAGATGGAGTGAAATTGATCACAATCATTGATTGAAGGATTTGATACATGAAAGTATTTTATATAGTATTATTTATAGGAAAAATAGGATATTTAATGATACTTTATATATATGTGTTGATATAGTGGAATATACGAGAGTCGTGGAAGCAGTTCAATTAATCATATCTGGTCCCTTTAAGGAAAGATCATAATGATATATTTTCATTGACATACCAAATTTTTGATAGAGAATAAGAGTCAAGATAATAATAATTTCAAAGAAAATGTTTACATTATTTTTAGGTGATATTTATGCGTTTATAATTGTTTGAAAACATAATTATGACTCACAAATTGAGGATTAGATCTCATCTGGCCTTAGAGGATAAGTGTATTGTAGTTGAGTTTAATGATTTTTCGAATTTTGAGTCATGATCAATAGTGGTCAATCAATTTATGTTGATCTATAAGAGAACTTCATGTTAATAATTTTAGGAAACATTCATTTAAGTAGTGTGTGAAGTTTAAATAATACAATGTGATCCTATGGTGAGTAATTGGAAATCTCAAGACCATGTAAAATTTATTAACCATAGTAGTTAGTGACTGTAACTAAAATTTTATCCAGATAATAGTTTATTTTAGTTTATATGGTACTCTATCACCTCGTCAAATGTATGATACTTGAATGTCTCTAGATATAGGTGAACAAGGTAAAACATCTTTTATTGATCTGTGTTTTACTATTAAACATTCCTATTTTATATTTAGTGAGATAAATAAAAAGGTTGAAATAGATTATGTTTTGTTCGCGAAATTGTGGGTAGAAGATCCAAAACATGAGTGAGGGTTTTGAAAGGAAATTTTTTAAATTTATTAGTACCCTAATTTACCCCTACCCTCTTGAAGTCCCTTAAGACATTCATTATTACACTCTCATGCCAAAAAGAAGAATATAAGACTAAAGGTTCTAATTTTATGTTTAATATTTGATATCTAATTATAATTTTTTTTAAACATGACATTGTTATCATGTCTTCTTGTTTTTTAGTGGTACTAACCATTATGGCAGTAAAAGGGAGATATATCGGTGTTTAGAGGATTATGGTGAAATATTCCTGGACTATATAAAACATGATTCTAATTTGAGAAATAATAGTGAAATATTTCATGATAAGGATATATATAAAATTCAAAAAAAGTTATATATTTAGAGGTTTCAATGAAAACCATTCACTATTCTTGTACTTTAGATATTTAAGTTATCTTTTAATATGATATGAATAATCAAGGGAAGAAAAATATTATTGATCTGACTATAATGGTAGATTGTAAATAGATATGGAAGTTGTATGTGGAATAATGTATTTCAAATTTCCATATATCAAATGTAAATAAGAGAACATGAATAAAGAAGAAGAATGTTGAGAAGAAGAATGCACCCACTGTGGTAAATGGGATTATTTTTTATGACGATTAAATTTTTAAAAAATATTTTGTGTGATTATTGTAATTATAACTATTTGGATAACCCTATATATGTTGGAGTAGATACTGATTCTATGGATGAAATATAAATTACATAAATTTGTCAATTAAAAGAGAGTTAAAACAGTATTCAATATAAGATCATATACATACGTGAAAATGAATATTATTCGAAAATAAATATTGGAGGGGGATGTGTGTTCGAGGTTGATATGTTCATATATAGTAGAATATTGTGTTAATAAGATATGTCCTTGAATGAGTCAATTGGAACAAATTCTGAAAAGATGAATGGGTAAAGTAATCTAATTAGTTTGATTTCATTTTATGTATACGAATAAATTTCCATAGAGTTCAAGACTAAAATAATCATCATCCCTCTTGAAATTAATATTGTATTGATGATATATTATAAAAAAATAATCTTTTTCAATGGTAGAGTTCATGGAATCCAAAATTAATTAGAATTACATAAATATCAAGGATCCCTAAATGAAGTTAAAACCTCAAGCAAAAAGATAGATATCAATATTAAAGTATCCGCAATAACTATAGTACATTAAAAATGAAAAAAAATAATTATGAAGAAAATAAAATTTTACAAGAAAATTTACAAATGAAATATCTTGAATAAAGGTATCTTTGAAATCATGAGACACACCATGGATGTGTGTTATAAGACAAAACACTCAATGTAGGAAAACAATTTGCTAAATTTTCTCAACTAAGTCCATAATATATAACTTTTTTATTTTATTGTCAGATGGTTTATATATACTAACCATATAGATATGGGTATTTACTACTGTAGAAGATGTTAAATAGGTGAAAAGAAGATATTCTTGTTTCATATATCAAGGGGTGAAAATGATCATGTAAGAAAAATATGTTACACTAATGAACAGATTCAATGGACTATAGTAAACTTATTATCGAATACAATCAATGGGGAATTATGATCTAATTATTTCTTACTAGTATTATTGATTATGTGTGGAATATAAACCAAAATTGAAGATAAAAGTAAAATATTTTATTTTTTTTATTAAATAAGGCTAAAAAACTGAAGAAATAATTGCCAAGGAAATTCAAATGTTAGGTAGTATCAAGGGATATTAATGAATAAAATAAGAAAGGAGGATTGAGTTGTCTCAAAAATTAAACAATAAAAAATAGTTTAATATGGTTGGGAAAGAGCACATTTGGTATAGTAAGAATTAAAAGGATGAATAAATCATACATCAAAAGAGATGAAATGTTTAGAAATTAGACTCAAAATTGAGTTGGATCCAAAGCCAATGAAATTGGTGGATCCAAAATCCAACAGACATGATAAATTTTATATAAATTGAATCACATAGATAACTAATAATAATTATAGGAAGAATGTTGTAAGTAAAGGGTTGTTACAACATGAATATACACCTTCCTATACTTGAGGATGCTCGGGAATTACCCACTTTCCACATGTATTTAATTTTTTAAACTTTCATTGATGTGATACAGATTAAATGTGGATATTAAAATTCCTTGGTAAATTTATGTAAGGTTGTTGAGTTCATCGTAATTGGTAAATATAATAGTTGAGTGGGATAAATCACCAATGTATCTATAGAATAGTATAAAATATTTTGTGTTACAAGCGTTTTAACAAGAGTTTACAAGTGGTTTTTAGAGGAATTCAAATTCTTATCAATGTCTAATATTGAATATTTTAGTGGTATATTGATAAATCTATAATTTTAAGTAGTGATATGGATTTTCAAGTGTAATTATAATGATCAAAAGATATAGTGGTTTCAAAACAAAATCTAGAAAATCCAGTGGTGTAAATCAAAACATCAGGATAAAACACTTCTAATAAAAATATACCATGTTATATCAGACTCTAAATAATGGGAAGTATATCTTAATGGATAATTAGTCCAATTTAGGGAGGAATTATGGATTTTATATGTTTCTTTATATAATATTTATGTATCATCTAATTGTATTTTAGGATATAAATATATCTTGAATAGAAACTTTAATTACGTAATACCAATTCAATAAATCGTGGAAGAGTTAAAGGGATTTAGTAGACTTTGGTGTTGAAAATTAAAATAATGGATTTCTCATTTTCAAAATGGTCAAAAAACTTTTAATAATGGGAGATGATGGGAATCATGTGGTATCACAATTTTATCACAAAAAGTGGTATAATTGGTTCTACATGTTTTATATATCCTAGACATTGTTCTTTACTTATTATTCCCAAATGATTTTTCTTATGTGTTCAGTAGACCACATTAATATTTTTTATACGAAATAAAAATTTCATATTTCATGAATTAATAGAAGTGATTGACTAATCCAAAAAATATTGATTTAGTTAAATTATAAAATTATATACTTCATCTTGTTCTGACTCATTGGGACTAAATGATATGTTGACAACTTTATGATAATTGGTATCTTCACCTACCAAAATTCCAAGAAGAATTCTTCTAGAGTGGGAAGTGTAGTTGATTTTGAAAAAAATAAGAAATTTCATTAAATAATTTCTCTGATATAGGGAAAATAATGTTGTTCAAGAAACTGGATAGATCTTATAGGTTTTGGATATTAATGGAGTGATTAGAATATATATATGTTGTGTTTAATTTTTTGAGAGTTCCACAAGATCTCAATATATCTAAATGTATTGTGAGTAATTAGAATAAAAAACATATCTTAGATATTTACATGTGATTAAAGAGTGTAATTATATAAAGTATATTCCAGAATATGCGGGAGCCTTCAACACACTTAATCTAAAATGAGATTCTCCTAAAGGGGGAGTATTAATTATTTAAAAATGAGTGTGAGAGTAGAAGCGAAAAGGGGAGAGAACATCAAATAAACCTACAAAACAATTTTTTAAAAATAAATTAGTTGAATAAAATAATATCATCTAAAGATCACCTTTTTAATTTATATGAATAGGGGAGAAACAATTCACCATAAATCAATATGTTTCACTTTAGATTGATCCTGAACGTGTATATTTTGTATAATTTACAATCAAATCCAAAGAACGATAATTTATCATCCTTAAGTAGTGAGTTGTATTTATTATTAATAAACTGTGGGTTTATTAAATATATTGGATGAACATGTATTGGAATGTAAATATATTCATAGTGATAACTATAACCAAATCCAAATAGTGGATAATAACAAACCCAAAGGTGTATGATTGGATTCTCCATGAGATAAGAGAATATTGAAACCATGGAGTGGCTAGTTTGTGAGAAGATATTAGATATATGGTTAGAGATGTGGTGTTACATCAATAAAGTAGAATATAGTTATGTATACATTGAAACAATTCTTAGTAAATAAATATTTTAATTGAAACATATGGACTTATCATTGAAAGGTAATGATGGTAATTAATGATTATGATTAGAAGCATTGAATTCACCATAATGACTACTTAATGTTGATGGAGTACTTGATTATCAAGTCTACCATAGATTTAGAGATCATAGTGATTTATTTAATAAAAAATGTATTTATATGGATAGGATAGATATTATGATTAGAAGAAAATTATTCTTGGAAACTGTGGAATTCAAATAAGTGTGACCATGCGTTGTATCATTTGGAGAAAGAAAGAAATATATTTGGTGAATTGATTGATATTGGGTCTTAATGCATCATATTATGCCATGTGTATTTCATAGGTGTAACAATCAAGTTGAATGTGAATAGATTCCAAATTAGACTTCAACTATTCATCTTCAACTTCATTATTACTCTTATGAAACACACATAGCACATCATGATTCTTTAGGGACCAGTATTACTTCCTTCAGTAAAATAAATTTATTTCATCCTCTAAATGATACAATGATTTCTCACCCTTATTCCAATTCTATAGTTGACAAAAATAATTTTTTCTCATCATTATATATATCATATCCATATAAATCCATTTTTATTAAATAATGTTCTATGATATCGAAATCTATTGTTGTTTTGACAAAGAAGGACTCCTTCAACATTATGTAGTCATTGTGGTGAATTCAATAATTATACTCTTTATCTTCAATAATCATCATTATACATCAATTATAAGTCAATATATTTCAATTTCAATCTTTTTTTACTGAGTTTTGTTTCAATTTATAGATAACTATATCCCACTTCATTTATGTAACACCATATCTACAATCATATCTCTAATATCTTTCCCCAAAATAGCCACTCCATGGTTTCATCATTCTTTTATCTCAGGGAAAATCCAATTAGTCAACATTGGGTTTATTATTATCCCCCTTTGGATTTGGTTATAGTTATCCATATGATCATATTCACATTCCCACACACTATTATCCACCAACTTTAATAAGCCCACTATTAATCGATAATAAATCACACTCACAAATTTTGGTTGATAATTTTTCACTCATTAGATTTTATTATACTTTATAAAAAATATTTATAGGATTGAATATGTAAAAATGATATGTTCAAATACAAGAGGGGTGAATTGTGTACATTAAAAATTCCATTGGAACCTTTAATGTTATGTTTAACAGGGTTAAACAAACATTTACACAACCTCTTAAAGAAACCATTTCTATTTTCATAAAAGAATGACTGTACATAAAAGCGTATTGAATCTACAAAAAAATCATAGTATCAGAATTAAAAAGTATAAGAAGGTTATACTTTCTAACATTAACAAAGTTAACATACAAAGGCAGAATTAAAACAACTTGAAATAACATACAAGTAACAATAAGATTCTAATAACCCAAAGATAAGGGTATCCAACAACCTAGGATAAAGTTTCCTTGATTTATACTTTCAAGAAAGTCTATCTTATCCAAACCTATGTAAGCCCTCAATATGAATATCTGTACATGTCTGGATATCCCCATACACCCTCGGTTTAGATGTAAATCAGAACCTCTGTCTTTCAATCCTAGAATCCCACGATCAGCACGATCGGAGTCTGCACAAAGCAAGTCTGTACAAGTTGTTCATGACATCTGCAAGAAGCACTGAGAGTTTTAAGAACATCTCTCTCTAGATATCACTTCACACCTTTTTCTCATTAATGTCAGTTTTCTAAGATGAAGTGTTTTTTTTTCTCGTTCAAATGGGCTTGTATTTATATGAAAAACATCCCAACAGTCGGTTCCTCTCCAATAGTCATATTTTTTAAAATTTAATAGGGACCTAAACACATGTTAAACATACAACAGTTAATTTATTACCTATTGTACGACATCATTTCAAGTAACATAAGTGATGTTATGTTTAAGATAAATGTTAAGTATAAGAAAACATAGAATCCGATATTATTGAAACTATTCATTTAAACGTCTTTAATATTATCAAAAAAAACATAATCATAAGAAATAAAGAAATTGGATTCTTAAGAATAACATTATCAAGAAAACAGATTCATAAGGAAAAGTTAATTGGATTTTGAAACATGTGTCTCATTTGTTCCGGAATCAGAATCACAAAATCAGAATCACTTATACACCAGAATCAAAATCTTAAAAACTGAATCATATACACACAAGATTCAGAATCATAAAAACTGAATCACATATACACAGAATTCCGAATCATAAAATTGAATCACATATACACCAGATTCGGAATCATTAAACTAAATCACATATACACCGGATTCAGAATCATAAAACAAAATCACATATACACTAGATTCGGAATCAAAAAACTGAGTCACATATACATCGGATTCAGAATCATAAAACCGAATCACATATACACCAAATTGGAAATCACAAAACCGAATCACAAATACACCAGATTTGGAATCATAAAATTGAATAACAAATTATAATGACAGATCTGTAAGTATAACAGAATGGAAAATCAGAATGACAGATCTGTAAGTCTAATTGAATGGAAAAACGTAATGATATATCTGTAAGCATAACAGAATGACAAATCTAGATCTTATGAAATATATAGAACTTTAAAAATATTCAAAATGTATGAAAAAGTGTATTTTATTTTCAAAACATAATACCATAAGGAATTGAGAAGTCATAAGATATCCTTATTGACTCAACAATCTCACCCTTTTTGTAAAGCACAAAAAACTTTTCTAAGGAATAATATATTGAAAAAAACATATCTCCCATTTTGAATGAAATTTTTGATTAGTACGACTGTCACCCCCTTATGTTAGGTTTCCCAATGATCATATTTTTGATCTTTGAAGTCCGTTTTTCATAAGGAAATATCTCCCCCATAGATATTCATTCCTTCTTAAAATAAAACTCTACCTTACTTAGACATTATCCTTTCTTTCCATACTCTCCCTTACTAGATTTTCCTTCTCAATGATTAAATTCTTCCATAAAATAAATTCCCCCCTTTGTGATTTTCAAAAACTGGGAAAGGAATGGAGATGTATAAGAGTACTTGTAAGGTTAAGAAAGCATACATTTGAAAAAAAAAGATACATAAGAAACTTTATAATAAAATTTTAGAAATCAGGTTTATATTACAACAAAACATCAGAATGTAAAAATTCATCCATTCTTCTTCTACTCAGACATCATCTTCTTTATCAGGGCTTTGAGTTTCTTTACTTTCTTATGATCCTCTTTAATATTTTTCAATAAGATCTCCTGATATTGATTCTTCTTCTCTAAAGATAAGATCCTTTCTTCTTGAGTAGCAACCTTTTTTCTCTAATTCTTCTCCGACATCCTTTTCACTGCAAATAGATTGAGAAACAGAATTGAATTGACTTTCTTCCTCATAGATTGATCTATTGGCCTTACTGGACACTATTTCACAAGTATTAAAAGCTTCTTTTATTGAATCCATGAAGTCATTGAACTGTCTTTGTTATTCATTGATAGTTTTGGTACAGTTAAAAACATTCTTTCAAGTCCACTTCTCAGCTTTGTAATAAATAAAATGATTACTGAAGTCTGCTTCATTATTGACAACCTTTTCCATATGCATATTGGTTGATTACATCTTTTGATGCAGGCTCTCTTGCATCATTTGACTATGGGCATCTATGTTTTCAAGAACTGGAATGGTGCTAACCAAATTTCTTAAAGATATCTTAACAAAATCATTTTTGATAGATGAAGTGGACTTGGATTCTGAAACATATTTTCCTTTCTCAAATCCTCTTGGAGTTAAGGAATATGGTCTCCATATTCTCATATAAGACTTCTGAGGGGTTTCCTTATCAGATGAAGCTATCAAAACATTCTAGCCAACATGGTCTCAAATTGGAGGTTTTTCATCTGAAACATGAAAAACATTTAAATTTCCATATTCATATTCTTCTTTTTCAAACTCATGATATTGAGATCCTCTTTGTCCCTAATATTCTTGATACTATTCCTCTTATTCATCTAGTTGTTCAACCGGTTCTTTCTCAACTTCTTCTTCTAGTTCAAATTTAACTTCTTTTTCATCTTCAACTTCAACATCTTCTGCAACTTCTATTTCTTCCAAAAGTTCTTCTTCAACTTGTTCTTTGACTTTTTTACTGAATAGATTTAGAAACTGAACTCGAAGGAGTTTCAACATAATCATCCACTTACCTTAAACATCATCATCATCATCCTGGATTATCTGATCTTCCATTTCTTGAGTAGTTTTGATAAATATTGAACTTTACTATATTTTTTGATTTCCGGAGTGGACTCCAGTTTCTTATGAATAACCTGAGATTAGGGTACTTCCTGAGATTTATTTTCTACAGCTTTTAGAAGAGACTGACAAACTTTATATTCCAAAGATATTTTCTTTAATTTTTTCTCTTTCTATTCTTTCTCAAGATTTTTAGCTTTCTTGATTTTTAGAGCCTTAGTCTCTACAGGACTGAGACGAAAATAAGGATATCCTTCATTTTTAGTAGCTGACATTTCTCTCGACTTTGCAACTATTGCATCTGAATAGGATTTTTGTTTCTTTGTAGGAGGAGGTGCTGAAATCGGAAAAGCAGGAACTGTTACTGGCAAGCTCAGTTCATTATGTTTCCTTTTCTTAGGAACTGACTTTGAAGATTCCAGAACATCACCCTTCTTTTGGACAACCATTTCATAAAACATTTTTTATTCTAGAGTAAAATATAATTTCATCCTACTTAGAGTGTCGTCACTAAGAAACAAAATCTTGAAAGTCTTTGAGACTAATCGACATGGAACATTTGGCTCTTGAAGAAACATAACAATTATCTTAGTAATAGTTGCTAGGTAGATTAGGATCTGAGATCTGACGGTTCCTCTTTTTATTGCTTGGATGGTAAGATAGATGTACTTCACCAAGTTGATCTTCATTAGATTGACAAGAATGTATAACAGAAAGATATCACAAATCTTTAGAGAATCCTTATCTCCAATTCTTGGAATAAGAAATTATTTCTGAGGCGTCTTAGTCAGAAGCAATGCTTCTGACCATTTATTAAGAACAAATAAATAGTACAGATAAGAGGTGGGTGGGATCAAATAAGTCGAAATATACTCATCCACATAACAAAAGGCCTATATATCATAATACAATATATCATATCCATAATCAGAGCCACTAGCAACCTCCCACTTAGATTGAGATTTATCTTGATTAAAAATCTGAATAATATCTGTGTCCACCTTCCTAGGAATCTTCAATGTTGATCTGGTAGTAACATTCCTAGGAAGGTTAGAATAATCCTTGTGTGGTCTCCGGATTGAGGGAATAGAGGTGAAACCCTTTCCAGCAGTCATCTTTTCCTTTCCACTCAAAATCAACTCCTTGAAAGATGCACGCCCACCACTAATCAAAACGTGAATAAGGGTATGATTCTCCCTTTCTTCCTCAGAAACATTCCCCCATTTCTTAAAAAACTCACTAGATTGAAAGAGAGTCAGAATTTATTGATTTCCATCAAAACCTTGATGTTTATTAGCCTGATTAGAGACATCAACCTGATAGTGATCTGGGATCATCAACCTAGGAGACAGTGTAGGAGGTTCCCTACCTGAAATAACCTCTTCAGCAACATCAACCGAAGGGACAGAGGGGCTACTAGAAGCATTCTCCAGAGATACATCCACCAACATACCTTTACCTTTATGAATAGACACATGAGAATCAGACTTCCCCAAAATCATCACATCAAATATAGTAGAAACAAGTTCCATGAGTGCATTACCACCATGAACAATGGGCTTTGATTTCCTTCGTTAGAGTTTTGCTGGATGACCCCTCATTCCACACTTCTAACATGAGACATGCTTCTGACATGTCTCCAATGAGTGTCCAACAACCATACAATCATTCCAGAAGAGTGGTTTATTTTCATATTCAACATCAATTTGAATGTTATCAGAAGGATTAGAAAGAGTCACCATGTCAACTAATGTGGAATTGAGGTCAACCTCCACTAAAATCTTGGAAAAGTGACCAAATCAGACATCTTCAGTCTCCTTATCGAGACGAATCGGGGTCCCAATTTTTTGTGGCAATGTCATGAAAAATCCTTAGATGCCAAAGGACCTAATTCATCCCATGCAATAAATCACAGACCAATGAAAAGGAATTTATTTTATGCGATACATTAAAGTCCAAAGACCATTCATGTAAGTAAATACAACCCGGTTTTAATTGCAAGGTCCCAATACTCCAAGCATGATGATTCAAGCCATCCGAAGGAAACAAGCAATGAAAAATACCCTGACCAAGATAAACACATTTCCAATTAGAGAAACCCCAGAAAATTGAGATTCTGCTACTCAAATCTTGAATCTTCTGTGGTTTTTGACCTTTAGGTCAAAAAAATTCATGCAATAAAAGAGTTTTTTCAAATTTTTAATCTCTCATCAAGCGTTGTGGGGTCATCATCAACATGATCAGATGCGCCTTTATGGAGAATCCTACCATGACATGAGTCTTTAATCATACCCAGAAAACTAATTCCATTCAACTTCAGTATTGAAGTTATAATCCATAAATCATCAACATTTGAGTGAGAGGAAAAATTATAACCACCCAGTATAGTTGAGTCCATCCTATCATCCCGCTTCTCCTTCAGACCGGGCGTCATGCACACATCACCATAGTTTAAAATCACTCCATCAGCAAGCCAATTAATTGAATCTTCAGGTCTACCAAAGAGATCTATATTTGGACTAGGATAGGTTTGAAGCATGTCGTTAGATCTATTAGGATTCTTTATTGCCGAATGAATGCGAGAATCAACAGGACACCATGATTCTTGTGCCACATTAGCAGATCTAACAGATTGATGAGAGGTGAGCTGAGAATAGGCCAAATCGCGGGTCACCAGCACATCCTTAGGGTTCCAAGAAGCAGCAGGATGCCATAGGTCCTGATCAGGGGTAGACAGTAATGCAGAACCACTGGGGGGAGAAGCATGAAGCTGAAGAAGTGCAGAATTGCCATGACCAAAACCTATACTCCATCATCGTCAATGGATTCTCTCGTTTGTGCAGCCTGTATAACCATCTCTTGAAATAAGAAATTCTTGCATCCAGGGAGCCACCATCATGTGGTTCATTGAAAGAATCGTAAACTTTGGATTCTTAACATACTTATGACTGACAACATCCAAAGCATTGACTTTTTCAAAAGAGATTTTTTCTCAAGGTGTTTCTGAGAGCAAATAATAGCCTCCCCTTCATATGGTATGTTATGAACATTTTCTGCCATCTTGTATGGGACTATATATGATTTATCATAGCATTTGAACTTAAATAGATCCTTATTATTCTTTTGAAAGAATGTAACAGATTAATAGAATTGAATAAGGAGAGAAGGATAAACCGGATCCTGAGATTTCTCTTTATCCACTCAAACACATTCGCATCCATTAGATCTTATCACTTTAGAAATAAAGGGGTAATTTTTTTCAAATAACTTAGGGCCGACAAACCATTACCTAAAGACTAACCAGTCTTTAATCTCCTTGCTAACCGGCATCAGATCTGCTGAGGATTCCGAAGTCATTCAGGGTGATAGAGAACTTTGGAACGAAAACTTTGATGGCCAAAGATCTTCAGCACTAAGATCATTATGGATGGTGTGATACTTGAGAATGAGGCACCCCTTATATAGACATGGCCACGAATTTTCAACATCTAAAATATATTCAAATGTATGATAAAAACCTAATATGATCTGACAGTTGACAATGGATATATAAAATATGAATTCTGATCTTTTGAAGTAATGTAAACTGGAATGTAAGATGTTTTGAAATATCAAAAACTAAAACCTAAGATAATGAAATAAAGCGTAAGAAATATTACCTTTGGGAATAATCATAAAGATTTATTGGTATTATAATAATTTTTCATAGAAATTTTTAAATTCAAGATTTTCAAATCCGTGATTTTCAAATCTGAGATTTTCATATTCAAAATTTTCAAATTCAAAATTTTCATATCCGAAATTTTCAAATCTGATATTTTCAAATAAAAAATTTTCAAATCCGAAATTTTTAAATCTGAAATTTCCAAATTCTATATTTTCAAATCTGAAATTTTCAAATATGAAATTTTCATATCCGAAATATTCAAATCTGAAATTTTCAAATCTGAAATTTGTATATAAGAAAAATTTCATATGGAAAGAAAAATAGTTTAAAGAAAGTAAATAAAAAAACATATGTACTCCCCTTGAAATAATGAGTAGTTTAATATTAGGAAACAAATTAAACAATAAGTACATATGAATGATTAACTTATAGAAATCATTACTAGATTCTATTTAATATAATCAAATATATTGGAAGGTAGATGTTTTGTAAAAATATCAGCGAGTTTCTCTTGAGTTCCGATGAATTGAAGAATGATGTCTCATTTACGTGTGTGATTCCTATGAAAGTGATGTCTAATATCTATGTTCTTTGCACGAGAGTGATGTGCATGGTTTTTACTTAGGGTAATGAAACTTTTGTTATCATACATAATTTGAGTCTTAGTAAAACTCATACCATATTTTGTGAGTGTGTGTTGCATCCACAACACTTGAGCACAATGACTTCCAGCTATTACATATTTAGCTTCAGTAGTGGAAAGTGATACAGAATGTTGTTTCTTGCATGACCAAGAAACTATGGTATCTACTATGAAATGAAAAGTTCTGTATGTACATTTTCTATAAATTTTACAACCACCAAAGTCAGCAACTGAAAAATTATTATGTTCAAAATCATTTCTACAGGAATAAAATAGTTCCAAATATAAGGTTCCCTTAAAATACTGGAAAATTCTTTTTACAGCTTTTAAATTACATTCTTTAGGATTGGATTGATATCTTGAGCATAATAATACTGAAAACATTATGTTTGGATGACTAGATTTCAAGTAATGTAAACTTCCTATCATACCTCTAAAAGATATTTGAACTACTAATTTCCCAACTTCATCAAGATAAAGTGAATTTGAGGTACCAATTAGAGTACTAATACTCTTAGTTTTTTCATATCCATACTTTTTAAGAAGATATTTAATATACTTATGTTGTGATATATATATATTTCTTCAGGTTTTTTAGGAATTTGAAAATAAAGGAAAATGTTAACTCACCCATCATACACATTTAAAACTCAGATTTCATTAGATCCTCAAAGGAATAAGTTAAAGATTCATGATTTGAACCAAATATAATGTCATCAACATAAATATGAACAATAAAATTATTTTTCTTTTCTTTATTTATAAAAAGTCTATAGATTTTGAAATAATAAAAAGAATTAGATTTTTTTGCGATAAAATATACCCAAGTAAATCTAATGTAGTCATCAACTAGGACAAACACAAAGTATTTTCCTCCAATACTTATAGTTTTTGTTGGACCAAATAAATCCATGTGCACTAAATGTAAGGAATTAGATGTTTTGACTTCAAATATAGATTTAAATCTAGATTTATGTTTCTTTCAATATTGACAAGGATCATAGACCATGAAAGAATCAAACTTAATTTCCAGTATATCCTGAACAAGTTCTTTCTTAAAAATCTTGTTTAGATTCATTAAGTTACAGAGTCCTAGTCTCCTATGCCAAACCATGATTGATCTTTAAATGTAGTAAGTGAAGGTAGATCATGACTTCTAAGGTCCACTAGGTTTTAGGTGTACACATTCTCATGCCGAAGGGCAGAGAAAATAAATTCATCCTTGGAATTGTGAACTAAACATTTTTCATTTCTAAAATTCACAAGATAACCTTCTTCACATAATTGATTTATGCTTATGAGGTTGTGCCAAAGTCATTTTACAAAAAGAATATTTGAAATAACAGCTTTACCAAGAAGAATAATGGTACCTATAATGACAATTTGTCCTTGAGTGTGATCACCGAAATTTACCTTTCCACCTTTTGTTTTTAAAATCTTCTTTAAATAGTCTTTATTTCTAGTCATGTGTTGGGAACATCCACAATCCATGTACCATAGGTTGTTGGTACTTCCTTCTTTTTTCTAAAAAATAATGAGTTAGGCTTTCATATCCAAACTTTCTTAGATCCGGAACTATTTGATAATAAAATCTTGGATAACCATGTTTGTTTATAAAAATAAGCTTTATGAAACCCAACAGATTTCACTTTATTTATCGAAAAATTTATCTCCCAAAGCCCAACACATTGGAATTTAGGAAAAAAGGGTCTCTAGATGAAACAAAATATTGATTTTTAAAAATAGTTTTTTCATGAGAATAACCTAATCCATGATTGTTATCATGAGGTTAGATATGAGAATACACCTTGTCAAAATTTTCATTATCAGAAGTAAAATTTTCCAGAAGGTTCTTCAAGGAAAATATTTCAGATTTTATTCCCATGAATAAATTCTTATCTTCAATAATAATAGATTTATAGTTAAGTTTATCCTCTGAAACATCTTTTTCTAAAGAAATTTGTTTTTAAGATCTTTAGAAAGTTTAACCTTCTCAGAATTTACTTCCTCGAGTTTCTTAGAAAGTTTTTATATAGAAAGGTTTTTCTCATCATGATCTTTCAAAGTATCTAAAATTTCTTTTGTTAAAATAGATTCTCAAGAGTTTTCTTTATCAAGATTCTTAGAAACATTACAATTTATCTTTTCTAACAACTTATCAATCCTAGAAACTTCCTCGTAGGAAGGAAAATCATTATCAATATCCAATGAAGAAGATTATTATTCTGAAGAAAAACCATTATATGGAAAATTCACACATAAAGACATATTGGTTAAGGATTCAACAGTTCATACCTTAACCCTAAGAAAAAGATTTTGAAATGGAGCTCTGGCTATTAGACCAATATTATTTTTCCTAGACAAATCATATTCTAAGTATTCATCATATGAATCTCCTCCACTGGCACTCCAAATTCCATTTGCTTTCAAGACATTCTGATACTTTGATATGTAGAAATTATTCTTGTTTATTTCAGAATTATTGTCTTTCTTTTCTTTCTTCATAAGCAAGGGATAATCAGGTCTAATATGACCAGTTCATCAATATTCATAGAAAGTTACTTCTCCACATTTATTATATTTTCCATCATTCTTGATGTATCTATATTGAAAGTTCATCAATCCAAAAATCTTGTTCATCATCAGAGAAAGATTGTCTAACTCGTTTTTTGAAGTTCCACTTTCACTAGATTCAGTTTGAACAACAACCTTCTTAGATTTAGATCTTGTAACTCTCTCATGAGTCCTGGACTTCAAATGATTTGATGTAGTTGTAAAAGAAACACCTCTATTTCCATTCTTCTTTTTAATATTATCAGTATCTCTCTTCGATCTAGCTTCATGTTGAAGCAGTGTTCCAAATAGTTCATCAAGTGAAATCTGAGTAAATTTTTTTCTCTCATCTATAGTTGTCCTTTTGGATTACCATTCGTTAGGCATGATGTCTATAATCTTCTCTAAAAAATATTCATCTTCTAAACCTTAATCACCCGTGGATTTTATGATTATAACAAAAGTCATAAATCATTGTTTTACCTTACATATGGGTTCTCCATATGGAAAGAAGAAACCATGATACTCGCCCCTAAGCATAGCTCTTCTAGTTTCAATAACATTAGAAGTTCCAAAGTGAGTTACTTCAAGATTCTTCTATGTAATATTTGAAACTTCACAAGATGCAATCTGGATATAAATATTTAGAGTCATGGAATATATCATAGTATTATGTACCTTAATGGTCAGTTGGTAATCCGCCTTTTCCAGATTAGTAAAGCATCTATGTTCCTTATCAGGAAACTTATAATATCCTGTTAACATAATGTAGTTGTCTACACCTATGTTTATCAAAAAGGTATTCATTCTATCTCTCCAGTACTCATAGTTATTTTCATTAATGACCAGTGGTCTAGTAGGATTGATATTATCTAATGATCCAACATTATTTCCTACCATACAAAAAATAATTTCATACCACACAAACTTATTAGTAGTAAATGTTTAGAAACATATATGAAGAACGTAAGAAAATTAAAACATGAGCAAGAAAACATATATGTGAATATAATTATTTTGGATACCTCCTCAGATACCAATTTTAGGATTGAATATGTAAAAATGAGATGCTCAAATACAAGAGGAGGAGAATTTTATACTTTAAAAATTCATTTGGAACATTTAATGTTAATTTTAACAAGGTTAAACAAACAATCAAAAGGCCTCTTAAAGAAACCATTTCTATTTTATTAAAAGAAATATTATACCATAAAGTATATAGAATCTATAATGAAATTAGAGTAATAGAATTACAATGTATTATAAGGTTATACTTTCTATCTTTAACAAAATTAACATAAAATAACAGAATTAAAAAAACTTGTAATAGTAAATAAGTAACAATAAAATTCATTTAACCTAAAGAGAAGGGTATCCAAAAAACTTTGATAAAGGTTAATTTATTTATACTTTTAAGAAATTATGTCTTTCCAAAACCCAGGTAAGCCCTCAATCTGAAGATCAGTATCTGTCTTGCAATCCATGCATGCCCTCAATTTAGAAGGAAATCAGAACCTCTGTCTTCTAATCTAGGAATCCCATGAATAGCACGATCAGAGTCTGCACAAAGTAAGTTTGAATGAGTTGTTCATTCCTGAACATGTTGTTCATGAAATCTGCACAAAGCATCGAGAGTTTTAAGAGAGTCTCTCTCTAGAATTCACTTCACATCCTTTTCTCGTCAAAGTCGGTTGTCGAAGATGAAGTGTTTTGGCTCATTCAATTGGGCTTGTATTTATATTCAAAACATCCCAACGGTCGATTCCTCTCCAACGGTTATATTTTCATTAAATTTCAGAGGGACCTGGACACATGGAATTCATACAATGGTAAGTTTATATGATATTGTATGACATCGTTTCAAGTAACAGTAACCATGTTAAGTTTAAGATAAATGTTAAGTATAAGATAACTTATAATCCAAAATTATTGAAACGATACATTTAAATGACTCTAACATTATCAAGAAAACATAATCATAAGAAATCAAGAAAATGGATTCTTAAGAATAACATTATCTTGAAAATGGATTCATAAGGAAAAGTAAATCAGATTGGGAAACAAGTATCTCATTTGTTCCAGAATCGGAATCACAAAATCAGAATCACTTATACACCAGAATCAGAATCATAAAACTGAATCAGATATACACTGGATTCGGAATAATAAAAACTAAATCACATATACATGGAATTCCGAATTATAAAACAGAATCACATATACACTGGATTCGGATCATAAAACTGAATCACATATTTACCGGATTCAAAATCATAAAACGAAATCACATATACACCAGATTTGGAATCATAAAATTGAATCACATATACACAGGATTCAGAATCATAAAATTGAATCACATATACACCAGATCTAGAATCATAAAATAAAATCACATATACACCTTATTAGGAATTAAAAAACTGAATAACAAATCGTAATGACAGATCTGTAAGAATAAAAAAATGGAAAATCAGAATGACAGATCTGTATGTCTAACAGAATTGAAAAACGTAATGATATTTATATAAGAATAACAGAATGACAATTCCGGATCTTCAAAAAAATATTGAACATAAAAAATATTCAGAAAGTAAGAAAAAGTGTTTGTGATTTTCAAAACATAAAACCATAAGGAATTGAGAAGTCATAGGATATCCTTGTTGACTCATCAATATCAAACATCATAATCAATCTAAAACAAAATGTATGGATTTATGGTTAATTTTTTATACCCCCATGATAATAAATTCAAATGGTTCTATTTACATCATATTCATTTCTTCTACCCCATTTATTATTGTAAAAAAATGGGTATAATTATTTGATGTTCTCTCCCATTTTCTCGTTAACTATCACACCAGTTTTTAAAGAAATAGAACTCCACTTTTCGGAATAGCTCAATACAGATTATGTGTGTTGAAGACTCTCCCTTATTAATGAGTATACATTATCTAATTACACTCTTTAATTACTAATAAATTTATATGATGTCTGTTTTATTTTACATTCTCAATGAACCATTATATATATTGAAAACTTGTGGAACTCTCAATATATTCAACACAACTTCTATCTCTTCTAACCAATACATTATTATAAAAAATCTATATCATCTATCCACTTTTTAAACAACATTCTTTTCACAATCTGATGGAAACTATTTAATGAAATTCCTTATTTTTTTCAAGATCATCTACTATTCCAACACAAGTTGCATTCTTCATGGAATTTTGGAAGGTGAAATTATAAATTATCAAAGAGTCCTTAAAATATACTTTAATCACACTTAGTCAGATCTAGATGAAAGAAATAATTGTATAATTTAACAATATAAATTTTGTTTGTTTTACTCACTCACTTCTATAAAGTTAGTCTATATGATATTTTGATTTCCTTAAAAATGAATGTGATCTATATGACACCTAGAAAAAAATAATAAAGGAATAATAAATAATGCTCAATGTGTGGGATCTATATAACATGTTAAACTATTGATAACACTTATTGTGATAAAATTGTAATACCACATGATATCCATAATCATCCTTTGTTAAACGGGGTTTGACCATTTTGAAAATGTGGAAATCAACCTCTGAATATTCAAAACCAAAGTCCCTTAAATCCATTTAACTCATTCACCGCATATTGAATTGATATTCTATAATTATAGTTTCCATTATAAATATTTTTTTATCCTTAAAACCATTTAATTGAAACCTCTTTGATAGATTAAGAAACAAATAAAAACCTTAAATCCTCCCTAAATAGAACTGATTATCCATTAAGATATCTTTACCATTATTTAGACTCTCATATAACTTTTTACATTCTTGATTGAATATTTTTATCATCATGTTATGATTAACACCACTGTATATTCTAGATTTAGTTATGAAACCACATTATCATCATATCATTATGATAACACTTCAAAATCCTCATAACTAATTGAAATTATATATTTATCAAGATAACACATGAATTTTTAATATTATAATCCGATAATAATTTCAAGAGATCTAAAATCCACTAGTTAACTCAAGATAAGACTCTAGCGCCACTAAATATTCTAGACTATTCCATAGTTACATTGGTACTTTATCCCACTCTACATGTTAAGATAACAGATTTCAATACACTCAACAAATTTCCATACCTTCACCCCATGTATTGTATGTCCACATTTAATCTATATCACATTAATTATAGTTTAAAAAATTAAATTAATGTGGAATGTGGGTACTTCCCAAGCATCCTCAAATATGAGAATTTTTAATCCTCTTTCACAAACAATTTACCCAAAATATACATCCAATACTTATTATTAGTTATCCTTCGTAATCCTCATCTACAATATTTTTCTTTTATGTTATAATTTAGATCCCCTAGTTTTTATGGATTAGGATCCAGCACAATTATGAGACTAATCCAACATATATGTGTCTTCTCTTTTGATGTATGATTGATTCATCATTTTCATTCTTCCTCTATAATAAGTGGTCTCTTTCCATTTTCTTCACCTCTTTTCTTATGGTATAATTTATAAAACCACTTAGGCCTCTATTCTTCATTTCCTCTTTAATTTCTACTAATAATACCTCATATATGAATTTTATTGGTAATTATTTGTAGAGACCCGAAGCTTGACGTACATTGACATTACATTACATTTGCGGAATACTTAGTACATAACAAAAACACACACACAAGGATCATAATAGTTTAGTGTCTTTGGAATCTCGGAATATAATCTTCTAATCCTGGTGAAAGATCTTCAACATCTCCCATAAAGATCTTCCTTTTTTTACCTAAAACCTTTCTTTATATCCTGGGGAAAAGAAAACATAAAAGGGTGAGCTCAAATGCTCAGTAAGGGTAAACAAAAGAAATATCAATCACATCATATACATAAGCACATAACTTTTGGAAATCTTAACCTGTAAAAGAGATCACAATTTCATAACATGGGGTAAATCATAGCAGTGAAATGTAATCACAATAATCATAACTTAAAACATGAAACATTGTGGCATTCACACATAATCATAGAGAATCATTTCTTTTTAGTCAAGACTCATTGCCAAGACTATCTTAGTGGACAAAGTCCCTTTCTGAACCGAGTCACACTTGTTTCAGTCCTATTTCACTGAACCGGTATAACCTACCGTTCTAGCCATGTCTATCTCATGAGATATAAAATCTTTACCCAATGCATTGGAGGGAGATATAGGTCCCACCCATCTCATAATGATACCATTCTTATGTGTGCCACAAAATCATAAATCATACATCATTGCATAACCCATGTAATAAAATGGGATTCTTATACATCATGCCATCATAATCCATAAACAATTGATATCATTTCATCATAAGAAAATTTAAACCATTTAAGACATTTTACTTGAAACATACATATCAAATAAAGTCATCTTAGATGGTAAATAGTTTTGAAAAAACACTTGAAATGAATTCTTGAGGAAAATATCCTTTCTTCTTTAAAAACATTTTTCCTTTATTATCATGTCATAAAACATTAAACTAAAAGAAGTTGATTAAAAATAAAATTGAAAACTTGTAATGGAAGCTTCTTGGAAATAATGTTTTAAAAATCCATTCATTCTGTATAAGTTAAAAAAACATTCTTCGTACTTTTGTCGGAAAAGTCAAAAAGTACCTCGTACGAAAAATGACAAAAGATTACTTTCATATCCTTTACTAAAAACTCACAGAAGGGTAAAATTGGATTTAAAAAATTCTAGGTGGATGAAAATAATATTACATATTGAGGAAACTTGGATGTGGATGATAAAATACACCCCAGTAAATTTGAAAGTATAAACAATCTCGAATACAAATGAGATTGTGATATTTCCCTTACCTTAGGTCCGAATTGCATTGTACGTGTCTGAACCTCCTGTATAATGATTTAAATAATGTTATTGACTAATTCCAGAATCATAATTATTTTTAAGATATCATATATGGTCATATTCTTAGCTTCTTAGTAGTAATATTTCATTGCTACTTGTTATTCGGGTGTTTAAAACTTTTTGTTCTTATGAGTGTTTTTTCAAATAAATTCTTATTCATTTCTTTAGGTTATAGATAACTCATTTCCAGAATGGTATTAGTGTAATATATATCATATTTATTCAATTAAATTCATTTATATAATCATTATGAAATGAAGATCATGTAGAACGAGTCGCATCACATCGTGGAGACGGTATTCCGTACGTACGCACGAGTGATGATATCGTTCCTATGATCGTGGAATTGTATTGGAGTATATGTATACTATTTCATAATCAATTTTACTTTATAATAGTCATATATAGTCATTATTTACACCATTATACCCATCCAAGTATGGTGGTGGGGGAAAACAGATTACAACACAGCGTGGAGACGGTATTCCGTACGTACGCACGCGCGGTGATTTCTTTTTCCGTAGGATGGATAGATGGTGAAATAGGGTTGTTTCATAAATATAATAACATATCAGTATATTAGTGATACTGATGTTTTTACTTCATAATAAAACAACTAAAGAATAAGAAGTGGAAGAATAAATAAAGATGAAAGAATCGGTAACGGACATTAACTCTTCTTTGAAGTGCTTCTTTGAGACCTTCTTTTAGGGCACTAAAATTGGTCTTTGAGGAAGACCAGAACCTCTAGGATGTTTCTAGGGAAGTGGAGAGGAGAATTGTACAGTGGTTGGCCAATATTGAAGGCTCAAAGTTGTGTGAGGAAGAGAGGGAGGAGGTGCCCTTTTATAAGAGAGGAGAGGGGCACCTTTAGAATAACTAAAAATATTATTTTATTATAAAGTCAAGTTCGGTTTAAAATATCTCCAAATTGATTTATTTAGAGGATAAGATAGGGATGGGTCGAAAGCCTATCATCCAATATAATTTAGACAAGTTTAGGTTCCTATTTTAACCTTATCATTTAGATTTAACATTAAGTTAAATAATTTTACTTTTACCGTGTCTTCTTGTGTTCTTACACTATAAGGTTAATAAACTTACTATAAGAAGTCAAACGAACCCCAAATTGTTTATTATTAATATATATAACCTTATATATGTCATTTCACCGATCCTTATATTTTTAGGAATAAAATAACAATTAATAATATAATATTTGTTTTAAAAACTATTTTATGTCAATTTTGACACTATTTAGTAATTGATTTTTTTGAAAATCATAACAGAATGATAAGTTCAAAAAAAGTTAATTAAATCAATACTAACATGTCATATTAACCTATAAAATTATTTTAATTCATAAAAAAATTCAAATTATATTTATTTGTGTATTTATAACATCAATTAAGTCAATATTGTATTAATAAGATAATTACTGCATCATCGTTGTGTCATAAATAAATTAAATTATTTAATTTTTAAAAATTACAAATAAAATAAAATTATGTAGGAAATATTTTTATCGTTCTAATGAATATTTATAGTCTAATTTATCTTATGTATAACCCCATATTAAAAATGTTTTAGTAAATAAACTTTGATTTTAACTCTTTTAACCCTTCTTTAAATAATTTAATAATAAATGTCCTAATCTAATCCAAGTAAGCCTAAATTGTCATAGTTTATTCCTAAGTTTGTTTTTGGTCGAATTACACTTGTCCAAGAGAATTAGGACATGTTTTAGGGTAATAATAATATCATTTCTACCCATAATTACCCTATTTACTTTTAACCGTGGTAAAAAAAAGTAAAAAGTTACTATTCACCAAAAAATTATTTTCATCTCATTGAACCACATTTTTCTTGCTGACATCAACCTTGTCTCTCATATTTTTGAAATTCCACTCCCAGAAGTGGTAAAATTAAGTTTTATGAACAATTTAGTTTTTTTTAACTACCACTTAGTGGTTTCACTATTAATCAAAAATTGAAAGTTTTCAGAAAAATACCAAAAATTAGGCCTAAGCTATATTTGATATTATGAACTAAAGAATGATTTTAATTTTACCAAATTCAAAACATATCAGTTGCATTAATTAATTTAAAAATTAATTTCCGTCGTCAAAACAAATAGCGTGTTCTTAAGAGATAATAACTATCAAAAGATTAACACTTGTTTATGTCTGGTTTAAATGTGAAATTACATCCAATGACCATCATTGTATTAAATTTTAAAAATATATTCTAAATATACTTTAAAACTACTCAAATTAATAATTTATCACTATTAATTATTTCGATTGAAAAAGTTGTTTTTAATTAAAATTTAGTAATTTTCACTATTAATCAAAATATGAAAGTTATCCGAAAATCACCAAAATTTTACCCTAAGCTAATTTTGATATTACGAATCAAAAAATGAATTCCATTTTGAAAAATAAAATTACAAAATTTCAAAAAGTTGTTATTACTATTCATAACGGCTAGTTTTAATAATATTTTAATAGCATATTGTTGTTTAGTGAAACTCGTTATTGCGTACTACACACGCTATCGAGGAAGGTCGTGATTGCGTGTAATGCAAGGCAAATCAAGGATGCGTGTTGTGCAAGCTCCTTTTGGTGTAGCGTACAACACAAGACATTAGTGAAATTAAAAAGAATATTTTTCATAAAATATCAGGGTGTTACATAATTTATCCATTTTTTTATCCTTGTTTAATTAATAAATAAATATTTCAGTTTTACCTTAATTGTTTTCTATTATATACACAATGGCTAATGGGAGTTGGAATCTATTAGTTCTTAACCACCCATTTGTTTTATTATATAATCACTTTACTTCAGTCCATTGAATATATCCAATAGTGTAACATATTTTTCATAACTATTCATTTTCACCCCTTGATATATGAAACCAACATATCTTCATTTCACCTATTTAACATTTCCTACTATATTAAATCACCATAAGTATATGGTTTGTACAAATAATATGTCTCCCAATGAAATAAAAAATTATATATATTTGCCTCAGTTGAGAAAATGATGCAATTTCCATTCATATAATGAGTGTTGTCAGTTAAAACACACATAATTGGTGTGTCTCATGATTTCAAAATATACCATTCTTCAATATATTTAATTTCTTGATTTTATAGTAACATTTTATTTTCATCCTAATTAGTATTTGACCTTCAGTATACCACACTTTTTATTGATCCATTAATAGGGATCTCCATCATTCCATTTGAGGTTACTATCTTTATTTTAAGATCCATGATCTTTATGTAAATCTTCATAATATTGGAATACATGCAAACTATCATTTAAGAATATTCCTTTTAGTATTTTATCATCTATACCATATTAGTTTCAAGTGGTTTAATGTTTATTTTAAGCTTCAAATCTAGGGAAATTTAAATATATACTTCATATGAAGTATCTCTATGTAGAAAAATTTACCCCATCATCTTTCTATGCATAATTCCAATTGATTATTTCAATTCCATAATTTATTAACACAATAATCTATTATCAATGAACATATCATCCTTGGTCACTTATTCCCCATAACAATTTATTTTCCACTGATATTCCTTTTCATGTAAGTCTAAGATCTTATATTGATTGCTGTATTAACCCTTCTTGGATTGATAACTTGATTTCATTTCTATTTATTCTATAGAATCAATATCCACTCCAGTGTCTTTTGGGGAATCCAAAAAATTTTATTTACAATAATATCCAAAAATAATATTAGAAATTTAATTATGATAAAAAATAATTTCATTTACCTCTTTGGGTGTGTTCTTTTCTCATGATTCTGCTTATTTGTACCTTTTCTATTATTTTCATTTAACATATAAAAATTTTCAATATATGTTTCCACTTACAACTTAAATATTGTTGATTTAAAATCTACCATTATAGTAGGATCCATAATTTTTTTTCTTCCACAAATTTCACATAAACATATTCTTAAATCATCTAAATATCAAAAATAGTAGAACAGCGAATGGTTTTCATGAATACCTCCCATGATATACCTTTTTCTATAATATCTTTTATCTCCTCATCAATAAATATTTCACTATGATTTCCTTGATTAGCATCGTGTTTTATATAGTCCACGAACCCATCACCACTATCCTGTAAACACCAATAAATCTTACTTTTACTCCCATCATGGTTAGTAAAACTAAAAAAGAGGATTTGATTACAATTTCATGTTTTTAATAAAGAAATTAAAATTAAATATCAAATATTATACTTAAAATTAGAACATTTGGGCTTTGATGCTACTTTTTGGGATGAGAGGATAATAATGAATGTCCTAAGTAACTCCAATTGGGTAGGGGTTAAATTAGGGTGCAACTCAATTTAAAAAATTTCCTTTCAAATCCATCACTAATGTTTTGGATCTTTTTCCCCCGTTAGATGGAATGAAACTCACTCAATTTCACCTTTATGATTTCTCTCACTAAATATCAAACAAGAATGTTGAATTGTAAATCAAATATCAATACAATAATTTTTTCCTAGTTCACCTAAATCGGGATAGATTAAAGGGGAATATTTATGATAGTGTAATAGTTTAAAAAAATCTACAATCATACACTATTATATGGATAAAATTTTTGTCATGGTCACTCACGACTTTGGTTAAATAATTTTACAATGTTTGGGAACATACAATTGCTCACCCAAAGATCACATTGTCATATTTCAACTTCACACACTACTTCATAGAAGGATTACTCAAATTGTTTACATAAGGATCTCTTCTAGAGATAAATAAATAGATTGAACACTCTCCATCATGTCACCAAATTTGAAAAATCATTGAACTCAACTCCACTATGTTTCTCCTCTATGTCTAGATGAGATCTACT
The DNA here is from genome assembly GCA_963277665.1 of Viscum album. NCBI lineage: Eukaryota > Viridiplantae > Streptophyta > Magnoliopsida > Santalales > Viscaceae > Viscum > Viscum album. The sequence goes on from OY728134.1 coordinate 294,608,556, forward strand.
CCCCAATGACTATGTAAGATTAATGTTTTTCAAACAATTATAAAAGCATCAATATCACCTAAAAATAAATTAATATTCCTATTTGAAATTATTCTCATCATTATTCATCTTATCTTTCAAAATTTATGTATATCAATGAAACTATGTCTTCATGATCCTTCCATCAAGGGACCAGATATGATCAATTGAACACATTCCTTAACCCTTTTTATATTCAATTATATGAACACATATATAGGAAGTATCATTACCTCTACTCTTGTTCCTCCAATTAATAATATATAAAATTATTTATAGTATCAAACCCTTTAATTAATGATTGTGATAAATTATACTCCATATCATGTTCTGATATCACTCCTTTGTGGTGTGACATGATTTTATTTCACTATGAGTATAACATGACAACCATCATTGTGATGTGACTTTCATGTCAACTATAAAAACATATACCACAAATAAAATATAATTGTAAAACACATTTAAATCCCAACCTGATCTTATAAATATCAATAAATCTCATCTTTATTACAGAGAGGCAAACACCACCACTACATAATCAATTCCACCTCATCTAATTTGTGCTACACATAAATCTTATTAATTCACATTAAAACATGATATCTATTTAATTTATTTCTAGATATTGCATGACTGTAGCATGGGATACCTATTTTAGTTTGATTCACTCTTACATTCCATTGTTTTATTCTTATATAATGGTATTATGGCATGATATCATACATAACAATTCAATTCGTCATGTAGATCCCAACCAGTTCTCACTATATTTTCATGGGGTCTTAAACATGACACATACTCCATGTTTATAGTAAAACCACTGATTTTTTATTATGAATAATTCATCAATAATTCATAAAAATATTCTCAATTAATCCTGTGTAATATTTAAGCCATGAACTGATGTTTTGTGGCATAATATTTCTCCCTCAAACAAAATATCCTTCTTTAATTCACAAAATGGTATCATGAATACTCAAATTATATTCAATTCCATATATGAATGGAGTTAACACTTTTAACATCATCATAATATCCATTAGATAATGATCAATGAATAATTATTGAATAAAAATATATATTCTTAATATCTCCCTCATTATTTTCAAATTTCACCACCTTTATTTTATCACATCTTTTAGTTTTCACTATGTTGAATTCAACACTTACACAGAAAATATTCCATTCTCATCCTCATTATTCAATTCCAATGACATATGTCTCAATGTTAATCATCATTCACTAATAAATTTTATAAAGAAAGAAAAATATCTCATACTTAATTAATGCATCAATATCTCCACAAATATCTCCAATATCGTCTCGCATGCCAACTACTCCATGGTTACAATATTCTTATTTCTCAATTGACTTTCTATGAGTTACCTTTGGGGTGATTATTAGACCCCCATTTGTATTTTTTCCACTCATCACTATGATAATCTTCATATTGGAACACATGATCATCGATAATTTTCAACTTATCCATCATTAATTGATAAAAAATCCAATAGTACATTACATCAAATACAACCCACAATGTATGGTAGTAAAATTATTATAAATCATATCACAAACCGTTATAATTACATTAAGTATAAAATATAATAACTTTAAATTAAAATAATTATACAAATTATTTTATTATATAATAAACTATTATATGTATTCCATACAATAATAATGAAGTAGACAAGGAATTTTAGTGTTATCAAATATCATATTAGTAATATTAGTGTTTTATTTGATTAATAATAAATATTTAAAATTTAATTAAATCCTTTTAAAGATCAGAACATAATTCAATTCATGTTCAACCTTCAATAAGAAATTATTATTTCATTTTTAAAAATATTAAAAAATATATTTAAGGATATCATATTATCCATGATGAAAATCATTAATATATTAAAATTTACCCTTTCCTTTATGTTATTAATATAATCATTCAAATTACTTCATTATTGACTACACATAATAATAATTTATCATTATTATAATTAGCTCAATTTCATCATTTATAACCTCACAATGTATTAAAATGTTTCATAACATTCATGAAATCATGTAATATTGTTATTATTAAAAAATAATGTTTTTCATAATAATAGATAATTTATATTCACAACATCATGGTGGAAATAATTTTTCAAACACTTCACTATGTCAAATAATAATAATAATTTTTATAGTAACAATTTTCTCTAAGTTTCAGTATAAATATGTTAATTGGTAAACGTATATTTTGAAAGTTGAAATAAACATGGTTCCATTATAAAATAAAATTAAAAAAAATAAATTTTATTATTCAGTTTCCCATAATTGAGACACCGTGATAATTTGGTTCAATTTGGAACATGAACATAATATGTCACATGATGAACCAATGTTTCATATAATTATTTGAAATTACGTATCACTTATTGGTCTAAAAATATTCATCTGGATGCCAAGGTCCCAGTGTTGTAGGCAGTTGTACCAGAAATGGTTTAACAAGGGAAAATTTAAAAACACATAAAAATAATAACATACTATAATAATTATTATTAAATAACATACTACATATAATAAATATATTTTAATATAATTATAAAACCTAATTCAAGGTTCAAGATTTTCATATTTAGAAAAACAATTATTAAAAGTTAAAAAATTATCAAAATGATTTTATATAACATTTAAAATAGTTATTAATTATAATAAATTATTTTTTATATTTAATCCCATAGTTCGAGGCCCGGAAACCAATTATGGTTTGGGTTTTATTTTTTTATTTAATTTAATCTACATAAAAAACATCATGTTATTCAGAAAATTAAGAAATTCTAAATAAATTTTTTTCATGAATTGATATTCACTTTTTTAATTCACAGGGAAACCAAATTTTTAAAAGTTTTAGAGGTATAGAAATAAAAAGATAATTTATATAAAAACATTAAATTAAATGTCACTAAAATACATTTAAATTATAATTTAATAACTTACTTCATTGGATTTATCATGTAATAACCTAAAAAATGTTTTATCCTACAGTTTGTAATTCACCACAATTTTATGTGTATAACAAAAAAAATTATAATGTAAAAAAATCATTATATTTTCATTGAAAATAGACTTTTTCAATTAATTTTATATCATTAAAACCATCATGAAATAAATATTGAAATATATAATGCATGGATTGTGAATTTGAGTTCTAATCCTTCAAAACATGGAGATAATTTCTGATATGTTAACATTATCTTTATGAGTATTAAAAATCCATTCATTGGATTTTGATCAATCCATTTACATTATCATTTTCCCAAATCCTAAACCACTCTATATAAATTTTATTTCATAAATAACGGTTTTAATGATAGAACATGAAGAGAGAGATTGGTATTATTTAAAATTATCATGGGGAATCCCCAAAATCCCAAAAATATACGTTTTTTCACAGAATCCATTATGTCATCAAAATATATTTGTCCACTAGGTGCCTCGTGTCTAGAAAATCTAAAATTCCTAGATTACAACACATACCCTAGAATATATATATTTTTATGCATGTTTATGTAAAAAAAATATTTTTTTTAAATAGTATATATTTTTAAAATTCTCACCACTATTAAAGAATATCTTCATAATGCCTAAAAATTTTCAAAAATATCATCTCAAGGGAAATATCTCATTTTAAACTCAGTGATAAGGAATATTATCAATTAAAAATAAATCAAATGTGATTTTACTGTTATAAACATTTTAACTAAATAAATATTATTCCATATTCGTAGCTTACAATGGCGTTTACTAAACCATTACAGAACTTCATTTAATTAAAATTAGTACTATTAAATTCAAATAAACTATAATAGGAATTATATTACAAGAATATAAATCAGATGAAAACCCCTACTATCATATTCTCAACACCATGAAACATTTCATATGTAGAAATAAAATAAACAATAAATAACAGGATTAACACATCCCTTTTTTAACCTTGGTTTTAAAATTGTACTCAACATGTTATTAATCTTGAAATAATTAGATCAAAAAACATATCAAGACTCATTCACATTAGTACCCTCACAAAACTGAATGAATAAAGAACATATTCAAAACATATCAATCAATATAATTCATGATATATCTATGAAAATTTTAAGAACATGTAAGGGTTTCTCATGTTTTTCTGTCACATCTTATTAAAATTATCCATTCATATCTGGAAAGAGAGCACCAATATCCCAATTTCGTTTCCATAAAAATACATCTAATCAGGGTGAATCTCTTTTTCAACCACTTATAGTGATTAAAAAACATAAATCAATGATCATTAATACATAAAAAAAAATTGTTAAGGTAAATTATTTTAATTGTAACATTCCGAACAAGGGGCCATCGAATTTGTGGCCTAATATAATCGATCACATGGCCTCAAGTGTGTCTCCTCACACACTAGATTCTTTGAACAGGTAGTGATGGTATATAGATGTAATGGTGAGGTGACTATACCCTCATGATCATAGTAGAAAAATTTAATAGTAATGATATTATGATTAAAAAACAATAGATGTATCTTAAATAACGCACATAAGAGCATAATATAATAATAACTGATAAAACAACCAACACATAAAATACAACCATTCATCCATTTACAAATGGGGATACATAATCTAAGTAGTAATCATAAAAATGGTGATAAAATATAGTTCATAAAGAAAATAAAAAATCCCCTTTCCTAACTCTATGAGAATCCTAATCTTTGGCTTAGTCCTTTGCTCCTAAGCTCCCATCTAAGAAAGAAAAACACATGTATAACACATAGACCTGCACCTGCAACAATGAGGTATGTTCAGGTACCCTGGTAAAATGTTGACCCGAACAGGGTGTGAGATATACTCATTATTCAATAAACAATGGGTTCTAATTCTATCCAGTCTATGAATATAAAATACAGCTTTGTGAAGGTATAATAAACAAACAATAAATGAATAAATGTAAACAAGTTTTACTCAAGTTCCAAATGGATAACTGGCTGAAAATACCTACTTCAACCTAAACTTAAATCCATATGAATTTAAATTTATAAAAATTGAGATAAGTATGTATATATATACACACTATACTAATATGAACTTTTATAGTTGAATATATATACACATATAGTATTATCCATGACGCAAGACACAACTCATGAAATAATAAATAATATAACTCATAATAAAAATTAGTGTCTTATAATAATAAATACGATTCATTGTTCCCAAGGATCATCATAAATATAGGATTTCATGTTGAGTATCATGAATAAAAATGATGAGGGTCAAACCCGACGTCCTTATCATGGTGCCATGGAATGTCATGCCCAAGAATCCAAGTGATGTAAACATCATGCCAACTTCATCGGCAAAGGGGTTGTGACACATCATGTCCAAAACCCCAACTCAAGGTCCCTTCACCAATTATATAAAATAATGTATTCCTAATTTCTCTATGATTCCCTAGTTTTATGCTCCATATATAAAAAACATCTCTTATGGTGGAATTGATACTTTTCAAAAAATCATTTATCATTATTTGGCTGGTTATGTGTTCATCCAATCCCGTAATAGCAATCAATTATATATAATAAATAAATACATGACAATAATAATGTCATTAATAATATAATTATAAATAAAGATAAGGTTATTTCTCTAAGCATTTCATTTATCATTTAATTAATTCCATTTAATTATCCCATTTTATTAGAGAATACAACACACTTTTAAGGTGGTTTGTCATAAATCGGGGTGATACTATTGTTTTAAGATCAGATAATTCATTTTTATTAATCCCTTTTAAGAGGGTTTATTATCCAAATATAAAAAATAAGTATTGGTGAGCATGATAAGGAATTATAAATTAATCATTTACGCAACACCTATAAGGATGGTTTATTTTCATAAGAAAAATGTTGTCCAAATGCATACAAGAAATACACCTAAAGGGGTGGTTATTATTAAAGAATATATCATCCAATGTATCCATTTAGTTCACAGTTACTATTTAATTTATTTAATCCTTATCTATATAGTTAATTTTTATTTTATTAGTTAAAACATGGAAATTTCATCCCACGACACAACGTAGTACTTATAAAAAAATTACACTATAAAGGAAAATAATTAGACCATGTACCTTATACCAAGTATTCATCACACATAAAATATCAATATTTTGTTTGAGCTTGTTTGAGAGAAAATGAAGAAACAGAAAAACACCTGGAAAATAGCATGAATAAACTTGTACAAAAATTTAAAAAATTTATGACAAAGAAAATAATAAAAGGATAAAGGGAATAAAGAGAATACCAGTACACAACTAATGAGACTGAAAAAAATCAATTATGACACAAGATTTAGGAGATATCTCCATTCTTAGTAAATGAGGGGGGGGGATATCGAGTGCCCTTACTTTGAATATGGATAATAAGGAAAGGGTGTAACTGCTTTAATGGTACCCCATGGAAAACCTGTCTTTTCCAGCTTTTAAGGAGCCACATGGTTTGAATTATTTATTTAGAAATCCATAAACCAAATTTATGTTCTTATCTTAATATTATCTACAACCTTCAAGGTTAGGTTGCACAGTTTGACATAAATTTGCATCAACCATGCAGTTCTAATGGTTATGTGGCACTAAGGGTGTGATCTAGGTGCATGGTTTTGGTAAACCATGAACATCCCCATAGAGTCACCCCCTTCCCACCTGTACTAAGACAAAAGACCTCTAAGCCCCTCACATGGTTTATAAAAAACATAACCCTCAATAATTGGGGCCACACGGTTGACTAACAAGGTTAAACTAACAACACACAAACCCTATGTCTCATATTGGCTTTCAAAAAACTGAAGCCTTCGGGGTCTGATTCCCTAGAAACTCAACCTAACTCATTCAAAAAATTTCAATACCTAGATCACATCCAAAAATAACACCCTTTTGTTCTAAAAAATTGTAGTTACATTTTGAATCATATATAATGATATGATCCATCCATCAAATGAGATGTTCCAATTTCTCATAGAAATTTTACCCAGTACAAAACACGGTATTTTTCGACCTCCCCACCTTAAAAATCATCACACTTATGAATCATTGGGTAAATAAAAAATATTACACCCAAACTAATCAGGTAATGAAGTTACATTCAAATAGTCATGGTGTATTTCCAATTCCCAACACACCTCCAAAACATTTTAGTCATATAGTATATAAGACATAGAATCTAGATTCAACACATGAATTCAAAATGAGATCTTCTAGAATTTATTATTCCAATCCCTTCGTTTTAAGGGAATGATCAATCCACAATCTCGTTAATAGTTTAGTCTATGGAACTCCCCAACATAGTTTTTATCATTTAATGTTCAATTTCGAGTCATGATATCATCACTATCATAATTTTCTATTCTAACATGGACCTAGAATTCTAGCGATTATCTTGGAATGAATTCATCTACATGGAAAACCTAATAACATATTATGACTTATCATGGTCCTCGTGTTTCATCCATGTTTAAACTTTTCATGTGATCCTTCCTTTAATGGATCTACAGAACAATACATCGCACCCATTTTAACACGTGAGCATGCTTGAAATGGTTCCTCACTAACCATATTTCTTTATATAAGAGGATGAATGTAGAGGCACTTATGAGTAACTATTAAAAACACTCATCTTAGATGGCCAATGTATCACCTCCCAAAACATAATGCCTTATCATAAGGCACCTGACGTTTACTTCAAGTACATCTACCAAAACCCATAAATAGATTCCAGTGACATATCAATACAAAACATCCATTGATGTTTTCATTTAATAGCATGAACAGGGATGTATACATGATCCAACACACTGGGATTTTTACCCTTAAATAATCTCTTCCAAACCATACTGATGTTTAGGGAAGCCTCATAATCATTAACAGGTGTTCAAAAAGATCATCCAAGAAAATTCATACTCTTGAGTTCATAAGTGAGATATGGAGCCATAGTTGAAACAACCCAATATAAAAACACTTACTGATCACTCTAACAATAAAGTCACAGAACCTGATGGTGTCTATGAATCCATACAAGAATTCTTAATATGCGAACTAAGTATCAATCAGGATTAACCATGACTCCACGATGATAATGAAACTAACCAAACATACATTTATTGATACTCTCAGTATTTTAATCACTTTCTTCAGCTCTTAGTATAATTGATGATGCCTTAGTGTATCCTAGAATATGTCAATATATGTTACATGATCAACATTGATAAAAGATCAGACTAATAGGATATCAATAATTACCAATAAATCTTGAGACACTTCCATCAATGAAGTTCTTCGTAATGTTCCCCAACCAACCTTATCGAACTACACAAATGAATCAATTGATCCACCATTGGTCAATTTCCTTCAACAGATCTTAGTTGATCCCACTAATGCATCATCATTAACAGACCATGATTTCATGAACCCATAAGGAAATTATGTGTCCACTAAAGCATAACCACCAGCATCCCTCCTTGACTAAGAAATGGAACGCATCCCACAACACATACTCCATCTAACAATAAACGTGGATCCAGGACATTGAAAACATGTTTTTACCAAGTACTAAATATAAAATTAAAGTAAAACTAGATTATTATAATATGCTAGATCATATTTACCGTGGAAATACATGGGATACTCCTTCTGTGATACATCCACATGAACCAGTTTCATTAGGGGTTGAGGATACACCAATCAACCATTAGTGTCACAACACCCAATCGATTTTCGGCATAATATCACGTATTTGGATGAGCCATATTTACCGCAATTCCAAGGTTAATCTACCTAAAATATAACCTATGGATAAATCATAACAACTCAAGGATTATATGGTTTCTGCTGAACTCATATGGTTTGTCGCACCAGATAAAAATTTGACAACACCACGTGTATCAACACATATTACACCAATATTACCTAGACACAATGAAACATCACCATATACTACCCATATTCTTATTGAACCTATTAATCATGATATAAAAAAACCATACAAGAACTATACCAATGTTATATTATCTAATATGAATCCAAAACTAGAAGAAGATCTCAAAAATAATACATAATTAAAGAGGAAGAAAGTTACCATGACCTAATAAGTGGAAAACCATTCCGTGGGATGTATAAACCGCTAAAACTAGACATTAAATTTTGCTAACAATAGTAATGAAGGTCAAATTATCACACAACCACCCGTCCAACTCGTGTTTCAATTTATAAAATAAGATACATACTTAAGAAAAATAACACCTGAATTGAACCACACATCTAAATCTACTCATCTAAATCATTCACCAAGGATTTAGTTCCTTAGGTCACTACATGCCCGATATATCCCCTTACTTAAACAGGAAGCATTGAATGTATATCTAGGGCATTTTAAATAGATCATCAGGCTCTACCACCTATCATTTATAATCCACACATCTTAATAACATCAATTGATACCTAAGATAAATGTTCTTTCTCCCATACCAAGCCCTGGATGAGGAAAAATAAAATCTCACCCTTATCATAGCTTTCAAGTCACAGACTGCTCTACCGATTTCATTTGAGAAATTAATTTAATTAACATTTAGTTATTAAACATTTTATGGATCAATATTAGTGAATAAAAACAGCAATTATGAAAGATAATTGTAATTGGAAAGTTTATTTAATTGAATCCACAATGAAAAATAGTAATGTTTTATTAAAATTTCATTCAACCATTATTTAGTTAATAGGAATCCCATCATAAATAGAAAATTTATCACATAAATTTCATTTTAACCATTATATTTATCCATAAGGTTCTCCAAATTTTGATTAGATAAAGAAAATTTCCATTCCAATCTATATGGGAAAACACCCTTTAGGTTTTAATTGGAATTTTAATTAACGGACACCTCATAAATAATAAGCCTCAAAATCAAATAACAGGTCTTTTATTAATTATGGAAGGGACTACTCAAGTGATATTACACCGTAAAATTATATTTCACTTCATATAAGTAGTATCATAAACCTTAAATAACCATTCCTATATAGCATAAGTATAACCCCATGGGTCATGTACTAAGGGATAACCAAATAAAGGCGAACTAAGAGTGTCCTGTTAATCCCTCATGGCTTCGTCTAAATGCAGCCCAAATAATATTAAACATTAAAATTCTAAAACAAACATAGTGGATTAATTTAACTAGAATTCATCACCATGAGAAAACTACTTTTGTTGAGATAGGCATATCTCATTATTTTTTATGGCCAAGTCTAAACTACATGGGATGAGTCACATAAAGGTCCATAAGAAACCAATTCATTTAAAGTCAAAATTTATCTTCTTTTATATCGATTCAATTATCTCAAGGAATATTAAGTTAAAATACGATGATTTTATTATAAGGGATTCCATTTTCCAATTTATAATGTGCCCATAAAATAAATAAATTACAAATCATATCCCATTTAGTCACAACTACTATGTTCCATCACATGTAACCAAAATTTCAAGGCACAATCATTTAGTGATTGGTTATTTAATTTTCCACTATCAGAATATATGGGTAAACACCATTTATAATGATGAAAACACTTTAATAACCAATTGAATATCAAAAGTTTAACTATTCATGCTATGATAAAAGGTGAATATATCTAACCTGGAAATAAATCACCTAAAAAATATTGGTGAATGCGTTGTCATGACACGTCAAATTGATTATGTCTCTAAGGTTGATTTATTGTATAGGTAAGGCCCTAGGTCGTCTCTCAAAGAGATTTTGTGGATTTAGTGTGTTTGTTTTTAAAAGGAAGTGCTAAAATAGAGGGTGGTTTTGAAAATAGTTTTAGGATGAAATGAGTTACCTAAAAGTTTAAAACTTGAGAAACCAAATGGGTTTTGAAAAATATTAGATAAAAGGGTTCATTTTTATTTCAATACACATATTTCATGTTCGTTTTTCATAGATATTCAATTAGTTTTGGATTAATTCCTTGGTTGAAATTAATTGGAATCATGATTAATTCCTATGCTTTTCTTTCTATGCTTAAAGAACCAATCCTTGATGTAACAGTCATATTTTAGAGGACCATAACATACTCATTGAATATTAGTTTTTAAATCATATTAAAATTTCATGATGGTGGGTATGAAAAGGATTCTTGTTCTGTCCAATTGGAATAACACAAGTCACACACTCAAAACCTCACACCGATTGGTTAGAAATTAAGAGCATCTCAATACCATGCATCAAAACAAGAAATAAAATATGGAATTATGTAAGATAAATTGAAAGAAATGTTTTCACACCAAAATTACTCCAAACTAGTAGCTAAAATAATAATTTGAACTCCCTTGACTTGTGTGTATCTCCCTCACAAAGAAAGCCAGCAGTTTAGCTCGTTAGCGGGAGGAGGAGGAAGCTCAGGTTGAACTCCTTCTTCATTATGGACCCCCATATGAGGATGGGGGAATCCATAACTTAATGAATGAAGGGTAGATTCCTATTGGACTTCAAAATGTAAGATTTTAACTTCATGTTCTATCTTTTAAATGGGGATCCCAAGCTTCTATTTTATAGGTAATGTGGAAGGTGTTTTTGACCATCCTGATTTCGAAAAACCAATTGGTTCATGGTTTTCGATGGCCAAACAGTCTTATATCACTTTTGAAAAAACTAAAAAGTTGTATCCCCACATCCTTAATATCTCTACCAATCGTTTGGATCCTTGTGGACAATCACATATCAATATTTTTCCATATTATATAATGCCACTTTTGACTTTGTGCATATTAGGTGGCTTGCAAAGATCAGTTCGTATGGGCCTCATAAGTGACGAATCAGTATTGGGTTATTTGAGATGAAATATAGAATATTAAATATTGGACAAGGCCAAAATAAAATTCATCCCATATAGATTCATGGTCTAATAGCAGTGTGCTAATTAATACACTAGTGTTCTTGGATCCTGCGTAGTTTGGACCAATTTTCTTGTACTTCATTAAGGGTCCTCCAAATCACCTCTACCTTCTATGAAATTTTCAAAAAAAAATAACATTTTCCTTTTTAACAGTGATATACAAAAAATAATTTATTCAAATAGGAAGTGCATCTTGTTATTATATTTGGAATTTACAACACAAATTCAGTTTAATACAATGGTGTAAGGGTGAAAATGACACAGTGAATCATGGTACGATCACACCTCCACACCTAAGCATTTTCACTTATGGGAAATGTAATATTTCAAAAAATTATGCATACAGATATTTCCAAAATCATAAATATTTATCATTAAATAAATACTAATTCTTTATAGAAATGTGATCAAATCAAAAATTATACTACGGTGTAATTCTCAGTGATCATTGAAAAAGACCTATCGAAAATTTTATCCAAATTAAATTCTATGAGATGCATGATACCAATCAAAGAAAATAATTCAAAATTTTATCAAATCACTAATAATCCAAGTGTGTGTGTGTTACAACAATTTCATTCTATTCTTTACACTTTTATTCAAGTAAATACCAGTTATTTTAATAATTGTCTACATTCAAGATCCTTTCCACTAAAATTGCCCCACATCCCTTCCAATAAAATATTCAAGACCCAATCACTTTAGCATTCCCAGAAGTAAAACCATAAGCTCCAAACTAATATATCCCCATAAGATGTAAATTTCTTCATTAACCTCATTTATTATTTTTTTAAAAGATTCTCTTGGAACAAATATCACACTCTTCTCCCAACACATGTTTGATCTCCTCATGACCCTAATTGTAATAGTTATTACAATATCAAAGGTCGAAGAAGGGTGGTGTTTGACCAGACCAATATAAAACCCCTTTATTTATTTATTTAAATTTTTTAGGGTGTATAAATGTTGGATGAAAGGTACACTAACATAGGTCAATCTAGTATAGTAATAAACTATATCAAATAAGGAACGAAGGAATGGAAAAATGATTTCTGAAATTAGAGAAATATAAATATAAAATATATTTACCTTCCATTATATATGAAATTATCACACATCATGGTTGAGTGAAAAAAAATGTGTTGGTAGATTAAGTGATATAATTTTACTTTAAACTATTCACAAAAAAGGGAGCTATACTTCTCAAAGGATTCAAAATGATACAACCATTTATATTATTGACAAAGAAATAAATTTCAATAGAATGTCACACCATAGTATTGAATTCTTGCTGAAATGAACATTTCATCAGAATTTTTTTCAATGTTAAAACATCATAAAATATAGACAATCTTTAGGCATTCTCAATAACTTCCATGATTAAATGGGATTTATTTTCCATGATAAAGTAGGAACAAAAAAGAATAATATTTCGGCACAAAGGTCAGTGGGAGGGAATGGGGGGAAGAAACAGTACTATTCAGCAAGATAAAAAGGGAAAAAGAAGAATGTTGATGAAATTTCCTAACTAACTGAGGAATATACCCATCCCCCACGCCTAGAGTGTTCAGTGTTCTCACTGTAATCAAATAGGATGTGGTAAGGAAGGAAAAAACCTGGTGGTTGTTATTCATAGACTTCTCCTTGAACAAGGAGTTCCTCCATCGAGGACTCTAGAAGGGTTTCATGGATGTTCTTTAGCCGCTTACCATTGACAGTGAAGGTTTTCTTGGTTTCTTCATTATGAATCATGACAACACCAAATGGAGAGATGTTTGTAACTATGTATGGTCCAAAACAGTGGGAAATAATCTTACCTGGATGCAACTTCATCCTTGAATTGTATAGGAGGAACATCGACCAAATGTACAACTAATTATGAACGATGATACGGTCGTGGGAAACCTTGGTTCGCTCCTTATAAATCTTGGAGTTCTCATATTCATCTCTTCTCATTTCCTCCAGCTCCTGATTTTGAAGCTTCCATTGAGCACCTGCACCAGAAAGATTAGAATCTCATTGTTTGATGGCCCGGTAGGCATGGTGATCAATCCCAACAGGCAGGTGAAAACTATTTCCAAACAAAATAATATAGGGTGGCATTCCACGGAGAGTTTTGAATGCAGTACGGTAGGACCATAATAAATCATCAAGTCGAACACTCCAATATTTTCTATTAGGTTGAACCATTTTTTCAAGAATCTTTTTTACCTCTCTATTTGACACCTCGACTTGACCATTGGTCTATGGGTGATATGTAGTAGACACACTATGACCGACTCCATAAATATGCCAATGTGATAGCATTGATCGGTTATAGAAATGAGAACTCTGGTCACTGGTGATTAACCTAAGTAATCCAAACCTATAAAAGATTTGGGTTCTCAAAAAATCTACAACTTCCTTAGAATCATCATTTCTTCTGTCTCGTTCCTTTATCTATTTTAACACATAATCAACTTCTAGAAGAATGTACATGTTACCAATGGAATTGGGAAATGGCCCCATAAAGTCAATACACCAAATATACCAAATGTTATGAAAGAGAACTGGTTGTTGTTGTATTTCATTTCATTTAGCGACATTACCTATTCTTTAACTACAAGGAAAAGATTAACATAAGTAATGGGAATCCCGAAAAAGTGTTGGAAAAAAGAGAACAGAATCAAGTTTCTTTTTCAAGCAGTCCATTGGGGACCAAATTTGCCCCCACAAGCAAGAGTGTGGCAGAATCTAAGAACAGATAGAAACTCACTCTAGGGGAAAAACGCCTAATGAGAGGATCACTACATTTTCACCAGAGGTAGGGGTCATCCCAAATGTAAAAATGAGGCTAATGTTTTAGATAGAGGACTTTGATTTTATTGAAAATAGTAGGAATGAAAGATGCAACCAAATAATTTACAATTTCAACATTCCAGGGAATAACATCATTCAACTGGTACAATTGCTCATTGGAAAGAATGTCATTTATAGGAGTATACGGGGATGGGTAATTGTCTGAGGATGTAGGAATCCTACTGATATGGTTAGCAACCACATTGTATACTCCTTTTTTATCTCTAATTTCTATATCAAATTTTTGAAGGAGGGGCATCCAACGAATGAGATATGGCTTGGATTCTAGTTTCATAAGGAGATATAGGAGGGCTTCATGATCTGAGAACACAATAACATTGGACCAAAAAAAGTATGACTTGAATTCTTCCAAGGAAAACACAATGGCAAGGAATTATTTTTCTGTTTTGGTGTAGTTTTCTTAGGTAGGGTCAAAAGTACGTGACGCCTAGGCAATGACATGTGGAGCTCGATCGACCCTTTGTGACAAAACTAACCCAACTGCATAGTTAGAGGAATCACACATGAGCTCAAACATTAAATCCCACCAAGGTGGTTGGATTAATGGGGGTGACATGAGACTCTATTTTAACATATTAAAATCTACCATACATTCTTTATCAAAAAAAATTGTTTTTTCTTTATCGTAACAGGGAGAGTGGGAGTGAAATCTTACTAAAGAAATGAATGAAAAGACTATAAAATCCAACATGATGTAGGAAAACCCACACATCCCTTGCATTATTGGGGAATGGTAAGGATAAAATGACATCCACTTTTGATTTATCTACACGGATTCCGTCCCCAAAAATTACATGTCTCAAGCCTATACCTTGTTGCACCGTGAAATGGCATTTATAATAATTTAATAAAAGATTATTTTCAATAAAGAGACGTAGGACTGAACCAAGAATACTTAAACATCATAAAAAAAGATCTACAAATAGTGAAATCATCCATGAAAATGTCCATGAAATTCTCCCTGTAATCTGAAAAAATACTAACCATGCATCGCTGGAAAGTATATGGGGCATTGCACAGACCAAATGGCATCCTTCAATATGCAAATGTACCTATGGGGAAGTGAATGTAGTCTTTTCCAGTTCCTCAGAGGAAATATGGATTTGAAAATATCTGTAATACCCATTATGAAAATAGTAATGGGACTTAACCTCTATTTGTTTTAAAGGTGGTGGTGTCTCGGTCAAAACCCGAGACACAATTTATTATCAAATGAAGAAAGAACTACATGATTTTGAAATAAGGGATATTATTACAATCATTATCATAATAAGAAAGAAGCTCAACTAGAAATACGTCATTCCATGTAATTTCATGGCTTATTCCATTATTTGCAAGACCATCAACAACCATGTTCACTTCCCGAAAGGCATGTGTGGCAATGTAATTGGTCCCAAAATCGAATCAAGGTAGTTTTTTCCTGCCTCATAGGTTCAGACTCATCATTTAACAAAAAATTAGGTGTACAAATTTATGATAAAATACCAGTAATGTCAGCAAATTTCCATCCCAATTATTTTTTATACCCCCTCAAAAGATCAAGCATTCATAATTAATAATCAGGAGGGAGTGAACTAGAAATGACGATGGGCAACTTGTTTCCATAATCAAGATATAAATATTTTAAATCATGAGTAATTTTCTTTAGTTCCAATTCATGTGGATTTTGGATTAATGGGAGTGTGTGTGAATGATTGAGTTCACTAATCTCATCTAACTACTCAACGGTATCACCCTCATATGATGAATGAGCTTTTACAAGATTAATAGTATCATTGATGGTCAGTGGATCCTCATTGTTCAAGAAAATGTCAATTAATAAACATGCATGAAACTTTTCTAGACCACTACAACAATCTGTGCATGTTTCATTACAAAGAATTTCAATCAAGGATGAAAAATCAAAAATGGGATCAGGGTATTGAAAAGAATTTCTTTTAGGGGAAGGGAGTACATCAATTGAATTAATAGAGTGAGGGGAATGTTCTATTGAGGGTTGCTTTATGGAATCAAGGTTATTGAAATAGACTATGTCACCACCAATTTCCATGGATAATGTAATATTATAGACATTAATTATGGTTTTGGTGTTTTCCAAGAATGGTCTCCCAAATATAATTGGGGCATGACCATTCATCTTATTATCCTTCATTTTATGCACATAAAAGTCTGCAAGAAAAATTAAATTTTTAACCTTCACAAGAACATCCTCTAACACACTATAGTGGTGTGCGGTACTCTAGTTATCCTGTTGAAGAAAACATTTAGTGGGCTTTCATTTCCCGACCTAAAAAGTAGATTAAATGGTGTGAGGCATCACATTTAGAGAAGCACATAAATCAACCATAGCATTAGAAAAAGAAAACTCCCCAATAGTGCAAGTAATTGAGAATGTTCCATGATCATTGTATTTTGTTAGAAGTGATTTCTCTATCAATGTAGAAATATTCCTCCCCAATCTCACCTTCTCATCACCTCAAAGTCACCTTCGATGTGTACACATCTCCTTTAAATACATTTTATATCTTGGAATTTGTTTCACAGTATCAATCAAGGGGATGTTTACCTGCACTTTTTTGAAAGTTTCCTACCTTTCATTATCAATTTTAGTTTCCTTTTTTTAGATTGGGTGTCCCTTTGGGGAAATGGAATAGGCAGTGTTGGGATAGGATACTCATAGACATACACACACTTTCCTTTGGAAGGAATTCCCTCAGGACAAGGATTTTCTTCTCTTGGATCATTTTTAGTAGTGTTTGGGATGGTGATTTCTTCAGGATGGTATAACTCTATTGGATAGGTCATTTGACTTTGGATATGAGTTCCACTCCTAAGGGTGTTGGCACTAGCATTTCATTTATCCCTAGGGTTAACTATTAGTTGATAGGGTAGTTTACCTGACCCATGAATTTGAATTCACCACCCCCTCAAGTTAGCTAGTTGTTCTAATTGTGTTTGGTGGTCTTTTATGGCTTCTTCAGTGGTTTGTTGGAATTATATATTGTTAGAATACATTTTTTTCATCATATCTTCTATTCTTGGCTCAGGTTTGGGAGGGGGTAGTTGAAAGGCTTTGGGGGTGGTTGAGGATTTTTAGGTGATGGTGGTGGATGAATACTCTGACCCTATTGGGTCCATGGTTGTTGACGATTATTATGATACCCTACTTTCCTATAGTATTGGTTATCTTGACACCAAGGATTGGATGTATAGTATGGTTCTTTCCTAAAGTGTTTTTTATAGAGGCGGCCTGGAAATATTGCCTCACAGCTCTTAGAAGTTTCTCTCAATTGGGGGCATTGGTCATAATAATGGGTGTTGGAAGAGAATATTCTACAATGGATGAGAGAAAGATATTAAAATTTCCCTTGGGAAAGAGTAAGTTTTCGAATAAGGGTACTTACATCTTTGAACATTGTATCCACCTTCTTATCGAATTCAGTTGATTGCAACTCATGGATACCTCGAATGGGTACATTGGACCTTGAATTGAATTATTGAGTGTTCTATTCCATTATTGTAATTATGGTTCTTGCAGTAATTGGGATCTTGTCTACCAGCGCACCACCTGCAACATCATCAATTATGTTTTCATCAATAGGAATTAAACCTTCATAAAAATATTGAATTAAAAGTTGATAACTTATTTGGTGGTGTGGACAACATGAAAATAATATTTGAAATTGTTCTAAATACTCATGAAGTGATTCCCCTTGAGATTGAATTATCCCAAAAATTTAATTCCTTATTATTTCAGTTCGAGAGGATGGGAAATATATTTCATGAAAAAGGTGTTTCAAGTCTACCCAGCCTTTTATTGGTGAATTAACATAGTAAAACCAAACATTGACAATGTCTTATAATTAAAATTGGAAATATATAAGTATAAATAGTTCCTAATCCACATTAGAAGGTTTTAATTTTGAAAAAATAGTATGAAATTATTTTATGTACTTCAGTGGATCCTCTCCAGGATGTCCATGGAATCTTGGTAATATATAAATTAAAGGAGATTTCCGTTCAAAATTTTCCCCCTCGCCTTGTAATTGAACATATGTGGGATGGATATCGACATCATGTGAGTTTAGTTCTTTTAGTGATATATTTTTTTCATCCATGTTATTCACATTAATTTTAGTTGTAATGTCAGTTCCAAAAGAAGATGAAGGTAGAAGATGATTATTAATGTGTGGTGTGTCCTTCATAAAAGTGTTTTCTTCTGTGTCTCATTGTCTTTGATGTAGGGTCCCCTCCAGTAAAGGTTCGAAAGGATATAAATATCTTGGATTTCAATGCATCATGAACCAAACCTACATAATAAATATATCAACACAAAAATCTATTGAAAATGTAGAAGAGAAAACAAATAAATATTCACTAAAATTACATAAACCTTATCAAAAACATGAACAAAAAAGAAAAACGCTCTAAGGTAGAGACGCCCAAATTTGAATTTTCTATCAATGAACTTCAAATTTATTATGTTTTTATGGTTTTTTATAGTCAATGGATGATCCTTGGTCATATCTCAAGGAGAGAGGGTGGGTTTAGAGTGTGCGTTTTTAAAAAGAGGTGCTAAAATAGGGATGGTTTTGAAAATATTTTTTGGTTGAAATAACTTAATTGAAAGTTTAGAAGTTTAGAATCCAAATGGATTTTGAAATATATTAGATAAATGGGTTAATTTTTCAAAGATATTCATTTAGTATTGCAGTAATTCATTGGTTAAAATTAATTGGAATCCTCATAAATTTCTAAGATTTTATTCCAATGCATAATGAACCAAAACATGACCTAACAATCATATTGTCATGGTCCAGAACTTAGTCATGGAAAAAGAGATTCCAAATAATATTAAAATCTTAAGAAGGTTGGTATGAAAAGGATTCGTGTGCTGCCCAATCGGAATAACACAAGTCACGCACTCAAAACCTCACACCAATCGGTTAGAAATTAAGATGATCTCAATCACATGCATCAAAACAGGAATAAAAATATGTAATCATGTAAGATACATGGAATTAATTGTGTTAAAAACCAAATTTATGCAAACTAGTAGCTAAAATAAAATCAGAACTCCCTTGACATGTGTGCTTCTCCCTCACATCAAACATGCAACGTTTAGCTTGACATCGGAAGGAGAAGGAAGTGCTGGTGGTACTCCTTCTTAATTCTTGATCCCCATATGAGGACAGGGACCTCAGGAACTTCAAGGATGAACAAGAGACTCCTCTAGGAAATCAAAATGGTAGAGTTTCACTTCTTGTTCAAACTTACAAATGGTAATCCCAAGCATACATTTTATATGAAAAGTGGATGGTGGTTTTGAGCATCCTAATTTCGATAAACCACTTGGTTCATGATTTTCGATGGCCATACAGTCTTATATCACATTTGACAAAACTAAACAGCTGTATCCCAACTTCCTGACTATCTCCACCAAATGGTTTGTGCCATTTGGACAATCACAGCTCGAGATATTGACATATTAGAGAACACCACTTTTGACATTTTGCATATTTGGTGTCTTGGAAAGATCAGTTTGGATGGGAATAATAGAATCTTCATCGAGATTGGGTTCCTTGAATGTAAATGTTTCCTGTTAAATATTTTTCTTACCCACAAAATTTCAGAACATTTGGATGCACGGTCAAATAGGAGTGTACGGATTAATCCACTAATGTTCTTGGATCTTGGCAGTTTGGCCAATTTTTCTTGGACATCATCATGGCTTCGCCAAATCACCTCCACCATCAATGAAATTTTCATAACAAGTAACATTTCACTTCATTAACATTGATAAAAACAAAATAATTTAATCAAACATGAATTCAATTTTGTTATTATATATGAAATTTACAATACAAATTCAGTTTAATATAATGGTTTAAGGGTTAAAATGACATAGTGAATCATGGTACGATCAATAGGCCACTACCCATGGGAGAAATCACAAATGAATGGTGTAGAATAAAAGAACGATAAATACTCACTTAATAATTATTATTGAAAAGTAAGATAAACATTTCACAATAATCACTAAAACATGTTGTATAAGCAAACATGTTGATAAACTACACATCATTTTATATTAATAAGGTTGTAGAATAAATCACATAAGTATCATATATCAATGAAACTACAGGGAATGGAATTTTCATGGCATGGGAATCTCTACATGGATATAATTTAGAATTTAATTGTACTTCCATTCCCATTTTGGTAATGGTAAAAAACTATAAATATTACAGTAACAATTAAAAGTGCACCGTTCACTCAAGGTGATGTCATGATCAACTATAATAATGAAAAATATGAGTAATAATCCTATCTCTGGAAATTTTGAATTTTCCCCATGTATAGTTTGATCACATATAAAAATAGTTATATACCAAATGCCGACACATTCCTAGTTTCCTATCTACCAATTCCCAAAATATAAATACAAATGAAAAAACCTCTAATACAACTTCTTAATATCCCAACAATGCATCTAATGAAACAGTACCCCAATCTAGTTGGTTATGTGGCCTCAAGAATGCCTCCCCATTTCCCATAGGCTTATGAATAAATGATAGGATCTATAGAGGGTGTTGTGGGGTTAATATACCCTCAATATTATAGTAACACAATGATGTAATAATGAGAGTAATAATAAAACAACAACATAAGAAATTTAAATAAAGGTAAAACAATTAGAATATAGCAATAACTGATAAAATGACCAAAAAATAAATAAATTCAAGCATGCATGAACAAATTAGGGTTAAAAAATCTAAGAACTAATCATAGAGTAGAAAATATAATATATTTCATAAATAAAATTCAAAGTCCCCAAGGTAAAACTTTATGAGCATCCTGGGATCCAGCTCAGTCCTATACTTCTAATCTTCCGTGAAAAAAAGAACAAACTAAGACTAATCCATAGTCCTGAACCTATAACCATGATGTCTATTTAGGTACCCCAATGTAATGAAAGCCTAAACAAATTATGAGATATACTCAACAATCCACCAAAAATGGTTTCTAATTCTATGAAGTCTATGAATAAAAAATATAGTAGAATGCAGATATAATAAAAAATAGTGAATGGATAAATTTAAACTAGTAATACTCAGGTTCTAAAAGGATAGTTGGATAACAATATCTACGTGTCATCACAAATTGGATCACCCCTAAGACAGTGGTGGGATCGGTCATCACTTGACTTAGGTATGCCTCCCCGTATGCCAGAGGCTGCAAAATAGTAGCGAGGGTGTATGGGTATTCCATTGGGAGACTATACCCTATTATCAGAGTTGTGCAGCATTATAAAATAGTAAATAAAAATCCATAGTTGACGCAAGAAATGGAAATAATAAAGCTACATCAGAAGATAGATTTCATCTAAATGAATAAAAGTTGTCAATTCCATTCAATATAACAAATGACTGCATGACATGGTATTTATACATGACTAAAAGAAGTAAATAGTACAACATGATTTTAAACACAATAAAAATATAAGGAAATGATAGAAAATCCCCACGGGAAATCTCTTTGAGCATCCTGAGCTCTAGCTCGGTCCTTTTCTACAACTCTAGGTATAAGAAATACAAAAACATGAAAGGCATAAGGCCCTGTGAATAAGAAAGCCTACTAAGGTACCCTAGTTCAATAGATCCTGAGTAGGGTGTGAGATATAAATCTCATTAGGATGACACTAATTTTTTCTAAACAAATATAGACATTTTATTGTGAAATAAACATGTTGTATGAATTCATGAATAAATTAAGTAGTGCAATGTAACTAAATTCCCAAGTACCTACTTCATCCCTCTGCTAGTGTCTGGTCATGAGATCTCCTCATTAATTGATTATTACTAATTTATTTATAATTCACATGTTAATAGGGTTCCTACCGAGTCCATGGAGTTTTCTCTAAGGTAAAACAGGGCAAGGAAATGACTGGGGTTGATGGGCTTTAACCATGGCACCTACTTGTCAACATTACAACCAAGGATAGTATCCAAGGCATCCAATTATTGTATTTATAAATGAAGTTTAAAGGTAATTACAATGCCAAAAACCTTGTGAGTATAAGTAGTTAAGGTCACAAGACGTAACAAGGCTACCTGAAAAAGATATACAGTGAGGGAGTTCCACGGTAATAACCAAGGTAACGTAGACTCATGGAAATCTAACTCAAAAGAATCTGAGTCTTTCTAAGGGGTAAGAGTGTAATCTGAGGAGCATAATCCATGTAATTCCATAATATGTTCCCTACTGAGTCCACAGTGATTGACCAAGGTAAAACGAGGATACGAAAAGATAGGGCCTGATGGGATTTAACCATGGCACAAATTAGTCAATGCTAGATCCAAGGAGTGTATCTGATGTATCTTGTAGGAATAAGGGACCCAATGGTAGTATACAAGGAATCCATGGAATATAATAGAACCAAAGACTAGGTGGGCATCGACCTATGAAAACTGTATCCTTGAATCGAAATGGGTTTCCCGATACCCAAGGTATTCTCCACTCATAATCCATTGAGAGATCGATTATGTCAATTTTAATTTGATAAAGAGGTCATGTACTAATTAATTTGGTTCAATTCATGCCTTCCATTAGTGTGTATAGGTTAATTAGATTTGGAACCATTTATTTATTGGTTCAAGACTTTCCTTTATTAGTGTAGAAAAGTCAAGTAGCATTGCAGCCATTTATTTATTGGTTCAAGCCTTGCCTTCCATTAGTGTGGAATGGTCAAGTATCATTGAAACCATTTATTTATTGGTACATTCCATTCTATCCATTAGTGTGTAGAGGTCATGTAGAATTGGAATCATTAAGAAAATCTATTAATTCATTTTCAAAATTAATGTTCCACATCGTTACCTTCCCTTAACATAGTAAGGGTTTCCACAGAAGTGGAACCAATCATTGTTTCATGAACCTAGGACCATCCATGGAATTCCTACATGGGAATCTATGTATCTCCAAAGGATTCTGTATGCACACCCATTGAGTTGGTCTTGGCATTCCTACTTGGGAAGCCACTTGTCACCAAAGGTTTTATTAGTATTTAAAACATTTGAAATAATTTGGTAACTTGTTTTTGGGGTCAATCATTAAAAATTATCCATTCATTTACCTCAACTAATTACATTTACCAAAACATGATAATTTCATTTGTACGGCTCCAAGTATTAATGAAAAAGGGAAATTACCTACATGGGTAATTCCAATCCAAATACAGGACCAAACAATTAGATAGTGCATTGGTCCATTAATCAATTTAAAATGGAGTTTTGGGGTTCAAATATCATTAAGTCCATGGCCTAAGCATGTCATATCTCAACATAAAATCAAATCATAATAATTATAAACATAAAAATTCATGAAATCAAGGCTCAACCACTAATTTTTATCTTGAAGGCAGCACACCTCTGTTGGTGGGGTTTTATTATAAAAACATGATATTGTTTATCAAGAAATCATTTAAAAACTTATAATTTAAAACATGAAACATGAAAAATTCACATTTTAGTGTAATTGAACATAATACTTAATTACATGATTTAATTTAAAAAAAAGTGTAGTAAGAATCGTAATAAATGTATTTATAATGTTTGGGGACTTGGAAAGGGATCCTACCTCAATATATCGATGAAGAACCAAAAGGAAGAGAAACCACTTGGAATAGCTCAATGCCCTACCGGTTAATTAAAATGGAGTCAAGGACACTTAAATATCTTAATTCAAGAGGTTCTAAACAAAGGAAAAGATATAAACCTTACCCAGAGATGTTGTCAGTAGACCGAATCCACCTGAACTACCTCTCCATTGGCAACGGTTGCCGGAACACACACCATCGTGTCCCAAGAGACCTTATTCATGGCTTAAGAACTGATGGAATCTGGAAAAACCATTAACCCCAAAACCTAGGGTTCAGTCCAAATAAAATCAATTGAAGAAGAAGCCAAAGTCGTCCAAGAAAAGAATGTAATCTTGGGAAGAATACCATATACTGATGATTCATAGAAGAATCATGAAGAAATAATATGGAAATGATGATCAAAGGAGGAGATGGGAGGGGGTATGAGAACAAGGTGAAGGGGATCACCCCCTAGTGCATCACGATCTGATGAAGAGATGGGTGTGAGGGTATTTTAGTTTCAGGATTTGATTTTAACTTAATTTTAAAATAATTAAAAATCCAAAACAGAGTGTTGTGCCCGGTTAAGTCGCATAGTACCCCACTAGCTTCAAGACACACCCTTAATGACATAGGCACACGATTTAGGAAACTGTGTGTATACCATCCACTATCGAGTGTCCCATTTAAAACAGGTATGCACTATTACCTGTTGTGGTCCGCATGGTTTAGCAGGTCATGCGCAAACTATGCGCCCTTTGATGTATTTAAAAACATGACGTTTTTCTGTTCATGCACTCCCATAACTTCTCAAGCCACTTGGGAGGATTCTCAGGCCTTCACCCATGTCCAAAACAACACGTACAAGTGTTACAACCCTCTTAGTTATTTCATGATGCTCAGTTTTAAAAACAACCGATTTAGTAATCAAAAAAGTTCAAAAACATCCACACATTAGGTTCGATTCAAAACATGGGTTTCTACATTATACATTGGACTAGGCCATAATACATCTGAATATAAATATATATAAATGGAGAAGAGTATTTATATTTATGAAATATATTCATAGGAATGTTTATAGGAACATATATAGATTCAAAGTATTATCCAGGACACTAGGTGTAACTCTAGTGTCAATGCATAATACTACTCATAATAATAATAATTGTATCATAATAAAAAATAATTATAGTCATGATTGTGAATTGTAATCATTATAATACATCATTTAAAGTATCATGAATAACATCAAGGATGGTGATACCCAACCTCATAATCAAGGGGGTGTGGAACACCTTTCCTAGAAACCCAAGAGATGTGAACATCATTCCAACATCCTAGACCAATGGGGTGTGAAACGTCATATCCAGTGACCCCTCATAAATTCCCATTCAAAATTATATAGAATAAAGTAATCTTTCTTTCCCTATGAGTTCATAGCATGATTTTCTATTAAAAGGAAACTATAATCACTCAAGGTGCAGTGGATCCTTTATTATATAATTAATTTAACATTTTTTAGCAAGACATGTTTTCATCTAATCCACAAATACCAATCAATTATAAATAAAAAATAATTCCATGAACATAATAATTACATTTATCATTTAAAGATAAATAAAGATAATGTGATGTTCCAAATCATTCCATTAATCATTTAATTTGTTCCACTTAATTAGAGAATGAAACAAACCGTAGAAATGGTTTACTATAGATGGGGGAAAGGGTATCATCTTATGTTCATATAATTAAATTTCACTAAACCCTTATAAGAGGATTCATTCATTGAATCTATAAAAATAACCAAGAGTGAGCATTCCAATACATTATAAATAATGAATATAAGTGATATCTATAAGGATGGTTTGATTACCTAATAAAAACATTATCCATGAGCATATAGGTGATGCTTTAAAAGAGATGGTTTGGATTGAGGTAGATAATCTCCAACGGTTCACAACAACTATCTAAATTTTGGAATTGGGATCCATATAATTAATTTCTATTTCATAGAAGGCGATATAATATTGAAACCTTACATGCACTTGCCATTGTATAAAATTGTATATATTTTATCAATATATATATCAAACTATATAAATCGTATGGCTCTATCCATGTATATATGACCATAAGTGGTCCAGTATAGACCTAATAATAACACCCAAAAAGAGAAGTGTGACAATAAACATATTAGAAAATGTCTGAGAACTCTTCTACTCATGATAATTACAATAATATTCATAATGAATTCATAATAACTACACAGACCCACATCAACTAAAACTCTCAAATTTAATGATAAACATCACATTACATGCCTATATGGACACCCCTTAACTACAGACTGGGAATAAACATAACCGTTTATTACAAATTTGAGAATTTCACATGTTTGTGAACTGTGATTAATTCCATTACGAGATAAGAATACAGATAAGTTTAAACTCATAAAATCATATTCTACACATTTAACACTCCACCATCAATCTAGTATGATACCCTAACCAAGAAAGATTCGTCATCTTAAAATGAATCATTGGTGGATCTATAATTTGTGAAAAAATCAACAATAAAACTATTAAATTCATGAAAGAGTTCATAGAGTCTCAAATATAATGATAAAAGGAATTAAAAATTCTAATAAACACGTAGAATAAAATAAAGAAATTTAAAAAAAAACATTGGTGAATTTCTAATTTTTTTCACTAGAGATCAATACCACCACATAAAAAATTATCTAAATTTATATTTATATTAAATAATTATTTATCTAATGGTTTTCTATATTATATCATGTATTATATATAACTAAGATAATCTTCAAAAATGGTGATGTATAATACCGAATCAAAATATATTCAATTACAACCAACTATATCCAAAACAACAACATTATCGTGACCACACAACAAATTATGTGTATATTGATAGGTCTTCTATCTGTCTTTCCCATGTGAAATATCTATAAATTTAGTGGAATCAATTATAAAATCATGTAATCATGAAATGGATCAATAGAATTAAATACATACACTATTAAAATAAAAATTAATATAATGAGGTCTTATTCATGTAAATTTAATAAGAGTACTTCTTAGGAATATATCGATCAACCACAATATTACCTATTTCTATTATTTTAAATAAATGAACTATATTACTTAATAAGAATGTTTAGAAATATCATGATCAATCCTAATAAGTGTATAACCTCACACTCTAACCAAATTCTCTGATACTAATCTAACATTTTGGTAAATACTTTTATGTGAATCCCCAAAGAACATCATGTATGGGCCAATGGAATTGAATTATTGCTAAGGTATCCTCTCAGAAGATAGAAAGAATTACCTTGAAATAAAACCTATTACTTGATATCATGAACCATCATCCACTATGACACAAATGAATATAAAACCATGAAAAACTATATTCATGTAAATAAAATAGTATCTATACTAAAATATAAGGTAATTAAATAATTCACTAGATACCACAACACATCTGATATAGATTTATGCCTGAGTACTAACAAGATGAGTGTAATCATTAAAATACATATTCTACACCATCACCAACCAAATCAACTATCTATAACCATCCTCCAAAATTATCAACAAACAACATATACTGATCTATATGGATATTAGAGAAAATAACGCTTAGGTGATCATGTTATTGAGAACAATAATACTCATCATTATTATCCCAACCCATGAGATGACCACATAATCATATAGTGTCTAGAAGAATAAACAATAAATAATGTTTTTTAAAACTAAAGTCCTTATAAATCATCATCATTCATAATGATAATCGTGAATAACCATTATAAATTCACCCATAACTCACTTTCATCACGATAACT
Source organism: Viscum album (assembly GCA_963277665.1). NCBI lineage: Eukaryota > Viridiplantae > Streptophyta > Magnoliopsida > Santalales > Viscaceae > Viscum > Viscum album. The sequence goes on from OY728134.1 coordinate 294,636,935, forward strand.
AGATTAAAATTTTTACATAATTATAATATGATCACACATTCATAAGAATGGTATTTGGGAAACCATGGATTACACCATTATAGAATGTCACAAAGCATTCATTACTCAATCCAGTATCCCCTCACTAAAGAGAAACCCCTGGGTAGAATACCAACCATTCTGTTACAATATATCCAAAATTTAGTAATGTATCCACCCTACCTGTGAAAGGTGATTTGGAATATAAATAACACCTCAGAATATAATAAAATTTTCTGACATCCCTTTATAAATTTTCTCCCCCAATAACTAACCCTTGATATACTTATTTGATTCTTGAAGGAAAAAAATGTATCATCATATTCGTGAGAGACTATAGGAAATATTTACTTCCACTTATCTCATAGTTGATAAATAGTTTTATATGTGGTTCTAAAAAAATATGTGTATTCGGTGGAAGATATAACACCAGGTGCATCGTCATACACATTAATCCCATAGTTATAGAAGAAAATGATTGTAAAAATTGAAGTGAAAAATTTTCAATCATAATTACACACGAAAGATAGGGGAGGAATTATTCATCTCTTATAATCTGACATCATAGTATATAAAGGAATTACATATCCCCAATAATCTCTAAATAAATGTTTGTTCTATCTCAACCCCAGAACTATGGAAGAGTAAGAAAAAATATACATATAATTCATCCAAAGTATCTACCCTAATTGGTGTTTTATAAAGGAATAATTCCATCTCCATTGCACTCTAACCCTTGAAAGTGGGAAAGTGTGAAGGGAGTGATGATAGTATCCCATTTTCATCGATATATTTTTACAAATGGGCTACAACTAATATTATTAAATAATAAAAAACCCTCATTTCCATCATATATCCCCATATATATTACCCATGACCTTCCACATAGTAGGTAATTGTTTCTAAATCATCTCTGATGAAAACTGACATCTATATATCCCTAATAGTTAATAATAATAATTCAATAATTGTGTGCTGTTATTTGTTGAATTATTCAATTGGAAACATCATAAATCTATTTATATGAACATCTGCATCCCTATAAATATTCTAAATTATTATCAATATACCTCCAATAACTCTCATAAATTACCTGAATCTTTAACAAGAATATTACCCTAATTTAATTAACTTTGTTCATTTCATTTAGGTTAATCTCCTTCTTATGAATACTCAAATTAACTATTAAGTATTCATTTTTTCACTAAGGAAATATTCTATTATTTTTTGGACACTTCTTTAATCACTATTAATCCCATAAATCTTTATAACTCGCATTAATAGAATTCAAATACTATTTTACAATAACACATCATCCTAAAAATAATTTATTCACTTTAGTAAATGAAAAAAGTATATAAATATCAATTAATCTATATATTTTGTGTTTTAACCACAACAACACAATTTAATAATTCATAGTTTTTTCTTGAATAATTAATTTTTACCTATATAATTTCACTTGATTCATTTATTCTCTATTTATCATTATCATAAACCTTATAATAATCAAATATTATTCCATTAATTATAAAAAATAAAACTTTTAACATCAATTTTTTATAAATATAATTTTAATGTAACGTAAAATACTATATAAATTTTGTATAAACATAGGTGATCATATAGACACTCGTAAAGTTATCAAATATTACATTTGTAACATTATTTTCACTAAAATTATCATTAACAATCAATAGTGTTAAAAAATCAAAAGTCTTTAACATAATTTAATTCAGTTTCACCATGAATAAACAATGACAATGTCATTATTATAGATATAATAAATTCAATTCAAGATATCATAATATCATTGATTAAATAATTAATATCCTAAAATTTTACTTTGTAACACCCCGAGCTTCCATGATACGCTTCTCATTCAATAATGCAATAGCTTGCATTGTACGCAACTTCGAGTTCTAACACACCGCGACTAATCAAAGTAGCCGTTATGAATAGTAATAAACACTTTTTAAAATTATAAAAATTTTATATTCAAAATGGACTTCATTTTTGTATTCGTAATATCGAAATTATCCAAAGTTGAATTTTTTGTAACTTTCTGAGAACTTCCAATTTTTTTTATGAATAGTGAAAAATACTTAAAACAACTTTTTTAATCAAAATAATTTATTGTGATAAATTATACTATTTAGTGGTTTTAAAGTATAATTAGAATATATTTTTACCATTTTATCCAATGGTGGTCATTAGAATTAATTTAACATTGAAATTGGACATAAACAATTGCCAATCTTTTGATATAAATTGTTTCTTAAAAACACGCTATTTGTTGTGACAGCGGGAATTAATTATAAAATTAATTAATGAAACTTATATGTTTGGAATTTTGTAAAATAGACATCATTTTTGAATTCATAATATCAATTATAGCTTAGGGTGAAATTTTGGCATTGTTCTGAAAAACTTCAATTTTTGATGAATAGTGAAACCACTAAGTGGTAGTTAAATAACTGATTTTTCGTTTAAATGAAATATTACCACTTCTGTGATTTGATTTTCAAAAATCCGACATACATGGTTGTCATTAAGAAGTAAAATGTGGTTCAATGAGATTAAAATAATTTTCTGGTGAATAGTAACTTTTAAGTTCTTAATCGCGATTAGAGGTAATTAGTGTAGTTTTAGGTAAAAATAATGTTTTAATAATATGAGATGAGCTTGAAACTTGTCCTACTCCTATTGTATGAGTCATGGCCGACCAAGACAACCCATGGGTCAACTTGGGGACCCCATGGAGCCACTTTGGTTAGAAAATGACATTAATATATATTTATTTAATGTTAAAATTAAATTGACACAAACATGATTTGTTTTACTAAAACAGTTTTTATGTGGGGTTAAACAAGTCCAAATTTTGACTATAAATATTCATTAGAAAGCTAAAAAGATTTCATACATCATAGTATTTTTTTTATAATTTTTAGACATTAAATACATTAAATTATTTATGACATCATTATGATGCAGTGATGACCTCATTATTTAACGATTTTAATAAAATGAAATGATAATGTAAAATCCAAGGCATACACTTTTCCAAAGACTATTGGATGGGTAGATTTCGAACCCTTATCACCTTATCCACGAATCATTTAAGTGTGGGACCTTTAGAATCCGAAATGCATTGTATAATAATGTAACATTAAATCTTTCCAAAAGAACCCCTCCTCTCCTCTTATAAAAGGCCCCCACCTCTCCCACCTCATTTACACTTTCAAGCCATTTGGCTCGGCCAAACTCTGCCCAAATACTCTCCCAACTTCCCCCTATTACTCCTAGAAGCCTCACTTCAGGCAGAACTCTTCCCAAGGAATCCTTTGGCTCAAATCAAAAAGAGTTACCCGATTTTGAGGTAATGTCTTCTCTAAAGTTGTTTTGTTTTATTTTTCTTCTCCAACCCCCTAAACTCTTTTTATTCATTTCATTTGTAAAAACACCAGTATACTCAATATACTAAGATTTTGTTATAAGAAGTATTAGAGCTACAATTACACACACCTACATCTGATGGTTAAAGAACATACGGTTTCTGTGGATGGTGAATTTCTGCCTCACGAAACGATGATTGTTCAACACTCATATAACACCTTCAAAGGTGGACATTAAGATGTCACTATATTTATATATGATATATAATATGTTTATGTTTTACTTATGCTGCTGTATTTCTCATTTATGGAATGATTTATGATGGGTAAACGCGATAATTTCATTTTAGGATGTGCGGACTACCGCCCCCTCAAAGTGATTTGAATCGTTAGTGCCATATGTGGGATGTATAAAGGATGGAGTAAATGGTATTATACACTATATTATACTGTAATTATATTATACATTTATATCATTATGATTTAATTCCATTAAATACGAAATAGAAATGAAAGTAGCATTCATGCGTACGTACGGCTTACCGTCTCCATGAACGGTGCATTTCATTTCTTACCTCTAAATGTTACGGAATATTATAAATGAATGTATATACTGGATATATATGATATACATGACATCTAAATCATGAATATATAATTCTGGAGATAATGTATATTCTACCACATAAACAACTTGTAATTATAAGAAGTTTATTATTGACTCAAGTACCAAAGATCGACAAAACGACTGTTATTAACTTAAATAATTACATAATGTTCATAACATTGTAATAAGTGATATAAAAAGGATAATGAAATTGAAAATGGTTCTTAATAAGGTATATATTAACTCTAGTTTATTATTCGGGAGGTTAAAGAACGGTTGAGTCAAGTCAGATACGAGGTAAGGGAACTTCTTAACCCAACTTCCATTCTTTGGGTTAATCTCCTACTTTCAAACTATGTCATGATATTATTATGTCTTATTTTGTATTCATTATGTGTACCTATAGTGAATACACATAATATATCTATTTTATTTTAAAAATGATCTTTGTAAGGACTTCGTCTCAATCTCCTTTCATTGAGGCATATTTGGTTTTATACACAAATTTCTTTTATACGGTGTATAAACCACTTTGACTTTTACATTTATTCAAAAGGAATATTTTTTATACGAAGCGTTTACTAAACGACAAAAGGGAATGTTTTTGTCGTACGTATGCGGTGACAACGAATTCTCCACCGCCATGACCACTATTTGAGTTTCGGCTTCCTCTACAAGCCATACCCTTTTTTTAATGAAGAATAAATACCATGTTATACTTTTCTTTTATTTTGGTATTGAAAATGGTTTTGAAAGCGTTTTTATTATATCAATGTGTTGTATTGATATCTTGTGATTGAAATGTGGAAATGTTATGTTTCCTTTATGCATGTTTTATGTGATACAATTATGTTATGGTTTATGAGATGTTTAAACCTGTTCATATGAGGAATGTATTGGACTTAATAAGTGACGGGTGGAGCCCGCTATAGCTCCTCGATGCATCGGTAACTCTTATGAGACAACTAGACGTGGAATTGGCCGAGGCCCTTTCCCAATTTGATTTATGGTTTTCGCTGAGGCCTTAATCATTTTAGACGTCTTGGCCGAGGCCTTGACAAAATGTTTCAGAATGTCCGGCATTATACATTCCCTCATTATGAAAGTGGTTTTTGATATTGCATGTGATTATTCGACCAGTAGAATATCCATGTGAAGAAGTGAATGGAATTATCTCATTTTACTTTTTCCATATTATGTTGAAGTTCAAGTTTAAAAGGCATTTGTTTTAGTTATAAATTGCCTTAAATGTTAATGTTTATTTATGAAAGCTTCTGCTATATTGTTAACCATACTGAGCATCTGAGCTCACCCCTTTCAATGTTTTAATATTTTCTAGGATGTGAAGAAGTATTTTATGAATGACCTGCAGGGGTAGTCAAAAAGGGATATGAGTGTGGACTATGAAGACCATGTTATTGTAGTTTGTTTACTTTTTGATGTAATGAAAGACATATGAATGTATCTAGTGTTTCCAAGGCTACTAAACTAATCGGTCTTTCGAGACTTGATCTTTTGTGATCATGCCAATGTTACGAAGTAATGCACCGGCTCTGGGTAGCTGGGGTCGGGGCGTTACAGTTGGTATTAGAGGCAGTTTAGTACTAACCTTGGAAGCTAGATGTAGATAAACTCTTATTAGAGCACATAGCCCAAAGATAGACTTTGAGGATTAGTATAGAAGAACTTCCTAGAATTTTGGTATTATAGAGATGTTATGAGTTTTCCAAGAAATACATCCCTGTCTGGATACGAGCAGGTAGAGGCGGCTCTGGCACAGATGTACCTAGGGGTAAAAACCGAAAACACCACTTTGAGCTAGACTCGAATGGGAACTGGTGCACGACAACGGGCATTGCTGCACTCTTGGTTACGACACTCCCGGGGGATATGCTTAGGATAATTCTCATTTTATTTACAAACCACTATGAAGGGTTATGAGTATATACTTTCTCAAAGAAAACATTTCTTTTTATGATTATGGATTATATCCATAAATAGTTCTATTTATGTAAAGTGTTTTACAAGTATGGAATTATGTATTTTGATTCATAATCTAATCTAGTTTATGCCATTGTTTAGAAATGGCGCCTAGTGGAAGGAATGGAAACCGTATCAATGCACGAACTCCGTGTAGGGATTTCCCTCCTGCTCAAGATAATTATTGGGGATCTGGAGATACAACTGGTGCTGATCAACTTATTACCATACTAGGACAACTCACTCAGGTTATGAATAATAACCTTACTCGTATGGAGCACCCTGATCAGCAACGTGGAGGATCAATTCTAGACCATTTCATGAGGAAACAACCACCAACCTTCAATGGGAGTACAAATCCTATAGTAGCTGAGCAATGGATAAATTCCTTAGAGAAAATATTCCATGCCTTGGGGAGTAGTGAAAGGGAGAAGGTTGTCATGGCAGTTTACCGCCTCACTGGAGATGCCGATCAGTGGTGGTCGCTGATTCAAAACACAAAGGAAGATGATGACGTATCGAATATGGAATGGAGGATGTTCAAAGAGATTTTCTTAGAAAAATTATTTCCTCGTGACCATCGAGCAGATATGTAAAGGTAATTTCTGAGTCTGAGGCAGAAGGAGGATGAGAATGTCGCAAAGTATGAGGCTAACTTTACAAGGTTAGCGAGGCATGCTGCCGATTATATACGTAACCCAAGGAGTAAGATTGATCGTTTCGTTGACGGGTTAAAACCATTTCTCCGTCGATCTTTAGTATCACAATCCTTCTCATCATACGAAGATATTGTCTCGTGTGCTATCAAGACAGAAACAGAATTCTCTAAGTCTTATGACAACAAAGTAAGGCAAGAGAATAAGAGAACGGTGGAACAAGAGACAGATAAAGCAAAAAAGGGAAAGAAGGATTTTCCATTATGTGATAATTGTGGGAAGAATCACCCTGGTACTTGCCTAAAAGGAATGGGAGTTTGTTATAAATGTGGAGAAAAGGGTCACCACGCTTGTGATTGCAAGGGAAAGAAAGAGGCTATCAAAGTTGAATGCTAAAATTGTAGAGAAATGGGTCATTATGAAAATGAATGTCCTAAGCGTCTGGGAAACTTACCTCAGAAAAGGCCAAGGGATCAAGGACAATCTTATGTTGTTACTACAGTTGAAGCAGAATAACTAATGTATTGGAGCTTTTAGACTCATGGATTATATTCTGGTTATTAGAATAATGTGATATATATATATATAAGGATTGTACTGCAGTACTTTTTGATTTCAGTAAGGTTTTAATATGTTGAAGGTAATTATATTTTTAGTATGTGACAATAAGAGAAACTTTACTTTGTTTGGGGAATCTGATAAATTGATTTTGGAATTAAGAGACCTTTTAGAGAATGTCTGGACAGAGGTATTTTGGATAACTATAAAGGTTGGAGTGGATTAAGTTGATCTTTGGATAGTATTGTTTAAGGTTAAAAAAATTTATGAAGATTATTTTTGGATTATTATGATACTATAGTTTTAGAAAAAGGACAACCTGCAGGGTGGGGCATAACCCGTCGTGTCGGAAAAAGCTGTAGGAATCGAACCCACAATCATGGTGCGACAGGACTTTATTTCCTACCACTAGCCTACTGGAAGTCCCTGGTTATTACAAAATAATTTTACTAATATAAATGGTATGTGTTAACATTTGGAACCTTATACAATTAGGATAAGTATAATATTTTTGAGTTCTGTTATCTTTTTGATTGAAAGATGAGTTGAAGGTTTAAACTCTAATTGTCAAGTATAAATATATATATACCTATCTCTTATTCAATGAATAAATTAATTCTTAAACTTTAGTAAAGGGATATTAAAACCAAAAAATGTGTTATCCTAATACCTTATGTCTTGTTGAACTGATGATATTTTAAATCAACATAGATTGAAGGCTTTGAGGCCCTCAATTTGACAGTTGATTGTGATTGATGACCTCAATTACTCCCTACAAATATTTAAGTTTTCCTCCAATTATATTTCCCTAATTGCCACCAATGTTCTCCTAATCGAGATCATAATTGGGTGGTGACTTTTTCATTTCCATTTCCCTCTTATTAAGGCTAAATTTTATTAATCTTATTTCCGATGTGGGTTTTCCCCAAAGGTATTTTCTCTTTTCAACCTTTTATTTTCCAAGAAAAATTTCAAATTGTGAAGAAACAATTTATTGAAGGAGGGGAGAATGTAACACCCCTAGCTTCCATGATACGCTTCTCATTCAATAATGCAATAGCTTGCATTGTACGCAACTCTGAGTTCTAACACACCGCGACTAATCAATGTAGCCATTATGAATACTAATAACCACTTTTTAAAATTATAGAAATTTTATATTGAAAAATGGACTTCATTTTTGTATTCGTAATATCGAAATTATCCTAAGTTTAATTTTTTGTAACTTTCCGAGAACTTCCAATTTTTTTATGAATAGTGAAAAATACTTAAAACAACTTTTTTAATCAAAATAATTTATTGTGATAAATTATACTATTTAGTGATTTAAAAGTATAATTAGAATATATTTTTACCATTTTATCCAATGGTGGTCATTAGAATTAATTTAACATTGAAATTAGACATAAACAATTGCAAATCTTTTGATATAAATTGTTTCTTAAAAACACGCTATTTGTTGTGACAGAAAAAATTAATTATAAAATTAATTAATGCAACTTATATGTTTGGAATTTTGTAAAATAGACATCATTTTTTAATTCGGAATATCAATTATATCTTAGGGTGAAATTTTGGCATTGTTCTGAAAAACTTCAATTTTTGATGAATAGTGAAACCACTAAGTGGTAGTTAAATAACTGATTTTTCGTTTAAATGAAATATTACCACTTCTGTGATTTGATTTTCAAAAATCCGACATACATGGTTTTCATTAAGAAGTAAAATGTGGATCATTGTTATTAAAATAATTTTTTGGTGAATAGTAACTTTTAAGTTCTTAATCGCGATTAGAGGTAATTAGTGTAGTTTTAGGTAAAAATAATGTTTTAATAATATGAGATGAGCTTGACACTTGTCCTACTCCTATTGGATGAGTCATGTCCGACCAAGACAACCCATGGGTCAACTTGGGGACCCCATGGAGCCACTTTGGTTGGAAAATGACATTAATATATATTTATTTAATGTTAAAATTAAATTAACAAAAACATGAGTTGTTTTACTAAAACAGTTTTTATGTGGGGTTACACAAGTCCAAATTTTGACTATAAATATTAATTAGAAAGATAAAACGCTTTCCTACATCATAGTATTTTTTTTATAATTTTTAGACATTAAATAAATTAAATTATGTATGACATCATTATGATGCAGCGATGACCTCATTATTTAACGATTTTAATAAAATGAAATGATAATGTAAAATCCAAGGCTTACACTTGTCCAAAGACTATTGGATGGGTAGCTTTCGAACCCTTATCACCTTATCCACTAATTATATAAGTGTGGGACCTTTATAATCCGAAATGCATTGTATAATAATGTAACATTAAATCTTTCCAAAAGAGCCCCTCCTCTCCTCTTATAAAAGGCCCCCACCTCTCCCACCCCATTTACACTTTCAAGCCATTTGGCTCGGCCAAACTCTGACCAAATACTCTTCCAACTTCCCCCTCTTACTCCTAGAAGCCTCACTTTGGGCAGAACTCTTCCCAAGGAAGCCTTTGCCTCAAATCAAATAGAGTTACCCGATTTTGAGGTAATGTCTTCTCTAAAGTTGTTTTGTTTTATTTTTCTTCTCCAACCCCCTAAACACTTTTTATTCATTTCATTTGTAACAACACCAGTATCCTAAATATACTAGGATGTTTTTATAAGAAGTATTCGAGCTACACTTACACACACCTACATCTAATGGTTAAAGAACATACGGTTTCTGTGGATGGCGAATTTCTGCCTCACGAAACGATGATTGTTCAACACTCATATAACACCATCAAAGGTGGCCATTAAGATGTCAATATATTTATATATGATATATAATATGTTTATGTTTTACTTATTATTCTGTATTTCTCATTTATGGAATGATTTATGATGGGTAAACGTGCTAATTTCATTTTAGGATGTGCGGACTACCGCCCCCTCAAAGTGATTTGAATCGTTAATGACATATGTGGGATGTATAAAGGATGGATTAAATGGTATTATACACTATATTATACTGGAATTATATTATACATTTATATCATTATGATTTCATTCCATTAAATACAAAATAGAAATGAAAGTAGCGTTCATGCGTACGTACGGCTTACCGTCTCCATGAACGATGCATTTAATTTCTTACCTCTAAATGTTACGGAATATTATAAATGAATGTATATACTGGATATATATGATATATATGACATCTAAATCATGAATATAATTCTGGAGATAATGTATATTCTACCACATAAACAACTTGTAATTATAAGAAGTTTACTGTTGACTCAAGTACCAAAGATCGACAAAACGACCGTTATTAACGTAAATAATTACATAATGTTCATAACATTGTAATAAGTGATATAAAAAGGATAATGAAATTGAAAATGGTTCTTAATAAGGTATATATTAACTCTAGTTTATTATTCAGGAGGTTAAATAACGGTTGAGTCAAGTCAGACACGAAGTAAGGGAACTTCTTAACCCAACTTCCATTCTTTGGGTTAATCTCCTACTTTCAAATTATGTCATGATATTATTATGTCTTATTTTGTATTCATTATGTGTACCTATAGTGAATACACATAATATATCTATTTTATTTTAAAAATGATCTTTGTAAGGACTCCGTCTCAATCTCCTTTCATTGAGGCATATTTGGTTTTATACACAAATTTCTTTTATACGGTGTATAAACCACTTTGACTTTTACGTTTATTCAAAAGGAATATTTTTTATACGAAGCGTTTACTAAACGACAAAAGGGAATGTTTTTGCCGTACGTATGCGGCGACAACGACTTCTCCACCGCCGTGACCACTATTTGAGTTTCGGCTTCCTCTACAAGCCATACCCTTTTTTTAATGAAGAATAAATACCATGTTATACTTTTCTTTTATTTTGGTATTGAAAATGGTTTTGAAAGCGTTTTTATTATATCAATGTGTTGTATTGATATCTTGTGATTGAAATGTGGAAATGTTATGTTTCCTTTATGCATGTTTTATGTGATACGATTATGTTATGGTTTATGAGATGTTTAAACCTGTTCATATGAGGAATGTATTTGACTTAATAAGTGACGGGTGGAGCCCGCTGTAGCTCCTTGATGCATCTGTAGGTCTCATGAGACAACTAGACGTGGAATTGGCCGAGGCCCTTTCCCAATTTGATTATGGCTTTGGATGAGGCCTTAATCATTTTAGACGTCTTGGCCGAGGCCTTGACAAAATGTTTCAGAATGTCCAGAATTATACATTCCCTCATTATGAAAGTGGTTATTGATATTGCATGTGATTATTCGACCAGTAGAATATCCATGTGAAGAAGTGAATGGCATTATCTCATTTTACTTTTGCCATATTATGTTGAAGTTCAAGTTTAAAAGGCATTTGTTTTAGTTATATATTGCCTTAAATGTTATTGTTTATTTATGAAAGCTTCCGCTATATTGTTAACCTTACTGAGCATCTGAGCTCACCCCTTTCAATGTTTTAATATTTTTCCAGGATGTGAAGAAGTATTTTATGAATGACCTGCAGGGGTAGTCAGAAATGGATATGAGTGTGGACTATGAAGACCATGTTATTGTAGTTTGTTTACTTTTTGATGTAATGAAAGACTTATGAATGTATCTAGTGTTTCCAAGGCTACTAAAATAATCGGTCTTTCGAGACTTGATCTTTTGTGATCATGCCAATGTTACGAAGTAATGCACCGGCTCTGGGTAGCTGGGGTCGGGGCGTTACATACTTTCCTTTTATTTTATTAATATAGTACTTTGATGTTCATAATTATTGACTCTATATCATAACAATTTCTTATTATTATAATTAGATTAATCTCCACCTTTATAACTCTACAACATCACATTGAGTTTTATAAGATTCATGACATCATGTAACAGTATTATTTTTTTAAATTAGAAATTTTTTTATTAATTTAAGTGATAAAGAGAAAAAGATGCATGAAATACAATTAAAGAAATGAAATTCATGTCTTAATGTATATGAAATAAATGAATGACCAGTGTATCAGAACTTGAAAACCCATTTCAAGGCAATAGAAGACTCACATGGGAGGAAAATACCTCAAAATCACCTATTAATGGGATATATAATGTTTGGAAACCGACCAAAATATTAATTTTCAACTATGTATAACATATAACAATACCCATTTTCATATTCAGGTCACATGCACCAATAATGTATCTTCATGACTAGTTGGTTGACTCTCGTTTATTCAAAAAACGAACAATAATAGAAACACTCAGTTCAACACATGCTCGTGGGGTACCCCTCTCAAGGAATAGGATGAGAACAAGTAATATTGAATTTTCTTATAATAGAAGTTAGAATCAAACCCTAGAACCACTAAACCATGCTACTCTCAGATTGCATCCCACCATCCCACTATATTATTAATGTAAAAAACATTAGTAATGAGATTAAAACAATGACATGGAGGATTCTATAGTAACCAATTTCATCTAGCCATAACATTCAAACAATACTTATTTCGTGAATAGGAGGTTCATTAATTCAACTGATTCAGAAGTGAACAAACTGTATTTATATTGAATATAAATTTCTTCAATTAGTATCAACAAATTTAAAATAAATGTGTTCTTTATAACAAACATAATAATAAAGATCATTATAATAGGTATATGCTCATTCTAAATAAAGGAACCCCATTGAACCTATGGATTTGGGAACCTTTTGAATGAAAAAAATTCATCTTAGGAGAATAATACATTAGCAATAACTAAATAAATTAGATGATCCTTATCATATAATAGAATAATGTCTCAAGAAATGAACTTTTGGTCATCATCAACCACTGCATGAAGGATGAAAAGATATGAGATATCCTCTTTAACTGTTATTTTTGTGTTAGGAACCTTGGAAGGTGAACCTGATCACCCATTAAATAATCCATCCAAAAGAAAAAAATCATTAGTACCCTCAATAGAACCATCTTGATCAATGATAAAAGGTCGATTTGACACCATCTAGTTAAAGATTTTATAAGTTGAAAAACCAATACCCCCTACAAACGCAATCCATATATTACCATGATTATACTAAATGAACTGTTCCTAAAGGGTGGATCCAACCATCTATTACTGATACAACATTGAATATCTAGGATTCATTATTTCCTACTTTCCTTGAAAATTATTTTCACTTTTTTTCTAAGAAGAGAAAACAATTTCTAACAAGCATAATGAAATAGTTGGTCACAAAAGCTATCCCAATGAATATTTATGAACAACATATCCACTAAGTGAATAACTTTCATTAGAACCATGACCATGGAGAGAAAATTGGTTAGAATGGAATACATTAATCTTTTGATCATAGTTATCAATTCACCAAATAATAACAAATTGAGCTTCTACTTCTAAATTCTACTAGCCAATTTAGAAGCTATGAAGTCAAAATTATGGATTTTACATTCCCATTGATCTAATGAATCCCAGAGTAATCAAAATTAAAACCTCTCCAACTATTACCCAACCACTCCTTAATGTGTTTTTTCCACTTGAAATAAATTTTATTCGAAGGGAAAAACATATGTTACTACTATTCATGTTCTGACTACTCCATATTTCAAAAAATTTTAGAATGTCCATGAATTTTCCCAAAATTTTTTTTCTATACCCTTTTGAAAACTAAGTTGTTTTCCTCAAATAATAAAATTGATTTACTTAAAGTCCCATTCTAATAAAAATATGAATAAACCTCTCCTCCATGAACTCATTCACGATCCTACTTAACACGTATTGGGAAATGATGAAATGGGCTCGGAGTAGAGGTTCTCCATGATAATGTATTACCACCCATATCATTAATTAATATTATATAATGATTTATTACGTAGGGATAAAATTAGTACAAACCTAAAATATAATGGATCCTTGTGTCTTTGAGTATTTGGGTACATAACCTAAAAACATAAAACATAGATCAAATTATAATAATAAAAACTCCAAAATCTTCTTTTAAAATCCACAAATTTTATAATACTACAGGTGATAGCCTGAGGACATACATATGAAATGGTTGTTATATAAATCCTAGTAAGGGGATAAAAAACCATATCTTAATGAAATAAATAAATTTTATGAATGTGGCATATCAAGGTGACATACACTACTATAAAATAGGTCTTTAACTCTGCTATTATTTATTAGCACTATGAGAAAATGATGATAAATGGCATATTTATCATCACTAAATAATGATCTAATAATTTTTACCTATTACCAGTGTTTTTATTTTAGTACTAATAAAGGAAACCTTTATTAGTTCTTTAATTTTAGCACTGCTAAAGTGTATCCTTTATGAGTGCTTTATTTTTAGCGCTGATAGAGGGTATCCTTTACCGATGCATTTTTTAGTGCTGATAGAGGGTATCCTTTATCAGTAATTTATAATTATCACTGATAAAGGGTGTGGTTGATCTGTTCTATAAAGTTTGCACTGATAAATATTTCTTTCATCAACACATTTTTAGCATTGAAGAAATCGAATAAATAAAAAATAAAAAATGTTTTTATTAAAAAACATATTACAAATTTTAATCATTAAATAATTATATGTTAAAATGAATTGATTGATTATAATTTATTAAATATTAACCATTTTATTAATTATATAATGATGATAATTAATTTTATTAAATTTTATATATTAAATATATATATATATATATATTAATGTATATAAATATGATTATATATTAGAAAATATTTATACGCTTTATATTAAATTGTCGTATATTTATTGAATAATGTTATATAATCAAAAATTAATATGAATTAAAAATATTGACTAATTTCAAATTAGTCTACTTATAATTGAATATCATTTGATTTTTCAATTTAATATAGATCAAATTCTTGTTATATTGATTTCACATATATGTATAATTAATGAATTATTATATAAAATATGCTCACACAAAGATTTTATCCATTTCTTCAATGTTGTTAAAGTGTTCCAATATTTTGAGTTTATTCAATTTCACTCATTATGTACATATATGCATACACCCAAAATTAAATATTAATTAATAATGTTAAAAATATATTTCTAAAGCAAAATTTATAAATAAATATATTTGTAAAAAAATTTATAAATAAATATATTTATAAATAAATATATTTAGTAATAAATATATGTAAAAATATATATTCACTATATCTATATAATTATATATTTATAATTATAAATAAATAAATATTTTTTTAAGTATTTATAAAATTATAAATATTAATTTATGTATATTAAAGTAATCATTAGATTTATTATATATTTACTTAAATAATGAATATATTTACATTATTTATATTTAATTATATTTATTTAATATATATTCCTAAAAATATATACATATTTATAATGGTATAAATATAAAAATTAAAATATTTTTATAATTATAAATAAATAATTATAAAATTATAATAAGCATACTTAAAAATGAATATATTGACAATATTTATATTTATATATACTTATTAGGTATTTATAAATTTTCACATTTTTTTATAAGTTTAATAATAAATCATTGAACAGTGATTTAGTAATAAGAGCTGATAAGGGAAACATTATCATAAACTTTTTCACACTGATAAAAGCGCCATTTATCAACATATATTGGTAAGAACTGTTAAACTTTTCTTGATCAATTTTAAAAACCCAAACCATTTACAGAACTTTCGCGATATATAAGTTATCTGTAAAATCCACCCATTTTTGCACAACTCCTCAGTGGATCTAAGGTTGAATAACACCACTCGATGGCCTCATAACATCTCTTCCGGTATCCAAATAGGGTCTTATATTTTCTTTAAATTAGTGAGGTAGGACTTACAATTTGTTTTGTGTATTTCTGGTTTCTTTTTTGTTTCATGTTCTATTTTTTATATCATACATTCTTTATTATCTGTTGTTTACTATTTTTTGGTGTTCCGTTGTTTAGGGAATGACATTTGGTCTATTGTTTGTATTGAATACTGATATATGATATTTTTTATATCAGACACTGAACCATAGATTTATTCATTGTTGTTTTAATATTATATTTTGTATCGTCTTACTAAATAATTTATTAATATATTTATACCAATGTGTAGAACTTTTAATTTATATTCTTGTTTATTGACTAATGATTTGAGACACATTTTTTGTTCCCTAGTGATTATATATTTGTTTACACCGCTCCTGGACACTGTAGTGTATATGCACCATTATATGCTATTTTTTTAAAACCACGTTAGTGAAGTGATGTTTTTTCCTCAATTTTTTATATATAAAATAGTATCTAGTTTCTCTTATAATTCACCATGGTTTATAGTTTTCTTATGAAGTATATTCAACGGGGTAATCCCCAGTAATGAACATGAGGATTTATCACATGAATCCTTTAATTTTTGAATCATTATGCTTCCTCTAATTCACATTATTTTTGTATATCAAGTTTATATATATATTATATTTATTATATACTATAATTGATTATTTTTTTATACTATTATGACATTAGTTTGTGTCTATATACCTATTTCATCATTTATTTCCTTAGTTGTTTGTCTAACAGGTATTCCTATATCGAGTAATGATGATTTCAGGTCTGAATGTCTATTCACTTCAATGGTCATGGTAGATTTTTCTTCAGCCTCTAGAACTAATTGTTTTTATTGGGGGTTCACCTTCCATTTATGGTTTTTTATACCAAATGATTAAACCATTTTTTGTGACTTTGAGGTTTGTTAGATGTCATAAGATGACTTGACCTGGTATTGTTTGGGTAATTTAGGATTAGGTCATTACACAATCCATCTTTTTGTTTACACCTATAATGTATAGTAATAATATCAATTAGTATATTCTTTTATATACCTCTATTTGTTTCAAATTCAAATAGCCCTTAATATTGGATTTTTAATACTTAGGGGCTCTAATATTCAATTAGAAATATTCCAAATATCCCTCATTATAATTTTCTAAAACATGAACTTTTGATAATGAATATCTTATGTGTATTTACTTATATACTGTATGATATTAAACTTTTATGATCCCAATAAGATGGATAAGAACCTAATATGGTTTCACGCTTATCATTTGAAAATTTAATATGAATATGGAGATAAAGGGATCCTCATGTTTTCAAGAGAGAATACATACAACACTTCTAAAATCCTCTGTTTGTGTTTAAATTATTGAAATTTGTGATAAATTAATACAAAAGAGTTGGAAAAAAATTTAATTTTTCACAAAAGAAATCAAAGATATAAATCATGGACTAGACACAGGGAAAAATGAATATGGACATCGATTGGGATGACACTATGGTTTATGAGTCATTTGATGGGAATAACTTTCTAAAATAATATGGTGATCACATGGAATAATTGACAATGGATATTGAAGATTACCTTCATGGTTGTAAAAACTTGCTTGAGGAATTTAATAGTTTATTAAAAAACCCATTGTTATCCGGTTGTGCTAAATACACAAAATTGTAAGATGTATTGACGTTATATAATTTGAAATATGGAAACAGTTGGAGTGGGATCATCTTTATAGAACTACTTGGTCTTCTAAAAGATATGATACTACAAGAAAATGAACTACCATTATAAATATATGATGCAAAAAGAATATTAAATTCAATGGGAATGATATATAAAAATGAATTCATGTCTAAATGACTTCATATTTCATCAGATGGATTAGGAATCACACATCTAAAAAATACAGGCCTCTCAAATATTATGTTTTTATGGAATCAAAAATTATTACCCTCATTCCATAAATACTGATACTGAACGACAAAATTATATGGGAATATTGAACAATTTACAATATTGTATCTATAAATGGGCCATCAACTACATAAAAAGTAAAAAATATTGATACTTTTTTCAGTAATTCATTTTTCAAAAATATTATAATATCAGGTTTGAATTCGATTTCATTTTTCATGGAATTGATGTATTGTAATTGTTTGTGTGTTAGACATTTATTTGGTGTCATGCATGTAGAGAAAAATTAAATTTATATTGTTATTTAAAAGTTAGTAAATGTTCTTGGAAAAAGGAAAGATGCAATTAAGGAAAGGTTGGACTTGATTGAAATGGGGATAAAGGATGATTTGGCACTGTTGAAGGGTAAAATTTGGAATTATATTTTTCTAGTAGCTTACAGTCTATCCATAGAGGAAAAATTTCAGTTTTTCCTTTTCCTTATGAGTATAAATGTTCCACAAGGGTATTCATAAAATCTCAAGAATGTCATGTCAATGAATAATTTAAATTTAAAAATACTAAAATCACATGGATGACATGTTTTTATGCAAGATTTAAGGCCTATTGCTTTCTGTTGTATTATGCCTTAAAATGCATGACAGAAATTAACTAAAATATTCTTCTTTTTCAAATCAATATGTTGTGAAGTTATAGACCCGATGAAGTTTCTCATCTTGAATAAGGATATTTAAATCCTATTATGTGGATTAGAAATGTTCTCCCCATCATCATTATTTGATATAATTGTCCACCTGATGGTTCACTTGGTCAGAGAGGTTCAACTATTTTGTCATATCCATTATCGATGGATGTGTCCCATTAAATAGTATATGAATATTTTGAAAGGGTATGTCAAGAATCGAAGTTATCTAGATTGTTGTATTGTAGAATGATATATTGTAGAAGAAGATATTGAATTCTATACAGATTACCAATCATATGTTGAAGGAATTGATCCCCCGAAGTCTCATCATAGTGAATGCCTTATAGGAAAAGGTATTTTCGGAAGAGATGTTGAAAAAATTACCTTAACAGAGTGGGAGTAATCACATATTTACATATTACATAATTGTGAACATGTTTATGCGTACATTGAATCCAAAAAATACATTCATAGATATTTCAATCCATTGTGGTTTGTAAGATGGATATCAGGTACATATAATCAATAGTATAGAGGATGGTTCAGAGATTAAATTTGAAGGATTTATCTAAAAATAAAAATTCAATTAACGAATGACTTCAATGGCTATCTAGAGGAACGAATGAAAACATTATATCTTATAATATGTTCTTAATAAGTGGTTATATGTTCTCTACAAAAGAATATGATGACATTCATACGATAAAAAATAGTGGTTTGATGTTTTTCACTGAAGTGATGCACATATCTGGTTCTAAAGATATATATTCAATTTATGTAAATATTTCCTATTTTAGAATTATTGAAAATATATATGAGGTGTATTATACAACATTTCAAGTCCCACATTTCCATTGAAAATGGATTGATAATATCAATGGACTGAATGTTTATGAAATTCAATTTTTGAGGTGAATTTCATTATACAAGGTGAAAATGATGATATGTTCATAATGGCATCACCAAAAGTGAAAGTATTTTATATATCTGATCCAACAAATAAGAATTTTATGATTTTTCTGTTTGGGACTAAAACAAATGTTGACTCATATGAAAATCCAATCAAGAATGAAACTTCCATTGGGACATCACAATCAGTTCATTCTATTCCCACTATTAACAATTTCATTTATGTTATAGGGGACCACAAAAATGGGATTTTTATTCTAAAAATAGGAACCAAATCGTTGAAACCATTAAAAAAATAAAGAGAGTTCAATTAGAAGTTAATAATGTTTTTATATATATTATTTTTTTCCTCATAATATTATTGGTTCTATACTATATAAACATAATATAAATTAAATGACCAACTCCCCATGTAGGAAATGTCTATGGCAATTGATTATGTGACCAATACCTTAGAAAAATAAACTATAATGAATGAAACCCATTGGATAAATGAAAAGGTAATGTTACGATATAATTTCTCTATTTTATCAAAAATAATAATAAAATAGAACATTGAATTATTTTTCATTATTTCTTTTAGAGATAATTTTTTAGAATATTTCTATCAATGGGTAATTCATTTGAAATAAGAGAAACAATGTTGTCTCTACTCAATCACAGAGGTAATCTTGATGTTTTCCCAGTGAAATCATTGTCCATAAAATTAATGTATTGTTCCATATTTATGTTTAACTTATTTCTTTTGATTATTACATAGCTAACAGGTTTTTTCTTATATAGGTGGATTCTTTTGTTTGAGTTGGGGGGTTCTCGGCCCAACTTTCACATTCATTCTCCCTTCAAACCTTGTCAACCCTGTAGTGGTGCATTTATCACTTTATTTCAAGTTAACTTCACTACCTTTGCAAGAATACAAACAATGATACCTCTACTCAATTAAAAAAGTAATATTGATCTTTGTACTATAAAATCTTTACCCATAGAATTAAAGTGTATTTCCATATGTTTTATTTATTTATTTGTTTTAGTATCAGTGACATAAATGTTTTTTTCTTATACAGGTGGATTCTTTTATTTGAGTTGGGGGTGCTCTATACAACATTCATGCTCTTTCTACCTTAAAATCATTTCATTCATGAATTGTTATATATATCAATTTCATTCAAGTTTCCTCCATTGCCTTTGTAGGAAGAGAAATGATTTTGCCTCTACTTAATTACAGAGGTAATCTTGATGTTTTCACAGTAAAATCATTTTCTATTGAATTAATGTATTGATTCATATATATGTTTAATTTATTTATTTTTATTATTACTCACATAGTAATTTTTTTATTTTATAGGTGTATTCTATTGTTCGAGATAGGGGTGTTATGTCCAACTTTCATGCTCCTTCTACCATAAATCATTTTCACCCCTACAGTTTTATTTTTATCACTTTCTTTCATGTTTCCTACACTACCTTCGTAGGAAAAGAAATGGTGTTACCTTAACTTAATTATAGATATAATCATGATGTTTTCATAGTAAAATAATTTTCAACATATTTAACGTATTATTTCATATGTATTTTTAATTTATTTATTTTTAGTATTAATTACATAATAATTTTTTTTCTATGCAGGATGATTATTTTTTTGGAGTTTGGAATCATTATGAATCTTTCATAACTTTATGCACCAAAACATTAACATACTTATTCTCTCACAAGACCTTTCACTCCTGTAGAGTTTACATTTATCACTATCTTTAAAGTTCCCTCAATACTCAATCATAGAGTTAATCTTGATATTTGCATATTAAAATTACTACCTATAGAAGTAATGTTGTATTTATTTCTTTTTACTATTAATCATACTAACTTTTTTCGTATTCAGGTGGATTCTTTTTTTCGAGTTGAGGTGGTTTGTTTACAACGACTCTTCCAATGTTGGAAGTTTGACACATAATGTCAATGGAAATTGTAGTAACATTGACACTTAGGATTGTTTTTGAGTGTATGTAATAATTCGTATTTATTTAATTGTACAAACCAATATTTTAAATGTCTATAATATAGTGTTTTTCATGTATTTTTTTTAATATTATTTCATTTAAATTAAGTATTGGGGCTTGATTATACTTATATATGATGTGTTTATGGTATGTTTAAAGTGCTATAGTGCGATATTATAGTACACTGCACCGGTGTTGTAGTTTGTTGTAACAACATACTATAGTATAGACCATTATCATCACTTTTAAAATAACTGATAAAAAACACATTTGTCATCACTTTTGAAAGAACTAATAATGGGTTCCTTTGGTGAAATTAAATTAAAGCATTGATAAATGAACACTTTTTATTGATTTTAATTAACTTATTAAATTCATGGGATATTATGTTTTCTCACATTTCAATACTTTTCTAGCACTGATAAAGTCCATTTCTAGCACTACTAAAGACCATTTTTGAAGTAGTTGGTGTTGAATTAGTTGTTATCTTTTTATAAGTTTCAAAAAAATTATTCAATTAACACTTTTAATCTATAAGGTTAGTTACATTATCATCTATTAGTAATAAATCATTAATTAAAATTTAAGAAATCATGTTAAGTACACGATATTAACAAGGTTCGACCACAGTGTGAGAACATAAATCCTTTCCATGGCCACTCCTAAGGGCTTATAGAAATTCAATAATATGAATAAGTGAATAGAACATGTGTTTATTCCCCTTAGACTCATTCTATATACCAATTGCAATGATTATATTGACTCCCATTAGTTAAAAAATTCGTAAAAATATGAACCAAACAAAGTATGTGTACTTTGTTAAATTTGACCGACAAAAATCATTGGTTCTGATGAACCTAATTCTGATGATCCCAGTCCGATAGACTTGGTTCAATTCACCTTCTCTCAATATATTCATGAACAAACTTTTGTTTCTACCAATAATAAAACCTAAAACTTATGAACCCTACTCAACTACTCGCTCTCAGTTTGATCTTCCTTGGTCTGATAAACAAAACATTCGATTTTCTGATCATCATAAAAGATCTCAGTCCATAGATCCTCTCTAACATGAAATCTACATCACATCACCTTTTCACAACTATGAATAGTTTAAAATTATAAATGTTCATTGATCTCTATTTATAAGAAACAAAAATATAGAAGGTAGGAAACTTAAATGTTTTTCCCACACACCAAAATTTTCATATCTCCGAATTTCAATCACACTTTATATATATATTCAACTATGTCAACTATTCTAAACTCTTGTGATGTTTTCTATAAACTCCTCAAATATTCAAATATCTTATCTAATTCTCAACAATTTGTCACAAACTAAAGTCTGGAAAACATAGTTCATTAGAACTTTTCAGTCTAATCCAAAGTTCTTCCTCATCTAAATCAAATTTCACTTTCTTCTTCAGATTAATAAGATCTAAGATTATTTCTCCGATCAATATGATTTGACTTTCTTCCTCATCTCCGCCCAATCTAAATTTATTCCTTAGCTCATTATGGTTTAACTATCTTCCTCTGATAAATCTTATTTGACCTTCTTCATCACATCAGTCCAATGGAACTTCCTCATCATAGTCTACTCCAACTTTCTCAACTCATCCTGATCTGAATTTATACCCCTCCTTACAATTATCTAACTTTATTTATCATCTCAGTCTAATTGAAATTGTAGTATAAACTAAACTTTTTGTATTGGTTACATTGTCCTTTTGATGTATCAGTTTCTTTTACTCATTCTCTTCACTTGGGATTTTGTCCTAAATTATTTGTGATATTTTAGGGAATTGAAATAAAAAAAATAATTATGAAATTTTTTTCTAAACATTACAACTTTCCATATTTATAACTTCATAACTTTACAAAATTATTCATTTTCAAAAACACTAAAATTTTATATAAAACAAAATCTATTTTTCTAACTCTGATTCAATCTTTCTGACCACCAACTTCACACAAATTTTTACTTTAATCTTCTTAATACATTTATAATATAATGTTCCTTATATCAGTAAGTTGTGTTTGATAAATAATCTATCCAAAAAAAATTAAACAAATACTTTCTATTACATGATTCTAATAAAATTATCACCTATAAATTTTAGAAAGTACAGCTAAACATCTTTCTCCTGATTTCTAGAAACATTATTTCAATAAATGATTAGTTGTCAAAAAATATAAAACATTTTATATAAAATTTAAACATAACAAATGATCTTTAGTAGTTTATTGTTTACCCCTTTCTCATGGTTTGATCTGTCGGTTTTTTATTTTTATTCCATCACCATCTGGGTATTTAGGTCATCTTTCGAGTTATATAGATACTCACACATGAGTGGTCCATTCCTGAACATTTTGGTTAATATGAATTCAACAAGAATATTTACAGTGACATTGGTGGAACTAGTATTGGGGAATCATAGTGGTACATGAATGTTTTTTTCATGTTTGTTGTTTATCATTTTCTATTTTAATCTGATCTCCCATTATTTTTCCCTTTTTATAGTTTCTTTCATGTTGGGACATAATTTTTGATTGGGTGTGTATTTGTACACATTTATATATTTTATACTACATTATTTTACATTTTTACATTTCCTAGAGGTTTTTTCATGCATTGTTTACACTATTGTTCCACCTCTAAGGTGGCACGTTTGGTGTGACGAGGAAATGGTCCACCGAGAATCATCACATTACACTTTTTCCAAAGACGTTTTCTTGTCAAAATCACCATTTATTTTGTTTTGACCCATTCTACATCATTATCCTTTAAAAATGATTGGATTAACCCTATATGGACTGGGAAATTCACCCCTATCATATTGTGAAGAAGACGCCACAGTCGGATGGTCCCAGCAAGCAATTGTATGGGGTCAAGAACCTGTTCAATCGGTCCTCCAATGATATAACATCCACAGATGGTCTCCAATGGTTTTATTCATGGAGCCAAAAACACTCAACGTCCCTAGTATCCATAATTCACAGACCTTCTTTCCAATGGAAGGCACTCGTCGAACGATGATTTGGCCAACGACTCTTAAATACTCCATTCATCGAGAAGATGAGAATTTGGGATCACTACATCCTTTTGGGGGATGATTATTTCCTATTACGAGAATCTCTTATAGATTTATGTTTCCTTCATATTTTTTTGAATACATGGATCATTCTCGAAGAGTGTTTCCATGAGATGGTCGTAGTTTGTAAGATCATCGTAGGAATACATGGACTTAATGTTATGCCAGTATTACTTACTTGGTCCATACAATAATGTGTTTGGAGTTTATCATCCTGAAAGAGGATGAAAGGTGACCTGATGTTGGGATAATACACATAATATAAGTTTCACACGTATCCTTCGGCAAGGAATCAGAAACCACATAGTTTGAAATTTTTGGGTATTATGCATGGATTCTTCCCATTTGAGTGAACATGATTGGGTAAACCATTTTGGATGGGCACCATTTTGAGCTTGGGCAATCAAGTATGCATCCTATGTATCTTGGTTTGATCAGGAATCTGAGTTCACATAGTTCAAAATTTTGTGGATGTTTTAATCGTCAAAAAACACTAAACCCATGTGAGGCATCCTCGGTGTGGGAAACTAGAGGATGTGGGAGATCGAAACAACCACATGATTCCTCACCTTCTGTTGGGGGAGAGAGAGCCTACGTAGGAGGAGCCTAGGGCGATGGTGGGAGAGGACATGGAGCGATGAACTCTTCAACGTGGAATGACATTTGAGGTCATGCGGCTCAGTCATTAGAGGATTGGGGACGTACTTCAGTGGGAGTTCCCCGAAACATCATGTGAGGTATACTATTGTTTAAAGTAATATATCATGGAAAATGATTAACTGGAGGATAATCATGTTAGGAGGTTTTGACATGCCTCAAGCATGAGAAGGAAGGGACGTTCAATCCATGATTCTGGTGGATCTCAGATTAGGAGAAATGCTATTTGGTATGGAATCCATTGAATCATACAGTTCTAGGAAAGGACTCTCCTGAGAACAAATTTTTCATTGGTTTATGGTCATTTTTTTGGGAAACATATATTTGGGCCACCAGGGCTTGATTTTCATAGTCAAGTAGAGGTGTCCTCAAGTCACTAGAATTCCTCCTCTAATGGACATAGAGGATTATAAAGATTTGAAATAACTTGGTATACTGTATTTTAAATTCTTATAGCTTGGATTGTGGCATTACTATTTAATGTCATGATTCATGTAATAATATCATACAATTTAATGTCATTTGCTTAGGATGATAACTCGTAGTTTAAGGACATAGGGTTTGGACCATTTTTTATCCAATCCATGATTAGAAGTAGGATAATTGATTTAGGATGTTCCTACATGCCTCTTACATGAGAGGGGAGAGAAGTGTAAATCTTTACTTTAGGTATTCTCATATCAGGAGAAATGATATGGGGAATGGAAGCCATTTAGGCATATAGAGATAGGAAATGACTCTGTGGAAGATGAATTTGGCTTTGGACGATTACCATTTTTGTGAGATACATATGCAAAGCCACATGGGGATGATTTTCATAGTCACACAAGGGTTTACTCAAGACTTTTTCCTTCCTCCTCTGATGGTTATGGTGGTTTAAGAGGATCTGTAATCACTAGAGACACAAAGTTTGATTGATTTAAAAGTTGTGTTTGGGCATTTACAAAACATTCGTGTTGTGCTTTTCCATTGAGTTTTGGGTCAACCTAGCATAAGAGGTAGGTGATAGGGTGTTTGGGAGGTACATGAGAAATACCTCATCTTGTGGTATTTAAGGGACAAATGTTTGGGTTTCGTAGGGGCACAATGGAAAATGTCGTCATCCTGGACTAAATTATTTGTGGTGTGATACTCCATTTTTTATGGGGGGTCAGTGATGTTAGCGAAGGGACCATCCTGTATTGTTGGGACTGCAGCTCGACATGGATCACGAGAATGGGTGCGGGGTCGCAACCCCCACTATATGGATTTGTAGGAACAATCATTTTTCTGCATAGACTAGGTCATGTAGGATGGTACATGGAATAACAGTCCAAAAAAGACCGTCCACATACTAGGTTCTATATATGGGAGTCTGTGTACTATCATTTTCATATGGGTGTCCACATACTATCTTCCCCATATGGTCACCCGCATAATGTCTTCTTCATATGGGTGCATATTTATTGTCTTCCGCATATTGGCGCATGTGAACCATTTTTATTATATATTTTATATATGTTTTTTGGTTGGTTATGTAGGGTCTTCTGAATAGAGTCCAATGGGAGGACTTCCACGATATTATTTTTGCATATTGTTTACAATATGGATTCTGCAATCTATTTCACATGAAGGATGGAGTCCCATGAACTACTTTGGGTGTGGGAGAAATTTCTCCCATACCCTCTATATTATTCTTCAACTTGTCGCCATCACATAGTTGTCTCCCCATATTCAACCCCTCCTCTTGGTGGTTCTTTTAAAGAGAAATGGGGAAATCATATCTAAGGGCATGCAACACCATTTTTGGTATCCCATGAAGATCTATCTCAACCCACATAAAACATGGTCAACTGAGGTTCACGATGTCTATGGTTTTCCCATAAAGGTTCGCGGTACCTTTCTAATCATACATCCTACGCGAACTACTAAGATCACGATACAGTATAGAGATGACCCTTGGAAACTTTATTTTAAAGAATCATTTCCATGGTTTCTCGATTATAATCTCTAAGACCTATTTTTTATATTCATATCATTCAGGAATGAATATTTTTAAAATGGTTATCAAATGTTAATTTTTAAATTGATATATTTTTTAAAATATTGTTTTTCTAAAACTGCCCCTAGTTTTTTAGAATGAAACTAAAACTAACCAAGTCTTGAAACCATTAAGATATCTTTATGAACTTGAGAAAAAAATGGTTTCCCACATCTGGTTTTTTGGGTTTTTAATGTCATTTACTTCATGATGTTTTAAATATTTTTCTCACATCGATCATTGTCAATCGATGTGATAAAATGGTTTTCACATCGTTTTTATAAAAACCATCATAAAATGTATCCTAAAAATATAGAAATTGAATATATCTTTTTGTACATCATATAAAACCTGATGTGAAAAACCCTTTAGCATTTCTGTTATTTAAAATAATTGAATCCATAAAATCATTTTCATATCGATTATATAAAAACAGATATAAAATATTTTTTCCTAAAAATTTCATTTCGATTATACAATAACCAAATTGAATTTTTTTTTTAAAAAAATTAACTCAAATATATTATAGAATTAGCATAATATTAGAAATATAAACAAAAAAACACATCATGATAACCAAAAAATATAATAACTAATTCAATTCATTTTAAAATTATGATTGTAAATTTAAATATTATCAACTATATTACAAATAAATTAAAACCCAATCAAACATACAAAATATTCCACCCATTCACTTGATATGTTATTTATCTATTGTTTAGTTTAAGTTATATCGTCTTAAAAAATATAACAATTAAAAATAAATCATTTAACATGTATTCTCAATATAATTATAAGATGAATTGAGGTAAATCTTAAAAATAAAATCTATCCTTGGGTAACTTTTTAATTATCCTTATTCAAATCATTTAAAAAAATCTTAAAACATAATATCCTCATTACATTACTCCTAAAATATGTAAATTTGATTTTAAAATAATATTTCTATTTCAAAAAAATATTATAAATAATTTCATCTAAAATGTATTAATTTTAAATAAGAAGTATTCTATTATTTTACATATTTTAAATTTATACTACTCTATCGGATTGTCTATATAATGTAATTCTATTCTATATATGAAAATTATTCTTTTGAAATAAAATTAAAGGTAATTTTCATTTATAACTATTCAAATAATCAAACAAATTTTTTCAGTATGTCTTAAAAATTTTCTCACATGTTACCATTTATAGAGAATAACTAATAATTTATCTTATCTCTTGGTCAAAAACACACAACATCTAATATATCCTAATATAAAAAATCATAAGGTGAGGGGATATTTAGTTAATATAAGAAAACATTAAGAAAATTGTATTATATACCCTTTAAGATAAGGTTGCATCAAACACTGAATTGTATTATTTTGAAATCTTCTAAAAATATGTATTGTTATTTATTCATATTTCATTATAATATATTTTGTGGAAATATTTATGGGGTCCAAAAATCAATAAACTAATTTCATATCAAACTAAATTCAGTGTATATAAAGATTAATAATACAAAAAAACATAAATATTATGTTTCATTAAATTTAAATAACTGAATGATATATGGTAGTCAACTTACACAAGAAAGACATTAATCAAGTTGATTCCCAAAAATTCTAGTTACAAGTTCCATGAAATCTCTCTTTAAAATTATAATAGTCACCTCATATTCAAAAATAATAACATTCATTAGAATATAATAAACATTCAACAACAATGATGATTATTCTGATAATCTATCAACTCCAGAAGAGTTATTATTTGAATTCACAACATCCTATATTTGTTACTATCTATATAGTATGTTTTTAAATTTAATGTATTCATAAGAAAATATAAATATTTATATTCTAAAATTCTAAAAATTAATTAAATCCATTAAAAATAAATGATTTAATTTATTCATATCTTGATGGAAATTTTTAGGATGAGAATACATTACCAAATCAAAAAATGGTTGATAATTTCTCCAATTATAGTACCTCAATAGTTTGAAATGGTAGTCTTGGTGATCTATCAATAATATCCTTTATGTTGACTCTTAGCTTCTTCATATCTATCTTTTCAGGATAAAGAAAATCCTAAATATAATATATAATCTCATATGAAATAATATTATGTTGCGTAGTATCAAAATATTAATCAATCTATATGGGATGTTTTGGAGGAGGAGTTATAGGAGTTGGATAAGAAGGAAAATGTGGAGCAAGATCTGTTGATAAAGGTATATGAGTGGGATTATCAACCCAAAACTCTTTTTTCATGTCTATAAAATCGACTATACCAAATAATTGATCTTTTCCACATTCATCTCACTCATCTCCTAAAATGTATGTTCTAATGATTAAATTTTCTTTTTATATATATCCTCCTTTGAATAAGATCCAAAATAAACAAACACTTTTTTATTGATACACCTTCCCGGTGTCATTATACGTGATCCGAGTGTTCAGGCTTTCCCAATATAGTAGCTAAATTATCTTTCATACCCTAATATTTGAAGCACCTCTCTGTGCTTTTCTCTTCAAGGGATTCTTGAATATAATATTTTAAAATTTCATTAGTGAATCACAATATATTAATATTTGAATTTACTTAAGTGAAAAAAATAGATTAAATAACTTCATAAAATCCTCGTAGTTACAACCCTCAACTCCTTCAAAACATATTGTTCCTTTTTATCACTCCTTCCCTCTTCTATTTTATATGTCTATTTAAGGGAAGGGTCAACCACTGTGGATACGGAAGACTCCACTCACTTTATTTTTTGAAATTTCACGACTATCATTTTTCTTCTACTAATGTTTACCATTCATGAGATAAAGTATGATGGTATTAATTTTTAGATTATATCTACTAATGATATATCCTCGTTTTATATAAATTAATAATTAAAAACATCTATATTATTACTAATATAAAAACACTTATAAATATAACATTTCCCTATCCAAAAATGATTATCTTCATCCACTTTTAACAAAAAAACTTCCTTGTATCATCATCCTGAAAAGTATATATATCACATGAATTTCTTTGGTATTTCCTAGAAAATGAAATCTCATGTGATGGTTGATTTAAAATCCCATTATCTCCAATCAGCTGAAGTTAAGTATTTCTTCATTACTTTTCTAGTGTTAAGTGTATCATATGTCATCTGATAAGAACGGAGAAACTCAATGTTAGTAAAAAGATTTAATGATCAGTAATATAATAAAAAAAATATAATACTAAAATTATGTGCCATAATTAAGAAATTTTTTCTTTATCGAAACTTATCCATTCACAAATCAAAATTCTAACTTCAGCTCAATCATTTACAAAAATAAAAGACTTATATTGTTTTGAATGTGGACCCTTAGGAATATCATTATCATCAAACTCAACTAGTATCCCCTGCTCCTGGCTATAGAAAACTACAAATTTTAGTAAATGTGTACTTCCATATTTTATCATCCCACGATGTTTTATCTACCCCTATGGAATTAGATAGATAATATGAAAATGGATAAGGAGGATCCTCTGCATAAGTAAGTGTATGGTCCCCCCCCCATAATCTTGAGGGGAATTATTTGTTTGATTTGAAATTATCCTAAAAAAAGTAACAAATTAAAATAACAAACAATTAGTGAACATATATACAAATACAACTATTACATATAATGTTAAATAAAAATTATCTAACATAATGAAAACTAAACTAAAATCATTCTTATCCATATTTATTAATTCAGTTAACTAAAATGATAAAAACATTAATGAGAAATGAAATTACATAAATGAAGTAAAACATATCCAACTATTATACAAAAATTTGAATAAAAAACTTAATGTCATTTAAATAAAAAACACTATAAACAAACTATTATTTATCATATTTTTTAAAGTAAACTAAATTTCTAAAATAAAAATGAAAATATTTTCTACCTTATTCATTTTTGGTTAACAATTTGAAAAGTATACATAAAATATATATGAAACATTAAATGATATAATCATAAGAAAATAAATATTATATAAAATTTCATTAAAAATACAATTACAAATAAAGAAGAATAATTAAAAAATGAAATAAGAAAAACTAAACTATTCTAAAAAGTCAATTAAACATATTTCTTATGATTTCTATTATAATTATAAAAATTAAACATATATATTTAACATTTTATAATATTTAAAAATTAAACCAGAAAAATATATATCATACTTTCAATGTTAGTAAAATACGAATGGAATATTTTCTTAATCTTTATACCAAATGATAATTCCTTATAAAAAATTATTTCTATGACGTGTTCATCAAATTTATCTTTTAATATTTCTATAGATGTATGGATATCATTTAAATAGGAATCATCGCCATGTTTTTCTTCACAAATATACTATTTTTTTCTTTTAAACCGATATATCACAATATATTTTATGGACAAATAACATAAATAATTTTTCCCATGTGTATCCATGATAAAATGATAAAATATTTATTCTAATATATTTATATTAACTAGTGTCATGTCAAATTCGTAATGTATAAAACATTTATTATCAAAAACCCCTTTGAAGTCAAATAATAAATCTCAAAAGTTAATGTAACCATCCTCCAATATTTCTTAAATAAATATATAATATACACTTACAATAGAGACTGCATTTTTATCTTAAGAATTACAAAAAGTTTTTCTTCTATAAACACAAATATACTACTATTCTTAACTACATTTATATTTTCATAATCATTCAAATGAAATGTAGATACATTAATGTCATACCAATATTATGTCATAAAATTTAATAATGGGTTTCCCACTAACAATTTTAATGTTTCAAATGCATCTTATCTAACATGTGGTCTCTTTAATCAATGAAAAAAATATATTTTTTATGCACATTAAAAACTCTCATATCGTAGTGCATCTGATAACATTTTTTGTACACAATTTTATTTAATGTTATATATGGTTGAGCATAATCTATTGAATTCAATATGTATAAATATAACATATCTATCTTTTCTCCCATAAATGATTTTACATTAAATCAATAGATCCCCTTTTCTCCATAAGTAACTCATTCATGGTGAGATGTAGGAAATTGATGTGATACACTTCTAAAAAATAACTTTCACAAAACTCTGCATCCTTCTCATAAATTAATTCTCAATAATTGAGTCTTCAATTAGTTATGGATACATAAAATATCCCGTCAATATCTTCATATACCATGAAAATTTATACATACAATATAGATATAAATTTCCATAAATATTTATTTCTCACACTCAATGAACTATTAAATTCAGCATGAAATCAAAAAAGGATATGAGAAAATACAATTTTACTTTAAAAATTATAGAAACATCATTATTATCTAAAATAATGAATAAAATAAAATCATTAACTTTATTATAAATTTAATTAAAATGGTAACATTCCTTAATGCTAGTCATCTAGACATGGATGTAAAATATTCCATGAAATGTAATGGGTAGAATTTTTTGAATTAAGATTTGTTAAAAATGATATTTATTGACTATAAACTTCGAGTATTTTAGCAAAACAAAAATTTATATATTCAAATAATAACACATCCTCACTTTGATAACATAAAGACATTAATAAAAACTAATTTTCTCCCTCTTTGATAATTTAGGAAAAGACATAGATAGGAATGTTCGTCTTCCATTAGGATTGGGAGATAACTCAAAATTTATATCCATTGAGAGTAATTAAAATATATTATTCAACCCATCTTTAGGATTTATTTTAGTATCTAACAATTTTCCAATAAAATATTTATAGATATTATTCTCCACATGATTGCCATAAATTTTATTTTTGACATCATGATATCTCAAATATAGAAGTTCGAAATATGATTTTTCTTTCTTACAAATATTTTAATCAATAAATTTTTTTTGCTTTCTAAAGGTGTCATAAATGTGTTTCATCCTCACAAAAATTAGATCAGTGGATATGAATAGAGTAATTTCTGATTATTAGGATTTGTTGAATGGAATTTTCGATCTTGGATAAGAGTTAACCATAGTTAAAACCTCTAGGAACCATTTACAATATTTTTCTCTCATGTTTTAGTGGAAAATATGAATTATGTTGTATATAAATTAGATAATATTTAGATCCCTTAACACTATATCCAAATAAATTTCTATGTGATGTAAAGTAATTTAATGTAATCATAATAACATCATGCAGTTGAAATTGTGTTATTTTATAAGAATCTCACACTCTAATAACTCCAACCCTTAAAATATTCAATTCATAAATTAATGGTGAAAAGAAATCATAAATATCATTTATAGGATATCTTGGTCCAGAAATAATTAAACTCAACATTATATATTTTGACTTCATACAAAATTCAAAAGATAAGATGTAAATTACCAATAAGATTGGTTATGAACTTTTTTTTCTTCTAAGTATTTAATATAGATTCATTACATCTATGTAATATCTCAGTTTGAGATTTAAAACTACATATTTGAATGTAGGAAACTTCTGATCAAATTGCATCAATAGAGGACAACCAGAAGGATAGAGTAAGTTTCTCTCAAACATTCACCTCTATAGATTCCATATTATAATTTCTCTGTCATTTATGTTTTTAAATAATTGTTTTAGGTTTCAATCATAGTTGGATTATTTTGATGAAATTTATGGTCTTTTGTTTGTTAAATGTTTTATATA
This sequence comes from Viscum album, assembly GCA_963277665.1. Lineage (NCBI taxonomy): Eukaryota > Viridiplantae > Streptophyta > Magnoliopsida > Santalales > Viscaceae > Viscum > Viscum album. The sequence goes on from OY728134.1 coordinate 294,670,990, forward strand.
AAAAATGTGTATTACTATTGAATTTTGGGGATTAAAAGTAGTCCTTCTCCCTATACAGTTTTATTATTTTTGGGGGATTATCTGACCTTGTACTAACCATTTTGGTTTTGGTTAATTTATAAACATAGTAGAAATATATAGTTCATCTTTTTTGGATTATGTGTTTCTCAATAATTTGATACTAGTACTTTGTGTATGACAAATTAATCTTGAATACTCATTATTGGGAGAAAATATAATTTTGTGGTCAAAATTTATTATATGACGAAACTCTACTTATCATTTAAGTATATTTTCTTATGTTCTTATTCTATTTGGTAAATAAATTCTTCATATTTATAAAAAGTATCTTAAAACAAAAAAAAATTATCATTTACTTTTCATATTTTGAAATATATGATCATTTAACCCATCACTTCTCTGTGGTTTTTTGGTTATAAACTTTCTCCTAACCATATTTTCTATCAGACTCTATAAGAACATGACACATAGTTTCCTTTAATACCCATATTTTCCTACATGGAATCTTAGTATGTATTATCTTGGGTAACCATTGTACTTATCCTACTTTTTGTTAATTTTTATGTTTTATTAATCCTTTTTTTGATGCGGTATTACAATAAAGGTATTTATAAATGTCATATTTCATTTACCAAACATAAATTCAAATTGTGAGGACATAACATCAAAAAGGGAGAAAGAAGTGACATCCTAGGTATTCATAGAATAATACATCTTCATATCTATTAATGTTTATGAATAAAATATAACTTTTACATTAAAGGGACGCTTTTTTCAATGGCGTAATCTATAAGAAACAATGGTTTTCTCCGAAATCTTAGGATGCACACAATGTTGAGTTATACCGAAAATAATACAATTCTTAATTTATATGGTAGTTAATGCCAAGCCATTTTAATGGTGGGAATGATTATAATTAACTAAAATATGATTATAAATGATTATTAAAAGTTTTTACATTTATCCAATAACATTCAGAGGCTTAAAAAGAGAAGGAATATAATTTTAAGCATAAAATACTCTAATATTTTTAAAAGGTTGTTTTACTAAATTTTGATGGAAAATAATTTATTATTTTTTTCAATTTTATATGTTATATTTGAAATAAAATCACTTTATTTGATAATGGAACATAAAAATTTAATTTGGTTCAAAATTTGGTATTTTTCTATTAAAATGTATTTTTTTAATGAATAGTGAAAAATACTACATTTTAATTCAAAAATACTTTTTCATCTAATTTATTTATATAGTTAGAATTTCATTTTAATTTTTTTAAGTATAATTGTATTATTTTTTTTATATTTTAATCCAATTTTCTTTATTTGATGTAATTTCACCTTGAAATTTGATACAAACACATTTCTATCTTTTGATGGTTTTACTTTTTAAAAACATGTTTTCTCATTTTGGAAACAAAAATTAATTTTAAAATAATTTCTTTTAATTATTTGAATTGAATTTGGAAAAATGAAATCCATATTTGGAATCAGAATGTCCAAATTATGTAAATTGTTCCCGTTTATCTTTGGACATTCTAAATAGTAACTTCAGTAATTATTTTTATTTACCATGGTTAAAGGGTAAATCAGGTAAATAAGGGTAAAAAAATAATATGATAATAATATAAAACTACCATAACATGTGTTCTAATCCTGTTGGATAGGATATGGAAGACTATAATTATTATTGTGTCTATTTTAGAACCCCATGTATCCACATGGGTGTGGTAATGACATGTTATAATAATTAATTTAAGATAAAGAGGAATATTACATAAACATGTATCTTTCTACTGAAAAAATTTTATGGTGGGATTATTTAAGTGATATATTTGACTATAAATATTCCTTATAAATCTAAAACAATTTCCTACATCCGGGTATTTTATATATAATTTTTAAATAGTAGATAAATAAATATATTTATGACACAATTATGATGTAGTAATTACCGTATTAATGAATGATTCAAATAAATGACATTATAAATATTAAAATAAATTTATTTTAAAATTTATTTTTCCATAAATAAATTCATATATTATTATTTCATGTTATATATGAGATAATGTAGTTTTTTCAACTTAATCTAGTTTTTTTGTCTTCAACAAAAAATCAATTACTTAATATTGTCAAAATTTACAAAAATGAGTTTTTTAAAAATATTATGTATTACTAAATGATATAATATTCATAAAAATTATATATTTTCCAAAATTATATATATAATATTAAATTTTTCATTAATTATCCACTTGAGGTTCTCTTGTCAATTTATAGTAACCATATTAACCATATAGTGTAAAAATACAAGAATACATGGTAAAAGTTTATTTATTTAACTAAGGTTTAAATCCAAACGATAAGTTTACATTTTTGACCCAAAGATGTCTAAAACCAATTGGTTGAGAGTATTTATACCCATAATTATCTTATCCTTGAAATATTTCACTTTTTAACTATTATAATTATAAAATCAATTTATAATAAAATAATATTTAAAGACGTTCCTAAAGAGACCCTCATCACTCTTATAAAAAGGACATCATCTCTACCCACTTACTCACCACAATCATGCCACTTGGATAACAAAAAATATTCTTAATTAATCTCCCATCTTCCCTCAGTTCCTATTATAATCCTTAAATTGTGCATAAATCAACTCAAGGAAGACTTTTGGCTCAAATAAAAAGGAGTTACTCAATTTAGAGGTAACATTTTCTCTCAAGCTCTTTTCAATTAATTTCATTATCTAACCCCATAACCCCTCTTTATTCCATTATTTTTTAACAGCTCAATTATCCTAAATTTAAATGTATTTTTTTATTCTATGTTTTCTACCTACACTTACGCACACCTCCATCTAATGGATACAGAACATATTGTTTCTGTGTTTTGCAAACTACTGCCTCACAAAACGATGATTGTTCAATTTTCTAATACCACCACACATGGAGGAAATTATTATGGAACTATATTTATATATGATATATATTATATTTTTTATATTATTCAGTAATTTTTATTTATATCATCCCATTATACATTCTAAGTTGTGTAAATATGATAATTTCGTTTGAGGAAGTGTGGAATACCACCCCCTCAAAGCAATGTGACTCGTTCCCACTATACACAGAACATATAAAAGATGATTTTATTAAAAATATTACAAATATTTGACACTAATAAAATAATATTATTATAATATACATTTGTATCATATAATTATTATTTTATTAATATAAAAAAATGAAAGTATAGTTCATGCTTACGTACGACCTACCGTCTCCATGAACGGTGCATTCCATTTCTTATCTCAAAATATTTTAATATTATAAATAAATATATAATGCATAAATTATATTTAAATCACTAATAATATTCTTTAGATGATTTAATTTTATTATGCGGAAACTTTTTATCAAAACAATTTCATTTTTGACTTAAGTACCAAATATCGACAAAACGTCCGATATGGACTTAAATAATTATTTATTTATTATAAAATAGTAATTAGTGATATAAATGAAAGAATAAAATTGAAAAATTTTATATATAAAGTATAAATTAACCTATGTTTATTATTTAAGAACATAACAATTTTACGTGACGATTTGGACTCAAGGGAAATCTTAACTCAATCACCCTTCATTGACTAAAATATCTATGCTGTTTGTTTTCTTTTTCCAAGAATATGTGTGAATGACCTATGAATATTTTGCACTGAATATCAACTTATATTGGTTGTATTTATATTTCTCACATGTAATTAGGTCATTGATTTATCCTTAATCTATTTATATGATCTTTGTAGGGGACTTCGTCTCAATTTCCTTTCATTGAGGTATATCTTGATGTTTTGAACATTAAAAATCCTATAAGTTGTTTATAAAACACTTTTTCCTTGTTATATAATGAATTAGTGTATTATAATTATATTTAATGTTTTATTTAATTTTATTCCTTATTTTTTTTAATCAATTTGTTTCTCTAGTGGTATGGGTCTCTTTAAATAAAACATCATTTTAAATGTTTTAAAGATTTATTCTTCTAAAATGTTCTATTTCATGCCCATGATTTTAAAATTGTTTTTATGAATTTATTTATATAGACATGAATGTTTTAAAATGATAATTTATTTCAAATGTTTTGAAGGTTTAATGGGACAATTAGATTGAAATGTTTATTTATTAAATGTTTCAAATGGTTTTCGAAATGGATTGAATATATCAATATCTTAAAATTATTTCTTGTGATTGAAAATGAAATTTTATGAGTGAAATGTTGAAAATTAAAATATTTTATGTGTTATGAGTGTATAATGGTACTTGAACATTTGACTAGTGGTTATTTGATAAACCAATGATGACGGGTGGCATGGTAAACTAAAGATGGGTGGTTCTGTGATAAACCAAGGACGAGTGGTTATGTTATAAACTCCAATGAATTGGGTATGGAAGTCACCCTTATGGAAATTATATTTATTGATATGTGTGGAATTTGACCATACGGTTATTCAATTTAGGTATGTTTATGTCCCAAGTTATCATTAAATTTTATATATTGGTTTTTATGGGATTTTTGGTATTATTTTCATCACAAAAATGGTAAGAATTGAGCTTATATTTAGTGATGTATATTTACTACTTATTAAAGGTGAAAATTATTACTGTATGATAATATATTCGTGGTTTTCACATTTTCCCAAGCGTAAAATATTTACTTCATTGTGTATCTATTAATATGATTTTTATACTCATCCCATGTTTTCATATGTTTTTAACATGACTTAGTGAAAAATAGTGTCAAGGATGGGATCGAGGAATAGTTATGTTATTAAAACATGAAATGATACCACGTTTCTTTTTAAAGAGTTTTTATTTTATGAAAAAATGGATAGTGATTAAAAGTGTCTTCTTTTAATATTTAAGTTCTTATGTATGTGGTATGACCTAATTATCTAAATGTCAAAACCTGAAAAGATCCAAGTTGTAAATAATAGTCAAATTATTGACTTATCTCATATTTAAGTAATGTTAAATCTTGGGGCCTTATAGTTGGTATTAGATGTCAGTTTAGATAAATTTATAGGTCACGGTTTTATCTAGGTTTGGGTTAAGGATCCCTATAACACCATATGATTTCACTATGCGTTATCTCTTTAATGTAATTCAATAGTTTGCGGTAAACGCTCCACCGAGATCGAGAACACCACAACATACCAAACTAGTCGTTCAAAAATCATTTATGAATAGTAGTAACTGAAATTTGAATTTTATATACTCCATATAATTTTAACATCCATATTATGTGTTTCTTAGACATAATATAAAAACAAATTAAATTTTACAGATAAAAGAATTATTTTTCAAAAAATGTAATTTTATCTCTTTTTAATGGAGAACCCTTTTTAAATACAACATTTGACTATTTTATATATTTAATTTTACAATATGAACTTCTTATTTAGAATTTTTATATAAAAAATTATTTTAAATAATTTTTTTGGTGTTTTTCTAATAACTTTCATATTTTTATGAATAGTGAAAAATATTAAATTTTAATTGAAAACAACTTTTTAATCAACATAATTCATAGTGTTAAATTTAACATTTTAATGGTTTTGAAGTGTAATTATATTATATATTTATCTTTTAATCCAATTTTCTTCATTGGCAGTAATTTAAAATTTAAATTGGACATAAACACATATCAATCTTTTTATAGTTTTTTCTTCTCAAAAACCCGGTTTCTGGTTTTGACCGTGGCATATAAATTTTAAATTATTTAATTCAACATTTATGTTTTGAATTTTCTAAAATAAAAATAATTTTTGAATTTTGAATATCAAAATTTTCTTAAGGTGAATTTTTGATATTTTTCTAAAAAATTTCAATTTTTGATTAATAGTGAAAAAAACTGAGTTATTTTTTAAAATCCACCATTTTTTGTAAATAATTATTATTTTTATTTAAATTTATTTTAAAGTAAAAAATAGATACATAATACCTATATTATAGAAATTTATTTCATTGGATTCATTTTATAATATGATTAGATAGATATAAAATTTTATTGAACTTTTAACGTCTTTTACCCACCTTCTAGCCACATTTGAAAATTTGAATAAACCATACTTTTATAGCATATGTGAAATGAATTTTAAAAATCCGAGATACATGGTTGAAATCATTAATTAAAATGTTGATCATTAAGATGAAATTAATTATTTATGAATAGTAAATTTTTCATTTTCTTTACCACGGTTAAAAGTAAATAGGGTAATTAAAGGTAAAAATGATATTGTAATCACCCCAACACATGTCCTAATTATTTTGAATAAGTGTATTTATTCCAAAAAAAAACCTTAGTAATAAATTATGATCCTCTTTGATCCACTTGTATTAGATTTGGACAATTATTATTTTTTATTTAAAGAAGTGTTAAAAGTGTAAAATTCAAATTTTAATAACTAAAACATTTTAATATAAAATTATATATAAGATAAATTTGAAAATAAAAATTAATTAGAAATACTGAAAGATTTCATATATCATGGTATTTAAATTATAATTTTTACACATTAAATAATTAAATTTATATATGACATAATGATGATACAGTAATTACATTATTAATGGAATATTTTAAAAATTATATTATAAATATTAAAATAAATACAAATTGAGACTTTTGTTGCATTACAGGAATTTCCTAGGTTAATATGACATTTCATAGTTAATTAAATGTATATTTTTCGATGAAATCATATTTTTATGACTTTCACAAATACTAAATACCAAATAGTGTCCAAATTAACATAAATGACTTTTTAAAACAAATATTATTTTATTAATTTATATAATAGCACTAAAAATCTAATGTTCTTAAAAAGAAATTATATAATGATAGAAATTTCATTAATTAACCAATTTAGCTTCTCTTATCATCTTATATTATGTTTATTAACCATTTATTATAATAATACAAGAAGAAATGGTATAAGTTAAACTATTTAACTATGGGTTAAATATAAATGAAAAGGTTAATATGGTGACCAAAAAATTTCTAAAACCTATTGGTTGAGAGTTTTTCAAACCATACCTACATTATTTTTGAAATAAATATATTTGGATTCATTAGAATCCAAAAATTATTTTATAATAAAATAATATTTCATGATTTTCCTAAAGTTCCCCTAACCTCTCTTATAAAAGGGTACATCCTCTTCTCTCAAATTCACACCTCCAATGCCATTTGGTTCAGACAACCCCAACACAAATATCCTCCCAACAACCCTAAATTCACCCTATTGGCCTTACTTTGATCTGAAAGCCAACCTAAGGAGGCCTTTTGATCAAATCAAAAGAGATTACCCGAAGAAAAGGTAATTTTTTCATCACATCTTTCAAAGATCTTTTCTTCTTCCACATCCTATTTTTTTGGATGTTTCCAAACCAATATAATAACTCTAGTACATTCTAAAAATTTTGATTTTATTATAAATATGGTACAACCATATTAATTATTCTATCCATCCAATGAATTACAAAGTCACCATACGTGCATACGTACGACTTACCGTCTCCACCTCATGGTGTAATTTTTTATTCAACACATCATTATTTGGATGTGTATAATAATGAGTAAAACTGATTTAAATAATAAATATAACATGTTATGGTTTTGGTATAATTAATATACCATCCAATTATATAACATTTTATAATTAAAAAATGATATTATGGCTCGTGCGTACGTACGACTTACCGTCCCCACGATGTGATGAGATTCATTTCCACATTCCCCATTAAATGATTATTATAAAAATATATATTATTAATAATTATGAAATATATTATATAATAATGCTACTGGATATATATATATATATAAGTATTTACATATATCTCAATCACATACTTTTATTCAATATAATAAGAAAACTGAAACAATATCCATGTGTACGTACGGACTACCATCTTCATTAATGGTGTTTCTATTTCATATATGTATCTATTATAAAAATTTATATTATCAATATATATAATATATAAATCATGTTTTATATTTTGGAAATATGTAAATAATGATCTAATTGATACGGTCATGAATAACAAGTTAAACACATACGATAAAGAAAGCGATTATTTCTCAAAAAGATACATTAACATGGAAATTATTATGAATGGGCGGTATAACGTCCTAAATGAATCATGAATGATATAATAAATATGAATATTGTTCTTTTATAATTTAATAAAAAACTATGGTCATTATACCTAAGGTTAAACATACTTTCAACTAAAGAAAAGTGCAAGTTAATGGTTAATTCCTCAATCTCATTTTTATCTGAGATTGTTTATGTGTATTCATTTTCTGAGACATATTTATAATCCATGTCCATGTATAATAAAAAAATTCAAAAATAATATTTTATGTTTTATGGATGGAAGTATTTAAATAGATCATCTTTTACATGTTTTAAAGATTTATTTTTCTACATATTTTTAATTAATATCAATGTTTTCGAAATGATTTTAAGGATTTATTTATATCGACATGATTTTTTTTAAAAAGATAATTAATTTAAAAAAAGTTTCAAAGTGTTATGGGACACTTTGATTCCAAAATATATTTTAGATTACTTTTTTTAAATGTGTGACTTTTAAATGATATTTAAAAAAAGGATATTTCTCTCAAAGATTTTTACTAATCCTTTTCAACTATGACAACATTATTTACTGGATATTATTCATGATTGAGGTTGATTTATTGTAAATACAATCTTCAATATTGTATTGAATGAGTTATGATATGTTTGACTGTGAATGTGCTATTTTTATACCATTCATGATGTATGGTTAAAGTATTGACATTTCATATGCTAGTTTTAATATGGATGTGTATATTATGTTTCAACATTTTCATATAAGGAATGCAGTGGAATTAGTATGTGATTGGTGGAGCATGTTATAGCTCATCGATACATTGGTATGTCTCAAGAGAAAAACTAGTGTCTTGGCACAAGGCCATGACAAAATTTATATTTGTAGTCTTCGCAGGAGTCCTTGACTATGTGGTTATGATGTTTGGAATGATTCATTCCCTAATTATTAAATTAGTTATTAAATGTGATTATTTGACTAGTTAAATATCAATGTGAATAATTAAATGGAGTTATTTTATTTATCTTTTACATTTTATGCTGAATTTTATGTTTTAAAGGCTTTCATTTTTATTACACCTCTTGCCATAAAACTATATAGTTTATACTATAATGTTAACCTTACTAAGAATCTATGCTCACCCCTTTCTATGTTTTATTTTTTCCATGATTCAAGGAAGTATATTATGACTGACTTGTAGGGATAAACTGATAGATATGAATGTGTTAAAAGGATATAAAATGTTGTTTTTTTCATGTCATAATATAATACAAAACCTATGTAAGTATCTATACATCCAATTATAAAAAACAAATTGGTCCTTCTATACATGATTCCTTGTAATCATTCCAATGTATTAATGTAATTCTCTGTTACTGGGCTTCTAGGGTTGGGGCGTTACAGTTGGTATCATAGGATGTTTAGTAAATGGCTTGGAAACTACATATAGATAATATACTATTAGATAACACTAAAATAAGATAAACTTTGATTATTAGTATAGAAGGACTTCCTAGAATTTTGTTAATGTAGAGATTTTGAGGAGTTTCCAAGCAATACATCCCTGTCTGGATACAAGCAGGTAGAGGCGTCTCTGGAACAAATGTACCTAAGTGTAAAAACTCTGATAATGAGTTTCAAGCTTGACCTGGTGTATCCTTGTACACGATAACAGGCCTTACTTCACTCTTGGTTATGACACACCTGGGGATATTCATAGAATAATTCAAATTTTATTCACAAAACATTACAAAGGATTTATGACTAAATACTTCTTCAAAGAAAACATTTTTATGATTATGGATTATATGTATACAATTTTCAGTTTACGTTAGGTATTTTAGAAGTTTCGAATTATTCATTATGATTCATAAATTATCCTAGCGTATTCCATTGTTTAGAAATGGCATCCAGTAGAAGGAATGAAAACTATGGAAATACACATGATCCACAGAGTAAGAAGGATCATATAATTCATTGTATTAAGAAAACATTTAGAAGTTAAATTGTCTCCCATGTATTCTCATCATATTAAGAAATAGAATCATGTTTTAATAAAATATGTAAATAATTATCAGAGTCATATGGATTGAAAGGGAAGAAAGAGAGGAAAAGGATGGTAGAGACAATGATGGATAAAGGCAAGAAGGGAAAGATGGATTTTCCCATATGTGATAATTGTGGAAAGAATCATCATGGTAAATTCTTGAAGGGAATGTGAGTTTATTATATGTGTGGAGAAAAAGGACACCAAGTACATGATTTCAAAATAGGTTTCAAATGTACAATGTTTCATCTACACGGAGCTGAGACACTATGTGGGTCAATTTCCCTATCATTAGAGTATACCCCAAATGATGTTATTGGATAATAATACATTTATGATACTACAACAGATTAAGAGGAATGATTATTGTTATTATGCTGTTATTAAATAATTGTGTCATTTGAGTATTGTGTTAATGATGTACATGTTATAAGAATTATAGAGTATACAATTATTGTAAAGTAGTGCTATTTTATTATGGATTTGAGATTATATGGTACTATGAAAAGTGACTCAACAAAAAGTGAGACTTTTTGGAAAATACATGGTTGAATGAAAGATAAACCTTAATATAGTCTTGATACTAAGTTACTAATTTTAGAATATGAGATGGTTGATTTCGATAAATTATATTGGATATTCTTGAATACCTTGGAACTAATTAATGGTTTGTTTATTCTATCATTTCTAGAGTATTCAAAAAAATTAGATATAAACAATTCATCTTCTATTATATAAGGAATAAGAAATCATGGATGTAAATATAAGGTCTTATTGTAATTGAGGGTGTTACCATGTTTTAAGATAATACATGATGAAGGTATTCACATGTTATTATGTGACAAAAGGAGATCTTCCTTGGGTTATGTTGATTTTCATTATAAATTTTTGGACTATGAGTTTGGAGATATGTATTTTGGATAAATTTAATGGGGTGAATGGATTAATTTGGACATCAGATACTATTGAATATGGTCAAAACATTTCATAATATTATTTTTATATTGTTAAAAAAAGGACAACCCAGATGTCAGGCGACAACCCGTCGCGTTCGACAAGTCCACTATACATGAACCCGCAACCAAAGTGTTACAAGGGTACATCACCAACCACTGGACTACGTGATTTATTAGTTTCTATAATGTATTTTTTAGAAAAATGATTGAATAATAAATTATAAATTCATTTTTTTTTAAACCCTATATGATTATGTTTAATAGAATATTTTTGGGTTGTATTATGTTTTGGAGAGAAAGATGGGTTTGTGGTAATAATTAGTTAATAGATGGAACTATACTTGTCAAGTTTTATTTTTTTTTCTTATTCTATGATAAAATTAACTCTTCAAAATAATGGAAAATAACATAAAACCAAAAATGTGTTATCCTAATATATTAATTTTTGGTGAACTGGTGGTATTTTAAATCATTGTAGATTTATGGAATTGAGGCCCTAAATTTTTAATTTATTGTTCAATTGTTTGTCATTGATGACCTCAATAACTCACAATAAATATAGGATGGTACTTTGAAGAGCGATCTGCCAAAGACCGTCCACATACTAGGTTCTATATATGGGAGTCTGCGTACTATCATTCTCATATGGGCATCCACATACTATCTTTCCCATATAGTCACCCACATACTATCTTCTTCATATGGGTGCATATGTATTGTCTTCCGCATATTGGCGTATGCGAACCATTTTTATTATATATTTTATATATGTTAGTTGGTTGGTTATGGAAGGTCTTCTGAATTCAGTGAAATGGTAGGAATTCCACGATATTCTTTTTGCATATAGTTCACAAGATGGATTCTGCAAAATATATCAGATGTAGGATGGAGTCCAGTGAACTACTTTGGGTGTGGGAGAAATTTCTCCCATACCCTCTATATTAATCTTCAACTTGTCACCATCACATAGCTATCTCTCTATCTTCAACCCCTCCTCTTGGTGGTTCTTTTATAGAGAAATGGGGAAATCATATCTAAGGGCATGCAACACCATTTTTGGTATCCCATGAAGATCTATCTCAACCCACATAAAACATGGTCAGCTGAGGTTCATGATGTCTATGGTTTACCCATAAAGGTTCGTGGTACCTTTATAATCATACATCTTACGCGAACTACTAAGATCACGATACAGTATAGAGATGATCCTTGGAAAATTCATTTTAAAGAATCATTTCCCTAGTTTCTCGATTATAATCTCTAAGACCTATTTTTTATATTCATATCATTCTGGAATGAATATTTTTAAAATGGTTATCAAATGTTAATTTATAAATTGATATATTTTTTAAAATATTTTTTTTCTAAAACAGCCCCTATTTTTTTAGAATGAATCTAAAACTAACCAAGTCTTGAACCTTTAAAATATCATTATGAACTGGAGAAAAAAAGGTTTTCCCACATCTGGTTTTTTGGGTTTTTATTGTCATTTACCTCATGACGTTGTAAATATTTTTCTCACATCGATCAAGTTCAATCGACGTGATGAATTGGTTTTCACATCGGTTTTATAATAACTTTCATAAAAACTATCTTAAAAATATAGAAATTGAATATATCTTTTTTTAGGTCATATAAAACCTGATGTGAAAAACCTTTTACCATTTCTGTTATTTAAAATAATTGATTCCATAAAATCAATTTCATATTGGTTATTTAAAAACAGATATAAAATATTTTTTCCTAAATATTTCATTTTGATTATACAATAACCAAATTGAAATTTTTTAAAAAAAATTAACTCAAATATATTATAGCAGTATCATAATAGTAGAACTAGAAAAAAAACAAATCACTATAACCAAATAATAGAATAACTATTCCAATTCATTTTAACCTTATGATTGTAAATTTAAATATTATCATATATATTAAAAATAAACTAAAACCCAATCAAACCTATGAAATATTCCACACATTCACTTGTTATTTTATTTATCTATTGTTTAGTTTATGTTATATGGTCTTACAAAATATAACAATTAAAAATAAATCATTTAACATGTATTCTCAATATAATTATAAGATTAATTAAAATAAATATTTAGATAAAATCTATCCTTGTGTAATTTTTTAATTATCCTTATTCAAATTATTTTTAGAAAAAATCTTAAAACATAATATCCTCATTACATTACTCTTTAAATATGTAAATTCTTTTTTAAAATAATATATCTATTTCAAAAAAAAATATTTTAAATAATTTCATCCAAAATGTATTAATTATAAATAAGAAGTCTTCTATTCTTTTACATATGTTAATTTTATACTACTTTATCTGATTGTCTATATAATGTAATTCCATTATATATATGAAAATTATTAGTTTGAAATAAAATTAAATGTAATTTTAATTTATAACTATTCAAATAATCAAACAAATTTGTTCAGTATGTCATAAAAATTTTCTCACATGTCACCATTTATATAGAATAATTAATAATTTATCTTATCTATTGGATAAAAACACACAACATCTAATATCTCCTAATATAAAAAATTATAATGTGAGTGGATATTTAATTAATATAAGAAAACATTAAGAAAATTATATTCTATACCCTTCAAGATAAGGTTTCATTGAACACTAAATTGCATTATTTTGAAATCTTCTAATAATAATATTGTTATTTATTCATATTTCATTATAATATCTTTTGTGGAAATATTTCTATGGTCCAAAAATCAATATACTAATGTCATATCATACTAAATTCAATGTATATAAAGATTAATAATACAAAAAAATATTATGTTTCAATATATTTAAATAACTGAATGATATATGGTAGTCAACTTACACAGGAAAGACATGAATCAAGTTGATTCCCAGAAATTCTAGTTACAAGCTCCATGAAATATCTCTTTAAAATTCTAATAGTCACCTCACATTCAAAAATTATAACATTCATTAGAATATAATAAACATTCAATAACAATGATGATTATTCTGATAATCTATCAACTCTAGAAGAGTTGTTATTTGAATTCACAACATTATATATTTGTTACTATCTATAAAGTGTGTTTTTAACATTAATGTATTCATAAAAAAATATATCTATTTATATTGTAAAATTCCAAAAAATAATTAAATCCATTAAAAATAAAGGATTTAATTTATATATATCTCAATGATAATTTGTAGGACGAGAATACATTACCAAATAAAAAAATTGTTGATAATTTGTCCAACTATAGTACCTCAATAGTTTGAAATGGTAGTCTTGGTGATCTATCTATAATATCCTTTATATTGACTCTTAGCTTCTTCATATCTATCTTTTCATGATAAACAACATCCTAAATATAATATATAATCTCATTTGCAAAAATATTATGTTGGGGAAAATCAAAATATTAATCAAAGTATATGGGATGTTTTGTAGGAGGATTTATAGGTGTTGGATAAGAAGGAGAAGGTGGAGCAAGATCTGTTGACAGAGGTAGATGAGTGGGATTATCAACCCAAAACTATTTTTTCATGTCTATAAAATTGACTATACCAAATAGTTGATCTTTTCCACAATCATCTGACTCATCTCCTAAAATGTATCTTTTAATGATTAAATTTTCTTTTTATTTACATCCTCCTTTGAAGAAGCTCCAAAATAACCAAACACTTTTTTTATTGATACACCGTTCAGGTATCATTCTACGTGACTTGAGTGTTTGGGATTTCCCAATATAGTAGCTAAATTATCTTTCATACCCTAAGATTTGAAGTACCTCTTTGTGCTTTTCTATTCAAGGGATTCTTGAATATAAAATTTTTAAATTTCATTAGTGTATCACAATATATTAATATTTGAATTTACTTAAATGAAATAAATAGATTAAATAACTTCATAAAATCCTCTTAGTTACAACCCTCAACTCCTTCATAACTTGTTGTTCCTTTTTCTCACTCCTTCCCTCTTCCTTTTTATATGTCTATTTAAGGGAAGGGTCAACCACTGTGGATACAGAAGACTCCACTCACTTTTTTTTTGAAATTTCACGACTATCATTTTTTATTATAACAATGTTTACCCTCCATGAGATAAAGTATGATGGTATAATATTTTTGATTATATCTACTAATGATAATTCCTCGTTTTATATTAATTAATAATTAAAAACATCTATATGATTACTAATATAAAAAAACTTCTAAAATATAACATTTCTCTATCCAAAAATGATTATCTTCATCCACTTTCAACAAAAAACTTCCTTGTATCATCATCTTGAAAATTGTATATATCACATGAATTTATTTTGTATTTCCTAGAAAATGAAATCTCATGTGAGGGATGATTTAAAATCCCAATATCTCCATTCAGCCGAAGATAATCATTTATTCATTACTTATATAGTGTTAATTGTATCATATGTCATCAGATAAGAACAGAAAAACCCAATGATAGTAAAAAAATTTAATGATAAGTAATATAATACTAAAATATAATACTAAAATTATATGCCATAATTTAAAAGTTTTTTCTTTATCGACACTTATCCATTCACACATAAAATTTCAAACATCGGCTCAATCATTCACAATAATAAAAGTCTAATATTGTTTTGAATGTGGACCCCTAGGAATATCATTATCATCAAACTCAACTAGTATCCCCTGATCCTTGCTATAGAAAACTACTAATTTTAGTAAATGTGTACTTCCATAATAATGACAATATTAATTACCTTATTCATTATTGGTTAACAATTCTAAAAGTATACATAAAATATTTATGAAACATTAAATGATATAATCAAAATAAAATAAATATTATATAAAATTGAATTTAAAATCCAATTACAAATAAGGAAGAATAATTAAAAAGTGAAATAAGAAAAACTAAACTATTCTAAAAAGTCAATTAAACCTATTACTTATGCTTTATAGTATAATTATAAAAACTAAACATATATATTTAACATTTTATGAAATTTAGAAATTAAAACAGAAAAATATATATCATACTTGAAATGTTAGTAAAATAAAAAAGGAATATTTTCTTAATATTCCTACCTAATGATAATTCCTTATGTAAAAAACTATTTCTATGATGTGTTCATCAAATTTATCTTTTAATATTTCCATATATGTATGGATATCATTTAAATAAGAATCATAGACACATTTTTCATCACCAATATACTATTTTTTTCTTTTAAACTGATATACCATAATATATTTTATGGATAAATAACATAAATAATTTTTCCCATGTGTATACATGATAAAATGATCAAATATTTATTCCAATATATTTATATTAACTACTATCATGTCAAATTATTAATTTATAAAACATTAATTATCAAAAACCCCTTAGAAGTCAAACAATATATCTCAACATTTAATGTAACCATCCTACAATATTTCTTAAATAAATCTATAATATAAACATAAAATGGAGATTACATTTTTATCTAAAGAATTAAAAATTTTATTTCTTCTATAAACACATATACACTACTATTCTAAACTACATTTATATTTTCCTAATCTTTTAAATGAAATGTAGATAAATTAATATCATACAAATATTATATGATAGAATTTAATGATGGGTTTCCCACTAACAATTTTAATGTTTCCAATGCATCTTATAAAACATGTGGTGTCTCTTTAATCAATGCAAAAAAATAATTGTTATGAACATTAAAAACTCACATATCGTAGTTCATCTGATAATATTGTTTTACACATTATTATTTAATGTTATATATGGTTGATCATAATCCATTTCATTCAATATGTATAAATATAAAATATCTATCTTTTCTCCCATAAATGATTTTACATTAAATCAATAGATCCCCTTTTCCCTATAATTAACTCATTCATGGTGAGATGTAGGAAATTTATGAGATACACTTCTAAAAAATAGCTTGCACAAAGCTCTGCATCCTTCTCATAAATTACTTCTCAATAATTGAGTCGTCAATTAGATATGGATACATAAAATATCCCGTAAATATCTTCATATACCTTTAAAATTTATACATCCAATATAGATATACATGTCCATAAATATTTATTTCTCACACTCAATGAACTATTAAATTTAGCATGAAATAAAAATAGGATATGAGAAAATACAATTTTACATTAAAAAGATTTGAAACATAATTATTCTCTTAATTAATCAATGAAATAAAATCATTAACTTTTTATAAATTTAAATAAAATGGTAACATTCCTTTATGTTATTCATCTATACATGGATGTAAAATATTCCATGAAATGTAATGGGTAGAATTTTTTGCATTATGATTTGCTGAAAATGATATTTCATGACTATAAACTTCAAGTATTTTAGTGAAAATAAATTCTATATTCAAAGAATAACACATCCTCACTTTGATAACATAAAGACAATAATAAAAACTATTTTTCTCCCTCCTTGATAATTTATGAAAAGACATATATAGGCATGTTCGTTTCTATTAGGATTGGAAGATAACTCACAATTTATACCAATTGAGAGTAATTAAAATATATTATTCAACCCATCTTTAGGATTTATTTTAGTATCTAAAAATTTTCCAATAAAATTTTAATAGATATTATTCTCCACATGATTTCCATAAATTTTATGTTTGACATCATGATATCTCAAATATAGAATTTCTAAATATAATTTTTGTTTCTTACAAATATTTCAATCATTAAATTTTTTTTCCTTTCTTAAGGTGTAATCAATGTGTTTCAACCTCACAAAAAATAGATCAGTGGATATGAATAGAGTAATTTCAAATTAATAGGTTTAGTTGAATGGAATTTTCAATCTTGGATAAGAGTTAACCGTAGTTAAAACCATGAGGAACCATTTATAATATTTTTCTCTCGTGTTTTAGTAGAAAATATGAATTATGTTGTCTATAAATTAGCGAATATTTAGATCCCTTAACACTGTATCTAACTAAATTTTAATGTGATGTAATTTAATTAAATGTAATCATAATAACTTCATGTAGTGGAAATTGTGATATTTTATAAGAATATTACACTCTAATAACTTCTTCCCTTAAAATAGTCAATTCATAAATTAATGGTGAAAAGAAATCATAAATATCATTTACAGGATATCTTGGTCCATAAATAATTAAACTCAACATTATAAATTTTGACTACATACAAAATTCAAATGATAAGTTGTAAATTACCAATAAGATGGGTTATGAACATTTTTTTCTTCTAAGTATTTGATATAGATTCATTACATCTATTTAGTATCCAAGTATGAGATTTAAAACTACATATTTGAATATAGGAAACTACTGATCAATTTGCATCTATAGAGGTCAACCAAAAGGATAGAGTAATTTTCTCTCAAACATTAACCCATATAGATTCCATATTATAATTTCTTTGTCTTTTATGTTTTTAAATAATTGTTTTTGGATTCAATCATAGTTGGATTATTTTGAGGAAATTTAATGTCTTTTGTTTGTTAAATTTTATATATATAAATTGTGTATTACTTTTGAATTTTGGGGGTTAAAATTAGTCCTTCTCCTTATACAGTTTTATTATTTTTGGGGGATTTTGTGACCTTGTACTAAACATTTTGGTTTTGGTTAATTTTTAAACACAGTGGATATATATAGTTCATCTTTTTTGGATTATTTGTTTCTCAATAATTTGATACTAGTACTTTGTGTATGACCAATTATTCTTGAATACTCATTATTGGGAGAAAATATGATTTTGTGGTCAAAATTTATTAAATTATGAAACTCTAATTATCATTTCAGTATATTTTCTTAAGTTGTTATTCTATTTGGTAAATAAATTCATCATATTTATAAAAAGGATCTTAAAACAAAAACATTTTTAATTTACTTTTCATATTTTGAAATATATGATAGTTTAACCCATCACTTGTTTTTGGTTTTTTTGTTATAAACTTTCTCCTAACCATGTTTTCTTTCACACTCTATAAGAACTTGACACATAGTTTTCTTTAATACCCATCTTTTCCTACATGTAATCTTAGTAAGTGTTATCATGGGTAACCATTTTACTTCTCCTACTTTATGTTAAAGTTTATGTTTTATTAATCCTTTTTTTATGCGGTATTTCAGTAAAGGTATTTATAAATGTCATACTTCATTTACCAACCATAAATTCAAATTGTGAGGACACAACATCACAAAGGGAGAAAGAAGTAACCTCCTAGGTATTTATAGAATAATAAATCATCATATCTATTAATATTTATGAATAAAATATAACATTTACGTTAAGGGTACACTTTTTTCAATAGCATAATCTATAGGAAACAATGGTCTTCTCCGAAATCTTATGATGCACACAACGTTGAGTTATACTGAAAATAATACAATAATACAATTCTTATTTTATATGGTAGTTAATGACTAGCCATTTTAATGGTGGGAAT
The DNA here is from genome assembly GCA_963277665.1 of Viscum album. Taxonomy (NCBI): domain Eukaryota; kingdom Viridiplantae; phylum Streptophyta; class Magnoliopsida; order Santalales; family Viscaceae; genus Viscum; species Viscum album. Next base: position 294,690,643 of record OY728134.1, read on the forward strand.
GAATAAAATTAATTAAAATATTATTACAAAGGATTATTAAAAGTTTTTACATTTATCCAATAACATTAAGAGGCTTCAAATGAGAAGGAATATAATTTTCGGAATTAAATACTCTAATATTTTTAAAAGGTTGTTTTAATAAATTTTGATGGGAAATCATTTATTATTTTTTTTACTTTTATATATTATATTTGAAAAAACATCTTCTTATTGGATAATGGAACATAAAATTTTACTTTGGTATAAATTTTGGTATTTTTCAAATAAAATATATTTTTTTAATGAATAGTGAAAAATAATATATTTTAATTAAAAACTACTTTTTCATCTAATTTATTTATATAGTTATATTGTTATATTAAATTTTTTAAGGGTAATTGTAGTATATTTTTTATATTTTAATCCAATTTTATTTATTTGATGTAATTTCACCGTGAAATTTGATACAAACACATTTCTATCTTTTGAGGGTTTTTACTTTTTAAAAACATGTTTTCTCATTTTGGATACAAAAATTAATTTTAAAATAATTTCTATTTATTATTTGTATTGAATTTGGAAAAATAAAATCCATATTTGGAATCAGAATGTCCAAAATTATATAATCTGGTCCCATTTATTTTTTGACATAATGAATAGTAACTTCAGTAATTATTTTTATTTACCATGGTTGAAGGGTAAATCATGTAAATAAGGGTTAAAAAATAATATTATAATAATATAAAACTACCATAACATGTATTCTAATGCTTTTAGATAGGATATGGCAGACTATCATTATTATTGGGTTTGTTTTAGAACCCTATGTAGCCACATGGGTGTGATAATAACATGTTATAATAATTAATTTAATGTAAAGAGAAATATTACATAAACATGTATCTTTTTACTGAAATAATTTTATGGTGGGATTATTTAACTGATATAATTGACTATAAATATTCATTATAATTCTAAAAATATTTCCTAAATCAAGGTATTTTATTTATAATTCTTAAATAGTAAATAAATAAATATATTTATGACTCAAATATGATGTAGTAATTACCGTATTAATGAATGATTCAAATAAAATACATTATAAATATTAAAATAAATTTAATTTAAAATTTATTTTGCATAAAATAAATTTTATAGATTATTATGACATGTTATATTTGAGATAATATAGTTTTTTCAAATTAATCATAGTTTTTTTTACTTTAAAAAAATCAATTACTTAATAGTTCCAAAATTTACATAAATGAGTTTTTAAAACAAATTCTGTATTATTAAATGATATAATATTCATAAAAATTATATATTTTCCTAAAAGATATATATAATATTATATTTTTAATTAATTATCCACTTGAGGTCCTCTTGTCAATTTATAGTAACCATATTAACCATATATTGTAAAAATACAAGAAGACATGGTAAAAGTAAATTTTTTTAATTAAGGATTAAATATGAACGATAAGGTCACATTTGTGTCCCAAAGTTGTCTAAAACCTATTTGTTGTGAGTATTTATACCCATAATTATCTTATCTATGAAATATTTCACTTTTTAACTATTATAATTATAAAATCAATTTATAATAAAATAATATTTAAAGACATTCCTAAAGAGACCCTCCTCCCTCTTATAAAAAGGACATCATCTCTACCCACTTACTCACTCCAATCATGCCACTTGGATAGCACAAATTATTATTAATTAAGCTCCCAACTTTTCCAATTCCTCTTATAATCCATAAATTGTGTAGAAGTCAACTCATGGAAGACTTTTGGCTCAAATAAAAAGGAGTTACTCAATTTAGAGGTTACATATTCTCTCAAGCTCTTTTCAATTAATTTATTTATCCAACCCCATAACCTCTCTTTATTCCATTATTTTTTAACAACTCAATTATCCTAAATATAAATGTATTTTTTTATTCTATGTGTTCTACCTACACTTACACACACCTTCATCTAATGGATATAGAACATATTGTTTCTGTATTTGGAAAACTACTGCCTCACGAAACAATGATTCATCAATTTTCTAATACCCCCACTCATGGAGGAAATTATTATGGAACTACATTTATATATGATATATATTATATTTTCTATATTATTCAGTAATTTTTATTTAGATCATACCTTTATACATTCCATGTTGTGTAAATATGATAATTTCGTTTGAGTAAGTGTGGACTACCACCCCCTAAAAGCGATGTGATTCGTTCCCACTATACATGGAACATATAAAAGATCATTTTATTAAAACTTTTAGAAATAAATGACATTAATATAATACTACTATGATAATATACATTTTTATAATATAATTATTATTTTATTAATATAACAAAAAATGAAAGTGTAGTTCATGCTTATGTATGACATACCGTCTCCATGAACGGTGCATTTCATTTATTATCTCCAAATATTTTAATATTATAAATAAATATAAAATGTATAAATGATATTTAAATCATTAATAAAATTCTTTAGATGATTTAATTTTTCTACTTAGAAACTTTTTATCAAAATAAGTTCATTTTCGACTTAAGTACCAAATATCAACAAAACGTCCGATATGAACATAAATAATTATGTATTTTTTATAAAATAGTAATTAATTATATAAAAGGAATAATAAAATTGAAAATTTTTATAAATAAAGTATAAATTAACATATTTTTATTTTTTAGAAACATAACAATTTTATGTGACGATTCGGACTCAAGGAAAATATTAACTCAATCACCATTCATTGAGTAAAATATATATGTTGTTAGTTTTGTTTTTCCAAGAATATGTGTCAATGACCTATGAAACTTTTACACTAAATATCAACATATATTGGTTGTATTTATATTTTTCACATGTAATTATGTCATTGGTTTATCCTTAATCTATTGATAGGATCTTTGTAGGGTACTTCGTCTCAATTTCCTTTCATTGAGGTATATCATGATGTTTTGAACATTTATAATCCTATAAGTTGTATATAAAACAGTTTTTCCTTGTCATATCATGAATTAGTGTATTATAATTATATTAAATGTTTTATTTAATTTTATTCCTTAATTATTTTAATTCATTTGTTTCTCTAAGGGTATGAGACTATTTCAATAAAACATCATTTTAAATGTTTTAAAGATTTATTCTTCTAAAACGTTCTATTTCATGTCCATGATTTTAAAATTGTTTTTATGAATTTATTTATATAGACATGAATTTTTTAAAATGATAATTTATTTCAAATTTTTTGAAGGTTTAATGGGACACTTCGATTGAAATGTTTCTTTATTAAATGTTTTAAATGGTTTTGGAAATGGATTGAATATTTCAATATCTTAAAAGTATTTCTTGTGATTTAAATTTAAATTGTATGAGTGAAATGTTGAAAATTGAAATATTTTATATGTTATGAGTTTATAATGGCACTTGGACATTTGACTAGTTGTTATGTGATAACCTAATGGTGACTGGTTGCATGATAAACTAAAGATGGGTGGTTTTGTGATAAACCAAGGATGGGTGGTTATGTTATAAACTCCAATGAAATGGGTATGGAAGTCACCCTTATGGAAATAATATTTAGTGATATGTGTGGAATTTGACTATATGGTTATTCTATTTAGGTATGTTTATGTCCCAAGTTTTCATTAAAAGCTATGTATTGGTTTCTATGGGATTTTTGGTATTATTTTCATCACAAAAAGTGTAATAATTGAGCTTATATTTAGTGAAGTATATTTACTACTTATTAAAGGTGAAAAGTATTATTGTAGGATAATGTATTTGTGGTTTTCACGTTTTCCCAATCGTAAAATTTTTACTTCATTATGTATCTATTAATATGATTTTTTTACTCATCCAATGTTTTCAAATGTTTTTAACATGACTTAATGAAAAACAGTTTCAAGGATGGGATCGACGAATAGTTATGTTGTTAAAACATGAAATGATACCACGTTTCTTTTTAAAGGGTTTTTATTTTATGAAAAAATAGACAGTGATTAAAAGTGTCTACTTTTAATATTTAAGTTCTTATGTACGTGGTATGTCCTAATTATCTAAAGGTCAAAACCTGGAAAGATCCAAGATGTGAATTATAGTCAAATTATTGATATATCTCATGTTTATGTAATGTTAAATCTTGGGGCCTTATAGTTGGTATTAGATGTCAGTTTAGATAAATTTATAGTTTGGGATTCTATCTAGGTTTGGGTTAAGGGTCCCTATAACACCATATGATTTCATTATGTGTTATCTCTTTAATGTAATTCAATAGTTTGCGTTAAACGCTCCACCGAGATCGAGCACACCACGACTTACCAAACTAGTCGTTCAAAAATAATTTATGAATATTAGTAAATGAATTTTGAATTTTATACACTCCATCTTATTTTAACAACCATATTATGTGTTTCTTAGACATAATATAAAAACAAATTAAATTTTTCAGATAAAAGAAGTATTTTTAAAAAAATGCAATTTTATCGCCTTTTAATGGAGAACCCTTTTTAAATCCAATATTTGACTATTTTGTATATTCAATTTGACAATATAAACTTCTTATTTAGAATTTTGACATAAAAATTTATTTTAAATAATTTTTTTGATGTTTTTCTGATAACTTTCATATTTTGATAAATAGTGAAAATATTAAATTTTAATTGAAAACAACTTTTTAAAAAACATAATTTATATTGCTAAATTTAACATTTTAATGGTTATTAAGTGTAATTATATTATATTTTTATCTTTTAATCCAATTTCAGTCATTATAAGTAATTAAACATTTAAATTGGACATAAACACATATCAATCTTTTGATAGTTTTTTCTTCTCAAAAACCCAGCTTCTGGTTTTGACCATGGGAATTAATTTTAAATTAATTAACGCAACATTTATGTTTTTTTATTTTCTAAAATAAAAAAAAATTGAATTTTGAATATCAAAATTATATTATTGTGAATTTTTGAAATTTTTCTAAAAACTTTCAATTTTTGATGAATAGTGAAAAACACTGAGTTATTTTTTAAAACCGACCATTTATGTAAATAATAATTATTTTTATTTAAATTTATTTTAATGTAATAAATAGGTACATAATACCTATATTATAAAAATTTATTTCATTGGGTTCATTTTATAATATGATTAGATATATATAATATTTTATTGAACTTTTTAACGTCTTTTACCCACCTTCTAGCCACATTTGCAAATTTGAGTATACCATAATTTTATAGCATATGTGAATTGAATTTCAAAAATCCGAGAGACATGGTTGAAATTAGTAAGTAAAATTTTGATCAATAAGATGAAATTAATTATTTATGAATAGTAACATCTGTATTTAATTTACCACGGTTAAAAGAAAATAGTGTAATTAAAGGTAAAAATGATATTGTAATTACCCCAACACGTGTCATAATTCTATTAGATAAGTGTATTTTGACCAAAAAACCATAGGAATAAATTATGATCCTTTTTTATCCGCTTGTTTTAGATTAAGACATTAATTATTTTTTATTTAAAGAAGAGTTAAAAGTGTTAAATTCAAATTATAATAACTAAAACATTTTTAATATATCATTATAAATAAGATAAATTTGACAATAAAAATTAATTATAAATAAAAAAGATTTCATATATCATGGTATTTAATTTATAATTTTTACACATTAAATAATTAAATTTATAAATGACATAATGATGATGCAGTAATTACATTATTAATGGAAGATTTACAAAATTGTATTATAAATATTAAAATAAATGTAAATTGAGACTTTTGATGCATTAAAAGAATTTCCTAGGTTAATATGACATTTATGTGTTATTTAAATGTATATTTTTCTAAGAAATCATATTTTTATGAATTTCACAAAAAGCAAATACCAAATAGTGTCCAAATTGACATAAAAGACTTTTTAAAACAAATATTATTTTATTAATTTATATAACAGCACTAAAAATCTAATATTCTTAAAAAGAACTTATATAATGATAATAATTTAATTAATTAACCAATTTAGCTTCTCTTGAAATCTTATAGTATGTTTATTAACCATTTATTATAATAATACAAGAAGAGATGGTAAAAGTTGAACTATTTTACTATTGGTTAAATATAAATGAAAAGTTTAATATGGTGACCTAAAATTTTCTAAAACCTATTGGTTGAGAGTTTTTTGAACCATTCCTACATTATTGTTGAAATAAATCTATTTGGATTCATTAGAATCCAAAAATTATTTTATAATAAAATAATATTTCAAGCTATTCCTAAAGTGCCCCTCACCTCTCTTATAAAAGGGCGCATCCTCTTCTCTCAAATTCACACCTCCAATTCCATTTAGTTCGGACAAACCCAACACAAATATCCTCCCAACAACCATAAATTCAACCTATTGGCCTTAAATTTACCTGAAATACAACCTAAGGAGCCCTTTTGATGAAATCAAAAGGGATTACCTGAAGAAAAGGTAATTTTTTCATCACGTCATTCAAAGATCTTTTCTTATTCCACATCTTATTTTTTTGATGTTTCAAAACCAAAATAATAACTCCAGTACATTCTAAAATTTTTTATGTTATTATAAATATGGTACAACCATATTAATTATTCTATCCATCCTATTAATTACAAAGTCACCATACGTGCGTACGTATGGCTTACCCTCTCTACCTCATTGTGTAATTTTTTATTCCACACATCATTATTTGGATGGGTATAAAAATGTGTAAAATTGATTTAAATAAGAAATATAACATGTTAAGGTTTCGGTATAATTAATAAACCATCCAAATATATACCATTTTATAATTAAAGAAGTGATATTATGGCTCGTGGGTACATATGACTTACCGTCTCCATGATGCAATGAGATTCATTTCCACATTCCCCATTAAATGATTATTATAAAAATATATATTATTATTAATTATGAAATATATTATATAATAATTCTACTGGATATATATATATATATGTAAGTATTTACATATATCTCAATCACATACTTCCATTCAATATGATAGAAAACGGAAATAACATCTATGTGTATGTACAAAATACCGTCTCCATTAATGGTGTTTCTATTTCATATATCTATCTATTATACATATTAATATTCTGAATATATAATATATAAATCATGTTTTATATTCTGGAAATATGTAAATAATGATTTAATTAATAGGGTCAAGACTAACAAGTTAAACACATATGATAATTAAAGCGATTATTTCTCAAAAAGATACATTAACATGGAAATTATTTTTAATGGTCGGTATAAAGTCCTAAATGAGTCAAGAATGGTATAATAAATATGAATATTGTTATTTTATAATTTAATGACAAACTATGGACATTATTCCTGAGGTTAAACGTACCCTCGACTAAAGAAAAGTATAAGGTAAGGGTTAATTCCTCAATCTCATTATTATCCACGATTGTTTATGTGTATGTATTTTCTGAGACATATTTATAATCCATGTCCATGTATCATAAAAATGTTTTCAAAAATAATATTTTATGTTTTATGGATGGTACTATTTAAATAGATCGTATTTTAAATGTTTTAATGATTTATTTTTCTACATATTTTTAATTAATATCAATGTTTTCGAAATGATTTTAAGGATTTATTTATATCGATGTGATTTTTTTAAAAAAGTTAATTACTTTAAAAAATGTTCAAAGTGTTATGGGACACTATGATTCAAAAATATATTTTAGATTACTTCCTTTGTAAATGTGTGACTTTTAAATGATATTTAAAAAATGTATATTTCTCTCAAAGAGTTTTACTAATCATTTTCAACTACGACAACATTCTTTACTAGATATTATTCATGATTGAGGTTGATTTATTATAAATACAATCTTCAATATTGTATTGAATGAGTTATGATATGTTTGACTGTGAATGTGATATTTTTATACCATTCATGATGTATGGTTAAAGTATTGACATTTCATATGCTAGTTTTAATATGTATGTATATGTTATGTTTCAACATTTTCATATAAGGAACGCATTGTACTTAGTATGTAACGAGTGGAGCACGCTATAGCTCATCGATGCATTGGTTGGTCCCATGAGAAAAACTAGTGTCTTGGCACAAGGCCTTGACAAAATTTTTATTTGTAGTATTGGCAGGAGTCCTTGAGTATGTGGTTATGATATCTGGAATGATTCATTCTCTAATTCTTAAATTAGTTATTAAATGTGATTATTTGACTAGTTGAATATCAATGTGAATAATTAAATGGAATTATTTTATTTATCTTTTACATTTTATGCTGAATTTTATGTTTTAAAGGCTTTCGTTTTTATTACACATCTTTCCTTAAAAGTTTATAGTTTATGTTATTATGTTTACCTTACTAAAAATCTATGCCCACCCCTTTTTATGTTTTATTTTTCCCATGATTCAAAGAAGTATATTATGACTGACTTGTAGGGATAAACTGATAGATATGAATGTGTTAAAAGGATCCAAAATGTTGTTCTTTTCATGTCATAATTTAATGTAAAACCTATGTAAGTATCTATACATTCAAGTCTATCCTTGTGTAATTTTTTAATTATCCTTATTCAAATTATTTTAAAAAAAATCAAAAAACATAATATCTTCATTACATTACACTTTAAATATGTAAATTCATTTTTAAAATAATATTTCTATTTCAAAAAAATATTTTAAATAATTTCATCCAAAATTTATTAATTATAAATAAGAAGTCTTCTATTATTGTACATATTTTAAATTTATACTACTCTATCTAATAGTCTATATAATGTAATTCTATTCTATACATGAAAATTATTGGTTTGAAATAAAATTAAATGTAATTTTAATTTATAACTATTAAAATAATCAAACAAATTTGTTCAGTATGTTGTAAAAATTTTATCACATGTCACCATTTATAGAGAATAAATAATAATTTATCATATCTCTTGGATAAAAACACACAACATCTAATATCTCCTAATATAAAAAATTATAATGTGAGTGGATATTTAGTTAATATAAGAAAACATTTGGAAAATTATATTTTATAACCTTCAAGATAAGGTTGCATCAAACACTGAATTGCATTATTTTGAAATCTTCTAATAATATGTATTGTTATTTATTCATATTTCATTATAATATCTTTTGTGGAAATATTTCTGGGGTAAAAAAATCAATATACTAATTTCATATCATACTAAATTCAATTTATATAAAGATTAATAACACAAAAAAACATAAATATTATTTTTCAATAAATTTAAATAACTGAATGATATATGGTAGTCAACTTCCACAGGAAAGACATGAATCAAATTGATTCCCAAAAAGTCTAGTTACAAGATCCATGAAATCTCTCTTTAAAATTCTAATAGTCACCTCACATTCAAAAATGATAACATTCATTAGAATATAATAAACACTCAACAACAATGATGATTATTTTGATAATATATCAACTCTATAAGAATTATTATTTGAATTCACAACATCCTATATTTGATACTGTATATATAGTATGTTTTTAACTTTAATTTATTCATAATAAATTATAAATATTATCTTCTAAAATTCTAAAAAATAATTAAATCCATTAAAAATAAAGGATTTAATTTATACATATCTCGATGGAAATTTGTAGGAAGAGAATAAATTACCAAATAAAAAATGGTTGAAAATTTGTCCAACTATAGTACCTCAATAGTTTGAAATGGTAGTCTTGGTGATCTATCTATAATATCCTTTATGTTGACTCTTAGCTTATTCATATCTATCTTATCATGATAAAAAAACATCCTAAATATAATATATAATATCATTTTCAATTATATTATGTTGGGGACAATCAAAATATTAATCAAAGTTTATAGGATGTTTTGGAGGATGAGTTATAGGAGTTGGATAAGAAGGAGAAGGTGGAGCAAGATCTGTTGACAGAGGTAGATGAGTGGGATTATCAACCCAAAACAATTTTTTCATGTCTATAAAATCATCTATACCAAAAAATTGATCTTTTCCACAATCATCTTACTCATCTCTTATAAAGTATCTCCTAATGATTAAATTTTCTTTTTATATACATCCTCCTTTGAAGAAGCTATAGAATAACCAAACACTTTTTTTATTGATACACCTTTCAGGTATCATTGTACGTGACCCGACTATTCAGGATTTCCCAATATAGTAGCTAAATTATCTTTCATACCCTATGACTTGAAGTACCTCTCTGTGCTTTTCTCTTCAAGGGATTCATGAATATAATATTTTAAAATTTTATTAGTGAATCACAACATATTAATATTTTAATTTACTTAAATGAAATAAATAGATTAAATAACTTCGTAAAATCCTCTTAGTTACAACCCTCAACTCCTTCATAACATATTGTTCCTTTTTCCCGCTCCTTCCCTCTTCCATTTTATATTTCTATTTAAGAGAAGGGTCAACCAATGTGGATACGGAAGACTTCACTCTTTTTTTTTTTGAAATGTCAGGACTATCATTTTTTATTCTAATAATGTTTACCCTCCATGAGATAAATTATGATGGTATAAATATTTATATTATATCTACTAATGATATATCCTAATTTTATATAAATTAATAATTAAAAACATCTATATGATTACTAATATAAAAACACTTCTAAATATAACATTTCCCTATCCAAAAATGATTATCTTCATCCACATTCAACAAACAACATCCTTGTATCAAGATCTTGAAAAGTATATATATCACATGAATTTCGTTTGTATTTTCTAGAAAATTAAATCTCATGTGAGGGATGATTTAAAATCCCACTATCTCTAATCAGTCAAAGTTAAGAATTTCTTCATTACTTATCTAGTGTTATGTGTATAATATGTCATCTGATAAGAACGGAAAACCCCAATGTTAGTAAAAAAATTTAATGATAAGTAATATAATAAATAAATATAATACTAAAATTATGTGCCATAATTGAGAAAAGTTTTCTTTATCAACACTTATCCATTCACAAATCAAAATTCAAACTTCGGCTCAATCATTCACAACAATAAAAGACTAATATTGTTTTGAATGTGGACCCCTAAGAATATCATTATCATCAAACTCAACTAGTATCCCCTGATCCTGGCTATAGAAAAGTACTAATTTTAGTAAATGTTTACTTCCATATTTTATCTACCAACAATGTTTTATCTACCCCTTTGGAATTAGATAGATAATATGAAAATGGATAAGGAGGCTCCTCCGCAAAAGTAAGTGTATGCCCCCCCCCCAGAATATTGAGGGGAATTATTTTTTTGATTTGAAATTATCCTAAAAAAAGTAACAAATTAAAATAACAAACAATTATTGAACATATATACAAATACAACTATTACAAATAATGTTAAATAAAAATGATCTAACACAATGAAAACTCAACTAAAATCATTCTTATACATATTTATTAATTCATTTAACTAAAATGATAACAAAATTATTGAGAAGTGAAATTACATAAATGAAGTAAAACAAATCCAACTATTATAAAAAAAATTGAATAAAAAATTTAAATTCATTTAAATAAAAAAACTCTAAACAAACTATTATTTATCATATTTTTCAAAGTAAACTAAATTTCTAAAATAATAATGACAATATTCATACCTTATTCATTATTGGTTAACAATTCTAAAAGTATACATAAAATATAAATGAAACATTAAATGATATAATAAAAAGAAAATAAATATTATATAAAATTTCATTAAAAATAAAATTAAAAATAAAGAAGAATAATTAAAAAATTAAATAAGAAAAACTAAACTATTCTAAAAAGTCAATTAAACATATTACTTATGCTTTCTATTATAATTATAAAAATTAAACATATATATTTTACATTTTATGAAATTTAAAAATTAAACCAGAAAAATATATATCATTATTGTAATGTTAGTAAAATACGAAAGGAATATTTTCTTAATATTCCTACCTAATGATAATTCCTTATGTAAAAAACCATTTCTATGACGTGTTCATCAAATTTATCTATTAATATTTCCATATATGTATGGATATCATTTAAATAAGAATCTTCGCCACATTTTTCATCACCAATATACTATTTTTTCTTTTAAACCAATATACCACAATATATTTTATGGATAAATAACATAAATAATTTTTACAATGTGTAACCATGATAAAATGATCCAAAATTTATTTTAATATATTTATATTAACTAGTGTCATGTCAAATTCTTAATGTATAAAACATTAATTATCAAAAAAAAAACCTTTGAAGTTAAACAATATATCTCAAAATTTAATGTAACCATCCTCCAATATTTCATAAATAAATCTGTAATATACACTTAAAATGGAGATTGTTTTTTATCTTAAGAACTACAAAAGTTATTTCTTCTATAAACACAAATATACTACTATTCTAAACTACATTTATATTTTCCTAATATTTCAAATGAAATGTAAATAAATTAATATCATACCAATATTATGTCAGAAAATATAATGATGGGTTTCCCACTAACAATTTTAATGTTTCAAATGAATCTTATCTAACATGTGGTGTCTCTTTAATCAAAAAAAAATTAATTTTTATGCACATTAAAAACTCACATATCGTAGTTCATCTGATAACATTGTTTTACACTTTATTATTTAATGTTATATATGGTTGAGAATAATCTATTTCATAATATGACATATCTATCTTTTCTCCCATAAATGATTTTACATTAAATCAATAGAACCCCTTTTCTCCATAATTAACTCATTCATGGTGAGATGTAGAAAATTGATGTGATACAGTTATAAAAAATAGTATGCACAAAACTCTGCATCCTTCTCATAAATTGCTTCTCAATAATTGATTCTACAATTAAATATGGATATATAAAATATTCCGTCAATATCTTCATATACCTTTAAAATTTATACATAAAATATAGATATACATGTCCGTAAATATTTAATTCTCACACTCAATAAACTATTAAATTTAGAATGAAATCAAAAATGGATATTAGAAAATATAATTTTACTTTAAAAAGTATAAAAACATCATTATTCTCAAAATTTGTCAAGGAAATAAAATCATTAAATTTTTTATAAATTTAATTAAAATGGTAACATTCTTTAATGCTCGTAATCTAGACATGGATGTAAAATATTCCATAAAATGTAATGGGTAGAATTTTTTTCATTATGATTTGTTGAAAATGATATTTATTGACTATAAACATCAAGTATTTTAGTGAAACAAAAATTTCTATATTCAAAGAATAACACATACTCACTTTGATAACATAATGACAATAATAAAAACTAATTTTCTCTCTCCTTGATAATTTATGAAAAGACATAGATAGGCATGTTCGTCTTCCATTAGGATTGGGAGAAAACTCAAAATTTATACCCATTGAGAGTAATTAAAATATATTATTCAACCCATCTTTTGGATTTATTTTAGTATCTAACAATTTTCTAATAAAATTTTAATAGATATTATTCTCCATATGATTGATATAAATTTTATGTTTGACATCATGATATCTCAAATATAGAAGTTATAAATATAATTTTTGTTTCTTACAAATATTTCAATCATTAAATTGTTTTTCCTTTCTGAAGGTGTCATCAATGTGTTTCAACCTCACCAAAATTAGATCAGTGGATATGAATAGAGTAATTTTAAATTATTAGGTTTAGATGAATGGAATTTTCAATCTTGGATAAGATTTAACCATAGTTAAAACCCTGAGGAACCATTTATATTATTTTTATCTCGTGTTTTAGTGGAAAATAAAAATTATGTTGTCTATAAATTTGAGAATATTTAGATCCCTTAACACTATATCCAAATAAATTTCAATGTGATGTCAAGTAATTAAATGTAATCATAATTACTTAATGTAGTCGAAATTGTGCTAATTTATAAGAATCTTACACTCTAATAAATTTTTCCCTTAAAATATTCAATTCATAAATTAATGGTGAAAAGAAATCATAAATATCATTTACAGGATATCTTGGTCCAGAAATAATTAAACTCAACATTATATATTTTGAATTCATACAAAATTCAAAAGATAAGTTATAAATTACCAATATAATGGGTTATGAACTTTTTTTGCCTCTAAGAATTTCATATAGATTCATTACATCTATGTAATATCCATGTATAGGATTTAAAACTACATATTTGAATATAGGAAACTGCTGATCAATTTGCATCTATAGAGGACAACCAGAAGGATAGAGTAATTTTCTCTCAATCATTAACCCAAATAGATTCCATATTATAATTTCTTTGTCATTTGTGTTTTTAAATAATTTTTTGAGGTTTCAATCATAGTTGGATTATTTTTACGAAGTTTAAATTCATTAGTTTGTTAAATGTTATATATAGAAAATGTGTATTACTATTGAATTTTGGGGATTAAAAGTAGTCCTTCTCCTTATAAAGTTTTATTATTTTTGGGGGATTATCTGACCTTGTACTAAACATTTTGGTTTTGGTTAATTTTTAAACACAGTGGAAATATATAGTTCATCTTTTTTGGATTATTTGTTTCTCAATATTTTGATACTAGTACTTTGTGTATGACCAGTTAATCTTGAATACTCATTATTGGGAGAAAATATGATTTTGTGGTCAAAATTTATTAAATGATGAAACTCTACTTATAAAATAAGTATATTTTCTTATGTTCTTATTCTATTTGGTAAATGAATTATTCATATTTATGAAAAGGATCTTAAAACAAAAACATTTTTCATTTACCTTTCATATTTTGAAATATATGATCGTTTAACCCATCACATGTTTGTGGTTTTTTGGTTATAAACTTTCTCCTAACCATGTTTTCTATCACACTCTATAAGAATTTGACACATAGTTTTCTTTAATACCCATCTTTTCCTACATGGAATCTTAGTAAGTGTTATCTTGGGTAACCATTGTACTTAACCTACATTCTGTTAAATTTTATGTTTTATTAATCCTTTTTTTGATGCGGTATTACAATAATGGTATTTATAAATATCATACTTCATTTACCAACCATAAATTCAAATTTTGAGGACACAACATCAAAAAGGGAGAAATAAGTAACATCCTAGGTATTTATAGAATAATACATCTCCATATATATTAATATTTATGAATAAAATATAACATTTACATTAAGGGGACCCTTTTTTCAATAGCATAATCTATATGAAACAATGGTTTTCTTCGAAATCTTAGGTTGCACACAACGTTGAGTTATACCGAAAATAATACAATAATACAATTCTTATTTTATATGGTAGTCAATGCCTCTCCATTTTAATGGTGGGAATGAATAAAATTAATTAAAATATGATTACAAAGGATTATTAAAAGTTTTTACACTTATCTAATAACATTAGGAGGCTTAAAATGAGAAGGAATATAATTTTAAATATTAAATACTCTAATATTTTTAAAAGGTTTTTAAATAACTATTTATGGGAAATAATTTATTATTTTGTTTACTTTTATATGTTATATTTGAACAAAAAAATCTTCTTATTGGATAATGGAACATAAAACTTTACTTTGGTACAAATTTTGGTATTTTTCTAATAAAATGTATTTTTTAAATGAATAGTGAAAAATACTACATTTTAATTAAAAACTAATTTTAAATCTAATTTATTTATATAGTTAGATTGTAATATTAATTTTTTTAAGTGTAATTGTATTATGTTTTTTATATTCTAATCCACTTTTCTTTATTTGATGTAATTTCACCTTGAAATTTGATACAAACACATTTCTATCTTTTGATGGTTATTACTTTTTAAAAACATGTTTTCTCATTTTGGAAACAAAAATTAATTTTAAAATAATTTCTTTTAATTATTTTTATTGAATTTGGAAAAATGAAATCCATATTTGGAATCATAATTTCCAAATTATGTAAATTGGTCCTATTTATTTTTGGACATTCTGAATAGTAACTTCAGTAATTATTTTTATTTACCATGGTTAAAGGGTAAATCAAGTAAATAAGGGTAAAAAAATAATATTATAATAATATAAAACTACTATAACATGTGTTATAATCCTTTTGGATAGGATATGGTAGACTATCATCATTATTGGGTTTATTTTAGAACCCCATGTAGCCACATGGGTGTGATAATGACATGTTATAATAATTAATTTAAGGTAAGGAGAAATATTACAAAAACATGTATCTTTTTACTGAAACAATTTTATGGTGGGATTATTTGAGTGATATATTTGATTATAAATATTCATTATAAATCTAAAAAAAATTCATGCATCAGGGTATTTTATTTATAATTTTTAAACAGTAAATAAATAAATATATTTATGACTCAATTATGATGTAGTAATTACCGTATTAATGAATTATTCAAATAAATGACATTATAAATATTCAAATTTATTTAATTTAAAATTTATTTTGCATAAAATAAAATTTATAGATTATTATGACATGTTATATTTGAGATAATGTAGTTTTTTCAAATTAATCTAGTTTCTTTACTTTAACAAAAAATCAATTACTTAATAGTGTCAAAATTTACATTATTGAGTTTTTAAAAAAAATTGTATTATTAAATGATATAATATTCATAAAAATTATATATTTTCCTAAATTATATATAAAATATTAAATTTTTCATTAATTATCCACTTGAGGTTCTATTGTTAATTTATAGTAACCATATTAACCATATAGTGTAAAAATACAAGAAGACATGGTAAAAGTTAATTTATTTAACTAAGGTTTAAATCCGAATGATAAGGTTATATTTGTGACCCAAAGTTGTCTAAAACCTATTGCTTGAGAGTATTTATACCCATAATTATCTTATCATTGAAATATTTCACTTTGTAACTATTATAATTATAAAATCAATTTATAATAAAATAATATTTAAAGACATTCCTAAAGAGACCCTCCTCCCTCTTATAAAAATGACATCATCTCTACCCACTTACTCACTCCAATCATGCCACATGGATAACAAAAATTCTTCTTAATTAAGCTTCCAACTTTCCAAATTCATCTTATAATCCTTAAATTATGCACAAGTCAACTCAAGGAAGTCTTTTGGCTCAAATCAAAAGGAGTTACTCAATTTAAAGGTTACATATTCTCTCAAGCTCTTTTCAATTAATTTCTTTATCCAACCCCATAACCTCTCTTTATTCCATTATTTTTTAACAACTCAATGATCCTAAATATAAATGTATTTTTTTATTCTATGTTTTCTACCTACACTTACACACACCTCCATCTAATTTATATAGAACATATTGTTTCTGTGCTTGGCAAACTACTACCTCACGAAACAATAATTGTTCAATTTTCTAATACCACCACTCATGGATGAAATTATTATGGAACTACAATTATATATGATATATATTATATTTTCTATATTATTCAGTAATTTTTATTTATATCATACCTTTATACATTCCATGTTGTGTAAATATGATAATTTCGTTTGAGGAAGTGTGGACTACCACCCCCTCAAAGCGATGTGACTCGTTCCCACTATACATGGAACATATAAAAGATGATTTTATTAAAACTATTAGAAATAAATAACGTTAATATAATAGTAGTATGATAATATACATTTGTATCATATAATTATTATTTTATTAATATAACAAAAAATGAAAGCGTAGTTCATGCTCACGTATGACCTACCGTCTCTATGAATGGTTCATTCCATTAATTATCTCCAAATATTTTAATATTATAAATAAATATATAATCTATAAATGATATTTAAATTATTAATAATATTATTTAGATGATTTAATTTTACTACGTGGAAACTTTGTATCAAAACAGGTTCATTTTCGACTTAAGTACCAAATATCGACAAAACGTCCGATATGAACATAAATAATTTTGTATTTTTTATAAAATGGTAATTAGTGATATAAAAGGAAGAATAAAATTGAAAAAGTTTATAAATAAATTATAAATTAACCTATTTTTATTATTTAGTAACATAAGAATTTTACGTGACGATTCAGACTCAAGGGAAATCTTAACTCAATCACCATTCATTTAGTAAAATATCTATGTTGTTAGTTTTGTTTTTCCAGGAATATGTGTAAATGACCTATGAAAAGTTTACACTGAATATCAACTTATATTGGTTTTATTTATATTTTTCACATGTAATTATTTCATTGATTTATCCTTAATCTATTGATATGATCTTTGTAGGGGACTTCGTCTCATTTTCCTTTCATTTAAGTATATCTTGATGTTTTGACCATTTATAATTCTATAAGTTGTATATAAAACACTTTTTCCTCGTTATATCATGAATTAGTGTATTATAATTATATTTAATGTTTTATTTAATATTATTCCTTATTTATTTTAATTCATTTGTTTCTCTAGTGGTATTGGACTCTTTAAATAAAACATTATTTTAAATGTTTTAATGATTTATTCATCTAAAACATTCTATTTCATGTCTCTGATTTTAAAAAAAATTATGAATTTATTTTTATAAACATGATTGTTTTTAAATGATAATTTATTTCAAATGTTTTGAAGGTTTAATGGGACACTTGGATTGAAATTTTTCTTTATTAAATGTTTTAAATGGTTTTGTAAATGGATTGAATATTTCAATATCTTAAAAGTATTTCTTGTGATTGAAAATGAAATTTTATGAGTGAAATGTTGAAAATTGAAATATTTTATGTGTTATGAGTTTATAATGGTACATGGACATTTGACTAGTGGTTATGTGATAAACCAATGGTGACTGGTTTCATGATAAACTAAAGACGGGTGGTTTTGTGATAAAACACGGATGGGTGGTTATGTTATAAACACCAATGAAATGGGTATGGAAGTCACCCATATGAAAATTCTATTTAGTGATATGTATGGAAGTTTACCATATGGTTATTCCATTTAGGTATTTTTATGTATCAAGTTATCCTTAAATGTTATGTATTGGTTTCTATGGGATTTTTGGTATTATTTTCATCACAAAAAGGGTACAGATTGAGCTTATATTTAGTTAAGTATATTTACTACTTAATAAAGGTGAAAAGTATTACTTTATGATAATGTATTCGTGGATTTCATGTTTTCCCAAGCGTAAAAGTTTTACTTCATTGTGTATCTGTTAATATGATTTTTTACTCATCCCATGTTTTCAAATGTTTTTAACATGACTTAATGAAAAATAGTGTCAAGGATGGGATCGATGAATAGTTATGTTGCTAAAACATGAAATGATACCACGTTTCTTTTTAAAGAGTTTTTATTTTATGAAAAAAAGGATAGTGATTAAAAGTGTTTACTTATAATATTTAAGTTCTTATGTATGTGGTATGACCTAATTATCTAAAGGTCAAAACCGGAAAAGATCCAAGATGTGAATTATAGTCAAATTATTGACTTATCTCATGTTTAAGTAATGTTAAATATTGGGGCCTTATAGTTGGTATTAGATGTCAGTTTAGATAAATTTATAGGTTGGGATTTTATCTAGGATTTGGTTAAGGATCCCTATAACACCATGTGATTTCACTATGCATTATCTCTTTAATGTAATTCAATAGTTCGCGCTAAACACTCCACCGAGATCGAGCACACCACGACTTACCAAACTAGTCGTTCAAAAATCATTTATGAATAGTAGTAACTGAATTTTGAATTTTATATAATCCATATAATTTTAAAATCCATATTATGTGTTTCTTAAACATAATATAAAATCAAATTAAAATTTTCAGATAAAAGAAGTATTTTTTTAAAAATGCAATTTTATCGCTTTTTAATGGGGAGCCCTTTTTAAATCCAATATTTGACAATTTTATATATTCAATTTGACAATATAAACTTCTTATTTAGAATTTTGACATAAAAATTTATTTTAAATAATTTTGTTTTTGTTTTTCTGATAACTTTCATATTTTGATGAATAGTGAAAAATATTAAATTTTAATTCAAAACAAATTTTTAATAAAAATAATTTATATTTTTAAATTTAAAATTTTAATGGTTTTGAAGTGTAATTATATTATATTTTTATCTTTTAATCCAATTACGGTCATTGGTAGTAATCTAACATTTAAATTGGACATAAACACATATCAATCTTTTGATAGTTTTTTCTTCTCAAAAACCCAGGATCTGGTTTTGACCATGGGAATTAATTTTAAATTAATTAATGCAACGTTTATGTTTCAAATTTTCTAAAATAAAAATCATTTTTGAATTTTGGATATCAAAATTATCTTGTGGTTAATTTTTGATATTTTTCTAAAAAGATTCAATTTTGATGAATAGTGAAAAACAATGAGTTATTTTTTAAAACTGGCCATTTATGTAAATAATTATTGTTTTTATTTAAATTTATTTCAAAGTAAACAATAGGTACATAATACTTATATTATACCAATTTATTTCACTGGATTCATTTTATAATATGATTAGATATATATAATATTTTATTGAACTTTTTAACGTCTTTTACCCACCTTCTAGCCACATTTGCAAATTTGATTAAACCATAATTTTATAGCATATGTGAATTGAATTTCAAAAATCCGAGAGACATGGTTTAAATCAGTACGTAAAATGCTGATCAATAAGATGAAATTAATTATTTATGAATAGTATCTTTTGTATTTAATTTACTATTGTTAAAAGTAAATAGGGTAATTAAAGGTAAAAATGATATTGTAATTACCCCAACACATGTCTTAATTCTATTGGATAAGTTTATTTTGACCAAAAAAACATTAGCAATAAATTATGATACTTTTTGATCCACTTGTATTAGATTAGGACATTTATTATTTTTTATTTAAAGAAGAGTTAAAAGTGTTAAATTCAAATTCTAATAACTAAAACATTTGTAATATAACATTATACATAAGATAAATTTGACAATAAAAATTAATTAGAAATAAAACATATTTTATATATCATGGTATTTAATTTATAATTTCTACACATTAAATAATTAAATTTATATATGACATAATGATGATGCAGTTATTACATTATTAATGGAATATTTAAATAATTATATTATAAATATTAAAATAAATGTAAATTGAGACTTTTGATGCATTAATCAAATTTCCTAGGTTAATATGACATTTAAGAGTTATTTAAATGTATATTTTTCTATGAAACCATATTTTTATGACTTTCACAAAATTCAAATACCAAATAGTGTCCAAATTGACATAAATGACTTTTAAAAAAAATTATTTTATTAATTAATATAACATCACTAAAAATCTAATGTTCTTAAAAAGAACTTATATAATGATATTAATTTCATTAATTAACTAATTTAGCTTCTCTTTTCATCTTATAGTATGTTTATTAACCATTTATTATAATAATACAAGAAGAGATGGTAAAAGTTGAACTATTTAACTATGGGTTAAATATAAATGAAAAGGATAATATGGTGACCTAAAATTTTCTAAAACCTATTGGTTGAGAGTTTTTCGAACCATAACTACATTATTTTTGAAATAAATCTATTTGGATTCATTATAATTCAAAAATTATGTTATAATAAAATAATATTTCAATCTATTCCTAAAGTGCCCCTCACCTCTCTTATAAAAGGGTACATCCTCTTCTCTCAAATTCACACCACCAATGCCATTTTCTTCGGACAACCCCAACACAAATATCCTCCCAACAACCCTAAATTCAACCTATTGGCATTAAATTGATCTAAAAGCCAACCTAAGTAACCCTTTAGATCAAATCAAAATGGATTACCTGAAGAAAAGGTATTTTTTTCATCACATCTTTCAAAGATGTTTTCTTCTTCCAAATCCTATTTTTTTATGTTTCCAAACCAAAATAAAAACTCTAGTACATTCTACAAATTGGGATGTTATTATAAATATCGTACAACCATATTAATTATTCTATCCATCCAATGAATTACAAAGTCACCATACGTGCGTACGTACGGCTTACCCTCTCTACCTCATGGTGTAATTTTTTATTCAAGACATAATTATTTGGATGGGTATAATAATGAGTAAAATTGATGTAAATAATAAATATAACATGTTAATGTTTCGGTATAATTAATATACCATCCAATTATATACCATTTTATATTTAAAGAAATGATATTATGGTTCATGCGTACGTACGACTTACTGTCTCCACGATGAGATGAGATTCATTTCCACATTCCCCATTAAATGATTATTATAAAAAATATATATATTATTAATTATGAAATATATTATATAATAATGCTACTGGATATATATATAAGTATTTACATATTTCTCAATCACTTACTTCCATTCAATATGATAAGAAAACGGAATCAATATCCATGTGTACGTACGAACTACCATCTCCATTAATGGTGTTTCTATTTCATATATCTATCTATTATACATATTTATATTCTAAATTTATATAATATATAAATAATGTTTTATATTCTGGAAATATGTAAATAATGATCTAATTGATACGGTCAAGAATAACAAGTTAATCACATACGATAAAGAAAGCGATTACTTCTCAACAAGATACATTAACATGGAAATTATTATTAATTGGCGGTATAAAGTCCTAAATGAATCATGAATGATATAATAAAAATGAATATTGTTCTTTTATAATTTAATAACAAACTATGGTCATTATACCTGAGTTTAAATGTATCCTCGACTAAAGAAAAGTACAAGGTAAGGGTTAATTCATCAATCTCATTATTATTTGAGATTGTTTATGTGTATGTATTTTCTAAGACATATTTATAATACATGTCCATGTATCATAAAAATGTTTTCAAAAATAATATTTTATATTTTATGGATAGTACTATTTAAATAGATCATCTTTTAAATGTTTTAAATATTTATTTTTCTACATATTTTTAATTAATATCAATGTTTTTGAAATTATTTTAAGGATTTATTTATATCGACACGATTGTTTTTAAAAAGTTAATTACTTTAAAAATGTTCAAAGTGTTATGGGACACTTTGATTCAAAAATATATTTTAGATTACTTCTTTTTTAAATGTGTGACTTTTAAATGATATTTAAAAAAAGTATATTTTTCTCAAAGAGTTTTACTAATCATTTTCAACTATGATAACATTCTTTACTGGATATTATTCATGATTGAGGTTAATTTATTATAAATACAATCTTCAATATTGTATTTAATGATTTATGATATGTTTGACTCTGAATGTGCTATTTTTATACCATTCATGATGTATGGTTAAAGTATTGACATTTCATATGCTAGTTTTAATACGGATGTCTATGTTATGTTTCAACATTTTCATATATGGAATGCATTGGACTTAGTAAGTGATGGGTGGAGCATGCTATAGCTCATCGATGCATTGGTAGGTCTCCGGAGAAAAACTAGTTTCTTGGCACAAGGCTTTGACAAAATTTTTATTTGTATTCTTGGCAAGAGTACTTGACTATGTGGTTATGATGTCCAGAATGATTCATTCCCTAATTATTAAATTAGTTATTAAATGTGATTATTTGACTAATTGAATATCAATGTGAATAATTAAATGGAATTATTGTATTTATCTTTTACATTTTATACTGAATTTTAGTTTTTAAAGGCTTTCGTTTTTATTACACCTCTTTCCTTAAAAGTTTATAGTTTATGCTATAATGTTAACCTTACTAAGAATCTATGCTCACACCTTTCTATGTTTTATTTTTACCATGATTCAAATAAGTATATTATGACTGACTTTCAGGGATAAACTAATAGATATGTATGTGTTAAAAGGATACAAAATGTTGTTTTTTCATGTCATAATTTAATGTAAAACCTATGTAAGTATCTATACATCAAAGTCTACTAAAAAATTGGTCCTCATAGACCTGATTATTTTTAATCATTCCAATGAATTAATATAATGCACTGATACTGGGCTTCTAGGGTTAGGGATTTATAGTTGGTATCAGAGGAAGTATAGTAAAAACCTTGGAAACTATATATAGATAATATATTATTATAGAACATTAAAATAAGATAAACTTTGATGATTAGTATAGAAGGACTTCCTAGAATTTTTGTAATGTGGAGATTTTGAGGAGTTTCCAAGAAATACATCCCTGTATGGATACAAGCAGGTAGAGGCGGCTTTGGAACAATTGTACCTAAGAGTGAAAACTTCAATAAACAGTTTCAAGCTTGACCTGTTGTATCCTTGTACATGATAATAGGCCTTGCTACACTCTTGGTTATGATACACCCCGGGATATTCTTAGAATAATTCAAATTTTCTTCATAAAACATTACAAAGGATTTATGTATAAATACTTCCTCAAAGAAAATTTTTTTATTATTATGGATTATATGAATAATATTTTCAGTTTACGTTAGGTATTTTACATGTTTCGAATTGTTCATTCTGATTCATACAATATCCTAGCGTATGACATTGTTTAGAAATGGCATCCAGTAGAAGGAATGAAAACTCTAGAAATACACATGATCCACAGAGTAAGAAGGATCATATCATTCATGGTATTAAGCAAATATTTAGAAGGTATATAGTCTCCCATATATTTTCATCCTATGAAAAAATAGTATCATGTTTTAATAAAATATGTAATTAATTCAATGATTCATATGGATTTGAAGGGAAGCAAGATAACAAAATGATGGTAGAGACAATGATGGATAAAGGTAAGAAGGGAAAGAAGGATTTTCCTATATGTGATAAATGTGGAATGAATCACCATGGTAAATGCTTGAAGGGAATGTGAGTGTGTTATATGTTTGGAGAAAAGGGACACCAAGTACATGATTTCAAAATAGGTTTCAAATGTACAAAGAGTCATCTACACGGAGCGGAGACACTATGCGGGTCAATTTCCATATCATCAGAGTATACCCAAAATGATGTTATTGGATAATAATAAATTTATGATACTACCACAAATTAAGAGGATTGATTAGTGTTCTTATGTTATTATTAAATAATTGTGTCCTTTGAGTATTGTTTTAATGATGTACATGTTATACGAATTATAGAGTATATAAGTATTGTACAGCAGTTCTATTTTATTACGGATTTGATATTATATAGTACTAAGAAAAGTGACTCAATAAAAAGTGAGAATTTTTTGGAAAATACATGGTTGAAGGAAATATAAACCTTAATATGGTCTTGGTACTGAGGTAGTGATTTTGGAATATGAGATGGTTGATTTCGATAATTTATATTAGATATTCCTGAATAACTTGGAACTGATTAATGGTTTGTTTATTCTATCTTTTCTATAGTATTCAAAAAATTTAGATATAAAAAATTCTTCTTTTATTATATAAGGAATAAGAAATCATGGATGTAATCAATATGGTCTTATTGTAATTTAGGGTGTTACCATGTTTTAATAGAATACATGATGAAGGTATTCACATGTTATTATGTGGAAAAAAGAGACCTTCATTAGGTTATGTTGATTTTCATTATAAATCTTTGGACTATGAGTTTGGACATAATTATTTTGGATAAGTTTAATGGTGCGAATGGATTAAGTTGGACATCAGATACTATTGATTATGGTTAAAACATTTCATAATATTATTTTTATATTGTTAAAAAATGACAACCCAGATGTCAGGGGACAACCCATCGCATCCAATAAGGCCACTAGACATGAACTCGCAACCAAAGTGTGACAAGGGTACATCACCTACCACCGGCCTACGTGATTTATTGGTTTCTATAATGTTGTTTTTAAAAAAATGAATGAAAAATAAATTATAAATTCATTTTTTTGAAACCCTATATGATTATGTTTAATATAATATTTTTGAGTTCTATTATCTTTTGGAGAGAAAGTTGGGTTTGTGGTAAAAATTAGTTAATAGATGGAACACTAATTGTCAAGTATTATTTTTTTCTTATTCTATGTTAAAATTAACTCTTCAAAATTAGGGAAAAGAACATAAAACCAAAAATGTATTATCCTAATACATTATGTTTTGTTGAACTGATGGTATTTTAAATCATTGTAGATTTATGTAATTGAGGCCCTAAATTTTTAATTTATTGATCACGTGCTTGTGATTGATGACCACAATAACTCCCCATAAATATTTTCGTTTTTACTCCAATTATATGTCTCTAATTTTTACCAATGTTCTCCTATTAAAAATATTATTTTGATGGTGTCTTTTTCATTTCCCTTTTCCTCTCTTCGTGACTAAATTTTAGAAACCCTATTTTTGGTGTGGGTTTTCCAGAAAGGTATTCTCTGTTTTCAACCTTTTATTTTAAAAGAACAATTTCAAATTACAAGGACACAATTTATTGAAGGAGGGGAGAATTTAACACCCCAGTATTTCACTGTACATTATATCTTTAAAATAATTCAATAGTTTCCACTACACACAATACCGAGTTTGAGTGCACTATGACTTACCAAACTAGCAGTTCAAAAAGAGGTTATGAATAGTAGTAACTGCATTTTGAATTTCATATACTCTATATAATTTTAAAATCCATATTATGTTTTTATTAGACATAATTAAAGTGAAAAAATCAATTTTTCAGATAAAATAATTATATTTAAAAAATTGAAATTTTACAACCTTTTAATGGCAATGAATTTTTAAATCTAATATTTGGAAGTTTTATATATTAAATTTGAAAAAATAAACTTATTATTTTGAATTGGGATATAAAAATTTAGTTTGGATAAATATTTGGTCTTTTCCTGATGACTTTTATATTTTGCTGAATAGTTAAAAATAATAAATTTTAATTGAAAACAACTTTTGCAATCAAAATAATTTATAGTGTTAAATTATACATTTGAATTGTTTTCAAGTGTAATTAGATTATATTTTTATCGTTTAATCCAATGTAGGTCCTTGAAAGTAATTTTACATATAAATTGGACATTAAAACATATCAATCTTGAGATATTTTTTACATCTCAAAAACCTACTTTCTAGTTTTGACAATGGGAATTAATTTTAAATTAATTAATTCAACTTCTATGTATTGGTTTTTGTAAACTATACATCATTTTTGAATTTGTATTATCAAAATTATATTAGGGTGAATTTATGTATTTTTCTTAAAACATTAAATTTATGATGAATGGTGAAAAACACTACGTTATTGTCTAAAACAGACCATTTATTTAAATAATAATTATTTTTATTTAAATTTATTTTAAAGTAAAAATAGATACATTAAACCTATATTATCTCAATTTAATTTATTTAATTCATTTTATAATAATATTTTATGTGTAAAATGTTATTGAACTTTTTAACATCTTTGACCAACCTTCTAGGCACATTTGCAAATTTGCATAAAACATAATTTTACCTCATCTATGAATTTAATTTAAAAAATCCTAGATACATGGTTGACATTATTATGTAATATGTGGTTCAGTAAGATGAAGATAATTTTTGATGAATCGTAAATTTTGAATTTTATTAACACGATTAAAAGTAAATAGGGTAATTAAACGTAAAAATGATATTATAATTACCCCAACACATGTCCAAATTATATTGGATAACTGTATTTTGACCAAAAACAACCATAGGAATTAAATAAGATCCTTTTAGATCCACATGATTTATATTAGGGCATTTATTATTATTTTATTTAAAGAAGAGGAGGTGTAAAATACAAAATTTAATAACTAAAACATTTTTAATATAGGGTTATACATAAGATAAATTCGACTATAAATATTCATTATAAATATAAAAAAATTTCCTAAATCATGGTAGTTTATATATAATTTTTAGAGAATAAATAATTATATTTATTTATGATAAAATTATGATGCAGTAATTACGTTATTAATGAATGATTAAAATAATTGATATTATAAATATTAAAATAAATGTAAATTTAGAATTTTGATGAATTACACGAATTTTATAGGCCAATATGACATGTAAGGGTTATTTAAATTAATTTTTTTTGAATAAATCTGATTTTTATGAGTTTCACAAGAAACAAATTCTAAATAGTTTCAAATTGACATAAATGAGTTTTAAAAAAATTACTATTTTATTTAATTATATAATAGTATTAAAAATCTAAGTTCTAACCAAAATACTTATATAATGATAGGTATGTCATTAATTATCCAATTGAGGTTCTCTTGGCATCTTATAGTAAGTTTATCGACCATATATTATAATAATATAAAAAGACATGGTAAAACATAAACTGTTTAACTAAGTGTTAAATCTAAAAGATATGGTTAATATGTTGACCTAAACTTATCTAAAATCTATTCTTTGAGAGATTTTTAACCCACCGCTACCTTATACTATAAATAAATCCATTTTTATTTTTTAGAAAGTAAATATAATTTTATAATAAATTAATACTTCTTGTTTTTTGTAAATTGCCCCTCACCTCTCTTATAAATGGGTACTTCCCCTTTTCTCAAATTCACACATCCAAATCCATTTGGCTCGGCCAAACCCTGCTCAAAAATCCACCCAACTTCTCTAACATAAACCTAGATGCCTTACTTTGATCCTAAAGCCATCCTAAGGAGACATTTGGATCAAATACATAAAAATCACCCGTAGTAGAGGTAATTATTTCATCACCTCTTTCAATGTTCATTTCTTCTTCCACATCATATTTATTTGTTATTTCCAAAGTAAAATAATAACTCTAGTAAATTCTAAATATTGTGATGTTATTATAAATATTTTTCAACCATATTAATTATTCTATACATCCTATGAATGAAAAAGTCATCATACATGTGTACGTACGGCTCACCATCTCCATATCATGGTGTAGTTTGTTATTCAACACCTCATTATTCAAATGGGTATAATAATGTGTATAATTGATATAAATAGTTGTTGGAATACTCATGTATTTACCATGTCTTAATGATCACAAATCATATTCAGTCTATAAACCCTGTTAACTCTATGAAATCTATCTTACATCAATTACAATGTTGTTTAGTAAAAGCTATCCAAATCCCTTAAGTTCTATACACTCAATTTGGTAACTATACACTATCTTTTGATTCCCATTATAATGATTTCTCTGAATAATGATAAAGTTTTATTCAATCCATAAATATCACTACATAAGTCTAAATACAGATATTTTCCTTAGTGTGAGACACCGTGAACAACCAGACACCGTGAAAACCAGAAACCATGAACAAGACAATGTGACATCGAGACACCATGACCACCCAACACTATGAACAATACACCGTGAACAAGACACTATGAATAAGACATCTTGAACAATACACTATGAACAAGACACAGTGAACAAGAAACTGTGACATCGAGACATTGTAAACCAGGCATCGTGAACCAGACACTGTGACCACAAGACAACGTTTCCAAGACATAGTGTGACACTGTTTCTTAATATGTTTTTTCATCTTTCACATTAATCTATAACGTTTATATTTGATAATTTTGAATGCATTGACCTAATTAGTATTTCATTTTAGAAATGCCATCTGACAGTACGAGGTACGAGGTGCAGAATACATGCAACCTGTCGAATCAAACACTTGCACTCCAAGAAAAAATAGTAATGTTGCCTAGGAAAAATTAGAAGTGTGGCACGATACTAAAAAACAAGTGGGTGGTAATTATCACAACAACATAATAAACTTAGATAATTCTAAATGAAATAATTTTATCATGCAACTTAATGCTTCTAGAGAACACATGAAGTTAAATTGAATCCCAGAATCGAGAACATCTTCGCACTTTCAAACATCACGGAGAACACAAGTCAGATCTTCCTGACTTGTGACACTCTATTTTCCATACGAGGACTTGATTTCTTCATCTTCTTCATATCAGAATTCTAGAGCAGAAAAGACCAACATTCAGATAATTTCTAAACCTATCTCAATATTTCTGCTCTGTTGTGTTTCATGTTACTATCTTTAGAGCAGTGTATATATTTGTATACCAACACACTCTGTCTCCTACATTAAACCAAAGGATACAAGATCTCCATACTCAAACATCTTTTTATATTTGTATACCCACTGATAAGTGTAGAAGAGGTCCTTGTGTGTCCTGGTTATTTTTTCCAACGTAGAACTGTGGAAGAGGTCCCTGTGCAACCTAGACAGTCTTTTGTACTTTTTTTTAACCCTAATCCCGGGTGTTGATTATTATTATTTATATAAAATTTTTGGTGGTAGGGGATCACCAATTGTGGTGGATTAGGTCTCGACTTGAGACTGAACCCCTTGTTTCATATCCTCTATAGTTCTTTATTTAGTCTTATCTATATTACTATTTTACTATATAATTCATATATCCCTAAATTCACATCGATAGTTAATCTTGAAATAATGTTATAATTGTCTGGTCATAGTAGAATAGCTTCAATGGTAATATTAATAACTAACATTAAGATTACTAAGATCTAATCAATCTTCTAAGAAGTTATTTAAATAGTCAAAATCTTATAATAGTATATCCTTTATTCCCTAGGTTGTATTAAACCATTTGGGGAAAACCTTTTAAGAATACTTTTTAACCAGAAATTTTTATAGATACTCCATTCACCCCCCCCCCCCCTCTCAAGTAATCTACTCCGCCAAAAATTTGGTACCATATGCTTTTTATTAAAACATTGTTTAACCTTATTCAATAGTGATTGTAGTTATACTTTGATGATCTGTAAATTTTAATTAACTCTAATTTTCTTGGTCTCTGAAAGAATTTTTGTATTATGGATAATAGATTAGAAGGTTATGCATCCAACATACCACTATTCTTTAAAGGAACCATCTATGCTCAATGGAAAATTAAAATGAAAATTCATTTAGAGAGTATTGGATTTGAAATTTGGACTTCCATTATAGATGAATATAATATTCTAGCTATTAATAGAATCACATGGGATGCACCTATCAAAATTGGCTACAATAACAATTACAATGCTATGAATTCTTTATACTTATCCTTAGGAGATGATGAGTTCAATAGAATTTCTTCTTGTAAAACTGCCCATGAAATTTGGGATACCCTATCTATCTCACATGAATGAACATACAGTGTAAAGAAATGGGACTTAATACTTATTATATTAAATATGATAACTTTAAAATGAAACATGATGAGCCTATATATGACATGTATCTTAGGTTAAATGATATTTTCAACACAATGATTTCTCTGGGATAAAAAGTCACTACCAAGGAACAGATCATGAGAATTCTTAGATGTATTCCTGATAGATGGAGAGGAACCTCTGTTCCTATTAGAGAATCACGCCACATTAGCAATCTACCTTTAAAATAAATCATTTGGAAAATGATGGTGTACGAAGAAGGGATAAAATTCAACAAGGAAGAGTATAATGAACCAAAAAGGAAATCTGTTGCATTCAAAGACACCACCTCTATACACAATAACAAAGGGAAATTGGATGATTCTGTTTAATGTTCTATTAGTGAACAATCAACACCTGCTAGTGATGAGGAGATGGATAAATTATATATAATATTAAAGAAATTTTACAAGAATGAGAAATTTTTCCGAAATCCTATCTGCAATGGAAAATATGACAAAAAATAAAGTTGGAAGATGGATTGGAAAAGAAGTAACAAGACTGATGAGATTGACTGCTATGAATGTATTCACAAAAGACATATCAAGGCTGACTATCTAATGCTCAAGTAAAAAAAGAGATATGATGAAAATTACAAGAAGTATAAAGGGAAATGAAAGCAACCTGAAGTTCTTCTTAGGATAGTTCAAGCAACTCAGAAACATCACATGATGATCAAGCTAACAAAGCCAATATGTGTTTTATGAAAATCACATATAAAGAAACATTGGACTCTTCTGTACATAATTCATAATATTATAAAGATGAGAGTGACTCTGAATATATGACTAATGAATAAATGTTTGAATACTGTAACATGTTTGAAGCAACAAGCAATAAATTAAAAGACAAATATAAATCATTAGAGAATTAGTATGCTCTTTCTATGATTGTTAAATCTGAACTCACAACTGCAAATGGGAAAAATTCTCAACTTCTTAAAGAGTACATAGAATTAAAAATGTCTATTGAGAAATTAATGAATGACATAAAATAGTTTACCAATAAAAAAAATAACCTTACTCAAATGCTAGGTAAAAAAATTGCACCTAAATATAACACTGGCATTGTTTTTCAACCTAGAAAAATAAATATTGTTAGAAATATTTTTTTTTCTAAATCTAGGATATATATAGTTTTCCCCCAGTTCTGGACACAAATCAACTAATTCAATTTATCATACACTTTCTATTGTTTCATGTTTTTTTGTACCAAATAGAGTTTACTTTTCAAATACTTTACTTAATGCTTATAGGAAACCTATGAGGCATATATATGGTCCCTAAAGCACTCATTAATAATATTTCTAGACCCAAACAAGTTTGGGAACAAAAATATATTTTTTCTTAATAATTTTGTATGAAAGCTATTTAAAGAGTTCCTGTAAAAGTTTATGGTACATGGAAAGGGTATTTTCAAGACCCATGATAGGATACTACTCTTGCTTCAAGAACCTGCTAAAAATGGATGGAGGATATGTCACATTTAGTGACAATGCTTAAGGAAAGATTATTGGCCTCGACCAAATCGGTAACTCTATCTCATTTGTAATTTATAAAGTACTATTTGTTGATGGATTAAAATATAATCTACTTAGTATCTCAAAATTATGTGATGATGAATTTCATGTTATATTTGAATATGATGATTTCAATGCATTTAATTCTAAAGAAGAATTATTATTTTCTGCATTAAGAAATGAAAATCTTTACTCTGTTAACATAGATTCATTAGCCTCTCAAAATGCTTCATTCTTAAGTGTATTTCATAAAGAGTCATGGATCTGGCATAGGATACTAGGACACTATAATATTCACTCCATTAGAAAGGTAACTTAAAAAGTCTTATTTAAAGACTTACCGAAACCTGATTTTCTAAATGAAAAAGTGTGTAATCCCTATCAAAAGGCTAAATAACAAAAAATTTCCTTCAATCCAAATAAAGAAATGTGAAATTATCAACCTCTCAAACAGGTTCACCTGGATTTATTTAGACCATCTAGATTTTCTATTTTAAATGGGAAGCACTATGTTTATGTTCTTGTAGATGACTTTTCTAGATATACTTGGACCTTATTTATGGATCACAAAAGTGACGCCTGATTTTATTTTAATAAATATTCCATGTCTGTTGAAAAAATTAGTGGACATAGAATTAAATCCAAAACAAGTGATAATGTTCATGAGTTTGAAAATTAAGAGTTTGAATTCTTTTGCTTAAAATATGGCTATAGTCACAATTTCTCTACCCCGATAAGACATCAACAATGTGGATTTGTAAAAAGTATAAATAGAACCCTGTATGATATTGCTATAACAATTATTAGTTAATATGACTTACCTATTTATTTTTTGGTCGAAGCTATCATTACATCATTCTACATAATCAATAGAGTGTGGATCAGACCTATTATTAAAAGGACTCCTTATGAGTTATGGACCAATTGAAAACCCATGGTCAACTACTTCAATTTTTTTGGTTGCAAAGTCTATATTCTTAACACTAAGGATTATATTGACAAATTTGTATCCAAGAGTTTTGAAGGTATCTTTTTAGGATATTCAATGGCAAGTAAAGCCAATAGAGTGTTCAATAAAAGAACCAAATGTGTGGAAGAATCTGTCCATGTCAAATTTTATGAAACAGATCCACATGAGTCTAAAACCATTTTAGAAAACTTGGAGGATGATGTATCAAATCAGAACATTAATTCATAATCCTCAATCTATTATGTGAATGAATCTATGAAAACATCTATTTCTGGAGATTCCATAGAATCAATTCACAATGAACCTGAACCTATTGATGAACCTGAAATGACTAGTCCCTATTTTTCTATAGCTATTAAAACCCTTAAGAACCATCCTATACATGCGGTTGATGGAGACCTAAACAAAGGAACTCAAACTTTAGCTTCTCTTAGAAATCAGGTTGAACATCAAGTCTTCTTGTCACAACTTGAACCTAAAAAAATTAATGATGCAATCAATGATGAATTTTGGTTGATGGATATGCAAGAAGAACTTAATAAGTTGGAAAAGAACAATGTTTGGAAACTTGTTGAAAGACATAAGGACACATTCACCCTAGTCACTCAATGGGTGTTTAGAAATAAGGTAGATGAAGCCAGTAACATAGTCAGAAACATGTCTAGATTGGATGCACAAGTGTATAGTCAAGAAGAAATAATTGACTATGAGGAGACCTTTGTACCAGTATCTAGACATGAAGCCATCATAATCCTGGTTTCCTATCTTGCACATCTAAATTTCAACCTATATCAAATGGATGTTTAGAATTCATTATAAAATGGGTGTATAGGTGAGGATGTCGTTGTTGAACAACCCACTGGATTTACAAACCCCCATTTTCCAAATCATATTTTTAAATTATAAAAATATTTATATGGAATAAAACAAGCTGTAAGTGAATGGTATTATAGGTAGAGTACATTTCTTATGTTAAAGTTTTTTTAAAAAGGAATAAGTGATCCAACATTGTTTAAAAAATGCTTTTCTAATGATTTTTTAGTTCTTCAAATATTTGAAGATGACAATATCATTTGATATTCAAGAAATTATATATCTGTTAATTTTTCTAAAATGATGAAAAATGAATTTGAAATGAGTTTAATGGGTGAACTAAAATTTTTTCTTAGATTTCAAATCATTCAAAATAAGGATGGTATTATTTTAACTCATAGTAAATATACTAGAGATCTTCTAAAACTTTTTAGATTGGATAACTCTAAAAGTAGTGACACTCCCATGAGTACCACTTGTAAGTTGGATCTTTATGAATATGGTAAATCTATTGATCAAACCACATATAGAGGAATGATTGAAAGTTTACTATACTTAACTAATATTCGACCTAACATTATGTTTATTGTGTGTATGTGTACTCGTTTTCATGCAAATCCAAAAGAATATACTTTAAATGTTTTAAAGAGAATTTTCCAATACATCAAGCATACACCCAATCGAGGACTATTGTATCCTAGAGGAAAATCATTTGAATTAGTTTGTTATTCTGATACAGTCTTCAGTGGCTTTAAGTAAGACAGAAATAGAACCTCTGGAAAATGTCACTGTTTAGGCAAGTCACTAAAATAATGGTGTTGTTAGAAACAAAATTGTTTTGCATTATCCACTACAGAAGCTGAATTTATAGCTATTGGAAGTTGTTGTGCCCAAATATCGTAGATGAAACACACATTACTAGATTATGAATATCAATTCATGCATGTACATATAAATTGTGACAACATGAGTGCTAATAACATCTTGAAAAATCATGTTTCACATTCTAGGATATAGCATATTGATGTATGACATCACATTTTGAGAGATCATTATCAAAAAGGTGATATCACTATAGAATTCACTTTTACTGAGTATCATCTTGCTGATATATTTACCAAAACATTAAATTATGAAAGAATAGACTACATCATACATGAATTAGGAATGATGAATCTTAAGTGAATGTCTTAGTGTTTTATATCTTACTGTTTTATATCATACTGTTTTATATCTTAATGTTTTATATCTTTTTGATTCATGTTTATGGTCTCATAGTTAGTATTTCATTATTACTATCTAATAGTCACTATCTAACCATAAGGATCAGTCACTGTCTCACCACAAGGATCAGTCACTGTCTCAATGTATAATTCATTCATTGTCGCACTGTGAAGACCAGATATGGTTTCATCATAATTTTTTTTATGATTTTAATTTACAAATAAAAAACGTATCACGGTAATTATTCATTTCACCTTTTTATTTTCCCATAATTTTACTTTTGCGATGTTTGGAATTGATAAATGATAAAATAAAGGAAGATTCACTTGTCTTTCAATCAAGAATTCTTCTATTCAATCAATTTGTAACACTTCTTGATTCCTTAATCCCTTCTCTCTCTTGAACCTTCAGTGAAGGACCAGGATGAAACGCCTGAGAAACATAACTCAAAGAAGATAAAGATCACACCTAAGCTAGCACATGAAGGTCCTCTAAATCAAAATCTGGTGAACCAAGTAGTTGTACCTGATAAAAAGATATTCCCTGAGTGGCATATCTACCCAAAGCTTCTGGCTCAATTTTATCAGTATGTTCAATTCTCCATTGATTCTGAAGATGGTTATACTGTGAGAAGTTGGATAAATGGCCAGAAATGCTCATTCTATTTGAGGTTATGGGTTTCATTCCTTAGGATACCTCATGAAGGCATCTGTGAGGACTATCAGAGAGGACCTCCACCTTCCTGTAAATTATTTTTTTTGGAATATGCTCTGAAAAGCTTAACTAGAAATGGAACCATGATAGGAGACATTGATGCTGAACTAGATGGAGAATCTATACTTCTATTTAATTTTATAATGAACATGATTATCCCCAAAAAAGGTGATTTTTTGGTACTAAAATATCAGGATGTTTTTCTGATTTATTTTATGAAAATTGGGCATAACATCAACCTTTCTAATTTTGTCATCCAAAATTTGTGTGAGAGGATCATAACCATATCCAATTCAACATACATATTTTATTCTCAGCTATGCTTCATTCCAAATGTAAGTTACGACCTAATGAATAATTTGTTAAGGATTGTGAGTTCTTCCTTCCAAAATTCATTATCAAGAGGATGAAAATAAAATGAAATCATTGGAAAAAGTCATGGGATAAATACAATGATAGGATATATGAAAACTTCATTCCAATGGAACTTCCTTTAAGATAAAAATATAATACTAATCCTATTTTGGAAACAAATGAAGTTGATGAGTATTCTGGAGAAGAAGAAGAAGTGGTCGGTGTGCCTCCAAGAGAAACTATTTCTGATAAGGAAGATAGTAATCATGTACCTCGTGTAGTAAGTGAAAAGGATGTATCTGCTTCTAAAGATGTTGTTAATCTATAAGATCACCCCAATGTTGAAATAGAATCTATTTTTAAAGAAACTGAAAATAATTCCACTGAAGATCATATAGAAGAAGAATTACCTGTTATATAAGATGTTGACCTTAAGGATCTCCCTGTGGAACAATCTATTTCTAAATTCATTCCTTCGGCTAAGGAATGGTTGGAACTGGCTTTTTAGTTGGCTAGACAAAAAATGAGAGAAGAACTAAGAGTAGAATTCATGGAAATAGATCAATCCCCTAATCCTTTGTCTTGAGAAGGAGGCAACTATTGAGGGGGATCAACCCCCAAATCTGGAATCTAACGAAGTACCAAACCCGATTGATCCAAGCCCTGTAGACACTCAGTATATATTCTCTTGTTTTTATGATTTTAATGACTCCCAGGAAGTCTCTATAAAATGTATGGACCATTACACTATGTTCCACTTAAAATCTTTCTCTAATCTTGCCCCTGAAAAAGAACCTGATCATGTTTCAGTCCCTATATCTGAACCATCACCATAAAAACCATCCTTGGTGAGTAAAGATGATTTGAAAGAATTTGGAGCTATCCTTTTGGCTAGAGTAAAAAAACTCATGAATACCCAACCATATCCTATATTAAATCTAAGTGAGAGAGATTCCTCACTGTTGTTGGAAAAATTTATTTGTCAAATTCAACCCAAAATACTTCATGAGATTCAAGAAGATAGAGTTTAAAATAGACTTTTTAGTGAAGATGTGATGACTCTAAGAGGCATGATTGAAGAAATGGAGAAACTGATGAATTCGAGACCAGATCACTCTTCTCATCCTATGGAGCCTATTGTTCCTCAAACCGCACAGAATTTTGTCTCTCAGATTCAACCTCATTTATCTTCCTTAGCTGAAAATGTATAAAAAATAAAGAAATACATTGTGAAATAAATGAAAGATCTTGTGGTTAATATTAACAAGATCACTGATTAGTATTTGGGGAACCTTCAAAATGTGATAAATCAACAGAAATCTCTCACCTCAGTTGTCACTACTTCTAAGACATCTGGACAATCATCCCAATATTACTTAGACACTGACATTATATGAACAGTGGTCATAGAAGAACTTCAGAATGTTCTTAGTGGTTTCAATAAAGATTCTCTATCTGATGTTATATAGAATAGTGACATAGGTATTGATATGGTCCAAATCCATTCAAAAATCTCTAATTATTCTCAGCAAGAAATTTTCAATAATGTGGATTTCTACTTCTACTGAATCTTCTCAAAGACTGACATGACCAATCATTTCAAATATCTTGTAGAAAATATGAGTTTTCCTCCTGTTACATAAGCTTTCAAGACTCAAGTTCAAAATCTCACCGAGTTCACTCATTTTTTGGACCTGTTTATGGAAAACAAGGATGACATCGAGAAAGCAATGCAGTATGGTGGGGAAATCATTGTGGATTTTATTAAACTCTTGATGCCCTATATTCATGTGGAAAGTATAGCCATTGTTGCTCCTATGGTTTCACCTCTAAGTCCTAGTTTTTCTACATTCACCCCTGCCCTAGCCTCCACTTCTATGCATGTTAGTCTGGCACTAAGTTAGATCTGGACTATGATCCTTGATCAACAACTGCCTTGGTCTTCTACTACACCGACTCTAGCTCCCTCTGTCTTTGAAGGTCTTCTTATACCTTCTCTATCAACCGTATCACTCCATTCTTCTACCTCAACCTCTAATCATATGGCTTCCTCTACTAATACTACTTCTAAAGGCATTGAGAATACCAGCTAGTGATGAATGATATTTCTTACTATTTTTTATGGGAGTCTTGTTAATTTTGTTTTACTTTTTGTAACGCCCCTCTTTTTGTCTAATACATTATGACCTTTTCTTGGTTATTTTTTCATTATTTTTCTTGATACATTTTTATAATCACAAAAGGGGAAGAAATATAAGAGACATATAGGAGAAGAGAATTCCCACTCTATATATTTTATATTCACATTCAAACTATGTCGATAGAATAGATATACACACTAAATATAAAAGATTTGTGATCATCAAAAAGGAGATATTGTTGGACTCCTCATGTATTAATCACGTTTTAATTATCAGAAATATTATTCAGTATATAAACCATGATAACACTAAGTAATCTATCTCACATCATATTTTTATATGTTTAGTAAAATCTTTCCCAAGCTCTTAAGTTCTATACACTCAGTTTGGTTATTATACATTGCCTTTTGATTCACTTTATATTGATTTCTCTAAAAATGATTCAGTTTAATTCATTCCATATATATCACTACTTATGTGTGAATACATATATTTTTCAATGTGAAAGACACCGTGACAACCAGACACTGTGAACAAGACA
This sequence comes from Viscum album, assembly GCA_963277665.1. NCBI lineage: Eukaryota > Viridiplantae > Streptophyta > Magnoliopsida > Santalales > Viscaceae > Viscum > Viscum album. Next base: position 294,730,092 of record OY728134.1, read on the forward strand.
TTATGACATCAATACATCTTGACAACCAGACACTGTGACATCGAGACACCGTGACAACCAGACACCGTGAAGAATACCCCGTGAACAAGACATCGTGAAAAAGAGAACATGAACAAGACACCGTGAACAAGACATCATGAACAAGACACCATGAACAAGACATCGTGAACAAGACACCATGAACAAGACATTGTGACATCGACACATCGTGAACTAAACACTGTGAACAAGACACCATGACCACAAGACACCGTTTCCATGACATACTGTGACACTGTTTTGTAATATGTTTTGTCATCTTTCAATTTAATATATAAGAGTCATATTTGAAGATATTAAATGCACTGAACTAACTAATATTTCATTGTATACATGTCATCTAATACTATAAGGTATGAGGTGCAAAATACATACAACCTATCATCTCAAATGCATGCACTCAAAGATAAAAGTGTAACGAGGCCTATGAAAAATTAGAATTGTGGAATAATACTAAAAAGAAAAAAAGTAGTTGGGTGGGATCTTGAAAATAGAATACACTTATAGAATTCTTCAAGAATGATTTTTCTCATGAAACTCAACGCTGCTGGAGAACACAAAGAGTTAAATTGATTCCCAGAATCAAGAACATATTAGCACTGTCAAACATCATGAAAAATCCAGGCCAGATCTTTGTAACTTGTGACACTCTATTTTCTATGCGAGGACTTGATTTCTGCATCTACATATCTCATAAATCCAAAACAAAAAAGACTAACATTCATAGAATTTCTAAACCTATCAAAATATTTCTTCTCTATTGTCTACCATTTTACTATCTTTTGAGCATTGTGTGTATTTTTATAACAATACACTAAATCTAATGCATTAAACTAAAGGATACAAGATATAAATACTCAAAGATATTTTTATATTTTTATACCCACTGATAACTATGGAAGAGGTCCTTGTGTGGCCTGGTTCTTTGTTCCCATAAAGAACAGTGGAAGAGGTCCTTGTGCGACCTGGACAGTCATGTGTACTATCGTTTAACCCTGATCCAGGGTGAGAATCAAATTTATTTATATATATTGCTTAGTGTAAGGTGATCACCAAGTATAGTGTATTAGTTCTCAGATTGAGACTGAACCACTTGTTTCATATCAAATGTGATGTTTAATTTAGTCTTCTCTTTTTTTCTGATTTACTATATAATTCAGATATCACTAAATTCACTTTGGTAGTTTATCTTGGAAAGAAGTTATAATTTTCTTGTCTTAGTAGAATAGCATCAAAAGTAATATTAATCTCTGACATTAATATTAATTAGAACTAATCAATCTTATAAGAAATTATTTAAACAGTCAAACTCTTATAACAATATAACCTTGATTCACTAGGCTGTATTTATCCATTTGGGGAAACCGTTTTAAGAATACTTTTTAACCAAAATTGTTTTTATAGATACTCAATTCACCCCTTATAAAGTAATATAATCTGACCAAAAATAATAAATATTACATGTTAATGTTTATATATAATTAATATAAAATCCAATTCCAAACCATTTTATCATTAAGGAAATTATATTGTTACTCGTGTGTACGTATGGTTTACCGTCTCCACGATGCGTTGAGATTTATTTTTACATTCACCATTAAACGATGATTATAAAAATACATATTATTAATAAGATTTTAATATATTACAAAATAATTCTACTGTAAATATATATATATATGTGTGTGTGTGTTTGTGTGTGTGTGTGTGTGTGTGTGTAATTACATATATCTCAATCACTTAGATCCATTCAATACGATAAGAAAATGGAAACAACTTCCATGTGTACGTACGTACTACTGTCTCAATGAATGGTGTTTCCAATAAATATACCTATCTATTATAAATATATATATATATTCTTAATATAAATGATGTATAAATCATGTTTTCTAATCTGAAAATATGTAAATCATGATCTATTTGATATGACCATGAATAACAAGTTATAACACATATGATAAAGAAATTGATTATGACCCCAAATGTTACTTTAACGTGGAAATTATTATTAATGGGAAGTATAATTTCATAAATGAATCATGTATGATATAATAAATATTAATATGCTTCTAGTATAATTTAATAAAATACTACGGTAATTATATTGGGGGTTAAATGTACACTCGACTAAAGGAAAGTAGAAGGTAAGGGTCAATTCCTGAATCTTGTTATTATCTGAGGTTGTTTAGGTGTATGTATTTTATGTGAAATAATTATCATTCATGTCCATGTATCATAAAAATATTTTCAAGAAGAATATAAAATTTTTTATTGAAGGTAGTATTTCACTTGATCATCATTAAAATGTTTTAAATATTTAATTTTCTAAATATTTTTAATTAATGTCCAGGTTTTCAAAATGATTTTGAGGATTTATTTATATAGACAAGATAGTTTTTAAAATGTTATTTCAATTAAAAAAGTTTCAATGTTGTATAATACTTTTTGATTCAAAAATATCTTTGAAATGACGTTCTTTGTAAATGTGTGGTTTTTTAATGATTTCACAAAAAAAGTGATATTTCTCTCAAATAGTTTTACTTATCATTTTCAACTATTTCAACATCCTTTTCTAGATATTATTCCTGATTGTGGATGATTTATAATTAATATAGTCTTTGATTTTATATTGAATGAGTTCTGATATGTTTTCCTGTGAATGTGCTTTTTTATACCATTCATGATTTATGGTTAATGTATTTTCATTTTGTACACAAGTTTTAATACGGATGTTTATGTTTTGTTTCAACATTTTCATATGAGGAATGAATTAGACATAATATGTGATGGGTGGTTACCTCTATATCTCCTCGATGCATCGGTAGGTCTAATGAGACAAACTAATGTTTTGGCATAAGGCCTTGAAATAAAATTTATTTGTAGTCTTGGCAAGAGTCCTTGATGATATGGTTATGATGTCCGACATGATAGATTCCCTTGTTATGAAAATAGTTATTAAATGTGATTATTCGGCTAATAGAATATCCATGTGAATAAGTAAATGGAATTATTTGACTTATTTTTTTAATTTTATGATGAATTTTAGGTTTAAAAGGATTTTGATTTTATTACACATCTAGCCTTATGTTTACAGTTTTCACTATACTTTTGTCCTTACTGAGTATCTGCACTCACCCCTTTCTATGTTTTATTTTTCCCAAGATTCGAATAAGTATATTATGACTGACTTGTAGGGATAAACTAATGGAAATGAATGTGTTCAAAGGAGACTCAATGTTTTTTTTCATGTCATAATGTAATGTTGAACTTATGTATGTATCTAGTTCTTCAGAGCCTACTAAACAAATTAGTTTATCAGGACACGATTCGTTGTAATCATGATAATGTAGTAAAATATTGCATTGAATCTAGGCTTCAAGGGTCAAGGTGTTACAATTACATATAACCAAGAAGGGATATTATAATATGGAAACACTTGGAGGGATATGGTAAATTAGGTCGACTGAATAAAAACTTGATCAAAAGAGATATATGTAGGTAGATGGATTAGATTAATATAGATGTTTTTATGTTATCTTTACCCTATATAGGATCATTTTGTTAATAATTCATTTCATGTTTAATTAATGGTTATTTTCAGAAGATTATTGATCATTTTTCATGATGGAAGGAAAGATATCTTGCACAACTTTCTTTTCCCTCCCCGACAATTTGATCATCACTATTTTTGGAAAAAGCGTGTGTGGAATATTTTGATAGATTCTTGAGTTTTAAAATCAATTAGAAAATTTATTTTGAGTTATCCAGTCGTTACTTATTTCTTAAATTATTTTAATGGCCATTCTATCTTTTCCATGTGATGTTAAGATCTTAAACTATCCACCTCTATCAAAATGTGAAATTACATAAATGTAGTGAACGTTTACTTTTTGGAAGTAGGAAAAAATGCCGAATGATAAAGGGAACATTGTGAAGATATGATATATGGATTCATGGTATGATTTATTTTCTAATATATAATGAATAAATAATCTTTGGATTTGTATTTATAAATGTTGAGATAATTTGATCTACATGAATGATTTATTAATAAATAAGGTGAAAATTCATAGTTAATGGATTATGAAGAACACTAAATGATTAAGAATTATAAATATAATGGATCTATGAGTTATGTTAGATTATAGGATGATTAAATTTTGAAAAGTATTAATTTTATTTTGATGATTGTATTACATTGGAAGACTTTTTTCTAGTATGTGTAACCCTAAAGATTGATAGGTGAAAATGTTAATCAACGAGGAATTATCTTTTGTTATGTAGACATAATAGATTGCCTTTATGGTCCATATGAACTTTTTTTTAGAGGTTATTAAAGGATATTTCATTTTGGGATGAAAATTTAAGGTTATTATATAACCTTTGACGTTAAAGAAGGTTATGGTTATGTTTGAGGGCATTATTATATTTTTGAGAATGTTATAAGAATGATATGGTTTTAGAAAAAGGATAACCTATAGGATTGGTGAACACCAATCACATCTGATAAGGTCGTGAGAATCAAACCCACAAAAGAAGGGAGACAAGGGAACATATCCTACCACTGGCCTACATGAAGTCCCTAGTTTGTATGACTTATTGTTTTAGTTAAATTATTTTATGTATAAAAAATAAGTTTATTTGGGAGATATATATTTTACATAAAGAATAACCGTAGAATAGGAAATTGATTTGGGTATAACATGAAAATTTGTTTTGAAGAAGTTTACTGTTTTGGTAACATTATATGGTTAAGGTAAATATAATACGTTTAAATTTTATATGAGGAATAAACGCTGAATTATTTTTTTCAGAGAAATAAATGACTTAATTGTGGAATTATAGGAATTCAGTTATTTATTGAAGTGATTAACCTATCATGGGGAAAATGTGCTTATGTTAATTAATTTTTGGTATGAGACATTAAAAGTGGTTGATATTATTTAGAGATAAAATTTAAAATTTATCTACGAAACTGTTTGATCAAATCCTTCTGAATTTTGGGAGTCATTATTAGTTTGATAATTTTGAGTAATTTTAAGGACTTTTATTTGTTGAATGGACTCTATTTAACTTGGGTATTACTAATGAATTTAATATATTTAATGTTTTCCTTATCCTTTTAAAGTATTATTATCTTAGGGGGATTATCTAATCTTGTACTAATCATTTTTGTTTTTTTAATGTCTAAAGATGGGGGAAATATATAGTTCAACTTTTCTAGATTGTGTTATTATATATAATTTGATTTTAGTACTTCATGTGTGACTAAGTAATCTTGAATACTCATTTTTTGGAGAAAATATGATTTTGTGGTGGAAATTTATTAAATTATAAATCTCTATTTGTCATGAACGTATATTTCCTTATGATCTTATTCTACATAGTAAAATAATTTCTCAACATTATGAAATGGATCCCAATTAAAAAACATTTTATATCTACATTTTTAACTGTGAAATCAATGAACATTTAACCCATCACATGTTTTTGGTTTTTTGGTTGTTAGCTTTCTCCTAATCATGTTTTCTATCACTCTCCATTTGAACATGACACTTAGTTTTCTTCCATATCCATGTTTTCCTAAATGGAATACCAGAATGTGTTATTGCAGGTGACCTTTATACTTCTCCTTATTTCTTTTAAAGTGTAAATTTTATTAATCATTCTTCTAATGTGTGATTTCAATATAGGTATTTTGAAAAGTCATGCATTAGTTACCAACCCCAAATTAAAATTGGGTGGATGCAATTTCCAAAATGGGAAGGAAGTAACATCCTAGGTATTTATAGAATAATAAATATTCATATCTATTAATATTTCTTAATATAATATTAATTTTACTTTAATGGGATGCCTTGTCCAACAGTGTACTCGACACACAACAATGGGTTTCTCAAAAAATTTACTTTGCAAACAACATTGAGTTATACTGAAAAATAATACAATAATATTTTTATTATTTTAAATAGTAGTTAACGCCTAGACGTTGTATTGGAAGGAATGAAAAAAACTAATTAAAATATGATTACACAAGTTTTTAATGTGTTTTTACATTTATCTAATAAATTTTAGAGGCTTAAAATTAGAATGAATCATATTTTATGAATAAAATACCCCAATATTTTTAGAAAAAAATTTACATATTTTTGAGAGAGAACCCTTATTAAATCATGTTTTTCCAATTTTATATATTCCATTTAAAAAAACTTCTTCTTTGAAAGAGGGATATCAAAATTTAATTTGTTTGAAATTATTGTACTTTTCTGATGACATTCATATTTTAATGAATAGGTAAATACTGCATTTTAATTCAAAATTGACTTTTCATCTAATTTATTTAATATAGATATATTTTACATTAAATTTATTTTAAAGTTTAATTATAGTGCGGTATTATCATCTAATCGAATTTTTGGCATTTTAAGTAATTTCATATGAAAAATTGATATAAAAACATGTCAATATTTTGATGGTTTTTACAATTAAAAAAAATGTTTTTCCGTTTTGAAAACATGAATTAATTTTAAATTATTTTCTTCTAATTATGTGTTTCAAATTTGGAAACATGAATTCTATATTTGGAATTATAATAAACAACTTATGAAAATTTCCCACTTTTATTTTTGTACATTATGATTAGTATCTTTTGTAATTAGTTTTATTTACCATGGTTAAATGCAAAATCAGGTAAATAAGGGTAAATAAATAATATTATAATTACATAAAACTACCCTAACACATGTTTTAATCCTATTCTATGAGATATGGCCTACCATAATCATTATTGGGTTTATTTTAGTACCCTAGGGAGTTGTTTTCCATTGATAATGACATGTTAGAAAAACTAATATAAATTAAAGAGAAATATAACATTGACATGTATATTTTTACTAAAAATATTTTAAGGTAGTTTTATAAAACTGATATCATTGACTATAAATATTCAATGGAAATATATAAAAATATTTCCTACATCATGGTATTTTAATTATAATTTTTATAAATTAAATAAATTTATTTATTTATGGCATAATGGCGATGCAGTGATTACATTATCATTGAATGATTCAAATAATTGATATTATAAATATTAAAATAAATTTAATTTGAACATTAGTATAACATGCATTAATAATTTTGATTATTTTGACATGTTATAATTGAGTTAATGTAGTTTTTTTAATTAATAAATTTGTTTTGTCTTTAACAAAAATAAATTACTAAATGTTGTCAAAATTGACATAAATGTGTTTTTAAATTAGATAATATATTATTAAATGATATATTAGTCATAAAAATATTATATTCATCCAACTGAATTATATAATACTAAAACATTCTTTAATGATCCACTTGATGTTATATTTTCATTTTATAAAATCAATATTAACCATATAGTGTAAAAATACAAGAATACATGTTAGGTGTTAATTTATTTAACTAAGTGTTAATGACAAAATGTATGGTTCACTTTGCGGCCAAAACTTGTCTAAACCTTATTGGATGAGGTTATTTCTACACATCCGCATCTTATCTTTTAAATATATCACATTGTAACTATTATAATTTGAAAATAATTTTATAATAAAATAATATTTCGATACTTTTCTCAAGAGCCCATCCTCCCTCTTATAACATGCCACCACCTCTACCCATATAATGACACCTCTCAAGCCCATTGGCCAGCCCAGATTCGCCTAAAATAAGTTCTAAATATCACTTAATTCCTCTTAGAATCATTACCAGGGGTAGAATACAACTAAAGGAAGTCTTTTTTCTCAAATCAAAAAGAGTTACCCAATTTAGATGTAACGTCTTCTCTCAAACTCCTTTAATTTATTTTCTTCCTCAAACCCCTAACCTATCATTATTCCATTATTTTATAAAAACACAAGTATCCTCAATATACTCTTATTTTTTATGCTAATCTGTCTACATACACTTACACACACCTCTATATATTGGATATAGAACATAATGTTTTTTGTGTACGACGAATTACTACCTCACAAAATGATGATTGTTAAATTTTCTCCTACAACCGTCATGGTGGCCCTTTTTTTGGAACTATATTACAGTATAATATGTATTATAATTAACATTTTTTTTGTCATTTTAATTTATAACATAGCTTTATGCTTTCAATGTTGTGTAAATACAATAATTTCATTTGAGGATGTGTGGACTACCACCACCTCAATGTGATGTGACTCGCTTCCAATGTTTATGGAATGTATAAACTATGGTTTCATTAAACCTATGAAAAATAAATTACATTAATATAATATTTGTATAATAATATACATTTATATCATTTTATTATTATTCTTTTAAAATAAAAAATAAATGAAAGTATCATTCATGCATATGTACGGCCTATTATCCCCATGAATGGTGCATTTCTTTTCATATCTCCAAATATTATAGATAATATAAATACATATATACTAGATATATATTATATTTCAATCCTAGAAAATAATTTTAATATGATTTAATTTTGACTACATAGACAATTTACATAAAAAATGTTCATTTTTGACTCAAGTGCCAATTATCGACAAAATATACGATATGAACATAAAAAATTATGTATTTTATATAAAATTGTAATAAATAATATGAAAGCTATAATAAAATTTAAAAAGTTTATCAAACAAGTAGAAATTATTCTATGTTTATTATTCAGTAACACAACTATTGAACATGATAAGTCTGAATCAAGGTAAGAGAAATCTTAACTCATTCTCCATTCATTGAGTTAAATATCCATGTTGTTAGTTTTGTTTTTCCAAGAATATGTGTTAATTACCTATGATTATCTTACACTAAATATCTAATTATATTGGGTGTATTTTTATTTTTCACACATAATAATGTTATTTATTTATCCTTTGCCTAATGATATGATATTTGTAAGGGACTTCATCTAAATATCCATTCGTTGAGGAATATCTTAATGTTTTACACCATTATTATCCTATAAGGTGTATATAAAACCCTTTTGACATGTTGTATCTATATTTGGTATATAATCATGATATTTAATGTTTTATTTAATGTTATTCCTTAATTATTTTTATTCATGTGTTTCTCTAGTGGTAAGGGACTCTTTAACTAAAACATAATTTTAAATTTTTTAAATATTTATTCATCTAAAATATTCTATTTCATATCCTTATTTTCAAAATGGGTTTTATGAGATTATTTATATGGACATGAATGTTGTAAATTTTCATTTCTTTCAAAAGTTTCAATGTTTTATGGGACACTTTGATTCAGAAGTCTCATTATTAAATGTTTTAAATGGTTTTGGAAATGGATTGAATATTTCAATATCTTGAAAGTATTTCTTCTGACTGAAAATGGAATTTTATGAGTGAAATGTTGAAAATTGAAATATTTTATTTTTTATGATTATATAATGGTACTTGGACATCTGATAGGTGGTTATGTGATAAACTAAAGATTGGTAGTTACGTGATAAACCAATGATGGGTGGTTTTTTGATAAACCAAGGATGGGTGGTTACATTATAACCTCCAATGCATTGGGTATGTAAGTCAGTCATATGGTTATTCCATTTAGTGATATGTTTGGAAGTCGACCATATAGTTATTCTATTTAAGTATTTTTATGGCCAAAGTTTCATTTGTATGATATATGTTACTTTCTATAGGCCTTGTGGTATCATTTTGGTTACAAAAAGGATAATCAATGAGATAATATTTAGTGAAGTATATTTACTGCTTCTTAAAGGTTAAAAGTAATACTTTAGGATAAAGTAATTGTGGTTTTTATATTTCCCCAAGACTAATAGTTTTCCTTCTTTGTGTATCCCAAAAATAGATTTTTATATTCATCCTATGTTTTCAAATGTTTTTTAGAAGACATAAAGAAGAATAGAGTTATGGATGGGATCAAGGAAAAGTTATGTTGTTAAAACAAAAAATTATAACATTTTATTTTTATATAGTTTTTGTTTTATGAAAAAATGGATAGTGAGTAGAAGTTTCTAACTGTAATATTTATGTTTTTATATATTTCATATGACTAAATTCTCTAGAAATATTAACATTAAAAGATCCCAAATGTGAATTAAATTGAAATTATTGATTTATCTCATGATTAAGAAATGTTTAAGGCTAGGGCCTTATAGGATATGTATGAAACTCTCTTAGAACCTCCTCCCAAACGATCACTGATACCGACTTGAATCCTTTCAAAAGAACGAAAATCTTTGCACCTTTAGATAATTCATTAGAATCATGGCTAATGGATATATGAGTACGTAGGGTCTCACAGTCAACATACCCAAGTTATACCTTCATGAATCACTAAAAAATCCTATGGATGAAAACCAATTACTTGAGGTAAGATGTTTCATCTCCGTCCATAGAGGATAACAACAATGTGTCCAAATTCTCTAATGCCTCATTCAAAAATTGTGAATATTATCTCATGTCGAGAGAATCTACCACCAAATTCCCCTTCCCATAAGTATTAAAAATTTCAAATTAATAATCCTAGAGAAACACTATCCATCACATATATCATTACTTAATATCCTACTGAGAGAAGATATAATTTAGACTCTTGTGATCAGAAAGTATAATTAACTGCTCTCCCATTAGGTATTATCACAACATATTTTGTGTGATGTTTATTGCTACTAACATAATCTCATTTTTTGTGAATTTTTTCTCGTGAGGTCTCATCTAGCATGAAACATAAGAAATCGAAAACTTCCTCTACATCAGAACACAATCAATCGTAGTTCATGATACATCACATAACACTACGTACTCAGCGCCCACCTATAGTAATCATAATATGGGATTGCTCATCAAATTCTAACTCAACTATAGAAAATTCTGATGACACCTCTCTGTCCACATGAAATGATTCCTTTATTAGGTCAAAGATGTTATGGGTGTTGATATCCAAGAGAAATCAATTACGATTCTCTGATAATAGCCTGCCAACCAAAGGAAGCTTCAAACCTCTATCATGCTCTTTGGTCACTCTCAAGATAACACTACCTCAACCATGGATGGGTCCAAAACTACTCCATCTTCAGAGAAAAAATGTCCCATAAAATGGACCTCCTATAAGTCCTCCAACTGCACCATCATATCACAATGCTCTGCGATGGAGATCTGGTATGTTGGAACAGACATTGGTGCCTTCCTATGGTATAGATAAATAAAAAATTATATCTCTCATTAGGGAGGTAAACTCGAATCATTTTTAAAGAAGGTGTCCACATACACTACCACCACTATAGGAAACTAGTAACTCATATCATATACTAAAAAATGGTCATTCTAGGAAACTGATGAGTATTTGGATGCACCCTCATATGCATGAGTCTACCATATGCTACTATGGTATCCTATTCACCAACAAAAGAGAAATCAATTTTATCTCAATAGAAATAACATATCATTCCCCTAAAATAGTTAATCTATGAATGAACTGTGGATAAATAGTCCATACAAAAAATGACGTCTTTAGGCCTCATCACTGAAAAAAAAGTGATCCCAATAGAATATCTCTCCCAAAAGAGTCTAGTAACACTGTCGCACAAGTGTGTGATCATTGTGTCTTCTATAGTAGGAGTCTCCAAGTGCAACGGTTGATCTAAAGGATAAACATGTGTCTCTATGGCTTGAACAAGATATGAAAAAAGAAAGGAATGAGAAGAAATTATGTCAATAATTACTTAATCTAAGGTATAAAAGACACAGATCCTACCTCAAATCTTTCCAAGATCCATTGTTTTATAAGTATCAACCTCTTCTAGTTTTCACCACCCCTGTCCTCCAGCTATGTCTCGCATGGACCACTTGGGAGTGGTGGAGGTAACAAGTCCAAGCCCCTACCACATACATTTCTCTACCAACTCCTCAATAATGTATGACACCTCGTGGACCTTCTTATTCCTATTGTTATCTCTAAGATCTCTCTATCAGTTGTACAACAGGTCGGATAATCTCGAGAAAGATGTCCCCTACCATCAATTTAATAGCATTTCCTCTATCTAGGTTGACTAGACCCACCCTCTATGAACTGAACCACAAATCCTCTATCTTGGGATCTCCTACAGAAATGTCTCGCACGTCAAAGTCCCAAATACTGACATTATCTACATGCTTCTATATTATATGCTCTTATATTCTGGGTACTGGAAACCATTGGTTGTATCTTCTCATCTAAGAAACTCTTAATACCCAAATCTAACTCTCGCACCCATGTATAGGTAGGAATTCATATAGGGATAACACGGTCTCATATTTATCTATGTAGACCTCTCTCAAATGTCTGAGACATGATGAAAAATTATTGAACCATATCCATCGAGTAATATGAGAGATTGGTAAACCTCTATGATTACTCAAATACTGATGTGTTGTTCTACTAGAGATGTAGAAGATATTGGATAAATAAATCCCTCAATAAAGGAGGATAGAACTCTTCTTTGAAGATATTCTTAACCTCTGACCATTGTACAGTCATTTTGGCATATGTATGGATCACTAAACCCAACCACCTCCCTTTAGAGTCATGAACAATGTTCTTCATGAGGACCACCATCTCATCTGATAGTATCCTAACCAAATAGAAAATTGAGGTCACCGCCTTAGGCCATTACTTGGCCACCTATGAGATAGGATTTTCTTGGATCTTAAGGGGTCTCTATAATTGAAATTCATGAAGTGCGCTCAACCTAATCACCTCATCCACCAGTATAATGTGTACCACCATCTTCACAACATGTGGTGATATAACTGGTGCACCACCTAAAGGTAGAACTTATGGAACCAGTCCCTATATCAAAACCTCTTCACTAATGGGATCATCAGCATGATCCTGATGATGGATACGAGCATGAATACATCATGGTGGATTCCTAGAAGTAATTAATTTGTAATCCATTCAATGAGTATATCTATAGATCTGACTTAATGAGGACAAGGGAAAAACTCATTCATATATGATGCATGTACCATTATTTTCCTTGCAACCAATTCTGACATGTACCGAGTTAAAAAGTATTTGATCAGAGTCTTGGTTTATGGATATGTCATCCATCACACCAACACTGAACGCCCTCGCATGAAATCCAAAATCGGAACACTTAGCAGGGTTTCCCTAGACCAATCTCATGGACTTGAATTCCTATGGTAGAACCGAATCCTATAATACAAATATGTCATGACATTCCCCGATGTGGCCTATACTGTGACTCCATAATCCTACCTTCAATCAGCCAAGGTCCAATGACTAACACCAAGAAGGAATACCACTAACATTTGAGGCCTTATCTTAAGTACTTGTATACACACAAGCATATGCAAGCCTATAAAATGTAAAAATGTAAAAATAACTAAACAACCATGCATGCATACATCTAAATCCCACAACCAGAGAATGAAATGAAGTAAAGGATAGTAAATAGGGCCAAATTCAAGCCCTCCACAAAGAGTCTATTCATAAGTGTAACCAATAAATAAAGATTGTGATTATTCTCATGATACCATAGGAACACACCGTGATCTATCTGATCTCATGATGCACCTTCTCGTCCTAGTCTACCTAGGAATATATCAAAAGTTTATTCATATGCACAGGATATTAAATATTCTAGAAAACCCCGTGCAGGGATGAGTATAAAAATACATAGTAGGAAAACCTAAAACCACAATGAAAAAAATGAAATACAATCGTATATTTATAGGTATATCTTTATATGACATATAATGAGAATATACAGTTATAATAAACAAACACACATAGTCTAGAGGATACTCACAATCATAAAAACCATCCTAAGATACTAGATTGAATATTCCTCATAGAAATCGTCTCAGAGAACACACTATTGAGTCTGATAGCACTGATATTGTATGAATAGACATGATACATAGATGAGGATCACACGCAATCCCATGGGGCTATACCAACAACTCAATCTGGATTAACTTGCTATGTAGATTATCAACATCCACATTGTGTTGGTCATGATGATACTAATAATTCAACCAAGATGAATAAAAGATCTCACTACGAACCTCACAGAGGGATTTCAATTACTATCCAAGAATTCCTACTGAAGGTCACACTTTCCTCAGATTAGGAGGTGATTCCACACTAACCCTCAAAGAATATATGTGGGGAATGTACCCTAAAAAACATTTCCAAGACATAAATGAAAATTAATCCAAGAAATGTATAATAAAGAATATGGTGTGTATTATGTGTCACATGTCATGTCCCTTAACCTTATATGTTTCCCATTGAAATTGCATGTGACTCGTTCCTATCTCTATTTAGAAGTACCTGGCATGTAGGATTCTCATATACTCTACCCATGTTACACAACATACCTTATCCTATGAACTCAGGTCCAGGACATGTCATAGTGGGGGATTATATGGTGTGCTCCAACCCATGTACGTCAACCCATGTCTATGTACCCTCTGTGGTATATGTCGAGTCACCAGGGTGATACCACATTCCATGTGATAGGTTCACACACTGTGTGATACTTATGTTTCCCCAGAAACCCTAGCCACCGCATAAGGGGGACCACACTGTGTGTATATCTGGTTGAGACATTGATAAAACACTATTTTATTGAATATTTTATTGATAATAAATGATATAATTTCCTCACATTGGGTTAAATATGTTTATTTATAAAATATTTGGGATTTGATCATTCATTTGAAAATTTGGTGAAAATTCCAGTTTTACCCTTAATAGTGCACTGTAGTATTTCGAAGCTAAATATTTTTATGTTTATTATTTGAATTTGAAATTTTGTAACAGTGTTCCTAACTTAATTATCTAAAACTTTTATTCAGGAAACTAAAGCTAAAGAGTTCATTTTTTTGTTGAAATTGGGCCATGAAGTCAAAGTTGGTCTGGGCTCTCCAGAATGGAGAAGGTTATGTATTTGGGCCTTATATTCTACATACGGGATTGGATTGAGCCCAAATTTTGATGAAAGCTCTGGGACATGATTTGGCACAAATAATCCTTCTGGATGGCCGGCCAACACACGCGTTTTGGTGGTCAAATGGGCGGTGCAATTTGGCATAAAATATTTGGCCGAATTTCCACATTCACACTTGAAACCACTTGTAACCTCTCCTCCCCTCCCATCTATAAATTGGAGTTTTTCTCATTTGGAGGGGTTGGGACGTGCATTGGGAAGTTGAGGGAATAGGATAAGTGGATCCACTCCAATTCTCCAATCATTTCAATAAGGGTATCTCTTGAAGCAAGGATCCCTTCGACGAAGCCTTCTTCTTCTCCTTCATGTTGTAATGATTTTGTTTATGTAATAAACTTCTTTGTTCTTCTTTTATTTCTTCTCTTTTCTTCTGTTTTGTTTAAATTTCTTCTTCTCTTAATCTTCTTAATTGGGTTGGAATCAAGAGTGGAGACAAGATTGGGTTCTACCCTTTCAATCCGTTGCTTATGCAAAACGTCTCCACAATGACTACACCACCCATGGAAGAGTAGTTCTTTTTAGTAATCGATCGACCTCTATCCTTCTTCATTAATTTATTTTGAATCAATGAGCTACTGTAATTAACATATTATGATCTATTAATTGAGTTTTTAATTTAAATGAAACTAAGAAAACAATTGAATAGTTAACACAAAACACGCGAGGTCGGGAATTGTGTGAACTTTGAGAGCGCAACCTTAACCGGTAATTCAAAACCACATGGGATCAATTTGTAGAGTTCAAATATAATCCCTAAACTCAATTAATCCTCATTTCCAGAGTGGTTATGTGCCTTAATTTACCACTGATCATAAGCTAATTTTAGAACATCAATCAAAGCAGGGTGTTGCGATTGCATGTTCCAAAGTTAGCCTAAGGTTAAATTCACTTCAATCTTCGTGGTAAAGTTAATTCTCGTAGGGTTCGGGATTTAACAAATTAAGGGATCATAATTAAGTGAATATTAATTTAAATGATAATGATTAATAAATGATTGAAGAGGTAGAGTTAGATCGATTACGTCTTTTAAATATTGTCTAAACAAATATCTTTCTGTTGTATCATTTTAATCAAACTTCATTTCAAAACTAAAAACAAAAACAAAAATACAATCTTCTTCCAGCAAACATCTTCTAGATTCATAAACTATAAACAACCACCCCCATCCTTTCAAGTAGTGTTTTTATTATCTTTTATTTTACTTCTATAATACCTCAAATAATTGTTTTAATTCACTTCCTCCTTTGAGAGACGACCTTGGTCAGCTACTCTGCTGCACCTAAGTACCCCAAATTACACTAATCATTTGAGGGCGCCCACGACAGCGCTCTATAAAATTGGCGTCGTTGCCGGGGAGGCAAGTAATTATTTCAACCAATTAGAGGTATTTATTTTATCTTAAATTTTATTCTCTTCCTCTATTCTTTCTTCCTTCTTTACCCAATCTGATTTTTCTTCTTCTTCCTTTAATTTCTTCTGCTTCTCTTTGGACCATAAACTCAAAATTCTCATTTTTATTTTACTATGGTCCACCTTCTTTATTTTCATTTTTATTTGATCTATGACTCGAACTAATCCCGAAGATCTCTTAGATCCTGACCCTGAGATTGAACGTAGCCTTAGGGCACGAATCAGACATTCTCAGTCTACGGGAAGTTTCAACATTCAACCAGTTGGAGAATTACTCCAATATCAGAACATTGAAATTGGAAGCAATTCAAATTCAACCATAAAACAAGAACCAATGGCTGCAAATAATGGAAATGAACTTAATAGAACCATTCGAGAATTGGCTGCACCTGATATTAACTATCAACCAAATTGTATTGCATACCCAAATCTCGACTCGGACTTTGAATTGAAATCTGGATTAATTTACCTTCTTCCAAAGTTTCATGGCTTATCTGGTGAGGATCCCAACAAACACCTTAAGGAATTTAATGTGGTTTGCTCAACTTTAAAACCAAGAAATGTTTTTGAAGATCAAATTAAATTAAGAGCATTCCCATTCTCACTTGATGGAGCTGCAAAAGATTGGATGTATTATTTAAAACCCGAAGATGTAACTTGTTGGAACGATTTGAAACGTCTTTTCTTGCAGAGATTTTTTCCAGCGTCAAGGACCACATCCATTCGAAAGGAGATATCGGGGATCAAGCAAGCCCAAGGGGAGTCAATGTATGAGTACTGGGAGAGATTCAAGAAGTTGTGTGCAAGCTGCCAACATCACCAAATCAGTGAGCAACTCCTCATCCAATACTTCTACGAAGGACTCACACCTATGGAGAGGAGCATGGTAGATGCTGCGGCTGGAGGAGCATTGGTGGACAAGACACCAGTAGCTGCGCGTGCGTTGATCGACAAAATGGCCCAAAACTCTCAACAATTCGGTGATAGAGGTACACCACATGTTCGAGGAGTACATCAAGTAAGTCCTTCTTCTCTTGAAAGTAATTTGATTGATACTATGTTAGAAGAATTGACAACTATGGTGAGGCAGATTGCATTGGCTCAAAAGACATCCCAACCCCCTCCTTCAAGGCCTTGTGGTATTTGCACTGAGACAAGCCACCCGACTGACTGTTGCCCACAACTCCAAGAAACAGAAGATTGTGCAGCAGTGTTCCCTGGGAGACCATTTCAGCAGCAACAACAACAACCATATCCCCAAAAGAAGTTTGATCCAACATACAACAAAGGGTGGAAAGATCTAGCGGACATGAGGTATGGCTCTGGACAACAAAAAATTCCCCCTTTTCAACCAAACATCCAGCAGCCTCCACCTTACCAACAGGGTTTCCAACAACCCCAAAGGAGATTCGAAGCTCAAACATCAACGAGTCAGCAACAAGGGAATATCCAACACAAGGTAGACTCTAACACTGATGATCTTTTGAAACAAATTGTTCTTAATCAACAGAATGAGCTGAAGAGTCAAGGTTCGGAGCTGAGAGAGTTGAAGACTCAAATGAGCCAGATTGCCACCTCCCTCCATGAACTTGTGAGTAATAATTCTGGAAATCTACCTTCCCAACCCACTCAAAATCCAAAAGGGAATGTTAGTGCCATCACATTGAGAAGTGGGAAGAAAATGAACGATACATCTGCACCAACCATTCCACCGGGATTCACCTCAACTTCAGAGAAGCCGCATTCCATAACAACTGATGAGCAATCAAAGGAGAAAGATAAAGGTAAGAAAAAGATTGATGATGTTCCTCCTAAACCCCTTCCTTTTCCAAACAGGGTTGTTCAAAACAAGAAGATGGCTAAAGAAGCAATGAAAAAGGAGGTTTTGGACACATTCAAGCGTGTGGAGATCAACATTACTCTACTTGAATCCATTAAGCAAATCCCAAGGTATGCCAAATTCTTAAAAGAACTCTGCACCAATCGAAGAGGGCTCAAGGGAAATGAGAGGATCAACCTTGGAAGGAATGTCTCGGCACTCATTACACCAACTCTAGCAATGCCAACAAAGTGCAAGGATCCCGAGACATTCACCATCCCATGTACCATAGGGGAGTTTCACTTTTCTGATGCACTTTGTGATTTAGGTGCTTCCATAAACGTGATGCCTCACTCTGTATTCTCTTCCTTTCAGGTTGGTGAGTTGAATCCAACATGAGTAGTGGTGCAATTGGCGAATAGAGCTACGGCATATCCAGCGGGAGTTCTTGAGGATGTACTTGTTCGGGTAAGAGACATGATCTTTCCAGCAGACTTCTATGTGCTTAACATGGAGGATGATCAAGTAAGTTCTCATGCCCCCATTATCTTAGGTAGACCCTTCCTCAAAACTGCAAAAACTATCATAAATGTCAATGAGGGTACACTTTCCATGGAGTTTGGAGATGAAGTTGTGATATTTAATGTTATGGATTCCATGAAGTACCCCTCAGAGGACCATTCTGCTTTTGTTATCTCCCATTTTGAACCACCAAGTAAAAACATCATGGAATTGTATTGTCCTATGATTAGGGAGATTATGAGTATTGGTTCTAGTTTGATGTCTAAGAATACTTCTACACCCATTTTTAAGGAACAGGACTCTCTAATATTTGATTTTGAAATGGAATCATATTCTGATTTTGATCATGTGAACTCTGATTAAGACATGGATATTGAGCATGCTGATGGATTTGGTGCTTTATTCTCTGATTGTGATGATTTTTATTCTGATACTGATGTTCATTGTGCAGATATGTCTCTTGCATCAATTTATCCATCCATACATCACCCACCTACATTGGAACTCAAGCCATTGCCCCCAACTCTCAAATATGCATACTTGCTCAGTGGTGATAGATTACCTGTCATAATTGCTAACAATCTCTCTTTTGAACATGAAGAAAAACTTTTGAATCTTTTGAGAGATAACATTAGGGTAATTGGTTGGACATTGGCAGACATATCAGGTATTAGCCCCTCCATTTGCATGCATAGGATTCTCTTGGAGGATGGGGCTAAACCGGTGAGACAGCCACAAAGGAGACTAAATCCCACCCTCCTAGAAGTTGTTAAGAAATAAGTTGAGAAATTACTTGAGGCGGGTATCATTTACCCTATTTCTGACTCACAATGGGTTATCCCTGTTCAGTTTGTACCAAAGAAAACTGGTTTCACTGTTATAAAAAATGAAAATAATGAGTTAGTTCCTGTGAGAGTACAAAACAGTTGGCGAGTGTGTATCGATTATAGGAAACTCAATCAATCCACTCGTAAGGACCATTTCCCACTTCCATTCATTGACCAGATGCTTGAGAGACTAGCTGGGAAGACACACTATTGTTTCTTGGATGGATTTTCTGGCTATTTTCAGGTTCCCATTGCAGCAGAGGACCAGGAAAAGACAACATTCACCTTCCCATTCGGTACCTTTTCATACCGAAGGATGCCATTTGGACTTTGCAATGCCCCAGGTACCTTCCAGAGATGCATGGTGAGTATTTTCTCAGATTTCATTGAGACCTGCATGGAGGTATTTATGGATGATTTTTCAGTTTATGGGTCCTCATTTGATGAATGTCTCTCTAGTTTGGGTGATGTGTTGCATCGTTGTATTGAGAAGAATCTGGTCTTAAATTTTGAAAAATGTCATTTCATGGTCGAAAAGGGAATTGTCTTAGGTCATATAGTCTCACAACATGGAATTGAAGTTGATAAATCTAAGGTAGACATTATTTCATCCCTCCCATATCCTACATGTGTGAGTGATGTTCGATCATTCCTTGGGCATGCTGGATTTTATCGACGCTTCATCAGAGATTTTTGTAAGATCGCTCTACCCTTATCTCGATTGCTTCAAAAATATACTGACTTCAATTTTGATGATTCATGCAGGGTATCATTTGATGAGCTGAAGAAGTGTCTGGCCACTCCACCAATCATACAGCCCCCACGGTGGGACCTTCCATTTGAGCTTATGTGTGACGCCTCCAACTTCGCGGTTGGAGCTGTCTTATCTCAGAGGGTGGAGGGACGTTCACATGTGATCGCCTATGCATCGAGGACGCTAGATTCAGCCCAATCAAACTACACTACCACAGAAAAGGAGTTTCTTGCTGTCATATTTGCTTTAGATAAATTCCGTTCATATTTATTGGGCTCTAAAGTAGTTGTTTTTTCTGACCATGCAGCTTTGAGGTACCTCCTGAAGAAGCCAGATGCAAAGCCGCGACTTATCCGTTGGATGCTCCTTCTTCAAGAGTTTGACATCGAGATAAAGGACAAAAAGGGGTCAGAAAACTTGGTGGCGGACCACATGAGTAGGCTTACTCACACATTAGAGGGTGACACCTTGGACCAGGTACCACTTTGGGACACTTTCCCCAATGAGCATCTCTATACCATCTCAGGTAAGCATCCTAGGTATGCTGATTTAGTTAATTACATTGTTGGCTCTGAAATCCCAGTAAATTTGAAGAACAATCAAGTCCAAAAATTAAAAAGTGAGTCTAGGTATTATGTGTGGGATGATCCTTACCTCTGGCGCATGTGTAGTGACCAAGTTATTCAGAGGTGTATTCCTGATCATGAGTTTGAGTCTGTTTTGCAATTCTGTCATACACTTGCATGTGGTGGACACTTTGGACCCCAACGGACAGCTAGGAAGGTTTTAGACTCTGGATTATATTGGCCTAGCTTGTTCCATGATGCCCATTTGTTTTGTAATTCATGCTCTCGTTGCCAACACACTGGGAACATTTCTAGGAGACATGAGATGCCCCAACAACCCATACTATTTTGTGACATTTTTGATGTATGGGGCATCGACTTTATGGGTCCTTTTCCTAGTTCATTTGGATTTTTGTATATTTTGGTTGCTGTTGATTATGTGAGTAAATGGGTGGAGGCCAAGGCCACCAGGACTGACGATTCTCATGTTGTTGTGGACTTTGTCAAAGCATAGATTTTTTGCAGGTTTGGAGTACCAAAGGCCATAATCAGTGACCAAGGGACACACTTTTTCAATAGGAATTTTGCTTCCCTCCTTCGAAAGTATGGGGTGACACACAAAACATAAACACCATACCACCCCCAAACAAATGGCCAGGCTGAGGTTTCAAATCGTGAGTTGAAACAAATCTTGGAGAAAACCGTGCAGCCAAATAGGAAGGATTGGAGCAAGTGCTTGGATGATGCATTATGGGCTTATAGGATATCATACAAGACCCCCATTGGTATGTCCCCATTTCGGATTGTTTTTGGGAAAGCGTTTCATCTCCCCGTGGAAGTCGAGCATCGGGCATATTGGGCTATAAAGAAATGTAACATGGATTTGGCCCAAGCTGGAATTCAAAGGAAGTTGCAAATTCAAGAGCTTGAGGAGATTTGACTGTCATCATATGAGAACTCAAGGCTCTACAAGGAAAGATCAAAAGCAGCTCATGAAAAAATGATCCAAAAAAGGGAGTTTCATGTTGGAGAGAAAGTCCTTCTCTATAGTTCACGACTGAAGTTGATGCCTGGTAAGTTGCGTTCCAGATGGTTAGGTCCTTATATTGTGTCTAATGTTTTTCCTTATGGTGCAGTGGAGATCACACAAGAGGACACTGGAAGGAGCTTTACAGTCAATGGGCAACGTTTGAAGGGATACATTGAGGGCCATCCTACTGATGCAGTGGATTTTATCACACTGCATGACCCCATCATCACTTGATCACATCAGGCTGTTCCTAACGCTTTCACTTTTATATTATTTGTCCTATTTAAAAATTCTGCATTTCATGTGCATATATCATCTCATAGGTTCACATTGAGGAAAATGCAATATTTTAAGTGTGGGGGAGGGAACCTTTTAGTTTAGTAATTTCAATTGTTTTCCTGTTTAAAAAAAACCCAAAAAAAAAATTTGTGTGTTTTTTAAAATTTGTGTGTTTATTTTACAATTTTCTGTGTGTTTTTGAAACTTTTGAGCTGAAATGATTCTCATCACCATTTTTAAATCCATATCAATAAGTGAAACAATTTACCCCTTGAAACTAAGCTTAAATGAATGCTGAAATGACTTTGTTTCAAGTTCAAATATTTAGTAATTTCATGGAAATTACACCGAATTTTGAATCCCATGCCACATATCACTGTCTTTAAATTTGAAATCACTTTCCTGTGAGGCTTCTGAACCATTATTTTCATATTCTTTACATTCACCTCACTTCTTGAGAGAACCAAACCATGCTTGATTTAACCAGAATTTGATCTATTCCTGTCAAAACATGAGGGTTTGAGGTACATATGTTTAAATGATTGAGGCATTTGTTTGGTATTAAAGCCCCCTTTTCAAAGAATCCTTTTTTATAATGGCCTACCTTGAATATTTAATCCTTGTATCCCTTAGAATCCATGCACAGCCTGTTAGGTTAAGCCACATTACAAGCCAATTTTCCCTATCCAACCAACTCTTGAAGTGAAATTGTGTAATCTAGTTGAGCTTAAGTGTGGGGGAAGCTGTCTTGTGTTGTGCCACCACATTATGTGATACTTTGGGTGGAAAATTAAATTCTGAAGAGATGTGTTTGCTGCTAAAGAAATTCATTATATTGAAAGCTGTGCCTTTTCTGGAGCTTTCATGACAAGTGAAGCTGTGCCTTTTCTGGAGCTTCTAATTGAGGTGGAAAGTTGTGCCCATCTGGAGCTTTCAAGAAAATCATGTTTGAGAAGATTGACATTTTTTATGCTGAAATGATGAATGGTGTAAACCTTTCATGACTTTTCATGATGATGGAGCTGAATTGATACTATGGGGATTGAAGAGAAGACCATATTTAAGTGAAAATTAGATTAATGTAATTTTTCTTCAAAAGAGTCAAGCCCTCCTCATTCAGCCTCAGAGTTTTTTGCATCTTAATCCTACCAACCGAAAGCCACAGAACAACCCTGAAATGTCCTCATGATAAACATATGTCCTTGACTCACATCGGGTAGCGATGTAGGAATCTATCAAGCCTATGGTGACCCTTGTATGAGTTTCACTAGTGGAAATATGGGCTTTAACGTCGTCGTAATAACGTCGGTTTTTTAAAAACCGACGCGAATAGTATGTGCGGGGAATTTTTGGCGTCGGTTTTACAAAAAATCGACGCCAAAAATAATTATGCCTTGATTTTTCACGTCGGTTTTTAAGAAAACCGACGCGGAAAATATTAGTATATATATTATCCGCGTCGGTTTTCCTAAGAACCGACGCGAATAATATTATGCGTTGATTTTTCGCGTCGGTTTTTAAGAAAACCGACGCGGAAAATATTAGTATACATATTTTCCGCGTCGGTTTTCCTGAGAACCGACGCGGAAAATAAAATTTTAAAATGTTTCGGCATCGGTTTTCATGAAAACCGACGCCGAAACTCATAAAAAAAATATATTCCGCGTCGGTTTTCCTGAGAACCGACGCGGAAAATAAATTTTTAAAATGTTTCGGCGTCGGTTTTCATGAAAACCGATGCCGAAACTCATAAAAAATATATATTTCGCGTCGTTTTTCCTGAAAACCGACACGGAAAATAAATTTTTAAAATGTTTCGGCGTCGGTTTTCATGAAAGCCGACACCGAAAATTTTAAAACAACATTTTGGCGTCGGTTTTTCTTAAAACTGACGCGAAAAGTCTTTTAAAAATATTCACGGTCAGAAACCCTCATTTTGTTCGTCCGTCGAAATCGAGTTCCGCTGTGGCGCTTTGGACTTCCGACGACCTTCGAACTTGATTTGCGATCTTGGACAACCATTGTTGAAGGTTTTTTGTTGTCTCCACGATTTTGGGTATGTGTTCTTCTTATTTATCTCTTGTTTCATATCTCATTCTCTTGTTTCATATCCCATTGTTTATTTCTTTATCAATAACCCTATTTTGCGTGATTTTGATTATTTGTTAGATTTTAGTTGTAATTTATCATTAGTTTTTTGTTTGTATTATCATTGTTGGTGTAGATTTTATATTGTTTGTTTTTGGAAGTAATTATACCGGTCGCAGTTTGGATTTAACATCTCCATTCGGGTTGAACTTCAATTTTTTTTTTGTATTATCATTATTCCTGTTTAAAATGATCTTTCATTACATTATGAAGTACTATATTTTTAATTCCATTTCCATTTTAATAAATTCTTCTTCAAAAAAATAATTTTATTGTGTTAAATGAATTCACTCACATTTTTGCATGTAGTTTATTGTTATTTCATTCCTTCTTGAGATTTACCATGCCAAATTCCTCAATTTTTTTTGGTTCTCATCATTTAACTAAGACATGAATAATTACCACTATCTATTATGTTAAAAAAATTTGAATAATTATTTTCATGCCATTATATAATAAATAATTTTTCTTGCAATGTCCATAATACGACTAGAATCATAATGTATTGTAATTACTTCTTCGTAGATAATAATATAATCATTATCCCTCTATTAATGTTCAAAAATACCTTTCCACTTTCATATGTGGGGTTAGATTCATGCATTTTTAATAAATGTCCTCTTAAACTAATCTCATTCCATTGATTATATTTATTCATCTTTCTCTCCCTCTAAATAATAGTCATGAAATGATTTACTTCCCCCTCTAAGTCATAGGCTGCAAATAAAACATTCTCATGATCTAATCTTTCATGGATGGATAATATATTTCTCTTCATGTTTATCCATTCCTTGACATGTTTTGCTGCAATAGACCCATGGATGGGGGTGTAAGTTGTCACCTACAATATGCAATGGAATTTTTATCCCTCCATAATGAATTTATATGTTCATTGTTCCCTATTATAAAACTCATGGATTGAGGGAGTTGAGTTATCATAGTCACCAAAAATTGTATCATGTCTCTTAATACACATTGTCTTAAATAAGGATAGTTATTTCACTATTTTTCACATTAATTTTTCCATGATTCATTCATGTTACATCAAATGAATAAAAAAATAAATATAGTGTGATCAATAGTAGTCATAGTGACAAATCATATTATCTTGTATGTCATTCATATAATATTTATATCATGAAAATTTATTTTCAAAAAATGAAACCTTTGATTTAACCATTTTGTCCTTGTATTTCAATATAACACACATGTATATAATATTAAAATTAACTGTTTACTGTATTTGTAAACGTGTTTCATATCTGATGTCTTTTATCTGATTATCAATAGTTTTTATGGAATATGTTTTGGTTTACAATTTATCTGATAGATATTTAAATGTTTTTATTTTTTAATATATTCATCAATTATATTATGATATCAGGTATTAATGGATCATAATTGGATTTATCTACGAAGAACTACTAGTGAATATGAAAGAGGAGTTGACAATTTTTTGGAATTTGCTAAACGGCATAATCAAAATATTGATTTGATTTTCTGTCCATGTGTGAAGTGTGTAAATATGAGAAACTTAAACTTCAGAGAAATCAAAGATCATCTCATTTGTTATGGTTTTAGCCTTAATTATACACGTTGGATCTTTCATGGTGAAAGAACTGAAAATTCAACATCCAATGTTGATGACGATATTCATAATGAGGCAGAGGATCGTATTGAAGAATTAATTCATGATTTAGGTGTTGAAACCATCAAAAAAACACCAACTGTTGAACGATTGTTTGGAGATTCTGAGAAACCATTATTCCCAGGTTGTAGTAAATATACAGTGTTATCAGCAGTTTTGAGATTAGTTAACTTAAAAGCAAAAAATGGGTGGAGTGATAAAAGTTTCTCCAGTTTACTTGAGCTTTTAAAAGAGCTTCTTCCAGAAGGCAATGGGCTTCCAGATTCCAATTATGAGGCGAATAAAATATTATGCCCAATGGGATTGGGGTATAAAAAGATACATGCTTGCCCCAATGATTGTGTACTGTATAGGAAAGAAAATGAACATTTATCAAGTTGTCCTACATGTGGAACATCGCGCTATAAGATGGATGAGAAAGTCAACTCAGATTCATTTTCAGGTGACGTCATGTAACGTTATGAAAAATCAATTTTTTTACTTTCCAATGATATCATCCAATATTTTTTTCAAACAATTCTGATAATTCAATTCTGATTTATTTTTAGGTACCAAAATCAAAACTCCATCTAAAGCATTTTGGTACCTTCCAATTATTCCTTGTTTGAAGCGTCTATTTGCAAATTCAAATGATGCAAAAAGGTTAAGATGGCATTCAGATGAGCGCATTTCTGATGGTAACTTACGTCACCCTGCCGATTCACCACAGTGGGAGAGTTTTGATAAAAAAATTCATGATTTTGGAAGTGAAGTTAGAAATCTCAGAATGGGATTGTGTACTGATGGAATGAATCCATATCGGAGCCTTAGTAACCAACATAGTTCATGGCCTGTTTTGCTGGTACTTTACAACTTGTCCCCACATCTATGTATGAAGAAAAAATATGTTATGATGAGCTTGATGATTTCTGGACCAAAACTACCGGGAAATGATATTGATGTGTATCTTACACCATTGATTGAGGATTTAAAACTGCTATGGGAGAAAGGTGTTACAGTTTTCGATGCATACAAGAAAGAGTATTTTCTTTTGCGTGCTATGATAATGTTCACTATAAATGACTTTCCTGCGTATGGAAACTTATCTGGATATAGTGTTAAGGGACATAAAGCATGTCCAATTTGTGAAGAACAAACTTCATATTATCAATTGCAGAATGGAAGAAAGACAGTGTACATGGGACATCGATGATTTTTGCGAATTGATCATCCTTATCGTAGATTGAGAAAAGCATTTAACGGTTTACAAGAATACAACCTCCCCCCTCAACCATTGTCAGCTGAAGAATATTATGACAGAGTGAAAGATATTGATTCAACATTTGGAAAGATAAAAAGCTCTGGTTTACAAAAACATATTTGGAAGAAGCAGTCTATTTTTTTCGAACTACCTTATTGGAGATTTTTAGAGATAAAACATAACATTGATGTTATGCATGTTGAGAAAAACATATGTGATAGTTTGATTGGAACTTTGTTAGACATAAAAGGAAAGACAAAAGATGGATTACATGCTAGATTGGACTTGATATTAATGCGAATACGTTTGGAGTTAGCTCCCGCTGTGAAAGGAAAAAGAACATATTTACCTCCGGCTTGTCACACATTAAGCAAGATTGAAAAGATGAATTTTTTTCAGTGTCTTCATGGTATTAAAGTACCCAGCGGTTTTTCTTCAAATGTGAATAATTTTGTGTCATTGAAGGATTGTAAATTAATAGGTATGAAATCACATGATTGTCATGTGTTAATGCAACAAATTCTACCAGTAGCAGTGCGTGGTATATTACCGAAAGCTGTCAGGAAGACAATCATCAGGTTATGTAATTTCTTTAAATCCATTTGTAGCAAAGTCGTTGATCCAAATTTGTTAGATTTGTTGGAGAATGAAGCAACTCTTATTCTTTGTCAACTAGAAATGTATTTCCCACCCACATTTTTTTGATATAATGGTTCATCTATTGGTTCATTTGGTGCGTGAGATAAGAATGTGTGGGCCTGTTTATTTAAGATGGATGTATCCTTTTGAAAGATATATGAAAATTTTGAAAGGATATGTTAAAAATCCTTATCGACCAGAGGCCTCTATTGTTCAAAAATATGTATCAGAAGAGGTGATTGAGTTCTGTACTGATTATTTGAATGAGGTGGAGCATATTGGTCTCCCTCTATCTCGACATATGACAGTTGACAGAGAAGGTAGAGGGGTTCGAGGCTTAAAGGTAAAGTTCATTCCACGTGATGAAGTGATGCAAGCACATTTATACATTTTGAACAACACAGATGAGGTTCAACCATATATATCCTCACATATTGCTGAATTAAAGTTACGATATCAGAAAAGAAATGAAAAGTGGTTGATGATTGAGCATAAGAAGACATTTGTTTCATGGTTTAAAGAGAAAGTCACCTCAGATATATCTGTATCAGAAACATTGAAGTGGTTATCAGGGGGACCATCTTTTAATGTGATCACTTGGTCTGGTTTTGATATCAATGGCTACACATTTTACACAAAAAACCTGGATGACAAGAGTACCGTTCAGAATAGTGGTGTGATGGTATTCGCTGAAGCAGTGCATTTTTCGAGTGCCAAAGATAAAAACCCAATTTCTGCATCAACATCATATTTTGGAGTTATTGAAGACATATGGGAAATTGATTATATTAAATTTCGAGTCACTATTTTTAAGTGCAATTGGGTTGATAGTAATAGTGGCGTGAAACATGATGAATATGGGTTTAAACTGGTTGATTTGAAAAGATTTAATCCCAATGAGGAACCATTTATCTTGGCGACACATGCAAAACAAGTATTTTATGTCATTGATCCGTCGAATGATCAGTGGTCAGTTGTTTTGCAAGGGAAAAGATATCATTTGGGTGATGATGATGATTCTGATGATGCTAGTGATTTACATGAGCGTTATTCATCTATTATGCAATTTTCAGATGATTACAATGAATATAAGACAGACATAGTGCATGCAGTACATACTGATCATGATGAAGGGACGTGGGAAAACACTAAATTAGTCTCCTAATTTTTCTGGTAAATATTTATATTTTGTGTCTATTTTTAAAACTTACAAATGCATGCCTCTATTTTTACATATTTATTTTTCATTTCCTTGTTTCTAATTATTCAGTTCTCTAATGATATGCAGGTACCCAAAATTTCATTACACTTTCTAGTAGCAATGTCAAATACAGATAGAGATGAGCAGTTACCGAGGTATATCTATTTTGACATATTATTAAATATTCTGTAATATACATATTTAATGAAATAAAACTGTTAATTTATTAAAAAAAATTGCAAGACTACTGATGCGTCCTCGGCGGAGGAGACTTCTCCAGTTACTACTGAAAAATAAAGTTCTCTAGTTGGTAAATGTGGTATTACACGTTTACCAAAACTATCACTCGCTCGTGATGATAACAAATTACACATCCGTTTTGATGATAATAATAATGCAGTTGGCCCAAATGCAGTTCAGTTTGTCAGTTATATAGCGATGCAGAGCCGTTGCAGGATTAGTATTTTATATCCTGATTGGAAGTCAGTGGACAGGACGGTGAAGCAACATCTTTGGGAGGCCGTGACGGTAAAATATCTTTATTTATTTATTTTATCTCATTTTTTTAATATTATATAGTTTAAATGACATATTTAATTTTTTCAATTACAGATGACATTCAATTTTGAGGAAACCAAAGAAATTAGGAAAAGACATCTCTCTTTAGCGGCGGTTCGATGGAGAGATTTTAAAAACAAACTGACGAAAGATTATGTTTTTGGAAAGAGAAGGTTTGAAAGCCCATGTCTTAAGTATCCATATATAGATGAAGAAACATGGAAGCGATTTGTTGACAGTCGTCAGGAATAGAAATTTCAGGTATTGTAATTGTTTTATATTTTAAAATTTATGCTATATTTTCCTTATTACTTATGTGTTTATTTTTATGTAACAGGCCTCCAGAAGATCTCATCAGGAGATCCAGTTGAAAAACGTAAACCCTCATACTTTATCACGTGGAGGATACTCGTATTTGGAGCAGAAAATTATTGAAGAAAAATTTGAAGCATTAAGAGCTCGATCAAGTAGTGGTTCAGAAGAGGTCCAGTATGGTCCTCCATCTCCTCCCACTCGCCATGAGAAATAGAAATGAGCAAGAAGAAGAAAAAATGAACAATATCTTACAGACGAAGCTCATCAAGTGGCTGATAGAATTGTAAGTAAATATTAATTCTTTGTTAACAATTTTCCTTTTTTATAATTTATAAACACTAATATAAATTTTTTATTTTTCATTTCAGGATGAACTTCAGGAGAAAGAGACACAGGGCTCTTTTATCCCCGAGGGTAGGATGGATATCCTAGCCACTGCTTTGGGAAAGACTGAACACCCCGGCCGTGTTAGAGGATATCAGGCGGGTGTTAGTATTCGGAAGGTTTTTGGTAAGAGTAAGCAACCAAGAGACCTGGAAATCGAATCCTTAAAAGAAGAGCTGCAGGATATGAAATGGTCTATGGGTGATCAAATTCAAGCAGCAGTACAGAAGGCTTTATTAGAACACTTGGCAAGACAGTCACAGTCTGCTCATCCTTCCGAGGTATATTATTTACTGTTAACAATTTTTCTTTTCTATAAATTATAAACACTGATATAACTTTTTCATTTTTCAACATTCTCAGCCTACTCACTCAGACTATCATGCCTCATATGCTTACCCAACACCGTCTGGGCAGCCTTCCGAGGTATATTATTTAATGTCATCAATTTGTCTATTTTATAAATTATAAACACTGATATAACTTTTTCATTTTTCAACATTCTCAGCCAACTCACCCGGACTACCTTGCCTCATCTGCTTACCCTGCCCCGTCTGCGCAACCATTTGAGGTATATTATTTTATTTAATTTTTAATCAATTTTTCTATGTTATAAATTTTAAACACTAATATACCCTTTTCATTTTTCTGACTTCTCAGCCTGCTCACCCTGACTACCCTGCCCCACCTGCTAACTTTGAGCCTCCACCTCCTCCATCGGATCGAACCTTATATTGTGAGTTGTTTGCGGGAGATCCTCATGTACATATTGTTGCGTTAGGACAAGTGTATTTTTTGGGGGACTCGGTACATCATCAGCCTATGCAGATGGGTCAGGTTAGAGTATCAGTACTTGTTATTATAGATCCTACTACTCTACTACCATTTCCTACTGCGGAGATCACCAGTGTTGGGGAATGCATGGGCCATTTTTTACTTTGGCCAACTGCACTTCTTCGTTATATTTCACATGAGGTATGAGTTTTTTTAACTAGTAATTAGAAATGATTCCAAATTACTTATAATGTTTTCTGACATTTAACTTATATAGGAATATCTGAAAGCAAAAGAAACTGTACAAATGCAGCAAAATGTTCAGAAACAGTCGGCTGTAGATACTTCTGATATTTCTTCTGGGTTGAAAAGATTATCTCAGTGCTCTTCTTCCTTGAATTTTATCTATGAGTTTCGGATGACGTCTGATATATGTGGATGAAATTATAAATTGAGAATATATTGAAAGAAGATATCATGAATTTAGTTAATTTTGAAGAGATCGGGCTGAATGTGGTGCAGTTGTTTTCCATGTAAGTAAATTGACGTTTGAATTGCTATTTCTTTAATAAAATATTGTTATGTCATTGACTAACTATATTTTCTTTTTAAATTAGGTATCTATACAGGATTCTTTTACAAAATGAAACTACAAGCATTTATAGCTTTATAGATCCAGAGTACATTTCCTTGGAAGTCAAACATGTGTAAAATGATGAAAGAGTTCAATATATATCCGAGAGATTATCACAAACAGAGATTCAGTGCTGGTTTTTGCCATTTCTTGATAAGTAAGAATATCAACATAATTTTGAACTCATGATCATTATAATGTCATTAATTATGAACTTTTTGTATTATAGGGGGCATTGGACGTTAGGTGTATTTTGCCCAAATGAATGCACCTTATATTGGTTTTTCTCTTTATTAGGAAAAGTGCGTAAACCGTTTTCCAACTTATTAAACAGGTAAGTTGTTTTTTTATTTTTAGAAGTTTGTTATGTTTAATTTTAATTGTTTACACAAGTTTTATTAGTTCTTATATAAAAAAATGCAGTTCATGGAATCATTTTACAAATGAAAAGAAACCAACGAAAATCAAATATGTGGAAGTACAGGTAATTAGTTTTTATATTTTTGTTATATATTGGGTTTCATTATTAGTTAAATGTTTTATAACTGTAGTGTCATCGTCAAAATGGAAGCATTGGATGTGGTTATTATATTCTACGATTTATGTACGAGATAATCACAACTGGGGAAACTACTGATTTTCATAAGGTTAGTTGTATTAACTTTTTTATATATTTTCATCCACTTTCTTCTATTTATTAATTTCATATCATTCAATATTATTGTAGGTATTCAATGATTCACAGTCATATTCTCAATCTGATATGATTCATATTCAATCTACTTTTGCGGACTATTTGTTGAGTCTGATTAAGATTTGAGGTATGTATACTAATATTTATAAATAATAATATATATGGGTTTAAAAAACTAACTCTTACGATATATTAGGTGTTTGAACCTACTAATAATCAAATGAATGCTTCAACAATAACAAACAATGAGCATGTCATATATTTCAGGTACGTGTATTTTAATTCTGCTTTACTGAGTTTTCTCAAGTGCCTCTGCAAAAACTGTTTTATTGAATCTACTAATAATCAAATGAATCCTTCAACAATAACCAACAATAAGCATGTCGTATATTTCAGGTACGTGTATTTTAATTCAGAATTAGTTATTATATTTCTTTTCATTGTTATTTCTTAAAATCATTTGTCTGTACAGTGACAGATCTGTAGGGTGGTACTTGGATCATGAACATAGAGATTCGTATAGCGAAATAACATTCACAAACACTAAAAATTGTCTCCCTTGAATGCACAACAATATCTTCTAGGACTTTTTATTTTTTATGCAAATAAATATCGAAAAATGATTGCCGAGAAGCATATCACATAATACCTGAAACAGCGCTTAGTGGGTTTTCACAAAGATAAAATAGAAGGCGTCAATTTTTAAGGTATGTTTCTTTATGTCTCTTCAATCTGCATTTCATTTCAATTTTCTAACCTATTTTTTGCACTCAAACTTATTTCTCTGTTATTCCATAACTTAAACAAATAACAATAGTGAATGGGTAATGCACGTCTATACAGAGCAAATATAAAAACCTGAGGTTGGGGGTGGTGGGGATCCTATGGTGAAAAGACACCCCCAACATCTTCAGTGGGGGAGGTGAGGAAGAGGTTGCATCGGCTGAGTGTTCCTGGAATTTTGATCAGGAGTCGTAACATTTTATTTTGGTAATTTACTTTGTGAAAAAATGTATGATTCAAATAAATTACACATTTTCATTTAATGTTTATTCATTGCACGAATATCTTGGATTGATTTTTTCACGCACATCTCCTTAGTTTCATTACTGTTTTGACAGGATTGGTGATATCTATGGGAGGAAACTTACAATGATTGATACTGAGTATGGTTAGATTAAGAAAATGCACCATGTAGGTATGTGTATTTTAATTCTTCTTTACTTTGAGTTTTCTCAAGTACTTCTGTTAAAGCTGTTTAATTGTTTTTGTATACTTCGTTATTTTTTTTCAGGGTTCCGATTTGTTTGGAGGAGAAAATATATGTATTTTATTTAAAAAAAATTATTTACGGCGTCGGTTTTTTTAAAAACCGACGCCGAAAGGGTTTTCCGCGTCGGTTTATAGAAAAACCGACGCGGAAAATTCTGTTTAAATCGGTTTTCCGCCTCGGTTTTTAGAAAAACCGACGCGGAAAATCCTGTTTTAATCGGTTTTCCGCGTCGGTTTTTCGAAAAACCGACGCGGAAAACCGATATTTCGGCGTCGGTTTTATATAAAACCGACGCCGAAAACCTAGTCGAATATATTTTCCGCGTCGGTTTTTTAATGAACCGACGCGGAAAATAATGTCTAAATGTAGCTTCGGTGTCGGTTTTATAAAAAACCGACGCCGAAGCTCATAAGCGAATTATTTTTCGCGTCGGTTTCTATGAACCGACGCGAAAAATGTATTTTTAACGTCGCCTATAAAGACGTCGGTTTATAACCGACGTTAAAAATTAAAAAAAACCGACGCGAAAAAGTGTTTTTGCACTAGTGTTTGGATGAGAAAGACATTGCAAAAAAAAATTGATATTTGAGTGATGAGAGAAAATTCAAGCGAGGTAAGTGTTTTGTGCATGGGTGGATAAATGAAGTGGAAATATATTGAATGATATAAATGGAGAACTTGAAATAAGGTTTTTTATGAGGCATGATATCTTTTTTATTCTTGGTGTGAAATTGATTGATCTTAAAGATATGTGTTTTAAAATTGGTTTTGATTTGATATTGATGTTTACTTGATATGAGGTTTTGCCCAGGTGTGCAAAAGGGTAAGTGTAGGGGAGTTGATAAAACACTATTTTATTGAATATTTTATTGATAATAAATGATATAATTTCCTCACATTGTGTTAAATATGTTTATTTATAAAATATTTGGGATTTGATCATTCATT
The DNA here is from genome assembly GCA_963277665.1 of Viscum album. Lineage (NCBI taxonomy): Eukaryota > Viridiplantae > Streptophyta > Magnoliopsida > Santalales > Viscaceae > Viscum > Viscum album. The sequence continues at coordinate 294,764,822 of OY728134.1, forward strand.
TGAAAATTTGGTGAAAATTCCAGTTTTACCCTTAATAGTGCACTGTAGTATTTCGAAGCTAAATATTTTTATGTTTATTATTTGAATTGGAAATTTTGTAACAGTGTTCCTAACTTAATTATATACAACTTGTATTCAGGACACTAAAGCTAAAGAGTTCATTTGGTTGTTGACATAGGGCCATGAAGTCAAAGTTGGGATGGGCTCGCCAGAATGGAGAAGGTTCTCTATTTGGGCCATATATTCTACATACGGGCTTGGATTGAGCCCAAATTTTGATGAACACTCGGGGACATGATTTGGCACAAATCATCCTTCTGTAAGGCCGGCCAATACACGCGTTTTGGTGGTCCAAAGGGCGGTTCATGTTGGCATAAAATATTTGTCCGAATTTCCACATTCACACTTGAAACCACCTGTAACCTCTCCTCCCCTCCCCTCTATAAATTGGAGTTTTTCTCATTTGGAGGGGTTGAGACGTGAATTTGGAAGTTGAGGGAATAGGATAAGTGGATCCACTCCAATTATCCAACCATTTCAATAAGGGTAGCTCTTGAAGCAAGGATCCCTTCGACGAAGCCTTCTTCTTCTCCTTCATGTTGTAATGATTTTGTTTATGTAATAAACTTCTTTGTTCTTCTTTTATTTATTCTCTTTTCTTCTGTTTTGTTTAAATTTCTTCTTTTCTTAATATTCTTAATTGGGTTGGAATCAAGAGTGGAGACAATATTGGGTTCTACCCTTTCAATCCGTTGCTTATGCAAAACGTCTCCACAATGACTACACCACCCATGGAAGAGTAGTTCTTTTTAGTAATCGATCGACCTCTATCCTTCTTCATTCATTTATTTTGAATCAATGAGCTACTGTAATTCAAATATTATGATATATTAATTGAGTTTTTAATTTAAATGAAACTAAGCAAGCAATCGAATAGTTAACACAAAACACGCGAGGTCGGGAATTGTGTGAACTTTGAGAGCGCAACCTTAACCGGTAATTCAAAACCACATGGGATCAATTTGTAGAGTTCAAATATAATCCCTAAACTCAATTAATCCTCATTTCCAGAGTGGTTATGTGCCTTAATTTACCACTGATCATAAGCTAATTTTAGAACATCAATCAAAGCAGGGTGTTGCGATTGCATGTTCCGAAGTTAGCCTAAGGTTAAATTCACTTCAATCTTCGTGGTAAAGTTAATTCTCGTAGGATTCGGGATTTAACAAATTAAGGGATCATATTTAAGTGAATATTAATTTAAATGATAATGATTAATAAATGATTGAAGAGGTAGAGTTAGATCGATTATGTCTTTTAAATATTGTCTAAACAAACATCTTTCTATTGTATCATTTTAATCAAACTTCATTTCAAAACTAAAAACAAAAACAAAAATACAATCTTATTCCAGAAAACTTCTTCTAGATTCATAAACTATAAACAACCACCCCCATCCTTTCAAGTAGTGTTTTTATTATCTTTTATTTTACTTCTATAATACCTCTAATAATTGTTTTAATTCACTTCCTCCTTTGAGAGACGACCTTGGTCAGCTACTCTGCTGCACTTAAGTACCCCAAATTACACCAATCATTTGAGGGCGCCCACGACAGCGCTCTATCAAATTGGCGTCGTTGCCGGGGAGGCAAGTAATTATTTCATCCAATTAGAGGTATTTATTTTATCTTACATTTTATTCTCTTCCTCTATTATTTCTTCCTTCTTTACCCAATCTGATTTTTCTTCTTCTTCCTTTAATTTCTTCTACTTCTATTTGGACCATCAACTCAAACTTCTCATTTTTATTTTACTATGGTCCACCTTCTTTCTTTTCATTTTTATTTGATCTTTGACTCGAACTAATCCCGAAGATCTCTTAGATCTTGACCCTGAGATTGAACGTAGCCTTAGGGCACGAATCAGACATTCTCAGTCTACGGGAAGTTTCAACATTCAACCAGTTGGAGAATTACTCCAATATCAGAACATTGAAATTGGAAGAAATTCAAATTCAACCATAAAATAAGAACCAATGGCTGGAAATAATGGAAATGAACTTAATAGAACCATTCGAGAATTGGCTGCACCTGATATTAACTATCAACCAAATTGTATTGCATACCCAAATCTCGACTCGGACTTTGAATTGAAATCTGGATTAATTCACCTTCTTCCAAAGTTTCATGGCTTATCTGGTGAGGATCCCAACAAACACCTTAAGGAATTTAATGTGGTTTGATCAACTTTAAACCAAGAAATGTTTCTGAAGATCAAATTAAATTAAGAGCATTCCCATTCTCACTTGATGGAGCTGCAAAAGATTGGATGTATTATTTACAACCCGAAGATGTAACTTGTTGGAACGATTTGAAACGTCTTTTCTTGCAGAGATTTTTTCCAGCGTCAACGACCACATCCATTCGAAAGGAGATATCAGGGATCAAGCAAGCCCAAGGGGAGTCAATGTATGAGTACTGGGAGAGATTCAAGAAGTTGTGTGCAAGCTTCCCACATCACCAAATCAGTGAGCAACTCCTCATCCAATACATCTACGAAGGACTCACACCCATGGAGAGGAGCATGGTAGATGCTGCGGCTGGAGGAGCATTGGTGGACAAGACACCAGTAGCTGCGCGTGCGTTGATCGACAAAATGGCCCAAAACTCTCAACAATTAGGTGATAGAGGTACACCACATGTTCGAGGAGTACATCAAGTAAGTCCTTCTTCTCTTGAAAGTCATTTGATTGATACTAAGTTAGAAGAATTGACAACTATGGTGAGGCAGATTGCATTGGCTCAAAAGACATCCCAACCCCCTCCTTCAAGGCCTTGTGGTATTTTCACCGAGACAAGCCACCCGACTGACTATTTCCCACAACTCCAAGAAACAGAAGATTGTGCAGCAGTGTTCCCTGGGAGACCATTTCAGCAGCAACAACAACAACCATATCCCCAAAAGAATTTTGATCCAACATACAACCAAGGGTGGAAAGATCTAGCGGACATGAGGTATGGCTCTGGACAACAACAAAGGCCCCCTTTTCAACCAAACTTCCAGCAGCCTCCACCTTACCAACAGGGTTTCCAACAACCCCAAAGGAGATTCGAAGCTCAAACATCAATGAGTCAGCAACAAGGGAATATCCAACAAAAGGTAGACTCTAACACTGATGATCTTTTGAAACAAATTGTTCTTAATCAACAGAATGAGCTGAAGAGTCAAGGTTCAGAGCTGAGAGAGTTGAAGACTCAAATGAGCCAGATTGCCACCGCCCTCCATGAACTTGTGAGTAAGAATTCTGGAAATCTACCTTCCCAACCCACTCCAAATCCAAAAGGGAATGTTAGTGCCATCACATTGAGAAGTGCGAAGCAAATGAACGATACATCTGCACCTACCATTCCACCGGGATTCACCTCAACTTCAGAGAAGCCGCATTCCATACCAACTGATGATCAATCCAAGGAGAAAGATAAAGGTAAGAAAAAGATTGATGATGTTCCTCCTAAACCCCTTACTTTTCCAAACAGGGTTGTTCAAAACAAGAAGATGGCTGAAGAAGCAATGCAAAAGGAGGTTTTGGACACATTCAAGCGTGTGGAGATCAACATTCCTCTACTTGAAGCCATTAAGCAAATCCCAAGGTATGCCAAATTCTTAAAAGAACTCTGCACCAATCGAAGAGGGCTCAAGGGAAATGAGAGGATCAACCTTGGAAGGAATGTCTCGACACTCATTACACCAACTCTAGCAATTCCAACAATGTGCAAGGATCCCGGGACATTCACCATCCCATGTACCATAGGGGAGTTGCACTTTTCTGATGCACTTTGTGATTTAGGTGCTTCCATAAATGTGATGCCTCACTCTGTATTCTCTTCCTTGCAGGTTGGTGAGTTGAAGCCAACAAGAGTAGTGGTGCAATTGGCGAATAGAGCTACAGAATATCCAGCGGGAGTTCTTGAGGATGTACTTGTTCGGGTAAGAGACATGGTCTTTCTAGCAGACTTCTATGTGCTTAACATGGAGGATGATCAAGTAAGTTCTCATGCCCCCATTATCTTAGGTAGACCCTTCCTCAAAACTGCAAAAACTATCATAAATGTCAATGAGGGTACACTTTCCATGGAGTTTGGAGATGATGTTGTGATATTTAATGTTATGGATTCCATGAAGTACCCCTAAGAGGACCATTCTGCTTTTGTTATCTCCCATTTTGAACCACCTAGTAAAAACATCGTGGAATTGGATTGTCCTATGATTAGGGAGATTATGAGTATTGGTTCTAGTTTGATGTCTAAGAATACTTCTACACCCATTTTTAAGGAACAAGAATCTCTAAGATTTGATTTTGAAATGGAATCATATTCTGATTTTGATCATGTGAACTCTGATTATGACATGGCTATTGAGTATGCTGATGGATTTGGTGCTTTATTCTCTGATTGTGATGATTTTTATTCTGATACTGATGTTCATTGTGCAGATATGTCTGTTGCATCAATTTCTCCATCCATACATCACCCACCTACATTGGAACTCAAGCCACTGCCCCCAAATCTCAAATACGCATACTTGCTCAGTGGTGATAGATTACCTGTCATAATTGCTAACAATCTCTTTTTTGAACATAAAGAAAAACTTTTGAATTTTTTGAGAGATAACATTAGGGCAATTGGTTGGACATTGGCAGACATATCAGGTATTAGCCCCTCCATTTGCATGCATAGGATTCTCTTGGATGATGGGGCTAAACCGGCGAGACAGCCACAAAGGAGACTAAATCCCACCCTCCTAGAAGTTGTTAAGAAATAAGTTGAGAAATTACTTGAGGCGGGTATCATTTACCCTATTTCTGACTCACAATGGGTTAGCCCTGTTCAGGTTGTACCAAAGAAAACTGGTTTCACTGTTATAAAAAATGAAAATGATGAGTTAGTTCCTATGAAAGTACAAAACAGTTGGCGAGTGTGTATCGATTATAGGAAACTCAATCAATCCACTCGTAAGGACCATTTCCCACTTCCATTCATTGACCAGATGCTTGAGAGACTAGCTGGGAAGACACACTATTGTTTCTTGGATGGATTTTCTGGCTATTTTCAGGTTCCCATTGCAGCAGAGGACCAGGAGAAGACAACATTCACCTGCCCATTCGGTACCTTTGCTTACCGAAGGATGCCATTTGGACTTTGCAATGCCCCAGGTACCTTCCAGAGATGCATGGTGAGTATTTTCTCAGATTTCATTGAGACCTGCATGGAGGTATTTATGGATGATTTTACAGTTTATGGGTCCTCATTTGATGAATGTCTCTCTAGTTTGGGTGATGTGTTGCATCGTTGTATTGAGAAGAATCTGGTCTTAAATTTTGAAAAATGTCATTTCATGGTCGAAAAGGGAATTGTCTTAGGTCATATTGTCTCACAACATGGAATTGAAGTTGATAAATCTAAGGTAGACATTATTTCATCCCTCCCATATCCTACATGTGTGCGTGATGTTCGATCATTCCTTGGGCATGCTGGATTTTATCGACGCTTCATCAGAGATTTTAGTAAGATCGCTCTACCCTTATCTCGATTGCTTCAAAAAGATATTGACTTCAATTTTGATGATTCATGCAGGGTATCGTTTGATGAGCTGAAGAAGTGTTTGACCACTCCACCAATCATACAGCCCCCACGGTGGGACCTTCCATTTGAGCTTATGTGTGACGCCTCCAACTTCGTGGTTGGAGCTGTCTTATCTCAGAGGGTGGAGGGACGTTCACATGTGATCGCCTATGCATCGAGGACACTAGATTCAGCCCAATCAAACTACACTACCACAGAAAAGGAGTTTCTTGCTGTCATATTTGCTTTAGATAAATTCCGTTCATATTTATTGGGCTCTAAAGTAGTTGTTTTTTCTGACCATGCAGCTTTGAGGTACCTCCGGAAGAAGCCAGATGCAAAGCCGTGACTTATCCGTTGGATGCTCCTTCTTCAAGAGTTTGACATCGAGATAAACGACAAAAAGGGGTCAGAAAACTTGGTGGCGGACCACATGAGTAGGCTTACTCACACACTAGAGGGTGACACCTTGGACCAGGTACCACTTCGGGACACTTTCCCCGATGAGCATCTCTATACCATCTCAGGTAAGCATCCTTGGTATGCTGATTTAGTTAATTACAATGTTGGCTCTGAAATCCCAGTAAATTTGAAGAAGAATCAAGTCCAAAAATTAAAAAGTGAGTCTAGGTATTATGTGTGGGATGATCCTTACCTCTGGCGCATGTGTAGTGACCAAGTTATTAGGAGGTGTATTCCTGATCATGAGTTTGAGTCTGTTTTGCAATTCTGTCATACACTTGCATGTGGTGGACACTTTGGACCCCAACGGACAGCTAGGAAGGTTTTAGACTCTGGATTATATTGTCCTAGCTTGTTCCATGATGCCCATTTGTTTTGTAAGCCATGCTCTCGTTGCCAACACACTGGGAACATTTCTAGGAGACATGAGATGCCCCAACAACCCATACTGTTTTGTGAGATTTTTGATGTATGGGGCATCGACTTTATGGTTCCTTTTCCTAGTTCATTTGGATTTTTGTATATTTTGGTTGCTGTTGATTATGTGAGTAAATGGGTGGAGGCCAAGGCCACCAGGACTGACGATTCTCATGTTGTTGTGGACTTTGTCAAAGCACAGATTTTTTGCAGGTTTGGAGTACCAAAGGCCATCATCAGTGACCAAGGGACACACTTTTTCAATAGGAATTTTGCTTCCCTCCTTCGAATGTATGGGGTGACACACAAAACATCAACACCATACCACCCCCAAACAAATGGCCTGGCTGAGGTTTCAAATCGTGAGTTGAAACAAATCTTGGAGAAAATCGTGCAGCCAAATAGGAAGGATTGGAGCAAGCGCTTGGATGATGCATTGTGGGCTTATAGGACAGCATACAAGACCCCCATTGGTTTGTCCCCATTTCGGATTGTTTTTGGGAAAGTGTGTCATCTCCCCGTGGAAGTCGAGCATCGGGCATATTGGGCTATAAAGAAATGTAACATGGATTTGGCCCAAGCTGGAATTCAAAGGAAGTTGCAAATTCAAGAGCTTGAGGAGATTCGACTGTCATCATATGAGAACTCAAGGCTCTACAAGGAATGATCAAAAGCAGCTCATGACAAAATGATCCAAAAAAGGGAGTTTCATGTTAGAGAGAAAGTCCTTCTCCATATCAATAAGTGAAACAATTTACCCCTTGAGACTAAGCTTAAATGAATGCTGAAATGACTTTGTTTCAAGTTCAAATATTTAGTAATTTCATGGAAAGTACACCGAATTTTGAATCCCATGCCACATATCACTGTCTTTAAATTTGAAATCACTTTCCTGTGAGACTTCTGAACCATTATTTTCATATTCTTTACATTCACATCACTTCTTAAGAGAACCAAACCATGCTTGATTTAACCAGAATTTGATCTATTCCTGTCAAAACTTGAGGGTTTGAGGTACATATGTTTAAATGATTGAGGCATTTGTTTGGTATTAAAGACCACTTTTCAAAGAATCCTTTTTTATAATGGCCTACCTTGAATATTTAATCCTTGTAGCCCTTAGAATCCATGCATAGCCTGTTAGGTTAAGCCACATTACAAGCCAATTTTCCCTATCCAACCAACTCTTGAAGTGAAATTGCATAATCTAGTTGTGCTTAAGTGTGGGGGAAGCTTTCTTGTGGTGTGCCACCACATTATGTGATACTTTGGGTGGAAAATTAAATTCTGAAGAGATGTGTTTGCTGCTAAAGAAATTCATTATATTGAAAGTTGTGCCTTTTCTGGAGCTTTCATGACAAGTGAAGTTGTTCCTTTTCGGGAGCTTCTAATTGAGGTGGAAAGTTGTGCCCATCTGGAGCTTTCAAGAAAATCATGTTTGAGAAGATTGACATTTTTTATGCTGAAATGATGAATGGTGTAAACCTTTCATGACTTTTCATGATGATGGAGCTGAATTGATACTATGGGGATTGATGAGAAGACCATATTTAAGTGAAAATTAGATTAATGCAATTTTTCTTCAAAAGAGTCAAGCCCTCCTCATTCAGCCTCAGAGTTTTTCGCATCTTAATCCTACCAACCGAAAGCCACAGAACAACCCTGAAAAGTCCTCATGATAAACATATGTCCTTGACTCACATCGGGTAGCGATGTAGGAATCTATCAAGCCTATGGTGACCCTTGTATGAGTTTGGATGAGAAAGACATTGCAAAAAAAATTGATATTTGAGTGATGAGAGAAAATTCAAGCGAGGTAAGTGTTTTGTGCATTGGTGGATAAATGAAGTGGAAATATATTGAATGATATAAATGGAGAACTTGAAATAAGGTTTTTTATGAGGCATGATATCTTTTTTATTCTTGGTGTGAAATTGATTGATCTTAAAGATATGTGTTTTAAAATTGGTTTTGATTTGATATTGATGTTTACTTGATATGAGGTTTTGCCCAGGTGTGCAAAAGGGTAAGTGTGGGGGAGTTGATAAAACACTATTTTATTGAATATTTTATTGATAATAAATGATATAATTTCCTCACATTGTGTTAAATATGTTTATTTATAAAATATTTGGGATTTGATCATTCATTTGACAATTTGGTGAAAATTCCAGTTTTACCCTTAATAGTGCACTGTAGTATTTCGAAGCTAAATATTTTTATGTTTATTATTTGAATTGGAAATTTTGTAACAGTGTTCCTAACTTAATTATATACAACTTTTATTCAGGACACTAAAGCTAAAGAGTTCATGTGGTTGTTGAAATAGGGCCATGAAGTCAAAGTTGGGCTGGGCTCGCCAGAATGGAGAAGGTTCTCTATTTGGGCCATATATTCTACATACGGGCTTGGATTGAGCCCAAAGTTTGATGAACGCTCGGGGACATGATTTGGCACAAATCATCATTCTGGAAGGCCGGCCAATACACGCGTTTTGGTGGTCAAATGGGCGGTTCAAGTTGGCATAAAATATTTGTCCGAATTTCCACATTCACACTTGAAACCACTTGTAACCTCTCCTCCCCTCCCCTCTATAAATTAGAGTTTTTCTCATTTGGAGGGGTTGAGACGTGAATTTGGAAGTTGAGGGCATAGGAGAAGTGGATCCACTCCAATTATTCAACCATTTCAATAAGGGTAGCTCTTGAAGCAAGGATCCCTTCGACGAAGCCTTCTTCTTCTCCTTCATGTTGTAATGATTTTGTTTATGTAATAAACTTCTTTGTTCTTCTTTTATTTATTCTATTTTCTTCTGTTTTGTTTAAATTTCTTCTTTTCTTAATCTTCTTAATTGGGTTGGAATCAAGAGTGGAGACAATATTGGGTTCTACCCTTTCAATCCGTTTCTTATGCAAAACGTCTCCACAATGACTACACCACCCATGGAAGAGTAGTTCTTTTTAGTAATCGATCGACCTCTATCCTTCTTCATTCATTTATTTTGAATCAATGAGCTACTGTAATTCACAAATTATGATCTATTAATTGAGTTTTTAATTTAAATGAAACTAAGCAAGCAATCGAATAGTTAACACAAAACACGCGAGGTCGGGAATTGTGTGAACTTTGAGAGCGCAACCTTAACCGGTAATTCAAAACCACATGGGATCAATTTGTAGAGTTCAAATATAATCCCTAAACTCAATTAATCCTCATTTCCAGAGTGGTTATGTGCCTTAATTTACCACTGATCATAAGATAATTTTAGAACATCAATCAAAGCAGGGTGTTGCGATTTCATGTTCCGAAGTTAGCCTAAGGTTAAATTCACTTCAATCTTCGTGGTAAAGTTAATTCTCGTAGGGTTCGGGATTTAACAAATTAAGGGATCATAATTAAGTGAATATTAATTTAAATGATAATGATTAATAAATGATTGAAGAGGTAGAGTTAGATCGATTACGTCTTTTAAATATTGTCTAAACAAACATCTTTCTGTTGTATCATTTTAATCAAACTTCATTTCAAAACTAAAAACAAAAACAAAAATACAATCTTATTCCAGAAAACTTTTTCTAGATTCATAAACTATAAACAACCACCCCCATCCTTTCAAGTAGTGTTTTTATTATCTTTTATTTTACTTCTATAATACCTCTAATAATTGTTTTAATTCACTTCCTCCTTTGAGAGACGACCTTGGTCAGCTACTCTGCTGCACTTAAGTACCCCAAATTACACCAATCATTTGAGGGCGCCCACGACAGCGCTCTATCAAATTGGCGCCGTTGCCGGGGAGGCAAGTAATTATTTCAACCAATTAGAGGTATTTATTTTATCTTACATTTTATTCTCTTCCTCTATTCTTTCTTCCTTCTTTACCCAATCTGATTTTTCTTCTTCTTCCTTTAATTTCTTCTACTTCTATTTGGACCATCAACTCAAACTTCTCATTTTTATTTTACTATGGTCCACCTTCTTTCTTTTCATTTTTATTTTATCTATGACTCGAACTAATCCCGAAGATCTCTTAGATCTTTACCCTGAGATTGAACGTAGCCTTAGGGCACGAATCAGACATTCTCAGTCTACGGGAAGTTTCAACATTCAACCAGTTGGAGAATTACTCCAATATCAGAACATTGAAATTGGAAGAAATTCAAATTCAACCATAAAACAAGAACCAATGGCTGGAAATAATGGAAATGAACTTAATAGAACCATTCGAGAATTGGCTGCACCTGATATTAACTATCAACCAAATTGTATTGCATACCCAAATCTCGACTCGGACTTTGAATTGAAATCTGGATTAATTCACCTTCTTCCAAAGTTTCATGGCTTATCTGGTGAGGATCCCAACAAACACCTTAAGGAATTTAATGTGGTTTGATCAACTTTAAACCAAGAAATGTTTCTGAAGATCAAATTAAATTAAGAGCATTCCCATTCTCACTTGATGGAGCTGCAAAAGATTGGATGTATTATTTACAACCCGAAGATGTAACTTGTTGGAACGATTTGAAACGTCTTTTATTGCAGAGATTTTTTCCAGCGTCAAGGACCACATCCATTCGAAAGGAGATATCAGGGATCAAGCAAGCCCAAGGGGAGTCAATGTATGAGTACTGGGAGAGATTCAAGAAGTTGTGTGCAAGCTGCCCACATCACCAAATCAGTGAGCAACTGCTCATCCAATACATCTACGAAGGACTCACACCCATGGAGAGGAGCATGGTAGATGCTGCGGCTGGAGGAGCATTGGTGGACAAGACACCAGTAGCTGTGCGTGCGTTGATCGACAAAATGGCCCAAAACTCTCAACAATTAGGTGATAGAGGTACACCACATGTTCGAGGAGTACATCAAGTAAGTCCTTCTTCTCTTGAAAGTCATTTGATTGATACTAAGTTAGAAGAATTGACAAATATGGTGAGGCAGATTGCATTGGCTCAAAATACATCCCAACCCCCTCCTTCAAGGCCTTGTCGTATTTTCACTGAGACAAGCCACCCGACTGACTGTTTCCCACAACTCCAAGAAACAGAAGATTGTGCAGCAGTGTTCCCTGGGAGACCATTTCAGCAGCAACAACAACAACCATATCCCCAAAAGAATTTTGATCCAACATACAACCAAGGGTGGAAAGATCTAGCGGACATGAGGTATGGCTCTGTACAACAACAAAGGCCCCCTTTTCAACCAAACTTCCAGCAGCCTCCACCTTACCAACAGGGTTTCCAACAACCCCAAAGGAGATTCGAAGCTCAAACATCAACGAGTCAGCAACAAGGGAATATCCAACACAAGGTAGACTCTAACACTGATGATCTTTTGAAACAAATTGTTCTTAATCAACAGAATGAGCTGAAGAGTCAAGGTTCGGAGCTGAGAGAGTTGAAGACTCAAATGAGCCAGATTGCCACCGCCCTCCATGAACTTGTGAGTAAGAATTCTGGAAATCTACCTTCCCAACCCACTCCAAATCCAAAAGGGAATGTTAGTGCCATCACATTGAGAAGTGCGAAGCAAATGAACGATACATCTGCACCTACCATTCCACCGGGATTCACCTCAACTTCAGAGAAGCCGCATTCCATACCAACTGATGAGCAATCCAAGGAGAAAGATAAAGGTAAGAAAAAGATTGATGATGTTCCTCCTAAACCCCTTACTTTTCCAAACAGGGTTGTTCAAAACAAGAAGATGGCTGAAGAAGCAATGCAAAAGGAGGTTTTGGACACATTCAAGCGTGTGGAGATCAACATTCCTCTACTTGAAGCCATTAAGCAAATCCCAAGGTATGCCAAATTCTTAAAAGAACTCTGCACCAATCGAAGAGGGCTCAAGGGAAATGAGAGGATCAACCTTGGAAGGAATGTCTCGACACTCATTACACCAACTCTAGCAATGCCAACAAAGTGCAAGGATCCCGGGACATTCACCATCCCATGTACCATAGGGGAGTTGCACTTTTCTGATGCACTTTGTGATTTAGGTGCTTCCATAAATGTGATGTCTCACTCTATATTCTCTTCCTTGCAGGTTGGTGAGTTGAAGCCAACAAGAGTAGTGGTGCAATTGGCGAATAGAGCTACGGAATATCCAGCGGGAGTTCTTGAGGATGTACTTGTTCGGGTAAGAGACATGGTCTTTCCAGCAGACTTCTATGTGCTTAACATGGAGGATGATCAAGTAAGTTCTCATGCCCCCATTATCTTAGGTAGACCCTTCCTCAAAACTGCAAAAACTATCATAAATGTCAATGAGGGTACACTTTCCATGGAGTTTGGAGATGAAGTTGTGATATTTAATGTTATGGATTCCATGAAGTACCCCTAAGAGGACCATTCTTCTTTTGTTATCTCCCATTTTGAACCACCAAGTAAAAACATCATGGAATTGGATTGTCCTATGATTAGGGAGATTATGAGTATTGGTTCTAGTTTGATGTCTAAGAATACTTCTACAACCATTTTTAAGGAACAAGAATCTCTAAGATTTGATTTTGAAATGGAATCATATTCTGATTTTGATCATGTGAACTCTGATTATGACATGGCTATTGAGTATGCTGATGGATTTGGTGCTTTATTCTCTGATTGTGATGATTTTTATTCTGATACTGATGTTCATTGTGCAGATATGTCTGTTGCATCAATTTCTCCATCCATACATCACCCACCTACATTGGAACTCAAGCCATTGTCCCCAAATCTCAAATACGCATACTTGCTCAGTGGTGATAGATTACCTGTCATAATTGCTAACAATCTCTTTTTTGAACATGAAGAAAAACTTTTGAATTTTTTGAGAGATAACATTAGGGCAATTGGTTGGACATTGGCAGACATATCAGGTATTAGCCCCTCCATTTGCATGCATAGGATTCTCTTGGATGATGGGGCTAAACCGGTGAGACAGCCACAAAGGAGACTAAATCCCACCCTCCTAGAAGTTGTTAAGAAATAAGTTGAGAAATTACTTGAGGCGGGTATCATTTACCCTATTTCTGACTCACAATGGGTTAGCCCTGTTCAGGTTGTACCAAAGAAAACTGGTTTCACTGTTATAAAAAATAAAAATGATGAGTTAGTTCCTATGAGAGTACAAAACAGTTGGCGAGTGTGTATCGATTATAGGAAACTCAATCAATCCACTCGTAAGGACCATTTCCCACTTCCATTCATTGACCAGATGCTTGAGAGACTAGCTGGGAAGACACACTATTGTTTCTTGGATGGATTTTCTGGCTATTTTCAGGTTCCCATTGCAGCAGAGGACCAGGAGAAGACAACATTCACCTGTCCATTCGGTACCTTTGCTTACCGAAGGATGCCATTTGGACTTTGCAATGCCCCAGGTACCTTCCAGAGATGCATGGTGAGTATTTTCTCAGATTTCATTGAGACCTGCATGGAGGTATTTATGGATGATTTTACAGTTTATGGGTCCTCATTTGATGAATGTCTCTCTAGTTTGGGTGATGTGTTGCATCGTTGTATTGAGAAGAATCTGGTCTTAAATTTTGAAAAATGTCATTTCATGGTCGAAAAGGGAATTGTCTTAGGTCATATTGTCTCACAACATGGAATTTAAGTTGATAAATCTAAGGTAGACATTATTTAATCCCTCCCATATCCTACATGTGTGCGTGATGTTCGATCATTCCTTGGGCATGCTGGATTTTATCGACGCTTCATCAGAGATTTTAGTAAGATCGCTCTACCCTTATCTCGATTGCTTCAAAAAGATATTGACTTCAATTTTGATGATTCATGCAGGGTATCATTTGATGAGCTGAAGAAGTGTTTGACCACTCCACCAATCATACAGCCCCCACGGTGGGACCTTCCATTTGAGCTTATGTGTGACGCCTCCAACTTCGCGGTTGGAGCTGTCTTATCTCAGAGGGTGGAGGGACGTTCACATGTGATCGCCTATGCATCGAGGACACTAGATTCAGCCCAATCAAACTACACTACCACAGAAAAGGAGTTTCTTGCTGTCATATTTGCTTTAGATAAATTCCGTTCATATTTATTGGGCTCTAAAGTAGTTGTTTTTTCTGACCATGCAGCTTTGAGGTACCTCCTGAAGAAGCCAGATGCAAAGCCGCGACTTATCCGTTGGATGCTCCTTCTTCAAGAGTTTGACATCGAGATAAAGGACAAAAAGGGGTCAGAAAACATGGTGGCGGACCACATGAGTAGGCTTACTCACACACTAGAGGGTGACACCTTGGACCAGGTACCACTTCGGGACACTTTCCCCGATGAGCATCTCTATACCATCTCAGGTAAGCATCCTTGGTATGCTGATTTAGTTAATTACAATGTTGGCTCTGAAATCCCAGTAAATTTGAAGAAGAATCAAGTCCAAAAATTAAAAAGTGAGTCTAGGTATTATGTGTGGGATGATCCTTACCTCTGGCGCATGTGTAGTGACCAAGTTATTAGGAGGTGTATTCCTGATCATGAGTTTGAGTCTGTTTTGCAATTCTGTCATACACTTGCATGTGGTGGACACTTTGGACCCCAACGGACAGCTAGGAAGGTTTTAGACTCTGGATTATATTGGCCTAGCTTGTTCCTTGATGCCCATTTGTTTTGTAAGTCATGCTCTCGTTGCCAACACACTGGGAACATTTCTAGGAGACATGAGATGCCCCAACAACCCATACTGTTTTGTGAGATTTTTGATGTATGGGGCATCGACTTTATGGTTCCTTTTCCTAGTTCATTTGGATTTTTGTATATTTTGGTTGCTGTTGATTATGTGAGTAAATGGGTGGAGGCCAAGGCCACCAGGACTGACGATTCTCATGTTGTTGTGGACTTTGTCAAAGCACAGATTTTTTGCAGGTTTGGAGTACCAAAGGCCATCATCAGTGACCAAGGGACACACTTTTTCAATAGGAATTTTGCTTCCCTCCTTCGAATGTATGGGGTGACACACAAAACATCAACACCATACCACCCCCAAACAAATGGCCTGGCTGAGGTTTCAAATCGTGAGTTGAAACAAATCTTGGAGAAAACCGTGCAGCCAAATAGGAAGGATTGGAGCAAGCGCTTGGATGATGCATTGTGGGCTTATAGGACAGCATACAAGACCCCCATTGGTTTGTCCCCATTTCGGATTGTTTTTGGGAAAGCGTGTCATCTCCCCGTGGAAGTCGAGCATCGGGCATATTGGGCTATAAAGAAATGTAACATGGATTTGGCCCAAGCTGGAATTCAAAGGAAGTTGCAAATTCAAGAGCTTGAGGAGATTCGACTGTCATCATATGAGAACTCAAGGCTCTACAAGGAAAGATCAAAAGCAGCTCATGAAAAAATGATCCAAAAAAGGGAGTTTCATGTAAGAGAGAAAGTCCTTCTCTATATCAATAAGTGAAACAATTTACCCCTTGAGACTAAGCTTAAATGAATGCTGAAATGACTTTGTTTCAAGTTCAAATATTTAGTAATTTCATGGAAAGTACACCGAATTTTGAATCCCATGCCACATATCACTATCTTTAAATTTGTAATCACTTTCCTGTGAGACTTCTGAACCATTATTTTCATATTCTTTACATTCACCTCACTTCTTGAGAGAACCAAACCATGCTTGATTTAACCAGAATTTGATCTATTCCTGCCAAAACTTGAGGGTTTGAGGTACATATGTTTAAATGATTGAGGCATTTGTTTGGTATTAAAGCCCCCTTTTCAAAGAATCCTTTTTTATAATGGCCTACCTTGAATATTTAATCCTTGTAGCCCTTAGAAGCTATGCACAGCCTGTTAGGTTAAGCCACATTACAAGCCAATTTTCCCTATCCAACCAACTCTTGAAGTGAAATTGCATAATCTAGTTGAGCTTAAGTGTGGGGGAAGCTTTCTTGTGGTGTGCCACCACATTATGTGATACTTTGGGTGGAAAATTAAATTCTGAAGAGATGTGTTTGCTGCTAAAGAAATTAATTATATTGAAAGTTGTGCCTTTTCTGGAGCTTTCATGACAAGTGAAGTTGTTCCTTTTCTGGAGCTTCTAATTGAGGTGGAAAGTTGTGCCCATCTGGAGCTTTCAAGAAAATCATGTTTGAGAAGATTGACATTTTTTATGCTGAAATGATGAATGGTGTAAACCTTTCATGACTTTTCATGATGATGGAGCTGAATTGATACTATGGGGATTGAACAGAAGACCATATTTAAGTGAAAATTAGATTAATGCAATTTTGCTTCAAAAGAGTCAAGCCCTCCTCATTCAGCCTCAGAGTTTTTCGCATCTTAATCCTACCAACCGAAAGCCACAGAACAACCCTGAAAAGTCCTCATGATAAACATATGTCCTTGACTCACATCGGGTAGCGATGTAGGAATCTATCAAGCCTATGGTGACCCTTGTATGAGTTTGGATGAGAAAGACATTGCAAAAAAAATTGATATTTGAGTGATGAGAGAAAATTCAAGCGAGGTAAGTGTTTTGTGCATGGGTGGATAAATGAAGTGGAAATATATTGAATGATATAAATGGAGAACTTGAAATAAGGTTTTTTCTGAGGCATGATATCTTTTTTATTCTTGGTGTGAAATTGATTGATCTTAAAGATATGTGTTTTAAAATTGGTTTTGATTTGATATTGATGTTTACTTGATATGAGGTTTTGCCCAGGTGTGCAAAAGGGTAAGTGTGGGGGAGTTGATAAAACACTATTTTATTGAATATTTTATTGATAATAAATGATATAATTTCCTCACATTGTGTTAAATATATTTATTTATAAAATATTTTGGATTTGATCATTCATTTGAAAATTTGGTGAAAATTCCAGTTTTACCCTTAATAGTGCACTGTAGTATTTCGAAGCTAAATATTTTTATGTTTATTATTTGAATTTGAAATTTTGTAACCGTGTTCCTAACTTAATTATCTACAACTTTTATTCAGGACACTAAAGCTAAAGAGTTCATTGGGTTGTTGAAATTGGGCCATGAAGTCAACGTTGGGCTGGGCTCGCCAGAATGGAGAAGGTTCTGTATTTGGGCCATATATTCTACATAAGGGCTTGGATTGAGCCCAAATTTTTATGAAAGCTCGGGGACATGATGTGGAATAATTCCTCCTTCTGGAAGGCCGGACAATGCACGCGTTTTGGTGGCAAATGAGCGGTGCATGTTGGCATAAAATATTTGGCCGAATTTCCACATTCACACTTGAAACCACTTGTAACCTCTCCTCCCCTCCCCTCTATAAATTGGAGTTTTTCTCATTTGGAGGGGTTGGGACGTGCATTGGGAAGTTGAGGGCAGAGGAGAAGTGGATCCACTCCAATTATCCAACCATTTCAATAAGGGTAGCTCTTGAAGCAAGGATCCCTTCGACGAAGCCTTCTTCTTCTCCTTCATGTTGTAATGATTTTGTTTATGTAATAAACTTATTTGTTCTTCATTTATTTATTCTCTTTTCTTCTGTTTTGTTTAAATTTATTCTTATCTTAATCTTCTTAATTGGGTTGGAATCAAGAGTGGAGACAAGATTGGGTTCTACCCTTTCAATCCGTTGCTTATGCAAAACGTCTCCACAATGACTACACCACCCATGGAAGAGTAGTTCTTTTTAGTAATAGATCGACCTATATCCTTCTTCATTCATTTATTTTGAATAAATGAGCTACTGTAATTCACATATTATGATATATTAATTGAGTTTTTAATTTAAATGAAACTAAGAAAGCAATTGAATAGTTAACACAAAACACGCGAGGTCGGGAATTGTGTGAACTTTGAGAGCGCAACCTTAACCGGTAATTCAAAACCACATGGGATCAATTTGTAGAGTTCAAATATAATCCCTAAACTCATTTAATACTCATTTCCAGAGTGGTTATGTGCCTTAATTTACCACTGATCATAAGCTAATTTTAGAACATCAATCAAAGCAGGGTGTTGCGATTGCATGTTCCGAAGTTAGCCTAAGGTTAAATTCACTTCAATCTTCGTGGTAAAGTTAATTCTCGTAGGGTTCGGGATTTAACAAATTAAGGGATCATAATTAAGTGAATATTAATTTAAATGATAATGATTAATAAATGATTGAAGAGGTAGAGTTAGATCGATTACGTCTTTTAAATATTGTCTAAACAAACATCTTTCTGTTTTATCATTTTAATCAAACTTCATTTCAAAACTAAAAACAAAAACAAAAATACAATCTTCTTCCAGAAAACTTCTTCTAGATTCATAAACTATAAACAACCACCCCCATCCTTTCAATTGGTGTTTTTATTATCTTTTATTTTACTTCTATAATACCTCTAATAATTGTTTTAATTCACTTCCTCCTTTGAGAGACGACCTTGGTCAGCTACTCTGCTGCACCTAAGTACCCCAAATTACACTAATCATTTGAGGGCGCCCACGACAGCGCTCTATCAAATTGGCGCCCTTGCCGGGGAGGCAAGTAATTATTTCAACCAATTAGAGGTATTTATTTTATCTTACATTTTATTCTCTTCCTCTATTCTTTCTTCCTTCTTTACCCAATCTGATTTTTCTTCTTCTTCCTTTAATTTCTTCTACTTCTATTTGGACCATCAACTCAAACTTCTCATTTTTATTTTACTATGGTCCACCTTCTTTCTTTTCATTTTTATTTGATCTATGACTCTAACTAATCCCAAAGATCTATTAGATCTTGACCCTGAGATTGAACGTAGCCTTAGGGCACGAATCAGACATTCTCAGTCTACGGGAAGTTTCAACATTCAACCAGTTGGAGAATTACTCCAACATCAGAACATTGAAATTGGAAGCAATTCAAATTCAACCATAAAACAAGAACCAATGGCTGGAAATAATGGAAATGAAATTAATAGAACCATTCTAGAATTGGCTGCACCTGATATTAACTATCAACCAAATTGTATTGCATACCCAAATCTCGACTCGGACTTTGAATTGAAATCTGGATTAATTCACATTCTTCCAAAGTTTCATGGCTTATCTGGTGAGGATCCCTACAAACACCTTAAGGAATTTAATGTGGTTTTCTCAACTTTAAAACCAAGAAATGTTTCTGAAGATCAAATTAAATTAAGAGCATTCCCATTCTCACTTGATGGAGCTGCAAAAGATTGGATGTATTATTTACAACTCGAAGATGTAACTTGTTGGAACGATTTGAAACGTCTTTTCTTGCAGAGATTTTTTCCAGCGTCAAGGACCACATCCATTCGAAAGGAGATATCAGGGATCAAGCAAGCCCAAGGGGAGTCAATGTATGAGTACTGGGAGAGATTCAAGAAGTTGTGTGCAAGAAGCCCACATCACCAAATCAGTGAGCAACTCCTCATCCAATACTTCTACGAAGGACTCACACCCATGGAGAGGAGCATGGTAGATGCTGCGGCTAGAGGAGCATTGGTGGACAAGACACCAGTAGCTGCGCATGCGTTGATCGACAAAATGGCCCAAAACTCTCAACAATTCGGTGATAGAGGTACACCACATGTTCGAGGAGTACATCAAGTAAGTCCTTCTTCTCTTGAAAGTCATTTGATTGATACTAAGTTAGAAGAATTGACAACTATGGTGAGGAAGATTGCATTGGCTCAAAAGACATCCCAACCCCCTCCTTCAAGGCCTTGTGGTATTTGCACTGAGACAAGCCACCCGACTGACTGTTGCCCACAACTCCAAGAAACAGAAGATTGTGCAGCAGTGTTCCCTGGGAGACCATTTCAGCAGCAACAACAACAACCATATCCCCAAAAGAAGTTTGATCCAACATACAACCAAGGGTGGAAAGATCTAGCGGACATGAGGTATGGCTCTGGACAACAACGAAGGCCCCCTTTTCAACCAAACTTCCAGCAGCCTCCACCTTACCAACAGGGTTTCCAACAACCCCAAAGGAGATTCGAAGCTCAAACATCAACGAGTCAGCAACAAGGAAATATCCAACACAAGGTAGACTCTAACACTGATGATATTTTGAAACAAATTGTTCCTAATCAACAGAATGAGTTGAAGAGTCAAGGTTCAGAGCTGAGAGAGTTGAAGACTCAAATGAGCCAGATTGCCACCGCCCTCCATGAACTTGTGAGTAAGACTTCTGGAAATCTACCTTCCCAACCCACTCCAAATCCAAAAGGGAATGTTAGTGCCATCACATTGAGAAGTGGGAAGCAAATGAACGATACATCTGCACCTACCATTCCACCGGGATTCACCTCAACTTCAGAGAAGCCGCATTCTATACCAACTAATGAGCAATCCAAGGAGAAAGATAAAGGTAAGAAAAAGATTGATGATGTTCCTCCTAAACCCCTTCCTTTTCCAAACAGGGTTGTTCAAAACAAGAAGATGGCTGAAGAAGCAATGCAAAAGGAGGTTTTGGACACATTCAAGCATGTGGAGATCAACATTCCTCTACTTGAAGCCATTAAGCAAATCCCAAGGTATGCCAAATTCTTAAAAGAACTCTGCACCAATCGAAGAGGGCTCAAGGGAAATGAGAGGATCAACCTTGGAAGGAATGTCTCGGCACTCATTACACCAACTCTAGGAATGCCAAAAAGTCAAAGGATCCCGGGACATTCACCATCCCATGTACCATAGGGGAGTTGCACTTTTCTGATGCACTTTGTGATTTAGGTGCTTCCATAAATGTGATGCCTCACTCTGTATTCTCTTCCTTGCAGGTTGGTGAGTTGAAGCCAACAAGAGTAGTGGTGCAATTGGCGAATAGAGCTACGGCATATCCAGCGGGAGTTCTTGAGGATGTACTTGTTCGGGTAAGAGAAATGATCTTTCCAGCAGACTTCTATGTGCTTAACACGTAGGATGATCAAGTAAGTTCTCATGCCCCCATTATCTTAGGTAGACCCTTCCTCAAAACTGCAAAAACTATCATAAACGTCAATGAGGGTACACTTTCCATGGAGTTTGGAGATGAAGTTGTGATATTTAATGTTATGGATTCCATGAAGTACCCCTAAGAGGGCCATTCGGCTTTTGTTATCTCCCATTTTGGACCACCAAGTAAAAACATCATGGAATTGGATTGTCCTATGCTTAGGGAGATTATGAGTATTGGTTCTAGTTTGATGTCTAAGAATACTTCTACACCCATTTTTAAGGAACAAGACTCTCTAAGATTTGATTTTGAAATGGAATCATATTCTGATTTTGATCATGTGAACTCTGATTATGACATGGCTATTGAGTATGCTGATGGATTTGGTGCTTTATTCTCTGATTGTGATGATTTTTATTCTGATACTGATGTTCATTGTGCAGATATGTCTGTTGCATCAATTTCTCCATCCATACATCACCCACCTACATTGGAACTCAAGCCATTGCCCCCAAATCTCAAATATGCATACTTGCTCAGTGGTGATAGATTACCTGTCATAATTGCTAACAATCTCTCTTTTGAACATGAAGAAAAACTTTTGAATCTTTTGAGAGATAACATTAGGGCAATTGGTTGGAAATTGGCATACATATCAGGTATTAGCCCCTCCATTTGCATGCATAGGATTCTCTTGGAGGATGGGGCTAAACCGGTGAGACAGCCACAAAGGAGACTAAATCCCACCCTCCTAGAAGTTGTTAAGAAATAAGTTGAGAAATTACTTGAGGCGGGTATCATTTACCCTATTTCTGACTCACAATGGGTTAGCCCTGTTCAGGTTGTACCAAAGAAAACTGGTTTCACTGGTATAAAAAATGAAAATGATGAGTTAGTTCCTGTGAGAGTACAAAACAGTTGGCGAGTGTGTATCGATTATAGGAAACTCAATCAATCCACTCGTAAGGACCATTTCCCACTTCCATTCATTGACCAGATGCTTGAGAGACTAGCTGGGAAGACACACTATTGTTTCTTGGATGGATTTTTTGGCTATTTTCAGGTTCCCATTGCAGCAGAGGACCAGGAGAAGACAACAATCACCTTCCCATTCGGTACCTTTGCTTACCGAAGGATGCCATTTAGACTTTGCAATACCCCTGGTACCTTCCAGAGATGCATGGTGAGTATTTTCTCAGATTTCATTGAGACCTGCATGGAGGTATTTATGGATGATTTTACAGTTTATGGGTCCTCATTTGATGAATGTCTCTCTAGTTTGGGTGATGTGTTGCATCGTTGTATTGAGAAGAATCTGGTCTTAAATTTTGAAAAATGTCATTTCATGGTCGAAAAGGGAATTGTCTTAGGTCATATAGTCTCACAACATGGAATTGAAGTTGATAAATCTAAGGTAGACATTATTTCATCCCTCCCATATCCTACATGTGTGCGTGATGTTCGATCATTCCTTGGGCATGCTGGATTTTATCGACGCTTCATCAGAGATTTTAGTAAGATCGCTCTACCCTTATCTCGATTGCTTCAAAAAGATATTGACTTCAATTTTGATGATTCATGCAGGGTATCATTTGATGAGCTGAAGAAGTGTCTGACCACTCCACCAATCATACAGCCCCCACGGTGGGACCTTCCATTTGAGCTTATGTGTGACGCCTCCAACTTCGCGGTTGGAGCTGTCTTATCTCAGAGGGTGGAGGGACGTTCACATGTGATCGCCTATGCATCGAGGACGCTAGATTCAGCCCAATCAAACTACACTACCATAGAAAAGGAGTTTCTTGCTGTCATATTTGCTTTAGATAAATTCCGTTCATATTTATTGGGCTCTAAAGTAGTTGTTTTTTCTGACCATGCAGCTTTGAGGTACCTCCTGAAGAAGCCAGATGCAAAGCCGCGACTTATCCGTTGGATGCTCCTTCTTCAAGAGTTTGACATCGAGATAAAGGAAAAAAGGGGTCCTAAAACTTGGTGGCGGACCACATGAGTAGGCTTACTCACACACTAGAGGGTGACACCTTGGACCAGGTACCACTTCGGGACACTTTCCCCGATGAGCATCTCTATACCATCTCAGGTAAGCATCCTTGGTATGCTGATTTAGTTAATTACATTGTTGGCTCTGAAATCCCAGTAAATTTGAAGAAGAATCAAGTCCAAAAATTAAAAAGTGAGTCTAGGTATTATGTGTGGGATGATCCTTACCTCTGGCGCATGTGTAGTGACCAAGTTATTAGGAGGTGTATTCATGATCATGAGTTTGAGTCTGTTTTGCAATTCTGTCATACACTTGCATGTGGTGGACACTTTGGACCCCAACGGACAGCTAGGAAGGTTTTAGACTCTGGATTATATTGGCCTAGCTTGTTCCATGATGCCCATTTGTTTTGTAAGTCATGCTCTCGTTGCCAACACACTGGGAACATTTCTAGGAGACATGAGATGCCCCAACAACCCATACTATTTGGTGAGATTTTTGATGTATGGGGCATCGACTTTATGGGTCCTTTTCCTAGTTCATTTGGATTTTTGTATATTTTGGTTTCTGTTGATTATGTGAGTAAATGGGTGGAGGCCAAGGCCACCAGGACTGACGATTCTCATGTTGTTGTGGACTTTGTCAAAGCACAGATTTTTTGCAGGTTTGGAGTACCAAAGGCCATCATCAGTGACCAAGGGACACACTTTTGCAATAGGAATTTTGCTTCCCTCCTTCGAAAATATGGGGTGACACACAAAACATCAACACCATACCACCCCCAAACAAATGGCCAGGCTGAGGTTTCAAATCGTTAGTTGAAACAAATCTTGGAGAAAACCGTGTAGCCAAATAGGAAGGATTGGAGCAAGCACTTGGATGATGCATTGTGGGCTTATAGGACAGCATACAAGACCCCCATTGGTATGTCCCCATTTCGGATTGTTTTTGGGAAAGCGTGTCATCACCCCGTGGAAGTCGAGCATCGGGCATATTGGGCTATAAAGAAATGTAACATGGATTTGGCCCAAGCTGGAATTCAAAGGAAGTTGCAAATTCAAGAGCTTGAGGAGATTCGACTGTCATCATATGAGAACTCAAGGCTCTAAAAGGAAAGATCAAAAGCAGCTCATGACAAAATGATCCAAAAAATGGAGTTTCATGTTGGAGAAGAAGTCCTTCTCTATAGTTCACGACTGAAGTTGATGCCTGGTAAGTTGCGTTCCAGATGGTTAGGTCCTTATATTGTGTCTAATGTTTTTCCTTATGGTGTAGTGGAGATCACACAAGAGGACACTGGAAGGAGCTTTACAGTCAATGGGCAACGTTTGAAGAGATGCATTGAGGGCCATCCTACTTATGCAGTGGATTTTATCACACTGCATGACCCCATCATCACTTGATCACATCAGGCTGTTCCTAACCCTTTCACTTTTATATTATTTGTCCTATTTAAAAATTCTGCATTTCATGTGCATATATCATCTCATAGGTTCACATTGAGGACAATGCAATATTTTATGTGTGGGGGAGGGAACCTTTTAGTTTAGTAATTTCAATTGTTTTCCTGTTTAAAAAAAACCAAAAAAAAATTGTGTGTTTTTCAAAATTTGTGTGTTTATTTTACAATTTTCTGTGTGTTTTTGAAACTTTTGAGCTGAAATGATTCTCATCACCATTTTTAAATCCATATCAATAAGTGAAACAATTTACCCCTTGAAACTAAGCTTAAATGGATGCTGAAATGACTTTGTTTCAAGTTCAAATATTTAGTAATTTCATGGAAATTACACCGAATTTTGAATCCCATGCCACATCTCACTGTCTTTAAATTTGAAATCACTTTCCTGTGAGGCTTCTGAACCATTATTTTCATATTCTTTACATTTACCTCACTTCTTGAGAGAACGAAACCATGCTTGATTTAACCAGAATTTGATCTATTCCTGTCAAAACTTGAGGGTTTGAGGTACATATGTTTAAATGATTGAGGGATTTGTTTGGTATTAAAGCCCCCTTTTCAAAGAATCCTTTATTATAATGGCCTACCTTGAATATTTAATCCTTGTAGCCCTTAGAAGCCATGCACAGCCTGTTAGGTTAAGCCACATTACAAGCCAATTTTCCCTATCCAACCAACTCTTCAAGTGAAATTGCATAATCTAGTTGAGCTTAAGTGTGGGAGAAGCTGTCTTGTGTTGTGCCACCACATTATGTCATACTTTGGGTGGAAAATTAAATTCTGAAGAGATGTGTTTGCTGCTAAAGAAATTCATTATATTGAAAGCTGTGCCTTTTCTGGAGCTTTCATTACAAGTGAAGCTGTGCCTTTTCTGGAGCTTCTAATTGAGGTGGAAAGTTGTGCCCATATGGAGCATTCAAGGAAATCATGTTTGAGAAGATTGACATTTTTTATGCTGAAATGATGAATGGTGTAAACCATTCATGACTTTTCATAATGATGTAGCTGAATTGATACTATGGGGATTGAACAGAAGACCATATTTAAGTGAAAATTAGATTAATGCAATTTTGCTTCAAAAGAGTCAAGCCCTCCTCATTCAGCCTCAGAGTTTTTCGCATCTTAATCCTACCAACTGAAAGCCACAGAACAACCCTGAAAAGTCCTCATGATAAACATATGTCCTTGACTCACATCGGGTAGCGATGTAGGAATCTATCAAGCCTATGGTGACCCTTGTATGAGTTTGGATGAGAAAGACATTGCAAAAAAAATTGATTTTTGAGTGATGAGAGAAAATTCAAGCGAGGTAAGTGTTTTGTGCATGGGTGGATAAATGAAGTGGAAATATATTGAATGATATAAATGGAGAACTTGAAATAAGGTTTTTTATGAGGCATGATATCTTTTTTATTCTTGGTGTGAAATTGATTGATCTTAAAGATATGTGTTTTAAAATTGGTTTTGATTTGATATTGATGTTTACTTGATATGAGGTTTTGCCCAGGTGTGCAAAAGGGTAAGTGTGGGGGAGTTGATAAAACACTATTTTATTGAATATTTTATTGATAATAAATGATATAATTTCCTCACATTGTGTTAAATATGTTTATTTATAAAATATTTGGGATTTGATCATTCATTTGAAAATTTGATGAAAATTCCAATTTTACCCTTAATAGTGCACTGTAGTATTTCGAAGCTAAATATTTTTATGTTTATTATTTGAATTTGAAATTTTGTAACAGTGTTCCTAACTTAATTATCTACAACCTTTATTCAGGACACTAAAGCTAAAGAGTTCATTTGGTTGTTGAAATAGGGCCATGAAGTCAAAGTTGGGCTGGGCTCTCCAGAATGGAGAAGGTTCTCTATTTGGGCCATATATTCTACAGACGGGCTTGGATTGAGCCCAAATTTTGAAGAACGCTCGGGGACATGATTTGACACAAATCATCCTTCTGTAAGGCTGGCCAATACACGCGTTTTGGTGGTCAAATGGGCGGTTCAATTTGGAATAAAATATTTGTCCGAATTTCCACATTCACACTTGAAACCACTTGTAACCTCTCCTCCCCTCCCCTCTATAAATTGGAGTTTTTCTCATTTGGAGGGGTTGAGACCTGAATTGGGAAGTTCAGGGCATAGTAGAAGTGGATCCACTCCAATTATCCAACCATTTCAATAAGGGTAGCTCTTGAAGTAAGGATCCCTTCGACGAAGCCTTCTTCTTCTCCTTCATGTTGTAATGATTTTGTTTATGTAATAAACTTCTTTGTTCTTCTTTTATTTATTCTCTTTTCTTCTGTTTTGTTTAAATTTCTTCTTCTCTTAATCTTCTTAATTGGTTTGGAATCAAGAGTGGAGACAATATTGGGTTCTACCCTTTCAATCCGTTGCTTATGCAAAACGTCTCCACAATGACTACACCACCCATGGAAGAGTAGTTCTTTTTAGTAATCGATCGACCTCTATCCTTCTTCATTAATTTATTTTGAATCAATGAGCTACTGTAATTCACATATTATGATCTATTAATTGAGTTTTTAATTTAAATGAAACTAAGCAAGCAATCTAATAGTTAACACAAAACACGCGAGGTCGGGAATTGTGTGAACTTTGAGAGCGCAACCTTAACCGGTAATTCAAAACCACATGGGATCAATTTGTAGAGTTCAAATATAATACCTAAACTCAATTAATCCTCATTTCCAGAGTGGTTATGTGCCTTAATTTACCACTGATCATAAGCTAATTTTAGAACATCAATCAAAGCAGGGTGTTGCGATTGCATGTTCCGAAGTTAGCCTAAGGTTAAATTCACTTCAATCTTCGTGGTAAAGTTAATTCTCGTAGGGTTCGGGATTTAACAAATTAAGGGATCATAATTAAGTGAATATTAATTTAAATGATAATGATTAATAAATGATTTAAGAGGTAGAGTTAGATCGATTACGTCTTTTAAATATTGTTTAAACAAACATCTTTCTGTTGTATCATTTTAATCAAACTTCATTTCAAAACTAAAAACAAAAACAAAAATACAATCTTATTCCAGAAAACTTCTTCTAGATTCATAAACTATAAACAACCACCCCCATCCTTTCAAGTAGTGTTTTTATTATCTTTTATTTTACTTCTATAATACCTCTAATAATTGTTTTAATTCACTTCCTCCTTTGACAGACGACCTTGGTCAGCTACTCTGCTGCACCTAAGTACCCCAAATTACACTAATCATTTGAGGGCGCCCACGACAGCGCTCTATCAAATTGGCGCCGTTGCCGGGGAGGCAAGTAATTATTTCAACCAATTAGAGGTATTTATTTTATCTTACATTTTATTCTCTTCCTCTATTATTTCTTCCTTCTTTACCCAATCTGATTTTTCTTCTTCTTCCTTTAATTTCTTCTACTTCTATTTGGACCATCAACTCAAACTTCTCATTTTTATTTTACTATGGTCCACCTTCTTTCTTTTCATTTTTATTTGATCTATGACTCGAACTAATCCCGAAGATCTCTTAGATCTTGACCCTGAGATTGAACGTAGCCTTAGGGCACGAATCAGACATTCTCAGTCTACTGGAAGTTTCAACATTCAACCAGTTGGAGAATTACTCTAATATCAGAACATTGAAATTGGAAGAAATTCAAATTCAACCATAAAACAAGAACCAATGGCTGGAAATAATGGAAATGAACTTAATATAACCATTCGAGAATTGGCTGCACCTGATATTAACTATCAACCAAATTGTATTGCATACCCAAATCTCGACTCGGACATTGAATTGAAATCTGGATTAATTCACCTTCTTCCAAAGTTTCATGGCTTATCTGGTGAGGATCCCAACAAACAACTTAAGGAATTTAATGTGGTTTGATCAACTTTAAACCAAGAAATGTTTCTGAAGATCAAATTAAATTAAGAGCATTCCCATTCTCACTTGATGGAGCTGCAAAAGATTGGATGTATTATTTACAACCCGAAGATGTAACTTGTTGGAACGATTTGAAACGTCTTTTCTTGCAGAGATTTTTTCCAGCGTCAAGGACCACATCCATTCGAAAGGAGATATCAGGGATCAAGCAAGCCCAAGGGGAGTCAATGTATGAGTACTGGGAGAGATTCAAGAAGTTGTGTGCAAGCTGCCCACATCACCAAATCACTGAGCAACTCCTCATCCAATACTTCTACGAAGGACTCACACCCATGGAGAGGAGCATGGTAGATGCTGCGGCTGGAGGAGCATTGGTGGACAAGACACCAGTAGTTGCGCGTGCGTTGATCGACAAAATGGCCCAAAACTCTCAACAATTCGGTGATAGAGGTACACCACATGTTCGAGGAGTACATCAAGTAAGTCCTTCTTCTCTTGAAAGTCATTTGATTGATACTAAGTTAGAAGAATTGAAAACTATGGTGAGGCATATTGCATTGGCTCAAAAGACATCCCAACCCCCTCCTTCAAGGCCTTGTGGTATTTTCACTGAGACAAGCCACCCGACTGACTGTTGCCCACAACTCCAAGAAACAGAAGATTGTGCAGCAGTGTCCCCTGGGAGACCATTTCAGCAGCAACAACAACAACCATATCCCCAAAAGAATTTTGATCCAACATACAACCAAGGGTGGAAAGATCTAGCGGACATGAGGTATGGCTCTGGACAACAACAAAGGCCCCCTTTTCAACCAAACTTCCAGCAGCCTCCACCTTACCAACAGGGTTTCCAACAACCCCAAAGGAGATTCGAAGCTCAAACATCAACGAGTCAGCAACAAGGGAATATCCAACACAAGGTAGACTCTAACACTGATGATCTTTTGAAACAAATTGTTCTTAATCAACAGAATGAGCTGAAGAGTCAAGGTTTGGAGCTGAGAGAGTTGAAGACTCAAATGAGCCAGATTGCCACCACCCTCCATGAACTTGTGAGTAAGAATTATGGAAATCTACCTTCCCAACCCACTCCAAATCCAAAAGGGAATGTTAGTGCCATCACATTGAGAAGTGGGAAGCAAATGAACGATACATCTGCACCTACCATTCCACCGGGATTCACCTCAACTTCAGAGAAGCCGCATTCCATACCAACTGATGAGCAATCCAAGGAGAAAGATAAAGGTAAGAAAAAGATTGATGATGTTCCTCCTAAACCCCTTCCTTTTCCAAACAGGGTTTTTCAAAACAAGAAGATGGCTGAAGAAGCAATGCAAAAGGAGGTTTTGGACACATTCAAGCGTGTGGAGATCAAAATTCCTCTACTTGAAGCCATTAAGCAAATCCCAAGGTACGGCAAATTCTTAAAAGAACTCTGCACCAATCAAAGAGGGCTCAAGGGAAATGAGAGGATCAACCTTGGAAGGAATGTCTCGACACTCATTACACCAACTCTAGCAATGCCAACAAAGTGCAAGGATCCCGGGACATTCACCATCCCATGTACCATAGGGGAGTTGCACTTTTCTGATGCACTTTGTGATTTAGGTGCTTCCATAAATGTGATGCCTCACTCTATATTCTCTTCCTTGCAGGTTGGTGAGTTGAAGCCAACAAGAGTAGTGGTGCAATTGGCGAATAGAGCTACGGAATATCCAGCGGGAGTTCTTGAGGATGTACTTGTTCGGGTAAGAGACATGGTCTTTCCAGCAGACTTCTATGTGCTTAACATGGAGGATGATCAAGTAAGTTCTCATGCCCCCATTATCTTAGGTAGACCCTTCCTCAAAACTGCAAAAACTATCATAAATGTCAATGAGGGTACACTTTCCATGGAGTTTGGAGATGAAGTTGTGATATTTAATGTTATGGATTCCATGAAGTACCCCTAAGAGGACCATTCTTCTTTTGTTATCTCCCATTTTGAACCACCAAGTAAAAACATCATGGAATTGGATTGTCCTATGATTAGGGAGATTATGAGTATTGGTTCTAGTTTGATGTCTAAGAATACTTCTACAACCATTTTTAAGGAACAAGAATCTCTAAGATTTGATTTTGAAATGGAATCATATTCTGATTTTGATCATGTGAACTCTGATTATGACATGGCTATTGAGTATGCTGATGGATTTGGTGCTTTATTCTCTGATTGTGATGATTTTTATTCTGATACTGATGTTCATTGTGCAGATATGTCTGTTGCATCAATTTCTCCATCCATACATCACCCACCTACATTGGAACTCAAGCCATTGTCCCCAAATCTCAAATACGCATACTTGCTCAGTGGTGATAGATTACCTGTCATAATTGCTAACAATCTCTTTTTTGAACATGAAGAAAAACTTTTGAATTTTTTGAGAGATAACATTAGGGAAATTGGTTGGACATTGGCAGACATATCAGGTATTAGCCCCTCCATTTGCATGCATAGGATTCTTTTGGAGGATGGGGCTAAACCGGTGAGACAGCCACAAAGGAGACTAAATCCCACCCTCCTAGAAGTTGTTAAGAAATAAGTTGAGAAATTACTTGAGGCGGGTATCATTTACCCTATTTCTGACTCACAATGGGTTAGCCCTGTTCAGGTTGTACCAAAGAAAACTGGTTTCACTGTTATAAAAAAAGAAAATGATGAGTTAGTTCCTGTGAGAGTACAAAACAGTTGGCGAGTGTGTATCGATTATAGGAAACTCAATCAATCCACTCGTAAGGACCATTTCCCACTTCCATTCATTGACCAGATGCTTGAGAGACTAGCTGGGAAGGCACACTATTGTTTCTTGGATGGATTTTCTGGCTATTTTCAGGTTCCCATTGCAGCAGAGGACCAGGAGAAGACAACATTCACCTGCCCATTCGGTACCTTTGCTTACCGAAGGATGCCATTTGGACTTTGCAATGCCCCGGGTACCTTCCAGAGATGCATGGTGAGTATTTTCTCAGATTTCATTGAGACCTGCATGGAGGTATTTATGGATGATTTTACAGTTTATGGGTCCTCATTTGATGAATGTCTCTCTAGTTTGGGTGATGTGTTGCATCGTTGTATTGAGAAGAATCTGGTCTTAAATTTTGAAAAATGTCATTTCATGGTCGAAAAGGGAATTGTCTTAGGTCATATAGTCTCACAACATGGAATTGAAGTTGATAAATCTAAGGTAGACATTATTTCATCCCTCCCATATCCTACATGTGTGTGTGATGTTCGATCATTCCTTGGGCATGCTGGATTTTATCGACGCTTCATCAGAGATTTTAGTAAGATCGCTCTACCCTTATCTCGATTGCTTCAAAAAGATATTGACTTCAATTTTGATGATTCATGAAGGGTATCATTTGATGAGCTGAAGAAGTGTCTGACCACTCCACCAATCATACAGCCCCCACGGTGGGACCTTCCATTTGAGCTTATGTGTGACGCCTCCAACTTCGCGGTTGGAGCTGTCTTATCTCAGAGGGTGGAGGGACGTTCACATGTGATCGCCTATGCATCGAGGACGCTAGATTCAGCCCAATCAAACTAAACTACCACAGAAAAGGAGTTTTTTGCTGTCATATTTGCTTTAGATAAATTCCGTTCATATTTATTGGGCTCTAAATTAGTTGTTTTTTCTGACCATGTAGCTTTGAGGTACCTCCTGAAGAAGCCAGATGCAAAGCCGCGACTTATCTGTTGGATGCTCCTTCTTCAAGAGTTTGACATCGAGATAAAGGACAAAAAGGGGTCAGAAAACTTGGTGGCGGACCACATGAGTAGGCTTTCTCACACACTAGAGGGTGACACCTTGGACCAGGTACCACTTCGGGACACTTTCCCCGATGAGCATCTCTATACCATCTCAGGTAAGCATCCTTGGTATGCTGATTTAGTTAATTACATTGTTGACTCTGAAATCCCAGTAAATTTGAAGAAGAATCAAGTCCAAAAATTAAAAAGTGAGTCTAGGTATTATGTGTGGGATGATCCTTACCTCTGGCGCATGTGTAGTGACCAAGTTATTAGGAGGTGTATTCATGATCATGAGTTTGAGTCTGTTTTGCAATTCTGTCATACACTTGCATGTGGTGGACACTTTGGACCCCAACGGACAGCTAGGAAGGTTTTAGACTCTGGATTATATTGGTCTAGCTTGTTCCATGATGCCCATTTGTTTTGTAAGTCATGCTCTCGTTGCCAACACACTGGGAACATTTCTAGGAGACATGAGATGCCCCAACAACCCATACTATTTTGTGAGATTTTTGATGTATGGGGCATCGACTTTATGGGTCCTTTTCCTAGTTCATTTGGATTTTTGTA
The DNA here is from genome assembly GCA_963277665.1 of Viscum album. Lineage (NCBI taxonomy): Eukaryota > Viridiplantae > Streptophyta > Magnoliopsida > Santalales > Viscaceae > Viscum > Viscum album. Next base: position 294,797,882 of record OY728134.1, read on the forward strand.
TATTTTGGTTGCTGTTGATTATGTGAGTAAATGGGTGGAGGCCAAGGCCACCAGGACTGACGATTCTCATGTTGTTGTGGACTTTGTCAAAGCACAGATTTTTTGCAGGTTTGGAGTACCATAGGCCATCATCAATGACCAAGGGACACACTTTTGCAATAGGAATTTTGCTTCCCTCCTTCGAAAGTATGGGGTGACACAAAAAACATCAACACCATACCACCCCCAAACAAATGGCCAGGCTGAGGTTTCAAATCGTGAGTTGAAACAAATCTTGGAGAAAACCGTGCAGCCAAATAGGAAGGATTGGAGCAAGCGCTTGGATGATGCATTGTGGGCTTATTGGACAGCATACAAGACCCCCATTGGTATGTCCCCATTTCGGATTGTTTTTGGGAAAGCGTTTCATCTCCCCATGGAAGTCGAGCATCGGGAATATTGGGCTATAAAGAAATGTAACATGAATTTGGCCCAAGCTGGAATTCAAAGGAAGTTGCAAATTCAAGAGCTTGAGGAGATTCGACTGTCATCATATGAGAACTCAAGGCTCTACAAGGAAATATCAAAAGCAGCTCATAACAAAATGATCCAAAAAAGGGAGTTTCATGTTGGAGAGAAAGTCCTTCTCTATAGTTCACGACTGAAGTTGATGCCTGGTAAGTTGCGTTCCAGATGGTTAAGTCCTTATATTGTGTCTAATGTTTTTCCTTATGGTGGAGTGGAGATCACACAAGAGGACACTGGAAGGAGCTTTACAGTCAATGGGCAACGTTTGAAGAGATACATTGAGGTCCATCCTACTGATGCAGTGGATTTTATCACACTGCATGACCCCATCATCACTTGATCACATCAGGCTGTTCCTAACCCTTTCACTTTTATATTATTTGTCCTATTTAAAAATTCTGCATTTCATGTGCATATATCATCTCATAGGTTCACATTGAGGACAATGCAATATTTTAAGTGTGGGGGATGGAACCTTTTAGTTTAGTAATTTCAATTGTTTTCCTGTTTAAAAAAAACCCAAAAAAAATTGTGTGTTTTTTAAAATTTGTGTGTTTATTTTACAATTTTCTGTGTGCTTTTGAAACTTTTGAGCTGAAATGATTCTCATAACCATTTTTAAATCCATATCAATAAGTGAAACAATTTACGCCTTGAAACTAAGCTTAAATGAATGATGAAATGACTTTGTTTCAAGTTCAAATATTTAGTAATTTCATGGAAAGTACACCGAATTTTGAATCCCATGCCACATCTCACTGTCTTTAAATTTGAAATCACTTTCCTGTGAGGCTTCTGAACCATTATTTTCATATTCTTTACATTCACCTCACTTCTTGAGAGAACCAAACCATGCTTGATTTAACCAGAATTTGATCTATTCCTGTCAAAACTTGAGGGTTTGAGGTACATATGTTTAAATGATTGAGGCATTTGTTTGGTATTAAAGCCCCCTTTTCAAAGAATCCTTTTTTATAATGGCCTACCTTGAATATTTAATCCTTGTAGCCCTTAGAAGCCATGCACAGCCTGTTAGGTTAAGCCACATTACAAGCCAATTTTCCCTATCCAACCAACTCTTGAAGTGAAATTTCATAATCTAGTTGAGCTTAAGTGTGGGGGAAGCTGTCTTGTGTTGTGCCACCACATTATGTGATACTTTGGGTCGAAAATTAAATTCTGAAGAGATGTGTTTTCTGCGAAAGAAATTCATTATATTGAAAGCTGTGCCTTTTCTGGAGCTTTCATTACAAGTGAAGCTGTGCCTTTTCTGGAGCTTCTAATTGAGGTGGAAAGTTGTGCCCATCTAGAGCTTTCAAGAAAATAATGTTTGAGAAGATTGACATTTTTTATGCTGAAATGATGAATAGTGTAAACCTTTCATGACTTTTCATGATGATGGAGCTGAATTGATACTATGGGGATTGAAGAGAAGACCATATTTAAGTGAAAATTAGATTAATGCAATTTTTCTTCAAAAGAGTCAAGCCCTCCTCATTCAGCCTCAGAGTTTTTCGCATCTTAATCCTACCAACCAAAAGCCACAGAACAACCCTGAAAAGTCCTCATGATAAACATATGTCCTTGACTCACATCGGGTAGCGATGTAGGAATCTATCAAGCCTATGGTGACCCTTGTAAGAGTTTGGATGAGAAAGACATTGCAAAAAAAATTGATATTTGAGTGATGAGAGAAAATTCAAGCGAGGTAAGTGTTTTGTGCATGGGTGGATAAATGAAGTGGAAATATATTGAATGATATAAATAGAGAACTTGAAATAAGGTTTTTTATGAGGCATGATATCTTTTTTATTCTTGGTGTGAAATTGATTGATCTTAAAGATATGTGTTTTAAAATTGGTTTTGATTTGATATTGATGTTTACTTGATATGAGGTTTTGCCCAGGTGTGCAAAAGGGTAAGTGTGGGGGAGTTGATAAAACACTATTTTATTGAATATTTTATTGATAATAAATGATATAATTTCCTCACATTGTGTTAAATATGTTTATTTATAAAATATTTGGGATTTGATCATTCATTTGAAAATTTGGTGAAAATTTCAGTTTTACCCTTAATAGTGCACTGTAGTATTTCGAAGCTAAATATTTTTATGTTTATTATTTGAATTGGAAATTTTGTAACAGTGTTCCTAACGTAATGATCTACAACTTTTATTCATGACACTAAAGCTAAAGAGTTCATTTGGTTGTTGAAATAGGGCCATGAAGTCAAAGTTGGGCTGGGCTCTCCAGAATGGAGAAGGTTCTGTATTTGGCCATATATTCTACATACAGGATTGGATTGAGCCCAAATTTTGATGAAATCTCTGGGACATGATTGGGAACAAATCAGCCTTCTGGAAGGCCGGCCAATACACGCGTTTTGGTGGTCAAATTGGCGGTGCAAGATGGCATAAAATATTTGGCCGAATTTCCACATTCACACTTGAAACCACTTGTAACCTCTCCTCCCCTCCCCTCTATAAATTGGAGTTTTTCTCATTTGGAGGGGTTGGGACGTGAATTGGGAAGTTGAGGGCAGAGGAGAAGTGGATCCACTCCAATTATCCAACCATTTCAATAAGGGTAGCTCTTGAAGCAAGGATCCCTTCGACGAAGCCTTCTTCTTCTCCTTCATGTTGTAATGATTTTGTTTATGTAATAAACTTCTTTGTTCTTCTTTTATTTCTTCTCTTTTCTTCTGTTTTGTTTAAATTTATTCTTCTCTTAATCTTCTTAATTGGGTTGGAATCAAGAGTGGAGACAAGATTGGGTTCTACCCTTTCAATCCGTTGCTTATGCAAAATGTCTCCACAATGACTACACCACCCATGGAAGAGTAGTTCTTTTTAGTAATCGATCGACCTCTATCCTTCTTCATTCATTTATTTTGAATCAATGAGCTACTGTAATTCACATATTATGATCTATTAATTGAGGTTTTAATTTAAATGAAACTAATCAAGCAATTGAATAGTTAACACAAAACACGCGAGGTCGGGAATTGTGTGAACTTTGAGAGCGCAACCTTAACCGGTAATTCAAAACCACATGGGATCAATTTGTAGAGTTCAAATATAATCCCTAAACTCAATTAATCCTCATTTCGAGAGTGGTTATGTGCCTTAATTTACCACTAATCATAAGATAATTTTAGAACATCAATCAAAGCAGGGTGTTGCGATTGCATGTTCCGAAGTTAGCCTAAGGTTAAATTCACTTCAATCTTCGTGGTAAAGTTAATTCTCGTAGGGTTCGGGATTTAACAAATTAAGGGATCATAATTAAGTGAATATTAATTTAAATGATAATGATTAAAAAATGATTGAAGAGGTAGAGTTAGATCGATTACCTCTTTTAAATATTGTCTAAACAAACATCTTTCTGTTGTATCATTTTAATCAAACTTCATTTCAAAAATAAAAACAAAAACAAAAATACAATATTCTTCCAGCAAACTTCTTCTAGATTCATAAACTATAAACAACCACCCCCATCCTTTCAAGTAGTGTTTTTATTATCTTTTATTTTACTTCTATAATACCTCTAATAATTATTTTAATTCACTTCCTCCTTTGAGAGACGACCTTGGTCACCTACTCTGCTGCACCTAAGTACCCCAAATTACACTAATCATTTGAGGGCACCCATGACAGCGCTCTATCAAATTGGCGCCGTTGCCGGGGAGGCAAGTAATTATTTCAACCAATTAGAGGTATTTATTTTATCTTACATTTTATTCTCTTCCTCTATTCTTTCTTCCTTCTTTACCCAATCTGATTTTTCTTCTTCTTCCTTTAATTTCTTCTACTTCTCTTTGGACCATCAACTCAAACTTCTCATTTTTATTTTACTATGGTACACCTTCTTTCTTTTCATTTTTATTTGATCTATGACTCGAACTAATCCCGAAGATCTCTTAGATCTTGACCCTGAGATTGAACGTAGCCTTAGGGCACGAATCAGACATTATCAGTCTACGGGAAGTTTCAACATTCAACCAGTTGGAGAATTACTCCAATATCAGAACATTGAAATTGGAAGCAATTAAAATTCAACCATAAAACAAGAACCAATGGCTGGAAATAATGGAAATGAACTTAATAGAACTATTCGAGAATTGGCTGCACCTGATATTAACTATCAACCAAATTGTATTGCATACCCAAATCTCGACTCGGACTTTGAATTGAAATATGGATTAATTCACCTTCTTCCAAAGTTTCATGGCTTATCTGGTGAGGATCCCAACAAACACCTTAAGGAATTTAATGTGGTTTGCTCAACTTTAAAACCAAGAAATGTTTCTGAAGATCAAATTAAATTAAGAGCATTCCCATTCTCACTTGATGGAGCTGCAAAAGATTGGATTTATTATTTACAACCCGAAGATGTAACTTGTTGGAACCATTTGAAACGTCTTTTCTTGTAGAGATTTTTTCCAGCGTCAAGGACCACATCCATTCGAAAGGAGATATCAGGGATCAAGCAAGCCCAAGGGGAGTCAATGTATGAGTACTGGGAGAGATTCAAGAAGTTGTGTGCAAGCTGCCCACATCACCAAATCAGTGAGAAACTCCTCATCCAATACATATACGAAGGACTCACACCCATGGAGAGGAGCATGGTAGATGCTGCGGCTGGAGGAGCATTGGTGGACAAGACACCAGTAGCTGCGCGTGCATTGATCGACAAAATGGCCCAAAACTCTCAATAATTCGGTGATAGAGGTACACCACATGTTCGAGGAGTACATCAAGTAAGTCCTTCTTCTCTTGAAAGTAATTTGATTGATACTAAGTTAGAAGAATTGACAACTATGGTGAGGCAGATTGCATTGGCTCAAAAGACATCCCAACCCCCTCCTTCAAGGCCTTGTGGTATTTGCACTGAGACAAACCACCTGACTGACTGTTGCCCACAACTCCAAGAAACAGAAGATTGTGCAGCAGTGTTCCCTGGGAGACCATTTCAGCAACAACAACAACAACCATATCCCCAAAAGAAGTTTGATCCAACATACAACCAAGGGTGGAAAGATCTAGCGGACATGAGGTATGGCTCTGGACAACAACAAAGGCCCCCTTTTCAACCAAACTTCCAACAGCCTCCACCTTACCAACAGGGTTTCCAACAACCCCAAAGGAGATTCGAAGCTCAAACATCAAAGAGTCAGCAACAAGGGAATATCCAACACAAGGTAGACTCTAACACTGATGATATTTTGAAACAAATTGTTCTTAATCAACAGAATGAGCTGAAGAGTCATGGTTCGGAGCTGAGAGAGTTGAAGACTCAAATGAGCCAGATTGCCACCGCCCTCCATGAACTTGTGAGTAAGAATTCTGGAAATCTACCTTCCCAACCCACTCCAAATCCAAAAGGGAATGTTAGTGCCATCACATTGAGAAGTGGGAAGCAAATGAAAGATACATCTGCACCTACCATTCCACCAGGATTCACCTCAACTTCAGAGAAGCCGTATTCCATACCAACTGATGAGAAATCCAAGGAGAAAGATAAAGGTAAGAAAAAGATTGATGATGTTCCTCCTAAACCCCTTCCTTTTCCAAAAGGGTTGTTCAAAACAAGAAGATGGCTGAAGAAGCAATGCAAAAGGAGGTTTTGGACACATTCAAGCGTGTGGAGATCAACATTCCTCTACTTGAATCCATTAAGCAAATCTCAAGGTATGCCAAATTCTTAAAAGAACTCTGCACCAATCGAAGAGGGCTCAAGGTAAATGAGAGGATCAACCTTGGAAGGAATGTCTCGGCACTCATTACACCAACTCTAGCAATGCCAACAAAGTGCAAGGATCCCGGGACATTCACCATCCCATGTACCATAGGGGAGTTGCACTTTTCTGATGCACTTTGTGATTTAGGTGCTTCCATAAATGTGATTCCTCACTCTGTATTCTCTTCCTTGTAGGTTGGTGAGTTGAAGCCAACAAGAGTAGTGGTGCAATTGGCGAATAGAGCTACGGCATATCCAGCGGGAGTTCTTGAGGATGTACTTGTTCGGGTAAGAGACATGATCTTTCTAGCAGACTTCTATGTGCTTAACATGGAGGATGATCAAGTAAGTTCTCATGCCCCCATTATCTTAGGTAGACCCTTCCTCAAAACTAAAAAATCTATCATAAATGTCAATGAGGGTACACTTTCCATGGAGTTTGGAGATGAAGTTGTGATATTTAATGTTATGGATTCCATGAAGTACCCCTCAGAGGACCATTCTGCTTTTGTTATCTCCCATTTTGAACCACCAAGTAAAAACATCATGGAATTGGATTGTCCTATGCTTAGGGAGATTATGAGTATTGGTTCTAGTTTGATGTCTAAGAATACTTCTACACCCATTTTTAAGGAACAAGACTCTCTAAGATTTGATTTTGAAATGGAATCATATTCTGATTTTGATCATGTGAACTCTGATTGTGACATGGCTATTGAGTATGCTGATGGATTTGGTGCTTTATTCTCTGATTGTGATGATTTTTATTCTGATACTGATGTTCATTGTGCAGATATGTCTGTTGCATCAATTTCTCCATCCATACATCACCCACCTACATTGGACCTCAAGACATTGCCCCCAAATCTCAAATATGCATACTTGCTCAGTGGTGATAGATTACCTGTCATAATTGCTAACAATCTCTCTTTTGAACATGAAGAAAAACTTTTGAATCTTTTGAGAGATAACATTAGGGAAATTGGTTGGACATTGGCAGACATATCAGGTATTAGCCCCTCCATTTGCATGCATAGGATTCTCTTGGAAGATGGGGATGAACCGGTGAGACAGCCACAAAGGAGACTAAATCCCACCCTCCTAGAAGTTGTTAAGAAATAAGTTGAGAAATTACTTGAGTCGGGTATCATTTACCCTATTTATGACTCACAATGGGTTATCCCTGTTCAGGTTGTACCAAAGAAAACTGGTTTCACTGTTATAAAAAATGAAAATGATGAGTTAGTTCCTGTGAGAGTACAAAACAGTTGGCGAGTGTGTATAGATTATAGGAAACTCAATCAATCCACTCGTAAGGACCATTTCCCACTTCCATTCATTGACCAGATGCTTGAGAGACTAGCTGGGAAGACACACTATTGTTTCTTGGATGGATTTTCTGGCTATTTTCAGGTTCCCATTGCAGTAGAGGACCAGGAGAAGACAACATTCACCTGCCCATTCGGTACCTTTGCTTACCGAAGGATGCCATTTGGACTTTGCAATGCCCCAGGTACCTTCCAGAGATGCATGGTGAGTATTTTCTCAGATTTCATTGAGACCTGCATGGAGGTATTTATGGATGATTTTACAGTTTATGGGTCCTCATTTGATGAATGTCTCTCTTGTTTGGGTGATGTGTTGCATCGTTGTATTGAGAAGAATCTGGTCTTAAATTTTGAAAAATGTCATTTCATGGTCGAAAAGGGAATTGTCTTAGGTCATATAGTCTCACAACATGGAATTGAAGTTGATAAATCTAAGGTAGACATTATTTCATCCCTCCCATATCCTACATGTGTGCGTGATGTTCGATCATTCCTTGGGCATGCTGGATTTTATCGACGCTTCATCAGAGATTTTAGTAAGATCGCTCTACCCTTATCTTGATTTCTTCAAAAAGATATTGACTTCAATTTTGATGATTCATGCAGGGTATCATTTGATGAGCTGAAGAAGTGTCTGACCACTCCACCAATCATACAGCCCCCACGGTGGGACCTTCCATTTGAGCTTATGTGTGACACCTCCAACTTCGCGGTTGGAGCTGTCTTATCTCAGAGGGTGGAGGGTCGTTCACATGTGATCGCCTATGCATCGAGGATGCTAGATTCAGCCCAATCAAACTACACTACCATAGAAAAGGAGTTTCTTGCTGTCATATTTGCTTTAGATAAATTCCGTTCATATTTATTGGGCTCTAAAGTAGTTGTTTTTTCTGACCATGCAGCTTTGAGGTACCTCCTGAAGAAGCCAGATGCAAAGCCGCGACTTATCCGTTGGATGCTCCTTCTTCAAGAGTTTGACATCGAGATAAAGGACAAAAAGGGGTCAGAAAACTTGGTGGCGGACCACATGATTAGGCTTACTCACACACTAGAGGGTGACACCTTGGACCAGGTACCACTTCGGGACACTTTCCCCGATGAGCATCTCTATACCATCTCAGGTAAGCATCCTTGGTATGCTGATTTAGTTAATTACATTGTTAGCTCTGAAATCCCAGTAAATTTGAAGAAGAATCAAGTCCAAAAATTAAAAAGTGAGTATAGGTATTATGTGTGGGATGATCCTTACCTCTGGCGCATGTGTAGTGACCAAGTTATTAGGAGGTGTATTCCTGATCATGAGTTTGAGTCTGTTTTGCAATTCTGTCATACACTTGCATGTGGTGGACACTTTGGACCCCAACGGACAGCTAGGAAGGTTTTAGACTCTGGATTATATTGGCCTAGCTTGTTCCATGATGCCCATTTGTTTTGTAAGTCATGCTCTCGTTGCCAACACACTGGGAACATTTCTAGGAGACATGAGATGCCCCAACAACCCATACTATTTTGTGAGATTTTTGATGTATGGGGCATCGACTTTATGGGTCCTTTTCCTAGTTCATTTCGATTTTTTTATATTTTGGTTGCTGTTGATTATGTGAGTAAATGGGTGGAGGCCAAGGCCACCAGGACTGACGATTCTCATGTTGTTGTGGACTTTGTCAAAGCACAGATTTTTTGTAGGTTTGGAGTACCAAAGGCCATCATCAATGACCAAGGGACACACTTTTGCAATAGGAATTTTTCTTCCCTCCTTCGAAAGTATGGGGTGACACACAAAACATCAACACCATACCACCCCCAAACAAATGGCCAGGCTGAGGTTTCAAATCGTGAGTTGAAACAAATCTTGGAGAAAACCGTGCAGCCAAATAGGAAGGATTGGAGCAAGCGCTTGGATGATGCATTGTGGGCTTATAGGACAGCATACAAGACCCCCATTGGTATGTCCCCATTTCGGATTGTTTTTGGGAAAGCGTGTCATCTCCCCGTGGAAGTCGAGCATCGTGCATATTGGGCTATAAAGAAATGTAACATGGATTTGGCCCAAGCTGGAATTCAAAGGAAGTTGCAAATTCAAGAGCTTGAGGACATTCGACTGTCATCATATGAGAACTCAAGGCTCTACATGGAAAGATCAAAAGCAGCGCATGACAAAATGATCCAAAAAAGGGAGTTTCATGTTGGAGAGAAAGTCCTTCTCTATAGTTCACGACTGAAGTTGATGTCTGGTAAGTTGCGTCCCAGATGGTTAGGTCCTTATATTGTGTCTAATTTTTTTCCTTATGGTGCAGTGGAGATCACACAACAGGACACTTGAAGGAGCTTTACAGTCAATGGGAAACGTTTGAAGAGATACATTGAGGGCCATCCTACTGATGCAGTGGATTTTATCACACTGCATTACCCCATCATCACTTGATCACATCAGGCTGTTCCTAACCCTTTCACTTTTATATTATTTGTCCTATTTAAAAATTCTGCATTTCATGTGCATATATCATCTCATAGGTTCACATTGAGGACAATGCAATATTTTAAGTGTGGGGGAGGGAACCTTTTAGTTTAGTAATTTCAATTGTTTTCCTGTTTAAAAAAAACCCAAAAAAAATTGTGTGTTTTTCAAAATTTGTGTGTTTATTTTACATTTTTCTGTGTGTTTTTGAAACTTTTGAGCTGAAATGATTCTCATCACCATTTTTAAATCAATATCAATAAGTGAAACAATTTACCCCTTGAAACTAAGCTTAAATGAATGCTGAAATGACTTTGTTTCAAGTTCAAATATTTAGTAATTTCATGGAAAGTACACCGAATTTTGAATCCCATGCCACATATCACTGTCTTTAAATTTGAAATCACTTTCCTGTGAGGCTTCTGAACCAATATTTTCATATTCTTTACATTCACCTCACTTCTTGAGAGAACCAAACCATGCTTGATTTAACCAGAATTTGATCTATTCCTGTCAAAACTTGAGGGTTTGTGGTACATATGTTTAAATGATTGAGGCATTTGTTTGGTATTAAAGCCCCCTTTTCAAAGAATCCTTTTTTATAATGGCCTACCTTGAATATTTAAACCTTGTAGCCCTTAGAAGCCATGCACATCCTGTTAGGTTAAGCCACATTACAAGCCAATTTTCCCTATCCAACCAACTCTTGAAGTGAAATTGCATAATCTAGTTGAGCTTAAGTGTGGGGGAAGCTGTCTTGTGTTGTGCCACCACATTATGTGATACTTTGGGTCGAAAATTAAATTCTGAAGAGATGTTTTTGCTGCTAAAGAAATTCATTATATTGAAAGCTGTGCCTTTTCTGGAGCTTTCATGACAAGTGAAGCTGTGCCTTTTCTGGAGCTTCTAATTGAGGTGGAAAGTTGTGCCCATCTGGAGCTTTCAAGAAAATCATGTTTGAGAAGATTGACATTTTTTATGCTGAAATGATGAATGGTGTAAACCTTTCATGACTTTTCATGATGATGGAGCTGAATTGATACTATGGGGATTGAAGAGAAGACCATATTTAAGTGAAAATTAGATTAATGCTATTTTGCTTCAAAAGAGTCAAGCCCTCCTCATTCAGCCTCAGAGTTTTTCGCATCTTAATCCTACAAACCGAAAGCCACAAAACAACCCTGAAAAGTCCTCATGATAAAAATATGTCCTTGACTCACATCGGGTAGCGATGTAGGAATCTATCAAGCCTATGGTGACCCTTGTATGAGTTTGGATGAGAAAGACATTGCAAAAAAAATTGATATTTGAGTGATGAGAGAAAATTCAAGCGAGGTAAGTGTTTTGTGCATGGGTGGATAAATGAAGTGGAAATATATTGAATTATATAAATGGAGAACTTGAAATAAGGTTTTTTATAAGGCATGATATCTTTTTTATTCTTGGTGTGAAATTGATTGATCTTAAAGATATGTGTTTTAAAATTGGTTTTGATTTGATATTGATGTTTACTTGATATGAGGTTTTGCCCAGGTGTGCAAAAGGGTAAGTGTGGGGGAGTTGATAAAACACTATTTTATTGAATATTTTATTGATAATAAATGATATAATTTCCTCACATTGTGTTAAATAAGTTTATTTATAAAATATTTGGGATTTGATCATTCATTTGAAAATTTGGTGAAAATTCCAGTTTTACTCTTAATAGTGCACTGTATTATTTCGAAGCTAAATATTTTTATGTTTATTATTGGAATTTGAAATTTTGTAACAGTGTTCCTAACTTAATTATCTACAACTTTTATTCAGGACACTAAAGCTAAAGAACTCATTTGGTTGTTGAAATTGGGCCATGAAGTCAAAGTTGGGCTGGGCTCGCCAGAATGGAGAAGGTTCTATATTTGGGCCATATATTCTACATACGGGCTTGGATTGAGCCCAAATTTTGATGAAAGCTCGGGGACAGGATGTGGCAAAAATCATCCTTCTGGAAGTCCGGACAATTCACGCGTTTTGGTGGTAAAATGGGCGGTTCAAGTTGGCATAAAATATTTGGCCGAATTTCCACATTCACACTTGAAACCACTTGTAACCTCTCCTCCCCTCCCCTCTATAAATTGGAGTTTTTCTCATTTGGAGGGGTTGGGACGTGCATTGGGAAGTTGAGGGCAGAGGAGAAGTGGATCCACTCCAATTATCCAACCATTTCAATAAGGGTATCTCTTGAAGCAAGGATCCCTTCGACGAAGCCTTCTTCTTCTCCTTCATGTTGTAATGATTTTGTTTATGTAATAAACTTCTTTGTTCTTCTTTTATTTCTTCTCTTTTCATCAGTTTTGTTTAAATTTCTTCTTCTCTTAATCTTCTTAATTGGGTTGGAATCAAGAGTGGATACAAGATTGGGTTCTACCCTTTCAATCCGTTGCTTATGCAAAACGTCTCCACAATGACTACACCACCCATGGAAGAGTAGTTATTTTTAGTAATCGATCGACCTCTATCCTTCTTCATTCATTTATTTTGAATCAATGAGCTACTGTAATTCATATATTATGATCTATTAATTGAGTTTTTAATTTAAATGAAACTAAGAAAGCAATTGAATAGTTAACACAAAACACGCGAGGTCGGGAATTGTGTGAACTTTGAGAGCGCAACCTTAACCGGTAATTCAAAACCACATGGGATCAATTTGTAGAGTTGAAATATAATCCCTAAACTCAATTAATCCTCATTTCCAGAGTGGTTATGTGCCTTGATTTACCACTGATCATAAGCTAATTTTAGAACATCAATCAAAGCAGGGTGTTGCGATTGCATGTTCCGAAGTTAGCCTAAGGTTAAATTCACTTCAATCTTCGTGGTAAAGTTAATTCTCGTAGGGTTCGGGATTTAACAAATTAAGGGATCATAATTAAGTGAATATTAATTTAAATGATAATGATTAATAAATGATTGAAGAGGTAGAGTTAGATCGATTACGTCTTTTAAATATTGTCTAAACAAACATCTTTCTTTTGTATCATTTTAATCAAACTTCATTTCAAAACTAAAAACAAAAACAAAAATACAATCTTCTTCCAGCAAACTTCCTCTAGATTCATAAACTATAAACAACCACCCACATCCTTTCAAGTAGTGTTTTTATTATCTTTTATTTTACTTCTATAATACCTCTAATAATTGTTTTAATTCACTTCCTCCTTTGAGAGACGACCTTGGTCAGCTACTCTGCTTCACCTAAGTACCCCAAATTACACTAATCATTTGAGGGCGCCCACGACAGCGCTCTATCAGACATCATACGATACAGGGGATGCCTTACCAAAAAAATCATAAATATGGTCCCAACGAGTCATGCTATCAACAACTAACAACTTTAGGATCTTGGTATCATTTGTAAGTCATCATCATTCATAGTTCTTCATTACGTGCTGAAAAAGATGAAATCGAGTATCATAAACCATTTGGTCAGTCATTGCTACTGTCATTTCCCCACATTTGTGTCATGTTAATCCCAGATCTACAATATTGTATCATTTCTCTAAGAAAAGGGTGCTCAACGATTTATTATTTAGGATATATCGAACCCCAAGCCAAACAAATAATGCTCATGATGAACAAAGAACCAGGGGAGTAAAACAAAAGAAAAATAACTACTAATGAACCTTGATAGATGTTTTTGTTAATCCTGGTTCATTTTTGTGAGAATAACAATGATGGAATCAATAATCACAAAGTAGTTATCCTGAATAAATTCCCAAAATTAAACACATCCCACAATATACACGATCTTCAAATCAATATGTTCACCAATTTTATTTGACATCATCATAGAAATTATGAACAGGGAAATGAAAATAAAAAAACATCTTACCATGATTAAGGTCAATAGCTGATGAAGAAATTATTTGTGCTATAATCGTTGGTGATATCCTTTGAATACATTGTGTGTTATTCATTGATCAATAATTTGGTCATCGTTCTTCTAAGTGAAATCCTCTAACGTTTTCATCAACATATCTGAAACTATTCTAAGGTTATATGACTAACCAATGAATTCTAACATAATATTCTATTTCATTAATCATCTAATCACTAAATCCATGAGAAGAATCAAAATAATTTATTTAATATTTCATTCATTTTCACACCCATGTTGACTTTTCCAGAAACGAGCTACACCGACCAATTTTAAGTGCCAGCTATGGTAAATCTTGCACTCTAAACACTACGGTGCCCTCATATTTTCGATCTGACCTTTTTTTCTAATTTATTCCACTTTTTCATGAAAAATACATCTACGTGTTATTTAATATATTTAAAACATTTATTCCGAGCACACTTGACCTTGGAATCGAACACATTATTAATGAATAGTCTAAAAAACAATCTATAAAATATCCAAAAATTATAAATGGAAAAATCGAATCCATTTCAAGGTGAATATGTTAACATGAACCTGATTATACATTAAAAGGAGGATTAATTTTTTACATTAACATTTTTGATAAATTTCAAAATATGAGAAAAAATTAAATATTTATTTTTAATTTACAAGGGGTGGGACTTTTGAATTGACTCATAACCTATTTATTTATGTTTTGATAATAACTATACTTTTTAATTGAATAATATAAATTTTTCACTGCTTTTATTTCATTCCTTTGTTCCCTCAAACATGAATTATGATATTATTTGAAGCATAAATTGTCTATAACTGATTATTATTATAATTATAATGACTATTAGATATTTTTTTATATTTTTCAGATAAATTATTCACCATATGGGTTGATATCACATATACTATGAGTCTATAGATTAGTATGTTTTAAAAAATATAGTCAATACTTCACGGATTTCATGAAAAAAAATCCAAGTGACTGTAAGCCTTGATTGACGGAAATTATTTACTAGCCACATGAAATCAAATTTAAGATATAAAATCATAAGATTTCGAACTGTTGAAACAATCGTATAAATAAACATTACTAACCACTTGACTAAGGAGTGACCAAAAGATATTAAATTAAAATATTTTTAACTATTGAACTAATTATATGTGTTTTCAATTGACCATATGAATAGATGATAAGTGAATTTAAGTGTTGAATTACTTATTTACAATAAATGGATCAACTGTACGAAGAAATTTGAATGATTTTTCCTTTCTAACTGACCACATGAAAAATTGTCAATCGACCACATGATCAATTTTTATCGACCATATGGTAAATTTTACTATATGTTCAATCGATCAAATAAATTGGTGGAATATATTGTGATAATTTTATTTAGTACACATTATAAATCCAATTGACCACACTTTGTAGATATGATCAATTACACATTGTAAATAAAATTGAATACATGTCATTAACCTAATCGATCTTAAGTTGATATTGACATACCATGTGAGAAAAATAATATCTTTCCATAAATAATGACTTATTTTGATATTAAACCGACTAAAAGTTAATAACTATTGTGATATAAAACTAAGAAACCCTAATGGGGCATTTTTTAACGTTTTTTTCAAAAAAATTATATTTTATACAATCTCATTTACTACAATTTTGTTTGAAGGGTTTTCACTGATCTAATTATTTTTGAAATACTTATTGAATATTTTAATTTGAATGAAATTTAAATGGAATAATTATATGTAGTATTAAATTCCCATCATATGGGTTAAATTATCATGATGGTTTATTGGAAACATTTGGATTTCAAATTCAAATTTTTTAGAATTTGAACCAGTTTATTCATATGCTTTATGAGAGTGTTCCAATGGAATTTAATGATATTTAGTATATATTTTTAGTTATATATTAATTTTTATAACATGTTCTATTGTTCATGTTATTTTGAATTTTATCTTTTAATGAAGTGGAGCATGTTATCATATTTTGTATATGCATTTAATGATCAAGAAAATGGGAGTTTCTTTGTAAATTTTAAAGTGTAAAATATTTATTCATTAGAATCCATTGAACAAGAAATTACTATATATATTAATTTTGGAAGAACAGGTGATATAATGAGGTGGATGAACTTATTGAACTATACTTTTTTATACATCTTGATGATCAATTATTTCTCATTATTGAACCTTATTTATTTTACCATTGTTGTGGAAGAGATATTTTCTTCATTAATACATAGATCATTTCTTCTTCATTTTTCTTGTGGTTCATAATTATTTATTTTTTGTGTGTGTAATCATGTATATGTTATACTATCTAAGATTTAGGATTCAATTTATACTAACCCGTACAAAAGGTAGGTTCGAGGTTATTCCCCAAGGTACTAAAAAGGAAGGGTAATTTTGTTGTGACTACATTTGAGAAAAATTCAATAGTGGTTTGCGACTCAAGGAAAGAAAAACTAAACTTTGGGTTTTATAATTAGGTATAACAATGAATTTTTAAATGGATTTGACTCCCATAAAAGTTAAATATTCCCTAGATAGTGGATTTTATCTCTCTTTGTGCTTTATAGGGGTAAAGAGTATAGTTGGATCATTTACATATCAACTACTATAGAAATTATTTTTTCAAATCTATCTATTTTTTATGAATTAATTATTAATATTTGTAATAATTATTTAAATTTATTTTTATAATTAAATTCACTCCCTCTTTACCATTCGGACAATATCACATTAGGACCTAGCACATTGATAGGTTAATATCTATGGTGGGGGGTTCACCTTGATTTCAATTCTACTCAACCACTTGCTTGGGTTAGTGTGATATGACGTTGAAGTTTTTCCAAAATCTCAAATAGATTTGGGTAGAGACTAATGATGCCTTAAATGTATTTTTAATTCTAGTCACACACTACTCTTGGAAGACATAGACTATTTATTCATTATATGTTCAGTAGAGATGTGTAATTTCTTAATTATCTCTCATAAAGGAATAGTTAAGATGTGTAATTCCTTTGATATTCCTGATATAAAATTATGATAGATAATTATTCAATTCTATGTCCAAACCCTTTCTATATTACTAATCTCGGATTGATGTGGATAATTATGCAGAAGGTATTATCTCTTCTACCCTTATCTCTTCGTTTTGGAAAACTGGAAATATAGCTATTACTCTTTTATGTGATAAGTGGAGACATATATTTCCTTAATAATCTCATGGATTGTGGGAGACATTTATTTCATCTATAATTTGTATCAATGCATCAATAATGAATTATTATAGGATAAAATATATAAATTTATATAATATAATTATTTTATTTTATATGATGTTATTTCTATTTTGAGGATACCATCTACATATATAGTGAATGAGTTATATAATCCTATATGTAGTCAGAAAATTGGTTATGGTTTTACCCATGGTATCCTCTCTAATGAGAGGGGTACCAGAATAAGCTACAATATCCAAATGACACTCTAGTAGGAAATATTTCATGAGGGGCCTCATACTATTATTTTAAAATTATAATAATATTACACTTATTGAAACATTATTATTTTAGAAGAGTGATGAAAGTGAGTTATGGGTATATTTTTAAGGATACATAAAAATTATTTTTATGAATGATTATAATGATTGGTGACATTAGTTTGACTACACTCTATTTATTATTAATGCACATAGAATCTAAGTATTCATGAGTTCGGATCAAATCTTGGGATGACCATACTTAGTATTGTTTCTCATCCCAGTATGATCCCTCATGTGTCATTCACTCTAGTACCCATGAAAATAAAAAAAACATAGTTAGTGTATGATCTTGAATGGTATAGATGGACGACAAATATGGTTGATTATGGAAGAGAGTTATCTTCTTGATCACCACACTCTTGTCATCAGTATCTAGAATTACATCTATTCCAGATGTGTTATTCTATACAGTGATTTCTTTATTTCATTATATTTTACAATAGAGATGTTGTTATATATATAAATTTTATATTCCATAGACATTGATTCATTTTTTTCATGCTGAATGATTTATTATGGTAGGATTTAACATGAGGACTTTAAAGTTAATACCTCCCAAAATTTGAGTGCACACATCATCACAATCCACTAGACCTTGGCCTATTAAAGGTGCCCTGGGTATTTCACTAAACTATATACTAATATGTGACATTTTTATATATCATCCTCTTTAATGTTATCATTTTCTTATTCTTCATGTTCAAAATATCTACCTTCATTTTCATCTTGGTGGGGTATTTTTTGGGTTTGAAATCAATTTTCTTTTACTCATTTTGGTACATTATTTTAATTGTATCTAATTCATTAATAACCTATGGATCCTTTTTTTAGATTCCCTTTTTCTACCAATTTCCCTTGTACACACTACATTCATGGTTTTTCTCTCATATTTTGTTAACCCACCACATTGGTTATTCCCTAATATTTAGGTCTATGTCGATCCCATCCTTAAGTGGAATTAATAATTTTGAAATGAACCATGTATATTATTTTATGATGTCTGTTGGTCCTAATAGTGATAATTTTATCCTGGAGTGCTGTTATATCACCTTCATTATCATTAAGGCAATTTTCTCATTAGTAAATTTTTCTATCGTCGATGTGATGAAGATAGAAGATGTGACATTGTGAAGGATCATTGATGTTGGTGGTAGACATAGTCCTATTAACACTTTGGGATTTTTATGTTTTTTTAATAAATAGATATTTTTTTTAAATTTTCTTTTAAATAACAATATGTTTGATAGAAGACACCTAACACAACACCGAGCTTAAATGAACTCTAATATACTGTTATTTAAATATGAATAATATGATCAAGTTGTTGGTCTTGTGGGTATGAATAAGAATAACAATATAATGAAATATAGGTATACATTTTTCCAATATACAATTTATAATAAATCAAACATTTATTATTAATTATTTAGAAATTAATATTAAATCATTTGAAGGTAAAAGAGATGTTTTTCATAAAATTGTTTTTTTGTGCAATGTATTTCAATATTTAATGATTAAATTGATTAATTATTATAAATATTTATCTATATAATATGTCAAATTTAATTAATCAATATTCATTTAATTATTATTATTATGAAATTAATGATAAAATATTTATTTTATTCTCAAAATACATTTTCATCAAAAAAATGGTTTTTATTGGATTTTTTGTGTGGATATTATAATTAATTTCTATATATATTAGGAATTTTATTTGAAAAAATGGACACAAGTTTGAAATTATAATTCCCTGATTTTATTATCAAGAATTTTTAATATTGTTTAAGAAAATTATTTATTTTTGAGTGAATACTGAAGATGTCAATTTTTACAAGAATATCCTTTTATTTTTTTATCAATAAATTTATATGTAACATAATGTTATGGATTTGGTTTTAAAGTATCACAAAAAATATATTAATAATAACCTAATTAATTCCTTAGGAATCATTATTATATATTATATTGGTGTAACTTCATTTTTATACATAAAAACACATTTTTCGCAAAAACTGTTTTTGACGAGTTTTTCATAATTATATTGAAATTAATTTTTAAAAATAATAGTAATTGGATATTTAAAATTGATTTCATATTTTGAGTTTATATGTTCAAAAAATTTAAATATTATAATTTTATTTTATGTATGAATGATTAGTAACTATGGTAAAAGATCAGCTTCGTGGTAATGGGTAGAGGTTAAAACTATTGAATAAGGTCCCAAAATCAACCAAAAACATTATTCTATTTAATAATATGTGATTAATTAAAGTATAAACATCACATTATATGACATATGGTAGATTGTTTCCATATTCCATTGATTATGACCTTTTTATTATATAAAGTAGTGAAAATTAAAAAATTCCACTCTAAATCTATTAATATTTTCTATATATTTTCGTAGATATTTATGAAGATATTAATGGTAATAAATTTATATTTATAATATTAATCATTATTTATTATTTTATTTTAAATTTAAATAAATAGTATATTTTCCTTGAATTCTTACTTGACATGGACACAATGGTTGTCCAAGAAGTAGAAAAATAAAATAAATTATTTTAAAAACATTAAAAGTAATATATTTTCGATAAATTATGGTTATCCACGAATTTCTTGGAAAATAATAATTTATAAGTTATAGTGAAATATGTTAAATTCTAATTACATTGTAATCTTGATAAATTTGAATCCAGCATATGTGAATATCCCTAAATTCGACCATAAATTATGTTTAATGTTTGAATTTTATTTTTAAATAATTATAAATTAAAAAAATACCATATTGAGTAATGTGTATGTGAAATTATATTATATATCCTTAATATTTCATTTATATTCCACTTTTTATTTTCAAAATTACTTTCATCACTCTTAAAGAAGGAAAAATGCATTACAAAGGCTAGGGCTAGATAGGGTTAATGAGGGGATAAACCAAAATATAATATTTAAAATGAAACATAACATTTTATAAAAAGTTTTTTATGACTATTTTTCAGTTTTATCCACCTTATCTTATAATATAAGATATTTTTATATATTTAACATGTGTTAGATACATATTATATATTAAAAATTCATGTATTTTCATGTTTTTCACCCACCTCTCTTATAAAATGGCACTTTATATCTACATGTATTCGAAAACATTAAGCCACATATAGAAACTATGAACTAAAAAATACCATATTATTTTCATCCTTCACATCCTATTAATTCTTTTATTTCCATAATAACACCTTAATAAGGCTTAATATGTAAGCCAGTGGAGGATTCCAAAGAAGAGGTATAACTCTTAACTGGGTTCCTTCAATTTATTTCTTCATAAAGATAATTTAATTCTATTAAAAACATGATTATATAATAACATAATTATATTAAACATACTAATATTTTATTATTTATATTCAAACCCCCTTATTCATCTCCTTCTTCAACTGTTAAAGTATGATAACGTCGCTTGTGTTTGCATGTGGACTATCTCCTCCATGAATTGATGTGATTTGTTTTTCATTTATGATATATATTGATGGTAATAAGGATACATTTAATTAATATATTTGATATAACTAATATATTAATTATTATATAAATATAATTTATTATTAACCTTTCATTTTTTTCATCTATCATAAAGTAGAAACATTATTTGTGTATACATATGGACTATCGTCTCCACAAAGTAATGTAATTAATTTTCATCGTAAAATTATAGGGATGGTGATTAAAGAATATATAATAAATAAATATAATTATAATATAATTACTATTCAATAAATAATTAATCCATCACCATGGTGAATGAAAAAAAACATCAAACTGAAACATGCACAAGAAACAGAATAATGTTTACACAAAAGATTATTTTAATCTAGTATTATTGATTATCATGTGATGGGGTGTAGTAGGTGAATTTTATATGGTATGATAAGCATGAATATTTTTATTTTATATATTCATTATAAATAAACTCATTATAGATAAGGATTATACTCTATATGAAGAAAATTATATTTGATGTAAGAGAAATATATTATTATCTCATATAATTTCTGGATTTCTTATGTTCAAATTTCCTTCATAAAAATTAGATAATCCAAATATCATAAACCTCAAAAAATTTATTATCCTATATTTATATTTTGATTTTATAAGTTTATATTTCATTTCTTCTCTTGTTGAATCAAGAACCAAAAAATATGTTGCAATAAAGAGACATTGTTTTTGAAAAATCATGTTTTAATGTTTTCCTTCCAACCGTTTTTTCCCATATCGAGGTTCCTTAAAAAAATAAAATAATTTTATTATTTGGAAAACAATTTATATTTTAATTAATTTTCAAAAAACATTGAATTTATTTATAGTGGTTTGAAATCTATCTTTTTAAAAAAATTGAACATGTCTGTTTATTGAATTTTTACAAAAAGTGTAAAAATAATGTTCTCTTTTAACATATACACCATAATTGAATTTTTCCACCATCTTGATCATTATTTTTTTTGAATATTTGTTTACATGTTTACATGTTTTTATTTCAAGAAAAAATGTTTCTCAATATTATTGGAATTTATTTTTTAATGTTATCAAAAGAAAAAAGAATTATTTTGTTAAATGAATGAAAATATTTTTGAAAGTGATTTTTAACTTCAAAATTAAAAAAAAGATAAAATGGATTTATTGTAAAATTTCTGATTCCATATTAATTTATATTTCTAAAAGTATTGTTTTTACCATAAAAATATCATTTCAAAATAATTAATCCATTAATGATTTCTGGTTTTGTGGTCATTAAATTTATCATGATTAAATTCCCTATCACTCTACATATTTTCTTTGGAGCTTATTTTATCTTCCACATACTTATTTTAAGTATCATATATTTATTAAAATTCATTTCCACCACTTTTATATTGTCTAAACTATATAACATTTCAACATATAATATTACATGAATTATGTTTATTAATAAAGTTATTTCATTGAAATGGGAAATATTATACATTCTTGATTCATAGAGAATAAATGTTCATTTATAATTAATTTTTATAATGAGTTACATTGATCATTAAATATACGATTAATGAATAGGATATGAAATTGAATTTTGTGGATTATTTATATATATCCATCGATGCATCGATGGGTCTCATAAGACAAAACAAAATGTGGGATTTGTGTATATGTTGGTCATGTAATATCATGTCTTAATAGTTGGGTAATTATTGTATACCCCTGAATTCAATTAAAGTGTATTTTAGAAGGCCTTATTTGTAAAATTCTTATTACATTGGTCTATTCCTTAATAGAATGTCCGTATATGTCCATATTTAAGTATTTACTTTATTGATAATCTGAATTTCATTATCTATGGGTTTACTATGATGATATTATAATTGGATTTAAATTTAAATAAATTGGATGATTGAATGGAATGTGATTTGATTATACACTCTACCATTTTGATTTTTCATTTTTTTACTCATGATATTTTCCACTATACAAAACCCTTACATAGAATCTGAGATGATTCTTTATCTATTTTCCTTTACCCAGGATATAAAAAGGGAATATTTGAATTACTTTTAAGGATAAATGAATGCTTATGAAGCTATGTTTTTATAATCTTATTGTAATATGGGTAAAAATAATGCATCTGGTTTTCTAAGACTATTAAATATATTGATCTTGTGTGGTGAAATCTTTTATATATTGTACCAATTTAATAATTAAGCATTGACAATAGGATACTAATGTTGGTGGTGTTATTTTTGAAATCAAAGGTGTTTTAATGGAACCTTTGAAACTAATATTAATAAAAACATAGATAATATACACATTGAAATCCCTCAAATAATTTAAAAACGTTTAAAATCATTGGAATTTATATTTCATGGATAAATATTCATGATGATAGTGATAAAAATAAAGGTGTACTGCTATTTATATATGGAACCATGAATATGGACGAAATCAGAAGCCTTGACCAGTATAGGTATTTCCTTGTTGAGTATGCCAATATAGTGGGTTTTTTGGTTTATAAAATCATAGAAAGATTAGGAAAAGTGACTCAGGCTATGACTAATATCCTAATCATATTTAGAAATTAAATAGTAAATAATCTAGATTAAAGGATATTATGATTATTCGTAACCATCTATCCTAAGTTATGAAAAAATATGAACCTATCTGATTTTCTAATAATAATAGAAAACTAAAGTTTCATGAATGTTTGGGTAATAAAAACTATGGAAGTAAAAAAGTATTTGACATCCAACATGTCAATAATGTGAGAATAAACACTTTGATAAATTGTTAAAGGGCATTGGATTCTGTTACAAGTGTGTATAAAAAGGCCATTATGGTTATTATCATAAATACAATAAATTATATAATAATAACCAATGATTTAAGAGTAAGGATAAAAACAATTTTTAAAACTAATTCCATATATACCAAGGATTACCCTGATAATTATTTTTGTTATTTATTGATGATATAATTTAATACTTAAACGGCTCTGATGTTCATGATAATTCATTTAAAATAATTCGTGAAACTATTATGGGAAAATGAGTTATGGTATAAATTTTGTAGGTGTGAATTGTGATTTTAGGTTGTTTCTATTCTCAAAAAATTGTTACAATGGATGTAATAACTATTTTTATTTCTAGTGAAAAAGGTAATCAATGAATATCCCTTTTGGATGAATGTAACCTTTAAGAAGATTCTCTCCTCATGTCATTCTAGGAGTTCATCATATTAACACGGTTGAGGTGGGTGTTTCCATCCATTTCATTTAAAAAATATTTTGTATAATGCCTTAGATTTCTTAAATTGATTTCAAATGGTTTCTTTATTCGTGTGGTGTGTTTTTATGATTTTTTATGGATTTTTATTGTTGGTAGTTTGATGAAAAGGGATTTTCCAAATTATTTTCATATTTATGACTAGATGTATCAAAGTTATATGTAACCTCTGTGTTTGATAAAATTACATGTGGACTTTAAAATAGATTTAAGTCATTTTAAAATGGTTTTAGGCCTTGTTTGGGTGTTGTAAATATTTGGTATTATGTACAGTTGTTATTGAATGGTTTTTAGTACCTCTTTATGTTTTCATTCTTATGTAAGAACCCTCGTGCTTTGGTGAGATGTTACTAGTAAAACCATGATTGGAATTCTAGAAATTTTTTTAGTTAGCCATATATATGCTGGTGAATATGGTCATACCCATAAGTGTTTGAGGTATGCATAAAGATATACACATTCATATAAATTAAACTCTGTAAAATGTATTAGTGATGACTCTAGTTTTTAAAAGCAATCTCCCCCCAAATTTTTCTTCTCCACTTCCTCATTCCATATGGTTTTTTAAATACCAATAAATTTTCCAAAAAGATTCTAGTTTCCCAATTTCTACAAATGAGGAATCAAGTGTGATTCTTAAAACAAGACCCAATTGGTCACTTACAAGAATTATTTGGTAATAAACTTTCTTATAGGAACATTTGGAACCTTGAAAGTTATATTTATACCGAAACCTTGGTTTTGGTAATTGTTTTGGATAGAAAGTTTTTTTCCCTTGGTAAAGGTTTTGTTATTTAAAATTATATGGAATGTTTTGTACTTTTAGATGTTTTAGAAAATGTTGTGAACACCATTATGTGTAGGCTCAGTTAGAATTTGTGATAAGTTTTATATGTGACTGAAAACCCTATAGTTGATCTCCTTTATAGAGGGTCCCCACATAAATAGTCTCATATGGTAGACAAGGCTTTCCCATTGGAATATGTGGGTTAGAGTTTATTAAAAGTGTGTGATGACCTCCTTGCTTCCCCTTATACTATTTAAGGGGGATTACTAGATGTAATATAGAGGTTTGAGTGACTATTTTAATTTATTCATGATTAGTAATACTAGATCCCATTGGATAATCCATGTGGGAAGTGCCACTAGAGAGGCTAGATAGGTAGTCGGGTTAGTTATTGACTATGGATCGCATCACATACTGATAGATGGATCTGAAATAGAGAACATCCAGGATCTTCTCTAATAACTCTTATGATAGGTCTATGATTACATATATGTATTTTTATATATTAGTTTGTGTCATCATGATTACCTTCACTAGTTATATATCCCTTCCCATTCATTTACAATTTCCCTTTAATTTTAGAACTACTTATTTGATATGTATACTCCTCATGTTTAGTTATAATCTCTCATTTTGTGCATTTATATGTTTTATTTTCTTCCAAGATCTCTTTTTCAAAATTATTTTTAAATAGGGAATATGTTTTAAATAATATCCATGTTTTTTTTGAAATTTTATTTGGGGTAAATCTATGTTTATATTTTTTAATGATAAAACCATATTCTCTGTCTATATTTTCAAACCAGTATTTATTGAATATTTTTTTAAAGGGATTGTATTGATTCTATGGTTCATATCTATTGATCTGTTTTATGCCCACACCCTACTTGTTCCACTTGGTGTTGGTAGAACAAAGCTATTTTTTAAGGTCAAGTTCATATTCTAGTTTTCCAATCGAGTGGGTCGGTTTTGTGGATGGTGGTGTCCAAGGGGTCACATAGAGGTACGTATAATATTATTTGTTTTTTGTTCTAGTGTTTATTTTATTCCTAATTTTCATGTTTATTTGAATTTTATATTTGGGATGAATAATACCTAATGATATATCTATGATACGCAAAAGAATTTCTTCATCACTTTGGGATTGAGGAATTCTTTGAGGCCTTATTAATGTCCGTTTTGGGTGGTATTTCAATTTTAAAATAGTTTAGTATATAAAAATGGAATGATAGGATTCATTTATTAATTGGGGGTGTACGGTATAATTTAGATGATAATATTAATACTTGGTAGGTAGGCCATGGACATTTGTCTAATCACCAATGCATGTGATGATACCTGGGTTACCAGGGGTAGTCAGGTTTTGGATCATTATTTACTGGATTTGTGGTTCTATTGTTGGTTCTTGTTTTTTATGATATTGTGCATTATTTTGGGTTAAAATGGAAGTGATTTTGTGTCACACAGTGATCTTACAAGGCATAGAGAACCATTTTGAGCTCAAGTTCATAGTTTAATATGCTTATAGAGGTTGGTGTATGCTTAGATCATGGTCTTCTAAACCATATTGTCAAGTCATACTTGACCACTACTTCCCAATTTTGGTGGTTTTGGTGTGGTTAATGATATTAATATTATTTAGGTGGGTTTAGGTGTATTATTAATGGGAAATTTTTTTTTATAGTGACAAAATGGTTTTTTAAAAGAAAATGAATTCAGGAAATTGCCTTTTTTAAAAGGGGATTGTTTTCTAAAACAATATGTGATTCTAAGATGGGCAAGTTAAAGGTGCTTTTTTGGGTTTGGAATTGAATTAACTATAATGGGTTTTGTCTAGGAGGACATAAAATTAGAAAATTTATTTGGAAATGGTTAAGTAGTTTTATATATTTGTGGTATTTGAAATGGTATTGGAGTGTGAAATAGTTTTGCATTTTGTATGGAAATGATGGTTTTTGAAAGAATATTTTTTGTGATTAATTGGTTTTTGAGATTGGTATTTTTTGGGGCGCCTTATTTTGATAGATAATTGGTTAATTTTCTGTTTTAGGATGATCTTTGGATTTTTTTTAATTTTATTTAGAGTATCCCACCCAGAAAGCTCAACAAAGTTGAGTGGAGGTCACTTCTAGTTGTAGGTTTTTTACAAAGCCCCAATGGAGTGGTAGAGTCAACTTCTTATATGTTTTTATTCTTTTCATTATTTCCAAGGTTTGTAAGAGTATTAAGAGTAGATAATGTATGTTAAAGGTATTTTTGGGTTTTTGGGAACTACAAATTTCATGGGAGTGCAATTTGTCTTTGGTCAATTTGAGGGATAAAATTTTGATCAGTGGAAGGTGTTTGTTCCATCATCATTACAACAAGGTAATCCATAGTAAACCTTTAATAATGATTTCATCCCATATCATATTAATAAGGATGTGAATGTGAATAAGGTGGAAATGCTCTTGGATATTTAGAAAGGTTGACAGATGGTGAAGGCCTATATTGATCACTTCAAGGATATTGATCCATTTTCTTCAGAAATATAGTTGATATATATTTTTAAAAACCAATCATCAAGTGGTGTCTTAGTATATATGTTAGGGACTAAGTTCAATCATCCATTAATGTTTTATTAAGGACGTTTTTGAATTAGTAATTCCTAGACAAGTTGGTTTCTATAGGGAAAACCATGGTGGTTGGAAGTCAAATTTCTCTTAGTAATTGTGAAGATTTAAAGTCCATCCAATGGAGTGAACTGGGGGAACCTTTTCTTGAGGATTCTATTTCATCAGTTCTTTCCTATCATCAGAAGGACATCTAACTTGTTTTCTTCTATTGTGGTCCATTTGTGTATTTTTATTTTTATTTTCATAATGCTATGAAATATTTTCATCAGTATGGCCACATGTGATACCTAGAGAGGTTCTATATGTTTCTCTATAGAAAGATGAAGTCTCATTCAGCATTTATCGGCTACTGACTAAGAGGGTGTAAATTCTCCACGATATTAGGGCTCCATCCATAGTCCTAAGAGTGAATCTCTTAATATATTATAGGGGTTTCCAGGTGAGGATATTGTACTTAATTGTTGTTTTTAATTATTAATCACTAAAAGGGAAAATCATTTATATTTTCCCTTATTTAGATTTTCTTTTTTTGGGAACCTTTTATATTGATGGTTTTAGTGTACTTTCTCTTTTAGGATACTTGTGTGTTTTCTTGATATAATTTGTTATCATTTAGCTATTTTGAAATTAATGTGCATTGAGGAAATTTTGAATCATATTTTGGTTCGGTCCTCTGAATGACTTTTCTTGGTTGGGTTCTTCTTGATGAAAAGTTAGTCCATAACATTCATTAGTCTCATTAATGTTGGGGAGAAATCTTCTTCCCCCCATATATCTTTTAGTTACTGATTTCTCTATAGTTGGTCACGAATGACTTGTAGAGTTCAAAGGTCACACTAATGTTTGTGGTTCTATTTTGTCTTACTTGTTTTTTTGGTTTTATTTTTATTCCTCTTTTTTATAGTGAATTTCTAGGGGAAGATAGTTTATGGTGGGAAAAAATGTAATACCTTAACTGTAGTTTATTTATTTTTTATTTCTATTTGATCTTTACATTGATTTTTATTTGAGTTTCGGGAATAATTTTTTGTTTTTAAGGTTTTGTTTGGGTGTCAAAGTGGATGTTTCATGGTTGAAACATGGTTATGAGAAAACATGCACTATGAATATGAAAATTATGTGTCCCGACAAGAATAAATATAGATATGAAATAGTTTGGTTCATTATAATTCTCCCCTATCTAGGATATTGTGTGGCCTAGGGAAGATGAAACTGTTGGTCAACATGGTTAGGCTGATGATCTGGTAGACTGTGTAGCCTACCCAATCTCAAAAAAAACTAAATAAAATAATGAAAAATTTAATAAAACCCCTAAATCAGTGTTCTTACCATTACCCCCACTATCCCACTCACACTCAATATACCAATAAGGGTCCCCATCGTGTGAACCACTGTAACACCCCGAGATTTTATGAAAAATATTATTTTAATTTCATTAATGTCTTGTGTTGTATTCTACACCAAGATTACCTTGTGCTATACGCAACACCGTATTAGCTTGCAGTATACGCAACACTATTCTTGGACAGTGTTACACACAATTTGGATAATAGTTATTCTACGCAACATTGAGTATATATATATATATATATATATATTAAATGTATAAATGAAATATGGTTGGATTCTGTTATACGAAACAACGAAGGATTGTTTCACAACATGAAACCCTGACTTGGCTTGCATTACACGCAATCACGACCTTCCTCGATAGCGTGTGTTGTACGCAATACCGGGTTTTAATAAACAATGATATATTATTATAATATTGTCATGAACTAGCCGTTATGAATAGTATTAACTAAATTTTGAATTTTATAACATTATTATTCATCTTAAACATTTTCTAGAACATGGTATAAGAATAAAATAAATGTTTCGGGTAAAATAAGTATTTTTAAAAAAATGCAGTTTTGCCGCCTTTTGATGGCGCACCCACTTTAAATCTAGTTTTTGACATGTTTATATGTTAAATTTGACAAAATAAAATTCTTCTTTTGAATCAGGATGTAAAAATTTACATTAGATAATGTTTTGATATTTTTCCGATAACTTTCATATTTTAATGAATAGTAAAAACACGCTATATTTTAATTAAAAACAACTTTTTTCATCATAATATCTTATGTGGTTAAATTATAATATTGAATGGTTTTAAAGTATAAATAGAATATATTTTTACCATTTAATATAATGTATTTCATTAGCATTGATTTTACCTTGAATTCGTAGGTTAAATCAATTCAATCTTTTGCAATGTTTTAAAGAAAAACCCGTTTTTATTCGATAACAGGATTAATTTTAATTTAATTTCTGCAACTTATGTGTATTGAATTTTAAAAAATGGATTCCATATTTGGAATCAGTGGGTCCAAATTATGTTAATAGGCTACTTTTTATTTTTGGGAATTATGAATAGTAACTACGGTAAATTTTATTTACCATAGTTAAAGGTAAATCGGGTAATTAAGGGTAAATATAATATTATAAAATTACCCTAACACATGCCAAAATTCTATTTGATGGCTAAAAGTAAACCCATATCAACTAAGGGTCGGATTAGATTCATTTTATGGACTTTTGACCATGAAAATAATTTAATTATTATTAAAACCAAAGAAAGTGACAACATGTCACTCTCTTAAATCTTATTAGTATAATAATTTTAACTTAGTGATAAACATCATAAAACTTCAAACATGAATAGTATCCAGAAATCTAACAAAAGTATCTACATCATGAGAATTTATTTAGAATTTTTTGGGATTAAATAGTTATCATTAATTGTGACACAATAGTGATGGAAAAATTATTTATCTAGTGAAAAATCAAGAATATAGTTGTTATTAAACTAATAGTGACCCTAAAAGGCACAAATACCTAACCAAAACATATTGGTCATGTAAATGGAAACTATAATCATCCAATGGTAGAATATTTGACCATTTGGAGTATTATACAAGCAATTATGACACTTATATTATTTTATTTTAAATGATGCCAAAGTTGTCACCTTCATAATTTAATAAATATAACAATTCAAATATTGTGATTTTAGGATGATAAATTCGATTAAAAGTATTATTGTGAAAGTTAATATATTTATATTCATCATTGGATTTTATTTTAAATTTTTATGCAACAAATAAGTATATTAAATAATTATACAAAAATGATGTAGTAATTATTTTATTAAGAGATAAACCAAATAAATGGTTTTAAAAATAATAAAATAAATATTATATGAACTATTTAATGTCATCCACTAATTTTATAGATACATATGACCTTTTATTAATATATTAAAGCTTTTAGTTAGAACATATCTTATGTATATATTTTATTTAAATTCAAATAAATGAATAGTGTCAAAATTGACACTATTGTTATTTTACAAAAATAACATATTATAAAATTGTTTAAAAATCACAAAAATATTTAAAAATTATAAATTTATATTTATATTGTCTATAATGTTATAAATTAGAAAATTATGGAAAATTCACAACAAATAAGTATTTATATGTTATAATTTAAAATTTAGAATTTTATTACCACAAATAAACTTAAATAGATTAAATAAGGATAAATCAAAATGATAAGGTTTAAAATAAGATCCAAACATGTCTAAATTTGATTGGTTGATGGGATTACAACCATATATCATCTAATCTTCGAATATTAGTCATTTTTGGAGGTTTTTAAGTGGGGTTAGATTTATTATAAATTAATATTTTAAAGAATTCCAAAGGTGCCCCTCTCCACCCTTATAAAAGGGAACCTCCTCCCTCGCTTCCTCACACAACTTTTAGCCTTCAAGATCGGCCAACCCCTGACAAATTCTCTTCTCCACTTCCCTAGAAACATCCTATAGGGTCTGGTATTCCTCAAAGACCAATTTTAGTTCCCTAAGAGGAGGTCTCAAAAAGGCGCTTCAAAGAAGAGGTAATTTCCGTTACCGATTATTTCACCTTTATTTCTTCTTCCACATCTTATTCTTAGGTTGTTTCATTATGAAGTAATAACATCAGTATCACTCCTATACTGATATGTTATTATAAGTATAAAACAATCCTATTTCGCCATCTATCCATCCTATGGAAAACGAAATCACCGCGCGTGCGTACGTATGGAATACCGTCTCCACGCCGTGGTGTAATCTGTTTTTCCCCAAACACCTTACATGGATGGGTATTATGGTGTAAAGAATAACTATACATAGTTATTATAACATCATAATGATTCTGATATATTGTATCATCCACTCCAATTCAATTCAATAATTATGGAAATGATATCATCGCTCGTGCGTACGTACGGACTACCCTCTCCACGACGCGATGAGATTCATTCTCCATGTTAACCATTTAAGAATGATTATAAAGTATATATAAGAAATAATAATGAAATATATGACATTATTAATCTACTGTATTTATGTGTATATATATGTATGTCATCTACTTAATTCCACTCAATTCAATAAGGAAACGAAAACAGCGTTCATGCGTACGTACGACCTACCGTCTCCATGAACGGTGTATTTCTTTCCATTTATCGATCAATTATATATATATGTATATTATGAATATATATTATATATAAATCATGTTTTATATTCTATAATTAAGTAATAATTATCTATGTAATAATATGAATAATTACAAGTTAAAACACGAACGACAAATGAGACGATTTTACCCAAAACGCTACTTTAACATGAATTTACAAAAGAACGGGTAATATAAAGTCATAAGTGAACCATATATGATATAATAACAATTAATATGATTCTGTAATAAGTCAATGACATTATTTAAATCATTATACAGGAGTTTATGACACTTACGAAGCAAATCGGACCTAAGGTAAGGGAAATGTCACAATCTCATATTTATCTGAGATTGTTTATACTTTAGAATTTACTGGGGTGTATTTTATCATCCACATCCATGTTTCCTAAATATGTAATATTATTTCCATTCACCTACAATTATATAAATCCAATTTTACCCTTCGGTGAGTTTTTAGTAAAAGATATGAAAGGAATCTTTTGTCGTTTTTCGTACGAGGTACTTTTTGACTTTTCCGACAAAAGTACGAGAAGAATGTTTTTTTAACTTATACAGAATGAATGGACTTTTAAAACAAAATTTCCAAGAATCTTCCATTACAAGTTTTCAAGTTTATTTTTAATCAACTTCTTTTAGTTTTAAATTTTATGACATGTTAAGAAAGTAAAATTGTTTTTGAAGTAGAAAGTATATTTTCCTCAAGAATGAAGTTCAAGTGTTTTATCAAAATTATTTTCCATCTAAGATAATAAAGGGTTCTGTTTCTATCCCTATTATTACATGGATTTGATTATGCTCTGATGGAAATATTTTTATGAAATATTTTATCTTATATGAATTATTTTATGATGTCATGATGTTTAAAGATTCCCATTTTTATTACATGGGTTATGCAATGATGTATGATTTATGATTTTGTGGCACACATAAGAATGGTATCATTATGAGATGGGAGGGACCTATATCTCCCTATAATGCATTGGGTAAAGATTTTATATCTCATGAGATAGACATGGCTGGAATGGTAGGTTATACCGGTTCAGTGAAACAGGACTGAAACGAGGGTGACTCAGTTCAGAAATGGACTTTGCCCACTAAGATAGTCTTGGAAATGAGTCTTCACTAATAAGATATGATTCTCTATGATTATGTGTGTATGCCACAAAGTTTCATGTTTTATGTTATGATTATTGTGATTTCAATTCACTACTATGATTTATCCCATGTTATGAAATTTTTCTCTCTTTTGCAGGTTAAGACTTCCAAAATGTTATGTTCTTATGAAAATGTTGTGATTGATATTTCGTTTGTTTACCCTTACTGAGAATTTGACCTCACCCTTTTATGTTTTATTTTCCACAAGATATAAAAAAATGTTTTAGGTATAAAAAAAAGGGAAGATCTTTATGGGAGATGTTGAAGATCTTTCACCAGGATTAGAAGATTATATTCGGAGTTTCCAAAGACACTAAACTATTACGATCCTTTTGTGTGTGTTTTTGTTATGTACTAAGTATTCCGCAAATGTAATGTAATGTCAATGTATGTCAAGATTTGGGTCTCTACAGTTGGTATCAGAGGAAATGTTTAGTCAACCTTTGGAAACTAGGATGTGAGAACGTTAGTGAGATCCCTAGAGATATTTCTAAGGTATGTCTAGGGATGTCCCTAAGGATATGTATACGTATAGGATATAGTCCTAGAACTACTGTAACGGTCTTTGAATTTAACCTAAGATGATAGATATTGAGGGTACTCCCCGTTTACTATATTGTTTTTTCTAGCATGATTTTTTCCTCTCACAAGATTATTTTTTTGTTTTAGTTAACGGAGGGAACGAGAAGGAATTCGGTTAACATTGAATCCAATGGACAAATTGGTGACTATGAGAAAAAAAATTATGTAATTCCTAGAGAGAAAGATATTGTGATTATGCCGAATTAGTAATCGCGATATATGATTAACAAGGTGAAATTTAGTGGTATGCCTAATTCATCAAAGAAGAGGAAGATAAACTATTATTCATGTTCGCATGTTGAGGAGCATAAAGAAAGGAAGATTTAGATTTCTAAAGAAGGGAAGAAGAACCTTGAGGAATACCTCAAATGGAGGGACCGATGTTATCTGTGTGGAGAAAAGGGTCATAGAGTGATAGACCGTTATGGAGTTCAATGTCTTATTTGTGGAGAACATGGGCATTACCCAACTCAATGCCCTGACCTAAAAAGTTACTTCTAAATCAAGGTAGGACATATTCCAGGACAATCATTGAAGTGGATGGACTGAAGTGTTTATGTATTAGTATTCAAGAATAATGTTGTTGAGGTAATTTTATGGTGTATTGAAAGATTTATGTATTGGTCTATTGTGGTTTTCAATAATTTTAAGGTACCGGTAACAATGAAAAGTGATTCAAATATTTTGGAAAGTAGATGATATGTGCATAATGAAGGGATAAAAAGAAAATGAAATGTTTGACAGTATTCATGAGCTCATGATTGATATAAGGACTAAGTGATATCATGGTTTTAGTATATAGAATTTTGAGGATTTTGGTATGTGGAAGGAGTTAACTTTTAACAGCATTCATGTTTTCAATAAGGTTCAATGGGTATTCAAGAGAGTACAAGATTAAGGCCATTGAATGTTTGGAATGTGACCAACAAGATATATCTTATGATATATGGGGATCAACGATGGTATTAAATCTCTGAGTGTGGACTGCAGTATTATGGATAAGCCTAAAGATTGGAATGGATTATGTTGACCATAATTTAGTATTGTTTAAGGAATGAACTTTTTTTTATATATTATTCATGTGATGTTATAGTTATGTAGTTTTAGAAAAAGGACAACCTGCAGGACGGGCGACACCCCATTGCGTCGGACAAGGCTGTGGGGAATCGAACCCACATCTGAAGTGCGACTGGCCTTTATCGCCTACCACTGACCTACAGGAAGTCCCTGGTTAGTAGAAATTATTTTTATTTTATTAAGAGGTATGATATATGAAGTATAAGTTAATTATTGGAAGAGTATATGATTAACATCACAAAAGACGGAATTATGAATATTTGATAACTATTGCTAACCTTTTGTTTGAAATAGATGGAATGACCCATCATTCTATCACATGATCTTTTAACACTTCATTTCTTTAAGAGATGAAGTGGAAACTGTTCAAAGCAGGAACAACAGTGAGATTTTACCAAAATAAAGTAAGTATTTCTTCTAATTCAAATTTTTCAACTTTAGGGAAATGATACTGAAAACCAAAAATGTTGTCCTAGTGATCATATATCCGATGAATCAGATGGTACCCTAGATCATCACAAATTTATGGCTTTGTGATTGTTGGCTTTTTCATAGCCATGTCCTCTACCACTCTCCATCAGAACATGACGGTTATATTTCTCTTCCATTTCCATATTTTAACATGTGTTATCCTATGTGGATACCCAGTGATTAGTTAACTTGGGTAACCATTACGTTTTATACTTTAGTTTTTAAAGATAAGTTTTGGTATTTCTTTTTACGATGTGGGTTTCTATCAAAGAAACTTTCACATAGTAAACCATTTATAACCCCGACGAATTTCGAGGGAGAAATTCATTTTAAGGGGGGTAGAATGTAACACCCCAAGATTTTATGAAAAATATTATATTAATTTCATTAATGTCTTGTGTTGTATTATACACCAAGATTACCTTGCGCTATACTCAACACCGTATTAGCTTGCAGTATACGCAATACTATTCTTGGACAGTGTTACACACAATTTTGATAATAGTTATTCTACGCAACATTGAGTATATATATATATATATATATATATATTAAATGTATAAATGAAATATGGTTGGATTCTGTTATACAAAACAACTAAGGATTGTTTCACAACACGCAACCCTGACTTGGCTTGCATTACACGCAATCACGACCTTCCTCGATAGCGTGTGTTGTACGCAATACCGGATTTTAATAAACAATGATATATTATTATAATATTGTCATGAACTAGCCTTTATCAATAGTATTAACTAAATTTTGAATTTTATAACATTATTATTCATCTTACACATTTTCTAGAACATGGTATAAGAACAAAATAAAGTTTTCTGGTAAAATAAGTATTTTTCAAAAAATGTAGTTTTGCCGCCTTTTGATGGAGCACCCACTTTAAATCTAGTTTTTGACATGTTTATATGTTCAATTTGAAAAAATAAAATTCTTCTTTTGAATCAGGATGTAAAAATTTACATTAGATAAAGTTTTAATATTTTTCCGATAACTTTCATATTTTAATGAATAGTAAAAACACGATATATTTTAATTAAAAACAACTTTTTTCATCATAATAACTTATGTGGTTAAATTATAATATTTAATGGTTTTAAAGTATAAATAGAATATATTTTTACCATTTAATATAATGTATGTCATTAGCATTGATTTTACCTTGAATTCGTAGGATAAATCAATTCAATCTTTTCCAATGTTTTAAAGAAAAACCCGTTTTTATTCGACAACGGGATTAATTTTAATAAAATTTCTGAAACTTATGTGTATTGAATTTTAAAAAATGGATTCCATATTTTGAATCAGTGGGTAAAAATTATGTTAATAGGATACTTTTTATTTTTGGGAATTATGAATAGTAACTACGGTAAATTTTATTTACCATAGTTAAAGGTAAGTCGGGTAATTAAGGGTAAATATAATATTATAAAATTACCCTAACACATGCCAAAATTCTATTTGATGGATAAAAGTAAACCCATATCAACTAATAGTCGGATTAGATTCATTTTATGGACTTTTGACCATGAAAATAATTTAATTATTATTAAAACCAAAGAAAGTGACAACATGTCACTCTCTTAAATCGTATAAGTATAATAATTTTAACTTATTGATAAACATCATAAAACATCAAACATGAATAGTCTCCAGAAATCTAACAAAATTATATACATCATGAGAATTTATTTAGAATTTTTTGGGATTAAATAGTTATCATTAACTGTGACACAATAGTGATGCAGAAATTATTTATCTAGTGAAAAATCAAGAATATAGTTTTTATTAAACTAATAGTGACCATAAAAGGCACAAAACTCGGACCAAAACATATTGGTCAAGTAAATGGAAACTATAATCATCCAATGGTCGAATATTTGACCATTTGGAGTATTATACAAGCAATTATGACACTTATATTATTTTATTTTAAATGATGCCAAAGTTGTCACCTTCATAATTTAATAAATATAACAATTTAAATATTCTGATTTTAAGATGATAAATTCGAGTAAAAGTATTATTGTGAAAGGTAATATATTTTTCTTCATCATAGGATTTTATTTTAAATTTTTATGCAACAAATAAGTATATTAAATAATTATACAAAAATGATGTAGTAATTATTTTATTAAGAGATAAACCAAATAAATGGAGTTACAAATAATAAAATAAATATTATATGAACTATTTAATGACATCCACTAATTTTATAGATACATATGACCTTTTATTAATATATTAAATCTTTTATTTTGAACATATCTTCTGTATATATTTTATTTAAATTCAAATAAATGAATAGTGTCAAAATTGACACTATTGTTATTTTACAAAAATAACATATTATAAAATTGTTTAAAAATCTCAAAAATATTTAAAAATTATAAATTTAAATTTATATGGTCTATAATGTTATAAATTAAACAATTATGGAAAATTCAAAACAAATAAGTAATTATTTGTTATAATTTAAAATTTAGAATTTTATTACCACAAATAAACTTAAATAGATTAAATAAGGATAAATCAAAATGATAAGGTTTAAAATAAGATCCAAACATGTCTAAATTTGATTTGTTGATGATAGTACAACCCTATATCATCTAATATTTTAATATGAGTCATTTTTGGAGGTTTTTAAGTTGTTTTATATTTATTATAAATTAATATTTTTAAGAATTCCAAAGGTGCCCCTCTCCTCCCTTATAAAAGGGCACCTCCTCCCTCTATTCCTCACACAACTTTGAGCCTTCAAGATCGGCCAAACCCTGCCAAATTCTCTTCTCCACTTCCCTAGAAATATCCTAGAGGTTCTGGTCTTCCTCAAAGACCAATTTTAGTGCCCTAAGAGGAGGTCTCAAAAAGGCTCTTCAAAGAAGAGGTAATTTCCGTTACCGATTCTTTCACCTTTATTTCTTCTTCCACTTCTTCTTATTAGGTTATTTAATTATGAAGTAATAACATAAGTATCACTCATATAATGATATGTTATTATAAGTATGAAACAATCCTATTTCACCATCTATCCATCCTACGGAAAACGAAATCACCGCGTGTGCGTCCGTACGGAATACCGTCTCCACGCCGTGGTGTAATCTGTTTTTCCGCCAACACCTTACATGGATGGGTATTATGGTGTAAATAATAACTATACATAGTTATTATAACCTCATAATGATTCTGATATATTGTATCATCCACTCCAATTCAATTCAATAACTATGGAAATGATATCATCGCTCGTGCGTACGTACGGACTACCGTCTCCACGACGTGATGAGATTCATTCTCCATGTTAACCATTTAAGAATGATTATAAAGTATATATAAGAAATAATAATGAAATATATTACATTATTAAGCTACTGGATATATGTGTAAATATATGTATGTCATCTACTCAATTCCACTCAATTCAATAAGGAAACGAAAACAGCGTTCATGTGTACGTACGGCCTACCGTCTCCATGAACGGTGTATTTCTTTCCATTTCTCGATCAATTATATATTTGTATATTATGAATATATATTATATATAAATCATTTTTTATGTTCTATAATTAAGTAATAATGATCTCAGTAATCATATGAATAATTACAAGTTAAAACACGAACGACAAATGAGAC
This sequence comes from Viscum album, assembly GCA_963277665.1. Taxonomy (NCBI): domain Eukaryota; kingdom Viridiplantae; phylum Streptophyta; class Magnoliopsida; order Santalales; family Viscaceae; genus Viscum; species Viscum album. The sequence goes on from OY728134.1 coordinate 294,837,109, forward strand.
GATTTTACCCAAAACGCTACTGTAACATGAATTTACAAAAGAACGGGTAATATAAATTCATAAGTGAACCATATATGATATAATAACAATGAATATGATTTTTTAATAAGTCAATGACATTATTTAAATCATTATACAGGAGTTTCGGACACTTGCGAAGCAAATTAGACCTAAGGTAAGGGAAATGTCACAATCTCATTTTTATCCGAGATTGTTTATACTTTAGAATTTACTGGGGTGTATTTTATCATCCACATCCATGTTTCCTCAATATGTAATATTAATTACATTCACCTACAATTATATAAATCCAATTTTACCCTTCGGTGAGTTTTTAGTAAAAGATATGAAAGGAATCTTTTGTTTTTTTTCATATGAGGTACTTTTTGACTTTTCCGACAAAAGTACGAGAAGAATGTTTTTTTTAACTTATACGGAATGAATGGACTTTTAAAACAAAATTTCCAAGAATCTTCCTTTACAAGTTTTCAAGTTTATTTTTAATCAACTTCTTTTAGTTTTAAATTTTATGACATGTTAAGAAAGGAAAATTGTTTTTGAATTAGAAAGGATATTTTCCTCAAGAATGAAGTTCAAGTGTTTTATCAAAATTATTTTCCATCTAAGATAATAAAGGGTTCTGCTTCAATCCCTATTATTACATGGATTTTATTATGTTGTGATGGAAATATTTTTATGAAATCTTTTATCTTATATGAATTATTTTATGATGTCACGATGTTTAAAGATTCCCACTTTTATTACATGGGTTATGCAATGATGTATGATTTATGATTTTGTGGCACACATAAGAATGGTATAATTATGAGATGGGTGGGACCTATATCTCCCTCCAATGCATTGGGTAAAGACTTTATATCTCATGAGATAGACATGTATGGAATGGTAGGTTATACCAGTTCAGTGAAACAGGACTGAAACGAGGGTGACTCGGTTTAGAAATGGACTTTGTCCACTAAGATAGTCTTGGCAATCAGTCTTGACTAATAAGATATGATTCTCTATGATTATGTGTGTATGCCACAAAGTTTCATGTTTTATGTTATGATTATTGGGATTTCATTTCACTACTATGATTTATCCCATGTTATGAAATTATGCTCTCCTTTGCAGGTTAAGATTTCCAAAATGTTATGTTCTTATGGAAATGTTGTGATTGATATTTCTTTTGTTTACCCTTACTGAGCATTTGAGCTCACCCTTTTATGGTTTATTTTCCACAGGATATAAAGAATGGTTTTAGGTATTAAAAAAAGGGAAGATCTTTATGGGAGATGTTGAAGATCTTTCACCAGGATTAGAAGATTATATATCGAGTTTCCCAAGACACTAAACTATTACGATCCTTGTGTGTGTGTTTTTGTTATGTACTAAGTATTCCGAAAATGTAATGTAATGTCAATGTACGTCAAGCTTCGGGTCTCTACAACCACACCCACCTCTGGATCATTATATCTTCATTATTTTTCATGTAGTTTTCTTGTTGTGTCATCTTTAATGAGTATTCCACCTCCACATCTCTCTTCATATTATATATTTCTGGGTTTCTCACAATACCTTATATTGTGTGTGTGTGTGACCCATATGAACCCTCACCTAATTTGGGTATTTTAATTGTTGATTATAGTCTCTAGTGTTTGTGATCCCCATTAAGGCTAGTTCTTTTAATTGTCTTTCAGTTCAGTCAGTTCTATATTGGTTTTAGTAGGGATTAATCTGCTCTATAACATTGGCCAATTTATAATTAGGAATTTTTTTGATATTTAGCATCTTTTTTTCTATGGAATCATGTACCTCCAGGAGGTTTATTCTATCCACCATTGTGTTAGGTGACTAGTCTCAAGGTAGGTTTCCCTATTCCAAAAGTATTTTTTTGGATTCCAAAATATACTCTATGTTATTTATAATTTTTTGATGTAGTAAATGTGATTTTTCCATATATATATATACATATATAGGTTCGAACTTGGTATATCTTACCACATGGATATGTAAACATATAAATTAGACAATGGGTATCTATATATATATATATAGGTTTATATGTGTTTAGGGTGTGCAGTTTGGTCGTTGGGTTCTCCTCATGTTATTCTTAGAGTTTTGACACATTCATACCTTTGAGTTAGTTTTTTTATTCCATTTCCTTTAAAAAAAGATTATATATGTTGATTTAGCTTTCCTAAATTGATTTCAAATGGATTCGTTATGTTTTTTAGTGTTGGTATTATTTTTAATGACTTTTCCATACTGGTAGTTTGATGAAAATGGGTTTTCCAAATTATTTTCATACATACTCCTAGATGTATCATATGTATGTGTAAGCTATGTGTTTGAAAAAATTATAAGTGGGAAATGGATTTGTGTAATTTCAAATTGTTCTAGGTCATATTTGATCTTTGGTAAAATTGTGTGACATGTGTAATTTTTTTTTGAATGAGTTTTAGTGCTTCTTTATGGTTTGATGACTATGTGAGAACCCTTGTTCCTTGGTGTGATTATTTTTATATTACCTTTACTTGTCATTTAAAAAATTATATGGTTATCTATATATATTCTAGTGAAGATGGGAAAAAAATATGTACACGGGGTTCACATATAGATATGTACATTCCTATAAAAGTAAACTCCATTAAATTTATAAGTGATGACTCTAGTATTTTAAAACACTCTCATCTAATCTTATTTATTTTCACCTTCCTCCTTCAAAATTATTTTCTACAAAAAAACAATGTTTTTAAAATGAATTCTTAGTTCCTTGATGTATTTAAATGAACTTTTCAAGATTGATTCTTAAAATGTGACCCATTTGATACAGTAAAAGAATGATTATATAATAAAATTTCAATTATGCCTGATTGGCACCCTAGAAGTTATATTTGGACCTTCTCCATGTATTTTGAAATAGTTTTGGAAATAAAGGTTTTTTCTCTTAGGAATGGTTTTGGTGTTCAAAATTCAAAGGATCACTGGGTACTTTGATATGTTTTTTAAAATGGTATGAACCCCATGATGTATTGGGCCAATTAGAGATCATGAAAGGTTTTATATATGGTGGAAACCTATATTATTGACCACCTTTAGAGAGGGTATCCTCACAGATGGTGTTTGGTGGTGGTCAAGGCTTGGAAATTAGAATATATGGGTTATAGTTCAAACTGAACATGTGATGACCACCTCACTTAACCTTGAACTATTATCATGGGACTTCTAGACGTCGTCGATAGGGTTCAGTGATAGTATCTATCTAGTACCAATTTTATGGATTATTTTCCCTTGGATAGGCTATGTGGGATGTTCTATTGGTGAGGATAGATGTAGAATAAAGGTTAGATATTGATTATGGGTCACATCACATGTTAGAAGATGGATCTAAAACTATGTCTATCGAGGGTCAACTCTAGTGATGGTTAGGACATGAAAATTATTACATATTTGAATTTTTCATTATTACTGTGTGTAATCTTGGTTACCAACTCTTATTATATATGTCTATCAATTTTTCTCCTATTACTTTTGTAACTAATTATTTGATATATTTTTCTTCCTATGTTTAGTCTGGATCCCTCCTACTATGAATTTATTTGAGTTGTATTTTCTAATAGGAATTTTTTTTTCAAAAAATAATTTTGAATTGGTAATGTTTTATAAAAAATACTATTTTTATGTGAATTTTTGGGAAATCTCTATTTAGTTTCTTAAAATAGAAAACCTTTTTTATTTATATTTTAAACATGTGTTTATGGATGTTTTTTGGAAAGGACATGTATGGATTTTGTTGTTATAATCTGGTGATTTTGTTTTTGTACACACCCTACTTGTGCCACTCAGAGTAGGTTAACCTAATCTATTTTATAGGTTCATGTTATTATTCTTGTTTTCCCATAGTGTGGGAAATTTTTATGGATGGTGGTGACCAATGGTTCACATGTAGGTATGTCTAGATTTATTTAATTCTACTACCAATGTTTATTTTATTCATTATTTTTATTTTATTTCACTGTCCTTTAAAGCTTAAATCATCCCCAATGCTTTATCTTTGAAACACATACAATTCTTGTCTACCCATGGGGATCGCGGCCACCCTCCGATCCTTGTTATGGACTGGTTTTTATATTCATTTTTTGGTCAACCCAAGATAGATTATGAAAGAGAATGTGTCTAAAAGTCCTATGATTCTCTATCCCTAATTGAATTTTCCATTTTAATCCTATAAAATGATATATTATAGTTATAGAACATATTTTTCAGAATATTTTCAAGGAACATCTAGTTTCTCAACATAGAAGGTAATTGTTATTTCCTTTCAATAATACAGTTACATTTCGGACATTATTACAAACTATTTCACATAGACGAACAATAATGATGTGATAAGAACGTTATAAATATTCAAATAAATACATGTTATTAGAAATTATATAGTTCTAGGGAACCAAGTGTAGTAGAATCCCACATTAACTATATCTAAATGATAACAAACTTTAGTCATGTAGATCTCACATGATATTTATCTTTATATAGAGATAAGTATTTAGTCATGATTCCACCATTTTTCCCCCATGGAAACTCTAATCACATTTACTTCACCCCTCTAATAAAAGTTCATCAAGATATGATAATTTGGAAGTATTGTCTTCATCCATTGGTGTGACCTTGGCTCCTTTGTGAGAGCCACCACTATAGAATTATCATAATATAATGTGATTTGTTATTTAATTCAAGGAACCCCATAAATATCTTGGACAAATTTACATATCAAAAAATATTATTTGGATACATTAGAAGACATTATATACTCAGTCTCCTAAGTAGAATTATTAAAAATTTGATGATTTGAACTATTCCATCTCACAGCTCCTCCATTGATACTATAACATCCTGGGATTTTCTTACATTAATATTACATCATTTTAAAGCTAAACAACAAATAGTATTACACATATAGGATCCAATGGTTTAGTGTCTTGGAAAAACTAGGACCATACATAGAAATTACAACATCAAGCATAAACATTTATTTAATTTCTTCTTCTCTAGAATCTTATTACCACCTGTCCTCTCCTTAGTATATGTAGCCACCTGAAGATATACAATAAAAGGGGTGAGCTAAAAGCCCATTAAGAGGGTAGATAAGAATAATATAGCATGGGGTGAGCATAATCGTGACATAGGTAAAGAAATCATGAACATGCGAGGAACATAAATAAAAAGACTTGAAATGTGGCAATGCATAAAAATGAAACATTATGTTTTAGTGGTTAACTACCACACATACTTGTGAACCAAGCTAGAATATTTTTTACACATCATTTCACATTTACTCATGAGATTAATCAATTTACCCAATGCATTGGAGCACTGTATAATTTCGGGCGCACCTGTCACATTTAAACATTCATATTGCGCTATATAATTCTGGGCGCACCTGTCACATCATAACATTATCATCATCATGATTTCCACATATAACACATATATAAAATGTACATAACTAAACCATGTAAATTAATGGTTTTCATCTCATAATAACACATTCATAATAATTGGGTTCCCAAAAGAAAGGGGGAATAACATACATGTTACTAGAATCGTTCACTTTGAGTGAGAAGTAAAAGGGGTGTTCTAAAAAGAAGCGTTCTTTTGGAAAAAAAATTGTTTGACATAAAAACCTGTGAAAAAAAATTTATATCCTAGAATAGTATAGACAATGATGAACAAATTATCATTAAGGAGTAACCATATCAATAATGGTGCAAAAGAGGGAGAACCTGAAGGAAAAAAATTGGGATTGAGATTTCCCCTTACCTTGTATCTGAATGCTTCATTAACGTTAATGGCCTGTATAATGACATTATATTAATTAATTAAAAATATAGAAATATGTGTACATTAATAGGGTTCATTATGGTTTAATTATGTCATATTAAGTTCCTTTTGATGACTTATAGTGTTTAAAAACATTGTTCACAGATGTTTGTTTTTATGGTTTTTCGTGGGTGGTTCACTTGTATTCATAAATTTAAGTTTGGGTAAAACATGTGTAAATATCCGGAACTGATATCACATGTTATTATTGAGATTAAATGAGTTTTAATGATCTTATAATTAATTTTATTAGATCCATGTGGATGAATCATTAGATGATAATTAAATGATGATTATTTGGGTTAATTTTCGTGATTTTTCTATCATAATGGACTTGTTATATTTTATCACTAGAAATATGGTCATGTGATAGTTCCATAACATGAAATAAGAGATTATAATTATAAAATATTCTGGTTTAACCACATAAATGGTTTCATTACCAGATCTGTTGGTAGAAATGGAAGAAGAAAGCATGTTGTTCTGGAAGGTGATAAATTATTACCTCACAAACAACGTTCTATTTAATAGAATAAAAGGAAGATGGAAAGGGAGATATATGATATAATATCACATTAGAATCATACCATTACATTATATGTATAATAATGTATTTAAAATACCATTTGTATGAAGATAGCTGGGGAGAGATCAAGAAATGAACTTGAACTTGAAAGGAAATTAAAGGAGAAGAGGGAGAGAAATTACATCTTGAATCTTCCTCTTGAGATCCTTCTTAAGGAAGCTAGGAATAGTCTTTTTATGAGACCAGAAGCTCTTGGACGTGGTAGAGGGGCTAGAAAAGGTGTTGGGGCAGATTTTATAGAAGTATTTGAGCTTGAGAGGTGTGAAGAAATGAGGGTGTGAAGGGTGGTTTTTATAGTGAAGGGGAGGGGTAAATTTTGAATATTTAATTCATTATTTTATTATTTCCCCCAAGTCAACCAATAGTATTATTTCATGTGACCCCTAATAGTAATAGGTTTATTTGAGTTCAAACCAAGTGTCCTTTCATCACTTTTAATTTCATGAATAGTGTATTTAACTGTAAAATTGTATATACGGTAGTTTAACATATTTCACTATTCATCAAAAATTTGAGTTTTTCAGAAAAATACCAAAACATTACCCTAACCATTTATCGACATGTAGAATTAAAAAATGAATTCAATTTTTCAAAATTAATTTTCTAAATATTATTAATTTAATTTTTAAATAAAGTAATAGTTAATTCAAAAAATAACAATCTTGAAGGTGCAATTAGTTTTATTTCTCATTGAAAAGTTAATTAAAATCTCATTATATTATTTCTTTAGGAAAATATAATAATATTTTTATTTACTCTTCATAAGGGTCATATTAGTATTCATTTACTATTCATAAGGGTATGTTACTATTCACCAAAAAACAAGTTTGTTCTATCACACTTCCAAAATCATCTTCAACACAACCGTGTATGTCGGATATTCAAAATTCCAAACATAGAAGAGAAAAACTTATGTTTAAAGGTCACTTATCACTTAGTAGTACATTATGTTGAGCATTCATGTGATTTTATGACATAATTTTAAGAATGGAAATTTTCATTGGAAAACTTTAGGTCGTTACATTCTTCCCCCCTTATGAAATTTCACCCTCAAAATTTAGTTATACATAAACATATGAGGGTACTTCTCCTTCATCACCTCTTCCGATTCCCAAGTTGCTTCCTCAAATTATGGTTCCTCCACAACACTTTGACAAGGTGGGATGTCTTGTTCCGTAGAACCTTATCACTTCAGTCTAGAATCATTACTGGCTGCTCCTCATAGGAGAGATCATCTTCCAACCGCACCACCTCTGAGATTAGTACATGTGAGGGATCAGGTATATACTTCCTCAGGAGTGGTACATGAAAAACATCATGAACTCGAGCCATATTCGGTGGAAGTGAAAGCCGATAGTCCACGGCTCCTATGCGGTCAAGGATCTCAAAGGGGCCAATGTACCTTGGGCTTAGCTTCCCTTTCTTACCAAATCGCATGACTCTCTTCTAAGGAGATATTCAAAGGAAGACTTTATCTCCAACATCAAACTCCAATTCCCTTCAACGGTTGTTAGTATAACTCTTTTTCTGACTTTGAGCAGCTTTGATGTGTTTCTGGATGACATTAACCTTCTCTGTCATCTCTTGAACAAGATTTTGTCCAAGTAGATTTCAATCTCCAACTTCATCCCAACAGGTTGTAGTTCTACATCTCTTTCCATAGAGAGCTTTATATGGAGCCATCTGAATACTAGAGTGGAAGCTATTTTTGTATGAGAACTCAACCAATGGGAGATGTTTATCCCATCCACCTTTAAATTCTAGAGGGAACTCTCTAAGAATATCTTCAAGCGTCTGAATAGTCCTTTCAGATTGGCCCTCGGTTTGGGGGTGATAGGCTGTGAGGAAATTTAATTCAGTACTGAAAACATGTTGAAGGCTCTGCCACAATTTAGATGTGAACCTCAGATCACGGTCAGAGACAATTGAGAGTGGAACATCGTGCAATCTCACCACATCCTCTACATATATCATTGCAAGTTGTTCAAGCGAGAGATCTTCCGAAATGACGATTAAATGGACAGCCTTGGTGAGTCGATCAACCACAACCCATATCGCATTATTTCCCTTTGATGTCTTTAGGAGACCCATGACAATGTCCATAGTAACATTTTCCCATTTCAACATAGGTATATTAAATGGCTTCATCATACCTTGGGCCTTTTTTTGCTCAGCTTTAACATGCTGACATACCAAGCACCTTGATATATATTCCGCAATCTCCTTCTTCATGTTAACCCACCATAAGTGTTCCTGGAGATCACAGTACATCTTGGTACTCCCAGGATGGATAGATAAAGTTGAGCTGTGTGCATTGTCCAATAGCTCCTTCTTTATCCTGGGTGATGAAGGCACACAAAGCCACATTCCAAATAGAGTCACAACATCATCGTCGATATGGAACTCTTGTAGCTTCCCTTTTTTACTGGATTCACCCTTTTTTGTATCTCCACATCATCCCTTTCTGCTTCCTTAATATTTTCCTAGATGGATGGTTCCACAATCATTTGGTCAAGGTAGGATGTATCCCCTACACTTATTATTTCCAAATCCATTCTTTGCATATCCATGAAGATAGTGTCTTTCTCAATCCACAGCATGGATAGAGTAGCAGGTTCTTTTCTGCTTAGAGCATCAGCTACCTTGTTCACCTTTCCAGGATGATAGTGAATAGAGAAATTGTATTCCTTGATTAGCTCTAACCATCTCCTTTGATGCGTTTTGAGCTCCTTTTGTCTGAATATATACTTTAGGCTCTTTTGGTCGCTGTATATGTCACACTTCTCACCATAAAGGTAGTTCCACAGATTTTCAAGGCAAAAATCACGGCTTCCAACTCTAGATCATGAGTCAGGTAGTTCTGCTCATGGATCTTCAACTATTGTGAGGCATAGGCTATCAGGTTATCATTTTTCATGAGTACACAACCCAAGATTTTCTTTGAAGAGTCACTATATATCACCAAACGTTCTCCACTTTTCGGTAGTGTGAGCACAGGTGATGTGATCAGCCTTCTCTTTATCTCTTTGAAGCTTCCCTAACATTCTTCCGTCCAAACATACTTTACCCCTTTCCTTGTAAACTTAGTTAGCGGGCTTGAAAATTGTGAGAAGTTTCTCAAAAAATATCAGTAGTACCCAGCTAATCCAAGAAAAATACAAATTTATGTGACACTAGAGGGAATGGTCCATTCCTCAATCACTTTTTTCTTTGAAGGATCCACAGAAATTCCCTCACTTGTGATCACATGTCCCAAGAACATGACTTGTTTCATCCGAAAGTCACACTTTCTGAATTTGGAGTACAACTTATCCTATCTCAATGTCGCCAACCCAAGTCTTAGATGTTCTTCATGTTCATCCTTGCTCTTGGAGTAGATGATAATATCATCGATAAACACAACCACAAATTTGTCGAGGTAATTTCTAAAGACCCTATTAATCAAATCCATGAATATTGCAGGTGCATTAGTAAGTTCGAAGGGCATCACCAAAAACTTATATTGGCCATACCTTGTACGGAAGGTAGTCTTCCGAATATCTTCCTTATTCACCTTTGCCTAATGATATCCAGAATGAAGATCCACTTTTGATAAGTATTAAGCACCTCTTAACACTACTAGAAAGAACCACATATGTGACAGGTTATTTGCAATGGGATGTCGTCGCAAATGTGCTTTTGCGATGGGGGTCCGTCGCAAATGACCTGCTATGGTAAATGGCGTCGCAACTAACACTATTTGTGACGGGCCCGTCGCTAAACATATTATTCGAGACGGGAATATTTCTCGTCGCCAATACTAATCGATATATTTTAAAAAACATTAAATAAGACTTTTGCGATGGGATCGTCGCAAATAACATTTGCGACGGGCCACTGATCTCGTCGCGAAAAAGTTAAAAAAAATTAAAAAAAAATAAGGAATTGCGATGGGCCCATCGCAAAAAATTTTAAAAAAAAATTAAAAAAAAGGTAATTGTGACGGGCTCGTCGCAATTACCTATTGCAACGGGATGATTTTCCCTTCGCAAATATGTATAAAAAATAAAAAATATTAAAATATTAATAAAAAATTTAATTAATATTATAATAGTAATAATACAATTATAATTCATTCAGATATTAAAACAAAAAATCATTCAAATATTTGAAAAATTATAATTAAATTAAAATATTTAAAAAATTAAATATATATTAAAAAAATAATATTATAAAATATGGATAATATTATTAATCATATTAATATTGTAATATAAATAATATAATATTATATAATAATAATAATAATAATAATATACCGAATTCATATTATTATAAATAATTAAAAAATTATAATTTTAATTAAAATTTTTGAAACTTTTTATGTATTAAAAATACTGAATAAAATATTATTAAAATAATTAGAAAATAAAAATATGAAAATTATCAACATTTTAAAAAATAAATATAAACAATTAATAAAATTATAAGAGTAACATTATTATTAATAAAATAAACAAACATTAAAATAAATACCAATAATAAATAATAAAGTATTAAAAATAAATAGAAATTAAATAAGTCAATATTGACACCAGTATAAGAGAGACAGAAACTCTGAATAGAAAAAATGTCATATTTAAAATTTACAAACATTATAACATCTAAACAATAATTAATTTGAAGGAGGAGGGGGAGGGGGGGATCTGCTGGTGGAGGAAACTTCATCCCTAAGGCACGAGTGATTCAGCGCATGTGCTCCATCTGCTCCTTCTGCTGCTGCTGCCACCGACTCATCTGCTCCTCGTACACCTACTGCTGTTGTCGGCGCTCCTCCTCATACTGCTGCTACTGCTGACGCATCTCCTCATGCTCCTTTTGGATAATCTCTATCAACTCAGTCTGAGATCACAATTGATCCTCATACTGTGTAGCGAAAGAAGATGCACGAGCTCCTCTCAAGATGGACGCCAACATCGCAGCACTGCCATAATAATCTCCAGAAGTCATTCGAGAGTCGATACCAACTACCCGGCCCTTCTGGAAGGCATATTGGGTCGCCTGTATCCATGCCGCCTCATCAAACTGATGTCCACTGGTCTGATCTTATGCCTCGGCCTAACCCTCAGGTCGGGTCTGTGACGCTGCGGTCTCATATGACTCCAATAGTTTTAATTTAAAATTAAAATTGTGAATATATTATATGCAGTTAATTTTTAAACTAGAAAAAAATAATACTGACCACGATGTGACGCTGGCGATCACCTCTGAGCTCCCCAGTAGCTGGGTCACTATACATCCTCTGATAAACATCGTACTCCATAATATCGGGGTGCTCGACATCCTATAAGAATATAATATAATTTGTTAATATTTAAAGTTATATAAAATATTTATAAAAAATGTACGTACCAAATGCTGTCTATGAGTACTGAAAGTACGACTCCCAGCTCGATTAGTCACCTCCTGTCTCCCCCGATTCTGCCTCCCCACCGATGATCTCCTCGGAAAGCCACCACTCAACCAGTGTGAACATAATCCATCCCATACGTGGGATGAAATGTACTCTGGTCGGTGTGCTCTACATGACTCATCAAAATCTGACACTCCTACTTTCTTCATGGAAGCTCTTCTTAAATTGTGAAAAAACTGACGAAAGCGATCACGCATGGCCACCTCCCATGCCTCGTGGATGGCGTCACACATGGTATCCTCGATCGGGTACCATAAACCCTACAAATAATTCAAAATATCAAGTTATAAATGAAATAAATTTCAAAATAAAATTTATTTATTTACGTACGTACCAACCAATGGCTGAACATGGCCTGCTGCACATCAACGGGAATATGCTCTCATGTCGTCCATGGCTGAGAAAAATAGTTGCGCAAAATAGCGCTACCCTGTCCGACTGCTATATGTGGAAAACTATAAAAACAAAAATCAAACATTTATTATGTAAATATATTAATGAAATCTTAGTAAAATTCACAGGTTATAACACCTCCGGGTGCATGGATCGAACCCAAGATGTGGACGTCGCTCGTGGATGGGGTCAGGAATCATCAGTCGTGCAAGACTACACCCCCTCCGCGTACCCCCTGAAGCGCCTTCAGGCTGAGGGTCAGGTGCCAGCAACTCGTCTGCATCGAAAAATAGGTTATCATTCGCCAACTCACGAAATGTGTCCTTGTCCATCTAAAACAGAAAACGAATGTTGTTAGCAAATAACTGATAATTATTATTATATATTCATATATATTAGTTATGATTATATATAACTACAATTGAATTGTATCAATGTTCAGCTTCATCATCATCTTCATATCTGTCAATGTCATCTTCATATTCCTCCTCAATATCATCGATATCCATTTGAGTTCCATTTGTTACATCTCTTACCATTTCAAATTCATTTGTGACATCATTAACATAATCATCATCATCACTGACTCTTAATTGAGGGGTGTCATCATTGATACTCATGTCTCTTTGTAATAAAGATTGATTTTGAGTACTCTCTTGAAAAACTTCAATTCCTTGCACTTCAGTGAAAGCACATTCACTTTGACTAAACTGATTGTCTCGAATTTTCATTTTTATTATGCTCCACCAATCAGTCAAGTCTCTTGACATATCACAGTACTTTGCATAATAAACTTGATGTGCCTGTTGAGCAAGTAAGAATGGTTAATTTACTGCTATAACACTTTTACATTTAATATCGATGATTCCATGAGTCGGATGAACATGCGCGCCTCTCTCAGTATCCAACCACCGATATTTGAACATCATTTGTAATGTTGTCCTAGATAACAGAGTTCAATGATTTCATCTAGTATTCCATACAAGTCAACTTCATTTTCTCTATGATGATATCCTCTCAAGAAAACTCCACTTTTCATTATTTTTTTTATTCCCCATATGCATGTGTATGAAATAGAAAACCATTTACCATATATGCATTATAAGATTTCACCATTTTGGATGGTGGGTTACTCAATATACAAAGTCGTTTGTCAATTTTATCAGCATGTCGAGACACCTGAAAATTTGTGAAATAATTATCAATATATTAAACTATAAATTGAAGGAGATGTTAGAATATTAATAAATTTTGTTACCAGTATTTGAAACCACTGAGAAAAATTTATTTGTCTGCGTTCTTCAAGAGCACCTGCTGTAATTTGTGGAAGTTTTTTCTTGATATGATTATCATACAATCTATAAAAAAAGTTATTTATTGTAACATAAATAATAGAATAAGTGATAGAAGCACTTACAGTACGAATGATTTCATCTCTTCACAGTTGAGCAGAACATATGTATGAGCTCTGTGATGTTCATCATCTAAAAGCCATCGTTCACGAACTCTACCAAAACCAAGCTATGACTAGTTAAAAGTAGATAATTTATTGTCGATTTCATCAATATTCCCTGCATTCCATATCATGCGGCTGTGTTTCGAAGGATACTCAGATTAAAAATAGTGGGAGTAGAAAAAATATATTTCCTCTTGCAAATAATCTTCAGCAATAGATCCTTCAACAGATGCTTTGTTACGTACTTTTTTTTCAATTTTTGCATGCATCTTTCGAATGGGTACATCCATAGATACTGTATCGGACATCCACATTTTTCTTCATATGGAAAATGTAATATCAAACGTTCTTTTGAGTCAATGAAAGAAAGAGGGAATATTTTTTCCAGTTTACATATAATTACAACAACATCTTCTTCAAGTTTGCATAGAGCATCATAATCTGTTGTCGCCAAAAAAATGTCCCGAAAAAAATATGATACGTCTGTTATGGAATCCCATATCACAGAATTCAACAAACCTATAAATCCAGTGGGTAGAATTCCTTCCATTATAGCATGAAAATCACGAATTTTTAATTTGGTAATATTACCATTACTTACACATCTACCCAAATTGGAAGCACAGTCATCTGGAAGTCTCAAATCTGCAATCCACTGACAAAATAATATCCGGCATTCTTTGGAAAATGTATAAGCTGATTTTAGTTTCATTAACCTTTCTTTTCTGACATTCTCAAACAGTTCGAGTTCTGGACGCCTGCAAATTTGAGAAAGATCTAATCATGCATTTACATTATCTTTTCTCTTTCTTAGTGTATCCAAAACTGTATGAAACAAATTATCAAAACAATTTTTCTCAATATGCCTGACATCCAACATGTGGCGGACCAGCAAATCTGACCAATATGGAAAATCCCAAAATATGCTACGTTTTAGCCAATTGTGTTCTTTCCCAAAACCAGATATTTTTTGTTGGTTTATTGTGGGTCCAAATGTGATGGGAGGTAATGAATATACGACTGATTTTAACTTCGTACCTGATATCATCTTTGGAGGTCCATCCCTTTCAACTGTGCCTTTTCTATAATGAGATCTGTTTCTGCAAGAAGGATGATCAGCTGGAAGAAATCTGCGATGACAGTCAAAATATCATGGTTTTTTTCCATGGACGAGCATGAATGCCTTGTTCTCTCCCATACAGTAAGGACATGATTTCGTCCCATGTGTAATCTAGCCAGATAACATTCTATAAGATGGTAAGTCACTAATTGTCCACATCAATACTGCTCTTAGTATGAAATTCTATTTCGCATCAACATCCTAAGTACTGACACTAGTACACCACGTTATATTTAATTCATCAATCAATGGTTTCAAATAAACATCAATATTCTTCTTCGGATGTCATGGGATTAGTAAGGTCAAAAAGATATAGGGCTCCTTCATCAACATCCATGGAGGTAAATTTTACAGAGTTAAAAAGACATGACAACATGAATACTGACTACCATAAGATTTGAATGGACAGAAACCATCAGTGGAAAGACACAGTCACACATTTCGGGCTTCTAAAGCAAAGGATGGATGCACTTTATCAAAATGTTTCCATGAATCACCATCGGCTGGATGATTCAAGCTTTTAATGGTTGAAATATTAGTTTTGTGCCATGACATCATTGTCGATGTATTCTTAGACAAGAATAAACGTTGAAGTCTGAATGTAAGAGGAAAATATCTCAATTGTTTTATAGGAATCAAGCTAAACTTCCCATGTTGAGCTTCTTTACACCTCGATTGCCCACAAGTGGGACAATTATTCAACGACTCATTTTCCCCAGAATATAAAATGCAATCATTTGAACATGCATGAATCTTCTGAAAACTATGTCCTAAATTCCGAACCAGCCTCTTACTCTCATAGTAATTTGCAGGCAAAACATTTCATTCAGGTAATAGTGTTTTAACCAAATAAAATATTTTATCAAAACATGTGTTTGACATTCCATTATCTGATTTGATAGCCATAATTTTTGCAACAACTTCTAATTTTCTTATCTTGCAACCAGGATATAACGCATCCTCAGCATACCTCAAAAACTCATAAAATTCAGAGTGTGCCAACTCAAGAGTTGAATCAATATCATCCTGATATTCTTTATGTTTAATAGATAGACCTACAACATCATGTACTAAATTTTGAAACTGGGATGGATCCGGAATCAAGTTAGTATCACCTTCTGTAGAACTGCGTTCACCATGTTGATACCAAAAAACATAATCTGGTTGAAAACAAAAATGCAAGAGATGTCCCCCAACATTTTCAAACGTGTCAAATGTTCTCAGTGCACATTTTTTACAAGGACATTTTATTGTTCCTTCTGAAACAAATTCTAGATTTGATGCCGCAAATGCTAAGAAAGTATCCACACCCTCAATATATACTGGATTTATACCAGAACCATTTGGATTTCTACGTTGGTTTATCCATATGCGGTCATCTAATAATGACTTTTGATGACCTCATTGTCCCATATTTTTCTATAAAATATAAAAATCATTACTAGTTTTGAATAATTTGTTAGAAAAAACACTCAAAAAGAGAGGATAAATAATTACAACAACTTCTTAATAATTGTCGATATTTACCGATAGTTATTTGTAATTATTATTATATGATTAATAATTATAAAAAATTAATATTAATATGATCAAACAAACAAGGATAATTATAGAGTTTACATCAGACACGACTGACCCAAACCTTTTATTGGGATAGACCTAAAAATTGACCCTTTAAGAATTGAACATATTAAGAATAGAGCGAAACCTGTTACGAATATTGATAATTTTAATATTTTATAAATTTTTTATTATTTTAATAATACTAATATTATTTTTCATAAATATTAATTATACAATAATAACATTATTGCATTATTAGTACTTTTTTATTATTAATATTAAAATAATATAATTTACTATATTATGTTACAAATCTCTTTTCATCTATGTGTTTAACATTCTGTCTCCATATGTAATATTTGCATTCACTTTCACCTCTCTATTGGTGGGTAGGTTGATAATTTTGAAAATGAATGCAAATATTACATGTGGAGACACAAGTTTTCTTAAAATCAATACAAAGATGAAAAGATAATTGAGAAAGATACTGATCATGCTAGTTTTTTTTAATTAGCTAATCATTGCTAATTATTGCTAATTATTGCTAACTATTGCTAATTATTCCTAATTATTGCTAATTATTTCTAATTATTTCTAATTATTGTTAATTATTGCTAATTATTAAAAACTTATTGCTAATTATTGGTACTTATTTGTAATTATTGGTAATTATTGGTAATTATGGGTAATTATTGGTAATTATTGGTAATTATTCCTAATTATTCCTAATTATTGGTAATTATTCCTAATTATGGGTAATTATTCCTAATTATTGCTAATTATTGGTAATTATTTGTAATTATTGGTAATGATTCCTAATTATTGGTAATTATACCTAATTATTGGTAATTATTCCTAATTATTTGTAATTATTCCTAATTATTGGTAATTATTCCTAATTATTCCTAATTATTGCTAATTATTGGTAATTATTCCTAATTATAGGTAATTATTCCTAATTATTGGTCATTATTCATAATTATTGGTAATTATTCCTAATTATTGGTAATTATTGGTAATTATTAGTAATTATTGGTAATTATTGGTAAATATTGATAATAATTGGTAATTATTCCTAATTATTGGTAATTATTCCTAATTATTGGTAATTGTTCCTAATTATTGTTAATTATTCCTAATTATTGGTAATTATTCCTAATTATTGGTAATTATTGGTAGTTGTTGTTATTATTGGTAATTATTCCTACATATTGGTAATTATTCATAATTAATGGTAATTATTCCTAATTATTGGTAATTATTGGTAATTATTAATAATTATTTGTAATTATTTGTAATTATTCCTAATTATTCCTAATTATTGGTAATTATTCCTAATTATTGGTAATTATTCCTAATTATTGGTAATTATTCCTAATTATTGGTAATTATTCCTAATTATTGGTAATTATTGGTAATTATTGTTATTATTGGTAATTATTCCTAATTATTGGTAATTATTCCTAATTATTGGTAATTATTCTTAATTATTGGTAATTATTCCAAATTATTGGTAATTATTTGTAATTATTGGTAATTATTCCTAATTATTCCTAATTATTCCTAATTATTCCTAATCATTCCTAATTATTCCTAATTATTCCTAATTATTCCTAATTATTCCTAATTATTCCAAATGATTGGTAATTATTCCTAATTATTGGTAATTATTCCTAATTATTGATAATTATTCCTAATTATTGGTAATTATTCTTAATTATTCATAATTATTCCTAATTATTCCTAATTATTGGTAATTATTTGTAATTATTGGTAATTACTTGTAATTATTGGTAATTATTGGTAATTATTCCTAATTATTGGCAATTATTCCTAATTAATGGTAATTATTCCTAATTCTTGGTAATTATTTGTAATTATTGGTAATTATTTGTAATTATTGGTAATTATTGGTAATTATTCTTAATTATTGGTAATTATTAGTAATTATTGGTAATTATTGTTAATTATTGGTAATTATTCCTAATTATTGGAAAATATTTGGTAATTATTGGTAATTATTCCCAATTATTGGTAAATATTCCTAATTATTCTTAATTATTGGTAATTATTGATAATTATTCCTAATTATTCCTAATTACTCCAAATTATTCCTAATTATTCCTAATTATTCATAATTACTCCTAATTATTCCTAATTATTCCTAATTATTCCTAATTATTCCTAATTATTGGTAATTATTCCTAATTATTGGTAATTATTCATAATTATTGGTAATTATTGGTAATTATTGGTAATTATTGGTAATTATTGGTAATTATTGGTAATTATTACTAATTATTGGTACTTATTACTAATTATTGTTACTTATTACTAATTATTGTTACTTATTACTAATTATTGTTACTTATTACTAATTAATGTTACTTTTGACTAATTATTGTTACTTATTACTAATTAATGTTACTTATTACTATTTTTTGTTAATTATTGCTAATTATTACAAATTATTACTAATTATTACTAATTATTGGAAAATTTTACTAATTATTACTAATTATTAAAAATTATATTCATTAATTACTAATTACATTCATTAATTACTAATTACATTCATTAACTACTATTTACATTCATTAACTACGAATTACATTCATTAATTACTAATTATTATCCTTAATTAAAATTAGAGTTATTAATTACTAATTACAGTCACTTAATTATTAAATATTGTTAATTACTAATAATTATATCTAACAAATCAAATTTAATACAACCTTAATACAACATAATTATATCTAATTAGAAATAATTAAAACTAATGTAAAAATATAAAACAAAAACATTAAATAAATATTAAATTAGAATTCAGATAAAAACCTTAAACTGGTTTTCGAGCATTCGAGCTTTCGATTTGTTGTACTTGTAGTATGATCCCTGCAACCACCTTGAAATTGGCATGCAAAACAAAATTCACTCAATTTATATAAACTAGTAAGAAGTCGTTCAGATTCAGAAAATATGTCAAGGCTGGCAGTATTTATAGGTTAGATTATTTGCGACAGGGTTTATTACGACGGTAATCCCGTCGCAATTGTTATTTTTAGTGATGGTCCCATCGCAAATAACCCCTGCCGCTAGGTTATTTGTGATGGGAACCCCTTCCCATCGCAAATAGCATGTTACCGCCTCCGGTTATTTGTGATGGAAAGGGGATCTCGTCGCAAATATCTATCGCGCGGTTTGGCGCGCAAGCCGCGCCAAACCATTAGCGATGGGTGAGAATATCACATCGCAAATAACCCGATCGCGTGGGGTTATTTGCGACAAGAAATAATCTCGTCGCAAATAACCCGTCACAAATACCACTTTTTCTCGTAGTGTAACTGGTCAAACAAGTAATCAATCCTTGGGAGATGATACTTTTTCTTTATGGTGCTCTTGTTGAGTTCCCGATAATCGATACATAACCGCATTGTTACATCCTTCTTCTTCACAAAGAGCACTGGTGGACCCCAAGGTGATGCACTAGGGCGTATGATCCCTTTGTCTAGATCCTCTTGCAGCTGCTTCTTTAACTCCTCCAGTTTGATTGGATCCATCCTATAGGGACACTTCGAGATAGGATTAGCTCCAGGTATGAGTTCAATTGAGAACTCTACCTCACGATCCGGGAGAATTTTGAGTAACTTTTCAGGAAATACTTCTCCATATTCCCTCACGATGGGCATTTCCTCAAAGTTGGCACCTTCCTTCGACTCAACCATTTGGGCGAGGTATGCTTCTTCATAGGAAATCAACACCCAGACCATTGAATGATTTTTCAAAGGAGATTCATGATCTTCCTTGCATTTTTAGAGGAAGATGGGATGGTACGGAATATGAAAATATATTTCCTTTTCCCAACAGTTAATATGTTCTCTATATAACGAGAGCCAATCCATTCCCATTATAGCATCGAATTCCACCAAGGGAAGGATTATGAGATTTTCCAGAAGAATCTTCCCACATACGCCAATAGGAGAAGAGTCAAACACTTGGGCTGCAATGATTGCACCACTTGGTGTTTTTATAGATATCTTTACTTCAAGGTTTCGGGGCTTCGATTCTATAGTTCTAGCAAACTTTTAACATATAAAGGAATGCATAGAACCATAATCAAATAATACTTTTTCCATTCTTGAGTGAATTAGAAGTGTACCTTCTATGACTTCATTATCATGCTCCACCTCTATAGAAGTGATGGAATAAGCCTTCCCTTGTTCCTTTGGCTTTGGTGGTTACTGACGCTGATTACCCTCATGAGCTTGAGGTTTAGTGCACTGGTTTTCATAGTTCCCTAGCTCCCTACAGTTGTAGCATTGAACCATGAGTGGTTCTCTCCTTTCATCAGCTCTATTCTCCTTCCTTTTCATGTCTTTTTGACACTCTTTAGCATGGTGTCCTTATTTTCCACACTTGAAGCATTTCCCCTTCCCTTTGAAGCAGTTCCCATGGTGCAACATCCCACATTTTTGGCATGTGGGTTGTTGATTTTTCTTCCCACCCTTGTCGTTAGATCCACCAACTTGAAACTCCATCTTTCTTTTCATATCCCCATAGCCATGGTACCATTCTCTAAACTCCACCTCCACTTTGAGATCACATCGAACAAATTCTTCATAACTCCCAAAGTCTCGGATTGCAATATCCTTTCAAAGGTGTGGTTTTAATCCACTAATGAATCTATCAATTTTGCTTCCATTGTTGTTAACAAAACCCGAAGCATAACTTGAAAGCCTTGTGAAATTTTCTTCATAGGTTGTGACTGATTCTCCTTCTTTTTGCTTGATCTCTCTAAATTCTCTCTCCATCTTTGTACGAAGAGTTTGGGGGAAATACTTTTTATGAAACATTATCTTAAAGTCTTCCCATTCCATCTGTTCAATTTACTCCCTTGGCATGGTTTTCTTAATCAAATACCACCATTGATAGGCTTCTCCATCAAGATGGTAAATGGCATGAGTTACCTTCTCCATCTTAGAACAATGAAGAATAGAAAAGATCATCTGCATGGAGTTGACCCACTGTTCTTCAACAAGTGGATCAGAAGATCCACAAAGCGTCGCAAGTTGTTGCCGCATAAAACATTCGATAGCCAGTTGCTCCCTCTTTGGTGAAAGAAGAAGTTCTCCATTATCATGGTTATTGTTCATAACCTAAGATAATTGTGTAAGAATCTCCATGAAGTTCTGAAATCCACCTCCCCAATCATTGGGGATGTCGTTCGGGCAATCATTGCATTGTCCCTCGCACGAGTTGTTGGCCTCATTTCTCCTGGTTCCTGCCATTTTCTAAAACAGAAAAGGTTATAACAAAACATAAGTAAAAAATTCATGAACAAATAATTTATTTAAACTAATTATACCAAAAAAATAACATATCGGATCCCTATGTAAATATTCTTCTGTGCATATTTTTACGTAGTCTCATGCTAGAGGTTTTCTCAAGGGTTCACTAATCCAAATTCCCAAATTAACTAAACCTCCCTCTGATACCAAATATAACATTGAGGCCTTTTTTTAAATTACTATTACATAATTTTAAAGGTAAACAACATAATTGTATTACACATAGAGGATCCAATGGTTTAGTGTCTTGGGAAATCTAGGACCATACAGAGCAATTAAAACATCAAGCATAAACATGTATTTAATTTCTTCTTCTCTATCTCCTTATTATCACATGTCCTCTCCTTAGTATATGTAGACACCTGAGGATATACATTAAAAGGGGTGAGCTAAAATCCCAGTAAGAGGATATATAAGAAGAATATAGCATGGGGTGAGCATAATCATGACATAGGTAAAGAAATCATGAACATGAGAGGAACATAAATAAAAGACTTGAAATGTAGCAATGCATAAAAATGAAACATCATGTTTTAGTGGTTAACTACCACACATACTTGTGAACCAAGCTATAATCTTTTTCACACATCATTTCACATTTACTCATGAGATTAATCACTTTACCCAATGCATTGGAGCTCTGTATAATTCAGGGCACACCCGTCACATTTAATCATTCATATTGCGCTATATAATTCTGGGTGCACCCATCAGATCATAACGTTATCATCATCATGCTTACCACATAGAACACATATAAAAAATTTACATAACTAACCCTTGTAAAGGAATGGGTTTCATCTCATAATAACACATTCATATGCTTTGGGTTCCCAAAAGAAAGCGGGAATAACATACATGTTACAAGAACCATCCACTTTGAGTGAGAAGTAAAAGGGGTGTTCTTAAAAGAAGAGTTCTTTTGGAAAACATTTTGTTGGAAATAAAAACCAGTGAAAAACATTTATATCCCAAAAAAGTAGAGACAGTGATGAAAAAATGATCTTTATTGAGTAACCAAATCAAAAATGGTGTGAAAGAGGGAGAACCTGAAGGAAGAAAATTGGGATCGAGATTTCCCTTTACCTTGTATCTGAATGCTTCATTCTCTTTAATGTTCTATATAATGACATTATATTCATTAATTAGAAATCCATAACCATTTGTACATTAATAGGGTTCATTCTGGTTTCATTATGTCATATTATGTTCCATTTGATGACTTATTGAGTTTAAAAACATTGTTCGGGGATGTTCGTTTTTATGGTTTTTCTTGGGTGGTTCACATGTATTCATAAATTGAAGTTCAGGTAGAACATGGGTAAACATCCAGAACTGATATTACATGTTATTAATGAGATTACAGGAGTTTTAATGATTTTATAATGAATTATATTAGATCCATGTGGATGAATCATTGGATGATAATTAAATGATGATTATTTGGGTTAATTTGCGTGATTTTTTGATCATAATGGACTTCTTTTATTTTATCACTAGAAATATGGTCATAAGTTAGTTCCAGAACATGAAATATGAGATAATCCTTATAAAATATTCTGCTTCAACCACAAATTTTTTTTCATTACCAGATCTGTAGGTATAAATGGAAAAGAAATCATGTCGTTCTTGAAGGTGATAAATTAACACCTCACAAACAATGTTCTCTTTAATAAAATAAAAGGAAGAGGGAAAGGGGGTTGGATGATATAATATCCCATTAGAATAATAAAATTACATTAAATTTATAATACGGGAGTTAAAATACTATTTGGACGAAGATAGGTGGGGAGATATCAAGAAATTAACTTGAACGTGAAAGGAAATTAAAGGAGAAGAGGGAGAGAAATTACCTCTTGAATCTTCCTTTTCAGATCCTCCTTAAGGAAGCTACGCTTGGCCTTTTGATGAGACCATAAGATCTTGGACGTGGAAGAGGGGATAGGGAAGGTATTTGGGCAGAGTTTAGAGATGTCTTGGAGCTTGAGAGGTGTGAATAAATGAGGATGTGAGGGGTGGTTTTTATAGTGAAGGGGAGGGGTGAATTTTGACTATTTAATTCACTATTTTATTATTTCCCTCTAGAAAACCAATAGTATTCTTTCATGTGACCACTAATAGTAATAAGTTCATGTGAGTTCTAACCAAGTTTCATTGAATCACTTGTGATTTCATGAATAGTGTATTTAACTTTTAAATTGTATATATGGTATTTTAACGTATTTCACTATTCATCAAAAATTCGAGTTTTTCAGAAAAATACCAAAAATTTACCCTAGCCATTTTTCAAAGTGTAGATTTCAAAAATGAATTCCATTTTCTAAAATTAATTGTCTAAATATTATTAATTTAATTTTTAAATACATTCATAGTTATTTCGAAAATTAACAATCTTAACGGTTCACTTAGTTTTATTTCTCATTGAAAAATTAATTAAGATCTCATTATCTTATTGCCTTATAAAAATAAATTAATAATATTATTTACTATTTATAAGGTTCATATTACTATTAATTTTACTATTCATAAGGGTATGTTACTTTTCACCAAAAAACAAGTTTGTTCTATCAGACTTCAAAAATCATCTTGAACACAACCGTGTATGTTGGATTTTCAAAATTCCAAACACAGAAGTGACAAACGTATGTTTAAAGGCCACTTATCACTTATTAGTTCATTATTTTGTGCATTAATATGATTTTATGACATAATTTTATGAAGGGAAATTTTCATTGAAAAACTATGGGTCGTTACAAATACTGAAGAGATATACTGACAGTGATATTATATCATCAGGATATTTTAGGAAACTAGAATCAATATACCCTATAATTAATTTCTCCTTTACTTTAATATATACAATAAACATATCCTTGTTATGCCTCGAATACTAATAAATAACCTTGATAGCAGACCAATGTTCTCCTAGATCATCTTAATATCTACCAATTATGATCGAAGCGTAGGAAATATCAATACTTGTACCAACTTGAAAGACATGATTGATTATTACTAATTATATCTCTTCAGTTATAACTAATGAAACATTTTATTCAATATATATATTCCATATGGAACTACAACGAATCCCCCCATGGACTATTCCATAATAAATTTATTTAGTACTTGTTCAATATATACACCATTACTTAGTATATGAAATCATTTAGATCTATGACAATTGATCTGAATTCCAAGGAAAAATACTAGAACACCTAAGTCTTTCATGGAGAAATAATTATATAACCAGTATCTAACTAATTATATAATTTTAATATCATTTCTAATAAATAATATGTCATTAATGTATATATATCCAGGAATGCAAATACTCTCCCATTAAAATGCTTCTAAAAACATGTATCACATTCATTATTTATGATACCAAAGATATTTTATGGCTTCATCTAACTGAATGTCACATATCCTAGATTCATTATTAAATACATAAATGGGTCCCTGACACTTGAAAATCATATTATAATTTAATTAAGTCACAAACTATATAGGTTTTTTATATAGATATCTTATTAAAGGTCCCTGTTAAATATATTTTTTACATCCTTCTTCAAAATCTGTTAGTCATGGAAATATTATATAGAAAATGGAATTATTTTCACATCCAAGACTTTGTTTTGAGTTATTCATTTGTTTAAAGTATCTACCTTGGTTAAATCTTAGTTTCCCCATGTGTTTTGTAATAAAAATATAAAATTTTGGCTTGGCAGTAGGTGGTGCACAGTTGGCACATGGTTAGGGGAAATCGTGTGCCTAGCCTAGGAAATTGAATGAATAAATGTAATTTTTTCAAAATTGGGTAACCACATAGTTGGTGAATAGTTTCTAAACCATGTTTTGAATCCATGAGGCATGTCCTCCTAGGATAGTTAGGGGTGCATAGTTTCCACATGGTTTAGAAATCCTTGTGGGAAGACTATTCGGCTTTTCCAGGTCATTGTTTCCTCAACGATTTAACCCTAAAAGCCCACATTTTCACCCCATTAGAGATCTCCATCCCCAGGTTTCTCCCCCTCATCTTCTTTTTTACCCTGTAATTCTTCCTTTTGATGGATTTTTTGTGGATTTTCCAATGAAACATCAAGAAAATTCTTCTCCCCTTGTTTCTTCCCTCTTTATAGTTTTTTCGTTCTCCCTTTCTTGAATTCTTATTTTCAAATGGGTATGATGACCTAATGATGGATTTATCTTGTGTTATTGTGTAATATCCTTATTATGGTTGTATAATCCTTCTTTTATAGTGTCTTTTGGTGGTGTGTTTGTGGGTTTTAACAAATTTTTTGAAGTTTCCATGTTTGAGGTCAGTGGTTCCATGTTTTTCATTGTTAGATGATTTTGAAATTTTTTATTACATTCATGAAATTGTTTTATGGTTTAATTGTGTGATGGGAAAAATAACTTGGAAGTGTCTTAGCATGCGTATATTATGATGGTGGATTTTATAAAGTAAAATGGTTATATTTTGTGTATGCTTCATTGTGATGTTTCTTGAAAGGGTTTTATACCTTGTTGACTTCCTTATTGTGCACCCTTAGCATAAATTTTAAACATTGAAATTATGGGAAACTTATTATAAATATGATTTGGGTTATTGTGTGGATTTAAAAAGGGTATTTTCCCATGGAAATGGATTCGTTTAAAATGTGATCTTTTTTTATGTTTTCAAATGGATTTTTTGAATTATCAAACTTGTGTGAAATGTATTTTCCCACTTGTTTAAGCATGCATTATGAAATTTGGAATGGTTTTGGTTATTGGTAAGTGGTGATTTCCTTATGTTCTTGAGATGATTGGATTATATTGTTAATGTCCTCACATATGCAATGTATTAATGTGAAATTGATCATAGAGGTAATCCTAGATGGCTAGGTGGGTATATTAAAAGTATTGTGCTAGTTGGATCGGTGGGGCTAAGGCCTTGTTCATCTTAGTGGGATTGAAGAAATAACACTAACTGAATTATGATGATTTGAGACCACTATAATTTTGGATATATTCAACTCTAATGGCTCATGCATGGGGATGATGACCATTGTGGTTGTTATACCAAGTTTCATTAAGATACAAGGTAACTAGTGTCCCATTTTAGCTGGTTCTTATATGTATTTTCCATGAATTAGTGCTCATTTTGATATCATACTCACCATTGGAATAAGGTGAACGTTTTGTATCATTTTAAAAGAAAATCATGATTTCCCTTTAAAAGTTTCTTCCTTTGAAATGTTTTCATTTAAAATGTATTATATAAAAATATCTCTATCTTTTCATTTATAAAACATTCTTGTTAATTTGTTATATCATGTATTGTAACATAATCTATTTTATTGGGTCATGCACTATTGTTCTATTGCTCACACTCTACATACACCTTTGGGTGTATGTAGACTTGGTTCTGTATAACCCAGGTAAAGGAAAGATGTGTCGCAGTGATGATGGTGGATCCTGGTTTCTATTTATCCTCTTACTTTAGGTGTTGGTCGTTCATGTTTGAGGATGATTCCCCTAATGTTTCATAAAGGATTCTCGGTCATTTATGGTTTCCTTCTATTATAGTATTCTTATGTTTTGTTTAGAGTTGTAATCCTAGAATCTTAAAATTGATGTTCCCTATTTAGATTTGGTTTTTTATTATGGGGATAATTATTTCTATGGGTTTATCATGTTTATCCTAATGTTTGAAATCAATCCCATGGCATATTTTGGATTCATAAAAACTAGTTTCTCACCTCTGGTGATTGGGAATGACCTTCGGTCTATTCCACAAACTAGGTTGGGTGTCGGGTTTGATGGAACTCTATCTTGTTTCATGTAAATTATGATTGATTTAAAGATGTTTTAAAGAGAAACGTATTCTTCATATTCTATTACATGAGATTTTTGAAACCATTAATCCACTAGTCATTCATTATTGGTAATTATTTGACCTTCTATAGCTGTTATTCTCTTGAATACCCATTTTAACACAATAGATGATACATGCACTATTGGATCAACCAAAACCCCAAATTGGTTCCAATATATGGAATCCATCTCAAAAATAATGTAATGTTTTATTATTTAAATTTTTGATCTCTCTACTACATCTTTATGAGAAATAGGATCATTATTTTTAACCATTAATAAGTCACCATCATCAATGAATAGAAAACATTATATTTATTTTTCATTAACCTCCCAATAGCTCCCATGCAGTACTTGTGTTTTCTAGACCATATCTTACTTTTGGAAATATTTAATGTTTTTAGGTACAAACTCTTTATCATATTGAGAACAAAACTCATCTATTAAAATCACTCTCCCACTATCCATCTTGAGGATGTGTTGCATATCAATAAAATGTGTTTTTCATGACATAATATTATTCTTATCTAATGGTTTGTATATAAATTAACCCATTATTCTTTTATGATACACTTCAAAGATAAACTTTGAACCCTTGGACGCTAGTTTTTTGCCTAATATATTTATATAAAATTCATCATAACTAAATGCATGAATATGTGACTACATATATTTTGTTCCAAAAATTAATTCATGTAGTATTTCATTTTTCACCATAGTTTGAACTCATTTTATAATGTGTGTTCTAGAATGTAATTAATATCCCCAAAAGGATAATGGAATATTTCTATGAATCATCATCAATTTCCACTAAAACATAGGAAAATTTGAAGGGGTTATTTTTTCATTTGGATGGGTTTATAACACCCTCTAAACACTTTAGTAGATATTATTTGTAAATTTCACTAATGTTTCTTCCTGCTATGATTAGGGGCAGTTTAGGGAAAGTGCTGGTTAAATGGATCTCTATTTAGAGGTGGCTAATTTATAGGAGGTAAACCCAAACTCTAAATTGGCTATAAATTCACCCAAAAATGGTGAATTATGGGTGGTTATAATCGTCCCCTAATTTCTTTTATAAGTCCATATTTTTGGGGTGGTTACTGTATAGCCACCCCTAAACTACCATTCATTTATTTTAACATCCTGGCCCCCAAAGCACCCATGACAGACCTCATAGCAAACCCATGAACAAACATCGAACACCCCTATAGATTCCATGGACAACCACTCACCCCCTCTATATATTCCCCCTGTAGACATTTATGAAAACCCTATTACACCACTCCAAATGCCCGAAACAACCCCCAGACACACCCCTCCAGACGTCCAAGACAACCACTTGGACACCCCTCCAAACACCCCCAACAGCCCCCATAGAATGCCCCAGACAAACCCTAATACACCACCACATGCCATGAACACCCCAACAATAACCTAGAAATACTTAATTTGTGGGTCCTGACACCACCAAGCATCACAGAATTACCGATCACGTGCCCTCCTAACATCAAATAAATCCAAAAAAATGCCTCCAATTGGATTCGAACGTTGGTACTATTGAAGGCCAATGAGGGACTCTACCACTCCTCCAATTCAGTTTGAATATATTATGTGAAATAAATTTTGTTTATTTACATATTTAAATATAAGAAAATATAAATATTTATAGGTATATTTAGAAATACCTTTATATTTGTGCGTGTGTACTTTTGTATTTATATAATATTTATAGATGTAATGTAATAATATATATATATATATAATTATTTTTATATACTTATTTGTGTATCTCATAATAATATTATTGATTATTATTATTATTACATGTTTTTTAAAACTAAAAAAATTATTTATTGGTTTTATAAATACTATACATTTTAAATTTCATGATTTATATATTACATATATTTTATTAAATAAATTTATGTTATATATTTTTGTATGTAATTATATACATTTAAATTATATCATGCACACACACATACATTTATATATATACATACAAAATTAAATACATTCATATAATTGGGAATATAAAATAGAATTAAATGATATATATATAAACAAAATTAATTTATAATTAATATGGTATATTGAAATATATATAACATAATTACATAATATATATAACATTATATATAATAGAAATATAGTATATATATATTTAATTAAATATATATTATATTTATTTGTATACATAATATAATATAAATTTATTGATACATAAATATACAATAAAAATGTATTTAACATTATATATGAATAATATAAATCATAATATAAGTGTATAATATTTGTAAAACCATATATAAATTTTTTATATTTTAATAAATATATTTATAATTACATTAATATTATGTATAAAATATTTATATATGTATACATTCATGTTTATGTGTTTGTGTAAAGACCTGACCCCAGTTACCCAGAGTCGGTGCCTTGTTACATTACATTGTCATTATTATAAGAAAGTCTAACTCCAAAGGAATGAGTGGTTTGGCAGATTGGAAATTAAGATACATACATAATTACAACATGAAATTAAAAAATTAACATATAAGTTCCATTTAGAACATCCACCACTTCATGTTTATCCTAGCAAGTTAGTCATAACATACCTCTTCTTGTCCTGGGAAAAGTGAAACATAAGGAGTGAGCTTAGATACTCAGTAGTGGTAAACAATAAAGTAGAATATAACATAAATATAAATATTAGGCAAGTTGAATAATTGAAAATGAAAGCCATTAAAAATAAAAGTGAACATAATATGGAAGGACAACGAGCTGAGTCAACATTGCCATAACAAATCATAACAATGGGTATTCTACTAGTTGAATAACCACATCTACTATGAATTTATGGATTCATGATGAGGGAAATTCATATGTTGTAAATTCTAGAACATGTCATCAATGACTCATCTAATATTTCTAAAAATGATTAAGGCATCGGCCAAAAACATATCTCAAAATGGGAAAGGCCTCATCCAAGTCAACGTCAAATTGACTAATGAGACGAACCAATGAATAGAGGGGCAATAGAATGAACCACCCATAATATAATAAGTCCGATGAATTCCTCATATGAGTGTTGATAAACATAAACAACATATAAATTCATATTGTAACTAATATATGAAATTTAAATAACATTCCCCAAACATTGAGCATAAATACTAACCATTCAGACTAAATTGGTGAATGGTTTTAATATAGCACATCCACAGACAAAATAATCATAAACCATTTAATTAAATATGTTATATGATTCCATAAAATATTACTCCCAATAATACTTAATGACAAACAAGTTTATTTAAATAGATTAAGATACTCAAATAAAATATTTGAGTAATTCTTTAGATAATGATTCTTTTACTTCGAGAAAAAGTGTTATTTTTGAAAAATATTTGTTAAAACCCATAAGTGTAGTAAGATAGTATTTAAATAATAAAATTAGTTATTTTATAAAGATAATGTTTACCAAATATAGATTATATATTGACATTGAAAAAAGGTAAGTATTTTAGAAATTCCCTTGAAATAGGCTTCTATTACGAAAAGAATTCTGAATCTTCCCTTCAAAAATGTGTAACTCCATATAAAATAATGTAGGATAATGATTGGTAAAATTATATAGAAATCTCAAAAATAAATTATGAGTATTTAATTATAATACATAAGATCCTAATATAGGTGTGTAGAAAAAAAGTTACCCGAATGAAAATGGAGGTTCAGGTGGAAAACCCTTACCTTAAGTCTAAATCTGTTATACTCTTGAACATAAGGTCCTATAATATGAAATTAGACTTATTAATAACATAATTAATAAACTATTAGAGATTTATTTATTTTATCATAGTTTTATTAAGTTCATTGTGTCCTTATTGATATGTTATAAGATTGAAATTCGTCGTTCTAGAGTGTTTGTTTCCTTGGTTTTCATAATCTGTTCACTTGTTTTTAAGTAATGGAGTTCATGTGGAATGGATGTAAATCTACAGAATTGAATTTAAACATTATTTATTAAAATAATTTTTTTAATGGTCATTTATATCTTTTGGTTACATAAAATGAAAATTAATCATTAGATGAAATATTAATGACAATCACTTTGATTATTTTAGCAGTATTTTGATTATTAAGAAATAGTTTGGTCATATGTTTTAATATTACGAACATATACTGGTTCAGGAATATTAATTAGGTTATAATACATATAATATCTTCATTTTAAACCATAAAAATTGTTTCATGACTAGTAATAAAGGTTAAATTTTGAAACGAAACTTCATCATCCATGAAGGTTTTAAATTGGAACCTCACGGACGATGATTTCATTTATAAGAGAGAGAAAGAGTGTAAGAATATTGATAATTGTTATTACATTAACCTAGAATAATTATAGTATATATATTATAATTGATTTATAAGGATAAATTGGACATAATAGGTTAGGACACAATAATAAAAGATGATAAATTGGAATGAAACAAAAAGAAAAAGAAAGATGTTTTACCTCTTGAAATAACATCCTTGAGAACCTCCCAAATGGATGGAGTTTTGGTCTTTGGGAAAGACTAAGAGATCCTAACTGTGGGGATTGAGTTTGGAAGGGTTGTTAGGAATAATTTATAAATGTCACAAGGCATGAGAAGAGTGATGTGAAAAGGGAGTGAGGGGGGTTATATTGGAGGAGAGGAGGGAATTTTGAATATTTTATTCATTAATTATTTATTTCCCTGAAGACAACCAATATTGTTGATTAATTTATCCCCCAATAGTAATAAGTTGATGGAAGTTCTAAATAAGTGTGCTTTCATCATCCATGATGGTAGGAATAGTGAATTGAAATGTATATATACATTAAATTAGATTATTTCACTATTTATCAAAAATTTGAGTAATTCGGAAACTTCCCAAAAAATCACCCTAACCATTTTTTGATGTTTATAAATCAAAAATGAACTCAATATCTTGAAAATAATTTTATAATTATTATTAATTTAATTTTTAAATAAAATTAATGTTCATTCGATAAATAACAATTTTAAATAAATAATTCATTTTATATCACAATGAAAAAACAATCAAGATTTCATTATCTTATAAACTGAAGAAAATAAAATAATATTATTATTTACTATTCATAAGGGTCATGTTACGATTCATAAGGTTATGTTACTATTCACCAAAAATTATGTTTGTCTTATCAAACTCAAAATATTTTACTGAACACAATTGTGTATGTTAGTTTTTCAAAATTCAAATCACAGAGGTAGAAAATGATGTTAACATGGTAGGTTATAATAAAGTGGTGTTTTTAGAGACTTAGAATTTCATGAATTCAATATTAAAAATTAATTAAAAAATCTACGGTGTTACGTTATCCCATCTATAAAAAAACATTACCCATGAAATTAGCAAAACGTTACCTCAAAAAACGATTTGGGTAGTACATTATCATAAGATCCTCAGGGTCCCATGTTGCCTCATTAAATTGATGATTTTTCCAAAGTATCATTACCAGTCAGGTCATCTGATTCCCCAACACTTGTTCCTTAGTGTCCAGAACCCAAATAGACTCTTCACAGTAAGATAGTTCATGTTACAATTCTATACCATTATAAGTAAAGACATGTTTGGGGTCCAACATTTACTATCTCAGAAATGAGACATGGAACACATTGTATACATTAAACAGGCTAAGTGGAATAGCCAAACGATATGCAACATCTCCAATTCTCTCTAGAATTTTAAAAGGTCCTATGTAACTAGGGCTCAGGTTTCTTTTCTTCCTGGTTATTATAAAACCATTCCATAGAGAAACTTTTAAGAAAACTTGATCTCCCACTTGAAATTCCAAATCCTTCCTTTGATTATCATCATATATTTTTTTTCTTCTTTGATCTTCTTTGATATGGAATTGAATAATCTTCACTTTCCAGTTAACATGATATCAACTTGTACTCTATGTTTTGGATCATCCTTTCTAATTGCCTATCATTTTTTTGGGTGATAAATAGTACTCAATCTATGCTTATTATCAAATGATTTCTCAAACCTTTCCATAAATTCGAAGTAAATAGTGGATCACAATTAGAAACAATTAATGTAGGTGCTCCATGAAGTCTCACAACTTAATTGATATAGAGTCTTTCTAGGGACATTAGTGCAAATCATCCCTTATAGCAAGGAAATGTGCATATTTCATAATTTGGTCCCCATTTACCCACATTTCATCATTCATTCTTGGATTTTTTGTTAATATAGTGGAAAATATATGGAGATGTCATCCATATTCCATATAGAAATAGGTGTAGGTTTCATGACTCCTTTAGGATGTTGACTTTAAACCTTCACTTGTTGAATGACTAAAAATCTTGATACATAATCAGAAATTTACTGCTTCATTTTGTCCCACCAGAAATGTTCTTTCAAATACCTATAAATTTTAGTGCTACCATGGTGTAGATATAAATTTGGGCTATGATCATCATCCAATAACTCTATATTATGCTCAGTTATAGAGGGAACACATATCTTCTTTCCAAATTTCAGAATTCCGTCTTCACATACAAAGTTGGACAACATCATATATTTCAAAAAATTATTTTTATATTGAAGGTTCTCATCTTCAGGTTGAGATATTTTAATCATTTCTAATAATGATGGTTAGAAAACCAATTGAAAAAGTAATGATTTTTCTCCTTCTATGATAATTCCCATGTCCATCCTTATTACATCCATTTACAAAGGATCCCTATCAATCCTAATTTTTTTATAACACCATGATATTTCCTACTCAATGATTTAGAAACCTTTTTTTCATTTCCTGGGAGGTAGTTTTGTAAAAATCATAATATTTTAGTAGTCCACGCCATCTCTTTTGCCTCATGTTGAGTTCATTCTATGAGAAGATAACTTCAGACTCTTGTGATCCGTATATAGCTCACATTTTTTCCCAGAGAGATAATGTATCCATATCTTCAGAGAAAATATTGCAGCTACTAACTCAAGATCATGAGTAGGATATTTTTGTCCATGAATTTTTAACTGCCTTGATTCTTAGACAATAACTCTATCATTCTACATAAGGAAAAAACCATGTTCTTTCTTTGATGCATTACTATATATCACAAACCCATCATTCCCTGGTGGTAGAGTTAAGATCAGATCATTCACTAATCTCTTATTCAATTATTCAAAATAGTCCACGCATTCTTTTTTTCATTTGAACTTAAACCCTTTACGTGTAATCTTGATCATTAGGTTGGCTAAATAGGAAAAGTTCTGAAACAAAATTCACATAATAACCTGATAAACCAATAAAACTACGTACCTCATTTATGTTTATTAGAGTATGTTGTTATTGCATAGATGTTACCTTCATGAGATCAACTGATATTATATCTTTAGAGACCTGTGGACATGAAATGAAACTGATTATAGCCAAAATTCATACTTTCTAAACTTCTTATATAATTCATTTATTCTTAGATTCTTCCTAATAATGTGTTGGTGATTTTTATGATCCTCATAGCTTTTGTAGTATACCAAGATATCATCAATAAATACCACCACAAAATCATCAAGATACTCCTTGAAAACTCTATTCATTAGATCCTTGAAAAAAAAGGGTACATTAGTTATTCAAAAAGGCATTATTGTAAACTCATATTTCTCATACCTATTCAAAATGTTTTTTTAATTTCTTCCTCATAAGAACCTGATGATATCCAGATCGAAGATATATATTCAATAATTATTGGGCACCATGATGTTGATCAAAAAAATAATCAATGCAAGGTAGGGGATACTTGTTCTTTATATTTATTGCATCGATCTCCAATAGTCAATGCACAACCTCGTAGATCCATCTTTCTTCGTAATGAAATGAGAAGGGGCTCCCCATGGAGAAACACCAGGGTGAATAAATCCTTTATCACTCAATTTCAAAAGTTTTTTATTTAGTTTCACTAAATACATAATGGCTATTATGTAAGGGGTATTTGATATGGCCCTTGAATCATGAATTAAGTAAATGAAAAACTTAATTTACAAATATGTATGATGTCTAGGTAAGCCCTATGATAACACATCAACATATTTTTTCACAATATTTTTTCCACTATATGAACATTACATTCCTCACCCATAGTTATTCCATTCCCTTCCTCCCAAATAATTGAATTTAGTAGATCTAATGGGGGTGGATCTAGATGATAATCATATGGTGATGTTATTTCCCTAAAGATAAGTGATTCCACATCACACTCAAAAATTGTAACATCATTTTTATTATAATAAATTTTCGCATCATTTTTTGAAATCCAATCTATACCAAGTATTTTATCAAAGTCAATCAGGGATATGACAATAAAATAAGCAGATAAATCAAGTTTATATGTCTTAATGGGGAATGCCCCACAAAACGTTGTTGCAATGATACTTCCCTTCAGATATTTTACTCACAACCCCCTTAATAAATCAAATTGGAGATATCTAATTTTATTTGAAAAATGTAAAGATATGAAAGAATGTGATGATCCAAAATCAAATAAATCATCAGCTATTTTTTATGAAATGATTATTGTACATGCCACCACATCTTTTGGAACTTAAATATTCAGGGTTGTGATCACATAAGATTTTCCCTATTACCTTTCCCTTTTCTATTGCGTGTTTCCTTGATACTTTGGACAATCATTAGCATAGTGTACCATATAGCGAAAATTATAGCATTGAACAGTAATATATTCTTTATTCCCATTAAAATCACCTGCAAGATGGTATTTCTACCAACATTGGTAGCATACTCCTTTTCCTTTTAAGTAGGAACCAGGGTGTTTCTTTCCATAATTATCACATGGTAGAAATTCAATTATTCCCTTCTTCCCCATTTCTTTATTTCCATTTCTAGAGTTTTCAAAAACCCTCTTCTTCTCTCTCCTTCCCTTAAAGTCATAAATCTTTGAGAATTCATTTTCTGTCTTGATAGCACATGAAATTATATCCTCACATTATGAGAAACGTTGGGGGACCAATTCCCTTTGGGGTAATGGATTTACGCCATAAAAAAATCTATCAATTTTTCTCATTAAATTATATATGTATTTCACATCATGCCTTTCTAATATTCTAAAGTTAGATTCATATATGGGAACATTCTTATCTTCTTTTTCCTTCAAATTCCGAAACTGTCTTTCCATATTAGGTCATTGTTCACGAGAAAATTATTTCTCAAGGAATATTTCCTTAAAGTCCCTCTATTCCAACTCTTCTATCTCTTCCTCCACCTTTGTGATTTTTATTAATGACCACCACTGATTTGAATCTCCTGATAGATGATAAAGTTCCATGATGACCATCTCTCTTTTGTTACATCCCAAAGCAAGAAATATCTTCTATAGAGAACTCATCCACTTATCAACTACAAATTGGTTTGTAGTCCCATTGAATGATGGACGTTGTTTCTGCATAAAGCGATCCAACATATCTCTTCTATGTTTTGGATCAGGATGCTCTATATGGGTAAGGTTGTTGTTCATAACATGATTCATTTGTTCCAGTATAGTTATAAGTTGGTCAGCACTAGTCATAGATCTAGATCCAACATCATTAACTTTCATTGGAGGAAAATATCTACATGGGATATGTGTTTTCATGCAGTTTTTGTTTCTTCTACTAGGCTCTATT
Organism: Viscum album; assembly: GCA_963277665.1. Classification (NCBI taxonomy): domain Eukaryota; kingdom Viridiplantae; phylum Streptophyta; class Magnoliopsida; order Santalales; family Viscaceae; genus Viscum; species Viscum album. The sequence continues at coordinate 294,874,477 of OY728134.1, forward strand.
TCTAGATAAAAACGTATACTGGATTAGGTTATTAATCATAATTTATAATATAAACATAGAAAAATACTTAGCATAAATTGAAATCCAATGCATGGTTAATCCCATAATCACAAAAACTGGTTCATTGAGTAAAAAATTTACATTTAAATCCTTCATAAAGGCTTGTAATAAAAAATATACATTATCCTAAGAAAATCCCCCTAGAGTGTCAAACCAGGTGCGCAGTAAGGCTCGTTGTCGTGTACCTGGATACCCAGGGTCAAGCCTAAAACACCATGTTGGTGTTTTCACTCCTAGGTACATTTTTACAAGAACCACGTCCAAACGAAGTATTCATACTATGTTGTATTTGTAATAAGATCCACATAATCAATTCCTTACCAAAATACCCGAATTTTCTTGTATGTTTATCCTCAAATACTCTCTTAGGAATTTGTTCCCCAATAAATGTTTTCTAAATATAATTTATACATTTTCCACTAAACATCATTTGATAACAACTATAATGACCTGACCCCAGTTACACGGAACAAGTTCATTATTAAATTACATTGGCATGATTACAAGAATGTCTAATTATGAAGGAAAAAATAGTTTAGTAGATTTGGAAACAAAATACATACATAATTAAAACATGAAATAAAAAAACCCTAAATGTTTTTTTGGTAACATCCACCACTTCAATACTATCCCTACAAGTCAGTCATAATATACCTCTTCTTATCCTAGAAAAAATGAAACATAAGAAGGAGTGTGATTATGTGATCAATAAGGGTAAACAATACGGAGTGAAATATCCTACACTTAAAAATTAAGCATGGTGAATAATTGAAAACACATTCCTTTAAAAATAAACTTGAACATAAAATGAATGTAAAATGAGATATGTAAACATTGAAATAACAAATCATAACCATGGGTATTCTTCTAGACGAATAACCAAATGAACTATGAATTTCTAGCATTATAATGACGTAAATTCATATGTCTTACATTATAAAACATACCTCTAAGGCCTCAACCAAGAATTAGAAAAATTATTAAGGCCTTGACCAAAACCATATCTCAAAATGGGCAAGCCCTCGACCAAGTCCACATTTATTTATCTAATGAGACCTAGTGATGCATTGAGTGGCTATAACGAGCCCCACCCATCACATAATATGTCTAATTCCTTCCTCATATGTGAGGGGATACACATAAACAAAATATACATTCATATTGAAACTAATATATGAAATTTAAATAGCTTTCCCCAAACATTAAGCATAAACACTAACCATTCAGAGTAAATTAGTGATTGTTTTTCAGAGTGCACATTCATAGCCAAACTAATCATAAACCATTAAATTAAATATGTTGTGTTATAACATAAAATATTAATCCCAATAATAAATAATAATCAACAGGAGTGTTGAATGAGATGAATATACTCTTATAAAATCTTCGAGTTATTCTTGAGATAAATACTCTTTTACTTGGAAAAAAAGTGTTATTTTGAAAAAATAATTATCTAAAACCATAAGTAATGTAAGATAGTATTTTTCATAATTTAATGAGAGATTTATTAAATATAATGGTTTCCAAAAACATATTATGGAGTGACCTTGAAAATAGGAAATGATTTGATAAATTCACTTGAAAGGGCTTGTATTTCAAATAGAATTTTAATGTTCCCTTGTAACAGATGTGACTCCCCAAAAAATATTGCACAACTATGGTTGGTAAACTTATATAGAACACTCGAAAAATAATTTATGAATAGTAAATAATAATAAATAAGAACATCATTTGGGTAATTAAACAATAAAATAAACCAAAATGAAATGGTGGTTTGGGAGGAAAACCATTACCATAAGTACAAATAAGTTCCACTCTTGAACATAAGGTCCTAGAATATGAAATTATACTTATTAATAACATAATTAAGAACTTATTAGAAATTAGTTTATTTTATCATAATTTTATTAAGTTCATCGTTTCCTTATTAATATGTTATAATATTGAATTTTGTTTTTCCAGAGTGTTTGTTTCCTTAGTTTTCATAATCGGTTCACTTGTTTATAAGTAATTAATTTCATATGGAATGGATGTAAATCTAAAAAATTTAATTTACATAATATTTATGAACATAATTAGTTTTAAATGTTCATTTATATTATTTTTCTACTTTAAATGAGGATGAATCATTAGATTAAATATTAATTACAATTACTTAGTTTATTTTAGAAGAATTTTGATTATTCTAAACTAGTTAGTTCATATGATTTAATATTATGGACATATACTTGCTCTTGGATAGTAATTAGGTTACAATACAAATAATTTAGTCTGGTTAAACATTCAAAATGGTTTCATGATCATTAATTATGGATAAATTGAAGAATAAAACTTCAACGTCCATGAAGGTTGTAAATTGGAACCTCAGGGATGATTATTTCATTTATGGGAGAGAGAGAGAAAGGAAGTAAGAATGTGGATATTAGTTATTCAATTAACCTGGTATAATTCTAGTATATAGATTATACTAGAGTTATAAGGATCAATTAGACATATGAGGTTATGAGATATTATGAAAAGAACATAAATTGAAATGAAAAAAAATGAAAAGAAAGATGTTTTACCTCTTGAAATAACCTCCTTGAGAACCTCCCTAAGGGAAGGAGTTTTAACCTTTGGGAAAGACCAAGATCTCCTCGATGTGGGAGGTTAATAAGAAAGGGTATTTGGGATTAATTATACAAGTAAAAAGGCTTCATTGGAGTGGATATAAGTGGGAGTGATGTGGGGTTATATTGGAGGAGTGGAGTGATTTTTGAATATTTTATTCATTAATTTATTATTTTTCCCTAGAAAACAAATTCTGTTTATTAATGTGACCCTTAATAGTAATAATTGCATGTGAGTTTGAACTAAGTGTTCTAACTTCATCCATAATTATATGAATAGATAATTTAACTAATAATGTTTATATACGATAAATCACAGTATTTCACTATTCATAAAAAATTCTTGTATTTTAGAAAAATACTAAAAATTAACCCTAACCATTTGTCGACGTGAATAATTAAAAAATGAAACCAATTTTTTTAAAATAATTTTATTAATTTTATTAATTTATTTTCTAAATAAAATCATAGTTTATTAAAAAGTAACAATTTTGAAACTATAATTCGTTTTATATCACATTGAAAAATTAATAAATATTTAATTATCTTTTAACCTTAAGAAAATAAAATGATATTATTATTTACTATTCATAAGGTTCATATTACTATTAATATTACTATTCATAAGGTTAAGTTATTATTCCCCAAAAATTAAGTTTGTCTTAATAGTCTCTGAATATCTTACTCAATGCAACCATGTATGCCAGTTTTTTGAAATTAAAATCACAAGGGTGGGGGGGAATGATTTTTACTGGATAAGTTAAAACAATGTGGTGTTTTATACAGACTTAGTGTTCCATGAATTAAATATTAAATTTAATTACAAAATCATGGGGTGTTACAGTATGAGTATTTATTTAAATTATTTATATAATTTCTTTATATATGTGTGTGTATGTGTGTTTATAATGCATTGAAATAATTCTATATAATGTGTTTATGTAATATATTTGTGTGGGTACACACAGACATGCTCACACACATATATATATTTTAAAATTTTAATTTATATGATATTTAGTTTAAAAAATAAATAAAAAATTATAAGGAGTTTCAAAATTCCCTCTAATTGAAGGGATTAGAAGAGGTTCATGAACTCCATCTAATTTCATTAATTAGAGATGGTTGACAACACCCTCTAATGTCATTAATTATTGGGGCTTCACAACCCCCTCTAATTTCTTAAATTATATGGGGTTCAAAACCTCTTCTAATTTCATATATTAGAGGGTTTCACAACCCCCACTAATTACTTAAATTATAGAGGGTTCACAACCCTCTCAAATTTCAAAAACTAGAGTAAGCACATAACTCCCTCTAATTTATTAAATTAGAATGGGTTAAAAACCCCCTCTAATCATATGGTTAAATGGTAGTTCATGAACCCTCTCTAGTTTAAGAGATTGGAGTGGGTCGTGAAATTGCACAATTTCCTTAAATAACAATTTTCATGTTATATATATACCCTCTATTATCGAAATGAATATTATATATATAGAAACTATAAATTCCAACTGAATATATAGGACCACTAATTATTAAATTAGAAATGGTATTAAAACAACATCCACTAAAATCAAACAACATATTAAAAAAGTGGTAAAAATTTAGAGTGGTTTTTGAACCCCAATAAATTCAATGATTAGTTGGGGTTGTGCATAACCCCCTCTAAAAATCTCTGATTATCTACTTTTTTATATTACTCACCATGTCTTGTAAGGCTTGCTTCCTCTATGAGAAAATGTAGAGAGTCCATCCAACATGACATAAGTTTCCATGTGAGGTGTACTACTCCATTCAAAATCTATTTCACATTGTCATCAAATATCTTTTGATCAAGATATTATTCCAGACAAGATGATTTGTAATAGAGATAGCATGAATTACACTCATTATTTCAACATAAAGGCAATAGGAGACATCGCTTCTGCCATAGAATCATCATAGAGTCTTCCCATAGTGGTTTATGTAGATAGCACCATAGCCTAAGTGTCCCTAATTTCTTTTAGAAGTACCATCAACATTAACATTAATCCGACCAGAAGGTGGAGCTTGGTAGAATACATAAAAAGTGTTTCTAGGCTGGGTATAAATTCCTTTCACCATAATCCATCAATGAATCCCAAGGACTCTAACAGTCTTGTTGAAAATATCATTTTGAATCAAGGTGGCTTACCAAATAGAAATTAGGATTTTCATTTTACTTTAATTATTACTAAATGAGTAATTTTTATAGATATAAGTATTTATATCATATTGATCACATGGAGTAGCATAGCTATAGCTGTTAGTAAGAGATTCATGATTTTCAAGGAGTCATTCATTTCAAAACAATGCTATAGTTGAGAGGTGATAGTGTCATAAAGTAACCACCTGCACTGAAAAAGATCAAGTAATGATTTCCAAAGAGAAGCGGTCGTAGCACAAGAATGAAACATATGATTGATGTATTCTTTATGTTGGTGTCAAAAAAAACATTTAGAGCAATGATGAATCCAAAAATATTGAAGGAAAGTGTCAGTTGGGACCTTTTGTATGCAATACTCTAAACAGGAGTGAATATTTATCGATTTAACCAAATTTTATTAAAAAAATTAGCCAACTCAAATTTTTGTAAGAGTTGTTTAAAAGATGATCATAAAAGGTTTTTGAGTCAAGCATTCCATTATTATCAGGTTCCAAAAATAAAAAAAATAATCAATGGTGGAAAAGAGATAATTGTCAATGACAATATTAATATTGTTAGGTAAGTTAGAGTTTTGAGAGCTTAACCTACCGTAAATAGTATCATTATAGTGTATAGAATATTGAGTGGGGGGTTGTTGGAGCCAAAATATTGGACGCAAAGAGCAGAAGAAAAACAAGCCTGCGTGCTGCCTCATGAATCCCCGATGCAGAGCCCCCCAAGCAAAGCGGACACCACGAAGCAGAGGAGGTGGTAACGCTCCGCGAATGCCCGGACGTTCACGAGCCCGCCGTGAAGCCTCAGAGGTAGTAACACTCCGCGAATGCCCTGACGTTCGTGAGCCCACCGCGAAGCAGAGGAGATGGTAACCCTATGTGAACCCGGTTGAAGTTCGTGACCCGCCGTGAAGAATCCACAGCCCCTTCGTGTCGTGTGAGCTATGCTTCACGGCTCCCCTTGCCTATAAATACCGGTCTCCCCCTGAGCCCTCCGGACAGACAATCCTACCTTTCGGCTTCTCATCTCCCGAATCGCGAAGCACTCTTCTCCCCTGAGAATCATGAGCTCCGCGAGGTGTTTTTGCTTCACGAGATGTCTTTGCCTTGTCTCGTTTTGACCCCCTCTTCCAAGAGGGATGCCCTTCGCGAAGACGATGGGCATTCGCGAAGGAAGGGGATCCCCAAGGGCACCCAAGCAGTCGCGGAGCGTTTATGCTTCGCGAAACACACATCATTTACACATGATCCACCTGCCAAGGCAGGGTCACTGAACTTCGTGAAGCATATTGCTTAGCGACACCTCGCTTCATGAAGCACTCCTGCTTTGCGAGGCTGTGCTCCGAGAACACCCTTCCACTTCGTGAAGCACCTCTCACTCCCCCCTTTTCCCCATGCTAAGGCCAAGGCACTCCACTTAGCGAAGCACCCCCCTTTGCAAGTGCCCTCTACCACGCAGAGCAATCATGTCCTATAAGGCCCTTGCCTTGTCGACCCCTCTGCTTGGAAATTCCTCTTCCCGTTCGGCCCTCCAGGCTTGCACGATGTGATTTCAAAGTCCCTTGGATGATACCGCATGTAGCACTGCTTCGCCTAATTCTTCTTCACATAGGCACGCTAATGGCTATTTTTTATTCACATAGCCATGCTAATGTGGGCCCCTCAATGGTTTGTTCTGCGACCCCCTTCTCCATGGCCTTGCCGGAACCATCCCTCCCACAAGGAGAAAAGGGAATTAGTTATGTATGTCCTAGGGGTGCAATGTAAACCCACCTCGTCCAAGCTGGAAGACGTTAAACTGCCAAGCACCTCGTCCTTAACACATGACGTTAAACTGTGACATCACCTCGTGCCCCGCACGTAGGGTCCCCCCACCTTGGACATTCTCCATGCCCCCTGGTCTCCACAGGGGATGATACCTTCCTTCTGGGAGTGGTGTTTGTCCGTGGGGGAGAAGGGAAACCACCTTGGTGTAAGCCCCTAGATTTCCTTCGAGGAGGCGGCACTCCTACCCCTCCTTTCATCTTTGGTCTCCAAGACCAGCGAAGTACGTGATAGGGAAGCGAGACAACTCCTTTCTTGGGTCTCAAATCCCTCTCCCACTGTGCTTTGTCGCACCCTTGGGCCCCCATCCTGGAGTAAGTCCCATCACCATGGGCCGCCTAACACGTAATCCCCACTTCGTTTCCCATGGATGCACCCTTCGCGACGTGATCTTCCGGTCCCTACAACCTCTTGTTTATCACACCGAGAATGACTCACGTGAGCTTAGAGTGAGCACCGACCCTAATCCCCACCTCTAGCGAACTACGGGGACTTTGATCCATGTCAAGGCATGGTATGTAGGAAGCCTCCACGAGGTTCAAGCCCACCACTTGGTCGTTTCTTCACGCCAAGTTCCACCCTCGTCCAGCATGACATTAAATTGTATGCCCCCATCCAGCATGATGTTAAACTGTATACCCGAACTACGAGGACTTTGATCCATGTCAAGGCATGGTACATAGGAAGCCTCCATGAGGTTCAAGCCCACCACCAGTGGACCCCCCGGTTCACCTTCACCTCGGTTCACCGACGAAACCCTACCCGAACTACGAGGTATTTTATTCGTGCTAAGGCATGGTACGTAGGAAGCCTCTATGAGGTTCAAGCCCACCACCCGTTGGCCACTCTGACCCCCTTCGCATCGGTTCACCAACACCTGGGCAGCCTAAAGCGTAAGCCTCGCACCATCTTGACCAAGGTCCTTCTCCATGTCGGTTCTTCGACACGCCCTCGTCCCTCATGATGTTAAACCGCATCCTGGTCCAGCGGTAAGCCGCTATGGTCCTGTCATCCAGTTGTTATGACGCCCCTTTGGGTCAGCTCAACATCCCCCTCCACCTGAACTACGCGGTCTTTCACTACAAGAAAACCGCCGCTAAATGGCAAAAAAAAATATTTTTTTAAATGTTTTTTATTTTTTTTTAATTTTATTCAAGGATTAGCGGCGGTTTCAGTAAAACCACTGCTAAATGAAATGAAAAAAATAAAAAAAACGCGAGAAACCCTGAAATCACTAAATTTACCATAACTTTTGATCCGGGCGTCCGTTGAAGTGCCACGACCAGTCAAATCGAAGCTCGTGAAGAGATCTAGAGGCACATATAATCAAAACCGTGAGACGGTCTAAGGTGTGGAAGATATTAGAGTTATAAAAAAGTTGAAAAAGTTCTCCAACTTCAAACGGCCATAACTTTTGTTCCGGGTGTCCGTTTGGGCTCTACCACATATCAAATCGAAGCCAGCGAAGAGAGCTACGCACCCGTTCGACACAAGCAAATTTCTATCATGTCTTTAGACCCTAAAACCCCTCCGAAGGCCTTCAAAACCTCATTTCTGTCACCGGTGTCCCGTCGAACTTGTCTTCAAACAGACCTAACTTTCGATCCGCGTGTCAGTTCAGCCTCCTCCACCTTCCAGATCATAGCTCGTTCCACGAGCTTCAGTTTGACTGGTCGCGGCACCCACATGCACTCCTATATCATATGTTATGGCCTTTTTAGTGGGTATCGGGTTTGTTATGTTTTTCAATGCCTCGTTTCTAGCACCCGTTCTCCATCAGCTTTTTTTAAATGGTCATAACTTCCGATCCGTCTGTCCATTCGGACTCTTTCACCTTTCAGGTTGAAGAGCGTTTCATGATCTTTGATTTGACAGGTCGCAGATCTAAAACAGACTCTCGGATCATAAGTTATCTCTGTTAATGTGAGCCCAATGTTTTTGTCTCTTTATGACCGTTTTGACGGGTTTTAATGGTAGCTCCATTTATTACTGTTTATTTGGGTTTCCATGATTTGTTATCTTTATCAATGGTTTTTTATGGGTTATTATGATGATTATGTTGAATTATTAAGGGGTTTTTCAGAGTTGTCACGAGTTTTCATGCGTTCTCATTTTTTCTAATGCCTCATTCTTCATATGCTTCTCCATCCTTTTTCATACGTTTTCATGATTTTTCATCCCTTATCACGTCTTTTCATACTTTTTCATGTGTTTCCTTTATTATTTATTATTTATTATTTATTATTTATAATATACTTTAATTTATTTATTATCTATTATTTGTAACTGGTTATTTATTATTTATTATTTATTATTTATTATTTATATTTATTTATTAGTTATTATTTATTAGTTATTATTTATTATTTATTATTTATTATTTATTATTTATTATTTATTATTTATTTTTATTTATTATTTACATTTATTTATTATTTATTTTTTATTTTTTATTTTTATTTTTTTTATTTATTATTTATATTTATTTATTATTTATTATTTATTATTTATATTTATTTATTATTTATTATTTATTATTTATTTATTATTTATATTTATTTATTATATATATTTATTTATTATTTATTATTTATTATTTATTATTTATTTATTATTTATTATTTATATTTATTATTTGTTTATATTTAATATTTATTATTTATATATTTTTATTATTTATTATGTATATTTATTTATTATGTATATTTATTTATTATTTATTATTTATATTTATATTTATTTATTATTTATTATTTTCTATTTAATATTTATTATTTATATTTATTTATTATTTATTATTTATTATTTATTATTTATTATTTATTATTTATTATTCATTATTTATTATTCATTATTTACATTTATTTATTAGTTATTATTTATTAGTTATTATTTATTATTAATTATTTATTATTTATTATTTATATTTATTTATTATTTATTATTTATTAATTATATTTATTTATTATTTATTATATTTATTTATTTATTATTTATATTTATATTTATTTATTATTTATATTTATTTATTATTTATTATTTATTATTTATATTTATTTATTATTTCTTATTTATTATTTATAGTTATTTATTATTAATTATTTTCTATTTATTATTTATTATTTATATTTATTTATTATTTATTATTTATTATTTATTATTCATTATTTATTATTCATTATTTATATTTATTTATTAGTTATTATTTATTAGTTATTATTTATTATTTATTATTTATTATTTATTATTTATATTTATTTATTACTTATTATTTATTATTTATTATTTTTATTTATTTATTATTTATTATTTATATTTATTTATTATTTATATTTATTTATTATTTATTATTTATATTTATTTATTATTTTTTATTTATATTTATTTATTATTTATTATTTATTATTTATATTTATTTATTATTTATTATTTATATTTATTTATTAATTATATTTTTTATTTTTTATTTATATTTATTTTTTATTTGTTATTTATATTTATTTATTATTTATTATTTATTATTTATTATTCATTATTTATTATTCATTATTTATTATTCATTATTTATATTTATTTATTAGTTATTATTTATTAGTTATTAGTTATTATTTATTATTTATTATGTATTATTTATATTTATTTATTATTTATTATTTTCTATTTATTATTTATTATTTATATTTATTTATTATTTATTATTTATTATTTATATTTATTTATTATTTATTATTTACATTTATTATTATTTATATTTATTATTTATTATTTATATTTATTTATTATTTATTATTTATATTTAATTATTATTTATTATTTATATTTATATTTATTTATTATTTATTATTTACTATTTACTATTTATTATTTATATTTATTTATTTATTATTATTTATTATTTATTATTTATTATTTATTATTTATATTTATTTATTATTTATTATTTATTTGTTATTATTTATTAGTTATTATTTATTATTTATTATTTATTATTTATATTTATTTATTAATTATTATTTATTCTTTATATTTATTTATTAATTATTATTTATTATTTATATTTATTTATTATTTATTATTTATTATTTATATTTATTTATTACTTATTATTTATATTTATTTATTATTTATTATTTATATTTATTATTTATATTTATTTACTATTTATATTTATTTATTATTTATTATTTATTAGTTATTATTTATTATTTGTATTTATTAATTATTTATTATTTATTATTTATTATTTATTATATAATATTTATTATTTATTATTGATTATTGATTATTGATTATTTATTATTCATTATTTATTATTTATTATTTATTTTTTATTTTTTATTTTTTATTTTTTATTTTTTATTTTTTATTTTTTATTTTTTATTTTTTATTTTTTATTATTTATTATTTATATTTATTATTCCTTATTTATTTTTTATTATTTATTATTTATTATTATTGAGTTTATATCTATTATTTATGTATTATTTGTTTTTTCAATTAATATATATAAGTATATTGAATTCTGTTTATTAACCACATGGCGAGCTTGCTGGAGTGGTAAAGTCTTTGGAAAATATGCAAGAGGTTAGGGGTTCAAATCTCACCAAACGCAGAATTTCTTTACACACGCACACGAACACGCACACGCACATGCACACGAACACGTACACGCACATGCACACGCACACGCATACCATTATAAATATATATATAAATATATATATATATATATATATATAATTACAAATAAAAAAATAAAAAAATAAAAAAAATAAAAAAAATAAAGAAATAAAAAAAACTGCCGCTAAAAAACCGCCGCGAAACGTTCTGCGACGGTTTTGAAAACCGCCGCGAAATTGTTTCTCGACGCACGATTTAGCCGCAGTTTTTCAAAACCGCCACCAATCGATTTAGCGGCGGTTTAAACTGCCGCTAAATGCCTTTTTTGTCGTAGTGTTTGATTCGTGCTAAGGCATGGTACGTAGCAAGCCTCCATGAGGTTCAAGCCCACCTGGACCCCTGGTCCCTTCATGTCGGCCTTCCGGCGTCCAACCTGAACTACGTGGACTTTGATCCATGTTAAGGTATGGTATGTAGGAAGCCTCTCAGAGGTTCAAGACCATTCCCCATTAGACCCCTGGTCCCTTCACGTCGGCCTTCCGTCATCCAACCTGAACTACGTGGCCTTTGATCCATGCTAAGGCATGGTCCGTAGGAAGCCTCCACGAGGTTCAAGCCCACCTGGACCCCTGGTCCTCCTTCACGTCTGTTCACCAGCCCCATATCCTTGGGCTGCCGTAGAGTGTAAGCCTCATTCTATACCAAACTACGTAGACTTTGATTCCCTGCCATGGGGATACTTAGGAAGCCTCCATGAGGCTCATGCTCATCACTCATGTCTCATCGTGATCTCTCCCTCGAGCCTATGTGTCTTGTGAAGGTCATGCCACATCCCGGAGGTTCCACATCCTCTAGGTCCCATCCATGCATCCATTCTCACGGGCCGCCTCCTCAGGTGTCCCACCATATCATCGAACTACACAGACTTTGATTCCCTGCCACAGGGATATCTAGTAAGTCTCTTCGAGGCTCAAGCCCATCACCACCGTCACCTCCATGACGGCCCCATCTCATCCCCCTCCATTCCATGTTCTCCATCATCCACCCTGAGTCTCACCCAGGCCTCCACATCTCGGTGGGATCATGCCACCCTATTCCCCGTCACAATATTTGGGAGGCTTCCCACATGCTGGTCCCAAACATCGGTGTTCCCTCTATGGGGTTCTTCAATCTGATCCACTCTAGTTAGTGTTCCAATCAGCCCGATCTGTCTCCGTCGGACGTTAAACTTGCGACCTACCCCGTGTTAAACATGGGAAGCTGAGGAAAACCTCAGATACATGCCTATGGCATACAGTTCCCCGCATTCGATGTGGGATTCCTCGTGATTATGTGCCCTCGAGAAGCCCGATAACAAGGGACCAACATCATACACGCAAATCCCCTAGCATTTAGACACGTTAATGATGCCTCGACATGACTACTCACCCAACTGAAGGATGCTACCCTGACCAGACCCTTTGGAATGTCCTGACAGAAGTAGTGTAATTAACCGGTGTCCATGAAGATATGGCACTGGGAAGAGTTTCATGAACAACGTATTAAATCTATGAGGGAGACCCAGACTAGGTGACAAGTTCTGAGGAGGAATCCATGGAAGGAAGAACCGACATCCCATCATCCCATTTCGTCAAGGAGCAGACGTTCCTGAACAAGGAGCGAATGTTGCCCACCTTCGGAAAGTGGGAATGTGGGGTAACAAAAAAAGCCACGCATGTCACGCCCAAGAAGAAGGACGCGCGCGCCCCGACGAAAGTGTCGGAAACAGGGTTACCATTGAAATGAGATGGGAACAAGTTTATTTGGTACAATAGAAGATCAAGGTAGAGTCTTTTCTCAACATCCATCTAGAGTTAGACATGATGATTGAAAAATCATTCCTAATAGAATGACATATTAATGAGTTCATATAATTTTTCATTCCATTACTTAATTTATCATGAAATTAGTTTTTGAGGAATTTAAGGGAGGAATATTTATTATGAAAGAGATTCCATGTGAGTTCATCATGTAAGGAATCATTGAATTTTTTTTATTTTTGATGTCGATTCCACCTTTATCCAATGCCTTGTAATAGGTTGACTAGGGAATAGTTACCATATTCCTTTTAAGAGTGCTCCGACTTTAAAAAACATTTTTTTATTGAAATTTTTATTGTCATAAAGAGACCAGAAGGCCATTTATAATGTATCATGTAATACACCATTTTTTAAATAATCGTAGACTTGACAAGACAGATCATGCCATCCATGGAGAGGGATTTACCTTTCTATGAGGATATTTGGTGGATAATTTTTTCAACAATGAAAGAAAAGTTACATGATTGAGGTATTCCGCAAAAAAAATAACATCATGATAGATGAAGGGGAGGGACCCTTCTTTAATTCCAAACACATGATAACATTGGTTTTTCTATTGGAATGAATTCTATGTCCAAAAAAAGATGTAGTATTTTTTTAAATAATTGTTTGACCATTGAAATCATCATTGTGAGAGGGGGAACATTTGCGGTTATTGATATTTATCTTCTCACCTTGTCCAAAAAGGATGATTTAATCAGTATAAAAGAGATGTGCATGGGCATTCAAAACCCTAGAAGAATAAATCGTTTTAAGCTTGTTTTGATCCACTAGTTGAGTGAATAATTTGATTATGTAGTCCCCACCAATCGAGAAAATAATAGTGGCGAGGGGGTCTCCATGTTTGAACTCTTTGTGGAATTAAAGTAACCCCTATGAGAACCATTAACAAGGATAGTGATGAAGTCTGAATTGAAATTATTTTTAATTATATTGATGAAAGTGATTACAAATCCAAAGAGCCGTAGAACTTTGAAAAAAATTCATATCGGTGGTTTGAAAAGATTTTTGAATGTCATGTATTATGGATATATTATGTTATCTACATGTTTTATTCAAAAGGATGGTTAATTTTGAGGCAAGAAAATACAATATTGGATGGACCTTCCATTAGGAAAACCAAATTAGTTCCAAGAGATAATTTTTTTGATGATAGATGGTATTTTTATTTAAATAATCATGGTAATGATCCTGTAAAGAGAATGGATAAGGTAAATGGGTCTGAATAGGTGATACTTGGAAGCATTATTCACATTAGGGATTAGGGTGAGTAATTGGTAGTTCAGTCCTTGAGGTAACACACCCGTATAAAAAAGGTCATCTTAAATATACAACCATTATCTTGTATCACATCCCAAAATTGCTGATAAAAACCATTGTTGAAACTATTAGGTCAGGAATCACGGTAAGGGTTTGAGCTAAAGATTGTGTCTCTAATCTCATGATCAAGAGGGATGCTATTAGAAAAGGAGTTATCCTCTTCTCTCACCAAAAACAGAATAAAATCAAGAAAAGGGTCTATATTAATGAAATCCAGATTGAAAATATTGTCAAAATAATAGATTACATGATTACAAATACCTTATTCAGTATCAATGAGGTAGAACCCATCCCTAAGGAAGGAGAGAAGACTAAACTACTCCCTGGATCATTGAAGGGATTTATAGAATTTAGTATTTTTGTGACCATAAGTTAGCCATTTAATTTTGAATATTTTATTTCTAATGCTATCCTGGAAGTTGATCAGAGAATCAATTCTAGTAGAAATTGTGATTTCATGTTGAGGGTCAGAATAAAAATTAGATTTAGTAGCGGTATTCTGAATATGGGAATGTTCCTCTTAAAAATTAAGGATTTCATTTTCCATTTAATTAAATTTCATTCTACACCAATCCTTAAGAACCTTCTTTAGATTTTTTTAATTTTAAGGCAAACAAAAAAGAATCATTGCAATTGTTCATGGAAGACCATGAATTTTTTATAATGTTTGCATAATCTAGGTTTGAAGACTCAGCAATGTTAAAACTAAAATTTAAAACATGATTGATGATATTGAAAGAGATGTTTAATAGTATGGGATGGTTGTCATACGTAATTTTATGAATGGTGATTCTGTATATGTTTCACCATTTATCAAGAGATTAAAAATTAGTGAAATCTCAATATTATTTTCTAACAACCACAATGATGTAATGTTGTCTCTACCTTGAAAATTTGTCTCCAATGAGATTAATTTCATTAAGATTATTATCATATATAGAGGATTTTAATTCCCATCAAGAAATATTGGAGTTTTAAGGACCTATTTTCTCACCCTGGGCAAGGATGAAATTAAATTATCCTATAATAAACCAAAGATCATGAATGCAATGGATAAAATGGGAGAGTTCATGCCAAAGGGGTCTCCTGTTATGGTATCTATCTTTAGCATGTATAATGTTGAGTAAATGTGTAATGGTACAGACCCTCCTAGTTCATCCTTTTTCCAAATTTCTGGTGATTTGAACGCCATGGGCACATCAGGTCCAGATCCTAAGGGTGGTGTCTTGGTGGCAGGATGTCATCGCGGTGTCAACCATCGATGACACCGATTATTGTGTCGCGGATTGGTGGGACACCACTTTTAAGCCCTTTTATACTTTAAAAAATGGTTCAAAGTTTTTTT
The DNA here is from genome assembly GCA_963277665.1 of Viscum album. Taxonomy (NCBI): domain Eukaryota; kingdom Viridiplantae; phylum Streptophyta; class Magnoliopsida; order Santalales; family Viscaceae; genus Viscum; species Viscum album. The sequence goes on from OY728134.1 coordinate 294,890,295, forward strand.
TACCCCCATAAAAATATTTTATATCCCTATGGGTGGGGAGATCCTCAATAGACCTAGTGTGTATCCCTGTTATGTGTTTCCTCCATTTAAATAAAATCATTTTACTCAAAGTTATTATAGCCACCTCCCAATTGAGAAATTAAATACCAATTAATCCCATCGTGTGTAACCACCCAACCATGTGGGTAAACCATGAATCAGTTTAATTCTACTCACGATATCCATATCCCATAACTCCAAGATCTCGCCTCTTTATATCACTCTATAACTATTTTCTTCTTCTTCTTGGTTTGGTTCATTCTTCCCGTTGGTTCTTTTGGACCCCCCTTCCTAAGGCGAGTTATGTACATGTGTTGTAACCATTCTTTCTCATTCTTGGATTCCTTGGAGATCCTCCCCTTCAAGTCACACATCACAGTTCTTGGCATGTTGAGAGAGACTTAGATCATTGGTCATCCAATTAGTTTTCTTCCTTCATCCCTCTTTAGTGTGTATAATGTGGGGTGGGTAAGCTATTATTTCTGTGGGGATGGATGAAACCAAAACATAATGAAGATAATAAATGGAATTTTAAAGAATGAAGGGGGTGTGATCAATGTTTATGTTGTACTCTTTTTCCATGATTTTGTGTTGTGAATTGTACGGGATTATTCCCCCTGAAATCATGGTCATTGGTTGTCTTTTCTTGTGAACTAATGAACCTCTGTTTCTCTGGATATTTATGAGATTGAATGGTTGTAACATGTAAACTGGTAAATCACATAAACTCAGTTGATAAAATGGATTCCCAAAGAATAATATTCCTTGTTTGATCAACCTGGTTAACCAAATTGAAATACGGAACTGAATGAATGGAATATTCAAATTTAAATAATCCCTTGCTCTATTCTGTTGATGTTAACGGTTGATTCATTGGAAGAAATTTAGATGGGGACGGGATCCTCTATTATGGTGCAATTGTTGTTGTTTTTCATCTGAGGCCATTTGGGGAAGTATGGTGGTCATGGTTTGGTTCCAATATATTGAGGTATTTCATGGATCCCTTTTGTTGTTGTGACTTTACAAGAGAACCGGGTTTGAATGCTTAAATTTCTGTTTGGTTTTCTTCCTTTCCTTTACTTGTGGCTATGCCTATTAATTTCCTAGTGGTGATGAATTATTTTTAAATGGAATAACTTTAATAGGAATATGATAATGGGTTTGATGGGGAATTTTTTTCCGGGAATGTGTTGTGACATGGTTGCCGGTGTGCTACTTCTTATGAATGAATAGTAACGAGGGTGTTTGTGGTTTGGATGGGTTTTTAACCCCTAGGTTGGGATGAGTGATTGTTTACCTATATGTATAATTTATTTATTATGTTTTATATTCGCACCCTCCCATGTTGAGAACCTTGTGCCGAACACCCCCATTCCATGGGGGAGGGTGTTTTCCCCAACACTCCTATGAGTGACTGGTTATTAGCTCTTTTTCCGCTCGCTTTACCGAGTTACCCAAGACTCTTCGTATAGGTTGTGATGGCCTGAGATCTATTTAAGCCCCAGATTCTTCGGCCAGGGTATGTGGTTGTGGTTGGCCCATGTGTGTGCTGGCAGGTGGATTCCCAAGTGTCTTCTAGATGAGGCCTAGGTGTCTTCGGTTGTGGTGGTATTTGTTTTGGACCAAGTGTTTGCGGATGTGGTTTTGTGTGGTTGTAGCCTAGGTGTTTGTGGGTGGGATGTGTGGTTCTAGCCTAGGTGTGTGTGTGAGGGATATGGAAGTGGGACTGTAGTAACAATGGCATGAGAGGTCTGACATGTATGATGTATTCAATAACTAGTGGGAATGTGGAGCGAAGTACCCAGACATCGACAATTTATTACTATTACATTACATGAATTGCGTTATTTGGGGAGTGTGCCTTTGTGGGGATGCGGTGGATATTTTCCTTGATAGGTGCTCTGGTTATCTTCTTCTCTCATGGGGTATTAGAATGCCTCCATCCTTATGCACGAGATCTTTTGTTTTTCCCTACTGAGAATACATGTATACTCATGCATCGTATATAAACTATTTTCAAGATTCTTAGAGGAATTCGAGGATCATGCAGGGTTTTACTATATTGGACCTTTGGATAGTTTATGTTGATGTTTTTCTTTTCTTTTTTACTTTCCTTTGGGGTTATCTTTTACTTTTGTTGCATTTACATTTGGAACATGCATATGGGATTGGTTGGTTTTGGCTTTACTTTTACCTCCAGTTTTGGTTTTGTTATTGATTTACAATCTTATCTCTCAATTCAACTAAATAAAAAGGATAATTCCTTCCATTTAGTGTGTAATTCAAAACCCTTGGTTCTAGTCACCACTCCGGGACCTATTGAAGGTAGGTTTTGGGGGTCATTATCTCTCATTCAACATGAGGAAGGAAGGGTTTGGCAATCTGTTGTCACTTCCCACATAATGGTGTAGTCGGGTCATGATAGAATGGTATCAGAGCTAGGTTGAGAGATAGGATGGAGTCCGGAGTTAGGCACGGTGAGGATTTAATGGGATGGTAGAGAAATAGTGTTAGGAAATCTTGGTGTGTGAAATAGGCTAGAGAAGACCGACTAGGACACGGGATTTTATGGACCCTCGTGATCTGATGCAAGGACTCTGGGCCTATAGAACAACCAATGAGGCTACACTAATTATAGGGTAGAGACCCTAGTAAAGGTACATTCTTAATAATGGATTTTTTTCTTGTGTTTCTTGGGTATTTTTTGGATTTAAAATGAATAAAAAAATTTAATAAAATTTAATAGCAATATTCAACATTAGTCAGGCTAAGGCATTCCTTATTTACATTACAGCTACGACACTCAAATGATGACCATGAGTAGTGTGGGTGATCGATGCCTAGGAGTCTGTTTTTGCTGATAAGTAGACGGATGATTGAGATGATGAGTATAAACAATGGTAGAGGACACTCTGTGCCTTTCAGCGGCAGACCCTCAGGATGTACGAGAGCAGTGTCTTGGACTTGGAGAAAGAGAGCTAGCCTGCAGAGATGGTGATAGATTTCAGCTTGATCCAGGCACTAATGAAGTACTAGGATCCTCTGGATATAAGCCAGATACGGGGAGCAGCACATCAATGTGGACTCATTACCTTGGGGAGAAGAGGTAGGCCGAGGATGCGTGGAATGACTTTGCGAAGGAGTTCCGGGAATAATTCCTCTCTTCTATGATGATGGCTGAGAGGAGGCCAAAGATTCTCTCCCTCTAATAGGGGAGCATGTCAGTGAGGGAGTTGGGGATCATGATTAATGATATCCTTCATTTTTCTCTGGACATTTTTTCGGATGAGGAGTCCTGGGCGAGTCGTTTAGAGGAGGCACTCCGACCATCTCTTCAGTAGGATGTTACTCCCTTCACCCTACTAATGTACATGGAGGACCAGAAGAAGGATAAAGTGGTATAAAAGATGCACACACTAGGAGGTATGTTGTGAGAGAGAAACCAGTTGGGATCGTCAAAGGGGAAGACAGTTATCCACAGGCCTCCAACGTCACGGCCTTCTATGTTTTGACCTGTGGGGAGTAGGCCCCATCAGTTCTAGTTTTGATATCATGATCCTTTCCCTTTAATTTTCATCCCAGGACCAAGGTGTTTAATCTATGGGAGCTGTGGGAAACTTTGGAATCAGTTCCCAGATACAGTACATTAGAGTGGGGTTGGACAGGTTCAACACCCACCTCAGCAGTAGCAGCTTCCAGCCAGGCCCTTTTAGCAGTAGCAGTGGGGACAACAAGCTCCCAATCGTCTAAGAGTAGACATGGCACAAGGATTACAATCCAAGGGTTCTTCTCAAGGACCTCGACCATGGTGTGGTTGGGGAGGCAGTCGACAGCCGAGAGGCAGGCGATCTGGGCGTGTGCAGTTGCACACTACAGAGGCAGCACTTCTAGCAGGGCCAAAAGTCATTCGAGGTATGATCAGTTTGTCTAGTACTCTTTCCTATGACTTTTTTCATACAAGATATTCTCACTTCTTTGTTGCACCCAGTCTGGCCAGTACTCTGGATTTAGACATTAAGAGACTTCTAGTGCCCCTGGTGTTGAGTAGGGAAATCGGAGGTCAGACCGAATTGTTTTATGATTTCAAAGGGTGTGGAATGATGATAAGGACACATTATTATTATGGGGATCTTATAATATTACAGATATAGACATATGATGTCATACAAGGCATAGAATGGCTGTTTTCTATAAAAAGTGTTATCAGTTGTTTCCGAAGAAGAGTCATGTTCTCCGATTAGGATGGCATGCTTGTGACTTTTGTCGGCGAGTAGGGTTTCCAATAAGGCAGTCGGAGAGTGGATCCCCTCATTTCCTTGTTAGCTAAGATATCAGTGGATTAGGTAGATACAGAGATGGTGGAAGTCCTGCGGTTCGTCAGTGAGTTCATGGAAGACTTTCCTAAAGAAGTGGCAACTTTACCCCCTCAACGTGATGTTGAGTTCGGGATACACTTGTTAACCAGTGATTTTATAATCTCGATGGATCCTTATCGGATGGCGCCTTCACAGTTTCGACATATTCAAATTCAGATTGAAGAATTATTGAAGAAGGGTTTTGTCCGACCTAGCATGTCACCATGGGGTGATTCAGCCTTTTTCATGAAGAAGGTTGATGGTGGTCTCAGGTTTTGCATAGACTACCATAGACTGATTCAGGTAATGTTCAAGAACCATTACCCTCTTTCGAGGATATATGATCCCTTTGACCAACTGAGGGGTGCAGGTAGGTTCTCTATGATCGAACTACGGTCTGGGTATCATCAGTTAAGGATGAAGGGCAGTGATATCCTGAAGATTATTTTCAGGTGCAGGTATGGGCACTTTGAATTTGTAGTCATGCTGTTTAGTGTTACAAACACACCTGATGTGTTCATGGGTAACATGAACTCTATTTTCCGCAATATTTTTTACCTGTTTTTCCTTTTGTTCATCGATTAAATTTTCATCTACTCAAGATCCGAGAAAGAGAATACTAATCACCTCAGGATATTCTTTCAAGTCCTCCGAAACCACCATATCTATGGTAAATTGTCCATGTGTAAGTTCTTGACCTGAGAATTGCATTTCCTTGGACATGTGGTGTCTCATCAAGGGGTAGCGGTTGACTCCTCATTGGTTGAAGCGGTTGTTTCTTTGGAAGCACCAAAGAATGTGATAGAGGTTCGCAGCTTTCTTGGTCTGGTAGACTCTTATCAGTGTTTGTACCAGACTTCTCTCGAGTTGTATCTCCCTTGAAAATTTTTACCATAAAGGTCTAGGCCTTCTAATGGAGTGAGCAGTGTTGGTCATCATTCAACTATCTAATGGAAAGGTTATTCAGCGTTCTAGTGCTTAGGTACCCAGAGGAAGGATATTTGTATGAGGTATTTGGTGATGCTTCTCGACATGACATGGGGCGTGTTCTTATGCAGCAGTGGGGAGTGATATCATATGGTTCTAGTAAGTTACGTCCTCATGAGCATAATAATGCCACCCATGACCTAGATCTTGTAGCAGTAGTGTTCATGTTAAAGTTTCAACGGCATTACTTCATTAGGGAGCACTTTGTGGTCTTCATGGATCACAAGAGTTTGAGGCATATATTTACCCAGTGTGACCTGAACATGCGACAATGAAGGTGGGTGGATATTATTCAGGGCTACAACTTTGATATCTCTTACACTGAAGGTAAGGGGAACGTTTTGGCTGATTCCTTGAGTAGGAAGTCACGAAGAGAAGTTGTTCAGACATCTTTGGATGCTTGGAAGGCAATGGAGGTGTTGGACTCCCTAAACCTGGATGCAAGGGTGGATGGTGGTAGAGGTTGTCTATTTCAGATGATAGTGCAGTCCTATCTATTGCGGTAGGTGGTGGAGTCTCAGTGGGGAGACCTAGAGAGTGAAGTGATGCATGATTAGGTTAACTAATGAAATGATCTGAAAGGGTGGTTGAAAGATGGTCAGAATCTGATGCTTTACTGAGGGAGGTTGTTTCTCCCATAGGCGATGTTGGAAGAAGTTCTCTGTGAGTTCCATAACTCACTCATAGCGGTACACCCTAGAGTTTCTATGATGTACCAATGCCTGATAGAATAGTTTTGGTGTCCCAGGGTGAAACAGGTAGTGGTGGAGTTCGTGGAAAGGTGCATAATGTGTCAATAGGTGATGGTTGAACACCACGTCCCATGAGGTTTGTTGAAGCCTTTATATGTCCTCGAGTGGAAATGGGATGACATCTTTTTTGATTTTGTCACAGGACTACCCAGGTTTCAAGGAGAATGTGATGATATCTGGGTAGTGGTAGATAGATTGATGAAATCATCTCACTTCTTGATGATCATGGTGTCTAGTTCAGTGAATGCCATAGCACAGATATACATGGATGAGGTGGTGCGGTTGCATGGAGTTTCGAGGTCCATAGTCTCACATAGGGATGTGTGGTTTACCTCACGATTCTGTAGGGGATTACAACATGCTTATGGTACCCATCTACGCCTTAGCATAGCTTTCCACCCCTAGACAGAAGGGCAGATAGAGCGAACCATCCAGACGTTGGATGATATTCTACAGGCATGTGTTTTGGACTTCAGGGGATCATGGGAATGACATTTTACCTTATAAGATTTCTCCTAAAATAATAGTTATCACTCTACTATTATAATGGAACTGTTCGAAGCCTTGTACAGGAGGCCGTGAAGTTCACCCATTTGTTGGACCTAGGTTGGAGAGGTAGGTGTTCTTTGCCCAGAGTTAGTGCAGAGCACAACAGAGAAGGTTCTGATAGTGCGTGAGGGGATGAAGGTAGCCCAGGACCGGTAGAAGTCTTATGTCGATCATAGGATGAGGTCCTTGGAGTTTGAGTATAGAGACCATGTGTTCTTGAAGGTTTCCTCTATACATAGGGAGTGAAGGTTCAGCAAGGGGATCAAGATCTCTCCTAGGATGATCAGGCCTTTCAAAGTGATGGAGCAAGTCGGAGAGGTGGAATATCTGCTAGCATTTCCACCTCAGTTGGAAAGGATCAATGATGTTTTCCATGTCTCCCATCATAATCTATATCTACACGATGACTCCCATGTCATTGACTGGGGAGAGTTGGATATAGATTAAGATGCTATGTTCATGAAGCGACCAATGAAGATCAGGGATTGAAAGGAGAAAGTGCTTCGTGGACGAACAATCCCTTTGGTTCTTGTGTTGTGGAGGCACGATGGCCTCAAGGAGAGTATTAGGGAGCGAGAATATTAAATACGCGCCGAGTAACAAAATATGTTTGGAGTTTCTATTCTTATCCTTCATTTTTCTTCTTGTTTTTGTGACCTACTTTTATTTAATGTTGACCTTGTAAGTTTATAAGATGTTTTGGTTCCATACCGTGTGAATGTTGTGAAAAAAACTGATATGTGGGGAAGGGAGGACCTTATACCTAATCATGATGCATTAATTTATATATGATTAAACACGTGCGGGTGATTCAATACTGAAAAAAGTGGATAATATCTTGATATGGAGGAAAGAACTCCCTGATCCATGTTTCGGGACAATGTTATCCTTGGTTTTGGTATGGTTGTTTGGGGTAGTTTTTCCTTGAGAGGTATCATTCGAGGTGGTTGTTCGGACACCTATTTTTTCTTTGGGTCTAGATTTTATTCTTGAGGATGAGAATAGTTCTAGAGGTATCTAATTTAATGGCCCAGACCCTCATGGTCCATCCCTTTTCCAAATTTCTGGTGCTTGACATGCCCTGGGCCCATCAGGTCCAGATCCTAAGTGCGGCATCTCGGTGACAAGATGTCATTGTGTTTTCAACCATCGATGACACCAATCGATGTTTCACTGATCAGTGTGACATGGAGCAGTGTGTCTTCTATCGGTGTGACACCGAGTGGTGTGTCGCCGATTGGTGTGACACCAAGCGGTGCATTTCCAAGCGGTGTGTCGCCGATCGGTGTTCCAGTGGGGCTTGTCCGGTTTTTCTTCCCTAGTTTTTCCTGCCACATTAAAACCCTTTTAACCTTATAAAAGTTGTTTAATTTCATTTTTACCCCCATAAAAAATATTTTAAATCCGTAAGGGTGGGGCGACCACCAAAGGACCCAGTGTGTATCTGTGTTATGTGTTTCCTCTCTTAAAATAAAATCTCTTAACTCACAGCTATTACGACCACCTCCCCAATGTGAATTTAAATAAAAAATAATCTCATCCTTTGTAACCACCCAACCATGAAGAGAAACCACAATCCACCTCAAATATGCTCACGATATTCTTATCTCGTAACTCCAGGATCTCACCTATTTATATCACACTATAATTATTTTCTTCTTCTTCTTGTCTGGGTTTGTTCTTTGCATTGGTGTGTTTGGATCCTCATTCCAAAGGTGAGTGGTGCGCCTATGCTATAGCCTTTCCTTCTCATTCTTGGAGCCCATGGAGTTCTTCCCCTTCAAGTCGTGCATAACAGTTCTTGGTGGGTGGAGAGAAACTTTGATCATTAATCATCCAAGTTGGGTTCATCTATAGTCTCTCTTTACTATGTATCATGGGGGGCGGGTATGTTATTTTTTCTATGAGGATGGATGAAACCAAACCATAATGGAGATAAATAATGGACTTTTAAATATTTAAGGGGGGTGTGATCAATGTTTATATTGTACTCTTTATCCTTGATTTTATGCTGTTAATTGTATGGGATTATGCCCAATGAAAATCATGGTTGTTTGTGGTCTTCTCTTATGCCCTAATGAACCTCTATTTTTCTGGATATTTATGTGACTGAATTCCTATATCATGGAAACTGGTAAATCAAGTAAACTAGGGTGATTAAATGGATTCACAATGAATAAGAATACTTGTGTGGTCACCTTGGTTAACCAAATGGGAATATGGAACTGAATCAATGGCATATTGAAATTTGAAAACACTTATTCTCTGTTCTGGTGATTTTTATGGTTGATGCTTCAGAAGCAATATGGAAGGGTATGGGATCCTCGGTTGTAGTTCAGTTGTTGGTTTTTGTATCCGAGGATATGTGGGGGTATATGGTGGGGCCTGGATTGGTTCCAGTACTTTTAGGGATCTCACGGATCCCTTTTGTTGTTGTGACTTTACAAGAGAACCGGGTGTGAATGCTTAAATTTCATTTTGGTTGTATTATTTTCCTTGCCCTGTAGATACTCCTATTAATATCCTATTAGTGATGAAATTTTTTAAAATGGAATCACTTGAATATGGAAATGAGAATGGGTTCGATGGGGAATTGCTTTCTAGGAATGTGTTGGGAAATGATTGTCGGTGTGCTACTTCTTATGAATGAATAATAACGAGGGTGTTTGTGGTTGGTCTGGTTTTGGAAACCCTAGGATGGGATTAGTGCTTGTTTACCTATATGTATAATTTAGTTCTTATGTTTTATTTTCGTGCCCCACCCAAGTTGAGCACCTTGTGCCAAACACCCCGATTTCATGGGTGAGGGTGTTTTTCCAAACACTCTTATGAGTGTCTGGTTATTATCTCCTTATCTACTCTCATTCCAGAGAATCCCAAGACTCTTCGGGTAGGTTATGACAGCCCGAGGTCCATTATATCCCAAGATTCTTCGGGCAGGGTATGTAGTGGTGGTTGGCCCAGGTGTGTGCGGGCAGGTGGTTTCCCAAGTGCCATTAGGATGAGGCCCTAGTGTCTTTGGGCATGAAGGTTATTGTTCTAGCCTAGGTGCTTGTATGCATGGTTTTGTGTAGTTGTGGACCGGGTGTTTGCTAGCGGGATGTGTGGTTATAGCCCAGGTGTGTACGGTCGGGATGTGGCAGTGGGACTACGGTGAGAATGGCGGGAGAGGTTTGACGCGTAGGATGTCTTCAATTACTAGTGGGAAAGTGGCGTGGGGTGCCCAAAAATATATGTGTTATTTCTATTACATTACTTAACATGCATTACTTGGGGAGTGTGCCTTGGTGAGGTTGGGGTGGATAGTTTTCTTGATAGGTTCTCTATTTATCTCCTTCTTTAACGGGGCATTAGAATGCCTCCCCACTTGTGCATGAGAGCTTTTGGTGTTCCCTACTGAGTATTCCTGTATACTCACCCTACGTATAAAAAATGTTTTCACGTTTCATGGAGGAAATCAAGGATCGCATAGGACTATTCTAGCATGGACATTAGGACAGTTTTTGTTTCTGTTTGTCATTTATTTGGTACTTTCATTTGTGTTTTTCTTGTAATTTTGTAGCATTTAATATTGGAACATGCATATGAGAATGGTTGGTTTTGGCATTACTTTTACCTCCAATTTTGTTGTGGTTATGGATTTACTATATTATCTGTTGATCCTACTAAATAAAAAGGGTAATTCCATCCATTTTGGGTGTAATTCAATACCCTTGGTGCTAGTCACCACTCTGAGACCTATTGAAGGTGGGTTTTGTGGGTCATTATCTCTCCTTCATCTTGAGGAAGGAAGGGTCTAGCAGTCCATTGTCCCTTCCATCATCTTGGTGAAGTCGGGTCGTAAAAAATATGTGAGTTCTCAAATATAAATTTATAGGTAAAATATTGTTTATAAATAATAAAAATATTAACATTCTATGAGTAAGAGTTCCCAACGATCCAGAGTGTTTCAACATATAGTGAATTTTTACATGCTCCTATGAAAGTAAAACAAAACTAGGAAAGCTACAAAAACTGAGATGCAAAACTGATTTTTGGTTTACCTATTAAAAAAATTAGGTTTAGGAGTATAGATAAACCTTTTTAAGACAATAAGGGTGTCAGGTTTTTCAATACCCTGACAATTCTAAAAGAAAATATTCATTAAAACCTGTTCTGGGGGACGGAGGACACTTTTTTCTTGTTTCTAGAGACCTTCTTTCCTGATGATCTTCTAGGTGTTTTATCCTTCATCAGAATAGTTTTATTCTATTGATTTCTCATAGGATAAATATGGATAGTGTTAGTAATACTTTTAATGTGTTCCATAGATATTAGGTCACCCAATTTATTGTTTGAATGTGAAACTAATTGACTTTTTGATTCAGTCAATGGATTCTCCTTCATGATACATCATTTAGTATTTAATATAGAAACATCAGAAGCTAAAGTGTAGTGTGTTCTATTTGTGGAATATATAGAAAAAAAATTCTGATTTAAATTAACAATACATTAATTTTGGTTGCTGGATGTGTAGTAAATCTCAAGAGTAGTAGAACTATAGTCCTGATTGGTCTGCCAATTACAAATGGGTTCCTAAACAACCAATTTGAAGTTGGTGTTTTCAATACCATGAGATGCATTAGGTATATTGTTTCATTCAACATGGGTATTTTTGTCAAAGAGTGTGTTATATTCCTCAATCAGTGGGAGTTTTGGGATAGTATAACTTTCATCATGATCAGACAAACTATTATTAATAGTTTCCTAAAAAACTGAATTGATGTTGGTATTTTCAATACTGAGAGATGTAGGGGGTGGGTTGTTGGCTTCATAATGGATAGTAGTGCCCCCTACTATGTTCTATTCTTCACATGGTGTGATCAATGGATGTTCAACATCTAGTTTACCCAACTCCTTAGTGGGGTGAACCAGAGTATGAGATTTAAATTCATTTTATTTAGGAGGAATCGTTGAAGGATCAAAATCCTTCTATGGGTTTCTAGGGGAGCTCATTTTTTACTCTGAATTCATATCTTCAGGCTCATTTAGGGTCTATTTAAGTACATCCATGATAATTTCTTCAATTTCATCAATTATACATTATTCTATAGTTTCATTTTCTTATTCCTCCACTAAATTAACCCATGTTATTTCTAATTCAACCCATATGGAATTCAAGCTCTTGGATTTGATATTCTGCTTTTAATTATTATTCTTAGAGGGTTTAGGTTTATTTGAGTTAGGACCTTTTTCTTTCTATTTATTTTTAGTCTCAGTCCATTCGGTGTCATTTACTTGGGAGTCCTATTTGTCCACTTCCCTACAGTTTTGTATTGATTTTCATATGATTTTTCAATACTCACAAAATGGAGGCTCTCTCTCATATTTAACCTTAACTTAAGTCATATATTCATTATCATTAAAATCATTTATTTTATGTAATTTAGATTCCAAGTTCACTTCCACCATCACTCTATAAAATAACTCTAATTCCACATTTATTGTTTTTTGAACTATCATTATAGGAGTGCCAAGACAAGATGTATATTATTTAAGATCATTGGTTTCCAAAAAAACCAGTTGAAGTTATTCAATCTAACCCAAACATGTTATATAGTTATCCTATGAGTGTTCAGGTTAAAATAACATCCATGGAAAAGTAGTAGTCCAATTTTGAGTTGAATATTACTAATCCTCCATACCCAATCTAAATCATCCTTCAACGTAAGAAAGATACGAAAATATCCCTTACCTAGTAGGAAAGGATTCCAATTAGAAAATACCAAATAGTGAGAAATCTGTGGTTTAAGATCCATATATGACTTGGGATTATCACAATTTATGTAATAAATGAAACCCATAATTGAGAGAATATACATTTGGGTCTGTTGTTGATGTGGTTCGGGATTGGCCACTACAAATAATCCTCCATCATACAGTTTTCTAAACATATAAGGCTTCAATGATGATGGTTTGAGTAGATCTGGTCCCTTCAGAGCCTCGAGGAATGATATCCCCTTAGTTTTAACATTCTTCACAAGGTTTGTAAAATCTTATGCAAGTGGTTTTTCATCATTTGTTTCTGGAGATATGGAGTCGAAGGACAACTCCCATTCCGGATTGAAGGATGACATGTGTCAATCAATTTAGAAAGTTGAGACGTAAACATCTCTAATTTCATGCAAATTAGGGGTTTCATTTCGAGGGTTCACATATCCATTCAGAGAGATGACCCGTATTATGCTTTTCACACTTCCACACATCTCTGGGATCTTCTTTTCCTTATCTTTCTTTAAAATATCATTTTACATAGATGATATCATGAAACGTTGTAAATCTCTGGAATCATCCAAATATTTCGTGTAGAGATATAGTTCTACCTCACTCACCTCTTCATCATGATCTTTAGGAATGACGTTTTTCATAACATATAATTTTAGTTTATTGCATAATATAATGAATAAGCACCTACAACATTACTGTAAATAAGATTTTGTGAGAAATTTATCCATCTATAGTATTAATTGAAGTGATATTGTTTAAGTTGTGTGGATTTATATTAATACAATAAATTAAATAATAATTTTACTACTTTATTTAGAATACTAAATTAGATATTAAATATTAAAATTTTTAATATCCAACTATTTTATCAAAATATAATACCCCAAACCATTTTTTTGGAATATCATTTCCTATGGTTATTCTAGTGGCACGAATCCATATGTCCCTTGTAAAAACATATAAGGAGGTCTAAAAAGTTATTTGATGGTATTTAAGTGGGTGTAACATGTCAACCATGTACAATAATATCTTCTTTATCATTTTAGTGGACTCCCCAATCCTAATGTCATAGATTTATATTTCCTTAACATTGTTTCTACTATTTCCAAAAAAAATCGCATTGAGGTGATCAACTATTAATTAATACTATGTTAATTCCAACCAAAACTCATGATAGAAATTCCATGATAATTGAAAGTATCCAAAGGGAGTTTGGTCAAGCACTCTGAACTATTATTGGATTTCTACCCAAGTTGTGGATGACTATACTGACTTGATATTTTTATTAGAGGTATTTTTTTCGTAAAATGTATGCTTTATCTAATTACATACTATTTATTGTTAAGTTTAATTTACTTCAGTGAATAATCATGTCTTGATAAAAAAAATTACAACTAATATTTTAATATTTTTATTCCATATTTCATGCTTATTAAATAATTTATTTTATGATTAAGCACCCAAAAAAATTAACCATGAAACTGATAGAAATAAAATTAATAAATTGGAATGATAATGAAACTTTCTAATGGTTGTTTTATCTATCGGATGATAAACTATCCCTTAACCCTAGCGAATAAAATTTGTGAACCTTGTTTGGTTCAAATTTCAATATTCCACTTATTCTATTTTGTACCTCTTAGATTATTTACACCTCATATTTGATATTAAACCATCTACAATCTCTTTGGATATCCATCGATTTTATAAGATTTTACTCACATTAATTTATTGGTATAAAAATGTTTCGTTTAGGTTTACCTAAAATAAACCATGTGTATATAGGCCCTAACAGAATGAGTGAAAAGAAATGAAATTCATGTCATTATTTAATTTACTAAATTATTATAAAAAACATGAAATAATAATATATTAAAAAAACTAATCACATACATGGATCATTCTAAGCTCATGGTCATCCACATATATGAAACAATTAATTATAAATAAACTAGCTAGAATTAAATTCATTATATTTTTTATTATCAAGATAAACATTCTCATATTAATTCAATTAATTCAACACACCAGCTGATAAGAATATAATTAGGTCTTAATGTTGTAATTAATTATTATTTATGTAACATAATTCAATTTCTTACTAGGTGAATACACGGCATGTACTAATGAGCTTCACATTATTTTCACTTAAAATTTATCTATGATATAATCCTAGTGACTCAGTGTGTATTTTGGTTGAGAAACACAACATATACTAATGAGCTACAAGCTGGGTTTTCAGCTTTTCATGTGTCCTTAAATGATGCATACCCACTTGTCATGTTTTTGGATGCTGAGATTTATGAATCACAAAGTGTGTATTCTAGAAACAAATCATGAATCTAACTAATTTTATATCCTACCATTCTCACACATCATGTGACGTCTATTTTTCTACATTGTTATTTTGAATTTTACCACTTAACTCTGTGAAATACATGGCATGTATTCCATCCACACATTGGGTGATCTAAAAATGTGTGTGTTGTTATGACCTGTTCAACACATAATGTGCATTAAATGTAGTACATCTTATTTACTATTTGGAACATCATGTATCTCATGACATGTCTAGGTGTGTTGAACATTGGTACATGGCATGTACTTTTGGTCCCACATCATGTATCTATGAAAACATTCTAGAACACATAACACCTCCAGATGGAATCTTTGATCAATAATTATATGTTATCAATTTATTTCAGATAGTATTAAACATTAATGAATAATATTAATAAGTCAAAGATTGTTAATTAATCATTATATTAAAAAATGAATAAACTAGAAATGAAAAGATAACAATAATTACATATAATCTATCAATGAATAATAAATTATTATAAATTATTATATGATAGCTCGAATGCCATTGGATGGGGTTGGGCATAGCAGAATATCCTATTGGGCATAGCCAACTTGTATTTTTTCATAAACTATGAATAATTTCATATATCCCTAAAAAATAAAATGGTGACCATTATAATTAAATCAAACATTAATTGACAGAAACACTAGAACCAAGAAGAGAGGATATCATCAAATATAATTTATAATTTATTTATTTGAATAAATAAATACCATGATTTGAATTTCTTTATTCGTTATCGGTGATCGGATAAAGACCACTTTTCATACCATCATTGAGTAAGAGGGATCAATTGTAGATTCTCTCTAGCAATGATCCAAACATGTTTTTTAAATATCTCATCATCACAGTAGAATACTATAATATCTAGTGTGGATGGTTTTAATGCTTGTGGAAATCATTTTTTGTCACAGTAGAACCTTCAAGGTGATAGATAATTTTTATTGTTGAAGAGGGTAATTTCATTACGATTTGATAGGGTTCTAGGAATGGATCTCTCTTGGTCTTGATATATTCTTTTCTATAACTCATTGTTCACAATGATAATAATGTCTTGGTTTTTTTAAAATGTCATAAGTAGGATTAATTATATCTTGGTTAAAAAATAATAAATCTGAAACTGCCTTTATTATTCTCCAAAGATGATGTTGGAAAAGACACAAGACGAGGATGAATTGTTTCCTCAAAAGTCTAAACAAATTAAAAACATCCCTCTTGAAAGATTGTTGATCTTATCCTTCTCCCTTAATATCAAGTAATTTGTCTGATAATAAATAAAATTAATATTAGTAAATGGTGATATATAGTTCTTTGGGTATAAAATATCACTAATTCCACTCTACCAACACTTTCTCTACAATATTGTTGATTTTCACTAATCAGGCCCTTTTTCATGGGGACCTCAATGACTATGTGTGGGTATTTTACACCTAGAAATTAGGGTTTTATAGGGCATTTAGGTTCTTTTTATGGGAACCTCAATAATGAATAAATGAAAGCATTAAACACTTAGGTGAAAGAGATGAGATTTTAAATTGTTCAACAGCTTTAGCACATAGTAAAAGTAGTAACTAAAATATTGTTTGTTCTTCAATCAAGTGTACATTTTAAAAAAATAAATCTTCAATGTGGTGGAGACTTCATCTTCTTAAAAAAGAAATAGTAAAAAAGAAATAAAGTCATGAAAGCCTTCTTCTTATATATTATAATGATCCACACTTTTATCAATGGAAATTAACTTCTTATAATTATGTTATATAATATAAGTCACCAAAATAACACAAAAAAAATTCTTTATAAATGAAAAATTAATTAAATATGAGGCTTTTCAGAAATTAAGTAACCTATACCGATGGAATAGAAATATGACCATTATAAATAGTAAACTATCAAATTGAATAGTAACCTCATATATGAAAGTATAAATAAAATTTAGCCATCTTAGAATTGAAAATATGGTATAATTATATCATATCATAAGTAATTAATTTTTTAAAAAATGATAAATTAAGTGATGCTATTTTTATAAAACATAAATGTTTATTTACAATTTTATAATTAATGTAATTATTTAAAAGATGTTTTATATTCATATATTATATTTTTAAATTAATATTTTATTGTTTTATGATAATAATATAATTTTATGAGACCTTAATTAAAATTTTAAGTTGTTACAAAATCAGTTATAATATTAAAATTGGTATTTTTTGAGTAAATGATAATTTATTTAAAAATTAATGTTTTCATATTTAGAAAATTATTTTAAAAAAATGGAGTTATTTTTTTTAATTATAAACATTTAAAAAATGTTAGGGTGATTTTTTGGATTTATCTAAAATGGTTGAATTTTATATGAATAATGAAATACAGTAATTTATAGTATAAGCTATGAACACTAATTTTTTATTCATTGTTGATGTAATGATAATTTATGAACCATTATCATGAACTCACATTCTCTGTATACATTATTTAGTCACAATAAAGAACACTATTTCTAATCTTAAGCCAAAATAATAAAATAATGAACAGAATGATCAAAAACACCCCTCTCATCCACTATAAATACCACCCCTCACCACCTTTTATCCTCACACCACTTAAGCCTTTAATTTTGTCCAAATTCATTCCAATCCTCATCCCAAACATCTTTCACATGTTTTAGATGTTTTGATCTCAATGAAATACCAAAACCAATTTCCCAAAGGCAGATCTCAACGGGAATAATTCAAGAGGTAAAATCCTCTTTCACATTCTTGATTGAATGGCCTGAAGGACATATTTTTTTATTGATTTTTGATAAACCCCCTTTCAAGGGATGAGGGGAAACCCTTAAAAGGCATGTAGTCTGAGAAATTACATTGCCCGTAGGGTTGGATACATTATAGGAACCTTAGGTCTTAAGCAAATCATACAAACTATGACTAATTAAAATTGACCCTCCCCAACATCTGCATTGTGATCAGATCTCCAACTTTTCACAGTTCTTCAGAAAGCATGTCTATGTGCATGTGCATAGGCGTGGTACCGATGGAAAATGTCATACCCTATCATTCTTCCAAATCTGATTTAGCCCATGCTCTAGTGAATGCGCCCTGCTCTTGAATCCTTTTTTGGGGTGGTTACTTGTAGAATTTGTATGTGTAACTTCATATCAAGTGGACCTAAAGGCTTTAAGGTGGCTCGAAGACCATGAAGTGGCTCGAAATCCTTACTGAACTAAAGGAATAAGTGGCCTCAAGGCCTTAATAGCTCCAAGACCAAACCGGTGGCCCAAGGT
The DNA here is from genome assembly GCA_963277665.1 of Viscum album. Lineage (NCBI taxonomy): Eukaryota > Viridiplantae > Streptophyta > Magnoliopsida > Santalales > Viscaceae > Viscum > Viscum album. The sequence continues at coordinate 294,908,391 of OY728134.1, forward strand.
GAATAGTTCTGGCTATTACAGTACAGAAAATTGCCTTCTACAGTTACTGCTATAGTACTGCTACAATAAGGTGGAATTATTCCTCTACCTAGTTTCGAACCTGGGTCCCATGGATGCCCATGGAGAGACCACACTAACTGTTCTAAGGATCGTGTGCCTCTTTCACATTTTTTATATTCTTTTCGCTTTATTTTCTTTTTCTTATACTATAATTTCCTACTCTATCTAAACATGAATTATAACTCCATTATCTGATATATACTATAATTTTTTTATGTTAATGGAAAATCCACCATAATTTCTCTTCCCCACATCACATTATTCTAAAAATGAAAATATTTCCCAAGAGGTGTTGATTTATCACCTTTGAGGGTGACAAGTTTTCCTTTTCCATTACCACCTTCATGGATAGACATAAAACTATTATAATGGTCGGTAAATATTGTAAAATTTAATTTTTTTACCATTTTTATGTTATAATACTATCTTTTATAAAAATTAATAAATAATGAAACAAAAATTGTTCTTTGATTAATGAAAGACCCCTAAAATAATCTTAAATTTTAGCACTAATGTCTTATATAATGATTTATAATCACTCAAAAAACCAAATTAATTATAAAAAATTTTAATCTTATTTATTTTCATTAATGAAATATGACATCAATTATGGATATATAATCCCTTTTTACATGATATATCATACATTTATACAAGTGAACTAATCATGAAAACCAAGGAAACGAACACTCTCAAATGATGAAATTGTATCTTAAAACTCATCAAAAATTACATAAATGAACATAATAAAACATTAATAATAAAATAAATGTATAAAAGTTTGATAATTAATTAATTAATGGATTTAGTTTTATTATATGGTACTTTATGATCAATTGAAGAACACTTCCGTACATAATCTATGGGATTCATTCCAAACCTCCATTTTTTCATCAAGTTATGATTTCTCTCTCTTTATCCCCATGTAATTCTTAATTAATCTTTTTAAATACTCCATATTTATGTTTATATATTCCCAAAATATTTTTCATATCCATATTCTTATTTATTTTTTGGGGAAATACATGTTTTATAAGGATCCCTTCGCATTTCCTCTCGATAAGAAATCCTGATTAAAGGGAACTTCTAAAATTCTTACTCATCTTCAAGTACCATACCTAATCTATTTAAAAAAAATATTTTTCTAAAATCACTCATCTTATCATGAAATAAAATCCTAGTAAATTTATGATTTTATAAAGACAATTATGACTTTTTGTTTTAAAGATTATTTAATGTTTTCTCCTAAACTGCACTAAAGTGGCTCATTTATAATGTTTCATAAATACTCTTTTTAAAAAATTTCCAATAATATGAACACAATTTATCATTATCTATGACCATTTTCCTGTATGAATGTCTATTTATGATTTAAATCCATTCATTCATTAACTATTTTATGATATGCCAATTGGTTATGCCATATTACTTTTTTATGATACCCATTTCTTTCATTAGGTAACCCTTATGTTTATACCTCATGCCTGATTCTTCTTATAGAACACATATTCATGAACTTTTTGTAATGGTCCTTCCAAGATAGAACTCCAATTAAATGGGTAATGTTTATTCTCATGAGAAATTATGTTGGGACTGGGTGCAAACAAGATTCCTTTATGGGACTTTGTCCACCATGTGCAATAGTCTCAGAAATTAACTTTGACTCATGATTATGTCATTTGGTGTGTTTTTTCCGCATTCCTATTATTCCATGATTACATATTCTTATGCTCTATATGTTATTCATTTTTTTATTCACGTTCCATAAATTTTAATGTCATTATGTTATGCCTTCTAACCCATTTGTTTTTATTTATTCATATACTTGTAACCTTTCTGGGATTTTTACCTCATCCCTTTTTCTCATGTATTCAAAAGGTTGTCCTATATAGATATATGAGATCATTGGAAGTTAGGAGCTCTATATGGATGATTCTAAAAGTATGTATTATTTTATTTCCATGTTTTCATTTTTATATACCTTATCATTCAATGACAGTAGACTTTACAATCCTTGGATTGTAATTTGATTGTTAATTGTGCTTAAAATCCATTAATAATATGTGTAAAACGATATGGTGTTATATTTGGTATTAAATCATGGTATATTTATTTTTGGAGATTAGGACTAGATAAAATTAGTAATAACCATAGGGATAATTCTATCACCGTAGATAACCTAGATTGAATCTTAGGGTATCAAAAGTCAGGATATAATTTCCATATATATGTATATCATTCTATGTTCAATTTTTTTTAATATTATTAGATAATTATAAAATACTTATAACTATATTTTATTTTCTTAGTTAATGGTTCGAAATAAAAGAACATGTTCTAATAATAAATAGGATAGTAAATATTATTATTTTCTTAATGGTATTAGAAATATGATGGGAACTGATGCTCAAAACATCATGATAGTACTTTCTCAATTGGAAGAAGTTATGAATAATAAATAAAATCATCTGAAATTCCCTCATTCCCCTAATAAAGTGAAAGTTATGGTCTAATCTTTTATGTCACATAGGCCTCCCATGTTTAGGGAATCTTCTAATTCCATCCTTGTAAAATAAATTATTAACTTCATTGAGAAGACATTCTTTATCCTATAATGTTTAGAGGAAGAGAATGGTGTAATTGTAGTTTGTCGTTTTGATGGGGAAGTTGATCAGTGGTTGACACTGATCAAGAACAAAAAGTCCAAGGTTGAAATTGATTAAATGGAATGGGAAGATTTCAAGGAAATATTTTTCAATAGATATTTCCCCTAAACTCATAATCATGAGATGGAAAGTGTGTTCTATGGAATAAAGAAAAATTTATATGACTGTATCTGATCACACGAAGAAAACCCCACATGGATTGCATGATACACCTCGGGAATTTTCATAAATACCCAAATAATTACGGATCACTTCTTTAGTGGACTAAATATAAGTCTAAAAAATTATTAAAGATTCAAGACTTTGATAGCTATGAAAAGTCTATCTATTTAGCCTTTGATGTTGAAATGGATATCCTAGATTCTCAGTTGTATCTTGAGTCTGGTGAAAAAAATAAGATAATGGAGTTTAATACTGATGGTTCAATAGAAAAATCCCATTATGGAACAAATACCCAACAACCCATGTGTCAAAAGTGTGGGAAGAATCATCCTAGAAACTTATTAATGGGAGACAAGAGATGCTTCAAATATTTATGAAAGGGGAATATGGCTAATAACTATCAAAGGGATATGAAGAATCCCACTAATTCAGGGGAATAAAGGAATGTTCATATCAACACTCATACTATAGTGTAGTGTTTAAAATTCTAGGAACATGATCATTACGAAATATATTTCTCTAATACAATGGTTTTTGGATGAAAACAAAAACAATAACATCCAAGGAAATAAGGAAGGGAATATGTTATCCCTACTACTATGATAGAACCCAATAATGATGTGGTGAGAGGTACACTGATTATTAATTCTAAAATGGAGAACTTACTTTTTTATTCTATTTCTACACATTCTTTCATATCTTGTAAGTTTAGTAGAGCTATTCAAACACTACCTCAAAATATGGAGGTTGAGATATCTTTTAGAACAAAAAATGGGGTAATTATTGTGTCCAATGTATATGAATCTTTCCCTGTTAATATGTGTGGACTGATCCTCCTGGTAAATATTTAATTAGTTACTTTGGTGGAGTTTGATTCTATATTAGGCCTAGATTCAATATCTTTATACAAAGCCAACATAATCTATTGGGAAATGGAGAACACTCTTCACACCCTGAGGCATCCACCCATTTTATACAAATATGAAGAGGAAAATGAAACTTATTTAGAATGATCATCTCAACTGTTGATATTAATAACTTAAGAGAAAGAATATATAACTCAAATTATTGATGAAATGGAGAGAATCATGATTGAAGACATGCCCATTATTAGGGACTACACTGATTAGTTCCCTAAAACATTTCATCATCTTCCTATTGATCAAGAGGTTGATTTCTCAATTGAACTCATTTTTGGATCTCTACCTATATCAAAGAAACCTTATAGAATGTCTGGAACTGATTTGGATGAACTAAATAAGTAGATATAGGACAATCTATACAGGGGTTTTATATGCTTGTGTGCTACACTATGGGGTTTTCCAATAATCTTTGTCAATAATAAGGATGGATCAATGTACCTATGTATTAATTATCGTGATATAAAAAAATCATGATAAAGAACAAGTATCCCCTTCCATGAATAGATGAATTATTCGATCAATAATGGGGCCAAGTATTTCTCTAAGGTGCACCTTCAGTTAAGATATCTCCAATTAAAGGTGAGGAAGGAATATATTCCCAAGACTTCCTTTCAAATAATGTATGGACACAATGATTTCATATTGATGCACATCAGACTCACTAATTCTCCAATGATATTCATGTACTTAATTAATATAGTATATAGATATCACCATGAAATTTTTTTTGTAGTATCTATTGATGATATTATAATATACTCCAAGAGAAAGGATGAACTCAAGGAGCATTTGAATACGGTGATGAATATTTTTTAAAGGGAGAAAGTGTATTCAAAGTATAGTAAATTTTATTTTTAGATGGGGCAAGTATCATTATTAGGGAATGTTATCACCATAAAATTAATATCTATAAACCCATCCAATTAAAAGGAAATTGAGGAGTGTCACATACCAATACTTATAATATAGATCTATAGTTTTATTAGTCAAGTAGGGTATTACCATTGACTTGTGAAGAACTTATCATGATTTTCAGACCTAATAACAATGCTGACTCATATGGGAGTGAAAGTTTTATGGACCACTAAATGTGATGACTGATTGAAGGAGTTTAAAAATAAGCTCGTTACTGCACCAGTGCCCAAATATTCAATAAGTGGGGAACTCTTTGTGGTGTACAACAATTCTTAAGACAATATATTAGGATGTGTAATGATGAAAAATTATTAATTGATATCCTAACCCTTAATGTAGTTTAAAATTCATGACCAAAACTATCCCAGGCATGATCTGTTTGTGATCTACACATTTAAAATATGGTGTCATTATCTCTATAGGGAGAAGTGTGAAATGTATACTGATTATAAGATCCCAAAATATATCTTCACACAAAAGGATTTTAATATAGATCAATTAATATGGTTAGATCTCATCCAATATTAAGAATTCTCAATCCACTTCCATCATGGTAAGGCATATAAAGAGGTGGATGATCTATGTATAAAAGATCCTGAAACTTTTTCAATGTTGAGAATTGAAAAGGATATAACCTTCTTAGAGTTTCGAAGGATCGACATGGGAATAATTAAGGGAGGAATATCATCAACCATTTCCTAAATGATTTCTCTACCAACCAACATAGAGAAAATAAATGTTTCATAATGAAATGATATAGATGTTCATAAAAAGGTGGAAGCTGTCAGAACTAAGAATTCCTCAATGTCCAAATTGGATGATGTAGGAGTTGAGATTTTTGGGTCATGACTATGTTATCATCCAATCTAGAGATAAATAAACAGCTTCTAAATTACGCAAATATCTCATACTTATCTAGAGACCCAAGGAGCCCAAAGATGTATTGAGATCTCTGAGAGAACTATTGGTGGGACAATATGAAGAAATAGATTGCTTAGTTTATATCAATCTGTCTCGTATGTCAGCAAGTGAAGGATGAAAGGAAAAAAGCCTAAAGGGATGATTTAACCATCACATATACCAACATGTATGTGTTTAAACATCATCATGGACTTTCTCACCAGAAATCCAAATAAATCTAGTGGAAACAATTCTATATGGGTTATTTTTTATAGTCTCACAAAGATATCTCACATTATTAATATTTTAAAGGATTTAACATTCAATAAAATTGATGGAATATATATCAAATAAGTGGTGAGGATTCATGGAGTACTACAAGAAATTGTATATAATCAGGGACCGCGATTCACCTCTAAGTTCTGTAATTGTCACCAGGATGCTCTAAACACTGAGTTTAACTTCAGTATGGCCTATCATCCTCAAATCAATTTTCAATTTGATTATATTATTCTAACACTGGAAGACATGTTGAGAGAATGCTTTATGGACATCAATGTAGAATGGGACTAACATATTCCTATGGTTGAGTTCTCTTACAACAATTGTTTCTACTCAAGCATTAAAATGGATTTATATGAATCCCATTATAGGAAAATATGCAGAACACCATCATATTGGGATGAAGATGATTAACTCAAGCTAATTGGTTCCGAAATGGTGAAAGAAATGGGGGATATGTGAAAACCATTCAATAGTGCATCAAAGCATCCACATTTTGATAGAATATCTATGTGTATAATAGTTGAGGATACCTTGAGTTTATGTTTAGAGATATGGTATTCCTCCTCATATATTCATGTAAGAGGTTCATGTGATTTTAGAAGAAAAGAATGTTAAGTACCAAGTACATCAGCCCCTTAGAGATTATTGATCATGTTGGAGTTTTGTCATATCAACTATAACTTCAACCTACCATGTCTCAAGTACACAATGAATTCCATGTATCCCTATTGGGGAAGTACATACTGGATCCCCCACTTGTACTAAATTCATAGGGGGTATTGTATGAAAATGGTCTCTCTTATGAGGAGAATCCAGTGAATATCATGGATCATATATATAAAGTTCTACGAAACAAGACCACTAAAATGGTCAAAGAATTATGGTATAACCATAAGTATGAAGAGGATAAACTGGAACTAGAGGATGAGATGAAGGAGAAGTACCCTCACCTATTTTCCCTATAGTTTTTAAAATGATATTTTGAGGGGGAAATTTCATAAGGGGGGAGAATGTAACAACCTAAACTTTTATCAATGAAAATTCCCTTCTTGCAAGTTTCTCATATTATATAAATCATATAAAATATAATAAATAACCCAAAACGAATATTATAAATTAATATTTAATGAAATAATAATATTTTTCAGAAATTAAGGAACCTATATCAATAGAACAGTAACTTGACATTTGGAATAGTAATATGACTTTTAGGAATAGTAAATTGGATAATAGAATAGTAACGTCAACTATAAAAGTAAAATTAAAATTCATCCATCTTATAAATGAAAATATGATATAATTATATAATATCATAAGTAATTGAAATTTTAAAATGATAAATTAAGTGTTGGAATTTTTATAAAAAACTAGTATTTATTTAAAATTTTATAATTAATATAATCATTTAAAAAATTATTTAAATAAAATATATTCATGAATTATTTTTTTTCCTGATGATTATATGATAATATTATGAGACCTTAATTAATTTTTGAAAGTGTTGTAAAATATGTATCATTTGAGTAAATGGTAATTTTATTTAAAAAATATATTTCTCATATATGGAAAATTATTTTCATAAAATGGAGTTTATTTTTTAATTCTACATGTTGAAAAATGTTTTGGGTTTATGTTTGGTATTTTTCTAAAATAATTGAACATTTGGGGAATAGTGAAATACAGAAATTTACGGTATAAGCTAAATACATGAATGTTTTAGTCATTTTTTATGTAAGGATGATTTAAGCACCATTATCTAGGTCTCACAAGGTCTGGTTACTATATTTAGTCATAATAATCAACCATGTATTTTTCTTGATCCAAAATAATAAAATAATTAATATAATAATCCAAAAACACCCCTCTCACCCACTATAAATACCACCCCTCACCATCTCTTCTCCTCACACTTCTCAAACCTTGAATCTTTTCTACTTTATCCCCAGTAATATTACCAATCCTCTTCCCCATTTTTAAGAGTTTATTGTCTCAAAAAATACCAAAACCTATTTCACCAATGAGGTTTTCAAGGGGGAGAATTTATTAGGTAAAATGCTCTTTCAATTTCTTTATTTTTTTTCACATTCTTTTATTTTCTTAAACTATTTTAATCTCTTCTATCAAAACATGAAAGATAAATAAAATATCATATATAAATAGAATTTTTATTATGTTATTGTATAATTTACCATCCATTCTCTTCTCCTCTACATTTTAATCTAAAAATTAAAGTATCGTCTGTGAGGTGTCGATTTAACACCTTCAAGGATGAAATGTTTTCATTTTCCTTTATCGCATTCAAGTATGTGCATAAAACCATTATAATGGTTGGTAAATATTTTAGCATTTAATTTACATCCCTTTTTATGTTCTGAAACTTACTTTTATTCATAATAATAAATAATTAAACAAAACTAGTTTTTGATTATTGAAAAATCGCCAAAATAATCTAATTGATATACACTAACGTCTTATGTATTTATTCATCTCACCCAAAATAACTTAATGAATTATATAACCATTAAATATTATTGATTTAAATTACTAAAATATAACTTCAATTATGGATAACTATTCCCATTTTAGATGATCATTAATACATTTTTACTAGTGAATGAGTCAGGAAAAAAACACTCCTGAACGACAAAATTGTAAATTATAACTCATCAAAAAGAATATAAATAAACTTAATAAAAATATAATAAATAAAATAATTTTATAAATAGTTTTAATTAGTTAATTAATAGATTTAATTTGATGATCTATGACTTCAATATCAAGTGCAGAACTCTTTCAGACATAAGTTAAGAGATTCTTTCCAAACCTCAATTTTTCCATCGGTTGCACTGTACATATCATTATTCCCATGTAATTATTAATTACTCTTATGTAATACTCTTATATTCTATGTGTATGTCACAAAAATAAATTCCTATCGCTATTAGTATTTCTTTTATGAGTAAATACATGTTTTATAAGGTACCCTTCCCATTTCATCCCGATAAGCAAGCCTGATTGAAGGGAACATCTAAAATTAATACCCATTTTCAAGTACCATACATAATATATTTTAAGCCACAATTATTTTTCTAAAATAACTCATCTAATCATGAAATAAAATCTTGGTTCATTTCTATTGTGACATAAAAAATTATATCTTTTTCATTTTAAAGTCTCTTTAATAATTTCCCTTAAACCGCACTAATGTGGCTCATTTTTTAAGTTTCGTAAACACTGATTTTAAATATTTTCACATAATTTGGACATAATTTATCATTATATATGAATATTTTTATTTATTAATGTCTATTTATTATTTTAATCCATTCTTTTAGGGACACGTTTATGATATGCCCTTTGGTTATGCCTTATAAGATGTTTATGTTACCCAGTTCTTTAATTGGGTAACCCTTATGTTTATTCTTCATGTTTGATTCGTATTTTGGCACACATATGCATGAATGAGTTATTATGGGTTTCCCTGATATTACTCTAATTCATTGGGGAATGTTTAGAATCATGATATGTCATGTTGGGAAAGGGAGGGAACTAGATTCCTTTATGATACATTGTCCACCATGTGAAATGGTTATGGTGGTTTCCCTAGAATAATGTTTATGGCATGTTGTGAGTTGTTTCAAAATTATTATGAATTACCTAATTATATGTCCCCATAACCTCTATTTTATGCTTATTTATGTGTATTCATGTTCCATGGATTTTTATGTCATCATGTTGTGACTTCTAAACCATGTGTTTTGCATTATTCATATGTTTATAAACTTACTAGGATTTTTATCTCATCCATGTTGTTTTTGTATTCCCTTGGATATCCTATGAAAATGTTTGAGATCAATAGAATTTAGGATCTCTTTATATATGATTAAAATAAAGATATTTTATTCTATTTCCAATTTTCAGTTTTATATACCCAATCATGCAAATACACTATACTTTATGATCCTTCACTAGTAATTGGATAGTTAATTATGCTTAAAATCATGTAATAATAAGTGTAAAAGGCTAGTTTCACTATATTTATGATGTTATATAAGAATCATGTAAATAAAATTATCTTCTATCTCCTTTTAATTTTGATCATTGGTATTAATTCTTATTGTATTATTCATTTTCAAAAGAGAAAGAGTTCTCATGTACAACTTTTAAAACTAAAAGTTAACTATTTATAGAGTGAAATAAAATTTACAGCCGTTAAAATAGCTCATATACCATTGAATATTCAAAATAAATTACTAAAATATGTTACATAAAATTTTCTATGAAAATCGCAATTCCATTGCATTATTTTCTTTGAAAATAATATTAAAAATAAACTCTTTCATGACCTGTCCCATAGGGCCTGGATGTGACTACCCCAATCCCGCCTTCAAAAGGCTAGGGGTTGATGACTAGCACATGAATGATTTACCAAATAGAGAAGGCATTGCCTTAGATATCTATACACACTCAACAAGGTCAATTGATGTAAACAAACACAAAATTAAGGTATAAACATGAGAGTAGACTACAACCACAAGTACAACTTTAAACTAAAATTGGTGGTCAGAATAAAATCACTAGAAACTAAAAAGAAAGTAAACAGCTATCGTCTCTAGCCTGGATCTCTACCCGGAGGGTAGTAGTTGTATGTTTGAATTCAAATAAGAGGATCTCAACTTCTCCCATCGCACCATGCTCCACCGAGTCCTGAACCTCCAATGCCTGCCTCTGAGCATCAGTAGTCTGCACCAGACACATATGTGCAGGCGGAGACCATACAAGGGGGAGTATAAAAACTCAATTGGGGACCTCGAGACCCCGATAGGTCTCTTAGTAATCCAAAAAGGAAAACATCACAATAAATACCACAAAGGTAATATCATAAGCATGATCTTAATCATGAATCACAAAGCAAAAGAGAGAGCTCACTCTTATGGTATAACTTCAAGGTTACTGGGATAAGGATGAGTAGTCATAAAGCTAGGTCATCCTATTTGTAGTGACCCTACTTTTGACCCATATAGGTCACTATATAATGACCCGTATTTGTCTCTAGATACGGACCTGTATTGGTCGCTTGTGCTGACCTATATTGGTCACTGATACTAACCATTATTGGATCTTGGTATAGAGGTAGGTATTATTAGTCATAAAACTATATCATCCCACTTTGGAGTTTCTGATGCTGACCCGTATTTGTCACTCTTCTTCTTCATTCCATATCCAGCCACTAGTTTCCTTCATGAAGCACGCTTGATCACCAGAATAATTTTATCCTCAATCCATCCTTCATGTTTCAAATGGTACAAATTCCTGAAAAAATAATACCCAATGGACTGCCCCATCATAGGGGTCCCAACAAGACAAATGACACGCTAATCGGACGCCTATTCTGTGAGATATGGTCACTTTTGAAAAAAGTACCTGGTTGGATTCAAGTCTAATCCAACCCAGTTCGCATGTCAAACTCCATAAAAACTCACCTAGAGTATCTCCAAAGGACCACCTTGTCAAAAGGGTCTTTATTCCATAGACGGAGCATCGATCAAATGTCTAGTCTGTTAGTTACACCCCTTTTGATGAAATGGGAGTGATCACACCTCAGTCCGTCCCGGCTCAGTCAGGCCTCTCAGAGTATGCCAAAGGGACCGCTTCCGAAAGGGGTATCAACACCACTGACAGTGTGTCAAAGGGACACTCGTTTCATCAGTTACTTGAATTTTTTATTCATGGGCCAGTTGGATCTAGTCCAGGTCTGACTCTATCAGACCGGCCTGACGCAATGGGTCCCGGGGTCTACCGAACCCTTCCCAGGTCCGGCCCATTAATGGTCGGCCCGGTTCACTGGGTTCATCTCTTCGGGGTCAGCCCGGCCAACCGGGTGGGGCTTGGACCAATCGTGCTAGCCAGCTGGGCTATAGTTCTGGCCCAACCCGATGGGTGGCTCCATCCCATTCGGCCAGACCACATCTCTAACTAGCCCCGTGGACGTGGGTCTATTTTCTCTGGTCAGTGGAGCGCTACCCCACCACATGCAATGGTCAGCCAGATGGCTAACCGGTCTCCAGCTAACACAGCGCGGCATGGGGTCGCGCCACCCCCTCTTACTATGGTCCACTGATTGTGGCTGCATCCTCTGAGGGAGCATGTGGGCGCCGCCCTCCTCCCACGTGGCTAGCTGCCTCTTGCCTCTGCAGCCCATAATGGTGCACTGCCTCCCCACTGCCTGCGGCCGGTTGCCGCAGGAGTTATTCGACCACTGTCGGCTACCATTGGCATGGCACACAGGCGGATTTTTCCAATGGCCACCAGACGTGCTCTGGTGATCCATTCATGGTGTCGTATGTGCCTGCGTTCCCCACATACTACCACCATTACAGCGTCACCCGCTGTCTCACGTTGCCATCAAAATTGAGGAAACTCGTCTCTGAAAAACACAACATGAACGAAGCGGCGGAGGGTCCGAGCCTTTTTTTCGGCCCGAACCATATGCTTTTATATGATAATAAGTGGGATAATATTTATCTATCATTAAAGATTAAATAAACTCATCTAAAAAATTTTAAACCAAAACCAAACATAAACCCCCTACCTCGAGATCTGTTGGAGGTGTCGTGGTTGCGGCCAGAGGAGCGTCAACGTTAGATAATGTCATCGGTGTTTATCGATTGCAGATCGTTGAAACCCAAGCATTCATCCTCTATCAGTTTATGTTGCTACAAAACTCTTCTATAGTTTCTTCACTTGAAGAAGTCATACCACAACCCCACCCCAATCTCTATTTAAATATGAGGGGGAAAGGTGAGTAACACGTTGAAGAATTAATGAGGTTCATTTAATGAATTAATGAACCTCTTTTAATTCACAATGGCGGAGTTACAAAAAATCTGATTCAATCCATTAAATGGATTGAAAATTCATCATTCTTCCCACCTCCGCTCATCCGTTGGGAAAAAGAAAATAAAATAACAATTATTTATTATTTTATTATTCATTAAAAAGTAAAAAAACAATGTTTTTCTCCCAACCTACTGTAGTCGAAGTGAATCATCCCTTAAGTTAATATTGCCACTGCAGATTCAACGGTGCACTAGGATTTTTAATCTGATCATCGCTTCAAAAGATAGAAAATTTCACCCATACGTTTACTAAATGTACCTTATAAAGTTCAGAAATTTATTCTGAGTACACTGGGCCTTGGAATCACATTCTGTCTATTTTCATAGACTCATAATAATCTCAAATAATTTAGAAAAATTATATGGAATTTCTTGGTCATTACATCCTCCCCACCTTAGGTATTTTCTTCCATTAAAATCTATAATAAAACTATGGGAACAAATTGGGGTACTGAACATATATCTGAGTCTCCCACTCCCATGTGCTCTCCTGGAGATTGTCGTGCTTCCAACAAACTCCCACTAGAAAAATAGGCTGTCCATAGAGGATTTGATCTCTTTGATCATCTTTCTCCACCGGGTACACTACGAAAGCCAACCTGTCATCAATATCCATCTCTCTATAGTCAATGAAGTGAGATGGGTCATGCACGTATCTCCCCAACTGGGATACCTGGAAGACATCGTGCACCCTCTAAAACTATGGTAGTAGTTCCAAGCAGTACCCTTTCCTTCCAATGCAATGATGTATCAGAAATGGTATGATAAACCTCAGTGAGAGTTTTCCACCTTGTCCAAATAATTGTAGTCTCCATCAAGGGAAGGCTCGCAAGAATACATGGTCCCCCTCTAGGAACTCTAGTGGTCTCCTTCACCTATCAGCATAGGGCTTCTGTCAGCTCTATGCAGTCTTTATCCATTTCCAGATGACCTGCACCTTCTTAGTGGTATCCTATATCATCTCTAGGCCCATGGGTGTTGTCTCTCCTGGATCCATCCAGCACAAGGGTGATCTGCATGGTCGTTCATACTATTTCTCAAAAGAGTCCATACCATTGGTGGAGTGATAGATATTTTTCTACAAGAACTCCACCAAGGAAAGGTGGTCCTCCAAACTGCGAAAAAAATCTGGGACACTTTCACGAATGATGTCCACTATGGTATGGATGGTCCGCTCAGTCAGACCATCTATATGTGGGTGAAAATCTATGCTCAAGAGAAGCTGAGTCCCAAATGCCTCCTGCAATCTTTTCAACAACCGATATGTGAAGCATGAACCATAGTATGAGACTATAATCGAAGGCACCCCATGAATTCACATGATCTATTAAACCTAGAGAAATCCCAATATTTCTACTGAACCATTCTCTCGAATATCAAGGAAGTGGTCTGACTTGGTGAGTTGGTCAATGATCACCCAGATGGTATCGTTCCCTCTAAACGTACATGGTATACCAATCATGAAGTCCCTCAATATCCCTTCCCACTTCCACTCTAGTATCTCGAGGGTTTGGGTCAAGCTTGCTGGTACCTGGTTCTCGGCCTTCACTTGTTGGAAAGTGATGCATCTAGAAACAAACTTTGCCACATCTTTCTTCATCTGTGGCTAGTAGTACTAACACTGGAGGTCCTGATACATCTTCATCACACCTGGATGTACATCCAAAGGGGATGTATTGAACTCCCTCTTCACCTACTCTTGTGGGACCACCTGTACAGTTGTACGTCCTTTGAAAAGGATAGCAATCTCCCCACCTTTAGAATATATGTTTGTTGTGTGTCCTAAGGAAACTTGAACAAGTGTAGTCTCAGAGCTGCTATCTCCGAGTTGTGCCTCCCTGACTCTCTGAATGAGTGGAGTGGAAACTACCATTTACTGGATGTATACTTTCTTATATCTATCCACTTAGGATATCATAAATGAGGCTAACTGCTCTAAGTCCTTGCTCAGTAGCTATGAACTCGATCTCTGGATAAATCCATCTACCACTAGGTTCCCCTTCCCAAGAGTGTAGACATTCTCATAGTTAGAGTCTTGGAGGAACTCTAGCTAATGTCGTTGTCTCATATTCATATCTTTCTGTTTAAAGATAAATCTGAGACTCTTATGGTTTGAGTAAATAATAAACTTCTCACCCATCATGTAGTGTCATCACATCTTCATTGCGAAGACAACTAATTCTATCTCCATGTAATGGGTCACATAATTCTGCTCATGAGGCCTCAGCTGTTGTGAGCCATAAGAAATCACTGCATCACCGTGCATCAAGACACAACGGAGTTTGTTTCATGATACAACACAGTAAACCATGTAGTCAGTTCACTCCTCCGACAACTTCAGGATGGGAGTACTGGTCATTCTCGACCTCATTTTTTGAAATCTCTATTGTCATGTCTCTGACCATAGGAAGGGTTTCCCATTTTTCTCTAAGGATTTCATAGGTGCTTCTACTTTATAGAAGGGTGTAAGAACCTCCGATATTAGCATACTATTCCAAGGAAGCTCCACATCTCAACAACACTCTTGGGTGGCTCCCAAGCATGTATTGCTTCCATCTATGCTGGATCCACTGTAACTCTACCCTCTGTGATGTCCTATCCCAATAAGTGGACCTTATATATCCAAAACTCGCACTTTGAGAGCTTTAAATATATCCAATGCTCCCAGAGTGTGTCTAGAGATAACCTCAATTTTACACCATGCTCCTCCTCGGACGCTAATTACACCAAGATGTTGTCAATGAAGATCACTAAAAAACTGTCTAATAAGGTCTGAAAGATCCTGTTCATGAGACCCATGAACACTACAGGGGTGTTCGTCATGATGAATGTAGTCACTAGGTATTCATAATGTCTGTACCGACATCTAAAGGCCGTATTTGGGACGTCCTAATACCACGCAAGATGCTGTTGATATCTGGATTTGAGGTCCATATTCGGGAACAATGTTTCTCCTTTCAACTTATCAAACAGATCATCAATCCTCGGTAGAGGATATTTGTTCTTCACAATCACTTAGTTTAGGCCCTGGAAGTCCACACATAGACTCAAACTTCCATCTTCATTCTCGGAAAACAACACTGGGGATTCCCATGGAGAAACATTAGGCTTTAAGAATCACTTCCTCTATAAGTTATCCAACTGTAACCTCAGATCTTGGATCTCCATAAGGGCCATTCGATATGCTAGTGTAGATATCGGTGTTGTCCCTGTGTACAAGTCAATGTGGGATTCTACCTCCCTACGAGGAGGTAGTCCTAGGAAATATTCTAGAAAGACGTCATCATACTCTTCCACCACTGTTTGGAACTATGGAATCACCTCATCCACCATTTATAAGGTCAATAAATCTAGTTGATATGTAATTAGCTCGACCCTCATGAGTGTAATTCCATCTCGTGTTGCTCAGTTTTCCATCTCACCAACAAAGGAAAATTGGTCTTCATATCTATGCGTACATCGCACTGTACGTCTCAAGCAGTCAATATATGCATGAACTACTGATAGCCAGTCCATTCCAAGAATGACGTCATAGGGTTTGAATGTCACCACTAGAAGATACCATGTGAAACTATATCCTCCAAGAGTAAGATCGCAATATTGGAACCAGTGTGCGACCGCTAAATCTCCTCCTGTAAGAGTATCCAAACGCAAAGGTCAAGCTAAATGCTCAGTCGGAATCTTAGAGTCTTGAACAAAGTCTACAGCAAGGAATGAATGGTTTGAACCTATGTCAATAATCACTGCTGCTAATGTAGAGAAGATACATATCGTACCTCGTATAATCTTTGGGGTGTTAGGATCGTGATCCTTTACTACCTGTAGTTGGGCCTATCCCCGTCCAACTACTCCTTGAGCTCATGGAAGACTGCCTGGGGGTGCTGGTGGTAGTGCCTGGTGACCCTAACCAGCTCCCGTTGGACATCCTACACCCAATCATTTTTCGTCGTCTAGATGAACCTCATGCTCCTACTGCTGTTTCTTCCTCTGTGGAATCTCCATCATATTTCAATCATCTGTGCATGGAGTCAGAGAGTCATGAGATCTATGAACCGAACCCCCACTGGAAAAATAGATCATGCCTTGCAGGTGGCCCCCTTGTCTTCTTGAGCCTCGCACCTCTAACTCTACATCTCAAGGTCGCCCTCCAGATCCTCTATCCCACTTGGGATTCTACTTCATCTATCTACTGCCAGGTACAGATAACTCTACTACCTTTCATCTGATAGGGGATCTCTCTGTTAGTGCCTTCACGGAAAGGAATTTCTCCATAAGAAAAGCTCTCTCTATCACCCTAGCCTACATCGGGATGCTGAGAGAAATTGTATCAACTCTAATATCTTGTCGGATCCCCTGCTCAAAGGTATGGGTCCTAAAGTAATGGTCATGTATCATGTAGATGGAGTATCGAGAGAGGTCAGTAAATCCCGTCGAGTACTACGCCATATTCTGGATGCCCTACTGAAGATGTAGAAACTCTATAATATGCATAGAGTGTAGTGTTTCTGGCATGAACTCCACCCAAAAAAAGGATTTGAAAGTCTGGCTGGGTGAGGATCGTCTCTTCATTCACCTAGAGAATCGAGCTCCACCATAAACCTTCCAAGCCCTGATGAAGTCTAGCTTCCAAGATCACCATATACTCGTTGGATGTCTCTACTAAGCGAAAGACCTTTAAACCACCTAAAGCATGTCCTTTGCTACCTGGGGGTCTATCTGGCCTTGAAATCTTGGAGCCCTCTGTCTCTAGAACTCACGTAACACGCTCAGCTGGAATACATGATTCACTAGTAGTATCTTCTTCTCAAGGGGTGGTGGTGTTGTTGGTACACCACCTGAAGGTTCCATCAATGTGAGCAGTCCATATACTGACACCTCATCACTCGGTGGGGCACTGTTATGATCTCTAATTGGAATCTTATCCAGATATCTTCGTAGATGCATCCTATAAGAGACAGATGTTCTATGATCAATAAGTTATTCCTAGTGAGCTGTCTCAAGAAAGATCATGAACACATTTCAAAACACTAGCAACTGGTGTTTTCATTTACCAAGTTTGAATGAAGAATTCAAGGTCCTGGTGTATGGATACGTCGGCCACAACACCAACACTAGACTCTCTGTACTAAAAAAACTCAATGAACTTTACACCATTAACTCATAAAAAGTATACTCTTAGTTTTTCTAGTATAACTGACCACCCTCTTATACCACATTGTCACGACCCATCCCACGGGGCCCAGACCTGACTACCTCAATCCCACCTTCCATAGGCCAGGGGATGGTGACTAGAACCTGATGGGTTTTACCAAATATTAAAGTAATTTCCTCAGAGATATGTACACAATAAAGAATGGAAATTAAGTAAACAACCAACAAAAGTAAGTTATAACCATGAGAGTAGACTAAAACCACCAGTACAACTGTAAACTGAAAAAATGGCCAGAATACAAGCCCTATAAACTAAAAATAACGTAAATAGTTGTTGCCACTTTTCAAGATCTATTCTTGGAGGGTAGTATCTATATGTTTAAAGTTGAAGAGTATGATCTTGACTGCTCTCGTCGCACAATGCTCCACTGAGTCCCAAACTGCCAAAGTCTGCCTCGAAGCGTCTGTAGTCTTCACCAGACACACACGTGCTGGCGGAGCCTATGTAGGGGTGAGTATAACAAATCAGTAGGGGACTCTGATACCCCCAATGGTATCTCGGTAATCCACAAAGTAAAACATCACAAGAAATACCACAAAGGTAACATCACAATCATGATATAGATAATGAAGAACTAAAAAAAAGAGATAGCTCACTCTTATGGTAAATCATCAAGGGTACAAGGATAAGGATGACTAGTCGTAATGATAGATCATCCTATCCATAGTAACTCTACTACTGACCCGTATAGGTCACTATATGCTGACCCGTATTGGTCGGTCACTGGTGCTAAGCCATATCAGTCACTAGTGCCAACCCATATTGGTAGCTGGTGATGACCTTTATTGGTCAATGGTGATGACCTGAATTGGTCACTGCTAAAATGGTATGGATGATTAGTCATACAGCTAGATCATCCCACTCAAGAGTTTTTTATATTGACCCGTATTGGACACTCTTTTTATTCATACCACAGTAAGCCATTGGATTCCTGCCCGAAGAACACCCAATCTTCAGAAGTCTCTGATCATCAATCCATTGGCCATTTTTTAACCCGAATGAATTCCTAAAAACATAATACCCAAGCAATCTCTAGGTCAAATGGATCCAAACGTGACAGACATCACGTCGATCTGATGCCCAGTCTGTGAGATATGGGCACTTTTGTAAAAAGGTCTTGATTGGATTAAAGTATGATCCAGGATTGGTAACATTTGAAACTCCATCAAAACTCCCTTAGAGTATCTCCATATGACCGCCTTGTCCCAAGGGTCCTTATTCCCTAGACGGCATGTCAATCGGACGTTCGGTCTGTTAGTTACACCCCTTTCCGTGAAATGGGGGTGATCGCACCTCGGTTCATCCCACCTCGGTCAGGACCACCAGAATATGCCAGAGGGACCACTTCCCAAAGGGTTCCTAATGTCACTGATTGTGGTCAAACGGACACATAGTTCGCCAGTTGAAGGCATTTTATTATTCAAGGGATGGTTAGTTCTAGACCCGGTCCGACGCAGTCTGGCCGGCCCGACGCAATGGGTCACGGGGTCTACCTGACCCTCCCGGGTCCGTCCAGTTAAGGGTCATCCTGATTCACTGGGTCTGGCCATTCAGGGTTAGCACGACTAGTTCGTGGGCCCGGGTAGCCATTGTCCTAGCTCGCCTGGGGGGGCTCAGCTCAACCATGCTGGCATGCATCTGGCGCAGCCTGATTAAAGGTGGATCGTGTCTCTAGCTACCCTCACGGACGTGGGGTTGTTCCATCTAGCTGGTGGGGCGCAACCCCACTGCATCTAATGATCAACCAGATAGCTAACTGGTCTCATGGTTATGTGCCACCCCCTCTCCCCTCCTATAATGGTTGTTGCCGCCGAAGGAACCTGCTGGTTCGGCCCTTATCCCAAGAGGCCATCTCGGTTCATCCACCGCGGTGTGCGATGGCAATCTGCCTCCCCACTACCTATGGCTGGTTGTCGCGGGCCTCCTCTGGTCGCCGCCAGCATAGCGCACCAGTGGTTCTTTCCACAGGCCACCAGACATGCTCTAGTGGTCTATTCATTGTGTTGTCTATGCCTACAAGCCTCCCGGACTGCCACCGTCACAGCGTGACCCACTGTATCTGGTTTCCATCAATATTGAATAAATCTATTTCCAAAGAACACAACAAGAATTAAATGGCAGAGGGTTGAGGCCTGGTTCATTTGGCCCACACCCTCCGCGTTAACATGATAACAAGTGGGATAATATTTATCTATCATTAAAGATTAAATAAAAATATTTCCAAAATGTTAAAACAAAACCAAACATAAACCCCCTACCTCGAGATACATTGTATGTGTCACTGTTGCGGTATGACGAGAGTCCAAGTTGAATGGAGTCATCGGCAGTTTTCGATCACGGATCGTTGCCACCAGAGATTTCGTCCCCCATAGGTAGATGTTGACATAGAACTCTGTGAGAGTTTTCTCACTAGAAAAAGTTGTGCCAAAACCCCACCTCGAACTCCATTTAAGTAAGAGAGGTAAAGGTGAGTAATTCATTGAAAAAATAATTATGTTCATTAAATGACTTAGTGAACCTCTTTTAATTTACAATGGTTGAGTTATGCAGTTGATGAGTTAATCCATTAAATGGCTTGACAAGACACTGGTCCCACCACCACCGCTCATCTATTGCAGAAAAAGATAATAAAATAACAATTATATGTCATTTTATTATTCTTTAAGAATTCCAAAAACTAACCTTTCTCCTAACCTACTACGGTCGATGTGAATCTTCTCCTAATCGAATCTCGGTGATGTGGAATCAAAGGTGCACTCCAATTTTTTATCTGATCACCAGTTCAAAAGATAGAAAATTCCACCCACACATTTACTGAACGTACCTTAAAAAAATTTAGGAATTAATTTTAGGCACATAGGGCCTCATAATCATGCACTGTTAATTTTCAAAGACTCGTAATAATACCAAATAATTTTAAAAAATTATATGGAATTTACAGGTCATTAAAAACTCAGTAAAATAAATTTAAATTCTTTTGATATTTTATCATTATCATTAAAAAATCATCTTCTAAAATGTTGTTAAATCTTTTTTTCTCAAAGTAGAGTACTCCAGAGTGGAGGGGTGAAATGAGTATATATTAAAATTTTTGTTAAAATGTTGTCTTAAAAAGGTTCCCTGATCAAATTGAATACATCCAAATTGATCAATGTAACACACTTATAAAAGTTTGACTGTTTAAAGAACCTCTTAGAAGATTGATTTATTATCATTAATAATAATATGAGTTATTAATAATACTTTTTAAACTATTCTAATAATTCCAAACAAATATAACTTATATCAAAGAA
Source organism: Viscum album (assembly GCA_963277665.1). Classification (NCBI taxonomy): domain Eukaryota; kingdom Viridiplantae; phylum Streptophyta; class Magnoliopsida; order Santalales; family Viscaceae; genus Viscum; species Viscum album. Next base: position 294,929,706 of record OY728134.1, read on the forward strand.
TAACTATCAAAGTAAAATCTAGTGTTTTATGAAACATACAGCAAAGCAGAGAAAAACCAAATTAAAAGACACGACGGGTAAAACAAGTGGTTTGGTATAAATATGAGACCTAATCCACTCTACTATATGATCACCTACCACCATGAATTTTATATTAATAATCTATATCCACAACCTGGATCAGCATAAACAATAGTGCACAAGACTATCCAGGTCACACGACCTCTTCCACTATTCTTCATGGGAATAAATTACCAGGTCACACAAGGACCTCTTTCACACTTATATATGGGATTAAACAAATGTAAAGTATATGAGAGGAAATATATCTAGTATCCTTATGTTTAATATAGGAGATAGTGTGTGTTTTAAAACAAGCATACACACACTGCTCAAAAGCTAAAAATAGTACACAATAAAGAAAAATGATGAGAAATTTTTAGAAGTTCTCTGATTGTTATTCTATGCATCTATATATATATAGTACGAAGAAGATGAAAGCATCAAGTCTTCTTGAAATAAAATATAGTATCGCAATTCAGACAGTTCGATGGTGTAAACTGTCTATCTCGTGTTCTTCTAGGAGTTGGTACTATGATGAGGTTTTTGGGTCTGATTTACGGTAAAACAGCCTTTGGAATTGAGAGTCTGTCGTCTATTATTCAGTTCTTTCTTGTTTCATGAATCGGTTTACTTTTCAAAATTCTCTCTCTTCTGCTACACATAGCAACATGTCTATCTTTTACTCCAATTCCCCACTTTCCTTTTTATTTTTAGTTCAGTTGTTGGATCTGATTGAATGAATGTGTTCTACACTGTGTACCTCATACTGTCAGGTGACATGTCTACAAAGAATTATTAATTATGTAAGTTCATTTAAATGACCCTAATATGACCATTTGAATTTAAATTGAAAACCCAAAAAAAGATTAATTAACGGTTTCACAGTCTGTCTATAAACGATATCGCTTGAAAATGGTGTCACCACGAAACAATGTCTTCTCTTTTTCCTTTAGTGGTGAGACAGTTATTATGGCATATATGTATTAAGATCAGGAACTAAAGTCATAGACTTAATGGGATCTAAAACTGGTTACGGTGTCTCGGTTACGGTGTCTGGATTATGGTGTATGGGTTAAGGTGTCTGGGTTACAGTGTCTGGGTTACGGTGACTAGTTTACGGTGTCTTGGTTACAGTTTTTGGGTTACGGTGTCTGGGTTATGGTTTTTGGGTCCTTTGTTAGAAAACCATAACCAGTGGAAGACTCACATTTTCTCAGACTTATCCAAATATCTTCAAACATTCTTAAGGAGAAATATTCAATGAATAAACGAGACTTAAACATTAATAGAGGAAATCATTATAGAAAAAACATAAATATATTTTACAAAAATTAAATATGATTTATGATGATTTAGGATTAATAAGATTTACTGGAAGTTTATTTATAGAATAAATAAACCAACCATGTCTGCACATGATTTGAGATATATTAAGTAAGATTAAAAGGATTAGTAGGATTTGGGATCATTAAAGCATGATTTAAACATGAGGAGTCAAACAATCACCCCCTTTTTAATGATCCCAAATCATATAAATTAGATAATTGTTCTTAGTGTGATTTCTCCCCCTTAGGGCCTTAGTGTTTTGTTCTCTGCCTTTTGAGATTATAAAAAATATTAGAAGAAAAAAAATTAAATAAGAGAATGGACAACAACAGTTCACATTTCATTAGATGGAAAAGATGTGTCATTATAAATAGTGGGCCAAAAAAATATCCCTATCAAAATACAGTTGTCACTTTTCTTCACCACCAGTTGTCTTCTCCTTTACCTTGGAAGCAACATCGGAGGGAGCCAAAGGATCAAAGGTAGTAGTTGAATAAGGGAGTGAGATAATTGTCAGAGAAGGAACATGTAGTCCTTTATAAAAATAAGGTCCCAAAGTAGATTTTGTGGAGACCGAGGCATGTTTTGGTCAAGGATAATAGGCCTGATCTGGAATAGAGATGGAGATACAGTCATTGAGGTATATAAAGTGCTAGTGTAAGAGGAATAATGTAAACTAAGCCATAAAGGTGCATCTGTAGGAGCCACAATAGCAGTGTTATGCACATGAAGATAAGGTTTCAATAACTGAATGAAGTGAGTGATAATATCACCACCATACTGCATTACTTTCCCAAAACAATCTTTTTTCCATATGAAATTTTCCAACAAAGGAGTGAATTTTTAATACTTTTTAACTTGATTCATGAAGGAAGGCCTTAGTGACATGAGGAATTTTCAAATTCTCTACATGATACATGAAATGATTGGTCATATCATGCATAGAGAAAGTCCTATCAAAGTAGAGATCCATTATATTAGTAATTTTTTCTTGAGCATCATTTTCAATATTTGAGTGAATCCTCACTAAATCAAGTACTCTATCACAATTCTTGAAAACCATAGGTATAATATCATCGTCATGTCCAATTAACACTGAATAAAGTTCCTTCTTATCAATAGTTCTGAGCAGATCACTATCATATGGTTGTGATGACTGTCCAGAGGCACTAGAGTCTTTAAAAGTTGAAGTGAGGGACTTGATCTGATTGAGAACTATTTTTAGAAATCTCTTATATTCATCATTCAATTTTTTTAGATCAAAAAAAATATCATGCATCTCTTTAACTATTTTCTTGTTTCTATGAGACACTTTTTCAGCTAATGAAGTAATGTTTGGTTTAATCAGAGAGGAAACTTGTTGTGGAATCTGACCACTACAATCCTCAGCAGGATGAGAAAAAGGATATTTTCCAGATTTCAAGACTTTTTAAAAATCTTCAACCATGGATATTAGAGATTTCACTTCACCACTCAACTGTTTTTTTCAATTATAACCTCTCGAGTTTCATGAATCATTGTTGGCTGAATCTACCTTATAATATTATCTAATAGTAAGGTTGCATCTCTTTCACATATATTTTTTATAGGAACAGGTTGTGTGTTCATTATATTTTCAACTCAGTAAAATAAATTAGCTCAAAGGCTTTCAAATCACTCTGACTCGCGAAAGAAGGAGGTTCTTATGAAGGTTTAGGAATAGGATCTGAGTCATGCTCAGGATCCTTTGCAGAGATTGCCTCTAGAGAAAAGATCAGTTTCAATTGAAACACAACAGATAGGTCTATGTCTTTAACTGAGGATTCCTGGGAATCATCCACATCATTTTAGTTAGGAAACGTATACCATGTATCCACAGTGCTTTGATCAAAAGGATTAATAAATTCAACACTTTCTAGACTAGGATGTTTCTCCCACTCAAAAAGTGCATACATCATAGGACTAAGAGATTCAGATCCTTAAATTTGTTCTAACAGTTTATCTCCAGTAATCTCACCCATTTATTTTCTATCTATCTAGATTGATTGTCCCACTCTTTCCTCAACAAATAGTATAACATTAATATTAGCATGTTTTTTCTAAGGCTCTTCAACCATAGCTTCTTTCTCAATAGAAGTTTCTTCTTCAAGATTCTCCTCAGGAACAACCTTTTCTTTTCCACTAACAACATATTATTTTCTAGAAGTAGGTTCTTCATCAAAATCAATAATTTTTTCAGTAACAATTTCTTCCTTCTCAACTTTTTTTGTGGAATAGATCCACTATATTCCATATCAAATACAGTTTGTTCTATAGGTTCAAAAATTTCATCTTCTTCATATTCAACTTCATATTCTATAATTTCATCTAGTTCCAATCATGGATCAAATATGTTATTAGGTCTTTAAGGATTCTCAAACAGATTAAAAATTTCATATAAACTTTCATTATCCTCCACCCAAGCCTTTTTCCATGGATTCCAACTAATTTTCATCCTTTTTACTGTAACTGTGAGATAAAATATTCACATTCCTTAATGACTTATTAATTTGGACTAACCTTTCCTTTAACATACTGCACATCATAGATTATCCTTGAGTTGAACAAGGAGGTAGAATTTGAGGTTTTCTTAATCAACTCACACTTATGAAGTATCACATACTTGCATATGTTAATCTTGTGTCCATTCTTCATAAGATGTATCAAAAATACATCTTGATATTTGAGGGTAGAAAAATATCCTTTTCGTGGACTAATAAAATTATGAATAAACATAAATAGTAATCTTGTTTCACTTTCTATGTCAGTAGAAATAGCTCTTCTCTTCATTTTATTACCAATCCTGCTTCATAAAGCCTCCTCTAAAACAAAAATATCACTAGGAGGATGAGGACCTCTCGGGTAGTCCTCAAAAATTCCCTCATGAGGTATCCCTAGGAAAGTATCCCATAACACCAAGGAAAAGTTGTATCTTTTTCCATTAATCTAGCTGCTCAGAACAAAACCATATTCGGCATTGAAATAAATCCAAGGAAACTAATAGAATTGAGCAGAAAACATTGGATAAATCGTCCTTTTATCTTTTGTAAACAAGTCTAGCCATCCAAACTCTTTTAGTAGTTTCAAAACCAAATACATACTTTCCAGAAACCGCTTAGGATTTATTTTCATTTATGGTACTACTATTTTATCTACGAGATTCGAGTTCAATGGTCCTTCAAGAGCTATCTTCAGAGCTCTTTTCACTTTCTTCTTAGACCTGCGCTTCTCAGGAGTTGATGTAGATGGTCTCATCATCATGGGAATTCAACAAGGGGGTTGAGAGAAAGATATATAAAGGGATAAAATAGGATATACAGTTTGGGAGAAGATATCTCGAGTGAAGAAAAGAGTGAAACATATCTCATTTTTATCATTTGGGGATTTCAAGCAATGAATATTTAAAAATGTGGGATAAAAAACATTAAAATAATCAATCACAATGATACAAATAATAAAATATAAATAAAATGATAATGTTTTATTATGGTGATACTGGAAAAGATTTTTACGGTGAGACCAAAACAGGTTTTCACGGTGTCATATCTACGGTAGGACCCCAAAATGGTGTGACTGTATTGTTTGAAACAGTGAGTGAAAATATTAACTGAGAGAAATTAATTGTGATACTGTAAAAATGAAACAACAACTTCAAGATAGTAACTTGTATAACTATGAAAGTGAGACAATAATGCTATGAAAGTGATTATAAGATAATGACTCATGAAACAATGAAGCGTGAAACAGTATGTTGTGAGTCAAAATGTTTTCCAAAATAGTATTCATTATACATAAGATTTATCATTCCTAATTCATATATAATTTAATCTATCCTTTTAGAATTTAATGGTTTGGTGAATATATTATCAAAATGGTATTCATTTCAAATGAATTCCAAAGTGATGTCATTTTTTTTATAATGGTCTCTAAAAAAGTGATGTCTTAAATCAATATGTTTTGTCCTAGAATGTGAAACATTATTATTTGATATGTTAATATCACTATTATTGTCACAATTTATAGGTACATTCCTGAATTGAAATCCATAAGGTAGTACTATGTGTTTAATCAAAAAAATGTGTGCAAAACAATTACCAGCTTCTAGGAATTCAACATCAGAAATAGATAATGAAATTGAGTTTTCTTTCTTTCTACACCATGATACTAGATACTTTCCTAAAGACAGACATGTTCCAGAGTTGATTTTTCTATATAACTTACCACCACGTAAATAAGCATCCAAATAACTAACTAACTCAAATGAATGTCCTCTAGGATAGATTAGCCCCAGATTGGGTGTATGTTTCAGGTATTTGAAATTCCTTTTAATAGTACTTAAATAAGATTCCATAGGGTTTTCCTGAAAATGGGAACACATACATATACAAAACATATTGTCAGGACAACTAGCAGTTAAGTTTATTAAGCTTCCAATAATTCTTTTATGCCTAGTTCGATTAACAGATCTTTCATCTTTATTAAGATCCAACTTACAAGTAGTACTCATTGCAGTATCACTACATTTAGTGTTAATGAATCCAAAACATTTTATAAGATCTTTAGTATATTTTCTTTGATTTTAAATAATACCCTCTTTATTTTTAATGATTTCAAATCTACGAAAAAAATTTAGTTCACCCATTAAACTCATTTCAAATTCAATTTGAATCATTTTAGAAAATTCAATACATAAATATTTTTTTGAATATCCAAATATAATATCATCTACATAAATTTGAACAACTAAAAACACATTGTAAATTCATTTAATAAAAAGGTTAGGATCATTTATACCTTTTTTAAAACCTTTAGAAATAATAAAAGTACTTAATCTATCACACCATGACCTTGGATCATGTTTAAAACCATACTAGGATTTTGATAATTTGAAAACATGATTGAAAACGTGAGGATTTGGGAAACTATGGGATTTTTCAACAAATACATACTTAGTTATATACCCATTTTAGATTGAAATCTTTACATCCATTTGATATACTTTGTAATTCAGATGTGCAGCATTATCAAGCAGGATTCTGATGGCTTCAGGTCTAGCTACTAGTGAAAATGTATCATCATAGTCAACTCATTCCTCTTGATTATAGCCTTTTGCAACCAATATAGATTTATTTCTGACTATATTACTAGCTTGGTCCACCTTATTTCTAAACACCCACTTTGTGCATATGGTGAATATGTCATTGGGTATGTCAAAAATATTCCAAAGATTTTTCCATTCAAACTGATTAAGTTCTTCTTGCATAGCCATCACCCAATATTCATCACTGATAGCATCATTATTGTTTTTAGGTTCATGTTTTGACAAGAAAAATTGATGTTCAAAATGATTTCTAACATAAGATTTAGTTTGAGTTCCTTTATTTGAATCACATAAAATAACATCTAAGGTATGGTTTTTAAGGGTTCTAACAACTATAAAAAAAATGAGGGGCTAGTGATTTCAGGTTCTTAAATAGGTATGGGATTGTTATGACTTGAATCTGAATAATTTCTAGAACTAGATGTTCTCATAGAATTCTATACAATATGGATAGAGGATTTAGCATTGATTCCAATATTTGACATATCATCCTCTAGGTTCTCTATAGAGGAGATAGTCTCATGTGGATATGTCTCATCAAAGTTAACATCGACAGATTCCTCCACACATATTGTTCTTTTGTTAAACATTATATACAATTTACAAGAGATTTAATATCTAGTAAAAATTTCTTCATCACTCTTGGATGAAAACACTTCAAGATATTCCTTAGTATTAAAGATATAGACATTGTAACTCAAAACTTTGAAGTAGATTACTTTGATTTTTCTATTGTTCAATAACTCATATGGATTTCATTTAAGAATAGGAATAATAAACACTCTATTAATGATATAGCATGTTGTATTTATAGCTTCAGCCCAAAAATAAATAGATAAGTCATATTCCCTAATCATCGTTCTAGAAATCTCTTGCAAGGTCTTATTTCTTCTTTCTACAACTCCATTTTGTTGAGGTGTTCTAGGGGAAGAGAAATTATGACCATAACCATTTTATGAGCAAAATGATTCAAACTCATGATTTTCAAACTCATGACCATGATCACTTCTTAAGGATTTAATTCTAAGTCCATGGAGTTTTTCTATAGTTTTAGAATATTTAGTGAAATGAGATAAGGCTTCACAGTTGTGAGCCAAAAATAAAGTCCTAGTATATCTAGAAAAGTCATCTATAAGAACATAATCATAGTACATCTCTTTTATACTAGAAACAATGCATGGTCTAAAAAATATATGTGAACCTACATGAGAGGTTGAGAAGTTGACACTTCTTTCTTTGGTTTGATGTAAATTTTGTGTTGTTTTCTATTTGGAAAAAGATTACAGACTTTATCATTTATAAATACAGTTTGATTAGGTATTTTGATAAAATTTTTCTTTTTATCTTATTAATTGAGTGAATATTGCAGTGTCCTAGTCGTCTATGCCAAAGTCGGGACTCTTTGTGAAATCCAATTATACATGAATCATTTTGAGAGACTAAAGAATCTAATTTAACAAAATATACATTTTCATTTAACAATACAGAACATAATAATTCGTTTTTAGAATTAAAAACATTGAAAGAAACATTTTAAAATTTAACATGAAATCAATCATCACATTTTTCTAAAATAATAAGCAGATTATATTTCATTCAATAAACAAAAAGTACTTTAAAAATTAAAACAGAGTTACAGTTGCAGATTTGGACAATGCCAATGATTTTTCCTTTGGAGTTGTCACCAAAAGTGGCATGTCTACCATCAATTTTTATTATGTTCTTGAAGCATGAAGAGTCTCCTATCATGTGTCTTAAACACCCACTGTCCAATTACCATAGGCTTTTACCGGATCTATTTAAACAATTTTCCTACAAAATAGTCAAATAAAAAAAGACATTGGTACCCATATTTGTTTTGGTCTAGTAATATTAGTGACTAGTTCTTTAAGAACCATCATCTACCTCATATTTTTTCCATAAGAATTATGTAATGTATTTGAGAATTAAACTCTATTTGGCCCAAAAAATATTGAAATAGTATAGAGTGTATCAAAATTTTAAATAGTTTAATGTTTTATTTAACTATAAGTAAAGTTGTATGTTCTATATTTAGAAACAAAGTTTTTTTCCAAAACTTCTTCTACTAGGTTGATAGATAATACCAGAACTGTATTTAGGGGAAATCTATTTACTTATAAAATTTACCAAAGTATCATTACTATTAGTAAAACATTCAAGTTCCTTTTTCAAATTCTAATTAGAAAGATATATTTAATTTTTTTCTTGGAGTAATTGAACATTTTTCTCTATTTCTAATGTAAGATCATATTTAATAGTTGAGGTAAGAACATATTGTTTCTTTAAATACTTGTATTTATCCTTTAATTAATTACATTTATCTTCAATAATATTGCAATAATAAAACATTTCTTCTTTAGACATAATATTTTAACCACATTCATCTCCATAATAATATGACTTTTGTATAGGAGATTCTAGGGTTACCTCATATTTGATTGTCGTAAAACACATATTGTCTTTGTTATCCTATTCATCATGTGAAGATTCTATGTCCCTTGAACTATCTGCAGAAGCATTCAAAGTTGATTTCATTTCCTTTTTATACATTCTATCTTTCTCATCATATTTCTTTTTATAAATGAGCTTGGGGCAGTCGTCCTTTGCATATCCCTTTCTCTTATATTCATAACACACTATCTCATCAGGCATGTCATTTCTTTTCAAATCTTTCTTCAATCATCCCTTTTGATCATATCTTCCATTGAATTTTGAATTTTTTTAAAAATTATTCCTTTTATAAAATTTAATAAACCTCCTGGATAATTGATTCATCTCCTCATCAGTGTCAGGTGATGATTGAACACAATTGGAACATTTTATAGAGACTTGTAGTTTCTCTTTTTCTTTGTGTTTAGAGGCGGTGGTCTTGAATGCCATAGATTTTATTTTGGGTTCATCCTCATCTTCCTTTTTGACTTTCAACTCCTCTATATACATCATTAGTTTCCAAATGATTTCATGTCAATTTAATTTACTATTTTCAAATGACTCTCTAATAGAGACAGAGGTTCCTCTCTATCTATCAGGTAGGAATATGAGAATCATCATGATTTTTTCTTTGGTATTAACATCTCTTCCAAGATAAATCATTTTATTGAAAATTTCATTGAACTTGAGATACATGTCATAAATAGGCTAATCATGATTCCTTTTAAAGTTATCATATTTAATATTATAAGTATTGAGTATCATTTCATTCACACTAGAATATCCTTCAAGTGAAACATACAAAGTATTCCAAATTTCAAGGGTAGTTTTACATGTAGATATTTTGTTAAATTCCTCATTCCCAAAGAGAAATATAAAGAATTCATGGATTCACAATTGTTGTTGTAAGTAGTCTTGGTTGGGTTATCCTAAGTAATTCTATCAGTAGCAGGAACATTTTACTCTCAATAATTTAAGACCAAATTCTAATGCCCATGCTTTCTAAATTCATTTTCATTTTCATTTTTCATTGGGTATATTTAGTTTCATTAAATAATTGTGGTATGTTTGGTGTGGCACCTACCATTACATTATCCATAATAATGAAATATTTTTAATGAGGTATAAATATATAATTAACATAAATTTATTGATCGTTAAAGTACAAATAAAATCATAGTTGAATGAATTTTAAAAACAAATCCTTAATAGGAATAAATTCATCTGATACCAAATGTGGGTCAGAGTATAGTACTCAATAGGGGAGGGGTGAATTGAGTATCTGTTATTTTTTTTTAAAAAGGTTTTCTTAAAAAGGTTCCCCAAAAAAATTATTCAATCCCAGTTAATCAAGGTAATACAGTTATAAAATTTTTACTATTTAAATAACCTCTCAGAATATAGATTAATTCTCGGTAACATTAATATGACTTGTTAATACTAACTTAGAATATATTATAATAATAATAAAACATATATATTCTATCCAAGAGTAACAATCAATGTAAAATATAGTGTTTTCAGAAACATACAGTAAGGTAGGGAAAACTAAATTATAAGACACAGTAGATAAAACAAGTGGTTCATTCTAAAGTTGACACCTCATCCACTTCACATGGTGATCACCTGCCACTAAAAAGTTTATATTTATAAACATGATCGACACCCCGGATCGGATTAAACAACAATGAACAGGACTTTCTAGGTCACATGACCTCTTCTAATATTATTCATAGGAAAAAATTACTAGGTCACACAAGGACCACTTCCACACTTATCTATGGGATTAAACCAATGAATAAGATATGAGAGGAAGTATGTCGTGTATCCTTTAGTTTAGTGAAAGAGACAGTGTGTGTTTTAATAAAAACATAAACACACTGCTCGAAAGATAAAAATAGTTCACAACAGATCAAAGTTGATGAGAAAAGGTTATAAAAGCTATGAGTGTTATCATATACAGATCTGAACCTTTAGAATGAAGTAAATGCAAGTATGGGGTCTTTTTTGAGAAACAGAGTAACACAAGCCTAAAGGTTTGGTGGTGTAAACTATCTAGATCATGTTCATCTTGGATTTGGTATTTCAAAGATGTTTTTGGTTCTGATCAATGGTCGTCCAGCCTTTGTAATTGAGAGTGTGTCAAGTGTTCTTTAGTTGTTTCTTATTACACGAATTTGTTCACTTTTCAAAATTCTTACACTTATACTACACATTGCTGCACATCTCTCTTTTTCTCTAGTTCCTGGATTTCCTTTTTTATTTTTGATTGCATGTGTTGGGGCCGACAGGATCCATGTAATCTTCACCTCATAACTGATATAGTCATGTGACATGTCTACAAAGAATTGTTAATTATGTTAGTGCATTTAAATAACTCAAATATGACAATTATAAATTAAATTGAAAACAATAAAATAGATTATATAATGGTGTCAAAGTCTTTATAGAAACAATATCACATGGAAACAGTGCCACTATGAAACTTTTTCTTCTCTTTTTCCTTTGATTAGTGAGATAATTATGATGTCATAGTGTTATTACGATTAGGAACCAGTGTCACAGAATTCATGAGATCTGAAACTAGTTACGGTGTCTAGGTTATGGTGTTTGGGATTTTGTTTCTAGGTGATGGTGTCTGGGTTATAGTGTTTGGGTTATGGTGTCTAGGTTATGGTGTCTGGGTTATGGTGTCTAGGTACTTTTCTAGAAAACTAAAACTCGTGGCAGACTCACGGTTTCTCAGACAAAGTAAAATATCTATAAACAATCATAAGTAGTAATATTCATAGAAAGAATGAGACGTAACCATTCATATAATAAATCATTATAGAACAAAAATAAAAATTGATTAAAAAAATCAAACTTGATTTAAGATGATTTATGATTAACATGATTTATCAGAATGTTTATAAAGGTTAAAGATGCCAATCATCTCTTTATATGATTTGAGATAGATTAAATAGGATTAATAGGATTAACAACATTTTTGATTATTAAAACATGATTGAAACATATGGAGTCTATCAAATCTATATTTTAATATTAATTTAATGAACCTTTAAATTAGATGAAATAATCTCTAAAATCTCATAACAGAAACCGTTTTAATATTGACATATTTCAAGTTGAATAACTTTGTATCATCCAAATTCATTGGAAAGTGACATTAAAATAATCTAAACATTTTTATTTAAAATTCTCAATCAAACATTTCACAAACACATTGATCAACAAAAATATATTTTCTGATAAACATAAAAATATATAAACAAGATAAAATACTCTATATAATAACATAGAAAATTAAAAAAATTAAAAACTTTGAAAAACATACTACCATAACTTCTGAACTTCATGATCTATTTGCAATACATCAAATGTTTAGGTTCTAATTATACAATATGATATTTCTTACATTTTTTTGTATAGTCATATTTTAGCTTATAAATATTTCCCTTCTGATAATTTGAGTAACAAAAAATAAAAATTTATTCAATATTATAGAGCCTATATGTATTGTGTAGGGAAACTAAGAGGGGTTAATTAGGGTACTTAACTTTTTATTGAGTTTTTGATTTATTTTAAATTATCACTTATTACTCTAAATCCAATAACTTGGTTAAGAGTAATGGATTTGATATTCAGTATCAACAATCACACATGTAATAATGATAATAAATGACAGAGTACCACACTGATAATTTTAACAGGATTATGCTTTAATTAGAAATCCTACTCTTTCTCATGATTAACCTATCGTTGTTTTATGGATTTCCTCATCACTGTAATTTTTATTTATTACAAGTGATGTTCAATTTTCACAAAAGTTTTAGAGTTATTATCAACATCCTGAAATGTATATATGGTGTTATTTTTAATGGCATGACCTATTCTTCAATGAAATTTTTTATACTGGCACCACTAATTTCTCTTGAATCTTCTAAAAATTTTCTGAACAAGATCGCTCAATCATCTCAAGGATGTCACCACATCAAATTGAATAATATATTCTTCCTCAAAAAAAATATATTTAAAAACCAAATAAATATCAATGAAATTTCATTCCTTTTGTTCTGACAATATTAGCTCACTATATGAATAATTATCAGTTGCTGAATGAAAATTAATCCACACAACCTTCTTATTTGATTTTCAAATTCTCAAACCAATGACCCTTCTATTAATGATGTTCACAGCCTCAATTAATATGTACAAGTGGTGGAAAAAAATATTTAAATACTTTATGCAATGATAATCTTCCACAATTCAACTCAACCCATTCAAGAATCACAATTATATTTATTCATGAAAAATATCACGCACACGAGATATGATGCATGGGATTATTAGGACTATAAAATCTAGAACATACCCAATTATTATACTTAATTTTATATGTTCTTATGGTCACTACCTCACTTCACACTACACATTGTTTCACAGATTTCTTTAATTTTTGTGGATGCATTGCAATATTTCATTCATGTTTAATATATCATGGATGATTTCTCTTTCAAATATCTAGTACACCATTGCACAGTATATATTCAATCGTGTATAACCCTTTTCTCTAACTAAATGTGACTTCTTGTAATTATTTCAAGAAAATGTACCATGATATCTCATATATTCTATGGAAGTGTTGAGGATAGGTTCAACTAAAACTTCCTAATATATCATGTATGTTCTTAGAATGGAATGTCTAAAGTGAACAATATTCCTTCCCATCATAGTTCCAGTTTATTTATTCAAGTAACTATGTGAGGCTTCTTCTTTGCACAAAATTAAATAGTAGAACAAATCTAATTCTTTTAAAAAGAATGAAAATATTCATGGAATATCCTTTCCTCCACATGAACAAAGTATACAGGATATGTTTCTTCATGGAATCCACATAAGGATATTGGATCATTTTCTTCATGAAACTATTTAGTCAGATATTTTCATGAAAATAGGTTGTAGGATCTCATCCTTCATGAAATAAAACTATTTCATAATGTCTAATTTTTATTTGAAAATGATATCCTGAATTATCTTGGTTGATAGTAGACTAATCAACCTACAAACCTTGGTAATTATAAGTGAGACCTATACCATCTATCATTTCACTATCATTGACTTAAATGCCTGAAAATAATTTCATTTCAATGAATGATTTGAAAATCTTAAAGATCTCTACATTTTGAATTCATCAAATGTGGGTTTTCTCTTTTTCACGTTATGATGTCGAGAAATGTAGATTCTTCACAAAACTAGTTCTACTTCCTTCATGACGATCTCCTCATATGTAAGTGATAATATCATGTTCTCCACTCATGCACCAACACTGACTCAAACCATATTCATTTCATTATCATTTCATAGTAGTGGGACATCCTTGGATAATTTTTTCCATGTAAGATATATTATGAATTCTTGGTGTATTCATCATCTGAAATGGTATCGATCACTAGGATTGCATCATCGTCGTGGTATGCTTACTTGAAATTGATAAATAAAACTTGTTTTTTCATTTTTCCAAATCCCACTCTTTAAATTACCTCATTCATGCAATAAGTAGATTTCATGCTTAATGTCATCATGATTAATCTTTTCTAACTATCCTTCTTCGACTACTGATTATAGTCAAAATCATGATTTCCAAGCTCTAGAGTGAGAAGGCATATAAAATCTTATTAAGAGGATATATATAATTAGAAATATCCATCGAACAATATATATTAGTTGGATTTGATAACACTTGTTTTAACTATATGTATTAATGAAAATTAATAATGTATTATTATCCCCAATCCCACATCGAACTTCACTATAGTTGAGGCTCACATAATAATAGTTTTTGTGACACTCACCTCTCGGGATGGAATTAGGAACCACACCTAGAATACTATGGTTGTGCAAAAATGGGGGGTGCCATATTATCTCATGTGTACCAGTGCATAAACCATGCGTGTGTTATTCACCCAATATAAACTCTTTCACCAATTTACATACACCTTCATGTGCATACAAGGGCTATAAAACTTCAATGCCACCAATTTTTCCCTAGCATAGGATATCTCCTGCATTTTTAAGCCCTAGCTCACATGCGGAGTTTAAACCATCCCTCCTTTGGTGGTTAGGGTTGGGCCTTTTTTCGGTAAGACCCACTTCGAAATACTTATATTATATTCAATGTTTATAATATCATACCAAGACGAAATAAAATTCTCCCATAATAATTTATCATGTAAAATATATATATTTTGAATGGACTTATTAAGAATCTTTTAATGATGGAATTTTTTAGGGACATCTTCAAATCTTATTCTTTATATTATTTTATACAATGTGTTATCATTGAAACGAGTTGTTGGAATTGAATAAAGACACAAGAATTGTTAGAATAAACTTATTGAACATTCTTACCAAATGAAATCCAATAAAACTATAACAATTCTCCATGAATTGTCCCCATACTTCTTCAATGTTTCTCAAATTCTTTCAATATTTATATTTCCATGATTAATCACTAATCACAGAGGAATTCATCATATATTGAACTTGATTAATTATTATATATTGAAAAAAAATAAAAAAAACTCATAAATAATTAACATTGGATTTTCAACATCATCTTTTGGAATTGTCGTCAAAACCATTTCCTTAAATAAAGTCAATTTATCCACTCCCACTGATTGAAAATTAATGCAAAGGATTTATTTGGTCAATTTACATTGAGGAGGATAATACCACATGTTTTTTTAATAATGTGTCTTAAGCTAGTCATCTCTAAGTCTATGTGGTCTAACCCGCTGTATAAAATAATAGTTATTTCACTAAAACATCGATTTTTTCCAACTGATTCAGCATGTGATACAATTTCTAAAAAACATTATCTTGGAACGAATAAAAAACTCCTTCAAGAAATATATACCTTTCACTTTACACACCAAATATATTCAAAAATTTCAGGTGAAAATATAATTTACATCCCCATTCTATGTTATTACTCGTCAACTGAAACTCCCCTTATATACACATATTTGATATAATCAATGCAAGGGTAATAATGGTAATTGAGTTACCTCAATTTTAAATGTTTTTAGTGACTACATAAACTTCTATATATTCATATAAAAAGTATTTATAGTATCTTTTTTATGTTTTCTACCCATCAATGGGTACACTACCTCAATTTTACCTAGTATATAATTTCATCAGATGGTCATCAATATATTCCTGATAATGTTATACCATTGTGCATCAATTCTAGTTTCTTTTAGATATTCAATAATCATTCCAAATTTTTGTCTTCCACTTTTTTCACTCAGTTCTAATTTACATGTCACAATCAAATATTACTTTGAGAGAATGTAATCTTTAATTCCCTTCACCTTAATATTGTGTGGATTATTTTTCTTCACATCTTCTAGTAGTGTAATAGCTTCCCATGATGATTTTTTTCTATTTTCAGAATCTCTTATTGAGAATGTAGAATATTTATAAAGTTTGTTTGATTATGCCCAGACTTCTTGAACCTTCCACACAAAGGTTGTACAACACATTATTTTCCACATTTTTACAACCACTCGTGAAATATGAAACCTACTTCATGTGGTAAAACCTATTTTCCATTTTTCCTTTTCTCTATCCAGTGCTTTATCTTCCACTTTTCCATTTCTCTAGAATCTAGCATTTGATTAGGAAAATTAATCAGGCATTCCTTCTGAAAATATTCTAATTTGGATATTCTTCATAACTTCATTGATGTTTTTAAGTTTCCATTCTTGGATAACTTATCAAATTCTTCTTTAATAATGTCTTAGATGAATCTTATCTACTTATTTCTCTCCCAGATTGAATCCCTTATTGATTTCATCTTTATTCTATTAATTTTTATTTTTCTTATCTATTTTATGTGGTAAATATTATGAACTACATTTCAATAGTAGAATTATCTTTTATTGCTTTTCATAAAATTATTGAAATTCATCATATCATTCTTCTTATGTGTAACTTTCTTGGTAGTTTTCTTAACTTCCATTTTCTTTTTATTCCCAAGGAATACTTTTCTGCTATTATTCTATTTCTTCAGCATTTATGGTGATATTTTCTTCTCATTCACATATAAATAGTGTGTGGTTGGTATATATTATAACTAATCATAACTATGAAAACTTTTATTTAAATAATCATATAATTAATAAAGTCACCCAAATCTATTCTTGATAGATAGATTCTTCTTCGTAGTTTTATTCTACTTCAGATTTGTAGGATCTGTCTTCACATCAGATTGATTTTACATAATATTGGTCTTATATAGTTTCCATATGCTGACACATTATGCAAATAATAAATGTCCCAATGCCCAAATTTTTAATACATCCAATTGTATCCAATGAATTTCCATATTTTTCTTGTAGTACTAGTTTGTCCATATTTAGTGCCTTATTGTTTCTAGATTTTCCTCTCCATATTTAGAGCATCACTTAATGAGTTATTTTTATTAGTATTTATAGTATATATAGTAGTTGTTTTAGGGGATATATAATCATTTTTATCAACTAACATATTCAATATTTATTATTTCAACCTACACTAGAATATAGTACAACATTTTTAGAAATAGAATTAATTGTGTTGTGAGTTACCTTTTCCAATGAGCATGTAGAAGATTGATCAATAGATTATTTTAAGAATTTATTTCAAATATTATGAGTCTCTTTAAAGACACGAGTCTCATTAATAGTGGTTATTTCAATAACCCTTTTATGGATATACCTTCTTCATATGTTTGGTTGGAATAATTCTTCTTATTAGCATATTTGGATGTTACAACATGTGTTTTATTCAAATTTCTCAATTTAACCACTAGTCAAAGAAATTACATGATAAAAGAAATATTGTAATTTTAAAATTATTTCAACCTTCATTACCATTTAATTTTTATTTTATTAAAATTATATTTATTTTATCTACTACCTTTATTCAAATTTTTTTCAAAGCCTTTGATTATTCTGGCTTTAACTTTCAATTAGGATTCCTTGACACTGATGGTAGATTTATGTGACTATTTGAGATAATAAATCTTATATATTTAAAACTCCTTATAATTCATCCTTTATTCCACTAAAATATAAATATTTTTGACCTTATATGTTTTTCTTCAATTTGAGCCTTTCGTACATTCATGGAAACATTGAACAATGTTTCAAGTACATAGATTACTTCACCAAAAAGATGTTTACTCTTGATTTTCTCATAAACATTCCTTTTCAATTATTCTTCAATTAATGATATATTTTCATAGAAAAGATTCATAGATTCTTCCTTTTCGTTAGTGAGGTCTATGTGAACATTTTACCTTTTGAATTTCATAACAACTGTATCCTCTTTTTTATTAATTTCTACCTCAATCAATCCTTTTTTTATCATGAGGATCATTGAAAAAAATGTATATATGAAATTACTTCTTTGTTAACATTATACAAATATATTTCAAATTTAGGGTATAATTCAAAAATAATTTTGGAAGATTCATCTTCCTCATACTCTTTACAACATGAGATAGTTTCATCAA
The DNA here is from genome assembly GCA_963277665.1 of Viscum album. Lineage (NCBI taxonomy): Eukaryota > Viridiplantae > Streptophyta > Magnoliopsida > Santalales > Viscaceae > Viscum > Viscum album. The sequence continues at coordinate 294,948,230 of OY728134.1, forward strand.
AAGGAGAATTGTCAACTGATTTGATAATAGAGCTCTAATCCTTGTCTTTTTTTCATTGAAATTTTATCCAATATATATTCTCCAATATTCCAACTATTTTTTAGATTATTTTAAAATACCTTTATGTAATATTCAACTATATTGGAATTAATTCTTCTATATAAGTTTCATTATAATTAAATTAAAATTTTCACTTCATACAAACCTTGTAAGAAAACTAAGAAAAAAATTGTTAATCTAATCAAATGTGGAAATATACTATGATACCACTAGTAAATCCTATATGGATAATAATTGGAAACTAATTGGGGGTGAATCATGATGGAAAATTTTTTTTTGAGTATTTTAATTCTTTTTAATAATCCCCTCTTACTCTCGAAACTCTACCCAAATTAAGTGGAATGAATCTGATATGTGCTCTCAACAATCACACATGTAATGTAGATAGTAAATGAGACAGTTCCATTTAGATAATTTTAAAAGGTTCGACCTCAATGATAAATTCTTCATATTTCCATGATCAACCTATAGTCATTTCATGGATTTTCTTTTCAATATAATATGTAGTGATTATAAGTGAAAATAAATTCACACTCAAGTTCGATTGGTATTATCAACATGCTATAAAGGATAAATTGTGTTGTTTGTAATAGTTCCACTAGTTATTCAAAATAATTATTTATACTAGCACCATCAGTTCCTCAAGAATTGTCCAAAACATTATGAACAAGATCTCTCAATCTACTCCAAGATGTAACCACAACAAATTGAATATGATATTCTCCCAAAAACAGCATATCTTCAATAACTAAGAAAATAACAAAGGTATTTCATTCTGGTTGTTCCTATTATATTAGCTCTCAATTATAATAATTAGTGACAATTGGATGAATATTAATCAACATTATTTTATTAATTTATTATCAAATTCTTAGTAATATAATCATTTTATTAATGAAGTCCCCAACATTAATTTATGTGTAAAAGTGGTTCAAAAAATCATTCAACATTTTATAAAAAAATAATTTTGAACAATTCAACTCAACCTCTTCATGAACCTCAATTGGATATATTCGTGAATAACTTCATGAACATATGATGTAATTAATGGGATTCTCATGTTTATAATCCCCAATGCATACATATTTTTTATACCTAATGTTTTATATTCTTATGTTCACTATATCACTTCAAAATACATACTACTTTCACAGTTTTATTTTGGTTATATGGATTCATTTAAAGATTTCATGGATGTTCGCAAAATCATACATGAGTTCTCCTTTGAATAGGTAGTACACTTTTTAACCACAGATATAAAACATTACATACATATTTGTCTAACTCAAGGTGCCTTATTATAATTTCAATGAGGAAATGTACCACAAAATATCATGCCTTATACACAAGTTATAGGGACGAGTTTACCTCATATATTCTAGTATATCATACAATTTATTGGTGTGGTATGTCTCAAGTGCACGGTATTGCTTCCCTTCGTGATATATTTTCCTTTATGCATGTATGTGTGTGAAGATACTCCTCGATGAAACAATAAACATTTTCGTGAATGTTCTTATTTATGAAGGATTGAAAATCAGCATGAAAAATAAAATCCTTCAATGAACAAAGCATGAGGGATCAATTTTTTCATGGAATCATAGTAAAGATTATAGATCAATTACTTCATGAAACTTTTATGTTTGACATTCTCATGTTGAGAGGTTGTGGGATCTCCTCCATGAAATATAATTTCTTTTCTGTGAACTATTTTTCTTTGAGAATGAGATCCTAACTATTATTCATCAACAACATCATAATAGCACTCAATCCCAAAGTATTTATATTTGAGGCCTTAACAACCTCTCAACTGAGTTTAATCAACCTAAATTCTCAATTATAATGTCTTTTTAATGAATTATTTTTAATTCCTGAAGGCCACAACATTTTGAATTCATAAAATATGGGTTTCTATTTTATCACGTGGTGACGCTGAGAAATTTAGTGTATTAACATAAGTTATTGCAACTTAAATTATGATTATCACATTTTATGTATGTTATAATATCATATTCTCCACTCAGGAACCAAAACTTCCTCAAAAAATATTCGTGTCATTCCCATTAAATGGCATTGGGAAATTCTTGGATGATCGTTTTTATGAAAGTATGTCATGAAATCATGGAATTTTCATCATCTGATCTAGAATTGATCATTGGAAATTCTTCACCGGCATAATACGCTTACTTAATATGGTTGAATGCAACTTCATTTTTCATTCTTCCAGATCTTACTCATTAAATTATCTCATTCATGAAAGATATAGATTGCATGCATGAATTTGGTAAGATCGATCTTGTCTCACTCTCCTAGTTTGATCCTTGCCGATGGATGTAATCATGATCACTAAAATCTAGAGTAAAAATTCGTATAAACTCTAATCAATAGTTTGATGGTAATGAGTAGGTTCAGTCAGATGTTGTAGATTGGCTAGATCGGACAAAATATTTTATGTCCACATGTTTTAAAGTGGAATAACAATGAATTCTTATCACCTATCCCACATCGTACTTTTCTCATGTTGAGTCACAGATAATAAAAAATTTAATTCCACTCACCTCAAGATTCAACAATGAAGTTAGCACCTGAAAAACTATGTCCATGCACAAATGGGGAGGGCTATGTTGTTTCCCCCCAATAACACCATTGTATGAACCCTTGAGGCACTACACACCCACTCTACACCCATTTGTCTTCATGTGTACACCTTTCTTCACATGATAGTGCTCTGAAACATCTCATCCTCTATTAATTCCCATGAATGGGATATCTCCAATGTTGTTTTACTCTTGATCTAATATGTGGTTTGATATGGCCTTCCATGGCTAGCTATAGTTGGCCCTATATTTTGATTAATCCCACTTGAAAATAATTAGATTATATACAATGTATTAAATATCATATCAATGCCACCTAATCTTCTACCTTAAATATTATTCATAAAAATATATGTTTTTCATGGAATTATTATTCCTTATGAAATTATGGAATTTCAAATGGCCATCATCAATTACACTTCTTCATCTTTTTGTACACAATATTCCATCATTGAAACAAATCTTTGACATTTAATAACAGCACATCAATTTTAAAATCTAATATATAGAACTTTCTTACAAAATTACATCCAATGGATCCATAAAAAATCTCCAAGAATCATCACCGTCCTACTTCAATGTTTCCCAAATTCCTTTCATCTTTATCTTTCTATGATTAATCACTAATCGTAGATGAAATCACCATACAATGACTTCGATTCTATATTATATGTTGAAAAAAATACAACCATACTCATCAACCATCCACATATGATTTGAAAAAATTTATGATAAACTAAATTATCATAAATTCCAAAATCATAAAAATCATAAAACATCCGGTAGTGAAAACTAAACATTATGGTAATGTAATAGGTTTTCCTTTTGAGTCACTGAACAAAACAGATAGTTTCTTCCATGCATGTAGTATTATTTTTTCATTTTATTTTGAGTCATGAAATTTATATTCTACATATAAAACTATCTATTATTTTAATTGAACTCATAGATTAATTATTTCATATTACATCATCTCTATAAATTAATGAATCCATATTCCAAATAGAAGTAAGATTATGTTTCCAGTTCATCTTCTCTAAGAAGTTGTATCAGGTGGACATCACTTGTTAAATGTTTTAAAAAACTAAAATAGCGTGTGATATATCCTATTTCAAATTTCATGAATTCAAGTTTGAATTATAGTATATGAAGCGTTCAAACTATATCATTAGATTACCCAACTCAAGTTTCTACACATTGCATCATTTTTGTTAAATTGTATTGCATCAATTTTAACTTCTACTAACACCGAGTTCTAGGTATAATGTATCCTCCATACATAATGAAATTCAGTAATGGTGTATAACACATTTATGGAATTTTCCAGTTCCAAGAAACATGGGGTTCATCTTAATACTAACATGGGGATCAAATCCACCAACATGGGGTTTTTCTTCACCAACATGGGGTCCATTTTAAAAACATAGGGATCAACTTATCAAACAAAAGGGTTTATCCAATAACAGGGTGGGGTCCATTTCACCAACATGGGGTTGAATATCAATGTGAGGATCCACAAAATGGTGTTAATTTTTATACCAATGAGGGGAAGAATGGTAACGTGAGTACCATCAACATGGGCTTCACTCCATTCTAAAAATATGTACCACTCACCCTCATATATTTCTTTCGGTTTTTACTAGTTTGTAACTTCATAATCAACATTCTGCCCAAGAGACTTATATTAAGATAATTTCAGCTACCTTCTTATTTAAAAAGAAACACTTAAATAATTATTTTATAACTTTATAAAACAATACAACTCATAAGAAAAAATAATCGGAAAAAACTATGGAATGACATAAATATCATAGAAATTTTGATTTTTTATAGAGCACTGGAACCACTGTTTCATCCTTCATTATAGTTTATTAAAATTTTGGTAATCTTTTTATCTTTAAAAATATAGTATTTGTAAAATTATGATTACTATATATCAATATGTTATAAAAACTTAATGACCTTTTAAATATGAAAATACCTTATAATATCAGGATCAAACATAAATTGTTAGAACATATGGAATAATTAATAAATAAGTAGATGGATTTTTTAATTATAAAAATAAAATAAATATATTAGAAGGGAGTCACTCAATATTTTCCCCTTTTTATTATTACAAAACACAAACTAATTCAACCAATTTTTTTACAATAAAAATGTAAATGTAATTGAAATTATATCATTTTAATAACAAATGTATACCCCCGCTTAAAAATAATTTTAAATTTAATCACTAGGGTAATGATAATTATCTCCCCTATAAAAATATAAAGATGGCATGAAAAATATAATACATTATCAATACATATATAAATATATAATCCCCCTAGAATTATGATTTCTACTAAATAATGTAACATAAAAATATAAGGGATCCAATAAAACATGTGAGAGTATTTTCAAGGAATTAAATTAATGACAAACATTTTTGGAATGTGTCATGTATATTGTTGATAAATAATAATCATATTTAACATGAACAAAATATAATTGTCTTTTATTATTAGCCTAGCACATGATATAATATAGAAGTGTAACAAAAATTAATAAACCAAATGATAATACATTAACCACAAGATTTACAGTAGAATAATAATTTATAAATCTACTCATTCCATCATACTAGTAAATAAAATGATAAATAGAATAATTTAATTGTTTAATGATATGAATCAAAATACAGTGAAATAAAATATAATGTGATTAAAATACTTTATCCCCTGTATAAAATATTTTATTCATATTAAATAAAAGTAAAAATTAAAAAAACAAGAACTCCTTGGAGAATAGTCTCAACTATTAGGATTTTTCATTCTAGATAACTAACCACTTCAAAGATTGTTGTCCACGATTTTAACCAACATAATAATAAATATTAATATAATAAATATACATTTATTAAATAGACACAAAATAATTAAAAAATTTAGTTTTTCAGAACAAATATTCAAAAAATCAAATAAAAGTGTATTTTGGTACCAGTATTCTTTTTGGTTCATCTATGTTATAAATTAATGATTTATGTAATGAAATCTATCAATGGTGAGAAACAATTACATATTTAAATATAAATAAAGCTTTTGAATAATAAACATGATTTATACTAGAAAATTGACGATTACAAAAAATGAATTCATTAGTATAATAACCATTAATACCATAAAGAAATAATATTATAGTAGATATGGTTTTCATTTGGAATCAGGTCCAAAATAATTCAGATATAATGTAAGTATTTATCTATTATGACCTATTACTAATATGCCTTTATTAATTTTATTCATAACAAGAATTTTATTTAAATCATTCTCCACATTTTTTAAAATTCTAGTGGTCTTATTTTGAAGAACCATATTCAACCAACAATTCTGGGATTTTATTTTCTTGAAATGCACAAAATATTTTCAAAAAAATAGATCTTAAATATAAAATTTTGCTTGCCAAACTCTATTTTTTAATAATAAACCCATCATAAGATTTTTTTAGTTTTCTATTATCTTTATCAAAGTGTTTAAATTAATATTAAAGAATATAAAAATATTCAGTAATCTTGTCCAAGGAAATATTTTCATATTTATAAATATGAATAAAAGATGATTGTACCCCCTCATCTTATTTCATAAGGTTTAGATTTTCATTTTTTTTCTTCACTCTTTGTATTCATAGTTTGAATTTGATGCATCACATAAATATATAGATGAAATCTAAGTATCCTTCTTAAATTTATTTCCTTTTATTTTATAACTAGATTTTATTTTGAGACTTAAGTTGAGGGATTCAGGTCTTACATGACATTTATTTTTTCAATTGTTGCATCAAACATCCTCCTCTTTATTTCTTTTTAATTTGTATTTTCAATTTTTTTAAGGATTACTAAATTCTATATAAATTTATAATAACTCATCAATTAATCCCGAATCACTCGAATCAAAATCATAATATTCATCCTTCATGACATTGAGTGTAGTATTTTTCTTTTTATTAGAAATACAATCTTCATCTTTAGCTTGAATCTCAGCTTCATACATCATCAAGGTTCAAATTAATTCATTTATCTTCAAATATTTAACCAATATTGACAATTTAATTATATCCAAAATTCTATTCCATCTAGAGGTAAATAAAATAATGAATTTTTTAATATTGATCAGGTTTAGTTAAAAGTTTTCCAAGAGAAGAAACATCATTAATTATCTGAGTTAGCATCCCATTTATATAAGTAATGATTTATATCCCTCTATTATAAATGTATCAAATTTATGTTTAGAATTATTTTACCTCAGTTTTGTATCATTATTAATTCATCCAATGGAAACATCACTTGTTTCCCAAATTTCATTTGTTTTAGCGTACAAGGAATATCAATTAAATCAATATATTCCTAATCCCCAAATAATAGCATTCATCACCTTAGAATTAAAGTCATAATCAGCCACTTGATCATCAATCCACTTTTTAGTTTCACCTTTAAGAATATTATATGGTTTTATAGATTTAAAATACATAGTTAATCTAAGATTCTTTAAATAAATAATCAGGAAATATTTATAGTAACAATTATTATCATAATTAAAGTAAAGAACATTAACAATAGATATACCTTATTTAGATTATCCATTTACATTTGTAATTGTATAGATCTTTACTTCAATCTTGATATATCCAAAATAAATCATTTATATATAGCATGCTATGATAAAAATTATTATTATTAGGTGTAAACAATAATATATCTTCAAATATTTTCAGTTAGAGATCCTCAAATCTAATACTAATTATTGTCCCAAGATGATGATGATGATGATGTCGCAAGAAGTGGTTAATTATCTTCTCTTAAAATGATGAAAAATTAAAATTTTATCTCTTCAAAGATAGTAAATATTATCATTCCCTCTTAATATTGAATAATATGGTAGAAAATAAATAAAATAATGAGTAGGACATGGTGATTTATAGTGGATTTGGGCACAATGATACCCTACTCTACTCTAAAAACACTCCCTCCACAATCACGGTGATTTTCACTAATCAGATAATTTTACTTAGGGTCCTTTAAAATTAAGTGAAAATAATTGACATAATACAATAAGGATTTTATTGGTCCATCAGGTTTTTCTTGGGAACATTGAAAACAAATGAGTATAATAATTCAACACTTTGGTGAAATAGTTAAGATATAAAAGGGTTGAACAGATTTGGTAAATAGTTTTGGTAGAAACTAATAGATTATTTGATATTCAATTAGGTATATAGTTTTTTCTAATAAATATTTAATTTCATGAAGATTTATTCTTTTTTAACCAGCAATAGTATAAATAAAAAAGATTCTTGCAATCATTCTTATTATTTATATTGTGAGAAAATAATGATTTATTGTGATTTATTTTCTCTCTTCTTCAAATTTTGATCACCAGTATTAAATGTTACAATATATTTATTTTTCATAAGTGATAGAGTTATCATGAGCAACTTTTAAAACATCCATAGAAATATTTATCGAGAGAATAAAAATATTCAATAGTTATAGTAGATTCTCTTCCTTTAGAAAATAAAAATAAATCTATTAATGTGGTTTGATAAAATTATTCAAGAAAATTGCTACACTATTTAATTTTTTCTTCAAAAATAATCATCTAAATAAACTCAATAAAATAAATTTAAACACTTTTGATATTTCATCACTATAATTGAAAAATAATCCTTATACTAGAGTCAAATACCCATTTTAATAATCCATTAAACATCTTATTAATTTCATGAAATAATCCCTTAAATTTCAAAATAGAATCTATATGAATATACAAAATTATCTATCTGAATAAAATGGTATCAACCTAATTCTCTAGAAAATGATGTTAAAATTATCTAATCATTTTTATTTCAACAAAAATCATCAAAAAAATTTCAAACACATAGATCACTAGTGTTATATATTATTGAAAATTTTCAAAATGATAACCATGATAAAATAATCCCCAAAATATCATAGGAGATTAAAATATCAAAAATGTGGAAAAACATAGTACTATAACTTTAGAAATTCATACTATATTTTCACTTCATCCCATTTTTCAATTTTCATTCGTAAAAATTATATTTCTTACATGTGATATATATGCTCAACATCAAGATTATAAATATCTACCAATATCTTTTCTAAGTTCCACAAATTAAAATATTTTTCATAATTTTTGATAAAATATATTATTATAACTTTTGATCTCAGATGAATCTTAAAGAACTTATTTATATGAAATTTACACTATGGTAATGTCATGGGTTTTAGTTCTAAATCACTACATGATATGTACTATTTTTTTCATTCATTTAGTATCATTTTTTTCATTCTGCTATGAGTCATTGATTATGTATTCATTATTTTAAGATAATTTTCATGTCAAATGGACTCTTCACTTTAGAAAAACATGATTATTAATATCTATAAATGAAAGAATAAGTATTTAAAATAGATGAATGTATAATATTTTAGTTTATATTCTTCAATATCATATATGAGGAGAGAATAACCAATTCAAAAAAATTGAAAACTAAAATATCATGAGATATTTCTTATTTTATGTTTCATGTTGTTGAGTTTTACTTCTAGTATATGAAGCATCGTCATTATATCTTGACATTACCCAACTCAAGTTCCTATACATTATAGCATTTTGGTTTGATTTTCTTGGATCCAAGTCTACCTCTGCCAACTCTAATTTTGAGGTATAGCTCATCATCTATATAGAAGGTAAGGCAATCATGGTGTATAGCTCATGCATGGAATTTTCTAGTTCAAAGTAATGTGGGGTTCATCTTCCTACAAACATGGGGATCAACATTACCAATGTGGGGTTCATCATCACCAATGTGGAATTCATTCAATACCAATGTGGGTTTTTATTCAACAATGTGGGGATGATTACCAATTTGAGGAACATAAACATGGGGTTTATTTTCGTACCAAATTATGGATAAATACCAATGTGAGGATTATTATTTTGAGGTCCACTCCCTTAAAAAATATATAATGCACATCATCACAAAATTTTATAAATTTATAGATGATTTTAACATTATATTCAACATTTTTTCCATAAAAATTATATTTCTATAATTTCAATACACTTTTAAATAATAAATAAACACCTCGATAGGACTTTCATAACATGATATTTCATTAAAAATAACTATCAATTATAATATAAAAAATAACGCATGAATGTAATATTTCAGAACTTTGAATAATTTATATAGAATAAAAACAACTATTTCTTCGATAATTTTATTTTATTTAAATATATAAAATATACTTAGATAACAAAAAATAGGATTTATAAAATTTTCAGTACTGTAACTCAAGATATTATAAAAACCCAGTGACCTCGTTAATATGAAATTACCTTAAAACATTTGTCTCAAACATAAACTGTTAAAACATTCAGATTAATGAATAAAAAGATATATGGATTGAAACATCTAAAACTTTTATAAATAAAAATCCCTTTTTAAATGAATAAATTCCTTATTAAGTAATGCAGTTATTGAAAAAATATGCACTACATTGGTTATTTTGGACCATTATAAGTTATAACTTAATAGATTTCAAATATTGTTAAGTATTATAACCATTGATAATATAGTCATTAGATAGTGAACATTATGATAAGTATATACTAAGGGTTATGATATATTGTTGGGAAAAAATACCTAAAGGTAACATTGCAGTGTATTTGGGTTGACTATGTTTATTGAAAAAGTAGTTGAGAAAAGTTATTAGTGGAGTGATAATATAGTTTTTGATTAAGTATTTTAGACGACAAAATCAGCTTAATTCCTAAAGAGGGAATTTTCAGATAAAATGAAGGCATATTTCGACTCGGCGATCAATTCCAGGAAGAACAGAAGAGCCGCGATAAAAATCCAAGAGGTGCACAAAAAACCACTCTCGCGTGCGAAAAACCGCGAAATTGGAAAGAGTTTTATGCGTGGGCACGAAATATTCAACGCCGCTGACACAAGGACAGGGTTTTCTACATTGATCGACATTCGTGTGGAACTGGTTTCCCTGAGAGCCCGTAAATAGAAGGGTGCCCCTTCCCCTTCTGACGATAGAAGAATCTAAACCATATCTTCGGCATGAAATTCACCTCTCTGACATGAAAAAAGATGACTTCTAGATATAGGATTTTCCGCGATGGCTCTACCAGGGGTCTCCCATTGCGTGGGACCACTCAGGCTTGACCCTCGCCCATGTCGCATAAAGTTAGGTCCCTTGCACGCAACCCCTTCCCCATGCGTGAAAATCATTGGTCATTCCTTGTGCACAACTCCTCCCACATGCGTAGAACACCTTTGCTCATCCTTACGTGAAAACCCTTCAACTAGAGTGCAAAACATTGGCCCCCTTTGCATGATAGCATCCTCAATTGCGCACACACCCATACTATTGCATAAAAATATTACAATTACTCGCCTAGCCACTCCTATTATGTGAAAATAACATGATCCAATCACCTAGGACTTCTCTGTGCAACTGCTCCATTTACACGCAAAGCCGCCCTCCTCGTGCACACTCATTCGAATGTGTTTGATGTCTCTCATTCGGACATCATCTTCAGGAACATATAATGCCCAAAACTTCTACATTACACACCCTTCTCTCATATGGTCCTCTAGGATCATATGAAGTAACTTCAATGTCCATTGTGTGGTGCTTCCCATTGTGTTGCTTCACCTCATGATTCTTTGCATAGGCATGCTAATGGCTATTGCTACTTTGCATAGCCACTCTAACAGGGGATCATCATTGGATCACTCTATGACACCCCATAACCATGGTGTTTTCGGTGCCTTCCCTTCACCAAGGGCAAAAGGGGGCCGGTTAAGTATGTCTTAGGGGTGTGGAGAGAATCAGCCTCATCCGAGATATAGGATGTTAAACTGCCAAGCACCATCGTCCTCAATACATGATGTAAAACTGTGGCCTCACCCCCATTCAATCTACAAGGGGTGCCCCGGCTTTTAAATTTTCTACTCTCTCTCATATCCATGGGAGTGCGATCTTCCTCACATGGAATGAGATCCTCTCTGCTGGAGCGGCGCCTGTCAACGGGGGAGGGCAGCCACCTTGGTGTAATCTCCTAGTATTTCTCGCGGGATTTAGCATCTCTGCTCTACCTCTCTTCTCCTGTGCCAAATAATAAGAGGGGAGAGGGGCACATGGATCCTCCACATCCCATACCTCTCCCCCTAGGCATTGTCGCTCTGGGCCTCCATCCAGGAGTAAGTCACAATCTCCATCTTCCTGGGCTGTGAACCATGTGTGTACCTATGTTTCCTCTTGGTCAAGCTAACCATATGTAATCCCCACTCCACTTCCCAAATATGCACCTTTCACGACGTGATTTTCAGGTCTTCACTGCCTCTTGTTTCTTAAAACGAGCATGACTCACATGATCTTAGAGTAATCATTGACCATGTAATCCTTCCTGGGCCACCTTAGAGCGTAATCCCAAAGCTATCATTTTTGAACTATGAAGAATTTGATCCTTTCCAAGGCAAGGTATGTATAAATCCACCACGAGGTCTAAGCCCCACACCTACATAGTCCCGATCATCTTCACATTGGTTAACAAAGACCCAATTCCTGAACTATGTGGACTTTGATCCTTGCCAATGTATGTTACAAAGGAAGCCTCCCCAAGGTTCAAGACCAACACCCATCGGTTCCTTCCATTTCATGTTGGTTCACCCTCGTCCTGCATGGTGTTATACTGTAATCCCTAAACAGGGGTAAGTCAGTGTACCCTAATCAATGGTAATCCATTGTACCCTAAATAGCGTTAATCCACTGTGTCTCCCAAAAAGCGGTAAGTCGTTGTGGTCCACCTTTTTGGGACCCACATCTTTGGTCCATCCCAGCTGCATCAGACCATCTCGGGATGCTAACCACACGTAAGCCTGTACATATTATTGGTTTTTTGTTCTATGTGTTCACCCCAATTTAAGCCCATAACCCAAGTCACATCCCAGTCTTTCCCTTTATCCTTTTAGTTTTGGGAAGTTCATTCCCTAAACTAGAGGTTACACTTCCTCCGGGTCCCATTCATGCATCCATTCTCACAGGTTGCCTCCTCAGGTGTACCATCGCCCCACCGAACTATGCAGACTTTGATTCGCTACCACGGGGATACGTAGGAAGCCTATTTGAGACTCAATCCCAACATCATCATCATTCTCATGACAATTTCATCTCATTCCCGATACCCATCCAATTAACTCAATCATCCACAACCCATCTTGATTCTTACCTGGGCCGCCGCATCCCAGTGAGATCTGGTCACCCACTCTCTCGCTGCTTCTGGTAGCAATCGGCTAACTAAAGACATGTTAGCCCCAGAATTAGGGTACCCTCAAGGGGTTTCACACATATGATTCACTCCCATCGGTGTTCCAATTAGTCTGATCCATCTTTGTTAGACATTAAACATGCAACATACTCTATGTTAAACATGGTAATCTAAGGAAAACCTCAGAGACATGCCCATGGCATATAATTCTCTGTATTCGACGTGGGATGTAACAACACGAAATTTTGAATAAATTTTGTTTCCTAACATTTTGTGTTATTTTATTCTATACTCAACATAATATTTAATAAAATGAGTATAATTAAAATGAGACCATTGGGGTTCAACTGTTATATGATCGTTGGTCAATATGACCATTGGAAACTAAATGTTAAAATTATTTTCTATAAATACAAGTGATCATGATTAATTAATATAGAAAGAAGATTTGATGGCTGCATCCAGTAGTCAGGGCTGATCGAAGCCCATCTAATGGAACTCGGGAAAGAGGTATCACCTTTGGGCTTTGCTCTGGACCAAACCCAAGCCGAATATCATCGTGTGAAGCAGGAACAGAATCACCTTTGCGAGAAGTTCAAGCTGATAGAAATCGCTACTCGGTCAATGTTGGCCGAGCCGCCCAAAGATTCTATCACCCTATCACACCTTACTCTTAGGTCTTATGCTGGTGATATAAGGTGCTATGTAACGAGACTCTAACTGCCTTGTGTAATCCTTTGATTTAAATAAAAAAATGTTATTTCTTCTTGTGGTGAAGTTTGTGAATTTTCAAATGTCCAGATAAATATAGTATGCATATTATTGATGAATTTTGGAAAGAGGATAATTTAAAATATTTATGTAAACCTTAAATAATTAAAAAAATTAATGATTTTCAAAATATGGTCTTCTAAAGTTATGTTCAGTAAAAATTTAGAGTCTAATAAGATCAACATAATTTTTGATGAATAGTAAATTATGAATAGTGATTTTACGCTTAAGATTAGTAATGTGACCAAATGGATTAGTAATCTCACTTATAATAAAGTATTAATATAATTTAGGAACCTTTATTAAGTAATGTGATTCAATAAAATAGGTAAATAACTGTTCCAGAAAGTACTATTTAAGTATTAGTTTTTTTCGGGTGAATAGTGTTTCTTAATTAAAAATTAAATTACAAATATTTAGAAAATTATTTTCATAAAATGGAGTTTATTTTTGAATTCATAGCATCGATATTAGGTTATGGTGATTTTTAGAGATTTTTCTGAAAAAATGAATTTTTAGTGAATAGTGTTTTTATATAAAAATTAAATTAAAAATATTTAGAAAATTATTTTCATAAAATGGAGTTCATTTTTGAAATCATATCATCAATATTTGGTTAAGGTGAAATTTTGGGATTTTTTCTAAGAAAGTTGAATTTTCTGTGAATAGTGAATTTTTAGATTAGAGTTTCGGGTGTTTAATGACATCATTAAGGATGTTATAATTATGTAATCTTTCTGGTAGAATTATGAATAGTAATATAAGGTATGAGGTTTACCAAGTGGCCAATACCATGGTAAAATACCATGGGCAAGCCCATGGTTTTTCCAATACCACCGATGAGGTGTCCCTTGGCAATTAATGCTTTGTCCCCTCACATCTCCTCTAAATACCAAGACGTTCCCTCACTCATTTCATTTCCAAATCCTATCCAATGAAGTTCTGGCCTCTTAACCTCCCAAGGAGTCCTCCCAAGGTTCCCCCATTTCTTCAAGGTCCTGTCCTTTGATTTTTAAGAGTTACATTTTAAGGTAAGGGATCCTACCTCTCTCTTTCTTTTCATGTATTCTCCTTTATGTCATTTATTTTAAGCTCCTTGTTCTTATGTTGGGGATGTTATTTTATATTCATCCTATTGTACTTTTCATGTTAATATGATGAGATACCCCCTATTTATCTCATCAATTCATTTTAAAAATGTTTATGTGGCGTCGTTAGGCTGCCGAATTTTTGTAAGTGATTCGTTCACCCTTCTCATTTTCAGGTTCTATTTTCATGTCAAGTCTTTCAAGTTCCTTTTTATTATGATGGGGTATGATATCTATATCCATCATACTGTTATTTTATTTTATTTTATGTTCATATTATGAGAGAACCTATTTGATCTCATCAATTCATTTTTGACATTTTAAGTGACATTGTTAGGCTGCCGAATTTTTATAAGGGATTCTTTCACCCTTCTCATTTTCAAAGTTCTATTTTCATGTCAAGTCTTTCATGTTCCTTTTTATTATGTTGGGGTATTATATCTATATCCATCATACTGTCCTTTTATGTTAATATTATTATAGACCCTATTTGATCTCATCAATTCATTTTTTAGAAGTTTTAAGTGACGCTATTAGGTTACTGAATTTTTATAAGAGAAATGTTACTTTTGTCTTCCTTTCAAGTTTTTCATTTCATATGGTATATCCTTAAAATTTCCTTACCATGTTCTTATATCAATTATACTTTGTACATATACTATTTTTTGGATCATTTATCAGTGGTTAAACCATGTCCCCTCTCTTTTCAATGTTTTCTAAAACATTGTAACATAGTCGTTAGGCTGCAGAATTTTCGTCTCAAAATGTATCTCTCTTTTTAAAAAATTTTTTTATTATTTTATGTTAATACTCAAAGATATTTCTTCTATAGTGGTATTCACATATATATCAAAATGTTCTATCTTAATTCTGGTATTTACATACATGAAACCCGCTTTCCTTTTTCCTTGGGTTTAAAATGACATAAAGATCATGTATTAAAACAATTTTTAAAACATTATGATTATGAAATGAAACCCATTTATTTTATGATATATGGGTTATTTATGAAATGTTTTATGATGATATATGTGTCTGACATGATAATGAAGACAAATTTAAGGTTGCGCCCTGATAGTGCTCCAATGCATTGGATAATGATGTAATCTCTAAGGATTACAATTTTAACGATACCTTGGTGAATAACCTTGGTAATGTTTTTTAAATGACACATTGGGGATGGACCTCGGTGAAATGTTCATGATTGTCTAAGTTAAATGTTGTATCCACATCTTCAAGTTATGAACTATGTTTTTTTTCATTATGATATGCCTCATGATCTCTTTCTCAAGCCTTAATGTTATTTATTATGACTTTATTGATGTATCTCAAGTTCACATGTAAAATGTTTCCCTTGTTTCCCTTACTTGGCATTCTGCTCACCCTTTCCTTTGATGTATATTCATAGGTTATGAGATTCAGTAATGAACTTAGGATGAACAAATGAAGAAGATTTTCAAGTGTTTAGGAATAAATTTTGTTATGTTTTCATGTATTAATTTCCTGGTTTCCAAGACACTAAACATTAAAGATCCTCGGTTTTGTATAATGTAATGAAGGTTTATGTGATAAAAAGGTGGGATGCCACATGGGATGCCTCGAGCATCTATTTCCTTGAGAATATTTATCATAAGGGGTAGAAAATAGATGCTCCAGTGTTCCAGCGTCTAGACACACTAGCAATGTCCAACATGACTACTCCCCCGACCAAAGGTTGCTTCCCTGACATGACCCATTGGAATTTACTGATAGAAGAAGTGTAATAAACCAGCTTTAATGAAGATATGACACTGGGAAGAGTTTCACGAACAATGTCTTAATATATGAGGGAGACCCAGACTAGTTAATGTGTTACAAGAAGGTATCCAAAAAAGGAGGAACCAACATCCCATCATCTCATTTCAATCAAAGAGAAAACATCCCAGAATAATCAACGAATGACACCCACTTTTGGAAAGAGGGAATGGAGGGAAACAATCCAGTGTGTCCCCAATAGAGGGATGCACTCCCCAAAAAAAGCATCGAAAATAGAAATGGTGAACCTGATGTGATCTTCTTCTCCTCAATGTGGAGACTGGTAGCATTCGAGACATCAGTATACTTGTGTGTCATGGGATCCAGTTATTCAGCATCGGGTCATGCCAAGAAAATAGTAGTTCTAGTGTGAAACTCATCAGAATTTGGGGTATTTGATCATTGGACATCTCGAATTGAGACATTGTCATAATAGATCCCTCTTACCAGCCATGGAATACAGAATGGAGCTGGGGAACTGTTCATCGGTAATAATGGGTATATCTCCCTATTTTCTAGGAACCAAGTTACTACATTAGGAACTCAATCATCGCCCATCCGCCGACGTAGGGGTAGAGGAAATGTCAACACGACAGTACCATGTAGCTCCACCACTTCTCTTACAATCTCTACGTCCACAATTAGTGCATTCCCACTCCCCATATGAATTCCTCTAGCGAAGTGTGATCAATGACCTCTTCCGCTAGTATGAGGTGGAGGGGATTGTCCCGACTCTAGATATGGACCACCAGGATCGAGAGGCATCTGTACCTCATCGCATTCTTCGATCCCAAGGGTCGTTCAGGGAGTCACCGCTCCCCACATCTATTTATAATTATTTCAGGATCCGCTCCTATGAACAACTCAATGACTCCCACCCCTACGCCAACGAGGTAGGGGATGTCCGGGTAAGACTAGCTGGGATCCCATTCCAGGGGTTCTCAAGGTGTGATTTCACTAGGCCACACCAGCGTTTCTACCCATCCCCATGGGCGAGTATAAGGTAAGCCATGTTTCTGCACCAATAGCCCCAGTCCGGTTGACCCAGCGATACTGTCGAGCGCAAGCCGAGGTGGATGCCTTCCAAGGGGCGTCAGCATCAACGATAAATTTGGATCGTGCCACCACTGACGTGTATCATCTTTTCCCTGCCTATTCCAAGCGAGGGCATATAGATTCCTGAACCGAATCGAGGCCCCAACTATCCCACGAGAAGGCTGGGTCGACTCTCCTAGCTTCCAGTGCAGTTAGTGCCCGCAACGGGACGGCATGTGGCAATGACGCCTAGTACAAGGGTCACCCCCGTACTTCCACCATTGAGAACACGGGTCTTCCCCACTCATAAGCTAGGCATGGAGGTCTTTCCCATGCCACCTTTAATATGAATAGGGGTCCACCCAATGATAGTGACACTGAGAACGTGAGTCTCTTCTGCACTCATTACATCAGGTATGAAGTTTTTCCTCCTGTTGCAGGCCACTGGTGTGGAGATGATACACATCCAGTCAATATCCAGCATGGGGTGCCTCCCCATGTCCTTACAGCTACTGGAGAAGGTCCTCCTCACCCCAGTGATCAGATAAGTGAAGTTCAGCCCCACTTTATCTTCACTCATCATGATGGTTCTACCCATGTTCATCTTGACCAGTATGAGGATCCTCCTTTTGCTGACACCACCTGTAGAAACAATAATTGAGGCCCTACCTAAGCCTCCATCAACTCTGGTAGAGGTCCTACCTGCTCCAGCACTCCCCACGATGATTCCCTCCACACATCAGCCAGTGGACACGGAGGTCCTCCCCGTGTTCCTTTTGATATCTATCTAGGTTCTCCTCACACCCTAGCTTACTCTGGTGGAATCCCTCTCTGCCCCAGCACTTGTTCGGTCGAGGGTCCACCTCATTCTAGAAATCTAGCCTCTACCAAGGATCCATCCTTGGGCAGGGAGGAAGGTCATCTCTACCATAAGCAGAATGTTAGGAAGGTTCAAACAGAGATTAAACATGTCAGTTTCTCAGATTCTGAAGCAGAGCATACCTCAACAATGGAACCCTCACCACGATCCTCTATTTCAAAGGCCAAGGCAGGAACAAGGTGCATCCTCCTCATACATTCAGAATGCGAGATCCATGGGATCCCTGACTCCCTCTGTAGATACATCCGAAATACAAATATTTTGTGGTTCCCCAGGTCTTGGTCATGCAATCACTGCCATGACTGTCACTAGAACTCTCCACATTGACCATCGATTGTGAAGAATTGTTTTGGGGATTGATATTAGATGTGTAGTTGTAGGTTCCAACTCCATCATCTGAAGTCATTGTTTCAGAATCTTGGGTCACCATTACATTTTATGGTGACATGGAAGCCATGTCACTTCACTCTTCTGAGGAAATCCGCAGATATGGCGGTTTGTCTGCACGCTCGCCATATTCTCCACTCGCCAGCCAATTATCCCAGCGGTCTACTTTAGTACCACTAAATGTTTCACTGTGACAACCAGTTGAGGAATGGATCATTCCTGGTCTAGACCCTAAATCTGAGATGAGAATCATGTGGGACATTCTTGTATCGGACCACTTCCCTGAGATATCTTGTCCTGCTATGGCACCAAAATAAAGTGTGCTGGAATCGCTCACCCAGGAGGAAGTCGGGTGTCTCTGCCAAACCCTTTGGGTGACACACTTTCATCTTTATCACCAGTGAGTGGATTACCCCAAGAGTTAGGAACACATAGATGACATTGGTCAAAATGCAGTTTGGTTTATATGGTAGCACTCCCAATGGCCTAGTTCCCTGAGTCACGAGGCCGCCATAGGACCCTCCAACAACGATGCGTTTAGAGATTCAGAGAGCTCCACAGAATTATTAGGGAGACTTTCCCCCATGTTCAGATCCATGGTTGGTGGAATACACTGCCTATAAGAACCCATGTCTTGGGACTATGAGACTTTGAAAAATTTCTTGATGTCATTCCAGAGCAGGGCGTTCAGACGACGTACAATTCCAAGGTTCGGTGTACCCAGAATTAATTCTATAAAAATGTTAAGTTTTTTTATATTACGCATGTGTTTTTATCTAAAGAAAATGTGATATCTCTTAGATGGTTGATCGGATCGGAGATCTGAGACCATAGTTGGGTCCGAAACGTGGCATTTACCATAGGTGCGATATAAAATGAGTCGGCGTGGGATGTTCAGACCCCTCGCTCGTTGGCGGTGTGTTGAATGGATAATTAAATTATCAAATTATTCATTTAATAGATTAAACCTGAATAACTCCTAAAAGGTAGCTGGGATCAGAAATCCAAGGTCACAGTTGCATCCAGAGCAAGCCTTTTACCCTAGGCGGGGTGTAAAAGTTGTGGGCGCAGGCCTGCTGTGAGAGATGTCGCCCAGGGGAAAAATCATAATTTTGAATTAATGACGTAGTGAATTTTATCACTGAAGTCCCTTTCAAATATCCATCAAAAAAAGTCTCAGAATGAAAATCCGAGACATCCGTTGAGTTTGAAATGGGGTGTTTTGCCTAGGTGTGTAATAAAATAGACAGGCGCTGAGGTTTAAGAATCTGCGCCCGTTGAGAGAGTTTAAGTGATTTTTTATAAATTTGCTTGTGTTGAGAGGGGAAAACCATTTCCTCTCCTCTCTATCTCTCTCTCTCCCTCTCTCGAGTGTTCTTCGCCGTTCTTCGGCGTTCTTCACTGTTCTTCACCGGATGTAGGAGCAGAGTCTGGTTGATCGAAACGGGATCGAGTGGGCATGTCGCCAATGTCGGACGACCAGATAGAGGTAGGCTTACGGTTATGTCTTCCGCCCTTTTTTCAATTTTGTTGTATAATTTCTATAATTTTAGAATTGTGTGTTGGCCAAATGAACACGGACAATGCCCGAGCCCCTTTCAATTGTTGATCTTGGGCATTATTTGTCCAATTTGTTTTCGGACTCGCCAAATCTTCGTTGGATCGTTGATCGGGGGCAATCGCTACGAAGGGCTCGCCCAGAGGATCCTGAACCCGCATCGGTTTTGGAATCGGGCCACCAGAGCGGCGGCGGTGACCGTCGGAAGTCCTGGCATTGGAAAGGGCGGTGGCTGGAGCTCGGGATGGCGCAGCGGGGGTCCAGGCATCAGGCAGTGGCAGGCGGCCGAGAGGAGTTGGGTGTCACCGGCTGGCTGAGGGCGGTGCTCGGCCAGAGGAGCCGGGTGGTCTTGAGTGGCACAAGGGTGCCGGTGTGGCTGGGCGTGCAGCCTAGCGGGCAGGCGAGGCCGAACTTCAGAGGTGGCGGCGTAGAGTCTCTGGTGGCCGACGGTCGAGCAGGGCCGGGCAGAAATGGCTGCCAGGCAGTGGATAAGGGAGCCCTGGGCAGAACGGCGCAGGCAGTCTCGCGTGCAGTGGGGCATGGCGTCAAGCAGCGGAGCCAGGCGGGGGAAGGGGGATTCAGCAGAGCAGGTGGGCGACCGCAGCCTGTCGCGGTCGGCAGGCGGAACCTGAGGCGATCAGCGCCTCGGGAGTGCAGAGGAGGCCAGGACCCACGCTTCGCGGGTCCTGCTGGCGACGTCGAGAAGACCGGATGAAGGGCCTGTCTATTTGTGAAAACCGGACCAAACGCAGGTCTGGTGCTATTGGGCGGGTTGCGGCTAGTGGGCCATGGTTTTTTGGGCTAGACCGATACCAGGGTCAGGGGCTGGTGGCTCGGTCTGGGCCGGCCTGGGTGAACCGGCCCGATTAGGCCCCCTTGCATTCGGGGGGCCGTATCTTCTAAACGGTGCGTCCGTTTGATGCACCCTTCGCTGCTGCAGAATCATGTCGGTGAGGCGCTCTTTTAAAAGTGGGTTTCGGGGTTTTTGGATTCCGTGCCCAAAGACGGTTGACCCGAAGAGGTTTAATTTAATAATAATAAATTTTTAAAGAAAGCTCGCGATAGACGCACTTCGCGAGCCGGATGTCCATTTGACATGCCGTCAGAGGGACTTTGGTCCTAGAGTTGAGAAGAACCTTCTGATGTTCTTTTGGATCCTTTGTGGTTTGGTTTCGTAGCTTCGAGGCGCGAAATGCTTAATGCAAATAATTAATTAATCATTAAATTAATTAATTAATTGTTGCATCGGACCTAACTCCTGGTTGGGATGTCCGATTGACGTGTCGTCAGGGGCAGCAAGACCCAAATACTCGTGCGGACATTTTGAGATGCTTTTCAATGTGCTCGAGTTAGAGGCATGGTGTGGGCCCCACAGGTCCTAGTTCACATGTTTTACTATGAAATGCCTCTTTTTCACCCGACATCTGTTTGGGGTGTTTGAGCACTGCATTCTGTATATTTTTCTGATGGGATTGCAAAAGTGAATTCTGCCCACCTAAATTGGAGTTGAGGTGTGGGCCCCACGAGCCGTCTTTTAAACGATGTGCAGCGTACTGTGACATTTTCATCCGACATCCATTCGGGGTGAATGAATAGTCATTTTGAGGTGTTTTTCCGAGGGCATCGTGATAGCGCAGTTCACCCAACATTTTTCGGGATCATGGTGTGGGTCCCACATGAGCTGGCTACGGTGAATAGTACATTTTTCACTGGGTGTCCATTTGGGGCGGTTGAGTTATGAATCCTGTGTGTTTTTATGAGGGGATCATATTGGTGTGATCCGTTTGTTCAGTTTCAAGATCTTGGTGTGGGCCCCACATGGGTTGTCCACATTGAATAGTAGCATATTCACCGGTTGGCCGTTTAGGGTGAGTAAATGGTCTATCTCGCATGTTTTTTCGTGAGGATTGCAACGATGTGATCTGTTTGGGCCTATAGAGCCTCTTTTGTGATCTTGTTAAATGTGGAAATATGAAAGGGTGTTGGATGGAGGTCTCATTGATGCACTCCGAAAAAACGCACGATAGCGATGTTGGTAACACCTGGGGATATCAGTTGCAGTGCAGAGTTATCAGAAAAATTCCGGGTCTACCCTCGAGTAGTGCTAAGCAGTGGGTGGCCTATCGATATCTTAGGGTCTACCCTCCAGCACGGCTGGGAAGTGGGTCACCTGTCGACTTATTCTTGGTCTACCCTCCATCAGGGCTGGACACTGGGTTGCCTGTCGACTTCTTAGGGTCTAACCTCCAACAAGGCTGGGCAGTGGGTCTCCTGTCGACTTATTCCATATCTACCCTCCAGCAGGGCTGGGTAGTGGGTCCCATGTTGACTTATTAGGGTCTACCTCTAGTGGGGCTGGGAAGTGAGTCACCCGATGTGTTATCAAGGTTTACCCTCCAGTCGGGCTAGGCAGTGGGTCACCCATTGGCATTTCATACTCAGTCCTTATCTTAGAGGTTAGTCAGTGACTTTTTCTCCATGACTACCAGAGCAGGATCCATGGTTGTACAGATCAGTGATGTAATAGCTTTGACGTGACCTTAGGACATACGAGAACGAGGGGCACTTTTCCCACTGAGAAGCATCCTTTCGACGCGACATAAAAGCCTTGCGGGTGAGTCTTTGATGCCCGAAGTGGATAGTATCGAAGTGCGGTGATTGAGCCCCATTGTCTTGTACCTCCTAAGTTGACGTGTAGTACATTTGGGTTCAGTGTTGGATGTCCTTTAAACTGTCGGTGACTCTTCTTGGGCTGAGCATGGAGATAGAGATCCCCTTACACACTCATTCGGGTTTCTCATTAAGCATATATATACACACCCAAATGTTGTTCCCACTCTTTGGGTTTGGTTACTCTCCTTCTAGATGGGGCGAAGACACGCGGAGTATGACACGTGCTTTCCGTGTCTAGATCCTCTTGGTTGGACGAGTCTACTCTCCTGCTATAGGTAGTGAAGACTCGACGAGAAGTTTGTCTTCTCACTGTCTCTAGCTCCTTGCATCTGGACGAGTCTACTTCTTTTCTCTTACTCGGTTGAGCTGCACTCTCTCTCTTTTTCCCTCTTACATTGTTCTTTTCTCTATCTACTTCTCACCATTGTAGTACCTCCCTTGTTGCTCCCTAGAGCTTTTGGGGCATCCTACTGGGTATTTTTATACTCACCCCTGCTTGGGATTTACCCACACTTGGTGTACCCTTGTAGACCATGGACAGGTCGGTTGAGACTACGGAGGAGCGTAGAAGACACAGGATCTTGGGCTACGTTCAGTGGCTGTAGTAGGACTTTCGGGGTGTGAGACTCACCAGCAGTTTACCTTTTTTTACCTACTACCGGGTTATGGAACCTTTCTGATTGGGCGTGTGTTTTTTCCCTTTTACTGTTCATTTTACTTGTCAGTACTTTTCAGCACTTTTCTTGTACTAGTTAGAGGTCGATGCATGTATGTTGGTTCCCCTTTTGTAGCAGTGTTGTATCTTTCTTTCCTTTCTCTGTACTTTTGCATTGAGCTGGTTGTGTGTGTGTGTACAGTTTCTTAGGCAAAGGCCTCCCCTTGTTTATTGTGCCTTCGGCGCTAGTCGCCATCCCCTGGCCTATGGAGGCGGTCTTGGGGTAGTAGCGGCTCGAGCCCCGATACGGGTCGGGTCGTGACAAAGTGGTATCAAAGTTGGTTCATTCCATGGGTCATTTTTTGGACGTCCCTAAAAAGGAATTGGTTGAGTTTTGGGGAAAGAGTTTCGACATGTCTCGATAGAGGCTCTGAGGACAGTGAGACTAGTGATGGTGTGGCGGCCAACTTATCCCTTCATGAGGACCATATTAACCCGCTTGTCGACTCGGAACACTGAGACACTTGGGTAGGTAATTTGGATCATGCATCATATAGGATTGAGTCTTTCGCTATCCTTCATGAGTCAACACCCCATCGTTGTTGTTATATATATGTTCATTTGACCGTGGTGCTCCTTGATCGGGTTCAGGATGTCTCCGCAATGATAGCCATCTAGGATACTAGCTCCGGTTCATGAAGACGATTCTGTGAGCGAAGAGGCCTCAGTTCAAGATCCATCATACAATTACCCTTTCTCCAGGAGGACAAGCAGTAGCACCTCCACCTGTGGAGTTGCGGATAATGCCAGCAGCGAGGGACGATGACGAGCAGAATATGGGCACGCTACGTGTATTCCAGTGCCAGAGACCGCTGAGGTTCCATGGTGAGTCGTACCCTCAGACAATGAAGTGTTGGCTAGTGTTGGTGGTCCGCCTCTTCAGGCTTGTTCAGACACTGACGATTTAGATGGTGGCTTTGACAGCCAGTCTTTTTCCCACCCAGTAGTTGGCGTGGTAGAGCCAGGGTTACTCAGATTCACGATAATTCGGTACTCTTGTGGGGTGACTTATAGAGGTTGTTTTGTGAGGAGTAATACCCCTCTCACTTACGCTTTATACAGTTTCAGGAACTGCTGGAGCTTCAGTAGGGAGTGATGGTAGTGGCTGAGTACACGACCGGGTTCGCAGACCTTACGCGGTACTCTTTGGACGTGGTCCATGACAACAACTTCCAAGCACAGAAGTTTGAGCAAGGTCTCTATAGAGGAGTTTCGTGCCAGCGAAGTGCCCTTGTGCATCCTCATCCATCTGAGTGTGATAAAGTAGGAACTAGTGACATAGAAATTTCCATCAGAGGAACATCGATTGGCAGGGCCTCGACGTCAGAGGTCTCCATTTGATAAGACTCAGGAACCTAGTTGGGGATATTGCAGAGCACCGAGTTAGCCCAAGGAGGACTAGTGTTATGTTCGTGATGTGTGAGATCATGTGGCATGAGACTACTCGACCAAATGTGCAGATTTTTCTAGATAGTTGGTAGATGAACCTCCACGACAGAGGCAATGTCGTGATAAGAGAACTCCCAGCTGGGGACAGGGTGGTCCTCAAGGAGGTGGTGTTTGAAGAAATCAGAAAGAACTGTGGTTGGTAGAGAACATTTTGAGGTCTTTCCAACACCACTAGGCAGCCCATGTTAGGATCGAGGAGCTGACATATGGGGTCGCGGGCGGCTGTGTGATGTGGTTGTTTACAATCTTGAAGTTCAAGAGATGATAATTGGTATGCTCTGTGTCTTTTTCTACTTTTCTCAGTAGAACATGTTAGACACTTCGTGAGGTACTCTTTTTTCTAACTCCGTTCTCGAGGGGTTACCGAGGGTGACGTGGGGCATTGGTGTAACCCTGTGTTGGTAATGGTGGTGGTAGTTTTCCCCTAAGAAGGTGGAGATGCTATATTCGGGGAGAGAGCTTTGTGGTTTTCTCAGATCACCAGTTTCTCAGGTGACTCCCCACATAGAGAGACTTAAACTGGAGACGACGGTGCTGGCTAGAGTTTCTATAGGAGGGTATGGCTTGTCTTCAGTTGATGAAGCTGACTCCTTCACTGGTTGAGCGTGTAAGAGAGTCTCGGTCATGATGCACCGAATGTGAAAACTTGTGTGACCGGATGTCCTTGGGTGTTTCCCCCGATGTGTATTCTGAAGGAGGGAATCACGAGACTTTGTTCCAAAAACAAACCATGATTTTGGTCACGACATGGAAAGTAGAGGTTCGACCAAGGAGGTCCCCCGAGTTTCTTTGGGCCGTTCGGGAATCGTGCAAGAGATGGTGAGGTTGCCTACTGTCTTGCCCTACCCTCCCAAAAGTAGGAGTGGGTGCACAGTGTCTTCCACGTGTCGCAGCTAATGAGGTGCATGCATATTCCTATGCATGTCCTCGAGAGTAGCAGACCTTATAAGAACCATCCCTTTGGTTCGCGTGTTGTGTTAGCATAGTGATGTACAAGTGTTCTTGGGCGCGGGAGATCTAGGTGTGATCTCTGTGTCCCGATTTGTTTTTCCTACTTTTTATTTTCGGGAACGAAAATATTGAAGGAGGGAATGATGTAAGAACCTAGGTTTTGGGACTCTGAGACTTTGAAAAATTTCTCGATGTCATTCCATGAGCAGGGCGTTCAGACGGCGTGCAATTCAGAGGTCCGATGTGCACGGAATTAATTATATAAAAATGTTAAATGTTTTTATATTATGTAAGTGTGGTTATCTAAAGAAAATGTGATATCTCTTAGAAGGTTTATCAGATCAGAGATCTGATACCACAATTAGGTCCGGAACAAGGTGTTTACCCTAGGCGTGACATAAAATGAGTTGGTGCGGGACGTTCGGACCCCTCGCTCATTGGTGGTGTGTTAGATGGATAATTAAATTATCAAATTATTCTTTTAATAGCTTGAAGCTGAATAACTCCTAAATGGTAGCTCAGATCGGAAATATGGGGGCACAGTTCTGTCCGGAGCATTCCGTTTACCCTAGGCGGGCGGTAAAAGTGGCGGGTGTAGGCCTGCTGTGAGAGATATCGCCCAGGGGAAAAATCGTCATTTTGAATTAATGACTTAGTGATTTTTATCACTGAAGTCCGTTTCAAATAAACTTCAAATGATGTCTCAGAATGAATATACGAGACTTCCTTTGAGATCAAAATGGGGTGTTTTACCTAGGCGTGACAGAAAATAGACGGGCGCGGACGTTTCGGTATCCACACCCGTTTAGAGAGTTTCAGTGAATTTTTATAAATTCTCTTAAGTGTTGAGAGGGGACAACCCATTTCCTCCTCTCTCTCTCTCTCTCTCAAGTGTTCTACACTATTCTTTGGCGTTCTTCGCTGTTCTTTGCTGGATTGAAGAGCGGTCTCTGGCGGATCGAAACGGGATCGAGCGAGCGCGTCCCCAATGCCGGACGGCCAGATCGAGGTAGGATTTAGATTATGTCTTCCACCCTTTTTTCAATTTGTTCATTTAATTTCTACAATTTTAGAATTGGGGATTTAGCTGAACGAACGCGGCCAATGCCCAAGCCCCGTTTCAATTATCGATCTTGGAAGTTCTTTGTTCAATTTTTTTTTGGACATGCCAAATCTTTGTTGGATCGTTGATCGGGGAAAAGCGTTGTGAAGGCATCGCCTCGCGAATCCCGAACTCGCGTTTGGTTTTAGAATCGGGCCTCCAGAGCGGTGGAGGTGACCGTCGGTAGTCCCGTCTCTGGAAAGGGTAGTGGCCGGAGCTCAGGGTGGCGCAGCAGGGGTCTGGGCATCAGGCAGCGGCAGGCGGCCGGGCGGAGTCGAGTGTCGCCGGCTGGCCGAGGGCGGTGTGCGGCCGGAGGAGCCATGTGGTCTCGTGCATCGCAGGGGATCCGGTGTGGCTAGGCATTAAACTTAGCAATCAGGTGAGGCCGAACTTCAGAGGTGGTGGCACCGGGTCTCTGGTGGCCAACGGTCGAGCAGGGCCGGGTGGAGGCGGCAGCCAGGCAGCAAATCAGGGAGCCCCAGGCGGAGCGGCGCGGGCAGTCTGGCATGCGGCAGGGCGTGGCGTCAAGCGGCACAGAAAGGTGGGGGAGGGGGCTTCAGTAGAGCAAGTGGGCGACCACGTCCTGTTGTTGTCGGCAGGCAGAACCCGAGGCGGTCAGCGCCACAGGAGTGCAGAGGGAGGCCAGGACTTGCGCTTCGTGGGTCCTGCTAGTGACGTAGAGAAGGCCGGACGAAGGGCCGGTCTGTTTGTGAAAACCGGACCCAAGGTGGGTCTGGTGCTATTTGGTGGTTCGTGGTAGTTCGGGCCGGACCCGCGGTTGGGCTGCGAGCCAGCGGCTCAGTCTAGGCCGGTCGGGGTGAACCGGCCCGGTTAGGCCCCCTTGCGTTCGGGGGGGGGGGTATCTCCTAAACAGCGCGTCCGTTTAAGGCACCGTCTGCGGCGGTAGAATCGTGTCCGAGAGGTGCTCTTTTTAAAGTGGGTTTTTGTGTTTTTGGATATCGTGCCCGAAGATGGGTGACCCAAAGAGGATTAATTTAATAATAATAAATTATTAAATAAACCCCATGATGGATGCACTTCGCGAGCCGAACGTCCGTTTGATGTGTCGTCAGAGGCACTATGGTCCTAGAGTTGAGACGGACCTTCCGAAGTTCGTTCAGAACCATTGTGGTATTGTTTCGTTGCTTGGAGGCACGAAACGCTTAACACGAATAATTAATTAATTAGTAAATTAATTAATTAATTGTTTCGTCGGACCTAACTCCTGCTTGGGATGTCCGATTGACGCGCCATCAGCGGCAGCGCAACCCCAGTCCTCGTGCAGACTTTTTGAGATGCTTTTCGAAGCACTCAGGTTGGAGACATGGTGTGGGACCCACATGGCCTTATTTGCACGTTTTACGGTGAAACGCCACATTTTCACTTGACATTAGTTTGGGGTGTTTGAGCACTGCATTATGTGTGTTTTTCTGAGGGGATTGAAACAATGCACTCTGCCCGCCTAAATTAGAGTAGAGGTGTGGGCCTTACGAGCCGTCTTTTAAATGGTGTGCAGCGTACTACGAATTTTCCATCCGACGTCTGTTCGGGGTGAATGAATAGTCGTTTTGATGTGTTTTTACGAGGGCATCGGGATGGCGCAGTTCACCAGACCTTTTTTGGGATCGTGGTGTGGGTTCCACATGGGCTGGCTATGGTGAATAATACCTTCTTTACCGAGTTTCTGTTTTGGGCGGTTGAGTAGTCAATCCCGTGTGTTTTTTCCTAGGGGATCGCAGTGGTGTGGTCCGTTTGTTCAGTTTCGGGATCTTGGTGTGGGCCCCACATGGGTTGGCTATAGTGAATAGTACCATATTCATGGGTTGGATGTTTTGGGCGAGAAAATGGTCTATCTCGCATGTTTTTTCATGAGGATTGCAATGGTGTGATCTATTTGGGCATGTGGATCCTAGTTTGAGAACTTATTAAATGTGGAAATATGAAAGGGTGTTGGATGGAGGTCCCTTTGATGCAATCTGAACCAACGCACGGTAGAGATGTTTGTAACACCTGGTGATGTCAGTTGCAGTGCTGAGTTATCAGGAAAATTCAGGGTCTACCCTCCGGTAGGGCTGGGCAGTGGGTCGCCTCTCGACTTCTTAGGGTCTACCCTCCAGCAAGGCTGGGCAGTGGGTCACCTGTCGACTTATTCTGGGTCTACCCTCCAGTAGTGCTTGACAGTGGGTCACCTTTCGACTTCTTAGGGTCTACCCTCCTGCAAGGCTGGGCAGTGGATCGCATGTCCACTTATTCCAGGTCTACCCTCCAGCAGGGCTAGGTAGTGGGTCATCTGTTGACTTATTCCTGGTCTACCCTCCATCAGGACTGGGAAGTGGGTCGCATGTCAACTTATTAGGGTCTAGCCACCAACGGGGGATGGGAAGTGAGTCACCCGATGTGTTATCAAGTTTTACCCTCTTTCCGGGATGGGCAGTGGTTCACCCGTTGCCATTTTAGACTCGGTCCTTATCATTGAGGTTAGTCAGTGAATTTTTCTCCGTGACTACCGGAGCGAGATCCTTGGTTGTACGGATCGGTGATGTGATAGCTTTGAGGAAACCTTATGACATACGAGAATGAGGGGTGCTTTTCCCACTGAGATGCATCCTTGCGACGTGACCCAAAAGCCATGTGGGTGAGTCACTGCCGCCCAAAGTGGATAGTATCGAGGTGCAGTGATTGAGCCCCTTTGACTTGTACCTCCTAGGTTGACGTTTAGGATGTTTGGGTTCAATGTTGTATGTCCATTGAACTTTTGGTGACTCTTCTTGGGCTGAGCATGGAGATAGAGATCCCCTTACACCCTCATTCGGGTTTCTCATTGAGCATATATATACACACCCTTCTGTTTTTCCCACTCTTTGGGTTTGGTTACTCTCCTTCTAGTAGGGGTGAAGATTCCCGGGGTATGCCACGTGCTTTCCATGTCTAGCTCCTCTTGGTTGGACGAGTCTACTCTCCTACTATAGGCAACAAAGACTCGACAAGAAGTTCGTCTTCTCACCGTCTCTATCTCCTTGCGTCTGGACGAGTCTTCTTCCTTTCTCTTGTTGGGTTGAAATGCACTCTATCACTTTTTCACTCTTATAGTGTTCTTTGATCTATCTACTGCTCACCATTTTAGTTCCTCTCTTGTTTCTCCCTCGAGCTTTCGGGGCATCCTACTGAGTATTTTTATACTCACCCCTGCTTGGGCTTTGCCTGCACTTGGTGTTCCCTTACAGATGACAGACAGGTCGGTCGAGACTACGGAGTAGCGTATAGGACACAGGAGTGTGGGCTGCGTTCAGTGGCCATAGCATGACTTTCTGGGTGTGAGACTCATCAGCGGTTTACCTTTGTTTTACCTACTGCCAGGTTGTGTCACCTTTCTGGTTGGGTGTGTGTTTTGCCACTTTTACTGTTCAGTTTACTTGTCAGTACTTTTCAGCACTTTTCTTGTACTGGTTAGAGGTTGATGCATGTTTGTTGGTTCCCCTTTTGTTGCACTGTTGTATCTTGCTTTCCTTTCTCTGCACTTGAGTTGGCTGCATGTGTGTGTACAGTTAATTAGGCAAAGGCCTCTCCTAGATTGGTGTGCCTTCGGCACTAGTCGCCAGCCCCTGGCCTATGGAGGTGGGCTTGGGGTAGTTGCTGCTCGAGCCCGGTACAGGTCGGGTCGTAACACTGCCCTCCACTTCAGTGCTATCTGATGCCAGCCTGATTCACCAGGCGATATTAAGGATATTCCCCCAGGTAGGGTCATAGTTAATATAGCTGACCTACCATGTGGAGATAAGTATCTAGAGATCCTTAGAGAATACCTAACCTTGAGGGGGTATCACACATAATAGATTAGTTGGGAAGGATTACTTGCCAGTAGAAGAATTTATTGGGTCTTCCTGTACCTACTGATTCACTAACCCTCATTCGGAATCTAAATAAAGGTAAAGATCACCTCAGAGCCTCAAAACACTCTGACCTATTTGGCTCAGTGTAGAAGACGGAGGAAGATCCAAAAAACTGGCATTGTGTCAAAAGCTCATGGAGAAAAGGAAGATGGTTGGTGAAATCCTTGATGAATGCGATGTAGAGTGATAACCATATTACGTCAATCTGCGACCAGTACAGTAGGGGAATACACAAATTCCCCCCAGTGAGTTGCCTTCAGGTGACCGAAACCATCCTGCCCATACAAATAGGGTAGAGGCCAGAAATTATGGAAAGAGGGCGCGGTATGTGTCACCAAATCTTCCTGAGTGATGCAATAATCATCGGGACATGGTTCAGGTTCCCCTGACTACTATGCATTCCGCCCCACTAGTCGTTCCATGATCCACTGGGCCTGATTATCACGTTGAAGAACCAACCAATGCACTGGGGGTCAGGGATCCCCATCAAGACAAAAACCCCCACCCAGATGATCCCATGTCCGCACTCATAGCTCTCCCTTAAGGCATTGGAAATGTGACAGGTGGAACTCCCACCTGATTAAAATCTATATTTGGCATGGGTGGTTGCTATTCGAGCACACCTAGGTTTCAAAAATCCCACCTTCTCCACCTTTAATGGGATGGGAGACGCACCGCAGCATCTGGACCACATTATTTCAAGGAGTGGACCCATGTTGAGAACTCCAACGTAGCAAGAGGCCGATAAACTCTAGTACTTTGTACAGACATTGGAGGGGCATGCGTTCATTTGGTACAACCGGATACCCATCTGGTCAGTAGTTGGATGAGAGGATATTTGCAGCCAATTTCTGTACCAGTTCAGTTCCACCACTCAAAAGATGAGTATCGCAGACCTCTTCAAGTGAAAGTAGAGGCCTGATGAGTGAGTCGCACACTTTATCGCCCAATGGAAAGGGATCACATACTCCCTTGACATGCCACTAACTCAGGGGAAACTACTGATGATGTGTGTGGGGAATTCCAAGATGGAACAGGTCCCCACACTGATCACCCAGAACTACCCTGGGAGAATCCAAGACTTATCTGATAAGCCCCGACACCTTGAATAAACCTTGCAATAGGCTAGTCGGGCGTGTTCTTTTCCTACCGGAGTTCCTGCAAGGAGGGCCGCCAAAGCCAAGCCCATTATGGTGGCCTAAATAGAGGCTCCCAGAGAACTGGAATTGTTAACAATGGAGCCACCTCTACAGCCTCACAGATTTTCTCCACCGTAGGTGCAGCCTCCAACCCAGTAGTGTCCAACATAGAATCGGCAGGCGCCCCCATGTAATGAACCGCCACCACCCAAGCGGGATAATCAGGCTCTGCCTCCTTGATAGGCTCCTCCAACCCCTTGTTAGAATCGGGATCCCTGGGCCCCCATCCTGGACATAAAACACTGGACCTACTTGTTCAACGAGGCTCAGGTTCCCAACAATTTCCAAAGCACCTTGGAATAGGTGATTGTATGTTTACCTGAATGCTAGAGGCCAAAAGAGGCGAACCCCACAAATCACCCCAACTACTTACCTTATCACTGGATCCTAGGGAACATCCTAAAATAGTACCATGTGTTCAAGGACTAGCTACCAAGACCAGGTCGACATCAACATGGTCAGGTTTGGCTTAGCCCTTGAATAAGGGTCATGTGTACTCGTGAATCCCAAGAGCAGCAGTGAAATCGATGGTGAGTGATAGTAGGTATCCAACCCCACTCCCAGATGTATGACAACTCAAAGGCTCATAATACGGTCACTCGTTCCCATGGTATTATCCATGCACACCTAAATCGACCTGAGCCTTCAGAATCCCCTATGTCAGTCATAACCACTACTTCTCCATCATCATCTCAGCCATCCACTTCCCAGAAGAGCAAGCATCGACGATGCAAGGGAAAACAAAGACCCTACCAATGCCATCGTCATCCCGTACTCTTGGAAACTTCATGACCCTAGATAGGTAGGTTTCTCCCAGAATCAATCCAGTAGTGGAGGATTCTTTAACTGGAAGTCAAGGGTATGCTTTGGTTAACACCATAGAGCTAGTAAAACCATACATGATTCCCAACGACAGGGAGCACTAAACAAATCTTCCCAACATCCCCAGTCAACGCCATTGTTGGCAGAGCCATGGCTATATAGGTTGTTGGAGTGCCTCGACTAGAACTTCTATCCAGGCCATGCATGAAACCAAAAGAAGACAATAAGCTCAGCGCAGAGCTCAGTACACACAACCTTCTCATCTGATGCCAGCAGGCCCACCTTCACCATTGTTTGTGCTGCTAGATTAGGCAGAGTTGTCCTGACTACGTCGTGACTAGCCACGATCCACTACGGACCAATCTTTGTTAGCTGGCACACAAATGGAAATCGCTCCACATGCTTAGACTAGTAAGCAGCGAGACATTCCGAGCACCAGTCGACCACCAGTCCAGTTGGTAGATCCCTCCATTCCTCCTGTCACAGAGCAGCCTCATGTAAGAAGAATCTCACACCTTGTACAGAAGTATGA
This sequence comes from Viscum album, assembly GCA_963277665.1. Classification (NCBI taxonomy): domain Eukaryota; kingdom Viridiplantae; phylum Streptophyta; class Magnoliopsida; order Santalales; family Viscaceae; genus Viscum; species Viscum album. The sequence goes on from OY728134.1 coordinate 294,982,085, forward strand.
TGTCCTCAAGTATCTTACCAGCATTTTGGTGAGTCTCTCTATACTCGAGGACCCTCGCCTATCACTAGATATGTGTGAAGCCCTCACTGAGGCATTACAAATCCACCTTCAGTTTGAGACAGTGGTAGAAGCTTCATAGGCCTTTCATGCTGAGGCAGTCGAGAATTCTGAATGTCATTCCATTATCTCCTTCTTTGGATTAGATGAAGGTTCTCCCATACAGGGGAACATTTTCCTACTGTACATCACTGGCTGCATTAATTGTGTGATGATTCATCATTTTCTTATCAACATAGGCTCTGGAATAAATCTTATCCTAACCATGGAACTTCAAAAAAATGGGTCTATCTGAGGATGATCTGATTCCCTCTGACTTTAAAATCCATGGTTACGTAAGGACGGAAAAAACATTTCTCATCAAGATCTTCCTGAAAACCCATTTCGGTAGTCTGGTATCCAGCACCATGTTCTTGGTCGTTTTGCAGCACACTACTTACAATGCATTGATGGGCAGGTCATCCCTCCAACTGGGCATGGTGGTCCCTTAATCGTATCACCAGTTCCTCAAGTAATCCCGTAATGGTTGACTGGGCATACTCCAAGGTGATGCATCTCCCTTTTCCACTTGTGAAGCCCACTATCTAGATGTCAAATATTACATGAGAAAAACAAACATTTTCATGCTAGTGAAGTCGAGCCCATTGCGGTTGCATCTGACCTGTGGACAGGCCTAGACGAAGCTTACATCTTCTCGATCCATCAATTAGAGCGAATGACTCCTGGTTTATGGAAATTTTTTGTTTCCTCAGATACAAGGGGGCATCAAATTACCATGTCCAAGCTGCGTTGGAAGATCACCACATATTATTATACGAATCAAGCCTCGATGATCCCTAATCCCCCTACTCCCATAAGGTATCATGATGTCTACCCTAAAGAAATGGAAATATTGCAAACCTTCTTGTTCTATTGGTCTGGAATTCATCAGCTCAAGATGATGTTCCTCTACTACTTTGATATCATCAAGCATTTCCTTTTGGGCTAGAGATCAGATGGGATTGGATCTATAACATTCATTGTTATGGTTTCTGCAGCACATGGGACCTCCTATGCATTGTCTACCGCTACTTAGGTTGGAACTAGTCTCATGTCAGGATATTTTTCCTCAAAGGAACATTTCCTGCCAAGGATACCTCCTCCATAAGTGAATAAAATGTTTTATAGGAAGATATCCTTTCCTTCGAAGAGGGATTTTATACCATGGATGATGAACTGGTGCTGGTTAATCTCGGTGGTGAGACTGATCTGAAACCCACATTGATCAACACTACTATGACTCTTGAAGTGAAACAATAGTATATAGACTTTTTGACATAGCACCATGATGTATTCACATGGAGTTATGATGGGATTCCAGGACAAGATCCTCATGTATTTGTCCACCACCTCAGTCTCTCAGCAAATCACCGTGGGTTTAAGTAGCCTCCAAGAGTGATACACCATTTTCGAGGTGTCATGGTTGAGGTTGAGGTTGATAAGCTCATCTGATCTATTTTTTTTAAGGAGGTAAAATACCTTAGGTTTCTATCCAACATCATGCCATTCAGTAATAAGAACAAACATATAAGAGTATTTATCAACTTCTGAGATCTCAATCGTCATAGTTTGAAGGATTATTTCCCATTCCTATGACGGAATTGTTGTTCGATGCTACAGATGGGTTCCAAGACCTGCCCTTCGTGGATGGGTACTCTAGATATAACCAGATCCAAATGGCCCTAGAGGATGAGGATTCTATAGCCTTCAGGGCACAAAAAAGTACTTTCTTTTACCAATTCCTGCACTTCGGCCTAAAGAATGACGGTTCCACTTATATGTGGTTGATGCATCGCATATTTAAGCCGATCCTCAGAAAATTGGTGGAATGTTTTGTGGAATTTGGGTGGTAAAATATCTCTTGTTCCAGGACCATCTCAAGGACCTTGAGATAGTGTTCATCTTTCCCCATTCTTGTCAGCTGAAGATGTACCCACTGAAGTGTGCCTTCGGGGTCACCTCTGGAAACTTCCTTTGCTTCATTGTCAGATATAGGGGTATTAAGATTGACCGAGAAAAGATCTTGGAAATTAGCTAGATGTCTCTGTCGAGCATCATCTGTGACCTTCGAGGCTTCCAAGGCCACTTGGCCTACAAACGCTGATTCATTGAAAATCAGGATGACAGGTGTAAGACCTTTTCTCAGATCATGAAGAAAGGAACTATTTATCAGTGGGATGAAGAATATCATATTTTGTTTGAGGAAATCAAGAAGTATCTACTCCAGCCTCTAGTATTAATGCCACCCATTTCTAGAAAACCCATTTTCATTTATGTGACCTCCTTGGAATGATACCTTGGCATCGTTCTCTCCCAAAAGAATAACGAGGTATCCAATAATAGTCTCTTCTACCTCAGTTGCATGCTCCTCGATACAGAGATGAGATACTACCCTATCGAGAAAAGATTATTTGTGTTAGTATTCACAGTACAAAAAATGTGACCTTACCTATAGCACCTTGAGGTGCAGCTAGTGTCTTGAGTAAATCTGCTGAAGTATATCCTGACCCGCCACATGTTGATAGGTCATCCAGCTTGGTGGGAAGTGATTCTCCTATAGTTCAGCATCAAGTTTGTTCCCTAAAATTCTATTAAGGGGAAAGCGTTGGAATATTTCTTTTCTTCCCATCCATCTCCCATGGACCAGTCTTTGGACCATGATTTTCTTAATGATGCAATCTTCTCGGTAGACCAATCTATCCCATGTTGGAAAATTCACTTCGATGGTGCTTCTTAGAGCCACACCGGTAGATGGATCAATGACCCCAGACTCAATAATGTAGGACTGGGTATTGTCTTCATTAACCCAACACAATCTGTATAGCCTTATTCATTCCTTCTATTAGAAAGCTACACCAACAATGAGGCAGAGTACCAGGATCTCATCACTGGCCTCGAGATAGCCGTTTAGATTGATTTTACCCACTTGCATGTGAAAGGGGACTCTGAACTAGCCATCAAGTAGATCAACACTGACTATGTTGTCAGAAATCCAGAGCTCATACCACTATTGGAGCATACCCGCCAGTTAATGGCCCAGTTCCCATCTTAGCCGGAGGTTACCCACATCCCTTGAACACAGAACGGTAGAGAAGACACCTTAGCCAACCTAGCTGGATCACTTGTAGATCCTGAATAGGATTATTTGATTATCCATTTGGAACACTAGAGATTCATTGCTCTCATCACCCAAGATGATGATGATGGTACATTGGTAATCCACCTTACCACTGACACCTCCATATCAGGGCCCCTAGGTCCCCCTGCCCCTGTGCTTGAATCAACCCCCGACTGTAGGATAACCTTGGTTGAGTACCTTCAGCATGGTGATCTCTCAGCAGCTCAGGCTGAGCATGAGAAAATCTGATGTTTTACATTACAGTTTTCCTACATAGTGGTCCTGATATTCAGCAGATTATCTACAAGCATGGGTTTGATGGTGTTCACCTCTGTTGCATTAATGGAGTATGGATTTCTCAGTTCATACCGAAGGTTCATACCGGTTCATGCAGGGCTCATCATATCGGGCTGAAACTATCATACCATATCCAGAAAATGGGCTATTTTTGGTCCTCTATGGTCTGTGACTACATTGAGTTTTCCAAGAGGTTCCATGCATGCCAAATCCATGACAACATTGTGCATTGGCTACCGGAGCCTCTCCACACTACCAAGTACTCTTGCCCCTTTGTAGTCTGGGGACTTGATGTCATTGGACCACCTCCACCGGTGACATCTCGCCAGTGCCACTTCATCCTAACCATTAGGCATTTCTTTTCCAAGTGGGAAGAAGTGATTCCACTCAAGGAGGTCAAGGGAAGTTCTATAGTTGACTACTTGATCTCTAATATCATCTACCTATTTTGATCCTCTCATGTCATCCTCACTGATAAAGGCAATGACTTCTAAGTGGTCGATTTGAAGAAATTGTACACCAAGTACAACATCCATTATAACCATACCTCCCGCTACTATGTGCAAGAAAATGGGCATATTGAGGCATTCAACAGACCTCTCTCTTACATTTTTTAAAAAATAGTTGGTCAGAACAAGAAGAGTTGGCCAATAAAACTCCCCAACTCCCTATGGGATTATTGGATGTTGAATTTCAATTCCAAAAAGGTTACCCCATACTCCCTAGTATATAGAACAGAGGCCATCTTGCCCATCGAGATTTAGTTTCCTTCATTACACATACCTGTCTATGATCAGCAAGTGCCAGATAAATTAGCTAAGATTTGTCTGGATGAATTGGAATCACTAGACGATAATAAGACTCTCACCCTGCATAATCTGGAGAGGCATCAGAACAGGACAGTTAGATCTTTCCAAAAGAAGGTTTGCCTCCGCTCTTTCATTCAATGTACTTGGTGTTGGCCTTGATAACACCAATGATACCTGGACGAAATCCACAAAATCTTGAACCCAAAAGGGGTGGACTTGAAATAATTCACAAGGTTTACCCCAATGGTTCATATTCTCTGGTTACCACGGATGGTGAGCGTATAACTCCTCCCACCAATGCCATGCTCCTTAAGAAATACTTTTCCTGAGAAAATAAAGTCATGCATGACTGTCAACTACTATGTCTCTCATGAAATTAAACTGTATGTCATCCCATAGGATGTTAAATTGTATGTCTTCCATCATGATGATAAACTACTCATTATCATCCTGCATGACTTTAAACTGAGCAATATCATTCTACATGACGTTAAACTGTGAACGGTCCTGCATGATCATAAACTATCCACCATCTTGGCTACAAGACGTTAAACTACACAACACGTTCAAGATCTATGTGTGGCTTGATTCCCATATGCATGGGATACGTAGGAATGCTCAGGCATTTTGTCTTGAGTACAACCTCGAAAATCTCCTCTTTATCTATCCCCCTCGGTATAGTTCTCTTAGAGGATACTTACTTGGTGTAGTTTAGGCTTCTTTGGCCCCACACATGTTGGGATTACAATGACTTCACCATGTTATCTCCTCCTTGTTCTTCTATTTTCCCACATCCTCAATGCAGGATGTTAAACTGCATGGCCTTTCAGAACTACTTTTGGCTTCATTCTCATCCTCATGCGATATGTAGGAACGCCCAGACATTTTTCCTATCAGCCCAACCCAACTTCAAAATCTCCCCTCGGGTCAGAAAACATTGTGTGGTGCCAGCTTTTTCCTTCATTCACATCATGTTAATCATGATTGTACCATATATCCCCTACCCCTGGATATATCCTTCCATTTCGGGCAAATATCTTTGATGGTTTTGAATAAAAAATGGATAAAAATACCACATTGTGAACATGGTCAGTGGTTGACTCTCATTTGATGTTCTCATTTTAGGTCACACGATATGGATACTATGTTTTGAACATGGTCAATAGTCATCCTCCATCGTTACACCAACCCTATTAAGACCAAAATGCCAGTTTTAGGATTCACATCCCTATCCACTTCTTCATGTCCAAGTAGAACTTCAATAATCTTGTTACTATTCATCTGTGCGCATTCGCACCTTAAGAGTTCAAATCTATGGAAACATGTAATTTGGGGCTTTGCACTTATTTCCCCCCTTACATGTATTCCATGTGATGCAAAGATGTTTTATGCCCTTGTTTCCTACACCGAGTTTGACTAATGTGGCCTTAGGGATCAGATTGAGGTATGCGCTTACTTGGAAGAGTTTCACCTCTCTGTGGTCCGAGATCTAAGACATTAAACAAAGATCTCCTTATACATACCCACTTTAGAACTATGTTTGGCTTGATTCTCATCATAATGGGATATGTAAGAATACCCAAACATATCATCTTTGGTTCCAGATCTAGTCCCACTAATTTATCTCTTTTATTCTTCCTTTTAGGCCACGAATCATATAGGACTTTGTGGTGTGGCGTGTGCGGGATTATGTCCTCGTTCATGTTGGGTTTGAAATAGCCACACCACGTACTCCCATTCTAGGATCTAGTCTATCTTACTTCATGTCTTGCATGACATTAAACTATATTTCTCCCTACATGATGTTAAACTATATGCAGTCACACATGACTTTAAACTATTGAGTCTTTATTGTATGACATGAAAATTCATGGTTGTTCTAGTCATAGGACCCTAAACTACGATATTATTGTCATGACCTCAAGATGAAAAATGGCACTGCATTGTGATGACCTCACTTGAGGGGACATCATGTTGGGTACTTGTCATCCACCATCTCATTGGTCAATTCCTGAATTTGGAATGATTCCTTTGGTGACACCAGGATCCCCTATTCCCGGTTTATCGCTTCCAATAATATAAACGTGTATCCTAAACGACAAAAAAGTTATATAAAATTCCACTTCATTTGGTGTGTGGTCCAGACCCACACGGCATCATCATCCTTGGAACTGTTACCTTACTATTCCATATCAAGAACTACATTTGTCTTGATTCTCATTATCATGGGATATGTTGAAATTCTCAAGCACTTTACATCAAGACCATCATAACATTTATTTTTTTTCCCTCGACCTAAAAGCTTCTCGGGGAGTACATTGTAGTATGGGATTATGTCCTTACCATACCAAGTGTATCCCTCACTTCATTCCATCAATGGTCTCAGCTATATGAACATAAGCTAATATCACTTTGAATCCTTGATGGAAGACATTAAACTACACAACATCTCTCAGAACTATGTACATATTGATTACCATCCTCATGGGATATGTAGGAATGCCCAAGAATCTTGTCTTCGGGTCCAACACCCGGAATAATAAATCAGGCCCCCCTCTTTTTTTTCCCCTTGGACCGAACTCATTCAGGGAACAATGTAACTAAAGCTCTACCCTGAACATGTTCGGGATTCCCCACGACAATTATGGGATGCGTCAGGTTCCTCATGAGGGAGGTCCTTTCTAGAAGAAGGAACGATCCCTGATCAGACTCATGCACTCACCAAACGTGTTTTCACCACGGTGGTGTGACTTCAAGAGTGTTGGAATCCATTCAAAAAATCCATCACTCCATTCCCCATGCTTTGTGTACCCTTTATTCAGACCCTCATCCACTTTCACATCTAAAGGAACCTTCGAACGGTATGGATGCTCAACCTATGTCTTGCCTACTATTCTATTCCAACATTCTGGAATACCAATTGATGACATTTCGAGTCATGCCCCATGTTTCGAATATGGTCAGTGGTCAGCCATCGTTTTTTATCCCCATATCAGGCTAACATAATAGGGATGTTGTGTTTCGAACATGGTCAACTGTTATCCTTCATTATCTCACCACCCCCAAAATGTTCTGAATTTGGTTATCTTGGTTCACACATTCCAGTCCCCTATGTCTGGATTGACTATAATGCCCCTAGTGTAACCCCGCTCATGAACTAGATCATACTGGGGAAATGATAATTCAGGTGTTCTGAGGACTTTATTCTCTATTCATGCTTTTGCCTTTATTTTTGAAATACTGGATGGTTCGTTTCTACCCCGAGTTTTAGAAGTATGGTTGGAACCCCTAAAATCAAATGAAGTAATAACACGAGCATCCCATGTTTCTCACATCGGTCAGGACCCACGTAATCTTAAGAATGGATTACTAATTATTTCAGGATTGCGGTTGGAATGCATTACAATAAACACGAATGTAGTTAGTCCATGCATATAATTCAGAACTATAAGTAGTAATAAATGATATGTTTTTTGGGTTCATCCAAAATAGGGACCTTAAGGATCAACGTTTTTGATGGATTGCTCCAGCACCGCTACCTTCTGGATTGTGGCCTCTAAGATTTCTTCTCGAACCCTGAGAACCATATCTTCATCAGTGGATGTAGAGCGCATCTCATTGGCCCTAGCATGTGCCCACGCCTATTCTGTTTGAAGTTCATTTATTTTTTGACTCTCTTCCACTATCTTCTCTTGGGAATCTTCTTGTTGGTCCCTCAATTGCTCAATGAGCTTGGAGCAGTTTCCTATGAATGCATCCCTTTATTTTGATTGCTCTTCAAGGAATCAAACCTCATGATCCGCCTTTATGAATGTATGGGTATTCCAGAACTCATTCTGGCACTAGGAAATTTCAGAGAATTGGATTCTCTCCTTCATCGTCTCAACCATGTATTTGCGGATTGTTATATGAAGACAGGGAGCATCAACCCCTCTAGCACAAAGAAAGTGCAACCAGGTGCGGAGTGATCCCTTCCATTTTAGTCATTCTGCTTATGGCTGACCGAGGAAGTGATTGATACACTTCTACTCCTTGAAGCACGTCATACGGCTCTCATAATCTGCCTTTGAATGAAATTCATCTATATCCTCAAGGTATGCAGACTGATAGTTAGGGAAAGCAACCAAGAGATCAGTACCAGGGTCTTCTTCTAGTATGCCTCCCAAGGTATTACGCTATTCAACATGTGGCTGACCTTCTTCTCTCACCTCATTATCAGTAGCTTCTTCTTCACCAACATGAGGCCCAACCCCGATGTTGATATCGCCAGTGTACACAACCCTTCGCTCATCAAGTGCCCAGGTCATCTCAGTTTGAGAATTGTGTCTCTAGTGGGTCAGTGCATTCTCTATCGAATCATCTGTGGATGACCCAGATTCGGCGGCCTTTCGAGCCTACAATGCCATGATTACTGAAAAATCAATGAACACCCTCATCAGATGAGCTCTCTAATGAAAAATACAATCCCTTAAGTGATAAAAATTATGAGAACTCATCACATCAGCCTTTGGAAATTCAATTGCTGCAGGAGTTGTCACTATGGGAGATCCTTCAGCGCTTTTCAGTTCAATAATGGGTGTCAGTTCCCCATATTGTTCTATTGTTAAATTCTCTTCCACTTTGTATGGAGCTTCTTGGTTGGTGCCAATATACACCTGAACAGGATAAAAAAAATTCCAATTGAATATTACGAGCGATGAAAAAAGGAAAATGATGAATAAGGACTGAGTCATTCCTCATGTAGCCCAGTTATGTCTATATTAGATCTAACAATCCCGCTACTCTTCTGAAGACTCCCTTGGAATGTTGTCCCATGAGACCCTCCACCTACAAGATCATCTTCAACTTCCCATACTTCTTCTACTTTTATTTCACAATCTCTTTATCCCTCCTCTTCTTCAGACACACATCCCTCAGGCTCCTCATCGTTGTCGTCATCCTCAAATGGCATTCTTTTAGGATTATTCTACTAGTTGAGCATTAACATCACCAAGAGGGGTGGTTCCTCGGGCCAACCCCATTGGCATGAATATGCATATCTGGCCATCAAATACAGGTGTCGACAATGGAATCTCACCTTCTCATCAATCTGAATGAGTCCTTCCTCTAGCAGCTAGATTCCATCTTGTATTATCTTTTTCGTAAAGGTATTTGGGTCCCATCGACAACAATAGGGTCAACCAAGCCAACTACAATGTAGGGAATATTTCATCATCGGAAGGTTGAAGCGTGTACATTATCTGCTTCCCGAGAAGCTCTGTTACTACTCCATGAGGTTTTTCGTGAGTCCCTCTCTACCTAGACAATGACAGAATAACCACACCATGTGACGTTCCAACTACTCTAGTCCCCACCAGCACTAGCCTAGTTTCCCAACTGGCTCCTAGAATTTCCTCCCCGAGGAAGCCATCTCTACTCTCTCACAATCAAGGATCTACATTGGCCACCGTAAGCTTTCGGACTCTCTTCCACAGGAGCCCTTTAGATTATGCCATCTCCAAATGTTTGGCATATTTTATCGAAAGGCCAACATTAAATCTTGTGCGTGGAAAGGTAATGACTTCACCAGATCCATAAGTTGTGAACATCAGCCACATTTGGTGAATAATGATGGGATGCCTCTCCTCCCGGACATCTGTATAGACTATCTTTTTCATCTTCTAGAGGCATCCAAACTGCCTGGTAAATCTTGAGGGCACATAAGGCTAGAAAAAAAACATTCCCATTGACATGGGCCATAAGCGCCCCACCTCTAATGCTCGGGAAGTATTCCCTTTTCTCTAGTGATCCTTTCCCATTTTCTATCATCAGTCTATTCAGGGTGGGAACAGACTAAAGATAAAATTGGCATGATTTTCGATCCTAATCCTTATCCCCTCTTTGTTGAGCATCAACGGCATGACACCGACAATGTTCAACATGAAAGTCCATAGACCGTTACCTGGGGGAGAATGGCATTTGAGAAGTTGTATCCACCACAATGAGATGCTATCTAGTAGAAAAGGATTTGTAAAGGGCCACATATACTCCTCGGTGAACCCCCTCTTAAAATATTCCCTAACATGGTGTACCGATGGGCGAACACAGGGACCCCCCATGTTAAACCTCTGATTAGCGGCCATAATGCCATCCATCACCAATGTTGCTGGAAAAACTCCATTCCTAGTGTCCCTCAATGGCTGGATCCACCCACTCAGGAAGGTTACAAGAAATACGGAATACCGGAGGTTTGGGTCTCAGTATACATCCAACTAAAACCCCAAGATTGATATTTCCCAACCTCTAGGATCCTCCAGTATGATCCACTCTTGATTCTCTGTGCTGCGGTCGGACACCATCTTCCTTGCCCCGAAATCCTGACATTTGGTCCTTTCTGAAAAAACATGATGAAACAATTTGAGTAGAATATTTCAATTAGAAAGTCCTTGACCACCAACCTCCCCTTGGCCAACTCTAACAGATTCTATGTTAGGATAGGTGTTGGTGATATATCTCCCCAGATGTTCCCTGTCAGAATAAATTCATCATACTGGTGCCCATCCAAAGAGATGCCCCTAATGCAATGCACTTCCCAAATACTAATACCAACCATCCCATAGTGGAGATGGAAGGTGTTGGTATCATGGGATCACCAAGTGAACAGCTCCGGCCCAAATTCATAATGGTGGAAGAAATGGAATTGCGATGTCCACACCGCCTCGAACAACCCGATGTGCCGTAGTTCGGCCCAAAACTGATCACAAATTTGGTGTACCCAATATTCCAAGGCCCACTCACTTGTGAAATTGCCTCCATACCTCAAGTCCCAGTACTACAACCATAATTTATTCTCATCGATGATACTCCGTCAGAAGGTACTTGTGTAATGATCCGAAGAATCCTTGGGAACCAGCTCATTTCCAAAGATGGTCCTGGTCCTGGTGTTCAAGACAAAAACATAAATGTGCTTGGTTTCTCTAGTATGATAGTCTTTGTAAGTGATGTTATATTGGGGGAGATAATCCTCATGGGTCAAACGTGTCCATGGTTTATCGAATTCAAATCCTGGCACTTGTACCTCCTCTAAAATACCAAAGTCCCATATCTATAGGTTTTCAGATAACATGTACTCATACTTGGCTAGGGTCAACATGTTAAAAAGAGTCTGGTTGTTGGATACAACCATCTAGTCACTATAAATATTAGGGTTTGAGACCATATCATACCTTCGAGTAGCATATTAATCTTCTCTCTCAGTGTCACCCCGATTAGAAGCCATCTTCTTTCGATAATGTCCAAAGGATCCCGCGCGAAAAGATAGGCACAGCATGCAAAAAATCCGAAATCGGCACGAAAAACCAAGCAAGCGGCGTAAAAAAAACCAACCCTACAAATAAAAGCATGGCCAAATTTGGGGAATTACGCCAAAGGAGGTTAAATTACGTGCCAAATAAGGTATATTTTCTGTGCACAAGAGATAAAAACTTATCATGCGATAAACTTTGTACGGTCTATGGGACCCCCGAGGATTTTATAGGCGTGAAGAGGGGTTTCCACGTGTGTGAAAAGCGTTTTATGTGCGTCTTTAGAGTTTTACACAAAACATAAGGGTTTTACTCACACTATCCTCAAGAGATTGGATCTCTCAACTTTTCCCTCAGAATATGAACTTTGTGTCCCATCGAAGATCCGATTCTGAGGGTGGGGGGCATTTCTAAACGTCGAAATTGTCTTAAGGCCTAAAGATGGAATTTCTGGAAAAAATGAAGGCAGATTTTGACTTGGTGATCAATCCAGTGATGAATGGAAGAACCACATGAAAAATCCAAGAGGTTCATTAAAAACCTCTCTATCGCGCGATAAATCACAAGATTCGAAGGAGTTTTATGCATAGGGGAAGAAACACCCGCACCGCAGACATCAGGACTAGGTTTTTTGCACTAATCGACTTCCTTGTTTACCCGGTGGCCCCGAGAACCTATAAATATTAGGGCACCCCTTCCCCTTCCTAGATCAAAAGAATCTGAATCGTCTCCTCTATGCGAAATTTACCTCCCCCATCCGAAAAAATGACTTCCAGGTACGATATTTTCTGTGATGGGTCTCCTAGGGGTCCACCTTCAAGCAGGACCACCTGAGCTTGACCCTCACCCAAGTCCCTAAAAGTCGGCTCCCTTGCGCGAAACCCCTTCCCCTTGTGTGAAAAACCTCTCAAATTCCTTATGATCAAGGCCTCTTACATGTTCCCAACACCTTGGCTCGTCCTTGTATGCAAACCCTTTAACTTGCATGCAAACCCTCAGAATCCCTTTGCACAAAAACATCCTCAATTGCATGCACACCTGTCATTTTGCATGAATCTATTCCAACAGCGCACCTATTGTGCTTAGACCTCTTCTATTGTTCACAAACCTCCAGATCCCCTCACCCCCTCCTTTTCCAATAAACTGCTCCATTTTCACTCATGCCTCCCTCCCTGTGTGCACTCTTTCGCACGTGTTCGATTTATCTCTTCCAAACATCATCTTCGAGAACTTCATACACCCAAAACATCTACGTTACACACCCTTCTCTCAAATGAACCTCTAGGCTCGTACAAAGTATCTTCAAACTATCTAAGGTGATGCTTCCCATGGCGTTACTTCTCCTTATGCATCTTCTCATAGGAACACTAATGGCTATTACTTCTTCACATAGCCAGGCTGACATGGGTTCTTCATTGGATCACTCCATGATAGCCCCTAACCACGACATTGTAAGAGCCTTCCCTTCACCAAGGGTTAAAGGGTTCTGGTTATGTAAGTCCAAGGGGTGCGGAGTGAACCCGCCTCATCCGAGCTGTAGGACATTAAACTGCCAAGCAATATTGTCCTCAGCACATGATGTTAAACTGTGGCCTCACCCCAGGAACTCCACGCGGGGTGCCCCAGCTCGGAAATTCTCTATGTCCGCTCAACTCTATGGGAGTTATATCTTCCTAACTTGCAATGAGATCCTCTTTGATGGAGTGACACTTGTCCGCAGGGGAGGGAAATAACCTTGGTTTAGGCCCCTAGCCTTTCTTCCGGGAGGCAGCATCACTGATCCTCCTCTATTCATTCGTGCCAAAGACTAAGAGGTAAGAGGGACACATGGATACTCTACATATTTTACCTCTACCTCTAGGCTTTGTCTCTCTAGGCCTTCATCCTGTAGTATGTCCCAATCCCCATCTCCTTCGGCTGCGAACTATGTGTAAGCCTATGTTTCCTCTTTTGGTTTCTAACCAGGTGTAAGCCCCACTCCACTTCCTCAGGATGTACCTTTCATGGTGTGATTATTAGGTCTTTGCTGCCTCTTGTTTCTCACATCGAGAATGACTCATGTGAGCTCAGAGTAACCATTGACCATGGCATCCTTCCTGGGCCGCCTTGGAGCGTAATCCCCCAGCCCCCATTTATGAACTATGTGGACTTTGATCCTTGCCAATGCAAGGTACGTAGGAATCCTCCACGAGGTTGAAGACCAACACCTAAATGGTCCCAACAATCATCAAATTAGTTCATCAGGCCTCCGTTCCCTAAATACATAGACTTTGATACTTTACCATTCAAGGTACATAGGAAGCCTCCCTATGGTTCAAGCCCAACACCCATCAGTTCTGACAACTTCATGTCGATTCACCCCCATCTTATATTACATTAAACTATAGGACCTAATCAGTGGTAAGCCATTGTAACCTAATCTGTTGTAATCCATTGTACCCCAAACAGTGGTAGGCCCCTATGTCTCCCAAACAGTGGTAAGCTATTGTGGTCCCCCTTACTAGGACGCACATATTTGGTTCTTCCCATCAGTGTCAGACCAACTCGGGCTGCTAACCACAAGTAAGCCCCTACATATTATCTGGTCGTTGTTCTAGGTGTGCACCCCAATTCAAGCCCATCACACATGTCACATCTGGTCTCTCCCTTAAGCCTTTGAGTTTCAGGAAGTTCATGCCCCAACCTGAAGGTTCCACTTCCTCCAGGTCCCATCCATGTTTCCATTCTCATATTCCACTTCCTTAGGTGTCCCATCGGCCCAGTAAACTATGCTTACATTTATTCCCTTCCATAAGGATATGTAGGAATCCTCTTCGAGACTCAATCCAAACATCATCGTCATTCCCATGCTGGTTCCTTCTCATTTCCCATCCTCATCCACTTCACTCAACCATCCATCACCCATCATGATTGTTACCCAGGAAACCACATCCCGGTGATATCATGTAACCCCCTCTCTCACTGCATCTGGAAGAAATCGGGTAACAAACCACACGTTATCCCTGAATCGGTGTACCCTCCAGAGGTTTCACCCATCTGATCCACTCCTTTCAGTGTTTTAATCAGTCTGATTCATCTTATCTAGATGTTAGACCTGCGGCATACCCTTTGTTAAACATTGAAAGCTAAGGAAAATATCAAAGACATGCCCATGGAATATAATTCCACACATTTGACGTGGGATGCCTTTGGAATCCATGCCCTTGAGAGGCCCTATCAAAAGGGGAAGAAAATAGACGTTCCAATGTTCCTATGTCCAGACACACCAACGTTGTCCAACGTGACTACTACCCTGATCGATGGTTTCTGCCCTGACTTGAACCATTGGAATGTCCTAATAGAATCACTATAATTAACCGACATCCATGAAGATATGACACTGGGAAGAGTTTCATGAACAATATCTTAATCTATGTGGAAGACCCGGACTAGGTAACGGGTTCCAAGGAAGAATCCATGAAAGGAGGAACTGATAGCCCATCATCCCATTTTGATCATGGAGCAAACATCCCTAAATAAGAGATTGATGCCACCCGCCTTTAGAATGTTGGAATGCATGGCAATAGACCAGTGTTTCCTCAACATAGGGATGTGTGCCCTAGAAAAAATGAAGGAAACAGGTACGTTGAAAAAGATCTTACATGATGTAATCAATGCTATGAAGGTTGTATAGAAAGTTGGGAGTACACGGTGGCACCATTTTCCAGTGTTCTCCAAATTGTTGGGGTCTAAAATTTTTAGAATGAATCGAGCATCATAAAATTTTGATTTACATGGATTACTGATAATAATATATCAAATACATGAATTTTTCAAAGGTTTTTTTATTGTGAAGGAATAGCGCATTGAAAAAATTTATTGTTTATGATGTTGTGGATCATAGATAAAGGTGGATAAGTGTGAAGGGTTGACGGTAAATCTGTATGGCTATGAGAATCTTCCTGAACATAAAATTTACCTAAATCTTCAAGAAGATATATAGGTTCTAAAATATGATTCAATATCTCTGAGAATAGATGGTGGTAATCATGGAATCTTCTCAAAATGTATAAAATGATCATAAATAGTTCTATTTCCCCCTTCCCCCTCCATTTGAGTAGATAAAACCTTCAAAAAAATAAAAAGGCTCAAAATTCATGAAGTTTGTTCTAGTAAAAAAACTAACAAAGAAAGGAAGTTCACAAATCCAATATAATCTAACCAAAAAAAATTAATCATAGCTAAAGTATTAAGCTTCCCAATGGTCATGTGAGATTTGTAAAAGTGTTGAGGTTTTGAAGGATAAGTAAGATTCTTGAAAGGATGGTGCTTCTCAAAGGTTTTTTTGAGCGTAATGAATGTTTTGAGCTTCGTTAAAGTTGTGGGTTTCATGAATGAATTATTTTCTTATAAAGAATTGGTATGTTTCTTGAAGGTTTTATAAGCTTCATCAAAGAAGTGAGCATTGCGAAAGTGATGAAATAGGATTTCATAGTAAATATATGTTAAATTTTTATTCACAATGTGGATAAAATTGGAACTTAATAATGCACCAAATGAGTTGTAAAACATATTTATTCAAGTGATCAAAAGAAGAATAATATTAACGATCAGTTGGGACTCTTTAGTTGAGAGATCAATGAGCTTTCAAATTTTTATTGGTTGTCAAATAGGAGGGACAGTGAGTCCACTCTAAACCTTGTAATGGTAGTGAGCCTAGGAAGGGGTAAACAAGCCTAAAAAACAACCAGTGTGATTAGTGTTCTTTAGGATCCAACTCTCTATTGGATGCATGCTCCTTGGATAAGAACATAGTAGTGAACCAAGTAAAAATCTGTATGGCCTTGTGAATATTATATTATATTACTTTATATGAATCAACATTAGATAATGTTTAAAATTACAATATTGAAATAAATATTAATGTGAAGATTAATTATCCCTTAATAAAAAGATATCAAGATCCAGTGGGGAGGTAAGAATTTTGAAAAGAATATTCATACCCTGATTCACCCCCCCCCCCCCTTAGGGTATCTTAGCACCTTTTGGGCCTAACAATTGGTATCATAACATTGATTTAATTTATTATATTTTTTTCTATGATTTGGTTCATTTAATTGTTGAAATTAATGTTTAGATCTGATCATATCTCATTGTAGAATAAAAAGAGGAATAAATTAAAAGAAGAGGTAGTAGTTTTTTGGAATTCATCAGTGTGTGGGTATTTATGGAATGTTTGTAATTTAGTTTAAGGAAACTAATGACTTATTAGATTGTGAGACTATTTCATCATTCAATAATACTACATGAATTAATATAGAAACGTACATTTAAATTGATGTTGGAACTACTGATTATGAAGAAATTCAGAATTTGGAATCCAAAATTATGATCTTTATATACACCATTCAGAACTGGTACATGAGAATAAAAGTCTATAATAGGAGAATGAGAGAAATAAATATTCCACTGCATAGATGAATTTTAAAATAATGGAGAAAATTAACAAAGTAGATAAGCTCTCCCAAACATTGAAATATGAGATAACTAGTGGGAGGAATCTCATGAGAGAATATAAATCTCATGTTTAATCTTGGGATAAGAATAGTCAGCAATCAAGAGAAGAGGTAGAATTGATCAAGAAAAAAGTGAGTAAATATAATTCAAAAGGAGAACCCAAATTTATGGATGATTTTGATTTACTATTTGACTTTCCATTGTAAGGTAATAATGATATGAAACGAAAATATGATATTTTAGAGGAGAACCGTTAAATTATTAACTTATCTCAAATGCCACGTATTTTAGAAATATATGGTATAGGGATATGATAAAACAGATCCCATGAATAATATTAAAAGTGTTGTGAACTGTTCTAGAAATAGGAAAAATCATTTAAGTGATAAAAATAAACATAAAAAACTTCTATAAAATTTTATAACAACATGTCGAATTTCTATGGCATGCATGGTTATATTTCATGTTTTCTTTTTAGATGATTCGGAATATATTTCCCTTTGTGAAGATAGAAATATAAATAAATTGGATAATATTCATAACATTATTGATAAATATGAAAGATATGCCTCTCAAAATAAAGTATCCAAGAAATTATACTATGGCGGAAGATTGGGAAACACCATGAGTATGTGTCAAGAAGATCTAGGGCTTAATCTAAAAAGAGTAACATCATCATATTAGTTGATAAATGATGAATCGAGGTATGTTTTTAATGGGAGATGATTTATATGTTCTACTCATGGTCATTTGGAAAGATAATGCAGCTGGAAGAAAATAGGGAAGGAAAAGGAACTTGAAAATAGATCCCCAACTCGAGTGGAGTATAATGACAAAGCCTATACTAGAATAAAAAATGATGAGTTGAAAAATGGGATTGTAGTATTGAAGGAAACACAAGGAAATATTGTAGTTGTAAGTAATAATAATTT
The DNA here is from genome assembly GCA_963277665.1 of Viscum album. NCBI lineage: Eukaryota > Viridiplantae > Streptophyta > Magnoliopsida > Santalales > Viscaceae > Viscum > Viscum album. Next base: position 295,000,116 of record OY728134.1, read on the forward strand.
ACATTTAGTGAAAGAATCACTCCTAACACATCTGGATGAGTTGAATTAGATAACCGATAAAAGAAAATCAATTAACGAATTCCTCAAAAAAATTGTAGTTTCCATACCAAATAGAGAGAGGTAAAGGAAATATAAATATCCCTCTAACATAGGAATAATAATGAGTGGAAAACCAATGGAAGGATTCTTACTCAATGAAAGAATCATGAAAAAATTTCATATTGGTGGACCATCAGAGAAAAAAAATTAAACAAGTGGGATTAGACCATAAATTATAAAAATGTAAAAGCCTATAGGAAATACATATTAGAATAAGGGTGATCATGTTTATAAGAATTTCTATTCATATGACTATAATAGTTAAATTTGGCTGTATAATTGGAACAATAACATAAAGAGTATGGTGCTTTGAAAGAAAGTGTCAAGGGGTTGATCCATGAGGATCGACCAAAATCATTTTCTTGAGTATACTATAGGTACCCATATCCCTTTGTGTAAATTATTTAAAATATCTAATATATGATGTGTAGGAAGAAGGGGGAGATATAATCTATGGTGTGTGTGTGTAGAAAGGTCATGGGTGCATAAGTGGAAAAGAGAGATCATATGATAAAGAGATTGATGTTAAAATGAGGAGATGTCAATGATATACTTGAATGATCCAGTGGTTCCAGTTTTCATTGAATATTCAACCATTGGTATCATACTACATTTTAAGTGTTATTTTTTTACCAAGAGAAGACCGATTTGGGGAGGAGCAACAAAAATCATGTATTTGATGATTATTTAATTTATTTTTACAATATTTTATCGTCTGACTATTTTTAGAATACCAAAAAGTTATATGTTATCATAGATACCTAGTGATAAGAATTATATATCATATATAATCATATGATAAGATATTCCTATGAATAATTGTGAAATATTATGATTATATATTCCATGGAAGTAGTTGAGTGACACAGACATCATTGGTGTGTAGTGGATTAAACTCTTTTCTCCTAAAAATAATCCAGACCATATAAGCTTATAGGATCTGTCATTAACTCAATTCCAAGTGGTAATTTCATGTTCTGAAAATATTTCAACAGTGTGAAGTTATATAGGAAAATATGACTGTTCTTGAAAAGTTCTAAAATAATCAATGTTTTAAGATGAAACTAAAAGACAAAATATCTTTAGTGATCAAGAAATGCCAGTTCATACATAGAGACAGAAGTATTTACAATATTAATATTTCCAATCATAGGTAGAGCCTAAATGTTTTAAATAATAAGTTTTAAATGAGAATTTGGTTAAGGTTATGAATGAATATCTTGACCAAATTGAGAATAATCATACCTGAGATATTATTTCATTTCTAATAGATAAGAATGAAATTTGGCATAAATGGGTATTTCTCAACAAGATGAATGAATACGGTATAGTGATTGGAAACAACAAACTACTTATATGAAAATCATACTCGTATATATATGTTATTTATGTTTATGAGACATTAACACCAGTTGTGAGACTAGAAACAATCAGGTTATTCTTGGCCATAACAAAACAAAGAAAGTTCAAATTTTTCCATATGGACATCAAGTCGGTGTTTCTAAATGGGGTTCTATAATAAGAAGTTTATATCTATTATCCATATGGTTTTCTAATTCATGATGATGGGAAAATAGTTTCTCAGTTAGGGAAGGTACTATATGGGTTGAGGCAAGCATTGTAAACGTGGTAGTCAAATCTTGATCAGTTATCGAAGAAGCTTGGTTTTCATTATGGTGTAGTTGATTACAATCTCTATACCAAAAATGGTAGTAGTCAAATGATGATTGTGATGGTGTATGTCGATGAGATAATATATGGTTGATCAGATGAAGCACAATGAAAACAATTCTTATAATTCATAAAAATAGAGTTTGAAATGTAAATGATTGGTGAGTTGACATTTTTCCTTAGTTTATAGGATACATATAAAAATAATGGCACATTTATTTCTCAATATAAATATGACAAGGAGGTTTTGTGTGATATTGAATGGATAAATCCTATGATATAATGACTTTGTTGGCTACTTAGATGAAACTATCTTGCGATGATGAATTAAAAGTGGTTAATTTCATGGAATATAATAAGATCACCATTGGTCTATTGCACTTAAAAACAAAAAGACCTGACATAGTTTTTTCCACACTCCAAGAAGAATTATATCAAATTAATCCCAATTAAATCCACTTACTTTTAGTAAAAATAATACTTTGTTATATCAAGGGCGTGGTAGATTTCATATTTCTATAAAATAGAAAATGTCATCAAGAGTTATTAGGCTGTAGAGATCCATATTGGCCAAGATCATCTGATTATAGAAAATCAACATTATGTGGTTCATTATATCTTGTTGTATTTGGTATTTCTTGGATAATCGAAAATATATATTTTATTTCATTGAGAACCATAGAGAATGAATATATTTTGGAATCTTAAGATTGTACACTGTTATTATGGATGAAGCAACAGCTTGAAGGTATGGTCATTGAAGTGGAGTCTATAATCGGAATCCAATGCAATAATTCAAGTTTTATTAGTATTATAAATAAAATAGTCCATCGTTAAAAAGAAAAAAACATTGAAATAAACTATAATTTTATCAAAGACAAGATGGATCATGGGATATAAAAGTTTTATTATGTGCGTATAAAACTATAGGATGTAGACATTCTGATAAAGTATTTACCCAAAATGTTATTTAAGAGGATTGGTTGGATCTAGGATTTCATTCAACATCTGCACATGAAAAGGTGTGAATGTGGGACACCCTCTCCCTGTGGTATGATGTGTTTTTTTAATGTGTTGATCTATGTTCATTACCCTATAGAATACCATAAAGGAATTCCCTTTGGGTTCATTGAAAAATGGGGAGAAGTTGTGGCTACAAAACGGAGAGAAAATTTCTGTATCAAGGGAAAGGGTTGATTTTATAGGTAGAGTAGTGAAGTAGGGGATTTTAATTGTGATGATGCTAAATATGATCGATCAAAGGTTATATATTAAAACATATAGGGTTTGTGATGATATCAATTGAGTGGTTTTGGAATGAAGTGTTTCATCAGTGAACATTTAATGATACTCTTGTTTCTCACACTAATCATAGCTAGTGTGTTATTATAGTCTGTTTTGTGTAAATATTTGATCGATCTTAGAATTTTATGAATTGAATTTCGATTTAAGATGTATGAATATTTAAAGTGGTATCAATGAGTGAAGATTTTTCAATAAACCCAAAGGGGGATATTGTTGGGAAAAATCCCTGAAGGTGAATTTCTAGTGCATATAGGTTTACTGTGTTTGTTAAACAAGTAGATGGAAAATTTTAGTTTTTGATTTCTAGTATTGTTTTTGACTAGGTATGTTGATAAAGATCAAATCCCATAGAATGGATTCTATGAAGGTCGTACATAATGTTCCGTGTATAAGGTGGCACTATTTCACAATGTCTGAAAAAAATTTGGTGTCCAATATTAATAGGATGTCTCAAGAATTATGGAAATTGGATTTACATGAATTCCTCATAAAAATATGTAATATTAATGAATTTTACAAATATTGGGGATTTCATGAAGGTTTGGGGATTCATAAGAATTTAGTGTTCATGAAGGTGTGGAGCTTCACGAAATGAGGTTGAGCGTGAAGGGTTGGTGAAACAATATCTATGACTATGAGAAGATACATGAATAAAAAAATTTCTGGAAGCTTTAGGAAGATAGGTATGTTCAGGAACAACAATTGAGAGATTCATAAAAATATGATGGTGAGCATGGAATATTTTTGAAAGGAAGGCAGCACCTATAAATAGGCCTCTCCCACCTCAATATAGTAGATCAAACCCTAATGAAAATAAAAAGGTTTTGAATTTGTGAAGGCTATTCATGAATTTTTTTCTTGACAAAAACTCATGAAGAAATGAAGTTTCATAAGGCTATATATTATAACATAATATTGTAAGAATTGTGAATGTATTGGGATTCGTGAAGGCTAAAAGAGCTTCACTAAAGTGTTGATCTTAATGAAGGTTAAGTGAGATTCATGAAAGGATAGTTCATTGTTAATTATGTTTGAGAATTATAAATTTGGTGAGATTCATAGAATTTGTGTGGTTTTTAAATGAAGTATATTCTTTTGAATAATTGTGAAGTTTTGTGAAGCATGTGTAAGCTCTGTGAAAGCACAGAGTATCCCGAAAATGTTAAAAATGATTTCTCAATGAATTTATGGTAATGCTTTATTCATAAATTGGATGAAAGGGTAAATTAATAGTGCACCAAATTAGGTTTAAGACATACTGATTCAATTGACCAAAATACTAATCACCTGAAGTAGTAGTGAGCATACTTTTATTTTATAGAGAAGTGAGCGTTCAAATTGTGATTGGTTTTAAACTAGGAGGGCTATTGAGTCCACTATTAACATTGTAAGGAAAGTGATCCTAGGTAGTATTGACCTTTCCTAAAAAATAAAGTAGTGAGATTAGTGTTTTTGGTGATCCAACACATTGATAAATTCTCCTTTTAATAGCTCACAGCTGTGAACCATGTAAAGATCAGTGTGCCCTTGTGCTTTAATTCTTACTTTACATTCAATTCATCATCCTCAGATAATGTTGGAAATGATAATATAAAAATAAATATTAATGAAAAAAATAAGTAACCCTTATTATAAATAGGAAAATATATTCTGGAGAAGGAAAATTTTTGAAAATTATATTCATACCATGATTCATCCCCCCCCTCTAAGTATATTATCTCATTGTGGTCCTAACCTAAATCAATTTGAAAAAGACAAAAGAAGTGATGGCCTCAAAAAGTAATACCATACCCTATGAAGCCCATTTATCCGAGCTTTTGAGGGGTATGGAATAACTGATATTTTCACTTGACCAAGATTAAGCTAGGATATAACAGCTAAAGTACAAGTAAAATTATTTATAAACAATTTTCATGCTTACAAAGATCACATACCCAACCATATTTTCTAAACCACTCTAAGAAAGTGTCACTATTACACAAGTTACCCTATGGTCATATACTAATGTAATAAGTCGTTGTGTATCTAGAACCAAATTGTATGAATTTTTATAATTTTATTTTTTTAATAAAATAATGATTAATTTTTTTATTATTACTTTATAAATTATTAAATAATGAGTTTGAAGAAAATTATATTTTGATACAATAGAACACAAATTGTATATTTTTTAATATATAGTTTCAATCAATAAACTTTTTTTATTAATTCATAAATATTTTAAATAAATTTTATTTTAATAAAATATTATTATTAAATAATATTTATTGAAATATACATAATTATATATTTTTATGAAGATGATTTTAATTTTTATAAGGTTTTAAAAATGTTATTATAAAAATAGTATTTTTTAATAAATATGGTTTTTATTTAAAAATGTATATTATAAAATTTATATAATTATTTTTATAAAATAAATATTATTCGTGAAAATATCATGTTACAATTTCCTAACGGTTAATTTCTCATGATTTTATGAGACAATCGAATTTCTGGATAAAAATTAAATTTTTTATTAATATATAGGATGTACTATGTCATCATTAAACCCAAATAATGTTTAACTAAATACTATAATTATTATCCAGAAACATAATTATGTTTCACTATTAAAATAATCTATTTTTTATGTTATTTGATTAATAATTTGTACCCTTAATGAATCATCCAAAATCAATATTATATTTTATCATTAAAATATTAATTCCTTATCAACATGACTCACGTCCACATCACCGAGGGTATTATTTTTAATGATTTATGTTCTTAGACATATAAAATATTTAAAAAGACTACAATTTGGTATAAACGATGGGAAAAACTAGGAAAATGTTTATAGTTTTTCTTATTTTATTATATAGAGTCCAAAACCTATGTTTGGAAATTAATAAATAATTTCCATCTCTTTTTCTACAGAAACCCACCCAACCTCTCATTCCACTTCACTCAAAACCATTTCAGCATGAATTTAATTTTCCTTATGCTCTATAGATCCTACCCAATGTGTTTCCAATATCTTAATAAGATAGTCTATAGATTTTAGAATCTTCAACTCAAAATAAGGGATCTTCTACTTATCATATTTACTCAAGAACCATATCTATATTATGGCTTATTATTTCAAATTTTTCATGTTGGTATATGTTTTTAAAAATCCATGTTATTATCCTTATGATTTACAAGTGATTAGATATGGCTTTCACTCTCATTAAACCATTACATGATTCATTATGTACCCCCTTTAGGTTGTTGAAATTATCCTATGATTTTCCATGAAAAACTTTTGTATTCTGACTGCCCATCATCATTTACGCTCAAGAGTATTCACCTTGATGTGCCTATTATTCACTTATTTTGGACTTTCATGTGTGTAACCCACACCCCTTAACCATGCTATTATAAGTGATGAAAGAAATCATTATTTCAAATGATGGGACACACTTATGCATGTATATGATATGAATTTGACAAGCAGGCCTAGAATTATATAACCCTACAATTCATTGGTTAATGTTTTTATCTCATGAGATACCATTTCTAGTGATAGAGTGGTTATCTTAAGCACTTTATGTTATGATGTCTTTGTATTTAGCCTTGACTTATGTTTATAATGTCATGTTTTATGTTGTTTCCACATTCCCATGTTGTCTCATGTTATAATCTTATATAACGCATCCATGTTAAAGTTTACGATTCTCACCCCTCTTATGTTTCCTTAATATGCCTCTTTACTAACATGTACTACTTCACATTATGTAATTCTTTGATTATTCATTTACTAGTATTTATAGATCTCGTTTTTCTTATGTACATCCCCATGTTATCTCAGGTAGTATGAAAATATTGATTGAATATAAGGGCATGTTGTGGAGATTTTAAATATTGTTGTTGTACCCATGTTTCGTGGTTTATACTATGTACCTAATTTCTAAATGAAATTGGGCCTCACAATCTTAATGGATTATATTATGTGTAAATTTATGTAAAAAATCATGTAATTCAACGTATTTAAATAGCAGTTTTCATAGTTCGTGTCAGAGAAAAGTCTATTTATTTTTGGGTATTATGATTGTAAATCCCTATGAAAAGGCTTATATATAAGACTAAATATAGGAAAAAATCCCTAAATTTCGTGATTGTATAGAGTAAATGGTTAGAGTAAGTGGTTTATAAGAAAATACATCCATTTTTTGATACAATAAGTGGATTTGTCTCAAGAAACTTTTTACCGAGGGTAATAACAAAAAAAAATGCTTCATTGGGCTTGACTTTATCGTCACCTGGTGCATGAAAAAGTGGCCTTACTACAAACCTGGTATTACGTTTTCAAGGGATATGATTTCATAAATTCACAAGCTATTTATGAACCATTGTGATGGTAAAAAATGCCCATATGATTTTATATTAAGAAACAGACCATGGATAACATAGATTGAAACCAATAAATTCATAGGTTAAGTAATATATTTCATTTAATTGTTGTCCCTTTGATATTCATAGTTTCCCTTGTATGTGTTTAATAGTTTGAAAATTCTCATCACTATGCATGTTTTTTATGATGTAAATAATTAGAACCTAAATCAAATTGTAGGAGGTATCCTTATTATCCATTATTGATCTTTAAATTTCTTATATGTATATGGTTCTATGAATTTTTTCATATCAATAATGTTTATTAGAACTAATCACACACCCCATAAAAATATGGAAGTTGAGTTATCATTAATGATGAAAAATGGGTCAATTATTTCATCCCAAACATATAACTCCTCCCCTCTCTATGTTTGTTGGATGAATTTCTTGGTCAAATTTTTGATACTACCTTCAGATGAATTTGATGTTATTATAGGCATGGATTGGATTTCCTTATATAGATCCATCATAAATTTTCAAGAGAAGGAAATCACCCTATGCATCACAAATCCCCCACTGGGCCTATAAAAGTGCATAGTGGATGATGAATTTCCTTTACTATCATCATATCAAGGATATATATTATTTTCTTATGAGTAATTGTACCTAACTCAAATTATTGAGACTAAGGAAAAGATCATCCTTGATGACATTCCTATTGCACGGGAATATGTCGATGTACCTCCTAATGAATTGTATGGCCATCCTCTTAGATGATAGGTTGAGTTCTCAATCAAGATTGTAGCTAGTAATTTTATAAAATCCAAGAAACCTTTTAGAATATATGTTTTTGAAAATATGGAGTTGACTAAGGAACTATATGAGAATTTTTATAAAGGGTTTTTATGCCAAGAGCATCAGTGTGGGGTGTACTAGTCATTTTCATCAAGAAGAATAATGGTTTAATGCACCACTACATTGATTATCGTGAACTCAACAAGATTGTGATAACGAAAAAGTATCATCTATAATGGATTGATGACTAGTTTAATCATAAATATATATCCCAATACATACCCTAGGTAGATATTTAGTCAAAAGTTTATCAATTAAATGTGAAATAGGAGGGTATCCCCAAGAATGATTTTCATGCAAGGTACATACCCTATGAGTTCATAGTGATTCCATTTGGACTCACTAATTCTCTAGATATATTCATGAACTTGATTAATATATTATTCATAGATTAACTTAAAAATTGATACTATTTACATACAATATTATTATCTTCTGTAAAAAGAAATAGGAACATGAAGAGCACTTAAATGTTTTATTGAAGACCTTCCAAAAGGAAAAGTTCTATAGGTAGAATAGTTAATGTGAGTTATGGGAGGATAAATTTACATTGCTATGGTATTTTAACACCATTAAATGGATATATATGTATCCTATAAAAATAGAGGTAATTTACGGATGTCTTAGACCATCAAATGTGACTTATATCCATAGTTTCTTTAGATTATTTAGGTACTATCATCGATTTCTGAGAAAATTATCATGATTTTCAATCCCACTAACCAATATAATTCAGAAAGGGGTGACATTTGTTTGAATGATTAATGTTAATAAATCATTAATGAGGTTAGGAAGAGTTTAATCATTGCATGTTTTCTCACATTACCCTCTAGTGGTGATGTATTTGTGATCTAGAGTGATGTATCCCAAAAATGCTTGGGTTTTGTACCCATGAAAGATGAATGAAGTGATTGATTATGCCTTATTCCGATTAAAAATATATGAGAAGAACTAACCAAAACCAGATATAAAGTCTTATATAGTGAACTATACATTGAATATTTGGTGACATTATCACTATGGGTAGAAGTGTGACATATATAAGGATCATGAAAGCCTCAAGTATATTTACACATAAAAGGATCTCTATATATTCCCACAAATATGGTTATAGATGATCAAGGATTATAATTTTTCAATCTATTACCATATATGGAAAGAAAATGATGCGGAAGATCGTTTAAGTATAAGAGATCATGTAACCCTATCCATGATGAGGATTTCAAAGGATCTAATCTTCTTGGAATTGAAAAGGATGGACATTACAATAATAAAAGTACCTTCGTCTTACCTTTCAAACATAACTGTTGAACCATATTTTCTTGAGAGGATCAAGGAGGCCCAAAATGATGATTAGGTACTACAAAAAAAGGAAGGGAATATTATAGAGTTTAACTTTTCTAAGTATAGAGTTATAGGTTTTTGAATTGGGATATGTGTCCCATGAAATACATAACTGAAGAACAAACTTCTTTATAATGTGCATATATCATCCTTATCTATTCATCTAGGAAGTACTTAGATGTATAGAGATATTAATAAAAACATGTGGTGTGATGACATGAAAAAAGAGATTGCAGAATTTGTATCTCAATACTTGGTATTCCAAAAAGTAAAGAATGAATCATAGAAGTATTAGGTTATGATGCAAGCATTTCCCATACTAATATGGAAATGGGAAAACATAATCATGGATTTCATAGCTAGACTCTAAATGATATATAAATGTAATAATTCCATATGGGTGGTAATCAATCACCTTAAAAATTTAGCACATGTAATATTTATCAATTAATATTTCTATCTTGACCAACTCACCAATATATACATAAGAGATGTGGTAAGACTGCATGGAGTGCCACTCTCCATTGAATCCGATCAAGTTCTGATGTTTACCTCAATTTTTTAGAGAATCCTTCTAATAAGTGTTGGATATAGATATGAGTTCCAGTAATTCATATAACCCAAAAAAGATTTTCAGTATGAGAGAACCACTCAATTATTATTGAGATCATGTTCAATGAATTTATAAGGGTTTTGGGATCATCACCTTCTCCTAGTGGATTTACTATATAATAACAGTTTTCATTATAGCATTCAAATGGAACCTTAAAAGTCCCTATATGGGAACTTCTTTTAAACATCAAAAAGTTGGGATGGATTTGGAGAGAAGAAGTTGATGGGACCAGATCTTATCCAAGAGATGATAGAGAAGGTTCAAACAATGTAGTGATATATGAAATACACATAAAGTTGATAGTAAAACTATTCATACAATCATCAAGGATACCTAGGGTTTGAGCTCATAGATAATGTATTCCTTCATATAACATTGTGTAAAAAAATTTGAATTTTGGAAAGAAGGTATGTCTAAATCAATGATATATAATCCTGGTTGAGATCCATGATCTCATTAGAGTGGATTTATATCGACTAGCACTCCCGCCTAACCTATATCAAGTACATGATTTGTTCTTTGTATTCATCTTGAGAAAGTATATAACAGACTCATCACATGTATTAAATACAAAGGTGGTACCATTGGAGAATAATATTTTATATGAGGAGTATTTGGTAAAGATCATAGATCCTAGAGATAATGTTCAATGAAACATGACAACTCAACTGGACAATGTGTTGTAGTGGAACATCATGATTTAGGATTCGATATGAGAAATAGAAGATATGATGAAATATAAGCACCCTCATATATTTCAGTTTATAAAATGAAATTTTTGAGGGAGATATTTTTTAAGGGGAGAGAATTTAATTAACTAAACTTTTATAAATAAAATTACCTTTTAAAATGATTAAATATATTATTAAGTAATGAAGATATAGAAAAAACATGCACAACTTTGGTTATTTTATACCATTGTAAGTTATATCCTATCATCTTTAAAATATAATTATGTATAATCACTATTGATAATATATCCATTTTATAGTGATTTTTGTGATTAGTATATATTAAAGGTTATGATAAATTCAATTGACACAGAAAAAGGAAGAGACGACCTCAACCAGTAGGATTGTACCCTTAAAATCCCATTTATCAAACACTACTACAGATATTCCCTTTATGAGCGCTAAAAATGGCCTTTAACAGCGCTAGAAAAGCGTTGTTAAAGCCGGAAAAGATAAAGGGGGGTCCCCTTTATCAATGCTAAAAAAAGTGCTGATATAGGACCCCTTTATCATCCCTAAAAAAGCGCTGATAAAAGGGGTCTTTTATCAGCGCTCAAAAAAGGGCTCATAAAAGAACCCCTTTATCAGCGCTTTCGTTTTACCTCTAATAAAAGTTAAAAAAATTAAAAAAAATTAAAAAAAAATTAAATAATTAAAAAAATCATGTCAACCTGGGGGGATTTTATAGCACTTGATCCCCACTTTTAATAGTGCTTTCCACCCCCTCCAGCACCCCACACGCAGCCCCTCCACCCTTTATCAGCACCAGCCCCCCACATCCACCACATGCGCATGCCTCTACCTCCAGCAAGTTTTGAACTCGAGACCTCCCCCCTGCGCGCCTAAGCCCTTGCCACTACTCTATTTTGATTTGTTTACTATTTCATGATATTTGTATATATATAGAGAGAGTTATATTTATTCGTATAGTAATATATATTTATATTAATATATATATATATATATATTTATATTAATATATATATATAGTTATATTAATATATATATATATATAGTTATATTAATATATATAAAGTTATATTAATATATATATAGTTATATTTATATATATAGTTATATTAATATATATATAGTTATATTAATATATATAGTTATATTAATATATATATAGTTATATTAATATATATATAGTTATATTAATATATATAGTTATATTAATATATATATATAGTTATATTAATATATATAGTTATATTTATTCATATAGTAATATATAGTTATATTAATATATATATATAGTTATATTAATATATATATATAGTGATATTAATATATATATAGTTATATTAATATATATCTCTATTTATATATATATATTTAGTTATAATTATTCTTATAGTAATATATATTTATATTAATATATATATATATATATAGTTATATGAATATATATATTTATAGTGATATTAATATATATATTTATAGTAATATTAATATATATGTAGTTATATTAATATATATATATATAACTAGATTAATATATATATATATAGTTAGATTAATATATATGTATATAAATATTCATATATTTGTATTTTAAATAAAATGGATATTAGTTATTATTTAGACAAAGAAAATATATTTTATATGTAAATATATTTTATTATTTATATTTATAATTAATTTTTATGTGTGAATATATAAACAATATGTACATATAGTTATATATTTGATCATAAATAGTAGTGAATTATAAAAAATGATAAAATCTCAATGACATAATATCAATATGAATGTAATACCTTGGAATAAATTTTGTCTCTACTAAAAAAAGACAATAATACCCCCTTAAACGAGGCTGAAAATCCATGAAATGTTAAAAAATCGGGGAACGCCGGCTAAACACTCAGTTTTGGAGGCCTTATGGGCCTCTTTTGGCCTCAAAAACCCATTGAACAGGATCACTCTCAAGTCACAACAACGTAGAGCTTTTCGCAAGCTTCGATTTGATATGTGGTAGAGCTCAAACGGACACCCGAATCAAAAGGTATGGTTGTTTGATGTTTGATTTGCGTTTTCAACATATTTTGGAACTTTTTTTAATTTTTTTTAATTTTTTTAGTCTTAAAATTGTTAATAAATGACTATTACTCCATAATAATTACAGAATTTTTAATTAAAAATATTTTTATAATTTATTAAGAAGCCATTTTCACTAAATATCTTATATATTAAGTATATTAAGTGTAAATGTACATTTATACTTATCTAAAATAAATTTAAAAATTATATATTATATTTATATCAATATAACTATATTTATATATTAATATATTAATATATTTTTTAATTTTTTTTCAAGTCGACCCTTTATCAGTGCTTTTAAAAAAAGCGATGATAAAGGCCCCCCCTCTTTATCAGTGAAACTAAACAAGCGCTGATAAAGGGGGTCGCTTTATCATCGCTTTTTCGTTAGCACTGATAAAGGGGGGGCGCTGCGAAAAACTGTTTTTGTGGTAGTTAATGATTCCAAGGAGATGGAATCACTAATATTGAAACATGACCTGACCCAAGATAAGATTCAACATCCAAAGCGTGTGTTAGACCATATATGGTACAATTTAAAACTAGTTGAGATCATGGCCCAAGCCATATCTATCAAACCACGCCAAGAAAGTGTCCCCATCACACACCTTTCCATTAAGGCATACACTAGTGTAACAAAGGGTAATGTATCTAAAACCTAACAGTTTGAATTTATATATATATATATTGTAATAAAATAATTAATGAATTTATCCTTTTATCATTACCTTATAAATGATCAAATTATGAGTTTGATAAAAATATATATTTTTATATGATGAAACATAAATTTTATTTTTGGAATATATATAGTTTAAATCAAGATATACTTTTTTATGAATTCAATAATTTTTTAAATAAATTTTATTTTAGTAAAATATTCATATTAACTAATATTTATTTAAATATAAATTATAATATAATTTTATAAATTCAAATGTAATTTTTATAAGGGTTAAAAACTGTTATTATAAAAAAAACTAGCATTTTTTAATAAATATTGATTTCGAGTTAAAAGTTTAAATTCTAAAATTTAGATAATTATTATTGATAAAATAAATATGATTTTTTAAATCATCATATCAAAATTTACCAATAGGGAATTTTCATAGCTCTCAGAGAGAGTTGAATTTTTTTTAAAAAATTAAAACTGTATAAATATATGGTATATATTATGACATCATAAAAGACTAAAAGTTAGGTAATAAATACCATAAAGATTATCCACAACCAAAATAATTTTTTACCTTTAAAATAATGTGTTTTAAGTTGTTTTATTAATTTTATAAACCCTTAATAACTCCCCCAAAACTTATATTATATTATAAGGAATTAAATTTAATTATTTATGAACATGGATCACTTTCACATCACCAAGGTTGTTATTTTAATGATTTTTGTTCTTATAAATTTAAAATATTGAAACTAAATCCAATCTGGGAGAAAACTAGAGGAAAACCCATGATAAGATCTGTGGTTTTTTATTATTTTATCATATAGATTCCAAAGTATAATTTAGAAATAAATAAATAATTCCTCTATCATTTTCTTAAAACCCCCTCCCAACACCCATTCCTATTCACTAAAAACCCTTTTATAATGAATTTTTTCATCATTTACCATTATATATCCTTCCAATGGTGTTCCCAATCACTTAAAAATCCCCTCTCAAGATTTTAGATGTGCCCTCTAAAGGTGAGGGATCCTCTCTTTCATATCTTTATTCAAGAACCATCTTATTATTATGACTGTTGATTTCCAATTTTTTATGTTAGGATATGTTTTCAAACATCTTTCATAACATGATTATGATTTACTATTTATGAGAGACCCCTTTCGCTCTCATTAAATTCATCCGTGAATCTTTATGTAGCCTCATTATGCCATGTAAATTGTCCCATGGTTTTCCATGCCAAACTATTGTATTGTGAATACCCATCCCCATTTTCACTCAAGGTATTAAACTAGATATACCTATCCTTTATTGATTGGGTATTTCCATTTATATAACCCGAACTCATTAATCATGGACCTAAAATTTATTAAATACATCGTTATTTTTTATGATCTATGTGGAACACTTATACATGTACATGGTATGAATATGAATGGCGGGTCCAAAATTTTTTATTCTCTAATGCATTGAGTAATTTTTTATCTTATGAGATACCTTGTATGGTTAACCTAATTATGTTATGTTATGATGAATCAGCTGTTATCATTGACTTATGTTTATGATTTCATGTTTTGTATTGTTTCTACAGTCTCACGTTGTCTTATGTTACCATATTATTTCATGATTTTATTTTTTATGTTTGTAATTTTTACTCCTATTATAATTCCTTGGTATGTATCATGACTCACATGTATTACTTTACCTTATTCTATGATTTTATTATTCACTTACAAAGATTTATGTCTCACCCTTTTCTTAAATATGTCCATATGTTATCCCGTGAAATATTATTAGATTTATGGAATATAAGTGAATGTTGTGGAGTTTTTAAATATATATTTGTACCCAGGTTTCATGTTTTTGTTCTATGTAAATAATTTCCCAAATAAAAAAGGCCCCATGATCTTATGAGATTTTATTAGTTGCACCTATAGGTAATAAATCATCAAATTAAGTGTTTTAAAATATGGTTTTTCATAGGGATTGTAACACCCTGGTATTTTATGAGATATATTCTTTTTATTTTCATTGATGTCTTGTGTTGTATGCTACACTAATATTATCTTTCACTATACACAAAATTTTATTAGTTTTCAGTATACTCAACTCTATTCTTGGTTTGTGTTACATGCAATAGCGGCCTTCTTCAATAGCTTGCGTTATACACAATGCCAAGTTTCAGTATACGACGATATATTATTAAAATATTATTATGGGATATAAACTAGCTGTTACAAATTTTATTAAGAATATTTTTAATTTTATATAAGATTAGAATTCATATTACACCTTTTTGAGAACATTTCTTAACAATTGGGGTCGAAGCCTCGTTTTAATATTAAATAAAATCAAAGACCTCTTTTAACTGGGTAGAGGGAGACCCATTACATAGCCCGAAGGCCCAGTGGGCATGTAGCCCATTACATAGCCCATAGGCCCAAATTTTTTGCCTAAGGCCCATTATGTGAATAGTAACCCAACTGATACAGTGTTTGTCGCTGCTACAGTACCCTACTACCACTATAGTATCATGATGCCGCTACAGTACCCGTCGATCAACAGTACCACCGCTGCTACATTTCCGCTACAGTACTGCTACAATAACCTAGACCCCATGGGTATTGAACCCCCATTTTTAATGTAGGAATACTAGGTTCTTACCACTAATCCAAAAACTAACTACACCTTTTTGAAAACATTATATGGGAACAAAATCAATTTTTCGGGAAAAAAAAGAAGTATTTTTCAAAAAATAATGTTTTACCACCTTTTGATGGAGAACCCTTTTTAAATATAGTTTTTAACAATTATATTTATTCAATTTGAAAAAATAAACATATTATTTAGAATATAGACATCAAAATTTAACTCGGTTGAAATTTTGGTATCTTTTTGACGAAATTAATATTTTGATGAATAGTGAATGAATACTGCATTTTAATTCAAAACTACATTTTCATCTAATTTATATATATAGATAGATTATCTTTTTAAATGTTTTTATAATGTAAATGGATTATATTTTTATCATTTAATCCAATTTTTTCATTTTTTGTAATTTCACTTTTAAATTGGACATAAACACATGTCAATCCTTTGATAGTTATTACTTCTTAGAAAATCAATTTTTGGTTTTGACAACTAGAATTTATATTAAATTAATTACTGCAAATTCTGTGTTTTAAATTTGGAAAAATGGATTCTATATTTTGAATATTAAGGTTCAAATTGTGTAAATAGGTATCTTTTATTTTTGGACATTATGAATTGTGACTTCCGTGATTATTTTATTGATCATGGTTAAAGGGTGAATCTGATAAATAAGGGTAAAAATAATATTATAATATTATTAAACTACCCTAACACATGTACTAATCATATTTGATGATATATTTCCAACCATTTTCATCCTTGTGATGATTTTGGGACCCCATGGAACCACTTGGATGTAAAAATGGCATTTTATAATAATTTATTTAAAGTAAAGAGAAATATGTCATAATCTTCTATCTTCTTAATAAAACAATTTTAATATGGGTTTATACAAAATATAAATTCGACTGTAAATATTAATTGGAAAGATAAAAATATTTCAAACATCATGGTATTTTATTTATAATTTTTAGACACCAAATAAAAAAATTATTTATGACACAATGAGAATGTAGTGATTACCTAATTAATGAATGTTTAAATAAATGAGATTATAAATATTAAAATAAATTTATTTTTAAACTTTTTATTCCATCCAAGAATTTTATGTATGATTATGATTTTTTATCGTTGAATTCATTATGTTTTTCTGAAATAATCATGTTTTATGGTTTTTTAAAAATTCACGATATGAATAGTATAAATATTGACATAAATGAGTTTCTAAAACAAATACTATTTAATTAAATGATATAATTGCCTAAAAATATAACGTTTGAAAAAATAAATTGAATATTTATAAAAATTTCATAATTTATCCACATTATCTTCTCTAGGAATTTTATAGTGAAGATATTAACCATGTAGTATAAAAATACAAGAGGACATGGTAAGAGTTAACTTATTTTAGAAAGGGTTAAATCTAAAATATAATGTTAATTTTATGACATAAACATGTCTAAAACCTTTTTGATGAGATGATTTATACCCATACACATCTTATCCTGGAAATAAATCAAATTGGAGCTATTAAAAACCGAAAATATTTTTATAATAAATTAATATTTCATGATTTTTTCTAAAGTGCCTCTCACCTATCTTATAAAAGGGAACCTCCCTTTCTCTTTAACTCACACCTATAAATCCTTATGGTTTGGCCAAAACATGATTATTTATCCTCCAAACCTCCCCAAATTCATCCTAGAGACATAAATTCGGCTATGGATCAATCGTATGGTGTCCTTTTGTTCAAATCAAAAGGAAACACCCGGAGAAGAGGTTATTGTTTTTATCCCATCTTTCAAAGTTGTTTTCATATTCTACTTCCCATTTCATTGTTGATTCCATACTAAATTAATAAATCAATTTTATTATACATGATGAGATTTCATTATAATTATTCTACAATCTTATACCTCATTTTATCCATCTTACGAATAACAATATCACCAAGCGTCTGTACGTACGGCTTATCGTCTCCAAGCCATGGTGTAATTTTTTATTCAAAAATACTTTATTAGGATGGGTTTAATGATTAGTATAATGTATTTAAATCAATATTATTACGTGATAATGATTCTGTATAATTAATATACCATCCCATTATATCCCATTTAATAATCAAGAGAATGATATCGTCGCTTGTGCATTTGTACGACCTACCGTCTCCGCAACACGGTGAGATTCGTTCTCCACGTTAACAATTCAAGAATGATTATAAAATTTATATTATGAGTGGAATTAATAATTATGAACATAATTTCTTGGATAAAAAACACCCTATTAATATAAAACACAACTTACATTACAAAACATGAATGGGAAAACAAAACAGTTAACACCCAAAATAATGGTAATATTGAAATACTATTAACAAGATCATATAATAGAGTAGTATTAGTTCATATATGAAATAATAAATATGGATATTGTCCTGGTATAATTTAATAACATGATTTAACCATTATACCGAAGGTGAACACACCCTAAACTAACAAAAAGTGCAAGTTAAGGGATATTTCATCTCACATTTATTTATGGGGGATATGTGCCTTAAACGCCTCCTATTTATTTTGTGTGGTGTTTATTCTTCACATGAATGTTTTATTATTTTTATTATCTAGGTTTTGATATTTACATATGAATTTAATTTTATTAATTCTACGATGCATATGATTCCACTGATTATAATTGGTAAGAGATAATTTTACAATCTCTTTTTAATCTATGATTGTTTATATGTAAGTATTTACTGGAGATATATTTATCATCCATGTCCATGTTTCCTAAAAATTAATTCATACAAGGTTTACTATTATTATATGTATTTTTAGATTCATTTTTACCCAATTTTTACTTTTACTACATGGTATGGAAGGAATCTTTCTTTTATTTACTATTCGTGGTATTTTTTGACCTTTTCGACCAAAGTATGAGGAGAATTTTTTTTTATCTAATAATGCATGAATGGATTTTTATAGATTCAAAATGCCTTATTTCCACTAATATTACTCTACACTCTTTCATGTTTATTTTTAACTAAATTCTTTTCTTTTAAAATTTCATGGAATTTTGTGAAAAAAACGTGTTGGAAGAAGAAAGTATATTTACCTTAAGAACTAAGTTAAACTATTTTATCAAAATTATTTTTCATCTAAGATGACACACTTTAATAGGGTTATATTTGTATCCATATTATTACTATGATTCGATTGAATTAATGATGGTACGATCTTTCGTATGGATTTTTTTATAATGGAATTTTAGAAACCCATTTTATTTCTTGGATTATGTTATGATGAATGATTTATGTTTTGTGGAACATTTAAGATGGATTTAATTATGAGATGAGTGGGACCTATATCTCCCTCCAATACATTGGTTAAATATTTACATGCCATTATATATACATGAATAAAACGACTAGTAAATCCTGTTTAGTAATACAGGGCTGGAATGACATGTATATCTAGTTTAGTAATACATGGCTAGAATGAAAAGTAAACCTGGTTCAATAATGGACCTTGTCCACTATGATGGTCTTGGAAGAAATTCTTTAGACACTATTTAAATCATATTATGTGATTATTAGTCTTCCATAATTATATGTTTTATGACAATGATATTGTATCATTGTAAATTCCCTTTTATGATCCATGTCTTATGTACTGCTAGGATTTATTTCATGACTCAAAATTTTGATGTTTAAACTTTATGTTCATGTTTTTATGTTCAAATGTTTATTGTTTGTTTAATGTTCTCCAGGATTACATTTACGGAGAATTTGATCTCACCATTTTTAGGTTTCATATTTCACTGGATATAAAGAAAGTTTATAGGTAGTCAAAAAAAGGCGAAGATCTTTATATGAGATGTTGAAGATCTTTCACCATGTTAGAAGATTATATTCCATTTTTTCAAATACACTAAACTAATAAGGTCTTTGGGAATATTTTTGTATAATGTATTAAGTATTTTTCAAAAATTAATGTAATTTCCATGTACATTAATCTTGGGTCTTTATAGGGATATTTATAATTAACAAAAAATAAATAGATAGAGTTTAAATGATCCAATCAACACATATTATTTTATTAGTCCCTGATGAACCTCATGTATAAATAATATTATAATTTTTATAATTTACATTACATGTTCTAAACTCACTGATAAAATAAATATTATTTTCCTAAATAAATAATTTTACATTTATTAAAATGTTATTTAATATAACATTTTCCCATCAAACCATTAAACACAGTCCTCCATCCTCCTCAATTTTTATCATACATTTAATAATAACTATTTATTTAATTAAATAAATATGACTACATTATTATAAAATAAATAAATTAATAATAACTATTTATTTATTCAATATTTATGTAAATAAATTATTAAATATTTTTGTTACTTTGTGAACAAACCCGAATAAATTAATACATTTTTTTCACATAATTAAATAAATAATCACCTGAAGAATAAAGATTATTAAATATTCTGATCATATATATATTATCTCTTGAATAACTAGTGATTGAAGATCAAAAAAATAATAATAATTAGTAAATTACATAAAGAAATAATATTTATCCAATATGATAAATTCATATAAAATTTAACTAATATTCTAAATACACCTATTGTGTGACTCTCTACACCCCTTTCTTAGTGGCCTTATGCCACACCACTTAAAGTGAAAAGTTAGAATATATAAATATGTCAAGGCTCCCATAGAGAAATGAGTTAATGTCACAATGAGATTCAACCTCAAATGAATGATCTCTATGAAATATAATATCTTTATCTTTATATCTTTAATCAATCAGGTTTCATGTTGGTGTAATCAACCTATGTTATTGATATCTATTTCTTTGAATTTCCATAAATGAACTTTCTAATAGAACACTATTTACATGGACATAATTAGGTAGTTCAATTCTCATCATTAGTCTGGAGATATCAACTTCCATTAAATTGGGAAGGGAAAAATCCTTTCTTAAGTTGTTTATTTACATAATATCACTCAAGACATACTCAATGTATCCTACCTCTCTAATATTGTATGTCATCACAATTTTCATTAATAAATAAAAGTACCAGATCATTATAGGAATTAATGGTAATATTAATTTCTAACAATAATTTCACACACGCACATATAAGAACATAAAATGTCACATATAAATGTAGATGTCCTACTAGAAGGTTAATTTATCATAAAATCCTTCTGTAGAAATTCAAAAGGGTATAAACTATGAGAAACTGTCCCAAATTTCTAGGATTCTACACCCATGATATCCTATATCATTTTTTACCGTAAAATGACATCATCTAGATATATAACATATATTTAATAATGTTTTCATGGAACTTCTAGTTATTATAATAATGGAAAACTTTTATAAAATTTCAGTGTGATAGTTACTCCTAAAATAATATCACATACTATATCACGTAGAATAACAATCATCATTTGATCTAAAAACTATTAATATTAAAAAAACTAATAATGGTTATCATAAATTACATAGAATTTGATTATAGGGTACTAACTCCATCATTCCACACTCAAATTGAACGTAATGTGAACAAACATAGTATTGAATTAAACACATATATACTTATGTTTTTCAAGTATTTTATAGATTAAAAAAACATAGCTAGAAGATATATTTATGAAATGGAAGATTAATAAAGAAGAAGATTTAGAATGTTCAATGATATCAAAAACTGTGTAGAAGAAAATGAGTAATTAGTTTTACTTTATAATGAAAATTTTTCATTGATTTAAGACAAACTAAAATAATGTTTCTATGATAAATAGATGACATATCTTTTTTAAAGAAGGAATATATTCGTTAATGAAGTTGTATAAGACCTAAAAAAATGTAAATAATGCTCTAATGGAGTTGAAAAAAATTAAAGAGCTTGATAAATATTTATAATAATCATGAAAAATTTATAAAGACCAAATACAAGAGTTTAATGTTGATCGGGAATACATGTTGAGATTATATGAGGATGAAAAATATTCCCTTAAAATGAAGTTTCTCAAACTTGATGTAAAATTGAGATATCTAGAATCCACACATGTTGGAACTTCCAATGTATCTGAGAATTTTGATGTTTTGAAAAAAGATTCAGAAGGGAGTTCTATCTCATAGGGGAATCATTCAAGTGGGAAAAATTTCAAAGATCATCTAAAGAATAATTTGTGTCATATTCTCAGAGAAAGGTAACCCATAATATGGAAATAGTTTTTTCACTAATGATGTTTCATCTGTTTGCATATGTTTAATTATAGAATCTAAAAAATTTGGTACCTAAATTTGAAACTTTTTATATCAATAGAAAATATTTTATTTAAATTTTTATTTGGGTTTTCTCTGAGTTCTACGAGTTAGGGGTTGATTTCCTAAAATTTAGGTAAAATAGACTGGTTTTCATTGTTAGTGGTAATTTTGAATCATACCATATGAATGTTGATGTGAGGGATTCTTGTGTCTTTTTTCAGGGACTCTGTATGGTTATCTAAACCATGTAATACCTCCCAGGTTACAATGTGATTTGTTTGTGCGTAATTGTAGCCCCACATGGTTGGTGTGTGCTTAGGACTAACCAAGAATTAAAACCATGTTTCCTACCCTATTTTCTTAGAAATTAAAAATTAATAGAATTATACTTCAATTATAATCCTCCAATATCCTAATTTCATCCCCTTACTTGATCATACTCCCCCAATACTTGTATCCCTTTCTCCTTTGATTTTATTGTGATTTCTCATTGTTGTTGGTGGATTTCTCCAAGGTAAACGTTAATTATTCTTAGTTTTCCCCTTCTACCTTCTTTTTCTCCCTTGTTCTTTCACTTTGGTTTTTAGCTAAAAGCATAATTTCCATGGAGGGTAAATCCTAGGTTTTATGTTTGATATTTGATAATATTTTATGTATTTTAGGTTTTCTAGGATCCCTTTTCTTACCTCCTTATGATATTTTTCGAAAGTGATGGCATTTCATCACTATTTAGATAGGTGTCTCTATATATCCAGAATTTGTATTTGGAATACCATTATTCTTGAGTTTTCCTTCATTTAAATGCTTGTATTTGTTTTTGAATTTATTGCATTAGGATTCATGTTATTATCCTTGTGTTTCACTTCTATTGGAATGATAGTTATTTCATTTTGGGTTTCCCTTGAAAATTGTATTTTAGATTTACAAAGAATTTTATAAAATGTTTTCAAGTGAGCACTTTATTCAAAATGAGACTTCAGAGTGATTTATAAAGGGGTTTTTTAAACATAATATCTTGATCATGAGAATCATTTAATGTTGTGAATGTAGTTATAGTGTTTACATGCAAGACCTTGGGTGTGTGGTTTTATGATAGGTGTTTCCTTAGCCTTAAGTTTGATCTAGTTGAGAGTCATTTCTAGTGATTCCTTACAAGGAATTGGGTCATATTATTTTTATAGATCACATTGGTCATAAAGTGTTCCATGAGTGAGTCCTAGACACCTACATCATGTGGTTCAAATCTCCCCCATGTTACACATATAATTTGAGCTTGTTATAATATTCCCCTATTTTGTGCCCATGTATTTTTTTTATAATGATCATGTTGGTTATATCTTACTATCCTCAATTATACTTCAATATTTTTCTTTCCATGTTATTTATTTTTCATGGATTCCCTTATAAAAAAATATTTTATGAAATGTTTCAAAAGAAATGGTTTTTAAAACACCGCTTTCAAACTATAATTATTGGTTTATAATGAGAAATTTAATATATAGATTCATGGTGGTATCCTACTAGGATTTTCCTCACATCCTACATATACAATTGTTTATATGAATTCTTGGTTTTGTATGTTATGACTAAATGTAAAGGTGTAACATCTCTTATAAAATCCTCTTGCGGTTTATGTCACCTTCTATGGTATGGTTTTTTGATGGCCATTGGTCACATGGAGATATCTTGATTAGACATTTTAGGGATCCACTATATTTGTGGTTTGGTATTGGTTATTTGTTCTCCAACTCAACCATGGATGTATTATAATACATATATCCATTTATGTGCTTTATGGTAACTTCTATTTTCATTACATAATTTTATTGAGTATGGTTTTTTATTTTTTTCCAACTTATACTTAGTTTGGAATGTTATTTATTATTATATATTTTTATTTAATGGAATGGATTTCCAATCTATAGATGATTCATTTTGGAATAAAAGATGTAATTCTTGGAATGTTTTACTAGATTTAAAGGGTGGAACTTTTCCCAATGTAATAATATTGATACTCAGGTACTTTTCACTAGCTCATGGAAATTAGAAATGTGCCCCGAGCCTTGTGGTGGGTTGACTCGGGTGACATGGAATGTTGACCTAGGATGGTTCATTAAAAAATGGTATCATATCACCCTATTGGTATTTGGTGTGTGTGTTGGTATAGAGTAGTACCCTCAGGAATCGAGTAGAGGGTACGAAGGAGTTCTTTGATTGATATCCTTCATTCTAGATCCCAAGTTACCTAGGAATTTGGGGATGTTGTTTTTTGTTGATTCTATGTTTTAGTAATTTGATGGATTTTGATATGGTTCATTTATATTTCCTGTTTTCATATGAATACTTAATTCATTTTTATTTATTAAATTTTTATTTGAACTATTTAATGATTGTATTCTTAAGTTTTATATATTTAGATCATGTCTCCCAGAAGGAAATCTATGAATCAAAAAGTGGGAGGTGAAAATAATATTCTTACAACCTATCCTCATATGGACCCCCATATTCTTGAATAAGTAATCAATACCATTTATACTCTTAGGAAAACTGTTGAGTCAAGGAATGTATGGTTTGTGGACCATTACCTGTTCACGAAGAAGAATCCACCTTTCTTCCAAGGTAAACAAGTACCTTAGGATCCTGAAGAGTGGTTTAAAATTATTGAATTCATCTTCTATTTTCTCTAAACCTCTTAATCATAAAGGATGGTAGTTTATTCCTATGTGTTGGTAGGATTGATTCAGATATGGTATGATTCAATTGTGTTTTATATGATTCATAAAGTCCTCACATGGACCATGTTCAAGGAAATATTCAATCAACAATATTACTTAGAGACTCTAAGAGTGGTGAAGGCCAATGATTTCATGAAACTAGATAAGGGTAATAATTCATTGGTGTAATGCTATACTCAATTTTCCATGTTTTTCCTTCTCTAAAACAAGGTCCTCGCCAAAAAATATTTGAAGGTGCATCATTTTGAGATGGGATTGAAGATAGAAATTAATTCAAGTATTATTCTTTTGTGTAGTATGACCTTTGTAATGTTGATTTATGAAGTGGTGATGGATGAGGTAAATATAGTTTGGTTGACTATTATGGGTTGCTCCCGTACTAGTATGGGAATGATCCAGATCTTATCATATGGGTAAAATAGGAAGAGTAAGGAGTTCCAATAGGGTATCAATGGGAGTGTGTAGTGTATATTTAATCCTATTTCAGTGACTTCCCCGCAAGGAAGGCATGTGGTGTATTATTAGTTTGGGGGTAAGAAAACTTCAAGTAAAACATCTAAAATGATTTAAGGAAAATCCACTAGTATGTATTCCTAATACATCTTAAGCGATATTGCAGGTACCCTCCCAAAGGTAGAAAAGTGGGTTGCTCTCTTACCAGGGGTTACCAGGTGTAGTAAAATATATAAAACAGAGTGAGATCAAAATCCTATGTGAAATAGGACTCCCATTTCACCAATAAGTCTTAGTTAAGGACAGAATATAGGTGATTATATGTGGTAGATCATGAGCTATACGATTTAATAGAGGGGATAATGACCATAAAAGGTATATTTTTTATTGCTTCATATGTGTATTTGGATTTATTTGACATAGGTTCATGTCGTTAATTTATCCCACACAAGATGATTGATTCCTTGGGACCATGATCTATTTTAATTTTGTATGTAATGGATCTCTATACTCAATTTTGAGCGATGGTAAAGCAAGTATTTAAGTTCTCTAAGTTTCATGTGATCGTCATTGATGTTGATGTTGTATGGGATTACATAGTTTTGGATATAGACATCTTTGAACTAATATTCAACATGGATTAGCTATGAGAATTAAAGCTCATATTGAAAGATACCATTGGAAAGTATTTATTATCTCTCCTAATAGGAACACTATAATATTTCTGTGTGAGTAGAATCCAAGGTTCATAAGGGAGGGTATAATTGTTATAGTGTTGGGGACTCTTACCTATCCGTTTTTTGGGATTTTTATTAATTTTTTCAATTGGTATTTAGATAACCATATTTTTTTGTGGTGGATAGATACCTTGAGTTCTTCTGTGATGATAGTTATTAGTATCTTCCACCAAAGGAGGTGGATTTCACCATTGGTCAACTTTCTAGGACATTCCATATCTTCTTTCCATCTTACTGAATGGACCCTACCAAATTTATAGATTTAATGTTTCAGTTGGAAGACCTCAAAATCAAGGTGTTATTCTCCCTATCATGTCACCATAATTATTATCAATTATATTTTCAAATAATACATATAGGAACCTCATACTTTTTATTGAGTAAAATAATTTCAATACAGTGACGTTCAAGAAAGAGTATTAATTTCCTTAGATTGAATTTGTTTTATCATCTCATGGGATCCATGTGGTTTTCTAATGTTGACATAAGTTCAAGTACCACCATTTGATGGTGAGGTAAGTTAACATTCTCAAAACCACCATTCACAGTTGATACTTTCATTTTGATTATAAGGTTATGTTGTTTATTCGGACCAATTCTCATTTAGTCATCATGGCCTTAATAAATCATGTTTTCCATCAGTATCTCAAATAATTCATGTTAATATTCATTGATGATATCTTGATTTTTTCTTAGATTAAGGAGGATAGTGAGGTATATTTTGATTTTATTTTGGGAACTTTTAGAGACCACCTTCTATATGTGAAGATAACATAATGATGATTTTGGATCTATGAAGCTAAATTATTAGGTCATGTGGTGTCTGAAAGAGGAATCTCGATGAGGTGGAAAAGATACAGGTTGTGATATCGTGGTACAGACATAAGAGCATATTATTGATCAAAATATTCATTAGACTAGTTGGTTATTATAGGATACTATTATTGGATTTCTCCAATCTAGAATCTTAATTAATAGTTCTAACCTAGAAAGGTGAAAAATTTTCTGGTGATGAGAAATTTTAGATATCATTCAAGGAATAATAGGGTGAGGTAGACTTTGAGTCCTATTTTAATATTAAAAAACTATGTATGGGTTATTTTTTGTATTCTGATGCCTCAGATATGGGGTTCAGGTGTGTATAGATGAAACATGACCACATTTTAGCATATGTCTCACATCAGTTTTACCCTCATAAAAATAACTACCACACTCAAGATGATGAATTGGATGTTTTGTTGCATGATTTGAAAACATGGTTCTGATACCTATTTTGGGAGCTGTTTATAGTATACTCTAATCATGAAAGTTTGAGATATAACATTAATCAAAGGGTCCAAAATCTCATATAGAGTCAATGGGTAAGGTACCTCTATACTTTTTGACTTTTATGTTCATTACACTATATAAATAGGTAATATGGTGGCCAATGCATAGAGTAGGAAAATACCGTCTCAATAGGTGATATGTTTTAAAGAGGAATGAGTTTTTATGATATTATTTATGAAGATTAATTTGGAAATGTTTGAGGAGGATGAATATGTGACTTTGACCAGTGTGTAGGTCACCTCCACTGTCAATGATCAGATTCACCTAAGGAAGCTAGAATACCTATAATATCATTGGATAAGAGAATTATTAAATAATGGGGAGTCCTTAGGTGATTTCTCATAGTCACATAATGGAATCTTCTATTTTTTTAAGCCATTGGAAGTTAATTTATATTTTAAGAATGAAGTGATGATTGATTGACATGGTTCTAGTTGGGAAGTATGATCGAGGGCTACCAAGCTGTTTTATGATATGAAATTTTGATATTGGTGTCCTATTATGAAGTGAGAAGTTTCAAACCCCATATCTCAATGCCTCACGTGTCAAATAATCAAAGCTAAGAACACAAATCCAACAAGTTTATTATAACTTTTTCATGTTCTATCATAGAAATGAGATAATATTTCAAGAGACTTAATTGTTGGGTTACCTAGAACTATAGGTTGGAAGGATGAAATATGGTTTATTATCGATTGGTTAATGAAATCGGACTTATTTTTATCCCCGTCAAGGTGTCCACTAAACTAGAATATCTTGGATGAATTTATGTCCAGGATGTTTCCTGGCTTCATGGTGTGCCTCTAGTGATTATTTTAAACTGAGACATGTGATTTATGTCTTATTTATATAAGGGTATTCAAGAGGCCTTGAGTTATCAGTTAAAATTTATAATGGCCTACTATCAATAGAAAAATTATCATATGAATCAAACTATCCATATTCTTAAGAATATGCTTTGGACCTACATACATGAATTTGGTGGCTCATGCAAGAAGCACATAACATTGATTGAGTTATCTTAAAATATTATTTATCAATATATGATAAATATGGATCTATTATAGGAGTTATATGGATGTTTGTGTTGTTCCCCTCTATGTATTTCTAGGAGGGTCAGGCATTCATTTCTTGGATCTAGTATTGTTCCGGAGATGGAGAGAAAGGTTCTCTTAGTTCAGAAATAGTTGGAAATGGCTCAGAGTCAACAAAAATATTTTTTTGATCGTATTAATAATATTTTGGAATATTTTTTAAGTTATTTTGTGTTTCTTAAATTTTCTCCTATGCTAGGGCACCTTCGTTTGGAGAGCAAAGGAAAGCTGACATCATGTTATGTTGGGCCCTTTGGGATTGTGGAGCATCTTGGAAAAGGGGCATAGAGACTATCCATACCAACCTAGATGAATTATATTAATGACTTTTTTCACATATAACATCTTAATAAGTACCATAAAAACCCATGTCACATGGTGTATTGGAAGGATTTATCCTTAGATCCTGGCACCTCTATGGTTGATCAGCCTGTTTTCTTTTGGGATCATCTGGTCAAAAAGATGCAAGGTAATTCAATTCCTTTTATAAAAACCTTAGTAAGTTTAAGATAATGATTTTTATGTTTTATTAATATTATTTAATTATATTTTATTTAGATATATTAATTATAATAATATTAAGTGATTTTTCAGTCAAAGGTAAATTGATTTATTTCTAATCAAATTCGGTTTTCATGCATTATATAGATTTATTTAAAATATTTACTTCAAAATTATAGAATTTTAATTTGAAAAAATAAGATTAATATTTTATTTCATCATGTTAAAAATATATTATGGTTAAATTTTGTAAATTTTATGAAAAGTTTGATTTTTCAATGAATAATGAAAAATACTGATTTTTATTGAAAATCATCATTTTGTTTCAAGCATTTACAAGGTTCCATTTTGTTTTAAAATGGTTTAAAATTAAAATTATTTCACTTATATTATTAATAATACAATTATGGTATTTTTAATGAATTATAAAGCTGAATATGGTTTAAAAACATCTTTAAACATAAAATGACATTTTTCTGAAAAATAGTTTTCTATCACATTTTATGTGTTTAATTTTAAAATAAATTTTGAAACTTATGTAAATATAATTTGATACAATGCTGTAAATATTTTTAATTTTTATCATTAATATTATTTAATAAGTTTAATTTAATAATTTTCACAATAAATAGTAAAAATAGTAAAAATTTGTTGTCATGGTTAAGGTTAAAACAAATTTTCTTAAGAATTAAAATAAAGAAATAATGATTAAAATGACATAAGAACTTGTATGAATCAAATTTTATAGAATAAATTACATAAAATATCATATAAAATATTAAATGGTTCATTTTTGAGTCATTTTTTTTATTATGATATTAACATATTTTATGCTTTTAAAAAATTTCAAGTGTTTCCTCTCCCACACATATAAAATGACATCCCCTCTCTTAGTTTATACACATTTAAAAATCTTTATAGTTCATATAGTCCCTACCCAAATAAATTCCTTAAATCCCTCCCAATAACCAATTTTCCATGACTTAAATATAATGCGATCCTAGGAAGGATTTAGATATAAACTTAAACATGTTTTCAAAAGAAAAGGTATAATTCTTACCGATTGTTTTTGTAATATTTATTCTTTTACCTACTTAATGTTTCCTTCAATCATTCTGAAATAATAATACCAGTATACTCTATATAAAAAAAATTATGTTAACTTCATAACCTATTCCTATCCACTTATTCCTTTAAAATGGAAATTAAAACATTGTTCATGTTTACGATGGATTATCACCTCGCAAATCAATGTAATGTTTCCAACACTGCCCCCCATATGTGGTTTTAATGATAGATTTAATGAATATATGTAATATTCATGAAAATTTTATCATTCTAAAAAAGATTATATATCATATAATTTCTTACCCTTCCATCCATTGAAAAATTATAATGTCATTCATGTGTACGTGTGTGTTACCACCTTCATGAAGCAATGTGATTCTTATTTCATAACCTCATCACATAGATTCTATATATAAGTGTATTTAAAGAAATAATATAATAATTATTATATAATCATAATTATATAAATATAAAATAATACATACCTACTTTCATTAATGTTCATTAAAAAATAAAACATTACTAATGTGTATGCACAACCGACCATCTCCATAATTATATCATTATTAATTTTTTATAATCATATCATTGGATTGGCTTTTATAGTGTAATTTAAGTATAAAAATTATAATTATTGTAATGTTTGGGTTTTTTTCCATGTATTGTTTTTGAATATTATATAGAATTAATTTGAGATCAAGAGCTGAGATGATGTGAGATTCCAAGGTCGGGTGTGCCCGAAATAATTGTACGAAATATATTAAATATATTAAATAGAATACATGAGATATTTTCCTGAAAAAGTGTAGTAACTTCTAAACAGGTTCCCAGATCATAAATTTGAGGGTACCATTTCATTTATAGCTGCGACTTTACCCTATGATAGGTATAACATCGTCCAGGGTGGGTCAGTTGTGAAAGTTAGTTTTTGGACATTTTATGGAAATAAAACAAATTAAGAATTTATTTTATTTTTAATATTACATCAACATCGTGACCTACTTTATTATTTTTTAATAAGAATGTTCCCAGGGTTTTGATCATAACCATGAAAAACTTCTTATTGGATATAGAAAAATCCGATAGAATTCACTTGATATCAAATGACGATGGAGCCTTGGATCAGAGATAGATGAATGCTGCTTTGAGGAATATCACCAATGGTAGCGACATGGAAATCGATATGCTTCAAAAAACAATCAAACACTGAGGTATGGTGTGTTTTTTTAATTCCTTATTTCCCCGTTCTTTGATGTAATAAAAATTTTTGATCAACCCTTGAATAGGTTGACACATGGTTCGATCATGCTTGCAGGAGGGATTGATTTCAGTTTTGATTCAGGGGATTGATTTTGTTTTAATTTATTTTTTTGATTTTAAAATATAACATATAATGACCATACTTTACATAAATTCTTATTACTTAATAATTTAATATTATTTATTACAACATATAACAAAACCATGATAGAACCGTATAGGTATACTGTCTTTAGAAACTGAGAAACATAAACAACTAGTTCATAAAACATCTACATTGTCTCCCGTTTATTTCATCATAACTTGACTCCTTTTTGGAATATCATATTTAATAAACTTATTCCTAATCTGGGGAAAATAAACATACAAAAGGGTGAGCTAAAATGCTCAATAAGGGTAATCTAAGAAAATATCAATCCTATCATATTCATAAGAACATAACATTCGAAAATCTTATCCTGCATGAGAGATCATAATATCATGTCATGGGATAAATCATAGAAGTGAAATATAATCCTAATAATCATAACATAAGACATGAAAATTTTTGGCATACTGACATCAGCGTAGAAAATAATTTCATATTAGTCAAGGCTCATTTTTAAGACCATCATAGTGGACAAAGTTCATTACTGAACCGAGTTCACTCCTCGTTCTAGTCCTGTAAAAATGAATGATATTAACTTTTTGTTCCATCCATGTCTAGCTCATTAGATATAAATCATTACCGAATGCATTGGATGTATATATAGGTCCCTCCAAACTCATAATGAAACCATTCTTATGCGTTCCACAAAATCATTAATCATACATCATAGCATAACCCATGTAATAAAATGGGTTTTTTTAAACATCATGCCATCAAAACATAATCCATATAAAAAAATGAATTCATAAAAACAATTCCATCATAATGTAATCAAATAAATGTAATAATAAGGACAAAAAATAACCCTATATCATCTTATATGGAAAATAATTTTGATAAAACACTTGAACTCTGTTCCTGGGAAAATATCCTTTCTTCTTCTAAAAAAATTTCTTTTCTCAATATGTCATGAAATTTTAAAACAAAAGAAGTTAATTGAAAATAAACACAAAAAATTTTAATGGAAGCTTCAAGTAAATAATGCTTTATTAAATCCTAAAAATCCATTCATGTTGTATAAGTTAAAACAAACATTCTCCTCTTACTTTTTTTGGAAAAGTAAAAAAGTACTTCGTATCGTAAACAAAAGAATGATTCCTTCCAAACCATGTAGTAAAACTCAAAATGGGTAGTAATAAAATTAAAAATATATATAATAATACTAAAAATTTTATGGCAATATTTTTAGAAAACATGGATATGGATGAGAAATATATACCCAGTAGATACATTCTAATAATCAATTTCGGATAAAATGAGACTTGAAAAGTTATCCCTTACCTTAAGTCTGGTATGCTTCGTATGTGTCTGAACCTCTAGTATAATGATTTAAATAATGTTACAGATTTATTCCAGAATCTTAATAGCTTTTATGATAACATTTATGATCATAATTTTATCCATTTTTCAGTAACATTACATTGTTACTCGTTATTCAGGTACTAACAGCTTCATGTTCTTATTTATGTTTTGTCGGATAAGTTCTTATTCCTCTTTTTAGGTTATAGTTATATCATTTACAACATGGTATTAGTATAATATATATCATATCTATTCATTCAATTCATTTATATAATCATGGTTTAATGATGATAATGTATAACAAATCACATCGCACTGTGGAGACGATAATTCGTACGAACGCACGAAAGATGATATCGTTACCATAATTGTTGTGTGGTATTGAATTGGATGGTTTATAGTATTTAAGAATCAGTAACATGTTATATTAATCATATATAGTTATTATTTCCACCATTATACTCATCCAAATAATGTTATGGTGAAAAACAAATTACACCACAGTGTGGAGATGGTAAGCCCTACATATGCACGCAAAGTGATTTCATTTTTCATTGAATGGATATAATGTAAAAAAGGTTTTTTTAACATTTATAATAACATATCAATATATTAATTATACTGATGTTATTAATTTATAATAAAAATACAAGATAAGAGGAAGTAGAAGAATAAATAATGTTGAAAGAATCGGTAGAAGAGATTACCTCTTCCTCGATGTGCCTCTTTTAAATCTCCACGTAGGGAACTAGAGTTAGTCTTTTGAGAGAAAAAAACCTCTAAAATGTAACTAGGTATGTTTAGAAGGGAAATGGGAAGGGTTTGTCCAATCTTGAAGGATAAAAATTTAGTAAAATGGAGAGGGAGGAGGTTCCCTTTTTTAAGAGAGGGGAGGGGCACTTTAGGAAACATTCAAATTATTAATTTATTATAAAGTCAATTTCAACTAAAAATTGACGAAAACTTATATAATTATAATATAAGATTATTTTTGTCCGAATAACCATCATACAATAATTTTTAACCAATTTTGAATAATTATGTATCCGTATCATTTTGGTTTAACACTTATTTTACCATTTTTAATATTATTGTGATATCATGTTATTTATAACTGGTGGGTTAGTGTAATTACCATATCATTTTAAGCGACCAAAAATAAGTTATTTATGAAATATTTGGACATATTTTAACAATTTTCCCAAATCCTATATTTTTATGAATTTAATATCATTTATTAATATATTTTTTGTTTTAAGTTATAAATTGTGTCAATTTTGGACACTATTTATAGTTGACTTTTTTAAAAATTAATAAAAAAATTGTTCCTTCGAAAATAAGTCATTAACATAATGATAATATATCAATGTCATCCAAAAAATTCGTGTATGACATTAAAATAACCATATTATATTTGTTTTAACATTTATAAATTCATTTCCTTGAATCATTCATTAAAGAGGATATCACTACATAATATTTCTGTCATAAATAAAACTATTTATATAATATCTAAAAATAATAAGTAAAATACGATGATGTAAATAATATTTTTAAATTTATAAGTAATATTAATAAGAATATCGATCAGTTATATTACCCTATATTAAAATCTATTTAGTAAAATATATATGTTTAGGTTATAATTATCATTACTTTAAAATAATTCTTATAAAATGTCATTTTTACATCAATGTGAATCCATGGGGTTTAAAAATCGTCCCAAGAATTACCATGGTCAGAAATATCTTAACCATCAGAATTAGGACACGTTTTATGGTATATTTATATTATTAAATTATTATTTTCTTACCCTTATTTACCTGATTTACCATTTAGCCGTGGTTAATAAAATAATTACTGAATTTACTATTCATAATGTTCAAAAATAAAAGGAACCTATTCATGCAATTTAGACCTTCTAATTCCAAATATGGAATCTAATTTTCTATATTCAAAACACAGAAGTTACAGTAATTAATTTCAAACAATTCCTATTTTTGAAATGAGAAAATGGGTTTTCAAAGTTAGAACATTGCAAAAGATTGAAATGATTTTTACAATGAATTCAATGTAAAATTAATGGTAATGTCATAAATTATGTTGAATGTTAAAAATATATTCTATTTGTACTTTCAAACCATTCAATATTATAATTTAACTATATAAATTATCTTAATTAAAAAATATGTTTTTATTTAAAATTTAACATATTTTTTCTATTCATTAAAACATGAAAGTTATCAGAAAAACCATATGAAAATTTTACAAAGTGAATTTTTATATCCCACTTCAAAATTACAAGTTTATATTGTCTTGGAAAAATTATTAATGTGACAAAGTCATAATTTAATTTGGGTTCTCCATTCAAAGGTGTAAAATTAACCTTTAAAAAAGTATGTTCTTATAGGGTTTATTCATACCTTATGACAAAAATATCCATTGGATGAATATCAAATATATTTTATTAAGTATATATTTCATTAATTTCTTTACCAAATGTAATTCACTAAAAAACTAAAAAACATCTAATTGATTTATATTTTTTATAAATAATTAATAGCCGAAGAATTTATAATGCATTTTCATAAGTTAGTTATATTTATTCAAACTAACCTAACGGCTAGGATATAATGGTAATTTAATATTAAGGTATTCTCTTGGTTCGTTTACACTCATTATTGTGTAAAAATAAAGCTAATGATGGATAAAAATTATTTTTATAAAATAAAAAAACATCAAGGTGTTACATTCTAACCCCTTAAAATGAATTTCTCCCTTGAAATTCATCACATGGAAATAAATAGAAGAGGATATATCTCTCTCCTAATATCCTCCAGTTCCCATGTTGTTTCTTATTATTGGTTGTTCCTCTATAAAGCTTTATCCAATCATGTGGTCTTGTTTCATAGAACTTTTTCTCTACGATCTACAATCTCTATCTGTAGTTCTTAATAAGAAAGATCTTGCTCCAGTGGTACAACTTCTGAGCTTAGTACATGTCAAGGATTAGGTATGAACTTTCTCAGGACAAATGCATGGAGAACATCATGTAAATGAGAGTGATTTGTTGGAATATCTAATCATTAAGCTACCTTCATAACACTACTCGATATTTCAAAAGGATAGATAAACCTAGGTATCAGCTTTCCCTTCTTTCCACATCTCATTACACTCTTCTAGAGAGATATTTTTAATAACACCTTATCACCAACTTCAAACTCTAGGCCTCTTATTTGGTTGTAAGAATAAATTTTTGGTCGCATCTATGCTACTCTATTCTGGTGTTGAATAGATCTGACCTATTCATCCATTTCATCAACAAGATCATGTCCAAATATATTTCTTTCCCCAACTTCATCCCATTAAGTTGGAATTCTGTACTTATTTCCATAGAGGTATTCCTAAGGAGCCATATGATTAGTAGAGTGAAATCTATTATTGTATGAAAATTCCATCAATGGTAGGTGTTGACCCCAACCACCTTTGAATTCCATAGAGAAATATCTTAACATGTCTTCTAGAGTTTGACTTGTCCTATCAAACAAACCATCTATCTGCAGATGATAAGTAGTGCTAAAATTTAACTCTATATCCAGATAATGATGAAGACTTCACCAGAACTTTCAGGTGAAGCTCGGATCTTGATCAGATATAATGGAAAGTTTTAATCCATTAAATCTTACCACATTGTTTACATTTATTTGGGTAAGATAATCAAGAGATAAATCCTTTATAATAGAAATGAGGTGGGCCAACATCATAAGGCGATCAACTATAACCCATAGAGCATTATTGCCTTTGGATGTTTTGGGAAGTCTGATGACAATGTCCATAGTGATGTTTTCCCATTTCCATTCGGGTATGGGTAATGGTTGTAACAACACTTTATACTTCTATATTTCAGCCTTAACATGCTGGAAATCCAAGCATCGAGAGACATATTTAGTGATATCTCTTTTCATTACATCCCACTAGAAGTACTCCTTCAGGTACCGATACATCTTTTTGCTTATAGGGTGAATAGAAAATTAAGAACTATGAGCCCCATCCAAATGCTCATTCTCTAATTCTGTTATGGGAGGAACACAAACCCGATTCCTAACCTTATTATTTCATCACAATCAAGGTTTAATATAAGAATGTCTCTCACCTTCTTTTGTAACACTACATATTCCTTTTGTGCCTCTATATTATTC
This sequence comes from Viscum album, assembly GCA_963277665.1. Taxonomy (NCBI): domain Eukaryota; kingdom Viridiplantae; phylum Streptophyta; class Magnoliopsida; order Santalales; family Viscaceae; genus Viscum; species Viscum album. Next base: position 295,037,586 of record OY728134.1, read on the forward strand.
ACTTATATAGATGGTTAAACATTCATTTGATAAAGATAATATTTCTACCATTTCATTATAATTTCATGATCTATCCTTTGAAAATCTATAAATATTGGATCTTTTGTGATCTGCATCATGGATAATATAGCATGGTATTTTTGACTCAAATCATCTGCCACCATGTTCTCTTTCCTGTGGTGAAAATGTATTGAGAAGTCATAATCTTTAATCAACTCCAACCATATTCTTTGGAACATATTCATCTCCTTTTATGTTAAAATATACTTTAATCTTTGACGATTAGTATAAATATCACACTTTTCACCATAAAGATAATGCCTCTATATAACTAATGTAATGATTACCATAGCTAATTATAAATCATGATTTGGGTAATTTTACTCATGGATTTTCAACTATCGTGAGGAATAATCTATCACTATATAATTTTTCATTTGAATATGCCCCTGACCCTTCTTGGATGCATCACTGTAGATCAAAAACCTTTCACCACTATAAGGCAGTGTGAGCACAGTTGCACTGGCTATCCTTCTTTTTAGCTCTTTGAAATTCTATTCACAATCCTTTTTCCAAAAAAAACTTAACTCCTTTACGAGTCAATATGGTGAGTGGATTATATAATAATTTAATATATTTCACAAAACATCTATAATATCCATCCAAACCAAGAAAACTTCTGATCTCAATTATTATTGTTGGTCTTGGAAACCTTTTAATAACCTCTGTTTTTGCTGGATCCACATTTATCCCCTCTCTAGAGATTATGTGACCCAAAAATGAAACTTTTTGAAGCCAAAATTCACACTTAGTAAATTTAAAATAAATCTTCTATTTTCTCAGGGTCATTAGTTCAATTCTCAATTGATCTTCATGTTCTTCCATACTCTTTTAATAGACAAGAATATCATCTACAAAGACTACCACAAACTGATCATGATTATCTTTAAAGACTCTATTCATTGTAGCAATGAAGATAGCATGGGGATTAGTAAGAAAAAAGGCATCAATATTAATTCATAGTGTCCGTACCTTTTATGGAATGTCATCTTTGGTATATGCTACTTTTTGACCATTAGTTAAAGATACCCTGAACTAAGATCAATCGTGGAAAATTATTGTTCTCCACATAGTTGGTCAAATAATTCATCAATGCACAGAATAGGATATTTGTTATTGATAGTGATCTTGTTATGTTTTCAATAATCAATGCATAGTCTCATTGATCCATCTTTCTTCTTAACAAATAGAATAGGTGCTCTCCAAGGTGATGCACTAGGGAATATGAATCCCTTATCATGTTTTCTTTGGAGTTGCTTCTTCAATTCCTGCATCTCAATAGGGTATATTTTATTGGGTGTCTTTTAAATAGGGATAGCACCTGGTATAAATTCTATTGAAAACTCGACTTCACGATTTGGTGGAAGACACAGTATTTCCTCTAGAAACACATCATAAAACTCCAATTCCATGGTTGTATTCTTAATCATGAGTTCCACCCCCCACTATTTGAGATAAATAACCAAAATTTATTGGAATCAAGACCCATAAGATGGACGAAATTTCAACTGGAAGGTTATATTAATCCTTGCATCGATAGATGGTCGTAGATTGATCAGGAATATGAAATGTGACTTTTCTTATTTGGAAATTGATATAAGCTCCAAATAAAGAAAACCAATCCATGCCAAGAATCAAATCAAATTCCAATATAGGAAGGACCTAATGATTTATAGGAATCACTTTCCCACAAACTTCAATCAGAGAAGAATTATAACTTTTGATGAAACTATTGTTCCATTAGGATTTGTCGCAGCTAACTAAATATCTAATTATTGAGTTAATATGGTGATACCCTTAGAAAATTATTAAGAAATAAAATAGTGGGTGGGTCTAGAATCAAATAAAACATTTCTACATTAGATTGGATGGTAAGTGTACCTTTCACCACTTCATTATCATAGTCCACATTGTCAATAGTAATTTCATGTGACTTTACTTTGTCTATAGCCTTATGATTTTGTTGATGTCGATCATCATCAATAACGCTTGGATTAGGACATTGATTGGTGTAATTACCCATTTCATTTCACTTGTAACATTGAAGTGTAAGAGGTGCAATCTGTGTATCCTTTTTTTGTTCGCATCATTAGACATCTTTTTCCCATCACTTCAGCATTCAATTGGCCAGTGAACTTTTTTTCCACACATAATACATTTAGATGTCCCTTTATGTCAATTCCCTCCATGTTTCTTTCCACACTTTGAGAATAATGGAAATTCATCTTCTTTTCAGTGTGGTTGTACGCTGAAAAATACTTAAGTGTTGGAGGATGTTTTGAAATGAAAAAGGGAAGTCATATTCGAACCCAGAGACCTGGCATGGAGGGCTCAAGGGTGTTGCGCAAAAAATTGTTGAAGTGCATGAAAAAATTTGTCCCAAGCGGAATTCTCCGGGATTTGCGAAGAGTCCTAGCACCGGTGTGAAATAATTTCGCACCCGCACCCCATGCGGTTGACATTTCGTGCTACCACCGCCGATGCGCAAACCTTTTGCATCGCCGCCTCCATTGCGTAATTAATTCATGCCGCCCCGAATTCCGCACCGCCGGATGCCTATAAATATAAGGTGACCCACTTACATTTCGGGGCGGAATAATTAGAACAGCCTCTCGTGTGTGTAATCAGCATTCCACGAGTGTAATATGGCCTTCAGGTATGGTTCTTTTTTCGTGCCAAGTCACCCTGGGATCTTCCTTCGCACAAGATCCCCTTGGCTTAAAATAAATTTCAACCCCTTCTGGGTCTGCCCCTAGTGCACAATTCATTCCTTTGCGCACGGGCCGGCCAATTCACGCTCATTCCTTCCTTTGCGTTCACACCCCTCCCCTAGCGCTCAATCCCTTCTATTGCGTGCAATCCCTCCGAGTTGCACGTAAACTCTTTCCTTTATGTGCAGGCCCCTCCTTTGCATGATATCCCTTCGAGTAGCATGGAAAACCTCAGCCCCCAACTTCGTGAAAGCAACACTAATTTCACACCTGCCCGGGGCTTTTCACACCAACCCGGGGTTTTCCACGCCTGACCCCTTTATTTCATGAAAACCTCAAGGGTTGCATGAAATCCCCCTGGGCCCTTCGCCTCGGTGCCCCTCGGGCACCCCACTTGAACGAGAACCCAATGTCCTCCTACCGGGTGTCATTACCAGGTGTCTTGTGAACCCCTGGCATCCTCATCATACATGGTTTTCCCGTACGACCTTCTAGGCTCGTACGAAGTACCTTCGGAATCCCTTGGTCATTCTTTCCTGTTTCATTGCTCTGCCTCATTCTTCTTCGCATAGGCATGGTAAAGGCTATTACTTCTTCGCATAGCCATGATAACATGCACCCCTTGATGGTTCGCTCCACGAAACTCCCTCAGAATCGCCTTCTCGATGCCTTCCCTCCCACAAGGTGCAGATCGCACTAGTTATGTAAGTACTAGGGGTGCGGAGCAATCCCCCCTCATCCAAGATGCCGGACATTAAACTTCCAAGCACCTCGTCCTCAACACATGACGTTAAACTGTGGTCTGGCCTCATGCCCCACACGCAGGGTCCCACTGCCTCGAACATTATCCACTCCCACTCATCATTACGGGTATGGGATCACGCCTCATAGGGGGTGATTTATTGGAGTGGCGTTTGTCCGTGAGGCTGGGCAGCTACCTTGCGTAAGCCATATTCTTCTCGGGACTCAATCCTAGAGGAAGTCCCAACACCATGGGTTGCTCAATGAATAAGACCCCTTTCACTTCCCATGGATGCACCCTTCACAACATGATCATCAGGTATCTGTTACCTCTTGTTTCTCACACCGAGCATGACTACCATGAGCTTAGAGTGAGCATTGACCATGACACTCCTTGGGCCTCCTCATAGTGTAAGCCCCATAACTATCATGGGCCTCCTTAGAGTGTAAGCCCCACCACCTTGGGCCTCCTTAGAGTGTAATACTCATACCCACCATGGGCCTCCTCAGAGTTTTAGCCCCATACCCACCTTGGGCCTCCTCAGAGTGTAAGCCCCATACCCACCATGGGCATTCTCAGAGTGTAAGCCCCATACCCACCTTGGGCCACATCAGAGTGTAAACCCCATACCCACCATGGGTCTCCTCAGAGAGTAATCCCCATACCCAACTTGGGCCTCCTATGAGTGTAATCCCCATACCCACCATGGTCCTCCTCAGAGTGTATGCCCCATACCCACCTTGGGCCTCCTCAGAGTGTAAGCCCCATACCCACCATGGGCCTCCTCAGAGTCTAAGCCCCATACCCACCATGGGCCTCCTCAGAGTGTAATCCCCATACCCACCATGGGCCTCCTTAGAGTGTAATCCATGTACCCACCTGGGGCCTCCTCAGTGTGTAAGTCCCATAACCACCATGGGCCTCCTCAGAGGGTAAGCCCGATACCCACCTTGGGCCTCCTCATAGTGTAAGCCCCTTCCCCACCTTGGGCCTCCTTAGAGTGTAATCCCCATACCCACCATGGCCCTCCTCAGAGTGTAAGCCACATACCCAACATAGACCTCCTCAGAGTGTAAGACCCATACCACCTTGGGCCACCTCAGAGCGTAAGCCCCAACCAATCCGAACTACGGGGACTTTGATCCGTAATAAGACATGGTATGTAGGAAGCCTCCACGATGTTCAAGACCAAAAAACCATTTTCCCCGACCATCTCTATGTCGGTGTGCCAAGCCCATTTTAACCTTGGGTCGCCTCAGAGCATAATCCCCAATCCATCTAGACCCCAGGTCCCTCTTCACGTCGGTTCACGGACCCCATATCATCGGGCATCATCAGAGAGTAACCCTCAGGTGCCCTCATCTCGCATGATGTTAAACTACATTCTATCTAAACTACAGGGACTTTGATCCATGTCAAGGAATGTTATGTAGGAAGCATCGATGACATTCAAGCCCACCACCGGGTCATTCCCGACCCCATTCACGTCGGTTCACCAACACCACGGGCCGCCTCAGAGTGTAATCCCCATACCCATCCAGCATGATGTTAAACTGTATTTTCCACCTAAACTATGTGGTCTTGGATTCCCCACCACAGGGATACGTAGGAATCCTCCATGAGGCTCAAGCCCATCGCTCATGTCTTATCCTGATCTTTTCCTCGAGCCTATGTGTCTCAGGATGCTCTTTCCTTAACCTGGAGGTTCCACTTCCTCTGATTCCTATCCATGAATCCATTCTCATGGGCCACCTCCTCAGGTGAACCATTGTACCATCGAACTATGCGGACTTTGATTCCCTGCCACTGGGATACGTAGGAAGTCTCTTCGAGGCTCAATCGCAAAGCCATCATTCATCCTGATTCTTACCCGGGCCGCCACATCCTAGTGGGATAATGCCACTTCGTTCCCCATTCCCCATCAGAGCATTCGGGAAGTCCCCCACATGTTGGCTCCAACATCGGTGTTCCCTCTAGGGGGTTCCTCAATCTGATCCACTCTAGCTAGTGTTCCAATCAGTTCGATTCATCTCCGATGGACGTTAAACTTGTGGCATACCCCGTCTGAAATATGGGAAGCTGGGGAAAAATTTAAATACATGCCTATGGAATACAATTTCCCGCGTTTGATGTGGGATGCCTCGGGCATCCGCACCCTCGAGAAGCCCTATAATAAGGGAAAGAAGACAGACATGCTAATTCACCAGCGTCAAGACACGCCATAGATGCCCTGCATGAGTGCTCTCCTAATCAAAGGATCTTGACCTGACCAGACCCCTTGGAAGGTCCTGACAGAAGCAGCGTAATTAACTGTTGTCCATGAAGATATGAAACCAGGAAGAGCTTCACGAACTATGTCTTAAATCTATGAGGGAGCCTCGGACTAAGTGATGAGCTCCGAGGAGGAATCCACAGAAGGATGAACTGACATCCCATCATCCTATTTCAATCATGGAGCAGACGTCCTTGAATAAGGAGCGGATGCCTCCCGCATTTGGAAAGTGGGAATGTGGTGCTACAGCAGCGTGTCCTCTGCGTGACGGACAAGCGTGTCCCTAGAAAAAGCATCGGAAACAGAAAATGGTGAACTCAATGTGAAATCCTCTCTCCTCAGTATGGAGGCTAGTATCATTTGGGGAATTGGTGGTTTAGCATGTCATCTGACCCTGTCATCCAGTACCGGGTCTCACCAAGAAGGCCTAACATGAAACTCTCAAGAAGTTGGGATAGTCAAGACGTTGAGCATTCCGTTCTGCAACATTATCAGTGTTAATCCCTCTTGCCGACCACAGAAGACGGAATGGAATTGGGGCACTGTTTGTCGATTTCTTTTCCTAGTAGTAATTATGAGTTCATCTCCCTCATTCAGAAATCATGTCATCGCATCTAGAGCTCATTGACCTTCCCACTGGCGTAGGGGCATGGGAAATATCGATGTGTCTACCCCATGCAGTTCTGCCTCTTCCACAACGGTCTTGACTGCCACGACGGATGGGTGCCCACGTCCGCTCTCCCCATCAAAAATTATCCAGTGAAGGGTAATCAATGACCTTCTACGCAGGTATGAGGAGGGGGTGGGGGGTCATCCCCACCAAGGATATAGCCCGCTTGGATCTTTAGGTAGCCACACCTCACCATCAACACCGCCCCCGAGGGCTGCGTAGGGAGCCGCTGCTCCCCAACCCCACATTAAATCGCTTCAGGATCTTGTCCATGAAGCACCTTGATAGCTCCCTCCCCTACTCCCACGAAGTTTGGGATATCCGGGCCAACCCAATCAGATTCCCACTTCAAGGCCTCTTGCCAGGGGCCCCCACAAGGTCGCGTCAGCACTGCCGCCCAGTTCCCCGAGCCAAGGAGCAGGAAAGACACGCACCTGTACCACTACCTCCAGTCCACTTGACCTGATGCCAGTGTTGGGAAAGAGTTTAAGAAGAGGCTCACTGTTGGGCATCAAAATAAGAGACTAGTGTGGCCTGATCCATCGTTGATTCATATCCCCAAATCCCTTCATACGTTGAGTAGGGGCACCTATACGCCAGACCTAGATCTAGGCCCCAACTGCCCCACGGTCAGGCTGGGTGGACTCTCCCGGTCACCAGCATAGACGATGGCCGCTACTGACCAATTTTTAGTAGTTCCACCCAGCAAGAAGGCTTACTCCGCACCACCACAATAGAAGGTGCATGCCCTACCTGCTCCCAACCTCGGCTTGGTGGTCTTCCCAGTTCCACCTTCAACCCAGGAAAGGTTCATACTCGCGACAGCAACACTACGTATGGGGATCTCTCCCGCGCTCAATACACTGGGTACAGGGTCACTCCCCCTGACGCAGACCATGGGCATGGAGACATTTCATGTCCAATCACTCACCAAAATGGATGTCCTCCCCAAGTCCCTTGGCAGATCAGTGAAGGTCCTCCTCGCCTTTGCAATCAGAGAGGTGGAAGCCGACCCCACTTCACCAATGCCTAGCATGGAGGTCCTCCCTGTTTCCCTTTCAACCTTTGTCCCTGTTCTCCTCGCACCCTGGGTTCCTTGGGTGGAAATATTCTTCCCCCCAGCGCTGGTACAGTCGGAGGACCCCATGTCATAAATCAGCACTGCCCTGAAGAACCATCCAGGGGAAGAAGAGCAGGCCACCACCTCCATAAGAGGAATTCTGGGAATGGTTGGATAGAAATCAGACCAGTCCACTTCTCAGACTCTAAGGCAGAGTACAATTCAGCGCAGAACCTCTCCCCTCACTCATCCAAGTCAAGGGCTAGTGCAGGAATGTGGGGCATCAGCATCGTTCTCCCGAAATCTGAGATTCGTAGGATCCCTTTCTCCCTCCGAAGGTATATCCCGGAGGATGAGACCCTGGCATGTTCCCAGGACCTGACCGCACAGTCATCGCCATCATCACCGGAGGCGCCCTGTAGAGACCCAAAGCCTGACGTACATGGACTTTACATTACTTTTGCGGAATACTTAGTACATAACAAAAATACAAACACACAAGGATCGTAATAGTTTAGTGTCTTTGGAAACTCGGAACGTAATCTTGTAATCGTGGTGAAAGATCTTCAACATCTCCCATAAAGATCTTCCTTTTTTTTTACCTAAAACCTTTATTTATCCTGGGGAAAAGAAAACATAAAAAGGTGAGCTCAAATGCTCAGTAAGGGTAAACAAAAGAAATATCAATCACATCATATACATAAGAACATAGCTTTTGGAAATCTTAACCTGCAAAAGAGCTCATAATAACATGGGGTAAATCATAGAAGTGAAATGAAATCCCAATAATCATAACATGAAACTTGAAACTTTGTGGCATGCACACATAATCATGGAAAATAATTTCTTGTTAGTCATGACTCATTGCCAAGACTATCTTAGTGGACAAAGTCCCTTTCTGAATCGAGTAACCCTCGTTTCAGTCCTGTTTCACTGAACCGGTATAACCTACCATTCCAGCCATGTCTATCTCATGAGATATAAATCTTTACCCAATGCATTGGAGGGAGATATAGGTCCCACCCATCTTATAATGAATCCTTTCTTATGTGTGCCACATAATCATAAATCATCACATAACCCATGTAATAAAAATGGAATTCTTAAACAACATGACATCATAAAACAATTCATATAAGATAAAAGAATTCATAAAAATAATTCCATCACAACATGATCAAATCAATGTAATAATAGGGATAAAAACAGAACCCTTTATTATCTTAGATGGAAAATAACTTTGATAAAACACTTGAACTCCATTCTTGAGGAAAATATCCTTTCTTCTTCAAAAACACTTTTCTTTTCTTAACATGTCATAAAATTATAAACTAAAAGAATTTGATTAAAAATAAACTTGAAAACTTGTAAAGGAAGCTTCTTGGAAACAATGTTTTAAAAATCCATTCATGCCGTATAAGTTAAAAAAAACATTCTTCGTACTTTTGTCGGAAAAGTCAAAAAGTACCTCGTACGACAAAAGATTCCTTTCATACATATTACTAAAAACACACCGAAGGGTAAAAATGGATTTAAACAATTGTAGGTGGATGGAAATAATATTACATATTGATGAAACATGGATGTGGATGATAAAATACACCCCAGTGAATGCTTACGAATAAACAATCTCGGATAAAAATGAGATTGTGATATTTCCCTTACCTTAGGTCCGACTTGCTTTGTAAGTGTCCGAACCTCCTGTATAATGATTTAAATCATGTTATTGACTTATTACAGAATCATATTCATTGTTATGATATCATATATGGTTCACTTATGACATTATATTACCCGTTCTTTTGTAAATTCCATGTTAAAGAAGCGTTTTGGGTAAAATCGTTTCATTTATCGTAGGTGTTTTGACTTGTTGTTCTTGACATAATTATTACTTATATCATGATTTACTTACTTCCAGAATATAAAATATGATTTATATATCATATATATTCAGTATATATATATATATATAATAGATAGATAAATAAAATGAAAAACACCGTTCATGGAGACGGTAGTCCGTACGTACGCATGAACGCTGTTTTACTTTCCTTATTGTCTTGAAATGGAAGTAAGTAGATGACATACATATATATATATACATTAATCCAGTAGCTTTATAATGTCATATATTTCATTATTATTTCTTATATATACTTTATAATCATTCTTAAATGGTTAACATGGAGAATGAATCTCATCGCGTCGTGGAGACGGTAGTCCGTACGTACGCACGAGCGATGATATCATTTCTATAAATATTGAATTGAATTGGAGTGAATTATACAATATATCAGAATCAATATGATGTTGTAATAACTATGTATAGTTATTATTTACACCATTATACCCATCCATGTAAGGTGGTGGTGGAAAATAGATTACACCACGGCGTGGAGACGGTATTCCGTACGTACGCACGCGCGGTGATTTCTTTTTCCGTAGGATGGATAGATGGTGAAATAGGGTTGTTTCATACATATAATAACATATCAGTATATGAGTGATACTGATGTTATTACTTCATAATGAAACAACCTAAGAAGAAGAAGTGGAAGAAGAAATAAAGATGAAAGAATTGGTAACGGTAATTACCTCTTCTTTGAAGTGCCTCTTTGAGACCTCCTTTTAGGGCACTAAAATTGGTCTTTGAGGAAGACCATAACCTCTAGGATGTTGCTAGGGAAGTGGAGAAGGGATTTTGGCAGGGGTTGGCCGAGCTTGAGTGCTCAAATTGGTGTGAGGAGGAGAGGGAGGAGGTGTCCTTTTATAAGGGAGGAGAGGGGCACCTTAGGAATATCTCAAAATATTATTTAATATTAAAGTCAAAATCGGTTTATAATGGTTTCAAAGGGTCTTATTTCGAAGATAAGGTGGGGAGAGGTCGAAATCCCATCAACCAATAGGATTTAGACAAGTTTAGGGTATTATTTTAACCTTATCAATTAGATTTAACTCTAAGTTAAATAATTTAACTTTTACCGTGTCTTTTTGTTTTCTTTCACTATATGGTTAATACACTAACTATAACATGCCAAACGAACCCCAAATTGTTTATTATTAATATATATATCCTTATCTAAGTCATTTGGCCGAACATTAGATTTTTAGGAATAAAATAACAATTAATAATATAATATTTGATTTAAAAACTATTTTGTGTCAATTTTGACACTATTTGATATATGATTTTTGTGAAAGTCATAACAGAATTATATGTTCGAACAATGTTGATTAAATCAACATTAATATATCATAGTAACCTAGAAAATTAGTGGAATTCATAAAAAGTCTCAAATTACATTTATTTGGGTGTTTATAACATCAATTATGTCAATATTTCATTAATAAGATAATTACTGCATCATCATTGTGTCATAAATAAATTAAATCATTTAATGTCTAAAAATTACAAATAAAATACCATTATGTAGGAAATCGTTTTAGATTTCTAATGAATATTTACAATCGAATTTATCTTATGTATAACCCTATATTAAAAATGTTTTATTAAATAAACTTTGATTTTAACTCTTTTAACTCTTCTTTAAATAAATTAATAATAAATGTCCTAATCTAATCCAAGTGGGCCTAAATGGTCATATTTTATTTCTAAGTTTGTTTTTGGTCGAACTACACTTGTCCAATAGAATTAGGACATGTGTTAGGGTAATAGTAATATCATATTTACCCTTAGTTACCCTATTTACTATTAACCGCGGTAAAAAAAAGTAAAAAGTTACTATTCACCAAAAAATTATTTTCATCTCATTGAACCACATTTTACTTACTGATATCAACCGTGCCTGTCGGATTTTTGAAATTCCATTCACAGAAGCGGTAAAATTAAGTTTTATGCAAAATTCAGTTTTTAACCTACCACTTAGTGGTTTCACTATTCATCAAAAATTGAAAGTTTTCAGAAAAAAGCCAAAATTTCATCCTAAGCTATATTTCATATTCCGAATTCAAAAATGAAGTCTATTTTACCAAATTCATAACATAGAAATTGCATTAATTAATTTTATAATTAAATCCCGCTGTTAAAACAAATAGCGTGTTTTTAAGAAACAATATCTATCAAAAGATTGACACTTGATTATGTCTGGTTTAAATGTGAAATTACATCCAATGACCAACATTGTATTAAATTGTAAAAATATATTCTAAATATACTTTAAAACCACTCAAATTAATAATTTATCACTATTAATTATTTCGATTAAAAAAGTTGTTTTTAATTATAATTTAGTAATTTTCACTATTCATCAAAATATGATAGTTATCCGAAAATTACCAAAATTTCACCCTAAGCTAATTTCGATATTACGAATCCAAAAATGAATTCCATTTTGAAAAATAAAATTTACAAAATTTCAAAAAGTGGTTATTACTATTCATAACGGCTAGTTTTAATAACATTTTAATAGCATATCGCTGTTTAGTGAAACTCGTTATTGCGTACTACACACGCTATCGAGGAAGGTCGCGATTGCGTGTAATGAAAGGCAAGTCAAGGATGTGTGTTGTGCAAGCTCCTTTTGGTGTAGCGTACAACACAAGACATTTATAAAATTAAAAAGAATATTTTTTTTTAAAAATCTTGGGCTGTTACATTCTACCCCCCTTAAAATGAATTTCGCCCTCGAAATTCGTCGGGGTTATAAATGGTTTACTACTTGAAAGTTTCTTTAATAGAAACCCACATCGTAAAAAGGAATACCAAAACCAACCTTTAAAAACAAAAGTATGAAACGTAATGGTTACCCAAATAAACTAATCACTGGGTTTCCACATAGGTGAAAATATGGATATGGAAGAAAAATCTAACCATCGTGTTCTGATGGAGAGTGGTAGAGAACATGGCTATAGAAAAGCCAGTAATCGCAAATCCATAGATCTGTGATGATATAAGGTACCATCTGATTCATCAGGTATAAGATCACTAGGACAACATTTTTGGTTTTCAAGATCATTTAAAGAATTAGAATAAATACTTACTTTATTTTGGTACAATCTCACTGTTGTTCGTGCCTTGAACAATTGCCACTTCATCTCTTAAATAAATGAAGTTGAATTTGTTATTCGTGAAGTGTTAGCAGATCATGTGATAGAACGATGGGTCATTCCATCTGTCTCAAACAAAAGGTTAGCAAAAATTATATACATAAGTCGATCTATAGTGAGATTAATCATATATGGTTCCTAAAATGGACTTATACTTCATATATCATACTGCTTAATATAATAAAACTAGTTTCTACTAAACAGGGACTTCCTGTAGGCCAGTGGTAGGCGATAAAGGCCAGTCGCACTTCGGTTGTGGGTTCGACTCCCACAGCCTTGTCCGACGCGATGGGCTGTCGCCCATCCTGCAGGTTGTCCTTTTTCTAAAACTACATTACTATAACATCACATAAATAATATCGAAAAACAAACTAAATTATTTCCAACATAATTCATTCCAATCCTTAGGCTTATCCATAATACTATAGTCCACTCTCATAACAAAGTGAAAACGATTACCAGAGATTTAATACCATCGTTGATCCCCATATATCATAAGATATGTTTTGTTGGTCACATTCCAAACATTCAAAGTCCTTAATCATGTATTCTCTTGAATACCATAGTGAAAACATGAATGCAGTTAAAAGTTAACACCTTCCACATACCAAAATCCTCAAAATTCTATATACTCAAACCATGATATCACTTAGTCCGTATATCAATCATGAGCTCATGAATACTGTTAAACATTTCATTTTCTCGTTTTCCCTTCATTATGTGCATAATATCTCAATCACTTTGAATACCACATTAGACCAATACATAAATATTCCAATATTCCATGATACAATATTATTTTAATCATTCCACCACATCGTTGTCATATTCAACATTGCCAATAGTGATCGCATGTGACTTCCCTTTGTCCTTTGCCTTCAGTGGTTTGATCATCACTAACCCTTGGATTAGGGCATTTATTGGCATAATGTCCCATCTCCTTGCACTTGAAGCATTGAAGTGTTGGTTGTGCGTTCTTTGCAGTGTTTGATTTATTCACTTCATTAGAATCCGTTTTTCCATTACTTCGACACTCAGCTGCTCGATGACCTTCTTTTCCACACTTAAAACATTTTCTAGTCCCTTTAAGACAATCTCCACCATGCTTCTTTCCACACTTTGTGCATAAGGAAACATTCATCTTCTTTTCACCATTATTCTGAGATTTCTCCTTGAACTCCATCTTTCGTTTCTTGTCAAAACCATGAGATGGATATGTAACACCAACTTCCATTTCTACCTTGATAGCACAACGCACAATTTCTTCATAGCTACTGAAGTCTCTTATAGTTAATGCCCTTCGAAGACTTGGTTTTAATCCACTGAAAAATCGATCAACTTTACTTTCAGGTTGGATGATAATGCCGGATGCATACCTTGCAAGTCTTGTAAAATTCGCTTCGTATATACCAACAGATTCATCATCCTTCTGTTTCAGCTCAAGAAACTCTTTTTCCATCTTCGTTCAAAGAATACGAGGGAAGTACTTACTGAAAAACAAGTTCTTGAACTCGTCCCATTCCATGGATTCAATTTCATCTCTTGGCCTCGTATTCTTGATAAGATTCCACCATTGATCAGCTTCACCTTCCAAACGATATACTGCTAAGATGACTTTATCATGTTCAGAACATTGAAGAACTGAGAATATCTTTTCAGTAGTACAAATCCATTTTTCAGCAACTAATGGATCAGTAGACCCACTGAAAGAAGGCGGACGCTGCCTCATGAAGGATTCAACAGAATGTTGCTCCTTCCTTTGCTCGTTTGGAAGTCCTGCATGATTCATAGCTTGAGAAAGTTGTGTGAGCATGGCTACAAGATTTTGCATTCCAGCTCCCATATCGTTTGGTTTCTCAGGGGTACAATCATTGCATTGTCCATTGCATTGATCAACACGGTTCCTTCGGGTTCCAGCCATCGTCTAAAACCCCAAAAGAATAGCGTGAGAGGCAAAAATAATGCTAGGGAAAACAACATAATAAAGGGGTAGTACCCTCAATATCTAACATCTTAGGTTAAATTATAAGATCGTTAGCACAATTCTAGGACTATAACCTATATGTATACTTAACCTTAGAGACATCCCTAGACATACCTTAGAAATATCTCTAGGGATCTCACTAACGTTTTCGCATCCTAGTTTCCAAAGGTTGACTAAACCTTTCCTTTGATACCAACTGTAGAGACCCGAAGCCTGACGTACATGGACTTTACATTACTTTTGCGGAATACTTAGTACATAACAAAAATACAAACACACAAGGATCGTAATAGTTTAGTGTCTTTGGAAACTCGGAACGTAATCTTGTAATCGTGGTGAAAGATCTTCAACATCTCCCATAAAGATCTTCCTTTTTTTTACCTAAAACCTTTATTTATCCTGGGGAAAAGAAAACATAAAAAGGTGAGCTCAAATGCTCAGTAAGGGTAAACAAAAGAAATATCAATCACATCATATACATAAGAACATAGCTTTTGGAAATCTTAACCTGCAAAAGAGCTCATAATAACATGGGGTAAATCATAGAAGTGAAATGAAATCCCAATAATCATAACATGAAACTTGAAACTTTGTGGCATGCACACATAATCATGGGAAATCATTTCTTGTTAGTCATGACTCATTGCCAAGACTATCTTAGTGGACAAAGTCCCTTTCTGAATCGAGTAACCCTCGTTTCAGTCCTGTTTCACTGAACCGGTATAACCTACCATTCCAGCCATGTCTATCTCATGAGATATAAATCTTTACCCAATGAATTGGAGGGAGATATAGGTCCCACCCATCTTATAATGAATCCTTTCTTATGTGTGCCACATAATCATAAATCATCACATAACCCATGTAATAAAAACTGAATTCTTAAACAACATGACATCATAAAACAATTCATATAAGATAAAGGAATTCATAAAAATAATTCCATCACAACATGATCAAATCAATGTAATAATAGGGATAAAAACAGAACCCTTTATTATCTTAGATGGAAAATAATTTTGATAAAACACTTGAACTCCATTCTTGAGGAAAATATCCTTTCTTCTTCAAAAACACTTTTCTTTTCTTAACATGTCATAAAATTATAAACTAAAAGAAGTTGATTAAAAATAAACTTGAAAACTTGTAAAGGAAGCTTCTTGGAAACAATGTTTTAAAAATCCATTCATGCCGTATAAGTTAAAAAAACATTCTTCGTACTTTTGTCGGAAAAGTCAAAAAATACCTCGTACGACAAAAGATTCCTTTCATACATATTACTAAAAACACACCGAAGGGTAAAAATGGATTTAAACAATTGTAGGTGGATGGAAATAATATTACATATTGATGAAACATGGATGTGGATGATAAAATACACCCCAGTGAATGCTTACGAATAAACAATCTCGGATAAAAATGAGATTGTGATATTTCCCTTACCTTAGGTCCGACTTGCTTTGTAAGTGTCCGAACCTCCTGTATAATGATTTAAATCATGTTATTGACTTATTAAAGAATCATATTCATTGTTATGATATCATATATGGTTCACTTATGACATTATATTACCCGTTCTTTTGTAAATTCCATGTTAAAGAAGCGTTTTGGGTAAAATCGTTTCATTTATCGTAGGTGTTTTGACTTATTGTTCTTGACATAATTATTACTTATATCATGATTTACTTACTTCCAGAATATAAAATATGATTTATATATCATATATATTCAGTATATATATATATATAATAGATAGATAAATAAAATGAAAAACACCGTTCATGGAGACGGTAGTCCGTACGTACGCATGAACGCTGTTTTACTTTCCTTATTGTCTTGAAATGGAAGTTAGTAGATGACATACATATATATATATACATTAATCCAGTAGCTTTATAATGTCATATATTTCATTATTATTTCTTATATATACTTTATAATCATTCTTAAATGGTTAACATGGAGAATGAATCTCATCGCGTCGTGGAGACGGTAGTCCGTACGTACGCACGAGCGATGATATCATTTCTATAAATATTGAATTGAATTGGAGTGGATTATAAAATATATCAGAATCAATATGATGTTGTAATAACTATGTATAGTTATTATTTACACCATTAAACCCATCCATGTAAGGTGGTGGTGGAAAATAGATTACACCACGGCGTGGAGACGGTATTCCGTACGTACGCACGCGCGGTGATTTCTTTTTCCGTAGGATGGATAGATGGTGAAATAGGGTTGTTTCATACATATAATAACATATCAGTATATGAGTGATACTGATGTTATTACTTCATAATGAAACAACCTAAGAAGAAGAAGTGGAAGAAGAAATAAAGATGAAATAATTGGTAACGGTAATTACCTCTTCTTTGAAGTGCCTCTTTGAGACCTCCTTTTAGGGCACTAAAATTGGTCTTTGAGGAAGACCATAACCTCTAGGATGTTTCTAGGGAAGTGGAGAAGGGATTTTGGCAGGGTTTGGCCGAGCTTGAGTGCTCAAATTGGTGTGAGGAGGAGAGGGAGGAGGTGTCCTCTTATAAGGGAGGAGAGGGGCACCTTAGGAATATCTCAAAATATTATTTAATATTAAAGTCAAAATCGGTTTATAATGGTTCCAAAGGGTCTTATTTCGAAGATAAGGTGGGGAGGGGTCGAAATCCCATCAACCAATAGGATTTAGACAAGTTTAGGGTATTATTTTAACCTTATCAATTAGATTTAACTCTAAGTTAAATAATTTAACTTTTACCGTGTCTTTTTGTTTTCTTTCACTATATGGTTAATACACTAACTATAACATGCCAAACGAACCCCAAATTGTTTATTATTAATATATATATCCTTATCTAAGTCATTTGGCCGAACATTAGATTTTTAGGAATAAAATAACAATTAATAATATAATATTTGATTTAAAAACTATTTTGTGTCAATTTTGACACTATTTGATATATGATTTTTGTGAAAGTCATAACAGAATTATATGTTCGAACCATGTTGATTAAATCAACATTAATATATCATAGTAACCTAGAAAATTAGTGGAATTCATAAAAAGTCTCAAATTACATTTATTTGGGTGTTTATAACATCAATTATGTCAATATTTCATTAATAAGATAATTACTGCATCATCATTGTGTCATAAATAAATTAAATCATTTAATGTCTAAAAATTACAAATAAAATACCATTATGTAGGAAATAGTTTTAGATTTCTAATGAATATTTACAATCGAATTTATCTTATGTATAACCCTATATTAAAAATGTTTTATTAAATAAACTTTGATTTTAACTCTTTTAACTCTTCTTTAAATAAATTAATAATAAATGTCCTAATCTAATCCAAGTGGGCCTAAATGGTCATATTTTATTTCTAAGTTTGTTTTTGGTCGAACTACACTTGTCCAATAGAATTAGGACATGTGTTAGGGTAATAGTAATATCATATTTACCCTTAGTTACCCTATTTACTATTAACCGTGGTAAAAAAAAGTAAAAAGTTACTATTCACCAAAAAATTATTTTCATCTCATTGAACCACATTTTACTTACTGATATCAACCGTGTCTGTCGGATTTTTGAAATTCCATTCACAGAAGCGGTAAAATTAAGTTTTATGCAAAATTCAGTTTTTAACCTACCACTTAGTGGTTTCACTATTCATCAAAAATTGAAAGTTTTCAGAAAAAAGCCAAAATTTCATCCTAAGCTATATTTCATATTCCGAATTCAAAAAATGAAGTCTATTTTACCAAATTCATAACATAGAAATTGAATTAATTAATTTTATAATTAAATCCCGCTGTTAAAACAAATAGCGTGTTTTTAAGAAACAATATCTATCAAAAGATTGACACTTGATTATGTCTGGTTTAAATGTGAAATTACATCCAATGACCAACATTGTATTAAATTGTAAAAATATATTCTAAATATACTTTAAAACCACTCAAATTAATAATTTATCACTATTAATTATTTCGATTAAAAAAGTTGTTTTTAATTATAATTTAGTAATTTTCACTATTCATCAAAATATGATAGTTATCCGAAAATTACCAAAATTTCACCCTAAGCTAATTTCGATATTACGAATCCAAAAATGAATTCCATTTTGAAAAATAAAATTTACAAAATTTCAAAAAGTGGTTATTACTATTCATAACGGCTAGTTTTAATAACATTTTAATAGCATATCGCTGTTTAGTGAAACTCGTTATTGCGTACTACACACGCTATCGAGGAAGGTCGCGATTGCGTGTAATGCAAGGCAAGTCAAGGATGCGTGTTGTGCAAGCTCCTTTTGGTGTAGCGTACAACACAAGACATTTATAAAATTAAAAAGAATATTTTTTTTAAAAAATCTTGGGCTGTTACACGCCCTCTACCATGGAGCTATTTTGGTGGTCAATGACGGAAGAGCCGCGATGTAACCCACCCCCGGAAGACACGGATGTTACATTAGGTGCCCTGGTCGTTGGTTCAGCATATCGCGATATGGTGTCCAGATCCTTGCAACCTTCATAGGACAACCCAATATTCGGTGTCCAATCAGCCTGCTCGCCGTATTCTCCACTGGCCAGTCCTCCGCCCCCGCGGCCCACCTCAGTGCTGCTGCCAGTTTCTCAACCACCCACAGTTGCTAACTAAGGAAATCATGGGACACAACTCAGATCTGAGATGAGGATCTTCTAGACCATCCTCATATTAGGCCACTTTCCTGAGTAGTTTTGGCCAGTCACAGGACTGAATTTTGGTATGCCAGAATCGCTCACTCCGATGGAGGTTGAACATTTCCACTGCACCCTCTGGGTAACTCACCTCCGTCATTGGCACCGGCGAGTGACATATCCCAGTATCCAAGAGCACCTTGAAGACATTGGCGAACAATGCCATCTGGTTGACCTAGCCACACTCCCTGCGGTCCAGCACCTTGAGTCACGTGGCCACCACAGGGCCCTCCAACAACATTGTGTTCAGAGTTTTCAAGTACTCTGAAAAGTAATTAAGGAGGATACCCCCACGTGCAAGTCCGTGGATGGGGGAAGTACACTTCCCTCCTCATCATGTGATTTCACAGCAGCCTGACTCGCTGGGCGATAGTGGGGATATTCCCCCATGAAGAGTGGCAGTCAACATGCCCGATCCGTCGGGAGCAGAGAATGATCTGAGACTTCTTGATGGGAACGTCCCCCCCTGAGGACGTGCTTCCACTAGACACATCAGGAAGAGTTACCCACCAACAGAGGAACCTCTTGTGTCTCCCTCTGCCCACTGATGCATTGGTACTGAGCCAGAACGTCAGTAACTGAAAAGAGCATGTTAGAGCAGTCAAGCACTCCAACCCGTCTGCCTTGGCACCAAAGATGGAAGAGGACCCCGATATGGCCACGTTGCGCCAGAAACATTCTAATAAGAAGAAGTTAGTCAATGAACATATGGATGAATTCATTGTAGAGCGGTGACCCGACTACGGTGATCCTAGGATGAGGCAGCAGGGGCAGGAACAATTACCCCTCAACAAGATTCCCTCAGGCAACCCTGATCATGCCATATTCGCTGATAGGGCGGAAGCCAGATCCCATGGAAAGAGGGAACGATATGTCTCACCAAACCCCCAGGAACGGTGCGACCACCTAGGGAACCCCATCTGGGCTCCTCCAGCCGCCCCAAGGGTCACTCCACTAGCCGCTCCACGAGCTGTTGAGCTATCCTACCGCATTGAAGATCCCGACAATATGCTAATGGTTAGGGATCCCCGTCAGGACCGGGACCCCCATCTGGATGATCCAATGGAAACACTCATTTCCTACTTGGAAGCATTGGAGACGCGACAGGTGGCGGTCCCACCAGACGGTAAGCCATACCAGATGTGGGTAGATGACATGTCGGCGCCCCTGAGATTTATAAATTCCACTTTCTCCCCCTTTAACGGGACGGGGGACCCACCGCAGCACCTGGCCCACTTCAACTCAATGTGTGGGCCTATGTTAGGGACCCCATCATAGAAGGAGGCCGCCAAGATTCATTGCTTTTTTCAGACACTGGAGGATCCAGAATTCATTTGGTATAGCCAGATCCCCGTTGGATCTGTGACAATCTAGGAGGACCTTCACAGGCAGTTCCATCACTAGTTCAGCTCTACCACCCGAAAGACTAACATTGCAGACCTCTTCAGGTGCCAGCAGAGTCCCGATGAGTGATTTTCATACTTCATCACCCAATGGAAAGTGCTCCATACTCCCTTGACATTCCATTGACTCAGGAGAATTTACTAACGATGTGCGCGGGGAATGTCAAGAAGGAACTTGTTCCCTCCCTGATCACTCAGAATTGTCCCAGAGGGTTTCGAGACATCACGGATATGGCCCAGCGCCTCGAAGAAGCCCTGAAATAGGCTAGTCAGGCATGCTAGTTTCCCCCTTCAATTCTAACAAGGAGTGTTGCTAGAGCCGAGCCTGCCACTGTGGCCCAGGTAGAGGCCCCTAGGCAGTTGGAATTGCTTCTAGTGACACAGACCATGCAGCCTCATAGAGGCCCTCCACCTTGGGCGCAGCTTCCAGCCCAGCAGTGCCCGCCTCAAAATCGGTATGTGGCCTCGCGTAATGCGCCGCCATCGCCTAGGCGAGATAATCAAATTTCGCCTCCTCGGCAGCCTCCTCCGGCCCCCAGTCAGGGACATACTCCTAGAGCCCACTTTATGAAGAGAAGGTATCATGCCTACTCATTTTATGAGGCTCAGGTACTCGGCTACTTCCGTAGTGCCTTAGAGCATAGAATCATACGACATCCTGAGTGCCGGAAGCCGGAGGAGGCGCACCTCACTGATCACCCCAATAACTGCCCTTATCATCGGATCCCGGGGCACCCAATCAAGTAGTGTTATGTGTTCAAGGACTGGCTCCAAGACCATATTGACAACAACATAGTATGGTTGGGTCCATCCCCAGCACATTTGGCAGGTGTCTTTGTGAGATCATATAGTAGTAGCGACGGTGAAGGCGAGTGGATGAAGGTTCCTGACCGTGGGTGCCAGAAGTATAATGACCGGATGGCTCACAGGAGGGTCGCTCGCGCACATGGCATTATCTGTGCATGACTAGATCATCTTGAGCTTTCATAAGTTGTGGCCACCACTTCTGCGTCATCATCTTTGTCGGCCTCTTCCCAGAAGAGCAAGCATCGGCTGCGCAAGAAGAAGCAACACGCCCCGCCAATGCCTTTTTCATCTCGCACTCTCAATGACTTTATGCCCTCGGAGATGGGAATCCCTCCTAGAATCTGCCTAGTGGTGGATGATTCGTTAAGTGATAGTCAGGGGTACGCTTTGGTTAACACCGTCAAGTTGGTAAATCTTTATATGACTCCTGACAAGGGGGAGAGCCAGGAGGACCTCCCAAATTTCCCCATTCAACGCCAATGTCAATGGAGCCATGGACATATGGGTTACCGAGGAAGGTCAGTTGGCACCTCTAGATAGGCTATGCATGACGCTGGGACTAGATAGTAGGCCCAACGTAGAGCTCAGCATGTGTAGCATCTCCATCTGGTGTCGACAGGCCCGCCGCCACAACTGTTTGTGCTACTAGACTAGGAAGATCCACTTTGGTCGAACTGAGACCAGCTGAACCTCTCTACATGACAATCTCAGTCGCTTGGTCCTCACCCGGTAGCTATTCTCCAAGAATTTACTAACAGGTAGTGGGATGTCCCTAGTACCAGCCAGTCGTCGCTCTATCCGACAGGGCATGCCATGCCTGCATTTCCCAACAGCCTCCTGTAAGCATAATTTCACACCTGGTGCGGAAGTATGATGTTTTAAAGCACCTCTCCAGCATATCACTGAGGCTTTCCATACTTGAAGCCCTCCTCCTGTCGCCGGATATGCGTGAGTCCCTCACTGAGGATTTAAGAAGCCCCCTCCAGTTCGAGACAGAGGTTGTATCTGTAGAAGCCATCCATGCTGAAGTAGTTGAGAATGTCGAATTAAAGGCCATCATCTCGTTCTTAGGATAATATGAAGTCTCTCCCATACATGGGAACATCCGCCCGATGTACATCACTAGCCAATTCAACGGTGTGGAGGTTCGCCACTGTCTCATTGACACTGGCTCTGAGATCAACCTTATACCGACACGGACGCTGCAGAAGCTATGGTTATCAGAGGATGACTTGAATCCCTCCGATTTAAGGATCCATGGATATGACCGGATAAAGAAGACCCCAGTTGGGAAGATCCGCCTAATGACCCAGTTCGGTGGACTAGTTTCCAGCACTGAATTCATGGTTGTCTCCCAGGACACCACATATAATGCATTGATGGGCAGACCATGGCTCCACTTACATGCGGCGGTCCCCTTGTCATATCACAAATGCCTCATGTACTCCCTTAATGGTCGAGTAGGTGTACTCTGAGGTGATGCATCTCCTTTCTCCTCTTGTGAAGCCTACTACTTGGATGATGATTATTAAGATAGCAAGGATAAACAAGTCATGGCAAGAGATGTTAAGCTTGTTGCCGCTATAAACAATGCTTGGATAGGCCTTAATGACACCTACATCTTCCCAATCCATTGGTTTGAGGCCACAACCCCCGATATGGGGCAGTGTTTTGTCATTTATGGGACAAGGAAAAATCATGCCTCCAGATCCTGGTGGCTTCGAAATATCACTTCATATTCTTATATGAACCAGGAACCAGTGATCCCAGAGCCTCCCACTCCAATCAGGTATCGAGACGTCCAGCTCATGGCAACGACAGTACGTCATACTTGTTCGTTTCACTAGGATGGAATAAGTCATCTTCGTCTGACATGCCACTACTTCTTTGATATTATCAAGTGTGGCCCCTTGGTCCGGAGACCAGATGTGATCGGGTCGACAACCTTCATAGCCATGGCCTCAGCAGTGCCGGAGTGCCCTGATGCAATGACCACTGCCGCACAGGTTGGAAGCAGCCACCCATCAGGGATTGGTAGCTCAGAATCAGCTCCCACCATGTAAGATCCCTCCATATGTTGAGAAGAAGATATAGAAGATGCTCCCCATACCTTTAAAGAAGGATTCTCTGCCACGGTCGATGAACTGGTATAGGTGGATCTCGTTAGTGCGGTAGATCCGAGACCTACATTGATCAGTGTCGCTATGTCCTTCAATGAGCAGCAGTAGTACGTAGGCTTCCTCAAATTGCACTGTGATTTTTTCTCCTAAAGTTATGATGAGATTCCAGAAATAAATCTTCATGTAGTCATCCACCGCCTCGGACTCTCGACGAATCATCGCATGTTCAAGAAGCCTCCTAGAAAGATGTATCTATCTCACAGTGCCATGGTTGAGGCCGAAGTTGACAAGCTCATCAAATCCAACTTCATCAAGGAGTTCCATTACCCCAAGTGGTTATCCAACATCATATCGGTCAAAATGAAGAACAGACAAATTAGAGTCTGTATCGACTTTTGAGATCTCAACCGTCACTGTCCAAAGGATGATTTTTCCCATCTGGTGAAAAAATTGTTGATTGATGTTATGGACGGGTTCCAAGCCCTCTCTTTCTTGGATGGTTACTCTGGATATAATCATATCTGTATGGCCCCTAAGGATGAAAATTCCACAGCTTTCAGGGCACCCCAAGGTATTTTTAGTTACCAGGTTATGCCCTTCGGGCTGAAGAATGAAGGTGCCACCTATCAGCGGGTCATGTATCGCATATTCAATCCAATCCTTAGGACATTGGTGGAATTATATGTGGACGATCTGGTGTTCAAATCTCGCCAGTTCCAGGACCATCTCAAGGACCTTGATAAAGTGTTCGGTTTCCTCCATTACTGCCACCTAAAGATGAACCCGTTAAAGTGTTACTTCGGGGTCACCTCCGGGAAGTTCCTTGGTTTTTTTGTCCAATACCGAGGCATTGAGATTGACCCATAAAAGATCAATTCCACCATCCAAATGCCTCCCCTGAGCAATAATCGGGAGCTTCGAGGCCTCCAAGGCCACTTGGCCTACATACACTGATTCACTGTGAATCTGGTTGGCAAGTGTAAGCCCTTTTCCCAGATCATGAGGAAGGGCACTATTTATGAGTGGGACGAATATTTCCAGACCACCTTTGAAGAGATCAAGAAATATTTTCTCCAGCCTCCGGTCATGATGCCACATGTTCCCAAAAAGTCACTGATTCTCTATGTCACCTCCCTAGAATGGTCCCTCATCTCCCTTCTCTCCCAGAAGAACAATGAGGGGACAGAGAACAGTCTCTACTACCTTAGCCGCATGCTCCTTGATACGGAGAACTGGTACTCTTCCATTGAGAAAAGCTACCTTGCACTCGTGTTTTCTATGTAGAAGTTGTGTCATTACCTGTAGCACCACGAGGTACAGTTGGTCTCTCGGGTGGACCTTTTGAAGTACATTCTTAGCCGCCCCATGTTGACTAGTAGACTAGCGTGGTGGGTGGTAATCCTCCAGCAGTTCGACATCAGGTTTGTTCCCTAGAAGGATGTCATGGGATAGGCATTGGAAGACTTTCTAGATACCCATCCAACCACCGCAGACCAGTCCTTGGACTTGGATTTTCCAGATGAGGTAATCCTCTCGACCAATCAAGTTGTTCCGTGTTGGCAGATGCACTTCGACGGTGCCTCCCGGAGCCCCACCGGTAGGAGGCTCAATGATCCTAGGCTCAATAGAGTAGGTTTGGGTATCGTCTTTATCACCCCGGTGCAAGCCATCCTTCCTTACTCATTCCTATTATCAGAAGGTCGCACTAACAATGAGGAAGAGTATCAGGCCCTCATTACTGGTCTTGAGCTGGCCCTTGAGATCGACATGCCCCATTTTCATGTGAAAAGGGATTCCGAGCTAGTAATCAAGTACGTCAATGGAGACTATGATGTCAGGAAGCCAGAGATCACACCATTGTTAGAACGTAGTCTCCAGCTAATGGTCGAGTTCCCTTCTCGACCAGAGGTTATCCATGCCCCTCGGTCACATAACGGTCGAGCAGATTCTTTGGCCAACCTCGCTGCGTCACTTGCAGAGCCCGAACAAGATAGTCTAATCATCCACATGGCGCATAGGAGAGTCATTGATCCCTCCACCCTAGAGGATGACGACGGCCCGCGGTTAATCCATCATACCCCTGGAGCTTCCACATCAGGAACCCCAGGTTCTTCGGATGTAGTGGTCAAAGAAACTCCCGACTAGGGAGCCCATTTTGTTGATTATCTCCAAAATGGTTGCCTCCCGGAAGATTGGTCTGAGCGTGAGTGAATTTGATGTCGCGTGCTGCAGTTTACTCTCTAGAGTGGTCCTAGTCTTGAGAATATCCTCTATAAATGATGATTTGATGGTGTTCTCCTCCAATACATCTAAGGAGTCAAGATTCCATAGGTCATGCAAGAGGTTCACGCCGGTTCTTGTGGTGCCCGTTAGGCTGGGACAAAACTGTCTCACCAGATCCAGAGACTAGGGTATTTTTGGCCCTCCATGATCCATGACTGCATCGAGTTTTCCAAAAGGTTCCATGCATGCCAAGTTCATGATATCTTTGTGCATAGGCCACCATATCCTCTCCACACTACCGAGTACTCTTTTCCCTTTACAGTCTTGGGATCAGATGTCATGGGACCGTACCCACTGGAAATGGATCGCCAATGATGATTCATTCTGACCGCTATGAATTTCTTTTCCAAGTGGGAAGAAGTGATTCTACTCAAGTAAGTCATGGCCAATTCTATCATTTAATTTGTGAGTTCCAATATCATCTACCTTTTTGGTGTCCCTCACGCTATCCTCACCGATAGGGGAACCAAATTTTGAGCAGTTGAGATGAAGAAATTGTACGCCATGTACAACATTTTCTCCCACAATACCTCTTGCTATCAAGCACAAGAAAATGGACAGATTGAGGTGTTTAATAAAAACCTCTCTAACATTCTGAAGAAAATGGTTGTTCAGAACAAGGAGAGTTGGTTGGATAATCTCTCTAGTGCACTTTGGGCTTATCATACGATGACCCATAATTCCACCCAGGTGACCCTATATTCCCTGGTCTACGGAACGGAGGTCGTCCGGCCCACAGAAATTCAATTTCCCTCATTGCGCACAACAGTCTAGGACCAGAAAGCACCAGATAGAGTGGCTGAGATCCAGCTAGCAGAATTGGAAGCACTGGATGAGAATAGGCTTCGTTCCTTGCACAACCTAGAAAGGCATCAGAGCAGGATGGCTCGAGCTTTCAACAAGAAGGTACGCATCTGCTCTTTTTTTGCAAGGAGATTTGGTATTATCTCTCAGGGCACCAATGATCACCAGCAGGAAACCACCCTTGTGGGAGCCCAAATGAGAAGGACCTTTCATTGTTCATAAGTATTATCCCAATGGAGCATACTCCCTGGTGACCATGGATGGTGAGAATATAACTCCTTCCACCAATGTCAAGTTCCTCAAAAAATACTTTGCCTGATCACTTGGTCCTACACGACCTTAAACTGCAATTGGTCCTACATCTGGGCCCTTATGGTCCTCCATGACCTTAAACTGGTCTATGGTCCTCTATGACATTAAACTGGGCTATGGTCCTCCATGACCTTAAATTGGGATATGGACCTCCATGAACATAAAATGGGCTATGGTCCTCCATGACTTTAAACTGGGCTATGGTCCTCTATAACCTTAAACAGGGATAAGGTTCCCCATGACCTTAAACTAGACTACGGTCCCACAAGAACTTAAACTGCACACTCGTCCACATTGCAAGATGTTAAACTACAAATTGGTTAGGCCTCCCTGACCGAGGCCAAGCCTCAAGCCCCTTGGCCTTTTTGGGCCCCTGGCCCAGGTTCTCTCTTGTGGGATTGTATGGTGTGTTGTGGGATTATGTCATCATTCATGTCGGGTTACTCTTCGTGTCATACACATCCCTGGATTAGATGCCTCTCATCATCCTAAATTACGTTAAACTGTATCTTCAAGAACTATGTATGGCTTGATTCTCACCCTTATGTGATACATAGAACCGGCTGAACATTTTGATTTTAGGTCCATCTCCCTCTCATAGAGATCCCATGATCTCCCGGTCACCTAGGCCCCATGGCATGTCCCTCTCCTCAAGGGGGATATATAGGTGTGGTGCAGGGTTTTTGGTGCCATGCCCCCTTTTCCCGGGAATCCGCCATCTCTTAGCCTCTCTCAAATTGATCCCCTTGACCCTTTTTAGTGTTCCGCCAATGTGTTAAGAGTACTCTAGTCTAGGACCTAGAGTGTTAGATTCAACTTAGAAAAGTTCCTCCCACTTGTCAAGCTTTGTGTTCCTCTTCATTTGGGCCCCCATTATCTTTCACACCCGAAGGGACCCCCAAAAACGGCTTGGATACCATTCCTAAGGGCTCTCCTACCATTACAGGACAATTCCCACGAGGGCCTCGCACAAAATATTGATACAAATCTCGCGTTGTGAACATGGTCAATGGTCGATGCTAATTTGTTTGTCCTCATTTCAGGCTAACACGACAGGATGATGTTTTGCGAACATGGTCTGCAGTAATCCTTCACTGTCACGCCAGCCCCTTCAGGCCTTGAATGTTGGTTGCATGATTCACATTATGTTCCACCCCCATCGTGTCTAGGTAGAATCTCGACACTCTGTTCACTAACACTTAGTGAACCTCTGCACGCCATGCAGACAAAGCTGCATTACGTCATCTCTCGGGGTTCCCGCGATCCGAGCGCGAAGACAACGGGCTGGGATCTTCTCTAAGATCCCCATGCAGCTTGACCCTCATCCACATGGGACACGTGGGGTCACTCAGACAATTGAATTTTGGGTCCAATTCAGCTGGAAGCTAGCGTCTCATGCCCCTTATCCTCTGACCCCCACTGACCTCCTGGCCTAAGGTTTCTCTCCCGGAATCGCGCACGGTGATGATGTGAACTTCTTCCCCCTTCACATCAGGTATGCTTTATCACATCGTGTTCATTCCCCCAGGTCCAAACCATATGACTTTAAACTATGCTGGTTGGTCCTACCACATGACCATAAACTGTGATGATATTGTCCCAGTCGCACGATGAAAAACGACACTACATTGTGATGACCTCATCATAGAGGACATCACATTGGGTATCTATCATTAACCATACCATTTTTCAATGCCTATATATGGCTTAATTATTGTGGTGATGCCAATAATTTCTACCCTAGGATGGTCTCTCCACAAAAGAAAAACCATTCACCATAAAGGACAAACAAGATACATCAAATCTCACTTCTTTTGGTGTGAGGGCTCGACCTACACGCCCCTTTCATCCTTTGCACAGGTACAATACCATGATTTTACACCCTCTAATAACTACATATGGATTGATTCTCATTCTCATTAGATACGTAGGAGTGCTCGGGCACTTCCATGCGGGCCTAGTCTAACTTTCGTGTTCGGTCCCTTGATCGAAACACTTCCCTAGGGAACACATGGTATAGGACCTCATCCTCATTCACGGGTTTCGCAATCTCCTTACCATGTGTCTCCTGCCCCCTTACCAATCTCTGGTCCATGTTCTAAGACCTTAAAATAAGACCCCACTAGAACTACGTGTGGCTTGATTCCCATCATTATGGGATATGTAGGTACGCCCAGACAATTCGTTTTTGGTCAAGCCTCAAGGATCACCAAATCACATCCCTCCTCACCGTCGGCCCCCTGACCTGACTTCTTGGGGATTTGTGTGACTATAGTATTTTCCCCGAACCAGTTCAATATGCCCCATGATGTCATTGGGAAGCGGTAGTTCCCTCACCAGATATGTCCTGTATAAAAGTATGGATGATCCATGATCAGGTTAATGTGTCCGCCTAATGTGTCTCCACCACGGTGGCGTAATCTTGGGACTGTTGGATTATATTTGAACAAACCACCACTTCACTTTACACCCTTTATATGCCCTTTTATTCGAATCATCATCCTCTTTCACGTTTTAAGGGACCCCCTAACAGTATGGATGATTCACCTATGGTCCGCCTATTGTCCTGAGCCAACATTCCAGAAGACTGATCATGTTTGGAGGGACCCCCTAACAATATGGATGCTCGACCTATGGCATGCCTACTGTACATGGCCAATGTTCTGGAAGACTGATCGATGATATTTGAGTTTGGCCCCGTGTTGCGAACATGGTTAGTGGTCGGCCCTCATTTTTTGTCCCCATTTCAGGCTAATTAAATAGAGATGATGTATTTCGAACACTGTCAATAGTCATCCTTTATTGCCATGCCCCTCCCATAGTGATCTGAATTTGGGTATCATGATTCACATTTTCCATCCCCTTTGTTCGGACTGATTCCAATGCCCCTGGCATTGCCCCTTTCATGAACAAGAGTGCATTGAGAAGACGATACATCGATTAGTCTGAGGTCCTCTGTCTTTGGATGGGCCTCCCTATTCTCCTTGGGAATCCGAGTTCGAATTTAGAATACCCAAAGCTTGGTTAATGCTCCCACTATCAAATGATGTGATAGTACAAGCCTCCTTCGCTTCTCATAACCCATGTGAGCTTAGGGGTGGATTTCAATTTACATCGAAATTATGGTTGAGCATGTTAATCCAAATGGACTAGTATGTCTAGCAAAGGGGAAAGTAAGTAAATTTTTCCTTACACACAGTTCAAAAAGAACACGCAACAGTAAAGAAGGACATGTTTATGGGTTTGGCAAAAATAGGGGCCTTAAGGGTCGGCATCTTGGATAGATCTCTCTAATGCCGCCACCGTTTTGCTGGTAATCTCCAAGACTGCCTCTCATAACCTGAGGAATCTTTCTTCATCGGCGGACGTGGAGCACAACTCACTGACCCTGGCCCGTGCCCGTGCTTGCTCAGCTTGTAGCTCAGTTATATGGAGACTCGCTTCTATGAGTTGATCTTGAGCATCCACCAGCTGATCCCTCAATTGATCCATGAGCTCAAAGCAGTTTTCGATGAATACATCCTACTCTTTCTCCTTTTACTTGAGGCATTAGACCTCCTGCTCCATCCTTAGAAATACTCGGGTACTCCCCGACTCCTCCTAGCACAAGATGACGTTGGCGCGCTGGCTTCTCTCACGTATCATCTTGTCCATATAATCACGGACCGTCAGGTGAAGGCGTTGAAAATCCACCCCTCCAACACACAGGAATCATAGCCTGGTGTGGAGTGACCCCATCCGCTTTAGTCATTCCGCTTGGGGCTGATTAAGAAAACACTGGATGCACATCCTTCCCTTGTGTCGCGTAATCTGACTCTCCTCGGCCGCTTCCAAATCTGAATCGTCAATTTCATTGGGATCAGCGGGCCAGTAGACAGTGAAGACAGCAAAAATGGCAGAAACAAGGTCTTCCTCAAGGATTCCCCCGAGGGGAATGGGCTTCTCAACATCTGGGTGACCTTCCTCTCTCCCCTTGATCCTGGTGGCACCCTCATCGACTTCTAGCCCTGCCCCAACAGCAATGCCACTTGTGTCCACTGCTCCATGCTCGCCAATTTCTAGGGCCCAATCAACATGGGATGCATGTTCTGTATGGGGCGACACGTTTTCCATCAGCACGCTCGTGGATGGTCTGGGCTCAGCAGCCCGATGAGCCTCCAACGCAGTGATCACTGTAAAGACAAGGAGTACCCGGATCAGTTGGGTCCCCTGATAGTGAGTGCCGATATCGAAGAAAGGGACTTACAGGATCCCAAGACATCAGCCTCTAGTGCTCCGGCCGCTACAGGAGCTATTGGGGATGGGGATCCCTCAGCACTTTTCAGCTCGATAACGAGCTTCGGGGCCCTGTCTTATTCCATTGGAGCTCCTCCTCCCCCGATTGGGGACTCCTGATCAGTCCCACACCAGTATGCTTCTGCGCAAGAGAGAGAAAGTGGATATTAAGTGTTTTAAAGAATATGAATGAAATAAAAAGGATAGAAAAATTCTGAAGAATACCTCGAGTATCTCAGTTACGCCTACTTCAGAGCCGATGATATCACCGCTCTCCCGGAGACTCCCTTGGTGGGACGCCCCATGCGACCCTTTACCTTTGGGCTCCCCTTCTCCTTCTCCTTCTCCTTTACCTTCCCCTTCTCCTTCTTCCTCCTCTCCTATTTTGTCTCCCTCTGACTCCTCATCACTATGATCTTCCCCCGACGGAATTCTTTCCATATTATGCTTATATCCGAGCATTAATTTCACTAAGAGATGTGGATCCACACGCCGACCCTGTTGGTGTTCATATGTGTCCATGGTCATTAAGCATGCATTTTGTTGGAGTAATTTCACTCTTTCGATGATCCAGACAAGCCTGACTTCTTGCAGCTAGAGCCCGTCTCGCACTTTCTTCTGCCAGAGAGATTCAATACTCATTGACTGCCACAGGGTTATCCAAGTTGACCATAGCATGGGGAAAATAGAATGTTGTGAATGTTGAAGCAGGTATCTTATTTTCTTCCCAAGAATTTCTCTGGCCATTCTATGGGACCCCCCCTATAGGCGACAAGGAAATGGCCACGCCACGTGATGCCCCCGCTGCTGAGGTTACAGCATGTGCCGGCCCCATTTCCTGAGGCTCTTTCGATCGTCTCTCTCTAGAGACACCCTGCCTGCTCTCTCGCCATTGAGGTTCCGCATGGGCGACCTTGAGCTGTGGAACTCATTTCCACAGAATCCCCTCTAGGTATGCTCTGGTCCAATGTTCAGCATAATCAGTTGAGAGGCCCGCATCGACTCCGGTGGGAGGGAAAGTGATGATGTAACCAAAGCCTTAAGTCTTGAACATCAGCCACATCTGACAAAGAACGCAGGGATGCCTCTCCTCCCAGATGTCTGTGTAAACCCTCTTTGGCATTCGCTAAAGGCATCTGAACTGCCTGGAAACCCTAGATGGCATATAAGGCTCGCAGAAGATCTTCCCATCAATCCGGGCCATGAACACCCCACCTCTGATGCTCTGGATGTACCCTTATTCTCTAGTGAGCCTTTCCCATCATCTACCAGCTGACTTGTTGGGGTGGGGAATGGGATGAAGGAAAAATTGTCTTGGTTACCAATCATGATCCGTACCCCCTCCTCATTGAGCATCATTGGTATGTCCCCAGAAATATTCTGCAGAGAGGGTCTCAGGCCATTTCCCAGAGGACGGATGGCATTTGGGAAGGTGTATCCTCCGTAGTGAGCCACAACCCAGCCATGGAAGATCTGGAAGGGGCCACATACTCTCCTAGTCGATCCCCCTCTCGAGATGCGTCCAAACATGGCATATAGCCAAGCCAGCATTGGGTCCCCTAGGTTGAACCTATTCATGGCATCCATGATGTTATCCATCCTTGCGTCCCGCACCAGCAGGAGCCATCCACTCAGGAATGTGACGAGGAATCCGGCATACTGGACATTCGGGTCCTAGGCCTAATTGATTTCGTATCCCAACGACTTGTAGTGCCCTGCCTCCAGGATCCTCTAGTAGGATCCTCTCTTGCTCCTCTGAGCCGCGGTTGGACAATGTCTTCCCCGCCCTGGCATATTGACTTCCTGATCCCTCTCTAGGAACAGGCTGAACCAGTCCTTGTAGGCGATATCCTTCAGGAAGTCCTTGACCCCCAACTTCTCATTGGCCAACTCCAGCAGGTGACACGTTAGTATGGGGGTTCAATACCTATCACTCCAGATGTTCATAGGCGGGAGAAACTCATCATATTGATGGCCCTCCAGAGGGATTCCCCCGATG
Source organism: Viscum album (assembly GCA_963277665.1). Lineage (NCBI taxonomy): Eukaryota > Viridiplantae > Streptophyta > Magnoliopsida > Santalales > Viscaceae > Viscum > Viscum album. The sequence continues at coordinate 295,070,900 of OY728134.1, forward strand.
TAGTGGATGTCCCAGAGAATGATTCCGAATTCTCCATGGTGAAGATCTAAGGTGTTTGTATCAGGGGACCACTATGTGAACAGCTCCATCCCAAGCTCAGGCTGTTGGTATAAGTGGAACTGCGGTGTCCACACCACTTCGAATAGACCAATGTGCCACATCTCGACCCCAAATTGGTCGCATGTTTGGCGAACCCAGTACGCCCAGGCCCACTCGCTGGTGAAGTTGCCTCTGGACTGCGGGTCCTAGTCCTGTAGCCAGCCTTTGGTCTCGTCAGTGATGCTCTGATGGAAAGTGCTCGCGTAGAGTGCCCATGAGCTCTCTACAACAAGATCACCCCCAATGATGGTCCTGGTCCTGGGGTTGAGGACATAGATGTCCATGTTCCTGGTTTCTCTGGAAGGATGACCGTTATTAGTGATTTTGTATCGAGGAAGGTCGTCTTCACGGGTCACCCATGATCGCGCGGTATCAACCTCGAAACCCGGCAGAGGGACCTCCTCTAGAATGTCGAAGTCCCACAATAGAATATTTTCAGACATGGTGTACTCTTTTTGGGTGGGGGTTAGCATGTTGAAGAGGGTGTGGTTATTGGAGACAGCTCTCTTTGCACCATAAACCTCCGGATTTGCAACCATGTCTGCTCTGCGAGCAGCGGCTTCCCCCTCATCAACCCGTTTTGCGGCCATCTTATTCTGACCATGTTTTTTGGGAGTTGGTGTGAAAACTTGATGGTTGGCGCAGAATCTGGGATTCTGGCGCATAAAATCAGCGGGCAGTGCGAAATTGTAGATCATGGGGCGAAAAGCCCCGGGTTTGCGTGTAGAGTCTCGCCAAATCGTGGAGGACTTACACGCTGCCAAGCAGTTTTTCGAGCAGAAGTGAAAGAGATTTTGTGCACAAGAGCTCAGAGCTTATCACGTAAGAAAAGTAATACGGATCATGTGACCCATGATAGCTTTTATAGGCTAAGCATGGATTCCACACCATGCGAATAGTGGGTTCTGTGCCGCACGAAAAGATGATTCCGCGCAAGGCTGAGTTTTTCACGTCACTCGAAATTTTTTCATGCAGGGGGCCCATGTAGCCCTGCATTTCGGAGTTTCCCTCAGAATTTGATAATTGCGACCCCGCACCGATCCAATTCCGAGGGGGGCATTTTTAAACGCCGAAAACCTCTTAAGTGCGGGGAGAAGATTCAAAATGAAAAAGAGAAGTCATATTCGGAACCAGAGACCCAGTCCAGAGGGCCCAAGAGTGTTTCACTAAAAAAAGGATGAAGTGTGTGAGAAAAGTTGCCCCACGTGGAAATTAGCGGGATTCACGAAGAGTCCCAGCACCGGCGCGAAATAATTTCATGCACGTGCCCCTCACGGTTGAAATTTCGTGCCGCCTCCTCCGTCGCATAATTATTTCATGCCACCCTGAATTCCATGCCACCAGATGCCTATAAATAGAAGGATACCACCTTCCATTTCGGGGCAGAAAAATTCAAACCCCCTCTCATGTGCGTAATCGGCATTCCATGCATGCGCAATATGGCATTCAGTTATTTTTCTTTTTCACACCAAGTCACCTTGGGATCTACCTTCATGCGAGATCCTCCTGGATTAGAATAAATTCGAACCCCTTCGAGGTCCACCCCTTACGCTCAATTCCTTCTTTTTTCACGTGGGCCAGCCAATTTTTGTGCAATCCTTCCTTTGTGCGCACACCCATTCTCTTGCACGCAATCCCTTCCATTGTGTGTAATCCCTCCTAGTTGTGCATAAACTATTTCCATTATGCAAAGGACACTCCTTTGCATACTATCCCTTCAAGTAATGTAGAAAACCTCAGCCCCCTACTTTACGCAAGAAACACTGATTTCTCGCCAGCCTGGGGCTTTTTGCGCCAACCCATGGTTTTCCGCACCGGACCCCTTTATTTCGTAAAAACCTCAAGGGTTGCAAACAATCCCCCAGGGCCCTTCACCTCAGTGATCCCCGAGCGCCCCCTCCCCCCTTGCATGAGCACCTGATATCCTCCTACTGGGTGCCACTCACAGGTGTCTTGTGCACCCCGAGCATCCGCATCATTCATGGTTTTCCCGTATGACCTTCTGGGCTTGTACAAAGTAACTTCGGAGTCCCTTGTACAGTCCTTCCCATTGCGTTTCTTTGCCTCATGCTTCTTCTCATAGGCAGGCTAATGGCTATTTATTCTTCATATAGCAATGCTAACGTGGACCCCTCGATGGTTCGCTCCGCGACACAACCCCATCACGGCCTTGACAATGCCTTCCCTCCCACAAGGGGCAGAGGGCACTGGTTCTGTAAGACCTAGGGGTTTGGAGAAATCCCACCTCGTCCGAGCTACAGGACGATAAACTGCCAAGAACCTCGTCCTCAGCACATGATGTTAAACTATGGTTTGGCCTCGTGCCCCGCACTCAGGGACCCCCTTCCTCGAACATTCTCCACACCCACTCGTCTCCACGGGTATGGGATCACCCCTCATAGGGGGTGATTTATTGGAGTGGTGTCTGTCTGTGGGGTTGGGCAGCTACCTTGGATAAGCCCCATTTTTCTAGGGCCCTCATCTTGGAGTATGTCCTGGAACCTTGGGCTGCTCAACGCATTAGCCCCTTTTCACTTCAAACGAACGCACCCTTCACGATGTGATCGTCAGTTCTCTGCTACCTCTTGTTTCTCACAACGAGCATGACTCCTATAAGCTTAGAGTGAGCACTGACCATGACACACCTTGGGCCTCCTCAGAGTGTATGCCCATACCCATCATGGGCCTCTTCAGAGTGTAAGCCCCACCACCTTGGGCCTCCTCATAGTGTAAGCCCAATACCCACCATGTGCCTCCTCAGAGTATAAGATTCATACCCACCTTGGGCCTCCACAGAGTGTATGCCCCATACACACCATGGGCCTCCTTAGAGTGTAAGCCCCATACCCACCATGGTCCTCCTCAGAGTGTATGCCCCATACCCACTATGGGCCTCCTCAGAGAGTAAGCCCCATACCCACATTGGACCTCCTTAGAGTGTATGCCTCATACCCACCATGGGCCTCCTCAGAGTGTAAGACCCATACCACCTTGGTCCTCCTAGAGTGTAATCCACATTCCCACCTTGGGCCTCCTTAGAGTGTAAGCCCCATACCCACCTTGGGCCTCCTCAGAGTGTAAGTCCCATACCCACCATGGGCCTCCATAGAGTGTAAGACCCATACCGACCATGGGCCTCCTCATAGTGTAAGCCCCATACCCACATTATGCCTCCTCCGAGTGTACGCCCTATACCCACTATGGGCCTCCACAGAGTGTAAGCCCCATACCCACATTGGGCCTCCTTAGAGTGTAACCCCCATACCCACCTTGGGTCTCGTCAGAGTGTAAGCCCCATACCCACCATGGGCATCCTCAGAGTGTATGCCCCATACCCACCATGGGCCTCCTCAGACTGTAAGCCCCATACCCACCTTGTGCCGCCTCAGAGCGTAAGCCCCAACCAAGTCAAACTATGGGGAATTTGATCCATGCTAAGGCATGGTACGTAGGAAGCCTCTACCAGGTTCAAACCCGACAAACAATTGGCCACGACTGTCTCTGTGTCGGTGTGCCAAGCCCCATTTCCACCTTGGACCGCCTTAGAGCGTATGATCCTATCTATCTAGACCCCAAGTCCCTCTTCGCGTCAGTTCACCGACCCCATATCCTCTAGCCACCTCATAGCGTAATCCCTAGGTTACCCCATCCTACACAATGTTAATCTGAATTCCATCATAACTATGAGGACTTTGATCCCTGTCAAGGCATGGTACAAAGGAAGCCTCCACGAGGTTCAAGCCCACCACTCGGTCGTTCCGACCCCATTCTCATCGGTTCTCCAACACCATGGGCCGCCTCAGAGTGTAATCCCCATACTCGTCCCACATGACATTAAACTATATTCACCACCTGAACTACGTGGTCTTTGATTCCCCACCACGGGGATATATAGAAAGCCTCCATGTGTCTAAAGCCCATCACTCATGTCTCATCTTGATATTTCCCTCAAGCTTATCTCTCTCGGGAAGATATTTCACTAACCTAGAGGTTACACTTCCTCTAGGTCCTATCCATGAGTCCATTCTCATGGGGCACCTCCTTAGGTGTCCCATCGTACCATCGAACTATGCAGACATTGATTACCTACTACGGGGATACGTAGGAAGTCTCTTCGAGGATCAATCCCAAAACCATGATTCATCCTGATTCTTAACCGGGATGCCACATCCCGGTGGGATCATGCCACTTCATTCCCCATTCCCCCCCAGAGCATCACGATGCCTCCCACATGCTAGACCCAACATCAGTGTTACCTCCAGGGGGTTCCTCAATCTGACCCACTTTAGCGAGTGTTCCGATCAGTCTGATCCATCTCTGATGGACGTTAAACTTACAACATACCCCATTTTAGACATGGGAAGATGAGGAAAACATCAGATAAATGCCTATGGAATACATTTTCCCACATTCGATGTGGGATGACTCGGGATTCTGTGCCCTCAAGAAGCCCTATAATAAGGGACAGAAGACAGACATGCCAATTCCCCAGCATCAAGACACGCCAGACATGCCCAGCACGACTTCTCTCCTAACCCAAGGTTGCTTCCCTGACCGGACCCCTTGGAAGGTCTTGACAGAAGCGGCGTAATTAACTGGTGTCCTTGAAGATATGGCACTCAGAAGAGCATCATGAACTTTGTATTAAATCTATGAGGGAGACCCGGACTAGGTGACGAGCTCCGAGAAGGAATCCTTGAAAGGAATAACCGACAACCCATCATCCTGTTTCGATCAAGGAGCAGACATCCCTAAATAAGGAGCGGATGTCACCCGCCTTTGAAAAGATGGAATGCAGGGCTACAGTAGTGTATCCTATGCATGAAGAATGAACGCTTCCCCGACGAAAGCATTAGAATCAGTGCTCTTTAGATTTTTTTTAATTCCATTTTCCTCTTCTTATCAAACCCATACGACCGATGGGTTACTCCAACCTCTATCTCAACCTTGATATCACATCGAAAAACTTCCTCATAGTTATTGAAATACCTTATTGCTAATGCCCTTTGGAGACTTGGATATAAGCCACAAAAAAATCAATCAATCTTACTCTCAGGTGGAATAATAATTCTAGAAGTGTACCTTGGAAGTCTTGTAAAATTTGATAAGTAGGTACCAACAGATTCATCATCATTTCTCATAAGTTCAAGGAACTCCTTATCTATATTTTTTCGAATAATACATGGAAAGTACTTATTGAAAAATATTTTCTTGAACTCATACCATTCCATGGACTCAATCACATCTCTTTTCCTAATATTCTTGATAAGATTCCACAATTGATTAGCTTCACCTTCTAAATGATATAATGTTATGACAAATTTTTCATGTTCAGAACATTGTAGAACTGAAAATATCTTTTTAGTGGTACTAATCCATTGTTCATCCACTAATGGATTAGAAGACCCACTGAATGAAGGTGGATGCTACCTCATGAAGGAATCAACATAGTGTTGGTCCCACCTTTATTCATTTGGAAGTCCGGAATGATTCATATCTTGAGAAATATATGTGAGCATGGATACATGATTTTTCATTCCATTTTCCAAAACATTTGGTTACTCATGGGGATAATCATTTCATTTCCCATTGAATTCAGAATTAACATGGTTCTTTTGGGATCCATCCATTGACTAAAACCAAGAAGTTTATTGTGATAAACACTAATTATAATAGGAAAAACCCATAATCAGGAATGAAATTTCAAATTAAGACAATTTGGGTTTTATCCTAGATTATTCATGGTTATTTTTACAACACTAGGATTATATACTATACTTAGTCTTATCCTTAGGGTGCTTACTAAGGCTTTAACATCCTAGTTTCCAAAGGTTAACTATACCATTCCTCTGATACCAACTATAACTACCATACTATACACAAATTGTTATTACATCATAATTAAAGATCATTTATTACAACATATAACAAAACCATGGCAGGATCGAATAGGTATAGTGTCTTTAGAAACTGGGACACATAAACAAGTGGTTCATAAAATATCTTTGTTGTCACTTTTTTATTTCATCATAACATGGATCTTTTTTTGAATATCATATTTAATACACTTCTTCTTGACCTGGGGAGAAGAAACATACAAAAGGGTGAGCTCAAATGCTCAGTAAGGGTAAACAATGTAAATATCACCCATATCATATTCATAAGAACATAACATTTGAAAATCATATCCTACATGAGAGATCAAAATTTAATGTAATGTGATAAATAATAGAAGTGAAATGTAATCCCAATAATCATAACATAAGAAACGTAACTTTGTTTCATAAAGACATAATCATAGAAAATCATTTCATATTAGTCAAGTCTCATTACCAAGACCATCATAGTGGACAAAGTCCCTTACTGAACCGAGTTCACTCCTTATTCCAATCTGTTATCACTGAACCAGATTAACTTTCCATTACAACCATGTCTATCTCATGAGATATAACTATTTACACAATGCATTGGAGGAAAATATAGGTCCCACCTATCTCATAATGAAACCATTCTTATGTGTGTCACAAAATCATAAATCATACATCATATCATAACCTATGTAATAAAATGGGATTCTGAAATATCATGTCATCATAACATTATCTATAAAAGATAAAAGAACATCATAAAAATAATTCCATCATACTATAATCAAATAAAATTAATAATAGGGATAAAAAATAACGCTATATCATCTTATATGAAAAATAATTTTTATAAAACACTTGAACTTAGTTCCTAAGGAAAATATCCTTTCTTCTTCTAAAACATTTTCTTTTATAAATATGTCATACAATTTTAAGAGAAAAGAAGTTAATTGAAAATAAACTTTAAAAAATTTAAATTAATCTTCATGGAAATAATGCTTTATGAAATCATAAAATTCCATTCATGTCTTATAATTTAAAAAAACATTTTCCTCGTACTTTTGTCGGAAAAGTCAAAAATTACCTCGTTTCGAAAACTAAAGAAAGGTTCCTTACAGACCATGTAGTAAGTCATAAGGGGTAAAAATAAATTTAAAAATACATATAATAATTGTACACATTTTATGAGAATATTTTTATAAAACATGGATATGGATGATAAATATATACCCTATAGAAACTTATTAATAAACAATCTCCGAAAAAATGAGATTGAAAAAGTTATCTCTTACCTTAAGTCTGATATGCTTCGTATGTGACTGAACCTTCTGTATAATGATTTAAATAAAGTTATTGATTTATTCCAGAATAATAATAATTTTTATGATTACATTTATGATCATATTTTCATCCGTTTGTTAGTAACATTTCATTGTTACTCATTATTTAGGTATTAACTGCTTCATGTTCTTATTTATGTTTTTTCAGATAAGTTCTTATTCCTATTTTGAGGTTATAGTTACATCATTTAAATAATTGTATTAGTATAATATGTTTCATATCTATTCATTCAATTCAATTATATAATCATGTTTTAATGAATATTATGTAGAACGAATCACATCGCACTGTGGAGACGGTAAGCCTTATGTACGCACGAGCAACGATATCATTCCCATAATTGTTGAGTGGTATTGAATTAGATGGTTTATAGTATTTAAGAATTAGGACCATGTTATATTAATCATATATAGTTATTAATTATACCATTATACCCATCCAAGTATGGTGATGGTGAAAAACAGATTACACCAGATCATGGAAACGGTAAGTCGTACGTACGCACGCGCGGTGATTTCATTTTTCATAGGATTGATAGAAGGTGAAATAAGGTTGTTTATGATTTATATTAACATATTTGTATATTATTGATAATTATATTATTAAATTATAATTAAAAAACTATATAAGTGGTAGTAGATGAAGAAATAAAGTTGAAAGAATCGGTAGAAGAGATTATCTCTTCCTCGATGTGCCTCTTTTAAATCTCCACTTAGAGAACTTGAGTTAGTATTTTGAGAGGAATAGAGCCTCTATAATGTTACAAGGGAAGTTTAGAAGATAAATTTTTAGGTTTTGTCCGAGTATGAAGGATAAAAATTGATTGAAGAGGAGAGGTAGGAGGTGCCCTTTTATAAGAGAGGAGAGAGGCACTTTAAGAAACTCTTCAAATTATTAATTTGTTATAAATTATATTTCGACTAAAAATTCTCCAAAACATATTTATTTATAAGATAATATGATTTTAGTTTGAATACCCATCATAAAATAATTTTTATACAAGTTTTGAATATTTTTTTATTTTAGGGTTTTTGGTTTAACCCTCATTTTACCCTTTTTAATCTTACCGTGATATCATGTTATTTACATCTTTTGGGTATGTGTAATTACCATATAATATAAAATGACCAAATAAAAAGTTATTTAGGAAATATTTGGACTTATTTTAACAATTTCCCCAAATCATAGATTTTTAAAATTTTAATATCATTTAATAAAAATATTTTATGTTTAAATTAGGAATTGTGTCAATTTTGAACACTATTCATATATGAAATTTTTAAAAATTCATAAACACTTTTTTAATTATAAAATAAGTCATTAAATCAAATATAATATTTCAATTTCATCCATAAAATTCATGTATGACATTAAAATAACCAAATTATATTTTTTCTGATATATATAAATTCATTTATTTTAATATTTCATTAAAGAGGTAATCACTAAATCATATTTGTGTGAAAAATAAAACTATATATATAATCATTAAAAATTATAAATAAAATACCATAATGTATAAAATCTGTTTATATTTATAATTAATATTTATAATCATATAGATCAGTTATATAACCCTGTATTAAATTCAATTTAGCGAATGATATATGTTTAGGTTATAATTATCATTACATTAAATTAATTCTTATAAGATGTCATTTTCACATCCATGTGAATCCATGAGGTCCCAAAATCAGCCTAAGAATGACCATTGTAGTAAATATCTCAACCAATAGGATTAAGACATGTTTTAGTGTAGTTGTAAGTTATGAAATTATTTTTTTTAAACCTTTTTACCATATTTACCCTTTAACCATGGTAAATAAAATAATTACTAAAGATACTATTTGTAATGTCCAAAAATAAAAGGTACATATTCACACAATTTTTACCTTATGAATCCAAATAATTAATAAATTTTAGAAATTCAAAACATAGATGTTTTAGTGATAAATTAAAAATTATTCCCGTTGTTGAAATGAGAAAATGAGTTTTAAAAGTTAAAACATTGCAAAAGATTGAAATGTATTACCTTTGAATTCAATGTAAAATTAACAATAATGAATTAAAATATATTAAATTGTAAAAATATATTTTATTTGTAATTTCAAATCATTCAATATTATAATTTAATTATATAAATTATCTCAATGAGAAAAGTTATTTTTAATTAAAATTTTGTGTATTTTTACTATTCATCAAAACATGAAACTTATCAGAAAAATATCAGAAATTTTTCCAAATTAAATTTTTATATCCCACTTCAAAATAACATGTTTATTTTGTATTATAGAAATTATTAATGTGACAAGGTCTTAATTTAAAATGGGTTCTCCATTCAATGGTGTAAAATTAACATTTCAAAAAGTAGGTTCTTATAGGGTTTTATTCATACTGTATGACTAAAAATCCATTAGATGAATATGAAAAATGTTTTATTAATTATATTTCTTATTTATTTTATTAACAAATTTAATTTAATTAAAAAATAAAAACATTTAATTGATTTATATTTTTCATAAATAATTAATAGCCAAAGAATTTATAATGCATTTTCATAAGTTATTTATAATTATTCCCACTAACCTAACGGATATGCTATAATGATAATTTAATATTAAGGGCATATCTTGGTTCATTAAAACTCATGATTATGTGAAAAGAAATATACATAAGGATAAAAATTATTTAAAGGAAATATAAAAACATCCATGTGTTACAGAATAGATCGTGGTTGTAATGAACAATGTCTGAGTTTTGTTCTTTATGTTGTTTCTATGTGATTCATTCCCCCTTTATCCCCAAACATTATTCATTATTCATGTGGATAATAATGTATGATCATTGCGCATTAATATCATGGTTCAATGATCTAAAATTGTAGATCAATCATCGTGACGACCTAGCGGAGGTTTGATGATAATGGAGACAGACAGATCAGAGTATTCCACAAGATATAGTTCTTCAATCATTCTTCAATTAGATGGTCAGAATTGGATTTATGGGCAGATTAGAGGCCCAAAACATACCCAATTAGTTATCGAGTGACTGGAATACTTTGGATCTGGAGTTTCCCGATGTGGTACAGTTGGAATCGGTGGCCATAGCAATGAGGAATACGACCATCATTCAAAATAGGGATTCGGGAAAATTTCAATGAACATGGAATATATCCCATGATGCATAGTGTGTGGTACCCACCGAGTAGTGGTTAGGGTTTTAGAAATTAGTGAAGTGACACACGGTGTGGGACACATGTCACATGGCTTGTGGGACCTTCCCTGGAACACATCATGTATTACAGAGGATACACGGGCATGGGTTGGAGTACACAGTGTGTACCCCACCACATGGATTTGGTGAGTTGGTTTTGTGGATAACCCCATATATTGGTACATAGGTAGGAAGACAAATGTTGAATCCATGTACTAGAACGTAGTAATCAAACATAGGGAAGACCACAGATAGTAATAAATGTCATGTGACCTTCTCTATACATTGTGTACACCATTTCCACACAACATGTTCTGATGAATTGGTTCATTGTACACGGGGTAGTACCCAGGGTCAAGGGACACGGCGTGTGACCCTTATACATATCAAGAACTATTTGCTACATTCCTTGACCACTTTTATACCATATCTAGGGAATATTGTTTTGTGTTGGTTCACCTTCCTCATTCCCTAAAAGGTCATTTGGTATCATTTCCTATCCACAAGAGTATGACCCCCTTCAGAAGGACTTTTTGGATAGAGTTGGAAATCCCATCCAAGACCCGCAAATAATGATCATTTAACCATTATTGTGCCCTTGGTAGAGTAAGGTAATCAATGTGACCAACCCTACAGGACATCATTCCTCTACTTAATCGGTGAATCCGGATGAGTCATGGTATACACCATGGCCATGGAAATGATCCTCATCTGTGTATCATGATATTCAAGCTTATGTAGTTGGTTCTCCTGGATTGAGTGTATCATATTCTATATTAAGATCTATTAGTGTATCTATCTCTCATGATGTTTTTGAATAATATTACTTCTCGGGTGGACACCATCAGTGCTATCAGACTCATGAGTATGTGCTCTTAGATGAGTGCTTTGTGGAATCTTCAGATTGAATCCCTATATTGGTTATGTAGTCATTGTGACTTACCTCTAGACTATGGGAATGGGTTTAGAGTATATATGGATATGTTCCTATTATATGTAATGTAGACATATACTATTTAGATCTGATTGTACCTTTACTTTGTGTATTTCTTTGTGGTTTTTGGGGTGTCCTATTGAGTATTGTTATCCTCAGTCAAGATTTGTATTTTCATGTAATTTTCGTTTATTATGAAAATGAGTGAACTTTTGATAGATTCCAAGGCGAACTAGGACCATACATAGCTTTGTGAGTTCCAGACAGGCTGAGGTATTCCTACATCTTTGAGTACTAGTCCCGGTACTTATCTTTCTTTTTTATAGGTTGGAATTTTTTTTGTTGTCAAAATCATTCTTTTGGTGGGCTTGTATTGTTCCCCAATATACTTTTCCACAATATACTTTTTGTTGTAATCTGTAGTTTTGTTTTAGTGGTATTCATGTATTTATTTCCTTAGTGGTTTCTATATTTTAGTATGTGTGTTCCAGGAGATGTTTGTGTGTGTTACATGTAGTTAAGAAATGCCTCCCATGTTAGTGATAAGCCTACTCGATGATAGTCATGAGACCCATAAATGTTGGAGGCAGGCTTAGGGAGTCACAGTATAGGCCCTACTGGGATGGGTCGTGATGGAGTGGTATCATAGGTGGTCGGTTCTACCATAGGATTGGGAGTTTGTGAGTTTGGTTTGGGGAAACAATTTTAAGTGTTTTAAGATTGAATTTCATTCCAGGGACTCCAATCTTGGTGTGGGAGGCCGACGTATCCATACACCAGGACTCAGATAACCTACTTTTTGACTTGGTACATTAGAACAAAATTTGCTGTGAAAAAATAATAGTACATGCATCATAGAGGAATGGGTTGTGGTTTTAATGACCTTTTTGGGTCATTTATCTAGATAAAAGCATTGACTGTGGTAAATCATGTTTCATTTAGGATTCCTCCTTGACAAATACCTTCTAGGATTTAGTAGCTCGATCATGAAGATGACCCCCTAAATAAAGAGGCTTCGATACAGGGTCCAGTTACCAAGGCCTTTCTTCCAGGTGATTCACCAGCTATACTACCACAAGTGGAGTACCACATGGTACCTACATTACCAGCAGATGAGGAGTGAAAGATGATCATGCTCAATGAGTTCCAAAGATAGATACCCCTTAGGTTTCTAGGAGAGCCTGACCCTCAGGTGGTTGAGGACTAGCTTGAGGTGGTGACTATAGTCTTCCATCTAGTGGGGACACCAGTGGACCAAATGGTGATCCTAGCAGCGATCCTTCTTCAGGGTTCGGTAGGGAGATGGTGGATTTTAAACACACAAACTCACGATGGGGAGACTCTTTCATGGGAAGAGTTCAAGCATCTATTTAAAGAGGATTTCTCTCTAGTTATGTTGATGGAGGTGCATATACAGGATCTTCTTCAGCTCTATAAGTGCAGTAGGATGGTGGATGACTATTCAATGATTTTCATTGACCTCTCTGGGTACTCAATGGATTTGGTCAAGGATGAGTACTCTAAGTCTCGGTCATTTGATAAAGGTCTATGATGGGAAATCTGAGCCATCTTCATACGTTTTTTCATTCCAACTTATGTTGGAATGCTCGTGCGAGTATTGGTGGTCGAGAGCTTCTTGGATGAGTAGATGTAACCAGTGATAGTCAACAGCAAGTAGATTGGTGTAAAGACATAGATAGTAGGGATCCCACATCATACATAGGTATCGGGATGTGTGAGATGTCACAAGAGGTCTCGAGATAAGGGATATGTAGTCCAGGGCTTTCAGGAGGGATGTAGTAAGCCTAGGGAGAGGCGATGCTACACATGTGATGGTAGAGGACATCGCGCAAGAGATAGTCCAACTCGTCAAGATACCGATTGGGAAGCAGTGGATGGACCACCGAGGTAGATTCAATGAGCGGAGGTGGTTTATCAACTAGGAAATGGATGAGGAAGAGGAGTAGGTATAGATGTAGGAGGGGGAGGCATTTTAACATACTACCACCTCCAACAACATGAAATCCATGCTATGCTCATGGATTTTGAGGAAAAGGGTGGGGGAAGCTACATGTGGTTGGGGTGTATGACCCAAGGACTCTAGGGATGATATGAGGTAACATATTCTTCTTTTCTACCTTAGATACCATACTTATAGACACATGTGTTAGTCATTTATTCCTCGTAACATACCATGTATGAGACCATGACATTCCAGTAGAACTATGAGTCAACCCTTATACTTGGAGACACCTATGGGAGGAGACTCGAATATCACACATCATTATTGATAGTGTGATAATAACCTTATATTATAGTGTTTTGGTTGGAACCTCTTGGTGGAAGCATTGATTCCTTACGACATCACTCTCAGAATGGATTTTCCATCATCAATACATGCCCAAATTGACAATTTTGGGTGAAGGGTGAAGTTTTCCCTTAGCGATGGGAAAGGGTATTTATTTTTTTGTGAAAACGAAACCCAATCCGTACAGAAGTGTCTCATGAATAGGAGGGTGAATCTGATCACTCATGAGTTAGATAGACTTAACCAAGGAGAAGAAAATGTTATGAGTTTTTAGTTCCTCACAGTAGGGGCAGAGTATGAGGACTTCTTTCCAGAATATGATCCTAGATTACCTCCTTATTTGTATATTGACTTCTACATCTATTTACTCACTCGGAAGACACTGATATTCTCACCAGAATATTGGATGGCTCCCATAGAGCTTCATGAGCGATGAGTGTAGCTCGAGGATTTTTAAAGGAAGGGATTCATGATACCTAGTGTATCAATTGGGGTGGCCCCTATTTTGTTTTCTAGAAAGGAATATGGGAGATTTAGGTTGTGTATGGATTATTGGAACTTGAACCAAGTTATGGTAAATAACAAGTATCAACTGTCAAGGATTGATGACTTCTTTGATTAGTTTATAGGTACACGATTTTTCTTTAAGGTTGAACATCGATCAAGCTATCACTAACTGTGAGTAAGAGATGAGGATATTCCAAAGATAACATTCAGATGTCGTTATGGTCATTATGAGTACTTGGTGATGCCCTTTAAAATGGTGAACACTCTCGCAATGTTCATCAGGGTCCTGAACTGGATCTTCCGTCCATACATAGACATGTTTGTAGTGGTCTTCATCAACGAAATACTTATGTACGCAGTATCTGAGGAGGATCACGTGAGACACCTACGGATGGTTCTAAATATACTCCGAGAGAAACTGATTTATGGGAATCTATAAAATTGCTAGTTCTCGATTTAGGTGGTACACTTTCAGGGATATGTTATCTTAGTATATGGAGTAGTAGTGGACTCATCCATGGTGTAAGTAGTGTTATCATGGGATCCACCAAGAAGAGTGATGTAGGTGCGGAGCTTCATTGGGCTAGCAGACGATTACTAGAGGTTCATACCTGATTTATTCAATATATCAGCACCAATGATGGATTTGAACTGGTAGTGTTAGCATTTTGTGTGGAAAGAGAAGTTCTAATAGGATTTCCAACAATTGAGGGATAGTATGACAAACACCTCAATCTTGAGACTGTCAGAGGAGGGTGTCTATTAAGTATTATTCTGCAATGCGTCAGGGACAAGACTTGGTTGTGTATTGATATTGAGGCAAGAAGTGATTTCATATGGTTCATGCTAATTGAGGACACATGATCAGAACTACATAAACCATGATCTTGATTTGTCATTTGTAGTCTCCGTGTTGAATATTTGGCGACACTACCTGATGGGAGAGCAGTTTATAGTCTACTCTGGACACAAGAGTGTCAAATTTACCTTTTTGTTGAAAGATATGAACCAAAGACATATGAACCAAAGACATATGAGATGACTAGATTTTCTCTAGGATTATGACATTGAGATTTTATATAATCTTGGTAAGGGGAATGTGGTGACATATTCTCTCATTAAGATATCTAGTTCACAGCTGTTGAATGATGCATTAAATTAGTTGGACTCATTTTAGTTATGCTTCATGGATGGAGATGATGAATCTTACATCCAGTCGATGGTTATCAACCCTACACTCTTAAATCAATTCAAGGAGGTGTGAATTGGGGATTCTTACTGCAAGACCTTACATGATTAGATTTCCATAGGTCATGATTCTAATGGATATTCACAAGGTGTGGATCACATCTTCCTTTTCTGGGGACACACAGTTTTACCAACAGTATTTCTAGAGGAGGTTATGAAGGAGTTTCATACATCCAATTTGGTGGTACTCCCTGGTGTGGATAATATGTACAAGGAAATCCAATCTCAATTTTGGTAGATAGGGATGAAGAAGGAAATGGTTGAGTTCATTTCTCGATGCCTTATGTGCCTGCAGCTGAAGGCTAAGTTCCATGTTCCAACGGGATTAGCTCACCCCCTAGAGGTTTCAGAATGGATGTGGGATTGAATATTTATGGAAAACATGATGGGTTTACCACATATATCTAGGGAACATGATTATATCTGTGTGTTCGTTTACTGACTCACCAAGTCATCCCACTTCCTGGAGGTATGGGAACAATGTTCTATTGAGATCATTGGATGTCTCTACGTGCAGGAGATAGTTTAGATTCATGGAATACCATAGATGATAGTTTCATATCCTGATACTCATTTCACATCTAGATTGTGGAATGTATTTCAGGAGGAATTTGGGACTCATTTATTCTTGATCATATCATTTCATCCTCAGATGGATGGCTAGACAGAAAGGACCATTCGGGTTCTAGAGGACATGTTACAGGCATACATCTTGGACATTTGTCATAGTTAAGATGAACACCTACCACTAGTAGAGTCTCTGTAAAACAATAGTTACCACTCCACCATTAGTATGGAACTATTTGAGGCTTTGTACGGGTGACCTTATCAGTCACATCATTACTAGAATGACCTAGGATACTCAGCACCCATGGGTCTGGAGTGGGTAAGAGTTACTACTAATGAAGTTCAGATAATCTAGGAGCAGATAAAGACTGCGCAGAGT
The DNA here is from genome assembly GCA_963277665.1 of Viscum album. Classification (NCBI taxonomy): domain Eukaryota; kingdom Viridiplantae; phylum Streptophyta; class Magnoliopsida; order Santalales; family Viscaceae; genus Viscum; species Viscum album. Next base: position 295,087,363 of record OY728134.1, read on the forward strand.
TGGCATAAGTATTATGTTGATAGATGGAGGATACCTTTATAGGTTATGGATGGAGACCATATATTCTTCAGGTTTCACCTCGATGGGGGTTGCGGAGATTTGGCTTAGGCAACAACTTATCTCTAAGATTCATTGGCCCTTTTCAGATGCTGTATAGAGGTGGCGAAGTGGAATACCACTTAACTCTACCGCCATAGTTTCATCAGGTACATGATGTATTACACATGTCATAGCTGAGGAGGTATGTGAATTACTCATCACATGTCATCAAATAGGATGAGATGGAAAATGATGATAGAGTGAGTTTTACTAAGTATCTAGTGTAAATCAAGGATCGGTAGGAGAGGATCCTTCATGGGAAGTGATTCCCCAGGTGCATGTTCGGTGGTAGCCAGGGAATCTCCAAGAGAGCACATGGGATCAAGAGGCTAAGATTCGTGTGCAATACCAACTTCTTTTAATATATCCTTTCTTTTTTTTCTTTTTGGGGACGTAAATCCCCAAGGTGGGAAGAATATAATGTCCAATATTTTTTGGTGTATTATTTTAAAATATTATATGGAATTAATTCTAGAATATTCACTAAAAGGGATTCCAATTTTATGGACCGGTGTGTCCAAAATCAATGTTTGAAATATATTAAATATATTAAATATATTTCATGAGTTATTTTTCTAAAAATGGAGAATAACTTATTTGTGCATTCTCATATCATAAATATAAGGGTACCATTGAGTTCAAATAAGTGACTTTACCCTAGGAGAGGCCTAACATCTATCGACACTGGTGGGTTACAAAAGGTAATATTTGTACATTTAAAAATATAAAATAAAATAATATTTTATTTTATTTTTAACATTACAGCAATGAATTGATTCATTTTTTTGTTTTTTTAATAATAATGATTTAAGGGTTAGGTTTATAAATTTTGAAAAACTCCTAGAGGATCTAGAGAGAACATGGAGAATTCTCTCAATGAAAAATGATGACAGATCCTTGGATTAGAGATTAAAGAATGCCACTTTTACCAATCTCACCAACAATAGCATCCCGATAATCAATCTACTTCAACGAATGATCCATCTCTGAGGTAGGGCATGTTGTTTTAATTATTTTTTCTCTTGTTCTTGGATTTAATGATGAACCCAGATCAACCCATGAATAGGTTGACCTGTGGATTGATCGTTCTTGTGAGAGGGTTTGATTTCGGGTTTTATTAGGGGATTGATTCTATTTTTGATTTAGTTTCTTGATTGTTTTAATGGAAAGGATAAAGTCTATAAAAAACATTGTCCATGGTTCCTACCTCAATTTGTTTCTATGTGATTCCTTCCCCATTTATCCATGTTCATTCTTCGTTCTTCATAGGGTTTTAAACGGATGATCGTTGCACATTAGAATCATCCTACAATGATCTAAAATTTTAGATTTGGAATCTTGGAGACCTAGCAGAGGTGCAATGAAAATGGAGAAAGATGGAATAGAGTATTATGGAAGATATCATTCCTTGAGCATTCTAAATTTGGATGATCATAGTTTGATTTTTGAGTGCATTAGAGGATAAAAACATATTGAATCAATGATTGTTGGACCAGATGACTTCAGATATGAAGATTCCTGATGGGGCATGACCGAAATCGGAGGCCGGTGCAATGAGGAAGATGACCAGTGTTCGAACCAAGGATTCTTGGAAATTCTGATGAACATTACATTTATCTTGTGATACAAGGTGTGTCAGACCTAATGAGAAATAGCATGGGTTTCAAGAAGCAGTGAACTGACAAACATAGTGTGACACTTTTCACATGATGTGTGGTGCCTTTACTGGAACTCAGTTTGTGTCTGAAAGGATACAAAGACAAAATGTAGAGTACATAGCATGCCCACTCAGTGTGTACCCCACCACACATATTTATTGAGTCAGTAACACAGCTAACTCCATGTATTGATACATGGGTAGGAAGATACGGGATGAATCCTTGTACTGGAACTTAGACAACATACATGGGGTGGACCCTAAATAGTAGGAAATGTCATGTGACCTTCTCTACATGTCGTGTATACCTTTTCCACATGACATTCTCTTCTAACTCGGGTCGTTGTACACGGGCAATACCTAGGGTAAAGGGACATCATGCATGAACCTTCTAACATCATGTACACATTTCTACATGGTCTTATCGTTTTGTCCATCATATATTGGACAAGTTATTTTTGGTTTAGTGCCTCTTGCTCATTACCCATAGGTTTAGTTGGTATTATTTCTTATCCACAAGAGTATGACCCCCTTCAGCATGACTTTCTAGATAGTGTCAGAAGTCTCCTCAGTGAGGCCTGGAGCAAGATCCTTTATCCATTATTGTGCCCTATGTTGAGTCAGGTTATCGACATGACCAACCCTAGTAAATTTCAGTTATCTACTTCATAATTGAATCTGGGTGAGTCGTGGTATACTCCATGGATGTAGTAGTGATCTTTATCTGTGTATCGTGATCTTCCCACTTATAGAGTTAGTTATACTAGAGTGAGTTTATCATACTACCTCTTCAGATCAATAAGAATATCTCTCTCTCTCTCTTCAAAATTATGACAAACAGTACTTCTCAAGCAGACATCATCAGTGTTATCAAACTCATGAGTATGTTCTCAAAGATGAGTGCTTATTGGAATCTTCGGACTGAATCTCTAGCTTGGGTATGCGGTCAATGTGACTTACCTATAAACTACCATTCTCGGTTTCAAGTGTATTTGGATATGTTATTATTATATTTATTGTATATATATATATATTGGCTAGATATGACTATACCTTTACTTTTTGTATTGATTTTTGGTTTTCAAGGTGTCCTACTGAGTATTGTTAAACTCACCCATGCAAAGACTTTTCCCACACGTTTCATGTATTATACAGACAAGTGACCTTTTGATTAAGCCTAAGGAAGACTAGGATTAGACAGGTATTTTTGAGTTCTATACAGGCTGAGGTGTTCTTATGGCTTCAAGAAATAGTCCCAGTACTAATCTTGTATTCTTATAGGTTCAACATTGTAGTTGGAAGACTCTTTCTATTGGTGGGATAGTATTCTGGACCAGTTTTCTTTTCCTCACTTTACTTTTAGTTGTAAATTATTGTTTGGATTTAGTATTATTCATGCATTTGTTTCCTTATTAGTTTTTACATTTCATCACTAGTGGGATTGGATATTTTTGTGTGTGTATAGGTACCTAGGGAATACCTCCCATGTTATTGATATGCCTACTTAGGGATAGTCACCAACCCCTATCCAATTGGAGTCTTGCTTGGGGAGTAATAGAACAGTCCCCACTATGAGGGGTCATGATAATTATTTTATGATTATTATTCTAGATATGATGGAATAATGGCCTCTTTAACCAAAGTAAACTTACCAAACTCATTTTGGACATTTAAGTCTAATATCATCAAAACATATGGAATGAAATTAATTGATTATATAATTATATAAAAAATGAAAATGAAAAAGGATCTCAAGAAATTAAATAATCAACATAATTTTATTATTTTGGAAGATAAGGAACATACATGACATTTTAGACTCATGGTAAGGGATACTTTACCTCAAAAATCTACTTTTAAATGTTTTCATTATTTATTTTCTAAATATTTTTCATCAATGTACATATTCATAAAATTATTTTATAGATATTTTTATATTGAAATAAATAAATTTTAAAGGAAATTTTAATTAACTTTTTAATTTATTGAAATATTTTATCAAAGAAATATTTTTATGTATTTTATATGGACTGTTTGGACAAAAAGGGAAAAAGGAATGTTCTATTTTAATATATATAGAGTTAATGATTTTTTTCAACTACCAAAACAATTATTTTATGTTTTAATTCCTTTAAAATCATTTATTTTTTCTTAAAATAAAATCCATACTTCCATTTTTTCTGGGAATTTTAATGGATATATTTAAATAGAATGAATATTTCATTATCCAAAAAAAATTCTTCATGTGAAAAGAATTTTTTTATGATTATGGTGATGAAAATGTGATATTTCAGGTATTATGATTTTGTTATGGTTCTTGGTAATTTTTTATGTTGATTGGTGATCCTGATATTACTCATGGTGATGGGTGGTCCAAATATAGCTCTCTAAAACAATGGGTGAGGGGATAGAGTTAATTGGTTATAAGTTTCACCTAAGAGATTATTGGAATTTGTCATGTAGGTTATTCCATTTGTAAGAGTGGTTGTAATAGTGATATGAAAATGTTGTCCCATGTTACCTAAATTATCTATCTATGATTTCTATGGTTTTCCACATAAAACTAATGATTTCACATGTTACGATAATGTTCTTATATTTAAAGTAAAGTTTATACTTCTTATTAAGGGTTAAGTGTATAGATTTTTCATGAGTTTTCCAGGATTGAAAAAAAAATTATGATTTTATGTTTTATTTAGGATTTCTTATGTAAATTATTATGAAAATATTTGGGCAGAGAAGTAAATTTCTTGGGTTAGAAAATGTTTATTTTAACATAAAGTTTATTTTGAAAAAGTAAAATTTGTATGAGTATTAATACACTGATAGATTTATTTATGTGTTTTTATATCTCTCTTAGTGAGCAATTTTTTTCTCATCCCACATTTTAAAATGTTTTTCACAAAGTGTTATGGATGAGTAGGTAAAAAGATGTGGTTGAGATGAAAATTGTGAATATATATCTTGAAAAGAAAACTGGTTATATCTTAAATGTTTTTTATTGTGGAAGAAATATATATTGACTAGATGTTTCCACCTTGTGATGTAATATTTATTTATCTAAGCATGATGACCTAATTCTATGAAACTCTAAACCATAAAGATCTAAAAAATGTGAGAGAGTGAATTATTGACTTAAAACATAAGATAATGTAATGTTTAAGTTCCGGTCCTTAGAGTTAGTATCAATGGAAATGTTTAGATAATTATAAAGGTTAGGATAATATAGGTAAATACCTTTAATAAATTTTAATTTACGGTTATAATGATTTAGAATTTTAATATTAACATGATTCTTCATCTAGAATTTTTAGGTACCGAATGGTTTTCTCTAGAGAAAATAGGGAAACTGAAGTAGGAAAGCACCAAGAGGACAATATCCTTCCAAATCAGAAAACTAGAATGGTTGAAATTGTAATTGATCATTTTTTTTCTATGATGACTCATTTGACAGAAGCAATAAATGTAGGTAGAATCTATTCTAGAGAGAAACTAGATCTTCCATAAAAGAACATATTTTTTGTGGATTGTTTTAGGAGACAACACCCTCTAGTATCCAGTGGATCTCTAGACTTAGTGGTAGATGGGGTATGGATTAAACCTTTGAAAAATATATTTGAAGTCACAGGTATTTTAGATCATCAAAATTTAACTATTTTTATTTACCATTTTGAAGGTGAAGTCGATCAATGGTGGTCAATGGTTAAGAATAATAGAGAAAGGGAATAGATTAATGCCATGGAATGGGATATATTTACGAATCTTTTCATTTATAAGTTTTTCCCTATGTTTGTTTGACTTAGGATAGAAAATCAATTATTGGAATTGAGGAAAAAAGAGGAAGATTCAATGGCTGGGTATGAAGAAAACTTCACCCGATTAGCAAGGTATGCAACAAATTGTATCATGGATCTTGATAAGAAAATTAATCAATTTTACTTAGGATTAAAGCCAAGATACTGAAAAGATATAACCTCTCAAAAATTTAAATTATGGTAAACTTGTTCCACGTACTGTGAATATAGAAATGGATCTATGGGAAAAAGCAGTATTACAGATGGGTTATTAGCGATGGTGAAGGGTCTCATAGCCAATAGTTTGTCCGGAGATACTATTTGTGATAGGACCCTATTCCTATCACAAATAGTATGTTATAAAAACTTATTTGTGATGGTAATACGTATCCTGTCATAAAAGACTTTGGTGCTTGAAAGCACACCAAACAGTGGGAAGCATATTTATGATGGGTGGTTACAGTTGTTGGAAATACTATCCCATGTTTTTTAGTATTTGTGATAGGATTTTACTCATGTTGCAAATAGTATGTCGGTGGGTTGATATTTGCAACGGGCCCCCTCACAAATACCTTTTAAACAGTCACCCCTAATTAATAGGGGGTTTTCATTTTCAATGGGTCCCGTTACAAATAGTTCTATTTGTGACATAAATCATGTCACAAATGGTCTAACCTATATATACCCTCATCAATTTTTCCAATTTCTCTATTCTCACAATTCCTCTCTCCTCTACTCTAATATTTTTCTCTTTAGATCTTTCAATGCTTTAAATTTTACAACAGAACAATTTTCAAGGATTGCATTTAATAAAACATTTAGTTTTAAGGTATTTATTTGTTGATATTTTTTTTAGTTAATTCATTTAATTTTATATTATTATTAATTATTATTAATTATCGGTAATTAAATTAAATTACAATTAGATTATTTAATTTTTTGTTTTTAATTTTTACAAATAGGTTGTTTCATTAAGATTTAATGTTTTTATTTAAAAGTAAAAATGTAATAATTTGTAATAATTTGATTCAATTATCACTATTTAATAATAATTACATGCAATTAGTAATAATTAGAATTAATTAGTATTAATTAGTATTAATTAGTATTAATTAGTATTAATTAGAAATAATTAGTAATAATTGGATATAATTTGTAATAATTAGTTATAATTAGTAATAATTAATAATAATTAGTAATATATAGTAATAAATAGTAAGAAATATTAATAAATAGTAATAATTAGTAACAATTAGTAAAAATTAGTAATAATTAGTAATAATTAGTAATAATTAGTAATAATTAATAGTAATAAGTACTAAATATAGATAATTAGTTATAATTTGTAAAAATTTGTAATAATTTGTAATAATTTGTAATAATTTGTAATAATTGGTAATAATTAGTAATAATTTATAATAATTAGAAATAACTAATAATATTTAGTAATAATTAGTAATAATTAGTAATAATTAGCAATACATAGTAATAATTGGTAATAATTAGTAATAATTAGTAATGATTAGTAATAATTAGTAATGATTAGTAATAATTAGTAGTGATTAGAAATAATTAGTAATAATTAGTAATAATTAGTAATAATTTGTAATAATTAATAATAATTATTAATGATTTTTAATAATTAGTAATAATTCTTATTGAATAGTAATAATTACTAAAAACTATTAATAATTAGTAACAATTAGTAATAATTAGTAATAAATAGTAATAAATATTAATAAATAAAAATAATTAGTAATAATTAGTGGTAATTATTAAAAAATATTAATAAATAAGAATAAATAGATGTAATTTGGAATTAATAGTAATAATTAGTTATAATTAGCGATAAATTGTAATAAGTATTCGTAATTTGTAATAAATAGTAAAAATGAATAAATAGCGGTAATTAGAAATAAATAATGTCAATTAGGAATAAATCAAGGTACTTAGGAATAAATAGTTGAGATTTGGTATAAATTGCACCAATTATGTATAAATTGAAATAAATAGTAATAATGATCGGTAATTATTGATAATTAACGGTAATTAGTAAAAATTATGGATAATTATTAAAAATTAGCGGTAATTAGTAAAAAAATATTATAAACTAATAAAAATTGGTAACAATAAGGGGTAATTAGTAGTAATTAGTAATAATTATCATTAATTTGTAAACATTTATGTTAAATCACGATAAATCTTAAATAATTGTGGTGATTATTTAAAATTAATGATAAATCACAAAAATTATAAAAATTACTATTAATTAGTGGTTCTTCGTAATACTTAGTATTTTTTAGTATAAATTACTAGATAAATGAAAATGAAATATTTTGTCAACATATAGGTGATTAATAATGATAAATTTTGATATGGTTGGTATAAATTAATGAAATGAAAATTTTGCACATAGTTAGCATGAATTGGATTCATCACCTGAAGATTGAAAAATCTATGATTTACACCTTTTTAGTGAATCATAGAATTTATAATCTTCATGTGATTAAAAAATGACCAATTCATGTTAATCATGTCCATATTTTTTATTAGGTATCTAAAACCAAGGTAGACATGATGGGACACATCTATGACAACAGTAATAATAGGAGGAGGAGATGTATCATTGATAGGACATGGTCGACATAAATTACAAGTAATTAGTAAAAATTAATTATAGTATGTACAAAACATTTGTAATTAGTAAAAATTACATATACCAAGAAGTAATTAATTTTTATTAGTAAAAATCAATAGTAAATAGTAAAAGGAAATGAAAAATATTTTAAATTTACAATATTTGAAAATAAATTCTGATTGTTTAATATTTACTTTTTTTATCGTCTTTTTCTTATATTAATTTAATCAAAAAAATTATTTATTTTATAATTTTTAGATTAATATGGAGAAAGGAAGTGGATAATAGTCTTTTTTACATGAACATGATTGGATAAATTCTCATAATAATCCAAACATTTATGGTATATATTGTAACAGCCCGAGATTTTATGAAAAATATTCTTTTTTTATTTTACTAATGTCTTGTGTTATATGCTACACCAAAAGGAGCTTGCACAACACGCATCCTTGACTTGCCTTGCATTACACGCAATCGCAACCTTCCTCGATAGCGTGTGTGGTACGTAATCCTGAGTTTCACGAAACAATGATATGCTATTAAAATATTATTAAAACTAGCCGTTATGAATAGTAATAACCACTTTTTAAATTTTAGAAATTTTAACTCTCAAAATGGACTTCATTTTTGGATTCGGAGTATCGAATTTAGCCTAAGGTGAAATTTTGGTACTTTTCGGATAACTTTCATATTCTGATGAATAGTGAAAATTACTAAATTATAATTAAAAACAACTTTTTTAATCGAAATAATTAATAGTGATAAATCATTAATTTGAGTGGTTTTAAAGTATATTTAGAATATATTTTAACAATTTAATACAATGTAGGTCCTTGTATGTAATTTCACATTTAAACTAGACATAAACAAGTGTCAATCTTTTGATAGATATTGTTTCTTAAAAACACGCTATTTGTTTTAACGGCGGGATTTAATTATAAAATTAATTAATGCAACTTTTATGTTATGAATTTGGTAAAATAGACTTCATTTTTGAATTCGGAATATGAAATATAGCTTGGGATGAAATTTTGGCATTGTTCTGAAAAACATCAATTTTTGATGAATAGTGAAACTACTAAGTGGTAGGTTAAAAACTGAATTTTGCATAAAACTTAATTTTACCGCTTCTGTGAATGGAATTTCGAAAATCCGAGAGACACGGTTAATATCAAGGACTAAAATGTGGTTCAATGAGATGAAAATAATTTTTTGGTGAATAGTAACTTTTTACTTTTTTTACCACGGTTAATAGTAAATAGGGTAACTAAGGGTAAATATGATATTAATATTACCCTAACACATGTCCTAATTCTATTGGACAAGTGTAATTCGACCAAAAACAAACTTAGGAATAAACTATGACCATTTAGACCCACTTGGATTAGATTAGGACATTTATTATTAATTTATTTAAAGAAGGGTTAAAATAGTTAAAATCAAAGTTTAATAAGTAAATCATTTTTAATATAGGGTTATACATAAGATATATTCGATTGTAAATATTCATTAGAAAGATAAAAAGATTTCCTACATGATGGTATTTTATTTGTAATTTTTAGACATCAAATAATTTAATTTATTTATGACACAAAGATGATGCAGTAATTATCTTATTAATGAAATATTGACAAAATTGATAATATAAATACCAAAATAAATGTAATTTTAGACTTTTTATGAATTCCACTAATTTTCTAGGTTACTATGATATATTAGTATTGATTTAATCAACTTGGTTCGAACATATAATTCTGTTATGACTTTCACAAAAATCATATATCAAATAGTGTCAAAATTGACACAAAATAGTTTTTAAATCAAATATTATATTATTAATTGTTATTGTATTCCTAAAAATCTAAGGTTCGGCCAAATGACTTAGATAAGGATATATATATTAATAATAAACAATTTGGGGTTCGTTTGTCATGTTATAGTAAGTTTATTAACCATATAGTGAAAGAAAACAAAAAGACATGGTAAAAGTTAAATTATTTAACTTAGAGTTAAATCTAATTGATAAGGTTAAAATAATATCCTAAATTTGTCTAAATTCTATTGGTTGATAGGATTTAGACCCATCCCCACTTTAGCTTCGAAATAAGACCCTTTGGAACCATTATAAACCGATTTTGACTTTAATATAAAATAATATTTTGAGATATTCCTAAGGTGCCCCTCTCCTCCCCTATAAAAGGACACCTCCTCCCCCTCCTCCTCACACCAATTTGAGCACTCAAGCTCGGCCAACCCCTGCCAAAATCTCTTCTCCACTTCCCTAGCAACATCCTAGAGGTTCTGGTCTTCCTCAAAGACCAATTCTAGTGCCCTAAGAGGAGGTCTCAAAGAGGCACTTCAAAGAAGAGGTATTTACCGTTACCAATTCTTTCATCTTTATTTCTTCTTCCACTTCTTCTTCTTAGGTTGTTTCATTATGAAGTAATAACATCAGTATCACTCATATACTGATATGTTATTATAAGTATGAAACAACCCTATTTCACCATCTATCCATCCTACGGAAAAAGAAATCACCGCGCGTGCGTACGTACGGAATACCGTCTCCACGCCGTGGTGTAATCTATTTTCCACCACCACCTTACATGGATGGGTATAATGGTGTAAAGAATAACTATACATAGTTATTAAAACATCATATTGATTCTGATATATTGTATAATCCACTCCAATTCAATTCAATATTTATAGAAATGATATCATCGCTCGTGCGTACGTACGGACTACCGTCTCCACGACGCGATGAGATTCATTCTCCATGTTAACCATTTAAGAATGATTATAATGTATATATAAGAAATAATAATGAAATATATGACATTATAAAGCTACTGGATTTATGTATATATATACATATGTATGTCATCTACTTACTTCCATTTCAAGACAATAAGGAAAGGAAAACAGCGTTCATGCGTACGTACGGACTACCGTCTCCATGAACGGTGTTTTTCATTTTATTTATCTACCTATTATATATATATATATATACTGAATATATATGATATATAAAACATATTTTATATTCTGGAAGTAATTAAATCATGATATAAGTAATAATGATGTCAAGAACAACAAGTCAAAACACCTACGATAAATGAAACGATTTTACCCAAAACGCTTCTTTAACATGGAATGTACAAAAGAACGGGTAATATAATGTCATAAGTGAACCATATATGATATCATAACAATGAATATGATTCTGTAATAAGTCAATAACATGATTTATATCATTATACAGGAGGTTCGGACACTTACAAAGAAAGTCGGACCTAAGGTAAGGGAAATATCACAATCTCATTTTTATCCGAGATTGTTTATTCGTAAGTATTTACTGGGGTGTATTTTATCATCCACATCCATGTTTCATCAATATGTAATATTACTTCCAATCACCTACAATTTTTTAAATCCATTTTTACCCTTCGGTGAGTTTTTAGTAAAAGAAATGAAAGGAATCTTTTGTCGTTTTTCGTATGAGGTACTTTTTTGACTTTTCCGACAAAAGTACGAAGAATGTTTTTTTAACATATACGGCATGAATGGATTTTTAAAACATTATTTCCAAGAAGCTTCCTTTACATGTTTTCAAGTTTATTTTTAATCAACTTATTTTATTTTAAAGTCATATGACATGTTATGAAAGGAAAAAAAATGTTTTTAAAGTAGAAAGGATATTTTCCTCAAGAATGGAGTTCAAGTATTTTATCAAAATTATCTTCCATCTAAGATAATAAAAGGGTTCTGTTTTTACCCCTATTATTACATGGATTTGATTATGTTGTGATGGAAACATTTTTATGAATTCCTTTATCTTATATGAATTGTTTTATGATGTCATGTTGTTTAAGAATCCCATTTTTATTACATGGGTTATGCGATGATGTATGATTTATGATTATGTGGCACACATAAGAAAGGATTCATTATAAGATGGGTGGGACCTATATCTCCCTCCAATGCATTGGGTAAAGATTTTATATCTCATGAGATAGACATGGCTGGAACGGAAGGTTATTTCGGTTCAGTGATACAGGACTGAAACGAGGAGTGAACTCGGTTCAGAAAGGGACTTTGTCAACTAAGATAGTCTTGGCAATGAGTCATGACTAACAAGAAATGATTTTCCATGATTATGTGTGCATGCCACAAAGTTCAAGTTTTAAGTTATGATTATTGGGATTTCATTTTCACTTCTATGATTTATCCCATGATATGATATTATGAGCTCTTTTGCAGGTTAAGATTTCCAAAAGCTATGTTCTTATGTATATGATGTGATTGATATTTCTTTTGTTTACCCTTACTGAGCATTTGAGCTCACCCTTTTTTTGTTTTTCTTTCCTCAGGATATAAAGAAAGGTTTTAGGTAAAAAAAAGGGGAAGATCTTTATGGGAGATATTGAAGATCTTTCACCACGTTTAGAAGATTACGTTCCGAGTTTCCAAAGACACTAAACTATTACGATCCTTGTGTGTGTGTTTTTGTTATGTACTACGTATTCCGCAAAAGTAATGTAATGTCCATGTACGATAAGCTTCAGGTCTCTACAGTTGGTATCAGAGGAAAGGTTTAGTCAAACTTTGGAAACTAGGATGCGAGAACTTTAGTGAGATCCCTAGAAATATTTCTAAGGTATGTCTAGGGATGTCTCTAAGGTTAAGTATACGTATAGGTTATAGTCCTAGAATTGCGCTAACGATCTTCGAATTTAACCTAAGATGCTAGATATTGAGGATACTAACCCTTTATTATGATGTTTTCCCTAGCATGATTTTTGCCTCTCACACAATTCTTTTGGGGTTTTAGACGATGGCTGGAACCCGAAGGAACCGTGTTAATGCGAAATGTGATGGGCAATGCAATGATTGTACCCCTGAGCAACCAAACGATATAGGAGCTGGAATGCAAAATCTTGTAGCCATGCTCACACAACTTTCTCAAGCTATGAATCATGCAGGACTTCCAAACGAGCAAAGGAAGGAGCAACATTCTGTTGAATCCTTCATGAGGCAGCGTCCACCTTCTTTCAGTGGGTCTACTGATCCATTAGTTGCTGAACAATGGATTAGTACTACTGAAAAGATATTTTCAGTTCTTCAATGTTCTGAACATGATAAAGTCATCCTAGCAGTGTATCGTTTGGAAGGAGATGCTGATCAATGGTGGAATCTTATTAAGAATACAAGGCAAAGGGATGAAATTGAGTCTATGGAATGGGACGAGTTCAAGAACTTATTTTTCAATAAGTACTTCCCTCGTATTCTTCGAACAAAGATAGAGAAAGAGTTTCTTGAACTGAAGCAAAGGGACGATGAATCTGTTGGTACCTATGAAGCAAATTTTACAAGACTTGCAAGGTATGCTTATGGAATTATCATCCAACCTGAAAGTAAAGTTGATCGATTTTTCAGTGGCTTAAAACCAAGTCTTCGAAGGGCATTAGCTATAAGAGACTTCAGTAGCTATGAAGAAATTGTGCGTTGTGCTATCAAGGTAGAAATGGAAGTTGGTGTTACATATCCATCTCATGGTTTTGACAAGAAACGAAAGATGGAGTTCAAGGAGAAATCTCAGAATAATGGTGAAAAGAAGATGAATGTTTCCTTATGCACAAAGTGTGGAAAGAAGCATGGTGGAGATTGTCTAAAAGGGACTAGAAAATGTTTTAAGTGTGGAAAAGAAGGTCATCGAGCAGCTGAGTGTCGAAGTAATGGAAAAAGGGTTTCTAATGATAAAGCAAACACTGCAGAGAACGCACTGCCAACACTTCAATGCTTCAAGTGCAAGGAAATGGGGCATTATGCTAATAATTGCCCTAATCCAAGGGTTAGTGATGATCAACATGAGCAACCACTGAAGGCAAAGGACAAAGGGAAATCACATGCGATCACTATTAGCAATGTTGAATATGACAACGATGTGGTGGAATGATTAAGTGTTTATGTAATGGGATTCCAAAATAATGTTGTATCATTGAGTATTGCAATATTTATTGATGTGGTATTCAAAGTGATTGAGATATTTTTTGGAAATAAGATGATATGCGCATAATGAAGACGAGAAAATGAAATGTTTAATAGTATTCATGAGCTCATGATTGATATAAGGACTAAGTGATATCATGGTTTGAGTATATAGAATTTTGAGGATTTTGGTATGTGGAAAGTGTTAACTTTTAACTGCACTCATGTTTTCACTAAGGTATTCAAGAGAATACACGATTAAGGCCTTTGAATGTTCGGAATGTGACCAACAAAACATATCTTATGATATATGGGGATCAACGATGGTATTAAATCTCTGGTAATCGTTTTCACTATGAGAGTGGACTGCGTATTATGGATAAGCCTAAAGATTGAAATGGATTATGTTGTACATAAGTAAGTATTGTTTAAGGATAGAAGTTTTTTTTTCGATATTATTTATGGGATGTTATAGTAATGTAGTTTTAGAAAAAGGACAACCTGAAGGACGGGCGACAGCCCATCGCTTCGGACAAGGCTGTGGGAATCGAACCCACAACCGAAGTGCGACTAGCCTTTATCGCCTACCACTGGCCTACAGGAAGTCCCTGTTTAGTAGAAACTAGTTTTATTATATTAAGAAGTATGATATATGAAGTATAAGTCCATTTTAGGAACCATATATGATTAATCTTACTATAGAATGACTTATGTATATTTAATAACTTTTGCTAACCTTTTGTTTGAAACAGATGGAATGACCCGTCATTCTATCACATGATCTGCTAACACTTCACGAATAACAAATTCAACTTCATTTATTTAAGAGATGAAGTGGAAATTGTTAAAGGCACGAACAACAGTGAGATTGTACCAAAATAAAGTAAGTATTTATTCTAATTCAAATTCTTTAACTTTAGGGAAATGATCTTGAAAACCAAAAAAATGTTGTCCTAGTGATCTTATACCTGATGAATCAGATGGTACCTTATATCATCACAAATCTATGGATTTGTGATTACTGGCTTTTCTATAGCCATGTTCTCTACCACTCTCCATCAGAACATGATGGTTATATTTCTCTTCCATATCCATATTTTCACCTATGTGGAAACCCAGTGATTAGTTTATTTGGGTAATCGTTACATTTCATACTTTAGTTTTTAAAGCCAAGTTTTGGTATTCCCTTTTACGATGTGGGTTTCTATTAAAGAAACTTTCGAATAGTAAACCATTTATAACCCCGACAAATTTCGAGGGCGAAATTCATTTTAAGGGGGGTAGAATGTAACAGCCCGAGATTTTATGAAAAATATTCTTTTTTTATTTTACTAATGTCTTGTGTTATACGCTACACCAAAAGGAGCTTGCACAACACGCATCCTTGACTTGCCTTGCATTACACGCAATCGCAACCTTCCTCGATAGCGTGTGTGATACGTAATCCTGAGTTTCACGAAACAATGATATGCTATTAAAATATTATTAAAACTAGCCGTTATGAATAGTAATAACCACTTTTTAAATTTTAGAAATTTTAACTCTCAAAATGGACTTCATTTTTGGATTTGGAGTATCGAATTTAGCCTAAGGTGAAATTTTGGTACTTTTCGGATAACTTTCATATTCTGATGAATAGTGAAAATTACTAAATTATAATTAAAAACAACTTTTTTAATCGAAATAATTAATAATGATAAATCATTAATTTGAGTGGTTTTAAAGTATATTTAGAATATATTTTAACAATTTAATACAATGTAGGTCCTTGGATGTAATTTCACATTTAAACTAGACATAAACAAGTGTCAATCTTTTGATAGATATTGTTTCTTAAAAACACGCTATTTGTTTTAACGGCGGGATTTAATTATAAAATTAATTAATGCAACTTTTATGTTATGAATTTGGTAAAATAGACTTCATTTTTGAATTCGGAATATGAAATATAGCTTGGGATGAAATTTTGGCATTGTTCTGAAAAACATCAATTTTTGATGAATAGTGAAACTACTAAGTGGTAGGTTAAAAACTGAATTTTGCATAAAACTTAATTTTACCGCTTCTGTGAATGGAATTTCGAAAATCCGAGAGACACGGTTAATATCAAGGACTAAAATGTGGTTCAATGAGATGAAAATAATTTTTTGGTGAATAGTAACTTTTTACTTTTTTTACCACGGTTAATAGTAAATAGGGTAACTAAGGGTAAATATGATATTAATATTACCCTAACACATGTCCTAATTCTATTGGACAAGTGTAATTCGACCAAAAACAAACTTAGGAATAAACTATTACCATTTAGACCCACTTGGATTAGATTAGGACATTTATTATTAATTTATTTAAAGAAGGGTTAAAATAGTTAAAATCAAAGTTTAATAAGTAAAGCATTTTTAATATAGGGTTATACATAAGATAAATTCGATTGTAAATATTCATTAGAAAGATAAAAATATTTCCTACATGATGGTATTTTATTTGTAATTTTTAGACATCAAATAATTTAATTTATTTATGACACAAAGATGATGCAGTAATTATCTTATTAATGAAATATTGACAAAATTGATAATATAAATACCAAAATAAATGTAATTTGAGACTTTTTATGAATTCCACTAATTTTCTAGGTTACTATGATATATTAGTATTGATTTAATCAACTTGGTTCGAACATATAATTCTGTTATGACTTTCACAAAAATCATATATCAAATAGTGTCAAAATTGACACAAAATAGTTTTTAAATCAAATATTATATTATTAATTGTTATTGTATTCCTAAAAATCTAAGGTTCGGCCAAATGACTTAGCTAAGGATATATATATTAATAATAAACAATTTGGGGTTCGTTTGGCATGTTATAGTAAGTTTATTAACCATATAGTGAAAGAAAACAAAAAGACATGGTAAAAGTTAAATTATTTAACTTAGAGTTAAATCTAATTGATAAGGTTAAAATAATATCCTAAACTTGTCTAAATTCTATTGGTTGATAGGATTTAGACCCATCCCCACTTTAGCTTCGAAATAAGACCCTTTGGAACCATTATAAACCGATTTTGACTTTAATATAAAATAATATTTTGAGATATTCCTAAGGTGCCCCTCTCCTCCCCTATAAAAGGACACCTCCTCCCCCTCCTCCTCACACCAATTTGAGCACTCAAGCTCGGCCAAACCCTGCCAAAATCTCTTCTCCACTTCCCTAGCAACATCCTAGAGGTTCTGGTCTTCCTCAAAGACCAATTCTAGTGCCCTAAGAGGAGGTCTCAAAGAGTCACTTCAAAGAAGAGGTATTTACCGTTACCAATTCTTTCATCTTTATTTCTTCTTCCACTTCTTCTTCTTAGGTTGTTTCATTATGAAGTAATAACATCAGTATCACTCATATACTGATATGTTATTATAAGTATGAAATAACCCTATTTCACCATCTATCCATCCTACGGAAAAAGAAATCACCGCGCGTGCGTACGTACGGAATACCGTCTCCACGCCGTGGTGTAATCTATTTTCCACCACCACCTTACATGGATGGGTATAATGGTGTAAAGAATAACTATACATAGTTATTAAAACATCATATTGATTCTGATATATTGTATAATCCACTCCAATTCAATTAAATATTTATAGAAATGATATCATCGCTCGTGCGTACGTACGGACTACCGTCTCCACGACGCGATGAGATTCATTCTCCATGTTAACCATTTAAGAATGATTACAATGTATATATAAGAAATAATAATGAAATATATGACATTATAAAGCTACTGGATTTATGTATATATATACATATGTATGTCATCTACTTACTTCCATTTCAAGACAATAAGGAAAGGAAAACAACGTTCATGCGTACGTACGGACTACCGTCTCCATGAACGGTGTTTTTCATTTTATTTATCTACCTATTATATATATATATATACTGAATATATATGATATATAAATCATATTTTATATTCTGGAAGTAAGTAAATCATGATATAAGTAATAATGATGTCAAGAACAACAAGTCAAAACACCTACGATAAATGAAACGATTTTACCCAAAACGCTTCTTTAACATGGAATTTACAAAAGAACGGGTAATATAATGTCATAAGTGAACCATATATGATATCATAACAATGAATATGATTCTGTAATAAGTCAATAACATGATTTAAATCATTATACAGGAGGTTCGGACACTTACAAAGCAAGTCGGACCTAAGGTAAGGGAAATATCACAATCTCATTTTTATCCGAGATTGTTTATTCGTAAGTATTTACTGGGGTGTATTTTATCATCCACATCCATGTTTCATCAATATGTAATATTACTTCCATTCACCTACAATTGTTTAAATCCATTTTTACCCTTCGGTGAGTTTTTAGTAAAAGAAATGAAAGAAATCTTTTGTCGTTTTTCGTACGAGGTACTTTTTTGACTTTTCTGACAAAAGTACGAAGAATGTTTTTTTTAACATATACGGCATGAATGGATTTTTAAAACATTATTTCCAAGAAGCTTCCTTTACATGTTTTCAAGTTTATTTTTAATCAACTTGTTTTATTTTAAAGTCATATGACATGTTATGAAAGGAAAAAAAATGTTTTTAAAGTAGAAAGGATATTTTCCTCAAGAATGGAGTTCAAGTATTTTATCAAAATTATCTTCCATCTAAGATAATAAAAGGGTTCTGTTTTTACCCCTATTATTACATGGATTTGATTATGTTGTGATGGAAACATTTTTATGAATTCCTTTATCTTATATGAATTGTTTTATGATGTCATGTTGTTTAAGAATCCCATTTTTATTACATGGGTTATGCGATGATGTATGATTTATGATTATGTGGCACACATAAGAAAGGATTCATTATAAGATGGGTGGGACCTATATCTCCCTCCAATGCATTGGGTAAAGATTTTATATCTCATGAGATAGACATGGCTGGAACGGAAGGTTATTTCGGTTCAGTGATACAGGACTGAAACGAGGAGTGAACTCGGTTCAGAAAGGGACTTTGTCCACTAAGATAGTCTTGGCAATGAGTCATGACTAACAAGAAATGATTTTCCATGATTATGTGTGCATGCCACAAAGTTCAAGTTTTAAGTTATGATTATTGGGATTTCATTTTCACTTCTATGATTTATCCCATGATATGATATTATGAGCTCTTTTGCAGGTTAAGATTTCCAAAAGCTATGTTCTTATGTATATGATGTGATTGATATTTCTTTTGTTTACCCTTACTGAGCATTTGAGCTCACCTTTTTTTTGTTTTTCTTTCCTCAGGATATAAAGAAAGGTTTTAGGTAAAAAAAAAGGGAAGATCTTTATGGGAGATATTGAAGATCTTTCACCACGTTTAGAAGATTACGTTCCGAGTTTCCAAAGACACTAAACTATTACGATCCTTGTGTGTGTGTTTTTGTTATGTACTACGTATTCCGCAAAAGTAATGTAATGTCCATGTACGATAAGCTTCGGGTCTCTACATATATCATGTATATTTTGAGGGTGTTGAAGCTTTTTTATCAATCGCATCATCAAAGACATAAGATGTTTCAGAAGGGAAAAATAAGTATACATGCAAGAAATGTGATCGGAGGAGGTTTGACACATTTGACAATGTTGGGGATCATCTATTTTGATTTGGTTTTTGAAATGAATATGTTTTTGGATATCTACATGGTAAATATAGTTCTAGAGAGGATACTAATAATTTGGTTCTAGATCAATCTCGATTTCAAAATGGAGTACATGATGTGGTTGGTTTGTCTTTTCAAAAAACCTAAACTCATGATGATATTGAATCAAATCCATTATTGGAAACAACACAATTTTATGAGTTTTTGATATCTGTAGAGGAATATTTATATCCTAGTTGTAAGATAAAAAATTTTGAAGAGGTTTCAAAATTTATGGCTTTTAAATAAGATAATGAAATGTCAAATATATGGTTTAATTTGGTAGTCTCTTTGTTTAAAACACTGTTACCAGAAGGAAATATGTTGCATATAAATTTCTATGAGAGCAAGAGGCTTTTTCATAATTTGGGTCTTAGTTATGATAAAATTCATGTATTTTCAAATCATTGCATCTTATATTATTCTAAAAATGATTTATTCATTATTTATCCTATATGTGGACAATCGAGGTACCTAGAGCCTTAACTTGTGAAGTCTGTATTCATTCCTATAAAACATTTGTAGTATTTATCGGTTACAAAAGGATTGTAGCATTTATTTATGTCTCGGAACACAAAAATTTCATTTAATGGAACAAAACCAATATTTCAACTAGTAAAGGCTTAAACCATCCTAATTATGGTGATTCATGGAAAAAGTTTGACCAAATACATCATTCTTTTTCTCCATAAGCTCTAAATATGAGATTTGGTCTTTCAACTAATGGAATCTGTCCATTTGTTCATTATGGTAGTCAATATTATTATTGGTTTTTATTTATAACTCCATAAAATTTAACTCCTTAGATATTGATGAATGATCCATATATATTTTTGACCCTATTAATTCTAGGACATCCAAAAAAGAATCTTTATGTTTATTTGAATTCATTGACAGATGTGTTATATTTAAGGTGGAGTAATGTTTTCAGTACGTATGATGTTATTAAAAAATAGAATTTCCTACTGATAGAAGCATTGATGTTGATATTTAATTACTTCTCATCATATGGGATGTCATTTGGTAATTTTTCAAATTTTTCTAGATATGACAGAAATTGTCAAATTATCCTATTAAAAAATCATGATTGAAACAGGTTCACTGGGTTCGTCCTATCATGGTTAGCCCTGCGTGTTCATGGGCCTGGGCCACAGCTGGTACGGCCCATTGGGTGGGGCTCAGACCACCCGCGCTGGCCCACTAGGCAGCAGGTCCGGCCCGTTGGATTGGTCCAGCCATGCCTGCAAGTGGGTCCGACCCGCTTGGCCGGTCTGTATCCAGCTCGGTCTGCCCAAAGGAAGACCATTGAGTCCCGTTGGCACTACGGTTGCGAATCCATTTCAACAAAACAGTGGTGTGCTTCCCCACCATGATTCAATGATTAGTCTCTTGGCAAACCAGCTTCTTCCAATGCGGTGGGGCACGAGGCCACGCCGCCCCTTCCTGCCGCAACCCGCTGGTCGCGGCTGCTCCGCATCGCCCGTTCCTATCACGACCCACTGGTCACAGCTTCTTTGCACCGCCCTCCTTCTGCCACAACCCGCTAGCCATGTCTGCTACCACCGGTGGTGCCTGTGGGTGCCATACTTTTGTCCCTCACAACCGGCTCGGGCCAGCCACCTTTGGCCCCATGGCGCACAGTCACATGCCGCCTTCCACCACCTGCAGTTGGTTTCTACAGGTCTCCTTTAGCACCTGTCGGACGCCACTGACATGGCATACCAATAGTTTCTTCCATGCACCATCATATGTTCTCTAGTGGTCCATTCATGGTGTTTTCTCTGTTTACGTATCTCCCAATGTGTCTTCGTCAATATGTGACTCACTAATTTGCTTTGCAGTCAACTTGAGGGAACAATCCCTAAAGAATGCAAGATTAGAGAAACAACAGAGGGTCTGAGCCTTGATTGTTTGGCATGTTCCCTCCACATTAATATGATAGTAGGAGAGACAAAATAAATCATCATATATGGACATAAAAACATACTCCCTACCTGGATAAAACGTCTGCTGACGATGATCAATGAAACCTCCTTCATCATTGTTGTCGGTTCATGATTCAGTGGCACTTGTCACCACTCACTAAATCCCGCCTCGTCCTCCAGATAGTTAGTGTCGTGGTACTTTTCTAGATCTTTGTCTCCTGGTGAAGTTGTTCCAACACCCCTCCCCGAGCTCCATTTAAATAGGAGAGGAGAAAGAGTGTGTCCTAAATAAAGAATTAATTAGGTTCATTTAATTAATGAACCTTCCAAATTCCCTATTCTATGGTTACAAAAAAGGGAGTGTCAAGTCATTAATGGATTGGCATTTCCTCTCTCCCGCCACAACCGTTCGTCCGTTGGAGAAAAGAAAAAGAAATAAAATAAACTAACATGTTATTTTTTTTAATCTTTTAAAATTCTTAAAAATTAACTTTTTCACCTGACCAAATATGGTCGAAGTGAAGCCTCTCTTAAGTAAATCTCAGTGCTAAGAATTCAATGGTGCCCTCGGATTTTTAATCCGAGCACCGGTTCAAAATATAGAAAAAGACACCCAGAGGTTTGCTGAATGTACCTTAAAAACATTCAATAAATTATTAACATTCACCCTCAACCCGTGTCGGTTGAGGTTAGGGTCCACATAATGGGAACATGCCCCAGAGAACTCAACGGTACTCTCAGATTTTCAATCTAAGTTACCATTTAGAAGTTATGGATTTTAACTGAAAATATTTATTACTTAATTATTTTATTTACAGCCAAAAAATAACTTCGACTGTTGGCCCGCACTGTCCAATGTTAGGGTCTGCCTAAAGAAATACTACCCTCACAAGTTCATCATTGGTCTCATATTTTTAATCTGAGTCACTGTTTGTGAGTTATAAAAATTTAAAAAATAAAATAACATTATTTAATTTTTTATTTACTGTTATTCCATTTTCGGATTTTCTAACCGGAGGCCTATGTCGACTAAACATAAGTCACACAGAGAGTAAACCTGCTATCCTGAATGAAACGGTTCCCTCAAATATCTAATATGGAACCTGTTTAAGATTTATTCAACTCGTTTAGGAAAACCATTCACACACGGTATTTTAAACTTAAAAAATTTGATGGATCAATCTAGGAACTCCAGGCCTCGGATCCACATACAGTCAGATTTCATAGTCTCAAAATAATTCCATATAATTAAAAAAATACAGAAATTATAGTACAATATAAAAACACTCTGTGTAATGTCTTAAGAAACATGGTAAGTTCTTCTATTGTAGAAAGTTACTGAATATGGCTCCTGATTTCAAAGAAAAATATCTTGGTAGTAGTAAGATATTTTTAGATAAATGGAAAGTAAAGCCTTTTAAATATAATGAGAT
Organism: Viscum album; assembly: GCA_963277665.1. Lineage (NCBI taxonomy): Eukaryota > Viridiplantae > Streptophyta > Magnoliopsida > Santalales > Viscaceae > Viscum > Viscum album. The sequence goes on from OY728134.1 coordinate 295,110,602, forward strand.
GGGTCATTATATAGATACATATCTAATAAATAGAAAGAATAATGGGAAGAAGAATGATTATAAGAAGAAGGGTTTGGTGAGATCCTTTTCAACGCTTCGGGAAATTTTGGGCCATCGAAAGAAGTTGTATTGGGTACATTACTTTTTTCATATTATGATAATGTCATGTTTGATTAAGGGTCTACGCATTCTTTCATTTATGAGAAATTTGATGGTAAAATAAACATTTCACCTTTATTAATGATTTTTGTACTTTTGGAAAAAATAACATGGATTAGTATTAATTGAATAATAATTTACAAATATATTCTTGTTGTCATATATTTAAGAGTTTTCCATAAAATCCTTATTATATTTCCCATTTTAGAATTTCATGTTATTGTACATATGGATTAGATTTATATTTATCATGATAAGATAAATTATAGTGAAAAAATATTCTTTTTTGAAATAAGTTTATGTTTTATATATGAATCAATTTTTACCTTTAATGATATATTAAGAATTTGAGAAAATATTAAGAGATATAAATTAAATTTATCTTTCTCATATTGTTGAAAATCAGGGAAATGTTTATATTAATGATTTTTCAAAAGTAAAATAATATTTTTATGTTTTTTTTAATGAGTTGCCTAATATTATTCCTAATCTTGGTGTTGATTTGTTGACTTATTACCTGATGCTAATACAATTTCAAAACCCCCTTAACAAATGGATCAAGTAGAACTTATGAAATTGAAAAAAATTGTTGTAGGAGTTTCTTAATAATTATTTCATTCATCCTATCACTTCACCAAGGGGTGATATTATTTTATTTTTTAAAAATAACGATCATTCCATTAATATTTTCATTTATTATAGAGAATTGAATACCATCACTTATAATAATAAGTATCTATTGAATCATATCAATGGCTTGTTTGATCACCTCTAGGGAACTAAATATTTTTCGAAGGTTGATCTCAGGTCTAGGTTTAATCATCTAAAGGTAATGGTGAATAAAATTGCTAATATAGTGTTTCATATTAGTTATGTGAATTATGATTTTATGGTTATTCCTTTTGTATTGATGAATTACCCAACTTTATTCATGGATCTTATGAATATATTTTCCAATAATATTTAGATATGTTTGTGGTTTTGTTTATTAATGATATTTTGGTTTATTCAAAATGTTATAACGATCATGAAAAACATTTAAGGTTTATTCTAAAAATCCTCGAAAATATTAGTTTATATAGAAAATTTAGTAAATGAAATTTTTTGTTAAATAACATTTCATTCCTTGGACATATTGGAAATAAATAGGGTGTAACGATTGATCCTAATAAAACTAAATTAGTTGATGAATGTACAAAAAATAAAAATGTTACTGATATATGTAGTTTTCTTGGTTTATTATACTATTATCTGTGGTTTTCTGAAAAACTTTCATAGTTATAAATCCCACTAACTAATTTAAAACAAAAATTATTTATCTACATTTGGAAAAAGGAAAACAATGAGTGTTACTTAAAATTGAAATGAATTTTAGTAAATGTTCTAGTTTCGACCCCGCCATCCATAAATGGTGAATTTTTTTCTATAATGATCCCTAATTTAAGAAAAATGATTGTTTTTTATGCATAATGATTGGGTAATTTCTTATGATTCACATAATTTAAAACCCCTTAAGGAAAATTGTCCTACACATGAGATTAAACATGTGGATATAGTGTTTGATTTAAAAATTTAGAGACATCATTTATATGAAGTAAATTTCAAAATATATAATAATCATAAAATCATGTAGTATATATTCACTCAAACATAGTTGAAAATAAGGTATAACAGATCGTTAGAATTGATAAAATATTCTGATTGAACAATTCTTTATCATCCAAGAAAGGTAAATAATGTAGTTGATGATTTCAGTTGGAAATATAATTATTAATTAAATATGATATGCCTAGAACATAATCCTTTAGTAAATGATTTGATGAATGTTGTCTTAGATATTTTTTATATTGAAAATCCTTCTATTTTGTTTTAGGTGTTAGTACAATCAAATTGGTTAGATAGGATTAATAAATCTCAAAATAAATAGGGTGTTTTATAGGAAAGGGTATAATCAATCAAGAAGAGTAATTTTATTGAGTTTTATGTTGAAAAATAATTTTTTTTAAATTAAAATCATGGTTTTTTCTTTATGTGAGCCCCAATTGAAGAAAGGGTTATTGCGCATGTCTTATAGTTATATTATTTGTATTCATCCTTGAAATACAAAAATGTATAGACACCTTTTGGAAAATTTTCTTATGAGAAGTAATAGATAAATAAATTGATTATTTTACAATGAAATGGTTGACTTGTCAACATGTTACAGTAAAATATAAATTACGAAAATAGATACTTTGACGTTTTTTGTGGTATAATAGAAATGATATAATATATCCATGGATTTCATGGTAGTATTACCAAATAAATCTCGAGGTAATAATGAAATTCAAGTAATTTTTGATCATTTAACTAAATCTGTGTATTTTATACCCATTCAAGATAATATGTTTTTGGATCAACATTCATGAATTTATATTAAAGAGATAATTAGATTACATGGAGTCCCTCTCTTCATTGTATTTTACTATGATCTCACATTTACTTCTAATTTGTAAAAAAGTTTTTAGTATTCATTGGGAAATGAATTAGATTTTAGTACAACCTTTTATCATCAATAAAATGGATGTTCATTGAAAAAAATTCAGAATTTATAGGATATGATTCATTCTTGTTAAATAGATTGTCCTGGATGTTGGGATCAGCATCTGACTTTGTTTTACTTTTCATATAACAATAATTTTCCTTTCAGTATACAAATAGAATCTTTTGAGGGATTATAGGAAAAGTGGCTTCAGTCTCCATATTGTTGGGATGAAGTTGAGGAAAGGAAATGACTGGGACTATAATTGGTATAATAAATGGTAGATATGGTGTAGCTGATTCAGCCACACATGATGATGGATCAAAGTAGGTAGAAAAGTTATGAAAGTAAGTAAAGGAAATATCTTTCTTTCAAGGTAGGTGACCTTGTTTCTCTTAAAGTATCTCCATGGAAAAGTGTTATGTGTTTTGATAAAAAGTGAAAGTTAAGTCTTGGTTGAATTGGAATATATGGATCAATATTCAATTGAGTGGTATTTTCTCTAATTTTATCTTAGGAAAATAGTGTATTTCATGTCGTTTTATGAAAATATGTATTGGATGCATCTCATATGTTGAACCCTAAAGTAGATTAGTTGGAAGAAACCATTTCTTATCAGGAACAAATAGTGTATATTCTTGAATTTAGATATAATTTTATGTGGATTAAATTTATTTACTATGCCAGAGTTTTGTGGAAACACATATTATTTAAGAAGAAACATGGTAATTAGAAAACACTATGAAGGAAAAATATTTCCACATGATTATGTAGTGAATAAAATTGTGAGGAAACAATTTCAAAATGGGGGGAATGATATAAAAAACTCATGTAAGGATAAGGTAAATAATTTTTTATGTTTTATTAATATTCAATAATTATATTTTATATATTTATATTCATTATAATAATATAAGGCAATTTTTCAATCAAAATGAAAAAATATTTATTTATAACCAAATTGGGTTTTCATTCATTATACGGTTTTATTTAAAAGAATGAGTGAAAAAGTAAAATTCATTTTTTAATAAATAATTTAAAAATTAAATTTGAATGAATGTTTTCAAATTTTTTAAAAATTTAATTTTTTTTATTAATAGTTAAAAATAATTTTTTTATTGAAAACTATATTTTAATTTCAATCATTTATAATTTTCCATTTTATTTTAAAATGGTTTAATTATTAAATTATTTCAATTATATTATTTTTAATACAGTTATGTTATTTTGGATTAATTTTATACTTGAATTTGGTATAAAAACATCTTTATACTAAAAAAGGCATTTTTTGAAAAACCATTTTTCATTGTGTTTTGTAGGATTACTTTTAAATTAAATTCATAGACATCTGTAAAATGAATCAAATAAAATGGATTCCATATTTTTAATCAAAATAATTAATATTATATAATAAATTCTACATATTTTTTTCATATTGAATAGTTAAAACATTAAGAATATTTTATCATGGTTAAGGTTAAAACAGGTTTTTGGGGGAGTTAAACCAAAGAAATAAGTGTTAAAATGACTTAAAACCTATATAAATCCAGTTTTATGGATATATTATGACTCAATGTAATATTTAATTTATATATGTTTTATTTTTAATATATGTTTCTTGAGTAAGAGATTAATATATTTTAATCTTTATAAAAATTTTAAGAGTGTCCTCTCCCCCCGCTTATAAAAAGACAGCATCTCTCATCATTTATTCAATAAAAAAATCCCTTAATTAAATCTATTATCACATCCTAGATTCCCTTATTTTATCATAAAACAAACCTAGGAAGGGTTTAGTTATAAAGTGAAGAGGATTTCCAAAGAAGAGGTATAGTTTTTAAACTAGCGTTTTTGTTTTATTTCATCTTATAACTCATTTAAATATTCCTCAAATATGATGAAATAATGACAATATAATATTTTATATAATAAGTTTATTATGTTAATTTCATATACTGTATCCATTCCCATCTTTCATCAAATGTGAAATTACACTATTTTCCGTGTGTACGGAAAAATATCACCCCATGAACCAATGTAATTTGTATTTCTATCACAACCTATCACTGATGGTAATAATAATGTATTTAATGAAAATATATTATATTAATAAAATATTTATCAATATTTAAATATAATATATCATCTAATTTCTTATCCTTCCATCTTTTAAAAATTATAACATAGTTTGTGCGTACATGTTGATTACCACCTCCACGAAGCGATGTGATTCATTTTTGATTACCGTATAAAATGGATGATATATATAAATATATTTAAATAAATAATCTGATATTTATTATATAATAATAATTTTTTAAAGATAAACTAATACTTACATTCTTTTTATCATGTTCCTCAAAAAATGAAAACATTACTCATGTGTATGTATGTTCTACCATCTCTGTGATTCTATCGTAATTCATTTTTCATAATAATATTTCATAGTTGGATTTAAAAGTTTAATTATGGCATAAATATGAAAATTATTTCATTATTAGTTATTTTTAGATGGAGTAATAATGAAATATTTGACCATATTCAACTTACCAAAGTCATTTTGGACAAATGATCTAAATATTGACAAAACATCTCATATGAACATAATTGATTAAGTAATTTAATATTATATAAGAATAAATAAAATAAAAAGAATAATAAACATGAAATTTTTTATTAATTATGTAAGTAATTATCATAATTTTATTATTCAAGAATATAAATAATTTACATTATGATTCAGACTCAAGTTAAAGAGCACTTTTCCTTTAAATCATCATTTTAAATTTTTTTATAATTAATTTTTTAAATATTTTTCTTCAATTTCCATATTATTAAAAAAATTATAAATATATTTATATAGAATTAAATGAATTATGAATTAATTAAATGTCACTTTTAACTTTCTTTAAATGGTTTTCAAAAGGAATATTTTTATATATTTTTATGAAACAATTTGAAAACAAATACAAAAGGAATGATAAATGTTAACAAATATGGAATAAATTTTTTTCTCTCACCACCATAAAAGTTATTTTATATTTATATTCCCTTATAATATTTCATGTTTTATTAAATAAAAAATCACCCTTCCCTTTGTTTGGGGTATTTTAAAATTTTGATTTAAATGGAATGGATATTTCAATTTCAAAAACAAATCTTATGGTTACAAAGAATATTTTTATTAGTATGATAATAAAAATTTAATACAAAATGTTTTATTATTATTTTATAGTTTTTGGGAATTTTTTATGATGTCAAATGAACCCGATATAGTTCGTTATGAATGGTGTTCCCATTATAGCTCATGATGATGGGTGAGCCTCATATAGCTCTCCAATGCATTGGGTAAAGGGATGTAGTTAACTATTTATAGTTTTATCATAATAGATTATTGGAATTTATTGATTAGGTTATTTAATTTGTAAGAGTGATTTTAAGAGTGATATGATTATTATGTCCCATGTTACCTACATGATTTATCTATTCTTTATATTTATTTTTATATAAATTTTATGATATCACAGGGTAAGATAATGTGATTATGTTTATAGGATATTTTGTGATACTTTTAAGTGTGAAGTGTATAATGTTTTTAGTATGATTAAAAATAAATATTTATGAGTTTTATTTTCCCTTTAATGATTCTTATTATTTTTTATGAAAATATTTGGGCAGTGAAGTTGATTTATTGGGTAATAAAAATTTTATTTTTACCCTAATTTTATTTTGAAAATATATTAATTTTTATGAGTGTTCATTGACTAATTAGTTTTTTATTTATTTTCATATGTCTCTTATTAAGATTTTTGTGCTTTCCCCATTTTTTAAAAATGTTTTTCATCGGGTTTTATGGATCTGTAGAGACAGAGATGTTATCAAGATGAAAATTGTGAATATATATCATGAAAATAAAACTTATTGTATCTTAAAAGTTTTTTATTATGAGAAAATGGATGTTGTGTGGATGATCCTACCTTATCATTTAATATTTATTTATAAAATGGTGATGATATAATTATCTAAAAATCTAAATTGTAAAGATTCTAAAAATGCAAGTGAGTCAATTCTTGACTTAAAACTCAAGATCATGTAATGATTAAGGATGGTTCCTTATACCTATAATCTGTAATTTATAGCTATATAGTTATAGTAGTCATGAGCATTTGGAACTTGAGTCATTTGTGTGGAATAAGTGGCATAATATTTTCTTGGAAGTTGAACCTTGAGGACAATTTTGGGGATGAAAGTGGAATGGTGAGGAAAATTACAACACCAATTAGATCACTGGTATATAGTTTATTTAATTTTTTTTATTTTATCTTTTTGTCATTTTTTTAGTTATTTAGAGTTAGTGGTTGAAATCCTGAAATTATGAGAAAACAAGATAGTCTGCACAGTTAGTAGTAATCATTCCCCAAGTAATGTAAATGGGGGTTGAGGGCTTCCAGTGATGTTTTTCATGGCCTATTCATGGTTATAAAAACCATAACGGACCTCTTAGGAAACTGTGTTATAATTTTTTGTGTAAAGGTAGCACCACAAGTTTGGTTCACTTTTAGCACTAACCATGTGATCAAATAATACGGCCTACCCAGTTTTATTTAAAATGGAAAAATTAAACAATTATTGGAATTTAAGCGTCAAACATACTCATTTCTTCCCCTCACATTACTAGAAGTCCCCCACCCATCCATGGAACTCATTACACATTGATTTTGGTGTGACTTCCCCTTCATTTTGGTGAATTTCTCATTAGTAAACCTTGATTATTTTTATTTTTATCCATTTTAATACTTCTTATTCCATTTTATTTCACTAGTCTAATTTTTATAAAACCCTAATGGCTATAGAAGGAAACTATTGGGGTTTAGGTTAGTGTATTGATAAGATTATTTGTATTTTAGTTTGGAGAGGATCACTCTTATTCCCTCCTTGTCATATTTTTCCAAGTGGTAAAATTTCAACACTCTTGTGGTGTTTCTTCATATCCTGATTTTTCATTTGGAATAGATGTTTGTTTGAGTTTTATTTTTGATTTATAGATATTTCAAGATTTAATTAATTTTATGATAATATTATACATGTGTTTATCATTTTACAATAATTTTATAGTAAAAAGTTTTATTTCATTAGGGGTTTATCTTTAAAATTTTGTTTTAGGACTACAGAGCATTTGATAAAATGTTTTCAAGAGAGCCTTGCTTCTAAATAAAATTTAATAGAGATTTTGAATGTTAATATTATTTTAAACTTCATTTCATGATCATTGGAATAATTAAACATTGTGAATTGGGTTATCAGTTTCACATAGGATACCTTTGGTTTGTGATTTTTGGATGGGTGTTTCCTTATCTGTAGGCACAATCTATCTAGGGGTCATTTCAGGTGTGTCCCAGTGAGGCACCATGCCATATTATTTGTTTAGGATCACATTGGTTATCCATTATTCCATGAGTGAGTTCTATACACTTATATATTGTTGTATATTTCTCCCCCATGTTGCACATAAACATTGAGCTTTTTATGACTTTCCATTGTTTTATACCCATGTGTTGATTGATCAAGATCTCATTGGTTGTCTCTAACTTCTCTCAATTATACTTGGAGATTTTACATTCCATGTTATTAATTTTTAATGGAATACCATTTTGAAAACCAAAATATATTATTAAATTTTTCCAAATAAATGATTTAAAAAAATATTTTCAAACTAGAGATATTGGATTACACCAAGAAAAGTTATATTTAAATTCATGGTGGTATCATACTAGGATTTTCCTCACACACTGCATATGAATTTGGTTGTATACATTCTTGGTTTTTCTACTACATGTAAAAGTGAAGGAGTTGAACCTCATAAATGATCCTCTTGATGGTTTTATCACCTCCAGCGGTATGGTTTGGTAGTGACCAAGGGACACATGGAGATATCTTGATTGATCATTTTTGGGATCCTTTGTTTTAGTGGATTAGTTGTGGTTTATGAATCTTCAAATTTATACTTGGATGTATTATGATACTTAGCAATATTTATATTTTGTTTGGGAACTTCTATTTTCTTACATATTATTATTGAGAATGTATTATGGTCATGTTTCTACTTATACTTTGTTTGGCATGTTGTTTATTGTTCTACAAGTTTTTTTAAGGAATGGGTGTCCAGTATGTGGACATTTCATTCAAAATTCATATATAGAATCCTTGGAATGTTTTATTGGATTTTAATGGTGAAACTCTTACCACTAATCTATTATTAACACCCTTGTGCTTACCTCTAGCTTATGTTGATACAAATCATTGTCACGACCCGCCTTCACCAAAAGTAGGGAAGGGTCGGCAGATTGCCAGACCCTTCCTTCTTTAAGTTGAAAGAGAGATAATGACCCTTGAAACCCATCCTCAATAAGTCCCGAAGTGGTGACTAGCACCAAGGGTGTAGAATCACACACTAAATGGAAGGCATTACCCTCTTTATTTTAATAGGATCGGGAGATAAGATGGAAATTCCAAAAACCCCAAAACAGAAAAGTAAAAGTAAAGGCAAGAACCATTCCCAATGCATGCTACAAAAGTATAAACCACAAAGTACAAAGTGACTACAAGGGTAAAGTACCAAAGAAAGAAAAATAGAAACTGCAACTGCCCCAAAGGTCTGAGCTAGTATGGTCCCGCGCGATCCTCATAGTCCTCCTGGAAACCTGAAAGCAATTTTATATATGTAGGGTGAGCATAAAATTATACTCAGTAGGGAAAACCAATGGCTCTCGTGCACAAGTGGGGGAACGTACTAAAGTCCTGTGAGAAAAAGAGTAAACCAAACACCTAACAAGGTAAAATATCCACCCAAGCCTTGCCAAGGCACACTCCCCAAATAACACAAGTTAAGTAATATATATAATAAGAGCACATCGATGTTTGGGTACCCCACGCCACTTTACCACTGGTTATTGAAGACATCCTATGAATCGAACCAATCCCTTCAATCTCACCGCAGTCCCACTGCTACACCCCGCCCGCACACACCTGGGCCACCACCTCCCGCAGTCCCACTGCCAAACCCCGCCCGCACACACCTGGGACAAAACTATCACACGTAACCACACCTGAAAACACCTAGGCTAGGACAACCACCGCCACGCCCGAAGACTCCTGGACCTCATCCCGAAGATACTTGGGAAACTACCTATCCGCACACACCTGGGCCATAACCACCACATTACCCCGCCCGAAGGTTCTTGGGATAATAATGGACCACAGGCCATCACAGCCTGCCCGAATATACTTGGCCTATCTGGGAAATGGAGTAGAAAAGGATCTAATAACCAGCCACTAATAATAGTGTTGGAAAAAACACCCTCCTACAAGAAATGGGGGTGTTCGGCACTAAGTGCTCAACTTGGGTGGGGCGCGAATAAGAAACACAAAACCACAAGTATATATATAGGTTACAAGTACTCTCCCAAGTTTAGGTTTTTCAGCCAGCCTAAGGAACACAAACAATACTCAAGTCTGAGTCACAACTCTCGCCAACAAAACCCATTTTCCCATTCGTTTACATGATTAGTAGTGATGTTTAATTAAGTTCTGCACCTACTTAGGCAACTAATAAGCATAGGCAAAATTCCAGGGAAGAAAACAGTGAAGCATTAACTACAACATCCACACCCGGTTCTCTCATAAATCCACAACAAACAAAGAAAACCCCAAGATATAGCCCCATGTCCAATATCCAGGAGCCAAAAGGTTTCTCAACAATAGAGGATTCCACCCCAATTCGTGATATAAACAAGGTAACCACCCGGTCTTAAAATTCACAACCACTGAATCCATTACAACAGGGGATCCCATCTCCACCCACATCACCCAGAAAATGGCCCGTGAAGGAAAAACAACCAAACCACCACCACTAAGTAGGCCCATGCCGGTATTTTAAAATTTATAATATTTAACACACTCTATGGTTTTAATTTCCATGTGCTTTAACCGGGGTTATCACAGAAGGATTGATCCTGGTGCCTCAATTTATTTAGCCAGATATATGTGATTAACCAATTTCCTTTTCACATCAGGAGTTCACAACTACAAAACAAGCCATTTAAAACATCACCAGGGGTTCATTAGTGCACAGAGAAAGACCACCAACGTCCATGATTTTCAGTAGGCGTAAGCCTGCAAAATTCAGAAAAGAATATCATAAAACAGAGCAGCGCCATTAATCACAACCCCCCTTCATTCTTCATAGAATCCATTAATTATCTTTATTTAGGTTTGGTTCATCCAATTCTAAAGAATCGAAAGCATGCCCACCCCACATGATACACAAAAGGGAGAGACGAAGGGGAAATTTCCTACTTGTTGATCAATGATTGACGCTGAGCCTAGGCACAGAATTCAACGGATAGCGATGCGGATCACCTGAACGAAAAGTGGTTCGTCTGAACGAAGGGTACTGCTAGCATAGGGTGATCGAGAAAAGAATAAACCCATGGCGAACCCTTTAGTTTATAAGGGCCGGAGACGGTTGAGATAAAAACGTGGAACCGCGTAAGGAGCGGGGGTCGTGGGTTGACCACGCGGCCCCACACGTTATTAAAGGGTTGGGCGCTTTAAACCGACGCACACACAAGGTTAATTCATTAAATATTTAATAAAAACATTTATGGGTGTTACCGGGCTTTAAAACAAGCTTAAAGGGGTCAAAAAGGGGTTTAAAACCCAATTTGCGCAAAAAGGAGCGCTACTGGAAAAAACCCCATGGGGGTAGGCGAGATCCACCGGTAGCCGAGCTACCAGTTGGCTGGAGCGACCGGTAGACCGAGAGCTACCGGTGGCAGACAGTGACCGGTAGCCAAGCTACCGGTAGGCTGCAGCTACCAGTAGACCGAGCTACTGGTACGTTGCAGCTACCGGTAGACAAAGCTATCGGTAGGCTTCGACTACCGATAGACCGAGCTACCGGTAGGCCTGCTACCAGTAGGCTAAGGCTACCGGTAGGCCTACCGTTAGGCCAAACTTCACCGAGATTCCCAGACCAGAAAACCCAACTGGAGATTTACACAAAGTAATGGACCCAAAAAACCCTTTCCATTACATCAGATACCTCTTAAACGATTCTCATCCTCGAGAATCAAAAAATCCCAGAAGGAAAGAGAGAGTCTAAACAACCACCTCGAAAGATACCTCTCAGAAATGGACCTCATTGTTAACTAAGAACGCCTTTCTGTCAAGAACCAAGAAACATACCATGTCAAACTGCCCAGCCATGTGGGTTGGAGAGTCTCCTTCCCCATGTCAAGATACTATCCGCTTTGGGCGGCACTGACTCACCCGCACGGGTTTAATCGCATCCACCTTAATGCGTCTTGATTAGGGGTGAGGTCCTACCCTCCCCATATCCAGGACTTTTCACACACATTCAGAGGAAAGAAAACAAGTATTTCATATCCAACAAGGTAAAACATTCTACCACAACAACTATAAACCGAACAGTACAAAACTCAGAACAACTCTGGGTACTAGGCACGCATCTGTGCTTCCCTCTCCCATGTACTCTACTCAATCCCACCATGTCCCCATAACACACGAACCAAGGGGATGGTTCGCCCACAGAGCACCTTCTCCTCACGATCCTCGATCATCACAGGCCTTTCCACAAAAGTCACTTCATCCTCGATGTCTAGCTATCCCCAATCAAGGACGTGTGAATCATCGTGCAGGTAACGACGAAGCTGGGACACATGGAATACATCATGTATCCTCAGTAGCGGCGGTGGTAGAGCTAGCTGATAAGCCACTTCACCGACCTACCACAACACTTCGAATGGGTCTGATGAACCTCAGAGAAAGCTTACTCCCTTTTTCGAACCTCTGTTGTCCATGCCGAGGGGAGACCTTCAAGAACACGTGGTCTCCAACAACAAACTCCAAGGGCCTCCTCCTAGTATCAGCATACAACTTCTGTCGGTCCTGTTCCACCTTCATCGTTTCCCATATGATCTGAACCTTCTGTGTTGTGCTCTGCACCACCTCCAGGCCAAGAATTCCTGCCTCTCCTACTTCGGTCCAACATACAGGTGAACGGCATGGCCTCCCGTACAAGGATTCAAATAGGGCCATACAAATGGTAGAGTGATATCTATTATTGTAGGCAAACTCCATCAGAGGCAAGTATCACACCCATGATCTTCCTGAGTCCAGAACACATGCCCGCAGCATATCCTCCAAGGTCTGGATGGTGCGCTCTGTCTGTCCATCTTTCTGGGGATGGAAAGCAGTGCTAAGGCGCAGCTGGGTGCCAAAAGCATGCTGCAATCCTCTTCAGGCTAATGAGGTAAACCGTGCATCCCTATCTGAGACTATAGAACTCAGAACTCCATGAAATCGCACCACCTCATCCACGTACTTTCATGCCAAAGCATCCACTGCACTCGACTCCTTGATCGCCAGAAAGTGAGCCGATTTCGTCAACCGGTCCACTACCACCCAGATGGCATTGTATCCCCATTGGACATTGGGTAGTCCCATGAAGAAATCCATCGAGATGTCATCCCACTTCCATTCAGGGATATCTAGAGACTGTAGTAGGTGGCCTGGAACTCAGTGTTTAGCCTTCACTTGCTGACACACTAAGAACTTGGCCACAAACTATGCCACTACTCGCTTCACTCCGGGCCACCAAAACTATCTCTTCAGTCCCTGGTACATCTTGGACACTCCATGGTGTACTTCTAGGGGTGAGTTGTGGAACTCACTGAGAACCTTATCATGCATCACCTCTGGAACAAACAGCTTTCCCTGGAAAAGCATCTGGTTTTGTCCATCCTTCGTCCATCCTTCTGGAGCATTTCCCTGGTCAAATCGGTCGCGCATCACTTCGCACTCTGGGTCTCCCCACTGAGATTCCTCCACTTTCTAAAACAGAGACAACACTACTACCATATGATACAGGTAACCTCTACTGCTATCCATCCTTGCACCTAGGTGTAAGGTAGCCAACTCCTCCATTGCCTTCCAGGTGTTTACCGACTCTCGGACCGCATCCTTCCTTGATCTCCTGCTCATGGAATCAGCCACTACATTCCCATTCCCTAAAGTGTCGGATATATCAAGGTCATAATCCTTGTGGAACTCCATCCACCTCCGCTACTTCAAGTTTAGGTCCCACTGGGAGAAGATATACCTCAAGATTTTGTGATCTGTGAATACCACAAAGTGTTCTCCAATGAGTTAGTGACGCCATAACTTTAGTGAAAAACTGACTGCTTCATGCTCCAGGTCATGGGTGGTATAATTATTCTCATGAGGGAGTAGCTGCCTAGACCCATAACAGATCACCCCTTGTCGCTGCATCAACACACATCTCAGGCCTTGTCCTGAAGCATCACAGAACACCTCATACGCCGCCCCTTCTTCTGGTAATCTCAGCACTGTGGAACTAACCAACTTCTCCTTCAGATAGCTAAAGGCTGACTCGCACTGCTGACTCCACATGAAAACCTGGTCTTTCTTGGTCAAGGCTATCAAAGGGGATGAAACTCAGTAGAAGTTGGGTATGAACCTCCGATAGTAACCCGCCATCTCGAGAAAACTACGGAACTCTGCCACATTCTTGGGTGCTGCCCAAGAAACAACTGCCTCAACCTTTGATGGGTTCACCGCTACCCCCTGCTTGGACACCACGTTCCCAAGGAAGTGCAATTCTCGTGTCCAGAATTTTCATTTCGACAGCTTCCCATAGAGCTGATGCTGTCAGAGTACCTCCAAACCCATCCTCAGGTGCCCCGTATGGTCCTCTTCTGATCTCGAATAGATCAAGATGTCATCGATGAACACAACCATGAACCGATCTAAGTACTCCCGAAATATGGAGTTCACAAGCCCCATGAACCCATCTGGGGCGTTTGTAACACCGAAAGGCATGACTACAAACTCGAAGTGCCCATATCTTCATCTGAATGTCGTGTTTGGGATGTCACCCTCCTTCACTCTCAGTTGGTGGTACCCAGAACGCAGGTCGATCTTTGAGAACCATCCTTCCCCTTTCAGCTAGTAGAAAAGATCGTCTATCCTCGGAAGAGGGTAGCGATTCATAATCGTCACCTGATTCAGCCTCCTGTAGTCTATACACAACCTGAGACCACCATCTTCTTTCCTTGCAAACAAGACTAGATCACCCCACGGTGATGCACATGGTTGAACATAACCTCTCTTCGTCAGATCGTCAATCTGAATCCGCAACTCCCGTAGCTCCGAAGGTGCCATCCGGCAAGGAGCCATCGAGATCAGATTAGCACCATGATGTAAGTCTATCGCAAACTCGATATCCCATCGAGGGGGTAGAGTCTTCACCTCCTTGGGAAAGACATCCATAAACTCGCGGACAATCTCTAGAACCTCCACCATTTCAGCATCTACTGACTCTACTGACATCTCAGCTAACAAGGAGAGGAGTGGTTCCTCTCGCCAACTACCCTTCTGACTACTCCGCTCGCCGGTGAAGGTAACACGCCGGCCGTCCAAGTCAGAGAACACAACCCTTCCTCAGAAGTAGCCGATGAAGGCACACACATAGAATTTCCAGTCGATGCCTAGGATGACATCGTATGGCTGTATCTTTAGTAGAAGAAGATCCCTAACTGACTGATATGGCACTATCATCATTCAAAATCCTCGACAAACAAATAACAAGTTGGTATGACCTCCGACTGGTGTGCTCACAACTAGGGGCACTGGAAGTGTATCGGCATCTGGACCCATGGAACGGGCTAGACTGGGTGCAACAAAGGAGTGTGATGCTCCAGTATCGAACAAGGCATAAGGAAGGGTACTGAACACACTGATCGTACCTCGAAGAACCTCCGACCCTACTGGAACTGCTGCCTCCGCGGTGTGTAACTGTCCACACCCATCTCCTATTCCCCTCAGCTATTGGCCACCTCCCCGAACATGCCCCGGTCGAGGTCCCTAAGGAGCGCCCTGAGGTCGGCCTCCTCCTCTTGTCTGCCCTCAGAGGAGCGGGAGATCGCTATCCCTGGTGCTGCTGCTAGAAAGGCCTGGCTGGAAGCTGCTGTTGGGGAAGGTGCTGGGGTTGTCCGCCACCGCCGTACTGTACCCAGTCAGGGCACTGACTCTAGAGATGTCCATGGATCCCACAGATGAAGCACTGCGGTCCTGGGCCTGAAGGAAAAGGGCGAGGACCAGGGGACCGGAAGTTGAACTACTGTAGCCTGCTCCCTGTTGGTCGGAACCTGGAGGGTCCTGACGCTGGAGGCCTCGTGCTAATGGCCTTCCCCTTCAATGATCCCAGATGGATCCCCTCTCATGACACACCTCCTAGAGCGTGCATCCTCTCCACCACTTCGGCCTTCTTCTGGACCTCCAAGTACGTCGGCAGGGTAAAGGGGGTAATATCGTACTAGAGGGAGGGTCGAAGCGCCTCCTCTAAACGTCTTGCCCGAGACTCCTCGTCGGGAAAGTGGTCCGGAGAAAAACTTAGTAGGTCCTTGAACTTGATTCCTAGATCCCTCACTAACATACTCCCCTGCTGGAGCGAGAGTATCTCCTGTCTCTTTTCCACCTTCATCGTCGAAGAGAGGAATTCCGCCCAGAACTCCCTCTTGAAATCAGCCCATGCCACATCAGCCTCTCTCCTCTCCCCCAGGTAAAGAGTCCACCACTGACGTGTTGCTCCCCGCATCTGGATGACGGCCAGAGGAACCCAGTACTCATTCGAAGCCCGGATCAAGCCGAAGGCTATCACTAGCTCCTCAAGCGATCCCTCCGTCTTCATATCAGAGGTGTTTCCCTCATACTTCTCGAGGGTCTGTCTCTGGAAGGCCCGAAGTGTCTTCTGCCACTGGTCGTCCTCCTCCTCTCGATCAGCTCTCTGCCAATCAGCCAAGGTAGTCTACGGGGCCTCGATCGCCCGCACCAAACATGGTCGCCTTGCAGGTGCCATAGCTGCAAGGTAAACAAGGAATTCCTAAGCCCAAGTAGTGCAGAATATTGATCTTAAAACTTATTAAACTTTTTATTTATTATTAATTCACATGACACCCCAGAAACACAAGAACACAAGTCATTATGATGCATGTACCTTTCCTAGGTTCTCTACCCTGCAATCAGCATGGCCTCACTTGGTCGTTCGGTTGGTCCAGAGTCCTTACATCAGATCACGGGGGGCCCTAAAATCTCATGTCCTAGCTGATCTTCCCTCGCCAAATTCACGCCCCAAGGTCACCCAACACTGTTTCCCTACCATCCCATTCAATCCTTTCTGTGCCTAACTCCAGACTCCATCCTATCTCTCAACCTCCCTCTGATACCATTCTGTCACGACCCACCTTCAACAAAAGGAGGGAAGGGTCAGCAGATTGTCAGGCCCTTCCTTCTTTAAGTTGAAGGAGTGATAATGACCCCCGAAACCCGCCCTCAATAGGTCCCATAGTGGCGACTACCACAAAGGTTATAAAATCACACACTAAATGGAAGGCATTACTCTCTTTCTTTTAATAGGGTCGGGAGATAAGATGGTAAATCCCAACAACCCCAAAAGCCTAAAGTAAAAGTAAACCCAAGAACCATTCCCAATGCATGGTACAGAAGTAAAAACCACAGAGTACAAGTGACTACAAGGGTAAAGTACCAAAGAAAGAAAAACATCAACTGTAACTACCCTAAATGTTCGAGCAAATATGGTCCCGTACGATCCTTGAAGTCCTCCTAGAAACCTGAAAGCAGTTTTATATACATAGGGTGAGCATAAAAGTATACTCAGTAAGGAAAACCAAAGGCTCTCATGCACAAGTGGGGGAACGTACTAAAGTCCTGTGAGAAAAAGAGTAAACCAAACACCTAACAAGGTAAACTATCCACCCATGCCTCACTAAGGCACACTCCCCAAATAACGCAAGTCAAGTAATATATATAATAAGAGCACATCGATGATTGGGTACCCCGCGCCACTTTCCCACTGGTTATTGAAAACATCTTACGCATCGAAACAATCCCGCCATTCTCACCGCAGTCGCACTGCCACACCCCACCCGCACACACCTAGGCCCCAACCTCATGCAGTCCCACTGCCAAACCCCTCCCACACACACCTGGGCCACAACTGTCACATGTAACCACACCTGCATACACCTAGGCCAGGACAACCACCACCACGCCTGAAGACACCTGGGCCTCATCCCGAAGATACTTGGGAAACTACCTTCCAGTACACACCTGGGCCATAAACACCACACTACCCCGCCCGAAGGTTCTTGGGATAATAATGGACCTCAGGCCATCACAGTCTACCCAAAGATACTTGGGATATCTAGGAAAGGGATCAGAAAATGAGCTAATAACCAGCCACTAATAATAGTGTTGGGAAAAACACCCTCCCCCATGAAATGGGGGTGTTCGGTACTAAGTGCTCAACTTGGGTGGGGCGTGAATGAGAAACACAAAAATACAAGTATATATATATAGGTAACAAGAACTCTCCCAAGTTTAGGTTTTTCAGCCAGCCTAAGGAACACAAACATCACTCAAGTCCGAGTCACAACTCTCGCCAACAAAACCCATTTTTCCCATTCGTTTTCATGTTCAGTAGTGATGTTTAATTAAGTTCTGCACCTACTTGGGAAACTAGTAAGCATAAGCACAAGTCCAGGAAGGAAAACAGTCAAGAATTAACTACAAAATCCACACCCGGTTCTCTCGTAAATAAACAAAAACCAAAGAAAACCCCAAGATACAGCCCCATGTCCAATGTCCATGAGCCAAAAGGTTTCTCAACAACAGAGGATTCCACTCCAATTTGTGATATAAACAAGGTAACCACCTGGTCTTAAAATTCACAACCACTAAATCCATAATAACAGGGGATCCCATCCCCATCCACATCACCCAGCAAATGTCCCGTGAAGGAAAAACAACCAAACCACCACCACTAAGCAGGCCCATGCCGGTATTTTCAGATTTATAAGATTTAACACACTCCATGATTTCAATTTCTCTGTGCTTTAACTGGGGTTATAAAAGAAGGATTGATCCTGGTGCATCAATTTATTTAGTCAGACATACGTGATTAACTAATTTCCTTTTCACGGTAGGAGTTCCGAACTACAAAACAAGCCATTTAGAACATCGCCAGGGGTTCATTAATTCACAGAGAAAGACCACTAATGGGCATGATTTTCAGTAGGCGTAAGACCGCAAAAATCAGAAAAGAAGATCATAAAATATCCCATCATCATCAATCACAGCCCCCCTTCGTTCTTTATAGAATCCATTCATTATATTTATTTAGGTTTGGTTCATCCAATTATACAGAATCCAAAGCATTCCCACCCCACATGATACACAAAAGGGAGAGACGAAGGAGAAATTCCCTACTTGTTGATCAGCGATCGATGTTGAGCCTGGGCGTGGAATTCCATGGATAGCGATGCGTCTCACCTGAATGAAAATCGGTTCGTCTGAACGAAGGGTAATACTAGCATAGGGTGATCGAGAAAAGAAGAAACCCACGGCGAACCCTTTAGTTTATAAGGGTTGGGGACGGTTGAGATAACAATGTGGAACTGCGTAAGGAGCGGGGGTGGTGGGTTGACCACGTGGACCCACACGTTATTAAAGGGTCGGGCGGTTTAAACCGACGCACACACTAGGTTAATTCATTAAATATTTAATTAAAACATTTATGGGCATTACTAGGCTTTAAAACAAGCTTAAAAAAGTCAAAATAGGGTTCAAAACCCAATTTACGCAAAAAGGAGTGCTGCTGGAAAAAACCCCTTGGGGGTAGGCGAGAGCCAGCGGTAGCTGAGAGCTACCGGTTGCTGACAGCTACTGGTAGACCGAGAGCTACCGGTGGATGACAGCTACAGGTTGCCAAGCTACCGGTAGGCTGCATCGACCGGTAGACCGAGCTACCGGTAGGCCTGCTACCTATAGGCTAAGGCTACCGGTAGGCCTACTGTTAGGCCAAAATTCCGTGAGATTCCCAGACTAGAAAATCCAACTTGATATTTTCACAAAGTAATGGACCCCAAAAACCCAGGCCATTACAATCGTACCTTATGGCTTATGGAAGAATGACCTGGCTGACATGGAAAGTTGACCTAGGATAGATCATTACACAAAAAAAATTATTTAAAATATACTAATACATCAATGGGGTATGCTATAATATCTAAGAAATATATCCCCCCAAGAAGTTCCCAAAAGGATGAATTTTTATGTGAAAAACAGCAAGCAACACATGATGGAAAAACTGAATAGATTACATTCAAATTAAAGTGAAAAATATTATCGATCATTTTTTATATTTTTATAATTTTATTCATAAGTAAATGGGTTTTTTTGTATTATTAAAAAATATTAAGGTTATCAAAGTCCATAATTGAGAGGTAGAATATCAGAATAATTGAAAAAACCTATTGTACAAGACCAGTTTTCATAGAAACTATAGAATCTATCGTTGTCACGACCCTTCCTTGGGGGCCATGCTGTGACTACCCTAGTCGGACTTCCATAGGCAAGGGACTGGCAACTAGAACCAAATGCATAAATACCTATGCTGGGAAGGCATTTCATTGATAAAATTACACAAACACAGAAGAGTACGCAACATTAAGTAACACTAAGTAAACTAAATAAAAAAGAGTGTTCTAGAAAGCAAAAGGGGCCCGAAATACAAGCCCAACAGTAAAGTACATGGAAAGGACTAACAGGTACAACTAAAAAGACAAACAGCTGAAAGATGACTATCAGCTCCTGGAACTTCCACCACAGATCCTACCTGAGGGGTAGGTACAGATAGCCTCCCCAGTGCTCCACGTCCGTCCGTCTCTTCTAGGTACCGAATCGTCATGAGGTCCACCTCCCGGTACCATCTAGTCCTCGTACACTACACCTTAGTCAGCGTTATCAGTCATCTGCATCCAACACAATGAAGTGCTGGAATAGATTGTGCAGCGGAGAGTATAACGATACTCAGTAGGGACCCCGAGACCTGCAAGGTCTCAAAATATCCACTAAGGATAAACAAAAGAAGAAAGATACAAACATGAAGTATCAATCAACCCTACTAAGGTATATGCCGATACATATTCCTAAGTTACCAATCACAGTTTGGCTCCAACTCTCGAGCACAAGCATAACCCAGTCCACACAGGAAGTAAATTCAATCACCATGATGATAATGGTTGAACGACATGACTCACCTCACACAGGTATGCCACAATAGTAGGGATATTAAATGATCAGATATAGCTACTGGATCATCTAAGATGTCGTACCCACATAGCATATAGTCCAGCTAAGTTGTTGGACCCACACATGATACAGTTTAGCTATCTCGTCTATGTTGTCGGACCCACACAGGATACACTCCTGTTATTCAAGAGTAATAGAGATGGTAAGATGTAGTCAGTGATTCATCTATGTTGTCAGACTCACACAGGATACAGGACCAGCTACTCTGTCAAAACTGTCAAACCCACATAGGATTCCAGAACAGTTGGCGTCGTCGTCGAACCCATGGAGGATTCCAGTATGGTATTCATCGCTGTCGAACCCACACAGGATTCCGGTACAGAAGTCGACGCATTCGCAGAAAGCTCTAGGGTCCCCGCACACAGCACGCTCGATTCCAGGAGGGTATGATTCTCGAGCAAAAAGGTTCCAAACATCAACTATCACGAAGTCCAATGTTGATGTATCCTGAAGTTCCGTCTCGTCAAAAAAAACCCACGCGACAGATGACGCATCAATCGGACGCTCAGTCTGAGAGTTATCGGTTTTTTCATTTTAGGGTCCCGGTTTGATTTACACTTGATCCAAACCCAGCCATATTCCAAAGTTTTCCAAAACTAACTTAGAGTACCACAAGTGGACCGCCTCAAAGCCAGGGTCCCATTTCCACAGACGGCGCGTCGTTCGGACGCGCGGTCTTGAAGATATCCACATTTAAGCGAAACAGGCCAGGCCCGTCAAGCCTAGTGGGCTAGCGGGTCGGTCCGTCCTAGCTCGGCGGGTCCGACCCGAATGAGGGGTCATCCTGGATCATTGGGGCATGGCCCAGCCTATGCTAGGGCGGCCTGGCCCGCGCGTGGGCGACCCCCAGCCTGGCGGCCGGCCGCAGCATGGCTAGCTGGCCGAGTGGAGAGGGGGGGTTCTTGTAATAGAGGAGCTGAGTGGCGCCGCCTCTCCTGCCCAGCTGGACGAAGTCGATAGGTTTTTACGGATCCAGCAGTCCGCACAGCGGGCCATTGTCCTCCCACGCAGTAACTGCGGGTGTTGCGGATTCCTTCAGCTCAGCCAGTAGGAGGCTGGTCGGTTTGCCCGCCGAAGCGGCCAGCCCAGAACCGGCTGTGGTCTTCTCCACTAAGCGGTGTCGCGGCCCTCCCTCCCGGCTGGTAGGCGGCTGGCCGGTTCGGCTCATCCTATCAGACCGTGGATGCGAGCCACATCTCCTCCGTGCAGCGCCTTTGGGTGTCACGGTCCCCCAGCCCGGCCAGCCATAACTGGATGGTTATTCAGCCCGAGCGGCCAGTGGTTGCGGGCCACGGTTTTACTCTACATGGCTGGTGTGTGGCCACCGCCTCCGGTCACCACTACCTCTTCTGACACCACCTCCATCGTCAAAACAAACAAGGATCAACGGAGGGTCATCGGTCCATTTCTATTCAGCCCGCGCCCTCCGCGTTAGGTGATAACAAAGTCCATTTTCAAACTAAGCATTCAAAAATATCAAGGGTATAATTTTATTCATTTGAAATTATACAAAACCCCCTACCTCAATTCATGGTTCGTGTGTCGTAGTCGTAGAAAACGACGTCACGGTAGATGATTCCATTTCGTCAACGTCGGAGGGAGAGTTATTGTCGATGGTGACATTCTTCGCGGGGGATGTCTTCTCCCTTGATGCGGGGGAATAAGAAAGAATAAGTCGTTCAAGGGCCTTGTGTTCTTCGTCGAGAGATTACATCATTCTTCGTGGGAAGAATGTTCTCCATATTCTCTAAAGCACCCCAAAACAAGAAGTGACAAACCAAAAATAATATCTTGGCTATTATTTTTATTCATGTTATGAATTTCAAAATAATTCAAATTCAGTGATCCAATTAATTAGTTGCTAATTAATTAAGTGATTATTGGTATCTTTAATGGAAGGAGGTGAAAGGTTTAAGATTTAAATGGAGAAGTTGAGGTGTTAGGTGATTTTGTGGGCCCCAACACACATTATCCTCTCATGGGAGGTTATGTGGGGTGTAGGCCCCACCTCCAACTACTCTTTGAAGATGATAACCACCCGCTTAACAAAAATTATGTAACACATAATTTTATTATTTATTTTAAAGAAATCCCAAAAAATCATATCCTCCTGAGAAAACACAACTGCGACAAAGGTCTCCTTAAGCGAATATTGGCGCTGCGAGTTCATCGGTGTCCTTGGATTTCAATTCCAAGCACCGGTACAAAAGATAAAAAAACATGCATGTACATTTATTGAACGTACCCGAACAAAACATCAGAAAATGATTCCGGGCACACCGGGACTCTGAATCATGTGTCGTCAGAAAAAGCGGACTCGTAAAATTTGAAATATTTTAAGAAAAAAATTTCTTTGAAATTTCCAAGGCTTTACATTACCCCCACCTCAGGGATTTACATCCCCGTAAAGCTATGACACACACTTGGGAAATAAATTGGGGTACTGAGCACGCATCTGAGCCTCCCACTCCCATGTGCTCTCTTAGATGTTCCCATGCTGCCAGTGAATACGCAACAGAGTAATCGACCTTCCTTGTAGGTCCTGCTCCTGTCGATCCTCGATCTCCACTGGGACCTCTGTGAATGTCTCCCCATCATCGATTTCCATATCCCCATAGTCGATGATGTGGGACGGGTCATGCACGTATATCCTCAGGTGAGATACATGGAAGACGTCAGGCACCCGGTGCAACTGAGGTGGAAGGGCTAGGCGGTAAGCCACCTTGCCTACCCTGCAGAGGACCTAGAATGGTCCGATAAGTCGTGGAGATAACTTGTCACCCCGGCCAAATCTCCGTAGACCTCATCGAGGTGAGACCTGTAGGAAGAAGTGGTCTCCATCCTAGAACTCCAATGCTCTCCATATCCTATCAGCATAGGAGTTCTGTCTACTCTGTGCGGTCTTCATCCTCTCTTGGATGATCTGCACCTTCTCCATCGAAGCCTGAACCATATCTGGTCCTACAAGTGCTGACTCCCCAGGTTCAGTCCTACACAGAGGTGATCTTCATGGTTGGTCATAAAGTGCCTTGTAAGGGTCCATCCCAATCGTTGAGTGGTAGATTTTGTTGTATGCAAACTCCACAAAGGGTAAGTGATCCTACAAGCTCCGACCAAAGTTGAGGACACATGCATGGAGCATGTCCTCAAGAGTCTGAATAGTCCTCTCAGTCTGACCATCCATCTGAGGGTGGAAGGAAGTTCTCAAGAGAATATGCATCCCAAAAGCCTCATGTAACACCTTCCATAGCCGGGAAGTAAAACAAGTATCTCGATCAGAGAAGATAGTCGATGGAACACCATGAATCCTTACGATATCCTAAATGTAGAGGCATCCCAAGCTCTCTACTAAACCCCGCTTGCTGATCGGTAGGAAGTGGGATGACTTGGTGAGTCGGTAAATGATCACCCAGATAGATTCATGTCCTCTGGATTTACGTGGAAGTACTGTCATGAAATCCATGGATATCCCATCCCACTTCTACTCTGTAAAATCTAAGGGCTGAACCAAGCCTGCTGGAACTTGTTGCTCCGCCTTCACTTGCTGACAACTGATGCATCAAGAGACAAACTCTACTACTTATTTCTTCATACCTGGCCACTAGTGTTGTCGTCTGAGATCCTAATACATCTTCTCCACTCATAGATGTAACGCTAGAGGGGAAGTGTGGAACTCCATCAACACCTCCTCCTGTAGTGAAACTGGTACCATGGTATGTCCTCTGAAGAGGATGACATGCTCCCCACCTTCATAAAATCCCTCAGGTGTCTGCC
Source organism: Viscum album (assembly GCA_963277665.1). Classification (NCBI taxonomy): domain Eukaryota; kingdom Viridiplantae; phylum Streptophyta; class Magnoliopsida; order Santalales; family Viscaceae; genus Viscum; species Viscum album. Next base: position 295,135,329 of record OY728134.1, read on the forward strand.
CTGTGGATATGTGAGCATGTTTCATCTCACAGTCATCGTCCACATACTGTGCCTCTCTGACTCGCTGAAGAAGTGGAGGAGTGACTGTGAGAGACTGTAGAAAGGTTGCTCCATTTTTTTAAACGAATGATATCTTCAACGCGACCAGCTGCTCTATTTCCTCTCCTAGTAGCTAAATGCCTGATCTTCTGCTAAGAGCATCTACTACAAAGTTCCCCATCCTTGTAGTATAGACTATCTCAAATTCGTAGTCCTGGAGGAACTCAAGCCATCACCGCTGTCTCGGGCTCAGGTTCTTCTGCGAGAAGATATACCTGAGACTCTGGTGATCATAGTCGACTGTAAAATTCTCACTGATGAAGCATTGTCATGTGCGCTCTCAAAATTTTTTATACTAAGTGCAGCATAGTGGCTAACCTAGGTCGATCTCTTGAGGATCCTTTTATAGTCAATCACTCACTAATTCTAATTCACTATGTATATATATATATATATGAAATAAAATTGCCAGAAATAGATATTTGAAAGTTGAAAAAGCTAAACTAAAAGTAAATATGAAGATGCAATGCAAACACAATGAATGCAAACAGAATGATGTTGGACATAAAGGAGATCCTCCCAGGAGATTATCCGGTGTGAACCTTCATCGTCTCTTTTTTAAGTTTTAAATCTACTTAATGAGCATGATCTATTGTATGCATGAACATACCCTTCTGCCTATGGTTTTGAACATATGGTACACTCAACAATCGCCGAGACACCATAAATCTGCCTCCTCGATCAAGGAAGAATGTAACAGAAGTGAAAGCTAAGCTTCAGGTGGCAAGTGGAGACGCAAAGGCGCCTTTTCCACTAAGATCCCCCTTAGCCTAACTCTAAGTAAATAATAAACAATAAAACATTAATGATAAAAGACGTGGGTTCACCAATAAATTACTCCCCTAGGAAATTCCTTGAGTTAGCTACTCATGATCATGAGCATAAGAGTTCACAGTGATGAAGACAACGGAGAGAGAAAACAAAAGAGAGATAGAAAAGTGGAGAAAAGAGAACACTTAAATTAAAACATGTAATGAAATTACAGAATTAAAGTAAAATAAAATAAAATACTAAACTACATATAATGGCCAACAAAGGCTATTCCTATCTTTCCAACCCTTTGTAATGAAAAAGGGATACACTTTTATAGGGAAAGGGGTGAAAGTTTGGCTCCAAAAATCATCTACGAATGTAGGCGTGTGGATGACATCTTTATTGACATAATTTGGAACTTGGTCCTGGTTGAAAGTTGTTCCCATTTAGCCCCTCGGTCGACTCATGAATGTTCAGCTTCATTTTCCATGAAATGAATTAGTTATGGCCGCCTCACTCAGAGTATTTAATTCTTCCAGGCAGACTGTTCATATTCCAAAAACACCGAGTTCCAATGCATTAAAGTCCTTAAAAATGTAAGAATCATGCGCAGACATATTAATAAAACCACTTCCTCCAGATGTCTTATAGCTCCATGTAAAATTTCATCTCTAATGGTTAAGAATTTTATGAGATATGGCCCCACAATAAAATTCACCATTTCTATACACAGTTCTCGAGGCCTGGATTGTGAGCTATATTTGGGCTTCAAAATGGTTGATTGAGCTTTGGTTCCAGAAGGATAAAATGAATATAATAGAACATAGAAACATATAAAAAATGAAATTTTAAATTTGGATCAGTTTAGAAAACGTTATGGCCGAAACATTGAAATAAATGAAAACTGTTTAAATCCAAAATAAACCATTTTAGCAATTAAGCTCAAAATACTTATAAAACATAAAATGTGACAATTTACCTTTAAATAAAAGATTTATGGGATTAAAAACATTGAAATTCAGAATAAAATAATTGAAAATATTTGTTCTGTCAATTCCCCCACACTTAAACATTGCACTCCTGGGCAATCATCTTATACCATCGTCAAAAACAAACTTCTCAAAGCATAAATGACAACACTACTCAATTATCATATCAGAGAAAATATCATTCCTCCTAAATGGATAAAAATTTAAGAACTCCTTAAAAATCATATTAATTCATTCAATCTCATGTTAATCCTCACATTCATGTCCTACCTACCTCCCCGGAAAAATATTTCTCTCTTCACTCAAGGATATTTAATGTGGAGTTTTTCTCATTCCCAAGAACATGTTTGATTTCCATAGGCTTTCTATCCTCCTAGTATCTTCACATCACAGAGTCAAAAATGTTTCAATCATGATGTATTTTTCATGGGTTGTTCTGAGGATTAGGGTTGGCAGGTTTAAAATGTAAAAACATCTGAGGCAAAATGAGGAGGGTTATGCTCTAAAGTGAATTAAATGCATGAAAAAGTTTTTGCTCAAGAATGGTGTGCTCCTCAATCAGATAAAAAATGAATCAACTCCAAAAACCTCTTCATTTTGGAAGTTTACACTTATAATTTCAGAATCAATGATTTTCATCCCTCTTTTCCCCATTTGTAGCACTGTTTCAGCTTGAATTCAGATCTGGATTTCTCTTCAGAATCATGTTTTGGAGGAAAAGAGAGGAATCTTTGGATCTTCAAATATTGGTGAACACCCAGCCCATTTGTGTAATGATATTTTGGGCCACCAATACATCTTCCCATCATGACATTTCTTCCACCCATGCAGCAATAAATATGGAAACACTTTCAATTCAACTCAAAAAGACTCTTTAGGAAAGCAAAATACAACCCATCTTCTCCCTCCCCCACACTTGAGTTCAACAATAATCATGCATTTAACTTCTAGAGAAGGTTTGAAAGGGATAAATGGATTTTAATTTGGTTTCCTAACAAGGTATTTCATGGCTAATAGGGTCTTAATGAAGGTTAGATGAAAAGTTAGGCCAAAATAAGAGTTCAATGCAAAAGGGCTTTCAAAGTAATGCCTCAATCATACTTGACACATTCCATGAACTCTAACAGTTTTGAAAAAGAGAAAAATAGCATGTTCTAGATAAAAAAAATGTCTCAAGACTCTAAAGAAAAAGATAAATGTATTGAAGATGTTAAAAGGGTTTATAAACCTCTCGGGTTGGGCAATATTTTCAATTTGGACAGCACTAGTGCACATGAGTTTCACAGTTAATCAAACTTTATCAAATGAAAAGATCAGAAATCAGAAAAAAAAACCCCATTCAGCAGTCATTTAAAACCTCAAATACTCAAATCAAGAAATGTTCCAAAAATATCAAGAAGGTTTGAATTTTCCCAAGTATTCGATTCTAGCTCAAGATTCTTAAAAACACACCAAAAAAATGAAAAAGGAAAATAAGAAAATTAAAAAAAACAACATGAAAAATAAAATGAAAGAATAAACAAAAGAAATGAAAAAAAATAAGAAAATTAAATAAAAATAAAAATTAAAGTTATTTAAAATGAATAATGATTTGTTTGACCCCCAATCAGATGCTAGGTTTTTACTGCCCCTAGTCAGGCAGTTGCGGCAGATTATCCCCAATCAGAAGGTGGATGTGGTTTCTTTGAGATAAACCACCACATGTGATTTTTTCCAATGTCCATCAGTAGACACTGAGATTGGAGAACCCCAAAGAAAATAAGAAAGTTCCCAACCCCCAAGAAATAAGAGAGATAGAATTTGAGATCCTAAGTGGGAGGGAATAGAATATAGGGGTGCTCCTTGGGAACTTCTGTGGTGTCCTCCTCCAAATGGTATGAAAGTTGTTGCAGAGGAGGCAGTCGCACCACCGCAAGATTATCCATCTATTCTTCCTTGATCACCACCACTTCGGTGGTCTCTTTTGTCTCATCCATGGTCTGATCCATTTGTGTTGTATCAGAAATTTAAGGAATGGAGAAGTCAGAAAACAATTCAGTTTGAATAAAATTAAAACAAGATGAATCAATTAAGAAATCTTCCCTTTCAAGTAAGTCATCTTGGAAATTGATCTCTTATGAAAAGACCATTGGAAACTCCATCTCAACAGGTGCGTCTTCTTCTTCATCTTCCAATGCAATAGAGAGGTCAAAAGGTTATAATTGTTCATTAGAAAGGATGGGAAGATTAATTTGCAGGTTATCTTCAAAAAAGTGATTCCAAAATTCTTTCAAAAAATGTTGATCTCTCATAAGTGCATCAGCTGGAATGTTTAAATCAAGGACCTCCTTGAGCAATGGTTGAGTACGAGATGATATTATTAACTCCTTTAAAATATCATTCTCACCCTCCTCAGGTTCTTTGATGTAAAAAATGTTTGGTGAAATCTCTTTCACCACTTGTTCAGGTTCAGGTTCCAGTTATGGTTTCTCTTGACAAGCATGTACGTATTCAGAAATCAACTCTATTTGAATCTCCAATTTCTCCACTACATTACTAATCCTTTTATATTTAGCATCAAGATCATATAAAACTTCTTCTGGCACTGAATATTCATCATTCTATGCATAAAAATTTGAATTGAAATTCATCATGAACAAAGATATTTTTTTATTTTCTCAAATTTATGATTTTTTTGTCATTTTTTTTAAATTAAAGGAGGAAAAATAATTTAAAATAAGTGAATAAAAATAATGTGTTAATACCACTTGACTCCCCAAAAACAGTGCCAATTTGATGAAGCATTCTCGTGCACTCTCTCAAAAATATTTATACTATGTGCAGCACAGTGGCTAACCTAGGTCAATCTCTTGAGGATCCTTTTATAGTCAATCACTCACTAATTCTAATTCACTATATATATATATATATGAAATAAAATCACCAGAAATAGATATTTGGATATTTAAAATGCTAAACTAAAATTAAATATGCAGATGCAATGCAAACACAATGAATGAAAACAGAATGATGTTAGACAGAAAGGAGATCCTCCCAGGAGATTATCCAGAGTGAACCTTCATCGTCTCTTTTTTAAGTTTCAAATATACTTAATGAGCTTGCTCCATAGTATGCATGAAAATCCCCTTCTTCCTATGGTTGTGAACATACGGTACACTCAACAATTCCCGAGAGGCCATACATCCACCTCCTCGATCGAGGGAGAATGTGACAGAAGTGAAAGCTAAGCTTTGGGTGGCAAGTGGAGACAAAAAGGCGTCTTGCCCACTATGATCCCCCTTATCATAACTCTAAGTAAATAAGAAACAATAAAACATTAATGATCAAAGTCTTGGGTTCACCACTTAATTACTCCCATGGGAAATTCCTTGGGTTAGCTACTCATGATCATGAGCATAAGAGTTCACAGTGTTGAAGAAAACGGAGAGAGAAAACAAAAGAGAGATAGAAAAGTGGAGAAAAGAGAACACTTGAATTAAAGCATGTAATGAAATTAAAGAATTAAATTAAAATAAAATACAATAATAAACTGCATATAATGGCCAAAAAAGGATATTCCTACGTTTCCAACCCTTTGGAATGAAAAAGGGATACACTTTTATAGAGAAAGGGGATGACATTTTGGCTCCAAAAATCATCTCAGAATGTAAGCGTTTGGATTTCATCTTTAATGACGGAATTTGGAACATGGTCATTATTGAAAGTTGTGTCACATGATATCCTCCGTCGACCCAGGAAATTTCAGCTTCATTGTCCATGAAATGAATTAGTTATGGTCGCCTCACTCAGAGTATTTAATTCTTCCTGGCAGACTATTTGTATTCCAAAACACCGAGTTCCAATGCATTAATATCCTTGAAAATGTAAGAATCATGCGCTTACCTATTAATAAAACTTCTTCCACCGGATTTATTCTAGCTCTATGTAAAATTTCAGCTCCAATGGTTTGGCAATTTATGAGATATGGTCCCCACAATAAAATTCTCCAGTTCTGTACACAATTTTTGAGGCCTGGTTTTTTAGCTGTATTTGAGCTTCAAAATGGTTGATTGAGCTTTGGGTCCAGAAGGATAAAATGAATCTAATATAACATGGAATCCTATAAAAGAATAAATTTTCCATTTGGATCATTTTAAAAAATGTTATGGCTGAAACAATAAAATAAATTAAAACTGTTTAAATCCAAAATAAGCCATTTTAGCAATTAAGCTCAAAATACATCAAAAACATAAAATGTGACAATTGACCTTTAAATAACAAATTGATGGGATTAAAAACATTGAAATTCAGAATAAAACAGTTGAAAATATTTGTTCTATCACTCACCCATCAGATAATGCTTCCACATCTTCAAGGTGAATCCCACTACTGCTGACTCCAGGTCATGGGTAGCATAGTTCTTCTCGTGCTGTCTCAACTCCCGTGAACCATACGTGATCACTACTCGCTCCTGCATCAAGACACACACTAGTACATTCCCTGATGTGTTGCAGTAAACTACGTACCCTATGCCCTCCTCCGATATCCTCATGATGGGTGCACATGTCATCCTCTGCCTCAGCTCCTGAAAGCTCTACTGGCGTCTATCTGACCACACGAATGGTTTCCCCTTCTTCATCAAAGATGAAAGTGGTGTTGCAACTCTGAAGAAGTCTGGCACAAATCTATGATAGTATCCAGCCAGTCCCAGGAAACTCCTCCCCTCTGTCACACTCTTGGGTGGCTCCCAAGCAATTATTGCCTCGATCTTTGCTTGATCCACCGCAACTCCAGTCTCCGAGATGACGTGTCCCAAGAAGTGAACCTCTAGAATCAAGAACTGGCACTTCGAGAGTTTACCATAAATCTGGTGCTCTCAGAGTGTATCCAGTACCACCCACAAATAGTAGGCATTCTCCTCCTCAGTAGTCAAGTAAATCAGTATGTCGTCGATGAAGACTACGACCAAGAGATCGAGGTAAGGTTGGAAGATCTTGTTCATGAGACTCATGAACACTGTTGGAGCATTGGATACGCTTAATAGAATAAACAAGAACTCGTAATGGCCATATCGACACCTGAAGGTTATTTTCTACACATCATCATCTCGAAATCTGAGTTGGTGATAGCCTGACCTGAGGTCTATCTTCGAGAACCATCGTGCTCCCTTGAGCTGATCAAAGAGGTCATCAATCCTCATAAGTGGGTACTTTTTCTTCACGGTCACCTGATTCAGGCAACGATATTCGACACACAGTCTCAAGCTCACATCCTTCTTCTTGGGGAACAAAATTGTTGATGCCCATGGTGAAATACTGGGTCGGATAAATCCCTTCCCCTGCAAGTCCTCCAGTTGTACCCGCAACTCACGAAGCTCGGTGGGAGCCATCTGATAAGTTGGAGTAGATATCAGTGTTGTATTGGGGTACAGATCAATGTAGATGTCTACCTCCCAATGAGTAGGTAGTCCTGGTACATCATCAGGTAAAACATCCACGTACTGATCCACCAAAACAAGAATAAACTTAGACTCCACACATCAACCGCTCCAAGGATGAGACTAGCCAACTGATGTGTGATAGGCTTCCCCCTCCTCTGCGTAAGTCCATCATGTGCTGAAAAGGCTCCATTCTCGCCGGTGAAGGTGAACCTACTCTCATCCGTGCGGATACACAACACTTTGTTCCTAATATAGTCGATCTAAGCATGGACTGTAGATAACCAGTCCATAACCAAGATGATGTCATAAGGCCTCGACGCCACTACAAGAAGATCACAGCCAAAGCTCTCGCCTCCAAGAGTAAGCTCACACTACCAGAAACAGTGCATAATCATTGATTCTACTCCCGTAGGAGTATCTAGCCATAAGGATCGACCCAACGGCTCCGCCAGAATCTACGATCTCCAAACAAGGGAAGCAGCAATAAAATAATTACTCTCACCTGTTTCTATAAGTACTGCAACAAGGATGGAGTAGACACATATAGAATCTCAAATCATCTCAGGTGCGCCGTGGTCGTAGGCATCGACTTCTTGGAGCTGAGCCTGCCTCTTTCTGCTAGCTCCCTGTGGTTGGGGTGGACCTCTGGGTGGTGGTGGTGGTAGAGCCTTGAAACGTCATCCACCACCTGCTACTCGTCCAGCTCCTCTGTCACATCCTCCATCTCCTGGAGGACCAACAAGATCGAACCTCTATCTCTACCTGGGAGTTCCCTCTAATGTCTGATGCTCGTATGCATGGCGTGTCGGGCAGTCACGATTCATGTGTCCATGCCCGCCGCATGCATAGCACTACCTGCTCCTTGTATAGCTGTCTCTGTTTCGTGTTCCCCACACAACCAAACCTACATCCTCGGATCGCCCACCTAATAGCCTGGTCCTCTAGGACCTCTACAACAACTGTCTACTATCGGCTACAGAAGACTCCACTACGTGTCTCCCTATGGTGGGTCTCCCTGCTAGTGACTGCTCAGCAAGACAGATCTCCACTAGAATGGCTCACTCCAGCACCCCTGCCTACGTTGGGATGCTTAGGGGAATCGTCGAAGCCCTGATCTCATGCCTGAGTCCCTGCACAAAGGTCTGGGACTTGAAGAACGCGTCTCGTACCATATCCATGGAGAAGCGTGAGAGGTCGGTGAACCTCGCTGAGTATTGAGCTACTGTCATGCTTCCCTACTTCAGATGAAGTAACTCCAGAATCTGCACCGCATGAAGGGTGGATGGAACAAACTCCGGTCGGAACAGGCTCTTGAAGTCTGCCCAGAGTAGTGATGCTTCGTCATGCACCTGGAGCATCAGGCCCCACCATCTACCTACTGCTGCGTGCAGGAGACTCGCAGAAAGGATCACCATAAGGTCGGCTGGTGTCCCTACCAGTCTGAAAACTCTCATGACAGCTTCCAGCCAATCCTCAGCTGCCAGGGGTCTGGCTCTCCGTGGAACCTGGGAGACCTCTGACACTAGAACTTGTGAAATGCACTCAGGCGGCGTGCACTCTCTTCTGATGGGGCTGGTGGTATTGGTGGCCTGGTGGGTAGTGGTACTGCTGGTACCTCTATTGTGATAGGGCCCTGCACCGAGGCATCGTCACTCGGTGGTCTACCATCTCATACGTAACTTAGAACTCTAGTTGGCTGCCTTCATGGGGCCATCCTGAAAAGAAACGGGTGCACCACTGTTAAAATAGAATACGTGGTGAGCTGACACAAAGTAATCACAAATAAAACTTTTCAAATAAAACACACACACAATCTGTGTTTTCGTGCACTGAGTCGGAGATCTGAATAGAGAGTCCTAGTGTATGGATATGTCGGTCGCCGCACTAACACTAGATTCCATGGACTGAAAACCACACTCAATACTCTTAACAATATTTCTTCACTGAAAAGATTGATCAGAGTCCTGATTTCTGTGGTAGAACTGACTCCTCTAATACCAATTTTCATGTCCCGTCCTCGGGGCCTGTTCCGTGACTACCCCAAACCCGCCTTCCATAGGACAGGGGCTAGAAACTAGCACCAAAGGCGTAAATCCCTATACAGGGAAGGCATTGTCTTTATAAAAGTAAAAAAACATAGTAGAGTATGAAAACAGAAGTAACACTAAGTAAACTGAATACAAAATAGTGTGATGGAAATTAAAAGGGGACGAAAATACAAGCCCAACAGTAAAATACAAGGAAAGGACTAACAGGTGCAACTTAAAATAAAAACAGCTGAAATATGACTAGCATATTCTGGAACGTCCACCATAGATCCTACCTAAGGGGTAGGTACAGAGAGCCTCCTCAATGCTCCACGTTCGTCCATCTCATCGGGGTACCGACTCGTCTTGAGGTCCGCCTCCGGGTACCGTCCAGTCCTCATACACTCCGCCTCGGTCAGCATTGTCTGTCATCTACATCCAATGCAACGAAGTGTGGGCATAGCCTATGCAGGGGTGAGTATAACGATACTCGGTAGGGACCCCGAGACCCACAAGGTCTCACAATATCCACTAAGGATAAACAAATGAATAATGATACAAACATGAAGTATCAATCAACCCTACTTAGGTATATTCCCATACATATACCTAAGTTACCAATCATAGTTCAGCTCCAAATCTCGAGCACATGCACAACCCAGTCCACACAGGAAGTAAAGTCAATCACCATGATTATAATGGTTGAAAGACATGACCCAGCTGACACAGGTATGCCACAATAGTATGGAGATTAGATGATCAGATGTCGCCACTGGATCATCTAAGCTGTCAGACCCACAAAGGATATAGTCCATCTAAGCTGTCGGACCCACACAGGATATAGTCTAGCTATCTCGTCTAAGCTATCAGACCCACACAGGATACAGTCCAGCTATTCCAGAGTAATAGAGATGTTCATATATAGTCACTGATTCATCAATTCTATCGGACCCGCACAGGATACTGGATCAGCTACTCTGTCAAAACTGTCGAACCCACACTGGATTCTTGTATAGTTGTCATTGTCATCAAACCCACGGAGTATTCTAGTATGGTATTCATCTCTATCGAACCCACACAGGATTCTGGTACAGAAGTTCATGCAGTCACAGCCAACTCTAGGGTGCCCGCACACAGCACACAAGATTCCTGGAGGGTCCACTCCTCAAGCAAAGGGGGTCGATACATCAACTATCACGAAGTCCTGAGTTTATGTATCCTGAATTTCCGTCTCGTCAAAATAAACCCAACGCGATAGACAGCGCGTCAATCAGATGCTCGGTCTGAGAGTTATCGGCTTTTCTGTTCCAGGGGCTCAGTTGGATTTACGCTCGATCCAAACCCGGTCGTTTTCCAAATTTGTCCAAAACTCACTTAGAGTATCGCAAAAGTACTGCCTCATCTCAATGGTCCCAATGCCATAGACGTCGTATCGTTCGGACGAGCGATCTTGAAGATATCCACATTTAAGCGAAACGAGCCCGGCCCGTCAAGCCCAGTGGGCTAGTGGGTTTCTCGTCTTAGCTCGGCGGGTCAGACCCGGCTGGGGGGTCGGCCCGGCCCGGTGGGGTGCAGCCCGGCCCGGCGGCTATGGCTCGGACCGCGTGGCAGGTGGCCCGTCCTATAAGTCGGTCGCGGCTCGGCCAGCTGGCCGATCGGGTGGGGGGGGGGGGTTCTGGAAACGGTGGTGCCGAGCGGTGCTGTCTCTCCAGCCCAGTCAGCAGAATCCGGCCGGTTTTTACAGTGCCAGTGACCAAAACAGCGGGCCTCTGTCCGCCCACTCAGAACCTATAGGTGTCGTAGTTTCCTTTAGCCCGGTCGGCAGGTGGCTGGCCGGTTCGCTTGCAGAAGTGGCCCGCCAAACGTGGCATGTGATCTTCTCCGAAGCGTGGCGCCAAGTGGCATCATGGTCCTCCCTCCCGGTCAGCAGGCGGCCAGCCAGTTCCACTCATCCAAGTGGCCCACGGATGCGGGCCACATCTCCTCCGTGTGACACCTGCGGGTGCCACAGTCCACCAGCCCAGCCGGCCATAGTCGGCCGGTTCTTCAGCCCAAGCGGCCCGCGGTTGCGGGCTGTAGTTTTTCTCCATGCGGCCGGTGCATGGCCGCCGCCTCTGGTCACCGCCGCCTCTTGTGACACCGCCTCCATATCCAAAACAAACAAGGATCAACAGAGGGTCATCGGGCCGTGTTTGTTTGTCTTGCACCCTCCACATTAGGTGATAACAAATGCCATAGTCGAACTAAGCATTCAAAAAGATCAATCGTATAATTTTATTCATTTAAAATTATACAAAACCCCATACCTCGATTCAAGGTTCGTTTTTCATAGTGGTTAAAACGGCACCACGGTAGACGGTGTCGTTCTGTCAACGTCGGAGGGAGAGTCATTGTCGTTGGTGGTGTTCTTCGCGGGCGGTGTCTTCTCCCTTGATGCGGGGGAAGAATAAAGAAGAAGACATTCTAGGGCCTTGTGTTCTTCATTGAGATATTACATCCTTCTTCTTGGAAAGAATTTTATCCCTATTCTCCAAAGAACCCCAAAACAAGAACTGCCAACCCAAAAATAATATCTTGGCTATTATTTTTATTCTTGTTATGAATTTCAATATAATTAAAATTCGGAGAGCTAATTAATTAATTTCTAATTAATTAAGTGAGTGTTGGCATCTTTAATGGAAGGAGATGAAAGGATTAAGGGTAAAATGGGGAAGTTGAAGGGTTATGTGTGTGGCCCCCACCACACATTATCCTCTCATGGGAGGTTATGTGGGGTGTGGGCCCCACCTCCAACTCCTATTTGGAGAAGATAACCACCCCCTTAAAAAAATTATGTGACACATAATCTTTTTATTTATTTTAAAGAAATCCGGAAAAAAAACATCACCTCCCGAGCAAAGGCAACTGCAGCAAAGGTCACCTTAAACGAATATTGGCATTGCGAGTTCATCAGTGTCCTCATATTACAATTCTGAGCACCTTTTCAGAAGATAGAAAAACCCACATGTATGTTTACTGAACGTACCCAAACAAAACATCAAAAAATGATTCCAGGCACACCGGGCCTCAGAATCAGGTGCCGTTAGAAAATGCGGACTCATAAAATTCCAAAGAATTTAAGAGAAAAATTTCCTTCAAATTTCCGGGTATTTACAATCATGTTAAAAAAGGTTTAATGTTTTTGTAAAATTTTATAAATACTATAACCTAAGTGTATATTATTATGAAGACTTTTGGTATGTTCCAACCAATAAAAAACGTACACTAATGAGAAAATAAGGCCATATCAACATATGAAGAAACAAAATAAGTAAAAAAAATATACATTGGGAGAAAAATGTGATAAAAGTAGCTCAAAAGAAGAAGAGAGTTGAGAAAATTACTCCTGATAAGTCTAAGAAGAATGTTAAATGGGATTTCACAATAAATATGGTTATATGATTCTACTATTAAAAAAACTTCCACACCATAGACCACTGAAAATAGGCCATGGGTATCAAAATTAAAATAAGTAATCTAAATTCAAGAAGGGGTCAATCCAAGTAATAGATAAAAGTACTATTTTAATTGTTTACATACCAAAAGAAGATATGAGGGAGTTTCCCAAGAGTTGTACCTTGGTGAATGTAAATAAACCATGGGAATGATCCAACAAATCTAAGTATATCAAGAAGTGCATAAATATATGTTCTGGAAAATTTCAAGTTTCTAAAAAGATAGATAAACATCATGAGGAATCACAAGAATTTGAAAATTACAATGAAAAGTATGTTATTACACCAGATGAGGTAAAATAATTGTGTGTAAGGTGAGAGAAATTAGGTAATATAGTAAAGAAATTCATAAATCTTATTCCAACTCGTGAAAAAATCTTGAAGAATATTAATGACAAATGAAAATAAACATTGGTTGATGTTTTTATAATAATTTTTTTTATCAAGACCATTCCACAAAATAATAAGTATGATAGAAGAAAAAAACCATGTTGCTCCACAAAGATAAAATTTTGAAGAATTAAGGGAGTATAGGAACCATGAGATCTCTGTATTTTAGAGATGGAAAGAAGGTGTCTATGTTCAGAATCATGTCTGAGCCCTACTACTCTCACTAAATATTATTGATCCCCCTCCTTATTCCCTTTTTTTAGTTATGACTGTTAACATGTCGGGAATTGAAGGAAATAGAAAAAAAGGATAAGTATGATGAGGTTTTCCCTATTGGGGAGAAAAAGAGGTTGTATATAGTGGAGTTTTATAACTACAATGGTAATGAGTAGAAGAGTAAATTTCTTGAGGGAGAGAAAAAAATTAATATAGGAGTTTCTAAAATGTGTAAATTTATATAAATATAGAGTTTCTAAATTTCTATATAAATATTAAATAAGAGGTATTCCATCATATTATTTTCCCTTTTTATGATTATATAAAATATTTTTATAAAGGGGGAGTTAGTTGATAAAACGATGATGTGAAAGTGGGAGTTATATGTTTTTTACTTAAATGTTTTTTATAGGTTTATTTAATTTGAGTGAAGGTTATTATTTCTTGATAAATCTATTTAATAATACCCTAGAAGAAAAAATTGATAATATTATAATATGCCTAGAAATTTTTTGGTAGTATTGATGCTTTGGTGAAGTGTGTATGGTTTTATACACTGGGATTTCCTATATTGACTTAGAGTAGATTAACTAAAGGAAATTGGATAAGTTGTGTGTGGTGTCATCCCAATATCAAAAGTAAATCAAGTTTTAAATTAAATCTAAAGAGGGAGAAGAATTTTTTATTTATATAACCTATTCTAGAGAATAATAAGGATAATGTGAGTGAGGATAAATCCCTACATTACATTGAATTTATTTTCAATAAAAGGGCACAAAATATGGGATCACACATATTTCTATTATATGTTTTCAGTGGTATAGAAAACAAATCCAAAGGGTGATATTGAATTTCCCATGATTTTATTATATTGTTTTCAATAAATAAGGTTTTAAATATGTGTTAAAAATGTATGGGAGTAATTATGAAAGTATGTTAATTGAAAAAGTAATATTATTGAGAATTTTTATCTTTTTAAAAAAACTTGAGGATTACATTTTATAAAAAATTACATGATGGACAAGGATGTGACATTGTTGCTGTATATGAATGGATAGATTCAATATAGTAGTACTATTTGTCATTATTAGAGATATATTAATAAATGGAATATATGAAAGGTGTTAATGGATGAGGAAACCTTTTCTATTATATGTTTCATGGAATATTTAGGTGCATGAAAAATGAGGAGATTGAGGAATCATATTTAAGGGGATCCAAGCTAGCTAAGAGTTAAAGATTCCATCAATGAAGCACTTCATATGCTCATTGATGTTTATAGTGAAGAAATACCATCCTGTTATGTTTTGTGTTATTTTTTAATGATTTATAAGGCCTTAAAAATATACTTTGATTTTATCATAATATTTTAGTAAGTCTATAATTTTTGTACCAAAGTGAAAATTAGAAAAATAATAATCCCTGGGAACTTCATAGGGTAAATTAGATCTCCTTAGGGTACAACCCTATATTCTTAAGGTATAATATATATATAATTTATAATATTTTACAATGTAATGAACCCTATTATGAGCTTTATTGGGTTCATACCATCTTCATAAAGAAAAAATACAACAACTTCTTAGGTTAAAATAGGCTTCATATGGTATATAAACCCTAAAAATAAGGCTTCGAAATGTACCAAAAAATTTTAAGGTACAAACCATTGTAAGGTAAAAATGTACCCTATAAATTATTAGTTGGTACAATTAACCCAATAAATAATTAAAAATATGATTACAATGACTTTATAATATTCAAAACATCATACAGTAGATGATCTTCAAATGGTATAATGAACCCTTTGAAGAATCAATTGATTCAACCAACCCTATGAAGATAGTACAAATAATCCAAGGAACCTCATTAGGTTCAATTTAGGAATTTATATATTAAAATCATAGGAAATCTAGGAAATGAAATATATTAAAATGACAAATAAACATTAATAATTATTCTGATAAATTGAGGTAATATCAGATGATGCTCGTGTACTTCAATGAAATTAATATGATAATTATATTATTGACTCATTTTGATTCATGTATAGAATTAAGCCTTAAACTGAAGGCGGTGTTGTGTAAAGTTGAGGTGGAAAAATCCATGTCATAAGTTTATTTTCCACATCATAATTCATAAATCACTGCATACATAGAAGAATTTAAAAATAAATAAAAGATGTATGGAAAAACAGAGATGATAAATCCCTGATATTCAAATATCATATGGAATTTAAAACATACAAGTCTTAAGGAAATTTAAAAATAATACCTTTACTCTAATGGAATGATATTCAAAATGATTGAGAGTATTCTATCATGGATTATAGAATTTTCAAATTCAGTATGGAAATAATATTCACATTTATAGTGAATATAAATAGGCAATGGAATAAGAGACCATGTGAACAATATTTCTACTCTTTAAAGATTTATGAATTCAAGCGAAAGTAAATATGATACTACTATTATTGAATACATAATGTGTATCGAGGAAGGAAGAATCCAAGGCATTGAGGACTACACCTGTGCATTGAAGAAGAATAAGAAAAGAAAAGGTTCAATGATATTTTAATATTGTGAAGGAATATTGAGTCCAAGAGATTGATTGTTTCTATTATTTGTTCCATTTTATCAAGACCCTCATGTTATAAAATAGCCACAAAGATTTTAAATCACAGTTTTCTTGAGTTGAATAACAAATCAATCATTCTATGAGAGTTTATGATAATATCATGACGGTTTCGGGTGTAGTGGAAGTGTGTTATGGTGGGTGAAATGTTAAAATTTATTTTAAATAAAATTTCTCAGAACCTCGACCTAGGATATTGCATATAAAATTTATAAATAATTCATTTAATATCATAATAAATGAATACATGATCTAATAATTATTTCTTTGACGTAGATTTCAATCATCTGAAAAGATCCTTTGATATTGTCTTTGTTGTACTGTGAGGATCCAAGGATAAAATCCCTCTAGCGGTGATCCACATGTTCTTGTTTGATCTCCAAGTAACACCAATCAATCTATGGGTACTAGCATGACAATTTGATTGTCTTGAATTATTAATTTTGATCACTTGTCCTTCGATCTTGAAGCGGTCCATTTTGAGTTTCTATTCTTTAATTAGAATATATAAAGGAATATTCAAGAGAGAGTTTCCCTGTTCACAATGATTCTTATGTTTTTATTTTGGATAAAATACACAATATACATAATGGTCTATTTATAGAGCTAGGGTTTAGGATAAAATAATTCTTTGATTTCATGTCAACTCTTAAATAATATAATAATCCTTAATAAACACTATTGCATATAATAATATTATTATTATTATTATTATTATTATTATTATTATTATTTTGGGGTGTGTTCCAACTTGAACAATAAAAAATATTATTTAATTAGTTTGTTAAATAAATACTATTCTTCAGACTCTGTCTGGGTATATTCGAAATCCTATATAATTTATTCATCTCTTGAATAGATATTTAATTTAAATATTTCATCCATCATTAAATTTTTTTATCTATAATACGTAAATAAAATTATCCATTGTTCTTGGGAATAATATTTTTTTAATTAATTAAATTCAAATAGAATTTAATAAAGATCATCTAAAACACTTATTGTGTGTCACTCTAGGAATATTTCTCAATGGAGTTAGGTGGGATTTCTTAAATCAAATAATACTATCTATAAATTAGTCAAGGAACCCAGGAGAAATAACTTAATGTCTCAATGATGAAAACTGCATACTAATACATATTGTTCAATATAATCTCTTAGTCATAATATCTCATCAAGTAGTTTTCACATCCATGTCACCAACCTATATGTTTGATACACATTTCTTTGACTATTTAAAATAAACATGTTGATTCACATTGGCCATAGAATTTATTGAAATGGTTCTATTACAATAAATGTTTTGAGATATCAACTTCCATATATATGGAAGGGACAAATCCTTCCTTTACTTATCGATTAATGAAATGTCAATCATGATGCATCCAACATGCCCTACCTCACCATGAACATATGGTGTCATGGTTTTCATTATAAAATATAATTGTGAAATTCATGGAATGCATTAATTATAATATTAATGTATAAGGATCAATACACGTGCTCAGAGATAGGAATATCTAAGGACTCAAAAACATGTGGAATTACAACTGGTGAGTATATTATCATAATCTCCCATCTTGGAGACTACTAGGTAAAAACATCATGAGAAGAAGCCCCATCCACTTATTTATAATCACACCTAAAATTCTATATATTATGTGTCTCATTATAGTACGTTATCCAACCATGGAACTATATTTAATAATATCATCATAGAAATTCATGTTTCTCTTAATAGTAGAGAACTATAATGACCTTATCAATGTGGTGTATACTCTAAGAAAATAATACATTAGAGTCATATATAAAAATGAATAATATTTAATAATAATTTCTATAAATATTTAATACACCAAATATACATGTACTCAATGTAAAAATAGTTTTTCCAAGGAAACAAACTCTATCAAACTCCCACTTGGATTAGATCCAACTATCTATGTCTATTAGTCTGCTATACCACACATGATAATCATGTTTCTACTGAGTCAAGAATTTATTTAAGGGGACTACCATGTTTTCTACCATGGAAATAATGCTCAATGAAACCTCACATCTTTGAGAAAAATCCCTCAAGAGATGATACTTTCGAATTAAGAACTATATCCTCTAATGTGACCTTGTCTATATTAAAAGATCCACCAATACTATATTATCATAAGGGAATATGATAAGATCTTTAATTAAAGGTACCATGTCAAGATCTTGGATGAAACTTCACATCTATACTGATTCTTTAGCTTCCACAGAAGCTTCAATATACTCATACTCTTCTTTAGAATCTGGGACCACATCATGCTTTGATCTATTCCAATACACATCATCTCCATTTAAATTTAATATGTATCACTTTTTGGCTTCATGTAATATTGATCTATATTGAAACTAGTATATGAATATCCTATTACAATTATTTCCTCATATCCTCTATAAAACAAGAACATATCATTAGTATGAATTATATACATAAGTATGGTCTTGACTACAATGGAATGGTGGTCCCCTAGTTCATCTTTATGTATTCCTAATAAACATTATGAATAAGAAAAAACTATCCTAGTGTATTTCATACCATCTAGGAATATCCTAATCACTTATTCATATATAATCCTTATTATTATATTTCTTTCCTCATGTGTTTAAGGACACATATTCTTGAAATGATTAATTACCTGTGATGCTAGCAAAAATCCCCAATTGGATTGTGCCATACTGAATCTCTTTATTATCTTATCAATGCATGTACTCTGACATAGGCTAAACAATATCTTGGATCTATCATGATAGATCCTGATCCAAATTATATATGTTTTATCACCTAAGTATTTCATGGAGAATAATTTATACAATTATTCCTTAATAGAACTAAAAAATGGTATTTCATTTATAATATGTAATATGTCATCAAAATATACTATTAAGAAAAAAACTACACTCCCACTAAACCATTTGTTGAAAAATGGATCGCATTCATTATTTATAAACAAAATTCCTTTATGGCTTCATGAAAATGAATTTTCAATGAGATATATACATTATTTAATCCATAAATGTTTTTTTTAATTTTCATATCATGTTGGAATTATTTGGAGACATGAACCCTTTAGGTTGTGTCATATAGACATCTTCCTAAAGGATTCCATTAAGGAAGGTTGTTTTTACGTTCATTTTTCAAATATCATAATCATGGTAATCCGTAATGGAAATTACAATTCTGATTGATTTTGGCATTAAAGCTGGTGAAATGTTTTCATTTTAGTCAATGTCTTGATGTTGATTAAACCCTTTTCAACTAATTACGTTGTATAGGTACTGACTTGTCCTTCCATGTCTAGTTTCTTCTTAAATACCCATTTTAATTCAATAGTATTTATATCCACTAGAGGATATTCCAAAATCCAAACATGGTTTTGGTACATAAAATCCATTTTATAATTTAGGGTTTATTTCCACTTGGAAATATTTATTACACTTACTACTTTTTTATAGGTTAGAGGATCATTATTATCTGAAAATAATTTGGTTCCATCCTCAGTGACTAGAAAAAAATACTATTATGGTTCTTTATCCTATCTTGTACTTCTATGTAGTACATGGGTATCTTGAATAGTTTCTTCTTCCACATGGCTTTGTGGAATCTATTCTTCTGCCAACTATTGTGTACCTTGAGCCTCAACTTCATCAAATTCTATCTTTTTACCACTATCACTTTTAGATATGTTCTCCCTTCCATGTAATATGGCATGTATTTCTAGTATTAACTTTTTATATGAGGGTTCATATAGGTAATATCCCCTTATTTATTTGGGGTACCTATAAAGGTACACATTATACATCAAGGTGTGTGTTTGTTACTTTAAGAGGCCTTAAAAAATGCTTTGCAACCCCACACATGTAAGTATAAAAACACATGTTTTTTTTCATTCCATAAATTGTGTGGTATACTGTATTCCTCTCAATTTCAAACTTGGTTTGGTATTTATCTTTTTTGTGTAACGCGTATCCCCAAAAAGATCATGGGAGACTCACACGACTCATCATTAATCTCACCATGTCCAACAAGGTGTGGTTCCTCCTATCACATACACCATTGCATAAATATTTTTAAGGTGGAGTGACTTGAGATACGATCCCAAACTCTTATAAGTTATCAATGATGTCTTAATTAAGATATTCTCTACCATTGTCTGAGTATAATTTCTTAATCTTCTTACAATGATGATTCTCGACTTTGTTCTTATATTCATTGAATTTTGAAAAATAGTCTAACTTATAACTCATTATGTAAACATAACTGTATCAACTATGATCATCAAAAAAAGTTATGAAGTATATTTTCCCACCCATTTCCTCAATATGAAATGGTCCACACATATTTGTATAAACTAATTAAAAAATATATTTGGCCCTTTCCCCTTTTTTAACTAATGGGGATTTAGTTATTTTACCTTGTAAACAGGAATGACATATAGCATGTTGTTTTAGTTCAAAAGAATATAAATATCCATCTTGTTATAATTTATTTAAATGATTTTCATTTATATGACATAGTCAGGGATGCTATAGTTATGTATGGTATGATTCATGTGAAGCATTTTAATTATCTATTATAATTACTTGGTTCTTCAATCCATCACATAAAGACCACTATTTAAATGTTCTTTTCCATAAAAAAATTTTATATTTATAAAATATTAACAATTATTTATAAACCTGAAAATAAAACCATATGTATCAACAATGGATACCTAAATAATGTTTCTGGTAACTGAAGGAACATAACTTTTAAAACCAAGATCATTCTAGTTAGCAACATGAGGTAGTAGTCCACGATAGTTATAGAAGCAAGTTTAGCTTTATTGGTTGCTTGTAGATCTACCTCCTCTCGGTCAATATTTATGAATATATGTGGTTCCTATATTTTAATACATATGTGAGTACAAAAAGATTTATCTAATAACCAATTTTTAGAAATAGATAAATTTTAATTGATAACTATGCAACTAAATCTTTCCCTTGCTTCATTTTTTGGGTGCAGTTCCAGTGGACATTCTTTCCACGTACAAAAAAATAGCATCATGTCCCTTTCATTTAATATTGATCTTCCTCTTCTTGTAAGAGTGTGAAGAATATTTGTTCTTAGATCTCTTCGTTTTCCCATTCCATTGGTTCACCATAAATAATAAAGGCTTTTCATGATTTCTCTCCTTATTTACATGGTGAATAAGAATGAGATGGTTTGGAAGAGACTTCTTAATATGGTTCATACTAAAATTTACAACAAATATGGATAACATGTGGTGGATTGATTTCAGAATGAGATCAGTGCCTAGTTCTTCAGGAAGTTTAAACCCTATAACCTCTAGGCCCTAAATTAATCTAATAGGATTTACTACATGCATCCTAATAGGGACACCCTATATAATATTTCACTAAACAAGAAACTTGGAAATCTCAAATTATTCATGTCTATATCTCTCTTGGAAAAGAATGTAGAGGTTCTCAAGAAATCTATACAAATCTATGATTTTGTGATACTTTATGAGTTCACTAGACATAGAACAAAGAATTAAAAAAATGAATTTTTACCACATCGCTCAATTTTTTTTCATGGATGAGGAAATCTTTATCACTCACTACTTATGCAAGAGTATTAGAAGTGAGGATTCTAACATGTAATATTTCATCTCATGGCACAAAACAACCCGAAGGCATCTGAACCACTCCTAAAAGTTACTACCAGTGGGGATAACTCCATTATATAATATAGATAGAAGGAATGGGGTGGATTAAAAACTAGTCATTTTATTCTTTAATTAAAAGATCATATAAAAAGTAATTTTCTTGATTACAAAATTTCGTGAGAAATAATAAATTAATTTATTTTATTAAATCTCCCACTATTTTATCATGTCCAAATAGCCCTATCTATTAAACTCAGAATGTCTAGTTTCTAGGATATTCAAGTTGAAAGGATCTATATTCCCCTTTTTATAAGCCCAATGATGGTTGGTCAAGCTACATAAAGTTATTTCGGTAGGTAGGTATTTTCCAACTGTATGCTTTCAGCTCCTTGATCCGTTATGTAGACTCCCCTATCCTGAAATATTGACTTATAATTTCTTAATACATTCCTTCATGTTAAATCGATCCTAGAGAGGGATACTTCTCATGATGTAATATTGTTAAGTCAACCCATAATATTTATAAGAACTCCACATTCTGAGTAAGTGTCCTAACGAGTGTTGGTCAAACACTGAGTTATAAGACTTTTATTCTTAATCAAGTGATATAAGTCCATGTCAAACTTAATATATATTTAAGGTATTTTAATTTATTATTCAGAAATTTTATCTTTTTTATCCTTTTCAAGTATTGTTAATATTAATTGGATGTTACATAAATAAATAATCATGTTGTATAAAAAAATATGCACAGTCCACTTATTTAAAATTCCACTTTTCATATTAATTAATTCATTTATGTGATCATAGTCTTGCATCCATATAATTAAATAATGCATAGATAGAAATAAATAAATAACTTATTCATGACATTTATGTATTGGTTGATTTAATGAGTTTAAAATAACTAAATCTATGACCTTGGGAAAATAACTCTCGTTTCTAGAGTTGGCAAGAGTTATATCATTCCAACTTTCATCCAGTTTAACACTTGGGTAGGAATCATTTTGGTTCCACCTTGAACTGTCACCACACACCTTGGGAAACTCAATTAATTACAAGTATTTATAACTCAACCATATCTGAGGGGAACCAAAATATTGGTTAAAGAGAGATTAAATAAATATCCTTGGACATGAAGGCCCTACATAATAATGGAAGAAGGGATGACTCACATTCCATAAAATTTAATTTAATAATAAATAATTAGAAACCCTTGAAATAGGTTAAATTAAATAAATTTGAACACATACACAGGTCTTGGTATATCTCATGAACGATCATATAAGAAATGTACACACAAAAGTAAATTAATAACATTCATTTATGTATCTGTTCTTTTTTAGTGAGATAAATTCACTTGTATTGGTTAATTGATTAATTAATTAAATCCCTTTCATATTAATGACAATATAAATCTTCTTAGAGATAACTGTCATTAAAGAATGAATGGAAAATAAAGGGAATGACTAATATTTGAATTTTTATTACAATAAATTAATTTATAATTTAATAACCTTTAAAACCCTTATTAAATTGTAAAACATTTAAAGTGTAAATAAAATAAGTAAGGTTTTAATGCTATATTTTTTCATTTAATGTAATTTTATTTAGACAATAAATGGGTGGCTATATATCATCTATAATCTAGATGCATGTCATGTACCTCAGTTGTTTTGTATCTGGGCTACAAACTTGGGGCTTCGGCATATTGACTCATCCAGACTACATGACATGTATATGGTAGCAACACACCATATATCTGCTTTCTGTGTGCCCGAGATACTCGTTCGAGCCTTTGATGTGTATCTCGGTGGGATCACATAGTGTTTACAAGACAAATACACAATGTGTCTCACTTTTGTAAGTTTGTCTTCTATTCTTACCACATGGGTAAGTGTGTATTTTGGAAATGGGAAATAATTAACTACATAGTGTGTACATGGAATATAGGTTGTGTATATCATAAATTCTATAGACTGTCATTATCATGTGGTTGACCATGTATAATGACTACACGGATTGTGTGATTTAGACCCCTAACTCATGTAGACTACATGGAATGTACATCATATACATGTTTTGTAATTCAACACACCATGTATTGGGTTTTTCAGTTAACATGTGGTTTACACCATGTATTATAACAATGTAGCATACCGTTTATCCCACAACATATCCAGGTGAAGCATATTAGGGTATGTGGCATGTACTCCAACTTCACACTATGTAGCCCTATCTTACCAACCTAAAATTTGGCTTTTCTCAATGGAATATCTGATCATTCTTCATATATTATTATAAATTTAATAAAATGAAGCACTAATCAGACATGGCTAATATATTCATAACATGTTAATTCAAAACAGATTAAAGAAAAAATAATATGAAGAAAAAAATCAACCATGATTATGTTTGGATCAATAATCAAATAAATAATTATAATTTAAAGTGTGACTTCTCTGATACCACTTGATGGTTCTGGAAACAATTGAGGAATTCAGTGGTGGGTGAATTTTTAAAATGAATTTTTAAAAAAATTCCTAGAACCCTAAGTGAAGATATTGAAAGTAAAATATAAAATTAATTTATTTAATATTGGAATAAATGAATACCTAATATGATAATTATTTTTTTCTATAAATATGTTGATCATAAAAAAATACCCTTTCAGATTTTCTTCATTTCTCTATGAGGGTATAAGGATAAAATCCCTCTGGCGGTGATCCACACATGCTCCTTTGATCTCCGAGCAACACCAATTAATATTCAAGTGCTAGAGAGGTGAGTCAATTGTCTTGAATTATTAATTCTAATCATTATTTCATTGATCTTGAAGCAATTAATCTTGCAATTTTCATTCCTGAGAGGAACATATAAATGAGAAGTCAAGAGAATAATTTATTATTTTAGCATCCCTCTTCCAGGTGCCGCCCAAAAGTGCCCGGTACCCAGTTGGTCACATGACCTCAAGTGCATTTCCTTGAATGTGAGAGGCTACTGAGTAGTATTGAGGGACTTGGGTGTGATAGTGGGGAAAATATGCCATCATTGGAAGAGTAACACATCGGAATACGAATCAGAAAACAATAGTTGAATAAGTAATAACAAACCATAAGTAAACATTAGAATTCAAAAAGTAAATAAACAAATGCAGCATACATATAAATAATGATGCATGTCTCAATTATCTAGGAAATCAACCAAAAAAGTCACAATGCTGGAATATAGTACTAACCCAAAGTACAAAGGAAAAATGTAAACAACTCTAACAGCATCGCAAGCCTTATCTTGGTGCTGTTCTATCCATCTACATAGAAATAAAATACCTGAAGTAGAAGGGCGCATGACCTTATGTATTCCTACAACAATATAATCTGTTTGGTCCCAAAAGCATGACCCAAACAGGGTGTGAGATGAATACTAGTAAGAAACCTCCAAAAAATATGTGCCTAATAGTCAGTGAATATATATGGCTGGAAATAAGAAAAATGAAGCAATAAAAAGGAAGTACTCAAAGTATATAGTCCTAAGTTTCAATTAAATTCATTTATATTCGTAAATTATTCTACCAAATGAAAATAAGAAACCCTGTGGGACGTTCTCACAACATATCACCTCTGGTCAAACCAAACAATCTCAAGTAACCATATAGGTAAGTTCTCATAGCCTAACCCCTCTTGTTCAACTTATGTAAGGATATAACAACCTCCAAGGTAAGCTCACACAGTCTAATACCTTTGGTCTCATGAAAACAAAGACTCTCAGACTCCCCGTCAATTCCCCCTATTTTCTTTTAACGATAAACTACAGACACTCTGAGAAAGCACTCAATGTCAATTCCCCATGTGGTCTCGTAATGGTAACTATAGATACTCCGAGGGAGCACTCAACATCAATCCTCCCTATGGTCTTGTGGCGTGATAAAAAATAACAAACAATCTTGGGAATTCCTCAATGTTAATTCCCCCAATGGTATCACTACACCAGGTTCCCACAACCCTGTGTAAAGAAATCATGCACAAATGATGTTCAACAGCCAAAGTAAGCCTCAAGAACTACTTGGCTAAACAGCTTCAAAGAATATAATAGTATCAGATAAATAACTCGGTTATGACAACACTAAGCATGGAAAGAAAGAATCCTAATAGGAAAAACTAGACCAAATAGTCAATATCAAATCATACATGGTAAAACACTTCCATATAATGGAAAATAACCCTATTTACAAACAAGATCCCTAATAAAAAAACAATCATAGAAGTCACCAACATGGTTTAAATATTTAAACATGAAATACCCAAATCTAGGGTATTGGGAACTTTTTCACAAAAAATTAAAAGACTAACTTCAGAAAGTCACAAATCACATACCTTGGTGTTGTACGATCGATATACCCTGGTGTCAGACCTTGAATCCTCTTAGAAAAACATAGATCTACCAAAACTTCTAAAACGTTAAACCAAGGATATCTCAATAAAGAGGATAAATCAAGGAATGTGGCTCTAGATGAAGGAAGAAATTACGGTGGTGATTCCAATGAAATTGATGACAGTTGATTCAGAGAACGGATAGTCAATCGGGGGATCAGAGAAGAATCATGCCCTATTGTTGCTCCTAGATGCGACGAGTCGAGAAGAATGTATTTCTTCCAATTAGACTCGACCTTGTTCTACATTAACAAATAAATAGAAATGTACTTGGTGTGTCTTTTAAATATACCTGGAGTGTATATGCCTTTACCAGGCCCCACTTTAGTCGAACTTCATGTCACCCAACATGGCCATGTACTCAGCCATTACATGGCCAATACACGGTCACCCACGACAACTGGTTACACAGCCTGTACCCTTAAGTACAAAACGTGCACTCCATAAATTTATAGATTCTCCTATTTTTCTCAAAACACCAAAAATGAATAAAAACCTGAAAAGAATATCAGGTTTCTTACAAACTCCCCCCCCCCCTGAAATAAATTCATCCATGAATTTTCCTAGAAATGAAGAATAGAAGAAGAATCCTCAAACAGATATGTCCACTACGATCATGCATCGGACTCCCTCTCCCAAGTCTCATCTTGTACTTTCCTGTGCTGCTATATCACTCATACTAGAGGGAAAAACTGACCATGGAGAACCTTCGCGATGTGATCAACAATCCGGATATGATGCTCCTTGAATGAGGCATTCACCTCCAACTCAAACTCCCCGGGTAGAAAAACATGATATGGGTCTGAGAAGTAACATCGTATCTAAGAAACGTGGAAGATTCCATGCATATCCTGGTACCTCTGAGGTAATATAAACCGATAGGCAACTAGACCAACTCTCTGTAAAACCTCAAATGGTCCAACATATCTCGGCTAAAACTTATCCTATATCTTAATCCTATTGTGTCCCCACCATGGTGTAACATGTATAAAAACCTGATATTGGACCTCTAACTCTAGAGGTCATCCCCTTCTATCATAATAATACTTTTGTCATGGATTTGCAGGTTTCATCCTCTTCTGAATCAACTCTATCTTCTTTGTGGTCTCCTGGAAAAGTCGAGGTCCCAACATAGATGCCTCTCCTACTTCCAGCCAACATATGGGTGATCTATATTGCATACTGTACAAATCCTTATAAGGGTCCATATATTATTATCTTGAAAACTATTATTATAGGAAAACTTGACAAGATGTATGTGCTTCTCCCAAGACCCCCCCAAATCTAAGACGCAGGCTCAAATCATATCCTCCAGCACCAAAATAGTACTCTCGGATTAGCCATCTATCTGGGGGTGGTAAGTTGTACTCAGAAGTACCTATGTAACCAAAGCCCTATGTAATCCATTCCAGACTTGAGAAGTAAAATGGGAATCCCTATCTGAAACAATGGAGTTCCACAATCTCTCAGATGTACATCCTTCCTAGCTCATCAACACTGATGGTCTTTGTGATCAAAAAGGAGTGATAAACCTTCATGAGTCTATCAGTGACAACCCAAACTGCATCATTTCTTCTAGGAGATCTCAGTAAACCTGACACAAAGTCCATCGCGACATCATTCCACTTCCACTCGGGAATGGGTAACTACTGTAAAATCCATGTTGGTTGATGATGCTCCACCTTGACCTGTTGATAGGTGGAACACCTCATGAAAAACCCAACAACATCTCTTTTCATACCTAACCACCAATACTGATGGTGCAGATCTTGATAAATCTTGGTGACACAAGGATGAACTCCCCAAACTGAGGAATGAATGTCCTTCATTATCTCCTTGTATATTTCTACTGAAACCAATACACACCCATGAAAATGAATGATCTCGTCCTCAAGTAATGTCCATCCAAGAATAGGGTCCTCCCCTGACACACTCTTCCGTAGGACGAGGCTTTATAATCTGATAGATACCTCATTCGTAGTCGATAAATTATAGTATAGGTAATAACCATAGAAGAAAGAAATGTCTTTCAATGTCTGTAATGCACCTACAAATGCATCTCAGAGAACATAGTCATAAGATACTAGTCACTAATGTACTCTTGAACTGGCTGTATCCGAGTCCTTCTTCCCAACATATCAGCTATTTCATTGCCTTTCCTAGGCATGCAGAAATTCTCATAAAAGACTAAAGGAACTCAACCCACCTTCTCTATCTAAAATTCAGATTGCGCTGAGTGAAGAAATACTTGAGACTTTTGTGATTGGTGAAAACCACAACCTTCTCTCCAAATAGATAATGTCTCCAACATCGTAAAGCATGATCAACTGAATCAACCACAAGATTTTGGTTCATTTAATTCCTCTCATGTGGCCTCAACTGCCGAGACCCATATACAATGACTACTTCCCCCTACATAAGCACTTATCCTAGCCCAATACCTGATGCATCATAGTATACATTATAGCTCTTACCCAGCTTTGGAAATACTAGTATCGGTGTTGATGTCAACTATAAGGACCCAATATTATTACTTACATAACCTTGGATTTAGTATAGAAAAAACATCCTTTTACATTGCGTATCTTTTCAAATTTATAGATTTATTTAATTGGGACATAATACAATTATAGCCTTACACATTTTTACAGAGTGGATACCATAAAAACAGTTTCCATTTTTTTTAAAATATAAAACATTAAATCTTAAAAGATGACTCCTTGAAAATTCTTAAACATTTAACATGGATTCCATCTTTTTCTTACACATCCATTAACCTGTGAAAATAATTTAAAACATGGAATGAGCCCAAAAACTCAGTAAGGGATATAAAAAAAGGGAAGAACGCAATAGTCCATGAATACTTGTAATGTATAAAATCATTATCAAAAGGCATACTTATCACCAGTATATATTTACTTACTTAGTGAAACATGAAATTTACATAATAACTAAAAACATAAGTATAACCATAAAGGTATCTTTGGGCATTACTTACATAATTTGGTAACCCTTTCAAGTACCTTATAATTTGTAACCCTCACGGCTACCTTACAATTTGTGTAACCATCACAGTTACACTTGGAGTAACCATACAACCAACCTCCAACTTACACATACCCAATTCAATAGAGGGAGATATAGGTCCCAACCTTATCATAATTAATTCCAAAAAACCAAAATATAATCATACAACATAAATAATAGCATAAAAACATTTCTTTTGAATTTTGTAAAACATAATTTTGAAAGAGGATTTTAAATGAAAATCCCCTTAAATATATCATATAATCGATGTGAGACTTAATAGAGTGTATGGAGTATGTAAATACACTATAAATACACATAATTAAACATAATATAAACAATACCTATCACAAAAACAATTTTAATACCACATAAATAACGAAGTAGAAGGTTAACCCAAATAACGGAAATCGGGTTTAGAATTCCCTTACCTCGTGTTTGTCTTACTTATAACTTGTTTAAACCTCCTATATAATGGTTAAAAGAGTGTTATTAATATTTTATAGAAACATTTTCATGCTTATAACATCTTATATGATCTTTTCATAACCTCATTTCACCCCTTAATTGTTAGTATTTTGTTCTTTTCACGATTTTGGGTGAGTTCCTTATATGATTTCCATGATTGGTTCATGATGGATGTTCTTGTCGATTGGAAATGAAAATACAGAATTGGAATGTAAAGTTATTTATATATTTCCAGTAACATAATTTATACCATTTATCATTTGGATTTTTTATATGAGTATGATTCATAAGATAAAACATTAATGATGTTTGTTTAGATCATTTTTGTGGTTCTTTGATAATAACAACCTCATTTTGTATTATAAATTAAAACCATGAGTAAAAAATAATTCCAGAACCATGGATGTGACATGATACATATATTATAACCTGGTTAAACCATAGAAAAGGTTTCATGACCAAAAATGAAAAAATTAATGGAAATTGAAATCGCATTGTCCAAGATGTCAGTAATTCGACCCATCACAAACAGTGTTTTTGTTCCTTGAATAAGTGGGAGAAGAGAAGAATAATGATGATGAGTTTTCCATAAACATGAGAAAATATAGAATATACATGATTTCGGGAGATTTCAAGACTCCTGGGTATGAAGATATGAATATCGGATAAGAAAATAAGGGAACTCAAAATGAAAGAATAATTGAGAAATCCCTTAAAAAAATTCGGGAACCTAATGGCTACGCAACATGGATTTAGAAAATATTAAAAAGAGAGGGGAAAAGGGTAAACCATACAAAAAATTAATCATAATAAATAATAGATCAATAAAAATATCGAAATAAGAACATGGTATGGAAACTTTAATGT
Organism: Viscum album; assembly: GCA_963277665.1. Lineage (NCBI taxonomy): Eukaryota > Viridiplantae > Streptophyta > Magnoliopsida > Santalales > Viscaceae > Viscum > Viscum album. Next base: position 295,165,826 of record OY728134.1, read on the forward strand.
TATACCACATAAAAGAGAACTTGAATGGAAAAAATAAAAAATGGAGAATTTTCTTACGTTGTAGAGTAACTCCTAGAACATGAAGGTTGGGACCTTGGGGGATTGAGTAAACCTTGGAAGGACTACTAGTGAGGAAAAGAGGCTATATCTTTGTTGATTAAGAATTGGTAATGAAGTTAATGAAGGAATGGGTTGGTATTTATAGAAAAAGTGAAGAAATGTTTTAATAATTTCTAAGGGAAACCTCATTAGTGGTATTTGAAAAACCATGGGATCACCCATGGTATTTTGCCATGGTATAATTCACATGGTAAACCTAATAACATATTTTACAATACATAGGTCGACCAGATTTGTTACATCATCATTACATCATTAATGATTTCATTAATACATCGAAACTCAAAACTGTATTTTTTACTATTCACCAAAAAATCAATTATTTCAGAAAAATCCCCAAAATTCACCATAACCATTTATCGACATGTAGAATTAAAAAATTAAGCCCATTTGTGAAAATAATTTTATAAATATTTATAATTTAATTTTTAAATAAAATCATTCATAATTCAAAAATTAATAATTTAAAAACTATAACTACTTTTATATCACATTTAAAAATTAATCAAGATGTTATTATCTTAAAGCCTTATGAAAATAAAATAATAATACATTTACTATTCATTTGGGTCATATTACGATTCATATTACTATTCATAAGGGTATGTTATTATTCACCAAAAAACAAGTTGGTTCTAATAGACTTCAAATAAGATATTGAACACAATTGTAGATGACCATTTTTCAAATTCAAAACATAGAAGTAGTAAAATTATGTTTAAAGACTACTTATAAATATATACATTAAACAAAATTTCAAGTATTTCAATTTATTTTTAGAAAACCTTGGGGTCTTACATCAACCTCCCCTTCATCTCCTGAAAGGCTGACTAACAATAATCTGACTATATGTACTTCGCACCCTTCTTAGTGAGCCACGTTAGTAGTGCTGCTAAGTATGAAAAGTCTTGTGTGAAATGACTGTAGTAACCATCCAGTCCTAGAAAACTTCATACCTCAAAGATGTTCTTCGGATGCTCCCAGGAAACAACTGCACTCACCTTCTCTAGGTCTACTGATACTCCTGTCCCTAAGATAATATTACCTAATAAGTGAATCTGGTCCATCCAAAAGTGTCATTTTGAGAGATTAAAATATAACTGATGCACTCTCAATGTACTCAAAACGATCTCAAAGTGGGTAGCATGGTCGTGTTGAGTGTGAGAGTACACCGAGATATCATTCATGAAGACTACAATGAATGAATCCAATTATGGATGGAATACTCAATTTTTCAGTGCCATGAAAACTGCATGCACGTTTTTGAGACCAGACGGAATAACCATATACTTGTATAGACCATACCTACTCCAAAAGGTTGTAAGAGGTATATCTGACGGTCTAACGTGCAACTGATGATAACCATATCTCAAGTCCATCTTCTAGAACACCCAGGACCCTTGAAGCTGGACAAAGACATGATCAATCCTCAGCAAGGGATATTGGTTCCTGGCCGTCAACTGGTCGAGCTTCCGATAATCCACAGAAAGTCTAAGGGTATCGTCCACATTCTTTACCAACAGGACAACCAAACCCCAAGGAGAAGTACTAGAATGGATAAAACCCTTTGCCTGCAACTCCTCCAACTACTTGTTGAACTCCTGTAACTCTAGTGTAGCCATCCTATTAGGAGGAATGGACACCGGTGTCACTCTTAGCACAATCTCAATAGAAAATTACACCTCTCACTCTAGGGGAAATCCTGAAAATTCCTCTATAAAGACATCCCTGAAATGATCCACCACCGGAGGAAAGTCCAATATTGAAGTTACCTAGCCATCCAGATATAGACTATAAATATGGGTTGTAACTCCTGCTAACCCATAATGCTCGGGTCCTGCTCTGCTTGTCTTGACATCCAATTCACCCTTATGTAAGAACAAAAAACCCTCTGGTGATGTGAAACTCACCCTACTGCGATAATAGTCAACAAAACCCTGGAAGGGTACTAAACAGTCTATCCCGAGAATGACCTCATAGCCCACCATCTCTAAGACATAATGGTTACAAGAGAAGTGACACCCACCAACCTCAAGAGGGAAGTCCTTGCACTGATGTACACAATCCATTCTATTCCCCAATGGAGTTTCCATCATAAAGACATCAGAAAATTTAAAGATATAGAGCCCAAGGATCTCCCCAACCTCGTATCAAAAAGTGTAGATTCTATGACTAAGGAAACTAATTTTGTACCTCGAATTGTAGAGGGCCTAAGATCCCAATCCTGCTGGGACTTCTCGACTACAAAAGTCTGGCCTTTAACGCGGCCATGTGACCCTAGCTAACCACCCTGAGCTGATCCACCTGGTTGTCACTAGAATCCTGTCGATTTGATACCATGGCATGACCTACTCCTTAGCCTAAACAGCCATAACAACTCCAGTTCCTTGATGGATTAAAAACTGGTGGTGTTTCTCTTGAACGAGGAGGCATAGAGGAACCCCTATCACTAGCTTCCAGTGAGAAAAATTAACAGAACCACAGAAGATGGCCCATCTTGATGAATTATCGGCACTCCACTGGGTCTCTTGGGTAGTGTGACCTTGTATGACCATCCTTCCCACACTAATATCATACCACCTAGATACATGAATGTGTATCTCGCCTACTCAGATCTCCACATGCAGAGTCCCTGCGGTGCTTCCTACTATCAGCCAGAGAAGCACAAACTCTAGATGTTGAACCGCCCTGGCTCACTACTCCAGAATTCCTCAGGTTTTCCTCTATAATCAATGCCTCGTTGACTATAGAAGAAATGGAGGACAACCGGAATATGTTCACCTGTGAATGGATGTAATTCCTAACACCATCCTCAAGCATCCTTGCTAGGAAGAGCTCATCACCCCTAGAATGGGTGTGAAATGCGGCAACTCTATGAAGAGAAAAGAATACTCCATGGCTAAGAGAGTACCATGCTTCAAACTAATAAACTCTCAGACTCGATTGGCCCTCAATGTTTCCAGGTAGAAGTAGTCATAGAAGGTACACTGTAACTCACTCTAAGCCATAACCAAATCGCATCCTGACTTCAAGATAAAATCCCACCATCTCTTGGTAGAATTCTGAAGAATAAAAGTAGTGAGCTTCACCCTCTTCTCTAGATGCGTCTCCAAATTCTCAATGATATATAGAATAGATTATAACCATGAATCTACAGCCTGAGGTCATCCATCCCCTGAGAAGGTGGGAGGATGATGCTGCTGAAAACTAGGTTCAATTCTTCTATTGATGGTGTAGGATGCACTGCACCCAGGAAGGTACGCATAATCCTCCTGAATCCCTCTCGTAACTGTGCATTGGAACCTGTATCTGGGATAATGGATGGTGCCAAGACAGGCATGATAGGAGGATCTTCTAGAATCCCCTGATCATCTATGTCTGATGTCTGATCATTGTCTTGTATCTGGCGTAGAGCCAGAGGATGTTTCTATGGCATGAATCTGAAAGGTCAAGTGCACAACTTAGTTCAAGATTATCAAGGAGTAAAACATAGAAGTTCAAGAATGGAATAGAATTATTAAAGCATTCATGTTTTCCAAAAAAGGAATACATGGTGTGTATGAACCCTACATAGCATGTTGCTTTAATCTTTCACATGGGCGTTTACTATTTCCTACCCTAGTCGTGTAACACCCCATACACATGGCGTGTTCTCCCAAAACACAGTGTGTACTTGAATCGTTTTCCCCTTACCAAGTTCTTCTACATGGCTAAGACACAAAGTTCACCTATAAAAAAACTACATAGCATGTTCATGCTAGACAAGACGTGTACTAGAAGGATTTCACCGACCTGTTTTGTTAGTCACACGACTAGATAAATGGGTTACACTACACAACATGTTCAAGCTTGACACGACGTGTATGACCTAATATCATCCATCTTTTTTGTTAGTCACATGGGTGGACCCATGGCCCATACAACATGGAGTTTATGTCTAATACATGGTGTGTTCCTCCCCGTGTCTCTGGCCACATAGATAGTGACACAGTTAGAGACTACATGGCATGTACATACAGTACATGATGTGTAAATATAGTACACATAGTCTACTTAAGAAAAACAGTTCCTTCATGAATAGAAGGATACATGGCATGTATTCAATAATACACACTATGTATTCTAGGTTTCTTCGGATAGTAAGCTTCAGAAAATACTCTGGAACCCATAAAAACACTGAAACAAACATTGAATTGTCAAATTACAATCTGTGAGGGGCCATACTCCATGCGAATCAATGTTTGGCATCTTATACATGTCATATACAAGCATAACAGTGTAATGATTCACCAAATTCAATACCATGAGGTCCCATAACACCTCAAGAACCAAAGTTTTGCATTCATTAAAATGAAACCATATAAAATCAAATACCCTATTAAATATCAGGTATTCTATCAAGGTATTTATCACTACATCATGCATATCTAGCATAACATTTATCACAACAACATGAAATCGTTAATGCACCCTAAATAAAATGGAAAAAATTCATGACATGTTATCTCTAGAAAGTGCCTTTATGATGCATGAGATTTCATACCCTCTTCTCATCGAGATGCAATAGAAATAGAACCACAATGATATCAATGTTAATATCACGAAACATGTGAATCACCATATAGTGAAATCAAATAAACTGTTATAATTGAGAAACCAGAAAAATTGAAATAAATGAGGTAAATTGGATTTTACGTATACAAGGGTTATCTACTCTCGGGAAAGATTATTTCCAAAAACCCATTCCTTAATATCCCTAGATATAGGCTCCAAACAGTAAGTCAAAGAATAAAATAATGCCTTTGACATATCTTTGTAACGTCCTGGTTCCGGGTGACTCCCAAAAGTAACTTGTACTCGGTTGGTCACATGGACTCAAGCGCATTTCCTCGAATGCCTGAGGCTGTCAACAATCAGTGAGGGCCTTGGGTGTGATAGTGGGGAAACTATTCCCTCATTACCAGAGTAACACAATAGAATACCAATCAGATAATAATAGCAAAAGAATTAATACCAATCAATCAATAAACAATGGAAGACTGAAAGTAAATAAACAACTAAAACATACATATAAATAATGATAAATTTCTCAAGTACATAAGAAAGCATCCAAACAAGTCACAATGATGGAATACAATACAAAAACAAACTACAAAGGAAAACAATTAAACAAATATAGCTGGATCTCAAGCCTCAGCTTGGTCCCATGCTCTCCGAATACACAATAATAAAATACTTGAAGTAGAAGGGTGCTTTCACTTATCTATACTTGAATTAATATAATATTTTTCGGCCCAAAAGCATCACCCAAATAGGGTGTGAGACGAATCCCAGTGGGAAACCACCGAAAGATCATGGCCAAACATTCAATGAATATATATTGCAAGAAATAAGAAAAATGAATCAATAATAAGGAATTACCCAAAGTAAATAGTCCTAAGTTTCAATTATATTCATTCCCATTAATAAATTATTCAACCAAAAAAACAAGAAACCCTCTAGGATGTTCTCATAGCCTATCACATCTAGTCCAACCAAAAAATTTCAACTAACTCTTTGGGTAAGTTCTCATTGCCTATCCCCTCTAGTCCAACTTATACAAGAATATAACGACCTCTTGGGTAAGCTCACACGGTCTAACCCCTTTGGTGTCATGAAAACAAAGAATCTCTGAAGAATAACCCACCATGAATTCACCCTATAGTCTTTTAACAATAAACTACAGAAACATTGAGGAAACACTAAATGTTAATTCCCCATGTGGTCTCATAATGGTAACTATAGAAACTCTGAGGGATAACTCAATGTCAATCCCCCCTATGGTCTCACGGCGTCATAAAAATAATAGCCACTCTCGGAAAACGCTCAATGTCAATTCTTCTATGGTCTCACTACACCAGGTTCCCACAACCATGTGTAAAGAAATTGTGAACAAATGATGTTTAGCAGCCCAAGTAATCCTCATGAAATACTTGTCTAAATAGAAAAAAAAATCATATCATAGCATCAGATAAATCACTCAATCCTAAAAACACTTGGCCTGGAAAGAAAGCAGCCTAATAGTAAAAACTAGAACAAAAGGTCAATATCAAATCAAACATGGGAAAATCCTCCATAGAATGGAAAATAAAACTATTTACAAACAAGATACCTAACTCAAGAAAACAATCATAGAGGGAATCAACGGGGTTAAAATCCCTAAACACGCAATACCCTAATCTAGGGTATTAGACTCTTTTTCATATAAAATTCAAAAACAAACTATGGAGAGGCACAAACCACATACCTCGGTGTTGTATGATCGATATAATCTAATTTTTCCCCTTGATTCGGCCTAGAATAATGTATATCTAAAAAAACGTCCAAAAATTTCAACCAAGTATATCTCACAAAAGAAGAGCAATCAAGGAACGAGGATCTATAAGAAGGAAGAACCTACTGTGGAGATTCCAATGCAATCAAGGATAGCTAATTCAGAAAACGGATGGTCGATCGGGGGCTTAGAGAAGAATTGTTCCCTACGGTTTCTCCTGGATGAGATGAGTCAAGAAGAAGGTGTTTCTTTAAATTAGATGCGACCTCGATCTACTTTAAAAAATAAATATAAAAGTACATGGAATATATTTTAAAAGTACATGGAGTGTATATGCCTTTACTGGGCCTTGATTTAAGAGGGCTTGACGTAACCCCACACAACCATGTACTCGGCCATTACAGAGCCAGTACACAGTCACTCGGGGCAACTAGGTACATGGTGTATACTCCTAAGTACACAGCGTGTACTCCATAAATTTACAGATTCTCCTCTTTTTTCTCAAAATAGCATAAAAGAATAAAAACACCTGAAAAGAAGTTTTGGGTTCTTACAATTATGTTCAACATTACTCATGTTTTGATTTTGGAAGAAATTCACAATAGACATAATGGTCTATTTATAAATGTAGGGTTCAGGTTAAAATAATTATATAATATCATGATGGTTGTTAAATAATATAATAATCTTTAATAAACATCATGTCAAACAATAATATTATTATCTTTATTATTATTTTGTGGCATGATCTAACATGTGTGATAAAAAAAATATTATTTAATCATCTTTTTATTTAATATTTGTCACCAGACTAGGTCTTGGTCCAATCAAAATCCTCTAACATTTATTGAACTCCCATGTAAATATTTAATTTAAATATTCCATTCAATGATAATCATTTTTGATTGAAAATACATGAATAAAATTATCCCTTAGTCTTGATAATAATATTATTTCAATTAATAAAATTAAAATTGAATTTAATTGAGATCATCTAAAACACATAGTGTTTTACCCTCTAGGATTATTTCTCATTTTCATTAGGTCTAATTTATTAAATTCCATGATTACTATGTAGAAATGGTTCATGGGACCCAATAGAAATAACTTAATATTAAATGATTAAAACCATATATGAACTATTAGCTGTGTAATATAATCCACTTTTTATAATATCTCATCAAGAAGGTTTATATTTTTTCTCACAAACCTATATGTTTGATACTTCATTATTTTAATATCTGAAATAAATGCATCATTTTACCATGACCATAGAATTTAATGTGACAGATCTATTCCAATAAAAGGTCCAAGATAACAAATTCCATAAATATTGAAGGAACAAATCCTTCCTTGACTTATCTATTAATGACATGTCAATCATTATGTAATCAATGTTCCATATCTCACCACAAACATATTACATCCTGGTTTTCATCAGTAAATATAAATATGAGAGTCATGACATGAATTAATGATAATATTATTCTAATGACCATTACTCACGTACACACATAGGGATATATGATGATATCAAAACATGTTAAATTCTTATCGGTGGGTTTGTTCTTATAATCACCCACATTAGTGATTAACAAGTTTTAACATCATGAGAAGAATCTTTATCCACTTACGAGTACTCACACCTGAAATTTTATATACTATGTGTCCCATTGTAGTACGTTATCTGACCACAGAAATATATTTAAGAATATCATCATAGCACTTAAAGGTTCTCATCAAATTATGGAACTATTATAACCTTATAAATGCAATTTATACTCTAGGAAGTTATTACATTAGAGTCATGCATAACAATGAACAATATATAATAATAAGTTTTATTAATATTCAATACATCAAATAAACATGTACTCAATGTATAAAAATTTTGTCATGGGAAACCAACTCCAACATATCATAGTGGTTTAAGACCTTTTAACACATTTATGGTAGGACCCTTGAATAACTAACAAAACCATTATTATAAAATCCATTCCAACTGGAACAAAAGACTATGGGATGCAGTATAAAGAACTCTCTACTTGTGTAATATAGTGGAGAGATGGGAGTGGATAATACCTCCCTTAGGGACAAGGATGATTCCACCCCAAAACTTTTGTTATGATTAGTAATAATATTTAATAACAACATATTGAAGACATAATAAATTTTTTGGCTCGACCAAATTTGAACAAAGAAATTACTGTGTTTTCCAAGAAGGGTCTGAACCCTATAAAAGCCTCATATATTTTTTTCTTTTATATTTATGAATTTCTATTTTAAGTTTAGGTTTGATAACATATAAATATATACATAAATATTAATGGATACATATATTCAATTATAAGATAGGATAATACAGAGAGTATGAAAAACTTTGTAAAATTCTGTAGATACTAATTCACACCACCCCGCTCTTTGTGTCTTTGCACAGTACACTGATCTCTAAACCTACTAAGTGATAATTTATTTATATATATGGTTATATTATCTCATATAGAGTATGTCCTATAGAACCCAAATATTTTATGATATATTTCTCAATAAATAAATTTTATTTCTTTGATATCTTTCTTTATATACAACATGGCGTTTAAAAACCCACATTATACTTTTAAAATTATGTTTTTTTAATGTTATAGTTATCACCTAGAAATTAAATTATAAGATATTAATAGTATTAACCATATTATAAAGTATATATATATATATATATATTTAATATTAAAAAAATTTATTAATTAATCCACAAGAAATAAGCACTCAATTTTTAGTAATGTGATTTTAATCTTTAAAAATACCCTTTCTTCAAAAAAATATTTATTTATGTGAGTGAGTATTATAATTAATTAATGAAACATTTAGATATTATATTTCACAAAAAAGAAAAAATTATTTAAATTATCATGCCAAAAATTATATATAATAAATTTTTTGAGAAGTTTGATTTTTCAACGAAAAGTTAAAAATACTAATTTTTATTGGAAACTATTCTTTTGTTTCATGAATTTAAAAAGTACCATTTTGTTATAAAATAGTTTCAAAGTAAATTTAGTTCTATTATATTATTAAATATACAATTAAGTTAATTTGAATAAATTGTATGGTTTAATTATGTATAAAAACATTTTTTTTCATAAAATGGAATTTTTCTGAAAAATAGGTTTTCATTATGTTTTGTGATTTTATCTTAAATAATTTTCTTCCACTTATAAAAATTGAATACTTAAAAATTGATTCTATATTTTAAATCAATATTTCTAAATTTTTTAAATAATTTTCTTTTATTTTTGGTCAATATGTTGTTTCCACAGTAAAGGTAAAATGGGTTAATTATGGTTAAAACTAATGTGATAAGGCTTAAAATTCATTAAAAACATTCTATTACATCATTATATGGGTATATTTTATCCATGATTATTTAAAATTCTAAAATATTATATTTTTTCCATTTAGATTTTATTTATACCTTTATAATGTTTAAGTAAAGCGTAAAGTACAAATTTTCACTCTCTGTCTTTTAATATCTATAATATAGTGTGATAGGGAAAAACATAAATTATGTTTAGTTATAAATTTATAATTTAAATATGAATTATTATATTATCATGGAAAATTATTTTTTATTTTTAGAGATGAAATAATTACACTAAATGCTTACGCAACACTAACAAAATGCTTAGGAAAACAATCAAAATTTAAGGATGTAAATCCATCTAGACCAACCCTTTGTGTGTTTCTATGGATCATAGTGCTTAGAGGAGTCATGGAATGTTTTTGGAGGGTTTTAGAAATGAAATTATGAAAATAGGGATATTACACACCTTTTAATATATACACATCATGTAAGTGAGTTTAATAGATTAGGTATGAGCCGTTCACTACCTGGAAGTTGTTCATATCTTGTTAAGTCTGGTTCGTGGAGGGTTAAATAAGATCTAATATTTCATGGTTAAATTTCTCAAGGTGAAGTGTTTTTTGGTGGATGTTATGAACTCGACATTTACATGATGTGTAAGCTTTACATGCCATGTAAATGTTGTATGTTGTGCACCTATAAAGGCTACGACACTCTGGTTTTCCTTAAACCCTATGGCCTGCGATACTCTCTTTCAATTTCTAGGAAACAAATGGACCTTCTCTCTGGAATTTGAAAATTCCTTCAATGGGGACCAATCTTTGGCTTTTGCCTTCAATTTATGGTGATCCATGGTGCGTTATTTCATCTTTTTCTAGGGATTTTACCCTATTCGGTCTTGTTTAATCCTGTTTCTTATCTATATGCTATAGAGCTTGATCTTAGATATTCTAATGAAGTTTATTTTTTGTTTTCGGTGTGTTTGTGTCATAAAGTATTTAGGAGATACTAGTTTCCTCATGGAATATGTGATTGGAAATAAGCCATGTTGGTTTGTTCTCATGTGAATAAATTTTATTCATTTAGCATAGGCGATTCATTAATTCTCTATTTATTTAAATGAAATCATAAAATTATTCTTGATTTAGACCTTTGGGTGGAAATGTAAATAACCTAATAATGATTGAAATGGATAAATAAATAAATTTTTACCCATTACTTGTTGATGTGTTTATATTATTATGGTTGGTTGCCTCTTGATTTTCTAGATAGTGTGATATCTATGATATACATTATTATCATGTTCTTATGCTTAGAGCAGTATGTTGAAATTGGAAAATAATGTAAAAATAGAATTAATTGATAATTAATTGGCTTAAGAATAATTAAATAAGAGGCATGTTTGTAATTTAGTGTTTGTTATAATTTTATGATAATCAAGTTTATGATACTTCATATGTATAATTAAATGTGATATTTCATGTGATCAATGGAATTGATAAATAATGTGAATAATTTTTGTGATATTTTTGTTAATAATTGAAAAGTAATGATCAATGAGAATGGTTTAAATTCTAGAGAGCATGTTTCCCTTTTCATAGCTTATTATAGAATGACGTATTGGGTTTCCCATAGATGGAACCTATGAATAATAAATAGGTTAATTCAAGATAGAATAAAAATTTGTTTTTGAAAATCATAATTACTAGGGATGGAGTTTCTCATCTGATTGAGAAGGTTGGGTGCCTTGAGTTTGGAGCCGTGAGAGCTTGTTTATGTGTGAAGGATTGATTCTTTGATTTGGGGCCTAGATTTACCTATTGGTTATGCTTTTTTGTTTCCAATTTCACTTGTGATATGGGGTGCGAGTCTTGGATATGATGTGGGCCTGGAATGGATAATGTGATATGGGGTGGGTAGAAAAGGATATGTGTGATCTTAGTATAGATGATGTGATGTGGGTGAGGAGAACCAGATGATGTGGAAATAGTTTATTCATGTGATTTAATGAACAATCGAGGTATGCATATGGGTGTTGGAGATAGCACCAGAGATAGTGGAAAAAGTGTATTTTGGGCTTACTTAGTGATTTGATGTTGAGAACTAGGATTCATACTTATGAATCTGTTTAATGGTCGATGGTTGGGTTTCTTATTTTATTTTCATTTCTTTCCCCAATTCTTGAGTTAACTGAACGTGCCTAGTTTCATGTTTCCTCTTTATGGCAGTTCATAATGTTTTCCAAGAGTACCTAGATTATGTGATGATGATAATAATTAATAGATAATTCTTAAACCATGTGGTTGGTGATTATGGAATGAAAATATTGAAAGGATGTTAATCTTAATAAATCATGGACTTAGTTTGGATTCTACCTGTAGGGCATAGACTTTACTATGATGGTTACTGTAATGAAATGTGGAATAATTTTAAATTTTAATTAATATATAATGAATTAATTTATGGAATAAAATGATAAAAATAAAAATAATGATCTCAATATAGCTCTTTTAAATTTTTTTGAGCTTATAGGATATATAGTCTTAGTAGTTTTGGTTGGGAGTCCAAGAAACCTTAGCTGTAGTTGACTCTATGAATAGTTTATACCCAGAGTAAGGATTTGAGATGTATTATATCATGTATATTCTATGATTTCATACACTTACAAACCCTTGTTGGTTAGGGAGACTGACACTTAGTGGACTCTCGGAGGGTTTTTTCCCCAACACCCCATTCGGAGAATGGATGGATGGCTACCACTTATGGACTCACTCTCTTCAATTGGTAGTAACTTTTGCTGTTACACACAATATTTAGTTTTCTATATATATGTGTGTATAGGTTTTTATGGTCTTGTGGTTATTTTATACACATTTATTTCTAGATATAGTATCCAAAGGATTATTATAGGTATGCCGTGTATAGGTTTTCATGGCTTGAGATACTTACTCAGTGTATGGGATGTAATGGATTAAGGTATAATACGTGATATCTGATACACATCATATGGGTTGTATTAGATTTTAGAAACTACATGGTTACTATATAGGGATATATGGATGGGATGATATGATGATGTTATTCATGAGGTACATGTTGTGATGCCTTTCCCATGTGTCTTTGGGCTAGCCTATTTTGGAGAGATATGGATTAGGACGTGTGATGTTGGGGTCAAGCGGAAACCTAGTGGGGAACTGGGAGTGGGGTACCCTTGATGTTTCATTATTATATTATATTCTCTCTTGTATTCAATATTTTGTGGGAGTTAGCCATGGTGAGGCTGGTAACTTAGTTTACTGGTTTAGGTGTTGAGTTAGTTTCACTATTTTTCCCTATGTTTTAGCATGACTTCTTTATATTTTTCATGATAGACTCTAGAGATGACCCTAAACAGTATACTATTATGCTCACCATACATATATATAAATTATTTTTCAAGTTAGATGAAGCAGGTTGTAGATTGGTCGGGATATTTCTAGCTCGTAGTTTTGCAGGAGATGTTTGCACTTCATGGTCACTGTCATCTTTACCTTGTGGTAATTGTTTTTTTCCTATAAATTTTTATAGTAATTTGTGACATTTCATGTTTTCACTTGGGAATTATTTTTATATGTTTTTATATGAGTAAGTTTTGTTTAGTGTATCCTTCAAATATCTCTATTCTTCATCTTTTAGAAGAGGTTAATGCCTCATTTGTGTAAGCTCATTATACCCTTGGTACTAGTCACCAACTCGAGGCCTACTAGAGGTGGGACTAAAGCCATCACCATCTACCTTCCCTCATTGTCGACCTAGAAGGGTTACACTTTGGGGAGGTTTATGACATAGTGGTATCATAGGTTCATTTTTATGGATAGGATGGAGGTAGGAGTTAGGAACATGTGAGATTACAAGGGTTGGTAGGGAAACATTGTCAGTTAAGTTTAGTGAGAGATGTAAACATGGGAGATCTAATGAGACAAGGGTATTTAGGGACCCCAATGATATGATGCACATAAATTTAATTTTACTAAGCTTACTAAATAAAGTGATACAGGTTTTAGGTTAGGGACCAATGAAAGTATCATGTATCATTCTTATTTGAGTCTGTGTTTGAAATGGTTAGACCTTGGGATAGGTTAAAACCTCAAAAAGATGATTAATTAATTAATTAATTATTGTTAAATATTATATATTATAAGTTTAAGATCTCTAACAGTTTTTTCCTTTTTTAGGCATGGCTCTTGGATGACATTCTCATCGGTTTCGTGCTGAAGATGTTCAGTGGGATGCTCCAGCAGATCATCATAGCATAGAGGTTGTTAATTATGACACTTATAGGAGTAAAATACTTGAGTTTAAACACTATAATTTACAGAATTATGATGGATTAATTTCTGATTTATTCACAGAATACTTGTTTGTGGAGGTTGAGATATATTTTAATTCAATCTATGCTCGGAAAGAGAATTGGGTTTTGTTAGCTGTGACGATGTTGCATGAAACAGTGAGGTAGTTGTGTTTCATATTCCTTGGGGATCATGAGAGGTCAGTAGTCTCATGGGAGTTTTTTTTAGACCAGTTGTTAGTAGAGTTTGTTTCTTTGAACATGAAGTAAACTAGTCACCAGGAGTTGCTTACCCTTTAGTAGGGGAGTTCCATAATGCTAGAGTTTTGATTCATTTAAATCCCCTTTTATAATATGCTTCATACCTATTTCCAGATGAGGAGCTCAAGGAGTGTCATTTTGATTATGTTTTGTGTCCAACCATATAGATTCAAGTCACCTCATTTATGATGAAGATGTATCTCAAGGCACTGGAAGGAGTATAGGTTTTTGAGAGAACACTGGCCAGAATCAGATCATCATGAGAGGGGGTCATTAAGATTCCTCACAGTGCAGAGCTATAGTATGGTTTCCAATTATTATTATGGATGATTTTTTAGTACATTATTGGGTTGGCCTCATTCTTGATCATCTCATTTCTCTAGGATAATTATATCTCAAACCTATGGCAAGGGATCAAATTCATTTTTTTCATGTGGAGGACAAGGTGATTAGTGGAAATAGTGTTTGACCTTTTTGAGTAATTTGTGTGTGCCATATTTTATAATTCAGGTTCCTCTATTGAGGCAGTTTCAACTGAGGCAGCAGCAGTTGGGTGTTCTAGTTTGGGATCAGCAAAGAGGAGATGGGTCAGGAAGTGTATATCCCTCAGACACTCCTCATCCATATAGAGTAGAGTGCGACCATGGAGTTGGTCATCAGTAGGGATATAGAGGTCGCGGAGTAGGTCTTGGTCAGCATCATGCTTTAGGGTTTCCAGCACCAGGTGATCCAGACATCATTCAAGGTTCCCCTCACTTATTTTATAAATGATTGTATTCTTTGTTTTATTCAAGAGTGATACACTCCTTTATATCATCTATCATCTTCCATGGTTTGGTAATTTAGGTATAGAGGCTTCCAATTCCCTTAGAATTACTACACCAGTGGGAGGTCAAACTAACTTATATTAATTATGCAGAGACATTGAGCAAGATATAAGGTATCACCACTATTGTAGAGACTTTATATGTTTACAAATATAGCATTATGACATCATACTCAACATGGATTGGTTGTATTCAATACTTTTTATCATGGATTGATTTAGGAGGCGGGTTGTGTTTTATTATACTGATGGAGATCCAGTAGTATTTTTTGGTGAGAGATACCCTGGAATGGTATATAGTAATGTTCCATCCTTTCCTTCCTTAATGGATGAGTTGATGTTGATATCATCAGAGGTTTATCATTTGGTGTTTCTCAGGGTTGTGGAAGAGTAACCCGATATATTTCCAAAAGGAGGTTTCAGCATTACCCCCTTGACAAGAGATCGAGTTTATGGTCAAGATACATATAGGTATGTCTCCTATATTTATGTATCTTTATATTAAATAACCTTATGAGTTATGAGAGATGATATTAAACTCAATGATCTATTTTAGTGAGGTTTTGTTCGACTGAGTGTGTCACCATGGAGTGCACCGGTTTTCTTTATAAAGAAGGTTGGTAACAGTCTGTATCTTTGTATCGATAATCATCACTTAATTCAAGTTATAGTTAAGAACCAATATACTCTTATATGGATTAACTATTGATTCAATTAGATTAAGGGATAAAGATGATTCTCAATGATCATTTTCTTGTTAGGATGTCATCAGATGCGGGTGAAGGAGGAGGATATTCAGAAGAATGATTTCTATTTTATTCATGGGAATTATGAGTTCATTACAGTATTATTTTGTTTTATTAATGCTTCATATATGTTCATTGGGATTATGAATATATTTTTCAAAGAGTTTCTGGTTAATTTCATTGTGTTTTTTATCAATGAAATACTTGTGTGCTCCATATAAGGAGGCGCATGAAGATCATTTGTGAGCTATTTCAAGGGTTCTTTATCATGAGTAGCTATTTGGAAAGTTTTCAAAGGGTGATTCATGCATTTATGAATTCCATTTCTTGGGGAATTTTTTATCCTAATAAGGAGTAGTTTTGGATACTTCGAAGATAGAGGCGGTTGTGTCTTGGGAATCCCTCAAGATAGTGGTAGAGGTGTGGAGTTTCCTTTGACTTTCAAGCTATTACCAGATGTTCATAGATAATTTATCGTGGTATGTGACTCCTCTTATAGCCTTGACCTAGAAAGATCAGTAATTCTTATGGACTAAACAATTTCATGAAACTTTTTAATACCTAAAAGAGAAGTTGGTCAGTTCTCCAATACATTATTTTCCAACAGAGTGAGTTTAGTTTGAGGTTTTCAGTGATGCTTCATGTCTTGGATTGGGTTGTGTTTTGATTCATTAATAATTGGTTATTTCTTATGTGTATTTATATTTATGTCCACATAAGCATAACTATGTCACTCTTGATCTTAAGTTTGTTGTAGTTGTGTGTTCTTTGTATTTTTGGGGACATTTTTTCATCGATGAGCGTTTTAGGGTTTTTACCAACCATAAGAGTATGAGGCATGTATTATACTAGTGTGACATGAACTTTAATTAGTTTTTATGGATGGAATTCTTATAGGATTATGACTTGAAGATTTCATATGCACCAAAAAAGAGAAATTTTTTGGTCAATTCGATGAGCAAGAAGTAACATAGTGATTTCATTCATGAATACAGAAATTACTGGAGAGTAATGGAAGAACACTCAACGATGAATCTAGCTATGGGAGAGGATGGATGCATAGGGTTTATCTTATAGATGAGATTGAAACTGTAATTGGTGTGGAAGGTGGAGGAGTCCCAATTGGGGGATTTTGAGGTGGGGGTATAGAGAGACCAAGTTGTTTTAGGTGATTCCCCTTGTGGTTGGTTTGAGGATTGATAGCACCTGGGGTTATTCCAGGGAAGGTTTTTTTTTCCTTTTTCAATGAAATAGATGGTTCTTCATGAGTCTCATAGCTCTCCATTAGAATTACATCTCTATTTGAAATATATGTACGAAGCCTTGAGAGGTTAGTTTTGGTGACCTATGGTAAAGTGTGTAGTTTCATAGTTTATTTCTCAATCATTTGTCTTTCAAAAGGAAAAGGTTGAGCACCATGTTCCGAGTGATATTATCTAATCATTATATGTTCCCCAGTGGAAGTAGGAAGAAATATCGATGGACTCCATAACTAGTTTAACTTGATCTCTATGAGGTTATGATTCTATATGAGTGATAGTGGATCATTTGATGAAACATGTCCACTTTATATTGATCAGGTAGTCGATATCAGAAGAAGCTTTTGTGGCGATGTCTATAGAAGTTGTTGTGACTCTATGGGGTCCTGAGGGTGATCATATTAGATAAAGATCTCCATTTTACCTATAGGGTGGTGAGAGGTCTCCATCATGCTTTTGGATCTCAGTTATTCCTTATCACTTCTTTTTATTTATAGACAAATGATTTGACAGAGCATACTATATAGACTCTTGAAAATATTATTTAATCTTATATCCTATATTTTAAGGTTTTTTGATGACGCACCTTCCCTTAGTAAAGTTTTAATATAATAATATTTTTCACTCTACCATTGGTATGTCATCGTTTAAATCATTATACAATTGACATTCGCATTCTCAATTGTGCTAGACTCTGTTCATAGAAGAAACAATTTGTGGGATGGAACTAGTACATAATACAATAAAGATGGTTTAGGTAATCTATGAGAGGATGAAGGAAGCATAGGATCACTACACATCCTATGTCAATCAAAATAAGAGACCTCTAGAGTTCAACATTGGATATCATGTTTTCTTAAAGGTGACTCCTCTTCATGGAAAGTGGAGGTTTTGTTTTGGCAGTAAGAATTATCTATAGTTTATTAGGCCATTATATGTGTTGTCTCATGTTGGAATTATATCATATCATATATCACTTCCCCACATATGATCTTGATACATGATGTTTTTCAGGTATCACAACTTCTTTGTTATATTTATTATGAATCTCATGTAATCGATTGGGGAGATATTACTGTTTAAAATGATGAAACCTTTGTTAAGTGGCCTGTAGAGATACATTACTTTTAATAGAAGTTGTTTTGTGAGAGTTTTAATCCATTGGTTCATGTATTATGGAAGAACAATGTCATGGATGAGAGTACCTTGGAACATGAGTTGTAGATACTCACTCATTACCCTGAGTTGTTTTATGTGTAGATCCACCCTTATAACATTTTTCTCCAGTGTATGTTAGCCTTTTTTATGATATGGTTTCCTCTTATTGATTTTTGTGTTTTTACTCTCGTTTTAGTGGTATCTTCCCTGTGAGAGTTTTTAGGAGATGGTTTTTGTTTTTGAGTAGTTTCATCTTGTTCTGATAATCAGGTGGTTGAGCTCCTAGGATGGTGAGATCCTTGAGAGATATATCATAGGTTGGTTGTTCGGACAAACCCTTTTTATTTCATCTCGAGGTTTGGTTTTGGGTACTTGATGATGAGAATTGTTTTATAGGTATGTAATGTAAGGATCTGGATCAATGTAGACTCGTCCTTTATGTGTTTCTAAGGCTCCTAGTGCTTAGAGGAGTTCTAGAGTGAGTCTAGAGTGTTTCGACTACAAAATTATGTTAATAGGGAGATTACATGTCATGTAATCATTGCACATCATGTATGTTAGTTTTGTAGATTGGGTAATAGTTTTTCATATCTTGGAAGTAGTTCACATCTTGGTAAGGCTAATTCACTGGTTATTACACGATGTGTAATATTTCATGGTTAAATTCATCAAGTTGATTCATTTTCTAGAGGAATTGGAAAACTCGACATTTACACTATGTGAAAGCTTTACACACAATGTAAATTCCCTATTAAGCGTACCTATAAAGGCGGCAGTTCTTAGGTTTTCCTCAAACCATAAGACCAATGGTATTCTCTCTCAATTTCAAATGACCAGTGGACTTCCTCTCATTAATTTGAACATTACATCAATAGATTTCAATCTTTCAGTTCCTTCTTCATCTATAGTTATCCCAGGTGCATTATTTATTAATTTTCTAGGGATTTCTACGCGGTCAGCCCAATTTTCACCCATTTCTTCTTTCCATACTTTGGTACTTGATCTCTTCTATTTTAATGTGGTTTATTTGTTGTTTTCATTTTATTTGTGGCATGGAATATTTAGGAGATCACACTTTCTTCTCATGAGTGGTAATCAGATATCCACAACATTAGTTCATTATCATGTGAAAAACATGGACACTTTTTAGGTAGGGCATTCATTATTTCTCAATTTACTTACCTGAAGTTATAAATTGACCATTATTTATCCATTTGGATAGAAATATAAATAATATAATAAATATTAAACCAAATTAAAAAAAATTGGTTAGGATCACATGTTGATTTCTATACCATTATAATGGGTTGCCTCTTTATTTTCTACATATTGTTATGTCTATGTAATACTTTGTTAGAATGTTATTATTATTGTAGTTTCATGGTGAAATTGGAAAAGAATGAAAATCATAAATTAATTAATAATTAATTGGCTTATGAATAATTAAATAAGAGGCATATTTGTAATCTGGTGTTTATTATAATTTGATGATAATCAAATTGATGCCAATATGAATGTATAATTAAATGTGATCTTCCATGTGATCAATAGAGTTTATAGATAATTTGTAGCATTTTTTTTTTAATAATTTAAAAGGAATAATATATGAGAATGGTTTAAATATTATAGAGAATGTTTAGTTTTTTATATCTTTTTGTAGCCTCATTCCTTATGATGCCTATAGTTGTAACCAATTAATAATGAATTAGTAAATTCAAGATGTAATAATAATCAACTATTTTATAAAGAAAATATCTAGGTCATATCTTTCCCATCTGCTTGAGAAGTCCATGTTCCTTGTATTTGGATTCATGAGAGATCATTTATGTGTGAAGGATGGATGCCTTGTTTTAGGGCCATGATTTCACTTTTGGTTGTACTTGTTTGTTTCATGATGATCACGAGATGTGGGGTAGGGAGGCCCATATGTGATGTGTGTCTGGGATGCATGATGTGGAATGGGGCATGGAGACCCAGATGTGATGTGAGACTAGGATAGAGAATTTGATGTGGGTGGGGAGGCTCAAAATATGTGGTAGTAGTTGATGATTGTGATGGTGTGAAGCATTGGGGTATGCATGTGGGTTTCGGGGATCGAACCAAAGATGATGGAAGAGGTTAAAGCTAGAATTACCCATTTATGTGTTACTAATATATTAGTTGCTCGCTTATGAATTTGTTTAATGGTTGACGGTTGGGTTTCTTGTTTTATCTGCATTCATTTCCCCAAGACTCGAGGTAGTTTCACGTGATTGGTTTCTTGTTTTTTCTTAGTGGTATCCTATGATGGTTTTACTAGAGTACCTAGATTATGGAATGATTATAATGTTGACTAAATAATTGTTAACCCATAGGGATGTTAATGATGGAATAGAATTACTGAGAAATGTTAATCTTGATAAACCATGGACTTAGTTTGGATTATTCTTGGAGGGCCTGGACTTTTCTTTGATGATGAAGGTAATTAAATGTGGAATAATGTAAATGGTTAATTAATTTATATATAATTAATTAGTAGTATAAAATGATAAAAATAAAAAAAGGATTAAATCTAATGTAGGTCTTTTAAATTCTTATGTGCTTAAAGGATATTTGGTCTTAACAGTGGTAGTTGGGAGTCCGAGAGACATCAGCTGCAGTTGATTATAAGACTATGTTGTGACCATAATGTGTTTGTGAGATATATTATATCATGTATATTCTATGATTTCATACGTTTCCCCACCCATGTTGGTTTCGGATAATGAAACCCAGTGGACTCTGGGAGGGTGTTTTTTCCAACATCCTAGTCGGAGGATGGATGGATGACAACCCCCTCTGGCCCAACTCTCTTCTCTTGGGAGTTTCTTGTGATAGTATGCATAGTGGTTAGTATTCCCATATATGTGTGTAGAGGATTTTAATAGATTGTGGTAATTTTTCACACATGTATTACCGAATATAGTATCCAAAGTATTATTATAGGTATGGTGTGTATAGGATGTGGTGTATTGAGGTTTTTACATAGTGTATGGGTTGTAATGGATCGAGGTATAATACATGATGTATGATACACATCATATAGGTTGTGGTGGCTCCCAGGAACTAATTTGTTACTATATATGGATATGTGGATGGGTTGATGTGGTGATCTGATGCATGAGATTCATTTTGTGATTCCATTCCTAGGTGTCTTAAGGCTAACCTATTTTTGAGAGATATATCTTAGTATGTGGGACATTGGGGAAGAATGGAAATCCAGTAGGGAAGAGATACTCGGGTACCATTTATGTTTCATTATTATATTATATTATATCTTGTATGTGATGTTTGGTGAGAGTTAAGCATGGTGAGACTCAAAACATAGTATATATATTTAGTTGACCTATTAGTTTCACTATTATTCACTTTGATTTAGCATTATTTCATTATTTTTTCATGGGAGGCTCAAGGGAGGATCCTACTGAGTATACTATTATTCCCACACTATGTAGATATAAACTATTTTTTACGTCATTTAGAGTAGGATAGAGATTGGGATGGATATTACTAGCTCATGGTTTTATAGGATTTTTTGGGGATTTTTTGTTGTTGTTTTATTTACCTTTTGGTTCTTATATATTTTATTTCAGTTGTTATAGTGTTGTATTACATTGCATGTTTTCACTTGGGATTTATTTGTATATGTATGTATGAGAAGGTGATTCTCTTATGCATTTTATCTTAGAGGGTAATGCCTCCCATATGAATGCTTATTATACCCTCGTACATAGTTTCCAACCCAAGGACTACTAGCGGCAGGACATGGGTAGTTGCATCTCCCTTCCCACATTTCTATCCTAGGAGGGGTACAATTTGGGTCGGAGGGG
Source organism: Viscum album (assembly GCA_963277665.1). Taxonomy (NCBI): domain Eukaryota; kingdom Viridiplantae; phylum Streptophyta; class Magnoliopsida; order Santalales; family Viscaceae; genus Viscum; species Viscum album. Next base: position 295,188,045 of record OY728134.1, read on the forward strand.
GATGTGATAAGAAAAATCATGTATATGATTTTAAAAACTCTAAAAGTGATTTTTTCATTATTTATAGTTTATGATTAACTTATAGATAAATATAACATAATAAGGATGTGTTAATGGTTTAGATTCTAATTCATTTGTTTTCATGTGGTTTTCAAAGTCAAATTAAATTATTAGTTCCAAAAATGAAATTAATTATATTTTATAATAAATAATATTTATTAAATGATTTAAAATTAATAAAAAATCATATCTTTATCTAAGTGAATGTGATATGGTTTAAAATATCAATAATTTTCCATTTATGAATCACTTTTCCTTTTATAGTAACCATCTTGACCCCTAATTAGTAAAAACATTATTATCCCAGTATTATCAAAAGGGTTAATGGGGGATTAAAATAAAGAGATCAGGGTGAAATAATCACCTAAAATTGTCCAAATTTTATTATATGAGAGTATTTATAATAATATTTATCCTATATTCTAAATATAACAATTTGGATACATTTTTTAGTGAAACTTAATGTATATTAATTGAATACTTTATGTAATTCCAAGAGTACCCCTCTCCTCACATATAAAAGGGAACCTCCTCTCCTCTCTTACTATCACATTTTTATCCTTATAGATAAAACAATCCCTAACATAATTAATTCATATATTCCTTCACTACATCCTAGATCTTATTTTTTATCAAAAATACCATCTTTTCATGGTCTAAGGTTTAAGTCAGTAGAGGTTTATCAGTGAAGAGGTATAACTCTTAACTGAGAAATTTCAATTTTATTTATTATTATACCTCATCTAAATAAGTGGTATATATTCTAAAATAATGACTTTAGTATCTAAAATATTCTTAATTCTTATTATGATAAAGTAATAATCGTTATCCACTTTCTTCTCATCCATTGGAAAATAATAACTTCATTCATGCTTACGTGTGGACTACCACCTTCACGAAATGATTCAATTTGTTTTTCACTTTCTATTTACATGGATGGTAATAAAGATAAATTTAATCAACATTTATGATATATATAATATAATAATTATTCTGAAAAGTTTAATTATTATTTACCATTCTTTTGTTCTATCTATCAAAAAATGAAAACGGTGTTCATGCGTATATACGGTCTACCATCTCCATGAATGGTGAAATTAATTTTTCAATCACTAACTCATATATATAGATACATATATATATATAATTAATATATATTATATTTATATCATGGTTAACATTCTATAGTTGATGGATCCATGATCAATGTATAAATATCGGGGCTGAAGAATCAAAACATGTACGAAAAATGAAGCAGTTATTACCTTGAACAATTATTTTAATATAGAAGTGTTAATACATGGGGTGAAAAAATGTAATAATTAAATAATATATGGTAAAATATATATAATTATGGTTCTCTAATACATTTATAATAAATCTATGTTTATTATACAATAGGTTAAAATATGTATGAAGGAAGACCAGACTTGAGGTAAAGGATTTATGTCTTAGTCCCATTTTATTCAAGATTATTGATAAATGAATTTACAATGAAAAAATTATAAGAAAATTATCAGATATATCAATTTAATTTTTCTTATCATACGCTTATTTATATATAATACTTGTTTTTCTTTCATTTCCTTACTTTGAATACCCAAATTACATAAAAAATTTAAGTAAAACTTGCTATATTTTACTAATCGGTTATCTTTTTCTTCCATGACCATTCTTAATTTAAAATGTTCTCAAGAATGTTTTTTAATATTACCCTTTGATTGTTTAAATTAATTTTTTATTCATGTTTTTATTTTTACAAAATTTTCTAAAATGAATCTTCTTGTCATTTTTTAAAATATGTACTTTTTAGTTTTTACCGAAAATGTAAAATGAATCTTTTTTTAATTTACACTAAATGAACATAATTTTCTGTCATCTAAACCAATAAATTTTTTCAGGAATCATTTATAAGTTTCCATGTTTCTTTTCAAACAAAACATTATTTTTATATTTTGTAAATATTTGGATTTAAAATAATTCATTACAAAATGAAAGGGGTATTTTACTCAGGAAATATTACATGTGATATTTTAAAGGTAATTTCATCTAAGATTATATCCATTTATGTTACTTATGCTTTACTAGGGATATGATCCAATGATACTATACTTATTCTCTTTATGGATGATTTTCGATTGTGATGATAATATTTTTATGAAACTCATTTATTTTCCATGGGTTATGCTCTGATGAAATGATGAAATGTTTATGAAACATGTTTCCTTTTTATGGGTTATATTTTGATGATATGATGAATATTTTGTGATCTTGTGGAACACATAGTTATGGTTTTCATTATGTGATGGGTGGAACCATAATTATATAGCCTTCCAATGCATTTGATAAATTTTATATCTCATGAGATAATTATGGGACGTGAGTTGATGTGATTGATCCACTATATAAAATAGTAAAGGATGCCTAATCCACTTTTGGAAATATGTTAAAATTTCTAATCAATTAAGATATGGGAAATAGGTGTTGATAATTAACCATGATATATGAAATGGTTTCAATACCTGTAATGACCTTATATTTCTCTAATGTAAATTCCATTCTTATAAATATGTCATAATGAACTACTAAGTGCTATGTGACCCTTAAAACATAAGTTTCTCACTTTTATGATGTGAATTTTAAAAATATAACATACACTGTTGCGATTAGTATGTTATTTGGAATCTGATAAGAAAAACATAATTTTTGGTTAATAGTAACATATCCTTATGAATAGTAACATACCCTTATGAATAGTGATATACCCCAATGAATAGTAGCATTACCTATGATAGTATATAAATAATATTCAAGTGGAAGCATGATATAACTATGCTTCGGAATAAGTAAATAAATGTTTTAAAACTCTAGTTTTTAGAATTAATTATGATATTAATTAAATCCTAAATTAATAATATTTAAAAAATTGTTTTTTAAAAATGGACTTCATTTTTGGATTCTACATGTTGAAAAATGGGTGGGGTTAATTTTTGGGATTTTTATGAAATTCTTGAATTTTTTATGAATAGTGAAATACCATAATTTACAAAATAAGCTAAAATACACTAATTATAGAGTCATGTATGATGTTCTAATAATGTAAGCCAAATTTATTTGTATTCACATTATAAAATTACTATTATTATTAATGTAATACTCAATATTACTTTTCTTTTGGAGAAACGGTAAATTAATGAGTATAATATTGAGAAATCCCATCTCCCCTCCACTATAAAACCCTCCCATAACTCTTTCTTCTCTTCACTCCTCTCAAGTATTTTTCCTTCTCCAAATTCTATTAAAATATCCTACCAACCTCATCTCCCACTTTCAACAAGCCTTGGTATCATTGAAATACAAAAACCTCTCCCTTAAAGATGCTCTCAAGGATGTTTGGTTCAAGAGGCAAATTCATCTTTTCAATTTTTTGTCATTCCTTTCAAGTTCATTTGTTTTCTTTTTTATATTACCTATTATAATCTAAATTTTGTGATGAATCCAATACCTTACATGTACTAAAATGTTTTAATGATAGTTTAATAAGTTATCATCATCTCTTTTTTTTACCTTCTTTTATACTAGTAGCAAAAACACCATCCGAGATGTGTCAATTTACCACATTCAAGGATGATGGGATTTCGATTTCTATTATCATTATCAATTATGGTCATTAAACCATTATTGTTATGGTCTAACCATATTATTATATATTTAATATAACATATTTAAGGTTATTTAATCCTTTTATACAAATGGTATTAATTTATAAATAAAAATGAGTTCATTGTAATCAAAACCCACAAATTTACCGAAATAGTTATCATTAAAGTTCTATATAATAATTCATCCTCATTCCATGTTACCAAAATATATAAATTACCACTAACACATATTAATTATCATAAGTAATATTAGAATTCAATTATGGATATTTACATCCATTCCACATAAATTCCATTACTTAAGAACAAATGAACCGATTATAAAAATAATGAAAATGAACACTGTAGAACTATGAAATTAAATATAATTACATATAAATAAGATAATAAGTTAACTAAAAATAATTATTATAAGATAAATACATGTCTAATAGTTTCTTAAATAATTTATTAATAATTATAATTTAATATACCAGGAGCTTATGTTCAAGAGAGGAACACGTTCGGAGTTAAGATAAGGGTTTTTCCACCCGAACATCAATTTTCATTCGAGTTACTCTCATTGTCTAATTACCACGATTAAATTCTTATGTATTATTATGTAATCATCATAAATTATGTTTCATAATTCTGTAAATGTACACCAAACATAATCATTCCTTATTTTATGTATCGTTACATATTATAAAAGGAATATACAAAATTGTTTCTGAAAAACAAGCCTGGTCCAAGGGTATTTCTTTAATTCCTAACCCATTTTCAAGGTCACACTATAATCTTTTTTTGGAAACCATTTTATTTATAAAATCACTCATTATTTTATGATAATTCTACCATAATTCACTTCTGGTTTTATACATATATTTTTTTCAAAAAAAACTCTTCTTCTCAAAGTAAAAGGGTTTTAATCTCAAGAATTACTCAAAGATTTTATAAGAGTATCTTCATGTATTTCAACTATCTTGTTGATTATTATGTATTAATAGGATTAATATTTTATGGTATAATCTACCGTATTTAATTTAATGGTTTCTGATTATTTTGGATTTGGATGTACTATCTTAAAACCATTCACTAATTGACCCCAAATAGTTAGTGTTTATGCTTATTATTCAAGGAAAGTTATTTACATTTAATACATTAGTTTAAATATGAAAGTATATTTTGCTCAAATTATCCCAATTCATATGAGGAATTAATTGGACATATTAAGTTTCTGGTGGGGCCTGATATTGCCCCTTAGTGCCTCGATAGGTCTCATGAGACAAACTATGGTCTTGGCACAAGGCCCTGAAAAAATGATTATTTACGGTCTTGGCATGAGGCCTTAACGGTATAGTTATGTTTTTACACATTATGCATTTCCTCATTATGAAAATATTATTGATTTTTCATTTGTTCATTTGACTAGTAGAATACCCATGCTTATATTATATTTTGGAAATATTTACTTATCTCATATTTTTTCCATATTATGTTCATGTTTATTTTTAAAGCCATATGTTTTTATTTATTCAACAATCCTAATATTTATGTTATGATATATTCCATTATTTTACTTACCCTTATTGAGCCTTTGATCTCACCCCTTTCTTATGTTTCATTTTCTCAGTACATGATGAATTATATTAGGAATGACATGCTGAAATAACCTAGGAGTTAGGGAAGTTGTCTAAAAAAAATTTTTGTTGCATTTATTTTCAAGTTATAATGTTAAACTTATGTATGAATATTGTTTCTAATAATACTAAACTACTTTGTCCTTCAGGAATTGTATACCTTGTTTATATTCCAATATAATCAAATAAGGCACCGGTTTCGGGAAACTGGGGTCGAGTTCTTACAATACCTATGATGCTGTCACACTTTTCTGACCTGATTGTGTTATGGAAATATTGTTTATGATTGATTTATGATGATATATAACTCTTATGATTTATGATATTATTTATGTCATGACTCATGATTTTTATCAATAATTGATTGGGTATGAACTGTATAAGTTATTATCATGAACTCATACCCTTATTTCTATCTTATGTTTTCTTATTATCATTGATTGATATCTCTCTTTTTTTTCCTTATTGATCATGCGATATCGCCCTTTTTTATGTTTCATTTATACGGTTTATGAATAATGTTTTTATTTAGGGTGTGTCAAGAAGGGTATATAGTGATAATAAATTTATAAGATATGTTGAAGGAAGTGCCTAAATACAATGTTCATGTATCTAGTCTCTAGAGACACTAAACATTTACATTTATAGTGTAAATCATAATATTATGTATTGAATATTCATCTATAATAATTTAATATTTATGTATGAAATGTTTGGGTCTCTATATGTTCAGTTCCAACATTATTGGATTCTGAGATCAGTCTCGAAGTAGGTTTAGATCTTCCTAGTGGTGTAGAAGTTATCCGTTGTGATTCTATGATTTATACATTAGGTGTTCATTATATTATTATGTTTGTTAATTCATTTAAATTGAAAAAATGGTATGTTCGTAAATTCTATATTAACAATCACATAAATTAATTTTATCATTCACTTATGTGAGTTTTGGTCTCTTGGTGGTGCCTATTGGGATTCATACTCACACCCATCATAAGCACCTCAATGTGAATACAATTCACATGTGGAATTTTAGGTACAATTAGGTAAAATATAGTTTTTTAGATTCTATTTGGTATATTATGTTGCAATAGCAGTGCAAAAGGACTACACATGGTCATGAATTAGGATGGCTTATACGGACTTGAGGAAGTTGTGTAACCACACCACTTATACCCTTTTCTTTCATTTTAAGTATATTTGTATGTCTAATATTTTATTTTGTTTGTATATTTTTTATTTATATATAGATAATTTATTTTATATTTCTATACAAATTCAATAGGTACCCATTAGGGTACATGTTATATGATTTTTGGAAATGTCCTACATATGGACCAGTCATGTTGGATTTTGGATAACATCCGTAAAAGTCTAAAATTGTCATAAATAGAGGATAAGTGATTCTGAATTAACTCCAACCCTCAATGCTAATATTTTATAATTATATAAATTTATTGTTTTATAACCCCTTATCATTTTATCATTTATTTAATTATAATAAGATAATGACCTTACTTTTTATGCCAAATTCAAATTCTCCTATTAATTTAAAAAATTCAATCCAAAATAGATATTTCTAAGGGTTTGACTTCTTTGATTGGTTTGATAAACAAATCACCAAACCCTATTCCGATATTTAATTATTAATATATTAAAATAAAAGTTTCTAGCTTGTTTAACTCGATCAAAAGAGCCATTGATTTCAAAACACTAATCACATCACATAACATCCTCTAGAAATACAGAATTAGAGAGATCCACCGAATAGACATCAGTTTCTCACCACTGAAATTGGTTCTCTCACCACCATTGTTTCCCTCTCCTCAGCAGGCACCCTCTCCTTCACCGCCACTAGATCATCGTGTTGTCCAACATGATCCATTCCATCCATCTTTTTACTCACTTATTAGCAAATTTAATATAACATTTTATATGGATAATGATGGGTATACATTGTACCCAAAAAAATTATTCTTCTTATAATCCTAATTCTATCCACTTTACAATTGGCTTAATTTTTAAACACACTGATATTTTGAATATATTTAAATACCTGCTTATAATTCAAAAAAACATATCAAAATCTAAAATGATTGGATGTATTTTAAATAAATATATCTAAAAATTATTAATATTTTAAAATATATGATTAATTAATTAATGATAAATAATTTAATGAAGGGATAAGATCACAAATATGATTCTATAGAGATTTCAATAGACATCTTTAGATTTCATATCTAGAGGACTTTATTATGACCAAAAAAATTTGAAGATAGGTTAATATGTTACAAGAAACAAACAATATTTGGGTTATAAATTATTATCAAAAATCATAAGCTGGATATGTATATGAAAATGATCCTAGAGTAATCAAGTAAGGGAAGAAATCCATAGTGATGTTGGTATGTTTCCATGCGGGTATGAGAAATGGTTACATCATCCCTTTAGACTTTTGCCTCTCTTTTTTCACCTACTTAAACACCTGGAACCATGATTAATATATCACAATATCCTACTTCATATTGTCCCACCAATAGTGTTATCGATGATCTGTATACACCTTTGTGATCTCTTAGTGGATGGAGAATGTTGAGCTGTGATCATCAATTAGAACCTCCTAATTTAACTCTTTCTATGATGGCACAAATAGTCATTCTCCAAATCTTACAAATTTTATTGTCATCAATATTGAACTCTAAAGATTATCCTTTTCACATATAATCCACCTTCTTATGTATCTGAATATAATTTCATTGAACATTCTTAATTTTCTCCAAAAGGGATGGTTGAGTAATCATTTGAGAAAGGTGGGACGATATTCCATTCATTATGACTCACATGGCCATCTTTAAAATGGATAATAATATTAGATACTTCTAAATCCTTATCAGAGAGTATGTTTCAATATATATTCTACTCAGATCGCTTTTCACATTATTTTCATTCTCAGGATTGCAGTGGATTGATCAGTCATAATATTTGATTAGCTCTAACAATATTCATTGGTTCATCTTTAGTTCCTTCTATTTAAATATATATTTCATTCTTTTGTGATCTGTATATATATCACACTTCTCTCAATAGAGATAATGCCTCCAAATATTTTATGTGAATATTACTACGGTAAACTCTAGTTGATGGTTCAAACAATTTTGTTCATGCCCCTTCAGCCATATTGATTCATAAGTTATCACTTTATCATTATATAAGATTACATATCACAAAAACTTCTTTGAAGCATTACTATAAATCTCATATCCCTCCCCATTTGTGGGTAGTGTGAGTACAGTTTTTGTGGTTAGCCTCTTATTCAACTCCATGAATCTCCCTCTATATTTTAATGTCCAAACATGTTTAACTCCCTTTTTAATCATCTTAATCAATGTGTTTGAAAATATATAAAAGATTCTAACAAATCAATAATAATAACCATATAATCCAACGAAACTATGGATCTCTATTATAGATGTTGGTCTGAATCATTCATCAATCACCTTGATATTTGAAGGATCCGCATATATCCATTTACTCATGATGGAAGGGCCCATTAATGTACCTTTACCCATTTCAAACTCACATTTACTACTCATCATGTCGTGTATCCCGTAACACATCCAGGTGGTGTGAACATAGTTACACAGTGGGTACTCCAGGTACATTCTATGTAACCCAACATACTAGACAAAAACTTTTTCAACTTCTGATGTCATCAAGGATCATTCTTAATCTATTCATGGCCCTTAATAAAATATGAATCTCTAATAAAGAATATTAAAATGTTGAAATCATGTTAATTGGAATTGAGATTAAAAAAATGAATAAATTTGAATTGAAAACTATCAAAAATATCATATATACGATCAAAAATCAAATAAATAATTATAAATTTAAATGAGACCTCCATCAGATATAACTTAATGGTTTAAAACCTAGACGAACTACTTTTTAGGTGAATGACCGATAATGTTTTTGTCAGATTCAATGGATCATTGAAAAATTGTGCAACACGTAATCATCATAAGCAATAAAATTTTTCCATTGAATATTGACATAGAATGTCCAAAAACCGAAGAAGGTATTTTAGTGTTAAATTTATTTTCAATTTAAATAGATTAGAAGAATGAATAACTCATCTTAGTATCTTTATGAATTTCAAAATACCTAAATCCATGAATATGTATATATATATATATATATTTATTTATTTATTTATTTCATGAAAATTATGATTTTTAGGCATGGTATATCGAGATGCGTGAATGAAATAAGATTTCATGAATGATAATTCCTTTTCTCAAATGAAAAATGGAATGTTATGTATACTAATATTCGAGTTATTCTACCTACTTAAATCCATCATTTATTATTATATTACATGAAATGTAATGTTAGAGTATAGTTTTACATTCATAAGATGAATGCACTAGCAATGTAATTTTCTAAGGCATTATAAATGCATGAGAAAATGAAATAGAACTTGAAGAGTGTTATAAATATGTTATATATAAAGGAACTTTCATATGATGGAATGTTTTGTGACATTACATTATGATTTACCAAACCTTCTTTAACTCATAGCTTTCTTTAATATTCCTCCTTTGTGTAGGAGGTACTAACATACCATGGAGATAACATATGATCTCGGTCGAACATTGAGTGATTCATATTATCCCATGGATACACCACAGAGGTGGTATGCTTTTGTTTTCCACCCATGTTATTTCTATCAAAGGCATATGAATACGATGATCAATTATTTTTGGCTCTTTGATGAACAATATTCTTTGTTTTTAGTGTTTCTTCATTTCTGGTTTTATCCGCATATTTCCTATAATCTTTAATGTGATATCTTCATGAATAGGGTTTTAATCACTTATATATGTTCTAATAATTTTTATTATACACTAACAAAACCATTAAGTGGTATCAAATGGATCCATGTTTATGTTTCATGAAATCAATCTTGAAATGAAGGAGAAATCATAAAAATTGTTGGAGTGTTTTTACTTCAAGAAATTTTTTTTCATGTAAAGGGTTTACCCTTGCATAGTTGGGATACATAATAGTAACCATGTCCTTACCCTTATGTAGTTTATATGTATAAGGGTAACCAAAGCCTTACCCTTATATAGATCATTCTAAGTAAGGGTCCCATGAGTTTACCCTTACGCAAAATGCTAGTACGTAAGGGTAATGTAGTTTTTAAAAATCCCTTGTAAGTGTAAGCTCCCTTCGGTACGTAAGGGTAAGCGATTTTTTCTCAAAATCACATTAAAGTTACTAGATTTTTTCCCTTAAAAAATAAGGCTATGTAAAGGTCTTATCCTTATGAAGAAGGTCTTCGTAAGGGTAACCTCTTAGTTAACATTACAAAATAGTTTTCATGAAGGTACTACCCTTATGTAGTAGTACCTAGAGGCCACGTAATGGTAAATTGAACCTTACCCTTATATGGATTTTTATACATAACGGTCCCCTGAGTTTACCCTTATGTGAAATTCTGGCACATAAGGGTAATATGGTTTTTAAAAGGTCTATGTAAGGGTAAACTTCCTTCGTTGCATAAGGGTTAGTGAATTTTTTCCAAAGGCATGTAATGGTAACCAACCACTAATCCTTACACAAAACCAGGCTATGTAAAGGTCATACCCATATATAGAAGTTCTATGTGTGGGTAACCAAATTGTTACCTTTATGAAAATAGTTGGTGTGAATCTAGTACCCTTATGCAATAGTACCTAGAGGTCATGTACTGGTAAATTGAACCTTTCCCTTATGTGAGGAATTCACGTAAGGGTAATATGATTTTTACCCTTACACAATGTTTGGGTTATGAGAATCTACCCTTATGTAGACCATCTATGTAAGGGTATAAGGAAGATTACCATTAAACAATAGTATTTTGTAAGGGACAGGGAGTTATACCCTTACACAATGGCTCAAGAACTGGTTTTTCCTTATAAAGGGTATCTATGTAAGGGTTAATAGAGGATACCATTACACAGGAATGAGTTCCTACATAAGGGTAACCAAAAAATGTTAAAAAATTTTGTAACGTATTAAATGATTTTAATGGTATGTAAAATGATTATAAATCACTAAAAAGGTATATTTATGTATTCTAATTTGTAAAAGGTTTACAAATTAATTAATTATAAATTTTTTATGATTAATTAAATTTTTATGAAACATTTTAATTACCAAATGTTAAATGTTAATATTAAAAATACCCATTAACAAATTATATGATAACTATTATGATATAGAATTACAAGTGTTTATTTATAAATCATAAGAAAAAAAATTTAAATTGTAATGAATTTCGAAATAAGGCCAAAATTTAAAATTTTTATATTTAAATTATGAATTGTTCGTTATTAATTAATTTAAATTTTTTAAGTTAAAGTGGATTTATTTGGATATAATTTAAACAAAATTAAAAGGTGTTTTGATAACTGATATGATCTAGGTTTAAGTAAGGATTAATGTATATGATATTCAGATTATGTAAGATTTTTACATAATAGAAATTTAATTATAAATAGTTTATAATTCATATAGTATAATATATTTATAATGTAAATTCTATATAATAAAAAATATAAAAATTTCATAGTGGAATGAATATAAAATATATATATTCAAAATTAGAGAATTTCCATATTGATAAAGCTGAAAATTTCAAAAGGGTTTATAATTAGATTTTATTTATTTATTGTTTAAAAATGTTTATCTCAAGTTTAAATATTTGATTTTTTCATTTATTTAAAGGATAGTAACTTTTATATTTATTTTTAGTATATTTTTTAAGAAATTTGAATGTTTTTTATGCTTTAGTATAAAATGTTAAACTGACTCTAGGATAGAGCCTTGCATTACATGATAGGTTTTGTCTCTATAATGAATTTATTTTTCTATCTACCTTGACCTCAGTTTGTAATGGAAGTTGTTAGCTAGAATTTAGTTGTTGAATATAGTTTGTACATATTAGGTAATTAGGTTTGTGATGAATTTGATTCTATCTTGACTAATGTATCCCTCGGTAGAGGGACTTGGGGACTAACTAACTACCATCCTAGAGGATTGTGCCTTATTAAGTTTGGTGAATGGGGTTGGATATCAGTTTATCCAGACATATCGTGTGGATAAATCTATACCTTCACATGTATTGTTCATGTACCATATGCATATGATGCATATGTATATGTATGTATATGTTTGACATCTATTTTTTGGGTGAGTAACACAAAATTGTTAGTTGTTTAAAGGGTTTCACATCAATATGGTTTTAAAATGTTTATTTTGTTGAGGGAATTAAATCCCTACCTAAATTAATATAAGCATGAATACATAAAATGGAATATCATGAGAAAACATTGTGAGATTAAAATTCCCTTCAAATACGAAGTGTGAGATTCCTTCCAAAGCGATACTAGTCAAGAGCTTGATCATTCAACTGGTTAGGTTCGACGAAATTAGGGTGCCCCTAGGATGTCTTTAGTTAATATGTTTTTGAAGTTTTATTTGGGTAACACTATCTAGGAATCCTTAATATTTTGGATACCAAAGGAATAGATTTCAGTTTATCCATATGATGGATTGGACAAAGGGTTGTCCACTCAGCCATCCAAGAATGATATATGATATGATTGGGACAATTATATACCTAAATAATTAACTTATTATAGGAAATATAAATAAAACTCATTGCATAGTGAAATATGTATCTTGGACCACTAATGGATTTTATGGATTTTATAAAGGGGTCCACATTTTTGTGGGATCCCATTTAATAAAATCCCTTATTAAATGGTTAATAATAAATGATACTCATTTGATTAAATATTTTATTGTAGACAAGTTTCATCATCATCATCTAGCTAGATTTCATAATTACTCTTTATAAAGAGAGGCATAATGAAAGTTACTCCTAAGACTGGTAACTTAATAAAAGTAATTAAGCAAGATTTTGGTTCTAAATTCAATGTGTTAGAACAATTCCATCCTCAGTAACCAAGTATTAAATTTATTTAATAAGTTAATATAGATCCTTATAGAAGCATAGAGTGACTCATTTATGGTTTAAAATGAATTAGATTCAAAATGAACAAAGTAATATTAGTATATACTCATGTACACAATATAATTGGGTTCAATAATGATTTTAGCCTCATATACTCAATATGATTGGATATGCTTCATGATATTCAATGTTATTGAATATATTAATGATAATAAGTGTTTTATTAAATTTATAATGGTTATAGAATTAAATTATATTATTCTAACAGATATATGATAACAATTATATATTTTACAAAGTGTTTTAAATATATAGAAGTTTGAAAGATGGAAGAATTAAAGCATGAATTTTTTCATTCAAGTAATGAATCAAAGGATTTATTGCATTGATCACTTGGATACAAAAAGATTGTATGTACTGTTCATAATATGTGTATTTTTTCATTTTTCTACTCCTTATAGACTAAAAATAATTTTTATTTAATAATATTAGATGAGTTTTTTTTTATACACATATTTATGATTTGTTTACTTCTATAACAAATTTTAATAAGAGAATTAAAATGTTGTGTTATGGTTAGAGAATTAGTATTATTTTCATCAATGTAAATGTTTTTAAAATATGATTGAATTCAATGAAAAGCTTAACAAATATTATCAAAAAGTTGAGAATAGATGAACTGGATATATGATTTCTAGATTATAGTATTATATGGACAATAAAAATAGGTAAAAGTTCAAACATGAAGAAGAAAAGTTAGTTGAAATGTTAAAAAATGTTTCTACAAGAATCCATTCAAGATAATTGAATCCTAGGGTTGTTATAAATGAGGAATAATAATTTAATATGACTGTATTATCTATGATATAACTGAAGGGGTTTAGGAAACTCCTTGGAATGTTCATGTCAGGAATGAACATTATATAAATTAATTCATTGATTTTAAAGGGTATGTGATAGTTAATTTATATTTTAAACTGTATTGTAAATATAAAAGATCTCAAAATCTGAGGAAGAATTTATTCAGATTATATTTTATATTCATGAGATGAAGTAAATAGTTACTAAATCAAGGATTTGAATGTAAAGGATTTTATCAAGTTCAAATGAATTTAAGAAAAATATTTGTATCTTTATCTCATTTTATTTGATAAGTGAAGTTTTCAATTAAATTTTTTTTTTATTAATAAAATTAGATGATTAATTACATACACATGGTTTGTGATTCACTTGGTTTTGTAACCTATATTGAAAAGAAGTTATGTATAAAATGTTTTATCTAGGATAAAATGTTTATCTGGATATTTATTAAAATATATGGGGATGTGTTCCTACCACACATCAGTGGTATATTTTAATAAAATATTATTTTAAAATAATAATGTTCCAAACCATATAATACCATATATGATATGGAAACAATAATTTATTTATTAAATGTTCCTACCTGAAAAGAAATAAATGTTATTTCTTAATACAAAAAGTATCTTAGTAAGATATTCTGAAAGTAATATTGCATCTACGAGGCCAATGGGAGAATGTTTGGAGTTATAGAAGTTAAAAATTAACAAATAAATGATATCATCGATCTATATTTAATGTTTCTTCCACTTAATATCCTATGTTTTAAGATGTGTACTCGTAAATAAAATGTAAAGTGTTACATTTAATTTCCATTTAGAAAATTAATATCATTATTTTTTAAAATACTATACAACTATAAGATTAAAGTGTTTTTACATAATATCCTAAAATAGTTTTGGATATGTGATGATA
The DNA here is from genome assembly GCA_963277665.1 of Viscum album. Classification (NCBI taxonomy): domain Eukaryota; kingdom Viridiplantae; phylum Streptophyta; class Magnoliopsida; order Santalales; family Viscaceae; genus Viscum; species Viscum album. The sequence continues at coordinate 295,203,188 of OY728134.1, forward strand.
AAGAAAAATGAAAAATGATACATTTATTTATTGTCAAAATACACTTTTTCATAAAATATTATACCAGTCAAAATGAAAAGTGAATTAAATTTTATATCTTAAACTATTTTGGTTTATAGATATAAAGATAAATGTAAAGAGTTACATTAGTTACCATAAAAAAGTGTTATCACTTCTTTCTAAATGATTTTAGGATGTGGAGGTAAAGAGAAATGTAAGAGTTGCATTTAGTTATCATATTAAATTTATGGTCACTTTATCCAAATAGAGTTTAGGAATTTAGGTAAAAAAATGTAATTAGTTACATTACTTCAAGGAAAAGTGTTATAGAATATGGTTATATGGATGATGATGCTAAACTTTGAAATATTTATAATTATAAAATATAATATTACAACGTTGTTGGAGTTGGTGTCCTTGGACCAACTTTTTTTACATTGATTACATAAATATTTGATGTGTTGAATATTAATAAAAAAAATTATTACATATTTTTTTGGTTTTTTTGTGTGACTCTTATGTTATAATGTCCTAGAGTATACGTCGCACTGATAAGGTCGTAGTAGTTTCCCTTTATAAAGAGAACCTTGATGTGATATGAAGATATTCTAAAATAATGTTCTACAGTTGGATAACGTACTATTATGAGACACATAATACATATAATGTTAGGTGTGAGTACTCGTAATTAGATGAGGATTCTTCTCATGAAGTTCACCCTTAGTAATCTCTAAGATGATAGATTATGAGAACAGACCCACCAATAAGAATTATGCATGTTTTTGTGTCATCAGATATTCTTATCAAAGAGCGTGTGTGATATTCCATAGAATTTAATATTGTTAATACATGTTACAACTCATGTACTTAGATATATTTCATAAACATTAATGATACCAATTCATGGTGAAGTTGGATATGTTGGGTGCACCACGAGTGACATGTCATTAATGAATAAGTTGAGGAAAGATTTGTCTCTTTCAACTTTATGAAAGATGATATCTTAGTCCTTTGATTGGAAGAGAACTGTCACATTAAATTCTATGGTCATGAAGTAATGATGTGTTTATTTTAGATAGTCAAAGAATAACATATTGTGCATATAGGTTGGTGACATGAATGTACATCCTATGTGATGGGATATTGTGACAAAGATATTTATTACACAATGAGGTTTTTTATGTGTTTGTCAATGTTGTGACATTAATTTATTTCTCTTGGGTGTCTTGACATGTTTCTATATATTAATATTAGACTTTCAGCAAGCATGCTTAATGCCAATGACAGAAAATCCCAAAGTGTCACACACTAAGTGTTTCAGTTGATCACGATTAAATTCTATTTGAGTTTAATTAAAGGAATAAATATTATTCTTCTATTTGAGGAATAATTTTATTAATTTTATGTTGATTTCATAAATAAAATAAATATTTATTCATCGGCATATGAATAAAATATTTACTTTTTTAATTGAATATTTTAATAAATATTTATTTTCTAGAGTATAAATAAAATATTTATTTGGTTATTTAGTAAATGTTAGAGTGGTTATAATGGACCAAGAATGATTCTGGTGACAAATATTAATTAACAATACCATTACATTATATTTGTTATTGCACAATTTGGCATGCACCACAAAATACTAATAATATAATTATTATTATGTTGAATGGAGTTTATTTAAGGCAATAAACGTTATTTAATGTCTAGTATTCCATTAAATAATATTTTAACTTAAATCCTAACACTATAAATAGATGTATATATCTATTTTGTAGAGTGTCCAACACTGAGAATAGAGAATTTCTGTACACAATGAATTCTCTCTCAACTCCTCCTATCTCCCTCTCAAGAATGATAAGTTTAAGATATATTTCTTCAAGTCCTAAGAATGAGCGATCAAGAGTGAATTACTCAAGACATTCACGTCACCACGTTTTCACCCAGAGATGGAGTGGTTTTGCTCAGAGATCATTGGAGCTTGTGTGGATCACTGCTAGAGAGATTCTATCCTTAGATCCTCACTGCGCAACGAATGTAATCTGAAAGGGTCTTTTTAGAAAATCAACATTCACCAACGAAGAAATTCCATCATCCCAGGTATTTATTTCTTCAAACACTAAATAAATTTATTATAAATTAGACTTAAAATATCCTCTCTCTAGGTTTTAGGAAACGATAATTAAAAAGATTAATATGTTACCCACCTCTGCACGCTTCCACTATGCCCTAAACCTTCAGTCGTAACACTTGTTGTTGTGAAGTTAAGAAGTTTGAATATGTTCAAAGAGTAGAAAATTTATGAATATGATTCCAATGTCTCAATATTCTTTGAACTATATTACATCATAGATGTTTCTGACTATAGAGTTTAGTGGGAGGGTTTTATCATAAGGTCACTTAGAGATGCGGCGTCGTCACATAGAAACTTGACATGGATTGTATAGGATTTAATGATCTAAAAAACCTAGAAATTGTATCAAACATATGGAATATCTAGAACATTATGATATAAGTTATTGAGAACCAGTGCTTATGTTGTTTTTATTAAATATTCTTAAATGATGTTAATATTTTTGAAGAGTTTATGAAAATTAAAGTGTGTTATATTAAAGGAAATATCCTTTTTATCATTATTTCATGTTAGATACATAAATGTATATATGGATATACATTTATTGAAGTGAAATGAAAATTGACCTCTCAAAGTACGACATTGAGTTTATCTCTAACTAATTTTCACCATGGTGTATTATATATTATAATGAAGTGTTGAGGTTAGTGTGTGTAGGATTATTGTATAAAGATGATGAATATGCTCATGAAGCACAGAACAAAGAATATGATATTATTTTTGTGTGATGGATGACCTATTAATTATATCAAATAGAGTGTCCTACACATATGTATTCAGTATACAAGGTTTGCATGAATCATATTTGAGTCCCCACTACCAAAGTTTGGTAAAATACCTTGCATGAAAACCTTCATATGTTGATACCCTACTTACGCAAGTGATTGGTTTGGTATGTTGTTTATCTTGTCGTTGGTTGGAGCTTAACCAAGATGGGATATGTCCTCTCATATGATGATTATAAAATCTAGTCCCTTGGTTGTGATATATTTTGATAGTGTCTGGATACACCTAGATATTATATATTTTTGGATAAATGACATGTGATGGGATTATCCATTAGGATGAATTTCATGTGATTCATTCATTGATGAGATTAGATTACAATCAATTTGTTTAGAATTGATGAATGGGATATATGGGATTTACATGCTCTGTGTCCCAAGTCAATCGATGCCTCGGAAAATGGAAAATAAGATAATGAATTTTTTTCATATGATACAGGCTGGTGGAAATAGTTATAATGATACATGTGATTTATACCATCCCACCTTTTTATAACATAAATTTTCATTACATTTTACAAAACTGATGATATTTCAGGTTTAGTGTATTGGAAACCAGGAACTTAATACATAACAACATAAAAAATTCTTCTTAAACACTTGAAAGGTTTCTTCATTTGTTCATCCTAAGTTCAATACAACATCTCATAACCTGAGAGCATACATTAAAGGAATGGGTGAGCAGAAGGCCCAGTAAAGGAAACCTGAGAAACATTTTACATGTGAACTTGAGATACATCAATAAAGTCATGATAAATAACTTTAAGGAATTAGGAAGAGATCATGAGGCATATCATAATAAAAATAACATTATTTATAACTTGAATATGTTTCTACAACATTTAACATAGACAATCATTTTTGTGTCACCAAGGTCAATCCCCAAGGTTTCATAAAAAAAATTACCAAGGTTATTCACCAAGGTATCATTAAAATGGTCATCTCTAGAGATTAAGCCTTTACCAAATGCATTGGAGCGCTATCAGGTCGCACCCTTGATTTTTCTTTATTATCTTGTGATACACATATATAATCATCAAACATTTCATAAATAACCCATATAGCATAAAATAAATGGGTTTCATTTCATAATCATAACATTTTAAAAACTGCTTTAAAGACATGATCTTTATGTCACATTAAACCCACAGAAAAAGAAAGAGGGTTTCATTTATGTAAATCCTAGAATTAAAATAGAACATTTTGAAATATATGTGAATACCCCTATAAAAGAAAGAGATTTGAGTATTCAATTAATAAAATAAAATAATTTGAGAAAAAGTGAGAGACATTTTGAGACGAAAATACGGCAGCATAACGACTATGTTATAGGGTTTTAGAAAATATTGAAAAGAGAGGGGACATGGGTCACCCACTCATAAGTGATCCATAAAATAGTATAGGGATATAATATAAAGGATATAAGAACATGGTAATGAAATTTGAAGGACATACCATATCAAATAAAAATCTGGAAAGGAAAACAAAAATAATATTTCTCTTATGATAATTCGGCAGCCTAACGGAACCACTTAAAACTTCAAAAAAATTGATGAGATTAAGTAGGGTCTCTCATCATGTGAACATAAAAGGATAGTAAGATGGATATAGAGATCATACCCAACATAAGAAAAAGTAACTCGAAAGACTTGACATTAAAATAGAACTTTAAAAATGAGAAGGTTGAAATAATCCCTTACAAAAATTGGGCAGCCTAACAGCGCCAATTAAACTTTAATAAAATGAAATGATGAAAGCAAGAGTGTAACGACCCAAGTTCAAAGACACTCAACTGGTTCCCCGTACCCGGTTCACCACATGACCTCAAGCGCATTTCCCCAAATTCCAGAGGCTGTCGACTAGTAGTGAGGGCCTTGGTGAGTCTGTGGGGAAACTATGCCCTCGTTTGGTAAAGTATAAATTAGAAAAATAAACATAAACCACAACGGAAGCAGTAAACAGCATACAACAACTAAAATAAAAGTTGAAGCAATGAATGATATAATAATGATGCAGAATGGTACACGTATCTTTTGAATGCACTAAACAAAACAACATGCTGAAATACATCTAAAATAAAGTACTAAACGTAAACAGTAACTCTAGTAGCATCGTGAGCCAAAGTCAGGTCACATTCTCTCCAGCTCCAACCAGAAATCAAGTACCTTAGGTAGAAGGACCAAAATCCCTATCAACACCTACAACCATATAATATGTTTGGGCTGAAAATCCATACCCAAACAGGGTGTGAGACTAATCCCAGTAGGCAACCACCACAAGATTTGTGCCCTACTGTCAGTGAGTAATAGGGAAAAAGTAAAAGAAAATAAACACAGTAATGAACTAGGAGTACACCGGTAAATTATCCTACCAATTACCATTCACATTCATTTAAATTAAACAACCAGGGAAAACTAGAAATCTTTATATTCCAAGGTAAGCAAGTAACACAACAGGTATCTCAAAAGACTACCCAAACACGAGCAGTGAAAAACCCAAGCTTGTTCTTTGGCTTGGTGGACTCGTCACAACCAACCATCAAAATTTACACTGACTCTCTGGGTAGCTCAAACTAGAAGACCCCTATATTCCAGTAATCAAACAAAGCACAGACACTCTGGGAATCTCTCACGTCAATTCCCCTATGGTCTTGCAATGATAGCTATAAACTCTTTGAGGAAGAACTTATGTCTAATTCCTCCTATGGTCTCGATGCATGTGTAAACTAAGAACACTCTTGGGAAGAACAAAGTAATATTCTCATAGGTCTTGCATATGAAACTAAAACCAACAGACCCTCTAGGGAAGCACCTAATCGTCTATTCCCTCTTTGATCTCCCGCACCAGGTTCTCACAGCCCTGAGCAGTCCAGTCGTGCGTGATCAACTGTCAGCATCCCTAAGTAAGTTTAACAACTACTTGGATAATATCTACCATGTATCAAAAGCATTTAAATAGAAGGCAACACATAAAAACAGTTATAACAAGTAACTAGAAATTTCAATAGGGTTTGCCTCACAGGTAAACGTTGTCGAACGGCGATAAACAGCCAAACAGGGAGAAACACCCATGGGGTGATCCTAAAACATGCAACCAAGCATATATTAGAAACAATTAATCATAATCTAACAAGAAATATAGGTAAAATAAACAATAGGATAAAAATCCTCAATCCGGGATACCCGATACATGGGTATCCGACACTTTTGCAACAAAAACTCAAAGAACTTCAACGTAGGGAAACAAACCACCTACCTCGATCCTCGAAGATCGATATACTTGAACCTCGGCCCATGAATCGGCCTAGAACGGAGTAGATCTGCAAAAACATCAAAAACTTTCAACCTCAGATAACTCACACGAGAGGAAGAATCAGGAAACAAGGCCAAAGAAGAACCAAGAACTCACTGTTGTGATTCTGCTGTAATCAACGGAGTTTGATTCGGACAACCAGTGATGGATCGGTGGCTCGGAGAAGAATCGGCCTCCTTGGATGCTCTGGACAGAATTAGGTGAAGAAGAAGATGTTTATGAGCATTAGGTGCAACCCCGGTCCGATTAATGAAATAAAAAAAGTACATGGCGTGTACTTTTAAAGTACACGGCGTATAGTGGGTTTTTCCGTACTTCGCCAAAATCGGTCTCCACATCACCCCTACGCACCATGTGTCTGGCCTGGACACGGCCAGTATACGTCTTCGAGTGGGAGAATAGTACAAGGCGTGTACTCCGAAAGTACACAACATGTACTTGAAAAATTTCCAGAAACTACTTTTTTCTCTAAAACTCCAGAGAAAAGAAAAACATACCTGAAAAGAAGATCTGGGTTCATACAAACATCCCCCCTTAAAGAAATTCATCCCCGAATTTCCCTAATGAGGCGTAGAATAAGAAACCTCAAACAAATCTGGCCACTATGATCACATATCATCCTCCCTCTCCCAATTCTCATCCTACATACGGTCGTGTTGCCATAGTACCCGTACGAGAGAAACAGACTGGCCACGGAGTACCTTTGCACTATGATCAACAATCCTGATATGATGCTCCTCGAAAGATGCATCTTGCTCCAAATCAACCTCCTCGGGTTGAAAAACATGAGATGGGTCTGAGAAATACTTTCAAAGCTGAGAAACATGAAAGACATCATGCATTGCTTGGTATCTCTGAGGAAACTGCAACCTGTAAGCAACAAGCCCAAATTTAGACAGAATCTCAATCATCCCAACGTATCTCGGTGAAAGTTTCCCCGGCCTCCTAATCCTATTATGTCCCAACCTCAGGGTAACACTTAGGAAAACCTGCTCTCCAACCTTTAACTCCAAAGATCATCTCCGCTGATCATCATAAGACTTCTGCCAAGACTGTGCAGTCGCAATTCACTTCCGAATCAACTCTATCTCCTCTGAGGTCTCCTGAACGAGACGAGGTCCCAACAAAGCTGCCTCTCCTACCTCTAGCCAGCATAAAGGTGATCGGCATGGCCTACCGTACAAATCTTTGTAAGGTGCCATCTGAATATTTTCCTGAAAATTGTTGTTGTAGGCAAACACCACTAGAGGGATATGCTTCTCCCAAGTACCGCCAAAGTATAGAATGCAAGCTCGGAGCATATCCTCAAGCACCTAGATCGTACGCTAGGACTGGAAATTAGTCTGGGGATGGTATGTTGTACTCAAAAGTACCTGAGTACCCAAATACCTCTGTAGCCCCTGCCAGAAGCGCGAAGTAAAACTCGCATCTCTGTCTGAAACAATGGAGTGTCGAACTCCATGAAGACATACAATCTCTCGGATGTACAACCATCCCACATCATCAACATTCAAGGTCTCCTTAATTGGCAAGAAGTGTGCAACCTTCATGAGCCTATCCACTACAACCCAAAATACATCATTCCCTCGAGGAGATCTCGATAACCCTGTTACGAAGTCCATCGCGACATCATTCCATTTCCACTCAAGAATGGGTAGCTTCTGTAAAAGCCCTGCTGGTCACTGATGCTCTTCCTTCACCTGTTGGCAGGTGGAACATCGTATGACAAAACCAGCCACATCCTTCTTCATACCTGGCCACTAATACTGAGGGTGTAAGTCTCGGTACATCTTGGTGACACCAGTATGAACTGCCCAAGCCGAAGCATGAAACTCATGTAACAGCTCTTCACGTATGTCCACTGAAACCCATACACGTCCAAGAAAACGTAGAACCTCATCATCGTCCACTCTCCACCCCGGAGTACGGTCTCCATCTGACACACCCTCCCGTAGGACTAGGCCTTCTGGGTATGATAGTTGCCTCATTCGAACTCGATCTAAAAGAGCAGAGGTAACAGGTACAGAAGAAAGAACTCTTTGTCCCTGTCTGTCGTGCAACTCCAAATGCATCTTAGAGAACAGAGCCACAAACTTCCACTCACTATTGTCCTTCTAAACTACCTGCAACTGAGTCCTCCTGCTCAGTGTGTCAGCCACAACATTTCCTTTCCAAGGCGTATAAGCAAGCTCGAAGTTGAAAGACTGTAGGTACTCGACCCACCTCCACTGTCTCAGATTCAAGTCACGCTGCGTGAAGATATACATGAGGCTCTTGTGGTCATTATATACCACAAAATTCTCTCCCATGAGGTAGTGCCTCCAAAATCACAAAGCATGAATAACCGAAGCCAACTCCAGGTCATGCGTAGGATAGTTCTTCTCATGGGGCCTCAACTACTGAGATCTGTATGCAACAACACGATCCTCCTGAATAAGAACTGCTCCAAGCCTGATGTCGGATGCATCATAGAAAACTGTATAACTCTTTCCCGGCTCTGGAAGAACTAGAATCAGTGCTGAATTCAATCTCCCCTTCATCTCTTGGAAGCCTGAATCGCAAGCTTCTGACCAAATGTACTTCACACCTTTCTTAGTCAAGCCCATCAACAGCGCTGCTAAGCATGAGAAGTCCTGTATAAACCGCCTGTAATAACCAGCCAGTCCCAATAAACTATGTACCTCGAAGACATTCTTAGGCTGCTCCCAGGTAACTACTGCTCTCACCTTATCTGGGTCTACTGATACTCCTGTCTCTGAGATGACATGACCTAGGAATCGAATTGCATCCATCCAAAATTGGCACTTTGAGAGCTTAGAATATAACTGATTCTCTCTCAGTGTACTCAATATGATCTCAATATGGGTAGTATGGTTGTGACGAGTGTGAGAGTCAACAAAGATATCTTCCACAAAGACAACGACGAAAGAATCCAAGTAAGGATTGAAAACTCTATTCGTCGGTGCCATAAAAACTTTCAGCGCAATCATGAGACCAAACGGCATAACCAGATACTCATACAGACCATACCTACTTCGAAATGCTGTGAGAGGTATATCTGATGGTTTGACCCACAACTGATGGTATTCGGATCTCAATTCAATCTTCGAGAACACTCTGGCTCCTCGAATCTGATCAAAAAGATAATCAATCCTCAGCAATGGATATCGGTTCTTGACTGTCAACTGGTTCAGCTTCCAATAGTCCACACAAAGCTGTAAGGTACCATCCCCCTTCTTCGTAAACAACACAAGTGAACCCCAAGGGGAAGTACTGGGTCAGATAAAACCCTTCTCCTGCAACTCCTCCAACTACTTCTTGAGCTCTTGCAACTTAGGCGTAGCCATCCTATAAGGAGGTATGGATATCGGTGCTACTCCTGGCCCAAGATCAATATAGAAGTCTACCTCACGCTCTGGAGGCAACCCTGAAAAGTCTTCTGGTAAGACATCCGGAAAAAGGTCAACTACCAGAGGTAAGTCCATCTGAGAAGTCCCCTGATCATCTAGATATAAACGAGAAATCTGGGCCGTAACACTACCCAACCCATGATGCTCTGGTCCAGCTCTACTTCCCTGGACATCCCATTCGCCCTTGTGAAGAAAATACATGCCCTCTGGTGACGTTAAACTCACCCAGCGGTGATAAAAATCGACAAAGGCCTGGAATGCAACTAGCCAGTCCATTCCAAGAATGACATCATAACTTGTCATCTCAAGGACATAAATATCCCACAAGAAGTGACACCCACCAACTTCAAGGGGGCACTCCCTTCACTGATGCACACTAGTAGTTCTATGTCCCAAAGGAGTGTCTAGTGCCAATGCTCTGAGAAATAAAAAGCAAACTTCAGACTTAGGATTAACAAGGACAGAAACACAAGAGTACAAAACGGTAACAGTAGAGAGAAACACTAAAGTTTGAAAAACACAACTACACGGTATGTATTTAAAACTACACGGCGTGTTTGTTAATGTCATTCACATGGGAGTATACTTCTTCCACCATTGTTCGCATAACATACAAGACTACACAGCGTATTGTCCCAAAACACAGCGTGTACTTGAACTCCACTCCCCTGTCTGAGTCTCTTTACACAGCTAACCAACATGGTCCTCCTAATCCTAAACTACACAGTGTGTTCACTAAAAACACGGCTCGTACTGGACAGTTTCTTCAACCCGTGTAGCGGTTACACGGCTGGATACACGGCTGGCCCCTACACGGCGTGTTCCGAACAAACACGGAGTGTATAAGAATAGATTACATCGACCCGTGTTGTTTGTGACACGGTCGGGCACCCAGAAGAAAACTACGTGGAATTTTATTATAAAACACGGCGCGTACTACATGATTTCCCCCGACACGTGTTGTTAGTGACAAGGTCGGGTACACGGTTGACTACTACATGGTTTGTACTTATCTTACACGACGTGTCCCCAAAGACTCTCCACCACCCCTAGTCTCTGTTCGCACAGTTAATAACACAGTTTAAAAACTACACGGTGTGTATTAATAAAGTACATGCCATGTATTCTGTGTTTTTTCCCCTGGCAGTAGCTCAGAAACTGCACTGACGCCAGAACCACTAAAAAACAAACATCTATGTGCCAAATTCCAATCCGTGGGGGCCCATACTTCCCGCGAATCAAAGCTTGACATCATAACAATGCATATAACATGTAAACAACATAATAATCCAATGATCCACCAAATTCTGATCCTCGAGGGACCGTAACACTTCTAAGACCAGATCTTGGAGTCCATGCTAAATAGGCTTTAAAATAAACAATACTCTATCAGCACAAAAAGTATGTCTACCATAGAAAAAATCACAACAACATGCATAACTTATCACGACAACTATCACAACAGCATGAAATTATAATGCACCCTAGATGGCATGGTAAAATGCATGTCATGTGATTTCCTACCCAGTTCCTATATGATGCATGAGATAGAACACCCTCATCTCATCGGGTTGCAACAAAATAGAACCACAATCATATAAACTGTAACAGCACAAAACATTTGCATCACCTAACGGTGAAATATAATAAACAGTAACACTTGCAATAACTAAAAATTTAAATTATGAGGTAATATAGCTTTTCCCTGTACACAGATTAATTACTCCCGGGCACAGTTAAGTAATAACTACCCATTTCCTCGTATCCATGTCTATTGTCGCAAAACAGTAAGAAAATAGAGAAGAAGAAAACTTCTCTGATACCACTTTGTAATGACCCGAGTCCGGAGACACTAAACTGGTGCCTCGTACCTGGTTCGCCACATGACCTCAAGCGTGTTTCCCCAAATGCCAGAGGCTACCGACTAGTAGCGAGGTCCTTGGTGAGTCTGTGGGGGAAACTATGCCCTCATTTGGTAAAGTATACAGTGGAAGAATAAACATAAACAATAGAGGAAGCAGTAAACAGCATACAACAACTGAACTAAAAGTCGAAGCAATGACTGATATAATAATGATGCAGAATGGTACACGTATATATGGAAAGCAGTAAACAAAACAATGTTCTGAAATACAACTGAAACCAAAGTACTAAACGTAAACAGTAACTCCAGTAGCATCGCGAGCCAAATCCCGGTCCCATGCTCTCCAGCTCCAACCAGCAATCAAGTACCTGAGGTAGAAGGACCACAATCCCTATCTACACCTGCAAAAATATAATCTGTTTGGGCCAAAAAGTAGGACCCAAATAGGGTGTGAGACTAATCCTTGTAGGCAACCACCACAAGATTTGTGCCCTACTATCAGTGAGTAATATAGAAAAAGTAACGGAAAATACACACAGTAATGAACTAGGAGTACACCAGTAAATAATCCTACCAATTACCATTCACATTCATTTAAATTAAACAACCAGGGAAAACTAGCAAGCTTTCTATTCCAAGGTAAGCAAGTAACACAGCAGGTATCTCAAAAGACTACCTAAACACAAGAAGTGAAAAACCAAAGCTTGCCCTTTGGGTTGGTGGACTCATCACACCAACCATCAAAATTTACACTGACTCTCTAGGTGGCTCAAACTTGCAGACCCCTATAGTCCAGTAATAAAACAAAGCACAGACACTCTGGGATGCTCTCACGTCAATTCCCCTATGGTCTTGCAAAGATAGCTACAGACTCTATGAGGATGCACTTACGTCTCATTCCTCCTGTGGTATCGATGCGTGTGTAAACTAAGAACACTCTTGGGAAGCACAAAGTACTATTCTCGTAGGTCCTACGTATGAAACTAAAACCAACAGACCCTCTAGGGAAGCACATGATCCCTTATTCCCTCTTTGACCTCCCGCACCAAGTTCTCACAGCCCTGAGCAGTCCAGTCGTGCGTGATTGACTGTCAGCAGCCCTAAGTAAGTTTAAAAACTACTTGGCTAATAGATACCATGCATCAAAAGAATTTAAATAGTAGTAAACACATGCGAATAGTTATAACATGTAACTAACAATTGCAATAGGGTTTTCCTCACAGGCAAACAGTGTCAAATGGAGGTAAACAGCCAAACCGGGAGAAACACCCATGGGGTGATCCTCAAACATGCAACCAAGCATATAATAGCAATAATTAATCATAATCTAATAAGAAATCTAGGGAAAATAAACAATAGGATCAAAATCCTCAACCTGGGATACCCGATACATGGGTATCCGACACTTTTACAACCAAAACTCAAAGAACTTCAACGTAGGGCAACAAACAACCTACCTCGATCCTCGAATATCGATTTACTTGAACCTCGGCCTATGAATTGGACTAGAACTAAGTAGATTTGAAAAAACTTCTAAAACACTCAACCTCATATAACTTACACGAGAGGAAGAATCAGGAAACAAGGCCAGAGAAGAACCAAGAACTCATCGCTACAATTCCTATGCAATCGACGGAGTTTGATACGGACCACCAGTGACGAATCGGTGGCTCAGAGAAGAATCGGACTCTTTGGATGCTCTAGATGTAATTAGGCAGAGAATAAGACGTTTATAAGCATTAGGCATGACCCCGGTCTGATTAATGAAATAAAAAAAAGTACACGACATGTACTTTTAAAGTACACGTCATGTAGTGGGTTTTTTTGTACTCTGCCAAAATCGGCCTCCAGGTCACCCCTACACACCGTGTGTGTGGCCCAGACACGGCCAGCACATGGCTTTGAGTGGGAGAAGAGTACACGACATGTACTCGTAAATTACACAGTGTGTACTTCAAAAATTTCCAGAAACTCCATTTTTCTCTAAAACTCCAGAAAAAGGAAAAACATACCTGAAACGAAGATCTGGGTTCTTACAAAGAGGGAGACTCTCATCATATTAACATGAAAAGGAAAATAATATGAATATAAAATAACACCCCCAACAAAGGAACATGGGGCTTATAATAAATTACATAAACGAGAATACTTCAAAAGAAAGAGAGAGGTAGGATCCCTTACCTTGAAGAGTAACTTCAAAATCATAATGTTTGGGACCTTGGGAGGCTTGAGGGAACCTTAGAAGGACTCCTTGGGAGGTAAGGAGACCATAACTTCGTTGAGGAGGATTTTGGAATGGAAAGGATGAGATAATGGCTTTGTATTTATGGGGGAAGTGAGGGGACAAGGAATTAATGGCCAAGGGACACCTCATTGGTGGTATTGGAAAAACCATGGGCTTTACCATGGTATTTGCCCATGGAATAGGCCACTTGGGACACCTCACACCTTATCATACTATTCATAAGTCAACCATAATTATTATATAATTATTACATCCTTAATGATGTCATTAAAAACACGAAAATCTAAACTAAAAAATCATTATTCACCGAAAATACAAATTTTTTAGAAAAATCCCCAAAAAATTTACCTTATTATAATATCAATGTTCTATATTCAAAAATTAACTCCATTTTATAAAAATAATTTTCTACATATTTTTAATTTAATTTTTAAATAAGAACTCTATTCACCGAAAATTAATTTTTTCAGAAAACTTCGCAAAAACTACCTTAGCATAATATCGATGCTCTAAATTCAAAATTGAACTCCATTTTATTAAAAAAAATTCTAAATATTTTTAATTTTATTTTTAATTAAAAACATTATTCTCCTGAAAAAACTAATATTTGAGTAATAATTTCTAAAACAGTTATTTACGTATTTTATTGAATCACATTACTTAATAAAGGTGCCTATATTATATCAATACTTTCCTTAAGTGATATTACTAATCCATTTGGTCACATTACTAATCCTAAGCGTAAATTAACTATTCATAAATTACTATTCACCAAAAATTTAGTTGATCTTATTAGACTCTAAATTTCTTACTTAACACATTTGTAGAAGATAATTTTTTGAAAATTATTTCACATCATTAATTATTTAAGGCTTACATAAATATTTTAAAATATCATTTCTCCAAAATACATCAATAATAAAAATCATAAATTTATTCAGACATTTGAAATTTCACAAACATCACCATAAGAAGAAGTCATAATTTTTTATTTATCTAAGGATTACATAAGGTAAATAAGGTTTCATTACATATCCCCTTATAACACCATCATAGGATCTAAGTGTAAGGTGTGCCAAGGTGTGAGAATCTTGGGGTGGTTCGGCTAACATTGCCCGAGTGGTGATTTCTATCAGCTTGAACTTCTCATGAAGGTGATTCCATTCTAGTTTCACACGATGAAGTTCAGCTTGGGTTTGGTCCAGAGAAAATCCCATTGATGCTACCTCCTTTCCAAGTTATGCCAGATGGGCCTCGATCGGCCCGAGACTACTGGATGAGGCCATTGAATCTTCTTTCTATATTAATCAACCAATATCACTTGTAATGATAGACAATAATCACAAAATTTAGTTTCCAACGGTCATATTGACCAATGGTCATATAACAGTCAAAACCTAATGGTCACATTTTAATGATACTCATTTTATTAAATGAAAATTTTTTGTTGAGTATAAAATAAAATAACATGAAAAATTAGGAAACAAAATTTATTCAAAATTTTGGGCCATTACATTCTTCCCCCCTTATGAAATTGCATCCTCGCAATTTTTAAAAAAAATGGGCTTGTAAATTTCGTTGAAAGTCCCACATCGGAAAAAGAGTTAGGAAAACAATTACATTAAAAGAAATAAAGAAGAGTACAAAGGTCACCCAATTTAACCCATACTTGGATTCCATGTAGGGAAACATGGATATGGAATAGAAAACAAAGGGTCTTGTTCTGATGGAGAGT
The DNA here is from genome assembly GCA_963277665.1 of Viscum album. Lineage (NCBI taxonomy): Eukaryota > Viridiplantae > Streptophyta > Magnoliopsida > Santalales > Viscaceae > Viscum > Viscum album. The sequence continues at coordinate 295,218,676 of OY728134.1, forward strand.
GATAGAAAACATTATTAGGAGAAATTTAACCACAAAAAAATCACAAACTTATGACGTGTGTAAACGGACTTTGATTACCCAGTAGAAAATGTAAACCAACAACATTTTTTTACGTTCCCTTTCATAATTTTGAGGAATTCATTTACTACATAGAATAAAAACATAAGTAAATATACTTACCTTCAAGTAGAGTTTCATCCTTTAATATGTTTCTACTAAAACTAATCTTTTCTCCAAACGATGATAATTCAAAAAGACTTGGTCACATCAAAAGCACATGAATCAACTTCTTGAGAATCTCATAATCCACAAAACTAGAACTATATATTTACCTTGTATTTAGACATCAACTAATACAAAAATGGTTAGTACGAGATCATATAATCACCAAAAAGGATAATTCTTTATAAAAAAATACTACTATTAATCTCCAAAATTCAAAAAATAGTACCCAAAGTTCAAGAAAGACCATTCAATACACAATCGTCCTTATAATTCATCAAAATAATCCAAACTAAGATTTAAACCCAAAACTCAGAAGGATTTAATCACATAGTCTTCCATAATAAATCTTAACATTTATCTCCAAATAACATCGACTACTCTTAAAGTCTCATAAAAAAGTGTAATTATCCTAATCACATTTTCCCCAAGATAGGTTAATCATTTCAATAAGTAACCTAAATTACCATAATTTCACCTTAAATTCATCTATTCTCCAAAATATAAGTCAACCTTTACTTCTCAAAGAAAATACCGTATTAATCTATTTACCTTGATCATATAGGTTTCCCAAATTAGTGAACGTCTTCCAAAAAAATATTCATCTTTGAATCCCCTAATCATTTTTTTCAAGAAGAATAGCTTCACAACATCAACATGTGATACATAACAATAGATTTTTTCCTTAATGATATAAAACCATCTTAGGTAGTGACTCGATGTTCTTAGAAAACATCAAAGATATTCTTGTAGAGCACGAACTAAAATACAACAAGACATAGACAAATTGTGAAGAAGGTACATGTACTTTAGTCATCATGATCCATCTCCACATAGGACTTGAATTGTTCCCTTGTCCTTGAATATTGTTGATGCTCATCATGCTTCTCATCCCTTCCAAGAGAGCATTTCCTTGGATAATGTCCAACTTCTCCATATTTACAACATTGAATAGTATAAGGTACATTAGATTAAACATTATCTCCATTCATCACATTATCCATTTTTTTAAAGCAATTGGATAATTTATGCCCTATCATCCCACACATAAAACAACTCCCATTTTCTTTGTGACATTTTCCTTAGTGCCTCTTTCCAGAATTTTTTCAGAAAGGAAATTGGGTCTTCTTTCCCTTTTCAACTTTATCAGATGAAGATCCTTGAGACTTCATCTTCCTCTTCCTGGATGAATTTGGTCATTCAAATAGGTACCAATTCTTAATTGTGATTTTTGATAGCTGGTTTGGCATAATCACAATATGTTGAACTTGATATATATTTATCTCTATCATATTAATAAGGAAATCATAACATTTCCTATCACATTGGTTGTTGGGATATGTTCTTCTATTTCCCACTATTAACTAAGAAATGAAAGTATAATTAGGGGGCTTAAATACATAGTCAATAATCAAGAAAAGGAATATTTAAGCATAGAAGAATAAACTTGTAGAAGAAAAGTATATCCTAACTTGTGATCCACTAGGTTTCAATCTAGGTTATTCATGATCATATACTTTTATGTGAAACATTATTTTATTTTATCTTTTTTCTGTTAATAATGGTTCATACTAAGCTTATGAATTTACCAAAGCATATCCCCTGGGAGTGTCAATCCAAGAGTGCAGAAAGGCCCATTGTTGTGCACCAGGTTACCCCGAGTCAATCTCGAAACACCTTGTCAGTATTTTCACTCCTAGGTACATCTGTGCCAGAGGTACCTCTACTTTTTCGTATCCAGACAAGGATTTATTTTTTTGGAAACCACTTAGTCAATACTTCACCAAAATACAAGGATGTTTTCCTATATTTAATATTTTCATTAAGAAACCTTGTAAAGTTTTCAAATCCTAATTTACACAAATAACTAAACCATCCTCTGAGAGCAACTATAACATCCTGCCTTTTTATAACATAACTTTTCATTCCATTTTACAAAACTGAGGATCTTTAAGGTTTAGTGTCTTGGAAACTAAAAACATAATACATGATGACATAAAACATTCATCTTAAACAATTGAAAGGATTTTTCATTTGTTTATCTTAAGTTCATTACAACATCTCATAACTTGGGAGAATACATCAAAGGAAATGGTGAGCAGAAGTCCCAGTAAGGGAAACATGAGAGACATTTTATATGTGAACTTGAGATACATCAATGATGTCATGATAAATAACTTTATGGAATGAGGAAGACATCATGAGGCATATCATAATAAAAATAACTTGTTTCATAACATGAAGATGTGGGTACAACATTTAAAATAGACAATCATTTCCCTATCACCAAGGTCCATCTCCAATGTGTCATAAAAAAAATTACCAAGGTTATTCACCAAGGTATCGTTAAAATGGTCATCTCTAGAGATTAAGTCTTTACCCAATGCATGGGAGCGCTATCAGGGCGCACCCTTAATTTATATATATTATCATGTGAGCCACATATATCATCATCAAAAATTTCATAAATAACCCATATAGCATAAAAGAAATGGGTTTCATTTCATAATCATAACGTTTGGAAAACTGCTTTAAAGACATGATCTTTATGTCACTTTAAACCCACGGAAAAGGAAAGAAGGTTTAATGTACGTAAATCCATGAGTTAAAATAGAACATTTTGATATATATGTGTATACCCCTATAAAATAAAGATGTTTGATTATTCACTTAATAAAATAAAAGAATTTGAGAAAAAGTGAGAGACATTTTGAGACGCAAATTCTGCAGCATAACAGTTATGCTACAGGGTTTTAGAAAATATTGAAAAGAGAGGGGACATAGGTCACCCACTCATAAATGATACATAAAATAGTATAGGGACAGAATATAGAGGATATAAGAACATAGTAATGAAATTTAAATGGAATACCATATAAAATGAAAAAAAAATTAAAGGAAGACAAAAATAAGATTCCTCTTATGAAAATTCGGCAGCCTAACGACGTCACTTAAAACATCAAAAAAATGAATTACTGAGATTAAATAGGGTATATCATAATGTGAACATAAATTTAAAGTATTATGGACATAGATATCAAACCCCAACATATGAAAAAGTAACTCTAAAGACTTTATATTAAAATACAACTTTGAAAATGAGAAGGTTGAAAGAATCCCTTACAAAAATTCGGCAACCTAACGGTGCCACTTAAACATTCATAAAATTAAATGATGAGAGAAATAGGGGGTATCTCATCATATGAAAATTCAAAGGACAATAATATGAATATAAAATAACACCCCCAACATAGGAACATGGGGCTTAAACGAAATGACATAAACGAGAGTGCTTGAAAAGAAAGAGAGAGGTAGGATCCCTTACCTTGAAGAGTAACATCAAAATCTTGATGTTCGGGACCTTAGGAGGTTTGAGGGAACCTCGGTAGGACTCCTTGTGAGGTAAGGAGACCAGAACATCGTTGAGGAGGATTTTGGAATGGAAAATATGAGATAATGGCATGGTATTTATAGGGGAATTGAGGGGACAAGGATTAATGGCCAAGGGACACCTCATTGGTGGTATTGGCAAAACCATGGGATTTCCCATGGTATTTTCTCATGGTATTGGCCAATTTGGACACCTCATACATTATAATACTATTCATAAGTCGACCATAATTATTATACAAATATTACAACCTTAATGATGTCATTAAACACTCGAAACTCTAAACTGAAAATTCAATATTCACCGAAAATTCAACTTTTTCAGAAAAATCCCCAAAAAAATACCTTAAAATAATATAAATGCTCTGAATTCCAAAATTAACACAATTTTATAAAAATATTTTTCTAAATATTTTTATTTTTATTTTTAAATAAAAACTCTATTCACCGAAAATTCATTTTTTTCAAAAAAATCCCCAAAATTTACCTTAACATAATATCGATGCTCTGAATTCAAAATTGAACTCCATTTTATAAAAATATTTTTCTAAATATTTTTATTTTAATTTTTAATTAAAAAACACTATTCACTCGAAAAAACTAATACTTGACTAATAATTTCTGAAACAATTATTTACCTATTTTATTGAATCACATTACATAATCAAGGTGCCTATATTATATAAATACTTTTTTTAAGTGAGATTACTAATCCATTTGGTCACATTACTAATCCTAAGCATAAAATCACTATTCATAAATTACAATTCACCAAAAATTATGTTGGTCTTATTAGACTCTAAATTTCTTACTGAACACATTTGTAGAATACCATTTTTTTTAAATCATTACACATCATTAATTATTTAATGTTTACATATATATTTTAAAATATTATTTTTCCAAAATTCATCAATAATATACATCCTAAATTTATTCAGACATTTAAAAATTCACAAACTTCACCATAAGAAGAAATCATGATTTTCTATTTATCAAAGGATTACATAAGGTAGCTAAGGTCTCATTACATAGTCCCTTATAACACCAGCATAGGATCTAAGTGTAAGGTGAGATAAGGTGAGAGAATCTTGGGACAGCTCGGCCAACATTACCCGAGTGGTGATTTCTTTCAGCTTGAACTTCTCACGAAGGCGATTCCGTTCCAGTTTCACATGATTAAGTTCAGCTTGGGTTTGGTCCTGAGAAAAGCCCAGTGGTGCTACCTCCTTTCCAAGTTCTGTTAGATGGGCCTCGATCGGCCTGAGACTACAGGATGTGGCCATCAAATCTTCTTTCTATATTAATTAACCAAGATCACTTGTATTTATAGACAATAATTAAAACATTTAGTTTCCCATGGTCATATTTACTAACGGTCATATAACAGTAAAAACCCAATGGTCACATTTTAATTATACTCATTTTATTAAATTAAAATGTTTTCTTGAGTATAAAATAAAATAACTCACAAATTTAGGAAACAAATTTTATTCAAAATTTCAGGTTGTTACATGATTGATGGAGATCATACCAAACCCATTTATGGTTTTAGTAGCATTGATTCTTTTTATAGGAATATATTTACTTACACTTATGTATCTAGAGATTTTTATTTTCTGTTGATGCTATAGAGTCTTGTGGGGTCACACTTTATGTTTGAAATAATGGGGGATCAATAGTGGGGGTGGGGTGGAGGATGGATGATTGGGGGATGGGTGTTGGACAATGAGAGGATCGTTGGCTATAGGTGGGGCATCATGAAGGTGAGGGGCTCATTGAGGGAGTTGGGAGGGGGTTTGTCTTGATGAGGGAGGGGAAATTGGGTGGGGGTGGGAAATCCTAGAGACTGCCAAATAGTGGTTGCTAATAGAGTCAATAGAGACCACCAAATCGTGGTCACCCAAGTCCCACCCTAGAAATCCCAAAATTATAATAGTGTATCTTTGGTCCACCCATTGTGACATTGGAGTTGGGTGATTATTATGTGATGGAATACTCAACTTAATTTTCCAAGTTGGTTCATATAAGTACCCATCCTTAAAATATTACATAATCATGAGATAAGTCAATAATTTGACATTAATTCACATAAAATATCCTTTCAGGTTTAGAGATTTAGAGAATTATTCCATTATTAATACATATCATCCCATAATAATACAAGTGGATACTATCAAAAAAGTATCAATTTTTCCACTAAAGTAAATTGTTTTAAAATATAAAACATGATTTCTTTTCTCGATAAAAATCTTCTTGACCTCTTCCTTTCTCTTACTCATCTTTATACCCTATGAAAACATTTTAAAAACTATGTATGAGCATAAAAACACAGTTTGGGATAAAATATGGAAATAAAAAGTTAGTCCATGAATATTTATAAAACCATGAATTCATAAGGATCATGGAAACATCATAGAAATCATAAATCATAGGGGAAACTTGTGGTATCCATATCATACTTAATTTGTAGCTTTCACACCCATATAGGGATTAAACATCATGTTTACATTTGGAATACACAACATAGTATATTCCCTAAATCTCATTAGACAAACCTTGACGATTAACTCTTACCCAATGCATTGGAGAGCTATCATGGGCTCACCCACCCTTGGTTTATCACAGAACCACCCATATACATAAACAATTTCCAAGAACCATAACACAATCATAACAATTATAACATGTATAAATGAAAAAATAACATTTCAAAATTTCAATTACAATAGATCATTTCATTATAATGACATAATAAATCCTTTATTAATATAATTTTAACTACCAAAATACATAAAAATGGTATATGGAATTTATATTTCTTTTAAAAAAATTATGACTTGTAGAGGAATCCAAATATCAAATAATGATTGATACAGTGGAAAGTTTTTTGTCACCGCGTACGTTAAAAGGAAACATTAAATTTTTTGTTTAGTAAAACGTTTGTACAAAAATATTACTTTTGAAAACCTTTGAATAAAATTCAAAATAAAAGTGGTTGATTATATAACATATAAAATAAATTCATGTATAAATAAAAATATGGCACAATCAAAAGATATTGAGACGAAGTCCATTACTTTGAGTATGACTTATTTTATTCGTTATTTAATTTCATGAATAATAAAATTAGGTTAATTTTTTACTGCATAAGAACCTTTTTCAAGTTTATAATTCATTTTATATTTCTTATTACCATGTTATAACAATTACATAATTATTTGAGTTCATATCAGATTTTTTTTCGATGTTCGGTACTTAAGTCAAAAATGAAATTGTTTTGATGAAAATTGTCCATGTGGTCAAAATTACATTATCTCCATAATAGTATTAATGATTTAAATATTATATATATCCAATATATATTTATTTATAATTTTCCATAACATTTTTAGATAATAAATTGAATACATCATTCCTGGAGACGGCGGGTCGTATGTACGCATGAACGCTACTTTCATTTCTTTGTCATATTAAAGGAATGAAAAATAAATGATACATTGGTATATTATAATTATATTATAATATCTATGTTATATATGTTACATAAGTACATTAACTATATCCTTTATATGTTCTATGTATGTCATGAATGAGTCATATCACTTTGTGGGGGTGGTAGTCCACAATTTCTCAAATGAAATTATCATATTTAAACATTATCGAAAGCTTAAAAGAATGTTATAATAAAAATTAAAGAATAATAGAGAAAATATAAATATCATATATATCATATATAAATACATTTCCATCATAATGTCGACCATGATAGGTGGTAGGAGAAAATTCAACAATCATCGTTTTGTGAGGCATCAGTTTTCCTTACATAGAAATAGTTGGTTCAATATACATTAGATTGAGGTGTGTGTAAGTGTAGGTAGAAATTTTATCATAACAACATCCTAGTATATTTAGGATACAGTACTTTTATAAAATAATGGAATAAAAATATGTTAGTATTTGGTGAAGGAAAATAATTAAAGGATCTTCAGAGGAGACATTACCTCTAAAACAAGTAACTCCTTTTGATTTGAGTCAAAAGCCTTTATTGAATTTTTTATGACAAATGTAACGATTATAAGAGTAATGGAGGGATTTTTGGAGCTTATATGAGTAGAATTTGGACAATCTATGTGTCTTTAGAGGTGTGAGTAAGTGGGTAAAGGTGGTGACCATTTATAAGAGGTAGGTGGGGAACTTTAGGAATGTCTTGAAATATTATTTTATTATAAATTTATTTTCGATTTATAATAGATCCAAAGTGATATATTTATAGTATAAGATGATTATGGGTCTAAATACTCTCAATAAATATGTTTTAGATATGTTTTGATCATAAATTTAATCTTATCTTTGGGCTTTAACCCTTAGTTAAATAAATTAACACTTACCATGTCTTCTTGTATTTTTACACTATATGGTTAATATAGTTACTATAAAATGAAAATAGAACCTCTTGTGTATCATATATGACCTTTTTAACATTATATAAGTTATTTTGAAGAATATTAGAGTTTTATATCTATTATATCATTTAATAAAATAGTATTTATTTTAAAAACTCATTTTTGCCAATGTTAACACTATTTAGTAATTGATTTTTATTAGTCATAACAACTTGATTCATTCTAAAAAACTACATTAACTCAAATATAACATGTCATAATCATCCATAAAATTCTTTTATGGAATCAAAATTTGGAAATTACATTTATTTTAATATATATAAAATCATTTATTTGAATATTTCATTAATAAGGTAATCACTATATCACCATTGTGTCATAAATAAATTTATTTATTTAATGTATAAAAATTATAAATAAAATACCATTATGTAGGAAGTATTTTTACCTTTATAATTAATTTTTATAGTCAAATAGATCAGTTATTTAACCCCATATTAACATTTGTTTATTAAAAGATACATGTTTATGTTATATTTCACTTAACAATAAATTGATTATTATAACCTATCATTATCACACCCATGTGGCTCCCAAATTCAAAATATTCTACCAAATGATTGTTTGTGTCTCTTATGACTCATAAAATAAGATTAGGAAACATTTTAGGGTAGTTTTATATTATTATAAAGTTATTTTTACCATTATTAACCTAATTTACCCTTTAACCATGGTAAATAAAAATAATTATTGATGTTACTATTCATAATATCAAAAAATAAGCGGTACCTATTTACAAAATTTGGAAATTCTGAATCCAAATATTTAATCCGTTTTTGAAATTCAAAACAAAAAATTTTTAGTAATTAATTTAAAATTAAATCTTGTTTCCAAAACGAGAAAATAGGTTTTTAAAAATTAAAAAAAATCAAAAGATTGACACATGTTTATATCAAATATCAATGTGAAATTACCACCAATTAATATAATTTAATTAAATTATAAAAACTTAATACATTTAAACTTTAAACCTAGTTGAAAGTATAATGTAACTATATAAATAAATTAGAAGAAAAGGCAGTTTTGAATTAAAATGCAGTATTTTTCACTATACATTAAAATATGAATTTTATCAATAAAATACAAAAAATAAATAAATTTTGATGTCCTGCTTCTAAAGAATAATTTTATTTTTTCAAATATAACATATAAAATAGAACAAAAATAAATTTAAAAGGGGTTCTCCATCAAAAGGAAGTAAAACTTCCTTTTAAAAATATTAGAGTATTTTATACATAAAATTAGATTTCTTCTAATTTTAAGCCTCTAATATTTATTGGAAAATTATAAAAACATTTAAAAACTATGTAAAATCATAATATAGTTAATTCTGTTCATTCTCGTCAATACATAGGCTAGGCGTTAACTACCATTTAAAATAATAATGTTATTGTCGTATTATTTTTCTGTATAACTCAGTGTTGTGTGTAACATAAGATTTCAGAGAAACTTGTTGTTGTGTGTCGATTATGTAATCATACATAGTGTTACATTTAAACTAAAATTAATATTTAATTAAAACATATTAATAGATATAAAAATTCCTTATTTCATAATTACCTAGGATGTTACAGTTCATCTCTTACTCATGCTCTCACAAATGACTTTTTAAAGGCATGAAATTTTGATTTGGGATTCAATCTAGATATTAAACAAGGATTATTCTTCTATTTCTTATGACCAATGAAAATGTTATTGATAATGTAGAGATGGATGAGGTAAATATATTTGGATTGATGGTATGATTTTCTCCCCTACTACTATGAGAGGGGGTCATAGCTCCACTTATAGGAAAAAGAGGACGTGTGGGGAGTCATAATAGGGTAGTAGTGAGTGTGTGCAATTTCCCTATAATCCTATTCCAGTGATTTCCCCATGAAGAAATATTGTGGTATGTTGGCATTGTGGGGATGTGGGTGAAGAACACACAATTTATAACTTTCATTAAGCTCAAAAAACTAGCCACCAATGTGGATGCTTCAGATATCTTCAATGATATTTCATGTACCCTCTCCAGGGTATCAAAGGAGGTTCATCTCATACTAGAGGTTATCATGTGCAATAAAATGTGTCGAAGGGGTTTATAGAATGTTCCCAAGTGAAAGAAGGATCTCATTTCACTAAAAAATCTCATGTAAGAAAAAACTTATAGGTGATTATATGAGGTGGAGCATGAGCTATAGGAGTCAATGGTGGGACTAATGACTGTTAAATGTACAGTGCTTATTACTTCATTTATGGATTTGGATTTATATAACATAGGTGCACCCCATTAATTCATCTCACACATGCTAATTGAGTACATGGGACTACGATCTGATTTAATTTTATATGTAGTGGATATCTATACCCCATTTAAAGAGATAATAGAGTAGGGTTTTATGTGCTCTGAGTAACATGTGATAGTCACCAATGCTGAATTTGTATGGGAATTAATATTTTGTAATTGGACATATTTGACCATGACTTTTACATGGATTAGATGGTGATAATTAAATCTCTAATTGACTATTTCCACTAGAAGGTGTTTTCTCTCTCTCTTAACAGGAACACTCACATGTTTCAAGGTGGGTGGGATACAAGTTCTGAAAGGGAGGGTATAATTATTCCAGTGGTGGGTAATATTTCCTATCATTTTTTCTGGATTGCTTCATGATGCAATCAAGAGGGGTTTATATGGGAAACTTCTATTAGTGCAGGATAGATACCTTAACGTCTTCTCTAATGATTTTTCTAAGTTTCTTCCCCTGTGGGAGGTGGAGTTCACAATTTATTTACTCTTCGAGTTAGGACTTATCTTGATTCCATCTTACTCAATGGCCCCTACCAAATTAAAGGAGTTTCATCTAGAATACCTCGAGTGTAAGGTGTTTATTCTCCCCATCATGTCACCATGGAAATCATCAATTATTTTTACAAAGAAGATAGATGGGTGCTGCTAATTTTATATTGAAAAATATAATTTCAATGAAATAGCGATCAATAAAAAGTATCCATTGCCTCATATTGGTAATTTTTTATCAACTCAAATGATATATTGAGTTTTCTATGATTAAACTGAGGTTGATGTACCACCAGTAGAGGGTTTTATAATAAAACATTCCCAAAACCATATTTTAGTGTGGATATAGTCATTTTTAGTAAATGGTTATGTTGTTTGTTGAAACCAATTCCCTTATACTCTTTATGGCCTTGATGAATCATATTTTCCATCAGTATCTCAAATCCTTCATCGTAATATTCATTGATGATATCTTGGATTACTCTTACATGGAGGAGGATAATGAGGGCCATTTAGACCTCAATTTGGGAACATTGAGGGAACACCATTTTTATGTGAATTATACAAATGCTTATTTTAGATCCATGATGTGAAATTACTAGGTCATGTGGTCTCTGAAATAGTAAACTCGGTTGAATAGAAATGATTTGTGTTGTGATATCTTGGGAGAGACCTATGAACAATGAGAAATCAATTTCTTATTGATCCTAGAAGTATATTAAAGGTGTTTCATGTAGGATTTATCCATGATAGAATATTATTTAATAGTTATAATATGTAACTGTGAAATGTTTTATTGGGATGAGAAATGTGAGAGATCCCTTGAGGATTTAAAGGATTGGTTGACTTAAACACCTTTTTTGACCCTCCAAAAACTAGGCATAGGTTACCTTATGTATTTTGATGCCTTAGGTATTTATTTTGGGTGTGTATTGATGCAAGGTTCCACATCGTATCCTATGATTCACGTCAAATGAACTATAAAAAAAACTTCCCCACCCATAAATTTAAATTGGCAGTGGTGATGCATGATTTTAAAATGGGGTGTGACTACCTATTTGGGATAATTATATGATGTACTATGATTTCAAAATTATTAGATATATATTTAACTAGAGGGTCCTGAATATGAGATAGAATATATGGGTAAATTGCCTCTAGACTTTTGATTTGGAATTGGATTTGGTTTACACTCCAAGAAAAGTGAATGTGGTAGTCGATGCACTAAGTAATAAAATATCAGATCATGTGGTGAATGATTGTGAAGAGGAATGGGTTTTTATGGGATTTTTTTTTGAGGTTCACTATAAAATATAAGACGATGAATCATGTTAAATTTTATGATACATTAAATTGGATTTGGTTCCTTTTAGAATTTACTCTTTCTATTTTTGTTTTTTAAAAAATTAAATCTAAAAACATAAATTCACATAGTCATTTTGATATTATAAATATAACACAAAGTAAAAAAAATTCAAGAAAAACTCGTATCTAAAAACATCACGACCTACACCTCACACCCACAAACCCTTACTACCCCACCATCACTTGTGGGGTGGCATTTTGGTATTAAATGAGGTGTTTAATGGCTCCATAGACATTATAAATATTATCTACTTATATTAATCAAACCCCAAAAAAATTTCCAATACCTTTTGATTATTTAATTAATAATATATTAAAATAATATTTTCTCTCAAGTTCAACTCTATCAGACAATTTCCAATCCAGCTTAAAATGGAGTATTTCTACTTCAAAATAAAGTATATATAGTAAAATCTCCTCTAACCTCTACTTTATTTTATTGCGCTAACTCGTACACTATAATTAAAAATTAATTAAATGGGTTGTACTATATTTTACTATTTATATTTGATTTTGAATTATATCAGAATAGAGTAATGGTTTGTAGTTTCCCTAAACTCACAAAATACCACTGGATTGGATGTTATTTTTAAGCTATAATATGGTTTTCCCTCCATTTTACCACTATGATGGAGATGTCTTGGTAGACTTCGATTTCACAAAATAGATCACATCACATAAAATTAGCTGGAAATGTAGAATCATAAAGATCCACCATACAGGCATAAATTCCTAACACTAAATTACATATCTATGGAGATCATCTGATCTAGATAGATGCGTCATCAAACATGGATATAAATCATGACAACAAGTCAGCAGTCGAGTGTTCTGACTAACCATAATGGAAAATAAAAGTATTTGATAGAATATTAGGAGAAAGAGAGAGACATATGGAGGAGGTTCCATGGATTCACCTCTAATTTATAAAACATCTAAAAAAGTGTTCCGGGAAATATGTCCTCGTTTTGGTTGCACATTTCTAAAAGATATTCCCTCCGTGTTTCTCACTACCACCACTGCCATCTTCTTGGAAGTTTCCCTCTCCTCCACCACCACTTGATCATAGTGCTACTCAATTTGATCCATCCTGTCCCACATCTCCTCACTTATCTGAATTGTATATTCTATTTTATAGTGATAACAATGGGTATATCTACGTGTCAAAAAAAACAACAACAAAAAAACATATCAAGTACCCACAAAAATTGTTCCACCTGAATTATAACTACTTTATGATCATCATTCTAACCACCTTACAAATGGAATGATTTTTTTAAAAACACTGATATTTTGAATATATTTAAATAGATACTTATAATTCAATAAAAATAAAAATAATTATAAATCTAAAATGAGTGGATGCCAATTGAATAAATATATCTCAAAATATTATTACAATTTTAAAATTTATAATTAATTAATTTTTAATAAATAATTTAATGAAGGACCATATTCAAAGCCCTGATTCCACACAGAATGAAAAACACAACTTTAGATTCATGGATAAAGGATTTTACTATGAGCTAAAAAGTTTAGAGGGTAGGTTGAGATGTTATAAGAAATAAATCATATTTGGGTTAGAAAGTATTTTCAAATACCAGAAGCTGGATTTATATACAAAAAAGAACTTGAAGTAATCGAGTTAGGGTAGAAATCCATAGTGATGATGGCCCATTTTTATTTAGGTATGATAAATTGTTTCATCATACCCTGACACAACTAGAACATTGATGTATATTTCACAATATCCTTCTTGATATTGTCCCACCAATAGTGATCTCAGAGATCTCTATACATATTTATACTCCCTTAGTGGATAGAGAATGTTGAGTTATGAGAATCATTAAGAACCTTCTTCTTTATCACTAACTCTGATGACACACATAGTCATTTTCCTAATCTTACAACTTTGTCATCACCAATATTGAACTCTAAATATTTTATTTTTCACATATCATCCACCTTCTTATGCATCCCAATATCACTCCATTGAACATTATTAATTTTCTCTATAAGGGATGGTTGAGTAATCATTTGAGAGAGGTAGCATGATATTCCTTTAATTATTACTCACATTTTCTTCTTTTGTGTGGCTAATAAGATTTTATCATTCTAAAACCTTATCAAAGATAATGTTTCATGATATTTTCTAGTCAGATCACATTCAATTTAATTCACCTTCTTAGGATAGTAGTGGATTGAGGAATCGTAATCATTGATCAACTCTAACCATATTCATTGGATCATGTTGAGTTCCTTTTGTGTGAATATATATTTTTGGCACTTGTAATTTATGTGTATATATATATCACAATTATCCTGATAGAGATAATGTATCCAGATATTTTTAACAAAGATTACTATAGTAAACTTGAGGTCATGGGTTGGATAATTATGTTTATTCACTTTTGACCAACTTGATTCATATGTTTTCACTTTATCATTTTTTATGAGTATATATCACAAACCCTTCCTTGAAGAATCACTATAAATCCAAAATCCCCCCCCCCACTTTTCGGTAATGTGAGTATAAGTGCGGTGATTTACCCACTTCTATAACTCCAATCACTCTCCACATTTTCATGTCTAGACATAGTTAACTCCCTTCTAAATTAGCTTGGTCGGTGAGTTTGACAATCTTGAGAAGTTTCTCACAAATCACAGATAATACTCATTCAATCCAAGGAAACTATGGATCTTTATTACAGATGTTGGTCTAGGTCATTCATCAATCACCTTTTTCTTTAAATGATACATATATATCCATTTTCTCATGATGGAATGCCCCCAAGAATGTATATTACCCCATATCAAACTCAAATTTACTACTTAGCGTGTCGTGTATCCCATGACACGTCTAGGTGTAGTGAACTTGGGTACATAGTGGGCACTTCGGCTACATATCATGCAACCCAATCTATAGGAAAAAACATTTTCTTGTCTGATTTAATATCTGATAATTCTTCAACTTTATATGGACCATAGGAAAATATGAATCTTGAACTCAGAATATTAAAATATTGAAATAATATTAATTAAAATTTAGAGTAAAGAATGAATAAACTAGAAATGAATGCTAACCACAACTGCATATATATGATCAACAATAAAATAAATAATTATACATTTAAATGTAACTTCCATATGATACAAATTGAAGGTTCTGGATGCAGCATGATCACATTTTGGGTGAATAACCAATAATTTTTTTGTCGATTCAATGGATCATTCACAAATTTTTCAATATGTAAACATCAAAAACTATAAAAAATTTCCATTTAATATTGACATTAGAAGTCTGGAACCTGAAGAGGATCTCTTCATGTTAAATTTAAAATAAATTAAAATAGATTGAAATAAATAAGACCTCATCTTAGAATCTTTTTGAATGATATATAACCTAAACCCATGAATATGAATATATATATATTACATTAAAATTATGATTTTCATGCATGATATATCGATATGCATGCATGAAATAAGATTGTGTGCATGACACAACCATTACTCAAATGAAATAATAAATATTAATTATATTAATATTCAAATGGTTCTACCCACATAAAGCTACCATTTATTATAACATTACATGAAATATAATGCTGGAGTGGAGTTTTCATTCATAAGATGAATGCACTGGATGTGGAATTTTCTCATGCACTATAAACGCATGTGTAAATGCAATAGAAGTTTAAGAGTGTCTTATAAAGACTATATATAAAGTCACTACCATAAAATGGTGTGGTGTGTGTGATTCCATTATGCTTGACTGAACCATCGTGAACCTATAACTTTCTTTCATCTTCCTCCTTTGCATAGTTGGTACTAGCATACCATGCAGAGAAGATAGGACCCTGTTCAAATGTTGAGCGATTCATATTAACCCATGGACACACCATGGAGGGGGGATAATTTTTTTCCACTCATGTGATCTTTATCAAACACATATAAAGAAAAAGATCAAATGTAATTTTTAGATTTCGATGAAGGGTGCACTCAGTTTACTACATTTCTTGATTTTTGGTTTTATATGCATCTATCATATCATCTATTATGTGACATCCTCAAAAATAGGGTTTTAATCACATTAATGTGTTCTAATGATTGTTATTAGACTCGAAAAACTATTTTAGTTGTATCAAAGGGATCCATGTTTAAGTTTTATTAAATCATGCTTGAAATGAATAAGAAATAATAAAAAACATAAGAGTGTTTTCAATTTTCGAAATTCGATTTTAGGTAAAGGTTTTACCCATACATAGCTAGGCTATTTAAAGGCAACCAAGTCCATACCCTTATGTTGTTGAGATGCGTAAGGGTAACAAAAGCCTTACCCTTATATAGACCGGATTATATAAGGGTCACCTAAGTTTACACTTATGTGAAATACGATCACATAAGCGTAATCTAGTTATTAAAAGGGTCACGAAAGGGTAAGATTCCTTTGGTACATAAGGGTAAGTGTTTTTTTCTCAAAGTTGTGTAAAGGTAGCAGGCTTCGTACACTTATACAAGACAAAGATTCATAAAGGTCATACCCTTACAAATAAGGTCTGCATATGGGTAACCACTTTGTTAAATTTACAAAAAAATAGTTTTTGTTAAGGTAGTAACCTAATGCAATGGTACCTGGAGGTTGAGTAAAGGTAAATTTAATGTTACCCTTATGGGGATCTCTCTTTGTAAGGGTCACCTGATCTTCCCTTATGTGAAATGCTGGTATATAAGGGTAATATTGTTTTTGAAAGGATGTTCTAAGGGGAACCACCCTTCTCTACATAAGGGTATGTGAGTTTTTCTTGAAGTTGTGTAATGGTAATCGGAAGCTTACCCTTATAGAAATCGGGATACATAATGTTTATACCCTTATATAGAAGGTCTATGTAAGGGTAACCTCTTTGCTATGTTTAAGAAAATAGTTTTTATGAAGGTAGAACCCTTACACAGCGGTACCCATAGGCCATGTAAATGTAAATTGAACATTAACCTTATGTGAATCATTTACGTAGGGCTAATATGATTTTTACCCATGCGTAATGTAAGGTTCACGAGAATCTACCCTTATGTAGACCGTCTGTATAAGTGTATAATGAAGATTAACATTATGCAATGGTAATTTTTAAGGGTCATGGAGTTATATCCTTACGTAGCAGCTCTAGAACTGATTTACCCTTACATGGAGTGTCTACATAAGGGTAAATAGAGGACACATTTACGCATGAATGAGTTCCTACATAAGGGTAACCATAAAAAATGCTATTTTTGTAACAAATTAAAAGATTTAAATGGATTGTAAAATATTTATAAATCAATATAAAAGTTATTTTTGAGATATTTTAATTTATAAAAGGTTTATAAATTAATTAATTATACATTTTTTATAATTAATTAAATGTTTATGAAACAGTTTAGTTCCCAAATGTTAAATGTTAAAATTTTAAATACCTTTTAAAAAATTATTCAAAAATTCCTATGATATAGAAATAAAAGTTTTTCTTTAGAAATCATAAGAAATAATTTTTAAAGTATTATAAATTTTGAAATAAAGAAAAAGAATAAAATGTTTATATTTAAATTATGAATTGTTAATAATTAATTAAATTAAAATTTTAATGTTAAAGGGGATTATTTAGATATTATTCAAGCCACATCAAATGATTTATTGATAATTGATATGATCGATGTTTAAATAATGATTAATGAATATGATATTTAGATTATGTTAAATGTTTATATAATAGAAATCAGATTATGAATAGTTTATAATTAATATAATATCATATAATTAAAATGTAAATTCTATATAATGATAAATATGATAACATAATATTGGAATTAATATAAAATATTTATATTAATGTTTATGGAATGTTCATAATGTTTAATATGAAAATTATAAAAGGGGTTATAGTTATTATTTATTTATTAGTTGTTCATAATTATTTATCTAATGTTTAAATAGTTTAGTTTTTTATTTATTTAAAGGTTATTCCCTTCTATATTCATTTTGAGTAATTTTTTTATGAAATTTGAACATTTTGTATGCTTTAGTTTAAAATTTTAAACCGCTTCTAGGGTATACTCTTGATTTACATGAAAATGAATTTAGTTTTTCATCAACCATGACCTCGTTTTATTAATTGTGGTTATTATTCTAATTTTATTTATTAAATATAGTTTGTACATATTAGTTGATTAGTGTAATGATAAGTTTTATTCTCTCTTGAGAAAAATACCTCTAGGTAGAGGGACTTAAGGCCATACTACCTACCTACCTGGAGGCTGATGCCTTATCTAGGCTGGTGAATGGGTTTTGTTATCTATTGATCCTAGATTACTCGTGTGGATAAATATATACCTTCACATCATTTTTTAATATACCTTATAAATATAATGCATATGGATATTTATGAAAATTTTAAAAACTATTTTTGGGTGAGTAACACAAACTTGTGGGATTTGTAAAGCATTTCGTATCAATATGGTTTTAACATATTGATTTGGGGGAGACTGTAAGATTCAAAATTAAATTACTATAATCATGAATACATAAAATAAAATAACAAGAGATAAGATTATGAAATTAAAATCCCCCTTCAAATAATAAGTGTGAGATTCCTTCTAAAGTGTCACTTATCAAGACACCAATCATTCAACCAGGTAGTTTATGCTAAAGTAGGGTACCCATGAATTATATAGTATAAGGCAAGAAAGTAATGGGTGACACCAGATAATCCTTGGGTAGTTTCTGCTAAATAAGGGTTCCTTGCGCTTTCTTTTTTAAATTTTTTTTGATTATTTATTTGGGTTATAATAGATATGAATCCCTAATAGTTATGATACCATAGGAATAGAGTTGAGTTTATCCATATGATGGATTAGAAAAAGGGTTTCTAGCTTATATATTCAAGAATCATATATTATATGACTGGTATGATGCCCTACCTAAATAATTAACTATTGAGATGAACACTAAAGTAGACCCATTTCGTTGTGAAATATGAATTTTGGACTACTAATGGATATAATTGATTTTATAAAGGGGTCATAATTTTAGTGGGAACCCATTTAATAAAAGTCCTTATTTAATGGTTAATAATACATGATACTCATTTAATAAAAGCTTCTATCATAGATATGTGTCTTTATCATCATCAAGGTAGACTTCGTAATTAATCCTTGAAAAGATAATCTTAATGTACATTACTCCAAAGATAGGTAAATTAAGAAAAGTTCTTAAGAAAGATTTTCGTTCTAAATTCAATGTGTTAGATCAATTCCTTCCTTAGTAACTAAGTGTTGAATTTGTTAAATGAGTGAATCTAGATACTTATGGAAGTATAGAGTGACTCATTTAATTTTTCAAAGGCATTATTTTCCAAATGACTATAGGATTCTTAGTATCCACTCATGTATTCAATATAGTTGTTTAAATAAATGATTTTAGTCTCATATATTCAATATGATTGGATATTCCACATTATATTCAATATGATTGACTATGTTGATGATACTAAAGGTTTAATTAATGTTATAATGGTTATAGAAATAAATATTATTATTCTAACAGATATATGATATCAACTATTTATTTTATAATGTTTTCTAAATATATAAAAGTTCAAAAGATGAAAAGATTTGAATCTTGAATTATGTATTTCAAGTAATTGATCAAATGATTTTTTCCATGTATAACTTGGATACTTCATTCATGGATGAACTTTTCATAAGATTTGTATTATCTAATTTTTCTATTGTGAAGAGAATAATAACAATTGGTGTTTAAAAACTGGTATTAGATGTTTTTTATACACATAATTATGATATGTTTAGTTCCATAACATACTTTAATAAGAGACTAGAAATGGCTTGTTCTATTTATAGAATTCATAATATTTTCATCAATATAAATGTTCTAAAATTATGATTGAATTCAAAGAAAAGTTTACCCAATATTCACAATGTTTTGAGAATGGATTAATTGGGAATATGATGTTTGGATTCTAGTACTATATGGATAGTACAAATAGGTATAATTTAAAACCTAAAGAATAAAAGTTAGTTGAAATGTTCAATAATGTTTTTACAAAAAACCAAACAAGGTCATTGAAACCTAGGGTTGTTTGGAAGGAGGAATAATAATTTAATTTGATTGGACTATCCAATATATACATGAATGAGTTGAGGAAACTCTCTGTAATTTTCATATATATTATGAATGTTATAAGAATTAATTATTTTATTTTTAAGGGTATGTTATACTGAACTTATATTTTAAAAAGTTTTTTAAATATATAAGAGTTCAAAATCAAAGGAAGAATGTATTGAGGTTATGGTTTATATTCATTTGATTAAGTAAATAGTTCATATGAGGAGGATTTGAATGTAAAGGATTCTATCAAGCTCAAATGCATCTATGTAAAGTATGTGTATATTTATCTCATTTTATGTGATAAGAGAAGTTTTTATATAATAAAAGGTTGTTATTAACAACATGAGATGATTAATTATATACACATGATTTGTGACTCATCATGTTCTATAACATGTACTGAGAAGAAGATATGTATATATTTTTTTATCTATGATAAGATTTTACTCCAAATATTTATTAAAATATGTGGTAATGTGTTCCTACCACACATTAGTTTTATATTTTAATAAAATATTCATTTTGAATAAGAATATTCCAAACAAATTTAATACCATATATGATATGAAAATAATAATTTAATTGTTAAATGTTTCTATTAAAAATGAAATAAATTTTATTTCCTAACAAAAAAGGGTTTGTGTATCTTAGTAATATATTTTAAAAAGAATATAGGTTTTAAGAGGATAGTGGGAGTATTTTTGGACTTAGAAAAGTAAAAAATTAAAAAATTAAGGATAACACTAATCTAAAGTTAAAGGGTTTTCTACTTAATATCCTAATATTTAGGATATGTAATAGGAAATAAAAATGTAAGGTTTTATATTTAGTTTCCATTTAAAAAATGTATATCAGTATTTCCTAAAATATTATACAACTTTAAGATTAAATTGTTTTCAATTAATAATCTAAAACAGATCTAGATATTTTATGATAAAGAAAAATGTAAAGAGTTATGTTTAGTTATCATTGTAGACGCCGGAAAAGTCCGTTGTTCCCAAACGAAGCTCCGGATGCGGAAAGCGAAGTGATATTTGGAGTCAGAGGCACGTTCCGGAGGGCCCGGAGGACTTGCGCGAAATTTCAGAGGCTCGCGCGCAAGGTTAAGTCGCGGCTCGCAATCCTCCCGGGATGCGCGCAATGCGCTGGGCCGGCGCGCTATGTTGCGCGCCCGCGGCCTGCGCGGCGCCTTTGCGCGCGGGGTCCTGATTCCGCGCCCGCGAAGCGAATTGCGCGCCCGAGACCGGATTCCGCGCCCGGGGTTTCCTATAAATATAAGGCGACCCCCGACGTTTTGAAGGTTGCCAGAATCCGAAGCGTCGCTCGTTCGCGCAATCCAACCCCTTCCGC
Source organism: Viscum album (assembly GCA_963277665.1). NCBI lineage: Eukaryota > Viridiplantae > Streptophyta > Magnoliopsida > Santalales > Viscaceae > Viscum > Viscum album. Next base: position 295,240,409 of record OY728134.1, read on the forward strand.
GCGCAATGCCGATCTTCAGGTAACCTCCTTTCTTTCGCGCAATAGAGCCTTGGGGTTCGCCTTCGCGCGCAATCCCCTTGGCTCATTTCCTTTGAATAAATTTCAACCCGAAGGCCTTTGCGCGCAAAAGAAGCCTCTTGCGCGCAATTGCCCCCGGGTGCGCGCAATCCAACCCGATTGCGCGCACCCCCATCTTCAAAGTGGCCATTCGTTAGAGAATGATCCGTTGCCCCCGCGAGCTGTCCGAAGCCCGGTGCGCGCAATCCCAATCATCCGCGCGTGAAGCGCTGGCCCAATTGCGCGCCAGCCCGCCATTTTGCGCGCCAACCCGCGGTTTTGCGCGCAAAGCTCCTCTTTTGCGCGCAATCCGCCAGGGTCGCCTCCCTCGACCCCCCTGAGGGTACCCGCCTGCGTGGCGCCCGATGATCCTCATCCTGGGTGCCCGAACCGTGCGCTGTCTTCCCGTGCAGCCTTCCAGGCTCGTACGAAGTGACACGGACCCATCGGCGGCAACCGTACGTCCAGCATGATGTTAAATTGCATATTCGTCCAGCATGACGTTAAACTGCCCGTTCGTCCAGCATGACGTTAAACTGCATATTCGTCCAGCATGATGTTAAACTGCTCGTTCGTCCAGCATGACGTTAAACTGCATATTCGTCCAGCATGACGTTAAACTGCACATCCGTCCAACATGACGTTAAACTGTACTACGTCCAAGCTGCACGACGCTAAACTGCCTAGCCCCCATCGTCCGCGCTGCAAGACGTTAAACTGCCAAGTGTTTCGTCCTTAACACAGGACGTTAAACTGTACTTCGTCCGGCAAGACGTTAAACCGACCGCTTCGTCCTCAACACACGACGTTAAACTGTACTTCGTCCGGCAAGACGTTAAACCGTCCGCATCACCCGATCCCGTGCTCTGCACGCAGGGTCTCCCCCGGTTTGGACGTGGCCCCCACCCGCTCGTCTCTACAGGGATGTCGGGATTGTCCCGCTTTTGGGACGATTTAATGGGAGTGGCTTTTCCCTACGGGGGCAGGGTATTACAAACCCCTAGTTTCTCGTGGGAGGCTGCACATGTGTATCTCCATTGCGCCTCCCCACTGCCGGAGCCAGTAGAGGGTATGACTGGGATCGAGGTGTCTTCTGCTTTCGGTCCAAGTCCCTTCCAACTGAGCTTCGCCGCATCCGGGCTGCCCCAAGTGCGTAAGTCCAGGCAAAATGAACTACGTGGACTTTGATCCCTGTCTCCTATACAGGGTACGTAGGAAGCCTCCCTGAGGTTCAAGCCCGCCACCTGGTCGTCCCGGTCGTATTTATGTCGGTTCTTCCATCAGTGGACCCCTCCAGGGTTCACGCTTGCGTCGATTCACCTATGAATCCGCCCCTGTGGGAGACTGCCCGTGTGTATCTCCACTGTGCCTCCCCACAGCCCCCCTTTTTCCATTTCTCCTTTTATCGTCCAGCATGACGTGAAACTGTGATCCACCCGGCCGTTCCACCCCCCTCTGTGCGAGGTGGTTCGGTTCAATCCTCCGCCCGGCGGCCTAGACCTCTTCGTGAGTCGGCTTGCCGACGTCCAGCATGACGTTAAACTGTATACCCGAACTACGTTGACTTTGATCCGTGCTAACGTGCGGTACGTAGGAAGCCCCTACGGGGTCCAAGCTCTTCACTCCATCATCCATCCTGATCCTTACCCGGGCCGCCACATCCCGGTGGGGTCATGCCACTTCACTCCACTCCACGTTACCTGGGAAGCCGCCCATATGCTGGCCCCAGCGTCGGAGGTTCCCCGCAAGGGGTTCTGTCATCTGATCCACTTTTCGTGTTGATCGGTCCGATGCCGTCCCCGCTGGACGTTAAACTCCCGGCATACCCCGTGTTAAACATGGGAAGCTGAGGAAAACCTCAGGTGACACAGTTCCCCGCACCCAGTGCGGGATTCCTCAGGCCATCATGCCTTCGAGAAGCCCTATTAGGGACGGAAGACAGATGTGCAGAGCCGCAGTGTTACGACACGCCCCCAGCACCCAGAGCCACCCGGCCTTCTCACTGCAGGTTGCTGCCCCGACCAGACTCCTTGGAACGTCCGGGCAGAAGTAACGTAATTAACCGGTGTCCATGAAGATATGGCGCCGGGAACGAGATTCACGAACATTCTTAAGTCTATGAGGGAGACCCGGATTAGGTGACGAGTTCCGAGGAGACGTCCAAGGAAGGAGGAGCCGACATCCCATCATCCCGGTTTCGATCAAGGAGCAGACGCCCCTGAATAAGGGACGGATGCCGCCCGCCCTTGGAAAGAGGGACTGCGGGACCACAAGCCGCGCGCCTATCCCCTCGGGTCGACGGGTGCACGCGCGAACGCGTCCTGGCGGAACAGCGTAACCCGACGCACATCTGCACCGAAACAGAAAAATGGTGAACCCGACGAGAATCTCTTCTCCTCGATACGAAGACCGATGGCTTTCAGAGGTGTTGGAAGACCGGCATGTTGCCCGGCCAAGCATTCAGTCTTACCCGCCAGGGGCTGGGGAAGTGAAATCGGGCACTCCGTCTCGCAACGTCGAGGGCCTGGGTTCCCCCCACGGAAGGCGTCGTGGCGCTAATGGTTGGTTGTCGATTCCTTTTTCCTGTCAGTGTTAATGGGTTCTTCTCCCTGCTTTCAGAAATCAGGTCACCCGATCTAGTGCCCGATCGCCACCCGCCCACTGGCGCAGGGATAGGGGAAACACCGACGCGGCTACTCCGCGCGGTCCTGCCCGTTCCACGGTCGTCCCAGCAGCCGCAATTGAGGGACGGCCACGCCCTCTCTCCCCCTCGGAGGTCATCCAGAGAAGGGTGATCAACACCCTGGTGCGGAGATACGAGGAAGAGGGAGTCATCCCCACTAGGGAAATGGCTCGCCTAGACCTTGAGGAGGTTGCGCCTCGCCACCACCGCCGCCCCCGAGGGCCGCGCAGGGAGGCACCGCTGCCTACCTCAACGTCTAATCGCTTCGGGAGTTTATCCCCGGAGCGCTCTAACAGTTCCCTTCCCTATGCGGATGAGGTGGAAGATGCCCGGGATCACCCTATCCGGGATTCGCTCCAGGGATCTACGGTAAGGACTCCCGCCAGGCCACGGCGACACCGCCACCAGGCCTCTCCAGTCGAAGAGCGGGATCTCCACCTGCCCGCGCCGCTCATCCCGACTCGTCTGTCTCGACGCCAACGTCGGACACGAGCGGAAGAGGATGCCCACCTTGGGGCTCTAGCAACAGCGGCCGCATTGGCCCAAGCCACTGCTGGCTCCAGTCGCCAGGCCTCTGTGCATCTTGAGCGGGGGAACTCCTATGCCCGACCTGGATCGAGGCCCCGACCGCCCCAAAGGCAGGTTGGGTCGACTCTCCCGGTTGCTGGCACTGGCAGTAGCCACCGCGGACCAGCTCGCGGTAGCGCTATTCACCGGCAGGATCTACTCTGTGTGGCCGATCCAGGAGGCATGGGTCATCCCACCTTCCGATCCCGGCCCGGAGTCCTTCCCGGAATCATCTCTCCCCGCGTCCCCTTTGATATCTGTCCCGGTGCCCCTCGCACCTTGGTTCCCAGTCCTCTTGGCCCCAGCACCAGTGCGGCCGGAGGACGCCAGGACAGAGATCAGCCCTACCCCGAAGAACCACCCAGGGGCAGGAAGGCAAGGCGTCGACGCCGAGGGAAGAATGTTACGGAATTCTGGACAGATATCCGACCGGTTTGCTTCTCTGACTCAGAGGCGGAGTACGATTCGGCGACAGAGCCCCTTCCCCAATCCCGCCAGTCAAGGGCAGGGGTAGGAATGCGGCACGTCAGCCTCGTGCTCCCCGAGAGCGAGATCGATGTGATCCCCGCTTCTCTCCGAAGGTATATCCGGAGTAACGAGGGCCTGGTAGACCCCCAAGGATCAAACTTGCGGTTGGTACCGGCCCCTCCGGAAGTGCCTTCCGTCTCGATCGGAGAAGCCGGAGACTTTTTCTGGGGACCAACGGTCGAACCACGATCTAGTGCACCCCCGGAGAGCACTGACGCTACGGCAGGATGTTCGCTCGCCGGCCCATCCTATCGTGATGTGGTAGTCAGGGCACCGCCACCCTCAGAGGGCGGCCCGGGATATGGAGGCCAATCGGCCTGTTCGCCGTATTCACCGTCGGCCAGCCCGTCGGCCCGGCGGCCCGCCTCGGCACCACTACCAGTTTCCCGTCCGTTCCCAGCCATTGAAGAGGACCAAGGAGATCTGGGTCCCGAGTTTGAGTCATGGAGCTTCTGGACCATCCTTGCAGAGGGCCACTTCCCTGAGAAGTTTTGGCCAGTCGCAGGACCGGGCTTTGATGCACCCGAATCGCTCACCCCGGATGAGTTCGAATGCTTCCGCCGAACTCTCCGGGAGACTCGCTCCTGTCTTCACCGCCTACAAATGCCATACCCCGGGAGTCAAGCGCACCTGGAGGATATTGGTGAGTAGTGCCGTCAAATTGACTTGGCCATGCTCCCCGCGGCTCGGCACCCCGGGTCATTTGGGCACCACGAGGCCCTCCAACAACGATGCGTCGAGTGTTTTCAAGTACTCCGCAAAGTTATCGAGGAAGCCACTCCCCACGTGTATATCCGTGGATGGGGGAAGTACGCTGCCCTACGCTTCAGTGTGATCCGCCGACTGCTCGATTCGCTGGGTGGCCCTGAGGGTATATCCCCAGGGACAGGAACGGTCAATATGGCTGACCTGTCGGGAGAGGGGAACGACTTGGAACTTCTCGACGGGGGCTTCCCCCCCGAAGACAAGCCATCGTCAGATCCATCAGTGAGAGTTACTCGTCATCAGAGAAACCTCCTGGGGCTCCCCGCACCCACTGAAGCACTGACGTTGAGCCGAAACGTCAGCAAAGGAAAAGAGCACAGCGAGGCTATAAGGCCCGCCGACCCATCTGCCTCCATGCAGAGGGCAGAGGAGGATCCCGAGAAGGCTACGCTATGTCAGCAGCTCGCCGAACAGAAGAAGCTGGTTGACCAGCTCCTCGCCGAGCGCGCTGCAGAACGGCGGCCTGACTACGGTGATCCCAGGCCAGGACAGCAGGGACCGGAACAACCGCTCCTCGATGAGACTCTCCCGGGCAACCGTGGTTACGCCGTGTTCGCCGACAGGAGAGAGGCCATTGCCTATGGCAAGAGGGCGCGGTATGTTTCGCCACACCCTCCCGAGCGGCGTGACTACCTGAGAGATCCCGCTCGGATTCCTCCCGCTGCCCCAAGGGCCGCTCCGCCCGCCATCCCACGAGCTGCCGAGTTCGACGACCCGGTCGACGACCCGATTGAAGGGCCATGCAATGTGCTCGTGGTTAGAGATCCTCGCCAGGACTGGAACCCATGTCCGGACGATCCGATGGCGGCCCTCATTGCCCGCTTGGAAGCCTTGGAGACTCGGCAGGTGGCGATCCCACCGGACGGCAAGCCCTACCCAGCATGGGTGGATGACATGCCGGCGCCTCCGGGATTCGGGAATCCCACTTTCGCTCCCTTCAACGGGACTGGAGATCCGCCACAGGATTTAGCCCACTTCAACTCGAGGTGCGGGCCTATGTTGGGGACTCCGGCGCAGCAGGAGGCCGCTAAGCTTCGCTACTTTGTTCAGACACTGGAAGGGCCAGCATTTGTCTGGTACAGCCAGCTCCCCGTCGGGTCGGTAACCAGCTGGGAGGACCTCCGTAGACAGTTCCTCTACCAGTTCAGTTCCACGACCCGGAAGACAAGTATCGCAGACCTCTTCAAGTGCAAGCAGAGGCCTGATGAGCGAGTCGCGGACTTTGTCGCCCGATGGAAGGGTCTCACGTATTCCCTTGACATGCCATTGACTCAGGAGCAGTTGCTGACAATGTGCGTCGGGAACGTCAATACCGAGCTGGTCCCTTCCCTCATCACTCAAAATTACCCCGGAGGGTTCAGGGACTTCTCAGACAAAGCTCAACGTCTTGAGGAAGCCCTGCAACAGGCCAGCCAGGCACACCCGCTGCCTCCTATGATTCCTGCAAGGAGAGTCAGCAGGGCTGAGCCCGCTGCTGTTGCCCAGATAGAGGCCCCCAGGCCATTGGAGCTGCTGCCGGCGAGGCCAGCTCCACAGCCTCACAGGAACCCGCCTCCACGGGCTCAGTTCCCGGCCCAGCAGCGGCAGCCCCAGAACCGGCCGGCCCCTCCGCGTAATATACCGCCGCAACCCAGGTGAGATAATCAGGGTCCACCTCCTCGGCCGGCCCCTCTAGCCCCTCGTCAAGACCACGCTCCCCGGGGCCCGCGACACCTGACTTACTCATTTCATGAGGATCAGGTCCCCGGTTACTTCCGGAGCGCCCTGGAGCAGAGGATTGTGCGACTGCCTGAGTGTTGGAGGTCAGAGGAGGCACATCTTACGAATAACCCCCGCTACTGCCCCTACCATCGGGCCTTGGGGCACACCATCCAGCGGTGCTATGTGTTTAAGGACTGGCTCCAAGACCAGATTAACAACAATGTGATCAGGTTGGGCCCAGCTCCAGCACAAGTGGCGGGCGTGTTCGTGGGATCAGATGACGATAGTGGCAACGAGGACGAATGGCAGCTGGTCTCCAACCGCGGATCCCAGAAGTACAATAACTGGATGGCCCGCAAGACGACCATTCGCACCCATGGAATCATCCGTGCGCGCTTGAATCAGCCTGAGCCCCCAGAACCTGCGGGTGCTGCTTCGGCATCGTCGTCCCAGCCTGCCTCTTCCAAGAGGAGCAAACGGCGGCAGCGCAAGAAGGAAGAGCGCGCCCCGCCGGTTCCGCCACTATCCCGCACTCTCGGCGATTTCATGCCCCCGGAGATGGGGGTCCCTCCTCGGATCCGCCCGGTGATGGATGATTCGTCCGATGACGGTATTGGATACGCTTCGGTTAACACCGTCGAGCTGGTAAATCCCTTTTCGGTTCCCGACGTTGAAGAACACCAGGTGGACCTCCCTAGTGTCCCCGGTCGTCGCCACCGTCGGAAGAACCGCAACAGCAGGAGTCGCCGAGGCACAGCCGTTGGTACCTCCAGCCAGGCCGTGCACGCCACTGAGACTAGGCAGCAGGCTCAAAACCGAGCTCAGCGCGCGCAGCCCCCCCACCCGGGGATGACGGATTCGCCTCCGCCACTGTTTGTGGTGTGGGACCAGGCAGAACCGCCTCAGCCGCGTCGCAACCAGCTCCGCCCTGCCGCGAGTCCATCCCGGCCTCCTGACTCCAGTACGGTGACCATTTCCCGGACTGCGACCAGTGAACAGCAAGATGCGCCAAGTACCAGTCGGCCACCGATCCAACCGGCAAGGCCCGTCATGCCACCAACCGCAGAGCAACCTCCTGCAACCAGGGGCTCGCGCTTGGCCAAAAAGTATGATGTCCTGAAGCACTTGGCCGACATCCCAGCAAGGCTATCCATCCTTGAGGCTCTGCGCATATCATCTGAGATGCGCGAGGCACTCGCTGAAGCCCTGAAAAGCCCCCTCCAGTTTGAGACAGAGGTTGCGGCTGCAGAGGCCTTTCACGCCGAAACGATCGAGGACGCCGAATGTCAGGCAGTTATCTCGTTCTCTGGTAAGGATGAAGACCCTCCTATACAGGGACATATCCGTCCGTTGTATGTCACTGGCCAGTTCAATGGCCTTGAAGTCCGGCGCTGTCTTGTCGACACGGGGTCCGGGATCAACCTGATTCCAACTCGGACGCTCCGGAGATTGGGGTTGTCCGAGGATGACTTGATTCCCTCCGACCTCAGGATCCAGGGGTACGACCGCACCGAGCAAACCCCGGTTGGCAAGATACGTTTGAAGACCCAGTTCGGTGACTTGGTTGCCAACACCGAATTCATGGTAGTCTCTCAGGAAACTGCGTACAACGCATTGATGGGCAGGTCATGGCTCCATCTTCACGCGGCGGTTCCCTCGTCATACCACCAATGCCTCAAATACTCCCTTAATGGTCGAGTAGGCGTGCTTCAAGGAGATGCCTCTCCTTTTGCCTCATGTGAATCCCGCTATCTGGACACGGACTATTACAAGAGCAAGGATAAGCAGATCCTGGCAGGGGAGGTTGAGCCTGTCGCAGTTGCAAGTGATCCCTGGGCAAGTCTGGATGACGCTTACGTCCTCCCGATTCACCGGTTGGACGTCGCCATGGTCTTGACGGTCCGCGAGTCTCTTGATGAGATGGTCGCGACCGCCCGCTCCAGCACCAGTGGCCCAGCAGGATCTGGTAGCCCCAATGCAGTTGCCAACGCAGTCTCTCCCGTGGATGATCCCTCCCCGAGCGGAGAGGATATGGAAGACGCACCCCCAGCCTTTGAGGAGGGCGTCCCCGCCACGGTCGATGAGTTAATACAGGTGAACCTTGGAACCGAGGCCGATCCAAGACCCACATTGGTTAGTGCCGCCATGCCCTCTGAGGAGCGGCAGCAGTACGTGGACTTTCTCAGGCAGCACCGTGATGTGTTCGCTTGGGGCTATGACGAGATGTCGGGGCTAGATCCTCAGGTAGCCGTCCACCGCCTTGGTCTCCCAGCGAACCATCGCGGGTTCAAGCAGCCTCCCAGGAAGATGCACCCATCCCACGGTGCCATGGTTGAGGCCGAAGTTGACAAGCTTATCAAAGCCAACTTCGTGAGGGAAGTTCAGTACCCCAAATGGCTGGCCAACATTGTGCCGGTCAGGAAGAAGAACGGGCAGATTAGAGTCTGCATCGACTTCCGCGATCTCAACCGCCACTGTCCGAAGGATTATTTTCCCCTTCCAGTGACAGAGCTGTTGATTGATGCCACGGCAGGGTTCCAAGCCCTCTTCTTCATGGATGGATACTCCGGATACAACCAAATTCGGATGGCCCCTGAGGATGAGGAGTTCACTGCCTTCAGGGCCCCCCAAGGTACCTTTTGCTACCGGGTCATGCCTTTCGGCCTGAAGAATGCAGGTGCCACCTATCAACGGGCGATGCACCACATATTCAAGCCAATCCTCGGCACACTGGTGGAATGCTACGTCGACGACTTGGTTGTCAAATCGCGCCAGCGTCAGGACCATCTCAAAGATCTTGAGAAAGTGTTCAGCTTCCTCCGGTCTCGCTGCCTGAAGATGAACCCGTTGAAGTGTGCCTTTGGGGTCACCTCCGGAAAGTTCCTTGGATTTGTGGTAAGATACCGGGGTATTGAGATCGACCCAGAGAAAATCAGGGCGATTAGCCAGATGCCTCCCCCAGGTACCGTCCGGGAACTGCAAGGGTTCCAAGGCCACTTAGCCTATATACGCCGATTCATCGCGAATCTGGCCGGCAAGTGTAAGCCCTTTTCTCGGCTCATGAAGAAAGGTGCCACCTATGTATGGGATAAAGAGTGTCAGACCGCTTTCGAGGAAATCAAGCAGTATCTGCTTCAACCTCCGGTCCTGATGCCGCCCGTATCCGGAAAGCCGCTGGTCCTTTATGTGACCGCCCTGGAACGGTCCCTGGGTGCCCTTCTCGCCCAGAAGAACAACGAGGGAACAGAGAATAGCCTCTATTACCTCAGTCGCATGCTCCTCGATGCGGAAGTTAGGTATTCCCCCATAGAGAAGAGCTGCCTGGCGCTCGTATTTGCCGTACAGAAATTACGGCACTACTTGCAGCACCATGAGGTACAGTTGGTTTCTCGGGTAGACCCGTTGAAATATATCCTGAGCCGGCCTATGTTGACTGGCCGCCTAGCGCGGTGGGCTGTGATTCTCCAGCAGTTCGACATCAGGTATGTGTCTCAGAAGGCCATCAAAGGGCAAGCATTGGCAGACTTTCTGGCAGCTCACCCGACCTCCGCGGATCAGCCGCTGGATCTAGGCTTTCCTGATGAGACCATTCTCTCGGTTGATCGAGCCGATCCATGCTGGCAGATGCACTTTGACGGTGCCTCCCGGAGCCCCACCGGTAGAAGACTCGATAATCCTAAGCTCAACAGAGTGGGCTTGGGTATCGTCTTCATTACCCCGGAGCGAGCCGTGCTGCCATACTCTTTCCTGTTGTCAGAGGGCTGTACCAACAATGAGGCGGAATACCATGCCCTCATCACCAGCCTCGAGTTGGCTCTCGAGATCGACGTGCCCCGTCTGTGCGTGAAAGGGGACTCCGAGCTGGTCGTTAAGCAGATCAATGGCGACTATGTTGTCAGGAAGCCGGAACTTGTGTCGTTGTTGGAGTGCACCCTCCTTCTGATGGCCCGGTTCCCTTCTCGGCCGGAAATTGTCCATGTTCCCCGGTCGCAGAACGGTCGAGCAGATGCTTTGGCCAGCCTCGCTGCGTCACTTGCGGAGCCTGAACAGGACAACCTGATCGTCCGCGTGACGCGCCGCAGGCTCATCGCTCCCGTTATCCCGGAAGAAGATCGCGGCCCGTTGGTAAGTAACCTCACCACGGTTTCCCCTGTGCCCGGAGCCCCGAGTACCCCAGATATGGCAGTCGAATCAGCCCCTGATTGGAGGACGCCTTTGGTTGAGTACCTCCAACATGGCATTCTTCCATCGGATCGGGCCGAGCGCGAGCGAGTTCGACGCCGCGCATCGCAGTTCGTCCTCCAGAGCAGTCCCGGCCTGAAGCAGATCCTCTACAAACGCGGGTTTGATGGTGTTCTCCTCCGTTGCCTTCAGGGAGTTGAGATCCCACGAGTCATGCAAGAGGTTCATGCTGGTTCGTGTGGCGCCCACCAGACTGGGCCGAAGCTGTCCCACCAGATTCGGAGGTTGGGATACTTCTGGCCCTCTATGATCCATGACTGCATCGAGTATGCCAGGAAGTGCCATGCGTGCCAGGTTCATGCGAACTTTGTGCATCGGCCGCCGGAGCCTCTCCATACCACAAGGTATTCCTGACCCTTTGCAGTCTGGGGACTGGACGTTGTGGGACCTTACCCGCCGGCGACAGCTCGCCAGTGCCGGTTAATTCTGACCGCCACGGACTTCTTCTCCAAATGGGCAGAAGCGATTCCGCTCAGAGAGGTCAAATCCTGTTCGATCGCTGACTTCGTGACCTCCAACATCATCTATCGATTTGGAGTGCCTCACGCTATCCTCACGGATAACGGAACCAATTTCCGAGCAGCCGAGTTGAAGAAGTTGTACGCCAAGTATAACATTCGCTCGAACCATACATCTCGCTATCATGCGCAGGCGAATGGACAGATCGAGGCGTTCAACAAAACCCTCTCTAGCATTCTGCAAAAGATGGTTGGTCAGAACAAGAAGAGTTGGCCGGACAAGCTCCCCAACGCCCTCTGGGCTTATCGGACGACGACTCGCAATTCCACCCAGATGACCCCTTATTCCCTGGTGTTTGGAGCTGAGGTCGTCCTGCCCATCGAGATCCAGTTGCCGTCCTTGCGCACTGCGGTCTACGACCAGCAAGCGCCGGACAGAGTTGTTGAAGCCCGTCTAGTCGAGTTGGAAGCACTGGATGAGAATAGACTTCACGCTTTGCACAACTTGGAGAGGCATCAAAGCAGAATGGCTCGAGCTTTCAATAAGAAGGTTCGCCTCCGCTCCTTCCTGCAGGGTGATCTAGTGCTAGCCCTAAGAGCGCCGATGATCCCCGGCAGGAAGCCGCCCAAGTTGGAGCCCAAGTGGGAGGGACCTTTTGTTGTCCACAAGGTCTATCCCAATGGCGCGTACTCCCTAGCGACTATGGATGGTGAGCGTGTCACTCCTCCCACCAACGCTAGGTTCCTCAAGCAGTACTTTGTCTGAGTGTGCCCACGTCCTGCACGACGTTAAACTGCATTCGTCCAGGCTACAAGACGTTAAACTGTTCAGCATTCGTCCGCGCTGCAAGACGTTAAACTGCCAAGTGCTTCGTCCTGCATGACGCTAAACTGCACTACGTCCTGCACGACGTTAAACTGCATTCGTCCAGGCTATAAGACGTTAAACTGTTCAGCATTCGTCCGCGCTGCAAGACGTTAAACTGCCAAGTGCTTCGTCCTGCATGACGCTAAACTGCACTACGTCCTGCACGACGTTAAACTGCGTTCGTCCAGGCTACAAGACGTTAAACTGTTCAGCATTCGTCCGCGCTGCAAGACGTTAAACTGCCAAGTGCTTCGTCCTGCATGACGCTAAACTGCACTACGTCCTGCACGACGTTAAACTGCGTTCGTCCAGGCTACAAGACGTTAAACTGTTCAGCATTCGTCCGCGCTGCAAGACGTTAAACTGCCAAGTGCTTCGTCCTGCATGACACTAAACTGCACTACGTCCGAGCTACAAGACGTTAAATTGTTCAGCATTCGTCCTGCATGACGTAAAACTGCCTCTCAAGAACTACGTGCGGCTTGATTCCCATCCTTATGGGATACGTAGGACCGCCTGAACATTCATGTTTCAGGCCCAGCCCCATCCTTCGGGAATTTCTATCCCATCCCGGGCCCTTGGTCCAGTTGCCTCTGGGTATGTGGCGTATCGCGTGCGCGGGGGATTATGTCCTCATTTACGTCGGTCTTCTCGCCACGCTGTACGCCCCCCACGTTTGGGGATGCCTTCTGCTCCCCCCTTCTTTTTCCCTCATCATCCTGCATGACGTTAAACTGCCTCTCCAGAACTACGTATGGCTTGATTCCCATCCTTATGGGATACGTAGGACCGCCTGGACATTCATGTTTCAGGCCCAGCCCCATTTCCCGGGAATCTCTATCCCGCGTTGGGCCTCTGGCCCCAGTTCCCCTCCTTTTTTGTGCGAGGCGTATCGCGTGAGCGGGGGATTATGTCCTCATTCACGTCGGTCTACTGGCCGCGCCGTACGCCTCCCCCGTGTGTGGGACTACCTCACACCCCTCATCGTCCTGCATGACGTTAAACTGCCTCTCCAGAACTACGTGCGGCTTGATTCCCATCCTTATGGGATACGTAGGACCGCCTGGACGCTTGTGTCTCAGGTCCAGCCCTGTCTCTTGGTTGATCACGGGGATCTACCCTCTTTTGGTTGCTCTCAGGGTGAGTCCTCCGACCCTTCCCGGTGACCCGTTAACATGTTTTGGGTACTTCGGTCTATGACTCGTAGTGTCAGATTCAATCCCGACAAGTCCTGTGTTGCTTGTCAGGCCTCGCGCTTCCTCTTGTTCGAGCCTTCACTCAAAGGGATCCTCGTTAGCGGTTTGGGTACGATGCCTCAGTGCTCTCCCACCGCTCCGGGTCGATTTACCGGCGGGTCTTGGGCCACAAATCGATATGAATCCTGCGATTGAGCAGTTGATGCTCGTTTGCTTGCCCCGTCTTAGGCTGACGCGATCGGATGTTGTGTTGCGAATGCGTCAGCAACATCCTTGATCGCCATGTCAGCTCTTTCAGGCTCTGAACATTGGTTACGCAGTCCTCATCACACTCCGCCTTTGTGCGTTGTAGTGGAATCTCGACACTCTCTTCATACTGACCTCCAGTACACCTCTACACGTTAGGCAGACCAACCAGGGTAATGATGTCGTTCGAGGCTCCCATGATCTGAGCACCAAGGATATATGTGGATATCCTCCCTAAGGGCCGTGCGTAGCTGGACCCTCGTCCCCATAAGGAGGGAGTCGCCCGAACAATCGCGTTCTGGGCCCAGTATATCTGGAGGCTAGCATCTCTGCCCCTTGGGTGATGGACATACGCAGACCCCTATCCCAAGACTCTTCTCCTGGAATCGTGCGTGACCGCAGGCCTGGGTATGCTCCCACCTCCGCCGTGTCCGCCGTACCGCGATAAGCGGATTCCTCCATGGTCCGAACCACACGACCTTAAACTGTGTTGTCTGGTCCTACCACACGACCGTAAACTGTGATCGTCTTGGCCGCCCGATGAGAAAACGGCACTGCATCGTGATGTTCCCCTCAGGGGGCACTCATGTTGGGCGCTGGTTAATAACCACGCCATTCATCAATGCCTTCCATGGCTTGATTATTGTGGCGACGCCAGAGATTTCTCAATCACAGGCATGTCGCCGCACAAAGAAAAACCATTCATCTTTAAGGACAAACAAGAAATATCAAATGCCGCTCCTTCTGTGTGCGAGGGTCAGACCCGCACTCTTCCCCGCGCTGGTGCCCGATTGTGTTGCGCCGCGCTTCAAGAACTACGTGCGGCTTGATTCCCATCCTTATGGGATACGTAGGAACGCCCGGATGTTTGAAACTTCGGGTCCAGCCCCCCACCTCTTAGAGATTCCCCTTCTCTGGGGAATCCGCCGCCTTCAGGTCACCCTCAAGGCGTGTTCCCCGACCCCTTGCCGTGGTCCACCGGTGTCAAGAGTACTCTGGTTTATTGCCAGGAGGGTCAGGATCCGCTTGGTCAGGTTTCCTCCGCTTTTCAGGCTTCGTGCTCCCTTTCATTCGGACCCATCGTCCACGCCCTGGGTGGAGCCCCCGTGAACGGTTCGGACACAATGCCTCAGTGCTCTCCCACCGACTCGGGCCGGTACCCCCAATGGCCTCGGGCAGCAAATCGATATGAATCCTGCGATTGAGCGGTCGATGCTCGTTTGCTGCCTCATTCCACCAACGGTTAGTGCGATATTGATGCTGCTTTTCCGCCACGGTCGGCAGTACTCCCATATCGTTACTCCGGTGCCCCCAGTCCTTGAGTGAATGGCCGCATGATTCACATTTCCCGCCTCCCATTCTGACCAGGCGAAACCTCGACACTCTTGACACTATCCCTCAGTGCATCTTCGCATACCCAGGGGATGGTACCACGATGTGGCGTGCTTTGAAGTCCTTATGGTCCGAGCTCTAAGACCTTAAACTAAGATCTCCCCTTATGGTCCGAGCTCTAAGACCTTAAACTAAGATCTCCCCCTATGGTCCGAGCTCTAAGACCTTAAACTAAGATCCCTCCTTATGGTCCGAGCTCTAAGACCTTAAACTAAGATCTAGCCCCATGGTCCGAGCTCTAAGACCTTAAACTAAGATCCCCCCTTTATGGTCCGAGCTCTAAGACCTTAAACTAAGATCCCCCATTTATGGTCCGAACTCTAAGACCTTAAACTAAGATCCCCCCTTACGGTCCGAGCTCTAAGACCTTAAACTAAGATCTACCCCTATGGTCCGAGCTCTACGACCCTAAACTAAGATCTCCCCAAATGGGGTCCTACGTCCTGCATTACGCTAAACTGCACTCTCAGAACTACGTGTGGCTTGATCTCCAGCCTGATGGAGTATGTAGGAACGCCCGGGCATTCCGACTCGGGTCCAGCCTCAGGGATCGTTAAGTCCCGCCCCTCCTCGTCGCCGGCCGTCTGGCCTGACTTCGGGTAGAGTGGTGCAGTTGTGATATTCTCCCCAATTCAGCTCGGGATGCCCCATTGCAATGGTGGGAAGGGACGGTTTCCTCGTCAAAGAGGTGCTGTCTGAGGATTGAGGTGATTCACGGCCAGATTAGTGCATCCGCCTAATACGCTTTCCCCACGGTGGCGCAGTTTTGAGAGCGTTGGATTCTGTCCGAACAAATCGTCACTTCGCCCCACGCTTCGCATGCCCTGTTGATCTGGATTTCCACCCTTGTGTCTGAAGGAACCCCAAAGCGGTATTCATGATGACATGTGGTCCGCCTCCTGCAATATGAATGATGGCCTTTTTCGGTCCGTCTATTGCAGTTGTTATGGTCGATCCACTGTCCGCCTACCGTCTTGGGCATTTCCTGGAAGGCCGACCGTTGTGGATGTCTGGATTCGGGACACGCGATTCACCCTTTCTCATTTCCCTATGTTCGGATAAAATCTCAACGCCCCTAGCATTGTCCCGCTCGTGTGTTGGAACAGGTTGGGGGGATGGTACATTGATTAGGTCTGAGGTCTCCTTTCTTGGGAATGACCTCCCTCTTTTCTCCAGAAATCCAGGCCCAATTATGGATGCCTGATGCTTGGTTAACACTCCCGCAAGACAACGAATTGTGGTTGAGCATGTTAAACCAAAAGATGCAGATAAATATATTGATTCATACAGATGGATCAAAGTAGCGGAAGCAAATGTTTTGGGAATGGAAAAACAAAGCCCTTAGGGATTAGCGTGCTGAATGAGTCTTTCTAATGCCGCTACCCTTTGGCTGGTGGCCTCCAGAGCTGCTTCTCGCTCTCTGCATGCCCTCTCTTCGTCGGCGGTCGCAACGCGCAGTTCGTCGATTCTGGCCTGTGCACGCTCCCGCTCGACCTGGATTGGGACCATCTGTTGGCCCGCCTCCGTCAGCTGTACCTGAGCGTCAACCAGCTGGGCTGCTAGTTGCTCCACAAGCTCGGTACACGTTGCGACGAAGGCCTCCTTCTCTGCCGCCTGCCCTTCGAGGTGCCGGACTTCCTGCTCCGCCGCGAGGAGCGCCCGCGTGCTCTCCGACATGTCCCGACTTTGTGTGACGTCGGCACGCCGGCAGATCTCGCGCATATTTTCGGCCATGAAATCACGGACCGATAGATGGAGGCGTTGAGCATCAGCTCCCCCGGCACACAGAAAGCGCAGCCAGGTTTGAAGTGATCCCATGCGCCCCAGCCACTCCGACGGGTCTCGCTTGAGGAAGCGCTGGATGCACTTCCACCCCCTACGGCGCGTTATCCGGCTCTCCTCGACCGCCTCCGTGTCTGAGTCGTCCATCTCCTCGGGATCGGCTGGCCGGTAGGCAGGGAAGGCAGCCAGCAGGTCTGCTGCAGGGTCCGCCCCTGGGAGGTCCTCATGAGGGATAGGTTCCCCAACATCCGGGCGACCTTCTTCTCTCTCCCCAGCGGCGCTGACACCCTCGTCAGCCCCCAACCTCTCTCCGATGGCAGCACCGTCGACGTCCGCAGCCCCTTGATCAGCAGTTGGTGGGGCCGGCTCGGTTTGGGAAGTCTGTTCCGGAGCAGGCGGCATGTCTGCCACCGGTCCACTCGTGGAGGGCCCGGGTTCGGCAACCCGATGAGCCTCCAGTGTTGAGATCACTGCGCAGGGCATGCCATGGTTAGTCACGGATCGTCAACGGCAAGCACCAGCAGTAAAGTAGGGAGACTTACGGGAGTTCGGAGCGTCATCTTCCGCTATCCCGGTCGCCGCAGGAACAGTTGCAGCAGGGGACCCCTTAGCGCTTGTCAGTTCGATAATGGGTGTCTGGCCCCCGCCTTGTCCTGCTGACGCCTCTCCTACTCCCGCTGAGGACGCCTGACCGACATCCGTGTGCTCCTGAGAAAGATGGAGAAATGGGTTAGAAGCTGCATAAGAGAATGGATGAAGCAGGTTGAGTAGGGATAGAAGCGGACCTCGAGGAGCTCAGTGACATCAACATTGTCGGAGCCGGCCACCTCGCCGCTCTCCCGTGGGCTCCCCCGATGGGACCTTCCCTCGGAGCCTTCATCCTCCCCCGTCTCCTCCTCCTCCTCGGAGTCGTTACTGTCATCTTCTTCCGGCGGCATCTGTTCCGGAGCGGGCTCGAGACCGAGCATCACCTTCACCAGAAGGGATGGCTCCGCGCGCTGACCACGTTGGCGCGCGTACTCGTCCATGGCCATCAGATACGCATACTGCCGGTTGAAGTCCACTCTGTCGGCAATATGGAGGCGCCCGACCTCTGGCAGATAGATTCCTTCTCTGAGTATCTTTCGCCAGATAGCGTCGGTCCCCAGTGACTGCCGCAGAGTCATCCAGGCCGACCACAGTGCCGGGAAGACCGCATCATGGGAAGGTTCGAGCAGACGTCTCACCTGCTTCCCGGGCCGCTCGTCGACCACCGCACGTGCCCCCTCTCTGTGCGCTGAGGTCGTGGCGGCAGCTCGCGATGTGCCCGCCACCGAAGTCCCTGCCCGCGCCGGCTCCGCTGTTTGGCGCGCCTCCGTTCTCCCCCGTGTGGCGGCGCCTCGCCTCCTTCCTTGACGCTCGGTCTCCGCACGGGTAACCTCGAGCCGCCGAACTAGCTTCCGCAAAAGCCCCTCGGGGTACGCGATGGCCCAGTGTTCGGCGTACTCGGTTGCCAAGCCTGCGTCAACTCCGGTAGGAGGGAGAGTGATGACGTCGCCAGAGCCAAAAGCGGCAAACATCAGCCACATCTGACGAAGGACGCCAGGGTTCGTCTCCTCCCGGACAGCAGTGAATACCCTCTTCGGCATCCGTTGAAGGCACCCGAACTGCCTGGCGAACCGGGTCGGCACGTAAGGCTCGCAGATCACCTTCCCTTCGATCCGAGCCACGAGCACCCCGCCCCGCATGCTCAGGAAGTATTCGTGCTGCTCCAGCGGACCCTGCCCATTGTCGATCATCTGGCCGACGGGAGTGGGGAACGGACTGAAGTTGAAGATGGCATGATTGCCAATCCGGATCCGCACGCCCTCCTCACTTAGGGTCATCGGAGCGACCCCCGCGATGTTCAGTAGGGAGGGTCGCAGGCCGTTGCCCGGAGGAATGATGGCGTTCGGAAACGTGTACCCACCGAGGTGAGCAGCCACCCAGCCGAGGAAGAACTGAAAGGGCCCACAGATCCTTCGTGGTGACCCCCCTCGTGAGATGCGTCCCAGGATGGCATACAGCCTCGCCAACACTGGGACCCCGAGGTTGTATCTCTTGTTGGCGGCCATAGCGCCCGCCATCGCCAGAGTCGCCGGGCGAACGCCCATTCTCGCGTCCCGCACTGGCAGGAGCCACCCACTCAGAAAGGCAGCCAGGAACGCCACGTACCGGACATTTGGGTCCCGGGCCTCGATGACGTGGTACCCCCATGAGCGGTAGTCACCCGTCTCCAGGACCCGCCAGTACGACCCGTTCCGGCTCCTCTGAGCCGCGGTCGGGCACCGCTTCCCCCTGCCTGGCATCTTGACCGCTGGGTCATGCTCCAAGAACTGGCCGAACCACTCCTTGTAGGCTATGTCCTTCTGGAAGTCCTTGATCCCAAGCCGCTGCGTAGCCAGGTCAAGGAGATGCCATGTCAGGATGGGAGTCTGTGACCTGTCCTCCCAGATGTTCTTCGGTGGCAGGAACTCATCGTATTGGTAGCCCTCCAGCGGGATACCTCTGATGCAGTGGATGTCCCAGAGACCGATGTCGACCTCCCCATGGTGAAGATGGAAGGTGTTGGTATCCGGAGACCATCGGGTGAACAGCTCCGGCCCGAGCTCGGACTGCTGGTAGAAGTGGAACTGCGACGTCCACACCGCCTCGAACAGGCCGATGTACCGCAGCTCCTCTGCGAAGTGATCGCAAGTGTGGCGTACCCAGAACGCCCAGGCCCACTCACTGGTGAAATTGCCCCCAGACCGCAAGTCCCAGTCCTTCAGCCAGCCCTTGGTGTCGTCAGTAACGCTCTGGCGATATATGCTCGAGTAGAGGGCTGGGGAATTCTCCGCAGTAGGCTCTCCCCCATCAATGGTTCGCGTCCTCGGGTTCAGGACATAGACATCCAAGTGTCTGGTCTCCCTGGCAGGATGCCCATTGTTGGTGATGTTATAGCGGAGAAGCTCGTCCTCCCGGGTCACCCAGGTCCGCGGCGCATCAATCTCGAACCCTGGCACCGGAACCTCATCTAGGATGCCGAAGTTCCAGAGCGGCAGGTTGTCCGACAGCGGATATTTCTTCTGGGCCGGCGTTAGTAAGTCGAACAAGGATTGATTGTTGGAAACAATCTCCTTGGCTCCGTAAACCTCCTCGTTCGTCGCCATCTCAGCCCTGCGAGTGGCGTCATCCCCCTCATTTCCTCTGTGCGCGGCCATCTCAGAAGTTTCGGGAGTCGTGCGGGTAAAGGGATGAAGCGTGCGGGATCGGACGAGGCTGGTAGAGAAGTTTGAAGGCTGGCGCGCAATCCAAGTGGACGGCGCGCAATTGGGAAGACTGTCGCGCAAAGTTCCGGGTTTTCGCGCAAAAACAGGCGAAATCCGAATGGTTTTGCGCGCCGATCGGGCGAATTTCACGACCAGAAGAGGCAATTTCGCGCACGAGAGCTTTGGAGCTTATCGCGCGGAAGGCCGGAGTACGGAACGCGGGACCCGGGGCCCCTATTTATAGGCGAGGCCGGGGGCCGCGCTGCGCGGAAAGCGCTTTGCGCGACCGCAGCGGCGAATTTCGCGCCCGGCGCCCCTTTTTGCGCGCCTAAGTCCCGCGCCGCCCAGGACTTCGGCATTCCGGCATCTCCCTCGGAACCCGATCGTTGCGACCTCTCGCCGACCAGATTCCGAGGGGGGCTTTTGTAGACGCCGGAAAAGTCCGTTGTTCCCAAACGAAGCTCCGGATGCGGAAAGCGAAGTGATATTTGGAGTCAGAGGCACGTTCCGGAGGGCCCGGAGGACTTGCGCGAAATTTCAGAGGCTCGCGCGCAAGGTTAAGTCGCGGCGCGCAATCCTCCCGGGATGCGCGCAATGCGCTGGGCCGGCGCGCTATGTTGCGCGCCCGCGGCCTGCGCGGCGCCTTTGCGCGCGGGGTCCTGATTCCGCGCCCGCGAAGCGAATTGCGCGCCCGAGACCGGATTCCGCGCCCGGGGTTGCCTATAAATATAAGGCGACCCCCGACGTTTTGAAGGTTGCCAGAATCCGAAGCGTCGCTCGTTCGCGCAATCCAACCCCTTCCGCGCGCAATGCCGATCTTCAGGTAACCTCCTTTCTTTCGCGCAATAGAGCCTTGGGGTTCGCCTTCGCGCGCAATCCCCTTGGCTCATTTCCTTTGAATAAATTTCAACCCGAAGGCCTTTGCGCGCAAAAGAAGCCTCTTGCGCGCAATTGCCCCCGGGTGCGCGCAATCCAACCCGATTGCGCGCACCCCCATCTTCAAAGTGGCCATTCGTTAGAGAATGAGCCGTTGCCCCCGCGAGCTGTCCGAAGCCCGGTGCGCGCAATCCCAATCATCCGCGCGCGAAGCGCTGGCCCAATTGCGCGCCAGCCCGCCATTTTGCGCGCCAACCCGCGGTTTTGCGCGCAAAGCTCCTCTTTTGCACGCAATCCGCCAGGGTCGCCTCCCTCGACCCCCCTGAGGGTACCCGCCTGCGTGGCGCCCGATGATCCTCATCCTGGGTGCCCGAACCGTGCGCTGTCTTCCCGTGCAGCCTTCCAGGCTCGTGCGAAGTGACACGGACCCATCGGCGGCAACCGTACGTCCAGCATGACGTTAAACTGCATATTCGTCCAGCATGACGTTAAACTGCCCGTTCGTCCAGCATGACGTTAAACTGCATATTCGTCCAGCATGACGTTAAACTGCCCGTTCGTCCAGCATGACGTTAAACTGCATATTCGTCCAGCATGACGTTAAACTGCACATCCGTCCAACATGACGTTAAACTGTACTACGTCCAAGCTGCACGACGCTAAACTGCCTAGCCCCCATCGTCCGCGCTGCAAGACGTTAAACTGCCAAGTGTTTCGTCCTTAACACACGACGTTAAACTGTACTTCGTCCGGCAAGACGTTAAACCGACCGCTTCGTCCTCAACACACGACGTTAAACTGTACTTCGTCCGGCAAGACGTTAAACCGTCCGCATCACCCGATCCCGTGCTCTGCACGCAGGGTCTCCCCCGGTTTGGACGTGGCCCCCACCCGCTCGTCTCTGCAGGGATGTCGGGATTGTCCCGCTTTTGGGACGATTTAATGGGAGTGGCTTTTCCCTACGGGGGCAGGGTATTACAAACCCCTAGTTTCTCGTGGGAGGCTGCACATGTGTATCTCCATTGCGCCTCCCCACTGCCGGAGCCAGTAGAGGGTATGACTGGGATCGAGGTGTCTTCTGCTTTCGGTCCAAGTCCCTTCCAACTGAGCTTCGCCGCATCCGGGCTGCCCCAAGTGCGTAAGTCCTGGCAGAATGAACTACGTGGACTTTGATCCCTGTCTCCTATACAGGGTACGTAGGAAGCCTCCCTGAGGTTCAAGCCCGCCACCTGGTCGTCCCGGTCGTATTTACGTCGGTTCGTCCATCAGTGGACCCCTCCAGGGTTCACGCTTGCGTCGATTCACCTATGAATCCGCCCCTGTGGGAGACTGCCCGTGTGTATCTCCACTGTGCCTCCCCACAGCCCCCCTTTTTCCATTTCTCCTTTTATCGTCCAGCATGACGTGAAACTGTGATCCACCCGGCCGTTCCACCCCCCTCTGTGCGAGGTGGTTCGGTTCAATCCTGTGCCCGGCGGCCTAGACCTCTTCGTGAGTCGGCTTGCCGACGTCCAGCATGACGTTAAACTGTATACCCGAACTACGTTGACTTTGATCCGTGCTAACGCGCGGTACGTAGGAAGCCCCTACGGGGTCCAAGCTCTTCACTCCATCATCCATCCTGATCCTTACCCGGGCCGCCACATCCCGGTGGGGTCATGCCACTTCACTCCACTCCACGTTACCTGGGAAGCCGCCCATGTGCTGGCCCCAGCGTCGGAGGTTCCCCGCAAGGGGTTCTGTCATCTGATCCACTTTTCGTGTTGATCGGTCCGATTCCGTCCCCGCTGGACGTTAAACTCGCGGCATACCCCGTGTTAAACATGGGAAGCTGAGGAAAACCTCAGGTGACACAGTTCCCCGCACCCAGTGCGGGGTGCCTCAGGCCATCATGCCTTCGAGAAGCCCTATTAGGGACGGAAGACAGACGTGCAGAGCCGCAGTGTTACGACACGTCCCCAGCACCCAGAGCCACCCGGCCTTCTCACTGCAGGTTGCTGCCCCGACCAGACTCCTTGGAACGTCCGGGCGGAAGCAGCGTAATTAACCGGTGTCCATGAAGATATGGCGCCGGGAACGAGATTCACGAACATTCTTAAGTCTATGAGGGAGACCCGGATTAGGTGACGAGTTCCGAGGAGACGTCCAAGGAAGGAGGAGCCGACATCCCATCATCCTGGTTTCGATCAAGGAGCAGACGCCCCTGAATAAGGGACGGATGCCGCCCGCCCTTGGAAAGCGGGACTGCGGGACCACAAGCCGCGCGCCTATCCCCTCGGGTCGACGGGTGCACGCGCGAACGCGTCCTGGCGGAACAGCGTAACCCGACGCACATCCGCACCGAAACAATCATTAAAAGACACTTTTTTCTTGAAGGATTATACCAATCAAAATGAAAATTTAATTACAATTTATATCCTAAAAGAGTTTGGGGTAAGTGAATTTAGAGAAATGTAAAGATTTATAGTAGTTACCATAAAAAATTGATATCACTTTATCCTAAAAAATTATGATGTGGAGGTAAAGAATAATATAAGAGTAACATTTTTTATCGTATTAAAGTGATTTTCACTTTATCCTAAATATTTTAGGATGACAGGAAAAAACTAATGTATGTAGTTACATTATTTGAAGGAAAATTTTGATAGAATATTATTATAATGATGGTGATGATGAACATTGAAATAATTATCAGTAAAAATAGAAGTGGATATCATATGATTTTTTTTGTGAAGTTTAGACGTTTTAATATGTTCAAAGAGTTGAAAAATTAATAATATTATTCCTAAGTCTCAAAATTATTCAAAATAGAATACTTTATAGATGTTTCTTACTAAAGAGTTTAGAGGGAGGGTTTTATCAGATGGTCACATAGAGATGAAATGTGGTCACATATTGAATTTACATGGACTATATATTATTTAATAATTTAAAAATATATAGAAATTATAGAAAACGTAAGGATGATCTGAAATTTTATCATATATGATATGGAAAACCAGTGCTAATGTTGGTTTTATTAAATATTCTTAAAGATTTTAAGAATATTAAAAGGTATCATGTTAATATTCTTAAATATTTTAACAATATTAAAGTTTTTCATATTAAATTAAATATCTATTTTATCATTCTTTCATGTTAGCTACATAAATTTATATATAGTTATAGATTTCTTAAAGTGAAATGAAAATTTTCCTCTTAAAATACGACTTTGATTTTGTCCCTAACTAATGTTCATCATAGAGTATTATAGGTTATGATGAAATGATTAGGTTAGAATGGGTAGTATTCTTGTATAGAAATGAAGAATATTCTCTTGAGGCATTAAATAAAGAATAGTACATTATTTGTGTGGGTTGGATAACCTAATAAGTATGCCACATAGAGTTTCATACACATATGCCTTTGGTATACACGGGACACATGAACCATATTTGAGTCACCACTGCCTGAGGTTGGTGAAATACCTAGAATGATAATCTTCATACATTGATACCTTACTTACTCAATTAATCATATTAACTTAACTAATCACGGAGTGGTTGGTTGTGTTGCTGATCATGTCATTGTTTGGAGCATAAACAATATAGGATATATCCTCTCATTTGATGAGTAGGATATCTAGGCCCTCATTTTTGATAGACTTTGGTAGTTTATGGTCACACCAAGATATTATATCTATTTGGATAAATAACATGTGATGATATTATCCATAAAGATGAATGTAATGTGATATATTCATTGACAATATTAGTTTACACTCAAAGTGTTAAGAACAAATGAGTTGGATATATGAGATTGACATGCTCCAAGTCCTAGGACACTCAATGTCTTGGAAAAATAAAAAGTAATAGAATGCATGTTTTTATATGATGTAGAATGGCAGACATAGATATAATGATACGTGTTTTTGATTAAGATCACACTAGATCCATTTATAGTTTCATTAGCAGTGATACTTTTCTATAGGATGCTCTTTTCTTAAACTTATAGATTCAAAGATTCGTATTTTCTATCAATGCTATAATGAATTATGGGGTCAAATTTTTTTTTTAAATTAATGGTGGATCAATGGGGGAGGGTGGGGTGAGTATTAGTAGATGGGGGTGGTATGGGGGTTGGATAGTGGGGGGTGGATGTCCATAGATGGCACGACATGGTGTAACATATAGGTGGGGAGTACAGCTCGATGAGGTATGAGAGAGGGGGTAGGTTCGATGATGGAGGGAGGAAATTGGTTGGTGGAGTTGACAATCCTACATACTACCATATTGTGGTCTCTAATAGAGTAATTAGATACTGCCAAATGGTGGTTGCCCAAATCCCCCTAAAAATCCCAAAATTTTACCCATTTTTCTTTGGTGTACCCATTTTGACATTGGATTAGAGTGACCATTCTATGATGGAATACTCTACTCAATTTTCCAAGGTGGTTCATCTCTCATCCAAGCTCCTCACAAATGACTATTTGAAGGGATTTCATTCTGATATGGGATATAAGCTTGAAATTAGGTCAAGGATTATTACTTTTTTTCTTCTAACCTATGAAAAGGTGGTTTATAAAGTAGATATGGATGAGGTAAATATATTTGGGCTAACTAGTATTAGTTTTTCCCCTACTTATCATCAAATATATAGAGTTTATTTCTTAAACTATGTATTTGGATTTATTTAACATAGGTGCATCATATTCATTTATCTCACACAAGCTGATTGATTCCTTAGAATTGTGATCAGAGTTAATGTTATATATATTGGATCCCTACACAATATTTTAATAGAGGATAGATTATGGATTTATCTGATCTAAGTGCCATGTGATCATCACTGATGTTGAAGTTGTATGTGATTTGTTATTTTTGGAACATTATATCATTGACCTTAACATCAACATGGATTAGATGGTGAGTGTTAAAGACTGAATTGACTACTAACACTGGAAGGTATAGTTTCTCTATCCTAATGGTAATGTCAACATGTTTTACAGTGACTGGGATCCCAGTTTGGGAATGGATGGTGTAATATTTCCAATGGTGGGGACTCTTTCCAATGAGTTTTCTAGGTTTCTTCTTGATGCCATCAAGTGGGGTTCAAATGGAAAGATTTTGTTAGTATTGGATAGATACTCTGAGATATTACAAAAGTTTTTGATTTTTTTACCCAATGGTAGGTTGATTTAACCATTGATCTACACTACGTGATAGGACTCATCTTATTTTAATCTTACTGAAGGACCCATACAAAACTAAAGCAGTCAAGTAACATCTATAAGACCTTGAGAGTAAGGAGTTCATTCACCCAAGAATGAATCAATGATTCCCTTTACAAATAATATAAATGGTAACCTCTGATTTCATATTGACTACTAGAAGTTCAATAGAGTCATGACCAATAAAAATTATCAATTTCCTCTAATTGGTAATTTTTTTATCATCACAAGGTATCCATGTGGTTTTCTAATATTGAACTGATGTCGGGGAACCTCTAGTAGATTGTGAGGGAAGAAAACATTCCCAAAACAAACTTATAAATTATATATGATCATTTTGAGTATTTGGTTATGTTGTTTATTCTATCTAATTCCTCTATAGTCTATATGATCTTGATGAATCACATTTTCCATCAGTATATCAAATATCACATCATAATATTAATTGATGGTACCTTGGTTTACTCATTGATAATAGAGGAGAAGGAGATCCATTTGGACATCATTTTAGGGACTTTGAGGGACCACCATCTGTATGTGATGTTATCTAAATGCCTATTTTGGATCCATGATGTGAAATTATTGGTTCATGAGGTGTCAGAAAGAGGAATATTAGTGGGAAAGAAAAGATATAGGTTTTGATATATTGGGAAAGAACTAAGAACATATTAGAGATACATTTTATCTTGATCCTAGAAGGATATTATAGGTGTTTCATGTAGGTTTTCTCCAGGATTGAATCTCATTTAACAGTTCTAACCTAGAAAGGTTAAATAGTTTGATTGAAATGAGATTTTTCATAGATCCTTCAAGGATTTAAAGGTGATGTTTACTTTGAATCATATTTTTAACCTCACAAAACTTGTCATGGGTTACCTTATGTATTATGATGCCTCATGTATGGGGTTGGGGTGTGTATTGATGCAAGGTGGTCACATGGTAGCCTACAGATCACATTAGTTTCACCCTCACAACTTTTAATTGAAAGCGGTGATGCATGATTTGAAAATGTGTTTCCACTACCTCTTCATGGATAAGTAGATGATATACTCTAATTTAAAAAAATTGAGATATATATTTACCCAAAGAGACCTGAATCTCAGATAGTGTTGATGGGTTAAGTACCTATATAATTTTTATTTTATTTGGAATACACTCTCTTAAAAGTAAATATGGTGGTCGATGCACTGAGTAAGAAAATTCTAACTCATGTATTGAATGAATCAAAAGATGAATTAGTTTTTATGATCTTGTTTGTTGAGATTCATTAAGAAATATAAGAGGGGGATGAATGGATTAATTTGACTGATTTGTAAGTCACTACCACTCTCAATAACAAAATTCACCTTAGGTGGGTTGTAGACCCTGACTGTTGGTGGATTAGATTAATATTAAATGGCAGGGAGAACTCAATAAATTTATCTTAGTCTCTTGATGGAATCCATTATTTTTTAAAGTGGTTGATAGTTAATTTTTATTTTAAGCAGGTAGTGATGAGTGGTGGACATGATTCTTGTTGATTAGTAAACTTGGGGGATACCAATATGTTTTATGATTTTAAATTTTGATATTATTGGCCCGGGATGACATGACCAGTTTCAAACTTCATATCTCGATTCCTCACTTGTCAAATAATCATAGTTGACAACCTGAAGCCAACCATGTTATTATATCCTCTTCCTGTTCTAGTATATAAATGGGATGATATTTCCATGGAATTCATTATTGGGTTGCCTCAAATTCCTAGTGTGAAGGGTGAAATATAAGTGATTATAAATGAGTTAATGAAATAATTTTTATTTTATCCTCATCACGAAGTCATCTAAAGTGGAATATCTTGGATGAATTTAGGTCTAAGAGGTTATCCATACTTTTTTTATTCCTTAGAAGATTATTTTATATTGTGACATTTTCTTCAACATCCCATTTTTTGAAGGATCTTCAATAGGCCTTGTTTTTTAGTTAAAATTTGACATGGCCTACCATCCACATATAGATGATCAGTTAAAGAGAACTATATAATTTCTTGATGATTTTATTTGGGCATGAGTCCTTGACTTTGTTGGATCATGGTAGAAACATTTATCATTAGATGAGTTATCTTATAATAATAGTTATAAAGACTATAAATATGTATACATTAAAGAACTTGTATTGATAGATGTGTCAGTCCCCTCTGTGCTAGTATGATCTTGCTAAGTGTTCATTATTTGTACTGAGTATTGTTCATGAGAGGAATATAAAGTTTTTTATGGTTCAAAAATGGTTGTTAATGTCTCATATTCACCATAATTATTATTATTAACATTAACATCATATTTGATAAAACAATTTCTAGGTGACTAGGTGTCCCATAAAGTTTCTCCTTGGTTGGGGCACCGTCATTTGTGGATACAAGGAAATTTGGTGTCATGTTTTGTTGAGACCTTTGATATTGTATAGAATCTTGGAAAAATGGAATACCAACTATACGTACCAACCTAAAAGACATATATTCCTAAAATGTTTCATATTCAATAGTCAAAGAAGTGTCATTAAGATCCATATCACATGATGGAGTGGGAGAATTTTGACCTAAATCTCGACACATCTATGGTTGAGCACCCTATTCACATTATGTATTGTCAGGTCAAAGTGTTTTAGGGTAAATGAATTCCTTTATTTTTTGTTTTATGGATGAATATTATGTATGACTCTAATACTTGGGAGCATGTGACCTTGGTGAGGAATTAGTGGCCTCATCTTTTCGTGGAAGTTAGGACTTGAGGACATTTTGGGGGTAGAAAGTTGCATGGTGGGGATAATTGTGATACCACTTAGGTCACTAGTATGTATTTTATTTTTTTTATTCTTATTTGTAGTTTTCAAGAGTCAGAGTTCAAAATATTGAGATTTTAAGAAAACAAAATGGTGTTCATGGCAAGCACATAGTTAGTAGTAACTATACACCAAATCATGTTAATGGGGTGATGGATTATAGCATAATTTTTCATGTTCTCTACTTGGTATCCAAATAATGTTGGATAAAACAGTTAACCATGTGATATTTTTTCATGTAAGGATATCCCAAAAGGATGGCGCATTTTAGAACTAACCATATGGTCAAACCATGCAGCCTATCCTATTTTATTAGAAATTCAAAAGTTGAAAAAAAGAACTCTTTGATTTCGAACCTAAAACTTCCTCTATTATTCCCCTCACTCAACTAAATCCCCCTCCATTCATTAAAATCCTTCCCCTTTGATTTTGGTGTGATTTACCCTTGGTTTTGGTGGATTTATCTAAGGTAAACCTTGATTCTTGTTTCTTTACTCCTTCCTTCTTCTTATTCCATGTTATTCCACTTCTATATTTTCTCTAAAAACCTAATGGATATGTAGGTACAAACCTAGGTTTTATGTTGGGGTTTTGATAAAATTATTTTCATTTTAAGTTGATGAGGATCCCTCTTCTACCCTTCTTATTATATTTTTTAAGGTAATGACATTTCATCACTCTTGAGGTAAGTGTCTCTATATATCCATTATTTTCATTTGGAAAATATTTATTATTGATTTTTCTTTTGGTTTTATGTATTTTTTATGTTTGAACTAATATTATGAAGGTTTTAATACATTATTTATCATTATGGTTGGCTTGTATTGAAAAAAAAGTTATTTATTTTAGGGTTTCCCATGAAAAAATATATATTATGTCTACAAAGTGTTTGAAAAAATATTTCCAAGAGAACCCTTGATTTTCAATCAGATTTCAAAGATATTTTGCAAGATAATTTTCTTTGAAACTACATTTCATGATCATGGGATTCATTGAACATTGTGAATGGGTTTATGGGTAGCATATAAGGGGCCTTGGGTGTGTGGTCTTAGGATGGGTACTGCCCTAGAATTAGGCGTGAGATAACTAGGGGACATTTCTAGTGAGTCTTTGTGTGGAACTGGGCCATATTATTTGTTTTGGTTCACATATGTCATCTGGTATTATGTTATTCATTCTTTGACGCCTATATATTGTATGTCAAAGATCCCCCATGCGGAATATATACTTGGATCTTGTTATGACATGCCATTATTTTTTGCAGATGTATTGTTTGATCATGATCATGTTGGTTATTTATTAAAGCCCTCAATTATAATTTGATATTTTTCGTTCCATGTTATTTATTTTTAATGGCTTAAATATTGAAAACCAAATGATTTTATGAAATTTTTACATATAAATGAATTTTAAAACAATGTTTTCAAATTAAAACTATTGGTTTACACATAGAAAAGTGATATGTATATTCTTGGTGGTATTCTACTAGGCTTTTCCCCACACCCTACATATTCTTCTGGGTGTATGAATACTTGGTTTTTTCTACTATATATAAAGGTAAAGGATATGTATCTCATAAAAGAGACATGACGATTATGTCACCTAATGTGGTATGGTTTATGGTGGCCACAGGGAACATAGAGATATCTTGATTGATTATTTTTTGAATCCTCTATTTTTGTCACACCCATGGTGCCATTTTTTATTTATTCATCATTTAATTTTGGTATCTATTTTTATCAATATATTTTCTAGGTATTTTCCATTGAAAATAGAAGTTTTGGGGGAGACAGAGGTTGGCATAGGGTTGGCCCATGATTTAAGAAAATAGTGTGTCGTCCACTACAAACCATTTGAGAAAGGATAATGGTACTGGATTAGACACATGGTTAGGCGTATGGTCTATAAAACCATGTGACCCAAACCATGCGGCCACTTTAAATGGATAAAAAGACACCCACATTGTTAGCACATGGTTTGGCAAACCATGCAGTCAAATTTTGTGATCTTCCTAGTTTTTAAAATATTTAAAATTCTTATACTAACCCTCTGATATATAACCCCACTAACCAAAAATTTTCTCCAATTATTGACACCTTCATACCATGGTTTTCCAACCCTCCTCCCACTCTCCTCCCTGACCTCATTTTTGGGTGGTTTTGGCTAAGATTCTCTAAGAAAATCCAAGTAAGTGACTCCTCTCATTTCTCCATGGGTACACCTCTCTTTTATCTTTATTTTATTCTTACCTAGTGGTTGTTATGGCCTAGGTTTGGTCTAATCTAAGTAATAAGATATGGGTTTTGATTTTTGTGATCTATCATTCCTTCCTTAGGATCATCTCTTCTCTTGGATTTTGATTTCCACCCAGTTCTTGGTGGTTTCATGGAAAAAGATATGTGGTTTTATTTTCTGCCATTATTTGGAAATATAATTATGAATTATTCTAATATAAGAAACTTATAAATGGTTTGGTGTTTGTAAATGGGTGGCATACTAGGACAAGCACCCTAGGAATGCCACTCTCTACCTATAGGGATTACATTACAATACTAACTAAACTATTGATGATGATGTGGATTGGTTATGGATCAAGAATGGGAATAGACCATTGAGTCCATGGTATGATCACTGAGATTACAAGGATCACAGTTCCCCAGTTACCTAGCTACTTATGGATTTCCCATGGGGCTTATGTTCTATTTTTTCGTGCATACCTGTTATTCCTGTTTTATTAATTTTTCATTTAAATATAAAGAATGTCTTAAATTCAATATTTTTTCCTTTATTTTAAATGTTAGAATATTTATTTTTCTTATAATTTCTATGTATGGAATACATTGTGGGATCTTACAAAGAATGTGATCACACACCCTACATATATCGAATAAGTGTATGTAGAACTTTCTTTTTTGTCTGACTCAGGTAAAGGAAAGGCTTCCTGTAGTGGTAGTAGGTACCCTTGATTCTAGATTATTTTTGGGATAGGTTTTTTTTGAGACATGATGTATGGTTGGACATTGTATCATGAGAAAATAATTATCTCTTTAGCTGGTATCTTTTCTTTTTTTCAATTTTGTTAATTCACTATGCATGTAAACATAAAATTGTTATCTCCCTTTTTTGTTTTTTCCATGTTATGGATTGTTTATATTATTTTGTTATGTGGATTTAGATCATTATTATTGTAAAACCATCCCCAAATGATGTCTTTAGTTCCCA
Organism: Viscum album; assembly: GCA_963277665.1. Taxonomy (NCBI): domain Eukaryota; kingdom Viridiplantae; phylum Streptophyta; class Magnoliopsida; order Santalales; family Viscaceae; genus Viscum; species Viscum album. The sequence continues at coordinate 295,272,287 of OY728134.1, forward strand.
AGCACTAGTTTCTAGCCTGTGGGGATCGAGAACACCCTTCAGTCCAGGTCATAGGCTAGGTTGGGTATCAATTTGGATGGTATCCTAGATCAGTTTATGACAAAATGGTATCAGAGTAGTGATGGTTACCCTTTTTTGGATCTTGTGATTTGAGAATATCTATATAGATAGGATCTTGGAATTTTGTTCTTGAGGTTTTGGTTGTGAGAGGGGTGTATGGAAAAAACCTCAAAACATGCCTTTGAACCCTATTGGATGCTAGAAATTGGGAATAACTCCTCCCCATGTCATAATTCTTAGGCTGAAAACTGGGCATGGGAACCAAGGTGGGGTGGTGTAGTTTTAGTTTTGATTTGATTATGATTTTTAAAAATGTTTTATTAGGTCATTTACTTAATTTCGAGTGGTTTATGTATTGATTATTTCCATTTGGATTATCTTCAATTGTATAGTATCATTCCTCCCTAAAGATCTCTCGTAAATCCATGGGATGAGGATATAGATAATTCTCTATATTCCAACCCATTAGTTGATTATAAATTTATATAGGTGGTAGTTAGAGTAGTCTGAGACTTAGATTAGATACCAGGATCAGGACCTGGTCATGCTAGGGAAGCTGAGATAGGTCCAAAAAAGTATTGGGATCTATATTTTCCCAATCATAAACCACATTTTTTATAGGGAATCACCGATCTCCATGAAGCTAAATATTAGGTAGATAAAATCAAAAGGATCTTCAAGTTCCTTGGAACTCTTGAAGTTTTTAAAGTAAAGTGTGATGAGTTTATGTTGTAAGGAAGCGATAATAGGTGGTGGGAGTATATTGTTCAGGCTGGGAAGCAAGAGAAGATAGGGTTAAATGATTTTAGGGATATAATTATTAAAATGTTATACCCTCAGACATCATCCCTGTCCAAGTCTCAAGAGTTCTTATCCCTTATCCAGGGGTTTCATTCAGTGTTGGAATATTCCAACCACTTTGAAAATCATGTCTACTTTTCTCCTGATCTTATCACCAATGAAAATATGTAATCCCAATGGTTTGAAATGGGGTTGGTGTTAGATATTCAATCTCTAGTATTCTTATTTAAAACAAAGACTTATGATAATTTGGTTGATCAATATTTAATAGAAAGATTAACCAGGTAGGTATGTTGGTTATAACTGGGATGCTTCTAATGCTGGTCCAATGTGGGATTAGATCATCTAAATGGAACAGGAAGAATGTAGAGAAAGAGAAAAAAGATGGTAGTAGTTTTGGATATCCACCATGACTCCCTCTCTAAGTAGTTATAGGTGGTGGTATTATTATTTTACATTAGTGTGGAAGGTATAGGTATATGCTAGGCACATGTCTAGTCGCACCCAAGGTGTTCCACCTTTGTGGATGCATGGGTCATCGAAAAAGTTTTTTTAGGAATTCCCTTCCTTCTTATAGTGGTGTGTGCTCTACAGCTCCTAGATAGCAATATCTCATCATGATGCATCAATGGCTTTGGGATCTCATTCTGGTAGAAGTAGTTTAAATGATAGATCTTATTATAGGTAAATTCAACTTATTGTGGAGAACAATTTTAGTAGTCAACCTCAGGCTCAGATAGAGATGTTTTATCTTCATGTTATGGATCATGCACTACTAGAATCTGATATAGGCCCCACAACAGTCAGAGCTACTATTCTTATTGCATCATCTACAGTAATTTATTTATTTGATACAGATTATTATTACTCTTTTATATTTTATATTCATGTAAAATATATAAAACTTTTGACGGAGCTTATTTCATATGCTATGGAGCATGTTACAACTCTTGGAAAGAGGAATGAGCAGGGTTTCTAATACCCATAATTTTTTATATCCTTATTAGAAGTTGAGATGAAGTGAGACTAACATTTCTTAGATATATGCCTCTTTTAAATGATCATAGGGATGGATTGGATGAAATATTTCAAGGATCATATAAATTTCTACCATCATTAAGTGACATTCATGTCACCTGATGGGAACATTCAGTTTTTTTCAAGTAGAATGGGATCCATGATAAGTATGGGAAGGGCCTCCACATCCGAAATTGGCAAGAATTTCTTATTATATATCCTCCCTTTAATTGTAAGTTGATGGGGAAGGATCTAGGATTGGGTTTCCTTCCATGGTTAGTGAGTTCTCTAAAGTGTTCTTATAGGATTTCATGACCATTTGTATTAAGTGGGACATATAGTTTACCATGGACTTGGTGTTGGGGACACAATTGATATATCTTCCTTCATACCATTTATACTATATCGATTTTAGGGAGTAAAATATTTATCTCGATGATTTAGAGTCTAAAGGTTTCATTCATCTATGTGTCTCTCCTTGGTCTGATCCAGTACTTTTTTCTAAAAAAGTTGATGCGTCCCATTGGTTATGTATTGACTATTATAAACTAAATTGTGTCAAAATCAAGAATAAATACTCATTTCCTTATATTGATGGTCTATTTTACTAGATCAAAGGTGAAATATGGTTTTCAAAGACTGACCTATGTTCATGGTATCACTAGGTCTGTGTAAGAAAAGTTGATATTTCCAAGACTGGTTTATGAAGAAGGTAAAATCATTTCAAATATCATGTAACATCATTTAGGTTAACAAATTCTCCTACGGTTTTCATGGACCTTATGAATAAGGTGTTCCATAGATACCTCGACTCTTTTTTCATGGTGTTTGGTGATGAAATTTTTTTTTACTAAAAATTAGATGGGTAACATGAACAAAATTTGAGGATAGTTCTAGGAATGTTATGTGAACATCAACTTTATGAAGAATTATTGAAATATAGTTTTTGGATTTTGGAATTAATGTTTCTGAGTCATATGATATCAAAGTGTGGTATTTTATTCAACCCAGATAAAATCATAGTTGTGATTTAATAGGAAGATCCAAAGAGTTTTTTTTAAATCAGAAGATTTTTGGCACTGTAAGGGTACTACATGTAGTTTTTTAGAGACATATCTTGATTTACGTCACCTATAAAAACTATTAATTATAGGGGTAATGTTTCTTAGATCTCATAATGCTAAAAAATCAAGTATTTGAAGAGGTAATTGACCACCTCTTTTATTTTGATCATACCTGAGGCGTCTGAGGGTTACGTACTCTACTATGATGCTTAAGGAATGGGTTTGGGCTGCATTATTATATAGGGAGACCATGTGGTGGAATATGGATATCACTAACTCCAGCCACATGAAAATAATTAACCAAACCATGACCTTCATCTCATAGTTGTGATTTATTCCCTTAAGATTTGGTACCACTATATCTTTTAGGAAAGGTTCACAATCTATTTAGACTATAATGTATTGAGATGTATCTTTAACCAAAAATATTTTGGACTTGAAAGAGAGACAATGGACATATTACCTAAAATGATTTTACATTGACATAATTTATACCCTAGGAAAAGGTAATTTAGTCATTAATTCCCTAAGTAGGAATTTTCCAACTCATTCTCTAAAGGAGACAAAAATTGAGTGGAAATTTATGGTGCTTTTTTCTTAGATCCATCTAGAAGACAAATAAAATAGAAGGGGTATGTTTTTTGGATAGCATGTAATTGATGAATTTTTTATGTGGTTGATCTAAGAAGAGAAGTTGAAAGATAAGTTTTGTTAGTGCCACTTAAAAATATTTAACTTTTTCCAATAGGGGCATATCTCTATGTAAAATTGTATTTTCTGTTGGTAAAACATTTTAACGACTCATTTTTCCATGTCACTACACTGTTGGTAAAAACTATGTCACTAAATGTTTTTTTGATAGATAAAATAGTTCTCTTACAATTATAATAATACCAAAATCTAATATATATGTTGGTTAAAATATTTAGTAATACATTCTTACGAAAAAAAATTTATTTTAGAAATAATATTACCAACATATAATATCTATTTATAAATTAAATTTTAATAAAAATTATAAATTTTTATTTATATTGAAATTTCATTTTATATTTTTTAATTTATCATATATAATTTACATATTTTAGTTATTTAACTAAATACGATTTACAATAATGTTTAAACTAGAAAAAAAAATTAATTATATTAATAATGAAATTTAATACAAAATAATCAAAACAAAAATGAAACACTGATATAATCCATCACCCCCACCCCAACACTATCACCCACCCATCCCTACCCCAAGACCAGTGAGCCATCACACCCCCAACAAGAACCCACCGCTCATCCTTTCCCTAGGACCAGTGATGCTTCCAACAGGATCCCCCCACCCATCATTGCCCCATAATTAGTGATCCAGCTCCAGTTATACCATAGCATTCAACACACGGTCACTAATCCATACATGCCCTAGGACCACCAAGCTAGCTCCAACACTAGTAAGAAACCTCAAGTAAAATCCTTCATCTTTAATATCTCCACCACAAAAAAAAAAGAACATACCAAAATAGATCCATATCTAGTATCAGTGAGAAACAAATTGAGGTAGATCCAATACTAGTGAGAAACCTAAATTTTTTATTATTCTAAACCCTTTAGGTCTAACATCTACATCACAACAAAAACTCAAACCCACAGATCAATTAAAGATATATATATTAATTGAACTGAAATTTAAAGAAATGGATGTATAAAAAATGATTTTCATAGTGAGAATTTCTCAATATCCCTATTGACATCTCAAGGAATTGAGAAAATGATATAACTTCCACAAATTGGTAATTGAATAGTGAATTAGATAGGTAAAGATCATGATGTTCAATGAAACAAGAAACCAAACAAGTGGAATCTCATAACAACTAAGATTAAAACCCAAAAACTCACCTTTTCCCCTTAACTGAATGCATGAAGTACTAAAAATTACCATCTCTTGAAATCCTTCAATAATGGCCTTTAAGCACAGCTCTAGAGGGGTGAAGGTGATTCCCAAACTTGTAGATTTCTCTTTAAAAACCTGGTTTGTAGGGTAAAAAGGTATATCATCCATACACCTTTGAATAGATGGATGGAAGCGCTAATAAACATCATAATGCATGTATGATTAATATTTTTAATGAAGTGGTAATATTGGAATAAGTATAGATTCTATGATTATAATGTGCATAGAACCCATATGGTTTAATATGATATTTTATTAAATAAATGAATAAATAAATTAGTGGAAATCCTTCAATTATATTTTCATCCTCTTCCTAACCACATTCTTCACAACCTATTGTAATAAGAAATGAAAACTTTAGTTAAGTGGGTACTGCTTCACCATCATCATCATTCGTTGTTGACATGCTTGGATTTTCGGTCGGAGTAGTCCCCAAAATTGAAATATGGTACAACATAAATAATCCCTCCATGTTTTCCCTCCACCAGTATTATTTTTTCTTCTCATTAAACCTTCTTTTGTAGCTTGGGAAATGAATGTAAAAAAAACATAATGATAAATCTTTTAACATGCTCAAGAATGAAAATTCATAACATCTCAACATACCTGAACCTAAAAAGCTTAAATCTATTAACTCCATTATGGAGTGGAATGAATTTTTACATAAACACCTTGCTCAAACAACTCAGTTGGTTATTTCTCTTCATCAATCTTTGATGTTAGGGTTTCATGAGAAGAGTTCCATGAAGGATCAAAAATGGTCACTCTACTTCCACCATTATTTGGTATATCAGAAACGTTTCCACCATTAAAGTTTTATTCCATTTTGTGATCCAAATTTGTGTCCAACGTCAATGAGAATTCAGATCCCTGGGTTTCATTTATGTTCATATACATTTCGACCCAACCATTAATGGCTTTAATTTTTTCACTCTCGACTACCTCAAGAGGCAACTCCTCTAAAATGTCCTTCAACAGTGTTAAAACAATATTTATAGAATATTTTTCATCCAAACTTCAATAAAATTATTGTTTTTCCAATAAATTACCTTCTTGGGACCTTCTTTATAATATATGTAGATCTAAATCCTGAGAGCCACACTTCTACTTCAATGTTTTAATCTATCCCCGCAATTTAGTGACTTTTTAACTTGTTCATTTTTTTCAACAAGTGATCAATATAAAGATGCATGAAGATTGAATACATGTGTAAACTACATGAAAATTTAATTCAGGTTAAAACTATATATAAATTTAAAGTCACAATATGAATTTGTGTTGAAACTACATAATTATATGCAGATTTTTTATTACAGACAATCAGATTACAAAGAACCAGATACAGTAAGAGACATAATATTTGGTAATCATTTAATGGTTAGCATTTTGAATAAACATCATCAATGAATCATGAACAATAAAAACATTAAATAATATAAATATATATATATAATAATAAAAAAAGCACACCTAAAGTAAATAAATAAAACAGAATAATCAACATATCGATTAAATCATTTTTAGGAACCTTCTTCTGAATAAAAACATCAAAATAAATGAAATCAAATCCAAATAGTGAAATTACCCATTCAATACAGATGGTGTCTATAAGAAATCTATAATTATATTTTTAAATTATCCATATAGTATACTTGATACATTTGTCACCATATCTTTTATTTTTCACTAAAATTTCAATAATCATAAAATAAAAAATAGAAAATCAGTTAATGAAAAAAAATACAACATGGTGTTAGTAGTCCATATAAATTAACACCAAAAAATACTTTACATTGAAGAACTTATCCAAGCCTATCCAAAAATCATAATGCATAGAAAAACCTAACAGTTCAAAGTTAATTAAAATAATATATCATTACTTAATAATCATGTCTTAATGATGTTTGATTTTTATGCTCAAAAAAATCTTTCCCAAGCAATGGACTTGCACTATAAACAACATAAAAAATTGGGTTTTAAATTTTATAAAGTATGACATACTTAACAGTTGAAGGAAGTTACAATGAAATATGTCAAAATATTACCACCCAAGTGATGCATATGTGACTGTAAATAGAGAACACATCAATTATAAAAATTTTAATGTATTACAGGCATAACAGGTGAAAAAATGACTACAGAGAATGGAAAAATCCAAAAACTAATAAATAAACAAATACTTATGTCTCAATAATAATAGGTTCTTATTTATGTCATATTTTTTCACAAAACTGTAATCCAAACAAATACATGTTTTACAAACATTTATTTTTCATAAAATAAATGAGATGAAAAAAAGAAATTATAAATTTTGAAATACCACAAGCATTTTTAATTAAAAAAATTAATAATGAGTATTGTAATTGGTATCATCTTGAAGATTACAGTGAAGAAAATTTTTAATGTTTCTAGAAAATATTTTCCAATATACCATGAAACTTGGATGTGAATCCACCTCTCTTTTATCACTTGAGAACAATGAATCAATCTGAGGTTGGGGTTTTCAATCAAACATGCAATAAACAAACCACAAGGGAGTGGATTTTGGATAATAACACCCATTGGATTTTCTCTATTAATTCTAGATTGAGATTACAGGTGAACAAAAACCACACTAATGATTTTATAGAAGATGGTTAAAACAAAGCAATAAATGTTCAAACCAAAGAAGAAACCAATCCTTGAGAAGTAGGTAAAGTAGGTGAATAATTTTTAGTTTTGTGGACATCTTGATTTTTTGATCCTAGAGATTATGAGAGTGACTAAATTTCTTACTACATACCTTTCCTATACAACATCATATTATACAAAATATTAGTTAGATATAATTATTATGGAATAATATTTAATAGATTATGAATTGACTATTTTGAAGTGTAAATGATTATAATGTGATGTTTTATAATATACTGGTGTAAGTAAAATAATAATAATGTTTAATCAACATGGATGTGGTCTATAAAAATCAATTTAGTGTATGTAGTTCATTGCTCATTGGTCTTCCTATATTGCATAAATGAGTTGTACATGTGTAGGTAAATTTTTTGTTACTTTAATCTATTGGATATTTATGTATACTGTAATTTTAAAACATTATATAATGTATCCACATTGTATCCAAAATAACATGAAATTACTAATAAGTATCACATGATGCCTTTTTATTAAACCAAAAAATCATTTAATTTGTGAATTATGGACATTTAATGTGTAGGTGAAAAAAATAGGCATTAATAAATCAATATGTTCATATATAAGTACTATGGGTCCTAAACCATGGTCCCCCATATTCCATGTAAAGTGACTCCAAGTATCCAAGATATCTTTTAACTATGAACTATAAAACCACCCCAAACATTACAGCACTGGGAATTGAAAAAACAATGGAAACCTGAGGTGATAAAATTAAAACCTAAAGTACAACTATGAAAAACTGAAGCATCAAAATAAATAAACCTAAGAAACCATTACCAGCACAAAGTAAAAAATTGATAAAAAAATATGGAAAGGATGAAAATTAACAATTCTATATTTAATTTATTCCTAACATAAACATGATATAAATTTATAAACATGATGAAAAAAATTAAATAAGATAATTCAAATTTTTCTGGAGAGTTATTAGGGATCCGAATTAGATAAGTGAGATATGAGAAAAAGCTGATGAACAATCGATGTTGACATTGGGATATTAGGTATCCTACAAGAGGGTGATTCCAAAAAGTGGATTTCGCACTAAGATTTTGGTCCAAAACAGGGAGGGGGTTTATGGGATGATGTTTGATGGTGATGTTGGCTGGGAACTGGGAGGGGTGTTCTCGTGAATATTTCAATGATGAATGTTGGCCGAGATCATTGAAGGGGTTCTATGAGCAATGTCGACCATGAGGAACATCGGCCATGAGGAACACCATATGAGAGGAATGGTAGTGGTCGCGAGGAGCTATAGTGGTCACAAGGAATGCCGACAGGCAACAAAGTGGTAGGGTTGGGGGAGGTAGGTCATGGATAAGGGTGGTAAATAGAGATGTAATGTTGTGGGAGGGACGTCATGGGGAACGGATGGGGGGTTATAGGAACATTAGGGTTTTTTCTTATATATATATATAATGAAAAAAGTTATGAATTTATATAACAAATATATTTTATAATAATTATGTATGTATGTATAAGGATTATGTATCTTAGGGAAGAAGGATGCCACTAGTGTTATAAATTTATATATAAAAATCATATATTATAATTTATAGAAAAAAATATATTTTATAATAATTATGTATCTATATTTATTACAAATAAATATTACTAAATTATGGATTTTTTAATTAATTATATATTTTTATTATCAAAATTATATGCTTGAAATGGGTAATACATATCTATATATTCAATTTTTTGTAAAATATTTGATATTATTGAATAATTTATTAGTAACATATTTTTTTAATGGTAAAAAATTTAATGGTAACAATAATTAATAACAAAAAATTCATTTATTGATAAATCAATTGATTCTGTTATTATGATAAGATAACATATTTAAATATTAGTAAAATATTCTTTGGTTTTTTACTACTAATATAAAAAAGATAGATTTGTTGGTAAAAATAAATGTTGGTACCTATAGTTAATATCAACAAAATTTAATATCTGTTGGAATTAATCATTTTTACCCAGAGATATATTTTCTGTTGGTAATTTTTTATTAGTAAAGGTCACTTTTTTAGGGATCCCTAGTTAGTTCCTAAATAATGGGGAGGTTCTTAGTGAATGGTCATTATCTTCAAAAGAGTTATTTTCTTTAAGGGACATTCTATTGTTCTATTATCACTGAGGTAGGTGGTGATGTGGGACTATCACTAGTCATAGGAGACCATCCATCCAAGTTTCATAAATATGATTTATGTTGTACATCATTGGTTCTAGTGGAAAGGCATAAGGTGGGACATTTTTGATTTTTTTCTCACTATTATATCTTTTAGTAAGTTAAAGCTGGGAATTATAGGCCTTCGTACTTCCTTCAAACACTTTTTATTCCAACCTAGAAGTGGTATAAGGTATACATGGATTTTATCATCACACTACCTAATACACCATAGAGAAAGAATTTAATTTGGGTAGTCATTTATTATTTGACCAAATCCCCTCACTTTATCCTGACCAAGAACTCCACCAAAGTGGAGGAACTGGGAAGACTGTATGTTTAAGAGATCATGATACCTTATGGTGTGCCACCTATTATTGTTTCTAAAGTGACCCCCATTTAACCTCTTGTTTTTTTAGAATCCCTCTAAAATTAAATGTGTTCATATATCAATCTTAGTGGAACATTTTATACCCAACCATATGGAAAAATAGAGCAGGAAAATCTGATCTTGGAAGACAATCTTGTTTCCTGGGTATTGTATTTTCTAGGCTATTTGGAAAACCATATAGGATTTGCAGAATTTTCCTATAATAATAGTTACCAATCCTCTATTAGGATATATCCCTTTTAGACTCTATATGGTTGAATATTCTAGTAACCTTTATTCTAGAAGGAAGTGGGTGATACATATTTATTAAGACCAAGAATCGTTCAATAAATGACCATAAAGATTTAGATTATTAGGTAGAATTTTATCATAACTTAGAGCTGTTATAAGAATTAATTTAATCATCAAAACCAACACTTGTAATTATTAGTGGGTGACTAGGTGATTATAAAGTTGGTATCTAGTTTGGTCCATCATCATCATAGGAATCAAGGGAATCTCGCTCCAAGGTATGTCATAACTTTTGAGATCATTGAGAAGATTGGTATGGTTTCATGACTCTTGATGTTTTCATCTCAGTTTATGTTGATTCACAACATATTTTATGTCCCATAGTAAAAAAGTAATAATCTGGATAATTCTCATGTATTTGGTTGGGAAGATCTTGAGTTGGAACCCAGTTTGTCAGTGATCAAGCATCCAGTTCTGAATGTCTATTTTCAATTGAAGTTGATTTGAGGGAAATATATTATATTAGTTTGGTTCCTATGAATAAAATGGAATTAGGATCATGATAATTGGGAATTGATATTTTAGGTGTAAGAGCAGTGACCTCATTTACACTCTGTTTAGACTATGGATTGACTTTTTTATGGCAGAAAATGACATGGTTGGGAAAATTGTCACACTCATAATGCCATTTTTAGGTATTTATCATTTACCTTCGGTATTTATTTTTTATCCACAACTTTTTTGGGTCTTTTCCTTTAAAATTTTATCTTTTTTGGAGACATATGATGGTGTACAGTTGGCGTACGGTTATAGGAACACATGCACCAACCTCTAAAAACTACGTGATCTAGGATAGGGGAACCTAAGTTCTTAAATGGTTGGGATAATGATTTATGAAATCGTATGAACCAAATGATGTGACCTCTTCTAGTGGATAAAAATCCACCCACACATTCAGCACACAGTTTGGAAAATAATATGTCCAAATTAGGTGGTCTTAGAAATTTTTCAAATATTTGAAATTCTTAAACTACCTATCCCGAATTTAACCTCAATAACCCCTCATTTTTATCCCATTACCGAACCATCTAACACCAGGCATGCTGAATTTCCTCTCCATATCCTCCTTGTCCTTTTTTGGTGGTTTTGGACAATATTCTCCATGAAACTCCATGTAAGTGACTCCTCTCTTTTTTCCTTGGGTTCTCCTCTCTTCTCTCTAGAGTTCCTCTCTACTCGGCATTTGGGATGAATTAGTTTTTGTCTAATCCTAACCAAATAAAATTGGTTTTGATGTTATTGTCCTATCCTTTATTTTTTAGGATCTCATATCCTCTTAGATTGGGGTTTCCTACCAGTTCTTATTGGTTTCAATGGAAAGGTATGTGGTGACTTTTTGTTACATTATTTTACAATTTCGCCATTATTGATTCCAATCTAATAAATTTATATATGGTTTGGTCTATGTAAATGGGTGGTTCCAAATATTTTTTGGTGTGTGTTAAATGTTTATGAAATGGTTTTACCCTATGACAATGGTTGGTAATGGTATGCTTTGTTATGTGGTGGTTCACATGTGACGAAATTGGATTTTTATATTTTTAAAAAAGGGGTAAAGAACATTGGAATCAGGGGTGCCAAGGTGGGAAGAGTAGGACAGGTACACCAGGCATTCCCCACCCAACCTTAAAGGATTATGTTTCTACACTAACTAAACTCTTTATGATGATGTGGATTAGTTATGGACTGAGTATGGGAACATACCTTCACATCCATGGTACAATCACCAAAAGTATGATGATACTAGGTCCTCAATTACCTAGCTACTTATGGATTTCCCATGGTGCTTATGTTCTGATTTTACATACTTACCAGTTATTCTGGTTTTATTCATTTTTCTAGTAAAGATAATGATTTTTTTAAATTCAAAACTATTTCCTTTATTTTAAAAACTGACATATTTATTTTCCTTATAATTTTTATACATGGAATACTTAGTGGGATCCTACAGGTCATGTTATCTCACACTCTGCAAACACCCATTGTGTTTATATAGACCTTATTTTTAATGACTCTGGTAAAGGAAAGGATTCCTATAGTGGTTTTTTTACCCTTGAAAGTGGATATTTTTGTGATAGGTTTTTTCAGTGGAATAATGGGTGATTGGCCCTTATACCATAAGGATATATTTATCTCTTCATTTGGTCCCTTTTCTATTGTTCATTATGGTAATTGGTTATAGATATACACTAATTCTTGTGCATGTCCCTTTTTTTTATGTCCCTGTTAAGTATGGTTGTTATTATTTATTTATATGGAGGTTGATCATTATGATAGTAAAATCATTCAAAAATGAGTTATTTGATCCGTAGGAACTAGTTTCCATCCCATGGGGATCGGGAACACCCGGGGCCATGTCATAGGTCGGTGAGGGTGTTGGGTTGGATGGAAACCCGAGCCAATTTGTGACGGGTTTTTGTAGTAGGGGTTTGGTTTTATGTAACTCTCAACTTATATATGGATGTTTTTTGATACTTATGTATATCTATGAAATTTTTATTGCTTATATTTTGGATACATATTATTATTGATTATGAATTATTATCATGCTACTAATTATATTTAGTTTGGAATGTTATTTATTATTTTACCAGTTTATTTGATGACATGGATATACAATATATGGATGAGTAATTAAAAATTATAAGATGGAATCCTTGGAATGGTTTATTAGATTTATATGGTTAAACTATTACCAATGATATTTTATTGATACCATGTTTAAAGTTATCATATCGTGGTGATTGGGATTGCGTGTTAGGACTTATGGCAGGCCTACTCTGGTAATGTGGAAGGTTGACCCGGGTTAGATTGTTACACTAAAAATTATTGAAAATATAATAATACATCAAAGGAAGATACTAGAATATTCAATAAAAAATCCCCCAATAGAAGTTCCCAAAAAGTTGATGTTTCAACTTAAAAATAGACAGTGGCACAAGATGGGAAAACCGAATAGATTACATCTATCTTGAGGAGAAACTGATTATTGGTTACTATTGGTATTTTTGGAATTTTGTGCATAAGTCCATGGAGTGTTTTCATATAATTTCAATATATTAAGGTTATAAAAGGACACAATTGAGGGGGAGAAAATCAAAATAAAAAATAAAACCTATTGTACAAGAATAATTTTCATATACACCAAAGAATCTATCCTGTGAAAAAAGGTTTGAATGTTTCGTAAACTTCTATGAGTATTGTAACATAAGGGGTCATTATTATGAGGAATTTTGGTATTCACTAATCAATAAAAACACATTTACGGATATTAAAATAATAATATATCAGTGTACGAATAAAAAAAAGAATTATAGAAAACTAAATTAGGATGAAATAAGTGATAAAAGGATCTCAAAAAAATAAGATAGTTGAGAAAAGTACTCCTAATAAGTTTAAGAAGAAATTTAAATTGGATTCCACAATAAATATGGTATGATATTTCTACAATAAAATTATGTTCCACAATAGAGACCACTGAAAATAGGCCATGGAGATCAATATTAAAAGATGTAATTTGAATTTATGAATGCAAGAAATCTAGTAAATAGATAAAAGGATTGGTTAAATGATTGAAATACCAGAAGAATATATGGGGGTCTTTCCCAAAATGGGTACCATAAATTATGTAAAGAAACCATGTGAAAGATACAAGAAATATAAGTATATCTAGGAATTCCTAACTATTTATCCTAACTAGTTTCAAGTTTCTAAATTGAAGAAGAATTGTTAGGAGGAAGCATAAGAAATTTAAAATGATAAATAAAAGCATGTTATTTTACATGAGTAGTGAGAAGAAATGTGTGGAACGAATAAGAAGGTTTGGAATGTTTAAAAAATCATGAATCTTATTACATCTTATGAATATATCATAATTAAGATTAAACACAAAGGAAAATTACAATTAGTTAAGAGTTATTTATTAATAAAAGGATAGAAATCTCATTCCAAAAAATTAAAAGAATGAAAGAAGAAGGAAACCATGTTTCTTTGTAAAGATAACATTTGGAAGAATAAATAGAGTATGGTAATGAAGAGATATCTACATTTCATCTCTAGAAAGAATGAGTCTCAATTGAGAATCAATTATTAGCCTTACTACTCTCACTAAAAGATATTGAACTTCTGCTCCCCCCTTATTCCCTTGTATTATTTATGTGTGCTAACATGTAGATAATTTAAGGGAATAAAAAAAAGGTGGAGTCAAATGAGGTTTTCATGGTTTTATAGTAAGAAAAGTTTCCATTTATGGAGTATTATAACTACCAAGATGATGAGTAGAAGATTGAATCCCATGAGGAAGAGAAAAACAAGTATAGAGGATCTGTCAAAAGGTGTTAATTTCTTGAAATATATAATTTTTTAATAGATATATAAAAATTTCAGAAGAGGTATTCCAATTTATTTTCTACCCTTGTTATGTTTATATCAAATATGTTTATAAAGGGGAGTTTTTTTTGATGAAAAGTTGAATTAAATGGGGAGTTTTATACTTTTAACATAAACTATTTTGATAAGTTTATTGAATTCAAGTGAAGGTTATTATTTCTTAATAAATATATTCAAATAGACCATAGAAGAAATAATTTTAGAAAAATATCACATGAATGGTAATTTAAGGATTGTCTTGAGGTCATGCTAAAGTCTCTCTGGTTTTCTATATCAGGTTTTACAATATTGACTTAGAGTATATTAACTAAAGGATATTGTCTATGTTTTGTGTAGTGTCATACCTCTCTCACAAGTGAACCTA
Organism: Viscum album; assembly: GCA_963277665.1. Classification (NCBI taxonomy): domain Eukaryota; kingdom Viridiplantae; phylum Streptophyta; class Magnoliopsida; order Santalales; family Viscaceae; genus Viscum; species Viscum album. The sequence continues at coordinate 295,287,470 of OY728134.1, forward strand.
GATGTAATTTAATTGTAAATAGGGATATGAAATTGTGATGAATTTACCCTATTCAAAATAATGATAAAGATAACAAGAGTGAGGATAAATCCCTGCATTATTTTGAATTTATTTTCAATAAAAAGGAGAAAAACAAATGAGCACACATATTTCCATAATAGGTGTTTGGTGGTATAAACAACAAATCCAATGGGAGGGATTGAAGTACCAATGAATAGATTTAATTTTTTACAATAAATAAGGATGTAAATATTTTTTGAAGATTTATGAGAGAATTGATTAAGGTGATACCATGTTAATTGTAAAAGGAAGATAATGGAGAAGTTTCTTCCATTGAAGAACTCTAGAGGATTTCTTTGTAGAGTAATTTACATGATGGAAAATGAGGTGACATTATTTCTGAATTTGAATGGAAAAATTCAATGTATCAATTTTATTTGTGATGATTATAGATATATTCATAAATATAATATATGGCAGGTGTTTATGGATGAAGAAACATTATCTAATACATGTTTTAAGGAATATTGAGGTAGATACTAATTAAGAAGATTTCAGAATCATATTAAATGGAATCCAAGATATATTAGAGTTGAAGTGTCCATTTATGAAGCACTACACATTCACACTGGTGTTTCTGGTGAAGGAATACCTTCATATGATGTTTTGAGTTTTTTTATGATTGAGATGGCCATAAAAATAGTTGAAGATGTTCTGAGAATATTTGAGGGAGTCTGTAATTATTATACCTAATTGAAAAATAGAACAAGAATAAACCCTATTAACTTAATAGGGTACACTATATCTATATAAGGTGTTGCCCTATGACATTATAAGTTAAAAGCTATATAGTATTTTTAACATTTTTCAAAGGCATAAAACCTATGATTGACTTTGTAGGGTATAGATAATATTTTTAAGGTAATGCACAACACCTTGTAGCACAAAAAAGGCTTAGTAGAGTACATGAACCCAACAAAGAAGGATTTTTATGGTACCAAAATTTTGTAACGTACAAATATTCATAAGGTGAAAATGCAACCTATAAAGGAACAGTTAGTTAAATCAACTCGGTGAAGAATGATAAATCTGATTTCATGGAATTCATATATTACAAACCATTATAGGGTACATGATCTTCGTAAGGTACAATGAACCCATGAAGAATCTATCAATATTTGGAATTTTATTTTTATTTTATCTGTTTTGATAAAATTAAAAAACCCTTAATTTAAATATTATTTTAAAATCTCTTTATTTAAAATACTTTATAGAAAATCATTTTTTGGTAATGTATATTTTTATTAATATTTATATTTTTTGGGTTAATTTTTAGTTTCATTTAATTATAAATTTTCTATACATTTATATTATCTATACTTTTATATTTTCAAAATTATAAATGATATATGTGAATATTAAAAAAATGATTTCCCACACAATATCATTTGTTTAAGTATTATTATTATATAAAATGTAAAACAAAATTGTGTTATTGGTGATCATGTCAGTGTTTTATTTCATTAACATATGTGATTATAATTTTTAATGCCATTCATGATATTTTAATTTTTATTTATTAGTTTTGTAATGTTATGATTTTTATAATACACATTTTATAGTATATATATTTGTTTTAAATATGTATTGATATATGTATATATATATATAGTTTATACTGTTCATCTTCTCCACTATCTCCATTCTTCATCAGTGATCACTTCTTCTTATCCATTGGTCTTTATAATACATGGAATCTATTTCATACATCCATGCACAATGCGAGAATTTAATCCTCCAAATCAACCCTCTGTGACTAGATAGCTTTTTAACCTTGTCGAGTTTAAGCAGATGCATATTTACCACCATTTCCTTCATTTCATTATCATTGACTCCTACACAATTACACATCACCTAGCACAGCACTTCCAATACCATGTGTATCCCTTCTCATGGCGACTCATGCAGTGACTGCTTCTCCTTTTATGCATCTATAGTTCAATTTTATTTCCATATTGTGATCAGCCTCCCTCTCCAGTTCGACTTTGGTGAAAACACCTCCACATCTCTTCCTTCGAACTAGTTCGATGACACTTTAATCATGGTTTATAGTACCTACCACATGATATAATAAGTTACCAAAAATTCATTTCAAGTGACCATAAAGTGGTGTTATAAAACCTACCATGAGTTTGAGTTACCATAAAGCTAGAAGGTTACTGTGATATAGATTACACAAATTGAGAGGCTTATAACAACCTACTATATAGCCATACACTATTGTCGTGAAGAATTTTTGTGTGATCTAGTTGACCAAAATTTATACTATACCTATAATACGTAAATATTTGAATATATCATGAAGGTCAAATGAAGTGATCATGAAGGTTATTTTTAAATTTACTATGTATTAATAGTTTTATAAGTGATCACATGACTATTTTTACAAGTGACCACAAGAATATTTTTTTACAAGTGACCGCATGAATATTTCAAAGTTACCACAAGACCAAGATACCATAAGTAAGTGATGAAACAACGATTTTTTTGACCCATACAATATACTAAATTAGTGCTTCAATGGAATCATATGTATACTAACCACAAGGCTTATTCCATACACACCATGTTCTCTACTTTTTTTATTTTGAAAAAAAATATATTTTTTAGCATACTTTTTTAGTGATATTTTTATAAAATGACTAACTACATGTTTATTTTTTTGTTTTAACTATTATATAACCCTGTAAAATAATTATATAATATTATGAATATGTTGTAAACTATTGAATAAAAAATATTATATAAATTATTATGCAGATAATAATTTTAAAGTTATACTCTATTTTTATACTTTTTGAACTATTGAAGTATTGTAAGTTTATGATAGTGTTTTTTATCATTTTATCTATTTGAATAATTTTCATTTACTATAATGATTATTTTATATTTTTTTGATAAGTTTAATATAGTAATTAAAGTGAGTTAAAATTATTATTGAATATGCATGAAGTAGTAACGGGTGATGATGTGTTTCTGTATTTTAAATATTACTAACCATTATTTGGTGGTGATGTTGAACATCCCAAAAAATTTATGTAATTAATAAATTAATTAAATTTTAAATAAAAAATGTTATGAAATATTTTTACAAAACTATGTAATGTCATTTAATCAAAATGATTTTTTTTAATTTTTATTAGTTGTCAAAGTGTAACATTTTAAATGCAAGTTGACATATTAAAATAAGATAAATTAATAATACTTTATCAAATTTTATAATATATTTCTTTAACAAATCAAAAAAAATAAGTTAATATTAAAATTAATATAATATTATAAATTAAGTTTTATTAATCAGAAATTTTGAAGTAAATGTTAAATAATAATAATATTATTATTAATAGTAATGATTAAAATAAATATATTTTATTATGTAGTATATTTTTATGAGTTTTTTAATAATTATAAATTATTTTTTAAATTTTATTTAACTAAAATATAAATTCAAGTTTCATAAAAGAAGTTAAATTATAATGAATAAATAAAATCATAATGTTCTATATAATATGTATATAAATATATATATATAAGGAACTTTACATGACAGATTTATATATTAGTTTATTAAAAATGATGGAATATAAAACAAGATGATAAAATTGATAATAATCATAAACATAATCATAATAATAATAAAATAAATTGAAATTAAAATCAGATAAGGGTTCAGGATTGGCTTTTGGAGAGAAATGTGGGCCAAGGGTCTTCTACAGTAGTCTTAGACGATGGAGATTGAGGATCGGGCAGAGATCGAGTTCTTCTTCATTGGAGTTGAAGCTAAAGGTGAAGATTAAACCACTATAGGATTTTTCAATAGCTTAATCTAGATATGAACATGATTTAGGGTTTTGTTTCAGGAGATCTGAGTGAGATAGAGGCCGATGAGGGTAGACCAAATCATTTTAAGATTATACTACACCAAATATAAAAAGAGAAGGGTTAAAATCTGGTCTGATCTATTGTATTCTTTCTTTTATTCTTACAGATCTAAAGATAGGCCTTCAAATATTGATGAAATTGGTTTGAAAATGACATTTTTTTTGATTCCTTCACTTTTCATCCCTAATAGTTATCTTCATCTAATTTATTTTCATACCCTGATTTTAAAATTGAAGACTATAAATCATCAATATGATTCTGGTTATTGATAAAAAATCTATATATATATTTAAAAGATTACATTTATCAATTTTTTATTCTTTGCTGACATTGTCTAATAAAATATATATACATGTTTCTATAACATGATCCATCTTGCATTATAAGAGATCTGAACATTAAAATTTGATAGAAAGTGGAAATAAAATTTTGCTTTGATGTGTGTATAATAGAGAGTGCGGTGAGGTTTTGTTAAAATTCATAGATGCTTCACATCATTTTATTTTTGTCGAGAGAGAAATGAGAGATAGTGTGATATGTTGAGAAAATTATTGAGTTCTACAGAGATGAAGAAGAAGATATAATCTGATAAATAAAAACTGTAAGGGAAATTATTTTTCTTTATTTCAAATGTTTAATTTTTTTAAGTATTTATTTATTTTATGTTTTGAATATCTTAATGTATTTGATTTTATTGTATGGGATATGTTAATTCCATTTTTATATTTTGGGTTCTCTATACTATTAAGGGTAATTTTTATAAATCAAATTTTACTTAAATTTATTCTATTTTGACAATTCAATTTGATTAGAATTTTAATTATGTTAAAATATTTCTATCAAGTGGGATTTACATAAAAATTATACAATTGTGGAAATTATGTATAAATAATACTTTCATTTTATTTTCAGATGTTTAACTTCTTTAAAAATTTAATTGTATGTGATTTTATTTTTATTTTATGTCATTTTTTTAAAAAATCATCATTTATCTTATTATCATAAGAGAATTTATTTATTTGAAAGATATTCTATTTTCTATATAATTATATATGCTTTATAAATTCCCAAACTTATTGTGGTAATATATTATTAAGAAATTTGATCTTTTTAGCATGTTCAAAACATCAATATTTTCAGTGTTATGAAAGAATTACTTTTTAAAGAAATAATATATGAACTTATATAATAATTTTTATTATTAATGTTTATTTCAAGTAAAATTTATTATTAATTTATGATATCATTTTGTATATATATTTTTAAATAATGAAAATTAACATTTCATATGTTCAGGTGCATATAAAATCATAGATTTCATTTATAAGATGTGGCCATAATATGCAATACATGACATATCATGCATGCATCGATTTTTATTTATCATATATGTAATTGTTAAGGAAAAAACATATTTCTCATAGGGAGATAATTTTGAATTGGTTTTTTTATGTGTTTAATGAATAAAATGTTTTTATATAATATTAATAATTATTTCATTAACATTGTATGTGATTGTGAGATTTTCAAAAGTGGATAACATCAGTTTCACCCAAATATCAATTGTTTTCTTAATTAACTTATAGGTGTAAAACTAATTATAAGGATATAAGAATATGTAGTCCATATTTTTAAATTAGAAAACCCAGTGAAAATTGTATATGTATGTAAATAAAAATAAAAACTTCTTTCATAAAAGCTGACACGTGAACGTTGTAAATATGGTTGGGAATTTAGTAGTGAACTCATACCTTGGTAAGTGGGTAGTCCCAAGATAGAATTCAATGTTTAAAGTTTCTAGAGTGTTTTTTTCAAAATCTTGCATAGTTTTTTTTATAAAAATCACTGGATTATATTTAAAACAATTTTTGTATGTCAGTAATTTTAAAAAGTGATATAGTATATTAAAGAATAAGTAATTTCAATTATGTTTTCAAAAGGTATTTCAAAAATTAATTTTATATTATTATTTTGAAATCATTTCCCAAATTCATTTTCAAATAAATATTTCCTAACAAGTATTTAAATTATTTCAAAGTCCCTTACTAGGAAATTAAATGCACATCCCATGTTTTAAATGTTTTTTATAGGTATCTTAGATGTTCTAGCTTATAATTATTATATTTTCGAGTTAGATCATATGGAAACATAGTAGGCATTTGTTTTATTTTTTTCAACTCTAAAAAATGTATGGTGTTATTTAATCCTCCAAAACCTAGACTAGTAAAAGGTCATATTTTGTATAATGCACTGTGTATTTTTCAGTTATCTTTTATAAAAAAAATATACACAACCTGTTTGAAGCACCGAATATGGAAGCATGGGTTTGGGGAATTATATGATGAGTTTATTAAACTCCCACATGAAAAGAAACAAATATGAACATTGATGATTAGTCAATAAATATATACCAAGTCATGTAGTGTAAAAAACTCAGTGGATTTTTCCATACTCAATGACAAGAATGATTTTCTTGATACTCGATGAAGTTCTTACATGACTAATGTTCCATTGGAGTGATAAAAAAATTTATAAATTCTATTATCTACTTCTGAATTGGTCAAATATCATCAATCTATATCATCTTCAACATATTCCAATCCCAACTGGTTTCATTGTTATATGGTTTTCATCATGCTACTTTTCTTTAATCTATTTGTAATTATTTGAGTCATTTTATGATATTCCCAATCAAAATAAAGATGGTATTTGTATATTATACCATATAAAAGGAATTTTTTTTGGTTGTGACACCCAAAATAAATTAATGTTTGATTAGGTTGTGATTTCTTATTAAAGTCAATTATGACTGTGGTGTGACTTTAGTAAAAATTATGGGTTGTACCTCCAATTATAATAGAAGGAAGAGTCTATAGAAAAGTTATCACACCTTTAAAATGGAGTTCTTATTAAGGGATACTGATAGTATCACTCAGTAGAGAATATTGAAGAGTGGACTAGGATCTTCGAGATATGAACCACTAGTAAAATATTTTGTTAAAATTTTAATTTTTGCCGCACTGAATTTTGAACAATGAATTACACTAGTGATTATTCAATAAAAACATTGATTGATTATTTATTTTAAAATGTTTAAAAATAATATTCACCCCATGTAGTCTTATATTTCCATCTATCTTGATCCAAAAATTAGTATCATAGATAATTTATTTAAAGGATAGTTAACATCTCTAATTCTTTTTAATCTAATACAAAGAAATTGGTATCTGAGGTGGTAATCCTTCTAGAAATAGGTTCAATTGTTTATTTGTAAGAATATTGCTAATATAAATACCCTAGAACTAGTAGTCTAAGGAATAATTGTTACTTCTTGAATATGGTGGGTATTAATTTTAATTTTGGATAGATTCCTCTAAATCCCTTGTTTTTTGATGAATTTTATTATAGGTATTAGCAAGATAAAATAGAATCATACCTAAAAAAGTTAAGTATGGATCATTGGATAATCATGGAGAGACCATATGAGGTACCAAAAGCTGATCCAGAGACACTTGTAGGTAATGATATGGTAAAATATGTATTAAATTATAATTTTATTTTTATTTTTTACTATGCTATAAGTATAAGTCTGTATAGCCATGTTTTAGATTATACGACAACCCATGAGATTTGGAGAATTACATAAGTTAATCACTATGGGACAAACAAGATTAAAAGAAACATTTTAAGAATTCTATGAGCAAAATACTTGGATTTCAAGATGGGATAAATGAATCAGTGGACCATATGTTTCACTAGATTATAATAATTATAAATTGTATGAGTGAACTTGGTGAATTACTAGACAACATGGCTCTATTTGATAGAGTAATGATAGTATTAAAAAAATATGGAAAGTTAAGAAAGTGGAAATTGATGAAAGTTAGAATTTTAAAGTGTATACATTAGATTAAATGATTGGTTTTTTTTTGTAGTATATACTTGAGTTGAAAAAACTATTGAAGAGGAGTCAACAAGGAAGTAAGGTGAAACTGTTAAGTCAAACATAAATTTATTCCCTAACTCTTATTAATTTGAGTCCTAGGAAAGTGTTAATTATGTTGATAAAATAATAATAAATGTTTTTCAATATATGAAAAACAATGCTTTCAAGAACCACCATAGATGGAAGGATGGAAAATAATATAATAAAGGAAATCCTAGAAATAATAATGATGTTTTAGATTTAATGTGTTATGTTTTCAAGAATAAATTTCACAGAAGAATTGATTCCACCAAACTCAAACACTCAAATAATTAAAAAGATAAAATAAGAAAATAAAATCAACATTTATTTGGATGATGGGATTGCTCAGATATCTTTGATTCAATTAGTGACTTTGTAAGTGAAAAATAAATAGGTAGCCTTTCTCTTATGGGTGTTAAATTTGAGGTACCTAACTCATTATTTACTCAATTAATAGCCCCAAAAAATGATGATCATAATTCTATAAATAAACATGAAAAAGAAACTAATTCTGAATAAAATTGAGATTCGTATTGGGATAAATATACTATAAAACAATTTATTAATTAGAATAAGGAAATAAGAAATGGTAATATAAACATGACTAAAAATATAGATAATTAAATGGTAAAAACAAAAAATTATTAAATAAAATGAGAAACTAAAATAGGATGTGATAATTTGAATATATAGGTTTCTAGGAATGAATAATATAAAAAGAATATGATTTTGGGATGTTGAAACTAAAATAAGAAAATGAAATAATTAAAAAATTTCTGGTTTTAAATAGTAAGGATCTGGAAAAGATGTCTAATGAGGTATTTGAAGATTTAACTAAAGTTTATAATTAATGTAAGAAACTCAATAAAAAATAAGAAATTAAAAAATATAACTTATTGTTATAATGATAATTTCTATACTTATTTAGAATCTATTCATAAATTGAATGTGGATTTGAAAAGTGAAGATTATATTCTTAAAGAAACCTTATCTAATTTTGTTCAAATAAAATATAAATAATGATTAATGTTTTTCTATGAAAAAACTAAACTATAAAAAGGATGGATTTGTTTATACCATTTTTTCACCAATCATGAATAAGAATACTTCTGTTAACATTTCAAAGGAAGTATTTCTAGTGTGACATGCTTTAAATGTAAAATGAAAGGGAACATTGTGAATGAATCATATTCAATATTTACTCATTAATTGGTCATAATAAAACTATTTTATCTATGAATTTAGATTTAGATATACCCAAAAATATATGTTTTAAAAATATTTGTGTGGGTAAAAGATTTACTATCAATGCAGATTAATCCAAGACAACATTGTTACCAAAAGGATGTTTATCAAATCCCATTGGACCAAAGATAGTCACCATTCCCATGTTAGTATTTTCTTTTGGATGGAGTTTATATTCTATATTGTTTAATAAAATTGTATGATGGAATGGATAATATCTAATATCTCTTAGTGTTATTATTTTGATTTCTTAATTTTAGGCATGTCTGTTAACTTATGCTAGTTTTAGAAGGTAATCATATTGCAGTTTATTTAGTTAAAAGTTTTAGTTTTATATATGCGATTTATATATTTATATTTCATATAAATATTTTTTAGTATTTTTATAGTATCATGAATTTAGGGGGAGTTACCCCCTCTTTTTAAAATCAATTAATATGTTGATATTTTTGTTTTAAAATAATTTTCAAATACTTAGTATATAAAATTTTCAGTTTTGATTAATATGTTTGAAATATTTTATTAATAATTGATTTATGTTTTTTGTAAAAAAATCATGTTTTGTTTATTATTCTCTCTCAATAAGATCTTACACATTATTATTGGAATTTTTTTATTGTTAAAAAATTTATCAACCGATTTATTTAAATTTTTTTCTTGTATTGGTTTCTTGAAATACATTTTTGAACACTCCTGATATATGGAAGTACTAAATATCTTTTAAATTTATTTTATACATTAAAATTTAGATTTTCCTAGTTTAAAATAAATATGTATAATTGAAATTTGAAAATCAAAATTACTTTAAATTGTCAATTTTTTTCCAAATTGATTTAATTGTATCAAATGTGATTTTTTTTCTTGAAATTGATAGAAATTTATTAGATTGAATCATTTATTTTATCTTATTTCAACATTTTTTATTTTTTTCATTCTATAAAATATTTCAAATACTATTTATAATAGAATTTAATTTGTTGATCAGTTCTTAATCAGATATATTATATGCTTAACTAAGGAAGAGTTTGTTTTTAAACACTTAAAGAAAATTTATTTATATTTTTTTCTGTGTGTGTAATAATTATAATGTTTTATTTGTGCACGACAAGTTATAAACCATATTAAATGACTAGTTTTGTTAAAAAATGGATAATGTTTTTGAGATTTAATTTTATGTCTTTTTGAAATTTTTTAAAATGGGTAGAAATTTAGGGTTTTAAAATAAAAGTTTAGTTTTTTAATTTACAAAAAAAGGGATATTGTTAGTACTGGGAATTTGATTTTTATTTTATTTATATTGATATATTGTAAAAAACCCATCATTTGAATATTCTTTTAAAATATATTTTTTAAAAACATTTTATTGAAAATATTTTATTTTATAATATTTATTTTTATTAAGATTTATATTTCTAGAGTTAATGTTTAATTGCATTTAATTTTAAATTGTATGAACATTTATCTTCTCTAAACTTTTATATTTTTATAATTTTAATTAGTATATATGAATTTTTTAAAAATGTTTTTCCACAAATGATATTTTTTTAAGTATTATTTTACAATATAATTTCCACATTTTTTGTATTAATGTTTATCATGTATATGTTTTATTTCATTAACATATGTGATAATAATTTTTAATATTATTCATGAGCATCAAATTTTGTTATTTAGTTTTGTAATGTTATAATTATAATGGTATACATTTTATATTATGTTTATTTTCTTTAAAAATATATATCAACATATATAGTATTGTCACACCTAGGTTTTTAAATTTACCATTATTTCTGCACGGGTCAGGTTTTTGGTTATTTTTCTTTATAACCAGGTGTAATGTATTCAAAATGTTGAGGTATTTTACCTTTTTTACCCATATATTAGTGCTTTCCCTTGAGTCTACCCTTTTACTTTCAAGAAAATAGAATTTTTTGGTTGAAAATCCATAGTGCATGGTCGGTGCATGATTATTAGTAATCATGTGCCTTCACCAGGTAACTGTACGGTAGTTGCAAGTCAAGGATGTTGCTACCACACGGCTAGTTCATGGCCATGCACCTCGGCCTATAAATCATATAGTTGGTGTTCTCCTTAGCAGAGGAGATTTCATGGTCACCGCACGGTTTGACAACCCATGAGAACTAACCATGCAACCTGCCAATTCATTAACGTTTTGGAGGTTTCTTTATCTCTCCCTGGTTTTAACCCCCCAGAAACCCATCTCCCCTCTCCCACACTATGTATTTTTACCTAGGTTAACCTATCTCCTCTTCCTCATATACCTTTGGCTCCTCATTATTATATTTTTTGTGTGATTTCTCTTCAGTTCTTCAGGTAAGTCATCTTCTCCCTTGTTTCCATCCGTCAATCTAGGGTATTCTTCTAGTTTCATTGAGGTTACTTTTCTTCAGTGGGTAGGGTCTTATTTTAAGGGTTAAATCTTAATATTTTGGGTTCTATATTGATGTTTTAGGTTTTTTGTTACCTCCTTAGGGTGTGGTTGATGTTTTTTTTCGAATTTTGGAAGTTTCTTCACTCAAGGTATGTGGTTCTATGCTTAAACATTATTTGGTGATTTTAATGTGATTAATTAGATTATTTTTGATTTTTTTAATTATATGTGAGGTTCTAAATGTGTTTTTAAAATTATTTGAGTTTATTTGGTGTCAAAAAATGGTTTTTTCAAAAACAATTTGGCTATGTTCTAGGGGTGTTTCATATATGCTTCCTTGTTTTATGTCATTATGGTATATGATAAAAATTTTAGATGTTGTGAAACATATTTTGATATTAATGTGTTGTGTGTTTGGTTTTAAATGTTTTTTAGGTGTATATTTCATGGAAATGGTTCATCTAAAGGAAATATGGTGTGTTTCATGTGTGGTCTCTTGTTTTTAATCTTAAAGGTGTTTTATAAATGATGAATGATGTTTAACAAATTATTAATGTGATGAGAAATATTTTTTGAAATTTATTTGATGTGGGTTTGGTTTCAAAATGGGTTTTTGGTGTGAAAATGGTGGTCATACATTTTTTTTTGTGTTGTCGGCATATGTATATGTGAATTGTTGTGATATTTATAACATCTGGATTTAAAATTGAGAACAAAGGGAAACCTTGGTATTTAGGTGGGTGGACTAGGGGTAGTGTTCTAGTGATTCAGAAGTGGATTTGACCCCAATTCACTTATAAGTACTGATGATGACTACAATAACAAAATATTTTTTATGATTGGAGTCTAATATAAATTTGGATGTTTCTCCTCTCTGGTGGCTCCTTCATAAGAGAATGGATGGTTTGGGTTACTATACCACTTATCACTGAGATATGATGTCTCTAGGGTCCCACTATAGGTAGAGCCTATAGGTTTTTCCCAAGACTTCATTCTCTATTTTCAAATCATACCTACCATCGACACATGATTTACCTTGTTGGTTTGTTCAAAAGAAAAGCATGATTTCCCTTAAAGTGTTTTTCATAAAAATATTCATATCTATATTTTATAAAACATTAATGTTAATTTATCTTACAATTTTTAAGTATGGAATATATTTTTTGGGTAGCATCCTATTTGAATTTTTCTAACACCCTACATACACCTTTAGGAGTAAGTAGACTCTGTTATGTATGACTTAGGTAAAGGCACGAGGTTTTGATATGGTGGTCCGGTTTATAGTTTCCTACCCTTACAGGTGTTATCACTGTGGCTTGAGGATGATTCTCCTCTGGTTGCATGGTGACTTTGGGATAGAGTCTTTTTACAAACATTTTGTTGTATCTCTTTTTGATTTGGTTTGAATGTTGTAAACATTTAATTTGGAAAACAATTATTCCATGATTGGTTATGAGTACTTAGTTTTGGGTTATTTATTATTTTCAATAGTTTATAATTAAAAATTTTGGTCAAATAAATCCTAAGGTATTTTATTGGTACCCGAGTGCTAGTTTCTAGCCTGTGGGGATTGAAAATGCCCTTCAGGAAAATCCACAAACTAGGAAAAGTGTTAGGTTGGATGGAACTATGGCCTGGTTTGTGAAAAAATGTCATCATAGGGAGGTTTGACCTTTTTGGGTCATGTTATTTTGGGGAAGATTTGAGATAGACTAGAGCTAGTATTGTTAGGAATCATGGTTCTGATTATTATTAGGTTTCTTGGATAGCATTCTTCATGATGGGAATCAAGTTTCCATGGGAAGTCGGTTTTTATTTGGTTTATTTGGTTCTTATGGGTTGTTTTGTGTCTGGTAAATGAAAAGAGATTTGGTTTGATGGTCTACATGAGATTTTAGGGCCATGCAAGCCATGTGGATCTAGGGAAATGGTCCATGAATTCCCTTTATGATGGTTTTGTGATTGGCATGTGGCCTCCAACCATATGGACTAGTCACGAATTGACACTAGTTTTACATTGTATGTTGTTTTGGTTTTTTTTATCCTAATAATTGATTCAAAAACTCATTTGTTAGAAATTGTGAAAAACAGATTTCAAAGTGGTAAAGGTTCTGTTTTTAAAAGGTGGTAAAAGTTTTTCAGAATCATTTTTAATAAATCATTGGAAAACGGATTTTTCAGAAGTGGACTTTGTATAAAATTGGGATGATTATTTTGAAAGTGGTTTTAGAGAATTATTTTAAATAAGGAGTAATGATTTTCAAACTAAATAGGATTTGGTAAAATGAGGTTTATTTTCCAATTGAAAATGTTTTGAAATGGGGTTTTGTTTTGATAAGGATGAAATAGGCTGAGGTTTGGTGTTTTAAAATGGACATTTATGTGGTGGTTAGTATGTTTTTGATTTTTTTTATGAATTTTGACGTGGAAGGTGTATTATGAATGTGAAAATTGGGTTTAATGTTTTGTTATGAAAAAAATTGGAAATGTTTTTTTTCCTTTGTTACGCTCATCAGATCTCACGTGCATGGATATGTATTGATGAATGTATATGGTTGATGGCGTGGGTGGATGGGTTCTCGGGGTGGTATGGGAATATGCATGTGATTGAGGCTCCATGAGATATCATTGGTGAGTGTGCAACCCACTAATTTGTTTTCATTCCAAGTATACTTTTAATGAAAAATGTTGTATTTTAATAACTAGTGGTTGTGTGAGGTGACTTTTTGTATTTTGGGAGAGTTAATTGCAATGTATTTTGATTTTGAAAACTCTTAATTCTTGGAAGATGTTTCAAGTTTCATTTTCGCGATCAGTCGGTTTGAGATAATGGTTAGTTGGTTTTTTCTGAAAAATGTTTTGAGATTCCTTTAAGTAGGTTCCCATTATGCATCTGGTGTTTGTTTTTAGTATGTTTTGGCCAAGGGACCAGTTTTTTTGGGTCCTTAGGTTTCCCATTTTGGCTAGTGTATGCAACCATTAAGAGTTAATTAATGATTGAAGTGAGACCATAGGTGATTCACCATTGGTAACCCCCTAGTTAATTATTGTAAGGACTTTCTTCATGGGTTTTAGAATTGAACCCAACTCATTTTTTCATATAAGTAGATCCACTAAAAAAATCTTATACTAATATGAATTTATTGACAGCTAATATATTTTTTGGTAAAAGTGATCATTTACAACAGATATAACGTTTTATTGGTATTAATTTTTAATACCAACACTTCTTTTTACCAACAGGTAGATCTGTTGATATTGATCACTCAATACCAACATATCATTTACCAATAGTTTAATCAATTGATTTATCATACTAATACCAAAATTGGTTTTACTAAAACATGAATCTTTTATTAATAATTCTATTACGAACAAATTATTTTCCATCAAAAAATACTATTAAAATCAACCATTCAATAATAAAAGATTTTTTCAATAACCAATCAAGAGAAACATATTTTATTTCTGTATATATATATATGAATATATATATATATATATTATTTCTATAACCAAAGTAAATTTTTATTTTTGGGATTTTTTTAAAAAAAATTAATAATTTATTTTAAATTACAATATTTTCAAAATATTTATATTTTTTTATATTTTTCAACATTTTTTTTAAATTTTCTTGAAATATTAAATGTTTTTATATATTTAAATATTATTTATTAAATAAAAATTTGAATACTTTTTATAAAAAAAACACCACTAAACCCTAATTGGTGACCCATGAACCACACTTTGCCCACCTCCATCCTGACTTTATCCCGCCTCCATCCTGCCGTTGTTCCACCTCCTGGTCACCGCCAACCTCAATCTATCCCACCATCCCTAATCTATCCCATCGACCAGCCTCCTTCCCTCCTCCTTGTTGCTGGTATCCCTGATATATACCTTCACCCCCAGTCTATCCCATCGACCACACATCACCCTCCTCTATCTCACCTCTATCATTCCTTCATCCTGCCTCCTAGTCGCTGTCATCCCCGATCTATCCCACCATCCCCAATCTATCACATCAACTAAACATTTCCCACCTTTGTCCCACAAATCGCCCACCTCCTTTCCTCCTCTATTGCCCGCCTCCATCCCACATCCATCTCACCTCCTTCCTTTTTCTATTTTTTATTTTCTCAATCATTCATAGAGATTATAAATGTACACCCAAATTGAGGAGAGAGATTTTTTGGACTACTGGATGGTTCCAATAACCAACACATTTCATTTATTTTATTATGTGAGGTTATGTTGCTTCAAGAAGGGAAACTTGTTTATGGATTTATTTCAGGAGGCATCCCTTTATCAATAGCCCCAATATATTTTTTCTCATTATTAAACACACTGATAATATGATTAACATATTTTTAATGCTTATACATAGGATTTGATGACCGTAAATCACAACTTCAATATAATCTGTTAGGATGTTTGACCTGTTGTATACATCATCGTTGAACAGTTAAAATCTCCATAAAAATGTGTTTTGTCTTCATTGTTGAGGTGTTCATAGTGTTGATTCATTCTCATGAATCTTATTCAACCATTTTTTAGGGGTTTTATAATGATTATGGAGGAATAATTCTTTGAGCCTCTAATAAAAGAGGTCCGTATGCTTCTCTTGGGTTTAGAATTATGAATGTGGGAATCCCTGATAGTTCCATGAATGTTTTTTCAATGCATACAAATTATAATGGGAACAAGTTCGTTTTTTTTCATGATATTCTTCATTTCATGAGTTCCAATAATCAGGGATGTTTTATTTATTCAAATGAAGATGTGAGGTTGAACCCTTGAGAAGAATATGGGAACTTTCCTCTAATGATTCTGGCCTATTTGAAAATTTTAGTTTTTTCATATCAATAGTTAGAATTTTTTGTTACATAGTATTTTTTGGACACCTTTGTTATTGTCCCTAATCTGAAACCCATCGCTTCCCCTTGTCTCACCTCCCGGAGCTTCCTTTAATCCCATTATCCAACCTCACATTCCGCCCTCCCCTACTCCAACCTCACCTCTCACCACCCCACTTCTTCCTCCCCCATCTTCATTCGTTGGCCTCAATAGTATGACCCACATCTTTATTGCCACCTTCATTATCATTTAATTTCCTCGTTGACATCCTCACGTGAACCCCTTGCATGTTCTTGACTAGAATCCCATGAGACCCCTCGATTACCAGTATCATAGTGCCTCAACATCCCCCCATGACCCTTCCATCAGCAGTGTCCCAACAACCCCCATCCTCAGCATACCGACACTACCCCACCACAAACCACCTTCCATAGTCACCCTATCCCTACACTGCATCACCTAGCATCCCTATACCCTCTCATCCTAGATTCACGGCCACCCACAATCATTTTGAGTGCAATTTAGAAAGATAAGGATGGGTGGTTTGAAGATAACACCCTCTCACTATAGGGAAGTAATTTATTCATTTAATTTTAATATGAATCCAACTTCTCATTCATTTTGTTACCTATTGGAATATCATTTTTTATGATGGTTGTGTGTTAGTTCCTGATATTTGAATTCAAATAACCACTACACTATGTCTGTAAAACTTGTTTATTAGAAAACTGCTTGATTTCTTGTAAAACATATTGGTTTTTGAGTCTAAATGCATGTTGGAATTGTGACCATTGATTATGTACATCATTTTATGGTTGTTTTTTGATGAGGGCCTTTACCTAGACATTGAAATACTTTTCATGCAGATTGATTTTTTAGTTTTAATATATGCTATTGTTTATTGTGAAATTTACATTTCCTGATTTTTTGGTTGAAAATCAGTGGTAGAGTTGTCATAAAAAATGTTTTCATGTTGATTGTAATGTTAAATTTTCACTAAATTTGTCTGTTATCCAACTGAAAAGAGCTACTTAACATGTTGTTATGTGAGTGTAATTGTAAATCATTTTCAATTTTCACTGAACTAATTCATGTGTGCACTAAATATTCTTTCAAAAGGGTTGAATCTGGTTACATTAGGGAGGAATGATTTTTTTGAACCCTTTTATTACCTTTATGTTTTAGCATCACCTTCCCGCTTCAAAACATGTTTTCTCTCTATTGAGTTTTAAATCTAGGTGTTATCATCTCAATCGGTTCTCACCACAATGTTCCAAGTAACAATGACTATATTCTTTTATCATTGGAAGAAGGGTCTTTTCACATGTTGTAGTTTCATTCTATTAGTTTGGGGACATTTAGTGACTTGGGATTCAATATAAAAATCAACATTTATCCTCATAGATTATTTGCATCACCACTCTAATTTAGTTCTGATTGTTTGACTTTTTTAACGATAATGATGCATCTCATTTTGGAATCAATTTGTTTTGTTGGAATAATAAAACCGAACATTAATGGAATAAAAAAGATTGTGGTTCTCTTTTTTTGGATCAATTTCATGCTACTAATAAATTCATCCCGTACAACTAGATGTTATTGAGATCACTTTCATCTTCTATTATTGTTTATTGTCTAGTTATTTATTTTTTAAATTGAACTTCATTGCTATAATTAATGGTTAATATTTTTTTGAATTGTAGATTGCAACAAGGTTGCATTCAATTTAAGAGTAATGTTGATGTTTTGTGTTTAAATTCAGAAGATAAAAATTCATTCTTAAGGGGAGTATCTCTTTCACATGTTACTATTATTTTCTGAATTTTTTTCTGAAGTAAATTTTTGAGACCTGCTTCTTACTTTTTTTGATGTCTTATTTATGAAACCTTCTTATTTATAGTGTGTTATTGTGAATTTTTTGGTTATTGAATAATTTACAGTTGAGATTAATATTATAAATGTTCACCCTCAATCTCAATTGATAATTTTAATTTTGTTACTTCTTTGAAATGAGTATTCATTATATATTATTGTTGTGCTCTATTGGTTTTTTATGGAGGTTTACATTGGATAGAGGATTACAGTGATAGTGGAAATTAGTGTTTTTTTAGATTATTATCTTACTTCTTGATGGAATGCATTTGATGTTTCTGTATGTTAACTTAGAAGCTGAAATAATTGGGATAAGTTTGACACTGGCTTCCCTGCCTTTTCTTTGTGGACTGGGTATTCTTCCATCTTGAGAAGAGTATTGGGGAATTACCTCCCTAATTTTTTTATTCCCAAATCATGTGATTTTGATTCTTTTTTGGATTCCATAGGTTGGTTTTCTATATTGTATGCATGGTTCCTCATATCCTAATTATTATTCCTTTTTATGATAGTGAATACAGTCTTCTTGATTTTTTGAAATATACCAACGTTTATTAAGACTGCTGGACTTACAGAATTTCCTTTATGATGTTGGAAGTGACCTCTTGTGACCCCCCATTGTTTTTTTAGTGTTTTTCATAAACTAGATAATTGCTAGTGGATTATCTTTGGAATATATGCTTTGATCTTCTGAATCTATTGGGAGTTTTCATTTTTTTTTTACATGTGTTTTTTTTTCACTGTGCAGTTCTATAACTTCTACAACTTGCATTTATAATGTTACTATTTCCACTTTGATATATTTCAGAGTTCTTTAATGTTCCTCCTAAAGATTGCAGATCTTACTTATGAGGTTTTGGTGGTATCTTGGATTTTCCACCTTTTTTGGATGAGGTGATCTCTTACTTTGAGGTTGTATGTTTCTTGTATGTATAATGGATTATGAGATTTTGTTTTATTTTTATTATTACATAATCTTGTATCACCCTCAAATATTTGATGTTGTATTATAATTGCATCTCTAATTTTTATTATAATAATTTTTCATTAATAAATGTCTTTAGGGAATGAATTGGGTGACCAATTCATGCCACAATTTGTTGTAAAAATGTTAGACTATCTTATGGTAGTTGTTTCCACTTGTTAGATTATCCTCTTGTATGATAGTTTTATATCATGTCTTATTATTTTTATGTTCTTAATTTAAATGAAAACTATTTGTCAATTTTTTTTGTATGTGTGATCAGAATATTACTTATGATGGTTCATATCTAAAGTAGAGGGAGTAGGGATAGGTGTTTCTTCAAGTATATAAGGGTGGTCCACTACAGTTAAAGGGATGACGATGAAGTTTTTCATGTCTTGATCCACTATAGTAGATAATAGCTCATTTTAAGTTATGAGGAATCCATAATAGTGAAGAATGATGTTTGTGATAAATAGATTACTGAAAAAGTTTCAATGAGTTTCATGTAAATTCTCTTAGTGTATGAACTTATTTGTAATATGTTTCTTGAATATTCTTGTCTTTTCATGAAGTTTGATCATGTTTTTAAATTATATTGGATCATGTTTTTTCAAATAAAGACTTATTTTTTTGGAATTTTATATAAGAAAGTATTGTAATTATTATAAAATATATATAATTTTATATTATATATAATTATATTAATAAATATAATAAAACATTTTATCAAAAAATATTGGAATATTAACAATTAGAGTACAATTTACAAACAAATATCAATTGTTGATATTGTTTTCCATCCAATATCAATTGTTGATATTAGTCGTATTAATCTATTGCTAAGAATTTTTACCAACATATATATCATATGTTGGTATTAATATAATTTCCACAAAACAATTTTATCTATTGTAATAACATTTAGCGACATAGTTTTTACCAACAGTTTAGTGACAGAATAATTTTTTTAGTAAAAAGTTTTACCAACAGAAAATGAAGTTCTACCAACTGATATACCCATGTTGGAAAAAGCTATTTATTTTGTATTTATCCTCCCATGATGGGAGAGTGTATATGAGAGGGGTTGAAGAAGATTCAGTTTCCATGAGTTATTTGAGTTCTAAAAGGTGATGTTTGACATCTTTAAGCCTGAAGTTACCACATGGAAGTTATTAAGGGAATTTAGTTAGGAGTGTGGAAATCAATATGGGATTTTGGAGTGGGCCATTGTATTAAAGTTAATTTGGATATTTTGTCATTTTCTTCTAAGATAAGTATAGTTCTAGGGAACAAGTGTGGAAAATGTGGTCATAAGAGGTTGATATGGCTGCTTGAAGAAATATCATGTTGTTAGAGACTCAGTTTAAGGTCCCTTTCCTTTTAAGGCATATTAGGTTGAAATAGTCTTTTTTTGGGGAATCTTGTAGTGTTTTGTTATCACACTAATGAAAAAGTGGATGTTGTGGTAACTTTCAAAAGCTTTTATTCTACAGAAGCATGTTCTTCTTTTGAGAATTCCAAAATTCTCCTCTTTGAATGGCGGTTTTTTTTGTATGGGATTTCAATCATTTCTTCTTAATCAAGGTGGAATTAAATGATGTGTGTGAATATTTTGAGTTCTTTTCATGGTGAAATTCCATGTCGAAGCAAAGTGGGTCTCGTTGTACATTTTGTTTTATTGGTTCTATTTGGGATGTGGTGTGGTTTCTTGTGGAACCAGAAGGAGTGGTTTCGTTTATGGGTTTCCAATGACTAACTACAGGGAAGAAGATTCCTCTATCAATATAGCTCCAGCCATAGGTCCTAATGTGACTTTGGCACGTAGTTAGGAACCCCCAAGGGTGTAAGGGATCTTGATCTAATTTTTGTCGTCAGTTTTGAAAAAATATACAATTTAAGCATTCTATGTAGCTGTTTCATTTTGAGTGGTACCATTTGGTGGAAAGAGGCGTGAGGACCTTGTTTCCATGTTGTGTCCTGCATGGGTGGAATAGTTCCTAAATGTCTATGGTGAGTCATGCTTGTCTTGTTTTCTTGATCCTCAATGCTTGTAATCTTGTGGGTGTGAATCTCCATGTGGTTTTACATATATTATCAGTCTTGTAAATCATTTTTTATCTTAGTGTTGGGTTGGGCTCATCTGAGGATGGTAATTCCCCATGGGGGTAGTGAACCATGTGAAGTTTTCTTTTTTGGTATAGATTCTCTTTAGAAGGACCCCTTTCCATGTGGGGTTTATTTATTATTGGATTTCCTACATCAGTCCACGTTGGTTGGTGAAGATAGTTCCCTAGTAGTCCCATGTCAGGTCTCTCATGTCTGTATATATTAGTTAGGTGAGATTGTAGGTTCTTATAGTGGAGAGACTCACTTTGGGTCTCGATGAGATTCCTTTGAAGTAAATCATTATTAGCTTGGTTCTAATGGTGGAGGACCATTCGAGCCTCCCCGTGTTGGAATTCTGGTTCTATCTCAGGTGTGGGATTTTTTAATATGGTAGGGAGTCCGTTCAATCCTCCCCCTGTTAAGATCTTAGTTTTTTTATGAATTTGTCTTCGACGTTGGTAGTCTCATTTAGAGCTTCCCAATTTTGAGTTCTTTCTTTAAGAAAAATTTGGGGTTGGAGCACACCCAATGGTGTTTTTTAAGTAAGATTGTGCATTTGTTTCATAAGAATAAGTTTAGATTCGTCATCTCATTTCAAGTAAGTGACGTGATTTTTGTTTGTAAATGTCTAGGGATTTTTTACTCAAGAGTTTGGATTGTACATTTTGGTACTTACTTTCCTTTGATCTATCAACTCAGGGTGTTTAAACTTTTGGGGGTGGGTAGCACATAGAAGGGGGTCCATTTTGGTCTCCCAGTTTTGATTTTTAAACCTCTTTTCTCACTAGTAGTGTTCTTGTCTTCTTTTTGTTTATTGTTAATTGGGAATCTACTTAAGTTTTAAAGAAGTACAAGTTATTTCTTTTGAATAAAATTTGGGAAGGCTTTCTAGGGGAGGAAAGCATTATTGTGGGGAGAATTTTTACACCCAGGTTTTTAGATTTACCTTTATTCTGGTTCGGGTCCGGTTTTTGATTATTTTTCTCGAGAAACAGGTGTGACTGATTTGAAATTTTGAGGTACCTTCCCTTATTTTATCTCCATTCTAGTTATTTCCTTTGATTATCCCCTTTTACTTTCATTAAAATGTATGTTTTTGGTTTGACAGTCCAAGGAGCACAATTGGTGCATGGTTAGAAGTAATTGTGTGCCTTCTTAAAGAAATTGTGTGGTAGTTATAGGTCGAGGAAGTAGCTACCACACAGTCTATCCACAAATATGTGACTTGGCCCAAAAAATATTTGGTTGGTGTCCACATTAGAAGATGTGGTCACATGGTCGTCGCATGGTTTGAAAAACTATGCTGACTAACCGTTCAGCCTACCAGCTCATTAAACATTTGGGGGTTTCTTTCTCTCTCCCTAATTTTAACACCCCCAAACACCCCTCTCTCACCCCCACTTGAGATTTTTCCCTAGGTGAACCTCTTACCTCCTCCTCCTCTCCCTTGGGATCCTTTTTTTTTCTATTTCTCTTCAGTTCTTCTGGTATATCATCTTATCCAATGTTTTCTTCTCTCGATCTAGGTTTTTCTATCCGTTTCATTGAGGTTACTTTTATCTAGTGGTTATGGTATGATTTTAAGGGTTATATCTTGATATTTTGGGTTCAATCATGATGTTTTAGGTTTGTTCAATCTTCTTTAGGGTGTGGTTTAAATTTTTCATTAGATTCTAGAAGTTTCTCTACTCAATGTTGGAGGTTCTGTTATTGAACATTTTTTAGTGATTTTAATATGAATTATTTTCTTCTTCTTTATGTTTTATGGATTATATATGAGGTTAAAATGTGTTTTTAAAATGATTCAAGGTTATATGGTGTCAAAAAATGGGTTTTCAGCGGAAATAGGCTAAGTTCCATGGGTGTTTCATATTCTCATCCTCATTTTGGGTCTTGAAGGTGTTTGATAAAATGCGTAGATGTTTTGAAACCTATTTTGATTTTAATTTAATGTTTTTTTTATGGTGTGTTTCATGTGTTTTCCCTTGTTGTCCTTCTTAAAGTAATTTTATAAATGATGCAAAATGTTTAATAAATTATAAAAGTGATGAGAAATATATTTTGAAATTAATTTTATGTGGGTTTGGTTTTAAAATGGGTTTTGGGTGTGTAAATGGTGGTCTTACATGTGTATTTGTGTTTTTGGCATATGTATATGTGAATTGTTGTAATATTATAACATATGGATTGAAAATTGAGCACAAAGGGAATCCTAGGTATCTAGGTGGGTGAACTAGGACTAGTATTCCAGTGATTTGGATGTGGTTATGGCTTAGATTCATTTAGTGGGATTGACAATGACAACACTAACTAAATATTTGTGATGATTGGTGACCACTAGAATTTTGGATGTTTCTCTTCTCTAGTGGCTCATGAATGAGGACGTGTATGTTTGTGGTTATTATTCCAGTTATCACTGAGATACGATGTTCCTAGGGTCCCACTAGCGCTAGATCCTATAGGGTTTCCCCATGAATTAGTGATCTATTTTGAAATCGTACCTACCATCGGCATACGGTGTACCTTGTTGGTTAGTTTGATAGAAAATCATGTTTTCCTTAATGTTTTTTCCATAAAAATATTGTTATCTTTGTTTTATAAAACATTCAAGTTAATTTATCATATAATGGTTATTGAATAGAATATCTTTTGTTGGGTGGAATCAAAGTGGGATTTGTCTCACACCCTACTTACACTTTGTGTGTAAGTAGACTTGGTTATGTTTGACTCGGGTAATGGAAAGAGGTTTAGAGATGGTGGTCCAGTTGCTAGTGGCCTACCCTTGCTGGTGTTGTGGTGGGGGCTGGAGGATGAGGATCTGCTTGTTGCACAGTGACTTTGGGATAGTTTCTTATTACCCCCCACCCCCTTTTGTAGCTCTTTTTGGTTTGGTTTAAATGTTGTAAATATTGAATTTGAAAAACAAATCCATGTTTGGTTATGGGTACTCAATATTGGGTTATTTATAATTTCTGGTTGTTTAGGATTATAAAGTCGGGTGAAATTTTTCCCATGATGTTTTATTGGTTTCCAGGCACTAGTTTCTATCCCATAGGAATTGGGAACGTCCTTCAGTCCATGACACAAACTTTGTCGGGCATCGGGTATGATGGAACTTCGACCTAGTTTGTTACAGTATATACTTTTCATCTTCTATTTCATCTCCATGCTCTGTCTGTGCAAGAAGTTTCTTAAGAGATGGTCTTTAGAATCCATGGTAGTCAGTTCATGCATCCAAGCACTATGTGAGCATCTTATCCTCTGAACTCGCCCATCTTGCCTAGATAGCCTCTTATCCTTGTTCAATTCAAGTAGTGATATCTTGTACCACATTACCTATAGTGCTTCAACATCATCTCCTCCATAATAGTGCATCACCCAGCACAACACTTCCATGACCATGCATATCCATTCTCATGGTGACTCATGCAGCACCCGCTTCTCCTTGTCTGCTTACATGATGCACCATTCTTTCCATACTGCGATCGACCTCCCTCTCTAGTTAGACTTCTGCAACAACACCTCCACATCCCTTCCTTTAGACCAATTAAACAATGCTTCTTATATGGAGACTATTCATCATTGGTTATAGTACCTACCAGAAGATATAAGAAGCTACCAAAAATTCATTTCAAGTGTCTGTGAAGAGGTGGCATACAACCTACTATGAATTTGAGTTACCACAAAGCCAAAAAAATTACCGTGAAGTATTTTATACCAACTATGAAGTATATAGAAACCTACCACAAATCCATACACTATTTCATGAATCATTTTAGTGTATGTTAAGTGACATCAAGTTATACTATACCTACCATGCATAAATATTTAAATTTACTATGAAGGTAAAATGAAGAGACCCTGAAGATAATTTTTAAAGTGGTCATGAAATAGTACTTTTACAAGTGAATGCATGACTATTTTTATGGGTGATCACGTTACTATTTTTTATGACTAACATCATAAGTATTTCAAAGCAACCATAAGATCCAACTATTTTATTTTAGTGACTCTCTTCCCATTATGTTCACACGATCAGTAGACCGACTATGTACCTAAATGGAATGGTAAGTATACTGACCGCAAGTCTTATACCTCACACAGTTAGTTCTTTCCTTTGTTTATTTTTAAAAAAATATTTTCTAATATACTTTGTTTTAGTGATATTTTCATAAAATTATTTACTACAAGTTTTTTAAATATATTTTAACTATTATATTTATTTATAAAATAATTGTATATGATAATGAATATGCTATAAATTGTTGAATAAAAGATATTGTATTAATTCTTATGAAAATTATAATATTCATTTTATACCATGTTTTATAATTTTTTAGTTCTTTAATTACTGCAAGTTTATGTGAGTAATTTCAATCATTTTACCTTTTTTAATAATTCCCAGTTACTCTAAAAATCAAAATAAGATTTTTTTATCAGTTTAATACAATAATTAAAGTTAGTGAAAATTATTATTTAATGAATACAAAGTATTAATAGGTAATGAATTATTCCCATATTTTAAATATTTTTAACCTTTGTATGGTGTTTGAAACAAATATGATCATTGATGATTAGTCTATAAATAGATATCAAGGAATGTAGTTTGAAACACTTGATGGACATTTGAATACTCAATGATAAGAACAATTTTCTTGATACATGAAAATGTTATTATGTGACTATTGTTCAATTACTGTTCTCACAAAATAAATTCTATTTTCAACTCTTCAATATTGAAGTGATCAAATTTCATCGATATAAATCATCTTAAACATCTTCTGATCCTTTATGGTTTAAATATTTTTAGTTTTCTTAATTTTGTTTTAATTTAATCTATTTGTAATTGAAAACATAGTTTTATTATTTCCCCAATAAAAATAAATTCAATATTTGGTTATTATACCAACCAAAAAGAAGGTTCTTATTTTGTGACTCCAGAACAAAGTTAGTTCAGACTAGGTAGTATCTCCTTTAAAAAGTTAGGGTTGTGCCTTTAGGTATTGTAAAAGGAAGAGTCTATAAATAGGCTATAAAACCTTTATAAGTGAGTTCTTATTAGTGGGTAATGATCTTCTCTACCAATAGAGAAGATTGAAGAGTGGACTAGGATCTTAGTGATATGAAAAACTAAAAAAAAATAACATCTTCATATTTTAATTTCTTCCACACTGAATCTAGAACAATACATTGCACTGTTGATTATTAAATAATTAAACACTGATGGATTATTTTTTATAAAAAATTTAAATGACTATTCAACCCCTCTAGTATTATATTTCCATCTATACTGATTAAACAATTAGTTTAGAGGGTGGTTCTATAAAGGATACCTATCATCTCTAATTGTTTTAATTTAATACCAAGAATTTGGTATTATAGGTGGAAATACTTCTACATATAGGTTCTATTTTTATATTTAACTATTGTGATAACATGAAGATGATAGGCCTAATATTATAAGTAATAAAGTTTTATTTTTAAATATGTCAAGTATTAATTCCAATGATGGATGGATTCCTCAAAACCCCCTATTTTTTAATGGAAGTTATTATGAGTATTGGTTATATTCAATTAATTCTTACTTGAAATAGTTAAGTGTGGATCATTAGATGATCATAGAGAAACCATATGAGCTACTAAATGATTATCCAAAGAAACATATAGGTAATGAAATGCTAAAGTATGAATTTAATTATAAATTAAAAATTATTTTGTACTGTTCTATATGTAAAAGGGTTTATATCCATGTTTCAGCTTGTAACACAACCTACAACATTTGGGTAATTATACAAGTTACTCGCTATAGGACATACAATCATAAAAGAACCAAAATGGGAGTGATACTAGAAGAATACCAAGATTTAAATATGGGATAAGATGAATCAGGGAACTAGATGTTTCACTAATTTAAAATCTTTATAATTGGTATGAGTGAACATGGTGAAGTACTAGATAACATAGCTCTAGTTGAAAGAGTACAGAAAAAATTACCAACAAAATAGAATTATAAGAAAGTTGGGATGATGAATGTATGAATTTTAAAGAGGATATATTAGATAATCTAATCAGTTCTTTATTTTGGTATGAAATTTATTTTAAGAACATTATAGAATGGGAGTCCACAAGGAGGAAAGGTATTGATTTTAAGTCAAACATAAATGTATTATATAAAAATTATGAATATGATTTCAGAAAAATATATTGGGTCATGGATCATATAATCATAACTATTTTCAAAAATATGAAAAACAAAGGTTTTAAGAAGCAATTCAGAAGGAAGAATGAAAAAGAATACAAGAATGGTAATCCTAAAAAGAATAATTAAATTTCATATCTAATTTGTTATAAGTGCGAGAATGTGATGTCCAGACCTATAAGTGAGATAATTAATAAATAGTATAATAATAATAATGAAATATAAAAAAATGGAGTTAAATCATCCAGATAGTAATAATAAAAAATCTAAAAGCGGATTCATATAAAAAATAATAAGTATATCATAGAGCTATACAAAATGGGATACAGGAATATATAGCAATAGTAAGATACAACATGATATAAAAAATACCAAGAAGTCCAAAAAAATATCCAATAGAATCACAATAATCCTATAACCCATCCAAATTCTAAGAATCAAGTATATGAAGCTGACTACTTAACTTTTTACAAACCTGAACTCATGAAGTCTATTCTGGTACCAAACAGTGGCCCAAACAGGGTGTCAGATATACTTAGAAGGCCACCACCAATAGTGTATAGAACTATCCTTATGGTTCATATAATATGTGTAGTGTGCATATATAAGTATGAGAAGTAAAAACATAATGTGTAAAAGGTCATCTTTAGTTCTTTAAGGACACCAGACTGAAATTACCTTCTTCGGACCATGCCAGGAAACCTATGAATAGATTACACCATGAACATATATATATATATATACACATATAAATATATATATATGAATGTATGTATATATATGAAATATACATAATGATGTTTATATCCCTACATATAGATACATTGTGATATCTGGGACCTGAGTATCACAGGTATATGGGATGCCATTTAACATTTTTTTAACTTCATCCAGGTATTATATGACACTTATTTTATTTCCTTTGAGTAGGGTCATGTTTAGGGGTTGTTTCAAGAAATTTTGAAAATATTGGAACACTTTTTAGGTTTCTCATGGTTGGTGCACAGGTTTCCCAAACGGTGCACCCCCAGTGAAAATTGTGCACCCCTAGACAAAGGGGAATGCATGGATGATGAACGATTTCCAAAATTTTACACCCACATGTTGGAACTAGGGTCTTCAAATCATGATTTGGAGTATGGTTTGTGTTTGTTTTCAATCCTCAGTGGAAGTTCAGGATTTGTACCAATAAATAGATCATACCGTTCAAGCAGAAAATAGTAGTGAAGGTGGCGCTGTTTCCCAGTGTTTTCCAAATTTTTGGGCCTGAAAATCAGCCAATAAAGTTAAGTGTTTTTGGCAAAGGTACTTGTGCGCCGATGTCTTGGAGGATAGAAGACTTGCACGCCATATGTTTTTGAGGATCAGAACGTCAAAATTTGGCTAAGGAAAGAAGGTCACACAAGTATTGGTTGGGTCGCGCAAGTGAGTTGCGCGACAGAGGTTACTGGAGACAAGACTTGCGCGCTGTCGAGGGACTTGCGCGCTGCTGTGCAGGGGGTCCAGTTTGCCTATAAATACTGGACCACCCCTCCTCATTTATGACGGAGCTCAAGACTTCGAGATTGTTTAAGCTCTCGTCGCGCAGGTGGTCGAACCGCGCAGGTGGTAGTTTTGTCGCGCAAGTAGAGCTTGCGCGCCGGTTGTTGGCTGTGCGTCCAAGGCAGTTTGGAAGAGAAATGAAGTGGACTGTGCAAGTTTGTAGTCGGGGAAGGAAGAGCCGCGCAGGTGCGTTGATGACACTTGCGCGCCAGTTTTGACTTGTGCGCTGTAGTGGGACTTGTGCGACTGTCTTGGAGAAGCATGCCAGGTTTTGCTGAAGCACGTCAGCCTGTTTGGAGCTGTACGAAAGCCAGGAGACTACCCGATACATTCGAGGAAAAGTGATATTCTTCTTCTGGTGAGAATCGTACTTCAATAGAGCATCTACATACAACAAAGGATGCATTCTTATGCAAATTATGAAGAGACCTTCACGTCTATAAACTAAGTGGGACTTCACCAACGGCAGTGAGCCAGGGGGAGTAAACGGGAGTGACCCAAGGGAAGCAGTGAGCTATCCCTGAACCTTTGTAAAGGAAGTGAGCCTGGGACAGAGTTACTATACCTGAACTTTTGTAATCTAAAGGTAGTGAAGCATAGTGTATTTTTGGTACGACCGACAACCTGTCGGCGTATGCTCCTTGGACGTAGCCCTTAGTGGCGAACCAAGTAAAAAGGGTTGTGTCTTCTCTGTGCATGTGAATGTTTGCTTTCTAATCATAATCATCATACAGGTTCAACAAGTTCCTACCAACGTGGGAACAAGATCCATCACATTAAAAGAAAAAGTGGTCACCCTGATTCACCCCTCCCCTCTCAGGGTGTCCTGGGGTCCTTCAAGTGCTATCAGAGGGTAAAGGTTGCTGGTGTTGAATCTGACCCTTTTTCGTTATGGAAAACGCGGTCAATATCAGGGGAGTCCCTCACTTTGATGGAAGAAATATCCAGATCTAGAAGAACAGAATGAGATCTCATCTAAGATCTCTTGGAATGGAAGTTCTTTTTTCTACTGTGTAAGGAATAAAAGTCACTGATCCAACAGGCCTGGCTATGACTGAAACAGACAGGAAACTTCTTGATGCAGATGCTAAAGCACAGAATTCTCTCACTGCAGCCCTTTCTGATCAGATCTACCTAAAGGTGATGAGTTACACCTCAGCAAAATCCATGTGGGATAAACTTGAGAATATTTATGAAGGATATAGAAAAGTGAAGGAGGCGAAACTACAAGTGCTACACAATCGGTTTGATGATCTAAAGATGCATCTAGACGAGAATGCAGACTCTTTCTTCAATCGAATTACTGAAGTGGTTGGAGCAATTCGAGGTCTAGGCGAAGAAATAAAAGATATTGATATTGTAAAGAAAATATTAAGAAGAATTCCACCTCTGTATAATGTGAAGGTGTCAGCCCTTGAGGAAAGAGATCTTTCCAAACTTTCTCTAGATGATCTACTGAGCAGCTTGGTAGCATATTAAATGAGAGTCAAACCAGAAGATGCTACGACTCGGGTGAGCAAGGAAATGGAATTCAAGGCCATGGATAAATTGAAAATCTCAAAGGATAGTAGTGGTGATGATGACGAAGAGAAATAAATTCTTTCTCTCATTGCAAAGAAGTTCCAAAAGGGGAAAGGGAAATTCACAGGGAAGTTACCTCTCGCATGTTTCCGTTGTGGAAAAGTTGGGCACATTGCCTCTCAGTGCTTGAAGAATATCAATGATGATGACAGTGAAGATGAAAACTTCAAGAAGCCTCAGAGAAGGTTCTTCAAAAATGGAGACTTCAAATCTGGTAAGAAAATGCAAAGGAAGAGTTTTGTATGTGAAGAGGAAGAAGATGATAATGAATTCTGTGATGAAGAAGAACCAGAATTCAAAACTGGGAACCATGCTTCTATGATGGCCACTTTTGAAAAGTCAGAAGATAATAATGGAGAAAAACAACTGAGAATTTGTGTAGATCCTGAGGTGGAACTTAAGGATGCGGTTAGTAAGCTTAAGATTAAATGTAAGAGCTGCAATAAGTGGAAATCAATTGTAGAAGAATCAACTGAATACGTTGATCAACTTGAAGATGAAATTGAACGATTGGAAGAATTTGTGAAGGTATAGTCTAAAATAATTGAAAGCAATGATGATGTAGTATATCTGAAACTAAGAATTGAAGATTAGGCAAAGGTCATCAATGACCTCACATCCCGACTTGATGAAAAATCCAAGACTACTGAGGGTCTTGAGGAGAAAGTGGTTACTCTAAGGAGTAAACTGGAGACTGAATTAGTTCCAAAAGAATCAAGGAAGAAAATACAGTTTGGAAGATTCTCAGATGCATAATTACTAGCAAGAGCCAAGTGTGGTTCAGATGGGGTCAAAAAAATATTGAGTGATCAAAGACCCGCTTGCATAGGAAAGAGTGGAATTGGCTGTGAGGCTGAGTCATCAACTTCTGGAAGTGAAAAGATTCAAAATAAAGATAAGATGAAAGTTGAACATGTTGAAATGTTAACTAGAGTGGTGAAAAAGGAACCCTCAATCCAAACTAAAAGGAGACCTGAAAATTATCCTCAAACTTCCAACAATGGCAGACAGTCTTATTTTTCTCCCAAGGAAGAAGTTACAAGGAGAAATTCAAGTGAGAAGACATTTCCTCTCATGAAGTGTCAGTTCTGTGGCTATCTGGGCCATACCATGTCTTATTGCGAAGAGGCAAGAAGCTATCTGAATGGAGAAGATATAGATGCTCAACAAAGGAGAACAATTTCATATCCTAGTTCTTATAGAAGAAATAATTTCTATGGATATTGTTTTTGTTGTTCTAACTTTGGTCATAAGGCCGTTAATTGCAGGAATAGAAGGGACATTGACACCTCATACTGAAATTCCCGACAAGTCAAGTCTCTTCAGCAAGGCAGTGTTGTTCTTTCAAACTTGTTCTCACCTCTCAAATAAGACTTTGACTATGAAGAACTTGGGTATGCAGAAGAGATAGTTTAAAGTCCATCAGTTCTATATACTCAATCTAATGTCTCGTGGAAGGAAAGGAAGAAGATTGAGAAATCGAACCTTGCAGAGGTAGCCCTCAAAGCTACAAAGAACAACAGTACCTGGATTCTGGATAGAGGTTGTTCATCTGATATGACAGGTAATGTCGGCCTACTAAAGAATATCATAAAGAATGTTGATGGTACAGTAAGATTTGGTAATGATGGGGCTCTGAAAATCAAAGGGAGTGGAAGTACCAAATTAGCTAACGGAGAACTAAAGAAGACTGAAGTCCTTTACGTAGATGGCCTATGTCATAATCTCCTCAGCGTGAGTCAACTCTGTGACTCAGGACTTATAGTTACTTTTAATTAGAAAGGATGCACTATCAAGGGAAAAATTGGCAATTCACTTATGAAGGGATGCAGAACAGAAGGCAACTTGTATCAGGTTGATAGTGAAGAAAATTTATGTTACATGACTGTTGAAGAAGAAAACAATTTGTGGCATCGGAGATTGGGACACATCAATCAACAAGACATGGAGAAAATATCAAAATTGAGAATTGTCATGTACATTCCCAACCTGAAGCGTGAGCGTGAAAAATCTTGTAATGCTTGTATTCGTGGGAAGCTGGTCTACAGTTCATATCGGCCAAAGAAGAAAAGGGCATCTCACCTTCTTGATCTGATTCATACAGATGTTTGTGGTCTAATAAATGTTGTCGGAACACATGGAGAAAGGTACTTTGTCCTTTTCATAGATGATTACAGTAGAATGGCATGTGTGATGGTCATTCACAGGAAACGACAAGTCCTTGACTGCATGAAAACATATCGGCGAATCACTGAGAATGATACTGTACGAACAATCAAAGTGTTGTGATCTGACAATGGAGTAGAATACACGTCCATTGAATTTGAGAATTATCTAGAGAAGCATGGGATACAGTATGAGGTAGCTGCTGTGAGAAATCCACAACAAAATGGAGTTGTTGAACGTAGGAATCGACAGGTGAACAACATGGCATGAACTATGCTGATTGAGAGTCGTATTCCACGACATTACTGGAAAGAGGTTGTTCAAGCTGCAGTGTACATTCAGAATCGAACAGGACTTTATATGGGTGAGACTAAGACACCATATGAATTGTGGCATGGACGGAAGCCTTCTCTAAAATACTTTCGTGTCTTTGGAAGTAAATGTTTCATCAGAAACAAAGAAGGAAATCAAGGGAAATATGGCGACAATGCAGATGAAGGAATTTTCCTTGGTTACTCAATGAACAGCAAAGCCTACAAATGTTTCAACAAGCGTTTGGAAAGAATTGTGGAAAGCAGTGATGTTAAGATAATTGAAGAGATAACCACAAATTCTTCAAGGATGTCATATACTGATGTGATAGAAAGTCAGGAAGAATGTGAACGTGAAGAAAATACAAGTGCAGAAATAGATGAAGTTGTTCAAAACACTCAACAGTCACATCATGATGTTGACTCGGAAGAAGAATCTGAAGAAGAAACTATGGCTGAAGAAAATTCTACTGAACCTCGTAGGAGAAATCGAAGAGTTGAGATTGATCCATCCAACATAATTGGGGACAAGAGTGAACCCACTCAAACAAGGAGGATGAGTAATAACATGCAATCTTCATTTCTATCAATTATAGAGCCATCCTCATTCGAAGAAGCTACAAATGATGAATCTTGGGTGAAAGCCATGAATGATGAATTAGATCAGATTGACAAGAATCAGACATGGGATCTTGTCTAGAGACCTGAAGGTCAAAATGTTATTGGTACCAAATGGATCTTCAAAAATAAGTTTGATGAGCATGGAAGTGTCATCAGAAACAAGGCACAACTGGTATGTAAAGGATACTCTCAGATTGAAGGCATTGATGTTGAAGAAACCTTTGCTCCAGTGGCTAGACTGGAGTCAATCTAGCTTTTCCTTGCCATGGAACTCCAAAAAGGATATAAAGTATATCAAATGGATGTTAAGACAGCATTCTTGAATGGTGTACTCGAAGAAGAAGTTTACATTGAACAACCAGTGGGCTTTGTTTTGGGTACTGATGAAACAAAGGTCTGAAAACCGAAGAAAGCTCTATATAGTTTGAAGCAGGCACCACGGGCGTGGTACTCACGGCTGGATTCATATCTCAAGAAGTTGGAATTCAAAAGAGGAGGAGTTGATCACAATCTCTATGTGAAGAATTATCCAAAAGATCAATTCATGGTTCTTTTCTACGTTGATGATATCATATTTGGTGGCAGTAGGCAGAAATTAGTGGATGAATTTTCCAACCACATGAAATCAGAATTTGAAATGTCTATGATTGGGGAGCTCACATATTTCTTGGGACTGTAGGTGATTCAAAAGAAGGAATACACTTTCATTT
Organism: Viscum album; assembly: GCA_963277665.1. Taxonomy (NCBI): domain Eukaryota; kingdom Viridiplantae; phylum Streptophyta; class Magnoliopsida; order Santalales; family Viscaceae; genus Viscum; species Viscum album. The sequence goes on from OY728134.1 coordinate 295,321,948, forward strand.
CTCAGGAAAAATATGCAAGAGAGCTACTGAAGAAGTTCAATATGCAAGACTCTAAACCAATGTCAACTCCAATTGCAGTTGGAACTAAACTTGGAAAAGAATGAGGATGGGGACTCTGTTGATCCCACCATGTACAGGATGATCATTGGAAGCCTACTATATCTGACAGCGACAAGGCCAGATATTGTCTTTGCCACATGCCTTGCGGCCCTCTTTCAAAGTAATCCAAAAGAGGAACATATGGCAGCAGTAAAAAGAATCATGAGTTACATTCAAGGTACACATAATTTCGGGTTATTTTTTGCTACAGGCAGGGACAGTGAATTATCCGCATTTTCTGATGCTGACTGGGCTGGTGATGTGGCAGACAGAAAGTCCACTAGTGGTGGAGCTTTCTATATTGGGCAGAAATGTGTTGGCTGGTTGAGCAAGAAACAAGAAAGTACTTCTCTTAGTACTGCTGAAGCTGAGTATATCTCTGCCACAAAGGCATGCACTCAACTGCTTTGGATGAAGCAGCAACTAATAGATATTGGTGATAAGGTGCAGCAACCAATGGTGATTTACTATGATAACAAAAGCGCAATTGATCTTACGAAGAATCCGGTTCATCATTCTCGTACAAAACATATTGAAATACGGTATCATTTTATCAAAGAAAAGGTTGAACAAGGCGTGATTAGAATGTATCATGTTGGAACTAATGAGAAAGTGGCTGATATCCTGACCAAGCCATTGTCCGCGGCTGTGTTTGAGAAGCATCAGTTGAACCTCGGTGTTCAACCACCTCCTACTGCATAAGGAGGCTCCGGAAATCCCCTCTCCTCGTTTGTTTTAACTGTTTTTATCTGCTTATGGCTGTGATGCAGGTTTATGGGGGAGATACTATCCAGGGGGAGTATGGCTTGAGCTTAACGTTGAACAACTTATCGGTCTTTGGTTTTATTGTCAATGGGGGAGAAAGGAATAAATTCAAGGCAAGAAATTCAAGGCAAGAAATTCTTCTGTGATGAGAAGTTTAAGAAGGATAACATCGAGCGTCATGGAGAATTTCAAAACACTGGAACCCAATTCAAGCTTCCTCTCTTGTTTTCTACACCGAGCATTGCTCACGTAGACTTAGAGTGTTGGCTGAGTTGATTCTTGCGTTTTGGGTTTGCTCATGGTTGGAAATCTATTGAATTTTTTTCTGATTTCCAACAAACCCAAAGGGGGAGATTATTGGAACCAAGGTCTTCAAAGCATGATTTGGCGTATGGTTTGTGTTTTTTGTCAATCCTCAGTGGAAGTTCAGGATGTGTACCAACAAAGAGATCATACCGTTCAAGCAGAAAACAGTAGTGAAGGTGGCGCCGTTTCCCAGTGTTTGCCAAATTTTTGGGCCTGAAAATCAGCCAATAAAGTTAAGTGTTTTTGGCAAAGGTACTTGTGCGCCGAGGTCTTGTAGGATAGAAGACATGCGTGCCATATGTTTTTGAGGATCAGAACGTCAAAATTTGGCTAAGGAAAGAAGGTCGCGCAAGTATTGGTTGGGTTGCGCAAGTGAGTTGCGCGACAGAGGTTACTGGAGACAAGACTTGCGCGCCGTCGAGGGACTTGCACGTCGCCGCGCAGGGGGTCCAGTTTGCCTATAAATTCTGGACCACCCCTCCTCATTTCTGACAGAGCTCAAAAATTTGAGATTGTTCAAGCTCTCATCGCGCAGGTGGTCGAGCCGCACAGGTGGTAGTTTTGTCGCCCAAGTAGAGCTTGCGCGCCGGTTGTTGGTTGTGCGTCTAAGGCGGTTTGGAAGAGAAAGGAAGTGGACCGCTCAAGTTTTTAGTCGGGGAAGGAAGAGTCGCGTAGGTGCATTGATGACACTTGCGCGCCAGTTTTGACTTGCACGCCGTAGTGGGACTTGCGCGACTATCTTGGAGAAGCGCGCCAGGTTTTTCTGAAGCACGCCAGCCTGTTTGGAGCTGCACGAAAGCCAGGAGACTACCCGATACATTAGAGGAAAAGTGATATTCTTCTTCTGGTGAGAATCGGACTTCAATAGAGCATCTACATACAACAAAGGATGCATCATTATGCAAATGATGAAGATACCTTCACGTCTATAAACTAAGTGGGACTTCACCAACGGCAGTGAGCCAGGGGGAGTCAACGGGAGTGACCCGAGGGAAGCAGTGAGCTATCCTTGAACCTTTGTAAAGGCAGTGAGCCTCGGAAAGAGTGACTGTACCCGAACTTTTGTAATCTACAGCTAGTGAAGCATAGTGTATTTTTGGTACGACCGACAACCTGTTGGCATATACTCCTTGGACGTAGCCCTTAGTGGTGAACCAAGTAAAAAGGGTTGTGTCTTCTCTGTGGATATGAATGTTTGCTTTCTAATCATAATCATCATACAGGTTCAACAAGTTCCTACCAACGTGGGAACAAGATCCATCACATTAAAAGAAAAAGTGGTCACCCTGATTCACCCCTCCCCTCTCATGGTGTCCCGGTGTCCTTCACCACCTAGGGGAAATTGTGCACCACAAAGAGTAGGGGTGCATGACTGGAGCATATTTTCCCCAAACTGTATGCCTCCTCTAACTAATCGTGTGTATATATTTAAATTATTCTAAAAATTAATTTTAAATTACAAAACAACCATGTTTAAGTGTTAGGAGACCCCATTTATCCCTAACACATTTCCCTAAGTTTTGAAGGCTCTCAAGAAGTTGTTCTGACTCCTCCAACCCCTTTCCTTTTCATATTAATGCAGTGTTGATCCCAATCCATCTCCTCGGGGAAATTGGATCCTCTCTAGTATAGTTTCTTCCATTCTTCATACTTCTCATCCTTAGATAGTATTATATCATCATGTTTTTTATTGATCTAAACTTCACTTTTATGGATCTAATAATTTTCCTAACAGATCTTCATTTTAGATTTTATTTTTAGATCTTCCTCGTCTTTGATCGTCATTGGAATTCCCATTGCGGGTGTTGATCACTTGATTTCCATGATTAAAGATAGGTGGTTCCATTTGATACATTCCATGCAATTGGATACATAAATTGATTAATTATTTTGAAATAACAGTAAATTTATTTATATAACCTTTATTTGATATGATATTAATTGGAATTTTAATTATCATAGATTTTGAGAAAACCACACATTTCTAATGGAATTGTAATCATGGACTAAATAATGGAATTGATGAAATTATTTGAGATTGTTTATTGATAAAACGTATTAAATTTTGATGATTAAAAACCCATGTTTTTTTGGATTAAAAATACCTTAAATGATGAAAAACCCATGTTTTGGTTTTTAAATTGAATTGGCATACGAAAATTCAAAACTCGACAATTGAATTATAAATGATGATTGATTTAAAATGAGTTTATTTTCCCATTTTTATTGATTTATTGTGAACAATATAGCTTGGATAGTTAGTGATTTATTTTGGGAAAATAATGCTAGGATCTTGATCCCATAACACTGTATTGAGGATGAAAACTCTAACAAAAACCTTATGTGGCATGATTATCCCCAATGGGATATCGATGAGTCTTATTGGAAATAAGAATGGTGTATGTGGGAACACATGTTTATCAATGATCATTGATTTGAGAAGTGTGAGGATACTATAACCATTAGATAATGTATTTTTTTGACAGATAACCATGGTGTTTGTGGTGTATGTTTTAAATATGTATGCCATTGATTATAGAACTATTTTACTAATGATAAATTATTTATATAAATGCTTTTATTTAAAATTAATTAATCTATGTATTAAATGTTTCCATCTGTTGAAAAAAATAATTTTTTGGTTTAAATATATAAATGATATGTTATTAAATGCACAATATTTTTTAAATTAAAATCATGTTTGGTTTATTTTATGGCATCGATTATGTAACACATAGTGATACCAACCTTGGATTTATAGATCACACCCTACATTTTCTGTTGGGTGTTTATATATATTCTTATTCCAGTTCTGAGAAAGGGGAAAGTGTCACTTGGTGGTGGAAGATGGTCATGGTCTTTGGGGGTGTGTGGTGATGATGGTGACTAGTGGAGCTATTTTATACTTATTAGACAGGGTTTTTTAAGACTTATGTATGGTTTACATGGTGGTTTCCTTTGAGTTCTTTATTTATCTTCATGGGTAATGTTTTACAAGTTGTCTTCTGGTACATTCTCTTTAAAAAGTTTTGATATACTAACTTGGTTCTTGTTTATATTCCACTATTTTATTGAAAATACAATCCCTCTTTATACTTATATGATGTTAGGTGTTATTCTCCAACCCATTGGGATAGAGAATTTACTTTAGGCTATGTCATATCTGACTTAGGTATTAGGGTACCAGGTTATCTGGGATAGTTCATGGAATTCCATGCCCGAGTATCATATCATTAGGTTTGTCATGTATGAGTATCATATGTATATGGTATTTCATTCCTAAGTATCGTATCAGTAGGAATTCTGTGCCTGAGTATCATACATATATTGGATTCTATACCTGAGAATCATAGGTGTATGGGATTCCATGCCCATAATCATATTAGTATGGACGTCATACCCAAGTTTCACAGGAATATGGGGTCAAATAGACTTTAGTACGAGGCAATAAATAGTATATATGACATTAAAATTCCACTTAAACATGGTTGTAACCATTTTTTATGTTAAATCACATAATTTGGTTATACCACTCACTTTCCAATTAATTAATTATAATCATTTCATCTAAATTCCAAGTAAAAACAACTTAGGATGTGTTTTGGTCACATAAGAATGTATAATATATTGGGTTAATTCCATAAGAACACCTCAACGGCTTGAACTAGTTGATGAGAACCTATTCCAATAAGAAAAAGGAGGCATAATGTCATATTTTTCATGGATAAATAATTAATTAAGGGAAAACTTCATTTTTATGGAAACACATGAAAAAATACAGCATGCGGAATCTTAATGCGTAATATAAGGAAAAAATTCTTGATGGATAATTATGAGACCAAATACCTTATAGTGGTATAGAAGTACTCATCCATTATCATATTCCAATTTGTCCTAGAATGGAAGAAATTGAAAAGACCAATAAACACCATGAAAAAATGGCATATTAGATTTCACTAAAATAATACCAAATAAGGTGAGATAATTTGTGAAAAGAATATAGGGGATCAAAGATCTTACCAAGAGGGATCTAATGAGGCATGTAGTGGTCCTATTGGAGTCCAGATGAAAGATAATTAAGGTAACCTAGCTTGAGGTGTAGGAGAGAAATAAGAATTGAATGAATTATTCCCCCTTTTAAAAAAGAACCCACAACAGATTCACAATGTGAAAAATATTTACATAGTGAAATGTTTGGGATTTTCAACTTTATAAAAAACCAATACACATCATGAAAAGTTTCTATCCAAACCAATTCATGTCGTAAATTAGTTCTCCAACCAAGCTCCATCCCTCTGCTACCTTCCTCAAAAAAACAAACCAACCAGCCTCAAGGAACTGTTTTTTGGTCTAATACAAAATGATAAACTTAACTAGGGTTTACTTAAATTTAAAGTATCCATAACTCATTAGAAAATTTGGGATATTACCATATTCCCCCTTAAAACAACTCATCCCCAATTCTCCCTTCTAATGTTGGTAATGCTTCGTCTAAGAATAACTCCATCCACTGAGCACGTATGTCAGCCTCTCTCTCCCAAGTATCATCATGTACATAGTTGTGATTCCATAGAACCCATTCTAGAGGAAAAGACCTTCCTCATAGGGACTTTGTGAAACAATCCATAATACAAATAGGATACTCCTTAACATAATCATCTACCACTAATTTTACATCCTTAGGATTAAAAGTATGAAATTGGTTTCCTGATATCGGGGAATCTGTGATATATGGAATATATTGGGCATGGATCGGTACCTATGAGTATGATTTATCCATTAGAATATTGTATCGACTCTCTATGATACCTCTAATGGACCTAAATAATGAGGTGATAACTTTCCCTATCTCATAATCTATTGATTCTCTAGTCTAGGATAAAAATTTAAGAAAACCTAATCCCCAAACTCAGACTCTAGAGGTATTTTCAGCAATTAGAATAAAATTTATTCATAGATTAATCAAAAAAGAATCCACTTATTTATAAGTTGTACCTACTCTAATGTCTCCTAATAAAGATGTGGTCTCGGTAGCACTTCCCCTATTGTCTCTTATCAACAAAGGGGTGAACAACATGGCCTATCATATAGAGACTCATAAGGATCCAATTGAATATTACTCCAAAATCTATTATTATAGGAAAAATCAACAAAAGTTATGTGTTTCTCCCAAGAAGCTAAACAATCAAGGACACATGATCAAATCATTTCCTCCAGTAATGATATTGTCTATTTTGACTGGCCATCAGTCTATGGGTGAAGGGTTGTGCTCAGAAGCGCATTTGTTATGAGAACCTTCTGTAACACCTTCTAAAACCTTGACATAATAATAAAATCTCTATATAATATTATAGTACAAGGGGCCCTGTGTAGGCATATAATATCATGGAAATACAGTCTCCCAATATCATCCACTGAGAAGGTCATCCTGATAGGAAGAAAATGGGAGACCTTTTCAGCCTATCCATGACTACCCAAACAATGTAGCTACATCAAGGTGACCTCATTAAATTAGTCAAAAAATCTATAGTGACATAATCCCATTTAAATTTCAGGATTGGTGATGGATGTAACAAGACATCAAGACATTGGAAATCTTCCTTCACCTACAGATAGGTGGAACACATAGTGATAAAACCCATGATCTGACATTTTCTCCTAGGTGACCAATACTGGAAGTGTATGTATCAGTACATCTTATAAATCCCTAGGTGTACAGAACATTATGAATCATGGGATTATCATACCAGTTCCTCACACATTTTTGTAGGAAACTAGACATGAACATGAATAAGAATGATATCATCTTCATTGATGGACCAACACAGAGGTGGGTCCCCACCTAAAACACTCTCCCTTAGGACTAATCCCTCAGGATCCGAGAACTTCATCCTCTTCACTCAATCCAGAAGTGATGAGGTTACCATTAAGGATATAAGGAAAGGATTATTTTGACCCTCATAAACCTCTAGATGTGTCGTATAAAAAATAATAATGAACCTTCATTCATCACTGGTTTCTTGAACAACTTGCATCTCAGTCTTCCAGCTCATAGAATCATCAACTATGTTTCCCTTCCTAGGCATACAATCAAGCTAAAAGTGATTGTAATAAAAGTATTCATCCAACCTTCTTTGTATGATTTTAATGTCACACTATGTAAAGATATATTTGAGTATTTTTTGGTCCATAAATATGAAAAACCACTCTCCCAACAAGTAATACCTCCAACAATGCAAGGAATGAATGATAGCTACTAGCTTGAGATCATGCGTTAGGTAATTCCTCTCATGTAGCTTCTACTAATGAGACTCCTACTCAACAACTTGATCCTACTCCATCAAAATGGTCCCTAGTATAATACATGATGCATAACAAAATATAATATAGACTATGACCACATCTATCAAAATCAGGATCAACACTGAATTCAATCATCGTTTCATCTCCTGAAAGGAATTGTAACATGTTTCAGACTACAATAACTCCACACCCTTCTTAGATAATCTAGTAATAGGTTATTAATTTCATGATAATTCCTGTAAAAATAAATTTTAATAGCTATCTATCCCAATGAAAATACATATTTGAAAGATGTTCTTTGGTTGCATCTAATAAACAACAACACTCACCTTCTATGGGTCAACTGATACTCCAATCAATGAGATAATGTGACCCAAAAAGTGTATTTTTCTGATCTAAAAGCGGAATTTAGTGATCTTAGCATACAATATGTGCTCCCATAGTGTATTCAATATATTCCTAATATGCTTGTCATAATCATATAGAGTACATGAATACACTAAGATATTGTCTATTAAGAATACCACAAATGAATATAGATATGGGTGGAAAACTCAATTCATCAAGGACATAATGGATGAAGGTATTTTCATGAGACTGAATGGAATAAAAAATACTTATATAAATTTTACTGAATTTCAAAAGTTGTATGTGGTATATCTGAAGGTCATAATCATATATGTTGGTAGCCTAACATCAAATCAATATTGGAGAAAAAACTTTCTCCTCAGAGCTAGTTGAAGAGGTTGTCTATACAAGGTAGTGGATATCGGTTCTTAACCATAGGCCGGTTTAACTGAAGACAACCCACATAAAGATTGAGGTTACCATATTCCTTCATGGTGAAAAGGATATGTGAACCCCACGGTGAAGTTATGGGTTGTATAAAAACCTTAGCATCCAAATCCTATAGCTGCCTCTTAATCTCCTCCAACTCAATAGTAGTCATCCTATAAAGATTAATGGATACCAGTGCATCTCCTAGAACTAGATTGATAGAAAACTATACCTATCTCTCAGGTTTTATTATATAAAATTTATCAAATAATACAAATCTAAATCAATCAACTACTAGAGGAAAATTATCTTGATGTACTCCCGGATCATATAGAATAAGCTAGAAATATAGATTGTCACTCCGCTCATCCCACAATGCTCTAGTATAGTTCATCTCTATTGGACATCCCACTCACCCTTAAGTATATAACTACCACCCTATGGTGATGTAAAATACACCCTATGACAATATAAATCCATGTAGTCATGGTAAAGAATCAACTAGTCCATCCTGAGAATGATGTCATAAACAGCAATCTCAAAGATGAAGAGGGTCTGTAGGAAATGATAGCCACCTATCTCTAGGGGGAACTCCTTACATTGATATATACTTTTTGAAAATAGATGAAAATTAGTTTCAATGGTCATCTCCCAACCAAATTACCTAATTTCAAGTTTGAGACATTACATGATTTTCAAAAATATTAATGAAGTCAAAGCACTAATGTAAAATATGGTAGAAACTAAAGTAAAGGCTACCAGAATAGTACCTTTACTGTAGATGGAATAAAACTCTAATACTTTTTTATAGGATACACTAAGTAGATTTGGCTAGATCTATAGCCCTGAGATACAACCTGAATGCCCGGAGTAGGTATACACTGCATGCGCTATACAACTGAAGTTTGGCTTCTTTGACCATGACCACCTCCTCTACATGAATTGCTGATAGTACTCTGTCTACATGCATGGATAGGTGCTATTGATCCTACTCTTAATGGTGGAGCTGGTATGGGTCTTATCCTACTCGATAAAGATGGGAAGGTCCTGAAAAAATGTTGAAGATTCCCCATCATGTCGCAGCCTCGGTACATGACGAGGTCTTTGAGACACTTGAGCTTCTTAGGCCCTCGATTTCCTCACTTGTGGCAAACTATGTAACTATCAGTGGGTGTTAATTAGATTTCTCTTCCCACATGTGTAGTATCAAATTGAAATTTTGGTCCACTTGTCAAATCACTTCCCTATCTTGTTTCCAAGCCACCCTAACCCACTATGTCAGCCTATCTTAGATTTTACTCGATGATGAGGGTCTAGTTTACTATTTTTTAAATGGTGTTCAATAAAATTATATTCACTTTAGATCGAATGGAATATATGATCCCATCCTCAAAATTTATTGTTTTCACCAACACGTCACTAGAAAGAGTCGGTGTAAAGAGATGGAGATTCGTGAACCAAGTAGAATAGTTCATCACTAACATAGTACACTACTATAGATGCATAAAATATCTAGATCAGTCTACTCTCAGTATCTGGGGAAAGAATTTTTCATAGAATATTGTCTGAGATCCTACCAATGACATACTCTAATGACGATATTCACAGGTGATAACATCCCATCATCTCTTGGTAGAATATCAAATCATATATGTAGAGAAATTCACTCTCCTCTCAATAGGTGTCCCAAGGTGATCAAAGATAGTCATCATGGCCTCCAACCATGACTTTGCAGCTTGAGGACCACCGTTCCCCTAAAACATGGGTGGATTTTGCTTCTGAAAATATCATTTTAACCCTACCATAGTAAGTTAAGTCACAAGTATCCTTGTATGGTATATATGATCGATATAAAATGCTCTCAAAATTGGTCCTCAGCACCCAAGTTGGGTATAAAGGAAGTGCCCTGAGTGGCATTATTAGTGGGTTTGGCCCCACCATCTTTGAAGCATGGTCATCACCACCTTCCCATCACCCGGCCTGAGAAAGCCATGGTGTTATATCTTTACAATTTCCCAAAAATGCTTCAAAACATGATCTGGTAATGGAATGATCCACTGTTATAAATATAGAATAGGTATAAATCCTTTCAAAAAGTCACACCCCTATTCCTTGTCCTAAATCTAGGTTTGGGTGACGTACAGATCATATGAAATTCAAGAGAAACTACCTACATCCCCCTACTAAGGTCATGTTAGGGTCAAGTTCTATTTCATAAGAAAGGGGTTTTTGTATACACAGTTTCAATTGAAATTTATAGGTGAAATATCCATGTAAGTTGTAATTGGAATCCCCATTTAATGGTGATCGTTTCGCTGCAAAATTTAAATTATTTTTTATTTTTTAATCAATTATAAAACAATTTTTTAAATGGTTAAATTATATAGGTTACCATTTCTAATTTATAAATCCCATACACTTTTTAAATTGAAATGTGGGATCCATTTAATCACAACCATAAACATGTTTTGGACCATGTGACTAATGGTCCTTGACTCAACATACCACAATTGACTACTTAAGGTGTCTGTATCAAACTATATAAGAAAAAAACTAGGTTAATGAAGGCACATTAAGTAAAAAATTATTTTTATAATTCAACTATAATAAAGATTATCATAATTATATATATATCATTCCAGACACTCATATCTACCATAGGCAACACAAGTAATGTGATGCATCTATATTCCATGGCATAATGCATGAAATTTGAATATCTATGTGCCAATGATGATGCATGCGACAAAACATCATTGTTTTACTTGTATAAGGGTAAAATGGAATCCACTATCATAATATTAATATCACATATCTTGTGCATCACCTAATGCTGAAATAAAAACAACTACAATAATCAGAATCCAAAATTGAAAATCTCATCCCTGGTAATTTGGATTTTCTTTGAATGTGGGTTAGATACTCCAAAAACCAATCTCATTACCAAGATCTGACAAATCTTAGTCTTCTTTCTACTATCCTAAAATAATAAGGAAAAGAAAAAAAGTTATGATACCACTTCGTGATGTCCCATACCAGGTCACATGAAAATAGTATCTATACCGGTGGGGCACATGGCCTCAAACATGCCTCCCCATATACTAGAGGTTACTGAATAGAAGTGAGGGTCTATGGTGGTATACTGGGGATCTATACCCTCATAATTAGAGTGAAAAAATAGTGATATAACTAAAAAATAGTTGAAACATAATAAATCTGAATAAACCAATATAAATAAATCATCTAGATAGTAATAATAATAAACAAGCCAAAATTGGCATCATATAAAAAATGATGAGTATGTTATGGAGCTATAAAAAATGGGAGAAAAAAATACATTGATGTAGTAAGATACAACATGCTATAAAAAAATACCCAAATGGGTAAAAACTATCCCCAATATCACTAAGATTGTGTTCTTCATCCTATGTTATTGTACTCCATACTAATACTGAGAATCAAGCATCAAAAGTAATCCACTTCCCTTAATCCAAACCAGAAATCATGAATTCTCTTCAGATACAAAACAACAACTTGAACAGGGTGTGATATATACTCAGTATGAATCCACCAACTATGTCTATAACTATCTATCGAGTGCATATAATATGAAAAATGTGAAAATATAATAATGATATGTAGAAATGTAAACTATAAAAGGTTGGCTCTGATTCCTGAAGGACACCAGACTAACACTACCTACTTCGGCCCGTTTCGGGAAACCTATGAACATATGTCACCATGAACACACACACACACACACACACACATATATATATATATATATATATATATTATTGTATGTATAAATATACACTATATATTTAATGATGTTTATAAACACACACACACTCATATATATATATATATGCAGTGTTATCTAAGCCCCGAGGCATAACTCTGGTATCTAGGCCTAGTCACTAGAGTCTCATAAGTAGCATGGGATTTTATGCCCGATTATCACAGGTATATGGGATTCCATGATAGAGTATCATATCAATAGGAAAACCATGCCTGACTATCACAGGTATAGGGGATTTATAATTTATTAGTGTTCTACATAAATAAGGTAACAACCATTGTTTATGTAAAATCATGTGATGTGGTCATACCACTCACTTCCTATTTAATTAATTATAATCATTTAATCTAAATTAAATGACAAAACCCCTTAATAGGTGGTTTGGTCACATAATATTTTATAATATCAAGGGTTAATATAATAATCACAACTCAATGGGTGGAACTAGTCAATGGGGACCAATTCTAACAAGAATAAGGAGGTATAAAGTCATTTCTATCAGGGATAAAAAATTAATTAAGGGAAAAGTGTATTTTTATGTAAATTCAAGAAAAATATAGAATGTATCTCCACAAAACATAATATAAAGAAATAATAATTGAGGTATAATTACTAGAAAACCTAACATATAGTGGTAGAAGAGTAATAATCTAGTATTATCTTTTGATTTGTCCTAGAATGAATGAAATTGGAAAAACAAAAAATTACCTAAAAATAGTGAAAATAATCTTACACCAAAGTAACACTGAATAAGGTGAGATAAACTCTAAAATGAATATAGTTGATTGAATTTTTTACCAAGAGGGATCCAATAAGACAAGTTGTGGTCTTATCTGAGTCCAAAAGAGAGAGAACCTAGGGAACCTGGCAAGATGTGGAGGAGAGTTCCTATGAGAGAAGGGATGTTGTGTGGGATGAGAATAAATGAAAAAATAAAGGGTTATTCCACTTTAAAAAAACCAAAAAATATTCATTATGTGAATATTTTTCATTTCGTGAAATGCTCAGGGTTTTGCCCAATTGGAAAAAAAATAATACATATCATGAACAGGGTCTGGCCAAATCAATTCACATCAAGAATATAATTCAAATTGTGAATTAGTTTTGCATCTAGGATCCAATACTCTACTAACTTTATCCCAAAACAAAAAAAATCAACCTCAAGGCATGAAATTTAGGTCTAATCCAAAAAGGACAAACTTAACAAGGTTTTATCAAAATTTAAAGGATCTATGCCTCATAAGAAAAGTACGGATCTTGCAAGGAATAAAGGTCTCATCAATATATATTTTTCTAAATTCAAAAATTCAAATAATTAAAAATATAAAATAATAAAACAAAATAATGTTTTAATTGGAGGATGGGATTTCTTGAATAGTTTTTATTTAAGCGGTGACCTGTGAAGTGAAAAGGAAATAGATAACCTTGTTATGATGGGTGTACAATGTGAGGTACTTGACTTGTTTTTACTCAATTAATAACTCCTAAAATTTTGATCACAATTATATATGTGAATATGAAAAAGAAATTGATTCTAATTTTGGTAATGATTTTGTTTCTTATAATTATACTGCAAAACAATTACTTAAAGAGATTGAAGAATTATGAAATGATAGTGTCAAAACGATTGAAAAATATATATAACTAAGAGGTAAAACTAATAATTTGATTAAATATAATGAGAGAATAAAAATGGAATGTGATAATTTTAATATCTATGTTTACCAAAATTAATAATTTAAAAATAATTTTAATTCTGAGATGTTGAAACTAAATTATGAAAATTATAGAATTAAATATTTTCAAGCATTAAATAATGGGGATTGAAATAGGAGGTTTAACCTAGTCTTGGAGGATTTAACTAAAGTTAATAAAGAATGTAAGAAACTCAAGTAAGAAAATAATAAATTAAGAAATGAAGCTTTTGGTTCTAATGAGAAAGTCTATACTGATTTAGAATCTATTCAAAAATATAATATGGATTTGAAAAAAGTAAGTTTCTAATCAAAAAAAATTCTTATCTACTTTTGGTCAAGGAAAATAGAAATATGATAAAATGATGTCTTTGATGAAACCAAGCTATAAAAAATATGGTTTTAATTATAATATCATTTAACCAAGCATTAATAAGACAAATTTTGTTAAAATATCAAAAGGAAGTATTTCTAGTGTGACATGCTTTAAATGTAGAATGCAGTGGCATTGTAAAAATGGGTGCTCTTTGATATTTACTCAATCATTTGGTCTATAGTGAACCTGATTTTTGATTACATTAATATTACATCATTTTAATGATAAAAAATATAAAATAATTATACAACCAGGATCCAAAGGTTCAGTGTCTTTGGAAAACTAGGACCGGACATAACATTTACAAAATAAAACATAAATATTTATTTAATTCCTTATTCTAAATCTTTTTATTAGCCTTAAGATTCTTCTTAGTACAAATAATAACATGAGTATTTACATAAAAAAGGGGTTATCTAAAAGCCCATCAAGAGGATAGAGAAATACATGAATCAATATAACATGGTTTGAGCATAATCATTATCATAATAACATAGGTATATGATCATAAAATCATAGGAAGCATTAGAAAAAGGCATGAAATGTGGTAATGCATAAAAATGAAACCTTATGCCTTAGTGGTTAACTACTACTCATAGTTTTGAACAAAGATAGAAACATATTCACGCGTATTTTAATTTTACCATGAGCTTCATCACATTACCCAATGAATTGAAGCACTAAATAATTATGAGCACACCCATCACAATATAACATTTACATTTCTCTATATAATTATAGATGCACTCGTCGCATCTAACATTTTCATTATCATGCATGCCACATATAACATAAATAAATCTTGGAAATAAAATAACCCCTAGAAATTAATGGGTTTAATTTCATAAATCATACATTCATAAACTTTAGGTTCCCAAAATACACCAGTAATGACATACTTGATAAGAATCATCAACCTTGAGTGAGAAGTAAAAGGTGTGTTGTCTTTGAAAGAAGAGTACTTTTGGAAACCATTGTGTTTATCATCAACTCAAGTAGAAAACATTTATATTCCATTAAAGGTAATATAATTATAAATTAATTATATTTAAAGAATATCTATACTGAAAATAGGGTGAATGAGGGAAGAACCCGAAGAAAGAGAGTTGGGTTTACGAATTATCCTTACCTAGTATCTGAATGATATATTTCCTTTAATATCATGTATAATCATATTATATTCATTAATTAACAAATAAATAACCTATTCTAAATTAATTTGATTAATTATGGTTTTATTGTGTTCTTTTATGTGATTTTGGATGAGAATAGAGTTTAATTTCATCATTCGAGAGCATTCATTTTCTTAGTTTTCATGATCGATTCACTTTTATACATGAATCAAAGTTTTTGTAAAATGAGGATAAATATGAATAATTTTAATTATATGTTATTAAAGATCTTATATAATTTTAAATTATCTTATAATTTATTAGGTTATATGTTATGAGGATGAATCATTAGATAAAAGTTAATGATGAGTTAATTTTTTAGCAGTTTTTCTATCACAATGAACACGTTTTATTTTATCATTTTGTATTATGTATATAAGTTAGTTATAGAACATAAAAAGAGTTATAATATAAACATTAAAATCTTTTTTAAACCATTTCATTGTATTATTAACATAAATTAAGGCATTAATGAAATATTAAACTACATCACCCATGATGTCGATAAATTGACACATCACGGGCGATGATTTCATTTTGAGAAAAGAGAGGTGGAGTTTAATGATGTATATTATATTAAAATTATATAATTATAGTATATTTAAGGTACTAGAGTTTATCAAGTCATTTTTTTGTTGTATTTTATGAGATAATAATAAAAGTAAACAAAATTAAAAAAAAATTAAATGAAAAAAAAGATGAATATTTTCCCTCTTAAATCTCTCCTCCTCGAGAACCTCCTTAGGGAAGAGGTTTTGGTCTTTTGATGAACCAAAGAGATCCTATAAATGTTAAAGG
Organism: Viscum album; assembly: GCA_963277665.1. NCBI lineage: Eukaryota > Viridiplantae > Streptophyta > Magnoliopsida > Santalales > Viscaceae > Viscum > Viscum album. Next base: position 295,338,040 of record OY728134.1, read on the forward strand.
ATCTAGGAAAGAGTATGGGGCATCATTTTGGAAAGTCTCAAAGCTTGATAGGTGTGAGGATAAGAGGGGGTCAGGGGTGGTATTTATAGTGGAGGGGATGAGTGTTTTCTCATTATTATATTCATTAGATTATTATTTTGGATCAAGAGAATGAATAGATTGAGAGTTTTCATAAAAAATATTAAAATAATTAATGGTAATTCTAGATTATGATTCTTACATTAGTGATGACTAAAGGAACAATATATTAAACTTATAATGTATATATACCATAAATTACTATATTTCACTATTCACCAAAAATTTATGTATTTTAGAAAAATAAAAAAAATCATCCTAACCATTTTTCAAAGTCTATAATTAAAACAATTTCTCCATTATATGAAAATAAATTTCTAAATATGATTAATTTAATTTTTTTATTAAAATCATCCTTTACTTGGAAAATAAAGATTTTAGAATTATAACTGATTTTATAACACTTTGAAAAATTACTTAAGGTCTTATAAAATTATATTAAAATAATAAGATATAAAAATATTAATTTATGAATACATTTTATGAAAATAAATTTTCTATTAAATTATTAAATTAATCATAAAATATTTATTAAATATTTATGAATTATAAAAATGCCAACACTTAATTAGTAATTTTTAAAATATTTACTTACTTATACTATGATATAATTATATCATATTTATAATATGTATAAATTTTATTTTTACTTTCAAGGGAGATTATACTATTCATTTGGCTAGATTACTATTCATAAGGGTTATATTACTATTCTTAAGGTCAATTTACTATTTCATTTTTATTTGTTTCTTAACATCAAGAAATACTTATTATTTCATTAATTATTAATTTATAATGTTTTTATTATGGTCTATAAGTGATTATATTATATTTATACTATATGAAATTACATTAAGAGGGGATAAATTTCATTGATTAACATTTGGACCATTAAAATCTTCCCCCTTTTTTAAATTTCACCCTCAAAATTTCATTTTACATAAATAGGTGAGGGTAATTCTTTTTCATTGACTTCTATGGTTCCCAAGTTGCTTATTCATACATATGGTTCTTTTACAACACTTTGACATGGTGGGTGGTCTTATTGTGTACAACCTTATCTCTCTAATCTAGAATCATTACTAGTTGCTCCACACAAGAGAGATCATCATCTAGTTGTACCACCTTTGAGTTTAATACATGTGATGGATCTGGTATATACTTCCTCAAGAGTGATATGTGGAACACATCATGACCTTGATCCATATTTAGTGGAAGTGTAATCTGATATTCCATGGCTCATATGATACCAAGGATCTTAAAAGGTCCAATATACATTTGTCTTATCCTCCCTTTCTATCCTAAACGAATTACTCTATTCCATGGTGATATTATAAGGAAGACATTATATCCAATGTCAAACTTCAAGTCCCTTCGACAGTTGTCATCATATATCTTTTTCTGACTCTAAGCATATTTTATATATTTCTAGATGGATTGAACCTTCTCTATCATCTGTTGCCTAATATCAGGTCTAAGTAGATTTCATTCTCCAAATTCATCCCATAAGGTTGGAGTAATACATTTATTTCTATATAAAGCATCATATCGATCCATCTGGATACTTGAGTGGAAGCTGTTGTTGTATGAGAACTCTACCAATTTTATTTTTGATCTCATAAACCATTGAATTCTATATATTAGGATCTTAGAATATCTTCAAGCATTTGAATAGTTTTTTCGGATTGGCAATCTGTTTGGGGTGATCGGAACTCAAAGTCGGTTGAAGACTCCTCCAAAAATTATATGTAAACCTAGGATCATGATCAGAGATAATCGATAGTGGAACCCCATGAAATCTCACCACTTCCTTCACATATATCTTTTTATGTTGTTCAAATGAGATATCTCCCCAAATAGTGATAAAGTGGTTAGTCTCGGTGAGTCATTCCACCACAACCCATATCACATTATTTTCTTTGGATGTCTTCAAGAGACCCGTGACAAAGTCCATAGTAATATTCTCCCATTTTCACATGGGTATAGGAAATAGTTTAATTATCCCTTTGGAATTCTATTTCTCAGCTTTAACTTACTGACATATCAAGAACCTTGAGATATAATACCCAATCTCTTTCTTCATGTTATCCCACCAGAATTTTTCTAAAAGATCACAGTATGTCTTGGGGCTCCCATGATGGATAGATAAATTTTAGTTATGTTCATTATCCAATATCTCATACGTTATCCCAGGTGATAAAGGCACACAAAGCCTCATTCGCAATCAAATAACACCATCATCATCAATATGGAACTCTTGTAGTTTCCATTCCTTTGCTACATTCACCCTCTTTTGTAAATCTGAATCATCCCTTTATGAATCTTTAATCATTTGATAAAAATATGTTAGGGAAATAATTTGGGCATGGTACGATTTATTCCCTAATGTTATGATTTACAAATCCATTTTTTTCATATCAATAAATATGGGGTCTTTCTCAATCCACTACATGGATAGAGTATGAGGTTTCTTATTCTATGATCATCAGATACCTTGTTTGCCTTTCTAGGATGATAGTGAATAGAGAAATAATAGTCTTTGATTATCTCTAACCATAACATTTTATTCATGTTGATATAATTTTGTGTGAATATATACTTTATACTCTTTTGATCAGTACATATGTCAAACATCACACCATATAGGTAGTTCTTCCAGAATTTCAAGGAAAAATCATAGCTGTTAACTCCAGATCATGTGTTGGGTGGTTCTGCTCATGGATCTTCAACTAGCGTGAGGCGTAGGATATCACATTATAGTTTTTCATGATTACCCAACCCAATAATTTCATTGAAGTATCACTTTATATCAAAAAACATTATCCACTCTTTGGTAATGTGAGAAAAGGTGTAGTGATCGGCCATCTCTTTAGCTCCTTGAAGCTTTCCTCCCACTCTTCTATCCAAACATAATTTACCCCTTTATTTGTTAAATTAGTTAGCATGCTTGACAATCGTTTTAAATTTCTCACAAAATAATGATAATAACCTACTAATACAATAAAACTATATATTTTTGTGACAATAGAGGGTCTGGGACATTACTCAATCACCTTTGTTTTTGAAGGGTCAATAACAATTCCCTCACTTGTGATCATATATCCAAATAATGTGACTTTCTGCTTCCAAAAGTCACACATTTTGAACTTTTCACACAAATTATCTTTCCTCAATGTATCCAAAACAATCCTTAGATGCCCCTTATGTTCCTCCTTGATCATGGAGTATATTAGAATATCATCAATAAACACTACCACAAATATTTCAAGGTAATTTCTAAATAATATTAAAAAATCAATGAAAAATGTAGGGGAATTAGTTAGTTCCAAGTGCCTCACCAAATACTCATAGTTCCAATACCTTGTATGGAAGGAATTATTCTAGATATCTTCCTTCTTCACCTTTAACTGATGTTATCCAGAATAGAGATCTGCCTTTGAGAAGTATTGATCTGCTTGTAATTGAATGAACAAGTCATCAATCATTGGAAGAGGATAATTGTTATTTATAGTTATCTTGTTGTGTTCCCAAAAATCGATACACAACCCCATTGATTTATCCTTCTTCTTGATAAATATCACTAGAGCACTGAAAGTTGATGCACTAAGGAATATGAACCCTTTTTCCAAATTCTCTTACATCTACTTATTTAACATATCTAGTTTGATAGGATCCATCCTATAGGGACACATTGAGATACGATTATCTCTAGGTATGTGTTCTATTTAGAAATGTTACCCATGATCTAGGGGAAGTCCATGTAACTCTTTAGGAAATACATCACGGTATTACCTCATGATGGGTATTTCTACCAGGTTTACACTTTCCATTGAGTTAACCATTTGAGTGAGTTATGCTTATTCACATGGAATCAACACCCACACCGTTAATGCATTTTTCAATGTAGAATCATGATATTCTTTTCATTTCTAGAAGAGAATGGGATGGTTCAAAATATGAAAAGATATTTCCTTTTACATACTGTTTATATGTTCTCAATATAATAAGATCCAATTCATTCCCATTATAGTGTCAAATTCCACAAAGGTAATTATCAAATGATTTTCTAGAAGAATCTTCCCACATACACAAATATAAGAAGAGTACAACAATTGTGTTGCAATGATTGAACCAATAAGTGTTTTTTATAGATATCTATACTTAAATGTTTATGGGGCTTTGAATCAATAGTTCAAGAAAACTTTCAGGTTATAAAGTAATGTGTAGAACCCAAATCCAATAATATTTTTTCCATTCTTGAGTGAAAATGAAGTGTACCTTGTACGACTTAATTTTCTTGCTCCACTTCCATAGTATTGATGGGATATGCCTTCTATTTATCCTTTGTATTTGGTGGATAATGATACTGAGTAAACTCTAGAAAATGAGGTTTAGTGCATTGTCTTGCATAGTGCCCTTGCTCCCTACCATTGTAGCATTGGACCATGGGTGGTGCTCTCCTTTCCTTTACCACATTGTTATGATTCCTCATGTATTTTATAAATTCTTGAGCTTGGTGGCCTTTTATCCCACACTTGAAGCATTTACCCATCACTTTGATAGAATTCCCATGTTTCTTTTTACAACATTTTTGACATGTGGGTGGTTGAGTTTTCTTTCCACCTTTCTCAATAGATCCCCTATCTTGAAACTTCATCTTTTATTTCTTATCACTGTAGTCGTGGGACCATTCTCCAAACTCCATCTCCACTTTGAGAGTACATCTAACTAATTCTTTATAACTCACAAATTCTCGAATTAAAAGAGCATTTCGAAGGTGGGGTTTTAAATCACTAAAGAATCTATCTATTTTTGTTATCATTATTGATAAAAAACCCAAAGTGTACCATACTAGCCTCCTAAAATTTGATTCATAGGTCTTGATAGATTAAAATTCAATTTTCTTCAACTCTATGAATTATATCTCCATCTTTGTTTGAATATTTAGAGGGAAATACTTATTAAGAAAAATTATCTTAATGTCTTACCGCTCCATCTCTTCAATTTCATCCCTCGACTTGATGTTCTTATTCAATTTCAACCATTGATTGGCCCCTCTATCAAGATAATAAACCTAGAGATTCACTTTATCTATCTCAGAATAGTGAATTATAGAAAATATATTCCCCCATTGAGTTAACCCATTGTTCTATGTCTAGTAGATCAGAAGATACACTAAACATCAATGGTCGTTGCCACATAAAATACTTGATAGCCAGTTGCTACCTCTTAGTTGAAGGAGAATATTCCACATTATTTAGGTTATTTTTCATAACCTGATATATATGGGTAAGTATCACCATGAAATTTTTAACTCCACCTCCCAAAGAAATAGGGATGTTGTTCGAGAAATAACTGCATTTTCCCTCGCATGAGTTGTTGGCCTGATTTTTCAAGGGTCCAACCATTTTCTAAAATATAAAAGGTTATAAAAATACATAAGTCAACAATTAATGAATAAATAATTTATTCTTTTGTGAAATTAACTCTAAAGGAATATTTTATTAGATCCCTATGTTTAGAAAATCTTTTTGTGTGCATACATAAACATAGTCTCATACTAATGGTTTTCACTAAGGTTCTCTAATTTGAATTCCCAAATTAACTAAACTATGCTCTAATACCAACTATATCGACCCTAATTTTTTCAGACATTACTATTACATCATTTTAATTATAAACAACATAAATAATTACACACCTAGGATCCAAAGTATTAGTGTATTGTGAAAACTATGACCATACATAACATTAACAAAATAAATCAAAAACATTTATTTAATTACATCTTCTCTAGCTTCTTATTGGCCATCAGATTCTCTTTATTACAAGTAATCACATGAGGATATACATCAATAACGGGTGATCTAAAAGCCTATTAATAGGATATATAAAGACATGAATCAATATAACATGGGGTGAAAATAATCATTATCATCGTAACATAGTCATAGGATAATAATCATGAGGGGAAGCATTAAAGAAATGCTTGAAATATGGAAATTCATTAAAAGGAAACCTTATGTATTAGTGGTTAACTACCACACATATATTTTAATAAATATAGCATCATGTTCACGCATATTTCCCTTTTCTCATGAGATACATCACATTCCCCAATGCATTGGAGTGCTATATTGTAACACCCCGAGACTTCAAAATATTTTCATTTATAAAAAAATAATTTTATTTATTTCTTTTTTTATTAAAAACTATTTTATGCTTACACTAAACACAAAAATGAGTTTCCTTTCATTACAAGAAAGGTCAAGTTTTACCAAACAACAATATATTAACAAAATATTATTATTTAATATAATATATAACTTAGTGGTTAAATTAGTAGTTACGAATTGGTATTAACCAAATTTTAAATTTTATATATTAAATATAATTTTAAAATTCATATTATGTATTTTCTAGCCATGTTATAATAAAATATTTATTTTTTTCATATAAAAGAACTATTTTTGAAAAAAATGCAGTTTTACTGCCTTTTAGTGGAGAACCTTTTTTAATACAATATTCGTCACTTTTATAAATTCAAATGGAAAAAATAAAATTATTATTTAGAAGAAAGACATTAAAAGTTATTTTGAACAAATTTTTATTTCCTTTTTGATTACATTCATATTTTAATGAATAGTGAAAAATATTTCATTTTAATTCAATAGTTCTTTTCCATGTAATTTATTTATATAGATATATTGATCTTTTATTTGGTTTTGTATTTTAATTATACTATGATTTATAATTTACATCAATTTAGGACATTGGAACCAATTTTAAATTGAAATTAGATATAAAATTTATGTCAACTTTTGAACATTTCACATTAAAACCCCGCTTTTTAGTCTTGTCTGCAAAATTAATTTTAAATACAATTTTCTAAATTATATTAATTGAATTATATAAAATAGATTCTATATTTGGAATTATAAGGTATAAATTATATTTTGTGGTCAATTTCATTTTTTGGTATAGAAAAGTTACCACGGTAAAAAAAATTATTTACCGTAGTAAAGATAAAATTTTGGCAATGGTAAATGTTGAAATTTAAAAGCATAACATACCTAAAAACTAAATAATTAATGTTTCGTTGAGGTATTTATCAACCATAACCATATTTTAAAATATAAATTACAATCCAATGTAATGGAATTTAATTCCACCTCTATATGGTTGGATTTTAATATAAATTAATCAATAAATTAATCACTTGAACCCACCTCTCCTCAAGTATAAATACCACCTATCCACCACGTTATTTAGACACAAAAAACATTTAGTTCCGAAAATATATACCCAAACCACTAATAATCACTCTAACCATGTCCATGTGCTTTTGTTATCATACCAAATCCAAGTCCCTCAAGGGTCTTTCAAGAACGTTATATTCAAAGAGGTAATTTTCTCAAAGTACCTCTCTTAATTTCGTTTCCTTTTCTACTTTTCCTCACCTAATTCATCCATAGATTCATTATAAATTAGGAATCCTATATATACTGAAATATTATTTTTATAATGTAATATATCATATCCATGTCATTTCTCACAACCTCTTATTCAAAGAAATGAAATTGTTGTCCAAGTTATGCCAGCTAATTGATTCCGTGAATATTATTTTTATTCTTTTCTATCACTACCTTCATGGATAGTCTTAAAACTATTTTTGGTGACATAGTATTTTAATATTTACATTATAACCTATTTAATATTCTGTAAATTTCATAATAAACGTACATTCATGATTTCTATATTGTGCATATACGATAACATCATTTGTGGAAGTGTGGACTACCACCCCCTCAAAGTGATGTGTTTCATTTACGCTATACATGAAATATATTAAGGATAATTTTTATACATATATGTCAAATATATGACATAGATTTTATAATTTAATTATAATATACATATTTTCCATTCACTTTTCAATATTTTAATATGACAAAGAAATGAAAGTAGCATTCATGTGTAAGTACGGCTTATCATCTCCATGAACGTTGCATTTCATTCCTGTATAAAAATTTTATAGATTATTATAAATACATATGTACTCAAAATATAATATAATTAATTAATGTTTTAAATTATTTATATGATTAAATCATGATCTAAGTAATATAAGAAGAAAATAACAAGTCAAAACATACTTGAGAAAACTAGGCAATTAACACCTGGAATAGTGAAATAATGAAAGATTGTTAACAAAAAGGTAATAAGATATTATAAAGAGATTATATATAATATTATAAAGATGATTATGGTTCTATATTAATGTAGTAACACTATTCAAACCATTATAAAAGAGTTTAAAGGATGATCACCCTAAAAGAAATCCCAAAGTAAGGGTTAATTTCACAAGCTCGTTATTATTCGAGGTTGATTAAAAGTAAGTATCTGCTGGGACATATTTATCATCCATATTCATATCTATTAAAATGTAATTCAAAATATTATCCATAATTTTTTAAAATAATTTTTTCCCATGTTTGACTTTTTATAAAACTTTTGGAAAGTAATCATTCTTTCATATTCCAAATGAAATAATTTATAACCTTTTCGACAAATTAATGAAAGAATGTTTTTTTAAACTTATACAGGGAATGTGGATATTTTATGACATTATTATGCCTTATCATTTTGACAAATTACATAAAATATTATAAGGTTATTTTCAAAATAAATTTCTTCTTTTATAATTGTGCAGTTTTAAATGATTTCAAAGTAAAAAATTGATATTTTTATCAAATAGTTTTAATAATTTTATTAGATTATTTTTATCTATGTCAACATCTTTTGTTGAATTTTATGATTAATTGAGGTTGATTTATTATTATACAATCATCCATATTTTATTGAATGTTTATGATATATTTAAAAGTGGATGTTCTATTTTTATACCATTCGTGTTTTATAATTAAAGTATTAACATTTCATATGCTAGTTTTAATATGAATTTTTATGTTATAATGTACCCCTTTCATAATAGGAATGCATTAGACTTAGTAAGTGACAGGTGGGTCCCTCTATAACACCTCGATGCATTGGTAGGTCTCATGAGAAAATCTAGTGTCATGGCAGAAGGCCTTGATGGTATAGTTATTTATGGTCTTAGCGTGGGGCCTTGACAGTTTGGTTATGATGTACGACATTATTCATTCCCTCATTATTAGATTAGTTATTGATATTAAATGTGATTATTAGACTGTTAGAATATCCATGTAAATGTTAAAATGGAATTATTTGATTAATTTTTGCCATATTATTCTGAATATTATGTTTAAAATTCTCATGTTTTAGTTTTAAACCTTACCATAAAATTTTATGGTTATTTATGATAGATTTCGCTATATTTTTTACCCTTACTAAGAATGTGAGCTCACCCATTTCTTATGTTTTTATTTCCAATAATTACAAGATGTGTATTATGATTTATATTTAGGGTTAATCTAGGATAATAATTGTGTTCTCAAATGATTATCTATGTTGTATTTTATGTTTTGAATTGTAATGTAATATTCTTGTATATAATCTATTTTCCAAGATTCCTAAACGGATCCATACTTTTGGATTTACATCTTTATAATCATGAAAATGTAATAAAATAATGCATTGTCTTTGGGATTCTATGGTCAGGGTGTTATATATATAATTTTGGGTTCACCCTTCACATCATAACATTTAAATTATCATGCATGCCACATTGAATATAAATTAATCTTGGACATAAAATATCCCATGGAAAGGAATGGTATTCATTTCATAAATAATACATTCCTAAACTTTGGGTTCAAAAATTAAATATGGAATGACATACTTGATATGAATCATCAACCTTGAGTGAGAAGTAAAAGGTGTGATTTTTTTTAAAGAAGAGTTCTTTTAGAAAACATTGTGTCTATCATAAACTCAAGTATAAAACATATATAAACCATAAAAGGTAATATAATGATATAGAAATGATATTTAATGAATATACATACTGAAAATGGGGTGAAATAGGGTAAAACCTAAAGAAAGAGAGTTGGGTTTGAGAATTCCCCTTACCTTATATCTAAATGATTTCTTCACTTTAATATCTTATATAATCATAATATATTAATTAATTAAAAAATACATAACCTTTTGTGCATTAATTTCATTCATTGTGGTTTTATTATGTTCTTTTATGGTCTTTTGGATTATTTTTAGAGTTTAATATCATCGTTCGAGAGATTTCAATTTCTCAGTTTTCAGGATCAGTTTACTTTTATACATGAATGGAAGTTCATGTAAAATGAGGATAAATATTTATAATTGTTATTATATATTAATAATGATATTACAGATTTTTAATTTATCTTATAATTAATTTGGTTATATGGTATAGGGATTAATCATTAGATAAAAGTTAATGATGATCATTTTATGTTAAATTTTTGGCGGTTTTTCGATCACAATGAACACATTTTGTTTTATAATTTTGTATTAAATATATAAGTTAGTTCTAAAACAAAAAAAAGATTTATAATATACACATTATAATATTTTTTCAACCATTTAATGGTTTTATTAACATCTTTAAATTTGTTATATCAAAATTAAAGTGCATCACCTATGATGTCGGTAAATTAACACATCAGGGGCGATGATTTAATTTTTAGAAAAGGGAGAGGGAGAGAGGATTTTAATGATGTATATTACATTAACATGATATAATCCTAGTATATGTTTGGTATTGGATTTTATCATGTCATTTGGATGACTGTAATTAAGGATAGAATAAGAAAAAGAAATGAAATTAGAAGAAATTAAAAGAAAAAGGAAGAAGATTTTACCTCTGAAATCTATCCTCCTTGAGAACTTCATTATGGAAGAGGTTTCGGTATTTAGATGAGACCAAGAGATCCAAGACGTAGGGAAAAGGATAATGAAGAGTATTGGGTAGAATTTAAGTAATGATCAAAGCTTGATATATTTGGGGAGAAGAGGGGTCAGGGTGGTATTTATAATGGGGGGGTTTTAATTATTATATTCATTAGTTTATTATTTTGGATCAAGACTATAAATAGTATGATAATTATCATCAAAAATATTAAAATAATTAAAGAGATTTTTATATTATGCTTCTTACATTAGAGATGACTCAAGGAATATTGAATTTAACTTATAATGTATATATACCATAAATTATCATATTTCACTATTCAAAAATATTTTAAGTATTTTAGAAAAAACTCAAAAAACCACCATAACCATTTTTTGATGTGTAGAATTCAAAAATAAATTCCATTTTAAGAAAATATATTTATAAATATGAGTAATTTAATTTTTTTATTAGAATCAACATTAATTGGAAAATACATATTTTAGAATTATAACTGATTTTATAACACTTTGAAAATTTATTTTAGGTCTCATAAAATTATCTCAAAATAATAAGACAAAAAAATATTAATTTATGAATACTTTTTTTGAAAATAAATTTTCTTTTAAATTATTAAATTAATCACAAAATTTTAACTTTTGGGACCAATGATACTCATTTTTAATAATGGTGGTTGGTTTTGTGTTTTTTGTCAATCTCCACATGGATGACTAGGGAGTTTTCAAAGAATAGAGTCATACATTTGAGGATGAAATAATTATTGAAAGTGGGGAAGTTTCCCAATATTTTCCTAATTTTTGGGCCTAAAAAATCATGAGTTTGGTAATGGTTCACAGAAATGGTATGCAGTGAAGGCATGCAGTACGCGGTGAAGGCATGTGGTACGTAGAGAAGGCACGCGATACGTATTGAAGGAGGGTGGTACTCGGTTAAGGTGTGTGGTATGCAGTGAAGGTGGTTGGTATGCGGTGAAGGTGTGCGGTATGCAGAGCGATGTGCAGAACTAGAAATAGTTTGCAGTGACGGTATGTAGTAAAGGTGTGTGGTACGTAAAATGATGCCGAAAATGGTTTTCAATGATTGTACATGGTGAAGAGATGCAATATTCGGACTGATAGACATACGGTATGCGAAAGGATTACAGTATGCAATAACGGTTCATAGTTAATAGGATTTCAGTGCGCGGTAGAGGCTAACAGTACCCAGATGGAGTTCCGTTTACAATGAAGATTGTCCCACATTTAAAATTTTGGTAAATCAGATTACCGAAATTATCTGAGTTATGTGCCTATTTAAGGAACAATAATCCCCTTTTTTAAGAGATGAGATTGGAGATTAAAATTTTGGGAAGAAGTTTGGTGAAGTCTGAATTGGTATGCAGATTAGATGATGGAATGCAGAGGGAATCATCCGTGTAAAGAAAACAGTACACAAAAGAGAGTGTGGTATGCACAGGTCTCTCTCACAGTACATGGCAGAGCAAGGCATTACACAGAGTAGGACAATACATGGAGGAGTGATGATGTATGCGTAGTAGGGAAGTATGCCAATAATGGAAGTTCATGGAGGAGATGGATGGTACACAGAGGAGTTGGACAGTACGAGAAAATTACAGTGGTACGTGGAAATAGGATCAATACTCGGAACACCCAATGAAGCATGAAAAATGACCAAATCTGTTTGTAAAATTAATTTCCATAAAATATCAGTGTATGGGAAAATAAATTACATTTGTTGGTGATTAAGGGACTTAAACATAGTATCCAATTACAGTTGAGGATTCATTATTTTATTCTAAACCATTGAAGTGACCTTCAGGTTGTTAAATTGTGTGAAGATTCTTCCAACGTAGTGAGCAAAGGGGAGTTAGTGAAAGTGGTCCAAGGGATGCAGTGTGCTAACCCTAAATCCTTGTAAAGGCAGTTCACCTGGAATAGAGTGCATGTGCTAAACTCGTATAACCCACGACTTGTGAAGATTATTGGTTTTTGGTATGACCGACACACTGTAGGCATATGCTCCTTAAAAGTATCCCTTAGTGGTGAACCAAGTAAAATTGTTGTGTCTTTTCTTTGCGTGTGATTTTTTATTTTATGTACATCCTCTTCAGACTAGTTTAACCTATTCCTACCAAAGTGGGAACAAGGTATATCATTTTAAAAGAAAAAATTTACACTCTGATTCACCCCTCCCCTCATAGGGTGTTCCAGGTTTCTTCATGTGGTATCATATGGTAAAGGTTGCAGCTGTTGAATCTGTCTGTCATGGAAAATCCAGTCAATGTTAGGGGAGTTCCCCTATTTGATGGAAGTAATTTTCAAATATAGAAAAATATTATGAGATCTCACCTAATAACTCTTATAATTTAATTATTTTTCTTTTACTTCAAAGGGAATAAAAGTCACTGATCCTACAGGATATTTGATGAAAGATACTGACAGGAAATTTCTTGATGATGATGCAAAAGAATAGAATACTCTCAATGCATCCCTTTCTGATCAGATTTATTTAAATATAATGAGTTGTAGATCTACCAATTAAATGTGGTATAAACTGGAGAATATTTTTTAAGGATATAGAAAAGTGAAGGAAGAAAAACATCAAGTACTACACAACATGTGTGTTGATCTAAAGATGCCCCCTTATGAGAATGAAGACTCCTTTCTCAATAGAATTACTGAAGGTGTGTGAGAAATTTGAGGAATGGGAGAAGAAATAAAATACATTGGAATAGTAAAGAAAATATTTGGAAGACTCTCATCACTATACAATGTAAAGGTGTCAGCCATTGAAGAAAGTTATCAATCCAAACACTCAGTGGATGATCTTCTGAGTAATATCTTAGCTTATGAAATGAGAATCAAACCATAAGAAGTTACGACTCATGTGAGAAATGAAATACCATTCGAAGCTATAGAAAAACTAAACGATTTGGGAGATATCAATGATGAAGATGATGTGGAAAACGAAACTCTTTCTCTCATTTCCAAGAAAATCAAGAAGGGAATAGGGAAATTTGAAGTCAAGCAACCTTTGGATTGTTTTCTCTATAGATGATTTGTGTACATTTCCTCTCAGTGATCAAGAAAATTTGATGATAAAGAGATAAAAGATCTAAACATGGAAAATACACAAAAAAATATTATTAAAAAGGGAAACATAAAATTTTAAACAAAAGTACATAAGAAGAGTTTTTTCTGTGAGGAGGAAGATGATGATAATGAATTCTTTGAGGAAGACGAACCCGAATTTAAGACTAGAAACCGTACCTCCTTGATGGCTACCATTGAAAATTATGAACCATTGATAGATAAAACAATAGATAATTAGTTTACTACTAATACTGATCCCAAGTTACAACTTATGGATTCTTTTGGTAAGCTTGATATTAAATGTAATAGATGTAATAAGTGGAAAGAAATGGTGGAGGAATCATCAGAATATATTGATCAACTAGAATCATAAATTGAACAACTAGAAGAACTGGGGAAAGTGAACTCATCAATACATGAAACAATTGATGATGTTATGGAACTAAAACTCATAATTAAAGAAAAATAAAAGGTCTTTAATGACCTTACCTCGAGACTGGAGTTGATGTCTAAGAACATTGAGGGACTCAAAGAAGATGTTGTTACACTAAGAAGGAAACATGAAAGTGAGTCAATTTCAAATGAAGTAAAGAAAAAAATACAATTTGGAAGGTTATTGGATGTTGATATGCTAGAGATAGTAAAATTTAGTTCTGATAGAGTGGAAAAGATTTTGAGTTATCAAAGACCCTCATGCATAGAAAATAGTGTAATTAGTTGTGATAATGAAACGTCAAATGCTATAAATAATGTGATATATAATAAAGGCAAGATAAAATTTGATCATGTTGAAAAGCCACCATAAGTGCTGAAAATGAAACCCTTAAATCAAACTGAAAGAATAATTGATGATTATCTTTAAGTTTCAAGAAATGATAAGCAGTCAAACTATATTCCTGAGGAAGTTTTCATGAGGAGAAATAGAAGTGAGAAGACCTTTCCTTTCATGAAGTGTTAGTTTTGGGGATATCTGGGGAATACCATGTCATTCTGTGATGAGGCTGGGAGCTATATGAATGGGAAAGAGTTAGGAGATCAAAAATGGAGAACATATCCATATCCTACATCTTATAGAATAAATAATTTCAATGGATATTGTTTTCACTATTCTAACTTTGTCCATAATGTTGTGTATTGCTAGAAGAGGTACGAAAGGAGAAATTCTTTAAATGTTCAATGACTATGCAATACACATCAAATAGATAGTGTTTCTATTTCAAATAGTTTTTCACCTTTGGAAGAAGAATTTGAATATGAAAAACCCATGTACTCAGAAGAGATAATTGAAAGGTCATCATCATCCTACACTCAATCCAATGTCTAATGAAAATAAAAGATGAAAATTGAAAAGTCTAATTTTGTAGAAGTATCCCTCAAAGCTAAAAAGAACAAAAGAACCTAAATTCTTGATAGCGGATGGTCATCCCACATGAAGGGAAATGCAGACCTATTAATGAATGTCTGAAAAAAGGTCAATAGAACAATGAGGTTCGGTAATGATGGTGGTTTGAAGTTAAAAGCAATGGAATTATTGAGCTAGCTAATGGAGATTAGAAGAAAATTGAAGTCCTATATTTGGATGGTCTACATCACAATATTCATAGTGTGAGTCAAATCTATGACTCATGTTTTATTATGACATTCAATAAAAATGGTTCTACTATAAGAAGAAATTCTGGGAATTCTCTCTTGAAAGACTATAGAAAAGAAGGCAACTTATATCAGATTGACAGCAAAGAGAAAATTTTATACCTAATAGTTGGAGTGGAAAACAATTTATGACATCAGATATTGGGGAACATCAATTATCAAGACATGGAAAAGATATCTTAGATGAAGATAGTCATGGATATCCTTAATCTGAAGCGTGAATGAGAAAAGACCTATAATGCTTTCATGAGATGGAAACTGGTCTGCATTTCCTACCGGCCAAAGAAGAAAAGAGCATAAAATCTCCTTGATCTCATCCATGTAGATGTATATGGATAGATAAATATTGTTGTAACACATATAGATAGGTTTTTTTTCTTTTAATAGATGATTACAGTAGAATGGCACATGTGAATGTTATACATGGGAAGAAAAATGTGCTTGACTGCATGAAAACCTATTGAAGAATCACCAATAATAATACTGGATGGAAGATAAAAGTCCTATGGTCTGACAATGGAGCGGAATACACATCAATTGAATTTGAAAATTACCTAGCGAATCTTGGGATACAACATGAGGTGGCAGCTGTGAGAACTCCATAGTAAAATGGAGTTGTTGAGCGCAAGAATTGATAGTTAAACAACATAGCCAGAACTATGCTGATTGAGAGTCATATTCCTCAACATTACTGGAAAGAGGAATTAAAATTTGCAATGTATATTCAAAATTGATCAGGTCTATATATGGGTGAAACAAAGACACCATATGAATTGTGGAATGGATGGAATCCCTCATTGATATATTTTTAAGTTTTTGGAAGAAAATTCTTTATTTGAAACAAAGAATGAAATCAAGGGAAGTATAGAGACAATGTAGATGAAAGAGTATTTCTTGTATACTCAATTAATATCAGATCCTACAAGTGTTTCAATAACCTCATGTGAAGAACTGTGGAAAGTAGTGATGTAAATATCATTGAAGAAAAAAGCCCAAATTCTTCAAGGAATTCTTATGCTGATGTGATAGTAGATGAGAAAGAATGTGAACATGGAAAAAATTCTAATATAAAGGTAGAGTAAGGTGTGAAAAACTCTCATGAGTCAAATCAAGATATTGACTCTGATGAAGAATCAGAAGAGGAATCCATAGATGGAGAGAATTTTGTTGAACCTCAAAGCTGAAATTGAAGAGAAAAGATTGATCAGTACAACATTATAGGGGATCATAATTCACCAACATAGACAAGGATAATGAGTAATAATGCACAATATTCATTTCTATAAGTTGTGAAACCATCCTCTTTTGAAGAGGCTACCAAGGATGAGTCATGGGTGAAAACAATGAATACAGATTTAGATCATATTGACAAAAATCAGACATGGGATCTTGTTAAAATACCTGAAGATAATAATGTGATTGGTATGAAGTTTACTTTCAAGAAAAAATTTAAAAAAAATTGAAATTTGATCAGAAATATGGTGTGCTTGGTCTGTAAAGGATATTCAGAAATCGAAGGCATTGATGTTGAGGAGACATTTGCTCCCATATCAAGACTAGAGTCAATCAAGAAGTTTTTTTTTCATAGAAATCCAAAGAGGTTGTAAAGTGTATCAAATAGATTTCAAGACTGCATTCTTAAATTAAGTACTAGAAGAAGAAGTCTACATTGAACAACCTGTAGGGTTCCTTCTTGGAAATGATGAAATTGAGGTTTTAAAATTAATGAAAACTCTTTATGGCCTGAAACAAGCACCACAGGCATGGTACTCTCAGTTGGACTCTTATTTGAGAAATATTGAGTTTAAAAGGGGAGGAGAGGATCACAATCTCTATGTGAAGAACAATCAATAGGATCAATTCATGGTATTGGTATATGTGGATGATATTATTTTTTGGTGGAATAAGTCATGGATCAGTGGATGAATTTTTCAATCACATGAAATTAGAATTTGAAATGTCCATTATTGATGAACTCACATACTTTTTAGGGTTATAGGTTCTTTAGAAGAATTATTTCACTTTCATTTGTCAAGAAAAGTTTGCAAGATAGCTGCTAAATAAATTTAATATGCATGATTCCAAACCAATTTTGACTCTAATTGAAGTTGGATCAAAGCTCAGAAATCATGAGGAAGAAAATATTGTGGATCCCACCATGTATAGAAGAATCATTAGAAACCTAATATACATGAAATCAACATGACCAGAAATTGTATTTGCAACATTCCTTGCATATCTCTTTCAAAAAATATGAAGGAAGAACATATGGCGGTAGTGAAAATAATCTCGAGATACATTCAAGGTACACATAATTATGGGATATACTTTGCTTAAATAAGATATATTGAACTATAATCATTTTTTGATACTAACTGGGTTGGAGATGTAGTGGATAGAAAGTCTACCGAGGGTGGATCATTCTATATTCGGAAGAAATGTGTGGGCTGGTTAAGAAAGAAATAGTAAATTACTTCACATAGTACTTCTGAAGTTGAATATATATCTACTACCAAGGTGTACACTCAGTTACTTTGGATGAAGAAGCAAATGAGTGACAAAGGTGATGAGCTGAAACAACCAATGGTGATTTACAGTGATAACAAGAGTGCAATTGATCATACGAAGAATCTTGTTCATCACTCTTATACGAAACATATTGAAATCAGATATCACTTCATCAAGGAAAAAGTTGAACAAGGCATGATCAAAATGGACCATGTGAGAACTAATGATTAAGTGTCTGACATTATTCCCAAGACACTATCAGCGGTTGTGTTTGAGAAACATCAGTTGAACCTTGGTGTTCAGCCGCCTCCCGGTGCATAAGGATCTTAAGATATTCCCCCCTCCCCAGTTGTTTTAACTATTCTTAATCTATTTGTGGAAATGATGTAGGTTTATGGGGAAGATACGATCCAGGGGAGCTTGTTTTTTTAACTCTACAAGTTAATATTTGGTTCATTGGGTTTATTGCCAATGGGGGATAATGGATAAATTCAATGGAATGTTTTCTATTTCATTCTGGTTATGAAAAATATGAAGAATAGAAAAACCCATAAATGAAACTATGTGGTGAAAATAAAAGGATGAGAACAAAATTCATGTCATATCTCTTGTTTTCTTTACTGAGAATTACTCATGTATACATAGAGTGATAAGAGAATTGTTTCTTACAGTTTTGTGTTTTGATCGTGGTTGACGCATCGGTGAATTTATCTATAGATTGCCAACAAACCCAAATAGAGAGATTAATGGAACCAAAGATTGTCATTTATAATAATAAATGTTGGCTTCTATTTTCTATCAATACTAAAAAGTATGACTAGAGAGTTTTTAAAGAATAGATTCATGTGTTTGAGGCTAAAAGTAGTATTGAAGGTGGCGCAGTTTCCCAGTGTTTGCCAATTTTTTTGGGCCTCAGAATTCGAGAGTTTGGTAATGGTTCGCAGTAATGGTACTCGGTGAAGTCATGCGGAATGTGGTAAAGGTGAATGGTACGTGGTGAAGGAATGTGGTATGTGGTTAGGGTGTGAGATATGCAGAATGGTGTGTAGAACTAGAAAGATTTCACAGAGATGGTAAGCGATGAATGGGCGTAGTATGCGAAATGCTGCTGAAAATGGTTTGCAACAATGGTACATGGTGAAGAGAGGAAGTACATTGAACAACATACATATGGTACCCAAAAGTTTTATGGTATGCGATAATGGTTCTTTGTTCAGAGGATTACAGTATGCATTAGAGGCTAACTGTACGTAGATAAAGTTCAGTTTACAATAATGATTTTCCAACATTGAAAATTTGGGTAAATAAAATTACCAAAAATTTCAGAGTTACATGACTATTTAATGATTATTAATCCCCTTTTTTAATGTAATAGGTTGTAGATTAAAATTTTGGGATGAAATTTGGTGATGTATGAAGTGGTAGGTGGAGGAGAAGCTGGTATGTAGAGAGAATCATATGTGTAAGGAAAACAGTATGTGGAAGAGATTGTGGTTCGCACAGGTTGCATTCATAGTACGTGGTGGAGCAAGGTATTACGCAGAGAAGGATGGTACGTGAAGGAGTGAATCAGTACGTAGAGTAGGGAAGTAATCTGAGAAGGGCAGTTCATAGAGGATCTGGATGGTACACGGTTTAAAAGAAGAAGTTGACACCCTGATTCACCCCTCCCCTCTTAGGGTGTTTCAAGGTCCTTCAGTAATTAAATATTTATGACTTATAAAAATACCAACACTTAATTAATAATTTTTTAAATCTTTACTTACTTATACTATGATATAATTATATCATATTTTCACTTATAAAATGCCTAAATTTTGTTTATACTTTCATGGGTGAGGCTATTATTCATTTGGCCAGTTTATTATTCATATGGGTCATATTACTATTCTTAAGGTCAAGTTACTATTTCATTGGTATTAGTTTTTTAACTTCTAGAAATTATTTTTATTTCAATAATTATCCATTTAAAGAGTTTTTATTATGGTCTATAAGTGATTATATGAGATTTATACTATATGAAATTACTTTTAGAAGGGATAAATTTCATTGATAAAATTTTGGGTTGATCCATGGTCATACTAAATCTATTTTATCTAAAAAATTATTTTCATATATACCCAAAAATAAATGTTTGAAATTTTTTGGGTGGAGAAATGATCTACTATCAATTCGGATTAATTAGATACCACATGGGTGCTAAAATGAAGTTACTCAAATCTCATTGGACCTATGCTGGTCACCATACCCAGGTATGTGTTTTCCTTGTCCAGCAAGCATATTCTATATTGTTCCATAAATTTGTATGCTGACATGCATAATATATATTATCTTTTAAAATGATTATTTTAATTTCAGGATTTTAGGAAAGTACATCAACTTCTACTGGTTTTGGAATGTAAGTAGGTTGCAGTTTATTTCGTTAAAAAATTTAGTTATATATATATATTTTAGGTGTTTGTATTTCATATAAAGAGAGTTTTAGTATTTTTATAGTAGCATGAATTTATGGGGAGTTTCCCCTTTTTTCAATCAATTAATATATTGATATTTAAATTTTAAAACAATTTTCAAAGAGTAAGTATATGCATAATTCAGTTTTGATTAACCTATTTGAAATAATTTTTTAATAATTGATTTATGTTTTGGGATGGAAATCTTGTTTTGTTTATTATGTTCTATCAACTTGATTTTACACATTAGAGTTCGGAAGTTTTTACTCTTAATTATTCAACCACAAATTTATTTAAATAGTTGAATTCATGTTGTGGTTCAGTGAAATATAATTTTGAACCCTCGTGATTTGGGGAAGTATTCAATAAATTCTAAATTTATTTTATGCATTACAATCACTAGTAGATAATTAATTTTTTCCAACATTTTTTTCAAAATGGTTAACAAATAACTGATATGGAATATAAAACATTCATATTTTTCATAACGTTTATCAAATAACCGATATTAATGATAAAATATACATCTTTTAGATGTTAGTTATTTATTAACTAATGTGAAAAACCTTTTAAATTTTAAAAATAACATTAATATCCCTCATTATGGTTTCATTATTCACTTGATAGACTTCAATTTTCTCTCACACATCAAAACCCTACCTCTTTTATCTTCCACCCATGGCCTCTAATCTCTTCATCCTTTGATACATGGACTCAAATATCTTTATTCTTAGATATATGGCCTCTAATATCTTCATTATTTGATATGGTGTCCTTGAATATCTTTCAGTTTTCCTCCACTGCCATTGTCTACCATCACCCATCATTGGTCACCACTTTTGGTCTCTCTACGCATTCTTCATTTGGTGCTGACTTCTCAATAGTCTTTCATATGGGATAAATTTATAGTTTGTGTTTATTTATTTGTTTTTAATGAGTCCATGTTATTTTCCTTTTTATTTTATGTTGAAATTTTCCATTTATATATCCTTATCTTTGATTATTTTATTTTTAGTTCTTATTATTCAAATATCTATGTTATTGTTTAATTGATGAATAATTTCTTTTAGATTAAGTTTTTATTAAATAATAATTTGATAAATTGGTGTTATAAATAGTTGTTTTTTAGTTATTTTTTTGTGTGCATTGTGTCTATGTTAGTTTACTTATTTATTTCTTGAAATTTTCTAAATGAAATGTTCCAAACAACGAAATATTTTTTCCCATGATTAAAATGTTTAAATATAAAGAAGTTGAAATGTTTTTCAATTATTCAAAAACTTGAAATTTTTAAATGATTTTCATTTCTTAATTTGAAATGATTAAATGTTAAAAGGATTAAATGTTTTTAAATTCATAAATTTTAAATATGAAGTTGAATTTTTTTCAATTATTAAATATGAAGAAGTTGAAATGTTTAAATATGAATAAGTTGAAATGTTTTTCTCTCCATGATTCAATTAATGTTTTTTTGTTTATATCTTTTTAAAAACAAAATTAAAATGTTTATGTAAATGTCAGATTTATTTTCCATCATTTATTTCATTTCACCCACCTCTCAATAATCATGTTAGTATTTTTGTTAACTTCTTTAAAAAATCTAAAAAAAATGTGTTTAGTTTAGTATACATTTTGTTATATAATTTTTCCTTTTGTATTTAAATTTATATTTAATAGTTGGTTTTTTATATTTATCTACTAATATTTTGTTTCTTTGATTTGTAGGATGATGCAGATGAAATATCTAATTCACCTAGAGATTATGTGGAGGCCTATTCCCATGATTTTGGGGTGCCTCCTCATCCTTCTAAACATGAGACATCTACTTCTATAGGGGCAAACAATACTTCTAGTTTTTTGGAATGTGTCTCCACACGTTTACCAAAATTATTAGTTTCCCATAGTTTACACTGAAGTATATCAGTTCAATTTGAGGATGCTAATATTCCTAGTGGTCCAAATTCAAAATAGTTTATGAATTTTGTTTCAATGAAAAAACCGTTCAAAGATATTATTTTGATTCTTTATTGGAAAATTGTTGACAAAGAAAAAATATCACATTTATGGGAGATGATTTCGTAAGATCATTTTTTATTATTTTACTTATCATGAATTTTTTTTATGAATATAAGTTTTTTTTTCACTCCTTAAAAAAAGACATATGATATACGTAACACTAGAGATGTCGTGAATAAATTTTTAGATTTAGATTCAAGGAAATGGATGGATTTTAAATCAACCCTCATAAGAGATTTCATTTTTAGGGGAAGTCAAAATAAAAAACCATGTTATATATATCCTTATTAAGATGAAAATACATGGAAGTGGTTTATTGAAAGTAGATAGCAAGAAGAATTTTTTGTAAGTGTAATGTTAGATTTTAGAAGTTTGTTTTATATTAATAATCATATTAAATATTTTTTATTCATAATTTATAGCTAATGAGGATATATCATTAGAAGATCTAATCCAAAAATGTATTCCCACATAATTTATCTCATGGAGGGTATGTGTTATTGGAAGAACAAGTGATGGTTGAATATTATCAAAAAATTGAGATCAGACTTTTCAGAATCACTAGTGGTTGGCTCTCCTTCCCCCAATCTAGACTTGAAAAATGAAAGAGGGTTTGAATAATCAAAAAGGGTCAATATCTTATGAAAGAGTAAAGAAATGTAACTGATGGGATTGTAATTTATTTAATATATTTATGTTAT
The DNA here is from genome assembly GCA_963277665.1 of Viscum album. Taxonomy (NCBI): domain Eukaryota; kingdom Viridiplantae; phylum Streptophyta; class Magnoliopsida; order Santalales; family Viscaceae; genus Viscum; species Viscum album. Next base: position 295,361,411 of record OY728134.1, read on the forward strand.
TTAATTTAATTAAAATATTGATATAATGTGATTCATTAATTAATTTTTCAAATATTCTATACAGGAATCACCTGAGTAGAAGAAAATAAAGGGACCTTAATACCTGAGGGTAGGAAGGATATTTAAGCTACTGCATTAGGAAATCTCAAAAAACTGGGTCACGTATGAGGATTCATGACAAGTGTATCGATAAAAAACTATATATTAGTTCAAGATAATCTTCAATTGAAGATGTATATAAATGAAAAATAGAATCTTTGGAAGTTAAAGTTAAAGATATGGGTGAGATTATGGATTTTTGGATCAGAGCTTTTGTACATTCGATATTTTCATACATACAAAAATAGTTTCAGTCTACGTATTCCACTCCACCTCATCATGCAAATCTCACTCCTCCACCTCAACCCATAGATCATACTCCCCACCTCCTCTAGCTTATCCAACTCTCGAACTCCTCCTCTACATATTCCCATTTATTGTGAGTTATATGTTGAGGATCCCCGACATCATATTTTTTGCATATGGAATTGTAAATTATATTGGGGATACTATTCATCATCAACATATAGAGCAACTTATGGTAATTGTAAGTGATATTATAGATAGATCATAAACAATACCATTTCCTGGAGATGATGTCACTACATTTGGACAATGTATCGACCATTTTTTAGTTTGACCATATAGACTTTCCCCAAAAATTACAAATTAGGTTTTATAGATTATATCCTTTATTTCATTATAGTCTCAATTTTTTTACCATTTTAAAATTTATATATTTATATTTTTTATAGGAATTCTTTAAAGGTAAAGATATATTGTATAGACAACAACAAGTAATAACTTCTATAATTTTAGATACTGCTTCTTTTTCACTTGATATATTATCGACATATTTATTTTGTTGTTGGAGGATTGTGATCTGGCAATGGATGTTAACATTTGGGGGTGCCAACTAAATGTGATGATTTAAAATAACTTCATCATGATGCTTGTAACTAGTGATTTTTTAGGCATCAAATTGATTCAAGTCTATTTCATGTATGTTTATAATCGTATAAATTCTAGATATTTTAATTTATTGAAACTTAATTCTTATGTTTGTTTTGTATTGTATATCATTATAAACTTTGTATGTAGTATGAAAATACATCAGTATATGGATTTATGGAATCATGTTTTATTTCACCAATAACAATAACAATGACATATGAAGAATGAATAACATATATTTCCAAAATATTTCAAAGTAATGCAATTCATTATTAGATGCTTCCTTATCTTGATGGGTGTGAAACAAATATTTCATAAAGTGTAATTTCTATTATATGAATAAAAACTCACATTATATATTTTTATTAGTGTTCAATGGATGTTAGGTGTTTTTTTCTCAAATAGAATATGACTTACTAGTTATGTTCTATACTTGGTGAAGTGTGAAAAGAAATTATCCAAGTATTAAACATATATGTCTGATTATTTGAATAATTTTATATTATAATGACTTTTACTTTTATTTCATACATATCATTTTCAAACAGGGCATGAGATTAATTTAAATAGGAAATATGAAAGAGTAGCGCAAATATAAAATATGTAAAAAAAGGTGACTTTTCATTTATAATTAATATGTTTTAGATCAAAGTTTTTATAATGTTATTTTTAATAGAAAAATAATTTTTAAAATAGAATTTGCATCATCAAGGAGGAATAAAGGAATGTGGATATTATATATTAAGATTTATTTTTGATATTGTTTCAATCAGAGTGGTTACAAAATTCCACAAGTTTAGGTTTTATTTTTTAATTTCCTTTATTTTACCTTATAATTATATTAATAATACATGTTAAATAATTTATTTTAAATTTTATGTTTTTGGATGACCCCCATTATTATAAATCACAAGAGTTGAATCAAATACCAAGAGAATAGGAAGAATATTTCATAAGTTTTATTGGTTTTATTTCTTTTTCTAATATATTTTAAAGTTTATATTTCAAATTGTATTGTTAAAATGATTTTAATACATGACTATTTTCAAGATTTTTAATGATGATGTTATTTTCCTGGTTATGTTATTATATTTATGGAAATAAATTATACATTTTAATTTTAAAAATATATTTTTTACTTCGGATATTTAATAACTGATGTAAATAATATAAAATATTTGGTCTTTCATGGAAGTTATATGAAAAATGAGATGAAAAATCAAGCTAATATTATAGATTTAAGATATTTTCTATGTTAGTTTTTATAAAACTAATGTGAAAGGTATTTATTATGTAGTTTTTTATTAATTTATGTAAGAAACATATTTACTATGTCTCATATAAAACCACGGCGTGAGCTAACGGATGTTAAAAACTAAAAAAATTGATGTAAAACACCTTTTATGAACTTGTGAATTATGTTTTTTCTAGTTTAATATGAGGCTGAATATTTGAAATTTGAAATTCTAAATTAGTTGAAATTATCAATTTTTTATCAAATTGATTTGATTCTATCAAAGGATATTTTTTATTTCCTGAATTTAAGATAAATTTCTTGGAATGAATCGTTTATTTAAAATAATTCCTACTTGATTAAATTTGTTTTATTCTATAAAATTTTTTAAGTACAATTGACAATATAATTTGATTTGTTGATTTTTTTTAATTAGATATATTAGATACTTATCTTAGGCAGAGTTTGTTTTTCATCACTTCAAAAAAATATTTTATCTTTTTTTGTATGCAATAAGGATAATGTTTATTTTTTTGTGAAAAGTAATAAATCATGTAAAATGACTAGTTTTGTTACAAATTTTTAGATAATGTTTTAGATATTTAATTTTTTATACTTTTGATAAATTTCAAAGGGGGGGAAATATGGGTTTTAAAATAAATGTTTAGTATTTCAATTTACAAAAGGATAGATATTATTAGTATTGGGAATTTTATATATATATATATATATATATATATTTGTAAATTACAAAACTACTTTATTTAAATATTCTTTCTATATCCATTTATTTAAAAATATTTACTGAGAATATTTTCTTTGACAATGTTTATTTTTATTAAGATTTATATTTTTGGATTTAATTTTTTATTGCATTTAATTTTAAATTTTACAAACTTTTATATTGTCTAAAACTTTAAATTTTCATAATTTAATTAATATATGTGAATTTTTAATAAAAATATCTTCCCACACATGATCTTTTGTTTAGGTATTAGTGTTCTACATAATGTAAACATTTTTTTCATTAATGTTGATCATGTCACTGTTTTATTTCATTATCATATGTGATAATAATTTATAATGTTATTCGATAGCTTTGAATTTTGTTTAATTACTTTTCAAATGTTATAATTTTAATAATGCATATTTTATATTATTTTTATGTATTTTAATTATATATATTGATATATGTATATATATAGTATATATTATTGATCTTTTCTTCCATCTTCATCCTCCATCTGTGTGCTCGTCTACTTAGCAGCTGATCTTTAGAATCCAATGAAATTGGTTTGTGTGCCCATGCACTATTTGAGCAGCTCATCCTATGAACTTGTCCTTCATGCCTGTAAAACCTCTTCTCCTTGTCTAGTTGTAGCAATCGCATCTTGACCACCACAACCTGCAGTGCTTCACCATCTGCTCCTCCACAACAATGCATCACCAAATGAAATACTTCCATGACCATGTGTATCCCTTATAATAGCAACTCATGTAGCACCCTCTTCTCCTTGTCCACATCCACAATTCACCTTTCTTTCCATTATGTGATCAACCTCCCTCTCGGGTTTGAATTCACTAATGATACCTCTACAACTCTTCCTTTGGACCAGTTTTCAAGAGCTTCAATCATGGTTTCTCTTCATCTTCAGTTACATTACCTACCATAAGTTATATGAAGCTACCACAAATTCATTTCATGTGATCATGAAGAGGTTTTATGCAACCTACCGTGAATTTGAGTTACCGTGAGATTATACCTACCATGAGTCTTATAGAAACCTACCACAAATCCATATATTATTTTAGTAGAGGGTTTTAGTATGATATAAGTGATCGCAAATTATACTATACCTACTGTGTGGTAACATTTAAAGTTACTATAGAGGTAAAATTAAGTGACTATACTATTTTTACTAGTGATTGCATAACTATTTTTTATAGTGACCACATGAGTATTTCAAAGTGACCAATATACCACATGTAAATGACCGCATGACCTTTTTGTTCACATTATTAGTATACCGACTATGCGCTTCAATTCCACAGTAAGTATCCCAACCACATGGATTATTCCCCATACGATCGGTACTTAGCTTTGTATATTTTTCAAAAATTTATATTTTATACCATACTCTTTTTTAGGGATATTTTTATAAAATTATTAGCTACTAGATTATTTAATATATTTTAATTTTAATTTTTTTTGTAAACTAATTATTTATTCAAAGGTTTATAGAATATTCTTTATAATATTCGTTATAAAAAGTTTTAAAATACTATTCACCACAATTGTATTAAATATCCATCTATCTCAGTCCATTGTTTTGTATCATTGGGTGGTTCTATAAAGGACAGTTAGCATCTCTGATTATTTTAATCGCATACCAAACAATTAGTATTCGAGTTGGTAATACTTCTAGATATAGGTTCATTTTTTTTAACTATAGTGATAACTTAAATATCATAGACCTAACCGTCTAAGGAATAATGTTTAGTTATTGAAGGTGGAGGGTATTAATTCCAATGATAGATGGATTCCTCAGAAATCCCATTTTTTATAGAATAGGTTATAGGTATTGGAATGATCGAATGGAATACTACTTGAAATAGTTAAGTGTAGATCATAGGAAAATCATGTAAAAACCATATGAGCTTTCCAAAGTCGATCCATAAACACTTTTAGGTAACTATATTGTAAATTATGTATTAAATTACAAAGTAAATAATATTTTGTGCACTATTATAAGTAGAAGTGTGTATATCCATGTTTCAGCTTGTATGATAGCCTACGACATTTGGATAATTCTACAAGTTACACACTATGAGAAAAACAATCTTAAAAGAACCAAGTTGTAAATTCTACGAGCAGAATACCAAGATTTCCAGATGAGAGAATATGAATCGATGAACTAGGTGTTTAATCAGTTTACAATAATTAAAAATGGTATGAGTTCACTTGGTGAATTACTAGATAACACAGCTCTAGGTAAAAGAGTGTTAAGAGAATTACCAAAATGATGGAATGTGAAGAATGTGGAGATTTATGGATGTAAGAATTTTAAATAGTATACTATAGATGAACTAATCGGTTATTTGTTGCAGTATGAACTTGAGTTGACAAACATTGTTGAAGATACGTCCATAAGGAAGAAAGCTATTTCTTTTAAGGCAAATATAAATGTATTATCTAACTCTTTTAGATCTGGGTCCTAGAAAAGTGATAAGTATGTGGCTCAAATAAGCAGAAATGGTTTCAAATATATGAAAAAAAAATGTTTTAAGGATCATTTCAGAAGGAAGAATGAAACATAATACAAGAAAGGTAATCTTAACAAGAATAATTAAGTTTCAGATCTGATGTTTTGTGATTTTAAGATTAAATTTCACATCAAAACTAATTACCGAAAAATAAAACATTCAAAAAATTAAAATGATCAAATAAGAAAAGAAAATCAATCTTTATTAGGAGAATGATATTTCTTAGACATCTTTGATTCGAGTAGTGAATTGAGAAGTGAAAACAAAATAGGTAACCTTTATCTGATGGGTGTACAATGTTGGTTAACTGACCTATTCTTTACTCAATTAATAACTCTTGTAAATTTTGATCATAGTGAAATAAGTGAATGTGAAAAAAACTGAATCGGATTACAATTGTGATGATGATTTTATGAATTCTACTATAAAATAATTTCAAAAGGAGAATGATTAATTAAGAAATGATATTATAAAATTGATTCAAATAAATAGATTATTTAAAGGTAAAAAATATTAATTTAATTAATGAAAATGAGAGACTAAAAATGGAATGTGATAATTTCAATAACTATGTTTCCTAAAATTAAGAATATAAAAAGAATTTTGATTCTAAGATGTTCTAACTAAAAGAAGAAAATGATAGCATTAAAGATTTTATGGATGTAAATAAAAAGGATTGAGAAATGAGGTTTAAATCAATATTGTGTGATTTAAATAAAGTTTATAATGAATGTAATAAAAACAAGTGAGAATCTATGAAATTAAGAAATAAACCTTCTAGTACTAATGAGAAAGTCTATATTAATTTAGAATCTATTCAAAAAAGAGATAATGGAATTGAAAAGGTAACTTTTTAATCTTAAAAAAATAATATCTAATTGTGTTCAAGGAAAAGTGAAATATGATAAAATGATGTCTATGATGAAGCCAAACTATAACAAGGATGTCTTTGGTTATAACAACTTTTCACTAAACCTAAATAACAAAAGTTTGGTTGAAATATCAGAAGGAATTATTTCTAGTGTCACATGATAAAAATATAGAATGCAAGTGCATCATGTTAATGAATGACCTCTGAGGTTTACTTAATGTTATGGTCATACTAAAACTTTTGTATCTAAGAATTTATTTTTAGATATACTAAATATTATATGTTTGAAATCTATTTGGGTGGCCAAAAGATATACTATAAATTCAACTAAATCAAATATAACATGGGTGCCAAAAGGATATTACTCAAATCTCATTGGATCTAAGTTGATCACAATGACCAAGTAAGTATTTTCTATTCACCGATATTCATATTCTACATTGTTTGATAAACTATTATGATGGAATGCATAATATCAAATATATTTTATGCTGAATATTTTAATTTATGGATTTTAGGAAAGTACATTTACTTCTTTATTTAGAAAGTAAGCACGTTGCAGTTTATTTAGTTAAAAATATCAGTTTTATATATGCTATTAATATGTTTATATTTCTTATAAAGATAGTTTTAGTATTTATAGAGTATCATGAATTTTTGTGGAGTCACCATTAGTTTTACAAGTCAATTAATATGTTGATATTTATGTTTTATAACAATTTTCAAATAGATAGTATATATAGATTTCAGTTTTGATTAATCTGTTTGAAATATTTTTTTAATAATTGATTTAATTTGTGGGAAATAAATCATGTTCTGTTTATTATGTTATATCAACTTGATTTTACAAATTATTTTTGAGAATTTTTAATTTTTAAATTAGTTAACCACCTATTACTTTAAATAGTTTGTTTCTTGTAGTGGTTCCTTGAAATATAATTTCGAACAATCCTGATTGAGGGAAGTATTCAATAAAATCTAATATTCTTTTATGAATTACAATTTAGTTTTTCCTAGTTTGAAATTAGGATGAATATTTGAAATTTTAAATTCTAAATTGGTTAAAAATTTAAAAAATTTATCAAATTTATTTGATTCTCACAAAGTTGATTTTTTTGTCAAAGAAAATTAATAGAAATTTCTTGGATTGAATAATTTATTTAAACTCATTCCAACTTGTTTAAAAAATTATTCTATAAAATGTTTCAAAAACTATTGACAATAGAATTTGATATTTTGATCTGTTTATAATTAGATATATTATATTCTGAACTTAGGGGGAGTTGGTTTTCAAACTCTTAAAGAAAATTAATTTTTTTGGTATTTTAGAATGATCATGTTTTATTTATTCAAGACAAGTTATAAATCATATTAAATGAAATTTTTTATTAAAAAAAATTAGATAATGTTTCAGAGATTTGATTTTTTATATTTTTGATATATTTAAAGGGGGGATTTGGTTTTTTAAATAAAAGTTTAGTTTTAAAATTTACAAAAAATAGAATATTATTGGTATTGAATTTTTTTATTTGTTTTGATATATTTGAAATCCCCTTCATTTATATATTATATTTAAATCCCTTTATTTAAAAATCTTTATTGAAAATATTTTATTTGATAATTTTTTTTATTTGATAATCTTTTATTTGTGTGTCTGTGTGTGGTATATATTATTTGTCTTATTTTCAATCTCAAAACTTCATCTGTGTGCACATCATCTTTGTAGCACATCTTCAGAATCCATGGAAGTCGGTTTGTGCATCTATGCACTATAGGAGAAACTCATCCTATGAAGAAATCCTCTGCACATGGACAACCTCTTCTCTTTTTCCAATTTGAGCGGCATTAGCTTGGCTACCATCACCTGTAGCGCTTCAGCATCAGCTCCTCCACAATAACACATCACCCAACACCGCACATCCATGGCCACATGGAGACACATTAAATGACCTCTTCTACTTTTCCATATCTATAGTGAACCATTCTTTCCATACTGTGACCAGCCACCCTCTATAGTTCGACTTCGTTGACAACACCTCTACATCTCTTTCTTCAGACTAGTCTATTAGTACTTCAAGCATGGATTATATCCATCATCAGTTAAAGTACCTACCGCAAGATATTATAAGCTATAACCAATTCATTTTAAGTGACCATGAAAATGTGGTATACAACCCATCATGATTTCGACTTACATCAACTCCAATAAGTTACCATTATGGATATTATACTTTTTGTGACGCTTATAACAGTATACTGCACATCCATACACTATTTCTATGAAGCATTTTACTGTGAGCTAAGTGACCACAAGATATACCATTTTAAATTAAAATATAGTTAGTATCTCCAATTGACTTAATCTCATACCAAACAATCGGTATTATAGGTGGTAATCCTTCTAGATATGTATTATGTAAAAAAATTTAACTATTTTGGTACCCTAAATATTCTAAACCAAACATTCTAAGGAATACATGATTGTTTTTTAATATGACACATATTAATGTCAATGATGGATGAATTTCTCAAAAACCCTTCTTTTTTAAGAGTAGTGATTGCGGGTACTGAAAGGATCAAATGGAATTATACGTAAAACAATTAATTTTTGATCATTAGACAATGATGAAGAAACCATACCAGTTACCAAAATATTATTTGGAGATAGTTGTCATATATATATATATATATATATTTAAATGTGTATAGGGTAAAAATATTTTTTAAAATATGCTTGAAAGGAGGCAACAGGGATTCCTCCTTTCACCTAATTTTTTTTACTATTTTAAATATTCTTTTATATATATTTAATTATTTTTATTTTTATTTTTATTTTATTTTGTTTTGTTTATAAATATATATAAATAATAATAAAAATTGTAGAATTTATATGATATTTAATATCCAATAGTATTACTTTTATATTAGTGTGGATTTTGAATTCTGACAGAAACCCCCACCCATGGCTCCCTTTTATAATAGGACTTTCCCTGGAAATCATTCTGCATTTATGATGTGGGATTCAGGTTCTCTCATTCCTGCACAAAACATTCTTCATTTCTGATGTGATATTCTGTTGCAAGTGTGTGTCTTTGAAAGACTATAAAATATAAACTATAAGTCCAATATAAATGGAATATAAAACATGGATTGAAAATATAATAAATTGTTGAAAATAAAAATATCATAAAAATGTTGATGAAAAATAATTTATAAGCTTTCAAAACCACCTACTTGAATATTAAAAATGTTCCAAGTATGTGTCTTTGAAAGACTGTAAAATATAAACTTTTATATTAAAATAAATAAACATTAAAATTGATTAAACATATAATAAATGCTCTAAAATAAAAATAATTTCATAAAAATTATTGATGAAAAATAATTTATAAGATTTCAAAACCACCAACTTGAAACATAAAAATGTTACCAATAATTGACTTTGAAACCTAATAAAATATAAACTATAAGAACAATATAAATAAAAATTAAAACATGTATTGAACATATAATAAATAGTTGAAAACAAAAAAATCATAAAAATTTGATGAAAAATAATTTATATGATTTCCAAACCTCTTACTTGAAACATAAAAATGATTCAAGTATGTGGCATTGAAATACTTTAAAATATAAACAATAAGGCAAATATGTTATTATATGTATAAATATATAGATTTTTATATTATGATATATATATATATATTGTATTTGTTTTATGTTGTTTAGAATTATTTCAATAACATTTGAAAGTGAAAATGTTATGTTTTTAAGCAGTAGTTTTTGTAGAAATCAAATTTGAGACATTTTTAAGAACTAAGTATGGGTTCTACTCCATCTCCAAGTTGATATAAATATAATTGGGTGAAAATGGGTCTTTAATAGAGAAATGTTCATGGAAGTTAAAGTAAATATAAATTAAGAAATGTTAGTGACTAATGGATTAAAACAATAATAAGGCATTGGATAAAATGAAAACTTTTCATCCTAGCCATCCACCTGAATCATTCTCACCACTTGGTTTGTTCATCTATAGAATGTGGAATTTGGTAGTTTTTTTGGGTCATTTCACCACTACCTCCTTGTCATGGTAATTAATTATTCCACTGTCATTCTCTCTATTTTTATGATATTAATCAATTATTTTTTTCTTTGGATCCTCCTCTATATTCCTTCTTTTTGTTCTCCCTTTCGAGTAACCCCAGAGTGACATAAATGATCCTTGGTTTTTATCCAGGTAACTTCTTATGAATGACTTCTAGTGGAGATCCTACCACCACTTCATCATCCTAAATGATATCTCATCCCGGTGTACATTTCTGATGGAGATGTAGTTCTCGTCTCTAGAATGTAGTGTTTGACAAGCATTCATCATATCAAGAATTGGCTGTCACCAAGGAGAATCAATGTGAAGATGTTATGTTTTTAAGCAATATCTTTTTTGGTACTCAAATTTGAGACATTTTTAGGAACTAAGTATGGGTTCTAGTTGGTCTTTATGTTGATATAAATATCATTGGGTGAAAATGGGTCTTTAAGAAAGAAATAGTCATGGAAGAGAAAATGGTTCTTTAGTAGGGTTCAATATATAGGGTTAGTTTTACTGTATAATGTTCAAAATTCATCAATATTTTATTAAAAATTAATCATTAGTATTGTTTTAAACCATAAAATGGTACTTATAATATTTTTTACATTCCTTTCATTTTCATTTATTTATTTTATTTATAAAAATCATTTTATTTTCAAAAACTTTTAATATATTTAGGATATCTTTTAAATTTTATTTATATTGTTTTTATATGGTATATTTTATAAGATTTAAAATTTAACTACCTGAAATTTAATAATTATTCATATGTTTCAAGTAGTCGACTTTTAAAGATTATAAAATATAAATTGTGCCTAAAATATTAATTAAAACTAAAACACTGGATAATCATATAAAAAGGGCTAATTGAAATAAAATTATCTTTATTTCAATAGACACAAAAAATATACATGAAAAAGTATAATCAATGTCTTTTTCTATGTATATGGGAGGATATTTCATCCCACATGGTGGTCTTTGAATGGGATGACTAAATCAAGATCTCCAAGCTCCATGCTGGGGTGGAGTCTCATGACATGGAGTGGGTTGATCCTCAGGCACCAGAACATTGATCATCGCATGCTCTACCTATGTGTTAGTGGTGGGAGGAGGAGTCAACTGCATGTCGTAATTTTCTCCTAATCCTTCTCCTCTAGAGTAGTAGAAGGAGCTACCATCATCACAGCGGGGAACCAAACCTACGATGGATATGGACCCTAAGGCTACGATGGATATGGATCTCAAGGTAGTGATGGATCTGGACCCCAATCTGTAGAGAACTGTGGATATCCTATCAAGAAAGACATATCCCATGCTTCCTGAGATGCATCCTTAATCGGTTGAGGCTAGACTGCTAGAGGGTCGACCTCTAGAACAGGTGAGGCCTCACATGCAACATGATGTTGTCTATGTCATCTTCATCATGGCTACTTAGCACCAGTAGCTACTGGAGGATGTTCCTCTGGGGTAGGAATCTACTCTCTCTAGTTTGGACTCTTGAAGATTCTCTTGGAAGGCACACGATTAGATTACATTAGCTTCAGCACTTAAGCATGGACTATTTCCTAGTTAAAGACCCCCTCCTATTCATCACTCATGTGAACAAGATTCTCTGAGTGGGTGCCCAATAAAGATATTAAAAATGAATTATAAAATGGTTAAACAAATAAACTAATGAAAATTTATTGACTTATAATCTTATGAATATCTCTACCATGTCGGGTAAGATACAGTATTGACTTCAGTCTATACTATGCCTCATACTCAACCTACTCTGAATGAAATAATTCCATCGTAGGTACACCCTGGATACGAAACTATGCATGTTGGCGCCAACAGTCGAGATAGTCGATATGTACTCAGTGATAATCCCCATCCTACCTCCCTCTCATCTTCACTTCATGAAAATTCTCTGTCTATCTCAGCGACAAGGGAATCGACTGAACATAAAAAACTGATGTATGACTCTATCTGGATACTAGGACTCAATAATATGGATGTGAATGAGGGGAACTACAATCGTTACATCATCAAGTCCAATAGTTCAGTATGGTGGAAACTGGTCCAGTATAGTCAAATATAGCATCCATTACTCTGAAAGGACATGAGACCTTTGTCAAAAAAGTTCCTTACTAAAAAAATTGATGTTATTATTAAATCTTTCAGACAGTGATAGATTGTATATACATACATGGTCAGGTATAAGATAGTCCATCTTTAAGTGATATGCACCCAAATGGTGTGTTAGAACAGTGCGGAAATTATGTCTCTAACACCACCTATAAAATACCACATCGAATGTGAAAAATAATGAGAAATTAAATTCAATAAATCCTAGTAGCATTAGAAACCAATAAATATGAGTGATCATACTAGCATCCACATGGAGTGTCATGAATAACCTCCATAGAAAGTGGTATACCAAAAATCTAAGGGCGGAATGAGGGGATGCACTCCCATGCCCACATTTGATGAAGGATGACGCATCCTCTAAGATCTTTGCGGTCACTGTAGGATACCCTACATAATGCTCTATATCTGTAATTATGATAAGAAGGCTGCATCCCCAACTGTACCATCCTGTCCTAATCAAAGTCCTCTAGAATAGATATATACTTCTTGTGCACGTGCATCTCTAAGTGATCAGCAAACTGAGTCCCTCCAATGAGTCGTAATATATATCCACATGCAAAACGCTGAATAGTATTCTCATCAGCGACTCCGGTTTAAATGTGGAATGTTCACCTCTAACCAAATCATATATTTCAACCCCCATATATAGCCCTAAGGTAGGATAAAATTTCTACGCTTAACAATCATTGAATAAGGCTAATCCAAGATACACTGGTGGGTCTAATAATTGCTTCCCTCTAGATAGAAATACCAAGAAGCACTGCCACATCATGGAAGGTGATGGTCATCTCTCCCCCAATAAAGGTGTAATGTGTGTGTCTTTGGTCTTCACATCTTTACAAGGTCAGTAATCGGGTGATGGATGAAAAATTTTAAATCTGATACGGAAATGTTGTAGAAGCCAGCATGGTGCATGTTTTGTCTAATGGAATGTGGATGGTCCCTATGATGAAAATGGTGTTCTCGATGCACCCAGATTGAGTCAAACCTCACCACCATCTAAAAAGACCAAGGAAACATGCCTACACTGCTCATTGAGTAGTATGTTATCATCCATCTATATTTAAAGAAATTAAATGGGTCGTAAATATAAAATTTAAATATAATGTTTGTAATGACCCAAATATTTTCAATGAAATTCCATTCTTATATCTATGTCATAAAATCACATGAAAACACAACATAATGAACTAATAAGTGATAAGTGACCTTTAAACATAATTTTGTCACTTCTGTGTTTATAATTTCGAAAATCTGGCATGACACGATTGTAATTAGTAAGTTATTTAGAGTCCGATAAGGAAAACTTAATTTTTAGTGAATAGTAACATACCCTAATGAATAATAACATGCCCTTATGAATAGTGATATACCCTAATGAATAGTAACCTCACCTATGGTGGTATAAAACTAATATTCAAGTAAGAAGTACGATATACCTATATTTTAGAATAAGTTAATGAATGTTTTAAAATTGGGTTTGATAATAAATTATTATTTTTATTAAATATTTAAATAATCATATTTAGAAAATTATTTTTGAAAAATGGTCTTCATTTTTAGATTCTACATGTCGAAAAATGGTTAGGGTGAATTTTGGGATTTTTCTGAAATACTTGAATTTTTTGATGAATAGTAGATTCTGATAATTCACAATAAATGATAAATAATGGATTAATTAAGTCATAGATGATGTTATGCTGATGTAAGGACCACTTGGTTCGGGAACACATGATAAAATCACTATTCTTGGTAATGGAATACTTACTATTCCATGTTTTGGTAAGAAATAATAAATTAATGATTATAATATTATGAAATCCCTCCTCTCCTCCACTATAAACCCCCCCCCCTTCACTCCCTCTTCTCTACACTCCTCTCAATCCATTTTCCATTCCATTATTCTATCCAAATATCTCTCCAAGGTCCTCCACCACGTCCAAAATCCCTCAACCTCCTCAAAATACCAAAACCTCTCCACTTAAGAGTTTCTCAAAGGAGGAAGTCTCAAAAGGTAAATTTTTATTCCCAATTTCTTCTTTACTTTTAAGTTCATTTCTTTTTTATTTCTTTCCTCACCTCCCTTCACCATAATAGTATGGTAAATCCAGATCATACAAGTACTAGAATTGTCTTTATTCTAATAGAATATTTCATTATCTTCTCTACTTTCCCCACCCTTTTATTTGAATGAAATGAGAGCACCATTTGAGATGTGTTAATTTAGCACATTCAAGAACAACAGTTTATCAATTTCGATTATTATCTTTAATTCTGGTCATGAAACCATTTGTGTTATGGTTGAACCATATTATTATATATGTAATATGTCCTATTTTTTGGTTATGTAATCCTTTGGTACAAATGGAATTAATTTATAAATCAAAACACATTCTTTGTAATCAAATCCACTTATTAACAAAAACAGTTATCACTAAGGTTATATATATAACAATTAGAATTCACACTAAGTAACCTAATTAAAATTAAAACCATGTAATGTCTTGGATATGAACTAATTAATATAACTTAAATTCTGGACAACCAATTTTTTCTTTCATATAATCCAAACTTGAATATAAGAGAATCGATCTTTTAAAGCCAAGTAAACAAACGAGCTCGAATAATGAAATTGAACCTTATAACTAATCAAAAAGGCTTTGATTGAACTAAAAAGGATTATAATAAATAAATTAAATTTATAATAGGTTCTGGACTTATTAATTAATAATCCTAATTTTTTTATTCAGGTCATTAATAACAAGTGGAGAACACCACTGGATTTAATGTAAGGGATCCTCCCCTTTTCACTCTTAATCAGGATTTCTCTCTATGCTATTAATTGTTTTGTAATACCAAGTGATTGGGTATGTTTATAAACCATCCCCATACTTCCCTAATGTTTTATAAGTGATGAGAAACCCCATATCTCTCTAACCAAGCGCTCTTAGTTGCACCTGATACCATGCCAATAAACCATATTAGATTCTACCCGAACTTCCTTTATTCCTTCGGGTTGCTCTATCTTTTTTTTACCAAAAATGTAGTTGACTTTTATTTTTATGTAGAACATAAAAATTATGTTTATATTATCCAAAATCATGTTCCATGATACATCTCTAATTCTATTTCAGGGATATATACGCTTTTAAGTGAATCTCTCCTCGATACTTCCAAATAAGCACACTTGTTTTAAAGGAACTTCCCGAACTTTTACCTAATTTCAAGTGAACTCTATCTTCTATTTTAAGACAAAATTTTCTTTATAAATTTAGTATTTTTATTCTGAAAACCTTCATTGTATAATTCTGGGTTTATATAAAATAATGTATACTTTATTATTTTAAAATCTCTATAGTTTTTTTCTTAAAACTGCACAAAAATGTTTTAATGCTAATGTACCTAAAATACATTTCTTATGTGATGTCACTTTTATTTGTTACCACCTACCATCTTATATGCCTATAATACCTTATGAACGTCCATGTATGTTTTAATCCTTTTCTTTCCTGAACACTTTCATGATACGCCCATTGGTTATGATTTATGCCATGATTGTGGTACCCAATTCTTTCCATGGACACCCTTATGTTTACGTATGGTTGATTATGTATGATTGTATATGTGGAAAGAATATTTATGTGGCAACAATATTCAAGAAAATTTTGAGATGGGTGCGCCCAGATAGTGCTCCAATTCATTGGGTAAGGATAAGACTCATGAGATTCGTTGTGAAATGGGATTGGCAGTTAGCCTTGACCCATACTAAAATGGAAAACGGGATTGGCGGATAGCCTTGTCCCGTACTAAATAAATCTTTTATTATTCTGTCACATTTATATGATTCCATGTGTATATGATCCCATTCTTATATTAAATGATTTTATAATTTTTAATGCTTTGGATACCATTATGTCATGCCTCCTAACTCATGTACTTGAGATGTATCTTTATGTTCATTCCCTTATTGGGCTTTTTAGCTCATCCCTTTGTTTATGTATTCCACAGGGTACCCTATGTAGATGTAAGGGCTCAAAGGAAGTTAGAATCTATTTATGGAGATTAAATAAAAAGTTTTTTTTAGCCCCATGTTTTATGTTATACGTACCTAGTCTTCCAAGAGACTTTACTTAACGATCCATGGATTGTACTCTAATGATTAATTATGCTTAAAATTCATGAAATGTTTTATGTAAAAGGGTCAGGTCACAATAGTCGGTATTAGAGGATGGTCTAGTTATTTTTTAGAGATTAGTAATAGAAAACCTTAGTGAGAACCTTAAGGATGAGACTAAGTATAATAGAAAAGTCCTAAATTTTTGTGAGTATAGAGTAAGTGGTTTATCAAGAAAATACATCCTTGTCTGGATACGAGCAGTTAGAGGCGGATCTGGCACAAATGTATCTAGGGGTAAATCCCGAAAACACTTCTTTGATCTAGACTCGAACGGGAACTGGTGCATGACAATAGGCCTTGCTACACTCTTTGTTATGACACTCCCGGGGGATATGGTTTGGTAGATTCACGAGCTTAGTACAAACCATTATTAAGGGAAAAAAAGAATACCATAAGAATATAAGTTAAGAAATAGACTGAGGATAACATAGATATAAACCTAAGGAATCACAATTCAAGATATACATTTTCATTATAAGTCCATACTTATATGTTCAAAGTTTCTTTTTATGCTCAATAGATAAGTATTCAAGACCTCTAATTATACGTTTTTTTCTTAGTTAATGGAGGGAAATAGAATAACATGTTCCAACAATCAATGTGATAGGGAATTTGATGATTGCCCTAATGATATTCTTGATGTGAAAGAAGTGGGTTCTCAAAACATCATGGAAGTGCTTGCTCTACTGGCTCGAGTTATGAATAATAACATGAATCAGGTGGAACATCTTCTTCCTCCAAGGAAAGAGAAAGTTTCCATAGAATCCTTCATGTGTCAAAGTCCTCCCATGTTTAACGGGTCTTCTGATCCCCTCCTATTAGAACAATGGATTAACTCTGTTGAAAATATTTTCTCTGTCCTCCAGTGCTCGGAAGAAGAGAAAGTTATACAGGCGCTCTATCGTTTTGATGGGGAAGCTGATTAGTGGTGGACACTAATCAAGAATACAAATTCCTAAGAGGAAATTGATTCCATATATTGGGAGGAATTAAAGAGGATGTTTTTCAACAAATAATTTCCTCAAAACATCCATCTCAAGATGGAAAGAGAGTTCCTTGGACTCAAGAAGAAGGAAGATGAGTCCATTGGGGAGTATGAAGAAAACTTTACAAGGATTTCAAGGTACTCCTCTGGCTTTGACATGAACATCGAATGCAAGAAGGATCACTTCTTTAGAGAACTAAAGCCGAGTCTACGAAAAGTTTTGGGGATTCGAGACTTGGATAGCTATGAGGAGATTGTTTTTTGTGCCCTTAAGGATGAAATGGAGATTGAATACTCTTAGTGGTCTCATGGTCCTAGTGAAAAGAAGCGGGAAATGGAGAACAACATGGGTGGTTCATCAAACAAATACCATGATGGAAAGAAGACTCACTTTCCCATTTACAAATTTTATGGGAAGAATCATATTGGTGACTATCTCAAGGGAACCCAGAATTGCTTCAAATGCAGAAAGTTTGGTAATCTGGCCAATAACTACCAAAGGGATATGAAAAATTATGCTAATGTTGAAGAAGAAAGGAAGGTTCAGATCAACACTCATCCTGTAGTGCAGTGTTATAACTGCAGGGATCTTGGGCATTATGAGAATAATTGCCCTAAGCCAAGGGTTGTCGAAGGCAATCAGCAACAACCACCACGGAAACAAGGAAGGGCTTATGATATCATTACTGCTAAGGTGGAGCTGGAAAACGATGTGGTGACAGGTACGCTTGTTATTCATTCGAGAATAGCTGACGTACTATTTTATTCTGGTTCTACACATTCTTTCATATATTGTAGGTTTAGTAGAACTATTCAAACACCACCTCAAAATTTGGTGGAAAATTTATATGTGAGAACAACTAATATGGAAATTATTGCATCCATGTTTTATAACTCCTCCCCAGTTAATGTTTGTGGACTGGACCTGCCAACAAATCTTGTCATATTTCCTTTAGTGGAGTTCGACGCTATCTTGGGCATGGATTGGCTATCTTTGTACAATTCCAACATTAATTTTCAGGAAAGGGAGATCACTTTTCACATCTTGAAGAATCCTCCCATTCTTTACAAGTGTAAGGAGGAAGATGAGTTTCCATTAGAATCTTCATCTCAATTTTGGATACTACTTCCTTATGAGAAATCATATCTAGCTCAAATGATTAAGACAAAGGATAGAATCATTCTTGAAGACATTCCCATCATGGGGGATTACACTGATTTATTCCCCGAAGAGTTGTCTGGTCATCCTCTAGACCAAGAGGTTGAGTTCTCAATTGAACTTATCCCTGGATCTCTGCCAATCTCAAGGACACCTTACAGACTTGCCACTGTAGAGTTAGATGATCTGAAGAAGCAGTTACAATAGAATATGGAGAAGGTTTTTATATGCCCGAGTGCTTCATTGTGGGGTGATATAGTCCACTTTGTCAAGAAGAAGGATGTATAAATGCGCCTCTGCATTGATTATCATGATCTCAATAAAATAACTATAAAGAATAAGTATCCCCTTCCACAGATAGATGACTTTTTTGATCAGCTTTGTGGGGCCAGTTATTTCTCTATGGTGGACATTCGGTCGGGATATCACCAACTAAAGGTGAGGAAGGAAGATATTCCCTAGACTGCCTTTCGAACAAGGTATGGACACTATGAGTTCACATTGATTCCCTTCGGACTCACTAATGCTATAGAAATTTTCATGGACATAATGAATAGAGTCTTTAGAGATTATCTTGACAAATTTGTGGTGGTCTTTATTGATTATATTCTGATATTCTCCAAGAGCAAGGAGGAACATGAGGAGCATTTGGAAACTATGTTAAAGACTTTGTAAAGGGATAATTTATATGCAATGTACATTAAATGTGAGTTCTTGATGGAGGAAGTATCATTCTTGGGGAACGTTATCACCAGGAAAGGGATATTTGTAGACCCTTCCAAGATGAAGGTAATTGAAGAGTGGTGGAGGACAACTTCTGTAACAGAGATCGGAAGATTTTTAGGTCTAGATGGGTATTATCAATGATTCGTGAATAAATTTTCATGATTGTCAAACCCAATGACCATACTGACACGGAAGGTAGTAAAGTTCGTCTAGATACATGAATGTGAAGACTCTTTCAATGAGTTGAAAAAGAGTCTTATCACTACACCGGTACTCACACTCCCTTCAAGTGGAGAACTCTTTGTGGTTTATAGTGATGCTTCATAGAAAGACTTTGGTTGTGTGCTAATGAAAAATTATATAAGTGATAGCCTATGCCTTAAGGCAGCTGAAAATCCATGATCAAAACTATCCCACACATGATCTGCAGTTGGCGGCTGTGATCTTTGTGTTGAAATTCTAGAGGCATTATATCTATGGGGAAAATGTGAGATATATATTTACCACAAGAGTCTAAAATATATATTCACATAGAAAGAGCTTAATATGAGCCAGCGAAGTTGGATAGAGCTCATCAAGGATTATGACTGCTCAATCCACTAATATCCCGGTAAGGAAAACTAGGTGGAAGATGCTCTAAGTAGAAATGATCATGCATCTTTATCAATGATGAGAATTGAAAAGGACCCGATATTCTTAGATTTTCAAAGGGTAAACATGGGAATCATTAAGGGAGGAACATCATCAATACTTTCTCAAATGATTTCTCAACCATCCCTCTTGAAGAAAATAATGTATGTTCAAATAAAGGATGTGTAAATTCATAAAAGTGTGGCAGTAGTTAAAAATGGTAAATCCTCTGATTTCAAAATTGATGAGGAATGAGTTATAAGATTTGGGACAAGATTATGTGTACCATCTGATCCAGAGATAAAGAAGGATCTATTGAATTATGCACATAGCTCGACCTTCTCAATCCACCCAGGGAGCACAAAAATGTATTGTGATCTCTGAGAACACTTATGGTGGGTTAACATGAAGAAGGAGATAGCGGAATATATATCAAGGTGCTTGGTATGTCAGAAAGTTAATGCTGAGCGAAAAATGTCCAAAGGTATGATGCAGCCATTGCCTATACCCATGTAAAAATGGAAAAATGTTACTATGGACTTTTTCATGGGTCTCCTGAAGACGTCTAAGTGAAATAATGCGATATGGGTTGTGGTTTACCAACTCACCAAGACATCCCATTTCATCGTTATTTGGGAAGATCTCTCGCTTAAACAACTTGAAAAGATATATGTAAAGGAAGTGGTGATACTGCACGGTGTTCAACTCTCAGTTGTCTCTGACTATGATCCAAGGTTCACATCTAAATTCTGGAGGAGCCTTCAACATTAATTGAGTACTGAATTAAATTTCAGCAAGGCCTATCACCCCCAAACTGATGGCCAGTCTGAAAGAACTATTCAGACGCTTGAAGATATGCTTAGATCCTACTCTCTAGAATTCAAAGGCGGATTGGATTAGCATATCCCATTGGTTGAGTTCTCATACAACAATAGCTTCCCCTCGAGTATTCAGATGGCTCCATATGAAGCTCTATATGGAAAAGAGATGTAGAACTCCAACCTGTTGGAATGAAGTCAGAGAAAGAAAGCTACTTGGACCCGATCTTGATCATGAGATGGCAGAGAAGGTTCAAGTCATCTAGAAACATATCAAAGCTTCTAAAAGTTGGAAAAAGAGCTATGCTGACAACCATCGAAATGGAATTGGAGATCGATGTTGGAGATAAAGTCTTTCTTTGAATATCTCCATGGAAGAGAGTCATGTGATTCCAGAAGAAAGGGAAGCTAAGCCCAATGTATATTGACCCTTTTGAGATCCTTGACCACATAGGAGTAGTGGACTATCTTCTTGCACTTCCACCGAATATGGCTCGAGTTCATGATGTTTTTCACGTATCACTCTTGAGGAAGTACATACCTGATCCCTCACATGTACTAAACTCAGAGGTGGTGCAACTGGATGATGATCTCTCCTATGAGGAGCAGCCAGTAAAGATTATGGATAGGAGAGATAAGGTTCTAATCAACAAGACAACCCATCTTGTTAAAGTTTTGTCAAGGAACCATAAGTTTGAGGAAGAAACTTGGGAACTAGAAGAGGCAATGAAGGAGAAACAGCCTCACCTGTTTATGTAAAGTGAAATTTGGGGGCGAAATTTCTTAAGGGGAAAGAATGTAATGACCCAATGTTTTTCAATGGAAAATACCTTCTTATATTTATGTCATAAAATCAAATAAAAAAACAACATAATGAACTAATAAGTGATAAGTGACCTTTAAACATAAGTTCGTCACTTATGTGTTTGGAATTTTGAAAATCCGGCATACACATTTGTAATCAGTAAGTTATTTGGAGTCTGATAAGGAAAACATAATTTTTGGTGAATAGTAACCTACGCCAATGAATAGTAACATACCCTTATGAATAGTAATATACCTTAATTAATAGTAACCTCACCTATGGGGTTTAAAAATAATATTCAAGTTGTAAAAATGATATACCTATATTTTAGAATAAGTTAATGAATGTTTTAAAACTGGTTTTGATAATAAATTATTATTTTAATTAAATATTAAAATAATCATATTTAGAAAATTATTTTTGAAAAATGGAATTCATATTTGGATTCTACATGTCGAAAAATGGTTAGGTTGAATTTTTGGGATTTTTCTGAAATACTTGAATTTTTTTATGAATAGTAGAATCTGATAAATCACAATAAATGCTAAATAATGGATTAATTGAGTCATTGATGATGTTCGGATGATGAAATCCCACTTTTTTGAGATCACATGATACAATAACTATTCTTGGTCATGGAATTCTTACTATTCTTTGTCTTGGTAAGAAATAATAAATTAATGATTATAATATTATGAAATCCCTCCTCTCCTCCACTATAAAAACTCCCCTTCACTCCCTCTTCTCTCCACTCTTCTCAAGCCTTGTTACTTGCCATTATTCTGCCAAAATATCTCCCCAAGGTCCTCCCCACGTTCAAAAGCTCTTAGCATCCTGAAAATACCAAAACCTATCCCATTAAGAGGTTCTTAAAGGAGGAAGTCTCAAGAGGTAAATTCCTCTTCCCAATTTTTCCTTTTCTTTTATGTTCTTTTATTTTTTATTTCATTCCTCACCTCCCTTAACCATAATAGTATGATAAATCCTTAACATAAATAAACTGTAATTTTTTCATGCTAGTGTAATATTTCATTATCTTCTCTCCTTTCCCCACCCTTTTATTTGAAAGAAATGAGAGCTTCGTTTGAGATGTGCTAATTTAGCACATTCAAGGACAACAGTTTATCAATTTTTATTTTTATCTTTAATTATGGTAATGAAACCATTTGTGTTATGGTTGAACCATATTATTATAATTTTAATATATCCAATTTTTTGTTCTGTAATCTTTTGGTAAAAATGTAATTAAGTTATAAATCAAAACACATTCTTTGTAATCAAATCCACTGATTAACAAAAACGGTTATCACTGAGGTTATATATATAATAATTTGACTTCACTATAAGTAACCTAATTAAAATAAAAACCATTTAATCTCTTGTATATGAACTAAATAATATAACTTAAATTCTGGACAACCACTTTAATGTTGCATATAATCCAAACTTGAATATAAGTAAGCCGATATTTTAAACCAAAGTAAACAAACGAGCTCAAACAATGAAATTGAACCTTTTAACTAATCCAAAGGATTTGAAAGAACTAAAAAGGGCTATAATAAATAAATTAAATATATAAGAGGTTATGTACTTATTAATTAATAATCCTAATTTTTTTATTCAGGTCACTTATAACAAGTGGAGAACACCACCGGATTTAAGGTAAGGGATCCTCCCTTTTTCACTCTTAATCAAGATTTCTCTCTATGCTATGCCTTTTTGTGTAATACCAAGGGATGGGGTATGTTTATAAATCATCCCCATACTTCCATAATGTTTTATAATTTATGACAAACCCCTTATCTGTCTCATCAATCCATCTTAGTTGCACTCGATACCATACCGATAAACCAAATTGGATTTTACACGAACATCCTTTATTCTTTCGGGTTGCTCTATCATTCTTTTTACCAAAATGTAGTTGTCTTTAATTTTTATGTAGAACATAATAATTTTGTTTATATTCTCCAAACTCATGTTCCAAGATCCATCTCTCATTCTCTTTCGGGGATATACATTCTTTTAAGTGAATCTCTCCTGGATACTTCCTAATAAGCACACTCATTTTAATAGAACTTCCCGAACTTTTACCCAATTTCAATTGCACTATATCTTCTGTTTAACGACACTATTGTCTTTGTAAATTAATTATTTTTATTCTTAAACCCTTCATGGTTCAAATCTTGTTTTATATAAAATAATGTATTCTTTATTATCTTAAAATCTCTATAGTTTTTTCCTTAAAACCGCACAAAAATGTTTTAATGCTAATGTCCCTAAAATACATTTCTTATGTGATATCACTTCTATTTGTTACCACCTACCATGTTATATGCCTATAATACCTTATGAACGTCCATGTGTGTTTTAATCCTTTTCTTTCCTGAACACTTTCATGATACACCCATTGGTTATGATTTATGTCATGATTGTGGTACCCAATTCTTTCCATGGACACCCTTAATGTTTACGTATGGTTGATTATATATGATTGTATTGGTAGAAAGAATAATTATGTGGAAATAATATACATTAAAATATTGAGATGGGTGAGCCCAGATAGTTCTCCAATGAATTGTGTAAGGGTATGTCTCATGATATGCGATGTGAAACGGGATTGGCGGTTAGCCTTGACCCATACTGAAATAGGAAATGGGATTGGCGGTTATCCTTGACCCATACTAAAGAAATGTTTTTTGATTCTGATTCTTTTATATGATTCCATGTTTATATGATCCTATGCTTATATTAAATGATTTTATAAGTTTCATGCTTTGGATATAATTATGTCATGCCTCCTAACTCATGTGCTTGAGATTTATCTTTATGTTCATTCCCTTACTGGGATTTTTAGCACATCCCTTTATTCATGTATTCCCCAGGGTACCCTATACAGATATAAGGGATCAAAGGAAGTTAGAAGCTCTTTATGGAGATTAAATAAATATTTTTTTTATCCCAATGTTTTATGTTATATGTACCTAGTCTTCCAAGACACTATACTTAACGATCCTTGGCATGAACACTGATGATTAATTATACTTAAAATCATAAAATGTTTTATGTAAAAAGCTTGGGTTGCAATAATGTTACAGTCTGTAGAATATTATGACTTGTATAATATAAGACATTCCATGTTTATTCAGAATTTTTATGAGGCTATTTCATACCAAAAGAAAGGGCCATGTCTTCATTTTATTCAAATCATATTACTAAAATGATTTTAAGGTATGATTTTACCTAGAAAAGAGTGTTTTATATATTTATATGTATAAACATTTTTTCCTTGTTATGTAAAATTTTATTAGAAAATCGAGTGATTTGTAATTCATGTATGATTTTCTACATGATGGTATGTTTCATGATTATTTTCTCACATTTATGATTTATGGTTTAGAGACGGACATATTGATTATGCATTAATGTCACCTCAAATTCAATCTTCATATTCCTTTTAATGTGAGTATGAAAGGATTGTTAATATTTAATAGTTAATGTTTTGGTGAAGTCATAAATTTATACAAAATGAAGAATCATATTCATATATGCACATGTTGTGATGCCAATCAGATATCAAACAAAAAAGTGTATGTCTTCAAACTGAGCAAGGAGCATCTTATAGTACACAACCAATAATAGTGATAGTACAACTGATTATGTAACACAAAGTTAACTTCAAGAAATAAATTGTGTTAAATGAACCATAGTTCCAGAGGAATGGTGAAAATGGTGACGGTGATGAAATGGGTCTGCGTCATCGGCGTCGTCATCGTCATTGTTCCTCCTACATCATGGTTCATTTGCCACGATTTCATTCTTGAAGTTCACTTAGTGTTACAGAATCAGTTTTACTAACCAATGATGTAGGTTCTGTACTATAAGAATCTCGTTTCTCAGTTTGAATATCCTCCCTGAAGCAGTACATGTATGCAAAACATGACTCTCTACATCAAAAATGAATTTTTATCATGATTTTTATAGTGTAACTTATATTAAAAAAATATGGTTGATCATATAATCATTATTATTATGAAATTTTAAAATGACTTTTTATACCCTAATATATGATACTATTATTTCGTTATATAAAATATTATTATAATATCAGTCCCAAAATATTTTGGAAACCGAGGTAAAAAATAATAGATAACACCATATAATTTACAACATGAGAATATCACAATGGAGAAAATACAAAATTGTTGTTGAGAGTGTGATCTCAACCCAACAATGTGGGGCCATCATTTTTGGTGATGACCTTATTGACTACATATGGTGCATCTCAAACTTTGACCTTGTCCTTGAGGCCAATCCATATCATTCCACATCCTACTAGACTTTAGTCTCCCATGGGTATGCAATAGGTTGATGTCAGGTACCACTATCGGTTGTCCTTCAGGAATTGAGAAATAAATAAAATCCCCAATATGAATCCATGGTGTAGCATAATAGTTAGTAATGGTGTCCATATAGTACTTTGGATAAACATATTCTTCTCATGATATGTTTGCAGAGGCACATTTCGTGATGGAGTGTGCACATGGAAACTGTAAAGCCTGAAAGTTTCCACATTAACATTTCCACATTTCTAGTAATACCAAAACTTTTCCACTGATGCTACTTATGATGGGGTTCAAATGCTATTGAACTTCAAATCAAGTGTCTTCTCCATAGAAAATCATGACATGGTAACTAGAAGCTTATTCAATGTTCTTCTCAATCTCTTGTTGAAAGTGTCTTTTGTACCTTAGCCCCTGTTGAATTCTCTTAGAGGCTAGTTTTTGTCTATCAACAAAGTACTTCATGCAACGATATAATGTCTCTTGAACTAGGAATGTTATAGGTAACTTGTGAAGACCCTTGAACATACCATTGATGCACCCCAAAATGATTGTAGTCATGTGTCCATACCTCTTCCCCCCATCATATACCGATGTCCATTTTTTTGGAATGTGCATCATATAATCATACACTTCTTAAATAGCATTTTGGATTTATTGAAAAATTTCTTCAAACTATCACTGATCCAACTCATATTCTATATAGAATTAATCATATTTCACATAAATTGTTTTTTATTTACATTGAAGTAATAACAAATAATAAAGACATTGCATACCTATCCTCGTTATTGACTTCTTCATAGGTTCGTTGTGGAATGATTTCCTCACATTTCTATTAATGTATCTAATGAAGAACCGATGATGTGAATTTGGGGGTCTTCATGAATCAGGGTCCGCATTGATTGCCTCATTGATTGCTCAATACCGATCAGATATTAATTAGACACCTTGAATTCAGGTTAAATGGTAGATGATACATGCCAAAAACCAACTCCATGATTCATAGTTTTCATTATCCACAATGGAAAAGGCAAGTGGAAGAGGTGAACGGCATCCATATTGGGTTTTTTCAATCAATAATACGCCCTTATATTTTCCATATAGAAATGTTCCATCAATTTCAATGAACTATTTTCTAAAACAAAATTCAGAGATACATGGGAGGAATTCCCAAAACAACAGATAAAATTGAACATGAGATGGATCAGGTTGGTTATATTGAGACACATGTTAATTTTTATCAAGATGGATGAAAACATTGTTATTGTACCTCATTATGGATATCAATTACAGAAACACCTGATACGAGACATCCCAATCACCATATACCTTCACAATTTCCTTTTGTCTCACCATCCGTGCCTTATTGTAAGAAATATTATAACGAACTGTTTGTTGTATATTCTCTTGAAAAAGGGTTATAAGAATATCTTGGAATGTCCTAATCATCTCTGTAATAATGGATGACACAAATTCTACATCCAATGAGGTGTGATCTTGTGTTAGTATCGGCTGAATGCAAGTATGAGATACCTCAATCCTCAAGATTCTCCAACCTCCAAATACAATGTTTAGAATCACCCTCAAGAAGAATCTACAATCATCCACATACTTCTCATGTTGTATGAGATATTTACTATGGCATGATTCTTGAACTATATATCTACAATGCCTCTTAATGTGAATTCTCTTTAGCATGTTTTTAATGAAACTTTACTTAGAAAGTTACTTCCAACTTATAAGGTTTTTTCCAACTCACTAAACCTATCTGGTATTACACTGGGAAACTCAGTTGTGGGTGTGAGAACATTATAGTCGAATTCAGGAACATGTTTTATTGCTTCTGACCAAGATGCAAATAGTAGTGGATGATTTATTGTGGGTCAAGGCTACTATAAAACTAATGCATTTCTAGAAACTTCCTCCCCATGTTTAATTTCTCCCTCCCCATCAGCACTGTTGTCACCATCTATTCCATCCTTATGAAACTCCTCATCGGAAGTCATATTGACATGTATATTTGGGATATCATCTAGGTTTTCCTCTTCTGCGTCATTTGACATAGGTTAAATTTCATGGGGTGGACCATCTTCAACGACTATTTTTAGTTTACATCTTTGTACATCTGGAAATTATTATTGTATAGTAGAAATATCATCATATAACGCAATTGTGGTTCCATATGACCGCTGATAAAACAAATTTATTTCTTCGACCCACTTCACATCAGTAACCAATGGACAAGCTAGATGTCATAGTGTTTCTAGGAATTTCACAAGTCTATAGCTCATAGACTTGATCTCTTAATCATTTACCAGATTTAAAGAACCAAATATTCTGTCTTGAAGGTCATTTAGAGTTACACAATCAACTGTACTAACCACTATTGTTGGTTTTGTACTATAAGAAGATCCTTACTCAGTTTGAATAACCTCCCCATAGCAGTACACATAGGCAAACATGACTCTCAACATCAAAAATGTTTTTTTGATCAAGATTATGATAATGTAACTAATATTAAAAATGATGGTTGATTACATAATATTAATTAGAATGTAATTTTAGGAATCCTTTATATAACCTAAAATATTTTAGTAATGTTTCATCATATTAAAGTTCATTAGAATATAATTCACAAAATGTTTTGGAAAGTAAAAAAGAAGAGAAAACATAAAATTAGTTTATTTATCATTGATAAAATGAAAATTATGATCATATAAAGTGAAATAGAGAAGAAAAAACATTAAATTAAACAATAATTCTTTACAACATATAAAAAAACATTGACATTTTTCAATAGAACCTAGTTTTGATGAGATGAGCCTCACTTCGGACGTAAGGTAAAATCCAGGTTATTTTCACTTCATAGATTAATAACATCTTTGAAAGAAATGTATTTAAATTTATAATTTTGAAAATATTTCGGCCTTATAATAACAAATAATAGATTTTATTTAATGAATATCCATTCTAAAAATAGTGTGAAAGAGGGTAAACACCAAAGAAAGAGAGTTGGGTTTGATAATTCCCCTTAACTTGTATCTAAATGCATTATTCACTTTAATATATTTTATAATCACATTAGATTCATTAACTAAATAATAAATAACATTTTATACGTTCATTTTATTCATTATGGTTTTATAAAGTTCTTTTATGGGATATTGTAAGAGTTATAGAGTTTAATTTCATCATTTGAGAGCATTCATTTTCTTAGTTTTCATGATCAATTTCACTTTTATACATGAATTGAAGTTCATGTAAAATGCAGATAAATATTCAAAATAGTTATAATATGTTATTAAAGATATTATATAATTTTAAATAATCTTATAATTAATTTTTTTGCATGTTATGAAGATGAATCATTAGATAAAAGTTAATGGAGATCGTTTTCTGTTAATTTTTTGGCGGTTTTTCGATCATAATGAACATGTTTTGTTTTATCATTTAGTAGTGCATATATAAGTTACTTCCAGAACATAAAAAGAGTTATAAAATAAACATTTAAATATTTTTTAAACCATTTAATGGTTTTATTAAAACTCTTTAAGTCATTAAATGAAAATGAAAGTGCATCACCCACGATGTCGGTAAATTAACACATCACAGGTGACGATTTTATTTTTTAAAAAAAGGAGAGGGGGAAGAGTTTAATTGTGGATCATAAAATTAAATGATATAATTCCAGTATATGTAAGGTACTAGAGTTTTTCATTTCATTTGGATGAGGGTAGTTAATGATATAATAAGAAAAGGAAATCAAATTAAAAGAAATTAAAAGAAAAAGGAAGAAGATTTTACCTCTTAAGTATCTCCTCCTTGAAAACCTCTTTAGGGAAGAGGTTTTGGTATTTTGATGAAACCAAGATATATTATACATGACAAAGGGGATAAATAATTGTATTGGTCAAAATTTGGTCAAGGCATAAAGCTTGAGTGGTGTGAGGATAAGAGGGGGAGAGGGGTAGTATATATATTGTGGGGGGGGGTTCTCATTATTATATTCATTAGTTTATTATTTTTTATCAATACTATAAAGAGTATGATAATTATCATCAAAAATACTAATATAATTAATGTTTTTTTAGATTATGGTTCTTACATCAGTGAAGACACAAGGAATAGTGTATTTAACTTATAATGTTTTTATACCATAAATTAATGTATTTCATTATTAACCAAAAATTTAGGTATTTTAGAAAAATATAAAAAACTAACCCTAACCATTTATAGATGTGTAGAACTCAAAAATGGACTCCATTTTAGGAAAATAAATTTATTTATATGAGTAATATAACTTTTTTATTAGAATCATCATTTAGTTGGAAAATACAGATTTTAGAATTATAACTGGTTTTATAACACTTGGAAAAATTACTAAATGTCTCATAAAATTATCATAAAATCTTAAGAAATAAAAATATCAATTTATGAATACATTTTTTGAAAAAAAAAATCTCTTTTTAATTATTAAATTAATCATAAAATTGTAATTAAATATTTATGACTTATAAAAACACCAACACTTAATTAATAATTTTTAAAATATTTACTTACTTATACTATGATATAATTATATCATATTTGCACTTATAATATGCCTAAATTTTATTTATAATTTCATGGGTGATTCTATTATTCATTTGGTCAATTTAAATTTCATAATGGTCATATTACTATTCTTATGGTCAAGTTACTATTTCATCGGTATTGGTTTCTTAACTTCTAGAAAAAAAAATTATATCATTAATGATTTATTTATAAAGTTTTTATTATGGTATATAAGTGATTATATGAGATTTATACAATATTAAATTACTTTAATAAGGGAGAAATTCCCTTGATAAAATTTTGGGTCGTTACATAGTAATAATAAAAATATTTTATCTAAAATTTTATTTTCATATACACCAAAAAAAAATGTTTGGAATTTTCTGGGTGGCCAAATAATCTACTATTAATTCAGATAAATCAAATAAAACATGGGTACTAAAAGGACGTTAATCAAATCTCATTGGTTATATGCTGTTCAGCATGCCCATGTATGTATTTTCTATTGTCCATCATTCATATTCTATTCAGTTTCATAAATTGGTATGCTGACATGCATAATATCTAATATATTTTATGATAATTATTTTAATTTCTATATTTTTTTAAAGTACATTAACTTATAGTGGTTTTTGAAAATTAATCATGTTCCAGTTTATTCAATTTAAAATTTCAGTTATATATGTTTTTTATGTGTTTATATTTCATATAAAGAGAGTTTTAGTATTTTTATAGTATCGTAAATAAAAGGGGAGTTTTCCATTTTTGTAAAATTAATTAATAGGTTGATATTTAAATTTTAAAATACTTTTCAAATAGTTAGTATGTGCATATTTCAGTTCTGATTAATCTGTTTGAAATAATTTTTTTTATTTGATTTAATTTTTGGGAAGGAAATCGTTTTTTATTATGTTCTATGAACTTGCATTTACACTTTAGTATTGGGATGTTTTTATTGTAAAATTATTCAACTACCAATTTCATCAAACAGTTTGATTCATGTAGTGATACCTTGAAATAAAATTTAGAACACTCATGATTCAGGGAAGTATTCAATAACATCTAAATTTATTTATCTAATACAATCACTAGTAAAAAATCATATTTTCCAACATGTTTTTCACAATGGTTGTCAAATAACTGATGTGGAAGATAAACTAGGCATATTTTTTATATTGTTTATCAAACAACTGATGTGAAAGATAAGACATACATCTTTTAAAAGTCAGTTATTTATTAACTGAAGAGAAAACCTTTTAAATTTTAAAAATAACATTGGTACCTCTCATTACGGTTTCATTATTCACTTGATTGCCTTAGATTTTATCTCACACTGTGAAAACCTACCTCTTACATCTTCCACCTGTGTCCTCGAATCTCTTAATTCTTTGATACATGGACACAAATCTATTTATTCTTCGATATATTGCCTCAAATATCTTTATTCTTTGATATGGTGTCCTTGAATATCTTTCAGTTTCAATCCACCACCACTATCTACGATCACCCAACATTGGTTGCCGCTTTTGGTCTCTCTACGCATTTTTCTCATTTGTGTTGCCTTCTCAGTAGTCTTTCTTCCAAGATCAATTTATGGTTTTGTGTTTATTTATTTGTTTTTCCATGAATCCAAGATATTTTCATTTTTATTTGTAGTTCTAATTTTCCATTGATGTCATGTTATCTTTACTAATTGTATATGTAGTTATAATTACTCACACATCTAAGTTATTTTTTAATTGATGTATAATTGTTTTTAAATTATTTTTTTATTAAATGATAATTTGATAAATTAGTGTTATAAATAGTTTTTTTAGCATAAGTTATGTTTTTTTTTTTTCATTGTGTTTGTGTTAGTTTAATTCTTTTTTTGTAATTTTCTAAGTGAAATGTTCCAAATAATGACATGCTTTTTCCATGCTTCAAATGTTTAATTATGAATAAGTTTAAATGTTTTTCAATTTTTTAAAAACATAAAATTTTTAAATGTTTTTAAATTCATAATTTGAAATGTATGAATGTTTAAATGTTTAAATTTTTAAATTTTTTCAATTTATAATGTTTAAATATAAAGAAGTTCATTTTTTTCAATTATTAAATATGAAAAAGTTTAAATGTTTAAATGAAAAAAAGATTAAACGTTTTTATATCCATGATTGAAATATTTTTCAATTATTGTTTTTTTGTTTATATATTTTTTCAATTTATTTTCTTTAATTTATTTCATTTCACCCACCTCTCAATAATTTTGTTATCATTTTAGTTAACTTCTTTAACAAATATGAATAAAAATGTGTTCAGTTTAATATAATTTTTGTTGGATACTTTTTCTTTTTTAAAAATTTATATTTAATAGTTAGATTTTTATATTTGTGTACTAATATTTTTTGCACTTATTTGTAAGAAAATTTCAAATTAAACATTCAATTCACCTTGAGATTCTGGGGAGGCCCATCCACGTGCTTTTGAGGAGCCACTTTATCCTTCTACACATATACCATCTACTTCTATAGGGACAATGAAGACTTCTAGTATTGGTGAATGTGGTTGCACACATTTACCAAAATTATTAGTTTCCCATAGTTGAGACCAAAGTATATCAATTCAATTTGAGGATGTTAACTTTCCCAGGGGTCCAAATTTAAAATAGTTTAAGAATTTTTTTTCAATAAAAACACTGGTCAAAGCTAGTATTTTAATTTGTGATAGGAAAAGTGTTGATAATGAAACATTATCTCATTTGTGGTAGAAAATTTTGGTAAGCTCGTGTTTTATTATTTTACATATCATGAAATTTTTTTATGAATATAAGTTTTTTCACTCCTTAAAAAATGACATATGACATACCTAACAATAGAGAAGTCGTGAAGAAATGTTTATCTTTGGATGGTAGGAGATGGATGGATTTTAAATAAACCCTCACATGAGATTTCTTTTTTATGGAAAGACAAAATAAAAATCCATGTTATATATATCCTTATCTAGATGAAGATACATGGAAGTGGTTTTTTGAAAGTAAATAGAATGAATTATTTTTGGTATGTGTATTGTTAGATTTTAGAAGATTTTTTTATATTAATGATCATATTAAAAAAAATTATTAATAATTTACAATTAATGAGGAGATATAATTAGGTGATCCAATCCAAAAATGTATAGCTTCATAATTTATCCCATGGAGGGTATGTGTTATTAGAAGAACAGTTGATGGCTAAAAGTTTTTATAAAACTGAGAGCTGAGTTTTCAGGATCGACAATGGTAGGCTCTCCTCTTCCCCATCTTGACTTGAAAAATTGAAGAGGGTTTGAAGAATCAAAAGGGGTAAATATCTTATAATAGAGTAAAGGAATATAGTTAAGTGTATTGTAAGTTATTTAATATATTTATGTTATTTATGTTAATTCAAATATGGATATAATGTGATTCAATAATTAATTTTTCAAATATTCTATACAATAATCCCTTTAGTATAAAAAAATATAAGAGGCCTTAATACCTGAGGGTAGGAAGGATATTTTAGCTACTACATTAGAGAATCTCGAACAACTGGTTCACATATAAGAATTCCTGAAAAGTGTATCGATAATAAACTGTTTATTCATTCTAGAGACTCTTCAAAGGAGAATGTATATAAAAGGAAAATAGAATCTATAGAAGGTAATGTTAAAGATATGGGTGAGAATATGGGGGATAAGATCATGTTTTCAATATAGTTTATGATTTCATACATGCAAAAACATTTTTAGGCCACATATTCCACTCCACCTCAGCTTGCATATCTCACTCCTCCCCTGCCTGTAGATCCTACTCCCCGACCTCCTCTAGCTTATCTAACTCCTACACCTCCTGCTACATAGATTCCCATTTATTATGAGTTATATGTTGAGGATCTCCAACATCATATTATTTCATATTAAATTGAATATAATATTGGGGATACTTTTTATCATCAACATATAGATATAGAGAAGATTAAGGTAGTTTTACATGAAATTATAGATAGATTAGCAACAATACCA
Source organism: Viscum album (assembly GCA_963277665.1). NCBI lineage: Eukaryota > Viridiplantae > Streptophyta > Magnoliopsida > Santalales > Viscaceae > Viscum > Viscum album. Next base: position 295,396,213 of record OY728134.1, read on the forward strand.
TTTCCTAGAGATGAGGTCACTACAGTTGGACAAAGTATCTACCATTTTTTAGTTTGACCATATAGACTTGTCTGACAAATAACCAATGAGGTTGTATAGATTATATCCTTTATTTCATAGTATTGTTAAATTTGTTTTACCATTTTAAAATTTATATATTTATATTTTTTATAGTAATACATTAAATGTAAAGACATATTGTATATACAACAATAATTAATAACTTCTATGACATTAGATATTCCTTCTTTTTGACCTGATAGATTATCAATATATTCATCTTTATTGTTGGAGGTTTGTGATCTTCCAATAGAAATTAACATTTATGGGTGCCAACTGAATGTGATGAATTTAAAAAGAGTCATCATGAATCTTGTAACTAGAGATTTTTCAAGCATCAACATGATACAAGCCTTTTCCATGTATGTCGATTATCATATAGCTTATAGATATTTTAATTTATTGAAATTTATTAATTATGTTTTTTTGTATTATCTATCTTTATACACATTGTATATAGTATGATGATACATCAGTATATAGATTTTTTGACCCACAAAATATTTCACTAATAACAATAACAATGATATATGAATAAAGAACAACATTTATTACTGAAATATTTTAAAATAATAAAATTCAGTGTTAGATGTTTCCTTATCTTAAAGGGTGTGAAACATATATTTCTTAAAGTGTTATTTCTATTAATCTAATAACAACTCACATTATAATTTTTTATATTAGTGGTAATTAGATGTTATGTTTTTTCTTTCAAGAGAGAAGATAACTTACTGGTTGTGTTCTATACATGGTGAAGTGTGAAAAAAAATTATCCATGTATTAAATATGTATGTTTGATTATTTGAATAATTTGATATTATAATGACTTTTAATTTTCTTTCATACATATCATCTTCAAATAGGACATGAGATTAGTTTATAGAGTCTATAGGAAAGAGAAGTGGAAATATCAAATATGAAAAATAAAAGGTGACTTTTCATTTATAATTACTACATTTTGGCTGGAAGTTTTTAAAATTTTATTTTTAATTGAATTTTTTTTAAACAAAATTTTCATCATCAAGAAGGAATAAAGATGTATTGACCCAAACATTCATTAATGAAAATTCCACTTGATCTAATTAAATGTCTTATTATGTAAAATTTTTATATAAAATGTAAAATTTTTTGGTTTTATGTTTTCGTATTTTAAAATACAATTAATAATTGTGGTCGTTTCTAATATAGTCTTTGAACAGTGATCACATGATTAGTATAAATAGAGAGCTTTAACAAATATAATTTACTCAGACAATGGAAGTGATGGCCTCATCTAGTAGTCTTTCCCCATATGAATCCCATCTTTCTAAGCTTAGAAAGGAGGTGGAAAAATTGGGATTCTCTCTTCACCAATCCCAAGTCGAGATTCAACATGTTAAGCTCGAACGGAACTGACTACAAGAGAAGTGGAAGTTGATATAAATTACCACCCAAGCAATGTTATCCGAGCCACCTCAAAAGTCTGTCATCATCACACACCTTACTCTTTGGTCTTATGCGGGTGTTATAATGGGTAATGTAACAATAACCTAGTTCTAAAATTATGTAAATTATTTTTTTATAGAGAATATACATTAATTTTATTATTGTCACTTTGTAAATAGTTTTTAAAGTGAAAATAGTATTTTTAGTTAAATTTCGACTAATAAATCTATTTTGAAGAATTAATGGATTTTTGAATTAAATATTATTTTAATAAAATATTATTATTATTATTATTATATTAATTTTTATTAAATATAAATGATCTTATAATTTTATAATTGAAATTGTAATTTTTATTGAGGTTTGAAAGTTGTTTTTGTCAAAACACATGATTTTTCGATAAATGTCGGTTTTTATTTGAAAAGTGAAAATTCACATATTGAGAAAATTATTTAGATAAAATTAATATTATTTTTGCAATACATATGTAGAAATTATCCAATGGTGAATTTGTCATAATTTTCTAAGACAGTCAAAATTTTGGGTAAAAATTAAATACTATTTAATTATATAATGTGTTTTATGACATCATAATTACACAATAGTGATGTAATAAAATACTATAAATACTATGTTCGACCAATATATGTTTTACCATTAATATAATGTGATTTTATATTTTTTTTGATTTATTTTACAAAGCTTTAGTGGACCCTTCAAGACTTATAAAACATTTTTTTCTTTTTAAATTGTTTTCCTTGAGAGTGTGACTCACCTCCACATAAGCAGCCCTATTATTTTTAGAAGTTTGGTAATTTTCATTATAAAATATTGTTTTCCAATCCCCTTTGGAAAAAAACATGGGAAAAAATGTGGGCTGGTTTGTGGTTTTGATTAGTTTAATGTGTGGTGTCTCGAACCTAAATAATAAATATTTCCCTCATCTTCCCTATATAAACCCATACAATCTCTCACATCCTCTTTACTCAAAGCCTTTAGAGTTCATCCAACCTATTACATAATCTCTCTATAATCCTCCTAAGGTTCCCCAATCTCCCAAGAAGCCTCTCTCAAGCCTTTGGGATCACACTTCCAAGTAAGGGATTCCTTCCTTCCTCTTTTTATCTAAGTTTCTTAATATTTTTATGCACTTTTATTTCCAATTATAAATGTTGGGGTATTTTTTCGCACCTCCCCCATACAGATCTCTCTATGTTTGAATGATGATATACCCATTTCTCTCTTATTAATGCCTCCCATGTACACTCGTTACCATGCTGAAATTCTGTAAGTAATTTCTCTTCTCATTTACATTCAAGAAATTATTTTTTATTATGAATCTAAATTACATTACATATATTAAGACATGTATCTATATGACCCCCTTACTGTACATTTCATGTACATATTATGAGACACCCCTTTCTATCTCATCAACAATTTTTATGAATTCTTATGTCACGCTATTACGCTACCGAAATTGCATCGTGATTTTCCATGCCAATGTCATTGTGTAGTGAATACCATGATCATTCCTCTATCAAGGGTATTCACCTTTATGTACAATTACTTATTGATTATAAATATTAATTTATGTATTCCATATCCCTTTATCGAGTAATATATGATGATGAATGATTCCATGTTGTATGATCAATGCGGCACACTTGTGCATGAAATGACATGTTTAAGAGGGTGTGCCCTGATAGCGCTCTAATGCATTGGGTAAAGTATAGTATCATCATACGTTATATTTAATGAGTTTTAACTCATTATAATTAAAGTGAAACTAGGGTTTACTCATGATTCATGTGTAATGAGGGTTTACTCATGCTTCATGTGCAATGAACCTTAGCTCATGTTAATTCCATGTTATGTGTTGTTGCAACATTTCCATGTCATGATAATCATGCTTTATCATTCCTTTAAGATCATTTTTCTTTTATGCTCTATTGATATTCCTATTTCCTAAAAAGTATTTTATTCTTCATGTTATACCTTTTTTACTCCCTTACTAGGATTTACAACTCACCTTTTTTTATGCATGTCATCAGGTTATCCCATGCAATGCTAGGTACAAGGGAATGTAGTGTTCATGTAAAAGAAGTTTTCAATAAGATGTTGTGTTCTATGTTTTATGTTGTTATGTAATGTTATTAATCCCCAATGACACTAGAACTCTAAATATTCTATTTTGTATCAAGTGAAGATTTTATGTAATAAATTATGATAAGTGTGAAATAAGGGTAGGGTTTTCACAAAAGGGATGTGGATATTATATATTAAGATTTATTTTTTAAATATATTTAATCAGAGTTGTTAAAAAATTCTATAAGGTTAGATTTTATTATTGAATTTCATTTAATTTACCTTATAATTATATTAAAAATACATGTTAAATAATTTATTTTAAATTTTTAATGTTTTGATGACCCTCTTCCTTATAGTTCACAAGAGTTAAATCAAGTACCAAGAGAATGTGTAGAATAGGTTTCAATGGGTTTTAATTTGTTTTCAATATTTTGTAATGTTTAAATTTCAAATTGTAAGGTTAAAATGATTTTAAGATATAACTGTTTTTAGATTTTTTTTAAGGATTTTATTTTTCTGGTTATTTTTTTATATTATTGGAAACCAATTATATGTTTTAATTTAAAAAATATATTTTTATGTTAGTTATTTAATAACTGATGTGAAGAATATAAAATATTTTCTTTTTCACAATGATTATATGAAAACTAACATTAAAAACCAAGCTTGTGATATAGATTTAAGATATTTTCTATGTCAGTTTTTAGAAAACTAATGTGAAAAGATATTTTTTATATAGTTTTGTATTAATTGATTTGAAAATAATATTTACTACATCTCCTACAACCACGACAAGAGCAAAACGATGTTAAAAACTCAAAAAAAATGATGTAAAACAACTTTTATGTGCGAGTGAATTTAGTTTTTTCTAGTTTAAAATCCATATGAATATTTGAAATTCGAAATTCTAAATTGGTTCAAATTATCAATTTTTTCTAAAATTTATTTTATTCTATCAAAGGTGAATTTTTTTTGTTCATGAATTTAAGTTAAATTTATTATATTTAATCCTTTATTTGAACATATTCTACCCTGTTTAAATTTTTTTTATTCTATAAAATGTTTCAAATACTATTAAAAATAGAATTTGATTTGTAGATTTGTTTTTAATCAGATATATTGATGCTTAACTCAGGGAGAGTTTGTTTTCAAACACTTCCAAAAATTATTTTTTCTTTCTTTTTTGTATGTAATAAGGATAATGTTTATTTGTTCATGAAAAGTTATAAATCATATTAAAATACTAGTTTTGTTATAAATTATTAGATAATGTTTTAGATATTTAATTTTTTATGTTTTTTATAAATTTGAAAAGGGGGGAGAAAATTTTGGTTTTAAAATAAAAGTTTATTTTATCTATTTACTAAAGGGTAGAGATTTTTAGTATTGGGAATTTTATTTAATTATTTATTTAATTAATATAATTGAATTGTTTTAAAAGATGTTTTTTCACACAAGATATTTTGTTTTCGTATTATTCTTTTCTATAATGTAAACATTTTTTTCATTAATGTAGATCATGTTAGTGTTTTATTTCATTAACATATGTGATAATAATTTTTAATGTTATTGATGGGATTTGAATTTTGTTTAATTACTTTTGTAAAGTTATTATTTTAATAATGAATATTTTATATTATTTTTATGTATTTTGAATATATATATATATATATTTCTATTTGTGTGTATATATATATAGTATCTATTGTTGATCTTTTCTTCCATCTCCATCCTCTATTTGTGTGCTCATCTGCTTAGCAGGTGGTATTTAGAATCCATTAAATCTGGTTTCTGTGTCCATCCACTATATGAGAAGCTCATCCTGTGAACATATCCTTCATGCCTAGAAAACCTCTTCTCCTTCTCTAGATTGAGCAATAGCATCTTGGCCACCATCACCTGCAGCACCTCAACATCTGCTCATCCACATTAGTGCATCACCCAATGCAACACTTCCATGACCATGTGTATCCCTTCTCATAGCGACTCATGTATCATCCACTTCTCCTTGTCCACATCTAAAATGAATCATTCTTTCCATTTTTTGATCGACCTCCCTTTCGGGTTCGACTTCTTCGACGGTTCCTCCACAACTCTTCCTTCAGACCATTCTGGAAGCACATCAAGCATGACTTCTCTTCATCGTCAGTTACATTACCTGCCATAAGATATATAAATCTGCAACAAATTCATTTAAAGGGATTGTGAAGGGGTGTTATAAAACCTACCGTTAATTTGAGTTACTATGAAAGAGATTATACCTACCATGAATCTTATAGAAACCTACCACAAATCCATATGATGTTGCAATAAAGAATTTTAGTGTGAGCTAAGTTATCAAAAGTTATACTATACCTATCGTGTAGTAACATTTAAAGATACTGTGAAGGAAAAATTAAGTGACCATATTATTTTTACAAGTGACCACATGAATATTTTTTATAAGTGACCACATGATTATTTCAATGTGATCACTTGACCAATATACCGTAAGTAAATGACTACAAGTCCATTTTGTTCACCCCATTAGTATACTGACCACATGCTTCAATGTCATCGTAAGTATACTGACCATAATGATTAAGCCTCACATGATCAGTTCTTTACTTTGTATATTTCTTAAAAAATTTATATTTTATACGATACACTTTTTTAGTTAAATTTTGAAAAAATAATTAAATACATGTTTATTTAAACTGTTTTGATTATTATAGTGCTTTGTAAACTAATTATATATTATAAAAAATATTCTATAAACTGATGAATTCCAAATATCATAAAAATTATTATGGGAATAATAATTTTCATTTTATACTCTATTTTTATACTTTTTGGATTATTGAATTACTATAGGTTTATGGGAGTTATTTTTATCATTTTATCTTTTTGAATAATTATCATTTACTCTAACGATAATATTATAATTTTTCTTGATAAGTTTAATGCATGAATTAAAGTGAGTCAAGATTATATTGAATATGCATGAAGTATTAACAAGTATTGACTTATTTTAATATTTCAAATATTTATTATTATTGTATAGAGATGACAGGTTTAAGAAACTCTCATGTAAAGATAAAAAAAGATATCCATTTATGATTAGTCGATAAATAGGGAGTAATGAATGCTATACGAAACACTTTATGAACTTTTAAATACTCAATGATAAGAATGATTTTCCTGATACTCCATGAAGTTCTTTCGTGACTATTGTTCCATTGGTTTGTTGTAAGGGTGTAATTTTGGCCCGAAAGCCCGACAAGCCCGACCCGAAAGCTCGAGCGGCCCAGCCTGGTGAAGCCCGCATTGGGCCAGGCTAGGCTTGGGCCATTGGTACATCAGGTCGGGCCTCAGCCTATCCAAGAAGGCATGTGGGCCAGGACGGGTTGGCCTGAAAAAGCCCACCCCGCAGGCCCGCATGAAGCCCAACCCGTGTTGGGTCCGTCTATAAAAAAATATAACGAGAAACTGCTTGTATGGAGATTCGATCCCCCTACCTCAAGCTTTCAAGGTTGTGCCTGGACCAACTTGCCCAGGCGTTGCACCTGTTAAATTATCACCAGCCTGTATATATATATATATATATATTTATATCTTTATATCTTTATATATTAACAAAAAATAATATATATATTATATATATAATAATGTATATGTGTACATATAGTTATTATTATATATAATTTTAATGTGTGTGTGTGTGTGTGCGTATAATATATGCAACGATATATAATTATATATATATATAGCCATAATAATATATTTCAAATAAGTGTGGCTTTTAAAAATCCATTAATAATATATATATATGATTTAATATATATATATATATATATAATTACAAACAAATCTATTAATATATATATATATATGTCAATGATTTAATATTATATACATATATAATAACTTGTTGTATATTTAAAAAATAATAACACACTCACCTAATGATGTTTGTGCACATCCCTGAAGGTCCTTAATTTTTTTAAGTATGTTGCAACTTGCATATATTATATATACTATACATATATAAATCAATTAAGAAAAAAAATTAACTCACCCACTACGGTGCACCACCCAACCCCTAATTATTATTTTATTATTTTCTCATATTAAATATATTTATATATATATATCAATCATTTGACATTATATGTATGTAATAACTTATTATATATTAACAAATAAATAACACACTCCCCCAATGTTGTTCGTGCACACCCCCAACCTCATTAATATTTTTTAAATATGACAAAATTTTCATATTATATATATGTATATAATGATATATAAAAAATATATAATAATAATATATATATCAATGATATGATAATATATATATATAAAACAAAGTCAATGATAATATATATATATAACTATTAATAATATATATCAATTAAGGGCGGCTTTTAAAAATACATTAATAATATATATATATATATATATATGATTTAATATAATATATATATATAAATAAAGTTATTAATAATATATATATATATCAATGATTTAATATTATATATATAATAACTTATTGTATATTAAAAAAATAACACACATGCCTAATGATGTTCGTTCATGTACCCCAATCTCATTAATTTTTGTAAGTATGTTAAAACTTTCATATATTATATATAAATTTATTTAGAAAAAAAATTAATTCGCCCACTACGGCACACCCCCCAACCCCTAATTATTTTTTTAAAAAAAATTTCTCATAATATATATATAAATATATCAGTAATTTAACTATATATATATATATAATAACTTATTATATATTAACAAAAAAATTAACTACTCACTCAATGATATTCATACCCACCCAACCACAAATTTTTTAAAAAAAAAATTGATGAAACTTACATATATTATATATAATATATATACATATATAAATCTATTTAGAAAAACAATTAACTCACTCACCACTGCACACCCCCCCCCCAACTTCTTATTATTTATTTGCACATAATACATATAGATTCACATATATAAATCTATTTAAAAAAATAATAATATATTCACCCACTGTAAAATGTTAATAAAATAGAAAAAAAAACGTTTTCACAATAAAATGATTTACATTTAATAAAAATACATTTATAAAACATGTGTTTAAAAAAATATTTTAAATTAAAAAAACGCTTAAAAATACTCTTCATAAATAAGTTAAAAAATTAAATGTAAAAAATGTTTAGAATAAATGATAATTATTTTTAAAAAAACAATGCTTCTAACCCACCCAGTATTGTGCACCCCCAATCCCTCATTAATTTTTTTTCAATTTGCAAATAATATATATAAATTAACATTAATATATAAATCTATTTCGAAGAAAATAACATATTCACCCTCATTAAAATGCTGATAAAAAAATTTTTCACATAAAACATGTTAAATATTTAAAAAACATGTGTTCAAAAAACATTTTAAATTAAATATCTACAAATAAATATAAAAAAAATTAAACAAGTGTTAAAAAATTGTTAAAAAAGTTTTAAATACAAATGTTTTCAAAAAAAAAATTAAAAAAAGTTTTTTAAAAAAATTAAATTATTTAAAAAAACACTTAAAAACTCTTTACATTAAATTTTGAAAAAAAAAGATAAATGTTTTAATAAAATAATTTTAAGAAACATGCGTTTAAAAAAATTTAAAAAACATTTTAAATTAATCATTTAAAAATAAATGTGAAATTTTTTTTGAAACATATGTTAACAAACGGTTTAGATAAAATCGTTTAAATAAAAAAATAACAAATGCTTTAAAAAAATTATAAATAAGTTTAAAAATTAAATGTAAATTTTCTTTAAATAAATGTTTAAAAATGTTTAAAAAATATCCCACCATGGCTCGACTCGAAAAAAGCCCGGCCCGACCCAAAAAAGCTCAGCCCGCCCTGATTGTTTGGTCCATCCCGAGGTAGGGCTCGGGCAGCCTCATGGGGTTGTTCGGGCCAGCTTGGTTCGGGCCAAAATTACACCCTTAGTTTGATCACAAATGAACTTGTACGTTCAACTATTTAAAACTGAAGTGATTAAAGATCATCAAGCTACGTCGTCTTCAACATCTTTTTGATTCCTAATGGTTTCATTGTTTTATGGTTTTCTTCATGTTATTTTTCTTTAATATGTTTGTAATTATTAGTTCTAGATTATACTTTTCCCAATCAATTGAAAGTCAGTATTTAGTTAATATACCAACCAAATGGAAGGTTCTTGGGTTGTGAAGCCCAAAAAAATTAGGTCTTATTGGGTTGTAACTCCCAAACAAAGTTAGACCAGATTAGTTTTTTGAATCCTTTAAAGATTTATAGTTGTGCCTCTAAGTATTATAAAAGGAAGTGTATATAAACAGGTTATCAAACCTTTAAAAGTGATTTATTCTTATTGTGTACTGATCTTCTCACCAAGTAGAGAATATTTAAGACTGAACTAGGATCTTAGTGATCTAAACCACTATAAAAATATTGTGTTTATATTTTAATTTTCACTACTCTGAATCTTTAACAATGCACTGCACTGTTGAATATTCAATAATAAAACTTTGATTGATTATTTGTGATAACAAATTTTAAAAGACTATTGACCCCCAATAGTGTTAAATTGACATCTATATCAATAAAATATTTTGTATCATTTGGTGGTTCCATAAAGGTTGGTTAGCATGTCTTATTATTTTAATTTCATACAAAAAAATTGGTATCCGAGGTGGTAATCCTTATGGATATAGGTTCGGGTATTTTTAACAATAGTGCTAACATGAATATCTTAGACCTAACAGTATAAGGAATAAATTTCAGTTCTTGAAGAATAAAGGTATGAATGTCAATGATATATGGATTCCTTAAAAACTACTATTTTTTTATGTAAGGGGTTATAGGTATTGTAAAGATTGAATGGAATACTGCTTGAAATAGTTAAGTGTGGGTCATTGGATAATCAGGGAGAACCCATATGAGCTACCCAAAGTCAATCCAGATACACTTGTAGGTAATGATATTGAAAATTATGTATTAAATTATAAAGTAAAAAATATTTTTTACACTATTATAAGTAGAAGTGTTTATCGACTTGTTTTATCTTGTATGACATCCTAAGAAATTTGGAAAATTCTATAAGTTACACACTATGAGATAGAACATTTTAAAAATATCAAGTTGGGAATTGTACAAGAAAAATACTAATATTTCAAGATTATAGAATATGAATTAATGAACTAGATGTTTCATCGGTTTACAAGAATTAAAAATTGTATGAGTGAACTTGGTGAAGTACTAGATAACACAACTCTAGTTAAAATAGTACTAAAAGCATTACCAAAAGGATGGAATGTGAAGAAAGTGGAGACTAATGAAAGTATGAATTTTAAAGAGTATACATTAGATGAACTAATTGGTTCTTCATTGCAGTAAGAACTGGAATTGACAAACATTGTTGAAGACGAGTCCATGGGGAATAAAGGTATTTCTTTTATGTCAAACATAAATGTATTATCTAACTCTTATGAATTTGGGTCCTAGTAAAGTGATAAGGATGTGAATCAAATAAGAAGAAAGGTTTTCAAATATATGAAAAAAAATGTTTTAAGGATTTGTTCAAAAGGATGAATGAAAAAGAATATAAGAAAGGTAATCCTGGTAAAAATAATGAAGTTTTTGATCAAATGTGTTATGATTTCAAGAATAAATATAACATTGGGACTAATTACTGAAAAATCAAACATTCAAATAATTACAAATATAAAATAAGAAAATAAAATCAAGCATTATTTAGAGGATGGGATTGCTCAGATAGATTTGATTCAAGTAGTGAAACAGGAAGTGAAAAGGAAATTGGTAACCTTGATCTGATGGGTGTTCAATGTGTGGTAAATACCTCATTATTTACTCAATTAATAGCTCTTGTAAATTTTGATCATAATGAAATAAGTGAACATGAAAAAGAAACTCATTCTAATTCTAATTGTGATCATGATTCTAAGAATTCTACTGTAAAATAATTTCATAAATATAATGAGTAATTAATAAATGATATGATCAAAATGATTCAAAAATATATATAATTCAAAGGTAAAAATAAGAATTTGATTAATTAAAATCAGAAACTAAAAAGGGAATGTGATTATTTGAATATTTTTGTTTCCTAGAATGAAGAATAAAAGAACAATTTTGATTCTAAGATGTTGAAATTAAAAGAAGAAAATGATAGAATTAATGATTTTATAGATGTAACTAATAAGGATCGAGAAAGGAGGTTTAACTCAGTCTTGTAGGATTTATAATAAGTTGAGAATGAATGTATAAAAATCAATCAAGAAACTAAGAAATTATGAAATACACCTTCTAGTTCTAATTTGAAATTCTATACTGATTTAGAATCCATTCAAAAAATATATTATGGATTTGAAAAAAAAATTGTAATATTAAAGAAACCTTATCTACTTTTGTTTGAGGAAACTAGAAATATGAAAAAATGATGTCTATGATGAAACCAAAATATAACAAGGATGATTTTGGTTATAACATCTTTTGACCAAGCATAAATAATACTACTTTTATTAAAATCTCAAAAGGAAGTATTTCTAGTGTGACGTAATATAAATATAGAATGCAAGTGTGTCATGAAAATGAATGACATTTGAGATTTACTTAATCATTTGGTCATACTAAAACTATTATATATAAGAATTTAATTTTAGATATACTAAAAAATAGATGTTTGAAATCTATTTCGGTGGACAAAATATCTACTATCAATTCAACTGAATCAAAGACAACATGGGTACTAAATGGTTTTTACTCAAATCTCATTGGATCTAAGTTGGTCATTATGCCCAGGTAAGTATTTTCTTTTGTCTGGCATGCATATTCTACACTATTTCATAAACTGGTATGCCAACATGCATAATATCTAATATCTTTTATGAGGATTATTTTAATTTATGGATTTTAGTGAAGTACATTAACATCTTATTTCTTTGTAAAGTTATAATGTTGCAGTTTATTTAGTTAAAAATTTCAGTTTTATATATGCTATTTATATGTTTATATTTCATATAAATATAGTGTTAGTATTTTTAGAGTAGCATGAATTTAGGTGGAGTTACCACTTATTTTTAAAATAAATTAATATGTTGATATTTAAGTTTTAAAATAATTTTAAAATAGTTAGTATATTCATATTTTATTTTTGATTATGTTTGACATATTTTTTTAATAATTGATTTATGTTTTGGGAATGAAATAATGTATTGTTTATAATGTTCTATCAACTTTATTTTACACATTAGTGTTGTAAGGTTTTTATTGTTAAATTAGTTAACCACCTAGTTTGTTTTTTATAGTGGTTCTTTGAAATATAATTTCGAACAATCCAAATTCAGGGAAGTATTTAATAACATCTAATTTTTTTATGCATTCCAATTTATTTTTTCCTAGTTGAAAATCAGGATGAATATTTTTAAATTGTAATTCTAAATTAGCTCAAATTATCAAATATCTTCTCAGATTGATTTTATTCTGTCAAAATTGATTTTTTTGTGCCTAAAACTAATATAAATTTAATGGATTTATTCATTCATTTAAACCTATTTCAACTTGTTTAAAAAATTTATTCTACAAAATGTTTCAAATACTATTGATAGTAGAATTTTATTTATTGATCTATTTTTAATTAGATATATTTTATTATTAACTTAGGGGTAGTTGGTTTTTAAACTCTTAATGAAAATTACTTTTTTGGTATTTAATAAGGATAATGTTTTATTTGTTCATGAAAAATTATAAATCATATTAAATGAAAAGCTTTGTTAAATGTTTTCAGATAATGTTTCAGATATTTGATTTTTTATTTTTTTGATAAATTTCAAAGGTGGTGGGTGGTGGGATTTGGGTGTTTAGATAAAAGTTTAGTTTCACTATTTACAAAAGGTGTAAGATTGTTTGTATTGATATTTTTTTATTTGTTTTTACGTATTGGGAAAACCATTCATTTAAATATTCTATTTAAATCCCTTTATTTAAAACCCTTTATTGAAAATATATTATTTGATAGTGTTTTTTTATATGATAATCTTTTATTTGTGTGTGTGTGTGGTATATATTTTTAATATTATATTCCATTTCCATACTTCATTTGCACACACATGTGTTGGTCTTTAGAATCAATGGAAGTCAGTTCGTGCATCTATTTACTATGCGATAAACTCATCCTCTAAACCAATCCTTTGTGCTTGGAAAACCACTTCTCTGTGTCCAATTCAAGTTGCATCAACTTGGACACCATCACCTGTAGCTCTTCAGTATCAACTTCTCCACAACAACGCATCCCCCAGTGCAACACTTCCCTAACCACATGTATCCTTTCTCATGGCGACTCAAAAATTCCTACGTCTACTTGTCTATATCTATAGTGCACCATTAATTCTATATCATTATCATTCTCCCTCTTTGGTTCATCTTAGGCGACAACACCTCCACATCTCTTCCTTCGGACTAGTTCGATAGTGCTTTAAGCATGGAAACACTTCATCGTCGGTTACAGTACCCACCATAAGATATAAGAAGATACCACCAATTCATTTTAAGTGACTGTGAATATGTGTTATACAACCCATAGTGAGTTTGAGTTACTGTAAATCCATCATGTTACTATGAAGGTGATTATACCTATTGTGAAGCTTATAGCACCTTATCACAAAGTCATATGATGTTTCCATGAAGCATTTTAGTGTGAGCTAAGTGGCCTCTAGATATAATATACTTACCATGTGATAATATTTAAAGTTATAAATAATTTATAATAAAGTGACCATAATGATAATTTTTAATGTGAGCGTGCAATAGTATTTTTACAAGTGACTTCATGACTATTTTTATAGTGACTGCGTGACTATTTATTACAACTGACCGGATGAGTATTTCAAATTGACCGTGAGACCAACATATCACAATTAAGTGACAACACGTATATTTTGTTTACACTATTAGTATATAGATTGTATGCTTCAATGACATGGGAAGTATACCGACCGCAAGTCTTATGTCTCACATAGTCAGTTCTTTTGTTTATTTTACAAAAAAAATTCTAGAATACTCTATTTTAGCGATAATTTTATAAAATGATTAACTGAAAGTTTATTTAATCTATTTTAATTTTTATATTGATTTGTAAAATAATTATATATTATAAATATTATGCAATAAATTGTTGAATAAAAAATATCTTAGTTCTTCTTATGAAAAAAATAATTTTCATTTTATTCTATGTTTTTATACGTTTTGAATTATCGAATTACTACAAGTTTATGTTGGTGATTTTTATAATTTTATCTATATGAAAATTTATCATTTAATCTATCATATTATAATTTATTTTGATAATTTTAATGCATGAATTAAAGCGAGTCATAATTGTTAGTGAATACATGCGAAGTATTAACAGGTAATGAAATATTTTCGAATTATATATTTTCTAACTGTTGTATGGCATTGATGAGTTTAGAAAACTCCTAGCCAAAGAAGAATGAAGATGTATGCTAATGATTAGCTGATAAATAGAGACCAAGGAATGCAGTATTAGACACTCAATGATCTTTTGAATACTCAACAAGAAAAATGATTTTCTTGATACTCGATGAAGTTCTTCCGTGAATATTGTTCCATTGGTACGATCACAAAATAACTTCTACATTCAACTATTTACTATTGAAGTGATCAAATATTATCAAGATATATTGTCTTCAACATCTTCTGTTCTCTGCTAGTTTCATTGTTTTATGGTTTTCTTCATGTTATCTTTATTTAATCTGTTTGTAATAGTCAGTGTTGGTTTATGTTTTTCCAAATCAAAATCATGTTGGTATTTCATTATTCTACC
Organism: Viscum album; assembly: GCA_963277665.1. Lineage (NCBI taxonomy): Eukaryota > Viridiplantae > Streptophyta > Magnoliopsida > Santalales > Viscaceae > Viscum > Viscum album. Next base: position 295,411,668 of record OY728134.1, read on the forward strand.
CAAATGGAAGGTTCATAGATTGTGAGTCACAAAAAAAAGTCATGTCTAATTGGGTTGTGACTAATGAACAAAGTCATGTCCCACTAGGTTATGACTCCTGTAAAAAGTCAGGGTTGTGTCTCCAGTTATTATAAAAGAGAGAGTCTGTAAACAGGTTATCACACCTTTAAAAATGAGTTCTTCTTAGTGGGTATCTATCTTTTAACTAGGTAGAGAAAATTATAGAGTGTACTAGGATCTTATTTATATGAACCACTATAAAAAATAGTGTATTCATATCTAAATTTCCACTACACTAAATCTGGAATATTGCACTGCACTGTTAATTATTTAATAACAAAACTCTGATTGATTATTAGTTATAAAAAGTTTTAAAATATTATCCCCCCATTTACACTTATATTGTCATCTATCTTGATCCAACAATTTGTATCAAAGGGTGGTTCCATAAAAGACAGTTAGCATCTCTAATTGATTTAATTTGATACCAAACAATAGGTATTAGAGGTGGTAATCCTTCTATATATAGATTAGGTTTTTTTCTTTTAACTATTGTGGTAACATGAATATCCTAAACCTAAAAGTTTATGAAATAGAGTTTAGTTCTTGAAGATGACATGTATTAATGTCAATGATGGATAAAGTTCTCAAAACCCCAATTTTTTTCTAGAATTGATTACAGGTATTGACTAGATCAAATGGAAGTCTACATAAAATAGTCAAGTGTTGATCATTGGACAATCATGAAAAAATATTACGAGCTACGCAAAGATGATTCGAAGACACTTATAGATAATGATATGGTAAAATATGTATTGAAATATAATATTTAGAATTTTAGTTATCAAAAAATAATGATATGGTAAAATATGCATTGAATTATAATATTGATAATTTTAGTTATCAAAAATTAAGTATCAATAGTAATTAAAGATCAATTTCGTAGATTTTTAGTTTTTTTAAATTAATTTCATCGGTTTAACAGTCTTATTTTTTTCATAATCTATTATTTTGGTTTTTATTATATGAAAATTTTAATTGGAATTGGTTCCTTTAAAAATTTAAGTGTGTTATTTTGGTTTTTAAAAAAAATCAAATATAAAAAACTAATATCACACTTGCATTTTGGTATTAAATTACCCATTATGAAAGGAAAGCAAGTACGACCCCCCCCCCCGGACCATTATAGAGGATTCCCAGTTCCTACTATATTATATTTTGAGCCTAGTCTCAAAGAGGGTATAGATACTACTGGTGTTTCAAGAGTTATCCATTTTGAATATGTGATTTGATAAATTATGTGATCTTTAGATTATTATGTCTGTGTATTTATTTTAATTGAAAAATTAGTATGTGTGTAAATGTTATATTCATGATTGCATGCTTTTATTTTATTATTCACTTTGAGAGCTTACGTAACATCCCAGGTAAATAAAGAATATGATATTTTCATATTTATTCACATTTGTGAATTAAATATTAATTTTTAAAGTCGATGCTATGTTTGATGGCATACATTATACGCAACAATAGGTTTCATTGAAATATTACGTTACACACAATGTTGAGTCATACTGAAAAATAATAATATAATATTATTTTAAATGGTAGTTAATGCCTAGTCATTGTATGGCAGGAATGAACAAAACTAACGATAATATGATTATACATGTTTGTTAAATGTTTTTTACATTTATCCAATAATTTTTAGAGTCTTAAAATGTGAATGAATCTAATCATAATCGTAAATACACTAATATTATTTAAAATGTCAATTTACTACTTGTTGGTGGCGAACCCTTTTTAAATCTAGTTTTTGTCACTTTCATATGTTCTATTTGAAAAAAATGGAATTCTTCCTTATAATTGGAACATCAAAATTTACTTAGGGTAAATTATTGGTATTTTTCTAATAAAATTCATTTTTTAATGAATAGTGAAAATACTGTATTTTAATTCAAAACAGCATGTTAATATAAATTATTTATATGGTTATGTTATCATTTTAGTTGGTTTTAAAGTTTAATTAGAATATATTTTTACCATTTAATCCAATTTTTTTCCTTGAAAGTAATTTCACTTTGAAATTGGACATAAACAAGTGTTAATATTTTGATAGTTATTATTTCGTAAAAACATGCTTTTTTGTTTTAAAAATGGGAATTAATATTAAATTAATTAAATAAAACATATATGTTTTGAATTTGGAAAAATAGACATCATTTTTTAATTCAGAATATAAAATATAGCTTAGTCTGAATTTTTGGTATTTTACTAAAAACCTTCAATTTTTGATGAATATCAAAAACACTGAGTACTAGTTAAAAAAACAATGTTTTCATTTAAATGAAACTCTAAAACTTCTATGAATTGAATTTTAAAAATAAAACATACATGGTTGTTATCATTAAGTAAAATATTTTTGAATAAGATAAAAATAATTTTTGGTTAATAGTAACTTTTGACTTTTATTTACTACAGTTAAAGGTAAATAGTGTAAGTCAAAATAAAAATAATATTATAATAATATAAAATTACCTTAACAATTATACTAACCTTATTGTATGATTCATTTCTGACTAATAAAATCCTTGTATGAGATTTTTGGCCTTTGAAATCCATTTGGGTACGATAATGAAACATATAACTTTTTATTTAAAGTAAAAATAAAAATATCATAAACAGCTGTTATTTTACTAAAAAAAATTTAATGTGGGGTTATATAATTTCTATATTTGACTATAAATATTCATTATAAATCTAAAAAAAATTCCTACATCATGGTATTTTATTTAGACATCAAATAAATAAAATTATTTATGACACGATAATGATCTAGTGTTTACCTCATTAATGAATAATTTAAATAAAAAAGATTATAAAAACTAAAACAATATCCAAAACCTATCCAATTCTTATTTTATGATTTTATTTCAAACAATAGTCATCTTATCTTAGGCTTCAATAAGTTTTGGACCTTTAGAAACCGAAAATCATTATATAATAAAATACTATTTTCAAACTTTCCTAAAGAGACCCTCTTCCCCCTTATAAAAAGCCCTCAACTGAAACCCATTACTCACAACTCTAAAACCCCTTGTCTCATCCATACTCATCCAAAATAATCTCTCAAGATACCTATATTCCACCTATAATCCTTAACTTAGGCAGAAGGAACTTTAAAGAAGCCTTTTGGTTCAAACCAATGGGAGTTACCCGATTTTAAGGTAACGACTTACCTAAAGTTCTTTTCTTTTATTTTACTTATCCAACCCCCTGAACTATTTTTATTAAACTATTTTATAACAAAAATAATATCCTAAATATACTAGGTTGTTTTTATGAGTATTATTTTAGCTTCACTTACACACACCTCTATCTAATGGGAAAAGAACATATTGTTTATGTGGACGGTGAACTGCTGCCTCACGAAACGATGATTGTTTAATTATCTCCTACCACCTATTATGGTGTCCATTTAGATGGAAGTGTTTTTATATGTGATAAATATTATATTTATATTGTTTTTATCCTTATGTGTGTTTCATTTATATCATACCATTATGGTTTTCATAATTGGTAAATGCGATAATTTCATTTGAGGAAGTGCAGATTACCACCCCCTCAAAGTGATATGACTCATTCATGCCATACGTGGAACTTATAAATAATGAAATTAATGAAATTATATATGATATTATACTGGAATTATAATATACCTATTTATCATTAAGTTTTCATTCCATTAAAATACGAAATAGAAATGAAAGTAGTGTTCATGCGTACATACGGCTTACCGTCTCCATGAATGATACATTTCATTTCTTATCTCCGAATGTTATAGACTGTTATAAATACATATATATATACTGGATATATAAGATATATATGATATCTAAATCATGAATATCATTCTAGAGATAAATTACTTTTGACCACATGGACAACATGTTATTATAAGAAGTTTACTTTTGACTCAAGTACCAAATATCAATAAAACGACCGTTTTTAACTTAAATGATTACGTAATTTCTAAAACGTTATAATAAGTTATATAAAAGGAATAATAAATTTGAAAAATGTTCTGAAGAAAGTATAAATTAACTTTAGTTTATTATTTAGGAGATCAAATAATGAATGGGTCAAGTCGGACACGAGGTAATGGGTTTCTTATCTAACTTTTAATTCCATGATATTTCCATTGTTCGCCACTTTTTTTACATGTGGTGTATTGTGTAATGTCATTTGATAAATATTATCATATTACATTTATATTAATTTTATTATATGATTAATTTGGTAGTTATTAACTTTTGGTCATATGACTCGATTGATTGCAATGAGGTAAGGGGTTTTCATCTCACTTTTTATTCCCATGAGATTCGTACTATATTTTTCACTATTTCCATTTGTGTGGTGTATGTACAACCCATGATTGTATTCATTGTGTAATATAATTTAATTTATGGGTATTTACATCTTTATTTTATGATCCTTGTTTCATGTGGTGTCTGTTTCGTAAAGGTAACCTTTCACTCTTCTCTTCTAATAAAAGACTTATTTTATGTTATGTCTTTTGAATTTCAATTGAATTATGTTGGGATATGTTATTCTATATGCTAATTTCTATACATTTTATATCCATGTGATGAGAGGTCATTTTCTCTCTCATAAACTTGTTTTCTGAATTTTAAAGTGATGTCGTTAGGCTGTTGAATTTCTGTAAGAAAACTTCTTAACCCAATTTTAATTTTTTGGGTTAAACTTCTACAGCTTGATTATGCCATGATATGAATATGTATGAATGGCCTCTGATTGTTTTACACTTAATATCCACTTATATTGGGTGCATTCTTAATTGTTCTAAATAATTATTTCATTGATATTTCCTCAATATAATTATGTGATCCTCGTAAGGGACTTTGTCTCAATATCCTTTTATTAAGGCATATTTTGATTTATACACAACTTTCTTTTATACAATGTATAAAACCCTTTTTAATTTTTATTTCATTCAAAGCGAATATTTTTATATGAATAATTTTAACTAAATGAAAAAATGGAATGTTTCTTTTTAACGTAAGTGGTGACAACGACCTTTTCCACCTCCATGAGTATTATTTGATCTTTGGCTTCCTTAACAAGTCGTAGTGTTTTTTTAAAGGAAAATAAATACCATATACCCTTTTTTATGCATTTTGGTATTGAAAATGGTTTTGAGAAATCATTGATTATTTCATTATCTTTAAATGATATATTATGATTGAAATGTGGAAATATTATCTTTCCTTGATGCATGTTTTATGTGTTATGAAAATTTTATGGCTCTTGGTCATGTTTTATGTATACGGGTGGTTCCATGATAAACCTAGGGCGGGTGAGCCTGAGATAGCTCTCCGATGCATTAGGTAACGTGAAGGAGGTAAACGTGATTGTTTCTACTAAGATATTTAGGGAATATATTGTGATGGGTATTTCAAATATAACTCCCTATGTAGCTGTGAAAGCTACAACGTAAGTATGTTATGGATTCCACAAGTTACCATTAAGATTTATTTTTTCTATGTGTTATTCATAAATCTTATGATTTCATTATGTGTGTTAAAAAAATTATGTTTTGATAGACTAATGTTTTCATTCTTTATTTTATAACCCTTACTGAGATTTTTATGCTCATCCCAAGTTTTGAAATGTTATTCACATGACTTAAAGATGAATATGGTCAATGATGGGATCAAGGAAAAGTCATGTTATCTAAAACATGGAAATAGAACTGACTCTTTTTTTCTCAAGTTTTTATTTTATGAAATAAATGGAAACTGAGTAGAAGTGTCTACTTTGTAATTTTTGAGATGTAATGTAATAGTTATTGCCTAATTCTCTAAAACTCTAAACCTGAAAAGATCCTTAATTTGAATTATTCATTTATTTCAAGATTATGTAATGTTTTAAGGCTGGGTCCTTATAGTTGGTATCAATGGTTGGTTTAGAAATATTTAGGGATTATGAGTTTTAGTTAGACATGTGGTTAGTCTCTATGCATACTCTTTAAGTTAAATCCCTATTTTTGTAACTTTTTCAGATCAAGGAATTTTTTTTACAAATGGAAGAAGGATATCAAATGACATTAATATCTCTTTGTGATGACTTGCTTGCAATAATTATTGCAAAGTCATTTCCAGATGATTCTGAAACATTTTTTAACATACAACTTACTTTCAGACAATTTTTTTAGATATAAAACACCTCCAATATACCTCGATGTCATCATGGATCATGGGTTGTATTTAATCAAATCATATTTTCACAATATTCTCATATTATCAAGAAAGGTAAATATTATCAACGAACTTTCAAATATTTTACCTTATCACAAGATTTTGAAGCATATTATGATTTTGAAAAAGGTACTGAAGAAGGAGACTCTAGAGCAACCTATTTATATTTTCTTTTAAAATATAGTCTCTCAGCACATACTTATGGTATTTTAAAAGGGCCACTGATTGAAAGTTTCAACTCAAACACGGTCCAACTATTTTATAAAAATCATTTTTTATTAAATGTTTTGAAATTATATTTCATATATGATTATTTTACAAAACTATTTTTCTGTGAACACCCTTATGACACAAGTTGTACGGGGTGCATTCTAATGAAGGAAGAAAATGATTTTGAAGGATCTCTAAATCATTGTTTCAATGCCTGGACCTTCTACCTATGTGATCAAGATGAAGATAAAACCAAGTGAACTCCATGATCAAGGTATGATGTTCTTTCTTTTGAGGATAGTTTTATTTTATCATATGGTGGTGAAATAAAAAATGACAATATATATAAGACTTCAAGAATTAAGATGTTGAGGTCATAATGAGTTTAGCTGAAAATGAGAGGTTTAAGACAACCATTGAGGTTAAATGATGTTGGGGTTATTTTTGAAGATTGTATCTCATTTTTGGGAATGTTATAAAATTATATTGTTTTTGAAAAAGGACAAAACACAGACCATGTGACAACTTGTCACATTGGACAAAGCTGTGGGAATCGAACCCACAACCAAAGTGAGATTGGGATTTATCGCCTACCACTGGACTACGTGAATTACATGGTTAGTATGACTTATTCTTTTTATTTAAATTATTTTATTGATCAAGAATAAGTTGATTTGGGATCTTATGTTTTATCAAATGGATATCCATAGTATAAGAAAATTATTTGGTGATTAAGTGATAAAAGGTATTTTGGAAGACGTTCTATGTTTTGGGAACACTATATGCTTAATGAAAATAGAATACTATGGGATCTCATTTGTAGAGTAATGGTTGAAATTTTATTTTGGAGGAATCAAAGTTTTTATTGTGGACATATAGTAATTTGGTTTATTTATAGAAATGATTAACCTATCATATAGAATGTGTGTTAGGTTAATTACACTTCAGTATGAGACTTTAAGAGCAGTCGATGTTTTTTGGAGATAAATGTTAAGATTTACTATGTTAGACTATATGATTAAATATTTCTAAGTTATGGGTATCAATCATATTTTGGATTATTTTGAAGAATATTAAGTACAATTGTGTATTGGATGGTCTTTCTTTAACTTTGGGTACTTTTTGTTGAATATTGGAGATTAAGAGTAGTATTTCTTTTTATAAATGATTATCTTTTATGGGATTATCTAATCTTATACTAACCATTTTGGTTTTTGTTAATGTCTAAAGATAAAAAAAATATATCGTTCTTATTTTTTGGATTATGTGATTCTTTAGAAGTTGATTCTAGCACTTCAGGATTGACCATGTCATCATGTATACTCATCATTTGGAGAAAAGATGAGTTTTTGGTAGAAACTAATTAAAGGATGAAACCCTACTTGAATGTAAGTATATTTCTTTATGTTCTTTATAAGGATCTTAAAATAAAAATGATTTTTATTTAAATTTCCTATTGTTTAATCAAATACCATTTAACACATCACAAGTTTGTGATTTTCTGGTGGTTAACTTTTTCCTAATCATTTTTTCTATCACTCACCATCAGAACTTGATGGTTTGTTTTCTCTTTCATATAGCTGTTTTCCTACATGGAATCATAGTATAGGTTATCTCTAGTGACCTTTTTACTTATCATTCTTTCTTTTAGATTGATTGTTTTATTGACTCTTTTTCTGATGTGGGACTTTCAGTGAAGTTTTCAAGCCCAGTTTTAAAATAGCGATGACACAATTTCCAAAAGTGGGAAATGATGTAACATTCGAGATAAATAAAGAATATTTCACTTTTATATTTAATAATATTTGTGAATTAAATATTAATTTTTAAAGGAGATTCTATGTTTGATGGAGTACCTGATACTCAAAAATGGGTTTCTTTGAAATCTTACATTGCACAAAATGTTGAGTCATACTGAAAAATAAATAATATAATATTATTTTAAATGGTAGTTAATGCCTAGCCGTTGTACTGGCAGGAATTATCATAACTAACTAAAATATGATTATACATGTTTGTTAAATGTTTTTACATTTATCCAATAAAAGTTAGAGGCTTAAAATGTGAATGAATCTAATCTTAAGCATAAATACTCTAATATTCTTTAAAAGGTCGATTTACCACCTGTTGATGGAGAACCCTTTTTAAATCTAGTTTTTGTCACTTTTATATGTTTTATTTGAAAAAATAAAATTTTCTTTAGAATCAGAACATCTAAATTTACTTTGGGTAAATTTCTGGTATTTTTCTGATAAAATTCATTTTTTAATGAATAGTGAAAAATACATTATTTTAATTCAAAACAGCCTTTTAATCTAATTTTTTTATATGGTTAGATTATACTTTTAATTTGTTTTAAAGTGTAATTATATTATATTTTTACCATTTAATCCAATTTTGGTCATTGGAAGTAATTTAACTTTGATGTTGGACATAAACGACTGTCAATATTTTAAGAGTTATTATTTTTTAAAAACACATTTTTTGTATTGACAAAAAAAATTAATTTTAAATTATTTAAATGAAACTTATATGTTTTTAATTTAGTAAAATAGACATCATTTTTGAATTAGAAATATCAAATATATCTTAGGCTGAATTTCTGGTATTTTTCTGAAAACCTTCAATTTTTGATGAAAAGTTAAAACACTGAGAATTAGTTTCAAAAAACAACTTTTTCATTTAAATGAAATTTTACAAATTATGTGAATTGAATTTTAAAAATCCAACATACATGGTTTATATCAGTAAGTAAAATTTGGTTCAATAAGATGAAAATAATTTTTGGTGAATAGTATCTTTTGACTTTTATTTACCACGGTTAAAGGTAAATAGGGTAAGTCAAGGTCAAAATTATATTATAATAATTTAAAATTACCTTAGCACTTGACATAACCTTATTTTATGAGTCATTTCTAGCCAATAAAATCCTTGGATGAGATTTTTGGCCTTTGAAATCCATTTGGGTAAGATAATGACATTAATAACTTTTTATTTAATGTAAACATAAAAATATCATAAACATGTATTATTTTACTAAAAAAAATAATTTGGGGTTATATAATTGATATATTTGTCTATAAATATTCATTAGAAATCTAAAAAAAATTATATCATGGTATTTTATTTAGACATCAAATAAATAAAATTATTTTTGACACAATAATGATGCAATGTTTACCTCACTAATGAATGATTTAAATAAATAAGATTATAAAAATTAAAACAATATCCAAAACCTATCCAATTCTTATTGGTGATTTTATTTCGAACAAAAGTAATCTTATCTTAGACTTTAATAAGTTTTGGATCTTTAGAAACAAAAAATCATTATACAATAAAATAATATTTTCAAACTTTCCTAAAGAGCCCCTCCTCCCCCATTTAAAAATCCCTCACCTCTAACTCATTACTCACACCTCTAAAGCCTCTTGTATCGTCCAAACTCTGCCCAAATAAGCTTTCAATATCACTATCTTTCACCTATAATCCTTACCTTATGCATAAGGAACTTCAAGAAATCTGTTTGGTTTAAACCAAAGGGAGTTACCCGATTTTAAGGTAACATAATCCCTAAAGTTATCTTCTTTTATTTTACTTCTCCAACCCCAAAAAATCTTTTTATTCTTTTATTTTATAAAAAAACCAGTATCCTCAATATAATAGGTTTTTTTTATGATAATGATTTGAGATTCGCTTACACACACATGCATCTAATGGGAAAATAACATACTGTTTCTGTGGACGGCGAACTACTGCCACACAAAACAATGATTGTTCAATTATCTCCTACCACCTCTTATGGTGGACATTAAGATGAAACTATATTTATATATGATATATATTGTATTTATATTGTTTATATTCTTCTTTATTTTTCATTTAAAGAATACCTTTATGGTTTCCAAAATAGGTAAATGCGATAATTTCATTTGAGGAAGTGCGGACTACCGCCCCCTCAAAGTGATATGACTCGTTCATGCCATACGTGGAAATTATAAATGATGAAATTAATGAAATTATATATAATATTATACTAGAATTATAATGTACCTATGTATCATTAAGTTTTCATTCCATTAAAATACGAAATAGAAATGAAGGTAGCGTTCATGCGTACGTATGGCTTACCATCTCCATGAACGGTGAATTTCATTTCTTATCTTCAAATGTTATGTACAGTAATAAATACATTTATATACTGGATATATAAGATATATATGATATCTAAATCATGAATATCATTCTGGAGATAAAGTACTTTTGACCATGTTCTCTCTGGAATTGGGGATGATCTCATTGATTTAAGATTCAAACATTCCAAGCGATTTCTAACGGGTTTGTTCGTAGAACTAGAAAAATCCAATGATTTCATATCCATTTGAAACTACTTTCAAAAGGTAGGAACTCATTAGTTGTGGACTGATTAGGCTTAGTAATTTTCATTGGCCGAGAGGATGGGAGGTCGGACTCATCACACCTTTTTGAGGGGAATTATTGTCTACTCCGGGACTCTCTTTATAGATTTAAGTTATGTTCGTGAATCCTTATTACATTACCCAGTATAAAATGAGCTTTCCTTTAGATCTGACAATAAATGATTTATATATAGGAAATTTAGAGAATCTTTTATATGTATTCGAGGTTCTTCGTCGATAGAGAATCATCTGTATTTGTTTAGAGATTCTTAGCCAATGGTATCCTTCAATACATAAAAGTCTCTTGGTCATTATGATGACCATACTGGTTTTAAAGCCACTCAGTGGGGCACTTGAAGTTTATTGTCATTCAAGAGGACATGGATTATTTCAAAGTTAGGATCGGACCCACAGATAGGCTACCTACATATCCTTTGTTTTGGAAAAAGAATCAAAACCCACGTAGTTCGAGTAAGGGAGTATGATATTTATTCATGATTGATGGATCAAAGAAAGATTTCATGATTACTTTTACACTCTAAGCTCACATGATTCATGCTCAGGGTGAGAAACAAGAGGTATTGGTGAAACCATAAAATTGTTCCATGAAAGATGCAATGATTTGGGGCTTACGTGTGTATGACTGCCCAAATAGATGAGGATTAAGATTTACTTCAGGGAAGAAATCCAGGAACATGGTCCATAAAGGTATATGTGATTCATAAAGATTTGGATACTCTAATCTTGGGGCTTAGTCCTAAGGAAGATTCCCAAGTTAGGAGGGGACTTATGATTGGGTTTTACTCCTCAGAAGGAAGCCCAGATCAAAATGAAATTAAGACTAAGGATTACTCCTGAAAAGGAGGCCCAGGTTAAAGGGATTTGAAAATTAAAGGGACTTGGGGCTTACTCCTAAGGAGGAGGCCCATATCTGAGACTGGGGCTTGCTCTTGAAAATGAATCCCAGGTTAAGAGAATTATGGGTGGGTCTTACTCCTAAGGAGGATGCCTAGATTTGGGAATTTTAAGATTGGGGCTTACTCTTAAGGAGGATTCCCATATTTGGGAATTTTAAGACTGGGGCTTACTCCTAAGGAGGATGCCCAGATTATAGGACTTGGGGATTACTCCTAAGGAGGATGCACAAAATTAATGGTAATTATGACTGGGACTTATTCCTGAAAAGGAGTCCCAGGTTAAGGGGTTATCTCATCTTAAAGGATGAGGTTGAATGAATGAAATATCAATCTTTAGTGACATAAAAATGTGTAAATCACTAGGTTTTGAGAGATGTTCCACTGAGTTTCTTTTAGATAAGGAAGTCAAATCAAGAAATTATGCCATAAATGGCTTTGAAGAGTCTCTTGAAGACTGAATCTTGAATAGGAGAGGTGGAATGGCATAAGAGGGGTGAAATGGGCAGGAAAGGCACCCAAAAAGATAGGGGCGTGCAAGTCCTGGAAGGCGCGCAGGTACTGCATGGGCGCACAAGTCCCTGGTCGCATAGGTATACCTGCGCGGCACATGGGTACTTGCGCGATTGTTAACCAGTAGGGTAATACTTGGGCGATCCTTGACCAAAGCCTTTAGAATTATCCTGAGGTACTTCCAGAAGAGGGGCCCGCAATTTTTAATGAATAGATAAGGAGGCGCGCAAGTATGTTCATTTCCCTTAAGGGTAAAACACTTTAGGCGCACAAGTGTTAGTGATTTCTAACAATTAGACCTTATTCCTCTTGTATAGACCTTCCATTCTAGGTAAAGAATTACCTTATAAGTGTTTGGAAGACTTGAAGAAGAGACTTGGGCGTTTAGAGCTCTGTATCTGAATTCTGGAAAAATTCCTCACTAATGGGGGGGCCACCGGGGGTATTTATAGGCTGGAGAAGACCCCGGGCGTTTATAACTTAGGGCGCGCAAGTCACTTGCGCGATCATTATGTGGCGCGCAAGTATACTTGCGTGACAGTAAGGGAACTTGCACGACCCTAGGTCTTTTGACTCCTTTTTCATTCTTTTGTCGATTTTTGATGTTTTCTTGAAAGGATGAATCACTTTGTGCTAACCCATTTCCCTTTCCATTATTTTAGACAATGTGATGAAAAGGAGCATCAACAAAAGTCCCCCTCAGAGTTGGATCCGAAATAATAAGGATGTGACTCTGATGAAAAGAAGAAAACCAAAGGGCAATAGGCGTGCAGGTGTTCACCGCACAACCATCATCGCGCAGGTGCGAGTCACGCAAGGCTGGAGCGTGCTGGCTGTAGGTGCGCAGGTGGCAGGCATGGCCTATATATATGCGCTCATTTGTCACGCATTACACAGAACTTTGGATTTTTGAGATCTCGCCATGCAGGTCATCTCTGCCGCGCAAGTTTCTCTCTTTTCCGCTTTTCCTTTGTTGTCGCACTGCTGTCAAGGTATTTGGACCTGCGTGATGATACTTTCACACCAAATACTTGTGCGACACATTTTACTTGCGCGCCAAGTTTTAGACTTGCGCGCCTTAATTCCTTTTCCATTTTTTTCTGAATTCCTTCACAAATTTTATGAAAAATCAACTTAATTAAGAGTTAATTATTCAACTTTTGTGCAGAATCAATGGCTCTCAAGAGAATCGAAATAGCTCATGAACTGGTAATAAAACGTCTTGATGATATGATGGATATCATTGACCATGATTATTATACCTTCAAAAATAGCACTCTTCCGGATTTGGCTAAGTATCTGAAGAAATGTCACATTTATTTCCCACAAAGCACTTATCTACCTTTGTACGGTTATGGTCATCTACGAGAAGTCACTATTCTAGAAGTAAAGAACTATCTCCCAATTTCTTGGTTTCAGAATTATACCAACTTTTCTTCAGCAAATATCTCATGTGGAAGAGGATTTATAATTGCTGGAACAGTGGAGAAGGCCTACATGATGCATCATAGACCTTGTACGCTAGATCTGAAACCTCATAATCCTGAGCTGCAACCACATTGTCATCTTTCAATCTTCTGAAATGCTCAGATAGATCAATCCAAAGGCTGGAAGAAAATTTGGTACTTCCGTCCTGTGGGAGGTGTGAAGCCAACTTGGATGTGGGTATACTGGGTGCGAAAAACCTGTGATGTTTTTGTCGAGGATCTAAAAGGAGTGGCGATATACGAAGCTGTTTGGGTTGGGAAAACATATGTTTACAGACATGATAACTTCGTGTCGGAGATACTCAGCCACTGGAGCCCCGAAACTAATTCTTTCCATATGACTCAAGGAAAAGTAGGCATCAGTCTATGGGATGTCCACAGGATCTTAGGGGCTCCAATTTTAGGTGACATGTATTATGAATTCATTCTTCCCAAGGTGACTTGGAATGATTCAGAGAAGACTTCTGCTTTATCTTGGGAATTATTTAAAATCTTCCACAGGCTCAAGAGTTCAGAGACCTCATTAACTCATTCTAGAAAGGATATTCATCCAGAGGAGTGGATGAATATATTTCTTATTGAGAAGAAATAGAAGGAGCCAAGGGAGAAGGAGCCGAAGGAGAAAGGATCAAAGAAAAAGAAATCCAAGGATAAGAGGCCCACCCGTCCTACCACCTGCCCAAAACCTGAGAAGAGGGGTGCTCCTGGAACATTCTGGCCAACTCTAGAAGAAGGAGAGTTTGAGAAATGGGGATATAAGGTGAATCAATGGATCCCAAAGAAGACTCATCTGGCGGGCTTCTTGGCTTTGTGGCTCATCATTTATCTCTTGCCAGTCAGGGATTCGAAGGGAGGCGTCAGGACAGGGACCTTCGTCATTACGGCAAAGTTGGCTGAGGGAAAAATGGTTGGGTTGGCTACCCCCATTTTAGCAAAGATTCACATGAGTTTACTTCATGTCTTCATGGTTAAATATCCTTTAAGAATAGTGGGACCATTCCAAGTTTTATGGGGATGGATCGCCACTCACTTCATGACTTAAAATGTACAGAATGGATTACAAATTCCTGGAAGTTCTTTCAAGCCGTCAGTGCAAGCATTCTCGGGAGTTGCTCTATTAGATCTTAATTCCTATGAAATGAAAGTGAGGCTGAGCATGTTTAAGGAATTCAAATTCTCTCCCTAGGGAAATCCGCCAACTGGGCAGTTTGTTGATGATGGAACAGCCCACTTGGTTTTGATATCATACATGCTAGCTTGCAGAGATGGTGTGCTAGTTGCCAGGATTGACAGAGAAATTATATGTGAGGCCTACGATACATATAGATTTTCACGTCAATTCAAGTTTCTACAACAGATTGTTGTATCTCCCCCAGTACATGTCAGGTTAGAGAAACATCTGATGGTTGCTTGGTAATTGTGGCTGCTGACATCGAGGGAGAATACTGGGGCGGTATTTGATCTACTAGTTGAAAAAGCGGAACATAACTTGACTACATGGTATGCCGAGCACTGGATAGCATCATACCCTAAAGGGGTGCTAAATCACCCAGTTTATCAGGTGGGGAAAAGGAAGAGTACTGTAGAGAAAGAAACCCTTCCTCATGAAGGTGATGCTTCCCCACCTGAAGCGGATTCGCCAGATTACTCCTCTATGACTGATTCACTAGATTCCCATGATGGGGATGATGAGGCACAAACAGTGGAAAAGAGGCCTCACGCCTGATATAATCCTCCGGTTATAATGAAGAGACCTATTCCATAAACTCGTGGTGAGTTACTTCATTGTGGTAATTTAATCACTAATACTTTATAAAGCAATAAGTCTTATTTTCTTATTCTCTATCTACAGTTGTAGGAGCTGGGAAGAAATTGAATTCAAATATTGTAGGACCTTCCTCACAGCCTTCATATCTAAGACCAGAGGTTGTCCAGACATGGCAGAGTTTATACTGTGGTACTGAGACTGCCTGGATGGATTTGAGTGAGGGCCTACAACTTCCTGGAATAGGGAATCTTCTGGATTCTACAGATATCCAATATGAGGATAACCCCAATGAAGTACGGTCTTACATCAGAGAGCTGGAAATGATCATATATTCCACTAAAGAGTTTGTTCTTGTCACCAGGAGGGTGAAGGAAATGATTGATCGTGGCGCCACTGAGGGGGCTAGTGGTTCTGAAGATGAGGAGTGGCATGATTATGTGGCTCCTGAAGATGTAAGTTTTCATTCCTTATTTTCTTTGTAACTTGATTCCAGCCGAAGCTTTGTTACTTAAGGAATTTATTTTCTTCATCTTGCAGCTTGGAAAGAATGGAACTACTGAGGTTCCTTCACCACAGTATAGCCCTGGTGGTACTACCATCGGGGCTGCTGCAGAATCTCCTCGTGAACCGGGCGAGATATCTCCAGGCCAGCAGGCCATGAATGAGGAGTTGGACATGGCCTTCCATTCTCCAATTCAAGTTCCAATAAGAGAGACTTATGACACTCCCAAAAATACAAAAGGATAAAGGCGACAAAGGAGGAATTCCACCGCTAAACACTTTATCAGTAGTGGTAAGTCCTTCAGATAATCATGAATTTTAAACCATGAAAAGGATTGCACACTTTCCTTGGGATTGCAGGGGCTTCTTCAATTTCCCCTCTGAGGGAAAGGACTGATCCTCCTTCAAGGACCACAGAGGGTGTTGTGGAACAAACGCAAATTCAGGCTGACTTGGCTGCTTCTGAAAAAGAGCCAACATCTATTCCCAGTACTGCTCCTGCTGCTACTACAAGTAGAGAAGAACCTGCACCAGAATCATTGGTGGCCGCAGCAACTGAATCTGCCATCCTTCTTGAAGAAGTTATCTAGGGTTAGGGGCTGCAGAATGAGGGTTTCCAAGAGGACACATCAAATGCTCCCATTGGTGAGACTAACCAGGATTCTGAAATATCATTGGATGAAATGATGAATCATGGCATGTCTTTCGAAGAATTTTATGATTATGATAAGTTATCATGTGATTTATAAGACCTTGTGCATGAGTGTTATCCTTCATCCAGTAAATTTTCTTATAATTTACACTTCTAATCATTACTAAAAATAATATGCAGTTCCATCCATAGAAGTTGTTGAACTGCCAATGCCTGAAGAGGGTGTGGACATTGATGTCAAACCTACCATTGCAAAAACATTAGATCAAGTGGATCTAAACCCATTAAACCCTCCTAAGACCCATATTGAAGATCCTGTTGAAACTAGGAAAGATGGGGAGGAGTCTTCTCAAGCTGTTGATCTACTATTAGGTAATGATTGTACTGATTTTTCAAGATAGACAACCAAATTCCATTATTCTATGAAACTAACCATACTTTTAATTGATCAAACAGGGCTATCAACTTCAATGGCTAGAACTGGAGGTGAAGTCTCAACCTCTGCCCAAATAGTAGTAGAAGGTGAAGCAACTAGGGTCAGGGGGGGAGGATCAGAACAGGGTACTTCCTTAAGTGCACTAATCCCAGATTACATGCCCCCCTGTGATGATGATGTTGAATCAGACCCAGAGGTGCTTAAGGCGCTCATATTTTCACAACACAAGGCATGGAACAACATATGGAAAATCATATATGAGGTACCTTTAGAATAGATATCATCGAAGATCCCTCGATTGTCATCCCAGATTGTCATGCTAGGACTTGGCGGTTTTGGATACCAAGAGATCCATACTGCGGTGAAACAAGTCATCTTCAAGAGGGAGCAGGAACAAAAGTGTCGCGAAGATCTAACCAGGGTAAAACTGTCAGTCAACATCGGTGAATTTGAGGCTACGGTATCCCGAGATGAGGCTGACTATGCTACCAAGATAAAGGATTTGAAGCATAAGATCAAAGAAAAAGTCGTCCAGCAGGTGCAGCTCCAGCAACAGTTAGATGCTGTTACTGGGAAACTTGACCAGCTCAATAATTCATTGGAGGGAGCTCAAACAAATGGTATGAAAGCCATTGCAGTTTCCAAGAAGGCACTCCATCAAGCTGAGAAGAGTGAAGTTGGTCGAGTGCACGAGCTTCAAGTAGCTGCTGATGAATCTCTGGATGATGTACATCAAGTGAAGACTTATGTTGACAGTCTTTTGTAATTTCCTAAAAAATAGAAGAGGCTCCAAACTGTGGATGTCCCTCTAATTCTTATGCATCAATGGAGATTACTTTTATCTTCAATCATTTATGTTTGTATTCTTTTGCTACCTACTTTAAATTTTACCTAAGCCAATGGGCCTAGTAAGCATAGTTTTATTTTTTTACTAGGATTAATGTAAATAACCCTACAAACTTTGAATCTTTTAACTGCTCAATATTACCTAAATCATACAAAATTTATGTTTAGTGAGATGGAACTTGAATTTTATTCAGAGTTCCTTTGTCTTTTATGGTCAGTTTAAAGTCATGCACGTTGGACATAAAGAGGCTAATGTTTAAGATCAAAATAGCTTTGACCGAAATGGATTAAAATTGACTCAATTCCTTGACAATTTATCTGAAAACATATTACCATACTCAATTATGAGGAAAAATATGTAAACTATGACTTAAGAATATTTGAATCTGAGGAATGATATGAAAAAGAGCTAAAAGGCATTAGAAGAAGTAGTTCCCAAGAATGAAGTTACAATTATTTAACAAACCCGTTAGGGGGTTGAATTATGCAGGGCCACCTAAGGGCATTGGCTGCATAGTCAAATAAATATCATCTTTTGGCTGATAGGTCCGTTATATAGACTACTTATGCAAGGCCACCTAAGGGTACGTGCTGCATAGTCAGGCAAAAGAACTCTCAGAAATTTACTTTCCTAGTGCTAAAAATCCAGTGAAAGTTTATGGAGATTCAAATTTTCCAAAGTATAGAGTTTATTGTATAGAAAGAGGTACTTGAATATGGAGAAGATATTTCCAAACAAGATTATCGAAGAACTGGATGGATATCACTCCTATGAAGGTATGACCCAAACGTAGGGAAGGAAAATATAAACCATAGACTTGAATACTTTCAGATCATGAAAAAGGATATGGAACAAATATGTTAAGGATGGATATTTTTGCAAATCCCTACATATTATCAAGACAAATAAAGACAAAAGATGTTTTTCTCCAAAGAATGAATTTAGCACTATTTAACAAACCTGTTAGGAGGTTGAATTATGCAGGGCCACCTAAGGGCATTGACTGCATAGTCAAATAATAGCATCTTTTGGCTGACAGGTATGTTATGTAGACTGTTTATGCAAGGCCGCCTAAGGGAACGTGCTTCATGGTCAGGAAAAAGAACTCTCAGAATTTTAGGCCTTTTGTGATTAGAAGTTAAGAAAAGGGTTATGAAGATCTGAAAATATTTAAGGTTCGGATTATGACACATAAATATGGGTATTGTCCAATGTATGCAGAGATACACAGATCAATGCTAACCATAATCATGTTGTGATTGGGTCCTGAATGGAAATGTTGGACTTCACTATGTATCCCATAAGGATGGGAATCAATTCATACGTAGTTCTTGAACTACACTTCAACGTCGTGTGGGACAAAAGGATTGGAGATCTTAGTTTAGGGTCATAGAGCTTGGACCATTATAAGAAATACACAGTGTGTGTTTTCATGAGGACTTTTCAGCCAGGGGACTGAAAGAGGAATTTGGGGTTAGGCCCAAAAGACTTGAGGCTAGATTCGAGGGATACTCAAATGTTCCTACGTATCTCATAAGGATGGGAATCAAGCCCATGTAGTTCTAGAACTACCCTCTTTACAAATTAGGTTCGTACATGTAAAGGGTGAAAGGGGATTTTAGTGTAATGATGGTTTAACCCAAGATAAAAGGTTCGGGTATTTCCATGTATGCACGTAGTCTTTGAAATGAAACATGATTGAAAATCGATGTAAATAATGATTCCCTCTCAGGTGAGGGTATCAAAGAATATTGTAGTTTATTGTCATACTAGACAAAAGTTTTGTATAGTTAAACGTCGTATAGAAAGGACGAAAGTGAACCAATGTAAAGATATTGATTCTAGGTGTGGTTTCACGAATCAAAATCATATGAGATGGAGGTGAACTGATGTGAAGAGATTGGTTTTGGGCTTAAACCTTGGGAGGTTTCCTATTTACCCATCCTGGAAGGAAAGGATCAAAGTCTGCGTAGTTCAATTAAAGAATGAATTAGTGATCAAGTTATCCTTGGGGACAACGACCTAAAAAATAGTGTTGGGACTTTCACATGGTTAGTATCCCAGAGAGAGTGTTATGGTTGAAGTTTTCTCTAAGCTCATGTGATTCATACTTGGTGTGAGAAACAAGAGGTAGAAACAGCCCTAACGATGCACAGTTTAATGTCATGTAGGACATATAAAGGGACTGTGCAGTTTTAATGTCACGTTGGACAAAAGGGGGACTATGTAGTTTAATATCATGCAGTGAGGACAAAAGAGTACACCATTTAACGTCATGTTGGACGTATTAGAGACTTTTTCACAGTTTAATGTCATGTTGGATGAAAAAGTGATGATACAGTTTAGCGTCATGTTGGACGTAAGTGCCAATAGTTTAAGGTCGTATGCATGGACCGTTGGTTATGTAGTTTAACGTCTTGCTGGACATAAGGGACTTCTATATAGTTTAACATCATATAGCAAGGCTGATGAAGGGGGACACAGTTTAACGTCATGTTGGACGAAAGTGAGAATAGTTTAAGGTCATATGCATTGACCCTGAATGGTGTAGTTTAACATCATGCTGGACGAAAGTGAAAATAGTTTAAGGTCATATGCATGGACCATTGTTGTATTTTGTGTTCATACAAAATATTTCTTCAGAAATCTAGCATTGGTTGGAGTAGTGATGAGTTCTCCATCCATTGAGATTAAAGAATAAGCTCCATTGGAGTAGACCTTATGTATTGAGTAAGGTCCTTCCTAATTTGGCTCATGCTTGGGAGGTTTCTTTCCTGGTATCATTGGAGTTCTGAGAACTAATACCAATTCTCCCTAAGTGAATGAATGAAGAAGAACTTTTTTGTTGAAAGCTCGTGCTATTCGATTCTGATAGACTTCCAAGTGGTGCAAAGTGCACAATCTTTTCTCATCTAACCGTTCCAATTCATTCAATTGTTTTTGGGATTGTTCATCTGTAGATGACTAATCACAAATGGCTACTCTGAGCGAGGGTAGTTGAAATTCAATGGGAAAGACAACTTCTATTCCATATACCAGTGAATATGGAGTTGACCGCATTGTAGTGCGAGTGGTAGTCTGATAAGCCCATAAATCATGAAAGAGTTTATCAGGCCATGATTTCTTATCTTTATCCACCATCTTTTGAAGTATATTTGAAAGAGTCTTATTAAAGGATTCTATCTAGCCATTGTCCACTGCATGATACCGAGATGAATGGTTGGATTTGATGTTGTATTCTTGATACAACTTCTTCACCTCATATGAACAGAAGTTGGTGCCATTGTCCATCAATATGGTATGTGGGACACCAAATCCGGTAATGATGTTAGACTTGATGAAGTTAACAATGCATTTAAAACTTACTTCCTTAAGAGGTATTTCCTCTTCCCATTTGGAAAAGAAATCAGTAGTAGTAAGAATATACTTAAACTGCTTGGTCGTAGCTGAAGGGTAAGGTCCTACCACATCCATTCCCCATGTGGCAAATGGCCACGAGTATTTAGCTGTATGAAGAAACTCTGGAGGTTGATGAATGAAGTTGGTATGTACTTGGCATGAATGACACTTATTTGTGAAATCAACACAATCTTGTATCATTGAAGGCCAAAAGTATCCAAGACTTCAAATCTAATCAGACAGTCTATGTCCAGACTGGTGGGCACCACAGACTCCGGCATGCACTTCTTTCATGACAGCCATTGTATCTTCATCATCAATGCATCTGAAGAAAACTCCATCAAAACCACGTTTGTAGAGAATTTTCTCTAGGTGATTTGGGCTATCATAAAGAGTAAAATTGACCACATGTTGCCGGATTTGTTCTTTCTCGGCTCTATCAGGTGGAAGTGTTCCATTTTGAAGGTATTCCCTGATAGGGGACATCCATCCTGTAGTATGACCATACGGTTCAGGAATGGGACTAATTTCATTAATTTCCTCTATTCTGATTTGAACATAAGGTGAAATTGCACGACGGTGGGCAATAATGATGGTTTTCTCGTCCCGATTTGGATCTGCCAGAGCTGTGGCTATATAAGCCAGTGCATCAGCTTGAGCATTTTGTGATCTTGGGACATAAGAAAATGTCGGTTCCGAAGGGAATTCCGCCATTAACTCTCTGACATAATCATACAAATGGATTAGTTCTTCTTTTCTGATGTCAAAATCCTCATTGACTTGTTTGACTACCAGGTCTGAATCACCTTTCACCTTTAAGTGATTCACTTGTCCTTGAAGCACCAATTCCAAGCCTGCGATGAGAGCTTGGTATTCTACTTCATTATCGGTACCAACTTCCCACAATAAGAAGGAATAAGGTAACACTGCCTTTTCTGGAGAAATGAGTACAATTCCTAATCCAACTTTGTTGAATTTAGGATTTTCCATTTTCTTCCCTGTTGGACTTCTGGAAGCACCATCAAAATACATTTCCCATGACTAAGGACATTCTTGAATAGAGAAGACTTCCTCATCAAGGAGTTCAATATCTGAAGATGTGTCTTCCACTGAAGGGTGTTTAGCCAGGAAATCAGCCAGAGTTTGGCCCTTTATTTCCTTTTGAGACACATACTGAATGTCAAATTGCTGCAAAATAACTGCTCACCTTGCCAGACGTCATGTAAGAAATGGACGACTATGGATGAATTTGAGCACGTTATTGCGAGATACCAATTGAACCTCGTGATGTTGCAGGTAGTGTCTCAACTTCTGAACTGCAAAGATTAATGCCAGGCAGCACTTCTCAATACTTGAATACCGGGTTTCTGCTTCAAGCATAGTCTGACTGAGGTAGTAGAGGTTGTTTTCATTCCCAACATCATTCTTCTGAGCAAGAAAGGTACCCAATGATCGCTCTAAAGTTGTCACGTAGAGGATAAGTGGTCTTCCTTCAACATGTGGCCTGACTACCAATGGAATCAAGAGGTATTTCTTGAGAATATCGAATGATTCTTAACATTCTTCAGTCCACTGGTAAGTGACTCCCTTCTTCATCAATTTGGTGAAGGGTAGACTTTTGCCTGCCAAATTGGCGATGAAACGCCGAATATAGGCTAAGTGTCCTTGAAGTCCTCTTAATTGTTTCAAATTTAGAGGAGGTGACATACCAAGGATTGACTTTGTCTTCTCATGATCAACTTCAATACCACGATGACGTACAACAAAGCCGAGAAATTTTCCTGAGGTTACCCCAAAAGCACATTTTAAGGGGTTCATCTTCAAATTATGTTGTCGAAGCCTGCAGAATATGACTTCCAAATCAGCCAAGTGATTAGAACGTTGTTTGGATTTAACCACCAAATCAACCACATATAATTCAACAAACTTCCCTAAAAAGGGATTGAAGATACGATGCATGGCACGCTGATATATTGCCCCTGCATTCTTTAATCGATAGGGCATTACCCGACAGCAAAACACACCATGAGGGGATCTGAAGGCTGTGGATTCCTCATCTTCTGGGGCCATTTGGATTTAATTATATCTGGAATATCCATACATGAAGGAAAGTGATTCATAGCTAGCTGTTGCATCAATTAAAAGTTCTGAAATCGAAACTGGGAAATCATCCTTATGACAATGCCGATTAAGATCTCTGAAATCAATGAAAACTCTAATTTGTCCGTTCTTCTTCTTCAGAGGGACAATATTAGCCAACCACTTGGGATATTGAACTTCTCTGATGAAGTTATCTTTGATAATATTATCCACTTCAGCTTCAATTTTGGAATCATAAGTTGGGTGTGTTCTTCTCGCAGCTTTCTTAAATCCTCGATGTTCTTCTGGTAAACCCAAATGATGAGTAGAAACATCAGGATCAAGCCCAGATATCTCTGTATAGTTCCAAGAAAATATGTCTCGATTTTTATTTTAAAAGGAAATATACATCTCTTTTTCTTCAAGATTCATGGCCGCACTGATTAAAATGGGGCATGGATCTTCTTTTGTACCCAGATTTATTTCTCTGAGTTCATCCACGGTGGTAGAGATACCCTCTTCAAATACTGAAGGAGCATCTCTGAGATCTTCCTCTTCTTCTTCAACATGTGTTATTTCTTCCGTTTCTACTTGCATAGTAGATGATAAAGCATAATTTCCATGATCAGAAGAGATGTTAGAATTTGAACATCTTGAAGAAGAAGCTTCCATTTCTGACCTGATTGATGATGAAGGGTCTTCCTTGGGAAATAAAGAGGAGATGATGGATTGAGAATCGACATAATTGTTCACCTCCGATGTTGTTATAAATTCTTTTGGCCTGATTGGTAAAGTATAGACTTGTTGGATTTCAGCAGATGAAATGAAGACGTCGCCATTTGGGCTTTCATCACTGCTTGGTGGGTTACCAATTTCTCCCATATTGTCTGGCTCGATTTCCGTAATTGACATTATGGATCTTTCTATAAGAGTATTTTGATTTGGGTCTATCTTGTCAATTTGACTGATAGGCAACACATAATATGTACTCACATTTGTAAATGGATTTATTGTAATATTCTCCAAACCATATGGAGCATTAACTTTGGTAATCTCTTTTGTTGTGGATTTCTCCCTTCCCTTCATGTGATAGAATTAGGCCTCAATGTATTGAGATTCACATGTCTTGAACGGGTCCTTATCACCATACAATGTCCCAACTTGACCATCTAAATAGTATTTGAGACATTCATGGTATGATGAAGGGATAGTCGCATGTTGATGTAGCCAGGGTCTTCCAAACAAGATGTTGAAGGCTGAGTCTTGATCAACAACCATGAAATCTGAATTGGATTCAAGATCTCCAAACTGAGTTATGAGTGTAACTTCACCCAGTGGTTCTTGTTCATTTTTATCATATCCTTGTAACATCATGGTAGAAGGAGATAAATCATATTCTGTGAGGCCTAATCGACGAAGTGTACGAATGGGCATGAGGTTGACTCCTGAACCATTATCAATGAAAGCTCTTCGGACGTCTACGCCATTGACCTTGCCAAATAAGTAAAAAGGTCTAATATGTCCATGCACGACATCATCTTCATCTTCATTAGTAAAAGATATTAATAGATGGAATTCTGTAGGATTATTCTCTATGTGATATAATTCAGCTGCAGCAATTTTAGTTTCAAACTCCTGAGGACTTGAAAAAGCCTCGATGAGTGCCTCCCGAAGATCCTTTGAAAGATTCAAAGCATCCAGAATTGATAACTTGGCCGGTACTTGTGCCAGGTGTTTCAATATATCATACTTTTGATCCAAAAGTCTGTGTTTCCCAGTAGGAACATGTGGTTTAGTAGGTTCCTTGGAAGTTGATGCTTTGAAATTTGATGCATCTTGTATCGGGATAGGAGTTGAAAATATTCCTGGCTTTGGAAGATTAGACTGATTAGATCCATTTACTTGCTGAGAGGAAGAAGATATAACCTTCAACCGGTCTTCTAGAATAACTGTGCCAGGACTGAATTTTCTATTGGTGGAAGAACTTGTTTGTTCTTGTTGAGCTCGCTGAAGGGCTCTGCCATGAGTTTCTACTGGATACACAGTTCTAGCAGGGGTAGAATTGGAATAGTGGATTCTAAAAGATCCACGTCTTCCCATGTATCTTGAGCCTCTGGAACTTCCTCTGATTCCTCTATTTGATATAGGGAATTCGGTCTCATCAAAATCGAAACTGCAACTGGCATATGGATCTGTTAATTGAATCATATTAACAGAACCGAAAATCAACTCTTCATCCGATGAAGACTCTGCTTGATTAGCCTGTTTAGGCTATTCCGTTTGGTGGGACAGTGCTCGTTGCTTCGAAGTAGATGGCATGAAATCTGCTAGAGTCAAAGACAGCTTAGGCTTTGACACATACTCACCTTCTTCTGATTGTTCCTCTTTCTTGGAATTGTACCGTTTATTTGAGGATTTTCCCTCTGATAAAGAGGGTTTTGCTGCGGCATTCATGGAAGAAGGCGCAATTGGTTTTTTCAATTGTGTTCGCAAAAATATCATGAGTTCGGTTGATCGTCTTTTTGACCATCCAATCATCATATTTTTTTGAATTTTTTCTTTTGACTTCTTTCCATTCGCCTTCCTCCTCTAGAACTGTAGCATTAACACATGCTACCTGAGCTAAAGAACCTTTCAGTTTGACTTATCCCGAGTCGACCATCTTTTGCAAGAGGTCTTTGAAGAAAAAACACCCCTGGATGGGATGCCCCAACAATTGATGAAACAGGTAATAGTTGGGACGGTCTTCATCTCCTTCCTTTTTTGGCCTCTTGGGAATTGGAAATTGAACCAAATTATTTTCCAGAGCCAAAATGAAATAACTAGGAAGTTGTTCATTTCTGAAAGAGTAAACTTTGCTTTTCAAATCCTCAAATTGTTTTCTTCTTTGATCTCTTGGATTATCTTGACGAAACGGACTCTGTTGTTGGAACTCAGGAGGTGGAGCACTTCGAGAAGATGAAGGTTTTGAAGTAGAAGCAGGTACAGGTACTTGTTTAAGCATAACTGTAGCAGTTTCT
Source organism: Viscum album (assembly GCA_963277665.1). Taxonomy (NCBI): domain Eukaryota; kingdom Viridiplantae; phylum Streptophyta; class Magnoliopsida; order Santalales; family Viscaceae; genus Viscum; species Viscum album. Next base: position 295,438,190 of record OY728134.1, read on the forward strand.
GCTTAACCCATTCTCCTTCCTGGAGCTGATGGAATTCCACGAGATTTAGCCTTAGTCTGTATAATAGTATCTTCAATCTGTTGAGCGATTGAAGTAAGGTCTCAAAACCCTCCTGTGTATTTCACAGGGATCAACGATGTGTGTAATTCGTCACGTAGAGTTTCCACACAGATTGCCAACAGTTCCTCTTGAGGGAGTGCTAAGCTCAGGGAATATGTTAATCCCTTCTAGCGGGCAATGAAATCAGAGACTCTTTAATTCTCCCATTACTTACAGGTTGTAATATCGAAAACTATTGTCTTTGGAAAAGTTGAGCTGAATTGAAGATGAAATCGTTGACGGAGATCTTCTCATCCGGTAATTGACCGGGATTTCAAGCTTGTCTACCAGACAAAGGCTGGTCCTTGCAAGGTTCGCACGAAGCATCTGAGTTTCACTGCTTCTTGCTGCTCTGGAGTTCCCATCATAGGATTGCAACAAGACACGTAATGAGTCAAATGCTATTCAGGATCTCCTGATCCATTGAAAATAGAGAATACAGGGTTCCCAAAATTTGATGGGGGAGGGATTGCATCTACCCATTCAGGGTAAGCTCTCTTTTCTGGTTGAACCTGAGCACGCTTTCCCTCCATAGTTTCCAAATGATCTATTAATGACTCAATAGTAGTTATTAACTTTTTAGAAACATCCGGTTGAGCTTGGACCTGAATAGGTACCCTGACTGGATCTTGGACAGGTATGGCAGCTGGTATTGAAACTGATGGTAGCACTACCAATTGTTGTTGCACTTGACCCATAGGATTAGACCTGTAAGGGTGTACTGATAAAGGAGGATATTCTTGATCCATCTCAGTAGCTGCAACAAACTCCCTTGGCTGACTGACTCCAGCACGCTTATGAGGAAGACTACCTTGAATTAGTTTTGTGTTCAACCTCCTCAATTCTTTTATTTCTTCCTCTTGTTGTGTAAATCTTTTCTCTAGTGAGAGAGATTGTCCTTCCCTAGAGGAAGGATATATAACATGATTCTTTCCCTTCCCCTTGTTTTATCCCTTTCAGAGAGGGGAAGTGGGTTATTTTAAGGAACACTCAGATTTTGGGTAAACCTTTGATTTCGTGTACGCCCACCTTCTTCAATTGTGTCTTTTCGTACAACTTCTTGAACATGAACCTCTTCATTTGATCCCTCTGAGTGAGCCTCATCTGGTGGATCAGCAACAACAGAATTGATGACATTAATTGATGCATAATGCATTGCATCCCTTCCATCATCATTTCTGTGATATTGTCTTCTACCATGTCTTTGATGAGACATTGCCTTTTGTTGATTTGATCCCTCAGGAACTTCTTGACGAACCGTAATTTGGAGAGAATCTCCTGATAATTTGGCTCTTCATTCCTCTTGTGGCTTCTTCCCCAATCGAGAGAAGAACGATTTTCTTTGAGGAGGGGATTGATGATTTGAAAAAGTCTCCAGTCCGGTGAACTGGGGTTGTTCCTACTGTCTTTGGTCAACTCCTCGAATCCTATTTGTTGATTCTGGGGGTTAGTTTAAAAGAGTCCCCAGTATAGCGAGATAGGGTGGCTCTTGACATGCTATGTCTGAGACTTTCTTAAAATCTCTCCTAATCTTGTGGACCTTAGTCCGGAAATTATCTGAATGCATCAATTGACATCCACTTTTATCACCCGGCTCGAAAGACCATTGGATGATTTCTGACACTTCTATCACTTGATGTTGTGTTTTCTCCATATGAGAGGCCTGTTCAATATTCTCATTTTCTTGATGCAGGAGTAATTCAATAACTTGTTCTTTGTATTCTTGATTTTGAGAAGAACTAGTTGAGGCCTGTTCTTGGGCAAGCTTTTGATTACAAACAAAACCCATTGATTGTGGCCGGCCATGGGCAATAACATTGCATGAGACCATTTTCAGCGGGCTTTGCTGACTGGAGAGCACAATGAAATGTAGTGCTCCATGAACACCCCATCCTCTGATATGAATACCAGATGGGGAATTGGAAATTAACTGGCGCAATCTTCTTAGTGTGCCAAGGCATGAACGTTGAAGGGATCTCTGCTGCTTTTCAGCCTTCGGATATCAAGAGACTGATATAGATTCCAAATCAATCTGACGTTGTAACCCTTCTACTATCTTAACATTATTTTCATATTCATCATAAGATAATACTTTCTTTTTCAACTGAAAAAGAGTTTTCCATATGTTCAGATGAATATCATGAATTCCATCTTCTGTCAACATCTCTAGGATGTCATATTGAGAGTCAGCCAGAGGCCAAAACATGACTGGCACTTCACCTTTCGCCAATTGTTTTCTCATGTTCAGCATTTCCTCTTTATCATTCAATGAATATTCTTCTACCTGATTTGACCAGAGCTGGTGCTTCCTTGTTACTTCATCAGATTCAACAATATTGTTAGAGAAATCACTGATCAAACTAGAATATGCATGACTTAGGGGTGGTTCGAAGAATGACCTACACCCTGGGCTATCTTCTGATTGAGAAAGTATTTCACCTGCTAGCGATGAAACATCAGACATGACTATTTTCGCATTTTCAAGTGCCTCAAGATAAGAGGGCTTTATCGGCACTACATTGTCCACTATAGTATTTTCCGGGAAATGTGAATCACTACTGTGGAGAGGAATTTCACAGTGAAATTCATCATCATGGGGAGGACCACCATGGTGGGTTACAGCAAAAGATGTGATCTCTTACTCCTTAGTCTTCTAACCACACAGAGGGTTCCTGTGGCTCTCATCTGAAGATGAAACTTTGAGTTCGACCGAATTGTCATGAAGCAAGACTTCATGAGGAAGTGTCTGTTGAAGACCTTCAGAATTAATGTTCCCACTATTTGGAAATGAGGGAGTAGAATCTTGAATTCCAACAGATAACTGTCTGAGGGCTTCAAGAACTCCAGCATCAATCAAGGCCTTATTACAGATTGGCTCTTGATCTCTTGATTGTGTTGGGCAGGTCTTATTCTTAGACGCCTTCTCACTCACCTTGGAAACCACTTTTTGACAAACGTTTCTACTCTGAGTAGGTGTATGTGCCTGATCAGGAGAGATGGACAGGTTAGGCTGACGATCTCCACTCAAATCAAGTGTATGTGCCGGACTTGGTTGTCCTTATTATATGGGGGAGTATTCCCCACAACCCTCTTTGACTAAAATAGATGTGTGTGTCTGTTCTGGAGTGAACTTTTGATGTGTCACTCCATTGGTAGGGATAGATTTATGTGTCTTTACCTGAGATGTTTCTGAAGCTGTTATAATATCCTAGCAAGCATCCAGAATATGAGCAGGGATTTGCTTCTGCTCTTTCACCATTGATAGAATATGCTTGGTGACTTCAGCTACTGGAATGGGGATATATGTCCAATACATGCTGGAGTAAGTGTATGTGCCTTATCCTATCCTCCTTTTCCTGTCAGTGAATCCTGACAGTACTCAAGTGTGGGGGCAGAAAGTTGAGTCTGCCTCCTGTTTGTCACCGGAGCTTTCTGACTGACTTCTCCGGGTGCTACCAAGCGAGACTGTTGGTAGGCTTGATCAATATGAGCATGTGTATGTGCCTGCTGATTTCACTTCGCCGAACGTGGTTGACGAGCTCCATCATATGTAGTCAGACGAGCCTGTTGACTAGCTGATGATGTATAAACAGGTATATGTTCCTGCCTATAGTACTCTGCCGAAATTGTCTGGCGGGATTGGCATGATACTGCCAGATGAGTCTGCTGGACAACGGAATTAAAATGGGAAGGTGTGTGTGCCCGCTCGTTGCTTGCCACCAAGATAGGTTGGTGGACTTCTCTGGAGATGGAAGAGATGATAACCTGCTCACTATTAATCGGATTTTGCCTCTGGAGATTCGTCTACTCGGGTTCGAGGAACCTGAGCCGAACGCCTGGAGTCGGTACCCTCATCATGTTGAGGGCGCACTGCCGCACGAGTCTGGCGGCGATTGTTAATGGGAGCCCTCGGGAAGGACTCATGTCTCCTTTAATTAATTCCCTGAGGGACCTGCTCATTCACCTCCTTAGAATATGGGAGTGAATGGTGACTGCATTCTGGGGATAACGACCCAAAATGGTTGGAGACAGTGGTTAGCACCACCTGCTTCTTGATTATTATTCATCGCTGTCCGGACGACCAGGGTGAATTGTTCACTTGGAGGGCTTGTCGAGCAGTCTCCAGAATTGGAATAGTACCGTTTTGATGGTACTCCTTAACCAGGGAATTTGATACCCAGCATTGAAGACGCTGAGTAGGTGATGTCATCCTCAGAGCGGATGACGATCCAGCAGGAGTAGTAGCAGTGGGATTTGCAGTAGTGGTATTCATAGGTGTGAACTTGAGAGCAGCCATTTCTTAGAATGCAGAAAATCATGGAAAACAGTGCTTGTTTGATATAACAGACGTAATAAAGATAAATTCAGCCACTACATCTTTTGGATGAGCACATATGTCAATGATTGTTTTTGTAGGCCATCTCATTGAGTTTTAAATAGGGGCCTAACAAATAAGTAAAACATCATTTTAACTTGGTTAAGGATTCACATTGGGTTCACCATTTTTTGCTCCCTCTGAAATTGGGGATGATCTCATTGATTTAAGATTCAAACATTCCAAGCGGTTTCTAACGGGTTTTTTCATAGAACCGGAAACATCCAATGATTCCATATCCATTTGAACCTACTTTCCAAAGGTAGGCGCTCATTAGTTGTGGACAGATGAGGCTTAGGAATTTTCATTGGTTGAGATGATGGGATGTCGGACTCATCACACCTTTTTAAGAGAATTATTGTCTACTCTGGGACTCTCTTTATAGATTTAAGTTATGTTCATGAATCCTTATTACATTACCCAGTATAAAATGATCTTTCCTTTAGATCTGACGATCAATGATTGATATGTAGGAAATTTAGAGAATATTATATATGTATTCGAGGTTCTTTATCAATAGAGAATCATCTATATTTGTTTAGAGATTCATAGCCAATGGTATCCTTCAATATATAAAATTCTCTTGGTCATTATAATGACCATACTGGTTTTAAAGCCACTCATTGGGGCACTTGAAGTTTATTGTCATTCCGAAAGACATGGATTATTTCAGAGTTGGGATTATACCCGCAGATGGGCTACCTACGTATCCTTTGTTTTGAAAAAGGAATCAGAACCCACATAGTTCGAGTAAGTGAGTATGATGTTTATGCATGATTGATGGCTCAAAGAAATATGTCATGATTACTTTTACACTCTAAGCTCATGTGAGTCATGCTCGGTGTGAGAAACAAGAGGTATTGGTGAAACCAGACAATTGTGCCATGAAAGATGCAATGATGTGGGTATTATGTGTGTATGACTGCCCAAATAGATGAGGATTAATATTTACTTCAGGGAAGAAATCCAGGAATAGGGTCCATAAAGGTATATGTGCTTCATGGAGATTTGGATACTCTAATCTTGGGGCTTACTCCTAAGGAAGATTCCCATGTTAGGAGGGGACTTATGATTGGGTTTTACTCCTGAGAAGAAAGCCCAGATCAAAAGGAAATTAAGACTGGGGCTTACTCTTGAAAAGGAGGCCCAGGTTAAAGGGATTTGAAAATTAAAGGGACTTGGGGCTTACTCCTAAAGAGGAGGCCCATATCTGAGACTGGGGCTTGCTCTTGAAAAGGAAGCCTAGGTTAAGAGAATTATGGTTGGGGCTTACTCCTAAGGAGGACACCTAGATTTGGTAATTTTAAGACTGGGGCTTACTCTTAAGGAGGATTCCCATATTTGGGAATTTTAATACGGGGGCTTACTCCTAAGGAGGATTCCCAAATTAGAGGACTTGGGGCTTACTCCTAAGGAGGATGCCCAAAATTAATTGGAATTATGACTGGGGCTTATTCCTGAAAAGGAGGCCCAGGTTAAGGGGTTCTCTCATCTTAAAGTATGAGGTTGAATGAATGAAATATCAATCTTTAGTGACATAAAGATGTGTAAATCACTAGGTTTTGAGAGATGTTACACGGAGTTACTTTCAGATAAGGAAGTAAAATCAAGAAATCATGCCATAAATGGCTTTGAAGAGTGTCTTGAAGAGTGAATCTTGAATAGGAGAGGTGGAATGGCATAATAGGGGTAAAATGGGCAGGAAAGGCACCCAAAAAGATAGGTGCTTGCAAGTCCTGGCAGGCGCACAGGTACTGCATGGGCCCGCAAGTCCCTGGTCGCGCAGGTATACCTGCGTGGCACATGGGTACTTGCACGATTGTTAACCAGTAGGGTAATACTTAGACGATCCTTGACCAAATCCTTTAGAATTATCCTGAGGTACTTCTAGAAGAGGGGCGCGCAAGTTTTAATGAATAGATAAGGAGGCGCGCAAGTATGTTCATTTCCATTAAGGGTAAAACACTTTAGGCACGCAAGTGTTAGTGATTTCTAACACTCAGGCCTTATTCCTCTTGTGTAGACCTTCCATTCTAGGTAAAGAATTACCTTAGAAGTTTTTGGAAGACTTGAAGAAGATACTTGGGCATTCAGAGCTTTGTATCTAAATTCTGGAAAAATTTATCCTCTAATGGGGGGCCCATCGGGGGTATTTATAGGCTGGAGAAGACCCCGGGCGGTTATCACTTAGGGAACGCAATTCACTTGTGTGACCATTATGCGGCGCACATGTATACTTGCGCGACAGTAAGGGAACTTGCGCGACCCTAGGTCTTTTGACTCCTTTTTCATTCCTTTGTCGGTTTTTGATGTTTTCTTCAAAGGATAAATCACTTTGTGCTAAGTCGTTTCCCTTTCCATTCTTTTAGACAATGTGAAAAAAAGGAGCGTCAATAGACCACATGGATAGCATGCAATTATAAAATGTTTATTTTTGTCTCAAGTACCAAATATAAACAAAATGATAGTTGTTAACATAAATGATTACTTAATGTTTATAACATAAAAATAAGTGATATAAAAGAAATAATAAATTTGAAAAAGGTTCTGAATCATATAGATATTAACTATAGTTTATTATTCAGGAGATTAAAGAACGAATGGGTCAAGTCGGACACGAGGCAAGAGGTTTCATAACTCACTTTTAATTCCATGAGGTTTCCATTGTTCACCACTTATTTATTACTTGTTGTGTACTGTGTACTGAGATTTGATATATATTATCATGATTCTATTTATATTCATGGTATTCTGTGATTCATTTTGTGGTTATTAACTTGTGGTTATACGACACGATTGATTGCAATGGGGTAATGGGTTTTCATCTCACTTTTTATTCCCGTAGGATATTTGCAATTATTTCCTTTTTTGTGGTGTATGTACAGTACATGATTGTATTCATTGTGTAATATACTATAATTTATGGTTATTTACATGTTCATTGTATGATCCTTCTTTAATGTGGTGTATGCTTCGTAAAGGGAACCTTTATCTCTTCTCTTCAAATAAAAGACATCTTTAATGTTATTTCTTTTGAATTTCAATTTTCTTATGTTGGGATATGTTCTTATATATCCTTATTTTTGTACATTTTATATCCATGTGATGAGAGGTCATTTTCTCTCTCATCAACTCATTTTCTAAATTTTAAAGTGACGTTATTTGGCTGTTGAATTTCTGTAAGAAAACTTCTTAACCAAATTTCAATTCTTTAGGTTAAATTTATACATCTTGATTATGTCATGCTATGAATATATGTGAATGACCTCTGATTGTTTTACACTTAATATTCACTTATATTGGGTGTATTCATATTTTTCTCACATAATTATGTCCTAGATTTGTTTTTAATCTAAGGATATGATCTTTGTAAGGGACTTCATCTCAATATCCTTTCATTGAGGCATATTTTGATTTATACACATCTTTCTTTTATACGGTGTATAAAACCCTTTGAGTTTTCATTTCATTCAAAGGGAATATTTTTATATGAAGTGTTTTAACTAAATGAAAAAATGAATGTTTCTTTTTGACATAAGTGGTGACAATGACCTTTTCCGCTGCCACGAGTATTATTTGATCTTTGGCTTCCATAATAAGTCGTAGTGTTTTTATAAAGGAAAATAAATACCATATACCCTTTTATGTATTTTGGTTTTTTAAATAGTTTTGAGAAGCATTGATTATTTCAGTATCTTTAAATGATATATTGTGATTGAAATGTGAAAATTTTATCTTTCCTTTATGCTTGTTTTATGTGTTATGAAAATGTTATGGTTCATGGGAAGGGTTTATGTATATGGTTGGTTCTGTGATAAACCTAGGGAAGTTGAGTCTTAGATAGCTCTCCAATTCATTGGGTAACGTGACAGAGGTAAACGTGAATGTTTCTCCTAAGAGATTTAGGGAATGTACTATGATTGGTATTCCAAATGTAACTCCCTATATAGCTGTGAAAGCAACAACGTAAGTATGTTATGGATTCCACAAGTTACCATTAAGATTTATGTTTTATATGTGTTATTCATAAATATTATTATTTCATTAGGTATGTTAAAACGCATATGTTTTGATAGACTTATGTTTTTTTCTTTATTTTATTTCCCTTACTGAGCTTTTTTGCTCATCCCAAGTTTTGATATTTTATTCACAAGAGATAAAGATGAATAGGTTCAAGGATGGGATCATGGAAAAGTTATGATGTCTAAATAATGGAACTAGATGCAACTCTTTTTTTCAAGAGTTTTTATTTTATAAAATAAATAGAAACTGAGTAGAAGTGTCTAATTTGTAATATTTGAGATGTAATGTAATAGTTATGTTCTAATTATCTAAAAATATAAACCTTATAAGATCCCCATTGTAAATTATTCATTTATTTCAAGATTATGTAATGTTTTAAGGCCGGGTCCTTATAGTTTAGGCCTCTTGGTGGTGCTTATTGGGTCTCTATACCCACTTCCAGCATATGACCTCAGTGGACATGAAGTTCACTTGTGGCATTTCAAGATTATGTAATGTTTTATTTTGTTTGCATATTTTTTGATTTCATATAAATAATTTGTCTTATATTATTATAAAGATAAAATAAGTACCCATTAGAGTATAAGTTATATGATTTTTGAAAATTTTCGAAACATGTTGGATTTTCCTTAAAATTCAGTATTGAATCAATTGTTATAAACAGAGGGTAAGTCATTTCTTATTAATTAATTCAAACCATGGATAAAAGTCTTCAATCCTTGGTGATTGGAGAATGTGCTTGGAGTACGTGGTAGTGCGGTTAGGACATACGTTCAGTTTTAAATGAAACTTTCAACTGAAAGATATGTCAACAAGTGAAATCAATTGTAAATTGAGATCTTTTCTTCCTCTTTAATCACACAATATTAGTTTTAAAACAAATCCCAATGCATGTATTTACGAGGATTTTATACTCCTATTATGCAAAATAAATATTTTGGAGATTTATTCTTATAATATTGAAACTATATGCTATCAAAAAATAAAAAATTCAATGCAAAAAAAAATTAGTTCGTTAGATTTTTAATTTTAAACAATTGAATTAATCATTTTAACAGTATTATTTTATGTGTAATAAATTATTTGGGTTTGAATTGTAAGATAAATTTAAATGGATTTTGTTACTTTTAAAATGTAAGGGTGTTATTTTGGTTTTTGAAAAATATCAAATCTAAAAAACTAACTCGATAAAAAATATCCAATCCCTTTTCAAATATTGGAAAGGGTTTGAGTTCTTTGACTAGTTTGATAAAAAAAGGGAAACTGACGATCCTTGGACCAAAAAATGGGAAAATGTCAATATGCATTAAAAGATTATTAATTTTTAATTGAATTTATATTCCACAATAGGAGTGTTTGGATACCCCATAAGAAAGGGAGAATGACAGTTACAGACCAAAGGAGAGGGGTAATTTGGGTTAAGGACCAAATATTTAGTAAATACCAAATGGAGACTTCAGATTATTAGATCAGGTATCCAAATGGCGATTATACCCTTAAAATGTTTTCCCCCTATTACGGCTCCCACTACTTCCTGTCACGCTCAATTCGTGTCGTCGCTCTCTCCCTCCTCGTCGCGTGTCTCTCCCGAAAACCCTAGTTCGGTGTCGCCACTTCTATTCCACCACCCTCATATTTCACGGTCATGGCTTTTCCCTAATTTCTAGTGGTGTCATTGTCCTCTCCCAAAAACTGTAGCTCATTGTTGCCTCCTCCCGCGCACTGCTCCCTCCACGCATCCACTCTTGAGCACTGCTCCTGCCATGCATATTCTCTAGCGGTCATCCTCCACCCCCATGCACTGTCACCCTCATGTTTGTTTCATCATCACCCTTCACTATTGTGCAATACTCTCCACTCTCGGACCGTCATCGAGCTCTTGGGAAAACCCTAGCTGGTCATTGCCTCCTCCTGGTATGTACTCCCTCCCGCCATTGACTTTTATGTGACATATTGATATCCTCTCCCAGAGTTTTCTTTCTACCATATCATTTCCCTCATTCCATACATCATTGATAATTTTTTTACAGTTTTGTACCTTGGTAGAAATTTTAGGGCATGCAATGTAGTGAAATGTATCGTCAGAATTGACAACATTTAGGTATGATTTTATTTCTAGTTTGTTTTAATTTTTTCTTGAAAATATTGTTATATTAAGGTTGTGAATGAATTTTATTTTATTTTCTAATGTGCAGGAAAGTTTTTTACAAAAAATAAAGGTGTGTATAAAAATGTTAGGGATGAAAATTCTGACATAATAGATGTTTGGTCAAAACATTCAAAGCATCAAAAAATAATTATAATGTCATGGAAAATGATGAAAAGGATGATTCATTGGGTCAAAAAGTTATACCCCAAAATATTTTAAAATGTTGATGTTCTCCAAATCTATTTAAAGATGTTGTTGATTTAGTTGTTAGTAAAAAGTACCAAAAACAATTGTCCATATAAGTGGGATTTTGTGCGTTGTTGGAATTTAACTTTCAATTCTTGTCGAGAGAAATATGTGAGGAGATTATAGATGAATTTGATACTCAAACATGCATGATGTAATTTAGAGGGAAGGAAATGATGATTATTGTCATAGATGTTAATTACATGTTAGTCATTCCTTTAGGAGGAAGATTTGTCTGTCTTGAAAGAGACAGTGATGAATATAATGGAATGAAAAGGCATTATATGGGAAAAAGTTAATTGCGTTGAAGGAGATGATTTTTGAAGGCTTGGTTGGAAAGGAGTTTTTGAAAACCTTTATGTTTTTTTCCTTGGTGACATTATTAAATCCCATCTCTAGTTCTTCTATAAATGAATGAAACATTAGGATGTTGTGTGGTTGTCAAAAAAATCATGGAGAATGGGATTGTTCCCAGTTGGTTTTAATGGAGCTTGTTAGTGAAGTAAATATCTATAAGAAGTCGATCCAAAAAGGACAACCGAAGAATCTTGTTGGTGGTTGCCTGATTGCCTTATTCGTATGTTTTGAAAATGTTTAACAGTGTGTGATTTTTTTATTAGTTAGTAAATTTATTTTAATAATAATATGTTAACATTGCATTGTAGTTTTTTTTCTTCATCCACTTCCCCATTGGAGAAGTTCGTAATGTATGTAGCAGGAACGTTTTTCAATTTTTGAATGATGATAATATTCAATGGATAGTGAAGTTAGAACAAACAATAAAAATAGGCATCTTATATGCACCTCCTATCTCATCAAGGATTGGGCTTCCTGGTCAGGCTTTGTTCACCCATCCAGTACGAACCTCATCCCCATATCTATATTTGTGAAATCTTCCTTTAAAACTTATCATGTCAAAATTTGAAAGTGAAGTTTTAAAATATGGTTTTTTATGTTAACTTGTTCATTCTCGGTGTCAAAATGTGTTTTGATGTGTAATCATAGTGGTAAAAACCTGAAAATAGAGAGTTCCCCTATGGGGTTTTAGTGGTAACTACTTTGAAATGGTCCTTAGAAAGTATAAGTTTTCATTTATTAATAGATAGTGTCAAAAACCAGAGGATGAGTGTTATAATACGGAAATTCTATGTTAGTTTATGGATGGTATGTGTTAGTTTCTGTTATTTTATTGGTTTTCAATGTTATAACTTGGTATGAGAGTGTTAAAAAAATTTATTTTAGTGTTTCTGGAAGGTCTGTTAAAATAAAAGGCTTCCTATTTTAATTTCCCACTATTAAAGATTACATGTGGACAGTGAATGTTAAAACCTAGAAGTTGAATGTTAATTTAGGGTAGATAAGTGTTAATTTTTGTTAGTTTAATGTTAAATTCCTTGTAATCCTCTTTAAACTAGAGTATGAGTATTATAATCTGGATGGTATGTGTTACTTTCTGTTATTTTATTGGTTTTCAATGTTAAAACATGGTATGAGGGTGTTAAAATTTTGTATTTTAGCTTTTCAAGAAGTTATGTTAAATTAAAAGGATTCCTGTATAAATCTCCCACTGTTAATGATAACATGTTGATGGAAAATTTTAAAACCTATATGTTTAATGTTAATTTATAGTAGATAAGTGTTAATTTTTGGTGGGATGATGTTAAATTCCTTGTATTCCTCTTTAAACCAGGGGATGGGTGTTATAATCTGGAAGTTCTATGTTAGTTTCTGTTATTTTATTGGTATTCAATGTTAAAACATGGAATGTGGGTGTTAAACATTTTTATTTTAGTGTTTCTGGAAGGTCTATAAAATTAAAAGGCTTCCTGTTCGAATCTCCCACTTTTAACGATAACATGTGCACTGGGAATGTTACAACCTGGATTTTGAATGTTAATTTCTTGTAGATAAGTGTTAATTTTTTGTAGGTTAATGTTAAATTCCCTATAATCCTCTTTAAACCAGAGGAAGAGTGTTATAATCTAGAAGGTCTGGGTTAGTTTCTGTAATTTTATTGGTTTTCAATGTTAAAAAATGGTATGAGGGTGTTAAACATTTGTATTTTAGTGTTTCTAGAAGGTCTGTTAAAGTAAAAGGTGTCTTGTTTGAATCTCCCACTGTTAACGATAACATGGGGATGGTGAATGTTAAAACCTAGATGATGAATGTTAATTTATGGTAGATAAGTTTTAATTTTTGGTATGTTAATGTTAATGTCCTTGTATTCCTCTTTAAACCAGAGGATGAGTGTTATATTCTAGAAGTTCTGTGTTAGTATATGTTATTTTATTGGTTATCATTGTTAAAACATGGTATGATAGTGTTAAACATTTTTATATTAGTGTTCCTGGATGGTTTGTTAAATTAAAAGGCTTCCTTTTTTAATCTCTCACTGTTAATGATAAAATGTGGATAGCGAATGTTAAATCTTGGATGCTGAATGTTAATTTCTAGTAGATCAGTGTTAATATATGGTATGTTAATGTTAAATTCTAGAGTTTTCATGGAATTTTTTTATAGCAGTATCCTCACACTTTCATAAACTGTAGGTATTAGAGAAAATGACAATGATGATTTTATCAAGAAATGACCAAAGTTATTTTGATGAGATGGTTTATTAGCATTTATAAATAAAGGATATCATAATTTTATCAATGTTTTCAAATAATTTAAGACCAATATGGCATTGAAGAAACTGTATATCATTTTTCTCAAACCCTAATTGTTATACCCCTTATGAAGGTTTTTTTTATTATTGAATGGATTTATGGAATGATTTTTATGGAAACATTAAGTGGTTATTTTTTAAATGAGTTAATGGGTGCTTTGATGTGAGTTTAAATAAATGTTTTCATTTGATTGTTTTATGACAAGATGACGAAATTGTCCATTTTCATTTATAAACCGGAGCCAGAGTGTTAAAATCCGGAAGGTCTGTTCTAATTTCTGCTAGATTTTTGTTAAATAATTTTAGTTCTTCATTTATGTTATATGTTACTAATATTTATCTCTATTATATATTTTAGGATATCAAGGTTTTATATGACAGATATATGTAAGGTGTCAATGAGCACCTACATGAACTCCTTCGAGTTCAAGGAAATTTGTTAGCTGGAGGCTCTACTACTCAAGTGGATAGATTTGATACAGTCTTAGATGAAGAAATAGAGTCTGCTGGAGAGTCAGAGGAGCATACGGAGGTCTTTGAATAGGAAGTGGATGGGGTAGATAAAACCGAGGAGGTGAGGGAAGATGAAGAGGAGGAAACTTTATTAGAGGGAGATAAAGAAATTGATGAAGGGGGGGTAGTAGATGGTGATGAGGAACTAGAAGAGGAAGCATATAAAGGTGTGTTTGAACCAACATTGGGAGACCCGTCTGTTGGGATGACTCCTAGGAGATCACAGTGAAAAAAGATGGAAATAATGGTCACCCTACGTGCAACAGCCTGTAAAAGGGAGATCTGACCTTAAAAGGAGGGTTTATGAGTTGTGCACCTCAGGAAGGATACAGTACAGCAAAGAGTGGTAGGCTCTACTTGTAGTCATATATTGAAGAATGGTACTATATTGAAATGTATTTCATGTACTTATGGGATGTGATTTAAATGTAGAGTTGTTGTTTAAATGCATAATTACTATTTGATTACACATGAGTGTGGTTTTTTTGGTCCTACAAAATGGGTCCACAACAAGGTTGGTAAATGATTCCTTTATAATCAACTATTTTCTGATAAATAATAAGTTTCATATGAATGAAAATGTTGGAATCACAGATGGTGACCATGATTTGAAGAAATCTTTTGAATGATAAAAAAGCATTCGGAATAGTGACTAGACACTTCTTTGATCCATTATTCATGGTACTTATTTTAGGCATATATTAATGTACAAAAAAACTTTTGTATTATGTTTTATATTTTGTGATAATCTACTGTTGTAGAATAATATTATTTCATGCAAGGAAGAGTGGAAAGTTGCAGATGTTTTGATTTATGTGATGCCTAATTTTGTTGGACACAACATAGCAAACTTCCGACTTGTTTTTCGCAAAATTGATGGATTTTAATTGGTTTTTCTATTGCACTGACTTAAAGACAAAGAAACTGCATGTTTTAGACTCCCTTGGCACTACTTCACATTATTAACAATAGAAAGAAGTTTATCCATTGTTGGTACTTAAGTTTCCCTTTGTCATCAGTTGGTTTTCTATTAACAACCCTAGTTAGTGATTTAGATTGTAATAATTGATTATATCTTTTGACTTTCATATAAGGTGATTGTCTTGTGGCCATGTTGCAATATCTATCATGATGGGACTTTTCTTGCCCATTTAAATTTGAAGTTGTATATGAATCTGTTCAGCTTCAGTCCAATTGGTAGGCAAATTTACTCACTACTTCATTTCCCAAATGTAGTTCTGTTATCTTATGGGTGTGTTTATTTTCCAGAAATGATTGTGGCATTCACTTGATCAGATACCTATAAGAATGGGACAGCATGAAGAAGATGAGAGACTATACTCATGCAATTATTTTACCCCTATTTATATTTTTTTTTGTCCTTAATATATAGATAGTTTTGTATTATATGTTTGTAGATTATGCTTCAAATGGAAAGGGTTGATTTACTATGGTGGTTGGTGAATCATGGGTGCAATGCAAGGAGGAAAGAGTTTTTGGGGGAGTTGTCTAGTTAAAAATGGAATTTCTGGGGGAAATGGTTGTAAAGAAAATTGTTATTGAGTTTCTGGCATTTTGTTGATGCTGGTGGGCGTTTGGTTCGGTTCTATTGTGACTATATTTGTTGTATCAATGATGTACTCTCGTATGGTCACTTTGCATTTTTTGTTGAACCAGGCATATTGAATCTACAGTGTCATCAATTTCTTTACAATAACAAAGTGTGTTATGTAAAATTCATACTGTTATTTCACTTTTCATGAAAACCAAATCAAAAAACATGCATCATGTATTTTCAGAAGAATTCATGGGGCTTAAACACCAAAACTCCACACAAAAACATATTGCTTTCCTCTCAACATTTACATCCTTGCCCACTCCAACATTCCCTTGTTTCGAAACATATTCGGCAGCATACGTAATCTTGGATTCAAATTTCTACACCTTCTCATGTGTCGCCAACATCTTTATAATGATTAAGACAACTCTTCTATGGCATCAAATACGTTTCCACCATTTCCATGGTATATATCAACACATTAAACTGTAAAAAGGTGTTACAATCTATATGTAAAATTCACACATTGTTATTTAACTTTTCATGAATTCCAAATCAAAAAACCTGCAGCAAGTCTGTTAAAATTTGGATCATCCGCGTTAAAACCTGGGAATTCACTGTTAAAATCTAAAATTTATACCATCTAAACATGTTGAAATGATTATTATATAATAATGTCATACACCTTCCACAATGCATCAATTAAATTACAAACACTAGTGATTTTTCAAAGCTGAACATCATTGTAAGTGACACATGACCAAAATTAAGAATAATTCATGGGGCTTAAACCCCAAAACTCCACCCAAAAACATATTGATTTCCTCTCAACATTTACCTCCTTGCCCGCTCTAACATGCCCTTGTTTCGAAACATATTCGGCGGCATACGTAAACTTGGATTGGAATTTCTACACATCGTGTGTTGCCAACATCTTCACAATGATTAAGACAACTCTTCCATGGAAGAAAATACATTTCCACCATTTCGTTGGTATATATCAACACATTAAACTATAAAAAAGTGTTACAATCTATATGTAAAATTCACAGACTGTTATTTCACTTTTCATGAACACCAAATCAAAAAACCTGCAGCAGGTCTGTTAAAATCTAGAGCATCTGCGTTAAAACCTGGGAAGTGATTGTTAAAATCTGAAATTTATACCATATAAACAAGATGAAATGATTAATATGTTAAAATGTTATACACCTTCCACAAAGCATCAATTACATTACAAACACCAGCGATTTTTCAAAGATCAACATCATTGTAAGTGACTCATCACCAAAATGAATAATAATTCATGGGGCTTAAACACTAAAATTCCACACAAAAACATATTGCTTTCCTCTCAATATTTACCTCCTTTCCCACTCTAACATGCCATTTTTTTGAAACATATTTGGTAGCATACGTAAACTTGGATTGGGATTTCTACACCTTCTCATGTGTCGCCAACATCTTTACAATGACCAAGACAACTCTTTCCTGGGAGCAAATACGTTTCCACCATTTCGTTGGTATATATCAACACATTAAATTGTAAAAATGTGTTACAATCTATATGTAAAATTCATAGACTATTATTTCACTTTTCATGAACAACAAATCAAAAAACCTACAGAAGGTATGTTAAAATCTAGAGCATCCACCTTAAAACCTGGGAAGTCAGTACTAAAATCTGCAATTTATACCATCTAAACATGTTGAAATTATTAATATGTTAGAATTTCATACACCTTCAACAATGCATCAATTACATTACAAACACCAGCGATTTTTCAAAACTCAACATCATTGTGAGTGACACATGACCAAAATTAAGAAAAATTCATGGGGATTAACCACCAAAACTCTACAAAAAACATATTGTTTCCTCTTAACATTTACCTCCTTGCCCGCTCTAGCATGCCCTTGTTTCGAAACATATTCGACAACATACACAAAAAACACCACCCTTTCAATGTTTCCACATCAAGTTGGATTGAGATTTCTACACCATTTTCATGTGTGACCAACTTCTTTACAACGAGAATAATGATACAACTTCTTATTTTGAAATTGAGACTCAATACGATTAGGAGATGGTCTACCAGGAAGATGAAAAGTCTTCGGTGCATGCAAAAAAAATTCATCCATGTAATCATTATATGTCAATGCATTCAAATGTGGCATGTCGTTGGTCTCAGTCGAATTCATAACTCCTAGATAAAGCTTTTGTTGGGTGTTGAGAATATACCAATCTTCTATATATCTATACAGGTTAACATGTACTTTTCTTATTGTTTCACATGCATGAGCACAAGGGATCCCACTCATTTTACATGCTTAACACAATCATTTTCAATTTTTCCTCCACATTGGGACCAACTCCATTTCTCCACTTTTTCATGTCTTCCATGGTGCTAAAAATTTTCATACTCAATTTATCATGATGTTCATTAATCAATGCACAGATATTTTGTCTTCTCCCCCTCAAAAACCATGCATTGAATGATTCTTCTAAATCTATTGTAATATGATCACATCGACGATGTGGAAATCGAGACATTGCCCACCTATCAACATCACCATCCTTTTCAACCCATCTTGAAAATTCTGGACAAAAGCTTATCAAATTATTCATAGCAACATTGAAATCACAGTCTAACCAATAATAAGAAATGCCATCCAATAATTTTAATGCCCTTTCCTTAGTACCTCTCACCATCCTTTTCAACCCATCTTGAAAATTCTGGACAAAAGCTTATCAAATTATTCATAGCAACATTGAAATCACAGTCTAACCAATAATAAGAAATGCCATCCAATAATTTTAATGCCCTTTCCTTAGTTCCTCTTCCCATCCCCCTACACAATCACTACCACAAAACAGGGCAAGGGAAGCGTTGCCCTTTATCAGTGCTAAACAGAAAGCGCTGATAAAGGGGTATTCCTTTATCAGCGCTATCTAAAAGCGCTGATAAATGAATGTTTTATCAGCGCTTTTATTTTAGCGCTGATAAAACATACCTTTATCAGCACTTTTAACGAGCGCTGATAAAGGTTCTGTCGATTTTTATTTAATAACCCTAACAGGTCATCCTCGCTTGCACGCGGTCAAGCTCTCGCGGAAGCTGAACCAGGCCCCTCACCGCGCGACCTCGTCCTCCTCCTCATCCTCCTCGTCCTCCTCCTTCTCCGCCGCCGCCGCCGCCTCCGCCCCCGCTCCCGCTACCGCGACCGCCACTGCCTCTACCGCCTCCACCCTCGCTTCCGCGACCGTCGCCGCCTCTGCTGCCGCCGCCGCCTCCGCCTCTTCCGCCACCACCGCCTCCACCCTCGTTTCCACAACCACCGCCACCTCGTCCTCCTCCTCCTCGTGCTCTCAAGGTGGGATGTGAGTTCCATGGATGGTATTCCCTTGGTATATTATTTATATATTGTGTGTGTGAGGACCAAATAGTGAATATAGATGTGAGATAGGAATGATACCATATCTTGAGCCTAATTCCAGTAAGGATTTCCATAATAGATAGTGTGGTCTTAATGTGATTATGATTATGTCTAGGGATGTGATTCATAATTAGTGATGAGTGTCGAGGATGATGCATGTTGGTCAACTTGTTTTAGAAATTGTTTATCTTCATTCGTGCCTTGTACTTGCACCCATGAATGTGAAGGTGAGTATGCGTACACGATAGTTGACCTTATTAGAGAAGAGTTTCTAGAAGAGTATAAGAGACATGAAGCAATGAAGATCATTAGAGTTTTGGAGCAAATGTGGTTGCTACAAACAATGTGGCAATCGGCTTGTGCAACGCGACCTAAGTTACAACTTGCAGGTATTGTACTTTATTTTTTCTGGATGGTTTCAGTGTAAATGCATTTTGGAATGATCATTGTTATTCATTGTCTTTTAGGTTTTTTTGATAGCCGAGGGGAAAGGGTGGGGTCTGCAGACATTGGAGGATATGTCGAAGGGTGACTTTATGGGAAATTACATCCTATATTTTTGCAACATTTCCATAGTATCTAACATCTAACCAAATGGCATCTTTGCCCTTAAAGCTCCTCGAACCCCGATGGTGATCGGGGTTCAGGGATCTTGAAGGGAAAAGAGGTCATTTCTCTAACATATTCACACACAAAATCACCCTTCGACATATCCTCCAATGTCTGCAGACCCCACATTATTTGTAGCGACCACATTTGCTCCAACACTCTAATGATCTTCATTGCTTCATGTCTCTTATACTCTTGCAGAAACTCTTCTCTAAGAAGGTCAACTATCATGTACGCATACTCACCTTCAAATTCATGGGTGCAAGTACAAGGCACAGATGAAGATAAACAATTTCCAAAACAAGTTGACCAATGTAAGTATTTAATGGTACCTTTATGCTTTGTAGCATGTTTTTTTCTAATTTATTTATTTGTATATGTGACAGACATACTAGGTGATATGTTTTGTATTATGGGTTTATCAGGAGTCTGTATGATTTCCTGTTTCCACATTTCATTTTAAATAGCATGTTATAATTATATATTTACTGTACCCTAATGGCTCAAACAGTCAGGCATATTGTAGATGTTGCTAGAATGCTGTAGGATTATTTTTCCCCAATGGTAGTACATTTTTAGGATGTCTTCACTGATGAGGTATAAAATTTACTTCTTAATAAAGAGATAAACTTTATAATCTAGTTAATTTTGGGAGAAAATTCAGTTTCTATCACAATTTCTAAAATAACAACAAAAGAGCATCAATTGTTTGAATTACAATTTGATGATATAGAATATAATGGTTTCATATGGCATAGTACTTTACCATGGGGTTTTATAGTTCTCTAAAATATATGGTTGATTGGTATTTATTCTTTTGTTGGACTATTGGAGATTGAACCTGATGAGAGTCATGAATATGTATCCTCATCCACGCATTGATAGTCACATTGATCATCTATGAGGTTCTATGATCTTCTCCAAGATAGATTTGACATTAGGATACCATTAGATGAGTTGGACATCGATGGACCTACCATGGACTGCTTTTAGGAGTAGTTATGGCCTGTATGATTTTTTAGCGATGATTTTTTGTTTAACTAATGCATTGGTTGTATTAAGGGACTTGATGAATAGGATATTTCATCCTTTTCTGGATCAGATTTTAGTAGTTTTTTTCAATTAAATATTAGTGTACTCCCAACCCATAGTTGATCTTGACCAACATCTTATCATCACCTTGAGTACATTGAGATAACATCATATTTATTACTATTTTCTCATGTTACTCATTGGTTTCCTCTTGTTCGCATGTCATGTATTTTCTAAGGCATCATTCAGTCTTTGTAAGACTAACTTGGAATAAATTTGATATATGTTAGATTAAATCAGGTATCTTATACATACACGATGTTCACCCTACTGAAAACACCATGTATATGGATTTCACATGTGTTTAAAGGCATTTGTACCATGATTTGTTTTTATAAAACCCAAACAATGCTACCTGATTAATTAAAACATAATATTAGGCAAGTTCTCGAGATCGAACCCATAAAGACGATGAATATGAATAAAGAATGGATGAATGTCAATCGGTTGACAAAATAGTATGAAGATAGTGTGAAAGAGTTTATCAAGTTTGCAGAAGATCATGCATGTGACCCTTCTCAAATCCTTTGTCCATGTTTAAATAGCTCATGTTCTACTAAACATTGGGTCATTTGATTATTATAGATGATTAGCCCTAACCATGCACCAATTTCATTAATTGGTTATTTTATGTTTTGTGCCTCACTGTTATAATTCCATTTAACAACCCCATTTTTTATTTCATTATTGTATTACTAACATAATATTTGTTTTATTATGTAGGTGAAATCTTTTTCCTCATTTCGAATGCTTTGTTCGGAAACCGCCGCCATGGATGGCAATTTTTTAGAGCAGATGGATGCAAAAAGTGTTGAGTCAATAAGGTTTTCCTTATGACTTTTCCATTCTTTCTTGTTTTGGAAATCACAAACACCCTATCTTTAAGAAAATTGCTTTTATAAGAAAAATCGCTTTTATAAGGAAAATCGATTTCTTAAGGAAAATCGCTTTTATAAGAAAAATTATCCTTATCATATTTTCGTTCATATTTTTCTTAAGTATGAAATTCGGATTCATTCTCTCAGAATTGTTAAAACTTTGATATAAAGCATTCTGTTTTAGGATTCGAATTCTGGATAAGAATTATAAGGAAGTTTCATTCCGAATTCCGGATATGAACTCTGACTAAGTTCTATTCCAGATTCAGGATACGAATTCTGAAGAAGAATTCTCATTACGAATTCTAATGAAGAATTCTCATTACGAATTCTAATGAAGAAATCTCATTCCGAATTCTCATTACGAATCCTGATGATGAATTCTCATTACGATTTCTGATGACGAATTCCTATTCTGAATTCTCATTCTGAATTCACCTATTAAAACAGAATTTGAGTATCTTTGTTTTAGACACTCTGAATTAATTCAGACTCCAAAAAATATCTTTGTTAGACTCCGAACTTTTATATTGCTTACACTTCTAAAATTTGTCTACTCTTTATTATTGTTCCTTTCACTCCGAACCTTCACTCTGAAGTTTTCATTCCGAACTTTTATGTTAGAGTTTAAAACGATGTCGTACATTCTGTTACACTTGTTTTGTTATAAAACGATGTCATCTATTTTGTTATAAACTAACCGTTGTCTAAGTGACACGTGTACAGGTCCCTCCGATCTTTAAGGAAAATATGACCGTTGGAGAAGGAGCCGACCTTACCTATAAATAGGAGCTCATTTGAAAGAGCTCGGTGCTGATGGCTGAAAAAGTACTGAAAGGCTGACTAATTTGCTTGAAGTGATTTCTAGAGAGAGAGACTCTTATTAACTCTCAAAGCTTCGTGCGACTCCGGATGTTGGTGATTACATTCGAGGGCTTCCGGAGATAGGAAGACAGAGGTGCCGACTACCTTGAAGTTCGAGGGCTTCCTTGCTGAGGAAGACAGGGGTTGCCAACTACCTTGAAGTTGAGGGCTTGCGGGGATAGCAAGACAGAGACTCCGATCTTCGTATCGAGGGCTTACCCTGGTGTGGGAAAGACAGACTTGCTTGAAAGTATAAATCAAGGGACCTTTATCCAAGGTTGTTGGATACCCTTCTCTTTGGGTTAAAAGACTTATATCTTGTTACTAGTAGTTTTACTACTTGTTTATATTCCGTTGTATTTTGTAATATAAGGAAAGTATAACTTTTTTATACTTCCTTTCTTGTACTCTGTTTCATTTAGATTCTATAAGCTTTAAGGTAGAATCTCATATTGTAATCTTTTGTTAAGTTTCAATTTTCGGAACCATATTTTCGGAACCCTCATTCGGAATCTCTTTCCTAGTTTGCATTCGGTGTTAGAGGTGTTGTGAATTTGCTTAGTTTAACTTTGTTAAACTTAGCCTTTTCCTTTGCTTAAGGAAAACATAGTTATTCTTAACTAACTTTAAAGGATCCAAAGGAATTTTTAAAGTATACAATTCACCCCCCCCCCCTCTTGTATATTGAGCATCTACATCATTATTTCGATCCTACAATTGGTATCAGAGGTTGGAAACCTCTTACTCTATACGAATCTTACATTTGGTATCAGAGGAGGTCTCTGAAATACTTGTACTCACATATAAGTTTTTCTTGCTCATTTTATCATTCTGAACTATCTTATTACGAATTTTCCCATTCCGAACTTTTCTCATTCCGAACTTTGTTATTACGATTCTTTTGCTACTAACAAGTTTGTTTGCAAAGTTATTTTAAGTATGGTAGGAATTAATGTTGGATCAATTGACAATCTGAATCCTACAAGACCACCTATCTTTGATGGTAATGACTATGAATACTGGAGAGATCGTATGAAGACTTTTGTTATCAATACTGGAGTAGACAACTTTGTTATGCTTACTGGTGATTATAAAATTCCTGACAAGGAAGTCAGAACCTTTACTAACCAGGAAAAACAAGAATATCAACTCAACTATAAGGTACGCAATACTCTACTATGTTCAATGACTAGAAATATATATAGCCAAATTTCTTCTTGTGAAGCAGCTAACTGTATATGGAAGAAGTTAGAGGTTACACACTTTGGGACTTTCAAAGTGATTGAGACTAGAAGAGCTATGCTTAGAGCTGAATATCATGGCTTCAATTTTCCTTATGGAGAACCTATCTGTAAAGTTCAACAAAGATTTATGACTATTGTCAACAGTCTACAATCTATGGGAGAGAAAGTTTTAGATGATGAAGCTCTTGTGGACAAGATAATTGATATTATGCCTAATGAGTGGGAATCCAAGAGAACAGCTATAGATGAGAACAGGAAGGTAACTCAAATTACTCTTGATGAATTATTTGGAATTCTTCTACAACATGAAACTAGAATGAAGAGAGATGTAGACAACATCAAGAAGAAGAATGGAAATGGTACTGTTGCTTTTACTACAACTTCAAATCAGATGAAAGCTAAGACTCCTGAGAGAGTAACCAGATCCAAGTCTAAGAAAGTTATTTTCCAATCCGAATCTAGTGAGAGTGAAGTCTCAGAAAATGAATTAGCCAATCTTGCTCGAAGGATGAACAAGATAGCTGGACAGAGAAATTTTCAATCTAAGTATAAGAAAAAGGAAAGGAAAGATAAGAAAGATGGAGAAGTTACTTGTTATGAATGCAAAAGAGCTGGACATATCAGACCAGATTGCCCTATGCTCAAAAAGAAAGAAAGGAAGGAAAGACATTCAGACAGGAACAGAAAGAAGTATTATAAAGCCAAAGCTAAGAAAGTTCTGAAAGCTAATGACACCTAGAGTGCCAGTGGTGGTGACTCTTCAGATGAATCTTCTGATTATGAATCTTCAGGACAGAAGAATCTTGGTCTTATAGCCAGATTACCTATTGATAATCATTGTCTTATGGCTAAGGTACGAAATGCTGAATCTTTGACCAATGTTTCTTTAAATTCTAATGATAGTAAGTATTATAACTCTTCTGATGAAGAATCATCTTCTGATGAGGAAAATACTTTACCTACTTATGAAGAAGTCTCTAGGTTTGCTGAACTTCTTGAGATTGAGAATTCCAAACTCAATAAAAAACTTGATAAGGCAAACTCTAGGAATTATATTCTTACAAAAGAGATATCAGATCTTTCTAAAGATCTTGATAAGAAAAATGCTGATTTTGAAAATATTTCAAAAAATCTTGAGGAAGTAAGTTTTGAGAAGAACAAACTTTCTAAAGAGTTAGAAAAAGTAATTTCTAAGAAAAATGTTTTTGAACCTAACTCTAGTTCTAAAACTAATGATTTTGAGGATAAAAACTTGGTTGTAAAACTCAAGTCTGAAATTTTTTCCTTAAAGAAGTGTTTATCAAACTTTACCCATGGTAAGGAAAATTTTGATAAGATGTATTCCCAAATACGACCTTTAAGAAATAAATCCGGATTTGGTTATACCCATGCAAAACCTATTTTCAGTAACAAATATTTTGTTCCTCAAAGTGCCCCATTTTGTACCAAGTGTCAATGTGGTGGTCACTGGGCAAAGAATTGTTCCTTAAACAAAACTCAATCTCTAGGATTTCACAAAGCTTACTTTTCTAAGAAAATGTGGATACCTAAAATTTTATTGTCTGGAAATCTCGGATCCAAACAAGTTTGGATTCCGAAAGTCTAATTTTCTTCTTGATTACAGGAAAATAAAGAAAGTACCAGCAACAATACATGGTACATGGATAGTGGATGTTCCCGGCACATGACTGGTAACAAAAGCTTTTTTGAAAAGATTATCAAAACGAAAGGAGGAAAGGTAACTTTCGGAGATAATGCTAAGGGAGAGATTGTTGGTATTGGTAATATTGTTTTTCTTGGTAAAACCTTGATTTCAAATGTTCTTTTTGTTAAGGGTCTTAAGCACAACCTCATTAGCATAAGTCAGTTATGTGATGAAGGTTACCTTGTGAATTTTAGGAATGATAAGTGTTTAGTACACAATTCCAAGGAAGAATTTATTCTCTCAGCCAACAGGCAAAAAAATGTTTACACCTTAAACTTAGAAGATCTTAGAAGCCAAGATTTACCTTGCCTAAGTGCAATGGAAGATCATTCTTGGTTATGACATAGAAGATTAGGACACTGTAATCTTAGAAACCTATGTAAACTCTCTAAGAAGAAACTAGTTAAGGATCTACCGGAGCTTAGATTTGATTCTTCTAAAGTTTGTGATCCTTGTCAATATGGCAAGCAACATAAATCTAGTTTTAAGTCAATCGGTGAAGTCTCAACAACTGATGCATTACAGTTAGTGCACATGGATCTTTTTGGTCCAACACAAACTGGAAGTATTGGAGGCAAATACTATGTGTTTGTTCTAGTTGATGATTACACTAGATTTACTTGGGTCTATTTTCTAGCAAAGAAATCTGAAGCTTTTTCTTATTTCAAAAGTTTTAGAGCTCAAGTTAAAAATGAGAAAAACCTTCCATTGAAAACTATTCATAGTGATCATGGAGGAGAATTTCAAAATTCAGATTTTGACACTTTTTGTAGTAAGAAAGGTATTACTCACAATTTTTCAGCACCTAGAACTCCTCAACAGAATGATGTAGTTGAAAGAAGAAATAGAATTCTTCAAGAAATAACTAGAACCATGTTGAGTGAATATTCTATTGCTAGACATTTCTGGGCTGAAGCTGTAAGTACTGCTTGCTATACTATAAATCGAGTTTTGATCAGACCTTTTCTTAATAAAACTCCTTATGAGTTATGGAATGGTAGAAAACCAAGACTTTCCTAGTTCAAGGTTTTTGGTTGAAAAGTATTCATTTTGAATACTAAAGATAACTTACATAAATTCGCACCAAAATCTGATGAAGGAATTTTCTTAGGTTATTCCACAACTTCTAAGGCTTATAGAGTTTTTAAGAAAAATATCTGCACTGTTGAGGAAACAGTACATGTAAAATTTGATGAATCAGATCCTTTTGTTTTTAAACCATCCCAACTTACATCTTCGGATGTGTTTTCAAAAACTGTTTGTCAACCTTTGATAGAAGAACATTCTGATAAGGAAATTGTTCTAGAAGATACTTCTGAAACATTTACCCCAGAAGACTTTCTACCCTATGTTGATGAACAGGTTTTACAAAACCCAAATCAGGTGTTTCTTAAGAATCATCCCAGTGATAGTATCATTGGTGATGTAAACCAACCTGTAAGGACTAGAAGTTCCTTAAGAAATGAAGTAGAACATCTAGCATTTCTTTCCCAATTAGAACCTAAAAGCACTGATGAAGCTTTAGGTGATGATGATTGGATTAAAGCAATGCAAGATGAACTAAATGAATTCGAAAGGAATAAAGTCTGGACCTTGGTTGAAAGACCTAAGGAAACTTCTGTTATTGGAGTAAAATGGGTTTTCAGAAATAAATGTGATGAAAATGGAGTCATTGTTAGAAATAAAGCTAGACTTGTTGCTAAAGGCTATAATCAGCAAGAAGGAATAGACTATGAAGAAACCTATGCTCCAGTAGCTAGACTTGAATCTATCCGTATTCTACTTGCCTTTGCAGCATTCTTTAATTTCAAACTTTTCCAAATGGATGTGAAATGTGCTTTTCTTAACGGTTATGTTCAAGAGGAAGTTTTTGTTGAACAACCTCCTGGCTTTGAAGATACAAAACATCATGATCATGTTTTTAGACTTACTAAAGCTTTGTATGGCCTTAAACAAGCCCCACGAGCATGGTATGATAGACTTACTGGATTTTTGCTTCAAAATAACTATGTTAAGGGAAATGTAGATCCAACCCTTTTTATAAAGAAAGATAAGAAAAATGTTTTAATTGTTCAAATTTATGTTGATGACATTATATTTGGTTCAACTCAGCAATCTTTGACTGACTCTTTTGCAAGTCTAATGAAATCTGAGTTTGAAATGAGTATGATGGGTGAGTTAACATTTTTCCTTGGCTTTCAAATTTCTCAAAAACCAGAAGGAAACTACATATCTCAACATAAGTATATTAAAGATCTTCTTAAAAAGTATGGTTATGACAACACTAAGAGTATAAGTACTCCCATTGGTACCTCAAACTCTTTAGATCTTGACGAAGCTGGGAAACCAGTAGATCAAACATCTTTTAGAGGTATGATAGGAAGTCTACTTTACTTAACAGCTAGTCGACCAGACTTAATGTTTTCAGTATGCTTATGTGCAAGATATCAATCCAATCCTAAGGAATCTCACTTAAAGGCAGTAAAACGAATTTTTCGCTACCTTAAGGGAACCATGGATCTAGGATTATTTTATACTTCTGGAAATGATTTTGTTCTAAAAAGCTTTTCTGATGCTGGCTTTGGTGGATGTAGAATGGATAGAAAAAGTACATCCGGAACTTGTCATTTCTTAGGAGATTCTTTAGTTTCTTGGTCTTGCAAGAAGCAACATTCTGTAGCACTCTCCACTGCTGAAGCTGAATATGTAGCAGCTGGAAGTTGTTGTGCACAAGTGTTGTGGATGCAACACACACTCACAGACTATGGCTTGAGTTTTACTAAAACTCAAATTTTGTGTGATAACACAAGTGTCATTGCCCTCAGTAAGAACCATGCACATCACTCCCGTGCAAAACACATAGATATTAGGCATCACTTTCTTAGGGATCACACACTTAAAGGAGATATTATTCTTCAGTTTATCGGAACGCAAGATCAACTTGCTGATATTTTCACAAAATCTTTGTCTTCTGATAGATTTGAATATATTAAACAGAAGTTAGGAATGATAACCGTAAGGTAATCTTTCTTAATTAACTTTATGTTGAAAAAGTTTCCTTACAGTAATAAACTCCTTTTCATAGGGGGAGTACATTTGATTGTTTGTTTAAACAAAGTTTTTCAAAATTTGTTTTCAAACTTTTCAGAACGAAGATTTCCGGAATGGAACTTCCGGAACTAAAATTTTTCAAAATGGACATTCTCGTACAGAATACTTCTGGAATGGAAGTGTTCGTATTGAAAATTTCCAGAATGAAAATTTACGTACTGGCAGTTTCATAACCAGTTTTTTTTGTACCGATTTTTACCTGTAATGTGTTTTTCGTATTGACTTTTTCGTACTGAGTTTTTCGTAGTGAGATTGTTTTCCATAGTAAACTTTTGAGAACTTTGTCTTTTCATAATAAAGTATTTTTTCGTAATCATCTTTTTATATTATCCATTACGAATAATCCTCCTCAGCCAATCCGAAAGGCATGATTACCTTACTCAAGTTTTCGTAGTCATATTTTACTTACTGGAATTTTCTTGTATTATGTTTTCGGATTATAGTTTTCTTAATTCTTTGTCTTAATAAAAACCTCAAAAAGATCGGATTCAAGTTTTCAACCATCAGATCTGATCTCAACTTATCACAACCGTTAGATCAACCGTGGAAGTTGAACCGTCATTTCATTGCCTATATAAAGGGGACCCAAATACTCGTCCCACATCGATCTCAAGCTCTCGCGTCCCGAATCTCTGCCTCTCTGTTTTAAGGCCGTTCCGAACTACAGTTGTCTCCGTTCCGAACTTCTCAGAGGATTACAGATCTGAATGTCTGCGGAGTTAGCGTCTCAAGAAATGTCATCCACCAAGCATATTTCTCAGTGGTTAGTTTACAGAGAAAGGTTAGTTCATCTGGATTTCTTCAACAACTATGATTCCCTTATTTCAAAGAACATTAAGTTGAATGGCTGGGAAGATGTTGCGGTGTCAAAAACCGGGAACCAAGATGAAGTGTATTCAGACTTACTTGTCGAGTTCTATGAATCAGTTTCCTTCTTTAAGGAAGATAATAGGGAGAAGTTCTCTTTTAAGTCGTATGGCAAGACCTACAAACTTTCTTACACCAAGGCTGCAAGCTTGGTTGGACTGACTTATGAAAGAGAAGCCGAATTTATTTCGCATGTGTTGCCGGACTCTAAGGGTAGCTTCGACAAGGAAAAAGCCTTAGAAACTCTCGGACTGGCTGATGACAAGGCTCCGAAGATTGCAAGTCTATCCACAAACTTCCGGATTCTAGA
This sequence comes from Viscum album, assembly GCA_963277665.1. Classification (NCBI taxonomy): domain Eukaryota; kingdom Viridiplantae; phylum Streptophyta; class Magnoliopsida; order Santalales; family Viscaceae; genus Viscum; species Viscum album. Next base: position 295,467,939 of record OY728134.1, read on the forward strand.
GTTGTGGGTGCAAGGACTTATCGTACTGAGGAAAGGTGATAAAGACAGCTTGAAGAAAAGTGAGATCTATATCTTAGATTTTCTGATAAATCTAAGGAAGTTTAACTTCATGAGGCACATTCTTATAACCATTGAGAATCTTAAGAAGGGAAATCTCAGAGCACAGATCGTAATGTACCCAGCAATATTATCAAAGTTAATAGTTCGGTGCCTTGAATCTTTCAAGGAAGCATGCAGATCTAAGCCAAGGGTTTGTAAAATTTTGTTGGTTAGTGATGACACCCTTAAGAGGATGGATGTAGCTTTCAACAAGGAGATTGGTGAGTTCGTTGATTTGCCTAATCAAGAAGAAGCGGTTCCGAAGGCTGCTGAACCGGAATCATCCAAACCAGTAAAGAAAAGAAAGTTGAAGGAAGCTGCAGCTGAAGTCGAAAATCTTAAGTCTAAGGAATCTCAAACCGTACCTCCCAAACCAAAGAAGAAGAAGACCTATCCTGATGAGGTAGTTACAAAGTGGAGAGCTGATAAAGAGAAAAGGAAAGAAGGGGATCCGCAGTTCGGATTGGACCCTGCGAAAGCTAAGGCATTAAAGGAGAGAACTGCTGATGAGCTTGAAAAACAAGCAAAGGAAAAGAAGCTTAAGAAGAAGATGTCAGAAGCCGAGGCAGTCCAAGCGTTGTTAAAGTTTAATGAAATGGTATCCGGAAGCATCCCAGTTCCGAGATCTTTCTCCCTGGAATCTCTACCTGAGACTCCAGGAAGAAACCTTGATTTTCCGGAAGAGACTACAGCTGAGGATGTTGAGCAAATTGAGCAGATTCAGCAAGTGGGAGAGGAAGAAGAAGTTGCTGAAGGAAGTGGTGAGACAGGAGATCTTTTGAAACAAGTGGATGATTATAAAGGATCACCTTCGGAACATCTATCACTCCGAACATCAGAGGCTGAATCCTCTAAGTTAGTAACTCCAGAGAAGGATAAGGATGAGGAAGATGTTGTTCAGAAAGTTGTTGATGAGATTATTCAAGTGTCTACTGGCGAGCAGAAAACTCCTGATCAAGAATCAATTCCGAAAAAAGACAAGGGGAAGCAACTCCTTGTTGAAACTCCGAAATCAGTGGCTAGCAAGAAAAGAGAATATGATGATTCGTCTAAAAGGAAGTTGGAGCTTATTGAGGAAGAAAACTCTCCAAGCAAGATTTCAGATTCGGAGTCATCCTCGTTGGTGCATGATTTTCTTGTCCAGTCTTTAAAGAAGTTGGTGGGATCCATTCCGACATTCTCAAGTATTGACTCAAGATGTCAGATGCTCCAACATGCGTTGAATCAGAAAACTGACTCTGTATCTATGGTTATGGACAAGTGCGTTGAGATTGAGGCTCAATTCAAAACGTTTTTTGTTGGTTACGAAGCTCATAGAAGATCTTGCAAGAGGATGACAAACTGGTCGAAGAAGACTGTGGAAGAGATGCGGTTGCTCGATGAGTTTCAAGACAATGTTAAAGATGCTTTTGAGACCGAGGACAAGAAGATAAATGAGTTAACTGCATCCTTTGAAGAGAAGCTGGCAGAAGAAAAGAACTTCCGGATTCAAGAAGTGAGAGATCTGAATGGGAAGCTGAATTCCGTTTCTCAAAACTGGAAGTTTGAAAGGGATCATCGGATCGATTTTCAAGAAAGGATGAAGGCTCAGGAAGAGAAAATCAAAGATCAGGAAGAAAAGATGAAAGCCCAGGAAGAAAAAATTCAAGCTCAATCCGAAAGAATAGTTGTCTTAGAGAAGCAAGCTGAAGAAGATCATAAAGACCTGAAGAAGATCAAGACTATTCTAAAGGGGCTCATGTCGAAGGAAAAAGATCCGAAATAACCAAATCCGATCTTTTTGTTGTAATTTTTTTTTCTTTGTTGTCGAGATTTCAAACCTAATGAAATTTGTGCCTCTCGTTTCTTTTGTTGTCATTACTAATATTTCAGGTACTTTGTTATTTTTTTCCATTCCCTCCAATTCTTTTTGAAAATCACAAATGGGGAGAAGGAAAAGATACTTAAGAAAAAGAAGAACTCTAATAAAAGTTTATCAAAGGGGGAGAAGAAAAAGATCCTTAAGAAAAAGAAAAACTCTAAATAAGAGTTTGTTTAAGGGGGAGCTTTTCATTAAAGAAGACATTCTTATCTATCACTCCGGAAATCTGAATACGATCCTTAGAGTTTCAAAGCCTAAGGGGGAGTTAGTCGTATTCATCAATATCCTTAAAGCAAAGGGAGATAAGTCTTAATGTTTTTTCTTTCTTCTTATAATTTCTTTTTCGTAAGGATGTTTGTGCTTTCCAAAAAGGGGGAGATTGTTGAGTCAATAAGGTTTTCCTTATGACTTTTCCATTCCTTCTTGTTTTGAAAATCACAAACACCCTATCTTTAAGAAAATTGCTTTTATAAGGAAAATCGCTTTTATAAGGAAAATCGCTTTCTTAAGGAAAATCGCTTTTATAAGAAAAATTATCCTTATCATATTTTCGTTCATATTTTTCTTAAGTATGAAATTCGGATTCATTCTCTCGGAATTGTTAAAACTTTGATATAAAGCATTCTGTTTTAGGATTCGAATTCTGGATAAGAATTATAAGGAAGTTTCATTCCGAATTCCGGATATGAACTCTGACTAAGTTCTATTCCAGATTCAGGATACGAATTCTGAAGAAGAATTCTCATTACGAATTTTAATGAAGAATTCTCATTACGAATTCTAATGAAGAAATCTCATTCCGAATTCTCATTACGAATCCTGATGATGAATTCTCATTACGATTTCTGATGACGAATTCCTATTCCGAATTCTCATTCTGAATTCACCTATTAAAACAGAATTTGAGTATCTTTGTTTTACACACTCTGAATTAATTCAGACTCCAAAAAATATCTTTGTTAGACTCCGAACTTTTATATTGCTTACACTTCTAAAATTTGTCTACTCTTTATTATTGTTCCTTTCACTCCGAACATTCACTCCGAAGTTTTCATTCCGAACTTTTATGTTAGAGTTTAAAACGATGTCGTACATTCTGTTACACTTGTTTTGTTATAAAACGATGTCGTCTATTTTGTTATAAACTAACCGTTGTCTAAGTGACACGTGTACAGGTCCCTCCGATCTTTAAGGAAAATATGACCGTTGGAGAAGGAGCCGACCATACCTATAAATAGGAGCTCATTTGAAAGAGCTCGGTGCTGATGGCTGAAAAAGTACTGAAAGGCTGACTAATTTGCTTGAAGTGATTTCTAGAGAGAGAGACTCTTATTAACTCTCAAAGCTTTGTGCGACTCCGAATGTTGGTGATTACATTCGAGGGCTTCCGGGGATAGGAAGACAGAGGTGCCGACTACCTTGAAGTTCGAGAGATTCCTTGCTGAGGAAGACAGAGGTTGCCAACTACCTTGAAGTTGAGGGCTTGCGGGGATAACAAGACAGAGACTCCGATCTTCGTATCGAGGGCTTACCCTGGTGTGGGTAAGACAGACTTGCTTGAAAGTATAAATCAAGGAACCTTTATTCAAGGTTGTTGGATACCCTTCTCTTTGGGTTAAAAGACTTATATCTTGTTACTAGTAGTTTTACTACTTGTTTATATTCCGCTGTATTTTGTAATATAAGGAAAGTATAAATTTCTTATACTTCCTTTCTTGTACTCTGTTTCATTTAGATTCTATAAGTTTTAAGGTAGAATCTCATATTGTAATCTTTTGTTAAGTTTCAATTTCCGGAACCATATTTCTGGAACCCTCATTCGGAATCTCTTTCCTAGTTTGCATTCGGTGTTAGAGGTGTTGCGAATTTGCTTAGTTTAACTTTGTTAAACTTAGCATTTTCCTTTGCTTAAGGAAAACATAGTTATTCTTAACTAACTTTAAAGGTTCCAAAAGAATTTTTAAAGTATACAATTCACCCCCCTCTTGTATATTGAGCATCTACATCATTATTTCGATCCTACAAAAAGGATGGAACATCATTGTTTTTTAATTGTTTGTTGGATAAATGTAATTGTAACCAAATTAAACATTGTTTGAAATGTATATAGAAGTGTGTTGTTTTGTATTCATGATTTCAAGTAAATGTATGTATCATTTTTGTTCTTATGTGCATTGTGTGTGGGTGTTGTGTGTGCTGTGTGCAGGTTTTTTTTGGACTATGTGCAGGTGCTGTAATGTGTGCAGGTGTTGGGCAGGTTCTGTGCAGGTTCTTGTTTTGGATAGGATCTTTGGCCTTTATCAGCGCTAGTTAAGCGCTAATAAATGGATAATATATCAGCGCTATTTTGAGCGCTGATAAAGGTAGTTTTTATCAGCGCTCAAAATAGCGCTGATATATTATACATTTATCAGTGCTGAAAATGGCACTGATAAATACTACCTTTATCAGCGCTTGCTTAGCGCTGATAAAGGGGCACTTTTATCAGTGCTTTTTTTAGCGCTGATAAAAGTCCCCCTTTATCAGCGATATTTTTAGCGCAGATAAAGGGGACCCCCCTTTATCTTCGCCGAGATTAACAACACTTTTTTAGCATTGTTAAAGGCCGTTTTTAGCACTATTATAAGCCATATTTGTAGTAGTGAATCTTGTAATTTCAGAGCTAAAACTTTCTTTCACATGATGGTATCAATATGCATGTCCATCTCCACAAAAAACTGTTTTAACCGCAGCTGTAATTGTATTGTGTCGATCAGATACAATAACCAGTTTAGTAGAACCTATAATTTCTTTTATGTTGTTTAAAAACCATGTACAATCATATGTTTCAACTCCAACAATTGAATATACCAATGGAAAAAGGTTTTCATCTGCATCATATGCTGACGCTGCCAACAAGGTACCTTTGTAAGGACCACTAAGATGACACTCATCCACAAACAACACAGGTCGACCGCCTAATAAGAAACCACTTATGCAATACCCATATGCAATGAATAATCTTTCAAATCTACCATTTTTTTATGATACCCACTTCACTATTATTTCTGGGTCATCTTCCATTAGTCTATTAATTATCCAATGGATTAACATATATGACTGCTCTAGAACCCTATATATTCCACCAACTGCTTTTTTCCTTTGCTCTTAACACTTGATGGTATGTAAGTGATATATCACAGTCTCTGTACAAGTCAGCTTTAATTTCATTGGCAGATTTTTCCACATTAGACCTCACCTCATTAGAAATGATATATGACACTAATGATGCCCTTGATTTGTGACCAATTTCTAGTCTATCTTGGGCTGAGTGCATATGAGCATTTTAAAAAGTTTTAATATAAATAAATGGAGTCCGATTCCCCAAGCCATATGCTCTTAACTTCCACATGCAGCTCTCAACTTTTCATTTTGAAATAATCTTTTGAGGACTATTCCTAACATATTCATAGTCAAACCCATGTGCAATGTTGTACTTGAAAATAATCTCCCTCAGTGCTTTGGCCGAAGGAAAAATCTTGCCAATATCCACCAATAATTCATTCCACTCTGAAGTATTTAACTCTAGGATCGAACATGGAACACTACTAATTGCACGAGGTATCATTTGAAGATCTCCATCAGAAGATAAACTTTGTTTTGATTTCCCACTAACTAATTCAACACTACAAATTAAATATCAAATGTAAATACATAACATGTGAACAAAATATTAATATAAACAATTTTTAGTTTTCATTACCTTTGATCTACATCCACTCGTTGATTTACATCCACTGTCGATTGTAAGTATTCATCCAACCTCAAATTAATACAGACATGAGAAAAACTGTAATTGAATCTGAACAACTGCTCAAATCCTTCATCATTTATAAGTTTTAAAAAAGTACCATTTGTCAATATTTAACGTGTATTTTAAATATAACGATGACACATCACTCTTTAGAATTGACGATACCAATCTTAATATTTCATCAAATGAAATTTCTTCTATTTGCACTGTACCCTTCAATCCTCCACCTTCATAATGCATTTTTCCTTGTGAATAACCAACAAGTGCTCCATTAAAATGAAAATAACAAAACATTTCTTCTTTAAAATAATTTGATATCATCTTTTGTCAATAAACCTACAACATTAATCAATATAAGATCCTAAAACTCGTTCCCAGTTCATATTTACATCCATTAACAAAATAAATCAACCAAAAAATATGTAGCATAAAATTTATAGAAAATATGGTTTCTTAGCGCTAGGAGAAGGGAAACACTGATAGAATGTTGCTAAAAGTGGAGATGACTCGGAGGAGCCTGGGAGAAGATGCGCCTGCTGGATGACCACTAGAGAAGATGCGTGGCGGGAGCAGTGCGTGGGAGTGGATTCCTGGCGGGAGCAGTGCTTGGGAGGAGGCAACAGCGGGTTGTGGTTTTTGGGAGAGGACAACGACACCGCTAGATATGAGGGTGACACCACGACTGTGAAAGACGAGGAGGGAGAGGGAGATGGCACGAGCTGAGTGTGACGGGGAGCAGCGGGAGCCATAATAGGGGGGAAATTATAAGGGTATAACCGCCATTTGGATACCCAGTCTATTAATCGAAGGTCTCCATTTGGTATTTCCTAAATATTTGGTCATTAACCAATGACCACTCGGAGAATTTTGTTTCCCCAGGCCCACATTAAAAATTTTTCCCTAAATACATTGAGTGATGCAGTAAACTAATAAAATTGATGGCCCTTTCTTTGTATTTTTTTCATTCTTATGTGTTGCCCTAGCCCATGGGCTCATTGGGCTTGCCCTAGGGCTATCCTTGTCCTTAACCCGATCTTTTGCTCTTAACTGTCATTCTCCCTAGAAAAGGAAATCGCCAATGTATTTTAGCTGCAAGAAGAGGTAGCCTGCGGGGGGATTCTCCCTCACTCAACATGATCAGAAGCGGTAGCCTTCGATTTCAAAACACAGATCACATCACATCATCATACGTTTATTGCTGACATCAGCTCGAAACGTAGAATCACAGAGATCCAACATACAGAAATCAGTTTGTAAACCTAAATTATAGAGTTGGACGATGCGGAGATCAGCTCACGACGCTGAACTAGAGAGATGCAACATTTATCGTAGATATGAATCATGACAACAAGTCGGAAGTCAAGTGATCGGACAAACAATAAATGAAAATGAAGAAGAGAAGGAGATAGAGATAGAGAGAGAGGAGGTGACATGGATTCACCTCTGCTCAAGGGCCTCAGATCGAATCATCCTCTTAAAATGATCCAGAACACATCACATAACATCAGCTGGAAATGAAGAATCATAGAGATCTGCCATACAGACATTAGTTAATAACCCTAAATTAAAAAAGATTCGGAGATAATCTGAATTAGAGCATAGAGAGATGAAACATCAATCGCGGAAATAAATCATGACTACGAGTCGGCAGTCAAGTGTTCTGACGAACAATAATGGAAAACGAAAGTAGATGATAGAAGATCAAGAGAGAGAGAGACGCAGAGAGGAGGTTACATGGATTCACCTCTGCCCAAGGACCATAGAACGAATCCTCTGGAACACAGACCCTCGTTTTGGCTTCAAATTTCCAAAAGATCTGCTTGTCATGTTTCATGGTGTCGTCGTTTCCCTCTCCTCAGCAGTCGCCCTCTCCGCTGCCGCCCTCGCCCCCGCCTCCACTGGATCGCCGTGCTGCCCAGCGCAGTCATTTCCTTCCATCTTTATGCTCTCTTACCAGCGAATTGGATAGCCAATTTTATAGGGATAATGAAGGGTATATTCAGTACCCAGAAAATGATCTACCCTAATTATAACTAGTTTATAATGTTAATTCTAACCACATTACAATTGGCTTGATTTTTAAACACACTGATATTTTGAATATATTTAAATACCTACTTATAATTCAAAAAAAAAAAATTCGTATCTAAATCTAAAATGATAGGATGTATATTAAATAAAAATATTTAAAAAAATTATTAACATTATAAAATTTATGATAAATGAATTAATAATAAGTAATTTTATGAATGATGTCACTCAGAGCGCTAATTCACCAAAGATTGCAGAGCACAACTTCAAATTCCATGTTGAGACCCACTACTGATAATTTGGATTTTGATCGTGATACCAGAAGGGTTTTATCAGCACATAAAGAACAATGATATTGAGAGAGATGTTAAAAGCATACATTTAACAGCGTTAAAAGGCTATGATAAAAGACGTAATTATCAGTGTTTTTTAACACTATTAAAAAAATAAAAAAATATTGTTTCACACTCAAAAAAAAATCCCCTTCCTCAGCACTTGAATGCTCTCCCAAATATGTACGCACAACTCGATTTAATCCCATGTCCTCTCTTATGCGATTATATTCCCTTTACCACTTTTCCATGCTGGTTTTTTTTAATTTTTTACAATATTTTTATTTACTTGTATATATCATGAAGTGTGTGATATATATATATACACACACTTATATTTATTTAAATATATTATATATTAATATTCAATTATATATATTAGAATATAAATAAATAAATAAATAAATATATATATATATATATATATATATATATATATCTGTGTGTTTATTAATACACACATGTTTATATATAAAACATATTTACTTTTATAAGTATATATATAAATATTAATGATTTTTTATAAGTTAAATAAAATGGATATTTATTTATATTAAATGAAATTAATAGTAAATATTTATTTCCATATGGTTTATATATTTTAAAATATAATTTTATGTAAATATGTATTTATACAATTGATTTATTATAAGTAAATATAATAAAATATGCCTATATTTAATTATAAATAAAACTGCATTATGAAAAATGATAAAACATCAAAATGATAATATCAATATGAATGTATGTCCTAAGAATAAATTTAGTTTCAACCGAAAAAAAGACAATAAGACCCCTTTAAATGAGACTGAAATCCCATCGAATGATAAAAAATTGGGATACCCCGGCTACAAACTCAATTTTAATGGCTTTTTGGGACTCAAAATACATAATCATGATTTTCCGGGTCATGATGGTGTAAATCTCTCCGCGGGCTTTGATTTGATATGTGGTAGATCTCAAACAGATATCTAGATAAAAAATTATGACTGTTTGTAGTTATTGTCATGTTTTCAACTTATCTTAGGTCATTCATTCATTAATTTAATTTTTATGTCATCCAAATGTTATTAAATTACTATTAATCCATTAAAATTAGAAAATTATTAATTAAAAACATTTTTTAATTATTTTATATGTCATTTTCACTAAATATCTTATATATTAAGTGTAATTGCGTATTTAGTCTTACCTAAATCATATTTAAAATATATATATTATATTTATATCAATATAAATATATTTATATATTAATATATGATTTTTAATGAAATATATATATTTTTATAAAATATACCCTTTAATAGTGCTAGACCAAAAACGTTGACAAAGAGAGGTCTTTAACAGCGTTTTTAGCACTGATAAAGGGGAACCCTTTATTAGCGCTTTTAGCTAGTGTTGATAAAGTTTAACGCTACTTAAGACCAGAATTGTAGTAGTGAGGATTTTAACTATGAGCATAAACATCTATAATGTAGGTCAAGATATTATGTGAACAAAGTTATATTTAAATTAGAAAGTATCATCGAATACCAGAAGCCAAAATTGACTACTAAAGTAAACCTGAAGTAATCAAGTTAGAGAAGAAATCCTAGCAGACTCGTGAAAATCATGAAGCACTAAATTCATAAATCAAAAGAATTGAATCTCGGCTATGAAAATCCAGGTAGATAATTGAAAACCTTAAAAGAACTCTAGGAGATCTAGAAGACGATATAATTTTCTCATAAGAGAAAAATTATGATCGAATGAGGATTTGGGGTTGGGACAAAAATTCAAGATATTTGACAGTGGCTTGAAAGGAAAACATCAAATGTAGTCTCTAATTAGTCATGCACCATTATCAAAAATATAGATCCACACTTACAAAGGAATACAAAAAGATCAATACATCGGGGCAATATATTGCGGAATATTATGTTGAGTCGAATGAATATCTTCTAGCACTTTCTATCCCAATTTTAAAAATCACAATACATTTCTTTAAAAGTATATATTTCACTAACTTTTATACTTCTCAAGTTATATGATCATTTTTTCATAAAACATTTTATTTCGGATGGAGAAATACCAATTTATTTGATGATATAAATTACCATAATTGGATGGACATGTTTTAAACATCGGATGAACGATTATATATTTCCGGACACAAATATATGAAAGTACTGAAGCCAAAATATAACTAATCCAAACAAATGAAGTTATATCAAGACGTTCAGACAAACATTTTCTGAACAAAAGTGGTCATGTTTTCCGAACGAACATTCATTAAATTCTACGGGCATGGAGATTCATTTTTTTTGAAAAAATCAATTATATTCCATTGGAAGAAATTCAGTTACACCGTGATGGTGTATAAACCTATAAGCATCATATGAACATGCTGAGATGTAAAGATATAATTTTTTCCAAGGTCATTTCAACAACCTATGAGATTTACGAAATATGACCGTTGGAGCTATTCCTATAAATATGAGTTGAACTCGAGGAGGAAAAAATCTTTTACATGCTTGTTGCATCTCCCACAATCTAATATATACTTTGTTGCATTGTAACATTTTTTACTAGTTTTTGATCTCTAATCTTTATAGAGTTTTTCTGTTATAAGATATATGAGTGAGGATTGTAAATACCTTAGAAATATTTGGTGATTTGTAATTGCTACGTCTAGTCTATTGTGATTGAGAGTTTCCATAGATAGGAAGATAAATGTGTATTCGATCATGATGTTTGAGGGTTTCCAATGATAGAAATGTAGAGATGTGTTCAATCTTCTTGATTGAGGGTTTCCTTGCTTAAGGAAAAAAACATTACAGGTATGTAATACTATGGATACCTAAAGTTAGGGTTTCTGACTTCCTAAACACTTATGGTTGAAGTGTATAATCTTTTATAAATTCTATAAGTTTTTTAATCTCTATTATAAAATATTAGTTAAATTGTTTTTACAAGTTTTCATTTTCATTGTGAAAATTATATAGAATAGTTTAACTAGTTTTAAACTTTTCTAAACTCTATTAATAGAACAAACTATCCATCCAATATACAAACTCCGAGAATCAGATAAAGTATTTTCATAATATTTAATAATAAAGAGTTTTGAAATTTTTCATAGTTTTATTTTTTAAACTACAATTCAGACCCTTTTGTAGTATTATATATAATCTTACAATCCTACATTTGGTATTGGAGGTCATTATACTACTATGTGTTGAAATATTTTTCAATTGCTATAACTTTTTATATCAAGCGAGTTTCTAAGTTTAAAAATTTTGTTGTTTACAAATATTGTTATAAACCATTTTACAGTAACATGTATTTGTAGAAAGATTATTTCTTATTTCTTAAATAATACAAGTATGAATGTTGGAACTCTTGAGAATCAGAATCCTAGAAAAACACCAATTTTGGATGGAGATGACTATGAGTATTGGAGAGATAAGGTGAAGAATTTTTTTATCAATACTGGTGCTGATAATTTTGTCATGCTTACTGGTAACTATGTAATTAAGTGAAAACATCAACCTGATGATGGTGATGATGGTGATAATGGTGATGACAATACAATTGTTGAGGGTGGTTATGTGCTAATGTTGTTGGTTTTGGAGGTGAAGGAATTCCAATAGTGGACGTTTTATAAGGAGTTGATATTTTAAAAAAATAGGGACCTTCTAAGCCACCATGGCCTACTCTACATAGTGCTTCATCTGATTCAACCAATTCCCCACCATGTAATTCTTTTAAAAGAATGGAAATGAAAATCAATTTCCTCACTAATTTAATTCATCGATTAGATGGTATTATGGAAATATTTCCAGATATTTTAGAAAGGTTCAGGTGCATATAAGGGAAATTTGAATTGTTAGAAAATTCTAATTTAGTAAATAATCTTCATTAGTAAGTCAATCGAAATGAAGATGAATTTAATGAATTCAAAGTAAGAGTTAAATTTGACAAAATAAAGTTGATATAAATCATCAGATATATAAGAGGCACTAAAAATTATTTGAAATACCATGATTAAAAAATAAAGGGAGCTTAAACATCTTCTAAAATATCTTCAAAGTTAGCTAGAGATTTTTCTGGTGAAGTTGTTGAGAGCTCAAGGACAAATGATAATCATAAATTTCATATAATGAATCAAGATTATGAATATTACAAACTAGAAAAGTATTTTGGAAAGTTTTTCGAAAAAGTTAAAATTTTGAAGAAATAATGTGTAGTTCATGAAGCCGATCAAGTTGAGAGTAGTAAAGTTCAAAAACTATAAAACAAGTAAAATTTTTTAAGGATGATTGTGGATTTTCTTCAAGAATATCTGGCTAAAGTTATAAAGTTCAAGATTTAGAAGAAGATATATTAGTTTTGAAGGGTGAAAATAATAAGATCCATGTTCTTAAAGAAGATATTATAAAGTTAAATTAAGTTTTGGTAGAGTTAGAAAAGTACCGTCAGGATGTAAAGAAAATGAATATGATTATAAAAAATATTACCAAGTTGAACTGATTTTTTCATATTTGGAAATGTTTTGTAATAAGTTAAACATTTTTTTGAATGAATCTTTATATTTTTTTGTTGGATGTTCTTCCCAATATATTTTTATGGATGTTTCCAATTTCATTAGTTATATATTTTTGTTATTTTGAATGAATGTGTTTATATTTTATATTAGAAATCTTTTGTTTCGTATAATTTTCTTTCCCTAATATTCTAGGTACACTTTCTATAAACCTTTTTTTTCAAAAGTCAAGAATGAGGAGAAATGTATAAAACATTTGAAGAGAAAATTCTAATGATTTTTGAGAAAATTTAAAAGGTTTTTATTTTTAAAATTAAGGGGTAGAAATCAAAGAAGATGAAAACAAAGGGGAAGAATGAAACGTAGAACAAATAAGTAAATGAGTAGGTATATGAGATAGGGGAGTAGTATTTTTTTCTCTCAAATATTTTTCTTTTAAATGATATGTTTTGTTATTTTCAAAATTGGGGAGATTACTGAATAAAAATAATACTTTCAGCACTTTCTAAACTAATTTTGAAAATCAAAATACATTTCATTAAAAATATGTGCTTCACTAACTTTTATACTTCTCTAATTCTATGCATGTTTTTAGAGAATTTTTTTTTACCAATGAAGAAATACTAATTTATCGAATGAAATAAATTTCCCAAATAATACAGAAATGTTCTAAACAATAGAAAAATGATTAGATATTTCTATATGAAGATTTATGAAAGTACCGAAGTCAAAATATAATTATGTTCAAATAGATGAATTTATATCAAGACTTTGAGACAAACATTTTCCTAACGAAAGTAGACATATTTTCTAAATGGAAATTCATTAAATTATTTATATAGTGAGATTCAATTTTTCCAGATGAATTAATTCTATTCCCTAGTTAGAATTCAGTTACATTGTGATAGTGTATAAATCTACAAGCATCACACAAACATGATGAGCTGTAAAGATAGAATTTGTTCTGAGGCCATTACAACCACCTATGAGATTCACAGAATATTATTATTGGAGATATACCTATAAATATGAGATTAAATCTTTGTGGAAATAAAATTTTATAATATTGTTACATCTCCCACAATCTGGATTTTACTTTTTTCCTTTGTAAAATCTTGTTATTAGTTTGCGCTCTATAATCTTCAGAGAGTTTTCTATTTTATGGTATCTATGTAATTATTATGAATTCCTTAAAACATTTTGTGATTTGTAATTTCTATGTTTGATATGTGGTGATCAAGGGATTTTGGAGATAAAAAGATAAAGGTGTACCTGATCTTGCTTATTAAGGGCTTCTGGGGATAGGAAGATATTGATGTGTTTATTCTTCTTGATAGAGGATTTATAACAACCCTACTCCTTTTTACACACTTAAGCATGATTTATTACATAAAATTCATTAGATACAACATATAATATTGAGAGGTCTAGTGTATTTGGGGATTAGGATCATTACATAACAAATTAAAACATTAAATACAATATCATTATTGAAAACATCCTTTACATGACCATTACATTCCATTGTACTTAGCATTGCATGGGATAACATGAAGACATGCATAAGAAAAGGGTGAGCTATAAATCCCTGTAAGGAAGTAAACAAGTTATAACATGAAGATTACAATACATGTTAGGTAATAGGCATATAAATGGATCGAAAGAGAAACACGAACATAAAGGAATGATATAACATGATTATCATAACATGAAAATGTGGCAACAACACTTAACAAGGAAATAGCATGAGCCAAGGATCATTACACATGTAGCATGAGTAAACCCTCATTGCACATGAATAACGAGTAAACCCTAGTTGAACTTGAATTAGAATGATTCAACACTCATTACACGTGATGTACCATGATCTTATACTTTACCCAATGCATTGGAGTGATATCAGGGTGCACCCTTCATAATAATTTCATTTCATGCATAAGTGTGCAACATGGATCATATAAATGGAATCAATCAACATCATAAGTTATTACACGATTAAGGAATGTGGAATAAATATATGAATGTACCATTAAATATGTATATGTTCATAAAGTTGAATACTATTGATAAAGACATGGGTATGGTATTCACTACACTATGACCTTAGCTTGAAAAATGCGGTGCAATTTGGGCAGCATAACAGCATGACATAAGAATTCATAAAAATGGTTGATGCGAGAGAAATGGGTGTCTCAACATATGTACATTAAATGAACAGTAATTGGGTCATATTGATACATTCCCCAACAAATGTAATAGAATTTAGATACGTAATACAAAATAATTTCTTGAATGTAAATGACGAGAGAGAAATTCCTTGCGGAATTTCGGCATGGTAACGAGTGTACATGGGAGGCATTAATGTGAGAGAAAGATGATCTCTCATTATTCAAACATGAAGTGGGAAGTATGGGAGAGTTGAGAAATCATACACCAACATTTATAATTGAAAATAAAAGGGCATAATAATATAAGGAAACTTGAACATAAATAAGGAAAGTGAAAATCCCTTACTTGGAAGTGTGATCCCAAAGGCTTGAGAGAAGCTTGAGAGAGGCTTCTTGGGAGCTTGGGTCACCTTGATAGGATTATAGAGAGAGGAGGGAAGAGGTTGGATGAACTCCAAAGGCTTTGAGTGAAGAAGAAGTGGGAGTTTGGGTGAATTATATTGAAAAGGAGAGGGAATTCTTTATTATTTAGGTTTGAGAAACAACACATTAAACTAATCAAAACCAAAAACCAGACCATGGGTTTTTCCCATGTTTTTTGTAAAGACCTGGAAATTTCAAGTAAATTTTTTAAAATACTTTGGAATTTTACGAGTACGTAGTTTCTGACGGCAACTGATTCTGAGGCCCGGTGTGCCCGGAATCAATTTCCGAAGATTAGCTCGGGTACGTTCAATGAACGAATGAGCGGGTTTCTCTATCTTTGAAACCGGTGTTCGGAATTAAAATCTGAGGGCACCGATGAACTCGCAACACTGATAATTTCTTAATGGGACACTTACTGTAGTTGTGCTCACAAAATAAGAGAAGGTAATTTTTTGGGGGTTTGATTAAGGAATAATAAAAAATGTCGGAACAATTTTTATTACTAAAGGAGGTTACTCCCTCCCATGGGTAGTTAAGGGTGGGGCCTGCAGCCACTTAATTACCCAAGTGAGGAGGTTAGAGAGGTGGGGCCCACATGAACCCCACTATTTAATTTCCCCTTCCCTCATTTATTCCCCTACTGTTTCCTTGACGTTTCCTCCATTAATATCCCTTGATTAATTTTTGGGGTAACTCCTCGTTTGAATTTATGAGGAACCTTCCTTTTCCCCTTTTTAATTTAAACTACCAACGCGTTTAATTATGGGGAACCTTCTCCCTCTCTTATTTTGTAAACACTTTTTAATTAGTGTGGTTAATTAATTACGGAAGATTTTCTTTGCGTGTGAAATTAAATAAAAGGAGGAACCTATTATTTAATTTTGGGAGAGCATCGTTGGCGAAGGAAAGAACATGGGAGAGCTTTTGAGCTTTAGAGGAAGAACACCAGCCTCTAATGAAGAATGAGGAAGAACTACAGTTCCTCAGAGATCGACGATGCGCCACTAATCCTCTTCCCCGTGACAAGAGAGGAGACACCGCTTCCTCCTCGGCGTTTTCTGTCGACGCCTACAAACCCCTTTTTCCGCGATGCCGTCTATCGCGACGCCGATGAACGCCTTCGTTGTTGAGGTAGGGGTTTTTGGTATAATTTCTTCATGTGTTATTTTTGTACCCTCATCTTGGCATGTTTTATTGATGGTGTTTTCTTAAAACCACTAACGCGGTGGGTGCGGGCTAACGAACAAGCCCGAACCCACCGTTGTTTTGTTCCTGATATGTGGAATAATTAGCGATGATGAAATGGGACCGATTTGACGATTGGAGACCGTCGCAGTGAAGTACGAGTTCCGAGACGACCGTAGGCGCAGACGGCAGCAAGAACGGATCACGAGAATGACTCTGGTGGCCCGCAGAAACCTCCGGCGGCTCGGGTCGCCGACCGGCACCGGTCGGCAGCCCGGAGGCGGCGGCGCCCCAGCGCGTCGCCGAAAGGAGCCGCCGCGACTGAAGTTGCAGCGGCAGGTGGTCGGATCCCGCAGTCGCACGAGATCTGGATGAGACGTGGTGCCCGCTGCGTCCGCAGAGCGCAAAGGGAGGGGGGACCGTGTCCCCCCCTGCTCGGCCCGCTGGCCGAGCTAGCGCACCCCCCCGGCCGGGCCGGGGTGGGTCACGCGGACTTGTCCGGGCCGCGCCCAGCTGGGCTGGGCTGCGTCCTATCGTACCGGACCCAGACCCCGGTCGGGTCGACCCGGTTTGGGCCGACCCAGTGGGGGTTGGGCTGGGCCCAGACCCTCCACTTCGAACCGCTTTCGGTCTTTTACCCATAACGTGAGCTACGAACCTCCGATCGACGCACCACCAGTTGCGTAGGAATCCTTGAATCTAGATGGTCGTTTCGATATATTACACTTGATGTTTTGGAAAAGTTTGTGTATGGCCTAGTTGGTTCGAACTCGAAACCAACCGGGCCCTTGGAGCAGAAACGCTCATATCTCAAGGACCGGACATCCGATTGACGTGCCGTCAATTGAGTTGGAATCATTTTGTTGAGACGGTCCTTTTGGATCACTTTTCTTGAGGTTTGGACTCATCTGGAGTATGTTTATGTTGGTTTTATATTAAAAACCAATCGGGCCCCTGGAACAGAAAAGTCAATAACTCTCAGACCGGGCGTCCAATTGACGCACTGTCTATTGCATTGGGTTTCTTTTGAAGAGAAGAAACTTTAAGATACATAAACTCTAGACTTCATGATAGTTGATGTATCAACTCTCTTTTGATCGAGGAGCATACCCTCCCGGAATTGAGCATGTTGTGTGCGGGAACCCTAGAACTGGTTGCGACTGTGACAGTGACGACTACCGTACTAGAATCCTTCATGGGTTCGACAGCGATGACTACTATTCTTGTATCCTGTGTGGGTCTGGCAGTATTGACCTATGTACTTGTATCCTGAATGGGTGCAGTAGAGTAGCTGGTCTTGTATCCTGTGTGGGTCCGACAGCTTAGCTGGTCTTGTATCCTGTGTGGGTCCGATAGCTTAGATGAATCAGTGGCTACATCTGATCATATCTATCACCTTACGAAGTGTATACCTATGTGAGATGAGTCTTTATTCTAAATCATCACCATTGATGTGGTTTACTTGCTTTCCTGTGTGGATTGGGTTGTTCTTTCCTTTGTGGATTAGGTTGTGCTTTCCTGTGTGGACTGGGTTGTGCTTTCCCATGTGGACTGGGTTGTGCTTTCCTCTATGGACCGGGTTGTGGTTGGGCTCGGGAGATGGAGCCAAACTGTAACTGATGACTTAGGTATATGTATGGGCATATACCTATGTAGTGTTATTGATACTTCGTGATTTTATCTTTCCTTTGTGGTTTATCCTTCGTAGATTCTGAGAGACCTTCGGGGGTCTCGGGGTCCCTATTGAGTATCGTATACTCACCCCTGCACGGGCTATGCCCGCACTACTTTGTGTTGGATACAGACGACGGACAACACTGATCAAGGTGGAGGCTTGTGGAGCTGGGCGGTACCTGGGGTGGACTACTTGGCGGGACGTACAAGGAGCAGACGGTCAGACCGAGGAGCTGGGGAGACTATCTGTACCCACCCATCAGGTGGGATTTCCGGAGGATGACTCGGTGTTTCTGTTTTACTTTCTGTTGTTATACTTTCCTTTCAGTTATATTGTACTTTCAGTTGGGTTTTTATACTGGCCCATTTTCTTTCAGCACTTACCTTGTACCCAGTTTTACTTAGTGTTTACTTCATTTGCGTACTTTGTTGTGTGTGTTACTTCATAAAGGTAATGCCTTCCCTTCTATTGTGATTTACGCCTTTGGTGCTAGTCTCCAACCCCTGGCCTATGGAAGGCGGGCTTAGGGTAGTCATGGCACGGGCCCCGAGGACATGTCCTAACAAATTGGTATCAGAGGGAGGTTCTACCACATAACTTAGGACTGATAATTTCTTCTCTGTGTGTCAATAATGTTTAGAGTAATGAGTGTGGTTATCAGTTTAGGGAGTCTAGTGTTGGTACGACGGCCGACGTATCCATACACCAGGACCCTGACTTCTGATTTCCGATTTAGTACATGAAAACATTGATTCCATGTGTGGTTCAAAAGTTTTCTTTTTGATTAATTTACGTCAGCTCACCAGGTATATTGTATTAACCGTGGCGCACCTGTTTCTTTTCAGGATGGCCCCACGACGGCAGTCAGCTATGGTTCCCAGTTACATGCGGGATGGCAGCCCACCGAGCGACGAGGCCTCGGTGTAGGGCCCCATTATGACAGAGGCACCAGCGGTACCTCTACTCACTGAGCCACCGATGCTACCAGCCCCAGCGGCGGAGAGTGCACGCCGCCTCAGCGCGTTGCACGAGTTTCAGAGGCAGAGGTCGCCCCGATTCCGCGGAGAGACGGATCCTCAGGCAGCCGAGGATTGGCTGGAGGCTGTCGTCAGAGTCTTCATATTGGTAGGGACACCAGCAGACCTCATGGTGATACTTGTCGCGAGTCTCCTGCATGCAGGAGCAGGTAGATGGTGGATCATGATGCTCCAGGTGCACAATGAGTCATCTCTGCTTTGGACGGACTTCGAGAGCCTCATCCGCTCGGAGTTTGTACCAGCCACCCTCTGTGCGGTGCGCATCCAGGAGTTACTACAGCTGCAGTAGGGCAACATGTCAGTGGTCCAGTACTCGGCGAGATTTACCGACCTCTCGCGCTACTCCACCGACATGGTACGAGACCCATTCTTCCGAGCCTAGACCTTTGAGTAGGGGATGAGGCATGAGATCAGAGCTTCAACAATTCCACTCAGCATCTCGACGCAGGCGGGGGTGCTGGAGCGAGCCCTGTTAGTGTAGAGCTTTCTCGCCGAGGAGCCATTAACAGCAGAACCCACCGTAGGATGGCACGGAGTGAAGTCTTCTGCAGCTGCCAGTCGACAGATGACGCAGGGGTATAAGAGGACCAGGCTGTTAGGTGGGCGACCTCGGGATTCGGGTTCAGATGTGTGGGGCACATGGTGCAGAGACAGCCTTACGAGGAGCAGACAGTGCTATGCATGCGGCGGGAAGGGCCACATGTCTCGTGACTGCCCGACCTGCCATGCATATGAGCAACAGACAGTGGAGGGACCTTCCAGACAGAGGCAGAGGTTTGACCGTGGCGGTCCATAGGGAGCAGGTGGATGAGGAAGAGGAGTTGGCCGAGCAGCGGGTGGTGGTCGACGCTTCGAGGCTCTACCACCACCACCCCGAGGAGGTCCACCCCGACCACAGGGGGCTGGCGGGGAGAGGTAGGCTCATCTCCAGGCAGCAGAGGTTTACGACCATGGTGCACCCGAGATGATTCGAGGTACTATCTGTGTATACTCCACCCTTGCTGTAGTTCTTATAGACACTGGTGCGAGTCATTTTTTTATTGCTGCTGCCCTTGTTCGGATCTTGGAGATTCTGATAGAGCCGTTGGCTCGATCCTTGTAGCTAGAGACTCTTACGGGAGCTGACTCGATGATTATGTACCGGTGCCGGTAGTGTGAGATTAATCTAGGAGGCTAGAGATTCAGCTGGGATCTTCTTGTAGCGGCGTCGAGGCCTTACGATGTCATCTTGGGTATGGATTGGTTATCTACATTCCATGCCCAGATCGACTGTATTAGGCGCAAGGTGCGGTGTGTCCGCACGGATGGGACAAGGTTCACCTTCACCGGCGAGAAGGGAACCTTCGCAGCACTGGATGGACTCACACAGAGGAGAGGGCAGCCGATCACTCATCAGTTGGCTAGTCTCATCCTCGAAGCAGTTGACGTGCAGAGTCCGATATTTCCTACTGTGGTGGACCAGTATGCAGACGTTTTTCCTGACGACGTTCTAGGACTACCTCCCCGCAGAGAGGTAGATTTCTATATAGACCTGTACCCCGGGACATCACCGATATCCACTCCATCATATCGGATGGCTCCCACCGAGCTTCGTGAGCTGCAGGTACAGCTGGAGGACTTACAGGGGAAAGGTTTCATCCGACCCAGCATTTCACCCTGGGCTTCTCTGATTTTGTTCACCAAGAAGGCGGATGAGAGTTTGCGACTGTGTGTCGACTACCGTCGCCTGAACCAGGTGACCGTGAGGAACAATTATCTGCTTCCAAGGATTGACGACCTCTTTGATCAGCTCAGGGGAGCACGTTGGTTCTCGAAGATAGACCTCAGGTCATGCTATCATCGGCTCCGAGTTCGGGACGATGATGTGTAGAAGATGAACTTCAGGTGTCGGTACAACCACTATGAGTTCTTGGTCATTCCCTTCAGTGTGACCAATGCTCCAGCAGTGTTCATGAGTCTCATGAATAGGATTGTCCAGCCCTACCTTGAATGGTTTGTCGTAGTCTTCATTGAAGACATACTGGTTTACTCGATGACTGACGAGGAGTACTCCTACCACCTATGGATTTTACTAGATACACTCCGAGAGCACCATATTTATGGTAATATCTTGAAGTTTCAGTTCTGTCTTTGAGAGGTTCACTTCTTGGGGCACATCATCTCAGAGGTGGGAGTTGTCGTGGATCCCGCGAAGGTCGAGGCAATACTTTCTTGGGAGCTTCCCAGGAGCATGATAGAGGTTCGGAGTTTCTTACGTCTGGCTGGGTACTATCGGAGATTTGTGCCAGACTTCTCTGGAGTTGTAGCACCACTTACAGCTTTGACGAAGAAGGGGAAACCCTTCGTGTGGTCAGACAGATGTCAGTAGAGCTTCTAGGAGATGAGGCGGAGATTGACCAGTGTGCCCATCTTGAGGCTACCGTAGGAGGGCATTGGGTACGTAGTTTACTGTGATGCATCAGGGACCAGACTCGGGTGTGTCTTGATGCATGAGCGATTAGTGATCGCTTATGGTTCACGACAGTTGAGTCCGCACGAGCAGAACTATGCTACCCATGACCTGGAGTTAGCAGCAGTGGTCTTCTCCCTGAAGATATGACAACTCTATCTGATGGGTGAACGCTTTACGGTATACTCTGACCACCAGAGTCTCAGGTAAATTTTGTCGCAGAGGAACCTGAACCTAATATAGCGGCGATGGATCGAGTTCCTCTAGGATTATGACTTTGAGATTGTCTATACTCCTGGGAAGGGGAACGATGTGGCTGATGCTCTCAGCAGAAGATCAGGCATTCAGCTACTTGGGGAGGCGACAAAGCAGTTAGCCGCTTTGCAGATATCCTTTGTGGATAGAGATGGGGCAGCCTATCTTCAGTCCCTCACAGTCAATCCTCCACTACTTCAGCGAGACAGAGAGGCACAGCGTGGGGACGTTGATTGTGAGGCGCAACGTGCACAGATATCCTCAAGGGTAGCACCTGATGGATTTTCTGAAGGCAGAGAGCATGTCATCCACTTTTGGGGATGTACCATGGTACCAGTTACACTACAGGAGGAGGTGCTGAGGGAGTTCCACACTTCCCATCTAGTGGTACATCCTGGGGTAGCGAAGATGTACCAGGACCTCAAACTCTAGTACTGGTGGCCGGGTATGAAGAAGGTTGTGGCAAAGTTCGTTTCTCGATGCCTCACTTGTCAGCAAGTGAAGGCAGAGCACCAGGTACCTGCAGGCTTGGTACAACCCTTAGAGTTCCCGGAGTGGAAGTGGGATGGGGTATCCATGGATTTCGTGACAGGGCTTCTACGTACTTCTAGAGGACATGACTCCATTTGGGTGATTGTCGACCGACTCACCAAGTCGCCCCACTTTCTACCGATCAGAGAGCAGGGCTCAGTAGAGAGCTTGGGACGCCTCTACGTTTAGGAGATCGTACGGCTTCATGGTGTGCCATCGTCTATCGTCTCTGATCGATATGATTGCTTTACATCCCAGATTTGGAGGGGGTTACAGAAGGCTTTTGGGATGCAGCTATGCCTGAGCACTGCCTTTCAACCTCAGATGGATGTCCAGATGAAGAGGACCATTCAGACTCTTGATTACATGCTCCGTGCATGTTTCCTCGACTTTGGTCATAGTTGGGAGGATCACCTACCTTTGGTGGAGTTTATGTACAACAACAGCTACTACTCCACCATCGGGATGGCACCATACAAGGAATTGTACGGCCGACCTTGAAGAACACCTCTATGTTGGATAGACCCTGGGGAGTTAGCACTTGTAGGACCCGAGATGGTCCATGCCATGACGGAAAAGGTTCAGATCATCCAGGAGCGGATAAAGACTTCTCAGAGCCGACAGAAGTCCTATGCTGACAGGAGGATGAGACCACTAGAGTTCGATGATGGTGACTATGTTTTCTTACGAGTCTCACCTCGACGTGGAATATGGAGATTCGTCCAGGGCGGCAAGTTATCTCCGTGCTTCATCGGACCATTCCAGATTCTCAGCAGGATAGGCGAGGTGGCTTATCGCCTGTCTCTTCCACCTCAGTTGCACCGGGTGCACAACATCTTCCACGTATCTCAGCTGAGGAGATATGTGCACGACCCGACGCATATCATCGACCATGGGGAGTTGGACCTCGATGACGGGGAGACTTTTGTGGAGGTTCCAGTGGATATCGAGGATCGATAAGAGCGGGTTCTACATGGATGGTCGATACCTCTGGTGCACATTCGTTGGCAGCACAGGAACCTCCAGGAGAGCACATGGGAGTGGGAGGCTCAGATGCATGTGCAGTACCCTCATTTGTTCCCCTAGTTTATGTTATAGCTTTATAGGGACATAAATCCCTGAGGTGGGAGTGATGTAAAGACCTGGAAATTTCAAAGATTTTTTTTTTAAAATACTTTGGAATTTTACGAGTACACAGTTTCTGATGGCACCTGATTCCGAGGCCTGGTGTACCCGGAATAAATTTCCGAAGATTAGATTGGGTACGTTCAGTGAACGAATGAGCGGGTTTTTCTATCTTTGAAACTGGTGCTTGGAATTAAAATCTAAGGGCATCAATGAACTCACAGCGCCAGTAATTTCTTAAGAGGACACTTACTGTAGTTGTGTTCGCAAAAGAGGAGAAGTTAATTTTTGGGGGTTTGTTTAAGGAATAATAAAAATAGTCGGAACAATTTTTATTACTAAAGGAGGTTACTCCCTCCCATGGGTAGTTAATGTTGGGGCCTGTATCCACTTAATTACCCAAGTGAGGAGGTTAGATAGGTGGGTCCCACACGAGCCCCACCATTTAATTTCCTATGACCTCATTTATTCCCCTACTGTTTCCTTGAAGTTTCCTCCATTAATATCCCTTGATTAATTTTTTGGGTAACTTCGCATTTGAATTAAGGAGGAACCTTTCTTTTCCCCTTTTTAATTTAAACTGCCAACACGTTTAATTATGGGGAACCTTATCCCTCACTTATTTTGTCAACACTTTTTAATTAGTGTGGTGAATTAATTATGGGATATTTTCTTTACGTGTGAAATTAAATAATAGGAGGAACCTATTATTTAATTTTTGGAGAGCATCATTGGAAAAGGAAAGAACATGGGAGAGCTTTTGAGCATTGGATGAAGAACACCGGCCACTGACGAAGAACACCAGTTACTCAGAGATCGACGACACGCCACCAATCCGCTTCCCCGTGACAAGAGAGGAGAGATTGCTTCCTCCTCAGTGTTTTCCGTCGATGCCTACAAACCCCTTTTTCCACGACGTCGTCTACCGTGACACTGACGAACACCTTAGTTGTTGAGGAAGGGGTTTTTGGTATAATTTATTCATGTGTTATTTCTGTACCCTCAGCTTGGCATGTTTTATTGATAGTGTTTTCTTAAAACCACTAATGTGGTGGTTGCGGGCTAACGAACAAGCCTGAACCCACTGATGTTTTGTTCCTGATGTTTGGAATAATTAGTGACGACAAAACATGACCGATTTGGTGATTAGAGGTCGTCGCAGTGAAGTACGGGGTCTGAGACGATCGCAGGTGCGGACAGGAGCAAGAACGGACCACCAGAATGACTCCGGTGGCCCGCGGAAACCTCCGGCGCCGCGGGGCGCCGGCGCGGTAGCATCGGTGGCCGGAGGCGGTGGTGCCCTGGCGCGCCGCCGGCAGGAGCCGCCGCGGCTGAAGCCGCGGAGGGAGGCGGTCGGATCCCATGGTTGCACGAGATCTGGAGGAGACGCGGTGCCCACCGCATCCGCGGAGTGCAAAGGGAGGGGGGACTGTGTCCCCCCCCCCCCATGCGGCCCACTGGCCGGGCCAGTGCACCCCCCCCCCCGGCTGGGCCGGGGCGGGTCACGTGGACCGGGCCCGGATGGACTTGGACCTGGGTCTTGTCGACCCGGTTCAGACCGACCCAGGGTGGGTTGGGCCGGGTCAGACCGGGCCCAGACCCCCCCACTTCGGACCGATTTTAGTCTTTTGCCCATAACTTGAGCTACGGACCTCCGATCAATGCACCATCAGTTGCGTTAGAATCCCTGGATTGAGACTATCATTTTGGTATATTACACTTGAGGTTTTAGAAACTTTTGGGTACGTCCCGGTTGGTTCGAACTCGAAACCAACCGGGCCCTTGGAGCGGAAACGCTCATATCTCAAGGACCGGACATCCGATTGACGTTCCATCAATTGTGTTGGAATCCTTTTGTTGAGACGGTCCTTTTGGATTACTATTCTTGAGGTTTGGACATAGTTTGAGTATGGTTGGGTTTCTTTTATCTTAAAAACCAACCGAGCCCCTGGAACGGAAAAGCCAATAACTCTCAGATCGGGTGTCCGATTGACGCACCGTCTGTCACATTGGGTTTCTTTTGACGAGACAAAACTTTGGGATACATAAAATCTGGACTTCGTGAAAGTTGATGTATCGAATCTCTTTTGCTCGAGGAGCGGACCCTCCCGAAATCGAGCATGCTGTGTGTGTGTGAACCCTAGAGCTAGCTGCTACTGTGACAGCGACGACTATCGTACTGGAATCCTCCATGGGTTCGATGGTGATGACTACTATTCTTGTATCCTGTGTGGGCCTGGCAGTATTGACCTCTGTACTTGCATCCTGAGTGGGTTCGGTAGAGTAGCTGGTCTTGTATCCTGTGTGGGTCCAACTGCTTAGCTGGTCTTGTATCCTGTGTGGGTCCGACAGCTTAGATGAATCAGTGGCTACATCTGATCATCTCTATCGCCTTAAGAAGTGTATACCTATGTGAGCTGAGTCTTGATTCTTAATCCTTACCATTGATGTGGTTGACTTGATTTCCTGTGTGGATTGAGCTGTTCTTTATAGTGTGGATTGGGTTGTGCTTTCCTATGTGGACTGAGTTGTGCTTTCCTGTGTGGACTAGATTGTGCTTTCCTATGTGGACTGGGTTGTGCTTGGGCTCGAGAGATGGAGCCAAACTGTAACTGATGATTTAGGTATATGTATGGGCATATACCTAAGTAGTGTTATTTATACTTCGTGGTTGTATCTTTCCTTTGTGGTTTATCCTTTGTGGATTCTGAGAGACCTTTGGGGGTCTCGGGGTCCCTACTGAGTATCGTATACTCACCCCTGCACGGGCTATTCCTGCACTACTTTGTGTTGGATGCAGACGACAGACATCACTGATCGAGGTGGAGGCTTCTGGAGCTGGGCGGTACCAGGTGGTGGACCACTTGGTGGGATGTACACGGAGCGGATGGTCGGACCGAGGAGCTGAGGAGACTATCTGTACCCACCCTTCAGGTGGGATTTCCGGAGGACGACTCAATGTTGCTGTTTTAATTTCTTCTGCTGTACTTTCCTTTCAGTTGTACTGTACTTTCAGTTTGGTTTGTATACTGGTCCATTTTCATTCAGCACTTACCTTGTACCCAGTTTTACTTAGTGTTTACTTCACTTGCGTACTCTGTTGTGTGTGTTACTTCATAAAGGCAATGCTTTCCCTTCTATTGGGATTCACACCTTTGGTGCTAGTCGCCAGCCCCTAGCCTATGGAAGGCGGGCTTGGGGTAGTCACGGTACGGGACCCGAGGACGGGTCATGACATTTTTTTCCAAAGGGGAGTGGAAAAAAATATTTTATAAGGAAAATGGACTAAATTATTAAAATAATAGGTTTACTTATGCGGAAGTGAGTCACACTCTAACATAAAACAATTTAAAAAGACAAAATGATTTATAAGTCTTGAAGGGTCCACTAAAGCTTTGTAAAATAAATCAAAAAAACCCAAAATCACATTATATTAGTGTAAAAACATATATTGGCCTAACATACTATTTATATTATTTTATTACATCACTATTTGGTCATTATAATGTCAGAAAACCTATTATATATTTAAACAGTATTTAATTTTTACCCAAAAATTTGACAGTATCAGAAAATTATGAAAAATTCACCGTTGGAAAATTTAAACATCCTAATTCCAAAAATAATATTAATTTTATCTAAATAATATTCTAAATATGTGAATTTTCACTTTTAAAATAAAAACTGATATTTATCAAAAATTCGTTTGTTTCTGACAAAAACAGCTTTGAAACCTTAATAAAAATTACAATTGTATTCATTAAAATTATACGATCATTTATATTTAATAAAAAGAAATTTATTAATAATAATATTTTATTAAAATATTATTTAATTCAAAAATCCATTAATTCATCAAAATTCATTACTTAGTTGAATATTAAATAAAAATACTATTTGTGCTTTAAAAACTCTTTACAAAGTAACAATAATAAAATTTATGTATAATATTTATACAAAAATTAATGTACATAGTCATAGTGATAGGGTCTTGTTTCATAACCCCTTAAAACACTCGCATAAGACCTTAGGTTATGGTGTGTGATGGTGACAGACTATTCGGGTGGCTCAGATAACATCGCTCGAGTGGAAATCTCTATTAACGTCCACTTCTCCAGTAGGCGGTTCCGCTCAAGATTAACGTATTCAAGATCGTCTTGGGCTTGGTCACGAGCAAAGGCCAATGATGCCACCTTCTTTCCAAGCTTCGAAAAATGGGCCTCATATGGGGAAAGTCTACTGGATAAGGCCATTGAGTCCTTTGTCTGAGTAAATTGGATTTGTTAAAGGCCTATATTTATACTAATCATGTGATCACTGTTCAACTACTATATTAGAAACAATCACAATTATTAACAGTATTTTAAAATCAAAAAACATAAAACCAAATAATTTCATATTTTATATAACCAATTTACATAATAATGCATTTAATCAGATCAAGGGGTATTTTTATTAATGAATTTTATGGGTCGTTACACTCTTCCCCCATTAAATTTTTTTTTGTCCTCATAATTTGAATACATACAAAAGGAACTCTGAAATTTAGACACAACTTCATGGTTGCTTACCCACCACCATTTGTCATCCCCCAACCCTCATTATCACATCGATCACAGAGAGCGAGGTTCCACCTAGTGCAACAATACCTTAATGCACTTTCAAAGTCTTCCACTTACTTAGTCCAGACACAACCCTTGCAAATTGGATTGCACTGATGTAAAATATGATGCACTTTTTGATAATAATTGTTTCTAACATATAGTTTCAAAACAACTCCATGTACCAAGGTTTTTGTAAAATATTCTGACAGAGTCAGCTTTGATATTTTCAAAATATGGTTCTTCTAATATATAGTCTATGTTTCTAAAATGACTGGAAGCCAATACTATATATATACAGCTTGCTCAGAGGTCTCCCTCTATGGTAGATATCCTAAAATAAAATAGTGCATCATAATTTTTGGAAAGGGTGAAGTATTTGAAAATACCCTGATAGTACCTCCCTTTCCGAGAAAGGTGAGAGAGTTGGGAGATTAAGATTTGATCACAAGTGATCCATGATCCTTGATTCTGTGGTATGTAGGAGGTGTTTGATATATCGTAGAGTGTCTTGCAAGAATGTTAGACATTGGAAATGGTTTTGATACTATGTGGTCTTGACTTTGTAATAATTATAGCTAGTAAGTCCTCAGGAAGGGACAAGAGTGTTGTATGAGGTTCTTCCCCTTCCATCTCAAAACTAACCTTTATCATGATAACGAAACATATCAAATTTTGAGTTACCCTATATACATGAAAAAATTATGATATTAAACTACTTGAAGTCTAATGATTTATTATTCCTTAATGAAAGGAAATTTAGGGGTAACAAATAAATGGTAATCCAAGGACAAAAAATATGACTTATAAATAGCTTTTATTTTCTTTTGTTGTGAATCTATAGGCTTCATTCAATGTTATCCATGATCTACTTTTTAACATGTATTCTTAGAGGCATTTTTTTAAATTCCCTTAATAATGGTTAATACTAAGCTTATGAATTTACCAAAGCATATCCCCTGGGATTATTGTATCCAACAGTGCAGCAAGGCCCGTTTTCATGTACCAAGATAACTCAGGTCAAGGCCGAAACTCCTTTTCGGAGTTTTCACTCCTAGGTACATCTGTGTCAGAGCCACCTCTACCTGCTCGTATACAGACATGGATGTATTTTCTCAATAAACCACTTACTCAATACTCACCAAAACATAGGTATGATTTGTATTATAATTAGTCTTGTCTCTAAGGATTCACTGGGGTTTTCTAATCCTAATCCCAAAAATAACTAAACTTATCCTCTCATAACAACTATAACAACC
The DNA here is from genome assembly GCA_963277665.1 of Viscum album. Classification (NCBI taxonomy): domain Eukaryota; kingdom Viridiplantae; phylum Streptophyta; class Magnoliopsida; order Santalales; family Viscaceae; genus Viscum; species Viscum album. The sequence continues at coordinate 295,497,288 of OY728134.1, forward strand.
CTACTCTTAATTACACACATAAACATGATTTATAACATAAAATTCAATTGATACAACATAGAATATTGAGAGGTATATTTTCTTTGGGGATTAGGATCACTACATAGAAAAATTAAAAATTAAATACAACATCTTTATTGAAAACATTATTTACATGACCACTACATTCCCTCGTACTTATCATTTCATGGGTTAACCTGAGGACATGCATAAGAAAAGGGTGAGCTATAAAGCCCAGTAAGGGATTAAAAAAAGGTATAACATGAAGATTAAAATACATGTTAGGAAATAGGAATATAAATGGAGCACAAGATAAACATGAATATAAAGGCATGATATAACATGCTTATCATAACATAAAAATGTGGCAACAACACTTAACATGGAAATAGCATGAGCTAAGGCTCATTGCACATGAAGTATGAGTAAACCCTCATTAAACATTAAGAATGAGTAAAACCTCATTGAAATTGAATTATCATGAGTCAACAATAATTTCACAATACGTACCATGATATTATACTTTACCCAGTGCATTGGAGCGCTATCAGGGCGCACCCTTCATAATCATTTCATTTCATGAAGTGTCCCACATTGATCATATTACATGGAATCATTCAAAATAATAAGTTATTACACGATTAAGGAATGTGGAATAAATACATGAAAGTACCATTCAATATGTATATGTGCATAAAGGTGAATACCCTTGATAGAGACATTGGCATAGCACTCACTACACTATGATCTTGGCTTGGAAAAACGCGGTGCAATTTCGGCAGTTTAACGGTGGGAAATAAGAATTTATAAAAATGGTTGATGATAGAGAAATGGGTGTATCATAATATATAAATGAAATAGACAATAAGGGGGTCATATAGATACATTCCCCAACAAATGTAATGGAATTTATACATGTAATACAAAATAATTGCTTAAATGTAAATGAGGAGAGAGAAATTCCTTACGGAATTTTGGCATGGTAACGGGTGTACATGGGAGGAATTAATGAGAGAGAAAGGGGATCAATCATTAATCAAAAATGAATAGGGAAGTATGGGGTAGGTTCTAAATCATACCCCAACATTTATAATTGAAAATAAAAGGGCATAATAATATAATAAAACTTGGACATAAATAAGGAAAGTGAGAATCCCTTACTTGGATGTTTGATCCCAAAGGCTTGGGAGAGGCTTGATAGAGGATTCTTGGGAGCTTGGAGAACCTTTATATGATTTTATAGAGAATAGGGCAGAGGTTGGATGAACTAAAAAGGCTTTGAGTGAAGAGAAAGTGGGAGTTTGGGTGGGATTATATAATAAATGAGAGGGAGTTGATTATTATTTAGGTTTGGGACATCACACATTTAACCAATCAAAACCAAAAACCATCCAAGGGTTTTTCCCATGGTTTTTGACCAAGGGGAGTAGAAAAAAATATATTATAAGGAAAATTTCTGAACTTCATAAAATAATTGGGTTGCTTATGTGGAGGTGAGTCACACTCTCAAGGAAAACAATTTAAGAAGACAAAATGTTTTATAATTCTTGAAGGGTCCACTAAATCTTTGTAAAATAAATCAAAAAAACCCAAAATAACATTATTTTAATTTTAAAACATATATTTTACGAACATAATATTTATATTATTTTATTTCATCACTATTGGGTCATTATGATGTCCTAAAACACATTATATATTTAAACAATATTTAGTTTTTACCCAAAAATATGACTGTCTCAGAAAATTATAAAAAATTTACCATTGGATATTTTCAACATCATGATTCCAGAAATAATATTCATTTTATCTAAATAATTTTTTAAATATACGAATTTTCACTTTTAAAATAAAAACCGACAGTTATAGAAAATTCATGAATTTTTGACAAAAACAGCTTTCAAACCATAATAAAAATTACAATTGTATTCATAAAAAATATATGATCATTTATATTTAATAAAAATTAATTTATTTATAATAATATTATATTAAAATATTATTTAATTAAATAATCCAATAATTCATAAAAATAGATTACTTAGTTGAATATTATCTAAAAATATTATTTGTGCTTTAAAAACTCTTTACAAAGTAATAATAATAAAATGAATATATAATCTTCATAAAAAATAATTTAAATAGTAATAGTGATAGGGTCTTGTTATATAAACCCTTAAAACACCCGTATAAGACCTTAGGGTAAGGTACGTGATGATGAAAAACTCTTGGGGTGGCTCGGATAACATCACTCGAGTGATAATCTCTATTAACTTCCTCTTACCTCATAAGCGGTTCCGGTCAAGATTAAAGTATTCAAGATCGGCCTGGGCTTGGTCAAGATCGATGCCCAATGACAACACCTCCTTTTAGAGCTCTGACAAATGGGATTCATATGGGGCAAGTCTACCGGATGAGGTCATCGCTTCCTTTGTCTGAGTAAATCGGATTTGTTAAAGCCCTATATTTATACTAATCATGTGATCACTGTTCAACGGCTATATTAGCAACAATAACAATTCTTAACGGTATTTTAAAATCCAAAAACATAAAACCAAATAATTTCATATTTTATATAACCATTTTACATAATAATACATTTAATCAGATCAAGATGGATTTTCATTAATGTTTTTTTGGGTCGTTACAGGGTTTCCTTGATTAAGGAAAATGGACATTATGATTAGGTGAAACTATGGATACCCTAAGTTAGGGTATATTTTATAAACATCTCTATGTTTTTCTTATCTTCTTTATATAATATTATTTTACTTATTTTTTAAAAAAAATATTTCTATCATGCAAATTATATAGAAAAGTTTTACTTGTTTTAAACTTTTCTAAACTCTGTTGATCAGACGAACTATCTGTCTGATATAAAAACTTTGAGAATCAATACACTATTGTAAATCAGGACTTTAACAGTGCTAGTAAAAGGGATTTATCAGCACTATAGAAGCACTGATAATTTAAGCGATGTTAAAGGTCTATCTTTAACAATGCTCATAAAAACATAGATAAAGTCTCCCTTTAACAGTGCTAAAAAACACTAATAAAGGGGGACTTTATCATCACTTTTTTAGAACTATTAAAGGCCCCAGTTATAAATGGGATAATTATTTTTCTCACATCCCCATTTATTATAACTTCCTCCCCTTTATCAGTTCTCCCCCTTTATCAGTAGTTTATTTAATCCCACCCTCCCACGCATGCCCCTGCCTTCAGTGAGTTTCGAACCTGAGACCACCAACTTATACACCAAAACCTTTTCCACTCATATAAATAAGGTTTCTATATTAAAAATATATTTTATATGTAAATATGTTTAATTATTTATTTAAAAAATTAAATTTTTATGTGTGAATATATAAAAAATATGTATATATTGTTATATATTTGATTATAAATAATAGTAAATTCTGAATAACAATAAAATTTCAAATCCATAATATCAATATGAATATAATACATAGGAATAAATTTAGTACCCACTGAAAAAGGAAAAAATACCCCCTTAATCAAGGCTGAAAATCCATTGAATGTTAAAAAATTTGGGTTTTACGGCTAAAAAATTAGTTTGGAGGCCTTATGGGATTTTTTGTCCTAAAAAATAATGATCAAGTTCCCCTGGATCAACATAGCATAGAGATCATCATAGGCTTCGATTTGATATGTGGTATAACCCAAACAAACACCTGTATCAAAAGTTATGTCTATTTAAAGTTCGAGTAACGTTTTCAACTTATTTTAGATCTTTTATTATTATTTATTATTATTTTATATTCAAATTTCTATTAAATTAATATTACTCAATAATAATTAGAAAATTATTAATTAAAAAAAATTATATTATAATCCATTTTCACTAAATATCTTATATATTATGTGTAAATGCCTATTTATCATTATCTAAAACATAGTTAAAAAATATATATTACATTTATATAAATATAAATATATTTATATATTAATATATTATTGTTAATTAAATATATATATTTTTAAATATATCATTTATTAGTTTTTTACTAGTGTTGATAAAGGGGGGCATTTATCAATGCTTTTTACAAGCATTGATAAAATACCCCCTTTAACGGTGATTTTTATAGCACTAACAAAGAGAGTTTTTAACAACACTTTACCTAGAGCTATTAAAACCCTAGTTATGGAAAAACCAAGTTTTGTAGTAGTGTTCAAAGTGTCTGTATGATATTTGATAATAAATTTTTTTTTCATTTTTTATAGTTTTAGTTTTTAAAATACAATTCACCCCACATCTTGTAGTATTCTACACACTCTTATGATCCTATATATTACACATTAATTTTAGAAAGTGAATATGAAAAGCATTAGGAAGAAATTTTGAGTATTTCTTGGAGTATCTAGGATCACAATAAGAAGTTCCATGATATTTTTACTCGGAAAAAATGGGATCTTGGAGATATAGAGTGTATCCAAATTCTTAATTGAATAACTTAAGAATGTTAAATACATGCAAGCTATACTTAAAGATAAAAATTAGAAAAAATAATCTTCATCTACCATCAAAAGACTTAGTTCCAAAACTTGGGAAGACAAGATAGTATGGCATGCAATCTCCCAGAAACAAACTCCTTCATAATGATAGAAATGATCATTTAAAGAGTTGTTTTAGAAGATCAATTATGAAGTAAATCTCATATACCCTAGCTATATTCAGGAAGAATATATACCAAGGAAGACAAATCCATAAGGGGTACCTCAACATGGTATGATCCTTGAGTTATATTGAAAAAAGGATCCCAAATAATCAATAGATGAATGAGCTCTAGAGCTTCAATACTATATGTTATCCATTAGTTTATAGTCATGGACTGTAAATAGTGTACAAAATTTCAATGAAACTGCCTTAAGGGGTAAAGTTGGGTGATTTTGGGATATATTTTTAAGAGACTCAGAAGTGATAATGCTTTTATAGGAATATTTTACTTTCTCAATCAAGGTTATCGAAACATTAGCATATTTCCTCAAATAGATGTTTAATGGAAATTCACCAGTCGATCAAGATGAAGAATTGTTATAAAAAGTTAGAAAAACTTTAACCAAAATACAGATTTGTGACATGTGTTATTTTAAATAATATATTTAAAAGTTTCCTCATTGAAATTATCTTATTGGACTAAGATATCAAACATATTATTTATATTTCCTTATCCAAAATATTCAAGGTAGTTTGATTAATGTAACATCTCTAACTCGGGTGCTACTTAATTGGTGACCCAAGCCGGGTCATCATATGACCTCAAGCACACCTCCCCATATGGTAGAGGTTTCAGACTAGTATCAAGGGTATAATAGGTTCCATAGGGTGACTATTCCCTCTTTACTAGAGTAAGCTACAACTAATAACAATATAAATAGAGAAAATAATAGGAAATAACCAATAACATGCATAACCAAACATCTACCAAATTGGGTACAATCCAAAAGTAGTAGTAAATATGTAATGTCATTCTACAAAGCCAAGTAAAAAAAACCAAAATAAATACGAACAAAAGAATCCCCAAAATGTTTATAACTCCTATTATAGAACCTCATCCATGCATTTCCCATGTCCAACTCAACTCCCTAGCATAGGGCCCTTACCCTTGTCCTGACCTACAAGCATGAAATCTGCTCGGGTACCCAACGACGTCCCTATCAGGCTGTGAGTACAACTATGTAGGCCACCACCAATGATGTATAAAAATATAAAGTCTAACATATAGTAAATGAAAGTATTAAATATATAACAATAAAAGGAATAAAATTTTGGGGCCACTATTCAACAATATCTACTTAGCTATTACTAACCAAGGTTTCGATTCATAATGTTTTTTTAAAGGTTGGGGCCAAATCCTCAATTTATTATTTGAAAGCAAAGACCTCTTAAGACTGGGTAGAGGGAGACCCATTACATGGCCCGAAGGCCCAAGGCCAAGTGTCCTGAATACAAGATTATGTCTCTTTGGTCCCTAGTTCATCATAAATCACACAAGGTTCATAGACTCATCAATTTGAATAAGGGAATAAGTTAGTACCTAACTCAATAGGGATAAAATATCACAACATCATAATTTACTTACCATGAAGCCTCAGTCTGGGTGGAATTAAATCGTTAGGGTGATAGAGATTTGTCCCCTTCCCTAACCTGTGTATTGTGGGTGGAGTTAGAGCATCAGTCTAACTCGACCCGTGGGAGGAGCCTTAGTCCTTTATCCCACACCTCAAGCCATGTGAACATACTTATCCATCCATTCACCACACACAAACCATATCACAATCAAACACAACCTATATATATAACAATCCTAATCCATAATAATAAACATGGTAAATCATATTGTGCCATAACTCATTAACAAATTTTCCATTTATATTATTTATCCAATTTTGCCCAAAACCCATTCATAAGAATATATCACCAAGTATATTCAATAATTCTCTTATGTCAACCCATTGAGCATATTCATAAACCCCCATACGAAATTCCATTCAACATATTTTCCCATTTCACACACCACTGTCAATTTATCATATACACCATTTCACATGCACTAACTTTCTTAGGCATATAGAACATAACTCATAAGCCTCATACTCTAACAACAATTAACCAATTCCTAATTTGGAATTCCATTAAGAATATCACATACTAAACAAGGGCTCTACATGATTTCACAACAACCAAGAACATAGCTAATTTTAGGCCTGAAAAGTTTCAGCGCACCCCACGGGTGGCCTTAAATGGGTCAAATCATCATCGATGCATCCCTTGGGGACCATGAGGGTTTCCAATCATTATTTAGACACCCAAAAATACAAAATCTTAACCAGGTTTTCAAAATAAAAACATGAAGGGACAAGATAAAATTAGGACATGCACAAATCTACAACTAAACTGTGGGATATAACTTGTAGACCACCTAACTTGAATCCATTTATGAACACTCCCTGAATCGGTGTAAATACCCAAACCCATTTTCTTAGAGTTGGTGCCTTATTACATTACATTATCATGATTACATTAAAGTCATATCCCGAAGGAATGAATAGTTTAGTAGATTTAGAAATTTAAATACATACATAAGTTCAACATTACAACTTGGAATGAAAAATAACAAATAATTTTTATTGGAACATCCACCACTCTAAGATTATCCCTATAAGTCAATCATAATATACCTATTCATGTCCTAGGAAAAATGAAACATTAGAAGGGGTGATCTCAGATGCTTAGTAAGGGTAAGTAATAAATTGAAAGATATCATAAACATAATCATTAGGCATAGTGAATAATTGAAAACACATACCTTAAAAAATAATAAACTTGAACACATTATGGAAGGAATATGAGCTGTGAAATTATTGCCATAATAAAACATAATCATGGGTATTATACTAGCCGAATAACCATATTAACTATGAAATTTTTGCTTCATAATAAGGGAAATTCATATTCTAGAAATTCTAAAATATACCGTCAAGGACTTGACCAAGACATCTAAAAATTATTAAGGCCATGACCAAAACCATATCTAAAAATGGGCAAGGCCTCAACCAAGTCTATATCTATTTGTCTCATGAGACCTACTGATGAATCTAGGTGATATATTGGGCCCCAAAAACCACATAATATGTCTAATTCATTCCTCATATGAATTAGGATAAACATAAACAATATATACATTCATATTGAAACTAACATATGAAACATAAATAACTTTCCCCAAACATTATGCTTAAACACTAACCATTCAGAGTAAATTGGTGAATGGTTTTAAGATAGAACATCTACAGTCAAACTAATAATAAACCATTCAATCATATATGGTAGATTATATTATAAATATTAATCCCAATAATACATAATAATCAATGGGAGTGTTGAAATAGATGAAGATACTCTTATAAAATCATTGAGTAATTATTGAGATAAATACTCTTTTACTTTGAAAAGAGGAGTTCTTTTGGAAAAGTGTTTATATAAAACCAGTAAGATAGTATTTTCATAAAAAAATGACTAATTTTAAAAAGATAATGGTTTCTAAAAATATACTATAGAGTTCCCTTGAAAATAGGTAAGAATTTGAGAAATTTCTTTGAATCGAGCTTGTATTTCAGGAAGAATTTTTGAAAGACACTTTTAAAACATATAACTACCCATAAATTAAAGTATGATTCTGGTTGGTACACATATATATAACATTACAACTTAATTTATGAGAAGTAAATATAAATAAATTGTAATTTAACTGAGGTATGTAGAGAATAAGAGTAACTCGAATGAAAATGGAGGTTCGGGTAGAAAACCCTTACATTAAGTCTGAAGGTGTTCCTCAGTTGATCTTAATGACATAAATAATCAAATTTAGGTTCACAATTTAATTATTATAGAACCTAGAATACATGTAATTTATTTATTATAACCTTATTAGGTTAATTCATGGAATTTTTATTGGTTAAGATATTCAATTTCATTGTTTGGGAGCATTTTCTTCCTTGGTTTTCATGATAAATTTAATTATATTAATGTAAGGATAAACATGTAAAATTAGAATGATTGTACAGAATAGAATTTGTATGTTATTATTTAATATCCAAAATATTACATGTTTATAAAACTCATTTGGTTATTGGGAGTGAATATGAATCATTATAAAACATTAATGACAATTGTTTTGGTTAATTGGAGGCTTTTTTATCATAATGAACTCATTTTGATTTATAAGTTAATCTCATGTGTAAAAAAAGGATTAAAGACCCTTAAATAAGTTATAATTCATATATTATAGTTTTGTTCAACCATAAAAATGGATTCATGACCATAATTGAATATGGTAATAGAAATTTAAAACCCATCATCCTTGAATGTGATAAATTAACACATCTCAGATGGTGTTTTCATTTCTAGTATAAAAGAAGGGGAAAGAAGAGATGATGGAGAATTATTTCTTTATCAAAAAAAATAAGTACATGTAAGGTGATGGAGTAATCACAACATTTGGATGAAATTAGGTGAGTAAAGAAAAATAAAATAAAGGAACTTGAAATAAAACAAATGAAGAGGAATTTACCTCTTGAAGTTATCTTCCTTGAGATCCTCTTTAGGGGAGAGGTTTTGGTCTTTTTATGAGAACAAGGGCTGATGGATGTGGGGGAGGGTCTTAGGAGGAGATTTTATCATAATTTAGATAAGTAATGAGGCTTTATAAGACTAAATAGAAAATAGAGTGAGGGGGGGTTATAGTGGAGGAGATGAGGGTTTTCCTATTATTTTATTACTTTGCCAAAGAAAACAAATAGTATTGATTATTGTGACCAAGATTATTAATATGTGCATGTGAGTTCAAACCTAGTGTCCTTACATCATACATGATACTAGTAATATTGAATTTAACTGATAATGTATATATATGGTAAATTACCTTATTTTACTATTCATAATTTTTTTTAGTATTTCAGAAAAATCCCAAAAATTCACCCTAGCCATTTTTCGATGTGTAGAATTAAAAAATGAAATCCATTTTTAGAAAATAATTTTATTAATTTATTTTTTAAATAAAATCATAATTTATTCTAAATATAACAATTTTAAAAGTATAATTAATTTTATATCACCTTGAGAAATTAATCTAGATCTCATTATCTTATAAACTTAAGACAATAAAATAATAATATGATTTACTATTCATAATGGTTATATTACAATTCATATTACTATTCATAAGGGTATGTTACTATTCACTAAAAATTAAGTTTTTCTTATCAGACTCTAAATATCTTACTGAACATAACTGTGTATGTCTGTTTTTCGAAATTCAAATCACAGAGGTGGAAAAATTATGTTTACTGGATAAGTTATAACAAAGTGATGTTTTGTAGAGAATCAATGTTTCATGAATTCAATATTAAATTTATTTGAAAAATCTTGGGGCATTACAATCGAAGCCTTAGATCCTTACTCAACCAACCCTTGAAGCCTCAACCTAGATCTCATCATAAAAAGAGGGGTTTAGAGATTCATATAGAGATGAGAGGAAGATACAAAACCTAATCGAGAAGAAAGATAAAGGAAGAGATTAAACTTACCCAGAGCATCAATATTCACCAGACGAAACTCCAAATGACCTAGTAATGAAGGAGGATCACCCCTGGGAGATCTTAGAAGCTTTGGTTCATCACTAGGGTTTAGGAGAGATGAAAGGAGGAAAATCCTGAGTGAGCCTTAAAATACCAGAGTGGCAATTTTAGAAATTTCTCAACATTAATAGGCTGCAAGGTTTACCCACATAGTTTTTCAAACCGTGTGCAAACCGTGTGAGAGCTACTATCCCAAAATCCCCCTTTTTCATGGTTTCCTAGGAATTCAGCATGGTTAGCTTAAATATGGGTTAACCGTGCACAAGCCTCTGTCCAAGGCTGCACAGTTACCTTGGATACTCCGCATGGTTTGTACTAACCATGCACAAACCGTGAAACATGTCCAAAAATTCTTTTTACCTCCATTTTCATGCCTCAAACCCCCAAAACACCCCGAGCATTCTCATTATCATTAAGAAATAATTATTTGACCAAAATAAAGTAGTTAAACTAAAAAATAAACACAAAAATACCTTAAGATAAATCTTGGATCTTACAACCCCCCACTGTAGGATGACTCGTCCTTGAGCTGCTCTTTCCAAGTATCATTGAGATTCTGAATCAAAGTGATCGGGCCACTGAACCTGCATATCTGATTCTCAATCCTAAGTTTATTTCTAGAAATTTCCATGATTCCATAAAACTCAACCCAAAAGAACAACCTTACCCCACAAGACCTTCTCACCATGATCCAAAATATGAACCAGATTCTCCTTAAAGGATGCATCTGGCTGAAGCTCTGCATTATCAACATTTATCACATGAGATAGATTAGGTTGATACTTCCAGAGTTGTGAGACATGAAAAACATAATGCATTACACTATACCATTGAGAAATATCCAATTGGTATGCCACTAGTCCAATCCTCTCCATAATCTCAAACGACCCCACATACCTAGGTGCCAACTTGACTTGCTTCCGAATTCGATGGTGACTCAACCTTGGAGACACCTGAATAAACACACTATCACCTAACATGAACCGGAGAGGGTTACAATTCTAATATGAATATGACTTCTGTCTACTATGTGTTGCTGCCATCCGCTTCTGAACAAACCAAACCTTCTCAAACGTCTCCTACATGAGACTCGGTCCTAATAGCTCAAACTCCCCAGCTTCTAGCCAACACAACAGAGATCTACATTTCCTCCAATATAGTTCCTCAAAAGTCTCCATCTAAATTTTAAGAAAACTCAACAAGTGGAAAGTGCTTTTCCCATGAACCATCAAAATCTATAACTCATTCTCTCAACATGTCCTCTAATACCTGAATCGTATGCTCAGAATTCCCATCCGTCTGTGGGTGATAAGCTGTACTCAACAACACTTGGGTACCAAGCAACTTATGTAGCCCCTGGAAGAAGCGTGATGTGAAATGTGGATAATGATATGAAACCATGGTTCTCAGCACACCATGTAACCCCATTATCTCTCAAACATATAACTCACCCAAATGGTCAACTATATAAGTTTACTTGATTGGAAAGAAATGAGCCATTTTTGTCAACCAATCCACAATCACCCAAATTGCATCATTCTTTCGAGGCATCCTCGAAAGACCCACTACGAAGTCCATTGTTATGTCATTTCACTTCCACCTAGGAATGTGCAATGAATGTAACAACCCACCTAGACACTGATTCTCAACCTTCACTTGTTGACAGGTAAGGAATCTTGCCATAATACCTATAACTTTTTTATTCATTCCTTTCCACCAATACTGCCGACGAAGTTCATGATACATTTTATTCAAGCATGGATGTGCTTCGCACTTCAATGCATGGAAATCGTGCATAAACTCTTCATGTGAACCCTCCAACACACCAACACAACCCTAAACATAGACAACTCCATCATCACCAACATAGAAACTAGAAGGTGACTCCCCACCTTAGGAATTTGCTTCATGTCCAAACACGCCATATCTTCCTACTATCTTTCCTTGACCTGACTCTAAATCATAGACTCAATCGCTATAGATGCAAGGGTAATATTTATGTTCCTATCCAACACCTCTTGGAGAATCTCAGCAAACAAAGTTATCATTTTCCATTTAGAGTTGGATCTTTGTACCACCTGATTCAAGGTCTTCTAGCTCAAAGCATCAAAAATACTATTCCATTTTCCTAGTGTGTAAGCCAACTAAAAATCAAAATAATTATAGGTACTCGACCCACCTTTGATACCAAAGATTCAAATATTATTGAGATAAAATGTACATAAGACTTTTATGATTATTAAACACCAGGAACCGCTCTCCCAACAAGTAATGCCTCCAACACTTCAAGGCATAAACAACATTAGCTAGCTTAAGTTCATGGGTAGGGTAATTTCTTTCATGAGGCCTCAACTGTCTTGACCCATAAGCTATAACCCAATCATCCAGCATCAAAACTGCCCTGAGTCCCACACCAGACACATCACAGAACAATTTTTACTTCTTACTAGGTTTAGGTAGGATCATAATCAATGCGGTAGTCAACCACTTCTTAAATTATTTGAAAGTAGTCTTGCATGCCTCTGACCACTCAAACATAACAACCTTCTTAGTTAATCTTGAGAGTGGTGCTGCCAAACAATAAAAATAGATAATGAACCTATGGTAATAACAGACTAAACCTATAAAACTCAAAACATTAGAAACATTCTTGGGTTTCTCCCAAGACACCACAACCTGCACCTTCTCTGGATCCACCGACACACCAGAATCAAAAATGATGTGTCCCAAGAAACGAACATTGTCAAGCCAAAACTGACATTTTGATAGCTTGGCGTAAATTATATACTCTAAGTGTACTCAATATGATGTAAATATGTTTGTCATGATCATCAAGAGTTCTTGAGTACACCAAGATTTCATCAACTAAGACAACCAAGAACTGATCTAGATAAGGGTGAAATTGTAACACCCCAGAAAATTACATGTAATTTTTTTCATTTTAATGAGATTATTTTGGAACCAGGATCTAAGAAAACATGTGATTCGGAGGCCCATAGTGGTCAGAACATATTTTTTAAACTTTATTTAAATTATGTTCAGCAATCGTGCGAGAAAGTTTTTTTTATATTTTGAATCAGTGCTCAGATTGAAAATCTGAGGGCACCATTGATTTTTGAATGCCAGGATTCACCTAGGAATGACCTAACCTCGATCAGCGTGGGTTTAAAGAAAAAGATAAATTTTAGACTTTTTAAAGAAAATGTTAAAATAAACTTAAAATATTTTTATGTTTATTTTATTCCAATGGTTTTTCTACGATGTAGCATCCGGTTAGCGTTGTGGTGCAGCGATGTGGAGACACTGACTCATTAATGAATCTCATTAATGAATCAGTGTGGTGATGCGCAACACATCTCCCACCTCTGATTAATCAGAGATACATGGTTGAAAAAAAACCCTGGAAAAACCTCTAGTGAAGAGAATCTCTCTCTCTCTATCCGATGTTGATGAGCACTCATAGATAATGAGATCGGATCCGGGGATTGACGAGCAATGGTGAATTCCAACGGATCACGGATCAACAAAAGATGACGAAAGACAATGAATCACAGATCAATGAAGACTCAGATCACCCTCCTTCATTAATTATAGAGCCGAAATCCAATTAGGGGTTTTTGTGTGCATGAGTTTCTACATTATTTGTTCTAAAACTTCGAACGCAGATCAACCCATAACCAGGTTGATCTGCAGATCATGTGTTCTTGCAGGAGAGTGCCTTTCTTGGTGTTTTTCACGAGGATTGTTGATATACTGATGGAACTGTGATCCCAATCCTTCGCTACATTAAACTCCTAATGTAGAGGGTGCGATCAGACACAAACAAGACATGAGCCCCCTCACCTTTTGTGTTCTTCATGGCGGAATTTTTGAAATGGAGGAAAAGTGATTTCGAAGCCATCACAGTGAAGGCGGAAGCACTAAAATCCTGTAGGTGTAGACGGTTCCTAAAACGGACCACCAGAGTAACTCTGGTGGCCTTCAGAAGAACCATCGGCGTGCCGGTGGGGGCCCGCGATGGCATCCGTAGTAGGAGGAAGGCAGCACGTCGTGACAGCAGAGGACTGCCGCCAACTGGTCGTAGTGGTGTGGAGGCGCGACACTAACCAACACCTTTGTAGAGGGGGTATCCCATGTATGGGACACTCTGATGCGCTGGAGATACGTGGTCCATCGACCGCATGTAGGGAGTAATGGTTGGCTGCCTACCGGCCGTGCTGGAAGGAAAGGACATGAAAAAGCCGCATTTGGCTGAATGAGCTAGTCAGCTACATGGACTAGTTATAGGGAAAGGCGACGCCAGGTGGCATCACTGGGTGAAGAACCGGATAAGGCTAAGCCGCGTCCGGGCTATTGTTGGCAGGCCGCGCCCTGCCAGGAAGGCTAGGCCAGTGAACTGGGCCACCTGAGCAGCCATACTGGTTCTTCGAGCCAGTCTAGACACGTCGGACCGGGCTGGTGGAGTATGACCGGGCCACTGAGCGGCCCTAGTTGAAATATGACTGACCCGCTAGAGTGGGCTGGGATGGATAATTTCGAGTCATTGGGTGACCCGGTGGACGGTCCCATGGTTATTCTAGGTCGGGTCCCGCATGGCCCAACAGTCTAGACATATAGGACGGGTCATGTGTGTAACGACCCAATGATTTATAAATAGAAATTAATTTGTTATAAATATGTCATGAAATCACAACATAATGAGCTACTAAGTGTTATGTGACCTTTAAACTTAAGTTTGTCACTTCTGTGTTTGGAATTTCAAAAATTTGGCATACATGGTTGCGATCAGTAAGTTATTTGGAGTCTGATAAGAAAAAACATAATTTTGGTGAATAGTAACCTACCCTTATAAATAGTAATATAACATTTTGAATAGTGATATACCCTAATGAATAGTAACCTCACCTATGATAGTATTAAAATAATATTCATGTGAAATTATGCTGTACCTATATTTTAGAATAAGTAAATGAATGTTTTAAAACTGGGTTTTTAATAATAAATTAAGATTTTAATTAAATATTTTTTATGTGTGTGTGTGTGTTGTATATATATATATCAATGTATGTATTTATTTATTTATAAACACACATAAGAAAACATATTTTATAAATTTATTTAAAACTAATCTTATAAATATATATTAATATACAAATAAATATATGGATAAAAAATTATAACTAAAAAAAATTATATAAATAGATATAAATATATATTAATATACATATATATTAATATAACTATATATATATATATATATTAATATGAATAAATAAATATATATTGATATAACTAAATATATATATATATATATTAATATAAGTATATATATGTTAATATATATATATATATATATATATTAATATAAGTATATATATGTTAATATATATATATATATATATATTAATATATGAATATATATATAATAATAAAACTAAATATATATACGGATATATAAATTAATATATGAGTAAATATAACTAAATGTATATATAAATAAATGGATATATTAACAAATGAAGAGAAAAAAATATAGTGGAGTGGTAAAGGTTTAGGCGCGCAGGCAACGGGTCTCGAGTTCAAATCTTGGGGGAGGTAGGTCATGCGTGTAGGTGGGGGGAATAATCTACCACTATTAAAAGGGGGATGGGAGTGCTATTAAAGGGGATGAGGCTGGGTGGAGCTGGCTGGGGCATGCATGGGCTACCATGGGGGGTGGGGCACTGTTAAAGGGGGGCTTCAAGCGCTGTTGAAGCCCCCCAGAATTGAAAAAATATTTATTTTATTTATTTGTAATATTTTTTTTAACTTTTATCAGTTCTTTTTAAAAGAACTGATAAAAGGGATATTATATCAGTTCTAAAAAAACGCAAAAAAATGGACCATTTTATCAGCACTTTTTCGTGCTGATAAAAGGCCCCTTTTATCAGTGCTTTTTTAGTGCTGATAAAAGGGGCCATTATCAGCGATTTTCTGAGCACTGATAAAAGGAACCCACTTTTATGTTCACCTAGATTAACAATGATTTTTTAGCACTGTTAATGCCCTTTTTTGGTGCTGATAAAGGCCATATTTGTAGTAGTGTGGGTCCAGATGCAATTGGCCCCTGTTTACAAAAACACCTATATCTCTCAAATCGGGCATCTGATTGATGCACTTTCAATGGAGTTGGGACCCTTGTTATATGGAGATCCTTTTGGAATACTCCGATTGGTCTGAGAAAGTCGGACCGAGCCAAGATACAACCGACCCCTGTTTACAGAAAGGGTCATTTCTTTTAGACTGTGCATCCAATCGATGCATCTTCTACGATAGGAGGACTGTTTAGATAAGGCGGTCCGTTTGAGATACTCTACGTGAGTTTTGGTTGAGGTAGGTGTATGACTGGGTTGGATCGGGATAGAATCCAACCAGACTCTTTTACAAAAATTCCCATATCTTACCAACTGAGCGTCTGTTCAACACGTCGTCTATTGCGTTGGGACCCTTATAAAGAGAAGATCCTTTGGGTTACTCTATGTGGGAATTACTGGAAGTTGAGTTACGACCAATTGATTGAGGATTATATACTCCTAGAATCAAGCGTGCTAAGTGCGGGAATCCAGTGGCTGGCTATGACGTAAAGGATGAGGAGCGACCCTTCGTGGATCAGAATGAGAGAGACCCTTCTTGGATCAACAATAGAGAAACCCTTCGTGAATCAACAATAAAGCAACCATTCGTGGATCAGCATGAAAGCCACCCTTTGTGGATCAGTAACAGAGCGACCCTTCATGGATCATCATGAGAGTGACCCTTTGTAGATCAACATGAGAGAGACCCTTCATGGATCAACCATATATTGACCCTCTGTGGATCAACATGAGAGATACCCTTCATGGATCAGCAGTAGCGCAACCCATTTTGGATCATCCATAGAGTGACCCATCATGGATTAGTAGTAGAGAAACCCTTCATGGATCAACAACAGAGAGACCCTTTGTGAATCAACAAAAAAGCCTATCAATAGAATAATATGATTTAGCTTTACGACTAATCATCTTTACATCTATACTTAAGCTATTCCAAGTGTGAGCTATGTCTTTTTCTTTGTGCTTTACTTTGAGATCTTACTTTTTGGTATTTTCCTTTGTGGATTTCTGTGAGACCTGAGTTGGTCTCGGGGTCCCTATTGAGTATTGTTATACTCACCCCTATGTGAGCTTCACCTACACCTGTTGTGTCTTTTCAGATGACAGACAACTTTGACAGAGACTTTGGGGAGCCAGGGCTAAACGAAGCTAAGAGTTCGATCGATAGACCTGGTGTGCTGCAATGACATCCAATAGTGAGCTTTACCAACCCTTAATATAGGATCCTTGGAGGATGACCTCCTGAACTTGTACTTATTTTTTTTACTTTCCTTTCATTTTTGTTTGTATTCTAAACCATTTTACTTTATGTAGTACTTGTACTTGTTTTTGGTTCTAGTTTCAGTTTACTTTTTTGCAGTATGGGATACGTGTGTGTGTGTGTGTAGGTTGAAAGGCATTGCCTTCCCTTTTGGAAAATGCCTTTTTGGTGCTAGTCACTAGCCCTTGGCCTATGGATAGAGGGCATGGGGTAGTCACGACATAGGTCCTATGGGATGTGTCGTTACAAATCGGTATTAGAGGGCGATCGATTATACTAGAAGAAATAAGAGTATATATTTTTGATGAGGAAAATAGTGTTAAGTGTTTTGAGTTGGGATTTCAGGACAGGGAGTCCAGTGTTGGTGTGGAGGTCCACATATCCATACAACAAAACCATGAATTCAATTTTTTGACTCGGTACACGAAATCACCAGTTTCATTTGTTTTGGAAATGTTTTTCTCATGATTTTTTTTGAGTCAGCTCAAAAGGTATAACTTAACTAACCTCAGTCCATCTTAAATTCTCTTATAATGCCTCCACATATACAAACAGCAATTATTCCAATAAGGAATCATGATTATGGTCTATTGAGTGATGAGGAATCAATTCACGGACTAGTTCCAGAGATAGAACCTCCGGGTGGTGTACCAGAGGCACCGCCATCTGTAGAGCAGCATTTCCAACTACGTTTTCCAATAGAGGATGAACTAAAATTGAGAACGTTTCATGAGTTCCAGAGGAAGATTGTAACACCCCAAGTAAATAAAGAATATGAAATTTTCATATTTATCCATATTTGTGAATAAAATATTAATATTACTTTAAAGGGGACGCTATGCACGATGACGTACCCAATACGCAACAATGAGTTTCTTGGGAATCTTGTGTTTCACTCTAATAACAATATAATATTATTTTAAATGGTAGTTAATGCCTAGCCATCATAATGGTGGGAATGATCATAACTAACTACAAAATGATTATATATGTTTGTCAAATATTTTTACTCTTTACAATAAATGTTATAGGATTAAAAATGCGAATGAATCCAATTTTAAGCGTAAACATTCAAATATTCTTTAAAAGGTTGATTAACCGCCTTTTGATGGTGAACCTATTTTAAATCCACTTTTTGACAATTTTATGTGTTATATTTGACAAAATAAAATTCTTCTTTAGAATCGGGACATCAAAATTTACTTTGTGTAAATTTTTGGTATTTTTCCGAAAAAGTTCAATTTTTAATGAATAGTGAAAAATGTTGTATTTTAATTCAAAACCCCTTTTTAATATAATTTATTTATATGATTAAATTATCTTTTGAATTGGTTTTAAAGTGAAATTATAATATCTTTTTAATTGGTTTTAAAGTAAAGAAATGTTAATATAATTTATTTATATGACACAAACATGAGATGTTTTACTAAAACACTTTTTACATGAGGTTATACAAGTAATAATTTTGACTATAAATAGTCATTGGAAAGATAAAAATATTTCCTACATCATAGTATTTTTTTTATAATTTTTAGACATTAAATAAATTAAATTATTTATGACATCATGATGATGCAGTGATGACCTCATTATTTAACGATTTAAATAAAATGGAAAGATAATGTAACATCTTAGACCTACACATGTCCAAAACCTATTGGATGGGTGGATTTTGAACCCTTATCACCTTATCCTCGAAACACATCAATGTGGGACCATTAAAATCCGAAACTCATTCTAAAATAAAGTAACATTTCTTTACTTTCCAAGAGTGGCCCTCCCCTCCTCTTATAAAAGGCCCCCACCTCTACCTCCTTACCCACACTTCCAAAGCCTTTGGCTCGACCAACCCCTACCCATTTTGTATCTCCACATCCCTCTATAACTCCTTGAAGCCTCACTTTGGGCATAAGTCTTCCCAAGGAAGCCTTTGAGCTCAAACCAAAAGGAGTTACCCGATTTTAAGGTAATGTCTTCACTTGAGTCCTTTTGTTTTGTTTTGCTTCTCCAACCCCCTAAACTCTTTTTATTAATTTATTTTGTAACAACTCCAGTATCCTAAATATACTAGGATGTTTTTATAAGAATTATTCGAGATACACTTACACACACCTTCGTCTAATGGTTAAAGAACATACTGTTTCTGTGGTTGGCGATTTTCTGCCTCACGAAACGATGATTGTTCAATATTCTTTTAACACCTTTAAAGGTGGCCATTATGATGTCACTGTATTTTATATATGATATATATGGTATTTATGTTTACTATATGCTTCTTTATTTTATATTTAAACCATACATTTATTCTTTTCAAGTTGTGTAAATGCGATAATTTCATATGAGGAAGTGTGGACTACCGCCCCCTCAAGTGATGTGACTCGTACATGCAATACATGGAATATATAAAGAATGCAATTAATGAACATATGTGACCTATATAACATATATATTATACTGGAATTATAATATATATATATATCATTTATTTTTAATTCCATTAATATGACAAAGAAAAAATGAAAGTAGCGTTCATGCGTACGTACGACCTACCGTCTCCATGAACAGTGCTTTTCATTTTTTATCTCCAAATGATATGGAATAGTATAAAATGAATATTTACAGGATATATATGATATTTTAATCATTAATACTATTCTTGAAATTATTTACTTATAACTACATGGACAATCATTGTTTCAAACAAGTTCATTTTTGACTCATGTACCAAACATCGACAAAAACGTCTGATATGAACTAACATTATTAAACAATTATTATCACATTATAATATATGATATGAACTGAATAATAATATTTAAAGGAGGTACTTAGGCAATTAGAAATTGACCAAAGTTTATTATTCAGGAATATAAAGAAACGAACAAGACAAGTCAGACTTGAGGTAAGGGATCCTACTCCTCTCTATCTTTTTAAGTACACTCTTTTATGTCATTCCTTTTAAAGATAATATTTCTTGTTATTGGGATGTTATTTTATATTACTCCTACTGTAATTTTTATTTTCATATTCTGAGAGACCCTATTCTCTCTCATCAATCCATTTTGGAAGTTTTGAGTGGCGCCGTTAGGCTGCCGAGTTTTCGTAAGGGATTTTTCATCTCACTTTTTTCCCGTGAGATTTATGCTACATTTTCCACCATTTACTTTAAGTTGTGTATGTACTACCCATTATTATAATCTTTGTGTAATATAATTTCATTTATGGGTATTTACATTTTTCTTGTATGACCCTTCTTCAATGGGGTGTACGTTTCGAAAGTTACCCAAGTCGGTAAGGGAACCTTTCACCCTCCTCTTTTTAAAAGAATTATTTTGTTATGTATTTTAATTCAAATACTATTATGTTGGGATATGTTCTTATATATCCTTATTAATGTAAATTTTATGACCAAGTGATGAGATACCCTTTTTATCTCTCATCAACTCTTTTTCTGAATTTGGAAGTGACGCTGTTAGGCTGTCAAAGTTTTGCAAGGGAACTCCTTAAACCAATTTTGATTCTTTGGGAAAAACTTGTACACCTTGAATATGTAATTATATGATTATGTGTGAATGTCCTATGATTGTTTTACACTTAATACCCACTTGTATTTCGTGTATTCATTTGTCACACATAATTATATAACTGATTTATCCTTAATCCAAGAATACCGTCTTTGTATGTGACTTCGTATCAATCTTATTTCATTGAGGAATATTTTGTTTTATACACAACTTTCTTTTATACGGTGTATAAAACCCTTTGAATTTTACGTTTATCCAAAAGGAATATTTCTTATATGAAGCGTTTTACTAAACGACAAAAGTGAATGTTTTTGTCGTACGTATGCGGCGACAACGACTTTTCTGCCGCCGTAACCATTATTTGAGTTTCAGATTCCTCTACAAGCCATACCTTTTTTTTAAAGAAAAATATATACCATGTTTTACTTTTCTTTTATTTTGTTATTGAAAATGGTTTTCATAATGTTTTTATATCAATGTGTTGTATTGATATCTTGTGATTGAAAGGTGGAAATGTTATGTTTCCTTTAGGCATGTTTTATGTGATACGATTATATTGTGGTTCTTGGGCATTATTATGAAGACGGGTGGTTCCGTGATAAACTAAGGGTGGGTGAGCCCAATATAGCTCTCTAATGCATTGGGTAACGCGAAGGAGTGAAACGTTAAGGTTTCTCCGAAGAGATTTAGAGAATATACTGTGGTGGGTATTCCAAACGTAACCAAGAGGGTTACTCCCTGCGTAAGAATGATATGAATGCCTCAAGTTACCTTTTATGTCTTATGATTTCTATGATTTATTCATGATTTTATGAGGTATGTTAAAGTGCGTATGTTTTATGGGTAAAGTATGATTTCATTCTTATGTATATTTGAACTCATGTTTCCTTTCAATATTTTTATATCCCTTACTGAGCTTTTTATGCTCATCCCAAGTTTTTTTGAAATGTTTTTCACAGGTCAAGGGAAAGGTACATGATATAATGATAGTGTCAAGACAGTTTCAAGAAAGAATCCATACTTTATTTTTAAATATGTTTTCGTTGATGGGAAAAAATGAATACTGTCTTTTGTGTAACCAATTTGTTTAAATGTGGAATGTAATGCAAGTTTTATGATCTAATTCTCTAAAACTCTAAAACTGAAGAGATCCTCAATGTGTAATCTTGTAATAACACAAGTTTAAGTAAGGTTTAAGGTTGGGGCCTTATAGTTGGTATCAGAGGTCAGTTTAGACAACTTTAGGGATTATGAGTTTTTGTTAGACACATGATTAGTCCCTATATCTATTATTTCAGTGAGATCATTGTTTTATAACTTTTTTCAGGTCAAGTAAAGTCAGTTACAAATGGAAGGAGAAGGATCTCAAACGGCATTCCTATCTCTTCCTGATGACATGCTTGCAATAATTATTTCAAAGTCATGTTCGGATGATTATGAAACTTTTTCTAGCATACAACTCACTTGCAAGCAGTTGTTTGAGATATCAAACACCTCCACTATACCTCGTTATCATCGTGGATCATGGGTTGTTTTTAGACAAATACTATTTTCACAATATTCTCATATTTTCAAGAAAGGTAAATATTATCAAGGTATTTTCAAATATTTTACCTTATCACAAGAATTTGAAGCATATTATGATTTTAAAAATGGTGCTGAGGAAGGAGACCTTTGTGCAACCTATTTATATTTGCTTTTAAAATATAGTCTCTCAGCACATACTTATGGTATTTTAAAAGGACAAATAATAGAAAGTTTCAACTCAAATTCTATCTGACTATTTTATAGAAATCATGTTTTATCAGATGTTTTGGAATTATATGTCATACATGATTATTTTCCAAAATTGTTTTTCTGTGAACACCCATATGACCCATGTTATACAAGGTGTATTTGGATGGAGGAAGAAAATTATTTTGAAGGATCTCTAAATCATTGTTGTAATGCATGGGACTTCTACCTACATGAGCAAGATGATGATGAAAAAAAGTGGACGCCATGATCAAGGTATTATGTTATTCATTTTGGGAATAATTTTATTTTATCTTATGGTGGTGAAATAAGACTTCAAGAATTAAGATGTTGAGATCGTAACGAATTTGGATGAAAATGAGAGGTATAAGGAAAATATTGAGGTTAAAACATTTCAGGGTTATTTTTGGAGTTTTATAAAAAGTACAACACGCAGACTGTGTGACAACCCATCATGTCGGACAAAGCTGCGGGAATTGAACCCACAACCAAAGTGCGACTGGTATTTAACACCTACCACTAGACTACGCGAATTCCCTGGTTAGTTTGACTGATTCTTTTTAGTTAGATGATTTTATGAATTAAGAGTAAGTTGATTTTGGGTTATCTATGGAAATTTATTAACCCATCATGGAGGATATGTGATTAGGTTAATTACTTTTCATTACGAGACATTAAGAGAAACTGATGTTGTTTGGAGATAAATGTTACGATTTGACTTGGAAGACTATGTGACTAAATACTTCAAATATTTGGGTTTCAATCTTATTTTGGTTTACTTTGAAGAATTTTATGGACAAATTGTTTATCGGATGGTCCTCGTTGAACTTTGGGTTTCATTGGACAAATTTTGGAGATTAAGAATAGATTTTCTTTTTATAAAGGGTTATCCTTTTCTGGATTATCTGATCTTGTACTAACCTTTTTGGTTTTGGTTTTGGTTAAAGTCTAAAGACATGGGAAGTATATAGTTCTCTTTTGTGGATTAGGTGATTCTCTAGAAGTTGATTATAGTACTCTTAATGTGAACAAGTCTTCCTAAATACTCGTCTTTTGGAGAAAATATGAGTTTGTGTAAGGAATCTAATAAAAGTTGAAAGTCAACATGATAAGTGATTATGTTTCCTTATGAATAAATTCCTCAATAAAAAGTAACTTAAAACAAAAATGTTGTCTATTAACTTTTCCTACTGGGGAATCGAATACCGTTTAACCTATCACAAGTTTGTGATTTTCTTGTGGTTAACTTTCTCCTAAACATGTTTTTTATCACTCTCCATTAGAATATGACCCTATGTTTTCTCCTCCATGTCCATGTTTTCCTACATGGAATCCTAGTATGGGTTAACTCGGGTGACCTTTGTACTTCTCTTTCTTTATTTTAATGTGATTGTTTTACTGACTATTGTTCCGATGTGGGATTTTCAATGAAGTTTCCAAGCCCAATTCTAAAAATTGCGAGGACACAATTCCCAAAAGGGGGAAGGATGTAACACCCCAGGTAAATAAAGAATATTACATTTTCATATTTATCCATATTTGTTAATAAAATATTAATATTACTTTAAAGGGGACGCTATGCACGATGGCGTACCCAATATGCAACAATGAGTTTCTTGTGAATCTTGCGTTGCACTCTAATAACAATATAATATTATTTTAAATGGTAGTTAACGCCTAGCCGTCGTAATGGAGGGAATGAGAATAACTAACTAAAAAATGATAATATATGTTTGTCAAATATTTTTACTCTTTACAATAAATGTTAGAGGATTAAAAATGCGAATGAATCCAATTTTAAGCGTAAACATTCTAATATTCTTTAAAGGGTAGAATAACCACCTTTTGATGGCGAACCTCTTTTAAATCCACTTTTTGAAAATTTTATGTGTTATATTTGAAAAAATAAAATTCTTCTTTAGAATCGGGACATCAAAATTTAATTTGTGTATATTTTTGGTATTTTTCCGAAAAAGTTCAATTTTTAATGAATAGTGAAAAATGTTGTTTTTTAATTCAAAACCTATTTTTAATCTAATTTATTTATATGATTAGATTAACTTTTGAATTGGTTTTAAAGTGAAATTAGAATATATTTTTACCATTTAATCCAATAGTGGTCGTTGGAATTAATTTCACTTTGAAATCAGACTTAAACTAGTGTCAATATTTTGATACATTTTGTTTCATAAAAACACGCTATTTGTTTTGACAGCGGGAATTAATTATTAAATTAATTAATGAAACTTATATGTTTTGAATTTTTTAAAATAAACATCATTTTTGAATTCGTAATATCAAATATAGCTTAGGGTGAATTTTTGGTAATTTTCTGAAAAACTTCAAATTTGATGAATAGTGAAACCACTACGTGGTACTTATAAAAAATGATTTTCCGTTTAAATGAAATTTTGCCATCTTTGTGTTTTGAATTTAAAAAATCCGACATACATGGTTTTCATTAAGAAGTAAAATGTGGTTCAATGGGATTAGAATAATTTTTTGGTGAATAGTAACTTATTAAGTTTTTAATCGCGATTAGAGGTAATTAGTGTAGTTTAAGGTAAAAATAATGTTTTAATAATATGAAATGACCTAGAAACATGTCATACCCTCATTGGATGTGTCATGGCCGACCAATAAAATCCATGGGTAAACTTGGGGACCCCATGGAGCCACTTTGGTTGGAAAATGACATAAATACCTTTTTATTTAATGTTAAAGTAAAAATGACACAAACATGAGATGTTTTACTAAAACAATTTTTACATGGGGTTATACAAGTTAGATTTTTGACTATAAATAGTCATTGTAAAGATAAAAAGATTTAATACATAATAGTATTTTTTTATAATTTTTAGACATTAAATAAATTAAATTATTTATGACATCATGATGATGCAGTGATGACCTCATTATTTAACGATTTAAATAAAATGGAAATATAATGTAAAATCTAAGACCTAAACATGCCCAAAAGCTATTGGATGTGTGGATTTCTAACCCTTATCACCTTATCCTCGAAACAAATCAATGTGGGACCATTAAAATCCGAAACCCATTCTAAAATAAAGTAACATTTCTTTACTTTCCAAGAGTGTCCCTCCCCTCCCCTTATAAAAGGCCCCCACCTCTACCTCCTTAACCACACTTACAAAGCCTTTGTCTCAGCCAAAACCTGACCATGTTGTCTCTCCACATCCCTCTCTAACTCCTTGAAGCCTCACTTTGGGCATAAGTCTTCCCAAGGAAGCCTTTGAGCTCAAACCAAAGGGAGTTATCCGATTTTAAGGTAATGTCTTCACTTGAGTCATTTTGTTTTATTTTGCTTCTCCAACACCCTAAACTCTATTTATTCATTTCTTTTGTAAAAACTACAGTATCTTCAATATACTAGGATGTTGTTATAATAATTATTCTAGCTACACTTACACACACCTTTGTCTAATGGTTAAAGAACAAACTGTTTCTGTGGTTGGCGATTTTCTGCCACACGAAACGATGATTGTTCAATATTCTTTTAACACCTTTAAAGGTGCCCATTATGATGTCACTGTATTTTATATATTATATATATGGTATTTATGTTCACTATATGCTTATTTATTTTATATTTAAACCATTCCTTTATTTTTTTCATGTTGTGTAAATGCGATAATTTCATATGAGGAAGTGTGGACTACCGCCCCCTCAAGTGATGTGACTCGTACATGCAATACATGGAATGTATAAAGAATGAAATTAATGAACATATGTGACCTACATAACATATATATTATACTGTAATTATAATATATATATATATATATCATTTATTTTTAATTCCATTAATATGACAAAGAAAAAATGAAAGTAGCGTTCATGCGTACGTACGACCTACCGTCTCCATGAACGGTGCTTTTCATTTTTTATCTCCAAATGATATGGAATATTATAAAATGAATGTTTGATGGATATATATGATATTTTAATCATTAATACTATTCTGGAAATTATTTACTTATAACTACATGGACAATCATTTTTTCAAACAAGTTCATTTTTGACTCATGTACCAAACATCAGCAAAAACGTCTGATATAAACTAACATTATTAAACAATTATTATAACATTATAATATGTGATATGAACTGAATAATAATATTTAAAGGAGGTCCTTAGGCAATTATAAATTGGACAAATTTTATTATTTAGGAATATAAAGAAATGAACAAGACAAGTCGGACTTGAGGTAAGGGATCCTACTCCTCTCTTTCTTTTTAAGTACACTCTTTTATGTCATTCCTTTTAAAGATAATATTTATTGTTATTGGGATGTTATTTTATATTACTCATATTTTAATTTTTATGCTCATATGATGATAGACCATATTCTCTCTCATCAATCCATTTTGGAAGTTTTGAGTGGCGTCGTTAGGCTGCCGAGTTTTCGTAAGGGATTTTTCATCTCACTTTTTTTCCCGTGAGATTTATGCTACATTTGCCACCATTTCCTTTAAGTTGTGTATGTACTGCCCATTATTATACTCTTTGTGTAATATAATTTCATTTATGTGTATTTACATATTTATTGTATGACCCTTCTTCAATGGGGTGTACGTTTCGAAAGTTACCCAAGTCGGTAAGGGAACCTTTCACCCTCCTCTTTTTAAAAGACTTATTTTGTTATGTCTTTTAATTCACACACTATTATGTTGGGATATGTTCTTATATAACCTTATTGATGTAAATTTTATGACCAAGTGATGAGATACCCTTTTTATCTCTCATCAACTCTTTTTCTGAATTTGGAAGTGACGTCGTTAGGCTGTCAAATTTTTGCAAGGGAACTCCTTAACCCAATTTTGATTCTTTGGGAAAAACTTGTACACATTGAATATGTCATTCTATGATTATGTGTGAATGTCCTATGATTGTTTTACACTTAATAACCACTTATATTTCATGTATTCGTTTGTCACACATAATTATTTCACTGATTTATCCTTAATCCAAGGATACCGTCTTTGTATGGTACTTCGTCTCAATCTCCTTTCATTGAGGCATATTTTATTTTATACATAACTTTCTTTTATACTGTGTATAAAACCCTTTGAATTTTACATTTATCCAAAATGAATCTTTTTTATACGAAGCGTTTTACTAAACGACAAAAGGGAATGTTTTTGTCGTACGTATGCGGCGACAACGACTTCTCCGCCGCCGTGACCATTATTTGAGTTTCGGCTTCCTCTACAAGCCATAACTTTTTTTTAAAAGAAAAATAAATACCATGTTTTACTTTTCTTTTATTTTGGTATTGAAAATGGTTTTCATAATGTTTTTATATCAATGTTTTGTATTGATATCTTGTGATTGAAAGGTGTAAATGTTATGTTTCCTTTATGCATGTTTTATGTGATACGATTATGTTGTGGTTCTTGGGAATTATTATGAAGACGGGTGGTTCTATGATAAACTAAGGGAGAGTGAGCCCGATATAGCTCTCCAATGCATTGGGTAACGTGAAGGAGTGAAACGTTAAGGTTTCTCCGAAGAGATTTAGGGAATATACTGTGGTGGGTATTCCAAACGTAACCAAGAGGGTTACTCCCTATGTAAGAATGTTATGAATGCCTCAAGTTACCTTTTATGTCTTATGATTTCTATGATTTATTCATGATTTGATGAGGTATGTTAAAGTGCGTATGTTTTATGGGTAAAGTATGATTTCATTCTTATGTATATATGAACTCATGTTTCCTTTAAATATTTTTATATCCCTTACTGAGCTTTTTATGCTCATCCCAAGTTTTTTTGAAATGTTTTTCACAGGTCAAGGGAAAGGTACATGATATGATGATAGTGTCAAGGCAGTTTCAAGAAAGAATCCATGCTTTATTTTTAAATATGTTTCCGTTGATGGGAAAAAATGAATACTATCTTTTATGTAACCAATTTGTTTAAATGTGGAATGTAATGCAAGTTTTATGATCTAATTATCTAAAACTCTAAACCTGAAAAGATCCTCAATGTGTAATCTCTTAATAACTTAAGATTAAGTAAGGTTTAAGGCTGGGGCCTTATAAAGATACCTCTGGGGTTTTGAGGTGAGACAGATCCTCAGGTAGCTAAGGATTGGATGAAGGTAGTGACATGAGTATTCTACCTAGTAAAGACACAACCAAACCATATGGAAGTTCTAGAAATTAGACTTCTATTGGGTGTGGTAGGGAGATGGTGGGGCTTGACACTCTAGAGGATGACCCTGAAATACTGGATCAGTAGTGTGATTCCCCACATGCGGTGGACACCAGTAGAGGGGAAGGTTG
This sequence comes from Viscum album, assembly GCA_963277665.1. NCBI lineage: Eukaryota > Viridiplantae > Streptophyta > Magnoliopsida > Santalales > Viscaceae > Viscum > Viscum album. Next base: position 295,526,432 of record OY728134.1, read on the forward strand.
TTATTCTCGTGCAGTGGGCAGGTACACTTAGCTTGAGACTGCCCGACCCACTATACAGACATCTAACAGACAGCCGAGGGGATACTAAGGTAGAGGATCAAATAGGGTAGTTTGCAGGGAGGTTGAAGTGGTAGGGGAGTAGGTAGAGCATAAGATGATGGGAGGATGTATGAGATACTACCACCACCACCCCCAGACGGTCCACCACAAGATGTTATAGAAAGAGGACAGGGGTGGGGAAGCTTCAGGTGATAGAGGCTTACGATCACAACTGTAATGGGAGGTTTTCCCCACGCTTATTTACCAATAGTTTTCTTAAACTGTTGGTAAAGAAGGTTCAGGACACCCTTTACCAACGGTTCAATAGAACTGTTGGTAAAGGGGACCCCTTTCCCAACAGTTTTTAAAAACCATTGGCAATGGTTTACCCCAAAAACAATCGGGCCGCTCCTCTCCCCCATTAGCGAGACAGAACCCTAAATCTGAAGCGCTCCTCTCTCGAATTACATCATCTGAACCACTCCTCGCTCGACTTACCCCATCTGAACCGCTAAAACTCCATCCCATTCATCTTAAGTAAGGTATTTTCTTCTTTATACACATAAAATATTTAAGTGCTACATTGTTTTTATTGTTATTCATCTAATATTTTAGTTTTAAATTTTGATTTTGATGTGTATATATTTTTTTTCTGTTTTCATTTAACCTAGAAATTCTTCATTCCAATCCATTTAATTAATTAAATCTTTAACCCTCCATCGAAGATGAAACATCTAAAATTCATTGCGGTTGGATTCCAGATTTTCAAAGTATGTGTTTTTATGCTTTTTTTTCATCTTGTAATTAATTTTTACTTGGAAATTTATTTATATGTGTTTATTAATTTTTAGCAAAGTTTCTATGAATTTTTTCCTTGAAATTCCTTGTAAAATATTATTTAACCCCATTCTCATTGAATTAAACAAGTAATCAATTTGATGACTATAATTTGGACATCTTTCAAGTATTTAGGAATTATTTAATTCCATGAATGTTTAGATTTATTTTCAAAGAATATTTAAAGAATAAATTGGTAAAATTGAGACTTTTTCTTGAGTTTTTATTCAAAGAATGAAATAAATTTATTTGCATGAAATGATTTGACCTATTTAATGTTTTCTAAGTAGTTTCAAATGATTTAATTTGTGAAATGACAATGAACCCTCTTTGAATGATTTTTTTTAAATGAGATTTTCTTGGTAATTTTAAATTAGATATTTATTCATGTGGAAATAGGTTGTAATCCCATTTTTTGAATTAATATTGAGAATTTTTAATTTTAAAACATCCTTTAATGCCTTTGGGATGTTTTGAAATAAAGGATTTTTTAAAGGCCTGTTTAGAATTACATGTTAGTTTTTGGAAGGAAGTTGGTATAGATAACCTTTCTAAATATTTAATTAAATAAGGGTTTTTGAATTGAATTGAAGATTTTTTACCACTCAGTTGGAACTTTATGAAGATCCTCAATTGTAATAATTCATTAATGTTACTTGCTCAATTCTTGTAATTACAATTGATGGTTGTTGAAAATGGGATTATTCACATTGATGGAGATTTGGGTGAGATTGAGATATGATTTGAGGTCTGAATAATATGATTGATATTGATAAGGATCCTCATTGTGATCCTCATAACATCATTATCTTACTCACCTCTTTTTACTAGTCATGTTGACTTAGATAGTTAGATGGGAAAATATAGCTTTATGATTAACTAGTGGACTCATACCTCATCTAGTGGAATCCACTACTGGAAATATGGGTTTTACCAACACTCCTATACCAATGGTTCATCAAGTAGGCCTTTACCAACAATTTCATAAAACCGTTGGTAAAGGAAAACATAGGTAATTTAAAATGTATTTCGAAAGATATTTCAGAAATGATTTAATATTGAGGAAAGTGTTTTATTAAAATGATAATTTTTTTAATAAGGCTTGTGTAATGTAATTTGTTATATTACACTTGTTATGTGAATATGTTTGGTATTTAGTAACACATGAGATAACTGGTGTGTGAGAATGTGTTGTGAAAGAGATTCCATGGTTGGTTCAAGATTATATTTACGTTTTGAGCCTATTAATGAGTTTTTTTAAAGATATTTTGAGATATTTACCTTATGTTTATTGGTGAAAACTGGGATCTGTGGAGGTGGTTCATGATTAAGACATATAATTACTACTAAACATGTGGATAAACCATGAATAGTAGTGAATTCTTGAAATGTTTTATGTTTTTAGTCCTTTTTTATTTGGAGTTTCTTTTGATGTTGATGTTTCTTATTAATACATATGATGAGAATTTATTTTAGTTTCTAAATCAGCTCAGAATCCCCCACCATGCACAGTGTATGCAACCTCTACCCTTATTTAATCATTCTATTTACACATCCTATGCAACCTCTACCCTCATTTAATCATTGAACTCAAGTCATTAATTCAATCCTTCATTCTAACTAGCATGTAAGAAATTGAATGATGTATACCCATCCTCACATGATTTCTTACCTTAGATAGTGTCCAACATATGGAATACGAGCTTTTGAATTCATCAGTTAACCAGGATCATATATTCCATTTCCCCCAAGATGACTATACTAATATAACTTTAGGTTCAATTTAATATGGTTCTCATTGTACGTTGTATATTATGTGTCCTTCTTGGCCAATACTCACTTTTATGAGGGTGGGGTGCTTTTCACTAGCCATGCTGGCATGTGTAGACATCTATAAAAATGATAGATAAGTCACAAGTTTAATTCAGTAATGTTGTTATCATTGACATACTTTATTATTAATCTCAAATTTAAAAATAAACGTTTTTGTCTATACTTTATGAAATTAAATCTTTTTACAAGCCTTGAACAACCTATTAGTGTAGAAGCCTAAAATTTATTCACCCATGGGGTGCGCTTGACTTGGGGAAGTAATTGGGTAATGAAAGGTATGACCATAGAGGTGCCAATAATGAGTTATTGAACATGAGTGAATGATTTGGGATGCCTATAACACATACTGGGACGTGAGGCATGTTCCTCTTATAGACCTAATGAAAATGAATATAAATAAATTTTAATTTAATTTTTGAGTACATGTTTTTTACATTATTTTAATATTTCACTACATCGAATAGAAACTTCTTCCTTTATCGTTTAATTAAATGTATATTCTATTAAAGTTTAATCCTATTGAATTTTTTATGACAAAATGACTTATATAAATTCTTTTTACAGAATGGACAGAAGTTGGATGTATGAAACTGATCGGATCTCAAGCGATTTTCAAAACAGTTTGGAGAGCTTTATAGATTTTTCATTTCACAATGCTTCAGATAGTGGTCGCATAAACTACTCATGTTCCAATTGTGTTGGTAGACCTTGGATGAGCCACGAAGAAGTAAGCAACCACATAACCAAATATGGTTTTCAAGCAAACTACTTTGTGTGGTATCATAATGGGGATAAAATGAAATCTCAAATTGGTGATGATCGAAATGAAAGGACTAGAATGGAAAATTTGTTAGATGACCAGTTTCCATTTATTCGTCATCATGAAAAGAAAGGATTTCAACTCAAGAAGACTTTGATATGAGGACAGATGATGCATCTAGTGAAAATGATGATATTGATAGGGTGAAAAAATTAAATTATGCTTCCACGACTCTAGTATATCGACAATGCGATAAAATGAAAAAGCTAGAATTTTTAATCCGATTGTTTCATGGGAAAACTATGTATGGGATTTCTAATACAACAATCGATTACATTGTTACCCTCTTGAAGGATTTACTTCCAGATGATGCAGATACTCCCTCAAACCACTATATGGCATGGAAGTTAGTTGAGGAACTTGGATTTTCAATAAACAAAATTCATGATTTACCGAAAGATTACAGTTTATTCTGGGAGGAAACCGCTGAACGAAATGATTGTATAAAATGTGGCATATCTTTTTGGAAGTCAAAAATTGATGGAACACCATCCCGCATTCCACAGAAAGTAATGTGGCACTTTCCATTGATCGCTATACTCTAGAATCTTTTTATGTCTGATGACATATCAATAAAAATGAGATGTAATGATACCAAGAGAAAGAAGACTAATGATGAGTTGGTTCATCCTACAGATAGATTTGTATGGAAGAGATTTCATGCTCGACATCCTGATTTTGCAGCTGACGTGCGTAATGTGAGGCTGGGTCTTTCATGCGACGGTTTTAATCCATTTGGGAAGATGCTTACTTCGTACAACACAAGTCTAGTTTTCATACACATTTATAATGTTTCCCCATGGTTGTGTATGAAAAAACCTTTCACTTTCATGAGTATACTCATATCTGGTCCTTCTGATCCCAGCATTAATATTGATGTATACATGCAACCTTTAATAAAAGAGTTGAATCTTCTTTGAGATGTCGGTGTGCACACATACGATGCATGTTTGAAAGACATATTTCAGATGCATGATGCGCTTATGTGGACGATCAATGATTTTCTGGCTTATGTAATGATGTCTGGATGGAGCATGAAGGGAAAACTGTCATGTCTAGTTTGTATGAAGAATACACGATCCAGAAGACTGAAACATCACTGTAGTTTCAGTTTTATGGGACATCGACGATTATTTCCAAAGGATCATCCATATAAAATGAATCTTTGAAGATTTGATAATACCATAGAGACTGATGATCCACCTCAGCGTATGTCTGGAACTGATGTGCTTAATGAATTGAAAGATTTTAGTTTTCATTCGGGAAGGGTCAAATGAAATCTGAAAAGAGAAAGAATGTTTCCACTGAAACCTATTACAATTGGAGGAAAAGGAGTATCATTTTTTATTTTCCTTATTGGTCAACCAATTTTTCACATCATTTCTTAGACGTAATTCATATTGAAAAGAATGTATTCGAAATGTTGCATTCGGTTCTTCTAAATGTAAAGGGGAAGACAAAAGATGATTTACAATCTCGGCGTGACTTGGTGGATTGGGGCATCAGACCAGAATTGCATCTTGTGTGTATCAGTGAAAATAAATGACAGCTTCCATGTACTTCTTTTGTGATGACACCTATGAAAAAAAAATTTCTAAAAGTATTAGAGAATATTAGAGTTCCTAATTTCTATTCAAGAAACATATCTAAATGGGTCAACAGAATAGATTTGAAGCGAAAATCTTTGAAGACTCATGATTATCACATTTTACTGCATGATTTGCTTCCAATTGCAATCCGTCATCTTTTGTCCAATAATGTAAGGGTGAATGTTATTCAGTTGTGCCATTTTTTTAGAGATCTTTGTGCTAAGAAGATGTCTAAGTCTTTATTGCAAAAAATCTTGACAGATGCCCCATTAATTTTGTGTGAGTTGGAGAAAATATTTCCTCCATCATTTTTCACATGCATGATGCATCTGACTATCCATATTCCAACTGAAATACTTCTCAGAGGACCCGTTTCATTTTGTTGAATGTATCCAACTGAAAGAAATATATACACATTAAAGTCTTATGTCCGAAACAGGAATCATCCTGAAGGTTCTATCATGAACGGTTACATTGATCAAGAATGTATGGATTTTTGCTCAATGTATTTGTCTGATCTTACTATAAGAATGAATAGACCAATTAGAAATGAAGAAGAATAGTATGAGAAAATTGAACCCGGTTTTCCATCACTTCCTCAAACAGGAGGAATTCCTGGATCATATACATTGAAGACATTAAGCCATGAAGAGCGAGAGATGGCACATCACACAGTTTCGTTCAAATGTGATTTGTTCGATGACTATATCAGGTAAATAAATTGAATATGTATATATTACATATATATCTGTTAAACTATTCATATTTTTTATCTAAAGGGAACATAAAAAAATGATAAATAGAAAGCATCGTTCATTATATTTGAGAAGGAGGGAGACTTTTCATAGCAAAGAGTTTTCTGTTTGGTTAAAATTGAAGGTAAAAATATTACTGTTTAAAATAATTATATCAATATTTAATTAAGTTTAATAGTCATTTATATTTTCAGGTATTGAGTTTGTCTGCTGACTCTATCTCTAAGGAAATAAGAGCTTTGGCTTTTGGTCATAATACCATGGTTCGTGACCGTAAATCAATTGTTACCAATTGGTACAAATTTATTGTCACTGAACGAGCAAAGAACATGAGAACACATCATGATGGTGTTATAGTTACTTCTAAAACAGATTGTTATGCCATCCCAGCTTTTGATTAATATATGTCATCGATACGTTCTATATATGGTGCACCAGGTGACAGTTCTAGTGGTGGTCCAGCTGATGTCCAGCCTAACGATGATGATGGTGAGGAGTCTGATGCGGAAGAGGAGGGAGAGGAGGAGGGCAAGGAAGGTGGCGAGGGCGAGGAGGAGGGTGAGTAGTAGGGTGTTGAGGAGGCTGAGGATGATGATGGGGACAATGATGGAGAGGACTAGGGTGATGATAATGGTGATGATGGTGATGGTGATGTGGGAAAAATTGATCCGTTACATTTTTTACTAATATTACTAAGATTTAATGTTTAATCTATTCTAGTTGGTTGTTTTATCTAGACCCGTAGTATAGTATTGGAGTTGATTTATTTTTATATATTGTCTATTTTTATGGATGTTGATGTCTTTTAGTGGTTGCGGTGTATCAGGAGCATGTTTATAGAGTTTTTTGTGTTTGGGAACTCCCTGGACAGCCCCCCTCCTTCCTGGACCCTGCACAACCCCCCACCATACTCCTTGGACCTTGGAAAACCCCCCTGACAGCCCCCCACCCTCCTCCTTGGTCCTCATATATCCCCCCCGGACAACCCCCCCACCCTCCTCCCTGGACCCTGATAGCCCCCGGATAGCCCCCCAGACAGCCCCCCACCCTCCACCTTGGACCTCGGACAGCCCCCCCGAACACCCCCCGAACATCCCCCTGCATAGCCCCCCACCCTCCTCCTTGGTCCCCGGACAGCCCCCCGGACAGCCCCCCTCCCACCCTCCTCCCTGGAACCCAGACAGCCCCCTGGATAGCACCCCCACCCTCCTCCCTCAACCCCACCTCAATCTGAGTCCCGGTGTGGTCGGCACCACTCAAAGTGTCTTAGGTTTATTTGAAATGGACAACATTTTAAGTGAAAACAACAAATGACATATGGGAAACTGACTAAACGCATTCATATTCTGTTGAAACATTAGGACAAAGATCCATGGGTCATATGTGACGTGTAAGTGTCAACCTAGCCTCAATCCGAGGCGCGGAGTGGCCGGCACCACTCGAAGTGTCTCTCTGTAGTTTAAAATGTACTTCATTTTAATTGAAAACAACAACTGACATACGGTAAACCAACCAAACGTATTCAGATTATGTTGAAACTTTAGGACAACGATCCATTGGTAATATGTGACGTGTACGAGTCAACCACGCCTCAATCTGAGTCGCAGTGTGGCCAAGATCACTCTATGTGTCTCTCTTTTGTTTAAAATGGACAACATTTTAAGTACATACGGAAAAATGACCAAACATATTCTTATTGTGTTGATACTTTATAAAAACGATCCATGGGTAATATATGATGTGCATGAGTCAACCCCGCCTCAATATGAGGCGCGGTGTGGCCGGAACCACTCAAAGTGTCACTCTTTTGTTTAAAATAGACAATATTTTAAGTGAAAACAACAACTGACATACGGAAAACTGACCAAACAAATTTGGTTTCTATTAAAACATTAGTACAATGATACATGGGTCATATGTGCCATGTACGAGTCAACCCCGCCTCAATCCGAGGCGCGGTGTGGCTGACACCACTCAAAGTGTCTCCTTTTTGTTTCAACAGGACATCATTTGAAGTGAAAACAACAACTGACATACAGAAAACCAACCTAACACATTCGTATTCCGTTGAAACATTAGTAAAACGATACATGGGTCATATGTGACATGTAAGAGTCAACCCCATCTCAATACGAGGTGCAATGTGGCCGGCACCACTCAAAGTGTCACGTTTATTTGAAATATACAACATTTTAATTAAAAACTACTAGCATACGAAAAACTGACCAAACACATTCATAATGTGTTGAAACTTTAGAATAATGATCAATGAGTCATATGTGATGTGTACGAGTCAACTCCACCTTAATATGAGTCATGGTGTGGCTGACACCAATCAAAGTGTCTCATTTTTTTTGAAATGAACAACATTTTAAGGGACAATAAATGACATACGGAAAACTAACCAAATGATTTCGGAATATGTTAGATACATTAGTACAACGATCCATGGGTCGTATGTGATGTTTACGAGTCAACCTCACCTCAATACAAGGCGTAGTGTCGCCGACACCACTCAAAGTGTCTCTCTTTTGTTTAAAATGGACTTCATTTTAAGTGAAAACAACAACTAGCATACGGAAAACTGACCAAACGTTTTCGTAATATGTTGATACTTTAGAACAATGATCCATGGGTCATATGTGATGTGTACGAGTCAACCCCACCTCAATCCAAGGTGCGGTGTGGCCGACACCATTCATATTTTCTCTCTTTTGTTAAAAATGAAAATCATTTTAAGTGAAAATAACAAATGACATACGAAAAATGGACCAAATGCATTCAGAATGTGTTGATGCTTTAGGAAAACAATCCATGGGTCATATGTGATGTGTACGAGTCAACCCCACCTCAATCCGAGGCACAGTGTGATCGGGATCACTCTAAGTGTATCTCTTTTGTTTAAAATGGACAACATTTTAATTACATATGGAAAACTAACCAAATGGATTCTGATTATGTTGATACTTTAGAACAATGATACATGGGTCATATGTGACATGTAAGAATCAACCCTGCCTCAATCTGAGCTGCGGTGTAGTCGAAGCCACTCAAAGTGTCTCTCTTTTATTTCAAAAGGACATCACTTTAAGTGAAAACATCAACTGGCATATGGAAAACTGACCAAAAGAATTCAGATTCTGTTGATACTTTAGGAAAATTATCCATGGGTCATTTGAGACATGTACGAGACAACCCTGTCTAAATCTGAGGCATGGTGTGGCCGGTACCACTCTAACTATGTCCCTTTTGTTTAAAATGGATAGGATTATAAGTGAAAAGAACAACTGGCATATGAAAAACCGACCAAATGATTTCAGAATATTTTAGATACTTTAGGACAATGATCCATGGGTCATTTTTGACATGTATGAGTCAACCTCACCTCAATCTGAGGCATGGTGTGGCCAGAACCACCCAAAGTGTCTCTCTTTTGTTTAAAATGAACAACATTTTAAGTACATACAGAAAACTGACCAAACGCATTCGGTTTCCATTAAAACATTAAGAGAACGATACATGGGTCATATGTGATGTGTACGAGTTAACCTTTACTCAATCCGAGGTGCGGTGTGGCTGACACCACTCAATGTGTCTCTCTTTTGTTTAAAATGGACTTCATTTTAAGTGAAAATGTCAACTATCATATGGAAAACTGACCAAACGGATTCTGATTGTGTTTATACTTTAGAAAAATGATCCATGGGTCATATGTTACGTGTACGAGTCAATCTCGCCTCAATACGAGGCACGGTGGGGCCGACACCATCATAGTGTCTCTCTTTTGTTTAAAATAGACATCATTTTAAGTGAAAACAACAACTAACATACAAAAAATAGACCAATTTCATTCGGAATGTGTTTATGCTTTAGGAAAATGATCCATGGGTTATATGTGACATGTACGAGTTAACCCCACCTCAATCAGAGGCACGATGTGGCTAGGATCACTCTAATTATCTCTCTTTGGTTTAAATGGACAACATTTTAAGTACATATGGAAAACTGACCAAACAGATTCTGATTATGTTGATACTTTATAACAACGATCTATGGGTCATATGTGATGTGTACGAATCAACCCTGCCTCAATATAAGCCGTGGTGTGGCTGGCACCACTCAAAGTGTCTCTCTTTTATTTCAAAAGGACATCATTTTAAGTGAAAACATCAACTGGCATACGGAAAACCAACCAAACGCATTCATATTGTGTTGATACTTTAGGAATATGATCCATGGGTCATTTGAGATGTGTAAGAGTCAACCTCGTCTAAATCTGAGGCACGATGTGGCCGGTGCCACTCTAACTGTGTCTCTTTTGTTTAAAATGGACAAGATTATAAGTGAAATGAACAACTAGCATACAGAAAACCAACCAAACACATTCGGAATTTGTTGAAACTTTAGGAAAACGATAAATGGGTCATATGTGATGTGTACGAGTCAACCGAGTCTCAATCTGAGTCGCGGTGTGGCCGTCACCGCCCAAAGTGTTTCTCTTTTGTTTAAAATTGACAACATTTTAAGTACATACGGAAAACCGACCAAACGCATCCGGTTTCCGTTGAAACATTTGGAGAACGGTCCATGGGTCATATGTGACGTGTATGAGTCAACCTCACCTCAATTCGAGGTGCGATGTGGCTGACACCACTCAAAGTGTCTCTCTTTTTGTTTAAAATGGACTTCATTTTAAGTGAAAACAACAACTTGCATACGGAAAACCGACCAAACGGATTCTAATTGTGTTGATACTTTAGAACAATGATCTATGGGTCATATGTGACTTGTACAAGTCAACCCCTCCTCAATTCGATGTGTGGTGTGTCTGGAACTATTCATAGTGTCTCTCTTTTGTTTAAAATGGACATCATTTTAAGTGAAAAAACAACTGACATACGAAAAACTAACCAAACGCATTCTGAATGTGTTTACGCTTTAGGAAAATGATCCATGGATCATATCTAATGTGTACGAGTCAACCCCATCTCAATTCGAGGCACGATGTAGCTGGGATCACTCTAATTGTCTCTCTTTTGTTTAAAATGGACAACATTTTAAGTACATACGGAAAAACAACCAAATGTATTATGATTGTGTTAATACTTTAGAAAAACGATAAAAGAGTCATATGTTATATGTACGTATCAACCCCTCCTCAATCTGAGGTGCGGTGTAGCCGACACCACTCAAAGTGTCTCTCTTTTTTTCAAAAGGACATCATTTTAAGTGAAAACATCAACTGGCATACAAAAAATTGAACAAACGCATTCAGATTGTGTTGATACTTTAGGAAAATGATCCATGGGTCATTTGAGATGTGTATGAGTCAACACCATCTAAATCCGAGGTGCGGTGTGGCCAGTACCACTCTAATTGTGTCTCTTTTGTTTAAAATGGATAGGATTATAAGTGAAAAGAACAACTGGCATACGAAAAACCGACCAAACACATTCGGAATCTGTTGAAGATTTATGAAAACGAACCATGGATCATATGTGATGTGTACGAGTCAATCATGCCTCAATCCGAGTTGCGGTGTGGCCGACACCACCCAAAGTGTCTCTCTTATGTTTAAAATGGACAATATTTTAAGTACATACAGAAAACCGACCAAACAGATTCTGATTGTGTTGATAATTTAGCAAAATGATCCATGGGTCATTTGTGACGTGTACGAGTCAACCCTGCCTCAATCCGAGGCATGGTGTGGCCAACACCACTCAAAGTGTCTCTCTTTTATTTAAAAATCACTTCATTTTATGTGAAAACAACAACTAACATATGGAAAACCGACCAAACACTTTCGGAATATGTTGATACATTTGTATAATGATCCATGGGTCATTTGTGATGTGTACGAGTTAACCTCGCCTCAATCCGAGGCACGTTGTGGCCGGTATCACTCCAAGTGTATGTATTTTGTTTAAAATAGACATCATTTCTCGTAAAAACATTTGGTATATGAAAAACCAATAAATTATCAATTAAATTCTGGATTCCACATATAATTGTCATCTAAATTTTAAATTTAATTCTAAATAAATTATGTATGTTTATAATTATGTTATGAATTCTGATTTAATTCTGGATGTGTATAGTTCCAGGATGCATTATATGTTAAATGTGTATGCATTTTTTATATATATGTATGTTTTAGTTGGTTATTGCAGGTGCAGTAATTGTATATGTATATGTTAGTTGTTTATTGTAGGTACAATAATTGGAAATGAGAGGGAATTGTAAAGGAGAGGGAATGGACACCCTTCTGTGAAAATTGTAGGCTGCTGTGCAATTTGCACAGCATAGGCTATGCCAATGGTTTCAAACCGTTGGCATAGGATTCCTAGTATTTTTTTTACCAACGGTTCTCTGTGAACCATTGGTAAAAAACCTTTCCCAATGGTTTCCAAACCATTGGGAAAGAATTCATATACTTGTTTTTTCCAAAAATTTAAGGTAAACCATTGGGATAGGTTCATTTTTCTAACCTATCTCAATGATTCTTTATAAACCTTTGGGAAAAGCTTTCCCAACGGCTTACTTACTAACGGTTTGCAGAACCGTTGGTATAAGATATACCAACAGTTCTGCAGGCTTTCCCAACAATTCAGAACCGTTGGGAAAATGTCCATTTCCAGTAGTGGATCATGGAACTCCAGAGATGGTTAGAGGTACGATCTATGGCTACTCCACCTTAGTTGCATCCCTTATAGACAAAGGATCCAATAACTCTTTCCTTACCATAGACCTTTTTTGGGGCTCAGAGATTCCGATCGAGATGTTGGCTTGATCCTTACGATTAGAGGCTCCCACAAGAGTGAATTTAGTGATAACACACTGGTGCTGAAAGTGTGAGATTACTCTAGAATGAGAGAGTTTCGACTGGGATCTCATAGTAGCGGCGTTGAGGCCTTAAGACGTTATTAAGGGTATAAACTACCATGATTCATGCTCAATTTGACTTATTAGGCACACAGTGTGGTTTATTCATAGAGATGGGAACCAATTTTTTCCAGCGAGAAGGAAAACAGAGTAGTGCAGGATAGACTCTCACATAGAAGGGTGCAACTGATCACTCTTCAATTGGCTATCATGACCCTTGTTGCGGTTGATGAGACAAGACCACAGTTTCCTGCAGTGATGGATGAATATGATGACATATTAGTGATACCATTTGGTGTGTTTAATACCCCATCACTATTCATGGGACTCATGAACTGCATCTTCCAACAGTACATAGAACAATTTGTGGTGGTCTTCATTGGTGACATCTTGGTGTATTCAACATCTGAGGATGAGCACGTGATACACTTGAGGATGGTTCTAGACACATTCTGAGAGAACCAGCTTTACGAAAAGCTCTCAAAGTGTGATTTCTAGATATGAAAGGTCCATTTACATGGACATGTCATCTCAGAGGATGGATTTGTAGTAGATCTAGTGAAGATTGAGGCGGTGCTTGCTTGGGAGCCACCCAAGAGTGTTACTAAGGTGTGAGGTTTCCTTGGGCAGGCTGGGTACTATCAGAGGTTTTTACCCGACTTTTCATGAATAAAATCACCCTTGACAATGTTTAAAACTAAGGTAAAACTCTTTTTTTGGACAAAATGATGCCATCAGAACTTTTAGCAGCTGAGAAAGAGCTTGACGAGTACACCTATCTTGAGGGAGCTAGAAGAGGGAAGTGACTACATTGTGTTCTGTGATGCGTCAGAAACCAGGATTGGTTGTGTCCTAATGTAGGGAATAGCAGTGATTGAATATGGATCACGATAGTAAATACCACATGAGAAAAGAGATATAATTGATGACCTTGATTTGGAAGCGGTACTCTTCGCACTATAGGTGTGGTGAAACTACATTTTGGGCAAGCGTTTCATCGTATACTCAGACCACAAGATTCTGATGTATATCTTTTCTCATTAAGATCTAAATCTGAGACAAAGACAATGGTTTAAGTTCATCCAAGACCATGAATTCAAGATATTCTATACTCCTGGGAAAGGGAACGTAGTGGAAGATTCTCCCATTAGGATATCGAGTTAACAATTACTGAATGATGCCTCATAGCAGTTGGCCTTACTTCAGATATCCTTTGTGGATAGGGAGGAGACAACTTTTCTTCAATCGATGGTAGTTTCTTCTCCACTCTTACAACAAGCCAGGTAGGCACAACTAAAATATTCCAATTGAAAGACTACACATGCTTAGATATCCACAAGGAATTATCTTGATGAATATTCAAAAGGTGGGGAGAACGTCATCCTTTATAGAGGGCACATTGTAGTACCAGTGACGTTACAGGAGGAGGTGTTCAGGGAGTTCCATACATCCTCTTTGGAAGTACATACAGTTGTGTCAATGATGTACCAATACCTTTGAAGTTAGTACGTGTGGCTAGGGATGAAGAAGGCGGTGTAAAATTTTGTCTCAAGATGCGTCACTTGTCAGCAAGTGAAGGTTGAGCACCAGGTTCAAGAAACTTTGACACAACCCCTCAAGGTACTCGAGTGGAAGTGGGGTGTGGTATCAATGGACATCATGATGGGATTACCTCATATGTCCAGGAGACATGATACCATCTGGGTGATCGTTGACCAACTCCACAAATCGGACCAATTCCTACCCTTTCGAGATCAGGGTTCAAAAGAGGGCTTGGGAAACCTCTACGTGAAGCAGATTGTTCAAATCAATGGAGTCCCATCTACGATTGACTCAGATCATGATACATGCTTTGCATCTCAGTTCTGGAAGGGATTGTAGGGGGATTTTGGGGACCCAACTACGCTTGAGTACATCCTTTCACCCAAAGATAGATGGTCAGACTAAGCAGGCCATTCAAACCATGGAGGACATACTTCATTCCTATGTCCTGGATTTTAGTCGCAGTTTGGAGGACCACCTACCACTGGTGGAGTTTACATATAACACAGCTACCACTCCACCATCGGTATGGAACCATTTGAGGAACTGTATGGATGACTATTTTGATCACTGTTATGTTAGAGAGACCTAGTGGAGTCAGCACTCATGAGTCTAGAGATGGTACATGATACCACAGAGAAGGTGTAGGTCATCCGAGAGTGGATGAAGACTGCATAGAGCCGATAGAATTCCTATGCAGATAGGAAACAAAGTCCTTTGGAGTTCTAGGAGCGGGACCACATATACTTATGGGTCTCTCCTTGATGGGGAGCTAGAGATTGGTGATGGGGTGACTTTTGCAGAGTACCCAGTCGAGATAGAGGATTGTTAGGAGATGATACTTCTTGGATGTTCAATTTCTCTGGTGCGTGTTTGTTGGCAGCACAGGAATCTCTAGGAGATCACATGGGAATGAGAGAATCAGATTCATGCTCAGTACCCCACTTTATTTTTTTTAACCTTGTTTGGATTTTGGGGATGTAAATCATTAAGGTGGGGAGAATTTAAAACCCTAGAAAATTCCATTTAATTTTTTTGGGGTTTGAATGGGATTATTTCGGAACCAGGCTCTAAGACAACACATGATTTTGAGGCCCAGAGAGGCTGTAATGTATTTTTTAAGCTTTATTTAATGTAATTTCAGTAATTGTGCGAGTGATCTTTACTATATTTTGAACCGGTTCTAAAATCAAAAATCCGAGGGAACCATTGATTTTAGAATGTAGGGATTCCCATAGGAATTACCTAACATTGACTGACATGGGTCGATAAAAAAAGATAAATTTTGGATCTTTTAAAGAAAAAGTTAAAATAAACTTAAAATATTTTTAAGTTTATTTTTTCAAATGGTTTCACTGTGAAGAAGCGGCCAATCAACGCTGTGGTGCAGCAATGAGGCGATACTAACTCATTAACGAATCTCATTAATGACTCAGCATTATGACGCGCAACACGTCTCTCAAAATTGATTAATTAGATATCCAGGGTTGACAAACAACCCTAGGAAAACCTCTAGTGAGGAAAATATATATATATCTCTCTCTATGATGTTGATGAACACTCATGGAGAACAAGATCAGATCTGGGGATTGATGAGTAGCGGAAAACACCAATGGATCACAGATCGACAAACGATGACGAACAATAGTGGATCACATATTGACGATGAATCGGATCACCCTCCTTCTTCAATGACAGATCAGAATTCCAAGTAGGGGTTTTCTTTGTGCATCAGTTTCCCCATTCTTTGTTCTAAAACATTGATCGTGGATCAACCAACGAACAAGTTGATCTGCGGATTGGGTGTTCTTGTAGGAGGATGTTTTTCTTCGGGTTTTTCCTGGGGATTGTTGATATCCTAATGGAATTGTGATCCCAAACATCCCCTTCATTAAACATCAAATGTGAAGGGCACAAGATGACACAAACAAGACCTGATCCCCTCTACCTTGTGTGTTCTTCATGGCTGAATTTTTGAAATGGTGATGAGATGAGTTTGAAGCCGTGATAGTGAAGGTGCCAGCCCTATGATCCCGTAGGCATAGATGGTTCAATAAATGGACCCCTAGAGCAACTCTGGTGGCCTGAAAAAGAACCACTGGCATGTCGGCGGTAGTAGAGGGTCACGACCGACTGGCTATGGAGGCACGAAGGTGCGTCACCGATCAGCACCACATGGAGCGGGCGGTCTGGGTTCGGGCTGCTCAGATGCATCGGAGGCACGTGGTCCATCGACCACATGTAGGGAGTAACGGTCGGCCGCCTGTCAGTCTTGCTGGAAGGAAAGGACATGGTAATGTCGTGTATGGATAAACGAGCAAGTCTGCTACATGGAACGGTTACAGGGAAAGGTGGCTCCAGTTAATGTCACCGAGTGAAGAACCGGACATGGCGGACGAGGCTAAGCTGTGTCCCGGCTATTGTTGGAATTCCGCACCCCGCTAGGTGGGCCGGGATAGTGAACCGAACTATTCAAGTGCCCTGGCTGATTCTTCGAGATGGTACAAACATATCGGACTAGGCTGGTGAAATGTGATCAGGTCGCCGAGCAACCAAGATCGAAATATGACTGGCCCGCCTATGGGGTCGGGCCGAATAATTTTGGGTCACTGGGTGGCCTGATGGACTGGTCACACAGTCCTTCTAGATCGGGTCCAACAAGGCCCAATGGGTCAGACAGACAGGACGTGTCATGTGGGACCCCTGGTCGGGTTGGTTGGTTCGGTCCGAGCCAATCAGACCAGGCCCAGACGCAACCGGCCCCTATTTACAAAAACACATATATATCTCAAACCGGGAATCTGATTGACGTGTCTTCGGTGGCATTGGGAACCTTGCGATGAGGCGGTCATTTTATTGTACTTCAGTGGATCTGACCAAGTTGGACCAGGCTGAGATGCAACCAACCCCTATTTATAGAAAGGGTAGTATCATTAAGACTGTGCATTCGATCAATGAACCATCTTCGGCAGGAGGACCCTTGCGATGAGGAAGTCCTTCCTATATACTCTATGTGAGTTTTTTAGGAGGTTGGCATATGACCGGGTTGGATTGGACTCAAATCCAACTGGTCCCTTTTTACAAAAATGCCTATATTTTACATATCGACATCCGTTCGACACATCGTCTGTTGTATTGGGACCCTTATAATGATATGATTCTTTAGGTTACTCTATGTGGGAATTCCTAGTGGTTAAGGTACGATGGATGGCTTGAGGAGAAGATACTCCCTAAATCATGAGTGCTAATTGTGGGAATCCAGTGGCTAGCTGTGATGTGATGAATGAAGAGCGACCCTTCGTGGATCAGAAATAGAGCGACCCTTCATGGATCAGCATGAGAGTGACCCTTCACGGATTAACAATAGAACGAACGTTCATGGATCAACAGTAGAGTAACCATTTGTGGATCAACATGAGAGTGTCCCTTCATGGATTAGCAATGGAGTGACCCTTCATGGATCAACAATGGAGAAAACCTTCCCCTATTAGTATGAGAGAGACCCTCCATAGATCAACATGACTACAACCCTTCGTGGATCATGCATAGAGAGACCCTCTATGGATCTACATGAGAGTGACCCTTCGTGGATTGGCAGTAGCGCGAGCCATCATGGATGAACCATAGAATGACCCATCGTGGATCAGCAGTAGAGTGTCCCTTCATTGATTAGGAGAAGAGCGACCCTTTGTAGACCATCCGCAGAGCCTCTCAATAGAATAAGATGATTTAGCTTTACGACTAATCATCTTTACTTTTGTTCTTATGTTATACCTCATGTGAGTGGTGCCTTTTTCTTTGTGCTTTACTTTGAGATCTTACTTTGTTGTATTTTACATTGTAGATTTCTTTGAGACCTGAGTTGGTCTCAGGGTCCCTACTAAGGATTATTATACTCACCCCTGCACAGGCATCACCCGCACCTATTGTGTCTTGTGAAGACAACAAACAGTTTTGACAGGGACTTTGGGGAGACAGAGCTAGACGGTTCTCAGAGGTGTATTGATAGACATGGAGTGCTATAGTGACATATGACGATGATCTTTATCTACCCTTCATGTAGGATCCTAGTGGGATGAACTCCTAAGCTTTTACATCTTTTGTTGTACTTTTCATTCAATTGGGATTGTATTCTGGCCCATTTTACTTTCTGTAGTTCTTGTACTTTTATTGGTTCCAATTTCAACTTACATTTCGTAGTATGGGCTGTGTGTGTATGTACAGGATAAAAGGAAATTCCTTCCCTTGTTGGGATATTCTATTTCAGTTCTAGTCACTAGACCCTAGCGTATGGAATGTGGGCTTGGGGTATTCAAGAAATAGACCCTGGGGGATGGGTCATTACAATAATATCTTGTTCATTATCTCTATAAACACAATCGATGCATTGGTCAACTTGAACAATATCAACAAAAAATCATACAACATGTACCTGCTCTAGAAGGTTGTCCGTGGTATGTCAAAAAGTCTCACCCTCAACTGATGGTATCCCAATCTCAAATCAATCTTGGAGAACACTGAGGAACCCCATAGTTGTTCAAACTAGTCATCAATTTTTGGAAGTGGGTATTTGTTCTTAACTATCATCTGAATCAACTTCCTGTAATAGAAACATAACCACAACAACCCATCGACCTTATTAGCAAACAACACTGGTGATCCCTATGGTGACATACTGGGTCGAATGAACCCCTTTTGATCCAACTTATCTAGATGAGCCTTAAGCTCCTGGAGTTATCCTAGCACCATTTTATATGGTGGAATAGAAATTGGTTCTTCCCTTGGCGGAAACTCGATTGTGTGAACTCTATATCCATTTCAAGCAGTTGTCCTAAGAAAAACTCAGGAAGCAAATCCTTATACCGATCCACCATGGGAGGAAAGACATGTCGATCCACCTCTCCATCATAAAAAATAAGGCATGCATCATAGGATATGAGTTTCCCCAAATGCTGTCAAATTGGCCATGTGCGGCCTACTCGAACATCCCACACACCACAAATGAAATATATGTCTCCCAAGAGAGATGTAAATATTACCCTTCACTGGTAACAATCTATATGGGCCTAATACATCACTAGCCAGTCTATTCCAAAATTAGGTCAAAACCTAACATCTCAAGAATAAATAGAATCCAAAAAAATTGATAACCACCAACATATATAGCATAACCTCAACACTGTATAATATCCTCAACTTGTAACCCCAATGTGGTACAAATTGAAATAAACCCACAAACCTATTCCACGGATAGGACCAACACAACCACTATCTATGCAGAGATAAAATATTGTGTGACACCTGGTTCAAATAAAGTATTAGCGAGTGTGGAATCTAGAATATTCATACCTCTAACGGTAGATGGTCCAGCCTCACCACCTCTTGGTGTATACTAAACTGTGTGAAGAATTCCTGTCCCTCTACCCTGGGATCCAGCCCGAGTACCTTGCACTGCACTTCTCTACTAGTATGGATTGTCTCACCCCAGATTTCCACATCCAACACCCTAAATGGTATGAAAAGTGGAGCTCAATCTACCAACTTGATATGAGGTTATAAATCCCCTTCCCACACTCGATATCTTCCTCTGACTCTCATCCATAATTGGATGCCGAGGGTTCTTGTAGAACCTCTATATATGTCCCAAACTGATACAGGGCTGAATATTGACTGGTGGTTAGGTGCAATGACCTCGCATGTTCCCCAACCTTCCACCCTGATAATAGAACACCCGATCACCACCCTGAGAAGATGACCCTCTCTTATGACTATTCAGTTCACTTTCACCTTGTTAGAAACATCCAAAATTATGCTTCCTTCCCTCAAAGGCTAAACCACTTTTTTGCCTAGTTAGCACCACAAGTCAAACTCCTAACCCTCCCTTCAGGTTACCTTATGAGATAAGGTCTTGGTCCACTACCTCTATAAACCTCTTTATATGGAAGACGTTCACCTAGGACCCGATCTCATGCCTAAGACCATCCTAGAAGCATTTTTCCATAGTCAACTCATCACCATCCATCATCAGGATGAATCGGTGTAAGTATATGAAACGACTAGAATAAATAATTATTGAAACAAACCCCTGATTCGAACTCATAAACTCTATAGATTTCTCCCACCTCAAGTTTTTTTGATAGTAATGTTCTAGAAACTTTTCCTGGAAATCCTTCCACACCATTCCTTCAGCCTGCTCAGTCTAAACAAAAATACCCCACCTATGCTTGGCCTACCCTCTTAACATATAGGCTGCTAACTTGACTCTCATATTAATAGGAGTCTCCATTTGATCAATAATAGTCTAGATAGACTCTATCCAAAACTATTCTGCCTTTGTCCCACCATCTCTGATAAATGTCGGAGGGTGCTGCAGCTGAAACTCCCTGGTCATCTCGAACATACTTGGCACAACCCACCTTGATTTATGTACCATAATATTTATAAAACAAACTATATTATCAAGAAACTTCTCTTCTCTATTATCTCGAACCACCATATCCTCTTGATCCACTACTAGGGGATCATTCTCAGCAACATACTCCTATCTCCCAAGCATCACACATCTTTGTAGAGTCATTTCTCTATAATTCCAAACATGAAATTTATAACACAAACTATAAATCCTTAAAAATATAAAAAAATAATATTCATTAGCTTCTAAAAAACCATTTCATATAAACCACCCAAACAGGATTTATCATACCCAGGATGCTACCCTCGACCATCCCCACCAAGGTTATGGCTAACACATGGTAATTAACTCACACAACTACAAACCTTACCTTATACACTATCTCAAAACTATTATCACATCACATCTTATTCCAGTAACACTTCATTTCACATACCACCCTTTATCAAGTATAATTCCATAATTATCATTTAACAATTTCTCCCCTTTTGAATCATTTTTATTATTTTGTTAGACACAATTTCTTTACCACTATTAATAAAAGTTAAATGCATTCTACCCTATATATCCCACACACACATCCCATGTGTGTGTGAATAATAAGATGTATGTCACTTATATACATATGTGCCTAGAAAGATTCATGAATGAACAACCTCATTCCATTCTGTCCACAAGCAAAATATCATAAAATGGTCACATCACACCACATGTGCACCACCCAATGGTGAAATGTCATCCAAGGAAACAACACAAAACAATCACAATAATTCCCACCTTGAGTGACTTGGGTTTTCCCCCATAATTAGGTTAGATACTCTTAAGAACGAGCTCATTACCAAGTCCCGAGACTGTCCTAATCTCTTATATACCATCCTCAAATAGTATGAAAAAAATAACCCCTCTGATACCACTTTTTAACACCCTCGACCCATGTTCCACTAAATTGGTGCCCCGAGATGGGTTGTCACATGATCTAAAGTGCACCTCCCTATATGCTAGAGGTTTCCAACTAGCAGCGATGGTATAATAGGTCACGTGGATTTACTATTCCCTCTTTACTAGAGTAATACATATTTTATCACAATATACATAGTGGAAACTATAGGAAAAAACCAATAACATGCATAACCAAAAATCTCCCAAAATGGATACAATCCAAAAGCAGCAGTAAATATGTCATGTCATGCTAAAAATCCAAGTGAACAAAACCCAAAATAAATAAAAATGGCGGAATCCCCAAAATGGTCTTGACTCCATGTCTGGAACCTCATCCATGCATGTCCCATGTCCAACTCAACTCTCTAGTATAGGGCCCTTGCCCTTTTCCTGACCTGCAAGCTTGAAATATGCTTGGGTACCAAATGAAGTCCTGAGTAGGGTGTGTGTAAAACTTAGTAGGCCACCACTAATAGTGTCTACAAATATCTAGTCTAATATATAGTGTATACAAGTATTAAATAAATAATAAAAAATGGAAGACAATTCAGGGTCCACTAGTCTATAATATCTACTTAGATATTACTAACCAAGGTTCCAATTAATTATGTCTCTTTTTTCACTAGTTCATCATTAATCACAAAAGGTTCATGACATTCATCACTATGAATAATGGAATAATTAAGTCCTTAACTCACTAGGGATAACATATCACAAAATAACAATATCTTTACCTCGAAGCCTCAGTCAAGGTGGAATACAACTGTTAGGGTAATATAGCTTCGCCCCCTTCCCTAACCTGTGCAGTGTGGGTGGATTTAGAGAATCAATCCCAATAGACCTGTAAGAGGAGCCTGAGTCCTTTATCCCACACCTAAATCCATGTGCACATGCTTATAAATCCATTCACCACACACAAACTATAACACAACTAAACACAACCAATATATATAACAATCATAATCCATAGCAATTAACATGGTAAATCATATAATTCCATGACCCATTAACAAATTTTCCATTTACATTATTTATCCCATTTAGCTTAAACCCATTATTAAGACCAGGTGACCAATTATATTAAATAATTCCCATATGTTAACCAATTAGACATATTAATAAATCCCCTTATGAAATTCCCTTCAACATATTTTCCCAGTTCACATACGATTGTCAATTTAGCATATTCACCATTTCACATGCACTAACTTTCTTAGGCATATCAAACATAATGCATAATACTCATACTCTATCCACAATTAACCAATTCCTCCTTTTTTTACTTACATTATGAATATCATAAAATCAATAAGGGCTCTACATGATTTCACAACAACCTAGAAATTACGTAGCATATTCTAGGTCTGGAAAGTAATGGCACACCCCATGGGTGGCCTTAAATGGGTCAAATCATCCTAGATGCATCCCATGGGGACCATGATAGTTTAAACTCATCATTTAGACACCCAAAAGTAAAATATCTTACCCAGGGTTTCAAAATCACAACAATAAGTGTCAAGAGAAAAGTCGAACGTGCATAAATCTACCACAAAACTATGGGATATAACTTATAGAACACCAACTTCGAATCCATTGATGAATATTTCTTTAATCAAATCCTTAGATCCCATTTAAACCAACCCTTGAATCCTCAACCTATATCTCACTAGAAAAATGGGGTTTTAGTGATTCTATGAAGATTAGAGGAAGATGAAAACCCTAATTAGTAAGAATAATGGAGGAGATTAAACTTACCCAGAGCTTTGATCCACAACTGAAGACACTCCAAACAAACTAGGAATGAAGGAGGATCACCCTAGAGAGATCTTGAAAGCTTTGGTTTGTCACTGGGGTTTAGTGGAGATGAAATAAGGAAAATCCTGAGTGAGCCTTAAAATCTCAAAGTGGCAATTTTGTAAATTTATCCACATTACTCAACTGCACGGTTTACCCACACAGTTTTCTAAACTGTGTGAAAATCGTGTGAGAGATACTATCCCAAAATCCCCCTTTCACATGGTTTCTAGTTAATTCTACATGTTTAAATTAACCGTACGGTAACTGTGTTCAAACCTCTATCCAAGGATACACGGTTACCTGGGATGCTCTGCATGGTTTTCACTAACCGTGCAAAAACCATGAAACATGTCCAAAAATTATTTTGGCCTCCTATTTTATTCCCCAAACCCCCAAAACACCCCCAAGACTTATCATGATCTTTGGTAAAGAATTATTTTACCAAAAAAAGTACAAGACTGAAATATAAACAAAAACACAGCTCAAGAGAAGTCCTAGATCTTACAACTGAAGTAATTCAACGAGCATTGAAGACTTATCTTTTTCAAAGTATAAAACTTACAAGATAAATTTGTATTTCAAGGAGAAAAAAATACATGCAATAATACTTTACTATATATAGATTCATGCCTTTCTGGACATAACAAACATGTCATATATGAGTTTATCCTATCGCTCAAAGGTTAAGGGTGTTGCAGGAAGACATGAGTGTGGTCCAATTAAATAGGAGCTTCATACACACTAATAAAAAATGTTCAGAACATAGTATCAGGATGAAAATTGTGAATAAAATAAATCCAACAATAAATTATGTAAAGGATTTGGTATAATAAGATCATCAATATGATTTTCAAGTAAAAATCCAGAAAAATCAAAGTGATATCTTAAACCAAATAGAATCCAGAAATATATTAGTGAAAATTTTAAGGAAGACTATGGGAATTATCCTATATTACCTAAAGTAAAATATCTATCTAGTTGTAATTGTTATTGGATTTTTGGTAAGAAGGGTCACAGAGCTGACACTTGCCCAGATGCAGATATAATAAGAGGTAGTATCAAAGTAATATTGATGAAATATACACCAAAAATATTGTTTGAGACTATTTGGAGAGAAGATATTGGCTCAAATGACGAGATTTTATATTATTTATATTAAAATTACTATGAGGAGGAATAATCAATCTCATATTAATAGAAGAATAATCCAAATACAATATTGACCCAACTTCAAATAGTGATCATTCGAGTAGGGGTCGGTTCACCTAAAGAACCACTAAAGCGAGAAAGGATAGAAGAAATGGAAGGTGATCTAGTTCATTATTTAGAAAATAAAATCTCTTCATAGGGAAGATATTATCAAGAATGTAAGATGCCTGATGTTTATTGGTCTGGGGTATACCAAAAACTTAGGTACCATATCGAGAAATGACCAACATCTTTGAGGAAGAAGATATAGATGAAGTCTATAAAAATAGATATAGGATTATTTAAAATGCCTTTCCTAAAACAATATATGGTTATTAAGGATATTAAGAATAATTTCAAGTATGTGAATTTTGGAATAATCCAAATTAGTGTAGATCCTCTTATAAAAAATTCATAAGATATACCAATTCCAACTGTAGTAGTGGATGATAGATTATCCAACTTCTCTAATGAATTATTAGAAGGAGCAAGAGTGAATTTACATATAGAGTAGAATGGGTAAAGTTGATCCAAAATTTTCATTTAGTGTTTATGTATTGAAGTATTAATAAAAATCTTGATGTAGAAATCAACATGAGTAACTAGTAGATGGTGTAGGGATATCCACTAGACATAAGGTGTGTGAGAGTAATTACACATCTTTACATGAAATTTTTCAATACTAGGATACCATATTTATGAAAATGTGTTGAATTATTTAAACATATTTTCCAAGATTAAGGAATATAAATTAGAGTAATGATTCCACAATTGGTAAACCCTATAAGTATAACATGTTCTAGAGAATGGGTTTCACTAGACACTAAGGAAGAACTAAGGCATAAGATTCTTTTTCAATATGTTATTAAACAATCTAGGGATATAATTTACATATCTATGATTGGAGAATAATATGATATGACGTTATAAAACTAAATATAAGGAATATTATATTTGATAGTAGAAGATATCAAATCATATATACATGAAATTTCTTTAGATAATCCAATGATATTAGTTGTAAAGATGAAGGTACTTTGGTAGAAGCACTTATAACATCAGTTTCTAGAAGAATATTAGGATAAAGGATGGTTAAAATACCCATTTATAGGGATGGAGATTCTTATATAGGATATATGGATCAATATTACATGGATTAATGATCCATAATGAAAGTACTCACATGATTGTGACATTCATTGTAATGAATCATGCCAAGAAACGGTGTGGTAAATTCAGAATAGTTATTGATTACCGTGATATTCTTAATAACACAAAGGATAATGGGTAGAATATTACTAATCATGAAGTTGTAAGGGGAAGTATTAGAAATTCAGGGCCAGTGTTATATTCTAAGTTTGATTAAATGTCAGGATATTGAAAGATTAAGATTAAAAAAGAATAAATATCATTAACAACAATCACAATGATAACAGGCTTGTTTAAATGGATAGTTATTACATTTAGACTCAAGAATTCACCAAGAGTATTATAGAAGACACCATACAATTAATTTAGTTGAATATCATAATTCATGATATCCAATATTGATTATGTGTTAATATTCAATAAAAATACAAAAGATCATATTGATCACTTAGAACATGTAGCTAAAGTTTTTAGAATAGAAGGGATGATAATTTAAGAAAAAAGACCATTTATATCCAAACTGAGAAATAATTATTTGGAATAAAGATCAAAAAAAGTAAATATAATCTTTAACCATATAATATAGAGTATCTAGATACATTCCATGTTGATCTTTCAGATCATAAGTGAATACAAGATTTTCTTGGCATATTAAGTTATGTAAGAACATAAATTAAAGTTCTAGAAAATATATCAGCACTAATTTAGAGAAAAAAATTTCATTAATAAATTCTATAATTAAAAAAGGATGAATATGAAGTGATCAATGTTCTAAAGCAGAAATCACAAAACCTCCCAGAATTGGAATACCTAGACTAGAGTGAATATCCACTTATCTTAGAAATTAATGTATCAAAATCAGTATGGATATGTATCCTAAAGATTAGAAAAACCCGTGATAAAATCATCAATATAAAATAGAGTGGATGTTTTAATGGGGAATTGAAAAATTATCATATACATGAATGATAATTTCTTATAGTCCTTAAAAAATTAGGGCTAACAATATTTTATTGGGGAATTCCTTCAATATAAGAACATATAGTTCTTATATAAATAATTTCATGAAAATAAAATTTAAAATGTTTAACCAATCATGTTTAGTACAGTGGTGGACTAAATTAAAACACTATAACTTTAATATATAAAAAATTAAAGGAAAATATAATATCATTACAGATGCACTAACTCGCCACTTTGATTCTTGTAGTAATGGCGGAAGGTGGTAGATCCAGGTGATGTCTAGTTTTCATTGATAATCATTCTATGAAAATATGACCAGTTATAATGGAAATGAATGAAATAAGATATAAAAGAGAAAGAATTATAGAAATAAATTTATTTAATAAGAAAGGGTCTTTATTAAGTAATGCTGAAAGATCATAATGCATAGATTCTTCAAGAATAAAAGTAGAAAGATCAAGAAGTGATACAATGAGATCTTTAAATATAAATTATTAAGACAAAATTAATATTTAATTACTTAATTTTGTCAAGAAATTTCATTACCACACTGAATGAGATTTCTTTTGAGAAATAGGAAGTTGCAAAAGAACCATAAGATAGAAATAGATGGTGTCTCTAAAGGAAAAGAGAAAAATATTTCTAAAATTTTGTGAAATAAAGTAGAATAAGAAATTTTATAGAAGAAAGAAAGAGTGTATGATGATCTTGATGAGGATCCAAATCTAGAAAAAAAAATGTGAAAATAATTTCAAAGGATTCCAAATATTTCTAGGAACAAATCCACTATTTTCTATAATTTGATATATAAAAATAAGGATAATCAGATATTCAAGATAGGATTGTACCATGATCTAGACATTCTTAAATAATTAGAAGTACTTATAGAGTATTATAAGAAGATAGATTGAGATATGATCAATGTATTCATTAGTGAAGAAATCTACATAAAGGTTCATGTTTTTGTTCTTCTTGAAAAAATTAAAAAGATCTGGGAACTGAGAAGAAAATAATTTTTAATCATAAATAGATTCTATAGAATGTTAGGCATATGGATTATAAATTTCAATATACTAGGTACATACTTGGAACCTGAAGATTTCATTGAGTACCATAAATATTTTATAATAGGAGTAGTTCAATTTCTGGGATTTAATAATATAAATTCCACATTTAATTGGGCACCATTTTTGGTGAAGACAATCCTCTGAAATTCAAATATATGTTTTCTATGGTGGATTATGCATATAGATCTTATCATATTATTATATATATTGGTGATCCTATGAAGTTTATACCATAGGAATTGGACTAAAGTATTGGAGTTGGTTCGCTAGAACTAACTTCCGTGTAAATTATGATAAACTTGTATTAATGGTTTTGAATATTAATAAACTAATTATCACATAATGATTGTTCTTATATGTGATATAGTATGTGATAATGTTCTAAGAGTATCTTTCACACTAAAAGGTCATACTAGTTCCCTGCTATGATGAGAACCCGGAAGTCCTACGACACTATTCTTGAATATATGTTTTATATCTAGATGATATCATTTGAGGGACACAAATGATATAGGCTATAAGGGGTGGATACTCATAGAAATTTGAGGCAACTTCTCATGGTGTACAACTTTGGTAATATCTAATAGGATATTATGAGAACGGGGCCCGCCAGTAGGAAATCCACATTTATATGTGTCATTGGATGTTCCTATCTACGGACATGTGTATTGGTCCTTTGACTCTAAGATTATTATTAATGAATATTACGAGTCATTCACTTTTAAGTATTGATGAAAACCATGATGACAGATGTTCATAAATAAGTAGGATATATTGGGCGTGTTATGATTAATATTGCATTAATTAAGAATGCGAGAAAGGATTTATCCCTTATGTTCTTTAAAAAAAGTTGATATCTCAGACCATTTGATGGAAATGATATATCCTAAATAAATTCATGGCTACGGTGATCTATAAGAATATTTTATTTCAAAAAATTCATAGAAATAGACATCGATCATATAGGTTGATGGCATCGACATGCAACCTGCTTGATTTGAGATATCATGATAAAGGGATTATATTACACATTAAGTGGTTATGTGAGGTATTATGTTGTTGTGACATTAAATTCTTTCTATATGGGTTCCTTGGTGTGTTTCTAGATGCTAACCTTGGACTTTAGGCCGCCCCACCTAATGCCACTACGAAAGAGTCATAGATGGTCACACACTAAGAGTATATAGAATCTTAGTTAAATAATATATTATTTATTATTTAACTGGTTGAGTAAATATTATTCCCACACATGTTTTAATAATTATTCATTTAAGTTTGGTCACATATAAATATTTATTTTCTATTTTAGTAAATATAATATTTATTTATTTTTTGGAGAATAATGGAGTGATATTTATTTAATAAATAAATAGACATTATTCAAGGTCTGATAAATATTGTGGAG
This sequence comes from Viscum album, assembly GCA_963277665.1. Taxonomy (NCBI): domain Eukaryota; kingdom Viridiplantae; phylum Streptophyta; class Magnoliopsida; order Santalales; family Viscaceae; genus Viscum; species Viscum album. Next base: position 295,555,652 of record OY728134.1, read on the forward strand.
GAAAGGTAGATCGAGATTTTAGGTCCAATGATAAATAATAAATATTGAATATTATTTGATTAAATAATATTTAATTATAATTATCAAGTTAAGTGCATATCGATAAATAATGATATTATCATTATTATTTGACAAGGGGATTTGCTGGGATTAAATAAACAATTAAGGTCAATTGTGGAATTATTTTATTTTAAACCTAGAGATATATAAACCCTATTATGTTATTTTATCAAGATCCAATTATTTTTTCTTGGTTGTGCACAACAAATTTGGAGAATCCTCACAATCCTATATCTCCCTTTTCCAAGAACTCTCCCAAGAATAGAGAGAAATCCTCCTTCACCAGATCAAGGAGAATGATTTGGAAGTGGTTCTCAAAGTGATCAAAGGTGGATGACGCAAGCGCAATGATTTTTTGTGTTAGCACCTAAAGATTCCTTCAGTGATGTCTGGAGATTCGTGGAACACATGTGGATCACCTAAAGATGAAATCAATAATTGGTTTCTACAACGTATCAATGATGGATTGATGTTCTGTCACCGAATTCATCAAATAATAAATAATTCCTTAAAGGTAATTATTTATTTAATTAAATTAATTATAAATAATATAGGATGATCCTATCTATGGTTTCAGAATAATTTTCCATTTTTTATTTCTTTGATTCAATTCCATGGATCACAATGTTCATCTTCATATAGATCTCGGATTGATCATCGATTATGGAAAAAATCAAATTTGGGCACTGCCCATCACACGCTTATACTTCACCTAGAACCTACAAGTGGTATTTGTTCAGTCAAATAATTATTTATAATTATTTAAATAATGTTGGTGATTTACAAATTTATAATTTAGTTTTCCAATTCATGTTTAATCATTATTTTAATCTGAATTGTGAGATCTTCTTCTTCCTCCTTCATTTCTCATAGATCTAATCAAGATGATTAATTTTATGATTAAAATAAAATCGAGGAACTCATATAGAGGTTCCAAGAATTCTTCCCAGATAACATAGAAGGACATGTCATGTAATCAGAGTTACACAACTTGTAGTTGTGTTCAATGCACCAGGAGTTAATTCAAAAATTACTCAATCAGTGTGCATTGATGACACACAATGAAGTTAACTCTTACCCTACATGTTTACTAGGAAAGACTGGAACATGGTCATCTAGAGTACACATTGTGTAGCCCACATACACTGTGCGTAGTCCCTTTGAGTCAATGACATTCCATGTATTTCAATACATGACCTACCAGACTGGTGACCATGTAATTCAGATAGCACACAACACTTAACTGATTGGACACATTGTGTACTCAAATTTTTGAGGTATGATTTACATGCTAAGTCCCTAGGCATATAACTGTTTATTCTGGAAATTTGGATAACCTTGTTTGTTTAAGGTTCCAACATTCCAATCGGTTTCTAACCGATTTATTCGTAGAACCGGAAACATCCAATGATTCTATATCCATTTGGACCTACTTTCCAAAGGTAGGTTCCCATTAGTTGTGGAATGATGAGGCTTGAGAATTTGCATTGGTAGAGAGGATGGGAGGTCAGACTCATCACACCTTTTTGGGGGGAATTATTTTCTACTATGGGACTCTCTTATAGATTTTAGTTATGTTCGTGAATCCTTGTTAAGTTACCAAGCATGAAAATGAGATCTTGCAATAAATGATTGATATGTAAGAGATTTAGAGAATATTTTATATGTATTTGAGGTTCTTCATCAATAGAGAATCATCCATATGAATTAGTGATTCTTAGTCAATGATATCCTTCCATAAATTATATAGAAATCTCTTGGTCATTATGATGACCATACTGGTTATAAAGCCACTTAGTGGGTCACTTGATGTTTATTTTCATTCAGAAAGACATGGATTATTATAGAGTTGGGATCGTACCCACAGATGGGATACCTACGTATCCATGATAGAAAATGAATCAGAACCCACATAGTTCGAGTGAAGAAGTATGAGGTTTATGCATGATTAATGGCCCTAAGAGAGATTTCATAATTACTTTTATACTCTAATCTCACGTGAGTCATGCTTGGTGTGAGAAACAAGAGGTATCAGTAAAACCTGACGATTGTGCCACAAAATATGCAGTCATAAGAAATGATGTGGGGATAATGTATGTATGACTGCCCATGTAAATGAATACAAAGGCTTTTAGTATAGAAGCCTAAGAATAGGTTCCATAAAGTTATTTGTACTTTATTGAGATTTGGGATTTTAACCCAGGACTTACTCCTAAAAAGGAATCCAAAATTAAAGAGGGACTTATGATTGGGTTTTATTCCTGAGAAGGAAGCCCAAATCAAAAGAAATTAATATTGGGTCTTACTCCTAAAGAGGATTCCCATACTATGGGGACTTGTAATTTGGGTCTTACTCCTAAGAAGGAGGCCCAAATAAAAAGGAATTAACAATGAGGCTTACTCCTGAAGAGGATGCCCATATTAAGGGTTGTAATTTGGGGATTACTCCTGAGAAGGAGGCCCATATCAAAAGAACTTCTCTGAATTCATTTCAGATAAGGAAGCCAACAAAGGAACCATGCCACAAATGGTTTTGAAGAGGGTTTTGAAGGCTATCTTTGAAGATGAAAGGTGGATTTAAGCAAATGAGTTGACTAGGAAGGAGGTGCGCAAGTTCTGGTCTGGTGCGTTGGTCATGGCTGCACTAGTGTTATGGCTGTCACGACCCGACCCTACCCGGGATCGAGCCGCAACTACCCCAATCCCACCTCCATAGGCCAGGGGCTGGCGACTAGTGCCGAAGGAACAACAACTCAGGAAGGCCTTTTCCTAAGTACCTATACACACACACACACATCAAACTCAATGCAAAAATGCAGAGTAAAAGAAAAGACAAGTAAAAAAAAAGGGCAACTGCTATATAAATACCACAAAGTGCATCGACCTCCAAACAGTACAAAGTACAAGCTGAAAAGAAAAGTGGAAAAACACATGCCCAACCAAAAAGTGCCACAACCTGACAACATGTACAAAAACAAACAGCTGACGGGTCTCCCACCTGGAACCCAGCTACGACCACCACACGCAGTCCAAGCTCCTGAACTGCTATGCTCCACTGAAGTCACGACCAACCTGTCCATTGTCTACAAGGGCACACCAAGTGCGGGCAAAGCCCAAGCAGAGGTGAGTATAAAAATACTTAGTAGGATACCCCAAAGGATCGAGGGAGCAACAAAGAAGGTACCGAAGGGTGAGCAGTAGAGCGAACAAAAAAAAAGTAGAGGAGTACAACTGAAAGTGCGGTAAAGAGTCCAGATCAACCAAACAAGAGGCAAGAAAGTAGACTCATCCAGACACAAGGAGCTAGAAACAGTGAGAAGATGAACTTCTCGTCGAGTCTTCGCTACCTATAGCAGGAGATTAGACTCGTCCAACCATGAGAAGCTAGACATAGAAAGCATGTGGCATACCCTGCGCGTCTTCGCCTCACCTAGAAGGAGAGTAACCAAACCCAAGAAATGGGTACCAGAACTAGGTATATACATATACTTATGCTCAAACAAGAAGCCTGAACAACATCGTAAGGGGATATTCGTCCCATAGATCAGCCCAAGAAAAGAGTATCCAACAGTCCCAAAAATAAACTCCATCGATGCCCAACATCCCGCACGTCTGCCCCGAACTGCAAGCCAAGGGGCTCAATCACCGCACTTCGACACTATCCGCTTTGGGCAGAACTGACTCGCCCACATGGTTTTAGATCACATCAAAAGAATGCGTCTCAGTGGGGAAAGTGCCCCTCGTACTTGAGAGTTCAAGGGAAAGTCAAACCACACCTCGTCACTGCCCTGAAGTCGAGAGGTATTCTCAAAGTCAAAGTCATCACAACACTGACCCAAATAACCAAGGGTCTCGCTCTGGTAATCACGGAGGAAAGTCACAGACTATCCTAGTAGAAAGGGCTGAGTTTGAAATACCAACGGGTGACCCACAGCCCAGCCCTGCTGGAGGGTAATTCATAATAAGATACCGGGTGACCCACTTCCCAGCCCTGTTGGAGGGTAAAACCCTAATACATCATCAGTCAACCCACTGCCCAGCCCCGCTGGAGGGTAGACCTTAATACATCATCAGGCGACCCACTGCCCAGCCCCGCTGGAGGGTAGACCTGGAATAAGTCGACAGGCGACCCACTACCCAGCCTTGCTGGAGGGTAGACCTGAAACTAGACGACGAGTGACCCACTGCCTAGCCCTGCTGGAGGGTAGACCCTAAGAGGTCGTCGGGTGACCCACTTCCCAGTCTCTATTGGAGGGTAGACCCTAAGTATGTCGGGTGACCCACTGCCCAGTCTCTGCTGGAGGGTAGACCCTAAGAGGTCGTCGGGTGACCCACTGCCCAGTCTCTGCTGGAGGGTAGACCCTAAGTGCGTCGGTTGACCCACTGCCCAGTCTCTAGTGGAGGGTAGACCCTAAGAATGCATCAGGTGACCCACTGCCCAGTCTCTGCTGGAGGGTAGACCCTAGAAGCCTATGAGTAACCCACTGACCAGCCCCGCTGGAGGGTAAAACTTAGAACTACTCTGGCCGTATCCATTGGAGGGTACAACACTAGCCAACCGAACACGGAGTGAGTATCGCACAACCACCCAACTCCAGAACAACTCACCCAAAAGAGGTTCAGCGCTTGCTCCATCACTGGGTGTCACTAGCACCGCTACCGACCGATCCATCGAGAATGAAACCAGGGGGAGACCACTCAACCCTGCTGGCCAAACAAACGAGCACAAAGCCAGGGAAAAAACTCCACCCTGCTAGTCAAACAAACGAGCACAGAGGGACCCTCTACGTCACGAGAGGTCAAAGTACGTAAAGAAGAACCCGGCACACACGCGGGGCCCACACAACGTGGGGCCCCAAGTCAACCCCAACTGAGCGCACAAACGTTCTCATGTACAAACCACCCGTACCTCCAAGCATTCCTATATAATCCCAGAGTATACCACATTCTCAGCCCAAGGGCCATCGTGCACACGACACCCAACGTCAATGCGAAGGCGTGACGTAACATCTCCAACTCAAAGGCCCAGAAACGACCAACCACATCTTTTGAACCATTTATATCACTGTCCCAAGAGTGCGCGATGACACGCCAAGGGTCCGCCACAAATCGAACCGCCACCGGAGCACCTTTCTTGCTTCCACATTTAATAATATCGCGTATAAGGCTCCGCACAACCAAACGAATCGCACCGTTGTGATCCTCGCGAAAAAACACGCGAGATAGACCACTTACTCGCTTGAAACGGTCAACCGGTGAAAAAGGTACTATTCACCGTAACCAAACCTGTGTGGGGCCCACCCCAAGATCCCAAAACTGAACCAACGGATCATGCCACTGCAATCCCCTCGGAAAAACACACGGGATTGAGTACTCAATCGCCCAAAACAGACACTCGGTGAAAATGGTACTATTCACCGTAGCCGGGTTGGGTGGGACCCACACCACGTCCCCGAAAAAGGTCGGGTGAACTGCACCATCACAATGCTCTCAAAAAAGCACGTCAAATTGACTGCTTACTTGCGTGGAACGGGTATCCGGGAAAAAAAAGATGCATTCCGGCGCACCGCACACGAGCGGTGCCATGTGGGACCTGCATCCCGGTCCCAAAACTCAACAAACAGATTGCACCGTTGCGATCCCCTCGAAAAAGCACACAAGATAGACTACTCACTTGTCCAAAATGGTCGCCCGGTGATAAAGATGGAAAATCACCGTCGACGCCCAAACCCCCCCCCCCCCCCCCCCCCCCCCGTGCACCCCGCACCATCATGCCGAATTTGAGCGGGCAGATTTCACCGTTGCAATATCCTCGGAAAAACATCCAGAAACGATTGCTCACATGCCCCGAACGGACGTCCGATGAAAAAGTCGTGATACGCTGCACGCAGCTCAAAAGACGGGCCGTGGGGCCCATGCCTCAACTTCAGCCTCAACGCCTGAAACCACCCTGGAAAACTCCGCCTCGGTGCCAGGGTTGCAACGCCACTGATGGCACTCAAAACGGACATCGGACGCGTCCGCGCCGACCAAAACAAGAATCTCGTGAAAAAAGCTTGTCCACTTAAAGACGCGTCGCGCCTCCAAGGCCCCTCGTTTTGGGAATTAAAAATTCCCAAAACCATCTCAAAACGTTCCCCTCGACTCAAGGTCCGTGCTTCCGCTGACGGCACACAGAACGGACGCCCGTAGCGAAAGCTACGGGCGTCGGAAATTCCAAAGGGGGAAACCCCCTTGGGCCGGACCAGCCCGGTCTGGCTGGTCCGCCCACAGCCGGCCCGCGGCCCGGCCGCGGGTCCGGTTCGCTCCGCCACGGCCAGCTGGCCACGGCCTGTCGCCACCGACCGACCTTGATTGCCGGTCCCCTTCTTTTCCACAGCGACCCGCGTTGCGCGGGTCGCAGTCGCCGTACATGGGGTCGCGCACCCTGCGGCCCCACTCCCTCTTCGCGCTACGCCGGCGCCGCCCGAGACCTCGCCTCGCCGCCGTCCGCAGCCGCCTCTGCCACGCTGCCCTGCTGCCGAGACGCGCCCACCGCCTGGAGCCACTCCGCCGCCGTCCGGCTCACCGCGCCGCCGCCTGATATGGCCGGCCGCCGCGCCTACCCGCCAGAACACCCGGAAACCCCTCCAAAAACCCACAATCTTCGGCGAATTATTGCGGGGTCCTCAGAACACCAAAACTGAAACCGAAATATGCGTTGGAAAGTAAAAAAAATCTTCTACGTATCCATGGGATTTTCTCGATAATTAGACAGAGTTTAGATACAAATATTTGGGCTCAAATATAGGTGCGGGAAAGAAAAACGCAACAAGACCCTACCTCGTGGGCGTTGCCCGGAGCTTCACCACGATCCGCCACCTTGCCGGAGCTTGAGGAGGAGAGGGAGAGGAGGGGCTGCCTTGTGGGGCTGCCTGCGCCAGGGAGTGAACAAGGGAGAGGGGAAGGGGATGAGGGTTTAAATAAATTAAAAAAATTTAATTAATTAAACCCATAATTTTCCCCGCATCCGAAACCTTTGGCGAGGTCAAAATTAAACCTCCCCTAGGGTAAACACCACCTCCCGAGAACAATGGTGGTCTTGGAATTTTAATCCGAGACCCCGTTCAAGAGTTATTAAACTTAGCGCTCGAAGCCGGCAAATTATGAAAACGCCCCTGGGGCCATTTTTCACAGACGGGCCGCGCCCGTGAAACTTATACCCCTCCTAGGGTAAATGGCACGCTCTGAACTCAACGTTGCCCTCAGTTTCCCAATCCGATCCACCGTTTAATAGATACCTGCGTTTCACCATTAAATGAATAAATTAATTAATTAATTTATCCGTTTAACGTTCCGAAAGAGAGCTAGGGGTCCAAACATCCCGTGCCGACAAGTTTTATGTCGTTCCTAGGGTAAACACCCCATTCCGGGCCCATCCATACACTCAGATCTCTTATTCGGATCACCGTTTAGGAGTTATCCCATTTATTTGGCGTTTCCAGTGTGAATGCACTGAAAATTTAATTCCAGCCACTCCGGGGCTCGGAATCGCACGCCGTCTAAAGGCGCTGCTCTGGAATATCATCAAGAATATTCCAAAGTCTTTCACAGCGAAAACCGGGTTCTTACATAATTCCCTCCTTCAAGATTTTCATCCCCAAAAAGAAAAACTAGGGAGAAACACAGGGTACTAAGCCCACACCTGGCTTTCCCGTACCCAGAAGAACCCACGCACAGCTCTGCGTCACCGCACACAGACCAAATGATTGATCCATTCACGCGTGGTCATCCCTTGCCGATGTTGTTCACCCACTTCAGACTTTGGGGTTAGGGCAAGATGGTAGAGCACCTCGCCATCCCTTTGCACGGTCTCAAACGGCCCGAAGGCTCACGGGGGTAGCTCACATCCCCGACCGAACCTCCACGTCGCATGCCGCGACGGGAATCACCGCCCGCACCTGGAAGAAGGCCCGGTGATTCCCTCGTTCAGAATATCCATATGGTGAAACACCCAAGGATATCTGGTTACGCGAGATTTAACAGTCGATGTCTATTAACCAAGACTCTCTTACTCGCTCGGAAGCGAAGGAGTCAACACCATCGACAAAAGGAAAAGGTCTCACGCCTTTTTACTTACCAACACAGGGTTACACCCGACGCCCTGTGTCACCCTAGTAACACCTCAAACAAGGAGCAGGGAGAAAAGCCTTTCACATGAAGATCCTAACAATTCTACTGCAAGAAGTAGAAGGGTCTCAAGGGGTGACTCTCGTCATCCTATGCTTTGCAGGATCATAGACATCCAAAGCCCACGGCTGTCCGCGGTCCCAACTGTCAGCTCCCAAAGCCTGACGTGGACCACCTAGTGGTGATGGGAAGACCTCGTAACGTGGTCCCCCACCTCTAGCTCCTCTGCTAGCACCACCTCTCTAGGCACTACTCTGATCACGGCGCTGCCTCTGCCATGGTGGTGCACCTGCTGCCTACCCGAAGCTCTCAGCAACTCGGGTCGGGCAGTATCGTGCCAAGTGACCTCGCCCGACACAAGCATAACATCGACTCTCTCTGGGCTGCACTGGTGCCCTCCGGTGCCACTGTGGTGTATGACCACGCCCCTGAGTCCGGCTGTCAGAAAGCCACCTGCGTCGAGGTCCTGCTTGCCGACGCCCGCTAGCTGCGGCAGCCGTCTTGGCTCCGACGTGCCTACTGCCACAACCAAAACTAGAACGTGATAGGAAGCCCTCTGTCACCAGCACCTGCTCTAGCACCCCGGCATATGTGGAAATTCCCAAGGGTACTATGACAACATGGATCTCTCGGCGGAGACCCTTCTCAAACTTCTGCGCTCGGAGGTTATCGTCATGGATCAAGTCCGGGTAAAAGCATGGACGGTTTGCAAAACTAACCGCGTACTCGGCCACCATCATCCCTCCCTGGTGAAACTGCAGGAGCTCCTGAATCTGAATGGAGCGCAAGCAGGAGGGGAAAAACTTCTCACAGAAAAACAACTAAAAGTCATCCCATGAAAGCGATGACTCGTCAAGAAGCTGAGTCACCAGACTCCACCAACGCCAAGCCGGTCCACGGAAAAGGCTGGCTTCCAAAGCCACTCTCTGATCTGTCGACGTCTGCACAAGCCTGAAAAGGCGAACCACTGCCTCAAGCCAAACCTCTGCTGCCTGAGGGTCTGGCTCACCATCGAACCTCAGCGGTCTCTGCCGCTGGAACTCACGGAGTGCGCTCAACCTGCGCTCAAGCTCAGCCTGCTCTACTGAAACTGTCTGCTGCTCAACAAGTGGGGGTGCTGCTACTGGCCCACTCGGAGAAAGGGGCTCGCATGATGGGTCCTGGACTGTGGCCTCGTAGCTCACAGGGTCGTTGTCATGAACCAAAGTTGGTATCCTTGCTGGCTGTCCTCGCGGAGACATCCTGAATATTATCAAGGAGTTTCGTAGTCAGATGAGCATATATGTATATACCAATAACAACAACGATGGGGAGATGACTCAAGAAGGACAGTCAACGACTCAATCCTATGTGATGCACAAACCAAATTTTCCCTGCAACAAGTGTCTCAGCATGCCGAGTTGACAAGAGGGTTATCAAGGTCCAGGTGAATGGATACGTCGGCCGCCACACCATCACTGGAATCCCTGGCCTGAAAGCCGCTCTCGAGACACGTTAACACTGTTTCCCTAAATCCCAACCAATTCCTCTTTTAGGGACGTCCGCACAACATCCCAAGGAATAAACCACCTCTGATACCACTTTGTCACGACCCGACCCTACCCGGGCTCGAGCCACAACTACCCCAAGCCTGCCTCCATAGGCTAGGGGCTGGCGACTAGCGCAGAAGGCACAACAACTCGGGGAGGCCTTTGCCTAAGTACCTGTACACACACACATGCAGAAAACTCAATGCAGAAGTGCAGAGTAAAATAAAAGACAAGTAAAGAAAAAGGGAAACTGCTATATAAATACCACAAAGTGCATTGACCTCTAAACAGCACAAAGTACAAGCTGGAAAGAAAAGGGGAAAACACGTGCCAAACCAAAAAGTGCCACAACCCAACAACAGGTAAACAAAACAAATAGCTGATGGGTCTCCCACCTGGAACCCGACTACGACCACCACACGCGGTCCAAGCTCTCGAACTCCTATGCTCCACTGAAGTCACGACCAACCTATCCGTCGTCTGCAAGGGCACACCAAGTGTGGGAAAAGCCCAAGAAGGGGTGAGTATAAAAATACTCTTTAGGATACCCCGAAGGCTCGAGGGAGCAACAAAGGAGGTACCTAAGGGTGAGCAGTAGAGCGAACATAAAAAAAAGTAGGGGAGTACAACTGAAAGTGCGGTAAAGAGTCCAGCTCAACCCAAAAAGAGGAAAGAAAGTAGACTCGTCCAGAAACAAGGAGCTGGAAACGGTGAGAAGATGAACTTCTCATTGAGTCTTCGGTACCTATAGCAGGAGAGTAGACTCGTCCAACCACGAGAAGCTAGACACGGAAAGCACGTTGCATACCCCGCGCGTCTTTGCCTCACCTAGAAGGAGAGTAACCAAACCCAATAAGTGGGTACCAGAAATAGGTATATACACATCCTTATGCTCAAACAAGAATCCCGAACAACATAATAAGGGGATCTTTTTTCCGTAGCTCATACCAAGAAAAGAGTAGCCAACAGTCCCAGAAATAAACTCCATCGATTCCCAGCATCCCGCACGTCTGCCCCGAACCGCAAGCCAAGGGGCTCAATCACCGTACTTCGACACTATCTGCTTTGGGCGGCACTGACTCGCCCGCACGGTTTTAGATCGCGTCACAAGAACTTGTCTCAGTGGGGAAAGTGCCCCTCGTACTTGAGAGTTCAAGGGAAAGTCAAACCACACCTCGTCACTGCCCTGCAGTCAAGAGGTATTCTCAACGTCAAAGCTGTCACAACACTGACCCGAAGAACCAAGAGTCCCGCTCCGGTAATCACGGAGGAAAGCAAAAGACTAGCCTAGTAGAAAGGACTGAGTCTGAAATACCAACGGGTGACCCACTTCCTAGCCCTGCTGGAGGGTAATTCATAATAAGATACCAGGTGACCCACTGCCCAGCCCTGCTGGAGGGTAAAACCCTAATACATCATCAGGTGACCCACTGCCCAGCCCCGCTGGAGGGTAGAACGTAATACATCATCAGGAGACCCACTGTCCAGCCCCGATAGAGGGTAGACCTGGAATAAGTCGACATGCGACCCACTGCCCAGCCTTGCTGGAGGGTAGACCTGGAACTAGACGACGGGAGACCCACTGCCCATCCCTGCTGGATGGTAGACCCTACGAGGTCGTCGTGTGACCCACTGCCCAGTCTCTGCTGGAGGGTAGACCCTAAGTGCGTCGGGTGACCCACTGCCCAGTCTCTACTAGAGGGTAGACCCTAAGAGGTCATCGGGTGACCCACTGCCCAGTCTCTGCTGGAGGGTAGACCCTAAGTGCGTCGGGTGACCCACTGCCCAGTCTCTGCTGGAGGGTAGACCCTAAGAATGCGTCGGGTGACCCACTACCCAGTCTCTGCTAGAGGGTAGACCCTAGAAGCCGATGAGTAACCCACTGACATGCCCCGCTATAGGGTAAAACTCAGAACTGCTCTGGTTGTATCCACTGGAGGGTACAACACTAGCCAACCGAAAATGGAGTGAGTATCATGCAACCACCAAACTCCAGAAAAACTCACCCAAAAGAGGTTCAGCGCATGCTCCATCACTGGGTGTCACTAGCACCGCTATCAGCTGATCCATCGAGAACGAAACCAGGGGAGACCACTCAACCCTGCTGGCCAAACAAACAAGCACAAAGTGAGGGGAAAAACTCCACCCTGCTAGTCAAACAAATGAGCACAGAGGGACCCTCTACGTCACGAGAGGTCAAAGTACGTAAAGCAGAACCCGGCACGCACGCGGGGCCCACACGATGTGTGGCCCCAAGTCAACCCCAACTGAGCGCACAAACGTTCTCAGGTACAAACCACCAGTACCTCCATGAATTCCCGTATACTCCCAGAGTATACCACATTCTCAGCCCAAGGGCCATCGTGCACACGGAACCCAACGTCAATGCGAAGGCGTGATGTAACATCTCCAACTCAGAGGCCCAGGCACGGCCAACCACATCTTGTGAACCATTTATATCACTCTCCCAAGAGTGCGCGATCACACGCCAAGGGTCCGCCACAAACCGAACCGCCACCGGAGCACCTTTCATGCTTCCACATTTAATGATATCGCGTATAAGGCTCCGCACAACCAAAAGGATCGCACCGTTGTGATCCTCGCGAAAAAACACACGAGATAGACTACTTACTCGCCTGAAACGGTCAACCGGTGAAAAAGGTACTATTCACCGTAACCAAACCCGTGTGGGGCCCACCCCAAGATCCCAAAAATGAACCAACGGATCACGCCACTGCGATCCCCTCGGAAAAACACACAGGATTTAGTACTCAATCGCCCAAAACAGACACCCGGTGAAAAGGGTACTATTCACCATAGCTGGGTCGGGTGGGACCCACACCACGTCCCCGAAAAAGGTCGGGCAAACTACATCATCGCAATGCTCTCGAAAAAGCACGTCAAATTGACTGCTTACTTGCGTGGAACAAGTATTCGGAGAAAAAAAAAGATGCATTCCGGCGCACCGCACACGAGCGGCGCCACGTGAGACCTCCATCCCGGTCCCGAAACTCAACGAAAAGACCGCATCGTTGCGATCCTCTCGAAAAAGCGCAAAAGATGGACTACTCACTTGTCCAAAACGGTCGCCCGGTGATAAAGATGGAAAATCACCGTCGACGCCCAAACGACCCCCCCGTGGGCCCCGCACCATCGTGCCGAATTAGAGTGGGCGGATTGCACCGTTGCAATCCCCTCAGAAAAACATCCAGAAACGACTGCTCACGTGTCCCGAACGGACGTCCGATGAAAAAGTCGTGATACGCTGCACACAGCTCAAAAGATGGGCCATGGGGCTCGCGCCTCAACTTCGGCCTCAATGCCTGAAACCTCCCTGGAAAACTCCGCCTCAGTGCCAGGGTCGCAACGCCACTGACGGTGCTCAAAACGGACGTCGGACGCATCCGCGCCGACCAAAACAAGAATCTTGGGAAAAACGCTCATCCACTTAAAGACGCGTCGGGCCTCCGAGGCCCCTCATTTCAGGAATTAAAAATTCCAAAAACCATCTCAAAACGTTCCCCTTGACGCAAAGTCCGTGCTGCCGCTGACGGCGTGCAAAACGGACGCCCGTAGCGAAAGCTACTGGTGTCGGAAATTCCAAAGGGGTAAACCCCCTTGGGCCTAACCAGCCCGATCCGGTCGGTCCGCCCACAGTAGGCCCGCGGCCCGGCCGCGGGTCCGGTTCACTCCTCCGCAGCCAGCTGGCCGTGGCCTGTCACCACCGACCAGCCTTGATGGCCGGTCTCCTTCTTTTCCGCAGCGACCCCCATTGCGCGGGTCGCGGTCGCCGCACACGGGGTCGCACACCCCGCGGCCCCTCTCCCTCTTCGCGCTACGCCGGCGCCGCCCGAGACCCCGCCTCGCCGCCGTCCGTAGCCGCCTCTGTCGCGCTGCCCCACTGCCAAGACACGCCCACCTCCTGGAGCCGCTCCGCCGCCGTCCGGCTCACCGCGCCGCCGCCTGATATGGCTGGTCGCCGCGCCTACCTGCCGGAACACCCGAAAACCCCTCAAAAAACCCGCAATCTTCGGCGAATGACTACAGGTTCCTCAGAACACAAAAACCGAAACCGAAAGATGCGTTGGAAAGGAAAAAAAACTCTACTATGCATCCATGGGATTTTCCCGATAATTCGACAGAGTTTAGATACAAATATTTGGGCTCAAATATAGGTGCGGGAAAGAAAAACGCAACAAGACCCTACCTCGTGGGCGTTGCCCGGAGCTTCGCCGCGATCCGCCGCCTTGCTGGAGCTAGAGGAGGAGAGGGAGAGGAGGGGCTGCCTTGAGGGGCTGTCTGCGCCAAGGAGTGAACAATGGAGAGGGGAAGGGGATGTGGGTTTAAATAAATTAAAAAGAATTTTAATTAATTAAACCCATAATTTTCCCCGCATCCGAAACCTTTGGCGAGGTCAAAATTAAACCTCCCCTAGGGTAAACACCACCTCTAGAGAACAACAGTGGTCTCATAATTTTAATCTGAGACCCCGTTCAAGAGTTATTAAACTTAGCGCTCGAAGCCGGCAAATTACGAAAACGCCCCTGGGGCCATTTTTCACAGACGGGCCGTGCCCACGAAACTTATACCCCTCCTAGGGTAAACGACATGCTCCGAACTCAACAGTGCCCTCAGCTTCCCAATCTGAGCCACCGTTTAAGAGATACACGCGTTTCACCATTAAACGAATAAATTAATTAATTAATTTATCCGTTTAACGTTCCGAAAGCGAGCGAGGGGTCCAAACATCCCGCACCGACAGGTTTTATGTCGTTCCTAGAGTAAACACCCCATTCCAGACCCATACATACACTCGGATCTCTGATCCGGATCACCGTTTAGGATTTATACCATTTATTTGGCGTTTCCAGTGTGAACGCACTGAAAATTTAATTCCGGCCACTCCGGGGCTCGGAATCGCATGTCGTCTGAAGGCGCTGCTCTGGAATATCATCAAAAATATTCCAAATTCCTTCACAGTGAAAACCGGGTTCTTACAATGGCGCACAATTCCGGGTCACGCAAGTATACTTGCACGACATGAGTCAACTTGGGTGATGAAGAATCCCCAAAGTGATACTTGGGAGACTTTGAATTGGAGCCCTTAATATCATCCCCTGAGGCTTTCAGAGGGGTGGCACGCAAGTTTCCTTGAAAGGGAAAGGTGGCATGCAAGTATCTCCACTTCCCTTAAGGGATGGACACTTAGGTGCGCAAGTATTGATGAGTTATAATACTTAGGCATTATTCTTCCTCTTTAGTGCTTCCATTCTAGGTAAATAATTACCTTAGAAGTGTTTGGAAGACGTTAGAAAATGACTTGGGAGACTAGATCTTGAATCTGAGTTTTGGAAAATTCATCCCTAAAATGGGGGGCCCAGAGGGGCTATTTATTGGCCACTGAGAACCTTGGGAGAAAAAAGAGTAGGGCGTGCAAGTGACTTGCGCAACCCATATGTGGCACGCAAAGTATACTTGCGTGACTATAAGGAAACTTGTGTGACCTATCTTTAAATGTTTCCTTGTTCATGCCTTTGTCAATTTTTGATGTTCATCAAAGGATGGCGCTCTTTGTGCTTAAGGTATTCCCCTTTTCTATTCATTAGAATCTATGACGGAAAGGAGTGCCAAAAAAGTCCCCCCTCAGAGTTGGATCTGAAAAAGGAAATAGGATTTGACTATGAAGAAAATGAGAAACAAGGTGTCGCGACAAAACAAGTCATCTTAAGGAGGGATCAAGAGCAAAAGTATCGTCAAGATCTGACTAGAGCGAAGCTATTGACCAATATCTGCGAATTTGATGCTATAGTGTCCCGAGCTGAGAATGATCATGCTGCAATGTTGAAGGAGCTGAAGTAAAAGATCAAGGATAAAGTTGTCCAGTAGATGCACCTTTAGCAACAGTTAGATGCTGTTACTGGGTAACTTGACCAGCTTAACAATTCACTAGAAGGAGTTCAAATGAATGGTATGAAATCCATTGCAGATGCCAAGAAATCCCTCCATCATGCTGAAAAGAGTGAAGCTGGTCGGGTGAATGAACTGCAAGTGGCTACTGATGAAGCTCAGGATGTCGTAAATAAATTAAAGAGTTATGTTGACATCCTCTTGTAATTATTGAAAAATATAAGAGACTATAGTCTTTGGATGTCCTTCTAACTCTTGTGCATCAATGAAAAACACTTTCATCTTCAATCATTTGTGCCTGCATTCTCTTGCTACCTGCTTTAAATTTTTACCTAAGCTAATGGGCCTAGTAAGCATAGTTTGATTTTTGGTAAGATTATACAAATAACCCCCAAAACATTTAATCTTTTAATTTATCAATATTAAATAAATCATAAAAAATGTATGTTTAGAGAACTAGGACTCAACTTTTGTTCATAGTTCCCTTGTCTTTTGTGGGCTGTTTAAAGTCATGCACGTCGTACATAAAAAGTATAATGTTTAAGGCCAAATAGCTTTGACCAAATGAATTAAAATTGACTTAATTCCTTGATAATTTGTTTGAAAACATATTACCACATTCAAGAATGTGGGAAAACATGTAAACCATGACTTAAGAAATTTTTAATTTGAGGGATGATATGAAAATAGGACAAAAATTCATTAGAGGGTGTATTTTCTAAGAGAGACGTTACCACTATTTAACAAATCCGTTAGGGGGTGAATTGTGCATGGCCACTTAAGGGCATTGGCTGCATAGTCAAATAATAGCATCTTTTGGATGATAGGTCCATTATGTAGACTACTTATGCAAGGCCATCTAGGGGCACATGCTGCATAGTTAGGAAGAACAACTCTCAGAAATTTTACTTTTCTATCGCGAAAAGCTAGTGAAAGTTTCTAGAGATTCAAATTTTCCAAAGCATAGTATCTATTGTATGGAGAGAGGTACTTGAATATGGAGAGGATATTTCCAATCAAGATTGTAAAATAATTGGATGAATGTCACTCTCGTGAATTTATAACCCAAATGTAGGGAAGGGAAATATTAACCAAAGACTTAGATACTTTTAAATCATGAAAAATAGTATGGGAAAAATATGTTAAGGATGGCTATTTTTTCAGATCCATAAATATTGTCATTAATAAAAATAAGGAAAAAATAGGGTTTTCTCCCAAGAATGAAGCTACCACTATTTAACAAACCTATTAGGGGGTTGAATTATGTAGGGACATTTAAGGGAATTGGATGCACAATCAAATAATAGCATCTTTTGGTTGATAGGTCTGTTATGTAGACTACTTATGCAAGGCCACCTAAGGGAACTTGCTGCATAGTCAGGAAAAAGAATTCCCATGTATCAGACATTTTGGGACTAGAAATCAAGAAAAGGGTTATGGAGATCTAGAAGTATTTAAGGTTAGGAGTATAATACATCAAAATGGGCATTGTACAATGCATGAGGGAGATACACAGGCCAATGCTAACCATAATAATGTTGTGGATGGGTCTTGAATTGAGATGTTGGACTTCACTACGTATCCCATAAGGATGGGAATCAATCCATACGTAGTTCTTAAAATATAGTTTAACATCATGTGGGATGAGAGTGTAGGAGATATTAGTTTAGGGTCATAGAGTTCAGACCCTAATAAGAAACACACATTGTGTGTTTGATAAACCTGATGTGAGTGAAGACCATGGTTTTCATACCACATTCATGTTTTCACAGGGGAACTTTTCAGCCAAGGGATTGAAAGTGGAATTTGGGGTTATGCCCAAAGACTTGGGGCTGGATTTGAGGGATGCTCGAACGTTCCTACATATCCCATAAGGATGGGAATCAAGCCATACATAGTTCTTGAAATACCCTCTATACAGATTTGGTTCGTACGAGTGAAGGGTGAAAGGGGACATTAGTGCAATGATGGTTTGACCCAAGATTAAAGGTTCGGGCATTGCAATGTATGCACGTAGTCCTTGGAATATGACATGTTTAGAGATCAATGTTAATAATGATTCCCTCTTAGGTGAGGGTGTCAATGAATGTGGTAGTTCATTGTTATACAGGAAAAAAGTAAGAATAGTTTAGGGTCATGTGCATGGACCGGTGCTGCACAATTTAGCGTCATGTATCTAAGAAGTATTGCTATGCAGTTTAATGTCTTGCTGTGAGGAAAATGGGGGACAATATACTTTAACGTCATATAGCAAGGACAATGGTGAACCAATGTGAATATATTGGTTTTGGTCTTGAACCTCGGGAGGCTGCCTACGTACCCAGCCTAGAAGGCAAGGATCAAAGTCCATGTATTTTGATTGAAGAATGAATTAGTGATCGAGTTGTACTTGAGGACAACGACCGAAAGATGGTGTTGGGACTTATGCGTGGTTAGCAATCCAGAGAGGGTGTTATGGTTCAATTTTACTCTAATATCACGTGAGTCAAACTCGGTGTGAGAAAAAAGAGGTAGAAACAACCCTAACGATGCACAGTTTAACGTCATGTAGGATATATAAGGGTCTGGACACAGTTTAACGTCTTGTTGGACAATGGAGGGAATATGCAGTTTAAAGTCTTGCAGTAAGGACAAAAAGGGACTATGCAGTTTAAAGTCTTGTAGTAAGGACTAAAGGGGACTATGCAGTTTAAAGTCTAGCAGGAAGGACTAATGGGGACTATGTAGTTTAAAGTCTTGCAGTAAGGACTAAAGGTGTATTTGTGTTACAAAAAAGACTTCTTCAGAAATCTGGCATTGGTTGGAGTCGTGATGAGTTCTCTATCCATTGAAATTAAAGAATAAGCTCCATTGGTGTAGACCTTATGTATTAAGTAAGGTCCTTCCCACTTTGACTCAAGCATTGTAGGTTTCATTCCTGGTATCACTGGAGTTCTGAGGACCAATACCAATTCTCCTAGAATGAATGAATGAAAATGACATTTTTTGTTAAAAGCCTGTGCTATTCGATTCTGATAGACTTCTAAATAGTACAAGGTGCACAATCTTTTTTCATCTAATCATTCCAATTCATCCATTCTCTTTTGAGATTGTTCATATGTAGATGACTGATCACAAATGGCTACTCTAAGCGAAGGTAATTGAACCTCAATGGGCAAGACTTCTTCTGTTCCATATATCAATGAATATGGAGTTGACTGCGTAGCAGTGCGGGTGGTTTTCCGATAAGCCCATAAAAGATTAAAGAGTTTATTAGGCCATTATTTATTATCTTTATCCACCATATTTTGCAGTATGTTTGAAAGATTATTATTGAAGGATTCTATTTGACCATTGTCTACTGCTTGATACTGAGATGAATGGTTGGATTTGATGTTGTATTCTTGATACAACTTCCTTACCTCAGATGAATAGAAGTTGGTGCCATTTTCCGTCAATATGGTATGAGGGACACCAAATCTGGTAATGATGTTAGACTTGATGAAGCTAACAATTCTTTTAGAACTAACTTCTTTGAGAGGTATTGCCTCTTCCCATTTGGAGAAGAAGTCAGTAGCAGTTAGAATATACATAAACTTCTTGGTTGTAGCTGAAGGGGAAGGTCCTACTACATCAATTCCCCATGTGGGAAATGGCCATGAGTATTTAGCTGTATGGAGAATCTCTAGGGGTTGATAAATGAAATTTGAATATACTTGGCAAGAATGACACTTCTTAGTGAAATTAGCACAATCTTGTATCATTGAAGGCCAGAAATATCCAAGCCTTCGAATTTGATCAGACAGTCTATGTCCAGACTGGTGGGCACCACAGACTCCTGCATGTACTTCTTTGGTGACAACCATTGTCTCTTCACCATCAATACATCTGAAGAGAATTCCATCAAAACCTATCTTGTAGAGAATTTTTTCTAGGTGATCTGGGCTATCATAAAGAGTAAAATTGACCACATGTCGCCAGACTTTTTATTTCTCAGATCTATCAAGTGGGAGTGTTCCATTTTGAAGGTATTCCATGATAGGTGTCATCCATCCTATAGTATGACCATATGGTTTAGAAATGGGACTGATTTCATTGATTTACTCTGTTCTGATTTGAACATAAGGTGAAACTGTATGACGGTGGGAAATACTGAAGATTGTTTCATCCAGATTTGGATCTGCCAGAGTTGTGGCTACATTAGCCAGTAAATCAGCTTGAGCATTATGTGATCGCGTGACAAAAGAAAATGTCGGTTCTAAAGGAAATTCCACCATTAACTCTCTGAAATAGTCATACAAAGGGATTAAATCTTCTTTTTTGATGGCATAGTCCCCATTGACATGCTTGATTGCCAAATTTGAATCACCTTTTACTGTTATGTGATTCACCTATGCCTGAAGCACCAACTCCAATCCTAGGATGAGAGCTTGATATTTTGCTTCATTGTATGTACCGCCTTACAACAATAAGAAGGAATAGGGTAGCACTACATTTTCTGGGGAAATAAGCACAATTCCTAACCCAACATTGTTGAATTTAGGATCTTCCATTTTCTTCCCTATTGGAATTCTGGAAGCACCATCAAAGTACATTTCCCATGTTTGAGGATAATCTTGAATTGAAAAGACTTCATCATCTGGAAGTTCAATATCTAAAGATGTATCTTTTATTGAAGGGTGTTCAGCAAGGAAATCAACCAGTGCTTGTCCCTTAATTGCCTTTTGAGACACATACTGGATATCAAACTGCTTCAAAATAACTACCCACCTTTCCAGACGTCCTGTAAGCACTGGACGACTAAGGATAAATTTGAGCAGGTTATTTTGAGATACCAATTGGACCTCATGATGTTGCAGGTAGTGTCTCAATTTCTGAACTACAAAGATTAATGCTGGACAGCACTTTTCAATACTTGAATATCAAGTTTCTGCCTCAAGAATAGTCCGACTGAGATAATAAAGGTTGTTTTCATTCCCAGCATCATTCTTTTGGTCAAGGAAGGCATCCAATGATTGCTATAAAGCTATCACATAGAGAATAAGTGGTCTTCCTTCAACATGTGAAATTAATACTGGTGGACTCAAGAGATATTTCTTGAGAATATTGAATGATTCTTGACATTCTTCAGTCCACTGGTAAGTGACTCCCTTCTTCATTAATTTTTTGAAGGGTAGACATTTTCCTACAAGATTGGCGATGAAATGCCGAATATAGGCCAGGTGTCCTTGAAGTTCTCTCAATTACTTCAAATTTCGAGAAGGTAACATACCAAGGATTGATTTTGTCTTCTTAGGATCAACTTCGATACCACAATTATGTATAACAAAGCCGAGAAATTTTCCTAAGGTTACCCCAAAAGCACATTTCAAGGGATTCATTTTCAAATTGTGTTGTCAAAGTTTGTGGAATATGATTTCCAAATGATCCAAGTGATTAGAATGTTTTCTGGATTTAACCACCAAATCGTCCACATAATATTAAAAAATTTTCCCTAAAAATGGTTTGATGATACGTTGCATGGCACATTGATATGTTGCACCAGCATTCTTTAGGCCAAAGGGAATTACCCGATAGAAAAACACACCTTGAGGAGCTCTGAAGGCTGTAGATTTTTCATCTTCTAGAGCCATTAGGATTTTATTATACCCAGAATATCCATCCATGAAAAAAGTTCTTCATAGCTAGTTGTTGCATCAATTAAGAGTTCTGTGATCGGAAATGGAAAATCATCCTTGGAATAATGCTGATTAAGATCTCTGAAATCAATGAAACCTCTAATTTTACCATTATTATTTTTCATAGTGACAATATTAGCCATCCATTTGGGATATTGAACTTCTCTGAATAAGTTAGACTTGATAATCTTATCCACTTCAGCTTCAATTTTGGAGGCATAAGTTAGGTGTGTTCTTCTTACGACTTTCTTGAATCCTCAACGTTATTTTGGAAAACCCAAATGATGAGTAGCAACATCAGGATCAAGCCCTGGCATTTCTGTATAATTCCAAGAAAATTCATCTTCAATTTTCTTTAAAAATGAAATATACATTTCTTGCTCTTCAAGAGTCATGGTCACACTAATTAAAGTGGGTGTGGATCTTCCTTTGTGCCCAGATTTATTTCTCGGAGTTCATCCACAGCGGTAAAGATACCTTCTTCAAATGCTGGAGGAGAATCCCTAAGATCTTCCTCTTATTCTTCAATATGTGTTACTTCTTTTGTTTCTACTTGCATAGTAGATGATGAAGCAAAATTTCCATGATCAGAAGGGAAGTTAAAATTTGAACATCTTGAAGAAGAGGCCACCATTTCAGACCCAATTGACGATGAAGGGTCTTCCTTGGGTAATAAAGAGGATATGATGGATTGAGAATCGATATCATCATTCATCTTTGACATTTCTATAACTTCTTCTGGCCAGGTTGATGAAGTATATAATTTTTGGATTTCAGCGGATGAAATGAAGACATCTCCATTTGAGCTTTCATCATTTCTTGGTGAATCAACAATTTCTACCATGCTGTATGGCTTGGTTTCCATAATTGAAATTATGAAAGTTTCCATAAGATTATTTGTATTTGGGTCTATCCTGTCAATTTTACTCATAGGAAACATATAATTTGTACTCACATGTATGAATGGGTTTACCGAATTTTTTTCCAAAACATTTGGAGCATTAATTTTGGTAACCTTTTTTGTCATGGATTTATCCTTTCCCTCCAAGTGATATAATTCCACCTTAATGTATGGAGATTCATATGTTTGGAATGTGTCTTTATCACCATACAATGTCCCAATTTTTCCATTTAAAAAATATTTGAGACATTGATGGTATGATGAAGGTATAGCCGCATGTTGATATAGCCAAGGCCTTCCATGAAAAATGTTGAAGGATGTGTCATGACGAACAACCATGAAATATGAATTAGATACAAGGTCTCCAAACTGAGTTCTAAGTGTAATCTCGCCTAGAGGTTCTTGTTCATTTTTATCATATCCTTGCAACATCAAATTAGAAGGAGATAAATCAGATTCGGTGAGGCCCAATCGACGAAGTGTACGAATAGGGATGAGGTTGACTCCTAAACCATTATCAATGAATGCTCGTTGGATGTCTACATCATTGACCTTGCTAGATAAATACAAAGGTTTAATATGTCCATGCAAAACATCATCTTCATCTTCATCAATAAAAGATATCCCTACATGGCATTCTGCAGGATCATTCTTTATATGGTAGACTTCAGCTACAACAATTTCAATTTCAAATTCCTGAGGACTTGACAAAGCCTCAATGAGTGCCTCCTGAAGATCCTTTGATAGATTCAAGGAATACATATTTGATAACTTGTTCGTTACATGGGAAAAATATTTCAAGACATCATACTTTTGGTCCAAAGGTCTGCGTTTCCCAACAAGAACATGTGGTTTCGCAGGTGTCATAGAAGTTGATGCTTTGGAAGTAGATGCATCTTGTATCGGTGTATAAGTTAGAAATACTCCAGGCTTTGGCAGATTAGACCGACTGGGTCTATTTTTTTTCTGAGAGAAAGAAGGTTTAACCTCTAACCGATCCTCAAAAATAATTGTTCCAGGACAGAATCTTCCATGTGTGGAAGAGCTTTCTTGTTCCTGTTGAGCCTACTAAAGGTCTTTGCCATGAGTTTCTTCTATATATACAATTCTAGTAGGGGTAGGATTGGAATAGTGGCTTCTAAAATATCCATGTCTTCCCCTGTATCTTAGACCTCTAGAACTCCCTCTAATTCCTCTGTTTGATACAGGGAAATCAGGCTCATCAAGAACGAAACTATGGCTGACATATGGATCCGTTAAGTGAATCATGTTAATATAACCAAAGATCAACTCTTCATCTGATGAATACTCTGCCTGATGAACCATTTCAGGCTATGCCGTTTGGTGGGACAGTGACTGTTCTTTTGAAGTAAATGGCATAAAATCTTCCATAGTCAAAGACAACTTAGGCTTTGACACGAGCTCATCTTCTTTTGACTGCTCTTCTTTCTTCGAATTATGCCGCCACTTTGAGGATTTTTTTTCTAACAAAGGGGGTTTTTCTATGGAATTAATAGTAGAAGACACAATTGGTTTCATAAATTGTGTTTGTAAAATGGCATGAGTTCGGTTGATCATTTTCTTGACCATCCAATCATCATATTTCAAGACATTTTTTCTTTTGACTTAGTTCCATTCGCCTCCTTCCTCTGGATCATTAGTAGTAACACATGCTACCTAGGCTGAAGAGCCTTTCAATTTTACCTGTCCAGAGTCCACCATCTTTTGAAGGAGGTATTTTAATACAAAACACTCCTGAATGGGATGCCCCAACATCTGATGAAATGGGAAATATTTGGAAAGGTCTTCATCTCCTTCCTTGTTTGGCCTTTTAGGCCTTGGAAACTAAACCAAATTATTTTCCAGAGTTGAAATGAAGTAACCAGGAACTTGTTCATTTCAGAAAGAATAAAATTTGTTCTTTAACTCCTCAAATTGTTTCCATATTTGATCTCTTTGATCATCTTGATGAGATGGCCTTTTATTTTGATGCTCAAGAGGTGGAGCCCTTCGATAAGATGAAGGTTTTGAAGTGGAAGCAGGTACAGGTTCTTGTTTAAGTGTAACTATAGGAGTATCTACTTTCTCCATTATCCTTCCTGGAACTAATGGAATTACACAAGTTTTATCCTTAGTCTTTGTAAAAGAATCTTTTATCTGTTGAGTGATTGATGTAAGGTATCGAAACCATCCTATGTATTTCATAGGGATCAATGGTGTGCGTAATTCGTCATGCAAATTTGCCACACAGATTGGCAATAACTCTTCATGAGGGAGTGCTAAGCTTAAGGAATATGTTAATTTCTTCCAGCGAGCAATGAAATTTGAAACTATTTCATTTAACCTTTGCTTAAAATTGGTAAGATCAAAAATTGTTTCCATTGGTAATGTTGAGCTAAATTGAAGAAGGAATCATTGACGGAGATCTTCCCACCCGGTAATTGACTGAGACTGCAAACTTGTATACCAGACAAAAGCAGGCCCTTTTAAGGACTACACAAAACATCTGAGCTTAACTGATTCTTGTTGTTAAAGAGTTCCCATCATAGGATCACAATGAGAAACAAAATGTGTTCAGTATTGTTCTGGATCTACTGAACCATTAAAAATTGGGAATGTGGTATTCGAAAAATTTGATGGGGAGGAATTGCATCAACCCATTCAGGGTAAGATTTTTTTCGGTTGAACTTGTGCACATTTTCCTTCCATAGATTCAAACCAAGCTGTTAAGGACTCAATGGTAGTTATTAACTTTTGAGAAACATATGGTTGAGCTTGGACCTGAGTAGGTGCAATAACTAGAGTTTGGACAGGTGCAGTGACTAGTACTGCAACAGATGGTAGCACTACCGGTTGTTGTCGCGTATGACCCATAGGATTTGACCTGTGATGGTGTAATTGTAAAGGAAGATATTCCTGATCCATCCTAGTAACGACAACAAATTCTTTTTACTGGAAAAATCCATCATGCTTAGGAGGAAGACTACCTTGAATTAGTTCTGTATTCAACCTCCTTAACTCCTTCATTTCTTCTTCTTGTTGTGCGGACCTTTTCTCCAATGAGAGTGATTGGATTTATCCAGAGGTAGGGTGGGATGTAACCTAACTTTTACCCTTTTCCATGGCATGTTCCTTTATGGAATATAGAAATCCATTACCCTAAAGAATATCTTGCCTCTGGACAGCCCTATGGCTTCTAGTATGCACACCTTCTTCATTTATTTTTGTGTGTACAGCCCCTTGAATAAGAACTTCTTCATATGATTCCTCTAGGTGAGCCTCGTGTTCTGAGGGATCAGTGAAAATGACATTGATGACATTTATCGATGCATAACGCATTACATCGCTTCTATTGTCATTTTTGTGATACTTTATTCTTCCATGTCCTTCATAACACATTGAATTTTGTTGAGTTGATCCCTCAAGAACTTCTTGATGAACCGTAATTTGTAGGGAATCTCCAGATAATTCGGCTCTGCGTTCCTCTTGTGGATTCTTCCCTAATCGAGAGAAGACCGACTTTCACTGAGGAAGAGATTGAGGATTTGAAAAAGTCCCTAATTCGGTGGACTGGGGTTGTTCCTTCTTTTCCTGCTCAACTCCTTGAATCCCATCAGTTGATCCTAAGGGTTGGGCTAAAAGAGTCCCCAGTCTAGAAAGATGAGGTGGCTCTTGAGCTGCTACATCTGTGACTTTCTTAAAATATCTCCTGATTTTGAGGATCTTAGTCCGGAAATTGGCCAGATGCATCATCCAACATCCACTCAAATCACCTGGCTCAAATGACCGCTGGATGATTTCTGATACTTCTGTCACCTGATGATGCGCATGCTCTAAACAAGAAGCATGTTCGATATACTCATTTGATTGAAGCAAGAGTAATTCGACAACTTGTTCTTTGTATGCCTGACTTTAGGAAGAACTAGTTGAGGCCTATTCCTGAGCAAGCCTTTGATTACACACAAAATCAATTGTCTATGTCCGGCCATGGGAAATAACATTGCATGAGACCACTTTTGGCTGGATTTGTTGACTGGAGAGAACAGTGAAATGTAGTTCTCCATGAACACCCCATCCCCTGATATGAATACCTGATGAGGAATTGGTAATTAACTGGCGCAACCTTTTCTAACATGCCAAGGCATGAACACTGAAGGGATCTCTGCTGCTTTTCAACCTTTGGATATCTGGAAACTGAGAGAGATGCAAAGTCAATTTGGTGTTGTAACCCTTCTATTATCTTTAAATGATTTTCATACTCATAATAAGATAATATTCTCTCTTTTAAGTGAGAAAGAGTTTTCCACATGTTGAGATGAATATCGTGAATAAAATCTTCAGTCAACATTTCTAGAATATCTTACTGAGAGTCAGACAAAGGCCAAAACATGACTGGTACTTCACCTTTTTCCAGTTGTTTTCTCATATTTAGCACATATTCCTTATCATTCTATGAATATTCTTCTACCTGATTAGACCAAAGCTGGTGATTCTTTGTTGCTTCATCAGATTCAACAAGATTGGTAGAGAATTAATTTATCAGACTAGAAGATGGATGAACCAGTGGTGGTTCAGATAATGACCTACACCCCGAGCTATCTTCTGATTGAGAAAAAGTTTCACCTGCTAGCGGTAAAGCATCAGACATAACTGGCTTCACATTTTTAAGTGCCTCAAGATAAGAGGGATTTCTCGTTACTGCATTGTCTTTTAAGAATTTTCCAGGAAATGTGAATTACTAATGCAGAGAGGAATTTCACAGCTAAATTCATAATAATGGGGAGGACCACCATGGTGGGTTACAACAAAAGATGAAACCTCTTGCTCCTTGATCTTCAGGCCACACAAAGGGTTATTTTGGCTCACATCTTAAATGATACTTTGAGATCGACCGAACTGTCATGAAGCACGACTTCATTAGGAAATGTCTGATGGAGACCTTCATAATTATTATTATTACTTTTGGAATTTGAAAATGAAAGAGTACAATCTTGAGTTTCAATATAAAATTGTTTGAGCGCATCAAGAACTCTATCATCGAGCAAGGACTTATTGAAGATTGGCTCTTGATTTCTCGACTATGCTAGAAGGGTCTTTTTTTAGATTCCTTCTTACTGACTTTGGAAACCACTTGTTGACGAAAATGGTTATTATGGGCAGGTGTATGTGCCTGATCATGAGATATAGTCAGGTTAGGCTGATTATCTCCATTCAAATCGAGTGTATGTGCCTAACTTGATTGTCCATATGACGTGGGGGAGTATGCCCCCACAACCCTCCTGGAGTGGGACAAATGTGTGTATCTGTTAGAAAGTGATATGTCGATGAATCAATCCACTGATAGTGATATATTTATGACTCTTTCCCGGTGATACTACTAAAGTTGTTATAATATTCTGACAGGCTTCCAGAATATGAGCAGAGATTTGCTTCTGCTCCTTCACCATTGTCAGCATGTGCTTGGTGACTTTAGCTATCGGAACAGGAATATACGTCCATTTTGTGCTTGGATTAGGTTTGTATTCTTTCTCTTGTCCTCTTTTTCTTGTCAGTGAATTTTGACAGTACTCATGTGTGGGGGCAGAAAATTGTGTCAGCCTCCTTTTCATTGGAGATTTCCAATTGACATCTCCGGGGGATACCAAATGAGACTGTTGGTTAGCTTGATGAATTGCAGGTGTATGTGCCTCCTGATTGTTCCCCACGACATTTTATTGGCTAGTTAATTTGGTTTCTGTTAGACGAGCCTGCTGAATAGCTGATGATTTATAAACAGGTGTGTATGCCTGCCTATAATACTCTTCCGGAATAGCCTGATGGGATTGGCATGTTACTGCCAAATGAGTCTACTAGGCAGTAATATCAGGACAGACGAGTGTATATTCCCGCTCGTTGTTCTCCATAAATTTAGTTTTATGGACTTCTCCAGAAGGGTCAGAAGTAAGAAACTGCTCTCTGTTGACAAAATTTCTCCTCTGGAGATTCATCTTGTATGGTCGAGTCTGAGGAACCTGAGCCGAACCCCTAAAGGAGATACCCTCATCATGTTGAGGGTGCACTATCGCGTGAGTCTAGTGGTGATTTTTGATGGGATCCCCTGGGAAGGACTCATGTCTTCTTGAATAAAGGCCTTGAGTAACCTTCTCATTCACCTCCCCATAATATGGGTGGGACTGGTGATTCCTTTCTTGGTATAATGACCCGAAATGGTTGGAGATGGTTGTTGGCACCACGTGCTTCTTGACCACTAGTCGTCATTATCCAGACAACTAGGGTGAGTTTTTAACTTGGAGGTCTTGTCGAGCGGCCTCGAGATTCGGCATGGTACTGTGTTAACGATATTCCTTAATCAATGAATTTGATACCCATCTTTGAAGACGCTAAGTAGGTGATGTCATCCTCAAAGAAAACGAGGATCCAGCGGGAGTAGTGTCCAAGGAATTCACAGGTGTGAACGTTAATGAAGAAATTTCTATATTGTAGAGAGATCTTGGAAAAGAGTGCATGTTTGATATAACAAACATAATCAAAATAAGTTTGGTCAGACTACATCTTTTGGATGATCACATATGTTATTGATTTCTTTATTTTCCCACACATTGAATTAAATAGGGGCCTAACAAATAAGTAAAACATCATTTAACTTGGTTAAGTATTCACATCGAGTTCACCATTTTTGTTTCTTCTGGAAATGGGGATGACCATTTTAGTATAAGGTTCAAACTTTCCAATCAGTTTCTAACGGGTTTATTCGTAGAACTGGAAACATCCAATGATTCTATATCCATTTTGACCTACTGTCAATTGGTAGGTTCCCCTTAGTTATGGACTGATGAGGCTTAAGAATTTTCATTGGACGAGAGGATGGGAGGTCAGACACATCACACCTTTTTGGGGGGAATTATTGTCTACTCTAGGACTCTCTTATAGATTTGAGTTATTTTTGTGAAACCTTATTAATTTACCAAGAATGAAAATGAGTCTTTTCTTTTAGATCGTACAATCAATGATTGATATGTATGAGATTTAGAGAATCATTTATATGTATTTGAGGTTCTTCATCAATAGAGAATCATCCGTATGAATTAGTGATTCGTAGTCAATGGTATCCTTCAATACATTATATATAAATCTATTGGTCATTATGATGACCATACCGGTTATAAAGCCACTCAGTGGGGTACTTGAAGTTTATTGTCATTCAGAAAGACAGGGATTATTTTAGAGTTGGGATCGTACCCATAGATTTCCTACCTACGTATCCTTGTTATAAAAGGAATCAGAACCCACATAGTTCGAGTGAATAAGTATGATGTTTATGCATGATTAATGGCCCAAAGAGAGATGTCATAATTACTTTTACACTCTAATCTCATGTGAGTCATTCTCGGTGTGAGAAACAAGAGGTATCAGTAAAACCTGATGATTATGCCATGAAAGATGCAGTCATAAGAAATGATGTGGGGCTTACGTATGTATGACTTCCCAAGTAAATGAAGACAATGACTTTTAGGAAAGAATCCTAAGAACAGGGTCCATAAAGGTATTTGTACTTTATAGGGATTTGGTATTTTAACTCAGGAATTACTCCTAAAAAGGAATCCAAAATTTAAGAGGAACTTATGATTGGGTTTTATTCCTGATAAGGAATCCCAAATCAAAATAAATTAAGATTGGGGCTTACTCCTAAAGAGGATGCCCATATTAAGGGGACTTGTAATTTGGGGCTTACTCCTGAGAAGGAGGCCCAAATCAAAATAAATTCTTTGAATTCCTTTCAGATAAGGAACCCAACAAAAGAACCATTCCACAAATGGCTTTGAAGAGGGTTTTGAAGGCTATATTTTAATAGGAAAGGTGGAATTGAGGAAAGTAGGTGACTAGGAAGGAGGCGAGAAAGTTTTGGTTCGGCGCACTGGTCATGGTCACGCAAGTGTAATGGTGCACAAGTCCTGGTCGCTCAAGTATACTTGTGTGACATGAGTCACCTTGGGTGACGAAGAATCCACAAAGTTATACTTGGGAGAATTTGAATTGGAGCCCTTAATATCATCCCTAGAGGCTTTCAGAGGGGTGGAGTGCAAGTTTACTTGAATGGGAAAGGCGGCGTGCAAGTATCTCCACTTCCCTTAAGGGATGGATACTTAGGCGTTCAAGTATTGTTGAGTTCTAATACTTAGGCCTTATTCTTCCTCTTTAGAGCTTCCATTCTAGGTAATTAATTACCTTAGAAGTGTTCGAAAGACATCAGTAAAATACTTGGGCGACTATAGCTTGAATCTAAGTTTTGGAAAATTCGTCCCTAAAATGGGGGTCCCACAGGGGCTATTTATAGGCCACTAAGAACCTTGGGAGAAAAAATAATAGGGTGCGCAAGTGACTTTTGTGACCCATATGTGGCGCGCAAGTATACCTGCGCAACCATAAAGAAACTTGTGCGACCTATCTTTAAAGGTTTCCTTGTTCATGCCTTTTTCAATTTTTGATATTCTTCAAAGGATGACTCTCTTTGTGCTTAAGGTATTCCATTTTTCCATTCATTAAACTCTTTGATAGAATGGAGCATCAACAATACCTCAAATATACAGTGAGATATGTACACTCTATATAGCTGGGATTCATCCATAATGTACTTATACCAAGTTATGCAGATTTAAATTTTATTTATTATATTATGTAAACCTTGAGACATGTTCTTACGTATGGTCATTAATTTAATAAGGCACACCATGTGATGAGTTTTAATATTTTTAAATATAAAATTTTAATTAATATTTACTTAATGTTCAAGATATGCATATCATTTATGAGTCTTATTATAGTTGTTACTCTATGTGCATTAAAGCATGACACGTTATAGAAAAAGCATTTAATTTATGCAATCATTAAGTTGATACTACAAGCCTTGAAGGTACGTGATAATTTCTATTTGATATATGTCACAAAGAATAAACAGGTAGACAAGTATAATATATAATGGTAATATTTGGATAGGTATTAACTATATTTCTTCCAAGGTATATTTATGCACACAATTAATTTTAAATGAATTTGTTTAATTTTTTTTAAATTATAATGGATGAGAATTAATATAAAAGTATTGATTAATTAAATATGACAATTAAATGATTTCAGTGCAATTTATATTAAATAAGAATGATTAATAATTGAATCCCAATTTTATTAAATGCGTAATTTGTTGCATGCTTGTGGATGGTCATGAGCTCGACCAGAAATTTGAATGTGATTTGTTTTATTTAATTTATTATTAAAATAAATTATTATCTCATTTATATTCTTTCCTCTTATTATGTAGGGTCTGTGCACCCATTGTTTCTTTTATTTAAACCCATTTTCCCCTCACTCGCATGTGAGTAAAAGGAATATGTAACGGATGGATCTTCCAAGCTAGTGGAGGCAATTCAAGTTCAGATCCAAGGCAAAACCAATCCAAGAAGATACATATGTGTACATGTGGAAAGCTATAACAAAAACCATAATTGGTTGAAGGTGTTTATTCCCCTAGGTCAACAATTAGTTTATCAACCACTAGATAAACTAACCACTAGTATTTTATCATGATCATACTACTTTATTATTATTTTTCTATCAGTTTCATGGTTATTTCATTATGGATATTTTTTCTTGATCAATTAAATAATGAAATTAATGATCATGTAAGACAAAACTAAAATAAATTGGTTTATTCATAAATATTATCTAATAAATAGTTAATTAATTATGTAAATCCACATAATATTATAAATCATGTGATAAATATAATAATTTAAAATTTACAAAAAAAAAAAAAATACCTTAATAAAATATTAAGTCGGTATTGCCTTCAAGTACATTAGTTAAAATTGAATTGCAGTTCAAAGTGATTGACCATCCAATGTTGGGGTGCTTTCAATAATCATAGAATTTTAACTTGAGGTTTTGGGTTGACATGACTTGGTTCACATCAAGGGTTGACTACCAAATTAGGAATTGGTGTAACTGATAGGAAAATTTTAAGTAAATCCAATTTAATTATTTCAAGATTGGGAGTCTAATCAGTGGATCAAGGAACTATGAGTTAATGCAGTTGAAATTTGAAATGCCTACCTAAAATAATTCAACTTTATTGACCAACCAATGTTGGGGTAATGAGAAGGGTAATATGGATCCTTCCCACTTGAATATTCAAGAAACATGATATTCGAAGCCGATGGTGAGATTTGTTGGGTTTCGATAAAATTTTGGGAGATAAAAAAATATAATGTTTATTCATTTGTCTAAATTTATCAGATAAAGTACTAAAAATCTATTCTCATATTATTTTTTGAAATAGTAATAAAATGAATTCAGACATATCATTGGGATATATACTTGATAAGGGAAACCTTCTCATTGGAACAAATTTCCAAGAGGGGAAAAGGCACATACGTCTCATCCTTCACCATGAAAAGAAATTGTATGTGATGGAAGAACATTTACCAGTTTTGCCTAGAAATGAGGCAACTGATTAAGAGTTATATCTCTAGGAGAAACATCTAAATGATGCTATATATGTTTAGTGCTTTATTTTATCATCCATGTCCAATGAGATTTTGATGCAACATGAGGATATTGATGCCTATAGCATGATATCTCACCTTCAGGATCTCTATCAAGAGAAGACAAGAAAAGAGAGGTATGAGATCTCCAATACTTTTTTCACAACTAATATAGGATAGTATGCACCAGATGGGCCTCATGTAGTTAATATTATCAGCTATATTCATTTCCTATACATCATAGGGATTAAATTCCTAGATGAGTTGCATACAGATAGCATACTTTCAGCACTACCTAAGACCTTATCTAGTTTTATTGTTAATTAAAATATGAGAAATAATGAGAAGAGTCTTTAAGAACTTCTTAATTTGATTTTCCAACTGGATAAGGACATGGGGCATGATAAAAACATGGTCCTTATGGTGAATAAGAAATGGGATAACAAGGAAAAGGGGTCCAAGAATTATAAATAGTATAAATATCCCGATCAATGTCCTTCCAAGAAGAAGATGATCCAGAGGCATGGAAAAAAATGAGGTAGTTTGTTTTTCATGTGGAAAGATAGTCAACTGGAAAAGGAACTACACCCAAAATAAAGGTGAAGATAAATTTACATTTGTTATCAAGTGAAATCATTCCATTTATACACATTGGGTATTAGATATATCTTGTAGTGCTCACATTTGTATCCAAATGTTGGACCAAAATAAATTATAGAAGATTTATAGAAGAGAGGTGGATGTGCGAGCTACTAATAGTATGAGGCTGGTTGCTCTAGATATTAGTGACCAACAAATTTAATTTCCAATGAGAATGATTTTGGTTTTAAGAGATTATTATTTTGTACATACAGTTACTAAGAACATAATTTTTGTGTCATTTTTAGATACAAATGGGTTTATTTTAAAATTTGGATATAAAAGTTGTTTCTTTTATAAGGAAAACATATTTTATGGTATGACAAATTTAAATAACAGTCTTCATGAATTAAATTATGAAAACCAAGTGTTGGAAATCAGCAACGAATCATATTCACACGACTCATATTACAACCAACTATGGCATCACTATCTTGGTCATGTAAATGAGAAGTGTTTGAGAAAGCTCTATCAAGATGGTTATTTTGAATCTTCTAAGATAAAACCACTTGATAGATTTCATGCTTGTGTTCAAGAAAAAATGACTAAACCACCATTCGGTGGATATGGTGAAAGGGCCATAAAAATTATAGGATTGGTACACACTGATGTGTGGGGACTATATCTAGTCGAATCTAGAGGTGGATATTCTTACTTTATAACTTTTACTAATGACTTGAGTAGATATGGCTATATCTACTTAATAAGGTATAATTCTGAGTTATTTGAGAAATTCAAGGAATTCAAGAATGAAGTAGAGAATCATCTTGGTAAAAAGATAAATAAGTGCTTTGATCGGATCGAGGTGGTGAATATCTTAACCAAGAGTTCATCCAATATTTACAGGAGTTTTGGATTTTATCTCAAATCCCTCAACTTTATACTCCATAGTGGAATTATGTTAGTGAAAGGAGAACTATAGCTTCTTATAAATGTTAAGGTAGATGATGATTCATGCAAATATTCCATTTTCTTTTTGGGGATATGCATTACAAATTGCGGCATACACATTAATCTGAGTACCAACTAAAGTGGAAAATTGAATTACCTTTGAGATATAAAGAGAAAAAAACCATTTTATCACATACACATGTATGGGGTTTCAAGGAGTTTGTTAAGTTCTTCTCAGTTAATGAACTAGATCCATGGGGCATGAAGTGTATATTTATAGGGTATCCCAAGGAAACAAAGGGATACTACCTATACAACCCCTCAGACAAGAAAGTGATTGTTTCGTGAAAAGATGTATTTCTGGAGAGGGATAAAATCATTAAAAAGGATAGTGGGAGAATGATTCACTTAAATGAATTTTATGCTAAAGATACATAAGAGTTATTATGAGAATATATTCCATTGGTCCACGTAGAATAAGTAATTATTGAAAAAACAAGTACTACGTATGAGCATAAGGGAGGAAAGATAAGTAGATAAATATGGTTTTGTAGTCACTGAGGATGGTGAATCATTATTGGTAGACCATAATGATCCTCTATCCTATAAGGAGACAATATAGAGATCAGAAGATGAAAGATGGAAAGAATCTATGAATTCTGAAATGGATTCCATGTATCAAAACCAAATATGGGTTCTGGTTGATGCGCCAGTTTATGTAATGCATGTTGGATGAAAATGGGTATTAAAGAGAAAAATATACATGGAAGGTAAAGTAAGCTCCTTTAAAGTAAGGATATTGGATATAGGGTTTAAACAACATTAAGGAATTGACTATAATGGAACATTTTCACCAGTTTCCATGTTTAAATCCATTAGAATTTTACTTTCCATAGTATCTTACCTAGGCTATAAGATTTGAAAGATGAATTTCAATACTTAATTCCTTAATGGGAAGCTTCAGGAAGATGTCTATATGACAAGACTAGAAGGGTTTGTGACTCAGGTGATATCAAAAAGATTTCCAAGTTGCAGAGATCCATTTATGGATTAAAGAAAGAATCCATGTCATGTAACTTTCGATTTGATGAATCCATGTCATGTAACTTTAGATTTGATGAATCCATAAAAGAATTTGATTTCATTAAGAATAACTGTGAGCCATGTGTTTATAATAGGTTTAGTGGGAATGTAGTTGTTATCCTAGTAGTATATTTTTATAACATATTACTTATTGAAAATGACATACCAGTCATACATTCATCTAAGGACTAGTTAAACAAGTGTTTCTCCATGAAATACATAGGAAAAGTAGCATATATTCTAGGGATCAAGATCATTCGTGATAGATCCAAGAGGCTACTTGGACTAATTGAAAGTGAATATATTGACTAAATACTAAAGATATTTAGTATGAAACAACCTAAGAGGGGATTGGTTCTAATGTCACATATTTCACATATTTCTAATAAAATGTGTCCTGAGACACAACACGAGAAAGAGAGAATGAGTAAGATCCCATACGATTCAGTGATCATATCAATCATGTATTCCATGTTATATACTAGATTTAAAGTTTCCCATCCATTGAGCATGGTAGGAATATATCAAGAAGATTCAGAAGAATAACATTGTAATACTGTTAAGGCTATCCTTAAGTATCTGAGAAGAACTAAGGATATGTTACTGGTGTATGGAGGAGATGTGGAGCTGGTTATTAGAGGTTATACTGATTCTAGTTTTCAGACGAATCAAAATGATCTGAAGTTGCAATTAGGATATGTTTTCTATCTAAAAGGAGGAGCTGTGAGGATGAAGAGTTCAAAACATCCAGTTGTCTTTGATTCTATAGTGGAGTATGAGTATATATCTACTTCTAATATATCCATGGAAGCCGTTTGGATTTAGAAATTCATCTAGGAGCTTGATGTGTTAACTAGTTGTAGAGACCCTATCTCATTGTATTGTTATAATACTGATGTGGTGGTTCTTCCAAAATAACCAAGGTGACACCAATAGAAAAAGCATATACACTAGAAGTACAAAATCTGGAGGAATTTATATCAGAGGGGTAAAGTTATAGTAACAGATTACCCATGAAATATAACATGGTGGAACCCTTGACTAAAGGACTATATCAATAGAAGCACAAATATCTTGTTAGAGCTAGTGGACTGAAGATTGTTAGAAGTTGTCTCCAGTGAAAGTGGGAGACTATTGGAGTTGGTTCCTTAAAACCAACTTCTATGTAATTGATGATAACCTTGTATTCATGGGTTTTAATATCAATAAACTACTTATCACATCATGTTTTTCTTCGGTGTGTCATAATATGTCATAATGTACTAAGAGTAGTTGTCACACTAAAATGTCATTGGAGTTCCCTGCTATGATGAGAACTTGGAAGTACTAAGACACTATTCTTGAATATATTTTATATAGACAGATGATATCATTTGAGGGACACAAATTATATAGGCTATCAGGGGTGGAGACTCATAGGAATTTGAGGCACCTTCTCAAGGTGTACACCCTTGATAATATCCAATAGGATATTACATTAACAGGGACCACCAATAGGAAATCCACATTTATATGTGTCATTGGATGTTCCTATCTATGGATGTGTGTATTGGTTTATAGTCTTTAATATTATTATTAATGAATATTATGAGTTGTGTACTTGGATGTATCGACAAAAACCATGATGATAGATGTTCGTAGAGAAGTAGGATACATTAGGTGCGTCACAATTAATATTACATTAATGAATAACACAAGAAAGGATTTATCCCTTATATTATTTAACAGAATTTGATATCTTAGTCCCTTTTATAGAAATGACATCGCTTAAATAAATTCATATCCATGATGTTCTATAGATAATTTCTATTTCTTGAAAGTCAAAGAATAAGACATCAGGATCATAGGTTGATGTCACCATCATGCAACCTGCTTGATTTATGATATCATGATAAAGGGATTATATTACATAGTAAGAGTTTGTGTAAGGTATTATTTCATTACAACATTAACTTATTTTTCTATGTGTGCTTTGTCATGTTTCTAGACACTGAACTTTGTCTTTAAGCCACTCTGCCTAATGACACTGAGAAAGATGCCTAAAGGGTCACACACTTAGTTTATCAAGAATCTCAATGAAATAATATATTATTATTTATTATTTAAAATGTTGAATAAATATTATTCAAATACATGGTTTAATAATTATTCATATATGCTTTCTCACATTAAAATATTTATTTTCTATTTTAGTAAAAATAATATTTATTTATTTATTGGAGAATAATGTAGTAATATTTAATTAATAAATAAGGAGGCCTTATTTGAGGTATATTAAATATTGTGGAGGAATTATATACCATGATATTAGGTCTAGTGAGAAATAATAAATATCAAATACTATTTGATTAAATAATAATTAATTATAATTCCCAAGTTAGGAAAATTTTGAGAAATAATGATATTATTTTTATTATTTGACATGGGGTTTCTCTAGGATTAAATAAATAATTAAGGGCATTTGTGAAATTATTTTATTTTATCCCTAGGGATATATAAACCCAATTATGTTATTTTCTCAAGAGAAAATTAATTTGTCTTGGTTGTGCACAATGGATTTGGAGTATTCTCTCAAGCCTAGACTTCAAGAACACTCCCAATAATAGAGAGAAATCCTTAAGCACTGAATCAAGGAGAACACTTTAGAAGTGATTCTCGAAGAGATCAAAGGTGGACAATGCAAGCACAAGGATCTACCATGATAGCAACCAGATATTCCTTTAGTTAAATCACAACTAGAGGAAATATACAATTGGTTTCTATGAGATGACAATGGTGAACTATATATCTATCATCAAATTCATAAAATAAAAAAAATCCTTTAAAATTAATTCATTATTTTATTTAATTAATTATAAATAATATGTGATAATACTCTATTTGGTTCCAGTGTAATTATCCATTTTCTATTTCATTAATTAAATTTCATGGATCATGATGTTCATCATCATATAGATCTCAGATTGGTCACCGATTATGGAAAAAAGAAAAGTTGGGTGTCGCCCATCACATGCTTCTTTTATGCCCAAAACCTATATAAAGGACCTATCTTGAAAGCATTCGAGGAATCACCGTTTATTTATGAATATTAGATAGATTTTAGTCTGAATAGAAGCCATTAGAAACAAATCTAGATAGCATGGAGTATCTATCTAATCGAATCTAAATCAATTAGAAAATACCTTTTTTTTGCAGGTGACAATGTGCTAGTATCTATCAACATTCATGATATACATTAAGGATAAATGATAGATCTGACTGAATTTATAGTTGAAGAAACACAATCCTTATAAATCACAAGGCGTGGAAATGATTCAAATAAGAATTTTTTTAATGAGAAAATTCAGTGATCCATCAAAGAATTGATGGACATTTAGGAGTTATAAAATGAAGTCTCAATTAGCATGTCGATTGATACTATATATTACTTGGAGGGATTGTAGGTTCTAATTCATACATGCGTCATTATTGTAATGGATGATAGGATCAAATTATACATGTCAATTATCTTATTTTGTATTCTATATGTGTGGAACACGGTGGAATATTCACAATATTAATAGTCACTTTTTATTTTACATTTAGCTTTATTAAAATTGTGCACCATAAGATTCCACTTTATGTTGAGTCTTTCAGTGGAAGCTATGTTAGCTTATTGGGAAAGATATGCCTGAAAATGTACATAAGGGGACTTCTAACCCATTTTTTGGGGAGATAAACATTGAATAGAATTCAAAATGATTTAAAATATTCTCTATCCTCTCCATTTTTATTCTTCATGTTAGTTTTTCAAAGAGATTTAAAAAGAAGTGATCATACGAGTCAATGAAAGGTAGTCCCTTTATCCTCTACTAGATATCATTTTAAAGCTTTGTATTTTTGTAGACATTCTGTATTACTTATGAGAAATTCCTAGATACCTTATTCGAGACCCACCCATTAGTGTTATAATATTAACTAAAATAAAAATAAATAAATAATGTTTAGAAATTAAATATTATTTAAAAGTATTTAGTTAATAAATTAATAAAAATAATTTAATCAGGTTTGGGTAACATAAGACTACTACCACAACCTTTTCCAAAGATTATATAGGTTTTGAATTTAATATTATAACCCTATTAAAACTCAATTAATCATTGTTCTAAACCTACTTCATCAGGTTGGGTAGTGTTGTGTATTTAGTTAATAGAGTAGATTTTTTTATCCCTAGTTGTAAATATAGTGTTATATAAATTGATATTTATATTATTAATATAATTTCAAAATAGAGTATAATTTGATAGACATAAAACACAACATATTCCATACAGTTTTGACATGGAATACAAACACATAGTGGAATTTATGTTCAGCATCCATTCCATGTCGCCTATAAAAGATGATATATCCCTAATAAAAGATGGGAAATAAGAGAAAAATATAATAAAAATATGGATTCTTTTTTTGATACAATTTTTTAAATTATGTTTAGTATTATCATTTATTTCTTTTATTCTAAATTAAATTTTATCTATTTTTTAATTTTACAAAAATTATCAGCATGGATAACTTGAAGTAATGTTTGATTATCTTGATTTGATGTTTTTTCTTAATTTATTTAATGTTATGAATATATTATATGACTGGTTAATATTATTTAACTATTTATATTATAAAATTATACCAACAATAAATTTTCAAACAAGTAAATTAGTGTACATAATTTTTTCTTTTACCAAAAATAATCATGTGAAAAATGACCAACCAATAAAAATTGTGTAATTTTTAAAAAAAAATCCATTTATAACAAAATTTATTTTATATTTTAAAATAAAAAATAAATATTTTGTATTTCAAATAATACTTTAGTGTTAATTTTATTTACATCTTTTCTCATAAACACACCCTCAATTTATTTATTTCTTCCCCTTCAAAATGATTCATCTATTTTAGATATTCCTAATTTTTTATGAAATTCCTTTGCTTTCACTCAAACATATGGTGGTGGTGGGGGGAGGTTATCTTTACTATTTAATTTACTTTTATTAGTATTTTTAATTATGTATTTTCAGATTTTATTTATGATAATCATTTTAACTGTGGAATTTTATTTTACATTGATTTGGGATAATAAAAAATGTTTTTTTATTCAAGTTATTAACCATTTTGAATCCTATCAAACTATAATTGACCATTTTCGATACTATCAAAAGTAATTACAAGTCATTTATTATGTCTAAATTAATCATATCTCATAGAAATGATAAAATAAAATAATTTAAAATCCCCTCAAATTAAATTAAAATTAAATATCTTGATTAGAAATTATCTCAATGAGGGGAAAATGTGAATATCTTATAAAAATAGATACAAACATGCTATGAAAGTGTTTAAAATAAATGTATGTCCATTAAAATAAAAATTTTATTTATATAACTCAAAATGAATTGGATGTGTTACACATTCTAGATTATAAAAGGTTTAGTGACAATAATTATACCATTTTTGGTGCCTAAAAATTATGTGCCATGCACTTTTTCATGCAACATAATATGAGCCTAACTTAGATGACATGAGTTGAGTTAATTATGGAGTGTCACACTTGATGAAGAATACACTAATGAGATCTCCATATGTTTCATGACTTCTCACACACTAAAGGATGAATAGTCGTTAAACGTTTCTCAATAGGATGACATGGTGGTGAGAGCCTCCCACTGGAAGTAAGATATGGATTTCATCCATTATTGGAGAAAATGTTTTTCTCGTATCCAAATTCATTTTTAGAACCCTTATAGTAATCCTTCGGCCTTGGAAAACACCTTATATGGGTAAACTCGATAGCCAATGTTGTAATTCGTTTGATAAAAATTGATTTGATAGATCTTGTTTTAAAAATAGACTTCCATATCTAAATTTATGGTTGTTTGAAGTGGAAATTCTATGGAAAAGTTTTTCCTACACCAATACAGAGTCTGAATACACTCCCTTCTCCTTTATTTTTCCCTGATATGACATAATCATTATATACATATATATTACATCATATCACATGAATATTATTTATGTCTCATAATAAATCTTACCCCAATACTTATAGGTTTAATGCATTTAAGAATTAGATACATAAAAACCTTATTTTTCAATATTTTTAACATCGAATATAAATAGTCTTCTCATATAATACCCTTTTAGAAGAACCAAACACCATACTCAACTTTGTAACATGGGGAATGAAACCATAAAAAAGGGTGACCTTAGATACTTAGTAAGGGTAAACATAAGATACATAAATCAAAGATAATAAGTGAGCATAAGATGAGAATGTGGTTATGAGAATAAAATCAGGGTGAAATGGTCATAACATAATATAATAATACCCAATAAAACTTAGATCATAAATCTTGATTCATGACATAAGGCTTTGTCATAACATAAGACATGAGTAATAAGAGTGTGAAAACATGAGTCGATAGTTATAAGTCATGAAAAAATAACAGAGTAATAATAATGGGGAATTAATACAAGCATATAAATCATATCATATTTCAATGATATGAACTAATACATACATATCATAATGGACTAGGCTAACCTCCTGCCCATAACATAATAGGCTTAGACTAACCACCTATGTCCCATATTATTTTTGGACATGGTCTAACCATCCATTTCTTATTTCAATCTCATGAGATATGAAACATTACCTAATGCATTAGAGGTCTATAATGGATCCACCCATTAAATAATGATGTACCATTGTATGTGTGCCACATGAACATGAAAAAACTTTTAATTCCATCACAGCTTCATCAACTCATGAAAAATAAATGTCTTTCCTAAAAAATATGCAATACATTATCCTAATCCACACATATAAATAATTTGGATTATATGATTATATAATATCCCCAGTTATGTTTAAGTAATAATAAAGTATGTTTACATAGAATAAAAAAACTTTTATATAATTATTAGGAAATTGATTTGTAAAATAAAAAGAAATATCCTTTACTTTTGATACATTTTATTTTAAAATACAATAATTTATAAAAACAATGTGGATATAAATTACCTTGTAAAACCATGAAAAAATTTTGAGTAACGTTATTAAATAAAACCAATGATGATAGTGGGAAAACATTTATATGGAAAACATTTAAAATGGGGGTTCCTTTCACACTTTTGTAAATAAAGTCAAAGTCATTAGAAAAATGACTCGTGGAGAAAAATTCCAAATATTCCTTTAAACAATTTTTACATTCAAATGAATTGGAAAGTGTCCTTAGTTAATAATTTTAGATTAGATAAAGAAATACATAAGAAACTATTAATAACATGTAAATTGAGGAGAATGTTTCCCGACTAAAGAGAAGAGTTACAATAAGTCCTCATTTTTTAGCATTATTTTACTTTAATTGTGAATCAAGAGAATAAAAATGGTAAGAATACATATAAACCCCATGAATGACTATAAGATAAGAAAATTAATTAGTTTTAGATAGGAATATCATATAATTCACCTAAATAAGAATATAAACATAGACAATATCCATTTCAATGTGAGATCAGAAAGAAACTCTTAAATTTACTCTTGGATTCCATGAAAGAAGTTTAACCTACCTTATAATAAAAATAACTATTCTAATAAATTATTTCAAAACATTATTCATATATATTACATTTTATAATATTAAATTTTAAACACTCACTACACATATATTAGTTATTTATTGTTTATTTTCATCATCAGATGATAGTTATTTTGATTATTTCATACAATTTTCATAATTGCGATGTTGATCCTCATTCTTTGATACCAAGTTCAAAATTCCCATATTATTCAATGTAGTTTAATCATTGTGTTTTAATTATTTATATAGTCCCATATTCAATTTATTGAAGGTATGAGTATAGTTTGAGAGAATGAAATCCATGACAAACATGATTCAAGTAATTTATCGATAACCATGAGTTACTTTATAATGATTTTTCATTTTTTTCATCCATCCATAATCATATTTATGTTATATATTACTCCTTAATATAATATATTTCCATTATTAATGTCTTAAAACTTATTCATGGTTAAAATAATGATGTTGGTATAACATATTTCATGTAGATAGTTGAAAGGACCCAAATAAGAATGTGTTATACTAATGAATGAGTAATAATTTAGAGTTATATAATAGTAATATCATTTTATCAGAAGCATAATGATGTTAATATAACACCTTTAATATAGAAAATGGTATTTAAAATGATTATATATGAGAAGTTAATTGAAAAATATGATGAAGAACCATGTACTTTAATGAATTTTCTTATTCTCAACATGGGTTCCTTCAAAATAAAGGATTTAGGACTCCTTATTGGAACCAAAAGCTATCAAATGTCTAATAAGTATTCAAGAGAGATATATTTATCCATATTGAGAAATATATTGTATTTTTTCAATAAAAATTTATATTTTATGAATTTTTAAGTTGTTACTTAAGTCTATGATAAGTTATTATGGTGGGGAAGTGATGTTAACATTTAATGGAAATAGGCGAGTGTTGGAAAAAGGTGAGACTATATACTTGAGTTTAAAAGGAAAAGTATTCATGATATTATAAGGAATATTTCAAAAGTTCCTATTTTTTGAAGCTACTATGTACTGGTGATCAGTTCTTTTGGATGAATATTCAATATTATTTGAGATTTTTTTAAAGTGACTGAAAAGGCCATGAGTTTGTTTGGAGTGGTTTAGAAGGACCTAACATAGTTCAAATTGGGTCTTAATTTATTTTAGGAATATGATGAATTGTTAGGATAAATATTTAAAAATACCTAAGTACAATATCATATGATGTATGATATTTGGAGGCCCATGTAAGATATGTATTCATATACAATATTTCGATATACTTGCAAGACATTGAGTTTGTTGGAATTTTGAAAAGTAATTATTGCTTACAAATTTCTCATGATATGTATGAATTTCT
Source organism: Viscum album (assembly GCA_963277665.1). Taxonomy (NCBI): domain Eukaryota; kingdom Viridiplantae; phylum Streptophyta; class Magnoliopsida; order Santalales; family Viscaceae; genus Viscum; species Viscum album. The sequence goes on from OY728134.1 coordinate 295,599,998, forward strand.
ATGCTAAATAAAAATTTATTTTGCCACTTTGACTTCTAGAACACGTATGAATTTGTCCAAAGTAGAAAATATGTAAAGGCATGTTAAACTTGTTTAGCATGTATGAAGTTTGAGAAATGATTATGATGTTTGAGAAGTCTAGAAGATATTTAACTTCTCGTATGATACTCAAACCTCATAAGATATTTAAATATACTAATATGATATATATATATATATCCCACATGGAACTCATTTTATTTATTAATTTATTGGTTTTTAATCTTGTTAAAGAGTTTTGTGTATTTTTTTGGTATTCCTTTAAATAAAATTAAAATGTTTTATATGTCACATGATTTGTTCAAGGTTATTGTAAATCATGTGGTAGCTATGAATTTTGGATATGTAATTAGTAGGGACATTTTTAACAATGGAATCACAATTATGACTAGAATTGTGACAATGGTTTGATCCACCAAGCTATAAAAAATTGAAATATCAAAAAACAACCCTTATAATTTTTTAATCCCCACTCACCCTCACCCTCAACCCTCTCGACCGAGCCACCTAAGGCCCCTAGGGACAAACCTCTTGCACAAAACCCAATCCTCCTTTACCTTAGTTAATGGATATCTTTCTCTCCGATTTTGTGCACAATTTTATCAGGTTATATTTTCATTTCCTCTATCTCCCTATTCTCTTTGTTTATCTCCTTCTCTGTTTCTCACTCACTGCAGCTCGCAAAATTCATAACCCTATGTGGGGTTTTAGTTTTATATTCCCGTGAATCAATTTTTATTTTTTTGGGTTTAGGTTTCATATTTCCCTCTTGAGGTGTTTTTGACTTTTTAGCGGTGGTTTTATACATAAGTTATTGAAATCAGTGAGTTATAGGCAGGTTTACCCCATGATTGTATATTTAATTTTCAAACCATTTATTGCTTGGATAATAATTTTTTGTTTTTGTATTGAATCATAATGTTATTAATGTCTATGGGATTCCTAAATATAATTTTTTTTTTCAATTTTATTATCATAGAAATAAAACAGTGATTCTAATTTGGATATTACTTCAAATCCTATTTTCTTTGACTGTGTGCACCAATAGTTGATGGAATTTTCTGAATAACTTTTTAAGTGGTATTTTGTAATTAATAAACGTGTTCTCAGTTTTCAAATTTATTTCCAAATAGGGTTAAATTTTATTTAATAATGTATTTTTTTTAAATAGTAATTTAATACTACTACGTGTTCCTTATATTTTTTTTCAAAGATAAATGTTGTTTGTTTATATGCTTGATGTCATGAATGTCCCTTGAATTATTCAATGTTTACACACACATACTTGTGTATACAGGGAATAAAACACACACAGATATATATATATATATATATATATATATATATATATATATATATATATATGTAGAAATTCACATGAGAATATGTGATTTTTTTACTTTGGAAGATATATACATGTCTATAAATGTATATGATCATAACTTTAGAGAGAATCCTAGGAAATTAGAATTTGATACTTGAACTGGGTTCTCAAACAGGATTTAAGATGATTTATAAAGTAATTCATAAGGGCCCAATTGGAATTATTTACATTTCATATAACATTTTATAAAGTATGCTTGATAAAATTATGCTTTAAACATTTTATAAAGAGTTTTTTGAGTTAATAACACTATGTTATGATAATTTTGAATGAAAAGTTATATATATATATATACCTTGTTTGATTTAAATAATTTCCTTAGTTTTTATGAAAAATGTTTTGAAGAGGTATGAGTATTTTTGATAAATGAAATTGATTGTGACAGGTTGATGAAAGGCCCTTTTTGAATGAAATATGAAATGTTTGAAAGGAAACATATTATGGGAACCTAAGTATATAAGGGGGGTTGACTAGTGTTAATTATATTTTTGGTTTATTCCACTTTAAAAAACTAAATGATACTTAGATAAAGGTCATGGGGTCTTGTAGGGGAAACAAAAAACCACTAGGCAAAGGCATGTACTCCTTAGTGGTTGATTATACATGGTGTTGTCGTATGTGAGACACCATACTACTAGCCCAAGCCATGAACTCTTTATTGTGGTTTCTAAACAATAGGATTGACTATTGTCTCACAAGTTTATATGAGGACCTAGGGTTCCCACTAACCTTATATGACTCTATTCTCTCTCATAGAGAATGTTTATGGAATGATTACTTTTTGACACCTGTATTTATTTTGATAATTGTAAAACATGTTGTTTATTTTATTATTATTATTTTGGGATTGTTTTAATATAATGCTTCTAAATAGTTTTCAAAGTACGCATTTAAAAGTGTCTTGGAATTGGTTTTTCAAAAGTGATTTTAAGAGGTTGTTTTAAAATGGGTGTTTGTAAAGGAGACTTAACCCAAGAAATGTTTTCAAAGTGATTAATTTAATTTAAAGATAAGAAATTGAAGTTTCTAAAAGGAAAATTTATGTGATGTTGATTTTCATGAAATTATGAATGAAATGACCATTTTATAATTCAAAGAGAAAGCATATGAAAATGGAGGTGGTGACCTACTAAGAATTTTGTATGATCAGACCTATTTATATCTATATTTCAAGATTCAACTTTGACTCTTGAATTGGTATCCGAATTTTGGATTGAGATTGGCCTCAAGTTAGATGGGATAACTTGGAAAGGTATGACAATATTATTTTTAGTGTTTTCTAGTGTTAACCATATAGGATTTTCCTAATTTCAGTTATGGTTATTATAACCACAATATATATATGAATTTTCGAACTAGAATAAAAATGGGTTGTTTCTATACTGGGAGCTTGTGGGTGGGAAGAGGGAATATCTAATATAAAATTGATTTTATATCATGATATTTGTTTTATTTTATGGTTATTTTATTTGGAATGGATGTTTGAATTACATATGATTTATTAAAAAAATTAGTATAATTTACATTTATTATTTAATTTATTTTATGGGTAAAATTGTTCCCACTAGCTCTTATTTGATGCCTTCTGTTCTTGTCTCAAACTTGGGTGATCAGAAACATGCCTCAAGTTTGTCATGGGATATCTCAATTTTCCAAAAGAGAGATATAATGGATTGGTTTGTAAAAAATGGTATTAGATACTAGGTTAATAATATGACATAGGTTATGGTTCCACCATTTTTTATTTTGGATGTCAGGTATATTGGATTAGGATCACCAAGGCTTAGAAGGTAGGCTGTGGGAAGTTTCATGATCAACACCTCTCATGAAAATACATAAGTTACCTTGGGATGTTGGGTTTTTAATAACAATTCCATGTTTTATTATTTATTCCATTAGGTTAATTTTACTTCATGTAGATGGAATCATATATTTTACAATGAATTTATGGATATATAGGGATGAAAATGGGGGTTAAATCGGAGTCATCGGTGAGATTTCATAACATAGAAAACCTTGTAGAGCTCGAGTACAGAGTTTTAAATGACTTCTAGTAGAAGATTCATGATTCAAACATGGTCTATTAAAATAATTATCTAAGTCATACACAACCAATAATCACTCATAAGAATGTTTGTGTGTTACATGATGTTATTGTTTCAGTTTTATTGAAGATGGAAATAAAAGTTTTGGTTGTGAAAAGAAAAAAAAATATTTTGGTGTCAATTTTTTTATAATGGGATAATATAATGAAAATTTAAATTTTAAATGAAATATGGTGTTTTGAAAATTTGAAAATGTATTTGTGATGATAAATTGATTTTAAATTGAAATTTTGAAATTTTGAAAGAGGTTTTATAAGATAAATTAAAATAGGTTTTATATATAGGAGAAAATAAATGATTTTTTTAAAGGAACCTGTGGAATTTTAAAATGTTATTCAAGTATGTTTTTAAGATTATAGAATGGGGATATGTGTTTTGAAATACTTAAAATGGTGTACATCAGTTTTCAAATTACTTTAGAGGATTTCTAGCATGTAATTTCTTAGATGGATTTTGTTGGTATTTTGTTTTGAAGGACCTAGTTTTATACAAATGAGATATACATTGAAACTATTAGAGGTAATTTCTAAATTAATTAATTTGGAAATTATATTTTGAAAATAATTAATGTTTTTAATAAAGTTAAGTAAGAATTTAAAAATGTGTTTTCATGTAATGTATTAAAACATCAAATGAAATGTTTTGATTTTAAAATGGTTACAGAGGTTTTGGACTTGTTTAATGTTTTATTTTCTTGAGTAGTTATTGTAATTTATTTCAATGAGTTTTTATTTAGATTTCAGATGAAATTTTGGATAAATGTGAGTTTTTATTTGAATGCGATTTATGGGTTTATGTGTACCTATGATAATTTTATTATTCCCCCCAAATAGTCTCAAGAGTTTTTATATTTAGGAAATCATCTATTGTTGTTTTTTGGTCAATTGGGTTTTGGTGATCCTAGGTAGGTGTGTTTATTTGGGTTTCCTCTTGGTTATTTCATATGGAGTGTTACATTTGAGGTTTCACATATTATTTATTTATGAAATTTATTATTATAATGATTTTTTTCAATTATGGTAATGGTGATATTTCTTTTGGGATTGTTGGTAGTGAAACCACATTTGGGGTATTTCTCAAGTGACTAGCGTGGATATTGAATCAACTGAGATTACACACCAGATGGTGTTAGTTTTTTTACTAAGTTCACCATGATTAGTGTCCCAAGTATGTTGTCTTAGGTCACCCCTTATTGTTCTTTGACCTATGGTTAGAGCCCATGCAGATTTTATAGGGAAATAATTATGGTTGACACATCCTCCCTTTTTATTCCTATTATTGGATGTCAATAAGTGATTGAATGGTTCTTGTCTTGGGATTTTTGGATTATTCATATGGTTGTGTACTTTTTGGAATTCCTGATTCCTTTTGTTTATTTGGAGAGTAAATGGTTATTTTAGGAGACTGTTAATGTGTGTTTGATCAAAGGTTTTTGTTAGAGTATCTTCAATCAAAGGTTCATGTTTTGGTCTAATGAATATTTAGAATCCATTTATCTTTTCTAATCTCTATTATCTTTCAAAAATGGTGGGTAGACCCACTAATTTTCACCATTACTTACACTTTTTCTATAATTGGTCATGTGTGAATTGTTTCATGAGGATCTATATATGTTTTAGATTTTTAGATATACTTCTAGTGTGTTTTTTGTTCATCTTGGAGTGACTCAGAGATCTTATCTTGGATCGTCCTTCTATTATGATCGAATGTCATCTTCGAGTCTTCCCTTTGTGTTCAATGAACTTCTGGGGGCAGAAAGTTTATGGTGGTGAGTTCTATCACATCTCAACCCTCATTTTATTTATTTATTTATTGGTCTTTATTCATTATTGAGAGTTTCAGGTATTTTTAATTTTGTAATTCATTTAATTTTATAAAACATTTTGGAATATCACATAGTTTGTGAAAAATTAGTGAAAAACATGAGGCAACCATGAATTTTGGGTTTGAAATTAGTTGAGTCATTTTTCCAAATTTCCATATGGTTTTTCCAACTACCTAGACCAATCATACAGAACAACCAAGAATGTGTCTAGTGTTCCCAATATGATTCACACATTTAACAAAAGTTTAAGTATAATGTTGTTAAAACCATGTGATCTACCGAACTATTTAAAATTTAAATTTATAAAATTAATCCTTATATTTTTTTACCCCCACTCACCCTCACCCTCACCCCTCTCAACCAATCCACCAGACACCCCTAGGGATAGTCCACTCACATAACGCCCCCTCCTAATTCACCATGAATTTTGGATCTATCTCCCTCCAATTTTATGTGTGATATTCTCATTTTAGAGTTTCTTCTCCTCTACCTACCTATTATTCTTAATTATTTTCTTCTTCCTGGCTTTCTTGTTACATTCCATAGTATGAAATAGCCTAGGTGGGGTTTCAGTCTGATTTTCCTAAAGCCCAATTTTTTATGGGGGTTCTTTTGGTTTAGGGTTCCTATTGACCTCTTGATGTTTTTAGAACTTATTACAGTGGTTTTAAAAGATGGTTATTAAAATCAATGAGATCCAAGTATTTTTCCACCATTATTAACTCTTTAATTTTATAACCATTTATTGTATAGATTTTAAATTTATTTTTTTACCAAATTATAGTATTATAAATGTATACAAGATTCCTAAAAATATATATATATTTTTTAATTTGGGATTTTATAGAAAGTTAAGATTCCATCTAATTTGGATATTTGTTTAAATATTATTTTCTTTTACTGTACACACAAATAGTTCATGAAATTTCCCAAATGACTTTTAAGTTGTATTTTGACATTAATAAATGTGTTCTTGATTTCTAAATTGATTTCCAAAGGGTTTTATGTGGAATTTAATGATGTATTTGGTTTTTAAAGAGTAATTTTAAACTACTAAGTGTTAACTATATTTTGTTTCAAAGATAAATGTCGTTTATTTATTATTAATTTTAAGAATTCCCCTTGATGTATTTAATGGTTTTACACATATACACAGGTATACATATATATATATAGATATATGTAAAAATTGACTACAGAATATGTTAATTTTTTCATTTGTAGATATATATATATATGTGTGTGTAAATGTATATCATAATAAGGTTAGGGATAAAATCTAGAAATTGAAATTTGATACTCGAACTCAGTTTTAAAACATGTTTAAGTGGATTTATAAATTATTCCATAATGGCCTTTTGGCATGATTTACATTTATTAATGTGCTTTATAAAGTATTTTTGGGACAATTATGACTGTTTTATTTTATAAAAAGTGTTTGTATTTATTAAATCCATGTTATGAGGGTTTTGAATGAAAAATCATATATATATATATATAACTTGTTTTTTTAAATGGTTTCCTTGGTTTTGATGAGAAACTATCTTGAAGAGATATGAGTGTTTTGGATAAATGAAATGGCTTGTTATGGGTTGATGAAAGACCCTTTTTAATGAAATATGAAATGTTTAAATGGGAAATATATATGCGATCATAGGTATCTATGGGGGAAGACAAGTGTTAAGTATATTTTTGGTTTAATCTGCTTTACTAACTAAAAAACATAGATAAAGGTCATGGTTTCCTAGAGGTATGACACCATACCCCTAAGATAAGACATGTAATCCTTAACGAGTGATTAGAAGTGGTGTCATCTGATGAGAGACACTATACCGGTAGGCTAAGGTATTACAACATTAGTGGTTTTTGTACTTAGTAAGGTTGATTGTTAGATCACAAGTTGATTTGAATACCTAGGATACCCACTAAATTTAGAATACATAGGGGTATCACATGGTGCATGTTTTTGGAATTGTTAATTTTTGGCACTTATACTTATTTTGAGAATTGTAAAATAGTTGCTTATTTTATCATTCTTACTTTTGTCTTGTTTTAATACATTGATTCTAATGAGTTTTCAATGTGTGTATTTACATGTTTCTTGTATTTTTTTCAAAATTGTTTTTAAGAGGTGGTTTTAAAATGGGTTCCTGATAGAGGAGGCTTAGGCTGGTAAATTGTTTCAAGTGAATTCACTTATTTAAAGAAATGAAAATAAATTTTCTTAAATATTAATTTATGTGATGTTGTTTTTTATGAAATTATGAATGAAAATCATATTTTATAATTTCTATTTAAAATATATTGAAAATGTAACTTTAATTAATGTGTAATCATACGATAAGGCAGGTGGTGTCTTATTGGGAATTTTGATGCTCACACCTATTTACATCTCAATTTTAGGTTCAAACGTTAAATATTAGATTAGGATTCCAGTTTTTGATGGAGAGTGGCCTTGGTTCACATGGGATTTCTTATTTAGGTATGTTAGTATTATTTTTAGTGTTTTCAGTATTTTAGACCAAATAATACTTTTTTTCTTTCAATTAAGGTTGTTGGTGGAGTAATATATATGTAGAATTTAGAAGTGGAATAGAAAGGTGATGCTTATGTGGTGGGAGATTGGGGGTGACCATAAAGAATTTTTTGTTTTAAATTTTTTTTTGTCATGATGTTTATTATATTTTCTACTTTTTTTATTTTTCATGTATTTCTGACTTATAGAAGAGACATGATGAAATTTTAGTAGAATTTAAACAAGTTGTTTAATATATTTTATGGGATAAATCATTCACACTAGCTAATTTGTAATGAATTTTTGTTTTTCCCGAGCCTTGGATGATCAGGAACAGGCGTTGAGTATGTTTTGGGCTAGTTTGAGTGTCTGATAGAGGGACGAACCAGGTTAGTTCCTGATAATATTTGTCTTCATATGGTATTATAATTTTTGGAAATATAATAATATGAAAGATATTATTTCCAGAATCAATGAATTATGGAAAATTAACTCATATGACTCAAATTATATATTCTTTATAGATAAAACAACATGATAAATTAAATTATCACAATCCTTTCTATGATCATAGTAGGTCCAACTAAGAAGGCAATTGGAATTAGAGATGAGTTTCACAATCACAAAAATAAATTAATCATTTCCATGAATACATGGATAGAATTAGAAATTAATTAAGTGTTATAGATTTTTTAGGAATTAAATATGATAAATTTTGATAATCACATGGAGAATTTAAACAAGACGAGACTTAAGGAAGAATTAAATGGAGACATTAACTCGATTCAAATGAGTTTGAATGAAATATTCTCATTACCAAAAAAATAACAAATATTTATAGAATTATAAATAGAAATAATATTAAAAAATATATCATGTGAATATAAAATAAGAAAAATGATAAAGAGAAGAGTGATTGACACTTTTGGGAGATTAAATGATTATTCAGAACAAACGTCAAAGACAGTTGTGGAGAAAAGATGAAGAAGATCATATGTAGAGTCCTTATAGAGGATCAAATATGTCTTGGTGATAATTTTTCATGAAAAATAATTTCATTATGTTGAGATGGGATTATAACTAGAATAATCCAACCATTATAATGATTTTAAGATCATACCCTTGATCAAGTTCATTTTGATAATAAAAAGAGATTTGTGTGCATAAGATAATAACCATGACACACAAGGGATGTAGTCATCCTTAAAGGATACGAAACTCAATAAAACTTGTGTTTTCAATATTTCCTTTAATCATTTGTGAGTATATTTAGAGATTTTTTTTGAATAATCATGATATTTTAAATGGGTTTGAACATATTTACACTGATTCACCCCCATCATAGTGTGTATCACCCTTCATGTGATCAATAAATTATTATTAGATCCGGTTAACTCTTCGGTGTTTCTCTCAGGTGCTAAGAATGTATCCAAAAAATTTAGATAATAAAAATTGTATACCAACATTTAATGAAAAATTATTTAATTATTAAAAAAATAGAATTATAACCTTCCTTCTCTCACTTGGGACCAATGTGCTAGATTCAGTATAATAAATCTTTATAATGCTAAGTGAAACTTCTTCATGGACTTTGATTGAGAAGAAAAACATTAGAAGTGATTGAAAGAGCTAGAATTCCTTATTAGATTCCTCATCAGAGATAAAACTGGAGGAATTTAAGGGTTGTAAAACTTATAATTTTATTTACAAATAACTTTATTGAATCTATGAAGAAAATAAAAAGGTAAAATAATATAAACTAAAAATTAGAAACCATCATTTTGAATATGTTAGGATTTAAAAAGAAGAAACTTGTTTCTGATTCTTTCATCAGTACGTGCATTTGTCTATGGGGACCCACTGTCTATTGCCCCGCATTCCCACTTTCCAAAGGTAGGAGACATCTATCTCTTATTCAGGGATGTTTGCTACTTAATCGAAACATGATGATGGAATATCAGTCTCTCATACTTTGGATTCCTACTCAAAAAATTTCACTTAGTCTGGGTCTCCCTTAGTGATTAAAACATTATTTGTGAAAATCTCCCCAATGACATATCTTTATATATGTGAGTTAATTACACTGCTTCTGTTAGGAAATTCCATGGGGTCAAGTTAAGGCCATAACATTCGGTTAGGGTAGTAGTCACGTTGGGCATCGCTAGCATGTCTAGACATTGAAACACTAGTACACCTAGATTTTCCCTTTACGATTGGGCTTCTCAAGGGAAAGGAAGCCCAAGGAATCTCACATTGAGTGAAGGGAATTATACTCCATATTTATTTTGCAAAGGTTTTACTCAGTTTCACATGTTTATCATGAGGTATGCAGTGAGTTTAAAGTCTATCAGAGATGGATCAGATTGATCAGAACACTGATGTGAGTGGATCATATGGGTACATCCCTAGGAGGGAGCACCTGGGAGGTTTACTAGATGAGTGGATCAAGATACCTAATGAGGAAGGATCTGAGTTTGATTGGGTCCCGACAAAAGGGTCAACAAGGATTACCATTGGATGGGATTGAACCTCATGGAGGACTCCTATGTATCCTATATAGAAAACAGAGATCAAATCCCACATAGTTCAAGAGGTTGAATCATGGTATCAGGGTTTACACAATGGAAAACAACCCAAAGACATGCTGGGGAATATGTGTGGTTAGAAACCCGAATTATATAAAGAAGAAGTGAAATGAATGGGGCTTACACATGGTTGTATTTCCAAGGATGGCATGATTTCACAGGGATGTGGCAGCCTAGGTGGAATTAGGATGGATATGGATGAAGTGTTGAAGGATGGAATGTGTGGGGATGGAACTGAGGACCAATGAATAGGTGGTTGTATAGGGTTTGAACCTCGAATAGGTTTTCTACGTATCCTCATGGCAGGGAATCAAATTCCACATAGTTTGAGAATGGGGAGATTAGTCACATGAGGAGGCGGCTTGTGGGAATGGACGTATGGACGGGGACCCAAAGGGACTTGAACCAATAAGTTAAAGCATGATCTTCCTGAACACAAAGGCTTAAGGGAGATATCGAGATGGTACATGGGTGGTGGTCTTGAACCTCAAGGAGGATTCCTACATATCTCCATGATAGGAAGTCAAATTCCATGTTGTTCTGGATGGGGCATGGAATCAGAGTGTACACAAAGGCCAACAAATCAAAGATACGTTTGGGCATATGCATGGTTAGAATCCCATCACAAGATGGATACTCTTGGTTGAAGGAGTGTGTATTGAATGTGGGGATTATGCATGGTTAGCTTCTTGGGAACTAGTCTGAAACTAATAAAGGGAGGACCAAGGATTTGGGTCCCAATAAAGGGGATGCCGATGTTTACTAGTGTTTGGGGTTGAACCTTGGGGAGGCTTCTTATGTACCCTATATTAGGAGATAGGGATCAAAACCCACATAGTTGGAATGCATAGAGTTTAAAATCATGCGATAAAGAAGGGGTGCACAGTTTAACGTTATGCGAGACGAGGGTGAACCAGCGTGAGGTGGTCAAGACCTATGGTTGATGGGCTTGAACCACAAGGAGTCTTTCTACATACCTTTCTCAAAAGGGAAAAGATCAAGGTTCACCATGTTCAGCTGAGAGGGGCATGAGGCTTATACACCAAGGCTGATTAAAGAGGATTTCATGGTCAATTCTTACTCTAATGACATTTGAGTCATGCTCTGTGTGAGAAAAAGAGTCAACAAAGACCTAATGATCATGTTGAAAAAGGTGTGTCTGCAAGTAATGGAGCAGGGCTTACACATGGTTAGCATCCCAAAGAGGAAATAGGGGATTACACGTGGTTGGTGGCCCATGAGAAGATTATTGGAACTTATTTCAGGAGAGAGGCCTAAGGAGGATTTCTAGATTTATAAGGTGGATATGGTCGTTGTATAAGGAGAACCCTCTCAAGGGGTGTCGAGGCTTACACAAGGGCTTCCCAACGTACACATGGAGACAAAGCTCAGAGGGAGAGAAGAGGGAGAAGGTACTTGTGCCCATTACCTTCATAGTCCTCTCTAGACTTTTCACTTATGTAGTGATAATAGTTTAACATCATGTATCAGGGATTCAGGTGCTTGGAAGTTTAACATCCTGCAGCTCAGACATCGAGGATTCACTTCCCACCTCTTGGACTGATATAACTAGCACACTTTAACCCATAGATATGGGAATTCACCAGCAATGACGTATGGATATGGGGTTGTAGAGTAATACATTGAGGGGATCAGGTTAGCATTGCTATGTGAAGAAGAAATAGATGTTAGTGTGCCTATGCAAAGAAGCATGAGGTAAGGAAAATCAACAGGAATCACTGCCCATGGGACTTTGAAATCTTATCATACAAGCCTGGAGGGCCACACGAGAGAATTATGTGCAAGATAGGGGTGTTGTGTGTAATAGGGGCTCGAACATGGTGTCGTAGGGTAGGGAAAACACATGGAGCGCACAAGGAGGGGTGCACACAAGATTGAAGGATAGGGCACAAGATGAGTTCTTGCACACAATATTAGATGGTTTCACACAAGATGAGTGGTTACACGCAAGGGGGCACTTTGTTCACAAGATTTCCTTGAAAAAAGGGGAAACATGCGTACAAGTTTAATCTTTTGCATGAAATTTTTGTACAGTAAAAATAAATGGGTGAGGGTCAAGCCCTAGTGGGCCCACCCAAAAAAAGACCCTTGAGAGACCTATCATGGAAGATCCAGTAAATTGAGGCCAGGTCTTTCATGAAATTGAAAAAGGTCCATCTTTCACGTAACAGAGTGGTGGTTCATATTCTATAACTATCTTTGAAATTATAGGTTAAATTTATATTTATAGCTGAAATCATTAGCAGCGGCGCACAAGGTGGGCTATGCGCAAGTGGCATTTGACGCCGCATTGGGTGCAGAAGATCTTGCACGAAATTTCCAATCATGTTCACCAACTAAAATTATTTCATGCTTATGACTTGGATGTTTTTTGGGAGGTTGACATGAAAGAATTTATTTGACATCGGATTAAGCGCGCAAGATATTAAACACAATTTCCAAACATGCATGCTAACCTCCGAACATGTGCGTACCTCCATTGGGAATCTTGAGATGGTTCACTAATTCAATATATGTATTTGGTTTTCTAAAAAATGTCCATTCATGGCCTTAATTTAAATTCGGTGATAACAAATTCCTCCTTTATAATTGGATCTGAATAAGAACCTAAATGTCGTATTCTGAGGGAAAAGCCAAAAATCAAAGTGTGTAACACCCCGACCCCAATTACGTAGAGTCGGTGCATTATTATGTATCATTTACATGATAAAAAAGATCAAATATCAAAAGACCGATTAGTTTAGTAGCCTTGGAAGTACTAGATACATTCATAAGGTTTACATTACATCATAAAATGGAACACTAAAACAACATTGTTTCCAAAGACAACACTGAGATCCCATAGACAATCCATGCTGGTTAGTCGTAATATAATTCTTCACATCCTGGGGAAAATAAAACATAGAAATGGGTGAGCTCAGATGATCAGTAAGGATAATTATATAGCATAAACTTTTATAAATAAGCATAAACATCTAAGGCAATGTATAAAACTAAAACAAAATCCTTCTAAACTTGAACTTAAGAATAATATGGAAAAGATAAAATCAAATAATTCCATTTACTTACTCTAATAGATATTCTATGAGTTGAATAATCATATGCAATATCAATAGCCACTTTCATAATGATGGAATTCATAATTCCATTATTTCATAACCACATAGTTCAGGCCTTCGGGTCATGTATTGTGAGTTTGTTGGGCCTTGTGACTTAGGCCTACGGATCATGTAAGTGTTCCCCTTAAACCCTTAAAGGGGGGATTATCCATAATAAAATAAAAAAGGCCTTCGGGCCATTCGGACATAGTCCAGGCCTTGGGCCAAGACTAAAAATAAGATTTTTTCAAGGCCTTGTGGCAAGACACTATTTTGTCTCATGAGACCTACCGATGCATCGAGGAGATATAGTGGGCTCCACCTATCACTTACTAAGTCCAATGCATTCCACATATGAAAAGGTTTAAACATAACATAAACATTCATATTAAAACTATCATACGAAATGTCAATACTTTATCCATAAACCATGAATGGAATAAAAATAACACATCCACAATAAAACATATCACAAAACCTTCAATAAAATATGGAATTTTGGTATCATAATTAATAAACTTAAAATAATCTTAAAATCCATCAAAGGATGTTAACATAAATGAAATAAAAACCTTTTTGTGAGAAATATCACTTCCTATTTTGAAATATTTTAAAATTCATATAATTATAAAAGAAAACATTTATTTTGGAAATAATCTTATAAGCTTGTAAGGGAAGCTTTGATGATGGTATAATGGTGGAAAATAGCTGCACCCTCTGTATAAGTTAAAAAAGACATTCTTACCTTAGTTTTTTTGAAAAGGTTATAAAGTACCTTGTTTGGAAAATGATAGAAAGACTACTTTATAAACATCTTATAAAAGTCAAACAAGGGTATAAATTACTTTAACCCATAGTCTAGTAAATAGTAAGAATGTTTTGAAATACATTTTTAAGAAACCTGGATGTGGACGATAATGAGGTCCCAGTAAATAATTACGTATAACCAACCTCAGATAATGAAGAGATTGTAGAATTAACCCTTACCATGTACCTTTCATTGTTAAAGTGTAGGTTAACCTCCTATATAATGGTGAAATAATTGTTATTAAATTATAAAAGAATCATATACATTAATATGATATCATATAAGATCTTTTAACATTTCTTTGTTAATAATAATTTGTATTATCGTTGTTTCGGGTGTTAACGGATTCATTTTCCTTTATATGAATTATTATGCGAGTCATATTTTTTATGAATGGGATGTATCTTATTAATATTCATATTGATATAAAGTCTTTAAACATTATTTTTAATCATCTAGTGAAAATTTTTCTGGAATGGATACGATGGGGAATGAATCTCATCGCGTTCGTTCAGACGGTAATCCGTACATACGTACGAGCGACAGTATCATTCTTTTGATATTAAAATAATATATAATTGGATGTTATATCATATATAAAAAATAATTATCATGTTATATTTATTATTTACATCAATTAAACATCATTATTATACCCATCCAAATAATATTGTATTGAATAACAATTACACCACGACGTGGAGGCGATAAGTCGTACGTACGCACGTATGGTGACATGTCATTCAATGGATAGATAGAATAATTAATTTGGTTGTAACATATTTATAATAACATCACATTATATATAATATACTAGAGTTATTATTTTATAATGGAAACAACAAAGAAAAAGGAAGTTGAAGAAGAAAGGAACTTGAAAGAGGTGATGGGATATTTACCACTTCTTCAGGTTCTTCATTTTGATTTGATCAAAAAGGCTCCATAGGTTGGCTTTATGACTAAAGTAAGGTCTCTAGGATGAAGGGAGGATATTTTAGAGGGTATTTGGGAAGAGTTTGGCCTTTACAAATGGATTTGAAGGTGTGAATTAGAGAGAATGTGGAGTTCCCTTTTAAAAGAGGGGTGAGGGGCACCTTAGGAAAAGCTAGAAATATTATTTTATAATAAAATCATTTTCATTTTCTAATGGATCCAAAATGGATTATTTAAATTATAAGGTGTGTATGGGTCTAAAATAACTCAACCAATAGGTTTTAGATAGGTTTGTGTCACTATATTAACTTTATCTTTTAGAGTTAACTCTTAGTTAAATAGTTTGACATTTACCATGTCTCTTTGTTGTTTTATATTATACGGTTAATTAACTTACTATATACTTCCAATAGAACCCCAAGTGGTTCATTAATGAAAAACCTATCATTATATAAGTCCATTGGACAATCTTTATATTTTTAGGAATAGAATATCAATTAATAATATAATATTTGTTTTAAAAACTCTTTTATGTCAATTTTGACACTATTTGGTATTGTTTTTCGATAAATTCAAAACAGCATTATTACTTCGAAAAAAACTCATCTAACCAACCCTAATATGTCATATTAACCTAGAAAATAAGTGGAATTCATTAAAAGTATTAAATTACATTTATTTGGATATTTATAATATCAATTATTTTAATATATTATTAATTAGTTAATTACTGCATCATCATTGTGTCATAAATAAATTAAAATATTTAATGTCTAAAAAATATAAATAAAATACCATTATGTAGGAAATATTTTTATCTTTCTAGTTAATATTTATAGATTAATTTAACTTATGTATCACCCTATAAATCATTGAGATATTTTTAAAAAACTCTATTCATTAGATCCATAAAGACAGAGGGTGCATTAGTCAATCCAAAAGGCATTAATGTAAACTCATAATGCCCGTACCAGGTTCGAAATGATTTTTTCGGAATGTCTTCCTTATTCATGCAAAACTGATTGTATCCAGATCGAAGGTCAATCTTTGAAAAGTATTGAGCTCCATGAAGTTGGTTGAATAAATCATCAATGGGAGGTAGGGGATACTTGTTCTTTATTGTTATAGCATTGATCTCCCTGTAGTTAATGCACAACCTCATAGATCCATCTTTCTTCTTAACAAAAAGGATAGGGTATCCCCATGGAGAAACACTAGGGTGACTATATCCCTTATTACTCAATTCCTCTAGTTTTTTCTTTAGTTCCACTAATTCCACATTGGCCATTCTATAAGGGGTCTTTAATATGGGCCTTGAACCAGGTATTAAATCAATGGAAAACTCAGTTTCTCGTTCTGGAGGATGTACAGGTAAATCTTCAGGAAACAAATCAATGTATTCTTTCACTATTGGTACATAATCTATTTAAACATTCATTTCCTCACCCACAAATGTTTCATTCTCTTCATCCCCTATAATTGAATTTAGTTGATCAATTGGGGGTGGATCTAGATAAAAATCAAGTGGTGACGATTCTTCTCTAAAGATAAGGTGTTCTTTATCATCATCATCAAAAACGTATCATCCTTCTTCTTAAAATAAATTTTTTCATCGTGGCTTGAAATCCAATCCGTACCGAGGATTATATCATATTCAATCACGGGTATGACGATGAGATCAACATATAAAGAATATTTATATTCCCCAATGGGAACTGATGTAAAAAACTTTTTTTGCGAGGATAATTCTCTTAGATGTTTTGATTGAAAAATCATTTTTTAAATCAAAATGAAAATATCTAATTATCATAGAAAACTGGTAAGATATGAAATAATGCGATGATCCATAATGAAATAAAGCATTTGTTAAACTTGAGGAAACTATTAAATTACCTACCACCACATCTTTGAGAGCTTCAACCTCAGTAGTAGTGATAGCATAAGCTTGTCCTTGATCCCTTGGCATTTTTTGTGGTATGTTCCCCTGATGCTTAAGATATTCATTCACATAATTACCCCTTTATCTACAATTGTAGCATTCAACATCGAGATCCTCTTTCTTCCCCTTGCAATCACGAGCTTGGTGGCCTTTTTCACCACACTTGTAACAGACTATCATTCTCTTCAGGAAACTACCAGGGTGTTTCTTACCACATTTACTATAGTATTTATATTCAACTTTTCCCTTCTTCCCCTTATTTCCATTTCCAGAGTGTTCAGCAGATCTCTTCCTTTTTTTCTTTTCTTTAATGTTGTAAAACTTAGAGAATTCTTTTTCTGTCTTGATAGCACATAAGACAATATCTTCGTATGAAGAGAAGGATTGTGAGACTAATGATTGATAGAGAAATGGTTTTAACCCATCAAAGAAACAATAAATATTACTTCTTGGGTTACGTATATAATCTGAAGCATGCCTCGCTCACCTTGTAAAGTTAGCCTCATACATTGTGACATTCTCATCCTCCTTTTTTCTAAGACTCAGAAATTGCCTTTCCATATCTGCTCGATGGTCACAAGGAAAGTATTTTTCTAATAAAATCTATTTAAACTCCCTACATTCAATATTTGATACTTCACCATTTTCCTTTGTGTTTTTAATCAATGACCACCATTGATCAGCATCTCCAATGAGGCGGTAAACTGCCATGACAACTTTTTCCCTTTCTCTACTCCCCACGGCGTGGAATATTTTCTCTAAGGAATTTATCCATTTCATAGATACTAATGGATTTTTAATCCTATTGAATGTTTGTGGTTGTTTCCTCATGAAGCGATCTAACATTGATCCTCCACATTGCGGATCAGGGTGCTCCATATGAGTAAGATTATTATTCCTCACCTGAGTGAGTTGTCCCAATATAGTGATAAGTTGATTAGTACCAGTTGTATCACTAGCTCCACTATAATTATATTGGGAAGGAGGTAAATACCTACATGGAGTGCGTACATTGATACGATTTCCATTGCTTCCACTAGGCGCCATTTTTAAACAATGGCATAAACTAGATAAGTTTATGAATCGCAATACATAAATCCAAACTTGTAAAACACTTAACATAAATTGAAAAGTTTATGGATATAATTCATAATCATAAAAAATGTCTTCTTTGAGGAAGTATATACTCATAAACCCTCCATAATGGTTTATAAATAAAATGATAATTATCTTAAGCATATCCCCCGGGAGTGCCGTAACCAAGAGTGTAGCAAGGCTCATTGTCGTGTACCAGGATACCCCGAGTCAAGCCCAAAACACCTTGTCAGAGTTTTCACTCCTAGGTACATATGTGCCAGAGCCGCCTCTACCAGCTCATATCTAGACAGGGATGTATTTCTAAGAAAATACACAAAATCTCTACATTACCAAAATTATAGGAAGTTCTACTATACTAGACCTCAAAGTCTATCTTAGGGTAATGTGCTCTAATCAGAGTCTATCTAAATCTAGATTCCAAGGTTAGTACTAAACTTCCTCTGATACAAACTGTAACACCCCGAACCTAGTTACCCAGAGTCGGTGCATTTTTACGTATCATTGGCATGATCACAAGAGATCAAATCTCGAATGACCGATTAGTTTAGTAGCCTTGTAAGTACTAAATACATTCATAAGGTTTACATTACATCATAAAATGGAAAACTACAACAACATTGTTTCCAAATACTACACTGAGATCCCATATCCTATCCCTACAGGTCAGTCATAATATACTTCTTCGCATCCTGGGAAAAATAAAACATAGAAAGGGGTGAGCTCAGATACTCAGTAGGGATACCAATATAGCGGAAACATATATAAATAAGCATAAACATTTAAAGAAATTTATAATACTAAAACAAAATCCTTTTAAACATGAAATTTAGAATAATATGGCAAAGATAAAATCAAATAATACCATTTACTTACTCACATGGATATTCTACTAGTAGAATAATCACATGCAATATCAATAGCCACTTTCATAATGATGGAATGCATAATGCCAGACATTCATAACCACATTGTCAAGGCCTTTTTCCAAGACTACAAATAAGATTTTTTCAAGGCCTTGTGCCAAGACACTAGTTAGTATCATGAGACCTACTGATGCATCGATGAGCTATAGCGGGCTCAACCTGTCACTTACTAAGTCCAATGAATTTCTCATTTTAAAAGGGTGAAACATAACATAAACATTCATATTAAAACTAGCATACGAAATGTCAATACTTTATCCAAAAATGACGAATGGTATAAAAATAACACATACAAAGTCAAACATATCACAAAACCTTCAATACAATATGGAAGTTTTGTATCATAATTAATCAACTTCAAATAAGTATAAAATCCATCAAATGATGTTGACATAGATGAAATCAAACCTTTTTAAGAGAAATATCTCTTTCTATTTTGAAATCTTTTAAAATTTATATAATTATAAAAGAAAACATTTATTTTGGAAATAATATTATAAGATTGTATGAGAAGCTTAGATGATGTTATAATGGCGGAAAATAGCCGCACCCGCCGTATAAGTTAAAAAATGGCATTCTTACCTTAGTTTTGTCGAAAAGGTTATAAAGTAACTAGTTTGGAAAATGACAGAAAGATTCCTTTGTAAACATCTTATAAAAGTCAAACAAGGGTATAAATGACTTTAACCCATAGTCTAGTAAATAGTAATAATGGTTTGAAATAAATTTTTAAGAATCATGGATGTGGAAGATAAAGAGGTTCCAGTAAATAATTATGTATAAACAACCTCAGATAATGAAGAGATTGTAGAATTAAACCTTACTGTGTACTTTTCCTTGGTCGAGGGTAGGTTAAACTTCTATATAATGGTGAAATAATTTTTATTAAATTATACAATAATCATGTACATTAATATGATATCATATATGATCTTTTAAGATTGCTTTGTTAATAATATCTTAGTATTATCGTTGTTTTGGGTGTTAATGGATTCATTTTCCTTTATATTATTTGTTATGTGAGTCGTATTTGTTATGGATGGGATTTATAATATTAATATCCAGAATTATATCAAGTCTTTAAACATTATTTTTAATCATCTAATGAAAATTAGTCCGGAATAGATACGATAGGGAATGAATCTCATTGCATTCGTGGAGTCTGAAATCCGTACGTACGCACGAGCGACAATATCATTATTTTAATATTAAAATATTATATAATTGGATGGTATATCACATATACAGAATTATTATCATGTTATATTTATTATTTACATAAATTACACATCATTATTATATCTATACAAATAATAATATATTGAATAACAATTACACCATGACTTGGAGACGGTAAGTCGTACGTAGGCACGTATGGTGACATGTCATTTAATGGATGGATAAAATAATGAATATGGTTGTGCCATATTTATAATAACATTACGATATATAGAAGATACTGGAGTTATTATTTTAGAATGGAAACAACAATGAATGAGGAATTTGAAGAAGAAAGGAACTTGAAAGAGGTGATGAAATATTTACCTCTTCTTTGGGTTCTTGCTTTTGATTTGATCAAAAGGGCTCCATAGGATGGATTTGTGACAAAATGAAGGCATATATAATGATGGGAGGACATTTTAGAGGGTATTTTGGAAGAGTATGGCCGAGATAAATGGCTTTGAAGGAGTGAATTAGATAGAAGGGGGAGTTTCCTTTTATAAGAGGGGTGAGGGGTACCTTAGGAAAAGCTAGAAATATTATTTTATAATAAAATCATTTTCGGTTTATAATGGCTCAAAAATGGATTATTTAAAGTATAAGGTGGGTATGGGTCTGAAACCACTCAAAAAATAGGGTTTAGATAGGTTTGGGTCACTATATTAACTTTATCTTTTAGAGTTAACTCATAGATAAATAGTAAGACATTTACTCTGTCTCTTTGTATTTTTATATTATATGGTTAATAAACATATTATATACTTCCAAGAGAACCCCAAGTGGTTAATTAATGATACAAATATCATTATATAAGTCCTTTTTCCAATCCTTATATTTTTAGGAAGAGAATATAAATTGATAATATAATATTTGTTTTAAAAACTCATTTATGTCAATTTTGACACTATTTGGTATTTTGTTTTTGATAAATTCATAACAGCATTATTACTTCAAAAAAAATTCATATAACCAACTATAATATGTAATATTAACCTAGAAAATTAGTGGAATTCATAAAAAGTCTCAAATTACATTTATTTAGATATTTATAATTTCAATTATTTTAATATTTTATTAATTAGATAATTACCGCATCATCATTGTGTCATAAATAAATTAAATTATATAATGTCTAAAAACAATAAATAAAATACCATTATCTATGAAATCTTTTTATCTTTCTAATAAATATTTCTTTTTTAATTTATGTTATGTATAACCCTATATTAATTTTTTATTTATTTATTAAACTTTGATTTTAACTCTTTTAACTCTTCTTTAAATAAAATAATAATAAGTGTCATAATCTAATCCACGTGGACGAAAGAGGTTCATATTTTATTCCTAATGTTTTTTTGGTCTAATTATACTTATCCAATAGAATTAGAACATGTGTTAGGGTAATAATAATATCATTTTTACCCTTAAATACCCTATTTACTTTTAATCGTGGTAAATAAAAGGAAAAAGTTACTATTCAGCAAAAATTATTTTCATCGTATTGAACCTAATTTTTCTTACTTATATCAACTGTGTCTCTCGGATTTTTGAAATTCCACTCACAGAAGTGGTAAAATTATTTTTTATGTGAATTTTCAAATTCTCCTAGGAGGTGGGTAAGAGACGGTGAAAAGTTCAATAAATTTTTTATATATCAAAAATTATTATAAACTGACTTCAATGAATTACATTGAACTTATATAGGTATTATGTATCTACTTTGACCTAAAATAAATTTGAATAAAGTAAATAATTATTTAAAAAAAATCCACTTTTAAACTATAACTGGGTGTTTTCACTATTAATCAAAAATTGAAAGTTTTCATAAAAATTCCAAAAATTCACCATAAGCTAATTTCAATATTCTGAATCCAAAAATGAAGTCCATTTTGAATGATAAAATTCATAATTTTTCAAAAATTGGGTATTACTATTCATTACAGCTAGTTTGATTGGTTGTGGTGTGTTAGAACTCGAAGTTGCGTACAACACACGCTACTGTATTATTCAAAGAGAAGCATACCGTGGAAGCTTGGGGTGTTACAGAGTGCATGACTATGGTGTGGGAAAAAAATTCCCATTCAGCATGAAAACCACTTCCACACACGCGAAGGGATGTTCCATGCCTATAAATATGAGGGGGTGGGGGTAAGGTTTCACACTTTTACTTTCCCACATGATAAGAGACATTGATGTCATGTATGAAAATCCTCCTTTTTGTGTGAAAGATCTTGGATTTGGTATAAATCTTGCACGGAACTATAAACTCTTTCATGGTGTAGCCAATTCTTGCATGCACCTAACTTAGCCGATTTTTTTCACGGCCTAAGCCCATCTTGTGTGCAACATACTATATTGCACTCCAAAACCCCATTCTTTAACACAAGTCACTTTGTGAATTTTAGGACCTGATGTAAGTGGATGTTGAACAGAACGATGCTGGGAGGGAAGGTGCTGCTACTGTAAGGAGGACCCAGATGATCACAAACCCTCTAATTCTTTATGCCAGAAGAGTCATGTCTGATAATATGGTGCTTTTCAGTATGTTGAACCAAACTCAAAAGGATTAAATTCTAAGTGACAGTCTAATGATATGGAACTTTGGTATTCTAGAATAGGTGTTGATGCTTGGATTTGAGACGGATATGCCACAATCTTGGGTAACACACGAGGATAGCCTTCCACAGTTCAACATCCTGAGCAACGGTCAACCCATGAGGGAAACATAGAACATGGCTGTTTACATTCTAAATCTGAAGACCATGAATATTGTAGGGAGAAATCTGATTCTTGAGGAATATCCTTCTCACTATTCAAGAACCTTCAGAAGCAGTATTACTGATGAGACCAAAGGTTTGTAGAAATGGGACATCAGGTCAGGGGGAAATTTTACCAGTGAATGGGCATGGGAGTACTAAGTACACCAGACGTGTGAGAAGATTGGGGTGGACCTGCGGTCTATCGGGATTTTTGAAGCTGTGTGGACATCATAGTTTAATTTCTATCATTAGAAAGACCTGGTACTACAGATATTTAATTGGTGGCCTCCAGAAACAAATACTTTCCACCTCCGCCATGGTGAGGTAGGCATCAGCCTATGAGTTATTCATTGCATTGGAGGAATTCCCCTGAAAGGGTACCAATATGATGAGTACCTTCCAACAGAGAATGTTTGGGGTGATATGACATGAACCCCCATTCTGACATGGAATATGATGGAGTTGGCTAATTAGAATCTGAAAATCAAGTACATATTGAATGATATATCCTATTTGAGAAGGTTTATTCTATTTCTGACATAGGAAGAAGTAGCGAAAATGCTAGTCCGAGGGAAGTAGTTCCCAAACACATCGCAGAGGGGGAATGCGTGATCATACTGGATGGTCCTAGAAGTAGGTGAATACCAATCATGGGGCTTCATCATAAACAAAATTCAGGACCCCAATGTATGATATGCCAGGTTCCATGCTGAATTTTTGAGCAGGTGGCTACTTTCAGTGAGGGACACAAGGATGTGGGTACATCTAGGGACTCTAGTGATGGAAATAATCATGGAGACAAAAAATAAGGTTAATATGAGGATGCTGGTATTTTCTAGGCTGTAAAAAAATTTGGGATGCATCTCTATAAGAATTAGGCCCAGGATAATATACAGACCATTCTATATTCATCATGGCTGGGTTGCATCTCATTGTAGTGGGTGTGACTTCCTGAATTCTATCCGCCCTCAAAGTGAAAGTTTGCGACCATTCCTACTAAATATTTTCAGAATTCACATGTTGATGATTAAAGAGGAAGGGATCAAACTCAATATTGGAATCCATGAAAACTTCAACATTCATCTATTTCAGAACCAAAATGGAAAGATAGTAGATGAAGGTTGAGGCCCATTGGTGTAGAGGGAATACTTGAAAAGCATTAGGGGAGGTGTGTGGGTATCCCGGATTGATGGAAACATATTTTTGAAACCCTATGTGCCAATGAGGTTTTCAGGGAAATTTAGGTGCATGCAGAAGATTCCAAGAAAATATATAAATAGGTTCTAGAAGATCAACATCCTTACATCCTCCGCCAACTATGGATCATGTTCAAAATTGCAGGTTTTGGTGAAGTCATCACACTTCCCCTTACTAATGTCAATGTCATCCTATCAGCGGAGTATGCCAAACATTGGATAACAATGTAAAACAAATAAATGTGTCCATCATGTAGTTGGGATAGTGAGGAAGAAGATTAGGTACTACTAGGGAGGTGAGATAAGGAATAATCTAGGAAGTTGGAATGACATGGGCCGAAACTTCCTCAGCAGGAGCCTTGCAAGGGGAGAATGCACCTCTGCCTTCTAAAGAGGGGTGGCCCTATGGGCGACCTTGTGGGCCAGCATGGTAACTCCCTGGGAAGTAACTAAGACTTATTCTAAAGTAGACCAACAATTCCATTTTCCCATATCTATGGTCCTCCTGGAGGATTATTAGATAATATATGTCCACTGAAGAGTTGTGGCGGTGACTGGTGTGTGCTGGTCTTGACCTACCAAACATAGGGTGCTTTCAGGTGGTAGAGAGGGTGAACATTAATTACCGACCTGCATAACTGTCATCCATGGATATTTATTCATTCCAACAGGGGCAGTATGAATATTTACAACTCCTAGTCAAATTGATGAATGGTCAAGATCACGACTCGGAAAAGCTAACATCCAAGGAAGATGATGAATAAAAAGAATAAGAAGTAGGGGAGGAAGTGGAGGAAGAGGAAGAAGATGAAGAAGAGGAATAGAGAGAAGAGGAATATGGAGAATAGGAGGTTGGGGATGAATGTCTTGAAGGTGGTAGACCTTAGGAAATAGTTTTCCACTAGGGAAGCACACATGAGAGCGGTGAAATTGTAGGATCTAACACGAAACTGGCCAAAAAACATGAGGTGATTCTCAAATCATATCTCAAATAGCCTTTCTCATTTCATAACTTGAATCCACTAACCAAACATTTCCCTATTCAGGAACACAATTATGATATCTCGGAAGCTTCCCTTGTAGGGGATGAAAATGTGCCCATAGATGTGGAAGAACATCCTCATGAATCTGCATCTGGGATCGAGGAGGGTGGGGGACTGCCCATGGTTGAATCGGTCAAAGTACCAACCATGATTGAAGTGGTCCATGATAAGCTAGAAAAAAGGGGCTGAAATGGTGACCTCATCGTCTCAAGTTGTTCCCATCATTCAGAAGGATCCAACACCGATAATTGAATTAACAAGCACTGAGGGATCTTCTATGGTGGTAGCTCCTACCATGATTCGGTAACTGGACACCATTGTAAAAGGATCTAGTAATTCTATACCTTTTTAGTATCATATCTTTTATTGGGGATCTATCTAGACCAAGATATCAGTCACCAATGTAGTGATTGCAATACTGGAGGCTCATAAGACTATTGAGTTTGGAACATCTGCAGAAGCTCTACCAGTGATTGCACGAGTCCTTACAGAGTCAATTATTCAAGATGGTCCATCCCTAGAACTGATTGAGCAAGAATATTCAATCATGGGTGATGATGCTACTAGGGTTGAGCTATAGGATAGTGGGGGTGAGGTAACTAAAGAAGAAATAGTGATAGAAGAGGAACCTACTTTTGAATTCCTGGCTATTTTTCCTGAGTACAGGCCTATAGATCCTGAGGAGATAGATGAATCAAATCCTGATCTAGGTGAGGAGAGTCATATGATGCGACACAAGGCATGGAAGTGCATTAAATGCTTCCTCAGTCAATCATAGGTAGAATAGATGAGCCAAATTGGGTCACTTCGTACATGGATATGCTTTATCTACACCCGACGGATAAATTCTCATTGTCTTCATATAATAATCCATGATTATATGGTTTAAAAGATATGATAGAGTATCCAATGATTTTATAATTCTTGGTGTTAGAAGGAATCAAATAATACCCATACGTTTCTTAAGGATGAGTAGGAAGTCTGACGCCTTAAAGAGAAAGAAAATGAAAGAGCGGAATTTATCGTGAGCCATTCTGAGCTCATTGAACAATTAAAGGATCAGTTGGCCGATTCCTAAGAGAAAGAATTGGAAGAAACCATTCAAATGATTGAGTTCTAAGATGAGCAGGATTGAATGCAGGCCAAAGCGAATGAGCTCTGTTCCATAACAACTCACGAAGATAGAGAGATCAAGGAGTGGGAAGTATCCTTAGGGGCTATGAGCCAAAAGTTGGTGGCACTGAATAAATCCCTCAAAGGGTCTGATCCATAAAGGACATATTTTCTCCGAACTCATAAACATATCTCCCTCTTTGTTCTCCTATCGCGAACTGTGTGCATGGATTTATTATTTGCTATCTTTCTTATTTTAGTGCACCTCAACCATAAATGTGAATTAATTAGTGATCATTCTCTAAGATCATGTGGGTAATACCCGGTGTGAGAAATAAGATAATAATACATAATTATTCACTTTTTTTATGAGAGTGCCAGATAAACTTTAGAATACTTGGCATCTGAATGACCAGCCAGAGTTTTTGAAAAAAAAGAGGGGTCTTGAATAGATAATAGAGTCCTCAAAACTGCCAAAACACTCTTGCCAATGTACTATAGTGCACGAGAGGGATGATTCTAGGTGTGTTGGAATAAATCTGAACAAAGGGGAATAATGAATATGAATTACGATACCCAAAATTTGGAACATAGTGAGGATGACATGACGATAGAGGATAGCTGTTGAACATATTCAAAACGCAGCATCCACATCGCGTTATCCTAAAATGGGAACAAACAAAAGAGGTCCAACTGCTAACCGCATTGAAAAACACAGGGCCAAACTCAAAGTTTCATTTGATGTCCTCCAGAACGTTGGCCCAAGATTGTAGGTGAGCCTTAAGGTTAGGCATCCTAACCATTAGACGGTTCCTTCAAACATGAGAAGGAATGGGGATCCGAAATAGAGGGCACGCAAAGCATGGTGATGTAATTATGGGATGTTTGCATAAATTACAACACTCTTAAATTCATGCCATTATGATGAATGTACAATGGGTGATTGTATCGGTCTAAATCGTGACCAGGACTACTTTTAGGAGGGACCTCTCTAGTGAGGACCTTAGATGGATTGTAGTTTTAAGTCTTGAAAATGAGGACAATGCATGAAATAGGTTAACGTCATAAGACCAAGATGTTTCCAATAGTTTAATGTCATAACTCATAGACCCTGGTAATGGTTAAAGTTGAGTTACATTAATTGGGGACTCCTGGTTTAGGTTCATAGAGTCTGGACCAAAATTAGGGGCAAAGAACCAGGAATGTTAACGTTCCTAGGGATGGGACTATAGAGAAATGCATGGGCGTCACTACATATCGCATATGTATGAGAATCAAGAAAAATTTAGTTCTTAAACACATCATGGTCAGAGACCAATGTTGGTGGGGTAAATCCTCTCTAGAGAGGAAACTAACACATCCCATAATTATCATGGGGCATCATGACCTTGTTCAGGGTAGGACCACGGTTTAAATTCATAAATCGATGAGATGGGTAACCCCAAAAGATAAATGTGTGGTGTGGTTCATAACATGCCTTGAATGAGGACCATAGAGGACCATACCACATCGTACGTTCCAGATAGGGAAGTTGGGGCCAAGAAGGCCAAGGTAGGGAGTTTACCATTTAGTTGGCTAGACCTAGGATTCAGATGCATGGATGTCTCTACATAACCTACAAGGGTGGGAATCATGATTTACATTGTTCTTTGTATTATGAATAGTTTAAATTCAAGTAGTTAGGACAATAGTTTTACTATGTAAGGTCGTGTGGCAGGACCAACAGGTCACATTGTCTCGTATATGGTTATTACCCTACCACAACCCCTAAGCCTACGTGATCCATGCTTGGTGTAGGAAATAAAGAGTGTTTTTAGGACTTCCTCATCTAACAAGATCATGCAATGGTGGAAAAGAAATGTTAGGTAGGTAAAAGCCTAGACTAGGTGACATTTCTACTCAGTGTGCATGAATGCATGGTGTAACAACACCAGGGGTGTCGAGGGTCCGTAAAATAGAAAGGGGCACGAAACAAGAAATTCAAAAAATTCGATTTTAGGATGAAATGGGAGAAGTGTGACAATGAAGGATAACTATTGACCATGTATGTAACATATTATCTTTCTCGTGTGACCTATAATGGGAACAAACAATTGATCATCGACCGTTGACCATATTCTCAATGCGAGACTTGTGTCAAATTATCATTCAAAAATCCTCTCGGATGTTCGCCTAAGAAGGTAGGAGAGAACTGAGGCCTATTATCCATTCCATTAAGGGGTCCCTTTGGATGTGAAAGATAATGGAAACCCCAAATGAAGGAATATTCAAAGCATGAACATTACCCATCTAGTTTAAGTGTCATGGTGGATGAATGCAAGGAGTGGTAATCATGAAGGAAGTACACAACGTGGTTATTATAAACCCGATATGAATGAGTACTGAAGAATTCTGCACCACACCACATACTTAAGGGAGAATATAGGCTATAAGGTGTTGGGGAGGTGAAAGTGGTTGCGATTGGACCACATAAAAGAAGTTTGGATGTCACTATGTTTCCCATAAGAATAGGAATCAAGCCACACGTAGTTCTTAGAGGTGGTACAACAGGCATCCAATACCAAAAGGAGGTAATATAATTTTTAAAGAAGAATATACTAATTTTTATTTAGTTTAATGTCTTTCAAAAATTGACAATGAGAATATTATTTTCAAGTCACATAGCTTAGACCATTAGGTTCCCAGTTTAATGTCATGTTCATGGGACATGCCCACACAATTTAGTGTCATGCGGCAGGGAAAGAAAAATGGAGAGATCATGAGATAGTTACGTCATGTGGTTACTAAAAACTCGACGTGAATGAGTATATAATTCCACACCACACCACATACTTCTAAGGAAAATTAGGTTGAAATGGTAAAAGAGGGTTCATGGTGATGTCGATGGACCACAAACAATAGTCTGGGTTCCACTACATATCCCATAAGAATGATAATCAAGCCACATGTAGTTATTGAAGGTGGTATGGAAGATAACCAATAACGAAAAGGGGAAACATATTTTCAAGCGAAGAAATCATATGGCTAGGTAATTTATCATTACATAGATTGGGGGTAGAAGACATAGTTTAGCATCATACAATAAGGATGTAAGGGATCTTAGTTTATGGTCATAGAGATCAGACCAAAATAGAGAGATTCCCAAAGTGAAAATATGTGACACAGTGCCACAAAGAAACCCCAAATGAATAGTTTCAAGGTAGTCTGCACCACATTACAAAATTTCAAGAGAACACGCATATTTTAAATTCATGATGCCTGGAATAGCGGACCAAAGATCCTAGTTTAAGGTCATATATTTTGGACAAAAAAGGAAGAACAGACCTTCCATGCTGGCACAGACCTTAACCAAATCCATAAACCCACATGAACCATGCTCAGTGTGGGAAACAAGGGTAGAGACTATCTTTATAGTGTATAGAATCACATGGTAGGGGATGAAGGTGAGGATCCAAGGGTGAACCCACAACCCTGGTTCATCCTCTCAGCATGCAAAGGTTCATGGAGGGATAACACAAAGGGTGTAAGAATTACACTTGAACATGATGTAGTGGAAAGGGATGTGAATCACAAGACCAATATTTAGGGTATAATTGGAATGTCATAAAGATGGAGGATAACCGTTGACCCTGTTCAAAGCACAACATCTATATCGTGTGACCTGAAATGGGAACTAACATTTAAGGCTTAGGCACTAACCATATTCGAAATGGAGAACATGTCTCATAATCTCATTCAAAATCCTCTAAGATGTTGGCCCAAAGTGGTATGGGATTTATAAGGATGGGAATCTATAGTGTTTGGGGGTCCTTTCGGATGTTAAAGTTGATGTAAACCCAAATAAAGGGAGACGTGAAGCATAGAAATGAATGAATGCATGTCCATGAAGAAGCCAACACTCTTGTTCCTAAACCATAGTGCATATGAGAACATTGGTAAGGCATAATAGAGGTTGATAAGTCCAGATAAGAAGGGGGAAATGGGTTGATTAACCTAGGGTTGGACCCAAGGATTAAATGTTTGGGCATTCCTATGTATCCCATGAGGATGGGAATCAAACCAAACATAGTTCTTGAAATTCCATACATTTTAACATCATGGGCTAAGGATGCAAGGGGTAGAGGTTTCTGAATAGTGGAACATGTATTGAATGACAGAATAACCTGACATGAATAATTAACAAATAAGTCCACGTACCACAACATTCATGATCCTAGGAGAGAATCTAGGATAAGGGGTTGAGATAAGTAATAGAATAACCTAAGGTTGGAACCGAGAATAAAATTTTTGGGTGTTCCTATGTATCCCATAAAGATAGAGAATCAAGCTATACATAGTTATTGAAATCCATGCAGTTTAACGTCATGCGATAAAGACATAAAGAGAATGGAAGAAAGATCCCTGAAGGGAAGTACATGTCATGGCCATTATAAACCCAATGTGAATGAGAACCAAAGAGGTCCTCACTATAGCACATGATTTTGACAGAGTTTGGTCTAGGAGGCCAGAATGAAGGAAAGATTTGAGGTATAGGGGGCTGCACCTGAAGATGAAATGCCCTAGCATTATTTTGCATCCCATGAGGATGGGAATCAAGACAAACATTGTTCTTGAAAACAACATGCTAGGATGCAAATTCCAAGGGAAATACTATCATGCAGGTATGGACCATGCACCAAAAGAAGTGGTATTTGATGGATCTTGTTTGCTCATTTGTGTGGGTGTGGTTTTTTGGATCAGAAAATCCAGGATGGAAAATTGGTGTGTCACTGTTGGAATCAAGTA
Organism: Viscum album; assembly: GCA_963277665.1. Classification (NCBI taxonomy): domain Eukaryota; kingdom Viridiplantae; phylum Streptophyta; class Magnoliopsida; order Santalales; family Viscaceae; genus Viscum; species Viscum album. The sequence continues at coordinate 295,631,388 of OY728134.1, forward strand.
ATATGTAGGCCTTGAAAAATGTCATGGTGGATGACCAATTCCAAACATGATGTCCCCTCAAGCAAGGACACCACAATGTGGTGACATTTTTCATCGTGCCGCTAGGACAACGATGTCATAGTTTAAGGTCATGTGACCAGACCTGCCCATTGAATTTAATGTCATGTGGCCAATAATACATAATTTAAAGTCATGTGGTATGAGGCAGCATAGTTTAACATCATATAGTTTGGACACATATGGAATAACAAGGTTCTAAAGGGAATGCACATTGAGTGATAAATCATACCCGATGTGAATGAGGAAAAAAGTCCATACCACACCACGCACAATACAAGGGGAGGGAACCTCAAGACAAGGGGCCAAAAAATATCGATGTACCTGGGGCTGGACCTGAAGATGAAATTTCCTAGTGTTCCTACATATCCTATAAGGATGTGAATCGATCCCTAGGTAGTTCTTAACGGTTGTACAGTTTAACATCATATAGTAAGGGTGATTAAAAAAGGTATCTCAAAGAATAATGTGTATGGAATGAAAAAATAACCTGATGTGAATGAGGAAATAAGTCCACATATGCCACACCATTCAAAATTATAGGAGAGAACTCAAGCCAAGGGGTCGAGAAAAAAATATATGATCCTGGGATAGACCTGAAGATGAAATATCTAAGCGTGCCTATATATCCCATAAGGATGGGAATCAAGCCATACATAGTTCTTGAAATTCCATGCAGTTTAACGTCATGCATTAAGGACATAAGGAGAATGGAATTTTCTAATTTCATTTTCATACCATGTATTTTTTTTATTTTTTTTATTTTTCTTTCTTTAACTTATTTTCTATTTATTAGGTTGATCACCAGACATAGTCCATTTATCTCATCATGGCCTATATTTATTATTCCTAGTTATAAAGGCCTAATGATCATATTTAAATTGTTAAATAATACATTGATAATTCTATCAAGCAAAAATTCAACCTACAAGTCTAGTAAGATAAGGATAAAGAAATAATCAGCACAGATGATCTAAAGAACCTACTCGATTAAGTCTCATCCAAATTTCAAAATCATATAGAATAGAAAGAAGTGTATTATAAGGTAATAAAGGAAGGTGAAACTGAGGTGAAACCCCTAATAATATCAAATTTAAAGGTGGAATAAATAATTAATGAACCTTCTCTCCCATGAATTTCTGATTATACACTCGAGGCACTCATATATAAAAAAGTACTTCCAACTAATCCATTAAAGGGATATGTTTGAACCGTGGACTATTTTTTTTGATATATTTTATAAATTTTATTTGAAAACAGATCCTATTTTAAATTAAAATATAGATTAATCATTAATTTATTATTCTTTTGAGGGAAAAGGAAAATAGGAGATGTTGATCTTCAATGAAAAATTATTGGATCCACTACACTCTCCAACAAAAATCATTCCAAGGGATTGTATTCAGAAGAAATATCTTAATCATGAGCCAAAAAAAGGTGTTGAATTATTTTTTGTAATACGATTTAATTGATTTTTCAATTCTTGAATAGAAATTCATCTTTCTCTATATTAAATTTACAAGTCAGGCTGAGTTACAAACACCCCTAGACAGTGGAGAACAACCTAAGGCCAACACCATAGAAGAAAATATGAAGTATGAATTTAAATAAGAGGTTATATAAAATGAATAATAATATATGTATGAAGACTAATTTGAAAATATACTCAAATCAACTCTAGAATAATTCAATGAAGAGGACATACCATTGGTTGGATAAGCTGAAAAAGAGCTGAAGACTATACCTTTAGAATAAAAACTGATGAAAAATCCCTCTAGAGTGAATAATATACCAACCAAGAAGTGTATGAACATGATAATCATGCTATATAACCTTATAATATGTCATTAAATCCTTATAATTCCCTAAAAAATAATTTTAAGTGAATACAACTACCAACATGGAGGCCCCTTTCCTTATTTTCCCACCCATTTTTCAATTCTATTCCTATATTTTGGAGTAGGGAATGCATTAATTAATTCATGGTGGTTCATATTAGGGAATGAAAACCTAACTTATAATTAGGATTTAAAATTTTAACCACCTATTATGGGATATAAAATACCTAGTACCTACTTTAGGGTTAAACCAAGCTTTATTTTCCCCCTTTTTATTGATTTTTACTACTTTCCAGTATAATTGTTTATAATTAATTTTGTTTTCTTTAGAGATTCAATTGGAAACCACCCAATTTCATAGCTCAAATCTATACATAGATAACCTAAGGAAGATCTAAATTCAACATTACTAGGAATAATACAAAAAAGGTTGTGTTCTTAATTTTGCACATGTTTTACCATTGTTATTTATGAAACATGTTGAGCTTCAATACACCAGTGTTGGATAAGTTAGGGGGGGGAAATAAAAAAACTACTTTAAATTAGTTTAAAATCCTTTTATAATATGTATATAAATTTATTCATGATTTATTATTTTTATTTTTATATTTTTTAGTGCGTTTTTAGGTTAGTAATTTGAGTTTAAACATTATCCCGCATAATAAAAAAACTCATTATAGTTTCTAGGATTCAATGGTCTTGAAAATTATGAAATTATATTATTTCTTAGTGAACTATATTTTTTATAGATATTTGTGTTTTAGAACTAATAAAAGGATTTTGATAAGAAATATAGCTGTGGAATTTAAATTACAACATGATGAAAAAATATTTTTAAACTTGTACGTAGGTAACTTGGATGTTGTGAAAAATAAAACCTCTATAATAAAAATAAAAATATAGTCATATATTTCCTTTAAAACTAGAGTAAAAAGGGAAATTAGTATCCCAAAATGATGTTCTAAGATTGTTAGGAATTGGGTTTTTGGGTAATAAATTCCCTAGTACATCTAATAAGTTATTTTAAAAAACATGGCTAGGAATAATTCAATAAGTGTTTAATTATAAAAAATGAACCAGTTTATGTGATGTGAATATTGAACCCAAATGAATAAGGAATAAATTTACTTAGAATAATATATTTTAATTTTTATTAATTAAGTGGAAAAAAACTTTGGTATACGAAAAATTTATCCTAAGTTGGGCAATATTTTTAATAAGTCAAATTCTTTATATTGCTTGGGAGTGAAATAATGTAAGTTTGGGGAGTGATGAGATCCAATATTTCCCAATTTTTTTGCAATTTTTCAATTATAATTAACACCTAATATAGATAAAATATGAGTAATTAATTGAGTTTTGTTACTTTTGAGAATCTATATTTTAATTACTAAATTGATTTAAGCTTGAGTTATGTTTTTTTATTCATTTTGAATGTAATTGAGAAATCACGAAATTTATTTTTAGACTTTGTATTTGATTTTTTAACTTGATATGTTTAATTTTTTTATTTTCTTATATTATTTTTTAATTAAATTGTACAAATAATACATTGAAATTGTGTTTTATAATGTTTTTCTAACCCTTACACAGAGAATACGTGTAAGGGTAACTTATGAAAGAACTATATAAAGGTATAGATTCAGTAAAGGTGCTACACCTAGGTCATCATTAATATGACATAAAGGTAATCAACACATTGTATAAAGGTACCACCATAGTTTAAGGGTTACATCAAGGTAATACCATGACTAGAACTGATCTACATAAGGATACTCATGTGGAAGATTAAATCATAATTTACTAAGAAAAATAGGCTCAACTAAAAATAAAATTCCATTTTTCTAGTTTTCTCAGATCAAGAAGAAAATATCAACTAATCCACATGGATTCCATTAATTAAATGAATAAAGAGATGATCTTGAAACCAAACCAAGACCAAGGGAATATTTGATAGTGTTTTACCTCAAGACAATATATACACAAAATCTGGACATGTGGAAATGATATAAGATGGAAATAACATTATTCTCAACAATGAATGTAAGGAGTAGGAGGAATAAGGTTTCACGAATCATATAAATTTATTTCACATCTAACATTGAAAGGGATTAAATACCTTAGCCTTTGACCTTAGCTTGTTTTTGATTAATTTAAAATTTTAATATCTTAAAATTTTAATTAAATTTTCAATCCAATTTATTATGTTGTGATGTGTTCTTATTCCCACATTTATTTGTGTTTATTCAACCCCTATGATATACTGAGTGATCTCATAATCTATAGTTATGGAACACAAACCCATTTTGGGTGGTCCTAATAGAATCATAGTGGGATCCTTGAATTTATGTATTCCATTATTAGTCTATTATCCTCTAATTATCATTCTATAGTAAATGTGTACTGTATAAGAGAAAATATTCACTTTGTATTCCATTAAAACTATTGCATACATCCACTATTGGGCTTTAATTAATTGAGTTAATGGTCTGTGTGAAAATTTTTAGGAATATTTTTATTATCATACATTATAAAAATAATATAGGATTAGTAGATTAATGATATTTAGTGTTCTCATTGAGTTAGGTGATTTAGAAAAAATGTAAATAATTATAGATGCCGCTATAATTCACCCTTGGCCAACATTCATTTCATGATGAGCCTTTGTATTTGTGTTGCTGCATTATGTTTTAATTCCTATAAAATCATAAAAAACATGAACCCCCATGTCTCTATTGTTTCATAACATAGAAAAATAATTAAAATAATTATAATTTATAGGATAGTGAGTCTACAGACCCATCTCTTTGACAGAAGACCATGTTCAACCACTAGGATGCATTTTAGGATTCAAATTCTACTTGATGAGATCCCCATGATATACACCTCATCAGTTCAAACCAATTCACATGAAAAAAACCCGAGTAGGGATGATGATGAAAAATCAATAAATGAGAGGTATCTCAAAAGCTTAATTATAAGTCTTATGTATTTAAAAACCGCCAGAATTGATATTGTATTTGATATCACTCATTGTGAAATGTTTCAATAAAATCTAAATGAATAAAATATATTGGAAACCAATATAATACTATGATATATTTCAAACACATTCAATTATGGGTTTATTTACAAGAGTAATAATGAGTAGGATCTGAAAGGGTACACTGATGTAGGCTATGTTGGAGTAGTTGATGAAAAAACTCCACAACTGGTGGAGTGTTTCTCAATGGTATGATCTATTTTCCATTAATTAAATGAATAAAAAATCAGTAACCATGACTTAAATTGATTCAGAGTATGTGGCTGAATTATAGGAATCTATATAGATTTTTTTTGATGAGAACACAAGCATATGAATTGAATATTGAATCTAAGTATCCTCTAGTTATAGTCTGTGAAAATTGTAGTGCGAAAAATCTATCCAAATATCATATTCAACATTATAGGTCAATGAGTATTGATATGAAGTATCATTTTATAAAATAAAATATAGCCAAGGGAAAATTTAAAATAGATCTTGTTCCTTTCAAGGAATATTTGGTTGATATTCTTATAAAACCCCTCAAAACTAATAATTTTGAGAAACTAATGCTACAAATGGGAGTGCATCATAATATCCAATATATAGGTATTGAAAGTTTTTATCTTACTTCATGAATATTTCATAAATAAATTATTGAAGAGATGTTTTTATAGGGGATAAACTTGTTCTCCTATTTGTGAAATTTCCAATGTATGTGTTGAGTTATTCAATAAAGAATTTTTGAAAAAACTTATAGATCATTTTTTTATGTATGAATAAATATATGATAGAATTTAGATTTTTTTTTGGAAAACATTGATAAATGACTTGATCACCCTTTTTTCTATATTAAGCTAGATTATGTTGACTTATATATGATTAATTCATAATGATTTTCTTTGAGAAATTTGAGTGGGTCCCTAACATTTGTTCACATTGTTTTTTTATTTTTTATAAGGGGGAGAAGAATGAGTAGTATTTCCAACAAATCCAATTGAGGATATTATTAAACCCTCTAGAGAATGATGTTATATTTTTTTTAAATACTAATTTATATGTGATTATTATTTGAGTTGTTCGCTAAGTATATGGAAAGTGATGATGATGGGGATGCATTTTACACAATGTTTAATGGAATTAGGTGAGTTATAGAAAAAAGTGGAGATTATATACTTAAGTTTAAAAATAAAATTAAGGTTGGAGTTATTTATAATCATTTAAAAGATGTTCTTTAAGTTGCTATGTATATGTGATAAAGACCTTTTGGATTAATATTCAAAGTTTTTTATGATCTTTTTTATGTGAATGAGTAGGATTTTAGTTTTTTCTAGAGTGGATGTGAAGGCCCTAAAATTGTTCAAAAAGGGTATGAATTTATTTTAGGAGATTCTAGAATTTCTAACCTCAAGATAGAAAAATATTTATGTGAAATATCATACAATTTATGATATTAAGAGGCTCACATAATATATATCTATGGCAAAGATATTTTTTTATGCCCATAATACATTTGAGTTTTTTATATTTTTTCAAAGGAATTGATGATTATGGATTTCTCTTGCCACATATGACTTTCAAATAAACATGATACTTTCTTTGGTTACTTATAATTTTTTCCCATGTACGAATTTTTTCAAACAAAAATATATATAATGTAATGAGATACTTCTAAAGTTTGTATGATATTTGAGAAACACATATGATGTTCGAATTTTTTTTAAGATATTTTAGTTCTCATATGATACTTGAACCTCATAAGATATTTGAAGATATTTATATGATATCTATCTTCATATAATATTATACTTTTTAGAAATTTGAGAATATAAAATAGAAGATTTATAGAATGAATGAATTATAGATAATTAACTCATATGATGAATATTATCTATTCTTTATATATTAAACATCATGAATAATTAAATGATCACGATTTTTTATTAGATCAAAGGAGGAACATCCAAGTAGGAATCTAAATTTTGAGATGAGTTGCACTGCCATAGAAAGAAACATAATGTTTCTATACATACATACATAAAATTCACATTCAATTAAGTTATAAATATTTTTCAGGATATTAAAGTTGTGATATTTCTATAATCACGCATATAGAAATTAGACATTTTTTAAGGAAGAATTAAATGGAGACCTAGAATCGATTCAAATGAGTTTGAATAATGGATTCTCACATATATAAAAGAAATAATTTTCTCAAAATAAAAAATGTAAATAATATTCATATAAATATAATGTTTATACAAACGTAGAAAAATGATAGGTAGAAATGTTATTGAGACTTTTTATGGGATTCAATGAGTATTGATAATAACTATTAAAGCCTGTTATAAAGGGATTTTTGTGGATGGGATAATAACCATGATAAACCAAGAATATAATAATACTTAAATGAGATGAATCTGATTAATAAATGTTTCATGTTTATTTATTTTCTACATCAATGAGTCTCTTGAGAGAAAGGTGTTGAATGAGTATGAGAGTTTAAAGGGTTTAAAAACATTTACACATCGATTCACCCCCACTTAGTGTCAATCACTCTTTTTGTGATCCAATAAGAACTGAAAGGTTTGAGTGGTTTTGGTGTGGTACAAACTGGGTCCCTTTATATGTGAATTATGAGTGAAATTTCTATAAATACTCATTTCTTAAGTTTTAAAGTGGTCAATTTAAACAAAAAGTGGATATAAAGTGAGAAAAATAATGGAAATGGGTCATGAATCCCCTCATCCACATAATTTAGAGATAATATTTCATTATATTTAAAGTCTTTATCAACTAGTTTAACATTTTTGACCTTATTTTACCTTTACTATGTTAACTCAATTTTTACCTTAATAACATCTTTTATGAACAAAAATAAAATTTTCATATTTACCTAATTTCTATATACCAACTAAAAATTTTGAATCCATTTAATCTAATTCATTTTTATATAGAAAACATTTAATTTTAAATTTAAAACATAATATTTATGGATACATTTTTTATAGAGAAACAAATTTTTAAAAGTTAAGTGTTCTTAATCTTATTTCATATCAATTACTAATTAAACATGTTTTAATATATTTGTTGTACAATGAATAATTACATTATATTCATCATTTAAAAGTGATTATTTTAATTTATTAAGATAAGAAACAAAACACTAATAAAAACATTTGTTTGAAAAATATTATTTTTAACATTAAATAATTTTAACCACATACTATTAAAATTACATATTCATCTTATATAAATTTAATTTTGTCAATAAATTTGTATTACAATCTTTATTTAAATTTTAAAAATATATCAAATCATTTTTTATAATAATAATAATACTAATATGTTAAACATAATAAATATATATTTTAATAATGAAATATTTTAGTTAAATATTATATTTTTATTTCATTATTTTTTTTGGAATTGTATTATTTTAAATTTGTTGATAACAATCACACAACTTCAATATACTTATTGGAAACATGCATACCTAATGACCATATATTTGACGACTATATTTCTAATGACCATATGCTCAATAAACATATATATAATAGTCATATTTCATCCCTATATATATTTTTCATAATGAATTTTCATATTGTATTATCATAATGTATTAATGTTTATCTTGAGTTGTAATATTTTATATCAGTAAAATATATCATTATATTTTTAGTTCGCTGCAACATGTAAATAATATATTCAAAATAATATATATATAATGTAAAACATACATATTAAAATCATGTGATGTTATATGCTATCCCTTATAAAAATTTCACCCTCAAAATTCCATTATTTTCATGAAAAAAGATGTGGGTAATTCTACTTCATTAGATCTTATAGTTCTCACATTGCTTACTCAATCTTATGGTTTCACCATAGAAGTGTTTAACAAGGTATTGGTCTTCATTCATGGTAATTTATCTCTATGATCCAATATTTCTACTAGTTTACCCTCATAGGAAAGACCATGTTCGGGTTTTACAACCTATGAGTTTAGTACATGTGAAGGGTTGGGTATGTACAACCTTTAAAGTGATACAGGTAACCATCATACACTTGGGAGAGGTTTGGTGGAAGTTCAAGATGATAAGATCATTTCCTTATATGAGAAAGAATTTTTAAATTGATAATATACCTATGGATTAATTTTCTATTATTAATAAATCTCATAAATGTATTCCATGGTTATATTTGTAGTAACCATTTTCTCTAGCAACAAACACCAAATATTATTGATGATTATCAGTATTGTTCTTATGTTGACCCTGTACAGTTTTTATATGTTGTTAAATGATTTGAATATTCTCTAATATCTCTTTAGAAAGATCTAGATTGATTTGATTATTCTATCTAAATTTATCCCAACATGTTGGAGTTTTGGACCACTTACCATAATTAGCCTCAAATGGTTCCATTTGAGTTCTAGAAAGGAAAATATTGTTATATGATAACTCTAATAGGGAAAAGTATTGATCCCAAATTACTTTTATCCATAGAATATGATCTTATAATATCCTCTAGTGTTTGAATTTTCCTTTAAGATTAACTTTCAGTAAGAGGATGATAAGCAGTGCTGAAGATTAGTTTTGTATCCAATTCTTATTGGATACTTCTCCAAAATAGTGAGGTAAAACTAGAATGCCAATATGATACAATAGAAACTAGTACTCAGTGAAAACTTACCAATTTATTTGTATCTTATAAAGTTGATCGATCATAAAATATTCATAGGTAGTAATTAAATGCACCAAATTCATAAGGAGATCAACCACATCCCAAATGGTGTCATGGCCATTATAAGTCCTTGGATGTCCAATAATGAAATACATGATGATTATATCAAAAATAAATATTTGTATGGGTAATGGTTTCATAATACCATTAGACTTATATTATTACACCTTAACTTGCTGGCATACCAAGCATAGAGACACACACTCTACAATCTCCATCTTCTTATTGTCCCACCAGAATTGATTCTAAATATATCTATATAATATTGTTCTTCCTTGATGGATAGAGAATGATGATCTATGTGTATCATCCAACAAATAATTCTTCAATCATGGTATTTATAGAGCACATATTCATTTCCTATTTCTCACAATTCCATCATTTTCAATGCTAAACTCTATAATATCCCCTACATTTGTCTTTATCTCTATATCCTCATTCTATAGCTACTTGATCTTTACATAGATGGATAGACGATTAATATTTTTTCAAATATAGTATTTATATCCTTCTCTCATGATTTAAAGGTCCACATTTTAAAAACCCATGATTATCAGTATCTTTCAAAACTCACCATGGATAAGTTATCATGTTTCATCCTACTAAAAGCAATAGACACCTTGGTTTCCTTCCTAGGGTGGTAATGTATCAAGAAGTCATAGTCCTTGATCAACTACAACCATATTATTTGGTGCATTTTTCTTTATGTGTGATATATAATTTAATATATTGTGATCAATATATATTTCTCACTTTTCACCATAGAGATAATACCTATATATATTCAATGTAAATATTATAACAACTATCTCCAAATCATGTGTCAGGTAATTTTTCTCATGAATCTTTAATTGACATGAGCCATAATATAACATTATGTTATTCTTCATGAGGAAACATAACAATACCCTATTTTACACATTATTATTCATCACAAACCCTTATCCACTATGGGGTAGTTTGAGTACAAGTGCAATGAGCAACCACTTATTATGATCCTTGAAATTTTATTCACATTAATCTATCATGGGGAACTTGAATCCCTTCCTAGTAATCTTTTTAGCGGATTTTATATTCATGAAAAATTTATCACAAATCATCAATCGTACCCATCAAATCAAAGAAAATTTAAGATCTCTATTATTGTGGTTATTCTGGGCCATTCTTTAATCACCATTGTCTTTGAAGATCCAAAAATATACCCTCACTTGTGATTACATGACCGTAGAATGATACTTTATATATCTAGAATTAACACTTTATAAAATTTTCATACACTTTATCTTTTGTCAGGGTCTTCATCATAATAATAATCTAAAAAATCACTATTTATTAGATCTATCAATATAGAATGACCATTTGTGAGTCTGAATGGCATCATTATGTATTAATAGTTTCCATATCCTGCATAGAAGGTCATCTTGAGTATATCCTCTCTTTTCACCTGTCATGAACCAAGTCAATATTTCATCTAACCCGACATCTGACCTAACCCGAGACAAGGACCAAAGGGTGTTATTGATCCCCATGGGGTGATAACTAGTTCTTTGTTATCAACAATATACTTTTTGAATGATTTAACCCATTTATATAACAATTACCAGCCCAAAAAACTAAAGCAAAACATAACCAATAACCATAACTAAACATGGTACAATTTTTTTAGAATTAGTGTTTTACAATTTAAACCAAAATGAAAAGTGAAACAATGGAAATAGAACCACTAAACATCACAAAATTATTCATGAAACATTAGGAGCATCAGCCTCAAACCACCACCACCAACACCTGAAACAAGTGGATCATTATAACAACTGAAACCACCATCACCACAACACATACTGCCTTTACCTGGGTTATAAATAACAAAGTATAAATACACCCAAAGGTGTATGTAGGTTGTGAACAAAATATTAATAGGGTTCCACCCAAAATTAAAGACTCCATACTAAAATATTAGAATATAAATCAATATTCACATTTATATGAAAGAAATGGGAAATATTTTCCATGGAAATTTGAAGTAAACATTTTCAGAAAAACATTCTTTCAGGATAAACCTTTTTTCAAAATAATTTGTTCTAAATACCAAAAAAGTATACAAGGTCCAATGTATAATGATGGTCGGCACCACATCACATATATAATGTCATGAGATAGAACCATGGGTAAATAAGTAAGGGTATCCTAGCATAAGTGAATCACTGAGAACCTCATACCATGGTGATCAATCTTTTCCAAATCAACTACCAACAACATTCCCATGCACGATCCAATAGGATGGATAATACCAAGGGCCCAGTGGTCTCCAAATAATAGGCCAATGCCAACATATTCATGTACATGAGACACTAGAAGGGACCATCCCAAGGACTTAGTGGTCTCTGACCATATCACATTTTTAGTTAGTGGTGAAAGTGTGAATTCTACTAAGTGAGTCTGAGACTTTCTTCTTCTGAGTCATCTAGCATCAAGATTCTAGAAGAATACATGATTTCCACTTCCAAATCACAAGTTAACTAGTTCTAGTTTTCCCACCTAGATACCCAAGATTACCTTTGTGCTCAATTACCATTCTACACATCACAAAAATCACCATTTTCACATATATATACCAAGCATAGAAATAATACAAGGAAATCACCTCTTTTACATGTCATCACATGGAAAAATATCATTTTCATAAAAAAACACTTTCCATTTCACCCACACAAAAACCATTTCAAAACAAATTTTTCATAACTTATATAATCCATGAAACCAAATTGGAAACATTATAAGAAATAACATAATAATTTTAACCATTTATATGGGACAAGCCCTTTACAAATCCACACATAAATCAAATTCACTTCACAACATGATTCACATAATTGACATAATTTAAAAATCTTATTTAAAGGTTCTTAATAATATTTCACATGTAAAAATAAACCATTTTACTCTAGAAACCCACTTTCAACACATTCTCACCTCAAGTGACCATGAAAACACATTTTTCACTTTTCACGTAATCATAAAAACATTTCCATGAAGCACTACAACAAATTACATACAAATAATAACCATTTTCCTTTGAGAATCCCATTTTCATCACATATTCAGGTCAAAATATTTCTAAAAAATATTTCTCATAAAAAAAAACAATTCATAGAACACATTTATTGAGACAAAAAAAACATATCAAAAGAATCTAAAAACATTAGAGCATGGAAACACCTATCCCGCACTTAGAAACTTCCGGAAATTGATAAAAAACCAAAACCGCATCTCTATAAGACCCTATAAAAGAAAGATCAACAAAAAACTATAAATATTTTCCCTAATAACACATGATCAAACCCCACTCTAGGCCAAACATATACTATAGGGAGATCCAAAATCTCCTAATGAATGGTGTCTAAGAGGTTGAAGGAATCTTGGAGGGAGCTTCAATGGTTGAAAATCACATATGGGGAGGAATAGATGTGGATTGGGGTAAACTCTTGAGAGGAGACAAATGAAATTTTCAAATTTTTAATGTCCCAGACAAGTCACATGGTTTAACCACATGGTTTCTAAACCATGTGGCTACTATGTTTCCCTCACTATCTAATAAGGACATGCCACATGGTTTGAAAAACCGTGCACTAACCATGTGGTAGAAACTATCAAAAAATTCCATTTGGACACACAATTTCCTAGGTATGGATGCATAGTTTGATAAATAGTTCACATCATGATATCTACACAAAACCCCCCATGTTTCATCAAAAACTTCTGGGAAAAATCAAGGATAAACAAGGGGTGAAAAATAAATAGAATGAATACATGAAAATGGATACAAGGATGCAACATCACCCTTAATTGATGATATCCAGATTAAAGGTCAATATTTGAGAAGTATTGATCCCCTCATAGCTGACCAATCAATTCATCAATATGGGATGAAGGACACTTGATCTTTATTGTGTTCTTGTTAAGTTAATGATAATAATTTTAGAAACACATTGATCGATATTTATTATTAAGAAAGGGGACTATTAATTCACATGGAGAATAAATTGGGCATGTAAAAACCTAATCCATATTCATTTAGAGTTTTTTATTTAATTCCTCTAATTACATCAGGTCTATTTTATATAGTCTTTGATATTGGAATAACATGAAGGAAGATTTATATTCAATACCGAACCAGATTATATGGGGATAGTTGAGGAAACTCTTATATAAATACATATATATTTTCCCACACAACATTAACACATTCAATATCAAATTTTTTGAAAAGTATATGAGCTAGATAAACTTCATGACTAGGTATAATATCCCATATAATGGATGTAATTTCTAAAGTTTGTTTAAGGACATATTTTTAACAATAAAAAATCATGGGTAGATTGAAGATATGAAATTTTACATCCCTATCCAAAAAATTAATATGGGTTCTATATAGAGAGAACCAATACATTTCCAAATTCATATCAAACTCTACTAAAGGTTTAATAATAAGACTTTTAATAATCAAATTTCCACATAATTATATCAAACCGAAGTTATAAACATAGGATGAAATCAACACACTACAATGATTTTTCATCGATAATTTAATACCAACCCATTGGGGTGGTGATTTGATGATTCCCTTAAATTTATTTCCAGATATAAGGAAGTAGGTAAAACCAAAATAGAAAAACACACATGCAGTTATTAATCAGATGATGAGGGTTCATTTCACCACTTCATTTTCATGACCCGATTTGTAACACCTCCAAATTTTGTGTGATTTTTCCTTCAAATAAAAACTATGTTTAAATATCTTTATTTATAGATAATAAAAAACTAATTTGAACCATGATACATGTTATTGAAATCAAACATTATAGAAGAAGTATAGGAAACCATATATTACATACCATGGTTGATTCAATCTATTAAAAGAGAGTAATTAAATAGGTAAATAAATAGAAATGAACAGTATATTTAAAACTAAGAGATTACCTAGATCATATTCACCCTTGAGAATCAACATTTGTAAAACTAAACCTACAATGAGGAAAAAAAATAATAAATAGAGAAGCCATTATGAAAAATCCTTAATATATAATGAGAAGTGTGACTTTAGAAGTGGGAATGAGATGAATGATTTTAGTAAGTATATATATAGGAATGAATTGTGACCATTATAAAATGGTCATTAGGAATATGATCATTGGAAATATGTTCATTGGATAAAAATATATCTGAAAGGTATACTGATCTTTTTTATTTTAAAAAAAATATTTTTCCTAAACAATAAACAATCAAACAAAAATATATTTGATTAAAATATTTTATTAAACAAAAATATAATTTTTTACACATGAAATATTATGGTAAAATTAAAACAATTATTTTAATTTCAATTAAATGATAAAAATAAATGGTTAGAATATAAATAATTAATTTATTTCAATAAATGAAATAAAAGGTATTTTTCAAAGAACTCTTTTTTAACAATATTGTGTATTTTTATCTTAATAAAATAAATCAATAATAAATAAAAATTTAATTAAATTAATTGATAATATATACAATTAAATAAATTAACATCCATCCAATATTTATTACTTGGAAAGTAATAGGAATAAATTAATTTTATGCCTTAAAATGTATTTTACTAAAAAATTTCATTTTTATACGCTATGAATTTTTATGTCAAGAAACTAAATAAATAATTGTTATATGAGGATAAAATATTTTATTTATATTAATAATATAATAACACTAATTTAATTAGTAATTTATAGGAAATAAGAATAAGAAAAATTAATATTTTAAAAGGACATGTTCTTATAAAAATAGTTTTTCATTATATTTTATGTTTCTATTTAAATGTTAAATTAATAAATTTTAGAATTTGAATTTAAAAAAATGAAATTATTTTTTGGATATTATAGTAAAATCATATATTAAGATGAAATTTTGATATTTTTCTAAAAATATTGATTTTTAGGTGAATAATACAAAATAACATTTTTACAAATACCATGACATTTATGACATCCTTAAAATATAAAATTAAATTAAAATTATATGAAACAATTTTTCTGACCAAATATGTATATAAAAAATAAAATTATATAGTTTAAAAATATTTATTTTAAATTAGAAACCTATGTTTGACATTTTGGGGCCTAAGTTTTATTTTTTCAAAAACTAGTTTTATCCGTTACACATTTGTTATTTTAAAATTAATTTTTATCACTAACATAAATTTTATATTATAAAATTATCTTCATATTTGAAATCATAATTTCTAAATTAGATAATAATTTAAAATTATTTTTTAGTCATAGAAACAAGTTATTGAGGTTAAAAAAATGAGTTACTATGGTAAAAGTAAATTATGGTAAAAAGTTAAATTATGTGGAAAAGGACTATAATATCTTAATACATACCAATTATTTGCATTTATTATAGGTTTATCAATGAATAATTTCCCCTAATCTATTATTTTTTTACTTTTGGATACACTTTCATTGAATAGTGCATCTATTTTTACAAAAATGCCACTCCTCTCACTTATAAAAGAAACCCTTCACCACCCCACTTCTCTTCACCCTTTAGATTCTTTTTTTACTATAATTTTCCAAAATAACTCCCTAAAACTCATATAAATTTCCTATAGGTTATTTTATCATAAAAATACCAACATTCAATTGATTAACATAATTTGAAAAGGTATTATTCTAAGGACAAGGTAAAAATCCCTAATCACTCATTTTTCATTTTTATTCCTTTATTTATTCTTTGACCTACTTAAAATATATTAGAAGTATAATAACATAATTACATTAGTATCATTAGTATAGTTATTTTTCATTATTTTTAGTAAATAACCATCATCTACCTTTTTTCCATCTATTGTAAAATATAAGTAATTGGTATTTGAGAATTACCACCTCCATGAATGACGTATTTCATTTTTAATCACCACCTTACATGGATGGTTATAAAATTTTATTTAATTAATAAATATGAAATTTATAAAATAATTAATATCCTTGAATGTAAAATCATTATCTTCCTTCCTTACCCCTCATTAATTAAAAAATTAAAACATCCCTCATACGTACATCTAGACTACCACCTCCGTGAATGGCATCTTTAATTTTCATCACTACCTTAGATGTATGGTTATAAAAAATATTTTATTAATATATTTTTTATTAAGGATTAATATATCATGAATATGGTTATGAAATTTTGACAAAAATATTAATGATCATTATAAATTGTTCTATCGATATTAGTAAATTACTCGAAATAAGATCATCAGGGATCCTGTTATTTCAAACCATTCCCATAGTGTCCATAAAATGAACATGGATATACATCAATAATTGAAAAAATGATTTCCATATATTATATAATCTTATAATTATGAACTTTGTTCTAATTAATAGAGTTTGATGTCTCTGTTACGAAACATGTGTGAAACAATCGAAATTACTAACATCTGTTGATGAAAATAAACATTATCTAGATAATAAATATATAATAAATTATTATAATTTATTAATTTAAAAGGTAATAGATATTAATATGGTTATAAAATAATCTATTAAGATATTTATATTTATTAAATATGGGGTCAAAGAACTTTCTTGGAAACTAGAGTAAAGCTAAGTGTGTTGTCTCAATTTCCCTTCATTGTGGAATATTTTTATATTATACACCTATTATTATATTATATGATTTAATTACTTATCTATTTTGATTATATTATTATGATTAACTTTTATCTAAATTTATTTACAATTTTTTTCATGAATACCGCCTTTATATCCTTTTGATTGGATTGTTACTAAATTTATAAGGGTGTTTCTTAATTCAATGTGATTTCAATGAATTATAATATTTATTATTGAACTCCATAGTTACAAGTTGGATAATTTCTTATCCATGATTATTATATGTTTTATTTCTTCTTTATTTTCTGGTTATTTAAATTTATATAACATAAAATCATTTTCAAATGTTTTTTACTTCATGAATTATGATGCACATAAGGGATTCTCATATAAACTATCTTCCTTGGAGACATATGCGGTATGGTACCCTTATTTCTTTTTATATGGTGTATATAATTTCCTATAGATTTATTTTATCATAATATTCATGAAATTCATGGTATTTACAAATCCATATCAAGTATTATTTTAGAGGTATTTCAATTCAAATGTTACCAAAGTCGTAATTGATTTTATTAACTTAAATTTCTTTTCTTTGAGTTGTAATACTAATTATTGAAATAAATTATCTACGTTCCTTATTTTATTATATTTACTATTTCATATTATATCCCCACATCGTATTCTGGGGAAAATTAAATTTTCAATACAAATATTCTTCCTTGATGAATATATTTCTCGTAAATGTTTAATGTTGTTAAGAATAATTCTCATCCTTTTAAAAGTATATTTCCCCTCTATATCCATATTATTTCTTTACAAAAATGTTTTTATTTATTATTTTGAAAAATAAATACATATTATCTCATGTGAAATTATTATTTGTCTTTAAAATTTTTTAAAAGGTATTTTTATTATCATTTATATGATATAGGTTTCTATAAAGATATTTTAAAATATTAAAAAGTATTTTCCTTTCATGGTCATATATTTAATACCCCAGTCCACATTTTTCACATTAACCATTATTTCTTTTAAAAGGTACATTATTGAGATTTATTTTAAATTGGGTTTTAAAAAAAATTCATGACAACTTATTGGAATTTTATTTTTACAGTGACTCATAACATTGTTTCTTTATGATAATGTTATGAAATGTTTTCTAAAGACTCTTTTTAAGTTTTTCTTCCACTTTATTATTTTACTCTAAAATAATTATATACTATAGAGTGATGTTTTATGAATTAACCTCTATATTCTCTTATGAAGTAATAATTTTTGAGTGATTGGATTTTTAGTATCAATAGATCTAATTCTTGAAGTCATTTTATGTGATACCATTTGGAAATGTAATGAAATCCATTTTTTTTCTGGGGTTTTTAATGATATGATATATGATTGATTTCATATGGAAAACACATATATATATTAATGGTAATTTGTGTGGTCCTATATATTCCTTAAATTTATTTATTAAGGTTTTATATACCATGAGATAATGGATCATGTACATGCTTGGATTTGTTTACAACTTAAAGGCAGTCTTGATTGAATTTGATCGCAACATAAAGGGATGGTATTATTAGATTTGATAATAATTTAAAGGGTTTAAATGATTGGGTTTTCTTATAATGTGATGATTAATTATTATTATATTTGTTCCATGGTTTCTTATTATGATAATCTCTATTTTTATATTATATTCCTATAATTATGCTACTTGGATAATGTTTATTTTCTGATGTTTCTAGACACTTATGCCATGGTATATTTTTGATCATTAAGATTGCATGTTATTGTATCATGAATTTGGAACAACTATTATTGTTCAATGATTAATGTTATAATATATTTTTCTCAGGCTTATGTTTTCTCATATGCTTATGATCTATCCCTTTTATGACTTGATGATAATTTTACCGTACTGAGGGGTTGAGATCACTCATTCTTATATTTACCTTTTCCCCAAGAAATTATATGTAGGATTATTGTAGAAGGAAGTCATTCATAGAAATATCATGATACATATGAAATAAGATATTTATGTATCTAATCTCTAATGACACTAAACTTTTAGGTTATTTGAGTGTGAGATTATTTTGAGATATTATTTTTAATTAATGTGAAATGATGTAAGTATTATTCGGTCATCCTAGGTTGTATCAAATCCAATATAAAATGTACATGTTTTTAGCACCATATCGTTGAGTGTGGGTCTTGGTTCCTCATTTGGTATTAGAGAAAGGATTGGTTATTTTGGGGGAATAGTTTAGTTTTTTAGGGATTATAACTAGAGAACATTATTGAAAACCCTAAGTGAAAATCATGAATATTTTAAAACATTCTAAAATTTTGGTAAATCATATATCTTATGGTTACCTATAAATGGAATCCCAGTATGAACTTAAATAATTGAATATAGGATTTATCATAGGTACAACCTGGGGTACTAACCCAAAAAAGTTTGGTTGAGTAGTAACTTGACCCTCATTCGATGCACAATAAGTGGGCATAACTATATAATTAGTTTAACACTCCAAGGGGATATTCTTTAGTTGATTCAAAAAAACATTAAAACCCATTATTAAGTATTTAAATGGAATTTGAGGATGTAATATATAACTAGTTAGTTTAGAGAATCTAATATGAATATGACATTGGATAACCTAGATAGAAACATAGAGATTTATAAGTCATTCCATACACATCATTTATGATTTAATTATTTTGAGTTTATATTTTCCCTTTTATAAAGTTATTAGATTAAGTATAATCATCCCAAAAATTTCCTTTTTTTAATGTAATAGATTATGTCTGGAGGAACTAGGTTAGTAATGGGTGTGATAAACAATGTGATGATTATCCCAATGAGCAAATAAACAAGATAAGAGCTCGTGTCATGAATCTTGGTGTTATTCCTAACCACCTTTCATAAATTATGATTAAAAATTTGAACCTACTAAAATTCTAAAACATATAAAATATTGGAAAAATTGAGTTTCATTAAATTTAAGGTTATAAATACCATGCGGTAAAAAAGACTCATTTTTTTAAGTGTCAATAATGTGGGAAGAGGAACCCAAGGGAATATCTCAAACAAAAAATAAAATGATTGAAGAGTGTAAGGATTGGTTATCAAGTCTATGATTATATAAGAGAGATAAATAGGTTATAAAATACAATAGAGGGTATAAATATCCCCTCCAAAGCTCCACCCACGCTATAATTCTTTAAATGAAAAGAGTTTGGGTGTTATATAATCACTTCACCAATACAAAGTATAATGAATATAGTTTGAACCAACAAATTCCTTGTCCAAGGGATCAAGGAAGAGCCTATCCAATAACCACCACTGAAGTGGGTTGTGATAATTAAGGTACAATTATCCTCCACTCTAAATTTGTAGATATAATATTGTTTTACGGTACCAGCCATTCTAGTACATCTTGGAAGTTTTTAAAGAGAATTTAATAACCAAACCAATGATTTGATACTAGATTATAAGAGAAAAATTATAATTGAATTATAATTTATCCAAGTATATGATTATAAAAAAGTGATTCAAGTTAATAATATTATTCCTCCCACATATGAACATGATATAATTTTGGAAATGGATTGGGTATCTCCACAAAGAATCTATTTTAATTAATAAAATAGGTAAAACACATTTTATATTTGAAATCCACCTATGATAATATACTAGTGAAAGGATTACTATAATATCTATAGGTAAATTAAATCCATTATATAAGTTTTAATACCCATTCATGATGGGTGTTTAACTAAAAGCATTATAGGGAAACTAAATATTTGGGACATGCCTATTAAGTTTCCCAATATTAATCGAGTTAGTAAGGTTGATATGAGATTATAAATTTTATCATGAGTCATGTCCATATTAAGGATACCCTTAACTATTTTCAATAGCTAGAGATAATAAAAAATTGCGAGGATGCAATTTATTTATAGGGGAGAATGTACGTAATGACCCAAAATTATATCCATGAATATTTCCATTCTTATAATTATTCCATATTCGTATAAATCACATAAAATCACATAGAGAACACAATAAAATTTAATGATAAATGAAATAAGTGGTTTTTTCTAGAAGTTATGGAACCTATACTAATGGAATAGTAACTTGTCCTTTGGAATAGTAATATAAACCTTATGAATAGTAAACTGGAAAATAGAATAGTAAACTAACCAATGAAAGTATAATCAAAATTTAGGAATCTTATAAATGAATATATGTCATAATTAACCATAGTACAAGTAAATAATTTTAATAAAATGATAAATTATGTTTTGATATTTTTGTGACACATAAATGTTTATTTATAATTTTAAAATTAATATAATGTTTTAAAATAATATTTATTTTCTTAAAATATATTCCTAAATTAACATTTTTTTCTTATTATTTTAAGATAATTTTATCAGACCTTAATTAATTTTTTAATGTGTTATAAAATCAGTTATAATTTTAAAATTAGTATTTTCTAAGAAAATAATTATTTTAATTAAAAATTATATTTATCATATTTAGAAAATTATTCTCATAAAATGGAAATACTTTTTTAATTCTAAACATAAAAAAATGGTTAGGGTTAATTTTTGGGATTTTTATAAAATACTTGATTTTTTTGTGAATAGTAAAATATGATAATTTATGATAAAAGCTAAATACATTAATTATTGAGTCATAGATGTTGTATGTCATATTTAATCCCATAATATAAAACTATCCTTCATTATTTTATTATATTTAATTATAATTATCAAATATTCATAGTCATGAGGAAAAATAATAAACTAATGAATAAAATAATGGGAAAACACCCCTCACATCCCTTATAAATACGACCCCTTGTCAGCCCTTCTCTTTACACATTTAACCCATTGAGGCCAGTAAAAAATCTTCCCAATAAAATTCAAAAGTATCTTACGCATTTCCAAGATCCCTTGATCTCAACAAAAGGCCAAACCCATTTCTTTAAGGAGGTTATCAAGGAAGAGAAATTCAAGAGGTGAAATCCACTTTTATTTTCTTTTAAGTTATTTTCAATTTATTTCCTTTTATTATTATGTCCTCAACTCCCCTTATCCATGTGGAATGAAAACTAAAAAATATTATATATACTATAATTTTATCATGTTAACGGAATTATTCATCATCATTTATCTTCCCTCTCATTTTTTACTAAAAATGAAATCATTGTTCGTGATGTGATGATTTATTGCATCCGAGGATGAAGAGTTTTAAATTTCCACTACCTCCTACAAGATTGAACATAAAAAAAATTATGGTTAAAAAAGATTATAATATATGTATTAAAACCTATTTAATTTTCTAGAACAATTTTATATATATAATATTAATTAATAAAACAAAACTAGACTGTGATGATAAAAAACCACCAAAATAATCTAAACAATTATCACTAATGTATTATCTAATGATTCATCCTTACCCAAAATAACCAAATTAATTATATATCCTTTTAATATTTTTTATATTCATTAGTAAAATATAACTTCAATTCTGTAAAACTATTCTTATTTTACATGATTTTCTGTACATGTATACAAGTAAACCGGTCATGAAATTCAAGGAAACCAACACACCCTAACGATGAAATTGAATATCATAACCCATAAAAAAGGACATAAATGAACAAAATAAATTTATAATAAATAAAATAACTTTATAAATGTTCTTAATTAATTAATTAATGTATTTTATCTGATAATCTAGGATATTAAGATCAACAGTAGAACTGTTTCCGACATAAGGTAGGGGATTCTTTCCGAACCTCCATTTTTTATTTAAGTTAGGATTTATTTCTCTTTACCAAATTACAATTATTATTTATTTTTATATAATTCTTATAAATTCTATGTAATGTTTCCAAAATCATTTATCTATACCTATTTATCCTTCTTTTATATTGAAATAAATGTTTTAAAAAATGATTTGTTCTCAAATCAATATGATAAGAAATCTTGATTAAAGGGAAATTCCCAATTTATTACCCATTTTCAGGTGAAATCAATAAATTTTTTAAGCCACCATTATATTTAAAAAATAAATTATTTTATCAGGAAAAACTATCTTGGTTCATTTATGGTTTTATGAAGACAAATATACCTTTTCCTCTTTAAATTGTCTTTAATATTTTCCTTTAACCGCACTAAAATTCTTCATTACAATAGATTATTAAACACACTTTTAACTTGTTTCCACTTCAATAAGACATAATTTATCAAGATATATAACTATTTTAACTTATGAATTTCCATGTATTCTTTTGAATCTCATCCTTCATGGACACTTTTATTATACACCCATTTGTTATGCTCCATAACATGATTAGGATTCCCATTTCTTTACATGGGTAACCCTTATATTTATGTTTGATTATTCATATGGAACACATATGCTTGGACATGTTATTATGGGTGTTCCCAGATATAACTATAATTAATTGTGTAATGTTTAGCCTCATGATACATCATGTTGCGATAAGGAGTGAACCTGATTCCTTTATGGGGATTTTTCCTCCATGTGCAATGATCATGGAAGTTAGCCTTGACTCATGCTTATGTCATGTTGTGTGTTTTTGACACATTTATATGTTTCCATGTTTATATGTTCCCATTTTATGAATGTTATTATTTATTATTTTTATTCATGTTCCATTCCTTTTATATCATTATGTTATGCCTTCTAACCCATGTGCTATGTTTTATTCTTAGGATTATTCCCTTGTTGGGATTTTTAGATCATTCATTTTATTTAAATATTACCTAGGTTTTTCTATGTATATGTAAGATATAAATGTAATTTAGGAGATCATTATGAAGATTAAACAAAATAATTTTTTAGTTTGGTTTCATCTTTTCCAATTATGTACCTAATCTTCCAAAGACACTAGAGATTATGATCCTTAATTGTATTTAATGGTTAATTATGCTAAAAATCATTTAATGATATCTATAAAAGGATAAAGTCACTATGGTTGGTATCAGAGTAGGGTCTATTTATTTTTGGATATTAAGACTAGATCACTTTAGTAAGAACCCTAGGGATACTTATATCACCATGGATAATATAGATTAAAACTTAGGGGATCACATGTTAGGATATAATTTATAGTGACCCAACCCTAGATAGCATAGATATATTATTTACTATCAATTATGTTGGCATGATTTTAAGGAATCAAGCCCCGATGGACCAATCGATTTAGTAGTCTTGGTAAACCAAATTGAAAAATTAAAATTTTATTACAAATGAATACAATAATTAAAATATTATTTTTTCCTTATTTATGATTAAATAGCTTTGAGGATAACTCTAATCCATATAGTAAATTCATGTATATCTTTCATAGAATGTTTCTTGGATTCATATGGAAATAAAAATGATAAGGGTGAGCTAAAATTATCATTATGGGTAAATAAAGTGTACGGAATATTTAATCAATAAGAATAAATTTACATAGAAAGGTAAATAACTCATAACACATAACATTAAGATAACTAGATAAGAAAATATCAATATCACATGGTAAGAAACTAAAACTCATGACATATAAACCAATAAAGTGAGATTGAAATGTATCCATAGATATGTCGATGAAAAATATCATGGATAAATAAAAACTAATTCCTGAAAATAAAATGTATCCATAGATATGTCAACAAATAATCTCACAGAGGAATAATAACTAAATATAAATGATATAAATGCTTTATTGTTGTACTACATGTTTCTCAAGTACATGGTACCTTTACCATCATGACCTTTCAGAAGATGTTTTACAAAATTCTTAGTAAAAACCCATCTAAGGTGGCTATCAAAATGACTCTTCCCATGAGACTACTGATGAATTGAGAGGATATCTATAACCATGCCCCACCAGTGTCATAGCAGTCCAAAACTTTCCTCATATAATGAATAATCGATTTAAAAATGTGCCTCATCAAATATCAGTATGGTGTAAGGAATATAGAATTATCAATATTTCCCCAAATAATAAAATAACTATCAAATTAGACACCATATGAAAAATGATATACAGTTTAAGAAATAGTAATATCCATGATAAATGATATGGATAATTAGGGGAAATTCAATGAGCATAAGAGATTCAATATTTCAAGGGGATTTAAAAAAAATGAATCAATGATGAGAATATAAATACTATACTTGACCAAATCAATCAAAAACCATCTAGATTAAGGATAAGGTTGGTATCAATACAACATTCCACAAGTGAAGTAAAATAAAGGTTGTTGTTGTTGATGAATGTAAATATGATAAAAATATATTTTAAAAAAAATATTTTATAAAATATCCTTTTATTAAGAAAAACATTTTGAAAACCATTTTCTTTGAAAATAAATTTTAAAAACATTTTATTAAAAAATTATCCATCTAAACATGAAAAATAAGTTTTGAAGGAATGATAGTAGGTCAATCTGTATATGTTGTACAAGGTAAAAAGAACATTCCTTTTGCATGATTAAAGGATATAAAGATTCCTTGTTTGGAAAGTGATAAAAAGATTCGATTGAAAACATTGGTAGGAGACGAAAATTTAAAATCATCTTTAACAAATTATTTTAAAAAGGAATTTTATAACATTTTAATAAAACATGGTTTTTATAAGAAGATGGGTTCTCTGACTAAAGAGAGAAACAAATTCAGGTTTTCTTAAAAACATTTTTAAAATATATTGAGTACCAAAAAGGGTAAAACTGGTACTAATACATGAAAATGTTCATGAATAACTAAATAATAATTAAAGTTTTTTTTATTTAAAATGGTTATATAATTTCATATAATGTAAATTCCATTGAAATGTCATTAGGATTAGTGTTGGGGAAAATAATATTTAAATATTCCAAAGTGTCCCATACCACTTTCAAAATTTTTAAATCATAAAATGCCTAAAGTAATAATAATAAATGAAAGTTTAAAATACTATTAAGATAAAAGGATTAATGATTTAATATAACAAAAGGTGAATTATATACACTACATAAAAGATGTAAGTGGTGAACATGACCTTTATCTCATGGATGTAAAAAGTTTGATGAGAATCCCTTAATATAAACTTCTTTGTGTTTTGTGGTATTTATCCACCTATATAGTGGGTTTAAACACATTAATAACTTATAAGAGAACCATATTTGTATTTATGATATCATATATGATCCTATTATAATATCTTATTGCCCGTTTCTTAGTAACCCTTCATTATTTTAACTATTTCGGGTGTTAATTGCCTAGTTTGTCGAGTTTGTTTTAACATGTTATTTGCCATTATTATTAAATATATCATGGTTTCATCTTATCCAGAATTTAAATAATGATGTTAATATCATATATATAGATTATATATGTATTTATTGTAGTCTATAATATTTAGAGATTAGAAATAAAGTGCACTGTTTATGGAGACAGTAGGTGATACGTATGCATGAATGCTAGTTTCATTTCTTTGTCATATTAAAATAATGGAAGATAAATGATAAATATTTTTATTTTAATTATACTAGAATATATATGTTATATATGGTACATAGTTTTATTAAAACCATTATTTCTATGTTCCATGTATGCCATGAACGAGTCATATCACTTTGAGGGGGTGATAGTCCACACTTCCCCAAATTAAATTATCGTATTTACACATGATGGAAAGCATAAAGGTATATTATAAATTAAAATTGAAGAATAATAAGAAATTATAAATATAATATATAATAAATATATAAAAATAATCTCCATCTTAATGGACACCTTTAGAGGTGGAATGAGAAAAATGAACAATCATCATTTCGTGAGGCAGTAGTACACCGTACACAGAAACAATATATTTGTTACCCTTTAGATGGAGGTGTGTGTATGTGTAGGTAGAAAAATTTACATAAATATATCCTATTATATTTATTATAATTTATTTGTTGTATAATTATGGAAAAAATTAGATTTTAGAGATTGGAGAATTGAAATTATACTAGGGCGCTTTGGAGAAGACGTTACCTCTTAATTAGGTAACTTCTTTTGATTTGAACCAAAAGCATCCTGGGATTAATTTAGACTTAAGGGGAGGTTTATAAGATGAGGGGAGGGGTTTTGGGAGACTAATTGATCATATTTTGGATGATCCAATGTGTCCAGAGACGTTTGAGTAAGTGGGAGAGGTGGTTTCCTTTTATAGGGATTGAAAAGGACTCACTTGGATTTTTTGGAAACATGTTAGGTGTACACATGTTCTTACCTAAAAAAATTCATACCAAACCAAATAAAATCATGAATAGAAAGTTTATGTACGAGATATAGACATATAATGAGTTTTGTACATGTTTCTTGGTCATTTTGTCCCTTAAATATATGATTTAGTCCATTTTAGGCCAAATTAATCCTTAATCGCTATAATTAATTTTAATCACGTTCACTAATCATTTTGGCCAAAAAATAGGTTGATTTTATTAGAATAAAAATATAATCCTGATTAAAATGGTGTATTTTTGTTTTTCAAAATTCAAATCATATAAGCGACAAAATTAAGATTAATGAAAATGTAACACTACAAGCTTCTATGGTATGCTTCTCTTTGAATAATACAATAGTGAGTGTTGTACGCAAATTCGAGTTCTAGCACACCACAACCAATCAAACTAGCCGTTATGAATAGTAATATCCAATTTTTGAAAATTTTATCTTTCAAAATGGACTTCATTTTTGGATTCAGAATATCAAAATTAGCTTAGAGTGAATTTTTTGTATTTTTCTGAAAACTTTCAATTTTTGATAAATAGTGAAAAACACTCGGTTATATTTTAAACCAGAATTTCTATTTAAATAATTAATTATTTTATTTAAAAATTTTTAGGTCAAAATAGATACATAATACCTATATATGTTCAATGAAATTCATTGGAGTTAGTTTAGATTAATTTTAGATAAATAAAAATTTTATTGAACTTTTTACCGTCTTTTACTATCCTCCTAGGAGAATTTGCAAATTTACATAAAACATAATTTTACCACTTATGTGAGTTTAATTTCAAAAATATGAGTGACACGGTTGATATAAATAAGTAAAATTTGGTTCAATAAGATGAAAATAATTTTTGGTGAATACTAACTTTTTACTTTTATTAACCACGGTTAAAAGTAAATAGGGCAATTAAGGGTAAAAATGACATTATTGTAACCCTAACACATGTCCTAATTCTTTTGGATAAGTGTAATTAGAACAAACACAACCCTAGAAATAATATATGATCCTTTAGGTCTACTTGGATTAGATTAGGACATTTATTATTATTTAATTCAAAGAAGAGTTAAAAGTGATAAATTCATTCTTTAATAACTAAATCATTTTTAATATAGGGATACACATAAGATAAATTTGACTATAAATATTCATTATAAAGCTAAAACTATTTCCTACATAATGGTATCTTATTTATATTTTTTATATATTAAATAATTAAATTTATCTATGACACAATTATGATGTAGTAATTACCATATTAATGAAAGATTAAAATAATTGATATTATAAATATCCGAATAAATGTAATTTGAGACTTTTTATGAATTCCAATAATTTTCTAGGTTAATATGACATATTGGGGTTGGTTATATGAATTTTGTGAAGTAATAACACTGTTATAAATTTAGAAAAAAACAAAATACCAAATAGTGTCAAAATTGACATAAAAGAGTTTTTAAAACAAATATTATATTATTAATTGATATTAAATTTCTAAAAATCTAAGGTTCATCCAAAAGAATTATGTAATGATAGGTGTATCATTAATGAACCACTTGGGGTTCTCTTGTAAGTATATATTAAGTTTATTATACATATAATATAAAAATACAAAGAGACATTGTAAATGTCAAACTATTTAACTAAGAGTTAAATATTAGAGAGAAGGTTAATATAGTGACCCAAACCTGTCTAAAACCTATTGGTTGAGTGGATTTCGACCCATAACCACCTTATCCATTAAATAATTTATTTTTTATCCACTATAAACCGAAAATTAATTTATTATAAAATAATATTTCTAGCTTTTCCAAAGGTGCTCCTCACCCCTCTTATAAAAGGGAACTCCCCCTTCTCTACAATTCACACCTACAAAGCCATTTTTCTCATCCAAAATCTACCCAAATACCCTCTAAACTGTCCTACCTTCATCTTAGAGTACTTCATTTAGTCATAAATCCAACCTAAGGAGCCCTTTTAATCAAATCAGAAGGAATAACCCGAAGAAGAGGTAAATATTTCATCACCTCTTTCAAGTTCCTTTCTTCTTCCACTTACTATTTCTTTGTTGTTTCCATTATAAAATAGTAACTCTAGTATATTATATAGAATGTATTTTTATTATAAATATGGAACAACCATATTCATTATTCTATCCATCCTTTGAATGACATGTCACCATATGTGCGTATGTACGGCTTACCGTCTCCACGTCGTGGTGTAATTGTTATTCAATACATTATTATCTGGATGAGTATAATAATGATGTGTAATTTATTTAAATAATAAATATAACATGATAATGATTCATTATATATGATATAACATCCAATTATATATTATTTTAATATCAAAATAATGATATTGTCTTTCGTGCGTATGTACGGATTGCCATCTCCATGAACGCGATGAGATTCATTCCCCATCGTAATCCATTCAAGACTAATTTTCATTAGATGATTAAAAATAATTTTTAAAACATGAATATAATTCTGAATATTAATAATATACATACTATCCGTAACAAACATTACTTACATAACAAATCATATAAAGGAAAATGAATCTGTTAACACCCGAAACGACAATAATACTAAGATATTATTACCAAAGCAATGTTAGAAGATAATATATGATATCATATTAATGTATATGATTATTTTATAATTTAATAAAAATTATTTAACCATTATACAGTAGGTTAACCTACCCTTGACCAAGGAAAAGTACAAGGTAAGGGTTAATTTCACAATCTCATTATTATCCAAGGTTGTTTTTACGTAAGTATCTACTGGGACCTATTTATCATCCAAATCCATGTTTTATTAAAAATGTATTTAATTTTTTTTTAAAATTTACTATACTATGGGATAAATTCATTTATACCCTTGTTTTAATTTTTATAATATTTTTTTTAAAGGAATCGTTTCGTCGTTTTCCAAACAAGGTACTTTATAATTTTTTCGACAAAACTAAGGTAAGAATGTCTTTTTTAACATATATGGTGGGTGCGGCTATTTTACAACAATATACCATCATCATAGCTTCCCTTACAAGATTATAGAAATATTTCCAAAGTAAATGTTTTCTTTTATAATTATATTATTTTTAAAAGAATTCAAAATAGAAAAAAAAATATTTCTCTAAAAAAGGCTTTGATTTCGTATATGTGCACATCATTTGATGGATTTTAATCTTATTTGAAGTTGATTTATTATGATACAAAACTTACATATCATATTGAAGGTTTTGTAAAATCTTTGACTGTGGATGTGTTATTGTTACACCATTC
Organism: Viscum album; assembly: GCA_963277665.1. NCBI lineage: Eukaryota > Viridiplantae > Streptophyta > Magnoliopsida > Santalales > Viscaceae > Viscum > Viscum album. The sequence continues at coordinate 295,662,305 of OY728134.1, forward strand.
ATTGTTTATGGATAATGTATTGGCATTTCGTATGCTATTTTTAATTCGAATATTTATGTTATGTTTAAACATTTTCATATGATGAAAGCATTGGACTTAGTAAGTGATGGGTAGAGCCCGATATAGATCCTCGATGCATCGGTAGGTCTCATGAGACAAACTAGTGTCTTAGAACAAGGCCTTGACAAAATCTTATTTGTATTCTTGGCACAAAGCCTTGACTGTGTGGTTATGAAAGTCTGGCATTTTGCATTCCATCATTATGAAAGTGGATAATGATATTGCATGTGATTATTCGACTAGTAGAATATCCATGTGAATATGTAAATGGAATTATTTAAATTTTATTTTTTTTCATATTATGATGAAGTTCATGTTTAAAAGTCTTTTGTTTTAGTCTTATAAATTGCCTAAAATTTTTATGCTTATTTATGAATGTTTCTGTTATATTATTATCCTTACTGAGCATCTGAGCTCAACCCTTTCTAAGTTTTATTTTTCCCAGGATGCGAAGAATTATATTATGACTAACCTTCAGGGATAGTCTATGGGATCTCAGTGTTGTCTATGGAAACAAAGTTGTTGTAGTTTTCCATTTTATGATGTAATGTAAACCTTATTAATGTATCAAGAACTTACAGGGATATGAAACTAATCGGTCTTTTGAGACTTGGTCTTTTGTGATCATGGAAATGTTATGTAATAATGCACCGACTTTGGGTAAAAAGGGTTGGGAAGTTACAGTTGGTATCAGAGGAAGTTTAGTACAAACCTTTGAAACTAGATTTATATAAACACTAATTAGAGCCCATGGCCCTAATATATACTTTGAGAATTAGTATAGAAGAACTTCCTAGAATTTTGTTATTTTAGAGATTATGTGAGTTTTTACAAGAAATACATCCATGTCTGGATATGAGCAGGTAGAGGCATCTCTGGCATAGATGTACCTAGGGGTAAAACCAAAAAACACCACTTTGAGCTAGAATTGAATGGGAACTGGTGCCCGACAACGGGCCTTGCTGCACTCTTGGTTATGACATTTCAGGGGGATATTCTTAGGATAATTCTTATTTTCTTTACAAAAAATTATGAAGGGTTTATGAGTATATACTTCCTCAAAGAAAACATTTTTTATGATTATGGATTAAATCCATAGACAGTTCAGTTTATGTTAAGTATTTTACAAGTTTGGATTTTTGTATTTCGATTCATAAACTAATCTAGTTTATGCCATTGTTTAGAAATGAAACCTAGTGGAAGGAATGGAAACCATATAAATTCACGCACTCCATGTAGAGATTTTCATCCTGCTCAAGATAATTATAGTAGAGCTGGTGATACAACTTATGCTGATCAACTTATCACCATACTGGGATAACTCACTCAGGTTATGAATAATAACCTTTCCAGTATGGAGCACCCTGATCCACAGTGTGGAGGATCAATGTTAGATTGCTTCATGAGGAAGAAACCACCAAAATTCAATGGGAGTAAAAATCCATTAGTGGCTAAGAAATGGATAAATTCCTTAGAAAAAATATTCCATGCCTTGGGGAGTAGTGAAAGGGAAAAAGTTGTCATGACAGTTTACCGCCTCACTGAAGATACTGATCAATGGTGTTCATTGATTAAAAAAAACAAAGGAAGATGATGAAGTAACAAATATGGAGTAGAGGTAGTTCAAAGAGGTTTTCTTAGAAAAATACATTCCTCTTGACCATCGATCTAATATAGAAAGACATTTTCTGAGTCTGAGGAAAAAGGAGGATGAGAATGTCGCAAAGTATGAGGCTAACTTTACAATGTTATAAAGGCATGTAACATATTATATATGTAACCCATTAAGTAAGATTGATCATTTATTTGATGGGTTAAAACCATTTCTCCGTCGAGAATTAGTCTCACAATCCTTCTATTCATAAGAAGATATTGTCTCTTATGCTATCAAGACAGAAAAAGAATTCTCTAAGTCATACGACTTTAAAGAAAAGAAAGAGAAGAAGAGATATGCTGAACACTCTAGAAATGGAAATAAGGGAAATAAGGGAAAAGTTGAATATCCATCCTATAGTAAATGTGGGAAGAAACACCATGGTACTTGAATGAAGGTAATGGGAGTCTGTTACATGTGTGGTGTAAAAGGCCACCAAGCTCATGATTGCAAGGGGAAGAATGAGGCTATCGATGTTGAATATTGCAATTGTAGAGAATGGGGGTATTATGTGAATGAATGTCTTAAGCGTTAGGGTGACTTACCTCAGAAAAGGATAAGGGATCAAGGCCAATCTTATGCTATCACTACTGCTGATGTCGAAGCTTTGAAAGACATTGTGGCAGATAATTTAATGGTTTCCTCATGTTTAGAAAATGCTTTATTTGATTCTGGATCATCGCATTATTTCATATCTTCCCAGTTTCCTAAGAAAATTAGATATTTACAATTTTATTTAACATGGGAGTTGTCAGTAAAAACTCCTAAGGGAAGTATCATTGCAACAAAGTTTTGTGAATCAGTCCCCATTAGAGCATATAAATGTTCTTTATCTGCTGATATCATCATCATACCCATGATTGAATTTGATATAATCCTCTGTATGGGTTGGCTTTCAGACCATGATGCAATAATTTATTGTAAGAAGAGGGAGGTTACTATTTTTTATGACGATGATAAAAAAACCTTATATTTAGAGTAGAAATTTCACCACCTGATTCTTATCTAGATCCACCCCCGGTAGCTTAAATAAATTCAATTATTGGGGAGGAAGAGAATGAAATAACTATAGGTGAGGAAAGGAATTTTCAAATAGAGGATGTACATATTGTGAAAGAATATGTTGATGTGTTTCCAGAAGATCTTCATGGACATCCTGTAGAATGTGAAATTGTGTTTTCCATTGATTTAATTCTTGGTTTAAGGCCCATATCAAAGTCCCCTTATAGAATGGCCACTGTGGAATTAGTGGAACTAAATAAACACCTAGAGGAATTTGGTAATAAGGGATTTATTCTCCCTAGTTTTTCTCCATGGGGATCCCCTGTCCTTTTTGTTAAGAAGAAAGATTGATCTATGAGGATGTGCATTGACTACATGGAGATCAATGCTATAACAATAAAGAACAAGTATACCATACCTCACATTGGTGATTTATTCGACCAACTTTATGGAGATCATTACTTTTCAAAGATTGACCTTCGATCTGGATATCAATAGTTTTGTGTGAAGAAGGAAGACATTCCGAAAACAGCATTTCGAACCAGGTATGGGCATTATGAGTTTATAGTAATGACTTTTGGATTTACTAATGCACCCTCTGTTTTCATGGATCTAAGGAATAGAGTTTTCAAGGAATATCTTGATGAAATTTTAGAGGTATTTATTGATTATATCTTGGTATACTCCAAAATATATGAATATCATGAAAATAACTTGCGTGTTATCCTGAAGACTCTTAGAAGACATGAATTATATGGGAATTTTAGCATGTGTTAATTCTAGCTTCATGAGATTTCTTTTTATGGTCATATCGTCTCTATAGATGGAATCTACATTGATCCTTCTAAGACAATAGCAATTCAAGAATGGCCAGCACCGACAAGTATTACTGAGGTATGCAGTTTTATTGGTTTAGCAGATTATTATCAGCGTTTTGCCCAAAATTTTGCCTGATTGGCTAACCCATTAACCAAGCCCACACGTAAAGGGGTGAAATTTGTTCATACAAAATAATGTGAAGAATGTTTTAAATAATTGAAGAAAAGATTATTCAATGATCCTATATTAACTCTACCATTGGGGAATGATGGGTTTGTTATTTATAATGATGCTTCAAAGAAAGGACTTGGTTGTGTCCTTATGCAGAATGATAGGGTTATTTCTTTTGCATCACGATACCTAAAAATTCATGATCAAAACTATCCTACTCATGATCTTGAGTTTGCAGATGTAATATTTTCTTTAAAGATATGGAGACATTATCCCTATGGTGAAAAATGTTAGATATATACCGATCACAAGAGTTCGAAGTATATTTTATCATAGAAAGAACTCAACATGAGGCAAAAGAGATGGCTTGAACTACTCAAGTATTATGATTTCACGATACACTACCACTCGGGGAAGGGAAATAATGCGGCAGATTCTTTGAGCAGAAAAGATCAGGGAGTTATGAACAAGATGAGAGTTGAAAAGGATCCCATATACATGGATCTAGTAAAGATGGATATGGGAATCACCATGGATGGTGTATCATCAATACTTTTTTAAATGGTTGCCAAACCATAATTACTATAAAGGATAAAGAGTTCTCAGACCGGTGATGAAGAGTATCCAAAGAAGATTAAAGCTATAAATGATGGGAGATTGAGTGAATTTTTGTATGAAAATGGAATTTTGAAATTTGGGAAGAGACTTTGTGTCCCTGATATACCTGATCTAAAAAGGTAATTGTTGGATGATTCTCATAGTTCCTATTTCATTATACACCCTAGTATCACTAAGATGTATAGATATTTGAAGGAACATTTTTGATGGGACAACAGGAAGAGGGATATTGTGGATTTTGTGTCAAGATGTATGGTTTGTCAATAAGTGAAAGCTAGAAGGAAACAACCTGGAGGAGTCATGCAACCTCTTCCCATACCTAAGTGGAAATGGGATAAAATTACAATGGACTTTGTTAGGGGACTAACAAAGACTCCTAGAATGAATGATGCAATATGGGTCATTGTTGATCGTCTTACCAAGTCAGAACATTTTCATGGTGTAAGAGAATATTTACCACTTGAACGATTGGAAAGACTATATATTAATGATGTTGTAAGACTTTATGGAGTACCACTATCAATTTTTTCTGATCGTGATCCACGTTTTACATCACGATTCTGGAAAAGTCTTCTGAAAGCCCTGGATTCTGAACTTTTTTTGAGCACTGCCTACCACCCCCAAACTGATGGACCATTAGAACGGACTATTCAAACCTTAAAAGACATGTTGAGATCATCCTCACTTGAATTTCAAGGTATGTGGGATCAATATTTAACTCTTTTAGAATTTTCCTATATCAATAGATTTCATTCAAGTATTCAGATGACACCTAATGAAGCGTTATACAGAAAGAGATGTCACACACCAAACAGTTGGGATGATGTTGGTGAAAGAAAACTCGTAGGCCCTGAACTGGTGGAGGAAACGATGGAAAAGGTGAAGGTAATCCAAAACCACATCGAAGCAACTCAAAGTATGTAGAAGAGATATGTCGATAACCAAAGGAAGGATTTGGAATTTTAGGTAGGAGATCATGTTTTCATTAAGGTATCTCCATGGAAGGGTGTTATACATTTTGGTAAGATGGGTAAATTGAGTCCCGGGTACATCAGACCTTTCAAAATTCTAGAACGAATTGGGAATGTAGATTACCATTTGGAAATGCCGCCAAGTCTCTCCAAAGTTCATGATGTGTTCTACGTATCACTGTTAAGAAAATACATGTCTGACCCAATGCATGTACTTACCTATGAGGAATTAGAACTAGAACCTGATATTTCTTATTTCAAAGAGCTTTTCAAGGTTCTTGAAATGAGAGAAAAAGTAATGAAAATATGGACAACTTGTCTGGTAAAAGTTCTATGGAGAAACAATAAGATGGAAGAGGCAATGTGGGAACCTGAGGAACATATGATGAAGAACCACCCACATATTTTTATGTAGTAATATTCTAGAAATTTTGAGAATGAAATTATTTTAAGGAGGGGAGAATGTAACACCCCAAGCTTCCATGGTATGCCTCTCTTTGAACAATATAATAGCGTGTGTTGCACGCAACTTCGAGTTCTAACACACCAAAACCAATCAAACTAGCCATTATGAATAGTAATACCCAGTTTTTGAAATTTTATAATTTTTATATTTCAAAATGGACTTCATTTTTGGATTTGGAATATCAAAATTATCTTAGGGTGAATTTTTGGTATTTTTCTGGAAACATTCAATTTTTGATGAATAGTAAAAAACACTAAGTTATAGTTTAAAATAGAATTTTTATTTAAATAATTATTTTATTTTATTTAAATTTGTTTTATGTCAAAATAGATACATAATATATATATAATTTCAATGTAATTAATTGGATTCAGTTTATAATAATTTTAGATATATAAAAATTTTATTGAACTTTTTTTCTGTCTTTTACCCACCTCTTCGGAGCATTTGCAAATTTACATAAAAAATAATTTTACTGCTTCTATGAGTTGAATTTCAAAAATCTGAGAGACACAGTTGATATCAGTTGGTGAAATTTGATTCAATAAGATTAAAATAATTTTTGGTGAATAGTAACTTTTTACTTTTATTTACCACGGTTAATAGTAAATAGGGTAATTAAGGGTAAAAATGACATTATTATTACCCTAACACAAGTCCTAATTATATTCGATAAGTTTAATTCGACCAAAAACAATGATAGGAATAAAATATGATTCTTTAGGTCCATTTGGATTTGATTATGACATTTATTATTATTTAATTCCAATAAGTGTTAAAAGTGTTAAAATCAATGTTTAATAACTAAACCATTTTTAATATAGGGTTACACATAAGATAAATTAGACTATAAATATTTATTAGAAAGATAAAAATATTTCCTACATAATGTTATTTTATTTATATTTTTTAGACATTTAATTATTAAATTTATTTATGACACAATGATGATGCTGTAATTACCATATTAATGAATGATTAAAATAATTGATATTATAAATATCCAAATAAATGTAATTTGAGACTTTTTTGTGAATTACACTAATTTTCTAGGTTAATATTACATATTAGGGTTGGTTAGATCAATTTTTTTATGTAATAATGCTGTTATGAATTTAGAAAAAACAAAATACCAAATAGTGTCAAAATTGACAAAAAAGTGTTTTTAAAAAAAATATTATATTATTAATTGATATTCTATTCCTAAAAATATAATGTTCTTCCAAAAGACCTATTTAATGATATTTGTATCATTAATGAACCACTTGGGGTTCACTTGGAAGTATATAGTAAGTTTATTAACCATATAATATAAAAATACAAAGAGACATGGTAAATGTCAAATTATTTAACTAAGAGTTAAATTTAAAAGATAAAGTTAATATAGTAACACAATCCTATCTAAAACCTATTGGTTGAGTATTTTGGGACTCATACCCACCTTAGACTTTAAATAATTCCTTTTGGAGCCATTATAAACCGAAAATGATTTTATTATAAAATAATATTTCTTGCTTTTTTTAAGGTTCCACTCACCCCTCTTATAAAAGGGCACTCCCCCTTCTCTCTAATTCACACCTTCAAAGACATTTTTCTCGTCCAACCTCTGTCCAAATACCCTATTAAATGTCCTCACTTCATCCTATAGTACTTTATTTAGTCATAATGCCAACCTATGGGGCCCTTTTGATCAAACCAAAAGGAAGAACCTGAAGAAGAGGCAAATATTTCATCATCTCTTTCAAGTTCCTTTCTTCTTCCACTTCCTCTTTCTTTGATGTTTCCATTATAAAATAATAACCCTAGTATCTTCTATATACTTTTATGTTATTATAAATATGGAACAATCATATTCATTATTCTATCCATCTTTTGAATGACATGTCACCATACGTGCGTACGTACGACTTACCGTCTCCACGTCGTGGTGTAATTATTATTCAATACGTTATTATTTGGATGAGTATAATAATGATGTGTAATTGATTTAAACAATAAATATAACAAGGTAATTATTCTGTATATATGATATCCCATCCAATTATATATTATTTTAATATCAAAATAATGATATTGTTGCTCGTGCGTACGTACGGATTACCGTCTCCATGAACACGATGAGATTCATTCCTCATCGTAATCCATTCAAGACTAATTTTCATTAGATGATTAAAAATAATTTTTAAAGACCGAATATTATTCTGAATTTGAATAAGATACACCCTATCTATAACAAAAATTTCATACGTAACAAATCATATAAAGGAAAATGAATCAGTTAGCACCTGTAACAACGATAATACTAAGATATTATTAACAAAGAAATGTTAAAAGATCATATATGATATCATATTAATGTATATGATTCTTGTATAATTTAAAAACAATTATTTCACCATTATACAGGAGGTTAACCTACCCTCAACCAAGGAAAAGTATAAGGTAAGGGTTAATTTCACAATCCCTTTATTATCTGAGGTTGTTTTTACGTAAGTATCTACCAGGACCTCTTTATCATCCAAATCCATGTTTTCTTAAAAATGTATTTAAAAACATTTTTAATATTTACTAGACTATGGGATAATGTCATTTATACCCCTGTTTGACTTTTTGTAAGATGTTTTTTAAAGGAATCTTTCCATCGTTTTCCAAACAAGGTAATTTATAACCTTTTCGGCAAAACGAAGGTATTAATGACTTTTTTAACTTATACGGCGAGTACAAATATTTTCCGCCATTATAACATCATCAAATATTCCCTTACAAGCTTATAAGAATATTTCGAAAGTAAATTTTTTCTTTTACGATCATATAAATTTTAAAATATTTCAAAATAGAAAGAGATATTTCTCTAAAAAAGGCTTTGATTTCATCTATGTCAACATCCTTTGAGGAATTTTAAGCTTATTTGATTTTGATTTATTATGATACATAACTTCCATATCATATTGAATGTTTTGTGATATGTTTGACTATGGATGTGTTATTTTTAAACCATTCATGGTTTATGGATAAAGTTTTGACATTTCGTATGCTAGTTTTAATACGAATGTTTATGTTATGTTTAAACCTTTTCATATGAGGAATGCATTGGACTTAGTAAGTAACGGGTGAAGCCCGCTATAGCTACTCGATGCATCGGTAGGTCTCATGAGACAAACTAGTGTCTTGGAAAAAGGCATTGAAATTTTTTTATTTGTAGTCTTGGCACAAGGCTTTGACCATGTGGTTATGAAAGTCTGGCATTATGCATTCCATCATTATGAAAGTGGCTATTGATATTGCATGTTATTATTCGACTAGTAGAATATTAATGTGAATAAGCAAATGAAATTATTTGATTTTTATATTTATTATATTATGTTGAAGTTTAAGTTTAAAAGGATTTTGTTTTATTCTTATACATTGCCTTAAATGTTTATACTTATTTATGAAAGTTTCATCTATATTGTTATCCTTAATGTGCATCTGAACTCACCCCTTTATATGTTTTATTTTTCTCAGGATGTAAAGAAGTATATTATGACTGACCTGCAGGGATAGTGTATGAGATCTAAGTGTTGTCTATGGAAACAAAGTTGTTGTAGTTTTCCATTTTATGATGTAATGTGAACCTTGTGATTGTATCTAGTACTTCCAAGGCTACTAAACTAATCGGTTTTTCGAGAGTTTATCTTTTGTGATCATTCCAATGTTATGTAATAAGACACCGACTCTAGGTAACTAGGATCGGGGTGTTACAACAAATCTTATAGACATATGGTTTAACTTGTTTTAGTAGGGAAATGTTCAAAATATTGTTACGTTTTTATATTCAATTTCAATGTGAACATGATATTACTGAACTAATTTTTTTAATATATTTAAAATTGATCTAATTTGACTTTAAAATAATTTTAAAATATAATTTAACATTAATAATTATTTAAATCAAATGATAGTGTTTTGCCTAAAATGCAATATTTTCACTATTTATCAAAAAGTGAAGTTTCTCAGAAAAATACCAAAAATTCACCATAAGATAATTTTTATATTAAGAATTCTAAAATGAAGTTTATTTTATCAAATTAAATTTATAAATGTTTCAAAATTCATATTTATAATATGTGCGCCATTAAAAGGCATTAAAAATAAAAATAACATGTAAAATTGGGTTTAAACTTATCTTATGCTTATCAAATCAATCAAATGAATATAAAAAGTATTGGATTGAATATATAACATATATATTTCATTAAAATCATTCAATTGTTATAATTATTTATGTTTATTAAGACAAAACTCTTTTAGAATCATAAAAATTATAATATTTATTTTTATATCCAATTGTTTATTATTTTCATTTCTTATTAGTTGATAACCAATGAATTCATTTTATATTTATATAAATCAAAAAAATCATAAGTTAGTTAATACTATTCATATTAAAATAACAGATAATTTATTTTATATTATATTAAATACTAATGATTTATTAAGGAGAAGGAAGTCGAATGACGGAGAAAGGGGAAACCAGGGAAAGCATGTGTAGATTGGATCTGATGATGTGAACCCTAGGCCAGGGATTGATCCTACTCGGGTCAATTGTGTGAGACACAAGTAACTATTTGATCGCTATGCTCCTAGGAAAGATCGGACACTCAGTGGTGGGGCACCTGTGGAGTCCTCTGGACTAATGAAAAGTTTTATGAAAGTTGTTAAATTAGTTGCGGCCATGGTCTTCTATGATCTTAGCCTTCCTTCTCCGGGAAGAATTATTGGGAAAATCTGGGTTTCACATGTCTCTACCAACCTGGAGGCCTTCTAAGAGAGGATCAACATTCGCAAGTTCTTTATCCTTGCGAGGGTTTTAACGCCGAAGGGTGAGAAGGCATGGAGGTTTGAAGATCTTGTTAATAAAATTTCAGAGTCCCAAGGTTTTGGGGATTGGCGTATGACTGCAATGGGTAGGGGTATAATAACATAGTCTTCCCATCTAATGAGATGAAGAGGCATGCATGGAGTTTCAGTGCCATCCCCCCTTGAGACCTGGAATTCAGAGGATACAGGAATGGGACCGCAACTTTGAACCACTTAATGTGAGGAACACTCATACGTTGATCTAGATCCAAATATGCAGGTTACATTGGATTTATTTGAAACCAAAAATTTTATAGGATATTTCCTCTTCTGTCAGAAATCCAATTATGATTGATAAACAAATGGATACTCCACATTTTGGGCACTTTTCTTGTTTACTGGTTGAGGTGGATACAACCACTACTATGGTTGAATAAGTGGTTCTTAACACAAGGGATGATAGTTTTAATTTGAAAATACTCTATGTAAGGAATACCGAGTTTTATATAGATTATATTGTATTTGGCCATACGGTCCATAAATGCAATAAGTCCAAATTTTGTAGCTCTTCAAACACTAGACTTGATGAGAAATCCTGTAGAAAGAACTATGATAATGATAAAGGGAAGCATAAAATCTATTATGGTATTGGGTTTTCTTCCATTATGAGTGAATCTCACCTCGAGGAAGGTGGCACGCCTTCATAGATTTTGTTTATTTTAGAAGAGGCCCTTGAGCTGGATCCAGAGGTGGCAGATGTTGCTAGAATGGTGGAAATTGAGAAGGTTGTCAAAGATCTTAATGTTCTGTATTTTGAAAAACAAATAAGGATGATTGAAATGGATTTCTCATTTTGTTTGGTAAGTAAAACCCCAACACGTACTGCTACTGCTGTGCATTTTATAGCTGCCGGTAAGGAGGATTGCTCATTATCTAGTCCTCCCCCTGAGATCCTGGGTGATGAAACTTGTAAACAGGATCAGAACTTAATCCCTATAGGGTTTAATGGGGAAATTCCAACCATTCAATCTATTCAACAAGAGTAGGAAAACCCCTCTATGTTCCAACCCCACGGTCAGCAACAACAGATAAGTGTAGGCAGCATGAGTGAGCCCAGTTCTGAGCTGTAGATAAATATGGGTGATATGGACATGTACAGTCCTAAGGCTAGACAAGTATCTCCATCTCATGACACCACAATTATTTTCAATGTGAAAGAGGCTTTATATGAACAAGTTTGAGGGGTAGGCGAGGTGCCTGAGGACAATATCTTGATGTCAATACGTCCGCCATCATCTGACATAGAAACTTATTGGAGTGATTCTGCTAAGGCCTCATAAATTGAAAAAATTCCCCACCAGAGGATGGATGAACCTTTATCTGAAGTCCCTAGTATGAAAGCTACTAAGAGGACACCCCAAGATCCCCCTTGGGAATTAATCACTCTCAAAACAGATTCACCCCAATTAGTGGTAAGCTTTGGGCTGATGATTGCAATGATTCATCGAATCTTTTATCCAACTATTCTGAGAATGCTTCTATATACTTGGGGGAAGAGATTCATAAAGAGAAGGGAGAGGAGAATAACAAGAATAAAATGGTGTAAGCACCAAGGAGGGAAGGGACTCACACTAGAGGAAAAACAAACCTTTCTAAATGAAGATCCTATTTTGGAATTGTCAAGGTATTGGGAAATATCCCGCGATTAAGGATCTGAGTCATTTCATTATGACCACCAAACCATTAAAATATTATTTAGCAGAATTTAAAATGATTTTTTATAAATGATTTGCTTTTAAATGGGAATATATTTGATATTCATTTGTCTCATAGAATTTGAGTGACAATGGGGTTGAATCTCTATGTATCTTCAAGCATGATAGCATAAATCATCACTCTTGAACCAGGAATCAACAGGTTGCCTCAGTTGCTATTGAAATTCAAGGAATTTTCAACACCTTTTCATTGGTTTATAAATCCAACTTTTATATCAAAATAAGGGTCCTATGGTGAGACTTTGAAACAATTTCTTCCCAAGTGTCCCACTGTAACGACCCGAAAATTTGAATAAATCTTGTTTCCTAATTTTATGTGTTATTTTATTTTATTTTTATACTCAAAAAAAATGTTTCATTTGATAACATGAGTATAATTAAAATGAGATTGTTGGGTTTTGGTTGTTATTTAACCATTGGTCAATATGACCGCTGGAAACTAAATGTTTTGATTATTGTCTCTAAATACAAGCAATCTTGGTTAATTAATATAGAAAGAAGATTCAATGGCCTCACCCAGTAGTCTTGGACCGATCGAAGCCCATCTAACAGAACCTAGGAAGGAGGTAGCACCACTGGGTTTTGCTCTGGATCAAACCCAAGCTGAACTTCATCATGTGAAGCTAGAACGGGATCGCCTTCGTGAGAAGTTCAAACTGATAGAAATTACTACACGTGCGATGTTGGCCGAGCCTCCCTCGGATTCTCTCACTTTATCACACCTTACACTTAGGTCCTATGCTAGTGTGATAAGGGGCTATGTTAGGAGACCATAACTGCCTTGTGTAATCCTTTATTTTAAATAAAAATTGGGATTTCTTCTTATGATGAAGTTTATGAATTTTCAAATGTCCGGATAAATATAGTATGAATATTACTGATGAAGTTTAGAGAAAGGATATTTTAAAAATGTTTATATAAACCTTAAATAAATAAAAATGTGTAATGATTTTCAAAAAATGGTCTTCTACAATTATGTTCAGTACGAAACTTTGAGTCTAATAAGATCAACTTGATTTTTGATGAATAGTAAATTATGAATAGTGATTTTATGCTTAGGATTAGTAATGTGACCAAATGGATTGGTAATTTCACTCAAAGAAAGTTTTAATATAATTTAGACACCTAGATTAAGTAATGAGATTCAATAAAATGGGTAAATAACAGTTTCATAAATTATTATTCAAGTATTAGTTTTTTTCGAGTGAATAGTGTTTTTTAATTAAAAAATAAATTAAAAATATTTAGAAAATTATTCTTATAAAATGGATTTCATTTTTGAACTCAGAGCATCGATATTATGTTAAGGTAATTTTTGGGGATTTTTCTGAAAAAAATGAATTTTCGGTGAATAGTGTATTTATTTAAAAAATGAATTAATAATATTTAGAAAATTATTTTTATAAAATGGAGTTCATTTTTGAAATCAGAGCATTGATATTTGGTTAATGTAAAATTTTGGGATTTTTCTGAGAAAGTTGAATTTTCAGTGAATAGTAAAAATACAGTTTTAGGGTTTCGGTATGTTTAATGACATCATAACTGTGTCATGATGATGTCATGAGATATTTTAAGGGATGGTCGACTAAATAGGATGAATTATTTTTTTGGGGTCCCCATGTGGCCTAACTCTATGGGAAGTACCATGGGAGGGCCCATGCTTTTGAGAAAACCACTTTTGAGGTGTCCCTTGGCCATTAATGCCTTGTCCTCTCACTTTTCCTATAAATACCAAGCCCTCCTCTCATCTTTTCGACCCCAAAACCATCCTAAACGAAGTTATGGTCTCCTTACCTCCCAAGGAGTCCTCCCAAGGTGCCCCCAAGCCCTCAAGGTCCCAACCTTTGAGTTTTAAGAGTTACGTTTTAAGGTAAGGGATCTGATCACTCTCTTTCTTTTCAAGAAATCTCATTTATGTAATTTCGTTTATGCTCCATGTTCTTATGTTAAAGGGTGTTATTTTATACTCCTCTTACTGACCTTTTCATGTTCATATAATGAGAGATCCCCTCTTACTCTCATTATTTCGTTTTATGACGTTTTAAGTGGTGCCGTTAGGCTGCCGAATTTTTTGTAACAGATTCTTTCTCCCTTCTCATTTTTCAAGATTTATTTTCATGTAAAGTATTTCAAGTTCCTTTTTATTATGTTGGGTTATGATCTCTAAATTTATCATACTGATATTTTATGATCATATGATGAGATACCCCATTTGATCTCTTCAATTCAGTATTTCAAAGTTTTAAGTGGCGCCGTTAGGCTGCCGAATTTTTAAGTGGTTCTTCACCCTTCTCGTTTTGAAGTTCTACTTTCATGTCAATTATTTCAAGTTCCTTTTTGTTATGTTGGGGTATGATCTATATATCTATCATACTGATCTTTTATTACCATATTATTAGAGACCCCATTTTATCTCTTCAATTCAGTATTTTGAAGTTTTAAGTGGCGTCGTTAGGCTGCCGAATTTTTAAGTGGTTTTTCACCCTTCTCGTTTTGAAGTTCGACTTTCATGTCAATTATTTCAAGTTCCTTTTTGTTATGTTGGGTTATGATATCTATATCTATCATAATGATCTTTTATGACCATATGATTAGAGACCCCATTTTATCTCTTAAATTCAGTATTTTGATGTTTTAAGTGGCGCCGTTAGGCTGCCGAATTTTTAAGTGGTTCTTCACCATTCTCATTTTGAAGTTCTACTTTCATGTCAATTATTTAAAGTTCCTTTTTGTTATGTTGGGGTATGATCTCTATATCTATAATACTGATCTTTTATGACCATATTATGAGATACCCCATTTGATCTCTTCAATTCAGTATTTTGAAGTTTAAGTGGCGTCGTTAGGCTGCTGAATTTTTAAATGGTCCTTGCACCTTTCTCCCTTTTCAAATTTCTAATTCCATGTCAAGTCTTGAAAGTTCCTTTTTATTATGTTGGGGTATGGTATCTGTATCTATCATACTGATCTTTTATGTTCATATGATGAGATACCCTATTTGATCTCATCAATTCATTTTTGGTTGAAGTTTATGTAACACTGTTAGGCTGCCGAATTTTCATAAGAGAAATCTTATTTTTGTCTTCCTTTCATGTTATTCATATCATATGGTATATTTTAAAATTTCATTACCATGTTCATATATCCTTAGATTCTTTCCCTATACTATTTTATGGTTCATTTATGAATGTTTTACCCATGTCCCGTCTCTTTTCAATGTTTTCTAAAAACCTTGTAACATAGCCGTTATGCTGCAGAATTTTCATCTCAAAATGTCTCTCTCTTTTTTTCTAAAGATATTTTATTTTATTAAGTGAATACTCAAAGCTCTACCTTCTATATGGGTATTCACATATATATCAAAATTTTTTATTTTAAATTCTTGGATTTACATACATGAGACCCGCTCTCCCCTTCCGTGGGTTTAAAGTGACGTAAATATCAGGTCTTTAAAGCAGTTTTTAAAACATGATGATTATGAAATGAAACCCATTTATTTTATGCTATATGGGTTATTTATGAAATGTTTGATGATGA
This sequence comes from Viscum album, assembly GCA_963277665.1. NCBI lineage: Eukaryota > Viridiplantae > Streptophyta > Magnoliopsida > Santalales > Viscaceae > Viscum > Viscum album. Next base: position 295,678,217 of record OY728134.1, read on the forward strand.
TATATGTGGATCACATGATAATAAAGTCAAATTTAAGGGTGCGCCCTAATAGCGCTCCAATGGATTGGGTATTGATGTAACCACTAGAGATTACAATTTTCACGATATCTTGGTGAATAACCTTGGTAATTTTCAAATGACACCTTGGGGATAGACCTTGGTGATATGTTCATGATTTTCTATGTTAAATTATGTAGCCACATCTTAAAGTTATAAAAAATGTTATTTTTATTATGATATTCCACATGATTTCTTTCTCATGCCTTAAAGTTATTTTTCATGACATTGTTGATGTATCTCAAGTTCACATGTAAATGTTTCCTCTTGTTTCCCTTACTGGGCCTTCTACTCACCCTTTCTTTTGATGTATATCCCCAGGTTATGAGATGCAGTAATGAACCTAGGATGAACATAAGGAGAATCCTTTCAAGTGTTTAAGAAGAATGTTTTTTTTGTTTCATGTATTAAGTTTTTGGTTTCCAAGACACTAAACCTTAAAGATCCCCAGTTTTGTATAATGTAGTGAAAGTTTATGTGAGAAAAAAGTCGGGATGCTATAGTTGGTATCAAAGGATGGTTTAGTTATTTGTGGAAATTAAGATATGAAAACTTTAGGAAGAACCCTATAGAAAGGTTTAAATATAAAAAATATTCCAGATATTTTGGTGAGTATTGAGTAAGGGGTTGCCAAGAAAATACATCCCTGTCTGGATACGAGCAGTAAGAGGTTGGTCTGGAACAGATGTACATAAGGGTAAAACCTAAAAACACCGCTTTGAGCTAGACTTGAACGGGAACTGGTACACGACAACGGGCCTTGCAGCACTCTTGGTTACGACACTTCCGGGGGATATGCTTTGGTAAATTCATAAGCTTAGTATGAACCATTATTAAAGGAACAAAGATAAAATAAAATAAATATTCACATAAGAATATACGATCATGGATAACCTATATTGGAACCTAGGGGATCACAAGTTAGGATATACTTTTATTTCTACAATTTTATCCTTTTATGCTTAAATTTTCATTTCCATGATTATTGGCGAAGTATTTGAGCCGCTAATTATACTTTATCTTCTTAGTTAATGGTGGGAAATGGAAGAACATGTCCCAACAACCAATGTGATAGGAAATTCGATGATTTCCGTATTAATATGATAGAGATATGATTATTATTTTGGAAGACGTTCACTATTTTGGGGACCCTATATGATCAAGGTAAATAGATTACTATTGTATTTTAATTGAGGAGTAAGGTTGACTTATATTTTGAAGAATCGATGAATTTAAGGTGGACTTATAGTAATTTAGGTTAATTATGGAAATGATTAAACTATCTTGGGGTAAATATGTTTAGGTTAGTTACTTTTGTTATAAGATGTTAGGAGTGGTTGATGTTGTTTGGAGATGAATGATAAAGTTTACCTTGGAAGACTATGTTATCAAATCCTTCTTGTATTTGGGTTTCAATCTTAAGTTTGGTTTATTTTGAGGATTTTTAAGGACAGTTATTTACGGAATAGTCTATGATGAACTCTGGGTAGTACCATGGAACTTTGAAGATTTAAAAGTAGTTTCCATTCCTATGAGATTATTTCTTTTTGAAGAGTTGTTTTACCTTACCCTTTATGTTTTTGGGATAATGTTTAAAGATAGATGAAATAGATGGTTAATCTTTTGTGGATTGTGTGATTCTCTAGAAGATGATTCTTGTGTTTTGATGAGACCAAGTGTTTTTGAATGCTCATCGTTTGGAGAAAAGATTATTTTTGGGTAGAAATTTATTAAAGGATGAAACTATACATGAAGGTAGGTATATTTTCTTATGTTTTTGTTCTATGTAGTAAATTAATTCCTCAAAATTATGAAAAGAAACATAAAACAAAAATGTTGTTGGTTTAAGTTTCCTACTAGGTAATCAAAGACCGTTTACACACATCATAAGTTTGGGATTTTCTTATGGTTAAATTTCTCCTAATAATGTTCTCTATCACTCTCCCTCAGAACTTGACCCTTTGTTTTCTCCTCCATGTCCATGTTTTCCTACATGGAATCCTAGTGTGGGTTAACTCGGGTGACCTTTGTACTTCCCTTTCTTTCTTTTAAAGTAATAGTTTTACTGACTCCTTTTCCGATGTGGGACTTTCAATGATATTTCAAAACCCAATATTAAAAATTGTGAGGGCACAATTTCCTAAGGGGGGAAGATTGTAACGACTCGAAAATTTGAATAAATCTTGTTTCCTAATTTTATGTGTTATTTTATTTTATTTTTATACTCAAAAAAAATGTTTCATTTGATAACATGAGTATAATTAAAATGAGATTGTTGGGTTTTGACTATTATTTGACCATTGGTCAATATGACCACTGGAAACTAAATGTTTTGATTATTGTCTCTAAATACAAGTAATATTGGTTAATTAATATAGAAAGAAGATTCGATGGCCTCACCCAGTAGTCTTAGACCGATCGAAGCCCATATAACAGAACTTGGGAAGGAGGTAGCACCACTGGGCTTTGCTCTGGACCAAACCCAAGCTGAACTTCATCGTGTGAATCTAGAACGGGATCGCCTTCGCGAGAAGTTCAAACTGATAGAAATTACTACACGTGCGATGTTGGCTGAGCCTCCCTCGGATTCTCTCACCTTAGCACATCTTACACTTAGGTCCTATACTGGTGTGATAAGGGGCTATGTTAGGAGACCCTAACTGCCTTGTGTAATCCTTTGTTTTAAATAAAAATTGGGATTTCTTCTTATGATGAAGTTTATGAATTTTCAAATGTTCGGATAAATATAGTATGAATATTATTGATGAAGTTTAGAGAAAGGATATTTTAAAAATGTTTATATAAACCATAAATAAATAAAAATGTGTAATGATTTTCAAAAAATGGTCTTCTAAAATTATGTTCATTACGAAATTTCAAGTCTAATAAGATCAACTTGATTTTTGATGAATAATAAATTATGAATAGTGATTTTTTGCTTAGGATTAGAAATGTGACCAAATGGATTAGTAATTTCACTCAAAGAAAGTTTTAATATAATTTAGACACCTAGATTAAGTAATGAGATTCAATAAAATGGGTAAATAACAGTTTCATAAATTATTATTCAAGTATTAGTTTTTTTCGGGTGAATAGTGTTTTTCAATTAAAAATAAAATTAAAAATATTTAGAAAATTATTTTTATAAAATGGATTTCATTTTTGAACTCGGAGCATCGATATTATGTTAAGGTAATTTTTGGGGATTTTTCTGAAAAAAATGAATTTTTGGTGAATAGTGTATTTATTTAAAAGATTAATTAATAATATTTAGAAAATTATTTTTATAAAATGGAGTTCATTTTTGAAATCAGAGCATTGATATTTGGTTAATGTGAAATTTTGGGATTTTTCTGAGAAAGTTGAATTTTCAGTGAATAGTAAAAATACAGTTTTAGGGTTTCGATATGTTTAATGACATCATAACTATGTAATGATGATGTCATGAGATATTTTAAGGGATGGTCGACTAAAGAGGTTGAATTATTGTGTGGGGGTCCCCATGTGGCCTAACTCTATGGGATGTACCATGGGAGGGCCCATGCTTTTGAGAAAACCACTTTTGAGGTGTCCCTTGGCCATTAATGCCTTGTCCCCTCACTTCCCCTATAAATACCAAGTCCTCCTCTCATATTTTCGACCCCAAAACCATCCTCAACGAAGTTCTGGTCTCCTTACCTCCCAAGGAGTCCTCCCAAGGTGCCCCAATCCCTCAAGGTCCCAACCTTTGAGTTTTAAGAGTTACGTTTTAAGGTAAGGGATCTGATCTCTCTCTTTCTTTTCAAGAAATCTCTTTTATGTAATTTCTTTTATGCTCCATGTTCTTATGTTAAAGGGTGTTCTTTAATACTCCTCTTACTGCCCTCTTAATGTTCAAATAATGAGAGATCCCCTCTTACTCTCATTATTTCGTTTTATGAAGTTTTAAGTGGCGTCGTTAGGCTGCCGAATTTTTTGTAACAGATTCTTTCTCCCTTCTCATTTTTCAAGATTTATTTTCATGTAAAGTATTTAAAGTTCCTTTTTATTATGTTGGGGTATGATCTCTAAATTTATCATACTGATATTTTATGATCATATGATTAGATACCCCATTTGATCTCTTCAATTCAGTATTTCAATGTTTTAAGTGGCGCCGTTAGGCTGCCGAATTTTTAAGTGGTTCTTCACCCTTCTCGTTTTGAAGTTCTACTTTCATGTCAATTCTTTCAAGTTCCTTTTTGTTATGTTAGGGTATGATATATATATCTATCATAATTATATTTTATGACCATATTATGAGAGACCCCATTTGATCTCTTCAATTCTTTATTTTGAAGTTTTAAGTGGCGCCGTTAGGCTGCCGAATTTTTAAGTGGTTCTTCACCTTCTCGTTTTCAAGTTCTACATTCATGTCAATTCTTTCAAGTTCCTTTTTGTTGTGTTGGGGTATGATATCTATATCTATCATACTGATCTTTTATGACCATATTATGGGAGACCCCATTTGATCTCTTCAATTCAGTATTTTGATGTTTTAAGTGGCGCCGTTAGGCATCCGAATTTTTAAGTGGCTCTTCACCCTTCTCGTTTTGAAGTTCTACTTTCATGTCAATTCATTCAAGTTCCTTTTTGTTATGTTGGGGTATGATCTCTATATCTATCATACTGATATTTTATGAACATATGATTAGAGACCCCATTTGATATCTTCAATTCAGTATTTTGAAGTTTAAGTGGCGTCGTTAGGCTGCTGAATTTTTAAGTGGTCCTTGCACCTTTCTCCCTTTTCAAAGTTCTAATTCCATGTCAAGTCTTGCAAGTTATTTTTTATTATGTTGGGATATGGTCTCTATACCTATCATACTTATCTTTTATGTTCATATGATGAGATACCCTATTTTATCTCATCAATTAATTTTTGGTTGAAGTTTATGTAACGCTGTTAGGCTGCCGAATTTTCATAAGAGAAATCTTATTTTTGTCTTCCTTTCATGTTCTTCATTTCATATGGTATATTTTAAAATTTCATTACCATGTTAATATATCCTTATATTTTGTCCCTCTACTGTTTTATGGGTCATTTATGAATGTTTGACCCATGTCCCCTCTCTTTTCAATGTTTTCTAAAAACCTTGTAACATAGCCGTTATGCTGCATAATTTTCGTCTCAAAATGTCTCTCTCTTTTTTCTAAATATATTTTATTTTATTAAGTGAATACTAAAAGATCTACCTTATATATGGGTATTCACATATATATCAAAATGTTTTATTTTAAATTCTTGTATTTACATACATGAGACCCGCTCTCCCCTTCCGTGGGTTTAAAGTGACGTAAATATCAGGTCTTTAAAGCAGTTTTTAAAACGTTATGATTATGAAATGAAACCAATTTATTTTATGCTATATGGATTATTTATGAAATGTTTTATGATGATATATGTGGCTCACACGATAATAAAGGAAAATTTAAGGGTGTGCCCTGATAGCACTCCAATGCATTGGGTAATGATGTAACCACTAGAGATTACAATTTTCACGATATCTTGGTGAATAACCTTGGTAGTTTTCAAATGACACCATGGGAATAGACCTTGGTGATATGTTCATGATTTCCTATGTTAAATGATGTAGCTACATCTTAATGTTATAAAAAATGTTATTTTTATTATGATATTCCACATGATTTCTTTCTCATGCCTTAAAGTTCTTTTTCATGAAATTGTTGATGTATCTCAAGTTCACCTGTAAATGTTTCCCCTTGTTTCCCTTACTGGGCCTTCTGATCACCCTTTCTTTTGATGTATGTCCCCAGGTTATGAGATGCAGTAACGAACCTAGGATGAACATAAGGAGAAGCCTTTCAAGTGTTTAAGAAGAATGCTTTTTTTGTTTCATATATTAAGTTACTGGTTTCCAAGACACTAAACCTTAAAGATCCTCAGTTTTGTATAATGTAGTGAATGTTTATGTGAGAAAAAAGGAAGGATGCTATACCCACAACTGGGTTGCTATGTGTGACTTTAATACCATTCTTAGGCTAGATGAGAAAATTGTCTCTCAATTTAACAGATTGGAAGCCACTGATTTTTTCTCATGTATTGATATTTTTCACTTGACTGAAGTCCCAATTGTGGGTGAAAATTTCACATGGAGTCAGTACACTCTCAATGGGAATTAAGCCAGAAAAATATATAGATGCTTTCTCAAAATTGATGATATACATGATGCGATTGTGGTCTTAGGGATGACTTTGCCTAAGTGCCACTCAGATCACAACCCTATTTTAGTGGACATTAGTTATAGTCATCATAGATCTTCTCCTCTTCTATTTAGGTTCAACAATGGTTGGCTTGTTGGGCCTGGATACAGTGAGATCATTTATGATGCTTGGACACTAGAGTCCATTGGAATCCCCCATGAAATCTTGGCTGGCAAGATGAAACATGTACAAAAAAAATCTTAAGGAATAGAGAAAAGCTTCATTTTCAAATTTTGAAAACGATACCAGGGATGCTGAACAACACCTCTTACAATTCCAACATGCATGTCAGAACTAGTATATCCCATCCCGAAATGAGATTCAAGACCTTTCATGCCTTGATGTCCTTCTCAACCAATAGAAGAGAATAGCCAAGGGGAAATAAAATGTCCAATAGTTGAATGAAGGGGACATGAAATCAATGTTTTTCCACTATTTTCATAGAGAGAATAAAACACATAGAAGTGTTACTTCGATTAAAATAAATGGGTATTTATATAGTTCATAGGCCGAATTCGCCAATGTTGTGTTAAGCTACGTTGATGACCTTTACTCTAAGAAAGGGATTCATGGTTCGCTTCAACTTCTTGATAATGTCCAGCCCTCTATTGGTACACAGTATAATCAGATTCTGGTTGCTGTCCCAACGGAGAATGAGATCATGATTTCTCTCTTCTCCTCAAATATCAAAAATGTAGCTAGGCCCAATGAGTTTACAAATAAATTATTTATATTCTATTGGGGAATTGGGCATCATGAGGTTATAAATAATGAGAGATAATTCTTCAATCATGCATCACTGCCCTATGGTGTCAATTCCTTTTTCATTACCCTGCTTCCAAAAAAGAAAAATTCCTTGGATATCAAGGACTTTAGGCCAGTGGCTTTTAGGAACAGAATACATAAAGTCATCAGAAAAATCATTTCCTTAAGGCTTGGACACATTTCTAGTGAGTTAATTACCCCAACCAATTTGGTTTTTTTCTTAGAAGAAACATTCAGACCTGTCTTCTTACAGTATCAGAATGTGTCAACATTATAAGAAAGAAAGTAAAGAAGGGAAGCCTTTCTCTTAAGACAGATATTTTGAAGGCCTATGATACCATTAGTTGTAAATTCTTATTAAATAATTTTAGGAAACATGGATTCTCTGAGTCCTTAATTATTGTGGTATTTACCATTCTGAGCAGTTTCCTGATTTAAATCCTCATTAATGGGTCACCTAGAAGATATTTTAGTTGCTCTAGAGGGGTCAGAAAAGGGGACCCCCTTTCTAGACTCCTTTTTTCCCTAGATGAAGACTACCTAAAAATATATCTGAATGATCTTGTTCAAGCTGGTTTATATAGAAAAATTAATGATTTAAGGGACTATTTCACCCCCTCTCACCTCCTTTATGTTGATGGAATCCTGATTTTGGGAAATATGGTAAAGGTACAATTTATTGTATTTATAAAATTTTTTCTCCCTATGAATATATTTCTGGAGAGGTGATTAGCTGGAACAAAATCTTTCATTGTGTTTGGAAAATGGATGATTATCTCTAGACAGAATAGGATATCCTAGAAACAAGGGGTTAAGAAGCAAACCATTCTGTTTATCTATCTTGGTGTGCCCCTTTTTTGGGGAAGGGTTAAATAAGTCTCTCATGGAAATATTTGTTCTAGAATCATCTCCCAAATGGATACCTAGAAATGGAAAAATATCTCCCAAGATGGAAGAATTTTTCTAGTGAAAAATGTGATAATTTAGAAGTTTTTATATTCCTTCTATATTTATAGATGGCCCCACAATCTCATTAAGGAACTTCAAGTTCCAATCCAAAACTATATTTTGACTGGATCCATTTATTAAAGAAAGCACATCACTCTCTCATAGAAGGAATGTATCAAACCCCATTGATTTGTGGGGAATGGGTATTAAGGATCAAAAATTATTCAAGGATTCTCTTATCAGTATGTTCGCATGGAATTTTCTAGTTGGCAATGATGTATCGCTGAAATTTATATCCCATAGATTCCTATCTATGCTATACAATGGGAACTCCATGTATGTCACTTCTTCCATCTGGATTTCTATCAAATATGAATACCATTTAATTCTATAATGCTCAACTTGGATGGTCTTTCAAAGATCTGAACGTAACTTGTGGAATACTAGATGGCTGTACAAACCTCTAAATGAAAGAATGGATGTTCCTTCTCTCATGGAAAACCTCTCCGTTGCTGATTTTGACCAAAACTCTGACATGCAAGGCTACCTTCCCCCTCCAATAAAATTAGAGGTTCAATATTATAACTATAATGAATTTGTAATTCTAGAATCGACCCAAAATTCCAATGGAAATTTCACCTAGAGGGAGTAATATAGAAGTATGTGTGATGAATCAAACCCTACCCTTTGTGTTTGTGAGATTATAGAAAGCTGTTTATTCCTCCCGCTCACTACCTACAGATATGGCGTGTCTATAAATCTTGATTACCTATGAAGAATCTTCTATAGAAAACCGGAACTCACCTCGTACCCATATGCTACCTGTGTATGCAGGACAATGAAATGGTTCGTTACTTATTTTTCTCCTATACTTACGCATGACAGATATGGCACCACCTATAGGCTGTATTTGGTGTCTCTTTTACATTGGACAACCTGGATGGATTTACATGATCAATTAAAGCTTCTAGTCATAGTGAACAGATCTTTTTGCTACTGACATCCACTGTTGCTGCTGCATATACCTTCTGCTGGAAAGCACAAAACATTGTTATCTTTTATAACAACATTCCACCATTGAAGGCAGGCACGAATGTGATATACAGGGAAGTGTTAGAAGCCTCAAAAATCCCAAAAAGTTCCATGAATAACACTCTCTTTGATATGATTATTCTAAAGACTCTCTGTGTTCTTGGAAGGGTGAATAATCCTATGGCGTTGAAATCAATTAGATGGATCCCACCCATCTGACCATGGATGAAAGTGAATGTGGTTGGGGTGGCATCAGGAGCACTAGGCCCGTCGGGTTTTGGTGGCATATTCTGCACCCATCATGGTTTTGTTAAAGGCTGTTTTTATCACTATATTGGCACTGGATCTGCAATTGAAGCTGATCTTTGGGTGATGAAAAAATACCTCAAGTTTGCAATCCAATCTGGATGGACACATATTTTTGTGGAATCAGACTCTACCACAGTAGTCCAAATTAGGAAGACATGCTCCTAGAATGTTCTAGGGATAATGTTTTCAGTATGTCTTGCATGTCTCCCCACTCTTATTTGTCTTCAGCTGGATTTAACCCATGTTTATAGAGAGTCTAACTAGGTTACTAACACTCTTTACAAGAAGAAAATCATCGAGGCCTCTTTGAGATGTTCCATTATTGCTCCAGATTTATGCCCTCAGTTTGTTAATATAGATACACGTGGTGTGTTTCATTCTTGACTTTGTAATACCCATTGTTCTGTCACTTTTTTATTTTGTATTATTTTGATAGGGATGGGCTATTCCTGGACCCTGAACTTGTTTGGTATATTAAACACTAATATTTTAATAATACATTGTTATTTTGTGAAACTCACTCTGGCGTGTAACACAAGCTATTGAGTAAGGTCTCTTAGGTATGTAATGAAAGATAACTCAGTGTTTCATGCATTAAATGCAGTACCATGTATTGAATTTATTTAAAATAGTAAATATATATTAGAGTCTCAGGATATCATATCCCCTTATTCTCTTGGTGTTTCATGTCATACATGTTATTGAATACAAAGTTGTACTTTAGAGTTTTGGGGTGTAACATACTTTTCATTTAAAATTTTATCCTTTTATATTCATTTTTTACTTTTTATATTTTTATTATATATATATTAAAGACCCGTAATTTTATTTTTAGTTTCTAGTTAATGGTTGTAAATATGATAATTACCCTCACCGTTTTTCCCTTAATTTGTAAAACGAAATTTGAGGGTGAAATTTCCTAAGGGGGAAGATTGTAACAACCCAAAATTCTATAAATGAAAATTTACTTTTTTATAAATATTCCATATAGTATAAATCACATAAAATCACATAGAGAACACAATAAAACTGAAGAATGAACGAAATAATAGGTATCTATAGAAGTTAAGGAATATATACCAATGAAATAGTAACTTGACCATGAGAATAGTGTTATGAACCTTATGAATAGTAAATTGGCCAATAGAATGGTAAACTAAACAAATGAAAGTATAATAAAAATTTAAGAATCTTATAAATGAAAATATGATATAATTATATCATATTATAAGTAAATAAGTATTCTGGAAGTGATGAATTAAGTTTTGTTATTTTTGTGAAACATAAATGTTTATTTAAAATTTTATAATTAATATAATGATTTAAAAGAAAATTTATTTTCATAAAATAGATTCATAAATTAATATTTTGTTGTTTTATTATTATAAGATAATCTTATGAGACCTTAATTATTTTTTTCAAAGTGTTATAAAATCAGTTATAATTTTAAAATCAGTATTTTCCATGTGAATGATGATTTTAATTAACAATTAAATTTTTAATAATTATAAATTTATTTTTATAAAATAGAACTCATTTTTTAATTCTATACATTGATAAATGGTAAGGGCGAATTTTTGTGATTTTTCAAAAATTCTTGAATTTTTGGTGAATAGTAAAATACGATAATTTATGATAAAAGCTAAATTCATGAATGATTGATTCATAGATGACATATGGATTATGTAAGCCCATAAGCTCAAAATATAAATAATTATTTTAATATATTTAGTGTTAATTCTCAAACTATTCATAGTCTTGAGGCAAAAAGACAAACTAATGAATAAAACAACGAGAAACCACCCCTCTCCGTACCTATAAATACTAACCATCACCACCCCTTATCCTCACACCTTTCAAGAATTTAGACGTTTCCAAATTCTACCCAATAATCTTCCAAAGTATCTCCCTCATGTACAAGATCCCTTGGACTCAAAAAGTGATCAAACCCCTTTCCCTAAGAAGGTTCTCAAAAATGAGAAATTCAAGATGTAAAATAATTTTTTTTTCTGTTAATTTATTTCAATTTATTTTATTTTCTTATTCTATTATTACCCCTTATCCAAGTGCCATGAAAAATATAGTATATTATATATAATATAATTTTGTCATTTTAATATAATAATTCATCATCATTTCTCTCCCCTCTCATTTTGTGCTAAAAATGAATGCATCATCCGAAATGTGTTGATTTATCGCATTCAAGGACGACGAGTTTTAAATTTCCATTAACTCCTTTAAGACTTCTCATAGAACCATTTTTTTAGGTAAAAAATATTATAATTTTTTTATTATAGAAAATGTATTGTTTTAACTATTTAATGTACATAATATTAATTAATAAAACAAAACTATATTGTGATGATAAAAAAACTACAAAACTAATCTAAACGATTATCACCAACATCGTATCTAATGACTCATAATCACCCAAAATTACCAAATGAATTATATAATAATTTAATATTATTTATTTTCATTAAAAATATATAACTTCAATTCTGGGCAACAATTCTCATTTTACATGATTTTCCGCACATGTATACAAGTAAATAGATCTTGAAAACCAAGGAAACCAACGCACCAGAATGATGAAATTGAATCTCATAACCCATCAAAAAGACCATAAATGAACATAATAAAATTATAATAAATCAAATAAATTTATTGAATGATATGAATTAATTAATTATAAAATTTAATCTGATTATCCAAGACATTAAGATCAAGTGTAGAACTGTTTTTGACATAAGATAAGGGATTATTTCTGAACCTCCATTTTTCATTTGGGTTATGTTTTCTCTCCATTTACCCCAATGTAATTCTTACTTATTTTTATATAATTATTATAAATTATATTTATATGTTCCAAAATCATGTATCCAGATCAGTTCGTCCTTTATTGATTAGGAAATACATGTTTTAAAAAGGCTCCCTTATCAAGTCTTCTCGATAAGTAATCCCGATTAAAGGGAACTTCCAGATTTCTTACCCATTTTCATGGTCAATCCACAATATTTTTAATCCACGATTATTTTTATAAAATCACTCATTTTATCATGAAAAAACATCTTGGTTCAATTCTGGTTTTATGAAAACAAATATTCCTTTTCCTCTTTAAATGCTCTTCAATATTTTCCTTCAACCGCACTAAAATGATTCATTTATAATGTTTCATAAACCACTATTTCTACATGTTTCCACTTCAATAGGAAATAAATTATCATTATATATGGCTATTTTAACTTATTAATGTCCATGTATGATTTAAATACATTCATTCATGGATACTTTTATTATACATCAATTTGTTATGCCCCATGACATTATTATGATACCCATTTATTTCAATGGGTAACCCTTATGTTTATGTTTTATTCTTCATGTAGCACACATATGGATGAAAATTTTATGATGTTTACACCCAGATAGTTGTCAAATACATTGGGTAACGTTTAGTCTCACGAGATATCATGTTGGGATAGGGGGTGAACTTGATTCATTTATGGGAATTTGTCCACCATGTGAAATGGTCTTGGCAGTTAGCCTTGACTCATGATTATGTCATCTTTCATGTTATTGTCACATTTTTATTTTTCCATGATTGTATTTTCACATGTTATACATATTATTCTCCCTTATGTTTATTCATGTTCCATTCCTTTTATTTCATCATGCTATGCCTTCTAACCCATGTACTATGTTTTATTCCTATGTTTATTCCTTTACTGGCCTTTTTAGCTCATCCCTTTTGTTCTTATATTCCCTCGGTCATCCTATGAAGATGTAAGAGCTCAATGGATGTTATGAGTTCATTATAGAGATTAAATAAAAGAAATTTTTATTTTGGTTTCATGTTTTAAAATTATGTACCTAATTTTTAAAATACATTAAACTTTATGATCCATGGTTGAATTTGATGGTTAATTATGCTCAAAATCATGTAATGATATGTTTAAAAGGCTAGGGACACTATAATGTAAAACCATGATATTTTTTATGAATTCACATTTAAACAAATACTATATTTAAATAGTTTTCTTCAAATACAAAAACAAAAAAAAATGAACATTAATACAATTTATTGAGATAAAACATTAAAATAATAGAACATGAGACCATGTATTATATACTATGGTTGATTACATCCATTAATAAAGAATAAATTAAAAGGGTAAATAAATATAAATGAATAATATATTTAAAACAAGTAGATTCCATGGATCATATTCACCCATGAGAATTACTATTTTCAGATCTAAACTAACAATGTGAAATCAAATCATGGAAAAATAAATACTTATGTAAAATCATTAATATGGAGAGGGAATCATGACTTAAGAAGTGAGAATAGAATGAATTATTTTAATAAGTATATATGTAGGAATAAAAACAAACTATTATAAATATGGTCATTGGAAATACGATTGGTAGAAATATGGTAATTGGGGGAATATATATCTTATTGGTGTACTAAAGTTGTGTATATAAACATAATATATTTCATCAAAAATACATAACGAGACAAAAATATAACATTTAATTAAAATTTATTTTTATAAAAATATATTTATTATTTCATATTAAATATTATTATTAAAGAATGATATGATAAGTTTCTAAGATGTATTTTAATTTCAAAAGAATAATAAGATTTAAATTTTAGAATATAAATAATCAATTTTAAATGTATTTGGTTAATATCATTTAATATAAATGTGTTTTCTAAAGAACGATTTTTTAATGTGCTGGGTATTTTTTAATTTTAAAAAATAAATCATGGATATAAGATGATTTTAGTTAAAGGTATTGATAATATATATATATATGAGAATAAATTAACATTCTTCTAATAATTATTACTAGACAATTAGTAAGAATAAATTCATTTTAAACTTTAAAATACAATTTACTAAAAATTATCTTTTTATATGCTATGCATTTTTATGTTAAAAAATTAAATATATTATGGTTAAGTGATGATAAAATATATTTATGATATATATAATAGATTAATAATAATTAAATTAATAATTTATAGGAAATAAGGACAAGAAAAATTAATATTTTAAAAGGTCATTTTCCTAGAAAAATAGTTCTTCATTATATTTTATTTTTCTATTTAAAAGTTAAATTAATATACTTTAGAATCTTAATTTGAAAAATGAAATTATTTTTTTGAATCATAAATAAAATATTACATTCAGTTGAACGTTAGATATTTTTCTAAATGTATTTATTTTTGGTGAATAGTATAAAATATATTTTTTACAAATATAATAATTTTTTGTACATCATTAGTATATAAAAACGACTTAAAAATTTATGAAACTTTTTTCCTATTCAAATATGTATTCAATAAATAAAATTTTATATTTAGAAAAATTATTTTTAAATATGAAAACTATGTTTTACATTTTGAAACCTAAGTTATATTTTTTCGAAAACTCTTCTAATGTGTTATGCATTTATTATTTTAAAATTAATTTTTATCACTTTTAGAAATTTGGTATTTTAAATTTATTTCCATATTAGAAATTATAATTTTAAAATTATGTAAAAATTGAAATTTCTTTTTAGTCATAAAAATAACTTATCATGGTAAAAAATATGAATTACCATGGTAAAATTAAATTATGGTAAAAAGATAAATTAAGGGGAAATTCCATAAAATATCTCCAAACATAACCCTTATTTTTGTGTATAATATTTGGAACAACCAAAACTTACTTTATCTCTAATATTTTCCATTTTTGGAGCAACTTTTCTTGAATAATGCATCTCTTATTATAAAAATTAAACTCTTCTCGCTTATAAAAGGAAACCTTCACCACCCCATTTATAATCACGCCTTAAGCCTATTGGTTGGATGAAAATCTAACCAAATACCACACCAAAAATCCAATACACATCTCATAAGTCTTAGTATCATCAAAATACTAATATTTAAAGGCTTAACACAATTTGTAAGGGCATTATTCTAAAGAGTATGGAAAAAATTTCTAATCACTCCTTTATCATTTCTATTCATTTCTTTCTTATTATACCTCCTAAATATATATTCTAACCATAATAACATTTTTACATAAATATCATCAGTATAATGTAATTTTATTATGTTTATGTAATAACTATCATCTACCTCAATTACATATATTGGAAAATCAAAATTTCATTCGTGCGTATGGGCCGACTCCAACCTCCATGAACAACATATTACATTTTTCATCACCATATCACAAGTATTTAATGATAATATAATATATTTATAAATAATTATGTGTTTTTATAGAAAAATAATTATATACCTTCTTTACCTCCCATTCATTAAATATTAAAATTTTTTCCTATGCATATGTGTAGACTACTAGCTCCATAGATGATGAGTTTCATTTTCATAACCATATTACATTTGATCACTATAAAATAAATTTGATAAATTTAAATGATTTTAAGGAGTAATATATATAATTAATATAGTTATGAAAATATGAAAAAATAAAAATCATTATAAATTGATATGTTGATATCTGTAAATTACTCATAGCAAGGACGTCCTGGATCCCATTATCTCCAAATATATCCACAATTACTATCAAATGAACATGGGGATGAATACATAATTTAAAAATAATATTTCAATTTTTTTTAATATGGGAATTGTGAACTTTTAACCAATGCATGGATCTCAGTGTCTGTATTACAAAACGTGTGTGAAACAATCTAAATTACTAATATTTAAGGATGAAAATAAACATTAAATAGATAATGAATGTATTGTAAATGATTATAATTAAAGAATAGAAATGGTTATAGATAAGAATTCTATTATAAAATAAATTATTAATATGGTTATGTTTATTATATATGAGGTTAAACCACATTGTTAGAAACCGGGGAAAAGGTAATGGTTTTGTCTCAATTTCCCTTTATTGAGGCATGTTTTCATATTATGCACCTATTTGTCTTTTATATGGTGTACATAGTGAACATTTTGATTATATTATTATTATTATTATTTAATTTTATTTCTTGGGATTGAAAATTATTTTCATTAATCCCACCTTTACATCCTTTCAATTCAATTGTTTCTAAATTCGTAAGGGAATTTTTAACTCAATATACATTATTTTTGTTACAATGTTTCTTCTTGAAATCCATTATTATAATTTGTATAAATTCTGCACTATTATTGTACTATGTTATATTTTAATCTTTTCTTTTTATAAGGATTTCAATTTCTATCAAATAAATCTATTTTAAATTTTTTTTACTTCATGAATTATGATATTTGTTAGGGTTTCTCATATCAACTTTCTCTCTTTGAGACATATGACATACTTTCCACTTATTTCATTTTATATTGTGTATATAATTAACTATGAATTAATTTTATCGTTCGATTCATGAAATTCAATAGACTTACAATTCCATATCATTTTAACTTTTCAAGGTCTTTAGATTTAAATATTATTTCATCCGTAAGGGATTTTGTTGAGTAAAATTTCATTTTATTGAGTTATATTGTTACTTCAAGAACTCCATTCTTCTGTATTTCCTATATTATTATATTTCATAATTTATAAGATATTCCATCTTCTCATTCTAGGGAATATTACATTTTCTATCCAAATATTCTTATTTGATGAATTTATTTCCCATAAAAGTATTCCATTATTAAAATTAATTCATATACTCTTTAATGACTATTTTATCTCTATATCCATATTCTTTTATTCCAAAAATGTTTTTATTTATTATTTTAAAACCTTAATATTTATTATCACCTGTGAAATTATTGTTTCTCTTTAACTCTTTTCAAAATTACTTTTTAGTTTCCTTTTTATGATGCGGGATTTAGTAAAGGTATTTTAAAATATTAAAAAGGATTTTAATTCAATGATCATATATTTTCTCTCCCACTCCAAATATATTAAGTTATATATTATTTATTTTCAAGGATCCATCATAGGGACTTATTTTAAAGAGGTATTTTAAAAAGTTTTTCATGCTTCATTTTAATAAATAACTTTTGAAAGAGACACGTAACTTCATCTCGTTATGATAAGGTAATGAAATGTTTTATAAAGGCTCTTTTTAAGTTTCAATTTCATTTTCCTATTTTACTATAAAATAATTATATCCTATGGAGTTATGTTTTATAAATCAATCCCTATATTATCTTATGAAATACTACTGTTTGGGTGATTCAATTTTTGGTATAAATTGATCTAATTCTTGTAGTCGTTTTATATGGTTCCTTTTAGAAATATTACCTGCAAATCATTTTTTTTATTTTCGAAAAGCCAGTTTGAGGGTAGCCGGTTCCCAAGAGCCGGTTAAAGGGTTTCCGGAACCCTAACAAACAATCCCGAATGACAACATATCAAAATTCAAATTCAAGCCGCATACCATCATCTCCACGCGCCACACCTTGGGCAGAGAGCCCATCATCACGCCATGCCACCACCTCGAGTCACGTGCCCTCCTCGAGCCACACACACCACGAGATGCGAGTCGACACAGATCTCAAATGGCACACATATGTATGGATGTTTAGGGGTGGGGTTTTATAACACCCTCAAATTCCCTTGTTAAGGTTTCATATCTCATGAGATAATAGATCACTGACATGATTAGATTTTTTTCACATCTTAAAGGGTGGAAATGATTGATTTTTTTCACAAATAACTACTTAAAGGGTGGGAATGATTTAATTTTCTCACAACTTAAAGGGTGGACATGATTTGGTTTTCTAAAAATATGATTATTCATATAGCACCCCAAACATTTTATGTTATGTTTCTGTTAAATACATTCTATTCATCACTGCGTTCCTTTGAAACAACACTAGGTTATTTAGGATATAGTCAAAACCTAGTGATTGAATATAAATTTTCCAATTCTATATTTTGAATTTTTAAAAATGGTCATCTAGAGTTGTGATCAGTATGTCATTTGGAATCTGATATAACAAACTTGAGTTTTGGTGAATAGTAACACACCCTTATGAATAGTAATATGAATATTAATATGAATAGTAATATGACCCTAATTAATAGTAAATTTTATTATCATTTTATTTTCATAAGGCTAGAATATAATAACATATTGGTTAATTTTTCATTGCGATAAAGAAGTAGTTGTAGAATTAGAACTTTTAATTTTTGAATTAAGTATGCTTTTATTTAAAAGTTAAATTAATAATATTTAGAAAATTATTTTTCAAAAATGGAATTCACTTTTTAATTATAAACGTCGAAAAATAGTAGGGTTGAATTTTTGGGATTTTTTTGAAATTAATGAATTGTTGATGAATAGTGAAGTACGGTAAATACCGTATATTCAATTTATTAGTTAAATACACTATTCATGACATCACAGGTGATACAAGTCCACTTGTTTCGAACTCATATGCACATCTTACTATTAGGGGTCACATGAAACAACACTATTTGGTTTTCTTGTGAGAAATAATAAAATAATGAATTAAATATTCAAAATATACCCCTCTCCTCCACTATAAAAACCCCTCACCACTCCCTCTTCTCTTCACTACTCTAAGCCTTGAAGATCCTAAAAGTTCTGCCCAATTACCCTTCCCTATTCACTTTCCACGTCCAGGAAGATCTTAGTCTTTCCAAAAGACCAACACCCCTTCCCTTAAGGAGTTTCTCAAGGAGGTTATTTCAAGAGGTAAAGCACCCTTCTTTTTCATTTGGATTCATTTCAATTTATATTCTTTTTCTATCATCTAATCACATCCTATGTCCAAATGATCATGATAACTCCAGTAACATCTATATACTGGACTTATATCATGTGAATGGAAGATCCAACATAAATATTCTTACTCCCTCCCTTTTATTTTATAAATGAAATCGACGCCCATGAGGTTTCGATTTATAACCTTCATGGACGACGAAGTTTCTTTCTTCAATTTCTTCTTCATTACTGGCCATGAAACCATATTCATGGTTGAAACAGACTATAATGTATGTTTTATAACCTAATTAATATTCATAAACCATAATATGTACATATAATTAAGTTATATAAAAAACTAGTTCATAATATTCCAAAAACCGCCGAATAATCGAAGTGGTGGTCATCTAATGATTCATCCTCATTACATGTAACCAAATGATAGAAATGAACATTTTCAATTATTTATATTCATTAATAATATATAATTATAGTCCTGGAAATTTATAACCATTTTACATGAACTTCATTACTTAAAAACAAGTGAACCGAATTTGAAAATAAAGGAAACAAACACTCTAGAACGACGAAATTCAATACAATAACTTATCAATAAAGACATAAATGAACTAACTAGAATTATGGTAAAATAAATACATGTCTAATAGGTTCTAAAATAAGTTATTAAAAAGTGTAATTTCATATTCCAGAAGTTTAAGTACAAGAGCGGAACACGTTTGGAGTTAAGGTAAGGGTTTCTTCATCTCACTTCCATTTTAATGAGATTTTCCATATTCACTAGTAATAAATTTGTATGGTGTATGTATACTGACCATTGATGTCACATATCATGAATATTTTTATCTTCATGATATTAAATCTATCATTTTTATTTTATTAATTGTGGGTCATATGAATCATTTGATTACAAAGTGTAAGGGGTTTCTCATCTCACTTTCATTTTTGTGAGATTTCTATTGTTCACCAATTATTACTTATATTTGGTATATATGTACTTCCATTTGATATATAATACCATTATTCTATTTATACTCATTTTATTCAATGATTCACTTGATGGTTATTAAGTTCTGGTCATACGGTTCGACCGATTACATTGTGGTAAGGGACTTTGTCTCAGCTGCAGTTTTCATTGTAACAATCTTTGTATTGTGCACTTAATAATCCTTATGTGGTGTACGTAATTCCCATTTGAGATCACTTTTCATTTGAAATTATATTTATATTAAATATCCATAATCTCATTTCAGGGATATGTTTGTTGTCTAAACCGTATACCATTTTATAAACGGTGTTTATTTGGAATGTTATTTTGATTATGTAAATATTGATGAATCTATATACTCTACTCTATACGAATATTGAAAGGGAATAAATCTATTGTATTGAATCAATGTATAAATATTTCTTTGGACATGCAGTGGTATGTGGGGACCACTATAGCCCTTCGATGCATCAGTAGGTCTCATGAGACAAAATAGTTTGGCGACAGACCCTTCGAGTTTGTTTCCAAAACTTAGATGGATTTTTACCCATAGAACTAAACTGTTTTTACGGTATTATGGTTTCATGTGCCAGATATATAACATCCAATTAATAATCATTCTATTTATTCATTATCAATTATTATTATTATCCATGAGGTTTTCACTATGAAAAAATCTATGGATGTAGTTTCATTATCAGTTTATTAATGGCATTAGTTTTTCATTTACTCACTATGCCATATTGATTATGTCAGATTGATTATGATTAACATATTATTTTACTCATTCTTCCACTATTTTTAACCCTTACTAATCATTTGAGCTCACCCCTTTCATTGTCTACCTTCGACATGTAATGAAGATAAGGTCTTCTTTTGAGTTCCTGTGGATGAAATTTGGAGTTTTTTGTTATGTATTGTTTTTTGTAACCTTTTCCAATGTAATTTGAGTTACATATATGTATCTAGTTTCTTCAAGACTACTAAATTGATCGTTCCTTCGGTATTTTCATTCTTTATAACCATGCCAATATCACAAGTAACGCACCGACTCGAGCCTAGTGGGGTAAGGGTGTTACAGTTGGTATCAGAGGAAGTTTAGTAGAAAACTTGGAAACTAGAGTAGGAAATTTATAGTAGGGAATAAAGCCCTAAGGTAGTATTTGAGGATAAACATACAAGAACATCCTCGTATTTTGGTAAGAAATAGATTATGTGAATACTTCTAGCAAATATATCCATGTCTGGATACGAGCAGGTAGAGATGGCTCTGGCATAGAGGTACCTAGGAGTGAAAGCTCTGACAAGGAGTTTCGGGCTTGACCCGGGGTATCATGGTATAAAAAAATGGACCTTGATGCACTCTTGGTTACGAAACTCCTGAGGTATATGCTTAGGATAATTCATATTTTCTTTACAAGCCATTATGTAGGAGTTAATGTAAATTTTTCCTCAGAGTAACCTTGTTTATAAGATTAGCTATGCATATAATTTCAATCTATGTTGAGTGATTTTATATTTGAGATTCATAAACTAATATAGTGTATCCAATTATTTATAAATGGAGTCTAATGGAAGAATGGGAATCAATACTCGCGGGAAAGGTAGGGATCTCCCTACTAAGAAAGTCAACACAGTCAACGTTGGAGAAGATCAGATCATGACAATATTGGGACAACATACTCAAGTTGTAACAAATAACCATTCAACACCTGTGTTGGATTGTTTCATGCAACAGAAGCCCCCATCTTTCAGCGGGACTAGTAATCCAGTGGTTTCTGAGAAATGGATCAAGTCCCTTGAAAATATATTCATGGCGTTAAGATGCAATGAAAATGAAAAGGTAGTACTTGCAGTATATTGTCTAAAGGGCGACGCTGATCAATGGTGGTCCCTGATTCAAAATACCACGGAGGAAGAAGAGATAGAGGATATGGAATGGAGGATGTTTAAGGAAATATTCTATGAAAAATATTTCCCTCGTGAGCAACGAACTGAAATGAAGAGGAAATTCCTTGGCTTGAAACAAAGGGAAGAAGACAGTGTTGCAGAGTATGAGGCTACCTTCACAAGGCTAGCCAGGTACATTGTGGATTACATACGTGACTTGGTAGACAAGGTTGATCATTTATTTGAAGTTCTTAAGCCAAGTCTTTGGAGGGAACTGGCTTCTCAAACATTTTTATCATATGATGGAATTGTATCAAGTGATATCAAAACAGAGAAGGAATTTTCTAGATCAATGTTTTTCAAAGGAAACCAAGATAAGAAGCGGAATTCTGATAACAAAGGAAAAGGAGAAGCACCAAAGAAGATAAAGGGAATGAATAGTTTCCCATTATGTGAGAAATGTGGAAAGAATCATCATGGGAAATGCTTGAAGGTCAAGGGAGTCTTCTATAACTGTGGTGAAAAGGCTCATCGATATGATTAATTAAAGGGGAAGAAACAATTCAATGATGTTCAATGCTACATTTACAGAGAGATGGGACACTATGAAAATGAGTGTCCTAAGTGCCAAGGAAACATGCCTCAGAAAAAACCAAGAGAGCAAGGGAGTGCCTATGCAATAACAACCGCAGAGGTTGATTTTCCTAGTGACGTGGTGGTAGGTACTTTAATTGTTTCCTCAAACTTAGCCAACACTTTATTTGATTCTGGATCATCGCATTAATTTATATCCTCTCAGTTTTCCAAAAAAATAGATATGTCCAATTTGATTTAAGAAAGGAGTTTTCAGTCAAAACTCTTATGGGATGTATCATTGCAACAAAGGCACGTCGACTAGTCCCCCTCCAAACACCAAAACGTGCTTTAGTTGCTAACCTTATCATCATACCCATGACTGAATTTTATATAATTATTGGTATGGATTGGCTGTAAAATTATGATGTGAGGATTTATTTCAAGAAAAAGGAAGTTACAATTTTTGAAAATGGTGTAGAATCTCTTATCTTTAGAGCAGAGACTTTTCCATCTGATTCTTATCTAGACCCACCCCCAGTATCTCTATTGAATGAAATTATTGGAGAGGAAGAGAACTCAATATATATGGGTGAGGAAATAAATATTCAAATTGAATATGTGCATATAGTGAAATAATACATTGATTTGTTTCCAGAGGATTTACCTGGACATCCTCCTAAGCGAGAAATTGAGTTTTCCATTGACTTAATTCCTGGTGCAAGACCTATATCAAAGACCCCATATAGAATGGCCACTGTGGAGTTAGTAGATCTTAAGAAACAACTAGAAGAGTTGAGTGATAAATGATTTATTCGACCTAGTGTTTCTCCATGGGGAGCCCCGATCTTGTTTGTAAAGAAGAAAGATGGATCCATGAGGCTATGCATTGATTACAGAGAAATCAATGCTATTACAATAAAGAATAAGTATCCTCTACCCCGGATTGATGATTTATTTGAACAACTTCATGGAGCTCAATACTTTTCAAAAATTGACCTTCGATCTGGATATCATCAACTGAGTGTGAGGAAGGAAGATATTCTGAAGACAACATTTCGAACCAGGTATGGGCATTATGAGTTTACAGTGATTCCTTTTGGACTGACGAATGCACCATCTATTTTCATGGATTTAATGAATAGAGTTTTCAAGGAATATCTTGATAACTTTGTTGTGATATTCATCGATGATATCATCATATAAGCAAAAAGCTATGAAGACCATGAGAGCCACTTGCGAGTTATTATGGGAACTCTTAGAAGAAATGAATTATATGGGATGCTTAGCAAGTACGAATTCTGGCCTCAATCATTTTCTTTTCTAGGCTATATTTTCTCGAAGGATGGAATCCTAGTTGATCTTGCGAAGACAAAGGAAATCCAATATTGGCCCATGAAAACAAACATAACTGAGGTACACGGGTTTATTGGATTATCAGGTTATTATCGACGTTTCGTGCAAAATTTTACCCGACTGGAAAACCTACTAATGAAGCTCACACGAAAAGGGGTTAAATTTGTTTGGACAAAAGATTGTGAAGAATGTTTCGATGAACTGAAGAGAATATTAGTCAATTCTTCTATACTGAATCTACCATAGGGGAATGCCAAGTTTGTTATTTATAGTGATGCTTCAAAGAAAGGAATTCATTGTGTCCTTATACAAAATGATAGGGTTATTGCTTATGCATCACGACAGCTAAAAATTCATGAGCAAAACTATCCTACTCATGATTTTGAGTTTGCTGCTGTAATTTTTGCTTTGAATACATGGAGACAATATCTCTATGGTGAAAAAATGTGAGATTTATACTGATCACAAGAGTTTGAAGTATATTTTCTCGTAGAAAGAACTCAACATGAGGCAAAGGAGATGGCTTGAACTACTCAAGTATTATGATTCACAATACACTACCACCCGGGGAAGGAAAATAAGGTGGCAGATGCTTTGAGCAGAAAGGATCATGGAGTTTTGAATAAGATGAGAGTTGAAAGGGATCCTATTTTCATGGATCTAGTAAAGATGGATATGGGAATAACCATGAAAGGTGAAACAACAATGCTTTTTCAAATGATTTCCATACCATCTTTACTAGAAAGGATAAAAGTGCTCAGGCTGATGATGAGGAATTTCAAAAGAAGATTAAAGCTGTGAATGATGGGAGATTGAGTGACTTCGTATATGAAGATGGAATTTTGAAATTTGGGAAGAGACTTTGTGTTCCCGATATTCTTGATCTAAAAAGATAATTGTTGGATTATGCCCATAGTTACAATTTCTCTATACACCCTGGTAGTAGTAAAATGTATAGATATTTGAAGGAACATTTTTTGTGGGACAACATGAAGAGGGAGATTTCTGATTTTGTGTCAAGATGTATGGTTTGTCAACAAGTGAATGCTGGAAGGCAACAGTCTGGAGGAGTATTGCAACCTCTTCCCATACCTGGGTGGAAATGTGATAATATCATGATGGACTTTGTCAGGGGACTACCAAAGACTCCTATAATGAGCAATGCAATATGGGTCTTTGTTGATCATCTTACCATGTCAACACATTTTCTTGCTATAAGAGAAGATCTACCACTTGAAAGTCTAGCAATACTATATGTTAACAAAGTTGTGAGACTTCATGGAGTTCCTCTATCGATTATTTCTGATCGTGATCCATGTTTTACATCAAGAATCTGGAAAAGTATCCAGAAGGCTTTGAATACGGAGCTTCATATGAGTATTTCATATCACCCTCAAACCGGCAGACAGTCTGAAAGGACTATTCAAACTCTTGAAGACATGCTGAGATCATGCTCTCTTGACTTCCAAGGTATGGGGGATCAATACATGCCTTTGGTGGAATTTTCCTATAACAATCGTTTCCATTCTAGTATTCAAATGGCTCCATATGAAGCATTATATGGAAATAGATGTCGAACTCCAACTTGTTGGGACAAAGTTGGTGAAAGGAATCTTATTGGCCCAAAACTTATTGAAGAGACCACGACAAAGTTGAAGAAAATACAAGCCCATATTAAAGCATCCCAAATTAGACAGAAGATTTATGCTGACAACCGGAGAAAGGAATTGGAATTTCAAGTGGGAGATCTAGTATTTCTGAAAGTATCTCCATGGAAGGGTGTCTTAAGTTTCGGTAAGAAAGGGAAACTGAGCCCCAGGTACATCGGACCATTTGAAATTTTGGGAAGAATCAGAGCTATAGATTACCATTTAGCGATGACGCCAAATCTCTCTAGAGTTCATGATGTGGTCCACGTATCATTGTTAAAAAAATACATGTCAGACCCAACACATGTACTCACTTATGTAGGAATAGAACTGGAACCGGATTTTTCGTACTGTGAAAATCCCATCAGGATTCTGGACACAAGGGATCAGGTATTGAGAAATCGACTAACTCGTCTAGTAAAGGTTCTTAGGAGAAACTAGAATATGGAGGATACAACATGGGAACTAGAGAATTTCATGAAGAATAACCACCCACATCTTTTTGGTGGGCTATATACATAAAATTTTGATGACGAAATTTCCAAAGGAGGGAATAATGTAGCACCCCAAACATTTTATTGTACGTTTCTGTTAAATACATTCTATTCATCACTGTGTTCCTTTAAAACAACACTAGGAAATTTAGGATATAGTAAAAACCTATCCATTTAATATAAAATTTCCAATTCTACATTTTGAATTTCAAAAAATGGTCATCTAGAGTTGTGATCAGTAATTCATTTGGAATCTGATAGAACAAACTTGATTTTTGGTGATTAGTAACATACCCTTATGAATAGTAATATGAATAGTAATATGACCCTACTGAATATTAAATTTTATTATCATTTTATTTTCTTAAGGCTAGAAGATAATAAAATCTTGGTTAATTTTTCATTGTGATAAAGAAGTAGTTGTAGAATTAGTACTGTTAATTTTGGAATTAAGTAAGCTTTTATTTTAAAGTTAAATTAATTATAATTAAAAAATTATTTTTCAAAAATGGACTTCAATTTTGAATTATACACATCTAAAAACGGTAGGGGTGAATTTTTGGGATTTTTCTGAAATTCTTGAATTTTTGATGAATAGTGAAATACGGTAAAATACCGTATATTCAATTTATCAGTTAAATACACAATTCATGACATCACAAGTGATGCAAGGCAATTGGTTCGAAATAACAAGAACATATTACTATTAGGGGTCATATGAAGCAATACTATTTGGTTTTCATGAGAGAAATAATAAAATAATGAATTAAATATTCAAAATATACCCCTCTCCTCCACTATAAAAATCCGTCACCACTCCCTCTTCTCTTCACTACTCTAAGCCTTGAAGCTCCTCAATGTTCTGCCCAATTACCCTTCCCTAATTACTCCCCATGACCAGGAAGATCTTAGTCTTTCCAAAAGACCAAAACCCCTTCTCTTGAGGAGTTTCTCAAGGACGTTATTTCAAGAGGTAAAACACCCTTCTTTTTCATTTGGTTTCATTTCAATTTATATTATTTTTCTATCCTATAATAACATAATCTTTCCAAATGATAATGATAAATCCAGTAAAATCTATATACTTTATTTATATCATGTTAATGGAAGAACCAACATAAATATTCCTACTCCCTCCCTTTTATTTTATAAATGAAATCGACGTCCATGAGGTTTCGATTTATAACCTTCGTGGAAGATGAAGTTTCGTTCATCAATTTATTCTTCATTACGGGTCATGAAACCATATTCATGGTTGAACCAAACTATAATATATGTGTTATAATCTAATTAATATTCATGAACCAGAATATGTACATATAATTAAGTTATATGACAAAACTAGTTCATAATATTCCAAAAACCGCCGAATAATCTAAGTGGTGGTCATCTAATGATTCATCGTCATTCCATGTAAGAAAATTATAGAAATGAACATTTTAAATTCTTTATGTTCATTAATAATATATAATTACAATCCTGTAAATTTATAACCATTCCACATGAACTTCATTACTTAAAAACTAGTGAACCGAATATGAAAATAAAGGAAACGAACACTCCTGAACGACGAAATTCAATACAATAACTTATCAATAAAGACATAAATGAACTAACCATAATTAGGGTAAAATAAATAAATTTATAATAGGTTCTGAAATAAGTTATTAACAAGTATAATGTCATATTCCAGGAGCTTAAGTACAAGAGCGGAACACGTTTGGAGTTAAGGTAAGGGTTTCTTCATCTCACTTCCATTTTCGTGAGATTTTCCATATTCACTAGTAATATTTTTGTATGGTGTATGTATACGGACCATTTATGTCACACATCATGAATATTTTTATCTTAATGGTTTTAAATATATCATTTTTATTTTATTAATTGTGGGGAATACGAATCATTTGATTACAAAGTGTAAGGGGTTTCTCATCTCGCATTCATTTCTGTGAGATTTACCTTGTTCGCCAATTATTCCTTATATTTGTTATATGTGTACTTTAATTTGATATATAATAACATGATTCTATTTATACTCATTTTATTGAATGATTCAATTGATGGTTATTAAGTTCTGTTCATATGGTTCAACCAATTACATTGTGGTAAAGGACTTTGTCTCAGCTGCCGTTTTCGTTGTAACTATCTTTGTATTGTGCACCTAATAATCCTTATGTGGTGTACCTACTTAACATTTGAGATAAATTTTAATTTGAAATTATATTTAAATTAAATATCCATAATCTCATGTCATGGATATGTTTGTTGTCTAAACCGTATACCATTTTACATACGGTGTTTATTTGGAAAGTTATTTTGATTAAGGAAATATTGATGAATCTGTATACTCTACTCTATATGGATACTGAAAGGTTATATTGATATTGTACTGAATAAATGTATAAATAATGATTTTGACATGAAGTTGCGGGTGGGTCCTGCTATAGCCCCTCGATGCATCAATATGTATCATGAGACAAAACAATTTGGCGACAGATCCTTCGAGTTTGTTTCCAAAAATCATACGGGTTTCTACCCATAGAACTAAACCGTTTTTACGGTATTACGGTTTCATGTTCCAGATACATGGAGTCCAATTAATAAGCATTATCTTTACTCATTTTAAGTTATTATTATTATCCATGAGGTTTTCACTATGACAAAATCTATGGATGTAGTTTCATTCTCAGTTTTTTAATGGCATTAGTTTTTCATTTACTCACTATGCCATATTGATTATGTCAGATTTATTATGATTCAATTATTATTGTACTCATGCTTCCACTATTTGTAACCCTTACTGAGCATATTATCTCAACCCTTTCATTGTATACCTTCGACAGGTGATGAAGAGAAGGTCTTCTTTTGAGTTCCTATGGATGCAGTTTTGAGTTTTTTTTGTTACGTATTGTTTTTGTAACATTTTCCAATGTAATTTGAGTTACATATATATATCTAGTTTCTTCAAGACTATTAAACTTACAATTCCTTCAGGATTTTCATTCCTTCTAACCATTCCAATATCACAAGTAATGCACCGACTCCAGCCTAGTGGGGTCGGGGTGTTACAATTCATATTGATTATGTTTTTCTATAGAACATTATTATTCTAAGTCACATTTTTATGTTATATTCTTATGATTAGGATCCATGGATCATGTTTATTGTCTAAATTTTTTTCATTCTTATTAAATTGTATATGTTTTATCATTTGTATTAGATGTTATTTTATCATGACTTATGAAAAAATCTTATTAATCCATGATTTTTTATCTTTCTCCCATGTTCACTTTTTCTCATATGGTTATGGTCTAAACCTTTTATAACTCAATTATATGTTTACCTTATAGATCATTTGAGCTCATACATTCTTAGGTTTCCCTTTTCCCAAAGAACCAATATATAATATTATGTGTATAAGGAATTCTTATGTAGAAATTTTATGATAGACGTTGAATCAATTATGTGAAATAATATTTTTATATAGCTAATCTATAATGAGAATAAACATTTGGGTTCAGGGATTATTATGTGATGTAATGTTCCATTAACATGAAATTATGTAAGTGTTACTAGGTTTTCTTAGTTTTTAACAAAGAAACTATTTAAATAATGTGTTTTTAGCACTATATATAGGATTGCAGGTCTGTGGGGCATCACACTTAAGAATTTTTTTTCATAGTATTTACCATTATCCTTTGGCTTTGGGGGTTTCTAAAATAAACTTTATTTATTAACCCTGGGTTTGATGAAATTATTGGAATAATACCCATACTACTTATAATTGATGAATTATTATGTGGGTGGTGCATTAGGCTGAAATGTCCCTCCTTGCATTTCATCAATTGTCCTTTTCATATCTCTTAAGCATTAATGTTCTTAATGGAAATCTCTTATACACATGAAGATTTATACAATTAATTCTATAAAATCCCACCATCCTACTTTCTACATTTTTTTACATATTTAATTAATTTTCTTTTATCCATCTGTTTTATCATTTGAGTTTCCTAAAAAATACATTTTTTCAATCGTGTTACTAAAACCATGATATTAATGTTAGTATCCAATCTCCATTTCTAAATTGAGATCACATTGGAAAATTTATCAATTGAAACCAAAATCCCTTATGTACAAATACTTTTAGATAATTATTTTTAAAACATAAAATAAATGAATGATTTTTCTTCCCAGGTCAATGAGAAAACGTGAAGAGTACCTTGAAAGTCTTGTGAAGGTTTCTTCATATATACCATTGGATTAATCCTCCTTTAATTTAAACTCCATGAATTGTCTCTCCATTTTTATGTGAATAAATATAGGAAAATATTTGGTGAAAAATATTTTCTTAAAATCTACCCATTCCATAGAGTCAATTTCCTCCTTCTAGATCATATTCTTAATGATATTCCACTATTGGTAAGCTTCAACTTGTAAATGTTAAATAAAAAAACAAATATATTATTCTCTAAACACTAGATAATATAAAATATATTTTCTTTAGTGTTGAACCATTTCTCAATAATAAGTAGGTTGAAATACCCACTAAAGGAGGGCGGGAAATTCCACTTTATGGAATCAATGCCAAGTTGTTCATTCCATGGCATGTTTGGGAGTTTATATTTAATTTTGTTATTTCTCATATCTTGAGATAGTTATGTAAGAATAGAAATGATATTTTTTACACTAGATACCGTCCAATATAGTTTCGCCTTGGGAAATTAATTACACTATGCATCACACTAGTTATTAAATTGATACCTTATAGTTATATCCACTGTCTAACAAAATGATTAGTGTGAGTATTAATTAATAATAATAAAAGTCATAAATCATATGATAAGGAAAATCAATCTTAATATATCTTAAATTATGACACATTGATTTCAATATATCAAATTTTAGGTTCTTCCTACATCAATTTTGGTTTAAGAATTTTTTTAAGGTTATATCCCTTAATTCTTCGTAACCTAATTCCTAAAAATAACTAAACCCTACTTTGATAACATCTAAGGAATCCTAATAATTAAATACATTCATATTAAATCATTTCACTTGAATATTAATTATATATCATAATAAATCACACCTCATAACCGACCAGTTTAATGTATTTCGAAATTAGATACATAAAAAACTTATTTTTAAATATTTTCAATATCTTCCACAAATAGTCTTCTCACATGATACCCTTTTAGAAACATAAATCATAATACTATATTTTATAACTCATGGAATAGGAATATAAGAAAAGCTGATATTAGATTCTTAGTAAGGGTAAACATAAGAGACACCAAAATAAGGTCATAAGTGAGAATTAGAAAATCATGTAGGTATGGAAACATAATCACAGTTCATGGTCATAAAATAAGAGAATAATACCCAATAATACATAGTTTATTAATCAGGAGTCAAGGAATAATGCATAGTAACAACATAATACATAATTAATAAGAGTGTGAAAACAAGACTTAATAATAACGTGGATTAAAATCAAAACATAATAACAAGAATATGGAATTAACATATTCATAAAATCATATCATATGTTAAATCTAACCTCTAAGACATATATATCATAATGGACCAAGCTAACCACCTTCCCATAACATAGTATACTTGGGATAAACACCAGTGTCCCATATCCTGTTTGGACTTAAGTTAACCACACACATTCTATTCAAATTTAATGTGATATAAAACATTACCTAATTTATTATAGGGATATAATAGAACCAACCATAAAATTATTATAAACTATATATTTTTGTGCTTAATATTCATAAAAACATTATTAACTCAATCATAACTTATTTAACCCATTAAAAACAACAATTTTAATGAGAAAATATATAAAAAATATCATAACACATCCCAAGAAATAAGTTATATGGCTTCATTAGAGAATATCCATAGTGAAGAATAAGAAATAATAAAATATGGTGACATAGATGAAAAACACTTTTACAAAATAATGATAAAATTTATTTGGAAAATAAGAAATATCCTTTACTTTTGATAAATTTTATTTTGAAATAAAATAATTTTTAAAATAATGAAAAAGAAATTACCTTGTAAAACCATGAAAAAATAGAGTGGAATTTTCTTAAATAAAACCTATGATAATGAAAGGAAAATTAATTGGTATATAAAACATTTAAAATAGACATTCCTTTCACACTTTTGTAAATAAAGTCAAACTCATTAGAAATTGACTTAAGTAGAAAATGTTTAAAATACTGTTTTAAAAATTTTAAAGGTATTTCAAGTAAAGTATAAAGTTAACATAATAAGTAATTGATTTTTATATAATAAAATCAATAATAAAATATAAATAATATAGAATGTAGGATAAATTTTACTTACTGAAAATAAGAGATACAATCTATTCTCATTTATGAGATTTATTTTGGTTTAATTGTGAAACAGATGGAGACAAAAATGGTAAGAATACATGTAAAAACCATTAATAAATATATAATATGAAATTTTATGGCTTATATATATAAATAATATAAAATTTTCATAAATAATAATGTAAACCTAAACAATATCAATTTAAATGTGAGATTGGAAAGAAATTGTATCCTTTAATCCTGATATCCAAAAAAATTGATTTAACCAATATATAATGAAAACAATCATATTAATATCTTATTTTGTAAACATATTCATACATATTAAATTTTACACTATTAAATTATAATATTTTATTATATATATATTAGATAGTTATTGTTTATTTTCATCATCAAATGTTGATAATTTTGATCATTTCATACAAGCTTCATAATGGCGATGTCAATTATTATTATATGATACAAATTTTATCCTTCCTAGATTATTCATGGAAGTTTATTTTTTATATTTCAATTATTTATGTAGTCCCATGTTCATTTTATAGAATTTATGTGTATGGTTATTGAGAATGGAATCCATGATGAATATGTTTTAGGTAACTTACTAATAATCACAAGTTACTTTATAATGACTCTTATTTTCTGTATCACCCATAAATAACTATGTTAATTAAATTTGTTACTCATTAATATGATATATTACTATTATTAATATCTTTATACTTATTCATGGCGAAAATGGTGATTTTTGTAGAGTATTATTCATGTAAGTGGTTGAACCGACCCAATCAAGGATGTGATATACTAATGATTGAGTAAGAGTTTAGAGTTATATATTAGAAATATCATTTTAATAGAATGTATAATGATGTTAATATAACATAATTATAGTATATAATTTTATTAATAATTAATTAATATGATATGGTAATTGAATAACATGGTGAATAACTATGTACTTACTTTGATGAATTTTATCCTTCTCGATGCGAGTTCCTTTGGAATGAAGGATTTATGATTCCTTCTTAGATCCATATGGTACTGAAATTATAAGTAGGATATAGGATAGGAATAATGGGATGATATTAAGGATATAACCAAATTTTTTGTTTTGTTTGGTATGGGTATAGAAGTGTTCCTTTTAAATGTGAGTTTTGAGTGGAATTTCAAAAAATGCTCATTTTCTAAGGTGTAAGATTGTTGATTTAAGAGGAAAGTGGATAAAAAGTGAAAACATAAAGGATATTCAATATTAATTCTCTCATTCATATAATTTAGATATAAGGGTTCTTGATATTTTATGTCTTTATCACTTACATTCACCTTTTTACCTTATTTTACCTTTTTCGTTGTAACTCATTTTTACCCTAGTAACTTCTTTTTATACCCAAATTTTTTTTACTATTTAACTAATTTAAAAATTATGATTAAAAATTTGAAATATATTTAAACTAATTAAATTTATAATTATGAGAAATTTAATTTTTAATTGAAAACATAATATATATAGGAAAATCCATTTTTGTAGAAAAATAACTTTTTAAACATTAAGTGTTCTTAATATTATTTGATATCAATTAATAATTAAATAAGTGTTAATATATTTTCTATTAATTGAATAATTACATTATATTAATCAATTAAAATTTATTAATATTATTTTTCAATACAAAAATACACAGTATATAAAAACAGTTCATTGAAAAGTATCATTTTTAACATTAAATAACTTTAACCACATCCTATTAAAATTAATTGTTCATATCATAACAATTTAATTTTATTAATAAATTGTATTAAAATATCTCATTAAATTCTATATGTACATGATATCATTCTTTAATAATAGTATTGATAAAAATAAGGATAATAATAACATGTAACTTATACAAACATATTTTTTTTAATAATTTTTTTTAATTTGATATTATCCTTTTGTTTAAGTATCTATTTTTTTTTTTGAATTATAAAATTTTAATTTTGTTACTAATAATTATAGAAATTATTTATATCTATTGGATACATGGATACCAAATAACCTTATATCCAATGACCATATTTCCAATAACATTATGTCCAAAAACCAAATATCCAACAACCATATATATAATGGTCATATTTTATTCCTTTATACAACCTTACAAACATCACTATAATAATTCATCCTATTTAAATTTCATTCAAAATTTCCATTATATTTTTAATGTTTTCCATGATTTATATACTTATAATTGAGGTTATGATCATCATAGAAACTATGATGATAATAATTCCATATTTGTGGTCTTTTGATTTACTTGCTGATTTTCAACATGTATTTTTTAAATGATGTTTTATATTATATTATGATAATGTATTAATTATTATCAATTATTTTAATATTTTATCTCAATAAAATTTATCATGTTTTTTTAGTTTAGTGTTTCATGATAAATAATCTATTCAAAGAAATATTTATTTATAAAAAAATTACATAAAAAATCATGGGGTACTACACAACCTACATCATGTGAATAGGTGACTAATACCAAGGTGGTTTTTACCCTTCCTCAAGCACATAGATGTCCCATTCCTAGAATCATGCCCTGATATATTTGTACATGTGCCAAGATATAGTCGCACATTACCCCATTTAAACTCTATGAATGCACCCAAAAGAAGTCGTGTGTACCCATATAGTACACCTGAGCACCCTGAGCAATTACGAGTAGTTACCACCCATGAATTGGTGTCCAAGATATGGATTTTCAAAAAAAAAGGACCCATAGACCCCATATTTTCAACAAAAAATATGAATTATAGATGGATGTTTGTTCGAGATCTCCTAAGCACATGGTGCTTCTATCAACACACCATAGTCTTTTATGGACTCCTAAAGATAATTTCTAAATCAATACCTAAGAAAATGGGATGGTGGATATTGGAGAAACCCCTAAGAACTAATTATTCTTTTGAGTAAAACCATACATTTCTCTCCAAGTCCCTCACTAGGGTGAAATATAAGTCTCTTAGGTTCTTTTCAAATAGAGTCTTACCTAGGTCCTCCAAATTGGATTTTCCCCTAAGCACTGGAGCACCTTGACACCTAACCTCAAGGGTGTAAAAAACACGTTAAATGATCGCCATTTGGTTTATACACATGAAAATAATTTTTTACTGGGAAATAAATATGATGAAATGAGAGATTTTTAAATACTAAATTCTGATCTTTAGATGGTGATAGTGGAGTGGAAATTAAAAAGTTTGTAAGTAGGTAGAATGGATGATGGAAGTTCGAAGTAGGAAATTAGAAATTACCCCTTAATAGACCTAGAGGTAAAGTGTAGGGGAATAAAGGGTTTTCATAAGAATTTTTAAGGTATATGTATGATTATTTCACTAGATGTTTTTCAGAAAAGTGGAATGCATAAGTGTTTTTAATATGATACATAAGAAAAAAATCATAGATTTTCTAGAAGAATTAACTATTCACTAGAATGTGATGTTAAAGTGGTGGATGTATTTGACCGAACAAAGGGGTTCCCACCATGATATAAGCTGAGTGGTAACACTCCCTATTATGATGGAAAATAGAGTTATTAGTTATAATGATTGGAATATAATTTCAATAGTAGGATAGAAACACTTTTTTGATAAAATTAACTCTTGTATTGTAATCATTTCTACTTCCTTTAAAAAAGAGATTTCATCATTCCCCTCATGAATTAAAAATAATGTTTTAACTATATAATACTTATTTTTTAATTTTAGATCAATTAATTTGTATTTATATCTTACAAAAGATCTTTTATGTGTTATTTTTAATGTGTACATTTTATTGTAGTGAATTGGATGTGATAATTTAGCTATTTTCATGCGTATCATTGAGATTGGTTTATTATAGTACTTTGATTCAAACTTATATGTTTTATATTCAAAACTTTGACAGTTTATCTGAAGATTATCCATACCCATAAAGTGGTATCAGAGCTTCATTTGTAGTTCTTCAAATGACCAAAACCTAGAAAAGGTGTTTTAGATCATGGTTTATCACCATACTTACTCCATTATAACTATTGGATAATTCTTGTAAGTACTCTATGATCCAACTTATGTGTTTTATAATTTAGTGAGAGTTCATTATCTTTGAGGAAAATACTACTTCCAAACTTATGAAGACTCTCACTAATATATATAAGAATCCAACAATGACGAAAAATGAATTCATCTTATAAAGGCTATTTTAGATGAGAATTTTGGAAGGAAATTTAGTGGCTGGTCAAATAAATGAATTCAATATCATAATAATTAAATTAAAATCAATTAAGGTGAGATTTAGGGATCCAGAGTATAAGGTCTCAACCCTAAACCTTACTTAATCTTGAGTTATTACAAGATTACACATTGAGGATCTATTCAGGTTTAGAGTTTTAGAGAATTAGATCATAAAACTTGCATTACATTCCACATTTAAACAAAGTGGTTACATAAAAGATAGTATTCATTTTTTCCCATAAATGGAATCATATTTAAAATAAAACATGGATTCATTCTTGACACTTCCTTGACACTATCATCATATCATGTACCATTCCTTTGACCTGTGAAAAACATTTCAAAAACATGGGATGAGAATAAAAATCTTAGTAAGAGTTATAAAAAGTATGGAAAGGAAACATGAGTACATATATACATAATAATGAAATCATACTTTACCCATAAAACATAATAACTTTAACATACCTCATAAAATCATGAACAAATCATAGAAATAATAAGACCTAAAGGTAACTTGAGGCATTCATAACATTATTATGTAGGTAGAAACCCTCTTGGTTACGTTTGGAATACCTATCATAGTATATTCCCTAAATCTCTTCGGATAAACCTTAACGTTTAACCCCTTCGCGTTACCCAATGCATTGGAGAGCTATATCGGGCTCTCCCACCCTTAGTTTATCACGGAACCACCCGTCTTCATAACAATTCCCAAGAACCATAACATAATCATAGCACATAACATAAGCATAAAAGAAAGATAACATTCCCACATTGAAATAACAATATAAAATTTTAAGATATTGAAATAATGAATCCATTCTAAAAAACCATTTTCAAAACCATTTAAAACATTTAATAAAGAGATTTTTAAATCAAAGTGTCCCATACCACATTGAATCTTTTAACATTTTAAAACATTAATATCCATGTAAATAAATCCTTAAAACCATTTTTAAAACATGTATATTAATGAGAAATATTTATAAGAATAAATCATTAAAACATTTAAAACAATATTTTAGTTAAAGGGTTTCTAACAAAATGAGAGACACTTGAATACAATAATTGAGGAATAAAATTTAATCAAAACTTTATAATATCATGAGAATAAAGGGATTCATGATATAATATTCCAAAGTATAGTATATACACCATATAAGAGTGAACTAGTGCATAACAACAATGAAGTCTCAATAGAAATGTAAAATGAGATGAAATCCATTATAAAGAAGGTATCCTTAAATTGAGGATAAATCAATCTCATAACTATGTGTGACAAATTTAAATACACCTAATATAATTGGATATTAATTGTAAAATAGTCAAATGTCATTCACACATATTAAAAGGATTTCATATTCAATATCTACATGTTGAACCCAAAGAAATCGAAATTGGGTTAAGAAGTTCCCTTGACAGCCTAACGACGTCACATCAAATTTTAGAAAAAGAGTTGATGAGAGAGATAAAAGGAAACTCATCACTTGGACATAAAATTTACAGAAATAAGGATATATAAGAACATATCCCCACATAATAATATGAAATTTAAAATACATAACAAAATAAGTCTTTTAAAAAGAGGAGGGTGAAAGGTTCCCTTACCGATTTGGGTAACTTTCGAAACGTACACCCCATGAAAGAAGGACTATACAACATTGATGTAAATACTCATAAACGAAAGTATTTACACAATTATTAGAATAATGGACAGTACATACACAACTCAAAAGTAAATATTGGCAAATGTAGCATGAATCTCACGAAAACACAAAGTGAGATAAAAAGCCCCATACGAAATGTTGGCAGCCTAACGACGCCAATTAAAACTTCCAAAATGGATTGATGAGATAAAATAGGGTGTCTAATCATATGAACATAAAAAGTACAGTAAGATTAATATAAAAGAACATCCCAATCATAAGAAAGATGAGCTTAAAAGGAATGACATAAAAGAGTGTACTTAAAAAGAAAGAGAGGGGTAGGATCCCTTACCTCGGGCCCGACTTGACTCGATCGTTCTTTAACCTCCTGAATAATAAACTTGAGTTAATTTATACTTTATTAAGAACCATTTTCAAGTTCATTATTACTTTTATATCACTTACTACCACACTATGAACACTATGTAATTATTTAAGTTAATAATGGTCGTTTTGTAGATCATTGCTACTTGAGTCAAAAATAAAATCTTTATAATTACAAGTTGTTCATGTGGTAAAATATATATTATATCAAGAATTATATTCATTATGTAGATATAATATATATCATATATATCCATTATATACATGCATTTATAATATTACATAACATTTAGAGGTAAGAAATGAAATGCACCGTTCATGGAGACGGTAAGCCGTACGTACGCATGAACGCTACTTCCATTTATATTTCTTATTTAATGGAATTAAAACATAATGATACATAATAGTATTATAATTAAAGTATGGTATCATATATAATATCATTAAATCTACCCTTTATACGTACCACATATGGTATTAACGAATCAAATCACTTTGAGGGGGCGGTAGTCCGCACTTCCTAAAATGAAGATATCACGTTTAACCATAATGGAAACCATAAAGGTATGACATAAATGAAAAATACATAAGCTTAAGTAGAAAATAAACATATTATATATCATATATAGATATATTGACATCTTAATGGACACTTTTTAGGGTGTTAAAAGAATATTGAACAATCATCGTTTCGTGAGACAGAAATTCACCATCCACAGAAACAGTATGTTCTGTAACCATTAGATGTAGGTGTGTATAAGTGTAGATCAAATACTTATTATAAAAACATAATAGTATATTTATGATACTGGATTTTTTACAAAATAAATGAATAAAAAGAGTTTAGGGGGTTGGAGAAGCAAAATAAAACAAAAGAACACAAGTGAAGACATTACCTTAAAATTGGGTACCTCTCTTTGATTTGAGCTCGAAGGCTTACTTGGAAAGACTTATGCCCAAAGTGAGGATTCTATGAGTAAGAGAGTTATTTGGAGAGACAAAATGATCAGGGGTTGGACGATCCAAAGGATTTAGAGGTGTGGGTAAGGTGGTAGAGGTGGGGGCATTTTATAAGAGGAGATGAGTGGCACTCTTGGAAAGTTACAAAATGTTACATTATTTTCAAATTAGTTTCGGATTTTAAAGGTCTCAAACTGATGTATTTCTAGGATAAGGTAGTAATGGTTAAAAATATACTCATCCAATAGGTCTTTGACAAGTGTAAGTTATAGTTTTAACATTATCTTTTCATTTTATTTAAATCATTTATTAATGAGGTAATCGCTTCATCATCATGATGTCATAAATAATATATTTTATTTAATGTCTAAAAATTATAAAAAAAATATCATGATGTAGGAAATCTTTTTATATTTCTAATGAATATTTATAGTAAAAAATATTACTTGTATAACCCCATTTAAAAATTGTTTTAGTAAAACAACTCATGCTTGTGACATTTTTATTTTAACTTTAAATAAAAAGTTATTTATGTCATTTTCCAACCAAAGTGGATCCATGGGGTCCCCAAGTTGACCCATGGATTTTATTGGTAGTCCATAACACATCCAATGAGGGTAGGACATGTGTATATGTCATTTCATATTATTAAAATATTATTTTTACCTTAAATTACACTAATTACCTTTAATCGCGATTAAAAACATAAAAGTTACTATTCACCAAAAAATTATTTTAATCTCATTGAACCAAATTTTACATCCTAATAACAACCATGTATGTCAGATTTTTTGAAATTCAAATCATAGAAGTGGTAATGTTTCATTTGAACGAAAAATCAGTTTTTAAACTACCACTTAGTGGTTTCACTATTCTTCAAAAATTGAAGTTTTTCAGAAAAATACCAAAAATTCACCTTAAGCTATATTTGATATTCTGAATTCAAAAATAATGTTTATTTTACAAAATTCAAAACATATATGTTGTATAAATTAATTTAATATCTAATTCCCGCTGTCAAAACAAATAGTGTGTTTTTAAGAAACAATATCTATTAAAAGATTGACACTAGTTTAAGTCCAATTTCATAGTGAAATTAATTCCAATGACCACCATTAGATTAAATGGTAAAAATATATTCTAAATACACTCTAATATAAATTAAAAATATTATCTATCCATATAAATAAATCAGATTAAAAGGAGGTTTGGAATTAAAATGCAACATTTTCAATAAAAATTATCTTTATCGGAA
The DNA here is from genome assembly GCA_963277665.1 of Viscum album. NCBI lineage: Eukaryota > Viridiplantae > Streptophyta > Magnoliopsida > Santalales > Viscaceae > Viscum > Viscum album. Next base: position 295,719,105 of record OY728134.1, read on the forward strand.
AAATAACAAAATTTTACACAAAGTGAATTTTGATGTCCAGATTCTAAAGAAGGATTTTATTTTGCCAAATACAACATATAAAAGTTTCAAAAGTATATTTAAAAAGGGTTCTCCATCAAAAGGCGGTTAATCGACCATTTAAAGAATATTAGAAGATTTATGCTTAAAATTGGATTCATTTGAATTTTAAGCCTCCAACATTTATTGGATAAAAGTAAAAATATTTGACAAACATATATAATCATTTTGTAGTTAGTTCCGTTCATTCCCACCATTACAACGGCTAGGCGTTAACTACCTTTTAAAATAATATTATTTTATTATTAGTATGCAACGTAAGATTTCAAAGAAACTCATTGTTGAGTATTGGGTATGCCCTCGAGCATAGCATTCCCTTTAAAGTAATATTAATATTTTATTCAAAAATATGGATAAATATGAAAATGTAATATTATTTATTTACCTGGGGTGTTACATCCTTCCCCCCTTTTGGGAATTGCGTCCTCGCAATTTTAAAATTGGGCTTGGAAGTTTCATTGAAAATCCCACATCGGAATAAGAGTCAGTAAAACTATCACTTTAAAAGAATGGGAGAGAAGTACAAATGTCACCCAAGTTAACCCATACTAGGATTCCAAGTATGAAAATATGGATATGGAGGAAAACACAAAGGTTCATATTCTGATGGAGAGTGATAGTAAACATGTCTAGGAGAAAGTTAACAATAATAAAATCACAAACTTGTGATGGGTTAAACGGTATTTGATTCCCTAGTAGGAAAAATTAACAGACAATATTTTAGTTTTAAGTTACATTTCATTGAGGAATTTATTTTTGAGCTTAACTAAAACATAAGGAAGAACACTTAAATTTCATGTTGACTTTCAACTTTTACTATATTTCTTACATGAACTCATATTTTCTCCAAAAGACGAGTATTTAGGATGACTTGTTCACATTAAGAGAGATATAATCAACTTCTAGAGAATCACCTAATCCAAAAAATATAACTATATACTTCCCATGTCTTTAGACCTTAACCAAAACTAAAACCCAAAGTTCAAAAAATACCATTCAATAAACATCTATCCATAAAATTCTACAAAGTAAACCAAACTAAGATTGAAACCCAATTCTCTGAAGGATTTAATCACATAGTCTCCTAAGAGAAATTTTAACATTTTTCTCCAAAATAACATCAGTTACTCTTACAGTCTCATACTAAAAAGTAATTATCCTAATCACATATCCTCCATGATAGGCTAATCATTTCCATTGATAACAAAAAAAATCAACATACTCTTAATTCATAAAATCATCTGACTAAAAAGAATCATTCAAACTAACCAGGGACTTCACGTAGTCTAGTGGTAGGCGATAAATACCAGTTGCACTTTGGTTGTGGGTTCAATTCCCGCAATTTCGTCCAACGTGACGGGTTGTCACACTGTCTGCGTGTTGTCCCTTTTCAAAAACTATATAATTTTATAACATTCATCAAAAGAGATAAATTCATAAAAAATAACCATAATATATTTTAACCACAAAGGTTATCTGATAACTTCCATTTTGTAACCCAAAATGTATTAACCAGTAATTACCTCAAATTCAAGGATCATATAAACCCAAATGGTTCTTTATAACTATGTCCACAAAAGAAAGGATAATTATTCCTTGAATAAAATTTTCGTATATAAAACATCAGGTTTACTATAAAAAGTATTCTAATGTAACCCCATCATCAAAAGAGACTTAATACATCTATGAATTTCATTATCCTAAAATATAACATAACCCTTGAATCCCTTATATGATGACTTCTTACTCATTCAACATTATTCATGATACATTAGCCATTCCTTTTCAACTAATTCTGAAATACTTCTTTCCTACAAAAAAAATCATGAATCATATCCTAAGTTTCCAATATTAGGAAAACATATGTTAAGAAATAATCCATACCTTTCATTCTTCATTGTCAGTTTCTTCATCCTAAATTGGAATGGAATTAGGTATTGGTAAATGAATATTTGTATGATCTTGGTGACCCCATTCCCGAAACTTCTTCGTAGGACATGTGTTTTCATAATGACCATGCACACCACATTTAAAACATTCAATTTATCCTTTAGAAAGAACTTCTTTCCCTTTCCTAGAGTCAACTAGATGCTTTCTTTTTCCATGGCAGGTTCTTTCTTTATGACCTTCATTTCCACATCTATATCATCTTTATGTCCCTTTGAAACATTTTCCTGTGTGTTTCTTTCCACATATTTGACACATAGGTTTTTGAACATACTTACCTTTATGATTATTACCTGAACATTCGTAGGTATTTGTTTCTTGCATGCACGATGCCTTATAAAAATCACTAAGGTTCAGGTGGTCAATCATGACTCCAGATAGTTGGTTGAGGATAACCACACGAGTTCTCATTGAAGTTCCCATATCATTCAGTTGATCTTTTATAAAACCGTCACAGTTTTCTTCAAATCCACTATTACATTGGTGCCTTCTAGATCCAGCCATTTACTAAAACCAAAAAGGTCAGTGTGAGTATATCAGTAAAATCATCAAATAAAAAAGAGGAAGATAAACACCAAGATATACTTATCCAAGTTATCTCAAACTCATTATAACTTTCAAAAAAACGATGAATCCATATAATATACTAACCATTGTGGTTATACACGACTTGTCACTTTTTTTAAACAACACTCTAACCTCTAAAGTTATCTAAAACGACCTCTGATACCAACTATAAGGCCCCATCCTTAAACCTTACTTAATCTTGAGTTATTACAAGATTACACATTGAGGATCTTTTCTGGTTTAGAGTTTTAGAGAATTAGATCATAAAACTTGCATTACATTCCACATTTAAACAAAGTGGTTACAGAAAAGATAGTATTCATTTTTCCCATCAACGGAAACATATTTAAAATAAAACATGGATTCTTTCTTGACACTTTCTTGACACTATCATCATATCATGTACCATTCTCTTGACCCGTGAAAAACATTTAAAAAACATGGGATGAGCATAAAAAGATCAGTAAGGGTTATAAAAAGTATGGAAAGGAAACATGAGTACATATATACATAAGAATGAAATCATACTTTACCCATAAAACATAATCACTTTAACATACCTCATAAAATCATGAATAAATCATAGAAATAAGAAGACATAAAGGTAACTTGAGGAATTTATAACATTCTTACGTAGGGAGTAACCCTCTTGGTTACGTTTGGAATACCCATCACAGTATATTACCTAAATCTATTCGGATAAACCTTAACGTTTAACTCCTTTGCGTTACCCAATGCATTGGAGAGCTATATCGGGCTCACCCGCCCTTAGTTTATCACGGAACCACCTGACTTCATAACAATGCCCAAGAACCATAACATAATCATAGCACATAATATAAGCATAAAGGAAAGATAACATTCCCACATTGCTATAAGAATATAACATTTTAAGACATTGAAATAATGAATCCATTCTAAAAAACCATTTTTAAAAGCATTTAAAACATTTAATAAAGAGAATTTTAAATCAAAGTGTCCCATACCACATTGAAGCTTTTAACATTTTAAAACATTAATATCCATGTAAATAAATCCTTAAAACCATTTTGAAAACATGGATATTAATGAGAAATATTTATAAGAATAAATCATTAAAACATTTAAAATGATATTTTAGTTAAAGGGTTTTTAACAAAATGAGAGACACTTGAATACATTAATTGAGGAATAACATTTAATCAAAACATTATAATATCATGAGAAAAAATGGATTCATGATATAATATTCCAAAGGACAGTATATACACCATATAAGAGTGAACTGGTGCATAACAACAATGAAGTCTCAATAGAAATGTAAAATGAGATGAAATCCATTATAAAGAAGGTATCCTTAAATTGAGGATAAATCAATCTCATAACTATGTGTGAAAAATATAAATACACCCAATATAAGTGTATATTAAGTGTAAAATATTAAAATTTCATTCACACATATTCAAAGGATGATATATTCAATATCTACATGTTGAACCCAAAGAAATCGAAATTGGGTTAAGTAGTTCCCTTGACAGCCTAACGACGTCACATCAAATTTTAGAAAAAGAGTTAATGAGAGAGATAAAGGGTATCTAATCACTTGGACATAAAATTTACGGCAATAAGTATATATAAGAACATATCCCCACATAATAAGATGAAATTGAAAATACATAACAAAATAAGTCTTTTAAAAAGAGGAGGGTGAAAGGTTCCCTTACCGATTTGGGTAACTTTCGAAACGTACACCCCATGAAAGAAGGACTATAAAAAATTGATGTAAATAATCATAAACTAAAGTATGTTACACAATGATTAGAATAATGGATATTATATACACAAATCAAAAGTAAATATTGACAAATGTAGCATGAATCTCACGAAAACACAAAGTGAGATAAAAATCCCCTTACGAAATTTCGGCAGCCTAACGACGCCAATTAAAACTTCCAAAATGGATTGATTAGAGAAAATAGGGTCTATCATCATATGAACATAAAAATTACATAAATATTAATATAAAATAACATCCCAATCATAAGAAAGATGATCTTAAAAGGAATGACATAAAAGAGTGCACTTAAAAAGAAAGAAAGGGGTAGGATCCCTTACATCGGGTCCGACCTGACTCGATCGTTCTTTAACCTCCTGAATAATAAACTTGAATTAATTTCTACTTGCTTAAGAACCTTTTTCAAGTTCATTATTCCTTCTATATCACTTACTACCATGCTATAAACACTCTGTAATTATTTAAGTTAATAATGGTCGTTTTGTAGATCATTGCTACTTGAGTCAAAAATAAACTCTTTATAATTACAAGTTGTTCATGTGGTAAAATATATATTATATCAAGAACTATATTCATTATGTAGATATAATATATATAATATATATCTATTATATATATGCATTTATAATATTACATAACATTTAGAGGTAAGAAATGAAATGCACCGTTCATGGAGACGGTAAGCCGTACGTACGCATGAACACTACTTCCATTTCTATTTCTTATTTAATGGAATTAAAACATAATGATACAAAATAGTATTATAATTCCAGTATGGTTTCATATATAATATCATTAAATCTTTCTTTTATATGTACCACATATGGTATTAAAAAATCCAATCACTTTGAGGGGGCGGTAGTCCACACTTCCTAAAATGAAGATATCGCATTTAACCATAATGGAAACCATAAAGGTATGCCATAAATGATAAATACATAAGATTAAGTAAAAAATAAACATATTATATATCATATATAAATATAGTGACATCTTAATGTCCACCTTTGAGGGTGTTAAAAGAATATTGAACAATCATCGTTTCGTGAGGCAGAAATTCACCATCCATAGAAACAATATGTTCTGTAACCATTAGATGTAGGTGTGTGTAAGTGCAGCTCGAATAATTATTATAACAACATACTAGTATATTGAAAATACTATATTTGTTACAAAAGAAATTAATAAAAAGAGTTTAGGGGGTTGTAGAAGCAAAATAAAAATAAAGAACACAAGTGAAGACATTACCTTAAAATAGGGTACCTCTCTTTGATTTGAGCTCAAAGGCTTCCTTGGGAAGACTTCTGCCCAAATTGTGGCTTATAGGAGTAAGATAGGGATGTGGAGATACAAAATGATCAGGGGTTGGCCGAGCCAAAGGATTGAGAGGTGTGGGTAATGTGGTAGAGGTGGGGGCCTTTTATAAGAGGAGAGGAGGGGCACTCTTGGAAAGTTACCAAATGTTACTTTATTTTCAAATGATTTTCGGATTTTAAAGGTCCCACAATGATTTATTTCTAGGATAAGGTGGTAAGGGTTCGAAATATACTCATAAAATAGGTCTTTGACAAGTGTAAGTTATAGTTTTAACATTATCTTTTCATTTTATTTAAATACTTTATTAATGAGGTAATCACTTCATCATCATGATGTCATAAATAATATATTTTATTTAATGTCTAAAATTTATAAAAAAAATATCATGATGTAGGAAATATTTTTATATTTATAATTAATATTTATAGTAAACAATATGACTTGTATAACCCCATTTAAAAATTGTTTTAGTAATACAACTCATGCTTGTGATATTTTTATTTTAACTTTAAATAAAAAGTTATTTATGTCATTTTCCAACCAAAGTGGATCCATGGGGTCCCCAAGTTGACCCATGGATTGTCTTGGTTGTCCATGACACATAAAATGAGGGTAGTACATGTATATAGGTCATTTCATATTATTAAAACATTTTTTACCTCAAATTACACTAATTACCTCTAATCGCAATTAAAAACTTAAAAGTTACTATTCACCACAAAATTATTTTAATCTCATTGAACCAAATTTTACATCTTAATGACAACCATGTATGTCTGATTTTTTGAAATTCAAATCACAGAAGTGGTAATGTTTCATTTAAATGAAAAATCAGTTTTTAAACTACCACTTAGTGGTTTCACTATTCATCAAAAATTGATGTTTTTCAGAAAAATACCAAAAATTCACCCTAAGCTATATTTGATATTCCGAATTCAAAAATAATGTCTATTTTAAAAAATTCAAAACATATATGTTGCATTAATTAATTTAGTAATTAATTCCCACTGTCAAAACAAATAGCATGTTTTTAAGAAACAATATCTATTAAAATATTGACACTAGTTTAAGTCCAATTTCATAGTGAAATTAATTCCAATGACCACCATTAGATTAAATGGTAAAAATATATTCTAAATACACTATAATCTAAATTAGAAATATAATCTATCCATATAAATAAATCAGATTAAAAGGTGGTTTTGAATTAAAATGCAACATTTTCAATAAAAATGATCTTTATCGGAAAAATAACAAAATTTTACACAAAGTGAATTTTGATGTCCAGATTCTAAAGAAGGATTTTATTTTGTCAAATAAAACATATAAAATTGTCAAAAGTATATTTAAAAAGGGTTCTCCATCAAAAGGTGGTTAATCGACCATTTAAATAATATTAGAATATTTATGCTTAAAATTGAATTCATTTTCATTTTAAGCCTCCAAAATTTATTGGATAAAAGTAAAAATATTTGACAAACCTATATAATCATTTTGTAGTTAGTTCCGTTCATTCCCGCCATTACAATGTCTAGGCGTTAACTACCTTTTAAAATAATATTATTTTATTATTAGTGTGCAACGTAAGATTTCAAAGAAACTCATTGTTGCGTATTGGGTATGCCCTTGAGCGTAGCATTCCCTTTAAAGTAATATTAATATTTTATTCAAAAATATGGATAAATATGAAAATGTCATATACTTTATTTACCTGGGGTGTTACATAGAGTGGTCATTATCATTACTTTCATCACGTATGGAATCTTGGGTTATGAAGGATACTATAATGATTAACTCAAGTGATAAGTTATAATTGGTGTTCATGGGAATCAGTGATCTTATATTGAATAGAGAAATTCTTCAGATTGATTTCCAAGAATCTATTGTAAACACATATAGTATGGTTGGTAGGGGACATTCTGCAAGCCATAAATGTCATAAGAACATAAAATAAAAGATAATTTGAAGTTGTAGTATGTTGGGCTAATGTGTACCTATGTGTTTGTATTGTGGAATTAAAGGCCATCTAAAGGATGATTGAATTTAATGAATTTTCAACTCTAGAAGATATGCATCCATAAGTGTATCAAAAAATCCTTTATCATAAGATATTAGTGTTTCACTACTGAGTGATACTATTTCAATTGAGTCTTGGATCAAATACCTTAGATCTTAATTTCACTTAATATTTTGTGTAAGGGAGTATGAGGTATTCTACTTTTTGGAAGATATAAAGGGGATCATCCAGTACACTTTAGATCACTTAATATTATGGAAAAGGGTGATGTTTATATCTAGACAAGGAAAATAAACTTAATGTAATTTTAAGTCATGCAACACATACCATGGATAAGGTAAAACTTGGTCTTAGTAGGATAGTTGGATGGTGTGGGTTTCTATATAACCTTTGCAGATAGGGAACATATATTTATACATGGTTCGGTGGTGGTATCCAAAGGAGTGTGGGATGTAAAATTGTACCCAACATGAGCTTTTAGGGTGTAATTCATGCCAGAAAAGTAACTTCCACTATGTCATGGAATGACCATCTGGGTTACTTATGTTTGAAAGGGATTAAAATAGTAGCTTCTAGAGGAATTTTTAATATTTAAAGCATAGAGTATGGAACATGTGAATATTGAATCCTTGGTAAGAAGTGAAATGTTATGTTTCAAATGGATTATAAAGATCTGAAGAAACAGAAGTCATAGTTGGTTCATAAATATTCACAGGCGTCCGTTGAAGCACCAAAACCAGTCAAATCAAAGATCATGAAGAGATCTAGAGGCACATATAATCAAAACCGTGAGACGGTCTAAGATGTGGAAGAGATTAGAGTTATAAAAAAGTTGAAAAAAGTTATCCAACTTCAAACGGCCATAACTTTCACTCCGGGTGTCCGTTTGGGCTCTACCACATATCAAATCGAAGCCAACGAAGATAGCTACACACTAAATTGACACAAGCAAGCTTCTGTCGTGTTTTTCGACCCCAAAAACCCCTCCGAAGGCCTCTAAAACCCAGTTTCCGCCACCGGTGTCCCGTTGAACTTGTCTTCAAACAGACCTAACTTTCGATCCGCGTGTCAGTTCGGCCTCCTCCACCTTCCAGATCATAGCTCGTTCCATGAGCTTCAGTGTGACTGGTCGCGGTGCCCACATGCACTCCTATATCATATGTTATGGCCTTTTTAGTGGGTATCGGGTTTGTTATGTTTTCAATACCTCGTTTCTAGCACCCGTTCCCCGCCATCTTTTTTTTAAATGGTCATAACTTCCGATCTGCCTGTCCATTCGGACTCTTTAACCTTTCAGGTTGAAGATAGTTTCAGGATCTTTGATTTGAAAGGTCGTAGATCTAAAACAGACTCTCGGATCATAAGTTATCTCCGTTAATGTGAGTCCAATGTTTTTGTCTCTTTATGACCGTTTTGACGGGTTTTAACAGTAGCTCCATTTATTACTATTTATTTGGGTTTCCATGACTTTTTATCTTTATCAATGGTTTTTTATGGTTTATTATGATGATTATGTTGAATTATTAAGGAGTTTTCCAGAGTTGTCACGAGTTTTCATGCGTTATCATTTTTTCTAATGCCTCATTCTTTATATGTTTCTCCATCCTTTTTCATGCGTTTTCATGATTCTTCATCCCTTATCACGTCTTTTCATACTTTTTCGTGTGTTTCCTTTATTATTTATTATTTATTATTTATAATATACATTAATTTATTTATTATCTATTATTTGTAACTGGTTATTTATTATTTATTATTTATTATTTATTATTTATTATTTATTATTTATTATTTATTATTTATTATTTATTATTTATATTTATTTATTAGATATTATTTATTAGTTATTATTTTTTATTTATATTTATTTATTATTTATATTTATTTATTATTTATTATTTATTATTTATATTTATATTTATTTATTTTTATTTATTATTTATATTTATTTATTATTTATTATTTATATTTATTTATTATTTATATTTATTTATATTTATTTATGATTTTATTATTTATATTTATTTATTATTTATATTTATTTATTATTTATTATTTATATTTATTTATTATTTATTATTTATTATTTATATTTAGTTATTATTTATTATTTATTTATTACTTATTATTTATATTTATTTATTATTTATTATTTATTATTTATATTTATTTATATTTATTATTTATATTTATTTATTATTTATTATTTATATTTATTTATTATTTATTATTTTCTATTTATTATTTATATTTATTTATTATTTATTATTTATTATTTACTATTTATTATTTATTATTTATATTTAATTATTAGTTATTATTTATTAGTTATTATTTATTATTTATTATTTATTATTTATATTTATTTATTATTTATTATTTATCATTTATTATTTATATTCATTTATTATTTATTATTTATATTTATTTATTATTTATTATTTATATTTATTTATTATTTATTATTTATTATTTATATTTATTTATTATTTATATTTATTTATTATTTATTATTTATATTTATTTATTATTTATAATTATTTATTATTTATTATTTTTATTTATTTATTAATTATTAATTATTAATTATTATTTATATTTATTTATTATTTATTATTTATATTTATTTATTATTTATTATTTTCTATTTATTATTTGTTATTTATATTTATTTATTATTTATTATTTATTATTTACTATTTATTATTTATTATTTGTATTTATTTATTAGTTATTATTTATTAGTTATTATTTATTATTTATTATTTATTATTTATTATTTATATTTATTTATTATTTATTATTCATCATTTATTATTTATATTCATTTATTATTTATTATTTATATTTATTTATTATTTATTATTTATATTTATTTATTATTTATTATTTATTATTTATATTTATTTATTAATTATTATTTATATTTATTTATTATTTATTATTTATTATTTATATTGATTTATTATGTATTATTTATATTTATTTATTATTTATTATTTATATTTATTTATTATTTATATTTATTATTTATTATTTATATTTATTTATTATTTATTATTTATTATTTATTATTTATATTTATTTATTATTTATATTCATTTATTATTTATTATTTTCTATTTATTATATATTATTTATATTTATTTATTATTTATTATTTATTATTTATATTTATTTATTATTTATTATTTTCTGTTTATTATTTATATTTATTTATTATTTATTATTTATTATTTATTATTTATTATTTATATTTATTTATCAGTTATTATTTATTAGTTATTATTTATTATTTATTATTATTTATTTATTATTTATTGTTTATGTTTATTTATTATTTATTATTTATATTTATTTATTATTTATTATTTATATTTATTTATTATTTATTATTTATATTTATTTATTATTTATTATTTATTATTTACATTTATTTATTATTTATTTTTATTTATTATTTATTATTTATTATTTATTATTTCTATTTATTTATTATTTATATTTATTTATTATTTATTATTTATATTTATTTATATTTATTATTTATATTTATTTATTATTTATATTTATTTATTATTTATATTTATTATTTATTATTTATATTTATTTATTATTTATTATTTATTATTTGTATTTATTTATTATTTATTATTTATTATTTATATTTATTTATTATTTATTTTTTTCTATTTATTATATATTATTTATATTTATTTATTATTTTTTATTTATTATTTATTATTTATATTTATTTATTAGTTATTATTTATTAGTTATTAGTTATTAGTTATTATTTATTATTTATTATTTATTATTTATATTTATTTATTAGTTATTAGTTATTAGTTATTAGTTATTATTAATTAGTTATTATTTATATTTTTTTTATTATTTATTATTTATTATTTATTATTTATTATTTATATTTATTTATTATTTATTATTTATATTTATTTATTATTTATATTTATTTATTATTTATATTCATTTATTATTTATTATTTATATTCATTTAATATTTAATATTTAATATTTATTTTTATTTATTATTTATTATTTATATTTATTTATTATTTATAATTTATAATTTATTATTTATTATTTATTATTTATATTTATTTATTAGCTATTATTTATTAGTTATTATTTATTAATTATTAATTATTATTTATTATTTATATTTATTTATTATTTATTATTTATTATTTATTATTTATTTATTATTTATTATATATATATTTATTATTTATTATTTATTAATTATTAATTATTAATTATTATTTATTATTTATTATTTATTATTTATATTTATTTATTATTATTTATTTATATTTATTTATTATTTATATTTATTATTTATTATTTATTATTTATTATTTATTATTTATTATTTATTATTTATTATTATTGAGTTTATATTTATTATTTATGTATTATTTGTTTTTTGAATTAATATATATAAGTATACTAAATTCTGTTTATTAACCTCATGGTGAGGTTGTTGGAGTGGTAAAGTGTTTTGAAAATATGCAAGAGGTCAGGGGTTCAAATCTCATCAAATGTAGAATTTTTTTATATTTCATGGGTATGCATGTGCATGTGCATGTGCGCATGTGCATGTGCATGCATGGATAAATAAAGTAAATAAAATAATACGAAAAAAATAAATAAAAAAAATAAATACGAAATAAAATAAGTAGAATTTTTCTATATTGCATGGGTGTGCATGTGCATGTGCATGTGCATGTGCATGTGCATGTGCATGTGCATGTGCATAAAATAATACGAAATAAATAAATAAATAAAATAAATACGAAATAAAATAAGTAGAATTTTTCTATATTGCATGGGTGTGCATGTGCATGTGCATGTGCATGAGCATGTGCATGGGCATGGGCATGTGCATGTGAATGTGCATGCGCATGCGCATGCGCATGGGCATGGGCATGGGCATGGGCATGTGCATGGGCATGTGCTTGTGCATGTGCATGAGATGTGCATGCATGGATAAATAAAGTAAATAAAATAATACGAAATTAATAAATAAATAAAATAAATACGAAATAAAATAAATAAATAAATAAAATAAATACGAAATAAAATAAATAAATAAATAAAATAAATACGAAATAAAAATAATAATAAATACGAAATAAAATAAATAAAATAAATAAATATTAAAAATAAATAAATAAATAAATAAATACGAAAAAAAATAAATAAATACGATAAATAAATAAATAAATAAATAAATAAAATAAATAAATAAATAAATAAATAAATAAATAAATAAATAAATAAATAAAATAAAATAAATAAAATAAATAAAATAAATAAAATAAATAAAATAAATAAAATAAATAAAATAAATAACATAAATAAGATAAATAAGATAAATAAAATAAATAAAATAAAGAAAATAAAGAAAATAAAGAAAATAAAGAAAATAAAGAAAATAAAGAAAATAAAGAAAATAAAGAAAATAAAGAAAATAAAGAAAATAAAGAAAATAAAGAAAATAAAGAAAATAAATAAATAAAATAAATAAATAAAATAAAATAAATAAAATAAATAAAATAAATAAAATAAATAAAATAAATAAAATAAATAATATAAATAAAATAAATAAAATAAATAAAATAAATAAATAAAATAAATAAAATAAATAAAATAAAATAAATAAATAAAATAAATAAATAAATAAAATAAATAAATAAAATAAATAAATAAAATAAATAAATAAAATAAATCAAATAAATAAAATAAATAAATAACTAAAATAAATAAATAAAATAAATAAATAAAATAAATAAATAAATAAAGAAAATAAAATAAATAAATAAAACAAATATATAGAAATATATAAATAAATATATAAATAAATATATAAATAAATAAATATATAAAATTAAAAATAAAAAAAATAAAAAAAATTAAAAAAAATAACAAAAATAACAAAAATAAAAAAATAAAAAAACCGCCGCTAAAAAACCGCCGAGAAATAGTTTCCCGACGCACGATTTAGCGGCGGTTTTTCAAAACCGTCGACAATCGAATTAGCGGCGGTTTAAACCGCAGCTAAACGAAAAAAAACCGCCGCTAAATGCCTTTTTTTGCCGTAGTGTCCCCTGAAAAAAAATAACATCCAATGGTATTTGATATAAAAAAATTTTCAACATAGTAGTTTTTATATTAAAAGATAAATAAAAAATTGTGAGGTATATGTTTCATACCTCTCACAAAAAGAAATCAATAAATACTGCATGATTATATTCTATTCAAGTCATTCAGTAATATAAATTGTTCTTTGTTCCTCATCCAATGTGTGCACATCAGGGGAAATCAAATGTGGGTCCATGATTCCATATACATATCTATGATCATTCTTCTCACAAATGTTATAAATATACCAAATTCAAAAAAGACATAAATATACATTTTTAATAAATTTAACACAGTTAAATAATTGTTTTAATACTTAAATGGAAATAATTGGCACGACAGTGATTCCCAAATTATCTCTAGTAACAAGATCCATAATATGATTTTTCATAATCCCTATATCTATTACACGTTTAAAAACAGGATCGTCCATTGGGAATGTATAATGAGTAGCCAAAAAATTTGACTTTATTGACAATCTGTCTTGAGTGCTAGAATCTATATCTGATGTCATAGCCATTTGTCTTTATTGCTGCCTATACAGTATTTCTTTACCTTTGAAGTATTCTTGTAAACAAATAGATAAATATATAAACTTTAAAATTTTAAAACAAATTTAATAAAAAAATAAAATAAAAGATATATCATACACATACCTCTATGGTAATGGGTCGTAGAATTCTAGATGGACAAACTAAAAAGTGGACAATATTTTGTATAGCTATCATCACCACATATGTAGGTCATGATACTCGAGCTGATATATCTACAATATCTTGTATGGTGACCCTATTCCGCTCTACCACTAACTATTTATGATGAACTGTATTTCTGATATAATATATCATACCATATGTAACAATATGATGGTGAGGATCATCAACATACAACTCAAATTAACTAAGAAGTTGTGGAAGAGGGGGTGTTGGAGTTGGATAAAAAATGGGGTCTATAGGATGAGGTAGAGGATAAATAATGGGATCTGGAGGTGGGGGAATAAGAGATGTTGGTAGAGGTAGAGGATAAAAATGGGGTTTGCAGGTGGAGGTGGAGGAGTGGGAGCTACAATCTTAAATTGACTTTTCATGTCTGTAAACATATACTGTAGCGACACATTGATCTGTTCCTCTATCATCGCATTATTATTATGAACTTCAACCTAAAAAGATTATTTTTTTGTTAAATACCCTAAATGGAAGAAGTTGAAGAATGTGGAAACACTTTTCTTACCGATACACCCATCAGGTATCCTCGTACATGACCCGGGTGTTCGAGCTTTTCCAATAATGCATATAAAATATTTTGCCTCCTAGCAGCCATAAATACCTCATGTGTGATCTTCTCCTCAAGAGAATCCTATATGAATTAATTGAAATATTCTTTATTATTTCAAAGTATATAAAAAAGATAATTAACGTAAATAAATTAAATAAATATCTTACAATCTTCTCACCAACGAGCCTTGATTCTTCCAAAATATATTGACCCTTTTTTCCCATATGAGCCCCCTTTTATTTTTCATGTCTAGATGGAGGGTATATTGGGGAAACCTCTCTAGAGCTTGAAGAATCGACTCTAGGTTTTTTTCAATTTTTCCGCCATCATTTCTTCTTCCAATAATCTATACCCTCCCTCAGATATTTTTGAGGGTATAAATTTTTAAATTGGATATTCTGATAAAATCTCCAACTTTTCTATAAATTAACAATAATTAATAATTAATAATTCATTAACATGATCATTAAAATAAGAAAAATTATAAAATTTTACATTGGACTCACACAAAATGATTATTTTCTTTTACTTTCGACAAATTCTTTCCATCTGTCTTTATCTATAAAAGGATATATATGAAATGGATTGTCATTTTTCCTATAACCAAAAATGAAATTAGATGTGAGGGTTGATTTTAAATCCATCCATCTGCTTTCATCCATTGAAAAAAATTTCTTCCTGACTCCTCCAGTAATAGGAATATAAAATGACAACTGATAAAGAAGAAAAAAACATATTATACTATAAACATTTAAAATTTAGTCAAACAATAGAAAAATATCATACCAAAATTTTCTCCCACAACTGAGATAATGTCGCTTCATCTAAAATTTTCCAATTATTATACAAAATTATTACATTTCATTTACCTTGAGTTGATACAAAACTCTTAAACTCTTTTGCATTTGGACCTCTAGGAATGTCATTCTCATCAAACTCTATAACTATCCACTGGTCCTGGCTATGGGAAAGTGAGAGTTTGCGTAAACATGTGCTACCATGTTTAAAAACTCTGGAACTCTTCTTTTCTATTGTGGGAGAACATGAAGAAGATTGGGGAACATGAGAAAGATCATGTGATTGTTCCTCCCTAGATTTATGATCATGATTCTCATATCTAGATTTATGTGGTTGATCAACTTGTTGATCTGTCATTATCCTCAAAATCAAAAAAGCAAACAGATCACAAATATACAAATTTAAATATTACAATACTGATGTAAACACAAATTAAAAAACTGAACTAAGTTACATAATAGTAAACATGGTAAACATGGTAAGCATGGTAAAGCATGGTAAATGGTAAACATGGTAAAGTAATTTTCATTCAATAAAATCATTAAATATATAAGTTACCTAATGGTAAACATGGTAAAATATGGTAAAAATGGAAAACAAGGTAAACATGTTAAAGTAATCATCATTTAACAAAATCAATAAATATATATGTTACATAATGGTAAACATGGTAAACTAAGAAAAACAAAACTAAAACAAACAAAAATCCAGAATTATTAGTTTTAATATGCATTTTAATAATCTAAAAAATTACAATATTTAACATTTTATGAAATTCATAAATGTAAATGAGATATAAAAATATGTTACTTATAATATTAGGAATGTACAAATGAATTGTTTCCCTAAATTCCTTTGTTATGATCATTTCTTATGGAAAAAACCATGTTAACAACATGATCATCATTATTTTTTGCTAATCATTGCATGGAAGTAAGTATCTCACATAAATAATCATCTTCATCAAGTTGATCCTCACCAAAAAAAATCCCTTATAAAAAATAGACCACTTCATATCTGATTTATCAACAACCTAGAAAATATTTTTTTCATGTGTTTCCATTATAAAAGAATCAGTTGTGTCTTCTAATCTATTCAGGTTAACAACCGTCATTCTAAATTCATCGTGTCTGACATTGTTGTTACTGATAAACCATTTGTATTTAAAAATGGGAAATTTAATTTTAATGTAATCAACCACCCATATTTCTTCAATGACTCCATAATATGCACTTTATTAAAAAATTGGGTTTTCGTCTTTAGAACTCAAAAAATTCAATTCTACTGCAAACACTAATACCCGACTATTTTGAACTGCACTTTTGTTGTATTGAGCTTTTGTATGAAATTTATATCCATTAATGTCATACCCCGACCATGTTATCACATTTAAACTTGGACCACCCACTAACCATCTTAATGTCTCTGATGCATCTGATCAGCCAAGAAATATCTATTTAAATCATGGAAAAAATGTGTTGTTATGCTTATTAAAAATCCACATTTCTTTCTTCTTTGGATGACATTGTTTCAAATCATTAATATTAAATGAGATATATAGTTTAGAATCAAAAATGTTATTCAAGAAATATAAATGTACCTTCTTCATCTATTTAGCTGATAATGATTTTCCTTTCAAACCACGAATCCCCTCTCCCTCACTATTAACTCGTTCATGCTGAGATGGAGGCAAACCAATGTGCTCCACCATAGACAAGTATCTCGTACAAAACTCCACAATCTCCTCAGAAATATACATTTCAACAATGGAGGCTTCAGGTCGATTTTGATTCTTAACATATCCCTTTGATATTTTCATATACCTTTCAAAAGGATACATAAAAAAAAAATATAGGTCCATAAATCTTTATTTCTCAAACAAGATGAACCATTAAATACACCATTAAATCAAAAAAGTATGAAGGAAAATACATTTCCAATTGACAAAGTATATAAATTCCATCCTTTTCTAAAATGTTCAAAGAATCCACATCAATCACCATATTACAAATTTTATTGAAAAAATAACACACCTTCATGATATAATTTCTAACATAGATGAGAAATCTACCACACAATGAAATTGGTGGAAATTGTTGCATCATTATGTGAAAGTCATGAGATTTCATACCTATCAAATTCAAATCCTTCAAACAGACAAAATTTTTTAAATTTGAAGAATAACCTTACAGAACATTGATATCATGAAGACACTGAAAAAAACTAATTTTCTCCCTCTTGGATAATGTATGACAAGCTAGGGGAATAAATGTTTGCCTTCCATTCAGAGTGGGAGCTAACTCCACATATATTCCCATTGACAGTATTTCTAATCTTGCATTCAACCCATTTTAGTATTTCATTTAATATCTAACAATGTTCTAATCAAACTGTCACAAATATTTTTATCCCCATGCATGACATCAATATTATGTTTCACTTCATGATATATCCAATATGGTAGCTCAAAAATTATTGAACATTTCATCCAAATATGTTTATCATTACCAGATTTATGTGCCTTTCCCAATGTCACATCAAGGTTTTTTATCCTCTCAAAATACTCATATGTGGATAATGGTTTTGGAGAAATATTAAATTCTTGTAATCCATTGAATGAATTTTTTATTCTTCTATAAGAGTGATCTATAGGAGAAATAATTCGATGACCCATGTATACTATTTTATTCCCATGATGCAATTGATAATATTATGTTTGTTGTTCGAAAATTGGAAATTCATTATGCCCCTTAACAGTGTATCAAGAAAAATTTACATACAATGGGAAGTCATTTATAGTTAACATAAGCATTTCATGCAGTTGAAAATATTCCATTTTATAAGAATTATTTACCCTAATACCATCCTCCAACAAAATTTTCAAATCATCAATCAATGGTGACAATAAAAAATCAATATCAATTATAGGTTTCTTTGGACCTGATATCATTATACTCAACATGGAATATTTATGCTTTATACAAACTTCAAGAGATAGGTTGTAAATTACCAATAAAGAAGGCCATGAAATATGTGTGCTACTGAGGATTTGATATGGATTCATTCTATCTGTACACAACCCAAGTATGATATTTCTAATTTTATTTCCGAATGTAGGATATTGCTCATCAATTTTCATCCATCATAGACAATAAACTAGATGACATATTTTTCCATCACATATCCACTCATCGACATGACATATTAACCTTTTTTCATCATGTGAATTGAAAAATAAATGTTTCAAATAAGGGATTATAATAAGATACCAAATTACCTTGGAAAGGATCTCTATAATCTCTACATCAACCTGTGATTTTTCTTTCAACTTATACCATGATGGCCCGCATTTAGGACCCTCTGATAGAAATTCATATTCCTCCCTATATATTATACATTCATTCAAACATACATTTATTTTCATGTTTCCCTATCCCATAGGGAATAATATTTTCTTGGCCATATAATGTGAATCTAGAAGATCATTGTCTTTTGTAAGAATGTATTTCAACAACTATAGCAACTATGTAAAACTCTGGTCACTCCATCCATGTTTTTCCTTCAGGTTAATCGATATTAACACCACCGACAAAACATTAAATTCTATATAACAAAGATACAATGGGTTTTCATCATCAACATAAAGATGCTCAACTGTCGATTGTATCTCAATTTGTTCAACTATAATATAACGAATCATTTAATCAATTTCATTGGAGTTAACATCATGCAAATCAACATCATTAGTAGATCTGACATTCTATTCAGTTTCACCATGCCAAATCCAAGGGCTATAACTCTGATTAAAACCATGACAAATCAGATGATCTTTGATCACTATAATTTTCAACTTCTCGATATTCATACATTTCAAGCATGGAAAGAAAAACATGTCCTTTCTAGGAACATTTCATTTAGAAAATTTCAAAAAGGAATCAATACCTTCCTCATATTCATTACCCACTCGATGTGCTGTAATCCAACATTGAATTATTATTACCTATAACAAATATCAAAATAATACATCTTGTTAAGATAATCCAATTTTATATTTATATAAAATATATCATAATTTGAATGTTATTTTTTTGAAGTATTAAACAATTATATGAATTTTTGAAAAACATATACATGGAAATAATTTTAAAAAGAAAATATAGTTAGATATAACTATTTTATATTTATATGACATATGACATAATTTGAAAGTAACACAATTTTGAAATAAAAAATAAAAAATATGCATATTTTAAAATTATAAAGATATATTTTTTGATCAACAAATTATATTATTCATTTAATGTAATTTTAATGGTCACATATATGAGTTTTATCATTCTTATTGAGTTTTTTGTGAAAAATTGTACTGTGTATGGTCAAAATTGATTTGAGGGGTAAGTTGACATTGTTAGGTTCTGAGCCACTTTTTGTAATGGATTTATATTAGACACAAATTACAGTCCTTGAGAGGAACCTAGATTGTCCTAGGAAGGTGGTGAAAATATCCTATTCAATGTATGTTGATAGGTAGTATTGGGGGATACTTTTCTAATAATAAATAGTTAATGAATATAGTGCTAAACAAATAAGCAACAATTCATCAATATATTATGTTATAATATATACTAGTAGTCAATATTAAATATGTACTACATGCAACCAGAACATATAGGAAAATAATTAAATTAACAAATGACCCAACCCATATAGAAAGGATGAGTACATATTCACCACAAAACACCTAGGAAAATATAACTTCTTTTTTTCTAAGTCGGAATAACTAAAAAATTTAATGTTTTATATAAAATGACAAGGGTGTTATGGTATATAACCAATGTCTCTATGATATCTATATGGGTATTTCATATTTAAATATGGAAGCAACTAACCAAAGTAACATAGAGTGTAATTCCCAATTATTTCAGATCAAGGATAAGAAAAAAATTTAAAATAATGATAACTTTTGGAAATAATCCATGATATTGTGATATTTTAAAAAAATAACATAACGTAAATGAAGCTTATCCGTGAAAATTAACTAATGAAATCGAGTTGTGTGAGGCTTAATTGAATTTTGTGAGTCGATATGATAGATCATGTGATTATAAAGATGAAGAATGATGATAGAAAAAATATGTTGGAGGGCACGAGTTAGAAAAAAAATTACTAGGTTTTCCGCACGCGAGAGACGAGTCGTAGGTCGCTTGATTGAAAAATAAAAAACTGACACAATACGATGCTAGATAAAGTTTTTATAAGGTTTATCACATCAATTATTTAATAATCGATGTGATAAATTATTTTTTATTGCATTAATCATGTCAGTTATATAATAGTTGATGTTATAAAGATGATCTTTTATATCGGTTATATAATAACCGACATGATAAATTGGGTTTATCACAATAGTTATAGAATAACCAAAGTGATAAATTATGATAGTTGATTTTTTAAATCATTTATAATATAACCAACATCAAAAATAGATTTATCACATTGGTTATAATATAACTGATATGAAAAATAAAATATCAAAATGTTTTTACGTCAATTATATTATAACCGACGTGATAAATCAAATTTATGACTTTACACACAAGTTATTTATAACTGAATTAAAAAATTATGATGTGGTAAATGTTTTATGCACTAGTGATTCAACCATGATCCTTTCGAAAATCCTAAAAAATATTCCAAAATTCTTTCAAACTCTCCCAGACATCTCTTGAACACTTTAAATACTTAAAAATCCTAAATAAATGGTTACTTACTAGAAACTAAGGGTGCTCCATTATCACCACCATTGGCCTTTTCGTCCCAAGAATGTAAAAAACCACTACTATCCCGAAAGTGTTTAATACATTGCATGACCATTTACTTTTCCCATTACTAATTATCTTCATGAATATCACCATGTTTCTACATTAATTGACCTAGACCGATGCTTTTCCCAAGAAATAAATTCTATTTTCTATCCAAAATCTATACTGGTATATGATCCAAAGAATCACCCAACTCTAGGTAAATGTGATCCCATCGAATCACATGGTCAGGATCAAGCTAATACTTTTCAACTGAGATACATGATGCACATTATGCATTACACTGAACTGTGGTGGAAATCAAAGTTGTATACCACCTCACCAACCCATTCATGTATCTCAAAATGGATCATGTATCGAAGATATAACTTTCCATACTTTCCAAAATTATGATTCCCAAGACTAGGATAGATTCTCAAGAACACATGATCACTCACCTTGAATGACAATGACCATAAATTATTATCTTTATATGAGTTTTTACGACATTGAGTTGTCTCTATTATCTTCCTGGTCAACTAAATTTTCTCCATTGTCTCTTAGACAAGGCTTGGCCCAAACAGTGAAGTCTCACCTATTTCCACCCAAACAAGTGGTGAACCACAATGATGCCAATATAATACATCAAAATAATCCATATGTATTGAGTCCTAGTAATTATTGTTATATTAGAACTATACTAACATTATGTGATCCTCCCATAATCCACCAAAATTCATTACACAATCCCGCAACATGTCTTAAAAAATTTGTATCGTCCTTTCAAATTTCCGATTTGTATGAAGACGATATGATGTTCTCATTATCAACTATGTCTCAAAGATTTTTTGTAAGGATTTCCATAAATCAGATGTGAATAATGTATCTCAATAAAAAAACTATCAAAACTGGTACTCCATGTATTTTTACTACTTCTCAGGTATAGATTTTTGACAATTCCTCCACCGTATGAGATTCCAGAATAGGGATGAAATGGGCCAAATTTGTGAGTCTATTCATTATCAACCATATGGAATTGTGTTTCTAACACATTATTGGGAGACCTGTTACAAAATCTAAGGCTATCTGCTCCCATTTCCAAACAGGAATAGGTAAATATTGTAACATACCTCCAGGTCACTAATGTTATGCCTTAACCTGATGACAAGTGAGGAATCCTGAAACAAAATCAGCCACCATCCTTTTCATACTGACCCACAAAAACTATGATTTCAACAAATTATAAATCATCTTTATACCTGGATGTATATATCTCTTTAATGGGGTTAAACATGAAAAATTTGTTCTTGACAATAAATAAGTACGACCATCTGACCTTGAAACCACAAAACCGAACTCCTATCTAGTTTCCATCCCTCAATGGTATCCCCAACTTTGAGTTTTAACCTCATAAACGACATTCATAATCAGATGTATGTACCTCCATAACTTTCTAGAAAATCATGAATCAATGAAAAAAGAAAGAAAACTGCAACACCACTTTGGTCTTCATATTTGAAGTGCATGTTAGCTATCACCAACATCAACTTCCAATGATCTAAAACCTATTTTTCCAACTGATCGTATAATTTTATAGTTAATGCATCTTCCAATGAATTTCCATTACCTAGTGTATACATCAAGTCAATGTCAAATATTTAGAGATACTCTATCCATATTCTTTGTCTCAGGTTCATGTCCATTTATGAGAAAATATGTTTCAAGATCTTATGATCTGTTAAAACTATTAATTTCTCACCAATGATGTAATGATGTCATACCTTCAAAGAACGAACTATAGAAGATAACTATAAATCATGTATTGGGTAGTTAATGTCATTAAACCCTAAATATATCCATAATCAACAATGTTATCTCCCTACATGATAAAATATCCCACACCTAATCCCAAAGCATCACAATATACCACATACCCTTGTCTTGATTATGGAAATACAATGATTGATACTGATGTAATGAGAACCTTAAGCTCTTAAAAATACTTCTAATATTCCTCATTCCATTGTAATGGAACCTTTTTCCTTTTCAATTCTATCATAGGTGAATCTATTCATAATAAGTCATGAATAAAGTGTCAATAATAACAAGCTAAACCAAGGAAATTTCATATCTCGAAGACATTCTTTGGAAATTTTCAAGAGATAACAACCTCTATATTTTCTAGATCCATAGAAACACATATTTTAGAGACTAAATGGGAATGTAAAGACACCTATTGTATCCAAAAATATCACTTTTATAATTTGGAATACATAGGATGATCTGTCAATATTCAAAATACTATCACTAATTGTTGCTCATGCTCATCTGTTGTCCTTGAATACCCCAATATGTCATCCAAAAACACCACCACAAAATAATTGAGATATCTTTTAAATATCTAATTCATATACTACATAAAGACTATGGGTTCATTTTTAAGTTCTAAAGGCATAAACACACACTTTTAATGGTCATATCTAATTCTTAAATATGTTTTCAGAATATCCTCCTTCCGAATATGCAATTGGCGATCTCCAGATCACAAGTCAATTTTGGGGAACAAATGATCTCCCCTCGATTTATTGAATATATCATTAGTGAATGGAAGTGCATACATATTATTTATCATATATTGGTTAAGCTTACGATAATCCACACACAATGAAAGAGTTATATCCACCTTTTGACATACAATACTAGGGATTCCCATAGAGATATACCTGGCCTAATGAACCCTTTTCTTAATAGTTATTCTAACTACACCTTCAGTTACCTTAATTTTATTGGTTATATTTGGTAAGATGAAAATATAATAGGAATTCTCCCTTGGAAGGAGATCAATCACAAACTACCCTTATCTTTTGGGTGGAAACATTGAGATAGTTTCAGGAAAAAAACCAAAAATTGGTTAATAACTCTTATAAAACTACTATTCTTGATTTTATATATTGATTAAAAAGTAAAATCTATCAACTAGTATGATATCATTCCAACTACTAGTGCTAAAAAACCCATTTCACCTAAATTTAAATTTCATTATCCTTTACAGAGATGCTCGATTCCATCCGTAGTTGTAAAACATACCTGTTGGGTATAATAGTTGATGAGAGCCTTGAACAGTTTCAACCAATCCATACCTAGGATTATATCATAAAAACACATCTCTAGCTCTAATAAATTCCATCTAAACTTAGCTCCATCCACAATTATTGAAGAATCCATATAAACAAAGTCTCTACATTCTATTTTACCAAGAGGATTTTGATGTATCAAAATAGAAGGCATAGTCTCAATATTTAGACTGAGAAAATAAATATCATGAGAAGAAATAAAGGAATGTGACTCACATGTATTAAACAAAGCTTTTATAAGGGTATAATTGAAATGAATCATTACTCACACTGTCAATGGTCCAAATTTATCATCAACAATCACCTGCTCAACTCCATGCAACAACTTACTCACCACACTTTGTTCTTTTTTACCCTGTTGAGATTGAACCAATTGATGAGTCATGGTATTCCTAGAATCACTATGTCTAGATTATCTCTACTGATGATAATTGTTCTACTTTCCTCACCCCTTTCAAGCATACGACATCTAAAAAACATGATAAGTGTCTTGAACAACAGACATTGGATCACTGTAACAATAGAAATGAAGATGCCCCATCTAATTGCAATTGTGGAATGCTCTCTATGGAACTATACACTCGATTCATGTGGTCAAACGAACCAAATTTAAAACATCCATCTTTTCTGTTGGGTCTTGGAAGAAGATTCATCGATCCATCCATATGATTTGGAGTCATTCCACTACCTTGGAAATAGGTACCCTCTTCCTCTTGTTCTAAACATTAGAGTTCCCACCATTTTCTATAGGTATCAACATGATCCCTCCACCCATAGCTCATGAGACATCCTTTTATTCCATTATTTCTATATTATCTATATCTATATAATCATTTATACAGAGCACAAAAATATTTGAGAAAATATCCCTCCTCAGTCTCGATTAAAAAAAGTGGTGTTTCATGGACACACTAGAAGAAACTTAAGGTGAAAAGAAAACTAAATTCATAAATTTAGCCATGTATTCTATCAATAATAGGTTCTCCTACTTCAACCAGAATATTTCCATTGTTCTTGAAATCTTGAACATGTGATAGTAGAATTTTTTGTTGAACAATTCTTCAAAATCCTCCCATGTGATGTTTCAATTTTTTTCCAAACAACTATGTCCCACCATTGGAGTGAAAGATATTCTAGCATATATGTCACCAAATTGAATTTTGTATTTTTTGTTCCTAGGAAATTGATGATTCAATTCATCCTATTCAACCACACCTCTACCTTCTCTGAATCCAAATTACCTCAAAATATGGGTGGATACTTCTTCTAGAACTAGATAGAATGATACATTTTTCTGGGTTCATCCATTCCATTCCCTATATCCATAGCATGAAAGGCCTGGACTATACTCTGAACCAGTTGTTGGTTTACTTGTGACTTAGGTGAAACTACATTCTTAACATCTTATTCCCGTTGGATTCTATAATGCCAACCCGATGCCATTTTCTAAAATCAGAACAAACACTATAAACCTCACTCTCTAGTAAATGACGACTTAATAATTTCAAAATACACTATATAATATATCACAACATATCTTTCTAAAATGAAAAATTTCACCATATTTTGAAAATAAACCCATTTTCAAAATTCTCATATCATGTATTTTTCAAAATCTCACTTTTTTTAAAAAAATTCAACATTTAAAGAAAAACAAATATTTTTTAAACAAATCATATACCATTACTCAGAAAGAATTATTCACTCCTAGTGGGAAGTCATTTATAAAATTCATGTAAAGATATTCTCATTAGCTAAACCCATGAAAATAAGATTACAACTCTTATAAGTGTGTCCAAAACACGTATGTACCCAACATTCTTGCAACTTGATGTTTGGAATAAAAAGTTAGCTTTGTATTTTTTTCACTACATTTGAATTCTCGACAATCCTACTTCTTTCTACCATCCAAATCAAGGATTAACTAGAATGATTTCCAACTCCAAGACCAAAAAAATTATACCATTTGTCCCAAAAGATAATATGACCGACCAAGTCTGATTCCACTTGTAAGTTAAGGACAGAACACACAAATACCACTTATAATATCCCACACCTCCTCATTGACTTTAGACGAGGTGGAATTTCTACTTGGAATTTGGATAAATCCCCATTATTCCAAAGGTTGGAAATTAATTCCAAGGGATTCAATACAATTGGGGGATAATTTTCCCTTTGAAAACAAATAACCCAACCAAACACACCATAACAAAATAGCCACTAAATGATACATGATAAAAATGCATACAACAAAAAGTATAAAAAGTGAATATGAAACTAATCTACAATCAGAGTACCACACCAAAAGACTACTAACATCAAAGTACATAGTATTAGACAAAACCATAAAAACTCATAGACTCTAAAGGTAGAAACACAATAACTCCCATCATTATCCAATCCAAAACTCTATTTCTATGACCAAGTATAAAGAAGAACCACTAAATAAGTATGATTCTTTACCTTTAAATTTATCCTAATAGAATATATTTGAAAAAGAACCAATGTTCCAAAGAAGGGGTGAGTAATAAAACTTAGTAGGTTTTCCCCAAAATGAATTCCCTAGTCAGACCACTGGGATAAAACAAGTTAACAGAATTATATAAACAATTTATATAAAAAAAATTAATTATGTTTCACAATTTATATCATTTAAAATTTATTTCACACAAAAATGGTTATTCCAACAAGAATAGTTTTCCAAGTAAAGAAAACAAATAATTCAGTAAACCATTTCACATTTCCTTTTAGCATACTCATTCCATGATTCACATACACACCCACACATACATGCCTATGTGTCAATTCCATACTCATGAGAAGTTTATCATCCATCCACTAAGTTATTATTAAATGGAAAATATTCTTATGTCCTAATGAAACATGCCCCATATATAGGGTAATTTCAATTTATACTACAATGGTATATTCCCCTTATTCAGGGTCACATCAAAATAATGAACTCACTGAAACCCATTTATTCCAAAACCATTTCAAATTAACTATTCTTAGACATTCCAATAAAACAGTTCTTTTATTGAGAACCTTTTAAAGAAACCATTTTAATAAATCCAACAAATCCATATTTTAAAATCATCATTTTAAAATCATGAAAATAAACCGCTTTGCACAACCAATTTTTACAAATCCATAAACTATCAGTAAATTAGGTTTTTTACATGCCTTACACACTAATTTCACAACAAAATTCAAGAAATGTAACTAATTAAAAATAAAACATTAAATTTATAATATGAGGATTCGAGAGTGAAGTCACTTATCATGGGAATTATGATGAAAATAAAGATCGACATGAAATCTTCAACAAAATTGGGTTAAATCTCTAGAAAAATGCCTTAGATATCTTTCCCTAACATCAATATATCCATATCTCATCATTATTGGAACCAATCATCATAGATATATCCCCAATGAAATTGATCAATGATTTCAAGAGAGTGAAGGAAAGTAAATATAAGAAAACTATCACAAATGAATACATACTAAGGTAATTGGGCTTCAACACAACAAGAAAATCCTTTAGATTTCTTTTTGTTCAAAGGGGAGAGACTCCAAAACCATTAAGAGGAAGGAAAATCAAATTAGGTCCAAAATTGAGGAAACATGATGTGATTAAGGGTAAATACGAGTGATATCATTTTTTTAGGATCTTACTTTTAAACCATGCATGATTAGTCACACAGTTAGGAAAACCGTGTACAAACCATGTTACAGCCTCTACCTCAAGGAGAACATTGCATGGTTGTCCCACATAGTTAGTCAAAATATTCATCAACCTTGAAAAATACCTCTATCCCAATTTTCATGATTTATTTTAGGTGTCCTCAGGGTTCGACCAAACTTTTATCTTAACGATGTGCCTTTTCATTAGCCCTTGTCTCACTATTCATGATTTCTTAGAGGATATTCATGGTTTTCACTAAATGTGATCAAATTTTACACCTCCCGAAATGCCTAGAAAACATTTCTTAAGTCCTATAAACTCTCCAAAAGTTCACCCAAACAATTTACATACTTAAAGTGAATAAAAAGGGTTACTTCAGGGGTGATACTTTAATTGAGGTTATTTGAGATGATTATTAGATGGAAATATCATTTTTTCCTTAGATGAGATCGTTAGTTTGAATGATTAAGGTTTAGACCTGATTTCTTGAGGTTTAGACTAGTAGGATCCTTTGAGTTACATTGGCATCATAGATAGTCAAGAAAATTATGGTATCATTTTGAGTGTTTGAGATAGGTTTGAGGGACCTTTTGTGGAATTACATTATTGGAATGGTGATAATTTTGGTTTTCTTTCTGGGAATAGTGATATTTGGGTTATTTACTGAATAAGATTATTGTGGTGTCTTTTGGTGGGTTTGGATTTATGTTTTGTTTTTCTAGAGGATCCCCTTATAGGGTTTCCTACTTGAGATAATGTTTTGGGGACCATGTATAAAACCCTATTCTTTGAAATCCTTTTAGATGGTGGATTATAGTTTTAGTGGTTTTGGTTGAGGGGTTTGTGTGTTAGATGACCTTGGTTCTTAAGATTTTAGATTTTAGGTTTGAGGATATTCTTGTTTATGACTATATGAGATAGGATACCATTGGGAATAATATTGAACCAAGCATTGTACCTAAGATTGATTCAGATTATCTAAACTACTGTTTGGTTGTTATATGGTGGTTATAAGGAGATAATGAATGATCTGAATGAGAAAACCCCCTAGTTTAGTTGATTTCCATGAATAGGGGTAGTAGACTATGGAGGCTATTATTCTCTAAAGTCATATTATTTGATTTTGGGCCTGGTCAAGAAGTATTGTGCTAACAGTTGTTTTATATCCTAGTTTGTATTGTACGAATTTTAAGACAAGTGTAGGTTCTACCAGGTTTTATAAGAGTTAGTAACACTAGTTTAGATCATTCCATTTGAGTAATAGATCCCAATACATTCACTTAATGATTTTAGATGCCTAATATAAGATCCAAGGGTCTAGAATTCATTCATATACTTATGTCAGACTTTTGGAGCTTATTATTAATTAGGAAGATACGCCTAATGTTTTGGCTGGGTAAGCCACATTCTATAATTCCTCTAGCTTATGATTGAGTGGGGGTAGATCTATCTTACCAATTATAAAATAACCAATGCTTTGTTTGTTTCTTTTTTATTTAGTTTTTTTTATTTTATTTCTTTCTATTATATATTTTTATGCCAGTAGTCTTTTTTCATTTAGGTTTGGTATGTCACACGTTGCATACACTTGTTATAAAGAAGAATCTATGAAAACCATTGGGGTTGGCCTATATATATTTATATCCTCATCCCATGTACAATTACCTTGGTTCTTGTGAAGAACTTATGTTTTCTTTCTGGTTGAAAATAATAATATGGATTTTGCAGAGGCTTAGCGTTTCATGATCGAGATGGATTTCTCATGTGGAGTCTAAGGCTCATACGAGAGTAGTTCAATAGTCATGGAGATTGGCTATTTGGTTTGGATAAAAAGGGTAGTAGATCATGGTTTATATATTTTCTTTTATTTTATTTTTGTGTATGTGGTCATCCCAGTGGGTGACCAATGTCTGTATGTTTTAACTTACATTGAGTTTTTATCATGCATTCCATTTATCATAGTATGCTTCTATTTGTATAATTTTTAAATTTTACTCTAATATTCAATGATTTGTATTTGTTTATATTATTTTTACTATTATTACAAACCGATCTGAGTGAAATGACTCCCCATTATATCCTTCTAGGACCTCACCGCTAGTCGGTAGTCTATAGAATATGAGGAGGTGTACTTGAGGCCTTGTTGAAAGTTCAATAGATTGAAAAGTTGGGTTGACCTTGGACAATTCATCTAAATAATGATGTTCAGAGTCCTATATATCCCAAAAATTAAATATTTAATGATTTATGTCCCATGTAATGATTACGGGAACAAATATTGATTCTCATTCCACTACGAGAATCAATAAGTGACGCCTACTCCACTATGAATATAAGAATCAGGTAGTAATTTCTACTCCACTATCTATATGGTAATTAGGTAGTTATTCCCACTTCACTATGTTTATGAAGATTAGGTAGTGATGTCTACTCCTCTATGGGAATCGGGCACTGATTCATACTACACTATGTCATGGGAAAAGGGTAGTGATTATCACTCCATTATTTTTTAATTTCTATTCCTATGTTAGTTCTTTTGTTTTATGTCATGATTCACTTCCATAGTATGACATATCTCTATTACCTTTGAGTATGATCCATGGATCCTTTTTTTCTTATGTTTCCATATTCCAGTGTCATGGTATATATTTTATCTTTTGATATTACGTGTTTTAATAGAAAAGATTATTGAAAATACTTATTGTTCCATGTTCTTTTCAATAAGATATTTCTACCTTTCTCATGTTTTCTCATATTCTTATGATATCACCCATGATGACACATTGATGAGTCTTCCCCTTACTAAGAATATTATGTCAATCATTTCTTATGTTTCTATTCCCCATGTTATGAAATACAAGTATAACTTTTGAGAATTCTATAAAGGAGTCTAGGGTGGTTTGATTATAAAGAATTGTAAAATAATTAACTTGTGTAGATGCTCTTGAAAGACACTAAACCTTTTGTTCTTGGGATTTCATGATTATTTCTGAAATGTAATGTCTAAATTATGGTAATATTGTAGAATGAATATAGTTTCATCTCACTTTGTATCAAATATACTATTTAATGAAAGTGTTTTGAGCACTAGACTTAGGAGTGTGGCTTAGGGGCGCCTCAATTGGAATCATAGAAGAGTTTAGTTTTTTTGAGGACGAGATTAGTTCTTTTAAGGATTAAGATAAGATAACATTAGTGAAAATACCAACTATAATTCTAAGTATAAGAGAACATCTAGAAGTTCTGGTAAAGTGGATATTGTCTTGTTTCCTAATAATTACATCCTAAGAAAGATACTATAAAGTGGACATGGCAGTGGAACATATGTTCCTAGAGGTAATATCCTTAAAATATATATTTTATTATAAAATCAATCTTCACTATGGTGTATGATTAGTGTTCCTAAGATAACACACTTGGATAGACACTATTAGGGGATATTATATTGTCAATCATATTATCTTTACAAGACATTATGAACACTACAAAATAAAACTGGGTAGTAGTGGCGATTTTTTATGAATCACAAGTGGTTTAAACTCCCACCTATCATCTTAGATGTGGTTATTAAAACTACCACTTATTTCATGATATCTATTCATTTAGCAGAAGTTTTTTTTAATTTCACAGTAGTTTTGTTATTGTCATTTTTGGAGCATTTAGTGGTAGTTAATTTTTTTTTATCGGCTATTCTTTTATAAAAAAATATCCAAGGGAAATATAAATAAAATAAAAGAATCCCTAATAAAACTAATTAACTATTGATTTATTTTATGAAGGTTGAGTGTAACCTCTTCTAAATATTTTATATGTAATTTATTTAGTGGTGGTTACTTAAAACCACTATTATAATAGTTTTTTTAAATATTTAATAAAAAATTATAAATTTTAAAATCTGACATGTAATAAAGTAGACTATAAATATATGATAAACTCATAATACATATATCTTACATCTAAAATCATATAAAAACATCTAGTCATCATTACCCCAATCCCACTCAACCCATACAGCTATCAATATAAATATAAAAAATGTCCAAAAATTTCCCATGCCCAATATAATTCCACATAATGAACTCTACTACATATTTATACCTCCACATCATCCCATAAAATAAAACCAACCCTATTATCTCACCAACTGTAATAAAAGTGAAAACAAAAATTTAAACTAAGCATAAAAAATTGAAATTAGAGTAGAATAATTAATGAAATTTTAACATACTAGGGAAACTAAGAACTATCATGACTTACTTTTAAAGATTGTCATAGATCAAAATGGTCAACCTCTTTCCTACTTCTGAAATATACCACCTGTAATAAAAACCAAAACATTTATGAAAATAAATGTGGAAGAGAAAAGACATAGATTATATTCAGAATTCTACCCATAACATTTGTTATTTTGTTAATCAAACTGAATAAATTTTAACATTAAACAAATAATATATGATGGAAAACAATTTTAAAAGATAAAAATACCTATTTAATATAATATTAAACACTTGAAACTAAAAGAGGATTAGTAAAAAATATAATTTATTTTTAATGTGACATGCTGTGTGCATGAAATTTATTTAATAATCATTTTTTAATGATTTTTGTATCAAATCAGGTCCTAAATTTATAAAACAACTCAATAGTGGTTGTACAATGATTTCACATCAATATGAGGTCATTTTATATGGTTTTGATCATTCCACACACGTTTTATTGTTTTAAAACACTAAAAACGTGTTTATGACCATAATGAGAAAACTGAAATTTGGAATGATGTGTCATTAGTTCCTACATTTAAAAATTAAATATATAGTTTCCCCCATTATTTCAGTGCCAAACAATGACATTTTTTTAGTTTTGAACCCCATCACTTGTTTTTAAATGCTTTTATACCTTTTAGAAGTGTATACGATGTAATTATGACTACACCACATATCTGATTAATGTGTTTTCTATGGATACACATAAAAAAACCCAGAATTGGTTGTACCATGATTTCACTTCAATATGTGTTATTTTTCTATGGTTTTGACTGGTTCATGCACATTTTAATATTTTTAAGACACTAAAAAAACTTTTATAATCATAATAGGATAACCGTAGTTTGGAATGATGTACCGTTGGTTCATACAGTTCAAAATTAAATCTAACGTTGTTGCACCACGATTTTAGGTCAATACGAGTTCGTTTTCCTAATTTTGACCCTCAAGGACTTGTTTTCAAAGGCCTTTGTTCCTTTTAGAAGTGTATACCAAGCAATTCTGACCACACCACACAATATATTGACATATGTTCTATGCATACACATCAATTAAAAAACTCATTGGTGATTTTCTTGTAATTTCACAATAGTATGAGGATTTTTTATATGATTTTGATAGTTCCACACACATTTTAGTGTTTTAAAACACAAAAAATGAATTTTCATCCATAATGGGAAAGCTATAATTCAGAATGATGTTTTATTAGTTACTACATTTTAAAATTGAATTTATGGTTATTTCCCATGATTTCAGAGCAACCAGACATTTTTTACTTGTTTTAAAACCATGAAAATTGTTTTTAAATGCTTTTGTACCTTTTAGAAGTTTATACCGAGTAATTATGACCACACCACATGTTGTGTTAACATGTGGTATGTGCATACACAAAAAAAAAACAAATCATTGCTATATTTACCCTAATTGAACATCAATATGAGGTTGTTTGTAATGATTTTGATCATTCCACACATGTTTTAGTGTTTTAAAACACTAAAAATGTGTTTACAACCATAACAGGAAAATCATAATTCAGAATGACATGCCGTCAGTTTCTACATTTCACAATTAAATATATGGTACTTTTATAATGATTTCAGGGTAATATGTTATTGCTTTCCTAGTGTTGACCCCCTAACACTTGTTTTTGAAGACTGTTGTACATTTTAAATGATTTTACCAAGTAATTCAGACCACATTGCATGTTGGATTGATGTGTTGTCGGCATGTACATGTCAAAAACAAAACATCAGTGGTTTCCCATGATTTCACATTAATAGGATGTTGTTTCTTATGGTTTTGACCATTCTACACACATTTTAGTGTTTTAAAACACTAAAACGTGTTTATAGACATAATGGGAAAACCATAATTTAGAATGATGTGTCGTTAGTTCTTATATTTCAAAATTAAATCTACGATTGTTTTCTCATGATTTTAGGGCAATCAAACATCATTTTCCTTGTTTTGACCCCTAACACTTGTTTTTAAAGGCTTTTTTACCTTTAAGAAGTGTATACTGAGTAATTATGACCACATCACTTGTTAGGATGATGTATTTTATGCACGTACATGTCAAAAATAACACAGTGGTGGGTTTCCCCAAATTTCACACCAATATGATGCTATTTTCCATAGTTTTGACCATTCCACTCACCTTTTAGTGTTTTAAAACACTAAAAATGT
Organism: Viscum album; assembly: GCA_963277665.1. Lineage (NCBI taxonomy): Eukaryota > Viridiplantae > Streptophyta > Magnoliopsida > Santalales > Viscaceae > Viscum > Viscum album. The sequence continues at coordinate 295,754,112 of OY728134.1, forward strand.
GTTCACAACCATAATGGGAAAACCATGTTTCGTAATGACGTTATGTTGGTTACGGATTTTCAAAATTAAACCAAAGGTTTTTGTTCCAAGATTTCATGGAAATCAATAATTGTTTTTCATGTTTTGATCCCCTAAAACTTATTTTTAAGGACTTTTTACCTATCCAAAGTGTATACAGAGTAAATCTTACCACACCGCACATCATATTGAGATTTTATCTACATGTATACGTCAAATAAAACTCATTAGTGGTTTTACCATGATTTCACATCAATATGAGTTCATTTTCTCTAGTTTTGACCATTCCACGCTCGTTTTAGTGTTTTAAAACACTAAAAATGTGTTTATAGCCATAACAGGAAATCTATAATTTGGATTTATTTAATATCCATTACTATATTTCCAAATTAAATCTATGGTCATTTTCCTCGAATTTATGGGCAATATGATGTCCTTTTCCTATGTTTAACCCCCAAAACCTTGTTTTTAAAGGCTTTTGTACATTTCAGAATTGTATAACAAGTAATTATGACAACACTTCACCTTGAATTAATGTTCTTTCTACACGTACATGTCAAAAAAAACTCAACGGTATTTTCCCCGTGATTTAACATCAATTTTAGGCTATTTTATATGGTTTTTACCATTCCACGCACATTTTAGTGTTTTAAAACACTACAAATGTGTTTACTGCCATAACAGAAAAACCATAATTTAGAATGATGTGTCATCGATTCCTAAATTTCAAAATTAAATATATGATTTTTCCCATGATTTTAGTGAAATATGATGTTTTCCTAGTTTTAACCCTCAACATTTGTTTTTAATGTACTTTGTACCATTCAAAAGTATATACCAAGTAATTTTGACCAAATTGTAATCGAAGTGATGTTTTTTCCATACAAACACAACAAAAATAACTCAGTAGTGGTTTTCCCATTATTTCACATCAATATGAGATCTTTTGAAATGTTTTTGACTATCTAATGTATGTTTTAGTGTTTTAAAACACTTAATACATTTACGGATATAAACAGGAAACTGTAATTTGAAATTATGTTTTGTCAGTTTCTATGTTTCATAATTAAATCTATGGTCATTGTACCATGATTTTATGGAAATATGACATTGTTGTTTTTGTTTTTGACTCCATAACACTTTTTTCAAGGCTTTTATAACTTTTAGAAGTGTTTACCTAGTCAAAAACGAGCAAACACATTTGAATTGTTTTCAATCTTTTGGATAATGATCTATAATTCATTTTTGACATGTATAGATAAAACCCATGTCAATACAGAACAATATGTGGTCAGTATGTCTCGAAATGTGTGATTTTTATATAAAATTGTCATTTTAGTTTTATTTATTGATATTGTATGTGTTTTTTGAAAATATTTAAGGGGTCTATGAAATTTATAATTTACCTCAGCAGGAATAGTTATAAGGTTGAAAATTTCCTTTGGTATCATTCCAGTCATATGCAGAAATTCTGAAACTAAATTATTTTTCCATTTAAGACTACCACTAATCCCAGGTTTCCTTACAAGAGTCATGTAATTTAAATTTTTCTTTCAATCATGCAATTCCTCTTTGTGATTCCTGATCAACAACACTACTTGAATTTCCACCGGCTGTAGCTTTATCAGATGACACCACACTACCAAAGAAAACCGAGGGAGTAGGCCCAAAACACATCCCCTATATACATTTAGGATTATCCTTCCATAAAACTATTCCAACTTCATAGTTTTGGGAAGCCGATGATGATTTTGAGGGGTTCACAACAAAAAATTCTTGAATTTTTACCTATTAATATTAAAATATTATCATTTATTTTTTAAAATTTTAGAAATTTATAATTTTATCTAATTAATTAATTTTTCATTAATATTTATTGTTATTTTAAAACTATAGAAACATTATAAATAAAATTATATTATAACAACAAACAAGCCTTAACCCCAATTAATTGGGACAAACTATATGGATTAGAAATTTCCAAATTGGCATCATTAGATCAATGTAGTATGCCCTATTTAATTAGGATTAAGGATTTTTTGTTGTTATAATATATTTTAATTATTATGTTTTTATGGTAATGAAATAATATGATATGGTAATGAAAAGTACATACTCCAATGTATTTGGTAGGGTCATTTAAAAAATTACCATAATGTTTTTATACACATTAAACCACATCTATATTCGGAAAATATAGTGACCTAATTCATTAGTATTTATAAAAAATATATACAAGTAAAAGAAAGATTTAGATATAATAAAATTATTTAAATAAATATGAATAAAATAAAAAACAAAATTGTTTTTTTACTCAAAAAACTATGAGACCTAGTGATGCGAGGAACACATTTCTTCTCATGATTAACAAAAAAATTGATATAATTCCTACAAAAAAAAACAAAATTAAAAAAATTATAATTTTGTTGTGTTTATGTTATTAGGATACTATAAAATCTAAAATTAACTTATGATATGAATCTCTGTTGATATGGACAAAGAGCTTCCATTGTTCACAAGAAATTTCTCCAGAAAAATTCTCATATATTTTTTGTGAGCATAGGGAAGTGTCATTAAACTCATTCCATAATACCCATTTAATATAACTCCATTTCCTGCCCAAAATTTTCAAAGTACATGGGTATGAAACAGATTTAGGGACATCAAAATAAAAAAATATAGAAATAAAAAACATCACATTTTATCATTATATTACAAAATTTTACTCATGTATTTTTAATTAGTTATCAAGTAATGTTAAATTAATAATACATTTACTTGAGTATAAAATAACTCATTTTCAAAGATGTAGTAATATGACTCTAAAATTTATAATTAATGGGAAAGCTCAACATATCACAAGAATGCTACCCAAGAATCTGCCCATAGATTCCAGCAGCATCACTGGTAGATACCCCAAACTCATCAAATGGAACAGTAATCTTGAAGTCCTTCAGGTTCCATACATCTTCCTTATTTATATCTTCATCCCTTCAATGGTTATCTTGATCTATTTGAAAAATTCATAAAAAAATTAATTAAATATAAAGTGTTTTTTGAAAAATGGTATAAATACCAGTAATTTTAACTCACCAATATCCCCTAGATGGAGGGGTGAAAAACTAATCCATCACTATATGTGAATTAGGCAGTGGGATACCAATGAAATATGGAGAAATTTCTAGTTCTCTTTAAGTCTCAGGTATAATAGAATCACTATAATCCATAGAAGATGATGGAAGTAGTGGTGTGCTCTGAGTTGCTAATCGGCTGGGATCCTGAAATTATTTTCATTATTAGTATTCCTTAATTTCAAATGGTTATGGTAATTAAATATATAAAAAAATAAAAACTATTTTTTTACAAAAAATAAAAATAAAAATAGAAAAATGTATATATATAAAAAATACTTATCAATGAGAAATTTTCATTTATTTTCATTACCAATTTCTACATTCAATTATCTTCATCTTCCTTATCTCCATTATTATCAACCTCTATAGTAATTATTTTTTCATTTTCTTCCTCTTCTACAAGTTCAAATATTTTAATATTGTTTGGAAAAAATTGTTCAATGTTTTTTGGTTGATGAGGTTCACTATCACAAAGAACCAACTAATCTTCATCACCCATATCATATAAGTCTCTATACTTTAAGTGTACAACAACACTCTAACCTTCATGTATTTCATGATTCATATAATAAAAATTCTTGTCTTTCGAATCTAATATAAATGGATCATTCTATGCAGGGTCATCAGTATCCATCGAGTGAGATAAGTTGACAGAAGTAAAATGTAACTAATCTTTCATTATACTCCTATCAATGTTAAATCCCTTTCATTTGAATAAGACAACTAAAATTTTCCCATGATAGTTCAATTAAATTATATCATTAAAATTCCCATGTTATCCCACCTATGAAATGTATATACAACACTATTATGAGTTTTCAAGTCTTTTTGTATGAATCCTAAAGCCATGAATATTGTTGTCACTAAATCTCTTAGCCTACCTTAGAGGACCTTGAGCTGAAAAAATAAAATCATTTGATATTTCAGCTCGATTATCAACGTTTATTATCTAGAAAAAAAGATATAAGATGTTAATTTTAACATAAAAAAATAACTACCCATCAATACTATGAATATGATCATATTCTTACATGACGAGCGAACCATTCTATATGATCCTTATTAATATCTTTTTGTTAATTCCAGACAATTTCGAGATCGACCCCTTAGTCGCCTCTTTGTATACAGTCGCAATTATTCAATAAATGGATATACAATAACACTATTGAGTAGCACATATCTATGTGCTTGCTGTAAATCCAATTTAGTCAGTGTAAAATTTTACCCCTTTCCAATTGGTCATCCAATAGTTAGAAATAATGATGACTAGTTTTCAAAATGAGAATTAGTGGATATGTCTTTAGCACATACAACATTATTGAATCAAGTCTCAATCTGATCCAAATGCCTAGAATAGAAGGTCAAGAACAATTTTTCTATGTAAAATTCAGAAATAGATCCTTTTATTTGATCTTTATTCATCACATATGATTTAAATGACCTATGTACATGATGAAAAAAATAAGAAACATATTAAAAAAAATTATGCAATGATCTGATAAAATTGTATTCACCAATGAAAATAATTTTTTTTTTCAGCATACCTTTCAACTGGATACATCCATCGGTAGTGTAATAATCCACCATGTTTATCTTCTTCAACAAAATAAATAGTAAAATAAATCATGAATGTGAATAATGAAGGTGGAAATAAAATATCAAAATATAATACTTTAAATAAATCTTTCTTTATGTTAATCAAGATCGATATGATTTAGAGTTTTCAAAAAAGTTCTTGTAAAAAAGTAAAAAACTCAAATAGAACCATAATCACTTTTTCAAGTAATTTATTACACAAATAAAATTACAACAACTACTCCATAAAAATATGTGAGTCATGACTTTTAAATCCATGTAACTTTTGATGTTTTAACACAATTCACCTAGACGTGTTACTTGAATATCCATATAGAACTTCTATATTATTTAAAGTTCTAATGAATATATCTTTATCATGATTTTTCATTATTAAAATAACTATAGTATACTTTCCATTATCATTTTCCCTCGACGATGCAATGGGGACTCATTTTTCCTATTTTTATGGAGTCTCGATTTCCACATGGGACGTGATCCCTCGACGATGTCAACGTGGGTGAGTCTCCATGGAATCCCTTTTTTATTACAAAATATTTCCATTCTTTGTGCTATTGGGAACATTATATATGTGCTTTGATCGTCGAATGGATGTGGTCTGTCATCCTATCTATCAGTGGATGTGTGTTGAGATTGATGTCGTGCGGCTGCCGGTGAAGTGGGTTTGGATCATTGATGGGATGGAATTTCATTGGAATCAGGAGGTAAGATTTGAATCTTTGATGCTTTATTGTGTTAATTGTGGTCAGTTTGGACATGTGGAAACGATATGTCGTAGTAATGGTTTGTCTGGGGTTTCACAATAGGCGATGAGGACGGGCATCAATGGTAGTGCTACACCTGATTTGTCTGTACCGCTATTGAAGGTTCCATCGGGTAGAATTCCTTTAAGATAGTGGTTTGTATAAGGCTCTTTGGAGCATGGTTTTTGCGGGTAAGGGAAGTCTATCGAGCAGATTGTGGTTGAGGTGCATCACATGGTGAAGGAAGTTGAGGCAGTGGGGAAACATGGTCCCTCATAGACCATTGGTGGTGATGTTCATAAAGAGAAGTAACGGAGGCTAGAAAATCTATTGTTGAGGCAGGTCTTTAGTAATCTAAGGTGTGATCTTGGTATTGAGAAGGATCTCCTATGTAACGTCCCAGACCCGGCCAGCCACCCGAACAGTGCCGAGCGGGTCGGGTGTCACTACCTTAGGCGCACCTCCCCGAACGCCAAAGGCTGCCGACTAGCAGCGAGGGTCTGAATAGGTATAGTGGGGAGGCTATACCCTCTAGGAGGATCATAGAAAGGGTACTGGTCTAAGTATAACAGTAAGGATGCAGTGGAAATAAAGACTCATCAGACTCAAACCAGACCCGCAGAGCGGAAGCATATCCAATATCAACAAATAGCCGAAGAAATAATTATAAAAATAGCAGCAAAAATAAACACAATGGCATGAAGATAACAGGTAACTACTACTGAATAGTAAAACATGCATCCAAAGCAGGTCAACATACAAAAGGGCTCCAATGGCTAACCAACAGTAGCTACAACAAGTAAGCATGCTGATACAGAAAAGTAAACACCACTAGTAAACCCCAGCTAGGCATGACCTCAAGGCCTGTACCATCTCCATGCCACAACTAACGTAACCCAGCTCCTGAAGCTGGCCCCTTTTCTCCATGTAAATCCATGAAGTCTGCACGCGTCCCGAAGGGCCCGTGCTGGGTGTGAGACAAATCTCAGTAGGATACCACCCAACGGTGCGTACCAAATATATGTGTTTAAGCATTAAAGCATTTACCAGGAAAGAAGTAATCAGTACAATGCAAAAAATAAATAAAAACTCCACTTCTGATCAACAGCCACCATGGAGTGTCACCTGCTTCGGCCAATACCGGAATCTCTATCGTGTAACCCGACACCGTGTGCCACCTACCACCTCGTGTCTCAAGTACCGACGTCCCGAAGGCACGCCCCAAATAGTAACCTGACACCAAGTTCCTCCTGACACCTCATGTCTCAAGTACCGACGTCCCAAAGGCACGCCCACAAATAGTAACCCGACACCATGTGCCTCCTGACACCTCGTGTCTCAAGTACCGACGTCCCGAAGGCACGCCCACAAATAGTAACCCGGCACCATGTGCCTCCTGACACCTCGTGTCTCAAGTACCGACATCCCGAAGGCACGCCAATTTCCTGAAGGCTCCTCACCTCCCACGTGGCTTTCTATGGAAAGCACCCCCAATCGAAATACCTAACCGCAACTACGGTGGCCTCTACCCACAGGAGTGGTCAAAACCACCTCATCACGGAGTATCTCTGTGTGCACACTACTCAAAGTCCAAGTGAGCGGTAATCACCCAAAATAGTCATAATCCACCAAATCATCTGACAACTCGTGTCCCTACGACCATGTCGCTCAAGTCCGATGGCCTCTCCATCTAAGTAACCCGGGCCATGCCCAACCTGACAGTCGTACTGCCTCAAAATGACGTCCATGATGCCCCATCCTGTGGTCAAAACCTCCCAAAGTAACCCGGGCAAAGCCCCAACCTATGATTAGCATCACTCAAGAATAACTGAGCCTAGCCCAACACAACCCAAAGGGTCCAGCAGATGCAATTCAGCAATTGTATATATAACATGTCTAAACAGGAAAACATAAACCAGCAAAAAAAAACTAAACAGTGGAATTGCACTATACCAGGTGCTGTCCCATATCAGCAATGAGGTCTTAAATGCCTCTAATAATTACAAGAGGCTCAAATAATTTAAAATAACAGTTTAACACAATAATATTGCAATTAAAACCATTTTGGCGTTCCCCGGACAAAATGCCCCGATGAGCCACAACCCCTCACCCGGCCCCGCTCATGCAAACTGGTAAATGGGAATACCCAAAGGCATCCCAGAGGTCCCATAAACAATACAATATGAAAAAGCAGATAAAACGTGTCCCGCTCAAAAATACCTAAAAACGTGCCGAAGTCGCATCACCCAAACAACCACGAAAACACAAAATTAGGTATGCACCACCTACCTGAGACTCGCATGATGCCACTCCTTTGGTAACACCCTCCAATTCGGTCTAAAACGCGGTAAATCGACAAAAGATTCAAAACCGCTCAAGGGGATATAACTCATTCTAGAAAAAAAATCAAACAAAATGGCCAAAGAGGAATCGAGGCCTTACAGAGGGGGTTCCAACGAATCCAACCGGGATCGGATCGGAGTTCGGATGAAGAACTGGGAAGCAAATGAAGATCCGACCGACTTGGTTTGGTAAACCTGGCCAAAATATTGAGGTTCTGCTTCAATATGAGGCTACTGCCCGTTTTAAGAAAAAAAAAGAAAGTACATGGCGTGTACTTTGGGACTACACGCTGTGTATGGTTCATTTAACTGTTCATAAGACGGAAAGGTTCTGCCGACTTACTTTCCGAGCCTGCCGACGTGATTACACGATGTGTACCTATGGGTACACGGTGTGTACTGGGTTCCTCTTCTCTTCCTCACTGACATACCCACACGCCATGTATATCCCTCATACATGGATAAACTGCATGGCGTGTCCAAAGGGAACACGGTGTGCCGCTGGTTCTTACCTAGCCAAAGGCCTACATGCCATGTATGGCCTCACACAGTCGGGGTCTACATGGCATGTTCCAAACTACACGCCGTATAGTAAGAAATTCTACACGGTCACTGCACGACATGTACTCAACGAGCACACAGCCGGTCACTCACCTAAACATACACGGCGTGTACTTAAATTACACGGTGTGTAGTCTGGAAATTTCCAGAAACATCCCATTTAATATAGTTCCCTCGGAAACAAGTCAAAAATTTAAACAGGGTTGGGATTTTGACCCGTTCTGAAAACCCGGGTTCTTACAAACTCTCCACCTTAACGTAGCTCGTCCTCGTGCTACCAAACGAAACCAGGAGATAGCACCGAACATGCTCAACCAGTTAAACAACCCGGAATACCCCGGTCTCAAAGGTTCTGACAAAATTCCTCAAGGGGGCTCCCCACCATAGAAATTGCCTTACCCGGTCTCAACCCAACAAAACTTAAAGAAAACAGGGTTTACTAACCTGTTTTCCGGACGCATAGTCCTCCCGTGATGCATCGTCACCCCTGCACCTCATTGGTGCTCCTGTGTCACTTCCGACACCCAAAGTATCCCGCACCGCATCGGTGTCCGCCTCCATGAGGTCCTGGTGCCTAGCACCTCAAGTAACCCGCATCCACGATGCCCCGATGCCATGCAACTCATATATATATCATGCACCCGAGATGGTGCCAACCCACTGACTAGCATCTAGTCAGTCCACAAAGATCCTGTGCACCTCGTGCACTCAAACCAGACATACCTCTACAGGTCATGCTAAAAAGGAAACATGGAGATCACGGTCACACCGTGGTGTACCTCTAACCATTATCGGCTCACCATCCTGCTCATCCTCTGGAAGCTCCACAACATGCACCTGTCCTGAAACACGGCTGCCTGACGCCTGACCTCCCTGCGGTGTTGCTCCATTCACCGGCCAATGACCCCTGAGCTGGGTCCCACTATCTATGTCACGGCCTTCGTGCACAGTTGAACCTCGACTACCCTCTCTGGGTACCGAACCTAAACCAACTCCAGACGCAGCATTCTGTCCTGGTCCCTGCCTGCCGGCTATCTGAGAAGGCTGCCTGCAAAACCTCTCCAGATGCACATCCTGTCCACATGCCCGACACTCCTTTGGAGGCCTGTCGCACTGTGCTCGAGCATGTCCCGGCTGTCCACACTGGAAGAAAATCACCGAAGAACTCCCACGAGGTTGTATAGCTGAATCCTTGGTCCGTCTGCCCTGCTGGAACTCTTCTCGTCCTCGCTTCCTGATGTCCGAACCATCAGCTGAAGCTGTCATCCTGCCCAAACAAGATTTCTCCCTCTCGTTTCCCTTGTCTATTAGCGCCTGATTCACCACCTCGGAGAAAGAACCCGGCCTGAAAATGTTCACCTAGACCCGAATGGTGTGTCGCAAGCCATCCTCGAAGCGCCTCACCCTAGCTGCATCATCACTCACCATACCAGGTGCAAAGCGAGACAACTCTATGAAAGTAGCAGCGTAGTCCATGATGGAAATGTCCCCCTACTGAAGACTCAAGAACTCCCGAGCTCTCTCTGCCCTCAATGTCTCTGGGTAGAAGTGCTCAAAGAACCTGCCCTCGATGTCCTTCCATGCCAGTCCCTCGTGTCTATGAGCCTGAACCTGTATGTCCCACCAATGCTTCGCCGGTCCTCTCAGCATGTATGTCGTCAGCTTGACCCTCCACCCTGGAGGCGTCTCGAGCTGCTCAAAAATCATCTGCATACTCTCTATCCAGTTCTCAGCCACCTGCGAACCACCCTCTCCCTGAAAAAGCGGCGTGTGTTGCGATTGGAACTCCCGTGTCAGATACACCATAGACGGCTCTGCACCCTGAACGCCACTGTCAATCCCCTGCAATACGCGTACTAGGCTCGCCCGGAGCTGCTCATCATGCCACGACCCGAATGATGCCAAACCCGACTGCTGTTCTGCCTGCACTGGATCCTGAACCTGATCCTGTCCCTGAGCCTGTACCTGCGGCTCGTGCTCTGCCTGTACCGAATTCTGACCCTGATCCTGCGGAACTGTACCATCTCCTGCCTGAGGCTCCATCGAGCCGTGAAGGAGTAACCCGCTGAATACCATAAATGGCCAGAAATCCCATACATATATATGACAATATATTCTACACAGATAAGGAAAGCCGTAAAAGGTAGTGCATAACAACTACCCTTACTCCCCCTCACCACAACCCATGCCCCACGACATCCCGACCTCATGGCCTCCTTACCCGCTCAGTAGAGCCAAGTATCGATAGTACCTCGGGCCATGCCCGTCCTGACAACTCACGTTGCCTCAAACCGATGACTGAGTCACCCAATCCTAACAGTTACACTGCCTCAGTCATAGTACCTGCTTGCTCTCATAAGAGTCAGACCCAATACCCTGCCACATGCAATTCTACAAAAAAATAAAGCATGGCATACACATTGCAACAACTAGCAATTCTATCAGGAATTTCACCATTTTACATTTCAATGTAGATAAATCATGGAAATTGATTTATTTTATTCAAATGGTATTATCACTTCACAAAGAATACGTGCAATTATAAAATTGAAATACCCTAAGAATGTGCCTATCAAAAGCCAAGCAACAAGCCTTGCCATACTGGGCCAAGGTCCAATTCTCCCTTACCACACCAGGTCAAGGGTCACATATCACAATCAAGAACATCACACACCAAGTGATCCACCGAGGTGGAAATCGTATAAACCATAATCTGAGCAAAAGAAAACATCAATTCCCACCCATAACAACTAGGTCCATCCCTCGTACCTGGGGCTGCAGGCACCCAAGCACAAGCTAGAAACCCAGTTCCAGTAACAACTTATCTCTTGTCTACCATATCCCAAATAATAAAACCAGAAGAAATAAAAGAGAAGTCTCAATATCATTAGTAGCTGGAAAACACTGCTACTAAATCCTTGCCAAGAACTCCTCTGATACCACTTTGTAACGTCCCAGACCCGGCCAGCCACCCAAACAGTGCCGACCGGGTTGGGTGTCACTACCTTAGGTGCACCTCCCCGAACACCAAAGGCTGACGACTAGCAGTGAGTGTCTGAATAGGTATAATGGGGAGGCTATACCCTCTCGGAGGATCATAGCAAGGGTACTGGTCCGAGTATAATAGTAAGGATGCAGCGGAAAGAAAGACTCAGCAGACTCGAACCAGACCCACAGAGCGGAAGCATATCCAAAATCAACAAACAACGGAAGCAATAATTATAACAATAGCAGCAGAAATAAACACAACAGCATGCTGATAACAGGTAACTACTACTGAATAGTAAAACAAGCATCCAAAGCAGGTCAACATACAAAAGGGCGCCAATGGATAATCAACAGTAGCTAAAAAAAGTAATAATGCTGATACAGAAAAGTAAACACCACTAGTAAACCCCATCTAGGCATGACCTCAAGGTCTGTACCATCTCCATGAAACAACTAACATAACCTAGCTCCTGAATCTAGCCCCTTTCCTGCATGTAAATCCATGAAGTCTGCACGCGTCTCGAAGGGCTCGTGCAGGGTGTGAGACAAATCTCAGTAGGATACCACCCAACGGTGCATACCAAATATATGTGTTTAAGCAGTCATACATTTACCAGGAAAGCAGTAATCAGTATAATGCAAAAATAAATACAAACTCCACTGGTGCTCAACAGCCACTATGGAGTGTCACCTGCTTTAGCCAACGCCGGAATCTCTGTCGTGTAACCCGACACCATGTGCCACCTGACACCTCGTGTCTCAAGTACCGACATCACGAAGGCACGCCCCAAATAGTAACCCAACACCAAGTGCATCCTGAAACCTCGGGTCTCAAGTACCGACATCCCGAAGGCACGCCCACAAATAGTAACCCGGCACCATGTACCTCCTGACACCTCGTGTCTCAAGTACCGATGTCCCAAAGGCACGCCCCAAATAGTAACCCAGCACCAAGTGCCTCCTGACACCTCGTGTCTCAAGTACCGATGTCCCGAAGGCACGCCCAAAAATAGTAACCCGCACCATGTGCCTCCTGACACCTCGTGTCTCAAGTACCGATGTCCCGAAGGCACGCCCATTTCCTGAAGGCTCCTCACCTCCCACATGGCTTTCTATGACAAGCACCCCCAACCAATATACCTAACCGCAACTACAGAGGCCTCTACCCACATGAGTGGTCAAAACCACCTCATCACGGAGTATCTCTGTGTGCACACTACTCAAAGTCCCAGTGAGTGGTAATCACCCAAAATAGTCCTAAGCCACTAAAAAATATGAGACCTCGTGTCCCTGCGACCATGTCGCTCAAGTCCGATGGCCTCTCCATCCATGTAACCCGGGGCATGCCCAACCTGACAGTCGTACTGCCTCAAACTGACGTCCATGGCGCCCAATCCCGTGGTAAAAACCACCCAAAGGAACCCAGAAAAATCCCCAGCCTGTGATCAGCATCAGTTAGGCGTAACCAGGCCAAGCCCAACATAACCCAAAGGGTCCAGCAGATGAAATTCAACAATTTCATATATAACATGTCTAAACAGGAAAACAAAAAACCAGCAAAACAAACTAACTAGTTGAATTGCACTATACCAGGTGTTGTCCCATACCATCACTGAGGTCTTAAATTCCTCCAATAATTACAATAGGCACAAATAATTTAAACTAACAGTTTAACACAACAATATTGCAATTAAAAACATTTTGGCGTTCCCCGTCCAAAATGACCCGATGAGCCATGACCCCTCACCCGGCCCCGCTCACGAAAACTTGTAACCGGGCATACCCAAAGGCACCCCAGAGGTCCCATAAACAATACATTATGAAAAAGCAGATAAAACGGGTCCCGCTCAAAAATACCCGAAAACGCTCTGAAGCCGCGTCACCCAAACAACCATGAAAACACAAAATGAGGTATGCACCACCTACCTGAGACTCGCACGATGCTACTCCTCCGGTAACACCCGCCAATTCATTCTAAAATGCGGTAAATCTACAAAAGATTCAAAACCACTCAAGGTTCAATAACTTGTTCTAGAACTAAAATCAAACAAAACAGACAAAGAGGAATCAAGGCCTTACCGAGGGGGTTCCAACGCATCCAACCGGGATCAGATTGAAGTTCGGACGAAGAACCGGGAAGCAAATGAAGATCCGACCAACTTGGTTCGGTAAAACCGGCCAACATATTGAGGTTCTACTTCAATATGAGGCTACTTCCCTTTTTAAGGAAAAAAAAAGTACACCTCGTGTTCTTTGGGACTACATGCCGTGTATTTTTCATTTAACTGTTCATAAGATGGAAAGGTTCCACTGACTTACTTTCCCAGCCTTCCGACATGAGTACACGGCGTGTACCTCTGGGTACACGGTGTGTACTGGGTTCCTCTTCTCTTCCTCACTGACATAGCCACACGCCATGTATATCCCTCATACATAGCTACACTGCACGGAGTGTCTAAAGGGAACACGGCGTGCCCCTGTTTCTTACCCATCCAATGGCCTACACGCCATGTATGGCCTCACACGGTCAGGGGTCTACATGGCGTGTTCCAAACTACACGCCGTGTAGTAAGAAATTATACACGGTCACTACACGACATGTACTCAGCGAGCACATGGCCGGTCACTCGCCTAAACATACATGACATTTATTTAAAGTACATGGCATGTAGTCTGGAAATTTCCAGAAACTTCCCATTTAATCCAGTTTCCTCGAAAACAAGTCAAAAATTTAAACAGGGTCGGGATTTTGACCCGTTCTAAAAACTCGGGTTCTTATATCCTAGTTGATGCATCTGAATGATCTTCATGGAAAGAACCTATTTTGGACCCCGCTGCTTCTGGGGATGGCACAATCCTGGAAGGTTTGGATGACCGTGTTGAGGAGGTGAAAGGGAAGGATGATGGTGTTGGGGGTGTGGTCTTCAATGTTTCCACTGATAATTTCTTCAAAGAATTGGAGAATGATAAGACTTATAATTGTGAGGTATTTACATCACTGAATGAAAGTGGCAACAAGAATGCATTTTCTAGTGAAACTGAAATGGATAAGGGGTCTCATGATGATTATCAATTTGTGTAACAAACACATTGTCTAGATATGATTGATGCTAACAGTATTTCTTAGCAGGATCGGGGATCAAATGAGGGGTACCAAGAGGTGCGCATCACTGGAAAATGGGGGGAACTCTCTGATAGTGGAAAGGAGAATGTTGACAGATTGATTCGACTCTCCTATAGTGAAATTGTTTAGGATGGGAAGAAGAAGATGTCTGGGAGTAAGGGATCCATGTCTATTCCAATAAGAACAATGTTGAGGAAAGATTATTCCTATCTGCCAAAGTTGGTGTCTACCAGGTCCACTGTTAGGAAAGAAGGCGGGGAAACCTCTGGCTTGAAAAAGGGTATGTAGTTTTCTAAGGAGTTCATTTCTTTTGAGATGTTGAATCTTAAATGGAAATATGCCAAGGTCTTGAAACACTATGAGATCTTGGAGTGGGATTCGGATTCTACAGAGGAAGAAATCTATCTTAGATGTTGGGAAGGGTATGACTTTTATGATGTCTAGTTATTTTTATTCCTTGTAATGATTGCGGGAGCACTTTAATTTTATTTTAATAAATGGTCAGTGGCTTAGCCTCTGAATGAAATGTTCTGGTACATTATCATATGTGTTCCTATCAATATGCATAACATCAAGATTATTACATATAATATTAAACTTCCAATAAAGAATTTTTTAAAATATATACTATTTTTATTCAATTTTTGTACTCCATCTTCTTTTGATACTCTACCTCAAACCCACTTTCTCCATCCTTTAAACTCATGAAATTTTCCAAATTCTTCAGTGACATTCATTAACTGTACCATGATTTTTGAACTAGATAAAACATACAATGAATTTATAATTTAAATATCTCCTTTTAATCACGACTTCTTAATGCTAAATTTATAATAAGTATCAACAAATCAATTATGACACATAAAACAACATTTTCTTCTATGAGTTAATCACTAAGGATCAAAATCTAAATTTAAAACTGGACAAGCCAAATCAGTATGAGTGTTCCAAATTGATAAATTTACTAGTCCATGAAAGTCACTAATTTACCCCATTAAATCAGAATGAATTTTTAATATATCCCTTATTGAAACATCATATGTTCCCATTCCATCATCCCATAATTCTATCAATTAATTGATTAGAGGTTGAAGGTATACATCAATATCATTTCTAGGAATTTTATTTCAAGGAATAATCATAATATTCATGAAAGTGTTATTCTTCATATAGATCCATGGAGGTAGATTATTGGTGATCAAAACAACTAGCCAAATGCTATCATTAGTACTAAAAGATCAAAAAGGGTTAACAAATCAATATTCAATCCCAAACATACATTCTTAGGATACAATGAAAATCCTGGATATAGATAATCAAACATATTCCATGATGTTTAATATTTTTTGGATGTCTCTTAAATCCATCATTACTATCTTGAGCATGCCACATCATGTTGTATGCAGTCTTAGGTGACATGAATAATATTTTCTATCATAGTTTCAAAGAAAAGTAACACAATACCATTGAAGAAGTTTTCTTCTTCTATTTCTTCTAGGATTGCATTAATTTATACTGTCTTTTTTGTTCATTGATTTCCATCTGTTAGTATGAAATATTATGCATTATTCTTTATCATACTCTTATCCCCAGTAAAGAATGTAATCATTAGGGAATTCATGTATCATTGTATAATCAATTCCATGTTTTTTGATGAATTTATTTATTTTTTATAATTATTTAAAGATCTTAGCTTCACTAAATTCATCATGAATAAACAATAAAATTATCGGAATTTCTTTCTTAACAATTTCACAGAGACACTTAATATGATACAAATTTAGTAGAAAATGAAACTTTGAATACTTAACACAAAATTCATAGAGTTATTTCTATCCATCTTAAACTAATTACGAAAAATAATATTTTGGTCACTGAAGTTCTGAGTAATATTAACCTTATTATGATCAACTAGTGGTTTTGTTGATCTATTAAAATATTTGACATTGTATTTTTCAAAACAAGAAGCATCATTTAACAAAATTCGAACTGAATTCTTCTATAATGGGTCACATTGTATTTTTTTTGATAGTATAGTAATTATTTTG
This sequence comes from Viscum album, assembly GCA_963277665.1. Taxonomy (NCBI): domain Eukaryota; kingdom Viridiplantae; phylum Streptophyta; class Magnoliopsida; order Santalales; family Viscaceae; genus Viscum; species Viscum album. The sequence goes on from OY728134.1 coordinate 295,770,666, forward strand.
ACATTCTATAACATTTGATTCACCATGAAAATTACAACATAAATATTGAGTAAGAAACTGTTTCAATATAAAATTCTCATATACTTCATTTATATTAAATCATCACTTGAATTTACAATCAGGTTATGAACATCTTATTCTACTGTCCACAAATCAGTTTACAATTGTACAATCTAAAAATTCTTCTAAACCCTTATAATATCAAGGAGTGTTTTGAGGTAAATTAATCTAACTTTTATACATTTTTATTGGATTTTATTAACCCGGTACATTCATATTTAAATATATAAATGTTTAATAAAATAGGTACAATAAAAATTAAATACCACCCATCTTCACCACTGACTCTTTCATAAAAACTATAAAGGAAAATGAGATGAATCAAATAATGAAAATTTTCTTACTAAACCTATAATATAAAAACATGGTTGAAATAAATTATTATTTCTCCTAATATAGATGAATAATAATATAAATTGAATGAACACAATATTTTATCAAAAAGTAAAACCATGAAATTTTTAAAAGATATCAAATATGTCTTCCTAAATTTAGAGTTGGAAGATGAACTGTCTTTCTCGGTAAGGAAAAAATAATTTTTTTAGGTCAATGAAGGATATATATAGGTTAGTGTAAGACTAAATAGGATGGTATTTGAATTTGGATTCATTCTTGAAATAATTAATATTTAATGATCTAAGTGTGGAAAAAACCCTCTACATTAAAAAAGCTAATGATATATAAATTTTTGATATTTTATATGTAGATGATATTATCTTCATGGGAGAAAAATATAATGGTTTATTATAATATTGTTTTGTAACTAAGGAGGGTTCATTATAATGAAAAATTAGATATATTGAGGAATTTTCAAACCATTTCCCTTGATATAACTAAGACCAAGAGCACCCCTTTAAAAATATAAACACAAAGTCTAATTTATTTGGATATCATTATATTTCATGGATAACCAAAATATTTAACTTTATATTCTTTTATTATGTTGAAATGGTTTAGTGTGACTTCATATTGATCCATGATATCAACTCTTTTCACATAACATCAAATAAAATATTCCTTCAATTTGCGCTAAACAGAAAAAGCATTATGTTAACATAAATGTTAATATGGTGCATTACTATTTAAAAAGATTATAAAAAAGTAGTCATTTAACTAAAAAGGAAATTACACACTATAATTAGTTCTCTTAAAAATCTTGTTAATTAAAATAAAATAAATGAATCTATGTTGTATGATCTAGTTACCATAACACATAATTGATTATCACACATTTAAAACATAACCCAAACAACTATATCATTATTTGATAGATTTTATTAAACTTAATTATTACTCATAAATGAATAATACACGAATCATTCTAATAAATTTAAAAAGAGTTTAATATCTCATTTTACGGCCTTTTTCTCTATAGGCCTTTCCAGGGTTGCTGATGAAACCATCTGTGATCCCAAACCCTACCACCAATTGGTCATGAGTTGGAAAATAGCCTCAATTATGTATATATAAAAAATTAGAAGCATTTACATATAAAGAACAAAGTGGAATTAATTAACAAGAAATAAAAACCTTGAAATTATAAATGATATAGATTTCATAATCTACTTATATCATAAATGAATTTATTTAATTAATTTAATAGAACATGACCACAATTGATGATTATTAAAACTCCAAAAAAATAACTGAAAAATAAAAATAACACATTAGAAACCAAAATTACATACATACATTACAATGGAATGAATGAAAAAAATTCTATACTCTTTTTATAATATATTATTTTCCATATAATGCTACTCAATAATAAATTTAGGTTGTTCATGATGTAATCTTTATGGGTGGGAGGTGGGTTGGTTTTCCACCGAGGAAGGGATCTGATCTGGGGAGGGGGCGGTCGACGGGGGGGGGGGGGGGGGGGGTCTACGTTGTTATCAAGGAGATGAACCAAAATTAGGAGAGGGAGATTGGGGATCTGTTCTTCTAAGAGGAGGGGAACTACGAGTTGGGGAGAGGGAGGTCAGAGGGTGGGGGGGGTGCAGGGTTTTGGGTTAGAGGGGGGAGGGGGTAGTAGGGGTCGAGGTAAGAGGGGGGGGGGGGGGGGTTGTGGGAGTTGTGGAATCCATTTATAATGGATGAGTTAGGTATAAGGGGTGGGGAAAATTTTGGTTGCGGGTTTGGGGTGACCTTTATGGAAGGGAGCGTATGCGGGAGGGGAGGGAGGGTGGAAAAGGGGTTGAGGTCACGCAGAGGGAGTGGGGGAGGGGGGAAAGGGGTTGAGGTCCCGAAGAGGGAGTGGGGGAGGGGGAGGAAATAGAGTTTTTGAAAAATATTTAGAGTTGGTTTAATTAATACTACTTATAGTCGAAAAATAATAAAAAATTTAGCGGGAGTTTGATCAAACTATAACTTTGTTATATTTTTTGTCGGATTTAATTCACAGTGGTTACTAAACAATCTGCTAAGTATTGATCTTTTTTGTGTATATATTTATTATGTTAATGAATTATATTAAGGGTTATGAGACAATCCAACCAAATGAAACCTAGATTTAACCAAGAGTGATTTAGGTTGAACATAAATATAATGGGATGGTTTCAAAGAGTAATGCAACTTGAGGTTGTGTTTTTCATGATATTATTTATGAAAATTACCCTACGATGTCAATATTTATTAGTCATGATTAATCCATTTAGTTTAAGATGTGTTTGGATCAAGGATAACCATGTTAATAATGGATATGATGTGATACATAGTAATTGTCCCAAATAAGAAAGAAAGTGGGATAAAAGTCCATAAAAAACTTGTGTTTATGATCACCCGACTATCATGAGCTATGATTATTAAAATGAGTATTTCAAAACACTTGAACACATGAAATAAAATAATGATGGAGTTTCATAGAATATTTTATGATGAATATGGCATGGAGAATAATGCTAAACTTCCTTTAGGCCAAGAATGCTGGAATAAACACTGAGGGGAATTTCTCAAGGGAACAATAAGATGTTTTAACTATGTAAAAGGAGGACATAAAGAAACAAACTATGAATGAAAAATGAATATATCTATTAACATAATTTAGGTATATAAATTTCATCCAATGGTACCATTATTAGATCAATATGGAAAACATGCTCATCATCCAACTAAATTACCTAATCTAAGGGCTTACATGGGTGATGATCATTAAAAACCTACTAGACCAAGTGAGAAAGGAAGATCCCAATAAATAACTACTATTTATGTGGACCATGATAATTAATTAGAGAAATTAAAATTCATCCTCGAGATATATGGGCATAAATCTCATGCAACCCTCATTTCTCTTAAAAAGGATATGATTGGAATAATCATTTCTTAATATAACTCAAGTGATTTGGAATCCTTTTCCAACATATATCTTACATGAAAAAATTTTACAAGATATAAAAATGATATTATATACTTATATATATCATAAAGGATCATTAGAAACATTCAATCATATTTTGATAACCCAATTATCCCATCTTAATAATTTTTTGAGAATACCATATGGGAATTTTTCAAATTTTTAAATTGGAATGATAAAAAAGGCCTCATAGTCTTCTATTATGCCATAATAGATAGTGAACTTCTAGAAATATATGTTTTCATTTTATTAGATGAATTTATTGAATATAATAAATGAAAACCCATATTTTAAAAACTCAAGTCAAATCAAATCCTATGGTTTTGTGGGAAATAAGTTTGGAATGATTTGAAAACATTATATCAAAATTACATTATGGAGTATTAGTATATATTATTTATTATACTTATTTCAACAAGTTTTTCAACATATCTTATTTTCATAATAATTTTAAGAATAAAGAATTATTATAATGAATTGTGCCAACTTTGGGACCCAACATGATGCACCAACAAGCCTCCAAAAGTAACAACAAAATTGTAGTACGTGGTGATCTTCATTTTAAAAGGGGTTGTATCTAGAAACACGTATGTCTGTAAATAACAAAAGAATCATATTTTTCATATATGATTTTAATATATATCAATTAGAAAGTAAAAATAAGTTTCCTAGCCATAATGAAGTTAGTAAGATGGATATTTCATTAGAAGTTATATATTGAGTGATGACTATATTGAGAACACTATTATCTATTTCATAAGCAAGAGAAACTAAAATTTTTAGGAAAAAATTTATTTAGGGGGGATATAAAATCCCAAGATTTTTTAATATATATATATATATATTCTCATAAATTAATACTATTTTTAATAGATTGTTTCACATGCAACAAAGAACCAAAATGATAGGTTAAATATTAGATAAAAAATATTAAGATGATTTAATAATAATAAAACCAATAGAAAATAATTTTTTTTAATAAATAATAAATGCAATCAAAATTGTATTAGGAACACTTTAAATTTTAAATGTTTAATTTTTAATAAAGAATTTTTTCTTTTATATTTTCATATAAAAAATTAATTCATAATTTTTAGAATTTTAATTTTATACAAAATAACTTCGGTTTTGAATTAATCATGTCAAAATTAGATTATTATTAATTTTCAATAATTTTCTAGAATAATTGATTTTTATGTGAATCATGAAAAAATACTAATTTTACCAATACAACCACTTTTATGACGTTACTGTTATACAAGAAATAATTAAAAAAATTTGAAATAATGTTTCTATAAAATTATATTTAAAATAAAATTAAATAATTAAAAAACACTATTTTGAATTTATAAAACCCATGTGTAGTATTTTGGAAACATAAGTAATATATTACTCTAAAAACTTTTTTTATTCCATTATAATAAAAAGATGATTTCATCACATGTAGATACTGAATCTAAAAATAGATTTAATATTTTAGATCAAAAGTTTTATATTATGTAATAATTTTAATATACTTTTTGTATAAAATTATGATTATTAACATTAATGTTAATGACCAGGATAATGGGGAAAGACTAATTTTCAATGAATTGTTTTATTAATGATGTTCCATTTTTATATAATAAATTATTTTTATCTATTTTATGTAAGTACATTGATATGATTTTAGCATATATAGAGAAATATATTTTTGATCATTTAATTGCTTATTAATTTTAGATAATATTAATAACACTTAATGGTGAAATAATCATTTTTCTATAAAATAGTTTTTCTATATACAATTTTTTTCATTTCAATGTTAATTTTCAATTATATAAAAATTGAATTACATTATATGGATCTTCAATTTAGGTTCATAATATATTCATTTCTTAATAATGGTTACATTATATTTTTAATAAAATATAAATTACATAGGTAAAATCTAGTTACCAAGGTAAAAACCAAAATGTTAAAATGTAAATATCAAGTTGTAAAAGGATTGAAAAATGTTTAAAACATGTGTGAAAATGAAAGGTAGAGGTTTTATAAACCATAGAAAACCCTAAAATCCATTATTTCTCACTTTTTGATCCATTTTTTATGATTAGAGTCACACCATTATTCAAAAATAATGGGTATTCACAAAAGTTCCATTTTATTCACTTATAAAAGGGATCACTTACCCCACTTCATGATATATATATATCCCTTATAATTTCATCATAAAACTATAAAATTTTTCTTATCTTAGAATTATCACTCTTTTTTAGAGGCTTATGGTCCTATTTTGATAGTCCAAGGACTCTATTTATAAGGATATTTCAGTGAAAAATCTCATGTTCTCAACGAGGTTAAAGCATGTCTGAGTAAGAGGGAATACATGATAAGTGGGGGTTTTGTCTCAAATTTAATTTCATGTGATATATTTCATATCAAGAATCATAATATCATATATATGTTGTGATTTATTCATAATGGATGTATTTGACCATATTCTTGTAATCTATGGGGTCTAAAGAGCCATACATGTCCCCACTTTAAATGGTTTTTTATTCAATGGATATTGTGCTTGAAAGTGTTGGTCTAAATTTAAGATGAAAAAATAGAAAATAATGGTTGAATTATACTTTTAAAAAATAAATCAATGAATTTAAATGATAGTGGTTTGGATCGAAATGATCATACTCCACTCTTTACACATGTCACAAACTGAGAGTGATGACACACACTATAACCAATATAATGGAATCTTATAATGATTTTTTACCACCTTGAGTCACAACCCAATTAAAAATAATTTTTATCCATGTAGGATTAAAACAAAACTGATCTACCTTTTTCTACCTAGAGGCAAAAAACAAACAACCAAACTTTTCCTCAAAGAGGCATAAACCAATTCCTAACTTTTGTTCAGGAGTCACCATCTAGTTATGTACATTTTAATGGGTAGTATAACCATTTACAATTACTGTTGGAAACATAAAACACTTACAATAATTTTATAAAATCCAAGAACTTGATCCAAAAATGTATCCTTTTCTGAAGGCTTTGAGTTTATTGTCCATCGAGCCTGAATGGAGTAACAGATTAGAAGATATGGTTTTTTGAAGTAAGGTTGCTGAAAGTGCCAACCAAAACAATTCCACGAAAAATTATGGAAGTGCATGTGAGATTACAAAAAGTGAACACAAGACTCTTATGTGCCCAATGTGATGTATGTCAGGAATTTTTCTCTATGTCTAGGGAAAATGGATATGTAAGGTGAGCATGAGTTTCAGGATGTTCACATAAGATTTTCATCTGCGTGCACACCTTTTATGCACCCAATGTGATTTCAAGTAGACCATTAAGAATGTGCCCTCCGCAGAACTGGAAATAGCTATGTGGAAGACCTATTCCATTCCTAAAATCATACATGATGCTACCAAATATTTTTTCCCATATATAGAAGTGAGCCCCCCATTCTTCAGGGTGGGCCTCCGGAGGTCAGCTGCCACTCTACTACACGTAAGACCAATCTTCCATGACCATAATAAAGAATAAAACCCTCTATGTAGAGATCTAATGAAAAAGGTCCCATATTATTCTACCTTCACATGGTCCCATATTGGTTTGATCCTCACCCAAACTCTTTTCAGGATATTCCATGTGTGCACAAGATCACATATTGAGCGCAACCGTGGTCTTGTGTGCAATGGTTCCAATGTTCCCAATCTTTGAAGCATCCCATCATACACAAAACAATGTCTAGGCATGAATCCTCGCACCCCCACTCGGGATCAGTGTCAAGCTATGGTCCCGACCATTCGGGCCGATCCCTTCGCTACCATCACAAACCCCCCATGAAAATTGGAGAGTCGCACTATGAACTTTTCGAGCCGGGTCGATGACATTTTATCTTGAAATATTATCCACACCCAAATTACTCCTATAAAATACCATGGTTTGAGATAATCCTCCAAAATCCTTGAAACATCATGGATCAACATATTCCCCTTTGTACCTTTACCATATCCTGAGTTGAGATTCTCATATTCAATTTCCCGAGTACCTTCATTCAAACTATTCCTCATGCGATTCCTCAAACCCTGTCTCCTAACCCCTATAATAGGTCAATCCAGTTAGGGCCACTCTTTCATAAGTCCCACACTAGACATTTATAGGATTCTTATGACTAATATTCCTCACTACAAATCATTAAACTATAGTACACCCTATATAAAAACATAGGATACATCTTGTTCTGAATAAGAAATGCCTTATGCATTAATCATTGGATGCCAATAGTCCTCACTACATGACTTGAAGTTGTAGCGCGTTTTATCATTCAAGAATAGGATGCCTTATGCATCAAGCATATGATGCCTCATCACGAGATTCATAAAAAACAACCACTACGTGCCTCCTATTAAGGTTAAATCCCAAAAGAGTTTCCCTCAACTAATCATCTTTTTGAGATTCCCTCTTTTTCTGACATGAAGAAGACAAAATGGAAAGCTTCCATACATAATCCCAATCCACCTTTTCCATAGAATCTCATGGGAAGCTTCCATGTTTAATCCCCATCCACCATTGCCACTCCATAGCGGCACACGTGCACCTTCCACGTATAATCCCCATCCACCTTTTCCGCTCCATAGCGGCACATAGGTAGCTTCCACACGTAATCCCCATCCACCTTTTCCAATAAATAGAGGCACATAGTTTTCTTCCACATGTAATCCCCATCCACCTTTGCTGCTCCATAGCAGTACACGAGCAGCTTCCATGCATAATCCCCACCCACCATTATCGATCCATAGCAGCACCTAAGCAGCTTCCACATGTATTAACCATCCACTTTGTTTTGTTCCATAATGGAACATTGGACGCTAACCATGAATAACCCCCAACATGTATTTGGGACACTAACCATGCGTAATTACTAGCATGTTTCGGGGTCACTTACCACATGTTCTCACAAATTATATGTTCCCCACTTCCTGAACTATGTGGACTTTGATCCCTACCTTCTAAATAGAGTATGTAGGAATATTCATTGAGGTTCAATCCCACCACTCCATATAATCCATTAGATCTATCTATTTCACATCATTTAACTATTCCCTCATTATTTTACACTACGCACCCTAAACTATGTGGAATTTATTCCCCATTTAACTAGGGTATATATGAAGCATCCTTGAGGTTAAAGCCAGACAATTCATCCATTCTATCTATTTCATGATGATTCAATCATCTCACAAGATGATAAATTACATTCTCCAAATTACATTGAATTTTATCCCCATTTAACTGGGTATGTGGGGAGCCTCCTTGATGTTCAAGCCTGACAATTCATCCCTTCAGTCTGCTTCATGTCAGTTCATTCTTGTCCCCACTATATGATGTTAAACCTCATGATACTCTTGTACTACATGGGATTTGATCACTACCTTCTAGGAATGGTACATAGGAGCCTCTATGAGGGTCAATACCAACCAATGATAAATATCAGGAAGGGGGTATTCTAGGGGCACACCCTCACTAATCAACCACCAGTGGTGTTCAAATAAGCCTTCACGGTGTTACATATTCCCTTTATGAAACACACCACCCAATACCTGTCTCTATAGGCATTCTAATCCAACCAATGGTAAACCTCAATGCCCCCTCCTAGGTGTGCACCCTCACTGATCCACCTCAAGTAGGGTTCAAATCAACCTTCATCGTGAGACATCATCCCTTCACGGGACACATGAACTAGTATCCACCTCTATAGGCATTTCGATCCATCCAACTGATAAACTATGGTTCTCCCACATTGGGATATACCCTCACGATGTAGAATCTTTCCTTTATGGGACACATCCTTTAAATCTACCTCCCAAAGGTGTTTTGATCAATCCACCATCACCTAATCCACCACCTCAACCTTATCCTGGTGATATCACTTTATCCACCTCCATCCATTTTCACCGCTAACCATGCATAAGCCCCATCATGTCAAATGGAATATTTTCATGTGGAAGCCATGATAACATCTTCAAACTACATGGAAATTGATCCTTGTATTATAATAAGGCTACATAGGAAGGATCTATGAGGATTAATCCCAAAAATTCCACACACCATCCATTCCCTCACCAATTCCTCCATATCCATCCCAATTCTTAACTAGCCCCCACATCCTACTTAGATAATCTCATCTACATCACCGATACTCCTAGAAGCACCCGAGAAGCTAACCATGAATAAGCCACACACAATCCATATTCATCCAAAAATGGGAGATTCAATTGTGAAGGTAATTTATCCATGTGAAATCCCCAAACCATTCCCCTTTCAAATTACATGGTTTTTGATCCATGTCTTCTAAACAATTTATGTATAAAGCCTCCATGAGGTTCAATTATAGCCAATTGTAAGCCTTGGTGTTCCCCTTATTGGGGTCCACCTTCTTGATCCACCATCATTTTTCTTTAGATCATCCTTCATGGTGTAAAACCTTATCTTTAAGAGACTCACCACCCTTGGTCCACCCTTATTAGGCTTTCTAATCCATACATCCGATGTCTCCCTCTTTGGGCTCTACCTCCCTGATCTTCCCTTAGTGGCGTTGAGATTATCCTTCATGGTGTGAAACCTTCCCTTTATGGGACACACCATTACCAGGTCCATCCTCATAGGTAATATTGATCCATCCATATGGTAAACCTTATAGGTTCTCCCTCATAGGGATGTACCTTTTTGATCCACCTTCATAAGTGTTCTGATCAGTATAATCCATTTCCGATAGATGTTAAATTCATGGTATACCCCGTGTTAAACATGGGAAGCTAGGGAAAACCATAGAGACATTCCTCTAGAATAATATAACCTGTGATAGTCATGGTGAGGCTCATGTTTACACACCCTAGAGAATACCTCTTATGAGAAAGAATATTGGTGACCAATGTTCAAGAATCCAGAGATGCCCCAATATACCTGATGTCACCGTCTACTCTGACTGAAGGTTACTGCCCTGTCAAGAACCATTGGAATGTCCTGACATAAGTAGCGTAATTAAATAGAATCCACAAATAGATGACATTGGTAAATAGTTTCATGAACAAAAACTCAAATATATAAGGGATACCCAGACTAGGCGATGGATTCTGAGGAGAAATCCATGGAAGGGGGATCAACATCCCATCATCCCATTGTAATCAAGTATTAGACATCTTTGAATAAGTAATGAATTCCCTCACTATTGGAAATCAAGAACATATGGACACAAAATCATGCATCACCATAGTGATGCGTGGGTTGGTAGTGGAAAGTGTCCGAATAAATTACACAAAAAAATAATTAAAATAAGTGAAGCCACAAAACCATAAGATAACATAAATATTTTATTGTTGAGGTAGTAAATAATTATCCAGCAGTAAGGGATCTATATATTTTAGATCATATTTGATTAGTATATGATCACTAGAAAAATAAAATACTTTTACAATTCTAGAATATTCTCAACCTCCATATCGTGGATTAGTTCAATCAACTACATCATGTATCTTTTTATAAAATTTAATAATAAGCACTAATATCCTAGAAATATACCTTAATAATATTTGAGAAAGTGTATTCATATTTATATCAGTGTAAATTTAAATATCTCAAGATCCAAAATATTAGAGTGAATACCCATGAATTCTTGGACCCATGAGAATCTCGTTTAATTATTCATAAAACAATTTAAAACATGTTTTAATGGATTATAAAGGATTAATAAGTAATTATGGTATAAATAAACTCTAATTATATTTATAATAAACATGTAGTAAATTGAATTTTCTAGTATTTCATAAAATAGATAAAATTTCAAACTTTTATAAAACACTATATAAAATAACAAAACCAAGTAGAAAAATCCACATAGTTGATTCACATAGGAAAATAACATAGATGTTTCACCATGTAATCAAATTCATCACATATCAAAAAATAGACATAGCCAAATTTTAAATTTTTTATATAACTTGACTTATAAAATTTAAAACATACAAAATTCCTTTTAAACCGAAGAATCAGATTTATATATAGCTATATTGTATTTATATAATTTCATTATTTTTATGTATAATAAAAATTCAAATTAATAGTAATTTTATAGCTGAATTTATCAAAAAATTAAAATAGAAAATTAGTTATATAAATCTATAGAATTTATACTAAAAACATCCAACGACTTATAACCAAATTTATTACATTATGATTATTTATTTTGAATTTTATGTCTTCTAATTAAATGTATATAATTTTATTATCTTTAAAATACAATAATAAAAACTCAACTTGGGGTTCCTTTGACTAATTTATGGTTAAAATATTTAAGGTAATAGATTCTAGAAAATTGACAATGTGGTGAACTGTAAATTAACAACATAGGAGAATCAAATATGTGAATCAATGAAGTGGTACAATTGGAATCATAAGTTGGCTACATGGGAATTGTAAAAACACATAAAATGAAATTTTAAGGTATCAGAAAACATATTTGTCCTTGGAACACTATTTGAAACTTTTAGAACATGTTATGACCAATCAAAACATGAAATTTAAAGATATTTTAAGTAAATGAATATTATGATTTAATAATAGTTAGCACATATTAATCAATAAACAATACAGAGATTCAAGAATATTAAATGAACTGAAACAAATAGATATTTTTCGTTATCAAATCCTAGTGGTTCAACAATCCACTCCAAATTATCCTCCTTTTTTATAATTAAAAATCCATGTATAATTTCAATAACATATCTCTCATTTTAAAATTATCAAAAAGATAAAAATTACCCAATATTAGAAATGACAATGTTTTTTTCTTTTATTTGTGTGACATATTATATTTCATAATAATGAATATAAACATTGTGATAATATTATGTAAACATATATATTTCAAAATATGTTTCAAAATCCACATTATCCTGAGAGAAAGTTTAAAAGTTCTTTATGAAATGTAATGTGAAAACCCTCAGAAAATAATATTTTATATAAAATAAATGTTTACAAAGTAATTTAACATCATTTAGTATGTATTAAAATTCTTAAAATATTAATATAATGCACAAATATATACAGAAATTATGTAATAGTAATCTAAAATAAAAGATCCCAAATTTCACAGATCAGATAATTTCAGAGTATAAACACAAAAGAAATCCCACTAAATTCATCTCCTATAAATATAAATTAAAAACTATGTTATACAAAGTTCAAAATTTAATTTCTCAATATTATTAAAATCTAGAAGATTAATAAAGATATCAGAAATTTAATTTTTCATAGAAATTAATTCTATACTTATATTTACTCTTTTAACATGTTCTCTACAAAAAATTAGATTTAATATAAATGTGTTAATTCTAAAGCATTTAAATGGATATTTATTGATATAAATTGTTGAATTATTATCATAGAAAATTGGAATGTTATTAAAATTAAAACCAAAATCATAAAGATTTTTCTTAATCTATATGTTCGTGGACAACAAGTTACAAAAAACATATATTCAGATTCAGAAATTCAGCGAGTGAATAATTGTTTCTTTAAATCCCAATAATATAAAGAATTACTAATTAAATGTAACATACATGAATCTCTCTTTATATATATCTTTAATCATTTAATATCAAAATCTAGATAACATATCAAATAAAAGTTTGTTTTAATAGGGTAAAATAAACAAAGATTATAAGATCCTTAAGTATATCTAATATCAATTTTAACATATATAGATTGACTTTACTTAGGGTGACTTTGATATATATCATAAATTAAATTTAAAAACATTAAATATGGCCTCGAATTAGTTAAATATAATAAATTCCCAATCATTCCTTGATTTGTTTTAAAATCAATAAATTTTCCAGTTTTTTTTAAATATAACTTACAAGTAGTAGTTACAAAGAGTATTTTAACTTTTAGAAGTTTCTAAACCAAATATCATAACTAACTTATTATAATACATGTATTGATTAAGAAAAATAATATCATCTCTCTAAAATATTTTCAAACCATGAAATAAGTTGAATTCCCCCACCATTCTCATATCATATTCAGATGTCATCAAATCTTAACATTTATTAGAATGATTTTCATTTGAATTTCCAAATATAACATAATAAAAATAAATTTTCACAATTAATATATAATTTAAACATTTCTTAATAAATAATTTTGGAATAAATTTTTCCTTATAAATTTTTCTCAAATAGAAATTAGTTAATCATTCATACCATGATCGAAGAGTTTGTTTCAAACCATATAAAGACTTAGATAGTTTAAAATCAAATTATTAATTTTCTAATTTTCAAAACTATGTGTATATTTAACATATAATTATTTTAAAATATAACTATTTATAAAAGATATTTTTAAATCTATTTGAAGTAATTTAAGTCTATGAAATGAATCATAATGAAATAATATCCAAATTTTATCTAACCTATAAACAGTTGAAAAATATTTCTCAAAATCAATTAATTCCTCTTGAGAATATCATTGAGAAACTAACCTGGCATTATTTTTTATAATATTTTGAGATTCATCATGTTTATTTGTAAAAATATATTTTTCCCAATATTATGAGAATCTTCTAGTGGAATAACTTAATTCTATACATTATTCCTAGAAAACTAATTTAATTCATCTCACATAGAAAATATCCAAGTAGAATCAACTAAAGAATCATCAATATTGTTATGAATAGAATTAGAAATAAATTCATGATAGAAAAAAACATTCATATAAGATTTTTAAGTTTAAACTTTTTATTCAATATTACTGATCACATTATCTATTTGATGATATCTATGAAACTTGAATGATTTTTCATAGAAAGTTCTATATTGGGAATAAAAATTATCCCCCTCAATATGAGAATATTAATCATCAGGTCATTATTAAAAATTAAAGTCTCTAAATTCTTCCTCAAGTTGATTAATATCATTTTCTCTTCTATTTAAAGATTTTTCATTAAACTTTACATGAATTTATTATTTAAAAAACATGGTTATTTTATTACATACTATATTTGTATTTATATTATTTGAATATGATAAAAACAACATTATCATATTTTGGGTCAAATTTATCCGAATCAAAATTAATATTAAGAATAAAAACTCTTCAACCAATGAATCTAAAATAGAAAATATTAGGTTTTCTACCTTTCCAAAGATCATAACTATTAGGTCCACTAGGCAAGATACCCTAAGAGGGGGGGTGAATCAGGGAATCACAGATTAAAACAACTTCCCCTTTTGATCTTGATTTGTTGTTAGACAAAACACTATTCTCTCTCATTCCTAATGTAGAGTATGAATAAAACATAAAGCATGCACATGACACATCAATTTTTACTTGGTTAAACTTCACTAGGCTACGTCCAAGGAGAATACACTAGCATTGTGACGATGTACCAATTCCACTATAAGCGCACAACTATTAACAAGTTCGAAGCGGACTCACTGTCCATTCTAGTTTACAACCACTAACAAATTGAGAACTCATTGCTCTCCCAACTGACGTGAGCTCACTACTTCTTCAGAAGATCCACTCACATTTTATAGACCTGTAGGTCTCTATATTGTCTCTAATGAAAAACTTCATCCTTAACTATTGATAGATGCTCTGTTGACATCCAACTTTCACCCGCAAATGAATCTCACTTTTCACCGTGTGTACCAAGCAACTGCAATTTTTACGCGTAGCCCTTTATGGCATCTTGCATGTAATTCCCTTGACTTGCACGAAATAAAATATTCAAGCAACACCACTTTTATGCACCACCACCAAATTTTATGTGCAGCATCAACACTACCTTGTGCGTAATTCCCTGCATTTTCCCGAAATCCAATTTGCATGCAACACCCCTTTTACGCACAACACCACTTTTACGCAAAACAAATTATTTTCCATGAAACATATTTTACAAGAAACCTCTACACTACCTTATGCGTAATTCTTGGCTTTTGTGCGAAACTCACCTTTTGCACAATAGTCTTCCTTTTGCGTAACTCTCTAGTGCACTGCAATTTCACGCGCCAGAGCTCGGATGCCCTCTATGGATTGTGATATTCAGAATGGAGGGGGGTCACATCATATTTATAGAAAAAATCGGCCCCGCGTGAAAAACCCTCCTTGAGCACGTAATTCAATTCGAGCGTGAAAAACACATATTCCGCGCAACATCGTTTTTCACGCACTGCACCAATTTTTCACGCACCTCAAGAATTTTCCTATTTTCGAGCTTCTGATCTCAAAACACCACTTTGTGAAAAATACCAATCCTCTATTTCGGGCAACAGACTAATATTTCGCACACCAATTTCTTTTTCGCGTACTGCGCTAGTAGTTCACGCAACACTTTATTTTTCCGCACACCGCACTGCTATTTCGCGCACCCTGTTGATTTTTCGCGTGCCACAATATTTTTTCACGCATCCTGCTAATTTTTCACGCCCCGAATTATTTTTCACGCACCGCTCTGATTTTGCGCGGTCCTCCCTTTTCCAAAACCGCATCTCACCATTTTCCAATTTTCAGTTCCAAAAAATTTGGCAAACACTGGAAAACGGTTCCACCTTGTATCTGCACTTTTTGTACCACCTCCATATGATTCATTCCTTTGTTAAGGTTCTTCAATCAATCATGGATTGCTGAAAGTATCCCTTAAACCCGACAAATCACCATGTAAACCCCCTTTGTCAACACACTCATACATCATGCTCTGTTTTTTCAACAAACAAATCATGGAGGCCCACTTTCTCAACAAACACAATCACCTCAAAAAATGATTCAATGATGCGTTGAGGGATTTTTTCCTAGCAATCTCCCATTTTGGGTTTGTTGACAACTCTTATCATAAAAATTCTCGATATATTGATATCTCATTAAGGCTCCTTCCAGCCACTACCACCATTTTCCTCTTGAGATTCTAATAGTGTTCAAGGATTCAATTAACACATACTCTAATCCTACTTGAGCAACGCTCGGCGTGAGAAACAAGAGTAAATGAAAAGTTCACCAATGAAACACTTCATTTCTGATGCCAACTGTTGATACCAAACTGATACCAATTTCTAAAATAATACCATTTTTGAATCACTAGAAACCTTCTCTCACTATCACTCTATTGATTTTATCATGATCTATTGCTATTGTTATATTTATTCATTGATCGATCACTTCTAGCATCGTCAGATTTAAAACGCACCCCCTATCTCATTGTTCTCCCCCTATCTCGCTGCTCCACCTATCAGCTTCTACCCGTGTCTTTGACAAAGACATTTTCTACCTTCATTAGCTAAAGTTTCCCCCCTTGATGAGTCACTATTTCTCCCCCTTTGTCAAAGAACCCAAAAGGGCACTCCTCTGTGGTCGGAGACATTGGAAAGAAAACATATTAGCATAGTAGACAAAAACACACCATACCTCGAGGAGAGGGGGGGGGGGGGGGGTCCCACATTCACACTTTTCAAGTGTGGGGAGTAGAATGGACTCCCAAAGCTAGTCGATGCCTCTCAAAAGCTTCTTTTTGTATGGCCTTTGTCAGAATATCTACATCTTGTAGCTCTGTAAGAACATACTCCAACTTCACAAGCCCTTTCTCCACCTTCTCCTTGATGAAATGATATTTGATCTCAATTTTATTTGTCCTTGAGTGATGAACTAGATTTTTTCTAATATTGATAGAAATTGAGTTATCACACTGGATTCTGATTGGAGACATCACTTCAACTCCCATATCTTCAAGCTGTTTCTTCATCCACAATAAATGTGTGCATGCTTGAGTGGCAGCAATATAATCAGCCTCTGTGGTGCTCAGAGAAATGAAGTTTTTCTTCTTGCTTAGCCAAGAAATACACAATATACCAAGATAGAATGCACCTCCTGACGTTGATTTTCAGTCATCTGCTGATCCAACCCAATATGTATATGTATATCCCAATAACTCTAGCTGAGATTTGTCATTATACATCAGACCGAAATCCATGGTGCCTTTAATATACCGAAGTATTATTTTTTACTATGAGCATGTGGTTTTCCTTTGGATTGCTTTGGTAATGTGCTGCTTGTCATGTGGCGAAAAAAATATTAGGTCTTGTTGCTGTTAGGTACAGTAAACTGCCGATAATCTTCCTGTATTCAGGGATATTAACTACCCTACCATTTTCATCTTTTGTTAATTTCATCCTAGTAGCAACCATAGTCTTTATCTCCTTGGAATTATCCATTCCAAAACTTCTGAGAACCTCCTTGGTGTATTTG
This sequence comes from Viscum album, assembly GCA_963277665.1. Lineage (NCBI taxonomy): Eukaryota > Viridiplantae > Streptophyta > Magnoliopsida > Santalales > Viscaceae > Viscum > Viscum album. The sequence goes on from OY728134.1 coordinate 295,788,370, forward strand.
GATTGAGAAATTAATGTGACATTACTTCTTTGTGTCTCCTGTAAACCAACGAAAAATGTCAGCTCACCAATCATGGACATTTTGAACTCACTTTTCATGAATTCAGAAAACTATTTGCACTAAGCATCATCTGTTCCATAAAATATTATGTCATCTACATAAACAATAACCATCATCCTTTGATTATTGTTGTTGTTGATGTAGAGATTTTAATCAAATCCACCAAGTTGAAATCCAAGATTCTTCAAATACTGATCTAGCCTTGAGTACCATGCTCTGGGTTCTTGTTTCAACCCATATAGTGCTTTCTTCAACCAAATAACTTTATTCTCATATTTATGAATACAAAAAACATCTGGCTGCTCAATATAAACCTCTTCTTCCAGAAACCCATTCAGAAATACAGATTTGACGTCTATCTGGATCACCTTGAACTTTTTTTGCACTGATATGGCTAAAAATAATATGATTGTCTCAAGTATTGCAACTGGTTCAAATGTCTCATCGACATTTATTCCCTCTATATAGGAGTACCCCTTTCACACTAGAAGTGCCTTGTTCTGAATCACTGTGCCATCTTCATTCATCTTGTTATGATAGACCCATTTAGTCCTGATGAAATTCTTATCTGCTGGTCTTGAAAAAATCTCCCACGTCTGATTATTCTCAATATGATCTTGCTATTCATTCATGGACAAAACCCAGTTTTCATCTTCATCTGCATCAACAAAGCATTTAGGCTTAACCTGAGATAGAAAATACGTCTTCTGCAGGGATTTCATTCTTCTTTTCTGAACTTGAACTGACTGATCAACAATGATATTCTGCCTGTCAATTTCAGCTCGACTCCTTGGCTTTTGTGCAGACACGGACTTTACTTTCTCATTCTCATCATTATTATCTTTTTCTGAATCAACATCATCCACTTCTGATCCCCCTGCATTGCTTTCCTACTCATAACTTTCATCATGAAATTGTTCACTATGATGTTGAATGATATCCTCATTCTCCACTACATTGAAATCATTGCCCTCAACTACTTTTCCTAGCCTTTTGTTAAAGAATTTGTATGCTTTTCTTTTTCTTGAGTAGCCTAAGAATATTCCCTCATCTCCTCATGACTCATATTTCCTATGTTTTTCTTTGTTGAGGATAAAGAACTTAATTACAAATATTCGAAAGTATTTAACTGTTGGCTTCATTCCATCCCACATACAGTATGGAGTCTTTCCTTCCGTTGGACACAACAAATCCCTATTAGAAATGTAGACCGATGTCAAAACTGCTTCCTTCAAAAATTTATCTAGTAGGTATTTTTCAATGAGCATCATTATAGACAAGTTTTTGATGATATGATATATAATTTCAACAAATCCATTCTGTTGAGGAGTTCTTACTAAGAAAACATGACGCCTTATCCCATGTTTCTCGAGATAGCCTTCCACCAGACTATTTTTGAATTTTGAACTATTGTCAGTACGAAGCATCAAAATTTTCTATACAAGCATCCTTTCACACTCCCTCCGGTACTGTTTTAAGCAGATGAACACATTGGACTTATGGGAAATAACAAATACCCATTCCATTCTACTATAGTCATTAGTAAAAAGAACATAGAACCATTTTCCATTAATTGATCTTGGTGTGATAGGCCCACGTACATCAGCATGCACCTATTCGAGCACTCTTGTTGACTTATTTTCCTTTTCCTTATATGTATTTTTGATGAGATTACCTTGTTGGAATGCATCGAACGTGTGAGTATGATCACGTGATAGCTTAGGTAGGTCTCTTGCTGCATCACACATTACTATATCTTCCAGGGATGGTTGGCATAGGTGTCCAAGTCATTTATGCCACAACTTGTTTTCTTCCTCTCTGGATAGAAAGCACATATCTTCATCTCCACTTACCAGGTGGAGATTTTCCTTTGTCCTTTTTCCCTATAGAACCACTTCCCCATCTCTTCCTTTGATGATACACACCTTCGTAGTGAACCTTATAGAATGTCTTGAGTCACATAGTTGACTGACGCTGAGCAAATTGTGACTAAGACCTTCTATTACTAAGACATCCGCATGTCTCATCTCTTTACCACCAAACTCAAACTTTCCTGAGCCAATTATCTTTAGGCCTTCATCATTTCCAAACTTGAAAACTCCTTCATTGTCATATTTTATTCATGTAACAATATCTTTATTACTAGTCATGTGAGTTGTGAAACCACTGTCAAAAATCCATACACCATAGTGATCTGATGCTTTAAGGGAAATTTCTTCCACCACTACCCTCTCATCCTTTTTCTTCTTGGTCCATATTTTTGCCTTCATACCTGACATGGATTGAGACTTCTGATCTTTCTCAGAGTGTGATGGACCAGCTTCATCTTGCAGAGCTGAAAATCTATTTTTCATTTTCAACTCACCTTTTGGTTCACTGATCTACTGCTTGAAAACATTTTGATTCTCCTTTGAACATTCCTCTGTATGGTCGCAGTACAATACCTATCCATGTTCCCAAATACTCCGTACCAAAAATAGTGTCCTTCAAAATATATTCTAGAGAACCATTCCTTATTTAGCTGCAACCTTTTTTCTTGCGCCCTTCAATATCTATTGGCCATGGAACACATATACTGTGAATGTCCAATCATTCCATAACAATAACACCTGATATGAGGTGGATTACTTTCTGTGACTTCTGCACTATGAGTTTCCACTTGGAATCTTTGAATATTCTGATTCTTCCTTGTGCCCAAATCAACCTTCAATCTCAGAGTGGGTACTTGCGATCTGACCTCAATTTTCACATCTTTTTGTTTTCGTTCAAGCCCCCCATTGGTCTTAGAATCTGAACATAGTTGATGTTTCTTTTCTGCTGAAACACTACTCTCCACTTTCAGCTTCTTGGTTTTCTAAGTGAACTGCTTTCTTGATGACCCAGAAGGAGTCAATAGTTTTTCTAGATCATTAACCTTTTTCTGCAAACCGACAACTTCTCCTTCAAGTTCTTTATTACACTTGATTTGATCTTTCCTTGTGTTATTCAAGCTATCAATCTCTCGTTTCTATTCTTCAACTTTTATTTTATACTCACTAACTAATTCGGAGTCCTCTGGTGTTGATGACTTGATTTTATCAATTTATTCCATTAACTAAGACTTCTATTTTTCCTACTACTGCATATAGAGTTTGGAATCATGAAAAACTTTGTTGGATTTCTTTGTTTTGGCTCTCCAAAAATCTATCTCCTCCAGAGAAACCTTTAATTCAGCTTGCATATCAACTCTTCCCTCAACTTCTTCTTCTTCTTTTTCATTAGAAATGGTTTCATTCTTATTCTGTGAACTACCGAAAATTGCCACCAAAGCATTTTCTCCATGATCTTTTCAGTTCTCTATCTCTTCAACCTCCTCATCCTCAGACTCTTCTAAACTGTCATATTGTTTTGAGAGAAGGTTCTTATTCTTAAAGAAATTTATCTTAAACTATTTCTTGACTTTCCCATAGGATAGAGACTTCTTCTTGGGAATTTCAATTTCATTGACATCATCATCCTCTTGGAACTTTTTGGGGCACCTTGCCACAAGATGTCCAACCTTTCCACATAAAAAACATGAAAGTGGAATATTCACTTTAAAAATTCCTTTTCCTCTTTTAAGGTTTGATGAGAGGAATGAAATCACCTAATCTATCTCTTCTTCTTCCTGAGAGTCTTCAATGGTGAGATTATTCATGGCCTTGAATTCCACATCTTTGGATTTTCCCTTTTCCATGACATCATTATCATAATTTTTTATTTCATATGCAACAAGGGTGATGTTTGGGTTATCCAATGTTAGATCTTTCAGGTCTTTATCTTCCAAAACCGAAACTTTTGGATTGAACTGAGGTGGAAGTTTCCACAAGATCCGCTTCGAAATCGTTATGTCTTCAATAAGTTCTCCAATACCTCTCATGTCTTCCACCACAAAATTTACCCTATCAAAGAATGCATCAACATACTCATTTGGGTTCACTCAAATATCTTCATACTTGTTCGAAAACACTTGCAGCATTACCTCTCTGACCTTTGTATCCCCTTCACATATATTCAATAGCTTTTCCCACATGGGATGTGATGTTTTTCATGACATCACCTCTGTATATATAGGATTGGATAGGGCTACCCCTAAGGCATTAATTCTTTTGGCATCAGCATCCAACTCTCTACACTCAGCTTCTGATAATGCACCATTATTAATATCAGCTGTTATTCCATGCACTACTGATGTGAACACATCCATTCCAAATGATCGAAAGTAGTGTTGTATCCGATTCTTCCATAGTTGGAAATTGTTCCCGTCAATGATTGGAATACCTTTATGATTAGTGACCTATATTTCATAGAAAAACACTTATATTAACCTATACCCTTTATACCAATTGTTAGGTCCACTAGGCAATATACCCAGAAAGGGGGGTGAATCAGGGTATGACAGATTCAAAAAACTTCCCATTTTGATCATGTTTTGCTGTTAGACAAAACCCTCTTCTCTCTCCTCCCCGATGAAGAGTATGAATAAAACATAAAGCATGCACAGGACACAACGATTTTTACTTGGTTCACCCTCACTGGGCTACGTCCAAGGAGCATACACTGGCAGTGTGCCGATGTACCAATTCCACTATAAGTGTACTGTTGTTAAAAAGTTCGAAGCGGACACACTGTCCCTTCTGGTTTACAACCACTCACAATTTGAGAACTCACTGCTCTCCCAATTAAAGTGAGCTCACTTCTTATTCAGAATATCCACTCACAGTTTATAGACCTATAGTTCTCTTTATTGTCTCTAATGAAAAACTACATCCTTAACTATTGATAGATGCTCTTTTGACATCCAACTTTCACCTGAAGATGAATCTCACTTTGCACCGGGTGTACCGAGCAACTTTAATTTTTACACGCAGCCCTTATGGAACCTTGGGCGTAATTTCCTTGACTTGTGATAAATACAATTTTCACGCAACACCTCTTTTACACATCACCACCAAATTTTACGTGCAGCCTCAACACTGCCTTGCGTGTAATCCCCTACTTTTGTGCGAAATCCACTTTTCACACAACACCCACTTTACGTGCATCACCGCTTTTATATGAAACAAATTATTTTCCACAAAAAATCTTTTCCGCTCAACCTCTACACTACCTTTCACGTAATTATCGATTTTTTCACGAAATTCTCCTTTTGCAAAATAGTCTTCCTTTCGCGCAACTCTCTTGTGCACTCCAATTTCACACGCCAGAGCTCAGATACTCTCTATGGCTTAAGATCTTCATAATGGAGGGGGATAACTTCTTATTTATAGGATAAATTGGACACACGTGAAAACCCCTTTTTGAGAGCGTAATTCATATCGAGCGTGAAAAACATATCTTCCGCGCAACATCGTTTTTGGCACACTACTCCAATTTTTTGTGCACCTCATGCCTTTTCCAATTTTTGAGCATCTAATCTCAAAACACATCTTGTGCGAAAAATAAAAATACCTTATTTCACACAACTCTCTAATATTTTGCGCACCAATTTCTTTTTCGTGCACCGTGCTAGTATTTCATGCAACACTTTATTTTTCCTCACACCACACTGTTATTTCGTGAACCCCGCTGATTTTTTCACACGCCACTATATTTTTTCATGCATCCAGCTAATTCTTCACACCCCACATTATTTTTCACACACCGCTCAGATTTTTCATGCTCCTCCCTTTTCCAAAACCGCATCTCTCCATTTTCAGATTTTCAGGCCCAAAAAATTTGCCAAACACTAGAAAACGGTGCCACCTTGTATCTGCTCTTTTTGTACCGCCTCCAGATAATACATTCCTTTGTCGAGGTTTTTTAATCAATCATGGATTGTTTAAATCATCCCTTGAACCTGAAAAATCACCATGTAAACCCCCTTTGTCAACACACTCATACATCATGGTATGTTTTGTCAACAAACACAACCTAGAGGCCCACTTTTTCAACAAACACAATCACATCAAAAATGCTTCAATGATGCCTTGAGGGATTTTCACCCAACAATCTCCCCCTTTGGGTTTGTTGAAAACTCTTCTCATAAAAATTCTAGACACATTTATATCTCATTAAGGATCCTTTCAGCCGCTACCACCATTCGCCTCTTGCAATTCTGATATCGTTCAAGGATTCACTTGACACAAACTCTAAGCCCACATGAGCAATGCTCGGCGTGAGAAACTAGACTAAGTGAAAAGTTCACCAATGAGACAATTCATTTCTGACACCAAATATTGATACCAAACTGATTCTAATTTCTAAACTAATACTATTTTTGGATCGCTGGAAACCTTCTCTCACTATCACTCTTCTTCTTTTATAATGATCTGTAGCTGTCGTGATATCGATTCATTGATCGATCACTTCTAGCATCGTCAGATTTAAAACTCTCTCCCTATATCATTGTTATCCCCCTATCCCGCTGCTCCACCTGTCAGATTCTCCCCGTGTCTTGTAAAAAGACATTTTCTCTCTTCATTATCCATAGTTTCTCCCCCTTGAGGAGTCACTATTTCTCCTCCTTTGTCAACGAACCCAAAGGGGCACTCATATGTGGTCGAAGACATTCGAAAGAAAACATATTAGCACAGTAGAGAAAAACACACCATACCTCAGGGAGAGGGGGGGGGGGGTAGTCCCAAATTCACACTTTTCAAGTGTGGGGAGTCGACTAGACTCCCAAAGCCAGTCAATGCCTCTCAAAAGTTTCTTTGGGTAAGGCCTTTGTCAGAATATCTGAAACCTGTAGCTCTGTAGGCACATACACCAACTTCACAAGCCCTTGCTCCACCTTCTCCTTGATGAAATGATATTTGATATCAATGTGCTTTGTCCTTGAGCGATGAACTTTATTTTTGAATATATTGATAGCACTTGAGTTATCACACTGGATTCCGATCAGAGACTTCACTTCAAATCTCATATCTTCAAGTTGTTGCTACATCCACAATAACTGTGTGCATGCTTGAGTGGTCGCAATATACTCATCCTATATGGTGCTTAGATAAATGAAATCTTTCTTCTTTCTTAGCCAACAAATACACAAACTACCAAGATAGAATAAACCTCCTAACGTTGATTTTATATTGTCAACTGATCCATCCCAATCTGCATCTGTATATCCCAATAACTCTGGCTGATATTTGTCATTATACATCAGACCGAAATCCATGGTGCCTTTGATATACCTAAGTATTATTTTTACAGCGAGCATGTGGGTTTCCTTTGGATTTATTTGGTAACATGCTGCTTGGCATGTGGAGAAAACAATATCAGGTCTTGTTGCTGTTAGGTATAGTAAACTGCCGATAATCTGCCTATATTTAGGGATATTAACTACACTACCACTGTCAGGTAGCAACTAGAGACTTCATCTCCTTGGAATTATCCATTCCAAACCTTCTCAGAACCTCCTTGGTGTATTTGGATTGAGAAATGGAAGTGCCATTACTTCTTTGTGTCACCTGTAAACCAAAGAAAAAATGTCATCTCACCAATCATGGACATTTCAAACTCAGAAATCATGAATTCAGATTTTTTTTTGCACTGAGCTTAATCTGATCCACCAAATATTATGTCGTCGACATAAACTAGCACCATCATCCTTTGATTACTGTTGTTGTTGATGTAGAGATTGTAATCATCTCCACCATGTTGAAAGCCAAGCTTCTTCAAATGCTGAACCAGCCTTGAGTACCATGCTCCTGGTGCTTGTTTCAACCCATATAGTTCTTTCTTCAACCAAAAAACTTTATTCTCATCTTCATGAATGTGAAAACCATTTGGATACTCAATATACACCTCTTCATCCAAAAACCCATTAAGAAATGCAGATTTGACGTCCATCTGGAACACATTGAACTTTATTTTCACTACTATGGCTAAAAATAATATGATTGTCTCTAGTCTTGCAACTAGGGAAAATGTCTCATCAACATCAATTAACTCAATCTGGGAGTACCCCTTGCACACTAGTCGTGATTTTTTCTAAATCACTGTGTCATATTCATTAATCTTATTGTGATAGAACCATTTAGTTCCGATGACATTCTTATCTACTGGACTTGAAACAATCTCCCATGTCTCATTTTTCTCAGTCTGATCTAGCTCTTCATTCATGGTCTAAACACAGTTTTCATCTTTAGCTGCATCATCAAAGCATTTAGGCTCAACCTGAGATAGAAAAGATGTATGCAGCAGTGATTTTATTCTTCTTGTCTGAACTGGAGCTTACTGATCACCAATGATATTCTTCCTATCAATTTCAGCTCGACTCCTTGACTTTTGTACAAATATGGACATTACTTCCTCACGCTCATCATCCGTATCTTCTTCTAAATCAATATAATCCACTTCTGCTCTCCCTGCGTTTCTTTCCACTTAATCACTTTCATCAGAAAACTGTTCACTGTGCTTTTGAATGATCTCCTCATTCTCCACTACATTGACATCATTTCCCTCAACTAAATATCCCAGCCTTTTGTTAAATAATTTTTATGCTTTTATTTTTCCTGTGTAGCCTAGGAATATCCCCTCATCTCCTCGTGACTCATATTTCCTAGGGTTTTCTTTGTTGAGGATAAAGAAATTACTTCCAAATATTTGAAAGTATTTCACTGTTGGCTTATTTCCATACCACATCTTGTATGGAGTCTTTCCTTCCTTTGTACACAACAAAGACCTGTTAGAAATGTAGACCGATGTCAACAATTCTTCCTTACAATATTTCTCTGGTAGGTCATTTTCAATGAGCATCATTCTGGCCATGTTGTTGATGATATGATTTCTCCTTTCAACCACTCCATTCTATTGGGGAGTTCTTATTGAGTAAACTTGATGCCTTATCGCATGTTTCTCGAGATAGCCTTCCACCTGACTGTTTATGAATTCCGTACCATTGTCAGTATGATTCTTTAAAATTTTTTGTCCAAGCATCCTTTCAGACTCCCTCTGGTACTGTTTTAAGCAGCTGAACACATCAGACATATGGGAAATAACAAATAGTCATGCCATTATGCTATAATCATCAACGAAAAGAACATATTACCTCTTTATGTAAATTTATCTTGGTGTGATAGGTCCACATACATCAGCATGCACCAATTCGAGCACTCTTGTTGGATTCGTTTCCTTCTCCTTATATGTTTTTCTGATGAGATTCCCTTGTTGTCATGAACCTCATGTGTGAGTATTATCACGTGATAGCTTAGGGAGGTCTCTTACTGCCTCACACATTACCTGATCTTCTAGGGATGGATGGCATAGGTGTCCAAGTCTCTTAGGACACAACTTCTTTTCTTCCTCCCTAGACATGAATCACATATCTTCATCTCCACTTACCATGTTGAGATTTCCCTTTGTCCTTTTTCCCTATAGAACCACTACCCCGTATATTCTTTTGACGATACACACCTTCTTAGTAAACCTTATAAAATGTACCGAGTCACATAGTTGACTGATGTTGAGTAAATTGTGACTGAGGCCTTCTACTACTAAGACATCCACACATCTCATCTCTTTGCCCCGAAACTTGGCCTTTCCTGAGACAATTATATTCAGGCCTTCATCGTTTCAAAACATGAAAACTCCTTCTGTTTCATAGTTTATACCTGTAACAAGATCGTTATTACCGGTCATGTGAGATTTGAAACCGCTATCACGAATCCACACACCAGATCGATCTGAGTATTTAAGGTAAATTTGTACCGCCACTGCCTTCTCATACTTTTTATTCTTGGTCCATATTTTTGCCTTCATACCTGACATTGATTGAGACTTCTAATCTTTCTACGAGTATGATGGACCAGATTTATCTTGCAAAGATGAAAATATATTTTTCATTTTTAACTAACCTATTGGTTCATTGATATGCTGCTTGTGCACATTTTTATTCTCCTTTGGCACAGTCCTCTGTATGGTTGATGTACAATACCTAGCCATGTGCCCAAATCCTCCGCACTAAAAACAATGTCCTTAGAAATATGTTCTGTTGAAACCATTCTCTGTTTGGCTGCCACCATTTTTCTTTCACCCTTCGATATCTCTTGGCTATGAAACACATATACTATTAATGTCCCTTATTTCCACAATAATAACACCTGATATGAGGTGAATTCCTTTGTGTGACTTTTTTACTATGAGTTTCCCCTTGGAATATCTGAATATTTTGATTCTTCCTTGTGCCCAAATCAACCTTCAATCTCGAAGTTGGTACTTGTTATCTGACCTCAATTTTCACAGCTTTTTGTTTTTGATCAATCCCTCCATCGGTCTTAGCATCTGAACATATTTGATGCTTCTTTTCTGCTGAACCACTATGCTCCACTTTAGCTTCTTGATTTTATGAGTGATCATCTTTCCTAATGAACCAGCAGAAGTCAAGAGTTTTTCTTGATCTTTAACCTTTATCCACAAACCGCCAAATTCTCCTTCAAGTTCTTCAATATGCTTGATTTGATCTTTCCTTGTGTTATTCAAGCTATTGATCTCCCTTTTCTGTTCTTCAAATTTTATTTTATACTCACTAAATTATTCTGAGTCCTCTCATGTTTATGACTTGATTTTCTCAATTTCTTCCATTAACTCAGACCTCTCTTCTTCATGTTGCTGCATATAGATTTTGGTGTCACGAAGAACTTTGATGGATTTAATTGTTTTGGAACTCCAAACATCTATCTCTTCAAGAGCAGCCTCTAATTCAGCTTGAATGTCAACTATTCCCCCAATTTATTCTACTTTTTTATCAGCTTTAGTTTCATTCTTATTCTCAGAACTACCAACAACTGCCACCATAGAATTTTTTCCACAATCTTTGTAGTTCTTTATCTCTTCAACCTCTTCATCCTCAGACTTTTATGAACTATCATATTCTTTTTTGAGTAGGATCTTCTTCATAAATAAATTTCCCTTGAATTGTTTCTTGCCTTTCCCATAGGCTGGAGACTTCTTCTTGGGAATTTAAATTTCATCGACATCATCCTCCTCTTGGAACTTTTTAAGGCACCTTGCCACAAGATGTCCAACCTTTCCACACTGAAAACAAGCATGTGGAATCTTCCATTTAAACTTTCCTTTTCTTCATTGAAGGTTTGAGGAGAGGAATGACATCACCTCATCTGTCTATTCTTCTTCCTGAGATTCTTCAATGGTGAGTTTCTTCATGGCCTTGAATGCCACCACTTTGGATTTTCCCATTTCCACAGCATCATTATCATCATTTCTCATTTCATATGCAACAAGGGTGCTATGAAGGTTATCTAATGATAGATATTTTGGGTCTTTATCTTCCAAAACCAAAACATTCATATTGAACTGAGGTGGAAGTTTCCTCAATATGCACTTCATAATCTTTATGTCTTCAATAAATTCTCCAAGACCTCGCATGTCTTCCACTTCAACATTTACCCTACCAAAGAATGCATCAACAGACTCATTCGGGTTCATTCTCAGATCTTCATACTTGTTCCACAACACTTGCAGATTTGCCTCTCTGACCATTGTATCCCCTACATATATATTCAATTGCTTTTCCAACATGGCATGTGAATTTTTTCATAAAGTCACCTTTGTATAGATAGGATTGGATAAGGCTCCCCCTAAGGCATTAATTACTTTGGCATTAGTATCCAACTCTCTACACTGAGCTTCTGATGATGCACCACAATTAATATCATCTGTTATGCCATTAATTGCTACTGTGAACATATCCATTCCCAATGATTGGATGTAGTGTTGTATCCGATTATTCCATAGATGGAAATTGTTCCCATCAAAGATCAGAATCTATTTATGAATAGTGACCTCCATTTGAGAGAGAAACACTGATATTAACCTTTCCCTTTGATACCAATTGTTAGGTTAACTAGGAAAGATTCCCTGAGAGGGGGGGTTAATAAGGGTATGACAAATTAAAACAACTGCCCCTTTTGATCTTGTTTTGCTGTAAGAAAAAACCCTATTCTTTCTCCTTCCCAATGCAGAGTATGAATAAAACTTAAAGCAAGCACAGTACAAAGTGATTTTTGATTGGTTCACCCTCACTGGGCTATGTCCAAGTAGCATCTATCGGTAGTGTGCTGATTGACCAATTCCACTATAAGTGCACTGCCGTTTACAAGTTCAAAGCAGAATCACTGTCCCTTTTAGTTTATAACAACTCACAATTTGAGAACTCACTGCTCTCACAACTGAAGTGAGCTAACTTCTTCTTCAGAAGATTCACTCACATTTTATAGACCTGTAGGTCTCTTTATTGTCTCTAATGAAAAACTTCATCCTTAACTGTTGATAGATGCTCTGTTGACATTCAACATTCACTCGCAGATGAATCTCACTTTGCACCGGGTGTATCGGGCAACTGAAATTTTTATGCACAACCCTTATGGCACCTTGCGCTTAATTCCCTTGACTTGCGCGGAATACAATTTTCGCGCAACACCTCTTTTACGTGCCACCACAAAATTTTACGCTCAGCCTCAACACTTCCTTGCGCGTAATTCCCTTCTTTTACATGAAATACACTTTGCATTCAACACCCCTTTTACGCGCAACACCGCTTTTACACGAAAAAAATTATTTTTCACGCAACAGCTTTTACACGAAACCTCTACACTGCCTTTCATGTAATTCTTAGCTTTTGTGCGAAATTCAACTTTTGCGCAATAGTCTTCCTTTCGTGCAACTCTCTTGTGCACTCCAATTTCGTGCGCTAGAGCTCAGATACTCTCTATGGATTGAGCTCTTCAGAATGGAGGGGGTTACTTCATATTTATAGGAAAAAATGGACCCGTGTGAAAAACCTTCCTTGAGAATGTAATTCACATCGAGCACGAAAAACACATCTTTCATGGAACATCGTTTTTCATGCACTGCTCCAATTTTTCACGCACCTCATGCCATTGCCAATTTTCGAGCTTCTGATCTCAAAACAACTCTTGCGTGAAAAATACCAATCCTCTATTTTGCGTAATGGTTTGATATTTTGCGCACCAATTTTTTTTCGCGCACAACACTAATATTTCGTGCAACAATTTATTTTTCCATGCATTGAACAACTATTTCACGCAACCCACTAATTTTTCACGCGCCACTATAATTTTTCACACATACCACTAATTTTTTGTGCCCCACATTATTTTTCATGTACCACTCTAATTTTGCGCGCTCATCCCTTTTCCAAAACCGAATCTCTCCATTTTCCAATTTTCAGGCCCAAAAAATTTGGTAAGCACTGGAAAACTCCGCCACCTTGTATCTGCTCTTTTTGTACCTCCTCCAGATTGTCCATTCCTTTATCGAGGTTTTTCAATTAATCATGGACTGTTGAAAGTATCCCTTAAACCTGAAAAATCACCATGTAAACCCCCTTTGTCAACACACTCATAGATCATGGTCTGTTTTTTCAACAAACACAACATGGAGGCCCACTTTGTCAACAAACACAATCACCTCAAAAATGCTTCAATGATTCCATGAGGGATTTTTCCCAATAATAAGGTGTATTTTTCCAAAAGGTTTTTAAAATAATTATATTTGAAACATAATAAGAAGTATTAAAAACTTCATCCTAGAAATATTTAGGTAATTTAAACTCATTTAACATGGTCCAAGAAATTTATTAATGTGTTATATTTTTCCTTTCTACTACACCATTTTTGTTGTGGTGTCCTTGGGGATGATATTTATTGAATATACAAATTTCTCCACCAAATTGTATAAAGTTATAATTCTATAATTCACCACCATGATCTCTTCTAATTTATTTAATTAAGTACCCTTTCTCATTTTGAACCAATTTACAAAAAGTTATAAATATAGATAATGTTTTTTAAGAGTAAGGAAATAAACACATGCATATCTTGTAAAATCATCTAAAATAATAAAAAGAATCTCTCACTTCCAAAAATAGAATGTTTAATATGTTCAAATAAATCCAAATGGATGAGATAAAGAGGCCTTATAGTTTGTACTTATTTAACTAACTTGAAACTTATTTTTGACATTGTAAGCATAAATCACATATAAAGGTGTCATCCAATTTCAGTTCTAGTAACTATATAACATTTTAATTCTTGTAAAGTTTATTAATAAACATGAAATTAGCATATCACATCCTCCCATTCTAAAAAATGTTATTAGATTATACAAATTAAAATAATTTTACATTTTTTTTCTATTAATTCATCAAAATTAATTGAATAAATAGAGTATTTTTTTCATAAAACCAGATAGATTTATCATTAAAAACAATACATTTATCATTTTGAAAATTTACAAACATTCTATCATCACATACTTGACAAAATCATATTAAAATATGTTTTCATCCTTTAACATATAATAATTTTGATATAATAAAAGAATCATAAATTCCAACTTCATCAAATCATTTTACCTTTCCTTTTAAATTATCCCAAAATGTAACATAAACTCCATAAAACTTATTCAATGATGGAAAATTTGAAATGTCACCAGTAATGTTTCTTGAGAATCCATTTTCCATATAACAAATGTTCTTTTTGATGCTCCCAAGACACATTTAGTACCAAAATTGATTCAGTTAATATTTAGTACCCAAGAAAATTTGGGTCCAATTGGATTGGTATATGATTTCATATTAATACAAAAATATTTCTATCATTTTCTATAAGAAATATATATGATAATGATTTATTAATAAAAGTATTAGTATGTCCAAGGGATTGCATAAATCTCAAGAATATCCCATTATAATAATGACCTTTCATCTGAAATCTAAAATAAGGGGCATAATATGTACTTCATTCAGTGCCTTTAAGAAAGAAATTCAAATAAATTTTAGGTAAATTATTATTATATCCAAGGCCAGATCTCTTTTATTTATTAATTTTATTAAAATTCATGATTTTATCAAAAAAATTCAACCTTGAACAAAAATTAACATAATTTATTTTAAACATTCATATTCATTTTTGATATGGCCATTCCCCTTAATACTATTATCAAAATTCCTTATTTAAAATTCATGACACATATATATAATCTACCTATCACTTAAATGCATCAATTTTAGTATGATAATTTTCCATATTTTCTTGAGCATTTTCTATATCTGTATGAGTAGTATTTTTGTCATCTTGGATAGATTTCTTCATATTTTTACACTCCTTAAGAAAATCCATATGTTGTCTCTTAAGGTTGTTTTATAAACTAAATAATTTTTCAAATTAATTTTCAAGTCTATCAAATTATTTAGTAAATTAATCATTATTGGGTTTTATAGATTTATATTTACAAGGGGAATAATCTTTAAAGTTATTTGATTTGAAGAAAGAATAAAACACAAGATTTCAACATATTTTATAGAACCAGATTCTTCAGTAATAATAGAAAATTTAGTACAACAACATATGAAAACTATTTCCTTCTATTATTTATTATATTTCAAACTCTTATTTTTTTCTTCTGTAGTTTTTGGAAGTTGGTCTTGAGGTCCCCCCTTCTCCAACACTCATAAAAAATATCATCTTGGGCATCATTAGAAAATAAATTACCTTTATTTTTCTTTTTTTGATCATATTTAGGATAGTTTTTCTAGGATATACTTAAATAACCCTTCTTCTTTCTATACTCACCTTTTGAGACATATTATTTTTCATTACTATCAAATATCTGTGACCCAAAATCAGAAGAGTAAGTAGAAGCATTTATCTTAAAAATAATTTAATTTTTCATTGAATTATCATCTTCATCTATAATTCTAAGTTCTAACTCATACTGTAATAGTGATTTGATAATGTCATCAATTGTATATTACTTAAAACTACTACATTAATATATGGAAAAATTTTTACCATGACAATTATTAGGAATTTTTCTAAGTGCTCTTTCTATATTAACTAGATTTTCAAGATTATCTCCAAAAGAAGTCATACGATTTATAATTATATTGATTACATGGAAGATTTCATTACCATTTTCAAATTCTCCCATTTTAAATTTTATATATTTATCTCTTAGTTTACCCAACATAGTTCTATTAAGTTTATCTGAGATAAAAGGTGTAGATTTTAGAATATCTTGATGTCATGACATGTTTTACCTATTGAAACATGACTATATAGATTCCAATTTATTACATAATATAATATATTCATAAACTTGTATTTAAAATCATACATTAACACATAATTTCCAACTAGAGATCTAGGTTCACCTTCAGGCAGATTGTATGGATTTTCCCTGACTATCCAATTATGAATGCTAAGTTTCTTCAAGAAAGCTCGTATTTAATATCTCCAGTATACATAATTTTCACCATCAAAATGATGTGGTTTTTGAGTTATCCATGCATCATTGGAAATATTTTTTTTATCTTAAAAATATCTTTCCCCCTTGATGGATAAGTCCAGAATATTTTAGAACAAATAAAAATATATATTGATCAAGGGCTCATGCTCTGATAGAAATTTTTAGTGTATAGTTAAGATGGAAAAATAGCTAGGGGAAAAGTTTCCTTTTAAAAAATTAATTAATGAATTTAAATTATATATTTGAGTTATCAAAGATAATTTATTGGAGAATAAAAATAAAAACACCACAAAATATTTTTATAGTATTTCATATCTAAATGATCCTACTCCACTCTTCACCCCTCTCACAAATTGAGAGTGATGACACCCACTATAACCAATATAATGGAATCTTAAAATGATTTTTGACCACCTAGAGTCACAAAACAATTAAAAATCTATTCCCCCTAAAGTATAAAACCAAATATGATCTTCCTTTTTCTACATATATGCATAACCTGAACAACCCAACTTTTCCCCAAAATGTAGAAACCAATGCTAGAGTTTTGATTGGGATTCACATCCAAGTTACCTACCTTTTAATGGGTAGTAAAACACTTTACAATTACACCCCAAAAATGAATAGAAATATATGAAGACACAAAACTGTATGAAATAATATACATTTGAGTGTCGAAGAAATAATAAAATATATAATAATGAAGGATCAAAATATTTCAATTTGTCTTGGATCATTAGATGATATTCCATGTGTATATCATTTATAGGTTAAAAAAACATTTCTGAAAGTTCAACTTGATATTCTACAAAAAAAATATATAGTATAACCTGTTAAAACATTTAATAGATATTTTAATGATAAAAATTAATATCTTATAAATACTCGTTGATAATATTTTATAATAACTATTCATATTTTTTTTAGTGTGAATTTAAATATCTCAAGTTCCAATATTTAAGCGTGAATATACATGCACACTTGGACCCATTAGAGTACCATTTAGTTCATCATAATGAATTTTAAAACATGTTTTCATTGAATTTAATTAATTAATAATTAATTATAGAGAAAATATCACTTATTATATCCATAATAAACATACATCTAATTGGAATTTCAAGTATTACATAACGTAGTTCATATACCTAGGTTTTAGAATATCCTTTATAAAATTAAAAACCCATAAAGGAAAATCCATGTTAGGGATTAACATAATGGATTCATGTAGGTGTTTCATGAATGTATATCACATTGATGATTCACTATGTAAGAAAATTCATCATGTATCAGAAAATTGATGTAACCAAATTCTGAAAACTGTAGAAAACTTGACTTACAAAATTTCATACTTAAAAAAGGCCTTTGAAATGGAAGAATAAACTTTATATATAGTTGAATTATTTTTATATAATTTCATTATATTTTCATAAAATAAAAAGTCACATGAATAAGACTTTTATAGCTCATTTTATCATCATAATACAATAGAAATTTAATTCTGGAAAACATCAGATTTCTTTTTAAAAACATGTTGTTACTTCTAAGATAATTTATTATATTATAATAATTAATTTAGAATTTTATGTCTTATAATGAAATGCAGACACATTTTTTTCTTTCAACACCAATAATAATAACTCATTTTAGAGTTACTTCACCCATGTTATTGTCAAAATACATATGGTAAACGATTATGGAAAATCAGCTACGTGCTGAATAATAAATTGATACGTGGGAGAATTAGCTATATGAATAGGCTATATTGAACAAATATCTATATGAATTAACTTCATGGGAATAGTAAAAAACACATAAAAATTATCTCTATGGCCCCAAACAACATATTTTTTTATGAACACTATATTAAACTTTTAAAACATGTTATGTATAGTCAAAACATGGAATTTAATGATATTTTATGTAATGAAATATTATGGTCTAATAAAATTTAATAACTCTTTAATAAAAAAACAATTTAATGTATAAAGTATATTAAAATAAATAAGAAAATAGATTAGATTGACCCTATACTTTTACATATATCATTAAATGATTTTAAGCATAATTAAGCAACAAATTACTAGCCAAGGATTGTAAAATCTAGTGTATTTGAAGACTAGGAACATGAATCCGAAAAAATGGAACTAAAAAATATCTTTATTTATAATAAATTATGAGCTCCTAACATCATTTGATACCTAAAATCTACATAGGATAACATGCGGATAACATGACCAAAGGGATGAGATAAAAATCCTAGTAAGGGAATAAACATCAAACGAAAGATTAGCATATAGGTTAGAAGGCATAACATAATGATAAAAAAATTATGGAACATGATTAATCATAAGGAATAATAACATAGGATAATATAATAATGGATTCATAGTAATGTGTAAGAAACATAAAAAATTAATTTAGCACCAGTAAAAGCTCATTTCACATAGAGGACCACGAGTCAAGGCTTATTACACATATAAGAGCATGAGTCAAGGATAACCACCAAGGATGTTGCACATAATGTCTCATGATACTAACATTTACCCAATGAATTGAAGCACTATCTAGATACACCCATCATTACATGTTCATGAATATTCTCACCACATATATAATCATACATATGCAATCAAACATAAACATAAGGGTTACCAATAGAAAGAATTGGGTATCATAATCATGTCAAAAGCATAAAAAATGAGTGTATTATAAAAGTGTTCATGAAATAAAGTAATTAAATGATACATGGATATTAATAAATGAATATAAGAATATATCATTATAAGATATGTCAAACTGAAGTGAAAAGAGTGTTTAATAGTCTTTTAGAAATAAAAATTTTTTGTACGGTTTAAAGAAAAACATTCAAGATTATTTAAATTGTAAAATGCATAATTGTTTATATGAACCCAAAATTGAAAAAATATAGTTTTTCATTATAAAATGAGTGATTTTATAAATGTAATGGTGGATTAAAATAGATTTTTTTAGCACACTTGAAAATGTGTATGAATTCAGGAAGTTCCTTTAAATTGGGCTTGCTTATCAGGAAGAATTGAGAAGATAACATTTTAAAAACTTGTATATCCCAAAAAATAAGGATGTAATGATATTGATAAATGAGTTTGTAACATATCCAAAACATTTATAGGATTTACATAATAATAAAAGACAATTTAATTAGGGTAAAAACATATAAATAATAACCCCAAAGAATAATGAACGTTTGGGTAGAATCCCTTTCCTTAAGTCCAAAATTATTCTTCACTTGATTCTGCACTTGATACATATTCATCTATAATATAAATGCATAGTATTGTTCTAGTAGGCGGATCATCCAAACCAAACATGAACCTATAATTATTAATGGGTGATTATGAGGTGTTATAGTTGTAATATCCTTATATCAAAAGAATAATGATCTGATTTAGTGTTTATTATTGTGATATATCATAATTTGAAATAATATTAAATAAAAAACAATTTATATAATATTATTACTTAGACAGAAGAGGTCATTATCCTCATAGTACACTCATTATAAATGATTAGATTAATGATAATTTATTTTGATCATATTTTTAATATATTATCCAATTTATTATACCAAAAACTTAATGATATAATAAAAAATGTATTGATCCTTTAATTACATACTTATATCCATCCATGAAATCTATCAATAAAAAATAGATTACAATATTCCATGGAGGTAGTAGTCTACACATATGCATGGATGATGATATCATTTTCAATAAATGTGATGATGGATCATTATGTTTTATTATTTAATAATATAAAATATTTTATAAATATCATAATTAAATATAAAATTACCTATTAGTACCATTCTTTTGAGGTGGTAATGTAAAAAAACACATTGTTCCATTGAGGCGGTAGTCCACATAATGCACTAATAATGGTTTTTAAGGGAAAGGGGAAATGTGGTTAATGATTATAAGATCATTATAATAACATATCAGTATATTATTGATATATATTCTATCATTTTAATATTTTTTAATGTTATTTTATTTATAATAAGTGGTGATAAAGAAATAGAATTGTGAAAGGATTAGTTAGAAAGTTATACATCACTTCTTGGATTATCTCATTTTCCATGTGGGTTAATCCTTTAGGGGGTGGTATTTTGAGAAGAATATAACTTATTTAATGTGTATAGGAAAATTATGCAGAGTTTTGGGTAGATTATTTTTAGAACTAAGTTGGTTGTGGTGTGATGGTAAGTGAGGATAGGAGGGCCCCTTTTACAAGTGAAAAGGGACGACATTTTTATAAACGCACAAAACATTTCAATAATGAGAAGTAAATATAAAAACATTTGCTCCAAAATTGAGAAATAAAGAAGTTTAGAAAATATAGAGTTAATAAAAACCATATATAAATATGTTTTTATCATTTTTTATTCCCTTTACTACTTGAATAATTACTTTTACTATTTTATCTTTTACAACAGTAACTAGTTTTTACCTAAGGTAAATTATCTTTATTACTAAAAATAAAATGGTCAATTTTAAAAATTTGGACCTAATAGTTCCAAATTTTAAATTCATTTTATTCTATTAAATTTTAAACAGTGAAAAAATTTATTTTTAAAATTATAGATTTCTAATAAATTAAAATAATTATTTTAAAAATATAAATTATGTTCTAAAATATCAAATATGGGTTTATAAATTAAAACCAACATATTTTAAATTATAAATAAACTTATAAAATCCAAATTGTTTTATAAAATGGTTCGATGAATTTTCAATCCATACTTATATTACTAATAATATCATAAAAGTCATGTTGTTTTTAAAAATTGTAATTTTCACTATTAACCTAATATGAATCTTTTACGATAAATCCCAAAAATTCATCATAAGAAAATATTAATATGATTAAAATTAAAATAATATTTAGTTTTTAAAATTAAAATACTAAAAAATATATTTTTTACTTTAAAAATATATTTGATATAATGAAAAAATATTTTTATAGGAATATAGTTTTTTGAATATTAATCTTTCTCATTCATATTTTCTATAATTAACTAATTACATTAGTACTAAAAAATTATTCACATAAAATAAATTTTTTCATCATTAATTACATGTTTCTTAAAATATAAATTCAAATAACATAAAAAGAAAATATATATAAAAATTAATTTCTAAGAATAAATGACTGTATTAGTCATTTTAGCTATACCAATTGAGTTTCATTCATATTAAAAGAATAATTTATTTAATTTATATAAATATTTCATAATGTTCTAATCCTATTAATTCCCACTAATTCAACATCTTGGTTTTAATAGTATAGACACATCTCAGTTTTGTTTTAGTTCAACATTACATGTGGAGCAAGAAATCGAAATAATTATTTATTTAAGGAAAATATATATTGAAATAATAGGTCATTACAATGAATCATCATTCAATAATTATAATCCTAAATGAGAAAACTTGGTTTATGATACAATATTATGGAATAATAAAATCATGCTTTCCATAAACAATGACTTATACCCTATTCTATATAGTTTTTGACACATCTTATCACTAACTAAGAATGAATTTTCTTCAAACTAAAAATATATCCTTTGAAACTCTATATAAAAAAACCTTGAAAACATGACCAATAAAGATGTTAGAATAGTTCACAAATCACAAAACTCACACACACATGTTGACCTCACAACATACCCATTTTAAAAATATTTATAAATATATTCCCCCTAAACAATAGATCACTCCCCAATCAGGTTAAACACATATATTTGAATTATCACCATATTTAGTTTTATCCCCCTTTTTAAATAAATAAAGGGATTAATGATAAAGTGATTCATATTATATTTATCTCCCATGGATAATAATATCCAAATAACAAGTGAGAATAGGTAAAACTTCACCATACTATATCCCTTGAGAAGAATGAGTTTGAACTCCCATCATCAACCACAATCTTTGAAATATATCCTTTTGTAGTTTTTAAGTGAAAAAATATAGTTTTTTTGCTTTATTAGAAAAAATTACAGCTTCAAATAATTTTTATTTACATGTTATTTGATAAAGTGATATTTTATATTAATTTTATTTGACTGCGAATACATAATCTTATTTCTAGATAGATTAATAACACTCTTATGATCACAACCCATAATTTGTGGAAACTTTACTTCCAGCTTGAGATATTCTAATTTAGTACTCACACACATAAAGTGGGTTATATCTTGAGTTTCATCCACATATTATTTTTCTACAGTACTCAAGGTCACCAAGATTTTTTTCTTTTTGTTCCAACATACACACATTTCACCTAAATAGAAAACACCTCCAAAATATTGATCTTTGATCATCCATATTTCCATCCCAATAATAATATTTATATCTAAATAGATCAATCATTCCATTAATATCATATTTCAATATAAAGTCCATTTTCCTTTAATACACCTATGAATTATCTTTCCAGTAATGAAATTAAAGTCCTTTGGTACACTTTGATATCCGTCACATATTGTAATATCATATACAATGTTTGGTTTTGTATCTTTTAAGTATAAAAACATTCAATTAGTTTCCATAATTATCTTTATCCAACTTCTTTTTTTTTCATATTTAAACAGTTCAGTTGCTGTAAAAGTTTTTATAGAAACCATATTCAAGTCCTCCATCTCAAAAATCCTTATAATTTCTCGATAATATTCATATTTATAATGAAAGATATTATATTATCATTAAAAAAAATTTAAGCCTAAAAAGTTTCTCATATCTCAAAGTTTGTTGATTTTAAAACCCTTTTTCATTTCTAAATAAAATTCTTCACAAAATACTTCATCATTTCCAATAAAAATGATATCATCTAAAAATAAAATAGAAATTACTGATATCTCTTTGTCATATTTAATAAAGAGGTTTCTATCCACTCTTCCTTTCTTGAACTTCAGAAACTTTAAGAAAGACTGAAATTTGGAATACCATGTTCTTGGGTACTTGAAATGTGTCTATTGTGGGGTGTGTAAAAAACAAATATAACCTATCTTAAAATGTATTATACTGGGTTACCAAGGTTCTATCCATAGAGGAGTGCTCAACAATAGTGTTTATCACTTAAAATAAGAGAAATAAGTGATGTAGTTTTTGAAATTGTTTGATTTAGATAATACAAGAAAGAAACTAAATAAAGTAAAGAAATTAAGTGAAAATTTTAAAATATATTGACAAATGATGTGATTTAAATTAGTTATATGAAATGGTGATTAGTTTAGGGTCAGTTTTCCAGTTTTAATTCTATCACAATTCACTTTAACCAATTCTCTTCTGCTAAGTCATTAAGATTGAGAATCCACAATCATTTCTCCTCACTCCCTTGATCAAATAATAATGTGAGAATAAACCTTAATATAACCTCATATTGGTCTACTATCCTTCCAATTTGAAATATATTTTTAGCAAATACCGCCAATTATCTTAGGCAATTCCTAATCAGGTCTTGTTCATCCCAAGAAATCAAGAACATTCACTAATCCTCCCACACAAACCAGTGATCACCAAGTATTTCACCACTATGTCCTGGTCTATTACATCATATATAAACAAGAACCTAGTGGAGAGAGATATTTATCCTTTACCATATAAAAATAAAGAATAGAATCTAATATCAGATACAATTGTACTTGATAATAAAAACTGTTATAAGAAATTGAAACTGATTCGCAGAAGAGAAAATGGGATATTATAATATTTAGTGCCAGAACTCAAGAATTATAAAAGGGTAAACCTACAACTCCCCAGTCACTCAAAATATCTACCCCACCATGTTAATGGTATTCGAGTTGAAGTGGGAAGAAGAAGTCATTACAAAGCTAAGAAGAACAAAAAAGGAAAGTAAAGAAAGAACAGAAATTTTGATCGTCCAGAATCTGTCCTCTAAAAGATTTAGTCTATTATGACCACCAGACGACCTAAAAACACTGAGGTCCCTTATTATATAATGTTTTAAATGAATTTTTCTATCAACCCTCAAACATTAATAGTCATTATACATGTTTAAAGAATGATATGGCCAAATCAATGACCATTACCTTTCCTGGCCACCAAAAACTATTTCACCCACCCCACGTGGATGCGCCAAAAAGATTCCCCGATTAGATTCATATTTTAATAAATTTAATTTGAACCATAAATTAAAATTCCTCTATAGACACTAGCTAGAATAACCTCATTTTTGTGTTGGTTGAATGAGATATTGTAGATTTTATATTGTGGGGTCCATTCTGCCTTCCAGACTGATTTCTCCATTTGATTGATTTTTTTGTACCCTTGGGTTTTGAATTAGGTCTTATTATAGAAGAAAAAATTGAATCCCATGAGCATATAAAGCCTAAAAAAGGATTAACTCCAATTCAATCAATAATTTAAAAGTTATGCCCGAAAAACATAAGCTCCCAAAAATTGTCAATTTTATTGAGTTACCTCATTTTCACATTTAATCCCTAAATACACCAAAAACACATAAATGATGAAAATATAGTCAAATTTAATAATTTAGAGGTATTAAATCATTGAAAAAATATTAATAATAATGAAAATATTAACTATATCAGTACTATTTTAATCTTTATAAATCAATATTTAACATGAAAAAAATTCTTGTTTAAAAGGTAATAAAACCCTAGGTTTCTCAATGATAACTTGATATTATGACACCCCATTTAGAAAGGAATATTTGAAATCCTCTTTGAATATTTTTTATTTAATTTGTGCTAAAATAGTAAGAAATATCCTTATGATATATAGTATAGAAACCAGTATAAAGGTATCGTCAAAATAAATTCCTTCTGAAGTACCCTTGGGTTGATGATTGTATTTTTTTCACTTGATCATATTGTCACCATCAATATCATTCTGAAAATGTGACGATCTAGGTGATGGATTGAGTATCCACTAACCAAATAAGAAAATATACTTCCCATAAACTATGGGTGATGGAAAATAAAGAGTTTTATACCATTTAATAACTGGATGGATAGAATATAGTGGGAAGCCCCTATGAAATCAGATGATTGAAAGAGTTTATCTTTAAGTCTATGATAAGTACTGAAGGTGAAAAGGCCATGACTTTTATAGTTTGAATGGTATAGTTTTTGGGTGTTGTACCTGTCACTGAGAAGCCTGTATGGCTATGATAACATGTATTAATCAGGTTCAAAGCATAGAGGAGATATAACTAAATTAGGATAACCCATCTAATAGTAAAAACATAATTTATCTTCTTTAATATATGTTCATGCACTATCTAATTATGGTTTAAGTGACAAGAGATGGAGAAAGATTTTTGAAGAGAATCCACACTTGAGATGGAAGATATAATCCCTAAAATAATCTAATTTGACTCTTCTATATGCTAAAATACCTCATAAAATCATTGAAAATTATTTTAAATTATTTTAATAATTTCAATTATCATTTTAAGAAGTTTTGAGAATATTTGAATAGTTTGGAGTAGACCTAGAAGCAATAAAAAGTAATTTTAAATCATTCTACAAATTTCTACATTTTAGATTTCAGGAAAAATGGATAAGTCCTAAGTATAAGGATTTTCCTACCAACAATAGGACTTTAGGCACTAAATGTTTGTATTTTCCAATTGAAATTATTCATTGTAAATCCTTAGAGACTACTGAGAATTTATAAAGACTTTTATCACAAGACTTCATTTTTATCATATGTTCTGATCATAAGCATTCACCATAAGTATTTTATCCCACTATATGAATTTTTTGGATTGACTTAGAAAAATAGAAAATGAAAGAGTATAATACTTCTAGAGCTAAGAGTATGTATCCATCGTAATTCTTCACGAACATAATACTATGAATTTCGCAACATAAGATTTCAATACTAAAAAAAATTTCTAAGTTTTACTGGACAAAAAATAATGATTCCATATTTTGAATCATATGATGAGGAACAAATTTGTTATTATGAAAGTGATGTTAGTTTGTGGTTTAAATATAATAAACACCTAGATTGGTGTGTGATTTAAACATGAGATTAAAGAGATGTTATTCTTCATCCATTGAAATAGTAGATCAAATAATGGAAAAAAACTAAGAGCTTATTGAATTATTTTATTTTGAGTAAATATAAATTAGTCAAATATTATAATGAAATTTCTAGTTTAGATCAAGATGATGGTTTTAGAAGCCATGATCTAAGCCTATTTTTATAATATTGAATGAGATATTTCCACTAGATTTATTTCATAAAGAATAAAATTATGTTATTCGGTTTTCAAAAATAATGGATATGAAGAACTATCAAACATAAAGATACTATTCGACATACCTATGTCATTTGGATATGTGGATGTTCATGTATTCATGAGTGATTGAGATTGAAGCATGGAAATTTTCTCAAAAATAAATTATTGAGAATAAATCTAATCTTCAGTTATGTATAGATCCAATATTAATAGATATACTATTTATCATGTAGAGTACCAAGATTCAATGAAATGTATTCCTAAATGTATATTTATTTACTATAGATCTGTGTATAACTATGATGATTATTAGTATTAATTTTGTGCATATTTTTTAGGAATAAAAATTCAAAAATGGTGTATATATTTTATAAAGATCATTTTAGCCATGTTGTAAAAGAAAAATGAGTTGTAATAAATGAGAGAATTTATGTAATATTTTTGTTTTTGTAAAATGAAGTGTATAAAAAATCATGATGGAAAAGAGGGTATTTGATAATACCACATTTCAACTAAAATTTATAACGTTTCAAGGTATTCCATTTATGTATTTTGAATGTAAAAGAATACATTTATTACAACCACTCCTTCATGTAATATTTTTTTTAGATTTAAGAGGATGAAAATGAATAAGAACTATTCGCTATTATAAGTGTGACTCTGAATCAAGATCCAAAGTGTAGAGATGTTGTGAGATATATAAAGGTATCTCTCAAGAAGAATAGGAACTTGCTTTATATTTTAGTGAATAAGTAGAAGATGAGATGAACATCAATATTAGATTAGATTGTGAGTTCCAAAGTTTGGTGAAGTCTTTGAGTATAGAGGAAGCTAGGTTGGAAGATATATTCATGAACTATAAAATTGATCAATGGTGGAGACTAATATTCATATAGTATATCTTGAAGATCTAAAGTAATTCAAAGAATCTGTTATGATTTGTTGGTGATTTATCATCTTATTCCAGATGCATCCTATGTAGAATTAAAGATCAACTTCCATGTCGAAGTTCAAAGAAACCACCTAGCTATATATGGTGAGACTCCATAGAACCTATATGATCCATGTTATGTAATGATATCATAATGTGACTTGGTGAAAATAGTGTAAAGCTACTGAGATAAGTCCAGTATGATTGTTGAAATATAAGTCCTTTGAGCCACATGAAATTTAAAAACTGTAGGGCTCAATGTTTGTGTCGGAAACAACACCCAATGTAATCAATATTATATTATAGTAGAGAATAGGTGATTTTGGTGAATAACCAATCATTATAAGGGGAATGTATTTATACCAATCCTTGAAAAACTAACATGTAGTTATTTAATGATTCATTTTCATTGCATGTGGTTTATTATTTCCAATTTAAACATAAAATATATCCATAGACACTAACAAGCAAAATAGGTTAAATACAAAATAGGTATCAAGAAAGTTATTATTTTGGTAAAAAGTGGTAAAAACCAGATTCACCCCTATTAGGTGTCTACACCAGTCTACTAAGAATAGTAATTGGTATTAGAACCAAGGTTACAATTGATTTTATATATTTTTAATACCCACTAAATTTCATTTGAGTTTATGAAGTATAGACTTTAAATGAGGGAAACGACATAGATGGATAGATCTAATTTCACTCTTATTTCTACACAAGTGAAAGTCTCTCCCAAGACTATAAAATAGAAGATGAAAAAAACCAAAAGCTAGGAAGGAAAGAGGAGTCACCACCAACTGAAGTTATTCAGAGTGGTGTTAACTATTCTAGTTTTGATGATACTTAATGTATTACTGCTGCTGATTATCTCTACCATGAGGTTAAGTAATATATAAATAATTCTCCTACTATAGTCAATACTCATATTTTTGTGTCTATCTAGAATAATGATGATAAAAAATAATAGATGATAGAATATTCCACATCAATAAAAAAGGAATGTGATGGGTAGTTACATAAATGTAATTCCCTCATCAAATAATTAAAAGATGAGGAGAATTTCTTAAAGATTTATATAAAAAAAATCAATGGTAGAACAAAAAATAAATACTATTCGATTGATAAAGTTATATTTATTTAATAATGTTAAAAGAGAATCCATATATAAGAAGGGTCACATCAAGAAGCTATTGGTGTCATGAATTATTAGTTAGGGACAAAATCAAAAAAGGGTGATGGATCTTGAATTTATCTTGAATGAAAGTACTAAGATACATGATGATAATGTTTAGAATTTAATTATAATATGGTAACAAAGGAAAAAGTTTATTGAGACTAAAAAAAATTCACTCAACATGAAGTGTTTGATTCTATAAATCAAGGTCAAGAAATTGTATTATCACCAAAATGGTCATTCCCAAATAATTATTAAGTGGCTATAGTCACTCAAGACTACAAGAATAATATTACATAAAAATGAACTCAAAATAATGGTAAAGGTAGTTCAATATAATTTAGATAAGCATCCTCCTCTAGATCATGAAAATGGTAACTTAATGCCCTCAAATTTTAGCTTGTGAAAATTATTTCTCAACTTCAAGTGTTGGAAAAAAGATAAATACTATAAAAATACTGGAATATTAAAATTTTAACCAACTGAAAATGGATAAAGGGTGGAGGTATGTAAGTCGTAGAAGAGAATTTTCTCAAACCAATCTCAAAAGGGTGGTGAGAATTTCTAAAAATAGAATTCTTTTAAATCAAGATATATTTTTTCTATAAGAAAAAGAAGAAGATTCATGGACTACTATGGGGGATTATAGAGGTTTTTACATGTGGACATATATTATTAGTGTAGGATGTAAATATATTCAAGTTATAGAAGTCCTATAGGAAAGGGGAAAAAAGATAAAAGTGAGAAAAAAATATATAATATAAAAGAATAACATTTCATAGAACAATAAGAATTTATCATTAGAGAATATATTTTAACATATGAAAATATTCAATAGATCATGGAAAATACATGGACACTCTTATGATTAATTTTTCTATGAATAAATCCAACATAGCTACTATGATTAGTATATGATAATACCATAATAGTATATAAAGAAAAAAGATAGAAGTAAGTCTTCATTGAGGTGTGAATAAGTGAAAATGGTGATTGATCCACTCTTAATAAGTCATTGGTTAATGATGAGAAGTTTCTAAAGAGTTTATAATTAAATAAGAAAGGAATAGAATGTCATTTGTTAAATAAATTTGTAAACACTCCAAAATAGTGTATGTATACCCCATAAAAATAGATAGAGCTGTTAAAGAAAAAGGGAAAATCACTAATTGCAATTAGTCTTAAATATTTTTCAAAAATTTAATCCACCCTAACTAAGAAATAGGTTAATGAGCCTAATAATATATTGAACATATGGTTCGATCATCTAGAATAAGTATAGGTTAGAGAAAATATCAAATAGTTAAAATTTTATGCTATCCTAAGAAGGGAAAGCTAATTCCACTATGAAGAAAGTTGTGAATGAACATAAAACTATACAGGCTAAAGGGGAATGAATTTGGAAACCTACAGTGGGTTAAAGAATGAAGAAAAAAATCTCCATAGATCTTTAACTAAAAATACAACTAGGTTGAGGGAGATGTATCAACCTCAATGATACAACATAGAAGGTGATAAATTCCAACTCATTACCATTACAAACAATTGATATTTAAAAACGGTATTGATGGTGAAGTATAAAGTATATCCCTTGAGGTAGAGTAAATAAAGAAGTCAAGGCTGCTCAATATTTCTTATATTATTAAAAACTAAAATTCTGGATATAACCAACATTTCTGAATTATGAGGTATGCTATTTACTCTCCATTATTAATTATGGTGTATACTTTTTGTATTTAATAAGGGGGATTTTTTCTATAAAAAAATTGAATCTGTTTACATTCATTGGAACTTTTTGATGTGTTTTATAAAGATGAGTTCATGTTTACATTTATTTTAAATATCATTTGTCTAAACCTTGATAATTAAATTTTTTTGTCGGAACTACATTGAGAAATGCCATGGAAAACATTGGTGTCTTGGTTACGAACTCTTTATTTCTACAACAGGTTTTCCATAGTTGACTTTGAGTGACTAACTGATGTATCATTGATAATAAGTATATTTTGGATACATTATCTAATATTATTGAAAGATCATGGGGAGAAGAAATGGTATTTCAATTGGATATGATCACCCTTACATTAAGGGGAGAAATGATTCCCTCCATTTTCATTAATTTTTAATTAGGGGGACCATAATTTCATTGAGTATTATAGTTGTTTTGTAATTAATAATAAATATAAATTGGTGGATTGAAGTTACATTGGGTTGATAATTGTATTTTCTGTCACTTGATCATGTTTCCATGATCAATATCCTGATATAAAGGTGATGATTTTAGTGATAGACTGAGTATCAACCCACTAAAGAAGACGAGCTAATGATCATACGCTACGGATAAAGGAGAATGAAGAGTTGGATTCACTAGAATACTTATATAGATGAATTCAAGTGGGAATCCCCTAAGAAATAATATCATTAAAAGAGTTAATAATCAATTCCATGTCAATTTATAAACATAAATACGCCTTGTATTCAACAATTTTATTCGAATAGCTTCTTGCTGCTGAACCTATGGATAGAAAGAATGTATGGGTGTAGATAACATGAATTAATCATGTTGAAAGTTTACCAGATATCTAGATAAAATATAGTAACCCATTCAAGTATAAAAAATTAGGTTTTTTCTATATAAAATGTTTATATACTCATAAATAAAGGTCAAAGTGATAAGAGATGAATTAAGAATGATTGAAGAGGTGTTGCACCAAAGATGGAAGGTATAATAACTCAAATAATATATTTTGAGTATTATATATGATAAAACACCTCATAAATGAATTTTAAGTTTTTTTATTTGTTATAATAATTATAATTATAATTTGAAGAAGTTATGATATTTTTTGATGATGTTGAAGAATCCCTAAAAGTAATAAAAAGTGATTTTGATGATTATTGTAAAATTCTGTATTTTGGAGTTCACAAAAAATGACCAAGGCCTAAGTGTAAGGATTTACTGATTGATAGTAATAATTATCTTTTAATATAGTAATTTTGGGGATGGACATATATCTTTTCAAACCATAAGGCTTCATTATAAATATTTAGTGTCTGCTGAAAATTTATAATGGCATTTATCTTTAGATTTCAACTGCAATATAAGTTCCTATCATAATACATGACCATAAGTATTTAAGCCCATCATATAATTTTTATATTATGTAAGAATTTATACTGATGTGGGAAAATGGAGATGTTAAGATCGTAATACTTCTAGAGCTATGTTTCAGTTACCATAATAAGAGTTCACAAACATAAGACTCTAAACCATTTGGCGTAAGAATTAAAGACTTAGAAAAATTTCAATGTTTTACTAGAAAAAAAATATAGACTCTTGATTTTTAATTTGATGAATATGAACACATTTGAGATTATGACAGAGGATTTTTTTCATGGTATAAAAACTATAAACACCTAGAATCGTGTGTGATCCAAGCATAAGAATAAAGAGAGGCAGATCTTTATCTATGTAAAGAGAAGATTTAATAATGAATAAAAGAATAGCTTCCAAATTTTTTTAATTATAAGGAAATATAAATCATTCGATGATTATGTGGTGCTTTTAAATTTAGTACATCATGATACATTGAGAATCCATGATCCAAGAATGTTTTGAGAATAATAAATGAGGTAGTTCATCTGCATATATTTCTAAAAGAATAAGGTGATACTAATGAGTTTCCAAGAATAATAAGTATGGATAACCATTAAACCTTGAGTTTTTATTCATAATATCACATGTTATTAGGATCAGAGAGTTTTTGAGTGTTAATGAGTGACTCATATTGATTTTTGGGTATTCTTGCAAGACTGAAACATTGAGAATAAAGATGATATACTTTTTTGTACAAATATATGATTAATGGATATATTTCATTTTATATAGAGTCTCAAAATGTATTGAAATGAGTTTTATGACATGTATTTTTTACCTGTAGATATGTACATAGCTAGGAATATATTTAGTGTATATTTTTGGATATTTTTTTAAGAATAATATGTCATGAAAACTGTAGAGATTTTTCAAATATCTTTTCAAGCATGATTCAAAAGAAAAACGATCTAAAATAAATGAGAAAATCTATGGAATGTTCTATGAGTTTAAAGTTGAAGTGCATGAAAAATCATGATGAAATATGTGGATATTTTAAAATAACACTTTTCGGAAGGTATTGAGAAATTTTCATGGTATTACATTTTTGGATATTGAAAATAAAAAAATTCATTTAATACATTTTCTCATGCATGTGATATTTTTTTGAGATAAAGGTGGAAAAAAAAACTAGTAAGAAACTTCTACTATTGTTGTGATAGTGAATTTAGATTCTGAGAGTACAACTCCTATGTGACATCTGATGACATCCTTATCGAATAATAAAAATCCACTATATTTTACAGTGAAGAAGAATATTAATATCAAACCATCAATTAATGACCAGTTTGAGAGTGATGAATTTGTGATATTTTTTTATTAGTGTATGAACCCGGTTTTTTCTACGAAAGACTTTGGAATATTCTTGATGATATTCCAGAGCAGCGCCTTCAGATGGCATTCAATTCCAAGCCCCGGAGTGGTCGGAATTAGATTTTCAGTGCCTTCACACTGGAAACACCAAATAAATGGTATAACTCCTAAACGGTGATCCGGATCAGAGATCCGAGTGTACGGATGGGTCTGGAATGGGGTGTTTACCCTAGGAATGACATAAAACTTGTCAGTGCGGGACGTTTGGACCCCTCGCCCGCTTCTGGAATGTTAAACGGATTAATTAATTAATTAATTAATTCTATTAGTGTTGAAACTCGATTATCTCTTAAACGGTGGCTCATGTTGAAAAAACCGATGGCACCATTGAGTTCAGTGTGTGCCGTTTACCCTAGGAGGGGTGTATGTTTTGCGGGCGCGATCTATCTGTGAAAAACGGCCCCAGGGGCGTTTTCGTAATTTAACGGCTTTAGACGTTAAATTTTATAACATTTGAACAGGGTCTCAGATTAAAATTCCGAGACCGCGGTTGTGCTTGGGAGGTGGTGTTTACCCTATGGGAGGAACATGAACTGTACCTCTTTTGGGAGAGTTGTTATGGAGTTGGGTGGTTGGGCGATACCCACTACGTGTTTGGTTGGCCAGTGGTGTACCCTCCAGTAGAGATGGCCAGAGCAGTTCTGAGTTTTACCCTCCAGCGAGGCTGGGAAGTGGGTTACTCATCGAATACTTCAGTTTTACCCTCCAGCGGGGCTGGGCAGTGGGTTTCTCACTGACTTTTAGGGTCTACCCTCCAGCAGAGACTAGGAAGTGGGTCACCCGACGCTTTTAGGGTCTACCCTCTAGCAGAGACTGGGCAGTGCGTCACCCGGCGCTGTTAGGGTCTACCCTCTAGCAGAGACTGGGCAGTGGGTCACCCAATGCTCTTAGGGTCTACCCTCCAATAGAGACTGGGAAATGGGTCACCCGACGCTCTTAGGGTATACCCTCCAGCAGAGACTGGGCAGTGGGTCACCCGACGACCTTCTAGGGTTTACCCTCTAGTAGAGACTGGGCAGTGGGTCACCCGATGCACTTAGGGTCTACCCTCCAGCGGAGACTGGGTAGTGGGTCACCTGACGACCTCTTAGGGTCTACCCTCCAGCAGGGCTGGGCAGTGGGTATCCCGTCATCTAGTTCCAGGTCTACCCTCCAGCACGGCTGGGCAGTGGGTTGCCTGTCGACTTATTCCAGGTCTACCCTCCAGCACGGCTGGGTAGTGTATCGCCTGTTGACTTATTCCAGGTTTACCCTCCAGCGGGGCTGGGCAGTGGGTCGCCTGATGATGTATTATGGTTTACCCTCCAGCGGGGCTGGGCAGTGGGTCACCCGATATCCTATTATGAATTACCCTCCAGCGGGGCTGGGTAGTGGGTCACTTGTTGGCGTTCCAGGCTCAGTCCTTTCTACTAGGCTAGCCTGTGGCTTTCCTTCGTGATTACCAGAGTGGGACCCTTGTTTATACGGGTCAGTGTTGTGATGGCTTCACTTTGAGGAGACCTCTCGACTGCAGGGCAGTGACGAGGTGTGGTCTGACTTTCCCTAGAACTCTCAAGTACGAGGGGCGCTTTCACCCACCGAGACGTGTCCTTGTGATGTGACTTAAAACCGTGTGGGTGAGTCAGTGCCGCTCAGAGCGGATGGTGTTGAAGTGCGGTGATTGAGCCCCTTGGCTTGTGGTTCGGGGCAGACGTGTGGGATGCTGGGCATCGATGATGGAGTTTACTTCTGGGACTGTCGGATACTCTTTTCTTGGGCTGATCTACGGGATAGAGATCCCCTTAAGAACTTTTTCGGGCTTCTTGGCAGAGCATATATATGTATATACCTCGTACGAGTACCCACTCCTTGGGTTTTGGCTACTCTCCTTCCAGGAGAGGCGAAGACATGCGAGGTATGCCACGTGATTTCCGTGTCTAGCTTCTCGTGGTTGGATGAGTATACTCTCCTGCTATAGGTAGCGAAGACTCGACAAGAAGTTCTTCTTTTCACCATTTCCAGCTCCTTGTGTCTGAACGAGTCTACCTTCTTTCCCCTTGTCAGGTTGAGATTGACTCTCTGATGTGTTATTACTCTTTACTGCACCCTCGGTTGGACTCCTTTACTTTCCCTGTTCGCTCTACTGATCACCCTTCAGTACCAACTTTGTTGCTCCCTCGAGCCTTCAGGGTATCCTACTGAGTATTTTTATACTCACCCCTGCTTGGGCTTTGCCCGAACTTGGTCTGCCCTTGCAGACGATGGACAGGTTGGTCGTGACTTCAATGGAGCATAGGAGTTCGGGAGCTTGTACCGCGTGCGGTGGTCGTAGTCGGGTTCCAGGTTGGAGACCCATCAACTGTCTTTTTATTCACCTATTGCCGGGTTGTGGCACTTTTCTGGTTGGGTGCATGTTTTTCCCCTTTCTCCTTTTCAGCACTTTACTTGTACGGTTTAAAGGTCAATGCACATTTGTGGTATATATAGCAGTTTCCCTTTGTTTTTCTTTTCTTTTACTCTGTACTTTTGCATTGAGTGTGTTGCGTGTGTGTGTGTACAGGTACTTAGGCAAAGGCCTCCCTGAGTTGTTGTGCCTTCGGTGCTGGTCTCCTGCCCCTGGCCTATAGAGGCGGGCTTGGGGTAGTTGCGGTTCGAGCCCGGGTAGGGTCAGGTCGTGACAAAGAGGTATCATAGGTGGTTCATTCCTTGAGGCGTTGTGCGGACGTCCCTAAAAGAGGAATTGGTTGGGAATTAGGGAAATAATGTTAATGTGTCTCGAGAGAGGCTCTCAGGCCAGGGAGTCCAGTGATGGTGCGGCGGCCGACGTATGCATTCACCAGGACCTTGATAACCCGCTTGTCGACTCGTCATGCTGAGACACTTGTTGCATTGAAGAATTGGTTTGTGCATCACATAGGACCGAGTCTTTGACTATCCTTCTTGAGTCAGCTCCCCATCGTTGTTATCGGTATATACATATATGCTCATCTGATCACGACACTCATTGATAATATTCAGGATGTCTCCGCAAAGACAACCATCCAGGATACCAGCTTTGGTTTGTGACGATGACCCTGTGAGCTACGAGGCCACAGTCTAGGACCCATCATGCGAGCCCCTTTCTCCGGGTGGGACGGTAGCAGCACCCCCACTTGTTGAGCAGCATGAAGTTTCAGCGGAGCATGCTGAGCTTGAGTGCAAGTTGAGCGCGCTCCATGAGTTCCAGCGGCAGATACCGCTGAGGTTCAATGGTGAGCTAGACCCTCAGGCAGTAGAGGTTTGGCTCGAGGTGGTGGTTCGCCTTTTCAGGCTTGTGCAGACGCAGACAGATCAGAGAGTGTCTTTGGAAGCCACACTTTTTTATGGAGCAGCTTGGCGTTGGTGGAGTCTGGTGACTCAGTTTCCTGAAGAGTCGTCGCTTTCATTAGACGACTTTCAGTAGTTGTTTAGTGAGAATTTTTTCCCCTCCTGCTTTCACTCTTTTCAGATTCAGGATCTCCTGCAGTTTCAGCAGGTAGGGATGACGGTAGCCGAGTATGCGACTAGTTTTGCAGACCGTGCACGCTTTTACTCGGACTTGGTCCATGACGACAACATCTGAGCGCGGATGTTTGAGCAGGGTCTCCTCCAAGAGATTCGTGATGTCATAGTACCCTTGGGCATTTCCACATATGCTGGGGTGCTAGAGCAGGCACCGAATGATAGAACCTCGATGTATTTGGCCTTCCCACTGCCAGTTTCGGAGACGTGGTCGTATACCAATGTGGCGAAAAGGCACAGGGCCTCAACCGAGGATGCCCTTCCGTGAGTGGATCCCGGGCCGTGGTCATACACCACAGTGGCACCGGAGGGCACCAGGGTAGCCTAGAGTGTGCCGGTGTTATGCTTGTAACGGGCGAGATCACTTGGCACGAGACTGCCCGACCCGAGTTGCTGGGAGCTTCGGGCAGGCAGCAGGCACACCACCACGACAGAGGCAGTGCCATGATCGGAGTAGTACCCAGAGTGGTGGTGGTAGCAGAGGAGTGGGAGGAGCTGGTAGTGGGGGACGACTTTACGAGATCTCCCCATCACCACTAGGCGGTCCACGTCAGGCTCCGGGAGCTGACGGTTGGGACCACAGACAGCCGCGAGCTTTGGATGTCTATGATCCTGCAGAGCGTGGGATGGTGAGAGGTACCCCTTGTGACTCTTCTACTTTTTGCAGTAGAATTTTGAGGCTCTGCATGTGAAATGATTTTCTCCCTGCTCCTTGTTTGAGGTGTTACCAGGGTGACACAGGGCGTCGGGTGTAACCCTGTGTTGGTAAGGAAAAGGTGTGAGACCTTTTCCTTTAGTCGATGGTGTTGAATCCTTCGCTTCCGACCGTGTAAGAGTGTTTTGTATGAGAGACATCGACTGTGAAATCTTGCGTGATCAGATATCCTTGGGTGTTTCAACATATGTATATTCTAAATGAGGGAATCACCGGGCCTTGTTCTAGGTGCGAGCGGTGATTCCAGTCGTGGCGTGCGACGTAAGGGTTCGGTCGGGGAGGTGAGCTACCCCCGAGAGCCTTCGGGCCGTTTGAGACCGTGCAAATGGATGACGAGGTTCCCTACCGCCTTGCCTTAACCTCAAGGACTGGAGTGGGTGCACGACATCGACAATGGCCGACCTCGCATGAATAGATCAATCCTTTGGTCTGTGTGTGGTGGCACAGAGCTGTGCGTGAGTTCTTCTGGGTATGGGAAAGCCAAGTGTGGGCTTAGTACCCTGTGTTTCTCCCTAGTTTTTCTTTTCGGGGCCGAAAATCTTGAAGGAGGGAATGATGTAAGAACCCTAGTTTTTCTACTAACGACTTTGGAATATTCTTGATGATGTTCCAGGGCAGCGCCTTCAGACGGTGTGCGATTCCGAGCACCGGAGTGGCCGAAATTAAATTTTCAGCGCGTTCACACTAGAAACACCAAATAAATGGTATAAATCCTAAACGGTGATCCGGATCAGAGATACAAGTGTACTGATGGGTCTGGAATGGGGTTTTTACCCTAGGAACAACATAAAACTTGTCGGCGCGGGACGTTTTGACCCCTCGCCCGCTTCTGGAGGGTTAAACGGATTAATTAATTAATTAATTAATTCGTTTAGTGTTGAAACTCAAGTATCTCTTAAACGGTGGGGCGGGTTGTAAAACCGAGGGCACCGTTGTGTTCAGAGAGTTCTATTTACCCTAGGAGGGGTGTAAGTTTTGTAGGCGCGACCCGTCTGTGAAAAATGGCTCCAGGGGCGTTTTTGTAATTTAACGGTTTCAAACGTTAAATTTTATAACTTTTGAACGGGGTCTCGGATTAAAATTTTGAGACCGTCGTTGTGATCGGGAGGTGGTGTTTACCCTAGGGGAGGCTTAACCTCGACCCTGCTGAGGGTTCGGGTTCGGGCTGACGGGTGGGTGGTTAAGCGTTTCTATTTAAACACTTAAGTCACCCCTCCCTCTTCCTCTTCCTCACCTGGATAGCAGCAAGGAGGAACTCCTCCCTCTCCTCTTCCAGTTCCGTTGAATTAGCTCTGGCAAGGCACGGCGCAGCGGCAGACTCCCCGTGAAGCTCTGGGCATCGCCCAAGAGGTAGGAGGATTTTGGTTGCATTTTAATTTCCGAACCCAATTTCAACCTCAACTATATGCATCGATTGTTATATGATCGTCAAATAAAAGACCATGGGTACGTATTAGTTTTTAGGAGCTATCAGACGCATATTTCGGTTTCGATTTTGGAGTTTTGAGGAACCTGCAATCATTTGCCGATGATTGCGGGTTTTTGGAGGTGTTCTGAGGTTTTTTCGGCGGGTTCCCTTTTTCCGGCGAGTTCCAGCGGCGGTGGCAGGGGATTCGGCTAGCGGCGGCGCTCTTCGGCGATGGCGGTCGGCGGCGGAAGATTCCTCAGGCGGGTGGCGTGGCTCAGGCTCGCCGGCTAAGGGCGCGGTGCGCGAGTGCCGGTGAGAGGGGACGACCGGGGTCGCGGAGTGCGACCCCCAGGCTGGACAGAGACCCGCGCGACGCAGGTCTCCGCGTAGAAAGCCGACCGACCGTGTCGGCCGGTCGGTGGAAGAGGCACCCATGTGGCTTGCAGGTGAGGCGGTCTCGCAGGAGGCGGCAGGGCCGCGGTCCCAGCGGGCTGGCCGGAGCGGGCCGGCTGGGGGCGGACCGGGCTGGTCCGGCCCAAGGGTGTTTCCCCCTTTGGAACTTCCGACGCCCGTAGCTTTCGCTACGGGCGTCCGTTTTGCACGCCGCCAGTGGCAGCGCGGACCTTGCATCGAGGGGAAAGTTTTGAGATGGTTTCAGAAATTTTTTATTCCCGAAAAGAGGGGCCTCGGAGACGCGATGCGTCTTTAAGTGGACGAGCATTTTTCCCGAGATCCTTGTTTTGGGCGGCACAGACGCATCCGACGTCCGTTTTGAGCGCCGTCAGCGGCATTGCGCCCTTGGAATTGAGGTGGAGGTATACAAGGCAGTTTTGGGCGTTGAGACTAGATTTGAGGTGTGGGACCCATAGCCCGTCTTTCGAGCTACGTGCAGCATTTCACGCCTTTCTCACCGAGCGTCCGTTCGGGGCGTGCGAGCAGTCGATTCTGGATGTTTTTCTGAGGGGATTGCAATGGTGCAATCCGCCCGCTCTAATTCTGTATGATGGTGCGGGGCCCATGAGGGCCGTTTGGGTGTTGAAGATGATTTTCCATCTCTATCATTGGGAGACCATTTTTTGGACAAGTGAGTAGTCCACCTTGTGTGCTTTTTCGAGAGGATCGCAACAATGTGATCCGTTTGTTGAGTTTCAGGACCGGGATGCGGGTCGCACGAAGCACTGCTCATGTGCGGTGCGCCAGAACGTATTTTTTTCTCCGGATATCCGTTGCACTCAAGTGAGTAGTGCTTTTGACGTGTTTTCCCGAGGGGATCGCATTGGTTCGATGTGCCCGACTGTTTTTGGGGCTGAGTCTCGGGATCACGGGATGTCGTTCGGGCGTGAGGCAGTGTTGATGACTTTTCCGTCAGATATCCATTTGAGGTGAGTAAGTAGTTTATCTCGCGTGTTTTTCCGCGTGGATTACAACGGTGCGATCCGTTTGGTTGTGCAGAGCCTCTTGCGTGATCTTGTTAAATGTGGAAGCATGGAAGGTGA
This sequence comes from Viscum album, assembly GCA_963277665.1. NCBI lineage: Eukaryota > Viridiplantae > Streptophyta > Magnoliopsida > Santalales > Viscaceae > Viscum > Viscum album. The sequence continues at coordinate 295,828,778 of OY728134.1, forward strand.
TCCAGTGGTGGTTCGCCCTACCTTGTTTGTAGCGGACCCTTGGCGTGTGATCGCGCACTCTTGGGAGAGTGATATAAATGATTCACAAGATGTGGTTGGCCATGAATAGGCCTTTGAGGTAGAGTTTTTACGTCACGCCTTCACGTTGACGCTGGGTGCCATGTACACGATAGCCTTAGGGGTGGAGACGAGGTATACTCTGGGAGTATACAAGAGCGCTTGGAGGTATGTGTGGTTATTTGTACCTAAGGCCGTTTGTGCGCTCAGTTGGGGTTGACATGGGGCCACATGTCATGTGGTCCCCATGTGTGTTCCATGTTCTTCTTTGCGTACTATGACCTCTCGTGACGTAGAGGGTCCCTCTGTGTGTTTGTTTGACCAGTAGGGTGGAGTTTTTCCATGGCTCTATGCTCGTTTGTTGACCAGCAGGTTTGGGTGGTCTCCCCTGGTTTCGTTCTCAATGGATCGGCCAGTAGCGGTGCTAGTGGAACCCCGTGATGGAACACGCGCTGTACCTATTTTGGGAGAGTTGTTCTGGAGTTGGGTGGTTGGGAGATACCCACTCCGTGTTCGGTTAGCCAGTGGTGTACCCTCCAGTAGAGATGGCTAGAGCAGTTCTGAGTTTTACCCTCCAGCGAGGCTGGGCAGTGGGTTACTCATCGACTACTTCAGGTTTACCCTCTAGCGGGGCTGGGTAATGGTTTGCTCACTAACTTTTAGGGTCTACCCTCCAGCAGAGACTAGGCAGTGGGTCACCCGACGCTTTTAGGGTCTACCCTCCAGCAGAGACTAGGCAGTGGGTCACCCGACGCTGTTAGGGTCTACCCTCCATCAGAGACTGGGAAGTGGGTCACCCGACACTCTTAGGGTCTACCCTCCAGCAGAGACTGGGCAGTGGGTCACCCGACGCTCTTAGGGTCTACCCTCCAGCAGAGACTGGACAGTGGGTCACCCGACGACCTTCTAGGGTTTAACCTCCAGCAGAGACTAGGCAGTGGGTCACCCGATGCACTTAGGGTCTACCCTCCAGTGGAGACTGGGCAGTGGGTCACCCAAATACCTCTTAGGGTCTACCCTCCATCAGGGCTGGGCAGTGGTTCGCCCGTCGTCTAGTTACAGGTCTACCCTCCAGCACGGCTGGGCAGTGGGTCTCCTGTCGACTTATTCTAGGCCTACCCTCCAGCGTGGCTGGGCAGTGGGTCGCCTGTCGACTTATTCCAGGTTTACCCTCCAGTGGGGATGGGCAGTGGGTCGCCTGATGATGTATTATGGTTTACCCTCCAGCAGGGCTGGGCAGTGGGTCGTCTGATGATTTATTAGGGTTTACCCTCCACCGGGGCTAGGAAGTGGGTCGCCTGATGATGTATTACGGTTTACCCTCCAGCGGGGCTGGGCAGTGGGTCACTTGTTGGCGTTCTAGGATCAATACTTTCTACTAGGCTAGACCGTGGCTTTCCTCCGCGATTACTGGAGTGGGACCCTTGGTTATATGGGTCAGTGTTGTGACGGCTTGACTTTGAGGAGACCTCTCAACTGCAAGGTAGTGATAAGGTGTGGTTTGACTTTCCCTAGAACTCTCAAGTACGAGGGGCACTTTACCCCACCGAGACGTGTCCTTGTGACACGACCTAAAACTGTGCGTGCGAGTCAGTGCCACCCAGAGCGGATAGTGTCGAAGTGCGGTGATTGAGCCCCTTGGCTTGTGGTTCGGGGCAGATGTGCGGGATGCTGGGCGTTGACGATGGAGTTTACTTCTGGGACTGTCGGCTACTCTTTTCTTGGGCTGAGCTACGGGAGAGAGATCCCCTTACAAGCTTGTTTGGGCTTCTTGGAAGAGCATATATATTTATATACCTCGTATGAGCACCCCTTGGGTTTTGGCTACTCTCCTTCTAGGAGAGGCGAAGACGCGCGGGGTATGCCACGTGCTTTCCGTGTTTAGCTTCTCGTGGTTGGATGAGTCTACTCTCCTGCTATAGGTAGCGAAGAATCGACGAGAAGTTCATCTTCTCACCATTTCCAGCTCCTTATGTCTGGATGATTCTACCTTCTTTCTTATTTTCGAGTTGAGTTGGACTCTCTACTATGCTGTTACTCTTTACTGAACCCTCAGTTGGACTCCTTTACTTTCCCTGTTCGCTCTACTACTCACCCTTTGGTACCACTTTTGTTGCTCCCTCGAGCCTTCGGGGTATCCTACTGAGTATTTTTATACTCAACCCTACTTGGTCTTTTCCCGCACCTGGTGTGCCCATGCAGACGACAGACAGGTTGTTCGTGACTTCAGTGGAGCATAGGAGTTCAGGAGCTTGGACCACGTGCGGTGGTCGTAGCCGGGTTCCAGGTGGGAGACCCGTCAGCTGTCTTTTTGTTTACCTATTTCCGGGTTGTGGCACTTTTCTGGTTGGGTGCGTGTTTTTCCCCTTTCTCCTTTTCAGCACTTTACTTGTACTATTTAGTGGTCAATTCACATTTGTGGTATATATAGCACTTTCCCTTTGTTTTTCTTTTCTTTTACTCTGAACTTTTGCATTGAGTGTGCTGCGTGTGTGTGTGTGTGTAAAAGTACTTAGGCAAAAGCCTCCCCGAGTTGTTTTGCCTTCGGCGTTGGTCTCCGGCCCCTAGCCTATGGAGGCGGGCTTGGGGTAGTTGCGGCTCGAGCCCGGGTAGGGTCTAGTCGTGACAATTAGATAGGAATATAGGTTAGAAGATCTGTTGAAGAACTATTAAATTAAGATGTGGTGGAGAATTATTTTTATATAGTCTACCTTAAAGATCTAGAGACATTAGACTCTACAATGAATTGAAAGATATATAGAATATTAGTGTAGAGGCAACCTATATAGAATCAATGATTTACTTCTAAGAGAAACATCAAAGATTTCACCTGCACATATATGGTGGTACTCCATATAACCTGTACAAATTATGGTTTGTAGATAAATCATTATGTGACATAGTGGAAATGATGTGAAGCTATTGAGATAAGTCTTATTTAATTATAGAAAGACAATTACTTTGATATTTGGAAATTGTAAAGACCATGGGACTTAGTGCTGTTGTAGAAAACACCACCCATTGAAATCAAAATTAGATTAATTTGAGAATGAATTATTGGGGTGAAAAACTAATAATGATAAGGATTATGTCTTTATGCCAAACATTCTAATAATACTATGTACTTATTTACTACTTTATTTTCATTACATGAAGTTGATAATTTATCACTTAAATATAAAATAGATCCATGTTCATTGACCAACAATTGATGTTAAATTGAAAAGGTTTCTTAGAATTTTTTTGAATTTTTTTGAATGTGGGAAACACCCAATTCACTACCTCCCTTGTGCCAACACCTTCCCACTGGGAATGACACATTAAACCTGTAAATACCATTTTCACAGAAGTCATTCCTTGTTTGGTACAACTTATCATCTTTAATTTTGTCTATTTTAGTGATCCAACTTTCCAATATAACTTTTTTTACTGTATTGGGTAATAGCTCCCAAGATTCATTCTTCTCAATCCGATCTAATTCTTTAGTCATAAACATCACCCTACTTATCAACAAAAAACAACCTCATTTTCACTTTTAAAACATGATTCTTGATATGTGTTTTCTTTCCATGGGTGTTCCAACACCTTTACATCAACAATTTCAATAATATTTCTTATCTCTTTATTATAACAATGATATCCTCTTCCATTTATAGGATAACCGAATAAGATACCACCAACTCCTCTCTATTGAAACATCATAATATTTTCACCTTTCACATTTATAATACTAAGGATTCCAAAAAATTTTAAATATTTGAAACATAGGAAATTATTAAAATAAATATATCATAGTGAAATATTTGAATTCCATCTACATAAAAAACAATTTCAATGTGAATATTTTCACTAATTTATTGTCTCCATAAATAGTAATATGTTTCATGCACGATCAATTTGGGTAATTCTTTATCTATCTAAGCTCTATTATTCCATTCAATAACACCATTTTTTGTGGTGTTTTTGGTTTTGTGAGTTCATGGTGAATATCATGACTCTCAATATATTCTTCAAATATTAGACTCGTATATTCTGTATTATTGTCTATCTGGATCCTTTTGAAGGAGAAACCACACTCTTTCTCAACACTCCTTCTGAAACCCTATAACTTTCTAAGAGCCTATCAATTATTCTTTAGAATCATCACACAAGTGAGATGATTAATGAAATAAATTATGGAAAAACATACTTATATCTAATTTTCTGTTGATTCTTTGTAAGACCACACATTTTTAAATAAATAAGTTCCAATGGATATGTTTATTTTAATATTTACTTTTTTATAGAGTTAATAATCTTTCCAATTTGACGCGTAAATAACATCCAATATCTCTATCCCTTTATCATGGGTACATCAAAAAAATTCTTTCCTTGGGTAATATTTTTCATGTTATTTTGGTTGATATGACCAAGCCTTTAATTCCACAATTGATTTTATTCTTTCATGCTTGAATAGAATAAATTTTATGCATCACCAACCTAAAGCAAGTTACCCTATTTTCACTATCCTATTATCCGTACAAATATATATTTTATACTCTTTATAATTAATCTATATTTATAGAAAACCACTTAATTTTATTCATCATATATTTGATAAACACTTGAATGTTTTCATTTTGACCTATCAATATATAAGGTGTTATTACACTTAAACTTCTATTTTCCAATAACTACTGATATGACTCTATTTATTTTAGGTGACCCATCATCTAAAATTTTTATTGAGCCTTATTTTAGCTTTCCAAAATCCTTCAAAAGATTTAAATCTCTATTCATGTGTGAATAAAATATAATATCCAAAATTTATGTACATTACATTTTATATTCATTAAGTGTAACATCAATAAAAAATCATTTCCTTTACTTTTTTCCTTCTTCTTTTGAGAGTTTTGATAATTGAAATTCATACTTAATTGGCACGGTTGGATGATGAGATAATATTAAGAAAAACGACATGACTAGTCACATATTACAAAAGCACATTTTAACTGTTAAAATTAATTCTCAACCTTTTATCCATAATTTTCAATTCTTGTTTATACAATTCTTTTTTGTGTAGACTGAATCCACCAAAAAATTTTCCTCCTAAATATTACAGGCTAATAAAAATATTATTAATTGAACTAGAAGTTACATCCCATGGAACCAAATACTCAAAATTTCTAACAATAACCATAAAATTCATATTTACCATTGAAAATAGATTAATATAAAGATGTTGACACAAAATTTTTTTCTATATTTTGGTTATAAATTTATGATCCTTTTTGTGAATAAATTTTTTGGACTATAAATACATTATTTATTGGTTTAGGAATCTATCTTGAAATTTTTTAATCATAATTTTTAGTAGTTTTTACCTTAAATTTATGGTTCCTAGAATTTATAGATTTCTAGATGTCATATTATTTTCACCCAAAAATGGATTTATTGACCTATGAATTCAACTCAAACATTCTACAAATAATTACCAGATCCTTTTCACTCATTAAGTGAAATATTTATTTGCCAAATTGATCTTCATAATTCTATGAATATTAAACATATTTCAGATCCTTCTTATAAGGTCTTTCACAAAATTATTTAATAGAATTATGGAGGTTGGGTTTTCACTTGTCCAATTGGTTTTTGGAATATATTAAATTAAATCATACTATCTCATGATACTTCTCCTTTATTTCAATCCTTTATTATATTTCAATTTTAAAGTCTTTTCTTCAAAAAGAAACTTGCTTAATTCATCAATATACTTCATCAACCAAGACTCATTATTAGTATAAGTATAATATTTACTACTATAACATTGATTATCTTTATTTATAATTTTGACCTTCTTCTCTAGTTTTTATATATTGTAAAGTCATTTCTCAAGTTCTTGAGTTCTTCCTTCAATAAAAACTCTATTTATTATTCTTACTCACACCCAACATCACTATATCTACCACTTGAGAATTATTTTTCATTTGATTTAGTAATAATTTCTTTTGCATAAAAATCACTGGATGTATTAACTTCCTAATAATAATAAAATCTATCATAATTATCAAACATTGATTATAAATTTATCTCTTTATATTTTGAGAAATTTTTAATCATCCCATTTAAAGAAAAAATTCATTTATCTAAATATATATTTCTTATTAGGGGATCTACTTGTCCTATCATACTTATATTCACTAATAAATTCTTATTTAAGCTTTGGAATGTTTTCTAAAAAATGTACAGTAGGTCCATAATTGAAATATTCGGGTGTAATATTTCCTTAAAACATACCTTTATACTTATCAAACTTTTAAAGATGAGTGATATAAATTTTTAAAACTTATATTCGATACATTTTTCTTCATAAGAATCCAATTATTCAAAAATTTATTCTTTCTTTAACATATTCTGTTTATAGGATTTAAAATTTATTTCCTTTTCACCCTTATCATTATTTTTGAAAGAATATAACTTTCATATCTCATATTCTATAAAAAAAATGTAAATAATCTAATATAAGTGTACCAAGATGATAGTCTTTAAGTGACATAAATATTTCATAAAACCTATATTTAGAATTATTATTATCTTCTTTTGAACCATTTAATCCTATAACTTTTCTCTAAAACCTTCCACAGTGCTCATAATTTCATTTACTCTAGTAAACCTGTTATCTGTTGTTTTATCATCATGAATATTAGGATATTCATAATTCAATCTCAAAACCTAATGTTTTTCTTGATTAACATTTTCTTTATATTAATAGATATTCTTATATAATCCCATATTAATTTTTATATCTTGAACCCTTTTAACTTAAGGAAATCATATTTTGAATGTGATGAAATAATAACATTATGAGATTTATCATCATTCTGTAAGTTAATTTTATCAAATCCCATCATAATTGAAGATTCAATATGAGGCATAAAACTAATTTTTATATCCTCAATTATTTATAAACTGAATGATAATAACCATGGAAACATCCAATCATTCAATATAATAGTATTCCCATAAAAAGTTAGAATATTATTATTATTCACTAAATTAATATTGTACATATTTATAGTAGAAATTAAGTTACCAAATATCTAAATATATAGGAACAATTTCTCTTATGACTCCAAAAAATAGATGACCTTTGAATAAAATTTGAATTCTATAATACAACTTAAAAATAACCCTCTAGATCGGTTGGAATTCACTGGTGGGGGGTAAATAATTGAATACAATTATTTTTGAGTTTTTTTAAATAACCTTCATTAGATTTATATGTTAATATTAGATTATGATCACACACCTCAATGAAAAAAACAATAGTCACAATTGTATTTTTATTTTTGACTACTCAAAATAAGTATCCTGTCCTCGGAAGGATTCATATTCACCCGAGATCTTAAAATCCACTAGTTTCATTATAAAGAATAAGAATGAGTAGGGTTCATTATTGAACTTATGTAACACAAATGTCACCCAAATTTGTAATGTTTTCTTGTATAATTAAAAATATATAGAATATTTTATTTAAAAAATAAGGGAATCTTTAACTAAATTTCATTTCCATTGAATTTTATCTATACTACTTCTTCTTTCCATTCATCTTTTACTTACACAAAATCAAGTATACCATTATTACTTTATCTATCTATAAATAATAATCCATATAAATTTATTTTAAGTTCACCACTCTTATATTCACATAGTTTTAGGGAATATTTTTTATAGGGGACATCAAATATTTTTTTAATCAAATTTGAATATTCAGAAAAATAAATTCCTTCAACCACTCTTCAACTTCTTCCTCACAATTTTACTCTTCTTCTTGAGTCAATATAATTTTCTTCATCATCACATCACTACTACATGCATTATTATGGGGTAATGTAGTTTTCATATACTAAATCACCCTTCACAACATGGAAACCTTATTCAATAAACAGTCCTTATTGCCTTCTTTGAACAACTTGATATTTAATTCTCATGATTCCACATCATGGAACAAAGATCATCATTATTTTTTAATGCATGCATGATCATGGTGTAAAAGTATCTACATGGTGAAAAAATATTCCTACAATACTTTCATCATGATATTTAATACATAAAATACTAGATTTAATGTTTTCGTGTTTAAAATATAGATTCTTCATAATTTCGGGTAATAAGTCTTCTAAAAGAACCACTAATAATTTCTAAAAACGACTTATAATACTCCAGAGAACTCATATTTAATCCAAGTAGAAATAATAATACACTAGAGAAAATATATTATATATAAAATAAAAATATTATCCTCTATTCATCAAACTTACACATCAGATAAATATCTTACACATCTCAAAGAAATTATATTATTCCTCTATGGAGTAGATTTAAAAATTTATACTCAAATAAAAATATTATATATGATCTTCAAAAAACCTTATGCATCCCAAATAATTTAAATAAATTCAATAATATCTTATGAATCTCAGTGTGTATTTGGAATTGGATATATTTATATTCTTAGAAAAAATCATATGTGCTGAATAAAAAAATAATAATGGGAGTAAGTTTATTTTTCAATTTTTTCAACTCCTCCTTATAAAAAAATCTTATAAACACAAGTTAGGATATAAAATTTACTTATTCTAAAATATTTTTATAAAAAATATTTATGTACATTGGTTAGGTTCCTTCCTTTTTTGATTTGTTAGTTTTTAGTTAATAAAAGGATGAAATAAATAGTACTGTTCCATTTTTTTGTTTCAATTATACTCAACACCCAAAACCTCTAGAAGAACTCTAAATTTTTTAAGATACATTTAAACTTTTCAATGGCCTTCATCTTACATAATAAAATTTATTTTAGATGAGTTTTAATATTGATTATTTTTTGAATAAAATAAACACAATAATATTGTTAACTCCATATTTTTCAATTCTTCTTTAACCACGAGTTCAAATACCTTCTAAAAATATATTGGTCTATATAAGAGCTTCATCATAGTAATTAAACATGTTAATGACATGTTTACTACTTATTTGATAAAGGAAAGGATTAATTAGTTGAAATTTGAATTATCTAGATTTTCAAATATAAATGATCTCAGTTCACCTAAGTAAATCTATGGTATGTGGAATATAAGGGAATTAAGTTTTTGAACATTGTACCTAACTCAGTATAACTACATCTAGAATGTATTGGAATACTTCAGGATGAATAATGATATGTTTGTAACCATACCCTTGGATGTACATTTAATGTTGAGAAAAGGGAAGCCTACATGAATTAAAGATGAGTCTAAGTATATATAAAATACTATTTATGTATAAGTAGATGTAATCTCGATATATACCATGGTTTGTAAATGTATGGATATTATTCATGTAGTGGGACTGTCTATAAGGTTCAAGGAGAATATCAGAAGATAGAAATAGTAAGAGATAATGTCTATTGTCTAGTATATGAAAGTTTTATAAGGTATGCACCTTTTCTTTAGTATAGATGAACCAATATAGGGTTTTTCACACTCAAATTTGGGTAGATATAGGTACATAAAAGAGTACCAATGGATATGTGTTTAATTTTAGAGTCATGAATTTATGTTTTTTATTTATACTTCGACTGATATTTTCTCTTTCAATAATAGAAGTGAAGTGTGTTTCATTAATGGAAGCCAAGAAGGAGTTGACTTGGATGAATTTGTTATTAGAAGATCTTGGAAGAATGAAAGATAATGGGATGTTGTTATGTAACTCTTAGAGTTTTTTCTACTTTTACAATAATCTTATGACCATTATAAGAAAATGAATTTTTAGTTGAAATATAACATTATACAAAATATTTTGGAGGAAAACGTTATGGATCTATGAAAGGTGGATGGAGTATAAAATTTGGAAGACATGTTGAAAAATGATATATTCAAGGATTTTTTGAGGTTTTTTTCCATAGTTGGGTAGCAATAATCAGATGTATGTTTGTGGAAACATGTAGCTGCAAAATAATATTGTGGAGTTGAAAATGGTCTATGGATGATGATGAAGGAATCTATAGAGGAACATGGAAAATGATTTTTAAGTGGGATATTGTTTGGTTTATCCATGTGAAAAAACATTTTCTAGATATAAACTAAATATTTTGAAAGGATATATTCTAGGAGATTAACTTTTGAAGATTATATGGGGATGGTTGATTGGAAGCTGCAACATATGGAAGCTGGAAGATCAAATAATCGAAATCAGAAGTAGACAAATGAATGTTAACCCTTGAAAAGTTTAAAGATGAATTGTGCAGGTGGAAAAGACTTTTGAAAGAGTCTTTCTATGGGATACATATGTGTATTTTTATATTAGTTTTTTAGAAATTTTGAATGCATAAGGGTATTTAGGATGACATTTAAGGGCAAACACATTCATTTTTTAGAAGTTTTAGCTGTATAATAGAAGTGGAGGTTAAAGTGGTGGATGTATTTGAACAAATAATTTCGTGCCTGAAAAGAAATGAGTTGAGTGGGAACACTCTCCATGATGATTGGAATATGTAATTACTGGTTGCATTGGCTAGATGATTCTTTTTAAAGTAAGATGGAAATACTTGTTTGATAATATTGACTCTTTCATTGTAATCATATTTTGTTTCCTTGATAAAATATACTATAACACTCCCCCCTATGGATGAGTAATAACATCCAAACCCTTTAAGAACTTGTATTTCTATTTTCCCATTGTTTTCATCAATCAAGGTGTCATGGAAGCGTTTTCTATATTTTTTTTAAATTTTGTGTTGAAATTTAAAGACATATACACAAATTGAAATATAAGTTTGGATTCATCATTTATGTGAGTTTATTTATGTACTTTATTTTGAGCTTGTAGGTTAATGGGGAATAACTTGTGGTAGTTTATCAGAAGTTTCATAAGACTCAACATCCACATGGGGTCCATTTTCCCAGGACAAAAACTTTGTCTCCCTTTCTCTTAGGTTGCCTACATGGATACCACATCACCCAAGAAACCTAATTGGGCACACAACCTAACCATTTTGGTCAATACCATAGGGGATCCAACCTCACACCCTTAGTTGAGATAAGTGATGGGATGAAATCCCAAGACATTATCTTAATCCCTATAATTCCACCACTAAACCTCATGAAAATTGAGAGTCCTTTCATAATCATTATATATATATTCATATAGTATTTGAGTTATAGATCCTTTAACCCCATATTATATCAATATTATTATATTCATTTACTCATATGCCTTGAGTTGAGATTATCCTCTTGGTTTCCTCACATAAAATCTGCAAGATTCTCCTCTTCATTTACTCATATAAACTGAGTTGAGATTCTCTTCTTAGTTTTATCATATGAATTGAGTTTAGATACTATTCTTGGTTTCCTCATATTCCTTGAGTCTATATTCTCCACTTAGTTTCCTCATATTACTTGTGTTTCGATTATCCTTTTAGTTTATATAAATAATTTGAGTCAACAGACTCATTTTGGTTCCTAAAATTCATTCACTTAACTCATATGTTTGGTTTAACAATGAGTGGAAACTCATTTATATGTCCCATACCAACCCATTTCTAGGTTAATTTCATCTAATAGTCTACTTTTCATGAATTTAAATTTCTTAGAAGTTGTCTCAGATTCATGGAATTAAAAGGAACCACTGAGGTATATGTCATATAACCTTAAATTACACAACATTCCTCACTAAATAACATTGAACTCTATGGATTTTAATCCCCTTCATAAGTATACCTAGGAAGTCCCTTTCGTAGGATTGATCCAAACACCAAAAAATGTTATACATTCTTTCATAGGAGACCAATGCCTTCTTGGATGGTGTTAAAATCCATAGTGACTTTCCATATGGATCCAAACTATAGAGTAACTAAATAATAGGATCAAATTAGTGATAATATAATTATCACGTGCATTTTCCAATTGAATATGTATTTCCAGTCAATCAATTTCACTAAAAGGAAACAGGTATTTTTAGGAAGACAGATTTCATGAATATTTATTAAATATATAATAGAGTCTTAGAATAAGAAATAAGTTCTTTTAATGGATGAGTTTACCTCCCAAGAATTTCTATCATCGCCACCCTTGGTGATCAATATATCACCCACCCTTGGAATGTGAGAGTCTCATGTGATACTTGAAAACCCAAAAATGGTGCTGCCAGAAAATGAAAGCATAAAAAACAACCATGTAATGAATCATATCTCTATTAAAGTATTGTAAAATTGAGGTTATAGATATTAATATTCATGAAAGGACCTATAAATTTTTTTCATGCATCTCATATAACTAAGAAACAACATAGTCATTTATAAGGATATAGAAGATATTCTCACTACACATCACCATTACATATTATTTCCAATTGAATGTGCATGGTTGGGACAAAATGCTTGATCCCTTGGAAAACTTTGTTACTTAGTTACCACATAGATTTCATTCTGGTTTCACTATTTTTTTATTATTTAAACATTGGACGTGACTATTCCATGAAGTTTTGAGTCAATGGAAACCTGATTTCTAAAGAAAGAAAGCTGTTGAGACATTTTTAGCAACCCTTGGAATAATCGTTGGTTTAGAGGAAGGGAGGTAACACCCAACTGGAATAAACATCACAATTATAATATATATTATCTTTCAAGTGAGTACACATAATTTTATGAAATATTTATTTGACAAATGTTTTAAGGGGGAGTGTGAAAAAATATCCCTATTATGGTTCAAGTACCAAGAATACACTAACACCTTTTTGAACATGGAATGATGTTGTTGTAGATAACTAATAATTTTTTTTGGATAATGAGTGATGATATGGGACATGCATACAAGCGATGTATACATACTATATTCGAATGATGGGTTCTACTATGAAGCTATTAGGTCATATGAAAATTAGAGGAACTTATTATTAGGATGAAAAATTCTTATGGTTGGTAGGATATATTGGGGATGCATATGATGAGTAAAACATAGGTTTCCTTTGAAGCTGGATGTAGTCATTACTGACAACCATGAAAGGTTGATAGTAATCTTAAAATATTGAGAATTAATGTGTTATTTTTTGAAAGTGATATCAAAATGAGTGATATAGTGTTTTGAACTCGAGTTAACCATGGTTAGGTAGTTAAGATCCTTTGGAAAGGGGTGAAATGGGTGATGGTCTATACAAATCTATTTATTATTGAATAATAAGAATAAATCCACATATAGTTTTTAAATACTCTATGTATTCCCACATGGATCTCGCTCTTTTGTGGTATTGTTGGATCAGATGGAATGGGTTACTCTGAGCAGTTTATGGTCATAAAGGATGGACCATATGTCATGAAATTTAACATCATACAATAAGTACTTAAATTGACTATAGTTTAATGTCATGTGATAAAGACTTAGATGTTGTGTAGTTTAACATCATGAAATAAGGAATTAAGTGTCACGACCCGTCCTCGGGGCCCGTGCCGTGACTACCCCAAGCCCGCCTTCCATAGGCCAGGGGCTGGCGACTAGCACCAAGGCGTAAAATCCCAGTAAACAGGGAAGGCATTGCCTTTATAAGTAACAACCACACAGAGTCAGCAAGCGGAAAGTAAAGTGCAGAAAGGTAAAGGGGCCGGAAATACAAGCCCAACTGTAAAGTACAACTGAAAAGTAAAGTACAGCAACTGAAGAAAAGACGGCGGCCTCGTGTCGTCCACTGGCAATCCCACCTGAAGGGTGGGTACAGATAGCCTCCAGGCTCCTCGGGCCCCACGTCCGCTCTGAGCACGTCCCGTCCAGTGGTCCACCTCCAGGTACCGTCCTGCTCCACGCCCCAACCGCGATCAGCGCTGTCCGTCGTCTGCAACCAACACCACGAAGTGCGGGCATAGCCCGTGCAGGGGTGAGTACAACTACTCAGTAAGGACCCCGAGACCCCCGAAGGTCTCCCGAAATCCACAAAGGATATAGCACAAAAGAAAGATGCAATCACGAAGTAACATCTGACTCGACTTAGGTATATGCCCATACATATACCTAAGTCCCCAATTCCAGCTCTGCTCACGAGCTCAAGAACAACTCAATCCACAAAGGAAAGCAAGACTCAAATCCACAAGGAGAGTAAACAGTAAATCCACATAGGATAGTTCAACACAATCCACAAAGGAGAGTAACATAAGATTCAGCTCAACCAGGTATACTTTTTCAGATGACGTCAAAGACGATCACTGATCCGTCTCAGTCGTCGGACCCACGAAGGATCGATAGGTACTAACCCCCGCAAAAAGACCCACGTAGGATCGGGCTCACACAGAACCTGTAGGCAGTGGCTCACACAGAACCGGTAGTAAGGACCCACGGAGGATCGGGCTCACACAGAACCTGTAGGCACTGATCCACACGGGATCGCTGAGTGCAGTAGTCGACGCAGTCCACTGAGGATCTCTGCACAGTCGTCGCCGCAGTCCACGAAGGATCTCTGCTCTGCCGTCGTCGCAGTCCACGGAGGATCTCTGCTATGCCGTCGTCGCAGTCCACGGAGGATCTCTGCTCTGTCGTCGAAGTCACAGCCAGCGCTAGGGTTCCCGCACAAAGCGAGCTCGTTTAGGAGGGTCCGCTCCACGAGCCGAGGGGCTGATACATCAACTGACACGTAGTCCGAAGTTGATGTATCCAAAAGTTCCGTATCGACAACAGGATCTCAACGCAACAGACGGCGCGTCAATCGGACGCCCGGTCTGAGAGTTATTGGCATTTTCGTCCCAGGGGCCCGGTTGGTTTTTAGGGCAAAACCGACCCGACCGTACTCCGCCTGTATCCGATCCTCGGGCGGAGTATGCCAAAAGTTCCGTCTCACTTAGAGGAAACTACCACAGCTGACGGTACGTCGATCGGACGTCCGTAGCTCAAGTTATGAGCGTTTCCGCTCCGAGGGCCCGGTTGGTTTCGTGTACGAACCAACCCGGCCGAACCCAAAGTCTTCTGAAACCTTGAGTATAATATACCGAAACGACCGTCTCGATCCAACGATCGCGTAGCCACTGACGGTTTGTCAATCGGAGGTCCCAGGCCCAAGATATGGGCGAAAGACCGAAGAGGGCCCGAAACGGGGGTTCCGGGCCCGGGGCGACCCGGCCCGAACCCCCCCCTGGGGTCGGCCGAACCGGGTCGGCCCGAACCGGGCCGGCCTGAAACGGCCCGAACCGGCTCGGCCGGGTCCGGTCCGGCCTGGGCGCGGCCCGGCCGACCGGACCGGCCGGCTCGGCTTCGGCCAAGCGGCCGAATGAGAGCCGCCGCGGGTTTGACCCGCGGCTTTGAGGAAACGCGGCCCCCGCGGGGGGCCGCCTGTCACGCGGACGCGGCCGGGCCGCCGCGTCCGATCCCGGTTCCGCGCGGCCGCGGAACCGGCCGCCGCCGCCGCCGCGGCTTCAGCCGCGGCGGAAGATTTCCACGGCGGCGCGCCTGGCGCCGCCGCCTCCGGTCGCCGGCGCCGCCGCCTCCTTCCGCGGGCCGCCGGAGTTGCTCCGGTGGCCCGTTTTGCCTCCCGTCTGCGCCATTGTTCTTCCCGGGGGACGATCTTCACTGCGGAAACAACGGATTGCCCTTGCCGCTCGTTTCGTCGTCGTCCGCCAAATCCGCACAAAAAGGGAAGATCGGCGGAGGGTTGCCGGGTCTTGTTCGTTAGACCCGCACCCTCCGCGTTAGTCATAAACAACGGGAGGAAAAGATAATAATCAACAACAATTTTAAATAAATTAAAATTGTTGGTGTTCACGTTCTTTTACTTTAAAAGAATAAAGACGGGGAATAAAAGAATTCCAACAACCCTTACCTTGTCGTCGTCGTCGGACGAGAGGTCGTCGCGGAATCGCTCGTCGCGGAAGAAAGAGATCGTCGCGTCGTCGCGGTATCCGGCGTCGCGTCGCCAATCTCCGGATCAAGATCAAATGGATTTAATTAATTTAAATCCGCTGATATCGAATTATAAAAAGGAGAGAATTAGAAGATTCGATTCTCACCTTTGTTGTCGAACGAGGATCGGCCGCGGAAGAAAGACGTCGCCGGAGAACGTCGCGGGTAGGGCTCGTCGACGTCGCAGATCACGGCGTGCGTCGTCGAATTCTGGTCGCCGGCGTTCTTCGCGTTCTTCGCGTTCTTCGCGGGGAGATGAAGGAACGAAGATTCTCTCAAATCCTTTCCAAGGATTTTTAGGTTGGTCTTATTTTATAAACATGCCAACACACGAAACCGGTTAAGAAACGATCCATCAATTCGAAAGAAACGACTCATTTAATTCACGAAGAAACAGTCCATTTAATTCACGAAATAAACCGCCCAATTAAATGGTCTGTTAAGAATTAAAGAAAACGCGTCGGTTGACTTTTCAGTTACTTTGACGGGTTTTCGCGGGTGCGTTACTTAGCGAAAGAAACGGCGGGGCTCGTGCGGGTCCCACCGCACAAATATCCTACCAAGGGGTAGGATATTTCTGGATAGCATCCTATCCAGTTCAACTCAGTTCAAGCCGTCTTTAAGTGACTTCAAGCAGCTTAAGTGAAATAAAATAAAGTTGTCGCACAAACTTTATTTTATTTCTGACTTAAAGTCGCAAAATTTAAAAACCACGGTCGAGCAAACGCAACTCCGGAAGAAGCGTTTCTAAGCAAATACCGGCGCTGCGATTTCATCGGTGCCCTCAGAATTTGATTCCGGGTACCGGTTCAAAAGATAGAAAAACCCGCTCGTCCGTTCACTGAACGTACCCGAGCCAAACTTCGGAAATTGATTCCGGGCACACCGGGCCTCGGAATCAGGTGCCGTCTGAAGCTGCGCTCTTGTAAAATTCCAAAGAAAATTAAGAAAAAAAAAATTTCCTTGAAATTTGCGGGTCTTTACATTACTCCCACCTCAGGGCTTTACGTCCCCGTAAAGATACATCAAAAACTAGGGGAACAAATGGGGGTACTGAGCACGCATCTGAGCCTCCCGCTCCCAAGTGCTCTCCTGGAGGTTCCCGTGCTGCCATCTGACGCGCACAAGAGGAATCGACCGCCCACGTAGGACTTGCTCCTGTCGATCCTCGATCTCCACTGGGACCTCCGCAAAAGTCGCCCCATCGTCCACATCCAGCTCCCCAAAGTCGATGATGTGCGTCGGGTCGTGCACGTATCTCCTCAGCTGAGACATGTGGAAGACGTCGTGCACCCGGTGCAACTGAGGTGGTAGAGCCAGGCGATAAGCCACCTCTCCTATCCTGCTGAGGACCTGGAAAGGCCCGATGAAGCGTGGAGACAACTTGCCGCCTCGGCCAAATCTCCGTAAACCACGTCGAGGTGAGACACGCAAAAAGACGTGGTCGCCATCCTCGAACTCTAGTGGCCTCCGCCTCCTGTCAGCATATGACTTCTGCCGGCTCTGAGCTGTCCTCATCCTCTCCTGGATGATCTGGACCTTCTCTGTCGTGGCTCGGACCATCTCTGGTCCCACGAGTGCTGACTCCCCAGGGTCTGTCCAGCACAACGGTGATCTGCAGGGTCTGCCGTACAACGCCTCGTATGGTGCCATCCCGATGGTGGAGTGGTAGCTGTTGTTGTACGCAAACTCCACCAAGGGTAGGTGGTCCTCCCAGCTGCGACCAAAGTCGAGAACACATGCACGGAGCATGTCCTCGAGTGTCTGTATGGTCCTCTCCGTCTGACCATCCGTCTGAGGGTGGAAGGCTGTGCTCAGATGGAGCCGCGTCCCGAACGCCTCCTGCAACCCCTTCCAAAGCCGGGAAGTGAAACGAGCATCTCGATCGGAGACGATAGATGATGGCACACCGTGAAGCCGTACGATCTCCTGGACGTAAAGACGTCCCAAGCTCTCCACTGATCCCTGCTCTCTGATGGGTAAGAAGTGTGCCGACTTGGTGAGTCGGTCGACAATCACCCAAATGGAGTCGTGACCTCTGGAAGTGCGTGGAAGTCCAGTCACGAAGTCCATAGATATGCTATCCCACTTCCACTCCGGGACCTCCAAGGGCTGTACCAAGCCTGCTGGTACCTGATGCTCTGCCTTCACCTGCTGGCAGGTGAGGCATCGTGAAACGAACTCTGCCACAGCTTTCTTCATACCCGGCCACCAGTGCTGTCGCCTGAGATCCTGGTACATCTTCGCCACTCCGGGATGTACCGCCAAGGGAGAAACCATCAGGCGCCTGACCTGAGGATATCAGTGCACGCCGGGTCTCACAGTCAGCGTCCCCACGCTGAGCCTCTCTGACCCGCTGTAGAAGTGGAGGAGAGACTGTGAGAGACTGAAGAAAGGCTGTTCCGTCTCTATCCACGAAGGATATCTGCAAGGAGGCTAGCTGCTCCGTCGCCTCCTCAAGTAGCTGAATGCCCGTCCTCCTGCTGAGGGCATCGGCTACCACGTTCCCCTTCCCAGGAGTATAGACTATCTCAAAGTCATAGTCCTGGAGGAACTCAAGCCATCTCCGCTGTCTCAGGTTCAGGTCCTTCTGAGAGAAGATATACCTAAGACTCTGGTGGTCAGAAAAGACTGTGAAGCGCTCGCCCATCAGATAGTGCCGCCAAGTCTTCAGAGCGAAGACCACTGCTGCTAACTCCAGGTCATGAGTGGCATAGTTCTGCTCATGCGGCCTCAACTGACGTGATCCGTAGGCGATCATGGCCCGCTCCTGCATCAGGACGCACCCGAGTCCAGTCCCTGATGCGTCGCAGTAAACTACGTATCCAACTCCCTCCTCAGGCAACCTCAAGATAGGTGCGCTGGTCAATCTCTGTCTCAGCTCCTGGAAGCTCTGCTGACATCTGTCTGACCACACAAAGGGTTTCCCCTTCTTCGTCAAGGCTGAGAGTGGTGCCGCAACTCTGGAGAAGTCTGGCACGAATCTCCGATAGTATCCTGCTAGGCCCAAGAAGCTCCGCACCTCTGTCACGCTCTTGGGTGGCTCCCAAGCTAGCACTGCCTCGATCTTCGCGGGATCCACTGCAACTCCCGCCTCAGAAATGACGTGCCCCAAGAAATGGACCTCACATAACCAGAACTGGCATTTTGAGAGCTTGCCATAAAGCTGGTGCTCTCGAAGTGTGTCTAGCACAACTCGCAGGTGGTAGGCATGCTCCTCCTCAGTCGTCGAGTATACCAAAATGTCGTCAATGAAGACAACGACAAATCGGTCGAGGTATGGCTGGAAGATCCTGTTCATGAGGCTCATGAACACTGCTGGAGCATTGGTTACGCCGAACGGCATAACCAAGAACTCATAATGGCCATACCGACACCTGAAGGCCGTCTTCTGTACGTCCTCGTCTCGAACTCTGAGCTGATGATAGCCTGACCGGAGGTCTATCTTCGAGAACCACCGCGCTCCCTTGAGCTGATCGAAGAGGTCATCAATCCGTGGCAGCGGATACTTGTTCCTCACTGTCACCTGGTTCAGGCGACGATAGTCGACACAAAGTCGCAAGCTCCCGTCCGCCTTCTTGGCGAACAAAATCGGGGAAGCCCAGGGTGAAACACTGGGTCGGATAAACCCCTTGCTCTGCAAGTCCTCCAACTGTACCCGCAGCTCCCGAAGCTCGGCGGGGGCCATCCGATATGCTGGAGTAGATATCGGGGCTGTCCCGGGGTACAAGTCGATGTAAAAGTCTACCTCTCTACGAGGAGGTAGCCCTGGAACGTCGTCGGGAAAGACGTCCACGTACTGGTCCACCACTGCAGGAAAAGCCGGACTCCGCACGTCCACTGCTCCTAGGATGAGGCTAGCCAACTGATGAGAGATAGGCTGCACTCTCCTCCGCGGAAGTCCATCCTGTGCTGCCAAGGTTCCCTTCTCGCCGGTGAAGGTAAACCTGCTCCCGTCGGTACGAACACATCGCACCTTGCGCCTAAAACAGTCGATCTGGGCATGAACCGTGGATAGCCAATCCATGCCCAAGATGACGTCGTAAGGCCTCGACGCCGCTACAAGGAGATCCCAGCCGAAGCTCTCGCCTCCTAGAGTAAGCTCACACTGCCGGCACCAGTGCGTAATCGTCGAGTCTGCTCCCGTAGGAGTCTCTAGCCGTAAGGATCGAGCCAACGGCTCAGTCGGAATCTCCGAGCTCCGAACAAGGGCAGAGGCTATGAAAGAGTGACTCGCTCCTGTGTCTATAAGTACTGCAGCAAGGGTGGAATAGACACAGATCGTACCTCGAATCATCTCTGGCATGTCGGGGTCGTAGGCCTCCACTGCCTGGAGCTGGGCCTGTCCCTGCCCGCCGGCTCCCTGTGGTCGAGGTGGCCCTCCTGGTGGTGGTGGGGGTAGAGCCTGAAAGCGTCGCCCACCACCCGCTGCTCGGCCAGCTCCTCGGCCTCGTCCGCCTCCTCCCTGCGGACCGCCACGGTCGACCCTCTGCCTCTGCCTGGGTGGCCCCTCCACCGTCTGCTGCTCCTCTGATCGGCGAGTCGGGCAGTCACGAGCCATGTGACCCTGCCCGCCGCAAGAGTAGCACAGCCTGCCTCTCGAAAGGCTGGCACTCCGCTGTGTGCCTCGTACTGCTGAGCCGGTGTCCTGAGGCCGTCTGTGTGGGGGTCTGGTCTGCCTGGACCCGTGAGTCATCCGTCGGCTACCAGCTGCCGAAGACTCAGCTACCTGCCGCCCTGCGCTAGGTCTCGCCGCTGAAGAAGGCTCTGCCAGGAAGCTCTCGATCAGGAGGGCTCGCTCCAGCACTCCTGCCTGGGTCGGAATGCTGAGGGAGATCAGCGACGCACGAATCTCCTGTCGCAAGCCCTGCTCGAAGGTCCGGGCCCGGAAGAAGGGGTCCCGTACCATGTCAGTCGAGTAGCGAGATAGGTCCGTGAACCTCGCCGCGTACTGAGCGACCGTCATGCTGCCCTGGCGCAGCTGGAGAAGCTCCTGGATGCGCACCGCTCGGAGGGTGGCCGGGACGAACTCAGAGCGGAAGAGGCTCTCGAAGTCCGTCCAGAGCAAGGACGCCTCATCGTGAACCTGGAGCATCAGGCTCCACCATCGTCCTGCCGCCGCCTGCAGGAGGCTCGCTGCGAGAATCACCATGAGATCCGCTGGTGTCCTCACTAGCCGAAAGATCCGTACCACCGCCTCTAGCCAGTCCTCGGCGGCCTGGGGATCCGCCTCACCGCGAAACCTGGGCGGTCGCTGGCCCTGAAACTCGTGCAGTGCCCTGAGGCGACGTGCATCGTCGGCGTCTGGTACTGGAAGCATCGGTGGCTCGGCGGGTAAGGCTACCGCCGGTGCCACCGCTGGCAAAGGGCCCTGCACCGAGGCCTCGTCGCTCGGTGGGCTGCCGTCGCGCCCTACACTCGGAACCCTAGCTGGCAATCGTCGCGGGGCCATCCTGAAAAGGAGAACAAGAGCACCACAGTCAGAACAGTATACCTGGCGAGCTGGCACAAGTAATCACAAGGGAAACTTGAGACTTTCATAAAGCAGATCAGTATACCCGGTGAGCTGACATAAGTAATCACAAAGAAAACTTGAAACACACACGCAATCAATGTTTTCATGCATTAAGTCGGAAATCAGGAGTCAGGGTCCTGGTGTACGGATACGTCGGCCGCCGCACCAACACTGGGCTCCCTGAACTGATAACCACACTCAATACACTAAACACTATTGCTTCACATAGAAAGGAAGGACGATCAGAGTCTGCGGTAGAACCGACCGCCTCTGATACCAATTTATCACGACCCGTCCTCGGGGCCCGTGCCGTGACTACCCCAAGCCCGCCTTCCATAGGCCAGGGGCTGGCGACTAGCACCAAGGCGTAAAATCCCAGTAAACAGGGAAGGCATTGCCTTTATAAGTAACAACCACACAGAGTCAGCAAGCGGAAAGTAAAGTGCAGAAAGGTAAAGGGGCCGGAAATACAAGCCCAACTGTAAAGTACAACTGAAAAGTAAAGTACAGCAACTGAAGAAAAGACGGCGGCCTCGTGTCGTCCACTGGCAATCCCACCTGAAGGGTGGGTACAGATAGCCTCCAGGCTCCTCGGGCCCCACGTCCGCTCTGAGCACGTCCCGTCCAGTGGTCCACCTCCAGGTACCGTCCTGCTCCACGCCCCAACCGCGATCAGCGCTGTCCGTCGTCTGCAACCAACACCACGAAGTGCGGGCATAGCCCGTGCAGGGGTGAGTACAACTACTCAGTAAGGACCCCGAGACCCCCGAAGGTCTCCCGAAATCCACAAAGGATATAGCACAAAAGAAAGATGCAATCACGAAGTAACATCTGACTCGACTTAGGTATATGCCCATACATATACCTAAGTCCCCAATTCCAGCTCTGCTCACGAGCTCAAGAACAACTCAATCCACAAAGGAAAGCAAGACTCAAATCCACAAGGAGAGTAAACAGTAAATCCACATAGGATAGTTCAACACAATCCACAAAGGAGAGTAACATAAGATTCAGCTCAACCAGGTATACTTTTTCAGATGACGTCAAAGACGATCACTGATCCGTCTCAGTCGTCGGACCCACGAAGGATCGATAGGTACTAACCCCCGCAAAAAGACCCACGTAGGATCGGGCTCACACAGAACCTGTAGGCAGTGGCTCACACAGAACCGGTAGTAAGGACCCACGGAGGATCGGGCTCACACAGAACCTGTAGGCACTGATCCACACGGGATCGCTGAGTGCAGTAGTCGACGCAGTCCACTGAGGATCTCTGCACAGTCGTCGCCGCAGTCCACGAAGGATCTCTGCTCTGCCGTCGTCGCAGTCCACGGAGGATCTCTGCTATGCCGTCGTCGCAGTCCACGGAGGATCTCTGCTCTGTCGTCGAAGTCACAGCCAGCGCTAGGGTTCCCGCACAAAGCGAGCTCGTTTAGGAGGGTCCGCTCCACGAGCCGAGGGGCTGATACATCAACTGACACGTAGTCCGAAGTTGATGTATCCAAAAGTTCCGTATCGACAACAGGATCTCAACGCAACAGACGGCGCGTCAATCGGACGCCCGGTCTGAGAGTTATTGGCATTTTCGTCCCAGGGGCCCGGTTGGTTTTTAGGGCAAAACCGACCCGACCGTACTCCGCCTGTATCCGATCCTCGGGCGGAGTATGCCAAAAGTTCCGTCTCACTTAGAGGAAACTACCACAGCTGACGGTACGTCGATCGGACGTCCGTAGCTCAAGTTATGAGCGTTTCCGCTCCGAGGGCCCGGTTGGTTTCGTGTACGAACCAACCCGGCCGAACCCAAAGTCTTCTGAAACCTTGAGTATAATATACCGAAACGACCGTCTCGATCCAACGATCGCGTAGCCACTGACGGTTTGTCAATCGGAGGTCCCAGGCCCAAGATATGGGCGAAAGACCGAAGAGGGCCCGAAACGGGGGTTCCGGGCCCGGGGCGACCCGGCCCGAACCCCCCCCTGGGGTCGGCCGAACCGGGTCGGCCCGAACCGGGCCGGCCTGAACCGGCCCGAACCGGCTCGGCCGGGTCCGGTCCGGCCTGGGCGCGGCCCGGCCGACCGGACCGGCCGGCTCGGCTTCGGCCAAGCGGCCGAATGAGAGCCGCCGCGGGTTTGACCCGCGGCTTTGAGGAAACGCGGCCCCCGCGGGGGGCCGCCTGTCACGCGGACGCGGCCGGGCCGCCGCGTCCGATCCCGGTTCCGCGCGGCCGCGGAACCGGCCGCCGCCGCCGCCGCGGCTTCAGCCGCGGCGGAAGATTTCCACGGCGGCGCGCCTGGCGCCGCCGCCTCCGGTCGCCGGCGCCGCCGCCTCCTTCCGCGGGCCGCCGGAGTTGCTCCGGTGGCCCGTTTTGCCTCCCGTCTGCGCCATTGTTCTTCCCGGGGGACGATCTTCACTGCGGAAACAACGGATTGCCCTTGCCGCTCGTTTCGTCGTCGTCCGCCAAATCCGCACAAAAAGGGAAGATCGGCGGAGGGTTGCCGGGTCTTGTTCGTTAGACCCGCACCCTCCGCGTTAGTCATAAACAACGGGAGGAAAAGATAATAATCAACAACAATTTTAAATAAATTAAAATTGTTGGTGTTCACGTTCTTTTACTTTAAAAGAATAAAGACGGGGAATAAAAGAATTCCAACAACCCTTACCTTGTCGTCGTCGTCGGACGAGAGGTCGTCGCGGAATCGCTCGTCGCGGAAGAAAGAGATCGTCGCGTCGTCGCGGTATCCGGCGTCGCGTCGCCAATCTCCGGATCAAGATCAAATGGATTTAATTAATTTAAATCCGCTGATATCGAATTATAAAAAGGAGAGAATTAGAAGATTCGATTCTCACCTTTGTTGTCGAACGAGGATCGGCCGCGGAAGAAAGACGTCGCCGGAGAACGTCGCGGGTAGGGCTCGTCGACGTCGCAGATCACGGCGTGCGTCGTCGAATTCTGGTCGCCGGCGTTCTTCGCGTTCTTCGCGTTCTTCGCGGGGAGATGAAGGAACGAAGATTCTCTCAAATCCTTTCCAAGGATTTTTAGGTTGGTCTTATTTTATAAACATGCCAACACACGAAACCGGTTAAGAAACGATCCATCAATTCGAAAGAAACGACTCATTTAATTCACGAAGAAACAGTCCATTTAATTCACGAAATAAACCGCCCAATTAAATGGTCTGTTAAGAATTAAAGAAAACGCGTCGGTTGACTTTTCAGTTACTTTGACGGGTTTTCGCGGGTGCGTTACTTAGCGAAAGAAACGGCGGGGCTCGTGCGGGTCCCACCGCACAAATATCCTACCAAGGGGTAGGATATTTCTGGATAGCATCCTATCCAGTTCAACTCAGTTCAAGCCGTCTTTAAGTGACTTCAAGCAGCTTAAGTGAAATAAAATAAAGTTGTCGCACAAACTTTATTTTATTTCTGACTTAAAGTCGCAAAATTTAAAAACCACGGTCGAGCAAACGCAACTCCGGAAGAAGCGTTTCTAAGCAAATACCGGCGCTGCGATTTCATCGGTGCCCTCAGAATTTGATTCCGGGTACCGGTTCAAAAGATAGAAAAACCCGCTCGTCCGTTCACTGAACGTACCCGAGCCAAACTTCGGAAATTGATTCCGGGCACACCGGGCCTCGGAATCAGGTGCCGTCTGAAGCTGCGCTCTTGTAAAATTCCAAAGAAAATTAAGAAAAAAAAAATTTCCTTGAAATTTGCGGGTCTTTACATTAAGTGTCATATATTTTAATATCATGTGAAAAGGACATAAGCATCATGCAATTTAATTTCATACAATAAGAACACAAGTGTTGTATAGTTTAACATAATACACTAAGGATTTATGTGCCATCTAGTTTAACATCATGCGATAATGAATTAAATGTCATTTAGATTAAAATCATAAAAAAGTACTTAAATATTGTGTAGTATAATTTTGTGAAACAAGGAATCAGGTGTTGTGTAGTTTAGCATCATGCGATAACGACTCAAATGTCATGAAGCTCAATGTCAAGTAATAAAGACTTACATGTTGTACATCTTAATGTCACACAATAAGAACTCAGGTTTTATGTATCTTATCATCATTATATATGGACTTAGATGTTGTGTAGTTTAACTTTATTTGACAATTAGTTACATGTTTCTTAGTTTAATCTAACATGAAAAAGACTTACACCACATAGTTTAACATCTTATAGTGGGAATTTATCTAGGTTAAATAAGATAACCTCATCTCTTTGCTAGATTTGTATGGGAATGGAACTTGGATGAACCATATCAAATTGGGGGACATTTCATCTTAGCATTGTCATTTTTTTTGTAAATAACAATATATTGGAATCCTTTTGTTTGGTGATATTTTACATATAATGAAATTAATTTTCAAAATGTAAAAAAGAGGAGTTATAAACCTAAAGAAAAGATCAATACATGTTGATGCCTAATTGTAACTTGTATCAAGGAACAAGATATAGGATCCATTCATTAGTTCAAATCATACAAGGGTAAAAAAATAGCCACACATAGTTCTTATAATGCCCTTGCACAGATCTGGATAATCTTTAAAAGATAAGGGTTGGGTGGTTTTACTCTAATGTCACGTGATTATTATGGACTGAACATGAATGAGGATGGAACCGATCATTGGGAACAAGACAGACGGGGTTTGTGGATGGATATAAGATAACATAACTAGGAATTTGTATGTGTCCTATGATAACAAAAATAAAGAATAATTATGACAACCCTGCTTTTTATTACAACTTAAACATGCTTCATTACATAAAACTTCACTTGATCCAACAAAGAAGATTGAGAGGTTTAGTGTCTTTGGGGCTTAGGATCATTACATAAAAACTTTAAACTTGAAATACAACATCCTTATTGAAAACTTCCTTTACATGACCACTACATTCCTTCGTACTTAGCATTGCATGGGATAACCTGAGGACATGCATAAGAAAAGGGTGAGCTATAAAGCCCAGTAAGGGAGTACATAATGAATAACATGAGGATTAAAATACATGTTAGTCAAAAGACATATCAATAGAGCATAATAGAGACATGAACATAAAGGCATGATAAAGCATGATAATCATAACATGGAAATGTGGCAACAACACTTAACATTGAATTAGCATGAGCTAAGGCTCATTGCACATGGAGCATGAGTAAACCCTCATTGCACTTGAAGCACGAGTAAACCCTCGTTGCACTTGAATTAGCATGAGTCAACACTCATTGAACGTGACGTATCATGATACTTTACTTTACCCAATGCATTGGAGCGCTATCAGGGCGCACCCTTCTTAAACATTTCATTTCATGCATAAGTGTGCCACATGGATCATAAAACATGGATTCATAAAACATAATAATTTCTTCCACGATAAAGGAATGTGGAATTCATACATGAAACTTTATAATCAATATGTAAATGTGCATAAAGGTGAATACCCTTGATGGAGAAATGGGCATGGTATTCACTACACAAAGACATTGGCTTAGAAAATCGGTGCGATTTCGGCAGCGTAACGGCGTGACATAAGAATTCATAAAAAAGGTTGATGAGAGAGAAAGGGGTTCCTCATCATATTTACATGTAATGGACAGTAAGGAGATCATATATATACATGTCCCAACAATAGAAATGGAATTTAGATTCATGATACAAAAGTATTTCTTGAATGTAAAAGAAGAGAGAGAAGTTCCTTTCGGAATTTTGGCATAGTAACGGGTGTACATGGGAGGAATTTAATGAGAGAGAAAGGGTTCTACCATCATTCAAACAATAAGAGGGCAGTATGGGGGAGGTGAGAAACCATACCCCAACATTCATAATTGAAATTAAAAGGGCAATACAACTTAAAGAAAATTGACAAAAATGAGAGAGGAAGAAAAACCCTTACTTGGAAGTGTGCTTCCAAAGGCTAGAGAGAGGCTTGTGAGAGGCTTCTTGGGAGCTTGGGGCACCTTGAGAGGATTCTAGAGAGAGTAGGGCAGAGGTTGGACGAACTTCAAGGGCTTTGAGTGAGGAGGAAGTGAGAGCTTGGGTGGGTTTATATAGGAAATGTGAGAGAATTCTTTATTATTTAGGTTTGGGACCCCTTATATTAAAATAATCCAAACCACAAACCATCCCATGGTATTTGCCCATGGTTTCTGGAAAAGGAAAGAGGAAAACAATATTTTACAAGGCCAAGGTCCGAACTTATTAAAAAATTAGGGTTGCTTATGTGGAGGTGAGTCACACTCCCAAGGAAATTAATTTAAAAAGACAAAGTGTTGAATAAGTCTTGAGGGCTCCATTAATGCTTTGAAAAGTGAGTCAAACAAACCCAAAACCTCATTATTTTAATGATAAAACATATATTGGCCGAACATATGGATTATGGTATTTTATTACATCACCATTGGGTCATTATGATGTCATAAAACACATTATATATATAAATGGTATTTAATTTTTACCCAAAAATTGGACTGTCTCAGAAAATTATGAAAAATTCACCGTTGGATAATTTCGACGTCCTGATTCCAAAAATAATATTTATTTTATCTAAATAATTTTCTAAATATGTGAATTTTCACTTTTAAAATAAAAACCGACATTTATAAAAAAATTCACGGGTCTTGACAGAAATGGCTTTCAACCCTAAATAAAAATTTTAATTGCATTCATAAAATTATAAGATCATTTATATTTAATAAAAATTAATTTAATATTAATAATAATATTTTATTAAAATAATATTTAATTCAAAAATCCTTTAATTTAATAAAATATAATTCTTAATTAAATAATAACAAAAAAACACCATTTGTACTTTAAAATCTAATTACAATGTATCAAAAATGACTAGAAATTATATTCATTATTATATACAAAAAAAAATAATGTACATGAACATGGTTCTACTTATTTGTTACATAACCCCTTAAAATAGCCGCATAAGACCTAAGGGTAAGGTGTGCGATGGTGACAGACTCTTGGGGTTGCTCGGATATCATCGCTCGAGTGGTAATTTCAATCAACTTCCACTTTTCCCGTAGACGATCACGTTCGAGCTTGACTTGATGAAGCTCAGCTTGGGCTTGGTCAAGGGCAAAGCCCAAAGACGCCACCTCTTTTCCGAGCTCCGACAAATGGGCTTCGTAAGGGGAAATTCTACTGGATGAGGCCATCGCTTCCTTTGTCTGAGTAAAAATGGTTTCGTTAAAGCCTTATATTTAAACTACCCAGATGATCACTGTTCAACGGCTATAAAAGTAACGGTCACAAATCTTAACGTTAAACTAAAGAAGTTGACATCATATAAAAACATAAAGAAACATTTAACTGGATCAAGAGGGATTTTCCATTAGTGAAATTTTGGGTCGTTACAATATTCCCCCCTTAAGAAATTTCGCCCTCGAAATTTTCCTTTTCCCACACTAAAACAAATGTGGGTAACTTAGCTTCATCATATCCTCCGACTCCCAAGTTGCTTCTTCAAACTTGTGGTTTCTCCACAACACCTTGACGAGGGGCATTGTCTTATTTCGTAGAACTTTTTCTCTACGATCCAAGATCTTCACTGGTTGCTCCTCATAAGAAAGATCGTCTTCTAATTGTACCACCTCAGAAGAGAGTACATGTGAAGGGTCTGGTATGTACTTCCTTAAGAGGGATACATGGAAGACATCATGCACCTTGGCCATAGTAGGTGGAAGTGCTAGTCGATAGGCCACAGCCCCAACACGATCAAGAATCTCGAAGGGGCCGATGTACCTTGGACTTAACTTCCCTTTCTTTCCAAACCTCATGACCTTCTTCCACGGAGATATGCGTAAAAACACCATGTCTCCGACTTTAAACTCAAGGTCTCGTCGACGATTATCTTCATAACTCTTCTGTCGACTTTGGGCTGCCTTGATATGCTGCTGAATGGTTTTCACCTTCTCCACCATTTCTTCGACCATCTCTGGTCCAAGCAGCTTACGTTCACCGACCTCATCCCAACATGCCGGTGTTCTACACCTTTTCCCATACAGGGCTTCATATGGTGCCATTTGGATGCTTGAGTGGAAACTATTATTATAAGAGAACTCAACCAGAGGAAGATGCTGATCCCATCCTCCTTTAAAGTCCATTGAGCACGCTCTCAACATATCCTCAAGTGTTTGGATAGTCCGCTCGGATTGGCCATCAGTTTGAGGATGATAGGCCGTACTGAAGTTCAGTTCAGTATTCAGAGCATGTTGAAGACTCTTCCAAAACTTAGAGGTAAATCTTGGATCTCGGTCAGACACAATAGATAGTGGTACCCCATGCAACCGTACCACTTCCCTGATATATATCCGTGCCAGTTGATCCAAAGAAAAATCCTCTCGAATAGCAATGAAGTGTGCAGTCTTTGTAAGACGATCCACAATAACCCAAATTGCATTGTTGCTTTTGGATGTCCTTGGAAGTCCAGTGACGAAGTCCATGGTGATGTTCTCCCATTTCCATTCTGGTATGGGCAATGGTTGCATCATCCCCTTAGACTTCTGCCTCTCTGCCTTCACTTGCTGACACACCAGGCACTTTGATGTATATTCGGCGATCTCCTTCTTCATATTATCCCACCAAAAGTTTTCTCGGAGATCTCGATACATCTTTGTGCTTCCTGGGTGAATAGAGAAATTTGAACTATGTGCATCATCCAAAAGTTCCTTCTTCAGCTCTGAACTTGATGGGACACATAGTCTTTTACCAAACCGCACAATTCCTTCTTCATTAACATTAAACTCTGAGGATTTTCCCTTTTTGATAGCTTCCACTTTTTCTTGGATTCTCGCATCATCCTTTTGAGCATCCTTTAACCTTTCCAAAAGAGATGGTTGAGCAATCATTTGTGAAAGGATTGATGATGTTCCCTTCTTTATGATTCCCACGTCCATCTTCATCAAGTCTAAGAAGATTGGATCCTTCTCAATTCTCATCATTGATAGAATTGCTGGATCCTTTCTACTTAGGGCATCCGCTACCTTGTTCGCCTTCCCAGGGTGGTAATGTATTGAACAGTCATAATCCTTTATGAGATCTATCCATCTTCTCTGGCGCATATTAAGATCTTTCTGTGTGAATATATATTTAAGACTCTTGTGGTCAGTATATATCTCACATTTCTCTCCATAGAGATAATGCCGCCAGATTTTCAAGGCAAAGATCACCGCCGCCAACTCCAGATCATGCGTTGGATAGTTTCGCTCATGGATTTTCAACTGTCTTGAGGCATAGGATATCACTTTATCATTCTGCATCATCACACATCCTAAGCCCTTCTTCGAAGCATCACTGAATACCACAAAAAGCTCCCCACTTGTGGGTAAAGTGAGCACAGGTGCAGTGATAAGCCTCCTTTTCAACTCCTTGAAGCTTTATTCGCATTCATAACTCCAAGCAAACTTTACTCCCTTTCGAGTTAGCTTAGTAAGAGGGTTGGACAATCGTGAGAAGTTTCTCACAAATCGTCGATAATATCCAGCTAACCCCAAGAAGCTACGGATATCAGTTACCGATGTTGGCCTCGGCCATCCCTCAATTGCATCTGTTTTGGAGGGGTCCACAGATATCCCATTGCTTGTGATGATATGGCCCAAGAATGAGACCTCCTTCAACCAGAACTCACACTTGCTGTACTTGGCATAGAGCTTCTCCTTGCGCAAAGTCTCCAGTACAGTTCTTAAATGCTCCTCATGGTCCTCCTTGGTTTTGGAGTATATTAGAATATCATCTATAAAGACTACCAAAAATTTATCTAGGTAATATCTAAAGACTCTATTCATCAAGTCCATGAATATTGCTGGAGCATTGGTGAGTCCAAAAGGCATTACTATGAATTCATAGTGCCCGTACCTTGTACGAAAAGCAGTCTTGGGGATATCTTCCTTCTTCACCCTTACTTGATAATATCCCGACCGCAAGTCGACCTTGGAGAAGTATTGTGCTCCACGCAGCTGATCAAACAAGTCATCGATTCTTGGGAGAGGATACTTGTTCTTTATCGTGATTTTGTTAAGTTCACGATAATTGATGCAAAGCCGCATTGACCCATCCTTCTTCTTGACGAAGAGGACTGGTGCACCCCATGGTGATGCACTTGGGCGTATAAACCCTTTATCCAGATTCTCCTGTAGTTGTTTCTTCAGTTCTTCAAGCTCAACCACATCCATTCTATATGGAGTCTTGGATATTGGTAGCGCCCCAGGTATAAGTTCAATTGAGAACTCAACATCTCTTCTTGGAGGAAGACCAGGAAGTTCCTCGGGAAATACTTCAGCGAATTCCCTCACAATAGGCATTTCTTCAAGGGTGGTTTCTTCCTTGGACTCAATCATCTGAGCCAGATATGCGTGCTCATAAGGCAGTAATATCCATGCTTGAGATGATGGAGCTAAAGGAGATTCATCTTCCTCCTGACACTTGTAAAGAATCGGGGGTCGATTCTCCATATGGAGTGTGATTTCCCTCTCCCGACAATTTATGTTGGCTCTATATAAGGAAAGCCAATCCATGCCAAGAATTGCATCAAATTCCATCAAAGGGAGTATGACGAGGTTCACCGGGAAATTCAATCCACAGATTATAACAGGGGAGGACTTATACTCATGGGATGCAATGATTGCCCCATTTGCCGTACTCACCGACATCTTTACTTCCATGGTTTGTGGTGGTGCAAGGATTGTTCTACTAAACTTTTGAGATATAAAAGAATGCGTAGAACCTGAATCAAAAAGTACGTTCGCTATTCTTGAATGAATAACTAGCGTACCTGTCACCACTTCGTTGTCGGGGTTCACTTCGGCAGAAGTGATGGAAAAAGCTCTTCCTTGCTGTCTTGGAGGTTGTTGATTGACTCCGATAACCCTTGGATTAGGGCACTGATTCGCAAAATGACCCAGTTCTTTTCATTTGAAGCATTGAACAACGCGTTGAGGTTCGAACGGAGCGTTCCTCCCCTCCGTCGCAGCCGCGGGTCCTTCTTGCTGACAGTTAACAGCTAGGTGCCCTTCTCTTCCACACTTGAAACATTTTCTTGTCCCCCTAAGGCAATTTCCCGGGTGCTTCTTTCCACACTTTTGGCAAGTGGGGTGCTGGAATTTCTTAGCTCCGTTGGATTTATCCATCGGACCACCAGCATTGAAGTCCACCTTCCGCTTCTTGTCCCCATGATACCCCTGTGATTCTCCGATCTCCATTTCAACCTTGAGGGCACATCGGACAATTTCCTCATAGCTGTCGAAGTCACGGATCGCTAATGCTTTCCGCAAGCTAGGCTTCAGCCCACCAAAGAAGCGGCCAACCTTGCATTCGGGGGTAACGACAAAGCCGGAAGCATATCGTGCAAGCCTTTTGAAGTTTTCCTCGTACTCTCCCACAGATTCCTCATCTTTCTGCTTGAGGGAAAGGAAGTCCCTTTCCATCTTAAGACGGAGGGTGCATGGAAAATATTTATCGAAAAACATCTTCCGGAATACCTTCCATTCCAAAGCCTCAATCTCCTCCTCAGGCTTCGTATTTTTGATCAACGTCCACCATTGATCAGCTTCACCCTCCATACGATAAGCCGCCAGGAGAACCTTCTCTTTTTCAGAGCATTGGAGGATGGATAATATCTTTTCAATGGAGTTGATCCATTGTTCAGCAATCGTGGGATCGGATGATCCACTAAAAGTAGGAGGCCTTTGTCTCATGAAGCTTTCAATAGCGACTTGTTCTTTCTTAGGGGGGGGGGGTTGAACGTTCCTCTTGACCAGTGTTTCTATTCAAAACTTGAGTTAACTGAGAGAGAAGCGTGACAAAGTTCGCGATTCCCGCTCCCATTGGATTGGGCATCTCATTGGTACAATCATCACACTGATCTTCACAACGGTTGTTAGCCCGAGTTCTCCTATTACCGGCCATTGGCTGTAATAAAAGGAAAGTTAGGGGTAACACATAAAGGGTAATCCAAAGACAAAAGTTGACAACTTATAAATAAACTTTAATCTCTTTAACTCATGAGTCTATTGGATTCAATCCAGGCTTTTCATGATCTTCCTTCTAACATATATTCTTAGGGGCATTTTTCCCTTAATAAGGGTTCATACTAAGATTATGAATTTATCAAAACATATCCCCTGGGAGTGTCGTAACCAAGAGTGCAGTAAGGCCCGTTGTCGTGCACCAGTTCCCGTTCGAGTCTAGCTCAAAGCGGTGTTTTCGGGTTTTACCCCTAGGATACATCTGTGCCAGAGCCGCCTCTACCTGCTCGTATCCAGACAGGGATGTATTTGTTTGATAAACCACTTACTTAGTATTTACCAAAACTTAGGGATGATTTTATTATGCTTAGTCTTGTATCTAAGGCTTTACTAGGGTTTCCTAATCCCAAAAATAACTAAACCTATCCTCTGATACCAACTATGACAACCCTGCTTTTTATTACAACTTAAACATGCTTCATTACATAAAACTTCACTTGATCCAACAAAAAAGATCGAGAGGTTTAGTGTCTTTGGGGATTAGGATCATTACATAAAAACTTTAAACTTTAAATACAACATCCTTATTGAAAACTTCCTTTACATGACCACTACATTCCTTCGTACTTAGCATTGCATGGGATAACCTGAGGACATGCATAAGAAAAAGGTGAGCTATAAAGCCCAGTAAGGGAGTACATAATGAATAACATGAGGAGTACAATACATGTTAGGCAAAAGACATATCAATAGAGCATAATAGAGACATGAACATAAAGGCATGATAAAGCATGATAATCATAACATGGAAATGTGGCAACAACACTTAACATTGAATTAGCATGAGCCAAGGCTCATTGCACATGGAGCACGAGTAAACCCTCATTGCACTTGAAGCACGAGTAAACCCTCGTTTCACTTGAATTATCATGAGTAAACACTCATTGCACGTGACGTATCATGATACTTTACTTTACCCAATGCATTGGAGCGCTATCAGGGCGCACCCTTCTTAAACATTTCATTTCATGCATAAGTGTGCCACATGGATCATAAAACATGGATTCATAAAAATAATAATTTCTTCCACGATAAAGGAATGTGGAATTCATACATGAAACTTTATAATCAATATGTAAATGTGCATAAAGGTGAATACCCTTGATGGAGAAATGGGCATGGTATTCACTACACAAAGACATTGGCTTAGAAAATCGGTGCGATTTCGGCAGCGTAACGGCGTGACATAAGAATTCATAAAAAAGGTTGATGAGAGAGAAAGGGGTTCCTCATCATATTTACATGTAATGGACAGTAAGGAGATCATATATATACATGTCCCAACAATAGAAATGGAATTTAGATTCATGATACAAAAGTATTGCTTGAATGTAAAAGAAGAGAGAGAAGTTCCTTTCGGAATTTTGGCATAGTAACGGGTGTACATGGGAGGCATTTAATGAGAGAGAAAGGGTTATCCCATCATTCAAACAATAAGAGGGCAGTATGGGGGAGGTGCAAAACCATACCCCAACATTCATAATTGAAATTAAAAGGGCAATACAACTTAAAGAAAATTGACAAAAATGAGAGAGGAAGAAAAACCCTTACTTGGAAGTGTGCTTCCAAAGGCTAGAGAGAGGCTTGTGAGAGGCTTCTTGGGAGCTTGGGGCACCTTGAGAGGATTCTAGAGAGAGTAGGGCAGAGGTTGGACGAACTTCAAGGGCTTTGAGTGAGGAGGAAGTGAGAGCTTGGGTGGGTTTATATAGGAAATGTGAGAGAATTCTTTATTATTTAGGTTTGGGACCCCTTATATTAAAATAATCCAAACCACAAACCATCCCATGGTATTTGCCCATGGTTTCTGGAAACGGAAAGAGGAAAACAATATTTTACAAGGCCAAGGTCCGAACTTATTAAAAAATTAGGGTTGCTTATGTGGAGGTGAGTCACACTCCCAAGGAAATTAATTTAAAAAGGCAAAGTGTTGAATAAGTCTTGAGGGCTCCATTAATGCTTTGAAAAGTGAGTCAAACAAACCCAAAACCTCATTATTTTAATGATAAAACATATATTGGCCGAACATATGGATTATGGTATTTTATTACATCACCATTGGGTCATTATGATGTCATAAAACACATTATATATATAAATGGTATTTAATTTTTACCCAAAAATTTGACTGTCTCAGAAAATTATGAAAAATTCACCGTTGGATAATTTCGACGTCCTGATTCCAAAAATAATATTTATTTTATCTAAATAATTTTCTAAATATGTGAATTTTCACTTTTAAAATAAAAACCGACATTTATAAAAAAATTCACGGGTCTTGACCGAAATGGCTTTCAACCCTAAATAAAAATTTTAATTGCATTCATAAAATTATAAGATCATTTATATTTAATAAAAATTAATTTAATATTAATAATAATATTTTATTAAAATAATATTTAATTCAAAAATCCTTTAATTTAATAAAATATAATTCTTAATTAAATAATAACAAAAAAACACCATTTGTACTTTAAAATCTAATTGCAATGTATCAAAAATGACTAGAAATTATATTCATTATTATATACAAAAAAAAATAATGTACATGAACATGGTTCTACTTATTTGTTACATAACCCCTTAAAATAGCCGCATAAGACCTAAGGGTAAGGTGTGCGATGGTGACAGACTCTTGGGGTTGCTCGGATAACATCGCCCGAGTGGTAATTTCAATCAACTTCCACTTTTCCCGTAGACGATCATGTTCGAGCTTGACTTGATGAAGCTCAGCTTGGGCTTGGTCAAGGGCAAAGCCCAAAGACGCCACCTCTTTTCCGAGCTCCGACAAATGGGCTTCGTAAGGGGCAATTCTACTGGATGAGGCCATCGCTTCCTTTGTCTGAGTAAAAATGGTTTCGTTAAAGCCTTATATTTAAACTACCCAGATGATCACTGTTCAACGGCTATAAAAGTAACGGTCACAAATCTTAACGTTAAACTAAAGAAGTTGACATCATATAAAAACATAAAGAAACATTTAACTGGATCAAGAGGGATTTTCCATTAGTGAAATTTTGGGTCGTTACAATAATATACTTCTCAAATGGGTTTTCCTTTAGTATATGCCGACGGATGCATAATTATATACTAAGGATTTTTATATAGATGTGGATTATATATAGGATAGGGGAATATTTGTTATTAAAATTCATGGTTGGGCATAATAAAATAGACCAAAGTGTCACTATATATCCATTAATAACACGATTTAAGCCACTAATAATTTTGGAAAGGATTCATTGCATGAAGTCTAATTTAGAAGAACCTGATGTGAGAAGAAGACCACATGATATAAGTGAGAATTTGGAGGAAGTTACAATTAATGGCCAGGTCCAAGATAGAAATTTAGAATATCACTACGTATCCTATAATGATTGAAATCAAGACACATAGAGTTCTAAAATGTGGGAATTTTATATGAATGTAGATCAATTCACAAAGAATATATTTCATGGTTATAGCTCTCGTGAAAGGGAAATGGTCTCAACAATAAGCCATCTCAAGTGGTTTGATGATTCATATAGGTTATATCTTATGTCATATAGTTTAACATCGTGAGACTAGGATTTTATTCTTTATAATTTTTTATTAATCATGTTAATTAGAGTGATCCTATAGAACCCCTAAGATCATGTGATCCATGCTCAGTCTATGGAACAAGAGATTACGAGGGAATCCTGTGAATCACATGAGAGTGAATGATTGTGAATACAAGGGGAAAATTTGAATCATAATGCAAGTAAAGAAAATCTACATAGATTTGACACTTTTGTAGGGAAAAGAGGTTTAGTGGGATGGAAAATCATTGATGAGCTTAGGATAGAATATCATGGTGTCACTACATATCCTATAAGAGGAAGAATCATGCTATATATAGTTTATATATATTAGGGCATTTTTTTTACATCATGGTAGGTTGGTAGGTGTTAGAATCCATACCCTAAGGATTAATAAAAGGATTTGGCTCTTTTTTATGTGATTAAATTTATTAATGGTAGGAAACCCTCTGTATTTTAAGGTCTTATGAAATTAAACCACATGTTGTGTAGTTTAACATCATGTGACTAGGATTAAAGGGGAATATTTTCCCTTAATTCCTATTATAAAATGGGAAAATATGTGCATCAAGGCTTCCACATGGTTCGATCCCCCTCTATGGAGAAAAGATGCATTTTTTGTTTGCTTATATAATCAATAAAATGAGAAATCATGCATCATGAATTTTTACAATTTTTAAGTCTTTTGGAACATACTTTTGATGAATATATTTTAAGATCACAATTCTTGGTCTAATGTGTCTCATAGGTTGATGTAATACCATTAGAACCTCCAACACATAGTTTAATGTGTAGAAAACGCATTAATAATATAGTTTAATATCTTTCAATGAGAATGATGTGAGTCAATATGAATTTTTTTAAAATATTTCTCTAAAAATATTTTATTTTTGTGGGGCGTGATATACTCTTCATCCATTTTAATAATGGAGTATGATCTATTGGGTTATACCTTGTATATGGCATAGGGTCACCCTATTTTGGTTCAAGTTTCAGAGGCTTCTTCCTAGGGATCATGGGAGTTTTGAGAGCTAGCACTAGTTCTCATTGAAGGAATGAGTAAAGGAGAAATATCTTATTAAAGGCTCATGTGACTTGATTTTGATGAAACTCAAGGTTTTATAGTGTGAAAAACATTTTTTTTATCTAGTTATCAAGCTCATCATAATTATTTTGGAACTACTCATCTCCAAACAACTAATTTCATGTGGTTTATCGATGTAAAGGTAATTATAACTCAATGGGAAACACCGACTCTATCCCATAAGCAAGTTAATATGGGTATCCTACATAGTAGTGTAGGGTATTGTGTATTAAGACCGTAATCCATGGAAGGTTTTATATATCAAGGACATATTGTACTTTTATAACATCTTCTAGAACATATTATATTGACTATTTATGAAACGCAATATATTTTCATTTAATTATTTATGATATAAGGATAATTGGTTATACTATATGTTGTAATCCTGATATAACCTTTTTAAATAAGAATAAAGAAAAAAATTAGTGCTATTGTCTATCAATATTATATGAGAGACACTAAATATAGTGATGATATTCACCTTCATAAAGTAGATAGTATCCTTTGTTCCAAGTTCATTAAATAGTATTTCCTCAACCATTTTCAAGAATAAATCTAGGGTATTATGTATATACTTGAACTTCCTATATGTATCAGGGGGATATAACCCTATAACAACCATTCTCCAGGTGGGAAATGACTAAGAATATTAGAAGGTATGTAGATGTTCTAGAGGTTTATGAGTAAATGTGGCATGTTTATGAATGGTAGTGAAATTTCTGTTGAACACTATTCAGTCATGAATCATTGATAGACAATAATAACCATCCCTCTTGATTTTATGGGAGAGATTGATTCTCGACAATTGGGCACTATAGTCATCTATGCAGATTTTCTACCTAACAGTGGGGGGTGTCTCCTTCTTCAATGCATATGGGGAGAACCCTTTCAAGTAATCATTTATATAGATCATTATTTGAATTTGGTTCATCATAAATTATAAGTTTTACATACCGATGATAGATATGATCTCTATTATCTCAATAAAGAAGATATATTTCATTCAAGAAACAGTCCATTATTGGGGATATCTATTAATTTTTAAAAAATGTGAGTAGAGATATGTTCTCGACTTGTACTAAGATATTATTTATTTCATTTATTTCCCCCATATAATAGATAGTTAAGTGAGAGACCACCTTGGTATGTGAAATGTGGATAATCATATTCTCCATATATGAAATTTCCAATGATGAGATTACATTAGGAAACACATAAGAAAAGATATCATGTGATTGTTAAATATGATATTTCATGGGTTATGATGGGAATTCTTATATTAAACATAAAAAGTTATCAAACAAAGGAATTAGATCTTCCCTTTTAATGGAATATTGACTATTTATTCTCTTAAACACTACTTTTGATTCTCTCTTAATGCCTAGGTGATTCAATCGTATTTATAGAGTCACATTTAGACCTATAATGAGGTTCTAGAATTGTTTCACATTTTTTGTTCTCTCTTCTGGAAATAAGAATGAATAAGGTAGAACCTCCTTTGGTGTGGAGACAAGCATGATCCCCATAATGACTTTATTAAGATTAAGGTTATCTATTTTCCTCCCAATTAGTCTCTTGGAGGCACTATTCAAATATATTTCCCATATATAGTGAGTGTCATGGATAGAAAATATTTCCTTATTAAGGATATTTATTTTTATTTGGGAATCATCTAAGGAATGATGTGTTGTGAGGAAATCATTATGTTCATACTTTTTATCAACATTCAAAGGAAGAAACTAAATTTCAATCTATTGTACAATCAGCTCCCACAATTCTGGGTGTCTGTATATAATTATAAACATAAAGATATTCTTGAGTAGGTCTATATAGGATACCAAGTGGAACATGTGATGTAACTATAGCATCTCAACTTTTTCATAATGAATATTAACACAAGTTAATTATTTTCGATGTTGGAGTTCTGGGTGTCTATATCAAGATTATTTCTACTTAGATAGTAATGTCTATTTTCCATACCCATTTCATTCCTCTATGAAAGAAGATCACCAAGATATGAATCTATGGTTTCCACAAAAAAAAATGATTGGATTAACTTTCACATGCCATATTAATACTAGTGGGATCAAGAGGTATTGTTAAAGTTTGTCAAAGAACCTTGATAATATTCATATCACTAACAAGTGACCCCATTTTTCATAAATTTTGTGATGGGTATACACATCATTATAAGGATATCTATGAAGAATATACTATAAGTGAGATTTACATGAATCCCTATTAACTATTTGATATTTTGATGAGGTTTCATATTAAGGATCACCTTGGTATTATATGTTCTACTACTATGAATTGCTAACCTAACATGTTGTTGAGAAATTTTGGCTCATGTTACCTCAAAATCAGACTCTATGAGATTAATTTTCATGTTGTGCTGTTGTATCCTATTGAAAACTATTTAATGTTAGTGAGATTATAAAATATTTATTGATATTTGAATATTATATCATCAATATTTTTTTTATGATCTTCCCTATAGGGGCTTGAAGATATGGTTCATGGCATGTCAATATGTAGTGTCTTCATTCTTTACGTGTAAAGGCATCACTTGATAACAAAAAACCTATTGATGTGATATAAAATTAGCGAATTAACCATGATATGGGTATATTTTTATTTATTTATACCCCTAATGTACATCCATTATAAATATGGACTAGATACCCACTACTGTATCAATAAAAAAAATTGTGATTGAGACTAGGAAATCATCCTTTAGTCAATTTCAGTTAAGATCCTAGAAGTCAATGAAAACCTGAATTTTATTTTTGTTATTTTTAATGAGGATAATTATGGAAAGGAAAATTGGATACTAGATTTCATAAATGAATTTGGATATGATAATATTTTCAACATAAACCTCTACCTTAGTGGTATGTCTAGGATGCATTTTCTTGTATGAATGTTTATAACCACAATGGTCCTCTGGAATACCTAAATGATGGCCATCCATATCAAGGTCCAAGCTATAAATCTCAATATTGTTCCATAAAAAGATATACTATTTTTGTTTTAGGAAGAATATGTAACTATCTAGTTCATTTAGAGTCATGGTAGTACTAATCAATAGAGGTCAGTTCATCATTTTTTACTAAATTTAATTCCCTGATATCATCAAAAGTGGTAGAGATTCTATACTCAAATTTAAAAGGAGATTATATAACATTTTATTCTATATATTTTCCTCCTTTGGTTTCAACATTATTTTAAATGAGTAATGAGGGGGTATCCTTGTATTCTTAAAAAATGGGGGATTATTTTATTTCCTATAATCATTGGTGGAATATTTCCAAATCCTAAAAGTGATATCATAGGGGTTTAATTATTATAGGTATTTAGAACATTATCCCCCTCCTCACCACTATTATTAATGTAATAGAACATGTTGACATCCCAATAATTGTGATATGAAATTGTATAATTCTAATTTATTATAGATGACATAGGGATTATAGATGCCACTAAATCCTTTAGGAATTCTAGTGAGAATAGGGGTATTTTAACTTGATGTTCCCTTGATCAATGTAGAAGATATCATAAATATGAGTTTTATGATACACAATACTCATTTTTTCCTCATACCTTGAGGGTGGAGGTTCATTTGATTTGTGAATCCTAGTTGTGTGGCATGAACAGCAGCCAAACTAGTCCTCGAGTAAAGGTATTTAAGGGAAATAAATCAATGATCACTCTAAATTGGGGTGAGTTCCTTGAATTGGTTGGTGAGAAACATGTTATCTATGCTAATTTTATTGAAATTATCATCATAGGAACTCTTTAGACCATTGAGACTCATGATTCTACGAATAATGTATATAATTGGTTTCTTCTCCAATCTATTTTGGAATCTTACCTCCATATACATGGATTTATAGGACTAGAAGGTATTAATACCACCATAAAACACACCAATATAACTATTGACAAAGTACCTACGAAATTAATAGTATGAATAAGGAACCAAAACATTCATATAAATCCAATAACTTCTCAAAAAGATATTAAAATCCATATCCTAGCACCCAACCATAAATTTAGAGTCAGATATGAGGTATCTAAACTATGTTTTAATCATAATCCTTCCAATAGGTTTATGCTAAATCTTTTCATATCCTTGAATTGTAATGTTGGAGGGTAAAACTTATATTCACCATAAACTAGTAATTATAGGGTCCATATAGGTTTAATATTGGTTTTGTAACCAATTTTAATTAAGGATATGTGGACCTTGATGTTTTTAAGATTTCAAAATAAATACAATGTTTTGATGTTCCCCTATATGGATATCACTCTATCTTGTTTTATGAAGTAGATAACAAAATAACATTCAACAATACTATTCTCCTCATGATATGATTTCACCATAGTGACCACAACTAAAAATTATTATATTCTTGAAAGGGCTTCAATTAGTTCCTCTCAAATTTTCCTTGAGAGATGAAGTGGATCTAGAATAAAGATCTTAGTTGGGAAAATGTAAAGATGATTGAAGAACTCATACATATAAATATAGGGAAAGTGATTCTTATCTAGAGGCTACTCCTCATCCTAGGGGTTGGAGGTTGATATTAACTATGTCGACGATTCCCTTCCATGGACTAGGTTTAGGTGTACTTTCACTAAACATAGTTTGCATGATGTTTTACATCATACATTTTTTTCAAAATAACTACACATTTTAAAATTTATCCTTTAACATGATTGGACATGAATGTGTCTCAGCGGATTTTGGATCAGAATAGTGTTTCTATTAAGCCTGGTGGAGTGCTTATCTTCACATTTTCATTAAATAAATGGGTTTATATGACATAGTTCTTGAATTATGAGGTCCATCTCAGCCTCATCATTCTTAGCCTATTCAAACCTTACAACCTTTTTCCAGATTATAAATTTGAGGACATAGTTTATATAAATTTCCTTAATTATATAGTGGATATGATAAGTGAATTATTTTGATATAATCATAATATAACTCCTCTTTTAATGACAATTATGTTAGTGGTATAGTTCTTATTATCCAATTTTGAGAGATGATGCCTTCCCTCCCAATGCAAGGGGCATAATGTCTGAGAGGTTTTGAACTAGTCTGGGTACCAATAACTAATATTCCCACCATGTCTTATTATTTTGGTGATTCTTATTTTAACCTTTAGTTAACTATGATGAATATATTTTTTCAAACATTATAGGGGAAGTTCGGGCTAGAACTTGTTGATTTAATTATTCTTTGAGAATAATATGTGCTATGTTACCTAATTTACTAATCCTATAATCATTAAAATTTAGAGTATAATTCTCATGGACTTTATTCCATTCAACCTTATCTTTGGGTATCTTTAAAGAGACATAGGTTTTTTTACACCATAATTTTTTCTAATTCACTTTCCCAATTTAACCATTTTTCAAAAAACACCCTTAACGAAAAAATAGTCATAGATGTTATGCTAGGGTATGTATTTGATATGATAA
This sequence comes from Viscum album, assembly GCA_963277665.1. Taxonomy (NCBI): domain Eukaryota; kingdom Viridiplantae; phylum Streptophyta; class Magnoliopsida; order Santalales; family Viscaceae; genus Viscum; species Viscum album. Next base: position 295,872,425 of record OY728134.1, read on the forward strand.
ATTAAGCCAATATCATTAGGCCTTTTGAGTTCCATAAATATGAGAAACTTATTCTCTAAAGTTGTAAAGAAATATCCTCAAACATTCTCATTTATGAAATAATAGATATTTTTATTTCTATATTTGATTGGAGGATTCCTTTTTTCCTTTTTTCCCTTAAAATGTATGCATTTCCTTTTCTTCTACTGCTATAGAGGAGGCACTAGATTATATTGGGATGAAATGAGGGGTAAAGTAAGCACTGATGTTGGTTTTAGTGTAATAGTTGATGCTTCTTCTTTTCATGAGTTTCAGTCTCCGATTTGATGTCATTGGTTGATTTTTTTTTATTATTTCAAAGATAATATTTAAACTGCTGATAAACTATATAAAAACATTGGAATATTCCTAGGTATTTTAATGGAATTAGTGGAATTTACAACTCATCTTGAAGATTTTATTTTCATATCTCCAATAACTTCTCTTGTGGGAGTTTCATATTCAGGTAATATTTTAATCCTTTATATAGATAAATAAATCCATTAACCAAATAATTCCCATGATATTTTCAATTTTAGATATTCAGTATTATCATATTCCTTAGTTTAGATATGAATTGATAGAGAAACATACAATGATGATCCTCCCAACAAGTGAAGGAACCAAATAGTAGGTTTCTATACCAGATTAAAGTTATCCCTTATAGTGCCTACTCAAATAATCTTAGATTGGATAAATTTTACGGCTTGAGTGTTCCCATCAAGGGAAAAAATTGAGATATAAAGTGTGATAGATGTTTTTATATGTTTTTTATTCTATTTAACACTAGAAAAATTAGATTCATGGAGTTGGGTGGAGGAGTATTTTATGATGACCATAGCTAAATAAGCACATATATTTCATTATTTTATAATAATAATCATTCCATCTCAATAATAGTCACAAAAACCGTAGAACATAAGTTTTAGAGTATTTTAAGACTATTTATATAAGAAATTTATTTTATAATACTTGTGAAAATTTCTCTATAATTGAGCCACAGTAGACACCTTATAGATTTTTCCAAATTTATATTCTTCTTCATAACCTGGATAATTGGAAACATAAGAAGGGTTGGAGCTTGAATGATCAATAAGGGTAAACATAAGTGATAATAGTAAAATATAATAAGTAATCATAAGATGATAATATCATTATAATAAAGATACATAAGAAACATATATCCAACAAAGAATAGATCATACATCATTTCATAAGGCTTAATATAACATAAGGCATAAGTTAAAAGAGTGCGGACACACGAGTCAATAAATATTAGCTATAAGAACAAAAGTTTATAATGAAAACAAACATAATATTGTGATATATTTCAACCATGGGACAAACAATAGTATAAGAAAACATTACATTCATGAATCACATACTTCCACCCATTCTTACAAGACAACATAATTATAATCATGTATATTCCACCTTTGTGAGTCAAAAACTTACAAACATACTTTTGATCAACTAAATTATGCCCCTGTATACATATCTCATGATATTTAAACTTTGATCCATTGCATTGGAGGGAGGTATTTGACTCCAATAGTCATTATTCATACTTATGAGCGCCACATGAAAACCATTCACATATTTTATCACATTGAGAACCGATGGAAATAAAATTAGTTTTATATCTTTTTTCAAATGGAATCACATATAAAAATCATAACAAGATAAACCCATAAAAAATAAATGGTTATTTAAAGATTTTATGTAATTTTATAGGTAAATACCCTTCAATAAAGATAATAAAGAATATGGTATTTACTCCATATATGTTAATGGTATATGATTATGAAAATATTTTCCCCAATAAATTTCTGTATGACATATAGGTGAATACCCTTATTTCAAAGTTATAAAAAAATGGTATTTTTAGAGAAAATTCTTTAGATGAAAAATTACAGTTATTCACCGAAAATAAATAATTAAGAAATAGGTAGTGATGGATCATTCCATAAAAAGATATGGATATAACATAATACATACATATAAATAATTTGGGTGGTCTCATTTTCATAATTTCAATGATCAAGAATACGAATTTTCAAATAATAATGACTTATATAAAAAACACTTTTCATTGAGTTTTATAAAAAACACTTTGGAAGTGGGAAATATAATTGATCTTTTGAAATCATTTTAAAATAAATATTTAATAAATTTAGGATAATATTAATTTATTTTAAAAAACCTTTTAATTTAGAGATAAAGTTTCATATAAAAAGAAAAAGTTGTTAGATATATGTGTTTATATGGGAAATGAAAAAAGAGACACTTTTTAGAATTTGATGAAAACAACCAATACTTAAAATGTTGAATTTTTTTTTTAAATTTTAAAATAAGTCCAAGTAGTAAAAACTTTCATTAATAAATTATTTATTCATAGATATGGACATTTTAAAACGCATCAAATGAATACAGACATGAAAAAATGGAGGTTCCCGATTGAGTATAAGAGACAGGGACTGTTTCAGTTTCAAGACATAGAGGGAAAAATATGATTCAAGGGGAAACAAAATTTTGATCGGTCATGTAAGACCCATGAATATAAAAATATTATGATGATATGTTTTATAAACAATAAAAATTACATATATGAATTATCTTTTAAAAACGATATTTATTTTAAAATAATATTAGGAATGAAATCCTTATAGTTTGAAAAACCTATTTCAACTTTGCAATGTTTGGAATTAGAATAAATTGAGAATAGAATATTAAATAAATCCTAAAAACCCATGAATATGATAAAATTAATTCATTAGGAAATAATCAAACCATATTAAACATATCATGGTGTATAATAAGAATGATGTATCAAGAAGTTAAATATGAGACAAACATCCCCTTAAAAGTTTTCTTATGTTTGATTCAAAACCACATGAGAGAAATAAAATGGAATAGAAAAATAAAAATCATGAATTATAATTTAATAATGAAAAAAATTAAAGGTAAATAGATACACCATTATAAATAAAACATTTTATGTGATAAGAAGTATGTCTTAAAAGATTTTAAATTGAGACAAGAAAACCTTACCTTGTTTCCCCACTTAGTCAAATACACTCTAGGATCCAATATAGAAAAAATAGATTAACATAAAATAATTTATCAATATAAATAATGTTGGTGGTATCATTTTAATAATTTACTTGATCAAGAATAATATTTTGTCAAATAAAAATAACCTGTATGAAAAACACTTTTCTAGGAGTGTTATAAAAATCACTTTGGAAATAAGAAATATCCTTGATCTTTTGAAATCATTTTAAAAGAAATATTTCTTAAATTTAAGATAAATTTAATTTCATTTAGAATAAACGAAAATTTAGATATAATGTTTCATATATAAAGATAAATGTGTTAGAAATATATGTTTATATGGAATGTGTTAAAAAGTGATTCTTTTCAAAATTTGATGAAAACGACTGATAATTAAAAGGTTAAAAATTAATATTAAAATTTTTTAATAAGTTTAGGTACTATAAAATTACATTAATAAATTATTTCTTCATATATATAGACATTTTATAAAGCATCTAATTAATATAGACATGAAAAAATGGAGGTTCCCAAATGAGAAGAAGAGATGAGATCTGTTTCACTTTCAAGAAACATATTGGGTAAAATATGAGTGAAGGGGAAATGATGTTTTGAAGGATAATGTAAATAAAATTAATATAAAAATATTATGATGAGATATTTTATAAAAAATAAAAATTCCAATTATTTATTATCTTTTACGAACAATCTTTATTTGAAAAAAATATTGTCAACGAAACCGTTATAGTTTGAAAAACGTATTTCAACATTGGTGTCTTTTGAATCAAAATAAATTTAAAAGAGAAAATTTTATAGATCATAAATACTCATAAATATAGTCAAATCATGTCATTAAAAAATAAACGCATACTATTAAATATATCATTGTGCACAATAAGAATAATGTATCTAGAAGTTAAATTTGAGACAAACAACCCCTTAAAACTTTTAATTTTTTTTGATTAAATACCCCATGCCAGAGAGAAAATAGAAATAAAATAAAAAATAATGAATTATAATTGAATCATGATAAAAATTATCCAAGTTAATTAAATACAAAATTATAAATAAAATATGGTGTATGATAAGTTTTATGTCTCAAGGGATTGAAAATTAAGACAAGAAAACCTTACCTTGTCTCCGCGCATTGTCGAATACACTCTAAGATCCTATATATAAAATAAGTATATTAATATAATATAACAATAAATTGAAATAATGTGGGTGGTATAATTTTATGAATTTCTTTGATCAAGAATAAGTTTTTTCAAATAAAAATGACTTATATGAAAAACATTTTTCTTGGAGTTTTATAAAAATCACTTTAGAAATAAGAAATATCATTGATCTTTTGAAATCATTTTAAAATAAATATTTCATCCATTTATGATAAATTTAATTATTGTTAGAAAACAATAAAATTTAGAGATAAATTTCCATATAAAATGATAAAGGTGTTAGAAATATGTGTTTATATGGAAAATGTTAAAAAGTGACAATTTTTAGAATTTGATGAAAATAACCTAAAATTATAATATTAAAAAATTCTTTTAATTTTTTTAAATAATTTCAAGTATAATAAAACGAAATTAATAGATTATTTATTCATAGATATTAACATTTGAAAAATAATCCAATGAATATAGATCTTGAAAAGGGGAGGTTCCCGATTGAGAAGAAGAGGTTAATTTCACATTCAAGAAACACATAGGGTAAAATATTAGTCAAGGAGAAATAAAATTTTGAATAGTCATGTAAACCTATTGAATTTAAAAATATTATTATGAGATGTTTTATAAACAATAAAAATGACCCATATTTTCTATCTTTTAAAAACAATCTTTATTTGAAAACAAGATTGGCAATGAAACCCTTATAGTTTGAAAAACCTGTTTCTACATTGGAATCTTTTGAATCAAAAGAAATTTAAAAGAGAACATTATAGAGATCATAAAAACCCATGAATATAGTAAAATTTATTAATTATTAAATTACCACACCATACTAAAGCTATCATGTTTCATAAAAATAATGATGTATCTAGAGGTTAAATTTGAGACAAACAACCCCTTAAAACTTTTCTAATTTAAGATTCAAAACCCTATGAGGGAAAAGATGGATTAGAAAATTGAAAATAATAAATTAAAATTGAATCATGATTAAAAATATTAAAGGTAATTGGATACACCATTATAAATAAGACATTTTTTATGATATGAATTATGTATCAATGGATTGAAAATTGAGACATGTAAACCTTACATTGTTTCCCCAGTTAGTCGAATAAACTCTAGTCCAGATATTTTTGAACTGGTTTTATAATATCAGTGTTGTTATTAATTACAATCCCAAATTTCATAATTCAAAAATCATTAAGGGTAGTGGAATTAATGATTTTTAATTATTTATAAAGATATAATTTCATTTCGTAAGTATTTTAGTTAATATTTATGATGATGAATTCGGTGAGGAGCTTGTTTTTATAATTTATTAAAAACAAGAAATATAGTATTAATTAATGAGTCAAATGTTTATATTAACATTTAATATAAAAAACATTAATTAAATTTTAATTAGAATTATTAATTTTCAAAATCTATCTTTGATATAAATTTGTATATTTCTATTGTAGGTTGTTAAATAGACCCTACTAGAAGTTGCTACAATCTATGCATGAGTATGAATATGGAAGAGATTATTTTTTTATAATATAATTGTCATAAATATATAATGAAATTATTTATATTAATTTAATGTGATGAATCCTAATAAAAAATATATGTATGAATAAGGTAAATTACAAAGAAGTTGTCACTTATAAATAAATCAATTTTCCTTATAGTATATTCACTCTATGTGGTTAGTTTTATAGTGATATCTTATTTATAATATTACTTATAGAATAACTAATTTATATTTATAAAATATAAACCATGGAATAAATAAAATATTTATTTCCTAAATCATTTCTTGAACCAACCTTGAATGGTGGTTGTGAAAAACAAAACGTGTCATCTATAGAGGTGGTAGTATACACACACACACATGAGAAACATTTTCTTACTTTTTAATGAATAAAGGGTAATAGATAATGGATATACCATAAATACTATAAAATTTAACTATATTATATATATTTATGTCATTATTAGAATATTATTAGAATGGTTTGGAGGAGGATGGAAGAGAATGATAAAGAAATGAAGTTAAAGGGTAAGTAATACTTAAGTTGAGAATTTAGATATTTTTTTAAAGTATGCATTGGATATGAAGGACATGAGGAACTTTTTTGAGACTAGTGTTTGAAAACGGGGTAGGGGAATCTAGAATAAGTAAATTGGGAATATTCTCTATATAATTTTTAATAATTGGTGTGATTTTAAGTGGGTGTAAGTGTGTTCCTTTTATTGATGAAAAAGATGGAAAATATTTGAAAAAGAATATTAGTTAAGGGGAAAGAATGGAATCACATGAATGTTAGGTGATTTAGGTAGGGAAATGTTTGTGAGGCATGTAGATATGAATTTCCAATGTGACAAAGATATTTTGTGAGGTCTAAATATCAAATTTATTTAGTAAAATTTGATCCACATTAGATTACACATTTTAACACTTATTAATCTTGAATAAAAATGAATCGTGGTAATTATTTTATTACAAAAAACATATAACACATTCATTCTTAATAAAAATACACATTTTGATTCTGAATTTGGAGTCAATTTAATCTAATTAAATTTATAAATATTTGAAAATTTACTTAAAGTAATATATATAATACGTAGACCATGTTTTGTGTAAAAATTCATTTTAATCATTAAGTGTTATTAATATTATTTAACATTGATTAACAACTATATGATTTTTAATTTATTTTAATGTATATTTAAACACCATATTATATTACTAATTTATAATAGATCCATTTAATTTAAAAAACACAATATTTAGATAAGTAATATTATTTTGAAAAATATGTGTTTTACTATGATAACTGATATTTATCTTGAAAAAATAATTTTCTCTATAAAAATGAAATTGATCAAATTTCCCAATTTTAAATTTCTAATTAAAAATATTCTAATAATTTTTAATGTTTCAATTACTAGAAAAGAAAAAATTAATATCAATATGAGTATGCATAACACAGATTTTTTTCAAGAAACATGTATCCCTTAAGTATAAAATAAAATTATTACTTTCCTAGTAATAACCATTGTATGGATGTTAATTTTTTTTTATTTTGTATATTATAAATAATTTCAATTTAAAATATTATTTAACCACAATATAATAAACTTTATAGTACATTAACATGATTTTTTTAAAAAAATATATTTTCGTAATTAAAATGATATTATTTGTTATTTAGTTGTACTAATTTAATTTTATCAATGAATTAGTATAAAAATAACATTTTCTTACATATATTTTACAATTAGGTTAACTTTATATTTACTTACCAATTAAATGACTACATTTCAATAGTTATTTAATGTTTAGTATTTTATTTTGTATCGATGTTGCTTGTGAAGCAAGCTATCAAACATAATATTTATTTAAGGAAAATTTATATTGCAATATCCAGTCATTACATTATCCCCCATTAAATAAATTTAGTTCTAAAATTTTTAATTATTATTAACTAATGGAATATTTAATGATATTAATAAGAAATACATGAATCTTTATTTAAATTTCTTACGAGGTTTCATCCTCACTAAGCATTATTTGACTAGTAAACTCGTCTTTTCCCTCATAAAAGGAATATAAATATTGCTGAGTTTTCTCTAACATTTTGTGTTAAATACCCAAATATAATGGTGGTAATTTTCCATAGGGATTTTATGGTCCGAGTTGTATTAATTGGTGATCATGGGTTGTTTTTAGATGTGATTTTCCAATCATGAAAATTATTCTTATCAAGAGAGACAACCCAGGCCTAATATAACATAAAATTTACAAAATAAGGATAACTATATTTATTGGAAGTGAATTACTGAAATAAATCTATTATAGAGGAAATATATACTTGTGATACAATAATTGTACCATTAGAAGTTTTTATTAATAACTCAACATCTAGTCTTCAGAGTGGTGATTTGATGGTCTAACCAAACATAATAGGTATAATAGATTGGGTTGAAAATGATGTAATTACAACACTCACTATTATTAAGTGTATGATGGATGTAATTCACTTTAAATAATTTTTGGAACATAGTTAAATAATTGTGGTTTCTTAGGGTTTCCCTTATTCACTCAGTCTTATATTTTTCTGATGCCTATTATTGTCGTTATACCTTAGAATAGAGGATTGATTTAGGTAGTTCCCATGTTTCCCACATTTATCATATTAAACTATTAATGGTACCTCCAGATAAACACTATTTCCATTAATAATGTCCACATATTTATTAAATTTTACTCAACAATTATTTGATATATTCCATAATTTTTCACACATAGACCATGTCCTGGTACCTTTAAGACATTCCGCTTGGTGATTCATACCACATTTTTAACATTTACCACTAAAAATTAAATGAGACTCAATCACTATGTTGTTTGGCGTGTTTGTAAACTCAACTAAATTAATGTTGTTTATTGGTATAATCATAATGTTTATTACTTCATTTCTTATCCTAATAGGTTTTTTTCTGGTTAAATCTCTGTATTGTCCATGACATTCATTTATAACATGATTACCTTAGTCTTAATCCATTAATAAAACCGAAAGATGTTATTGTGAATGATAAAAACCATAATATAATTATTTTATGACAATTACATGAAAAAAATTAAATATAAAGATGAATTACACTTTTAAATTATCACACTAGATTTTAGTTTTACCTAAACCGCTCTTGGTTTAATATTTGTTTCTTTATGTCAGGTTGTATCAAATTATATTACCCAATTCCTTAATATAATAAATTATTAATAATTTATTATAAAGATAATGTTACTAACTAACTAATATAACCCAGGAGTGTCTTGTAAGGTTTTAAGTCTTAGGATCACTGATCATACACCAGAGTAAAGATAGAGTTGATATTCAACTAGACTTTTTTGGGTGGTTACCCGTAAGTGCATCTATTCATAGTCGAAACCACATGTAATTATCTAAAAAAGGATTCAATTTCTAGGATAACCACATAATATTTAATTCAAAAAAAATAATGTTATCCAATACATAGACTTATAATTAAGACTTATGCTTAGGGTTTTAACTAATTTTATCTTGTCCTATTTTAAAAATAACTAAACTAATCCAAAAAAATAACAAAAACATCATTAAATAACAGTTATGGTTACCTAATATAAATAAACACATATATTTTATTATTTTACATGAATAATCATTGAATATCACAAATAGTAACACAAACTAATGAACGGAAGGTTTTGTGTCTTTCAAGACTATCTGTTTAAGCAATATATTTTATAACACTTATAAACATTTCTCCATAATTGGGTGACACTGGACTATTTTAGACTTCACATATGTAATAATCATCTTCATTAGCTTGGGAATTTTAAAAATAAGAAATAATCTATCTTAAATGTATAGTAAGGAAAAATATAAGCAATGAAAATTGAATATCATAAGTTATCATAAGATGAACATATATGTATAATAATGATAAATAAAAAATATATACCCAACAAAAAATATATCATATACCAAAAAATATGGCTTGGAATAATATAATACATGAGTCAAAAGAGCATGAAAACATCAGTCAATAATCATGATCCATGAGAGCATAATATAATAATGAGAATAAGTATTACAAGTGTGATATATTTCAATTATGGCATAAATATTAGTATAAGAGAATATCACTTTCATGAGTAACACACTTTCACCCATTATTTAAATAAAAAATTACATTACCTATGTACACATCACCTTCACAAGTAACAAAATTTCACCCATGCTTGTGAACAACTAAATTGTGCCTGTATATACATATCTCATGAGATTTATACTTTTACCCACCGCATTGGTGGGTGATATAGGACCCCCATCATCATCCATACATATGAGTTCCACTTGAAAATTATTCTCTAATTGTATAAAAAAAGAACCCATGAAAATTAAATGGGTTTCTTTTCCTTTTCAAATGTAATCACATTATGAAATCATAACAAGATAAACCCACGAAAATTAAATGGGTATCCAAATATATTTAGAAACTTTCTAGGTAAATAGCCTTTTATCATGATAATAAATCATATAGTATTCACACTGTACAAGTATATGTTGTATGGTTAATACAGAACATTCCATTATAAATAGTTATATGAAATATAGATGAACACCCTTCACTCTATAGAATCAAAAAACAGGGTATTCATGGATTAAAGGAATTTGAAAAAAAATTGCAATTATACACCAATGAAGAATAGACACAACAAATGTAGTGATGAAACATTCATATAAAAGATAAGGATATAACATAACACATATAAATAAAGAATTCATATGGTACAATTTGAGTAATGTCCTTGTTAAAGTATAAGATATGTCCAAGAAAATTAACATAGATGAAAAACACTTATTTAAGAGTTTTAGAAAAATCACATTGGAAATTATAAATATCCTTGGTATTTAAAAGTAATTTTAATAGAAATATATTATAAATATAGGTAAAAATTAATTTATATTAGAATACATAAAAATTTATAAATAAAGCTTCATATAAAATAATAAATGTGGTAGAAATATTTGATCACATAGAAAATGTAAAAAAGATATGCTTTTCACACTTCGGTGAAAACCCCCATATAGAAACTGTTAAATATTTCGTTAATTTTTTTAAATAATTTAAATTATTATAAAACGAACATAATAAACTATTGAATCATATATAATGACATTTTGAAAAGAATATAATGAATACAATCACGGAAAAAGGGATGTTCGTGATCCCGAAGAAGATATGGGGTCAGTTTCACTTATAAGAAACACTTTTGGTAAAATGTGAATAAAGGGGACTTTTTTTGATGGTATATGTAAAACCACAAGAATATACAAATAATATTATGAGTTGTTTTATAAATAATAAATAATTTACATATTTATTATGGTTAAAAAATAATGTTTCTTTAAAAATAATGTTGGCAATGAAAACCTTACGGTTTTTAAAACCACTTTTAACATTGGTATCATTTTAATCGAAATAAATTTAAAATATAAAATGAAATGGATCTTAAAAATCACATGAATATTTTAAAATAAATTCATTAAAAAATAATAACACTATATTAAAGATATTAGGGTGTATAATAAGAATTATGTCACAAGAAGTTAGATTTGAAACACAGAACCTTTTAATTTTTTTAAATTTTTGAGTCAAAAACCACTGAGAGAAAGAAATTTTAATATAAATCAAACATAATTAAATATAAGAGAATCTTGAAGAAAAATATTAAAGGATGGTAGATTCCCTATTCAAAATAAAACATAGTGTAGGATGATAAGTATATCTTAATGGATTGAAAACCGAGAAAAGAAAACCTTCCATTGTTTCCACACTTAGTCTAATTCACTATATGGTCCTCTATTGAAATATATATATATAAATATCATATTAAATAACCCTATTAATATCTATAAACTTTCATAAACATAATTTATATTTATTCTATATATTTAATTAGTTAGTTATTATATATTTTCAATATCATGAAATAGTAAACTCAGTCATTTAGAAGTAGTTTCATAATAATGATGTTGTTATTCATTATTCTATCAAATAAAATCGTTTAAAGGTAATAAAATTTACTATAATCTATTCTTATAAATTTTTATATTTTTATAATTTCATTTATTAAGTATTTCTGTTATTATTCATAATGATAAAGTTGGTGATGGGTTTGTTTTGGTAATTTCTAAAAAATCGGTGACACTGTATTAATTAATGATTTAAATGTTTATAGTTCTATTAAAAATAAAAAAATATATTATTTAATTATTAATATCGAATATAATGTTTTGAAATCCACCCATGATATAAATTTATATCATTATTCATGTAGGTGGTTAAACCATCCCAACAAGAACATGCTATAATCTATGTATGAGTATAGATATAGAAGATGTTTTTTGTTATAATATCATTATAACCAAAGTATATTGACATAATTTAGATTTTATTAAGTTCATGAATTATTTATTTTAAATTTATAATAATTAGTTAAATGATAAGGAATTGTTTACTTATAAATAAATCACTTCTTCCATTTGTATGTTTATTTTAGGATGTTAGTTATATAAGGATCCATTATTTCTAATATATCTTATAAAATGAATAATTTATATTTAAATAATATAAATCATGGTATAAATTACATATCTATTAACTAAACCCATTTATTGAATTAGACTTGAATGTGGGTGATGAAAATTGAAATGTGTTGTTTATGGAGGTGATAATCCATACACATGCATGCACAATGTTTTTTTATTGGGTGTGAGGGGAATAGATAATGGTAATATCATAATTATAGTAATATTTCAATATATTATTTATAATTATATCATTATAATCATATGGTTAAAATTATTTAGATGTGGGTGGATAAAAAGGATAAAGAATGGAATTTAAAGAGTAAGTAATACTAACATTGAGAATTCATGTATCCTCTTGAAGTATCCTTTGGATATGAATTAATTGAGGGATACTAATGAGGTTAGATATTGATAAAATTTATAGTGGTTCACTAATAAGTAAATTGGTTATAATTTTATGGAATTTGGAACTATATGTCTGGATTCGGGTGAGAGGAAGTGAGCTCCTTTTATAAGTGGAAATGAAGGAAAAATATTTCGAAAAGAATGTTAGGTAAGGGGTAAGAATGGAATTGTATCATAGTTGGGTTGGTTAGGTGGGGAAATAATGGTTATAAATGTGTTTATGCCTTTACAAACTAGAAATGTTATTATATAAGGTCTATGATTCTAATTTATTTATTAAAATTTGAGTCATATTAAATTACCCATTTTAACCCTTGTTATTCTTGATTAAAAATTAAACATGGTAATAATTTTATTGATTAAAATATAAAATAACAATTATTAAAAAAAATTAAGTAATTAAAGATGAATTTAGAATTAATATAATCTAAATTAATTTCTAAATAAGAGAAAATTAACTTTTATATTGAAACATATAATGTATTGAAAAACCATTTTTATAGAAAAGGTCATTTAAATCCTTAAGTGTTATTAATAATATATAAGATTGATTACTAATTAAATGAGTGTCAGTTTATTTTTATATATATTTTAAAATAATATTTTTCTCTTAATTTAAAATACATCCACTTAATTTTAAAAAACACAATATTTAGAAAAGTACCACTTAGTGAAAAATAATTGTTTTACCATGAGAACTAATATTTATCTTGGAAACTTATTTTTATGCCTAAAATGTAATTGATCCCATTACATAATTTTAAAATTATCATTAAATTTTTTTAAATCATTTTATACAATTCAATTTCTAAAAGTGATAGAAATAAATTTTAATACAAACACACATAACACATGAAAACAATTTCAGTAAACATGTATCACCTAAGTATGTTTTTTTACTTTCCTATTAATAATTGTTAGATAGTTATAAAATTATTTAATTTTTAATATAACACATAATTTACATTTAAAAAATTATTTTACCCTAATTTATTAAACTTCATTGGACAAAAAATGATTTTTTAAAAATAAAATATATTTTTCCATATAAAATGATTTATTTTTTATATAGATATAGTAATAGAATTTTATCAATTAATATAAGGACCCAACCTTATTACTTACATAATCTTGAATTTAGTCAAGAAACACTTACCTTTAAATTGAGTATCTTTTCATGTTTACATTTTTAGATAATTAGGACAAAACATTCATAACAGTACACATTATTACAGAGTGGATACCATAAAAACAGTTTCCATTTTTTTCAAAATATAAAACATTAAATCTTAAAACAAGACTCCTTTACAATTATTCAACATATAATATGGCTTACTTTATTGTCTTAAAAATCCATTAAAATGTTAAAATCATTTAAAAACTTGGGATGAGCACAAAAGCTCGACAAGGGATGAAAAATAAGGAAAGAGCACATTAGTCCATTAATACTCGTATCATATGAATTTTTTTTCAAAAGGCATTCTTGTCACTCATATATACTTACTTTGTGTAACATGAGATTTAAACAAGATTCCCACAAAAATTAGAACATAAATATAATCATAGAGGTATCTTGGGTAATTACTTACATAATCTTGTAACCATTCTTGGCTACCTTGTAATTTGTAACACTCACGGTTACCTTACTTTGTGTAACCATTGTAGTTACACTTGGAGTAATCATACGACAGACCTCCAACATACAAATACCCAATGAACTAGAGGGGGATATATGTCTCAACCTCCATCATAAATAATTCCCAAGAACAGAAACATAATTATACAACATGAATAATTCCATAAAAACATTACTTTGGAATTTCGTAATACCGAATTTTAAAAGAGGTTTTTAAAAAGGAAATCCACTTATAAATTACATAAAATTGAAGAGTGACTTAATAGAGTAGATGGTGTATGTATATATACTGTAAATACACATAATAAAACATTATATAAACCGTACCCATCACACAAACAATTTAAATAGCACATAAATAATGTAGTAGAACGTTAACCCAAAGAATAGAAATCAGGTTAAGAATTCCCTTACCTCAGGTTTTTCATACTTACAACATGTTAAAACCTCTTGTATAATGGTTAAAAGAGTTTTATTAATATTTTTCAGAAAAATGTTCATGTTTATAACATCTTATATGATCATTTCATAACATCATTTCACCTTTTAATTGTTAGTATTTTTCCCCTTGCACTTTTTTTGGATGAATTCTTTACATGATTTCCAAGATTGGTTCATGATGAATGTTCTTGTTGATTGGAAGTGAAACTCAAAAATTGGAATGGAGTAGTATTTACATATATTTAGTAACATAAATTATACCATTTATACTTTTTAATTCTTTCAAAAGGATGATTTATAAGTTAAAACATTAATGATGTTTGTTTAGATCATTTTAGTTGTTCTTTGATAATAATGACCTAATTTCATTTTATAAATTAAAAAAATGTGTTAAACAAATTATAGAACCATTGATGAGGAATAATACATATATTATATCCTGGTTCAACCATAAAAGTTATTTTAGGAGTAGACTTGATGGAATTAATGCAAATTGAAATCACTTCGTCTACGATGTCGGTAATTCGACACATCACAGACAATGTTTTTAATTCCTTGATCAAGTGGTAGAAGAGAAGAATATTGATCATGAATTTTCCATGAAAATGAGAAAATCATGAATATAAATGATTCTGTAGATTTCATTCCTCTTGGGTAAGAAGATATGAATAAATAATAATAAAATAACTCAAAATAAATGAATAATTGTGAAATCGCTTACAAAATTTCAGCAGACTAATGGCTACGCAACATGGTTTTAGAAAATATTAAAAAGAGAGGGGACAAGGGTCTCCCTTTCATAAATTATTCATAATATAGAGTAGATAAATAATAAGAAGAAAATAAGAACATGGTATGTAAACTTTAATGTTATACCACATAAAAGAGAACATGAATGGAAAAAAGAAAGAAATTGAGAATTTTCTTTCCTTGTAGTGTAACCATTAGAACATAAAGGTTGGGACCTTGGAGGCTTGAAGAAACTTGGGAGGAATACTAGGAAGGTAAGGATTCCAGAGCTTCATTTAAGAGGAATTGGTAATAAAGTTAATGAAGGAATGGGTTGGTATTTATATGAAAGGTAAGGGAATATTTTAATAATTTTCTAAGGACAGCTCATGGGTGGTATTTGCAAAAACATGGGCTTTTCCATTGTATTTTACCATATTATAAGCCACTTGGGACACCTCAAATCTTATTTAACTATACAAAAGTCGACCAGATTTATGAAAACATTATTAAATCATTAATGATTTTTTAACACACCGAAACTAAAAACTGTATTTTTTACTATTCACCGAAAAATCAACTATTTCAGAAAAATTCCCAAAATTCACCATAACCATTTATCAATGTGTAGATTTAAAAAATGAAGTCTATATGTTAAAAATAGTTCTCAAAATATTTTTAATTTAATTTTTAAATAAAATAATACTTAATTCAAAAATTAATTATTTAAAAACTATAACTGATTTTATATCACATTGAAAAATTAATCAAGATTTCATTATCTTAAACCCTTAAAAATAATAAAATAATAATAATATTTACTATTCATTAGGGTCATATTACTATTCAGTTTACTATTCATAAGGTTATGTCACTATTCACCAAAAAAACATGTTGGTTCCAATAGACTCCAAATAACACACTGAACACAATTGTAGATGGAAATTTCTTGAAATTCAAAAAATAGAAGTGGAAAAGTTTTGTTTTAAAGGCTAGTTATAAATATCTACATTATAACAAAGTTCCAGGAACTTCTATTTATTTTTAGAAAAACTTGAGGTGTTACATTATCCCTACCTTTTGGAAACTGCATCCTCACAATTTTGTTTACTTATTAAACAATTGAGGGTACTTTTCCCTCATAGATTTTTCATACACCCATGTTGCTTCTTCAACCATGTGGTTTCTCTACAAATCCTTTACCTGGTGGATTACCTTATTCACCAATACTTGTTCACTTCGATCAAGAATCTGAACTCGTTTCTCTTCATAAGAAAGGTTCTCTTCCAGTTGAACTGCTTCGGGGCTCAAGACATGTGATGAATCTGGCACATACATTCTCAACATCAAAACATGTAAAACATTGTGTACTTGAAACAAACTCGAAGGCAAAGCTACGTGGTATGCAACGATTCCAATATTCTATAAGATTTCGAAAGGAAAAATGAATCATGGACTTAGCTTCCCTTTCTTACCAAAACGCATCACAATTTTCCAAGGATAGATTTTATGGAAAACATGGTTACCTACTTTGAAAAATAAATATTTTCTTCTATTATCGACATGTATTTTCTGCCTAATCTGAGCCGTCCTCATTTGCTGCTGGATCATCCTCTCTTTCTTAGCCACTTCTTCTACTAATTCTGGACCCATCACATTTCTTTCACCAACTTCATCCCAAAATGATGGAGTCTGACACCGCTTCCAATACAAGACTTCAAAAGGTGCCATCTGAATACATGAATAAAAACTGTTATTATAAGAAAACTCAACTAAAGAAAGATGATGATCCCAACTTCCCTGATAGTCCATTAAACTAGATAGAAGCATATCCTAAAGATTTTGAATCGTTTGTTCGGACTACCCATCTGATTGGGGATGAAAAGCTATACTGAAATTTAACTCTGCGCCCAATGACTTCTGAAGTCCCTTCCAAAAGATAGATGTGAACCTGGGATCTCGGTCAGATACAATGGAAAGAGGAACTCCATGTAACCTGACAATCACTTTGAGGTACAATCTAGAAAGATTATCTAAAGACATTGTATATCAAATAGAAATAAAATGTGCAGATTTTGACAGCCGATCAACAATAACACAAATTGCATTGTTAACTCGAGAAGTACATGGTAGTCCCACCACAAAGTCAATGGATGCATTCTCCCATTTCCACTCTGGCATTGGAAAAGGTGGAAGCATCTCCTTTGGTAACTTTCACTCTTCTTTAACCTGTTAACACATCAAACATTTCATGGTAAAAACTACATTATCTATTTTCATTCTATCCCTCTAATAATACTCCCGAAGGTCTCTGTACATCTTAGTACTGCCAGGATGAACAGAAAATGGTGAACTATGAGCTTCGTACAAAAAATCATTCCTCAACTAATAATCACTAGGCACATACAAACTTTTTCCAAATATTAAAACACAATCTTTATCAAGGTAAAATTCTGGAAACTTACCCATTTTAACCCATTCTACCTTTTTCTATAGCTCACGGTCTTCCTTCTAAGCTTACTTAATTCTGTCAGACAACAAAGACTACACTGAAACCTGAAACAAAATAGAGGTATTCCCTGCACCAAGAACATCTAAGCCAAAATTCATCAAATCATTAATCAAGGGATCATGTTCTAAATGTATCATGGTTAATGATGCATGATGATTTCGACATAAGGCATCCGCCACTTTTTTTGATTTTCCAGGATGGTAATTGATCATGCAGTCATAATCCTTTATCAGATCTAGCCATCTTCTCTGCCTCATGTTTAATTCCTTCTGAGTGAATATATACTTAATACTTTTATGGTTAGTATATATTTGACATTTTTTCCGTATAAATTATTCCTCCATATTTTCAAAGAAAAAAATCCTAGCTGCCAATTCCAAATCATGTGTGGGATAATTTATCTCATGAGGTTTAAGTTGTCTCAAAGCAAAGGCAATTACCTGATCATTATGCATCAAAACACAACCAAGTCCCTTCAAAGAAACATCACTGTAGATGACAAAATCACCATTCCAGGAAGGTAAGGCCAAAACTGGAGCATTCATCAATCTCTTCTTCAGTTCCTGAAAACAAACATCACATTCCTCTGTCCAAACAAATTTAACCCCTTCACGTGTTAACATAGTTATCGGGTTGTATAATCATGCAATGTTCATAAAAAACCATTAGAAATAACCTACTAACCCATGAAAACTACGAATCTCTATAACATTTGTGGGTCTTGGCCATTCATAAACTACTTTTGTTTTGGCAAGATCAATTATTATTCCATCCTTATTTATAATGTTCCCAAGAAAAGAAATATGTTTCAACCAAAAATTACACTTTCTAAATTTTTCATACAGTTTCTTTTCTTTTAATGTTTACAAAACAACCCTTATATGTTTTCATGCTCCTCTTATTTTTATAAAAACCCTGAATTTCATCAATAAATAAAACCACAAACTTATCTAAGAACTCATGAAATACTCTATTCATAAGATTAATGAATACAGAAGGTGAATTAGTTAATCTAAACGACATCAAAAAAAATTTATAATGCCCATATCTAGTACGAAAGGCTGTTTTTGGGATGTCATCCTCCTTCACCGTCAGCTGATGGTATCCAGATCTCAAGTCAATCTTGGAAAAGTACTGAGCTCCCTGGAGCTGATCAAACAAGTCATTGAAATGAGGCAAAGGTTACTTGTTTTTAATAGTGATTTTATTCAAAGCTCTATAATCAATGCAATGTTTTATATAACCATCTATATTTTTAACAAACAAAATAGAAGTTTCCCATGGTCAAGTGCTAGGATGAATAAAGCCTTTGTCAAGATAATATTGTAACGAATTTTTAAATTCAAAAAGTTTTATTGGAGTCATACGATATGGGGGTTTTGAAATTGGATTAGAATTAGGAACTAAGTCAATTTTGAATTCGACTTCTCGGTCAGGTATGATACCAGGTAACTCGTCAGGAAAAACATCAAGGTATTCATTTACCACTATAACATCATTAATTTGAATAGTTCCCTTGTTTTCAACAATATGTGCAAGATAACTTTCATTTCCATCTTCTAATAGTTCTCATCTTCCTGATATGTAATCAATTTTATTGGTTCATTCTTGTATTCAAACTGAAACCCTTTCTGAAAAACAACTTCTTTACCTCTACAGTCAATCTTAGCATGATAATCAGAAAGCAAGTCCATTCCCAGAATAACATCAAACTCGACTAAGGGTAAAACAACAAGGTATGTAGGTAAAGTCTTTCCACATACCACAATAGAATGATTCTTATAATTACTCTTTTCTATAACATTTCCCACTGGTTTTTTGACAACAAGTTCGGGTCTCATTTGTTGAGGTGATATTTCTAATTTAATGAAAAATTTCTCAGAGACGAAGGAATGTGTATACCCCGTATCAAACAAAACATTATCAAAATATGAGTGAACAAACAAAGTACCTGATACAACTTCATTGGATGGCCCGACATCCGTTGATGTAGTCGCAAATGATCTCGCTACACCATTCTGCTTGTATTCTGGCTTCTTTGCAACATTTAGATCTCTCTTTGGGAAGAGATTTGCATAATGACCCATTTCACCACATTTAAAACACTTTACAGTCTTCTTATTAGGATTAGTATTTGGATAATTTTTGTTACAATCTCAGGCCATATGTCCAAACTTACCACATTTAAAAGACTTCCCAATTTTTCTAAAACATTCCCCAGGGGGTTTCTTTCCACACTATTCACAAACTGGAAATTAGATTTTCTTACAATCATATTTCTTTGGTTGATTCTTACCCATTTCATTCCAACTAGACCTCTTCTTCTCATTGTTTCCCAAATGCATGTGATTATCAGCAAAATCCATCTCTACACTCTCAGCACATCAGACAAGTTTATCATAACTTTTGAATTCACGAGAGGACAATGCCCTTCGATATCCCAGCTTTAGTCATGAGTAAGAGCAGTTGATTTTGCTATCAAGACCCAGAATAAGATTTGGTGCATACCTCACTAGTCGGGTGAAGTTCGCTTCATACACAACCATTGAATCTTCCTCCTTCTATTTCAATTCAAGGAATTCCTTCTCCATTCTATGTCGCACCACCTTAGGAAAATATTTTTCAAAGAAAAGACTTTTAAATTCATCCCACTCTAATGCATAAAAAATCATATCTACCCCTGATATTTATTACCATTTACAACCACTAATCAGCTTCCCCTTCATAACGATAAATGGAAAGACTTGCCTTTTGATTGTATGAACATCCCATAACATTGAATATCTTTTCAAGGTCTTTGATCCATCCTATTGCTGCTACTAGGTTAGAAGATCCATTGAATTCAGGAGGATGTTGTCTCATAAAATGTTCCACTAATTTCACATTCCGTTGTGGTACCTCTATTGGTTCTCTTTCATGGATTCCACCACCATTTATTTTCTGTGTTATCTTAGCCATTACTATCACAAACTGCTCAGTTCCAATCCCTACCATTCCGGGCTATTGTTTCAGAAGGATGTCATTCTGTCGGTGCCTCTCCTCTACATCATCTCTGTTCCTTCTGCATACGACCATTCTGAACAAACATATCTTAGATGAAGCAACATGGTAATATTTAAATGCTATAACATTTCAAATTAAACATACAGTTAAAATCATTTATGGTATTCTGTTAACATCACCCTAACCCCGAAATTTATATAAACCATCATCTAATACCAACTATAAGCACCCGACCTTATTAATTACATAATCTTGAATTTAGTCAAGAAAACACTTCCTTTTACATTGAGGATCTTTTCAAGTTAATATCTTTATAGAATTAGGACAAAACATTCATAACAATACACATTATTACAGAGTGGATACCATAAAAACAGTTTCCATTTTATTCAAAATACAAAACATTAAATCATAAAAAAAAGACTCCTTGATAATTCTTCAACATTTAATATGGATTACTTCTTAGTATTAAACATCCATTAACCTTGGAAAATAATTTAAAAACTAGGAATGAGCACAAAATCTCAGTAAGGGATGAAAAATATGGAAAGAGAACATTAATCCATTACTAATCATAATGTATGAAAACATTTTCAAAAGACATGCTTGTCACTCATATATACTTACTTTGTGTAACAAGGTATTTACAGAAGATCCACACCAACATGAAAACATAAATATACTCATAGAGGTATCTTGGGGCATTAATTACATAATCTTGTAACCATTCTTGGCAACCTTATAATTTGTAACCCTCACGGCTACCATACTTTGTGTAACCATCGCAGTTACACTTGAAGTAACCATACGGACGACCTTCAACATACACATAACCAATGAATTGGAAGGGGATATAGGTTCCACCCTTTATCATAAATAATTCCCAAGAACAAAAACAAAATCATACAACATGAATAATTCCATAAAAACATTTCTTTGTAATTTCTTAAAAATGAATTTTAAAAAAGGTTTTTAAAAAGGAAAGCCGCTTCTAAATAACATACAATTTAAGAGAGTATTAATAGAGTGGATGGAGTATGTATATATAATGTAAATACACATAATAAAACATAATATAAACCTAACCCATCACACAAACAATTTAAATAGCACATAAATGATGAAGTAGAAGGTTAACCCAGTGAATAGAAATCGGGTTAAGAATTTCCTTACCTCGGATTTTTCTTACTTACAACTTGTTTAAAACTACTATATAATGTTTAAAAGAGTGTTATTATTATTTTAAATAAACATGTTCATGTTTATAACATCTTATATGATCATTTCATAACATCATTTAACCCTTTTAATTGTTAGTATTTTCCCCTTTCACTGTTTTTGGATGAATTCTGTACATGATTTCCAAGATTGGTTCAGGATGAATGTTCTTGTTGATTGGAAATGAAACTTTAGAATTGGAATGGATTATTATTTACATATATCCAATAACATAAATTATACCATTTATCATTTTGAATTATTTCAATAGGATTATTCATAAGTTAAAACATTAATGTTGTTTGTTTAGATCATTTTAGTGGTTTTTTGATAATAACGACCTCATTTCATTTTATAAATTAAAAACATGTGTTAAACGAATTATAGAACCATTTATGAGACATAATAAATATATTATGACCTGGTTTAACTATAAAATGGTTTCATTATAAGACTTTATGTAATTAATGAAAATTGAAATCACATCGTCTACGATGTAGGTAATTCGACACATCACAGACAATGTTTTAAATTCCTTGAACAAGTGAGGGAAGAGAAGAAGATTGATCATGAATTTACCATTAACATGATAACATCCAGAATATAATAGATTATGGATATTTCATGCCTCTTTGGTAAGAAGAGATGAAAAAAGAATAATAAAATAACTCAAAATAAAAGAATAATTGTGAAATCGCATACAAAAATTCGGCAGCCTAACAACTACGCAACATGGTTTTAGAAAATATTAAAAAGGGAAGGGACAAGGTTCTACCATATAGAAATGATTCCTAAAATATAGTAGATAAATAATAAGATGAAAATAAGAACATGGTATGGAAACTTGAATGTTATACCACATAAAAGAGAACTTAAATGGAAAAAGAAAGAAATTGAGAATTTTCTTACCCTCTAGAGTAACCCTCAGAACATGAAGGTTGGGACCTTTAGGGCTTGAAGAAACTTTGGGAGGACTAATAGGAAGGTAAGGAAGCTAGATCTTCATTGAAGAGGAATTGGAAATTAAGTTAATGAAGTAATGGGTTGGTATTTATATGAAAAGTACAAAAATATTTTAATAATTTTCAAGGGACCCATAATGGGTGGTATTTGCCAAACCACAGGCTTTCCCATGGAATTTTCCCATGGTATAAGCCACTTTGGAAAACTAACATATTATTTAACTATACACAAGTTTACCAGATTTATGACATCATTATGAAATCATTAATGATGTCATTAACACACCGAAACAAAAAACTGCAATTTTTACTATTCACCGAAAAATCAACTGTTTCAGAAAAATTACCAAAATTCAACCCAACCATTTATCAATATGAATATTTTAAAAATAAAGTCCATTTTTTTAAAAATAATTCTCTAAATATTTTTAATTTATTTTTTAAATAAAATCATACTTAATTCAAAAACTAATTATTTAAAAACTATAACTGCTTATATATCACATTGAAAAATTAATCAAGATGTTATTATCTTAAATCCTTAAAAATATTAAAATAATAATAAAAATTACTATTCATAGGGTCATATTACTATTCATTTTATTATTCATAAGGGTATTCCACTATTCCCCAAAACGTTTTGGTTCAAATAGACTCCAAATAACATACTGAACACAATTGTAGATGATAGTTTCTTGAAATTGAAAACATAGATGTGGAAAAATATTGTTTTAAAGGATAGTTATTAATATCTACATTATTAAAAAGTTCCAAGCACTTCTATTTATTTTTAGAAAACTTTGAGGTGTTACATTATCCCCACCTTCTAGACATTTCAACCTCATAATTTTATTTACTTATTAAACAACTGAGGGTACTTTTACCTCATATAATTTTTCAGACTCTCATGTTGCTTCTTCAACCATGTGGTTTCTCCACAAAACCTTTACTTGGTGGATTACCTTATTTTTCAATACCTGTTCCCTTCGATCAAGAATCTGAACTAGTTTTTCTTCATAAGATAGGTTCTCTTCCATCTGAAATGCTTCTGGGCTCATGACATGTGATGAATCTGGAACATAATTTCTCAACAAAAAAACATGAAAAACATTGTGTACCTGAAACAAACTTGGAGGAAAAGATACATGGTATGAAACTGTTCCAACTTTCTCTAATATTTCAAAAGGACCAATGAACCGTGGAATTATAATCCCTTTCTTACCGAAAGGAATCACACTTTTCCAAGGAGTGATTTTAAGGAAAACATGGCACCTACCTCGAAATAGAAGTCTTTTATTCTGTTATCATAATATATTTTCTACCTACTCTGAGATGTCCTCATTTTCTACTGTATCATCCACACTTTCTTAGCCACTTCTTCTACTAATTCTTACCCCATCAACTTTCTTTCCCTGACTTCATCCCAAAATGCTAGAGTCCGACACCACTTCCCAAATAAGGCCTCAAAAGGAGACATCTGAATACTGAAATTAAAACTATTATTATAAGAAAAATCAACTAAAAAAGATGTTGATCCCAGCTTCCCTGATAGTCCATTGAACAAGCTCGAAGCATATCCTCCAATGTTTGAATTGTTCTTTCTGACTTCCCATCTGATTGGGGATGAAAGGCTGTACTAAAATTTAACTCTGTGTCCAATGACTTCTAAAGTCCCTTCCAAAAGATAGAATTGAACTTGGGATCTCGGTTAGATACAATGGAAAGAGAAACTCCATGTAACCTGACAATCTACTAGAGGTACAGTCGAGAAAGATGATCCAAATACATTTTCTCTCGAATAGAAAGAAAATGTGCAGATTTTTTCAGCCAATCAACAACAACCGTAATCACATTGTTACCTCTAGAAGTCCTTGGTAGTCCCACCACAAAGTCCATGGATACATTCTCCCATTTTCACTCTGGCACTGGCCAAAGATGAAGCATCCCCTTTGGTAACTGCCATTATGATTTTACTTGTTGACATGTCAAAGATTTCATGGTAAAAACAACATTATCTATTTTCATTCTATCCCACCACTAATACTCTCAAAGGTCTTTGTACATCTTAGTACTGTCAAAATGAATAGAAAATGGAGAACTATGAGCTTCAGACATCAAATCTTTCTTCAACTGAGAATCACAAGGCACACACAACCTTTTTCAAAATCATAAAACACAATCCTTATTAGGTTAAATTATGGAAACTTAGCCATTTTAACCAATTATACCTTTTTCTGTAGGACCCTGTCTTCCTTCTGCGCTTTCTTAATTCTGTCAGAAAACGAAGACTACACTGAAACCTGAAACAAAACAGAGGTATTCCATGAACCAAGAACTTCTATGCCAAAATTCATCAAATCATTAATCAAGGGATCATGTTCTAAATGCAGCATGGTTTATGATGCATGATGTTTCCGACTTAAGGCATCTGCCACTTTGTTTTCTTTTCCATGATGGTAATTGATCATGCAGTCATAATCCTTTATCAGCTCTAGCCATCTTCCCTGCCTCATGTCTAATTCCTTTTGAGTGAATATATACTTCAGACTTTTATAGTCAGTATATATTTGAAATTTGGTTCTGTATAAATGATGAATCCATATTTTCAAAGCAAAAAACCACAGCTGCCAATTCCAAATCATGTGTGGGATAATTTAGCTCACGAGGTTTAAGTTTTCTTGAAGTATAGGCAATTACCTGATCATTATGCATCAAAAAACAACCAAGTCCCTTCAAAGAAGCATCACTATAGATGAAAAACTCACCATTCCGAGAAGGTAAGGGCAAAATTGAAGCATTCACCAATATCTTCTTTAGTTCCTGAAAACAAACATCACATTACTCTGTCTAAACAAATTTAAACCCTTTCTATGTTAACTTAGTTATTAGGCTAGGTAACCATGCAATTTTCTTAACAAACTGTCGGTAATAACCTACAAACCCAAGAAAACTACGAATCTCTGTAACATTTGTGGGTCTTGGACAATATCAACAACTTTTGTTTTGGAAGGATCAACTATTATTAAATCCTTATTTACAATGTTCCCAAGAAAATAAATTTGTTGCAACCAAAAATCACACTTTCTGAATTTTTCATACAGTTTAATTTCTTTTAACGTTTGAAAAACAACCCTTATATATTTATCATGCTCCTATTTATTTTTATAAAAAACAAGAATTTCATCAATAAATACAACCACAAACATATCTAAGAACTCATGAAATAATTTATTCATAAGATTCATGAATAAATCAGGTGCATTAGTTAATCCAAATGTATTGACAAAAAATTCAAAATGCCCATATCTAGTATGAAAGGATTTTTTTGGGAAGTCATCCACCTTCACCTTCAGCTGATGGTATTCGGATCTCAAGTCAATCTTGGAAAAGTACTGAGCTCCCTGGAGCTGATCAAACAAGTCATCGATATGAGGTAAAGGATACTTGTTTTTAATAGTGATGTTATTCAAAGCTCTATAATCAATGCAATGTCTCATGGAACCATCTTTATTTTTAACAAACAAAATAGGATCTCCCCATGGTGAAGTGCTAGGATGAATAAATCATTTTTCATGAAAATCATGCAACTAATTTTTCAATTCAAGAAGTTCTATTAGAGCGATATGATATGGGGGGTTTGAAATTGTATTAGCATCAGGAACTATGTCAATTATGAATTCAACTTCTCGATTAGGTATGACACTGGGTAATGAAGGACCCCGGGACACCCTGAGAGGGGAGGGGTGAATTAGGGTGACCACTTTTTCTTTTAATTTGTTGGATGTTGTTCCCACGTTGGTAGGAACTTGTTGAACCTGTACGATGATTACGATCAAAATGAAAACATTCACATGCACAGAGAAGACACAGTCATTTTTACTTGGTTCACCACTAAGGGCTACGTCCAAGGAGCATACGCCGACAGGTTGCCGGTCGTACCTAAATCCACTATGCTTCACTAGCTGCGGATACAAAAGTTCGGGTACAGACACTCTGTCCCAGGCTCACTGCCTTTACAATAGTTCAGGGATAGCTCACTGCGTCCCTCGGGTCACTCCTGTTGACTCCCCCTGGCTCACTGCCGTTGGTGAAGTCCCACTCAGTTTATAGACGTGTATGTCTCTTCTTCATTTGCATAAGAGTGCATCCTTTGTTGAATGTAGATGCTCTATTGAAATCCGATTCTCACCAGAAGAAGAATATCAATTTTCCTCGAATGAACCGAGTAGTTTCTCGGATTTCGTGCAGCTCCAGCAAGGGAGGCGTGCTTCAATAGTGTCTAGGTCTCCTTTTCAAGCCCGGCGCGCAAGTCTCCCGGCGGCGCGCAAGTCTCAGGTGCGCAAGACTAAACTGGCGTGCAAGTTTCACTGAAGCACCTGCGCGACACTGCCTTCTTGAACTAAATACTTGCACGATCCACTTCCTTTCTCTTCCAAACTGCCTTGGGAGAACAGCCAAACACCGGCGCGCAAGCTCTACTTGCGCGACAAAACAACCACCTGCGCGACTCAACCACCTGCGCGACGAGAGCTCGAACAATCTCTCGGCCTTGAACTCCGTTATAAATGAGGAGGGGTGGTCCAGTATTTATAGGCAAACTGGACCCCCTGCGCGGCGGCGCGCAAGTCCCTCGACGGCGTGCAAGTCCTGTCTCCAGATCCTCTGTCGCGCAAGTTACTTGCGCGACCCAACCAACACTTGCGCGACCTTCTTTCCTTAGCCAAATTGTGGTGTTCTGATCCTCAAAAACATATGGCGTGCAAGTCTTTCATCCTCCAAGAGCTCGGCGCGCAAGTATCTTTGCCAAAAACACTTTACTTTATTTACGGATTTTCAGGCCCAAAAATTTGGCAAACACTGGGAAACAGCGCCACCTTCACTACTGTTTTCTTCCTGAACGGTATGATCGCTTTGTTGGTTCACACCCTGAACTTCCACTGAGGATTGAAAACAAACACAAACCATACACCAAATCATGCTTTGAAGAACCTGGTTCCAACAATCTCCCCCTTTGGGTTTGTTGGCAATCAGAATAAACTCAATAGATCTCCAACCATGAGCAAATCCAAAACGCAAGAATCAACTCAGCTAACACTCTAAGTCTACGTGAGCAATGCTCGGTGTAGAAAACAAGAGAGAAAGCTTGAATTGGGTCTTAGTGTTTTGAAATCGTACACGAAATTCTCCATCCCGATGTTATCCTTATTAAACTTCTCATCACAAGCTTACACTTCTCATCACAGAAGAATTTCTTGGCTTGAATTTATTCCTTTATCCCCCATTGACAATAAAACCAAAGACCAAAAAGTTTGTTCAACGTTCAGCTCAAGCCATACTCCCCCTGGATGGTATCTCCCCCATAAACCTGCATCACAGCCATAAACAGATAAAAACAGTCAAAACACACGGGGAGAGGGGACTTCCGGAGCCTCCTTATGCAGTAGGAGGTGGTCGAACACCGAGGTTCAACCGATGCTTCTCGAACACAGCCGCGGACAATGGCTTGGTTAGGATATCAGCCACTTGCTCATTAGTTCCAACATGATCCATTTTAATCACGCCTTGTTCAACCTTTTCTTTGATAAAATGATACCGTATTTCAATATGTTTTGTACGAGAATGCTGAACCGGATTCTTCGTAAGATCAATTGCACTTTTGTTATCACAATAAATCACCATTGGTTTCTGCACCTTATCACCAATATCTGTTAGCTGCTGCTTCATCCAAAGAAGTTGAGTGCATGCTTTTGTGGCGGAGATATATTCAGCTTCAGCAGTACTAAGAGAAGTACTTTCTTGTTTCTTGCTCAACCAGCCAACACATTTCTGCCCAATATAGAAAGCTCCACCACTAGTGGACTTTCTATCTATGACATCACCAGCCCAGTCAGCATCAGAAAATGCTGATAATTCACTGTCCCTGCCTGCAGCAAAAAATAACCCGAAGTTATGTGTACCTTGAATGTACCTCATGATTCTTTTTACTGCTGCCATATGTTCCTCCTTTGGATTACTCTGAAAGCGGGCCGCAAGGCATGTTGCAAAGACAATATCTGGCCTTGTCGCTGTCAGGTACAGTAGGCTGCCAATGATCCTCCTGTACATGGTGGGATCAACAGAGTTCCCATCCTCATGCTTTCCAAGTTTAGTTCCAACTGTAATCGGAGTTGACATTGGTTTGGAGTCTTGCATATTGAACTTCTTCAGCAGCTCTCTTGCATATTTTTCCTGAGAATTGAATGTGTATTCCTTATTTTGAATCACTTGCAGCCCCAAGAAATATGTAAGCTCCCCAATCATAGACATTTCAAATTCTGATTTCATGTGGTTGTCAAATTCATCCACTGATTTCTTCCTACTGCCACCAAATATGATATCATCAACGTAGACAAGAACCATGAATTGATCTTTTGGAGAATTCTTCACATAGAGATTGTGATCAACTCCTCCTCTTTTGAATTCCAACTTCTTGAGATATGAATCTAGTCGTGAGTACCACACCCGTGGTGCCTGCTTCAAACCATATAGAGCTTTCTTTAGTTTGCAGACCTTTGTTTCATCGGTACCCAAGACAAAACCCACTGGTTGTTCAATGTAGACTTCTTCTTCGAGTACACCATTCAAGAATGCTGTCTTGACATCCATTTGATATACTTTATATCCTCTTTGGAGTGCCATGGAAAGGAAAAGCCTGATTGACTCCAGTCTAGCCACTGGAGCAAAGGTTTCTTCAACATCAATGCCTTCAATCTGAGAGTATCCTTTACATACCAATCGTGCCTTGTTTCTGATGACACTTCCATGCTCATCAAACTTATTTTTGAAGATCCATTTGGTACCAATCACATTGTGACCTTCGGGTCTCTGGACAAGATCCCATGTCTGATTCTTATCAATCTGATCTAATTCATCATTCATGGCTTTCACCCAAGATTCATCTTTTGCTGCTTCTTCGAATGAGGATGGCTCTAAAACTGATAGAAATGCAGATTGTGTGGTATTCCTCATCCTTCTGGTTTGAGTGGGTGCACTCCTATCCCCAATTATGTTGGATGGATCAATCTCAGCTCTTCGATTTCTCCTGCGAGGTTCAGTAGTATTATCTTCAGCCATAGTTTCTTCTTCAGATTCTTCTTCTGAGTCATCATCATTATGTGATTGATGAGTGTTTTGAACAGCTTCCTCTATTTCTGCATTTGTATTTTCTTCATGTCCACATTCTTCATGACTTTCTATCACATCAGCATATGACGTCCGTGAAGAATTTGTGGTTTTCTCTTCAATTATCTTAACATCATTGCTTTCCACAATCCTTCCCAAACGATTGTTGAAACATTTGTAGGCTTTGCTGTTCATTGAGTAACCGAGGAAAATTCCTTCATCTGCGTTGTCACCATATTTCCCCTGATTTCCTTCTTTGTTCCTGATGAAGCACTTACTTCCAAAGACACGAAAGTATTTTAGAGATGGCTTCCGTACATGCCACAATTCATATGGTGTCTTCGTCTCACCCATATAAAGTCCTGTTCGATTCTGAATGTGCACTGCATCTTGAACAACCTCTTTCCAGTAATGTCGTGGAATACGACTCTCAATCAGCATAGTTCGTGCCATGTTGTTCACCTGTCGATTCCTTCGTTCAACAACTCCATTTTGTTGTGGAGTTCTCACAGCAGCTACCTCATGTTGTATACCATGCTTCTCCAGATAATTTTCAAATTCAATGGACGTGTATTCTCCTCCATTGTCAGATCGCAACACTTTGATTGTTCGTCCAGTATCATTCTCGGCGATTCGCCGATATGTTTTCATGCAGTCAAGGACCTGTCGTTTCCGGTGAATGACCATCACACATGCCATTCGACTGTAATCATCTATGAAAAGGACAAAGTACCTTTCTCCATGAGTTCCGGAAACATTTATTGGACCACAAACATCTGTATGAATTAGATCAAGAAGGTGAGATGCCTTTTTCTTCTTTGGCCGATATGAACTGCAGACCAGCTTCCCACGAATACAAGCATCACAAGATTTTTCACGCTCACGCTTCAAGTTGGGGATGTCCATGACAATTCTCAATTTTGATATTTTCTCCATGTCTTGTTGATTGATGTGTCCCAATCTCCGATGCCACAAATTGTTTTCTTCTTCAACAGTCATGTAACATACATTTTCTTCACTATCAACCTGATACAAGTTGCCTTCTGTTCTGCATCCTTTCATAAGTGAATTGCCGGTTTTTCCCTTGATGGTGCAGCCTTTCTGATTAAAAGTAACTATAAGTCCTGAGTCACAGAGTTGACTCACGCTAAGGAGATTATGGCGTAGGCCATCTACGTAAAGGACTTCAGTCTTCTTTAGTTCTCCATTAGCTAATTGGGTACTTCCACTTCCATTGATTTTCAGAGCCCCATCATTACCAAATCTTACTGTGCCATCAACATTCTTTATGATATTTGTTAGTAGGCCGGCATTACCCGTCATATGAGATGAACAACCGCTATCCAGAATCCAGGTACTGTTGTTCTTTATAGCTTTGAGGGCTACCTCTGCAAGGTTCGATTTCTCAATCTTCTTCCTTTCCTTCCATGAGACATTAGATTGA
The DNA here is from genome assembly GCA_963277665.1 of Viscum album. NCBI lineage: Eukaryota > Viridiplantae > Streptophyta > Magnoliopsida > Santalales > Viscaceae > Viscum > Viscum album. The sequence goes on from OY728134.1 coordinate 295,904,309, forward strand.
GTATATAGGACTGATGGCCTTTCAAATATCTCTTCCGCATACCCAGGTTCTTCATAGTCAAAGTCTTCTGTGAGAGGTGAGAACCTGTTTAAAAGAGCAACACTGTCTTGCCGAAGAGACTTGACCTGTCTTGAACTTCGGTATGAGGTGTCTATGTCTCTTCTCTGCCTGCAATTAACGGCCTTATGACCAAAGTTAGAACAACAAAAACAATATCCATAGAAATTATTTCTTCTATGAGAATTAGGATATGAGATTGTTCTCCTTTGTTGAGCATCTATATCTTCTCCATTCAGATAGCTTCTTGCCTCTTCACAATAAGACATGGTATGGCCCAGATAGCCACAGAACTGACACTTCATGAGAGGAAATGTATTCTCACTTGAATTTCTCCTTATACCTTCTTCCTTAGGAGAATAGTAAGACTGTCTGTCATTTTTGAATGTTTGAGGATAATTTTCAGGTCTCCTTTTAGTTTGGATTGAGGGTTCCTTTTTCAGCACTCTAGGTAGCATTTCTTCATGTTCAACTTTCATCTTGTCTTTCTTTTGGATCTTTTCACTTCCAGCAGTTGATGACTCAGCCTCACAGCCAATTCCACTCTTTCCCATGCATGCAAGTCTTTGATCACTCAATACTTTTTCAACCCCATCTGAACCACACTTGGCTCTTGAAAGTAATTCTGCATCTGAGAATCTTCCGAACTGTATTTTCTTCCTCGATTCTTTTGGAACTGATTCTGTAACCATTTTACTCCTTAGAGTAACTACTTCCTCCTCAAGACCCTCAACAGTCTTGGATTTTTCATCCAGTCTGGATGTGAGGTCATTGATGACCTTTGCCTGCTCTTCAATTCTCAGCTTCAGATCAACTGCATCATCATTGCTTTCAATTATTTTAGATTGTACCTTCACAAATTCTTCCAGTCGTTCAATTTCAGCTTCAAGTTGATCAACATATTCAGTTGATTCTTCTACAATTGATTTCCACTTATTGCAGCTCTTACATTTAATCTTAAGCTTACAAACTGCATCCTTAAGTTGCACATCAGGATCTACACAAGTTCTCCGTTGTTTTTCACCATCAATATTTTCTGACTTTTCAACAGTGGCCATCATAGACGCATGGTTCCCAGTTTTGAATTCTGGTTCTTCTTCATCATAGAATTTATTGTCATCTTCTTCCTCTTCACAGACAAAACTCTTCCTTTGCATTTGCTTACCAGATTTGAAGTCTCCCTTTTTGAAGAACCTTCTTTGAGGCTTCTTGAAGTTTTCATCTTCACTGTCATCATCATTGATATTCTTCAAGCACTGAGAGGCAATATGCCCAACTTTTCCACAACGGAAACATGCGAGAGGTAACTTCCCTTTGAATTTCCCTTTCCCCTTCTGGAACTTATTTGCAATGAGAGAAAGAATTTCTTTATCTTCTTCATCATTACCGCTACTATCCTTTGAGATTTTCAACTTATCCATGGCCTTGAATGCCATTTCCTTGCTCACCCGAGTCGTAGCATCTTCTGGTTTGACTCTCATTTCATATGCTACCAAACTGCTTAGTAAGTCATCTAGAGAAAGTTTGGAAAGATCTCTTTCCTCAAGAGCTGACACCTTCGCATTATACAGAGGTGGAAGTCTTCTTAATATTTTCTTTACAATATCAATGTCTTTGATTTCTTCGCCTAGACCCCGAATTGCTCCAACCACTTCAGTAATTCGATTGAAGAATGAGTCTTCATTCTCGTCTGGATGCATCTTCAGATCATCAAACCGATTGTGTAGCACTTGTAGTTTCGCCTCTTTCACTTTGCTATCACCTTCATAAATATTCTCAAGTTTATCCCACATAGATTTTGCTGAGGTGCAATTCATCACCTTCAGGTAAATCTGATCAGAAAGGGCTGCAGTGAGAGCATTATGTGCTTTAGCATCTGCATCAAGAAGTTTATTGTCTGTTTCAGTCATAGCCAGACCTGTTGGATCAGTGACATGTATTCCTTACACAGTAGAAAAAAGAACTTCCATTCCAAGAGATCTTAGATGAGATCTCATTCTGTTCTTCCAGATTTGGAAATTGCTTCCATCGAAGTGAGGGACTCCCCTGACATTGACGGCGTTTTCCATGATGAAGAAGGTCAGATTCAACACCAGCAACCTCGCTCTGATACCACTTGAAGGACCCCGGGACACCCTGAGAGGGGAGGGGTGAATCAGGGTGACCACTTTTTCTTTTAATTTGTTGGATCTTGTTCCCACGTTGGTAGGAACTTGTTGAACCTGTATGATGATTACGATCAAAATGAAAACATTCACATGCACAGAGAAGACACAATCATTTTTACTTGGTTCACCACTAAGGGCTACGTCCAAGGAGCATACGCCGACAGGTTTCCGGTCGTACCTAAATCCAGTATGCTTCACTAGCTGCGGATACACAAGTTCGGGTACAGACACTCTGTCCCAGGCTCACTGCCTTTACAATAGTTCAGGGATAGCTCACTGCGTCCCTCGGGTCACTCCCGTTGACTCCCCCTGGCTCACTGCCGTTGGTGAAGTCCCACTCAGTTTATAGACGTGTAGGTCTCTTCTTCATTTGCATAAGAGTGCATCCTTTGTTGAATGTAGATGCTCTATTGAAATCCAATTCTCACCAGAAGAAGAATATCACTTTTCCTCGAATGAACCGAGTAGTTTCTCGGCTTTCGTGCAGCCCCAGCAAGGCAGGCGTGCTTCAATAGTGTCTAGGTCTCCTTTTCAAGCCCGGCGCGCAAGTCTCCCGGCGGCGCGCAAGTCTCAGGCGCGCAGGACTAAACTGGTGCGCAAGTTTCACTGAAGCACCTGCGCGACACTGCCTTCTTGAACTAAATACTTGCGCGATCCACTTCCTTTCTCTTCCAAACTGCCTTGGGAGAACAGCCAAACACCGGCGCGCAAGCTCTACTTGCACGACAAAACAACCACCTGCGCGACTCAACCACCTGCGCGACGAGAGCTCGAACAATCTCTCGGCCTTGAACTCCGTTAGAAATGAGGAGGGGTGGTCTAGTATTTATAGGCAAAATGGACCCCCTGCGCGGCGGCGCGCAAGTCCCTCGACGGCGCGCAAGTCCTGTCTCCAGATCCTCTGTCGCGCAAGTTACTTGCGCGACCCAACCAACACTTGCGCAACCTTCTTTCCTTAGCCAAATTGTGATGTTCTGATCCTCAAAAACATATGACGCGCAAGTCTTTCATCCTCCAAGAGCTCGGCGCGCAAGTATCTTTGCCAAAAACACTTTACTTTATTTACGGATTTTCAGGCCCAAAAATTTGGCAAACACTGGGAAACAGCGCCACCTTCACTACTGTTTTCTTCCTGAACGGTATGATCGCTTTGTTGGTTCACACCCTGAACTTCCACTGAGGATTAACAACAAACACAAACCATACACCAAATCATGCTTTGAAGAACCTGGTTCCAATAGGTAACTCGTTAGGAAAAACATCAAGGTATTCATTTACCACTGGTACATCATTAATTCGAATAGTTCCCTTGTTTTAAACAATATGAACAAGATAAAATTCATTTCCATCTTTCAATAGTTTCTCAGCTTCCTGATATGTTTTCAATTTTATGCATTCATTCGTGTATAGAAACTGGTACCTTTCTAAAAAACAACTTATTTATCTCTACAGTCAATCTTAGCATGATAATCATAATGCTAGTTCATTCCCAGAATTAAAAAAATAGACTAAGGGTAAAGTAACAAGGTCTATAGGTAATGTCTTTCCACATACCACAATAGAAAGATTCTTATAATTCCTCTTTTCCATATCATTTCCCCCTGGTGTTTTAACAACAAGTTCGGGTCTCATTTTTTGAGGTGATATTTCCAATTTACCAGAAAATTTCTTAGAGATGAAGGAATGTGTATACCCCGTATCAAACAAAAAATTAGCAAAATCTGAGCGAACAAACAAAGTACTTGATACAACTTCATTGGATGGGCCGACATCTATTGATGTAGTCGTAAAGGATCTCACTACACCTTTCTTCTTGTAGTCTGGATTCTTTGCAACATTCAGATCTCTCTTTGGGCATACATTTGAATAATGACCCATTTCACCACATTTAATACACTTTACAGTCTACTTATCAGAATTATTTTTTGGATCATTTTCGTTACAATCTCGGGCCATATGTCCAAACTTACCACATTTATAACACTTCCCAGTTTTTCTAAGACATTCCCCAGGGTGTTTATTTCCACACTTTTCATAAACTGGAAATTGTATTTTCTTACCTTCAGATTTATTTGGTTGATTCTTACTCATTGCTTGCCGACTAGACATCTTCTTCTCTTTGATTCCAAAATTCATGTGATCATCAGAAAACTCCATCTCTACCCTCTCAGCACATCGGACAAGTTTCTCATAACTTTTAAATTCACAGGAGGCCAACAACCTTCGATACCTAGGATTTAGTCATGGGTAAAAGTTGTTGATTTTGCTATCAAGATCCAGAATAAGATTTGGTGCATACATCACAAGTCGGGTAAAGTTCACTTCATACACATCCACTAAATCTTCCTCCTTTTGTTTCAATTCAAGGAATTGCATCTCCATTCTATGTCGCACCACCTTAGCAAAATATTTTTCAGGGAAAAGAATTTTAAATTCATCCCACTATAAGGCATCAAAATACTCTCTACCCCTGATATTCCTTACCATTGACAACCACTGTTCATCTTCCCCTTCAAAACGATAAATTCAAAGACTTGCCTTTTGATTTTATGAACATCCCATAACATTTAATATCTTTTCAAGGGATTTTATCCATCCTGCAGCTGCTACTGGGTCAGAAGATCCATTTAATGCAGGAGGATGTTGTCTCATAAAATGTTTCACTAATGTCATATTCTGTTGTGGTACCTCTATTGGTTCTATTTCATGGATTCCACCACCATTTATTTCCTGCTTTATCTTAGCCATTACTGTCACAAACTGGTCAGTTCCAATCCCTACCATTCCGGGCTATAGTTCCAGAAGGATGTCATTCTGTTGGTGCCTCTCCTTTGCAACATCCCTTTTCCTTCTGCGTACGACCATTCTGAACAAACATATCTTAGATGAAGCAACATGGTAATATTTAAATGTTATAAAATTTCAAATTAAACGTAGAGTGAAAATATTTTATGGTATTCTGTTAACATCACCCTAACCCCTAAAGTTATATAAACCATCATCTAGTACCAACTATAAGCACCCGACCTTATTACTTACATAATCTTGAATTTAGTCAAGAAAACACTTCCTTTTACATTGAGGATATTTTAAATTTAATATCTTTAGAGAATTTGGACAAAACATTCATGACAATACACATTATTATAGAGTGGATACCATAAAAACTGTTTTTCATTTTTTGAAAAATATAAAACATTAAATCTTAAAACAAGACTCCATGACAATTATTCTTCATTTAATATGGCTTAAGTCCTTGTATTACACATACATTAACCTGTGAAAATAATTTAAAAACTTGGGATGACCACAAAATCTCAGTAAGGGATTAAAAATAAGGAAAGATCACATTAGTCATTTAATACTCGTAACGTATGAAAACATTTTCAACATACATGATTTTCACTCATATATACTTACTTTGTGTAACATGAGATTTACACAAGATACACATAAACATGAGAACATAAATATAATCATAGAGGTATCTTGGGGCATTACTTACATAATCTTGTAACCATTCTTAGCTACCTTATAATTTGTAACCCTCACGGCTACCTTACTTTGTGTAACCATCGCAGTTACACTTGAAGTAACCATACAGCCGAACTCCAACAAACACATACCCAATTCATTAGAGTGGGATATTGGTACCAAAATTCATCATAAATAATTCACAAGAACTAAAACATAATCATACAACATGAATAATTCCATAAAAACATTGCTTTGGAATTTCGTAAAACCGAATTTTAAGAGGTTTTTAAAGAGGAAATCCACTTATTAATTACATATAGTTGAAGAGAGAATTAATAGAGTGGATGGAGTATGTATATATACTGTAAATACACATAATAAAACATAATATAAACCTAACCCATCATAGAAAAAATTTAAATAGCACATAAATAATGAAGTAGAAGGTAAACCCAAAGAATGGAAATCAGGTTAAGATTTCCCTTACCTCAGGTTTTTCTTACTTACAACTTGTTTAAAACTCATTTATAATGGTTAAAAGAGTGTTATTAATATTTTTAAGAAAATTTTTCATATTTATAACTTCTTATATGATTATTTCATAACATCATTTCACCTTTTAATTGTTAGTATTTTGCCCCTTGCACTATTTTTGGATGAATTTATACATGATTTCCAAGATTGGTTCATGATGGATGTTCTTGTTGATTGGAAGTGAAACTCTAGAATTATAATGGAGTAGTATTTACATATATCCAGTAAATTAAATTATACCATTTATCATTTTTAGTTATTTAAATAGGATAATTCATAAATTAAAACATTAATGATGTTCGTTTAGATCATTTTAATGGTTCTTTGATAATAACAACCTCATTTCGTTTAATAAATTAAAACCATGTGTTAAATGAATTAAAGAACCATTAATGAGACATAATACATATATTATAACCTGGGTAAACCATAAATATGGTTTCATGACCATACTTGAAGGAATTAATGCAAATTGAAATCACATCGTCTACAATGTCGGTAATTCGACACATCACAGAAATTGTTTTTAATTCATTGAAAAAGTGGGGGAAGAGAAGAATATTGATGGTTAATTTCCCATTAACATCATAAAATACATAATATAAAATATTCTGGAGATTTCATTCCTCTTGGGTGAGAATAGATGAATAATGAATAAGAAAAGAACTCAAAATAAAAGAATAATTGAGAAATCGCTTACAAAAATTCGGCAGCCTAACGGCTCCGCAACATGGTTTTAGAAAATATTAAAAAGAGAGGGGAAAAGGGTCTCCCAACCATAAATTAATAATAATATATATTATATCAAGAATAAAAATAAAATGAGAACATGGTATTGAAACTTGAACGTTATACCACATAAAAGAGAACTTGAATGGAAAAATAAAGAAATTGAGAATTTTCTTACCATGTAGAGTAACCCTTAGAACATGAAGGTTGGGACCTTGGGGGCTTAAGAAAACCTTGGGAGGACTATTAGGGAGTCAAGGAGTCAAGATTTTCGTTGATAAGGAATTGGTAATGAAGTTAATGAAGGAATGGGTTGGTATTTATAGGAAAAGTAAGGGAATATTTTAATAATTTTCAAGGGACACCTCATGGGTGGTATTCGCAAAACCATGGGCTTACTCATCGTATTTTCCCATGGTATAACTCACTTGGGACAACTCACATCTTATTTAACTATAAACAAGTCGACCATATTTATGAAATCATTATGAAATCATTAATGATGTCATTAACACAATGAAACTAAAAACAATATTTTTTACTATTCACTGAAAAATCAACTGTTTCAGAAAAATTCCCAAAATTTACCCTAACCATTTATAAACGTTTATATTTCAAAAATGAAGTCCATATTTTTGAAAATAATTTTCTAAATTTCTTTAATTTAATTTTTAAATAAAATTATACTTAACTCAAAAAATAATTATTTAAAAACTATAACTGCTTTTATATCACATTGAAAAATTAATCAAGATGTCTTTATCTTAAAGCCTTATAAATTATAAAATAATAATAAAATTTCATATTCATTAGGTTCATATTACTACTCATTTTACTATTCATAAGAGTATGTCACTATTCACCAAAAAAACAAGTTGGTTCCAATAGACTCCAAATAAGATACTGAACACAATTGTAGATGACAGTTTCTTGAAATTCAAAACATAGAAGTGGAAAAGTTTTGTTTTAAAGGATAGTTATGAATATCTACACTATAACAATGTTCCAAGAACTTCTATTTATTTTTAGAAAAACTTGAGGTGTTATAATTAATTAGTATAAAAAATAAAATATATATACATATATATGATCTTTTTATTACCTCTATATTTATGCACCAATTAAACAACCACATTTTAACGGTTATACAATGTTCAAATATATATTTTTTTCTATGATGTGTGTAAAGTAAGCTTTAAAACATAATATATATTTCTCAAAAATGCATAGTGAAATATTGGGTTGTTATAGATTTGAAACCACCCACTAAAGATATGGTTTCTTTTTTGGTTATAGCCATGACTTTTCCTTTTATATATTCCTTTTTTGCATTCAGGGATCAAAAGAGTCAATATGTTTTGTTGGGTGATCAGTCGGGCAGATAATCTGGTTGATGTGATAGGTGGAGTCTCATATGGTCAGACTGCTCATGTCTTCTAATGGTATTCATTACGAGTTGTTTGAGGATAAATTCATATATAAAATCTTTTATACCACCCAAATTGAGGAAAATCATGATAGTTTCCATCTATTAGGCATAGCCTAGAAACATCAGTTTCCTAAACCCAAAGCCCGCTAGATGTTAAGACTTTGTTCGCATAGGCTAAGAAGAATGTTCTGTTTAGACATGAGCTGAATGTAACACCCTAATAATTTTATATATATATATATATATTACTATAAAGTAATACAAAATTTCATATCTTGATTTGCATAAAACACCAAACCAAAATTATTTTTGACATATTAGGTGAAAATAAATAGTAAATTTTTTAGTAAATAAAAATACTATAATCGATTATAAATGTATTCAAAATAAGATTATTAATTTTTAATTTTTTAAAGGATATTTTTTAGTAAAATCCATTTTTATTTATATTTTCAACTAAATATTAATTTTTAAAATATTTTTTTAATTTTATAAAAAAAAACTTTACTTTTGAATTCATCATTTCAAAATTATCTTAGGATGAATTTTTGAGTTTTTTATAAAATAATTTTTTAGGTGATTGGTGAAAAAATAATGGTTTTTATAATACCCCCACTATAATAAAATTATCATTTTATAATGATTAATTAAAATTTATTGAAAACCATTTTATATAAATATATACATTTTTAAAGTGAAATTAATGATTTTAAAAGTCTATTGAATTTATAAGATCTATGTTAAGCATTTTGGAAACTTAAGTAATACGAGGTCAGTTACATCTGACACCGTGAAATAAAACACAAAGAGGAAATTTTTAATAAATTACATGCTTGGAGACTTGATCCTATGAACATTCCCTTACCCCCAGACTCTTAATAACCCACCACCAATGGTGGGCCACTTAAATAATATTTTACTCTAAGAACTGTTTTTATATACTTATAATAAAAGTAGTTTTCATCACTTGTAGAAACTAAATATATAAAAATGGATCTAATATTTTAGATCAATATTTTCATATTATGTAATAAGTTAAATTTTATTTCAGACATAAAATTATTATTATGAAGATAATAGTTAATGTCCATGATAATGCTGAAAGAGTTATTTTCGGAGAATTGTTTTATTATTGTTGAATCATTTATATCTAATAAATTAAATTGATATATTTTATAAAATTACTTTTTTATGATTTTTACAAATGTATAAAATTATATTATAATTAATTTAATTATTAATTAATGTTATACATGGTTAATATCACTTAGGGATTAATTTTTTTTCTCTACAAAACAGTTTTTCCATATATTAAATGTTTTAATTTAGATGTTTATTTTTTATTATTTTAAAAATAAAATAAATTATATGTATATTAAATTAATGTTCTTGTAATAAAAATTTGGTAATAATATATATGTTATATTTTTATTAAAATATATATTACTTGGGTATAAACTAGTTACCAAGGTAAAAACTAAAATCGTAAAAATATAAAAATTCTGCTGTAAAAGGCTTGAAACATGTTCAAAATATGTGTGAAAATGGATGGTTGATGTTTTCTCAATCATATAACACCCCAAAATCCGTTTTTTTATCTATCTTAGATCAATTAACCCTTTACTAGTGTCATGGCAATATTGAAAAATAATTGGTATACACAAAAGTTTCCTTTTCTTCAATTATAAAAGGGGATCACTTACATCAATTTATGAAACACCTATCCATTAAAATTTTATCTTTAATCTCTTCCATTTTTCTAATAATAAAATACCCTATAAATTTTATGATTCTTTAGTGACAATTATATATCCTAGGGACACTATATAAAAGGATATTTCTAAGAGAATCCTCGTGTTCTCTATGATGTTAGAGCGCATTCGAGTAAGCATGAATACAATGTAAGGGGTTTTTTGTGTCAAATTTAATTTCATGAGACATATTTAACGTTATAAACTATAATATATTTTATATAGTGTGATTAATACCTAATGGATTTCTTCTACCATATTAGAGTAATTCATGGAGTTTAAAGATCCATATCGTGTCTTTTAATTAAATGTATTTTGATTTAAATGGTACCAAGTTTATAAATGAATTTATTAAATAAACTACCTTAATTGAGTTATAATTATAATTATTTACCTTTTTTCTTCCAATATTATTTTCTCTCCCCATAAGATTTTATTTCATGATGCGTTTTGTTTCTCTCCATGTGAAATGACCTTTGAATGTGATCTATAATTGCATCTTTTACAAGTACGAGATATTTTTTTTCTAAAACCTCTTATGGTTTCTCCTTCTGTATGAGCATTATTTTTTAAGAAGATTATATTCCTTGTTTTAAAAAGGGTTTCCTATTTAATTTTACTCCTGATTATTTTAAAAATAAAAGTAAATATTATTATATATATTTTTGAAGTAACATGTTCTAATTTTTTAAAGGAATTATTTATTTCAAAAGGGATTTAAAAGGATTAAGTTTTATGAAATAATTTCTAAAGTATTTTAATATATTATAAAATAATGTTTTTAAAGGAATATATATCTTATAAAATTTTTTCTATAAACATACTTTTTTTTGTTTTAAATGATTTTTTAATTGATTTATCTAGATAGTGTATTTCATTTTAAAGAAAAAGTTTTAGGGAGTTTTAAATCCTTTCAAAAATGTGGTATTACCTCTTATTATTCATGTGATTTATCCCAAGATCATAAAAGTTTATTTTATATCTATGAAAATATATTTAATGATTCTTATTTTATATTGGGGATATTTTTTATCCACCATCAAAATTCGTTCTTTGGGTGTCTTATTGATTGTTCTACGAAATCTTTTCATGAAAATTTACTATTTTAAATGGGTGAATTATATAATTTTTAAAGTACGAATTTTTTCATTTTATAATGGAACACTTATGTATGGATGATTGTAACAAATCATGATGTGATGGTTTGTGAAAAATAGGGGGAATAAGGTGGTTTTCACGAGAAATAATGTTCATTTATTCTAACATAGGATCTCAAATAATTTTAATATTGAATCTGTTGGTAATGGAATAAAGAGTTTACCATTGGGAAAGAGTTTGGTGTAATTACTATCCATTTGAATCTAGAAAAAATATTTAATATATAATTAATTAAGTATTATTCATTCATGCATGTTCAAATTATGATATCTTATACCCATAGCATAAAATTGATATTCCAATTCCATGATTGAGTATAGAATTAAGGTTCTTATCTAAGAATGGTATAACCTTGTGTTGGGTACCTGGGGTCGGTCCTTGTACACTTTCTCATTTCTTTACCTCTTTTATTTTTTCTTCTTTTATTTTTATCCTTTTTCATTTATCCTTCTACCTTTGTACTGGGTAATACGTGACTCCTTATCAAACCTATGGGCCAAACTTGAAAAATAAGTAAAATAGGGAGAGGGGTAGGGATATTTCATCCATAATATTTTCTGGAGGTGGATCAGGAGTCGGTAGCAACATGATGTGGTTCCAATATTGAATCTTTGGTAGTCTCCACCAAGAGGTAGGTCCTTTTTTATGATTTTCTATAAATCCCAATACATTAGTTGTTTTTAACTTTTGATCTTGTTTTGGGGGTTTTGTGGGCCCTTAGAAGGATAATTTGAGGTGTTTTGGGATGAATCATGGGTTTCAGGTGATCAAACATGGTTATCAATTCAGGTAAACTACATCACACAATGTGTGTTCTTAAAATACATATTATGTGTTCTTCTAATTAGAAGGATATTAAAATGTCGTGTCAAAATATGTGTATGTTTATGATGTACTATGTGTTGGTGATTTGGGGTGTGGTCGGGGGCATGACCAGACACCCCATGTTGGGGAACATGGTATGGCATGCCATTTCTGTTCGGTGCATGAAGTGTAGTAGAGAATTTTACATGTTGAGTTTGGTTGAAGTACATGGGAAATTAACCTATATAGTGTACATGTTGTGTGCATTGTAGGCATGACTATACTTTGAGAACCACATGAAAAGTCACTAAGATACATGGATATGGATGGTTTTTTAAGGAACCTGTCGTGTACAGAGGGCACACACCATATACTCCCTCCTTGGAGGAGTTTCATTATTTTCTATCCAAGAGTCCGATTTAAAACTACGAATAGTTCATTATGAGTATTGTTTCATAAAAATCATGATTGTGGGATCATTTCAGTTTTTAGAGGCTATACAGATGGTTTTTTGGGTTGAGAGAGTTTTTGTTAATGGTTTTCTCATATGTATGGTTTCAAAATCATCCTACTGGTTTAGGTGTGATCTATGAGGCCAAGTCAGGGACAAGATTTCATGGATTAGTTTAGAAAATTAATGAAAATGGGGTTTAGTGGTAATATACCACCCCTACTCATTTTTTTGAGTCGAGGTAGGATTTCTACTTGGCCTTAGTCAATATTCCCAAGATTTCCAAGGCAAGAAATAAATTCCAAGGGATTCAGTACATTGGGGGCACAATTTTCCCTTTGAAAATAAAACAACCCAATCGAACACACCATAAAAAATAACCATTAAATGATGAATGATAAAAATGTATAGAAATCAAAGTATAAAAACTGAATATCAAACCCAACTATGATCAGAGTACCATAGTGGAAGACTACTGACATAAAAGTACACAACAAAATTCAAAACCCTAAAAACCCAGAGACTCCGAAAACACTGACATAGAAACTCCAACCATTCTCCAAGATCCACCTCAAATTCCATGCCCATGTATCATGAAGCATCACTAAATATGTGAAATTATTTACCTTTACCTGTATCTCGATAGAAAAAATATGAAAAAGAATTAACATTCCAATGTTGGGTGTATAGTGAAACTTAGTAGGTTTTCCCCAAATGACATCCATACTCACACCACTAGAATAAAATAGGTTAGCATAGTTATATAAAAAATTTATATAAAATAATATAATCCATTTTCAATGTTTATATCAAATCCATGTAGTTTCACACCAAAATGGGTTTTCCAACCAAAATAGTTTTCCAAGGAAAGAAAACAAAAAAATGAATTACGCCATTTCAAATTCCTTTTTTTCATGCTCGTTCAATGATCCACATACACACCCACATGTGTTTTTTAATGTGACAGTTCAATACTCATGATAATTTTCTCATTAATCCACTAAGTCATCACTATGTGGACAATTTCCTTATATCCCAATGACATACACACCTTATCTAGGGTCATGTACCATTATAGCACAATAGTACATGCCCCTTATGTTGGGTTATATTAAAATCATGAAGTCACACAAACCCATGTTTGCCTAAATTTTTTAAATCAACCATTCCAAGATATTTTAGTAAAACCATTGTTTTAATGAAAAACTTTCAAATAGACCATTTTCATAAATCCAACAAATCTATTTTTTAAAATCAACATTTTGAAATCAAGAAAGAAAAGAACTTTACACCATCAACATCCACAAATACATAAATCCTAAAACCATCACTTAAAAACGTTTAAACCATGATTTTAATAGAAAATGTAAAACCAAATTCAAGAAATTTAACCAATTTGAAACTAAGGCTACATCTTATAATAATTTGAGTAGATATTAAAGCCACGTACCATGAGAATTATGCCAAAAACGAAGAATGACATGAATTATTCAACAAAACCGGGTTGAGTCTAAAAAACCAGACTTAGATCACATTCCCTGACAAAAAACATACCATATATCATCATTATTAGCATAAACCATCATATATCTATACCCAAAAGACTATATATAAGATTTTAAGTGAGGGAAAAAGACTAGATTTATGAAAAAAAACCACCACTGAATATTTTCCAAGGGATTTGAGCTTCAACTCATAATGAAAAGCCTTCATATTGCTTACGGTTTGAAGGGGAGAGACCCCACAACCATTAAGAGAATGAAAAATAAAATTAGGGTCAAAATGGAGAAAAATGAGGTGATTAAGGGTAAATATGAGTGAGATCAACATTTTTTGGATCTCACATTTAAATAGTGCATGGTTAGATGTCTTGTTAGGAAAACCATGTGCTAACCATGCACCGACCTCTTCCTCAAGGGGAACCTTACACATTTTTCGTACATGGTTATTAAAAGTGCTAATCATGAAAAAAACCCACTATCCCAATTTTCATAGTTTCTCCTGGTTGACCGCTTGGATTGGAATAATTGTACACAAAACCATGAACCTTTTCATTAGACCCTATCTCACTATACATGGTTTCAACTAACCATGTTTCACTAGTGCATAAAACATTTTAACATCGGTTTTTTTTACATCGGTTTTTAGCTGACGTTATTAAAGGCAACATTATAAATATTTTTTTTATATTGGTTATTAAAAAAAATGTTATAAAACTATAATGGAACAAATTTTTTACACTGGTTATTTAATAACTGATGACGTATATAGTTTATTACGTCAGTTATTAAATAACCGACATTAAAAAATGGTTCCAGATGTGTCTTTTTTTACATCGGTTATTAAATAAATGATGCAAAAAACTATATACCACATCAGTTATAAAATAACCGATGTAAAAAATCATGATTACAAAGCATTTTTAAATCATTTATTAAATAACTGACATAAAAAAATATACCACGTCAGTTATTTAATATCTAATGTAAAAAATCACAATTCTGAATCATTTTGTAGGTCGGTTATTTAATAATTGATGTAAAAAACATTATAACATGTCGGTTTTTAGGTAATTGATGTAGAAAAACAATTATCCTAGTCATATATTTTGTCAGTTACAAAATAATTGACAGAAAAACCATTTAAAAAAAAGTGAAACCATTTCCCTGCACTGCCAAAGTAGACCTGAAACAAGAAGAACCTGACTAACTAAGCCAAAAAAACAAGCATAACTATACCAAAACAAGAATAACCGACATAAATATTAAACATTAAAATTTATAAAATTTTAAACATAAAATATCAACTAAAAACAAACATAAATCCAACCAAACAACTACCAAATATACATTTACAATTACAACATTCAAAATTACCTTTTACACTATGAAAAAACTAAAATCCAATCAAACCTATAAAATAATTTGACCATTCCACTTGTAAGTGTTTTCCCTCTTGAGCACTATAAGTTTTAGGGTCATCAAATATATACAAATTAAAGGGAAAGTAGTTAACATGTATAATGAATAAATCAAATGAAATATTTTAGAATATTTTATTAGGAAATCTAACCTCGCAAAACATCAAAATTGTTCTATTTGTCATTATTTCATACATAAATCTTAACATATAATATCCACATTAGATGGTACCTTGTAGTTTATGAAGTTTTTGTTCAAATGAGTTTTTCAATTCTAAATATCATTTTTATGTAATACATCCAAAATATAGACATTATAAATGGATATTTTCCTTTACTTTTACATATTTGATCTTAGAACACTTTTTATTTGTGGTTTTTTTGAATGTAATCCCATCCCCTATTAGAAAATAATATGAATGAGATAAATTTAAAATTAATTTTAATATAAACAGCTAATAAGAAATTGATACATTCTTTTCCAACATATTCTTAGAATTTTCTCCCACATCACCATGAAGAGTGCATATCCAATAAACTGTTTTATCCCATGGAAAAAAACACATAACATCAAATGGTCTTTGATATAAAAAAATTTAAGGTTAGTGGTTTTTATTTTAAAATATAAAGAACACATTTTGAGATATATGTTTCATACCTCTCCCAAAAAAGGAATCAACCAATACTGGGTGATTATTTTCTATTCAAATCCTTTAGCAATATAAATTGTTCTTTATTCCTAATCCAATGCATGTGCTTCAAGAGAAATCGATTGTGGGTCTACGAATATATATAAATCTCTCTGCTCATTATTCTCACAAATTTTATAAATATACCAAATCCAAAATAGTCACAAGTTTACATTTTGAATATAATTAACGTAGGGAAATAATTGTTTTAAGACTTACATGAAAAAAATTACACCACATTGATGCCCAAATTATATCTAGTAATAAGCTCTATGATATCATTTTTCATAATCCCCATATTTATTACACGTCTACAAATATGATCTTCCATTGGGAACGTATAATGAGGAACCAAAAAATTTGAATATCTTGAAAATCTGTCAAGACTCCTAAAATATATATCTGATGTCATAACCATTTGAATTTGTTACTACCAATATAGTATTTCGTTACCTTTAAAGATTTTATGTAAATAAATAGATATATAAATTAAATATAAAATGTTAAAACAAATTTAATACAAAAATAAAATAATTGATATAACATACACATACCTCTATGGTAATGGGTTGTAGAATTATTGATGGTCAAAGTAAAAAGTGGCTGATATTTTTGTACAACTATCATCAACTCATATTTAGGTAATGATACTCGAGCTGATATATTTGAAATATCATGTACGGTGACCCTATTCTATTCTACATCTAACAGTTGATAATGAAATGTATTTTTGATATAATATATCATACCATATGCAACTATATGATTGTGAGGATCATCAACATACAACTCACAATAACTTGGATGTTTTGGATGAGGGGTGTAGGAGTAGGAAAAAAAGTTGGGTCCGTAGGCTGAGGTGGAGTATACATAATGGGGTCTGGAGGTGGGGGAGTGGGAGATGCGGGTGGAGGTGGAGGATAAAAAATGGGGTTTGGAGGCGAAGGTGGAGGAGTGGGATCTATAGTCTTAAATTGTCTTTGCATGTATGCAAACATAGACTATAGAAACGATTTGATCTTTTCCTCCATCATCACATTATAATTATGATCTTCAGCCTGTAATGATTCTATTTTTTATAAATACCCTAAATGGAAGAAGCTGAAGAACATGGAAATACATTTCATACCAATACACCCATCAGGTATCCTCATACATGACCCTGGTGTTCCGGCTTTCCCAATATTGTATATAAAATATATTGCCTCCCAATAGCTATAAATACCCCATGTGTTCTTTTCTCCTCAAGAGAATCTTGTATGAATTAATTGAAATATTATTTATTGTTTCAAAGTATATAAAAAATATAATTATCTTAAATAAATAAAATAAATATCCTACAATATTATAACCTATGATCCTCAACTATTCTGTAAGATATTTCCCCTTTTCCCATAAGATCCCTCTTCTATTTTTCAGGTCTAAATAGAGGGGGTGGAGGGGAAACCTCTACAGATATTGAAGACTCAACTCTATGTTTTTAAAAAATTTCCAACATCATTTGATCTTCTAATAAATTATACCCTCCCCAAGAGGAATTATGAGTGTATACATTTTTTGAGCGGTTAATATGATTATATATTCTTGTTTTATATAAATTTATAATAATAAATCATTAAAAATTCATTAATAAGATCATTAAAATAAGAAAAATTATAAAATTTTACATTGAACTTACCAAAAATGATTATTTTCATCTAATTTCATCAAATTCTTTCCTTGTGTCTTCATATATAGAAGGATATATATGAAATGTATTGTCATGTTTCCTATGAGAAAAAATGAAATCAGATGTGAGGGTTGATTTAAAATCCCTCCATCTCCTAGCATCCATTGATAAACATTTCTTCCTGACTCCTCCCGTAATAGGAATATCAAATGTCAGCTGATAAAAAAGAAATAAAACAAATTATATTATAAAAATTTAACGATTATCCAAACAATAGAAAAATATCTTACCAAAATTGTATCCCACAACTGAGATAGAGTCACTTTTTCTACACTTTTCCAATCATTATAAAAAATGTTTACATTGCATTTACCTTTAATTGATACAAAACTCTTAAAATATTTTCCCTTTGGACCTCTAAGAATTTCATTCACATCAAACGTTGGGACTATACCCTGGTCCTGGATACAGACAAGTGATATTTTTTGTAAACATGTGTTACCACATTTACCAACTCTTGAACTCTTCTTTGCCATTGTGGGAGCACATGAAGAAAATTGGGGGAACATGAGGAAGATCATGTGAATGTTCCTCCCTATATGTATGATCATGATTCTCATATCTATAATTATATAGTTGGTCAACTGATTGATTTGTAATTATCCTTCAAATAAAAAAAGAAAATATTTCACAAATATACAAATTTAAATATTACAATACTAGTGTAAAAAAAATAAAAACATGAACTGAGTTACATAATATTAAACATGGTAAACATGGAATGCATGGTAAGGCATGGTAAATGGTAAACAAGGTAAACATGGTAAAGTAATTTTCATTCAAAATAATAAATAAACATATAAGTAACGTAATGGTAAACATAGTAAACTATGATTAACATGTAAAACAAGGAAAACATGGTAATGTAATTGTCATTAATCAAAATCAATTAATATATATGTTATTTAATGGTAAACATGGTAAAATAAACAAAATAAAACTAAAATAAACAAAAAATTTGATTTATTAGTTTTAATATGCATTTTAATTTTGAAAAAAATTACAATATATTACATTTTGTGAAATTAATAAATGTAAATGAGAAATAAACACATGATACCTATAATATTAGGAATGTAAATATGGATTGTTTTCCCAAATTCCTTTGTCATGATCATTCTTTATGGCACAAACCATGTTTATAACATGATCATCATTATTTTCTGCTAATCATTCCATGGAAGTAAGGATCTCACATAAACAAACATATTCATCAAGTTGATTATCACCAAAAAAATTATTCTTTACCTTGAAAAAAAATAGACCACTACATATCTGATTGATCAAAAACATAGAAAATCTATTTTTTCATGTGTTTTCATTATAAAATTATCAGTTGTGTCTTCTAATATATTCCGATTAATAACTATCCTTCTAAATTCACTATGTCTGACATTTTTGTTATCGATAAACCATTTGTAGTTAAAAATGGGAACTTTAAATTTAAAGTAATAAACCAACCATATATCTTCAATGACTCCATAATATTAACTTGATTCAAAAATTGAGTTTTTGTCTTTAGAACTCAAAAAATTCATTGCTTCTTCAAACACCAATACCCCACTAGTATAAATTTAATTTCTGTTGTCTTGAGATTTCGTATGAAATTTATAGCCATTAATGTCATACTCGGACCATGTTATCACATTTAAACTTGGACCACCCACAAACCATATTAATATCTCTTATGCATCTAATCTACCAAGCAATATATTTTTAAACCATGGGAAAAATGTTTTTTTATGCTCATTCAAAATCCACATTTCATTCTCCTTTGGATGACATTATTTTAGCTCATTAATATTCAATGTGATATATAGTTTAACATCAGAAATGTTATTCAAGATATATAAATGTACCTTCTTCATCTGTTCATGTGACAATTATTTGACTTTCAAGCCACAAAACCCCTCTCCCTCACTATTAACACATTCCTGGAGAGATGGAGGAAAACCAATGTGCTCTACTGCAGACAAGTAGCTCGTACAAAACTCCAAAACCTCCTCATAAACATACTTTTCAATAAAGGATGATTTGATATGATATGGATTCTTAACATACCCCTTAAATATTTTCATATACCATTAAAAAGGACACATCCAAAAAAGATATATAGGTCTATACAACTTTATTTATCGATGAATATGAACCATTAAATACACCATTATATCAAATAAAGATGGAGGAAAATACATTTCCAATTGAAAAAGTACATAAATTTCATCATTTTACAAAATGTTCAAAGAATCCACATCAAAATCTTTATTACAAATTGAATTGAAAAAATAACACACCTTTATGATAGTCTTTCTGACATGGATGGGAAATATTCCACAGAATGAAACTGGTAGAAATTGTTGCATCATGATATGAAATCATGAGATTTCATATCTGTCCACATCAAATCCTTCAAATAGAAAAAAATTTACATTTTAAGAATAACCTTTCAGCACATTGATATCATAAAGATGCTGAAAAAAGAAAATTTTCTCCCTCTTGGAAAATGTATGACACGTCGGGGGAAGAAATGTTGTTCTTCCATTCAGAGTGAGAGCTAACTACAAACGTATTCCCATTGATAGTATGTCTAATCTTGAATTCAACCCATTTTAGTATTTGATTTAAGATCTAACAATGTTTTAATCAAATTGTCAAAAATATTCTTCTCTATATGCATGACATCAATATTATGTTTCACTTCACGATATCTTTAATATGTTAGCTCAAAAAATATTGAACTTTTCTTCAAAATATGTCTATCGTTACCAGATTTATGTGTATTTCCCAATATCACATCAAGGTTTTGTACCCTCTCAATGTTCTCATCAGGGGATAATGTTTTTGGAGAATTTTTAAATTATTGTGAGACATTTAATGCATTTTTAGTCTTCTATAAGAGTGATATATAGGCAATAACTTTCAATGAACCATGTATACTGTTTTACTCCCATATTGCAATTGAAAATATGAAGTTTGTTGTTCGAAAATTAGACACGCTTTATGCCCCTTAATAGTGTATCCTGAAACTTTTTATTTGCTGGGAAGTCATTTATAGTGAACATAAGCATTTCATGTATTTGAAAACATTCCATTTTATAAGAATCATACATCTTAATATGATCCTCCTATAAAAGTTTCTAATCGTTAGTCAATGGTGACAAGATAACATCAATATCATATTTGGGTTTCTTTGGACCAAATATCATTATACTCAACATGACATATTTACACTTTATACAATCTTTAAGAGATAGGTTTTAAATTACCAATAAAACATGCCATGAACTATGTGTGCTACTGAGGCTTCGATATGGATTCATTCTATCTGTGCACAACCCATGACTGAGATTTCTAATTTAATTTCTGAATGTAGGATATTGTTCATCAAGTTTCATCCATTGTGGACAATCAACTAGATGGATTATTTTTCCATCACATATCCACTCATCAATATGACATATTAACCTTTTTAATCATGTTAATTAGAAAATAAATGTTTCAAATGAGGAATTATAGGGAGATACCAAAATACCGTGGAAAGGATCTCTATAATCTCTACATCATCCTATGATTTTTCTTTTAACTTATACTATGATGTCCCATATTTAGGAAACTCTGACAGAAATTCATATTCATTCTTATTTATTATACAATCATTCAAACATACATATATTTTCTTGTATCTCAATTCTATCGGTCATAATATTTTCATGGCCATATAATGTAAATCTGGAAGATTGTTGTCTTTTTGAAGAATGTCATTCAATAATTTCAGCATGTTATGTAAAACTCTGGTCACTCCATCAATGTTTTTCCTTCATTTTAACCAATCTTAACACCACCAATAAAACCGTAAAATTTGTATGACCAAGATAAAATGGGTTTTCAGAATCAACATACAGACGCTCAACTGTTGATTCTATCCCAATTTGTTCTACTATAATATCACGAATCATTTCTTAAATTTCATCGGAGTTATCATGTTGAAAACCACCATCATCAGTAGATATGACATTATGTTTAGTTTCAGCATGCCAAATATAAGGTTTGTAACTCGGATTAAAACCACTACAAATCAGATGATCTTTGATCTTTCTACTTTTCAACTTCTCTATATTCAAACATTTCAAGAATGAAAAGAAAACATTTTTGAATGCAGATGGCTGGTTCAGAACTCAATTGATGACCAGCTTAAGCGATGTGTTTCTAAGGATAACTCTCAACAAATCAGAAACTTGTTCCTTGCTGGGGTCTCAGAGCTGATACATGTGATATGGTATGATAGAAACTCGATTCTTCCCAATAATTGCTCACACAACATTAATGCAGGTAAAACGCGTATTCTTATTGCTATTCGGGAAGCTGCGCTGATTCAGAATGGTTCCTGCAACAATTCGGTGGATGATTTTATGATCCTTCGACGTCTTCGAGTTGAGGCCATTTTCTCGAAACCGTTCCACACTCTTGAGGTTTTTTGGAGACCTCCCTTTCCAGATTGGATTAAAATTAATGTGGATGGAGCTTCTAAAGGAAATCCAGGTCCTGCGGGTTGTGGTGCTGTCTTCAGAAATCATCATTGTAATGTTATGGGATGCTTTTTTGGAGGCTGTGGTACTGCAACCTCTTTGGAAGCAGAGATGCTTAGTGTTATTCATGCCACTGCTTTTGCTCTTCAACGTGGGTGGAACAACTTATGGATTGAAAGTGATTCTACTACTGTTGTTCAAGCCATTTGGAAGGGAGAGATTCATCTTGCTTGGTCAATTACTACGCGCTGGATGAATTGTCTTCAATCTCTTCATGACGTCAGTTTCATTGCAACTCATACTTACCGTGAAGCTAACATGGTTGTAGATTCTCTCGCTAATAAATGCATTGCTCAGAATCTAACTTGGCTGGAGGAGCTCCCAGATAACTTGATGCCTTTGCATCTTAAAGATTGTAATTTGATCCCGTCTTTTAGACTCTTGTAATCTTTGTTTTCTTTTTGCTAATAAATATGCTTTGGTCCTTTGACCAAAAAAAAGAAAACATTTCATTTCATGGAACATTTTGTTTAGAAAATCTGAAAAAGGCATCAACACCTTTCTCATATTCATTACTCACTCGATGCACTATAATCCATCATTGACTCATTATTACCTTTAACAAATATCAAAATTATAAATCTTGTTAAGATAAGCCAATTTTATATTTATATGAAATATATCATAATTTGAATGTAAAGAAGTTTTTAAAAATAAAAAAATTATAGGTATATCTGAAAAACATATGCTGGGAAATAATTTTAAAATGAATTTATAGTTATATATAACTATTTTATATTTATATGAAATATTATATAATTTGAAATTAACACAATTTTGAAATATAATATAAAAATAATATATGCGTATTTGAAAATTATAAAGATATATTTTTTGATCAAAAAAATATATTCTTCATTTCATGTAATTTTCATGGTCACATATATGAGTTTCATCATTCTTATAGTGTTTTTTGTGGAAAATTATATTGTGTATGGTAAAAAATGATTTTAGTGGTGAGTTGATATATTTATGTTCTAAGACACTTTTGGAAATGAATTTATATTAGACTCAAAGTACATGCCTTGAGAGGAACATAGATTGTCTTGGGAAGGTGGTTCAAATATCCTAATCAAGGTATGTTGATAGGTTGTTTTGTGGGATACTTAGCTAATAATAAATTGGTAATGAATACAGTGCTAAAGAAATAAGCAACCATGAATCAATATACTATGTTATAATATATAATCGTAGTCAACCTAAAATATGTACTACATGAAACCTGAACATATAAGAAAATAATTAAATAAACAAATGACCCAACACCTATAGAAATAATGAGTACATATTCACCACAAAACACCTGGGAAAATATAACTTATTTTTTTCTAAGATGTATTAACCAAAAAAAGTAATGTGTTTTTTAAAATGACAAGGGTGATATGGTATATAACCAATGTCTCTAGGATATCTATATGGGTATTTCATATTTAAATATGGAAGAAACTAACCAAAATAGAATAGATCGTAATTACCAACGATTTCAGATCAAGGATAAGAAAAAACATGTCAAATAAGGATAACATTAGGAAATAATTGAATATATTATGATATTTTAAAAAAAGAAATCACATAACGTAAATGTAGCTCATCTGTGAAAAATAACGAATGAAATCGAGTTGTGTGAGGCTTACATGAACTTTGGGAGTTGATCTGATAGATCAGGTGATAACAAGTAAGAAGAACGATGCTAGAAAAAATTGGTTGGAGGGAATGAGTTTGAAAAAATGTTTCTAGGTTTTTTGCGTGAGAGAGGCAAGTCACAGGTCACCTGATAAAAAAATACAGACTTACACAATACGACGTTTGATAAAATTTTTAAAAGGTTTATCACGTTAGTTAATTAATAACTGACGTGATAAATAATTATTTTATTACATTTATCACTTCAATTATATAATTACCAATGTTATAAAGATGATCTTTTATGTCGGTTATATAATAACTAACATGATAAATTTGATTTATCACCTCAGTTATAAAATAAACAACGTGATAAATAATTATAGTTGATTTTTCCCATAAGTTATAATCTAATCAACATCAAAAATATATTTACCACCTGGTTTATAATATAACCGACGTGAAAAATAAAATATTAGAAATTTTTATTTCGGTTATATTATAACTGATGTGATAAATCAACTTTTACAGCTTTATACATTGGTTATTTATAACCGATGTAAAAAATACAGATGTGGTAAATGTTTTATGCACTACTGATTTAACCATGAACCTTCCGTAAAGCCAAAAAAATAGTCCGAAAGTCCTCCAAACTCTCCCAGACATCTCTTGAATGCTTTACATACTTAAATAACATAAATAAATGGTTAATTTCTTGAAACTATGGGTGATCCATTATCACCACGATTGGACTTTCCATCCCAAGAATGTAAAAAATCACTACTATCCTAAAAGGGTTGATGACATTGCTTGACTATTTCATTCTCCAATTCTCAATTATATTTCAAAATATCACCATGTTTCCACATAACTTGACCAAGACTGATGCTTTTCCCATGAAATACTTTTTATTTACTATCCAAAATCTGTACCAGTATATGAAATAAAGAATATCCAAACTCTAGAAAAATGTGATCCCATAGAATCACATGGTAAGGATCAAGCTAATACTTTTTCAACTGTGATACATGAATCACATTATGCATTACACTAAACTATGGGGGAAATCCAAGTTGTACGCCACCTCACCAACCCATTCATGTATTTCAAAAGGGACTATGTATCGAAGATATAACTTTTTATACTTCCCAAAATTATGATTCCCAAATCTTGGAGAGATTCTCAAGAACTCATGGTCACTCACCTAGAATGACAATGACCATCAATGATGACCTTCATATGAGTTTTGATGACTTTGAACTATCACTATTATCTTCCTGGTAAACTAAATTTTCTCCTTTGTCTCTTTGAGAGGGCTGGGCCCAAACAATGAAATCTCACCTGTTTCCACCCAAAAAAGTGGTGAACCACAATGATGCCAATACAATACTTAAAAAGGAACCATATTTATTGAACCCTAGTAACAATTTTTATATGATAATTGTACTAACGTTATGTGCTCCTCCCATGATCCACCAAAATTCATTACAGAAGCACACATATGTATTCAAAAATATATATCTTCCATTCTGATTTTCCCTTCTGTATGAGGATGATACAATGTACTCATTATCAACTGAGTCTCAAGGGGTTTCTGTAAGTATTTCCATAAATGAGATGTAAATAATGTATCTCTATAAAAAACTATTGAAACTTGTACTCTATATCTTTTTACTACTTCTCTGGTAAAGATTTTGGAAAATTACACTTTTATATGAGATTCATTAATTGGAATGAAATGGGACAAATTTGTGAGTTGATCTACTATCACACATATAGAATTGTGTTTCCAACCCGTTATTAGGAGACCTGTTAAAAAATCCCTGGCTATCTTCTCCCATTTCCAAATAGGAATAGGTAAAGATTATAACATAACTCCTCGTCACTGATACTGTGTCTTAACCTGATGACAGGTGAGGCATCCTAAAACAAACTCAGCCACCTTACTTTTCATACTGACCCACAAAAATTATTCTTTCAACAACTTATAAACCATCTATATACCTGGATGAATATATCATCTTAAATGGGGGTAAACATGAGTAATTTGTTCCTGAAAATCCATAAGTATGACGATATGACCTTGAAACCACAAATCCAAACTCCCATCTAATTTCCATCTCTCAATGGTCTCCCCAACATTGAGTTTTTGACCTCATAAAAGGCATTCAAAATCAGACGTACTTGCCTCCATAACTGTCTTCATCAAATTTGAAATCAACCAAACTAGAAAGAAAACTGCAACACCACTTTGGTCTTCACGTTTCAAGTGCATGTTAGCTATCAACAACATCAACTTCCAGTGATCTAAAGCTTATTCTTCCATCTCACTATATGATTTTATAGTTAATGCATCTTCCAACTAATTTCCTTTACCTAGTGTATACATCAAGTCGATGTCAAATATTTAGAGAAACTACATTCATCTTCTTTTTCTCAGGTTCAAATCCATTTATGAGAAAATATATTTGAAGATCTAATGATCTGTAAAAACTATTAATTTCTCACCAATAAGGTAATGATGTCATGCCTTCAAAGAACGAACTATAAAAGCTAAATCTAAATCATGTGTTGGGTAGTTCATGTCATGAAACCGTAACTATATTCATAATCAACAATGTGATCTCCCTGCATGAGAAAACATCCCAACCGTAATCCCAAAACATCACAATACACCACATACCCTTGTCTTAATTATGAAAATTCAAAGATCGACTCTAATGTAAGGAGAACTTTAAGCTCTTGAAAATACTTCTAATATTCCTCTTTCCTTTGGAATGGATCTTTTTTCCTTTTACAAGCTGTCATAGGTGAATCTACTCATGATAATTCATGAATAATGTGTCAATAATAACAAGAGAAACCAAAAAAGTTTCATACCTCGAAGACATTATTTGGCGGTTTCCATGAGATAAAAACCTCTATATTTTCTAGATCCATAGAAATACATATTTCAGAGATTAAATGGGAAAGGGAACACATAAATTATATCCAAAAATATCACTTTGATAATTTGGAATAAAGATGACGATCTTTCAATATTCCAAATACTATCACCAATTGCTTCTCATTCTCATCTATTGTCCTTGAATACCCCAATATGTCATCCAAAAACACTATCACAAAATAATTGAGATATATTTTAAATATCTAATTCATCAATTATATAAAGACTATGGGCTCCTTTTTAATATCTAAAGGCATAACCACATACTTGTAATGGTAATATCTAATTCTCCATGCTGTTTTCAGAATATCCTCCTTCCGAACATGCAATTAGTGATATCCTGATCACAGGTCAATTTGGGAGAACCAATGAGCTCCCCTTAATTGATTGAATATATCCTTAGTGTATGGAAGTGGATATAAATTCTTTATCATAACATGGTTAATCTTATGATAGTCTACACACAATCAAATAGTTATATCCAACATTTGAAAAACAATACTAGTGATTATTATAGAGATATGCAAGGCCTAATGAACCCTTTTCTTTATAGTTAATATAACTAAAGCTTTAGTTACCTTAATTATATTGGTTATATTTGGTAAGATGAAAGTATAATAGGATATCCCTCTTAGAAAGAGATCAATCATAAACTTCACTTCTCTTTTGGGTCAAATATTGAAAATTTTTAAGGAAAACAACCGAAAATTGGTTAATAACTCATATATAACTACAATTATTGATTTATTACATTGATAAAAAAGTAAAAGCTATCAAATATTATGATATTGTTCCAAATAATAGTGCCAAAAAAACCCGTTTCAACTACATTTACATTTCAGTATCCTTTAAAGAGATTCTCGATGCCATCCCAAGTTGTAAAACTTACCC
The DNA here is from genome assembly GCA_963277665.1 of Viscum album. Classification (NCBI taxonomy): domain Eukaryota; kingdom Viridiplantae; phylum Streptophyta; class Magnoliopsida; order Santalales; family Viscaceae; genus Viscum; species Viscum album. The sequence continues at coordinate 295,932,252 of OY728134.1, forward strand.
GTTGGGTATAATAGTTGATGTGAGCCTTGAAAAGTTTCTAGCAATCCATACCTAGGATTATATCATAATCATCTATCTCTAGTACTAATAAATTCCATCTCAACTTAGCTCCATCTAAAATTATAGAATATGTTCTATAAATAAAGTCTCTATATTCTATTTGACCAAGAGGATTTTAAAGTTTCAAAATAGAAGGAATAATTTCAATATTTATACCGAGTAAATCAACAACATGAGAAGAAATAAATAAATATGAATCACCTATATCAAAGAAGGATTACATAAGGGTATAATTGAAATAAATCATACCTCATACAATCAATGGTCCAAATTGATCATCAACAATCACTGGCTCAACTCCATGAAACTTCTTACTCACTACACTTTGTTCTTTTTTACCCTGTTGAGATTGCACCTATTGAGGAGTCATGGAATTCCTAGAATCACTATCGCTAGATTAGCTCTTCTGATGATAATTTTTCTACTTTCCTCACCTCATTAAATCATACAACATGTAAAAAACATGATATGTCTCTTGAACAATTGTTCTTGGATCACTGTGATAATAGCAATGAAGATGCCACATCTAATTGGAATTATGGAATGCTCTCTATGGAACTATACACTCTCGATTCATGTGATCGAAGAAACCACATTTAACACAAACATATATTTTCATGGGTCTTGTAGGAATATTCATCAATCCATCCATCTAATTTGGAGTCATTCCACTACCTTAGAAATAGGTGTCCCTCTTCCTCTTGTTCCATACATTAGAGTTCCCACCATTTCTCGTAGGTATCAACATGATCCTTCCACCCATAGATCACGAGAAATAATTTTCATCCATTTTTTCTCTATTATCCATATCTAGGTAATATTTTATACAAAGCATAAAAAATTTGGAGCAAATATCCTTCTTCAGTCTCGATTAAAAAAATGTAATCCTTCAAGGACACACTAGCAGCAACTTCTGGTGATAAGCGAACTGAATTCATAAATTTAGCCATGTATTCTATCACTAAGTGGTTCTCCAACTTCAACCTGAATATTTACAATATTCTAGAAATCATGAACATGTGAGGGTAGAAATGATTGTTTAACAATTATTCAAAATCCTCACTTGTGATGTTTTGGTCCAATTTTTCCCAAACAACTAAGTCCCTCTATTGGAGTGCATGATCTTTTAGCATATCTGTCACCAACATTAATTTTGGATTTTCAATTGTTCCTAGGAAATAGAAGAATCAATTCATCCTACTCAACCAGACCTCTACCTACTATGGCTCCAAATTACCTTGAAATATGGGTGGATTCTTCTTCTAGAACTAGATAGAAAGATCCACTTTTCTTGGTTCATCCCTTCCATTCCCTATATCTACAGTCTGAAAGGACTGAACTATACTCTGAACCAGTTTTTTATTGATTGGGGAATTAGGTGAAACTATATTCTCCACATCTTCTTCTTGTTTGATTCTAAAATGGATACCGAGTTCCATTTTTTTAAAACATAACGAACACCATAATCATCACTCTCTAGAAAATGAAGACTTAATAATTTCAAATTCCAACATATAATATATCACAAAATTTATTTCTAAAATTCCAAATTTCACCATATTATGAAAATCAACTCATTTCTAAAATTCCAATATCATGCATTTTTAAAATCTCAAATTTTAAAACAATTTCATTATATTAAGAAAATAATTTTTTTTTCAACAAATCATATATCATTACGTAGAAAGAAATATTCACTCCTAGAGGGAAGTCATTTATAAAATTCATGTAAAGATATTATCATTAGCTAAACCCATGAAAATAAGATTAAAAATCTTATAAGTGTGTCCAAAACAATTATGTACCAAAATTTCTTACAACTTGATGTTTGGAATGAATGTAAGATTTTTATTTTTTTCACTACATTTAAATTCCTGAAAATCCTACTTCTTTCTACCATCAAAAAACCAAGATTAACCAGAATGATTTTCCACTCCAAGACCAAAACAATTATACCATTTGTCCAAAAAGATATTAGGACCAACCAAGACTGATTCCACTTGTAAATTAATGATAAAATAAGAAAATACCACTTATAATATCCCACACCTCCTCATTGGCTTTAGTCGAGGTGGAATTTATACTTGGAATTATGATACATCTCCATTATTCCAATGGTTGGAAATAAATTCCAAGGGATTCAATACAATTGGGGGATAATTTTCCCATTGAATATAAAATAACCCAACCAAACACACCATAACAAAATTTCCACTAAATGATGCATGATAAAAATGTATACAACAAAAAGTATTAAAACTGAATATGAAACCAAACTATAATCAGAGTACCACAACAAAAGACTACTAACATCAAAGTACATAGTAGAAGACAAAACCATAATAACTCAGAGACTCCAAAGGTAGAAACACAATAACTCCCAACATTCTCCACTCTAAAACTAAATTTCTATGAACAAGTATCAATAAGAACCACTAATGAAGTAAGATTCTTTACCATTAACTATACTCAGATAGAATATATTTGAACAACAACCAGTGTTCCAAAGAAGGGGTGAGTCAGAAAACTTAGTAGGTTTTCCCCAAAATGACTTCCCTACTCATACTACTAGGATAGAAAAAGTTAACACAATTATATAAACAATTTTTATAAAACACATTAAATAAGTTTCAAAATTTATATCAATTACATTTTATTTCACATAAAATAGTTATTATATCCAAAATAGTTTTCCATGAAAAGAAAAAAAATAATTCATTAAACCATTTCACATTTCCTATTAGCATAATCATTCCATGATTAACATACAAACCCACACATACATTCATAAGTGATAGATCCATACTCATGGGAAGTTTCTCATCCATCCAAAAAGTGATTACTAAATAAAAAATATCCATATGTCCCAATGAAAAATGTCCGATATCTAGGAAAATTTCCCTTTATACTTCAATGGTTCATTCCCCTTATTTAGGGTCACATCAAAATAATTAACTCACACAAACCCATTTATGCCAAAACCATTTCAAATTACCAATTCTTAGACATTTCAATAAAATCATTCTTTTATTGAGATCCTTTCAATGAAACCATTTTAACAAATCAAACAAAGACATATTTTAAAATCAACATTTTAAAGTCCTGATAATAAACCACTTTGCACAACCAATTTTTACGAATCCATAAACCATCACTAAATTAGGTTTCTACCATTCCTTACACACCTATTTCACAACGAAATTCAAAAAAATTAACTATTTTGAAACAAAACAGTAATGTTATAATATGAGTATTTGAGAGTGAAGTCACCTATCATGGTAATTATGATTAAAATGAAGAGAGACATGAATTCTTCAACAAAACTAGGTTAAATATCTAAAAAAGTGCCTTATATCTTTTTCCCTTACACTAATACATCCATATCTCATCATTATTAGAACCACTAATCATAGATCTGTCCCTAATGGAATTGATCCAGGATTTCAAGAGAGGGAAGGAAATTAGATGTCACGACCCATCCTCAGGGCCCATGCCGTGACTACCCCATGCCCGCCTTCCATAGGCCAGGGGCTGATGACTAGCACCAAAGGCGTAAATCCTGATAACTGGGAAGGTATTTCCATTATAAAAGTAAAAAAAACATCACATAGTACAAGATAAAGTAATACACTAAGTACATAAGAAAGTGCTGAAATGTAAGTGGTACAGAATACAAACCCAACTGAAAGTACTGATACAACTGAATGAAAGTGCAACAGAAAAGAGAAACAACTGGAAGAATGGAATCATCTCTTGGTTCGTCCTTCTTGGATCCTACCTGAAGGGTATGTATAGACAGCGCAGCTCCTGGATCATCCACCACGGATCCTACCTGAAGTGTAGGTACAAATAGAGCAGCTCCTTGATCGTCCACCACGGATCCTACCTGAAGGGTTGGTACATATAGCCTCCACAATGCTCTCTCCTGGCAACCTTCTCTGAGTGTCGACTCATCGTGAAGTCCACCTCCGGATACTAACTCATTGTGAGGTCCACCTCTGGGTACCGTCCAGTCCTCGAACACTCGGCCTCTGTCAGTGCTGCCCGTCGTCTGCAACCAACACAACGAGGTGTGGGCATATCCCGTGCAGGGGTGAGTTTACGATATTCAGTAGGGACCCCGATACCCTCAAGGTCTCACAAAATCCAACAAGGATAACCACAAAGAATGATCTCAACAGATAACCCTTAATTAGGTAAAAGCCCATACTTATACCTAAGTTATCAAGTAACTCATCTCAATCAAGAGGAAACACAAAGGTTATGAAATCAACAGATAACCACTAACAAGGTATATGCCCATACGTATACCTATGTTATCAAGTGACCCATATAAATCATGAGGTAAACACAAAGGTCATAGACTCAGCTCAAACCAAGATTTTCATTATTGAAACCATAACTGCTGAAGAGACCCATCTCTGACGAGTACAATGATCCTGTCACGACTCCGAGGTACTTCTCATTAACCTAAGACTGATGAGGTGCTCCTCCTGTCGAGTACCGCAGGTCAGCCACCCAAACACAGTAGTGCTTCCTGCCAGGGTCTGCCACCCAAACATAGTAGTGCATCCCCCCTAATAGCCTGCAGAGGTACTTCTCCTGTCAAGTACCGCAGGTCTGCTGCCTGCTACCAAGCGCTCCGTCCGCTGTGGGTCTGCACCCAAACACAGTAGTGCTCCGTCCACTGGGCTAGTCGACTCACTCCAAGTCGAGTCGGTCAAGCAGTCGTCAGGTCTCAACTGGCTACACGGTCTCTGTACTCCGTACGCTCGTCTGTGGAAGGGTCCGCTCCACGAGCTACAGTTCGATACTCCAAGTATCACAAAGTCCCATGAAGAAGTATCTCAAAGGACCGCCTCGTCATAGGGGTCTCAACGCAACAGACGACGCGTCAATCGGACGCCCGGTCTATGAGTTATTATCCTTTTCGTCCTAGGGGCCCGGTTGGTTTCATGTGCGAACCAACCCGGACGTATCTCAACTGTACCCTGAACACTCATAGCGTATAATCATAGGGACCGTTTCTCAACGTGATCACCAACGCCGCTGACGGTTCGTCAAACGGACGTTCGGTCTAAAAGTTATCAGCTTTTCTGTTCCAGGGGCCCGGTTGGATTTCGGGTTCAATCCAACCCAGCCACTATCCAACTACGTCAAATCCTCAGGCGAAGTATGCCAAAATTTCCGTCTCATCAAGAAGAATCCAACAAATTCGATGTCACATCTATCGGACGTCCGGAGCTCATGTTATATGTGTTTCCGCTCCGAGGGCCCGGTTGGTTTCGTGCTTGAACCAACCCTGCCGTACACAAAGTTCCCCGAAACCTTGAGTGTAATATGCCTTATCGACCGTCTCAATCCAAGGATCACATCGCAACTGACGGTGCGTCGATAGGAGGTACGTAGCCCAGGTTATGGACGTTTGAACGGATCTGTCCGAAATTAGGGGGTTCGGGCCCGGTCCGACCCGGCCCGATGAACCCCCGGGTCGGCCCGAACCAGGATCGACCCGACCCAGGTCTGGGTCCGGACCTATAGGGCGCGGGGCGGCCGGTCTGCGGGGCCAGCACGGAGCGGGGGTTTACAACCCCCCCCCCCCCCCGCGCGGTTGACGAAACCGGCGTGACTTTATGCCTCGACGCATTGCCTTCAGAATGGATAAGCCGTTCCAGTTTGGCCCGCCGTCATGGCTCAGCCACGGCGGTTCCGTTCTGGCGGCGCGCCGCCGGCACCAGTCGACAGCGCCGCCGCGCCGGTGGGGCTCGCCGCCGCCGCTTTCCGCAGACCATCAGACATGCTCCAGTTGTCCGTTTTGCTCGCTGCCTTCACCAGTGGTCCTCCTGGGACCCGACCTTCACTGCGGAGGCTTCAAATTGACATTGCAGCCTCGTTTGTTGTCACCCATCAATCCTCACACAACGATCAGCCAGCGGAGTCTTTGAATCACCTCCGCGGCCCCGACTCCAGCCGCGGATTCATTCAGCATCAACGGCGCGGCGTGACAGCGCCATGCTTCTTCACCGCTTTCTTCTTTGTTTCCGCGCGGTGCCGTTGCACCATGCTACCTTTGTTCGAGCCACGAAATAATCAACAACAAGGGGGAGGAGGGTCGGTCGTGTTCGTGCGGTCTGACCTCCTCCCGTTATGATGAAAACATGAAGCCCAAATAGAAGTCGATGAACATCAAAGAATTCACGAACAAATAAAAACCCCTACCTTGAAATTGACATCGCACATCGTCGAGTTGCGAAATTCAAACGTCGTGGTAGTAGGGTGTTGCGGAAGAATGGTATCGATTCTATCGACGTCGGAAGAAGAAGAAGAACGTTGTTGTTGGCGATGATCACCGCGGTCGGCGACTTCTCCCTTGACGTGGAGGAAGATAAGAGTTGTTGTCCGTTCTTCATCGAGAACATTCTATGTTGAAGGTAAGGTGTTCTTCGTCGAAGAAGAACCATTATTCGTTGAAGCTGCGTCATTCTTTGTCGGAGGGAAGTTCACTTCTTCTTCACACCAATGTTCTCCAAAAAACTCCAGGACATTGTAAAAGTTTTCTCACACACCAAAAGCTCTAACACAAAATAATATCCCAGGATATTATTTTTATTCACACCTCAAAGATTTTGAAATTCAAACGAAACCACATAATTAATTATATGAAGAGGTTCATCTCATTAATTAAGGCATGTTGGGATGAATTAATGGTGGAAGGAAAATGTGAAGAGTTATACAAACTTGAAGGAGGAGGAGATTAAAGGGGAGTTGGCACATTAAGTGCAAGGGAGTTTAAGGGGGTTATAGGAAGTTGAAGGGGTTATGGTCTTGTGTGGGCCCCACTACACTAAACTCTCCCATTGGAGGTTAGGTGGGTGTGGGCCCCACCTCCCACATATTCACACATGAGATGTTGGGTGGTTGTGGACCCCACCAACAACTTCCCATGGTATATTTTAACTTCCTTGAATATCAAAAATAAAATTGCTCACAATTTTATTTATTTCTTCCAAAAACCCCAAAATTTAACTTCTTCTCCCAAGAAAATGCACCTACGGTAAAAGTCCTCTTAAGAAAATACCTGCGTTGTGAGTTCATCGGTGCCCTCGAATTTTAATTTCAAGCACCGGTTAAAAAGATAGAAAAACCCGCTTGTTCTTTCACTAAACGTTCCTGAGCCAAACTTTGGAAATTGATTTCAGGCACACCGGGCCTCAGAATCAGGTGCCGTCAGAAACCGCATACTCGTAAAATTCCAAAGAAATTTACAAAAAAAATTCCTTGAAATTTTCGGGTATTTAAATTACTCCCACCTCAGGGATTTACGTACCCATAAATCTATAACACAAACTAGGGAAAAAAGTGGTACTGAGCACGCATCTGAGCCTACCGCTCCCATGTGATCACCTAGGGGTTCCGGTGCTATCAGTGAAAGTGCACAAGAGGAATATACCATCCCCGTAGGACCCACTCCTATCGATATTCAACCCCTACTGGATCCCTATGGAAGTCATCCAGTCATCGATGTCCAAATCCCTGGGAGCGATGATGTGTGAAGGATCATGCACGTAGCTCTTCAGTTGAGGTATGTGGATGATATTATGCACCCGGTGCAACTGAGGTGGAAAGTTCAAGTGGTAAACAACCTCGCCTACCCTGCTGAGGAACTAGAAAGGTCCATTGAAACTCGGAGATATCTCGCCACCTCTGCTACATCTCCGTAAACCTCATCGAGGTGAGACTCATATAAGGACGTGGTCGTCATCCTCGAACTCTAGATGCCTCCTGTCAGCTCTACTGGAAGTGGTGTCGCAAATCTCGAGAATTATTGCACAAAGGTATGTTTGGCCATCTCCTGAGTGATCGAAATCACCCTCTTATGCATGATTCCATCATGTGCTGCCTGGGTTTTCCTTTTCGCCGACCAAGGAAAACCCCATCCCAACACTGTAGATAAAACACAACCTTTTTGCCTCATACAGTCAATCCATGTATGTACTATGGATCCAATCCATACTCAGACCAACATCTTAAGGCCTTGACGCTGCCACCAAGAGATTACAACCGAAAATCTCACCTCGTGGGTCAGATCACACTATCGGCGTAATTGTGATTATCAAGTCTCCTCCCAAAGGTATCTCCAGACGTGAGGGTAAAGTCTAAGGCTTACCAGAAACTCTATGTCTGGGAAAAGATTCGTGGAAGGAAGGAATGATTCATACCAACGTCTGTTACTACGACAACTAGTAGTGGACAAAGACTGTCCCTCGAATCATTCTTAGTGCCATTGGGACACACTCCTTGACCGCATGCATCTACACCTTTTCCCTGCCCTCCAGTTCCCTGAACATGGTGGGGATAACAATGGTAGGTGGTTGTAACATGTTGAAATGTACACCACCTCATGCTGCTCTCCCAGCTCTACTTCCATGTATGCTAATTTGCAGATTCATCTTTCCTTGACACTTCCTCTTCTTGAAACATTTTACATGTCCAAGTCTCTAAGACTGACGCCAGTTCGCATCTTACCACTGCTAACATTCACTGGCTATAACCGATCAGCCAAAGAACATTCAACCACAAAGGTTATTTCTAGAACCCTAGAATAAGTAGGAATGCATAGAGAAAAGGTGATGGCTCGGATGTCCAAGCCCTGAAGCATCGATCACATCGTATTCTTCGAGTACCAATAATGGTTTGGTACGCCCCGATGAATTCTCAGCTACCGACATGTCATCCTGACGAAGCTGTATAAGCTCAAGAAAACACTCAGCCACCTTCTCAAGATAGTCCTCAGCTGCCTATGAGTCGGTATCACCTCATAACTTGAGGGTATCTAATGTTGGAACAAGTGTAAAGTAGTAAGCCTACATGTGTCACCTACCGGTACCGCTGGTTGTAACTTCTGACCAACAGGTAGTGATGTATAGCTGTCACACTAACCAAAGGCACTATCTCAGGCATCAGTCTACATACCGAAGCATCATCACTATGCGGACCATCCTCACGGTCACTCACTGTAAAACACTAGTATCCAAGTCTACCATCTACTCCACTGGTGTCTCATCTAGGCGGAAAACTATAGCAATCGTCTCCAGCCAGTACTCTGCTGTATGGGAATCTTCCTCGCCTCGTAACCTCGGAGGCCTCTGCTACTGGAACTCGTGCAACGCGCTCTGCCAGCGTGCACCGTCCACTAGTACGGCTGGTGGAATCTGCTACCTAACGGGTGGTGGTGCTGCTGGTACACCACCCGAAGGAGACAACATAGAAAGAGGTCTTGCACCGGAGCCTCATCGCTCAGTGGGCCGTCATCGAGTACTCTCTCGGAAATTCCAACTGACTGTCTGTGTGGAGACATCCTGAATAGATGTGACACAGTCAACGATTTATACCTGGTGAGATGACCTGGTTTGAGATGACTTTAAAACTTTTGGAAACACGCACACAATCAGTGTTTTCGTGCACAAAGTCGGAAATCAGAATTCAGGGTCCTGGTGTACGGATACGTCAGCCGCCACACCAACACTGGACTCCCTGAACTGAAGACCACACTCGGTACCCTTAACAATATTTCTTCACAGAAAGAAAATATCAGAGTTATAAGTTCTGCGGTAGAACTGACTCCTCTGATACTAATTTTTCACAACCCGTCCTCGGGGCCCATGCTATGATTACCCCATGCCTGCCTTCCATAGTCCAGGGGCTGGAAACTAGCACCAAAGGCGTAAATCACGATAAATGGGAAGGAATTGCCTTTATAAAAGTAAACAAAACATCAAGAGAGTAAAAGAGGAAGTAATACACTAAGTATAAAAGAATGTAATAAAAATTAAGTGGGCCAGAATACAAACCCAACTGAAAGTACAACTACAACAGAACGATAGTAAAATAGAAAAGACAAAAATCTAGAAGAATGGAAGCAGCTCATGGGTCGTCCTCCTAGGATCCTACCTGAAGGGTAGGTACAGATAGCGCAGCTCTTGGATCGTCCACCACGGATCCTACCTGAAGGGTAGGTACAGATAGCGCAGCTCCTGGATCGTCTACCATGGATCCTACCTGATGGGTAGGTATAGATAGCCTCCACAACGCTCTCGCCCGTCAACCTCCTCCGAGTTTTGGCTCATCGTGAAGTCCACCTCCGGATACTGACTCATTGTGAGTTCCACCTCTGGGTACCATCCAGTCCTCGAACACTCAGCCTCTGTCAGCGCTACCCATCGTCTGCAACCAACAAAACGAGGTTCGGGCAAAACCAGTGTAGGGGTGAGTATACGATACTTAGTAGGGACCCCAATACCCTCAAGGTCTCACTAAATCCAACAAGGATAAGAAAAAATAAGGATCTCAACAGATAACACTTACTTAAGTATAAGCCCATACTTATACCTAAGTTATCAAGTAACCCATTTCTATCATGAGGAAACACAAAGGTTATGAAATAAATAGATAACCACTACCTAGGTATATACCCATACATATACCTATGTTATCAAGTGCCCCATCTCAATCATGAGGTAATCACAAAGGTCATAGACTCAGCTCAAACCAGGATTTTCATTATCGAAATCGTAACTGCTGAAGAGCCCCGTCTCTGACGAGTACAGTGATCCGGTCATGACTCCGAGGTACTTCTCACTAACCTAAGACTGCTGAGGTACTCCTCCTGTCGAGTACCGCGGGTCAGCCACCCAAACACAGTAGTGCTTCCTGCCAGGGTCTGCCACCCAAACATAGTAGTGCATCCCCCCTAATAGCCTGTAGAGGTACTTCTCCTCTCAAGTACCGTGGGTCTGCTGCCTGCTACCAGGCGCTCTGTCCCCCGTGGGTCGGCACCCAAACATAGTAGTGCTCCTTCCACTAGTCTAGTCGACTCACTCCAAGTCGAGTCGATCAAGCAGTCGTCAGGTCTCAGCCGGCTACGCGGTCTCCGTACTCTGTACACTTGTTTCTGGGAGGGTCTTCTCCATGAGCTACAGGTCGATACTCCAAGTATCACAATGTCCCATGAGGAAGTATATCAAAGGGCCGCCTCGTCATAGGGGTCTCAACGCAACAGACAGCGCGTCAATCGGATGCCCGGTCTGTGAGTTATTAGCCTTTTCGTCCCAGGGGCCCGGTTGGTTTCATGTGCGAACCAACCCAACCATATCTCAAATGTACCCCTAACTCTCATAGGGTATACTCATTGGGATCATTTCTCAACGTGATCACCAATTCCACTGACGGATCATCAAACAGACGTCCAGTATGAAAGTTATCAGCTTTTCCGTTCCAGGGGCCCTGTTGGATTTCAGGTTCAATCCAACCCGACCACTATCCAACTACATCCAATCCTCAGGAGAAGTATGAAAAAAGTTCCATCTTGGGGCCCGTGTCGTGACTACGCCAATCCCGCCTTCCATAGTCCAGGGGCTGCCGACTAGCACCAAAGGCGTAAATCCCGATAACTGGGAAGGAATTTCCTTTATAAAAGTAAACAAAACATCACAGAGTACAAGCAAAAGTAATACACTAAGTACAAAAGAAAGTGATGAAAAGTAAGTGGGCCAGAATACAAACCCAACTGAAAGTACAGCTACAACTGAACGAAAGTACAACAAAAAAGACAAACAGTTGGAAGAATGGAAGCAACTCCTGGTTCGTCCTCCTTGGATCCGACCTGAAGGGTAGGTATAGATAGCACAACTCCTGGATCGTACACCATAGATCCTACCTGAAGGGTAGGTACAGATAGCGCAGCTCCTGGATCGTCCACCACAGATCCTACCTGAAGGGTAGGTACAAATAGCCTCCACAACACTCTCGCCCGTCATCCACCTCCGAGTGTCGACTCATTGTGAAGTCCACCTCTGGATACCGACTCGTCGTGAGGTCCACCTCCGGTTACCGTCCAGTCCTTGAACACTCGGCCTCTGTCAGCGCTGCCTGTCGTCTGCAACCAACACAATGAGGTGCGGGAATATCCCATTCAGGGGTGAGTATATTATACTATGTAGGGACCCCGAGACCCTCAAGGTCTCACTAAATACAACAAGGATAACCACAAAGAAGGATCTCAAAAGATAACCCTTACTTAGGTATAAGCCCATACTTATACCTAAGTTATCAAGTAACCCATCTCAATCATGAGGAAACACAAAGGTTATGAAATCAATTGAAAACCACTACCTAGGTATATGCCCATACATATACCTAAGTTACCAAGTGACCCATCTCAATCATGAGGTAAACACAAAGATCATAGACTCATCTCAAACTAGGATTTTCATTATCGAAACCGTAACTACTGAAGAGACCCGTCACTGACGAGTACAGTTATCCTATCACGACTCCAAGGTACTGCTCACTAACCTAAGACTACTGAGGTACTCCTCCTGTCGAGTACCGCGGGTCAGCCACCCAAACACAGTAGTGCTTCCCGCCAGGGTCTGCCACCCATACATAGTAGTGCATCCCCCCTAATAGCCTGCAGAGGTACTTCTCCTATCAAGTACTGCGGGTCTGCTGCCTGCTACCAGGCGCTCTGCCCATCGTGGGTCTGCACCCAAACATAGTAGTGCTCCGTCCACTGGGCTAGTCGACTCACTCCAAGTCGAGTCGGTCAAGCAGTCGTCAGCTCTCAGCCGGCTACACGGTCTCCGTACTCCGTACACTCGTCTCCGGGAGGGTCCGCTCCACGAGCTACAGGCCGATACTCCAAGTATCAAAAAGTCCCATGATGAAGTATCTCAAAGGACCGCCTCATCATAGGGGTCTCAACTCAACAGACGGCGTGTCAATCGGACGCCCGGTCTGTGAGTTATTAGCCTTTTCATCCGAGGAGCCCGACTGGTTTCGTGGGCAAACCAACCCGGCTGTATCTCAATAGTACCCCGAACACTCATAGGGTATACTCATATAGACCTTTTCTCAACGTGATCACCAATGCCGCTGATGGTTCTTCAAACGGACGTCCGGTCTGAAATTTATCAGCTTTTTTGTTCCAGGGGCCCGGTTGGATTTCGGGTTCAATCCAACCTGGCCACTATCCAACTGCATCCAATCCTCAGGTGAAGTATGCCAAAATTTCTGTCTCATCAAGAGGAATCTAATAAAGTCGACGACACATCTATTGGACGTCCGAAGATCATGTTATAAGCGTTTCTGCTCTGAGGGCCCGGTTGGTTTCGTGCTCAAACCAACCTGGAAGTACAAAATGTTCTCTTAAACCTTGAGTGTAATATACCGAAACGACCATCTCAATCAAAGGGTCACATCACAACTGACGGTGCATCGATCAGAAGTCTGTAGCCCATGTTATGGACGTTTGAACGGATATGTCCGAAATATGGGGGTTCGGGCCCGGTCCGACCCGGCCCGATACCCCCCGGGTCGGCCCGAACCGGGTCGATCCGACCCGGGTCAGTGTCCGGCCCAATATGGTGCGGCCCGGCCCGGTAAGCGCGGTGCGGCCTCAGCGGCCGATCTGCGGGGCCACCACGGAGCGAGGGTTTACAACCCCCCCCCCCCCCCCGCGGTTGACGAAACCGGTGCGGCTTTAAGCCGCGCCGCTCTGCCTCCGGAACGACTAAGCTGTTTCGGTTTGGCCCGCCGCCTTGGCTCAGCCGTTGCGGTTCCGTTCCGGCGGCGCGCCGCCGCCACTTTCCACGGACCATCGGACGTGCTCCGATGGTCCGTTTTGCGCGCTGCCTTCGCCAACGGCCCTCCTGGGACCCGACCTTCACTGCAGAGGCATCAAATTGACATTGCGGCCTCGTTTGTCATCACCCGTCAATCCGCGCACAACGATCAACCAGCAGAGTCTTTGAATCTCCTCCGCGGTCCCGACTCCGGCTGCGGCTTCGTTTGGCCTCAATGGCGCGGCGCCATGGTGCTGCGCTTATTCGCCGCTTTCTTCTTTGTTTCTGTGAGGTACCGTTGCACTGCACTACCTTTGTTCGAGCTGCAACATAATCAAAAACAAGGGGGAGGAGGGTCAGCCATGTTCGTGCGGTCCGACCTCCTCCTATTATTACGAAAATAGGTGGCCCAAATAGAAGTCGATGAACATCAAATAATTCACAAACAAATAAAAACCCCTACCTCGAAATTGACGTCACACGTCATCGAGTTGTGAAAGTTGATTGTCGCGGTAGTCGGGTGTTGCGGAAGAACGGTATAGATTCTGTCGACGTCGGAAAAAGAAGAAGAACGTTGTTGTTGGCGATGATCACCGCGGTCGGCGACTTCTCCCTTGATGCAGAGGAAGAGAAGAGTTGTTGGCCGTTCTTTGTCGAGAACGTTCTATGTTGAAGGGAAGGTGTTCTTCGTTGAAGAAGAACCGTTATTCATTGAAGATGCGTCGTTCTTCGTTGAAGAGAAGTTCTCTTCTTCTTCACACCAAAGTTATCCCAAAAACTCCAGGATGTTGTTAAAGTTTTCTCACACACCAAAATCTCTAACACAAAATAATATCCCATGATATTATTTTTATTCACACTTCAATGATTTTAAAATTCAAACCAAACCACATAATTAATTAAATGAAGAGGCTCATCTTATTAATTAAGGCATTTTGGGATGAATTAATGGTGGAAGGAAAAGGTGAAGAGTTATACAAAATTAAAGGAGGAGGAGATTAAAGGGGAGTTGGCACATTAAGTGCAAGGGAGTTTAATGGGGTTATAAGAAGTTCAAGGGGTTATGGTCTCGTGTGGGCCCCACCACACTAAACTCTCCCATTGGAGGTTAGGTGGGTGTGGGCCCCACATCCCACATATTCACACATGGGAAGTTGGGTGGTTGTGGAGCCCACCAACAACTTCCCATGGTAGATTTTAACTTTCGTGAATATCAAAAATTAAATTGTTCACAATTTTAATAATTTCTTCCTTAAACCCCAAAATTTAACTTCTTCTCCCAAGAAAACACACATATGGTAGAAGTCCTCTTAAGAAAATTCCGGCGCTTCGAGTTCATCGGTGCCCTCAGATTTCAATTCCGAGCACTGGTTAAAAAGATAGAAAAACCCACTCGTTCGTTCACTGAACGTACCCGAGCCAAACTTCAGAAATTGATTCCGGGCACACCGGGCCTCAGAATTAGGTTCCATCAGAAACCACATACTCGTAAAATTCCAAATAAATTTAGAAAAAAATTTCCTTGAAATTTCCGAGTCTTTATATTAGATCTAATAAAAGTACCACAAATAAGGATCTAATGAGGGAATAGGGCTTCAACACACCAAGAAAATCCTTTAGATTGATTTTCTTTCAAAGGGGAGAGACTCCAAAACCTTTGGGATAAAGAAAAATAGAATTAGATCCAAAATTGAGGAAACATGATGTGATTAAGGGTATATATTAGTGATATACATTTTTTTAGGAGCTTACTTTTATACCGTGAATGATTATTCAAAGAGTTAGGCAAACCGCGTACAAACCATGTTATGACCTCTACCCCAAGGAGCACCTTTCATGGTTGTACCACATAGTTAGTCAAACTATTCATCATCAATCAAAAATACATGTGTCCCACTTTTCACAGTTTCCCCTAGGTGGCCTCATTGTTCGGATAAACCGTTAGCTTAACCGAGTGCCTTTTCATTAGACCATGTATCACTATTCATTATTTTCTTTAGGATCATCATGGTTTTCACTAACTATGATCAAATTTGTCACCTCCAGAAATGCCTAGAAAATATTTCTAATGTCCTCAAATCTCTCCCAATGTTAACACAAACACTTTACGTACATAAAAAGCATCAAATGGGTTAATTCAGGGGTGATACTTTAATTAAGGTTATTTGAGATGATTATTAGATGGAAATATCATTTCTTTCACTTAGATGGTATCGTTAGTTTGAATTATTGAGGTTTAGACCTGATTGCATGAGGTCTAGACCAGTAGGATCCTTTTAGTTACATTGGAATAATAGAGAGTCATGAAATGTTGGGTATAATTGGAAGAGTTTGAGATAGGTTGAGGGACCTTTTTGTGTAATTATCTTATTGGAATGGTGATAATTTTGGTTTTCCTTTTGGTAATAGTGATATTTTGGTTATTTATCAAATAAGATGATTGTTGTCTTTTTGGAAGGTTTGGATTGATGTTTTTTTCTAGAGGATCCCCTTGTATGGTGTCCTACTTGAGATAATGTTTTAGGGACCATGGATGAAACCCTATGCTTTGAAATCCTTTGATATGGTGGAAGCTAGTTTCAATGGTTTTGGTTGATGGGTTTGTGTGATAGCCGACCTTAGTTCTTGAGATTCTGGACTGTAGGATTGAGGCTATTCTTGTTTATGATGATATGATAGAGGATACCATTAGGATATTATTGAACCAAGCATTGTACCTGTGATTGATTCAGATTATATAAACTATTCTTTGGTTATTTTATGGTGGTTCTAAAGAGATAATGAATGATCTGAATGAGTAAAACCCTAGTTTAGTTGACTACCCTGGCCAGGGATAGTAGAATATAGAGGCTATTATTCTCTCAAGTCCTATTATTTGAGTTCCGGCCAGGTCAAGAAGTATTGTTCTAATAGGTGTTTTATTGCCCAGTTAGTGCTGTATGATTTTTAAGACAAGTGTATGTTCTACCAGGGGATATAAAAGTTAGTGCCACTAGTTTAGATCATTCCATTGGAGTCCTAGATCCCAATAAATTCACATCATTATTTTAGATTTCTATGATAAGATAACAGGGTCTGTAATTCATTTAAATACATATATCATACATTTGGATCTCATTATTAATTAAGAAGATACACCTAATGTTGTGGATGGGTAAGAAACATTCTATAATTCATCTAGCTTATGATAGAGTGGGGGTAAATCTACATCAACCATTATACTTGAACCCATGCTTTGTTTTTTTCTTTTTTGTTTATGTTTTTTTATTTTATTCATAACTATTTCATATTTTTATGCCAGTATTACTTGTTCGTTTAGGTTTGGTATGTCACGTGTTTCGTGAACTTGTTATAAAGAAGATTATATGAACACTATTGGGGGTGGACTATAGAGATTTATATTCTCATCCCCTGAACAATTACCATGGTTCTTGTGGAAAATTATGTTTTTTTAGGTTGAGAATAAGATGATGGATTTAGCAGAGGCTTAGTATTTCAATATTGAGCAGGATTGCTCATGTGGAGACTAAGGCTCATACTGGAGCATTTCAATAGTCATGTATATTGGCTATTTGGTTTGGCTCATATGGGTAGTATATCCTTGTGTATTTATTTTATTTTATTTTATTTTGTGTATGTGGTCATCCAAGTGGGTGACCAATGTCTGTAAGTTTTACCTTACATTGAGTTTTTATACTTCATTACATTTATTATAGTATGCTTATATTTGTTTATTTTTTAAACTGTATTCGAATATTCAAGAATGTTTATTTGTTTATATTATTTCCACTATTCTTACAAAATAATCTGTGTGGAATGTCTCCCCACAATATCCTTAAAGGACCTCACCGCTAGTCGTTAGTCTCTAGAAGATGAGGAGATGTACTTGAGGCCTTGTTGAAAGATGGATAGATTGACATGTTAGGTTAACTTTGGGAAATTCATCTAAATAATGATGGTTGGGGTCCTATATCTCTCTAAAATAAATTGGTTAATGATTGATTTCTCATGAAATTATTATGGGAATGAGTATTTATTCTCATTGCACTACGAGAATCAATTGGTGACACATACTCAACTATGTTTTCGAGAATTAGGTAGTGGTTTCTTCTCCACTATTTGTTAGGTTATTAGGTAGTTATGCTCACTTCACTATGTTTTTGGGGATTATGTAGTGATGTCTACTCCTATATGGGAATCAGGCACTGATGCATGCTACACTATGTCAAGGGAAATGGGTAGTGATTCTCACTCAATTATTTTATGATTTCTATGCCTATGTTAGTTATATAGTTTTATGTCATGCTTCATTTCGATATTATGACATATATTTATACCTTTGAGTTTTATCCATGGATCATTTTTATTGGATTATGTTTCCATTGTCCATTTTCATGGTTAATATTTTCTCTTTTGAGATTACATGTCTGCAGTGAAAAGATTATGTACAACACTTATTGTTCCATGTTCTTTTCAATAAGATATTTCTACATTGATCAGGTTTTCTCATATTCTTATGATATCACCCTTGATGAAATATTGATGATTTTTCCCCTTACTAAGAATTTTAGGTCAATCATTTTTTATGATTCCATTCCCAATGTTATGAAATACAAGTATAACTTTTGAGAAATCTATAAAGGAGTCTAGTGTAGTTTGATTGTAGAGAACTGTTTACAAGTATTGTAAAATAATTAACTTGTGTAGATGCTCCTGAAAGACGCTAAACCATTCATTGATGGTATTTCATGATTATTTGTGAGATGTAATGTTTATATTATGGTAATATTATAGAAGAAATATAGGTTTATATCACTTTTTATAAAAGATACTATTTAATGAAAGTGTTTTGAGCACCAGACTCAGGAGTGTGGGTTTAGGGTGCCTCAATTGGTATCATAGAAGAGTATAGTTTTTTATGAGGACCAGATTAGTTCTTTTAAGGATTTAGATAAGATAACTTTAGTGAAATCACCAAGGATAAGTCTATGTATTGGAGAACATCTAGATGTTCTGGTAAAGTGGATATTGTGTTGTTTCCAAATAAATACACCCTTATCAAGATACTATAAAGTGGACACAGCTGTGGCAGAGATGTACCTAGAGGTAACAACTTTAAAATATCTATTTTATTATAAAATAAATCTTCACTATGGTGTATGATGTGTGTTCCTAGGATTACACACTTGGATAGACATTATTAGGGGATATAATTTTGTCAATCATATTATCATTACAAGACATTATGAACACTAAAAAAACACGGCAGTATCAGTGATTGTTTGTGAATAAAAGTGGTTTAAACTACCACCTATTATTTTAGAGATAAATATTAAAACTACCACTTATTTCATGATCTCTAGTAATTTAACAGAAGTTTTGTTTTACTTTCACAGTAGTTTTGTTATTGTCATTTTTGGAGCATTTAGTGGCAATTAATTTTTTATTTATTGACTGTTCTTTTATAAAAAAAATATCCATGCAAATATAAATAAAATAAAATAAACCATTACAAAACTAATTAACTATGGACGATTTTATAAATGGTTGAGTGTAACCAATGCTACATGTTTTATATGTATTGTATTTAGTGGTGGTTACTTAAAACCACTATTATATTAGTTTTTTTAAATATTTTAATTTTTTTATAAATTTTAAAATCTGACATGAAATAAAGTAAACCATAAATATAAGATAAACTCATAATACATAAATCATACATCCAAAATCATATAAAAACATTTAGTCATCATTACCCCAATATCACTCAACCCATACATCTATCAATATACATATAAAATTTGTCAAAAAATAACCCAAGCCCAATATATATCCACATAAGGACCTTTACTACATATTTCTACCTCCACATCATCTCATCAAATAAATCCAACCCTATCATCTCACCAACAGTAATGAAAAAGAAAAAACAATTTAACCTAGTCATAATAAATTTAAATTAGAGTCGAATAATGAATAAAATTCTAACATACTAGGAAATCTAAGAACCATCATGAATTACTTTTAAAGAATTTCATAGATCAGAACGGTCAACCTCTTTCCTATTTTTGACATCAACCACCTACAATGAAAACCAAAACATTTATTAAAAGAAATGTGGAAGAGAAAAACATAGATCATATTTAGAATGCTACTCATAAAATTTATTATTTTGTTAATCAAACAGAAGAAATTTTAACAATAAACAAATAATATATGATGAAAAACACTTTGAAAAGATAAGAAGACCAATTTAAGATAATATAAAACACTTGAAACTAAATATGGATAAGTAAATAATATAATTTGTTTTTAAAACGATGTGCAGTGTGCTTAAAATTTACTTAATAAACAAATTTTAATGATTTTTATATCAAAGCATGTCCTAAATTTCAAAAAGAACTCAATATTGGTTTTCCCATAATATCATATTAATATGAGGTCATTTTCTATGGTTTGGAGCACTCCACACACATTTTAGTGTTTTAAAACACTAAAAACGTGTTTATGGCCATAATGAAAAAACTATAATTTGGAATGATGTGTCGTCAGTTCCTACATTTCAAAATTAAATATTGATTTTTCCCATGAACTCAGTGCTATACAATGTCATTTTATTGGTTTTGAAACCCAACACTTGTTTTTAAATGCTTTTTATACCTTTTAGAAGTGTATACCATGTAATTCATACCACACCACATGTCTGGTTGATGTGTTTTCTGTGCGTACACATAAAAACACTCAGAATTGGTTGTACCATGATTTAACCTCAATATGAGGAATTTTTCTATGGTTTTGACCGATTCATTCATATTTTAATGTTTTAAGATAGTAAAAATTCTTTTACAGTCATAACAAGATAACCATAGTTCAGAATGACATACTGTTGGTTCATACAGTTCAAAATTAAATCTAAGGTTGTTGCACCATGATTTTAGGTCAATAAAAGTTCGTTTTCCTAGTTTTGACCCCCAAATACTTATTTTTAATGACCTTTTTACTTTTTAGAATTGTATACCGAGCAATTATGACCGCACCAAACATTAGATTGCCGTATTTTCTATGTGTACACGTCAATAAAAAAATCATCTGCTGTTTTATTGTGATTTCACATCATTATGAGGATGTTTTCAATGATTTTGATAGTTCCACACACATTTTAGTGTTTTAAGACACCAAAAATCCATTTTCAGCCATAAAGGGAAAATCATAATTCAGAATGATGTGTTATCTGTTACAAAATTTTAAAATAAAATTTATGGTTGTTTCCCATGATTTCGGAGAAACTATATATTTTTTTCCGAGTTTTAACCCCCTGACACTTGTTTTTAAATTATTTTTTACCTTTCAGAATTGTATATCGAGTAATTCTGACCACACTGCATGTTGGGTTGACATGTTGTCTATAAATACAAATAAAAAACAAACCATTGGTAGCTTTACCCTAATTGAACATCAATATGATGTTTTTTTCAATAATTTCGATCATTCCATGCATGTTTTAGTTTCCTAAAACACTTAAAATGTGTTTACAACCATAACGGGAAAACTATAATTCAAGATGACATGTCGTCAGTTCCTACATTTCACAATTAAATCTATTGTCCTTTTACAATGGTTTCAAGGTAATAATTTAATTCTATCCTAGTTTTGAACCCCTAACACTTGTTTTTAATGGTTATTGTACATTTTAAAAGTTTCTACCAAGTAATTCTAACCACCCTACATATTGTATTGATGTGTTGTTTTCATGTACATGTCAAAAACAAAACATCAGTGGTTTCTCGTAATTTCACATCAATATGAGGTAGTTTTTTATGTTTTTGATCATTCTACGCACATTTTGGTGTTTTAAAACATTAAAAACATATTTATAGACATAATGGGAAAACCATAATTTGAAATGATGTTCTGTAAATTATTATATTTAGAAATAAAATCTACTGTTGTTTTCTAATTATTTAAGTGAAATCCAACATCATTTTCCCAGTTTTGACCCCTAACACTTGTTTTTAAAGGCTTTTGTACCTTTTAGAAGTGTATACTGAGTAATTATGAACATATCACTTGTTAGGTTGATGTATTTTTTTGTACATACACGTTAAAAACAATACATCGTTGGGTTTCCCCTAATTATATAATAATATGAGGCCATTTTCAATGATTTTGACCATTCCACTCACGGTTTAGTGTTTTAAAACACTAAAAATGTGTCTACAACCATAATGGGAAAACCATGTTTTGTAATGATGTTTTTTTGGTTACTAATTTTCAAAATTAATCCAATGGTCGTCATTCCATGATTTTTGGTAATCCGACATTGTTTTTTAAGTTTTAAACCCATAAAACTTATTTTTAATGGCCTTTTTTCTTTTCTAAAGTGTATACAGAGTAAATATGACCACACTGCACATTAGATTGATGTGTTATCTACATATAGACGTCAAATAAAACTCATCAGTGGTTTTACCATGATTTCCCATCAATCTGAGGTCATTTTCCATATGTTTGACCATTCCACTCCCATTTTTGTGTTTTAAAACACTAAAAATGTGTTTATGGCCATAATAAGAAATCTGTAATTTGGATTGAATTTCTGTCCATTCCTATATTTCAAAATTAAATCTATGGTCATTTCCATTGATTTTTTGAAGTATGATGTCATTTTCCTAAGGTTTACCCCAATACCTTGTTTTTAAAGGCTTTTGTACATTTCATAAGTGTATAATAAGTAATTCAGACAACACTTCACATTAAATTAATGTTTTTTCTATATGTACATGTCAAAAAAATCAACGGTATTTTAGCCATGATTTAACATCAATTTGAGGTCATTTTCTATGGTTTTTCCCATTCCACACTCATTTTAATGTCATAAAACACAAAAAATGTGTTTACTACCATAACAGAAAAAACTATAATCCAGAATGATGTGCCATCATTTCCTACATTTCAAAATTATATACATTACTGTTTTCCAATTATTTTAGGGAAATGTGATTTTTTTCCTAGTTTTAACCCTCAACACGTGTTTTTAAAAACTTTTGTACCTTTTAGTAGTATAATACAAGTAATTTTGACCACACCATAATCCAATTGATGTTTTTTCTATACATACACATCAAAAATAACGCTTCGGTGGTTTTTCCATAATTTCACATCAATATGAGGTCTTTTGATATGTTTTTGACCGTTTAATGTATGTTTAAGTGTTTTAAATCACTTAATCCATTTACGGGCGTAATGGGAAAACCGTAATTTAGAATTAATTTTTTTTTTCAGTTTCTATGTTTCATAATTAAATATATGGTCATTGTACTATGATGTTATGGAAATATGGCATTGTTTTTTGGTTTTGACTCCACATCACTTTTTTAAAGGCTTTTAGACCTTTTAGAAGTGTTTACCAAGTCAAAACCAACCAAACATGTTTGGATTATTTTCAAACAAATAGATAATGATCTATAATTCATTTTTGACATGTATAAATCCACCACATGTCAATCTGGAGAAATATAGGGTTGGAATGTCTTGAAATGTGTGCTTTTTATATAAAAGTGTCATTTTAGTTTTATTTATGGATCATGTATATGTTTTTTTTGAAAATGTTAGAGGGTTCTATGAAATTTATAATTTACCTCAGAAGGAATAATTATAAGGATGAAAATCTTATTGGGGATCATGCCAGTTATATGCGGAAATTCTGAAACTAAATCATTTTACATTTATGACCACCACTAATCCCATATTTTCTTATAAGAGTCATGTTCTTTCAATTTTTCTTTCAATCATGCAATTTCTCTTTGTGATTTCTGATCAACGACACTACTTGAATTGCAACTATCTGTAGCTTTATCAAATGACACCACCCTACCAAAGATAACTAATAGATTAGGCCCCAAACCCTTCCCCTGATACATATAGGATTCTATTTCCCTAAAAATATTTCAACTACATAGTTCCGGGAAACCGATGATGATTGTGAGGGGTTCACAACCTAGAATTCTTTAATTTTTACCTATTAATATAAAAATATTAACATTTATTTTTTAAAATTTCAGAAATTTATAATTTTTTCTAATTAATTAAATATGATTAGTATTTATTGTTATTTCAAAACTATAAAAACATAATAATGAAAATTATTTTATAACAACAAACAATCCTTAACCCCAATTAATTGGGACCGACTATATGGATTAGACAATGCCAAATTGGCATAATTTGATCAATGTAACTGGACCTATTTAATTAGGTTTAAGGATTGTTAGTTGTTATAATATATTTTCATTATTATTTTTTATGGTAATAAATAAATATGATATGGTAATGAAAAGTACTTACTCAAATGTCTTTGGTAGCAACATTTAAAAAACTACCATTAGGTTTTCAAAACACTTTATGCCACACATATATTCTAACAATATAGTGGCCTAATTCAATAGTCTTTATAAAAAATATAAACAAGTAAAAAACTATTTAGTTATAATAAAATTATATAAATAAAAATGAATAAAATAAAAACCAAAAATGTTCCTTTACTCAAAAAAATATGATATCTATTGATGTGAGGAATGAATTTTTTCTCATGATTAACATATTATTTTTAGATAATTCCAACCAAAAATAACAATATTAAAAAAAATTATAATTTAATTGTGTTTATTTTATTAGGATACTATAAAATCTAAAATTACCTTATGATATGCATCTCTGTTGATATGGACATAGAGCTTCCATTGTTCATGTGAAATTCCTTCAGGCACTTTCTCATTTATTTTTGTGAGCTCAGAAAAGTGTCATTAAACTCATTCCATAATCCCCATTTAATATATCTCCATTTCCAGATTTTTTTTTTCAAATTACATGGTTTTGAAACAGAGTTAGGGACATCAAAATGAAAAAAATATAGAAATAAAAAACATTACATTTTATAGGTATATTATAAAATTTTACTCATGCATTTTAATTAATTATCATGGAATATGAAATTAATATTACCTTTACTTGAGTATCAAAAACCTCATTTTTCCAAGATGTAGGAATATGAATCTAATATTTATAATTAATAGGAAACCTCACCATCTCGGAAGCAAGATACCCATGAATCTGGCCATAGATTCCAGCAGCGTCACCGGTAGGTACCCCAAACTAATCAAATAGAACATTAATCTTGAAGTACGTCAGGTTCAATACATCTTCCATGTTCATATTTGTATCAATTATATGGTTATCTTGATTTATTTGGAAAATTCATAAAACAATTAATAAAATATAATGTATTTTTTGAAAAAATGTTATACATACCAGTAATGGTAACTCACCTATATCACCTAGATGGAGGGGTGAATAACTAATCCATCCCTGGAGGTAAATTAGGTAGTGCGATACCAATAAAATCTGGGAAAATGGATGGCTTGCTAGAAGTCTCATGTACAACAGAATCACTAGAATCCATAGATGATGATAGTGGTGGTGGTGTGCTTTGAGTTGCTAATCGGCTATGATCTTGAAATTTTTTCATTATCAGGATTCCTTCATTTCAAATGGTTATAGTTTATTAAATATATAATAAATTCAAAAATAAAATATTTCTACCAAAAATAATATTACCACTAGAAAAATTTATATATGTAAAAAAACACTTATCAATGAGAACTTTTCAGGTATTTTAATTTCCAATTTATACATTAAATTATCTTCATCTTTATTATCTTCATTATTATCAACCTCTGTTGTAACGATTACTTCGCTTTCTCCCTCCCCTGCAAGTTCTAATATTTCAATATTTCCAGGAAAAAATTGTTCAATATTTTTTGGTCGATTAGGTTCACTATAAAAAAGAACCAACTGATCTTTAGTGTCCATATCATATAAGTCTCTCAACTTTAAGTGTACAATAACACTCTAACCTTCATGTATTTTATGATCCATATAATTAAAATTCTTGGCTTTTAAAGACAATATAAATGGATCATTCTCTATAGGGTCACCAGTATCCATCGAGTGAGATAAGTTGACAGAAGTAAAATGTAACTAATCATTCATTATACTCCTATCATTGTTGACCCACTTTCATTTGAATAATATAACTAAAAATTTTCCATGATAGTTGAATTCAATTATATCATTCAACTTCCCATATTATTCCACCTCTAAAAATGTAAATACAACACTATTATGAGTTTTGAAGTCTTTTTTCATGATAAATTGTATGAATCTTAAAGCTAGGTATATTGTAGTCATTGATTCTCTTATCATGACTTAGAGGACCATGAGGAAAAAACATAAAATCATTTGAAATTTCATCTCGATTATCAAAATTAAATATCTTGAAAAAAAGATAAATGATGTTACTTTTAACATAAATAACTACACATCAATATTATGAATATGATCATATGCTTACTTGAAGAGTGAACCATATGAAAAGATCCTTATTAATATCTTTTGTTAATTCCAGAAAATTTTGAGATCAATCCCTTAGTCACCTCTTTTT
Source organism: Viscum album (assembly GCA_963277665.1). Classification (NCBI taxonomy): domain Eukaryota; kingdom Viridiplantae; phylum Streptophyta; class Magnoliopsida; order Santalales; family Viscaceae; genus Viscum; species Viscum album. Next base: position 295,958,433 of record OY728134.1, read on the forward strand.
TTACAGTCACAATTCTTTAATAAATTGATATATAATAACACTATTGAGTAGCACATATCTATGTGCTTGCAGTAAATCAAATTTAGTCATTGTAAAATTTAACCCCATTCCAATTGGTCAACCAATTGTTAGAAATAACGATGATTGATTTTCAGAATGAGAATTTGTGGATATGTCGTTAGTACATCTAACATGATTGAATCTAGTCTCAATTCTATCCAAATACCTATAATAGAAGTTCCAGAACAATTTTTCTATGTAAAATTCAGAAATAGATCCTTTTAGTTGATCTTTATTCCTCACATATGATTTAAAATGACCTATGTACTTGATGAAAAAAATAAGAAACATATTAAAAAAATTTATGCAATGATTTTATAAAATTGTATTCACCAATGAAAATAAAAAAAATTCAATATACCTATCAATTGGACACATCCATCGGTAGTGTAATGATCCACCATGTTTAGCTTCTTCAACAAAATAAATAGTCAAAAAAATTATGAATGTGAAGAATGAAGGGGGAAATAACATCTCTATAATGCATACTTTAAAATAATTCATTCTTTATGTTAATCAAGATCAATTGGATTCAGATTTTTCAAAAAAGTTCTTAGAAAACAGTACAAAACTCAACTTGAACCATAATTACTTTTTCAGGTAATTGATTAAACAAAGAAAATTACAGCAACTACTCCATCAAAATACATGAGTCATGACTTTTCAATCCAGGTAACCTTTGATGTTTTAACTCAATTCACCTAGATATGTTACTTGAATATCCTTATGCCACTTTTATATTCTTTAAAGTTCCATTGAATACATCTTTATCCTGATTTTTCATTATTAAAATAACTATAGAATACATTCAAATCTCATTTTCCCATAAACCATGCTTTATTTTCATTGAATCCAAATCCATACAAAAATTAAGGTGATCATTTGATTTACCCTTCCAATTAAGCACTGTGAAAATTACATTGTCATATAAGTTCCTAACAATATTCATTACATCAAGATTATGATGTATCAAATTAAACTCCCAATATGTATGTTTTAAAAATGTAATCTTTGTATTCAACTGTTGTGTTCCATCTTCATGGGATACTATACCTCATACGCTTTTTGTCCCTTCTTTAAACTGATGTCATTTTCCAAATTCTTCAGTAAAATTCATTAATAGTACTTAGATTTTTGAACCAGATAAAAACTCCAGTGAATTTATAATTTAAATACCCCCTTTTAATCTTGACTTGTTAAATCTAAATTTATAATAAGTATCAACAAATAAATTATGACACATAAAACACTATTTTCTAAAATGAGGTAATCGTTGAGGATCAAGATTTAAATTAAAATATGGACAATCAAAACCAGTATGTGTGTTTCAAGTTAATAAATTTTTTAATGCATGAAAGTCACTAATTGACCCCATTAAATCAAGATGAATTTTTAATAGTTGCCTTATTAAAGCATTATATGTTCCCATTCCATCATCCCATTATTTTATCAATTATTTGATTAGAGGATGAAGGTATACATCACATTCATTTCTAGGAATTTTATTTCAAGTAATAATAATAAAATTTATGAACAAGGTAATCTTCATATAGATCCATGGAGTTATATTATAGGAGATCAAAACAACATTCTAGATGATATCATTAGTAATTAATGTATGAAAAGGGTTAAAAGAATAAAAATCAATCCCAAACATACATTCCTTGGTTCCAAAAAAATATGGATATAGAGAATCAAAAATATATATGATGTTGAATATTTTGGATGTCTCTTAAATCCATCATTACTATCCTGATAATTCCACTTCATTTTGTAAGCATTCAAAAGAGACATGAATAATATTTTCAATCATGGTTTCAGAGGAAATTAACCCAATACCATTGAAGAAATTATCTTCTTCTATTTATTTTGGGGTTGCATTAATATTTACTATCATTATTTTTCATTGATTTCCATATTCTAGTATGAAATCTTATGCATTATTCTTTATCAGACTCTTATCCCCCATAATGAATGCAATCATTAGGGCATGCATGTATCATTTTCTAATCATGTCCATGTGTTTTGATGAATTTATTCATCTCATAGAATAATTTAGGGATCTTATCTTCACTAAATCCTTTGTGAAAAAATAATAATATTATAGGCATTTTTTCTCAAAATTTTCCTAGAGACACTTAATATGATAAAACTTTAGTAGAAAAGACAAATTTGAATGCATAACCCAAACTTCATGGACTTCTTTCTATCCAGCTTAAACTAATTTCTAAATATAATTTCTCGGTCACTGAAGTTATGTGTAATATTAACATTCTTATGATCAACTAGTGGTTTTGTTGATCTATTAAAATCTTTGAAATTGTATTTTTCATAACCAAATGAGTTATTTAACAAATTTCGAACTGAATTATCCTATACTAGGTCACTTTGTATTTTTTGATATTATAATCATTATTTTGACTTCCATAAAATTTGATTCACCATGAAAAGTCCAATATATATATTGAGTAAGAAACTACTTCAATATAAAATGCTCATATACTTCGTTTCTATTCAACCATCTATTGAATTTACAATCAGGGCAAGAACATCTTATTCTATCATCCACTGATTAGTTTTCAATTGTAAAATCTAAAAATTCTTCCAAACCCGTAGAATATCAAGGTGTGTTTCGAAGTAAATTAATCCAACTTTTATACATTTTTATTTAATTGTACTATCATGGTATATTCATATTTAAAGATATAAATGTTTAATCCAATAGGTACAATAAAATTTAAATGTCACTCATCTTCACCATTGACTCTTTTATAAAAATTATAATGGAAAATTATATGAATCAAATAATGAAATGTTTCTTAATAAACTTATAATATAAAAACATGGCTCAAATAAATTATTATTTCTCACAAATATCGATGAATAATAATATAAATTACATTACCATCATATTTTAGAACAATGGAAACCCATGAACTTTCTAAAAGTTATCAAATATGTCTTCCTAAATTTAGAGTTGTAAGATGAAGTGTCTTTCTCAGTAAAGAAAAAATATTTTTTAGGTCAATGAAGGATCTATATGGGTTATTTTAAGACAAAAGAGTATGGTATTTTAAGTTAGATACATGCTTGAAATAATTAATCATTAATTATCTAATGGTGGAAAACAACCTCTACATTAAAAAGGTTAAATATGAATCAATTTTTTATATTTTATATGTAGATGATATTATTTTAAAGGGTGAAAAATATAATGGTTTATTCTAACATAATGTTGTAACTAAGGATGGTTCATTATATTGAAAAATTATCTATATTGAGCAATTTACAAACCATTTACCTTGATCTAACTAAGACCAAGATCACCAATTTAAAAATATGAACAAAAATTATACATTATTTGGATATCATGATATTTCATGGATAACCAACATACTTAACTCTATATTCCTTTATTATGTTGAAATGGTTTTGTGTGACTTCATATTGTTCCATGATTTATATAAATCAACTATTTTTACATAACATCGAATTAGTTTTTCCCTTAGTTTGAGCAAAACATAAAAAGAATGATGTTAACATAATTGTGAATAAGGTATATTATTATTAAAAAAATGATAAAAAGTAGTAATTTGAATAAAAAGGAAACTAAACACTATAATTAGGTCTCATAAAATTCATGTTAATTAAAATAAAACAATTGAAACTTTGTTGTATGTTTTAGTTACCATAACACATAATTGATTATCATACATTTAAAACATAACTCAAACTACTCTATCAATATTCGATAGATTTTATTAAACTAAATAATTTCTCACAAATGAATAAGAAATGAATCATTATGACAAAGTTAAAAAGATTATAATATCTCATTTTAAGGCATTTATCCTTATAGACCTTTCCAGGGTTGATGATGAAACCATGTGTGACCCCAAACCCTACCACCAATTTTTTGGGAGTTAATAAATAGCCTCAATTAGGTATATGTCAAAAATTGGAAGCGTGAACATATATAAAACAATGTGGAAATCATTAAAATCAAATAAAAACCATGAAATTATGAATGGAGAAGATTCTATAATCAACAAATATCATAAATTACATTTTTTTAATTTAATAAAATATTACCAAAATTGATGATTATTATAACTCCAAAAAAATTAACTGCAAAATCCAAATAACTCATTATAAACCAAAATCACATACATACATTACTATTAAAGGAATGAAAAACAAATTATGTACTCTTTTTACCACCCATGATTGTCCATATAATGCTACTCAATAACAAATTTAGAGTGAGGATGATTCAATCATTATTGGGGGGTTGGGTTTCCACCGAAGAGGGGATTTGATCTAGGGAGGGGGAGGTCTAAGGGGGGATCTGCATTGCTATCAAAGAGGGGAACCAAACTAGGGAGAGGAGGATTGGGGGTCTGTGTATCCAAGAGGGGGGGGGACTGGGAGCTGGGGAGAGGGAGGACAAAGGGGGGTGCAGGGTTCAGGGTTAGAGGGGGGTCATGGGGGTTGGAGGGGGGGTTGTGGGAGTTGGGGAATCCATTTATAATGTATGAGGTAGGTCGAAGGGAGGAAATGATGGTTGCAGTTTTGGCGTGACTGTCGGGGATTGGAGAGGAGGCGGGAGGAGAGGGGGGGGGGAGAAAAGTGGTTGAGGTTGCACAAAGGTAGTGGGGGAGGGGGGAAAGGGGTCAAGGTTGCGCAAAGGGAGTGGGGGAGGGATAATAAATAGAGTTTTTTAATATTTATTGGTGTTTTAATTAAAAATACTTCTAGTTGTTAAAATAATTAAAATATAGTGGGAGTTTAACCAAACAACCTCTTTGTTATATTTTTTTTACCGGATTTAATTCACAGTGGTTACTAGAACCACTGCTAAGTAGAATTTTTTTAGTGTAAGGATTTATTATGTTGATGAATTATATTAGGGGGTATGAGATAATCCAACCTAACGAAACCCATATTTAACCAAGAGTTATTTAGGTTGAACATAAAGCTAATGTGATGGTTTTAAAGAGCAATATAACTTGAGGATGAGTTTTTAATGAGATTATTTTTGAAAATTACACTATGATGTTAATATTTATCAATCATGATTAATACTTTTAGTTTAATATGGGGTGGGAGAAAGGATAACCTTGTTAATAATGGATATGATCGGAAATATATTAATTGTCCCAAAAAAGCAACAAAGTGGGATAAAAGTCCATAAAAACTTGTGTTTATGGTCACCCGAATATCATGAGTTATGATTATTGAAATGAGTATTTAAAAACACTTGAACACATAAAATAAAATAATTATGGAGTTTCATATAAATTTTAATGATGAATATGATAAAGAAAATAATATTAAACATCTTTTGAGCCAAGAATGTAGGAATAAACACTGAGGGAAATTTCTCAAGGGAATAATAAGGTGTTTTAACTTTGTAAAAGGTGGACCTAAAGAAAAAAAATATGAATAAAAAATGAATATGTATATTAAAATAATAGTGGTATATAAATTTCATCCAATGGTACCAGTATTTGATCAATATGGAAAACATGTTCAGCATCCAACTAAATTACCTAATCTAAGGACTAATAAGGGTGATGATCATTAAAAACCTTCTAGAAAAAGTGAGAAAGGAAGATCCCATTAAATCAATAATATTTATGTGGAACATGATAATGAATTGGATAAATTAAAATTCAAAGTCGATATATATGGGCAGAAATTGCACGCAACCCTCATTTCTCATAAAAAGGATATGATTGGAATAATCATTTCTTAATATAACATAATTGATTTGGAAACCTTTTTCTAATATATATCTTACATGAAAAAATTTTACAAGATATACCAATGATATTATATACTTATATATATATCATAAAGGATCATTAGAATCATTCAATCATATTTTTATAACCCAACAATCCCATCTTAATCATTTTTTGAGATTACCATACGTGAATTTATAAATTTTTTACAATGGAACGATTCATAGAACTCTATTATGCCATAATAGATAGTGAACATCGAAAAATATATGTTTTCATTTTATTAGATTAATATTTTTAATATAATAAATGAAAACCCATATTTGAAAAACTCAAGTAAAATCAAATCCTATGGTTTTGTGGGAAATAATTTTGGAATTATTTGAAAAAATTATGTCAAAATTCCATTATGAAATATTATGAAATATTATTTATTATAGTTATTTCAACAAGGTTTTCACCTTATTTTATTTTATTAATAATTTAAAGAATAGAGAATTATTATGATGATTTGTGCTCACTTTGGGACCAAACTTGATGCTCCTGCAAGCCTCCAAAAGTAACAACAAAAGTGGAGTACCCGGTGTTCTCTATTTTAATAAGGATTTTATCTAGAAACACCTAAGTCTATAAAGAACTAAAGAATCATATTTTTCATATATTATTTTACTATAAATAAATAATAAATTAAAAAAGAAGTTTTCTAGCCATAACTAAGTTAGTAAGATGGATATTTTATTAGAAGTTATATCTTGAGTCATGTCTATATTGTGAACACTATTATCTATTTAATAAGCAATAGAAACTAAAATTGTTAGGAAAAAAATTATTTAGGGGGGATGTAATAGCCCATGATTTTTTGATATATATATATGTATATATTCTCATAAATTAATACCATGTTTGATAGATTGTTTCACATGCAACAATGAACCAAAATGAGTTGTGACATATTAGATAAAAAATATGAAGAAAATTTCATATTAATAAAACCACTAGTAAATAAAATTATTATAATAAATTATAAATGCACTCAAAATAAGACTAGGAACACTTAAAGATTTAAAAGATATTTTTTAATAAAGATGTTTTCTTTTATATTTTCATATTAAAAATAAATTCATAAATTTTTGAATTTTAATTTTTTAAAAAATAACTTCATTTTGGAATTTATCATGTCAAAATTATCTTAGTATTAATTTTCAATAATTTTCCAAATTAATTGATTTTATGTGAATCATGAAAATATACCGATTTTAGTAATACAACCACTTTTATAACATTACCGTAATACAAGAATTAATTAAAATTTTTGGAAATAGTTTTTCTATATAATTATATTTTTAAAAAAAATTAAAAAATTAAAAAAAAACTATTTTGAATTTATAAAACCCATGTGTAGTATTTTGAAAGCATAAGAAATATTTTACATTAAAAACTATTTTTATTCACTTATATTAAAAATATTCTTCCATCACTTGTAGATACCAAATCTAAAAAAATGGATTTAATATTTTAGATCAAAATTTTTATATTATGTATTAATTTTAATATAATTTGATGTATAAAATTATGATTACTAAGATTAAATTTAATGACCACGATAATGGGGAAAGACTAGTTTTCAAAGAATTGTATTATTAATGTTGTTCAATTTTATATAATAAATTAAATTTATCTATTTTATATAATAAATTTGATATTATTTTAACACATATAGAGAAATATATTTTTGATCATTTAATTTGTTATTAATTTAAGATAATATTAATAACACTTAATGGTGAAATAATCATTTTCTTATAAAATAGTTTATTTGTATACTATTTTTTCATTTCAATATTAATTTTCAATTATATAAAAATTGAATTAGATTATATGGATCTTATATTTAGGTTTATAATATATGAATTTTTTAATAATGTATACATTATATTTTTAATAAAATATAAATTACATTGGAAAAATCTAGTTTCTAAGGTAAATACCAAAGTGGTAAATTGTAAATATCATGTTGTAAAATGATTGAAACATGTTTAAAAAATTTGTAAAAATGAGTAGTAGAGGTTTTATCAACCATAGAAAACCCTAAAATCCATTATTTCTCACTTTTGGATCAATTTACCCATGATTAGTGTCACACCATTATTGAAAAATAATGGGTATACACAAAAGTTATATTTTATTCACTTATAAAAAGGGATCACTTACACAAATTTATGATACATATATCCCTTATAATTTCATCCTAAAACTATCCAATTTTTTCTTGTCCTAGAATTATCACTCATGTTTAGTGGCTTATGGTCTCATTTATATATTCCAAAGAAACTATTTATAAGGATTTTGCAGTGAAAAATCTCATGTTCTCAATGAGGTTAGAGCATGTTTGAGTAAGAGGGAATACATGATAATTGGGGATTTTGTCTCAAATTTAATTTCATGTGACATATTTCATATCAAGCACCATAATATCTTTGATTTGGTGTGATTTTTTCCTAATGAATTTATTTGACCATATTTATGTAATCCATGGGGCTTAAAGAGCCATACATGTCCATACTTTAAATGGTTTTCGATTTAAAGGATATTGTGGTTACAAGTGTTGGTCTAATGTTAAGATGAAAAATATCCAATAATGGGTGAATTATCCATTCAAAAAAATAAATTAATGAATTTAAATTAGAGTGGTTTGGATCAAAATGATCATAATCTACTCTTCACACATGTCACGAAATGATAGTGATAACACACACTATAACCAATATAATGGAATCTTATAATGAATCTTTACCACCACGAGTCACAACCCAATTAAAATGCATTTTTATCCATGTAGGTGTAATGTTCCTGTTCCAAAAACCACCCAAAGGCACCCCGTACATGGTTGGTCACATGGCCTCAAGCGCATTTCTTCTAATGCTAGTGGCTACCGACTAGCTACGGGGGATTTGGGTGTGATAGTGGGGAAACTATTCCCTCATTGGAAGAGTAACACAACGGAAGTAAATAATGGCAAAAACAGAAGAAGTAATAATCCATAAAAAAGTAACAATAGAAGACTGGAAAATAATAAATTTGAGCACACAAATATATATGAATGATGCATGATACATATGTCTAGGAAAGCAGCCAAAAAATTCACAATGTTGGAATACAAAAGTACTAAACCCAAGTGAAAAATAAATCAAGTAAACAACTCCTTAGCATCGAAAGCTATATATTGGTCCCATGCTCTCGAGTTACTCAGCAAATCATGTACCTGATGTAGAAGGGAGCTTACCCTTATCTATACCTACAACAATATGATCTGTTTGGGCCCAAAAACATGTCCCAAACAGGGTGTGAGACTAAATCCCAGTAGGCAACCACCACGAGATCTGTGCCTAACAGTTAGTGAATATATTGCAGGTAATAAACAAAATAAAGCAGTAAACAAGGAAGTACAAATTAGTATCCAATATTATAGTTTCAATACAATCTGTTCCATATATCAAAAACAACAAAACAAGCAAGTAACCCTCTGAGTAGTTCTCTCAGCCTAACCCCTCTGGTTCAACAAAAACAAGGATACTACAAAGTCTCTCTTAGGAAGCTCTCTCAATTAATTCCCATTATAGTCCCAAGCATTAGACTCTCTGAGGAATATCACAAGATCAATTACTCCTGTAGTCAAAAGTGATAAAGACTCTCTAAGGAATCTCACACGGTCAATTCCTCATATAGCTAAAAGTGATAAAGACTCTTTGAGGAAGATCACATTGTCAATTCCCTCTATAGTATACTATATCAGGTTCTCATGACCCTGTGTAAGTCAAACAAGTATAGCAATGCAATATGGCCAAAGTAAACCTTAGAACTACTTGGATAAACAATCTACCACATCTCAAGCATGTCAAATAAAATAATCACTCTCTCCTACAGTACTAGGCTTGGGAAACATCAAGGAATCCTAATGGCTAAACAGGACCAAGCAGCCATAAACAAAACATTAATGGGAAAACACATCCAAAGAATATAAAATAGTCCTATTCACTTCTAATTAACCTCTATTCACACATAACAACATTGAAGGAAATAAAAAGGGTTAAAACAGTAAACACGCAATACCCTTTTCAAGGGTATTGGACAAAATTGCACATATAACTCAAAGACTTTCAACGAAAAGGAACAAAACACCAACCTCAGTGTTGGGAGATCAATATACTTGAGTCTTGGGGCTTGAATCACTATAAAACACCAAATATCTACAAAAAAGTATAAAATGTTCAAGAGAGGATAACATGATAAGGAGGAGGAATTGAGAAACGAAGCTTAAGAAAAAGAGAGAGCATACTGAGGCGATCCCAATGCTATCAAAGATAGTCGAATCGGAGTTCGGATGCTCGGTTAGGTGCTCAGAGGAAGATCACGTTCATATGGGAGCTCTTGGCCGAAAAACACGTAGAAGAAGACTGTTATGGAAATTAAACATGACCCTAGTGTTTTTAATGAAAAAAATATAAAATACAAAGCGTGTCATTTTTAAGCACACAGAGTGTAATTTCCTTTTCCGTACTCCGCTTTAGGTGGCCTCTAGGTCACCCCCACATGGTCATGTGTATGGCCCTTACATGGCCAGAACACGATTTCATACGGAAACCAATTACATGGCGTGTATTCAATAAGTACATGGCGTGTACTTCAAAAATTCCCAAAAATTACTCTTTTTCTCAAAAATGACTAGAAAAGGAAAACATACCTGAAAAAAATATCTAGGTTCTTATAGTAGGATTAAAACAAAACTGATCTACCTTTTTATACATAGAGTCATAAACCAAACAACCTAACTTTTCCCCATAGAAGCACAATCCAATTCCAAATTTTTTTCAGAAGTCACCACCTAGTTATCTACATTTTAATGGGTGGTATAACCCTTTAAAATTACTGTTGGAACCATAAAACACTTCCAAGAATTTTTCAAAATCCATGGAACCTCATCCAAAAATGTATCTTATTCCGTAGGATTTGATTTGATTGGTCATAGATCCTAAATGGAGTAACAAATTAGAAGTTATGATTATTTTAAGTAAGTTTGAAAAAATTTCCCACCAAAAAAAATTTCATGAAAAAGTATGGAAGTGAATTCTAGATTTCAAAAGGTTAACACAATACTCTAACACACCCAATGTGATGTATGTCTAGAATTTTCCTCTGTGTTTGGGTAAAATGGATATGTAAGGAGAGCATGAGTTTCGAGATGTGCGCACAATATTTTCATCTACACACAAGACTCTTATTCACCCAATGTGATGTTATGTAGCCCCTTAAGAACATTCCGCCCAAGGACCTGGAAATAGCTATGTGGAAGACCTCTTCTATTCCTGAAATCATACATGATTCCACTACATATTTTTTCCTATATATAGAATTGAACCCCCCATTCTTCTGGGTGAGCCACTAGAGATCAGTCGCCGCTCTACTACGCGTAAGACAAATCTTCAATGACCATACAGAAGAATAGAACCCTCCATGTAGAGATATTATGAAAAAGGTCCCCTATGATTCTTCCATCACATTGGCCCATAGTGGTTTGATCCTCACCCGACCTCTTTTTAGGATAGGTCATGTGCACATAAGATCGCCTATTGAGCGCAACTGTGATCTTGCGTTCAAACCCAATCTTGTGTGAAATGGTTCCAATGTGCCCAATCTTCCACACATCCCATCATACGCACAAAAGTGTCTAGGCTTGCATCCCCATACACCCACTTGGGATCAGTGTCAAGATGTGGTCCCAGCCCTTTGGGCTGATCCCTTCGCTACCATCAAAAACCCTCTTGAAAAATGGAGAGTCGCACTGTGAATATTTCATGCCGCGTAGATGATATTTTAGCTTGAAATATTATCCACAACCAACATACTCCTATGGAATACCATGGTTTGAGATACTCATCCAAACATCTTGAAACACCTTGGATCAAAATATTCCCCTTGGTTCCTTTCCCGTGACTTGAGTTGAGATTCTCATATTTAATTCCCCGAGTACCTTGTGTCAAACTACTCGTCATGCAAATCCTCAAACCCTATCACCTGACCCCTATTAAAGGTCCAAACAGATAGGTCTGCTCTTTCATAAGTCCCACACTAGCTATTTCTAGGCATCTTATTCCTAATAGTCCTCACTACACAACTTCTATAGTACAACCTATATAAAAAACATAGGATGCATCTTGTTCTGATCAATATATTCCTTATGAGTTTATCATAGGATGCCAACAGTCCTCACCACATGACTTAAAGCTATAGCACATTCTATCATTAAAGAATATGATTCCTTATGCATCAACCATATGATGCCTCATCATGAGATGCATAATAAAAAACCACTATGTGCCTCCTATGAACGTTCAATCCCAAAACCATTTCCCCTCAACTAATCATCATTTTGAGATTCTCTCGTTGTTTGACTTGAGGAAGATATAATGAAACGATTCCATACATAATCCCAATCCACCTTTTCCATAGCGGCACAGAAGATTCTTCCATGCGTAAGCCCCATCCACCTTTGCCTCTCCATAGCGGCACACAGGCACCTTCCACGCATAAGCCCCATCCACCTTTTCCGCTCCACAGAGGCACACGGGTAGCTTCCAAACGTAATCCCCATCCAACATTGCTGATCTATAGATGAACACAATTTGCTTCCACATGTAAGCCCCATCCACCTTTGTTGCTCCATATAAGCACATGAGAAGCTTCCATGCTTAAGCCCCACCCACCATTGTTGCTCCATAGCATCAGCCAAGAAGCTTCCATGTGTAATACCCATCCACCTTTTTTTCTACATAGAGGCACACTAACTACTAACCATGCATAATCTCCAACATTTATTTGGGATACTAACCATGCGTAATCCCCAACATGTTTCCAGGTCTCTTACCACATGTTCTCCCTGATTCTATGCCCCACACTTCCTGAACTATTCGGACTTTGATTCCTTACTTCTAAATAATGTACGTAGGAAGCCTCTTTCTTGTTCAAGACCACCACTCCCCATAATCCATTTGATCTATCTATTTCACATCATTTCACTCATTCATAATTATGTTAAACTTCATACTCTGAACTACGTGGAAATTGATCCCCATTTAACTATGGTATGTAGGAAGCCTCCTTGAGGTTAAATCCTGAAAAGTAATCCCTTATATCTATTTCATGATGATTCACTCATCTCACATTATGTTAAATTACATTCTCTCAACAACATGGAATTTGATCCCCATTTAACTGGGGTACGTATGAAGCCTTTTTGATGCTCAAGCCCAAAACTTCATCCCTGATGTCTGCTTCATGTCAGTTCATTCTTGTCCCCACTATATGATGTTAAAATACATGATACTCTTGAACTACATGGGATTTGATCACAAACTTCTTTGCATGGTACATAGAAAACCTCTAAGAGGGTCAATACTGACCAATGATAAACCTTAATGCCCCCCTTTTAGGGGGACTCCCTCACTGATAAACCATCAGTGGTGTTCAGATCATCCTTCATGGTTTAATAGATTACCTTTATAAAACACACCACCCAATATCCATATCCATAGGCATTCTGATCCAACCAATGGTAAACCTCAGTGCCTCCTCCTAGGCATGCACCCTCAATGATCCAACTCTAGCAGTATTCAGATCAACCTTCATGGTGTGACATCATCCCTTTATGGGATACACCACCTAGGATCCGCCTCCATAGGCATTTTGATCTATCCACCTAATAAACTATGGTTCTCCCACCTAGGGACATAACCTCATGATGTGGAATATTCCCTTTATGGGACACATCCCCTGAATATACCTCCCTAATGTATTTTGATCAATCCACCATCACCTCATCCATTGCCTCAACCTTATCCCAGTGTGATCACTTTATCCACCTCTATCCATTTTCACTACTAACTATGCATAAGCCCTATCATGTCAAAGGGAGGCTTTCCTTGTGTAATCCTCAATTCCATATTCATACTACATGGGAATTGATCTTTTTTTTTCTAAATAGGATACATAGGAAGGATCTATGAGGTTTAATCCCATCACTTCCACACACCATCCATTCCCTCACAAATTCCTCCAAATACATCCCAATTCATACCTAGTCCCCCACATCCCAATTAGATAATGTCATCCACATCACTGATGCTCCTCGAAGCACTCATGAAGCTAACCATGCATAAGCCTCACACAATCCATATTCATACAACAAAGGGCAATCCTATTGTAATGTTAATCTAGACATTTGTAAGACCCAAACCATTCCCCTTTCAAATTACATGGATTTTGATCCTTGTGTTCTTAATAGTGTATTTACAAAGCCTCTTTGGGGTTCAATCCCAGCCAATGGTAATCCTTTGTGTTCCCCTTATTGAGGTCCACCTCCCTAATCCACCAAAAGTGTTGTTCAGATAAGACTTCATGGTGTGATACCTTCCGTTTAAGAGACTCACCACACTTGGCCTGCCCTCATTGGGCTTTATGATCCATACATCCGGTGTCTCCGTATTTGGGGTCCACCTCCCTAATCATCCCTTAGTGGTGTTCAGATTATCCTTCATGGTGTGAAACCTTCCATTTATGTGACACACCATTCTTGGGTCCATCATCATAGGAAATATTCATCCATACATATGGAAAAACACCCAGGTGCTCCCTCATAGGGAGTTACCTTTCTGATCCACCTTCATAAGTGTTCTAATCAGTATGATCCATCTCTACAAGATATTAAACTCATGGTAAACCCTCTATTAAACATTGGAAGATGGGTAAAACCATAGATACATTCCTCTGGAATAATATACCATGTGATAAACATGGTAAGGATCATGTTTCCACACCCTAGATAAATCCTATTATGTGGAATAATATAGGTGACCAATGTTCAAGCATCTAGAGATGCCCTGATATACCTAATGTCACTGTCTACTCTGAATGAAGGTTGTAACCCTATCAAGACCCATTGGAATGTCCTGAAAAAAGTATCAAAATTAAATATAATTCACAATAAGATGACATTGGGAATGAGTTTCATGAACATCAACTCAAATATATAAGGGATCCCCAGACTTGGAGATGGATTCTGAGGGGAAATCCATGGAAGGAGGGATCAACATCCCATCATCCCACTTCAATCAAGGAGTAGACATCTCTGAAGAAGTGATGAATTCCCTTGACATTAGAAATCAAGAACAAAGGGCCACAAAATCACGCATCACCACAGTGATTTGTGGGTTGTTAGTGGAAATTTTCTGAAGAAATTACACACAGAAAAAATAATTTAAAGAAGTGAAGCCAAAAAACGAGATTAAAGCTTAAATGTTTTCGTGTTGAGGTAGTATATAATTCTCTTGTTGTAAGGGATCGATCTATTTTATTTCTACTTGGAGTTGTATATTATCACTAGAAAAATAAAACACTTGTACAATTCATGAATATTCTCAAACTCCATATCTCGGATTAGTTCAATCAACTATATATATAATAAAGTTTCTTTGTGCATAAAAACATTAAAATCCAAATACCGTTGCATATTTTATTTTATCTAAGTAAGAATCATGCATGTTTCTTTAATGAACTACTTTAAAGATGTCTAATCCTATTTCCCAAATAACATTCCACATGTATATAATTTATAAATGAAAAAAAAAATTATTAAAATTCACCTTGATATTCTATAAAAGAAAAACAACTGCACCATGTAACTTTTCAAAAAAATTAATATAGAATTTAATAATAAGCATTAACATACTTGAAATACCACTTATTAATATTTGAGAAAGTCTATTCATATTTATTTCGGATTAAATTTAAATATCTCAAGATCCAAAATCTGAGAGTGAATACCCATGAATTATTGAACCTATGAGAATCCTATTTAGTTATTCATAAAACAATTTAAAATAATTTTTTCATTATTATAAAGGATTAATAAGTAATTATGGTATAATGAAACTCTAATTAAATTCATAATAAACATTTAGTAAATTGAAATGTCAAGTATTTCATAAAACAGAGCATATTTCAAAATTTTATAATACGCTATATAAAATAACAAAACAAATTAGAAAAAACCACATAGTGGATTCACATAGAAAAATCTCATATATGATTCACCATGTAAGCAAATTCATTACATATCAAAAAAATTGACATAGTCAAATTTTGGAAACAATAGATAACTTTTCTTATAAAATTTAAAACATAAAAATTCCTTTTAAACCGAAGAATCATATTTATATATAGTTTTATTGAATTTATATAATTCCATTATATTTCTCTATAATCAAAAATCAAATTAATAGGAATTTTACAGCTTAATTTATCAGTATAAAAAATAAGAAAATTAGTTATTGAATATAATAGAATTTAGACTAAAAACATATTATGACATATAACCAAATTTTTTACATTATGAATATTTATTCAGAATTTTATGTCTTCTAATTAAATGTATATAAGTTTATTATCTTTACAATACAATAATAATTACTCAATTTGGGGTTCCTTTGATAATTTATGGTTGAATTATTTAAGGTAATCGATTCTAGAAAATTGACTACATGGTGAAAAGTAAATTTACAACATAAGAGAATCGAATACGTGAATCAACTAAGTGGCACAATTGGAAGCATAAATTGGCTAAAAGAGAATTGTAAAAAACAACTAAAACGATATTTAAAGGTATCAGGAAAAATATTTTTCCTAGGATCACTATTTGAAACTTTTAGAACATCCGTTGTCCATTCAAAATATGAAATTTAAAGATATTTTAAGTAAATAAATATTATGATATAATAAAAGATTTCACACTTTAATCAATAAATAATAAAAAGTACCAGGATTATTAAATAAAGTGAAACAAATAGATCTATTTCATTATCAAAACATAAAGTGGTTCAACAATCCACTCAAAATTATCCACCTTTTTGATAATTACAAAACCAAGTATAATTTCAATAACTTCTCCCCCTTTTTAAAATTATCACAAAGATAAAAATTACTCTGTATTTTAAATGATAATGTTTCATATTATATTTTTGTAACATATTATATTTCATAATAATGAATATAAACATTGTGATAATCATTTGTAAAGATATGTATTTCAAAAATATGTGTCAAAAATCCACTTTATCCTAAGAGGAATTTTAATTTTTTTTGTGACATGTAATGTAAAAACCCTTATAAAATAATATTGTATATAAAATAAAAGTTTAGAAAGTAATTTTACATCATTAAGTATGTATTAAAATTATAAAAATATTAATATAATGCACAAATATATAATGAAAATATGTAACAGTAATATGAAATAAAAGATCCAAAATTTCACAGATCATATAATTTAAGAGTACAAACACACACAAACTCCCAATAAATTCATGCCATATAAATATAAATTTAAATCTACATCATACAAAGTCCAAATTTATTTTCTCAAAATTATTAAAATCTAAGAGATTAATAAAGATATCAGCAAGTTAAATTCCCTTAGAAATGAATTCCATACTTATATTTACTCATTTAACATGTTCTCCCAGAAAATGATATTTGACATCAATGTGTTAATTCTAGAGTATTGAAATGGATTTTTAGATATATAAACTGTTGATTTATTATCATAGGAAATTTTATTGTTATTAAAATTAAAACAAAAATCCTAGAGAGTTTTCTTAATCCATAAGTATTGAGCACAAAAAATTACAACAAATATATATTCAGATTCAGAAATTGAAAGAGAGAATAATTTTTTCCTTAAAGCACAAGAATATAATGAATTAACAATTAAATGTAACATACACGAATCTATCTTTATATCTATCTTGAATCATTTAAAATCAAAATCTGAATAACATGTCAAATCAATGTAAGTTTTATTATGGTAAAAAAAACCATGATTAGAATATCCTTAAGTATATCTAATATCAATTATAACATATATAGTTTGACTTTACTTTGGGTCACTTTGATATATAACACACATTCAAACTAAAAAAATATAATATGTCCTTGAATCAGTTAAATATAATAAATTCCCAATTGTTCCTTGATTTGTTTTAAAATCAATATATTTTCCATATTTTTCAAAATTTAACATATAGGTAGTACAAACAAGATTATTTTAACCTTTTGATGTATATAAACCAAATATATCAAATAACTCTTTATCATACTTGTATTGATTAAGAAAAATAATATCATCCCTCTGAAATACTTTCAAAACAAGAAATAATTTGAATTCCCCCTTTACAATCATATCATATTCAAAAGTCATCAAATCTTAAAATTTATTACAATTATTTTCATTTGAATTTAAAAATGTAATATAATCAAAATAAAATTTCAAAATTAAAATATCATTTAAACCTTTCTTAATAAATAATGTCAGATTAACTTTTCCCTTCTCAATTTTTCTAAAAATTAAATTAGTTAATCATTCATACCAAGCTCAAAGAGTTTGTTTCAAACCATATAAAGCCTTAGATATTTTAATAAAACATTATGACTTTTCTTATTTTCAAAACTAGGTGGATATTTAACATATAATTATTATAAAATATAACCATTTATAAAATAGATTTTGAAATCCATTTGAAATAATATAAATCTATGAAAAGAATCATAAGGCAATAATATTTTAATTTTATCTAACATAGAAACTGTTTAAAAATATTCCTCAAAATAAATTAATTCCTCTTGAGAATATCCTTGAGAAACTAACATGTCTTTGTTTTTTATAATATTTTGAGATTCATCATGTTTATTTGTGAAAATATATTTTCCCAATAATTTGAGAATCTTCTAGTGGAATAACTCAATTATATACATTATTCCTAATAAACTTATTTAATTTATCTCACATGATAAATATCCAAGTAGATTCATCTAATGCATCATCAATATTGTTATGAACAGAATCAGAAATAAATTCACGATAGGCAGAAACATTCATAAAAGATTTTTTTAAGTTTGAACTTTTGATTTAAGATTGCGGATCACATTATCTATTGAATGATCTATATGAATCTTCCATGATATTTCATGAAAAGGTTCTGATTGGGAATAAAAATTATCCCATTCAATATGAGAATATTATTCATGAGGTCATTATTAAAAATTAATGACTCTAAATGCTTTCTCAAGATGATCAATATCATTATCTGTTTTAGTTAAAGATTTTTCATTTAACTTTACATAAATTTATTATTTAAAAAATATGGATATTTTATTATATACTATATATTTATTACTATTATTTGAATATGATAAGAAAATAACTTTATAATATTTTGTGTCAAATTTATCCCAAGAAAAATTAATATTATGAATAAAAACTCTTAAACCAATGGCTATAAAATAGTCAATCTTTGTTTTTATACCATTCCAAAGGACATAAGATGTATTGTTCAATAAGGTTTATAAAATAATTATATTTTTAAAATAATAATAAGTATTAACAACTTCTTCCTAGAAATATTTAGTTAAGTTAAACTCATTTTACATGCTCCAAGAAATTTATTGAAGTATTCTATTATTTATTTCTACTACACCATCTTTATTGTGGTGTACTAGGGGCTGAAATTTATTGAATATACCCATTTCTCCACTAAATTTGATAGATTTAAAATTCTATAATTCACCACCATGATCGCTTATAATTGATTTAATTAATTACCCTTTCTCATTTTGAACCAATTTACAAAAATTTATAAACATAGATAATGTTTCATATTTAAGAGTAAGAAGATAAACACATGCATATCTTGTAAAATCTTATAAAAATAATAAAAAGAATATACAAATTCCTAAAATATAATGTTCAATATAGTCGAATAAATCCAATTAGATGAGATTAATAGGCCTTATAATTTGTAAATATTTAACTAACTTGAATCATATTTTTTTACATTTCCAGCATAAATGTCATACAAAGGTGTCATCCTATTTCCGTTCTAGTAACTGTATAATATTTTACTTCTTGGAAAGTTTTGGAATCAACATGAAATTTTCATATCGCAACCTCCCATTCCACAAAATTTTATCAGATTCTATAACTTTTAATCATTTTACATTTTTTTCTGTTAATTTATCAAAATTAATTGAATAGATGTTGTATCTTTTTTTTTCATAAAACAAGAGTGATTTATCATTAAAATCAATACATTTATCATTTTTAAATTTTAAAAACATTCCAACATCACATACCTAAGAATATCATTTTAGAATATGTTTTAATCCATAAATATAAAAAAACCTTTTATATAATAAAATAATCTTAAATTTCAACTTCACCAAAACCTTTTAACTTTCCTTTTTAATTATCAAAAAATGTTACATATACTCCATAAAAGTTATTCAATGATAGAAAATTTGAAATACCACCAGTAATGTGTCTTGAGAATCCATTGTCCATGTATCAAATGTACTTTTTGATGCTCCCAAGACACATTTGGTACCAAAAAAGATTCAAAAAATATTTAGTACCCATGAAAATTTAGGTCAAATGGGATTAGAATATGAATTCATAGTAATATAAAAATATTTCAATAATTGTTTATAGGAAATATATATGATAATGGTTTATAATTAAAAGTCATAGTATGTCCAAAGGATTGCAAAAATCTCAATGATAGCCCATTAGCATAATGACCTTTCATATGAAATATAAAAAAGGGGCATTATATGTACTTCAATGAGTGTTTTTAAGAAAGAAATTAATATAAATTTTAGGTGAAGTATTATAATATCCAAGGACAGATATATTTTTTTCTTCATTTTATTAAAATTCATGATTTTATCAAAAAATCAACATTGAACAAAAATTGACATAATTGATTTTAAACATTCAAATTCATTTTTGATATGGTAATTCCCCTTAATAATATTATAAAAATTATATAATTAGAATTCATGAAACATATATATATATATATAATCTATATCTCTCTTAAATTTATCATTTTTAGTATGAGTATTCTTCATATTTTCTTCTGCATTTTCTAGATTTGTATGGGCAGAATTTTTGTCATCCTAGATAGATTTCATCATATTTTTACCATCCTTAAAAAAATACATATGTTGTCTCTTATGGTTGTTTTATAAACTAATGAAATTTTCAAATTAATGTTATAGTCTTTCAATTTATTTTATGAATTACTCAATATTGGGTTTTTTAGATTCAGATTCAGAAGAAGAGCAATATGTAAAATCACTTGATTTGAAGAAGCCATAAAACACAAGTTTGTAATACATTTTTTAGAACCAAATTCTTCAGTAGTACTAGAAAATTTAGTACAACTCTACATGACAACTATTTCCTTATTTTATTTCTTATATTTCAACCTCTTATTTTTTTCTTCTTTAGTTTTGGGAAGTTGGTCTTGAGGTTCCCCCTATTACTACACTAATAGAAAATTACATCTTTGGAATCATTAGAAATGAAATTACATTTATTTTATTTTTGTGGTCATATTTATGATAGTATTTCTGGGATATCCTTAAATAACCTTTATTCCTTATATAATTACATTTGGAAACATAGTATTTATAATTATTATCACAACTATGGGACTCTAAATCAGAAGATTAAGTAGAATAATTTATCTTCAAAATAATTTAATTTTTCATTGAATTATCATATTCATATATATTTCTATGTTCTAACTCATACTGTAATATTGATTTGATAATCTCATCTTGTGTATATTAATTAAAATTAATACATTCATATATAGATAACTTTTTAGCATGACATTTCTTAATAATTTATCTATGTAATCTTTCTATAATAACTATATTTTCATGAATCTCTCTGAAATAACTCATACCATGTATAATTATAGTGAATACATTCAATATTTCATTATCATTTTCAAATCATCCCATTTTAATTTTTCTATATTCAGCTCTTAGAATGCCCAAATTAGTTCTATTAAGTTTATATGAGACAAGATGTGTATAATTTAGAATTATCTTGATGTTATGATATGTTTTACATATTAAAATATAACTATATAGATTCCTATTTATTTAACAATATAAAATATTTATCACCTTGTAGTTAAAATCATACTTTACTACATAATTTCCAAATAATGATCTAGGATAACCTTTATATAGATTATATAGATTTTCCATGATAATCTAATGATGAATTATATGTTTCTTCATGAATGATCATATTGAATACATCCAGTGTCCATAATTTTCACCATCAAAACAATGTGGTTTTTGAGTTATCCATGAATCATTGGAACTAATTTTTCCTATCTTAAAAATATCATTCCCCCATGATGGATAAGTCAATAATTTTTTTATAAAAAATAAAAAAAATTTACTGAGAATGGGGTCATGCTCTGATACCAATTTTTTGTGTAGAGTTATGATGGAAAAATATCCAGGGGCCAATTGGCCTTTTAAAAAATGAATTAATTAATTTAAATGATATATTTGACTTATCAAAGATAATTTATAGAAAAATAAAATAAGAAGTCAACAAAATATTTTTATAGTAGTTTATATCTAAATAATCATACTTCACTCATCACCCCTCTCATGAACTAAGAGTGATGACAGCCACTATAACCAATATAATGGAATCTTAAAATGAATTTTGACCACCCAAAATCACAACCAAATTTAAAATATTTTCCCCTTATAGTATAAAACCCATTATGATTATCCTTTTTCTACATATATTCATAACCTAAACAATCTACCATTTACCCTTGGAGGTATAATGTAACACCCCAATCCTCCACGATACGCCTCTCTTTCAATAATGCAATAGCTGGCATTGTACGCAACTTCGAGTTCTAACACACCACAACTAATCAAAGTAGACGTTATCAATAGTAATACCCACTTTTTAAAATTATATAAATTTTATATTTCAAAATGGACTTCATTTTTGTATTATAATTATCTAAATTATCCAAAGTTGAATTTTTTGTAATTTTCTGAGGACTTTCAATTTTTTAAGAATAGTGAAAAATACATAAAAACAACTTTTTTAATCAAAATAATTTATAGTGATAAATTATACTATTTATTGGTTTTAAAGTCTAATTAGAATATATTTTTACCATTTTATCCAATGGTGTTCATTATAATTAATTTCACTTTGAAATTAGACATAAACAGTTGTCAATCTTTTGATATATATTGTTTCTTAAAAACACGCTATTTATTGTGACAACGAGAATTAATTATAAAATTAATTAATGCAACTTATATGTTTGTAATTTTTTAAAATAGAAATCATTTTTGGATTTGGAATATCAATTATATCTTAGGGTGAAATTTTGGCATTGTTCTGAAAAACTTCAATTTTTGATGAATAGTGAAACCACTAAGTGGTAGTTAGAAAACTGATTTTTCGTTTAAATGAAACATTACCACTTTTGTGATTTGATTTTCAAAAATACGACATACATGGTTGTCATTAGGAAGTAAAATGTGTTTCAATGGGTTGAAAACAATTTTTTGGTGAATAGTAAGTTTTAAGTTTAATTAATCACGATTAAAGGTAATTAGTGGAATTTAAGGTAAAAATGGTATTATAAAAATATGAAATGACCTTTACACTTGTCCTACCACTATTTGATGTGTCATGGACGACCAAGACAATCCATGTGTCAACTTGGGGACCCCATGGAGCCACATTGGTAGGAAAATGACATAAATTACTTTTATTTAAAGTTAAAATAAAAATGTCACAAACATAAGTTGGTTTACTAAAACAATTTTTAAATGGGGTTATACATGTAATATTTTTGACTATAAATATTAATTAGAAAGATAAAACTATTTAATACATCATTATATTTTTTTTATAATTTTTAGACATTAAATATATTAAATTATTTATGACACCATGATGATGCAGCGATTACCTCATTAATTAATGATTTAAATAAAATGAAAAGATAATGTAAAATCCAAGGCTTACACTTGTCATAAACCTATTGGATGAGTAGATTTCGAACCCTTATCACCTTAGCCTCTAATTATATAAGTTTGGGACCTTTAAAATCCGAAACTCATTATATAATAAAGTAACATTTCAATCTTTTCAAGAGTGCCCCTTCTCTCCTCTTATAAAAGGCCCCCACCACTACCACCTTACTCACACCTTCAAGCAATTTGGATCGGCCAAACTCGGCCCAAATACTCTCCCAACTTCCCTCTCTTACTCCTAGAAGCCTCACTTTTGGCATAACTCTTCCCAAGGAAGCCTTTGGATCAAATCAAAAAGAGTAACCTGATTTTAAGGTAATGTCTTCTCTTATGTTATTTTGTTTTATTTTTCTTATCCAACCCCCTGAACTCTTTTTATTCATTTATTTTGTAAAAACACCAGTATCCTCAATATACTAGTATTTTTTTATAAGAATTATTTGAGCTACACTTACACACACCTACATCTAATGGTTAATGAACATACTGTTTCTGTTGATGGCAAATTTCTGCCTCACGAAACGATGATTGTTCAACACTCATATAACACCTATAATGGTGGAAATTTTGATGAAATTGTTTTCATATATGATATATATATTATTTTTATGTTTTCTTTATTCTTATGTATTTCTCATTTGTGGCATACATTATGATTTCAATTCTGGGTAAATGCGATAATTTCATTTTAGGAAGTGCGGACTACCGCCCCCTCAATGTGATTTGAATCGTTAATGCCATATGTGGGATGTATAAAGGATGGAGTAAATGGTATTATACAATATATTATACTGGAATTATATTATACCTTTATATAATTATAAATACATTCCATTAAATATGAAATAGAAATGAAAGTAGCGTTCATGCGTACGTACGGCTTACCGTCTCCATGAACGGTGCATTTCATTTCTTACCTCTAAATGTTATGTAATATTATAAATGAATGTATATACTGGATATATATGATATATATGATATATAAATCATGAATATAATTCTGGATATAATGGATATTTCACCACATGAACAACTTGTAATTATAAGAAGTTTATTTTTGACTCAAGTACAAAAGATCGACAAAATGACCGTTATTAACATAAATAATTACATAATGTTCATAACATGGTAATAAGTGATATAAAAGGAATAATGAAAATAAAAAAGGTTATTAAGTAAATAGAAATTAACTCTAGTATTTTATTCAGGAGGTTAAATAATGATCGAGTCAAGTCGTACACGAGGTAAGGGAACTTCTTAAACCAATTTCCATTCTTTGGGTTAATCTCCTACTTTCAAATTATGTCATGATGTTATTATGTCATATCTTGTATTTGTACTTTATTTATGTATACATATAGTGAATACACATAATAGATATATTATATTTAAGAATGATATTTTTAAGGGACTTCGTCTCAATCTCCATTCATTGAGGCATATTTTGTTTTATACACAAATTTCTTTTATACGGTGTATAAACCCCTTTGAATTTTACGTTTATTCAAAAATGAATCTTTTTATTCAAAGTGTTTTACTAAACGACAAAAAGGAATGTTTTTCTTGTCGTACGTATGCGGTGACAATAACTTCTCCGCCGCCATGGCCATTATTTGGGTTTCGGCTTCCTCTACAAGCCATAAATTTTTCTTAAAATGAAAATTAAATACAATGTTTTAATTTTCTTTTATTTTGGTATTGAAAATGGGTTTGAATGTATTTTTATTATATCAATGTGTTGTATTGATATCTAGTGATTGAAATGTGGAAATGTTATGTTTCCTTTATGCATGTTTTATGTGATACGATTATGTTATGATTTATGATATGTTTAAACCTACTCATATGAGGAATGCATTGGACTTAATAAGTGACGGGTGGAGCCCGCTATAGCTCCTCGATGCATCGGTAGGTCTCATGAGACAAACTAGTGTCTTGGCTTGAGGCCTTGACAAAATCTTATTTGTGGTCTTGACACGAGGCATTGGTTACGTGGTTATGATAGTCTGGCATTATACATTACATAATTATGAAAGTGGTTATTGATATTGAATGAGATTATTCGACTAGTAGAATATCCATGTGAGTAAGTAAATGGAATTATTTAATTTTATTTTTTCCATATTTGCTGAAGATCAAGTTTAAAAAGGCTTTTGTTTTAGTTATACATTGCCTTAATTGTTAATGTTTATTTATGAAAGCTTCTGCAATATTTTTATCCTTACTGAGTATCTGAGCTCACCCCTTTCAATGTTTTAATATTTTCCAGGATGTGAAGAATTATTTTATGAATAACCTGTAGGGATAGTCCGAAGAGGATATGAGTGTGGACTATGGAGACTTTGTTATTGTAGATTTTTACTTTATGATGTAATGTTACATTTATGAATGTATCTAGTGTTTCCAAGGCTACTAAACTAATCAGTATTTCAAGACTTGAACTTTTTTGATCATGACAATGTTACAAAGTAACGCACCGACTCTGGTTAGCTGGGGTCGGGGCGTTACAGTTTTTATCAGAGGCAGTTTAGTACTAACCTTGGAAGCTAGATTTAGATATAATCTGATTAGAGCACATAGCCCAAAGATAGACATTGAGGATTAGTATAGAAGAACTTTCTAGAATTTTGTTATTGTAGAGATTCTGTGAGCTTTTCGAGCAATACATCCCTGTCTGGATACGAGCAGGTAGAGGCGGCTCTGGCACAGATGTACCTAGGGGTAAAACCCGAAAACACCGCTTTGAGCTAGACTCGAACGGGAACTGGTGCATGACAAAGGGCCTTGCTGCACTCTTGGTTACGACACTCCTGGGGGATATGCTTAGTATAATTCTCATTTTCTTTACAAACCACTATGAAGGGTTATGAGTATATACTTCCTCAAAGAAAACATTTTTATGGATTATATCCATAAATAGTTCAATTTATGTTAAGTATTTTAAAGTATGGAATTATGTATTTTGATTCATAAACTAATCTAGTTTATGCCATTGTATAGAAATGGCGCCTAGTGGAAGGAATGGAAACCGTATCAATGCACACACTCCGTGTAGGGATTGCCCTCATACTCAAGATAATTATTTTGGGTCTGGAGATACAACTGGTGCTGATCAACTTATTACCATACTGGGACAACTCACTCAGGTTATGAATAATAACCTTACTCGTATGGAGCACCCTGGTCCGCAACGTGGAGGATCAATGTTAGACCGCTTCATGAGGCAACAACCACCAACAATTAATTGGGGTACAAATCCATTAGTAGATGAGAAATGGATAAACTCCTTTGAAAAAATATTCCATGCCTTGGGGAGTAGCGAAAGGGAGAAGGTTGTCATGGCAGTCTACCGCCACACTGGAGATGCCGATCAGTGGTGGTCTCTGATTCAAAACACAGAGGAAGATGATGACTTATCGAATATGGAGTGTATGGAGTTCAAAGAGCTTTTCTTGGAAAAAAACTTTCCTCGTGACCATCGAGCAGATATGGAAAGGAAATTTCTGAGTCTAAGACCAAAGGAGGATGAGAATGTCGCAAAGTATGAGGACAACTTTACAAGGTTAGCGAGGTATGCTGCAGATTATATACATAACCCAAGAGGTAATATTGATCGTTTCTTTGATGGGTTAAAACCATTTCTCCATCGAGATTTAGTATCACAATCCTTCTCATCGTACGAAGATATTGTCTCGTGTGCTATCAAGACAGAAAAGGAATTCTCTAAATATTATGACAATAAAGTAAAGAAATAGAAGAAGAGAATGGTGGAACAAGAGACAGATAAAGGGAAAAAGGAAAAGAAGGATTTTCTATTATGCGATAATTGTGGGAAGATTCACCCCGGTACTTGCCTAAACGGAATGGGAGTTTGTATTAAATGTGGAGAAAAAGGTCACCATGCTCATGATTGCAAGGGAAAGAAAGAGGCTATCAATGATGAATGATATAATTGTAGGGAAATGGGGCATTATGCAAATGAATGTCCTAAGCGTCAGGGAAACTTATCTCAGAAAAGGCCAAGGGATCAAGGACAATCTTATGCTATTACTACAGTTGAAGTGGAATAATTTATGTATTGGTGCTTTTGGACTTAAGGATTATATTTTGGTTATAAGAATAATGTGATATATATAAGGATTGTACTGCAGTACTTGTTGTTTCAGTAAGGTTTTAATATGATGAAGGTAATCATATTTTTAGTATGTGACAAAAAGATAAACTTTAATTGGTTTGGGGAATCTGATGTTACAATTGATTTTGGAATTTAGAGACCTTCTAGAGAAAGTCTGGACAGAGGTATTTTGGAGAACTATTAAGGTTGGAATGGATTAAGTTGAACCTTGGATAGTATTGTTTATGGTTAAAACATTTCTGAAGATTATTTTTGGAATATTATAATACTATAGTTTTAGAAAAAGGACAACCTATAGGGTGGGGCATAACCAGTCGCGTCGGAAAAAGCTGCAGGAATCGAACCCACAACCATAGTGCGATAGGCCTTTATTACCTACCACTAGCCTACAAGAAGTACCTGGTTATTACAAAATAGTTTCACTAATCTAAATGGTATGTGTTAATATTTGGAACCTTATACAATTAGGATAAATAGAATATTTTTGAGTTCTATTACCTTTTAGAGTGAAAGATGGGTTTGTGGTAAAAATTTATTAAAGAATGAAAGTCTACATGACAAGTATGTATATTCCCTTACGTTCGTAGTAAATCTCCTAAATAAATTCCTCAACTTTATAAAAGGTAACTTAAAACAAAAACGTTGTCGGTTAACTTTTCCAACTAGGGATTCAATGACTATTTAACCAATCACAAGTTTGTGATTTTCTTATGGTTAAATTTTTCCTAATCCAGTTTTCTATGACTCTCCATCAGACCTTGATGGTTTTTTTTCTTCCATATCCATATTTTCATGGAATCCTAGTATGGGCTATCTCGGGTGACCTTTGTACTTATCTTTCTATCTATTAAAGTTATATTTTTATAAACCTTATTTTCGATGTGGGTTTTCCACAAAGGTATTTTCTATTTTCAACCTTTTATTTTCAAAGAAAAATTTCAAATTACGAGGATGCAATTTATTGAAGGAGGGGAGAATGTAACACCTCGAGCTTCCACGATACACCTCTCTTTCAATAATGCAATAACTTGCATTGTACGCAACTTTGAGTTCTAACACACCGTAACTAATCAAAGTAGCCGTTATGAATAGGAATACCCACTTTTTAAAATTATATAAATTTTATATTTCAAAATGGACTTCATTTTTGCATTCGGAATATTGAAATTATCCTAAGTTGATTTTTTTGTAATTTTCTGAGGACTTTCAATTTTTTATGAATATTGAAAAATACATAAAAACAACTTTTTTAATCAAAATAATTTATAGTGATAAATTATACTATTTAGTGGTTTTAAAGAATAATTAGAATATATTTTTACCATTTTATCCAATGGTGTTCATTAGAATTAATTTCACTTTGAAATTGGACATAAACAATTGTCAATCTTTTGATATATATTGTTTCTTAAAAACATGCTATTTGTTGTGACAACGGGAATTAATTATAAAATTAATTAATGCAACTTATATGTTTGTAATTTTTTAAAATAGACATCATTTTTGGATTTGGAATATCAATTATATCTTAGGGTGAAATTTTGGCATTGTTCTGAAAAACGTCAATTTTTGATGAATAGTGAAACCACTAAGTGGTAGTTAAAAAACTGAGTTTTCGTTTAAATGAAACATTACCACTTCTGTGATTTGATTTTCAAAAATCCAACATACATGGTTGTCATTAGGAAGTAAAATGTGGTTCAATGGGTTGAAAATAATTTTTTGGTGAATAGTAACTTTTAAGTTTAATTAATCACGATTAAAGGTAATTAGTGAAATTTATGGTAAAAATGGTATTATAAAAATATGAAATAACCTTTACACTTGTCCTAACCCTATTGGATGTGTCATGGCCGACCAAGACAATCCATGGGTAAACTTGGGGACCCCATGGAGCCACTTTGCTAAGAAAATGACATAAATTACTTTTATTTAAAGTTAAAATAAAAATGTCACAAACATAAGTTGTTTTAGTAAAACAATTTTTAAATGGGGTTATACAAGTCATATTTTTGACTATAAATATTCATTAGAAATATAAAAATATTTCCTACATCATTAATTTTTTTTATAATTTTTAGACATTAAATAAATTAAATTATTTATGACACCATGATGATGCATCAATTACCTCATTAATTAATGATTTAAATAAAATGAAACAATAATGTAAAATCCAAGGCATACACTTTTCAAAAACCTATTGGATGAGTATATTTCGACCCTTATCACCTTATCCTCAAATTATATAAGTGTGTGACCTTTAAAATCTGAAACAAATTATATAATAAAGTAACATTTCAATCTTTCCAAGAGTGGCCCTTCTCTCCTCTTATAAAAGGACCCCACCACTACCACCTTACTCACACATTCAAGCCATTTGGCTCAGCCAAACTCTGCCCAAATACTCTCCCAACTTCCCTCTCTTACTACTAGAAGCATCACTTTGGGCAGAACTCTTCCCAAGGAAGCATTTGGCTCAAATCAAAAAGAGTTACCCGATTTTAAGGTAATGTCTTCTCTTATGTTATTTTGTTTTATTTTTCTTCTCCAACCCCCTAAAATCTTTTTATTCATTTATTTTGTAACAACAACAGTATCCTCAATATACTAGGATGTTTTTATAAGAATTATTCGAGCTACACTTACACACACCTACATCTAATGGTTAAAGAACATACTGTTTCTGTGGATGGCGAATTTCTGCCTCACGAAACGATGATTGTTCAACACTCATATAACACCTCTAATGGTGGCCATTTTGATGAAACTGTTTTCATATATGATATATATATTATGTTTATGTTTCCTTATGCTTCTGTATTTCTCATTTTTGGCATTCTTTATGATTTCCATTATGGGTAAACGCGATAATTTCAGTTTAAGAAGTGCGGACTACCGCCCCCTCAAAGTGATTTGAATCGTTAATGCCATATGTGGGATGTATAAATGATGGAGTAAATGGTATTATACATTATATTATACTGGAATTATATTATATCTTTATATAATTATAACTTCATTCCATTAAATATGAAATCGAAATAAAAGTAGCGTTCATGCGTACGTACGGCTTACCGTCTCTATGAACGGTGCATTTCATTTCTTACCTCTAAATGTTGTGTAATATTATAAATGAATGTATATACTGGATATATATGATATATATGATATCTACATCATGAATTTAATTCTAGATATAATGGATATTTCACCACATGAACAACTTGTAATTATAAGGAGTTTATTTTTGACTCAAGTACAAAAGATCGACAAAATGACCGTTATTAACTTAAATAATTACATAATGTTCATAACATGGTAATAAGTGATATAAAAGGAATAATGAACATGAAAACGGATATTAAGTAAATAGAAATTAACTCTAGTTTATTATTTAGGAGGTTAAAGAACGATTGAGTCAAGTCGGACACGAGGTAAGGGAACTTCTTAACCCAATTTCCATTCTTTGGGTTAATCTCCTACTTTCAAATTATGTCATGGTATTATTATGTAATATCTTGTATTTGTAATTTCTTTATGTATACTTATAGTGAATACAAATAATAGATATATTTTATTTAAGAATGATCTTTTTAAGGGACTTCGTCTCAATCTACATTCATTGAGGCGTATTTTGTTTTATACACAAATTTCTTTTATACGCTGTATAAACCCCTTTGACTATTATGTTTATTCAAAAAGGAATATTTTTATATGAAGTGTTTTACTAAACGACAAAAAAGAATGTTTTTCTTGTCGTACATATGTGGCAACAACGACTTCTCCGCCGCCATGACCATTATTTGGGTTTCGAATTCCTCTACAAGCCATAACTTTTTCTTAAAATGAAAAATAAATACAAAGTTTTAATTTTCTTCTATTTTGGTATTGAAAATGGTTTTGAAAGTATTTTTATTATAACAATGTGTTGTATTGATATCTAGTGATTGAAATGTGGAAATGTTATGTTTCCTTTATGCATGTTTTATGTGATACGATTATGTTATGGTTTATGATATGTTTAAAACTATTCATATGAGGAATGCATTAGAATTAATAAGTGACGGGTGGAGCCCACTATAGCTCCTCGATGCATCGGTAGGTCTCATGAGACAAACTAGTGTCTTGGCACGAGGCCTTGAAAAAATCTTATTTGTGGCATTGGCACGAGGCCTTGGCTACGTGGTTATGATAGTCTGGAATTATGCATTCCATCATTATGAAAGTGGTTATTGATATTGCATGGGATTATTCGACTAGTAGAATATCCATGTGAGTAAGTAAATGGAATTATTTAATTTTATTTTTTCCATATTTGCTGAAGTTCAAGTATAAAAAGGCTTTTGTTTTAGTTATACATTGCCTTAATTGTTAATGTTTTTTTATGAAATCTTCCGCAATATTTTTATCCTTACTGAGCATTTGAGCTCACCCCTTTCAATGTTTTAATATTTTCCAAGATGTGAATAATTATTTTATGAATGACCTGCAGGGATAGTCAGAAGAGGATATGAGTGTGGACTATGGAGACTTTGTTATTGTAGATTTTCTCTTTATGATGTAATGTAACATTTATGAATGTATCTAGTGTTTCCAAAGCTACTAAACTAATCGGTCTTTCAAGACTTGATCTTTTGTTATCTTGCCAATGTTACGAAGTAACGCACCGACTCTGGATAGCTGGGGTCAGGGCGTTACATAGAATCCCATGATAGAGTTTTGTTTGGGATTCACATCCCAGTTACCTACCTTTTAATGGGTAGTAAAACTCTTTACAATTACACCCCCAAAAAATAATAGAAATACCTGAAGCCACAAAACTAGATGAAAGCATATACGTTTGAGTATCGAGGAAATAAGAAAATCTATAAAAATAAATGATCAAAATATTTCAATTTGTCTTGGATCATTAGATGATATTCCATGTGTATATAATTAATAGATGGAACAACATTTATTAAAGTTCAACTTGATATAATACAAAAAAACAATTATATAGTAGAACCTATTAAAAAATTTAATATAGATTTTAATAATAATAATTAAAACCTTTTAAATACTCCTTGATAATATTTGATATTAAATATTCATATTTATTTCAGTTTGAATTTAAATATCTCAAGTTCTAAATTTTCAGCATGAATATACATACACACTTGGACCCATGAGAGCACCATTTAGTTCATCATAAAAAATTTTAATACATGTTTTCATTGCATTTAAATAATTAATAATTAATTATAGAACAAAAATCACTAATTATATCCATAATAAACATACATCTAATTGGAATTTGAAGTACTACATAATGTAGAGCATATTCCCAGGTTTTTGAATATCCTTTATAAAATCAAAAATCCTTATAGAAAAATACATTTTGGGGATTCACATAATAGAATCAAGTAGGTGATTCATGTTGGTATATCACATTGATTATTTACTATGTAAGAATATTTATCACGTATCATAAAATTGATGTAGCCTAATTCTGAAAATTGTAGACAACTTTACATACAAAATTTTATACTTAAAAAAGGCCTTATAAATAGAAGAATAAACTTTATATCCAGTTGAATGATTTTTTTTATAATTTCATTATATTTTCATAAAATCAATAGTCACTTGATTAAGACTTTTATCGATCATTTTATCATCAAAATACAATAGAAATTTAAATCTGGAAAACTTCAGAATTCTTTATAAAAACATATAGTTACTTCTAAGATAATTTAGTATATTATAACAATTTATTTAGAATTATATTTCTTTTAATGAAATTTAGATACATTTTATCTCTCCAATAAAATAATAATAACTCATTTTGGAGTTCCTTCACCCATGTTATTGTCTAAATACATATGGTAACTGATTATGGAAAATCAGCTATGTTCTGAACAATAAATTGATATGTGGTAGAATCAGCTACATGGATAGGCTATATTGATCAAGTAGCTATATGAATTAACTACATAAGAATAGTAATAAACACCTAAAAAATATATTTATGGCCCCAAACAACTTATTTATCCTAGGAACACTATATTAAACTTGTTGAGCATGTTATGTACAGTCAAAACAAAGAATTTAAAGATATTTTAAGCAACAAAATATTATGGCCTAATAAAAGTTAAGAAATATTTAATAAATAAACAATTTAATGTATGAAGTATATTAAAAGAAATAAAAAATATATTATATCTAACCTAGTATTTTATATATATCATTACATTATTTTAATCATAATTAAGCAACAAATTATCGGCCAAGGATTGTAAAATCTAGTGTCTTCGATGACTAGGAACATAAAACTGAAAAAATGGAACTAAAAAAATATCTTTATTTATCACCAATTATGAGCTCCTAACTTCCTTTTATCCCTTAAATATACATAGGATAACTTGGGGATAACATGACCAAAGGGATTTGTTAAAAATCCTACTAAGGGAATAATCATTAAAATAATGATTAGCATATAGGTTAGAAGGCATAACAGAATTATAAAAAAAGGCATGAAACATGATTAATAATAAGTAATAATAACATATGATAATATAATAATGGATTCATAGTAATTTGTATAAAACATAAAACATGAATTTAGCACTAGTAAAAGCTCGTTTCACATGGAGGACCACGAGTCAAGGCTTGTTGCACATAGAGGAGCACAAGTCAAGGATAACCACCACGACTATTGCACATAATGTCTCATGAGACTAAAATTTACCTAATTTATTATATCACTATCTAGATACACCCATAATTACGTGTTCATGAATATTCTCACCATAGAAATAATTATACATATTTAATCAAACTTAAATATAAGGGTTACCAATGGAAATAATTGGGTATTATAATCACGTCAAAATTATAAACATCGGTGTATTATAAAAGTGTCCATCAAATAAGGTAATTAAATCATATATGGATATTAATAAATGAATATATTCATATATAATTATAATATTTGTCAAAGTTATGTGAAAAGAGTGTTTAAGAGGCTTTTAGAAATAAAACATTTTGGTACGGTTTAAAGAAAAAGATTCAAGATTATTTAAATTTTAAAATGAATAATTATTTATATAAAACCAAAATTAAACCAATTTAATTTTTCATTATTAAATGGGTGATTTTATAAAATTAATGGTGTATTAAAATATATTATTTAGCACACCTGAAAATTTGTAAGAATTTCAGAAGTTCCTTTAAATCAGGCTTGCTTATCACGAAGAATTGAGTAGGGATATTTTTAAAAACATGTATATCCCCTAAAATAAGGATGTAAGGATATTGATAAATTAGTTTGTAACATATAAAAAATATTTATAGTATGTACATTAAAATAAAATATAATTTAATTTGGGTAAAAAAAGAGAAATAATAACACCAAATAATAATGACGGTTTGGGTAGGATCCCTTACCTTAAGTCTGAAATGATTATGCACTTGATATTAGTGTCCTGAATAAAAAACTTATATTCATTAATTAAAAATTAATTAACCATTTATACATCTATTTTATTTATTATAACTTTATTATGTTCATTTATGGCCTTCTTGATGGGTCAATAGAATCAATTTCATCATTTGGGAGCATTGATTTCCTTGGATTTCATGATCGGTTTACTTGTATATGTATATGGAAGATCATGTTGAATGAGGATAGTTATACATAACCGAACTTATATGATATTAATAAACTTTTAGAATAATAAATTTCTTTTTTCACATATGTTATGATGATTAATTATATAAATCATTAAACATAATTGTTTATATTAATTTAGCATTTTGTGATCATTACAAACTCATTTAGTTTTTTAAATTAATAGCATGTGTAAAAAATGCTTAAAGAATTAAATAAGATATAATAAATATATTATAATTATTTTTAACCATAAAAATTATTTTTCAACCATTATTGAATATGTAATTGAAATATTAAGGCACGTTATCCACTAAGGTGGTAAATCGGCAAGTCACGGATGATGTTTTCTTTCTTAAAGTAAAAGAGAGAGAAGAATATCCTAATGAATAATTATTCCATAAACAAGATAAAATTCAAGTATATGTAATAGACTAGGGTTTTCATCAAATTTTTATTAGGGGAGGTGAATAGATAAAAAAAGAAACAAGGAACTTGAAAAGAAATTGATTGAAAATGGAAGATGGTTTTACCTCTTGATTCCATCTTCTTGAGAACCTATTGATGGGATTGGTTCTATTATTTTGTTCAGAAAAAAAGATCCCATATGTGGGGGAGGGGTTTGGGAAGATTATTGGGTAGAATGTTTTTAAGTATAAAGGTTTGATATGTGTGAGGAGAAGATGTGGTATTTATAGTGGGGAGAGGGGTATTTTCTCATTATTTTACTAAATATTTTATTAGTTTGATCCAGAAAATTGATAGTGGTTATTATTGAGACTAAATATATTAATTATTACATGTGAGTTTTACCCAATTGTTTTTACATCATCCATGACTCAATGAATAGTGTATTTAACATATAATGTAAATTACCGTATTTTACTATTCACAAAAATTCAAGTATTTATAATTTTTAAAATATTTATTTACTTATACTATGATATAATTATATAATATTGTCACTTATAATATGGATAAATTTTATTTATACATTCATTGGTGGGGTTACAGTTCAATCAGATGGTTTACTATTCATAAGGTTTAGATTAATATTCCAAAGTCTAAGCTACTATTTTATTGGTATAGGTTCCTTAACCTCTAGAAATGATTCTTATTTCATTAATTCATTATTTATAATTCTTATATCATGTTCTATTATGTGTTTATACCATATGAAATAATTATACGAAGGAAATCTCTATAGGTAAATCTTTGGGTCGTTATATTGTCCCACCCTTATGAAATTATTCCCTCAAAATTTTGTTTTACATTCTAAGTTGAAAAAAGGTGTGGGTACTTATTTTTCATAGTTTTATTTTTTTCCCTTGTTTCCTCTTCATACTTATGGTTCTACCAAAGTTATTTTACATGGTAAGTAGTCTTGTTGCATAGATATTTATTTATATGATCCAAGATCTTCACTGACTGCTCCTCGTAAAAAAGATCATTCGCTAATTGTACCACCTCTAAAGTTAGTACACGTGAAGGATCCGATATTTATGAATATAAGAGGGATACATGGAAGAATTCATTTACTTGTGACATGTTTGGTGGGAGTGCTGGTTGATAGGCCACAACTCTCACACGATCAAGGATCTAGAAGGGATCGATGTACTTGGGACATGGTTTTTCTTTCTTCCAGAATATCATGATCCTGTTCCATGGAGATATGGGGAGGAATACCATGTATCCAAACTTAAACTCATGGTCTCATAGAAAATAATCTCTATAGATCTTTCATCGATTGGAAACAATTATTGTAGGATAATTTGACTAGTGGTTGATGTTGGTCCCTTCCTCCTTGTAATTCTATATAACATGCTCTCAACATTTATTCTAGTGTCTAAATATTCTACGCATATAGGCCATCAATTTGATGATGATAGGATATACTGAAGTTCAGTTAATGATTATAGCATGTTATAGAATTTTCCATAACATAGAGTTGAATCTCGGATCTTGGTCAGATACAATAGAGAGTGGTACTCCATGTTTCCTTAACACATCTTTGATTTATATCCATGCAAATTGATCCACTGAGAAGATCTCTATAATTGTGATAAAGTGAGATGTCTTTGTAAGACAACCCACAATAACCCATATAGAATTGTTTTCTCTCGATGTCTTTGTAAGTCCAATGAAAAAGTACATGGTTATGTTTTTCAATTTCCATGTTGGTTTTTTTAATGGTTTTATCAACCCTTATACCTTTTCCTTTCATCCTTCACTTGCTGACATACCAGTTACTTTTCCATATATTCAATGATCTCCTTTTTCATATTGTCTCACCAAAAGTTCTCCCGGAGATCTGAATTCATCATTGGGATCCCTGGGGGAATACAGAAGGTTGAGTTATGTGCATCATTCCAAATTTCTTTATTTATCTCTGGATTAGATGGTACACATAGTCAGGACCCAAATTTTATGAATTCTTCCTCACTAATCTTTAACCAAGAGGTTTTCCCATTTTAGATAGCGTCCACCCTTTTCGGAATTTCAAAATCATTTCTTTGAGAATCCTTTATTTTCTCTATAAGGGATGGGTGAGCAATCATTTGAGAAATTAATTATTTTGTTCCCTCCATAATGACACCCATGTCCATTCTTTTCAAATCTATGAAGATTGGATCCTTCTCAATTATCATCATTGATAAAGATGAAGGATCCTTTCTACTTAGATCCACCACTATATTTTCCTTACTGTTAAGGTATTGAATTGAGAAATTATAATACTTTATGAGATATAACCATATTCACTACATCATATTAATATCATTCTATGTGAATATATATTTGATACTCTTAAGATCAATATATATCTCACATATCTCTCCATAGAGGTAATGCCGCCAGATTTTCAATGCAAAGATCAAAAATGTCAACTCAAAATCATGAGTATCATAGTTTTTCTCATGAATTTTCATCTAAAATAAGGATTAAACTATCACTTTATCATTTATCATCAGTACATAACATAAGAATTTCTTTGAAGCATCATTTTACACCACAAAGAGTTCTCCACTTTTCGAGAGTGTGAGTATTGGCGTAGTGATAAGCCTCTTTTTGAGATCCTTAAATCATTAATTGAATTATTGAGTTAAGGAAAACATTACTAAATTCTAATTCAACTTGGTTATTGTGTTTGAAAATCATAATAAGTTCTTTAGAAATCGTCAGCAATACCCATTTAGACCAAGGAAATTATGGATCTATGTTACCGAAGGTGACTTGGGCAACTATTCAGTTGTATTCATCTTGGAAGGGTCCACATATATACCTTTATTGGTGATTACATTCCATTGTAAATATACTTCTTCCATACAAAACTCTCATTTATATATACTTTTCATATATTTTCTCCCTTTTTAACTTCTTCAACACATTTTTCAAATGCTCCTCATGTTTCTCCTTACTCTTGGAGAATATCAGAATATCATCAATAAATACCACAAATATTTTTTGAGGTAATCTCTAAAGACTATATTCATTATAAAAAAGAAATTTACTGAAGCATTAGTGAGTCCAAATGACATCATTATTATCTCATAGTATCCATACCTCATTCTTAAGGTAATCTTAGGGATAACTTCCTTCCCCACATTTAATTGGTGATATCCCAACTGAAGGTCCATATCTGAAAAATCATTTCTTCACATAGCTGATCGATCATGTAATCTATCCAAGGAAGGGGATACTTGTTCTTTATTGTGAATTTGTTAATATAACAGTAATCAATTCATAGGAACATTTATCCACCCTTCTTGTTGATAAAGATGACTGGTTCACCCCATGGTGAAGCACTTGGGTGTATAAAACCCCTGTCCATATTCTTCTGTAACTGCTTCTTCAGCTCCACCAGCTCAATAGTGGCCATTATATATGGTGTATATGATGTAGAGTGAGATCCAGGAACAAGTTTGGTTGAGAACTAAACTTCATTGTCCGTGGTAAGACCAGGAAATTCTTCTAGAAAAACATCAGTTTAATCCATCTAGATGGGCATGTATTTGAGCATTATAATATCCTTTATTTTAATCATTTGAGAAAGATATTTTTACTTATAATGTAGTAATATCCACACTTGAGATGATTATTCTGAAAGAGATTCATCTTCCTCCACACACTTGTAATGAATTTAATGATGCTTCGAGATGTGAAGAGTGATCTCCCTTCTCGACAACTAATGTTGTATTTGTATAAAGATAGTTAATCTATGCCCAATACAAAATCAAACTCCACCAATGGAATTAAGAAAATATTTTCTGAGTGTTTCAGTCCAAAAACATTAAATGGGGAGGATTTATGTATTTTGGATGCAATAACATCCCCCTTGGTTAATCTCATAGAAAAACCAACCTCTAAATTTTAGGGTCGTGTTTGAATATATCTACTGAACTTTCAAGATATTTAAGAATGCCTAGAACCATAAACAAATTGTATTTTCACTATTATTGAATGTAGAACCAGTGTTTCTATCACCACATCATTGTCTGGCTTCACATCAACAATAGTGATACTATAATACCTTCCTTGTTTCCTTCGAGGTTGTTATTGATTACCTCAAATAACCCTAGGCTTAGAGAATTGGTTTTCAAAATGACCATGTTCCTTGTAGTTAAAACACCGCACTACTGGATGAGCATTGAGATGATCCTTTATTCTTACAAATTAGCGTGAATATTAATATCCTTTCGGACATTATTAAATAGATTCCCCATTATTCCACATTTAAAGCATTTATTGGTTCCCTTTAGACAATTCCCAGGATGATTCATCCCACAATTTTGACATGTGGGTTATTCAGTATTCTTTCCATCATGGGGTTAATTTATCGATCCACCCTTATTTAACAACATTTTCCTCTTTTTTCACTAATCCCTTGAGTCCATTGAGAGTATTTGATCTCCATTTCAACCTTGCTGGCACAACAAAAAATCAACTCATAACTATTGAAGTCTCGAATCACCCATGATTTTCGTATACTCGGCTTCAGTCCACTAAAGAAGTAACCCACCTTGCCTTCAATTTTCATGATAAATATAGAGGTTCATCTTAGAAGGGTTATAAAGTTTGATTCAAACACCCCAATAGACTCATCTTACTTCAAATTAAGTCTAAGTAATTCTCTTTCTATCGTGATATAGAGGGTTTAGGGAAAACATTTATTGAAAACATTTTCATGAATTCCTCCCATTCCATGGAATCAATTTTCTCCAGGTACTTTTTATTTTTGATCAGTGTCCACCACTGATTTTCTTCCCAATCAAAATGATAGACCGCCAACACAAATTTAGCTTCTTCTAAGAACTCTAGGATAGAGAATATATTTTCAATGGTTTTAATCAACTATTCTGCAAGGATGGGATTTAAAGATCCACAAAATATGGGATTCATTTTCCACCTAAAGTATTTGATGGAATCTTACTCTGTCTTATGAGAAGGGGGTGTTCCCCATGATTCAAGTTATTATTCATAACTAGAGCTAGTTGAGAAAGTAATTTCATGAGGTTTTAGTCACCTCTTCTAATAATATTTGGATTTTCATTAGTTAAATCACCACATTCCCTATAACATTAAAATTTTTCATGTGTCCATCTATTTCCAACCATTAGGTAAGAAAAATAAAGTGAAATTAGGGGGCATGAATACATAGCATAATAAAAGGAAACATTAAACCTAAAAAGATAAACTATTAATAGAAAAGTATATACTAACTTTTGGTTACCTGGGTTTCAATATAGATTATTCATTATATGATTACTAACATATATTCTTATGGTAATTTTTGTTATTTTCTTAATAATGGTTTATAATGAGCTTATAAATTTACAGAAGCATATCCCCAGAGTGTGTCAAAAGAGGTTCATAGTAAGGCCCATTGTTTTATACCAGGTTACCCCAAGGTAGATTTAGAAAAACATATTAGAGTTTTCACTCCTAGGTACATCTTTACTAGAACCATTTCCACTTCTAGTATCTAGAGAGATGTATTTTCTTGATAAACCACTTTCTTTATACTTAGCAAAATTTAGGGTTGTTTTCTCATACATAGTCTTATCCTTAGTGTTGTTACAAAATTTATCTATTCCTAATCTCAAAAAATAATTAAACTTTTCATCATATACCAACTGTAGTGACCCTAGTATTTTGCACATATCATTACATTATTTCAAGAATAATTAAGAAACAAATTACAATCTATGGATCGTAATGTCTAGTGTCTTGTGAGACTAGGTAAATAAAACTGAAAACATGGAAATAAATAAACAAATATTTATTTATCATCCATTATGAGCTCCTAATATCCTTTGAACCCTTACATCTATATAGGATAACTTGTGGATAACAAGGATAAGGGGATGAGCTAAAAAACCCAATAATGGAATATGCATTAAAGTAAATCTTAACATATGGGTTAGAAGGAATAAAATAATGATATAAAAAGTCATGTAACATGATTAAACATAAGGAATCATAATTTTGGATCACATAATCAAGGATTAATAATAATGAGTAAGAAACATATAACATTACTTTAGCATTATTAAAATCTCGTTTCACATATAGGAGCACGATTCAAGGCATTTTGAACATAGAGGAGCACGAGTCAAGGCTTACCACCAAGACCGTGGCATATAACAACTCAAGAGAATATAATTTACCCAATTCATTGGAGTTATCTCTAGGAACACCCATTATATTATGTTGATGAATATTATTTACACATAAACAATTATACATATGTAATCAATGTTAAACATAAGGGTTACCAATGGAAAGAATTGGGTATCATAATCATGTCAAAAGCATATCAAATGGGTGTATCTTGAAAGGGTCCATGAAACAAAGAAATTAAATAACGAATTTATGGTAATAAAGAAATATAGTAATATATCATTATAATATATTTCAAATTGAATTGAAAATAGTGTTTAAGAAAATTTTAGAAATAAAACATTCTTGTACAGTTTAATGGAAAACATTCAAGATTATTTAAAATGGAAAAGGAATACATGTTTGTATAAAACTAGGATTAAACCAAGGTAGTTTTCCATTATCAAATTAGTTATATAAAAATATTTTTGCCTTAAAATAGATTATGTAGCACACTTAAAAATGGGTAATAATTTGAGAAGTTCTCTTAAATCTGGCTTTCTTAACAGGAAGAATTGAGTAGGGATCCTTTTAAAAACATATATATATGAAAATAATGATCAATGGATCTTGATACATTATTTTGGAACATATCGAAAAAAATTATAATATTTAAATAAAATAAATTATAATTTCATTTGGGTAAAAAGAGATAAAGAATAACCCAAAGTAATAATGGAGGTTCAGGTTTAATACCTTTCCTTAAGTCTGAAACAATCATGCACTTGATCATAATGTTCTGAATAATCATATTAGATTAATTAATTAATAATTAGAGAACCATTTATACAAGTATTTTATTTATTATAACTTTATTAATTTCTTTTATGGCCCTTTTTAATGGTTAATAGATTTAATTTCACCGTTTGAAAGCATAGATTTCCTTGGTTTTCATGATAGGTTTACTTGTATATGTGTATGAAAAATCATGTAGAATGAGGATATTTTTCTAAAAATGAACATAAATGTAATTAATTAACATATATAATATTAAAATACTTTTATTTCCTAAACATAGTAGGATTCATTGTATAAATCATTAATGATAATCGTTTCGATTAATTTAGAGTTTTTTATCACACCGAACTCATTTTGTTTTATAAATTAATTTCATGTGTAAAAATTTATTATAGACCATTAACTAAGATATAATACATATATTATAGTATATTTCAACCATAAAAATATTTTCATGACCATAATTCAATATGGAATTGATATATGAATGCATGTTGTCCAAAAAGGTGGTAAATCAACACCTCACAGATGATGTTTTCATTCATAAAGTAAAAGAGAGAGAAGAAGTGAATGATGAAGAATTATTCCATGAAGATGATAAAATTAAAATATATGTAATATAATGGAGTTTTAATTCCATTTTTATGATGGTAGGTGAATATAAAAATGAAAATAAATTCTCTTGAAAAGAAATTGAAAGAAAACAGGGGAGGCTTTTACCTCTTGATTCCTTCTTCTTGAGAACCTCCTTAGGGGAATCATTTTGGTCATTTGTTAGGAAGAAAAGATCTTGGATGTGTTGGATATTATTATTATTATTATTTTTCATAATTTGGACAAGGATAAAGGCTTTATAGGTGTGATGAGAAGAGGTGGTGATGGGTGGTGTTTATAGTGGAGGAG
The DNA here is from genome assembly GCA_963277665.1 of Viscum album. Lineage (NCBI taxonomy): Eukaryota > Viridiplantae > Streptophyta > Magnoliopsida > Santalales > Viscaceae > Viscum > Viscum album. Next base: position 296,002,312 of record OY728134.1, read on the forward strand.
AGGAGAGTTTTCTCATTATTTTACTCAATATTTTATTAATTTTCTAAAGACAAGAAATAGTGTTGATTCATGAGATTAAATATATTAGTTAGGTCTTGTGAGTTTGATCCAATTTTCCTTACATCATACATGACTCAATTAATAGTGTATTTTACATATAATGCATATATATGCTAAATTACCATATTTTACTATTCACAAAAATCAAGTATTTCAAAAAAATACCAAAAATTAAACCTAGAATTTTTTCAACATTTAGATTTCAAAAATGAAATCCATTTTATGGAAAAAATTTTGTAAATATGATAAATTTAATTTTTAATTAAAATAATAATTTACTAAAAAATATAGATTTTAAAATAATAAATAATTTTATGTCACTTTGAAAAATTAACTAAGATCTCATAAAATTATATTATAATAAAAATATATAAAAATAATAATTTATAAATACATTATATAAAAGTAAAATTTATTTTTAATTATTAAATTAGTCAAACAATTGAAATGAAATATTTATGACATACAAAAATACCAACACTTAATAATTTTCAATATATTTATTTACTTATACTATGATATAATTATATCATACTGTCACTTATAAGATGGAAAAATTTTCTTCATACTTTCATTGATGAGGTTACTATTCAATTGGAAGGTTTAATTTTCATAAGGGTCACATTACTATTCCAGAGGTCAAGTTACTATTCCATTAGTATAGGTTCCTTGACTTCAAGAAATGCATCTTATTTCATTCAATCATTATTTGTAAATCTTGTATCATGTTCTCTTATTATGTGTTTATATAGTATGAAATAATTATAAGAAGGGAGTTTATATAGATAAATCTTTGGGTCCTTACATATATATTTTTAGTAATCAAAATATAAAAAGTTTTAAGGAGGCACTCCACATTATCCCCCATTTTGAAAATTAAAAAACCGATTATAATTTCAAAAACATCTCCCCAAATTTTAAATTATCAAAAAGATAAACGTTCTTCTGCATTTGAAATGATAAATTTTCTTCCTCTATTTTTGTAACATATTATATTTCATAATAATGATTATAAAAGTTGTTATAAACGTTTTAAAACATGTATATTAAAAAACATGTCTCAAGGAGCCTCATTAAACTAACAAGAATTTTAAAAGTTGCTTATAAAAGGTAATGAGAAAACCTTCATAAAATAATATTATATACAAAAAAAACTTTTATAAAGTAAGATGAAATAATCTATTATGAATGAGAAGTATTGAAATAAAAATATAAGGAGAAAATATGTACAAAAAATAAATAATAGTTATCTAAAAACTAGATTCTAGATTTCACAGATATGAAAATTTAAGCATATAAACACACAAAAACTCCCCCTAAACTCATTCCATAAAAATATAAATTTAAATATTAATCATAAGAAGTTATAACCTTATTTTTTAAAACATATTAAAATATAGGGGATTAGTAAATATATCAGCAGGTTGATATTCTATAGGAATAAATTTTAGACTTATATTTCTTTTTTGGTCATGATCTATAAGAAAATGAAATTTAATATCAATTTGTTTTGGAATAGAGTGTTGTAAATTATTTTTAGAGATATAATTTTAGAATTATTAACAAATAAAATAGGAATATTATTAAAATTAAAACCAAAATAAAAAAGTGTTTTGTTAATAAATAATGATTTTTCACAACATGATGAAACAACTATATATTCAAATTCAGAAGTTGAAAGAGATAAAAAATTTTAATTCTTTAGAGCCTAAGAAAATATATAATTACCAAGTAAATGTCATATAACAGAATTCATATTTATATATATATATATATATTTCATCATAAAAAAGCATAATCTGAATAAATTATCAAGTGAAAGTCAGTTTTTAAGGGTAAAATAAACCAAGATTCAAAGATCCCGTAACATAGCTATTAGTCCTTTTAATAGATTTAATGTGAATTTTCATTGGGTCACATTTATATCTAAAACACATGAAAAATAAAAAAATTAAATCTATATTTAATCTGTTGAATACAATAAAATTTCAATCATTCCTCTATATGTTTTAAAATCAGTAAATTCTCTAAATTTATATAAATCTAACTTAGAAGTAGTACTCATGGGAATATTTAATGTTTTAGTGGAACCTAAACCAAATACATTAACAAAATATTTAGTATACATGGATTGGTTATGAAAAATACCTCCATCCCTTTGAAAGATTTTATAATCAAGGAAACATTTCAATTCCCACATTCTACTCATATAAAATTTAAAATTTGTAAAATCTAAAAATTCCTTACAATGATTTTCTTTGGAGGATACAAATATAATATCATCAACATAAATATTCAAAATTTAAATATCATTTTATAAACAATTAATAAACAATTTAGGATAAACCTTTCCCTTATAAAAAATATTTTTCAAAATAAAATCAGTTATTTATTCATACCAATCTTGGGAAGCTTGTTTAAACCATATAAAGCCTTAGGTACATTAAAAACCTAATCTAGATGTTTTTAATTTTCAAAAACAAAAGGAATTTTAATATATAATTATTCCAAAATACAACCACATAGAAAATAGGTTTTCACTTAAATTTTAAATAATTTAAATCCTTGAAAAGTAGTGCAATGAATCGACTCACCGGGGCCCACCTGGATGGTAGAAGGTCAAGGCGACAAAACCACACGCCCACCACTATAGGATTGGGGATGGTTACAAGTGTTTGAAGGCATAACATAATTCAGAGGAATCTTCCTACTGTGCCTATATGAACACACCTAACCATATCCATGAAAAAATGTAGAGGAATATAAAGTGAAGAAGATAACATCTATACCACAAATATGCATGCAATTAATTGTAGGGAATAAAAAAGAGTACGATAGTGCAATCTGAAATGAAATAGGAAAAAAATACACATCTAACAAATGATGATATAAGAACCTAAAATGAACTAGAATAAAGTAAATCCGAGAGTTTCTGGATCCTAATATCTAATACTGACCACAAAATGTAGTCAATGCACCCTGGTTATCATTATGATCTATTGTAATATCTGCCAATTTGTAAACAATTTGTATAAGACATGACATGTTCAGAAATAACCCATGCAGGGGTGAGTATATACATAACCATGAGGACACACTTAAAACCAAAAGGTATTGATAGAGATATAAAATATTAGGTTTCTTAACCCAAAACAAGAGGTAAATGAAGCCCATCAGATAATCCCATATAGGCCCATAAGGAAACCCATATGAGAGAGAAAGGGTATCTATATCTCAAAGCCCAACCAATGTTGATGAGTAAGTCTACAAATCCAAAAGTCTACCACTGATACCCATCATCAAACACATCCTCAGCCGAATATGAGTGGAGGGGCCCACACTTTACAACAATGGTCCATATTTGAGGGAGCAAACAGATTCTATGGAGGAACTATGCCCCATCAGAGCTCAAATATGAGGGACCATCACTTCATAGGTAGAGATTACACTCCCTGTTGTAATGGGAGTATTGATTCTAGCTATATAATCAAATGGGTAACCCACACCCTAGTGTCATAGGGTATTATTGACCATGGAATCTATTTGATAGCCTAAGAAACCCATACCCTGATGTGATAGGGGAGTACTAACCCCGATATTTCTTTGGAATCATGGGGAACCTATTCCCTGGTGTGATTGGGGAGTACTAATCCTAGAATCCCTCAAATATAATAGAGAACCCGTGTCCAATATTATATAGGAGTACTGAACCAAACATCTATATGATGATCCCGCCTAATCACTTCCATCATCCAGCGTCAGCTGAATTAGTGTCATAGATGGAATATATCGCATCGAATCTCAAAATCCACTATGAAGGCCCCCATGTCATTATACATGAAAACAATTAGGTTACGATTCTCATGGGATAAAATATAAGTCAAAATTATTGATATACAAGAGGTATAAGATTCATAATAAAGTAAATGGAATGTATGGGTTCCACACGGTGTGTGGCCCTGGTCTTGTTCCTAGAAAAGGATCAGGAATCCATATCTCTGTACATGATGCACCCTCTAAAATACATGTTGGGAATGACCACCCAGTGTCTGGGATCTTCATCCCAACCCATTCTCGCATATTCCTACCCATTTTTTTACTGTAGTATATAGTGTGTCTACTGACATGGGGCCCTTCTTGTGTGCCAGCAGACACATGTCTTGGACACCCGAGAAGGGTCACATATTTTTAAGACCACCTACATGGAATGTGATATTTATCTCTTCTTGAAACCCTATAACCATAACAAGGGGAAATATTCCATGAGTTTTCTAAAATAATTGGCGTGTAATTGGTTTTTTTCAATGAAACTGAAGAAGGTTTCATGTGTCTTCCAAATAAGACATCACAATCTTGAATCAAACCCAAATACCATCCAAAATCAACGAGGAAAGAATCAAGATGTATTTTAATTACCTCTAATGGATGGAAAATAGTATCTGGAGATCTGGTTGAAGTCTACATCACTTATGTTTCTCATAGACCCTTGCATCGTCTCTCATTTCCACTCAAGATTTCATATCCATGAAGAAACACCAAAAATCCAACATGATCTGTTTTCAAAGCATCAGTATTTTTATCTTTCAAAAATCCTTAGGAATTTGGGGTCTGATCTTTCTTGGACCCACCTAGAAATGTGGAAACATGGCCTCATAGAACAAAAGTGAGGAACACGAGTAATGGGTGGGGGACATGCACAAAAACGAAGGTGCAAACATCATTGGACAAACATTCTTGGCCAATGATCATTGATCGAGGAAACTATGGTGATATTATTTCGTAACTCAATAAATAATCAAATCAGGAACTTAATTTGATAAATGAGATCAAGAGAAGAACATGAATTCATAGAGTCAAATAAAATTAAAAATTGATTCTAATTTTTTTCAAAATGGTTGAAATACATACTTTATGAGACTTACCTCATGAATTGTATTGATCATTGGGGAGGAATGTGTTAATCAATGATGTGAGGATCATCATCAATTTTCTACATTCCAATCTTCATTAATCAAATCATTATTCATTGTCTAATTATAATTCACCACCGAAGAACACTCTGATTGTCCTCTCAACGATCCTAGTTTTAGACAACTATTATTGGGGAAATTCTAATAAATCATTTAAGTAGAAGAAATTAGGTATGTTAGGAATTTAATAATAATATAAATTATTTAATCAATTTATTTCATTTAAATTCACCACTAAATACCACATTAACTGAATGTATAGCGCCAACCAACTGTAGGTCATACCAAGGGTAAATCCCATGTTCTAGAATCAATTGTGGTCTCAGATTTATATTATGAGACACTAGTTGGATGTTATTTTACTAAACCTAAAAAATGTATACGCCTGATATTACTATATTTAATATTTTTATAATATCAATTTGGGTAAAATTAACCCTTAGAATCTCATGTTGTCTTAGTGCCTGGATATAAAAAATATTCCTTAATATAATTAAAAGTCTTATAAAAAACTAGGTCACTACACTATTTTAACATTCTAGTCTTTTTATCCCTAAAAAGAAAAGATGAATTAAAATGAGAGGATACCGAACCCACATCTAGGACTCTTTCTCCTAGGAGTTATCCAACATGATCAGGTACAACCACAACACATGAAAAATGGTTATTGTTTATCCTCATAGGATTCTATCTTATCGATACCTGATCACCAATGGGTACTCAATGAAGGTGGATCCATCCTCGATGTCCAGCTCATCCCAGTTAGTGGTGTTTATAGGTTCATCCACATATCTCCTTAGCTATGACATGTAGAAGACTTCATGAACCGAGTATAACTATAGGGGTAAGTCAAGGTGGTAATAATTCTTTCCCACCTTTCACAAGATCTCAAATGGCTCGATGAATCTTGGGGATAACTTTCCTCCCCAAATGAATATTAGTACTCCTATTCATGGTGAGATTTTCAATAAAATGTTGTCTCCATTCTCAAACTCTAGGGTCCTATGACATCGATCGATGTAAAGTTTTTTTTGGCTTTAGGATATCCTCATATTCTCATGGATCAACTATAATTTCGCTTCCATCGCCTATAACATCTCTTGCCTGATTATAGATGCCTTTCTAATCGAAGTCTAGAACAATGGTTCCCTGAAGTGTCTCCTGTATTGTTCCTTGAAAGGGACCATGAGGTTCATAGAGTGATATTTTTCATTATTAAAAAAGTATAGTAATGGAAATTGATCCTCCTAGCTCTAAACTGAGTCCAAAACACAAGATATCATCATATCCTCCAACAACTAGATAGTGTTATCGGTCTTCCCCTTCATCTGGGGGTGAAATGACATAAACATCTATAACTGAGTCACAAATTCCACCTACATGCATCTATATAACTATGACATAAACAATGAATCTAATTCTAAAATAGTAATTGAGGGAACCCCATGGAACCATACAATATCACATACATACATCTTTCTGAGACTATCCAAATTACTCTACTCACTCATGGAACCGATGTTTACTAACTTTGTATGTCAGTTGAAAATCACCAAGATGGAATCATAGTCTCTCACATACTATATAAGAAAATATAAAAAATTATATGTATATTCCATGAAACATAAACTCTGGGATCCTAAGGGGATATGTCAAACCTACTGAAACCTAGTGTTTTTCCATTACCTACTAAATTGTGAGACTCTGAGAGATGAAATCAACAAGAGTATGCCTCAGGAAATCCCACCAAAACAATCACTAAAGGACACTATACATATTCCCTCTATTGAGATTTATAACAAAATGAAATGTGTAAGCCTCTCTCATAACCTCCTCTCACATAATGACCAGAACCACCATCCATCCCTAGAAAAGGATGATATGTTCCCCTACTTCCGAAAATTCATATGGTGAATATCTAAAAGATATATAGTCATGAAGAACCTCATAGTATATATATACCTACTGACCCTCTCACATATTCTGGAGAAATATAGGAGTCGACACCATCAACTAAAGATAATCTCCAACCCCCTTGTCCACCAATATCAGCTGTAAGGAAGACAAATTCCCATACAACTCCTCTAAAAAACAAGACCCATACTTCCTACTAAGGTAATTTGACACCATTTTCCTTTCCTAGGATTATAGACCATCTCAAAGTCGTAATC